>OX387241.1:170050538-174850538 GCA_947561735.1 Cenchrus americanus
CACAGAGGAGGGGCCCACCGCTGAGGGGGGAAGTAGGGGAGGATCTGAGCTCTAGCTGCCACTCTGAAGCCAGGGAGCTCCCTGCTGACGTCCGAAGCTGCCAAGAGGTCCGTCGTGTCGGCCTCGTCCTGCACGGTGCATGGGCTCTCCCTGGTCATATCTGGCAGCCGCCACTGAGCTACCGTTAGGGGGAGGTGGTGGGAGGCCTGACCGAGCAGGGAGGGGGCGGCACCTCCTGAGGGGCGCTGACTGCCGCGAGAGAGGTCGACCGTGCTCTTAGAGACGCAAGCGGAGGAGCTAAGAGGGAGTTGACGGAGAGTGATGGAGAGTAAGGGGAGGGGTGTTGGAGAGTAAAAAAAAGAGGAGTAGAGGTGTGGGGTAGGTCTTACCGATGGGTAGTTGGTATGCAGTATGAGATATAGAGCATGATAGGTGCGAGAAAGTTGGGTGTAGAGCATAGAATCTCAATGACTAGATAGGAATAATCTTCTTATTAGCGGATGAAAATGAAGTATGACGAGTGCGGATAGCTTTAAAAGGCTCACTCTCCCAATAGCCAATAAGCATTGTTTTCATGCAAAGGTACATTGATTTTGAAAATTCAAATAGTTTAGATTTTACATTGGTTGGTTCAAATTTCTCTTTTGAAATTCCATTTGAATATTTGATATCGCACTTATTTTTAAATCAGCCCGTAGAAGTTCAATACTTTATATTTGAAAATATGCAGAAATACGAGGTTCTTTTAATTTCAATATGTTTATTTGATACTTCATTGATTTCTTCTCCCTAAAGTTTTGCTCAAAATTTTTCTTTCTAAAATTTTGTAACCATTTTTTTCTTCTAAAATTTCTTTCTAAAGTTTTGTTACTACCACTGTTTTTCTTTATATGACACCGACTTGCTCATATTTGAACCAACTAAATAAGAGGAAGTATTAATTTATCTAAAACATTTTCTTTCTAAAGTTTCGTTAACATTTTTTTGCTTCTAAATTATTTGAGGCTTTGATCAAAAGAGAATTTTGAGGCACTTATGTTATGTGGTCTATTTGATAGTTCAGGATTAAACTGATTCTGGGGGTAAAGATGACGGACTATAAGAGCAGTTCTAATGGAGTCCTGCAAATTGAAGCTCACAAAACTCATTTGTATGCCGCATTGTAAAAAATAGAGGTCTGAAATTAACTCTCAATTCTAGTAGGAAATCAGCCGAGGCCCCTATTTTCCTATGGACCTCGTCTGTTAGCGAGAGAGGCTATCTCATCGTTCTGCTCGAGCGGGCACTCATGTGAACCGTGCTCGCCAGTCACCACTTAGGCCGCTCCTGCGTGCCCGCTCCTGTCGTGCTCACCGCTCAGGCCACGACGTGCCCCACCCGCATATGCCCTAGGGCAAGACGTACCCCGCTCTCGCCATTGCAAGTTGGAGCTAAGGCCGGGGTGCTGCGTACGGGGAACTCCAGGACGAGATGCAGATGATGTTGGGGCCGCGCCGGGAGGCGCATACGAGCGAGGTCTGGGCACATCGAGCCTCCATAATCAGTGGGTTGGGGGCGAGCTTCGGGCATGGTGGCTGGCGCGAGGGCAAGATTCAAGCACGACGAGCCTCAATGGCTGCCGAGGGCAAGCCCTAATGGTTGTCGAGGGAGAGCCTCAATGGTTGTGGAGGGTGTCGGTGTTTTAGACTGGCAACCTACTAAGGAGAGTATCCGAAGTAGATGAATGTGGCCTCACCGAGATCGGTAACTCGAAGGAAGAGACACGTGGCACACAATTTAGACAGGTTCGGGCCGCGAGGTGCGTAATACCCTATGTCATGTATGCTACGTAGCTCTGGATTGATTGGGCACGATTACAAGATGGTGCAATAGCGCACCGTGATGAGGTTGTATTGGATGAGATGATCCTAGAGATCGGTCCCTGCCTCGCCTTATATAGTCCGGGAGGCAGGGTTACAAGTCGGAGTAGGGAGAGAGTACTAGCCGAGTACGTCTAGGAGTCCTCCATACAGTGCGGAACATGTACAGCTCCCTAACCGAGTACTACTCCTGAGTAGTCCTTGTGCTCCGCGCCATTAGATGCCATGTAGCGCAAGCCGGGTAGTCCCAGGGGCCCACCGAGTAGTCGGTCCTGGTACCCACCTAGGTAGTGGGCCCAGGGAGGTCCATACGACAAGCCCCCGAGTACTTTGTAGTTGAGAAGGATAGCTTCAAGTAGTCTTGACGGCCTTAACGAGTAGTCCTCAGGCGTCCCTGAGTACTACAAGTCAAAAGTCCTCAAGAGTAGTCGAAGCATCCTGAGGCTGGAATGTACTCTAGCTGATGTTTGAGCAATCCTGAAGTCTTCTCGAGTAGTCCCAAGCGTCCTCGAGTGCTGCCTTCGAAGGTCTTCAAGAAATGCCTACCTTGTCTTGGAGCCGGAGCTGATATGGAAGTGCGATCACAAAATCGCACTCCATATGGAGTAGCCCCCGAGCCTTAGGTTGAGCCGCAGGCTCTGGCTGAGGGTCCATCTGAAGTTTTGGCAAGAGAATCCCGAAAAATCCGGAGAGAAAAAACCGAAGGACACGTGGCACGGAGCCCCCGAGCCTTGAGTTGAGTACTTCCTCTCGAATTGAAGGGTCATCTTGAAGAATGTGTCCTGAGATGCTCCCGAGTCTTGTCGCTTCCCAGGTAGTCGAGTAGAGGTAGCCGAGCCCCCGAGGTGAGGCGCGTCGACTAGTAGAATACGAAGGGTCACGCTGAGCCGTTGAGTCAGCCGCGCGTGGACTTATCCAGCCGGCCGTTGTGAAGCCAGTTTGCCTTATAAATAGAAGCCAAAACCCTTAGGGATTTTCACCCATCCGAGCTGCAGTCATTTCGTTTCCATCTGGGATAGATCTACTTCCAGCGCACGCTGCCGCCTTAGTAGATCCAAGTGCGCCGCCACCCAGAGCTTTTAGGGTAGCCCCCGAGCGGATGCGCGTGAAGACACCCTGTACTTGGAGAATGAAGCCTTCACCGTCCAAGTCTGCGAAAGCCGCTGGGAAGAAGAGGGGTCGCGAAGAGGCCGCCGCCGCTGCCACTGGAGCAGCGCCGCCAATGTCTCCACCACGGGCCGATCCAAGCCGTGAGTGGAAAAAGTCAAAGGTGAAGACCGAAGATCTCTTGGCCCTTCTGAACAGCGGTTTCATCCGGGAGAAGGAAGTTGATATGTGGAGGGCCGCTGCTGGAGATCCATATCCAATGGAGAAAGCCGAAGACGAGATTCCAATGTTTGCGCGGTTCGTGGAGCGCGGACTCGCGCTCCCGGCGAGCGATTTCTTCAAGGGCCTCCTCGGGTACTATGGAGTCGAGTACCTGAATCTGAATCTGAACGGTATCTTCCATACCGTGGTCTTCGTGCACTTCTGCGAAGCTTTCCTTGGGATCAAGCCGCACTGGATCCTCTTCCGGAAGTTCTTCCGAGTGAAGCCGCAGCCAAGCGCCACCAATCCAAGAGTAGTAGGAGGGGCCGACATCCAGTTGAGAGAAGATGCCGCGGAGCAGTACCTAGCATACAAGCTCGTTGACTCCAACACAGATTGGAAGACGAGGTGGTTCTACATCACGAACCACCACCCCGGCCTGCCGAAGCCGAGCGGAAGGCAGCCAAGGCACCGCGAGTGGTGGAACACGGAGCCCACCATGCAAGAAGGGATCCAGCTTCCCGAGCTACTGGCACGCATCAACGTGCTCAGGGAAGCTGGACTGAGGGCCGAGCATGTGGCCTTCAGTTTCATGAAGCGGAGGGTGCAGCCACTGATGGCTCGAGACACCTTGGGCTTCGAGTACACCGGCGACGACGACACGTCGCGGATGCCCGGAGCGGAGATGGACGATGACGACATCATCGAGAGGCTGACGCGGATCTTCAAGGATATGCCGCCGTACACGGCGTGCCCTGTCCAGGAGTACTCCGCCGCACGCCCGCCAAAGGAGGTGAGTAGTCGTGCTACCCCACTCGAGTAGTCCTTGCTTGGAGTAGATGTGCTGATGTCGTGTGTCTTGCAGGATGACTTGAAAAAGTTCGTCTCCGAGCCCCAGCCGCCCCTCATGGGATCGAGATCCCGCAGGAAGGGAAAACCAAGGCCAAAGAGCGGCGAGGAGCCGGCGAAGGCGATGACACCGTCATCATGGAGGACTCCACCGATGATGACGACGACGATGACGATGAGGAGACGTTGCAGGACCACTTTCAGTTGCGGTCGAGGTTTAGCCGTCCAGGCTTACCTCATGTACCTCTTGTACAAGACCCGCCGGCTAGCCTGGAGGCTAGCCTGGCTGCGCCGCCACGGAAGCCGCGCAACCCTGCCCATAAGCGGGTGACGAAGAAGATGAAGGTCACGGAGACCACGCCTCAAGAGGTAAGATGTCTTGACTAGAGTAGTCGAGTACCCATCGTATGAGTACACTTGCTGATGAGTAGTCTTCCTTGTATGCAGGAGGTGCCGCCAGCGGAGCCCGTCGAGGAGGGCGACGAAGGCGATTATAACACAGTGGGGGAGCCGCCCAGAAGTCGTAGTCCAGCCCCCACTGTCGAGGAGCTCTTGGCGCAGTTGGAGCGCCAGCCCCCTGCTCCACAGGGGAGCACGGAGCCCGTAGCCACCGCCGTTGAAGAGGTGGTGACTACAGGAGCGCAGGAGGGCACTGCGTCGGCCGCCATTGCTGCGGAGGAGGTGGTGGCCGCAGGGGCGCAGGAGGAGGCGCCCACCGAGGGTGGACTGGTAGACATTGCCAGCATCCTCGGTGCCCCGGCCGTGACAATAGTGCGGTCAAACTTGTAAGTACTGCATCGTCCCGAGTAGTACTTGTTGTAGTAGTCGAGGTTGACTGACGACCAATTGTGTGTGCTTCTGCAGGAAATCGACTGATCTGTCCTGGGAAGGGGATGAACCCTCTTCGGCGGTGGCGGAAGAAGTCGCGTCGCCCGCCGAGGAGTCCGCTCCTGCGTCCCAGGCGGTGCCCGAGCCACCGGCTACCGAAGCGCCGTTGCCGGAGGCCAGTGTAGTTGAAGGTGAGTACCCTTCTGGAGCTGTAGAGCTCCTCGAGGAGTAGTCGTGGTCGCTAATACACTTCTCTTCTCTTTGACAAGTGCCGAGGTCGAAAGGAGTGACATCCCTGCGGCGGTGCCAATGCAGAAGTCGACACCAGGCGTGCCGGAGGCTGCCGGGGGAGCCCTCGAGCATATGGAGGAAGTCGTCGAGGAAGCCGTCATGGCGGCTGGAGGAGAGGGGGTCACCACGTCGCCAGAGATCGCTCTGGAGGTGGCTATCCGTTCCCCGGAGATTCAGGACGCAGAGCCCATCCGCTCTGCGCCGATGACGGAAGCCGCCGCGAGTAGTCGTGGCGGGATAGAACTGCTCGCGGACGATCTTGTCGACCCGGCGACGGTGGCTAAGCACCTGGAGGCAGTCCGCCAGGCCGAGCAATGGATGAAGGCAAGTAGCCTTAGCTTTCTGAGTAGTCAATCCTCTGTCGTTGAGTACTCGTTGACGTGTGTTGTCTGTGTAGGACGTCGCGGAGAGGTCCGCAAGAAGTCCAACATGCTGCAAGGCTTTGGCGACACGGTGCTCCGGGCTGAGGCACTGGAGGAACAGCTTGTGAAGTCGCGGAAGCACGCGGCCGCCATGCAGTCTAGGCTCCACGCCGCCTTTGCCAAGTACCACAATGATGTCCAAGAGTTGCAGGCAAAGGGCGATGACTTGGTGCGGAAGAACAAGAGCCTCGGCAACAAGAACAAAGGTACGCCGCTGGACTTGTCGAGTAGTTGTTGGAGGTCGAGAGGTAGTCGGACCCGCTGTACTGTTGCTGTGTTGCAGAGCTTGAGGGCCAGGTGGAGCAGCTGAAGTCCTCGGAGACGAGCATGAAGAATCTCTTCTACCGGGAGCAAGAAGCCCGCCAGGTACTCGAGCTCGACTACAAAGAACTTGCCTTCGAGTGCGAGAAGCACATGGAGCTCCGGATTGCCTCTGACCGCGATTTCGTCAACTGCTACAAATCATTGCAGAAGTTGAATGAAGACTGCGAGGCGCTGCGGGCCCAACTGAAGGAGCTTCAGGACGCCGCGCTGCCGATCGCAAGGCTCCTGGTGCCGCACCCGGGGCCCCAAGATTGCTCCGCTGGTGGATCGCCTGAGGGAAGCCCCCAGCAGACTGGCGGCCTATGTGAAGCACATATCGAGGTCGATCCCGAAGCAGGTCCTGGCCTTCATGAAGTCTTACTTCCCGAAGGCCCCGGTGGAGGTAGTCGCTGGCGGGGTAGCTGCCAACTGTACTGATGAGCAGTACTCGGAGCTGCTGGAGCAGATGGCTCCCATCGCGGAGCAAGTAGCTGATAAGCTTAATCTCCAGTAGCCCTGTAATAGGTATCTAGTAGCCAAGGTTGTACAGAAAAAATTGTAATGTAATTGCTTAAGTATAAATGAAAGGAAATTTCCAGCAATGAGTACTCGTAGTCGCGATCTCAGAGTGCGGAGCCCCATCGTGGAGTAGATGCGAGTAGTCGTACTCGGCGGTAGTCCCGTTAAGGGAAGTAGACAGTAAAGAAGTTGATGAACAATCAAACTTTATTACTGAAGAAGTACACCTGGATGGCTAGGGCCGTAGTTACAGAATAGTCGCCTGGACCCGGAGGCCGCTTACAGCTGAGTAGTGCTAGGGCGGGTAGCCGCTTACAGCAGTAGATCCGTAGGTAGCTGTGTAGGCTGGATCGTAGATCCGTAGGTAGCCATGCGAGCCGGATCTTAGAGTGTGGTCTCTCGGTAGACCGCCGCTAGAGTCCTTGATGCTCGTCGCGGCCCGGGATCCGTAGGTAGCCGCGGGGCCGGATCCTCGGAGAGGAGTAGTCGGAGACCGGAGCCGGGACCGGAGGCCGCTTACGGCGAGAGGGGTGTTGATGTAGTCATGTAGACTTGAACCCGGAGTAGTCGTGCGGACTAGGCGTAGAACCGACGTAGCCGGTCGACGTTCCACGAGTTGTTGATGTCTTCGCCTTCAAGTGTTTGGAGGCGGTAGGAGCCCGCCCCGTCACCTTTGCGACGGTGAAGGGACCTTCCCGTGGGGAGGCCGAGCTTGTGTAGTCCTTCTCGTGTTCGGATACGGCGGAGGACAAGATCACCAACGTTGAAGGAGCGTTCCTTGACGTTGCGATCATGGTAGCGTCGGATACCCTCTCGGTACCTCGGCCCGATTGGACGAGGGCGGCGCGAGCCGAGCCTCTTCGAGGCTGTCGATGTCAACTCGTTTGCTGTCTTCTGAGACGCCTTCGTCGTAGTGCTCCACTGCCGGTGAGTTCCATATGACGTCGGCAGGGAGGATTGCTTCGGAGCCGTAGACTAGGAAATAAGGGGATTGCCCCGTTGGTTTGGATGGCTGAGTCCGTAGCCCCCAGAGTGCGTTGGGTAGTTCCTTGATCCACTTGCCCCCTTTGGAGTTAGCAGCGTCGTGTAGCCGCTTCTTGAGAGCGTCGAGCACCATCCCATTGGCGCGCTCGACTTGTCCGTTGGCCCGAGGATGGGCAACTGAGACGTATCGGACGTCGATCCCGCTGTTCTCGCAGTACTCCCAGAACGAGTGGTTGTTGAAGTTGGAGCCCAGATCTGTGATGATGCGGTGGGGTAGTCCGTAGCGATGTACGAGTTCATCCAGGAAATCGAGTACTCTGTCAGCCTTGGGGCATGTTACCGGCTTGACATCGATCCACTTGGTGAACTTGTCGATGGCCACCAATACTCTGTTCAAACCACCTGGCGCAGTTGGCAGTGGCCCAATCATGTCGAGCCCCCAGCAGGCAAAGGGCCAGGTTGGCGGTATGGTGACTAGCTTGTAGGCTGGGACGTGTTGCTGCTTGGCGAAGTACTGGCATCCTTGGCACCTTCTGACGAGTTCTTCGGCATCGCCCAGAGCTGTGGGCCAGTAGAAAGCTCGCCGGAAGGCTTTGCTGACCAGCGTGCGTGAGGACGCATGGTTGCCGCAGACGCCCTTGTGGATCTCCTCCAAGATGTCCTTGCCTTCTTCTCGAGGGACGCACTTCATGAGTACTCCGGAAGATGCGCCCCGCTTGTAAAGCTTGTCTTCGACGAGGACGTATGACTTGGCGCGGCGGACAAGCTGCTCGAACAAGTTCTTGTCGGAGGGAACCTTCTGCTCGCTGAGGTAGTCGATGAAGGGTTGCCTCCAGTCCACGTCGATCATCATGACCTCCTGCCCAGCTGGTGGGTGAGGTGGGGCAGTGGTCGGTGGCGTCGGCTCCGGGATGGATGGCGCGTGAAGCTCGTGAACGAAGACACCCGCTGGTACTTGTGCGCGGGTGGATCCAAGCTTCGAGAGGACGTCCGCTGCAACGTTGTTGTCACGGACGATGTGGTGGAACTCGAGACCGTAGAACTTGTTCTCGAGCTTGCGGACTTCTAGGCAGTAGGCGTCCATGTTCTCCTTGTTGCGGTCCCAGGACTTGTTGACTTGGTTGATGACCACTGCGGAGTCGCCGTAGACTAGTAGCCGCTTGATGCCCAGTGAAGCCGCGAGGCGGAGCCCGTGTAGGAGAACTTCGTACTCGGCTTCGTTGTTTGAGACCTTCCAGAAGATCTGCATGATGTACTTGAGTTGTTCGCCCGTTGGAGATATCAGGAGTACCCCTGCACCTGCGCCCTCGAGGTTGAGTCAGCCGTCGAAGTACATCACCCAATGCTCTGGTCGCACGGTGGGAGTAGGTAGCTGGTTCTCGCGCCACTCTGCCATGAAGTCGACTAGCGAATGCGACTTGATGGCTGTGCGTGGCTTGAAGTCGATGGTGAGGGCGCCGAGCTCGACTGCCCACTTGGAGATTCTTCCAGTAGCATCTTGGTTCCGCAGGATGTCGCCGAGCGGGTAGTCGGTGACAACGGAGATCGAGTACTGCTGGAAGTAGTGTCGTAGCTTCCGCGAGGTGATGAGTACTGCGTACAGGAGCTTCTGCACAGGCTGATAGCGTGCCTTGGACTCTGATAGAACCTCGCTGACGAAGTAGACTGGGCGCTGGACTGGGTAGGCGTGGCCGTCTTCTTGCCGCTCGACAACGATGGCAGTACTGACCACATGAGTAGTCGCAGCTAGGTAGAGCAGTAGCTGCTCGCCCTTGTGAGGAGCCGTGAGGATCGGCGGCTTCGATAGGAAGTCCTTGAGCTGGGCAAGGGCTTGATCCGCCTCTGGAGTCCACACGAACTTCTCTTGATGCTTGAGTAGTTTGAAGAAGGGGAGTCCCCGTTCTCCGAGCCTCGAGATAAATCTGTTCAGTGCCGCCATGCACCCGGTCAGCTTCTGGACGTCTTTGATGCTCGTGGGAGCTTTCATGCTGGTGATGGCGGAGATCTTCTCGGGGTTGGCTTCAATGCCTCGCTGGCTGACGATGAAGCCGAGTAGTTTGCCTGAAGGTACGCCGAAGACGCACTTGTTCGGGTTGAGCTTCCAGCGGTACTCGCGTAGTGATGTGAAAGTCTCTTCAAGGTCGTCGATGAGGGTACTGGAGTTTCTGGTCTTGACGACAACGTCGTACACGTAGGCTTCAACATTCTTGTTGAGTTGCCTCTTGAAGCAGGCCTGGATAGCTCGTTGGTAGGTAGCGCCGGCGTTCTTCAACCCGAAGGACATGGTCGTGTAGCAGTATGCGCCAAACGGGGTTATGAACGCGGTCTTCTCCTGGTCTTCTTCCTTGATCGCGATCTGGTGGTACCCGGAGTAGCGCTCGAGGAAGCGAGAGCGAGTCGCGGCCCGACGTGGAGTCGATGACTTGATCAATCCGTGGCAACCCGAAGGGGTCCTTGGGGCAGTGCTTGTTGAGGTCGGTGTAGTCGACGCACATCCTCCACTCGTTCGAGTTCTTCTTGCGGACGAGGACGGGTTGGCGAGCCACTCAGGATGGAAGACTTCTCTGATGAAGCCAGCCGCGAGTAGTTTGGCGAGTTCCTTCTTGATGGCGTCACGTCTGTCGTCGGCAAAGCGTCGGAGGTGTTGTCGCTTAGGGGTGGCCTTAGGATCGACGTTGAGGCAGTGCTCAATCAGCTCCCTGGGCACTCCTGGCATGTCCGCTGGCTTCCACGCGAAGATGTCGCGGTTAGCCCGAAGGAAGCTGATGAGCGCGTCTTCCTATTTAGGGTCGAGGCCGGCCCCGATGGTGGTGGTTTTGCTGGGATCGCCTGTTCCGAGGGCGATCGTCTTGACGAGTACCTCCTCAGGTGGCTGAGGCTTGTTGGCGCTATCAGACTTTTCTGGGATGTCGAGTTCACTTGTAGCAAGCTTCTTCGACGCAGCGTAGACCTCCATCATCGCGTTGGGTACTTGATTTGTAGAGGCGATCTCCACGGCTTCTGTATCGCAGTCGTGGGAGATCTTCAAGTCCCCTTGAAGGGAGAGTACACCAGCTGGGCTTGGCATTTTGAGTACCAAGTAGGTGTAGTGGGGCACCGCCATGAACTTGGCGATGGCCGGTCTGCCGAGGATGGCGTGGTAGGAAGTCTCGAAGTCCGCGACCTCGAACTTGATGTACTCGGTACGGTAGTTGTCCCGAGATGCCCCGAAGGTAACTGGCAGGACCACTGAGCCCAGTGGAATAGCCGCGTTGCCAGGGACGATGCCATAGAAGGGCGTGTTGCTCTTGGTGAGCATGTGAGTGATGTCGAGCTTCATTTTCTTCAAGGTCTTGGTGAAAAGGACGTTAAGCCCGCTTCCACCGTCGATGAGCACCTTGTTGAGTTTGGAGCCCGCGACCACTGGCTTTAGGACGAGGGGGAACCGTCCTGGTTCGGAGAAGCTAGTCCATTGATCCGCGCAGGAGAAGGTGATGGGTACCTCCGACCACTTGAGAGGAGTCGGGACCGCTGGCTCAATGGACATGACTTCACGACGGGTAGCCTTCTGCTCCCGTCTGCTGGGTAGTCCGCCGAAGAGGATGTTGACGGTCTTGTCAGGCTCTTGGAAGTCGTTGTTGTCGCCGTCCTTCTTCTTGCCCTTTTGGTCGTGAAGGTGCGGTGGCTCTGGCGTATCCTTGAGTGCATGCCTTAGTTGGTAGCACTGCTCGGTGGTGTGGTTGCCGTTTGGATGCCACGGGCACTTCTCCTTCAGCAGGTCTTTGAAACCACCGGAGTTCTTCTTCGAGTTCCCTTTCGCAGGGCGCTGGATAGCCGCGACAGTGTTGTCTGGCTTGCGCTTGCGGTTGGGACCCGAGTAGTTGTTGCTGCTGTTGTTGCGACCGCCGTGGTTCGCATTGCTGCCGCTGCCGCCGCCTTGGTTCTGCTTGGTCTTGCCACGGATGACGTCATATTTGGCGTTGGCCTTGTCTTCTTCATCCGCCCAGGACGTGATCATGTCCTTGAGGTGGGGGATGGACCTAGGGCGGCGACGACCGAAGTCTTCGAAGGTGCAGCGGTGATAGAGGCCGTCTTGGAAGAGGTCGATGTCCTCTTTGTCGGTGACGTCGACGACGGTAGCGCGCTTGTCGAAGAAGCGGCGCATGTACTTGCGGAGGGTCTCGCCTTGTTCCTGCTTGATCATGGCCAGGTCCATGCGAGTACCCGATCGGCCCATGGCGCCCGCGAAGTTGCCGGTGAACTCGCTCCTTCGGCCGGTCCCACTTGTCGATCGAGTGCTTGTCCAGCGACTCGAGCCATGTGAGTGGTGCTTGGTCCAGGCAGAAGGGGAAGTAGAGGCACTTGGTATCGTTGTTGCCGCCAGCGTTCTCGATGGAGAGGGCGTAGCACCTGAGCCACTAGATGGGATCCTGCTTCGCATCGTACTTGGTGATCCCCAAAGGCTTGAACTGGTCGGGGAGGAGCAAGTTGCGAAGTCGAGGTGAGAAGGCGGGGAAGCCATCGCCGTCGTCTGCGGTGGTCGACTTCTTCCGCCGCAGCTCCTCAATCTTCTGGCGGGCATCGTACCTGCCTTGCGAGGCGCCAGAGGCGTGGCTATTCGCGTGGCCTCGGCCGCCGCAACGCCGCCGCCGCCGCCCTCCCCCGTTGGCTCCATGGTTGGAGCTTCCGCCGCGCCGCCGCCGCCGTCGGGATCGTGGCCGCCGCCGCCGGCCGGAGCGCGGTGGGGGACGACCTCGCGCTTCTTGTTGTCACGCGCGTGGACGTCCGCCGGCGTTGGAGCGGGTGCGGTTGGGTTCGGGCCGGGATGTCAGCTCGAGTACGGTTGGGGCCGTTGCCAGCGCTGCGACTTGTAGCCTCGTTGTCGCGTTGCCTGGCGGGGGGAGGCTGGTTGACCCTGTTGTCGACTCGCATGAAGTAGGCATCTTCAGCAAGCTTGGCGATGACCTCCCCAGCGCGGATGCCCTGAGCCTGACGTGCGATCGCTGTGATCGACATGAGGCATTGCTCAGGGGTAGTGTGTACTCTGCTCTCGACCGCCTCGAGAGCTTCCGCAAGGTTGCGGACGGGGAAGTTGTCGCGGAGGCGTCGGCGACGTTCGCTGCGCTTCCGGTTGCGCTCACGTCGAGCGTCTCTGTTGGCGGTGGTCTCGTCTGCCGGAGCATCAGCAGAGAGCTCGTCGGAGGAGATGTCTTCCAGGTACTTGTCCTGAGCCGTGCCTGAAGGCCCTGGGGTGTCGCCGGCAGCCATGAAGACTTGGCGATCAGGGGTGCCGAGGCTGGACTCAGAAACCGCCACCTCAGTTGGTGTGTTTGAGTCAGCCTGGGCGAGTGGCGTTCCCTCCTGGAACGGTAGCGAGTCGATGTAGGCGATGTAGCGCGAGTCTCCACTTATCAGGTCAGCAGGTTTGCGGTTTGGCCAGTAGACGAATCTCCCGGCCGGTGTGGATGTTATAACCAGCCCAGAGGCCGGCCTGACAAGGGAAACTCAGTGGAGTCGTCCTCGGACTCAGGCTCCTCAGGGTCCGACCCGAAGTCGAACTCGTAATCGGGGTTCGAGTAGAACTCGGAGAGAGGGCTGGAGTCCGAAGCGAGACCGGGGGCGGCGTCGGAGTCCGAGTTGTACTCGGGTACAGGCTCCTTGTCGGCCCGGCGCGAAGAGGGAGCCCCCGTGCGGACCCGGCTGGAGGTGCGGGGGCCACGCGTGGGGCGCTCACGAGGTGAGGGGACCGCCTGCGATGGCTGAGCAGTCGGCTCGCATGCGATGGCCCATGGAGACGTCGAGTTCGAGTTGGAGGCGCATTCGAGCTCGAAGTCAGCGTGGTGGTTGAAGAGCGAAATTTTGCCGAACTTGCCGGCGAGTTCGCCTGTGACAACTTCAGGAAGCGTCACGAAGCCGGTCTTCGAGTTGGGCTGCATGGTCAGGCGGCGCTGGAAGGAGCCCGCGCCGTCAGCAGTGCAGACCCAAGCGCCGAACACGAAGGTGTCGCCACGGTTGAAGGCGACGGGTGGCTTGAAGTGGACGGGAGCCGTCGAGTTCGCCATGTGATCTCGGGCGAGAGCCCCTACCTGGCGCGCCAGCTATCGGTGTTTTAGACCGGCAACCTACTAAGGGGAGTACCCGAAGTAGATGAATGTGGCCTCGCCGAGATCGGTAACTCGAAGGAAGAGACACGTGGCACACAATTTAGACAGGTTCGGGCCGCGAGGTGCGTAATACCCTACGTCCTGTATGCTGCGTAGCTCTGGATTGATTGGGCACGATTACAAGATGGTGCAATAGTGCGCCGTGATGAGGTTGTATGAGATGAGATGATCCTAGAGATCGGTCCCTGCCTCGCCTTATATAGTCCGGGAGGCAGGGTTACAAGTCGGAGTAGGGAGAGAGTACTAGCCGAGTACGTCTAGGAGTCCTCCATACAGTGCGGAACATGTACAGCTCCCTAACCGAGTACTACTCCTGAGTAGTCCTTGTGCTCCACGCCATTAGATGCCATGTACCGCAAGCCGGGTAGTCCCAGGGGCCCACCGAGTAGTCGGTCCTGGTACCCACCGAGGTAGTGGGCCCAGGGAGGCCCATACGACAGAGGGCGAGCTTCGGGCATAACTGCCTCCATGGCCGGCGAGCACATGAGTGAGATTCGGGCACCGGTGCCCTCCAAGGCCGGCGAGGTGAGCTCCTGGCACAACTGTCTCCATGTCTGGTGGGGGCGTGGGGCGAGCAACGAGCATGGTGCGCTCGAAGGCCGGTGGAGTAGGCAAGCTCTGGGTGTGGTGCCTTCTGTGGTTGGCAAGGTGCCATACATGGTTGAGGGTTTGAGCTCGCAAAGGTCGCACCGTGAGTGGAGCTCGAGGGGGTGACAATGGGTGGGGTCGTGGGGAAGATAAGGTTGGGGAGAAGTTAGAGGATGACATGGTCATGGGACCCACACTTATGTTTTTGGGTCAGAATTGGAGGTTCTATATGAATGGATGCTTACGGTTGGAATTTTGATGATCATGAAAAATGCATGTCTATTTAGAGGTTCAGCTGGAGTTGAATTTCTGAATAAAAACTCTAAATTTATAGCAGAGGCCCATTTGCATGCCACAACCTCTAACATATTTAGATTTAACTATTTTACCTTAACAGTTTGGCACTAACCCCAAACGATCTCGGTTGATTATGAGTCGTTAGAGTTTGAACGCGTCATTCCGTCGAACTACTAATTTAATAGGCACGCTTAGCAGCAGCTTGCAAAATGCGTTCGTCTACGTGCAAGCCATCTCCTGAGCTCAACCTACATGCCATGGCATGCCACACTAGCTCGCCACTACGGCTCTACCCAACCTCCACGAAAGAAATGATGCAGAACGCAAACAATTTCCCGCTGACGTTTCCAATCCATCCCCTTCCTATCTGCAAACTCTCCGTCGGTCCGCTCCCGGCGCGGACCTCTGCCACAATGCCAGGTGCCTCGGCGTCCACTACGGCGCAGTACGCGGGCATCGGCGTCGCCATCTTCATCTACTTCGTCGTCTACTATAACCGCTCCTTCGACACGGTCATCCCAACGGGCCAGCACGGCGGCGATGACGACGCCGGGGAGGACGCGGGCACCGTGCTCCCCGGGCCGGTGCAGGCGCTCGGCCTCGGCCCCGATGACGTCGCCGTGCTCCCCCTCGCCGGGCGGTGGCGGCGCGAGGTCCCCGCCGGCCGCGGCGGCGAACAGCTGCGCGGTGTGCCTCGACGATCGCCGCGACGGCGTGCTGGTGCGCATGCTGCCGTCGAGCAAGCACTACTTCCACGCGGGGTGCGTCGACGTGTGGCTGCTGTCGCACGCGACGTGCCCGATGTGCCGGGGGAGCCCGGGGCCGGAGAAGGTCCGCCTCGGTGTCGCGTCCCTGTCGCCGCCGATCCCGCAGCTTCGCCAGCTCGGGGCGGCGGCGTCGCTCGATAAGGTCGAGGCGTCGGGAGCAGACGACGCTGCCGTTGTGTCATCCAGGTCGCCGTCTCCGGCGATGTCTCCCGTGCGTTTTGAGCTTATGGTCGCCATGGGCAGTGGTAGCTCGGCTGTGTCACGGTCACGGCCGCCTACTCGGTCAAGAACGCCGGACGGCCGTATGTGCCGGACAAGATCACCTTCTCCGGCCACGTTGGAGCCGCACGACGTCGGAGTGTAGATTTTGTACTTGGGTTGAGCACTTTCCGGGAAAGAATTCACTAAGCTTCACGTTGCCCAGCAAATCTATTTTCCCAAATGTTCAAATCAGGATTGGGCTGCGCGAGAAAAGTCTAGACTATCAAGTATTTGGAGACGCATGTACTTGGGTTTTACTTGTTCGGCCTTCCGGGCAAGAACTATTTTTATGCGTTGCTTTGCTGGGAAATTTTGTGCATGCTAAGTTGTGTTTCTTTTCCAAATGACAGGATTGGGCTGACTGACAAAACTCGACACTACCAAACACAATCCTCTCATCCTCTGTTCCGCTGCTTGCTCTGTTGTACTCTCAAGTCACCTCATTATATTTCTCGCAATTTATATTCCGCCTCTGAAGAAAAGGATCCCAATTTGCAAAGCAATGTCTAACAACGATATTTCAGACATTTCTCGCTTAATCCCAGAGCCAATGGTCTTATCCGAAACTCATGAAAATTAAACACCGCCAATGGTGTTTAGTTAAAAGAAAATTATGAGAAGAAGTTCTTAGAGCAACTTCAACAGCCTCTCTAACTTATGGCGTGTTTGGGAGAGCTCCAACTCTGCAAAAACAGCTCCAGAGTTGCAGATCCACGAAATTTCACGGTGGAGCAGCTCCACCGTGGATCTGAAATTCCAAAGAGTGTTTGGTACAGCTCCAGATTTGCCATCATCACTATGACATATAGGGCCCACATGTCATCACAGAATAAAAAAATCGCCTTCTAGTCCTCTACCGAAGACACGCGACCCGCCGGCGCAAGCGGGCGCGACCATGCCGGGCCGGGCGGGCGCGGCCTCACCCGGCCGCGGGCGGCGCAACCTCGCCGGCGCGGGCGGGCGCGCCACGCCGGGCGAGGCGGGCACGGCGGCCTTGCCCCCGGCGTCCTCCTCACCTCCGGCCCGCCGGCGCCGCCATGGAAGCTCCTCCCGATAGGTGCGGGCGCATGTCCCGAGCCCGCCTCGATCCGGATGGAGTTCGGGAGCGGCGTCTCGAGGCCGCGGAAGACGGAATCGACGGCGATGCGGTGGGTGGTCCCGGGCGGCGCCTGCGAGGAGGACGAGATCGAGAGCTCTGACGGCGGCGGCACCCCCGCAGCGGAGCTCGCGCGCGGTGCCTAGTGGTGCTCGTCGGCCGGGGAGGAAAAAAATAGAAGACCGAACCGTTTTTTGTAATCAGTGGCAGTGGTGGGTAATTTCGCCCAACTCCACGAAACTTGGATTTGGTGGAGTACCTCTTGAGGCACTCCATGAAAACCATGGAGTTGGGGGTCTGCTCCACCTTTTTTCTGGAGTAGATCCACGGTGGAGCTGCTGGAGTTGGGTGTGTTTGGCGGAGAAAATTTGGAGTGGAGCTGTTTTTTTGATCTGGAGCTGCGTGGAGCTCTCCCAAACACGCCCTTACTTAGCATCTCCAAGAGAATGTGAAAAATTCGGTCCCAAAAACCATGTATCGGGGGCTTCCTAAAAACTAAGTTACCCCAAAAACTTTACCTCCCACGGCAGTTTCCCAATAATTACCTCCCCAAAAATTTAAATCATGCCACGTCATCTTAGTCGGCCATCATTTGGGCTGGCTTCCAATCGCTTCAGGCCCTCACGCATGTTGCCCTTTTCTTTTTACGTGCCCTCCTCGACACCTCTCGAGCGCTGCCGCCGAGGACCATGTGTGGTTCGAGGACCGGTGGATGGTCACTTCCTTGTGTGATGAGTGATTGACAACGTTGTGTGGACCGATTCTTGGCTAAGTATTGCGGGTGCGGGTTGCGGCTTGACTCGTGTTGGTGCGGGTGAAGAACAAGCGCGAAAGGTCGTCGCCGGTGAGGCCTCCGTGTGTGGAGAAGACAAGTAGGCTTTGTTCGAGGGACCCGGTGGCCGGCGGGGTCAAGTGCGGGCCGCATGGTGGCATGAACAAGAAGATGAAGTCGTGGACGGTTTCTTGGTTGAGCCTCAAAACCAAGGTCGAGCCGGGACTACGTGGGAGCCAAGTCATGAGTGGAGATTGGCGGAGGCTACACCGAGTTCGCGGGGTTTCCGGTGGTTCACCAGAAAACCACTGGGTTCCTTGGTTGATCCACAAAGCCAAGACCGGAGAACCAAAGACGGAGGTGCAGCAGCACCAGACCGGTCTGACCGGTGGGTCTGACCGGTCTGACCGGTGAGGAGCACCGGTCTGACCGGTGTGCGACGACGCAGTCCGGAATCTTCGAAGTGGAGGACACGCGTCGGGTTCGCATGGCTTGCGTCGAGGCTACGCGGGTGCGGTCGCCGGGCATCCGTCCGATGGTGAAGACATCAAGAATTCCAAATCCGCCCTTGAGGGGCTTGTATCCCTAGTTAGTAGAGAATGGTATTTTGGACATTCGGTTGCCTCCATATAACCCAAGAGGTGAGAGGATGGCAGCCAACTCTTGGAACCCTAGCTCATTAGTTTTCCTATTTTCCACCTATTTTCCTTAGGTTTTCTCTAGGACTAGCAAGAGAGCTTCACGGAGAGATCTTGTAGAGAGGGATGGATGATCGGGCGGCTTGCTAGACCTTGTACGAATCCTTGTTTCATGTATAGATGATTCGGCGTGATTCCTCAAGGTTTGGATGTGTTTTCCCCGGTTGTTCTTGGTGGTGATTTTCGGAGCCCTTTCTTCGTGATTTCTTTGGGGTGTTTTCGGGGCTTTTCTCTTGGTGATTTGATGGGGGAAATTTGTGGGAACCCTTCGTGGTTCTTTGGGCTGTGATTCCCCTCCCAAATCCGTGAGAAAAAGTGCTCGATTTCGGGGTTTCTTGAGTTCTTGGGTTGGAAGTGCTTTCGGCGGGATTTCTTCGATTCCTCCTTTTTGGACGAGTTTTGGTGGGATTAAACTTGGCTATGGACTCCTCATGAGGTGTTCCCGATATCCCCAAAGTCTTGTTCAAGTCCGTGGAGCGATTCGGGAGATCGAGATTTGGATTTGGGGGAGTTGACCCGCGGGTGCTTGTTCATCACGAGCCGCCCGTGCTACACCGGTCCGACCGGTGCTCTTAACCGGCTCGACCGGTGCAAGCCCTTGTGGGTTTTCGCTCGGGTGAGTGTCTTGGTGTGTTCTTTGTTGTTCCGTGGTGCTTCTTGTTTCGAGTTTGGGTCCGTTTGGTGGTCGGTTGGCCTATTTGGTGCCTTGGGGGCTTTCGAAGTCGCCATCGGTCCGACCGGTGTGTCTCACCGGTCGACCGGTGTAGAGCCACTTAGTGGAAGTTGCTCAGTTTCACCGGCAGGGACCGGTCTGACCGGTGGTGCTCACCGGTCTGACCGGTGTGGGTCTCGTAGACTCGAGGTTTGGTTTTTCCGCCGCGTTTCTCGGGTCGGAAGGTTGCGTGTTGGTTCCTAGGTCCAGTGGCACTCCAGTGGCTATGTGGGCTTGACCAACCTTGGTAGTGAGTCGGAGACGTGTGTTAGAAGCCGTGTTCGTCTTGTTGGAGTTTTCATCTCCTTCGAGAAGAATTTTTATCGGCTCCCATTCACTCCCCCCCCCCCTCTCTGGTTCGCCGTATCGGTCCTTCAAGTGGTATCAGAGCCGGTTCGGGTCTTTGTTGACTCTAACCAGTCTAAGATCCAAGGATGGCATACCAAGAACGGGGTTCGGGTCCTCCACACTTCGATGGCAAGAACTACCAGATGTGGAGCAAGCGGATGGGTGCGTTGCTCCGCGGAAAGGGTCGACCGCTTTGGGATGTCACGGTGGACACAGGTTATGTCCAGCCGATGGATTTCCTTGCTCCAGGGTCGAGGGGACGGATTCGACGCCAACAATAAGGCGGTCGACTACTTGTTTCGTGCTTTGTGTCGGCCGAGTTCGATCGGGTGCACACCGAGCACTTGGCTTGTAGGATTTGGGCGGTGTTGAAGGAGGCTCATGTTGGGAACGCCCAGGTTCAGGCACGGTTGTATGCGACCTACCGGAGATAGTACGAGAACTTCACTCATCTCCCCGGTGAGTCCATCGATGCCTTGTTTCGCGAGGTTCACGGTGGTGGTGAACAACATGAGGGCCAATGTGGACGTGCTCCCGTACGATGATCATGATAGAGCCGTCAAGCTCTTACACTCTTTGGATCGTACGATATGGGGCGGGAAGTTCGAGGCCATAGTCGAGTCGGAGAGGTATGATACTCGACGGTGAACGAGCCGTTCTCGAAGCTCAAGTCGGCCGAGGTGGATAGGGGCATGACCGCCAAGCTCGAGGGACCGATCGATTCCCATAGTCTTGCCCTCGTTGGTGGTTCCAAAGGAAAGACTAACTCTAACCCATCCACCGGATGTTCTCGTTTTCCTCTTTGATGTCTATGCCAGATGAGGAGTTTGATGACCTTGGAGAGGACGAGCTGGCGCCGTTGACGAGGCGGTTCGAGAGGCCGCACGAGAACCGCGTGAACATGAGGAGGAACACGAGGACTTGCTTCCGGTGCGGCAAGCGGGACACTTCGTCGCCGACCGCCCGAGAAGGCCGAGAACAAAGACAGCTACAAGCACAAGCCGAGGATGAACGATGGCAAGTACCGTTCGAGGCGTGACCACAAGAGCAAGCACAAGAACAAGTACAAGGACGAGCGACGATTGAGGAAGAAGGAGGGCCGAGGCAAGGCCCGAGCGATGGTTGGAGCGAGCGACGTCGACTCCGAGTTCCGCGTACTCCACCTCGAGCTCGAGCAAGCCGGCCGAAGACGAGGGAGATCGCCGCAAGAGCAAGAAGTCGTCCAAGAACCCGAGCGGGCCGAGCCGCTCGCGAGAGATGACTTCGCACCATGGCGCCGAGCTCCCAGGCGGCAAGAAGAGCACACGGAGCGACTCGGACTGCGAGTCCGACGACGAGGTGCGTGATGAACTTCCCTTCTTGCGCCGGGAGAATGAGAGGCTTGGCTCTTTGCTTGATAACCGTGATGACATGCTTAGAGAGGCCAAGAAAATGAGGAAAGAGCTTAGGGCTTCACTCGAGGATGCTAGGACTAGAGTGGGCCGAGCTAGAGACACGGGTGCTTGATAGCAAGCTTGAGATTGATTCGCTTAAGGCTAGCCCTGTTGTTTCTGATGAGAATGATTGTGTTGATTGCTCTATTTTCCTTGCTGATCTTGCTTTGTTCAAGGAGAAGCATGCCTCCAAGTGTGAGGAACTAGATGTGCTTAGGGTTGAAGTGGCTGAGCTTAAGTCTAGACCTGCTTTGCTAGGTGCTTGCACTTCTTGCCCCGTTTTGCATGCTAAGATTGATGAGATGCATGCTTACACTAGTTCGCTCGAGGCTAAATTGAAGGAACCCATGCCTACATCTTGCTCTACCCGTGAAATGCATGCATTGAAAAATTTGGAGCTTGCACATTATGTTGACCGTTTGCAGGATGAGAATGATGATTTGAGGAAGTTGATGGGGTGGTTGTCCGGTCACGAGCCTCAGTTGAGGATGATGATCGAGGCCTTTAAGAGGCAAGATGGTGAGGGGCTTGGAGCAAACAAGGTTGGTGAGGGAAGTGGAGAGAATATCCCGGAGCCACCAAAAACCCACCACAAGAATGAGTTCCCACCAAAACCTAACCATCTAAGGAATCGGCTAGACACAACCCCGGCCTCCACCCGTGTTTCCTACACCCACAAATGACCTACAAAAGCCTATCAAGTTTGTGAGCACTTCGGGGAAAGTGTTCTTTGGGAAGGAGAGTGAGAAGGCAAGTGGTGAGAAACCGGTGGAGGGTTTGAGTGGAGAGAAACCGAGTGAGCAGCCACATCCCAAGCCAAAGCCTAAGCTTGTGAGGTTCCATTGTGGCTATTGTGGGAGAGATGGCCATAAGGAGGAGTTTTGCTTCAAGAGGAAGCGAGAGGAGAGAATGAGGAAGGAGTGGGCAAACAAGGACAAGTACCACCCTTCCGATGGTGTACTTGAGCCTCGTATGCAGATGCCCAGGGGCAAGGCGATTGTGAGGACGGTTCGGGCGTGGGGAGAGAAGAAGGCTGCGGTGGTGTTGCTGTGCGGGTCACACCCCGGTCGGACGGTGTGGGGCACCGGTCGGACCGGTGCGGCTGCCCGGACGGATGTTCGGGTTTCGAGCTCGTACGGTGCGAGGGTTGTTTCCGGTGGTCATGGTTCGGTGGTTGGGCCGGAAAGAGTGCGGGTGGTCGTTTGCTAGGCGTTCTCCTCCTCGTGCTCAATACGGGGATTGGAGGAGTCGTGGCGTTGAGTTGGAGAGAAAGGACGTTCCACGGGCTTTCTTGCGTGGTTTTGGTCCTCCTCCAGGCAGAGAGGGGTGGTTCCCTCAGGGTGGTTACCGTGGTGGTGTTCGTGGAGGTAGCTTTGGTAGGAGAGATGCTTTGGTTGGTGCTAACCCCACTTTCGAGCAAATGGCTCGGCATCGGTTTTCCTCCTTTGGTACTAACCCCGGTCTTTGAGTCGTTTGTTCGCTCACGTGCCTATTTTTGAATTTCGGTGGGAGACTTGAAGAACATTTGGTTGATTGACTCCGGTTGTTCGAGGCATATGACCGGAGACAGGGGGGTGGTTCTCAAGTCTCGTCCCGGTGGTGACGAAGAGGTACATCACCTTTGGGGACAATGGGCGTGGGCGTGTGCTTTCGAAGGTGAGATAAAAGTGAGTGACAAGATCACTGCGAGGCGTGTTGCTCTTGTTCAATCGCCGGGGTACAATTTGCTTTCTCGTGTCCCGGTTGTTGGATGAGGGCTTTGAGGTGTTGTTTCGGCCGGTGGTTCTCGGATTGTGGACTCTCGAGGGGACCTTGTCCGTATGGTCGTTCCCGAGGGTCGGTGTTTCGTGCTGATTTTTCTCAGTCTTCGGGTGTGGAGCGTTGTTTCTTGGCTGGTTCTTCGAGTGAGTTGTGGAAGTGGCATAGGAAGTTGGGTCACTTGAGCTTTGACCTTTTGTCACGCTTGAGTAAACTCAATTTGGTCCGAGGATTGCCACGGTTGAGGCTTGAGAAAGAGTTGGTTTGTGCTCCGTGTAGGCATGCCAAGATGGTGGCCTCTTCTCACCCGCCTCTCACCGATGTGATGACTGAGCGTCCATGCGAGCTGCTCCATATGGACCTTGTTGGCCCAGCTCGTGTGCGATCTGCGGGTGGGAAGTGGTATGTCCTTGTTGTGGTGGACGACTATTCTCGGTATGCGTGGGTGTTCTTTCTCGAGGAAAAGGGGGAGACGTTTGGTTTTGTTCGAGATCTAGTCTTGAGGTTGAGGAACGAGAGGCACGGAGATGCCATACGAGCTATCCGCAGTGATAATGGCTCGGAATTCAGGAACTCTCGTTTTGAAACCTTTTGTCATGACTTGGGTCTTGAGCACCGGTTTTCGAGTCCGTATACGCCTCCCCGGAATGGTGTTGTGGAAAGAAAGAATAGGACCTTGTGCGAGATGGCTCGGACGATGCTTGATGAGCATAGGACTCCGAGGAGGTATTGGGGCGAGGCGGTGAATACCGCATGCTATGTGTCGAACGGGATATACCTCGAGTGCACAAGAAGAAGACATGCTATGAGTTGATGCATGGTCGCACACCCAAGGTGAGTCACTTCCATGTCTTTGGTTGCAAGTGTTTCATTCCGAAGAAAGGCGGGAAGTTGGATAAGTTTGAGGCTAGGTCCGTCGATGGCATTTTCTTTGGTTATGCATCTCATTCTAGAGCATATCGTGTGCTCAATCTTGAAACTAACCAAATCGTGGAGACTTGCGAGGTAACCTTCGACGAGACGAGCCACGTAGTCGGCTTGTCTTTGAGTGTGCGGTGATGATGAGCTTGGCGAGGAGATCTTTCAGGAGGAGGAGCATGAACATGGTGATGATGAGGATGGTGGTGCGGTGCCCCCGGCTGAACATGTACCCACTACTTCGACTACGATGATGGATGGACCCTCTGCTACACCTACGACGACAAATCAAGAACGAGGAGAAGTTGATGTTGAGGGGGAGGTAGCTTCGAGGCGAGAACCTCCCCGGCGAGTTCAAGTGGATCACCCAGCTTCGAGGATCATCGGCGACATGAATGAACGCACTACACGGTCGAGGGTTCGAAACAATTCCCATTTTGCTCATGCTGCATTTGTTGCTTCTTTCGAGCCCAAAGACATTGGACACGCACTATCGATCACAATTGGGTTAACTCGATGCATGAGGAGTTGGAGAACTTTGAGAGGAATCAGGTGTGGGAGTTGGTTGACCCTCCCCCGGGGTGTAAGCCGATTGGGACAAAGTGGGTGTGGAAAAACAAAGAGGGAGAGAAGGGTGAGGTTGTGAGGAACAAGTCGAGACTTGTTGCTCGGGGGTTCGCTCGAAGGAGGGGATCGACTACGAGGAGACCTTTGCTCCGAGTCTGCCCGTTTGGAGGCGATTAGGATCCTTCTAGCCTTTTCGTGGCTAAAGGGTTCAAGTTGCACCAAATGGATGTGAAGAGTGCTTTTCGAATGGAGTGTTGGAGGAAGAAGTGTATGTGAGGCGACCTCCGGGGTTTGAGAGTGAGAAGTACCCCCACTTACCGGTGTACAAGTTGAGGAAGGCGGCCGTATGGGTTGAAGCGGGCGCCTAGAGCTTGGTATGGCGAGGTTGAGGGGGTTCTTGTTTGAGAGAGGTTTTGAGATGGGGAAGGTCGATCGGACCTTGTTTTTGCGAGGCGGGCGGAGATATCCCGATTGTGCGGTGTGTACGTGGATGATATTGTCTTTGGTGGCTCGTCTAACTCTCTTGTTGCGAGGTTTGCGGATGATATGAGCGGGGAGTTTGAGATGAGCATGATGGGCGAGTTGCGGTTCTTCCTCGGGCTACAAATCAAGCAATCAAAGGAAGGAACATTTGTGCACCGGAGCTAAGTACACCAAGGACATTGTGAGGAAGTTCAAGATGGAGGACTCCAAGGCTATGACGACGCCGATGAGTACGACTACGGCTCTTGATGCGGACGAGGAAGGTGAACACGTGGACCGAAGGAGTACCGAGCATGATCGGGTCACTCCTCTACTTGGACGGCGACGAGGCCGGACATACGCTTCTCGGTGTGTCCGTGCGCTCGTTTTCAAGCGTCTCCGAGGACTTCGCATCGGCAAGCGGTGAAGCGAATTTTCGTGTACTTGCGTCACACTCCCGACTTCGGCCTTTGGTACTCCGCGTCCTCTTCTTTGGCGCTTCATGGTTTTTCGGACGCGGATTTTGCCGGGTGTCGGTTGGATAGGAAGTCCACTTCGGGACTTGCCGCGTTTTGGGTTCTTCTTTGGTGTCTTGGTCTTCCCGCAAGCGGTCGAGTGTTGCTCGGTCCACGACCGAGGCCGAGTATGTTGCCGCCGCTAGTTGTTGCTCTCGGCTCCTTTGGATCACCTACACCATGAGTGACTTTGGTGAGGAGTATACCCATGTCCCACTTCGGTGTGATAGCACTAGTGCCATAAGCGTTGCAAAGAACCCAGTGCTCCATTCCAAAACCAAGCACATAGAAGTGAGGTATCATTTTCTGAGAGACAACGTCGAGAAAGGAAAGATAGCTTTGATCCATGTACCCACACATGACCAACTAGCCGATATTTTCACCAAAACTCTAGATCAAGCAACTTTCACTCGTTTGCGGGGGGAACTTGGTGTGTGTTTGATTTCTTGAGTTGGGTGTGTGGGAGCTTTCTTTTGCCGGTGGTGTCGAGCCCGTTTTGCCTCCCCTCGAGGAGCCGGTTTGTAGCATATGTATAGCTTTTCTTTGTGCATTCCTTGCATTTGACATGGCATATGTAACATGATGTATAGGCATCCTTGTATCTTAGATTGCATGCATTTTGTTTCATATGCATTGGTTAGGAAAGCTTCTCTCATATACATTGTTCACCATGGAATGAGATATATGTCTTTGTGAGCTCGTTTGGTATGATATGGTTAGTTTGGCATAGCTCTTGATGATCTTGATGAATAATCCATGGTTGATAGCTATGCTTTTGAAAAATGTCACACGTATGCTCTCTCATGTGTAAATGCCTTTACATGCTCTTGACATGTTTTTGTGGCTTTGCTATGCTTAATTTGTGATTGGATAGCTAGCTTATTGATCATATGGGGCCAAAGGCTCATTTGCCATCATGAATGTTTAGCCCTCTTGATTTATCTTGTGGAGGAGCATAAGTTCCTTTTTGTCGCAAAGACATTTCATGTACCATTTACAAATCTGAAAATGAAATGAAAAATGCTTGGAAAATATGCTCCCATGTCATATGTGCTGAATTTAATTTGCTTTGGGTGCTAAACCGTTGCATGATGCCTACCAATGAGAAGTCTCATACATAGAAGTAGGCACATGGCTCGGTGGCTTTGACATGACATGAGGTGCTTGTGGGTGTTTGTGATGGTCTTATGATTAGAATGGCTGTCCTAGCATGAGGTTTGTGTGGCTTTGCCATTTTGATATGCTTTGATCATGTTTAGGACTTTGCTTATGAGAGGCAAGTTTTTCGCAAAATTGCCAAAATCCATTTTAGCTTCGTCCAATGGTTGTGAAACTTGGTGATCATGTAGTTGAGATCGATATGAAGCCGTAGAGTATCTAACTTGCTCATTTAGACATGTGTAGCATTCTTTGTTGAATTTTGTCTATTTGAGAAGCTCTAGGTTGAAAGTTTTGCATTTTTGGCTTGATTCATGCATTGCCAACAAGGGGGAGAAGTTTGAGCTTGAAATGGCTTGTTGGACGCGTTTGGAAGGTTTTCAGGTGGTTTCGAGCCATTTCTGGGCTCTGTTGTACACCGGTCTGACCGGTGAGGAGCACCGGTCTGACCGGTGTGAGTGCTGGTCCTGTACACATGTTAGGCACCGGTCTGACCGGTGGTGATGACCGGTCTGACCGGTGTGAGCTGAAAGTGCTGCAGCTGTCCTGTTTCATGTGGTTTCTTGCATGCATTCGTCCAGGGGGAGTTGCATTGGTTCAGGGGGAGCTCTTTGTGAGTTTTCGAGTTTTGTTTCGGTGGTTTGTGCTCTTTGCTTGAGCTTTGCTTTGTCTCGGATGTGTCGAGCCGTTGCCCTTGCCTAAGGGGTCCGAGACTTGTTTTCTTCAAGTGATCTTGATCTTTGCCTTTGTTTGGCTTTCGATCGCTTGTTGGAGTTTCTTTTTGTTTGTTTTTTTTTCGTTTTCTTTTCTCTCTTGTTACTTTCGTGTGGGTGTTGTCAATGCACTCATCAAGGGGGAGATTGAGGACCATGTGTGGTTCGAGGACCGGTGGATGGTCGCTTCCTTGTGTGATGAGTGATTGACAACGTTGTGTGGACTGATTCTTGGCTAAGTATTGCAGGTGCTGGTTGCGGCTTGACTCGTGTTGGTGCAGGTGAAGAACAAGCGCGAAAGGTCGTCGCGGTGAGGCCTCCGGGTGTGGAGAAGACAAGTAGGCTTTGTTCGAGGGACCCGGTGGCCGGCGGGGTCAAGTGCGGGCCGCATGGTGGCATGAACAAGAAGATGAAGTCGTGGACGGTTTCTTGGTTGAGCCTCAAAACCAAGGTCGAGCCGGGACTACGTGGGAGCCAAGTCATGAGTGGAGATTGGCGGAGGCTACACCGAGTTCGCGGGGTTTCCGGTGGTTCACCGAAAACCACCGGGTTCCTTGGTTGATCCACAAAGCCAAGACCGGAGAACCGAAGACGGAGGTGCGGCGGCACCGACCGGCCTCGACCGGTGGGTCCGACCGGTCGACCGATGGGGGACCGGTCGACCGGTGAGGAGCACCGGTCGACCGGTGTGCGACGACGCGGTCCGGAATCTTCGAAGCGGAGGACACGCGTCGGGATCGCATGGCTTGCGTCGAGGCTACGCGAGGTGCGGTCGCCGGCATCCGTCCGATGGTGAAGACATCAAGAATTCCAAATCCGCCCTTGAGGGGCTTGTATCCCTAGTTAGTAGAGAATGGTATTTTGGACATTCGGTTGCCTCCATATAACCCAAGAGGTGAGAGGATGGCAGCCAACTCTTGGAACCCTAGCTCATTAGTTTTCCTATTTTCCACCTATTTTCCTTAGGTTTTCTCTAGGACTAGCAAGAGAGCTTCACGGAGAGATCTTGTAGAGAGGGATGGATGATCGGGCGGCTTGCTAGACCTTGTACGAATCCTTGTTTCATGTATAGATGATTCGGTGTGATTCCTCAAGGTTTGGATGTGTTTTCCCCGGTTGTTCTTGGTGGTGATTTTCGGAGCCCTTTCTTCGTGATTTCTTTGGGGTGTTTTCGGGGCTTTTCTCTTGGTGATTTGATGGGGGAAATTTGTGGGAACCCTTCGTGGTTCTTTGGGCTGTGATTCCCCTCCCAAATCCGTGAGAAAAAGTGCTCGATTTCGGGGTTTCTTGAGTTCTTGGGTTGGAAGTGCTTTCGGCGGGATTTCTTCGATTCCTCCTTTTTGGACGAGTTTTGGTGGGATTAAACTTGGCTATGGACTCCTCATGAGGTGTTCCTCGATATCCCCAAAGTCTTGTTCAAGTCCGTGGAGCGATTCGGGAGATCGAGATTTGGATTTGGGGGGAGTTGACCCGCGGGTGCTTGTTCATCACGAGCGCCCCCGAGCTACACCGGTCGGACCGGTGCTCTTAACCGGTCCGACCGGTGCAAGCCCTTGTGGGTTTTCGCTCGGGTGAGTGTCTTGGTGTGTTCTTTGTTGTTCCGTGGTGCTGCTCGTTTCGAGTTTGGGTCCGTTTGGTGGTCGGTTGGCCTATTTGGTGCCTTGGGGGCTTTCGAGGCTGCCATCGGTCCGACCGGTGTGTCTCACCGGTCGGCCGGTGTAGAGCCACTTAGTGGAAGTTGCTCGGTTTCACCGGCGGGGACCGGTCGGCCGGTGGTGCTCACCGGTCCGACCGGTGTGGGTCCGTAGACTCGAGGTTTGGTTTTTCCGCCGCGTTTCTCGGGTCGGAAGGTTGCGTGTTGGTTCCTAGGTCCGGTGGCACTCCGGTGGCTATGTGGGCTTGACCAACCTTGGTAGTGAGTCGGAGACGTGTGTTGGAAGCCGTGTTCGTCTTGTTGGAGTTTTCATCTCCTTCGAGAAGAATTTTTATCGGCTCCCATTCACTCCCCCCCCTCCCTCTCGGTTCGCCGTATCGGTCCTTCGGCCGCCCCTCCCGCACCGCCGCCGTCCTGCGTCGCCGCACCCCCTGTCCTGGCTTCTACAATTCCAATTGGGTATAGGTAAAACGGAATCGCTATGAATCGACGAAGCATTTCCATGCAGATGGTGTTGGATTCATCATCATATGATGATGATGATTTCTTACTCGGTGTTACTCATGTGGCCATTAATGCGGATGAGTCAGATGATGACCAAAACATCGTGTTTCTATCCTAGGGCATCAAGTACTTTGGCGAGATAGAGAGGTTGGACATCAGAGGTTGTATCAAGATTATTTTTCAGAAAATCCTACTTACGAACATGTTTATTTTAGACGTCGGTATGTAAAAAATAAATTGATAGGCAACATTTTTATATAAATTCATATTTGTGTGCCTCATTACTTTTGATGTGTAGGTTTCCAATGAGGCGTTCATTGTTTGTGCGTATATGAAGGTGTAGAAAAACACGATGAACATTTCGTGCAGAAAAGAAACGCTGCTGCTATACTTGGTCTTTCTACTCTGCAAAAGATTATTGTAGCACTTCGGATGTTAAGTTGTGGAGTAGCAGCAGATATTTTTGATGAGTATGTCCATATTGCTGAGAGTACTGCTATTGAGAGTCTGAGAAAATTTGTCACTGCTGATGTGGAGATTTTTGAAGGTGAGTACTTGATGGAATCTAATGAAGTTGATACTGCAAGATTACTTGCAATTGGCGAGCGTAGAGGTTTTCCCGGTAATTTGGGGTCGGTTGATTGCATGCATTAGCCGTGGAAAAATTGTCCTTCGTCACATCAAGGTATGTACACCGGGCATGTGCGTGAGCCTACAATTATACTAGAAGCAGTTGCAGATAAAGATCTTGGGATTTGGCATGCTTTCTTTGGGATGCCTGGTTCACACAATGACATCAACGTTTTGCACCGGTCTTCTCTATTTGCGCGGCTAGCCGAAGGTCAAGCTCTAGAGGTGAATTATACCATTAATGGCAATGAATACACAAAGGGTTATTATCTTGCTGATGGCATATCCCTCCTCGGCTACATTTGTGAAGATCATATCTGAGCCACAAGGTAACAAGAAGAAATATTTTGCACTTGCTCAAGAATCATGTAGGAAGGACATGGAATGAGCATTTGGAGTTTTACAGTCTCGATTCGCTATCATGAGGGGGGCAGCTCGATTTTGGGATGAAGACACCCTCGGACGAATCATGAGGGCTTGTATAATTATGCACAACATGATAGTTGAGGATGAGCGTGATGAAGAAGATGATTTTAATTATGATCAAATGGAAGAACATCTGAAGCCTTCTCATAAAAAACACCCGAATTTAAGGAGTTCATTAAAAATTACCTAAGTATATAGGACAAAGAAGTTCATAATCAGCTGCAAGATGACCTAATTGAGCACCTATGGCAGCATCATCCAGACCTCTACAAAAAGATTTAGTAGAGCTTTCAATAATATTTTAAAAGTTTTTTGTTTTCATTTATATTCAAATAAATGTATGACGTATGACTAGTCATGTTGAAACTTCAATTCAAAGATATTGTTTATGTTTCTGCGATGATCATGGATGTGTAACTTCGCTCCACAAAGTTTTTCCTCTTATATAGTGTTTTTGTCGAGTGTTGTCAATTCTAAGTCTTTATCAGCTTTCAACATTGCTAATCCTGTCAAAATATGTCCATGGTTAGTGTTTGGGTTGCATGGCTGCTATTTATGCAGAGGCCAATGACACCTTGAATTGCCAGTTGCAAAAATAGCAATATAGAAAAAAAACACAATATTGACACACAATGCTCTTGCTGCTATTAATTCAGTGACACAATATTGTCTTGAAAACACACTGATCATGAAGTAAATGGAAACAAAATGGCAATTTCTATATGGAAAAAACACACTGATCATTGCCCAATGCTAGCTAGAATAGTAGAAGCCATTGACCAATGAATACTTGTACTCTTTAGGATCCATGATAAAATACTAATTATTTGGAAGAATGAAAATGTTATTAAGTACTAGGCATAGAGAGTTGCCCCATGATCTCAGCTCGCAAGCACATGTAGTACTTTTTTGCTCATCTGGCAAGGTAGTAAGGTCCATGGTCATAATCCTCTCTTTATCCCTCTTTTTCTGCGATTGAACCTCCTGGATCCTCACCTCAAGAAGCCGTTTTTCATTTGCAACTCGTTCTTGTTCAAGAGCAAGTGATAATTTTTCATTTGCAAGTCGTTCCTCGTCAAGAGCAAACGCTTTTTGGAACCTCTCTTCTTTCTTTTCCTCTTCCTCCTCATCAGTTTCTTTCTTCTGTGCCCACATGTTTTCTAAAGTTACTGTCACACTTTTTTTCTTCTCTTGTATCAGTGCTGCTTTTGCCTTCTTCTTACCAATTGGTCTTGCCAATGCATTAGCCTCTATGCCTTCAACATTATCTTGTCCTATTTCACTTGGTAAAATTTCATTGGGATCACCGGTAGAACTTATTTTCTGCTTCTTGTTACCTTTTTTAGCAGCAGCCAGTTCATCAAGTTTAGCAAGCCACTTGGGTTGTGTTCTCAATTTATTCCAGCAATGCATGAATTGGAATGCTTTGTCATGTTTGTCTTCAGCTTTGTACAAAGCACAGGCCTCTGCAACCTGCATACATCAACATCCAAGGAATACTTCATTTATGTGTTATAAAAATAAAAAAGCTGACTTAAATATAGATATTGGCAAGTATGTACCTTGTCTTTCATTGTACCACCACTTTGAGGTCTTAACTCAATCCGTGATAGACACCCACAAAAATTGTTCACACGATAATGATAGTTCCTTGTACTCTCTCCGGTTTGGTATGATCTCCCACCGGTGCATGAGAGAACTTATGGTACGATTTATCTGGCTGTATGTATGGAAGTACTCACTGATACGAGACCAATACCTGCCACCTTTTTTATCTTTGCCCACGATTGGATCCAAGCTTATATTCAGCCACCCCGAAACCAAAACCTTATCTTCATGGTCACTGAAATTCTTTTCTCTTATGGTTTGGCCCCGTGGAGGGGGCTCCTGAATGGACTTCCAATGCTTCTGACTGCTGTTCAGCAAATGAGTTGTTACAATTATCAGCATCCTCTTGATTGGTTTCATCCATCATCATGTTGGAAAAATATCCATTTCCTTCAAGAAAATAGGTACAGATTACGGCAGCAGCAAGAAAAATAGCAGCAAGAAAAATAGGCGCACACAGAGTAGCAAGCACACTTGATAAGTGACTACGATAATGATAGTTCCTTGTACTCCCTCCGGTTTGGTAAAAGAAGACGTTTTGGACAAAATTTGAGTCAAACATTGGGAATATAAATCATGAATAACTTTTAAGTTGTTGAGTTTGGAAATGTGAAAACTACATGAGTAGATTTGTCTTGTAAAATACTTTCATAAAAGTATACATATGTTAGTTTTTAATAATTATTTTTGTAAAAATAGGAAGTCAAATTTGCACTTTGGAGACCGTGTCGCTGTCCTAAACGTCTTCCTTTACCAAACCGGAGGGAGTATCACTTAAAAATGCTATTACTTATTATTTTTTAAATCATTTTCATCTTGGTGATCTCCTTATCCAAAGTAATCAAGTAATGATATTTCCAGACATACAAGCAAGATAAGGATCAAGAAAAATTACCCAGCAACTTCTCTACTACCTGGGTGCTTTTGCTAGAGGAATTCCGGCGAGAATATTGCTGCTCTTTTGTAGGTATTGCTCTCCATGCTGTTAGCCTAATTTCAACTGTTTTTATTGCCTGGATAAGACTTGATTCACTATTGACAACCAAAAGGGAAAGAATTCCTGCCAAAATAATAAAGCCTCTTTTCCTAGGATATCTAGATTAAAAGTTTTCATAAGTTCTTAGTTGTGCCAAAGACACCAGCGCATTGCTGGTCATTTTTTAATCTGAAACTAGCATGGCTTTCTCTTCCTTCCACAAATTGTCCCAGCAAAAGTTATGTATCTTAACATCATGTAATTACCACACTGAATGGCTAAACTGCCAATTTCTTCGTTCCTGGTTTGCAGCGTGTGTCCTAGTGAGTTGCCTCTGCTAGTATTAGAAAAATACAGGATGATCAAAGGTTCGTCGTAATCTAAAATAAGTTGTTATGTTTCAAATCTTCAACAAGTAGCCCCTTCATTAACAGCTTGATGTCTCTGATTTAAGGCACACAACACACATAATTGCAGGAGCATTATTTTCAGAGCACACCAAAGCATTATTTTCAGATAGTCACATATCACTTCAGCTTTCCATTCAAACAACACAAACAATAGTATCATTCACACTGAAAGTGAATGGTGCAGAACTAACAGTAGTACCATTTAGAACAAATGTTTTGACAATGGCGCTGGAGGGGAATCTGGTGAAAGTGATCTTTTACACTTGAACAACAGCAAAAGGAGATTGCACTGAAGCCTATCAATTGCATATAACTCATGCTTACTAGTCCAACATTTGTGCCTACTATAGTTGTATCTTAATTCTGAACCTAAGAGTACAAATATAGGTGTAACAATTGGCTTGAAAATTGACGCTGAAACGAATCACAGACATTCTAAAATTTCTTTTCGCTCACACATATAGCATCCCTCAGTTCAGTGCTCACACAGTCACACATATAGCATCACAAATAATTGAAATCAAGCCCTCAAGATTGAAACCGTTGACAGTGAAAATCCATGTCATTTCACAGAGAATTTAAATCATGAGAGTACGACAGATGGTCCATACCATTGACATAGGAGTTCTCGTTCCCCATGTATTCAATGGCAGCAGATGGGTTGACACTGGAAGAGTACGACATTGTTGAAAGGAAATCCAAATCGACGTCGGCGTGGTGGAGGTCGTCACTGCTGCAACTTTGGAAACTGGTGCCGCCGCCAATCCATTGAGGGTGCTGGATGCCAGGAACTTGAGAGTCTTGGACCATAGGCACTTGAGGGTGCTAGACGCTGGGAGCTTGAGGACGCAGGCCGCCGGGAACTTGGGGGCGCAGGCTGCTAGGCATGGCAACCACACGTTGTTGGGGCAGTTGAGGATCATGTGTGTGGTTTGAGGACCGGTGGATGGTCGCTTCCTGGTGTGATGAGTGATTGACAAAGTTGTGTGGGCTGACTCTTGGCTAAGTATTGCAGGTGCAAGTTGCGGCTTGACTGGTGTTGGTGCAGGTGAAGAACAAGCGTGAAAGGTCGTTGCCAGTGAGGCCTCCAGGTGTGGAGAAGACAAGTAGGCTTGGTTCGAGGGACCCGGTGGATAGCGGAATCAAGTGCGGGCCGCATGGCGGCAAGAACAATAGGACGAAGTTGTGGACGGTTTCTTGGTTGAGCCTCAAAATCAAGGTCGAGCCGGGACTACGTGGGAGCCGAGTCATGAGTGGCGATTGGCGGAGGCTACAACGAGTTTGCGGCGTTTGCAGTGGTTCACCAGAAAACCACTGGGTTACTCTGTTGATCGACAAAACCGAGGCCGAAGACTCGATGAGGAGGTGCAGGCACCCAGGCCGGTTCAACCGCCCAGGAGGGGCGGTTAGACTGCCAGGGCCGGTCTAACCACCAAGGGGCAGTCTGACCGCCCTGGTCGCTGCCGTTGAGAAGCTTCGAAGCGGAGGACACACACCGGGATCGCAAGGCTTGCGTCGAGGCTAAGCAGGTTGCGGTCGCTAGGCATCCGTCCGATGGAGAAAATCTGAAGACTACCAAATTCACCCTTGAGGGGCATGTATCCCTAGTTATTAAGTAAGGGTAGTTTAGTCTTTTTGGTGCCTCCATATAAACACTTGAGGGGATGGATGGCAGCCAACTCTTTGAACCCTAGCTCACTTGTTTTCTCAATTTCGTCCTTATTTTTCCTCTAGTTTTCTAGGACTAGCTTGAGAGCTTCATGTGAGATCTTGAGAGACGGATGGATGTACGGATGGCAAGCTAGACCTTGTATGAGCCTTCTTGGTATGTATAAATAATTTGGCGTGGTTCCTCAAGGTTGTGTGCTGCTTTTCTAGTCCTTTGTGATGATTTTCGGAGCTCTTTATTGTGATTTTCTTGGTGGAGTTTTGAGGACGATTTCTTGGGGATTTTGTTGGTTGTCACGTATGAGGACCTTGTGCCTCTTTGGCTGGTGACTTTGCCCCCAAATCTCCCTTTAATCTGACTCGATTTGGTGGTTTTTTGAGTTGCTCGAGTTCTTGCCCTAGAGAGCCGAAATCTCCAATTCCTCTTGATTGTGAGTGATTGGGGTTGATCCCTTTGAGGTAGAGGTTTCCCAGGAGGTAACCCAGCTATTCCTAAGTTTTCGCTGCAATCCGTGGAGTTATTCGGGAGATCGAGCGATGGGAAGTTGAAGGTTGACCCGCGGGTAGGTTTTCTGGAAGGGGCGGTCTAACTGCCTGGGGGCGGTCTAATTGCCCTAGGCCTTCCAGGTGAAGGTTTTGATTTTGCTAGATTTTTCTCTGTGAGTTTGTTCGCCTTGATCAAAGGAGCGTTCAGGTGAAATCTTGGGTCGTTTTCGTGCTGTTTGCTAGGAGTTCTTTACTGGGTACAGAAGGTTACACCGCCCCTGGTAGCCGGTCTAACCGCCCCTAGGCCCCTAGGTGAAGTTTTGGTTTTTTCCAAGATTTTCTGGTAGCTAGCTTGGCCTTGACCAGAGATTTCTGTTGGTGAAACCATGCTGCGTTTTGGTGCTCGGAAGAGGTGTTTCGGAGGACTTCTTGGTTGCCTGGTGGAGGCGGTCTAACCACCCCCTTACCCAGTCTAACTGCCCCCCTCCAGACAGCCGACTCTCGAGTTGTTTCTACTGCCGTGTTCGTGTAGGAGTCGAGGCTGCTGGTAGTGTTTGTTCCTAGGACCAGTAGCACTTCAGTGGCTACGTGGTTTTGGAAAACGAAAGGTAGAAGTGCGGTGCGCGTGATTTTGGGTGTCCGACCGAGCGAGTTCATCTTCTTGGAGTTACGATCTCCTTCGAGAAGAATTTTTATCGGCTCCCATTCACTCCCCCCCTCTCTGGTCGCCTAATCGGTCCTTCAATTGGTATCAGAGTCGGTTTGGGTCTTTATTAACTCTAACTAGTATATGATCCAAAGATGGCATACCAAGAACGGGGTTCGGGTCCTCCAGACTTCGATGGGAAGAAGTACTAGATGTGGAGTAAGCGGATGGCGGCGTTCCTCTGTGGAAAGGGTCAGATCCTTTGGGATGTCACGGTGGACACAGGTTATGTCCAGTCGATGAACTTCCTTGCTCCAGGATCGAGGGACATGTTCGACACCAACAATAAGGTGGTCGACTACTTGTTTCGTGCTTTTTGTCAGACTGAATTCGATCGGGTGCACACCGAGCACTTGGCTTGTAGAATCTTGTTGGTGTTGAAGGAAGCTCATGTCGGGAATACCCAGGTTCATGCTCAGATGTATGCAACTTACCGGAGAGAGTACGAGAACTTCAATCATCTCCCTTCGAGGTGCTCACTCTACAGCATATCGTGTTCTCAACCTTGAAACTAACCAAATCGTGGAGACTTGCGAGGTAACCTTCGACGAGACACAGCCATGTAGTCAGCTTGTCTTTGAGTGTGCAGGTGATGATGAACTTGGCGAGGTGATCTTTCAGGAGGAGGAGCATGAACATGGAGATGATGACGATGGCGGTGTGGTGCCCGCGGCTGAGCATGTACCTACTACTTCGACTACGGTGATAGATGGCCCCTCTCCCACACCTACGACGACAAACCAAGATCAAGGAGAAGCTACTATTGAGGGGGGGTAGCATCAAGGCAAGACCCTCCCCGGCAAGTACAAGTGGATCACCCAGCTTCAAGGATCATCGGCGACATGAATGAACGTACTACGCGGTCGAGGGTTCGGAACAATTCCCATTTCGCTCATGTTGCTTTTGTTGCCACCTTTGAGCCCAAAGACACTGGACACGCACTATCTGATCGTAATTGGGTTAATTCGATGCAAGAGGAGTTGGAGAACTTTGAGAGGAATCAGGTTGGGAATTAGTTGACCCTCCCCTAGGGTGTAAGCCGATTGGGACAAAATGGGTGTGGAAGACCAAAGAGGGAGAGAAAGGTGAGGTTGTGAGGAACAAGTCGAGGCTAGTTGCTCAGGGGTTCAATCAGAAGGAGGGGATCGACTATGAGGAGACCTTTGCTCTCGTAGCCCGTTTGGAGGCGATTAGGATCCTTCTAGCCTTTTCTATGGCTAAAGGGTTCAAGTTGCACCAAAATGGATGTGAAGAGTGCCTTCTTGAATGGTGTGTTGGAGGAAGAAGTGTATGTGAGGCAACCTCCGGGGTTTGAGTGAGAAGTACCCCCACCGGGTGTACAAGTTGAGGAAGGCATTGTATGGGTTGAAGCAGGTGCCTAGAGCTTGGTATGGTAGGTTGACAGGTTTCCTGTTTGAGCGAGGGTTTGAGATGGGAAAGGTCGATCAAACCTTGTCTTTACTTAGGAAGGGTAGAGATATCCTGATTGTGCAGGTGTACGCGGATGGTATTGTATTTGGTGGCTCGTCTAACTCTCTTGTTGCAAGTTTTGCAGAGGATATGAGCAGGCAATTTGAGATGAGCATGATGGGTGAGTTGCAGTTCTTCCTCGGGCTACAAATCAAACAATCAAAGGAGAGTGAACGGCTTGGCTTGTTGCTTGATAATCGTGATGACGTTCTTAGAGAGGCCAAGAAGATGAGGAAAGAGCTTATGGCCTTGCTTGAGGATGCTAGGACTAGAGTGCCTGAGCTAGAAACACAGAATTTGGATGCTAAGCTTGAAATTGATTCTCTGAAAGCTTCACCTGTTGTTTCTGATGAAGTTGAATGTGCTGATTGTCCTGTTTTCCTTGCTGACCTTGCCTTGTTTAAGGAAAAGCATGCCTCCAAGTGTGAGGAACTAGATGTTCTTAGGGTTGAAGTGGCTGAGCTTAAGTCTAGACCTGCTTTGCTAGGTGCTTGCACTTCTTGCCCTGTTTTGCATGGAAAAATTGATGAGATGCATGCTTACATTGTTTCTCTTGAGGCTAAGTTGAAAGAACCAATTCCTACATCATGCTCTACATGTGAATTGCATGCTTTGAAGAATCTGGAAATTGCACATTATGTTGATCGTTTGAAGGATAAGAATGATTAGTTGAGAAAGATGATGGGTTGGTTGTCTGGTCATGAGCCTCATTTGAGGATAATGATCGAGACATACTAGAGGCAGGATGGTGAGTGACTTGGGGCAAACAAGGTTGGTGAGGGAAGTGGAGAGAATATCTCAGAGCCACTAAAAACCCACCACAAAAATGATTTCCCTCCCAAACCTAATCATCATAAGAACCGACTGGACACAACCCCAGCTCCACCCGTGTTTCCTCCACAAACAAATGATTTCCAAAAGCCTATCAAGTTTGTGAGCACTTTCGGGAAAGTTTTCTTTGGGAAAGAAAGTGAGAAGGCAAGTGAGGAGAAGTCGGGTGATAAGCCTAGTGAGGAGAAAACCGGTTGAAAAACCGAGTGGAGAGAAACCAAGTGAGCAGCCCCATCCTAAGCCTAAGCCTAAGCAAATTTCATTGTGGCTATTGTGGGAAAGAGGGTCACAAGGATGAGTTTTGCTTCTAGAGGAAGCATGAGGAAACGATGGCAAAGGATTGGGCGAACAAGGATAGGTACAACCCTTCCCATGGTGTACCTAAGCCTCGTATGCCACAGCCCAGGGGTAAAGCTATGGTGAGAAGCATTCCAGCATGGGGAGGTGCAAGTTCCCGCAGCCAAGGCGTGTTTCTGGAGGGGGGCGGTCAGACCGGCCTGGCTAGGCGGTCAAACTGGCCCTACCCAGAGGGGGCGGTTAGACCGGCCTGGCTAGGCGGATCAACCCCCCCCCCCCCACTCGGGTGGAGTGGTTTTCGAGGTGGTGAGTCAAGTGGTTTCGGTTCTGGAGGTCGTGGTGCTGGTGTTTGGTTTGGAGAGTCTGCAGGTGGTCAGGTTGGTAGGCGTTCTCCCTCTTGTGCTCAATTGGGGATGGGAGGAGTCGGAGCTTTGAGATGGAGAGAAGGGACGGACCACGGTCTTCCTTTCATGGTTTCGGCCGTTCTCCATTTAGAGAGGGATGGTTCCCTCGTAGTGGTTTTCGTGGTGGTGTTCGTGGAGGTAGCTTTGGTAGGAAAGATGTTTTGTATTGTGCTAACCCCACTTTTGAGAAAATGGCTCGGCACTAGTTTTACTCTTTTGGTACTAACCCCAATGCAGAGTCATTTGTTCACTCACGTGCTCGTTTTTGAATTTCAGGTGGGAGACTTGAATAACATTTGGTTGATTGACTCCGGTTGCTCAAGGCATATGACCGGAGACAAGAGGTGGTTCTCAAGTCTCGTCCCGGTGGTGACAAAGAGGTACATCACTTTGGGGACAATGGGCGAGGGCGTGTGTTGTCAAAAGGTGAGATTAAGGTGAGTGACAATATCACTCTCAGGCGTGTTGCTCTTGTTCAATCGCTTTGATACAATTTGCTTTATGTGTCCCATCTATTGGATGAGGGCTTTGAGGTGTTGTTTCGACCTAGTGGTTCTTGGATTTTGGATTCTCAAGGGGACCTTGTCTGTATGGTCGTTCCCGAGGGTCAGGTGTTTCGAGCTGATTTTTCTCAGTCTTCTGGTGTTGAGCGTTGTTTCTTGGCTGGTTCTTCGAGTGAGTTGTGGAAGTGGCATAGGAAGTTGGGACACTAGAGCTTTGACCTTTTGTCTCGCTTGAGTAAACTCAATTTGGTCCGAGGATTGCCACAGTTGAGGTTTGAGAAAGAGTTGGTTTGTGCGCCGTGTAGGCATGCCAAGATGGTAGCCTCTTCTCACCCGCCTCTCACCGATGTGATGACTGAGCGTCCATGCGAGCTGCTTCATATGGACCTTGTTGGCCCAGCTTGTGTGCGATCTGCGGGTGGGAAGTGGTATGTCCCTGTTGTGGTGGATGACTACTCTCGGTATGCGTGGGTGTTCTTTCTAGAGGAGAAAGGGGAGACATTTGGTTTTGTTCGAGATCTTGTCTTGAGGTTGAGGAACGAGAGGCACGGAGATGTCATACGAGCAATTCGTAGTGACAATGGCTTGGAATTCATAAACTCTTGTTTTGAAACCTTTGGCCATGACTTGGGTCTTGAACATCAGTTTTCGAGTCCGTATACGCCTCTCCAGAATGGTGTTGTGGAAAAGAAAACAGGACCTTGTGTGAGATGGATCGGACGATGCTTGATGAGCATAGGACTCCGAGAAGGTTCTGGGCTAGGCGGTGAATACCGTGTGCTATGTTTCAAACAAGATCTATCTCAGAGTGCATAAGAAGAAAACCTGCTATCATTTGATGCACGGTCGCACACCCAAGGTGAGTCACTTCCATGTCTTTGGTTGCAAGTGCTTTATCCTTAAAAAATGGAAGAAGTTGGACAAGTTTGAGGATAGGTCGGTCGATGGTATTTTCTTTGGTTATGCATCTCACTCTAGAGCATATCGTGTTCTCAACCTTGAAAGTAACCAAATCGTGGAGACTTGTGAGGTAACCTTCGACGAGACACAGCCACGTAGTCAGCTTGTCTTTGAGTGTGCAGGTGATGATGAACTTGGCGAGGTGATCTTTCAGGAGAAGGAACATGAACATGGAGATGATGAAGATGGCGGTGTGGTGCCCGCGGCTAAGCATGTACCTACTACTTCGACTACGGTGATAGATGGCCCCTCTCCCACACCTACGACGACAAACCAAGATCAAGGAGAAGCTACTGTTGAGGGGGAGGTAGCATCAAGGCGAGAACCTCCCCGGTGAGTACAAGTGGATCACCCAGTTTCAAGGATCATCGGCGACATGAATGAATGTACTACGCGATCGAGGGTTCGGAACAATTCCCATTTCGCACATGCTGCTTTTGTTGCCATCTTTGAGCCCAAAGACATTGGACACGCACTATCTGAACATAATTGGGTTAATTTGATGCATGAGGAGTTGGAGAACTTTGAGAGGAATCAGGTTTGGGAATTGGTTGACCCTCCCCCAGGGTGTAAGCCGATTGGGACAAAATGGGTGTGGAAGAATAAAGAGGAAGAGAAAGGTGAAGTGGTGAGAAACAAGTCAAGGCTTGTTGCTCAGGGTTCAGTCAGAAGGAGGGGATCGACTACGAGGAGTCCTTTGCTCCCGTAGCCCGTTTGGAGGCAATTAGGATCCTTTTAGCCTTTTCTGTGGCTAAAGGGTTCAAGTTGCACCAAACGGATGTGAAAAGCTTCTTCTTGAATGGTGTGTTGGAGGAAGAAGTGTATGTAAGGCAACCTCCGGGGTTTGAGAGTGAGAAGTACCCCCACTAGGTGTACAAGTTGAGGAAGGCGTTGTATGGGTTGAAGCAGGCGCCTAGAGCTTGGTATGGTAGAATGAGAGGGTTCCTGTTTGTGTGAGGGTTTGAGATGGAAAAGGTCGATCAAACCTTATTTTTACTCAAGCAGGGCAGAGATATCCTGATTGTGTAGGTGTACGTGGATGATATTGTCTTTGGTGGCTCGTCTAACTCTCTTGTTGCAAGGTTTGCAGATGATATGAGCAGGGAATTTGAGATGAGCATGATCGGTGAGTTGCAGTTCTTCCTCGGGTTTCAAATCAAACAATCAAAGGAAGGAACGTTTGTGCACCAAGCTAAGTACACCAATGACATTATGCGGAAGTTCAAGATGGAGGACTCCAAGGCTATGGAGACGCCGATGAGTACGACTACAGCTCTTAATGCGGATGAGGATGGTGAACACATGGACCAGAAGGAGTACCGAAACATGATCGGGTCACTCCTCTACTTGACGGCGACGAGGCTGGACATCCAGTTTTCGATATGTTTGTGCGCTCGTTTCAAGCGTCTCCGAGGACCTCACATCGGCAAGCGGTAAAGCGAATTTTCAGGTACTTGCGTCACACTCCCGACTTCGGCCTTTGGTACTCCGCGTCTTATCTTGGTGCTTCATGGTTTTTCAGATGCAGATTTTGCCGGTTGTCGGTTGGATAGGAAGTCCACTTCTGGGACTTGTCAGTTTTTGGGATCTTCTTTGGTGTCTTGGTCTTCCCGCAAACAGTCGAGTGTTTCTCAATCCACTACCGAGGCAGAGTACGTTGCCACAACTAGTTGTTGCTCTCAGATCCTTTGGATCACATACACCATGAGTGGGTTTGGTGAGGAGTATACCCATGTCCCACTTCAATGTGATAGCACCAGTGCCATAAGTGTTGCAAAGAACCCAGTGCTCCATTCCAAAACCAAGCACACAGAAGTGAGATATCATTTTATGAGAAACAATGTAGAGAAAGGGAAGATAACCTTGATCCATGTACCAACACATGACCAACTAGCCGATATTTTCACCGAACCCCTAGATCAAGCAACTTTCACTCGTTTGCAAGGGGAGTTTGGTGTTTGTTTGATTTCTTGAGTTGGTGTGTGGGAGCTCCTTTGTAGCATATGTACAACTTTCTTTTTCTGCATTTTTTTGCACTTGGCATGGCATATGTAACATGATGTATAGGCATCTTTGTATCTTAGATTGCATGCATTTTGTATCATATGCATTTGTTAGGAAAAGCTTCTCCTATATACATTGTTCACCATGATGTGCTATATTTTATCGTGTGAGCTAGTTTGGTATGATATGGTTAGTTTGACTTAGCTCTTGATGATTTTGATTTATAATCCATGGTTGATGGCTATGTTTTTGAAAAATGTCACATATATGCTCTGTTATGTCTAAATGCCTTTATATGATCTTGACATGTTTTAGTGGCTTGGTTATGCTTAAATTGTGGTTGGACAGCTTATTTTGATCATATGGGGCCAAAGGCTCATTTGCCATCATGAATGTTTAGCCCTCTTGCTTTATCTTGTGGAGGGGCATAAGTTCCATTTTGTCACAAAGACATTTCAGGTACCAAATAAGAATCTGAAAATGAAATGTAAAATGCTTGGAAAATGTGCTCCCATGTCATATGTGCTTAATTTAAATTTGCTTTGGGTGCTAAACTGTTGCATGATGCCTACCAATGAGAAATCTCATACATAGAAGTAGGCACATGGCTCGGTGGCTTTGACATGACATGAGGTGCGTGCGGGTGTTTGTGAGGATCTTATGTTTAGAATGGTTGTCCTAGCATGAAGTTTGTGTATCTTTGCCATTTTGACATGTTTTGCTCATATCTAGGACTTTGCTCATGAGAGGGTAATTTTTCGCAAAATTGCTCAAATCCTTTTCAGCCTTGTCCAATGGTTGTGAGACTTGGTGATCATGTAGTTAAGGTCATTACGAACCTGTAGAGTATCTAACTTGATCATTTGGACATGTGTAGCACCTTGTGAGGAATTTTGTATTTGAGAAGCTATATGTTGAAACTTTTCGCATCTTGCCTTGATTCATGCATTGTCAACAAGGGGGAGAAGTTTGTGCATGTTTTGGGCACCTGGGGGCTTTTGGAAGGTGTTCCAATTGGTTCGGGGAGTTTTTGAAAAGTTTGGTGCAGGGTCGGTCTCATGGGGCGGTCTAACCGCCCCCCTGGCTGTAAGATGTTTGGTAGGCGGTCTAACCGCCTGGTGCAGGCGGTCTAACCGCCCCAGGCAAAGTGAGCAGGTTTTTGTTCCTTGTTGCATTCCCATGTTGCATTCCTGCATTGGTTCAGGGGGAGTGTGCTTTGGCTCAGGGGTAGCTTGCATATGTGCAGGGGGAGCTCTTTGTGTTGTTTGAGCTTTGGATTGGTGGTCTGTGCTCTTTGCTTGAGCATGGTTTTGTCTCGGATGTGTCGAGCCGTTGCCCTTGCCTAAGGGGTCCGAGACTTGCCTTCTTCCAGTGATATTGATCTTTGCCTTTCTTTGGTTTTCGATCGCTTGTTGAGGTTTCTTTTTATTCGTTTCTTTTCATTTTCTTTTCTCTCGGGTTACTATATGTATGTGTTGTCAATGCACTCATCAAGGGGGAGATTGAGGACCATGTGTGTGGTTCAAGGACCGGTGGATAATCCCTTCCTAGTGTGATGAGTGATTGACAACGTTGTGGAGACTGACTTTTGGCTAAGTATTGCAGGTGCAAGTTGCGGCTTGACTCGTGTTGGTGCAGGTGAAGGACAAGTGCGAAAGGTCATCGCCGGTGAGGCCTCCAGGTGTGGAGAAGACAAGTAGGCTTGGTTCTAGGGACCCAGTGGCCAGCGGAGTCAAGTGCAGGCCGCATGGTGGCAAGAACAGCGGGACGAAGTCGTGGACGGTTTCTTGGCCGAGCCTCAAAACCAAGGTCGAGCCGGGACTACGTGGGAGCCGAGCCATGAGTGGCGATTGGCGGAGGCTACACCGAGTTCGCGGGGTTTGCAGTGGTTTACCAGAAAACCACTAGGTTACTCGGTTGAGCCACAAAATCGAGGCCGAAGACTCGACGAGGAGGTGCGGGCACCCAAGCCGGTTCAACCGCCCAGGAGGGTTGTAAGACTGCCCTGGTCGTTGCCGCCGAGAAGCTTCGAAGCGGAGGACACGTGTCGGGATCGTAAGGCTTGCGTCGAGGCTAAGCAGGTTGCGGTCGTTGGGCATCCGTCCGATGGAGAAAATCTGAAGAGTTTCAAATTCACCCTTGAGGGGCATGTATCTCTAGTTATTAAGTAAGGGTAGTTTAGTCTTTTGGATGCCTCCATATAAACACTTGAGGGGATGGATAGCAGCCAACTCTTTGAACCCTAGCTCATTTGTTTTCTCATTTTCGTCCTTAATTTTCCTCTAGTTTTCTAGGACTAGCTTGAGAGCATCATGTGAGATCTTGAGAGAGGGATGGATGTATAGGTGGCAAGCTATACCTTGTACGAACCTTCATGGTATGTATAGATGATTTGGCGTGGTTCCTCAAGGTTGTGTGTTGCTTTTCTAGTCCTTTGTGATGATTTTCGGAGCTCTTTGTTGTGATTTTCTTGGTGGAGTTTTGAGGACGATTTCTTGGGAATTTTGTTCGGTGTCACGGATGAGGACCTTGTGCCTCTTTGGCTGGTGACGTTGCCCCCAAATCTTCCTTGAATTGGACTCGATTTGGTGGTTTTTCGAGTTGCTCGAGTTCTTGCCCTAGAGAGGTAAAATCTTTGATTGCTCTTGATAGTGACGGATTCGGGTCGATTCCTTTGAGGTAGAGGTTCCACAGGAGGTAACCCAGCTATTCGCGAAGTTTCACTGCAATCCGTGGAGTGATTCGGGTGATCGGGCGATGGGAAGTTGAAGGTTGACCCGCGGGCAGGTTTTCTGGAAGGGGCGGTCTAACCGCCTGGGGGCGGTCTAACCGCCCTAGGCCTTCCAGGTGCAGGTTTTGATTTTGCCGGATTTTCCTCTGTGAGTTTGTTCGCCTTGATCAAAGGAGCGTTCAGGTGAAATCTTGGGTCGTTTTCGTGCTGTTTGCTAGGAGTTCTTGCTTGGAGTTCTTTGCTGGGTACAGGAGGTTAGACCGCCCCTGGTAGCCGGTCTAACCGCCCCTAGGCCCCTGGGTGAAGTTTTGGTTTTCGCCAAGATTTCCTGGTAGCTAGCTTGGCCTTGACCAGAGATTTCTGTTGGTGAAACCGTGGTGTGTTTTGGTGCTCGGAAGAGGTGATTCGGAAGATTTCTTGGTTGCCTGGTGGAGGCGGTCTAACCGCCCCCTTACCCGGTCTAACCGCCCCTCTCCAGACAGTCGGCTCTCGAGTTGTTTCTGCTGCCGTGTTCGTGTAGGAGTCGAGGCTGCTGGTCGTGTTTGTTCCTAGGACTAGTAGAACTTCAGTGGCTACGTGGTTTTGGAAAACGAAAGGTAGAAATGTGGAGCGTGTGACTTTAGGTGTCTGACCGAGCGAGTTCATCTTGTTGGAGTTACGATCTCCTTCGAGAAGAATTTTTATCGGCTCCCATTCACTCCCCCCTCTCTGGTCGCCTAATCGGTCCTTCAGCAGCCCACTGCCGTGCCTTCGATGGACCTGCCAGAGAGGACCAGTTGACCGTGGGGGCTGCATGCCACCGTTGCCGCCGCTTCTTTCCTGCAACAGCTGCTACCGCCGCCGCTGATTTTTCTTCCCTACAGTAGCCGTCGCCCCGTCCCCCTGCTGTTGCAGTGCCGCCCCTTCCCTTGCCGCGCAGAACTTTCCGCCTTCGATTTAGCTCGCGCGAAGGAGTTTCCTGCGGGAATCGTGGCGCGCGGATGGATTGGGGAGAGGAGTCTGGGCGCGGATATTTGCGGGTCGGCGAGTCTTTTTTTCGCGATGCGAAACGATTGGGGAGTGTTTTGGTGGTCTGTTGGAGTTTCATTTTCCCAATTTTCTCCCCAAAAGAGGTTTTGGGAGTCTTTTTCACATTCTCTTGGAGATAGCATCGGTATTAGAGGCAACAACAAAAAGTCCGATCCAACAGTTTCGGTAAAATGGCTGCTCGCAATCCGGCTCGCCATTCAGCCCCTTCTGCTCTCGAGATTTGGCGCGGGTGTCCGCCTCGCAATTGCTCCCGTTTTCGCACCAAATCGAGCCTTATGCCACTCCTCTCCTGTGACCAACCCATCTCCTCCTCCTCCCGCGCGCCCTGACGGTGGCTGCTCCCGCCGTGAGGAAGGAGCCACCGGAGTCTGGTTGCCCCCAGAAGGAAGGAGGGGTCGCTGGAGCCTAGCTACTCTCGGCGAAGAGAGGGACCACCAGAGCCTTGGTTGCTTCCGCCACGCCTGCTACCGCGATGCCCCACCGGCCGCTGCTCCCATCGGGATCCTCCAGCCGGAGCGTGGCTTCTCTCGCGTGCGCCTGCTTCCCTGCGACCCACCCCGCGAATCGCTTACCAAGAGTATTTGGCGTGGCGGCAATGAGTTCACCTGCGTCGTGGAGGCCAACACCTCCGCACCCTGTCCGGTGCCGAGGCCCGCTCCGCACCCCGTGCAGGTGGACTTCCCCAACGCGGAGGTGCGACGCAGGGCCCTAGCGGCGAGTAGCAACACCTGCAGTAGGGGTGGCCCCGGAGTTCCTGCGCCGCTGCCATCCCTCTCCTCCTCTTCGAGCTCGTCAGCCGCCGTCGCCTGGCCTACCGAGCTCGACGGTAGAGAGGGACCTCATCTCCACTGCTCCACCGCCGGAGAGGACGGGGTAGCCGAATCTGGTGGGGGGACGGACCGCCGGTGGTGAGGCCAACGGAGAGGCCTAGCTGTCGACTGCTATTGCGCTGGCATACATGAGAAGAAGAGGGGCAGAGGAGTCCAGCGGGGGAGAAGTGGAGGTGGAGGAGTCCAAGCATGGGGAGAGAGAACTGGTGGGAGTAAAAAAAGAGTGGGAGGAATTAAGAGGATGACAAGTGGGTCCCATTTGTCAGCGCGTGGTTGGTGGGATTTGGAAAATTAAAAATAGCTAGTCTGTTGGATTACTCCGTGGAATTATAAAGGTTTCTAGTTTTACAAATGGCTAAATCTCCAAATTTAGCTTGTAAAAATAGAAAAGCTTTTGGAGTTGCTCTTAGGTCTTAAAATAAGTTCTAGAAGGACTAAACATAGACTAATTACAAAATGAAATACACGGATAGATGGGAAATTGCAAGACAAATCCATTAAACCTAATTAATTCGTCATTAGAGATATGTTTACTGTAGCACGACGTTATGTAATCATAACATAATTAAGCTCATTAAATTTGTCTCGAGTTTTAAGATGATATTATGAAATGAGTTTTTGTTATTAATCAATGTTTAATGCTTTTGATTAATGTCGATGTGGAAGGAGAATTTTTTAGAACTAAATAGGATTTGCCGACCAAACCTCGAAGTTGACTACAACCCTATCCAAGCGTCTGCCAACAAATTCAACCAAATTATGCACTATTCTTTACTAGGGTCACTAATCATATGCTTGCCCTCGATGATCAGTGAATGATCCATTTGTCCATCGTGTCAAGCTTGCAGCTCAACGACAAACCTAAACTACTCACAAAACACACAGATGACAAAAGAATAGTAGCAACATCCTGAATCGATTATCCAGCACCGTATGAACCCCGGCAGCATACAACTTATTACAGGGTCATACATTATTTCGCACGCAACCTCATGCTAGTGACCCAATTGAAATCTATCATGCACTTGGCATGCATGCGCCGCACACATCCCCTTTCATGCCTGCTGCTGCCTCTAAATCCCACGTCAACCACCGGGCTCAATGACTCGCTGATCAGTTGCCAGCGACATGTCTCTCGAGCCATCTCAAGACAAGGTCATCGGAATCGGACGCTCCTATCAGCAGCAGCAGCAGCAGCCATGTCATCCCCCACCGCCGTCTCGCCGCCGGACCCTTCCGGTGATGGCGCGGGGGCGCCGAGCACCAGCAATACCAACTTCACGCTGCTGTACATCATCGTCGCGGTCCTCGCCGGCGTGATCCTCTACGTGGCCATCCGTTACGGCCGGTCGGTCATGGCCGAGTGGCGCCAGCTCCAGGCGGGAGGTCACGGCGCGGAGTCGTCCGCGGCTGCTCTGGGGCTCAGCGTGGACGACATCGCCGCGCTGCCCACGTTCACGTACCGCGCGCGCGACGCGCTGTCGGCGTCGGCGTCGCCGTCGCCGCTGCGGAGTGGCGGCAGGAGGAGCAGGAGCGGCAGCAAGGGGCGGGCGGCGCTGGGGGCGGTGGAGTGCGTGGTGTGCCTGCAGGAGCTGGAGGACGGCGACGTCGTGCGCGTGCTGCCGCCGTGCCGACACTTCTTCCACGGCCGCTGCATCGACGCCTGGCTGTGCGCGCACTCGACGTGCCCGGTGTGCCGCGCGCACCCGGAGCCCCAGCGCGCGCGGCTCACGGAAGGGTTCGTGTCCCCGCCGCTGCCGCAGCTGCGCCGGTGCGGCATGTCGCCGGCGCGGCCCACGGCGTCGAGGGTCCTCGTCGACATCCTAGCGCGGTCGCCATTGAGGTCCCCATCTCCGACGCCGCCAGTGTACGGCATGGTGTGCGATAGGTGCTCAAATTCATCGCCGCCGGGGGTGCCAGAAATCGTGGTTGTCCCATCCAGGTCTCCGTCGCCGATGAGGTTCGGGGCTAGCAGGCAGTTGTCGGCGAGGAGCATTCCAACATTGCAAAGCATAGAGGTCATCACGACGGCATCACCGTCACGGATGCTAATTGAAGAGGAAGGTGGTGGTTCGCTGTCCAAATCGAAATCGCCGTCGCCATATTGAGTACTGGATAGCTGCAGAAGCTTGAACACAGCTTCAGACGAATCTGATATTTGATTCTTTTCTGTGTATTTTTATACTTTTTTATGAAAAAAAAAAGAGATAAGGATTCATGATTCGTCAATGCACATTTCAAAATCTTTATGTCCTCTTTTGAGTTTTGATAACCTTTCTTTTTCATGAATGTAGTATTAGAGGCTTTAGATTGAGTCCAATAAGGTAGTGCAAAATTGGAAGGCAAATTGAAGTTTGCCTCGCGTGAACCGTGTTTTTCCATTGCCTTGCATCGTGCCATCTCCATGCCCTCTCCTCCGCATTTGCCTCTGCAACCATCTCCTCCATGTCCTTTCCTCCGCCGCTCCCCAATCTCTTTCGCGCAGCGTGCCGAGCAGGGGCACCGTCGGCCGTGCGGTCCCTCCCCCACTCCTCCTCTGGCAAGCCATGGGAAACGAGCGGACTCTCTGATCCCCTGCACCTCTTCCGTCGACCAGCGGCTAGTGGCAGCACCTCCCCTACTCCCTCAGCCAGTGAGCCAGAGGAGAGGAAGGAGGAGGCCTCGCGGTGAGGTGTTGAGGGAGGAGGAGGGTGGCGCAAAGACTATGGCGGCTCAGAGGCGGTACAGGGGCGTGGCAGCGTGGCTCTGATTCTCGCTAGCCCGAGCCCCCTTGCCGGTAAGCAGGAGGCCACCGTGGCCTACGGAGGCGAACCGGCGGTCGTGGCCCTCCAAATCTTCGCAGCTAGGAGGGAGCCGAAGGTGAGGAGGGGGACACGACATCACCGTCCACCTCATCGCCTCTGGGCTCGACCTCGTCACATTGGCAATCAACCCAGACAAGCTCGCTACAGTGGCCGGCAAGATCAAGGTGCGCACCTTCGTGCTCAACTCCAGTTGACGCTCCTCCACCGCACTCGCCGGCCGCCGAATCTCCCCTCCCCTCTCCTCTGCCCCACCCCCGACGACGACCTCCCTTCGTCGCCATCCAACACCCACCCTCCCTCTCTCTCTCTCTCTCTCCTGCAGCGGGTCATATGCCTTCGAGGAGAGATGTGATGCAACTTTGCATCTCCTCTCTCTCCTCAAAGGCAATTTGCCTTCCTCTTTTTTTATGAAACAGAGGGGAGGCCCCTAATAATTATAATTATATAAATAAAAAAGAGTACAGTTTGCAAAATCTATTCTAGAGACAAAAAAGGTAAAGAAAAAGATCAAAAGAAAAATTACAAGACTGAGTCTATCCATGTAGACAGTTGAGATTTAAGCACCACCTTTGCTCTAAGAATAACCCAAGAAATTTCTCTCTTCAAACGTTCTCATGTCGAATTCAAACTAGGTTGCACATTCCTGAAAATAAGGTCATTTCTCACCATCCAAATGCACCAACTCATAATGATGATGATGTCAATGAAAAACTCACATTCAATTGAAATCTGAAGGAGAGGAGAGCCTCAAAAGGATCCCCTAGAGGCAGTGTTTTTCTAGAACCGTGTTTAATGAGTCTAGACGATGTCTAGACGTAAGACGTGGGGATGGTGTCAAGTTTACCCCCTGGTCACTGCTCTAGACAAAAATCTCGTCTAGACGATCTTAGACAGTCAACAACTGTCTAGACGATGCTGCTAAATGAGTTTTAGATGCGTTTACTTGGTTAACATACGTCTAGACGCTCGTTTTGAGTATGAGAATGTTTCGATGTTGGACTCAGAATTTCAATCGATCGCCCGCGCACCCAAGGAAAGCCAAACATTTAGGGTTACCTATTATGCATCTATTTACTCTTTATTACTTAGCATAGCAATTAGCATGCTTTTACGTTTAGGAGTGAGGTATGATGATTAGACGCTTATGAGAACTACGAGCAAGTATGAAATATGTCTCTGCGTGTCATTTGACATTTTCAATCAAATATTTTATTATGGAATATTTGTGTTGAAATATACTTATATTATAAGTCTATACAAGATCTATAATGGTTTGTAAACTATGATGTCTAGTGTGACTAGAATGTCTAGACGGCGTTTAATACGTCCAACGCGTCTAATGTGTCTAATATGTCTAAAACGTCTAGACGCCGTCTAAACTGCCTAGACGCTAGTCATCAACCTATCGTCTGCTTTCATCTTGAGTTTAGGAAAACATTGCCTAGAAGCATGACCAAGTTGATTAGGTTCCAGCATGCTTGGGCAAAAGGGCAGTCCAAAAAGAGATGTACCCGAGTGTCCTGAGCTTGAGCAGAGCAAAGAACACATTCATAAGAAGGTAGTGTCCTATTTCGTCGTCTGAGAATGTTTCTTGTGCATGCTCAACTTGTCTTTAATAAGTAACCAAAAGAAAATTAAGTGCTTTTTTGTGAGGCTGCCTTCCACAACCACTTAAAAATAGGATTGACACAACAATGACCAAGAAGATGCTTATAATCCTTTGAGGGAGAGAACCACAGGCCCCCCCAAATATATGTCCAGATATCCTTGTCGTCCAAGTCAGGAAAATTATCCAAAGATTGGGCCAACTGAAGGAGCTGCCGATATGGTTCGTTTGACAAAGGTAGGTGAAAATGGAGCCCAGGTTAACAATGGAGTGAGCCTTCTAGATGGTGATTAACTTGTTTTTGCCGAAAGAGAACAATTCAGGCATGGCTTGACGAGGACTTGCCCCCCCCCTCCCCCATAAATCATGCCAAAGAAAACAAATATCACCAGCACCAAGTACCACTGAGGCAAGCCTTTTATATGAGCTTAAGAGCTTTAAGTATCTCTCCACCAGAAAGATCCGTTCATAGTTTGATTAGGCAATTTACCATTTGGATAGTACTTCTCCCACAATAGATGAACCCAGGGAATATCAGCTTTGATAAAGAGTTTATGGAGGTTTTTCAGGAGCAAGACTTCATTGTGGGAATTGAGCTGACTGATCCCTAGTCCACCCTCTGATTCTGGTAAGCAATCCATTTCCCAAGCCACCTTTGGAGGGGTTTTGGTAGTTAGGTCAGCCCCTCTCCATAAACAATGCTTTTTGAACTGGTCAATTTGTTTTATTACTGTCCTATGGAGCTTAAAGGTGCTCAAGTAAACGGTTGTGAGGGAGAAGACCGTATTAGTCATTTGAAGTCTGCCAGCTTGAGAGTGATAGTTGGATGTGCTGATGAGTCCTCTTTCACATCTGGAAATTAGAGGTAGAAACTCTTCCACATTTGGCTTTGTGCGACCCAGAGGTAGACCAAAGTAGGTGAAAGGTAAAGTACCAACAGAGCAACCAAAAGTTTGGGCCAGCAAGGACAACTTGTCCCCTTCAATATTGATGGGGATCATCATGGATTTTGCATAATTAACTCTTAAACCAGTGGAGTTCGAGAAAACTTGCAACAAACTCTTTAAAAAGAAAAGCTTATTTGCACATCCTTCCATCACAGTTAGGGTGTCGTCAACATACTTTATTATGGGTAGTCTGAAGAGATCACGAGGTGAATGAGGTGTAAGTCCTTGGCTTTGTTTAGTAAAGATTGCAGCAAGTCAGCATCTAGAACAAAAAGAAGAGGGGGTAGATGATCCCCATGCCTGACCCCCTTCTACTGTGGAAAGTTTTCCCTAGAACACCATTTAACAATACTGAAGAAGTACCTGAGCTGAAAATATTGTTCATGCAATTGAGCCAGATATCATTGAAGCCCTTGTGCTTCATTATTTGGAGCATTGCTTGATGCTCAATCTTATCAAAAGCCTTCTCAAAGTCCAATTTGAGAATGATAATTTCTTTTCTTGATTTGTGATAGAGGTGGAGATACTCTAAAGACCAGGCCAGACAGTCTTGTATTGTTGTCTCTTGTATTGTTGTCTCTTGGATAAGACCAAATTGATTCCTATCGACTATCCCCATAATTATTCTTTGCAGTCTGTTGGCCGCAAGTTTGGTAATAATTTTGATGGAGGTGTTGCAAAGAGATCGGCCGAAAATCTCTCACTATTCGAGGTGCATCTGATTTTGGAATGAGAGTTACATGAGAACTATTAATGCTGCCTTGCTCTGTTGGAGGAGTTCCTCTGCGTGCATGGTTGCCATCGAAAAGGCAAAAATGCTTTTACCTTCTCTGTTGGACTCCATCTTAGCACTAGTGTGTACAGATTCATCCAACAGCACAGGTGACTATTTTTTTGTAACGAATTTGTCAATGTTCAGCTAAAAAGTACTCCCTCCATATCAGAATATTTGCCGTTATTAACTTTTTCACAACTTTTGATCATTCGTCTTATTCAAAAAATTATGCAGGTATCATTTACTTTGTTTGCTACATGCTTTACAATTGTAGGTATTTTAAACTTGACTTATCCTTTTATATATTTGCGATAATTGTTTTAATAATATGAATGGTCAAAGTTGTAAGAAAAAGTCAACGACAACAAGTATTACGATACTAAGAGAGTATATATATTCCTCGCAAGTAAAAAATGTTCCACTTAAGAAAAAAAGGTAATCATGTTTGTCGAATTTGTGAATGTCGTGCTAAAAAATATTTCGCTAGTTGGATTTGTTGAATGTGGGCAATTCATTCAACACTATGTGAACGAGCAGGGTCCATCAAACCTCAAACATAGGAGTTGGCTCTATTTTTGAATCAAATTGCAGTATCTAGAATTGAAGCAGGGAGATCTCCTGTGACGACATTGTATTAGGGGAAAAAAATTCGAATTACTCCCCTTGAGTACAAGCAAAGTTCCTATATCCTATAAAGTGATGTTTAGTTCATTTTACCTCATAAATGATGACCCGATAAAGTATTTTTGTTCACTTTAACTCATAAACTATATTATTTGGTTTCATTCATTCCTAAAGCTCTCTACATTTATCTTTTTGTTTCTCAGTGCATAAGCGAAGTTTTAATTTCCAAATGAGTTTTGTTAGATACTTTGAAATGCTTGTGGTACTTGCAGGTACTTTCCTTTCTTATTCTTATGAAAAAATCAATAGACTTACACATAACTAAAAGAATACAATAACAATTTCTCACTATTTTCAGTACTTCGTAGTACTTCTATCAGGTACTCTCTGATACTTGTACCTCCATCGTTCGATTTCATTGTATTTCTCAAATTTTGAAGTACTCTAAATTTTCTCAAAATGTTCTGGATGATAACATACATTATAACACATCTTAGAAAAATGCACTATGATTTTTAACACTATTTTGATGGTTAGGATATTTAGTAATGAATCCATCCTTGGGGCAAAAAATAAAACGCAAAACAATGATGAAAATTCATGTTTGGTCAAAATGATAAAAATTCATGATATTTTTAATAAACATTGTGTATAAAGATTTAGAAAATACACTAAAATTCAATTTGTGTATAGAGATTTTAATAGAATACAATTACATTACTAATTGTGTTAGTAATACATTGAACCTTACGAGGTAGTTGATGAAGGAAATAGTTTAAGGATTATTTGGACTTTTGTTAAGTTCTACTTGAGGTGAGTAATTTAGACTTTTCTGTATGGTTAGATTTAGAAATTCAACAATAAAAAAATGGACAATTCCCTTATACTTGGATGTCTTGTTGATTGCATGATTTTTTAGCCCTGTTGTTGACGCAAAAACCAGGTGGTGATCTTCATGTATTAACCCCCTAATCGTCCTTGGTGCGTGTGAGGCGTCCAGTCAATATGACCCGTTGATTGACAAGGATGATAGAGAAATTGTTAAATTTCAATAGATCTTCTAGAACCAATGGGGTCCTCAAAGGACGTGTACCAGCTCGATCGGCTGATATGGAACATAGCTGATCGGTGGGTTCGAAAGCAGCCGACGTGCAAGTACGTAAAAATCAACTACGTCAGCCGATTTGGATGATGTAGGCAACATGTAAGCTACCAGAAGCAACTTACTCTACTATCACGCGACGACCCTGGAAACAGATATAGATCGGCTGCTCAGATAGATTAATAAAATAAGAACAATAAAAGTTGACAAAGCTTGATTCTAGCTGCATAAGTTGGTGATAAAAGCTAAAATTACAAGATTTCGTACGAAAACGTATAGATCTAACTATTATCTGTATATTGTGAATAAAAGAACTACATAAAACCACAACGATGCGCTCATATGTTAAGGCCTAGGATTTATTCGGTAAAATGGTACTTACAGCCTAGCTGGAGATCGGTCCTTGCTGAAAGGACCTCGATGTCGCCTAGAGGGGGGTGTGAACAGACGAGACGAGCAAATAAAACTTTTCCCCCTAAACTTGAGCTTCTCCGTCTTAGGAGGTTAGACCGCACTCCACTACATGAAAAACTCGCTTTGGTAACGGGCATAGATTGCCTTTGGTAACGGGCAATGCGCCCGTTACCGATCAAGTGTTACAAATAAGCCAAGAAAATACATATTCGTAACGGGCATTAAACAACGACAGTTACCACAACTAGCCACCGGTCACGTGAAATGGCTGTTTCGCTGGGCCCACAGGGACCTTTCGTAACGGGCACCAAAGCACAACCCGTTACAGAAGCTCAATATCGGAGACGCCTGTTGTGCACCTGCGTCTCCACTATCTTGATGAACTGAGACGTGTCTATTTCACACGCCTCTTAGCACATATAGGATTCGTAACGGGCACTAAACAACGACCGTTACTGTCGGTGCGGAATATGGTCCCGACACTAACCAGTAATAAGCGCCGAGGTCTATCCCTCAATGGTCGATGCTAAGCAACAAGGGACACAGAGTTTGTCCCCGGTTCCCGCCGAGGGGGCCGTACGTCCAAAGTGGTGTGCTCGTGGCACTATATTGCTCGAGACCGGGGGTGCCTCGTAGTGGGGCTGCTACAAGCAAGGCGGGAGAGGAAGCGTGGCTTCCAAGTCCCCGGAGTAGTGGCCGAAGATGTTGTGGGAGAATTGGAGAGCAAGTGCGTGGCGCGGCACCGTCTCCTGTTGTGTTGTGTCTGTCTCTCCCCGCGGCAGGGGGGGTTCGTCCCCCTTTTATAGATCAAGGAGGGAGCGAATCACATGCGCGCCGCGCTATTTAGCTACGTGAAGAGGCGTGGCGTGCTATGCTATAGAGTGGGCGGTCGTCCGGACGATACTTGCAGCGATCCGGCCATCATGGCCTATCTTGTACCCGAACAGTAGCGGCTTCGAGGGTAGAAGGGCGCCGGATGGCTGTGATGTCTTCTGATAGGCTCGAGGGAGCTGCTGACGTCGGTCCGTACGAGGCGCAATGACAGACAAGGCGGCGTCTCGTTCCCGTACGCTCCGCGCCGCCGAACCGCGCCGCGCGCCGCCCGACGTGGGGTTCGTACGCGCGGGGGCGGCGCCCATGCCGTCAACAGTGGCGGGGATGGCGTCCCACCGGCCTAGCGCCTCAACCTAACCCTGCAAGGTCACAAGAAAGCAAATCGAGGGTGCGGGCCGGCCCCCCCGCGAGGGCTCGCGCGCGTTGGCCGCACGGAGCAGCGGGCCGGCGTCACGGATCGGGCACCGGCCGCGCCGCCCCCCCCCCCCACACAAAGTGATGGGGATGGGCTCCCTCTTGGGGAGTTGGTGCGGCGGCGCCCGGGCGCGAGCCCCGGGCGCATGATGGCGCCGTCCCCGCCGGTGTCGTGGCGTTAAATGCCCGCGTACGGGAGCAGCGCACGCGTGCGTGGCGCCCTCGAGCGAGGCGGGCCCCGGGCCGAGGGCGGGGCGGATCCTCGAGCGAGGCGGTGCCTCGCTCGAGGGAAGCGCACCCCCTCGAACGGACGGAGCCCGCCCGAGGGAGGCGTGCATCCTCGAGCGAGGCGAAGCCCGCTCGAGGGGATCTTTGAGAGGGCCGCCTTGGTGGGCCGTGGAGGTCCCCGCGCATGGGCCGTATCCCGCATGGTTAGGCAAAGTGTGTTTGGCTTTGTTGCGGGTTTTAAGTGGGGATTTCCCGCCTGTTAAAGGGGACCCCTAGGGCTGTCCCCGGCGCAGCCCCCGAGCATCCGTGGGTTTGCCATTGAGGCTCCCGCATGCCGGAACCTACCGATAGGACGTTCTTCCCTTCTTGTCTTGCGAACGCTTTCCGTGGGGCCGCGCGCGGCCGACCCGTGGGTCTAGCCCCGAGCCCCGCAGAGCGTGGATGCTCCCCGGGCAGGGGTTAACCGTGAGAGCCGGTCGCAGGGCATGGTACATGTTTCAACCGGCGTCGGCAATGTTTCAGCCGGCTTCGGTGACGCACGCACTGCTGGCACTGTCTCCGGCGGGTGCAATCCAAGGCGGTGTAGCCGTGCGTCAAGCCCCCCGAGCTCCGGGCCCGTTCGAGGCGATCGGGTAGAGCTTTACGACTTGTTTTTTTAACGCGCCCTCGCCGTCCCTCCGCGGGACGGAGGGTGAGGTTTCCGCAACCCCCATCGAGCGGGTCGCGAATTGCAGATTCCTCGTCGAGCTGCTAGCGGGCGATTCGAGTGGACGCCCATGCCCCGTTCGATAAGGGTAGGCTGCGCGGTCCAAAGACACGTCCATTGAAGCGCTTGCGTGGGTTTGCTAGGTGGGGCTCGGTCCCGTTCGATAGGGACCGAGGGCGCGGAAGCTCTCCCTCGGTGGGATCCCCCGGCTAGCTGCCCTCGCTGGCTCTCAAATACGACATATGGGGCACCCTTGAGAGAACGGGCTCGAGGAACGGCTCGAATGCGCGTGCCTTCGTCGTCCCTAACTCTATGATCTAGGGCGCCTGTTCGGACCCGTCGAGGGTCAGGCTTCGAACCTCTGATCAGTAGGGCCGTGCGGGGTGGCGGCTAGGCGGCCCCGTCTTTGCGTCTGCGGCCGTCGAGGGGCTCGGCGAGCCGCCCCTCGAGGCGCCGGTTAGTAACAATGGTGCGGGGCGGCGCGCCAAGCGCTCCGGCCCGGCATCCGCGACCGTCCGGGGGCTCCGGGCGAGCCAGCCCCCAAGGCGCTGATCAGTAGTACAGCGTGGCATGGGTGCTCACGATGCCCGCTTTGTTCCGAAACGAGCCTCGTGGCGACCTTCTCACACCTGTGCCCTTTAGCGGGCTGACATCGTCCCGAGCCAGGGGCTCGTGCCGCTCGAGGGTTTTGCGTGGCATGGGTGCTTGCGGTGCCCGCTTTGCTTCAAACGGGCCCCGAGGCGACCTTCTCACGCCAATGCCCTTTAGAGGGTTGACATCGTCTCGAGCCAGGGGCTCGTGCCGCTCGAGGGTTCTACGTGGTATGGGTGCTTGCGTGCCCGCTTTGTTTCAAACGGCCCCGAGGTCGCCTTCGCCGAGAAAGAAGATTCCCCGCGAAGCTAATGCACGCGGACGTCCGCCCCGGAGAGCTCGCCCGCGGCTTATAAATCTGAGGGGAGGAAAAAACGGCGGTTTTTTACCTTAGCATTTCGCCGTTCTTCGCCCCTTGTGCTCTCGCCTTCGGTTTGCTCTTGCTATCGCGCACCTTCGCCATTAGAGCTCCTCTTCCTTTCCTTGTTTTCCGCTCTCGCATTCCTTGTCCTTTCTAATGGCGCCGCCTCCGCCCCTCACGATCCTCGACCCGTACGCTTGGGAGCGGTCGACGGTGACCCAGCTGGCCCTTGGCGAGCTGGTCACCGCCGCCGCCTGGCGGCAAACGAGGAGGGCCGCCCGGCGGAGTGGATAGTGCCGCCGGCGGGAGACCACGCGCCCAACCCGCCGGAGGGCTATGTGGTGAGCTTTATCCGCTTCCACGAGCGCGGCTTCACCGCGCCGGCGAGCCGCTTCATGCGAGCGCTGTGCCACTACTACGGCGTGGAGTTGCATAACTTCGCGCCGAACGCGATTTCACAGGCGGCCACGTTCGTGGGCGTCTGCGAGGGGTATCTAGGGATCCCAGTCGTCTGGGAGCTCTGGGTACACCTCTTCCGCGCGGAGCTCTTCACGCAACCCACGACGGAGCAGAGGACCTGCCGCGCGGTGCGCGCCGGCGGGATGTCGCTCGCCCGCGGGGGGGCGCCTTCAAGGACGGCTACATCCCCTGCACCATGACGACGAACAACGCCGGCTGGGAGCGGGGGTGGTTCTATCCGCGCAACGCCGAGCCCGGCCTCCCCCTACACCGGTCGGGTATTCAAGGAGAAGCCCGACTCCTGGGGCTACGGGGTATCCACGCCCCAGCATTGGAGGCGGCAGGACTCGGTCCTGGCCGCCCTGAGGAACCTGGCGACGCGAGGTCTGACCGCGGCGGGCGTTCTCGCCTTCCTCCACCACCGGCGGGTCGTGCCTCTGATGGAGAGGCCGCTCTGCATCTACGAGATGACAGAGGAGGCAGACCCCGTTGCGCTGGCGAGGTCGCGGATGCTCCCGACCCCCCTTGGGCGGGTGTACGCGCTCACGCGGGCGCGGAACGCCGTTGACACCCGGATGCTGCGCCAGGGCCGGTCCCCGTGGGAGTTCGAGATGCTCCCCACTGGTCCGCTGGTGAGTATGATTCTTGATTCCATTTTAGTTCTTGGCGTTGCCTCTGCCCCCCGACGCGCCTTTGACGTCTTCGCATGCAGCTGGTGAACTTCACCGCCGCGAAGTCCGTTCCGCCTACCCCCAACTCCCGCGCGCTCGGTCGAGCGGCGCAGCAACGGGAGCAGGAGCGGGCGGCGCGCAAGAGGGAGCGCGTGAGGCGGCACCGCGGCGCCGCGAGCGGCGGAGAGAGGAGCACCCGCGGCGCGAGTAGCTGGGGCTCTCCTCGCCGGAGACCGAGGAGTACTCGTCCTCTGAGGAGGACGAGGAGGAAGAAGCTGGGGGGCAGGGCCCCTCTGATAGGTGGGAGCCTGCGCCCCCGTCGCCGGAGCCGGCTCCGGCGGCAAGGGCAGCATCGCTCCGGGGCGGCGCAACGGCGCCCGCCGCCGGCAATCAACGACAGAGGCGGCGCGGGCCGCGGAGGGGTGCCGACGCGCGCCGCGGAGGCGCGCGCGCGCAAGCGTGCCCGCGCGCGGGCGGGGCCCGTGCGCGCGGCGGAGGCGCTCGGGGGTGCGGCGACTGGCGCGTCGGCCGCGCGGGCCTCATCCGCCGAGGCCTCGAGGAAACGGAAGCGCGCCTTCTCCTCTTCGAGGTAAGGGGCTTGCCCTTCTGCTGTGTTAGGTTTTTTGTTGATCAGGCATCCTGACTTTCTGCTTGTGCTCGGGCAGGGTGGTGCCAACCGTTCCTCCCCTCGCACCGGCTAAGGTGCTGAGGGCGGACGCGTCCGTCCCCACCCGGCGGCGCTCGTCGAGGGCGCCACGGGCCGGGCGAGCACCCGCGGCGGCGGGCGAAGGCTCGCAAGGCGCGGGCCGAGGCCTCGAGGCCTCGGCGGGCGGATCGCCCCGCCGCCGCGCGGCCGGCGGTCGTCGAGGAGGAGCGGGCGCCGGTCGTGGTGGAGGCGCAGCCCGTGGCGGCGGCGGCGGTGGAGACGCAGCCGGCGGTGGGTCGCCACGACGGAGGCGCGGCTCGGGGCGCGAGCCGCGGCGGAGGCGGAGCGGTGCGCCCGCGGCGGCGCCCGTGGTTGCGGTTGAGGAGGGCGGACGGGTGCCCGTGGTCGCGGAGGCGCGACCGAGAGGCGATGGCCACGGCGCCGCGTCGGCGCCCGTGGCCGTGGAGGCGCGGTGGAGGCGCCCGGCGGAGGTGGCGCGGGGCCGCACCCGCCGGCGGCTCCCGGCGGTGGTGGTGGAGGTCCCGGATGACGATTCCCCACCGCTCGGGTGGGACCGGTGGGTCGCCTTCCCCACGCTCTCCCCGAGTCCCGAGAGGGGGCTCTCGTGAGGCGGCGCGAGGGCCACATGGTGGCGGGGGCCGAGGGCATGGCGCCGAGGCCTCATCTTCTTGCGCCGGCCGCTCCGCCCAGGTGGAGGGGGTCGCTGATGACCCACCCGCGTTCGCCGACGCCCAAGCGGAGCAGGAGCTGTGGGGAGAGCTCTGCAGCCACGGCGCCATGCTCAACTGTGCGCTGAACGAGGCGCTGAGGGTCCACGGCGGCCTCGCGTGGCATGTCTTCCAGGTAGGGCATCGCTGCTCGTTTTCCTCTTTCCCTCCTTTCTGCGCACTGTTTCTGTATCATGATGCTTACGGGTTTCAAATCGTGGGTGGCAGGAGCTCGAGCGCCGTGCCCGCGACAAGTACGGCGCCTTCGATCGGGTGAACGCCGAGCTCCACCAGGTCCGGGAGCGATGTGGCGCCTTCGACGTGCTCGCCGACGCCCTCAGGACTCCGGACGGCTGGTTGGCGTACCGGGCCATGGCCTTGCGCGACGAACTCCCCGAGAGCACGAGGCAAGACCCGGCACGTCGCTCTAGCCTCGAGCGGATCTGCACAGCCCTCATCGATCGTGATGAGGCGCTGTGGCAGGCACGCTCGGACCTGGAGAAGGTGCGGACGCTGGTGACCAACTGGGAGGCGGAGGTGGCCGGCGTCCGCAGCGAGAACTGGGGGCTCCGCTCGTCGCTCAAGGGGGCGCAGGCGCAGCAGCGTTAGGCCGAGGAGCGGGCGCGTGCGTTCGAGCAAAGGGCGAAGGAGGCCGACGACTTGAAGGCCGCCCCTCGACGCCAAGGCCGCGGCGCTTGCCGCCCGAGGACCGGCCCGCGCGGAGCGCACCGCCCGCCAAGGGGCCGAGGGGCGGCTCCGGCAAGAGCAAAGGCCGCCCTCGCCGACGCCCGGTCGGCGCCGGGAGCAGAGCGCGTCGCTCGCGAGGTGGCGCGTGTCGCCGGAGGAGCGGAACACCGCGTTCTCCAAGGTCGAGGGCGAGCCGATAATGCTCGCGCATCGCGAGCGCGAACCGTGGGCCGGCCCTCCGTGAGCAGGGCGAGACCGTCAAGGTCCTCGAGCTGGCGGTCGAGGCCGAGCGCCGTGCCCTCGAGGTGGAGAAGAAGCAAGTCGAAGGTGAGCCGCTGCTTGACTCCTGTTTGGTTGGTTTTCTGTTTGGGGATTTGCACTCCTTTTTCTGATTTCTTTCTTGTCTTGGTGACTCCAGGCTTGCGCACCGCTTTGGGGCACGCGGCCGAGCGGGCCGAGGCGCTGCAAGCCTCCTACAACTCCCTCCGAGCAGAGGCCGGAGGAGTTGCGAACGCGGCCCCCGAGACCCGCCGGTCGTGGAGGAGGGCGAAGCCACGTGCCGGCCAGCTCGTTGGCCGCCCGCCCGCGCGCCCTTGGCGGCCACATCACCGAGCGGATGCGTCGGGCGGCCGCATCCGGGCGTCCCGAAGGCCCTCGGAGTGGTACGATCCCACTACGAGGTCAACTTCGAGGCGCTGGCGGAGGGTTACGTCGTCCCCGACGGTGTTGAGGACGAGGTGGCGATGGAGCGAGGGACGCGCCGCCGCCGGCGCCGCCGGGACGCTCGCCGAAGCCTTCGAGGAGTTCCTCTTCCCGCACGCCGCCGACGCCGCCGTTCCTCCCGCCCGAAGACCGCCCCGGGCGCTAGGCCCGTTTTTGTTTATGTACGTACGCCGGCCGTATGGCCTTTGTAAATAAACAAGTTGTTCTTGACATAAACATTTGTTGATACGAAATGAAGTCTTTTGTTTACTACGCTTTTTGTTTCTCCTTCCCCGAGTAGATTCTACTTAGGGGAGTTCGATTTTCGCGGTGGCCCGCCGGGTTGGAGGCGAGAGAGAAGGGCCGTATCCTCGCGGCGTGGGCTATCTCTCGGCTCGCGCGCTCCTTCCGCCGGGCCGCCCGCGCCCCGTTCGAATCGGCGCTCGGGGGTCGGCGAGAAAACAAACTTAGCGTGCGTGAGTTGTTTTGTTTTTGCGCGAAAATGGGACCATTTTGGGGGGGGGATGCCCCCCGTAGTAGCCCCCGAGGGTAACTTGGGTTTCAGAGGAAAGCCAAGTTGCCCTTTTCATTAGACTTATGGTGTTTACATAGTTGTTTCCAACCGGGGGCGTTGGTCATGTGATTTTTACAACAAAAATACTTGGAAATCCTAGCTAGGGGTAGAAGCGACGTAGCTGTTGGATGATCCAAGCGTTGGTGAGCTCTTCACCGTCCTCATTGGCCAGCTTGTATGTGCCGGGCTTGAGTACCTTCACCACGACGTAGGGTCCCTCCCACGGAGGCGATAGCTTGTGGCGCCCTCGGTTGTCTTGGCGTAGCCTTAAGACCAGATCCCCCTCGCTGAAGTCCCGTCGGCGTATCCTGCGCGCTTGGTAGCGCCTGAGGGACTGTTCATACCTCGCGGAATGCATCAACGCCACGAGGCGTGCCTCGTCGAGCTGGTCTAGCGAGTCCTCGCGGGCTCGCTGGTTGGCATCCTCGTCGTAGCCTCAAACCCTGGGCGATCCGTATTCTAAGTCCGTGGGGAGGACGACCTCCGCGCCATGGACTAGGAAAAATGGGGTGAACCCGGTGGCTCTGCTTGGGGTGGTCCTTAGGCTCCATACAACTGCTGGTAATTCTTGGAGCCATTTCCGACCAGATTTGTTCAGCTGGTCGAAAATTCTGGGCTTAAGGCCTTGTAGGATCATGCCGTTGGCACGCTCTACTTGGCCGTTGGTCTGTGGGTGTGCCACGCCTACCCAATCCACACGGATGCGGAATTTGTCGCAAAACTCCAAGAATTTCCCCGCCCGTGAACTGGGACCCGTTGTCGGTGATGATGGAGTTTGGCACTCCAAAACGGTGGACGATGTCGGTGAAGAACGTCACCGCTTGCTCAGCCCTGAGATTAGTGATGGGGCGCACTTCCACCCACTTGGAGAACTTGTCGATCGCGACCAACAAGTGAGTGAAGCCCCCGGGCGCCTTTCGCAGGGGCCCGACGATGTCCAGCCCCCACACAGCGAACGGCCATGTTATGGGGATGGTCTGCAGGGCGTGAGCGGGAAGGTTGGACTTGCGGGCGTAAAACTGGCACCCTTCACAGGTGCGTACGATTTTGCTGGCGTCTACGACCGCGGTAGGCCAGTAAAAGCCTTGGCGGAACGCATTGCCGACGAGGGTACGAGGCGCTGCATGATGGCCGCAGATCCCGGCGTGGATGTCCCGCAGGAGCTCGCGCCCCTCGGGGATGGGCACGCACCACTGCAAGATGCCGGAGGCGGCGCGCTTGTACAGCTCGCCGTCGACGAGGGCAAATGACTTGGCCATCCTGGCGATGCGTCTGGCCGCGGCCCGGTCCGTGGGGAGTTCCCCCTCGGGCCATCCGTGCCACATACTTGTCACGCCGGCCGCCCTTGACGGGGCCGGCTCGATGTCCATCACATCGCCCTCGTAGGCGCCATACCCCTCGAGGAGGGAGAGCACGTACGCCTCGTTCGAGGGGTCCTCGTCCATGGGTTCCGCACCCGTTGGATTCGAGGGAGCCCCCGAGGGTTCTGCGTGGTTCGAGGGGTGAGGCTCGAGGGCGACCGAGGGCTGAGCGATGTCGCGGGCGAAAACGTTCGGGGGGACAGTGATCCGCCCGGACGCGATCTTGGCCAGCTCCTCCGCCTCCTCGTTGTACCGGCGGGGCATGTGATTGAGCTCGACGCCGTAGAATTTGTCCTCGAGGGCTCGCACGGCCTTGCGCAGGGCCTCCATCTTGTCGTCGTGGCGCCGCTCGCGTTCTTCACGACCTCGGTCAATTACGAGCTGCGAGTCCCCTCGCACGTCGAGGCGCTTGACGCCCAACTCAATGGCGATCTTGAGGCCGCAAAGGAGGGCCTCGTACTCGGCCATGTTGTTCGAGGCGGGGAAGTGGAGGCGCACCGTGTAGCGCATGTGCTCCCTGAGGGGTGACACAAAGAGCAGGCCCGCGCCCGCCCCTGTTTTCATCACTGACCCGTCGAAGTACAGAGTCCAGCACTCTTCTTGGATTTGTGGCGGTGGCAACTGCATATCCGTCCATTCGGCGACGAAATCCGCCAGGATCTGGGACTTGATGGCCTTGCGCGGGGCGTAGGCGAGTGTCTCGCCCATCAGCTCCATAGACCACTTGGCGATCCTGCCCGCCTCGTCAGGATTGCGGATGATCTCCCCCAGCGGGAAGGGGAGGAGGCCACCGTGACGGTGTGGGCCTCGAAGTAGTGGCGCGCCTTGCTCCGCGCGAGGATGAAGGACCGAAACGGCGAACCGCAGAGGGGGGGAGTGAATGGGAGCCGATAAAAATTCTATTCAAGAATTCGGCCTATGAACCCAAATTCACTCGTGCACCTCCGCAAGCTTCTCTTGCCAAGTTCACGTAGCCACCGGAGTGCTACTAAACCTAGGAACAAGACCCGAACAACGACCTCAACACACACGTAGCGGAAACACACACCACAAGGCCGCCGGGCAAGACAAACCGGTCGAGCCGGTCTCTCGAAACCGGCCGGACCGCTCCCCGTTAGACTTAGCCTCACGAAGGCGAGGGGAAAACCGGTCGACCGGTTAGGCAAACCCGGCCGCACCGATTCGTCCGTAAACTCCCCAAAGACCCCAAACACTTCAAAAGCCTTTCCACATCCGAACAAACGAAGCCATGGAGCAGCAAAGACTTCCTTGTTCAAAGATCTTTCTCGACAACCCACCGGGCGAAACCGGTCGACCGGTTTGGGAAACCGGTCGTGCCGGTTTTAGCTCGAACAACCGAGAAGAACACAGCCACGCGGGTCAACTCCTCCAAAACCAAATCTCAATCTCCCGAATCGCTCCACGGACTTGAACAAGACTTTGGGGATATCGGGAACACCTCATGAGGAGTCCATGGCCAAGTTTAATCCCACCAAATCTCGTCCAAAAAGGAGGAATCGAAGAAATCCCGCCAAAAGCACTACCAACCCAAGAACTCAAGAAACCCCAAAATCGAGCACTTCTCCTCACGGATTTGGGAGGGGAATCACACCCAAAGAACCATGAAGGGTTCCCACAAATTTCCCCCATCAAATCCCCAAAGGAAAGGTCCCGAAAACACCGCAAAGAAATCACCGGGAGAGGGCTCCGAAAATCACCACAAAGAACAATCGGGAAAAACACATTCAAACCTTGAGAAATCACGCCGAATCATCTATACATGAAACAAAGATTCGTACAAGGTCTAGCAAGCCGCCCGATCATCCATCCCTCTCTACAAGATTTCTCCGTGAAGCTCTCTTGCTAGTCCTAGAGAAAACCTAAGGAAAATAGGTGGAAAATAGAAAAACTAATGAGCTAGGGTTCCAAGAGTTGGCCGCCATCCTCTCACCTCTTGGATTATATGGAGGCAACCGAATGTCTAAAATGCCCTTCTCTACTAACTAGGGATACAAGCCCCTCAAGGGCGGATATGGAATTCTTGATGTCTTCACCATCGGACGGATGCCCGGCGACCGCACCCTCGCGTAGCCTCGACGCGAGCCATGCGATCCCGACGCGTGTCCTCCGCTTCGAAGATTTCGGATCGCGCGTCGTCCGCACACGGGCCGACCGGTGCTCCTCACCGGCCGACCGGTCCCCACCGGTCGACCGGTCGGACCCACCGGTCGACCGGTCCGGTGCCGCCGCAAAGACCGTCTTCGGTTCTCCGGTCTTGGCTTTGTGGATCAACCAAGGAACCCGAGTGGTTTTCTCGGTGAACCACCGGAAACCCCGCGAACTCGGTGTAGCCTCCGCCAATCTCCACTCATGACTTGGCTCCCACGTAGTCCCGGCTCGACTTTGGTTTTGAGGCTCAACCAAGAAACCGTCCACGACTTCATCTTGTCGTTCATGCCACCATGCGGTCCGCACTTGACCCCCGCCGGCCACCGGGTCCCTCGAACGAAGCCTACTTGTCTTCTCCACACCCGGAGGCCTCACCGACGACGACCTTTCGCGCTTGTTCTTCACCCGCACCAACACCGGTCAAGCCGCAACCCGCACCTCGCAATACTTAGCCAAGAATCAGTCCACACAACGTTGTCAATCACTCATCACACAAGGAAGCGACCATCCACCGGTCCTCGAACCACACATGGTCCTCGAGAGGACCACCGCATACGAGCAGCCTTCCGGACTTGAGGGTAGCGCGTCTTGGTGTCAGACAAGACCTCGCTGATGTAGTAGACCGGCCGCTGGACCGGCAGGGCGTGCCCTTCCTCTGTGCGCTCCACCACGATCACAGCGCTGACCACCTGGGTGGTTGTGGCCACGTAGAGCTGCAGAGGTTCGCCATCCTGAGGCGGCATGAGGACCGGGGCGTGCGTTAGGGACGCCTTCAGTTTGTCGAGTGCCTCCTGGGCCTCGGCGGTCCAGGAGAAGCGCTCGTGCTTCTTGAGGAGGCGATAGAGGGGCAGGCCCTTCTCGCCGAGCCGCGAGATGAAGCGGCTCAAGGCGGCAAGGCACCCCAACACCTTTTGCACCCCCTTGAGGTCCCGGATCGGGCCCATTCGTTCGAGGGCCGTGACCTTCTCGGGGTTGGCCTCAATTCCCCGTTGGGAGACGATGTATCCCAGGAGCATGCCTCGCGGCACTCCAAAGACACACTTTTCGGGGTTTAATTTGACCCCATTGGCCCGTAGGCAGCCGAACGCGATGCCAAGGTCGCCAACCAGGTCGTCCGCCTTCCTGGTTTTCACGACGATGTCATCTACGTACGCCTCGACCATCCGCCCGATGTGATCCCCGAAAACGTGCTGCATGCAGCGCTGGTATGTCGCACCCGCGTTTCGGAGGCCGAACGGCATTGTGACGTAGCAGAACATCCCGAACGGCGTGATGAACGAAGTCGCGAGCTGGTCGGACTCCTTCATCTTTATTTGATGATACCCGGAGTAGGCATCAAGGAAGCAGAGCAGTTCACACCCAGCCGTTGAGTCAACAATTTGATCAATTCGTGGCAAAGGAAAAGGAACTTTAGGACATGCTTTATTAAGACTAGTGTAGTCTATACACATCCGCCACTTCCCATTCTTTTTCTTTACAAGTACAGGGTTTGCTAGCCACGTTGGGTGGAACACCTCCTTGATGAACCCGGCCTCTAGAAGCTTCCGCAGCTCCGTTCCGATAGCCCGTCGGCGCTCCTCGTCGAAGCGGCGCAGCCGTTGTTGCACGGCACGGGCGTGAGGCAGGATGTCAAGGGAGTGCTCGGCGACCTCCCTCGGGATGCCTGGCATATTCGAGGGGCTCCACGCGAAGATGTCGGCGTTGGCGCGGAGGAAGTCGACGAGCACCACTTCCTATTTTGGATCGAGGGTGGAGCTGACCCTCAACGCCTTGCCCTCGGGGGCAGAAGGGTCGAGGGGGACCTCTTTGGTCTGCTCCGCGGCCTCGAAGGTGCCGGTGTGCTTGGCGGCGGAGTCGAGGTCTTCGTTGACCATCTTCTCCAAAGTGGTCACCAACGCTTCGTACAGCGCCAGTGCTTCTGCGTGCTCTACGCACTCGACGTCACAGTCGAATGCGTGCTCGATGGACGAGCCTACGGTGATGACGTCGTTCGGTCCTGGCATCTTCATCTTCAAGTAGGTGTAGTTGGGGACCGCCATGAACTTGGCGTAGCAGGGCCGCCCAAGTATGGCATGGTAGGCGCCCTTGAACCCCACCACCTCGAAGGTGAGCGTTTCCTTGTGAAAATTCTTCGCGGTGCCGAACCACACCGGCAGATCGATCTGCCCGAGGGGCTGGACCTGCTTGCCGGGCGCGACACCGTGGAACGGCTTCGTGCTAGGCCGCAGCTGGTCTAACCCGATCCCCAGCAAGTGCAGCTTATGCACGTAGAGGATGTTGAGGCTGCTGCCTCCGTCCATCAAGACTTTCGAGAACCGCGCGTTCCCGATGATTGGATCGACCACCAGCGGGTACTGTCCCGGGTTGGGGATGCGGTTCGGGTGGTCCTCCCGCCGAAGGTGATGGCGTCCTCCGACCAGTTGAGGAAGGATGGAGGCGCCCTCTCCGCGGCAAGGACCTCGTGCCGCTCCTTCTTGCGCTGGCGGGTCGGCATGTCGACGGTTGGTCCCCCAAAGATGAGGAACACGTTTTCCACGGCGGGGAAGCCGCCAGCGTCGCCATCTCCTCCGTCTTTCTTGGCCTCTGCCTCCTTCGCGGCGGCGCGGCCAGAGAACTTCTTGAGCATATCGCACTTGCTCAAGGGTGTGGTTTATCGGGGTCTTGTGGTAAGGACATGGCTTTTTCAAAGATGTCATCAAACACCCCCGGACCTCGAGGGGGTAAGTCGTGGGCCCCATCGAGCCGGGTCGACAAAGAAGAGCCTCGGCATTACCGCCGTCGCGCCCTCGCTCGCGCGCCCTCGTGGCGCGGCTTCTTTCCCCTTCTTGCTCGCTTGTCGTTGCGGTGGGGCTCCTTGGACTTGATGCCCTCCGCGGCGCGCGTCCCTCCGAGCGCTTGCCCTTCTTGCCGTCGAAGATCGCCCCCACGGCCTCCTCTCCCCGAAGCGAAGCCGGTGGCAATGTCGAACGCCTCGTTGGAGTCCGCGGGCGGGCCGCGCCCCGGCCTCTCGCACGAGGTCCCGGCACGTGGTGCCCTCGAGGAAGGCGTGCACGATCTCGGATTGTGCCACGCTGGGAGCTCTGTGCAGCGCTTGGAGAAGCGTCGTATGAAGTCCCGCAGCGTCTCGCCGGGCTTCTGGGTGCAGGAGCGCAGATCCCAGGAGTTCCCAGGGCGCACGTACGTGCCCTGGAAGTTACCCACGAACGTGCGGACTAGGTCGTCCCAGTTGTGGATCCGGGCCGGCGGGCGTGCTCGAGCCATGTCCGAGCCGCATCGCCGAGGTGCAGGGGCAAGTTGCGGATGTTGACCTCGTCGTTGGTGGCCCCGCCCAGCTGGCACGCCAGGCGGTAGTCGTTGAGCCACACATGGGGATCCGTCTCCCCGTTGTACTTGACAATGGTCGAGGGTTGGCGGAAGCGTTGAGGGAAGGCCGCCGCGCGGATCTCCCGGCTGAACACACGGGTTCCCGGGGGTTCCGCGTTGGGGAGCGGTCCTCGTCGCCGTCGTAGCGTCCACCCCCGTCGAGGGTGGTAGCCCACCGCTGCTCGCGCGTCCGCCTTGCTCGTGCGCCGGCGTTGATGACGTTGCGGGCGTCGCCGTCCCGCCCCCCGCGTGCGTCAAGGAGCCGCTACTTGGCCGGCGTGCGTCCCGGGTTTGGGGGTCGCCCCCGCCGCTCCTCCCCGCGTGGACCGAGGGTTCGCCCCCCTGTGCGGCCCCGTCGTCCCGCGCGTCCCCCTGTTGGCGGATGCGCGACGCCGAGCTCTCGGCCTGCTGGACGGCCGCTTGCTCGATGAGAGTCTGCACCTCACGGTGCAGGTCTCGCGCCTCAGGGGTCGAGGGTGCCGGCATGGCCCGCAGCAGCGTCGCGGTGGCAATGATCTTTTGGCTCGCCCGCGGAGGTGCGTCCGTGTTGTCGACATTGGGGTCGGCGTTGATGCGGTCACGGACCTGCTTTCCCTGCTCCCGCACGCGTTCGCCGCGCGCGGAGGCTTCCCCTGCCATTGAGGCACGGAGCAGCCGCACCGTCCGGTATTCCTCCGCCAGCTTGGCCTCGAGCTCGCGGGCCCGGGCCAGCCGCGCGTCGGCGTCGGCCCCAGCGGGAGCGCTTGGCCCTGAGGCCAGACGCGTGGCGATCCCTGGGGCAGGCGTGATCTCCCCGTCTCCAACGCCCACTGCGCCGGCGGCATAGGCTGGGTCGTTGGTGATGACAGCGTAGCACTCCCGCGCGGGGTCGTAGCTCCCGGTGCTGGAGTCATCGGAGCAGCCGAACCAGTAGTCCGTAGCATCAAGAAAGCGCCGGAACATGACTGGGTCCGGCACGCCAGAGAAGTCCCACTCCGCGTACTCGTGGAGGTTAGCGGGTGGCGGCGCGTCGAGAGAGCCTAGGGATGTTTCGTCACCGGCTGAGGCGCTGGGGTCCCTGGCGACGAAGACGTGACGGCCAGGGGGAACCCTGCGCATCGTGGTGTTGACATTGGCGTTGTAGGCCGTCGTGGCTCCACGCAGCCCAATGGGAAAGCGCGGTCCGGAGACCGTGCGCTGTCCCGTTGGGGTGGCGGATGCCGTGATGGCGGGCGCGTCACGCTGAGAGGCAGCGCGCTCGGCCCGCTCGTCGCTCGGACCGTGCCCGGCGTGAACGCGGTCCGAGCGATGGCGGCGCCGTGGCGTTGACGGGCCCGCGGCGTCCGCGCCGGCGGGCGTCCGCGCCGTGGTGGTGCGGGCAGCTGGGGCCGGAGCGGACCCGGCCTGGCGCCGCGCACGGAGCTCCTCACGGTTGGTGAGGCGCATGAGGTAGCCGTTCCCCGTGGCCTGAAAGTTGAGGCCCCCGAACCGGATTTCGAACCCGGCGGGAAGGGGGTCCGAACTGCCCATGCAGTAGCGTGTACCGCGGTACTCAGTGCGGATCACCATGGAGGGAGTTGGTGGAGTGACCTTAGGCGCTCGACTGCCCCACGGTGGGTGCCAACTGTCGGTGCGGAATATGGTCCCGACACTAACCAGTAATAAGCGCCGAGGTCTATCCCTCAATGGTCGATGCTAAGCAACAAGGGACACGAGTTTATCTTGGTTCCGCCGAGGGGGCCGTACGTCCAAGCGGTGGTGTGCTCGTGGCACTATATTGCTCGGCAAGACCGGGGTGCTTGTAGTGAGGCTGCTACAAGCAAGGCAGGAGAGGAAGCGTGGCTTCCAAGTCCCTAGTGTAGTGGCTGAAGATGTTGTGGGAGAATTGGAGAGCAAGTGCGTGGCGCAGCCTGTCTCCTGTTGTGTTGTGTCTGTCTCTCCCCGCGGCAGGAGGGTTCGTCCCCTTTTATAGATCAAGGAGGGAGCGAATCACATGCGCACCGCGCTATTTAGCTACGTGAAGAGGCGTGGCGTGCTATGCTATAGAGTGGGCGGTCGTCCGGACGATCCTTGCAGCGATCCGGCCATCATGGCCTATCTTGTACCCGAACAGTAGCGGCTTCGAGGGTAGAAGGGCGGCGGATGGCTGTGATGTCTTCTCGATAGGCTCGAGGGAGCTGCTGACGTCGGTCCGTACGAGGCGCAGTGACGGACAAGGCGACGTCTCATTCCCCGTACACTCGCGCGCGCCGAACCGGTGCCACAGCGCCCGGCGTGGGGTTCGTACGCGCGGGGGCGGCAGCCATGCCGTCAACAGTGGCGGGGATGGCGTCCCACCGGCCTAGCGCCTCCACCTAACCCTGCAAGGTCACAAGAAAGCAAATCGAGGGTGCAGCCGGCCCCCCGCGAGGGCTCGGCGCGTTGGCCGTACCGGAGCAGGCGGCCGGCGTCACGGGACTGGCACCGGCCGCGCCGCACGGGCCCCCCCCCCCCCCCCCCACGGTGATGGGGATGGGCTCCCTCCCCGGGGAGTTGGTGCGGCGGTGCGGGCGCGAGCCCCGGCGCATGATGGCGTCGTCCCGCCGGTGTCGTGGCGTTAAATGCCCACGTACGGGCACGCGTGCGGGCGCCCTCGAGCGAGGCGGGCCCCGGTCGAGGGCGGGGCGGACCCTCGAGCGAGGCGGAGCCTGCTCGAGGGAAGCGCACCCCCTCGAACGGACGGAGCCCGCCCGAGGGAGGCGTGCATCCTCGAGCGAGGCGAAGCCTGCTCGAGGGGATCTTTGAGAGGGCCGCCTTGGTGGGCCGTTGAGGTCCCCGCGGCATGGGCCGTATCCTGCATGGTTAGGCAAAGTGTGCTTGGCTTTGTTGCGGGTTTTAAGTGGGGATTTCCCAGTTGTTAAAGGGGACCCCTAGGGCTGTCCCCGACAGTTACCACAACTAGTCACCAGTCACGTGAAATGCCTGTTTCTCTGGGTCCACAAGGAACTTTGGTAACAGGTATGAAAATAGAGCCTGTTATTGTGAAATTAACATCAGAGACGCGTTCCATGAACCTGCATCTCCTCTGTCTCGACGAAATGAGACGCATATGTTTCTACACGCATCTGCTTTCTCTCTATTAAAGGAGGCGCGTGCTTTTCAACCCGCGTCTCCTATATCTCGATGAACGGGCCATGTCCTGGGGCTAACCGGTCAGGACTGGTAACGGGCTTTTACACTGCCCATTACATTGTGGGCATGTTTGTAACAGGCTTTCCGAATAAAGCCCGTTACTCACTGATCAGTGTTTGTAATGAGCTTTAATTAACGCATGTTACATATACGTAGGCCACCCCTATAGTAACCTGCTCGATTGCCGGCGGCAACCTGGAATGAGCCAGAATTTGGCAGCCATCAGGGGCTACATCCTGGAACCGGCCAGAATATGGCAGCCACCACGTCAAGGAGACATCACAAACATATTCTCACATCACAGATATAGGCAAAGCAAAATCACATTTATAGACAAGTAAGATCACATTTATGGACATGCTAGGATCACATCAGGTTTCAAGTTACTCTCATCAGGGCTTGTTTGGATGGAGTCAAGAGAAAACTGCCTGAACCAGGTAGTATCTGACCCCAACCAAGCAAGCCAAGCAGGTTTCTCAGGCAACAACACCTGACTAAAGAAGACTGAATGAATTTCAAGTTTCTGGCTACAATAAACTCACGGTGCACCATTGTAGAAGTTGCCCTTTCGGTCGATGGTATCCTTAAGATTGTACTCACACAACATCTCCTGGCCATGCTTTAGATCTTTTGTGGAAACATCTATAGGAGATTTGAAATCCTGCAAAATACAATCATTTATGAGAATACAAGTGGAAATTAGTTTCTAAAATCAGATGGATAATATGAGCTGAGACAAGGTTGAGCATTATTATCTACTTCCAGCAGCCTTTTTGATGTCAGGTATGTCATCAAGTAGTATTAACACATGGAATGCCACATAGAATCCACGGAAAGAGGACCCCCATGGCTGCTGATCACACTGCACGAGGTACCAAAATGACAAGTTAATGCAGTACCAAATAGGTAAGAAGGGACCATAAAAAAACCTCGGTCTTACAGCGATATTTATTTTGTGATTGAGTGTGGCTTTTGGCTTTTTTTCCTTTCATCACTTCGTCATGTGCATGTTCACCAAAGGCCCTGCATGATCAGCAATACCAATTAGAAACACTAAGAGATTGAATTTTTGAGAACAAAACCTACAAATAATGTACCAAAGGCCCTGTCGGGGACAGCCCTAGGGGTCCCCTTAAACAATGGGGGAAAACCCACTTAAAACCCGGAACGAAACCCAAAAACATTAAGCCTAACCATGCAGGTGCCTAACCATGCAGGACACGGCCCACAGGGACTCCGACGGCCCATCGAGGCGGCCCACATAAGGATCCCCTCGAACAGGCTCCGCCTCGTTCGAGGCTGCGCGCTCCCTTCGGGCGGGCGTCGCCCCGCTCGAGGGGCAGCACTTCCCTCGAGCAGGTTCCGCCTCGCTCGAGGGTACGCCCCGCCCTCGGCCGGGGTCCGCCACGCTCGAGGGTACCCCTCACGCGTGCGCCGGCCCCGTACACGGGCATTTAACGCCCGACGCCGCAGACGGCGCCATCATGCGCCCGGGGCTCGCACCCCGTGCCGCCGCACCAACTCCCCGGGGAGGAGCCCATCCCCGCCACCGTGGGAGGGTCCCCGTGCGCGGCGGCCGGTGTCGGTCCCCGTGACACCGCGCGCACGCCCCCGTACGGCCTAACGCGCCGAGCCCTCGAAATGGGGCCGGCACACCCTCGATGTACTTTCTTGTGACTCTACGGGGTTAGGTGGAGGCACTAGGCCGGTGGACCGCCATCCCCGCCACCGTAACGGCGTGGCCGCCGTACCCGCGCGTGCGGCGCACGCCGGGCCCCGTAGCAACGACTCCGGCCCCGTGAGGCGCGTCGGGAAGGAACGCCGTTGACGGTGTATTTTGGTGCACCTAGCATGTTCATTACACTTTGGTTTGGATTTGATTATGGAACTAACCCGCCACTAGGCACACTAATCATATAACAAGTTCATCTTTGTGCACGCGTTTGGAAGTGTTGTGTTTATGTAGGAAATCATGGACATAAAGGACGGATTTGCAATAAGTTCAAAGGAGCACTCATGGAGTCTTGTTCGTGTTCATGAGCTTGCTGAAATTACTTCCAATGGTGGCGAGGACCAAAGTGCTACGAGGAACACCCCCGGGGATTGAAGCGTAAAAGATCAAACTTCATGCAAAGAGATCCCCCATCTTGATCGCGAGGATAACGGCGTCAAAATCATCCAAGTGGAAGGGGCAAAGTAGATAAGTGCACGAGGACCCACGGAGCAAAAAGGGCGACCGAACCGGCCGAACCCGGGCCCGGGCCGGCCGGCCTAGTCGGATCGGCCCGGCCCACTTCGGGCACCGGTTCGGTCCCGTCTTCCTTGCCCTCGAAGGATCTTCGACCCTAAAACCCCCGACGCGCCGCCAACGGACGAGAGAGGAGTTTATTCGCACCGAGAAGGCCATCCACAAGCTAGAGAGAGAGGAGGAGGATCTCTCGGGCCGGAGATCAACCACCTCGAAGGAAGCACCCTCTCGTGGAGAAGGAGGAAGACACGGCGGAAGGGAAACCATGATCAACGGTGCCATGATCGGCACCTTGATGGGGTAATCTTCTCATTCGTCCATGGGTTGTAATCGATCGTGAGATGTAATCGCACTTTGTCGGATTATCTCGTCTATCATCTTGTGTTGAATATACTTTAATGCTTAAAGGTTAGCTATCGTGCCGTAAAGGGAGTATAGGCCTCAATGCTTCCTTGGATCCATTCAATACGCCGTGGCCATCAAAGGTCTAGTCATGATTACCTTCGCGTAGTGACAGTACGAGAGGAGGGAAAGGGCGAAACCGTGGTCACAACCCCGATAGATTAGATTGGTTTTTCATGTCTTTAAGCGATTGCATGCTCTAGTATCGTAGACCCGTGGGCGAGTGTCTTCTCTCTTGATCGTTTATCATTCTCTCTAGTGTAGTTAAGTGTTTTCTAGTATAATAGTAGTTAGGGTTTTAGTAGCTAAGTGTGTCATAGTAGATCGAACGCTTGTAATCCCCTTGCTCCGCGGATTGACAAGAACCTTGGGAATCCCGTGGTGAAAAAGGTGTGGGGTCCGTACGCTTGCGGATCGTAGAGGGATACGTCTTTTATCCGTCAACAAGCCCCTTTTTCTGGTGCCGTTGCCGGGGAGCAAGTTAGTTTACATCGTTTGATTTGCATCTAACTTAGTTTTATATTTTAGTTTATCTTTTATTTGCTATATCTAACATATATTATCAGAAAAACACTTGTTTCTTTTTTGTTTTTGTTTTTATCTTATTGTCTAGATGGAGTTCGTTAATCAACCCGTGGAAGAGCCGGAGAAATCATTAAGGGATTACGCTAGCCCTCGATGTGAAGACATAAAGGTACAAGAGTCGGATTCGAAGCTCGAAGCGACCAAGTATGAAATTAAATCCAAGATCATGAAGATGGTGGCGGAAAACCCATTTGAAGGGATGGTTACGGAGAACCCATATAGACACAAAAGGGATTTCACGACAATATGCAACACGGTGCGTCAAGAAGGAGTTCCCGATGAATGGTTCAAATGGAATCTCTTTCCCTACTCACTTGCCGGCAAAGCAAAGACATGGTATTCGGTTGCGTCCTTTGAAGTTGAAGGCAATTGGAACAAGTTGACAAAGAAGTTTTGCGAGAAGTTCTTTCCAATGAGCAAGGTTCAACATCTAAGGAGGCAAGTGATCAATTTTATGCAAGGAGAAGAGGAAGGGATAGACCAAGCCTGGGATAGGTTTAATGAATTAATCGAACAAGGACCAAAACTCGGCTTCACCGGTGACGTACTCTTGCATACATTTTTCTTTTCCCTAACCCCTAGTTGCATGTGACACGTCGAAATGTGTGCGGTGGGGATCGCATGGAGAAAACACTCACGGAAGCGGCCCAACTTCTACAAAAAGTTAGTAAAGCGGCTGCCATGCGAAGAGATTGGGAAACAAGACTTGCGGAAGAGCCGGAATTCAATTCAAGGAAGAAAAAGCTTGCTGATTTTTCTAAAGAAGCAACCCCGGAAGTCACAAAAGAGGAGCCAATCATGGAAAAGCTTGAACAAGAACACATTAAGTCAAGGACTACACCAAACGTCGACTTCGCCGCACCAAATGAGACGAACAAGAGAAGCATGTCAAGCGCGAAGCCACTAAGGGAGTTCGAACCAATGGATTGGGTTCCTATTGATTACGGAGAAGTATTCGACAAGAGAAGACCGTTCCCTAATCAAAAGGGAATGGCAAGAGCATTGGAAGTCGATTTCCCACCGGAGAGGAAAGCTGAAAATTCATACGACCTCGAAACCACCGGTGAGATTTTTGAAAAGCTCTTTGGAGATGACGTGGTGGATCCGAACATATTGCCGAGGTGAAGAGGATCATGGGGATCAAGCCCGAAGCATCACCATACGCTCGCCTTGCTGAAATTTATTCGATCGGATCCGAAGAAGAAGAGAAGATGACGCCGCACTTGAGTTGCGAGATCAACGGAGTTCAATGCAAAGCTTTATGCGACATCGAGCCCAAGTAAGTGTCCTATCTTCTAAAATTTACGATAAAGTTCAATACCACAACCTAGACTTAGCTCCAACATCAACGAAATTAATTATGGGAGATGGTAGAACTATCAAACCTCTAGGTATTGCTTGCAACATGAAAGTAAAAATCTCTAGAAACTATATACCAACCGATTTCTTTGTTATTGATGCTTACCATGGTAATTCTGATCATATAATCTTAGGTAGGCCTTTTCTTAAGTTGGTAGATGCCGTGTTAGATGCCGGAGAAGGCAAAGTAACAATGAACCTTAATGGAACAAAGTACACATATAACTTTCTTCGTGCTTCTAAACACCTTACTCCTTTTCCTCCCGAAGATGAAGAAATAGAGATAGATAGTCTTTGTTTTGTTGAAACCCTTAGAGACCCGCTGCAAAGAGCGATGGAAAATCAAATTAGTAATCAACAAGATGAAGAACTAGAGGAAGCAACAAAAGGCTTAGAGCCGCATGATGGAAGCGTGGAGGAAGAGAAGTTCGAAGACATAGGAGAAATCAAACCCGAGGAGCCACAAGTGCCCGAAGTAGACCTTAAACCTTTGCCCAAGGGATTAAAATATGAATTTTTGGGCCTAGACAAAACTTATCCAGTCATTGTGAGCGACGAGTTGAGCCCCGAAGAAAATGAAGCGTTGCTGATTTTATTAAAAAAACATAGGAAGGTGATTGGATATTCGATTAATGATCTCAAAGGTATTAGCCCAGCCTTTTGCACTCATCGTATACCAATGGAAGACCAATGTAAGCCTGTAGTGGACCACCAAAGGAGGCTAACCCATGCCATGCGAGAGGTAGTAAAGAAAGAGGTTATCAAGTTACTTGATGCCGGAATCATCTACCCGGTTCCACATAGCGAATGGGTGAGCCCGGACATTGTGTACCGAAGAAAGGAGGTTTGACCGTGGTGAAGAATGAGAAGAACGAATTGATACCGCAAAGAACCGTGACCGGGTGGCGGATGTGTATTGATTACCGTAAGCTTAACAAAGCGACGAAGAAAGATCACTTCCCCCTACCGTTCATAGACGAGATGCTCGAGAGGTTAGCAAACCACGCTTATTTTTGCTTTCTCGATGGATACTCGGGGTTCATGCAAATTCCCATTCACCCGAAGATCAACATAAGACAACATTTACATGTCCTTACGGAACGTTTGCATATAGGAGGATGCCCTTCGGCCTATGCAACGCTCCGGCCTCTTTTCAACGTTGCATGATGGCCGTTTTCTCGGAATTCATCGAAGAGATTGTTGAAGTGTTTATGGATGATTTTTCCGTTTACGGGAAGACGTTCATGGATTGCTTAGCAAACTTAGAAAAGGTCCTTACAAGGTGTGCGGAGGTAGATTTGGTTTTAAATTGGGAAAAGTGCCACTTCATGGTTAAGAAAGGCATAGTGCTCGGACATGTTATATCGCAGAGAGGAATTGAAGTGGACAAGGCTAAGGTAGAGACGGTTGAGCAACTCCCACCTCCTACGGATATTAAGTCCTTAAGGAGCTTTCTAGGCCATGCCGGATTCTATAGAAGATTTATAAAGGACTTCTTAAAGATCACCAAGCCTTTAACGCACCTTCTTCAAAAAGATGTGGCTTTCGACTTTGATGAGAAGTGTCTAGCGGCATTCGGACTTTGAAAAATGCGTTGGTGAGTGCTCCCATCATCCAACCTCCGGATTGGAGCCAACCTTTCGAGATCATGTGTGACGCAAGTGACTACGCCGTAGGCGCGGTCTTGGGACAAAGAAAGGAAGGCCGAGTTCACGTCGTTTACTACGCTAGCAAAACTCTTAGTGGGGCACAATTAAATTACGCCACTACGGAAAAAGAGTTGCTAGCGGTGGTATTCGCTTTCGAAAAATTCAGATCCTACATCGTGAACTCGAAAGTCATTGTTTACACCGATCACGCAGCTATAAAGTATCTCTTGGCTAAGAAGGAAGCTAAACCACGTTTGATTCGTTGGATCCTTCTTCTCCAAGAGTTCGATGTTGAAATTCGTGACAAAAAGGGGGTGGAAAATGTTGTGGCCGATCATTTGTCTAGGATGAATCGTGGGCAAGATGATAAAGAGCCCATAGAAGATAAAATGAGAGATGACCACCTCTATAGAGTGCTTGATAAAGATACTTGGATGATCGACATCATTCGAGCGATTCGAAAGATGCCCCTCGATCATCTAGACAAAAACACCCAAAGGAAGATAATTTCTAAAAGCAAGAAATATTTTTGGGATGCACCATACCTCTTCAAGCTTGGCAATCATGGAGTGATGAGAAGATGTGTGCCAAGAGAAGAGAGGCTTGAGATTCTAAGGAAGTGCCACTCGGCGGAGTACGGTGGGCACTATAGCCATTTTCGAACCGAAGCCAAAGTATGGTCAAGCGGATTCTATTGGCCGGAGATGCATGAAGATACTAAAAGATATGTTGCGTCATGCCCCGAATGCCAAAGAACCGGAAACATCTCTCAAAGAAATTCTATGCCTTTGAAATAAAACTTGCAAGTCAACATATTCGATGTATGGGGCATAGACTTCATGGGGCCTTTTAAAAACTCATTTGGATTCGAGTACATACTTGTTATGGTTGATTATGTATCCAAGTGGGTAGAGGCTATACCATGTCGTAAAGCTTCCACGGAGGAGTCCATCACTATGATCAAGAACGTGATTTTTCCTCGTTTCGGTACACCGAGAATCTTGATAAGTGATGGAGGAACTCATTTCACCGGGAAGAACTTCAAAAAGTGCTTGTCCAAGTTGGGAATTGAGCATAGGGTCTCCACGGCCTATCACCCACAAACCAACGGACAAGCGGAGACGTCAAATAGGCAATTAAAAAGCATACTTAACAAGACCATAGAGAAGGGAGGCAAGGATTGGTCAAAGAAATTAGACGGAGCTTTATGGGCTTATCGAACGGCGTTTAAAACACCGATAGGTATGACCCCTTATCAATTCGTCTATGGAAAAGCTTGCCACCTTCCGGTTGAGTTAGAACATAAAGCCTATTGGGCGATTAAAGAGATGAACCTTGATCTCGATGCCGCGGTGGTGAAACGGAGAATTCAAATAAGCGAGCTAGAAGAGTTGAGGTTGAAAGCTTATGAAAACGCAAGCATATACAAAGAAAGAATCAAAAGGTGGTATGATAAAAGATTGAACAAAAAAGAATTCAAAGAAGGAGATAAGGTCCTCCTCTACAATTCGAGGTTTAAAACCTTCGGAAAGGGGAAATTGCAAAGCAAGTGGGACGGACCTTATGTTGTGCATTCGGTGTTCTCCAACGGAGCGGTAACCATTATGGATATAAACGGCGATCAATTTGTGGTGAATGGACAGCGGCTTAAGGTTTACTACGAACCCGACATCGTGCCCATTCATCATGTTGACGTCTTTACCATGGAGGAAGAGCCCGAACGTCCCGCCTAGGACGAAAAACAAGGCACCAACTTCGTAAATAATTTTTCTTTTAGTTCTCTGAGTTTTTCGCGAAGATTAATCGGGCCAACTTTTTCCCATGGGCCGAGGACGAAAAAAATAGGGCGGTGTGCAAAAAACCGGACCGGCCCGCCCCCGAGGCGGGGTGGGCCGGCCGGCCCGCCGGATCGGCCCGGGGGTGGCCCGACGCCCGACGTCCCCGAATTTCGCCCGAATTGCTTTTTTTTGACTTCCTTGTTTGGTCGGAAAATTTTAAGGGAAGTGTAAATAAGGAAAATAAGGTTCCCGTGGCTTTTCTCTCGGGACTATATATTTGGCCGAATTGGGAGCTCGAGAATCAATCCTTTCAAGCAATGTGTTGCACCCTTGTAGCAGCCATTGAGCCTCCAAAAAGCTTAGAGTTGAAGGTAGAAGCCAAGAAGCCATCGATGGAGGAGGCGATGCGATGCGAGGTCAAGCTACCCGTCAAGAGGACCGCACGTATCCGTTGCGGAGGACGTGTCCCGACCGGAGCTCTTGCATTTCGCTGCCCCGTCAAAGGAGAGAAGGTCCCTACACCCGTTCGAAGGTCGGCACGTCTCCAAGGCATCAGCGCAAGGATTACAAGGAGGTGTCGCCGGAGCCTAAGGATTATGGGGATAGCGACTACTCCGACGATCGTAGCCCGAGCTCGTGGGCGGCTACCGGTAGAGATGATGATGATTGGGGTGAGCAACCCTATGGAAGGACTCCCGAGGGCCCCAACGGCGACGGCAACGGCGGTGGCGAAGGCGACAACAATGGAGGTGGCGACGACGACCCCTTCGGATTGCATCCGGTGTGTTGTCGATTTTGCCGTCAATCCATCGCAGCTCTCTACGCGTCGGCCGACGAGTGTCTTCAAACCATGGAAGCGATGAAGCAGCGTATGGAGGACTTGGAGCGCGTAGTTGAAGATGACTACAAGTTCCTTAACCGTAACGTGCGTAAGCTTTTCGGCATGGTTGGAAACATGAGAGGCAAGTGGTGCAAAGCTTGCTCGAAGTACCATTAGATCTAGTTTTCCCCTTTGGTTTTTGTAAGATACGACGAGGACGTCGTATGTTTTAAGTGTGGGGGAGAGCTAGCTCGCTAGCCTTAGCTTTTGAACTTCAAGTCTAGGTTCGGTTTAATCTTCGTGTGAGAGTCTTAGCGTTTTAATGAGTCTTTAGTTTTCGAGTCTGTTTTTAAATTTTTGCAAGCATCTTAAATTAGTGTTGAGTCAAGAAAACCAAATAAAAAGAGTCTTATATATATCTTTGTGTTTTATGTATTGTTTATCTTTATTTACTTGTTTGTCTAATCTTCGATTCTTGATATATGAATACAAGTATATGGTTTGAAAATCGTTTACCGTGGTGCTTAGTGGAATCGCTACTACCTAAAGTACCCATACCGCACTTCGATCTTGAGCTTCACATGTTAGTTGTGCTATGTTCGATGCTAAAAATTGGAGGATTTCAGTTCTGAAAATTATATTAAAACCCTTGTAATAAAGGTTAGCAAAACCTCTTTTTCCAAGTTGAGAGTATGAAAAAAATTCCTATCCAAAGCCAAGTTTGTTTTTTTCGCTCCACCATAAGTGTGATTAGCACGATGAGTTAGGCTAGGACCCTTCTCTCTTGGTGAGTTTTAATTTCAAGCAATGATCATGTCCTTGTGCTTATCTTTTGTTGCTAGCCTCGTCATTTATTCAGTTCATGACTTTCATAACGAAAGTCATGTATATCACTGGATTCCATACCCAACCTTATACATCTCTTTTGAACATCGTATTCCTTGAACACAACCTATTTTCAAAGTTTCGTCTCGTCTCTAGCATGATTTATTTAAAAATTTCAGATTGTGTGCATGCGAGAAAAGGGAGAATTGAAAGCTTTGAAAAGATGTCAAGAGAGAGGAAAATAAAGAGAAAAAGTATGTGTATGGAAAAGAAAGAAAAAAAAAGAGAAAAAAATCATATGTGAATGAAAGAAGAAAAAGAAAAGAGAAAGATGAGTTAGCAATGAAGATATGAGAGGGATGGATCAAGTGAAAGAAAAGAAAAATAATAAAGTGTAAGGAAGGATGTCACGTTGATTGTGAGACGAAACTTTTACTCTATTTCCAACCATGTGCAATCCGACAACGAGGACATCATTGGTGCCTTGAAGTCGCAATTTTCTTTTGCCCTTGCACATGTCCACCATTCTAAATCTTCTCATCCTTGATATCCCTACATATGGTTAATTCTCATGATCATTGGCTTCGAAAGGTAGACAACCATTAGAGGGAGTTCTTAGTTTGACAATACTTGTGTTGATTGCGCTAGCCCTACTTATAGCTCCACTTTTACATGATATATGAGAGATTAATGGGGAGGTGAGAGTTTTATAAAATTTGGTTAGGATAGACACTTCATTGAGTGACTTGAGAGAGCTTGGAGAAAGGTTTTTGTCTAGTACTTGTTGCAGGAAATTTTGTTTTAAAAATCATAAAAACCCTCCGATGGAAGCAAAGAAGTAAGTATGGCTGAAATTGAAAGCTTCGAGTGAAGAGTTTGAGTTGTGGGGTAAATCTTGACGTGGTAAAAATTCTAAACGCCCATGTTTATGATTGATTATCATTACTTTGTGTTTATGTATTAAAGATGAAGGGATTGACTAACTTGTGAAGAAGGATAAGTGATACACGATTACACTCCTTGGACGAAGTTCTTTTACGAGTACTTGCTCGAGGACGAGCAAGAGCTAAGTGTGGGGGAGATGTTGACGGTGTATTTTGGTGCACCTAGCATGTTCATTACACTTTGGTTTGGATTTGATTACGGAACTAACCCGCCACTAGGCACACTAATCATATAACAAGTTCATCTTTGTGCACGCGTTCGGAAGTGTTGTGTTTATGTAGGAAATCATGGACATAAAGGACGGATTTGCAATAAGTTCAAAGGAGCATTCATGGAGTCTTGTTCGTGTTCATGAGCTTGCTGAAATCACTTCCAATGGTGGCAAGGACCAAAGTGCTACGAGGAACACCCCCGGGGATTGAAGCGTAAAAGATCAAACTTCATGCAAAGAGAGCCTCCATCTTGATCGCGAGGATAACAGCGTCAAAATCATCCAAGTGGAAGGGGCAAAGTAGATAAGTGCACGAGGACCCACGGAGCAAAAAGGGCGACCGAACCGGGCCGAAATCGGGCACCGGGCCGGCCGGCCCGGTCGGATCGGCCCGGCCCACTTCGGGCACCGGTTCGGTCCCGTCTTCCTTGCTCTCGAAGGATCTTCGACCCTAAAACCCCCGACGCGCCGCCAACGGACGAGAGGAGTTTATTCGCACCGAGAAGGCCATCCACAAGCTAGAGAGAGAGGAGGAGGATCTCTGGCCGGAGATCAACCACCTCGAAGGAAGCACCCTCTCGTGGAGAAGGAGGAAGACACCGGCGGAAGGGAAACCATGATCAACGGTGCCATGATCGGCACCTTGATGGGGTAATCTTCTCATTCGTCCATGGGTTGTAATCGATCGTGAGATGTAATCGCACTTTGTCGGATTATCTGTCTATCATCTTGTGTTGAATATACTTTAATGCTTAAAGGTTAGCTACCGTGCCGTAAAGGGAGTATAGGCCTCAATGCTTCCTTGGATCCATTCAATACGCCGTGGCCATCAAAGGTCTAGTCATGATTACCTTCGCGTAGTGACGATACGAGAGGAGGGAAAGGGCGAAACCGTGGTCACAACCCCGATAGATTAGATTGGTTTTTCATGTCTTTAAGCGATTGCATGTTCTAGTATCGTAGACCCGTGGGCGAGTGTCTTCTCTCTTGATCGTTTATCATTCTCTCTAGTGTAGTTAAGTGTTTTCTAGTATAATAGTAGTTAGGGTTTTAGTAGCTAAGTGTGTCATAGTAGATCGAACGCTTGTAATCCCCTTGCTCCGCGGATTGACAAGAACCTTGGGAATCCCGTGGTGAAAAAGGTGTGGGGTCCGTACGCTTGCGGATCGTAGAGGGATACGTCTTTTATCCGTCAACAAACGCCGTTCTCGCCAACTCCCCGTGCGCCGTACGGGCCCGCGTCAGCACCTCCCTCGAGCCTATCAGAGGACTTCACCGCCATCCGCCGCTCTCCTACCCTCGAACCGCCACTGTTCGGGTACAAGTCAGGCCATGATGACCGGATCGCTTCAAGGATCGCCCGGACGGCCGCCCACTCTACAGCATAGCACATCGTGCTTCTTCACGTAGCTGAATAGCGCGGCATGCATGTAGTTCGCCTCCCCCTTGAACTATAAAAGGGGGACGAACCCCCCAGCCGCAGGGGACAGAGGCACAACAGACAGAGGACGACAGACAACGGAGGGATAGACTCAGACGGACTCATCCCACGCCGTGCACTCACTCTCTTATTCCCCCACAACATCTTCAGCCACTCCACTAGGGACTTGGAAGCCACGCTTCCTCTCCCGCCTCGCTTGTAGCAGCCCCACTACGGCACGCACCCCGGTCTTGAGCAATATAGTGCGGTGAGCACACCCCTGTGGGACGTACGGCCCCTTCGGCGGAACCGGGATAAAACCTTGTGTCACTTGTTGCTTAGCATCGACCATTGAGGGATAGACCTCGGCGCTATCTACTGGTTAGTGTCGGGACCACATTCCGCACCGACAGTTGGCGCCCACCGTGGGGCAAACGAGCGCCTAAGGTCATTCCACCAACTCCCTCCATGGTGATTCGCACCGAGTATCGTGCTACACGCTACTGCATGGGTAGCTCGGACCCCCTCCCGGCCGGGTTCGAAATCCGCTTCGGGGACCTGAACTTTCAGGCCACGGGGAACGTCTATCTCATGCGCCTCACGAACCGTGAGGAGCTCCGCGCGCGGCGCCGGGGCTAGGTCGACGCGGCCCCCCGCCGCGCGCACCACCACGGCGCGGGCGCCGCGCAGGCACGGATGCCGCGGGTTCGTCGGCGCCACGACGCCACCGTCGCTGCGGGCGGCGCTCGCGTCGGGCGCGATCCGAGCGGCGGCGGGCCGAACGTGCCGCCACCCGGCGCGGTACGCCCCGCCACCACGACCGCCACCGCCCGGCGGCGCGGCGCGCGATCTCGGACCGCGCATCCCCATTGGGCTGCGTGGCGCCACGACGGCCTACAACACCAACGTGAACACGACGATGCGCAGGGTTCCGCCCGGCCGCCACATCTTCGTCGCCAAGGACCCCGGTGCCTCAGCGGCAGATGAGTCATCCCTGGGCTCCGTCGACACGATGCCACCCGCCAACCGCCACGGATACGCGGAGTGGGACTTCTCCGGCGTGCCGGACCCAGTTGCATTCCGGCGTTTCCTCGACGCCGCGGATTACTGGTTCGGCTGCTCCGACGACTCCAGCACGGGAAGCTACGACCCCGCGCGGGAGTGCTGCGCCGTCATCACCAACGACCCGGCCAACGCCGCCGGTGCGACGGCGCCGGAGACGGGGAGGTCACGCCCCCCCCCGGGGATCGCCGCGCGCCCGGCCGCGGGGCCAAGCGCTCCCGACCGGGGCCGACGTCGATGCACGGCTTGCCCAAGCCCACAAGCTTGAGGCCAAGCCCGGCGGAGGAATACCGAACGGTGCGGTCGCTCCCGCGCCTCAATGGCGGGGGAAGCCTGCGCGCGCGGCGAACGCGCGCGAGAGGCGGGCCGACAGGTCCGCGACCGCATCAACGCCGTCCCCAACGTCGAAAACGCGGACGTACCCCCGCGGGCGAGCCAGAAGCTCGTCGGCCGCCGCGACGCGCTGCGCGGGCTATGCCAGCACCCTCGACCCCCGAGGCTCGAGACATGCACCGCGAGGTGCAAACTCTCATCGAGCAAGCGGCCGTCCAGCAGGCCGAGAGCTCGGCCTCACGCATCCGCCGGCGGGGGGGGATGCTCGAGGCGACGAAGCTGCACCGGGAGGCGAACCCTCGGTGCACGCGGGGGGACAAGCGGGGCAACCCACCGAGCAAGGGCGCACGCCGGCCAAGGAGCGACTCCTTGACACGCGCAGGGCGTTGGATGGCGACGCTCGCAACGTCATCAATGCCAGGCGCACCAGCAAGGCGGACGCACGAGCGGCGAGAGGCTACCACCCTCGACGGGGTGGGCGCTACGACAGCGGCGAGGACCGCTCCCCGACGCCGGAGCCCCCGGGCACACGCGTGTTCAGCCGGGAGATTAGCGCGGCAGCGTTCCCCCAACGCTTCCGCCAACCCTCGACGATTGTCAAGTACAACGGGGAGACGGACCCCCGCGTGTGGCTCAATGACTACCGCTTAGCTTGCCAGCTGGGCGGGGCCACCAGCGACGAGGTCATCATCCGCAACCTGCCCCTACATCTTGGCGACGCGGCCCGGACATGGCTCGAGCACTTGCCCGCCAGCCAAATTCATAACTGGGACGACCTAGTCCACACGTTCGTGGGCAACTTCCAGGGCACATACGTGCGCCCTGGGAACTCATGGGACTTGCGCTCCTGCACGCAGAAGCCCGGCGAGTCGCTGCGGGACTTCATACGGCGCTTCTCCAAGCGCTGCACGGAGCTCCCCAGCGTGGCACAGTCCGAAATCGTGCATGCCTTCCTCGAGGGCACCACGTGCCGGGACCTCGTGCGGGAGCTGGGACGCAGCCCGCCTGCGGACTCCAATGAGCTGTTCGACATCGCCACCAGCTTCGCCTCCGGGGAGGAGGCCGTGGGAGCGATCTTCGACGGCAAGAAGGGCAAACGCTCCGAGGACGCGCCCGCGGAGGGCAGCAAGTCCAAGGAGCCGCACCGCAACGACAAGCGGGCCAAGAAGGGAAAAAAGCCGCGCCGCGAGGCGCGCGAGCAGGGGCGCGACGGCGGCAACGCCGAGGCCCTCGGCTCGTCGACCCGGCTCGACGGGGCCCTCGACCGGCCCCTCGAGGCCAGGGGGTGTTCGATGACATGCTAAAGAAGCCATGTCCCTACCATAAGACCCCAGTGCACCACACCCTTGAGCAGTGCGACATGCTCAAGAAATTCTATGGCCGTGCCGCCGCGAAGGAGGCAGAGGCCAAGAAAGACGAAGGCGATGGCGACGCCGGCGGCTTCCCCGCCGTCGAAAATGTGTTCCTCATCTTTGGGGGACCAACCGTCGACATGTCGACGCGCCAACGCAAGAAGGAGCGGCACGAGGTCCTCGCCGCTGAGAGGGCGCCTCCGTCCTTCCTCAACTGGTCGGAGGACGCTATCACGTTCAGCCGGGAGGACCACCCGAACCGCGTCCCCAACCCGGGCCAGTATCCGCTGGTGGTTGACCCCATCATCGGGAACGCCCGGTTCTCGAAGGTCCTCATGGACGGAGGCAGCAGCCTCAACATCCTCTACGCGCATACGCTGCGCCTGATGGGGATCGGATTGGACCAGCTGCGGCCCAGCACGAAGCCGTTCCACGGCATCGCGCCCGGCAAGCAGGTTCAACCCCTCGGGCAGATCGACTTGCCGGTCTGGTTTGGCACCCCTAAGAACTTCCGCAAGGAGACCCTCACCTTCGAGGTGGTGGGGTTCAAAGGGGCCTACCATGCCATACTTGGGCGACCCTCGCTATGCCAAATTCATGGCGGTCCCCAATTATACCTATCTAAAGATGAAGATGCCGGCCCGAACGGCGTCATCACCGTCGGCTCGTCGATCGAGCACGCGTTCGACTTGCGATGTCGAATGCGTGGAGCACGCAGGCACTAGCACCTGGATGAAGCGCCGGGTGAATACGGCCGGAGAAGATGGTCAACGAAGACCTCAACTCTACCGCCAAGCACGCGAGCACCTTCGAGGCCGCGAGCGGACCAAGGGGGTCCCCCTCGACCCTTCGGCCCCCGAGGGCAAGGCGTTGAGGGTCAGCTCCACCCTCGACCCCAAATAGGAAGCAGTGCTCGTCGACTTCCTCCGCGCCAACGCCGACATCTTCGCGTGGAGCCCCTCGGACATGCCAGGCATCCCGAGGGAAGTCGCCGAGCACTCCCTTGACATCCTCGCCAAATGCTTGCACCGTACGACGCGGCTCCGCCGCTTCGACGAGGAGCGGCGACGGGCAATCGGAGCGGAGCTGCGGAAGCTTCTCGAGGCCGGATTCATCAAGGAAGTGTTCCACCCAACGTGGCTAGCAAACCCCGTGCTTGTAAAGAAAAAGAATGGGAAGTGGCGGATGTGTATAGACTACACCAGTCTCAATAAAGCATGTCCTAAAGTTCCTTTTCCTTTGCCGCGCATTGATCAAATTGTTGACTCAACTGCTGGGTGCGAACTGCTCTGTTTCCTTGATGCTTATTCCGGATACCACCAGATTAAGATGAAAGAGTCCGACCAGCTCGCGACCTCGTTCATCACACCGTTCGGGACGTTCTGCTACGTCACGATGCCATTTGGCCTCAGAAACGCGGGTGCAACGTACCAACGTTGCATGCAGCATGTTTTTGGGGATCACATCGGGCGGACGGTCGAAGTGTACGTGGACGACATCGTCGTGAAGACCAGGAAGGAGGACGACCTGGTTAGCGACCTTGGCGTCGCATTCAACTGCCTACGGGCCAATGGGGTCAAGTTAAACCCCGAAAAATGTGTCTTTGGAGTGCCGCGAGGCATGCTCCTGGGATATATTGTCTCCCAACGGGGAATCGAGGCCAACCCTGAAAAGGTCGCGGCCCTCGAATGGATGGGTCCGATCCGGGACCTCAAGGGGGTGCAGAAGGTGTTGGGGTGCCTCGCCGCCTTGAGCCGTTTCATCTCACGGCTCGGTGAGAAGGGCCTGCCCCTCTACCGCCTACTCAAGAAGCACGAGCGCTTCTCCTGGACCACCGAGGCCCAGGACGCTCTCGACAAGCTAAAGGCGTCCGCCGACGCACGCCCGATCCTCACGCCGCCGCGGGACGGCGAGCCCCTGCAGCTCTACGTGGCCGCGACCACCCAGGTGGTGAGCGCCGTGATCGTTGTGGAGCGCACGGAGGAAGGACATGCCTCGCCGGTGCGGCGGCCGCCTACTACATCAGCGAGGTCCTCTCGGACACGAAGACGCGCTACCCACAGGTCCAGAAGCTGCTGTACGCAGTGGTTCTTGCGCGGCGCAAACTCCGCCACTACTTCGAGGCCCACCCGGTCACGGTGGTTTCCTCCTTCCCACTAGGAGAAATCATCCGCAACCCCGACGCCGCGGGCAGGATCGCCAAGTGGTCCGTGGAGCTGATGGGCGAGACGCTCGCCTACGCCCCACGCAAGGCCATTAAGTCCCAAATCTTGGCGGATTTCGTCGCCGAATGGACGGACACGCAGCTGCCGCCGCCACAAATCCAAGCGGAGTGCTGGACTCTGTTCTTCGACGGCTCGATGATGAAAACGGGGGCGGGCGCGGGCCTGCTCTTCGTGTCACCCCTCGGGAAACACATGCGGTACACGGTGCGCCTCCACTTCCCCGCGTCTAACAACATGGCCGAATACGAGGCCCTCCTCTGCGGCCTCAAAATCGCCATTGAGTTGGGCGTCAAGCGCCTCGACGTAAGGGGCGACTCGCAGCTCGTGATCGATCAAGTCATGAAGAACGCGAGCTGCCACGACGACAAGATGGAGGCCTACTGCAAAGCCGTGCGGGCCCTCGAAGACAAGTTCTACGGCATCGAGCTCAATCATGTGCCCCGCAGGTACAACGAAGAGGCGGACGAGCTCGCCAAGATTGCGTCCGGGCGGATCACCGTCCCCCCGAACGTTTTCGCGCGCGATATCGCTCAACCCTCGGTCGCCTTCGAGCCCTACCCCTCGAACCACAACGAACCCTCGGGGGCTCCCTCAAATCCGGCGGGTGCGGAGCCCATGGACGAGGACCCCACGAACGAGGCGTACGTGCTCTCCCTTCTCGAGGGGTACGGCTCCCACGAGGCCGACGTGATGGACATCGAGCCGGCCCCCGTCCAGGCGGACTGGCGGGAGAAATATATTGCCTGGATTGCTCGAGGGGAACTCCCCGCGGACCGGGCCGCGGCCAGGCGCATCGCCAGGATGGCCAAATCGTTCACCCTCGTCGACGGCGAGCTGTACAAGCGCGCCGCCTCCGGCATCCTACAACGGTGCGTGCCCATTCCCGAGGGGCGCGAGCTCCTGCGGGACATCCACGCGGGGATCTGTGGCCACCACGCCGCGCCCCGCACCCTCGTCGGCAACGCGTTCCGCCAGGGCTTCTACTGGCCCACTGCGGTCGCAGACGCCAGCGAGATCGTGCGCACCTGCGAGGGGTGCCAGTTCTACGCCCGCAAGACCAACCTGCCCGCCCATGCCCTACAAACCATCCCCGTAACATGGCCGTTCGCCGTGTGGGGGCTGGACATCGTCGGGCCCCTGCGGAAGGCGCCCGGGGGCTTCACCCACTTGTTGGTCGCGATCGACAAATTCTCCAAGTGGGTGGAGGTGCGCCCCATCACGAATCTAAGGGCAGAGCAGGCGGTGACATTCTTCACCGACATCGTCTACCGCTTTGGAGTGCCAAACTCCATCATCACCGACAACGGATCCCAATTCACGGGCAAAAAGTTCTTGGAGTTCCGCGACAAGTTCCCGGATCCGTGTGGATTGGGCAGCTGTGGCACACCCACAGACCAACGGCCAAGTAGAACGTGCCAATGGCATGATCTTACAAGGCCTCAAGCCCAGAATTTTCGACCAGTTGAACAAATCTGGGCGGAAATGGCTCCAAGAACTACCCGCGGTTGTGTGGAGCCTAAGGACCACCCCGAGCAGAGCCACTGGGTTCACCCCGTTCTTTCTAGTCCACGGCGCGGAGGCCGTCCTTCCCACGGACCTAGAATACGGGTCACCCAAGGTTCGAGGCTATAACGAGGATGCTAACCAACGAGCCCGCGAGGACTCGTTGGACCAGCTGGACGAAGCGCGCCTCGTGGCCTTGATGCATTCCGCAAGGTACCAGCAGTCCCTCAGGCGCTATCAGGCACGCAGGATACGCCGGCGGGATTTCAGCGAGGGGGACCAGGTCCTGAGGCTACGCCAAGACAACCGCGGGCGCCACAAGCTATCGCCCCCATGGGAGGGACCCTACGTCGTGGTGAAGGTACTCAAGCCCGGCACATACAAGTTAGCCAACGAGGACGGTGAAGAACTCACCAACGCTTGGAACATCCAACAGCTACGTCGCTTCTACCCTTAGCTAGGATTTCCAAGTATTTTTGTTGTAAAAACCACACGGCCAACGCCCCAGTTGGTTGCAACTATGTAAAGGCTTTAAGCTCAATAAAAAGGGCAACTCGGCTTTCCCCTGAAACCCAAGTTACCCTCGGGGGCTACTGCGGGGGGCATCCCCCCCCCCCAAAATGGTCCCATTTTTTCGCGCAAAAAACGCAACAACTCATACGCTCTAAGTTTGTTTCCTACTTCAACCTCGAGCCACGATTCGAATAGGGCGCAGGTGACACAGCGGAAGGAGCATGCGAGCCAGAGATAGCCTACGCCGCGTGGCTATGGCCCTTCTCTCTCGCCTCCAACCCAGCGGGCCCCCTGCGAAAATCGAACTCCCCTAACTAGAATCTACTCAGGAAGAAGGAGAAACAAAAAGCGTGATAAACAAACAACTTCATTTACAGCAACTACTCATGTTCACGAAGCAACTTGTTTAATTACAAAAGGCCACGAGGCCAGAATACTGATACACATAAACAAAAAATGGGCCTAGCGCCCAACTGCTTTCAGGCGGGGGGAGCAGCAGCATCAGCGACGTCCGGAAGGAGGAATTCTTCGAAGGCCTCGGCGAGCGACCCGGCGGCGTCGGCAGCGCGCGCATCCGCGCGCTCCATGGCTACCTCATCCTCGACGCCCTCGGGTACGACGTAGCCTTCCGCCAGCACCTCGAAGTCAACCTCGTAGTGGGATCGCACCACTCCGAGGGCCTTCCGGACGCCCAGCTGCAGCGCCCGGCGCATCCGCTCGGTGACATGGCCACCAAGGGCGCGCAGGCGGGCGGCGGCCGCGAGCCGCCGGCCGTGCCTCGCCCTCTCCCGACGGTGCGGCGGGTCTCGAGGGCTGCATCGCGCAGCTCCCGCAGCTCCTGCTCGGAGGAGTTGTAGGAGGCCTGCAGCGCCTCGGCCCGCTCTGTCGCGTGCCCCAGAGCAGTGCGCAAGCCTAGGAACACCAAGGCAAGAAATAAATCAGGAAAAAGGGAACGCGAATTCCCAATCGAAAACCCAACAAGTCAAGAGCCAGATTGTGGCTCACCTTCGACTTGCTTCTTCTCCATCTCGAGGTCTCGGCGCACGGCCTCGACCGTCAACTCGAGGCGCTCGACGGTCTCGCTCTGCTCCCGGAGGGACGTCTCCTGGCTGGCGTTGGTGATGCTGAGCATAATCACCTCGCCCTCAGCCTTGGAGAGCTTGGCGTCCCGATCCGCCAAGGTCTTCCGCGTCACCTCGTGGGCGGCGCGCTCCTCGCTCCCGGCGCGACACGGGCGTCGGTGAGGGCGGCCTCGCCCTCGCCGGGAGCCGCTCTTCGGCCCCTTGGCGGGCGATGCTCTCTTGCGGAGCCGCTCCTCTCGCGACGACGAGGGCCGCGGCCTTGGCGTCGAGGGCGGCCTTCGGTCGTCGGCCTCCTTGGCCCGCCGCTCCCGCCTCGCGCGCCCACTCCTCGGCCGGCGGCCGCGCGCCGCGCGCCCCTCGAGCGATGAGCGAAGCTCCCGGGCTTCGACGCGGACGGTCGCCACCTCCGCCTCCCAATTAGCGGCCAGCGTCCGCGTCTTCTCCAAGTCCTCGCGCGCGTGCCACAGCGCCTCATCGCGATCGATGAGGGCTACGCATACCCGCTCGAGGCTCGAGCGGCGCGCCGTGTTCTGCCTCGAGCCCTCGGGCAGCTCGTCAGGCCAGGCCAGGGCCCGGTACGCTAACCAGCTATCCGGGGACCGGAGAGCGTCGGCAAGCGCGTCGAAAGCGCTGCACCGCTCCCGGAGCTGGCGGACCTCGGCGTTCACCCGGTCGAACGCATCATACTTGTCGTGGGCGCGACGCTCGAGCTCCTGGCAACCACAGAATCAAAACCCATAAGCGCCGTGATACGAATGCAGCTTGCACAAGCGAAGGAGAGGAGAGAACGAGCAACCACGGCTAACCTGGAAGACGAGCCACGCCGGGCCGCCATGGACCTGCAGCGCTTCGGTTAGCACGCGGTTGAGCGTAGCGCCATGGCTCCGGAGCTCGCTCCAGAGCTCCTGCTCCCCCATGGCGTCGGCAAACGCAGGGGGATCATCGACAGCCCCCTCCATCGGGGCGGGGGCGGCCGCGCGGGAGGACGAGGCCTCGGCGCCATGTCCTCGACCCCCCACCACCGGGTGACCCTCGCGCCGCCTCACGAGGGCCCCCCTCCCCGGGGCTCGGGGGAATCGTGGGCCGCCCGGCCCACCGGTCCCATCCAGGCGGCGGGGAGTCGTCCGAGACCTCCACCACCTCGGCTGCGTCTCCGCGGCCGCGGGCGCCCGGTGCGGCGCTACGGCCACCACCTCTCGGCCGCGCCTCTCGCGACCCACCGGCGCCGCGGGTTGCTCCCGCTCCGCCTCCTCCACGGCGGCCGACGCCCCCGCGGGCCGCGCCTCCACCACGGCCGCCGCCGCGCCTCGCGCCCCCCACGACGGTCGGCGCCGGCCGCTCCTCGCCGACCGCCGACCGCGCCGCGGCGGCTGATCCGTTGGCCGAGGCCTTAGGGCCCCGGCCCGCATCCTCGCGAGCCTACGCCCGCCGCCACCATGCTTGTCCCCGCCCGCGGCGCCCTTGACGAGCGCCGCCGGGTGGGGATGGACGCGTCCGTCCTCAGCACCTTGGCAGGCGCGAGAGGAGGCACGGTTGGCACCACCCTGCACAGGCACGAACGGAAGGTTAGGACGCCTGATCATCAACAAGTCAAACCGAGCGAAGCATCGAGTCCCTTACCTCGAGGAGGAAAAGGCGCGCTTCCTCTTCCTTGAAGCCTCAGCAGATGAGGCCGGCGCGGCCGGCGCGCCCGCCGCCGCGTCTCCCCGACGGCGCCGCCGCACGCGCGGCGCGCGCCGCCCGCCGCGCGCGGTCACGCCCGATGTAGCGCCTCCCGACGGCGCGCCGCCGCGCGCGCGGGCACGCTCGCCCCGCGTGCGGCGCGCGCCCCCGCCCCGCGCGCGCGGACGTGCTTCCCCCGCGCGCGGGGCACGCTCGATGCGCGCGTCGGCGCGCTCGCCGAGCGCGCCCCCGACGAACGCGCCGGCGCCCCGCGCGCGCGCGCGCCCTCGATGTCGATGGCCGGCGGCGGCGGCGCCGTTGCGCCCGCCCCGGCGATGCCGCCCTCGCCGCCGGCGCCGGCTCCGCGATGGGGGCGCGAGTCGCCACCCGTCCGAGGGGCCCTCCCCCTCGGCCTCTTCCTCTTCGTCCTCCTCCGAGGACGAGCACCATTCGGTCCCCGGGGAGGAGAGCCCCGGCTCTTCACGCCGCCGTACTCCGCGGCCCGCCGGTCGCGACGCGCGCTTGGCGTCGCCTCGCGCGCTCCCTCTTGCGCGCCGCCTCCTCTCGCTGCCGCTGCTGCGCCGCCCGGCCCAGCGCGCGGGAGTCGGGGGTGGGCGGAACGGACTTGGCGATGGTGAAGGTCACCAGCTACACACAGGAGCAACAAGGGCGCGTCAGGAGGCAAAGACAACACAAAGAACTAAAACGAAATCAAAAGCCAAACTCACCAGCGGGCCGAGGGGGAGCATCTCGAGGTCCCACGGGGTCCGACCCGCAGGCATCGGCGGCGTCCGGGTGTCGACGGCGCTCCGCGCCCGGGTGAGCGCATATGGCCGCTCGAGGGGCGTCGGGAGCATCCGCGACCTCGCCAGGTCGATGGGGTTGGCCGCCTCTGTCATCTCGAAGATGCAGAGCGGCCTCTCCATCACGGGCACGACCCGCCTATGATGGAGGAAGGCGAGGACGCCCACCGCCCTCAGCCCCATCGTCGACGGCGCGGCGCCGCGCCGCACCGACTCCCCGCCGCGCCCGATGCTGGGGCGTGGACACCCCGTAGCCCCAGGAGGCAGGCCTCTCCTTGAACACCCGGCCGGTGTAGGGGGGAAGGCCGGGCTCGGCGTTGCGCAGGTAGAACCATCCCCGCTCCCAACCGGCGTTGTTCGTCGTCATGGTGCAGGGGGATGTAGACGTCCTTGAATTGCCCCCGCAGGGCAAGCGACATCCCGCCGGCGCGCATCGCGCGCGCGGGTCCTCGGCTCCGTCGTGGGCTGCGTGATGAGCTCCGCGCGGAAAAGGTGTACCCAGAGCTCCCAATTGACTGGGATCCCCAGGTACCCTTCACAAACGCCCACAAAGGTGGCCGCCTGCGAGATCGCGTTGGGGGCGAAGTTGTGCAGCTCCACCCCGTAGTAGTAGCACATCGCCCGCATGAAGGTGCTCGCCGGCGCGTTGAAGCCCCGCTCGTGGTAGCGAATGAAGCTGACCACATAACCTTCCGGCGGGTTGGGCTCACGGTCCGCCGCTGGCGGCACGATCCACTCAGCCGGACGCCCATCTTCGTTGGCTGATAGCTGGCCGGCGGCGACCAGTTCGCCAAGGGCCAGCGGCGTCACCGTCGACCTCTCCCAGGCGTACGGCTCCAAGATCGTGAGGGGAAGCTGTGGCGGCGCCATGAGGAAGGACGAAGTAATGCGAGGACGGAGAACGAGGAACGGAAGAAAGGCTCTAACAGCGATACCGCGCGGTAGCAAGAACAAGGCGAAGACGAAAAGACGGGGGACCGAAAACGGTGAGGCGCTAAGGTAAAAAACCGCCGTTTCCCCACTCCCTCAGATTTATAAGCCGACGGGGCGAGCTCTCCGGAGCGGGCGCCCCGCTCGCATTAACTGCAGGGAATCTTCCCTTCACGCCGACGGACGGGCCCCACCACGACTGCAGCGGCCACATCACTGCAGGCGGGCCATCATCACGGCGGAGACCCGCAGGGGCCGAGGCGAAGCCGTCACGTCCACCTGCCACGCCGCCCACTACGCGCGCGCGCGGCCGCAGCGCCTAAAAAGATGTGCCCGCGCTGCAAAACCGCGGCCTCAACTGCGAGGCATTAAATGATCGGGTCCCTTGCCAAGCAAGGAGAACCCTCGAGCGGGGCGAATCCCTGGCTCGAGACAAGGGCAACCCTCGATGGGATATCGACGTGAGAAGGTACCCGGGCCCTGCTTGATGTAAAGCAGGCACCGCGGGTACCCATGCCACGCAAAACCCTCGAGCGGGGCGAATCCCTGGCTCGAGACAAGGGCAACCCTCGATGGGATATCGACGTGAGAAGGTACCCGGGCCCTGCTTGATGTAAAGCAGGCGCCGCGGGTGCCCATGCCACGCAAAACCCTCGAGCGGCGTGAACCCTCGGCTCAAAACGAAAACAGCCCTCGATGGGATATCGACGTGAGAAGGTACCCGGGCCCTGCTTGATGTAAAGCAGGCGCCGCGGGTGCCCATGCCACGCAAAACCCTCGAGCGGCACGGGCCCCCGGCTCGAAACTAAATCAACCCTCTAAAAAGGGCACACGCGTGAGAGGGTCGCCCAGGGCCTGCTTGAAGTAAAGCAAGCACCGCGGGTACCCATGCCGCGCTGTACTACCAACCAGCACCTCGAGGGCTGGCTCGCCCAGACCCCTCGACGGCCGCAAAACGCGAAAAGACGGGGCCGCCCAGGCGCCACCCCGCACGGCCCTACTGATCAGAGGTTCGAAGCCTGACCCTCGACGGGTTCGAACAGGCGCCACAGATCGCAGAGTTAGGGACGACGAGGGCACGCGCATTCGAGCCGTTCCTCGAGCCCGTCGGCTCGAGGGTGCCCCACATGTCGTGTTCGAGAGCCAGCGAGGGCAGCTAGCCGGGGGATCCCACCGAGGGAGAGCTTCCGCGCCCTCGGTCCCTAGCGAACGGGACCGAGCCCCACCTAGCAAACCCACGCAAGCGCTTCCATGGATGTGTCTCCGGACCGCGCAGCCTACCCTTATCGAACGGGGCATGGACGTCCACTTGAACCACCCGCTAGCAGCTCGACGAGGAATCCGCAATCCGCGACCCGCTCGATGGGGGTTGCGGAAACCTCACCTTCCGTCCCGCGGAGGGACGGCGAGGGCGCATTAAAAAACAAGTCGCCAAGCTCTACCCGATCGCCTCGAACGGGCCAAGGCTCGGGGGCTTGGCGCACGGCTACACCATCTTGAAATTGCACCCGCCGGAGACAGTGTCAGCGGTGCGTGCACCCCCGAAGCCGGCTGAAATACCGCCGATGCCGGTTGACATATGTGCCACGTCTCTCTGACCAAAATTCTCGCGGTTAACCCCTGCGCGGGAGTACCCACACTCTGCAGGGGCTTCGAGGGTTAGACCCGCGGGTCCGCTGACGCGGCCCCACGGAAAGCGTTCGCAGAACAAGGAGGGAAGAACGTCCTATCAGTAGGTTCCAGCATCTGCGGGAGCCTCAATGGCAAACCCACAGATGCTCGGGGGCTACTGTCGGGGACAGCCCTAGGGGTCCCCTTAAACAATGGGGGAAAACCCACTTAAAACCCGGAACGAAACCCAAAAACATTAAGCCTAACCATGCAGGTGCCTAACCATGCAGGACACGGCCCACAGGGACTCCGACGGCCCATCGAGGCGGCCCACATAAGGATCCCCTCGAACGAGGCTCCGCCTCGTTCGAGGCCGCGCTCCCTTCGGGCGGGCGTCGCCCGCTCGAGGGGCGACACTTCCCTCGAGCGAGGTTCCACCTCGCTCGAGGGTACGCCCGCCCTCGGCGGGGGTCCCGCCACGCTCGAGGGTACCCCTCACGCGTGCGCCGGCCCCGTACACGGGCATTTAACGCCCGACGCCGCGGGGACGGCGCCATCATGCGCCGGGGCTCGCACCCCGGTGCCGCCACACCAACTCCCCGGGGAGGAGCCCATCCCCGCCACCGTGGGAGGGTCTCCGTGCGGTGCGGCCGGTGTCGGTCCCGTGACACCGCGCGCACGCCCGTGCGGCCTAACGCGCCGAGCCCTCGAAAGGGGGCCGGCACACCCTCGATGTACTTTCTTGTGACTCTACGGGGGTTAGGTGGAGGCGCTAGGCCGGTGGACTGCCATCCCCGCCACTGTAACGGCGTGGCCGCCGTACCCGCGCGTGCGGGCGCACGTCGGGCCCCCGTAGCAATGACTCCCGGCCCCGTGAGGCACGTCGGGAAGGAACGTTGTTCCGCCAACTCCCGTGCGCCGTACGGGCCGCGTCGCCACCTCCCTCGAGCCTATCAGAGGACTTCACCGCCATCCGCCGCTCTCCTACCCTCGAACCGCCACCGTTCGGGTACAAGTCGAGCCATGATGACCGGATCGCTGCAAGGATCGCCCGGACGGCCGCCCACTCTACAGCATAGCACGTCGTGCTTCTTCACGTAGCTGAATAGCGCGGCATGCATGTAGTTCGCCTCCCCCTTGAACTATAAAAGGGGGACGAACCCCCCAGCCGCAGGGGACAGAGGCACAACAGACAGAGGACGACGGACAACGGAGGGATAGACTCAAACAGACTCATCCCACGCCGTGCACTCACTCTCTTATTCTCCCACAACATCTTCAGCCACTCCACTAGGGACTTGGAAGCCACGCTTCCTCTCCTGCCTCGCTTGTAGCAGCCCCACTACAGGCACCCCCGGTGCTGAGCAATATAGTGCCGTGAGCACACCCCTGCTGGACGTACGGCCCCTTCGGCCGGAACCAGGATAAAACCTTGTGTCACTTGTTGCTTAGCATCGACCATTGAGGGATAGACCTCGGCGCTATCTACTGGTTAGTGTCGGGACCACATTCCGCACGGACAGGCCCTGCATGGTCAACAATACAAATTAGAAATACTAAGAGATTGATTTTTTTGAACAAAACCTACAAGAAACTGACCAGTTCAAAACAGGTTCGAGGTCTGGAAACTTTAGCGGGGGATGTTGTTTAGCAGAATCTAGATACCAAATGTAACACCCTAATTTTAAAAATTTGAGTTTTAAATAAAATTGGCTAGAAAACTTTATTTATGCTCCTAAGGATTATAGGGTTGCATTTAATTTCTTTTAGGCATTTAAATTTTTCAAAAATAAAATAAATGAATTATAGTACTTTATTGTTGCATTCATGCCGGTGCATTGTTTTTTATTGTTTGAATTCAAATTCTAATTTGAATTCATTTGTTTTGTGCCTTTTCTAAATAGTTAAGACTTAACCCTAACCCTCCCCACCTTTCAGCCCAGTTCGGCTTCGAGCCCAGCCAGCAAAAGTCTGCCGACGCCCCTCCTACTTTTCGGCCTAGTTCGCCCGCGCCGCAGCCCGCTTGCTCCTTCCCCGCGGCAGCCCAACACCGCAGCTCGGCCCCGGCCCGGCCCAACGCCGCCGCCACCCACCGCTCCTCTCTCCCACGCCCGCGGCCGCGGATAGGCGGGACCCGCTCGTCATCCCCAACCCCGCGCCCGTGGCCGAGCCGGACTCGAGCTCAAGTCCGACCGCGCGCCCGTGCCCGCCGTGCGCACGCCTCCCCGGTCATGGCCCGCACGCCAAGGCTGGGGCCAGGCCTATTTAAGGCTGCTGCCACCTCCTGCCGGGCTAACCCAAAATCCTAGCCGCCCCTGAGCACCCCGCCCGAGCCCACCGGAACCCTAGCGCGCCACCACCGCTGTTCCCCGCCGCTGTTTCCGCTCTGTCGTCGAGAAGCCATCCCGGAGTTGCGCAAGGAGGTGAAAAGCTCCTCGATGCCACTTGTTGTCGCCGCCGCACCGCTCCACCTCGCCGTGCCGCGTGACGTCTCCGCCGCATCCTAGCCGACCGCGCGCGCCCTAGATGAGTTCGCCGCATCACACACTTCATCCCGGTGTGTCCCGTGTGCAAAACCGAGCCCCCTAGCTCAATCCCCTGCTGCACCGGCGAGACGGCCGCCGTCTGCCGCCGCTCACCGCCGGTCGTGCGCCCGCATGCATCCGCTGCCGCCAGATCAAGATCTGATGGCCCTAAACAATCTCCCCGCCGCCACTTGCGCAGCAGCAGCCGTCGGCCGTTGGATCAAGATGCAACGGGCTGGATTAGATCCAACTCGGGTCAATACCAGTCAAACCGGCATAATTTCGTCTTTTTGCAGAAAAACCCTTGAGCTTTTCCTTTCTACAAAAATATCCATCCGCAATAGTAAGTTCTTTGCAGTTACGTCCTTTTGTTACGTTTAGGCCCAGAACCTTTAGGTTTCTTTATAGTTTAGTCCTTACACCTTCTTGAGTGCGTATCTTAGTCATTTTAGCTCTGTTTTTAGCGTTCTTTATGTCCACGCGATCGTCTCGAAGTGTAGAATAGTTTTACGTCTCTGTTTTGCTCTATTAGTCCTATTTGATGATTGTTGCTTATTTATTCTTGTTGTTTGCTTGCATGTGATAATTGTGGAGCGTAGAGAGTGAAGCGTTCGAAGCCTTTGAAGATCAAGACGCGCCAGAGTTTGAGCAGCCGAGTCTTGTTGAATGCAAGTCTTCCTTGATGCATGCCCACTTGTCCTACATAACATGCATTTAATTTATTATATTTACTTTTCTTGCTTGCATTAACTTTGACAGGAACCTATTAAGGATCATACCTAGTCTTTTACAACCTTTGCCTTGTAACCGGGTCAATATAATTAATCTTGATGATAGCTATGGCTTAGCATGCTTAACTAGGACGATATTAATCAACTTGGATACTTTTATATTCTATGTTCTGGCTCATGATGATTTACTTTACAAGACCACTTTGTTTTGTTAATCGGAACATTGAGAACCACCCAGGAAAATAGTACAACCACAAGAACTAACGGGCAATGGTCTTGGCTTAGTAATTAGGAACTTTAGCTTAGGGTGATCTTACCTGATAAGGACAAGGGATCGGCGGTACTGTGGGGTATAGACTCGCTCTAGCAGGGGGCTAGGTGAGTTATACTTTTTATGGTGGGGTATTGACCTAATAGGGGAATTTATACCTTGCTAACTGATCCGGACCTTGTGGGTCATAACTTGCTAGGGATCCTTTGTAAAAGCCACGTAGCGTCCCTATGCAACCACACCTCGGTAGTGTGGTATGGTGCCTTGCAAACACCACATGGTTGGGTTCAAAGTTCTTCGGAGCTTTTGCACTTCTTGTGGTGAAAGTGTACAACCTCTGCAGAGTGTAAAACTAACTAGTTAGCCGTTCTCACCATCAAGAGCGGCCTGGACCCTCACGTGACTAAATTATGGAATTTAAATGTTAAATTGTTGTTCTATCTTCATTTATGAAGCTTACACTTTATAAATTGGGGTTGGTATGAACTTACACTTCATGGAGATTATGCTGCTAATAAAACTTTAGTATACTTTCTTGCTGAGTACGGCACGTGCTCACGCTTGTCTACTTTCTTGTATCTACAACACTCGGATTGCTGCTTAGACTTGGAGAACTTTGAAGACTACCCCGGTGATTTCCAAGAGTTCTAGGTGTGCGTGTCTTCAGTCAGCTGCCTGTGGAGGCATCTTTTTCCGCTGTGAGAACTCGTTATTTATGTTTCGTTTAAGACTGTGGTCATGTAATAACTTGTGACGCCCCAGGTTTTTAATTACCGTCATTAACGCTAATGACCGAATTAGCCGGTCAAATGGTCAACCAAGGTCAAACCTAGGTCAACCTGGGCCCTCACCCCGGAAAACTCACTAACACACCCTAGTGACCCTAAATGAATAGTAAACACACTTGTGGGGCCAACCCATGGTCAAAGGGTGGGTCAAACCCCTTGCCACCCCAGTGTCCACAGGTGTCTACCGGAACTTTTGCCGCGTTCTCCAAAATTCACCTAAACACTTAAAATTCTACCTTTAGGAAAGTTGTAGATCTTGTTGAAGGACACAACTTTCATGTAGATTGCCATTTCAAATTTTGAGGCAAAATCTTGAAAAACCCCTTGCAAGGCAGAAATCACTGTTGCCAAAAACAGGCTGACATTCAAAGTTGGCATTCATGTAATTCAAAATCTGTGAAGAAAAATCCTATATAGCCTTTTTAGAAGTTGTAGAGGGTGGTTGGATCTACAACTTTCATGTTCATCACTTGGTCAAGTTTTATTCAAAATTTTGGAGAAAATTTGGGTCGAACGATGGCTTCACAAAACGAGTTAGGCGGAGCGCCGACGCGCCGCGGCGCCGCGCGCGCCCACGCGCGCCGCGCGTCGCCGCCGCCGCCGACCGCACCCCGGCGTCCGCGCCCGCGTGCCTCCCCCGACGCCCCTCCGCCCGAGGCCGACCGCGCCCCTAGGCCGCGCCCCTCGTCGAGGCGACCCGCGCCCCACGACGCGCGCGGGGTCGGCCCGTCGTGCCACGCGCCAACGCGCGCGCGCGCGCCGTGCGGTGGCCGGGATGCCCCCCCTTCGGACCGGCGGTCCGTCCGCGTCCCCTCGCCCGTGTGCGCCGTGCTACGGCCGTAGGTCACGCCGCCGTCACCGCCGGGCCGGGTCGAGGGCTATTTAAGCGTCGTCCTGTTCCCCCTCCGCGCGCCACCGAGCCTCCACCCCGCCATTACCGCCGCCGCCGGGACCTTGTAGCGCCGCTCGCTCTCCCCACCGGCCAACCACTCCACTAGCTCCCCTAGACCCCAGTGCACCTCCCGGGGTCACGTGTTGTCCAAGCCCGCGCCCTCCTCGCCAGAAACCCGAGCCGCCGCGGACGTCCCCGCCGGTCGCCGCCGTGCGCCACCGTGGAGAACCTCCCCGCCCCAACCGCGTGTACCTATCGATCCTAAGTGAGCCTACCCTCGACCCCGAGCTGTTCCCCGGCCAGGAGCGCCGCCGGAGCCGCCGGATTTCCGGCGAGCCCGCAGCCTCCCCGGCCAAGGACCCAATTGCGGGACTAGAAATCTTAGCAGGGTGTTTTCTGTGAATTAAGGACCTGTCTGTAATGAAAGTTATCTAAGTTTTCTTGCTAGTTAGTCCGGTGACTTGAAAAACCCCTAGAAATTCACAGAAAATCAGAAAAATCCCAAACCAATTTTGTAGGGTTCAGGATGATAAACCCCACCTCTTTTGTTGTATACTCATGGCTAGATTCTAAATAGTTTTAGCAGGAAAAATACAAATGTGTTACACATAGATCTGTCATAACTTGAAATATATAAATCCTCTGTAGCTAAATTTTGGATATGTTGTGTGTTAGGATATGACTAGATGCTGTGCCAAAAAGTGCACAAAGTTATGCAGTACATCTTGCTAGATAAATTCTTTTCCATTCCTGCAGTAACTGCTTAGATGATTTTTCCTGTTAAATATATTTATGCTCTTGAGCCCAACTTGTGCACACAGTCTTGTAATACCAAAATACACATCCTGTGAATTAATCATGAATTTTGGATTAACAGGAATAATTATTCTTGAATTATGCATGTTTTCCTTTGTAAATTGATAAACCCAGTTCAGTAGAGATTCCATGTGAACATGCTGGTTCTTTAGGCTTGTTTAGGACCACAGAGCATGCACAAGAAAGTTTGGATCATGTTGATGCTTATTTATTTTTATATGCATTTAAATAGAATCACTAGCTAGCCTTTGATATTTTCCATAATAATTAATTTCCTAGCATCCAACACTTACATGTGGGTCCAATGGACCAGGATAGGTGCTAGTAGGCTTAAGAAACACTCATTTAATTTTTGGTAATTTAATTGATTAATAAAAGGCTTAAATGCCCTTTTAACATTAAAGGGAAATTAAATAAAGAAAATCCCTAATTAATTCTTTTCTTTTTTGAAGAGTATTATTTAATATAATTAAAAGATAATTAATTATCATCACTGATAAGCAATTAATTCACAATAAAAATATTAATTACACCTTTGTTGGTGAAGATAAAAGGAAATGAAGCTTTCACATGAAATGATAAGCTTAATAAAAACCTTTATTCAAATGTGGAATAAAAGAGTAACCCATGTACAACCAATAACCTTCCTAAAAGAGAAACATTAGGTGAATGCTTGTTAAGGTAAACATGACCAACCCAGAGTTGGATAAGACAACAAACTATCACATCACCTAAAGTGCATTGCATTCCGTGTAGATATTCTGGACGGAGATTACTCCCTTGTCCCGGAAACCGAGGAAGGAGGAGCGGAAACTTCGCTGCAGTACGTGGAAGTACTCGACACCGAGGGTGCCCAAGCTAACCTAGTCGACGAAGGCAAGCTCCAGTGCATCTAACCTAGTTTTAAAAATTCTTATTTCAATTATCTATGAATGATTGTGCATTTACGTTCGGAGTTGAATGAAACCCTAGATGCATGATCCATAGGTACCTTTGGTCCCTACTAGTATGATAGGTCGATAGCTGCTAAGCTATAGGACCGTTACAAGTCGGGTGATGACCTCACTCGCGAGAATAGGTTCCTAGATAGGAATCACAATGTATCCTTAAATGGATTGCTCACGTGGTAAGTGCATGGGATCTGGGCTCCGGTCCAGTGGTTATATGGGTTAAGTTTTTGAACGTACTAAGCACATGTCGGTTATGGGGCCGGTAAGCCTAGTACCTTAATGAGGCGGCGAGGGATCCTACTATTACTACTCTTGGGATTCGCTCTCACAGCTAGCTACCGGTGGTGTATGGTGACTCCGGGTATCTCGCGGGGTATGCCAGATATCCTGCACCAAAGACTGTAAGATTCGATCCCGACCCGAGGATTTTTGGGGACGGCCTGGGAAAGTTGTCCTCGCGGGGGCAGCCTACCGTGTGTTTGGGTCTACCTTGCAAGGTTTAAATCAATCGATTGTCGGCCTCTCACCGTTATCCGAGACTACTTACTCCACTAGTCATGTGATCCCTAATGATGGAAGTTGATGAAGATGATGCTTGATTAATTGTATTGTACAACCATGTTTGTACTAGTTGGCTAATGTAGTAAAGATTAGACCTATTAGAACTTGTGCGAAAATCATGAAAGTAAGGACCTACTCTTTGTTACTTTTTAGCAAAAGCAACCCAGTAGCCAAAAAGCCTTTCATGGTCTAGATTTGGTGAAGTAGTTATCACCGACGGGTAAGACTTGCTGAGTATTAGTATACTCAGCCTTGTTGTAATGTGTTGATCCAGGTAATGCCTTCAGTGATGTGTGGCCCGGAGAGATCCCGCCCGGCTGGGAGCTGGAGTGGGTGGAGGACGACTACTGAAAGCATCATGGATGGCCTCCCGTGGTGTCTTCGCTTCCGCTAGTTAATTTCCGCTGCTTTTCAAAACTCTGACCTATTTCATCGTAACAAAAACTATGGTTTGCAATAATTAAACCCTACGGGGTAAGAATTTGGATTCCAATGTTGTTGTATCTCTGGACTCGCCTTCGAGTGAGTTTTAATGCATATATACGATCCTTGTGCTCTTCAAGTGATTTACCGGGCGTTAACCCGGCAACTAACGACAGTGGGGTACTTTATTATTGCTTAATGACCAAAGTGGACCGGTCTTAGGCGATAGTACGGTATTTTCCTAGGCGGGTTGTCACAGTTGGTATCAGAGCTTATATGCACCAGAGATTAATTAATAAACCTTAATCACTGATTTTTGAATAAAATATGCCAAGATTTTCTGAATTTCCAAAATACGTTGGTCCGCTAAGGATAAACTAAACCGAGAGGCCCTAGAGGGAATTTTGGGTTCTTTCAGGTGGCTTAATTAACTTATGGTTTATTTTGCTAACTTTCAGCACATTACTTTATGTTAGACTTACCTTCTTGCACAACCATACTAGTTCATCACGTTTTGCCATACGTGGTGGTACCACAGGAAAGTCCTGTGAGGGACTAGTGGGACCTATTCCAATGGGTGCCACGTCGTGTTTGAGTCTCGTCACGTTTTGCCATACGTGATGGTACCACGGGAAAGTCCGTGAGGGATGAGTGAGGCCTATTCCCATGGGCACTCACGTCGCGTAAGAGTCTTAAATAGGACGTTGTCCATGCAGCGGCTTAACGCATGGATACCGTTTCTATAGTGAACGGTAATGTATGAGGACGCTTTCGTGACGTGCTGGCACGAAAGGTTCGTTTTCTGCAGGTACATAACAACGCTTTGTTAGATGTTAAGCGAGTACCGTATAGCTCTCGACTAGATATTATAGGGAGAGACGAATAAAAGCCTTGCCACCGGTACTAACTTCGATTTTGGCTTGATTGCCATGTGAGGTCGAATAGGACGTCTTGCATGCATGTTAAAAATCGAACAACTAAAATGGACCCAAAAATCGAATTTCCATATGCTCTCTAAGGAAGTTTATGCTAGTGTGTGCTTTTTATAAATTAGAGGTGCCACTCATACCTAGCCGTCATGCTGCCGAAATTTTGTGAAAAATTGTTTACCTTGTGCTAGGTTTAATTAAAACCAAATTGTTAAGAATAATTGCTCCTCAACTAGCTGTCTTGTAATAGCAAATTTCAATCCTAGTCTCGATGGGTTGGTTCACTTTTCCCTAGGCACATCCAGGTTAAGGACCATTCATCTTGTTTCTTTGATCGATGGTCAACCTTAAAAAGCTTAATTAAAAGTATTAAAGGTTTAATTTAAAACTTGGGACATTTTTGAGGTTCTGGATTTTGGTTATGAATTTTTATTCACAACTGCCAGAACTTCACCATTTGACATGCCGTTCTCTTTGAGATCTGACATGAGTTACATTTGTGTACAGATGGATTTCCCCGTGTTCCACCAGTTCGACGCTGACGGTACGATCCGTACCAACGGGTTGCACTGGGAGGGTTTTCCGCGCTTGGCGTGGGAAGCACTCAGTGCCGCAGGCTACCTTACCCCCACCGACTTACGAGGTGAAGGAGTTTGAGCGCTTTGGCGTTCCCCGCTGCAGAGTGATCGTTACTATTCTGCCACACCCAGACCACGCTGACTAGTTTGACCTGAGCTTTATTTACTGTGGATTTATCACTCACGAGTCCGTGGAGTCAGCCGCCCTCAGAGTGCTGACAGACTTTTGTGACCACAACCCTACCGTGGTAGCTCTTTCTCCGTTTGGACTGTTTCCTGCTGTGAGTCCTCACGACCCAGCTTGGTTGGACCGTATGGACCACCTACGGGAGCTACTGACCCTAGCAGAGCCGTTGGATGTTACTCAGACGCTTGCCCGTTGTCTGAACGTGGTCTTCACACTCCAGGGGTTGCGTTATAACACCGCAGCGATTATTGCACAGCGCTTGGAGGCATCTAGGCGCGATTGGGAGCAACTTTCGGCGAGCGCACCGGCGGCCTAAACTTCACGCTTACCCGGGTGCAGCAGGAGAATGACGGGGTTCCGTGCTAGGAGGTTCCGGTTGGAGCTTGAGAGAGGTGACCGCCTACGAGAGGATCGTGGATCCGGAGGCCGAGAACCATGCACTAGAGGAGGATGCCGACGCTCACGAGATAGAGAGGCCGACACTACTTGCGGAACATTGCCGAGATGCAGGAGAACGTGCGGAGGCCGAGGTACGGTGGCGGCCTTGCGGGCTATAGTGGCCTTACGCCCACGCCCCCGCATGCACACACACCGAAGGAGCAACGAGGGCGTGTCCGGTCCGGATCGGACGAGCCGGGCGGGACCACCGCTACCGACTCCCCCCGCGCCTTCGCCTTCGTACAGTGGTGCTTCAGTGGGCAACTAGGTTGCCGACAGCAGGGATTAGGAGGATGTCGATCCTATCGAGTTGTCTTTGAGATGTTAGAGCAGTTGGCTTGACAGCACGTCTTCGTGCCAAGCAACTATTGTATCGTGTCATGTCATAATGTTTCGAGTTCGAGTTGTAATGTCGTTGAACCTTGTTCAGTCATGTTGTAATAAGAATGCTTAAGCTTGTATGCTTTAAGTAAATTTCGTTGTCATTCAATTTGAAATTTTCTTGCGTTTGAATACCAGATCCTTGGATAAATCGTTGCAAATGACCACGCTTGTCAATGTTGCATTCTCTCCTAAAAACGTTGGGAAAGCAAAGCATCTTTAGGAACATCACTCGTTGCCAGCGGATAAGTGCTCGTTCGTATACCACCTTCTTTGGTATCCGAAATGACGATGATCGTTCAAAAGTAATTATGAGCCGTGCAATTGAGTAATCGCCGTCCTAACCGGTTGAGAAGAACGATTCTATGGATCCTGGTGGCTATAGAATATTGTTGCTTGTTGCTGTCCTCATTGTTTAAGTACTAATGAGATGTGATTATGCATGATCGTGCTTGTCATCATTTGGAGTAAGCTTTTGGTTATCTCACTAATAAAGCTCACTTTTGAGAACCATGCGCAGCTCTCCCAACGGTTTCGGCGCGAGTGGTAGTGGTGACTTGCCACCACCCCCGCCCATGACACCGACGGAGGCCTTCATGGCCACCCAAACCGAGGTGCTGCGCCAGATCCTGCAGACGCAGCAGCAGATCGCCCAGCAGATGAACCGAGGGCCGCCACACGGGGCCAACCATGGGGGGACTAACCAGGTCACCACGTACGCCCAGTTCATCGCCATGGAGCCGCCAACCTTCGCTAAAGCAGAAGACCCTCTGGAAGCTGAGGCTTGGGTCAAGGCCATAGAGGCAAAATTCTCTGCCTTTGTGCTTCACAGCGCTACAACTATGAGGGGAAGCTTTGATGTGGTGGGACCACTTCAAGTCCATGCAGCGAGGCCACGCTGTGACTTGGGAAGAGTTCAAGCAGGCTTTCAAGAGCCACCACATTCCCAAGGGTCTGATGGACAGAAAGATGAGGGAGTTGTTGGCCCTCCGTCAGGGATCTGACTCCGTGTACCGCTATGCTCAGAAGTTCAATATCTTATGCCAGTACGGTGGGCATCATGTTGATACTGATGCCAAGAAGATGGAGAGGTTTCGTGACGGGCTTGATGGCAAGCTGTATGAGCGCCTGAATCTGCTCGAGCCCGCCAACTTCCATGAGCTAGTGAAAAAGGCTATCTCGCAAGAGGATGCTATGAAGAAGGCCCATGGGGACAACAAGAGGATGTCCGGTTTCACCCCGAGCACGGAACAAACAAGAAGTTTTGCTTTGTGAAGAAGGAAGCTCCGTGCCCATCCCGAGCAATCATCAACTGGACGCTGGACGATGAAGCCACCCCAGGGCAAACCTACCGGGAACTTCCAGTTCCGCCGTGCCCAGCAGCAGGCTCCAAAGCCTAATGCACCCCCTCGCGATGTTGGAGATCGCCGTTGCTACAACTGTGGCCAGCCAGGGCACTACATTAATGAGTGTCCCAAGCCCAGGCAGATCAAGCCCCACCCGCAGAGTCAGAGTACGGGAAGCAAGCCTACCACTCCGGCCAAGAAGCCTATGGTGCAAGTGCGCCAAGGCAAGTTGAACTTCACTACCATGAGTGACATTCCAGCAGGAGCTCCAGTACTCACGGGTACATTCTCTATCAATAACACTCCTGTTAAGGTTTTGTTTGATTCGGGAGCCACCCATAGTTTCCTAAATGAGAGTCTACTAGACAAATTGGGTCTAAGAGGAGCACAAACCAAATCTGCTTATAAAATTACCACACCCGGTGGAAACATCACGTCTCAGTTAGTGACTTTTGGAGTTCCTCTAAGACTAGGAAGTCGGGTTATTCAATCTAATCTGATAGTTATCAAATTGGGAAGCATGGATGTTATCTTGGGTATGGAATGGATGAATCAGCATAAGGTGGTTCTAGATATATCAGATAGGGTCGTAGAGATCAACTCTCCTACGGTCGGGCACACTACCTTGTACCTACCTTTCCGGGATGGTACCGACTCTAGTGCCTACGTGACCATTATCTCATCTCTTGATGAAATTCCAGTAGTGTGTGAGTACCCGGATGTATTTTCTGACGAGTTGCCTGGTATGCCACCAGACAGAGATGTCGAGTTTGTGATCGAACTCCAGCCCGGTACCGCACCCATTTCCAAAAGACCTTATCGCATGCCACCCAAAGAGTTAGCTGAATTAAAAACCCAACTCCAAGAATTGTTAGATAAGGGTTACATTCGCCCGAGCTCTTCTCCTTGGGGTTGCCCTGCTCTCTTTGTCAAAAAGAAAGATGGTAGCTTGAGAGTGTGCGTAGATTATCGACCACTCAATGCAGTCACCATCAAAAACAAATACCCGCTTCCTCGAATTGATGTTCTTTTCGATCAATTGGCTGGTGCCAAAGTCTTCTCTAAGATCGATCTTCGTTCTGGCTACCACCAAATCAAGATTCGACCATGCGACATTCCTAAAACAGCTTTTTCCACTCATTATGGTCTTTACAAGTTCTTGGTCATGTCTTTCGGACTCACTAATGCGCCTGCCTACTTCATGTACCTCATGAACTCCGTGTTCATGACGGAGCTCGATAAATTTGTCGTGGTCTTTATCGATGATATTCTCATCTATTCGAAGAGTGAGAAAGATCACGCCAATCATCTCCGAGTTGTCCTTCAGCGTTTGCGAGATCATAAGCTTTATGCTAAGTTCTCCAAATGCGAATTCTGGTTGAAAAGTGTCAAATTCTTAGGGCACACCATCTCCCACGACGGTATCTCCGTAGATCCTAGCAAAGTTCAAGAGGTGATGGATTGGAGACCACCCAAATCCGTACATCAAATCCGCAGTTTCCTAGGATTGGCGGGATACTACCGTCGATTCATTCCTGACTTTTCTAGAATCGCAAAACCCATGACCGAATTACTCAAGAAAGGAGAAAAATTCGTGTGGAGTGAAGCATGTGATAAAGCTTTTCACACCCTCAGACAACATCTAACTTCAGCCCCAGTGCTAGCTCAACCCGATAATTCCAAACCGTTTGAAGTCTTCTGTGACGCATCAGGCACGGGCCTCGGCTGTGTCCTTATGCAAGAAGGTCGAGTCATTGCCTATGCTTCACGGGCACTTTGACCCCATGAGCTCAATTATCCTACCCATGATCTTGAGTTAGCTGTTGTTGTCCATGCCCTCAAGATATGGAGGCATTACCTAATGGGCAATCATTGCAATATCTTCACCGATCACAAGAGCCTCAAATACATCTTCACCCAGTCAGAATTGAATATGAGATAGAGAAGATGGCTTGAGTTGATCAAGGATTATGATCTAGAAGTGCACTATCATCCCGGCAAAGCAAATGTCGTTGCGGATGCTCTTAGCCACAAGGATCATTGCAACCACCTAGAGTTGGAGCCAGTCAGTGAACCCTTGTGTGAAGAAATGAGAAGGCTCAACTTAGAAGTGGTACCGCAGGGAATTCTTTATGCCTTGACGGCAGAGTCAAATCTTTATGATCGGATTGTCACTGCCCAGCGCAATGATGCAGATGTTCAAACCATCAGGCAGAAACTAGCAGAAGGAGACCCAAAGTACACTTGTTTCCAGAAGGATCACCAAGACGTGGTCTGGTTTGGGAAACGTCTAGTGGTCCCCATTGACCTAGAAATCAAGAAAATCATTCTAGATGAAGCTCACAAGTCCAAGTTCTCTATTCATCCCGGTAGTACCAAGATGTACCAAGATCTAAAGCAGAACTTTTGGTGGTCCAATATGAAAGTGGATGTAGCCAAGTATGTAGCCGAGTGCGATACTTGCCACCGGATGAAAGCAAGTCATTTGAAATCGGCAGGAGTACTCCAACCCCTGTCGATACCTATGTGGAAGTGGGACGATATTAGTATGGATTTCATTGTGGGTTTACCCCTAACCCCTAGAAAGAAGGATTCTATTTGGGTAATTGTGGATAGACTCACCAAGACCGCTCACTTCATTGCCGTGCACACCACTTACTCCGTACAACAATATGCAGAGTTGTACGTGGACCATATAGTTCGTCTGCATGGAATCCCAAAGACTATAATCTCTGATAGAGGGACTCAATTTGTAGCTCGTTTTTGGGAACAGTTGCATGAGTGTTTAAGAACTCAGCTACTCCGCAGTTCCAGTTATCATTCGCAGACCGATGGTCATACGGAGAGGATAAATCAGATTCTAGAGGACATGTTGAGAGCAAGCATCTTGCACTTTGACAAGAGTTGGGACAAGTGTTTGTCTTTGGCAGAGTTCTCTTACAATAACATGAAGGATCAGATGGCGACTAGAGAGGGGGGGAGTGAATAGGAGCCGGTAAAAATTCTTCCCAAAGAACCCGGCCTATGTCCTACTCAAATCCCGGTCACACACAAGCGATGGATCGAATCACGCACCAATCGCCAAGACCACGAGGTTATGGATCAACCTCTAGTCCTAGGAACGATTCCTTGAAGCACACGCGGAAGCACGAAAGAAGGGGGAAGGGAATCGAACCAAGAAGCAAAGCACACAGGGCTCGGCGGACCGTCCGCGCAGAGGGGGCGGACCGTCCGCAAAGAGCCGCGCGGACCGTCCGGCCGGGTATCGCGGACCGTCCGCACCCGAGCCGCGGACCGTCCGGCCCGAGCCGCGGACCGTCCGTTAAATCACACGAACGACCCAAAGCCACCCACGAGCCACGGACCGTCCGCAGGGAGCACGCGGACCGTCCGCCAAGCACCCGCGGACCGTCCGCCCGACACCGCGGACCGTCCGAAACTCCGTCCAACCAAAAACCAAAATCGCGACGGATCGAAACGAAGGACGAGCAAGAACACGAAGAACACGGGACGAACCCTAGTCGCGCGGACCGTCCGCCTGGTCCTCGCGGACCGTCCGCCAGGTGCGGACAGAGCTGAAAACAGCCCGACCCCGAAAGTCAACTCCCCCAAATCATCATCGGATTTCCCAAACGGTTGAAGCTGTGGAGACAAGGGTTTGGGTACTTGAAAAGCGTCACACAAGGATGCTATAGCCCAAAAATCCTGCCTCCTAACTCCCTAAATCACCGGGAATCGCGAATCCTTTGAGCACCACCAAAAGCTAGAGTACCGAACGAAAACTCACGAATCGAAGTAGTTTCCCGGCGTTTGAGGGCACAAGATCAAGCACAAAGATGCACAAGGCATCTATCCATGTTTCCCTCAAAGAAATCCGGGAAGAAACTCACTCAAATCCGCGGAATCACACCGGGAACAAAGGCACGAAAATAAGCACAAAAAGCCACGAAAAACAACCCCGAATATTCTATACAAACCAGGAAAGATTCACAAGGTCTAGCATGCCGCCCTAGCATCCATCCCTCTCAACAAATCTCTCATGAAGCTCTCATGCTAGCCTAGAGAAAAATGGAAGAAAAATAGCTACGAAAATGAGAAAGAGGAGGGAGCAAATGAAACCCTAAGTCGCGGAGAGAGAGAGCCATCAACACACACTCATGGCTTATATATCGAGTCCCGCCGGAGTGGTAAATGACTCGACTACCCCTAACTACACTACTGGCGATACAACCCACGTAGGGGCATTTTGGTAATGTTTGTGGGTCTTGCCATCGGACGGCCACGCCTTTGCCGCACCCCCGCGTCCTCCCGACGCAAGCCATGCGATCCCGCCGCGTGTCCTCCGCCTCGAAGCTTCCCGACACGCCGGATCCCGTCTCCGTCGTGTTGGGCCCTCGGACTTGGTTTTGAGGCCCAAACCAAGAAACCGTCCGCCGATTGTGGGCAAACCACCAAACCCCGCGTGCCCGGTCCGGCCTCCCGCCAAACCACTTGACTTGACCGCCACCGTGCACCGGCTCAACTTGTCCATGACCTCGTCTTGCTTGTGTTGCCACCATGTGGCCCGCACCCAGTCCCGCTGTCCACCGGGTCCCTCGAACCGAGCCTACTTGTCTCTCCATCTCCCGGAGGCCCCTCAAGGCTGAAGACCTTTCGCGCCCGTTCTTCACCTGCAACAACACGAACTAGGCCGCAGCCTACACCTGCGCACTAAGCCAAGAGTCAGTCCAACACCCGTTGTCAATCACTCATCACCGAGGAGCGGTCATCCATCGACCACCTGGGACGCTCCCCGGTCCACAATCTCCCCCTTGATGAGTGCATTAACAACACACAACGCGAAATGAAATTCGAGTAAAAGAGAAAAGAAAGAAGAAAGAAAAACAAGGAAGCTCAACTCAAGACCAAAACCAAAGAAAGGCGAAGAAAGGTCACAAGCCAAGCAAAGCACAAAATCCACACCGAAAACGGCAAGAGAGCTCCCCCCGAACAAATGCAAGCTCCCCCCCGAACATGTGGATGCAAACTCCCAAATTTCAGCTCACCTCTTCGAATTTTCATTAAGCTCACCTTTTCTCCCCCTTGTTGACAATGTATGAATCAAGGTGAAAATGCGAAATGCAAAGCAACGCATATAAACAACTACATGAGCTTCTCAAATAGGCCAAATCTAGTGTCAAAGGCTAAAAATGAGACAAAGATCACACACATGAATCATAGCATAGTCAAAACATTGCCACAAGTAATATATGAAAATACAAGCATGTGACAAAGCAAAATTTTCAGATTTAAGCGGTTTACCAAAAGAAGGCTCGCTTCACATGTAAAAGCCTATCCATGTCACACTTGAGCCACAAACATGCATATTACTCAAAGATCATACAAGGATATCAAATTCTCAGCAAAAGATCAAGGCAAACACCCATAAAGCAAAGCATGTCATGTCAAAGCTCATGAGCCATGTGTCCACTTCGGGGAGACTTCTCCACTAGTGAACATCATGCAACATGTTTTGCACCCATATGTGAAAGATAAGACATTTTAAGCATAGACATGATGGATGGAGCATTTTTCAAGCATTATGCACTTCTTTTCAAGATTGATTCATTTCATGGTACATGAAGTGCCTTTGCGGCAAAAAGAAGCTTATGCTCCCCCATGAATGCAACATAGGCTAAACATTCACAATGATATCCGGCCTTTGGCCCAAATGCAAGAACAAGGCATCCAAGCACAATCTAAGCATGAAAAGCACATTTAGACCAAACTGTGACATGGATACACAACTACACACGAGTGGAGCATATTTCATCGAAATTAGTCAAGTTAAGCATTTATTTCAAAAGGGGCTATCTCACCACACATATATCTCAAATATTCCAAGAGCATAGCCTCACATCACCATTTCTCCACACATATAACCAATATCTCACAAATAGCCAAAGAGACTCAAATATGGCATATGAAAGAAGCTCATCATCCTAAAATGCAATATGACACAAATGCAACATGATATATGACAAGATGGCTATCCTACCATGGTTTATACATCAAGCAAAGCATGTATATACATCAAAGTAAAACATGGTATGATACATATGGTATAAAAAGGAAATCCCCCAAGAGTCAACTAGAAAGGGCAACAAACCCCAAGTTCCCCCCGCAAGCGCACAAATGTAGCTTGGTCGAGAGGCTTTGTAAAGATGTCGGCTAGCTGATCTTGGGTAGGGACATGGCTCAAAACAATGGTACCTTTCTCCACATTGTCCCTCAAGAAATGATACCTCACTTCTATATGTTTGGTTCTGGAGTGAAGCACTGGGTTTTTGGCTACGCTTATGGCACTGGTGCTATCACAAAGAAGTGGGATCTGGGTGCACTCCTCACCAAAGTCTCTCAAAGTGTATGAAATCCACAACAACTGGGAGCAACAACTAGCGGCAGCAACATACTCCGCCTCTGTGGTAGACTAAGCTACACTAGACTGCTTGCGGGAAGACCATGAGACCAACGAAGAACCAAGAAACTGACAAGTACCAGAAGTAGACTTCCTCTCGACTCGACAACCAAAAAATCCGCATCGGAAAAACCATGAAGAGACAGAGTCGAGGAGGAAGAATACCAAAGGCCAAGACCGGGGCGGTCGTAGGTACCGAAAATCCTCTTGACGGCCCGTCGATGTGATGTCCTCGGCGAAGCCTCGAAAACGAGCGCACGGACACACGGCCGAACCGTATGTCCGGCCTCGTCGCCGTCAAGTAGAGGAGGCAGCCGATCATGCTCCCGTACTCCCGCCGGTCCACCGGTTCTCCGTCCTCATCCGCATCCAAAGTTGCCGTACTCCCCATGGGAGTCGACATCGGCTTCACATCTTGCATCCGGAACTTCCTCGGCATGTCTTTCGTGTACTTGGTTTGGTGCACAAATGTACCGTCCTTCACTTGCTTGATCTCGCGCCCGAGAAAATACCGCAACTCGCCCATCATGCTCATCTCGAACTCCCCGCTCATCTCATCCGCAAACTTGGCAACAAGGTTATGTGACGAGCCACCAAAGACAATATCATCCACGTAAATCCGAACAATCGGCAAGTCATTTCCATGCTTGAGGAGAAACAAGGTTCTATCCACGGTACCCATCACAAACCCTCTCGCTCAAAAGAAAACCTCTCAATCTCCCATACCAAGCACGGGGCGCCCGTTTCAACCCATACGAGCCCTTTTCAACCCGTATACCCCGTGTGGGTACAACTCGCTCTCAAACACGGTGGTCGGCTTCACATACACCTCCTCCTCTATGACCCCATTCGGAAAAGCACTCTTCACGTCCATCCGAAACAACTTGAACCCTTTAGCCACGGCAAAGGCTAGAAGGATCCGAATTGCCTCAAGACGGGCCACGGGAGCAAAGGTCTCCTCATAGTCGATCCCCTCCTTCGACTAAACCCCCGAGCAACAAGTCCGGACTTGTTCCTCACAACCATCCCATTCTCTCCCTCTTTGTTCTTCCAAACCCACTTGGTTCCTATGGGATGGCAATTTGGAGGTGGTTCAACTAACTCCCACACCCGGTTCCTCTCAAAATTTTCCAACTCCTCATGCATAGAATTGACCCGGTTTGCATCGGATAAAGCATGTCCAATGTCCTTGGGCTCAAAAGTAGCAACAAAAGCAACATGAGCAAAATGAGAGGAATTCCTGGACCTCGACCGTGTAGTGCGTTCATCAATGTTCCCAATGATCTTCGACAGGGGATGCACTTCTTGAATTCGCCGGGGAGCCTCACGCCTCGAGACTACCTCCCCCTCAACTTCAGCTTCTCTCGCCTGGTCCTCTTGTTGCACCGTCGTTGTCCATGATGTAGACGGTCCATGCTCCAAAGTGGTTGTAGGGGAAGTAGTGGGTACATGCTCAGCTTCAGGCTCATGGTTCTCCCCATCATCATCTCCAGCTTCATCTTTCTCCTCCTCAAAGAGGTCCTCGGCCATCTCTTCATCACCTGCACATTCAAAGCCAAGAGAGGTACATGGCATTGTCTCGTCGAAGGTCACCTCGCAAGTCTCCATGATTTTGTTAGTCTCAAGGTTAAGCACCCTATAGGCTCTAGAATGGTTAGCATATCCAAAGAAAATACCATCACTAGACCTAGCCTCAAACTTGTCGAGTTTTCCCTTCTTCAAAATAAAGCACTTGCGGCCAAAAACTCGGAAGTGACTCACCTTAGGTGCCCGACCATGCATAAGCTCATAACGGTCTTCTTCTTGAAAGCTCTCAATAAAATCCGGTTGGAAACATGACAAGCCGTATTGACCGCCTCGGCCCAAAACCTTCTAGGAGTCCCGTGCTCATCGAGCATCGTCCTAGCCATCTCACAAAGAGTCCGATTTTTCCTTTCCACGACTCCATTTTGAGGGGGCACATAAGGGGTCGAATACTGATGTTCAAGACCTAGATCACGACAAAAAGCATCAAAACGAGAGTTCTTAAACTCGCAGCCATTATCACCTGCGGATAGCTCGAATAGCATTCCCATGCCTCTCGTTTTTCAACCTCACGATCAGATCTCGAACAAAACCAAAAGTCTCACTCTTATCCTCCAAGAAGAACACCCAGGTATAGCGAGAGTAATCGTCCACCACAACAAGGACATACCACTTCCCACCCACCGAGCGAACTCGAGCTGGCCCAACAAGGTCCATATGCAACAGCTCTGTCGGACGCTCGGTCATGACATCGGTCAGGGGTGGATGGGGAGTGGCTACCATCTTACCATGCCTACAAGGAGCACAAACCAAATCCTTCTCAAGCTTCAACTTTGGCAATCCTCGGACAAGGTCAAGACCACTCAAGCGGAAACCAAATCAAAGCTCAAGTGTCCCAACCGCCTATGCCATTTCCACAAATCGAAGAAGGACCGGCCATCAAACAAAGCGAGGACCCAAAGAACGAGAGAAATCGCCCCGAAAATCGACCCTCGGGGATGATCATACGGACAAGATCACCTCGAGAATCAAGCAAACGAGACTCGCCAGACTTGAAACGCACCTCAAAACCCTCATCAAGCAACTGAGAAACCGAAAGCAAATTAAAACCCAAAGACTTCACAAGAGCCACTCTCTTCAATGTTACCTTGTCACTCACATGCACAACACCCTCTGAAAGCACCCTACCTCGTCCATTGTCCCCAAATGTAATGTACATCTTTTCCTTCACTGGGGTGAGGCTGGAGAACCACTTCTTATCTCCGGTCATGTGTCGAGAACACCGGAGTCGATCAACCAAATGTTCTCCAAGCCTCCCGCCCGCGATCGAAACAAGAACGAGAATGAGCTAGCGACTCGACACTCGGGGTTAGCACAAAGAAAGTTAAACCGGTGTCGAGCCATCTCGCTCAAAAGAGGGGTTAGCAAACATCACTCCCTTGCCACCAAACTTCCCATGTCCCATGGGAGGAGTACGAGCACCACGAGGGGGAAAACGTGGTCCGTAGTTCCTCCGGAACTCAAAGCTGCGATCATCTCCCCTAAACCCGTGCCGAGGACGAGTAGGAGGACGTCCGGCAAAACCACCACGAGCCCGACCAAACCTCTCACCAAAGACGCACACCATCATCTCTCCCGACAAACCTCTCACCACCACCTCTCCGTGGGAACCCGCCAACACTCCTCACACTTCCCACACCCCGTGGAAGTGGCACTCTAGGCTCGGGAGTACCGCGAGACCGGCGATACCTGTCTCCGGTTTGCTTGCTCCCTAGCAAGCCTCTCATCCCTCTTCCTCTTGTAGCAAAACTCTACAAGATGCCTCTCCTTGCCACAATACTCACACCCGAAGGGGATGGGTTTTGGTTTTGGCTCGGCTTCTCTCTAGGCTTCTCACCCTTCTCACCCACAAACTTCACTTGGTTTCGGAAATCGTTTGTCTTAGGTGGGAATTTGGGTGGATCTTGGGTTGTGTCAAGCTTGTTGCAAAGGTGGTTGGGCTTTGGTGTAAAAGAGTTCTTGGGTGCTTTTGGGAGTGGGACTTGGATCTCTCCGATCACCTCAAACTCGGGGTTAGACTCAACACACTTCTCGTACACACTCTCCCCACTTTGTTCTCTCCCACTTTCTCACCCAACTTCTCAAACCCCAAACCACGACCATCGGCTCTCTTGAACTCCTCAATCATGATTTTCAATTGAGGTTCCCCCTTGAACAACCAACCCAACACCTTCCTCAAATAGTCATTCTCCTCATAGATGACATCCAAACGGGAAGTAAGTTCAAGATTACGCAAAGTGACTTCATCACGGCTAGAACATGCATTTGCAACAGGAGATTTCAAAGATGCCTCCAAAGAACTAATGATAGAACGAGCATCGACAAGCTTAGCATGCATAGTAGGACATGATTTGCAAGCACCAAGCAAAGTAGGTCTAGCGTTAAGCTCATCTCGTTCGATCCTAAGAGCATCTAGTTGAGCCAAAATAGAAGCATTCTTCTCATTAAGCAGTTTGATCTCATTCAACCAAGCATCACATTCAACACATTCAACATCATCAGGAGGGGTAGGAGCAAGTTTCAAAGAGTCATTCTCAAGTTTCAATTCAAGCAATTTTGACTCTAACTCTCCTACCTTCTCACTAGCATTCTCAAGCTGAGCCCTAAGATCTTTCCTCATCTTTTTGGCATCTCTCAGCACACTATCACGGTTATCAAGCAAACCATTCAACCTAGCAATCTCAGCAAGCAAAGAGTCGGGGTCACGGTTTACCTCATCCTCCGAGTCGGAGTCGCTGTCTTCCTTCACACTCTTCTTGTCCGCTTGAGCTATGGGCCATGCCACAAAAGCCCTCGAGCGCCACACGGCTCGGCCCCCGCCGAGGTTCCGGCTTGCACTCTTCTTGCCACCGCGCCTCCCGGCGTCTTCATCTTCGCCGCTTGAGCTTGGATCGCTCCTCGCTTGAGCTTGAGTCGACGTCGCTCGCACCGGCCACCATCGCTCTTGCCTTGTTCTTCTTGTAGGTGCTCTTGCTCGGCCGCCGCTTGTCCTTGTCCTTGCTCTTGGACTTGTTGAAGTGCTTGACCTTGGAGGAGTACTTGTCTTCACGCCTCGGGTGCGCCTTGTACTCGTTCACCTTGTACTTGTTCTCCTCCGCTTCCGGCACTCGGCGATGAAGTGGCCACGCTTGCCACACTTGTAGCACGTCCCCGAGCTCCGCCTTGCGTTCCTCCGACTCTCGTGTAGTCGTTCAAACCTTCTTGAAAGCAAGGCCGGCTCCTCCTCGCCCAAGCACATCAAACTCCTCATCTGGAATGGACATAAGAGAGGACAAAGAAAACTGTCGACAGGAAGGGTTAGATTTGCCCTTTGATCCTCCCACAAGAGCAAGACTATGGTCAGTCGAGCCCTCATGCTTGGATAGCAACTTCCTGTCAACCTCAGCCGACTTGAGCTTAGAAAAAAGGTCATCCAACTCAATGGTCAAATAATTCCCAGACTCCTTGATGGCCTCAACCTTAGCACCCCAAACATTTGGGTCCAAGACATGCAAGAGCTTCAAAGCCTGATCATGCTCGGAGTACGGAAAATCCTCAACATTAGCCTTCATGTTGTTCACGATGGCGGTGAACCTCTGAAACATCGCATCAATGTCCTCACCGGAAGTGGAGTGAAATTCTCATATTGCATCCGGGTAAGAGACAAAGAGGCGAGCCTTCACATGGTTATCACCACCGTGAGCAACCAACAACTTATCCCAAATTTGCCAAGCAAGATTCAAATGGCGAACACGCTCAAACTCTGGATCACACAAGCTCCGGCACAAGTGATCAACGGCTTTTGCATTAGCCTCATACTTGGCCTTGGCATCGGCATCGGTCACCATAAGAGTATGGATGTTGACCGAATAGCATAGGTCTTGTCAAGCACAATAAAATCCAACAGCTTTCCTCGAAGAAAAATCATCATACGAGCCGCCCACTTGTGGTAACCCTTGCCATCGAAGTGCGGCGGACCGCCCCGCTCAACGTACGCCATCTTAGGATTCGAGACTTGTCAAAGTCGCAAAGAATCCGCACCAAGCTACGATACCAATTGAAGGATCGGATGGCGACTAGAGAGGGGGGGAGTGAATAGGAGCGGTAGAAAATTCTTCCCAAAAACCCGGCCTATGTCCTACTCAAATCCCGGTCACACACAAGCGATGGATCGAATCACGCACCAATCGCCAAGACCACGAGGTTATGGATCAACCTCTAGTCCTAGGAACGATTCCTTGAAGCACACACGGAAGCACGAAAGAAGGGGGAAGGGAATCGAACCAAGAAGCAAAGCACACGAGGCTGCGGCGGACCGTCCGCGCAGAGGGGGCGGACCGTCCGCAAAGAGCCGCGCGGACCGTCCGGCCGGGTATTGCGGACCGTCCGCACCCGAGCCGCGGACCGTCCGGCCCGAGCCGCGGGACCGTCCGTTAAATCACACGAACGACCCAAAGCCACCCACGAGCCACGGACCGTCCGCGGGGAGCACGCGGACCGTCCGCCAAGCACCCCGCGACCGTCCGCCCGACACCGCGGACCGTCCGAAACTCCGTCCAACCAAAAACCAAAATCGCGACGGATCGAAACGAAGGACGAGCAAGAACACGAAGAACACGGGACGAACCCTAGTCGCGCGGACCGTCCGCCTGGTCCTCGCGGACCGTCCGCCGAGTGCGGACGGAGCCGAAAACAGCCCGACCCCGAAAGTCAACTCCCCCAAATCATCATCGGATTTCCCAAACGGTTGAAGCCGTGGAGACAAGGGTTTGGGTACTTGAAAAGCGTCACACAAGGATGCTATAGCCCAAAAATCCCGCCTCCCTAACTCCCTAAATCACCGGGAATTGCGAATCCTTTGAGCACCACCAAAAGCTAGAGTACCGAACGAAAACTCACGAATCGAAGTAGTTTCCGGCGTTTGAGGGCACAAGATCAAGCAAAAAGATGCACAAGGCATCTATCCATGTTTCCCTCAAAGAAACCCGGGAAGAAACTCACTCAAATCCGCGGAATCACACCGGAACAAAGGCACGAAAATAAGCACAAAAAGCCACGAAAAACAACCCCGAATCTTCTATACAAACCAGGAAAGATTCACAAGGTCTAGCATGCCGCCCTAGCATCCATCCCTCTCAACAAATCTCTCATGAAGCTCTCATGCTAGCCTAGAGAAAAATGGAAGAAAAATAGCTACGAAAATGAGAAAGAGGAGGGAGCAAATGAAACCCTAAGTCGCGGAGAGAGAGAGCCATCAACACACACTCATGGCTTATATATCAGGTCCCGCCGGAGTGGTAAATGACTCGACTACCCCTAACTACACTACTGGCGATACAACCCACGTAGGGGCATTTTGGTAATGTTTGTGGGTCTTGCCATCGGACGGCCACGCCTTTGCCGCACCCCGCGTCCTCCCCGACGCAAGCCATGCGATCCCGCCGCGTGTCCTCCGCCTCGAAGCTTCCCGACACGCCGGATCCCGTCTCCGTCGTGTTGGGCCCTCGGACTTGGTTTTGAGGCCCAAACCAAGAAACCGTCCGCCGATGGTTTTGTGGGCAAACCACCAAACCCCGCGTGCCCCCGGTCCGGCCTCCCGCCAAACCACTTGACTTGACCGCCACCGTGCACCGGCTCTACTTGTCCATGACCTCGTCTTGCTTGTGTCGCCACCATGTGGCCCGCACCCGGTCCCCGCTCGTCCACCGGTCCCTCGAACCGAGCCTACTTGTCTCTCCATCTCCCGGAGGCCCCTCAAGGCTGAAGACCTTTCGCGCCCGTTCTTCACCTGCAACAACACGAACTAGGCCGCTGCGCACTAAGCCAAGAGTCAGTCCAACACCCGTTGTCAATCACTCATCACTGAGGAGCGGTCATCCATCGACCACTGGGACGCTCCTGGTCCACATAACAGCTATCAGGCCAGCTTGAAAATGGCACCGTTCGATGCCCTATACGGACGTAGATGCCGCACTCCGCTGAATTGGTCAGAGGCCGGAGAGAGAACACTCTTTGGACCAGAGTTAGTTAAAGAGGCCGAAGAAAGGGTGCAAGTGATAAGAGAAAATTTGAAGATGGCACAGATGAGACAAAAGAGTTACCATGATAAGGGAACCGCACCTCGACACTTTGAAGTGGGAGATCATGTATATTTGAAGGTATCCCCCACCAAAGGTGTGCAAAGGTTCGGAGTCAAGGGAAAGTTAGCCCCGCGCTACATTGGACCATATGAAGTAATAGAAGTATGTGGACCCGTGGCTTACCGTATCCAATTGCCAGAACGGTTTTCCGCAGTTCACAATGTGTTCCATGTAACTCAGTTGAAGAAGGGAATGCATGTTCCGGAGAATGAGATCATCACGGAAGCTAATGCTTGGATCGAGCCGGATTTCTCGCTCGTCGAGCATCCATTGAAGGTACTAGACCAAAAAGAGCGAAAGACCCGAAGGCAGACCGTGCGAATGTACAAGATCCAATGGAGCCATCACACGGAAGAAGAAGCCACGTGGGAGACGGAGGATTATCTTAACACCAAGTATCCGGGCTTCCTCCAATCTCGAAACCGTGAGTTCCTTCTCCCCATCTCTTCGTTGTCAAATCGAATCTCGGGACGAGATTCCGTTTAAGGGGGGTAGGCTGTGACGCCCCAGGTTTTTAATTACCGTCATTAACGCTAATGACCGAATTAGCCGGTCAAATGGTCAACCGAGGTCAAACCTAGGTCAACCTGGGCCCTCACCCCGGAAAACTCACTAACACACCCTAGTGACCCTAAATGAATAGTAAACACACTTGTGGGGCCAACCCATGGTCAAAGGGTGGGTCAAACCCCTTGCCACCCCAGTGTCCACAGGTGTCTGCCGGAACTTTTGCCGCGTTCTCCAAAATTCACCTAAACACTTAAAATTCTACCTTTAGGAAAGTTCTTGATCTTGTTGAGGGACAAAACTTTCATGTAGATTGGCATTTCAAATTTTGAGGGAAAATCTTGAAAAAACCCTTGCAAGGCAGAAATCACTGTTGCCAAAAACAGGCTGACATTCAAAGTTGGCATTCATGTAATTCAAAATCTGTGAAGAAAAACCCTATATAGCCTTTTTAGAAGTTGTAGAGGGTGGTTGGATCTACAACTTTCATGTTCATCACTTGGTCAAGTTTTATTCAAAATTTTGGAGAAAATTTGGGTCGAACGGTGCTTCGGCCGAAACAAGTTAGGCGGAGCGCCGACGCGCGCGCGACGTCGCGCGCGCCCACGCGCGCGCGCGCGTCGCCGGCCGCCGCCGGCCGCACCCCGGCGTCCGCGCCCGCGTGCCTCCCGACGCCCCTCCGCCCGAGGCCGACCGCGCCCCTAGGCCGCGCCCCTCGCCGAGGCGACCCGCGCCCCATGACGCGCCGGGGTCGGCCGCCGTGCCACGCGCGCCGACGCGCCGCGCGCGCGTGCGGTGGCCGAACGCCCCCCCTTCGGATCGGCGGTCCGTCCGCATCCCCTCGCCCGCGTGCGCCGTGCTACGGCCGTGGGTCACGCCGCCGTCACCGCCGGGCCGGGTCGAGGCTATTTAAGCATCGTCCTGTTCCCCCTCCACGCGCCACCGAGCCTCCACCCCGCCATTACCGCCGCCGCCGCACCTTGCGCCCGGCGCTCGCTCTCCCCACCGGCCAACCACTCCACTAGCTCCCCTAGACCCCAGTGCACCTCCCGGGGTCACGTGTTGTCTAAGCCTGCGCCCTCCTCGCCAGAAACCCGAGCCGCCGCGGACGTCCCCGCCGGTCGCCGCCGTGGAGGACATCCCCGCCCCAACCGCGTGTACCTATCGATCCTAGTTGAGCCTACCCTCGACCCCGAGCTGTTCCCCGGCCAGGAGCGCCGCCGGATTTTCGGCGAGCCCGCAGCCTCCCCGGCCAAGGACCCAATTGCGGGACTAGAAATCTTAGTAGGGTGTTTTCTGTGAATTAAGGACCTGTCTGTAATGAAAGTTATCTAAGTTTTCTTGCTAGTTAGTCCAGTGACTTGAAAAATCCCTAGAAATTCACAGAAAAATCAGAAAAATCCCAAACCAATTTTGTAGGGTTCAGGATGATAAACCCCACCTCTTTTGTTGTATACTCGTGGCTAGATTCTAAATAGTTTTAGAAGGAAAAATACAAATGTGTTACACATAGATCTGTCATAACTTGAAATATATAAATCCTCTGTAGCTAAATTTTGGATATGTTGTGTGTTAGGATATGACTAGGTGCTGTGCCAAGATGCTGCTGTCGTTAGTTGCCAGGTTAACGCCCGGTAAATCACTTGAAGAGCACAAGGATTGTATATATGCATTAAAACTCACTCGAAGGCGAGTCCAGAGATACAACAACATTGGAATCCAAATTCGTACCCCGTAGGGTTTAATTATTACAAACTATAGTTTTTGTTACGATGAAATAGTTCGAGTTTTGAAAAGCAGCGGAAATTAACAAGCGGAAGCGAAGACACCACGGGAGGCCATCCATGATGCTTTCAGTAGTCGTCCTCCACCCACTCCAGCTCCCAGCCGGGCGGGATCTCTCCGTGCCACACATCACTGAAGGCATTACCTGGATCAACACATTACAACAAGGCTGAGTATACTAATACTCAGCAAGTCTTACCCGTCGGTGATAACTACTTCACCAAATCTAGACCATGAAAGGCTTTTTGGCTACTGGGTTGCTTTTGCTAAAAAGTGACAAAGAGTAGGTCCTTACTTTCAAGATTTTAGCACAAGTTCTAATAGGTTTAATCTTTACTACATTAGCCAACTAGTACAAACATAGTTGCACAATACAATTAATCAAGCATCATCTTCATCAACTTCCATCATTAGGGATCTCATGGCTAGTGGAGTAAGTAGTCTCAGATAGAGAGGTCGACAATCGATTGATTCAAACCTTGCAAGGTAGACCTAAACACACGGTAGGCTGCCCCCGCAAGGACAACTTCCCAAACAGTTCCCAATAATCCTCGGGTCGGGATAAAAGGCCACAGTCTTTGGTGCAGGCTATCCGGAATACCTCGCGAAGTACCCGGACTCACCATACACCACCGGTAGCTAGCCGTGAGACAAACCCCAAGAGTAGTGACAGTTAAATCCCTAGCCATCTCATTAAGGTACTAGGCTTACCGGTCCCATTCCCGACAATGCTTAGTACGTTCAAACACTTAACCCACAATAGACATTGGACCGGAGCCCAATCCCATGCTCTTACCACATGAGCAATCCAATTAAGGATATCTTGTGATTCCTATCTAGGAACCTATTCTCGCGAGTGAGGTCATCACCCGACTTGTAACGGCCCTATAGCTTAGAAGCTATCGACCTATCATACTAGTAAGGACAAAGGTACCTAGGGATCATGCATCTATGGTTCCATACAACTCCTGAACTTAAATGCACAAGCATCCATAGATAATTGAATAACAAAATTTGAAAACTAGGTTAGATGCACCGGAGCTTGCCTTCGTCAGCTAGGCTAGCCTGAGCACCCTCGGTGTCGTCGAGCACTTCCATGTACTGCAGCAAAGCTTCTGCTCCTCCTTCCTCGGATTCCGGGACGAGTGAGTAGTCACTGTCAGGAAGATCAACACGGAATGCAATGCAAGGTTCAGGTGATGTGACAGTTTGTTTATCTTATCCAACTCTTGTTGGACATATTTACCTTAACAAATAAAATACTAATTTCTTTTTAGGAAGGTCATCAATTACATGGGGTTCATTCTTTTATTGCACACTTGAGTTAATGTTTCCTTTATACTTGTTATTTCATGTGAGGTTTTATTCCCTTTACCTTTTGCTAGCAAGGGTGTGTACAAGATATTTATTCATAATTTAATCCCTTTATCAGCAAGGGTGTGTTCTTAGCTTTTAATTAAGTTAGGTAACACTTTCTTAAAAGGGAAACGAATTAAAAGTGCATTTTCCTTATTTATTCATTCTTTAATCTTTAAAAGGGCTTTAAAGCTTGTTATTAAGCAATAAATCACTAAAATTTTAAATAAGTGTTTCTTAAGCATAACAACACCTATACTGAACCACTGGACCCCCATGTAAGGCTTGGAAGCTAGAAAACAAAATACTTTGGAAAATAACAAAGACTAGCTAGTGAAACAAATTAAATGCATACAAACATAAATAAGCATCAAACTGCTTCAATCTTTCTCATGCAAGTCCTCTGGTCCTAAACAAACTTAAAGAACCAGCAAGTGCACCTAGAATCTCTACTGAACTTGCTTTATTAAATTACAATGGAAAACATGCACAATTTAAGAATAATTCTTTCTGACAAACCAAAAATCATGATTAATTCACCAGAGGTGTGTTTTGACATAACAAGATAGCACGCACAAGTTGGGCATAAAAACGTAAATATTTTTAGCTACAAAAAATCATCTAGTCAGATTCTGTATAATTGGAAAATAATTTATATAAAAAGATTTACTTCATAAGTTTGTACAATTTTTGGCACAGGATCTAGTCATGACATGATACAAAACATATCCAAAATTTGGATGCAGAGGATTTATAGTTTTGAGTTATGGCAGATCTAGGTTTTTCACATTCCTATTTTTCATGTTAAAAATATCCAGAATCAGACCATGTGAGAATAACAAAAGTTGTAGTATTCATCACAACGAATCCAACAAAATTGGTTTTGCAATTTTCTGAATTTTCTACAACTTTCTATAGATTTTCTAATATGCTGGACTAACAGGTAAAGAAACCTACATAACTTTCGTTGCAAACAAGTCCCTAGTTCACACATATGCCCCTGGATTTCACAACTATGCCCTTGCGGCGGTGGGGAAGTTTGCCGGCGGCAAGGTAGGGCCGTGCCAGGGCAACAAGCGGCACGGGGGCGCAATTGGGCTCACCCCTAGCCGATTGGTGGCGGTGGCGGGGTCGGGGAGAGCTCCGGCGAGCGGCGGCGACGGGACCGCGGCGGCGCGCCCGCGGTCGCACGGACTCGGCGAGGGCTGCGGCGGTGAAGCACAATGCGTGGCTCGGGAAGCTCTAGGGATGTCTAGGGAGGCTTGGACGGCGGTGAGCGCGAGCGGAGCGGGGGGTTCCCGGCGACGGCGGCGGCAATGGCGCGGCGCGGCGGGGACGGCGGCTCGGGATGGCGTGGGGGGAGGAGAGAACGGGGCGGCCTTAAATACATGTGAGCTCGGGCGACGACGGGTGATGACGGGAAGCTATCCGCCATGCTACGGTGCCTCGACCGGCGCACGTACGGCCGGCGCCGCGGACGGACGGGGGTCCGCCACGCGCACGCGCGCGTACGCGCGGCGCGGCGGCGCGGCTCGAGGTGTCTTGGGCGCAGGCGCGCGTCGGGGTGTGTGGACCTCGGGCGGCGCACGGCGCGGCCTCGGGCGAGAGAAGTCGTCGGGAAGGCGCGCGGGCACCGTCGTCGAGGGTCGGTCGGCGACGCGCGCGCGCGCGGGCGCGCGACGTCGCGGCGCACTGGCGCCCGGCCTGACACCGTTTTGCTGGGCCAGCCTTTGAAATTGATTTTCTCCAAAAATTTGAATACAACTCGACCAAACTTTGATTATGAAAGTTACAGATCTAGCTACCCTCTACCAATTCCAAAAAGGCTATATGGGGTTTTTCTCCATAGATTTTGAAATAAACAGTTGCCAACTTTGAATGTCAGCCTGTTTGCTTGAACAATAGATGCTGCCTTTAGAACAAGTTTTTCAAGCTTTTCCACTCAAAATTTGAAATGACAATCTACATGAAAGTTGTGTCCCTCAACAAGATGGACAACTTTCATAAAGGTAGATTTTTAATTGTTTAGGTGAATTTCGGAGAACGCGGCAAAAGTTCCGACAGACAGCTATGGACACTAGGGGTGAAGGGGGTTTGACCAAGTCTTTGACCATGGGTTGGCCCTACAAGTGTGTCTACTAGTAAAAAGGGTTCAATAGAGTAGGTTAGTGAGTTTTTCGAGGTGAGGGCCCAGGTTGACTGTGATTTGACCACTGTCAGCTGGGTTGACAGGCTGTTAGGGTTAATTAAAAACCTAGGGCGTCACAGTTGGTCTGTCTCTAGGACTACAACTATTTCAAGTTCATGTTGTTTGGGGCTTGGAGTTGTGAGTTCTTGGACTTGGGATTTTCAAGCTAGGATCGGTCTGACCGGTGTGCCATACCAGTCTAACTAGTATAGATCTTTCTAGTGAAAAGTCACAAATGTTGCTCGGGTGATCCGGCTGGAGGTTTCGGGTGACCCGATGTGTCTCTGTTTAGTGTCAGGTGATCTGGCTGTCTGTTTGGGTGGCCCAGCTTGGATCGGTCTGACCGGTGGTTGTGACCGGTTTGACCGGTGTGGTGTGGTTGCTGCTCGAGTCTTTATTATGTTGCTTTTTCATGTAGTTTCAATGGTTATTTGTTCCTAGGATTAGTAGCTCCTAGTGGCTATGTGATCTTGAAAAACTTGGGTAGTTCGAGTCAAAGAAGCACTTGGGTTAGCCATGTTTGACAACTCCTTCAAGAAGAGTTTTTGTTGGCTTCCATTCACCCTGCCCCCACCCCAATGGTTCGCCATTCCGGTCCTTCATCAAGTCGCAACCTGCACCTACAATACTCGGCCAAGAGTCAGTCCACACCATGTTGTCAATTACTCATCACTAAGGAGCGCCCATCCACCAGTTCTCGGATGCTCCAGTCCTCAATCTTGTTTACAAATGTCAGCCTAGGTACAGTGCCATCACCAATGTCTACCTCCTCAAGAGGATCAGCCGACGTAAACCCTTGTCCTAGTTTACCCAAATCATCAAAGTCCTCGATGGCTTCACACGTATCATTCTTATGCGCTCAATAGTGATCAATTCTCTGCTGCAACCACTCATTAGTAGAACTCATTGAGTCACATGAAGTGATTAAGCCGATTATCAAATGGCTTTATAACATCAAATAAATTGAAGCCAGATAGACATTTTACATCATCATGTATACCTGTAGAATGACTATCAACTATAGCTACACAAGCAGAATTATCACATGCACTACTTCTACATCATCGTCTATGCTTTATCATTATCTTGTTCAATGTGCCCAAGGTTGGAGTAGAATAATTGGAATTATAGTTCTGTTGGTGTTTTTCCACCAACAGAACCCATGCACTTTATCTCTACCTTGTCTTTGCAAGGACTCACTTTACGTAAAAAAGGAGAAGTCTTACTTCCCCAAATCCTACAAGTCCACGACCTACAAACATGCACACTAAACAAGATGCTGCCAACTTCCACTATCCAACCCTCCTTCGAGCAACTAAATCAGCAAAGGACATGGGCGACGCCATCACTAAGTGTCTATCAAGATCAGATGATGTACTCAAGGATGACCGAGCTGATAAAATAAGAAGAACAGTGAGACATGGAGGGAGTCTGGATGATCAACACGATCAAATCAGACTATGAGCAACTACTCCCTTCACCACTACAGCCTAAGATGGACGATCCTGGAATGCCGACCATACACCGCTCCATCAACCAAAGAAGCTTCCATAGAAGTTGTCCACAACACGGGAACATGCATTACTCAATGTCAAAGATGGCAGACCAAGACCACTAACTCTGGGACAATGTTGTGGAAAACATCCCCATCAAGATTCAGGACTGTTCCTAAACACCACAAGACCAAAGAAAAACTAGATGCGGAGACGCTTCCGGAATTCAGAAGCCTAGTTGGAACGGAGTTGACAGACAAGGAAGGAATTAAGAAGATTGAAAAGAAGTCCGCTCAACCCTAACCAACCGAACACTAAGTCCATGCTGAGAAGGACGTCAAGAGTACACCTTCGGAAGACCTACTACTACCCGCGTCATCAACTGATCAATCAATGGACACTACATCTACGCCATGGGAGTAAGCACTCTAAACTCTCGCCCAGAGGTAACTCGGTATTTATCTTTATATTTTGCACTGCATATTTAGATTAGCATGTTTATTCCCCTAAAACTGCATTGAAAAAGATTATAAAAATGTTTTCTGCTTTTGCATTCTTTAAGGCCCCATGTACTCTGTACCGTGGCGGCATAGAAAAAAATTGCATTCACATGTTTTTGTTTTAGCATCCCTTTTGCATATAAAAATTCACAAAAAATACGTGGGTACGTGAAGGTCCAAACATTTCAGAAAAAACCCAAAAAGAAGTGGGACATGAAGGCTCACAACATAATCCTAGAATTTGCTCCTTCGGGTATGTGCGAGACTAATATTTACTGGGAGAAATTAATAAGGGCGTGAAGGCAAACAAGTTCCAAGGATGAATCAAGAATCACTTCAAGATCCAGCTTGGGGAGAGCACCCCTAGTTGTCACGACAAGTATCACTATCCTAGGTGTTTAATATTAGCTAGTTATTTGAGTATTAGTCATAGTTTGAATAAAATGCTAGAGTCTGCTAGTTGCCTTTTCTCTTTAATAATGATCTTGATGATATATGCTTGGAGATGATGAATAGTTGCTCTGCCGTAATTCCTTTTAAAAGTGCTTAGTTTTCAGACCTAGATTCTCCTGAAGCTTAAATGCTTAATTTGCTCTAAACCCAAAACCTGTGCAAGTACAAGCTTAATCTGAGTCTAGGCTTTAAAAGATGATTCATGAAAAGTTGAGTTGCTATTGATCATTTTCCTAGAGAAGCTTGATTCCTGGATTTATAGTAAAAATCATGAAATTTTTTATGATGAGTTCCTGTGTCTATGATCCGTAAGAGCTTGTCATACACATCAAGATCATTCCATTCCACCATTTATGCTGCTCCTGACATGGAAGTATGCATTTTCCATCAAGCCATATAGCTCATGAAACTCTAGGATATATCTCTCTCAATGTTGAAAAGGATTTTGGGGCTACATTCAAAAGAAAGAGAGAGGAAAAAGTGAGAAGAGAGGGGGAGAGAAAAGGACAAGTGTTATACTAGATGAGATGGGCCTACCTCCGTAAAAAATGTATATATAATAATAAATTTAGAGGTGAATAATGGACACGTTTCCGAGGGTGAGTATAGCCCACATCTCTAAGGAGAGAGAAACATGGATAAAAGTTCGGGGCAAGTAGAGCCCACCTCTCCAAGAATGGAAAGCCCAGATCTTAAAAATCTTAGAAAGAGAGATATAGTCCAAGAGCTACGCTAAAAGGCTTACCACCTTTCACCCTCATCCATCCAACACTATCATCCATACATATCTTGCCAAGTGTGACTCCATGCTTGAGAAGGTCGTACATAGGATCTTTGAGGTTTATCTCAACCATGCATCACACTCAAGACACTCAACATCATCAGGAGTAGTAGGAGCAAGTTTCAAAGAGTCATTCTCAAGTTTCAATTCAAGCAATTTGGACTCTAACTCTCCTACTTTCTCACTAGCATTCTCAAGTTGAGCCCTAAGATCTTTCCTCATCTTCTTAGCATCTTTCAACACACTATCACGGTTGTCAATCAAGCCATTCAACCAAGTGATCTCAGCAAGCAAAGAGCCGGGGTCACGATTTACCTCATCCTCCGAGTCGGAGTCGCTGTCTTCCTTCTCGCTCTTCTTGCTGCTCGAGCTATGGGCCATCCCACAAAAGCCTTCAAGCGCCACACAGCTCAACCCACTGAGGTTCCGGCTTGCACTCTTCTTGCCCTTGCGCCTCCCGGCGTCTTCATCTTCACTGCTTGAACTTGACTACTCGTCGCTTGAGCTTGAGTCAACGTCGCTCGCACCAGCCACCATGGCTCTTGCCTTGTTCTTCTTGTAGCAGCCCTTGCTCGGTTGCCGCTTGTCCTTGTCCTTGCTCTTGGACTTGCTGAAGTGCTTGCCCTTGGAGGAGTACTTGTCTTCACGCCTCGGGTGCGCCTTGTACTCGTTCATCTTGTACTTGTTCTCCTCCGCTTCCGGGCACTCGGCGATGAAGTGGCCACGCTTGCCACACTTGTAGCACGTCCCCGAGCTCCGCCTTGCATTCCTCCGACTCTCGTGTAGTCGATCAAACCTTCTTGAGAGCAAGGCCAGCTCCTCCTCTCCCAGCACATCAAACTCCTCATATGGAATAGACATAAGAGAAGACAAGGAAAACTGTCGACAGGAAGGGTTAGATTTGCCCTTTGATCCGCCCACAAGAGCAAGCCTATGGTCAGTCGAGCCCTCATGCTTGGATTGCAACTTCCTGTCAACCTCAGCCGACTTGAGCTTAGAGAAGAGGTCATCCAACTCAATAGTCAATTATTGCCCAGACTCCTTGATGGATTCAACCTTAGCACCCCAAACATTTGGATCCAAGACATGCAAGAGCTTCAAAGCCTGATCATGCTCGGTGTAAGGAAAATCCTCAACATTAGCCTTCATATTTTTCACGATGGCGGTGAACCTCTGAAACATCGCATCAATGTCCTCACCGGGAAGTTGAGTGAAGTTCTCATATTGCATCCCGTAAGAGACAAAGAGGCGAGCCTTCACATGGTTATCACCACCGTGAGCAACCAACAACTTCTCCCAAATTTGCCAAGCAAGATTCAAATGGCGAACACGCTCAAACTCAAGATCACACAAGCTCCGGACCAAGTGATCAACGGCTTTTGCATTAGCCTCATACTTGGCCTTAGCACTGACATCGGTTACCATAAGAGTATGGATGTTGACCGGAATAGCATAGGTCTTGTCAAGCACAATGAAATCAAACAGCTTTCCACGAAGAAAGATCATCATACGAGCCGCCCACTTGTGGTAACCCTTGCCATCGAAGTGCGGCGGACCGCCCCGCTCAACGTACGCCATCTTAGGATTCGAGACTTGTCAAAGTCGCAAAGAATCCGGCACCAAGCTCTGATACCAATTGAAGGATCAGATGGCGACTAGAGAGGGGGGAGTGAATAGGAGCCGGTAAAAATTTTTCTCAAAGAACCCGGTCTATACCCTAGTCAAATCCCGGTCACACACAAGTGATGGATCGAATCACACACCACTCGCCAAGACAACGAGGTTATGGATCAACCTCTAGTCCTAGGAACGATTCCTTGAAGCACACGCGGAAGCACAAGAGGGGAAGAGAGGTATCAAACCAAGATGCAAAGCACACAGGCTCTGGCGGACCGTCCGGCCTTGAGAGGCGGACCGTCCGCACTGGCCACGCGGACCGTCCGGCCGCCGCCGCGGACCGTCCGCACCAACACCGCGGACTGTCTGGCCCTACGCCGCAGACCGTCCAATATAACACACAGAACCTCTAGAGACGACCCCGGATAACGGACCGTCCGCAGGGAGCACGCGGACTGTCCGCCAGGCACCCGCAGACCGTCCGACCGCTGCTGCAGACTGTCCGAAACCTTTCCCAACGAAAACTCAAAGCCACGACGGATCGAAATGAAAGGCGAGCAAGAACACGAAGAACACCCGATGAACAGGACCCGCGCGGACCATCCGCCGACACCACGCGGACCGTCTGCCCCTCGCGGACAGAACAGAAAAACGCCCGACCTCGAAGGTCAACTCCCCCAAATCATCATCGGATTTCCCAAATGGTAGAAGCTGTGGAGACAATGGTTTGGGGACTTGAAAAGCGTCACACAAGGATGCTATAGCCCAAAAATCTTCCCTCCTAACTCCCTAAATCATCGGGAATCGCGAATCCTTTGAGCACCACCAAAAGTTAGAGCACTGAATGAAAATCCTCGAATCGAAGTGGTTTCCCGGCGTTTGAGGGCACAAGATCAATCACAAAGATGCACGAGACATCTATCCATGTTTCCCTCAAAGAAATTCGGGGAGAAACCCACTCAAATCCGCGGAATCATACCAAGAACAAAGGCACGAAAACAAGCACAAAAAGACCACGAAAAACACAACTCCGAATCTTCTATACAAACCAGGAAAGATTCACAAGGTCTAGAATGCCGCCCTAGCATCCATCCCTCTCAACAAATCTCTCATGAAGCTCTCATGCTAGCCTAGAGAAAATGGAGAAGAAAATAGCTACGAAAATGAGAAATGGGAGGGGGGAAAATGAAACCCTAAGTCGCGGAGAGAGAGAGCCACTCACACTCCCTCATGGCTTATATATCGGGTCCCGCCGGAGTGGTAAATGACTTGACTACCCCTAACTTAACTACTGGCGATACAACCCACGCAAGGGCATTTAGGTAATGTTTGTGGGTCTTGCCATCGGACGGCCACGCCTTTGCTGCACCCCGCGTCCTCCGGACGCAAGCCATGCGATCCCGCCGCATGTCCTCCGCTTCGAAGCTTCCTGACACGCCCGGATCTCGTCTCCGTCGTGTTGGGCCCTCTGACTTGGTTTTGAGGCCCAAACCAAGAAACCGTCCTCCGATGGTTTTGTGGGCAAACCACCAAACCCCGCGTGCTCGGTCCGGCCTCCCACCAAACCACTTGACTCGACCGCCACCGTGCACCGGCTCGATTGTCCATGACTTCGTCTTGCTCGTGTCGCCACCATGTGGCCCGCACCCAGTCCCGCTGTCCACCGGGTCCCTCGAACCGAGCCTACTTGTCTCTCCATCTCCCGGAGGCCCCTCAAGGCTAAAGACCTTTCGCGCCCGTTCTTCACCTGCAACAACATGAACTAGGTCGCAGCCTACACCTGCGCACTAAGCCAAGAGTCAGTCCAAAACCCGTTGTCAATCACTCATCACTGAGGAGCGGTCATCCATCGACCACCGGGACGCTCCTGGTCCTCATTTATAAAGAGACCGCCGATACTTATGGGACCGAGGCCTTCGTGGCAGCAGTAGCTTCATCGGTTCAGCAGCAGCCAGTGTTTGAGGCACCTGTTCAGAAGCAGCCATTGTTTCAGACACTTGCTTCGGATGACTACTACATTGGAGACACACCACCGCTGGAGTTTCCGTTGGCCGACTTGTTGGGCGGCAGCGCCGACGAGATCGGTGGTACACAGCTATCACGAGCCCCGCCCGTGACCCAGCCGACACAGCCAATGCAGGAGCAGCAGCGCGTGATGATGGAGGACTTCCACGACTCGGCACAGCGTGCAGGTGAGGCGTTGAACGCAGCAATGTCGGTGGAGGCGGAGGCATAGGCGACCGGACGGGTGGCAGCTTCGTCGGGCTCGGCGACTCCACAGGCACTAACCGGAGGGGGGCCGGCACGTCGGGCTCGGTGACTCTACAGGCACAACCTGGAGGGGGGGCGACACGTCAGGCTCGGTGACTCCACAGGCAGCCACCGGATGGGGGCTATCCCGTCGGGCTCAGGTGCTCCCTTAGCGACACGGCCCCCGAGACGACAGTCGGAAGACGCGATCGCCATCCACGTGACCCCCTCACGTACCCGACTCATCACACGACGGCTGCACAGAGGGCGGCGGTAGCGACAAGGAGGAAGGAGCACCAGGGCCCCCCACGACCAACGAAACGCGGTCATATTTAGATTTGTATTTGGACACTTGTCGTGTACAGTACTTTGTAAGTTCTAATTATTTTATGTATTTTTGTATTCAGTTTCCTGTTATTTCGCATTTATAGTATTGAGAAAAAACAAAAACCATAAAACCAAAAAAAAGAAAAACGAAAAAAACCGAAAACAAAACCTACCCTGATCCGGTGTTGGAGGCACCGGATCTGCGCCGTGCTCGCCCGGATCCGCGTCGTGCTACGGCGGATCTGGCTCCTACCTACGCTGACGTCCTTAGGAGGAGGCCAGCATCTTCACTCCACCGAATGGCCGCTACGGCATTCAATCCCCCCATCCTCGTCCTGCATTCACTCCCCTGCGGCTTCTGCGACCGGCGGTCTCTCAAGAGGGCGTCGTCGTACTGCAATTGCACCAACGTTGAGGCGCGGTGCATCCTCTCGGTACAGGACCCCCCCCCCCCCCCCCCCCCGCGCGCGCTGTGTTGATGACTGCGACTGCACTGTGTAGCGAACATGGCCTCATATGCCATTTGTTCGGAGTTTGATTTTTGGTGATTCATGACAACATGATCATTGGGACTAACCATATTGTTTGAGCATGTCTTTGTAGACATTTCTAGGTCCCAAGGATGCAAGAAAACCCCATGCAAAAATGCCAAAACAAAGGGTCAAAACCGAGCAAGAAAAGGAAAAGAGAAGACACCGTCGGATGAACCGACGGTCCCTCAAATACAAGCGTCTGTGCAATCGTCGGACGAGTTGGTGCACAGGGTCAAACCCTAGGTACCGTCGGATGAACCGACGGTCCATTATTTAGTAGCGTCGGACGAGTTGCAGAGGAAGAGCAAGGAAGGCAGTAGCACCGGATGATCCAACGGTCTGAGTGAGGACCCCGTCGGTCTATCTGATGCTTAGTTTGAATTCATACAGAGACGCGCCAAGACAGAGCCTTCAGCACCGGATGATCCGACGCCCTGGTCAAGGTGAAGCATCGGTCTATCCGACGGTCAGTTGGAAGCTAACAGTACCGACTTGGACGCGAGGCCTTCAGCACCGGATGATCCGACGTGGCGTCGAAGCATAGTGTCGGAGCAGTTGTGTCAGAGAACCTCAACGGCTACGTGACGTGAGAGGGGCACCGGATGAACCGACACCCTGGAAAAGCATAGCGTCGTATCATCCGACGGTACTTTTTTCAGTGGACGTTAGCCAACGGCTAGTTTGATGCCTTGGGCTATTTATACCCCCTCCACTCACTCATTTGAGGTTGCTGGATTGTGTGGAAGTGCAGAGGAGTTCAAGACACATTCAAGATCATATCCAATCCATCCAAGTGCTTAATTGCTCATCTTTAGACTTGCATATGCTTTGTGTATGTGCTTAGTGCTAGCCTTAGCTTAGAGGCGAGTGAGTGCAAGGTTGTGCCAACCTTGTGAGGTGATTCTTGAGTGAATCCCGGTTGTACAAGGTTCGCCGGAAGCCTTGGGGCCTAAGTGGCTCACCGGCAATCGTCATCGACCCTCCGGCTTGGTGTGGAGCGGCGAGGACACTTTGTGCGGGGGATGTGGAGACCCCCTTCCTTGGTGGAGAAGCTCCTTCTTGGAGGCGACATCAAGGTGACCAAGGGAGCTTGACAAGTGCCTAAGTGGCTAGCCTTTGTGGCGAGTCAAGTGGTGCTCTTGGGAGAGACTTGGTGACTGGGAAGCAATACTCTTGTGTGAGTGCTTCAACAACGTGGACTAGGGGTGGCTTAGTGCCTACCGATACCACGGGATAAATCGCGTGTCAAGAGTTTGCTTCCTCTCATCCCCTTTACGTTTCTGCATTTACTCTTTTGCAATCTTTGTTTGGCTCTACTTTCCTAGAGTAGTATCATGCTAGGATTGGCTATAGGTTGCAACCTTCTTTTGGGATGGGAGTTTCACACTAGAACAACCATAGTTGCACATATAGATGGTATGTTCTAGTTTACCTTTGTGTAAAAGTTAGTGAGCCATAGGTTAAAGTTTTAAGTTGCCTAATTCACCCCCTCCCCCTCTTAGGCTAACGGGCATCCGATTCCTTACACGCTGCCAGCCCACGCCGACAGGACGGCACCGCTACACTGGAGGATGGATGGACTCCAGCTCAGCGTCATGGCTCCAGGGGGCGACGTAAGCGCGCTGGGCGACGTGACCTGCCACCGAGGTGCCATGAAGGGGCACATTCAAGACGCCCACCCACCGCGGAGCAATGGGACTTCCTCACGGCAACTACCGGCCGCTGCTTCAAGTGCCTCGCAAAGGACCACCGGGCGACTGCCTGCCGTGACCCCGTGCCGTTCCTCGGGGAGACGCTCGCACCCCCACCTCCACCGCCGCCCCCGCCGCCGCCTCCGCTGCCGCCCCCCGCCGCGCCTCCACCGCCGCCCCCACCGCCTCCTCCACCACCACCCCCACCGCCTCCTCCGCCACCACCGCCTCCACTGCCCTCGTCGTCGGTGAGGCCTTCCACCATGGCTGTTGTGGATCTGCACACCCGCCCGGAGGAGGAGACCGTGTTCGTCCCGAACTCCTTCGCCATTGCTCGCTACACGTGTGACTGGGAGTCGTGCGCGCTCGTTCCCTGGGCGATGCACCTCCCCAGCAATGCCGGTCCTAGGGACATCCAAGCGCTCATCATCCGCGAGCTCAAGCTCCAACCCAGGGAGGTCTCCGTCACGCTGCACCAACCGGAACCGTACATGATCCTCTTCGAACACATGTTGCACGCGGCGGCGGCCAGGAACAAGGGGCGCTTCACCGGCCGCGGACTCGACATCTGCCTTCGCCTGTGGCGAAGCCTCTCTAATGCGCTGGCCTTCAGGATCTTCTACCATGCGCGCCTATGTCTCGATGAGATCCTGCCCCACGTCTGGACCCCGGAGATAGTAGAGAGGGTCATTGGCCACAGGTGTGTGCTCCAATACATTGTCACTGATCTTGTGCAGCCTGCTGACACGCGCCGCATTGAGTTGTGGACCTGGATGATGGATCCTTCTGAGAATCCGAAGAAGGTCTGGCTGGCGTTCACACACCGGCCGTCGGAAGGCTCGTCGGTGGCGCACGTCTTCACGGAGCCGCCTCCTGAGCCATGGCATCAGGGGGTGCGGTTCGAGGTCTTCATCCACATGCCACTGCTCAAGGACTACACCACTGCCGAGAACAACCTCCAGGCTGCAGTGGACAACCCCACTGGCTTCCAGCCGGTTCGGTGCCGATACGACTGGTGTTACGGGCTTGTGGACGACGCCCACTCAATGGCCCGTTCGTGCTTCCCGACAAGGATTCCTCGCCCCCTCAGGAGCGGGAGGGTCGTGACGTGCGCGACGAGACTGCCGCGCATGAGCGGCATGGCCAAGACAGTCGCGGCGCGTGTGCTGGGCGCGGCGAGTGTGGCAGCCGTGACTCCGGACGCGGCCATGACGACAGGGTTGGCCGCGGCGAACGTGGGGAACGCGACTACCAAAAGTGGATGGAAGACCACATACATCGGGCTTCCAGGGTGAGTCGCTCGTCTTGCAGGGATGGCTTCGACTGGCCGGCGGGTCGCGACGGCGACGACGCCGCCGATGATTACGACCACCCTGGGCGGGGGAGCCTCTCCAGCATGCGATTCTGGGGATTCGACTCCCTGGAGGCGCCGCAGCTGGAACGCACTCGATCACCTCCCCGGCGATACTACACGCAGCACGGCCACGCCCGGTCGTCGGTGTCCCTCCGTTTAGCGTTCGAGATGGCGCTGAAGATCAATCCACCAGCGGATGGGGCCACTCCCGCGCGGTTGGGTGCGCAAACCTTTATTGACAAGGCTTGCAGGATCATGGACATGCTGCATGCGGCGACGACTACTCCCGGCGGCGGCAACACGCGCATCGACGGCCTCCCCGGGAGGGGGCATTGGCCGAGGAACAATCCTGGTCCGAGCCCAGCACGGCGGAGGTGGAGCTGGCCCTATCCGCATTGATGTTGGGGGCACAGCAGAGCCCAACCTCTCTGGCCTCGATGGGCCCCTCGGGAAGACGGCGACGTCGGCGCAGGGTCAGCCCAAAGTGGCGACGGGCGGCCCCTCCAATGCGGTCGATGCTCTATTCGCCGAAGTCGCACCCCAAGCGCTCCTAGAGCCTCCAGTGCGCAAGAAGCGGCAGCGTCGCACTTTCGACATGACGAAGATACATAACAGTGCTCGTCTTGCCAAACGCCCACCATGCCAGCGGTTGAGCGAGCACAACGGAACTTATGCTGTAAGCTTGGTGTTCCAGCGGAGGAGATGGCCCCCATTGAGGAGGTGCTTCAGGATTTCATCAGCATGTTTCGCGGTCCACTTCCGGAGCACATCGTCGCGGCAATGACGGCGATCTTCGAGCTCGATGACGACGGCATCAACGTTCTGGATGAAGCCCTTCTACAGCATGCAAGGGAGGCAGTGGATGACCTTCTCCCTCTTGAGGAGCCCCTCCCATGATCTTACTAGTCTACCACTGTGCCAGCATCTCTTTTATGTTTAAGCAACCCTACGAACTAATGCGCCCTGCTGGCTTTGACCTTCGGGCTCTGTACCTCCACGCTACTATGTCGCGATCCACTATCTCCTGTATGCGAAATATTGTACGCCCTGCTGGCCTCGACCTTCGGGCTGAACTTCGAACTGACCTGCTTGCTACATCAGCTTTGATTCTCGCGCCCATACCTCCGGTTCTTCAACTGCATGCTACGGTGCCGACACGAGAACACACATGTCTTTATGAATAGTGAAAACGTTGAAATCATTTCATGGCATGTAAGAGGGCTAAACGCTGCTGCTAGGTGCTTGACCATGCACGAGACGCTAGCATCCAACCCCTACCAGATAGCTTGCCTGCAAGAATCCAAGCTCCACTCTATCGACTCTTCGCTTGCGGTCTTCATTAGGGCATATAGACTCGACAAATATGCCTTTAGGCCTGCGCAAGGAACACGGGTAGGCATTCTCTTGCTTTGGAATGATTCAGCGGTAGAGATTTCCAACATTCGCTTCGGGCATTTCTCCATAACCGCAGACGTCATCGTTCGGCAGCGAATGACGTCGTTCACCATGACCATGGTGTACGGTCCCTCTCGACGTGCGGACAAGGATCTCTTCCTCCACCACTTATGCTCCCTTAAGCCCCTAGATGGCATCAGATGGTTGATTTTGGGCAATTTCAACCTCATCTATAAGGCACGTGACAAGAACAACCGCAATTTGAACCTCACCCTCATGGGCCGCTTCCGTCGGACCCTTGCATTCTGCGGCCTAAAAGAGATAGCCTTACAAAATCGGAAGTTCACTGGAGCAACTAGAGGAGACAACCCACCCTGGTGCGTCTAGACCGCTTCTTCTGCAATCAAGAGTGGGACCTCTCCTTTAGCGGATGCACCCTCCATGCCCTCTCAACCTCACACTCGGACCATTGCCTTCTTCTGCTGGCTAATCATGTAGCACCGAGACGCTCATCTCCGTTCAGATTCGAGAATTTCTGGACGCGACTTCCACGTTTCCAGGAAACTGTAAAGCAGGCCTAGGCTCCGCCGACCCACCACACAGAACCTTTCCATCGTCGAGGACACAAGTTGTACGTTACCTCCGCGACCCTTAGATCGTGGAGCTGCTCCCTCCTTTCGGACGCACGGCAAAAGCTCTACATGGCTCAGGAGGTGATTTTACGCTTGGTTGAAGCACAGGATTTCAGAGCGCTCATTGATGCGGAGTTCAACCTGAGGGCAAAGCCCAAAAAGAGGATTATGGGTTGGCTCGTCATTGAGAAGGCACAAAAGAAGCAATGTGCCACTATTTCTCACATTCGGGAGGGGATGCGAACAGCCGGTTTTTCCACCTGTGGGCTAATGGAAGACGTCAGAAGAACTTCATACAACGCTTGCAAAAGGATAATGGCTGGGCATTCACACACGATGATAAGCACAAACTCATCGAGGAGCATTTCGAGCAGATCATGGGGCAACCTCCACCCTGCACAAAAGATTTTTCTTGGTCGGACCTCATCTTGCCGGAGGTCAACCTCGCGACCCTCGATGATCCTTTTTCTGAGGAAGAGATCTGGCAAGCCGTTAAACAGATGCCTAGGGAGAAGGCCCCTGGCCCTGACGGCTTCACTGGGCTTTTCTTTCGGGAATACTGGCAGACAATACGTCATGATGTGCTGGCGGAGATCAACTCCCACTACAACATGTGTTGCAATGATCTCAATCTCCGCAACAAGGCTAGCATCATCCTCTTGCCCAAAAAAGAGGGAGCGGAGAACATCGGCGACTTCCGACCAATTAGTTTGATCCATGCTATCGCAAAGATCATCACAAAGATTCTGGCCTTACGCCTGGCCCCTTTCATCGGCAACCTCATCTCTCCGTGCCAGAGTGCATTTATTAAAAAGCATAGTATCCACGACAATTTCCTCTATGTTCGCAACCTTACCAGACGGTTCCATAGAACTAAAACCCCGACACTACTCCTGAAGCTGGATATCTCTAAAGCCTTCGACTCCGTTCGCTGGGACTACCTCCTGTCGCTACTGCAACATCTCGGCTTCCCGCTCAGGTGGATAAGTTGGGTTGCAGCTTTACTAGCCTCCTCCTCATCTCGGGTCATGCTCAACGGAATCCTGCTCGACACCATCCAACACGGGCGGGGGCTGAGGCAAGGGGACCCGCTATCACCGCTACTTTTCATTTTGGTTGTTGACCCCTTGCACCGATTGCTTCATGTCGCAACGGAACGGGGATGCCTCAGCAAGCTCACCGGTAAAGGCGCGAGATTTAGAGCATCCATGTATGCAGACGACGCTGTCATCTTCCTAAAACCGACCCACGGAGATGTTACAAACCTCAAACGTCTATTACTCAACTTTGGGGCGATGACCGACTTGCGGACCAACCAAGAAAAGACGAACGTAACGGCAATCAGATGTGACAACTTGGACCTCGACTCCATCCTAGCCGACTTCCCGGTCGCTCGGGCGCACTTCCTGCTTAAGTACCTTGGCCTACCACTTACTCCCAGGAGACTGAACCGAATTGACTTCCAACCACTAGTCGACAAAGCCCTGGGGTAACTCTCCAATTGGAACAGCCGCAATCTGACCCACGCAGGTCGGGTCAGTCTAATAAAGTCTATGTTGAGCTCGCAGCCAGTCTACCTGCTCACGGTTCTAAAGGCCACCGATGAGGTGCTCGAGGACATAGATAAAATTCAGAAAAAATTGCTCTGGTCAGGAGACAAGGCCATCTCAGGTGCGAAGTGCAAGGTAAATTGGTCTAGGACAACATTACCCAAGCAATTTGGAGGTTTGGGGTGCTTAATCTCCAGAGATTCGCGAGTGCCCTCCGCCTACGCTGGCTTTGGCACGAGTGGAAATCCCCGGAAAAGGCATGGGTCGGAACCGAGGTGCCCTGTGATGACTCGGACAGGTTACTCTGCGCGGCTTGCACAACCATAACCTTGGGAGACAGAAAGAAGACGAGTTTTTGGCACTCAGGCTGGCTCCAAGGAAGAAGACCCAAAGATTTGGCGCCTCTCCTATTCGCTAAGTCACGAAAGAAGCGACGTTCGGTCGCCATGGCGCTCCAAAACAACAACTGGATCTGAGACCTAGAGCCTCGGAATGGCTTCACACCTCACGGAGTTTGTCGACCTCTGGAACCTCATCAGGCCGATCGAGTTGCAAACACAGCAGGATGACCGAATAAATTGGAAATTGACTAAACACTAGGAGTATACCGCGGCTTCTTCTTACAAGGCCCAATTCGTGGGCTTGGTCCCGGAACCGGAGCTTGCAGTGGTTTGGAAGACTTGGACTCCACCTAAGTGCAAGTTCTTCGTGTGATTACTCCTCCAAAATCGAGCTTGGACCTCTGACGGTCTCGCCTAGCGGAATTGGGACCACAGCCCCTTCTGTCCACTATGTAGGACGACAATGGAAACGGCCATCCACCTTCTGTCTGAATGCCTATACTCGAGAAGGGTGTGGAGCCTCGTCGCAGACTGGGTGTGCCAACCGTCCCTCCGACGAGAGTGGAGACAAGGAGCTACACCTATTGAGTGGTGGACAAACATAACCACGCGCTCAGAGCTACCTCGAGACGCCTCCCGCTCCCTAACGTTACTAGTTACTTGGGAGCTTTGGAAAGAGTGTAATGCCAGAACCTTTGACCGGCGCGAGTCCTCAGTGCCTTCGCTCATGGCTAAGATAAAAGGGGAGGTTTCGTTGTGGATCTTGGCAGGGGCTAAGGGGCTAGCGCAGATCGTGGCGCGCGTGTAATTGTTTTTATGGACGGCTCCGCCGGCATGTAATCTCCCCTCTTTTTCAATGAAATAGGCACACTCTCGTGCCCGTTCGTTCAAAAAAATAATCACAATTTTTTCATCCCAGCTCCCCACCTGTCTGATTGTTATTGGTGCCAGTCTGTTCTTGCACTTTGACGTGACGTGACGCTAGCTGATTACAAAATCTCGAGCTGTGCCTTAGTCTTTAGCAATCACATGATGGTTGTTACAATTTCTTGACATATATCTCTCTAGTTCCCCTCACATATATGCAGTTATCTTATGAACTCTGAAAAACCTATATATATCATGTGTTTGAAGGACTTTGTGATTTATGGAATTGCATATATTATTCCAGAATCGGGATGATCACTGATCATGTCGTTGTGTAACACTATTGTGGATTCTGGAATGGTTCTTGGCTGGCTTTGTAGAAATTTCAAGTTGCTTTTATAATTTTAGAAATCATGCTCTGACATTTTGAAGCAATTTCAGTTGCCCTTTGTAGTTACAGAATCGAAACTGTTTTTGACTTTTTTCAGAGTTCTCTTTGTGTAATTGATCTATGCGTTAACTTGCAGGTGATGAATTCAAGAGCAGGAGGGAAGATAGTTTGATCTGCTTCTACTGCCTGTTTTTAATTTTGACGCGATTGTTTCTGTATGATCGTTGCTGCGCAGTCTGTGAAGCGAGGCAGCTGTTTGTACTGTCCAGCTATAAGAACACACTCTTGGATTAATTGTGCCTTGGGCCATTTAGTCTCAATTAATCTTAAGAATTAAAAGGTCCACAAAATAAATGCTACGGATTCAATCCCGCATTGAAAGCTAATGAGAATCTTAACTAACTTAAAGGGTGGACCAACGGTGTACCACTTGTGAAGTTGGTAAAAGGAGAAGGGTGTGCCACGCGCGTGCGCGCTCGCTCGCCTCGCCGTGGCCGTGTCGAGACGAGACGAGACAAGTCCGAGACCGTGAGGCGTATGCACTGTTTTTGCCATTCATGTCGGTCATTCATGTCTCATGTCAGCCATAATCTTCTGTATTAAAACGACCGTTACTGGTAACTGATGACGTTGAATACAGCAGTTACTGGTAACTGTCGTTTAATGAGAATTATGGTGGTCAGCAGCGTCCAGGTTCATTCCCCTCTCCTCTCCTCTGCGCCTATATAAGAGGACTCCCTCCTCTGGCACAGACACACATTCTCACACCCAGGTACTCCTGCTTAGGAGACCTCTCTCTTCTCCCTCTGTGTTGCTGCTCTCTGCCATTCCCAACGCAAGCTTTGCGCGCACACTGCTTGCGTGAGCAGTTGCCTCCGAACCACCTCCACCTAGCGATCCTGCTCGGGATAGGCGGGCGGTAAGGTTTTTGGGGAGCATACCCGTACGCGCCTGCTCGCTCTCCTGTACGTCTACGTCCCTGTCCACGTGAACGACTACTTCCAGTACAACTACGTCCTCCGCGAGAACGACTACTTCCAGTACGACTACATCCGCGTGAACGACTACTTCCCGAAGGCCGTTCGTGGGACTTCACTGCAACGACTCGCCACTGCATCAACTCTGTACGACTACACCGAACAAGGTCCCTCCACGATTAGCATGTCTAGTCCAAGGGATAACGGCGCACCGGTTGACTCCGTCAACCGTCCCGCCTTTGGGTACATACTACACCTCTTCTGTGTAATTTTGTTCAAGTTTTATTTGAAATTTAATTTGAACACATGCACATGCTTTGCTATCACGGGATCACTTATATTCTTCATGAACGTGTTATTAATTTCTGGAATTAAAATGTACCGAAAAATTGCCTAATTGTCTAACAATCCAAAAACCTTATGTTGTTGATAGGCTTTCGGTAACTAGTTTCGCTGCAACGCTCAAACCAAATGTTTTCGATGGTTCAAATTACAAGCGTTGGAAGCAAAGGGTTACGTATTGGTTGACAGCGATGAGCATCATGCATGTCATAGAGGGGAAGCCCGAACAGTTTTCTCCAGAGGAGGAGAAGGCTTTCGAGGCAGCCGATAACCTGTTTCGTGATGCCATCTTGAGTGTTCTCACTGAAAACCTTGTGGACACGTACCTTCTGCTGCCAAGTGGCAAAGATATTTGGGATGCGCTTGAGGCTAAATTTGGGGTTTCTGATGTTGGTGGTGAGCTGTATGTTATGGAACAGCTCTATGACTACAAAATGGTTGAAGACCGTTCTGTGGTAGAGCAGGCCCATGAGATTCAGGCGCTAGCTAGAGATCTTGAGAACTATAGCAAGGATGCACCATGTAAGTTGCCTGACAAGTTTGTGGCTGAAGGTATTATCTCCAAGTTACCACCTTCTTGGAAGGACTTTGGAACCTCTCTAAAACACAAGAGGCAAGAGTTTGCTGTTGTCAATTTTATCGGCACTCTTGATGTTGAAGAGAAGGCGAGAGCAAAGGACAAGACACATGGTAAAGGGATTGTTGGGTCTTCTAGTGCTAATTTGGTGCAGAAGAAGAACAACAATGCATTCAAAAAGAAGAACAAGCCGCATCAAAACCAACCAAAGGCTAAGCAGACGGCTCAGTTCAAGCAGAAAAGCCGCCAACTGGAAAGTGCTACTGCTGTGGTAGTACGGAACACTTTGCTGCAAAGTGTCCGGATCGCAAGGATAAGAAAGATGGCAAGAGTGCCAACATGGTTATTAGTGAGACTGGTGGAACGTCGGGGTACGGTAATCTTTTACCTACAGTTCTTTCAGTATGTCACCACCCGACCGGTGGATTGATACGGGTGCTAATATTCATGTTTGTGCTGACATTTCCTTGTTTTCCTCTTACCAGGCGGGCGGAATTTCCTCCTTGTTGATGGGAAACGGACCACATGCGCGTGTTCTTGGTGTTGGTTCGGTCGATCTGAAGCTTACTTCAGGAAAGATCGTTCGATTGAAGAACGTGCAGCATGTCCCTACTATCAAGAAGAACTTAGTCAGCGGGTCTCTACTATGTAGAGACGGTTTTAAATTAGTCTTTGAATCCAATAAATGTGTAATTTCTAAGTTTGGAAGTTTTATTGGAAAAGGTTATGATAGAGGAGGTTTGTTCCGCTTTTCTTTGTCATATGATTGTAATAAAGTTGTGAATCATGTTTCGAATGTTAATGATGAGTCTAATGTTTGGCATTCGCGACTTTGTCATGTTAATTTTGGTTGTATGATGCGTCTTGCAAACTTGAGTTTAATTTCGAAATTTACCTTAGTCAAAAAATTCTAAGTGCCACGTGTGCGTTGAATCAAAACAACCTCGTAAGCCTCATTTTTCGGCTGAGGCGAGAGACTTGGCACCTCTAGAACTAATTCATTCTGACTTATGCGAGATGAATGGTGTGTTGACGAAAGGTGGTAAAAAGTTTTTCACGACTCTGATAGACGATTGTACTAGATTTTGCTATATCTATTTGTTGAAGTCTAAAGATGAAGCGTTACAATATTTTAAAATCTATAAAGCTGAAGTAGAAAACCAACTTGAGAGAAAGATCAAAAGAATTAGGTCTGATCGTGGTGGAGAGTATTTTTCTGATGTTTTCACTATGTTCTGTGAGGTACACAGAATAATTCATGAGAGGACGCCTCCCTATTCACCTCAATCAAACGGGGTAGCTGAAAAAAGAACCGCACTCTAACTGATTTGGTTAACGCCTTGTTAGACACACCGGGACTTTCCAAGGAATGGTGGGGTGAGGCTATATTGACTGCATGTCATGTCCTGAATCGTGTTCCTGTAAAGAACAAAGAGATAACACCATTCGAGGAATGGGAAAAGAAAAGGCTAACACTTTCATACTTACGGACTTGGGGATGTTTGGCCAAAGTGAATGTGCCTATAACCAAGAAACGTAAACTAGGACCTAAAACTGTCGATTGTATCTTTCTTTGTTATGCTCTACACAGTGTGGGTTATAGGTTTTTAATAGTGAAGTCTGGAGTACCTGATATGCATGTTGGCACCATCATGGAATCCAGAGACGCTACATTTTTTGAGGATATTTTTCCTATGAAAGAGGTAGATAGCACATTTAGTCATGAATTGTCTATTAATAATGAACTCAAAGAACCTGCTGTTTTGATAGAACACAATGAACAACCACATGAGAAAAATCCTGAGAAGGATGGCAATGAAGCTCTTAGAAAGAGCAAGAGACAGAGAAGGATTGCAAAGTCCTTTGGTGATGATTTCATTGTGTACCTCGTGGATGACACTCCTAGAACCATTGAAGAGGCATATTCCTCTCCGGATGCTGACTATTGGAAGGAAGCAGTTCGGAGTGAGATGGACTCTATTATGTCTAATGGTACTTGGGAGCGTCCCTATGGGTGCAAACCTGTAGGATGCAAGTGGGTGTTCAAGAAAAAGCTTAGGCCTGATGGTACTATTGATAAGTACAAGGCAAGGCTGGTAGCTAAAGGCTATACTCAGAAAGAAGGAGAAGATTTTTTCGATACTTACTCACCAGTTGCCCGATTGACCACTATTCGAGTACTACTTTCCTTGGCTGCTTCCCATGGTCTTATCGTTCACCCGATGGACGTTAAGACAGCTTTCCTAAATGGAGAGTTGGAGGAGGAGATCTATATGGATCAGCCAGATGGATTCGTAGTAAAAGGTCAAGAAGGGATGGTGTGTAAATTGGTAAAATCTTTGTATGGTCTTAAGCAAGCTCCTAAGCAATGGCATGAGAAGTTTGAGAAAACTTTAACGTCGGTGGCTTTGTTGTGAACGAAGCCGACAAATGTGTGTACTCTCGCTATGGTGGGGGCGAAGGAGTGATCCTATGTTTGTATGTAGATGACATACCGATATTTGGGACAAGCCTTAATGCGATTAAGGAAGTGAAAGAATTCTTGTCTCAAAGCTTCGAGATGAAAGATTTGGGGGAGGTCGATGTGATTCTAAACATTAAACTAGTGAGAGAAGGTGATGGTGGGGTTGTTCTTACACAATCTCATTATGTGGAGAAAATCTTGAGTCGTTTTGGTTACAACGACTGCAAGCCAGCTCCAACACCTTATGATGCTAGTAAAATGTTAAGGAAAAACATAAGAATAATGAGAGATCAGCTGAGATACTCCCAAATCATTGGTTCACTAATATACCTAGCTAGCGCTACTAGACCCGACATCGCATATGCTGTAAGCAAACTGAGTCGATTCGTGTCTAAACCGGGAGATGCTCATTGGGAAGCTCTTGAACGGGTAATGCGCTATCTGAAAGGAACAATGGACTACGCGATTCACTATACTGGGTATCCTAGGGTACTAGAGGGTTATAGTGATTCGAATTGGATCTCTGATGCAGATGAGATTAAAGCCACAAGTGGGTATGTGTTTACACTTGGAGGTGGCGCCGTCTCCGGAAGTCTTGCAAGCAGACCATCTTAACGAGGTCAACTATGGAGGCAGAACTCACTGCATTGGACACCGCCACAGTTGAGGCTGAATGGCTTCGTGAACTCCTTATGGATTTATCGGTAGTTGAAAACCGATACCGGCAGTCCTCATGAACTGTGATAATCAAACGGTGATTGTCAAGGTGAATAGTTCAAAGGACAACATGAAGTCATATAGGCATGTAAAGAGGCGGCTGAAATCTGTCAGGAAAATGAGAAACCCTGGAGTGATAGCCTTGGACTACATCCAAACGGCTAAGAATCTAGCAGATCAATTCATAAAGGGTTTTTCACATAATGTGATAGACAATGCATCCAGGGAATTGGGCTTGAGACCCGTCAGCGTTATTCAGTAGTGGTAACCTGTCCTATGTGATCGGAGATCCCGTGAATTAGGATAGTGCAACAAACTACTGTTTAACAGAGAAGAGAAACTTTGTAAAGGGCTCGTTCCAGTAGAGATGCATTTCTCTTCTAAAATCTGTATGGCAGGTTGGTGAAAAACCTTAATGTGATCCGAGTGGCTCAAAGAGGAGCAAAGATGTTGGCCTACAGAACATCTTAAAGGATTGCACCTATATGGGTCTGATTGCTAGTCACAATCTATGAGATAGGGTGATCTCTAGACACCCATGAAAGGCACGGAGTATGACTTATACGCTCCAACCCGAGGGGATGCTTATAGCGACCTAGTATTGGCAAGGGGCTCTAGTCAAACTTGTTTGCACGAAACTCGCCAATTCAAGGCATAGTCCATTGGTCGATTGTGAATGAGTGTAGCTTTTGTCTCGGTGGATGTTCAACTTAACGGTCTCCACCATAAAGTCGGTATATCAAAACAAGAGTTGAGAAGAGGACATTTCTTTGTGTACCTTAAAATTCTTGGTGGGGATTGTTAGATTAATTGGGCCTTGGGCCATTTAGTCTCAATTAATCCTAAGAATTAAAAGGTCCACAAAATAAATGCTAGGGATTCAATCCCGCATTGAAAGCCAATGAGAATCTTAACTAACTTAAAGGGTGGACCAACGGTGGACCACTTGTGAAGTTGGTAAAAGGAGAAGGGCGTGCCACACGCGCGCGCTCGCTCGCCGCGCCGGGCCGGGCCATGGCCGTGGCGTGGCGTGGCGTGTCGTGTCGAGACGAGTCCGAGACCGTGACCGTGAGGCGTATGCACTGTTTTTGTCATTCATGTCGGTCATTCATGTCTCATGTCAGCCATAATCTTCTGTATTAAAATGACCGTTACTGGTAACTGTCGTTTAATGAGAATTATGGTGGTCAGCAGCGTCCAGGTTCATTCCCCTCTCCTCTCCTCTGCGCCTATATAAGAGGACTCCCTCCTCTGGCACAGACACACATTCTCACACCAGGTACTCCCCGCTTAGAGACCTCTCTCTTCTCCCTCTGTGTTGCTGCTCTCTGCCATTCCCAACGCAAGCTTTGCGCGCACACTGCTTGCGTGAGCAGTTGCCTCCGAACCTCCTCCACCTAGTGATCCTGCTCGGGATAGGCGGGCGATAAGGTTTTTGGGGAGCGTACCCGTACGCGCCTGCTCGCTCTCCTGTACGTCTATGTCCCTGTCCACGTGAACGACTACTTCCAGTACGACTGCGTCCTCCGCGAGAACGACTACTTCCAGTACGACTACATCCGCGTGAACGACTACTTCGCGAAGTCCGTTCGTGGGACTTCACTGCAACGACTCGCCACTGCATCAACTCTGTACGACTACACCGAACAAGGTCCCTCCACGATTAGCATGTCTAGTCCAAGGGATAACGGCGAACCGGTTGACTCCGTCAACCGTCCCGCCTTTGGGTACATACTACACCTCTTCTGTGTAATTTTGTTCAAGTTTTATTTGAAATTTAATTTGAACACATGCACATGTTTTGCTATCACGGGATCACTTATATTTGTCATGAACGTGTTATTAATTTTTGGAATTAAAATGTACCGAAAATTGCCTAATTGTCTAACACACACATAGTTGTGCATTTGTGCAGGTGCAATTTAATAGGTCTTAACCATTGCTACTCGATTTATGCACAGTCAATCGTGGTGATTGTACTTTGTTTCCGGGCCGGGTCTCCATTCTCCAAGGTTTAATGGAAGGTTAAAATTTAAAAGGTATATATGCTACTCAATAAGTACTTAACTGGATTAGAGATCGATTGGATAAGACTTTGTGCAATGACCTCTAAAATTTACAGAAGCAAAGCAATTAGCAACTTATGAATAGCACTATAGTTTGACATTTCACACATGGCAGCTATATTTTGCGCAACATCTAATAACTATACACTCGTTGTCAGCATATGCCAAATTGAAGTTCAGATTTTCTAATCATTCATCAGTGCGAGAGAGAAGGTGTCCAGTCGTAAGAGACATACCACAAGGAAGCTTGCCATGGGCAAGGCATTTGGTCGAATACTCCCTCCGTTTCTTTATATACGACATCGATTAGCCCATTTCATAGCTATCCAGCGTCATATGTAAATTTTATATATGACGCCGATTAGCCCATTTCATAGATATCCAGCGTCATATATAAATGAACAGAGCTAGTAGCTATGAGATATACTGTAAATTGGGGGTTTTTTGAGAAGCTATCACTCCCTCTCTTCCCTGTGCTCTTGAACAGCACGTGCTCCACAATATGTGCGACGCTGGTCAGCTGCTCGCTCGTTCTAGTATCTGCTGCGAACCACGGCGATGCAACCAGTGCGGGTGCACCACGGACTCGCCCTTGTTTTCTTCCTCTGGCTATCGTATTTACTGCTTCAGTTCAGGATGAGGCGCGCTGGTCTTCCACCTGCCGCCGTTGCATTCGCTGCCCCCGGAAAATGCCATCACGTCGGGAATTCGTGCGACTCCTGGACTAGCACAACAGATGTCGCAGGAGAAGAGTGGCCGGATGTGTCGGAGGCGTGGGAGCTGAGTCGTGCATGAAGCCAAGAGGGAGGGAGGGGCGATATGCGGAGTCGGCGACGACAGAAACGTCGAGAAGCTGCGACCCAACCCCGCCGAGTTGTGGTTTCGACCGCAGATGAAAGATCCAACTGGTGATAATTGGCATCGACGTGGCCCAAAGAAGTGCAAGGGCTTGGACTCAGGATTCGTATCTAAAGACTAGAAAACCTCTGCACCCTCCTTGTGGTTGCCAGCTTCAGATGAATTTGGAGGCAACTATCAGAGCTATTTAAAACGTAGCATCCGGCTTCTTCTATAATATTTTTCTCTCATAATAAATCTGCCTGTTCAATCAGCACAATATTTCTCTCTCAAAACAAATCTGCCTGCCAAATTAGCAGAACTCTTGCCGGACAGAGCATTTGTATATGACTGAAATATTGCTGTAGTGTATCAATACAATTTTGCTGCTAGGGTTGTGTAGGTGCAGATGCTGTGACATCTACCTACGAAATAGGGAAAATTTGGACTATTTGTTTGACCCTGTTTTGTGGCCATCTTAATCTCTGAGTATGGGCACTTGTGGAGCAGATCATTGTGAAAAAAATTAGCAGAAGCAGAGGAGGTAACTTCTGAGCATGAGTATATGCTCCTGGATTCCAAGAAGTTTTTTGTCAGTTCTACATAGCATTATAGCAAACCATACCATATAGAAGTATACGTTAGTGTCGGGGTTATCTACCGCCAGACAGTAAATTTGTATCGATCGTGTGTCGGACTCAGATGGTTAGCACAAGAGACATCGGAATTTAGATTGGTTCGGGCCTCCCCCGTCGACGGGATGCCCATATCGTCGAGTGTCGACGCGTAGAGTACATTGATGCCGCTTCCCCATCCATCAAGACCTTGTGGATCTGCTTGGACTTGAATAGGGGAACTACCACTAGTGGGCAGGCTCCTGGCTGTGGTACGTGGTCAAGGTGGTCCTTGTGGTCGAAGGTTATCGGAACGTCCGACCACTTCAGGTAGGACAACGTCGAGATCTCGGTGTTGAAGACGTCACGCCGGATCAGCTTCTCCCGGCGTCTTGACGGTCGCACCGGGGAGAGATCTCGGTGTTGAAGACGTCACGCCGGATCAGCTTCTCCCGGCGTCTTGACGGTCGCACCGGGGACCCGTCGAAGATCATGTGGACCACTCCATCTATTGACGGTCAATAGTTGTATCAAAGTTTGTTTGGACTTGCAAGCGGACAAGTCCTCCGTCGTAGTAAATGGTCCCTTCTTCCCTCAAGTGTGAACCCAATGTATCGAATCCGTGGAACAATATGTAACGCAACATCCAATCTAATAAAGCTAAAAACACTTTGATCTTGAAATGGGGTTTTGCATCTAATCTATGGAAGAACCAAGAAAACCAATCTAATCTAAGAAACACAGAAGGTAGCAAGAGATAGAGAGGGATAGGTAAAACCAATCTAGAGAGATTGGGTCAATCACATGTTAAAGTTCCAAGCATAGGTGAACAAAGCAAATCGAATCTCATAAAAAGTATCTTTAAATCGTGGCTTCCATTCCAACTCCGAAGACGCCCGCCTTTTGGAGCCACTATTCTGTCACAACGCACCCCTATCGTGCGGGTTAGTCTAGGGCAAGTCCAAAGGACAAGATGAAAACGCTCGGTAGGTCAGGTATGCACCTCTAACCACCATGGCTACAAGATCATCCTAGGAATAGATTGGAGAATAAGAAAACCCAAGCAAAGACAAAGTTGTAGTGAAAGCACTTGATCGCTAGAAATCGGATTCGAACTTGCAAATTCAACATGAGAGTATAATACATGGACAAGATCACCCCTGGGATCCTATCTCGACCTTGATCCTAGCTCCGGGAACTCCGGCGTGGTCTTCCATACAAGGTTCCCACGTCGGCTAGGGGGGACCCTAGTCAACCATATCGACCTTCTCCTCTCCGGAACAGTGTCCCTCCCTTCTCTGCTCCTCGGCAGTGGATGACGAATGTATTTCTGCGTGGCTCTTGGTAGGGGCGCTATAAATAGTCCAAAGGGCGGCTAGGACAAAGGGGGCGCCGAACCCAGCCCGGAATGGGCTGGGCCGACCGGCCTGGGCCCGTTTCGGCCCGGTTCGGCCCCGGTTTCCTCCAGGCTTGCTTCTCGCGTGATTCCTTATTTGTGTGCACTTTCATGTGGGCCTTTGACGTCGTTTCCTTCGCAGTTAAGGCTTGAATTCTTGCTATCCAAGCTTCGTCGTTTCCGGTTGAGTCCATGAAGATTTGCATGTTGACGCTTCGGTCCTCGGGTCATTTGGAGTCATGTTCATCGCGTGTCTTGAATCTTGTCGGGCTTTATGATCTTCTTCCAAAGTGCTTGATGAACTTATCCCGTAAGTTTCCTCTTTAGCGTAGATTTCCTGCGTAAACAATAAACTCCAAAACCGACATGCAAGAGTGAACTTGTTATATACGGGGGGTTAGTTCCAGTTATTAGAATAATGAATCAATGCTAACATTAAAGGTAAACTCATGGCTAGGTTGACGGAAATTCACTGTCAACACCATCCTCGCCCGGGTACTGAGCTCCCGTGTCGTCGTCATCGTTGTCGGGGAGGGGTGCAACCTTCTTCTATGGATCCGCAACCTTAGGCTTGAGCGTGCGGTTGACGTAGTTCTTCATCAACTGGTAGTCCTTGAGTGCGTGCTTGACGGGAACCTCATGGTGGGTGCATGGCGCCTCCAAGAGCCTCTCGAAGTGGTCCTTTGGAGAAGCGGCCTTGGTCGGGTTGCCCTTGGGGCATGAGGCCTTGTGCTCAACCGCCACGACAAGGTTGTCGTCATGACGATGCTTGTCGTTCTTCTTCTTGAAGCATGAGGACGACCCCTCGCCATGGTCCACGACCTGTTTCCTATTGCCTTCAGGGGTGTTGAGAGTTGCCACGACTGCCTCCTCACCGTCAACGTGGTTGCTCACGATGTCGAGGAGCTCCCGAGTAGTTCAGGGCATGCGACGCCCAAGTCGATGGATGAGGGAGGTGCAGTGCCGTTCTGGAATGCCGAGATGGTGTCATTGTCCGTCGCGCCAGGGAGCTCGGTGCAACGTTTGGAGAAATGCCAGATGTAGTCGCACAGGCTTTCCCCCGGCTGCTGCTTGCAGTTGCGCAGCTCCCATTGCTTGCCGGGGGTGGGCGTAGGTGCCCTGGAAGTTGCCGATGAAGACTCGGCGCAGGTCTGTCCAGTCGTTGATCTTGCCGCGGGGCAAGTGCTCAAGCCACGTCCGCGCGGAGTCGCCGAGGTAGAGCGGCAGATTCTTGATGATGAAGAGGTCGTCTGTCGCCCTGCCCGTGTGACACGTGAGTCGGTAGTCCTCTAGCCACACGCTGGGGTTTGTGTCCATGTCGTACCTAGGAACATTGGTCAGAGCCCGGAAACGTGAGGGGAATGTCGCATCACACATGTCGTATCCGAAAGCTCGCGGACCCCTCTGATTCGGTGACCAGGTACACTCGTGGTCGTCGTCGATGTCGTAGCGTCGCACGTATTCCCGGTCGTTGTGTCGACGTGAGCGGTGCTCGTCGCGGTGGTTGCGGTCGTCGCCGTCACCATAGTTGTTGACGCTCGTGGCCCGCCGGTGAGCTTCAATGGTGTCCCGGGCGTCGCGGTTGGGCCCGAGACGACTCTTGACTGTCGATCCCCCGGCTCAGGCTCCCGGTTGGGCCCAAGACGACTCTTGACCGTCGATCCCCCGACTCCGGCTCCGTCCCCATGGCCTCGATGCCGCGGAGGATATGGGTTTTGGTGGTGTGCATAGGGAGCAGCTCTCCCGTCGTGCGCCAACCGCGGGGAGGCGGAGACTTGTCGGAGAAGCTCTCTCTTAGTAGGAGACTTGTCGGAGAACCTCCCAACTAGTAGAAAACAAGACGTCTTGCCACTGATGGCCTTGACAAGGATCCTCAGTCCTCCTATCTTGAATCTTGACCTTCACATTGTCAATGGTGTCAGAGGACACCACCTCAAGAGTGATTATCTTGCCGTCAAAGGGGTCCTAATCTGGGCCCTCGTTAGTTAGCTTTTCCACCATAATTAGCACGAATTGCTGAGATAATTAGTAGGTCACAGGTTTGTAGCAGCACAAACTACAACTACCTCAACGATGACATCGACACAGTATCATTAACAAAACAAACCATAAGTTGTTTGAACTCACAATCATGTAGGAAAACAAATTATCAGGAACTATAGTCATTAATGAAATAATGCTCCATGGTTTTGAACTCTTCGAAAGTTTGAATGTTTAAGTCGTGTTAGAACTAAATTGTGACTTCGGCTGTAGTACAAATCAGAAATGTGTGATTTGAATGAATGCCAAATCATGATAGGTTTGTGATCATCAAGAAATATGCTGGAGATCAATATGCTAAATGCAACATAAGGCAATAACATGAACCTGAAATAATGATAAATGTTTTGTAATTAGGTTTTGTTCACGCATTCTTGTACAAGCAGTAATAGACATTTTTCTTATATGGCTCTCCGCTAAAGAGTTGGCGAGGTTCAAACTATTTCTACAAACACTCAGCGATCCATCTTATTGAATGGATGCTAGCATTATGAAGCTTCAAAAGTGCATTTTTTAACTACAGATATAACTAATTATTTGGTTTTTTGGCTTCAAACATAATTTTACATTGAGTAAATTACAGAGCATCTCTTGTAGAAAATACAAATTCTTATGAAGATCTAGCCAAAGATTCTGGAAAATTGGAATTCAAGCAAAGTGTATTAAAGAAAATGTTAGGTGATACTTTTAGCTATTTCATCGAACAGCTAATATGCATGAACATCTGATAACAAAAGGGAATTAAATGATTGAGTAATGTAAATTGCATAGAGAGCTACAATCATGCGAGTGCCTAAGGCAAACAGAGAATGGCAAGCTCAGGATGCAGCACCAGCACCATGGCAAGCAAGTAGATGACAAACATGTGGCACCTTTGGCTTCCGTTCTGCTGGAGGCCTGGAGCCAAGAGATCGCCATGAGTCTTGGCAGCAAACATCGGAGGTATGTGCGATGAAGATGGTTGCCTCGATGTCCATGGGGATGGGCCGACACACGGCAGTAGAGGGAGTTCGACGCGCGCTCATATATACTGAAGGCAATCCGCGGCCCCGTGTGCCCTCCATTCTCAGTTATACCCGTGATGCTGCTAGTGGAAAGGAGATACCCCACCGTGCGCAGGTCATGCAACAGAGGTGATGCCCTGAGAACAACGACGGAGCAGCAGCGAGGGAGATGTGCTACTGTCGTGGCTGCTTTACATCTCCCTTCGCCGGACTCACGGGGTGCGGCGTCGCGCTGGCCGGAGCTTGGGGTGGTTGAGGATTCACAGCTGAGCGCTGTTGCATGATGGTGGGGAGCCGGCACGGTGAATGCAGAGGAAGGCACTCGATGTATCTTGAAGCCCGGGCCATGGGTCGTGGGTCCATTGGATGGGAGGGGCGACCGTGGAGTGAGGTAGAAGATGAACCATAAGCGGGAGGAGGGGGGCTGGTGGAAGGCTCGGGGGTAGAGCAGGCACAGGGCGCGGAGGCTAAGAGCAACTTCATCACTTCCCTATCCCCTCCCCAATAACAAAAAAAATAGTCATATAGTGAATGAAATCTTCTCCAGCATATCCCCTATCCCCTCCCCTCTTTTTCTCCATGGACTAAAAATTTCTCTCCATCCCCTCTGTACAGGGGATCTCTCCCCCATCCCCTACTCTGTGGGACCCACTCCAAAACACTGTAGATTGCATCTTTGCCACCGCCACCAGCCTCCCGGTCTCCCCGGCGGCGCCCGCGGGCCGCAGCACGGCCGCCTCGCCCCCCCTCCTCCTCCTCCGCACGGCGCGGTCCTCCAGGCCCGGAACGGTCCTTCAGGTAGCTGAGCTCCTGCACGTCGCACTCTGCCACCAGCCAGTGCCGCAGGCGTTCGCTGCCGTCGGGGTCGACCTCACCGCCGCCCGCCGTTGCAGCCTGCCGTGGCGCGCGCGCTGCGGCATCGTGTACAGGGCGTGCTCCGCACTGGCCTTCGCGCCGCCGCGGGTGGACGTGAGGACGGCGAGACCTATTGTTGTTGTGCCAGATGGTTTAGTTTGGGGCAGCCACGAGCACGACATGGAGGCATGGGTGTTCTGCACTGACTAGTGGTGCACCGACGAACAGACCTAGATTAGTGGACGCAATTCTTCTCTTCTCCTTCCTCTGCTCTCCCTCCTGACAAGAGCAGAGGAATTGCTTTGTATCTTTCAACATTCTGCAAAGATTTGCTTTTGCTATTGCTCCAGAGCACATCTGGATTATAAGGCAGCCCCACCGCTCCCCAATTTCTCTCTCTCAACTTTCTGATAACTGCAGTTGCCTGGAACTCGCCAATTTCTCTCTCTGAACTTTCTGATAACTACAGTTGCCTGGAACTCGGAAGTTTTCATGATTCGGTTCTCTTGTGAATTCAAGCTCCTGAGAGATTGCTGACTGACAAAAGAGTTGAAATCATCTTCCAAATTCCACAAAAGGAATCGAGCATCTAAATTTGACGGTAGCCACTCAGCTTTCTCTTTCTGAACTTACGATGACCCTGAAGCGCAGCAGTAGTTGCGTGTGTGCTGGAACGTGGTGGGCCACGACGCCGGCGAGGTCAAGCTGGAGGACGCCGCTGCCTCCAACCCCGCGCTATCCGTCCGCCGCGCGCACCTGCGGCCACGACCAGGCTGTCTTCTTCAGCTGGTTCATTGAGTTCAGGCTTCAGAGTTTTGCGCAAACACCAATCGCCTTTTATGGCTTCGAGCGCCGCTGGTCCACGCGATCTGGAGCGGATTGCAAGCCAGGCGCAAGGATGGGGACAGCTTCGAGTACTACTAGGAAATGCAGCGCTTAATATAATCCTAGGAGCTCAGGTACGCCTCGCCCTCCGTCAATCCACCGGCGCGCGATGCCGCCATTGCTGCCGGATTTGAGTTGGAACTGATTTGAATGACATTGCATTGCAGCAGCATGTACCTGGGCGCCGCGCAGGACGACGCCCTGTCCTGCTACGACTCCAGCTCGCCGAACGGCTCCATGTCAAACTACTCGTGCTGCGCGACCGCGACGGACGATGAGTCGACGACATGGCGGTGGGTGCCGGCCCGGGAGCGGCCGGGCGCGGCGATGAGCGGACGAGGCGGAGCGCGGTGGCTTGGTTGTGCTGGTGCTGGGCTTGGGGGCGGGCGTGGCAACGAGTAGGATCTTGGCCGCGACGGCGCACGCCCACGGCATAGGAGCGGCGGGCGACGAAGGAAAGGTTGAAGATTTGGGGAGGGGAAGAGAAGATGATGTGGCATTGTGGGACCCACGAGTTGAGAAGAAGAATAGGGAAACTGTTGGAGTGAATTGTGTTTTGGGGATGAAAATATTTTTACTTCACACCCAATAACTTGATATAGGGGACTGAATTTACTCCATCTGCTGGAGTTGCTCTAATGAGCAGCGCAGCAGGTAGAGTGGAGGGCGGCGGCGCGGTGCTGAGAGGGGGAGAGATGCAGGCTTGCCGAAGTGATGAGGTTGCTGGTTCGCAAGTTAATGGGCGTGAGATCCAATTCAACCCCGCTATCGAACAACCAACATCACGAGCTAGGTGGATCCAACGGCTCGCTAGCTAACAGGTGACGTGTACCCGCTGCCCACCCGGGGAGTGATCCCAGCTTTAGTATTGTAAAGATTTGTGCTGGTTAAATTCAACTAATCTGGTATGTGCATGGGCCGCGCCGTGCTAAATGGGTCAAGGCCATAGGTACATACTGATTTGGGTCAGCCGCCTTGTGGCTCTTAGGGTTTGGCCTTGAGGCCATGGGGGCAGGTCCAAGGCGAGGTCCGGGCCGGCCCATTCTCATGCGGAGTTGTACGGCATCATTTTAAAGTGTTACAGTGTCAACTTACGATGATGATTCAATATTGATGTTGTCTTGTAGGTACCATTGTTTGGTTGGGGAGGGAAAAAATTTCCCCACTTTGACCACTAATTAAGGGTATTAAACAATATCAATTTTCAAAACTACCTCCACAGATGTGTAAAATCGCAAGACAAAACTAATGAGGTATTCGACCACATGATTAGAGGATTATTACTGTAACATCACTGTAGCAAATTATTAATTAATTATGCTCATTAAATTCGTCGCGCAGAGTTACACTCATACATGAAAAGGTTTTGCAAATAATGTTCATTTAGTACTTCATGCAAGTAAGATTCCTTTAAAAAATTACGCTTACGCTGTCCAACCAAACATGGGTGCCCTTGACCTGTAGCCATTGTCGTCAGGCAGCATGAAACTTCATACCTAACCGCGGCAAGCACAGACCTATATAGTAGGATAAAGAAGACACCAAAACCTTCCGGACTGTTACAAAGGAATCAAAATTATGCATGTTCTACATCAAAGAAATATTGTATACATTCTGAACAAGAACTGTCACCCCTTTTTTTCTGAGGCGTGCATCTGAAGTGCACACAATCGTTCAGGGTCCGACAAAACTGTCAAAACTCAGCTCTACCTTCTTGCTAGGGATTCTGCTTTGTGCTCGCTGCCAGCAGTCACAATATAACCAGCTCCAATCTGAAAGATAAACGATAATACAATACATTATTTTGTGATGAGACGAGTTACTGAACAGGAGCTTCATATAATTTAAGATTCGCTTCCATTTTAGTAAATGACTGTTGAGCAGCTGCACTCCATTTGATATGATATGACCACCACATGACAACCAAAGACCCCCTCCTGCTGATCTAAGTGACTATGAACCCTAATAGTATAATGGAAGATATTGCTAGCATTTTCAGTCGTCCATGCATTTTTAAATGACTTTTTTCCTACAGATAGTACAGAAGAGAGTACCTGGCAATCTTTCAGAACAGCCCGTTCTTGCAGTTGAACATTATTGCATACAACAGAACCTTGGATGTGGCAGCCATCTTCAATGACAACATGGTTCATCACAACAGAGTTGACAATCTGCAACAGGGTCAATCATTAATTTCATGAGAAGGGGCTAGAATGGAACTAAAATCTGGCATGTATAAATATCTTAGTGGTCATTCCATAAAGCTGCAAATATTATTGCAAGACAATCACAAAGCAAACCTTACAGGCCATAAACAGGTATTATCAATCAGATATATCAGAAAATATTTCAAAGTTTATGAACATTGACTTTTTCCAAAGACTACGGATGGTACTAAAGAATATAATATAAAAATATGGATAAACTCACTATGCCTCTCCATGGAAGGCTAACACTCTTAAGCCTAAGCAAGCTACATCTAAAAGTACAACCAGTTTCTGTACCCTAAATTTCACACCTGAATATGCCAATTTAAAGTTTTGCTACTTAAGCCAGCATAATTTTAACCCAATACCTTTTAGAATAATATGAGGTACCTAAGCATCATTTTAGTCCAGAGCATAAAAAAACAAATTCGATGGATCAAAGCACACTGTAATTACCTTTACATTGGAACCGATTCGGCAATGACGACCAATCACAGATCGCTTGACACTACACTTGTCACCTAGCTGCGAACCTTCAGCAAGAATACAATGTGGCCCTATCTAAACAAACGAAACAACAAAAATGAGCCAAAATAGAAGTTTGATGAATAAAAAACACAACTATTTTGAACATTGATGCAGAATCAGATCCAGAGAACCCATTGTTAAAAGCAATTTATACTGTCTTTGGCGTCAAATAGATAGCCTAGAATATGTGCAACAAAACTTTGAAAACTTATATTGCATGCATATAAAAATGTCTAGATTTGCCACATGATTTTTTTTAATTTCTCAATATAAGTACTTTCATGCCACGATGCTTTTCTAAACATTTCCTGATATACTCACCAAAGTAATCACAAATTTGACTGAACCCTATTAATCCTAAAACTGAATTTCCACAGAACACATGCTTAAAATGCCCATTGATGGTCCAGCATTATGAATGTTCATCAAACCCACAGCAGCAATTACTATGGAACAAAAAATATTCAACTTTACATGAAACAAATGTAGACTCAGAAATGATTAGACCTAAAAGAAATAGAAGAAAGGTGAACAGTATGAACACTTATAAACAGAAAATAATAACAATTAATTAACAATAGATATTTGGATGTCAATCTTTTATTTACAGAAGGTAATATTTTTCTGGGTATCACTAGTGAAAACTGAAAGTGTTCCCTCTTCCTGTTATTGTATATAGCAAGGATACGATTGCTATGGCATAAGGTAAAGCATTACTTGTCATTCATTCCAGAACTACTAAAAAACGAAAAAAAGAAGGATTCATTAAGGTTCAAAAAGATGGCTCGCATGTGAGCTGTCAGATGGATGAAGATCTTCATCTTTATACACGGCATGGTAGCATCTAACGCAGTAGCATCTTAAATTGATTAAAACACTTGTTTTCTGTATTTTTGGGCAACCATTGATGCTAGTACTTCAATAAATGAGTATTAAATTAAGCTTACTGTAGTCTTCGATCCAAGAACAGAGGATGGGTGGATGATATTGTTCTGTGCAGAGAAGGAATAACCAGACAGATGGCTAGCTTCCCCCATAACCTGTAATACCAAAACAAGAATTATTAATTTAAGCATAATTCAACAGCAGTGCATGTGACAAAATAATTTCCCTGTAGGATGAAATCCTTACATCTCGATTGATATCACAATATGACTGAATCGAGTTCAAGCGGTGGCAGTATTTGCTTTTAGCAGCAATATAAGCACAGCACCTATGTCCACCATGTGACGTTGATAGTACATCTTGCTTGAAAGCAGATGGTGCAATGACACGATGCTGCGATAAACACTGCAAATTACCTCTGGACAGAAGAGCACTATTCCCAGTTTCATCACCTGTACTTCCATTGCCACCAGATGGAGCTGATCTCTGTTCAAGTTTACAATAGTTAAATACTGCTTCAGAAGATACTGTTACATTTTAACATGTTCAGCATAAGCACACCAATTGACTCCTCACTAAATATGGGAGGACTTCAAGTCTAATGCTACGGTATGATTCCTTCTGTTCCAGTACGTCCTGTAATATTGTCCTGCAACCAGCAGTAATTATAGAATGATCTATGGCTGAGTGTAAGGAACGATCAAACAAGCCATCAAAAAATGTCAAAACAATATGAACTAACCTCTTGAAAGCATAAAGATGTGCATCCATCAGGTCACTTCGAATTTCCATCTAACAAAAGGGAGATAGCATATATATTTAGTTCAATAAACCAACTAAACTGAGTACTTCGCTTAATATAGATTAAATCGAAGTGTTATTGAACCAATTAACATGACTGTGACCCACTAAAAATTGATATGTATACCCAAAAAAAAAGGATGTACCCAGTGCCGTAGGCTCCCGCACTGTGCGGGGTCTGGGCGAGGTTATTAGCGGGAGGTCTTTCCCACACATCGTGCAATGTGTAGAGGCCACCGCTCGAACCTGTGACCTCTCGGTTCACAGGCGGCAAGCACTACCACTTGCACTAGGCCGCCCTTTTTTTCGGAATGCAACACGAGGACTTACCAGGTCACCCATCCTAGTACTACTCTCACCCAAGCACTCTTAACTTCGGAGTTCTAATGGAATCCGGTGCTTTAGTGCTGATACCCAACAAAAATACAATTATTATAATAGCAAAAGCATTCAGTCAAACAGATAAACAATTCATTATCATCACAAGTTGTATCTAAGTACCCTAGGCCCTAAACTAATAAACTCTCAAGGAACAGATCCCATAACAAAAAAGGAAAAGTAACTAGGCCACAGGGAGATGACTTCCCCACGGCTTTGTCCAAAATGTGAGGTGTACAAAAAGCACTGGCTGGCAAAGAAACTCCCTGAAACCAGTTCTCAGGAAGACTGGCTGGCAGGCAAGCCTCTCTACTGGAAGTTCTACGAACTAAGCTATCCTTTCAGTGAATCAGTTCTCAGAATAGAACCCCTCCATAAAGGAAGGATAAAGTTCTCCCCATGTTAGAAGAGTACTCCTGTCCATTAACAGTTGCTGTGTTTCATGTAAATGAATAATGTGAGAAAGAATGAACAGGATTTTCTAGGCTATCTACCAATCATCTGCAATATGTTACAGAATTGCAGTAGAGTCCGTCTCCTGTAATTTTTAACTTGTCACAGATAAGTTGTGCTTTTGTGAAGCTTGAGGTTATATCTAGGCATGCAAGTGGGTCACTATTGGGTCAACCAGTGCCCAACCCACTCGACCCAATATGAAAGTAATGGGTCGACCCAAAACTAAGCACGTGATTACCCAAAATCCAGTGGGTTACCCAAAAAAACTATGCAGCAGCACGAATAAACTACACCAGGCGCGTCATCTCGGCCATGAGTGCAACATCCATGTTGGCGGCCCATCATCTGCCTGAAAAGACGATCCAATCCTCACGCCACCATGGCGCGTCGTCGATGCTCTCGAGCGAGTTCCCCGGCACCGGCATCACGTCATTGAAGCTGGCGTGGCGTGCTATTTGCCTTTCTCGATGTGCTTCACGCACCAGTCTGAAGCTCAATTCCTATTAGTTGTTCTCCATCTCTAGTATCAGATCCCCTACTGCATCTGCATGACCATCGATGTCCATGATGAATTGGCTATCACAAATTGAGGTCCCTGATGCTCGAATCAGTGATGACCTCCCAGATCTTTTCGCTGGCCTTAACCACCATCATCCAGGCAGCAGAACCGCCAGTGCCTCCACTATCTGATCGCAAAAAGCCAGTGGTCACCACTGCCACTGAATCCCTGCAGCTCCCTGCCTCTGCCACTTACCTGCGCTTGCCCCCGGTGACCAAACAGAGGCCACCATAGCCAGCTACTCTGCTCCATGCGTACGCGGATGATCAGCAGGCCCTACAAGTGGATTTGGATTGGCCGCGTGTTGCTGAGCGTGTCTCTAGTTCTATACAGAGTACAGAGCAGCAACAATATATAGATTGTTTTGGGTAAACCAGTTACCCACTGGTAGAAACCAAAGAGGACCAAACTATTATTGGGTCGGCTCTATAGGGTAGTAACACTGATTTTTATTATTGGGAAATTTGGATCCATACCATTAAAAGATCCCAAAGTCAGATATATACCATTGCTAAGTCAATGACATGTGGAGTTCACATGAGTCAATGACATGTGAGGTCAATAGTATATATCTAACTTTTGAATCTTTCAGTGGTATAGATCCAATTATTCCAATTTTTGGGTAATGGGTAGGTGGGTCGACCCAAGAAAAGCTGCATCCTTAGTTATATCAGATGGCCTCAGCCAGTAAAATTCGACAGACTCAAAACTTTGCATCAAACAATAAGTCCATAGCAAAGGCACCAAAGCTTTAGCCGCAAAATGGGCATGTCTCACGAAACCAACCCACAAAGTCAAAAGGAGGTTTCAGAAAATAAAAAAATTCAGGGTAAGTGCCACAGGAATACAGAATGAAAAAAGCACACCAGGGGATAAGAGATCCAATTTAAAATAGAATATCTCACTCCAACTTAAGAATGCCAAAGTCATTGGATTTTTACATTATTGACTTTCAAGATGGAGATCCTAAAAAGAATCTATTGCGGGAGAATGCTACAATAGTTCAGTTATATTTTTTACTTTGGTACGACCTCTTCAGCCCACTGTACCTGCCAGCCTCCACCGCCGCCCACTCCCACGCCCTTCCTAACCACTATTTTCTTCCTCGCCCCTGCCACCAGCACTGCCCGCTGGATGTCCACCTGTCCACCACCCGCCCGGTGGCGCCATCACCCACCCACAACCCGCCACCTCCACATGTCATGCCGCCGACGCCAACCTTCCCTTCAAACCTGCAAGCCATTGGAGCTCCAAACCTCGAAAAACCAAGCCCCTCTGCACTTGCCCCACCACCGTCAACCTCGACCTCCAACCGCGGCCGCCAGCGACCTTGCCGCCGCGCCGCCTGCCTACCTCTCGCGCCAGCCCACAGCTGCTGGCCCCCAACCCAAACCCCAAAACCCTAACCCCTAACCTTGTTCTCCAATTCCGGCGACGCGACCTCACTAGCGCTGGTGGCCGCCGCCTGGCGACCTTTCACAGCCATTTGATAAATTTGATAACAAAAATATTTGTTAACAAAAATATTCTATGTGTCCTTGTCATCGGGTAGCTGGTGGTTGGGAGGTTACCAGGAGCCTATTATGAGCCTATTCTGCTGCGCCTCCCCGCATCTTCTGCTCATGACACCAGATGCCCATGGTGCTCTTTGGGAAGCTCTGCCGTAGGTATCTGAGGTGAACATTCTTCTCTTGTTGATTGGTTACTATATGATTTGGTGATTGTTCCTTGGGCAAAAGGCACGCTTAACTTTAGTCAATTTTCACTTTCAGTGGCTTCGTAGTTAACAAGTCTTAAATTTGGTGATTATATCATTTTGCTGTTACAGTGTTTTTGCCTGCTCTGAAAAAAATGTCCATGTGTTTCTGGAAATGAATTCATATTCAGTAAGTATAGATTTTGGTATATTTTGTTTTCTATATTTTGCCACTTACACAGGACAGCATGCTATTTGTATTAAAGCATAGTTCTCATGCATCATTCTATGCCATCTAGATCTAGCTTGCACTGATGAGTGATTTATTCAAGATATTCTGCTGCTGACATATGTTGCAGTCATGAACATTTCACAATTAACTATATGTTGGTATGGATTAAACTGATGCACCACTGATCTAATTAGGCTCCAGCTTTCAGTTATATATGGAGATTAACAGTTACCTTGCTGAAGTTGCTCTAGTTCAGTTCACAAATTCATGTCAATTGTTAACTCTAAATTGGGCTTTTCAGTCCATAGGCTGCAAAATAAAAATTAAGACTGGTATTTTGGGTTGGCTACACCCTAGTAAAGAAGATAGTGTTATGACATGGTACAATTTTATCAGCTTATTACAATATACTGAGGGTGCCTTTGGTTGGGCTTTTCCCTGCTTTTGCTTTTGCCAAAAGCCAACAGCCCAACTAAAGGGGTTGGCTGCCATCCAAAACCACAGCCAAAAGCAAATTTTGCGTAGTACAAACATGAAAGCACCCTTCCGCCCTGCTTTCACCTGCTTTTGGGTCAAAAAAATTACCCACCTGCCACTGGTTATGAAGAAAAAACGGTTCGTTCCAATTTTTATCCCATCACCCGGTGCACGCCCCCATTGAACTTTCCGTCGCAGGCTTATATCCTTCGCAGAAGGACCGCGCGACCGCGACCATGTCGCCGGCGGCCGCTGTCCCCACCTCCCGATCTCATTGGCGGCCCCTTCTCCACCGTGCTCCACACCCCTATAGTGTTGGTTGCTCCCTCTCCCACGAGCCCTTCCCTTCCAATGTCGGTCGCTCCCCTCCGGCAGCGGCCCTCAACTCCGGCGAGCGGAGCTCCGCCAAGGCACGGGTCACGACAACCGAGCGGATCTCTCACGTGCAGTGGCCGGGCAGAGCTCCGCACGTGCGGACGGAGGCCCTACCTCTGCCACTCCCCCACCACCGGCGACCACGATCTTCCAAAGCGTCGGCCCCTCATTTGTCGCTCCCCCACCACCGGCGCACCATGCGTGAGGTCTAGCTAGAGGAGGAAGAAACCATATGTGTGCATGACACGTGGGACCCACTTGGAAGTGATGGGACTTTTCTAAAAGCCACAGCAGCTCAACCAAACAGGCTTCCATCCATCTCACAGCAGCTTTGTCAAAGCTACTTTCTCGAAGTCAGCTCGCAGCAGCTTTTCTCAAAGTCACAGCCCAACCAAACACATCCCGAGTACTACTGCATCTACGACTGCATGACTTCTTTTGTACGAATTCTCGTATTATTTGTTGATTTTGTATTCAGTAAGTATGCCAATGATTTATTCACAGGCTTCCATTGCTTTTCCATTAAATAAGGATATCACAGGTGTTGGAATGAGTTTTAGTCCTGTGTACTTTTGAGTTTTAAATATTTTATATTTCCAGTTCAATTGGGTAACATCCTATTGCCCATTACAGATGGCTGCAGCAGTCACGATTACAATAAAGCAGATTAGTCATAATAAAAAAACATGACTTTCGCTTATGGATCACAGGAATCCACGGAAGCTGAGTCACATGATGGTGATGGCTAGAATAGCTGGAGGGAAGTATTAGCCGTTAGTGCAGTGATTCTTCATTCTGGGATATCCATCTGTATGCTTGTAATGTGATCCTGCGAGATGGAGTAATCATTCATGGATTGAAAAGATTTTTTTAGCCTGGATTTCAAAGAATTCATGTGGTCATGCTCATGCATAATGCAGGCGAAGTCCAGTGCATGCTTGTATTCTTTTTGCTTATGAGGATTCAATATCTGAAATTTATTTCCTTCATACTTTAGTTCTGTACATGTTAGCTGTATTGAGAACCAAGATGAACTGGTCGTCCCAAAATGCTTGTATTCAAATAGTAAATTTCAACTTTTCTGACAGAGTAGAGATGAACCCTCTATATGTGAACGAGGCAGACCTGAACTGGTATGTCACAAAAAGATTGTTCAAATCGCATGAGGATAAAAATCCATGACCACTCCCTTCAATTCATAATGAATACAGTAATTAATTAGTCCTTTCCTCCCGAAAGATCTTTGATCTACTAAATATTGCTCCCGCTACAAGCCTAAAATTAAATGATTCCCCTATATTGTGTGTTGACCACAATATGGTCATTAATTACGATCCTGCAGTAATCATAAAAAGCGGAATTGAAAAACAAAGCGGAAAAGCGGACGTGGGGGTGGATGGTAGAGACACGCTATTGGTTGGAAAAAACCGGAAGGGGTCTCGAGGCGTTTGCAGGAAGCCAAGAAGAAAACCGGGACGGGAGGTTTGCTCGCGGGGGCTAAGTCGCGTGCGGGGGCAGTGGTCGGCGCATGCCTGGGTCACTAGCAGTGGTTGGCTTTAGAAAACCAGGAATAATATTTCATACCGTAGGTATAATTCTAAAACCAACATTGGTGTATAGTTTTAATTCTAAAGCCAACATTGGTGTGCCCAAATGTGCCTAAGATGGGAATATTGCCTATCTTCTTGTTAAGATAACAAAATACAACCAAAGTACATTGATGCTAAAAATAAAGTACATTACAGTTTCCAGCCTAATTTCTAGAACCTCGGTCCCAACCAACAAACAGATAAACTATAAATCCTTAGTTCTGTCCATCTAAATCACTGAAAGGACAACACAGATGCAGAAACCTTGAGATAAAGCCTAGCATTGATCTGTTTGTTTTTAATGAATTACGATGGATGACGATGTCAAGGTACATACATATAAAACTTAGCATTGAAACTCAAAATCTCTCAGGAAATAAATATAGTAGACTTGATACATGCAATAGGTGCCTTACCTGACCAACAGCCTGGATTTTTCTCTTATGAACTCGAAAATCTTTTTCAACATTAGTTCCTACAGGCCATATTAACAGGTATTTGAATCATGGATGACATTACTAGCCTACTATTACAGATTTACAGATCATATAGTCATAGTAAGCAAACCTGATACGATATGTAACAAAAATTGTTTAGTCCTGTCCAGCCCAATTATGTTCAAACGATTTGGCTTTTTAGCTTTATCTTTCCCACTAGAAGAAGCAGTGTCTGAAGGGCCACTAACAGGAACAGAACATAGTAAAGCAGTAACAGCTGCACCATTCCTTCTATGAGTAGCAGCAACAGCCCCAGGCAACACATCTGTTACCAGGTCACCACTAATTACCTGTTTTCAAAGATAGCTAAATGTGTTTAGCATCTAGACTACTCCCAGTATGCTTTGTCAACATTGCCACAGTATGAAAGCACAAACATTACCAAAATATCATTTGCTGTCAGTCGCTTTGAAATAGCCCGTAATGCACCAGCACTTCCAAGATCTTCAGAAACTGCAACTGCCTGAAACACAAGGAAGAGTTATTACTTCCAAAAATAAATGAGAATTTGTTCCTCGCAACAATTGTTCATAGGTTTTCTTAATGAGATTGAGCTTGTAACACAAATAAATAATAAATGTCAAATAAATCAAACAATTAGAAGAAAATTTTATTAAAAACCAGAATGAAGTCAAGCAGGTCAAGTTACTAAACTGATTTTATGTAAGATGAAGTGAGGCATCCATGTGCTTATTGATTAGAATTGATGAAAATGGGAAATAAGTTAGAACAAATACATGTTATGTTGACATATAAATCACAAGCTCCGCATTCTCACTTCACCAAAAAGGTGTTGGAAAACCATCAAAGATTACATTCAAGAATTGGTAAACAAATCCAGGAAAACCATCAAAGATTACAATATTCAAACTTTTAGCCTGCCTGCTTCAAACTTTAAAACCCAAGAAGGACCAACAATTAGAGAGCACAAGAGCACACTACTGTTTGAATAATAAATTAATAAAGGAAATGATACTGAGAGGGTAGGAACCTTACATAAAATCATTTTTTCATCTAGAATTAAGGAAACTATTTATGTGATGCTACCATCATATCCCCTAAACCCATTAGCATTCATATTTCTGAACTGAACACATTCAACACTAGTTGGGAAAATATGTGCTGCCTAATGCTTCATCTCCACTTGACTAGAGTTGCAGCAAACAATGACAGCAGTTCGCCCAAATTATCCAAGTACAATAGGAGAAGCTCAACCAGCACCTAGTTGGCGGCCTTACTACAGTGATTAGCCTTCAATTATCATAACATCTGCGCCTAAACAACCTAGATAAAGGCAGGTACGACAGCATACCCACACTATGACCAGTTATATAAAACTCAATACAAGAAATTGTGACACAAATGATAGTGCCAAAAACATTGCAGGGTTCAGGTAAGCTGCCTTTATACATAACCTACCATTACAATGATAAGTGATTTGTGCATAGTTAAACAAAATCCTCAAAATCAACATGAAAAGCAGTCAATGGACTAAAGAATTCACCTAACATTTAGCTTTCTAGACTTATTCTGTTCTACCATGAAAATTAATCCAAATCAACTATCATTTATATTTGAACCCTAGAACAAATTGTTGTGCTTGCACACCAAGAGTTGATTCCTAATATCTTCTCCAATTGCATAAAGCTCTTATTGCCAATACAACGTCACCAACCAAGTGTTGCAATCTCAGAGACTGAACCAGAATCAAACTCACTTCCACACGAAGTCGATCTAGGTATGCGCTCGAGACCCAGGCGCCGACCAGTCGTGCTGCCTCCTGCCCCTCCACCACCTGCACTACGCCCACATCAGCCAAACAACCCCCCGCTCGTGCGTTGGAACAAGAGCCCTAACAAGGGGAAGAGGAGCAGAAGAGTGAGCACTCACCACGATGAGGTCCTTGAGGTCGCTGGCCTCGAGGAGGTCCAGGGCGTAGGAGAGCAAGGGGCGGTTCGCGACCGGGAGCAACGCCTTGGGGACATCCTGCGGGTAGGAGGGTTAGGGCTTGGTGTGCGGGATTAACCGGGGAAAGGTGAGGTGAGATGGGGAGAGAGAAGGGAGGGGATACCTTAGAGACGAGGGGCGAGAGCGTCTCGGAGGTGCCGCCGGCGAGGACGACGACCTGGAAATCCATCTCCGCCGGAAACGACGGCGGCGGAGGGCGTCGCCGGCGAGGTTTTCGTGGCTCGTCTGATTATGGCAGCCAGGCGGCGGGGAGGGGTCCCTGGTCCCTAAAAAACCGAGTCTTAAGGCAACTCCAACCCGGCTCTTGTATTTGAGCCGTATTCACCCATGCACGAATCTCTCGTCCACATTTGAGGGCGCTCTCATCTACCTTCAACTCCAACCCAACTCTCGTATACCCCCTTACTTTCAACAAAAAATCATTTTTCTATTCCTCTTCTTACGCGTGGGGCCCACATGTCAGCTCCCACCCCCTCTGTTCCCCGATCCCATCTCCTCTGCACCTCACTTCCTATGTCAACGGCGCAGGAGCGGCCTCCGGGCGGGGCGCCGGCGGCCACCACCGCCACAGGCACGAGGCGAGGCGCTGCTGGCCCCCACCGCAACGGGCGCGAAGAGGGCGGCTCCAATGGATGCCGCAGTGGGATAGGTCAGATGCGCAGTTACTCCTCCCTTCCCTAGCCCGCATCACCAACAGAGATGAAATAGATGTAGCTCGCGCAGGAAACCACCGTGCACAGCGCGGGGAAAGTTTTGGCGACGCGCGGGATGCTGGCCGTTGGCGCCCTCGTTGGATGAGGGGTTGGAAAAGGAGCTCCTACAAGTGAGGGTCGAGAGGGGCAGAATGAGAGCCCCTCATCCGTCGGGTGGCTGACAAGAGTTGGGTTGGAGAGGTTTTTTTGCCTTTGAACTCTCAAAGATAAGGTAAGGAGGAGAAGAGGGGTTGGTTGGAGTTGCCCTTACGTGGTAAGAAAGTTGCTAGTTACGCATATATCACAATACATGAGTGTTAGGATCTCAATTTCCGTTTACCGTGTCATTCCGTCCATGTTCTGAGCTAACAGTGTCAAACCGGCGGGTGAAATGACCATTTTACCCCCTATAGGCCCCACCAATCTTCTTCCTCCCCCCTTCTCCTTTCTCTGATGTCAGCCATCACCCTGGGTACGCATCGCCACCAGACACCAGACGGCTACGCGCTCGCCACCAGGAGGCTTGGCCCCGCCGGGAAGACCCCGTGCACCGCCTTGGGCGCGCGACCGCGACCCCGCACGTCGTCGTGGTCAAAAGGGTTGGCCCTACGGGCACCGCCATGGGTGGCCGCGAGCTCCGTCGCTAGCCTAGGCAGCACCGCGCACAGGAGAAGGCGCACCGGAGCCAGGGCACGAGAGCCTGCTCGTTCGTGCTCGCCGCCATCGCGAGGCCCGCCGGGGCCTCTGCTCCGTGCAACCTCTGCGAGGAAGAGGGGAGGCTCCAGCGAGAAGGGAACTGCGCGTCACGGATCTGGAGGTGCTCTGAGCAGAGAGCTCGAGGCGCGGCAGATGCAGAGAGAAGACGGGCTTCGGCGGTGGGAGCTCGATCCGTCGGCCTGAGAGCTCGACCTGCCCGCAACAAGAGTCGCTAGAGGGAGCTCGCTCTCGTCGCCGAATCGAGGGCGCACGAAGATCCCCGTCGGCAAGCGCGAGGAGGCCAGCTATCACTCGTCGTCCTTTTGCTTGACCAGATCGAGATCGCCCTTAGCTTCGCTAGCTGCTACCGCGAGGCCCGTCACTGCTGTTGGGTTTCTACGCCATCCGCTGAGCGCGATGGATTTGGGGCGGAGTGGCGATGTCGGAGGAGAGGGCAGCTGCCACGATGAGCAGGCTCGCATGCTCGCCCGAAGGACCGATTAGGCGACCAGAGAGGGGGGAGTAAATGGGAGCCGATAAACTTCTTCCCGAAGGATGAACTCGTCCTATGCCCCAAATTCACAACCAAGGATTCCCACACGAGTTTTTCAAGGTCGCGTAGTCACAACGGACCTACCAACCCTAGGAACAAACTCCAACTCAAAGCAACACGGAAGCGCAACTCAAGAAGCAAAGGACTTAGGCAAACTGCGATGTCCCAAGCGGACGGTCCGTAGTGACCGGGCGGACAGTCTGCGATGGTCTAGGGGACGGTTCACACGACCTCAGCGGACGGTCTGAAATTGCAACCCGGACAACTAGTACTGTACCTCGACGCAACCATGAAAGCTTTCATACACTCGGAGGTTAGATTCTTTACAAACCAGTGAAGAAAATCTAAACCTATGGAGCAAGGAAATGGGAAGCAGTCCGGAAGGATAGTTTTCCCAGAAACCCTATAGCTATTATATATGAGTTCCTCTGGGTTGAGCGAATGACCAAGCAACCCCTAGCACTTAAGTTGGGATACAAACCCCTCAAGGGCAAATAGGTTATGTAGCACTCCTCTTCATCACACGGTCAAACCTTCATCGCAGTCCGCGTCCTCCTGACGCAAGCCCTGCGATCCCACCACGTGTCTGCCGGCATCGAAGCTTCTCGGCGCGCTAGGATCCCGTCTCCGCCCCCTGGGCCTCCGGTCTTGGTTTTGTTGTTCAACCAAGTAACCCAACCGATTTTGTGGTGAACCGCCGCAAACCCCGCGTGCAGACTTCTGTTGTGAGCCGCTACCCTCCACCGGCTCTGATCGACGACTTCGTCTTGCTTTTCTTGCCACCATGCGGCCCGCACTCGTCCCCGCTGGCCACTGGTCCCTCAAGCCGAGCCTACTTGTCTCTCCACTCCTCAGAGGCCCCGCAAGGCATAGACCTGTCACGCCCGCTCTTCACCTGCACTGACGCAAATTAAGCCGCAATCTGCACCTGTAATACTCGGCCAAGAGTCAGTCCACACCACGTTGTCAATCACTCATCACAGCCAGGAGCGACCACCCACCGGTCATCGGATGCTCCGGTCCTCAATCTCCCCCTTGATGAGTGCATTGACAACACACACAAGTAACCAATTCAAAGAAAAGAGAAAAAGGAAAGAAACGATTGAAAACTCAAACAAGTGATCAAAAGCCAAACAAAAGCCAAGAAAAGATCACTTGAGTGAGAGGAATCTCGGTCCCCTAAGGCAAGGGCAACGGCTCGACACAACCGAGATAAAAATGCTCCAGAATTGCCGACTCCTAAAGGTGAGGCTAGAGGGCTTGACACCATCGGCAAAAGAGCACAACTAAAATTCAGTTGAAAAGAGCTCCCAAATGCATGAATGCAAGCTCCCCCTGAACAAATGCATTTCTCCCAATTTTTCTTCCCTTGATGCAAAACTCCCCTTGGAAACATGAATTGGGTACTTTCCTCCCCCTTGTTGGTAATGCATGAATCAAGTCTACAAATTCAAATATGTGCTTCTCAAATATACAAAGCACATTATAACATGCTAAAATTGAGAAATAGACAAGCAAGATAGCCACAATTTGAGCACAAGCATTGCCAATAAGATAGATAGGGACCTATAAGCAAGCGACAAAGTCATGATCAAAATGAAGCAGTTGTCACAAAGCATTCCCTTTCATGAGCATAGGACATACACATGGTAAAAATGAGCACAAACAACATATAGCCCACAAACTTCATGCAAGGTCACACATTCTCATCACAAGATCATCACAAACACCTACAAGTTATCTCATGTCATGTCAAAGCCACCGAGCCATGTGTCCACTTCTAGATATGAGACTTCTAATTGGTGAACATCATGCAACGGTTTAGCACCCAAGATAAGGAATTTAAAGCATTTATGACATGGAAGCAAATTTTTCAAGCATAGGCATCTCACATACCATTTTTATGATTTACAAATTAAGCATGGTACATGAAGTGCCTTTGTGGCAAAGAGAAGCTTAGGCTTCTCCACAAGGTAACATGTAGGCTAAACATTCATGATGATAAATGGATCTTTGATCCCAAATGAAAAGAACATGGTTCCAAGCACAAATTAAGCAAGATATAGCCATAAGCACCCAATTTGAACATGAGAGGCATTCTACTCACAAAGAGAGGATCAGATAGCATTTTTACAAAAAGAAGTCATCCACAAGCATATATATATCCCAAAGCTACCAAGAGCATAGCTATACATCTAATGAGCATCACAAGCAAAGTCATAACTTCATATCTAGTATATCATGGTGATCAAAGCATATGAGAGAAGCACATCTCAGTGGCATATGATACAAATGCAGTCTATGATACAAAGATGCAAACATGCAAACATGATACGATACATAAATGAGAATGCAACATGCATATGTACATCAACCCTCTCAGCTGAAGCTCAAAAAGGAAAAATGACTCCAAGCTCTCTGCACAAACGCGAAAATATAGCTTGGTCCAAGGGCTTGGTTAGGATATCGGCGAGCTGCTTTTCGATTGGCACATCGATGAGGTCTATGTTTCCCTTCTCAACATTGTCTCTCAGGAAGTGGTACCTCACCTCGATCTGTTTGGTTCTGGAGTGAAGCACGAGGTTTTTTGGTAACACTAATGGCACTCGAGCTATAACACATGAGGGGTACATGGGAACACTCCTCACCAAAGTCACTCAGCGTGTATGTGATCCAAAGCAGTTGTGAGCAACAACCAGCGACAGCAACATACTTAGTTTATGTGGTAGACTCTGCTACACTAGATTGTTTGCGAGAAGACCAAGAAACAAGCGAAGAACCCAGAAACTGGCAAGTACCCGAAGTCGATTTCTGATCGACTCGACACCCCGCAAAGTCGGCATCCGAAAAACCAAGAAGCAAAAGGGAAGAGGATGTTGAGTACCAAAGACCAAGCTTAGGAGTGTATCGAAGATACCTGAAGATCCACTTGACGGCCTGCCGGTGTGAAGTCCTCGGCGATGCCTGAAAACCAGCGCACAGACACACAGAAAACTGGATGTCTGGCCTCGTCACCGTCAAGTACGAGAGGGAGTCGATCATGCTCCAGTACTCCTTCTGGTCCACGGGCTCTCCGTCCTCATCTGCGTCGAGCGTTGTAGTCGTACTCATTGGTGTCGACATGGGCTTCGAGTCGCCCATCTTGAACTTCTTGAGGATGTTCTTCGTGTACTTGGCTTGATGCATAAAGGTTCCCTTTTTCACCTGCTTAATCTGAAGCCCGAGAAAGAACTGCAACTCTCCCATCATGGACATTTCAAATTTTTTGCTCATATCCTCTGCAAACCTCGCAACCAAAGAGTGAGACGAGCCGCCAAAGATAATATCATCCATGTACACCTGAACAATTAGGATATCATCACCCTACCACTACAAGAAACTATTTAATCTATGACGTAATCATTTTGTCGCGGATTAAATAATATTCGTCGCAAATCGAAGATCCGTGACGATTTACATTTTCGTGGTGGAATGAGCGTCATTGATTAAATCTCGCGACGTTCCCTTAATAAACGTCACGATCCGTGACGTATCTGGATCGTCACGGAGTAGCCCGAGGCCCATGTAGCCCAACCCATAGCTCACTATCCGTGACAAAATAAAATCGTCACGAATTGTTGTTGACTGATGTGACATGGCTGCTGACTTGGATGCTAACGTGGATGCCACCTGGAAGCTGACGTGGCATGCCACCTCACTGCTGACGTGGATGCCACCTGGAAGCTGACGTGGCGTGCCACATGGCTGCTGACGTGGGTGCTAGCGTGGCATGCCACGTGGCTGCTGACTAGATGACAGAGATGACGTGGCCAATGACATGTCTTGGTGACGTGGAATTTTGAAATTCCTGAGCTAATGAGCCCATTTTAGAAGTGGGCCACATTGTAACCCGAAATTTCAGCCCATCGTAACCATTTCAGCCCACCAAAAATACCCATCACATTTTAATCAATAAAATAAATACAACAGCCATTTCAACCCTCAAATACAATCACATTCATATTACGATTATAGCCCATGATGCACATTTCGCATTATATTTCCAAGACAACAATAGTAAACCATAATGACATTATAATTGTGTCCATGTCTTATAAACGTAACACACAGCAATCAAATCCAACAAATTACACCACATCTAGCATCACATATTAAACTTAGAAGCATAGAAAATATGGAGATAAAATATCATCTTTGTTCCTTCCATATGATCCTTATCCTGAAAAGAGCACATTGTCAAAATATCAAATACTTTGGGAATGGTAATATTTGCAATAAAAAGAATTGTAAATCCAATGGACTACTTGAATTGCGTAAGAGGTTAAATTAATATTGCATAACAGGTGAAATTGATGACAAAACAGCAAGGTGAAATTAAATGGTTTGTTCACAAAGTAGGGAATGGGTAACACTCAGATTATTTTAATGTGCAGTAGTCACATACTGACAACGATGATTTTACAGACAAGTAATAGAATACCCACTCGATTATCTTAATATGCAGTAGTTACATACCGACAACGATGATTTTACAGACAAGTAATGAACATGGTGAATGACCACCCACAAACACATATTGTAGAAAATCAGAGTGAAATTATTCCAAACTACCCTAGCTGATTTACATATGTCCAGGGGCACAACACTTTGCAAAAACCACGGATAATGAGCATAAAAAAGTTAACCGCTGGAACTCAGATAGTTACTCAGATGAAAGCTCTCGTGTACTACATACTCCTAAGATCAGCAACCAAGTTATAGGGGCACTAGATAAAGTGCACTGGGAATAAAATCTATGGTTTGTAAACAAAAGCTTGCATCATAAATAATCAAACCAGCTCACGGGATTGGAGGAAGGAACGAGACTCGCTTCCGGCGCGATCTCGCAGTTGGCAAAGCACTCCGTAGTATCCATGTGAGCCCCCGAAAAGAGATGAAGCAAGCATAAGTACAAATCTCTATCCGCACCGAGAAGGAAATAACCGCAAACTTCACAATTGATGGAATCAAAGATTATTTCGATGTCTGGGCAAACAACATGGCTAAGCACAAAACCATGTGAAGGACAATCAACCGGCACCCGTCAACTTAAGTTCCCGGGTCCACCCCAACAATGAACAAGAACACGATCCGGAAAAATGAACAAGAACACGATCTAGGCCCAATCCCAACCCAAAGCATGCAACCGAATGCACACAGAAAAATAAAATCAAGCGCCGGCGTTCCCGCGTCTAGACAAGAGATGCATTCGATCACAAAGAAAGCAAATGAGAATGTCAATCGCAACATAACTTGAATGTCTAGTAGACAAAACACATTCATATATGTACAGAATGGAGGAGCTTTACCTTAAACAAGAAAGATAATTCAAGCCTACTCTTTCTAGTGGTATTTTTTAATTGCGGCTACAACAAGCAAGCGAGTTCAACTTGAGAGTAAAATTATCTAATTAAAAATCCGGAAGGAAAAGGGAGTCACCTAGTTCTCTTGCCACATCAATCCGGCATCGAATGGCAAGGGCACCTAGAGTTGTGAACGAGCACCAAACTCCCGGATAGATCCGTCACATGCTTTGCACCACACACAAGTATGCATGTAAGATTACAACCCTTTCTTTGCCTAGATTTCAATCCATCCCATGCATATGCAAACTAACTATTGAAATCTAGCATAAGGTAGATCAGTTTCTAGGCATTCATAAGCATTAACCATGCTACCACTTGTGGAACCATGCAAGTTAGGATTGCTTCACATGCATACTTCTTAAATCCGTCAACAAAGGAACAAAACAAGACATTTTTTGAATAAAAAACAGGACAAAATGGCACTTATGTTCGTCAACATCAACAGTCTTAGTCATACAACCTAGCAGAAATTGTTTGGGAATTTGAGAGGGGAGTAATTTGGACTTTTTCCAATCAAAATATTCTTGTGGACGGTTGAAAATGGGGTTGTCTTGACTACAGATAACATGATCAAGCGAAAATGGATTGGCAATCTTGCATGTCAGTTCTGCAGAGATAATGAGACCATCCAAGACTGTTTCTCCCTTCTCTAGCTTGAATCAGGTTAGGGGTGAGAGATGGGTCTTCCTGAAAAACTATCTATGTCAGCAGGCTGCGCTTGCAAAACAATCGGTATTTCCATTGCAATGTAATGGAAATGGGGGGCTCCCTCAATTCATAAAAAAGCGAGCGCCATGAAAAAGAAACAAAATTGCACAAGAAGTTGTTGGAAACAAAAGGTGGCCCCTGCAATGAAGGGAACCAGGTAAAATGGTGCATACATGCTGTACCTTCAAGTGCATTCCAACCAATTTAAGTCAAGTTTAGGAGTCACTAATGCACATTGCACATAAGAACTAATTTTGCACTACTGTATAAACAAACAAAGGCCAAATGCATGTATAGTACCTAGTCGTGTACACTGGTGCAAGTGAGCAAAGACCCACACATCCTTAATGGTATATAAGGGGGAAAAGAGAAATCTGTTAGGAGTGATTACCTCTGAAGACGTGTTGAAAGCGTCATTCCACACCAAGAAGATCCTTGGGCACAAGCTCTTGCGTGCGAGGCTGGTTGCTCATATCCTGACCAAGTAACCAAAACAAAGATCATCAGTACCACTTCACAAGCAACAAATAGCATGCCTACAACTATAATAATGGAAACATCATCAAGCCAAAGAGCCAGCAAGCTAACCAGTGGCGGGAGACACACATCAGCATGGCGTCGCGGCACTGTCAAGACGCCGCCATGTATGCTTGTCTCTGAGGCTGACAATATCTTGCAGAATGAGTGCACACGTGACCTCGCAGGTGCAGCTAGTGGTGCACAAGGTATCTCCTCACTAGAGCCGCCATCCTCTAGTCGCTACACACAAAACAAGCAAATGATTCTCGTTTAAGCGATTGAGCCCAAAATACCTAGATGGAAGCGAGAAAACATTGCTCACTTTGGTTTCGGGGGAGCAACCGAGCCGGGCAAACACCTCATCGGTGACCGGCTCGACCTATACAAGCAAAATTACAATCAAATATGCCTATTATTGGAAAGCAAGGCTCACATTTGCAAGACGAGGGTTTATATGTACCATCAATTCGATGTTGACGACCTCACAAGGGAAATTTGAACCCCAGGAAGAAATGCCCATCTCAAAAGGACCGCGTCAAAGTAGTGGACCTGCTCGATGTGGCCCTGCGGAAAGTAGTAGACCTTGTCCCCGACACGGCCGCCGCCTCGTCGAGCCCCTCGTGGTGCTGCACGCACAGCACCACCACCTGGGGCAGGCACACCACGGGCTCCGGCCTCTCCACCTCGGCCGGCTCGAGCCCATTCCTGGGCTCCGCCCGTTGGCGGCGACGGGGAGGTCACCCGTGACGTGGCCGTGGTGGTGGTGGTGGTTCGGCGGCGCGCGCGGGGCGCGCGGCCGGCGACGGTGATGGAGAGGACGAGGAGTGGACGAGCCTGGAGGCCATGAGATCTCCCAATACCATGGACGCTTGCTGGGGTGTGCGTCCTCAGCCCGCAGCCATGATTGGTTCGGGGGAGCTTGATCACCTCACCTACATCGATCGAATTGCGGGGCGCCACCGGAGGTGCCCGCCCTGGCCTGCTCCGTGTGCGGGCTGGGGAGGCGAGTAGAGAGGGAGCGAGTGGTGGAGGTCAAGGCCGGCGGCGGATCCGTCGGCCGGCTAGCGGTGGAGAGCAGGATGGGGGCGGCGGGGGGAGGGCGTGGATGGGGAGGGAGGAGCCGAGGAAGGGGCCGCGGCCTCCTCCTGCTCCGCGGGATCCAGGGCTTCCGCGCCTCGATGGAGGGAAGACGAGCTAGGTGGAGGCGCGGAAATGAGGCGCGCGGCGTGGGAGAGAAGCGGCGGTGGTGGCAGGCAGGACGGTGGCGCAGATCTGAGATGGGAGGCGGAACGAGGTGGGAGACCGGGAGGGAGGAAGAGAGACCTGAGGGGTAGGGTTTCCACCGGTCGGATTTTATACATGGTGGGATCGTGATGGACGGCAGAGATTTGTTGGATCAGAGATGAACGGCCGTAAGAAGTCGGGCCTTAGCAGAAGCTTTCATGGCCCATTCCACTATTTTCTTTTTTTCTTTTTTCTTTTTAATTTACTAATTTACTTATAAGAAAATAATTACAATTTGAACTATGTGTACCTCCAATAGGATTGGGAAAATTTCACAAAAATCATAATTAGGCTTCTATGGTCCATTCTAGGCCACATCTAGGAGATTGACGAAAACTTCAATTGACTTGTGGGAAAAACTCGAACTTCTACTAGTCACCTTGTTGTAAAATAATGATAATGATACTTAAATTTGTTCAAAACATTCTACAAATTGACATGAAACCATATTTTAAGGGTATAATGCTCCTATAAAAAATTCATATGGTTTTGATAAAGTAAAATTATAGATGTTCACAAATAGGACACAAGACTCGCTTAGTTTCCTACAATTGAAAACAAACTTTGAGATTTGAACAACTAATAACGTGACCAAACTTGTATGCACCTCAATTTTTGACACCATCTCATGTTGACCATAAAATTAGAGAATATTAAGTTATATTAGCAATTATAATGAAAAAACATGTTTTTTATATTCTCTTTTTAGTTGGAAAAGTTATGTTGCATGAAAAGCAACCAAGAAATAGTAATTAAGATACAAACAAATGGCACTGAGTAAAACATCTCGATTTTAGAAAAAATTAGAAAAAAGAATCAACCGATTTGGAGTTCGTATGAGGAAGAAAAACAGTTTACAAGTTTTATTCGAAGATTAAAAACAGAAACTGCAATTGCTATGAACTGAGATGAACAAGTGTGTTTTCTCTTTTTAATCTTTGACTAAAACTTGTAACTAGTTTTTCCGCCTCATACTAACTCCAAATTTGATGATTCTTTTTTCTAAAATTTTCTAAAATCATTCTCTACCAAGATCTACAACTTTAACAAATGAAAAATTGATTTCAACAGCAGTTTATTAGGAGTAATTCAAACTTACATCTCGAATTTACACTATCACTTTAGGGAAAACTCGAATTTCAACTAGTCACCTTGTTCTACAAATTGGCATAACATCATGTTTTTGTCCCAAAATATTGCCATAAAACATTTAAGTGGTTTGAAGAAAGTAGGATCATTCATTGTTCACAAAAGGATACATCCCTTCTACAGTTTCCTAAAACTCAAAGTCAAACTTTGAGATTTCTGTACCTCATTATAAGTTTGAACTTGTATGCACTTCAAACTTGGAGACAAACTTATGTTGAGCATAATATGATCAAATATGAAGTTGCATTATCAATTCTCTTGCAAAAACTTGGTTTTTCTGTATATATAAACACACACATACTCGATAGATGAAAACAAGTCATACTGAAAAGTTCAACAAATTTCAATTAACATAGAAACAAACATCACTAAATGAAAGTTCGTGATTTTAGAAAAATTTGGGAAAAAGAAACATAAGATTTGGAGTTCATATGAAAGAGAAAAACCAAACACAACTTTTAATTCGGATTAAAAAGAAAAAGATGAACCCTTAAGGTGTTCTTCAATTTGTAAATTTCGGATATAAAATGCAACCCTAACCAACATGTTTTTAATATATATATACAAACTTCTGCAAGTAAACACAACTTGACTTGTAACTCAGTGGTAACTCATCTTCCTCCCTACCCCTAGGTCGTGGGTTCGAGTCCCCCATCCGACGCTTTTTTTGTATGCGGGATATATTTCAGAGGGGTTGGGCCAATGTGGCGTTGTGGCCCATGCGTCGGCTGGGCCTTTGTGGGGCTAGCGGCCCATGCGGTGTTGGCGGGCTGGCGGCCTAGTGGCCAACCTGGCGCTGGCAGCCCGTGCGGTCGTTGGGCCATCTTAGCGTAGGCGGCCCATGCGGCGCTGGGCCAGAGCTGAGGTGGCAGTGTGGTGGGCCCCTGGTGCTCGCGTGGTGGTGACGTGGCGCCTGGGTGAGGTGACGCCTACGTGGCAGTGAGGTGGGCCCCTAGCGTTCGCGTGGTGGTGACGTGGCGCCTGCGTGGCAGTGAGGTGGGCCCCTGGCGCTCGCGTGGTGGTGACGTGGCGCCTGGGTGAGGTGGCGCCCGCATGGCAGTGTGGTGGGCTCGGGGCGCTCACGTGGTGGTGATGTGGCGCCCGGGTGAGGTGGCGCCTTCGTGGCGGTGAGGTGGGCCCCGGCGCTCACGTGGTGGTGACATGGCGCCTAGGTGAGGTGGCGCTCGCGTGGCGGTGAGGGTGGGCCCCGGGCGCTCGCGTGGTGGTGACGTGGCGCCCGGGTGCGGTGGTGCCCGCGTGGCGGTGAGGTGGGCCCCGGCGCTCACGTGGTGGTGACGTGGCGCCTGGGTGAGGTGACGCCTGCGTGGCAGTGAGGTGGGCCCCTGGCGCTCGCGTGGTGGTGACGTGGCGCCTGGGTGAGGTGGCGCCGCGTGGCGCGTGTGGTGGGCCCTTGGCGCTCACGTGGTGGTGAGGTGGTGCCTGGGTGAGGTGGCGCCTGCGTGGCAGTGAGGTGGGCCCTGGGCGCTCACGTGGTGGTGACGTGGCGCCCGGGTGAGATGGCGCTCGCGTGGCGGTGTGGGTGGGTCCTAAGTGCCGGTGAGGTGGTCGTTTTTTTTACGGATCGCGACGAATGCGCTAAAACGTCACGGTGTTGTGGGCCGTATTGCGACGAATTTAACAAATCGTCATGATGGTTTGGGCTTCAATATCCATCCATGCACGTCCGTGACGAAAAAATATGAATACGTCGTAGAATCGCGACAAACTAAACAAATCGTTGCAGTGTTTGTGACGAAAAAAAGGAATACGTCGTAGAATCGTGACGAATTTAACAAATCGTCACAGTGTTTTGGTCTTCGATGCAAATCCGTGACGAAAAAAAGGAATACGTCGTAGAATCACGACGAATTAAAGAAATCGTCGCAGTGTTTTGGGCTGCAATGCACATTCGTGACGTTTTACGAAAACGTCGCGAGAAAGCGTCACGGATTAAATAGTTTCTTGTAGTGTACCCGAGGAGAAAAAGAATCTTATCAACCTTGCCCATCTGAAACCCCTTGCTAAACAAGAACACCCTCAACCTGCCATACCATGCCCTGGGAGCTTGTTTCAGCCCATACAAGGCCTTCCTTAGCTTGTACACTCGGTGGGGAAACTCAACGCTCTCAAACCCAGGTGGTTGCCTCACATAAACTTCCTCCTCCAAAAACCCATTCAAGAAGGCACTCTTCACATCCATTTGGTACAATCTGAATCTTTTAGCGACAGAAAAGGCTAGAAGAATCTTGATTGCCTCCAAACGGGCTACAGGAGCAAATGTCTCCTCATACTCTATCCCCACCTTCTGGCTAAAACCCTGAGCAACCAACCTCGACTTGTTCCTCACCACCTCACCATTCTCACCCTCTTTGTTTTTCCACACCCATTTTATCCCAATAGGTTTGCAATTTTGTGGTGGCTCCACTAACTCCCACACTTGGTTTCTCTCAAAATTTTCTAACTCCTCATGCACGGAATTCACCCAATTAGGATCAGATAGCACGTGTCTAATGTCTTTCGGCTCGAAGGTAGCAACAAAAGCTGAATGAGCAAAGTGAGAAGCATTTCTGGATCTCGACCGTGTCATACGCTCATTGATGTCGCCGATGATTCTTGAGGGTTGATGATCAACTTGAACGCGCCTCGGTGCCTCTCACCTAGAGACAACCTCCCCCTTAGCAGCTGCTTCCACTTGATCTTGCTGGATCGTAGGCGGTGTAGGGGATGGACCATCCTGCACCGTAGTCGTCGTAGTGGAAGTAGAGGGTACATGTGTGGTTGGAGCTTCACCATCATCCTCTCCAGCATCATCCTCCTTGTCCTCAAAGATCTTCTTGCCAACTTCGTCATCACTTGCACACTCAAAGATAGATGAATTGCATGGTTGTGTCTCATTGAAGGTAACCTCGCAAGTCTCCATGACTAGGTTAGTATCAAGGTTGAGCACACAAAATGCTCGAGAATGACTAGCATAGCCCAAGAAAATCCCATCGGAGGATCTGGACTCAAACTTATCAAGCCTGCCCTTCTTGAGAATAAAGCACCGACAACCAAAAGCCCTGAAATGGCTCACTTTAGATGCTCGCCCGTGCATGAGCTCATAGCACGTCTTGTTCAAGAAGGCCCGAAGAAAAATCCGTTCCCAACATGGCAAGCGGTATTCACCACCTCCGCCCAATATCTTCTCAGAGTCCTATGCTCCTCGAGCATCGTTCGAGCCATCTCACAAAGGGAACGATTTTCCTCTCAAATACACCATTCTGACAACCCACATAGGGAGAAGAAAACTGATGTTCGAGACCCAAATCACGATAAAAGGTTTCAAAATGAGAGTTTTTAAAATTCACTGCCATTGTCGCTACGAATAGCTCGAACAACATCTCCATTCCTCTTATTCTTCAACCTCAAGATTAGATCTCGGACAAAGCCAAACGTCTCCCCCTTGTTAGCCAAAAAGAAGACCTAAGCATAGCGATAATATTTGTCTACTATCACAAGGACATACCATTTCCTACCCGCTGAGCACACACGAGCTGGACCAACCAAGTCCATATGGAACAACTCGCCTGGCCTCTCTGTCATAACGGATGTCAGAGGCGGGTGAGAGGCGGCAACCATCTTACCATGCCTACACGGAGCACATACCAAATCCTTTTGGTATTTCAACTTTGGCAATCCTCGGACCAAGCCTAGCCCACTCAAGTGTGACAACAAGTCAAAACTCAAGTGACCTAGTCTCCTATGCCATTTCCAAAGCTCCGTCGAAACACCAGCAACCAAGCAACGGGAAGAGCCAACACAATGAGAAAAATCGGCTCTGAAAATCTGACCCTCGGGGACGATTGTGCAAATGAGATCGCCTCGGGAGTCCAAAACACGAGAACAAACCCGTTTTGAAACAAACTTCAAAACCCTCATTGAGAAGCTGGGAAACAGAGAGAAGATTATAACCCAAAGACTTGACAAGGGAAACACACCGAAGAGTCACAGACTCACTCACCTTCACTATGCCCACTGAAAGCGCTCTACCTTTCCCATTATCCCCAAAAGTGATGTACTCTTTGGTCATCACCGGGGTGAGGCTGGAGAATCACCTTCAATCTCCGGTCATGTATCGAGAGCAACCGGAGTCGATCAACCAAAAACCCTCCATGCCTCCCACATGCAAAATCAAAAACAAGAGCGAGAGTGAGCAAATGACTCAGCACTGGGGTTAGTACAAAACAAATCAAACCAGTGCCGTACCATTTGCTCAAACGTGGGGTTAGCAAAATCCATCATATCTCTCCTAGGTGGAACACCCAGACGTCCCCTTGGAGGACTACGCGTGCCACGAAGGGGAGACCGTGGCCCTTAGCTCCTCTGGGCCCTAAAGCTGCGATTGTTCCCCCCATACTCGTATTAGCCATGAGCGAAGGAACGTCCAACAAACTCACCATGCCCAAACCCAACACGCCTACCACCTTCTTTATGTGGTGGCTCACCTCGAGGCACAAACTCGCGCCTCTCTCGAGGGTAAATGGTACGCATCATACCCTCACCTCTCGGCACCAACCTAGGCTCAGGCACACCACAAGAATGGCGGTACCTGTCCTTGTTGGCCATGTTTCTAGCCAACCTCTCCTCATGCTTCCTCTTGAAGCAAAACTCAGCAGGGTGTCTGTCCCTCCCACAATGCTCACAATGGAAGGGTTTTGGTTTTGGCTTTGGTTTTGGGCTCTCTTTGGGCTCTGGCTTCTCCTCACTCGGTTTCTCTCCCTTCTTCCCAAAGAACTCACTCCCAAAGTCACTCTTGAGCTTGATGGGTTTCTGGAAGTCATCGGTATGTGGAGGAAACACAGGTGGAGCTGGGGTTGTGTCTAGCCGGTCATCATAAAAACTTGTGCCAAAATAACAAATGTGTCGGTGCGGAATGTGGTCCCGACACTAACCAGTAATAAGCGCCGAGGTCTATCCCTCAATGGTCGATGCTAAGCAATAAGAGACACGGGATTTATCCTAGTTCCGGCCGAGGGGGTCGTACGTCCAGCAGTGGTGTGCTCAAGGCACTATATTGCTCAGCACCGGGGGTGCCTGTAGTGGGGCTGCTACAAGCAAGGCGGGAGGGGAAGCGCCGCTTCCAAGCCCCTGGTGTAGTGGCTGAAGATGTTGTGGGAGAATTGGAGAGCAAGTGCGTGGCGCAACCTGTCTCCTGTTATGTTGTGTGTGTTGCGTGTATATCTGTTCGTCTGTCTCTGTCCCCTGCGGCAGGGGGGTTCGTCCTCCTTTTATAGATCAAGGAGAGAGCGAATCACATGCGCGCCGTGCTATTTAGCTACGTGAAGGGGCGTGGTGTGCTATGCTGTAGAGTGGGCGGCCGTCCGGACGATCCTTGCAGCGACCCAGCCATCATGTCTTATCTTGTACCCGAACAGTAGCGGCTTCGAGGGTAGAAGGGCAGCGGATGGCTGTGATGTCCTCAGATGGGCTCGAGGGAATTGCTGACGTCGGTCCGTACGGGGCACAGTGGCAGATAAGGCGACGTCCCGTTTCCGCATGCTCCACTGTGCTAGAGCTGTTGCTACGGCGCCCGGCGTGCGGTTCGTACACGCGGGGGCGGCAGCCATGCCGTTAACAGTGGCAGGGATGGCGTCCCACCAGCCTAGCGCCTTCACCTAACCCTGCAAGGTCACAAGAAAGCAAGTCGAGGGTGCAACCGGCCCCCCTTCGAGGGCTCGACGCGTTAGCCGTACCGGAGCAGGCGGCGCGGCGTCACGGGACTGGCGCTGGCCACGCCGCACAGTTCCTCCCACGGTGGCGGGTATGGGATCCCTCTCCGGGGAGTTGGTGCGGCGGTGCGGGGTGCGAGCCCCGGGCGCATGATGGCGCCGCCCCGCCGGTGTCGGGCATTAAATTCCGGCGTACGGGAGCGCGGGCGCACGCGTGCGGGGCGCCCTCGAGCGAGGCGGACCCTGTTCGAGGGGAGCGAGCCCTCGAACGAGGCGGACCCCGTTCGAGGGGAGCGAGCCCTCGAGCGAGGCGGACCCCGTTCGAGGGGGGAGCGGGCCCTCGAGCGAGGCGGAGCCTGCTCGAGGTGAGTGTTCCCCCTCGAACGGGACGGAGCCTACCTGAGGGGGGCGCGCGCCCTCGAGCGAGGCGAAGCCTGCTCGAGGGGATCTTCGAGGAGGCCGCCTTGGTGGGCCGTTGGGGGCCTCCGCGGCGTGGGTCGTGTCCTGCATGGTTAGGCGAGGTGTGTTTGGCTTCGTTGCATGTTTTAAGCGGGGATTTCCCTGTTGATTAAAGGGACCCCTAGTGCTGTCCCCGACAGTAGCCCCCGAGCATCTGTGGGTTTGCCATTGAGGCTCCCGCAGATGCTGGAACCTACTGATTAGGAAGTTCTTCCCTCCTGGCTTCGCGAACGCTTCTCCGTGGGGCCGCGTCAGCGACCCGCGGGTCCCAAGCCCCCGGCCTGCGGGGAGCGTGGGTGCTCTCCGTAGGGGTTAACCGTGAGAGTTGACCAGAGGGCATGGTACATGTTTCAACCGGCGTCGGCAATGTTTCAGCCGGCTTTGGTGACGCACGCGCTGCTGGCACTATCTCCGGCGGGTGCAATCCAGAAGGTGTAGCCGTGCGTCAAGCCCCCTAGCCTGGGCCCGTTCGAGGCGATCGGGTAGAGCTTTACGACTTGTTTTTTAACGCGCCCTCGCCGTCCCTCCGCGGGACGAAGGGTGAGGTTTCCGCAACTCCCATCGAGCGGGTCGCGGATTGCGGATTCCTCGTCGAGCTCCTGGCGGGTGATTCGAGTGGACGCCCATGCCCCGTTCGATAAGGGTAGGCTGCGTGGTCCAGAGACTCGTCCATGGAAGCGCTTGCGTGGGTTTGCTAGGTGGGGTTCGGTCCCGTTCGATAGGGACCGAGGGCGCGGAAGCTCTCCCTCGGTGGGATCCCCCGGCTAGCTGCCCTCGCTGGCTCTCGAATACGACATATTGGGCACCCTCGAGCCGACGGGCTCGAGGAACGGCTCGAATGCGCGTGCCTTCGTCGTCCCTGACTGCGTGATGCGGGGCGCCCGTTCGAACCCGTCGAGGGTCGGGCTTCGAACCTCGATCGGTAGGGCCGTGCGGGGGTGGCGCCCCGGGCGGCCCCGTCTTTGCTTCGCGACCGTCGAGGGGCACCGGGCGAGCCGGCCCTCAAGACGCTGATTAGTAAAAATGGTGCGGGGCGGCGGCTAAGCGCTCCCGGCCCGCATCCGCGACCATCTAGGGGCCTGGGCGAGCCAGTCCCCGAGGCGCTGATCAGTAACACAGCGCGGCATGGGTGCTTGCGGTGCCCGCTTTGTTTCAAACGGGCCCCGAGGCGACCTTCTCACGCTTGTGCCCTTCAGGGGGTGGACATTATCTCGAGCCAGGGGCTCGTGCCGCTCGAGGGTTCTGCGTGGCATGGGTGCTTGCGGTGCCCGCTTTGTTTCAAACGGGCCCCGAGGCGACCTTCTCACGCCTGTACCCTTTAGGGGGTGGACATTATCTCGAGCTAGGGGCTCGTGCCGCTCGAGGGTTCTGCGTGGCATGGGTACTTGCGGTGCCCGCTTTGTTTCAAACGGGCCCCGAGGCGACCTTCTCACGCCTGTACCCTTTCGAGGGTTGAAACTCTCCCGAGCCAGGGGCTCGTGTCGCTCGAGGGTTCTGCGTACCTTGCAAGGAACCGAGCCATTAAATGCTCCACAGTCGAGGCTGTAATTTCGCGTCGTGGGCGCGCTTTTTAGGCGTCGCAGCGCGCGCGCGCGCGTAGTGGGCGGCGTGGGCAGGCGGACGTGACCGCTGCCACGGTCCCTGCTATTCTTCGCCGTGATGATGGCTTATTCGCGGTGGCGTGGCCGCCGCGGTCGTGGTGGGGCCCGCCTGTCAGCGAGAAAGAAGATTCCCTGCAGTTAATGCGCGCGGGACGTCCGCCCCGGAGAGCTCGCCCGCGGCTTATAAATCTGAGGGGAGGGGAAAACGATGGTTTTTTACCTTAGCGTTTCGCCGTTCTCACCCCTTGCGCTCTCGGCTTCGCTTTGCTCTTGCCACCGCGGCCCTTCGCCATTGGAGCTCTTCCTCTTCTTCTTGTCCTCCGCTCTCGCATCCCTTGTCTTCTCACATGGCGCCGCTTCCGCCCCTCACGATCCTCGACCCGTACGCCTGGGAGCGGTCGACGGTGAACCAGCTGGCCCTTGGCGAGCTGGTCTCCGCCGGCCAGTTGGCGGCAAACGAAGAGGGCCGGCCGGCGAAATGGATCGTGCCGCCGGCGGGAGACCACGCGCCCAACCCGCCGGAGGGCTACGTGTGAGCTTCATCCGCTTCCATGAGCGCGGCTTCGCTGCGCCGGCGAGCCGCTTCATGCGGGCGCTCTGCCACCGCTACGGCGTGGAGTTACGCAACTTCGCGCCAAACGCGATTTCGCAGGCGGCCACGTTCGTGGGCGTCTGCGAGGGGTACCTAGGGATCCTAGTCAATTGGGAGCTCTGGCTACACCTCTTCCGCGCGGAGCTCTTCACGCAGCCCACGACGGAGTAGAGGACCCGCTGCACGGTGCGCGCCGGTGGGATGTCGCTCGCCGTGCGGGCGCAGTTCAAGGACGACTACATCCCCTGCACCATGACGACGAATAACGCCGGCTGGGAGCGGGGGTGGTTCTACTTGCGCAACGCCGAGCCCGGCCTCCCCCCCTACACCGGTCGGGTGTTCAAGGAGAAGCTTGAGCTCCCGGAGCTACGGGGTGTCCACGCCCCGAGATCGGAGGCGGGCGGGCTCGCTCCCCGGCCGCCTTGAGGAACACGGCGACGCGCGGGCGACCGCGGCGGGCGTCCTCGCCTTCCTCCACCACCGTCGGATCGTGCCTCCGATGGAGAGGCCGCTCGCATCTTCGAGATGACGGAGGTGGCGGACCCCCGTCGCGCCGGCGAGGTCGCGGATGCTCCCGACCCCCTCGGGCGGGCGTACGCGCTCACGCGGGCGCAGAACGCCATCGACACCCGGATGCTGCGCCAGGACCGGTCCCCGTGGGACCTCGAGATGCTCTCCACCGGCCCGCTGGTGAGTATGGTTCTCGACCCTGTTTTCGTTCTTGATGATGCCCCTGGCCCCTGACGCGCCGTTAATGTCCTCGCCTGCAGCTGGTGACCTTCAGCGCCGCGAAGTCCGTCCCGCCTACCCCTGACTCCCGCGCGCTCGGTCGGGCGGCGCGGCGAACGGGAGCACGAGCGGGCGGCGCGCGGGGAGGGAGCGCGCGGCGGCACGCGAGCGCCGCGAGCGGCGGAGCGAGGAGCACCGGCCGCGCGAGCGGCGAGGGGCTCTCCCTCGCCGGGGACCGAGGATTATTCGTCCTCGGAGGAGGACGAGGAGGAAGAAGCCGGAGGGCGGGGGCCCATCGATAGGTTGGAGCCCTGCTCCCCCGTCGCCGAGCCGGCTCCGGTGGCAAGGGCGGCATCGCTTGGGGGCGGGCGCAACGGCGCCCGCCGTCGGGCAATCAACGACGAGAGGCGGCGCGAGCCGCGGAGGTGCCGGCGCGCGCCGCGCGGCGCGCGCGCGCGCGCGCGCGCGCGCGGGCGGGGCCCGTGCGCGTGGCGGAGGCATCGGGGGCGCGGCGACCGGCGCGTCGGCCACGCGGGCCTCATCCGCTGAGGCCTCGAGGAAGAGGAAGCGCGCCTTCTCCTCTTCGAGGTAAGGGGCTTGCTCTTCTGCTGGGTTTGGTTTTTTGTTGATCAGGCGTTCTGACTTTCTGCTTGTGCTTGGGCAGGGTGGTGCCAACCGTGCCTCCCCTCGCACCGGCTAAGGTGCTGAGGGCGGACGCGTCCGTCCCCACCCGGCGGCGCTCGTCGAGGGCGCCGCGGGCGGGGGCAAGCACGGCGGCGGCGGGCGAGGGCTCGCAAGGCGCGGGCGAGGCCTCGAGGCCTCGGCCGGCGGATCGGCCCTGCCGCCGCGCGGCCGGCGGTCGTCGAGGAGGGCGGGGGCGCGGTCGCGGCGGACGCGCGGCCCGCGGCGGCGGTTGCGGTGGAGACGCGGCCCGGCGGTGGGCGCCGCGACGGAGGCGCGGCCCGTGGCGCCGGCCGCGGCGGAGGCGAGCGAGGTGCGGCCTGCGGTGGCGCCCGTGGTTGCGGTTGAGGAGGGCGGACGGGCGCCCGTGGTCGCGGAGGCGTGGCGGGAGGCGATGGCCACGGCGCGCGCATCGGCGCCGTGGCCGCGGAGGCGCAAGTGTAGACGCCGGCGGAGGCGCGGCGCGCGGGGGCCGGTGCCGCCGGCGGCTCCCGGGCGGCGGTGGTGGAGATCCCGGACGACGACTCCCCCGCCGCCGGGGTGGGATCGGTGGGTGAGCTTCCCCACGCTCCTCGGAGTCCCGGGAGGGGGCCCTCGTGAGGCGGCGCGACGGCCACATGGTGGCGGGGGCCGAGGGCATGGCGCCGAGGCCTCGTCTTCCCGCGCCGCCACTCCGCCCGTGTGGAGGGGATCGGCCGACGACCCGCCCACGTTCGCCGACGCCCGGGGGAGCATGAGCCGTGGGGAGAGCTCCGCAACCACGGCGCCACGCTCGACCGTGCGCTGAACGAGGCGCTGAGGGTCCACGGAGGCCCCGCGTGGCGCGTCTTCCAGGTGAGGCATCGCTGCTCGTTTTCCTCTTTGTCTCGCTTTCGTACGCTGTCTCTGTATCATGATGCTTACGGGTTTTAACTTGTGGGCGACAGGAGCTCGAGCGTCGCGCCCGCGATAAGTACGGCGCCTTCGATCGGGTGAACGCCGAGCTCCACCAGCTCCGGGAGCGATGCGGCGCCTTCGACGCGCTCGCCGACGCCCCCTCGGGACTCCGGACGTCCGGTTGTCGTGCGGGCCATGGCCTTGCGCGATGAGCTCCACGAGAGCACAAGGCGAGATCCGGCGCTTCCCTCCAAGCCTCGAGCGGGTTTGCATAGCCCTCATCGACCTTGATGAGGCGCGCGCGGCGGCGCTCGGACACGGAGAAGATGCGGACGGCGGCGACCAACCGGGAGGCGGAGGTGGCCGCGTCCGCAGCCGAGAACCGGGGGCTCCGCTCGTCGCTCGAGGGGGCGCAGCGCAGCAACGCCGGCCGAGGAGCGGGCGCGCGCGCTCGAGCAAAGGGCTAAGGAGGCCGACGACTTGAAGGCCGCCCTCGACGCCAAGGTCGCGACGCTCGCCGCCTGCGAGGACCGGCCTTCGCGGAGCGCACCGCCCACCAAGGGGCTGAGGGGCGGCTCCAGCAAGAGCAGGCCGCCCTCGCTGACGCCCGGTCGGCGCTAGAGCAGGAGCGCGTCGCTCGCGAAGCGGCCGCGAGTCGCCCGGAGGAGCGGAACACCACGTTCTCCAAGGTTGAGGGTGAGGCGATAGTGCTCAGCATCGCGAGCGCGAACCAGGAGCTGGCCCTCCAGGAGCAGGGCGAGACCGTCAAGGGCCTCGAGCTGGCGGTCGAGGCCGAGCGCCACGCCCTCGAGGTGGAGAGGAAGCAAGTCGAAGGTGAGCCGGCGCTTGACTCTCGTTTGGTTGGTTTTACGGTAGGGAATTCGCACTCCTTTTTCTCGATTTCTTTCTTGTCTTGGTGACTCCGAGCTTGCGCACCGCTCCGGGGCACGCGGCCGAGCGGCCGAGGCGGCTGCGGCAGCCTCCTACAACTCCTCCGAGCGGGGAGGCTGCAGGAGTTGCGCAACGCGGCCCTCGAGACCCGCCGATGCGTGGAGGAGGGCGAAGCGCGGGCGGAAGCTCGGCGGCCGGCCGCCCGCGCGCCCTTGGCGGCCATGTCACCGAACGGATGCGCCGGCGTTGCATCTTGGCGTTCGAGAGGCCCTCGGAGTGGTACGATCCCACTACGAGGTCAACTTCGAGGCGCTGGCGGAGGGTTACGTCGTCCCTGACGGTGTTGAGGACGAGGTAGCGATGGAGCGTGTGGACGCGCTCGCCGCCAACGCCGCCGGACGCTCGGCGAAGCCTTCGAGGAGTTCCTCTTCCCGGACGGCCGCGACGCCGCCGCTCCTCCCGCCTGAAGACAGCTGGGCGCTAGGCCCGTTTTTGTTTATGTATCAGTACGCTGGTCGTATGGCCTTTGTAAATAAACAAGTTGTTTTTGACATAAAAATTTGTTGATGCGAAATGAAGTCTTTTGTTTATGTATCAGTACGCTTTTTGTTTCTCCTTCTTCTTGAGTAGATTCTAGTTAGGGGAGTTCGATTTTCGCGGGTGGTCTGCTGGGTTGAAGGCGAGAGAGAAGGGCCGTATCCTCGCGGAGGCGTAGGCTATCTCTGGCTCGCGCGCTCCTGCCGCTAGGCTGCCTGCGCCCTGTTCGAATCGTTGCTCGGGGTCGAAGTAGAAAACAAACTTAGCGCGTGTGAGTCGTTTTTGCGCGAAAATGGGACCATTTTGGGGGGGGGGGGGTGCCCCCGTAGTAGCCCCCGAGGGTAACTTGGGTTTTCGGGGGGAAAGCCGAGTTGCCCTTTTCATTAGACTTATGGCGTTTACATAGTCGTCACCAAGTCGGGGCGTTGGTCATGTGATTTTTACAACAAAAATACTTGGAAATCCTAGCTAGGGGTAGAAGCGACGTAGGCTGTTGGATGTTCCAAGCGTTGGTGAGCTCTTCACCGTCCTCGTTTGCCGACTTGTACGTGCCGGGCTTGAGTACCTTCACCACTACGTAGGGTCCCTCCCATGGAGGCGATAGCTTGTGGCGTCCCCGGTTGTCTTGGCGTAGCCTTAGGACCAAGTCCCCTTCACTGAAGTCCCGTCGGTGTATCTTGCGTGCTTGGTAGCGCCTAAGGGACTGCTGATACCTTGCGGAATGCATCAAGGCCACGAGGCGTGCCTCGTCCGACCGGTCCCGGCGAGTCCTCGCGGGCTCGGCCGGTTGGCATCCTCGTCGTAGCCTCGAACCCCGGGCGATCCGTATTCTAAGTCCGTGGGGAGGACGGCCTCCACGCCATGGACTAGGAAAAACGGGGTGAACCGGTGGCTGCGCTTGGGGTGGTCCTTAGGCTCCACACGACCGCTCGGTAATTCTTGGAGCCATTTCCGACCGATTTGTTTAGGCGGTCAAAAAATCCTAGGCTTAAGGCCTTGTAGGATCATGCCGTTGGCACGCTCTACTTGGCCGTTGGTCCGTGGGTGTGCCACGGCTGCCCAATCCACACGGATGTGGAATTTGTCGCAAAACTCCAAGAATTTCTGCCCCCGTGAACCGGGACCCGTTGTCGGTGATGATGGAGTTTGGCACTCCAAAGCGGTGGACGATGTCGGTGAAGAACGTCACCGCTTGCTCGCCCCCGAGATTCGTGATGGGGCGTACCTCCACCCACTTGGAAAACTTGTCGATCGCGACCGGCAAGTGGGTGAAGCCCCCGGCGCCTTCCGCGAGGGCCGACGATGCCCGCCCCCCCACACGGCGAATGGCCATGTTATGGGGATGGTCTGCGGGACGTGAGCGGGAAGGTTGGACTTGCGGGGCGTAAACCGGCACCCCTCGCAGGTGCGTACGATCTCGCTGGCGTCCGCGACCGCGGTGGGCCAGTAAAAGCCTTGGCGGAACGCATTGCCAACGAGGGTACGCGGCGCCGCGTGATGGCCGCAGATCCCAGCGTGGATGTCACGCAGGAGCTCGCGCCCCTCGGGGATGGGCACGCACCGCTGCAAGATGCCAGAGGCGGCGCGCTTGTAGGGCTCGCCGTCGACGAGGGCAAAGGACTTGGCCATCCTGGCGATGCGTCTGGCCGCGGCCCGGTCCGTGGGGAGTTCCCCTCGGGCCATCCAGGCCACATACTTGTCACGCCAGTCGGCCTTGACGGGGGCTGGCTCAATGTCCATCACATCGGCCCCATGGCGCCATACCCCTCGAGTAGGGAGAGCACGTACGCCTCGTTCGAGGGGTCCTCATCCATGGGTTCCGTACCCGCCGGATTCGAGGGAGCCCCGAGGGTTCGTGTGGTTCGAGGGGTGAGGCTCGAGGGCGACCGAGGGCCGAGCGATGTCGCGGGCGAAAACGTTCGGGGGGACGGTGATCCGCCCGGACGCGATCTTGGCCGGCTCGTCCGCCTCCTCGTTGTGCGGCGGGGCACGTGATTGAGCTCGATGCCGTAAAATTTGTCTTCAAGGGCTCGCACGGCCTTGCAGTTGGCCTCCATCTTGTCGTCATGGCAGCTCACGTTCTTCATGACCTGATCAATTACGAGCTGCGAGTCCCCCGCATGTCGAGGCGTTTGACGTCCAACTCGATGGCGATATTGAGGCCGCAAAGGAGGGCCTCGTACTCGGCCATGTTGTTCGAGGCGGGAAAGTGGAGGCGCACCGTGTACCGCATGTGCTCCCCGAGGGGTGACACAAAGAGCAGGCCCGCGCCCGCCCCTGTTTTCATCACCGAACCGTCGAAGTACGCAGTCCGGCACTCTGCCCGGATGCGTGGCGGTGGCGGTGCGCGCATCCGTCCATTCGGCGACGAAATCCGCCAGGATCTGGGACTTGATGGCCTTGCACGGGGCATAGGCGAGCGTCTCGCCCATCAGTTCTACGGACCACTTGGCGATCCTGCCCGCCGCGTCAGGATTGCGGATGATCTCCCCCAGCGGGAAGGAGGAGACCACCGTGACGGGGTGGGCCTCGAAGTAGTGGCGGAGCTTGCGCCACGCGAGGACCACCGCGTATAGCAGCTTTTGGACTTGAGGGTAGCGCGTCTTGGTGTTAGACAAGACCTCCCTGATGTAGTAGACCGGCTGCTGGACCGGCAGGGTGTGCCCTTCCTCCGTGCGCTCCACCACGATCACAGCGCTGACCACCTGGGTGGTTGCGGCCACGTAGAGCTGCAGGGGTTCGCCATCCTGCGGCGGTGTGAGGACCGGGGCGTGCGTCAGGGACGCCTTCAGTTTGTCGAGCGCATCCTGGGCCTCGGTGGTCCAGGAGAAGCGCTCGTGCTTCTTGAGGAGGCGATAGAGGGGCAGGCCCTTCTCGCCGAGCCGCGAGATGAAGCGGCTCAAGGCGGCAAGGCACCCCAGCACCTTTTGCACCCCTTTGAGGTCCGGATCGGGCCCATTCGTTCGAGGGGCCGCAACCTTCTCGGGGTTGGCCTCGATGCCCGCCGGGAGACGATGTATCCTAAGAGCATGCCTCGCGGCACTCCAAAGACACACTTTTCGGGGTTTAATTTGACCCCATTGGCCCGCAGGCAGCCGAACGCGATGCCAAGGTCGCCAACCAGGTCGTCCGCCTTCCTGGTTTTCACGACGATGTCATCCACGTATGCCTCGACCGTCCGTCCGATGTGATCCCCGAAAACGTACTGCATGCAGCGAGGGTATGTTGCACCCGCGTTTCGGAGGCCGAACGGCATCGTGACGTAGCAGAACATCCCGAACGGCGTGATGAACGAAGTCGCGAGCTGGTCGGACTCCTTCATCTTTATTTGATGATACCCGAAGTAGGCATCAAGGAAGTAGAGCAGCTCACACCCAGCCGTTGAGTCAACGATTTGATCAATGCGTGGCAAAGGAAAAGGAACTTTAGGACATGCTTTATTAAGACTGGTGTAGTCTATACACATCAGCCACTTCCCATTCTTTTTTCTTTACAAGTACAGGGTTTGCTAGCCACGTTGGGTGGAACACCTCCTTGATGAACCCGGCCTCTAGAAGCTTCCGCAGCTCCACTCCAATAGCCCGTCGCCGCTCCTCGTCGAAGCGGCGCAGCCGTTGTTGTACGGCGCGGGCGTGAGGCAGGATGTCAAGGGAGTGCTCGGCGACCTCCCTCGGGATGCCTGGCATATCCGAGGGGCTCCACGCGAAGATGTCGGCGTTGGCGCGGAGGAAGTCGACAAGCACCACTTCCTATTTGGGATCGAGGGTGGAGCTGACCCTCAACACCTTGCCCTCGGGGGCGGCAGGGTCGAGGGGGACCTCCTTGGTCTGCTCCGCGGCCTCGAAGGTGCCGGTGTGCTTGGCGGTGGAGTCGAGGTCCTCGTTGACCATCTTCTCCAAGGTGGTTACCAGCGCTTCGTCCAGCGCCAGTGCTTCTGCGTGCTCTACGTACTCGACGTCGCAGTCGAATGCGTGCTCGATGGACGAGCCTACGGTGATGATGCCGTTCGGCCCCGGCATCTTCATCTTCAAGTAGGTGTAGTTGGGGGCCGCCATGAATTTGGCGTAGCAGGGCCGCCCAAGTATGGCGTGGTAGGCGCCCTTGAACCCCACCACCTCGAAGGTGAGTGTTTCCTTGCGGAAATTCTTCGTGGTGCCGAACCAAACCGGCAGATCGATGCGCCGAGGGGTGGACCCCGCTTGTCGGGCGCGACGCCATGGAACGGCTTCGTGCTGGGCCGCAGCTGGTCCAACCCGATCCCCATTAAGCGCAGCGTATGCGTGTAGAGGATGTTGAGGCTGCTGCCTCCGTCCATCAAGACTTTCGAGAACCGCGTGTTCCCAATGATTGGGTTGACCACCAGCGGGTACTGGCCCGGGTTGGGGATGCGGTTTGGATGGTCTTCCCTGCTGAAGGTAATGGCGTCTTCCGACCAGTTGAGGAAGGATGGAGGCGCCCTCTCCGCGGCGAGGACCTCGTGCCGCTCCCGCTTGCGCTGGCGGGTCGACATGTCGACGGTTGGCCCCCCCAAAAATGAGGAACACGTTCTCCACGGCGGGGAAGCCGCCAGCGTCGCCGTCTCCTCCGTCTTTCTTGGCCTCCGCTTCCTTTGCGGCGGCGCGGCCATAGAACTTCTTGAGCATATCGCATTGCTCAAGGGTATGGTTCACTGGGGTCTTATGGTAAGGACATGGCTTTTTCAGCATGTCATCGAACACCCCCGGGCCTCGAGGGGCCGGTCGAGGGCCCCGTCGAGCCGGGTCAATAGCAAGAGCCTCGGCATTACCACCGTCGCGCCCCTGCTCGAGCGCCTTGCGGCGCGGCTTCTTTCCCTTCTTGACCCGCTTATCCTTGTGGTGGGGCTCCCTGCCCTCCGCGGGCGCATCGTCCGAGCGCTTGCCCTTCTTGCCGTCGAAGATTGCCCCCACAGCCTCCTCTCCTGAGGTGAAGCTGGTGGCAATGTCGAATAGCTCGTTGGAGTCCGCGGGCGGGCTGCGCCCCAGCTCTCGCACGAGGTCCCGGCACGTGGTGCCCTCGAGGAAGGCATGCACGATCTCGGATTGCGCCACGCTGGGGAGCTTTGTACAACGCTTGGAGAAGCGCCGTATGAAGTCCCGCAGCGACTCGCCGGGCCTCCGGGTGCGGAGTGCGAGGTCCCGGGGAATTCCCCGGGGTGCACGTACGTGCCCCGGAAGTTACCCACGAACATGCGGACCAGGTCGTCCCAGTTGTGGATGCGGCGGCGGGCGGTGTGCTCGAGCCATGTCCGGGCTGCATCGCCAAGGTGGAGGGGCAAGTTGCGGATGATGACCTTGTCGCTGGTGGCCCCACCCAGCTGGCATGCGAGGCGGTAGTCGTTAAGCCACACGCGGGGGTCCGTCTCCCCGTTGTACTTGACGATGGTTGAGGGTTGACGGAAGCGTTGGGGGAAGGCCGCCGCACGGATCTCCCGGCTGAACACACGGGTCCCCGGGGGCTCCGGCGTTGGAGAGCGGTCTTCGTCGCTGTCGTAGCGTCCACCCCGTCCAGGGTGGTAGCCCACCGCTGCTCGCGCGTCCGCCTTGCTCGTGCGCCGGGCGTTGATGACGTTGCGGGAGTCGCCGGTCCGGCGCCTGCGTGCGTCGAGGAGCCGCTCCTTGACCGGCGTGCGTCCTGGGTTGGCGGGTTGCCCCGCCGCTCCACCTGCATGGACCGAGGGTTCGCCACCCTGTGCGGCTCTGTCATCCCTCTCATCCCCCTGTTTGCGGATGCGCGACGCCGAGCTTTCGGCCTGCTGGACGGCCGCTTGCTCGATGAGAACCTGCACTTCGTGGTGCAAGTCCCGCGCCTCGGGGGTCGAGGGTGCCGGCATAGCCGTCGCCGGCGTCGCGGCGGCAATGAGCTTTTGGCTTGCCCGCGGAGGCGCGTCTGGGTTGTCGACGTTGAAGTCGGCATTGATGCGGTCGCGAACATGTTTCCCCAGCTCCCCTGCGCGTTCGCCGCGCGCAGAGGCTTCCCCCCCGCCATTGAGGCACGGAGCGGCCCCGCACCGTCCGGTACTCCTCCGCTAGCTTAGCCTCGAGCTCGCGGGCACGGGCCGCTTGCGCATCGGCGTCGGCCCCGGCGAGGAGTGCTTGGCCGCCCGGCCGGGCGTGGAGCGATCCCGGGGCGGGGGGTGACCTCCCCGTCTCCGGCGCCCACGGCGCGGTGGCGTTGGGCGGGTCGTTGGCGACGACGACGTAGCACTCCCGCGCGGGGTCGTAGCTCCCGCATGCGGAGTCATCGGAGCGGCCCGAAACGAGTGGTCCGTAGCGTCGAGGAAACGCCGAACATGAGCGGGTGCGGCACGCCGGAGAAGTCCCACTCCGCGTGCCCGTGGAGGTTGGCGGGTGGCGACGCGTCAAGGGGAGCCTAGGGACGATTCGTCACCTCGCCGAAGCGGCCGGGATCCCCGGCGACGAAGACGTGACGGCCGGGGGAACCCCCGCGCATCGTGGTGTTGACGTTGGCATTGTAGGCCGTCGTGGCACCACGCGGCCCAATGGGAAAGCGCGGTCGGAGACCGTGCGCCGTCCCGTTGGGGTGGCGGTAGCCGTGATGACGGGCGCGCCGTGTTGAGAGGCGGCGCGCTCGGCCGCCGTCGCTCGGATCGTGCCCGGCGCGAACACCGACCGAGCGGCGGCGGCGGCGTCGTGGCGTCGACGGACCCGCGGCACACCCGCACTGCGGGCGTCGCGCCGTAGTGGTGCGCGCGGCGGGGGCGGGAGCGGACTCGGCCCGGCACCGCGCACGGAGCTCCTCACGGTTGGTGAGGCGCATGAGGTAGCCGTTCCCCGTGGCACGAAAGTTCGGGCCCCAAACCGGATTTCGAACCGGCCGGGGAGGGGGTCCGAGCTGCCCATGCAGTAGCGCGAACTGCGGTACTCAGTGCGGATCACCATGGAGGGAGTTGGTGGAATGACCTTAGGCACTCGATTGCCCCACGGTGGGCGCCAACTATCGGTGCGGAATGTGGTCCCGACACTAACCAGTAATAAGTGCCGAGGTCTATCCCTCAATGGTCGATGCTAAGCAATAAGAGACACGGGATTTATCCTGGTTCCGGCCCAGGGGGCCGTACGTCCAGCAGTGGTGTGCTCAAGGCACTATACACCGGGGGTGCCTATAGTGGGGCTGCTACAAGCAAGGCGGGAGGGGAAGCGCCGCTTCCAAGTCCCTGGTGTAGTGGCTGAAGATGTTGTGGGAGAATTGGAGAGCAAGTGCGTGGCGCAACCTGTCTCCTGTTATGTTGTGTGTGTTGCATGTATATCTGTTCGTCTGTCTCTGTCCCCTGCGGCAGGGGGGTTCGTCCTCCTTTTATAGATCAAGGAGAGAGCGAATCACATGCGCGCCGCGCTACTTAGCTACGTGAAGGGGCGTGGTGTGCTATGCTGTAGAGTGGGCGGCCGTCCGGACGATCCTTGCAGCGACCCAGCCATCATGTCTTATCTTGTACCCGAACAGTAGCGGCTTCGAGGGTAGAAGGGCAGCGGATGGCTGTGATGTCCGTACGGGGCACAGTGGCAGATAAGGCGACGTCCCGTTTCCGCATGCTCCACTGTGCTAGAGCTGTTGCTATGGCGCCCGGCGTGCGGTTCGTACGCGCGGGGGCGGCAACCATGCCGTTAACAGTGGCAGGGATGGCGTCCCACTGGCCTAGCGCCTTCACCTAACCCTGCAAGGTCACAAGAAAGCAAGTCGAGGGTGCAACCGGCCCCCCTTCGAGGGCTCGACGCGTTAGCCGTGCGGAGCGCGGCGGCGCGGCGTCACGGGACGGCGGCGGCCACGCCGCACGCTTCCTCCCACGGTGGCGGGGATGGGATCCCTCCGGGGAGTTGGTGCGGCGGTGCGGGGCGCGAGCCCCCGGACGCATGATGGCGCCGCCCCGCCGGTGTCGGGGCATTAAATGCCGGCGTACGGGAGCGGTCGCACGCGTGCGGGCGCCCCTCGAGCGAGGCGGACCCCCGTTCGAGGGGAGCGAGCCCTCGAACGAGGCGGACCTCGTTCGAGGGGGAGCGAGCCCTCGAGCGAGGCGGACCCCGTTCGAGGGGGGGGAGCGGGCCCTCGAGCGAGGGCGGAGCACCGCTCGAGGTGAGTGTTCCCCCTCGAACGGGACGGAGCCTACCTGAGGGGGGCGCGCGCCCTCGAGCGAGGCGAAGCCTGCTCGAGGGGATCTTCGAGGAGGCCGCCTTGGTGGGCCGTTGGGGGCCTCCGCGGCGTGGGTCGTGTCCTGCATGGTTAGGCGAGGTGTGTTTGGCTTCGTTGCATGTTTTAAGCGGGGATTTCCCTGTTGATTAAGGGGACCCCTAGGGCTGTCCCCGACAAAATGTGAATAAGAACAAAAGGCCTTGGACGACAATGGATCCTGAAGCACTGTTTCTGCATCCCCCTGACCAAACCCTCCGACATTAGGATTGCTTGTTAATGGTTGATCAAGATTGATCGATTCCCCTCTGAAACTAGAAGTACTGGCCCGGGAGGCATAATATCAATCACTTGGCGTCCATCCGACGCATCGACTATGGATATTTCATATCCTCCCTTTTCTTTACGTAGTATTTTTTACTATACTTGTTGACGTAGCATTATAGACCGTATTGTTACTCTTGCTACCATCAGGCTAGATCTGTCCCCTTCCTCGGTTTCCCCTACATATATGGGATATTTTAAGAAATGAACGTCTTTTTTCGTAGCGGGATCGGGGGAAAGAATAGGAAAGACAATTTCACTATTTTTCTTACCGGGAACAGGGCCTATCACAAGAATATTTTTTTATTGGGACGATAACTCTGAAAAGAGAGATGTCAAGGGGTCCCTCTGGATCCATTTCACATTAATAACGCGCCCTCTTCCACCTATAGGTAGTTTGAGAGAAGTTTCTTTTGAAGTGGATACCCCAGGACCAAAAATTGCCCGTAATAATCCAGCTTCCGCGATATATGATGATTCACTCGCTATCTGAGGCGTTAATTTACCTACTAAAATATCGCCAGTTTCCACCCAGGATCCCAACTTCACAACTCTTTTCATATTTTCGGATGTGAAAAGAAGTATAAATATCCTCATATACCAAACTTTCACTAATTAGTACTGCGTCTTCGAAATTGTAACCCCCCAGGGCATATAAGCTACTAAAATGGTTTTTCCTAAAGCAAGTTCCCCACCAACTGTAGCTGCTCCCTCCGCTAAAATTTGCCCTTGTTTAATGGATCTACCCTGCGGAACCCGAGGTTTTTGGTGCATACAAGTATTTTTGTTAGAGCGCTGATGGGAAACTAAAGGAATACTTATAGTCTTCCCACTACTTGATAAAAGGATCTTATGACTATCACTAGAAATGATCTTTCCCTCGCGTTCGGCTATAATGGAAACCCTCGAATTTAGAGCTATTTGGCATTCCAATCCAGTTCCAACAATGCACTTTTCGGACCGAGAAAGTGGAACTGCTTGGCGTTGCATATTAGAACTCATTAAAGCCCAATTCGCATCATTATTCTCAATAAAAGGAATGAGAGAACCCCCAATAGAAAAATATTGGAAAGGGAAAATACTTCTAACATGAATTTGTTCCCATGCAATAGTCAGGAATTCTTGACGGTATCTAGTTTCGGAACAACTTTGTTCTTCCTGAATACCCTGATTCAAGGACAAAGAATTTCCTGCTGCTATCATATAATATTCATCTCTATTTGGTGATAAATAAACCACATGTCTCTCTTTTTTTTATTTTGCTTTCTCAGATATTTCATAAAACGGGTTCTCTATAGATCCCCAGTTCCTAAGAGGGTTTGGCTTAGGAGCATAGGCATTTTTGTGGTGGGTTCTTGGTGGTTCTGGGATATCTCCAATCTTCCCCTCATTCTCACCACTTCCCTCACCAACCTTGTTTGCCCCAAGTGCTTCCCCATCATAGCGCTTGTACGTCTCAATCATCATCCTCAGCTCAGCTGAGACTCATGACCAGACAACCAACCCATCATCTTTGTCAACTCATCATTCTCATCCTGCAAACGGTCAACATAGTGTGCAAGCTCCATATTCTTCACAACATTTATTTCACAAGTAGAGCATGATATAGGAATAGGAGCTTTCAGCTCTGCTTCTAGAGATCTAGCATTGTTGACGGTTAATAGTTATATCAAAGTTCGTTTAGACTTGCAAGCGGAGAAGTCTCCCGTCGTAGTCAAGGGACCCTTCTTCCCTCGAGTGGTGAACCCAAGGTATCGAATCCGTGGAACAAATGTGTGACGCAAAAGATGATCTAGTAATGCCAAGTAACTTCATTCTTCGGTAAAAGAAACCCAAATGCATATAGATAAAAGACACGAAACTAATCTAATCTACTAAAGACCGTAGATAACAAAGTAAGATTGGGCAGATAAACCGATCTAGAGAGATCGGGATAAGCCTTTTGTTGAAGTTCCAAGCAAGAGAGAAGTAGCAAATCGAATCTTATAAGAAGCCTCTTTAAACCGTGGTTTCCCGTCCAAATCCGAAAACATCCGCCTTTCGGAACCCCCGTTCTGTCACAACGTATCCCTACTCATGCGGGGAGTCTAGGGCGAGTCAAAAGACAAGTCGAGATTCTTTCGGAAGATCCGGTGTGTACCTCTAGCCACCGCGGCTACAAGAACACCCTATGTAATCTATCTCAAGAATAGATTTAGAATAAGCAAAGCCGATCGAAAAATGAAATCTTCGAGGAAACACTTGATCGCTAAGAATAGATTCAACTTGATAATTCAACTATGACAATGATACATACACAAGATCACCACCGGGATCCTTCCTTGATCTTGCTTCTAGCTCCGAGAACTCCGACGTGGTCTTCCGTGCAAGGTTCCCACGTCGGCTAGGGAAACCCTAGTCAACTAGCTCGACCCTCTCCTCTCCGGGATGGTGTCCCTCTCTTCTCTACTCCTCGGCGGCCGATGACGAATTGGATGATGCGTGGCTCTCGACCCCGGGGCTATAAATACCCCGAATGGCGGCTAGGGCAAAGGAGGGGGCGAACGGGCACTGGACAGGGCTGGGCCAGCCGGCCTGGGCCCATCCAGGCCCAGCCCGCAGCCTCCTTTGCTCTATGTCGGTTCCCGTGTCTTCTAGATGCTTCCCTCTTCTGCATGTAGGTCCATGTCGTCAGTTTCTCTCCGAATTGGACATAACTCCTTGTCTTGCAAGATTCAACACTTTTCTGGTTAGGTCCTCGGAGTTTGTCATCTTCTCGGATCAAGTCCCTGACTTCTTGGAGTTAAGTTTGCTTCATTGCATGACTTGTACGGGGCTTCAAGGTCTTGTCATAAGGTGCTTGATGAACTTATCCCGAAAGTCTTGCTTTCAACGCTAAAACCCTGCATAAACACTAAACTCGAAAACCGACATGCACACGTGAACTTTTTATACCACGGGGGTTAGTACCAATGGATAAGGTATAAAACTTATGCCAACACTGAAGGTAAACTCATGGCTAGGTTGACGGATTTTCACCATCAACAAGCATAAACAAGCGAAACATCTAACTTCTCATACAAAACAGGACAAGAAGTGCAAGCACCAAGCAAGGAGGACCTAGATTTCATCTCATCTAGCTCAACCCTAAGCACATCTAGTTCCTCGACCTTGGAGGCATATTTATCCTTAAGCACAGTCAATTCATCAAGGTAAACAGAACAATCAATGCATTCAGGTCCATTGGTCACAACAGGAGTAGACTTAAGGGAATCTATTTGAGCTCTAGCATCAACAAGCAAAGATTCTAGCTCAACCACCTTCTCCTTAGCATCTCCAAGCAACGACCTATACTCCCTCTTCTCCTTGTTGGTCTTTCTAAGCACATCATCACGGTTGCCAAGAAAATTATTCAACCTAGCATTCTCCACTATCAAGAAGGGTGGATCATTGTTTAACTCTTCCTCGGAGTCGGAGCCCGAGTATCCTTGTTGCTCTTCTTGCTTGCGAAGCTATGTGCCATTCCACAAAAGCCTTGGGCGGCGAAGCATAGACCATTGATGTTCTTGCTTGACCGCTTGCCCTTGTGCCGGTTCTCATCTTCATCACTTGAGCTCGATGAAGAGTAGCAAGAGCTTGAGTCGATGTCACTTGCACCGGCAACCATCACCCGCTCCTTCTTCTTGTGACCACCACTCTTCCTTGGCCTCTGCTCAGACTTGTTCTTGCCCTTGTAGTTGTCCCTCGAGCGGTGCTTGTGGTCAGTCCTTGGACGGTGCTTGTGCTCGGGCTTGACCTCCATGGCTTCCGGGCACTCAGCAATGAAGTGCCCGTGCTTCCCGCACCGGTAGCACATGCCCGAGCTTCTCCGGGTGTTCTTCCAGTTCGTGTACAAGCGCTTGAACCGCCTACTCAGCAATGCGAGATCCTCCTCACCCAGCACGTTGAACTCCTCATTTGGCATGGACACCAAGCAAGACAAAGAAAAATGTCTCGAAGACATGTTAGCATTAGTCCTTGATCCAGATACGAGAGCGAGACTATGAGGGTCAGTTTTCTCAATCTTTGCACGCACCCCACGGTCCACCTCGGACGACTTGAGCTTGGAAAATAGCTCGTCCACCATGAGGGTCTCATACTTATCCGACTCAAGAATGGCCTCGACTTTCTCACTCCACATGGTATGATCTAGGGAATGTTGGAGCTTGATAGCCTTGTCATGTTCATCGGGAGCACAACCACATTAGCCCTCATGTTGTTCACAATCCCCGTGAACCGCTGGAACATGGCATCTATCAACTCACAGTGGAGATGCGTGAAATTCTCGTACTCTCTACGGTAGGTCGCAAAGAGCCGAGCCTGAAATTGATCGTTCTCGGCATGAGCATTCCTCAACTTCTCTTAAATCCTGCACACCAAGTCCTCTGTCTGAACCCGATCAAATTCAGATTGACACAGGGCACGGTACAGGCAGTCGACCACCTTGTTGTTGGTGTCGAACATGTCCCTCGATCCTAGAGGATGGAAGCTCATAGGATGAACATAAGCTGTGTTCACCGTGACATCCCATAGGATCTGACCCTTGCCGCGGAGGAAAGCAGTCATCCGCCTTTGCCACATCTGGTAGTTTGCACCATCAAAGTGTGGAGAACCCGAACCTCGTTCCTGGTACGCCATCTTTGGATCTTAGACTGATTAGAATGACGAAGATCCGTAACCGGCTCTGAAACCAATTGAAGGACCAATTAGGCGACCAGAGAGGGGGGAGTGAATGGGAGCCGGTAAAAATTCTTTCCGAAGGATGAACTTGGCCTATGCCCCAAATTCACAACCAAGGATTCTGACACGAGTTTTTCAAGTTCGCGTAGTCACAACGGACCTACCAACCCTAGGAACAAACCCCAACTCAAAGCAACATGAAAGCGCAACTCGAAGAAGCAAAGGACTTAGGCGAACTGCGAAGTCCCAAGCGAACGGTCCACAGTGACCGGGCAGATAGTCCGCGTGGGCTGGCGGACGGTCCGCGCGACCTTGGCCGATGGTTCGAAATTGCAACCCGAACAACCAGTACTGCACCTTGAAATACGGATGGTCTGTGGCTACCTCGCGGACATTCGGACCGACGCGGACATTCCGGCAACATTGGGCGGACAGTCTGGAAACCTACTTCAACCAAAAACACCCAACTCGACGGATCGAAACAAAGTGACACAAGAACTCGCGAAGAACACGATGAATAGCCGGCTGGTCAGCACCTCGCGGATAGTCCACTGACCCCGCACAAACGGTCCGCCAGGAGCGGAAACAGCAACCCGAACCTGAAACCGCAAACACGAGCTCACCTATCCATCTATGGATCTCCCCGTTGACGGTTAATAATTGTATCAAAGTTCGTTTGTGACTCGCAAGCGTACAAGTCTCCCGTCGTAGTCAAGGGACCCTTCTTCCCTCGAGTGGTGAACCCAAGGTATCGAATCCGTGGAACAAATGTGTGACGCAAGAGTTGATCTAGTAAAGCCAAGTAACTTCAATCTTTGGTAAAAGAGAAACCCTAATGCATCTAGATAAGAGCACAAAACAAAGATAAATCTAATCTACTAAAGACCGAGAAAACAAAGTAAGATTGGGTAGATAAACCGATCTAAAGGGATTGGGGTAAGCTTTTTGTTGAAGTTCCAAGCAAGAGAAGAAGTAGCAAATCGAATCTTAATAGAAGCCTCTTTAAATCGTGATTTCCCGTCCAAATCCGAAAACATCCACCTTTCGAGACCCCCGTTCTGTCACAACGTATCCCTATTCATGCGGGGAGCTTAGGGCGAGTCAAAAGACAAGTCGAGATTCTTTCAGAAGATCCGGCGCGTACCTCTAGCCACCGCGGCTACAAGAACACCTTATGTAATCTATCGTACGAATAGAATTGGAATAAGCAAAGCCGATCGAAAAACGAAATCTTCGAGGAAACACTTGATCGCTAAGAAAAGATTCAACTTGATAATTCAACTATAACAACGATACATACACAAGATCACCACGGGATCCTTCCTTGATCTTGCTTCTAGCTCCGGGAACAACGACGTGGTCTTCCATGCAAGGTTCCCACGTCGGCTAGGGAAACCCTAGTCAACTAGCTCGACCCTCTCCTCTCCGACATGGTGTCCCTCTCTTCTCTCGCTCCTCGGCGGCCGAAGACGAAATCTTCTCTCGCGTGGCTCTCGGTCGGGGGACTATAAATAGCCCGATTGGCGGCTAGGGCAAAGGAGGACGGATTTGGGCCCTAAATGGGCACGGGCCGGCCGGTCGGGCCGGCCGGCTCGGGGCCCATTTAGGCCCGGCCCCGTGGGCTTCTTTGCCCGAGGTCGGTTCCCTTGCTTCTGGATGCTTCCCCCTTCGCATGTAGGTCCATGTCGTCGGTTTCTCTCCGAATTGGACTCAACTCCTTGTCTTGCAAGATTCGGCACTTTTACGGTCGGGTCCCCGGAGTCCTGTCGTCTTCTCGGATCAAGTCCCCGGCTTCTTGGAGTTAATTTTGCTTCATTGCATGACTTGTTCGGGGCTTCAAGATCTTGTCATGAGGTGCTTGATGAACTTATCCCGAAAGTCTTGCATTTAACACTAAAACCCTGCATAAACATTAAACTCCAAAACCGACATGCACACGTGAACTTGTTATACCACGGGGGTTAGTACCAATGGATAAGGTATAAAACTCATGTCAACACCGAAGGTAAACTCATGGCTAGGTTGACGGATTTTCACCGTCAACATCTCCCCCATGCTTAAACCTTGCTCGTCCTCGAGTAAGCCTTCGATGGATATCATCATTGCTAAACAATGTTTAAACTTTGCACTTGAATACACATGAGAAAACATAATGCTCTCAAAATTTTAATTCATTAAAGTTCCATAATGTGCTAGCCTTCATCTCTATGGAGGGTAAATTCTTATTAAGCTTATCCCACAAGTATTAACATGCTCACAAAGTTTTAAATAGATCTCAGAATTTTTGAAATAAAGAACGAGAATAAGAAAAGCTAAACCAAGTTCACAAATTTAAATCATCTCGTGCATTGCTCATGAACTCTCATCTCGCTTGTCTCTCAAGCCTATATATTCTACTCCTTTCCCTCTCATATATATGCGGTAGGCTTTATATGGAGCTTTGGGAAAGTTTAGTCCTAACAAGATTTTATAAATGAGGTGTTGTCAAAACAAGACAAGCTTCTCATGGTCTTACCGAGACTCGTCAAAAAGGTCATTGGAAAATAATGTTAAATCAAGGAGGGGAAAGAGAAAAATACACACACTTTTAGATGAGTGGACATGTGCAAATGGCAAAGAGTGATCCCGAGGCACAAAGGAAGTCCTCGTTATCGGATTGCACATGGTTGGAAGATGAGAACGGATCTTTTTAACTTGAAGCCTTGAATGCACTTTTAGAGAGCTAGGGAATTTACTTTACGCACATCTTTTTTTTCTTTCTCATATTTCTCATTCTTTTCTTTCTTTCATTCATTCATTTTTTTTTTCTCGTCATATATTCAGCCCATGACTTCCACAACGAAGTTTTGATTTTTTTTTATACCTTGAAAGTCATGAGTATCACTGGATTTTTTTTACCCAACCCTATACATCTCTTTCATCATTTTTTTTAAATATTCCCCTTTGAACTCTAAAACTGCACCGTACCAACCTCCTCCCCCATGCTTAGACGTTGCTCGTCCTCGAGCAAAGAGGCGAAAAATAAGGTAGGTACCAGAATAATTTTTCCTTGGAGAGATACTTGAAATCTTCAACGTTGGCACCGTCTTGCGATCTTCCTTGAATTGATGATCCATTCTCAACGATAGGTTGTGGTCAAGGAGGTAATCACAAAAAAGATATTTGGTTTAAGGGTGGATATCCGGCGAAGTTTGTGAGATCACCGATGTGGGGATACACAATGCACGGATAAAAGGCTAGCAAAAAGATAGATACGCAAAAATGGAATGACCAGCTTCTTAGTCTCGAGCCAGAGAAATCATGGCCCTGCAATAACTCACTCAAAAATAAATCTTGTACACTAAGGTTTATGCACTCAAATATATATAAGGCTTTGGATAGGTTGAGCAACACACAAGTGATATTTGTGACAAGGTTAGCGATATTTTTGAGCATAAAAGACATCTTTAATCTATTCATAACTTGAGAGCACATAAAACACTATGGGTCTTTATTTTAATCATAACCTCCGCTGAAAATTAAGCTAGCATTTAAATAAATTCAGATTTGTATTTTTTAAGAGAGCACTAGCTTAAACATGCATAAATCAATTACAAAGATGAACAAAGCTGCAATTTTAATCATATATCATCATGGCACGAATTTTGTAACTTTTCCAATGATATAATCAAGGTGGTGTCTTTATTAATGGTGACATCAAGTTGAAATACATACTGAAAATAAACAAAACAAGCTTGCTGAAATTTAAATAAAAACAGAAAATACTACGCAAACACACATAAGCAAAAGCTGAAAATTACAGAGAAAAAGAAAAGAAAAGAAAACTAAAGTTCCTAAATCTTCTAGTCCTCCGCCGGTGGTTGATGTTGATGATCTTGATAATAATACCCTTGCTCGTAATATGATTGGACATTCCCTCCGACGAATTGATTTGGCTCCACAAGGTGAAGGCGTTCAAATTCAAAGGCAATATTTGCATTGCCTTCACCAAGTTGAGTTGCGTTAGCTTGGATGGCTGCGATGTTTTGAGCATTTCTTGCAACATACCCTCCAATAATGGCCATGTTTTGTTGTGGTTGGGGATGATGAGCGTAGGACTCCGCGAAGTTAGCGTTGGGCACAACATAATTTGGTGGGGGGTACCGGTGCACCACCCCCCCATGCTTGCTCTTGTGGCCCTCCGTAATAACTTGGCGGAGGAGGGACCCCCGCCGAACGGTTGCACATTGGGTTGTGCTCCACTTGCTTGTGCGGAGGATGTTCCCTCCTCTACGATTCTTCCTTTCTTGTTCTTCCTTGCGGGGACAAGTAGTCCCTCTTCCAACCAATCTTCTCTCCCTTCATTGAAAAGCCTAAGCCTCTCGTTGGGAAGGGGTAGGTTGAAGGACCGATAAGGCGACCGAGAGAGGGGGGGGAGTGAATGGGAGCCGATAAAAATTCTTCTCGAGGGAGATTAAAACTCCGACAAGACGAACTAGCTCGGTCGAACCCCCGAAATCACACGCTCCGCACTTCTACCTCCCGTTTGCCAAAACCACGTAGCCACCGGAGTGCTACGGTCCTAGGAACAAACACTACCAAGCAATCACAACACACACGCGGCACCGACCGGCGGAAACAACTCGAAAGCCGGCTAACCGGAGGGGCGGTTAGGCCGGGTATAGGGGGCGGTTAGACCGCCTTCACACCGGCAACCAAGAAATCCTCCGAAATGCCTCTTCCGAGCACCAAAACACACCACGGTTTCACCAACGAGAGATCTCTGGTCAAGGCCATGCTAGCTACCGAGAAAATCTTGGCGAAAACCAAAACTTCACCCAAGGGCCTAGGGGCGGTTAGGCCGGGCTACAGGGGCGGTCTAACCTCCTGTACCCGGCAATGAACTCCAACCAAGAACACCTAGCAAGCTGCGCAAGAACGGCTCCAAATTTCACCCGGACACTCCTCGATCAAGGCGAACAAACTCACGAGAGGAAAATCCGGCGAAACAAAACTTTGACCGGAAACACCCGGGCGGTTAGACCGCCCCCACAGTAGGCGGTTAGACCGCCCCTTCCCGAACACGAACCCGCGGGTCAAACCTCAACTTCCTCGCGCCCGATCTCCCGAATCACTCCACGGATTGCGGCCAAACTTCGGGGATAGGCCGGGTTACCTCTTGGGCAACCTCTACCTCAAAGGAATCGACCCGAAACGCTCACAATCAAGAGGAATCGAAGAAATCGCTTCTCTAGGTCAAGAACTCGCCCAACTCGAAAAACCACCAAATCGAGTCCGATTCAAAGGGGATTTGGGGGCAAAGTCACCAGACAAAGAGGCACAAGAACCTCATACGTGACACCCACCAAAAACCCCAAGAAATCGTCCTCAAAACTCCGCCAAAAGAGCTCCGAAAATCAACACAAAAGAGACGGGAAAACCACCATGAAGAACAACGCTGAACCTTCTATACATGCCATGAATGGTTCGTACAAGGTCTAGTTTGCCACCCAAACATCCATCCCTCTGTCTAGATCTCACATGAAGCTCTCAAACTAGCCTTCTAAAAACCTAGGGAAAATAGAGAACGAAAATGGAAAAACAAATGAGCTAGGGTTCCAAGAGTTGGTCGCCATCCACCCCTCTAATTAGTATATATGGAGGCACCCAAAAGACTAAAACGCCCTTCACTAATAACTAGGGATACATGCCCCTCAAGGGCGGATTTGGAAATCTTGATGTCTTCACCATCGGACGGATGCCGGCGACCGCACCCTCGCGTAGCCTCGACGCACGCCTTGCGATCCCGACGCGTGTCCTCCGCTTCGAAGCTTCTCGGCGCGGCGGCGGCCGGGCGGTCGGACCGCCACCCCCGGGCGGTTAGGCCGGCCCCGGGAACCGACCGACCCCGGGCGGTCGGCCCGACCGCCCTCTGGGCGGTTGAACCGGCCCGGGTGGCCGCACCTCCTCGTCGAGTCTTCGGCCTCGGTTTTGTGGCTCAACCGAGTAACCCCGGTGGTTTTACGGTGAACCCCTTGCAAACCCCGCGAACTCGGTGTAGCCTCCGCCAATCTCCACTCATGACTCGGCTCCCACGTAGTCCCGGCTCGACCTTGGTTTTGAGGCTCTACCAAGAAACCGTCCACAACTTCATCTTCTTGTTCATGCCACCATGCGGCCCGCACTTGACCCCGGCCGGCCACCGGGTCCCTCGAACGAAGCCTACTTGTCTTCTCCACACACACGGAGGCCTCACCGCAACGACCTTTCGCGCTTGTTCTTCACCCGCACCAACACGAGTCAAGCCGCAACACTCGCACCCGCAATACTTAGCCAAGAATCGGTCCACACAACGTTGTCAATCACTCATCACACAAGAAAGCGACCATCCACCGGTCCTCGAACCACACATGGTCCTCAATCTCCCCCTTGATGAGTGCATTGACAACACCCATGATTTGTAACCAAAGAGAAAAAGAAAAGAAAATAAACAAATAAAAAGAAACTCCAACAAGCGATCGAAAGCCAAAGAAAGGCAAAGAACAAGATCACTTGAAGGAGGCAAATCTCGAACCCCTTAGGCAAGGGCAACGGCTCGACACATCCGAGACAAAACATAGCTCAAGCGCGGGCGCAAACCACCACAACAAAACTCGAACACCACAAAGAGCTCCCCCCTGCACCAATGCAAGCTCCCCCCGAGCCACAAGACACTCCCCCCCGAACACATGCATCAATGCAACTCGGAAATGCAACAAAGAGCAAAAACTTGCTCACACGCCCGGGCGGTTAGACCGCACATTGCCCGGGCGGTTAGACCGCCTCTGCTGAACCGACCGCACAGGGGGCGGTTAGACCGCCCCAAGAGACCGGCCCTGCACCAAACCGCTCAAAAATTTCCCGAAACAATTTGAACACCTTCCAAACACTCCCAGTGCCCAAAACATGCACAAACTTCTCCCCCTTGTTGACAATGCATGAATCAAGGCAAAATGCGAAAACTTTCAACATATAGCTTCTCGAATATACAAAATTCATCACAAGGTGCTACACAAGTCCAAATGAGCAAGTTAGATACTCGACGGGTTCGTAATGACCTTAACTACGTGATCACCAAGTTTCACAACCATTGGAAAAGGCTAAAAAGGATTTTAGTAATTTTGCGAAAAGTTACTCTCTCACAAGCAAATACCTAAACATGAGCAAAACATATCAAAATGGCAAAGCCACTCAAACTTCATGCTAGGACAGCCATTCTAATCATAAGACCATCATAAACACCCAAAAGCACCTCATGTCATGTCAAAGCCACCGAGCCATGTGCCTACTTCTATGTATGAGACTTCTCATTGGTAGGCAACATGCAACGGTTTAGCACCCAAAGCAAATTAAATTCAGCACATATGACATGGGAGCACATTTTCCAAGCATTTTCATTTCATTTTCAGATTTATGATTGGTGCATGAAATGTCTTTGCGACAAAAAGGAACTTATGCCCCTCCACAAGATTAAGCAAGAGGGCTAAACATTCATGATGGCAAATGAGCCTTTGACCCCATATGATCAATAAACTAGCTATCCAACCACAAAGTAAGCATAGCAAAGCCACTAAAACATGTCAAGATCATATATAGGCATTTACGCATGAGAGAGCATGTATATGACATTTTTCAAAAATTAGCCATCAACCATGGATCATTCGACAAGATCATCAAGAGCTAAGCCAAACTACCCGTAGCATACCAAACGAGCTCACAAGAACATATATAGCAACCCATGGTGAACAATGTATATAGGAGAAGCTTTTCCTATCCAATGCATATGATACAAAATGCATGCAATCTAAGATACAAGGATGCCTATACATCATGTTACATATGCAATGCCAAAAGCAAGAAATGCACACGGAAAGCTATACATATGCTACAAACCGGCTCCTCGAGGGGAGGCAAAACGGGCTCGACACCACCGGCAAAAGAAAGCCCCCACACACCCAACTCAAGAAATCAAACACACACCAAGTTCCCCCCGCAAACGAGTGAAAGTTGCTTGATCTAGGGGTTTGGTGAAAATATCGGCTAGTTGGTCATGTGTGGGTACATGGATCAAGGCTATCTTCCCTTTCTCTACGTTGTCTCTCAGGAAATGATACCTCACTTCTATGTGTTTGGTTTTGGAATGGAGCACTGGGTTCTTTGCAACGCTTATGGCACTGGTGCTATCACATTGAAGTGGGACATGGGTATACTCCTCACCAAAGTCACTCATGGTGTAGGTGATCCAAAGGAGCTGAGAGCAACAACTAGCAGCGGCAACATACTAGGCTTCGGTCGTGGATTGAGCAACACTCGGCCCGCTTACGAGAAGACCAAGACACCAACGAAGAACCCAAAAACTGGCAAGTCCCGAAGTGGACTTCCTATCCAACCGACACCGGCAAAATCCGCGTACGAAAAGCCATGAAGCGCCAAAGAAGAGGACGCGGAGTACCAAAGGCCGAAGTCGGGAGTGTGACGCAAGTACACGAAAATTCGCTTCCTTTGCTTGCCGATGCGAAGTCCTCGGAGACGCTTGAAAACGAGCGCACGGACACACCGAGAGCGCGTATGTCCGGCCTCGTCGCCGTCAAGTAGAGGAGTGACCCGATCATGCTCCGGTACTCCTTCGGTCCACGTGTTCACCTTCCTCATCCGCATCAAGAGGCCGTAGTCGTACTCATCGGCGTCGTCATAGCCTTGAAGTCCTCCATCTTGAACTTCCTCACAATGTCCTTGGTGTACTTAGCCCGGTGCACAAATGTTCCTTCCTTTGATTGCTTGATTTGTGGCGAGGAAGAACGCAACTCACCCATCATGCTCATCTCAAACTCCCTGCTCATATCATACGCAAACCTCGCAACAAGAGAGTTAGACGAGCCACCAAAGACAATATCATCCACGTACACACCGCACAATCGGGATATCTTTGCCGCCGCCTCGGCAAAAACAAGGTCGATCGACCTTCCCCATCTCAAAACCTCTCTCAAACAAGAACCCCCTCAACTTCGCCATACCAAGCTCTAGGCGCTGCTTCAACCCATACAACGCCTTCCTCAACTTGTACACCGGTGGGGGTACTTCTCGCTCTCAAACCCGGAGGGCTGCCTCACATACACTTCTTCCTCCGGCACACCATTCGAGAAAAGCACTCTTCACATCCATTTGGTGCAACTTGAACCCTTTAGCCACGGAAAAGGCTAGAAGGATCCTAATCGCCTCCAAACGGGCTACGGGAGCAAAGGTCTCCTCGTAGTCGATCCCCTCCCTTCGGCCCGAACCCCCGAGCAACAAGTCTCGACTTGTTCCTCACAACCTCACCCTTCTCTCCCTCTTTGTTTTTCCACACCCACTTTGTACCAATCGGCTTACACCACGGGGGAGGGTCAACCAACTCCCACACCCGATTCCTCTCAAAGTTCTCCAACTCCTCATGCATCGAGTTAACCCAATTGTGATCGGATAGTGCGTGTCCAATGTCTTTGGGCTCGAAAGAAGCAACAAATGCGGCATGAGCAAAATGGGAATTGTTTCGAACCCTCGACCGTGTAGTGCGTTCATCCATGTCGCCGATGATCCTCGAAGGCTGGGTGATCCACCCGAACTCGCCGGGGAGGTTCTCGCCTCGAAGCTACCTCCCCCTCAACATCGGCTTCTCCTCGTTCTTGATTTGTCGTCGTAGGTGTAGCGAGAGGGTCCATCCATCATCGTAGTCGAAGTAGTGGGTACATGTTCGGCGGGGGCACCGCACCGCCATCCTCATCATCTCCATGTTCATGCTCCTCCTCTCGAAAGATCTCCTCGCCAAGCTCATCATCACCGCGCACACTCAAAGACAAGGCGACTACGTGGCTCTTGTCTCGTCGAAGGTTACCTCGCAAGTCTCCATGATTTGGTTAGTTTCAAGATTGAGCACACGATATGCTCTAGAATGAGATGCATAACCAAAGAAAATGCCATCGACGGACCTAGCCTCAAACTTATCCAACTTCCCCGCCTTTCTTCAGAATGAAACACTTGCAACCAAAGACATGGAAGTGACTCACCTTGGGTGTGCGACCATGCATCAACTCATAGCATGTCTTTTTCTTGTGCACTACGAGGTATATCTGTTCGACACATAGCATGCGGTATTCACCGCCTCAGCCCAATACCTCCTCGGAGTCCTATGCTCATCAAGCATCGTCAGAGCCATCTCGCACAAGGTCTGTTCTTCCTTTCCACAACACCATTACGGGAAGGCGTATACGGACTCGAAAAGCGGGTGCTCAAGACCCAAGTCATGACAAAAAGTTTCAAAACGAGAGTTCTCGAATTCCGAGCCATTATCCCTGCGGATAGCTCGTATGGCATCTTCGTGTCTCTCATTCCTCAACCTCAAGACTAGATCTCGAACAAAACCAAACGTCTCCCCCTTATCCTCCGAGAAAGAACACCCACGCATACGAGAATAGTCATCCACCACAACAAGGACATACCACTTCCCACCGCGCAGATCGCACACGAGGCCGGGCCAACAAGGTCCATATGGAGCGACTCGCATGGACGCTCAGTCATCACATCGGTGAGAGGCGGGTGAGAAGAGGCCACCATCTTGGCATGCCTACACGGAGCACAAACCAACTCTTTCTCAAGCTTCAAACGTGGCAATCCTCGGACCAAATTGAGTTTACTCAAGCGAGACAAAAGGTCAAAGCTCAAGTGACCCAACTTCCTATGCCACCTCCACAACTCACTCGAAGAACCGGCCAAGAAACAACGCTCAACACCCGAAGGCGAGAAAAATCGGCACGAAACACACGACCCTCGGGAACGACCATACAAACAAGGTCCCCTCGAGAGTCCACAATCCGAGAACCACACAGGCCGAAACAACACCTCAAATCCCTCATCCAACAAGCCGAGACACGAAAGCAAATTGTACCCCGGCGATTGAACAAGAGCAACACACCTCGAGTGATCTTGTCACTCACTTTTATCTCACCTTACGAAAGCACACGCCCACGCCCATTGTCCCCAAAGGTGATGTACCTCTTCGTCACCACGGGACGAGACTTGAGAACCACCCCCTGTCTCCGGTCATATGTCTCGAGCAACCGGAGTCAATCAACCAAATGTTCTTCAAGTCTCCCACACCGAAATTCAAAAACACGCACGTGAGCGAACAAACGACTCGGCAGATCGGGGTTAGTACCAAAGGAGGAAAACCGGTCGCCGAGCCATTTGCTCGAAAGTGGGGTTAGCACACATCAAGCCATCTTTCCTACCATAGCTACCACCACGAACACCACCTCGGTAACCACTCCGAGGGAACCACCCCCTCACCGCACGGAGAAGGACCAAAACCACGGAAGACAACCCGTGGAGCGTCCCTCCTCTCCTTCTCAAAACTACGACTCCTCCCATCCCCGTAGTGACCTCGAGGGGGAGAATGCCTAGCAAGCCGACCACTGCTTGTCTCTCCGGACCAACCACCGGCAACTCCACCTCCCGGACACCGAAACCTCTCGACTCACCACCTCGAAAACCACTCCGCCCGGAGTGCCGGGGGGGGGGGCGGTTAAACCGCCTAGCCGGGCGGTCTAACCGCCCCCCTGCGGGCTGGGCCGGTCGACCGCCTAGCCGGGCCGGTCGACCGCCCCCTCCCGAACGGCTCCTCGGCTGCGGGAACTCGCATCTCCCCATGCGGAACACTTCTCACCACGGCCTTACCCCCGGGTAGTGGCATACGAGGCTTAGGTACACCATGGGAAGGGTTGTACCTATCCTTGTTCGCCCACTCCTTTGCCATCCTCTCTTCCCGCTTCCTCTTGAAGCAAAACTCATCCTTGTGACCCTCCTTCCCACAATGGCCACAACGGAACCTCACAAGCTTAGGTTTTGGCTTGGATTGGGGGCTGCTCGCTTGGTTTCTCTCCACTCAACTCCTCCACCGATTTCTCCTCACTTGCCTTCTCTTTCACTTTCCCAAAGAACACTTTCCCCGAAGTGCTCACAAACTTGATGGGCTTTTGGAGATCATTTGTGGGTGTAGGAAATATAGGTGGAGGCGGGGTTGTGTCTAGTCGGTTCCTAAGATGGTTGGGTTTTGGAGGGAAATCATTTTTGTGGTGGGTTTTTGGTGGCTCCGGGATATTCTCTCCACTTCCTTCACCAACCTTGTTTGCCCCAAGCCCCTCACCATCTTGCCTCTTAAAAGCCTCGATCATCATCCTCAGCGAGGCTCATGACCGGACAACCAACCCATCAACTTCCTCAAGTCATCATTCTCATCCTGCAAGCGATCAACATAATGTGCAAGCTCCAAATTTTTCAATGCATGCATTTCACAAGTAGAGCAAGATGTAGGCATGGGTTCCTTCAATTTAGCCTCGAGCGAACTAGTGTAAGCATGCAACTCATCAATCTTAGCATGCAAAACAGGGCAAGAAGTGCAAGCACCTAGCAAAGCGAGGTCTAGACTTAAGCTCGGCCACTTCAACCCTAAGCACATCTAGTTCCTCACACTTGGAGGCATGCTTCTCCTTAAACAAGGCAAGATCGGCAAGGAATATGGAGCAATCGGCACAATCATTTTCATCGGCAACAACGGGGCTAGCCTTAAGCGAATCAATCTCAAGCTTGCTATCAAGCACTTTTGTGTCTCTAGCTCGGCCACTCTAGTCCTAGCATCCTCGAGTGAAGCCCTAAGCTCTTTCCTCATTTTCTTGGCCTCTCTAAGCATGTCATCACGGTTATCAAGCAAAGAGCCAAGCCTCTCATTCTCCTGGCGCAAGAAGGGAAGTTCATCACGCACCTCGTCGTCGGACTCTAAGTCCGAGTCGCTCTGTGTGCTCTTCTTCTTCTGCCGGAGCTCGGCGCCATGGTACGAAGCCATCTCTCGCGAAGCGGCTCGGCCCGCTCGGGTTCTTGGACGACTTCTTGTTCTTGCGGCGATCTCCCTCGTCTTCCACTGCTTGCTCGAGCTCGAGGTGGAGTACGCGGAGCCCAGAGTCGACGTCGCTCGCTCCAACCATCGCTCGGGCCTTGCCTCGGCCCTCCTTCTTCCTCGATCGTCGCTCGTCCTTGTACTTGTTCTTGTGCTTGCTCTTGTGGTCGCGCCTCGAACGGTACTTGCCATCGTTCATCCTCGGCTTGTGCTTGTAGGCTGTCCTTGCTCTCGGCCTTCTCGGGCGGTCGGCGACGAAGTGTCCCGGCTTGCCGCCTCTGGAAGCGAGTCCTCGTGTTCCTCCTCATGTTCACGCGGTTCTCGTGCGGCCTCTCGAACCGCCTCGTCAACGGCGCCGGCTCGTCCTCTCCAAGGTCATCAAACTCCTCATACGGCATAGACATCAAAGAGGAAAACGAGAACATCTGGTGGATGGGTTAGAGTTAGTCTTTCCTTTGGAACCACCAACGAGGGCAAGACTATGGGAGTCAGTCGATCCCTCGAGCTTGGCAGTCATGCCCCTATCCACCTCAGCCGACTTGAGCTTCGAGAACAGCTCGTTCACCGTCGAGTATCGTACCTCTCCGACTCGACTATGGCCTCGAACTTTCCGCCCCATATCGTACGATCCAAAGAGTGTAAGAGCTTGACCGCTCTATCATGATCATCGTACGGGAGCACGTCCACATTGGCCCTCATGTTGTTCACAACCACCGTGAATCTCGGAACAAGGCATCGATGGACTCACCGGGGGAGATGAGTGAAGTTCTCGTACTCTCTCCGGTAGGTCGCATACAACCGTGCACCGAACACGGGCGTTCCCAACATGAGCCTCCTTCAACACCGCCCAAATCCTACAAGCCAAGTGCTCGGTGTGCACCCGATCGAACTCGGGGCGACACAAAGCACGAAACAAGTAGTCGACCGCCTTATTGTTGGCGTCGAATCCGTCTCTCGACCCCGGAGCAAGGAAATCCATCGTGGGGACATAACCCTGTGTCCACCGTGACATCCCAAAGCGGTGACCCTTTCCGCGGAGGAACGCACCCATCCGCTTGCTCCACATCTGGTAGTTCTTGCCATCGAAGTGTGGAGGACCCGAACCCCGTTCCTGGTACGCCATCCTTGGATCTTAGACTGGTTAGAGTCAACAAAGACCCGAACCGGCTCTGATACCACTTGAAGGACCGATAAGGCGACCGAGAGGGGGGGAGTGAATGGGAGCCGATAAAAATTCTTCTCGAGGGAGATTAAAACTCCGACAAGACGAACTAGCTCGGTCGAACCCCCGAAATCACACGCTCCGCACTTCTACCTCCCGTTTGCCAAAACCACGTAGCCACCGGAGTGCTGCGGTCCTAGGAACAAACACTACCGGCAATCACAACACACACGCGGCAAGACCGACGCGGAAACAACTCGAAAGCCGGCTAACCGGAGGGGGCGGTTAGACCCGGGTATAGGGGGCGGTTAGACCGCCTTCACCTAGCAACCAAGAAATCCTCCGAAACGCCTCTTCCGAGCACCAAAACACACCACGGTTTCACCAACGAGAGATCTCTGGTCAAGGCCATGCTAGCTACCGAGAAAATCTTGGCGAAAACCAAAACTTCACCCAAGGGCCTAGGGGCGGTTAGGCCGGCTACAGGGGCGGTCTAACCTCCTGTACCCGGCAATGAACTCCAACCAAGAACACCTAGCAAGCGCGCGCAAGAACGGCTCCAAATTTCACCCGGACACTCCTCGATCAAGGCGAACAAACTCACGAGAGGAAAATCCGGCGAAACAAAACTTTGACCGGAAACACCCCGGGCGGTTAGACCGCCCCCGTAGGCGGTTAGACCGCCCCTTCCGAACACGAACCCGCGGGTCAAACCTCAACTTCCTCGCGCCCGATCTCCCGAATCACTCCACGGATTGCGGCCAAACTTTGGGGATAGGCGGGTTACCTCCTGGGCAACCTCTACCTCAAAGGAATCGACCCGAAACGCTCACAATCAAGAGGAATCGAAGAAATCGCTTCTCTAGGTCAAGAACTCGCCCAACTCGAAAAACCACCAAATCGAGTCCGATTCAAAGGGGATTTGGGGGCAAAGTCACCGGACAAAGAGGCACAAGAACCTCATACGTGACACCCACCAAAAACCCCAAGAAATCGTCCTCAAAACTCCGCCAAAAAGAGCTCCGAAAATCAACACGAAAGAGACGGGAAAACCACCATGAAGAACAACGCCGAACCTTCTATACATGCCATGAATGGTTCGTACAAGGTCTAGTTTGCCACCCAAACATCCATCCCTCTCTCTAGATCTCACATGAAGCTCTCAAACTAGCCTTCTAAAAACCTAGAGAAAATAGAGAACGAAAATGGAAAAACAAATGAGCTAGGGTTCCAAGAGTTGGCTGCCATCCACCCCTCTAATGAGTATATATGGAGGCACCCAAAAGACTAAAACGCCCTTCACTAATAACTAGGGATACATGCCCCTCAAGGGCGGATTTGGAAATCTTGATGTCTTCACCATCGGACGGATGCCGGCGACCGCACCCTCGCGTAGCCTCGACGCACGCCTTGCGATCCCGACGCGTGTCCTCCGCTTCGAAGCTTCTCGGCGCGGCGGCCCCGGGCGGTCGGACCGCCACCCCCGGGCGGTTAGGCCGGCCCGGGGGAACGGCCCGACCCCGGGCGGTCGACCGCCCCTCTGGGCGGTTGAGCCGGCTCGGGTGGCCGCACCTCCTCGTCGAGTCTTCGGCCTCGGTTTTGTGGCTCAACCGAGTAACCCGGTGGTTTTACGGTGAACCACCGCAAACCCCGCGAACTCGGTGTAGCCTCCGCCAATCTCCACTCATGACTCGGCTCCCACGTAGTCCCGGCTCGACCTTGGTTTTGAGGCTCTACCAAGAAACCGTCCACAACTTCATCTTCTTGTTCATGCCACCATGCGGCCCGCACTTGACCCCGGCCGGCCACGGGTCCCTCGAACGAAGCCTACTTGTCTTCTCCACACACCGGAGGCCTCACCGCAACGACCTTTCGCGCTTGTTCTTCACCCGCACCAACACGAGTCAAGCCGCAACCCCGCACCCGCAATACTTAGCCAAGAATCGGTCCACACAACGTTGTCAATCACTCATCACACAAGAAAGCGACCATCCACCGGTCCTCGAACCACACATGGTCCTCATAGGTTCACTATGGCCAACCGATAACCTCCTCTCTCATCTCCACTAATGTATTTGCCTTGCCGCAAATATTCAATGCCGAGAGAGGTACCTCGCAAAAGGTGGTCGGGGGTTTCTTGCGATCCCCGGCCGCAAGGAAAAGGCCAACATGGAGAGGTAACACCCCGAACCAATATTACCCGCCCCCGATGTTGCTTCACAACACCAACGGTTGATCATGAGGTAAGAGGGGTCTATTGGTGCTCGGCAATTAAAGCCGAGTATAACCAATTCAACTCCGTGTTGGTCACCTTTGTTTCCTTCATCCTCCCCAATATCCTCTTGCACATCCAAGAGTGAAATATCCGGTAATGGGGTTGAGGATGCAATTGCGTTGTTGATGGGCTTCTCCGGAGATCATGTTCCAAAATCCCGCTAACATGCGGGTGGCACGTCAACTTTCTCCGGAGCTCCCTTGTGGAATCCAAGCGGCTCCCTAACGTGCTCGTAGGGAACCTCTTGTTGGACTCCCTCCAAACGGAATGACAAGCTTTGCACCCCATCATCATCAACGATGGGTGCAATAGTCATTAAAATTTCTAAGGCGAACCCCCAAATGGGTGTCCACCTTTACTCCGTTGGAGAACTGCACCCATCCGAGGTGCCCCAACATATAGTATATGCCGGTGCAAAAACCCAAGGTGCGAGTGCTTGGTCGTCGAACTCGACGTTCGGCACAAGCTTCTTCTCAAGATTGGCGAGCCTCTCCTCCTCCTCCGCCGACAAGATGATGAAGCCGTACGAAGAGTGTGTCGGGGTGTAAGGGGGCGGCACGGTTGAGCGAGTCGATCGTCGTGGTGGCGCGGGCTGCTCCTCCGTGTGCCCACGAGGTTCGGTAAACCTCATGGAAGTGCTTCTTGCAGCCCTCATACCACCAAGGAGGAGAGCATCGTTCCTTCTCGGTGGTGCCGTATCCGTCTCCATGCTCCGGGAGACTCGGAAACCAAGTGCCTCCTCGAAGACGTGGTTGATGACGGCTTGGACGACGACGAACTTTTCTTCTTGGAGAAGGGACTTGTGGTCTTCTTCCACATGGTTCTTTGCACTCTTTTCTTCAACTAAAATTCCGGGTTGCAACCGGTAACTAGGCACTTAAACTCTTTGCTTCGGATGTGGACTTTGAGTGGATTAAGGATGTGGATTTTTTTTTCTTGAGCTCTCAAGCTTGGGAAGGTTGGCTATGTCTACGGAGGTTTTGAGCACACAAACTTGAACACACAAACAAAGGAAGGAGAGGGAAGCTTGCACTGCGAGAAAACGGGAGCGGGGGGGGGGGGGGGGGCTCCTTATGTAGGTGAGGCCGGCCTCGGTGCTCCTCCCCGCCTCGTCTTTCTTCCAGCACGATCATTTCACCTCTGCAACTTTCCTGCCCGCGTGCTCCACGAGTTGCACCGCCCAAACGCTCTCGTCCACTCCTTTATTGGTCCTTCCACTTGATGCTTCATGTTTTGGGTCATGTCCATGCTCCCTAGCTCCACTTGCTTCACATGCCACCATGAAATTCCTACAAAGTTGATGCTTGCTGCCCACCATGCTTGTCCTTTGCATGTGGAATTGGTGAAAGTTGATGAAAGGGAATCCAATGGTGCATGCATGATTACTAGATTGCCTCCATTAAGGTGTGTTTAAGGTTAAGCACTCCTCTAATTCGAAATTTAAAATATTTTTCAGAGCCATGCAAGAGCTCGAACATAATTTTAGAGAAGTTTTTAAACCATTAAAAACAAATGCAAGTCGAAAATATTTTTTTATTACGTCGATTTCGGTCTCACCGGTATAGTTTGCCTTCATCGGTTGAGAGCAGACTTTTTCCCGGCTTGATCATGGGGGCATAGGTTTAGGTTCTAATTTTGGCTAAATAAGAAAGATTTTGAATAAAACAAAATTAGAATAGGCTTAGAAAAATTCTAATCCTAGAGAAACCAAGGATAAGGATTTTTAAAACCAACCAAAAGCTTAGATTTCTAGGTTTACGCGAGTTCTACCACGTGCTGAATTTTATTAACACTTAAACATAAATCGTGGCTCTACTCGTGTGGTTTTAGCATGAAAAATAAGTCAACCTCAGCACCATAATGAGGGTGAAAGGTTGAGTTAAGGTTCTGAAATTATTTGGTTGAGGGTTTCTCGAAAAGAAAAGAATCAAACAAGCACATAGGAGGGTTCATGCAAAGGGTTTATGATAAAGCAAACATTCAATCAAGAATTATGTCTCTAATATTGTTCAACCACTTCTAAGTCTAATGTCTTTGCGTAATAAAACTCGAAAACTAAATTATTAAAAAGACTCGAAAAACCTGGAATCGGGTTGTCCTCCCGGTAGCTTATTCTTGACTTGACGAAACGGGTTGCCTCCCGCCTAGCGCTTCGTTTATAGTCCATGGCTAGACTTCTTCACTTGATTACTTCGGATCAACGCTCTTTGTGGGCGTTGCAATCTTGGGTACCCGCTTTGGCTTAGTCAATTTTTTTTTGGTCTTCACGAGTGGCTTTGTCCTTTGGTCTTGACGGATGCAACATCTTCCTTGTGGCTCGGCATCTCGAACTCCGGTCCTTCGGTCGTGATCTTCATGGTCTCTAGTGTGATCCTTCATCTCTCCCGAATGAGCTTGAGTAGCCTTTGCCGTCTTGGGACCTTGGAGTTGTCTCGGATATTCTTCTTCGTTACCCATCGGGCGCCGGCAAGTTGTCCCACTTGCGTCTAGCATTTTCATCACGATGAACACTTCACGTATAGAGCTTCCGACCTCCGTCACCTTGCCATCTAAATTCTTCAATATTTTCTCCATAGCCTCGAACTTAGTGACGGCGTCCTTGGACATGGTCGTACTCCACACACTCCTTGCATGAGGATCTTGCTTCGGCGGCCTTTAGGTGTTGAGCTTCTTTCTCCATCTCCATCTTCTCCATCCTCCTCTTAAGTAAACCGATATGCCACTCAAGGAATCCGACTCGTATGCATTCGGCTCTCGCAATCGTCATGCGGATAGTTGAGACTTTGATCTTGAACGGCCTCCCGGCGTCTTGAAGGTTTATGATAGGTAGATCAACGATGTCGGGGTGCGCAGCGCTCCGGTGGTTGAGGTTGATCTTCCTTTGGACTTGGAGGTGGTGATTCCCTTGGAGATTTCGACGGTCCTTCGACTTCAACTTTTGAATCTAGGGTTTCCACCCCTTTAGCTTGTGTTGCATGTCACCTTTGCCTGTAAAGTTTTCCTGGATCATCCACAAAAAGGTTTGGGTTTCTTGGAGAGGCATCTCCGGTTAGGGTTAGCAATAAGCAAAGTATGCAAAAACTAGAAAGGAAAAATAAATCTATGAAAACTAGGGTTAGACAAACTAGATTAGATGTATTTTGAGGATGATCAAAGTTTAGTAGATGCAAAAAGAAAAACAAAAAGGAAACTGAAAATTACAAAAAGGCAATAAAAAAAATCAAATCTTGATCACTTGTTCCCCGACAACGGCGCCGAAAAAAGGGGCTTGTTGACGGTTAATAATTGTATCAAAGTTCGTTTGTGACTCGCAAGCGTACAAGTCTCCCGTCGTAGTCAAGGGACCCTTCTTCCCTCGAGTGGTGAACCCAAGGTATCGAATCCGTGGAACAAATGTGTGACGCAAGAGTTGATCTAGTAAAGCCAAGTAACTTCAATCTTTGGTAAAAGAGAAACCCTAATGCATCTAGATAAGAGCACAAAACAAAGATAAATCTAATCTACTAAAGACCGGAGAAAACAAAGTAAGATTGGGTAGATAAACCGATCTAAAGGGATTGGGGTAAGCTTTTTGTTGAAGTTCCAAGCAAGAGAAGAAGTAGCAAATCGAATCTTAATAGAAGCCTCTTTAAATCGTGGTTTCCCGTCCAAATCCGAAAACATCCGCCTTTCGAGACCCCCGTTCTGTCACAACGTATCCCTATTCATGCGGGGAGCTTAGGGCGAGTCAAAAGACAAGTCGAGATTCTTTCGGAAGATCCGGCGTGTACCTCTAGCCACCGCGGCTACAAGAACACCCTATGTAATCTATCGTACAAATAGAATTGGAATAAGCAAAGCCGATCGAAAAACGAAATCTTCGAGGAAACACTTGATCGCTAAGAAAAGATTCAACTTGATAATTCAACTATGACAATGATACATACACAAGATCACCACCGGGATCCTTCCTTGATCTTGCTTCTAGCTCCGGAACTCCGACGTGGTCTTCCATGCAAGGTTCCCACGTCGGCTAGGGAAACCCTAGTCAACTAGCTCGACCCTCTCCTCTCCGACATGGTGTCCCTCTCTTCTCTGCTCCTCGGCGGCCGAAGACGAAATCTTCTCTCGCGTGGCTCTCGGTCGGGGGACTATAAATAGCCCGATTGGCGGCTAGGGCAAAGGAGGACGGATTTGGGCCCTAAATGGGCTCGGGCCGACCGGGCCGGGCCGGCCGGCCCGGGCCCATTTAGGCCCGGCCCCCGTGGGCTCCTTTGCCCGAGGTCGGTTCCCTTGCTTCCTCGGATGCTTCCCCCTTCGCATGTAGGTCCATGTCGTCGGTTTCTCTCCGAATTGGACTCAACTCCTTGTCTTGCAAGATTCGGCACTTTTACGGTCGGTCCCCGGAGTCCGTCGTCTTCTCGGATCAAGTCCCCGGCTTCTTGGAGTTAATTTTGCTTCATTGCATGACTTGTTCGGGGCTTCAAGATCTTGTCATGAGGTGCTTGATGAACTTATCCCGAAAGTCTTGCATTCAACACTAAAACCCTGCATAAACATTAAACTCCAAAACCGACATGCACACGTGAACTTGTTATACCACGGGGGTTAGTACCAATGGATAAGGTATAAAACTCATGTCAACACCGAAGGTAAACTCATGGCTAGGTTGACGGATTTTCACCGTCAACACTCCCAAATGGCTTGAGCTCTTGAGGAAAGATTTGGGGGAGATGTGAAGCGTCCCTAGGGATGGTATGCCCAAAACTTGAGCCCTCAAATGAACTAAATCGCGAATAATTGAAATGCAACCGAGCTCTACCAAAAGCTAGGTTCTAACTGAAATCCTTCAATCAGAGGGCGAATTCGGAGTTTGAGGGGTCATGATTATGCACAAAGATGCATGAGGCAACTATCCATGATCCCCACCAACAAATTTGAACCCAAACACCTCAGAATCGAAGAAAGAAGCCACACATGAAAATCCAACAAAAATATCTCGAAAAAGACACAAAAAAACACACGAGCTACAAGAAGGAGATCGACGCAACCATGAAAGCTTCCATACACTCAGAGGTTAGATTCTTTACAAACCGGTGAAGAAAATCTAAACCTATGGAGCAAGGAAATGGGAAGCAGTCCAGAAGGATAATATGCCCAGAAACCATAGAGCTATTATATATGAGTTCCTCTGGGTTGGGCGAATCACCAAGCTACCCCTAGCACTTAAGTTGAGATACAAACCCCTCATGGGCAAATAGGTCATGTAGAACTCCTCTTCATCGCACAACCACACCTTCGTCGCAGGCCGCGTCCTCCCGACGCAAGCCCTGCGATCCCGGCACGTGTCCGCCGACATCGAAGCTTCTCGACGTGCTCAGAGCCCGTCTCCGCCCGTCGAGCCTCCGGTCTTGGTTTTGTGGTTCAACCAAGTAACCCTGCCGGTTTTGTGGTGAATCGCCTCAAACCTCGCGTGTGGACTTCCGTTGTGAGCCGCTACCCTGCACCGGCTCTGATCAACGACTTTGTCTTGCTTTTCTTACCACCATGCTGTCGGGCATACTCCCGGGGTACCCATGCAAGGAAGGATGAATACAGACTCCTACTAGAATTCCCTTGTAATCCTATTAGGACTCATTCCATGTAATCCTACTAGGACTCCTGCCTTGTAACCGACTAGGAACCCGCCCCCTGGACTATATAAAGGAGGGCCGGGTACCTAGCCGGGCACCTGATCTAACCCAACACCAAACGCAGGGCGTCATACTTGATCCCCCAAACAGGACGTAGGGCTCGCCACCTTGGCGGTCCGAACCTGTATAAATCTTGTGTCCCGTGTCCTTGTGCATACCTTCGAGTTCTCGGTCTCCCGATCACGATCCTCACCTCACAATCTACTACCTCGGGTACCCCCTTGGTAGGTTTGCCGGTCTAAAACACCGACAGCTGGCGCGCCAGGTAGGGGTGATCATCACCACTCACCTCATCACCAAGATCAATCTACTGCATGACACGGTGTCAACAACAACTCGTTGAGTTCGGTCGAGCATTGGCTACACAGCGAGTCCAGGCGACTTAGGGTTTAATCTTCAGGATTGCGTCATCATGGGAATCCACGAAGGAAGCTGCTGTTAACCCGCATCTCGTCTAGTCTGATGCAGAGCCAGCATGCTCTATGTTCAAGTCGAAGTCCGATCTCAGGACGAATTAAAAATTCTGATACAATCCGCACTCAGTCTTATCCATCCACTCGATGACGTTGCCTGCATGGAGTCAAAATCCTACTAGGAAACAATTTTCTGGTTGGAATCCGAAGCACAGTCGACGCTAAGCATCATTAGCATCAAGACAAAACAAAGCATCGAGCTGGGATCGCTACTACGTGAAGCATGTGAAAGCAAAACAGAGCATTCAATTCAGCTACATGTTCATGGGAAGCTCCCACACATGGTTTCAATATCTTTGCATGGTGCACACGGCAAAACGTATGCGAGTACAAAATCTACCACTCCATGCGCCGCGGCTACTCGTCTCTCGGTCGCACCGGCTCCACATCAAATGTTGTGCACCACGACTACTGGTCTCCCGACCGCAGCGGCTCTACATCACCTACGCCGCGCATCCGGTTGCTTCGGCACGTCGCGCGGCTTGTCGCGTGACTCATCGTCGACTACTTCGACTACGCCGCGCATCCGGGTGCCTCGGCATGTCGTGCGGCTCGTCACGCGGCTTGTCGCCGACAACTTCGTCTCGCGTAGGCTTGTCGTCGACTACTTCGCCTACGCCGCGCGTCCGGGTGCCTTGGCACGTCGCGCAGCTCGTCACGCGGCTTGTCGCTGACAACTTCGCCTCGCATAGGCTCGTCGTCGACTACTTCGCCTACGCAGCGCGTCCGGGTGCCTCAACATGTCGCGCGGCTCATCACACGGCTCGTCCGCCGCTCGTCGTCGACTACTTCGACTACACCGCGTGTCCGGGTGCCTCGACATGTCGCGCGGCTCGTCCCGCCGCTCGTCGTCGACTACTTTGCCTACGTCGCGTGTCCGGGTGCCTCGGCACGTCGCACGACTCGTCACGCGGCTCGTCGCTGACGACTTCGCCTTGCACAGCCTCGTCGTCGACTACTTCTCCTCGCGCAGGCGCGTCTATGACTACTTTGCCTACGTCGTGTGTCCGGGTGCCTCGGCACGTCGCGCGGCTCGTTGTCGACTACTTCACCTACGCCGTGCGTCCCGGTGCCTTGGCACGTCACGTGGCTCGTTGCGTGGCTCGTCGTCGACTACTTCGCCTACGCCGTGTCTTCGGGTGCCTTGGCTCGTTGCGCGGCTCGTTGTCGACTACTTCGCTTATGCTTTTCGATCGGGTGCCTCGGCTCCTCGCGCGGCTCGTCGTTGACCTCGCGCCATCATTGCCACTCGACTTCTCGTCTTTCGGTCGCACTGGCTCTCGCCGTGCGCCAGTCACTCCGTCTCGCGGCTTGGCTACTCGTCGCCCGGTTGCACTGGCTCAACTACTTATGTCGTGCATCCGGACGCGCCATCTTCGCCGCTCGACTTCTCGTCGGTTGGTCGCACTGGCTCTCGCCGTGCGCCCAGTCACTCCGTCTTGTAGCTCGACTACATCGTGCGCTGCCGCTCGATTTGTTGTCCGGTCGCACTGGCTCTACTTCAGCCACGCCGTGCGTCGCGACTATTTGTCTCGCAGCAACACCGACTCTACTTCGAGTATGCCGTGCACCGCCGTGACATCGTCTTCCGACCGCATCGCGTGGACCACTCATCTTGACTAGTTTTCCAAACTAGTCAAGAACGACAGAAACACCCAAACAACTAGTCGGAGTGAACTCTGACTAGTCAACTTCAGCAACAACCGTCGCGGCTCCATCGCCGACCACCACGGCTTCATCAACAGTCTACCCAAGCAGGAACAACTAAGTCATTTATTTAAATGATTATTGTTTTCTTTTCTTGGCTTGTTCTCCTCATCATGTAGGAGAGCTTGGCGACTACTCATTTGTGTACGCTTCTCAGCGGGTTTTCACGGGAGCTACACTCTGCTGACTACTCTTGGGGTATATCAATCAAGTCACCACGAGCCTACTTCTTCAACTCAGGGGCTATCCCAAGGAGGCAACTTTTAAAGTCCGCTACATGCGGCAATCTAAAGTCGACTTCTAAAATCGCATTCTAAAGTTCGCTGTGTGCGGCAACTTAAAGTCGACTCCGATCGCATCTTCGCCTACTTCGGTGGCATACTACGTGTGTAAGCTTGGATGGAACCTAGCTGTAAGTGGCCCTCGGGTCCTAGCGATGATGGAACCTAGCTGCACGTGGTCTTCACGCTCTTTACCATGGTCCAAGTACCCTAAGTACTCGCGCTCCGTACCTTGGGTCTGAAATCCATGGCCTAGGTACACAAGTCGACTTCGGTCGCACCTTCAAGCCCGCTCTGGCGGCAATCGTACCTTGGGTCTGAAATCCATGGCCAAGGTATACTAGTCGACTTCGGTTGCACCTTCAAGCCCGCTCTGGCGGCAATCGTACCTTGGGTCTGAAATCCATGGCTCAAGTACTTAAGCCCACTTCGGTGGCACAAGTCGACGCTAACAGTCGCACCCAAGCCCACTTCGGTGGCACAAGCCGACTTCGGTCGCAATCTTAAGCCTTCTCCAGCGGCAAAACTACTCGTTTTCTCTGATTTTTCATTTGCTCTGGCTTTCCAGAAAGTGTTTTTCATTTTTTGCATCTTAAGTCCACCTCGTGTGGCGCAAAGTTGACTATTGCAGTCGCATCTAAAGTCTGTTTCATGCGGAAACTAAAGTCGACTTCGGTTTTCAAGTCGCATCTCAAAGTCCGCTCCGCGCGGCACAAAGTCGACTTCAGTTTTCAAGTTGCATTCTAAAGTCCGCTCTGCCGGCATCTAGAGTCGACTTCGGTCGCATCTAAAGTCCGCTCTGACGGCACAGCTATTTCTCAAGCTCCGCGGCTCGATGCCAAACTACTACTCGGAATCTCTCGAGCTCGGGGGCTGCACTCAAATTATTACTCGAGGATAACTTCAGCAGGCTTCGCTCGCTCTCAAGCTCGTGGGCTCCGCACCAACAACTACTCGATGTAGCTCATACGACTCTCTTTTCTCGGGGGCTGACGATGCAAGAGTACTCGGATGATGGCTTTCGCGAATAGTGAAGACCCTTGGATTGATTGCCTAATCATTTCAAGGCTCGGGGGATGCTATGCTACACCCATCATTCAATTTTTTAAGACGGAAGATTCAGAATCAAGATTGACCCTCAGCTAGAGTTCGTGACTCAAACTAAGGCTCGGGGGCTACTCCATATGGAGTGCGATTTTGCAACCGCACTTCCATATAATATCAACTTCAAGACCGATGAGCTGGACCACCTTCCAGCCTCGTGGCAGTTCAAGTACTATTGAAGACTTCTCCAAGCAGTACTCGAGGACGCTCAAGAACTACTCGTAGAGGCTTCAAGACTACTCGAACTACTACACTTGACTACAACGTGGTCGGGGGCTTGTCGGGCATACTCCCTGGTACCCATGCAAGGAAGGATGAAGACAGACTCCTACTAGAATTCCCCTGTAATCCTATTAGGACTTGTTTCGTGTAATCCTATTAGGACTCCTGTGTTGTAACCGACTAGGAACCCGCCCCTGTACTATATAAAGGAGGGTCGGGTACCTAGCCGGGCACCTGATCTAACCCAACACCAAGCGCAGGCCGCCATACTTGATCCCCCAAACAGGACGTAGGGCTCGCCACCTTGGCGGTCTGAACCTGTATAAATCTTGTGTTCCATGTCCTTGTGCATACCTTCGAGTTCTCGGTCTCCCGATCATGATCATCACCGCACAATCTACTACCTCGGGTACCCCCTTGGTAGGTTTGCCGGTCTAAAACACCGACAGTCCCGCACTTGACCCTGCTGGCCATCGGGTCCCTCAAGCCGAGCCTACTTGTCTCTCCACTCCTCAGAGGCCCTACAAGGCATAGACCTTTCGCGCCTGCTCTTCACCTGCACCTGCAATACTCAGTCAAGAGTCAGTCCACACCACGTTGTCAATCACTCATCACGGCCAGGAGCGACTATCCACCGGTCCTCATATGCTCTGGTCCTCATCGCCGCACGTGCGCAGCTTCGCGCTTGTGCCGCGCCGTTGCCGGAGCCGCTCCCCTTTCTCCTTCGGCGCCAGCGGAGCAGAGGAAGAGGAGCAAGGGAGGCCCGCGTAGCCGTTGAGGGCTCGCCCTCGCCGCCAGGGGAGACCCGTGCCGCTGGAGTAGGCTGGGGAGGGAGGCGTCGGAGGCGTGGGGGATGAGGGAGGCCCACCGCCAGGAGATGAGAGTAGAGATGAAAAAGACTCAGGGTAGTCATTGCTATACGTGGGTCCCACATGTCAGAGTGGTGGTGGCGTACAGCTGGTCGTCGGCAGCGACACCGGTGCAACCTTCTCCCCTCAACAGCCCATCCCTTCCGGCGGTCATCTTCTCGCTGGTGAGTGTTGGTATTTCTTAACCTCACCACTAGTTGCGTACTTAGCGTGAGTGTAATATCCACATAGGTATATCAACGGGGTACGAAAGAATCCGTAAGAGCACGGAAATACCGCTGTAGCACTTCACCTCAGGAGTATTCCCAAGGGTATCAAATCCAAGGAACGGTGCGTGCTACCTCCTAGCCTAGCTATGGCCGGTCCAAGGACAGAACTCTATAGGCCGAGATGAATATGGAAAGGATCCTGCTGATAGTGGGCAGAGTTGAGAATAGTCTCTCGGTTAGAAACTCTCGTTTCAAACACCAGACCCTCCTGGCTATAACAGTCGGTTCACGACAAGTGGTTGCCTACACCTGTATCCGGACGTGTGAGGACCATGTGTGGTTCGAGGACCAGTGGATGGTCGCTTCCTTGTGTGATGAGTGATTGACAACGTTGTGTGGACTGATTCTTGGCTAAGTATTGCAGGTGCAGGTTGCGGCTTGACTGGTGTTGGTGCAGGTGAAGAACAAGCGCGAAAGGTCATCACCGGTGAGGCCTCCAGGTGTGGAGAAGACAAGTAGGCTTCGTTCGAGGGACCCGATGGCCAGCGGGGTCAAGTGCGGGCCGCATGGTGGCATGAACAGCAAGATGAAGTCGTGGACGGTTTCTTGGTTGAGCCTCAAAACCAAGGTCGAGCCGGGACTACGTGGGATCCGAGTCATGAGTGGAGATTGGCGGAGGCTACACCGAGTTCGCGGGGTTTCCGGTGGTTCACCAGAAAACCACTGGGTTCCTTGGTTGATCCACAAAGCCAAGACCGAAGAACCGAAGACGGTGCTGCCCGGTGCCCGGACCGGTCTAACCGGTGGGTACCGGTCTGACCGGTGAGGAGCACCGGTCTGACCGGTGTGCGACGACCCAGTCCGGAATCTTTGAAGCGGAGGACATGCGTCGGGATCGCAAGGCTTGCGTCGAGGCTAAGCATATTGCGGTCGCCAGGCATCCGTCCGATGGAGAAAGCTTGAAAATTTCCAAAACCGCCCTTGAGGGGCTTGTATCCCTAGTTATTAGGAAAGGGTATTTTAGACTTTCGGTTGCCTCCATATAACCCATGAGGTGAGAGGATGGCAGCCAACCTCTTGGAACCCTAGTTCATTTGCTTTCCTAGTTTCCCTTACTATTTTCTTAGGATTTCCACAGGACTAGCTTGAGAGCTTCATGGTGAGATCTTGTTGAGAGGGCTGGATGATCAGGCGGCAAGCTAGTTCTTGTATGAACCTTTGTGGCATGTATAGATGATTCGGCGTTGTTCCTCAAGGCCTTGTTGTGTTGTTCTCGGTTGTTCTTGGTGGTGATTTTCGGAGCCCTTTCTTGGTGTTTTTCTTGGGTTGTTTTCGGGACCTTTCTCTTGGGGATTTGATGGGAGAAATTTGTGGGAACCCTTTGAGGTTCTTTAGGCTATGATTCCCCTCCCAAATCCATGAGTAAAGGAGCTCGATTTTGGGGTTTTCCGAGTTCTAGGGTTAGAGGTGTTCTTGGCGGGATTTCTTCAATTCCTCCTTTTTGGACAAGTTTTGGTGGGATTAAACTTGGCTATGGACTCCTCATGAGGTGTTCCTATTATCCCCAAAGTCTTGTTCAAGTCCGTGGAGCGATTCGGGAGATTGAAGTTTGGATTTGGGGGAGTTGACCCGCGTGTGCTGTTCATCCCGAGCTGCCCAGGCTACACCGGTCTGACCGGTGCCCTTGACCGGTCTGACCAGTGCAACCCTTGGTGGGTTTTTGCTCGGGTGAATGTCTGGGTGTGTTCGCTGTTGTCCTGTGTTGCAGCTGTTTCGAGTTTGGGTCAGTTTGGATGTCGGTAGGCATGTTTGGTGATTTGGGGGCTTTCAGGCTTGGATCGGTCTGACCGGTGTGTTGCACCGGCTTGATCGGTGTGAAGCCACTTAGTGGAAGTAATCAACTCTCACCAGCAGGGACCGGTCTGACCGGTGGTGCTCACCGGTCTGACCGGTGTTGGTCAGTGGACTCGAGGTTTGGTGTTCCGCTGCGTTCTCGGGTCGGAAGGTTGTGTGTTGGTTCCTATGTCCAGTGGCACTCCAGTGGCTACGTGGGCTTGGCCAACTTGGGTAGTGAGTCGGAGACGTCTGTTGGAAGCCGTGTTCATCTTTTTGGAGTTTCCATCTCCTTCGAGAAGAATTTTTATCGGCTCCCATTCACTCCCCCCCTCTCTGGTTCGCCGAATCCGTCCTTCAAGTGGTATCAGAGCCGATTCAGGTCTTTATTGACTCTAACCAGTCTAAGATCCAAGGATGGCGTACCAGGAACGAGGTTCGGGTCCTCCACACTTCGATGGCAAGAACTACAAGATGTGGAGTAAGCGGATGGCGGCGTTCCTCCGCGGGAAAGGTCAGATCCTTTGGGATGTCACGGTGGACACCGATGAACTTCCTTGCTCCAGGATCGAGGGACATGTTCGACGCCAACAATAAGGCGGTCGACTACTTGTTTCGTGCTTTGTGTCAGCCTGAATTCGATCGGGTGGACACCGAGCACTTGGCTTGTAGAATTTGGACGGTGCTGAAGGAGGCTCATGTTGGGAATGCCCAGGTTCAGGCACAGATGTATGCGACCTACCGGATAGAGTACGAGAACTTCACTCATCTCCCCGGTGAGTCCAACGATTCCTTGTTTAAGAGGTTCATGGTGGTTGTGAACAACATGAGGGCCAATGTGGATGTGCTCCCGTACGATGATCATGATAGAGCTATCAAGCTCTTACACTCTTTGGATCGTACGATTTGGGGCGGAAAGTTCGAGGCCATTGTGGAGTCAGATAAGTATGACACTCTGACGGTGAACGAGCTGTTCTCAAAGCTCAAGTCGGCTGAGGTGGATAGGGGCATGACAGCCAAGATCGAGGGCCCGACTGACTCTCATAGTCTCGCCCTTGTCGGTGGTTTGAAAGGAAAGGCTAACACTAACCCATCCACAAGGATGTTCACTTTGTCCTCTTTGATGTCTATGCCAGATGACGAGTTCGACGTGCTTGGAGAGGACGAGCTGGCGCTCCTGACGAGGTAGTTCGAGAGGCTGCACGAGAACCGAGTGAATATGAGGAGGAACACGAGGACATGCTTCAAGTGCGGCAAGACTGGACACTATTTCGCCGAGTGTCCAAAGATGAACAACCACGACAAGCACAAGTTCAAGGACAAGAAAAAGAAGTCCAGGAAGAAGGATCATGGACATGAGAAGAAGACGCGGTCTCGAGAGAAGATGAAGAGATCGAGCGACATCGAGTCCGATTCCGAGGACACGTCTTCAAGCTCGAGTGATGAGGACGAAGAGGATGAGAAGAAGAAGAAGAAGAAGAAGAAGAAGAAGAAGAAGAAGAAGAAGAAGAAGAAGAAGAAACGACCTTTGTGTGATGGGCCTAAGCCTCAAGGACGACTTCTGCGGCATGGCTCACAGTTCGAGTAGCAAGAGAAGCCAGAAGGACGCCTCGGACTTGGATTTCGAGGATGAGGTATGTGATGAGCTCTCTTCTTTGCACAAGGAGAATGAGGAGTTGGTTGACTTGCTTGATAATCTCGATCACATGCTTAGAGAGGCTAAGAAGCTTAGGAAGGAGCTTAGATCTTTGCTCGAGGATGCTAGGACTAGAGTGGCTGAGATAGAAACACAGGTTCTTGATAGCAAGCTTGAAATTGATTCTCTTAGGGCTAGCCCTGTTGTCTCTGATGAGAATGATTGTGTTGATTGCTCTGCTTTCCTAGCTGACTTGACTGATCTTAGGGAGAAGTATGCCTCCAAGTGTGAGGAACTAGATGTGCTTAGGGTTGAGTTGGCTGAGCTACAATCTAGACCCACTTTGCTTGGTGCTTGCACTTCTTGCCCTGGTTTGCATGAGAAAATTGTTGAGCTTCGTTCTCGCATTGTTTTCTTGAGGCTGATTTGAAAGTGCCTATTCCTACTTCTTGTTCTACATGTGAGTTGCATGCTAGGAAGAATTTGGATCTTGCAAAATGTGTTGGTAACTTGCAAGATGAGAATGATAAGTTTCGTGAAGAGCTGAGTTGGTTGTAGAGTCAAGAACCTCAGCTTGGTATGATGATTGCTAGCTGTAAGCGCTTTGATGGTTGGACATTGGGATTGGATAAGGTTGGTGAGGGCAGTGGTAAGAGAGAAGGGAAATTTGGGAATGTTTCAGTTCCACCACAACCCACACCCAAAGACAAGTTTGCATCCAAGCCAAACCAACCAAGAGAAAAACCGAGTGAGAAGGCAAGTGAAAAGCCTAGTGAGAAACCAAGTGAGAAGCCTTGTGAAGAGCCTCATCCCAAGCCTAAGCCCAGATCAATCCATTTCCATTGTGAGTTTTGTGGAAAGGATGGTCACAAGAGAGCGTTTTGCTTCAAGAGGAAACCTGAGAAGAGAATGGCGAAGGAGTGGGATAACAAGGACAAGTACCACCCTTTCGATGGTGTACTTGAGCCTTGTGTGCAGTTGCCCAGGGCCAAGGCGAGTGTGAGGACAGTTCGGGCTTGGGGAGAGCGAAAGGCTGTTGGAGGTGCTGCTGCCCAGGCTACACCGGTCAGACCGGTGAGGGGCACCGGTCAGACTGGTGTAGGCCTGGACAGGCAACTGTTTGGGTTTCGTGCTTGTACAGGTGCGAGGTTTGGTTCTGGAGTTCGTGGTTCTGGTGGTTGGGCTGGAGAGTTTGCAGGAGGTCAGTTTGCTAGGCATTCTCCCCCTCGAGCTCACTACGGGGATGGGAGGAGTCTTAGCTTTGAGAAGGAGAGGAGGGACAGTCCACGGGTTTTCTTTCGTGGTTTTGGTCCTCCTCCAGGTAGAGAAGTTTGGTTACCTCATGGTGGTTACCATGGTGGTGTTCGTGGAGGTAGCTTTGGTAGGAAAGATGGTTTGGTTTGTGCTAACCCCACTTTCGAGCAAATGGCTAGGCACTGGTTTTACACTTTTGGAACTAACCCCAGTGTTGAGTCATTTGCTCGCTCTCGCTCTTGTTTTTGAGTTGCAGGTGGATGGCCTGGAGAACATTTGGTTGATATCGGGGGTGGTTCTTCGGCTTCATACCCCGGTGGTGACATGGAGGTACATCACTTTCGGAGATGGTGGACAAGGATGAGTGACTTCTGAAGAAATGATAAAGGTAAGTGAATTTGTGACCTTCAAGCGTGTGGCCTTGGTCAAGCCACTTGGTTCTTTTTGCTCTTTGCCCTATCTCATGTGTGTAAGGTGAGCTTTGTATGCTCTTTGTGTTGACGCGAGAAAGTGCACTCGGCGCCAATCACACGGCAAGCGAAAAGCGGCTTCGCACGCGCGAGAGCGAATGACGTGCCGATCAATTTTTCTCGAAAATTAACAAAAGATAAAACGAGTTAAATACCAAAGCTTGGAACTTGCCGGGTGGTACCGGAGGCAGTTCCATATTTACGGCTAAGAAGCCAAGTAAGATGACATGTAGCTATGTAAAGCTACCGTCAAAGAACCACGACCATTCGGGTAACGCAAAGGGAAAAAGAACATTGCCGAATGGATGACGTAAGCATGACAACGATCGGTCTTTGGATAAACATAGATACATGTGCAAAGTCATGACCGATCGTCATGAAAATTAACATTAAACAAATAAAGTAAAGCACGAACATGATCATGTATTTAAATAAGTACACATAGATCCAAAGCGCTAGTCTACCGCATGTCTAGTCACTCTAAGATCCGTCGGGCACGATATCAAGCAAATCTATCCACCGCATGATACAACTTGCATGAAAAAAACGCACCACTTTCCATAAATAGATCTATCCACCGCATGACACAATCTAAATATGGAAAGCTAAGAGCATACATCATTTAAAACATAAATAATGCACGTGATCTACTCGTGAAAACATAACCGAATACGGTGAAGTACCGATTCGAGGTCCATGAAGAAGGAACAAACATTACCACGTGAATAAATCTATCGAGCCTTGAATTGGAAATCTAATCCACCTGGATGACTAGCTCCAAAGCAACCCAAAAACCCGCATCTACCGCATGATACCCGTTCTTTCAAGATTTATACTAACAAAGCAAGCTTGAACCCGCAACACGTAACAACCTAAATCGATTCGGTTTCGGCTATCGGAGAGCGCAAGATCCACGCGTCAAAACACGAAACCTGCTCGTACAAGGATCTCAAAAGAAATATAGCCGATCCAAACCCATCTAGATTGGGCAAGGGTGTGCTACATGAATTAAAACATAAAGTAAAACTCATGATAACACGGGATAACTTAATGAATCTATTGGATCTTGCCAAAATCCAATAGAGCCGATAATTAGCTTCAAGCCGATTTTAGCCTACCGCATGGCTCATGATCTAACCGAAACCCTCTTGAACCAAGCTTGAATCTACCGCATGACACGAAGCATGGTAACAAGACTACTTGCATCGGATCTAAATCCACCGCATGATACTAGACATGACACAAGGTTGCGGTACTCACGGAGGTCGACGGATCGATTGGCCCTCTCGAAGAACTCGACGACACGACAAGGACTCTAGGGTTTGGCGTAAGGCCGGTGTGTATCGAGGAATGAATGTGTTTGTTACATACATCCGGGGATCGTATTTATACCTCGTTGATTACAACCGCGAATGGATTCATTGCCTAACTAAACTCGATCGTCTGTCCATCCATTCGTCTCTCCTGATTCGAGCCACGTCACCGTCCAATCCCGCAAAATCAGCTTTACTGTTCCTTTGCCGAATCGGAGCAGATAGCCGACCGCGGATCTCTTTGCCGAAAATCTCTAGAAATATCCTTCCTTCCACCAGACGGACTCTTTTTTCAAACCGGACCCCGGAAGTCGGACACCTTACCAAATTTTGGTGTTAACACATGCCCCTTCAATTGTGGGATAAAAGTAATTTTGTTCCACAATTGACTCCAGCCACGAATCCTTGAGTTAAATCTGTCAACACCTGCTCTTCGCAATCCGCCGGAATCTTCGTTCAGATCCAACCCTAGATCCCCTTCGTTCCGAGCTCGAACCTCCAATGGCCACTCAGAACCAAGCTGCTCAGGTAAATTCACCCCTCCAAACCTTTGTTCGGCATTAGGTTTTCAATTTTACTTGAGATTTTGCTCTTCCGCTTTCCTCCAGGAGCCTTCTACTGCTCTTCTGATTCCTATCAAGGCCAATTCGCAGTCTTATTACCTTGGTCTGAAGGGAATCCCGACCCTCGAGATTTTATTGCCGCCGAATCTCGGAGAATCCCTTTCAAGGCAGCTTTATCTCCACCTCCCCGGTGGCGGGGATGCGTTCAAGAACCGGCCTTTACCCCCAATTGCGGTGGAAGACTTGGTATCGGAGGATTCTTGCGGATAAGAGCGGATTGACCAATCCGGATGCTCTCCGTATCGCTCAATGTTTGGAGTTATCCGTAGGCGAGACACCCAAGAATGAAGATCTTCGATAGCCGCATGCCACTTCGGTCAAATGGCGCCAACGCTTTCCTTTTTGGGCATGGCCCAATGTCTCCAACCTTGGCCGATGTATACATGATCACCGGCCTTGACATCACCGGGTCCGTTCGGCCACGGAACTTCAAAAATTCTTCACGCCGGACGGGGGGTAAAGCCGGGGAATGGCTACAAGCATTATATCCTGAAGCACATGAGAGATAATCCCCTTGGCGAAGTTGAATACGAGCCTTTACGAACATGTGGCTATGCAGATTTGTTTTCGGTGGTAAGGCCAACGAACCCACTTTGAATCATATTGCAATGGCGATTCATCTTGCTAGTGGCAATCGCCTCCCTGCGGGAAAATTCTTCTTGGGCGGTGTATATCATATGCTTCATCGGTATCGTTACCCAAATGCATACCGGCCGAGAGGATAACATGCGTCAATGGCCCTTGGTGGTTTGTTCAAATGTGGCTGCAGCTCCACATGCATCAGATTGTCGGCGTCGATTTGAACTCCGGGTTCTTTCCTTTGTCCAATCCCCCGAAGGAGAGCCTCAAGCTACCGAGAGGATGCCAAAACTATGGAGAAGCGGCTTCAACTTGTTCTCATCCGGCGGGACATCGGCCCGGCTCTTCGAGTTGTTCTTCAAAGGCTTCTCCAATCCTCTTTGGCTTCCTTATCTAGGCAATGACACTTTAACCTTCCCTGTCGAATTTACCTTTGAGCCCGGCCATCAAGATAGGGGATTCTTGGAGATCTTTAACATCATAATCCGCCCATGCATATTACGGCCGAGTTCAATGGAGGGAGGCGAGAATGTCGGCACTTATGAGTACTACCGGCCTAATGTAATGGCCGGGCAACTTGGATGTGGCCGGATGCCCCCAAGATTGTTTACGCATGAATTCCTCAAACCCGGGGAGGAAATCAAAGAGCGATGCGGTGCGGCGAGTTTTCAACTATGTGTGCGGTCCCCACTTGTCTACACATGTCCTTTTGTGCCCACAACCATAGTTCACCCTACCTTCAGCTCCTGGTGGCAAGAATTTCATGACCACATCTTCAGTGAACCTGTTCATGTATTACGCGCGAGTTGGTATCGACTTTACGCCAACTTCGGAGGTAATACAATGAGCCCCTTGATCAGACTTTTTCCTCTTTTATTCATGGTCCTGACCTTCATTTTCTGTCCACAGAACACAGTGCCTGCCCCTCGAGCCAGGGTAATAGCTTATAATGCCGAAGGCCCAATTTCAGCACTGGGGTTTAAATCCACAACCCTGCACCAACTAATGGCCAGGCATGCTACCACCGATCCCGACCTTTCTAGCCTTGCTTTGTCGACGGGAGGCAAGGTCGCATCCGATTGCCCCTCCAAGTGCTAAAAGGAGGAGAAGCTGTCAAGAAAGTCTTTGGTTGAGGTAAACTCCTTTACCTTCTTGATTCTTGGGTCACTCTGTTCTTGATGGATCATATCATTGTGTATTTTCGGACCGAGCCCGGCGGCCTTCGAGCCGGTACACCGCCGATGCTCCATCCTTTGGTATGACCTTTCTTGTTCTTTCTCAAGGATGAGCACGGCACTTATCCCTCCAATTGGACATTTGCGAAGAAGCCGTGGGAGAACCGCTTGTAGATGTTCCGGTGGTTCAACAAGCGAGTCCATCCGGGGTTGAATTGCCCATCCCGGTGGAGATCTCATCTTCATCACCTTCTGCGAAGCAATACACTCTCCGGAGATGAATCTCCCAACTCAGCCGGAGCCACCAAATTCCCCCGGGATGCCATCGCCTATTAGTCAAGCAGCAACGACCAACCCAACAGAGGAGGCACCAATTCTTCATCAGCCAGAAACTCACGAGTCGCTGATGGCCGCATCAGCATCCTCTGACTTGGGAGTTTCGGCTCTACCCGGGGCACTTCTTCCGTCCGCGATCGCCCCCGCTCAAGAAATCATTCATGAGGTACCCAATTCCGCGCTTAATTTCGGTACTTTGATGTTAGCATTCTCACTTCGGCAATGTTACTTTTCAGGGTCATGCCCCTCCGTCATCGAGCTTGCCATCAGAGGGCCCATTAACTGCCGAGGTGATGAAAGAAATAAACCCCCGGCCGCCCATCGTCGGATGAAGTGTTGCCCAAACTCAAAGAAATTGCAGCCAAGCATGCAAGCTTCTTACGATGCGAAAGTCGCCGGGAAGGCTGCTCTAGAGGCGGAATTGAGAAGCACTGTCGGCGGAGATGGAGATTGACCAAAAAGAAAATAGCCGAACTTCTCGGATTGATAGCAAAGACCCAAGCGGAAGTAGAATCGGTGTCACCGGAGTAAAGCAATGCGATGCGAGCTCACCGACTTATCCGGTGCCCAAAAAGACCGCCAGGAGATCTTTGGACAATTCCCATTTGATAATATCTAATGTTCGTCATGTACTTGCAAAACTCCCCGAATGCCCGAATCCTCATTGATGTATAATTGAGCCGGCCGTTCCCGTGATACCTTCCTACGACTTGTTTCCTTTTTCTTGCGTACTTTGAGATGTAATCTTTGAACGACCCATTCGGTAGTGAAACGCCAACTCCCGAACGTCACTTTGATTTCCTTTAGCCGAAACAATCGATCCGCACGTGTTTCGGCCCTAGAACTCCAAACGACCCGCCGGCGGGTTGGTCAAGGAAATCTTTCCACCTTCCGATTTTATTGGGACGTGCGCCACGATCCACGGCCACGACTCGAAGCCACGATTCATCTGCCCGGCCTATAAATGTTAACATAGGTGCCTCTAGCTCTCCACCGGGCCTTCTAGCTCTCGAATCTTTGCCAATCTTTGGTCTTCTTGCAAACAAAGTGCACATCCCCAAACCGCAATGGTGCGCCGCCTCAACCGCCGCCGTGCCTCGACGAGGCCGAGGGGGAGCGAGCGCTAATGCGCGCGGGCGGTGATGATCATCAATTTCTCCTCTTCGATCCTTCTCTTGATCTTCTTTTGCCTTGACGATCATCCCCCTTTTTCGAGTTGATTCGGTGGAATCCGCCTCGCGCGCCGGCCAATCGGCCCCTCCCCGGATGACTCTTCGGAGTCCGATGGCCACTCCCCGTGCCGGTACGGGGGAAGCGGATGCTATTCGCTTCAAGGAGGAGCTAGAGGCGTCCGTCTCGAGCCGGAGGACGTCTCCAAGAAAGCGGGCGTGGCCGAACTAGAATGGGAGGACCAGCGTAAACAGCTGCTGGAGGCCATCGACGGTATGGCTGCGGGATTGATTCTTGATTCGGCCGGCCTTTGATGCTAATCCTTTCTTGTTTGTCTTTTGCGGCCCGTGATCTTGGCCGAACCGGCTAAAGGCGCGCCGTAGAGCAACCGGCCGAGAAGGTGAATGCCCACGGCGACACGCCGGCGGAGCGCCCGGCGGCGGTGGAGCACCGCATCGACGAGGTGGCCGTCCATGGCGTTCGTTTGGGCACCACCTTGGGCACGGCCGCGATGGCGACGCATACGGACGTCGACTATTCCACCGGGCCGCGTGGCTTCCGGGCGGCGCGCGCGGGGGACATCGACGAGATCGAGCTCATCTGGAGCGCCTTGACGGCCACGGCGACGCCATTGCCGAAATTACCCATCCCCAATCTGTGTTGAATAGGCTCTTCGACTAGATTGTACTAGGGATGTGTAAATATCGGCAATTAGATGAAGAACTTTTGAATTCGCACTTTGTTCGTGATGACTTCCCTTTGGATTTTGCATCCGCGACTTCTTCTTTGAATGCATCAGGAACTATCCTTAGCCGAACGCGTGAGAACAAATGCCCCTTGACGCAAAATTCACAGAGGATCCCAATTCGGCAATCCGCAGACACTGTTCAAGAGAAAACCCTTCGCACTCGGTGAAAAACCCTGCCGCTTGGTATTCCAACAGTGTGTACTTGTCCAGTCATCACTCCCAATGCACCTCTCCGGTCAATAAAATAGCCTGCGGGGTGCTCTGCAACTCCACTCGCGCACTCCTCCATCATTTCTCGTCTCTTCCCCTGCTGCTAGAGGAAAAAACCCCAACGCCATGGACAAGGGTAAACAACCTCAGGGGAGCGGTTCATCAAGGAAGCGTACGATTCGGAAGTGAGTTCTTTCTTGATCTCGCTCTCCGATTTTGCGCTTGATCTTGCGCTTCATGTTTCCCTCCCGTCCTTTTCAGTCTTGATTTGCTCCCCGAAGAAGTCATCGGGACAGAAGATGTGCCTGAGTACATCTCCTCCGATTCCTCTTTCGAAGCGAGAGGATGCCACGCCCGAACGGAGGACCAATCATCGGCGCGCGCCGCCGCATCCGGCACCTGGAGCATGGCCTCAGGGATATGTCCGCCCGTTGCCAAGCCGAGCGCGAGCGTCGCATGGCTCTGGAAGCGCTAGTGGGGGGTAAACGTTCCTGACTCCTTCATGCTTGCCTCCGGATTTCTTGCTTCTAACCCCGATTCTTCGCCGGATGTCTCCGACGGGTACGGCGACACGAAGGCGGCACCGGGATAGCTTGGTAGAGGCCGCCAATCATGGTCATCCTCGTGCGTTCCAAGTTGCCGTCACGGTGGTCCGGAACAACCGAAGAGGGGGGAGCGGCCGAAGAAGTAAAGAAAAGATTGTATCATACTTTCGCTTCTTCCGCCACGCCTTCGCTTCCCGCCTCCTTGGGGACTCGACCATCGGGGTTGTTAGATGTGATCCCGCAAGAAACGGTTGTAATGTAGTATTGAGCTAAGGGCAATGCATCCAGGCACTGGCCATTCTTTCTTGTTCATGGATTTTGTTCTGAAGGCGGCCTCGTCCTCGAGCGCCGGCTATTTTGTGCCAGATGTGTGTAATCACCGATCGATCTCAATGCTAGGATAATACTTCTTCGAGATATCTTCCATTTATCGCGGCGGAAAATTCTTCCCCTAGCAAAGTTTTTAATATGTATGCATTACCGAGAACGCATCGACCACACGAAAAGGCCCCTCCCGGTTAGGGGACCATTTGCCGAATTCAACGTATTTAGTTCCAATCGGCAATAGCGCTTTCCAAACTAGATCGCCTTCTCGCGAATTGCTTTACCTTTACTTTCTTGTTATAATATTTGGCGACCCGCGGCTTGTTTTTCTCGATGTTCTCCGGGGCCCCGAGACGGATCATATGCAAATCTTCTAACTCATCCATCATCGAGCCACCGTAATTCTTGGAGCTCAACTCGTTTTGCGGCACTACTCTCCTTGACTCGATTGCATTTCCCAAGGCGGGATTGCATGATGCCCGTAAACCAACTCGTAAGGAGAAGTCTTTGTAGCTCCATGGGGGGCCATTCGGTAAGCCCACGGCGCTTCACCGAGTACCGAATGCCATCTCCTTGGCTTCGGTCGATCTTCTTCTCGTATCGGCTTGATCATGATCTTGTTAGAAGCCTCCGCTTGACCATTAGCTTGGGCATAATATGGAGAAGAATTAAACGGTTTGATTCCCATGCTTTCGGCAAAATCTACGAACTCTAATGACACGAATTGTGCCCCCCGGTCGGTGGTAATTGTTTGAGGGATCCCAAATCGATAGATTATGTGTTCCTTGACGAACTCGATCATGTTTTTCGACGTCACTTTCTTCGGTGGGATCGCCTCGACCCATTTGGTGAAGTAATCCGTAGCCAAAAGCATGAACTTATGCCCCTTGCTAGACGGCGGATTAATTTGGCCAATCAAGTCTATACCCCGGCCCCCGAATGGCCATGGTTTGACGATGGGATTCAATGCGACGCGGGGACTCTTTGAATATTCCCGAACCTCTGGCAGTCTTGACATCCCTTGTAATATTCAAAGCAATCCTCTAATATCGTCGGCCAAAAGCATCCAGCTTGTCTAATAACCCATTTCATCCGATAGGCCGATTGGTGCGCTCCACATATCCCATCATGCACCTCGCTCATCATGTTCTTGGCTTCTTCGGACCCGAGCACCGTAGCAATACCCCGTCTAATGATTTGTAGAATAAATTATCATCCGGAAGAACGAACTTGATTGCCTTGTACACGAGTTTCCTGGAGACTTTTCGGGATGGATCTCTCAAGTAATCAACGATCTCTTTCCTCCAATCATCTTCGAGCAAGATCCGCCCCTAGTGCACACACCTCTGCGGCGAATGCTTCCCGACTCTCCTTGTAACCGAGAGGCGCTGCGAGCTAGCTTTGTTTGCTTCTTCGTTATGCTCTCTAGGAATGTGCTGCAGGGTTACCAATGGGAAGCTTTTCAAGATTTCTCTGCACTCTTCGTAGTAACTCCTCAGCGCTTCGCTCCTGCACTCGTATTGGCCGTTCAATTGCTTGATTACTAGTTCTGAATCCCCATAGACCTCAACTGATACGGCCCCAGCTTCTCTCAAATATTGAAGCCCTCGAAGTAGTGCCTCGTACTCAGCCTGGTTATTTGTGACAGTGGGTTGTATAGGAATAGCGAATTCCAACATTTCACCTCCCGGGCGAGATCGGTAGGATCCCTACTCCTCCACCTTTGCCACATGATGACCCATCGAAAAATAAAGCCCAAGGGGTAATTTCAAGCGAGATCAATTGATGGGTCGCGATGTTCGGTTATAAAATCGGCAATGGCTTGACCTTTGATGGCTTTTGCCGATTCGAACTTCAATTCGAACTACGATAAAGCTAAAATCCATTTGCCAATCCGACCATTCAAAATTAGCATAGATAACATATGTTTTATCACGTCAAACTTCGAGTATACAGTGCATTCGGCATTCAACAAGTAGTGCCGAAACTTTGTACACGAGTAGTATACGCAAAGACACAGTTTCTCTATAGCCGAATACCTGGTTTCAGGATCAAGTAGTTTCCGGCTAAGATAAGCTACTACCCGCTCCTTTCCTTCGAATTCTTGAATAAGGGCCGATCCAATAGTTTGGGTATCGGCCGCCACGTACAACCCGAAAGGCTTGTCCCGGTGAGGAGGAACCGACGACCGGCGGCTCCTTCATGTATTGCTTGATTTCATCGAAAGCCTTTTGTTGTTCGTCGCCCCATGTGAATTTCTGATCCTTCTTTAGCTTCAGCAGTGGAGAGAATGGCAACACCTTCTGCGATAAATTTGAGATGAACCTTCTCACGAAGTTGATCTTGCCGAGCAGTGATTGCAACTCCTTGAGGTTGGTTGGAGGAACGACTTCATCAATGGCTTTCATGCTCTTCTTGCCAACCTCGATTCCCCCTTCGTGGACCAAAAACCCCAAGAACTCTCCAGCTGACACCCCAAATGCACACTTGTTTGGATTCATCTTTAGACCATGCTTCCGGGTGCATTCCAAGGTCTTCTTCACATCTTCTAGATGGGTGTCGTGACTTAAGGACTTGATCACCACGTCATCGATGTAGATTTCCACAGTTTTGCCGATCAACTCATGAAAAATGTAATTCATGGCCCGGCGATAGGTTGCACCGGCATTTTTCAATCCAAACGTCATGACTATCCACTCAAATAGGCCTATATGACCGGGGCATCCGAAGGCCGTCTTTGATATGTCCCCTATTGCCATGAAAATCCGATTGTATCCCGCGTTGCCATCCATGAAACTAATCACCTTGTGTCCAGCAGCGGCGTCAATCAACAAATCGGCAATAGGCATTGGGTATCCGTCCATGGGAGTAGCTCTGTTTAGGTCCCTGAAGTCTATGCAAACTCTCATCTTTCCATTCTTCTTATATACAGGGACGATGTTAGAAATCCACTCCGCATATACGCACGGCCGAACGAAGTTTGCATTAAGTAATCTTTCGATCTCCTTCTTCACATCGGCCAATACTTCATCCTTGTAGATTCTCCGGGCGGGCGCTTATATGGTTTGAAACCGGGCTTGATTGGCAACCGGTGCTCGACGATGGAACGATCCAATCCGGGCATCTCCGAGTAATCCCCGGGCGAAGCAATCTTTATATTCTGCGAGAAGCTCAATTAAGTTCCCCCCGAAGTCCGGTTGCAAATTTGCACCGATGAACGTCGGCCTTGGCTTATCACCGCTTCCAATGTCAACTTCTTCCGGCTTATCGGCCGACATGAATCCTCGTCCTAACTTGCCATCGGTGCCATCCACGGGGTTCTCCATTAAAAATTCTTGTAAGAGCCGGCCGCTTGAATCGGTCGTTGGTCACCGCCGACAGGTTCAACGGGACCTTCTCCCCGATCCTTCCACGAGAAGCAATCGATGCCTTGGTACTCCCGCAAGGCTGGTTCCATGTTAGCCACGCTTACGGAGTCATCCGCCCGGACGACCTCGATCTCATCATCCACCCACTTTGGATAAGGCCGTTGATGCATAGTGGATGGGACGCGGCGGTTGGCGTGGATCCGGTCCCGCCCAAACGCGGCGGGTCGTAGGCTCCCTTGCCTTCGATGACAAAGAAGGTGGTGAGCAGCGTCTTGGACCCGATCATCAAGTCCACGTGAGCGCATCCTTTGGTGTCTGAGGGGTTCCCAGCGAAGTCGTTCAGGATGATGCTCGTAGGTGTCAGATCGCTCGGGCCCATGCCAAGCTTCCTGAAGGTGGTGTACGGCATCACGTTGACCGCCGCTCCACCATCGACGAACATCTTGGTCAATGGCTTGCCATTGACGTACCCCCCTCAAGTACGGTGGCCTCATATGGCGATTCTTGGCCGGCTTGTCGAAGACGGCACCGCTTGGCAAGCACTAGTTGTGCCATCATCTCCTCGGCGTGCTCGTCGTCGAAGGAAACTTCCTCTCGCATAACCCGGTTAGCGGGGAGCCATGAACTCGTTCGGCGGGGAAGTATACCATGCATGTAGGGGCCGAACGCTTCGATCCTTCCGGGCCGATCCTTGGGGCGCCACTTCGCCTCGTACGGATCCCGGCTTGTTTCATCTCGCGGTTCCTCAAGCGTTGGACCCGCCTCTTCGGCTCTTGCGTAGACCGGGTGGGCACCACCGCCCCTTACGCCGGACGTAGACATCCTCGTCCTCTTCTCCGATCGGCCCACCCGAGATCAGCTTGGCGCTTCTCGGGGTGATCTATAACCTCAATTTTTTGCCGCCGATCCCCATTCGGGTGAATCCTTCCAAGTCTTTCGTGGACGGATCGGCGATTGCGATTTCTCGCCCCGTACTCGGCATGTCCGTCGGCCGCACTCGGGACGGTTCCTCAACGTGGGCGGCTTTAGGCCCTCGTTCCAGCAGTGCGAAGAAGGCGCACCCCCAGTGGGCGCGCTCCTGCTCGCGCGTGTACTGCTCTCGGTCCCTTCTGCGCGCTTCATCTTCAGCCCTGCGCTGCTCCTCCTCGTGACGACGCCTCTGGTAGCGCTCCTTTTCCATCTGGCGCTGCCACTTGTTGAGGAGAATACGTGACGTCACCTTGGGTTTAGGCCTGGACGATTCCCCAATCTCGATGTGGCTTTTGAGAACGCGGGGGCGTCGCCCCGCACTTGCTCTAGGGTCACCCCGGCGCTCGGGTCCACCGATCCACCTTGCTTGGACCCTGGGCGAGGTCGGGACCTTGACCTTCCCCTTCTCCTCGGCCGTTATCGCATTGACGGAAAAGCCGAGCATGTTTTGAGGAAAGGGGTGGCCATCCGGTTTCATCTTGTTATCGAACTTGAGGTGTCCCTCCTGGATAGCCTTACGGATCCTCATTCGAAGACCACCGCAATCGTTGATGGAGTGCGAGTCTCTATCATGGAAGCCGCGATAACGTTTCGCTTTGACTCCATCGAAGCCGAAGCATAGAATGCCCTTCGGGCGACTTGATTCGGCCTTCCTTTACCAAGAGCTCAAACAACTTATCGGCCTTTGTGATGTCGAAGTCGTAAGTTCCTTTGGTCCGCTTGACCCAACGCCGATTCATTGTTAAGGGCTCTTTACCCCACATGATCTCTCGCTGCGGCTATCTCCAATTCGTCGTCGGAATCCTCGAACAAATCAGCTTTGTCAAAGAATTGATTGTAGATGTCGGCGACGTCGTCTTTGCTTGCCAAACTTGGGGTCCTTCTTGAGGCCATATGCCCGATTGCTCATCGGGGATAACTTTTGCGACAGTGGCCGGCCCGGTTCTCGAACTCCATCCCAAATAGCTTTTCGCGCACGGCCGGCAACATCCCGGCGACGGCCATATCGGCTAGCCGATCGTCCGGCAAGTTCGGCGAGAAGCACATGCCTTTGACTTCCCCGAACCTCCTAAGAAACTCCGGTGGTGTTTCGCCGTGCCTTTGCTTCGGGGTGGCAAGATCAATCAACTTCTTTTCGGAGGCTCGCCGCTGAAATAATGAGCGTGGAATTTACGCTCCAAGTCCTTCCATCCGGCCACGCGATTCGGGAGGCGGGGATGAGAACCCCCGAAAAGCCGGACCCGTCGGTGAGGCGGGGAAGTAGCGAACCCCGAACGCCTCCTCGGCCGAGCATTCCCCAAGCCGCATGAGGTAACGGGCGATGTGCTCGACCGTGCTTGTCTCTTCTGCCCCCCGCAGAACTTCGTGAATTCCGTCGGCGCCTTCACCCTCGGCGGCGGTAGCACGTTATAGTACCACTCTGGGAACGGCGGCCTATAAGTGGGGCCCTGCATCTTTGGCTTGAGGCCGAACTGATTCTGCATCAACTCGGCCATCTTGCGCGCTAGGGCGTCTTCTTCTTGAGCGCCCGTAGCCGGCGCGTACCCTGGGTGCGGGAAGGCATCGAACGCTCCGTAATTTCCCACTTCATGATAACCACCGCCGTACAAATTCTTCTGGAGCCAGTTGGTCGACGGAGCTATTCTTCGACTGGGGTCGAGCGGGGCCCCAGGTGAGCCGAACGCTAGGTCTCCGTACGTAGGCTGGTACGGATTCGAGCCGCGTTGCACGGGGCCGACCCATGCTTCCTTCCGTGGTGACGGCGAGGATTGGTTGACTTCCCCGAAGCTTGCAACGGAGGCCGAGCCGGCTGCCCCCCGGCGCCTGCGGAGGAGGTTGGAACGCTTGGCTTCGGAGCTTTGAGGAGGAGGGCTGCCGCACACGGCTCCGTAGCGGCGGCTGAGAGCTTGATTCCCCAGCTCCACGGTGCTCTTTCCAGCGTGCGCCTTTCCGAACGCCTGCCCCGCGCCCGGGCCAAAGAGGGCCACCATCATCTGCTGGAGCGATCCGAGGAAAGCCTGGTTGTGCTTGGTGAGCATGTTGTCTACCGACTCTTGGAAGATCCGCGCGCATTCCTCCTTCTCTTGTTGGGTTGTGGCGTCGCTCTCTCCCGCAGCAGCACTCTGGGCAGGCCATTCTTCAGATACGGTACACCACTTCGATTCTTCTTAAACGACATGAGACACTTTTGCTGAAACTGGTTCACGGCATCTAGGAGCCGCTCGATGTCTTTGCTCGGAGAAAGCTCTTCGATGTTGACATCCGGGAGGTCCGTGATCTCGGGCATCTTGAACCAATTCGGTACCGTGGTCCCACCGGGCGTGCCAAAAAGTGTGTTGACGCGAAAAGTGCACTCGGCGCCAATCACACGGCAAGCCGAAAAGGCAGCTTCGCACGCGCAGAGCGAATGACGTGCCGATCAATTTTTCTGAAAATTAACAAAAGATAAAACAGTTAAATACCAAAGCTTGGAACTTGCGGGTGGTACCGGCAGGTTCCATATTTACGGCTAAGAAGCCAAGTAAGATGACATGTAGCTATGTAAAGCTACACGTCAAAGAACCACGACCATTCGGGTAACCGCAAAGGGAAAAAGAACATTGCCGAATGGATGACGTAAGCATGACAACGATCGGTCTTTGGATAAACATAAATACATGTGCAAAGTCATGACCGATCGTCATGAAAATTAACATTAAACAAATAAAGTAAAGCACGAACATGATCATGTATTTAAATAAGTACACATAGATCCAAAGCGCTAGTCTACCGCATGTCTAGTCACTCTAAGATCCGTCGGGCACGATATCAAGCAAATCTATCCACCGCATGATACAACTTGCATGAAAAAACGCACCACTTTCCATAAATAGATCTATCCACCGCATGACACAATCTAAATATGGAAAGCTAAGAGCATACATCATTTAAAACATAAATAATGCACGTGATCTACTCGTGAAAACATAACCGAATACGGCCGAATGTACCGATTCGAGGTCCATGAAGAAGGAACAAACATTACCACGTGAATAAATCTATCGAAATTTGAATTGGAAATCTAATCCACCGGATGACTAGCTCCAAAGCAACCCAAAAACCTCGCATCTACCGCATGATACCCGGTTCTTTCAAGATTTATACTAACAAAGCAAGCTTGAACCCGCAACACGTAACAACCTAAATCGATTCGGTTTCGGCTATCGGAGAGCGCAAGATCCACGCGTCAAAACACGAAACCCTGCTCGTACAAGGATCTCAAAAGAAATATAGCCGATCCAAACCCATCTAGATTGGGCAAGGGTGTGCTACATGAATTAAAACATAAAGTAAAACTCATGATAACACGGGATAACTTAATGAATCTATTGGATCTTGCCAAAATCCAATAGAGCCGATAATTAGCTTCAAGCCGGATTTTAGCCTACCGCATGGCTCATGATCTAACCGAAACCCTCTTGAACCAAGCTTGAATCTACCGCATGACACGAAGCATGGTAACAAGACTACTTGCATCGGATCTAAATCCACCGCATGATACTAGACATGACACAAGGTTGCGGTACTCACGGAGGTCGACGGATCGATTGGCCCTCTCGAAGAACTCGACGACACGACAAGGACTCTAGGGTTTGGCGTAAGGCCGGTGTGTATCGAGGAATGAATGTGTTTGTTACATACATCCGGGGATCGTATTTATACCCCGTTGATTACAACGCGAATGGATTCATTGCCTAACTAAACTCGATCGTCCGTCCATCCATTCGTCTCTCCCCGATTCGAGCCACGTCACCGTCCAATCCCGCAAAATCAGCTTTCTTGTTCCTTTGCCGAATCGGAGCGGATAGCCGACCGCGGATCTCTTTGCCGAAAATCTCTAGAAATATCCTTCCTTCCACCGGACGGACTCTTTTTCGAACCGGACCCACAAGTCGGACACCTTACCAAATTTTGGTGTTAACACTTTGGTCTTAATGCATGAGTTTAGGGGGAGCTTGTGAATTTTGTGCTCCTTTGCTCTTTTGTCGGTGGTGTCGAGCCCTTTTTGCCTCCCCTCGAGGAGCCGGTCGTTTGTGAGCTTGGTGTGTGGGAGCGCCCTTGTAGCATATATATAGTTTCCTTTGTGCATTTCTTGCATTTGGCATGACATATGTAACATGATGTATAGGCATCCTTGTATCTTAGATTGCATGCATTTTGTATCATATGCATTGGATAAGAAAAGCTTCTCCTATATACATTGTTCACCATGGAATGCTATATATGTCTTTGTGAGCTTGTTTGGTATGCTATGGTTAGTTTGGCTTAGCTCTTGATGGTCTTGATGAATAATCCATGGTTGATGGCTATTCTTCTGAAAAATGTCACATATATGCTCTCTCATGTGTAAATGCCTTTATATGATCTTGACATGTTTTAGTGGTTTGGTTATGCTTAATTTGTGGTTGGATAGCTAGTTTAATTATCATATGGGGCCAAAGGCTCATTTGCCATCATGAATGTTTAGCCCTCTTGCTTCATCTTGTGGAGGGGCATAAGTTCCTTTTTGTCGCAAAGACATTTCATGTACCAATTATGAATCTGAAAATGAAATGTAAAATGCTTGGAAAATATGCTCCCATGTCATATGTGCTGAATTTAATTTGCTTTGGGTGCTAAATCGTTGCATGATGCCTACCATTGAGAAGTCTCATACATAGAAGTAGGCACATGGCTCGGTGGCTTTGACATGACATGAGGTGCTTGTGGGTGTTTGTGATGGTCTTATGATTATAATGGCTGTCCTAGCATAAAGTTTGTGTGGCTTTGCCACTTTGATATGTTTTGATCATGTTTAGGACTTTGCTCATGAGAGGCAAATTTTTCGTAAAATTACTCAAATCCATTTTAGCTTCGTCCAATGGTTGTGAAACTTGGTGATCTTGTAATTGATGTCAATACGAGGCTATAGAGTATCTAATTTGCTCATTTGGACATGTGTAGCATCCTTTGTTGAATTTTGTCTATTTGAGAAGCTCTAGGTTGCAAGTTTTGCGTTTTTGGCTTGATACATGCATTGCCAACAAGGGGGAGAAGTTTGAGCTTGAAATGGCTTGCTGGATGCATTTAGAAGATTTTCATGTGGTTTCGAGCCATTTCTGGGCTCTGGTGTGCACCGGTCTGACCGGTCGAGGTCACCGGTCTGACCGGTCAGAGTGCTTGTCCTGTGCACATGTTGGGCACTGGTCTGACTGGTGGTGGTGACCGGTCTGACCGGTGTGAGCTGAAGTTGTTGCAGCTGCCCTGTTTTCAAGAGGTTTGAATGCATTGGTTCATGGGGAGCTTGCATGTGTGCAGGGGAGCTCTTTGTGGTTGTTTGAGTTTTGGTTTGGTGGTTTGCGCTCTTTGCTTGAGTTGTGTTTTGTCTCGGATGTGTCGAGCCGTTGCCCTTGCCTAAGGGGTCCGAGACTTGTCTTCTTCAAGTGACCTTATTCTTTGCCTTTGTTTGGCTTTTGATCGCTTGTTGGAGTTTCTTTTGTTTCGGTTCTTTTCTTTTTCTTTTCTCTCGTGTTACTTTATGTGGGTGTTGTCAATGCACTCATCAAGGGGGAGATTGAGGACCATGTGTGGTTCGAGGACCGGTGGATGGTCGCTTCCTTGTGTGATGAGTGATTGACAGCGTTGTGTGGACTGATTCTTGGCTAAGTATTGCGGGTGCGAGTGCGCGCTTGACTGGTGTTGGTGCAGGTGAAGAACAAGCACGAAAGGTCGTCGCCGGTGAGGCCTCCAGGTGTGGAGAAGACAAGTAGGCTTCGTTCGTGGGACCTAGTGGCCAGCGGGATCAAGTGCGGGCCGCATGGTGGCATGAACAACAAGATGAAGTCGTGGACGGTTTCTTGGTTGAGCCTCAAAACCAAGGTCGAGCCGGGACTACGTGGGAGCCGAGTCATGAGTGGAGATTGGCGGAGGCTACACCGAGTTCGCGGGGTTTCCGGTGGTTCACCAGAAAACCACTAGGTTCCTTGGTTGATCCACAAAGCCAAGACCGAAGAACCGAAGACGGTGCTGCAACAGTGCCAGACCGGTCTGACCGGTTTGACCGGTGAGGAGCACCGGTCTGACCGGTGTGTGACGACGCAGTCCGGAATCTTCGAAGCGGAGGACATGCGTCGGGATCGCAAGTCTTGCGTCGAGGCTAAGCAGGTTGCGGTCGTCGGGCATCCGTCCGATGGAGAAAGCTTGAAGATTTCCAAAACCGCCCTTGAGGGGCTTGTATCCCTAGTTATTAGGAAAGGGTATTTTAGACTTTCGGTTGCATCCATATAACCCATGAGGTGAGAGGATGGCAGCCAACCTCTTGGAAACCTAGTTCATTTGCTTTCCTATTTTCCCTTCCTATTTTCTTAGGATTTCCACAGGACTAGCTTGAGAGCTTCATGGTGAGATCTTGTTGAGAGGGTTGGATGATCGGGCGGCAAGCTAGACCTTGTATAAACCTTTGTGGCATGTATAGATGATTCGGCGTGGTTCCTCAAGGCCTTGTTGTGTTGTTCCCGGTTGTTCTTGGTGGTGATTTTCGGAGCTCTTTCTTGGTGTTTTTCTTGGGTTGTTTTCGGGACCTTTCTCTTGGGGATTTGATGGGGGAAATTTGTGGGAACCCTTCGAGGTTCTTTGGGTTGTGATTCCCCTCCTAAATTCGTGAGTAAAGGAGCTGGATTTTGGGGTTTTCCGATTTCTAGGGTTAGAGGTGTTCTTGGAGGGATTTCTTCGATACCTCCTTTTTGGAAAAGTTTTGGTGGGATTAAACTTGGCTATGGACTCCTTATGAGGTGTTCCTATTATCCCCAAAGTCTTGTTCAAGTCTGTGGAGCGATTCGGGAGATCGAAGTTTGGATTTGGGGGAGTTGACCCACGGGTGTTGTTCATCTCGAGCTGCCCAGGCTACATCGGTCTGACCGGTGCTCTTGACCGGTCTGACCGGTGCAACCCTTGGTGGGTTTTTGCTCGGGTGAATGTCTGGGTGTGTTTGCTGTTGTCCTGTGTTGCAGCTGTTTCGAGTTTGGGTCAATTTGGAGGTCGGTAGGCATGTTTGGTGATTTGGGGCTTTCAGGATTGGATCGGTCTGACCGGTGTGTTGCACCAGCCTGACTGGTGTGAAGCCACATAGTGGAAGTCATCAACTCTCTCCAGCAAGGATCGGTCTGACCGGTGGTGCTCACCGGTCTGACCGGTGTTGGTCAGTGGACTCGAGGTTTGGTGTTCCGCTGCATTCTCGGGTCGGAAGGTTGTGTGTTGGTTCCTAGGTCCAGTGGCACTCCAGTGGCTACGTGGGCTTGGCCAACTTGGGTAGTGAGTTGGAGACGTGTGTTGGAAGCCGTGTTCATCTTGTTGGAGTTTCCATCTCCTTCGAGAAGAATTTTTATCGGCTCCCATTCACTCCCCCCCTCTCTGGTTTGCCGAATCGATCCTTCAACGTGGGGGATTTCGGAAGGGTCCAACGACTGTCACTACCGCGGCCTACCCCAAGACAAATCGTGGGATATAGGGCAATCTAAGGATAACCCGCTGTCTAGATACCACGTCTACACCACCAGTTACTACTATAGCACGGTTACGTCTGCCAGCCTGTAACAACACTATAGCACTCCGTACGAAGATGAAACGACGAACCCACTAGGGAGAGACCAAAACTCACTCAGGTAACTGCTATTATACAAGGATCATGGAAGGACTTTGGTCTAAACTAGAATGCAGGAGCATCCACTTTACTCTAATTGAACTAGCAGGCATACAGACAGAATTAGCAACTTATGAACTACACCAGAAGATAAAAGGCTATGCTCATGAAGAACTTGCCTCTAAATCATGAACAAGTGAAGAACACAAGAACTATTCACCTATGCATGAATGCTACTTTAGTCTAAATAGGAAAAGCGGAAATACTCACTTTATTCTAAATGAAGAACGAAGCATCCATAGAGATACAAATCCCTCTCTCACTCTCCTACTCTCTAATCTACCAAGGAGAGGCCTCTCCTCTGAAGGGAAGCTCTCATCCTTGGGTGAGATGGTGTGTCTCTATTCTTACCCCCTCCCCTTCTATTTATAGGCCCGGGTCACACGCAATAACACTCCAAGCACCATGAGCATGCCCTTAGGATCCAATGGGGAGACAACACGTGGAAGATGGGCGCGAATGGCCTTAAGGTGGGGTCGGCTGACCTGTGGGGTTGGCCGATCCCAGGTCGGCTCCGGTCGCGCTGCCTTTCATCTAGGTGACTACCAGTTGGGTCCCCAAGGCGGTTCCCGGTGTATGGGTTGGTTGAAGGCGGTTTGTTCGGGTTGTGGGCCCTTGAATCCTTGCTGAACACATGGTTGTGTTGGATTCGTCGGGAAGTGCTTCTCTTGGATTGATGATGTGTCATGGACACATGGCATCCTTTGTGCCAGCACATCGCCACGTGGCCTGGTGTGGGTCCCATTGGGTCCACATGATGTTCTGTGCATATCTCTTTCACCGGGGTCCGATGTATGCAACTGATATATCCATTTCGACGTCTCGACGAGCCCATCACAATGGTGCAGCCGAAATCGGCATTTAGGACTATTTATGATGATGCCATATTCATGCCATTAATGCAATTGCTCTTAATTGCATCATTTCATGTGCATTTCGATGTGTCCTGCAACAAAAGATATAAACACCAACACTTGTGGAAATTGTCAGTATAAACCCCTATTCTAGTGTTGATGACCACTTTCCGTTTATTTTATGCAGGTATTGACGACCTAAAAGTGGTTATTAATAGTCGTCAACAACTCTCCCACACTTGACCTTTGCTCATCCGAGTAAAGGGAGAACAAATCAAGTGGGACATGTATCTAGGGATATGAAGCGAATATAAGAGATATTCCAAAGCATGCCTCATACCTGTGAACTGTGTGGAGTGTCTATCATGCCATCTTGAGTAGTTGAGGAATGGAATGATCATGAATCAAATCACTTCTGCTCATCATGTCAAGTAACTTGGGGTTTTGCAATTAGTTTTCAAAACAAACCTTGATTAGCTCCTCATTTGATTCTCTCAGATCACTCAATGTGTATATGTCATCACCAAGGCATTAGAATTGCCTTTCTTCATCCTACTTCTAATGATGGCTACATGTGGAGCTCAGGGTAGGATAGAAGATAAAGCATACTTGTTTCACATATATTGCAAAGTCAAAAATCGGATCCAAGAAGAAAATCAAATCAAACAATCAGATCAAGATGTGCGTGTGTATGGGTATGATGGATATGGTAAGGTGGATACTAGGCCCAGAGTGTAAGCCTGCCACTGGGGAGGGTATGGACAAATCCACTCTTGTTCATACCCAAATCCAAATAATTATTATCCACTTCTTACCCTCCCCATTCCCACCCATACCCAATGGATAACTAGTTTTGTACTAGATTCTATACATACCCAATTGATTATTTGCACCCTCCCCACACCCTACCCTCCCCATTTCTTCAATGGATAATTATTTTCTACCCATACCCTCCCCATTTGAGGTGGGTGTGGATTTGAATATGGACAATGGATAAAAACAACAGGCATACCAGAGTGGGTTCTAGATATTACCATACATGATGAAATGCTATGGTGATGGTAAGGTGGACACTAGACCTAGAGTAGGTACTACTAATTACCATCTAAATTATGAAACTCCCATTGCATGATTTTCTCTGTTATCCTTTTTGAAATATCTGAGACATGGGCTATATCTTTTTTTCTACTTTTTTATCATTCTTTTTGAGCATTTTTTTCATAGCCTAGTCTCTTTTGGAGATATTTAAAGAGGGGTAAATCATTGAACAATGCATGGAGCTTTATTTGGTGGAATAGACGGATCATACAGTGCTAACTTCCAGTGTAGAAGCATAGCAAGGGGAAATGGTGGTGTGCACATAAATCTTGATCTTGAAAGCATGAAAAGAATTCCCGAAAGGGTCATAGAATTTGACAAAGTTCAATGCAATAACAAGCGCATATGAGTATAAGGTTTTCAACTAGAACATCATATGGCTTTGGTAGGACTGGCATATCAAAGAGGAGCTTCGCAAAAAGGTTTTCATTTTTTCAAATAAAATTCCCAAGCACTCAAGCATTAAAAGAGAAGATCATATCATCAAACCATATCTCAAACACCAACTACTTAGATAAACATGAGTTCCCTAATGATATTTGTTCATAAGCATCAAGATAATGAGTAAGGAATAAAACATATGCAAGCCAACCACAAGAATCTTGTAGAGCAAGCGGGACACTATTATTTGAGTTTGATTTACTAGATAAGAATTGAAGATCATTCAAACTCATGGGTAGAGAATGAGACGAAGGGCGCCCATACCATCGCTCCTAAAGGATATGGGAATCAAGGAAGACTAGTGGTGATTTGGCTGACCCGTGGGGTAGCCAGCTCACCCTTGTCATGAAGGTGTAGTCGATGTCGTGAAACCCTTGTGTGGGAGTTCTCGAGTGGATATGATGATAAGATCGAGAGGACTCCCCCACACTTGTTCTTGTACCTGATGTTGTTCTTCAAGCAAAAGTGGGAACAAAAGATTGACTCTATTGGTTTGAGAACCATAGAGCCTTTATTTGAAAGCAAATATAATTTTTCGTCACCATATCATTTGCTCAAACAAGGTTAGATCAATATTTACTTACCTGAGACCTTTACGGGGTCAAATGTACCTCCTTCATATGTTGTGCAAAATAAGTCTAACACCTTAACTTGCCTTCCCAGTGGATATATAGCTCAATGACTTTCTCTTTTGAATTTGACAATTTTCTACAAGGGGTTAGTCCACATACATGCAACCAAGATCTTACGAAAGCATAAATCTAAGGTTCATCAATCAAAACTCAGACACCATGTCCTGTTTTGACTGAAGAAGTAGTTTTAACCTAAGCACCACGCTTAATTGTAACACCCTAGTTTGCAATTTGGTTAGGATTTTAAAAAATTATTAAAATATGTTAGAATTAATTATGAAGCTTGTATAATTATTTCAAAATAAATAATATTTTCTAAAATAACTAAATCAATCATAGGTTATAAATGTTTGATTGTTGCATTCATGCTGCAATGCATAGTGTTTATTGTGTGAAAAACGAGTTGGAGTTTTTAAAAAAACTTGAATAGGCTCGTTTATAGGTTAATCCTAGTATCTATATGTCTCTTCAATCTTATTCTCTACATCTTTCCAATCCAACTTTTTCCCTAGCAAGGCTTTTCTCTCCCTACCATGGAGTTGTTTCTTCTCTCTCCAAGAGCCATCTCTTCTCCCTCTCTAAATCTCTCTCTCTCTAAATCCTTGTCGGATCCAATCTCTCTCTACCTTTATCTAAGAATCTACATCTAATCTCTTTGGGCTCAAAACCCATGATTCAAACCGACCCATGTCTCTTTATCTCTCTTTATCAAATCTAGCCTAATCCTCTCTCTCTCTCTCTAATCCATCTTAACCCAAAGGCCATCCCTCCTCACCCTATCCATCATATGGCAGCTTTGAAAGCCTATCATTTACGCTAATGGGCTCAACTTCATTCTCATCCACTCTACTCTTTCAACATCGGGTCAAAGCCCAAGTCACCCCCACCCTCCTGGCTGACCCTATCTCCCTCCCTCGCGACACTCACTGCCCCTCATGCCGCCCCTCCTCCCACAGCAGAACCAGGCCGTCCCACCCTGTGTCTTCACCCCCTCCTCACCTTGGATGAACCTGGACACTAACAAAGATGGTAATTGGTAAGAAGGAATTGCCTCCCCTCTTCACGCCCTCCTCCTGTCCCACCTCCCACTGGTAGAGAGCGAGGCTTTTGTTCGAGCCTTTAGTCCCAATTCAACTTTGGAGCCGGGACTAAAGGCCTTTCGTCGACGTGGCCCGAAATGCTCGCTGTAGCCAGCCCCCCTTTAGTCCCGGTTCGTATTACGAACCGTGACAAAAGGGGGGGGGGGGGCTCCCAACGGCTCCATCCGGTAATAATTGCACCCAGCCTTTAGTCTCGGCTGGTGTTACGAGCCTAGACTAAAGGGTAAAGGGTACCCAGCCGAGACTAAAGGCTGATCGTAACACCAGCCGAGACTAAAGGCCAGGGGCAATATAACGCTCGTACCTCCTTCTTCCTCCTGCCAACCGGCCATTGACCAGAGCCGCCATTCAACCGAGCCATTCAAGCCCCTCCCCTCCATGGCGACTCAAGCCTAGGGTGGTGCTGCGATTTTTTTCTTCATTAGTTTGTGAAGATTTCTCTCCTCCAAGGTGTTGTAAAGGTTAGAATCTTCATGCTCCCTTCATTTGTGGTGATTAAATTTTTGTTTTATGGTTTAGAGATGGAGAAAATAGAAATGTTAATTTATAGCTAGGTAGGAGGAGCTTAAATTAATTAGAGAGATGAGATTTTGTATATACACATGAAGATGTAGTTAGGATGGTACTTGCATTGTTTCTTCTTTCATTAAAATCTTGTTTTTCATAATATTGAATTTTTCTTGTACATATATATATAGCTTATAAAATATATGCTCATAAAAGAAGACATAACGAAAATGTACTAGGTATTTCCATTCTTTCATTGTTTAGAAATGATTTTGTTCTAGGTAGCTGTTGGAGGAAATAGAAGATTAAATTATTTTGTTAAGTATGTTTTTAATTTTTATATAGAATAAATGTAAGCATTCTCTTATTGTCTTGTTTTCAATAAATTTGAATTTTACTTGTACATATAGTTTTTAAAATATATGCTCATAAAGAAAAAATAGACATACAGAAAATGTACTAGGTATGTATTTCCATTATTTCATTGTTTAGAAATGCTTTTATTTCTAGGTAGCTATAGGAGGAAATAGAAGATTAAATTCTTTTATTAAGTATTTTTTAGTTTTATAGCAATAAATTTAAGTATTTTCTTTTTTTCTTGTTTTTGATACAGAGCCCCACGTCCTAATTAGCTACAGCTTCACCTCACGGGCTACGTGGGGACTGCCTGCAGCTCCGTGTGGTCGGACTGTAGCTAGATAGGTCTAGCGCATGTGTGGTACTGTAACTAGGTGAGTGAGGTGTATATGATGGTGAGGTGAGACTGTTGTATTTCCTAGAGCATCTAGGTCTTCTGAGTCATTGGTTCGTAAAGGTTATGTACAGTAATAATAGTGTTGAATTCTATCCCCTTTTGCTTTTTTATTTATGCATATATTGAATCCAATCTATATATATGTAGGTATGTGTACATATAGTTAATAATATATAGTGTTGAATTCTATGGACCCTTTTATTTCTAGGTTGCTATAGGAGGAAATACAGTAATGATAGTGTTGAATTCTATCCCCTTTTGTTTTTTATTTATGCATATATTGAATCCAATCTATATATATACATATATATACATATATATACATATATATATATACATATATATATATACATATATATATACATATATATATACATATATATATATATGTAGGTATGTGTACATATAGTTAATAATATATAGTGTTGAATTCTATGGCCCCTTTTATTTCTAGGTTGCTATAGGAGGAAATAGAAGATTAAATTCTTTTATTAAGTATTTTTTTAGTTTTATAGACAAAAATGTAAGCATTGTTTTTCTTGTTTTTGATACAGAGCCCCACATCCTAATTAGCTATAGTTTAACATCGCGGGCTACGTGGGGACTGTCTGCAGCTCTGCGATGTTGGACTGTAGCTAGATAGGAGGTGTAGCGCATGTGTAGTACTACAAGTGGGAGAGTCAGGTGTATATGACGGTGAGGTGAGACTGTTGTAGTTCCTGGAGCATCTAGGTCTTCTGAGTCGCTAGTTCATAAAGGTTTTGTACAGTAATTGTTCTCTTTTGTCTTTCTATTTATGCATTTATTGAATCCAATGTATATATGCAAACTAATCCTATTTATTGTGATATTTTGATTTGGATGTAGTTTGAGCTAACAATGTCGTCGTCAAGTGGTGTTGGAAATGGTGTCTGTGGCCGTGGCATAGTCCGTCGCCGTGGCGGGCGTGGTGGCCATGGCATTGGCCGTGCAGGTCTCGATGGCCGTGGAGGTGGTTTGGAGGCCCCGTTGCCTCTACGTCTAGGATTGCACTTTCACCGCGAGATTACCTTCCCAATGGGTGATCCAGGACGTGTAGCTAACTTAGTAATATAGGAATTGAAATTAGTTTTCTTTACATAGAACTTTTTTTCATTTCACATGGAAAATCTGTAATTTTAGTTACATATATAATTATTGTAGGTTCTCAACAATATCAGATGGCTCAGAGACATTATCGAGGATATGAATGGTACTCCTCCTATAGTGCAAATTGAGCACGTTGATGAGCACATGGCAAGAGTCTATATCTCTTTCTCCGTACCCGCTCGATATGTAGACTACAGCCAGTTGCCAGCAGGTGCACCACACCCGATGGTTGCCATTGCAACAGTTGGCAAAACATCACCTATTCGGTTAACCCGAGAGAGGACTGCCGTGGAGAATTGTCTACAACAGCTTCAGAATAATGTTGGGTGCTTCGTGTCAGACCTTTCCTATTTTAAAATAAGGCAACCCGAGACGGGTGAAGAAACTGTGATTGAGACTATGGAGAGGCTTTGCAGGGCTCATCAAGATGTGGTAATATACATTTATATATAAAAAATTTCTATTCATTATTAATTAGTTTGTTTTTGGTACATATATCTCATCATCATCTGATTGTGTGCATGATCACTCTAGTTCTACCTATGCTTCAATTAGCTTCCGTGCGATTCTGAATCAAGTCGTGGAAAGAGTTGGGGTGGATTACTATGGCGGGGAGCCGTTTTTGACCAACAATTGGAAATGTCAAGCAATTCTAACTTTCTACAAGCCAGCAGAACCCGAGGCTCCATTATTTGATGTGTGCAGTGGTGTTTGTGACACTCCTGCGCAAGCGGAGGAGAGTGCACTAGTACACGCTCTAGCTTATTTTGAGGGAGTTCTAGGCTAGAGGATTGCAGACATTAACCATGTTTCATATCTACAAGCGCGTGCTGCTCATCAGTAACATTATGCATGCATTGACCAGGCTTTGTACCGTACCCTATTATGTGAACTTGTATTAATTATTAGCTAGCTATGTGAACCTTTATGAACTTATTATCAATTATTGTTAATTATTGTTAATCTCTATTGTCTTGTCAATGTTGATGATTATTCATGCTATACTTGGACATTCTTTTTGGAGGACAAGGGCAAGACAATTGATATCTTCAAGAAGTTTGCTACTAGGGCTCAAAATGAGTTTGGGTCATCTATGGTGAAGATTAGAAGTGACAATGGATCAGAATTCCTCAACACAAGAGTGGAAGAGTATTGTGATGGTGAAGGCATAAAGTATGAATTCTCCTCAACCTATGCACCACAACAAAATGGTGTGGTAGAGAAAAAGAACAAGACACTCATCACTCTTGCAAGAGCCATGTTGGATGACTATGGGGTTTCTCAAAGGTTTTGGGTGAAAGCTATCAACACAGCAAGTCATGCTTCAAATAGAGTGTACCTCCACCGACTATTGATGAAGACACCATATGAGCTACTCATTGGGAGAAAGCCCAACATCTCCTACTTCCAGGTGTTTGGTTGTAAGTGTTTCATATTCAAGAAGAGGAAGCATCTAGGGAAATTTGAGAGTAGAGTAGATGAGGGCATGTTTGTTGGTTATGCATCTAACTCCAAGGCATATAGAGTATTCAATAACTCTACACGAGTCATTGAAGAAACATGTGAGGTGGAGTTTGATGAATCTAATGGTTCCCAAGGAGGCTTTTATTGTGATGATGTAGGAAAAGAACCTACATGATACCGACTAGTCCACAACAGATTTGAGGCCTAAGAACTTTAGCGGGGAATGTTGTTTAGCAGAATCTAGATACCAAACCTCTTTGAACTTCATACAGATGATCACTGTTACCCAGTGGCTAGTGTAGTAGGCACCCACCATGTAGTCGTTGTTCATTACATTTGCGATTGCTTTGGTAACAGGGCCAGAATGCTGAGAAATATTTATGGAAGAAATAAAACCTGGATCTAAAAACCCAATACTGATCTGCATCTCTGCTGCCTTGTCCATCATTTTCCTACAAAAAATCAAATTGTTAGCATGCATGAACTTTGTGGTCAAAATTAACGAAATATCTTTTTAGGTTTAAAGAGGCTTACAATGTCCACAACCTCAAGAAGGTAACATCCAGAGAAGCCAGGGTTATGAGGTTATACATGCTACTGAAAGCAATATTTAACATTAAAGCACCACCACCACCTTTAAAGTAGTCTTGATGCATCTTTGCTGGAAAGACAAGTTTATCCTTAATGTGTTCCATGATGTAAGAATGCAACCTGGCACAATTTGGTCCAACAACCTCTAAGTTTGCTTCTGACAACATAGGTGCACCAGGCTTGTATTTTGGTCGTTCATGTTTTGTCCCAATAATATAGTTAAGAAACTCATCTTTAGACAAAGGTTTCCTGGCCTGGTTCCCCTTCTGCAGTGGAGGTTGCCTGGGCTCCTCCTCCTAGTGCAGAGGTTCCTGTACATGTTGCATCTTCTGCTTAGGGGGAGTTTGCCTATGCTCCTCCTCCTTCTGTTGGAGAGGTTGTTGTTTCGTCTGTTGCTTATCCTCATGTTGTAGTGCTGCTTAGGCGGAGTTTGCCTGGGATCGTCCGGCTGTTGTCGATGCTCTTGCTACGTAGTTTTGCTGATCTACTGCTACTGCTGTTGAGCCTTCTCTTGCTGACACTGAGTTGCAGTACCTCCATCTGATGCTGTACCCCTGCTACCTGTTGCGGATTCAGGGTTGGGATGTCTCGTCATGGGTGGTATAAAGATCTTGTCCTTTAGCCATTGGATCCTTTGAACGAGAGCCTCAGTTAGGGTTGCTATGTCACCCCCATCAATTGGTACAAGCAGAGAGTAGTGACCCGCATTAGCCCACACATAAGTAGGTTGCACCACAACATATCCATCCTGCACCGGTACTGAATGGAAATCCTTTAAAAATGGAAAGACTTTCGCTAGTGCGAGCTCTACATTAATCCCGGTGCCATCCAAAAGGCTGCACGTGGTTAGCTCTGTTAGCTTATCTATTCTGTCCAGCATGCGTGTCGACTATCACTATGCACTTGATTCGCTTCATCCTCGTTGGCATTCCAATGGTCTTGCTCTCTGCCACACACATCTTCCTCACTGTCATGCGCATGTTCTTCCTCGCAGTCATGCACATCTTCTTCCTCACTGCCATGCATGTCTTCTTCCTCACTGCCACTGACAGGTGCTGGTAATTGGGAAGGAAGAAGTACATCTTTCGGTATTTTGATGCCTGATAGTCTTAGAGCATGGACAACTAATTTAAATGTTATGTCCATCATATCATGAGCATCAGACATCTTGTTCCTCCTCTTGTTCCTATACATTCCAGCAAACTCTTCACCAAACCTTTACTCCAGTCAATGCCTTGGACCCGACCTTGATGGTCTGGAGTCTCAAGTGCTGCGGTGAGGATATCATCCTCCCTAACCCCAGAGAAAGAACCATCACTACCCTGAGCTGCAAGTGTTTTCACCCTATCTACTACCCACCACCACAGGTTTACTGAATGTTATGCCCCCACTTCCTTCACTAGTATTCTTTCTCTTCTTCCCTACCCTTGCCCGCGGATAAGGTCTCAAACATCCAGGAAATTGGTTCCAAGGGTTCTGTTTTTCTTCTGCTGCTAGATTTGAATCCTCCTCCTCCCACTCTTTCCTTTTACCACGATAACTTTTTCTGCCTGTCTTGCGTAGCTTATTATGCAATGCTCTCTTTTGTTTCATCTCCTAGCTCAATTGCTGAAATGAAGAAGAATTGGTTTCCTGCACAAACATGTCTCAGCCTTGTTGCTGCCAAAAGGCATGCTTCAGAAAGGGAGTCTCCTCTTCGCTCACATTTTTTCTTAAATGGGCCTTGAACACCATTGCGAGGTTGCATCTCTGATATAGCTGTCTTAACTGCCTTCTTGCGAATAGATTCTTCCAGATTAGCCGGGTAATCTAGCTTTTCCTCTAAAACTGTGAACAAATGTTGCTTCTCAATTGGTGAGAGATCATCAACAACCTTGTTGATTGACACCCGCTCCCAAACAATGAGGCCACAAACCAATACCATTCTATCCCTCGCAGCATCTGGGGTAGATCGAAAACTGGCATCAAGTCCAGTTGCAGTCAACTTGTCTTCTGACCATTTGGTTTCTGTTCTTGACCCGCTGGATTGAGTACTACTCGCAGCAGTCTATGCTGAGTGACCCTATGAAGAAGGTTCACCGCTGATGGGCTGTGATGGTGCATTGGAGGTAGAGGAGTTTGTTGTTATGGTAGACTGCATAGATGATATGTCAGGTTGTCAGTAGAGCAACATAAGCAAGACTGAAAATCTAAACAAAATTCTTATTAGATAAAATTGTTTTCTCTAAGAGGCAAAATAGTTGATATTACATTAGAAGTCATTACATGTCATAAATAAAATCAGCATAGACATACACAATTCATATTTTACTTAATTAGCATATAAGGATAGGTGCTAACCATTTTGACAGGGACACAACAATATAATTATATATCAAATTCCTTCAACTGCTTCCTTGTCCAACTTTAGCAGCGATGGATTGTGTATTCCATGTGTACATGCAACAAGAGGATAAAGCAATCATGACATTATATATGACAGTAGTGAAACAACACTCACAACACATCATGACAAAAACAATAACAATATATATGACAGTAGTGAGACAATTAACTCTCACAACAAAGCATATGACAGTCTAGTTTTCACTACATTATAAACCACTGCGATGCAATTCCCACTAACATTATGTGGCCATCAGGATTAAAGTATGCTAACATCCTCAATGCTTTTCATGAATTTACAGTCCAAAAATTGTAGCACCCGAAACATGAAAATGAATTTCAACAGTTCATATAACTTCATCTATTTCCAACAATTTATTCAAACAGACTTGGAGCAACAAAATCCATCAATCAAATCCACAGTCAATCAATTAAAAATGAACTATTAAGGCATGTCTCCCTAATCCACCTTGACATGAATATATAGCAGATTGGGTGGACTACATTATAAACCACTGCGATGCAATTCCTACTGACATTATGTGGCCATCAGAATTAAAATATGCTAACAGGTCCAAAGCATAACTGTCGATCTGATACATTCAAAGCATAACAAAATTAAAGTATGCTAACATCAGGTCCAAAGCATAACTGTCAATCGGGTACATTCAAAGCATAACAGAATTAAAGTATGCTAACATCCTCAATGGTTTTCATGAATTTATAGTGCAAAAATTGTAGCACCAGGAACATGAAAATGAATTTCAACAGTTCATATAACTTCATCTGTTAGCAACAATTTATTCAAACAGACTTGGAGCAACAGAATCCATCCATGAAATCCACAGTCAATCAATTAAAGATGAATAATTAAGACATGTCTCCCTAATCCACCTTGACATGAATATATAGCAGATTGGGTAGACTACATTATAAACCACTGCGATGCAATTCCCACTAACATTATGTGGCCATCAAAATTAAAATATGCAAACAAGTGCAAAACATAACTGTCGATCTGGTACATTGAAAGCATAACAGAATTAAAGTATGCTAACAGTAGGTCCAAAGCATAACTGTCGATCTGGTACATTCAAAGCGTAACAAAATTAAAGTATGCTAACATCCTCAATGTTTTTCATGAATTTACAATGCAAAAATTGTAGCACCATGAACATGAAAAGGAATTTCAACAGTTCATATAACTTCATTTGTTAGCAACAATTTATTCAAACAGACTTGAAGCAACAAAATCCATCCATCAAATCCAAAGTCAATCAATTAAAGATGAATTATTAAGGCATGTCTCCCTAATCCACATTGACATGAATATATAGCAGATTTGGTGGCTGAGCAGAGAGAGGGCGTTGGGGGTTCAAGAAGGACTAACCTCTATCGTGAATGATAGTAGTTGTTCTCGTGATGGTCGGTGGGGCCGGATCCACGTCGGGTCGTGGCCTGAGGTGGCCGGCTCGTCGTCATGTCCGGGGATGACAGATCCATGTGAACCATCTTTAGGTTGGCCGGGAAGCCATCCGCACGTCAGTAACTGCGTCCTCGTCACCGTCGTCACGTAGGGAGTGGTGGGGCTGGAGAAGAGCAGGGCTACGGCAGGGAGAGAGCGACGAAGGCGAGCGTGGAGAGAGTGGTGAAGGCGAGCGGGGAGAGTGGCGGAGGCAGTGGGGAGAGTGCGGGTGTTGTGGATCTATCCAGCGAGGAGCCGAATATGTCCCCTGAGGAACTGCATGTGTAACTGTGATTAAGAAAATTACTAGCGTGCCCTTGACGACTCTCTGGTGGAATTGGAATTCCATGGGCATTATAGTCAATATAGGTAGTAAATTTTGAGAAGCCCGCGCACGGTTTGCCTACTGACGTTGATGCGTGGGCCAGTGTCATTGGCGACAATGGTTAGTGAATCCGATCGCCTTTGTTAGCAGTTGGGTCCGACGGGCGAGCAACGTTTAGCTTTTTATTTTGGCTGCTGATGCTGACGCATGGGCCAACCACTATTTTTTTCCAATGAAACGTGCTTCCCTAAAATATTAGAGCCCATAAAAAAGCACCTAAAATCATAAAAATACGAACAATTCATATTTGGACATTTAGTATTTGAATAAAATATCAACAGTCACACTTGCATGCCAAATATTCTTAGAATTCATTTTTACATCCCATGTTAATGATGTAATAATTCTAATAACATTTAGTGTTCTCTACAAAATCTACAAATTGACTTGGCAACATAATTTTGGTACCTAGACTTGTCTTCAAAATTTCAAATGGTTTTGATGAAGGAATAATATACTTGTGTACAAATATCTATATCTCTCACATAATTTCCTAGAATGTTTCTTTAACATTGAAGTTTTCCACACTTTGCAACATCTGGACATGAAGTTTACCAAGGGGAGTACCCGAGGTAGATGAATGTAGCCTCGCCGAGATCGGTAACTCGAAGGAAGAGACACGTGGCACACAGTTTAGACAGCTTCGGGCCACGAGGTGCGTAATACCCTACGTCCTGTATGCTGCGTAGCTCTGGATTGATTGGGTGTGTTTACAAGATGATGCGTATGAGAGAGAGGGGTCCCTGCCTCGCCTTATATAGCCCGGGAGGCAGGGTTACAAGTCGGTTTGAGGAGAGAGTACTAGTCGGGTACGACTAGGAGTTCTCTACATAGTATAGGACATGTATAGCTTCCTATCTGAGTACTTCTCCACCGTTGTCCTTGCGCCTCACACCATCAGATGTCATGTGGCACAAGCCGATTAGTCCCAGGGGCCCACCGAGTAGTCGGTCCTGGTACCCACCGAGGCAGTGGGCCCAGGGAGGTCCATACGACAAGCCCCCGAGTACTTTGTGGTCGAGTAGGACAGTTTCGAGTATTCTTGATGGCCTTGACGAGTAGTCCTCAGGCGTCCCCGAGTACTACAAGCCAAAAGTCCTCAAGAGTACTTGAAGCACCCTGAGGCTGGAAGGTACTCCAGCTGATTCATGAGTAGTCTTGAAGTCTTCTCGAGTAGTTCCCAAGCGTCCTCAAGTTCTTCTCTTGAAGGTCTTCAATAATACTCGCTTTGTCTTGAAGAAGAAATCATATGGAAAATGCGATTCGAAGAATTGCATTCCATATGGAATGTAGCCCCTGAGCCTTAGGTCGAATCGTAGATTCAAGCTGAGGGTCAATCTGAAGTTCTGCCAAGATTATCCCGCAAAATCTGGAGAAAGAACCGAAGGACACGTGGCACGGAGCCCCCGAGCCTTGAGTCGAGTACTTCCTCTCGAAGTGAAAGGTCATCTTGATTGTAGAATGTGTCCTGAGTTTGCCCTTGAATCTTGTTGTCACCCAGGAAGTTGAGTAGATGTAGCCGAGCCCCCGAGATGGAGTGTGTCGACTACTGGAAGATGAAGGGTCAGGCGGCCGCCGCTGAGTCAGCTGCCGATATTTTTCCATCTGGCCATTGTAGCGCTGCCGGTTGGGTTATAAATAGAGGACGAAACCCTTAGGGCTTGTTCGCTTCCGTGGGATTCAATCCAGCCGGAATAATAAATGTATGAAGAAAATTATGATATGGACTCGGATTTATTTCGAATCAAAAATTAATTTACCAATCATGATAGGTAGAACAAGTGACCGTAGAGCCGGATTGGTTCCACACTTCTTGACTAGTGGATTGATTCCGAGCCTTTTGGTGTACCTACCATGAGCAAATTAATTTTCGACCGGAATAAATCCGGATCTCTTATAGTAAATATCATGATTTTCTTGTTGTATTTATCCATTCCGATCGGAATTGATCCCGTGGAAACGAATGATTCCTTAGGGTTTTCCACCCCCACATTCGCAGCTATTTGAAGCATATCTAGCCAAGAGTCAGCCACCCGTGCCACTGGTGCACTTGGAGGATGAAGTCTTCCCCATCCAAGATCATGAAGACCGGTGCCGGCGCTGGGAAGAAAAGACCTTGTAGTGAGGCGGAAGGATATGCTCGGGATTCATCGCCTCCGACGTCTCCCCCACACCCCAATCCAAACAAGGAGTGGAAGAAGTCCAAGGCGAAGACCGAAGATTTTCCGGCGCTGGTGAACAGCGGGTTCCTTCGGGAGAAGGAGATGGACATGTGGCGCGCCGCCGCAGGCGACCCGTACCTGATGGAGAAGAACCCCGACGAGATCCCGATGTTCGCCCGGTTCGTGGAGCGCGGGCTGGCCCTCCCGGTGAGCGACTTCTTCAAGGGTCTCCTCAAGTACTACGGTGTCGAGTACTTGAACTTGAACCCTAACGGGATTTTTCACGTCTCTATTTTCGTCCATTTCTGTGAAGCCTTCGTGGGGATTAAGCCCCACTGGGTCTTGTTCCGGAAATTCTTCCGCTTGAAGCCGCAGCCAAGCGCCAACGACCCAAGAGTAGTCGGTGGAGCCGGCATCCAGATGCGAGAAGACGCCGCCGAGCAGTACTTGTTGTACAAACTTATCGACTCCAATCAAGACTGGAAGGCGAAGTGGTTTTACATCACCAACCACCACCCGGAGCTGCCGAAGCCGAGCGGGCAACAGCCGAAGCATCGGCCCTGGTTGAACAAGGAGCCGACGATGCAGGAGGGTATTCAACTACTCGTACTTCTGCAGAAGATCAAGGCTTTGAGAGATGCCGGGCTGAGAGCCGAACACGTGGCCTTCAGCTTCATGATAGGAGGGTGCAGCCGCTGATGGCACGCGACACCCTCGGGTACCAGTATGCGGCCGACGACGACACGTCAAGGATGCCTGGTAATGAAGTCAATGATGAAGACATTGTCGAGAGACTGGGTAGGATTTTCAAGGATATGCCACCATACACACCCTGCCCAGTCCCCGAGTACTCTGCGGCTCGTCCGCCAAACAAGGTTGGTAATCGAACTTTGTCTCCAAGTACTGATTGTATTGTAGTAGTCGTGCTCACCCAAACTGTTTATTGCAGGATGACATTACGAAGTTTGCTTCCGACCCAACTCCCCCTCCTCAACTTGTAGATATTCCAGAGGAGGGAAAGGGCAAGGCCAAGTAGCACTGTGAAGTCGGCTAGGGTGACAACACCGTCACCATTGAAGATATGTCCGACGAGGAGGACGGGGAGACGCTGCAGGAGCGGTTCCAGCTGCGGTCCAGGTTCAGCCGTCTTGGACTGCCCAATGTGCCCCTCATCGAGGATCCACCGACTAGCCTGAAGGCTAGTCTCCCTGCGCCGCCGAGAAGGCTGCACAATGTGGCACGCAAACGTGTCGCCAAAAAGTTGAAGGTCACCAAGACTACGTCTCAAGAGGTAGGCTCCTCGAGTAGAGTAGTCGAGTATTTGTCTTGATGTATTGTGTATATTGACAATTGAATTCTGAGTTCTCGCAAAAGATTCCACCATCCAACCCCGTTGATCAAGGGGAAGGAGATGACTGGGAGACCCTGGGTGAGCCGGCTGAGATAAGCCGCAGTCCAGCTCCCACCGTAGAAGAACTTGTGTCGCAAATGACACAACGGACGACTAGAGTTGTCGAGCCGCCGGCGCCGGCCGTGGAGAGCAGGCCAGAACCGAGCGCGACTACTAGAGTCGAAGAACCAGTAGCAGCTCAGGTTGAAGAAAAGCGCCCGCTGAAGCCGGGCTTGTAGACATCGCCAGCATACTTGGCGCTCCGACCGTGACTGTCGTACGGTCTAGCTTGTAAGTGAAAACCTTTCCCGAGTAGTACTTGTAACTTGGTAATCTTACTTGGTTGACCACCAATTTTGCACTGTGCAGGAAGTCGACTGATTTGTCCAGGGAAGGAGATGAACCCAGCACGGCGGTGGCTGAAGAAATTCCCACGCATGCTGCTGAGGAGTCCACTCCCCTCCCTTAGGCCGAAACCGTGGCACTGGTCGCAGAGGCTACGCTGCCGGAAGCCAGTTTAGTAGAAGGTAAGTAGTCTGCACTGATGTAGCCTACCTTAAGTAGTAGTCATAGCCCCCGGGTACTATTACTGTATGTCTTGTGTTGACAGGAGCACAAATCGAGGGAACTGTAATCCCCAAAGCCGTGCCGGTTGAAGGCGTCATGTCTGAAGCCGAGGTGATCACAGAAGTGGCGACCGAGCCGGCGGAGACAGCAGCCCCCGGGGTGACAGAGAAGGTGCGTGACGATGCACTGCCGGAGACGAGCTTGGACGTAGTTGTCCGCTCGCTGGAAATCCAAGACGCGGAGCCGATCCGTTCAGCGCCGATGTCCGAGGCCGCAGCGACTAGTCACGATGGCCTCGAACTTCTGGCATATGACCTTATCAACCCTGCGACGGTAGCCCGCAACTTGGAGTCGATGCGCCGGGCTGAGCAATGGATGAAGGTACGTAACAGGACCCTTGAGTAGTCGAATTCCGCCATACTTGAGTACTCGAATAATGATTATTTCGTTCTGTAGGATGTCGTGGAGAGATACCAATAGAAATCCGATATGCTCCAGGGGTATTGTCAGATGGTGAGATCTAGACAGCCCACGGGGGTGTTAATCCCTGTGGTTTATTTGTTCGGTGGGGAGGAGTCTAAGGCTAAGAACTCGAAGGTTGCACACAAGTACGCGGAACATAGAGAACACGATGAGTTTATACTGGTTCGGGCCTCCGGAGAGTAATACCCTACGTCCAGTTGTCGGTGTGGATTGCTTGGGGATTGGTCGAGGTGAAGTTACAAGGGGGATGACCTCGTCTTCCTTATATTGGCCAGCGGATGAGGTCAGTTCCCAGACTCCTGGTCGGTTACGGCCAGGAGACCTAAGTCTATGTTACACATCTTGCCATATCCCGTTGATCTGCTTTAGGCGAAGTCCACCGAGGTCTCGTCTTGTCTTGTACGCCAAGTCTTGAGGTCGTGATGAAGTAGGTCGTCTGGGGGATCTTCTGGAAGGTCTTCAGGTGGTCGTGTAGGTTGCCAACTAGGTCAGTTGGGCCCACTGACAGGTCGGTGGGTCTTTTAGTAGGCCCGACCCACTTGTCGGGGACGGCCGTGAGCCTGGTCGGTGGGGACCCAGGGGTACCCATGTCTCACAAACCCCCGAGCGAGGTGTAGGTGCAGCGTGCTTAGAGAGGTCATGACGAAGTTGTAGAGCTATCGACAGGTCGAATAGCATGCACGTCGGTCCAAAAAGAGAGAAACAAATCAGCGTAGCAGCCGACCTGTGTGTTGTCTTGCCAAATGAAGGAAGGTCGAGTGACGACCTATAGGAAGCATGCTTCCGATAGATCGAAACGACGGTGAAAAAATTCAGAGGGCATCGAAGATGCACTCATGAGTAGTATCCGAGCATCATAGCGGGCAGGATGGCTGGTATGATGGTCCAAAAAAGAAAAAGAGAAAAAAGTAGGTCGAGTAGCGACGTGATAAGAAACGGGTTTCTCAACAGGTCGGTACGATGATGAAAACAAGAGGGCATCGAAGACGCACTCGTAGAGTAGTCCCAGAGCATTGAAGCAGACAGCATGGCTGGTTTGATGCTCCAAAAAAGAGAAGAAAACTGAGTCATGGTCTTGATTGAACAAAGTGTAGAGACACCCAATCTCCTAGCATGGCTGCAAGGAGTCTGGCAGGGCCGACCTCGTGGAGGCCTTGTAGGCGTGCCGACCTCGGAGAGGCCTTAAATCAACAACGTCCAATATCCGAGGATACCCAACAAGGTCTTGAAAGGTGCGTCGAATGAAGAAATCATCGATAGGTTTGTAGTTGAAGTTGTAATGTTGGTAGTCGATCGATGATGAAGCTGGCGAAACAATATCGATCTTGATCGTATGAAGTGTTGAAGACCAGGAGCGTCCCGGTGGTCGATGGATGACCGCTCCTCAGTGATGAGTGATTGACAACGGGTGTTGGACTGACTCTTGGCTTAGTGCGCGGTGTGTAGGCCGCGGCCTAGTTCGTGTTGTTGCGAGGTGAAGAACGGGCGCGAAAGGTCTTCGACCTTGAGGGGCCTCCCGGGAGATGGAGAGACAAGTAGGCTCGGTTCGAGGGACCCGGTGGACGGCGGTGCGGGGTGCGGGCCACATGGTGGCGACACGAGCAAGACAAAGTCATGGACAATCGAGCCGGTGCACGGTGGCGGTCAAGTCAAGTGGTTTGGCGGGAGGCCGGACCGAGCACCGGGGTTTGGTGGTTTGCCCACAAAACCATCGGCGGACGGTTTCTTGGTTTGGGCCTCAAAACCAAGTCCGAGAGCCCAACACGACGGAGACGGGATCCGACGTGTCGGGAAGCTTCGAGGCGGAGGACACGCGGGGGGATCGCATGGCTTGCGTCGGGAGGACGCGGGGTGCGGCAAAGGCGTGGCCGTCCGATGGCAAGACCCACAAACATTACCTAAATGCCCCTACGTGGGTTGTATCGCCAGTAGTTAAGTTAGGGGTAGTCGAGTTATTTACCACTCCGGCGGGACCTGATATATAAGCCATGAGTGTGTGTGGATGGCTCTCTCTCTGGGTGACTCAGGGTTTCATTTCCTCCCTCCCATTTCTCATTTTCGTAGCTATTTTTCTTCCATTTTCTCTAGGCTAGCATGAGAGCTTCATGAGAGATTTGTTGAGAGGGATGGATGCTAGGGCGGCATGCTAGACCTTGTGAATCTTTCCTGGTTTGTATAGAAGATTTGGAGTTGTGTTTCTCGTGGTCCTTTTTTTTGTGCTTGTTTTCGTGCCTTTGTGCCCGGTTCGATTCCGCGGATTTGAGTGGGTCTCTCCCCGGATTTCTTTGAGGGAAACATGGATAGATGTCTCGTGCATCTTTGTGATTGATCTTGTGCCCTCAAACACCGGGAAACCACTTGGATTCGTAGTTTTTCGTTCGGTGCTCTAGCTTTTGGTTGTGCTCAAAGGATTCGCGATTCCCGGTGATTTAGGGAGTTAGGAGGCAAGATTTTTGGGCTATAGCATCCTTGTGTGACGCTTTTCAAGCCCAAACCCTTGTCTCCACAGCTTCAACCGTTTCGGAAATCCGATGATGATTTGGGGGAGTTGACTTTCGGGGTCGGGCGTTTTCTGCTCTGTCCGCACCTGGCGGACGGTCCGCGAGGACCTGGCAGATGGTCCGCGCGGCTAGGGTTCGTCCCATGTTCTTCGTGTTCTTGCTCGCCCTTCGTTTCGATCCGTCGCGATTTTGGTTTTCAGTTGGACGAAGTTTCGGACGGTCCGCAGCAGAGGGCGGACGGTCCGCGGGTGCCTGGCGGACAGTCTGCGTGCTCCCCGCGGACGGTCCGTGGTTCGTGGGTCGCTTCGGTTGGTTCTGTGTGATTTAACGGATGGTCCGCGGGGTAGGCCGTACGGTCCGCGGTGTTGGCGTGGACGGTCCGCGGTAGCAGGCCGGACAGTCCGCGAGGCCAGTGCGGACGGTCCGCCCCTCCTGGCCGGACGGTCCGACAGAGCCTGTGAGCTTTCCTTCTTGGTTCGATTCCTCCCTTCCTTTCTCGTGCTTCTGCGTGTGCTTCAAGGAATCGTTCCTAAGGCTAGAGGTTGATCCATAACCTCGTTGTCTTGGCGATTGGTGTGTGATTCGATCCATCGCTTGTGTGTGACCGGGATTTGACTAGGGTATAGGCCGGGTTCTTTGAGAAGAATTTTTACCTGCTCCTATTCACTCCCCCCTCTCTAGTCGCCATCTGTTCCTTCAATTGGTATCAGAGCTTGGTGTCGGATTCTTTGCGACTTTGACAAGTCTCGAATCCTAAGATGGCGTACGTTGAGCGGGGCGGTCCGCCGCACTTCGATGGCAAGGGTTACCACAAGTGGGCGGCTCGTATGATGATCTTTCTTCGTGGCAAGTTGTTGGATTTCATTGTGCTTGACAAGACCTATGCTATTCCGGTCAACATCCATACTCTTATGGTGACCGATGCTGGTGCTAAGGCCAAGTATGAGGCTAATGCAAAAGCCGTTGATCACTTGGTCCGAAGCTTGTGTGATCCAGAGTTTGAGCGTGTTCGCCATTTGAATCTTGCTTGACAAATTTGGGAGAAGTTGTTGGTTGCTCACGGTGGTGATAACCATGTGAAGGCTCGCCTCTTTGTCTCTTACCGGATGCAATATGAGAATTTCACTCCACTTCCCGGTGAGGACATTGATGCGATGTTTCAGAGGTTCACCGCCATCGTGAACAACATGAAGGCTAATGTTGAGGATTTTCCTTACACCGAGCATGATCGAGCTTTGAAGCTCTTGCATGTCTTGGATCCAAATGTTTGGGGTGCTAAGGTTGAGGCCATCAAGGAGTCCGGCGTACTTGACTATTGAGTTGGATGACCTCTTTTCTAAGCTCAAGTCGGCTGAGGTTGACAGGAAGTTGCAATCCAAGCATGAGGGCTCGACTGACCATAGTCTTGCTCTTGTGGGCGGATTAAAGGGCAAATCTAACCCTTCCTATCGACAATTTTCCTCGTCCTCTCTTATGTCCATTCCAGATGAGGAGTTTGATGTGCTGGGTGAGGAGGAGCTGGCCTTGCTCTCAAGGAGGTTTGATCGACTACACGAGAGTCGGAGGAACGCAAGGCGGAGCTCAGGGACGTGCTACAAGTGTGGCAAGCGTGGCCACTTCATCGCCGAGTGCCCGGAAGCGGAGGAGAACAAGTACAAGGTGAACGAGTACAAGGCGCACCCGAGGCGTGAAGACAAGTACTCTTCCAAGGGAAAGCACTTCAACAAGTCCAAGAGCAAGGACAAGGACAAGCGGCGACCGAGCAAGAGCAGCTACAAGAAGAACAAGGCAAGAGCGATGGTGGCCGGTGCGAGCGACATCGACTCAAGCTCAAGCGAGGAGCAGTCAAGCTCAAGCAGCGAAGATGAAGACGCCGGGAGGCGCAAGGGCAAGAAGAGTGCAAGCCGGAACCTCAGCGGGTTGAGCTCGTGTGACGCTTGAGGGCTTTTGTGGCATGGCCCATAGCTCAAGCGGCAAGAAGAGCGAGAAGGAAGACGGCGACTCCGACTTGGAGGATGAGGTAAATCGTGACCCCGACTCTTTGCTTGCCGAGATTGCTAGGTTGAATGGCTTGATTGATAACCGTGATAGTGTGCTAAGAGATGCCAAAAAGATGAGGAAAGATCTTAGGGCTCAACTTGAGAATGCTAGTGAGAAAGTAGGAGAGCTAGAGTCGAAATTGCTTGAATTGAAACTTGAGAATGACTCTTTGAAACTTGCTCCTACTACTCCTGATGATGTTGAATGTCTTGAGTGTGATGCATGGTTGAATGAGATCAAGTTGCTTAATGAGAAGAATGCTTCCACTTTGGCTAAACTAGATGCTCTTAGGACTGAATATGATGAGCTTAAGGCTAGACCCACTTTGCTTGGTGCTTGTAAATCATGTCCTACTATGCATACTAAGCTTGTTGATGCTCATTCTACTATTAGCTCTTTGGAAGCTTCTTTGAAATCTCCTGTTGTCAACGCATGCACTAGCTGTGATGAAGTTACTTTGCGCAATCTTGAACTTACTTCCCGTTTGGATGTCATTTATGAGGAGAATGACTATTTGAGGAAGGTGTTAGGTTGGTTGTCTGGGCAGGAACCTCAATTGAAAATCATGATTGAGGAGTTCAAGAGAGCTGATGGTCGTGGTTTGGGTTTTGAGAAGTTGGGTGAGAAAGTGGGAGAAAACAGTGGGGAGAGTGTGTATGAGAAGTGTGTTGAGTCTAACCCCGAGTTTGAGGTGATCGGAGACATCCAAGTCCCACTTCCAAAAGCACCCAAGAACTCTTTCACACCAAAACCTAACCACCTTTGCAACAAGCTTGACACAACCCAAGATCCACCCAAATTCCCACCTAAGACAAATGTCTTCCAGAAACCGGTGAAGTTTGTGGGTGAGAAGGGTGAGAAGCCTAGAGAGAAGCCAGAGCCAAAACCAAAACCCATCCCCTTCAGGTGTGAGTATTGTGGTAAGGAGAGGCATCTTGCAGAGTTTTGCTACAAGAGGAAGAGGGATAAGAGGCTTGCTAGGGAGCAAGCAAACCGGGACAGTATCGCCGGTCTCGTGGTATTCCCGAGCCTAGAGTGCCACTTTCACGGGGTGTGGGAAGTGTGAAGAGTGTTGGTAGAGTTGGAGCTCGCAGTGGTAGATTTGTGAGGAGAGATGATGGTGTGCGTCTTGGGTGAGAGGTTTAGTCGGGCTCGTGGTGGTTTTGCTGGACGTCCCCCTACTCGTCCTCAATACGGGTTTAGGGGAGATGATCGCAGCTTTGGGTTCCAGAGGAACTACGGACCACATTTTCCCCCTCGTGGTGCTCGTACTCCTCCCATGGGACGTGGGAAGTTTGGTGGCAAGGTAATGATGTTTGCTAACCCCTCTCTTGAGCAGATGGCTCGACACTGGTTTAACTTTCTGTGTGCTAACCCTAGTGTCGAGTCGCTAGCTCATTCTCGTTCTTGTTTCTGACTGCAGGCAGGAGGCTTGGAGGACATTTGGTTGATCGACTCCGGGTATTCTCGACACATGACCGGAGATAAGAAGTGGTTCTCCAGCCTCACCCCAGTGAAGGAAAAGATGTACATCACATTTGGGGACAATGGACGAGGAAGGGTGATGTCTGAGGGTGTTGTGCATGTGAGTGACAAGGTAACGTTGAAGAGAGTGGCTCTTGTGAAGTCTTTGGGTTTCAATTTGCTTTCGGTTTCTCAGTTGCTTGATGAGGGTTTTGAGGTGCGTTTCAAGTCTGGCGAGTCTCGTTTGCTTGATTCTCGAGGTGATCTTGTCTGTATGATCATCCCCGAGGGTCGGATTTTCGTGGCGATTTCTCTCGTTCTTTGCGTCCCGCTTCGCCTTGTTTGATGGCCGGTCCTTCCTTTGATTTGTGGAAATGGCATAGGCGGTTGGGACACTTGAGCTTTGATTTGGTTTCCCGCTTGAGTGGTCTTGACCGTGTCCGAGGATTGCCAAGGTTGAAGCTTGAGAAGGATTTGGTTTGTGCTCCTTGTAGGCATGGCAAGATGGTAGCCACTCCCTATCCACCCCTGACCGATGTCATGACCGAGCGTCCGACAGAGCTGTTGCATATGGATCTTGTTGGGCCAGCTCGAGTTCGCTCGGTGGGTGGGAAGTGGTATGTCCTTGTTGTGGTGGACGATTACTCTCGCTATGCCTGGGTGTTTTTCTTGGAAGATAAGAGTGAGACATTTGGTTTTGTTCGAGATCTGATCGTGAGGTTGAAAAACGAGAGGCATGGGAATGCTATTCGAGCTATTCGCGGTGATAATGGCTCAGAGTTCAAGAACTCTCGTTTTGATGCCTTTTGTCGTGATCTAGGTCTTGAACATCAGTATTCGACCCCTTATGTGCCCCCTTAAAATGGAGTCGTGGAAAGGAAAAATCGGACTCTTTGTGAGATGGCTAGGACGATGCTCGATGAGCACAGGACTCCTAGGAGGTATCGGGCTGAGGCGGTCAATACGGCTTGTCATGTTTCCAACAGGATTTTATTGCGAGCTTTCAAGAAGAAGACCTGTTATGAGCTTATGCATGGTCGGGCACCCAAGGTGAGTCACTTCCGAGTCTTTGGCTGCAAGTGCTTTATTCTTAAGAAGGGAAAACTCGACAAGTTTGAGGCTAGGTCTAGTGATGGTATTTTCTTTGGTTATGCTAACCACTCTAGAGCCTATAGGGTGCTTAACCTTGAGACTAACAAAATCATGGAGACTTGCGAGGTAACCTTCGACGAGACAATGCCATGTACCTCTCTTGGCTTTGAATGTGCAGGTGATGAAGAGATGGCCGAGGACCTCTTTGAAGAGGAGAAGGATGAAGCTGAAGATGATGATGGAGAGAACCATGCGTCTGAAGCTGAGTGTGTACCCACTACTTCCCCTACGACCACTATGGAGCGTGGACCGTCTACTTCATGGACAACGACGGTGCAACAAGAGGACCAGGTGAGAGAAGCTGAAGTTGAGGGGGAGGTAGTCTCGAGGCGTGAGGCTCTCCGGCGGATTCAAGAAGTACACCCCTTTTCGAAAATCATTGGGAACATCGACGAACGCACTACACGGTCGAGGTCCAGGAATTCCTCTCATTTTGCTCATGCTGCTTTTGTTGCTACTTTTGAGCCCAAGGACATTGGACATGCTTTATCTGATGCAAACTGGGTCAATTCTATGCATGAGGAGTTGGAAAACTTTGAGAGGAACATGTGTGGGAGTTAGTTGAACCACCTCCAAATTGCCATCCCATAGGAACCAAGTGGGTTTGGAAGAACAAAGAGGGAGAGAATGGGATGGTTGTGAGGAACAAGTCCGGGCTTGTTGCTTAGGGGTTTAGTCGAAGGAGGGGATCCACTATGAGGAGACCTTTGCTCTTGTGGCCCGTCTTGAGGCAATTCGGATCCTTCTAGCCTTTGCCATGGCTAAAGGGTTCAAGTTGTTTCGGATGGACGTGAAGAGTGCTTTTCGAATGGGGTCATAGAGGAGGAGGTGTATGTGAAGCGACCACACACCGGGTTTGAGAGCGAGTTGTACCCACACAGGGTGTACAAGTTGAAAAGGGCTCTGTATGGGTTGAAACAGGCGCCCCATGCTTGGTATGGGAGATTGAGAGGCTTTCTGTTGAGCAGAGGGTTTGAGATGGGTACCGTGGATAGGACTTTGTTTCTCCTCAAGCATGGAAGTGACTTGTTGATTGTTCAGATATACGTGGATGATATTGTCTTTGGTGGCTCGTCACATAACCTTGTTGCCAAGTTTGCAGATGAGATGAGCAGGGAGTTCGAGATGAGCATGATGGGCGAGTTGCAGTATTTTCTCGGGCTGCAGATCAAGCAAGTGAAGGATGGAACGTTCATGCACCAGACCAAGTACACGAAAGACATGCTGAGGAAGTTCCAGATGCAAGATGTGAAGCCGATGTCAACTCCCATGGGGAGTACGGCCACTTTGGATGCGGACGAGGACGGAGAACCAGTAGACCAGCGGGAGTACAGGAGCATGATCGGCTCCCTCCTCTACTTGACGGCGACGAGGCCAGACATACAGTTCAGCGTGTGTCTGTGCGCTCGTTTTCAGGCTTTGCCAAGGACATCACATCGACAGGCCGTCAAGAGGATTTTCGTGTACCTACGATCCGCCCCCGGTCCCGGCCTTTGGTATTCTTCCTCCCGGACTCTTTCTCTTCATGGTTTTTCCGATGCGGATTTTGCTTCGGTTGTCGAGTCGAGAGGAAGTCTACTTCGGTACTTGCCGCTTTCTTGGGTCTTCGTTGGTTTCATGGTCTTCCCGCAAGCGGTCTAGTGTAGCTCGGTCTACCACCGAGGCGAGTATGTTGCGGTACCGCGAGTTGTTGTTCCCGACTGTTGTGGATTTCATACACTTTGAGAGACTTTGGTGAGGAGTGCACCCGGATCCCACTTCTTTGTGATAGCACCGGTGCCATAAGCATAGCTAAAAACCCGGTGCTTCACTCCGAACCAAACACATAAAAGTGAGGTATCATTTCTTGAGGGACAATGTGGAGAAAGGAACCATTGTGTTGAGTCATGTCCCTACCCAAGATCAGCTTGCAGACATTTTCACAAAGCCTCTCGACCAAGCTACATTTGTGCGCTTGCGGGGGGAACTTGGGGTTTGTTGCCCTTTCTAGTTGATTCTTGGGGGATTTCCTTTTTGTATCATATGTATCATACCATGTTTACCTTGATGTATATACATGCTTTGCTTGATGTATATACCTTGGTAGGATAGCCATCTTGTCATATATCATGTTGCATTTGTATCATATTGCATTTTAGGATGATGAGCTTCTTTCATATGCCATATTTGAGTTTCTCTGGCTATTTGTGAGATGTTGGTCATATGTGTGGAAAAATGGTGATGTGAGGCTATGCTCTTGGAATATTTGAGATATATGTGTGGTGAGATAGCCCTTTTTGAAATAAATGCTAAACTTGACTAATTTTTGATGAAATATGCTCCACTCGTGTGTAGTTGTGTATCCATGTCACAGTTTGGTCTAAATGTGCTTTTCATGCTTAGATTGTGCTTGGATGCCTTGTTCTTGCATTTGGGCCAAAGGCCGAATATCATTGTGAATGTTTAGCCTATGTTGCATTCATGGGGGAGCATAAGCTTCTTGTTGCCGCAAAGGCACTTCATGTACCATAAAATGAATTAATCTTGAAAAGAAGTGTGTATGCTTGAAAAATGCTCCATCCATCATGTCTATGCTTAAAATGTCTTATCTATTACATATGGGTGCAAAACATGTTGCATGATGTTCACCAGTGGAGAAGTCTCCCCGAAGTGGACACATGGCTCATGAGCTTTGACATGACATGCTTTGCTTTATGGGTGTTTGCCATGATCTTTTGCTGAGAATTTGATATCCTTGTATGATCTTTGGATGGTATGCATGTTTGTGGCTCAAGTGTGACATGGATAGGCTTTTACATGTGAAGCGAGCCTTCTTTTGGTAAAACTGCTTCAATCTGAAAATTTTGCTTTGTCACATGCTTGTATTTTCATATATTACTTGTGGCAATGCTTTGACTATGCTATGATTCATATGTGTGATCTTTGTCTCATTTTTAGCCTTTGACACTAGATTTGGCCTATTTGAGAAGCTCATGTAGATGTTTATATGCTTTGTTTTGCATTTCTGCATTTTCACCTTGATTCATACATTGTCAACAAGGGGGAGAAGTGAGCTTAATGAAAATTCAGGATAGGTGAGCTAATTTGGAAGTTTGCATCCACATGTTCAGGGGGAACTTGCATTTGTTCAGGGGGAGCTTTCTTGCTGTTTTCGATGTGGAGTTTGTGCTTTGCTTGGCGTGTGACCTTTCTTCGCCTTTCTTCGGTTTGGTCATGAGTTGAGTTTATTTGTTTTTCTTTCTTCTTCCTTTCTCTTTTTCTCTGAATTTCATTTCGCGTTGTGTGTTGTCAATGCACTCATCAAGGGGGAGATTGAGGACCAGGAGCGTCCCGGTGGTCGATGGATGACCGCTCCTCAGTGATGAGTGATTGACAACGGGTGTTGGACTGACTCTTGGCTTAGTGCGCAGGTGTAGGCTGCGGCCTAGTTCGTGTTGTTGCAGATGAAGAACGGGCGCGAAAGGTCTTCAGCCTTGAGGGGCCTTCGGGAGATGGAGAGACAAGTAGGCTCGGTTCGAGGGACCTGGTGGACAGCGGGACTGGGTGCGGGCCACATGGTGGCGACATGAGCAAGACGAAGTCATGGACAATTGAGCCGGTGCACGGTGGCGGTTGAAGGACCGATACGGCAAACCAGAGAGGGGGGGAGTGAATGGGAGCCGATAAAAATTCTTCTTGAAGGAGAACGAAACTCCAACAAGATGAACGCGGCTTCCAACACACGTCTCCGACTCACTACCAAGGTTGGTCAAGCCCACGTAGCCACTGGAGTGCCACTGGACCTAGAAACCAACACACCACCTTCCGACCCAAGAAACGCAGCGGAAAAACCAAACCTCGAGTCTACAGACCCACACCGGTCGGACCGGTGAGCACCACCGGTCGACCGGTCCCTGCCGGTGAAACTGAGCAACTTCCACTAAGTGGCTCTACACCGGTCAGACCGGTGAGACACACCGGTCAGACCGATGGCAGCCTGAAAGCCCCCAAGGAACCAAACAGGTCAACCGACCACCAAACGGACCCAAACTCGAAACAGCAGCAACACGGGACAACAACAAACACACCAAGACGTTCACCTGAGCAAAATCCCACAAGGGCTTGCACCGGTCCGACCGGTCAAGAGCACCGGTCAGACCGGTGTAGCCTGGGCAGCTCGGGATGAACAGCACCCGTGGGTCAACTCCCCCAAATCCAAATCTCGATCTCCCGAATCGCTCCACGGACTTGAACAAGACTTTGGGGATATCAGGAACACCTCATGAGGAGTCCATAGCCAAGTTTAATCCCACCAAATCTCGTCCAAAAAGGAGGAATCGAAGAAATCCCGCCGGAAGCACTTCCAACCCAAGAACTCAAGAAACCCCAAAATCGAGCACTTTTACTCACGGATTTGGGAGGGGAATCACAGCCCAAAGAACCACGAAGGGTTCCCACAAATTCCCCCCATCAAATCCCCAAGAGAAAAGTTCTGAAAACAACCCAAAGAAATCACCGAGAGGGAGCTCCGAAAATCACCACCAAGAACAACCGGGGAAAACACATCCAAACCTTGAGGAACCACGCCGAATCATCTATACATGAAACAAAGGTTCGTACAAGGTCTAGCAAGCTGCCCGATCATCCATCCCTCTCTACAAGATCTCTCCGTGAAGCTCTCTTGCTAGTCCTAGAGAAAACCTAAGGAAAATAGGTGGAAAATAGGAAAACTAATGAGCTAGGGTTCCAAGAGTTGGCTGCCATCCTCTCACCTCTTGGGTTATATGGAGGCAACCGAATGTCTAAAACGCCCTTCTCTACTAACTAGGGATACAAGCCCCTCAAGGGCGGATTTGGAATTCTTGATGTCTTCACCATCGGACGGATGCCCGGCAACCGCACCCTGCGTAGCCTCGACGCAAGCCATGCGATCCCGACGCGTGTCCTCCGCTTCGAAGATTCCGGACTGCGTCGTCGCACACCGGTCAGACCGGTGCTCCTCACCGGTCAGACCGGTCAGACCCACCGGTCAGACCGGTCTGGCGCTGCTGCAGCTCCGTCTTCGGTTCTTCTGTCTTGGCTTTGTGGATCAACCAAGGAACCCAGTGGTTTTCTGGTGAACCACCGGAAACCTCGCGAACTCGGTGTAGCCTCCGCCAATCTCCACTCATGACTCGGCTCCCACGTAGTCCCGGCTCGACCTTGGTTTTGAGGCTCAACCAAGAAACCGTCCACGACTTCATCTTGCTGTTCATGCCACCATGCGGCCCGCACTTGACCCCGCTGGCCACCGGGTCCCTCGAACGAAGCCTACTTGTCTTCTCCACACCTGGAGGCCTCACCGGCGACGACCTTTCGCGCTTGTTCTTCACCTGCACCAACACCAGTCAAGCCGCAACCTGCACCTGCAATACTTAGCCAAGAATCAGTCTACACAACGTTGTCAATCACTCATCACACAAGGAAGCGACCATCCATTGGTCCTCGAACCACACATGGTCCTCAATCTCCCCCTTGATGAGTGCATTGACAACACCCACACGAAAGTAACAAGAGAGAAAAGAAAAAGAAAAGAAACGAACAAAAATAAACTCCAACAAGCGATCGAAAGCCAAACAAAGGCAAGGAGCAAGATCACTTGAAGAAGACAAGTCTCGGACCCCTTAGGCAAGGGCAACGGCTCGACACATCCGAGACAAAGCAAAGCTCAAGCAAAGTGCGCAAACCACCAAAGCAAAGCTCGAACAACCACAAAGAGCTCCCCCTGCACACATGCAAGCTCCCCCTGAACCAATGCACATCCCCCTGGACGGATGCATGCAAGACACCACTTGAAAACGGGGCAGTGCCGCGAGCACTTTCGGCTCACACCGGTCGGACCGGTCATCACCACCGGTCGGACCGGTGCCTAACATGTCTACGGGACCAGCACTCACACCGGTCGGACGGGTGCTCTTCACCGGTCGGACCGGTGTACAACGAAGCTCGAAATGGCTCGAAACCACTCCGAAAACCTTCTAAAAGCGTCCAGCAAGCCATTTCAAGCTCAAACTTCTCCCCCTTGTTGGCAATGCATGAATCAAGCCAAAAATGCAAAATTTTAAACATAGAGCTTCTCAAAAGACAAAATTCAACAAAGAATGCTACACATGTCCAAATGAGCAAGTTAGATACTCTACAGCTTCGTATCGACCTCAACTACATGATCACCAAGTTTCACAACCATTGGACGAAGCTAAGATGGATTTTGGCAATTTTGCGAAAAACTTGCTTCTCATGAGCAAAGTCCTAAACATGATCGAAGCACATCAAAATGGCAAAGCCACACAAACTTCATGCTAGGACAGCCATTCTAATCATAAGACCATCACAAACACCCACAAGCACCTCATGTCATGTCAAAGCCACCGAGCCATGTGCCTACTTCTATGTATGAGACTTCTTATTGGTAGGCATCATGCAACGGTTTAGTACCCAAAGCTAATTAAATTCAGCACATATGACATGGGAGCATATTTTCCAAGCATTTTTCATTTCATTTTCAGATTTGTAAATGGTACATGAAATGTCTTTGCGACAAAAAGGAACTTATGCTCCTCCACAAGATAAATCAAGAGGGCTAAACATTCATGATGGCAAATGAGCCTTTGGCCCCATATGATCAATAAACTAGCCATCCAACCACAAATTAAGCATAGCAAGGCCACAAAAACATGTCAAGAGCATGTAAAGGCATTTACACATGAGAGAGCATACATGTGACATTTTTCAAAAGCATAGCTATCAACCATGGATTATTCATCAAGATCATCAAGAGCTAAGCCAAACTAACCGTAGCATACCAAACAAGCTCACAAAGACATATATCTCATTCCATGGTGAACAATGTATATGAGAGAAGCTTTTCCTAACCAATGCATATGATACAAAATGCATGCAATCTAAGATACAAGGATGCCTATACATCATGTCACATATGCCATGCCAAATGCAAGAAATGCACAAGGAAAAGCTATACATATGCTACCACCGGCTCCTCGAGGGGAGGCAAAAAGGGCTCGACACCACCGGCAAAAGAGCAAAGGAGCACCAAACTCACAAGCTCCCCCTAAACTCATGCATTAAGGCCAAAGAGCGTACAAAGCTCACCTTACACACATGAGATAAGGCAAAGAGCAAAAGAAACCAAGTGGCTTGACCAAGGCCACACACTCGAAGGTCACAAATACACTTACCTTTATCATTTCTTCACAATTCACTCATCCTTGTCCACCATCCCCGAAAGTGATGCACCTACATGTCACCACCGGAATATGAAGCCGAAGAACCACCCCCAATATCAACCAAATGTTCTCCGGGCTATCCACCTGCAACTCAAAACAAAGAGCGAGAGCGAGCAAACGACTCAACACTGGGGTTAGTTCCAAATGTGTAAAACCAGTGCCTAGCCATTTGCTCGAAAGTGGGGTTAGCACAAACCAAACCATCTTTCCTACCAAAGCTACCTCCACGAACACCACTACGGTAACCACCATGAGGGAACCAACCCTCTCTGCCTGGAGGAGGACCAAAACCACGAAAGAAAGCCCGTGTACGATCCCTCCTCTCCTTCTCAAAGCCATGACTCCTCCCATCCCCGTAGTGAGCTCGAGGCGGAGAATGCCTAGCAAACTGGCCTCCAGCAAACTTTCCAGACCAACCACCAGAACCACGACCTCCAGAAACAACCCTCGCACCTGTACGAGCACGAAACCCAAACTTCCGCTCGTCCGAGAGGCTCGCACCGGTCCGACCGGTGCTCCCCACCGGTCCGACCGGTGTAGCCCCGGGCAAGAAGACCCTCCAACGACCTTCCGCTTTCCCCAAGCCCGAACTGACCTCACACTCGCCTTGGCCCTGGGCAACTGCACACGAGGCTCAAGTACACCATCGAAAGGGTGGTACTTGTCATTGTTAGCCCACTCCTTCGCCATTCTCTCCTCACGCTTCCTCTTGAAGCAAAACGCTCTCTTGTGACCATCCTTTCCACAAAACTCACAATGGAAACGGATCGATGCGGGCTTAGGCTTGGGATGAGGCTCTTCACAAGGCTTCTCACTTGGTTTCTCACTAGGCGTTTCACTTGCCTTTTCACTCGGTTTTTCTCTTGGTTGGTTTGGCTTGCATGCAAACTTGTCTTTGGGTGTGGGTTGTGGTGGAACTGAAACATTCCCAAATTTCCTTTCTCTCTCACCACTGCCCTCACCAACCTTATCCAATCCCAAAGCCCAACCGTCAAAGCGCTTACAACTAGCAATCATCATACCAAGCTGAGGTTCTTGACTCGACAACCAACTCAGCGCTTCACGCAATTTATCATTCTCATCTTGCAAGCGACCAACACATTTTGCAAGATCCAAATTCTTCATAGCATGCAACTCACATGTAGAGCAAGAAGTAGGAATAGGCACTTTCAAATCAGCCTCTAGTGAAACAATGCGAGAACGAAGCTCAACGATTTTCTCATGCAAACCGGGGCAAGAAGTGCAAGAACCAAGCAAAGTGGGTCTAGATTGTAGCTCAGCCAACTCAACCCTAAGCACATCTAGTTCCTCACACTTGGAGGCATACTTCTCCCTAAGATCGATCAAGTCGGCTAGGAAAGCGAGCAATCGGCACAATCATTCTCATCGAAACAACGGGACTAGCCTTAAGAGAATCAATTTCAAGCTTGCTATCAAGAACCTTGTGTTTCTAGCTCGGCCACTCTAGTCCTAGCATCCTTGAGCAAAGATCTGAGCTCCTTCCTAAGCTTCTTAGCCTCTCTAAGCATGTGATCGCGATTATCAAGAAAGTCAACCAACTCCTCATTCTCCTTGCGCAAAGAAGAGAGCTCATCACATACCTCATCCTCGGAATCCAAGTCTGAGGCGTCCTTCTGGCTTCTCTTGCTGCTCGAACTGCGAGCCATGCCGCAGAAGTCGTCCTTGAGGCTTAGGCCCGTCACACAAAGGCCGTTGAGATACTTGCCGATGTTCTTCTTCTTCTTCTTCTTCTTCTTCTTCTTCTTCTTCTTCTTCTTCTTCTTCTTCTTCTTCTTCTTCTTGTCATCCTCTTCGTCTTCATCACTCGAGATTGAAGACGTGTCCTTGGAATCAGACTCGATGTCGCTTGATCTCTTCATCTTCTCTCGAGACCTTGTCTTCTTCTCATGTCCATGATCCTTCTTCCTGGACTTCTTCTTCTTGTCCTTGAACTTGTGCTTGTCGTGGCTGTTCACCTTTGGACACTCGGCGAAATAGTGTCCAATCTTGCCGCACTTGAAGCATGTCCTCATGTTCCTCCTCATGTTCACTCGGTTCTCGTGCAGCTTCTCGAACCGCCTCGTCAGGAGCGCCAGCTCGTCCTCTCCAAGCACGTCGAACTCCTCATCTGGCATAGACATCAAAGAGGACAAAAAGAACATCCTGGTGGATGGGTTAGTGTTAGCCTTTCCTTTCGAACCACCAACGAGGGCAAGACTATGAGAGCCAGTCGGGCCCTCGATCTTGGCTGTCATGCCCCTATCCACCTCAGCCGACTTGAGTTTTGAGAACAGACTTGTTCACCGTCAGAGTGTCATACTTCTCTGACTCCACAATGGCCTCGAGCTTTCCGACCCAAATCGTACGATCCAAAGAATGTAAGAGCTTGACCGCTCTATCATGATCATCGTACGGGAGCACGTCCACATTGGCCCTCATGTTGTTCACAACCACCGTGAACCTCTGAAACAAGGCATCGATGGACTCACCGGGGAGATGAGTGAAGTTCTCGTACTCTCTCCCCGTAGGTCGCATACATCCGTGCCCGAACACCGGGCATTCCCAACATGAGCCTCCTTTAGCACCGTCCAAATCCTACATGCCAAGTGCTCGGTGTGCACCCGATCGAACTCGGTTGACACAAAGCACGAAACAAGTAGTCGACCGCCTTGTTGTTGGCGTCGAATCCGTCCCCTCGATCTCGGAGCGAGGAAGTCCATCAGTGGACATAGCCTATGTCCACCGTGACATCCCAAAGGATCGACCCTTTCCGCGAAGGAACGCACCCATCCGCTTGCTCCACATCTGGTAGTTCTTGCCATCGAAGTGTGGAGGACCCGAACCCCGTTCCTGGTACGCCATCCTTGGATCTTAGACTGGTTAGAGTCAATAAAGACCCGAACCGTCTCTGATACCACTTGAAGGACCGATACGGCGAACCAGAGAGGGGGGGAGTGAATGGGAGCCGATAAAAATTCTTCTCGAAGGAGAACGAAACTCCAACAAGATGAACGCGGCTTCCAACACACGTCTCCGACTCACTACCAAGGTTGGTCAAGCCCACGTAGCCACTGGAGTGCCACTGGACCTAGGAACCAATACACCACCTTCCGACCCGAGAAACGCAGCGGAAAAACCAAACCTCGAGTCTACAGACCCACACCGGTCAGACCGGTGAGCACCACCGGTCAGACCGGTCCCTGTTTCGGTGAAACCGAGCAACTTCCACTAAGTGGCTCTACACCGGTCGGAGCCCGTGAGACACACCCCTCGGTGACCGATGGCGACTGAAAGCCCCCAAGGCACCAAACGGGACAACCGACCACCAAACGGACCCAAACTCGAAACAAGCGCAACACGGGACAACAACAAACACACCAAGACGTTCACCCAAGCAAAATCCCACAAGGGCTTGCACCGGTCAGACCGGTCAAGAGCACCGATCGAGGCTAGGTAGCACAGCGACTCGGGATGAACAACACCCGCGGGTCAACTCCCCTAAATCCAAATCTCGATCTCCCGAATCGCTCCACGGACTTGAACAAGACTTTGGGGATATCAGGAACACCTCATGAGGAGTCCATAGCCAAGTTTAATCCCACCAAATCTCGTCCAAAAAGGAGGAATCGAAGAAATCCCACCGGAAGCACTTCCAACCCAAGAACTCAAGAAACCCCAAAATCAAGCACTTTTACTCACGGATTTGGGAGGGGAATCACATCCCAAAGAACCACGAAGGGTTCCCACAAATTCCCCCCATCAAATCCCCAAGAGAAAAGTCCCGAAAACAACCCAAAGAAATCACCGAGAGAGAGCTCCGAAAATCACCACCAAGAACAACCGGGGAAAACACATCCAAACCTTGAGGAACCACGCCGAATCATCTATACATGAAACAAAGGTTCGTACAAGGTCTAGCAAGCCGCCCGATCATCCATCCCTCTCTACAAGATCTCTCCGTGAAGCTCTCTTGCTTGTCCTAGAGAAAACCTAAGGAAAATAGGTGGAAAATAGGAAAACTAATGAGCTAGGGTTCCAAGAGTTGGCTGCCATCCTCTCACCTCTTGGGTTATATGGAGGCAACCGAATGTCTAAAACGCCCTTCTCTACTAACTAGGGATACAAGCCCCTCAAGGGCGGATTTGGAATTCTTGATGTCTTCACCATCGGACGGATGCCGGCGACCGCACCTGCGTAGCCTCGACGCAAGCCATGCGATCCCGACGCGTGTACTCCGCTTCGAAGATTCGGACCGCGTCGTCGCACACCCGGTCGGACCGGTGCTCCTCACCGGTCGAGGCCGGTCCCCCCCCGCCGGACCGGTCGAGCCGTCGCGGCGGCGCCGGCAGCTTCCGTCTTCGGTTCTTTTGTCTTGGCTTTGTGGATCAACCAAGGAACCCAGTGGTTTTCTGGTGAACCACCGGAAACCCCGCGAACTCGGTGTAGCCTGCGCCAATCTCCACTCATGACTCGGCTCCCACGTAGTCCCGGCTCGACCTTGGTTTTGAGGCTCAACCAAGAAACCGTCCACGACTTCATCTTGCTGTTCATGCCACCATCCAGCCCGCACTTGACCCCGCTGGCCACCGGGTCCCTCGAACGAAGCCTACTTGTCTTCTCCACACCTGGAGGCCTCACCGGCGACGACCTTTCGCGCTTGTTCTTCACCTGCACCAACACCAGTCAAGCCGCAACCGGCACCTGCAATACTTAGCCAAGAATCAGTCCACACAACGTTGTCAATCACTCATCACACAAGGAAGAGACCATCCATTGGTCCTCGAACCACACATGGTCCTCAGCGGTCAAGTCAAGTGGTTTGGCGGGAGGCCGGACCGAGCACGCGGGGTTTGGTGGTTTGCCCACAAAACCATCGGCGGACGGTTTCTTGGTTTGGGCCTCAAAACCAAGTCCGAGGGCCCAACACGACGGAGACGGGATCCGGGTGTGTCGGGAAGCTTCGAGGCGGAGGACACGCGGCGGGATCACATGGCTTGCGTCGAGAGGACACGGGGTGCGGCAAAGGCGTGGCCGTCCGATGGCAAGACCCACAAACATTACCTAAATGCCCCTACGTGGGTTGTATCGCCAGTAGTTAAGTTAGGGGTAGTCGAGTCATTTACCACTTCGGCGGGACCTGATATATAAGCCATGAGTGTGTGTGGATGGCTCTCTCTCTGGGTGACTCAGGGTTTCATTTCCTCCCTCCCATTTCTCATTTTCGTAGCTATTTTTCTTCCATTTTCTCTAGGCTAGCATGAGGTCTTCATGAGAGATTTGTTGAGAGGGATGGATGCTAGGGCAGCATGCTAGACCTTGTGAATCTTTCCTGGTTTGTATAGAAGATTCGGAGTTGTGTTTCTCGTGGTCCTTTTTTGTGCTTGTTTTCGTGCCTTTGTTCCCGGTTCGATTCCGCAGATTTGAGTGGGTCTCTCCCCGGATTTCTTTGAGGGAAACATGGATAGATGTCTCGTGCATCTTTGTGATTGATGTTGTGCCCTCAAATGCCGGGAAACCACTTGGATTCGTAGTTTTTCGTTCGGTGCTCTAGCTTTTGGTTGTGCTTAAAGGATTCGCGATTCCCGGTGATTTAGGGAGTTAGGAGGCAAGATTTTTGGGCTATAGCATCCTTGTGTGACGCTTTTCAAGTCCCCAAACCCTTGTCTCCACAGCTTCAACCGTTTGGGAAATCCGATGATGATTTGGGGGAGTTGACTTTCGGGGTCGGGCGTTTTTCCGCCTCTGTCCGCACCTGGCGGACGGTCCGCGAGGACCTGGCGGACGGTCCGCGCGGCTAGGGTTCGTCCCGTTTTTTTCGTGTTCTTTCTCGCCCTTCGTTTTGATCTGTCACGATTTTGGTTTTCAGTTGGACGGAGTTTTGGACGGTCCGCAGCAGAGGGCGGACGGTCCGCGGGTGCCTGGCGGACAGTCCGCGTGCTCCCTGCGGACGGTCCGTGGTTCGTGGGTCACTTCGGTTGGTTCCGTGTGATTTAACGGACGGTCGCGGGGTAGGCCGCGCGGTCGCGGTGTTGGCGCGGACGGTCGCGGTAGCGGTGCGGCACAGCTCCGCGAGGCCGGTGCGGACGGTCCGCCCCTCTGGCCGGGACGGCCCGTCCGCGGCTCCGTGAGCTTTGCTTCTTGGTTCGATTCCTCCCTTCCTTTCTCGTGCTTCCGCGTGTGCTTCAAGGAATCATTCCTAAGGCTAGAGGTTGATCCATAATCTCGTTGTCTTGGCGATTGGTGTGTGATTCGATCCATCGCTTGTGTGTGACCGGGATTTGACTAGGGTATAGGCCGGGTTCTTTGAGAAGAATTTTTACCGGCTCCTATTCACTCCCCCCCTCTCTAGTCGCCATCTGTTCCTTCAAGTGTAGAGACACCCAGATATCCTGCATGGCTGCAAGGAGTCTGGCATAGCCACTCGAGGCATGCCGACCTAAGGAAGGTCTCATAACATAAGCACCCAAGCACCCGGAAGTACATGGCAGGGCCATTAGGCGCGCACCCCACAAGGAGGCCTTCATTCCCACATATAATCCTAGGTGTCCAGAGTAGGCTGGCAGGGCTACTTGAGCACACCGACCTCGGGAGGTCACGCATCCAGGGAGCCCAACTAGGTTGGCAGGGCCGTAGTCATACCAAGATATTGCAATACCTAGGTATTAAAGCATGCCGACCTCGAGGAGGTCGTTTTTGGTGTCCAGACGACCAACATAGCTGCTGGCCACCCGACGGAGCCATGATACTAAGGTATTGTCGACCTTAGTAACAATAGGCACACCGACCACGGGGCCCTGATGAAACCGTAGAGATCCGTGATGGTTCTGTTCTTCATGGTACTGTTGACCTCTAGGCGCCCAGAAGGATCTGGCAGAGCAGCGAGGCACGCCTACCTCGGAAGGTCTTTAATCGAACCTATGACCATTCTGCTCAGGAAACAGAAATATAAGCTGATTGGAATAGGTCCGTTTACGTACAGAGCCATAGCAGGTGCACTAGGACGCAGAGCCTAGCGGGTGCAAATAACATTCATCAGGTCGTAGAAGAAGGTCGTGGAGTCATCGTCGAAGGGGGGTAAGTTAGGCGCAGAGCCCTCTGACATGGGGTCAGTTTTTGTCTTGTAGCGTAGACTGCAGGATCACGGGTCAACAGTGGTCGGAGATGCTCTTGCCACCCAGAAAACGACAAGCTGCCCACTGATCAAGGGGATTACTATAGCCATGTGACCTCTGCGGCGGGGCTCAGGCATCATTGATGCACAAACGACAAAGACGTCGTGAGTCAGAAAGAGTAATATCGTCGCCTTTAATGATGCATAGGTTACAGACCCCATTGCCACGTGGTGATAGTGTCATCACTTCGCCAGCTGCCCGAGGCGCGGTGTCGGCTATAAATAGCACCGTGAGGCTGGAGGAGGCAAGCACCGAGCATTGTTGAGCTATGAAGCTGCAGGGTAGTTGTGAGGCCATGCCATTGGCATGCGACCATCCACCAGAATGTAGAGCTGTGTTCTTGTAGATATTTGAAGCTAGGAGAATTCTCGCGAAGTGTAGGCAACATCTCTATTCTCTAAGCCCAGCCTCTGCGTGGTACCAGGTAGAGTTTGGAGGTGCTCCTGGCCGAGCTGGAGCTATATCGGGACGTCTCTGGTGAGCACCAAGAGCTCACCGGGGCTTGGTGTTCAACACCAAAGAGCAAGCTCGTGTCTCCATTCCAATAGTTGGAGCCGAGCATGCCTTAGATTACGTGCTGTCTTGAAGTAGGTCCCCGCAAGGCCGCCATCAAGGTCTTGATGCTAGGAGAAGTCTCGCGACATGACCTGCTTTGGCAGAGGAGGTCGTGGTGACCGCTCTGAGTAGCCCAGGTCTTGTAGTATGTTTATCCCGTGTGCCGGGTTCTGGATCCAGTGAGGTCGCAGGTGACTTGTGTACCTTCGGATTCTGGATCCAGTAAGGTCTTAGGTAGCTTGTACCTTCGAATTCTGGATCCGATAAGGTCGTAGGTAGTAGGAACCCCGTGGGTAATCATATAATGTTCGCTCTCCTCTATCATGTACTTGGTCGATTTGGCAAAATGATTCGCCAAAGACCTAATTTTGTATGATGTGGGGGCTTGTAAATCGTGTTTGCCATCAGGGAAACCTGATGCTATCTTCTCATTTGGCTGACGACCTAAACTCAGATTTAGGTCGTAGCGATTGGTCCGTTAGCGAAAAATCCGCCTCAATCTTCTCACGAACTTCTCGGGATAGAGCCGTTGGGGCGTGTTGTACGGAGCAAGGAGCCGCAACGAAAAGATTCGGTGGACCCCTCTATAAATCGAGTGAGCCGGGGCGGGGCTGACCCCATTCCCCTCATCTTCTTCCTCTCGCTCTCGTCGCTCTCTCTCTCTTTCTCGTGCTACAGCGACCTTGCGACCGCCGTGCTCCCGCGCCCGCTCACCCAGTGCCCACCTTCGGCTAGACTTGTGCTAGCGCCGCCGCTCCGCACCGTGCTCCTCCAGCGCATGTGCGTCAAGACCCTTTGCCACATTAGATCTAGCTCAAACCCTAGCGGTGAGATGGCGGTGGAAGCGGCTTGCAACCCAGATCCGCAGACCGCGTGGGCTCGGTCCACGATGACCGAGGCCAAGATCCAGGCGCTGGTGGACCGGGGGCTGCTCCGGCCGAAGACGGAGGTGGAGTGGAGGGCCGCCGCTGGGGAAGAGTTCCCGAGCGAGGACGTCAAGGAGCAGGTTGTCTTCGCTTCCTTCTTCGAGCGCGGCTTCAACCTCCCAGTGGGAGACTTCTTCCGTGGCCTACTGGACTACTACAGGCTAGAGTTAATACATCTCGTTCCTAACTCCATCACTGTAGTGTCGACTTTCATTCATTTTTGTGAGGCGTATCTGGGGATACCGACTCACTTCGCATTGTGGAGGCATTTTTTCTGCGTCAAAAGCACTGTCAAAAGGCCGGGGCCAGTGGGGGCTGTGTTTTTCAATTTGAGGTCAGGCCTCAAGGCAGAGTGGATAGACACCGACCTTCCTGACAACACCGCCGGGTGGAGATCGGAGTGGTTCTACATTGCGGACCAAGTTCCAGGTCTTTTGCGGTGAACTGGCCATAAGCCAGTGAAAATTAGCGAGTGGGATCTAGGACTCTCCACCCGCGAACTCGAGGACCTGAAGGGGGTCTTGGAGCTAGGCAGCGACATGAAGAACTGAGGAGTGACAGGAGCGGCGGTGGCGAGGTCGTTCTGCCAGCGGATGATCCAGCCGATCAAAGATCAGGTCCACCCGACGTATGAATATTGTGGGCAATCAGATCCCACATGCGAGGTGAACCGCAAGGTCTCCAAGGAGGAGATGGCAGCTAGAGTTTCCCAGATATATTGTGGGAAGGTCAAGGTGAAGAAGTGCCTGTGGGCACACTCGTTGAAGCAACCGGCGGACCCGGTGAGATCCTGAGATCTGTCTTTAGGTCGTTGTGCTTTGCTTTCTTGATTCACTTGGGTCGTAGGCATTTATATCATCTGTTTTGTAGATGCGCGAGCTCTAGATGTGGTGCCCGGCGCCTCTCCCTGAGGGGGAGATACATCAGAGGAAGCCTCCAGCAGGTCGTCTGCTGGAGAATTATGAGTCTGACTCGTTGGTGGAGGCCGACGAAAACACTGACGCGGAGGCTGGGGCGGATCCAGTTGTCGGTGCCGCAAAATCCCGGCGCAGGACCAGGTCGACGGTGGCGAAGAAGTCTGCTTCGGCCATTGCCACTGCAATCTCTACGGTGAAGGCCGCAGAACAGAAGAAAAAGAGGAAGAGGAGGTCTACATCCCCTCCGGCCGTTACTACTCCAACAATTCCGACACCTCACTCGTGGGAGGTTGGGTCGGAGGATGAGGAGGAGGAGAAGGAGAAGGAGAAGGATGAGGACGTCGAAGAGTTGCCGGTCCATGAAGACCAGGCATCGGGGAGGCCAGAGAGTCCTGCTGCCAAGATGCATCGAGAGCTGGTGCAGAAGACGTCGGAGGAAGCTCTCCGACGTGGTTTAGAGGCGCAACGCAGTGCTGCTGCGGCGCAGGCAAAGATACCTGCGGCTATTAAGCCTCGGGTGTTTTGGCCGAAGACTCGGCTTCCGGCTGTCCCGTGCTATGGACTTAAGAGCCGATGCTATCTTTATGCTTTTTATCTGAGCTCAATCTTGACGTGGTATTTTTCCATGTAGGCCGGTGGCAAGATTACAAGGGGTGTCGGTTACCCCATCATCTCCCTCCCGCACGAGGTCGCCTGCACCACAGGTCGCGGGAGAGGCGCTGGTAGATGATGCCCGTACCGCTACCCCAACGCGAGGGATGGCGGAGGGGTTGGAGAGTTCTCCACCCGTGACTGACACGAGGGCGGGTTCTTCCCTACATACCGCTGAGGGTGTTGAGACCTCAGTTGGGGAGGTCAGGGCGATGACCTCTCCAACAGTCGTAGACGTTGACCCTATCAGGGCTGTTCCTGATGGGGTGAAGGACGTGGCCGAGGACCAGCCTCAGATCGACCTAGCGCCGGGAGGTCCAGAAGCGTCCGGCGCACAGGTACCTCCATCTTCAACTTCGAGCCTGAGGTTGCCACGTCGATTAATTAATTGGGATCACAACCCTTGGCAGGATGATTGGTTCGAGGACAATGAGGACATGCGGGCTTTGCAGACCAACATCGTCACCATCAACCACACACTCATTGTGAGCTGCCTGTGATGTATTATTACTGCTTGATTATTTTGATTTTTAAGCATCGCTGACAACCTTGTGATTTTGTAATAGTCGCTAGCAGAGAGGGCCAAGGGCCGGGCCGACCAGCTGCGGCATGCCGAGGAGAAGGAACGACATATTACCGACCTTGAGCGAGAGCTCAGGGAGGTTCGTGAGGCGGCAGCCACCGACAAGAAGAGGCTCGAGGACGAGCTTGCTGAGGAAAGGCGCAAGGCCGTGGAGGCCACTGCGCAGTTTAACGCTGCGGCTACTGGTGAGTTTTAGTCTTTATCCCTTTTGAACAGGAAGTCATTAGCTGTCAGCTAACTGTTGTGTGTGCAGATTTCCGTAACCGTGAAGAAGAGCTGAAAAATGCTCTGGCGACCTCCAGGAGCAAGATTCGGGGCCTGGAGGGCAAGGTCTGGGAGATCGAGGCTGGATGCCTGGAACTCAAACGGGTGATAAAGGAGGCCACCGAGAGTGAGTACGCCATATCTCAAAAGCTGGCTTATGAGACCGCAGCTCGTCGGGGCCTTGAAGTCGAGTTCGAGGTTGTGTTGAAGTCATTGCAGAGTGACCAAATCACCATTGCAGGGTATGAGGTGGAGCTGAACGACCTCAAGGGTGCTGCCAATTATGCAATGTCTTGCATACCTGTTCCAGAGGAAGGGGATCAGCAGCAGTCCATCATTGATCTTCTGGTAGACACTACTAACAGGCTGTTGCTTTTATTGAGGGCAACCGGTTTGGCGGCTGCGACCGATGCGTTGGTGAGAGTTAAGTCCCACTATCTTGAGGTCGACATGACCAAGATCAAGGGCAGTGGTGACACCACGAAGGACCTTCACGCCCTGGAGCTCGAAATTGATGAAGCCGCCACCGAGGTGGTAGAGAGCATCGAATTTGAAGGCGATGGCGGAGCCGGTGGTGAAGGTGGTGACGGCGACAACCAGTAGTAGCTAGGAGTTGTACCTCCCCCTCCTCTCATGACTTGTAAAAACTTTGGAGAAATCTGTAACGAAGTACTTGTCGTATGGACCTCCCTGGGCCCACTACCTCAGTGGGTACCAGGACCGACTACTCGGTGGGCCCCTGGGATTACCAGACTTGCGCTGCACGACACCTGCTGGCGCGAAGCACAAGGACTACAGAGGAGAAGTACTCAGATAGGAAGCTGTACATGTCCCGCACTGTATACAGGACTCCTAGATGTACTCGACTAGTACTCTCTCCCTGAACCGACTTGTAACCCTGCCTCCCGGACTATATAAGGCGAGGCAGGAACCCCTCTCTCTCTCACGGCTTAAGATTGCATCATCTTGTAATCACAACCAATCAATCCAGAGCTACACAGCATACAAGACGTAGGGTATTACGCACTTCGCGGCCCGAACCTGTCTAAATTGTGTGCCACGTGTCTCTTCCTTTGAGTTACTGATCTCGGCGAGGCCACATTCATCTACTTCGGGTACTCACCTTAGTAGGTTGCCGGTCTGAAACACCGACAGCTGGCGCGCCATGTAGGGGATCTCGCCCGAGATCACATGGCGAACTCGACGGCTTCCGTCTTCATCAAGCCAACCATCGCCTTCAACCGCAGTGACACCTTCGTCTTCGGCGCCTGGGTCTGCACTGCTAACGGCGCTGGGTCCTTCCAACGCCGCCTCACCATGCCGCCCAACCCGGAGACCGGCCTCGTGACACTTCCCGAAGTAGTCACGGGCGAACTCGCCGGCAAATTCGGCAAAATTTCGCTTTTTGACCAACACGCCGACTTCGAGCCTGGATCCGCCTCCAACTCGAGCTCGACGTCCCCGTGGGCTATCGTATGCGAGCCGGCTACTCAGCCATCGCATATGGACTCCCCACCCCGCGAGCGCTTCACACGTGGCCCCCGCGACGTCAGTAGGGCCCACACGAAAGCTCCCACTACACACCGGGCGGGCAAGGAGCCCGTACCCGAGTACGACTCGGACTCCGACACCTCTCCCGGCCACGCCTAGGACTCCAACCCCCTCTTCGACATCGGGTCAGACCCTGAGGATCCCGAGTCCGAGGACAACTCTACAGAGCAACCCTTGTCAGGACCAGCTTCCGGGCTGGTTATAACATCTACACCCACCGGGAGATTCGTCTACTGGCCGGATCGCAAGCCTGCTGACCTAACAAGCGGGAACTCACGCTACGTCGCCTACCACGACTCGCTTCCCTTCCAGGAGGGAACACCACTCGCTCGAGCTGAGGAGTACACTCCAACAGAGGTGGCGAGCTCTGACTCCAGTCTTGGCAACCCCGACTGCAAAGTCTTCATGGCTGCCGGCGACACGCCAGGACCCTCAGGGACGGCAGACGACCGATACCTTGAGGACATCTCTGCAGACGAGCTGTCTGCTGAAGCACCGGTGGATGAGACCGATGCCAACAGGGACGCTCGACGTGAGCGTAACAGAAAGCGGAACGAACGGTGCCGGCGTCTTCGAGAAAACCTCCCCATCCGCAACCTCGTAGATGCTCTCGACCAAGTCGAGAGAAGGGTACACACTACCCCAGAGCAATGCCTCATGTCGATCACAACGATCACACGCCAAGCTCAGGGGATGCGCAGGAGAATTCATTGCCAAGCTTGCAGAAGACGCTTACTTCATGCGAGTTGACAACAGGGTCGCCCAGCCGCCCCCCGTCAGGAACCGCGACAACAAAGCCACAAGTCGCAGCGCAGACCTCAGTCGTAACCGTACTCGAGCTAAGCTGCCGGCCAATCCCAACCGTACTCGTGCGACGGCCGGCGGACCCTCCCAAGGCGGCAACAGCGCTGCAGCTGCTGGCGGCGATCGTGAGGTCGTCCCTCATCGCGACCCTGGCGGCGGAGGCAGCGACGGCGGAAGTTCCAACCATGGGGCTAACAGAAGGCCTGGTGGTGGAGGCGATCGCGACGGCTGAGGCCACGCGAACAGCCACGTTTCCAGACCCTCACAGGGCAGTTTCGACGCCCGCCAGGAGATTGAAGAACTACAGCGGAAGAAGTCCGCCACCGCAGGTGACAACGACGGCTTCCCCGCCTTCTCTGCGCGACATCGCAACCTCCTCCTCACAGAGAAATTCAAGCCTCTGGGAATCACCAAGTACGACGCGAAGCAGGATCCTGTGCAGTGGCTCAGATGCTGTCGGGGATAGCCCTAGGGGTCCCCTTTAACAACCGGGAAATCCCCACTTAAAACCCACAACAAAGCCAAACACACTTTGCCTAACCATGCAGGATACAGCCCATGCCGCAGGGACCTCAACGGCCCACCAAGGCGGCCCTCTTGAAGATCCCCTCGAGCAGGCTTCGCCTCGCTCGAGGATGCGCGCCTCCCTCGGGCGGGCTCCGTCCCGTTCGAGGGGGTGCGCTTCCCTCGAGCGAGGCTCCGCCTCGCTCGAGGGCTCGCTCCCCCCCCCTCGGGGCGGCTCCGCCTCGCTCGAGGGTCCGCCCCGCCCTCGGCCGGGGTCCGCCTCGCTCGAGGGCGCCCCGCGCGCGTGCGCCTGCCCCCGTGCGCGGGCATTTAACGCGACACCGGCGGGACGGCGCCATCATGCGCCGGGGCACGCGCCCCGTGCGCGCACCAACTCCCCGGGGAGGGAGCCCATCCCCATCCCCGTGGGGGGGGGCCGTGCGGCGCGGCGGCGCCGGTCCGTGGCGCCGGCCGCTGCTCGGTACGACTAATGCGCCGAGCCCTCGAAGGGGGGCCGGCTTCATCCTCGATTTGCTTTCTTGTGACCTTACGGGGTTAGGTGGAGGCGCTAGGCCGGTGGAACACCATCCACCGCCCCTTGTTACGGTATGGGCGCCGCCCCGCGCGTGCGGGCGCACGCCGGCGGCGCAGCGACTCCCGCCACGTGGAACGTATTGGAACGGGACGCCGCTTTACCAACTCCTGTGCCCCGTGCGGGCCGACGTCGGCGGCTCCCTCGAGCCTATCAAAGACGCCACGGCCATCCGCCGCCCTTCTACCCTCGAAGCCGCCCTCTGTTCGGGTACAAGATAGGCCATGATGGCCGGATCGCTGCGAGGATTGTCCGGACGGCCGCCCACTCTACAGCATAGCACGCCACGCCCCTTCACGTAGCCAAGTAGCGTGGCGCGCATGTGATTCGCTCCCTCCTTGATCTATAAAAGGGGGACGAACCCCCCTGCCGCGGGGAGAGACACAGACACAACACAACAGGAGACAAGTTGCGCCACGCACTTGCTCTCCAATTCTCCCACAACATCTTCAGCCACTACACCAGGGACTTGGAAGCCACGCTTCCTCTCCCGCCTTGCTTGTAGCAGCCCCACTACAGGCACCCCCTGTGCTGAGCAATATAGTGCCTCGAGCACACCCCTGCTGGACGTACGGCCCCCTCGGCCGGAACCAGGATAAACCCCTTGTCTCTTATTGCTTAGCATCGACCATTGAGGGATAGACCACGGTGCTTACTACTGGTTAGTGTCGGGACCATATTCCGCACCGACAGTTGGCGCCCACCGTGGGGCAATCAAGCGCCTAAGGTCATTCCGTCAACTCCCTCCATGGTGATCCGCACTGAGTACCGCGGTACGCGTTACAACATGTGCAGCTCGGACTCCCTCCCTGCCGGGTTCGAAATCCGGTTTGGGGGCCTGAACTTCCAGGCCACGGGGAATGGCTACCTCATGCGCCTCACCAACCGTGAGGAGCTCCGTGCGCGGCGCCGGGCGGGTCCGCCACGGTCCCTGCTGCGCGCACCACCCACGGCGCCGGCGCCGCCGGCACGCACGGATGCGCGGGCCCGTCAACGCCACGACGCCGCCGTCGCTCGGGCTGCGTTCGCACCGAGGCACGGTCCGGCGACGGCGAGGCGGCGCGCGCCTCTCGGTGCGACGCGCCCCGCCATCACGGCATCCGCCACTCCAATGGGACGACACGCGGTCTCGGGACCGCGCCTTCCCATTGGGGCTGCGCGGGAGCCACGACGGCCTACAACAACAACGTCAACACCACGATGCGCGGGGGTTCCCCCGGCCGTCACGTCTTCGTCGCCCGGGGATCCCGGCGCCTCGGCCGGTGATGAATCGTCCTTTGGGTTCCCTTGACGCGCCGCCACCCCGCTAACCTCCACGGGTACGCGGAGTGGGATTTCTCGGCGTGCCGGACCCGGTCATGTTCCGGCGTTTCCTTGACGCTACGGACTGCGGGTTCGGCTACTCCGATGACTCCCGGCACCGAAGCTACGACCCCACGTGGGAGTGCTACGTGGTCGTCACCAACGACCGAGGCCAATGCCACCGCCGTGGCCGTGGGCGCGCGGGAGACGAGAGATCACGCCTTCCCCGGGGGATCGCCACGCGCACGGCCGCGGGGGCCAAGCGCTCTCGCCGGGGCCGCCGCCGACACGCGGTGGCCCAAGCCCGCGAGCTCGAGGCCAGGCCGGCGGAGGAATACCCGGACGGTGCGGTGCTCCCGGGTGCCTCAATGGCGGGGGAAGCCTCCGCGCGCGGCGAACGCGCGCGACGGTGGGCAAACAGGTCCGCGACCGCATCAGCGCCGACCCCAACGTCGACAACGCGGACGCACCTCCGCGGGCGAGCCAAAAGCTCATTGCCGCCGCGACGCCGCGCTGGCCATGCCGGCACCCTCGACCCCGAGGGTGCGAGACACGCACCGCGAGGTGCGGACTCTCATCGAGCAAGCGGCCGTCCGGCGGGCGAGAGCTCGGCGTCGCGCATCCGCCGACGGGGGGGACGCGCGGGATGACGGGGGCCGCACGGGGGGGGCGAACCCTCGGTCCATGCGGGAGGAGCGGCGGGGCGACCCGCCAACCCGGGACGCACACCGGCCAAGGAGCGGCTCCTTGACGCACGCGGGCGGCGGGCGGCGGCCGCCCGCAACGTCATCAACGCCCGGCGCACGAGCAAGGCGGATGCGCGAGCAGCGGTGGGCTACCACCCTCGACGGGGTGGGCGCTACGACAACGACGAGGACCGCTCCCTGACGCCGGAACCCCCGGGAACCCGTGTGTTCAGCCAGGAGATCCGCGCGGCGGCCTTCCCTCAACGCTTCCGCCAACCCTCGACCATCGTCAAGTACAACGGGGAGACGGATCCCCGCGTGTGGCTCAACGACTACCGCCTGGCGTGCCAGCTGGGCGGGGCCACCAGCGACGAGGTCATCATCCGCAACTTGCCCCTGCACCTCGGCGATGCGGCTCGGACATGGCTCGAGCACCTGCCCGCCAGCCAAATCCACAACTGGGACGACCTAGTCCGCACGTTCGTGGGCAACTTCCAGGGCACGTACGTGCGCCTCGGAGATTCTCGGGACTGCGCTCCCGCACCCAGAAGCCCGGCGAGTCGGCGCGGGACTTCATACGGCGCTTCTCCAAGCGGCGTACGGAGCCGCCCGGCGTGGCGCGGTCCGAGATCGTGCATGCCTTCCTCGAGGGCACCACGTGCGGGGACCTCATGCGAGAGGCGGGGCGCGGCCCGCCCGCGGACTCCAACAAGGCGTTCGACATCGCCACCGGCTTCGCCTCGGCGAGAGGAGGCCGTGGGAGCGATCTTCGACGGCAAGAAGGGCAAGCGCTCGGAGGGATGCGCCCGCGGAGGGCGGCAAGTCCAAGGAGCCCCACCGCAACGACAAGCGGGGCAAGAAGGGAAAGAAACCGCGCCGCGAGGCGCGCGAGCGAGGGCGCGACGGCGGTAATGCCGAGGCCCTCGCCGTTGACCCGGCTCGGTGGGGCCCCTCGGCCCGGCCCCTCGAGGTCGGGGGTGTTTGATGACATGCTTTGAAAAAGCCATGTCCTTACCACAAGACCCCGGTGAACCACACCCTTGAGCGATGTGACATGCTCAAGAAGTTCTATGGCCGCGCCGCCGCGAAGGAGGCGGAGGCCAAGAAAGACGGAGGAGATGGCGGCCGGCGGCTTCCCCGCCTTGGAAAACGTGTTCCTCATCTTTGGGGGGCCAACCGTCGACATGTCAACACGCCGGCGCAAGAAGGAGCGGCACGAGGTCCTCGCCGGCGAGAAGGCCCCTCCCTCCTTCCTTAGCGGTCGGAGGATGCCATCACCTTCAGCCGGGAAGATCATCCGAACCGGATCCCCAACCCGGGCCAGTACCCACTGGTGGTCGACCCAATCATCGGGAACGCGCGGTTCTCGAAAGTCTTGATGGACGGAGGCAGCAGCCTTAACATCCTCTACGTGCACACACTGCGCCTGCTGGGGATTGGGTTGGACCAGCTGCGGCCCAGCACGAAGCCGTTCCACGGCGTCGCGCCTGGCAAGCAGGTCCAGCCCCTCGGGCAGATCGATCTGCCAGTTTGGTTCGGCACCGCGAAAAATTTCCGCAAGGAAACACTCACCTTCGAGGTGGTGGGGTTCAAGGGCGCCTACCATGCCATACTTGGGCGGCCCTGCTACGCCAAGTTCATGGCGGTCCCCAACTACACCTACTTGAAGATGAAGATGCCAGGACCGAACGGCGTCATCACCGTAGGCTCGTCCATCGAGCATGCATTCGACTGCGATGTCGAATGCGTAGAGCGCTGGTGACCACTTTGGAGAAGATGGTCAACGAAGACCTCGACTCCGCCGCCAAGCACACCGGCACCTTCGAGGCCGCGGAGCAAACCAAGGAGGTCCCCCTCGACCCTTCTGTCCCCGAGGGCAAGGCGTTGAGGGTGAGCTCCACCCTTGATCCCAAATAGGAAGTGGTGCTCGTCGACTTCCTCCACGCCAATGCCGACATCTTCGCGTGGAGTCCCTCGGATATGCCAGGCATCCCGAGGGAGGTCGCCGAGCACTCCCTTGACATCCTGCCTCACGCCCGCGCCGTGCAACAACGGTTGCACCGCTTCGACGAGGAGCGGCGACGGGCCATTGGAGTGGAGCTGCGGAAGCTTCTAGAGGCCGGGTTCATCAAGGAGGTTCCACCCGACGTGGCTAGCAAACCCCGTGCTTGTAAAGAAAAAGAATGGGAAGTGGCGGATGTGTATAGACTACACTAGTCTTAATAAAGCATGTCCTAAAGTTCCTTTTCCTTTGCCGCGTATTGATCAAATCGTTGATTCAGCTAGCCGGGTGTGAGTCTGCTATGCTTCCTTGATGCCTACTCCGGGTATCATCAAATAAAGATGAAGGAATCCGACCAGCTCGCGACTTCGTTCATCACACCGTTCGGGATGTTATGCTACGTCACGATGCCATTTGGCCTCCGAAACGCAGGTGCGACGTATCAACGCTGCATGCAACACGTTTTTGGAGATCACATCGGGCGGACAGTCGAGGCGTACGTGGACGACATCGTCGTAAAAACCAGGAAGGCGGACGACCTGGTTGGCGACTTGAGCATCGCGTTCGGCTGCCTACGGGCCAATGGGGTCAAATTAAACCCCGAAAAGTGTGTCTTTGGAGTGCCGCGAGGCATGCTCCTGGGATACATTGTCTCCCAACGGGGAATCGAGGCCAACCCTGAAAAGGTCGCGGCCCTCGAACGAATGGGTCCGATCCGGGACCTTAAAGGGGTGCAGAAGGTGCTGGGGTGCCTTGCCTCCTTGAGCTGCTTCATCTCGAGGCTCGGCGAGAAGGGCCTGCCCCTCTATCGCCTCCTCAAAAAGCACGAGCGCTTCTCCTGGACCACAGAGGCCCAGGACGCGCTCGACAAGCTAAAGGCGTCCTTGACGCATGCCCCGGTCCTCATGCCGCCCCAGGACGACGAACCCCTGCAGCTCTACGTGGCCGCGACCACCCAGGTGGTCAGCGTTGTGATCGTGGTGGAGCGCACGGAGGAAGGGCACGCCCTGCCGGTCCAGCGGCCGGTCTACTACATCAACGAGGTCTTGTCTGACACCAAGACGCGCTACCCCCAGGTCCAAAAGCTGCTGTACGCTGTGGTCCTCGCGCGGCGCAAGCTGCGTCACTACTTCGAGGCCCACCCCGTCACGGTGGTCTCCTCCTTCCCGGCGGGGAGATCATCCGCAATCCGACGCGGCGGGCGGGGATCGCCAAGTGGTCCGTGGAGCCGATGGGCGAGACGCTTGCCTACGCCCCGCGCGGGCCGGTCAAATCACAAATCTTGGCGATTTCGTCGGCCCCGAGTGGACGGATACGCGGCCGCCGCCGCCGCCGCGGTCCAAGCGAGTCTTGCCGGACTGCGCTTCGACGGGTCGGTGATGAAAACGAGGGCGGGCGCGGGCCCTGCTCTTTGTGTCACCCCTCGGGGAGCACATGCGCTACACGGTGCGCCTCCACTTCCCCGCCTCGAACAACATGGCCGAGTACGAGGCCCTCCTCTCGTGGCCTCAAGATCGCCATTGAGTTGGGCGTCAAGCGCCTCGACATGCGAGGGGACTCGCGGCTCGTAATTGACTAGGTCATGAAGGACGTGAGCGCCATGACGACAAGATGGAGGCCTACGCAAGGCCGTGCAAGCCCTTGAAGACAAGTTTTACGGCATCGAGCTCAACCACGTGCCCCGCCGGTACAACGAGGAGGCGGACGAGGCTGGCCAAGATTGCGTCCGGGTGGATCACCGTCCCCCCGAACGTTTTCGCGCGCGACGTCGCTCAGCCCTCGGTCGTCCTCGAGTCTAACCCCTCGAACCACACAGAACCCTCGGGGGCTCCCTCGAATCCAGAGGGTGCGGAACCCATGGATGAGGACCCCTCGAACAAGGTGTACGTGCTCTCCCTCCTCGAGGGGTATGGCGCCTACGGAGCTGATGTGATGGACATCGAGCCAGCTCCAGTCAAGGCCGATTGGCGTGACAAATACGTGGCCTGGTTGGCCCGAGGGGAACTCCCCACGGACCGGGCCGCGGCCAGACGCATCGCCAGGATGGCCAAGTCCTTTACCCTCGTCGAGGGCGAGCTGTACAAGCACCCCGCCTCCGGCATCCTGCAGCGGTGCGTGCCCATCCCTGAAGGGCGCGAACTCTTGCGGGACATTCACGCGGGGATCTGCGATCATCATGCCGCGCCCCGCACCCTCGTCGGCAACGCGTTCCGCCAGGGCTTTTACTGGCCCACCGCGGTCGCGGACGCCAGCGAGATCGTACGCACCTGCGAAGGGTGCCAGTTCTACGCCCGCAAGTCCAACCTACCCGCCCATGCCCTGCAGACCATCCCCATAACATGGCCATTCGCCGTGTGGGGGCTGGACATCGTCGGGCCCCTGCGGAAGGCGCCCGGGGGCTTCACCCACTTGTTGGTCGCGATCGACAAGTTCTCCAAGTGGGTGGAGGTGCGCCCCATCACGAATCTCCAGGGCAGAGCAGGCGGTAACATTCTTCACCGACATCGTCTCTTTGCTTTGGAGTGCCAAACTCCATCATCACGCGACAACGGGTCCCGGTTCACGGGCGAGGGAAATTCTTGGAGTTTTGCGACAAATTCCACATCCGTGTGGATTGGGCAGTTGCGGCACACCCACGGACCAACGGCCAAGTAGAGCGTGCCAACGGCATGATCCTACAAGGCCTTAAGCCCGAAGTTTGACCACCGGCTGAACAAATGCGGTCGGAAATGGCTCCAAGAATTGCCGGCGGTCGTGTGGAGCCTAAGGAGCACCCCAAGCGAGCCACCGGTTCACTCCGTTTTTCCTAGTCCATGGCGCGAGAGGCCGTCCTCCCCACGGACTTAGAATACGAATTGCCCGGGGTTCGAGGCTACGACGAGGATGCCAACCCGGCGAGCCGCCGAGGACTCGTGGGACCCGGTACGGATGAGGGACGCCTCGTGGCCTTAATGCATTCCGCAAGGTATCAACAGTCCCTAAGGCGCTACCAGGCACGCAAGATACGTCGACGGGACTTCGGCGAGGGAGATTTGGTCCTAAGGCTACGCCAAGACAACCGAGGGCGCCACAAGCTGTCGCCCCCATGGGAGGGACCCTACGTCGTGGTGAAGGTACTCAAGCCCGGCACGTACAAGATGGCCAACGAGGACGGTGAAGAGCTCACGAACGCTTGGAACATCCAACGAGTTTACGTCGCTTTTACCCTTAGCTAGGATTTCCAAGCATTTTTGTTGTAAAAATCATATGACCAACGCCCCAGTTGGTGACAACTGTGTAAACGCCTCAAGTCTAATAAAAAGGGTAACTCGGCTTTCCCTTAAAACCCAAGTTACCCTCAGGGGCTACTGCGGGGGGCACCTCCCAAATGGTCCCATTTTCGCGCAGAAATAAAACAACTCACACGTGCTAAGTTTGTTTTTCTACTTCAACCCCGAGCAACGATTCGAACAGGGCGCAGGCGGCCTAGCGGAAGGAGCGCGCGAGCCAGAGATAGCCCACGCCGCGAGGATACGGCCCTTCTCTCTCGCCTCCAACCCAGCAGGCCCCCCGCGAAAATCGAACTCCCCTAACTAGAATCTACTCGGGGAAGAAGGAGAAACAAAAAGCGCGATAAACAAAAGACTTCATTTTGCATCAACAAATGTTTACGATTAAAATAACTTGTTTATTTACAAAGGCCGCGTGGCCGGAATGCGATACACAAATAAAAACGGGCCAAGCGCCCGGTCGTGCGGGCGGGGAGGAGCGGCGGTGTCAACAGCCTCCGGGAAGAGGAACTCCTCGAAGGCTTCAGCGAGCGACCCGGTGGCATCAGCGGCGAGCGCGTCCATGCGCTCCATCGCCACCTCGTCCTCAACACCCTCGGGAACGACGTAGCCCTCCGCCAGCGCCTCGAAGTTGACCTCGTAGTGGGACCGTACCACTCCGAGGGCCTTCTGGACGCCAAGACGCAACGCCCGGCGCATACGTTCGGTGACGTGGCAGCCAAGGGCGCGCAGGCGGCTGGCCAGCGAGCTTCCGGCCCGCGCTTCGCCCTCCTCCACAACCTGGCAAGACTCGAGGGCCGCATCGCGCGGCTCCCCGCAACTCTCTGCTCGGAGGAGTCGTAGGAGGTGCGGCGCCTCGGCCCGCTCAACCGCGTGTCCCGGCGCGGCGCGCAAGCACAGGAGGTCACCAAGACAAGCAAGAAATCGAGAAAAAAGAATGCGAATTCCCAAACGAAAACCAACCAAACGGGGAGTCGAGCAGCAGCTCACCTTCAACTTGCTTCCTCTCCGCCTCGAGGTCACGGCGCTCGGCCTCGACCGCCAGCTCGAGGCCCTTGACGGTCTCGCCCCCGCTCCCGGAGGGCCGGCTCTCGGCTCGCGGCGGTGATGCCGAGCACCACCGGCTCGCCCTCGACATTGGAGAGCTTGGCGTCCCGCTCCTCCCGGCGACCCCGCGCCGCTTCGCGAGCGACGCGCTCCTACTCCCGGCGCCGACCGGGCGTCGGCGAGGGGCGGCTTGCTCTCGCCGGAGCCGCCCCTCGGCCCCTTGGCGGGCGGTGCGCTCCTCGCGGGGCTGCTCCTCGGCCGACGGCGAGCGCCGCGACCTTGGCGTCGAGGGAGGCCTTCAAGTCATCGGCCTCCTTGGCCCGGCCCCGCTCCCGCGCGCGCGCCCACTCCTCGGCTCGGCGGCTGCGCGCCCTGCGCCCCCTCGAGCGACGAGCGGAGCCCCCGGTTCTCGCCGCGGACGCCGGCCACCTCCGCCTCCTAGTTGGTCGCCAGCGTCCGCATCTTCTCCAGGTCCGAGCGCGCCCGCCACAGCGCCTCATCACGATCGGTGAGAGCTGTGCAGACCCGCTCGAGGCTAGAGCGGTGCGCCGGGTCCTGCCTCGTGCTCTCAGGGAGTCCGTCGCGCAAGACCACGGCCCGGTACGCCAACCATCCGTCCGGAGTCCTGAGGGCGTCAGCGAGCGCGTCGAAAGCGCCGCATCGCTCCCGGAGCTGGTGGAGCTCGGCGTTCACCCGATCGAAGGCGTCGTACTTGTCGTGGGCGCGGTGCTCGAGCTCCTGTCACCCACAACTCGAAACCCGTAAGCGCCACGACACAGAAACAGTGCACAAAAACGAGAGAAAGGAGAAAACGAGCAACAACGCCCTACCTGGAAGACGCGCCATGTGGGGCCGCCATGGACCCTCAGCGCCTCGTTCAGCGCGCGGTCGAGCGTGGCGCCGTGGCTCCGGAGCTCTCCCCAGAGCTCCTGCTCTCCCTGGGCGTCGGCGAACGCGGCGGATCGCCAACGGCCCCCTCTACACAGGCGAGTGGCGGCGCGGGAGGACGAGGCCTCGGCGCCGTGTCCTCGACTCCCCGCCACCATGTGGCCCTCGCGCCGCCTCACGAGGGGCCCCCTCCTCGGGACCCGGGCGCGGAGCGTGGCGCTCGCCCACGATCCCACCCGGGCGGTGGGGAGTCGTCGTCCGGGACCTCCACCACCTCCGCCGGGAACCGCCGGCGGGCGGCGGCCCCTAGCGCCGCCTCCGCCGGCGCCTCCACTTGCGCCTCCATAGCCGCGGGCGCACGGAGCGGCGCCACGGCCCCCTGCCTGCGGCCGCGCCTCCGCGACCACGGGCGCCGCCGTGGGCCGCACCCCGCTACGCCTCCTCCGTGGGCGGCGCCCACGAATCGCGCCTCCGTCGCGGCGACCCTCCGTGGGGCGCGCCCCCACCACGGCCGGCGCCGGCCGCTCCTCGGCAATCGCCGGTGCGCCATGGCGGGCCGATCCGCCGGCCGAGGCCTCGAGGCCTCGGTCGCGCCTGCGAGCTCTCGCCCGCCGCCGCCGTGCTTGCCCCCGCCCGCGACGCCCTCGACGAGCGCCGCGCGGGGTGGGGATGGACGCGTCCGCCCTCGGCACCTTGGCCGGTGCGAGGGGGAGGCACGATTGGCACCACCTGCGCAAGCACAAACGAAAGTTAGAATGCCCGATTGTCAAAAAACCGAACCGAGCGAGAAGAACGAGCCCCTTACCTCGAAGAGGAAAAGGCGCGCTTCCTTTTCCTCGAGGCCTCGGCGGATGAGGCGGCACGGCCGGCGCGCCCGCCGCCGCGCCTCCCCGGCCGCCGCCGCGCGCGCGGGCCCGCCCCGCGCGCGGGCGCGCTTGCCGCGCGCGCCTGCGCGCGCGCGTGCGGCACCTCCGCGGCACGTGCCATCCTGTTGTCGATTGCACGGCGGCGGGCGGCCGCCGCGCCCGCCCCGGGCGATGCCGCCCTTGCCGCCGGAGCCGGCTCCGGCGACGGGGGCGCAGGCCCCCTTGCAGATCAAATTCCTGGTCTTCCACATCGAACTGGCCATAAGCCAGTGGAGAAAAACGAGTGGGATTTAGGTCTGTCATCCCGGGATCTCAAGGAGCTCGAGCCGGTACTAGAACTTGTCAGCGAGCTGAAGAAGCAGGGGGTGACAGGAGCGGCTGTGGCTAGGTCGTTCTGTCGGCGGATGATCCAACCGATCAAGGATCGGGTCCACCCGGCGTACGAGTACTGGGGGCAATCAGACCCCACACGCGAGATCAATAGCAAGGTCTCCAAAGAGTAGATGGCGGCTAGAGTTTCCCAGATGTACTCTAGGAAAGTGACGGTGAAGAAGTGCCCTAAGGCACACTCGTTGAAGAGGCCGGCTAATCCGGTAAGATCCTGAGATCCACCCTTTGGTTGTTTTACTTCGCTTGTTTGTTGTTTAGGTCGTATAATGTCCTTGTCGTCTATTTGCAGGAGCACGAGCTTCAGATGTGGTGCCCAGCACCTCTCCCTGAAGGTGAGCAGCATCGGAGGAAGCTTTGGTCGGACAAGTACAAGCCTCCAGCAGGTCGTCTGCTGGAGTTTTACAAATCTGACTCATCGGTGGAGGCCGACGAAGATATCGATGCAGAGACTGGGGCAGATCCAGACGCTGGCATCGTGAAGTCCCGTCGTAGGACCAGGTCGACAGTTGGAAAGAAGTCGGCTTCAGCTGTCGCTGCTGCCATCTCTACGGTAAAGGCCGCAGAGCAGAAGAAGAAGAAGAAGAGGAAGAGGAGGGCTGCTTCCCCTCCGGCGGTGGTCACCCCATCGATTCCGACTCCTCGCTAGCGGGAGGTCGAGTTGGAAGAGGAGGAGGAGTCGGAGAAGGACAAAGATGAGGAAATGGAGGAGTTGCCGGTCCCTGACGAGCGACCGACAAGGAGGTCGGAGAGTCCTTCTACCAAGAGGCAGCGAGAATTAGTGCAGAAGACGTCAGAGGATGCCCTCCAACGTGGATTGGAGGCTCAGTGTATTGCTGCAGCGGCGCAGGCAAGGATTCCTACGACGATTAAACCTCGAGGATGCCCTCGATTAAACTCGGCTCCCGGCTGTGACGAGGTAAAGTCTTGTCAGTTGTGTAGTTTACGTATATATTGCAGGTTCTTGCCTTTACAAGGTATTTTGTCATGTAGGCCGTGACGAGGCCGCAAGGGGGGAAGGCGCCCCATCTTCCCCCTCCCGCACGAGGTCACCTGAGCCACAGGTTGTGGGGGAGGCGCTTGCTAACAACACGCGCACTACCACTCCGCCACGGGGAGCAGCTGAGGGCAGGGCGTCCTCACCACCCATGGCCGGCGCAAGGGTGGACACACCCCGCGCGCTGCTGATGCTGGAGGAGTTTCCGCTGGGGACGTCGGGGCGACGGCCTCCCCGGCGGTTATTGACGTCGACCCTATCAGTGTTGTGCCTGGTGGGGCTGACGACCTGGTCAGGGACCAACCTCAAATTGACCTGGCGCCAGGACGTCCAGAAACGTCTGGCGCATAGGTACCTCCATCTTTGTCTTCGAGCCCAAGGTTGCCACAGCGCACAATTAATTGGAATCACACCCCTTGGCAGGAGGACTGGTTTGAAGACAATGAGGACATTCAGGCCTTGCGAACCAGCATCATCACCATCAACACCGTGCTGGCGGTGAGTGTTCCACGACATGTTGTTGTTGCTCGATCGTATGTGATCAAAGTGTTGCTGATGATTTTGTCGTACTGTGGCAGTCGCTAGCAGAGAGGGCCAAAGGTCGGGCTGACCTGCTGAAGAATGCGACGGAGAAGGAGCAGCGGGTAGTTGACCTTGAGCGAGAGCTCAAGGCGGTCTGCGAGGCGGCTGCCGCCGAGAAAAAGAAGCTCGAGGATGAGATTGCCGAAGAGAAGCGCAAGGCCGTGGAGGCTACTGCGCAATTTAACACTGTGGCTACTGGTAGGTCGAATCCTTATCCCATTTTGAGAAGAAGGTCGTTAGCTATGTGCTAATTGTTGCATCCTGCAAATTTCGATAATCGTGAGGAGGAGCTGAAAAACGCTCTGGCGACCTCCCGGAGCAAGGTACGGGACCTGGAGATAAAGGTTCGGGAGATCGAGGTTGGAGTCCTGGAACTCAAACGAGTGATAAAAGTAGGTACTGATAGTGAGTACGCCGTATCTCAAAAGCTGGCTTATGAGACAGTAGCTTGTCGGGGCCTTGAAGCCGAGTTCGTAGTTGTTTTGAAGTCATTACAGAGTGACCAAATCACCATTGCAGGATATGAGGTGGAGCTGAACGACCTCAAGGGTGCTGCCAACTATGCAATGTCTTGCATAGCTGTTCCAAAAGAAGGGGAGCAGCAAGAGTCCATTATTGATCATCTGGTAGATACTCCTAATAGGCTTTTGACTTTGCTGAGGGCGACAAGCTTGGCGGCTGCAACCGATGCGTTGGTGAGAGTTAAGTCTCATTATCCTGACGTTGACATGGCCAAGATTAAGGAAGGTGTGGACACCACGAAGAACCTCCAGGCCCTGGAGCTTGATGTTAAAGAAGCCGCCAATGAAGTGATGGAGAACATCGACTTTGAAGGCGACGATGGCGACGACAGCAACCAGTAGTTTTGAGTTCGGAGCTGTACCTCCCCCTGCTCCCATCACTTGTAAATAATGCTTCAGGGATATGTTGGAGAAAACTTTTCATGGAATACTTTCCTTTTTCCTGCACGAGCTTGGCTGACCTTGTAGATGACGACGTCTTATGTTTTTGAATCGCTAACCACTACTCACGGAGAGGCTGGATTACCGACGTCCACAGCTCAGCGTGGAGGCTTACGAGAGGTCGGCGTGCGAGAGAGGAGCCTAGGGCTTAGGTCTGGCGACCTTTCCGACCAAGCATGCTCGTAGTGGCAAGAGGCTTCTGAGGACCATGTGTGGTTCGAGGACCGGTGGATGGTCGCTTCCTTGTGTGATGAGTGATTGATAATGTTGTGTGGACTGATTCTTGGCTAAGTATTGCAGGTGCAGGTTGCGGTTTGACTGGTGTTGGTGCAGGTGAAGAACAAGCGCGAAAGGTCGTCGCCGGTGAGGCCTCCAGGTGTGGAGAAGACAAGTAGGCTTCGTTCGAGGGACCCGGTGGCCAGCGGGGTCAAGTGCGGGCCGCATGGTGGCATGAACAACAAGATGAAGTCATGGACGGTTTCTTGGTTGAGCCTCAAAACCAAGATCGAGCCGGGACTACGTGGGAGCCAAGTCATGAGTGGAGATTGGCGGAGGCTACACCGAGTTCGCGGGGTTTCCGGTGGTTCACCAGAAAACCACTGGGTTCCTTGGTTGATCCACAAAGCCAAGACCGAAGAACCGAAGACGGTCTTTGCGACCGGTGCCGGACCGGTCGGCCGGTGGGTACCGTCGACCGGTGAGGAGCACCGTCCGACCGGTGTGCGACGACGCGGTCCGGAATCTTCGCGGAGGACACGCGTCGGGATCGCATGGCTTGCGTCGAGGCTACGCAGGGTGCGGTCGCCGGGCATCCGTCCGATGGAGAAAGCTTCAAGTCTCCCAAAACCGCCCTTGAGGGCCTTGTATCCCTAGTTGTTAGAGAAGGGTATTTTAGACTTTCGGTTCCCTCCATATAACCCAAGAGGTGAGAGGATGGCAGCCAACTCTTGGAACCCTAGCTCATTAGTTTTCCTATTTTCCACCTATTTTCCTTAGGTTTTCCTTAGGACTAGCAAGAGAGCTTCACGGAGAGATCTTTTAGAGAGGGATGGATGATCGGGCGGCTTGCTAGACCTTGTACGAACCTTTGTCTCTTGTATAGATGATACGGCGTGGTTCCTCAAGGTTTGGATGTGTTTTCCCCGGTTGTTCTTGGTGGTTATTTTCGGAGCCCTCTCTCGGTGATTTCTTTGGGTTGTTTTCGGGACTTTTCTCTTGGGGATTTGATTGGGGAAATTTGTGGGAACCCTTCGTGGTTCTTTGGGCTGTGATTCCCCTCCCAAATCCGTGAGTAAAAGTGCTCGATTTTGGGGTTTCTTGTGTTCTTCGGTTGGAAGTGCTTTCGGCGGGATTTCTTCGATTCCTCCTTTTTGGACGAGTTTTGGTGGGATTAAACTTGGCTATGGACTCTTCATGAGGTGTTCCTGATATCCCCAAAGTCTTGTTCAAGTCCGTGGAGTCATTCGGGAGATCGAGATTTGGATTTGGGGGAGTTGACTCACGGGTGCTGTTCATCCCGAGCTGCCCAGGCTACACCGGTCTGATCGGTGCTCTTGACCGGTCTGACCGGTGCGAGCCCTTGTGGGTTTTTGCTCGGGTGAACGTCTTGGTGTGTTCGTTGTTGTCCCGTGGTGCTGCTGTTTCGAGTTTGGGTCTGTTTGGTGGTCGGTTGGCCTGTTTGGTGCCTTGGGGGCTTTCAGGCTGCCATCGGTCTGACCGGTGTAGAGCCACTTCGTAAAGTTGTTCAGTTTCACCAGCAGGGACCGGTCTGACCGGTGGTGCTCACCGGTTTGACCGGTGTGGGTCTGTAGACTCGAGGTTTGGTGTTCCGCTGCGTTCTCGGGTCAGAAGGTTGTGTGTTGGTTCCTAGGTCCAGTGGCACTCCAGTGGCTACGTGGGTTTGGCCAACTTGGGTAGTGAGTCGGAGACGTGTGTTGGAAGCCTTGTTCATCTTGTTGGAGTTCCCATCTCCTGCGAGAAGAATTTTTATCGGCTCCCATTCACTCCCCCTCTCCGGTTCGCCGTATCGGTCCTTCAAGTGGTATCGAGTCGATTCGATTCTTTGTTGACTCTAACCGGTCTAAGATCCAAGGATGGCATACCGGGAATGGGGTTCGGGTCCTCCACACTTCGATGGCAAGAACTACCGGATGTGGAGCAAGCGGATGAGTGCGTTCCTCCGTGGAAAGGGTCGGCTTCTTTGGGATGTCACGGTGGACACGAGGCTATGTCCCGGCGATGGATTTCCTTGCTCCGGGGGTCGAGGGACGGATTCGACGCCAACAATAAGGCGGTCGACTACTTGTTTCGTGCTTTGTGTCGGCCGAGTTCGATTGGGTGCACACCGAGCACTTGGCTTGTAGGATTTTGGCGGTGTTGAAGGAGGCTCATGTTGGGAACGCCCGAGGTTCGAGGCACGGATGTATGCGACCTACGGAGAGAGTACGAGAACTTCACTCATCTCCCCGGTGAGTCCATCGATGCCTTGTTTCGAGAGGTTCACGGTGGTTGTGAACAACATGAGGGCCAATGTGGACGTGCTCCCGTACGATGATCATGATAGAGCGGTCAAGCTCTTACACTCTTTGGATCGTACGATATGGGGCGGAAAGTTCGAGGCCATAGTTGAGTCGGAGAGGTATGATACTCTGACGGTGAACGAGCTGTTCTTGAAGCTCAAGTCGGCCGAGGTGGATAGGGGCATGACGCCAAGCTCGAGGGACCGGCGGATTCCCATAGTCTTGCCCTCGTTGGTGGTTCCAAAGGAAAGACTAACTCTAACCCATCCACCGGGATGTTCTCGTTTTCCTCTTTGATGTCTATGCCGGATGAGGAGTTTCATGACCTTGGAGGGGACGAGTCGGCGGCGTTGACGAGGCGGTTCGAGAGGCTGCACGAGAACCGCGTGAACATGAGGAGGAACACGAGGACTTGCTTCTAGTGCGGCAAGCCAGGACATTTCGTCGCCGACTACCCGGAGAAGGCCGAGAACAAGGACAGCTACAAGCACAAGCCGAGGATGAATGATGGCAAGTACCGTTCGAGACGCGACCACAAGAGCAAGCACAAGAACAAGTACAAGGATGAGCGACGATCGAGGAAGAAGCAGAGCCGAGGCAAGGCCCGAGCGATGGTTGGAGCGAGCGACGTCGACTCCAGTTCCGCGTACTCCACCTCGAGCTCGAGTAGCGGTGAAGACGAGGGAGATCGCCGCAAGAACAAGAAGTCGTCCAAGAACCCGAGCGGGGGCCGAGGCGCCTCGCGAGAGATGGCTTCGCACCATGGCGGCGAGCTCCGGCGGCAAGAAGAGCACACGGAGCGACTCGGACTGCGAGTCCGACGACGAGGTGCGTGATGAACTTCCCTTCTTGCGCCGGAGAATGAGAGGCTTGGCTCTTTGCTTGATAACCGTGATGACATGCTTAGAGAGGCCAAGAAAATGAGGAAAGAGCTTAGGGCTTCACTCGAGGATGCTAGGACTAGAGTGGGTGAGCTAGAGACACGGGTGCTTGATAGCAAGCTTGAGATTGATTCGCTTAAGGCTAGCCCCGTTGTTTCGGATGAGAATGATTGTGCTTGATTGCTCCATATTTCTTGCTGATCTTGCTTTGTTTAAGGAGAAGCATGCCCGCAAGTGTGAGGAACTAGATGTGCTTAGGGTTGAAGTGGCTGAGCTTAAGTCTAGACCGGCTTTGCTAGGTGCTTGCACTTCTTGCCCTGTTTTGCATGCTAAGATTGATGAGATGCATGCTTACACTAGTTCGCTCGAGGCTAAATTGAAGGAACACATGCCTACATCTTGCTCTACCTGTGAAATGCATGCATTGAAAAATTTGGAGCTTGCACATTATGTTGATCGTTTGCAGGATGAGAATGATGACTTGAGGAAGTTGATGGGTTGGTTGTCCGGTCATGAGTCTCAGTTGAGGATGATGATCGAGGCCTTCAAGAGGCAAGATGGTGAGGGGCTTGGGGCAAACAAGGTTGGTGAGGGAAGTGGAGAGAATATCCAGGAGCCACCAAAAACCCACCACAAAAATGATTTCCCACCAAAACCTAACCATCTAAGGAACCGACTAGACGCAACCCCAGCTCCACCCGTGTTTCCTACACCCACAAATGACCTACAAAAGCCTATCAAGTTTGTGAGCACTTCGGGGAAAGTGTTCTTTGGGAAGGAGAATAAGAAGGCTAGTGGTGAGAAACCGGTGGAGGGTTTGAGTGGAGAGAAACCAAGTAAGCAGCCACATCCCAAACCTAAGCCTAAGCTTGTGAGGTTCCATTGTGGCTATTGTGGGAGAGATGGCCATAAGGAGGAGTTTTGCTTCAAGAGGAAGCGTGAGGAGAGAATGGAGAAGGAGTGGGCTAACAAGGACAAGTACCACCCTTCCGATGTTGTACTTGAGCCTCGTATGCAGATGCCCGGGGGAAAGGCGAGTGTGAGGACGGTTCGGGCTTGGGGAGAGCGGAAGGTTGTTGGAGGCGGCGCGCCCGGGTCACACCGGTCAGACCGGTGTGGGGCACCGGTCAGACCGGTGCTAGCACAGACGAACGGTTGTTCGGGTTTCGAGCTCGTACAGGTGCGAGGGTTGTTTCTGGTGGTCGTGGTTCTGGTGGTTGGGCTGGAAAGGGTGCAGGTGGTCAGTTTGCTAGGCGTTCTCCTCCTCGAGTTCACTACGGGGTTGGGAGGAGTCGTAGCTTTGAGTTGGAGAGGAAGGACGTTCCACGGGCTTTCTTGCGTGGATTTGGTCCTCCTCCAGGCAGAGAGGGGTGGCTCCCTCAGGGTGGTTACCGTGGTGGTGTTCGTGGAGGTAGTTTTGGTAGGAGAGATGCTTTGGTTGGTGCTAACCCCACTTTCGAGCAAATGGCTAGGCATTGGTTTTCCTCCTTTGGTACTAACCCCGATCTTTGAGTCGTTTGTTCGCTCACGTGCTTATTTTTGAATTTCAGGTGGGAGACTTGAAGAACATTTGGTTGATTGACTCCGGTTGCTCGAGGCATATGACCGGTGACAGGGGGTGGTTCTCAAGTCTCGTCCCGGTGGTGACGAAGATGTACATTACCTTTGGGGACAATGGGCGTGGGCGTGTGCTTTCAGAAGGTGAGATAAAAGTGAGTGACAAGATCACTCTGATGCGTGTTGCTCTCGTTCAATCGCTGGGGTACAATTTCCTTTCTGTGTCCCAGTTGTTGGATGAGGGCTTTGAGGTGTTGTTTCGGCCAGGTGGTTCTCGGATTGTGGACTCTCGAGGGGACCTTGTCTCTATGGTCGTTCCTGAGGGTCAGGTGCTTGAGAAAGAGTTGGTTTGTGCTCCGTGTAGTCATGCCAAGATGGTGGCCTCTTCTCACCCGCCTCTCACCGATGTGATGACTGAGCATCTATGCGAGCTGCTCCATATGGACCTTGTTGGCCCAGCTCGTGTGCGATCTGCGGGTGGAAAGTGGTATATCCTTGCTGTGGTGGACGACTATTCTCGATATGCGTGGGTGTTCTTTCTGGAGGATAAGGGGGAGACGTTTGGTTTTGTTCGAGATCTAGTCTTGAGGTTGAGGAACGAGAGGCACGGAGATGCCCTATGAGCTATCCGTAGTGATAATGGCTCGGAATTCAGGAACTCTCATTTTGAAACCTTTTGCCATGACTTGGGTCTTGAGCACCAGTTTTCGAGTCCGTATACGCCTCCCCAGAATGGTGTTGTGGAAAGGAAGAACAGGACCTTGTGCGAGATGGCTCGGACGATGCTTGATGAGCATAGGACTCCGAGGAGGTATTGGGCTGAGGCAGTGAATACCGCGTGCTATGTGTCGAACAGGATATACCTCAGAGTGCACAAGAAGAAGACATGCTATGAAGTGATGCATGGCCGCACACCCAAGGTGAGTCACTTCCATGTCTTTGGTTGTAAGTGTTTCATTCTGAAGAAAGGCAGGAAGTTGGATAAGTTTGAGGCTAGGTCTGTCGATGGCATTTTCTTTGGTTATGCTTCTCATTCTAGAGCATATCGTGTGCTCAATCTTGAAACTAACCAAATCGTGGAGACTTGCGAGGTAACCTTCGACGAGACAGAGCCACGTAGTCAGCTTGTCTTTGAGTGTGCAGGTGATGATGAGCTTGGCGAGGAGATCTTTCAGGAGGAGGAGCATGAACATGGTGATGATGAGGATGGCGGTGCGGTGCCCCCGGCTGAAGACGTACCCACTACTTCGACTACGATGATGGATGGACCCTCTGCTACACATACGACGAAAAATCAAGAACGAGGAGAAGCTGATGTTGATGGGGAGGTAGCTTCGAGGCGAGAACCTCCCCGGCGAGTTCAAGTGGATCACCCAGCTTCGGGGGTCACCGGCGACATGAATGAACGCACTACACGGTCGAGGGTTCGAAACAATTCCCATTTCGCTCATGCTGCATTTGTTGCTTCTTTCGAGCCCAAAGACATTGGACACGCCCTATCTGATCACAATTGGGTTAACTCGATGCATGAGGAGTTGGAGAACTTTGAGAGGAATCAGGTGTGGGAGTTGGTTGACCCCGCCCAGGGTGTAAGCCGATTGGTACAAAGTGGGTGTGGAAAAACAAAGAGGGAGAGAAAGGAGAGGTTGTGAGGAACAAGTCTAGACTTGTTGCCCAGGGGTTCAGTCAGAAGGAGGGGATCGACTACGAGGAGACCTTTGCTCCCGTAGCCCGTTTGGAGCCGATTAGGATCCTTCTAGCCTTTTCTGTGGCTAAAGGGTTCAAGTTGCACCAAATGGATTTGAAAAGTGCTTTTCTGAATGATGTGCTGGAGGAAGAAGTGTATGTGAGGCAGCCATCGGGGTTTGAGAGCGAGAAGTACCCCCACCGGGTGTACAAGTTGAGGAAGGCGTTGTATGGGTTGAAGCAGACGCCTAGAGCTTGGTATGGCAGGTTGAGGGGGTTCTTGTGAGGACCATGTGTGGTTCGAGACCGGTGGATGGTCGCTTCCTTGTGTGATGAGTGATTGACAACGTTGTGTGGACTGATTCTTGGCTAAGTATTGCAGGTGCAGGTTGCGGCTTGACTCGTGTTGGTGCAGGTGAAGAACAAGCGCGAAAGGTCGTTGCCGGTGAGGCCTCCAGGTGTGGAGAAGACAAGTAGGCTTCGTTCGAGGGACCCGGTGGCCAGCGGGGTCAAGTGCGGGCCGCATGGTGGCATGAACAGCAAGATGAAGTCGTGGACGGTTTCTTGGTTGAGCCTCAAAACCAAGGTCGAGCCGGGACTACGTGGGAGCCAAGTCATGAGTGGAGATTGGCGGAGGCTACACCAAGTTCGCGGGGTTTCCGGTGGTTCACCAGAAAACCACTGGGTTCCTTGGTTGATCCACAAAGCCAAGACCGGAGAACCGAAGACGGAGGTGCAGCAGCACCGAGCCGGTCGACCGGTGGGTCTGACCGGTCTGACCGGTGGGGACCGGTCTGACCGGTGAGGAGCACCGGTCGGCCGGGTGTGCGACGACGCAGTCCGGAATCTTCGAAGCGGAGGACACGCGTCGGGATCGCATGGCTTGCGTCGAGGATACACGGGGTGCGGTCGCGGGCATCCGTCCGATGGTGAAGACATCAAGAATTCCAAATCCGCCCTTGAGGGGCTTGTATCCCTAGTTAGTAGAGAAGGGTATTTTGGACATTCGGTTGCCTCCATATAACCCAAGAGGTGAGAGGATGGCAGCCAACTCTTGGAACCCTAGCTCATTAGTTTTCCTATTTTCCACCTATTTTCTCTAGGTTTTCCTTAGGACTAGCAAGAGAGCTTCACGGAGAGATCTTGTAGAGAGGGATGGATGATCGGGCGGCTTGCTAGACCTTGTACGAATCTTTGTTTCATGTATAGATGATTCGGCGTGATTCCTCAAGGTTTGGATGTGTTTTCCCCGGTTGTTCTTGGTGGTGATTTTCGGAGCCCTTTCTTCGTGATTTCTTTGGGGTGTTTTCGGGGCTTTTCTCTTGGAGATTTGATGGGAGAAATTTGTGGGAAACCTTCGTGGTTCTTTGGGCTGTGATTCCCCTCCCAAATCCGTGAGAAAAAGTGCTCGATTTCGGGGTTTCTTGAGTTCTTGGGTTGGAAGTGCTTTCGGCGGGATTTCTTCGATTCCTCCTTTTTGGACGAGATTTGGTGGGATTAAACTTGGCTATGGACTCCTCATGAGGTGTTCACGATATCCCCAAAGTCTTGTTCAAGTCCGTGGAGCGATTCGGGAGATCGAGATTTGGATTTGGGAAAGTTGACCCGCGGGTCTTTGTTCATTCCGAGCGCCCGAGCTACACCGGTCTGACCGGTGCTCTTGACCGGTCTGACCGGTGCAAGCCCCTGTGGGTTTTCGCTCGGGTGAGTGTCTTGGTGTGTTCTTTGTTGTCCCGTGGTGCTTTGTTTCGAGGTTGGGTCTGTTTGGTGGTCGGTTGGCCTGTTTGGTGCCTTGGGGGCTTTCTGGCTGCCATCGGTCTGACCGGTGCGTCTCACCGGTCTGACCGGTGTAGAGCCACTTAGTGGAAGTTGCTCAGGTTCACCGGCGGGGACCGGTCGACCGGTGGTACTCACCGGTCGACCGGTGTGGGTCTCGTAGACTCGGGGTTTGTTGTTCCGCTGCGTTCTCGAGTCGGAAGGCTGTGTGTGTTGGTTCCTAGGTCCAGTGGCACTCCAGTGGCTACGTGGGCTTGGCCAACTTGGGTAGTGAGTCGGAGACGTGTGTTGGAAGCCGTATTCGTCTTGTTGGAGTTCTCATCTCCATCGAGAAGAATTTTTATCGGCTCCCCATTCACACCCCCTTCTCCGGTTCGCCGTATCGGTCCTTCAAGTGGTATCGAGCCGGTTCGGGTCTTTGTTGACTCTAACCGGTCTAAGATCCAAGGATGGTGTACCGGGGAATGGGGTTCGGGTCCTCCACACTTCGATGGCAAGAACTACCGGATGTGGAGCAAGCGGATGGGTGCGTTCCTCCGCGGAAAGGGTCGACCTGCTTTGGGATGTCACGGTGGACACGGGTTATGTCCAGCCGATGGATTTCCTTGCTCCGGGGTCGAGGGACGGATTCGACGCCAACAATAAGGCGGTCGACTACTTGTTTCGTGCTTTGTGTCGGCCGAGTTCGATCGGGTGCACACCGACCACTTGGCTTGTAGGATTTGGGCGGTGTTGAAGGAGGCTCATGTTTGGAACGCCCGGGGTTCGAGCACGGTTGTATGCGACCTACGGAGAGAGTACGAGAACTTCACTCATCTCCCCGGTGAGTCCATCGATGCCTTGTTTCGAGAGGTTCACGGTGGTGGTGAACAACATGAGGGCCAATGTGGACGTGCTCCCGTACGATGATCATGATAGAGCGGTCAAGCTCTTACACTCTTTGGATCGTACGATATGGGGCGGAAAGTTCGAGGCCATAGTCGAGTCGGAGAGGTATGATACTGCGACGGTGAACGAGCTGTTCTCGAAGCTCAAGTCGGCCGAGGTGGATAGGGGCATGACCGCCAAGCTCGAGGGACCGACCGATTCCCATAGTCTTGCCCTCGTTGGTGGTTCCAAAGGAAAGACTAACTCTAACCCATCCACCGGGATGTTCTCGTTTTCCTCTTTGATGTCTATGCCGGATGAGAAGTTTGATGACCTTGGAGAGGACGAGCCGGCGGCCGTTGACGAGGCGGTTTGAGAGGCCGCACGAGAACCGCGTGAACATGAGGAGGAACACGAGGACTTGCTTCCGGTGCGGCAAGCGGGGACACTTCGTCGCCGACCGCCCGAGAAGGTCGAGAACAAGGACGACTACAAGCACAAGCCGAGGATGAACGATGGCAAGTACCGTTCGAGGCGCGACCACAAGAGCAAGCACAAGAACAAGTACAAGGACGAGCGACGATAGAGGAAGAAGGAGGGCCGAGGCAAGGCCCGAGCGATGGTTGGAGCGAGCGACGTCGACTCCAGTTCCGTGTACTCCACCTCGAGCTCGAGCAGCAGTGAAGACGAGGGAGATCGCCGCAAGAACAAGAAGTCGTCCAAGAACTTGAGCGGGCTGAGATGCTTCGCGAGAGATGGCTTCTGCACCATGGCGCTGAGCTCCGGCAGCAAGAAGAGCACACAGAGTGACTCGGACTCTGAGTCCGACGACGAGGTGCGTGATGAACTTCCCTTCTTGCGCCAGGAGAATGAGAGGCTTGGCTCTTTGCTTGATAACCGTGATGACATGCTTAGAGAGGCCAAGAAAATGAGGAAAGAGCTTAGGGCTTCACTCGAGGATGCTAGGACTAGAGTGGCTGAGCTAGAGACACAGGTGCTTGATAGCAAGCTTGAGATTGATTCGCTTAAGGCTAGCCCCGTTGTTTCAGATGAGAATGATTGTGCTGATTGCTCCATATTCCTTGCTGATCTTGCTTTGTTTAAGGAGAAGCATGCCTCCAAGTGTGAGGAACTAGATGTGCTTAGGGTTGAAGTGGCCGAGCTTAAGTCTAGACCCTGCTTTGCTAGGTGCTTGCACTTCTTGCCCCGTTTTGCATGCTAAGATTGATGAGATGCATGCTTACACTAGTTCGCTCGAGGCTAAATTGAAGGAACCCATGCCTACATCTTGCTCTACTCGTGAAATGCATGCATTGAAAAATTTGGAGCTTGCACATTATGTTGATCGTTTGCAGGATGAGAATGATGATTTGAGGAAGTTGATGGGTTGGTTGTCCGGTCATGAGCCTCAGTTGAGGATGATGATCGAGGCCTTTAAGAGGCAAGATGGTGAGGGGCTTGGGGCAAACAAGGTTGGTGAGGGAAGTGGAGAGAATATCCCGGAGCCACCAAAAACCCACCACAAAAATGATTTCCCACCAAAACCTAACCATCTAAGGAATCGACTAGACACAACCCCAGCTCCACCCCGTGTTTCCTACACCCACAAATGACCTACAAAAGCCTATCAAGTTTGTGAGCACTTCGGGGAAAGTGTTCTTTGGGAAGGAGAGTGAGAAGGCTAGTGGTGAGAAACCGGTGGAGGGTTTGAGTGGAGAGAAACCAAGTGAGCAGCCACATCCCAAGCCAAAGCCTAAGCATGTGAGGTTCCATTGTGGCTATTGTGGGAGAGATGGCCATAAGGAGGAGTTTTGCTTCAAGAGGAAGCGAGAGGAGAGAATGGAAAAGGAGTGGGCTAACAAGGACAAGTACCATCCTTCTGATGGTGTACTTGAGCCTCGTATGCAGATGCCCAGGGGCAAGGCGATTGTGAGGACAGTTCGGGCTTGGGGAGAGAAGAAGGCTGCAGGTGGTGTTCTTGCTCGAGGTCACACCGGTCGGACGGTGTGGAGCACCGGTCGGACCGGTGCGATCTGGACGGACACGTGCGTTCGGGTTTCGAGCTCGTACGGTGCGAGGGTTGTTTCGGGGGTCGTGGTTCCGGTGGTTGGGCCGGGAAAGGGTGCGGTGGTCGGTTGCTAGGCGTTCTCCTCCTCGTGCTCAATACGGGGATTGGAGGAGTCGTGGCATTGAGTTGGAGAGGAAGGACGTTCCACGGGCTTTCTTGCGTGGTTTTGGTCCTCCTCCGGGCAGAGGGGTGGTTCCCTCGGGGTGGTTACCGTGGTGGTGTTCGTGGAGGTAGCTTTGGTAGGAGAGATGCTTTGGTTGGTGCTAACCCCACTTTCGAGCAAATGGCTCGGCACTCGGTTTTCCTCTTTTGGTGCTAACCCCGGTCTTTGAGTCGTTTGTTCGCTCACGTGCCTATTTTTGATTTTCGGTGGGAGACTTGAAGAACATTTGGTTGATTGACTCCGATTGTTCGAGGCATATGACCGGAGACGGGGGTGGTTCTCAAGTCTCGTCCGGTGGTGACGAAGAGGTACATCACCTTTGGGGTCAATGGGCGTGGGCGTGTGCTTTCGAAGGTGAAATAAAAGTGAGTGACAAGATCACTCGAGGCGTGTTGCTCTTGTTCAATCGCCGGGGTACAATTTGCTTTCGTGTCCCGCGTTGTTGGATGAGGGCTTTGAGGTGTTGTTTCGGCCGGTGGTTCTCGGATTGTGGACTCTCGAGGGGACCTTGTCTCGTATGGTCGTTCCCGAGGGTCGGGTGTTTCGTGCTGATTTTTCTCGGTCTTCGGGTGTGGAGCGTTGTTTCTTGGTCGGTTCTTCGAGTGAGTTGTGGAAGTGGCATAGGAAGTTGGGTCACTTGAGCTTTGACCTTTTGTCACGCTTGAGTAAACTCAATTTGGTCCGAGGATTGCCACGTTTGAGGCTTGAGAAAGAGTTGGTTTGTGCTCCGTGTAGGCATGCCAAGATGGTGGCCTCTTCTCACCCGCCTCTCACCGATGTGATGACTGAGCGTCCATGCGAGCTCGCTCCATATGGACCTTGTTGGCCCGGCTCGTGTGCGATCCGCGGGTGGGAAGTGGTATGTCCTTGTTGTGGTGGACGACTATTCTCGGTATGCTTGGGTGTTCTTTCTCGAGGATAAGGGGGAGGCGTTTGGTTTTGTTCGAGATCTAGCCTTGAGGTTGAGGAACGAGTAGCACGGAGATGCCATACGAGCTATCCGCAATGATAATGGCTCGGAATTCGAGAACTCTCGTTTTGAAACCTTTTGTCATGACTTGGGTCTTGAGCACCGCTTTTCGAGTCCGTATACGCCTCCCGAATGGTGTTGTGGAAAGGAAGAACGAGGACCTTGTGCGAGATGGCTCGGACGATGCTTGATGAGCATAGGACTCCGAGGAGGTATTGGGCCGAGGCGGTGAATACCGCTTGCTATGTGTCGAACGGATATACCTCGGAGTGCACAAGAAGAAGACATGCTATGAGTTGATGCATGGCCTCACACCCAAGGTAAGTCACTTCCATGTCTTTGGTTGCAAGTGTTTCATTCGAAGAAAGGCGGGGAAGTTGGATAAGTTTGAGGCTAGGTCTCGTCGATGGCATTTTCTTTGGTTATGCATCTCATTCTAGAGCATATCGTGTGCTCAATCTTGAAACTAACCAAATCGTGGAGACTTGCGAGGTAACCTTCGACGAGACGAGCCACGTAGTCGCCTTGTTTTTGAGTGTGCGGTGATGATGAGCTTGGCGAGGAGATCTTTCGGGAGGAGGAGCATGAACATGGTGATGATGAAGATGGCGGTGTGGTGCCCCCGGCTGAACATGTACCCACTACTTCGACTACGATGATGGATGGACCCTCTCGCTACACCTACGACGACAAATCAAGAACGAGGAGAAGTTGATGTTGAGGGGGAGGTAGCTTCGAGGCGAGAACCTCCCCGGCGAGTTCGGTGGATCACTCGGCTTCGAGGATCATCGGCGACATGAATGAACGCACTACACGGTCGAGGGTTCGAAACAATTCCCATTTTGCTCATGCTGCATTTGTTGCTTCTTTCGAGCCCAAAGACATTGGACACGCACTATCCGATCACAATTGGGTTAACTCGATGCATGAGGACTTGGAGAACTTTGAGAGGAATCGGTGTGGGAGTTGGTTGACCCTCCCCCGGGGTGTAAGCCGATTGGTACCAAGTGGGTGTGGAAAAACAAAGAGGGAGAGAAGGGTGAGGTTGTGAGGAACAAGTCGAGACTTGTTGCCCGGGGGGTCGGTCGAAGGAGGGGATCGACTACGAGGAGACCTTTGCTCCGAGAGTCCCGTTTGGAGGCGATTAGGATCCTTTTAGCTTTTATCGTGGCTAAAGGGTTCAAGTTGCACCAAATGGATGTGAAGAGTGCTTTTCCGAATGGTGTGCCTTGGAGGAAGAAGTGTATGTGAGGCGACCTCCGGGGGTTTGAGAGTGAGAAGTACCCCCACCGGTGTACAAGTTGAGGAAGGCGTTGTATGGGTTGAAGCAAGCGCCTAGAGCTTGGTATGGCGGGTTGAGGGGGTTCTTGTTTGAGAGAGGTTTTGAGATGGGGAAGGTCGATCGGACCTTGTTTTTTGCCGAGGCGGGGCGGGAGATATCCCGATTGTGCGGTGTGTACGTGGATGATATTGTCTTTGGTGGCTCGTCTAACTCTCTTGTTGCGAGGTTTGCGGATGATATGAGCGAGGGAGTTTGAGATGAGCATGATGGGCGAGTTGCGGTTCTTCCTTGGGCTACAAATCAAGCAATCAAAGGAAGGAACATTTGTGCACCGAGCTAAGTACACCAAGGACATTGTGAGGAAGTTCAAGATGGAGGACTCCAAGGCTATGACGACGCCGATGAGTACGACTACGGCTCTTGATGCGGACGAGGAAGGTGAACACGTGGACCAGAAGGAGTACCGGAGCATGATCAGTTCACTCCTCTACTTGACGGCGACGAGGCTGGACATACAGTTCTCAGTGTGTTTGTGCGCTCGTTTTCAAGCGTCTCCGAGGACTTCGCATCGACAAGCGGTGAAGAGAATTTTCAGGTACTTGCGTCACACTCCCGACTTCGACCTTTGGTACTCCGCGTCCTCTTCGTTGGCGCTTCATGGTTTTTCGCACGCGAATTTTTCCGGTGTCGGTTGGATAGGAAGTCCACTTCGGGACTTGCCGCTTTTTGGGTTCTTCGTTGGTGTCTTGGTCTTCTCGTAAGCAGTCGAGTGTTGCTCAATCCACGACCGAGGCCGAGTATGTTGCCGCTGCTAGTTGTTGCTCTCAACTCCTTTGGATCACCTACACCATGAGTGACTTTGGTGAGGAGTATACCCATGTCCCACTTCAATGTGATAGCACCAGTGCCATAAGCGTTGCAAAGAACCCAGTGCTCCATTCCAAAACAAAACACATAGAAGTGAGGTATCATTTCCTGAGAGACAACGTTGAGAAAAGAAAGATAGCCTTGATCCATGTACCCACACATCACCAACTAGCCGATATTTTCACCAAACCCCTAGATCAAGCAACTTTCACTCGTTTGCGGGGGGAACTTGGTGTGTGTTTGATTTCTTGAGTTGGGTGTGTGGGAGCTTTCTTTTGCCGGTGGTGTCGAGCCCGTTTTGCCTCCCCTCGAGGAGCCGGTTTGTAGCATATGTATAGCTTTTCTTTGTGCATTTCTTGCATTTGGCATGGCATATGTAGCATGATGTATAGGCATCCTTGTATCTTAGATTGCATGCATTTTGTATCATATGCATTGGTTAGGAAAAGCTTCTCTCATATACATTGTTCACCATGGAATGAGATATATATCTTTATGAGCTTGTTTGGTATGCTACGGTTAGTTTGGCTTAGCTCTTGATGATCTTGATGAATAATCCATGGTTGATAGCTATGCTTTTGAAAAATGTCACATGTATGCTCTCTCATGTGTAAATGCCTTTACATGCTCTTGACATGTTTTTGTGGCCTTGCTATGCTTAATTTGTGGTTGGATGGCTAGTTTATTGATCATATGGGGCCAAAGGCTCATTTGCCATCATGAATGTTTAGCCCTCTTGATGTATCTTGTGGAGGAGCATAAGTTCCTTTTTGTCGCAAAGACATTTCATGTACCATTTACAAATCTGAAAATGAAATGAACAATGCTTGGAAAATATGCTCCCATGTCATATGTGCTGAATTTAATTTGCTTTGGGTGCTAAACCGTTGCATGATGCCTACCAATGAGAAGTCTCATACATAGAAGTAGGCACATGGCTCGGTGGCTTTGACATGACATGAGGTGCTTGTGGGTGTTTGTGATGGTCTTATGATTAGAATGGCTGTCCTAGCATGAAGTTTGTGTGGCTTTTCCATTTTGATATGCTTTGATCATGTTTAGGATTTTGCTCATGAGAGGCAAGTTTTTCGCAAAATTGCCAAAATCCATCTTAGCTTCGTCCAATGGTTGTGAAACTTGGTGATCATGTAGTTGAGATCGATACGAAGCCGTAGAGTAGCTAACTTGCTCATTTGGACATGTGTAGCATTCTTTGTTGAATTTTGTCTATTTGAGAAGCTCTAGGTTGCATTTTTTGCATTTTGGCTTGATTCATGCATTGCCAACAAGGGGGAGAAGTTTGAGCTTGAAATGGCTTGTTGGGTGCTTTTGGAAGGTTTTCAGGTGGTTTCGAGCCATTTCTGAGCTCTGTTGTACACCGGTCTGACCGGTGAGGAGCACCGGTCTGACCGGTGTGAGTGCCGGTCCCGTACATATGTTAGGCACCCGTCCGACCGGTGGTGATGACCGGTCCGACCGTGTGAGCCGAAAGTGCTTGCGGTACCGTCCCGTTTCAAGTGGTGTCTTGCATGCATTCGTCCGGGGGAGGTGCATTGGTTCGGGGGAGCTTGCATGTGTGCAGGGGGAGCTCTTTGTGGTTTTTCGAGCTTTGTTTCGGTGGTTTGCGCTCTTTGCTTGAGCTTTGTTTTGTCTCGGATGTGTCGAGCCGTTGCCCTTGCCTAAGGGGTCCGAGACTTGTCTTCTTCAAGTGATCTTGCTCTTTGCCTTTGTTTGGCTTTCGATCGCTTGTTGGAGTTTCTTTTTGTTCTTTTCTTTTCTTTTTCTTTTCTCTCTTGTTACTTTCGTGTGGGTGTTGTCAATGCACTCATCAAGGGGGAGATTGAGGACCATGTGTGGTTCGAGGACCGGTGGATGGTCGCTTCCTTGTGTGATGAGTGATTGACAACATTGTGTGGACTCGATTCTTGGCTAAGTATTGCGGGTGCGAGGTTGCGGCTTGACTCGTGTTGGTGTAGGTGAAGAACAAGCGCGAAAGGTCGTTGCGGTGAGGCCTCCGGGTGTGGAGAAGACAAGTAGGCTTCGTTCGAGGGACCCGGTGGCCGGCGGGGGTCAAGTGCGGGCCGCATGGTGGCATGAACAAGCAAGATGAAGTCGTGGACGGTTTCTTGGTTGAGCCTCAAAACCAAGGTCGAGCCGGGACTACGTGGGAGCCAAGTCATGAGTGGAGATTGGCGGAGGCTACACCAAGTTCGCGGGATTTCCGGTGGTTCACCAGAAAACCACTGGGTTCCTTGGTTGATCCACAAAGCCAAGACCGGAGAACCGAAGACGGAGGTGCGGCGGCACCCGAGGCCGGTCCGACCGGTGGGGTCCGACCGGCCTCGACCGGTGGGGACCGGTCGACCGGTGTGCGACGACGCGCGTCCGGAATCTTCGAAGCGGAGGACACGCGTCGGGATCGCATGGCTTGCGTCGAGGCTACGCAGGGTGCGGTCGCCGGCATCCGTCCGATGGTGAATACATCAAGAATTCCGAATCCGCCCTTGAGGGGCTTGTATCCCTAGGTTGTAGAGAAGGGCATTTTAGACATTCGGTTGCCTCCATATAACCCAAGAGGTGAGAGGATGGCAGCCAACTCTTGGAACCCTAGCTCATTAGTTTTCCTATTTTCCACCTATTTTCCTTAGGTTTTCTCTAGGACTAGCAAGAGAGCTTCACGGAGAGATCTTGTAGAGAGGGATGGATGATCGGGCGGCTTGCTAGACCTTGTACGAACCTTTGTTTCATGTATGGATGATTCGGCGTGGTTCCTCAAGGTTTGGATGTGTTTTCCCCGGTTGTTCTTGGTGGTGATTTTCGGAGCCCTCTCCCGGTGATTTCTTTGCGGTGTTTTCGGGACTTTTCTCTTGGGGATTTGATGGGGGAAATTTGTGGGAACCCTTCGTGGTTCTTTGGTCTGTGATTCCCCTCCCAAATCCGTGACAAAAGGTGCTCGATTTTGGGGTTTCTTGAGTTCTTGGGTTGGAAGTGCTCTCGGCGGGATTTCTTCGATTCCTCCTTTTTGGACGAGATTTGGTGGAATTAAACTTGGCTATGGACTCCTCATGAGGTGTTCTCGATATCCCCAAAGTCTTGTTCAAGTCCGTGGAGCGATTTGGGAGATTGAGATTTGGTTTTGGGGGAGTTGACCCGCGGGCCGTGTTCTTCCCCGATTGTCCGTGCTAAAACCGGCTCGACCGGTTTCCCAAACCGGTCGACCGGTTTCGCCTCGTGGGTCGTCGAGAAAGATCTTTGAACAAGGAAGTCTTTGCTGCTCCATGGCTTCGTTTGTTCAGATGTGGAAAGGCGTTTGAAGTGTGTGGGGTCTTTGGGGAGTTTCTGGACAGAATCGGTCTGACCGGTTTGCCTAACCGGTCTGACCGGTTTCCCCTGCCTGCGTGAGGCTAAGTCCAACAGAAGCGGTCTGACCGGTTTCAGAAACCGGCCTGACCGGTTTGTGCTGTCAGCAGCCTTGTCGTGTGTGTTTCCGCTGCGTGTGTGTTGAGGCTGTTGTTTGGGTCTTGTTCCTAGGTTCAGTAGCACTCCAGTGGCTACGTGAACTTGGCAAGAGAAGCTTGCGGAGGTGCACGAGTGAATTTGGGTTCATAGGCCGAATTCTTGAATAGAATTTTATCGGCTCCCATTCACTCCCCCCCCCCCCTCTGCGGTTCGCCGTTTCGGTCCTTCAAGTGGTATCGAGCCGGTTCGGGTCTTTGTTGACTCTAACCGGGTCTAAGATCCAAGGATGGCGTACCGAGAACGGGGTTCGGGTCCTCCACACTTCGATGGCAAGAACTACCGGATGTGGAGCAAGCGGATGGGTGCGTTCCTCCGCGGAAAGGGTCGGCTTGCTTTGGGATGTCACGGTGGACACAGGCTATGTCCGGCCGATGGATTTCCTTGCTCCGGGGTCGAGGGACGGATTCGACGCCAACAATAAGGCGGTCGACTACTTGTTTCGTGCTTTGTGTCAGCCTGAGTTCGATCGGGTGCACACCGAGCACTTGGCTTGTAGGATTTCGGCGGTGTTGAAGGAGGCTCATGTTGGGAACGCCCGGAGTTCGAGCACGGATGTATGCGACCTACCGGAGAGAGTACGAGAACTTCACTCATCTCCCCGGTGAGTCCATCGATGCCTTGTTTCAGAGGTTCACGGTGGTGGTGAACAACATGAGGGCCAATGTGGACGTGCTCCCGTACGATGATCATGATAGAGCGGTCAAGCTCTTACACTCTTTGGATCGTACGATATGGGGCAGAAAGTTCGAGGCCATATTCGAGTCGGAGAGGTATGATACTCTGACGGTGAACGAGCTGTTCTCGAAGCTCAAGTCGGTCGAGGTGGATAGGGGCATGATCGCCAAGCTCGAGGGACCGACCGACCCCATAGTCTTGCCCTCGTTGGTGGTTCTAAAGGAAAGACTAACTCTAACCCATCCACCAGGATGTTCTCGTTTTCCTCTTTGATGTCTATGCCAGATGAGGAGTTTGATGACCTTGGAGAGGACGAGCTGGCGCTGTTGACGAGGCGGTTCGAGAGGCTGCACGAGAACCGCGTGAACATGAGGAGGAACACGAGGACCTCGCTTCCCGGTGCGGCAAGCGGGACACTTCGTCCCCGACCGCCGGAGAAGGCCGAGAACAAGGACGACTACAAGCACAAGCCCAGGATGAACGATGGCAAGTACCGTTCGAGGCGCGACCACAAGAGCAAGCACAAGAACAAGTACAAGGACGAGCAACGATCGAGGAAGAAGGAGGGCCGAGGCAAGGCCCGAGCGATGGTTGGAGCGAGCAACGTCGACTCCAGTTCCGCGTACTCCACCTCGAGCTCGAGCAACAGTGAAGACGAGGGAGATCGCCGCAAGAACAAGAAGTCGTCCAAGAACCTGAGCGGGCTGAGCTGCTTCGCGAGAGATGGCTTCTGCACCATGGCGCTGAGCTCCGGCAGCAAGAAGAGCACACAGAGCGACTCGGACTGCGAGTCCGACGACGAGGTGCGTGATGAACTTCCCTTCTTGCGCCAGGAGAATGAGAGGCTTGGCTCTTTGCTTGATAACTGTGATGACATGCTTAGAGAGGCCAAGAAAATGAGTAAAGAGCTTAGGGCTTCACTCGAGGATGCTAGGACTAGAGTGGCTGAGCTAGAGACACAGGTGCTTGATAGCAAGCTTGAGATTGATTCGCTTAAGGCTAGCCCCGTTGTTTCGATGAGAATGATTGTGCTTTGATTGCTCCATATTCTTTGCCGATCTTGCTTTGTTTAAGGAGAAGCATGCCTCCAAGTGTGAGGAACTAGATGTGCTTAGGGTTGAAGTGGTCGAGCTTAAGTCTAGACCTCGCTTTGCTAGGTGCTTGCACTTCTTGCCCCGTTTTGCATGCTAAGATTGATGAGGTGCATGCTTACACTAGTTCACTCGAGGCTAAATTGAAGGAACCCATGCCTACATCTTGCTCTACCTATGAAATGCATGAATTGAAAAATTTGGAGCTTGCACATTATGTTGATCGTTTGCAGGATGAGAATGATGATTTGAGGAAGTTGATGGGTTGGTTGTCCGGTCATGAGCCTCAGTTGAGGATGATGATCGAGGCCTTTAAGAGGCAAGATGGTGAGGGGCTTGGGGCAAACAAGGTCGGTGAAGGAAGTGTAGAGAATATCCCGGAGCCACCAAAAACCCACCACAAAAATGATTTCCCACCAAAACCTAACCATCTAAGGAACCGACTAGACACAACCCCAGCTCCACCCGTGTTTCCTACACCCACAAATGACCTACAAAAGCCTATCAAGTTTGTGAGTACTTCGGGGAAAGTGTTCTTTGGGAAGGAGAGTGAGAAGGCTAGCGGTGAGAAACCAGTGGAGGATTCAAGTGGAGAGAAACCGAGTGAGCAGCCACATCCCAAGCCTAAGCCTAAGCTTGTGAGGTTCCATTGTGGCTATTGTGGGAGAGATGGCCATAAGGAGGAGTTTTGCTTCAAGAGGAAGCGAGAGGAGAGAATGGCGAAGGAGTGGGCTAACGGGGACAAGCATCACCCCTCCAGTGGTGTACTTAAGTCTCGTGTGCAGATGCCTAGGGCCAAGGCGAGTGTGAGGATAGTTCCTGCTTGGGGTGATCGAAAGAGTGCAGGAGGTGCTACTGGTGAAGTGAAACCGGTCAGACCGGTTTTGGAACCGGTCAGATCGGTTTGGGGTCTGCGGAATGACAAGTTTGGTTTTCGTGCTCGTACAGGTGCGAGGGTTGTTTCTGGAGGTCGTGGTTCTGATGGCTGGGCTGGAGAGTTTGCAGGTGGTCAGGTTGCTAGGCGTTCTCCCCCTCGAGTTCACTACGGGGATGGGAGGAGTCGTAGCTTTGAGAAGGAGAGGAGGGACGGTCCACGAGTTCTCTTTTGTGGTTTTGGTCCTCCTCCAGGAAGAGAGGGGTGGTTCCCTCAGGGTGGTTACCGTGGTGGTGTTCGTGGAGGTAGCTTTGGTAGGAGAGATGCTTTGGTTGGTGCTAACCCCACTTTCGAGCAAATGGCTCGGCATTGGTCTTCCTCTTTTGGTGCTAACCCCAGTGCTGAGTCATTTGTTTGCTCACGTGCTTATCTTTGAATTTCAGGTGGGAGACTTGAAGAACATTTGGTTGATTGACTCCGGTTGCTCGAGGCATATGACCGGAGACAGGGGGTGGTTCTCAAGTCTCGTCCCGGTGGTGACGAAGAGGTACATCACCTTTGGGGACAATAGGCGTGGGCGTGTGCTTTCAGAAGGTGAGATAAAAGTGAGTGACAAGATCACTCGAGGCGTGTTGCTCTTGTTCAATCGCCGGGGTACGGTTTGCTTTCCGTGTCCCGGTTGTTGGATGAGGGCTTTGAGGTGTCTTGTTTCGGCCGGGTAGTTCTCGGATTGTGGACTCTCGAGGGGTCCTTGTTTGTATGGTCGTTCCCGAGGGTCAGGTGTTTCGTGCTGATTTTTCTCAGTCTTCGGGTGTGGAGTGTTGTTTCTTGGCTGGTTCTTCGAGTGAGTTGTGGAAGTGGCATAGGAAGTTGGGTCACTTGAGCTTTGACCTTTTGTCTCGCTTGAGTAAACTCAATTTGATCCGAGGATCACGGCCGAGGCTTGAGAAAGAGTTGGTTTGTGCTCCGTGTAGGCATGCCAAGATGGTGGCCTCTTCTCACCCGCCTCTCACCGATGTGATGACCGAGCGTCCATGCGAGCCGCTCCATATGGACCTTGTTGGCCCGGCTCATGTGCGATCCGCGGGTGGGAAGTGGTATGTCCTTGTTGTGGTGGACGATTATTCTCTGTATGCGTGGGTGTTCTTTCTTGAGGATAAGGGGGAGACGTTTGGTTTTGTTCGAGATCTAGTCTTGAGGTTGAGGAACGAGAGGCACGGAGATGCCATACGAGCTATCCGCAAAGGATAATGGCTCGGAATTCGGGAACTCTCATTTTGAAACCTTTTGCCATGACTTGGGTCTTGAGCACCGCTTTCGAGTCCGTATACGCCTCCCCCGGAATGGTGTTGTGGAAAGGAAGAACGGGACCTTGTGCGAGATGGCTCGGACGATGCTTGATGAGCATAGGACTCCGAGGAGGTATTGGGCCGAGGCGGTGAATACCGCGTGCTATGTGTCGAACGGGATATACCTCGAGTGCACAAGAAGAAGACATGCTATGAGTTGATGCATGGTCGCACACGCAAGGTGAGTCACTTCCATGTCTTTGGTTGCAAGTGTTTCATTCGAAGAAAGGCGGGAACTTGGATAAGTTTGAGGCTAGGTCTGTCGATGGCATTTTCTTTGGTTATGCATCTCATTCTAGAGCATATCGTGTGCTCAATCTTGAAACTAACCAAATCGTGGAGACTTGCGAGGTAACCTTCGACGAGACAGAGCCACGTATTCAGCTTGTCTTTGAGTGTGCAGGTGATGATGAGCTTGGCGAGGAGATCTTTCAGGAGGAGGAGCATGAACATGGTGATGATGAAGATGGCGGTGTGGTGCCCCCGGCTGAACATGTACCCACTACTTCGACTACGGTGATGGATGGACCCTCTACTACACCTACGACGACAAATCAAGAACGAGGAGAAGCTGATGTTGAGGGGGAGGTAGCATCGAGGCGAGAACCTCCCCGACGAGTACAGGTGGATCACCCAGCTTCGAGGATCATCGGCGACATGAATGAACGCACTACACGGTCGAGGGTTCGGAATAACTCTCATTTCGCTCATGCTGCATTTGTTGCTTCTTTCGAGCCCAAAGACATTGGACACGCACTATCTGATCACAATTGGGTAAATTCGATGCATGAGGAGTTGGAGAACTTTGAGAGGAATCAGGTGTGGGAGTTGGTTGACCCTCCCCCAGGGTGTAAGCCGATTGGTACAAAGTGGGTGTGGAAAAACAAAGAGGGAGAGAAGGGTGAGGTTGTGAGGAACAAGTCGAGACTTGTTGCTCAGGGGTTCAGTCAGAAGGAGGGGATTGACTACAAGGAGACCTTTGCTCCCGTAGCCCGTTTGGAGGCGATTAGGATCCTTCTAGCCTTCTCTGTGGCTAAAGGGTTCAAGTTGCACCAAATGGATGTGAAGAGTGCTTTTCTGAATGGAGTGTTGGAGGAAGAAGTGTATGTGAGGCAGCCTCCGGGGTTTGAGAGTGAGAAGTACCCCCACCGGTTGTACAAGTTGAGGAAGGCGCTGTATGGGTTGAAGTAGACGCCTAGAGCTTGGTATGGCAGGTTGAGGGGGTTCTTGTTTGAGAGAGGCTTTGAGATGGGGAGGTCGATCAGACCTTGTTTTTTCTGAGGAAGGGCAGAGATATCCTGATTGTGCAGGTGTACGTGGATGACATTGTCTTTGGTGGCTCGTCTAACTCTCTTGTTGCGAGGTTTGCAGATGATATGAGCAGGGAGTTCGAGATGAGCATGATGGGTGAGTTGCAGTTCTTCCTCGGGCTACAAATCAAGCAATCAAAGGAAGGAACATTTGTGCACCAGGCTAAGTACACCAAGGACATTGTGAGGAAGTTCAAGATGGAGGACTCCAAGGCTATGACGACGCCGATGAGTACGACTACAACTCTTGATGCGGACGAGGAAGGTGAACACGTGGACCAGAAGGAGTACCGGAGTATGATCGGGTAACTCCTCTACTTAACGGCGACGAGGCCGGACATACAGTTCTCGGTGTGTCTGTGCGCTCGTTTTCAAGCGTCTCCGAGGACTTCGCATCGGCAAGCAGTGAAGCGAATTTTCAGGTACTTGCGTCACACTCCCGACTTCGGCCTTTGGTACTCCGCGTCCTCTTCTTTGGCGCTTCATGGTTTTTCAGATGCGGATTTTGCCGGGTGTCGGTTGGATAGGAAGTCCACCTCTGGGACTTGCCAGTTTTTGGGTTCTTCTTTGGTGTCTTGGTCTTCTCGCAAGCAGTCGAGTGTTGCTCAATCCACGACCGAGGTCGAGTATGTTGCCGCGGCTAGTTGTTGCTCTCAGCTCCTTTGGATCACCTACACCATGAGTGATTTTGGTGAGGAGTATACCCATGTCCCACTTCAATGTGATAGCACCAGTGCCATAAGCGTTGCAAAGAACCCAGTGCTCCATTCCAAAACCAAACACATAGAAGTGAGGTATCATTTTCGAGAGACAACGTCGAGAAAGGGAAGATAGCTTTGATCCATGTACCCACACATGACCAACTAGCCGATATCTTCACCAAACCCCTAGATCAAGCAACTTTCACTCGTTTGCGGGGGGGTACTTGGTGTGTGTTTGATTTCCTGAGTTGGGTGTGTGGGAGCTCTCTTTTGCCGGTGGTGTCGAGCCCGTTTTGCCTCCCCTCGAGGAGCCGGTTTGTAACATGATGTATAGGCATCCTTGTATCTTAGATTGCATGCATTTTGTATCATATGCATTGGATAGGAACAACTTCTCTTATATACATTGTTCACCATGGAATGAGATATATGTCTTTGTGAGCTTGTTTGGTATGCTATGGTTAGTTTGGCTTAGCTCTTGATGATCTTGATGAATAATCCATGGTTGATGGCTATGTTTTTGAAAATTGACACATGTATGCTTGTCTCATGTGTAAATGCCTTTATATGATCATGACATGTTTTAGTGGCTTGGTTGTGCTTAATTTGTGGTTGGATAGCTAGTTTATTGATCATATGGGGCCAAAGGCTCATTTGCCATCATGAATGTTTAGCCCTCTTGGTTTATCTTGTGGAGGGGCATAAGTTCCTTTTTGTCGCAAAGACATTTCATGTACCAATTATGAATCTGAAAATGAAATGAAAAAAATGCTTGGAAAATATTCTCCCATGTCATATGTGCTGAATTAAATTCGCTTTGGGTGCTAAACCGTTGCATGATGCCTACCAATGAGAAGTCTCATACATAGAAGTAGGCACATGGCTCGGTGGCTTTGACATGACATGAGGTGCTTGTGGGTGTTTGTGATGGTCTTATGATTAGAATGGCTGTCCTAGCATGAAGTTTGTGTGGCTTTGACATTGTGGCATGTTTTGCTCATGTTTAGGTTTTTGCGTGTGAGAGAGTAACTTTTCGCAAAATTACTCAAATCCTTGTTAGCCTTGTCCAATGGTTGTGAAACTTGGTGATCATGTAGAGTATCTAACTTGCTCATTTGGACATGTGTAGCATCTTGTGATGAATTTTGCATCCTTAAGAAGCTCTAGATTGCATTTCTGCCTTGATTCATGCATTGGCAACAAGGGGGAGAAAGGAAGGTGGAGAAAAGTTGCTTTGTATCCCTGGAACCTTTCCTAAGTGTCAAGGGGGAGCTTGTGCATTTCTTTTGCATTTTTGGCTTTTGGGGTATGGTTTGCTGTGTGAAATCGGCCTGACGGATTGTGGAAACCGGTCTGACCGGTTTTGGTGGAACCGGCCTGACCGGTTATGGGAACCGGTCTGACCGGTTCGTGCCCTGAGTTGGCACTTGATCAGGGGGAGCTTGCATTTGTGCAGGGGGAGCTCTTGTGTGCTTTGGTGGTTTGTGCTCTTTGCTTGAGCATGGTTTTTGTCTCGGATGTGTCGAGCCGTTGCCCTTGCCTAAGGGGTCCGAGACTTGTCTTCTTCAAGTGATGTCGTCTTTTGCCTTTCTCGGCTTTCGATCGCTTGTTGGAGTTTTTTCTTTTTGTTTCTTTTCTGTTTCCTTTTCTCTTTACTTATCATGTGTGTGTTGTCAATGCACTCATCAAGGGGGAGATTGAGGACCATGTGTGGTTCGAGGACCGGTGGATGGTCGCTTCCTTGTGTGATGAGTGATTGACAACGTTGTGTGGACTGATTCTTGGCTAAGTATTGCAGGTGCAGGTTGCGGCTTGACTCGTGTTGGTGCAGGTGAAGAACAAGCACGAAAGGTCGTTGCTGGTGAGGCCTCCAGGTGTGGAGAAGACAAGTAGGCTTCGTTCGAGGGACCCGGTGGCCAGCGGGGTCGAGTGCGGGCCGCATGGTGGCAAGAACAGCAAGATGAAGTCGGTGGACGGTTTCTTGGTTGAGCCACAAAACCAAGGTCGAGCCGGGACTTCATGGGAGCCAAGTCATGAGTGGTGATTGGCGGAGGCTACATCAAGTTCGCGGGGTTTGCGGTGGTTCACCGAGAAAATCACCGGGTTACTCGGGCCGAGCCACAAAGCCGAGGCCGAAGACCGGCGTGGGCCGTGCGGCCAAAACCGGCCTGACCGATTTGGAGAACCGGTCTGACCGGTTTGGGGTCGCAGGGCGCCGGAAGCTTCAAGGCGGAGGACACTCGTCGGGATCGCAAGGCTTGCGTTGAGACTACGCAGGGTGCGGTCGCTGGGCATCCGTCCGATGGTGAATACATCAAGAATTCCGAATCCGCCCTTGAGGGGCTTGTATCCCTAGTTAGTAGAGAAGGGCATTTTAGACATTCGGTTGCCTCCATATAACCCAAGAGGTGAGAGGATGGCAGCCAACTCTTGGAACCCTAGCTCATTAGTTTTCCTATTTTCCACCTATTTTCCTTAGGTTTTCTCTAGGACTAGCAAGAGAGCTTCACGGAGAGATCTTGTAGAGAGGGATGGATGATCGGGCGGCTTGCTATACCTTGTACGAACCTTTGTTTCATGTATAGATGATTCGGCGTGGTTCCTCGAGGTTTGGATGTGTTTTCCCCGGTTGTTCTTGGTGGTGATTTTCGGAGCCCTCTCTCGGTGATTTCGTTGCGGTGTTTTCGGGACTTTTCTCTTGGGGATTTGATGGGGGAAATTTGTGGGAACCCTCCGTGATTCTTTGGGCTGTGATTCCCCTCCCAAATTCGTGAGAAAAGGTGCTCGATTTTGGGGGTTTCTTGAGTTCTTGGGTTGGAAGTGCTCTCGGCGGGATTTCTTCGATTCCTCCTTTTTGGACGAGATTTGGTGGGATTAAACTTGGCTATGGACTCCTCATGAGGTGTTCCTGATATCCCCAAAGTCTTGTTCAAGTCCGTGGAGCGATTTGGGAGATTGAGATTTGGTTTTGGGGGAGTTGACCCGCGGCCGTGTTCTTCCCGATCGTCCGTGCTAAAACCGGCTCGACCGGTTTCGCCCGTGGGCTGTCGAGAAAGATCTTTGAACAAGGAAGTCTTTGCTGCTCCATGGCTTCGTTTGTTCAGATGTGGAAAGGCGTTTGAAGTGTGTGGGGTCTTTGGGGAGTTTCTGGACAGAATCGGTCTGACCGGTTTGCCTAACCGGTCTGACCGGTTTCCCCCCGCTCGCGTGAGGCTAAGTCCAACGAAGCGGTCCGACCGGTTTCGAAACCGGCCGACCGGTTTGTCTTGTCGGCGACCTTGTCGTGTGTGTTTCCGCTGCGTGTGTGTTTAGGCTGTTGTTTGGGTCTTGTTCCTAGGTTCAGTAGCACTCCAGTGGCTACGTGAACTTGGCAAGAGAAGCTTGCGGAGGTGCACGAGTGAATTTGGGTTCATAGGCCGAATTCTTGAATAGAATTTTTATCGGCTCCCATTCACTCCCCCCCTCTTTGGTTCGCCGTTTCGGTCCTTCAGGTGTAATTGATACACATCCTTAATCCACTAGTTTTCTTTGGTACAAGAATCGGGTTTGTGAGACAAACCGGGTGTTGACATTCTCTAATAAAACCTGCAGCTAAGAGTTTACAGACTTCTACTTCTATAGCTTGTTTTCTATCTTTTGCAAATCGCCAGCTCCCTGGGGACACCAGGCATATCGGATGGACTCCATGCGAAGATGTTAGCGTTGTCCCTGAAGAAGCTGGTGAGCGTGAGTTCCTATTTGGGGTCGAGGTCGGCCCCGATGACGACTTCCTTGGACGTGTCGGGCAGGCCGAGGAAAACCTTCTTGACAGCTGGACTTGGGTCCGAAGCCGTACTTGTACGCTTCTGCTCTGGTACCTGTTGACGGTGAATTTCCGTCAATCTAGAGTACTTGTTATACATTGGTTTCGATTATGATTTGCAACTAAACCGCCATTAGGCATACTAATCATGTAATAAGTTCACACTTGCATGTCGATTTTGGAGTTTGTTGTTTACGCAGGAAATCTACGCTAAAGAGGAGACTTTCGGGAAAAGTTCACCAAGCACTTTGGAAGAAGATCATGAAGCCGGACAAGAGTCAAGACACGCGATTAACATGACTCAAAATGACCCGAGGACCGAAGCGTCAACGTGCAAGTCTTCAGGGACTCAACCAGAAAACAGTGAAGCTTGCATAGCAACGATTCAAGCCTTAACCGTGAAGGAAACGACGTCAAAGGCCCACATGCAAGTGCACACAAATAAGGGATCACGCGAGAAGCAACCGGGGAGGAAACCGGAGCCGAACCGGGCCGAAATGGGCCTGGGCCGGCCGGCCTGGGCCGACCGGCCCAACCCACTCCGGGGTCGGTTCGGTGCCCCCTTTGCCCTAGGTGTTTGTCTATTTATTGCCTCCTCCGCCGTCGGCCGCCACATCGAACAAATCATCCTACCGATGCCATTAACCAGAAAACCGCCGCCGCAAGATGAGGGAGAGAGTTAGATGAGCTCGTCGCAAGGATCAACGTCGGCGGAGAGAAGGAAGCAAGAGGAGGACTCCAAGCTGCTGGCCTAGGGGTGTTCCCAAGCTCCATCGCCACCATCTTCATTGACGACGTTCTCCGGAGTCTCCTTCACCCCTATGTGCTTCAATCCGTGTAAGATGATGGGGTAATGTCTCCGTTCATCCCAAGGGTTAGATGGATGCATGCTATCTGATCGCTACTTGATTCGTGGTTTCAATCTTTTTCTTTCATGTTGATGATGCTTTGATGATTAAGGTTAGCTACCGTGTTTTTCGGGCGTATGATATCCGCTACTCCCATAGATTCCATCAACATACTATGTCCATCATAGGTCTAGTCACGATTACCTTCGCGTAGTGATAGTACGAGAGGAGGGAAAGGGCGAAACCGTGGTCACAAACCCCGGTAGATTGGTTTACCACTCTCGTGTAGTAGATGCATACCATGTTATCCTAGATCCTAGGGAGGGAACGCTTATCTTTCTTAATCACTCTCTTGTGTTCACCCTTTACCATCTAGTTTAACCCTAGATTTGTTTGATCAACTTAACTTAGATTAACTTAGGTTAGATTGTTTTACCTTTAGATTAATACTCTTTCAAAGGTTTTCCATTCAACTAGATTAGTACTTGGTGAAGCGCTAGCAATCCCCTTGCTCCGCGGATTGACAAGAACCTTGGGAATCCCGTGGTGAAAAAGGTGTAGGTCTATACGCTTGCGGATCGTAGGTGGATACAAGTTTTATCCGTCAACAAGCCCCTTTTTCTGGCGCCGTTGTCGGGGAGCAAGCCAGTTTGCTACGTTTAATCTAGTATTAATTTTGTTGATTACTAACACCTAACCGTTATTTTCTTGAAAAAAAATCTTTTTTTATTTTCTTTCAACTTTTCTTGTGCCTAGATGGATTTGTTCACCTCACCATTGGAAGACGAAGAGATGTCGCTAAGGGACCTAGCAATGCCGTCAATGGAGGACATTGAGATACAAAAATCAGATTTGATGCTTGCTACAACCCACTATGAACTGAAGCCTGGAATCATCAAGTTAGTGGCGACAAAACCATTTAGAGGATTGGAGGATGACAACCCATATAGACACATTAAGGAATTCACGATGATATGCAACACAGTGCAACATGAAGGAGTTCCGACCGCTTGGTTGTGGGATCTTTTTCCATTCTCTCTCGAAGATGAAGCGCGAAGATGGTACACACTTGCGTCCGTTGAAGCAAAAGGAAATTGGGATGAGCTAGTGAAGAAGTTTCTTTTGAAGTTCTTTCCCATAAGCAAGGTCCAAGACTTAAGGAGGCGAGTGCTCACTTTCAAGCAAGGAGAGGATGAAAGAATTGATGAAGCATGGGACCGATTTATTGAACTACTTGAGCGAGGCCTGAACTTGGGATTTTCCAGTGACTTGATGTTGCATACATTTTATTTTTCACTAACCCCTAACTCGTCTCGTTTTGTAAGCATGTGTGCAGGAGGTGATATAATGGATAAAACAATTAATGAAGCCGCACAAATCTTACAAAGGACAAGTGATGGACAAAGAACGCAACGAGATTGGCAAAGATGTTGTCGAGAGGAGCAAAACGACAAAAGCAGGCCCAAGGTGCTTGCTGAAATTTCTGAAAAAGATGAACCGGAGGTCAAGGAAGATGAACTGACATGTTGAAACTAACATGAATGTAGGCCGAAGTATGTGGAATGCTAGACCATTGGCGGAGTTCAAGCAATCCGGTTGGGTTCAAGTTGATTTCGCCCCACTAATCAACTACCGAAGGAAGGAGGAACGCCGACACGTTGCCAAACTAGTTGAAGATATATTTGATCAAAAGATGAGTGGAGAGTCGATCCAAAAGATGTTTGAAGAAGAAAGAGAAGAAGGAGATGAAGGATGGATCGACCGGTTTGACAACTCAAAGTTTTGCAATAAAGGAAGAGAAGAGTACAACCGTGATGAGCCTAGTGACTCAAAGGATAAGTGGGAGGAGATAGGACTCAAGCTAGAAGATGAATGGGAAGGGGTTGACATAGATCAAGTACTCCAAGAAGGCCCCTCCCCACAAGGTGATAGCTTGTGTGCTATTGAAGCCTACACACTAGCAAATGACATGGAAGTACTCAAGGATGACGGAAAGAGTGAATCAACAATAAGCGATCTTGACGACATGTGGTACATGGAAGATAAAGAAAGCAACATACAAGACTTTGAAGATGAAGATTGGGACGACAATGAAGACTTCAACGAAGAGACAAATGGAAATGTAGTTGATGCATTACACGTTCCACATGATGAGATGGAGGGGATGCAAAAAGGTAATAAAGAGACACCTTCACTCGTTGAGATTTATTCGCCTTCAACACCGCTAGATGAACCAAATATCACTCTTGTTGAAAAGGCTCAAAGGCCAAGGTACGTGCTGAAATCTCAAGATATTATTGGTATTGATGTTGATAAATTCAAATACTCATGCTCAACCAATAGTATGAATGATAGTTTAATGTCTATGTCTTGTTCCAATAGTGATCATGTTGATAGGCTAGATTTTCTTGAGAATGAAAAAGAGGAAACATTTATGTTTGACCCAATTAATCTCACACCTAAAGAACCTTTGCCTAATGATGAGCTAAGTGCTATGCATGAAACATATGCTTCTTTTATTTACACCTTGACTTGTTGCTACAATTCACATGTGGTGTTAATTATGGACGCGTATGTTTACAATAAGTTCTGTAAATCTCGATCATGCTTTGCGCTTGGTCAAGCTAATGACCTTAAAGAATCACATGTCGGGAAAGGCCCGATTTTCACTAACCATGTAGACAAGGCTTGAATAATGAAAAGAGAAGTCATGCCTAAAAGAGTTGCAAGATAAATCATCAACCTCTCCGAATCCCGCGATGGATGCTGCTGTCTTCATCAATTTGAGAGCTTGTTCAGAGGTGTATAAATGAAGAAAATAAGATATTCAGAAGCTCCATCAAGTTACCATTCCAACGCATCAAGAACCAACAAGTTTGAAGACCCGTGCAAGGAGTTATGGAGAAAACATTGAGCGTTGCGCGTTCTGAAATTTCAGGACAGATTTCATCGCCGAAGTAAAACGGACGTAACTCTCTTGTCCGGAGTCCGATTTGGGCAAATAAAGACTCGCTGGAAAGAAAATTTTGTGCACTGTGCAATGGAGTAGAGCTTGAGTATACTTTCTGTTCTGGACATTAAAAAATTCATGGAGTGAAGGCAGCACCGAAGGATGATAAAGAAAGAGATAACGATGAAACAAAAAGATGCTTTGGGCAAGTCTTCTACAAGTGATCAAGCACAACATGGGAAGTAAATTAAAGCTGCATTGATACCTTTTCTTCTTGCATGAAAGGCCATGGCTATGCAACGAAAAGAAAGTATGTGAGAAAGTCGAGCTCTGTGACTTTAAATGAAGCGCTTTTCGGGAGGCAACCCGTTTCTTTATATTTTTACTACTTTCTTAGAGAAAATAAAAGAATGGAACTATCTTATTATGATCAACTTGTGGTTATTAATCTAAGTTCAGTTTTCCTTTTTAGAACCACCATCATGTTCATGATCATATTTATTTGCATGCATTGTTTTTTGTTATCAATGTGATGTTTCTTTGTGTATACATGTTTTGCACATAGTTGGCTTGGTTGTTTTATATACTTAATGATGTATGCTTCCTTTTCCATGTTAATACTTCTTAAGGCATTATGAGTATTTTCCTTTTGTGATCTTGTGTAAACGTGGTGTTTAAACAAGATTGCGGACCATCATCGTTAAGTTCATAAACCTAGCTAGCTTTTCATATGTTTTCATGTTGCTTTGGTTAGTTTATAAGCTTTGCAATGCGCTTAATTTGTCTTGTGCTATAAGAGTTATTGATTTAGGGGTAGACATGGTGTTTTAATCCTAGATTTATTAACCTTTGTGGCTATGGAGAAATTCGGCAACCTAGTTGTAAACATGGTGTTTAGAACTAGGTGAAAACATTGTCGTTGTTTGTATGCTTTCCTATCATGTCCATACACACCTTGCACCACGTATGCTCATTAGGTTTTTATTCCTCATTAGACTAATTATGCCACAAGTTAAGAATCTTAGGAGACATTGTTGGATTATTGGCAATTGTATCTACTCCCAACCGTCACCTTGGGGGTAGAATGTGCATTTATAATGTCTTGCAGGCAAGATAGAGACTCTCACTACAAGGAAATTGAAGGATGGCTAAGATAAAAATGATTTGTCTTCTTCTTCCATGACTAGCAAAATTCTAAGCATGGGGGAGACCCTGAATCTTCAACACGGAAGTGCAATATGATGCTCTAGAAGATAGAATGATCAAGATCATTAACGTCTCCGGATCAATGTGCAAGAAGCCACCGATCTCATCAAAATTCTGCATGGTCTCGAAGGGAAAACACTAGATATTTTTGAATATTTAGAAGCCCCATGAAGTTACGATTCCAACAAATCAAGAATCAAGACAATCGGAGGTTCCTACAAGCGGTTATTCCCGAATCACTGAGTGCAATACGTCCTGAAATCAGTTTTGGACAGCACACAGCGCTGAAGTAAAACGGACATAGCTCCCTTGTTTGAACTCCGTTTTCGATGAATGACCACATGTTGGAAAGGTAATTTTATAAACTTTTCAATAGAGCTATATTTCGATATATGTTCTGTTCTGTACAGAGGGGGAAATCCATGAAAAAGAGACAACAAGGAGATGATGAGAACAAGAAAGAGGAGATGGTGATGACAACATTGAAGAGAAGGGCGACCAATGACTCTATTAAGCATACAAGATTAAATTCAGAAGTTTAGGAGCATTGATAAATCAAGATAAAAGCAAAAGCCATATCGATACATGGAGATGTCGGAAGAAGACAACAAAGAATTACAAAGGATGGTAACATCTCCATGGACCTTCTCTTTTCCAAACACAAATGCTTGTAAGTATGCCTTCAACCTCAACTAGGTGCAACCTTTTGTTTTTCTTTTCAAATAATAACATGGCTACTAGAAGGATAACCTAGGTTTCTTTTTACTTTCAATAGATAAGCATGACCATGTGTTCACCTCGATGTTCTATATTGCCTATGCTTACGGAAAGATGATGAAAGTTGCTGCTTTGTTTTACCTACATGAAGTTATACATGTCTTGGCTAATTGCTCTCTATAATATGATCTGAAATTAATTTAAATACCGGCTCTTTTATTTGTGGAGGTGAAATGACTATGCTCTAGACCCACATACATATCTTTGCTCTTTGATTTTAGTTTATGGATAGCCGGATAACTTGTTGTTCTTCAGAAAACTTAACTTTTATGCTATCTACATATTTGTGGTGCTCTTGCAAAGTTCTACCTACCAAAGCCATATATATATATGTTTTATGTTAACAAAACTCGTAGATTGCAAACATATGTTTTGATGTGTTGGATTAGGATTGGTTTCTATGGTTTGAGACTAAGAAGCTGGTCATTCCTTTGTGTAACTTTTTCATGCTAGCCTTTTTGTCCATGCATTGTGGGTTTTCACATCGAAAATTTCACAAACTTCACTGGGCATCCACCCTAAACCAAAAACATCTTTTTGTGATCACCTCCTTGTCCACAACCCAATTTGAGTATGGAGTAAAATTCTCGATGGAGATTCAAATATTCCGCAATATTATGGAATTTATACTTACTTTAGCAGTCATTTTCCCTCTCTTTTATGCTTGAGGACAAGCATCGTTCAAGCATGGGGGAGGAGTTATTCATCTCTGACAAATGCTAGTAAGTATTCTGTTGCAAAAATTTTGAGGAGCAAACGAAAAAAAATGAAAAAAGAAAGAAACATTATGATGAGAAAAAAGAAAAGTAAGATAAAATAGGAAGAATAAAGTGAAAAAAATACAGAGAGAAAAATGAGAAAGAAATAAAATAAAATAAAATAACAAAGATGCTCCTCAGATCTTTTTGCTTCACAAGTTCTCAAGTGCCTTGATGACAAATCCATACTCAAATCTTCCAACCATGTGCAATCCGATAACGAGGACTTCACTCATGCCTCGGGATCATCCATTTGCCACTTGCACATGTCTACTTATCTAAATGTGTGTGTTTCGTCCCTCTCTCTTTCCAACATTTATTTTCCATGGCCTTCTTGACGAGTCTCGGTAATTCCAATAGACCTCTCTCTTAATTTGACAATATTTCGGATATATGTTTTGCTAGGATTGTTTTTAACCTTCCACTATCACATATGAGTAGAGTAGGGTGAAAATAATCTAGTATAGGCTTGAGTGACTTGATGAGATGAGTGTTTCCATGAGCTTTTGCAAGAGATTTTCACTTTAGGTTGGATATGCATCTTTTTGAAAATCTTCCATGTGACAAGGTAATGGTTTGAGGTTCACTTAAGTTGGAGAGCATCGTGCTACATGTGGCTTGTTCTTTATTGTTAGTCTATCTTCCATAAGGAAAAACAAGCCGGTCACTACTTGAACTTTAAAAATAAATTCTTAAGAGAGTGCAATTGTCTCGTCATGAATGACTAAGTGCGGGGACAACATTGGAAGGCAACATTGTTTTCCCTTTTAAGCAAGGATTACTTACTCGAGGACGAGCAAGGTTTAAGCATGGGGGTAGATGTTGACGGTGAATATCCGTCAACCTAGAGTACTTGTTATACATTGGTTTCGATTATGATTTGCAACTAACCCGCCAATAGGCATACTAATCATGTAACAAGTTTACACTTGCATGTCGATTTTGGAGTTTGTTGTTTACGCAGGAAATCTACGCTAAAGAGGAGACTTTCGGGATAAGTTCACCAAGCACATTGGAAGAAGGTCATGAAGCCCGACAAGAGTCAAGACACGCGATGAACATGACTCCAAATGACCCGAGGACCGAAGCGTCAACGTACAAGTCTTCAGCGACTCAACCAGAAAACAGCGAAGCTTGCATAGCAAGGATTCAAGCCTTAACCGTGTGTCGGTGCGGAAAGTGGTCCCGACACTAACCAGTAATGAGCGCCGAGGTCTATCCCTCAATGGTCGATGCTAAGCAATCGGAGACACAGAGTTTTATCGTGGTTCTGGCCGAGAGGCCGTACGTCCAGCAGTGGTGTGCTGAAGGAACTATATTGCTCAGCACCGGGGGTGCCTATAGTGGGGCGGCTACAAGCAAGGCGGGAGAGGAAGCGTGGCTTCCAAGTCCCTAGTGGAGTGGCTGAAGATGTTGTGGGAGATTTGGTGAGCAAGTGTGCGGTGCGACCTGACTCGTGTTGTGTTATGTGCCTTGTCCCTCGTCCCCTGCGGCAGGGGGGTTCGTCTTCCTTTTATAGGCCAAGGAGAGAGCGAATCACATGTATGCCGCACTATTTAGCTACGTGGGGAAGCGTGGTGCGCTATGCTGTAGAGTAGGCGGACGCCTGGACGGTCCTTGCTGCGATCCGGCCATCATGGCGTATCTTGTACTCGAACAGTGGCGGCTTCGAGGGTAGAAGAGCAGCGGACGACCGTGATGTCTTCAGGCGGGCTCGAGGGAGTTGCTGACGTCGGTCCGTACAGGGTACAGTGGCAGGTAAGGCAGCACCCCGTTCCCGCGTGCTCCACAGTGTTGGAGCTGTTACCACAGTGCCCGGCGTGGGTTTGTACTCGCGGGGGCGGCCACCGTGCCGTTAACAGTGGCAGGGATGGCGCCCCGCCGGCCTAGCGCCTCCTCCTAACCCTGCAAGGTCACAAGAAAGCAGATCGAGGGTGCGGCCGGCCCCCCTTCGAGGGCTCGGCGCGCTAGCCGTACCGGAGTAGGCGGCGCAGCGTCACGGGACTGGCGCCGGCCACGTCGCACAGTCCCCCACAGTGGCGGGGATGGGTTCCCTCCCCGGGGAGTTGGTGCGGCGGCACCGGGCGCGAGCCCCGGTGCATGATGGCGCCGCCCCGCCATTGTCGGGGCATTAAATGCCCGCGTACGGGGAGCGCGCGCGCGTGCGGAGCGCCCTCGAGCGAGGCGGACCCCGTTCGAGGGTGGAGCAGACCCCCGAGCGAGGCGGAGCCCGCTCGAGGTAAGCGCACCCTCTCGAACTGGGCGGAGCCCGCCAGAGGGAGGTGCGCATCCTCGAGCGAGGCGAAGCCTGCTCGAGGGGATCTTTGAGTGGACCGCCTTGGTGGGCCGTTGGGGCCACCGCGGCGTGGGCCATGCCCTGCATGCTTAAGCGAGGCGTGTTTGGCTTTGGCTTGTTGCGGGTTTTAAGTGGGGATTTCCCAGTTGTTAAAGCGGATCCCTAGGGCTGTCCCCGACAGTAGCCCCCGAGCATCTGTGGGTTTGGCGTTGAGGCTCCCGCAGATGCTGGAGCCTAGCGATAGGACGTTCTTCCCTCCTGGTCTTGCGAACGCTTCCCGTGGAGCCGCGTCAGCAGACCCGCGGGTCTAGCCCCCGAAGCCCTGCAGGAGCGTGGGTGCTCCTGTAGGGGTTGACCGCGAGACTTAGTCAGAGGGCGTGGTACATGTTTCAACTGGCGTCGGCAATGTCTCAGCCGGCTTCGGTGACGCACGCGCTGCTGGCACTATCTCCGGCGGGTGCAATCCAGGAGGTCTAGCCGTGCGTCAAGCCCCCGAGCCTGGGCCCGTTCAAGGCGATCGGGTAGAGCTTTACGACTTGTTTTTTAATGCGCCCTCGCCGTCCCTCCGCGGGACGGAGGGTGAGGTTTCCGCAACCCCCATCGGTCAGGTCGCGGATTGCGGATTCCTCGTTGAGCTGTTAGTGGGTGGTTCGAGTTGACGCCCATGCCCCGTTTGATAAGGGTAGGCTACGTGGTCCAGAGACACGTCCATTGAACGCTTGCGTGGGTTTGCTAGGTGGGGCTCGGTCCCGTTCTCTAGGGACCGAGGGCGCGGAAGCTCTCCCTCGGTGGGATCCCCCGGCTAGCTGCCCTTGCTGGCTCTCGAACACGACATGTGGGGCACCCTCGAGCTGGCGGGCTCGAGGAATGGCTCGAATGCGCGTGCCCTCGTCGTCCACCGACTGCGGTGATGCGGGGCGCACCGTTCGAACCCGTCGAGGGTCAGGCTTCGAACCTCTGATCAGTAGGGCCGTGCGGGGTGGCGGCTAAGCGCTCCCGGCCTGGCATCTGCGAACCTTCGAGGGGCCTGGGCGAGCCAGCCCTCGAGGCGCTGATCAGTAAAGTGGTGCGGGGTGGCGGCTAAGCGCTCCCGGCCTGGCATCTGCGAACCTTCGAGGGGCCTGGGCGAGCCGGCCCTCGAGGCGCTGATCAGTAAAGTGGTGTGGGGTGGCGGCTAAGCGCTCCCGGCCTGGCATCTGCGAACCTTCGAGGGGCCTGGGCGAGCCGGCCCTCGAGGCGCTGATCAGTAAAGTGGTGCGGGGTGGCGGCTAAGCGCTCCCGGCCTGGCATCTGCGAACCTTCGAGGGGCCTGGGCGAGCCGGCGCTCGAGGCGCTGATCAGTAATACAACGCGGCATGGGTGCTTTGCGGTGCCTGTTTTGTTTCAAAAGTGCCCCGAGGCGACCTTCTCACGCCTGTACCCTTTCGAGGGTTGAAATTTCCCGAGCCAGGAGCCCGTGCCGCTCGAGGGTTCTCCTTACTTGGTAAGGAGCCGGGCTATTTAATGCTCCACAGTTGAGGCTGTGATTTCGCGTCGCGGGCGAACCTTTTTAGGCGCCGCGGCCGCGCGCGTAGTGGGCGGCGTGGGCAGGCGGACATGACCGCCTGCCACGGCCCTCCCGGTTCTTCGCCGTGATGATGGCCTATTTGCGGTGGCGTGGCCACCGCGGTCGTGGTGGGGCCCGCCCGTTAGCGAGAAAAGATTCCCTGCAGTTAATGCGCCCAGGACGTGCGCCCCGGAGAGCACGCCCACGGCTTATAAATCTGAGGGGAGGGAAAACGACTGTTTCTACCTTAGCGTTCCGCCATTCTTGCCCCCTACGCTCGCGCCTTTGTTTTGTTCTCGCCACCGCGCCCCTTCGCCATTAGAGCTCTTCTTCTTCTTCCATCCTTCCATTCTCAGATCCCTCGCATTTCCTCATGGCGCCGCTCCCGCCCCTCACGATCCTCGACCCGTACGCGTGGGAGCGATCGTCGGTGAACCGGCTGGCCCTTAGCGATCTGGTCTCCGCCGGCCAGCTGGCGGCGAACGAGGAGGGCCGGCCGGCGAGTGGATCGTGCCGCCGGCGGGGGACCACGCGCCCAACCCACCGGAAGGCTACGTGGTGAGCTTCACTCGCTTCAATGAGCGCGGCTGCGCCGCACCGGCGAGCTGCTTCATGCGGGCACTCTGCCACCGCTACGGCGTGGAGTTGCACAACTTCGCGCCGAATGCGATTTCGCAGGTGGCCACGTTCGTGGGCGTCTGCGAGGGGTACCTAGGGATCCCAGTGAATTGGAATCTCTGGGTACACCTCTCCCGCGCGGAGTTGTTCACTCAGCCGACGACGGAGCAGAGGACCCGCCGCGCGGTGCGCGCCGGCGGGATGTCGCTCGCCGTGCGGACGCAGTACAAGGACGACTACATCCCTTGTACCATGACGACCAACAACGCCGGCTGGGAGCGGGGGTGGTTCTACCTTCGCAACGCCGAGCCCGGCCTCCCCTCCTACACCGGTCTGGTGCTCCGGGAGAAGCCCAACTCCTGGGGCCACGGGGTGTCCACGGTCCAGCATCGGAGGCGGCTGGACTCGCTCCTGGCCGCGCTGAAGAACCTGGCGACGCGCGGGCTGACCGCGGCGACCGTCCTCGCCTTCCTCCACCACCGGCGGATCGTGCCTCTGATGGAGAGGCCGCTCTGCATCTTTGAGATGACGGAGGAGGCGGACCCCGTCGCGCTGGCGAGGTCGCGGATGCTCCCGACACCCCTCGAACGGGGGTATGCGCTCACACGGGCGCGGAGCGCCGTCGACACTCGGATGCTGCGCCAAGACCGGTCCCCGTGGGACCTCGAGATGCTCCCCACCGGCCCGCTGGTAAGGAGTATTCTTTGGCCCCGTTTTTCATTTTGATGATGCTCTGGGTTTCTGACGCGCCTTTGACGTCCTCGTTCGCAGATGGTGAGCCTGAGTGCCGCGAAGTCCGTTCCGCTCACTCCTGACTCCCGCGCGCTTGGTCGGGCGGCGCAGCAACGGGAGTGGGAGCGGGCGGCGCGCAAGAGGGAGCGCGCAAGGTGGCACCACGAGCGCTGCGAGCGGCGGAACGAGGAGTATCGGCTGCGCGAGCAGCAGGGGCTCTCCTCCCCGGGGACCGAGGAGTACTCGTCCTCGGAGGAGGACGAAGAGGAAGAAGTTGGGGGGCAAGGCCCCTCTGATAGGTGGGAGCCCAGCGCCCCGTCGCCGGAGCCGGCTCCGGCGGCCGGGGTGGCATCGCCGGGGCGGGCGCGGCGGCACCCGTCGCCGGGCAATCAACAACGGGAGCGGTGCGGACCGCGGAGGTGCCGGCACGCGCCGCGCAGGCACGTGCGGCGGAATCTTTCGGAGGCGCGGCGACGGGCGCGCCGGCCGCGCCGGCGCCACCCACCGAGGCCTCGAGGAAGAGGAAGCGCGCCTTCTCCTCTTCGAGGTAAGGGGCTTGCCCTTCTGCGGGGTTTGGTTTTTGGCGACCAGGTGTTCTGATTTTTTGTTTGTGCTTATGAAGGGTGGTGCCGACCGTGCCTTCCCTCGCAGGAGCCAAGGTGTTGAGGGCGAACGCGTCCGTTCCCACCCGGCGGCGCTCGTCGAAGGCGCCGCGGGCGGGGGCGAGCGCGGCGGCCGCGGCGGGCGAGAGCTCGCAGGCGCCGGCGAGGCCTCGAGGCCTCGGCCCGGCGGATCGCCCCGCCGCGGCGCGGCCGGTGGTCGTCGAGGAGTGGCGGGCGCCGGTCGCGGCGGAGGCGCAACTGCGGCGACGGCCGTGGTGGAAGCGCGGCCCGCGGTGGCGGTCGTGGTGGAGGCGCGACCGTGGTGGCGGCCGTGGCGGAGGAGGGCGGTCGGGCGCCCGCGGTCGTGGGGGCGCGGCCGGAAGCGGTGGCCACGGCACCGCGACGGGAGCCCGCGGCGACGGAGGCGCAAGCGGAGGCGCCGGCGGAAGCGACGCGAGGGCCGGCACCGCCGGCGGCTCCCGGGCGGTGGTGGTGGAGATCCCGGACGACGACTCCCCGCCGCCCGGGTGGGACCAGTGGACGAGCTTCCCCGCGCCTTCCCCTGAGTACCAGGAGGGGGCTCTCGTGAGGCGACGCGAGGGCCACATGGTGGTAGGGGGCCGAGGGCACGGTGCCGAGGCCTCGTCTTCCCGCGCCGGCCACTCCGCCCAGGTAGAGGGGGTCGCTGGTGACCCGCCCATGTTCACCGACGCCCAGGGGGAGCAGGAGATGTGGGGGGAGCTCCGCAACCAAGGCGCCGCGCTCGACCGGGCGTTGCACGAGGCGCTGAGGATCCACGGCGGCCCCGCGTGGCGCGTCTTCCAGGTGGGGTGCTGCTGCTTGCTTCTTTTTCTCTCGTTTCTGCGCGCTTATCCTTGTAGCATGATGCTTACGGGTCTTAGCTTGTGGGTGACAGGAGCTCGAGCGCCGCGCCCGCGACAAGTACGGCGCCTTTGACCAGGTGACCGCCGAGCTCCACCAGCTCCGGGAGCGGTGCGACGCCTTCGACGCGCTCGCCGACGCCCTCAGGACCCCGGACGGCTGGCTGTCGTACCGGGCCATGGCCCTGTGCGATCAACTCTATGAGAGTGCGACGCAGGACCCGGCGCATCCCTCAAGCGTCGAGCGGGTCTGCACAGCCCTCATCGACCGGGATGAGGCGCTGCGGCAGGCGCGCTCGGACCTGGAGAAGACGCGCACCCTGGCGGCCAACTGGGAGGCGGAGGTGGCCAGCGTCCGCGGCCGACAATCGGGGCCTCCACTCGTCGCTCCGGGAGGCGCGAGCTCGGCAGGCGCCGAGCCGAGGAGCGGGCACGCGCGCTCGAGCGAAGGCCAAGAAGGCCGACGACTTGAGGGCCGCCCTTGACGCCAAGGCCGCGGCGCTCGTCGCCGGCCGAGGACCAGCTCCCGCAGAGCGTACCGCCCACGAAAGGGCCGAGGGGCGGCTCCGGCAGAGCAGGCCGCCCTTGCCGACGCCCTGGTCGGCCCCCGGAGCGGGAGCGCGTTGCTTGTGAGGCGGCGCGGATGTCGCCGGGAGGACCGGAACACCGAGTTCTCCAAGCTCGAGGGTGAGCTGATGGTGCTCAGCATCACCAGCGCGAGCCAAGAGCTGGCCCTCCAGGAGCAAGGCAAGACCGTCAGGGGCCTCGAGCAAGCGGTCGAGGCCGGGCGCTGCGCCTTCGAGGTGGAGAGGAAGCAAGTCGAAGGTAAGCCGCTGCTCGACTCCTGTCTTGCTGGTTTTTTGTGACTTCTTTCTTGTCTGGCAACCCCAGGCTTGCGCACCGCGATGGGGCACGCGGCTGAGCGGGCCGAGGCGCTGCAGACCTCCTACAACTCCTCCGAGCAGGAGCTGCAAGAGTTGCGCGGCCCTCGAGACCTGCCGGGCTGTGGAGGAGGGCGAGGTGCAGGCCGGGAGCTCGTTGGCCAGCCCGCCCGCGCGCCCTTGGCGGCCACGTCACCGGGCGCGTGCGCCGGGCGCTGCATCTCGGCGTCCAGAAGGCCCTCGGGGTGGTGCGATCTCACTACGAGGTCAACTTCGAGGCGCTGGCGGAGGGCTACATCGTCCCCGAGGGTGTCGAGGACGAGGTGGCGATGGAGCGCGTGGACGCGCTTGCCGCCGACGCCGCCGGGACGCTTGCCGAGGCCTTCGAGGAGTTCCTCTTCCCGGACGCTGCTGACGCCGCCGCTCCTCCATCCTGAAGACAGCCGGGCGCTAGGCCCTTTTTGTTCATGTATCAGTACACTGACCGTGCGGCCCTTGTAAATAAACCGATTACCTTTGCCATAAACATTTGTCAATGTGAAGTGATGTCTTCTGTTTATTGTGCTTTTTTGTTTCTCCTTCTTCCTGAGTAGATTCTAGTTAGGGGAGTTCGATTTTCGCGGGTGGCCTGCTGGGTTGGAGGCAAGAGAGAAGGGTCGTATCCTCGCGGAGGCGTAGGATATCTCTGGCTCGCGCGCTCCTTCCGCTAGGCTGCCTGCGCCCTGTTCGAATCTTTGCTCGAGGACGAGTAGAAAACAAACTTAGCGTGGTTGAGTTGTTTTATTTTTGCATGAAAATGGGGCCATTTTTTGGGAGGGGGATGCCCCCCGCAGTAGCCCCCGAGGGTAACTTGGGTTTCAGGGGAAAGTCGAGTTGCCCTTTTCATTAGACTTATGATGTTTACATAGTTGTCACCAACTGGGGTGCTGGTTTCATGATTTTACAACAAACAAAACTTGGAAAATCCTAGCTAGGGATAGAAGCGACGTAGCTGTTGGATGTTCCAAGCGTTGGTGAGTTCTTCACCGTCCTCGTTGGCCAGCTTGTACGTGCCGGGCTTGAGCACTTTCACCACGACGTAGGGTCCCTCCCATGGAGGTGATAGCTTGTGGCGTCCCCGGTTGTCTTGGCGTAGCCTTAGGACCAAATCCCCCTCGCTGAAGTCCCGCCGGCGTATCTTCCGTGCTTGGTAGCGCCTGAGGGACTGTTGATACCTTGCGGAGTGCATCAAGGCCACGAGGCGTGCTTCGTCCAGCTGGTCCAGTGAGTCCTCGCGGGCTCGCTGGTTGGCGTCCTCGTCGTAGCCTCGAACCCTGGGCGACCCGTACTCTAGGTCCGTGGGGAGGACGGCCTCCGCGCCATGGACTAGAAAAAACGGGGTGAACCCGGTGGCTCTGCTCGGGGTGGTCCTTAGGCTCCACACGACCGCTGGTAACTCTTGGAGCCATTTTCGACCAGATTTATTTAGCTGGTCGAAAATTCTGGGCTTGAGGCCTCGTAGGATCATGCCGTTGGCACGCTCTACTTGGCCGTTGGTCTGCGGGTGTGCCACAGCTGCCCAGTCCACACGGATGTGGAAATTGTCACAGAACTCCAAGAATTTCCTGCCCGTGAACTGGGACCCGTTGTCGGTGATGATGGAGTTGGGCACTCCAAAGCGGTGGATGATATCGGTGAAGAACGTCACCGCCCACGCTCTCGCCCGAGGTTCGTAATGGGGCGCACCTCCACCCACTTGGAAAACTTGTCGATCGCGACCAACAAGTGGGTGAAGCCCCCGGGCGCCTTCCGCAGGGGCCCAACGATGTCTAGCCCCCACACGGCGAACGGCCATGTTATGGGGATGGTCTGCAGGACATGAGCGGGAAGGTTGGACTTGCGGGCGTAGAACTGGCACCCCTCACAGGTGCGTACGATCTCGCTGGCGTCCGCGACCGCGGTAGGCCAGTAAAAGCCTTGGCGGAAAGCATTGCCAATGCGGGTACGAGGCGCGGCGTGATGGCCACAGATTCCCACGTGGATGTCCCGCAGGAGCTCGCGCCCCTCGGGAATGGGGATGCACCGCTGCAAGATGCCGGAGGCGGCGCGCTTGTACAGCTCACCGTCGATGAGGGCAATGGACTTGGCCATCCTTGCGATGCGCCTGGCCTCGGTCCGGTTCGAGGGGAGTTCCCCTCGAGCCATCCAGGCAACATACTTGTCGCGCCAGTCAGCCTTGACGGGGGCTGGCTCGATATCCATCACGTCGGCCCCGTAGGTGCCATACCCCTCGAGGAGGGAGAGCACGTACGCCTCGTTCGAGGGGTCCTCGTCCATGGGCTCCGCGCCTGTTGGGTTCGAGGGAGCCCCCGAGGGTTCCGCGTGGCTCGAGGGGTGAGGCTCGAAGATGACGGAGGGCTGGGCGATGTCACGGGCAAAAACGTTCGGAGGGGTGGTGATTCGCCCGGACGCGATCTTAGCCAGCTCGTCCGCCTCTTTGTTGTACCGGTGGGGCAGTGATTGAGCTCGATGCCATAGAACTTGTCCTCGAGGGCCCGCACGGCCTTGAAATATGCTTCCATCTTATCATCGTGGCAGCTCGCGTTCTTCATGACTTGGTCAATCACGAGCTGCGAATCCCCCCGTACGTCGAGGCGCTTGACACCTATCTCGATGGCGATCTTGAGGCCGCAAAGGAGGGCCTCGTACTCAGCCATGTTGTTCGACGCGGGGAAGTGGAGGCGCACCGCGTATCGCATGTGCTCCCCGAGGGGTGACACAAAGAGCGGTGCCCGCGCCCGCCCCCGTTTTCGGCACCGAGCCGTCGAAATACAGAGTCCAGCACTCTGCTTGGATCTGCGGCGGTGGCAGCTGCGTATCCGTCCACTCAGCGACGAAATCCGCCAGGATCTGGGACTTGATGGCCTTGCGCGGGGCGTAGGCGAGCATTTCTCACCCATCAGCTCCACGGACCACTTGGCGATCCTGCCCGCCGCGTCTGGGTTGCGGATGATCTCCCCTAAAGGGAAGGAGAAGACCACCGTGACGGGGTGGGCCTCGAAGTAGTGGCGGAGCTTGCGCCGCGCGAGAACCACCGCATACAACAGCTTTTGGACATGAGGGTAGCACGTCTTAGTGTTAGACAAGACCTCGCTGATGTAGTAGACTGGCCGCTGGATCGGCAGGGCGTGCCCTTCCTCCGTGCGCTCCACCACGATTACGGCGCTGACCACCTGGGAGGTCCGTAGAGCTGCAGGGGCTCGCCGTCCTGCGGCGCGCGTGAGGACCGGGGCGTGGGCCAAGGACGCCTTCAGCTTGTCGAGCGCATCCTGGGCCTCGGCGGTCCAGGAGAAGCGCTCGTGCTTCTTCAGGAGGCGATAGAGGGGCAGGCCCTTCTCGCCGAGCCGCGCGATGAAGCGGTTCAAGGCGGCAAGGCACCCCAGCACCTTTTGCACCCCTTTGAGGTCCCGAATTGGACCCATTCGCTCGAGGGCCGCAACCTTCTCGGGGTTGGCCTCGATGCCCCTTTGGGAGACGATGTATCCTAGGAGCATGCCTCGCGGCACCCCAAAGACACATTTTTCGGGGTTTAGCTTGACCCCATTGGCCCGTAGGCAGCCGAACGCGATGCCAAGGTCGCCAACCAGGTCGTCCGCCTTCCTGGTTTTTACGACGATGTCGTCCACGTACGCCTCGACCGTTCGTCCGATGAGATCTCCGAAAACGTGTTGCATGCAGCGTTGATACGTTGCACCCGCGTTTCGGAGGCCGAACGACATCGTGACGTAACAGGACATCCCGAACGGCGTGATGAACGAAGTCGCGAGCTGATCGGACTCCTTCATCTTTATTTGGTGATACCCGGAGTAGGCATCAAGGAACTTTAGGACATGCTTTATTAAGACTAGTGTAGTCTATACACATCCGCCACTTCCCGTTCTTTTTCTTTACAAGTACAGGGTTTGCTAGCCACGTTGGGTGGAACACCTCCTTGATGAACCCGGCCTCGAGAAGCTTCTGCAGCTCCGCTCCGATAGCCCGTCGCCGCTCCTCGTCGAAGCGGCGGAGCCGTTGTTGCACGGCGCGGGCATGAGGCAGGATGTCAAGGGAGTGCTCGGCGACTTCCCTCGGGATGCCTGGCATATCCGAGGGGCTCCACGCGAAGATGTCGGCGTTGGCGCGGAGGAAGTCGACGAGCACCACTTCCTATTTTGGATCGAGGGTGGAGCTGACCCTCAACACCTTGCCCTCGGGGGCAGCGGGGTCGAGGGGCACCTCCTTGGTTTGCTCCGCGGCCTCGAAGTTGCCGGTGTGCTTGGAGGTGGAGTCGAGGTCCTCGTTGACCATCTTCTCCAAGGTGGTCACCAGCGCTTCATCCAGCGCCAGTGCTTCCGCATGCTCTACGCACTCGACGTCGCAGTCGAATGCGTGCTCGATGGACGAGCCCACGGTGAAGATGCCGTTCGGTCCTGGCATCTTCATCTTCAAGTAGGTGTAGTTGGGGACCGCCATGAACTTGGCGTAGCAGGACCGCCATGAACTTGGCGTAGCAGGGCCGCCCAAGTATGGCGTGATAGGCGCCCTTGAACCCCACCACCTCGAAGGTGAGTGTTTCCTTGCGGAAATTCTTCGCAGTGCCGAACCAAACCGGCAGGTCGATCTGCCTGAGGGGCCGGACACGCTTGCCGGCGCGACGCCATGGAACGGCGTCGTGCCGGGCCGCGGCTCGGTCCCGGCCCCGATCCCTAACGGCGCGGCGTGTGCGCGTAGAGGATGTTGAGGCCGCCGCCTCCGTCCATCAAGACTTTTGAGAACCGCGCATTCCCAATGATCGGGTCGACCACCGCCGGCACCGGCCCGGTTGGGGATGCGGTTCGGATGGTCTTCCCGGCTGAAGGTGATGGCGTCCTCCGACCAGTCGAGGAAGGAGGGAGGTGCCTTCTCTGCGGCAAGGACCTCGTGCCGCTCCCGCTTGCGCTGGCGGGTCGACATGTCGATGGTGGGTCCCCCGAAGATGAGGAACACGTTCTCCACGGCGGGAAAGCCGCCGGCGTCGCCATCTCCTCCGTCCTTATTGGCCTCAGCGTCCTTCACGGCGGCACGGCCATAGAACTTCTTGAGCATGTCTCATTGCTCAAGGGTGTGGTTTACTGGGGTTTTGTGGTATGGACATGGCTTTTTCAGCATGTCATCAAACACCCCCGGGCCTCGAGGAGCCGGTCGAGGGCCTCGTCGAGCCGGGTCAACAGCAAGGGCCTCGGCATCATCGCCGTCGCGCCCCTGCTCGCGTGCCTCGTGGCGTGGCTTCTTTCCTTTCTTGCCCCGATTGTCCTTCCGGTGGGGCTCCCTGGACTTGCTGCCCTCCGCGGGCGCATCGTCCGAGCGCTTGCCCTTCTTGCCGTCAAAGATCGCCCCCACAGCCTCCTCCCCTGAGGCGAAGCTGGTGGCGATGTCGAACAGCTCGTTGGAGTCCGCAGGCGGGCTGCGTCCCAGCTCTCGCACGAGGTCCCGGCACGTGGTGCCCTCGAGGAAGGCGTGCACAATCTCAGATTGCGCCACGCTTGGGAGCTCTGTACAGCGCTTGGAGAAGCGCTGTATGAAGTCCCGGAGCGACTCGCCGGGCTTCTGGGTGCAGGAGCGCAGGTCCCAGGAATTTCCAGAGGCTCACGTACGTGCCCTGGAAATTGCCCACGAACGTGCGGACCAGATCGTCCTAGTTGTGGATCTGGCTGGCGGGCAGGTGCTCGAGCCATGTCCGGCCGAATCGCCGAAGTGCGGGGGTAGGTTGCGGATGATGACCTCGTCGCTGGTGGCCCCGCCCAGCTGGCACGCCAGACGGTAGTCGTTGAGCCATACGCGGGGATCCATCTCCCCGTTGTACTTGACGATGGTCGATGGTTGGCGGAAGCTTTGGGGGAAGGCCGCCGCGCGGAACTCCCGGCTGAACACACGGGTCCCCGGGGGTTCCGGCATCGGAGAACGGTCTTCGTCGCTGTCGTAGCGTCCACCCCGTCGAGGGTGGTAGCCTACCGCCGCCCGTGCATCCGCCTTGCTCGTGTGGCGGGCGTTGATGACGTTGCGGGCGTCGCCGTCCAGCGCCCTGCGCGTGTCGAGGAGCCGCTCCTTGGCCGGCGCACGCCCTGGATTGGCAGGTCGCCCCGCTGCCTCACCTGCATGGACCGAGGGTTCTCCCCCCTGTGCGGCCCCGTCGCCTCGTGCATCCCCCTGCTGGCGGATGCGTGACGCTGAGCTCTCGGCCTGCTGGACAGCCGCCTGCTCGATGAGAGCCTGCACCTCGCGGTGTAGGTTCCGCGCTTCAGGGGTCGAGGGGGCCGGCATTGCCCGTAGCAACATCGCGGCGGCAATTAGCTTCTGACTTGCACGCGGAGGCGCATCTGGGTTGTCGATGTTAAAGTCGGCGTTGATGCGGTCGCGGGCCTGTTTGCCCAGCTCCAGCGCGCGTTCGCCGCGCGCGGAGGCTTCCCCAGCCATCGAGGCGCGGAGCGGAAGACCGTTCGATACTCCTCCGCCGCTTGGCCTCGAGCTCACGAGCTTGGGCTAGGCCGTGCGTCGGCGTAGGCCCCGGCAGGGGTGCTTGGCCCCGCGGCCGGGCGCGGAGCGATCCCCCGGGGCGGGGCGTGACCTCCCCGTCGCCGGCGCCCACCGCGCGGTGGCGTTTGCCGGGTCGTTGGAGATGACGACGCGGCACTCCCGCGCCGGGTCGTAGCTCCCGTGTTGGAGTCGTCGAAACGGCCCGAACCCCGGAGTCCGTGGCGTCAAGGAAACGCCCGAACATGACCGGGGTCCGAACGCCGGGAGAAGTCCCACTCCGCGTACCCGTGGAGGTTGGCGGGTGGCAACGCGTCAAGAGAGCCTAAAGACGACTCATCGCCCGCGGAGGTGCCAGGGTCCCTGGCAACGAAGACGTGACGGCCAGGGGGAACCCGGCGCATCGTCGTGTTGACGTTGGCGTTGTAGGCCGTCGTGGCACCACGAAGACCGATGGGGAAGCGCGGCCCGGAGACCATGCGCTGCCCCGCCGGGGCGGTGGTTGCCGTGCTGATGGGCGCGCCGTGTTGAGAGGCGGCGCGTTCGGCCTGCCGTCGCTTAGACCGTGCCTCGGTGTGAGCGCCGGCCGGAGCGGCGGTGGCGTCGTGGCATTGAGGGACCCGCGGCATTCGCGCCGGCGGGTGTCCGCGCCGTGGCGGTGCGAGTAGCGGGGACCGGAGCGGACCCGGCCTGGCGCCGCGCGCGCAGCTCCTCACGGTTGGTGAGGCGCATCAGGTAGCCGTTCCCTGTAGCCTGAAAGTTCAGGCCCCCGAACCGGATTTCAAACCCGGCAGGGAGGGGGTCCGAGCTGCCCATGCAGTAACGCGTACCGCGGTACTCAGTACGGATCACCATGGAGGGAGTTTGACGGTGGATTGACCTTAGGCGCTCGATTGCCCCACGGTGGGCGCCAACTGTCGGTGCGGAAAGTGGTCCCGACACTAACCAGTAATGAGCGCCGAGGTCTATCCCTCAATGGTCGATGCTAAGCAATCGGAGACACAGAGTTTTATCCTAGTTCCGGCCGAGAGGTCGTACGTCCAGCAGTGGTGTGCTCAAGGCACTATATTGCTCAGCACGGGGGGTGCCTGTAGTGGGGCGGCTACAAGCAAGGCGGGAGAGGAAGCGTGGCTTCCAAGTCCCTAGTGGAGTGGCTGAAGATGTTGTGGGAGATTTGGTGAGAAAGTGTGCGGTGCGACCTGACTCGTGTTGTGTTATGTGCGTTGTCCCCCGTCCCCTGCGGCAGGGGGGTTCGTCTTCATTTTATAGGCCAAGGAGAGAGCGAATCACATGTATGCCGCGCTATTTAGCTACGTGGGGAAGCGTGGTGTGCTATGCTGTAGAGTAGGCAGACGCCTGGACGGTCCTTGCTGCGATCCGGCCATCATGGCGTATCTTGTACTCGAACAGTGGCGGCTTCGAGGGTAGAAGAGCAGCGGACGACCATGATGTCTTCAGGCGGGCTCGAGGGAGTTGCTGACGTCGGTTCATACAGGGTACAGTGGCAGGTAAGGTAGCACCCTGTTCCCGCGTGCTCCATAGCGTTGGAGCTGTTACCACAGTGCCCGGCGTGGGTTTGTACTCACGGGGGCGGCCACCGTGCGCGTTAACAAGGGCGGGGATGGCGCCCCGCCGGCCTAGCGCCTCCTCCTAACCCTGCAAGGTCACAAGAAAGCAGATCGAGGGTGCGGCCAGCCCCCCTTCGAGGGCTCGGCGTGCTAGCCGCTCGGGAGTAGGCGGCGCGGCGTCACGGGACTCGCGCCGGCCACGTCGCACGGTCCCCCACGGTGGCGGGGATGGGTTCCCTCCCGGGGAGTTGGTGCGACGACGCACCGGGCGCAAGCCCCGGTGTCGGGGACCGCCCTAGGGGCCCCCTTAAACAACGGGGGAACCCTCACTTAAATCCCAGTACCAAAACACGTTAAGCCTAACAATGCAGGTAACTAACCATGCAGGGCATGGCCCAAGCCGCGGGACTCAGACGGCCCACCGAGACGACCCCCTTAGAAGTCCCCTCGAGCGGGCTCCGCCTCGCTCGAGGGCGCACTCCCCCTCGGGCGGGCTCCGCCCCGTTCGAGGAACAAATCCTCCCTCGAGTGGTTCCGCACCCGCTCGAGGGCTCACTCCCCCTCGAGCGAGTCGCGTCTCGCTCGAGGGTCCGTCCCGCCCTCGGCCGGGGCCCGCCACGCTCACGGGCGTCCCGCACGCGTGCGCCGGCCCCGTACACGGGCATTTAACGCCCGACGCCGTGGGACGGCGCCATCATGCGCCGGGGCTCGCGCCCGTGCCGCCGCACCAACTCCCCGAGGGAGGCGCCCATCCCCGCCACTGTGGGAAGGGACTGTGCGGTACGGCCGGTGTCGGTCCCGTGACACCGCGCGCCCACTACGAGAGCGGCTAACGCGCCCGACCCTCGAAGGGGGGCCGGGCGCACCCTCGATTTCACTTTCCCGTGACCTTACGGTGTTAGGTGAAGGCGCTAGGCCGGTGGACCGCCATCCCGGCCCCCGTGACGGCGTGGCCGCCGTACCCGCGCGTGCAGGCGCACGCCGGCGCCGTAGCAACCACTCCACTACCGTGAAGCGCATTGGGAAGGAACGCCGTTCGCTCGCTCCCCGTACCCCGTACCAGCCCATCATCGCACCTCCCCTCGAAGCCTACGGGAGGACGCCACGACCGCCGCCGCCATCCTACCCTCGAACCGCCACTGTTCGGGTACGAAGTAGGCCATCATGGCCAGATCGCTGCGAAGATCATCCGGACGGCCGCCCACTCTACAGCGTAGCACGACGTGCACCCCCACGTAGCTGGATAGCGCAGCGTGCATGTAACTCGCCATCCCCTTGGCCTATAAAAGGGGAGGCGAGCCCCCAGCCGCGGGGACGGGAAAACGGGACGCGACAACGCGAACACCTCACACACCACGCACACACTCCTCATTCTCCCACAACATCTTCTGCCACCCTTCCAGGGACTTGGAGGTCACGCTTCCTCTCCCGCCTTGCTTGTATTTGCCCCACTACAAGCACCCCCGTGCTAAGTAATATAGTGCCCCGAGCACGCCCCTGCTGGACGTACGGCCCCGCGGCCGGAACCAGGATAAAACCTCTGTGTCACTTGTTGCTTAGCATCGACCATTGAGGGACAGACCATAGCGCTATCTACTGGTTAGTGTCGGGACCATATTCCGCACCGACGCTGGCGCCCACCGTGGGGCAAACGAGCGCCTAAGGTCATTTCACCAACTCCCTCCATGGTGATTCGCACCGAGTATCGTGCCACACGCTACTACATGGGTAGCTCGGACCCCCTCCCGCCGGGTTCGAAATCCGCTTTGGGGACACCGAACTTTCGGGCCACGGGGAACGGCTATCTCATGCGCCTCACTAACCGTGAGGAACTCCGCATGCGGCGTCGAGCCGGGTGCCGCTCGCACCCCCGCCGCACGCGCGACTCCCGGCGCGAGCGCCCGCAGCACGGATGCCGCGGGCCCGTCGGCGCCGCAACGCCACCCCGTCGCTGCGGGCGGCGCTCGCGTCGGGCGCGATCCGAGCGGCGGCAGCCGAGCGAGCCGCCGCCCGGCGCGGTACGCCCGCCACCACGATCGCCACCGCCCCCGGCGGGGCGGCGCGCGGCCTCTCGACCGCGCGTCCCCATTGGGCCGCGTGGCGCCACGACGGCCCATAACGCCAACGTGAACACGACGATAAGCGGGGTTCCGCCGGTCGCCACGTCTTCGTCGCCGGGGACCCCCGCACCTCGCGACAGATGAGTCATCCCCCGGGCTCCGTCGACACGATGCCACCCGCCAACCGCCACGGTTATGCGGAGTGGGACTTCTCCGGCGTTCCCGACCCGGTTGCGTTCGGCGCTTCCTCGACGCCACGGACTGCGGTTCGGTCGCTCCGACGACTCCGGCACGGGAGCTACGACCCCACGCGGGAGTGTTGCGCCGTCATCACCAACGACCCGGCCAACGCCGCCGGCGCGGTGGGCGCCGGGAGACGGGGGAGGTCACACCCGCCCCGGGGATCACCGCGCGCCCAGCCGCGGGGCCAAGCGCTCTCGTTGGGGCCGACGTCGACGCACAGGCGGCCCAAGCCCGCGAGCTCGAGGCCAAGCCGGAGGAAGAGTACCGAACGGTGCGGGCGCTCCGCGCCTCAATGGCGGGGGAGGCTTCGCGTGCGGCGAACGCGCGAGGGAGCTGGGCCGACAGGTCCGCGACCACATCAACGTCGTGCCCAACACCGGAAACGCGGACGCGCCCCCGCGGGCGAGCCAAAAACTCGTCGCTGCCGCGACGCTGCTACGGGCTATGCCAGCACCCTCGACCCCCGAGGCTCGAGACATGCACCGCGAGGTGCAAACCCTCATCGAGCAAGCGGCCGTCCAGCAGGCCGAGAGCTCGGCCTCACGCATCCGCCGCCGGGGGGATGCCCGCGCCGACGAAGCCGCACCGGGAGGCGAACCCTCGGTGCACGCGGGGCTCAAGTGGGGCAACCCACCGATCAAGGGCGCACGCCGGCCAAGGAGCGACTCCTCGACGCGCGCGAGGGCATTAGATGGCGACGCTCGCAACGTCATCAACGCCGGCGCACCGGCAAGGCGGACGCACGAGCAACAAGAGGCTACCACCCTCGACGGGGTGGGCGCTACGACAGCGGCGAGGACCGCTCCCCGACGCCGGAGCCCCCGGCACCCGCGTATTCAGCCGGGAGATCCGAGCGGCAGCGTTCCCCCAACGCTTCCGCCAACCCTCGACGATCATCAAGTACAACGGGGAGACGGATCCCCGTGTCTGGCTTAACGACTACCGCTTGGCTTGCCAGCTGGGCGGGGCCACTAACGACGAGGTCATCATCCGCAACCTGCCCTTACATCCGGGGCGATGCGGCCCGACATGGCTTGAGCACTTGCCCGCCCGCCCGCATCCATGACCGGGACGACCTAGTCCACATGTTCGTGGGCAACTTCCGGGGCACATACGTGCGCCACCGGGAACTCTTGGGACCTGCGCTCCCGCACGCGAAGCCCGGCGAATCGCCGCAGACTTCATACGGCGCTTCTCCAAGCGCCGCACGGAGCTCCCCGGTGTGGCACGGTCCGAAATCGTGCACGCCTTCCTCGAGGGCACCACATGTTGGGATCTCGTGCGGGAGCCGGGACGCGGCCCGCCCGCGGACTCCAACGAGCCGCGTTCGACATCGCCACCGACTTCGCCTCCGGAGAGGAGGCCGTGGGGGCGATCTTCGACGGCAAAAAGGGCAAGCGCCACCGAGGACGTGCCCGCGGAGGGCAGCAAGTCAAAGGGGCCGCACCGCAACGATAAGCGGGGCAATAAGGGGAAGAAGCCGCGCCGCGAGGCGCGAGAGCAAGGGCGCGACGGCGGTAACGCCGAGGCCCTCGCTGTCGACCCGGCTCGACGGGGCCCTCGACCGGCCCCTCGAGGCCCGGAGTGTTTGACGACATGCCTTGAAGAAGCCATGTCCCTACCACAAGACCCCGGTGCAACACACCCTTGAGCAATGCGACATGCTCAAGAAGTTCTATGGCCGCGCCGCCGCGAAGGAGTGCGAAGCCAAGAAAGACGGGGGCGAGGGCGACGGCGGCGGTTTCCCACCGCCGTCGAGAATGTGTTCCTCATCTTTGGGGGACCTACCGTCGACATGTCAACCCGGCGGCGCAAGAAGGAGCGACACGAAGTCCTCGCCGCGGAGAGGGCGCCTCCGGCCTTTCTCAATTGGTCGGAGGACGTCATCACCTTTAGCCGGGAAGACCACCCGAATCGCATCCCCAACCCGGCCGGTACCCACCGGTGGTCGATCCCATCATTGGGAACGCCCCGGTTCTCAAAGGTCCTTATGGACGGAGGCGGTAGCCTCAACATCATCTTCGCGCATACATTGCGCCCGATGGGGATCGGGTTGGACCGGCGCGGCCCCGGCCCGAAGACGAAGCCGTTCCACGGCATCGCGCCCGGCAAGCGAGGTTCGGCCCCTCGGGCAAATCGACCTGCCAGTCTGGTTTGGCACCCCAAAGAATTTCCGCAAGGAAACCCTCACCTTCGAGGTGGTGGGGTTCAAGGGGACCTACCATGCAATACTTGGGCGACCCTGCTATGCCAAATTCATGGCGGTCCCCAACTACACTTACCCCGAAGATGAAGATGCCGAGGTCCAAACGGCGTCATCACCGTCGGGTCGTCCATCGAGCACGCATTCGACCGCGACATCGAGTGCGTGGAGCACGCAGAGGCACTAGCGCCGGACGAAGCGCCGGTGAACACGCCGGAGAAGATGGTCAACGAGGACCTCAACCCCCGCCGCCAAGCACGCGAGCACCTTCGAGGCCGCGGAGCGGCACCAAGGGGGTCCCCTTCAACCCTTCGGCCCCCGAGGGCAAGGCGTTGAGGGTCGGCTCCACCCTCGACCCCAAATAGGAAGCGATGCTCGTCGACTTCCTCCGTGCCAACGCCGACATCTTCGCGTGGAACCCCTCGGACATGCCGGGCATCCCGAGGGAAGTCGCCGAGCACTCCCTTGACATCCTCGCCAAATGCTCGCGCCATACAAGAACGGCCGCGCCGCTTCGATGAGGAGCGGCGACGGGCACTCGGAGCGGAGCTACGGAAGCTCCTCGAGGTCGGATTCATCAAGGAAGTGTTCCACCCGACGTGGCTAGCAAATCCCGTGCTTGTAAAAAAGAAAAATGGGAAGTGGCGGATGTGTGTAGACTACACTAGTCTTAATAAAGCATGTCCCAAAGTTCCTTTTCCTTTGCCACGCATTGATCAAATTGTTGACTCAACTGCTGGGTGCGAACTGCTCTGTTTCCTTGATGCTTATTCCGGGTATCACCAAATAAAAATGAAGGAGTCCGACCAGCTCGCGACTTCGTTCATCACACCGTTCGGGACGTTTTGCTACGTCACGACCCCATTTGGCCTCGAAACGCGGGTGCAACATACCAACGTTGCATGCGGCACGTTTTTGGGGATCACATCGGGCGGACGGTCGAAGCGTACGTGGACGACATCGTCGTGAAGACCGAGAAGGCGGACGACCTGGTTGGCGACCTTGGCGTCGCGTTCAACCGCCTATGGGCCAACGGGGTCAAGTTAAACCTTGAAAAATGTGTCTTTGGAGTGCCGCGAGGCATGCTCCTGGGATACATCGTCTCCCAACGAGGAATCGAGGCCAACCCCGAAAAGGTTGCGGCCCTCGAACGGATGGGTCCGATCAAGGACCTCAAGGGGGTACAAAAAGTGTTGGGATGCCTTGCCGCCTTGAGCCGCTTCATCTCGCGGCTCGGCGAGAAGGGCCTGCCCCTCTACCGCCTGCTCAAGAAGCACGAGCGCTTCTCCTGGACCACCGAGGCCCAGGACGCGCTCGACAAGCTAAAGGCGTCACTGACACGCGCCCCGATCCTCACGCCGCCGCGGGACGGCGAGCCCCCGCGGCTCTACGTGGCCGCGACCACCCGGTGGTGAGCGCCGTGATCGTTGTGGAGCGCACGGAGGAAGGACATGCCCTGCCGGTGCAGCGGCCAGTCTACTACATCAGCGAAGTCCTCTCGGACACGAAGATGCGCTACCCACGGAGTCCGGAAGGCTGCCGTACGCAAGTGGTTCTTGCGCGGCGCAAACTCCGCCACTACTTCGAGGCCCACCCGGTCACGGTAGTTTCCTCCTTCCCGCTAGGAGAAATCATCCGCAACCCCGATGCCGCGGGTAGGATCGCCAAGTGGTCCGTGGAGCTGATGGGCGAAACGCTCGCCTACGCCCCGCGCAAGGCCATCAAATCGCAAATCCTGGCGGATTTCGTCGGCCGAGTGGACGGACACACGGCCGCCGCCCCCACAAATCCGGGCGAGTGTGCCGGACCCCGTTCTTCGACGGCTCGGTGATGAAAACGGGAGCGAGGCGCGGGCCTCGCTCTTTGTGTCACCTCTTGGAGAGCACATGCGCTACGCAGTGCGCCTCCACTTCCCCGCGTCCAACAATATGGCTGAGTACGAGGCCCTGCTTTGCGGCCTCAAAATCGCCATTGAGTTGGGCGTCAAGCGCCTCGACGTACGCGGGGACTCACAGCTCGTGATCGATCAAGTCATGAAGAACGCGAGCTGCCACGACGACAAGATGGAGGCCTACTGCAAGGCCGTGCGGGCCCTCGAAGACAAGTTCTACGGCATCGAGCTCAACCATGTGCCCCGCAGGTACAATGAAGAGGCGGACGAGCTCGCCAAGATTGCGTCCGGGCGGATCACCGTCCCCCCGAACGTTTTCGCGCGTGACATCGCTCAACCCTCGGTCGTCTTCGAGCCCTACCCCTCGAACCGCAGCGAACCCTCGGGGGCTCCCTCGAGCCCAGCGGGTGCGGAGCCCATGGACGAGGACCCCTCGAACGAGGCGTACGTGCTCTCCCTCCTCGAGGGGTACGGCTCCCACGAGGCCGAGGCGATGGACATCGAGCCGGCTCCCGCCCAGGCGGACTGGCGGGAGAAATATATTGCCTGGATCGCTCGAGGGGAGCTCCCCGAAGACCGAGCCGCGGCCAGGCGCATCGCCAGGATGGCCAAGTCGTTCACCCTCGTCGACGGCGAGCTGTACAAGCGCGCCGCCTCAGGCATCCTACAACGGTGCGTGCCCATTCCGGAGGGGTGCGAGCTCCTACGGGACATCCATGCGGGGATTTGTGGCCACCACGCCGCACCCCGCACCCTCGTCGGCAACGCGTTCCGCCAAGGCTTTTACTGGCCTACCGCGGTCGCGGACGCCAGCGAAATCGTACACACCCGCGAAGGGTGCCGCTTCTACGCCCGCAAATCCAACCCCGCCCGCTCACGCCCCGCAAACAATCCCCCCCGTAACATGGCCATTCGCCGTGTGGGGGGCCGGGATATCGTCGGGCCCCTGCGGAAGGCGCCCGGGGGCTTCACCCACCTACTAGTTGCGATCGACAAATTCTCCAAGTGGGTGGAGGTGCGCCCCATCATGAATTTAAGGGCCGAGCAACGATACGTTCTTCACCGACATCGTCCACCGCTTTGGAGTGCCAAACTCCATCATCACGGACAACGGGTCCCGCTTCACGGGTCGGAAATTCTTGGAGTTCTGTGATAAGTTCCACATCCGCGTGGATTGGGCGGCTGTGGCACACCCACAGACCAACGGCCAAGTGGAGCGTGCCAACGGCATGATCCTACAGGGCCTCAAGCCCCGAATTTTTGACCAGCTCAACAAATCTGGGCGAAAATGGCTCCAAGAACTACCAGCGGTCGTGTGGAGCCTAAGGACAACCCCAAGCAGAGCCACCGGGTTCACCCCGTTCTTCCTAGTACATGGCGCGGAGGCCGTCCTCCCCACGGACTTGGAATACGGGTCACCCGTGATTCGAGGCTACGACGAGGATGTTAACCCGGGGCGAGCCCGCGAGGACTCGTGGGACCAGGTCGGACGAGGCACGCCTCGTAGCCTTGATGCATTCCGCGAGGTATCAACGCCCCTACGACGCTATCGGGCGCGCAAGATACGTCGACGGGATTTCGCCGAGGGGGATGCGGTCCTAAGGCCGCGCCAAGATAACCGAGGGCGCCACAAGCTATCGCCCCCATGGGAGGGACCCTACGTCGTGGTGAAGGTGCTCAAGCCGGCACATACAAGGCGGCCAACGAGGACGGTGAAGAGCTCACCAACGCTTGGAACATCCAACGGCTACGTCGCTTCTACCCTTAGCTAGGATTTTCAAGTACTTTCTGTTGTAAAAACACATGGCCAACGCCCCAGTTGGTGTCAACTATGTAAACGCTCCAAGTCCAATAAAAGGGCAACTCGGCTTTCCCCTGAAACCCAAGTTACCCTCGGGGGCTACCGCGGGGGGCATTCCCCCCAAAAATGGTTCCCATTTTTTCGCGCAAAAAACAAAACAACACGCGCTAAGTTTGTTTCCTACTTTAACTTCGAGCCACGATTCGAACGGGCGCGCGGGCGGCACGGTGGAAGGAGCGTGCGAGCCGAGATAGCCTACGCCGCGTGGCTATGGCCCTTCTCTCTCGCCTCCAACCCGGCGGGCCCCCTACGAAAATCGAACTTCCCTAACTAGAATCTACTCGGGAAGAAGGAGAAACAAAAAGCGTAATAAACAAACAACTTCATTTACGACAAGATCGTTTATGTTCACGAGACAACTTGTTTATTTACAAAGGGCCACGAGGCCGAGAATTCGATATACGAAAACAAAAAATGGGCCCCGGCGCCCAACTGCTTTCAGGCGGGAGGAGCAGCACCATCGGCGGCGTCCGGGAAGAGGAATTCTTCGAAGGCCTCGGCGAGCGACCCGGCGGCGTCAGCAGCGAGCGCATCCGCGCGCTCCATGGCCACCTCGTCCTCGACGCCCTCGGGCACGACGTAGCCTTCCGCCAGCGCCTCGAAGTTAACCTCGTAGTGGGATCGCACCACTCCGAGGGCCTTCTGGACACCCAGCTGCAACGCCCGACGCATCCGCCCGGTGACATGGCCACCGAGGGCACGCAGGGACGGGCCGGCCGGGGAGCTGCCGGCCTGGGCTTCACCCTCCTCGACGACGAGGCAGGTCTCGAGGGCCGCATCGCGCAATTCCTGCAACTCCCGCTCGGAGGAGTTGTAGGAAGCCTGCGACGCCTCGGCCCGCTCAGCCGCGTGCCCCAAGGGCGGTGCGCAAGCCTGGAATCGACAAGACAAGAAGAAATCAGAAAACGGGAATGCGAGTTCCCAAACGAAAAACCAATAGAACAAGAATCGAACAGTGGCGCACCTTCGACTTGCTTCCTCTCCATCTCGAAGTCCCGGCGCACGGCCTCGACCGACAGCTCGAGGCGCTGGACGGTTTCGCCCTGCTCGCGGAGGGCCAGCTCCTGGTTGGCGTTGCTGATGCTGAGCACGAGCGCCTCGTCCTCGATCTTGGAGAGCGTGGCATTCCGCTCCTCCGGCCGACTTCCTCGTCACCTCGTGGGCGGCGCACTCCCCGCTCCCGGCGCCGCACGGGCGTCGACGAGGGCGGCTCGCCCCTCGCTGCGGCCCGCTCCTCGGCCCCTTGGCGGGCGGCGCTCTCTTCCTTGAGCCGCTCCTCGAAGCAACGGCGAGGGCCGCGGCCTTGGCGTCGAAGGCGGCCTTCGGGTCGTCGGCCTCCTTGGCGCGCTGCTCCCGGCCCCGCGCGCCCGTTCCTCGGCCCCGACGGTGCTGCGCCCGTGCCCCCTCGAGCGACGTGCGGAGCTCCCGAGCTTCGGCGCGAGCGGTGGCCACCTCCGCCTCCCGGTTGGCGGCCGGCGTCCGCGCCTTCTCTAGGTCCGCGCGCGCATTCCACAGCGCCTCGTCACGATCGACGAGGGCCGTACGGATCCGCTCGAGGCTCGAACGCCGCGGGGCGTCTCCGTCCCGAGCCCTCCGGGAGCTCGTCGCACCATGCCATCGCCCGGTACGCCAGCCAGCCGTCCGGCGTCCTGAGAGCATCCGCAAGCACGTCGAAGGCGCTGCACCGCTCCCGGAGCTGGTGAACCTCGGCGTTCACCCCGGTCGAAGGCGCCGTACTTGTCGTGGGCACGACGCTCGAGCTCCTGGCAATCACAGAATCGAAGCCCGTAAGCGCCAAGACTCGAAGGCAGCGTACGAAAACGAAAAGGGAAAAAGAGCAAGCGACCATGACCCACCTGGAAGACGAGCCGGCCGGGCCGCCATGGACCCGCGGCGCCTCGTTCGGCGCGCGGTTGAGCGTGGCGCCGTGGCTCCGAGCTCGCCCCGCAGCTCTCGCTCCCCCCGGCGTCGGCGAACGCGGGGGGATCCTCGACGCCCCCCTCCACCGGGCGGGGCGGCCGGCGCGGAGGACGAGGCCTCGGCACCGTGTCCTCGGCCCCCACCACCATGTGACCCTCGTGCCGCCTCACGAGGGCCCCCTCCGGGGCTCGGGGGGAGTTCGTGGGCTAGGCCGGCCCACCGGTCCCACCCGGGGCGGCGGGGAGTCGTCCGAGACCTCCACCACCTCCGCACCGGGGATGGACCCCGGACGCCGCCGCCGCGCCGCCTCCGCCGGCGCCTCCACTTGCGCCACCGTGGCCACGGGCGCCGGGCGCGCGCGCGGCCGCCACCTCCGGCCCGCGCCGCCGCGTCCGTGGGCGCCCCCGTAGGATGGGCCCGCTCCACCTCCCACCACGGCCGCCGCCGCGCCCGTGTCTCCGCGACGACCGGTGCCGGCCGCCCCCGGCCGGCCTCGGGCCGCGCCACGGCGGGCTGATGCGCCGGCCGGGGCCTCGAGGCCCCGGCCCGGGCTTTGCGAGCCCGTGCCCGCCGCCGTGCTTGTCCCCGGCGCGACCCCCTCGACGAGCGCCGCCGGGTGGGGATCGACGCGTCCGTCCTCAGCACCTTGGCTGGTGCAAGAGGGGGAACGGTTGGCACCACCCTACACAGGCGCGAATGGAGGGTTAGATCACCTGATCACCAACGAAGCAAACCAAGCGAAAAAAGACGAGCTCCTTACCTCGAAGAGGAAAAGGCCCGTTTCCTTTTCCTCGAGGCCTCTGCGGACGAGGCCGGTGCGGCTGCAGCACCTGCGGTAGCGCCTCCCGACGGCGCCGGCCGTCCGCGCGGGTGCGCCCGCCCGTGCGCGGGCGCGACCGATGCCACACCTCCCGAAGGCGCCGCGCGCGCGGGGGCACGCTCGCCCCGCGCACGCACGCGCCGGCCCGTCGCGCCCTCCGACGATGGTGCCGCGCGTGCGGGCACGCTCGCCCCGCGCGCGGGCACGCTGACGCGCGCGCACGGGCGCCGCCCCGCCGCGCGCGCCTCCGTGGCACGCGCCGGCACCTCCGCGGCACGCGCCGCTCCCGATGTCGATGCCCGGCGGCGGGCGCCGCCGCGCGCCCGCCCCGAGTGCAATGCCGCCCTCGCCGGCCGCCGCCGGCTCCGGCGACGGGGGCGCGGGCGCCATCCGCATGAGGGGCCCTCCCCCTCGGCCTCTTCCTCTTCGTCCTCCCCGAGGACGAGCACCATTCGGTCCCCGGGGAGGAGAGCCCCGGCTCTTCACGCCGCCGGTACTCCGCGCCCGCCGGCCGCGACGCGCTTGACGTCGCCTCGCGCGCGCCTTCTTGCGCGCCGCCTCCTCTTCTTTGCCGCCGCCGCGCCGCCCGCCCGGCGCGCGCGGGAGTCGGGGGTGGGCGGAATGGACTTGGCGATGGTGAACTCCACCAGCTGCGCAGAAGCGGTAGTGGCACGTCAGAAAACAAAGGCAAAACCGAGAACTGAAACGAAATCAAAAGCCAGAGTCACCAGCGGGCCGAGGGGGACCATCTCGAGGTCCCACGGGGTCCGGCCCTCAGGCATCGGCGGCGTCCGGGTATCGACGGCGCTCCGCGCCCGGGTGAGCGCATACGGCCGCTCAAGGGGCGTCGGGAGCATCCGTGACCTCACCAGGTCGACGGGGTTGGCCGCCTCCGTCATCTCGAAGATGCAGAGCTGCCTCTCCATCAGAGACACGACCCGCAGATGGTGGAGGAAGGCGAGGACGCCCATCGCGGTCAGCCCGTGCTTCCTCAGCCGCTGCAGCCGCGCGCCCGGACCGACTCTCGCCGCGCCGGTGCCGAGGCGTGGACACCCCCGTAGCCCCGGGAGCCGGGCCTCTCCTTGAACACCCGGCCGGTGTGGGGGGAAGGCCGTGCTCGGCGTTGCGCGGGTAGAACCATCCCCGCTCCCGGCCCGGCGTTGTTCGTCGTCATGGTGCGGGGGGATGTAGACGTCCTTGAACCGCCCCCGCGGGGCAAGCGACATCCCGCCGGCGCGCATCGCGCGGCGGGTCCTTGGCTCCGTTGTGGGCCGCGTGATGAGATCCGCGCGGAAAAGGTGTACCCGCAGCTCCCAATTAATCGGGATCCCCGGTACCCTTCGCGGACGCCCACGAATGTGGCCGCTCGCGAGATCGCGTTGGGGGGCGAAGTTATGCAGCTCCACCCCGTAGTAGTAGCACATCGCCCGCATGAAGGTGCTCGCCGGCGCGGCGAAGCCCCGCTCGTGGTAACGGGTGAAACTCACCACGTAGCCCTCCGGCGGGTTGGGCTCGCGGTCCGCAGCCGGCGGCACGATCCACTCCGCCGGACGTCCGTCTTCGTTGGCCGCCAACGGCCGGCGGCGACCGGCTCGCCCGGGCGAGCCGGGTCACCGTCGACCTCTCCCGTGCGTACGGCTCCAAGAACCTAAGGGGAGGCCGAGGCGGCGCCATGAAGAGGGCGAGGGCGAACGAGGAGCGGAGGACAAGGAGCGGAGGAAAAAGCCCTAACGAGCGAGCCCGCATGGCGGCAAGAGCAAGACGAAGGCGAAGGGGCGGAGGACCGAAAATGGCGAGACGCTAAGGTAAAAAACCGTCGTCCCCTCCTCCCCGCGGTTTATAGGCCAACGGGCGAGCTCTCGGAGCGGACGCCCCGACCAGCATTAACCTGCAGGGGAATCTTTCCATCGCGTCGACGGGCGGGCCCCACCACGACCGCGGCGGCCACAACACTTGCAGCGGGTCATCATTACGGCAAAGACGGGCGGCGACCGAGGCGAAGCCGTCACGTCCGCCCGCCGCGCCGCCCACTACGCGCGCGCGCGCGGCCGCGGGCCTAAAAAGGCGCGCCCGCGCCGCAAACCCGCGGCCACGACCGCAAGGCACTTAAGTGCCGGGTCCCTTGCCAAGCAAGGAGAACCCTCGAGCGGGGCGGACCCTCGGCTCGAAACAAAAAGCGACCCTCGATGGGATATCGGCGTGAGAAGGTCGCCGGGACTGCTCGATGTAGAGCGGGCGACCGCGGGCACCCATGCCACGCAAAACCCTCGAGCGGCACGAGCCCTTGGCTCAAGATGACGTCAACCCTCGATTGGATATCGACGTGAGAAGGTCGCCGGGACTCGCTCGATGTAGAGCAAGTGACCGCGGGCACCCATGCCACGCAAAACCCTCGAGCGGAGCGAGCCCCCGACTCGAGACAATGTCAACCCTCTACGAGAAGGCACACGCGTGATAAGGTCGCCGGGACCCACTCGATGTAGAGGCGGCAACCGCGGGCACCCATGCCGCGCCGCACCACCAACTAGCACCTCGAAGGCCGGCTCGCCCAGACCCCTCGACGGCCGCAAAACGTGAAAAGACGGGGCCGCCCGGGCGCCACCCCCGCACGGCCCCTGCGATCGAGGTTCGAAGCCCGACCCTCGACGGGTTCGAACGGGCGCCACGGATCGCGAGTTAGGGACGACGAGGGCACGCGCACTCGAGCCGTTCCTCGAGCCCGTCGGCTCGAGGGTGCCCCACATGTCGTGTTCAAGAGCCGGCGAGGGCGCTAGCGGGGGGATCCCACCGAGGGAGACCTTCCGCGCCCTCGGTCCCTAGCGAACGGGACCGAGCCCCACCCTAGCAAACCCACGCAAGCGCTTCCATGGACGTGTCTCCGGACCGCGCATCCTACCCTTATCGAACGGGGCATGGGCGTCCACTTGAACCACCCGTTACCGGCTCGAAGAGGAATCGGCAATTCGCAACCCGCTCGATGGGAGTTGCGAAACCTCACCCTCCGTCCCGCGGAGGGACGGCGAGGGCGCGTTAAAAAACAAGTCGTCAGGCTCTACCCGATCGCCTCGAACGGGCCAAGGCTCGGGGGCTTGATGCACGGCTACACCTCCTTGAAATTGTACCCGCCCGAGACAGTGTCAGCGGTGCGTGCACCCCCGAAGCCGGCTGAAATACCGCCGATGCCGGTTGGCATATGTGCCACGTCTCTCTGACCTCTCGTGGTTAACCCCTGCAGGAGAACCCTCACTCTTGCAGGGCTTCGGGGGCTAGACCCGCGGGTCCGCTGACGCGGCCCCACGGAAAGCGTTCGCAAACAAGGAGGGAAGAACGTCCTATCAGTAGGTTCCAGCATCTGCGGGAGCCTCAATGGCAAACCCGCAGATGCTCGGGGGCTACTGTCGGGGACCGCCCTAGGGGCCCCCTTAAACAACGGGGGAACCCTCACTTAAATCCCGCACCAAAACACGTTAAGCCTAACAATGCGAGGTAACTAACCATGCAGGGCATGGCCCAAGCCGCGGGACTCAGACGGCCCACCGAGACGACCCCCTTAGAAGTCCCCTCGAGCGGGCTCCGCCTCGCTCGAGGGCGCACTCCCCTCGGGCGGGCTCCGCCCCGTTCGAGGAACAAATCCTCCCTCGAGTGGTTCCGCACCCGCTCGAGGGCTCACTCCCCCTCGAGCGAGTCGCGTCTCGCTCGAGGGTCCGTCCCGCCCGGCCGGGGCCCGCCACGCTCACGGGCGTCCCGCACGCGTGCGCCGGCCCCGTACACGGGCATTTAACGCCCCGACGCCGTGGGACGGCGCCATCATGCGCCGGGGCTCGCGCCCGGTGCCGCCGCACCAACTCCCCGGGGAGGCGCCCATCCCCGCCCGCGTGGGAAGGGGGGCGTGCGCGCGCGCGCGGCGGTGTCGGTCCCGTGACACCGCGCGCCCACTACGGTACGGCTAACGCGCCCGACCCTCGAAGGGGGCCGGGCGCACCCTCGATTTCACTTTCCGGTGACCTTACGGGGGTTAGGTGAAGGCGCTAGGCCGGTGGACCGCCATCCCGGCCCCGTGACGGCGTGGCCGCCGTACCCGCGCGTGCGGGCGCACGCCGGCGGCGTAGCAACCACTCCACTCTTGTGAAGCGCATTGGGAAGGAACGCCGTTCTGCTCGCTCCCGTACCCCCGTACCGGCCATCATCGGCACCTCCCCTCGAAGCCTACCGGAGGACGCCACCACCACCGCCGCCATCCTACCCTCGAACCGCCACTATTCGGGTGCGAAGTAGGCCATCATGGCCGGATCGCTGCGAAGATCGTCCGGACGGCCACCCACTCTACAGCGTAGCACGACGTGCACCCCCACGTAGCTGGATAGCGCGGCGTGCATGTAACTCGCCGTCCCCTTGGCCTATAAAAGGGGAGGCGAGCCCCCGGCGCGGGGGGACGGGGAAAACGGGACGGACAACGCGAACACCTCACACACCATGCACACACTCCTCATTCTCCCACAACATCTTCAGCCACCCTTCCAGGGACTTGGAGGTCACGCTTCCTCTCCCGCCTTGCTTGTATTTGCCCCACTACAAGCACCCCCGGTGCTAAGTAATATAGTGCCCCGAGCACGCCCCTGCTGGACGTACGGCCCCGCGGCCGGAACCAGGATAAAATCTCTGTGTCACTTGTTGCTTAGCATCGACCATTGAGGGATAGACCTAGGCGCTATCTACTTGGTTAGTGTCGGGACCATATTCCGCACCGACACCGGGCGCATGATGGCGCCGCCCCACCATTGTCGGGGCATTAAATGCCCGCGTACGGGAGCAGGCGTGCGCGTGCGGAGCGCCCTCGAGCGAGGCGGACCCCGTTCGAGGGCGGAGCGGACCCTCGAGCGAGGCGGAGCCCGCTCGAGGTAAGCGCACCCCCTCGAACGGGGCGGAGCCCGCCCGAGGGAGGCGCGCATCCTCGAGCGAGGCGAAGCCTGCTCGAGGGGATCTTTGAGTGGGCCGCCTTGGTGGTCCGTTGGGGCCACCGCGGCGTGGGCCATGCCCTGCATGCTTAAGCGAGGCGTGTTTGGCTTTGGCTTGTTGCGGGTTTTAAGTGGGGATTTCCAAGTTGTTAAAGGGGACCCCTAGGGTTGTCCCCGACACCGTGACGGAAACGACGTCAATGGCACACATGCAAGTGCACACAAATAAGGGATCACGTGAGAAGCAACTAGGGAGGAAACCGGGGCCGAACCGGGCCGAAATGGGCCTGGGCCGGCCGGCCTGGGCAGACCGGCCCAGCCCACTCCGGGGTCGGTTCGGTGCCCCTTTTGCCCTAGGTGTTTGTGTATTTATTGCCTCCGCCGCTGTTGGCCACCACATCTAACAAATCATCCTACCGACGCCATTCACTAGAAAACCGCCGCCGCAAGATGAGGGAGAAAGTTAGATGAGCTCATCGCAAGGATCAACGCTGGCGGAGAGAAAGAAGCAAGAGGAGGACTCCAAGCTGCTAGCCTAGGGGTGTTCCCAAGCTCCATCGCCGCCATCTTCATCGATGACGTTCTCCGGAGTCTCCTTCACCCCTATGTGCTTCAATCCATGTAAGATGATGGGGTAATATCTCCGTTCATCCCTAGGGTTAGATGGATGCAAGCTATGTGATCGCTACTTGATTCGTGGTTTCAATCTATTTCTTTCATGTTGATGATGCTTTGATGATTAAGGTTAGCTACCATGTTTTTCGGGCGTATGATATCCGCTACTCCCATAGATTCCATCAACATACCATGTCCATCATAGGTCTAGTCACGATTACCTTCGCGTAGTGACAGTATGAGAGGAGGGAAAGGACGAAACTGTGGTCACAACCCCCGGTAGATTGGTTTACCACTCTCGTGTAGTAGATGCATACCTTGTTATCCTAGAGCCTAGGGAGGGAACACTTATCTTTCTTAATCACTCTCTTGTGTTCACCCTTTACCATCTAGTTTAACCCTAGATTTGTTTGATCAACTTAACTTAGATTAACTTAGGTTAGATTGTTTTACCTTTAGATTAATACTCTTTCGAAGGTTTTCCATTCAACTAGATTAGTACTTGGTTAAGCGCTAGCAATCCCCTTGCCCCGCGGATTGTTAAGAACCTTGGGAATCCTGTGGTGAAAAAGGTGTAGGTCCTTACGCTTGCGGATCATAGGTGGATGCGAGTTTTATCCGTCAACAGTACCTGTAGGGTAGTTCGGTCGATCTTGGCTGCCTGGGCGACCATGACCACTGCTTCGGCTTTGGTTGCTGAGTCTTTGGAGAGCTCAACAGTGGCACTTTCCCAATTGTAGGAGACCATGATGTCTCCTAGGACGGAAAGGATCTCGTTTGGCACCGGCATCTTCAAGATGAGGTAGGTGTGATGCGGTATAGCCATGAAATTGGCAAGCATAGGTCGTCTGAAGATGGCGTGGTATGATGAGCGGAAGTCTGCGACCTCAAATGTCAGGTGCTCTGTACAAAAGTTCTCCTTTGTGCCAATGGTGACCCGAAGGCATACACGACCTACGGGGTACGCAGCCTTTCCGGACACAACCCCGTAGAAGGGTTCATCACAAGCGGTCATCTTGCTGAAGTCGAACTCTATCTTGCATAGCGTCTCTATGAAGATGATGTTTAGGTTGCTACCTCCGTCGATGAGTGAGGACCACGAGCGTCCTGGTGGACCAGAACCGGCGGAATGTCCGCCCCCTCATTGCGGACTGTCCGCGTCCTGTTAGTTCAGCCCAGTTTGTCATGGTGTTCTTCGTGTTCTTGATTTGTTTCGGTTTGATCCGGTTTTGTTTCAGGTTTTTGTTGCAGCCGGTTCGCGGACGGTCCGAGCTTCATTAGCGGACGGTCCGAGCTTCATTAGCGGACGGTCCAGATCCCGCGCGGACGGTCCATGTGGTCTTCGCGGATGGTCCGTTTTTCTCGGGTCCTTTCTGGTGGTTCTGTTGGCTTTAACGGACAGTCCGTGGCTCCTGGCCGGACGGTCCGCGTGGCCCTTGCGGACTGTCCGCGGCACACAGCCGGACCGTCCGCGTGGCCTTGCGGACGGTGCGCTGCCCCACCCGGCGGACGGTCCGCGCGTGTGCCGGCGGCTTTGTTCCTTGGTTCGATTCCTCCCTACTTCTTTCGTGCTTCCGCGTGTGCTTCAAGTAATCATTCCAAAGACTTGAGGTTGATCCATACCCTTGTTGTCTTGGCGGTTGGTGTGTGATTCGATCCATCGCTCGTGTGTGACTGGGATTTGTCTAGGGTAAAGGCCGGGTTCTTTGAGAAGAATTTTTACCGGCTCCTATTCACTCCCCCCTCTCTAGTCGCCATCCGATCCTTCAATTGGTATCAGAGCTTGGTGCCAGATTCGTGGTGACTTTGACAAGTCTTGAATCCTAAGATGGCTTATGTTGAGTGGGGCGGTCTGCCGCACTTCGATGGGAAGGGTTACCACAAGTGGGCGGCTCGTATGATGATCTTTCTTCGTGGCAAGTTGCTGGATTTTATTGTGCTTGACAAGACCTATGCTATTCCAGCTGAGATCCACACTCTTATGGTGACCGATGCTGGTGCTAAGGCCAAGTATGAGGCAAATGCAAAAGCCGTTGATCACTTGGTCCGAAGTTTGTGTGATCCTGAGTTTGAGCGTGTTCGTCATTTGAATCTTGCTTGGCAAATTTGGGAGAAGTTGTTGGTTGCTCATGGTGGTGATAACCATGTGAAGGCTCGCCTCTTTGTTTCTTACCGGATGCAATATGAGAACTTTACTCAACTTCCCCGTGAGGACATTGATGCGATGTTTCAGAGGTTCACCGCTATCGTGAACAACATGAAGGCCAATGTTGAGGATTTCCCTTACACCGAGCAAGATCAAGCTTTGAAGCTCTTGCATATCTTGGACCCAAATGTTTGGGGTGCTAAGGTTGAGGCCATCAAGGAGTTCCGTCAATACTTGACTATTGAGTTGGATGACCTCTTTTCTAAGCTCAAGTCGGCTGAGGTTGACAAGAAGTTGCAATCCAAGCATGAGGGCTCGATTGATCATAGTCTTGCTCTTGTGGGCGGATCAAAGGGCAAAGACAACACCAACCCTTCCTGTCGACAGTTTTCCTTGTCTTCTCTCATGTCCATTCCAGATGATGAGTTCGATGTGCTGAGAGAGGAGGAACTGGCCTTGCTCTCAAGGAGGTTTGATCAACTACATGAGAACCGGAGGAATGCAAGGCGGAGCTCGGGGACATGTTACAAGTGTGGCAAGCGTGGACACTTCATCGCCGAGTGCCCGGAAGCGGAGGAGAACAAGTACAAGATGAGCGAGTACAAGGCGCACCCAAGGCGTGAAGACAAGTACTCCTCCAAGGGCAAGCACTACGGCAAGTCCAAGAGCAAGGACAAGGACAAGCGGCGATCGAGCAAGGGCGGCCACAAGAAGGACAAGGCAAGGGCCATGGTAAGGTCAAGCGACGCGCATTCATGCTCAAGCAGTGAGGATGAAGACGTCGGGAGGCACAAGGGCAAGAAGAATGCAAGTCGGAACCTCAGTGGGTTGAGCTGTGTTGCACTTGGAGGCTTTTGTGGCATGGCTCATAGCTCAAGCAGCAAGAAGAGCGAGAAAGAAGACACCGACTCTGACTCAGAGGATGAGGCAGGAGGCTTGGAGAACATTTGGTTGATCGATTTTGGATGTTCCCAACACATGACCGGAGACAAGAAGTGGTTCTCCAACCTCACCCCAGTAAAGGAATAGATGTACGTCACTTTTGGGGAAAACGGACGAGGAAAGGTGATTTCTGAGGGTATGGTACATTAGAGTGACAAGGTAACGTTGAAGAGAGTTGCTCTTGTGAAGTCTTTGGGTTTCAATTTGCTTTCGGTTTCTTAGTTGCTTGATGAGGGCTTTGAGGTTCGTTTCAAGTCTGGTGAGTCTCGTTTGCTGGATTCTCGAGGTGATCTTGTTTGTATGATCACCCCCGAGGGTCAGATTTTCAAGGCTGATTTCTCTCGTTCTTTGGGTCCTGCTCGCTGTTTGATGGCCGGTCCTTCTTCTGATTTGTGGAAATGGCATAGGAGGTTGGGTCACTTGAGCTTTGATTTGGTTTCCCGCTTGAGTGGTCTTGACCTTGTCTGAGGATTGCCGAGGTTGAAGTTTGAGAAGGATTCGGTTTGTGTTTCGTGTAGGCATGGCAAGATGGTAGCCACTCCCCATCCACCCCTGACTGATGTCATGACCGAGCGTCCGACAGAGCTGTTGCATATGGACCTTGTTGGGCCAGCTCGAGTTCGCTTGGTGGGTGGGAAGTGGTATGTCCTTGTTGTGGTGGACGATTACTCTCGCTATGCCTGGGTGTTTTTCTTGGAAGACAAGAGTGAGACATTTGGCTTTGTTCGAGATCTGATCGTGAGGTTGAAAAACGAGAGGCATGGGAATGCTATTCGAGCTATCCGCTGTGATAGTGGCTCAGAGTTCAAGAACTCTCGTTTTGATGCCTTTTGTCGTGATCTAGGTCTTGAACATCAGTATTTGACCCCTTTTGTGCCCCCTCAAAATGGAGTTGTGGAAAGGAAAAATCGGACTCTTTGTGAGATGGCTAGGACGATGCTCGATGAGCATAGGACTCCTAGGAGGTATTGGGCTGAGGCGGTCAATACGGTCTGTCATGTTTCCAATAGGATTTTATTACGAGCTTTCAAGAGGAAGACTTGTTATGAGCTTATGCATGGCCGGGCACCCAAGGTGAGTCATTTCCGAGTCTTTGGCTGCAAGTGCTTTATTCTTAAGAAGGGAAAACTTGACAAGTTTGAGGCTAAGTCTAGTGATGGGATTTTCTTTGGTTATGCTAATCATTCTTGAGCCTTAGGGTGCTTAACCTTGAGACTAACAAAATCATGGAGACTTGCGAGGTAACCTGCGACGAGACAATGCCATGTACCTCTCTTGGCTTTGAATGTGCAGGTGATGAAGAGATGGCTGAGGACCTCTTTGAAGAGGAGAAGGATGAAGCTAGAGATGATGATGGAGAGAACCATGCGCCTGAAGCTGAGTGTGTACCCACTACTTCCCCTACGACCACTACTGAGGACCACGACGATGGACAAGAGGACCAGGCGAGAGAAGCTGAAGTTGAGGGGGAGGTAGTCTCGAGGCGTGAGGCTCCCCGACGGATTCAAGAAGTGCATCCCCTATCGAAGATCATTGGGGACATCGACAAACGTACTACGCGGTCAAGGTCTAGAAATACCTCTCATTTCGCTCATGCTGCATTTGTTGCCTCCTTTGAGCCCAAGGACATTGGACACACTTTATCTGATGCAAATCGGGTCAATTCTATGCATGAGGAGTTAGAAAATTTTGAGAGGAACCAAGTGTGGGAGTTAGTTAAACCGCCTCCAAATTGCCATCCTATAGGAACCAAATGGGTTTGGAAGAACAAAGAGGGTGAGAATGGGATGGTTGTGAGGAACAAGTCCAAACTTGTTGCTTAGGGATATAGTCAGAAGGAGGGAATCAACTATGAGGAGACCTTTGCTCCTGTGGCCTGTCTTGAGGCAATTCGAATCCTTCTAGCCTTTACCGTGGCTAAAGGGTTCAAGTTGTTCCAAATGGATGTGAAGAGTGCTTTTCTGAATGGGGTCATAGAGGAGGAGGTGTATGTGAAGCAGCCACCGGGGTTCGAGAGTGAGAAGTATCCACACAGGGTGTACAGGTTGAAAAGGGCTCTGTATGGGTTGAAATAGGTGCCCTGGCCTTGGTATGGGAGATTGAGAGGTTTTTTGTTGAGCAGAGGGTTTGTGATGGGTACCGTGGATAGGACCATGTTTCTCCTCAAGAATGGAAATGACTTGTTGGTTGTGTAGATATACGTGGATAATATTGTCTTTGGTGGCTCGTCACATAACCTTGTTGCCAAGTTTGCAGATGAGATGAGCAGGGAATTCAAGATGAGCATGATGGGCGAGTTGCAGTACTTTCTCAGGTTGCAGATCAAGCAAGTGAAGGACGTAACATTTGTACATCAGACCAAGTACACGAAAGACATGCTGAGGAAGTTCCAGATGCAAGATGTGAAGCCTATGTTGACACCCATGGGGAGTACGACTACTTTGGACGCGGACGAGGACGGAGAACCAGTGGACCAGCGGGAGTACCAGAGCATGATTGGCTCCCTCCTCTACCTGACGGCGACGAGGCCAGACATACAGTTCAGTGCATGTCTGTGCTCTCGTTTTCAGGCTTCGCCGAGGACATCACATCGACAGGCCATCAACAGGATCTTCAGGTACCTACAGTCTGCCCCTGGTATTGGCCTTTGGTATTCTTCCTCCTCGACTCTTTCACTTCATGGTTCTTGTGATGCGGATTTTGCTGGTTGTCAAGTCGAGAGGAAGTCTACTTCAGGCACTTGCCAGTTTCTTGGGTCCTCGTTGATTTCGTGGTCTTCCCGCAAGCAGTCTAGTGTAGCTCAGTCTACCACCGAGGCAGAGTATGTTGTAGCCGCGAGTTGCTGTTTCCAGCTGTTGTGGATTTCATACACTTTGAGAGACTTTGGTGAGGAGTGCACCCAGATCCCACTTCTTTGTGATAGCACGAGTGCCATAAGCGTAGCGAAAAACCCAGTGCTTCATTCCAGAACCAAACACATAGAAGTGAGGTATCGTTTCTTGAGAGACAATGTGGAGAAAGGGACCATTGTGCTGAGTCATGTCCCTACCCAATATCAGCTTGCAGACATCTTTACAAAGCCTCTCGACCAAGCTACATTTGTGCGCATGCGGGGAGAACTTGGGGTTTGTTACCCTTTCTAGTTGATTCTTGGGGGATTTGCTTTTGTACCATATGTATCATACCATGTTTACATTGATGTATATACATGCTTTGCTTGATGTATAAACCATGGTAGGATAGCCATCATGTTATATATCATGTTGCATTTGTATCATATTGCATTTTAGGATGATGAGCTTCTTTCATATGCCTTATTTGAGTTTCTTTGGCTATTTGTGAGATATTGGTCACGTATGTGGAGAAATGGCTATGTGAGGCTATGCTCTTAGAATATTTGAGATATATGTGTTGTGAGATAGCCTTTTTGAATCAAATGCTAATCTTGACTAAATTTGATGAAATGTGCTCCACTCATGTGTAGTAGTGTATCCATGTCACATTTTGGTCTAAATGTGCCTTTCATGCTTAGATTGTGCTTGGATGTCTTTTTCTTGCATTTGGGCCAATGGCCAATATTATTGTGAATGTTTAGCCTATGTTGCATTCATGGAGGAGCATAAGCTTCTTTTTGCCGCAAAGGCACTTCATGTACCATGAAATGAATTAATCTTGAAAAGAAGTGTGTATGCTTGAACAATGCTCCATCCATCATGTTTATGCTTAAAATGTCTTATTTTTCACACATGGGTGCAAAAAATGTTGCATGATGTTCACCAGTGGAGAAGTCTCCCCGAAGTGGACACATGGCTCATGAGCTTTAACATGATCTCTTGTTGAGAATTTGATATCCTTGTATGATCTCTGGATGATATGCATGTTTTTGGCTATAATATGACATGGATAGGCCTTTAAATTTGAAGTGAGCCATCTTTTGATAAAACTGCTCAAATCTGAAAATTTGCTTTGTCACATGCCTATATTTCCATATATTACTTGTGGTAGTGCTTTGACTATGCTATGACCCATATGTGTGCTCTTTGTCTCATTTCTAGCCTTTGACACTAGATTTGGCCTATTTGAGAAGCTCATGTAGATGTTTATATGCTTTGTCTTACATTCATGCATTTTCACCTTGATTCATACATTGTCAACAAGGGGGAGAAGAGGTGAGCTTAATGAAAAATTCAGAAAAATGCATCTAAAATTTGGAAGTTTGCATCCATATGTTCAGCGGGAGCTTGCATTTGTTCAGGGGGAGCTTTCTAGCTGTTTTCGGTGTGGAGTTTGTGCTTTGCTTGGCTTGTGACCTTTCTTTGCCTTTCTTTGGTTTTCGTCATGAGTTGAGCTTCTTTGTTTTTCTTTCTTCTTACTTTCTTTCTCTGAATTTCATTTCGCATTGTGTGTTGTCAATGCACTCATCAAGGGGGAGATTGAGGACCAAGAGCGTCCCGGTGGTCGATGGATGACCGCTCCTCAGTGATGAGTGATTGGCAACGGGTGTTGGCTGACTCTTGGCTCAGTGTGCAGGTGTAGGCTGCGGCCTAGTTCGTGTTGTTGCAGGTGAAGAACGGGTGCGAAAGGTCTTCAGCCTTGAGTGGCCTCCGGGAGATGGAGAGACAAGTAGGCTCGGTTCGAGGGACCCGGTGGACAGCGGGACTAGGTGCGGGCCACATGGTGGCGAGACGAGCAAGACGAAGTCGTGGACGATCGAGCCGATGCACGGTGGCGGTCGAGTCAAGAGGCTTGGCGGGAGGCCGGGCCGAGCACGCGGGGTTTGGTGGTTTGCCCACAAAATCATCGGAGGACGGTTTCTTGGTTTGGGCCTCAAAACCAAGTCCGAAGGCCCAACACGACGGAGACGGGATCCGGGCGTGTCGGGAAGCTTGGAAGCGTAGGACACGCGGCGGGATCGGATGGCTTGCGTCGGGAGGACGCGGGGTGCGGCAAAGGCGTGGCCGCTCGATGGCAAGACCCACAAACATTACATAAATGCCCCTGCGTGGGTTGTATCGCCAGTAGTTGAGTTAGGGGTAGTCGAGTCATTTCCCACACCGGCGGGACCCGATATATAAGCCATGAGTGTGTGTGGATGGCTCCCTCTCTCCGCAACTTAGGGTTTCATTTCCCCCCTCCCATTTCTCTTTTTCCTAGACTATTTTCTTCTCCATTTTCTCTAGGCTAGCATGAGAGCTTCATGAGAGATTTGTTGAGAGGGATGGATGCTAGGGTGGCATGCTAGACCTTGTGAATCTTTCCTGGTTTGCATAGAAGATTCGGCGTTGTGGTTCCCGTGATGTTTTTCAGAGTCATTTTTGTGCTATTTTCGTGCTCGTCTTGATTCTCGTTTTCTAGACGGTTTTGGCTCGGATTTGTTTGGGGGATTCATCCTTGAGTGCCTCGTGCCTCTTTTCCAAGTGATTTCTTGCCCCCAAACTCCTCAAATCGTCTTAGATTTGTTATTCTTTGGATGAACTCGAGAGTAGAACTTGTGCTCATGTGATCCGCGATTCCCGGTGTTTTGTTGGGTTTGGAGACGAGATTTTTGGGGTATAATCTCACCTAGGGGTGCTTAACATCTCCCCCAAATCTTGTCTCAAGAACTTGAACCGTTTGGGAAATCCGGTGATGGGTGGGTGGAGTTGACTTCGCGAGCTCGGGCTCTCTCAGCTTTGTTTGAACCGGCGGACTGTCCGCCCCCTCCTTGCGGACTGTCCGCGTCTTGTCAGTTCAGCCCAGTTCGTCGTGATGTTCCTCGTGTTCTTGATTTGTTTCGATTTGATCCGGTTTTGTTTCAGGTTTTTGTTGCAGCCGGTTCGCAGACGGTCCGAGCTTCAGTAGCGGACGGTCCGGATCCCGCGCGGACGGTCCGCCTGGTCTTCGCGGACGGTCCGTTTTTCTCGGGTCATTTCTGGTGGTTCTGTTGGCTTTAACAGACGGTCCGTGTTTCCTGGCCGGACGGTCCGCGTGGCCCTTGCGGACTGTCCGTGGCACCTGGCCGGACTGTCCGCGTGGCCTTTGCGGACAGTCCGCCCCACCTAGCCGGACAGTCCGCCAGTGCCTGGCAGCTTTGTCCCTTGGTTCGATTCCTCCCTACTTCTTTCGTGCTTCCGTGTGTGCTTCAAGGCATTGTTCCTAAGACTTGAGGTTGATCCATAACCTTGTTGTCTTGGCGGTTGGTGTATGATTCGATCTATCGCTCGTGTGTGACTGGGATTTGTCTAGGGTATAGGTCGGGTTCTTTGAGAAGAATTTTTACCGGCTCCTATTCACTCCCCCCCCCTCTCTAGTCGCCATCCGATCCTTCAATGAGGGTTTTCGGCAGCCAGGCCCCGTTGACTATGGGGTTGATGACCAGCCGATAGGTTCCGGGGTCCGGGATGTGAACCCAATGACCTTTCCTGGAGAAAGTGATTGTGAATTCAGACCACTGCAGAGGTCGCTGGTTTTCGGTGTTGACGTGCCCGATCTCCCTAGCGTTTGATCGAGTCTGTTGGTTGCTTTTCATCGCTTGGCGACCTCCGACGATGAAGTTGATCTTGCGGGTTCGTCGTTGATGTTGCCCCTGGTCTTCTTGGAGGTAGACGACACTCCAAGGGCTCGCTTCAGCTGCTCATACTCTCTCATGGTGTGCTTGGCGTCACGATGGAACTGGCACTGGTCGTCCATGACCATATTGAAGTCACCTTCGAGGAAGGTGGAAGGTCTTGGTGGATCTGCTACATAGGCTTCGCCAGATCGCTTGCGCGACCTGGTGCCTCTATCATCGTGGTCTTCTCCATTGAAGTCATGCATCACCGCATCCTGCGTGTCGACCAATTTGTCGATGAAGGCCATGAGGTCAGCAATGGTTTTTGCGTTAGCTTCGTGGATGTTCTCAAACAACTTAATGTTGGTGATTCCCTCTTTGTAGTAGGCGATGACGTCATCGTCTTTGACACCTGAAAGGGTGTTGCGCTTCTTGAAGTAGCGGTTAGTGTATTCATGGAGAGTTTCATCACTTCTCATCCGTACTCTGGCAAGGTGGTGAGTATTTCTAGGACGATTGTAGGTCGCCCGGTAGTTGGTTGTGAAGAGGCGAGACAAAGTTGCCCAGGAGGTGATGCACTCTGCTGGGAGATTGTCGAGCCACAGGAGTGGTGCCTTGCCCATCATGAGGGGGAAGTATCCTGCCATGTGGTCTTCATTTCCTCTAGAGGCACGCGCCGCTATGCTGTACATATTGAGCCATATACTTGGGTCGGAGCGACCGTCGTACTTCTCAATAGCTGGCTTGAAATCTTTTGGGTATCTGATCGTCCAGAGACGTCATGAGAAAGCTTGGAAATTATTGACTGCTCCCGGGCTTGCAGATGGGGCATGAGCCGCGGGGATGACGTAGAGGTCGTCGGGAGGGCCATTGTCTTGGTCGTACTAAGCACGTCGCAGGAGTTCTTTGTCATGCATGATTCGAAGAATTGTAGCTTGAATGGGGTTGTTGGCATCAAGGGCGTTAGGGACCCCGTGCTCGCGATCATAGTTGGGACGTCGGGCTATCTCGACGGCTATCTCGACTTCATCTCTTATGCGGTGACGCTGGCTTCCTTCTGCACGATTGGCCTGGACCAGAGGAGGCTGAGCTCCTGCGTTGTGTCTTGTGTTTGGAGCGACATTTTCTAGAACATTGGTAGCATTGGCTGCATTGTTAACGGCATTACCAGCAGCATTGGCTGGAGCGTTTGCTGGAACATTAGCCGTAGGGTTGGCTGGAGCATTAGTTGCAGCATTAGCAGCGGGGTTGACCGGCTGCGCTACTTTGTTTTCGCCTCAACCTTTTTCAGCCATCGGGTCGAGGGGACCCTGGCTACGACGTCGCTAGCAAGGGCGCACCGATCTGCTTCTGGACTAGGAACTTGTTGCGGATCTGCTGTATCCAGGACCTCTTTCTTCGATCTGAGCAGCTGCGACGCGGACGTTGGCTTGGAGGCGTCGGACCATTGGTGAATCTTCAAGGTGATTCAGAGCGGAAAGAGCGGCTCCCAATTTGGTTTGTGGTAAGATGTAAACTTTGAGTCCATCGCGCTCGAAGTCCCTGAAGAGGTCTCACGCACGTAGTCTATTGGCGCGAGGTGTGTCATCTTGGCGCCGCTGATGTGGGGCAGCTGGTGCCACTGGCGCTTGTTGCCCGACGTTGGCGTTGACTTGTCCGGCGTTAGCCGGTTGGTGGCCTGCACCTGGGGCAGCAACATCGAGCTCTTGTTGTCGTCGGACGGCTCTGGCAGCATTGGCGTTCTCACATTCTTGACGTTGCTCGTCTGTTTCTCCATCTTGTGGCGGTACATCCGCAGAGACGACCAAGATCTGGCGATCTAGGGTCTCGAGCTCTTCTCCCGGATAGTTCGGGGAAATCGTTGTGTGGGCGACCTGGAACGCAAGGCGGTTCGGAGACGACTCGTTGTTCAACCGGCGGCGGTGGGCCGCAGTAAAAGGACACGACACTGGCGTGCGTTGTGTTTGGACTTCTCGTGGATAGGGCAGGGTTCATCGAGGTGATTCCTGCGGCTTCCACGATCTTGAGAGTTGAGTCCATATTCGATCTAGATCTTGCATTTCATGTAGTGTGATGCTATGTGAGTAGTGTTGCACAAGCCAAGAGGCATGCTAGAGGCTGAAGGGGTCGTGCGAGGGCATTTGACGTGCTCACAGACTTTGATTGTGTCAGAGAGCATGCCCTCGACATGATCGATCCCGGCGATCAGGTCGCTAGGAGTGGGTGGGTGGGTTTCTGTCGACAGATCTATTTCGATTTGTTGGTTGGTGGTGACCGCATTGCCTTCGATGACGAGGTAGGCGACTGGAGCGGTGGATGTCATTGGCATCGAGCCAAAGCAGATGTCGACGGGGTTGACGAGGATGTCCGCCATGCTCTCCGGGAAGATGTCGCCGTTGGTCGAAGCCATCGAGTTGCATGAAGAACCTTGACTCATCCCTACCTGGCGTGCCAACTGTCAGATGGTGAGATCTAGACAGCCCACGGGGGTGTTAATCCTTGTGGTTTATATGTTCGGTGGGGAGGAGTCTAAGGCTAAGAACTCGAAGATCGCACACGAGTACGCGGAACACAGAGAACACGACGAGTTTATATTGGTTCGGGCCTCCGGAGAGTAATACCCTACGTCCAGTTGTCGGTGTAGATTGCTTAAAGATTGCGCATGAGTACAAGGGTCGCCTTGTCTACCTTATATTGGCCAGCGGATGAGGTCGGTTTCCAGACTCCTGGTCGGTGGGGACCTAGGGGTACCCACGTCTCACAATTGTTTACTTAAGAGCTTGGAAGCCTTTATAGGTTTAATGTGTTGTTAAATAGGAAAATGCTTTTTTATTCTTTATACCCTTTTATGAAATGGTGGCAAAAGCTTATTTAAGATATAAGTACACCCTCTTGCTGCTTAACAAATTAATTGGAATTAATTATCTTTTGTACACACCTTTGCTAGTGAAAGGTAAACTATTAAACCTTCACATGAAAAAAACAATAAATGAAGGAAAACGTTAACTAAGTGGTTATTAAAAGAATACACCCATGTTATAGTAACCTTAAAGAACAATAATTAATAATTAATTATTGTTAAGGTGAATGTGGCCAACAAGAGTTGGGTAAAATAATTAATCTATCACATCACCTAAACCCTGCATTGCATTCCGTGTGGACCTTCCCGACGGGGACTACTCACTCGTGCCGGAAGCCGAGGAAGTCGGGGCTGACGCAGATCTGCAGTACGTGGAAGTGATCGACGACACCGAGGTGCTCAGGCTAACACTGTTGACGAAGGCAAGTCCTGGTTCATTTAACCCAGTGTTTCAAAATTATATTGCAACTACCTCTGAATGATTGTGCATTTACGCACTGGAGTTGATATGGAACCTTAGATGCATGATCCCTAGGTATCTTGTCCTTACTAGTATGGTAGGTTGATAGCTGCTATGCTATAGGACCGTTACAAGTTGAGTGATGCTTGTCACTCGTGAGAATAGGTTCTTATGTTGCAACGATAAAATCTCCTTAAATGGATCGCTTATGTGGTAAGAGCATGGGATGTGGGCTCAGGTCCATTGGCTTTCGTGGGTTAAGTGTTTGAATGTACTAAGCACTTGTCGGCAATGAGACCAGTAAGCCTAGTACCTTAATGAGGCGGTGAGGGATCTTACTATTACTCATCTTGGGATGCATCTCACGGCTAGCTACCGGTGGTGTATGGTGAGTCTGGGTGCCTCGCGGGGTATACCGGATAGCCTGCACTAAATACTGTAAGATTCAATCCCGATTCGAAAATTTTTGGGAACCGCTTGGTGGTTGTCCTCGCGGGGGCATCCCATCGTGTGTTTAGGTCTACCTTGCAAGGTTGTAAACCAATCGATTGTCGGCCTCACACCGTTATCTGAGACTACTTACTCCACTGGCCATGAGATCCCTAATGATGGAAGTTGATGAAAGCTATGCTTGAATAATTGTATTGCTCAACTTATGCTTGTGATAGATGGCTAATCTAGAAAAGAGTAATCCCACTAGAACTTGTCCTAAAATCTTGAAAGTAAGGACATACTATTTGTTACTTTTCAGCAAAAGAAACCTAGTGGCCAAAAGCCTATCATGTCTAGAGTTGGGGAAGTAGTTATCACGGACGGGTAAGTGAAGGACCGAAACGGCGAACCAGACAGGGGGGGGGAGTGAATGGGAGCCGATAAAAATTCTTCTCGAAGGAGATGGAAACTCCAACAAGATGAACACGGCTTCCAACACACGTCTCCGACTCACTACCAAGGTTGGTCAAGCCCACGTAGCCACTGGAGTGCCACTGGACCTAGGAACCAACACACAACCTTCCGACCCGAGAAACGCAGCGGAAAAACCAAACCTCGAGTCTACAGACCCACACTGGTCAGGCCGGTGAGCACCACCTGTCAGATCGGTCCCTGCTGGTGAAACTGAGCAACTTCCACTAAGTGGCTCTACACCGGTCAGACCGGTGAGACACCGGTCAGACCGATGGCAGCCTGAAAGCCCCCAAGGCACCAAACAGCCCAACCGACCACCAAACGGACCCAAACTCGAAACAGCAGCAGCACGGGACAACAACGAACACACCAAGACGTTCACCCGAGCAAAAACCCACAAGGGCTCGCACCGGTCAGACCGGTCAAGAGCACCGGTCAGACCGGTGTAGCCTGGGCAGCTCGGGATGAACAGCACCCGCGGGTCAACTCCCCCAAATCCAAATCTCGATCTCCCAAATCACTCCACGGACTTGAACAAGACTTTGGGGATATCAGGAACACCTCATGAGGAGTCCATAGCCAAGTTTAATCCCACAAAAACTCGTCCAAAAGGGAGGAATCGAAGAAATCCCGCCGAAAGCACTTCCAACCCAAGAACTCAAGAAACCCCAAAATCGAGCACCTTTACTCACGGATTTGGGAGGGGAATCACAGCCCAAAGAACCACGAAGGGTCCCACAAATTTCCCCCATCAAATCCCCAAGAGAAAGGCCCCGAAAACACCCCAAAGAAATCACGAAGAGAGGGCTCCGAAAATCACCACCAAGAACAACCGGGGAAAACACATCCAAACCTTGAGGAACCACGCCGAATCATCTATACAAGAAACAAAGGTTCGTACAAGGTCTAGCAAGCCGCCCAATCATCCATCCCTCTCTACAAGATCCCTCCGTGAAGCTCTCTTTCTAGTCCTAAAGAAAACCTAAGGAAAATAGGTGGAAAATAGGAAAACTAATGAGCTAGGGTTCCACAAGTTGGCTGCCATCCTCTCACCTCTTGGGTTATATGGAGGCAACCGAATGTCTAAAATGTCCTTCTCTACTAACTAGGAATTCAAGCCCCTCAAGGGCGGATTTGGAATTCTTGATGTCTTCACCATCGGACGGATGCCCGGCGACCGCACCCTGTGTAGCCACAACGCAAGCCATGCGATCCCGACGCGTGTCCTCCGCTTCGAAGATTCGGGATCGCGTCGTCGCACACCGGTCGACCGGTCCGCGGCGCCGCAGCCTCCGTCTTCGGTTCTTCGGTTTTGGCTTTGTGGATCAACCAAGGAACCCGGTGGTTTTCTCGGTGAACCACCGGAAACCCCGCGAACTTGGTGTAGCCTCCGCCAATCTCCACTCATGACTTGGCTCCCACATAGTCCCGGCTCGACCTTGGTTTTGAGGCTCTACCAAGAAACCGTCCATGACTTCATCTTGCTGTTCATTCCACCATGCGGCCCGCACTTGACCCCGGCCGGCCACCGGGTCCCTCGAACGAAGCCTACTTGTCTTCTCCACACCTGGAGGCCTCACCGGCAACGACATTTCGCGCTTGTTCTTCACCTGCACCAACACGAGTCAAGCCGCAACCTGCACCTGCAATACTTAGCCAAGAATCAGTCCACACAACATTGTCAATCACTCATCACACAAGAAAGCGACCATCCACCGGTCCTCGAACCACACATGGTCCTCAATCTCCCCCTTGATGAGTGCATTGACAACACCCACACGATAGTAACAATAGAGGAAAGAAAAAGAAAAGAAACAAACAAAAAGAAACTCCAACAAGCGATCGAAAGCCAAACAGAGGCAAAAAGCAAGATCACTTGAAGAAGACAAGTCTCGGACCCCTTAGGCAAGGGCAACGGCTCGACACATCCGAGACAAAGAAAAGCTCAAGCAAAGAGCGCAAACCATCAAAGCACAGCTCGAAAAACCACAAAGAGATCACCCTGCACCAATGCACCTCCCCGTGGACGAATGCATGCAAACCACTTGAAAACAGGACAGCTGCAGCACTTTCAGCTCACACCGGTCAGACCGGTCATCACCACCGGTCAGACCAGTGCCTAACATATGTACAGGACCAGCACTCACACCGGTCAGACCGGTGCTCTTCACCGGTCAGACCGGTGTACAACAGAGCCCAGAAATGGCTCGAAACCACCTGAAAACCTTCTAAATGCGTCCGGTAAACCATTTCAAGCTCAAACTTCTCCCCCTTGTTGGCAATGCATGAATCAAGCCAAAAATGCAAAACTTTCAACCTAGAGCTTCTCAAATAGACAAAATTCAACAAAGAATGCTACACATGTCCAAATGAGCAAGTTAGGTACTCTACGGCTTCGTATCGATCTCAACTACATGATCACCAAGTTTCACAACCATTGGACGAAGCTAAGATGGATTTTGGCAATTTTGTGAAAAACTTGCCTCTCATGAGCAAAGTCCTAAACATGATCAAAGCATATCAAAATGGCAAAGCCACACAAACTTCATGCTAGGACAGCCATTCTAATCATAAGACCATCACAAACACCCACAAGCACCTCATGTCATGTCAAAGCCACCGAGCCATGTGCCTACTTCTATGTATGAGACTTCTCATTGGTAGGCATCATGCAACGATTTAGCACCCAAAGTAAATTAAATTCAGCACATATGACATGGGAGCACATTTCCAAGCATTTTTCATTTCATTTTCAGATTTGTAAATGGTACATGAAATGTCTTTGCGACAAAAAGGAACTTATGCTCCTCCACAAGATAAGTCAAGAGGGCTAAACATTCATGATGGAAATATGAGCCTTTGGCCCCATATGATCAATAAACTAGCTATCCAAACACAAATTAAGCATAGCAAGGCCACAAAAACATGTTAAGAGCATGTAAAGGCATTTACACATGAGAGAGCATACATGTGACATTTTTCAAAAACATAGCTATCAACCATAGATTATTCATCAAGATCATCAAGAGCTAAGCCAAACTAACCATATCATACCAAACAAGCTCACAAAGACATATATCTCATTCCATGGTGAACAATGTATATGAGAGAAGCTTTTCCTAACCAATGCATATGATACAAAATGCATGCAATCTAAGATACAAGGATGCCTATACATCATGTTACATATTCCATGCCAAATGCAAGAAATGCACAAAGGAAAGCTATACATATGCTACAAAGGAGCTCCCACACACAAAGCTCACAAACCACCGGCTCCTCGAGGGGAGGCAAAAAGGGCTCGACACCACCGGCAAAAGAGCAAAGGAGCACCAAACTTACAAGCTCCCTCTAAACTCATGCATTAAGGCCAAAGAGCGTACAAAGCTCACCTTACACACATGAGATAAGACAAAGAGCAAAAGAAACAAGTGGCTTGACCAAGGCCACACACTTGAAGGTCACAAATACACTCACCTTTATCATTTCTTCACATTTCACTCATCCTTGTCCACCATCCCCGAAAGCGATGTACCTCCATGTCACCACCGGGGTATGAAGCCGAAGAACCACCCCCGATATCAACCAAATGTTCTCCGGACCATCCACCTGCAACTGAAAACAAAGAGCGAGAGCGAGCAAACGACTCAACACTGGGGTTAGTTCCAAAAGTGTAAAACCAGTGCCTAGCCATTTGCTCGAAAGTGGGGTTAGCACAAACCAAACCATCTTTCCTACCAAAGCTACCTCCACGAACACCACCACGGTAACCACCCTGAGGGAACCACCCCTCTCTGCCTGGAGGAGGACCAAATCCACGCAAGAAAGCCCGTGGAACGTCTTTCCTCTCCAACTCAAAGCTACGACTCCTCCCATCCCCGTAGTGAACTCGAGGGGGAGAACGCCTAGCAACCCGACCACTCCGCACCCTTTCCGGCCCAACCACTAGAACCACGACCACCGTAAACAACCCTCGCACCGGTACGAGCACGACCGAGCTCGCACCGGTCCGGCCAGGTTCTCCACACCGGTCCGACCGGTGTGACTGGCGGCCAGGCACCACCAGCAGCCTTCCGCTCTCCCCAAGCCTGAACTGTCCTCACACTCGCCTTGGCCCTGGGCAACTGCACACGAGGCTCAAGTACACCATCGAAAGGGTGGTACTTGTCCTTGTTAGCCCACTCCTTCGCCATTCTCTCCTCATGATTCCTCTTGAAGCAAAATGCTCTCTTGTGACCATCCTTTCCACAAAACTCACAATGGAAACGGATCGATCTGGGCTTAGGCTTGGGATGAAGCTCTTCACAAGGCTTCTCACTTGGTTTCTCACTAGGCGTTTCACTTGCCTTCTCACTCAGTTTTTATCTTGGTTGGTTTGGCTGGGATGCAAACTTGTCTTTGGGTGTGGGTTGTGGTGGAACTGAAACATTCCCAAATTTTCTTTCTCTCTCACCACTGCCCTCACCAACCTTATCCAATCCCAAAGCCCAACCGTCAAAGTGCTTACAGCTAGCAATCATCATACCAAGCTGAGGTTCTTGACTCGACAACCAACTCAGCGCTTCACGCAACTTATCATTCTCATCTTGCAAGCGACCAACACAATTTGCAAGATCCAAATTCTTCATAGAATGCAACTCACATGTAGAGCAAGAAGTAGGAATAGGCACTTTCAAATCAGCCTCAAGCGAAACAATGCGAGAACGGAGCTCAGCAATTTTCTCATGCAAACTAGGGCAAGAAGTGCAAGCACCAAGCAAAGTGGGTCTAGATTGTAGCTCAGCCAACTCAACCCTAAGCACATCTAGTTCCTCACACTTGGAGGCATACCTCTCCCTAAGATCAGTCAAGTCAGCTAGGAAAGCAGAGCACTCAGCACAATCATTCTCATCAGAAACAACAGGGCTAGCCTTAAGAGAATCAATTTCAAGCTTGCTATCAAGAACCTGTGTTTCTAGCTCAGCCACTCTAGTCCTAGCATCCTCGAGCAAAGATCTGAGCTCCTTCCTAAGCTTCTTAGCCTCTCTAAGCATGTGATCGCGATTATCAAGCAAGTCAACCAACTCCTCATTCTCCTTGCGCAAAGAAGAGAGCTCATCCCATACCTCGTCCTCGGAATCGAAGTCCGAGGCGTCCTTCTGGCTTCTCTTGCTGCTCGAACTGCGAGCCATGCCACAGAAGTCGTCCTTGAGGCTTAGGCCCGTCACACAAAGGCCGTTGAGATACTTGCCAAGGTTCTTCTTCTTCTTCCTCTTCTTCTCATCCTCTTCGTCTTCATCACTCGAGCTTGAAGACGTGTCCTCGGAATCAGACTCGATGTCGCTTGATCTCTTCATCTTCTCTCGAGACCGTGTCTTCTTCCCATGTCCATGATCCTTCTTATTGGACTTCTTCCTCTTGTCCTTGAACTTGTGCTTGTCGTGGTTGTTCACCTTCGGACACTCGGCGAAATAGTGTCCAGTCTTTCCGCACTTGAAGCATGTCCTCGTGTTCATCCTCATGTTCACCCGGTTCTCGTGCAGCCTCTCGAACCGCCTCGTCAGGAGCGTCAGCTCGTCCTCTCCAAGCACGTCGAACTTCTCATCTGGCATAGACATCAAAGAGGAAAAAGAGAACATCCTGGTGGATGGGTTAGAGTTAGCCTTTCCCTTGGAACCACCAACGAGGGCGAGACTATGAGAGTCAGTCGTACCCTCAAGCTTGGCAGTCATGCCCCTATCCACCTCAGCCGACTTGAGCTTCGAGAACAGCTCGTTCACCGTCAGAGTATCATACCTCTCCGACTCGACTATGGCCTCGAGTTTTCCACCCCATATCGTACGATCCAAAGAGTGTAAGAGCTTGACCACTCTACCATGATCATCGTACGGGAGCACGTCCACATTGGCTCTCATGTTGTTCACAACAACCGTGAACCTCTGAAACAAGGCATCGATGGACTCACCGGGGAGATGAGTGAAGTTCTCGTACTCTCTCTGGTAGGTCGCATACATCCGTGCCTGAACCTGGGCGTTCCCAACATGAGCCTCCTTCAACACCGCCCAAATCCTACAAGCCAAGTGCTTGGTGTGCACCCGATCGAACTCGGTCGACACAAAGCACGAAACAAGTAGTCGACCACCTTATTGTTGGCATCGAATCTGTCCCTCGACCCTGGAGCAAGGAAATCCATCGGCTGGACATAGCCTGTGTCCACCGTGACATCCCAAAGAAGCTGACCCTTTCCGCGGAGGAACGCACCCATCCGCTTTCTCCACATCTAAAAGTTCTTGCCATCGAAGTGTGGAGGACCCGAATCCCGTTCCTGGTACGCCATCCTTGGATCTTAGACTGGTTAGAGTCAACAAAGACCCGAACCGGATCTGATACCACTTGAAGGACCGAAACGGCGAACCAGAGAGGGGGGGAGTGAATGGGAGCCGATAAAAATTCTTCTCGAAGGAGATGGAAACTCTGACAAGATGAACACGGCTTCGTCGGTGCGGAATATGGTCCCGACACTAACCAGTAGATAGCGCCTAGGTCTATCCCTCAATGGTCGATGCCAAGCAACAAATGACACAAGGTTTTATCCTGGTTCCGGCCGAGGGGGCCGTACGTCCAGCAGGGGCGTGCTCGTGGCACTATATTGCTCAGCACCGGGGGTGCTTGTAGTGGGGCAAGTACAAGCAAGGCGGGAGAGGAAGCGTGGCTTCCAAGTCCCTGGTGGAGTGGCTGAAGATGTTGTGGGAGAATAAGAGAGTGAGTGCACGGTGTGTTGTGTTGTGCCTCTTTTTCGTCCCCCCCGCGGCTGGGGGCTCGCCTCCCCTTTTATAGGCCAAGGGGGCGGCGAGTTACATGCGCGCCGCGCTATCCAGCTACGTGGGGGTGCACGTCGTGCTACGCTGTAGAGTGGGCGGCCGTCCGGGCGATCTTCGCTACGATCCGGCCATGATGGCCTATCCCGTGCCCGAACAGTGGCGGTTCGAGGGTAGGAGGGCGGCGGATGGCGGTGGCGTCCTCTGATAGGCTTCGAGGGAGGTGCCGATGATGGGTGGTACGGGGCACAGGAGCGGGCAGAACGGCGTTCCTTCCCAATGCGCTCCGCGGTAGCGGAGTGGTTGCTACGGCGCCGGGCGTGCACCGCGGTGTCGGGCGTGCGCCTGCACGCGTGGGTACGGCGGCCGCGCCGTTACAGTGGCCGGGATGGCCATCCACCGGCCTAGCGCCCCCCACCTAGCACCTCGTAGGGTCACGGGAAAGTGAAATCGAGGGTGCGCCCGGCCCCCTTCGAGGGTCGGGCGCGTTAGCCGTACTGTAGTGGGCGCTCGGTGTCATGGGACTGACACCGGCCGTACCGCACAGTCCATCTCCACAGTGGCGGGGATGGGCTCCTCCTCGGGGAGTTGGTGCGGCGGCACCGGGGTGCGAGCCCCGGCGCATGATGGCTCCATCTCCGCGGCGTCGGGGCGTTAAATGCCCGTGTACGGGACCGGCGCACGCGTGCGGGGCGCCCGTGAGCGTGGCGGGCCCCGGCCGAGGGCGGAGCGGACCCTCGAGCGAGACGAGACCCGCTCGAGGGGGAGCGAGCCCCCTCGAGCGGGCGGGACCGCTCGAGGGAAGAGTTGCCCCTCGAATGGGGCGGAGCCCGCTCGAGGAGGAGCGCGCCCTCGAGCGAGGCGGATCTCCGCTCGAGGGGGTCTTCTAAGCGGGCCGTCTTGGTGGGCCGCCGGAGTCCCGCCGCGTAGGCCATGTCCTCGCACGGTTAGTTACCCGCATGGTTAGGCTTAGCGTGTTTCGATGCGGGGGTTTAAGTGAGGGTTTCCCCATTGTTTAAGGGGCCCCCTAGGGCTGTCCCCGACAGTAGCCCCCGAGCATCTGCGGGTTTGCCGTTGAGGCTCCCGCGGATGCTGGAACCTACCGATAGGACGTTCTTCCCTCCTTGTTTGCGAACGCTTTCCGTGGGGCCGCGTCGGCGGACCCGCGGGTCTAGCCCCCCGAAGCCCCGCAGAGTGTGGGTTCTCCTGCGGGGGGTTAACCGCGAGAACTTTGGTCGAAAGGCGTGGCACATATGCCAACCGGCATCGGCGGTGTTTCGGCCGGCTTCGGGGGTGCATGCTCCCCCTCGTCCCTGTCTCCCGGCGGGTGCAATTCCAAGGAGGTGTAGCCGTGCGTCAAGCCCCCGAGCCTTGGCCCGTTCGAGGCGATCGGGTCGAGCCCCGACGACTTGTTTTTTAACGCGCCCTCGCCGTCCCTCCGCGGGACGGAGGGTGAGGTCTCCACGACTCCCATCGAGCGGGTCGCGAATCGCGGATTCCTCGTCGAGCTGCTAGCGGGTGGTTCAAGTGGACGCCCATGCCCCGTTCGATAAGGGTAGGCTGCGCGGTCCGGAGACACGTCCATGGAAGCGCTTGCGTGGGTTTGCTAGGTGGGGCTCGGTCCCGTTCGCTAGGGACCGAGGGCGCGGAAGCTCTCCCTCGGTGGGATCCCCCTGCTAGCTGCCCTCGCTGGCTCTCGAACACGACATGTGGGGCACCCTCGAGCCAACGGGCTCGAGGAACGGCTCGAATGCGCGTGCCCTCGTCGTCCCTAACTCGTGATCTGAGGCGCCTGTTCGAACCCGTCGAGGGTCAGGCTTCGAACCTCTGATCAGTAAGGCCGTGCGGGGCCGTGTCTGGACAGCCCCGTCTTTTCACGTTTGCGGCCGTCGAGGGGTCTGGGCGTGCCGACCCTCGAGGTGCTGGTTGGTGGCACAGCGTATGTGCTTTCTTTTAGGGGATTGACATTGTCTCGAGCCAAGGGCTCATGCCGCTCGAGGGTCCGCCGTGGCATGGGTGCCCGCGGTTGCTGCTCTACATCGAGCGAGTCCCGGCGACCTTCTCACGTCGATATCCCATCGAGGGTTGACGTCATTTTGAGCCAAGGGTCATGCCGCTCGAGGGTTTTACGTGGCATGGGTGCCCGCGGTGGCCTCGCTCTACATCGAGCGGATCCCGACGGCCTTCTCACGCTGATATCCCATCGAGGGTCTCCTTTGCTTCGAGCCGAGGGTCATGCCGCTCGAGGGTTTTGCGTGGCATGGGTGCCCGCGGTTGCCTGCTCTACATCGAGCAGGTCCCGGACGGCCTTCTCACGCTGATATCCCATCGAGGGTCTCCTTTGTTTCGAGTCGGGGGTTCGCCCCGCTCGAGGGTGCTCCTTGCTTGGCAAGGGACCCGGGCATTTAAATGCCTTGCGGTCGTGGCCGCGGTTTTGCAGCGCGGGCGCGCCTTTTTAGGCGCTGCGGCCGCGCGCGCGCGTAGTGGGCGGCGCGGCGGGCGGATGTGACGGTTTTGCCTCGGTTACCGCCGGTCTTTGCCGTAATGATGACCCGCCCGCGGTGTTATAGCCGCCGTGGTCGTGGTGGGGCCCGCCCGTCGACGCGAAGGGAAGATTCCCCGCAGCGGTTAATGCTAGTCGGGGCGTCCGCTCCGAGAGCTCGCCCGTCGGCCTATAAGACTGCGGGGAGGAAGGGACGACGGTTTTTTACCTTGGCTTCTCACCATTTTCAGTTCTCCACCCCTTCGCCTTCGTCTTGCTCTTGCCACCGCGCGGGCTCGCTGTTAAAGCTTTTTCCTCCGTTTCCTCGTCCTCCGCCTCCGCATTCCTCCGTTCCTTCTCATGGCGCCGCCTCAGCTTCCCGTCAGGATCCTGGAGCCGTACGCCTGGGAGAGGTTGACGGTGACCCAGCTCGCCCGGGCGAGCCGGGTCGCCGCCGGCCCACCGGCGGCCAACGAAGAAGGGCGCCCGGCGGAGTGGATCGTGCCGCCGGCGGCGCACCACGAGCCCAACCCGCCGGAGGGCTACGTGGTGAGCTTCGTCCGCTACCACGAGCGTGGCTTCAATGCGCCGGCGAGCGTCTTCATGCGGGCGATGTGCTACCACTACGGGGTGGAGCTGCATAATTTCGCCCCCAACGCGATCTCCCAGGCGGCCACATTCGTGGGCGTCTGCGAAGGGTACCTGGGGATCCCGATTGGTGGGAGCTCGGGTACACCTTTTCCGCGCGGAGCTCGTCACGCAGCCCACGACGGAGCCAGGACCCCGCCGCGCGATGCGCGCCGGCGGGATGTCGCTTGCCCTGCGGGGGCAGTTCAAGGATGTCTACATCCCCTGCACCATGACGACGAACAACGCCGGCTGGGAGCGGGGATGGTTTTATCTGCGCAACGCCGAGCCCGGCCTTCCCCCCTACACCGGCCGGGTGTTCAAGGAGAGGCCCGCCTCCTGGGGCTACGGGGTGTCCCCACCCCAGCATCGGACGCGGCAGGAGTCGGTGCTGGGCGCGCTGCAGCGACTGAGGAAGCACGGGCTGACCGCGATGGGCGTCCTCGCCTTCCTCCACCATCGGCGGGTTGTGCCTCTGATGGAGAGGCCGCTCTGCATCTTCGAGATGACAGAGGCGGCCAACCCCGTCGACCTGGCGAGGTCGCGGATGCTCCCGACGCCCCTTGAGCGGCCGTATGCGCTCACCGGGCGCGGAGCGCCGTCGACACCGGACGTCGCCGATGCCCGAGGGGCGGACCCCGTGGGACGTCGAGATGCTCCCCATCGGCCCGTTGGTGAGTGTGGTTCTCGATTTCGTTTTGGTTCTTTAGCGTTGCCTTTGCCTCCCGACACGCCTTTGTTGCTCCCGTGTACGGTCGGTGAAGTTCGGCATCGCCAAGTCCGTTCCGCCCACCCCCCGACTCCGGTGCGCTCGGCGGGCGGCGCGGCGGGAGCGACGAGGAGCGGGCGGCGCGCAAGAGGGAGCACGCCGGGCGTCGTCAAGCGCGCCGCGGCCGGCGGGCCGCGGAGTACCGGCGGCGCGAGGAGCCGGGGCTCTCCTCCCCGGATATTGAGGAGCCCTCGTCTTCGGACGAGGACGAGGAGGAAGAGGGCGAGGGGGAGGGCCCCTCCGACAGGGTGGCGCCTGCGCCCCCATCACGGAACCCGCGCGGCGTCGGGGGCGGCTTCGTCCGGGGCGGGCGCACCGCGCGCCCGCCGCGGTGTCGTCATCGGGGGCGGCACGCGCGCGGAGATGCCGGCGCGCACCACGGAGGTGCGCGCGGCGGACGCGCCCCGTGCGCGCGTCAAGCGTGCCGCGCGCGCGGGGGGAGCGTGCGCGCGCGCGCGTCATCGTCAAGGGGCGCGACGGCGGGCGTGCCCGTGCGCGGGCGAGCGTGCCCCCGCGCACGGTGGCGCCTTTGGGAGGAGCGGCATTGGGCGCGCCCACGCTTGGGGCGGGCGTGCTGCGCGCGCGGTGGCGCCGTCGGGAGGCGCCGCGGCGGGGTGCGACGAGCCGCGCCGGCCCTCGTCCGCGAGGCCTCGAGGAAAAGGAAGCGGGCCTTTTCCTCCGTGAGGTAAGGAGTCCGTCCTTCTTCGTTTGGTTTGGCTCGTCGGTGACTAAGTGCTCGACCCTCCGTTCGTGCTCGCGCGGGGCGGTGCCAACCGTTCCTCCTCTTGCACCGCCAAGGTGCCGAGGACGGACGCATCGATCTCCACCCCGGCGGCGCTCGTCGAGGGGGGGTCACGCCCGGGGACAAGTACGGCGGTGGGCGCGAGCCCGCAAGACCCGGCCGGGGCCTCGAGGCCACGGCCGGCGGATCAGCCCGCCGCGGCGCGGCCGCAGGCCGCCGGGGACGGCCGGCGCCGGTCGTCACGGAGACGCGGGCCGCGGCGGCGGCGACGGTGGAGGTGCGCCCGCGGTGGGCGCTACTTGCGGAGGAGGTGGAGCGGGCGCAACCTGCGGGAGCGCCCGCGGATGTGGCGGTACGGCCGGAGGTGGCGGCCACGGCGGCACGACGGGCGCCCGTGGCCGCGGAGGCGCGGGGTGGAGGTGCCGGCGGAGGCGGCGCAAGCGCCGCACCCACCGGCGATTTGCGGGCGGAGGTGGTGGAGCTCTCGGATGACTCCCCGCCGCCCGGGTGGAATCGGTGGGCCGCGGCCCACGACCTCCCCCGAGCCCCGGGGAGGGGGCCCTCGTGAGGCGGCACGAGGGTCACATGGTGGTGGGGGGCCGAGGACATGGTGCCGAGGCCTCGTCCTCCCACGCCGGCCGCCCCCGCCCGGGTGGAGGGGGCCGCCGAGGATCCCCCCGCGTTCGCCGACGCCGGGGGGAGCAGAGCTCTAGGGCGAGCTCCGAGCCACGGCGCCACGCTCAACCGCGCGCTGAACGAGGCGCCGCGGGTCCATGGTGGCCCGGCCCTCGGCTCGTCTTCCAGGTGAGCCATGGTTGCTCGTCCCTCTTTCTTTTTCGTTTTAGTATGTTGCATTCAAGCCTTGGCGCTTACGGGATTTGACGTGTGGATGCCAGGAGCTCGAGCGCCGCGCCCACGACAAATACGACGCGTTCGACCGGGTGAACGCCGAGGCCCAGCGGCTCCGGGAGCAATGCAGCGCTTTCGACGCGCTTGCAGACGCTCTTAGGACGCCGGACAGCTGGTTGGCGTACCGGGCCCTGGCCTGGCCCGATGAGCTTCGGAGAGCTCGGTGCGGGACGCGGCGCGCCGCTCGAGCCTCGAGCGGATCCGCGCGGCCCTCTTCGATCGCGACGAGGCGCCGTGGAATGCGCGCGGGGACCCGGAGAAGACGCGGACGTTGGCTGCCAACCGGGAGGCGGAGGTGGCCACCGTTCGCGCCGAAGCCCGGGAGCTCCGCACGTCGCTCGAGGGTGCGCGGGCGCGACGGCCGCCGGCCGAGGAGCGGGTGCGCGGGTTGGAGCGAGCGCGCCAAGGAGGCGGACGATCCGAAGGCCGCCCTCGACGCCAAGGCCGCGGCCCTCGTCGTCGGCGAGGAGCGGCTCCCGCAAGAGAGCGCCGCCCGCCAAGGGGCCGAGGAGCGGCCGCAGCGGGGGCAGCCGCCCTCGTCGATGCCCGTGCAGCGCTGGAGCGGGAGCGCGCCACCCACGAGGGGACGCGGAAGTCGTTGGAGGAGCGGAGCACCGCGCTCTCCAAAGTTGAGGACGAGGCGCTCATGCTCAGCATTAGCAACGCCAACCAGGAGCTGGCCCTCCGTGAGCAGGGCGAAACCGTCCAGCGCCTCGAGCTGTCGCTCGAGGCCGTGCGCCGGGACTTCGAGATGGAGAGGAAGCAAGTCGAAGGTGAGCCATTGTTTGACTCTTGCTTGCTGGTTTTTTGTTTGGGATCTCGCATTCCCTTTTTTCCGATTTCTTCTTGCCTCGTCGATTCCGGGCTTGCGCACCGCCTTGGGGGCATGCGGGCCGAGCGGGCCGAGGCGCCGCAGGCTTTCTACGACTCCTCCGAGCGGGAGTTGCGAGGAATTGCGCGATGCGGCCCTCGAGACCCGCCTCGTCGTCGAGGAGGGCGATGCCCGTGCCGGCGGCCTCCCCGGCCGCCCGTCCGCGTGCCCTCGGTGGCCATGTCACCGAGCGGATGCGCCGGCGTTGCGGTGGGTGTCCGAAGGCCCTCGGAGTGGTGCGATCCCATTACGAGGTGAACTTCGAGGCGCCGGCGGAAGGCTACGTCGTGCCCGAGGGCGTCGAGGACGAGGTGGCCATGGAGCGCGCGGATGCGCTTGCCGCCGACGCCGCCGGGTCGCTCGCCGAGGCCTTTGAAGAATTCCTCTTCCCGGACGCCGCGGACGCCGCTCGCTTCTCCCGCCCTCGAAAGCGGGGCCGGGCGCTAGGCCCGTTTTTTATGTGTATCGAATTCCGGCCTCGTGGCCTTTTGTAAAAAGAAACAAGTCGTTTCATGAACATGGACATTTGATGTAAATGAAATTGTTTGTTTGTCACGCTTTTTGTTTCTCCTTCTTCCCGAGTAGATTCTAGTTAGGGGAGTTCGATTTTCGCGGGGGGCCCGCCGGGTTGGAGGCGAGAGAGAAGGGCCATAGCCACACGGCGTAGGCTATCTCTCGGCTCGCACGCTCCTTCCGCCGTGCCGCCCGCGCCCCGTTCGAATCGTGGCTCGAGGTTAAAGTAGGAAACAAACTTAGCGCATGTTGTTTTGTTTTTTACTTTTGCGCGAAAAATGGGACCATTTGGGGGGGGGTGCCCCACCGCGTAGCCCCCGAGGGTAACTTGGGTTTCGGGGAAAGCCGAGTTGCCCTTTATTAGACTTGGAGCGTTTACATAGTTGACACCAACCGGGGTGTTGGCCATGTGTTTTTACAACGAAAAGTACTTGGAAATCCTAGCTAAGGGTAGAAGCGACGTAGCCGTTGGATGTTCCAAGCGTTGGTGAGCTCTTCGCCGTCCTCGTTGGCCGCCTTGTACGTGCCGGCTTGAGCACCTTCACCACGACGTAGGGTCCCTCCCATGGGGGCGATAGCTTGTGGCGCCCTCGGTTGTCTTGGCGTAGCCTTAGGACTAGATCCCCTTCGCTGAAATCCCTGCGACGTATCTTGCGTGCTTGGTAACGTCGTAGGGACTGTTGATACCTTGCGGAGTGCATCAACGCCACGAGGCGTACTTCGTCTAGCTGGTCCAGCGAGTCCTCGCGGGCTCGCTGGTTAGCGTCTTCGTCGTAGCCTCGAATCTCGGGCGACCCATATTCCGTGTCCGTGGGGAGGACGGCCTCCGCGCCATGGACTAGGAAAAAAGGGGTGAACCCGTGGCTCGCTTGGGGTGGTCCTTAGGCTCCACACGACCGCCGGTAGTTCTTGGAGCCATTTCCGCCCCGCATTTGTTGAGCCGGTCAAAAATTCGGGGCTTGAGGCCCCGTAGGATCATGCCGTTGGCACGCTCTACTTGGCCGTTGGTCCGTGGGTGTGCCACGCCGCCCAATCCACGCGGATGTGGAACTTATCACGTAACTCCAAGAACTTCCGCCCGTGAACTCGGGACCCATTGTCCGTGATGATGGAGTTTGGCACTCCAAAGCGGTATACGATGTCGGTGAAGAACGTGACCGCTCGCTCCGCCCTTAAATTCGTTATGGGACGCACCTCCACCCACTTGGAGAATTTGTCGATCGCGACAAGCGGATGGGTGAAGCCCCCGGCGCCTTCCGCAGGGGCCCGACGATGTCCAACCCCCACACGGCGAACGGCCATGTCACGGGGATCGTTTGCGGTGGCGTGAGCGGGCAAGTTGGACTTGCGGGCGTAGAACCGGCACCCTTCGCGGTGCGCACGATCTCGGCCGGCGTCCGCGACCGCAAGAGGGCCAATAGAAGCCCCGGCGGAACGCGTTGCCGACAAGGGCGCGAGGCGCGAGCGTGGTGGCCACGGATCCCTCGCGTGGATATCCCGTAGGAGCTCGCGCCCCTCGGGAATGGGTATGCACCGCCGGAGGATGCCCCCGACGCGGCGCGCTTTGCGGCCTCGCCGTCGACGAGGGTGAAAGATTTGGCCATCCCGGCGATGCGCCCGGCCGCGGCCCGGTCTTCGGGGAGTTCCCCTCGAGCGATCCAAGCAACATACTTCTCCCGCCGTCCGCCCGGGCGGGGGGCCGGCTCGATGTCCATCGCGACGCCTCGACGGAGCCATACCCCTCGAGGAGGGAGAGTACGTACGCCTCGTTCGAGGGGTCCTCGTCCATGGGCTCCGCACCCGCCGGATTCGAGGGAGCCCCCGAGGGTCCACCGCCGCTCGAGGGGTAGGGCTCGAGGGCAACCGAGGGCGCGCGATGTCGCGCGCGAAACGTTTGGGGGAACGGTGATCCGCCCGGACGCGATCTTGGCCGCTCGTCCGCTTCCTCGTTGTACCGGCGGGGTACATGATTAAGCTCGATGCCGTAGAACTTGTCTTCGAGGGCCCGCACGGCCTTACGGTTGGCCTCCATCTTGTCGTCGTGGCGCTCGCGTTCTTCATGACTTGATCGATCACGAGCCGGGAGTCCCCTCGCACGTCGAGGCGCTTGACCCCTAACTCAATGGCGATTTTGAGGCCGCGAGAGGAGGGCCTCGTACTCGGCCATATTGTTGGACGCGGGGAAGTGGAGGCGCACCGCGTAGTGCATGTGCTCCCCGAGGGGTGACACGAAGAGCAGGCCCGCGCACGCTCCCGTCTTCATCACCGAGCCGTCGAAGAACAGAGTCCAGCACTCTGCTTGAATTTGAGGGGGCGACAGCTGCGTGTCCGTCCACTCAGCGACGAAATCAGCTAGGATTTGCGATTTGATGGCCTTGCGCGGGGCGTAGGCGAGCGTCTCGCCCATCAACTCCACGGACCACTTGGCAATCCTGCCTGCCGCGTCGGGGTTGCGAATGATCTCCCCTAACGGGAAAGAAGAGACCACCGTGACCGGGTGGGCCTCGAAGTAGTGGCGGAGCTTGCGCCGCGCGAGGACTACCGCGTACAACAGCTTCTGGACCTGGGGGTAGCGCGTCTTCGTGTCCGACAGGACTTCGCTGATGTAGTAGACTGGCCTCTGCACGGGCAAGGCGTGTCCTTCCTCCGTGCGCTCTACGACGATCACGGCGCTGACCACCTGGGTGGTTGCGGCCACGTAGAGCTGCAGGGGTTCGCCGTCTCGCGGCGGCGTGAGGATTGGAGCGTGCGTCAGAGACGCCTTCAGCTTGTCAAGCGCGTCCTGGGCCTCGGTGGTCCAGGAGAAGCGCTCGTGCTTCTTGAGCAGCCGGTAGAGGGGCAGGCCCTTCTCACCGAGCCTCGAAATGAAGCGGCTTAAGGCGGCGAGGCACCCCAACACCTTCTGCACCCCTTTGAGGTCCCGAATTGGACCCATTCGCTCGAGGGCCGCGACCTTTTCAGGGTTGGCCTCGATTCCCCGCTGGGAGACGATGTATCCTAGGAGCATGCCCCGCGGCACTCCAAAGACACATTTTTCGGGGTTTAGCTTGACCCCGTTGGCCCGTAGGCAGCTGAACGCGACGCCAAGGTCGTTAACCAGGTCGTCCGCCTTCCTGGTCTTGACGACGATGTCGTCCACGTAGGCTTCGACCGTCCGCCCGATGTGATCCCCAAAAACGTGCTGCATGCAGCGCTGATATGTTGCGCCCGCGTTTCTGAGGCCAAAAGGCATCGTGACGTAACAGAACGTCCCGAACGGTGTGATGAACGAAGTCGCGAGCTGGTCGGACTCCTTCATTTTTATTTGGTGATATCCCGAGTAGGCATCAAGGAAACAGAGTAGTTCACACCCGGCTGTCGAATCAACGATTTGATCTATGCGTGGCAAAGGAAAGGGAACTTTTGGACATGCTTTATTGAGACTAGTGTAGTCTATACACATCCTCCACTTCCCATTTTTCTTTTTTACAAGCACAGGATTAGCTAGCCACGTAGGGTGGAACACTTCCTTGATGAACCCGGCCTCGAGGAGCTTCCGCAGCTCCGCTCCGATCGCCCGTCGTCGCTCCTCGTCGAAGCGGCGCGCCCCCGGCCGCCGCACGGCGCGGGCGTTTGGCGGATATCAAGGGAGTGCTCGGCGACCTCCCTCGGGATGGCTGGCATGTCCGAGGGGCTCCACGCGAAGACGTCGGCGTTGGCGCGGAGGAAGTCGACGAGCACTGCTTCCTATTTAGGGTCGAGGGTCGAGCTGACCCTCAACGCCTTGCCCTCGGGGGCCGACGGGTCGAGGGGACCCCTTTGGTTTGCTCGGCGGCCTCGAAGGTGCCGACGTGCTTGGCGGCGGAGCTGAGGTCGTCGTTGACCATCTTCTCCAGCGTGTTTACCAGCGCTTCATCCGGCCGCTAGTGCCTCGGCATGTTCCACGCACTCGACGTCGCGCTCGAATGCGTGCTCGATCGACGACCCGACGGTGATGACGCCGTTTGGACCCGACATCTTCATCTTCAGGTACGTGTAGTTGGGGACCGCCATGAATTTGGCATAGCAAGGTCGCCCAAGTATGGCATGGTAGGCCCCTTTGAACCCCACCACCTCGAAGGTGAGGGTTTCCTTGCGGAAATTCTTGGGGGTCCCAAACCAGACCGGCAGATCGATCTGCCCGAGTGGTTGAACTCTGTTTGCGGGCGCGATGCCGTGAAACGGCTTCGTGCCGGGCCGCAACCGGTCCACCCCCGATCCCCATCGGCGCAAAGTATGCGCGAAGAGGATATTGAGGCTACGCCTCCGTCCATAAGGACCTTCGAAAACCGGCGTTCCCAATGATGGGATCGACCACCACGGCACCGGCCCGGGTTCGGAATGCGGTTTGGGTGGTCGTCCCGGCTAAAGGTGATGGCATCCTTCGACCAGTTGAGGAAGGCCGGAGGCGCCCTTTACGCGGCGAGGACTTCATGCCGCTCCTTCTTGCGCTGCCGGGTCGACATGTCGACGGTAGGTCCCCCAAAGATGAGGAACACATTCTCGACAGCGGGGAAGCCACCCGCGTCGCCATCGCCCCCATCTTTCTTGGCCTCTGCCTCCTTCGCGGCGGCACGGCCGTAGAACTTCTTGAGCATGTCGCACTGCTCGAGAGTGTGGTTCACAGGAGTCTTGTGGTAGGGGCATGGCTTTTTCATCATGTCGTCAAACACCCCCGGGCCTCGAGGGGCCGGTCGAGGGCCCCGTCGAGCCGGGTCGACGCCGAGGGCCTCGGCGTTGCCGCCGTTGCGCCCTCGCTCGTGCGCCTCGTGGCGCGGCTTCTTCCCCTTCTTGCCCCGCTTGTCGTTGCGGCGCGGCTCTTTGGACCCGCTGCCCTCCGCGGGTGTGTCCTCGGAGCGCTTGCCCTTCTTGCCGTCGAAGATGGCCCCCACGGCCTCCTCTCCCGGAGGCGAAGCCGGGTGGCGATGTCGAACAACTCGTTTGAATCCGTAGGCGGGGCTGCGTCCCGGCTCGCGCACAAGGTCCCGCACGTGGTGCCCTCGAGGAACGCGTGCACGATCTCGGACTGTGCCACGCTAGGGAGCTCCGTGCAGCGCTTGGAGAAGCGCCGTATGAAGTCCCGCGGCGACTCGACGGGCTTCGCGTGCGGGGAGCGCGAGGTCCCAGGAGTTCCCGTGGCGCACGTACGTGCCCCCGGAAGTTGCCCACGAACGTGTGGACTAAATCGTCCCGGCTTGTGGATCCGGGCGCGCGGGCAAGTGCTCGAGCCATGTCCGGCCGCGTCGCCCGGATGCAAGGGCAAGTTGCGGATGATCACCTCGTCGTTAGTGGCTCCGCCCGGTGGCCGGGCTAGGTGGTAGTCGTTGAGCCAGACGCGGGGGTCCGTCTCCCCGTTGTATTTGACGATTGTCGAGGGCTGACGGAAGCGTTGGGGGAACGCCGCCGTGCGGATCTCCCGGCTGAACACACGGGTGCCCGAGGGCTCCGGTGTCGGGGAGCGATCCTCACCGCTGTCGTAGCGTCCACCCCTTCGAGGGTGGTAGCCCCTTGCCGCTCGTGCGTCCGCCTTGTTGGTGCGCCTGGCGTTGATGACGTTGCGGGCATCGCCATCCGCGTGCCTCGCGCGTGTCAAGGAGTCGTTCCTTGGCTGGCGTGCGTCCCTGGTCAGCAGGTTGGCCTGCGTGCACCGAGGGTTCGCCTCTCCGGTGCGGTTTCATCGCCCCGCGCATCCCCCTGTTGACGAATGCGTGAGGCCGAGCTCTCGGCCTGTTGGACGGCCGCTTGCTCGATGAGAGTTTGCACCTCGCGGTGCATATCTCGAGCCTCGGGGGTCGACGGTGCTGGCATAGCCCGTAGCAGCGTCGCGGCGGCGACGAGCTTCTGGCTTGCTCGCGGCGGGACGTCCGAGTTGTCCGCGTTGGGGGCGGTGTTGAGGCGGTCGCGGACTTGTCGGTCCGGCCTCCCGTGCGCGCGTTCGCCGCGCGCGGAGGCCTCCCCCCCCGCCATCGAGGCGCGGAGCAGCCGCACCGTCCGTATTCCTGCGCCGGCTTGGCCTCGAGCTCGCGGGCTTGGGCCAGCCTGTGCGTCGATGTCGGCCCCGGCGGGGGCGCTTGGCCCCCGCGGCCGGGCGCGCGGCGATCCCCTGGGCGGGCGTGACTTCCCCGTCTCCGGCGCCGCCGCACCGCGGCGTTAGCCGGTCGTTGGTGATGACGGCGCAACACTCCCGCGTGGGGTCGTAGCTCCCGGTGCGGGAGTCGTCGGAGCGGCCAAACCGGTAGTCCGTGGCGTCGAGGAAGCGCCCGAACGCGACCGGGTCCGGCACGCGGAGAAGTCCCACTCCACGTACCCGTGGCGGTGGGCGGGTGGCATCGTGTCGACGGAGCCCGGGGATGACTCGTCTGGCTGGCCGAGGTGCCGGGTTCCCCGGCGACGAAGACGTGGCGACCGGGTGGAACCCGGCGCATCGTCGTGTTCACGTTGGCGTTATGGGCCGTCGTGCCGCCACGCGGCCCGATGGGGATGCGTGGTCCGAGACCGCACGCGGTCTCGGCGGGGGCGGTGGCGGCCGTCGTGACGGTGGGCGCACCGCGTTGGGCGGCGGCGCGCTCGGCTGCCGCCGCTCGGATCGCGCCCGACGCGAGCGTAGCCCGCAGCGACGGCGGCGTCGCGGCGTCGACGGGCCCGCGGCATACGTACCGCGGGCGTCCGCGCGCGTGTCGTGCGTGCGGCGGAGACCAGGGCGGACCTGGCCTGGCGCTGCGCGCGAAGCTCCTCACGATTGGTGAGGCGCATGAGATAGCCGTTCCCTGTGGCCTGAAAGTTCAGGTCCCCGAAGCGGATCTCGAACCCGGCCGGGAGAGGGTCCGAGCTACCCATGTTGTAGCGCGTAGCACGGTACTCAGTGCGGATCACCATGGAGGGAGTTGGTGAAATGACCTCAGGCGCTCGTTTGCCCCACGGTGGGCGCCAACTGTCGGTGCGGAATATGGTCCCGACACTAACCCGCAGATAGCGCCTAGGTCTAGCCCTCAATGGTCGATGCCAAGCAACAAATGACACAAGGTTTTATCCTGGTTCCGGCCGAGGGGGCCGTACGTCCCGGCGGGGGCGTGCTCGTGGCACTATATTGCTCGGCACCGGGGGTGCTTGTAGTGGGGCAAGTACAAGCAAGGCGGGAGAGGAAGCGTGGCTTCCAAGTCCCCGGTGGAGTGGCCGAAGATGTTGTGGGAGAATAAGAGAGTGAGTGCACGGTGTCTTTGTGTTGTGCTCGTTTTTTCGTCCCCCCCGCGGGCGGGGGCTCGCCTCCCCTTTTATAGGCCAAGGGGAGGCGAGTTACATGCACGCCGCGCTATCCGGCTACGTGGGGGTGCATGTCGTGCTACGCCGTAGAGTGGGCGGCCGTCCGACGATCTTCGCCGCGGTCCGGCCATGATGGCCTATCCCGTGCCCGAACGCGGGGCGGTTCGAGGGTAGGAGGGCGGCGGATGGCGGTGGTGTCCTCTCGATAGGCTTCGAGGGAGGTGCCGATGATGGCCGGGTACGGGGCACAGGAGCGGGCGGAACGGCGTTCCTTCCCAATGCGCTCCGCGGTAGCGGAGTGGTTGCTACGCCGCCCGGCGTGCGCCTGCGCGGTGTCGGGCGTGCGCCCGCACGCGTGGGTACGGCGGCCGCGCCCTAGCGCCCCCCACCCCAACCCCGTAGGGTCACGGGAAAGTGAAATCGAGGGTGCGCCCCGCCCCCTTCGAGGGTCGGGCACGTTAGCCGTACCGTAGTGGGCGCTCGGTGTCACGGGACCGACACCGGCCGTACCGCACGCTCCATCTCCACGCGTGGCGGGGATGGGCTCCTCCCCGGGGAGTTGGTGCGGCGGCACCGGGTGCGAGCCCCGGCGCATGATGGCTCCGTCCCCGCGGCGTCGGGCGTTAAATGCCCGTGTACGGGACCGCCGCACGCGTGCGTGGCGCCCGTGAGCGTGGCGGGCCCCCGCCGAGGGCGGAGCGGACCCTCGAGCGAGACGAGACCCGCTCGAGGGGGAGCGAGCCCTCGAGCGGGGCGGGACCGCCGAGGGAAGAGTTGCCCCTCGAACGGGGCGGAGCCCGCTCGAGGAGGAGCGCGCCCTCGAGCGAGGCGGAGCCTCGCTCGAGGGGTCTTCTAAGCGGGCCGTCTTGGTGGGCCGCCGGAGTCCCGCCGCGTAGGCCATGTCCTGCACGGTTAGTTACCTGCATGGTTAGGCTTAGCGTGTTTCGATGCCGGGGTTTAAGTGAGGGTTTCCCCATTGTTTAAGGGGACCCCTAGGGCTGTCCCCCACGCCTTCCAACACATGTCTCCGACTCACTACCAAGGTTGGTCAAGCCCACGTAGCCACCGGAGTGCCTCTCGGACCTAGGAACCAACACACAACCTTCCGACCCGAGAAACGCAGCGGAAAAACCAAACCTCGAGTCTACGGACCCACACCGGTCGGCCGGTGAGCACCACCGGTCGACCGGTCCCTGGCCGGTGAAACCGAGCAACTTCCACTAAGTGGCTCTACACCGGTCGAGCCGGTGAGACACACCGGTCGGACCGATGGCACTACCGAAAGCCCCCAAGGCACCAAACAGGCCAACCGACCACCAAACGGACCCAAACTCGAAACGGCGGCAGCACGAGACAACAACGAACACACCAAGACGTTCACCCGAGCAAAAACCCACAAGGGCTCGCACCGGTCGGGCCGGTCAAGAGCACCGGTCGACCGGTGTAGTCCGGGCGGCTCGGGATGAACAAGACCCGCGGGTCAACTCCCCCAAATCCAAATCTCGATCTCCCAAATCACTCCACGGACTTGAACAAGACTTTGGGGATATCAGGAACACCTCATGAGGAGTCCATAGCCAAGTTTAATCCCACAAAAACTCGTCCAAAAGGGAGGAATCGAAGAAATCCCGCCGAAAGCACTTCCAACCCAAGAACTCAAGAAACCCCAAAATCGAGCACCTTTACTCACGGATTTGGGAGGGGAATCACAGCCCAAAGAACCACGAAGGGTTCCCACAAATTTCCCCCATCAAATCCCCAAGAGAAAGGCCCCGAAAACACCCCAAAGAAATCACGAAGAGAGGGCTCCGAAAATCACCACCAAGAACAACCGGGGAAAACACATCCAAACCTTGAGGAACCACGCCGAATCATCTATACAAGAAACAAAGGTTCGTACAAGGTCTAGCAAGCTGCCCGATCATCCATCCCTCTCTACAAGATCTCTCCATGAAGCTCTCTTGCTAGTCCTAAAGCAAACCTAAGGAAAATAGGTGGAAAATAGGAAAACTAATGAGCTAGGTTTCCAAAAGTTGGCTGCCATCCTCTCACCACTTGTGTTATATGGAGGCAACCGAATGTCTAAAATGCCCTTCTCTACTAACTAGGGATACAAGCCCCTCAAGGGCGGATTTGGAATTCTTGATGTCTTCACCATCGGACGGATGCCCGGCGACCGCACCCTGCGTAGCCACAACGCAAGCCATGCGATCCCGACGCGTGTCCTCCGCTTCAAAGATTTCGGACTGCGTCGTCGCACACCGGTCAGACCGGTGCTCCTCCCCGGTCAGACCGGTCCCCACCGGTCGACCGGTGCCGGAGCCGCCGCAACGACCGTCTCCGGTTCTTCGGTCTTGGCTTCGTGGATCAACCAAGGAACCAAGTGGTTTTCTAGTGAACCACCGAAAACCCCGCGAACTCGGTGTAGCCTCCGCCAATCTCCACTCATGACTTGGCTCCCACGTAGTCCCGGCTCGACCTTGGTTTTGAGGCTCTACCAAGAAACCTTCCACGACTTCATCTTGCTGTTCATGCCACCATGCGGCCCGCACTTGACCCCGCTGGCCACCGGGTCCATCGAACGAAGCCTACTTGTCTTCTCCACACCTGGAGGCCTCACCGACAACGACCTTTCGTGCTTGTTCTTCACCTGCACCAACACGTGTCAAGCCGCAACCTGCACCTGCAATACTTAGCCAAGAATCAGTCCACACAACGTTGTCAATCACTCATCACACAAGGAAGCGACCATCCACCGGTCCTCGAACCACACATGGTCCTCAGTAAGTCTTGCTGAGTATTAGTATACTCAGTCTTGCTACAATCTGATGGTCCAGGTAATACCTTTAGTGATGTGTGGCCCGGAGAGATCCCACCAGGCAGGGAGCTAGAGTGGGTGGTTGACGATGAATGAAGGCATCATTGTTGGCCTCCCGTGGTGTTTTCGTGTTTCACTTAGTTTAATTCCGCTGTTTTAAAAACTCTGAACTACGTTGTCATGTTAAAAACTTTGTTTTGTAATAATTAAACCCTTTGGGGTGAATTTCTGTTATTAATTATGTTGTATCTCTGGACTCTCCTTCGCGAGAGTTTTAATGCATATATGTTGATCCTTGTTGCTATATAAGTGATTTACCGGGCGTTAACCCGGCGACTAATGACAGGATGATACTTTATTATTGCTTAATGACCAAAGTGGATTGGTTTAGGCAGTAGTACGGTATTTTTCTGGGCGGGTTGTCACAGTTGGCATCAGAGCAATTATATGCACCAGAGATTAATTAATAACCTTAATCACTGGCTTTGGAATAAAATTTGCCAAGATTGTTCGGGTTTGCAAAACACGTTGGTCTGTTAAGGATAAACTAGACCGAGAGGCCCTAGAGGGAATTTTTGGGTTCTTTCAGGTGGCATATTAACCTGTGGTTTATCTTGCTCACTTCCAGCACAGTTACTTTATGTCAGACTTACTTTCTTGTACAACCAAACTAGATGAGCCACGTGTTTTATACGTGTGCTGTGCCGTATCACGGGAATTGCTAGGGTTGATGGAGTGATCCATTCCACGTATCCCATCTTCGCGTCTGGTTATGAGTTGTGTTGTCGCCACATGTTTCATACGTGAGCATTCCGCATGTCGAATATGCGAGGCAAGGATACACTCCATTCAAACGGAGGGTGTCCGAGGTTGGACGCTGTCCATGCAGCGGCTTGACGCATGGATGTCGTTTCTATAGTGAACGGTACTGTACGTGGACGCTTCTGTGACGTGCTGGCACGGAAGGTTCGTTTTCCGCACATACGTAACAGCGCTTCGTCAGTCACTAAGTGAGTACTGAGTCGCTGTCGACTAGATATTATAGGGAGAGACGAATAAAAGCCTTGCCACCGGCACTAACCTCGATTTTTGGCTTGACTGCCATGTGAGGTCGAATAGGATGTCTTGCATGCATGTTAAAAATTGAAACATACTAAAATAGACCCAAAACAGAAACTTGTATGCTCTCTAATGAAGATTTGCTAGTTTGTGCTTTTATAAACTAGATTACCTCTCATGCCTAGGTGTTGTGCTGCCCAAATTTTGTAAAAAGTTGTTCACCTTGCCTTGCACCATGTCCTAGAGGTAATTAGGATAGATGTTTTATTCCAATATGGCTCCACATCTATTCTAGTTGTTGCTCGCAAAAATTCTTGACCATAGATTCTTTCAACCTTGAGTTGCACCTTTCTAAGCGAACCTCGGCCTTGCTGTTTTCAGAATCAGCACCCTAATCTTTGCATCTTTTCACCTTGTTCCTTGTTTATCCAACTCAACATTAAATACCAAAAGTGTGTATAAAAACCATGCGGAGTAGCCTGTAAAATTTGGGAATTTATGGGGTTCTGGATTTTTAGTTATGAATTTTTTTATTCATAGCTGCCAGAACTTCACCATTTGACATGTTGTTCTCTTTGAGACCTAACATGTGTTACATCTTTTGTACAGATGGCTTTCCCCGTGTTTCACGAGTATGACGTTGACGGTACAACCTAGAAGTCCACTACCACCTCGGAAAGGCAAATGTTGTTGCGAATGCTCTTAGCCGCAGAGTCCACTGCAACCATCTAGAGTTGGAGCCAGTTAGTGACCCATTATGTGAAGAGATGAGAAGACTCAACTTGGAAGTTGTAGAGCAAGAAAATCTTTATACCTTAGCTGCTGAATCTAATTTTTATGATAGAATTGTCACTACTCAATGCAATGACGAAGACATACAAATCATCAAACAGAAACTAGCAGAGGGAGATCCTAAGTATACCTATTTCCAAAAGGATCACAAGGATGTGATCTAGTTTGGAAAATGCCTTGTGGTTCCTGTTGATCCAGAAATTAGGAAGACAATCTTCGATAAGGCTCATATGTCCAAGTTCTCTATTCACCCTGGCAGTACTAAGATGTACCAAGATTTGAAATAAAATTTTTGGTGGTCCAATATGAAAGTTGATATAGCCAAGTATGTAGCCGAGTGCAATACTTGCCACCGGATGAAAGCAAGCCATTTGAATTCGGTAGGTGTACTCCAACCGTTGTCGGTACCCATGTGAAAGTGGGATGACATTAGTATGGACTTCATTGTGGGTTTACCCCTGACGGCTAGAAAGAAAGATTCTATCTGGGTTATCGCGGATAGACTCACCAAGACCGCCCATTTCTTTGCAGTTCATACTACATATTTAGTGCAGCAATATGCAGAGATTTACACGGATCAAATAGTTCGTTTGCATGGAATTCCGAAGACCATAATCTCTGATAGAGGAACTCAGTTTGTAGCTTGTTTCTGGGAGTAGTTGCATGAGTGCTTAGGGAACAAGCTAATTCATAGTTCCAGCTATCATCCGCAGACCGATGGTCAGACAGAAAGGATAAATCAAATTTTGGAAGACATGCTACGAGCAAGCATCTTGCACTTTGATAAAGGTTGGGACAAGTGTTTGTCCTTGGCAGAGTTCTCTTACAACAATTGTTATCAAGCTAGTCTGAAGATGGTACCATTCAATGCTCTTTACAGACGAAGATGTCGCACCCCGTTGAACTGGTCAGAAGACGGAGAAAGGACAATCTTTGGTCCGGATATAGTTAAGGATGCCGAAGAAAAAGTGCAAGTGATAAGGGAGAATATGAAATTGGCTCAGATGAGGCAAAAGAGTTATCATGATAAGGGAATGACACCCCGACACTTTGAAGTGGGAGATTGTGTGTACCTAAAGGTCTCCCCCACCAAAGGTGTGGAAAGGTTTGGTGTTAAAGGGAATTAGCCCCGTGATACATTGGATCTTATGAAGCCATAGAAGTATGTGGGCCAGTGGCATATCGCATTCAACTGCCAGAACGGTTTTCCACAGTCCACAATGTGTTTCATGTGACTCAATTGACAATGCTTGTGCCAGAAAACGTAGTGATCACAGAAACTAATGCTTGCATTGAGCCAGATTTCTCGCTCATTGAGCATCCACTGAGAGTGTTGGACCGATAGGAGAGAAAGACCCGAAGACAGACCGTAAGAATGTACAAGATACAGTGGAGTCATCACACGGAAGAGGAAGCGACTTGGGAAACAGAAGAATACCTCAACACCTAGTACCCGGGCTTCCTGCAATCTCGAAACCGTGAGTCTCTACTGCCTATCTTGTTTTCTTAAATCGAATCTCAGGACAAGATTCCGTTTAAGGGGGGGGGTAGGTTGTGACGCCCCAGGTTTCTATTTAACCTTAATAGTCGGTCGAAGCTATTGACAGTGGTCAACTCACGGTCAACCTGAGTCCTCACCTCGTAAACCTCAACAGCCAACCCTAATGACCCCATTGATAAAGTTGACACACATGTGGTCAAGACTTGGTCAAATCCACGGTCAAACCCTACTTAAACCCTAGTGACCTTGCTTGTCTTCCAAAACTTTTGCCACGTTCTCCAAAATTCACCTAAACACTCAAAATCTACCTTTATGAAAGTTGTCCAGTTTGTTGAGGGACACAACTTTCATGTAGAATGGCATTTCCAATTTTGAGTGGAAAAGGGTGAAAAACTTGGTCAACTGGCAGTACCTCCTGTTCACTGGAACCAATTGGCATTCAAAGTTGGCATGCCTTTTATGCAAAATCTGTGGAGAAAAACACTATGATCTACAACTTTCCTATTCATCACTTGATGCACTTCTATTCAAATTTTTGGAGTTATTCCTATTCGAACTGAGGCTCAGCAAAATAAAAACAGGCCGGCGAGCTCTGCGCCGCGACGCCGCGCCCGCGCGCCCGCGCGCGCCGCGCGCGCGCGCCCAACGCCCTCCGCCCGAGGTCGCGCGCCGCCCTAGGCCCACGCGCCTTCCCCAGGTCGAAGCCGCGCCCGAGATACCTCAATTTCCCAGTCAACGCGCCGTACGCGCGTCGTGCACGTGGCGGACCGCCGGTCCGTCCGTGGTCCGGCCATACGCGTGCCAGCCGAGGAGTGCTGTAGCACGGCGGCATCTTGGCCGTCGTCACCCACCGTCACCACCGGTTGAGCTTGCGCCCTATTTAAGACGCCACGGCCACCCCGCGGGCAAGCAGCGAGCCTGGCGGCCGCCGTTGTCACCCTCTCGCCAAACTCGACCGTCCACGAGTACCTCGAGCCCGCCAATCACCTCCCGCCCTTCCTTAGGCCTTGCTAAAGCTCGAGCACTCATGCATTGCCCAGCCGAGAGTCCTCCTCACCGTCACCCCGAGCCGCCGCGGCCATCACCGCCGGCCACCGCCTCGCACCCTTGCCAGAGCCACCTATGCCCCAACTCCGGCCACCCTTGCATCATAGGTGAGCACGTGGATGAGCCCGACCCTTTCCCCAGCCGGGAGCACCGCCGGCCTCGCCGGATTCCGGCCAGCCACGCCGCCCCCTATGGCCAAGGGTAGAATTGCAAGCCCCCAACTCTTTTAGTGGTGTTCTGTGCAAACTAGGGGTATAGTTGTGAAGGTTGAAAAACTTCTAGGGCTTCCTGCGCAAAAGAACATCTTCAATAGTATAGCACATTTGATGAATCTTGTAAAATCTCTAGAAAAGCGTAGGAAAATCGAAAAAATGCAAACTCAATTTTCCTAGACTGCTGGTGAAGAGTACTACAACTTATGTTAAACTTGTCTAGGCTGTTTCCTGGTATTTTGGGCATGCAAAATAGAAATGTGAAAAACCTAGATATGTGATATCTCAAAATCCATAAGTCCGCTGTAGCTAATTTTTCGATATGTTGTGTCTTAGGTTATGACTAGCGCTTGTACCAAACAAGTTATGATGTAAATCTGTTTATATGAATTATTTTCCATTTATGCAGAATCTTTCTAGATGATATATTTGTAGCTAAAAAAAATTATATTTTGTGCCCAACTTCTACATGTTGTCTTTCTATGCCAATATACACCTCTGGTGAATTAATCACAATTTTTGAATGATCAGAAGTATTTATTCTTAATATATGTTTATTTTCCTTTATAAATTAATAATGCAAGATCAGTAGTAGCTCTAGGTGTGCTTGCTACTTTCCTAGGATGGTTTTGGATCAAAGAACAGTTGTGAGGAAGTTTGGATCAATTGGATGCTTATTTATTTTTATATGCTTTTATCTTGTTTATATGACTAGTTTTTATTATAATTGGTGTAATTAATTTTCTAGCCTTTCCAAGCATCCATGTGTGTTCAGTGGCTTAGTATAGGTCTTTTGGTGCTGGAGGAGCACACCACTGAATTTTAATGATTTATTGTTTAGTTAAGAGCTTGGAAGCCTTTATAGGTTTAATGTGTTGTTAAATAGGAAAATGCTTTTTTTATTCTTTATACCCTCTTGCTGCTTAACAAATTAAATGGAACTAATTATCGTTTGTACACACCTTTGCTAGTGAAAGGTAAAGTATTAAACCTTCACATGAAAAAAATAAATGAAGGGAAAAGTTAACTATGTGGTTATTAAAAGAATACACCCATGTTTTAATAACCTTAAAGAACAATGATTAATAATTAACTATTGTTAAGGTGAATGTGGCCAACAAGAGTTGGGTAAAATAATTTATCTATCACATCACCTGAACCCTACATTGCATTCTGTGTATACCTTCCCGACAAGGACTACTCGCTCGTGCCGGAAGCCAAGGAAGTCGAGGCTGACGCGGATCTGCAGTACGTAGAAGTGATCGACGATACCGAGGGTGCTAAGTCTAACACTACTGACGAAGGCAAGCCCCGGTACATTTAACCCAGTGTTTCAAAATTATATTACAACTACCTCTGGACGATTGTGCATTTACGCTCAGGAGTTGATATGGAACCTTAGATGCATGATCCCTAGGTATCTTTTCCTTACTAGTATGGTAGGTCGATAGCTGCTATGCTATAGGGCCGTTACAAGTCGAGTGATGCTTGTCACTCGCGAGAATAGGTTCTTATGTTGGAACTATAAGGTCTCCTTAAATGGATTGCTCATGTGGTAAGAGCATTGGATGTGGGCTCTGGCCCAATGGCTTTCGTGGGTTAAGTGTTTGAACGTACTAAGCACTTGTCGGGAATGGGACCGGTAAGCCTAGTACCTTGTTGAGGCAGTGAGGGGTCTTACTATTACTCATCCTGGGACGCGTCTCACGGCTAGCTACCGGTGGTCTATGGTGAATCCGGGTGCCTCACGGGGTATACGAGATAGCCTGCACAAAAGACTGTAAGATTCGATCCCGATCCGAAGATTTTTGGGAATCGCTTGGTGGTTGTCCTCGCGGGCGCATCCCACCGTGTGTTTAAGTCTACCTTGCAAGGTTGTAAACCAATCGATTGTCAGCCTCTCACCGTTATCTAAGAATACTTACTCAACTGGCCATGAGATCCCTAATGATGGAAGTTGATGAAAGCTATGCTTGAATAATTGTATTACTCAAATTATGCCTATGATAGATGGATAATCTAGAAAAGAGTAATACCACAAGAACTTGTGCTAAAATCTTGAAAGTGAGGACCATGTGTGGTTCTAGGACCAGTGGATGGTCGCTTCCTTGTGTGATGAGTTATTGACAATGTTGTGTGGACTGAGTTTTGGCTAAGTACTGTAGGTGCAGGTTGCGGCTGGACTGGTGTTGGTGCAGGTGAAGAAGAAGCGTGAAAGGTCGTCGCCGGTGAGGCCTCCAGGTGTGGAGAAGACAAGTAGGCTTCGTTCGAGGGACCTGGTGGCCAGCAGGGTCAAGTGCGGGCATGGCATGAACAACAAGATGAAGTCATGGAAGGTTTCTTGGTAGAGCCTCAAAACCAAGGTCGAGTCGGGACTATATGAGAGCCGAGTCATGAGTGGAGATCGGCAGAGGCCACACAGAGTTCGCGGGGTTTCCAGTGGTTCACCAGAAAACCACTAGGTTCCTTGGTTGATCCACGAAGCCGAGACCGAAGAACCGGAGATGGTGCTGCAGCAGCTCCAGACCGGTCTGACCGGTGGGTACCGGTCTGACCGGTGAGGAGCACCGGTCTGACCGGTGTGCGATGATGCAGTCTGGAATCTTCAAAGCGGAGGACACACGTCAGGATCGCATGGCTTGCGTCGAGGCTAAGCAGGGTGCGGTCGCCTGACATCCGTCCGATGGAGAAAATCTGAAGACTTCCAAAACCGCCCTTGAAGGGCTTGTATCCCTAGTTATTAAGTAAGGGTATTTTAGACTTTCGGTTGCCTCCATATAACCCATGAGGTGAGAGGATGGCAGCCATCTCTTGGAACCCTAGTTCATCTGCTTTCCTATTTTCCCTTCCTATTTTCTTAGGATTAGGACTAGCTTGAGAGCTTCATGGTGAGATTTTGTGAGAGGGTTGGATGATCTCGCGGCAAGCTAGATCTTGTATGAACCTCCTTGGTATGCATAGATGATTCGTCGTGGTTCCTCAGGGCTTTGTTGTGTTGTTCCCAGATGTTCTTAGTAGTGATTTTCGGAGCCCTCTCTTGGTGGTTTTCTCGGTGTGTTTTTGGGACTTGCTCTTGGGGATTCGATGGGGGAAATTTGTGTGAACCTTTTGTGGTTCTTTTGTCTTTGATTCCCCTCCCAAATCCATGAGTTAAGGGGCTCGATTTTGGGGTTTTTGGTGTTCTAGGGTTAGAGAAGTTCTTGGCAAGATTTCTTCAATTCCTCTTGATTTGGCAAGTTTTGGTGGACAAAATCTTGGCTATGGACTCCTCATGAGGTGTTCCTACTATCCCCAAAGTCTTGTTCAAGTCTATTGAGCGATTCGGGAGATCGAAGTTTGGATTTGGAGGAGTTGACCCGCGGGTGTTGTTCATCCCGAGCTGCCCAGGTTACACTGGTCTGACCGGTGCTCTTGACTGGTATGACCGGTGCGAGCCACTTATGGGATTTACCTCGGGTGAACTGCTTGACTCGTGTGTCTTTGGGTCTTGGTGCTGCTGGTCTGTCCTTGGTTTGTTTGGAGTTGTTTTGTTAGGTTTTGTGTAGGGTTTTCCTTCCGTGCAGGTTGTGTTTTGGGGGTGTTTTTGTTCTAGGGCCTTGAGAAGTCACTGAGGCTCTCTGGAACGCTTGTTGTGCGGCTGCTATAGCCACCTGCCTGACCGGCTCTGTCCATCGGTCTGATCGGTGTCACTTGCAGGCATCGGTCTGACCGGTGCAGCACTTGCAGCAAGTCACGCAAGTTTCCGCTGTGCGTTTTGGTGTGTTTTGGCTCGGAAGGTTGTTTGTTGGTTCCTAGGTCAGGTGGCACTCCAGTGGCTACGTGGGCTCGGCCAACTTGGGTAGTGAGTCGGAGATGTGTGTTGGAAGTCGTGTTCGTCTTGTTGGAGTCTCCAATTCACTCCCCCCTCCCCCCCGCTCTGTTTTGCCGTATCGGTCCTTCAAGTGGTATCAGTGCTGGTTCGGGTCTTTATTGACTCTAACCACTCTAAGATCCAAGGATGTCATACCAGGAACGGGGTTCGGGTCCTCCACACTTCGATAGCAAGAACTACCAGATGTGGAGTAAGCGGTTGGCGGTGTTTCTCCCCGGAAAGGGTCAGATCCTTCGGGATGTCACGGTGGACACAGGCTATGTCCAGCCGATGATCTTCCTTGCTCCAGGATTAAGGGGCATGTTCCACGCCAACAACAAGGCTGTCGACTACTTGTTTCGTGCTCTGTGTCAGCCTGAATTCGATCGGGTGCACACGGAGAGCTTGGCTTGTAGAATCTGGTCGGTGTTGAAGGAAGATCATGCTGGGAATGCCCAGGTTCAGGCTTGGATATATGCGACCTACCGGAGAGAGTACGAGAACTTCACTCATTGTAACATCCCTGATGTTTATTTTGCTTATGACAGCACCTAGCTTTAGTAATCAAGATTAAGTAGCCTCTAATCATGTTTAACATGGTGGATCGCACTTTTGCACAAAGAACCTTGGTCAGCACACTAAACTGTTGTCATAGCCCAAGTGCTCCTTAAGGTTGGATTAGTTTTCCTGCGTGTTCTCAAAATTTTACTATAGAACCTCAAAATCGACCAACAGCAAAGTTTCTCAGTTTTTCTGGGAACACCTTTTATTCCATTGTTGGCATTTCAAATTCAGAGGATTGAATCCTCAAAAACCCAGTCAAAGTCCTGCTGAACAGTTTGACCAATGCATACAAATCTGTAACTTTGAGGATGTTTATCTCCAAATCTGTTGAGAATTTGACCGGTCGGCCTTTACGAAAGTTGAAGAGGGTTAACTGGTCTACAACTTTCATATTTGGCGATTTTGAACTTTAGTTCAAAGTTTTTGAGTTTGAATCGGTCAAAGTGGGGTACATCGAATCAGTTGTGGGCCGGAACACCGGAGCGCGCCCGCGCGCACGACATCACGCCGTCACGGTGAGGGCCACGCGTCGGCCATTGTGGCCGGGCCCACAACCTCGCGCCCGCACACCCGCGCGATCGCCCGCACGCGCGCCGCCATCGGTCGGGCCGCGCCGTGCGCGCCGTCGCCGCGGCCACGCGCCGTGCTCACGCGCCTATGCCCGACCGCCGCGCCACCCGGCTTGTATGCGCGCCATTAGGCTCCCCCGACGGCCCACACAACTCCCCCCTCCCTCACATTGCTCGGGCGCCTCACCGCGCCACCCCCCCGCGCCCGCCGCCGCCGCCGCGCCGAGTTCGCCGGTGCGCCCCACCATCCATCGCCTCCGCTCGAGCCCAAGCTCCACCTTACCCTCCACCCGCACCCCCGGAATGCTCCCATGCACACTCATTGGTCGGCCGACCCTCCAGCTCGTCGGCATTGCGGCCGCCGCGGCCGTCCGCCGCCTCCCCTCGCCGCCGACCATCGCCGGAGCCGATTCTCGCCAAGCCAACCCCGCCAATCGAGTAAGGGTGAGTCCAAACCCCACCCTAGCCGCTTGCTCGCCGGAGTCCGACCGTTCCTCGCCGCCGGCCGCCCTCGCGCCGCCGCCGGGGACCTTTCTGCGAAGATTCGAAGCTTCCTAGGGACCTGCGTATAAGAACCAAGGGCCTAACTGAAAAGAGAATCTTAAACCCTAGATCCAAAAACCTGAATCTTGTAAATTACGTAGTAAATGGTAGAAAAATCGTAAAAATGCAAACTCAACTGTTCTGGAATCCTTATGAAGAAACCTAACTTTTCTAGAAAGGCAGTTTTCAAATTTCAGAGTAGTTTTTAAATGATCTTGAATTGATCAGTTTGAGTAAATTTGAAATAATTTGAAATGTATAAATGATCTGCATGTGAACTTTGGATATGATGTCAATAATAGCATTCCAGGCCTTGTGCAGAAAGATGGCATTGAAATCATGTGTGAAACCGCAGTTATGAATTTATATTGATTTCATCCTGTTCTCCATTTGTGAATTGTTTAGATTTATCTGTTAATCAAATGCCTTCCAACTTTGTCCTGTAGCTCTGCAATGCTTAGCAGTATGTTTCATAAATCAGAGATGAATTTTAGACTTGCGTAAAATGCCCTGCTAATTTATGGTTGCTATTTTGAGTTAAATTCAAGTCCATATTTCTACTGCAGCTATGGATGTAATTTTTGGTGTGTGAGCTAAATATGTCCTTATCACGCTGTGTGCCAAGTTATAGCTTCAGATTCTATGTATCATGTGTTATATGATTTATTCATGCTTCTAGTGGCTTAAACTTGTTATATTTATCATAGTTGTTTTGTAGTGTTGTTTTGCCTAATTTTTGGTCAGAAATTATGTTTTGCTGTTACGTGCATGCTGGTGAAAGCTTGTGATCAGTTTGGGTATATTTTTGTCAGAATTAATTTCCTAAGTAATCAAGCTTAACATGAGCCAAATAAAGGGAAATCACGCTTGTCTCTGCGTGCAGTTTAAACTCAAAGCTTTAAATTTGTGAAACCATCTCTGAACAGCCCCAAAACACTTTAATAAAGTTCACTTAGCTAATGAACTTAGATGTGCATACAATCACCATCAAACAAGAATGAAGTTTCACACCCATCCACTTGTCCTAGTGAAAAACAGTTAATTGAAAACTTGTTAAGGTGAATATGACCAACAAGAACCCCTATGTTTATCTCTAAATTCAGAACTGAATTTACCTACTTAAGTTTGTATACTTGAATCATAATGCATCTGCATGTCGTATAGAACATCCTGACGGGAACTACGAGCTGGTGCCTGAATCTGAAGGAGAACCAGCCGAGGGAGAAGTGAACGTGGTGGAAGTGCAACAAGACCTGAATCAAAGTTCGTAGGGTCTCGCTTCTGACTTTGCCAGTGAAGGCTGTTAACACCAAAATTTGGTAAGGAGTCTGACTCGTGGGTCCAGCTCGATGAGGAGTCCGTCTGGTGGAAGGAAAGATCTTTTCAGCTGTATTCGGTAAGGAGATGCCGGTCGGCTATATGCTCCCGTTCGGCAAAGGAACAGTAGAGCTGATTTTGCGGGATTGGATGGTGACGTGGCTCAAGCAGAAAGGGCGAATGGATAGATAGGCGATCAAAGCTTAGAGATAAGTTAGGCAGCAAATCCATTCGAGATTGTACTTCGCAGGGTATAAATATGAGCCCTGAATGTATGTAAAAGAGGACAATCATTCTTCAATACAAACCGGCCTTACGCCAAACCCTAGAGTCCTTTTGTCGTGTCGTTCTTCGAGAGGGTTCATCGATCCGTCGACCTCCATGAGTACCGGCAACCTTGTATCATATCTAGTATCATGCGGTGGATTTAGATCTGATGCAAGTAGTCTTGTTACCATGCTTCGTGTCATGCGGTAGATTCAAGCTTGGTTCAAGAAGGTTTCTTGTTAGGTCATGAGCCATGCGGTAGGCTAAGATCTAGCTTGAAGCTAGTTATCGGCTCTATTGGAATTTGGCAAGACCCAATAGATTCATTAAGTTACCCCGTGTTACTTTGAGTTTTTACTTTATGTTTAAATTCACGTAACACTTTTGCCCAATCTAGATGGGTTTGGATCGGTTCTACATCTTTTATGGTCCTTGTTCGAGTAGGTTTCATGTTTTAACGTGTGGATCATGTGCTCTCCGATAGCCGAAACCGAATCGATCTACATTGTTACGTGTTGCGGGTTCAAGCTTACCAATGTCGGTATAAATCTTGAAAGAACTGAGTATCATGCGGTAGATGCAGGTTTTTGGGTTGCTTTGGAGCTAGTCATCCTGTGGATTAGATCTCAAATCAATCTGATAGATTTATTCACTTGGTAATGTTCGTTCCTTCTTCATGGACCCCGAATCGGCTGTTCAGCCGTATTCGGTTATGTTTCTTCATGAGTAGAACACGTGCGTAATTCATGCTTTAAATAATGTGTGCTTTTAGCTTTCCATATTTAGATTGTATCATGCGGTGGATAGATCTATTTGTGGAAAGTGGTACGGTCTTCATGCAAATTGTATCATGCGGTGGATAGATTTGTTTGATATCGTACCTGACGGGTTTTAGAGTACCTAGACATGCGGTAGACTAGTGCTTTGGATCTATGCATGCTTGTTTATTACATGATTATGTTCGTGCTTTACTTTATTCATTTATTTAATGTTGGTTATCATGGGGATCGGTCATAATCTCGTGTGCATGTATCTTTGACCAAACAAAGATCGATTGCCGTCATGCTTACGTCATCCATTCGGCGGTATTGATTTTCCTTTTATAAGTTCCCGATCGGTTTTAGTTCATTGGCAAATAGCTTTCCATAGCTATGTGTCATCTCATGTGGCTTCTTAGCCGTAAATATGGAACCGTTCGGTACCACCCGGCAAGTTCCAAGTTTTGGTATTTAAGCGCTTTATCTTTTGTTAATTTTCAGGAAAAATTGACTGGCACGTCTTGTTACTCTTTGCGCGTGTGAAGCCAGCTTTGTTCGGCTTGCTGTGTGTTTGGCGCCGGGTGCACGTTTTGCGTCAACACACTTTTTGGCACGCCCAGTGGGACCACAGCCGAATAGATCAAGATGTCTGACATCGCGGACATCATGGACATCAACCTTGAGGATCTCTCTCCCGAGCAGCGGCAGTAGCTCCAGGACGCCATAGACCAGTTCCAGCAAAAATGCCTGCTGTCCTTCAAGAAAAATAGAAGTGGCGTCCCGTACTTGAAGAACGAGATGCCCAGGGTGTTGCTGCCAGGGGAGAGCGATACCACGGCTCAGCAGGATAAAGAGGAGTGTATGCGAGTATTCCAGGAATCTGCAGACTACATGCTGAGCAAGCACAACAAAGCTTTCCTCGGTGCGCTCCAGCGGATGATGGTGGCCGTCTTTGGCCCGTGCATGGAGCAAGCATTCGGCAAGGCACCCGCCCAAGGGGGCACCGTGGAGCCGGGCGAGTCAAGCTCTCAACCACCATTACGGAGCCAGCCACATCAGCCTCCTCCTCAAAGCTCTGGAAGTCAAGTGTTCCAGCCTCCTCCTCAACGTGCTGGGGGTCAGCCAGTTCAGCCCCCACTACAGACCTCAGGAGGACAGCCAATCCAGCCACCACCGTAGGGCAGCACGGGTCAACCCGCGCAACAGCCGAATCCGTACCAGCCTACGTACGGGGAACTAGCGTTCGGCTCGCCTGGAGCCCCACTTGCCTCCGGCCACAAGATTGCTCCGGCAAACAACTGGCTGCAGAGGAATTTATACGGCGGAGGCTACCATGAGGTGGGAACTACGGGGCATTTGACGCCTTTCCGCATCCAGGATACGCGCCAGCTGCAGGCGCGCAAGAGGACGACGCCCTGGCACGGAAGATGGCCGAGTTGATGCAAAATCAGTTCGGCCTCAAGCCAAAAATGCGGGGACACCGCCTACAAGCCGCCGTTCCCCGGGGTGGTACTACAACGTGCTCCTTCCACCAAGGGTGAAGCCGCCGACGGAGTTCACGAAATTTTCGGGCGGTGACGACACGAGCACGGTGGAGCACATCGCTCGTTACCTCATGCAGCTCGGGGAATGCTCAACTGAGGAAACATTCAGGGTCCGCTACTTCCCCGCATCAGCGACGGGTCCAAAGCATTCCGGTGGTTCTCGTCCCTACCCCCCGAGTCGGTGTGCGGATGGAAGGACCTAGAGCGGAAATTCCACGCTCATTATTTCGAAGTGGCGCTCGGAGAAGAAGCCGATCGACCTTGCCACCCCGAAGCGAGAGGCACGGCGAGACGCCGTTAGAGTTTCTCAGGAGATTCAGGGAGGTTAAAGGCATGTGCTTCTCGCTCAACTTGCCAGATGACCAGTTGGCTGATATGGCCGTCGCCGGATGCCGCAGCCGTACGTGAGAAATTGTACGGGATGGAGTTTGAAAACCTGGGCCAGCTGCCACAGAAGCTATCACTGATGAGCAACCAAGCGTATGGCTTCAAGAAGGATGCTAAGTTTGGCAAGCGGCATGATGTCGCCGACATCTACAACCGCTCTTAGACAAGGCCGATCCGTTCGAGGATTCGATGATGAATCGGATGTGGCCGCGGCCGAGATCATGTGGGGGAAAGAGCCTTTGACGATGAATCGGCCGGGTCAAACGGACCAAGGGACCTACGATTTTGATATCACGAAGGGCCGACAAACTCGTTTGAGCTCTTAGTAAAGGAAGGCCGAATCAAGTCGCTCGAGGGGCATTCCATGCTTCGGCCCGATGGAGTTAAGGGGAAACGTTACTTTGGCTTCCACGACGGGGATTCACACTCCATCAACGATTGCGGGGTCTTCGGGATGAGGATCCGAGAAGGCCATCCGGAAGGGCACCTTAAGTTCGACAACAAGATGAAGCCGGATGGCCACCCCTTCCCCTCGAACATGGTGGGCTTCTCTCGTCAACATGGTGACGGCCGAGGAGAAGGGAAAGGTCAAAGTCTTGACCTCGGCCCGGGGCTAGACAGGATGGATCGGTGGACCGGAGCGCCAAGTAACTCGGGAACGAGTGCATGGTGAAGCCCCCCGCATTCTCGGCGGTCACATCGAAATCGGGGAGTCATCCGAGCCAAGCCCGGGGTGACCACGCGCATCCTCCTCAACAAGTGGCAGCGCCAGATGGAGAAAGAGCGCTACCAGAAGCGACGCTACGAGGAGGAGAAGCGCATAGCCGAAGAAGAAGCACACAGAAGGGACCAGGAGCAATACACGCGCGAGCAGGAGCGCGCGCACTGGGGATGTGCCTTCTTCAGGCATTGCTGGAATGAGGGTTTGAAGCTGCCCACGCTGAGGAATTGCCCTGAGTGCAGTGACAGGTATGCTGAGTACAGGCAGGAGACTGCCAATCGCCGATCCGTCCATGAGAGAATTGGAAGGATCCACCCTAATGGGGATCGGCGCCAAAAAAATGAAGTCATCGATCATCCTAGGAAGCGGCAAGCCGACCTCAGGTGGGCTGATCAAGAGGAGGATGAAGACAACTACGTCTGGCAAAAGGGGCAATGGTGCCCACCCGGCCTGAGGAGAAGCCAGAAGAGACGGGTCCCGGCGCTGAGGAACCGCGAGCGAGGGGCGGCCGGGATCCGGACAAGGCAGGTGTGGCGCCCTAAGGATCAGCCTGAAGGGTCAAAGCGTTCGGCTCCAACATGCATGGCATACTTTCTGCCGAACGAGTTCATGGCTCCTGCTAACCAGGTTGTGCAGGGAGGAAGCGTTCCTAGATGACGAGCGAGGTCGAGGGGATGATGGCGCAATTGGTACTGGCCAAGCAGGCGATCTTCGACAAACCGGCCAAGAATCGACATATGAGTCCGCCGTACTTGAGAGGATACGTCAATGGCAAACCATTGACCAAGATGTTTGTCGACGGTGGAGCGGCGGTCAACGTAATGCCGTACACCACCTTCGTGAAACTTGGCATGGGCCCGAGCGATCCGACGCCTACCAAGATAATACTAAATGATTTCGGCCGGGAATCCTTCGGATACCAAGGGATGCGCTCACGTGGATTTGATGATCGGATCCAAGACGCCGCTCACTACCTTCTTTGTCATCGAAGGTAAAGGAGCCTACGGCCGCTGCTTGGGCGGGACCGGATTCATGCCAATCGTTGCGTCCCATCCACCATGCATCAACAGCTTATCCAGTGGGTGGATGATGAGATTGAGGTCGTCCAGGCAGATGACTCCGTGAGCGTAGCGAACATGGAACCAGCCTTCTGGGAATACCAAGGCATTGATTGTTTCTCAGAGAAAGACTGGGGAGAAGGTCCTATTGAACCCGTCAGCAGTGATCAACAGCCGATTCAAGCAGTCGGCTCTTATAGCAATTTTTAATGGAGAACCCCGTAGATGGCACTGATGGCAAGTTGGGGCGAGGATTCATGTCGGCCGATAGATTAGAAGAGGTTGACATTGGAAGCGGTGATAAGCCAAGGCCGACGTTCATCAGCGCAAACTTGCAACCAGATTTCAGGGGGGAATTAATTAAGCTTCTCAAAGAATACAAGGATTGCTTCGCCTGGGATTATTCGGAGATGCCCGGATTGGATCGTTCCATCGTCGAGCATCGGTTGCCAATCAAATCGGTTTCAAACCATACAAGCAACCACCCCGGAAAATCTACAAGGATGAGGTATTGGCCGATGTGAAGAAGGAAGTTGAAAGATTACTTGATGCAAACTTCGTTCGGCCATGCGGATATGCGGAGTGGATTTCTAACATTGTCCCCGTATACAAGAAGAATGGAAAAATGAGGGTCTCGCATAGATTTCGGGGGACCCGAACGAGCTACTCCGATGGACGGTTACCCAATGCCTATTGCCGATTTGCTGATTGACGCCGCAGCTGGACACAAGGTGATAAGTTTCATGGATGGAAACGCGGGGTTCAACCAAATATTCATGGCAATGGAGGATATATCAAAGACGGCCTTCAGATGTCCTGGTCATATAGGCCTGTTTGAGTGGATAGTCATGACATTTGGGTTAAAGAATGCCGGTGCAACTAATCAGCGGGCCATGAATTACATTTTTCACGAGTTGATCGGCAAAATTGCGGAAATCTACATTGATGATGTGGTAATCAAGTCCCTAAGTCATGACACGCACTTGGAAGATGTAAAGAGGACCCTAGAGTGCACCCGGAAGCATGGCCTGAAGATGAATCCAAACAAGTGCGCTTTTGGGGTATCAGCTGGAGAGTTCTTGGGATTTCTAGTCCACGAGGGGGGAATCGAAGTTGGCAAGAAGAGCATGAAGGCCATTGATGAAGTTGTTCCTCCAATTAATCTCAAGGAGTTACAATCACTGCTCGGCAAAATCAATTTCGTGAGAAGATTCATTTCAAAATTGTCACAAAAGGTTTTGCCATTCTCTCCACTGTTGAAGCTAAAGAAAGATCAGAAGTTCACATGTGGCGACGAACAACAAAAGGCTCTCGATGAGATCAAGCAGTACATGAAGGAGCCACCGGTGTTGGTTCCTCCTCAGCTGGATAAGCCTTTCAAGTTGTACGTGGCGGCCGATACCCAAACCATTGGATCGACCCTTATTCAAGAATTTGAAGGAAAGGAGCGGGTAGTAGCATATCTTAGCCGAAAATTACTTGACCCTGAAACCAGGTATTCGGCTGTAGAGAAGCCGTGTCTTTGCGTGTACTACTCGTGTACAAAGTTTCGGCGGACTATTTGTTGAATGCCGAATGCACTGTGTATTCCAAGTTTGATGTGATAAAACATATGTTATCTATGCCAATTTTGAACGACAGGATTGGCAAGTGGATTTTAGCTTTATCAGAGTTCGAGTTGAAGTTCGAGTCGGCAAAGGCCATCAAAGGTCAGATCATTGCCGATTTTATAACTAAACATCGCGATCCGTCAATTAATTTACTTGAAATTACCCCCTGGGCTTTATTTTTTGATGGATCGTCATGTGGTAAAGGTGGGGGAGTAGGGATCCTACTAATTTCACCTAGGGGTGAGATGTTTGAATTCGCCATCCCTATACAGCCCACTGTTACAAACAACTAGGCCGAGTATGAGGCACTACTTCGAGGGCTTCGGTATTTGAGAGAAGCCGGGGCCGTTTCAGTTGAAGTTTATGGAGATTCAGAGCTAGTGATCAAGCAATTGAACGGCCAATACGAGTGCAAAAGCAAAGCGTTAAGGAGTTACTACGAAGAGTGCAGGGAAATCTTGAAGAGCTTCCCATTGGTAACTCTACAGCATATTCCTAGGGAACACAATGAAGAAGCAAAGAGAGTCAAGAAGCGTTTGCTGCAGAGGTATGTGCACTAGGGACGGGTCTCGCAGAAGGTGATTGGAGGAAAGAGATCATTGATTACTAAAGGATCCATCCCAAAAGGTCTCTAGGAAGCTCAGGTACAAGGCCATAAAATTCGTTCTTTTGGATGACAATTTATTCTATAAATCATTGGATGGAGTATTGCTGCAATGCCTGGGTTCAGAAGAAGCCAAGAGCATGATGAGCGAGGTGCACGATGGTATATGTGGAGCACACCAGTCGGCCTACCATATGAAATGGGTTATTGGACAAGCTGGGTGTTTTTGGCCGACGATATTAGAGGATTGCTTTGAGTATTACAAGGGGTGTCAAGATTGCCAGAGGTTTGGAAATATTCAAAGGGTCCCCGCGTCAGCATTGAATCCCATCATCAAGCCATGGCCATTCAAGGGCTGGGGAATAGACTTGATTGGCCAAATTAATCCACCATCTAGCAAGAGGCATAAGTTCGTGCTTTTGGCTACAGACTATTTTACTAAATGGGTTGAGGCGATCCCACTGAAGAAGGTGACATCAGAAAACATGGTTGAATTTGTCAAGGAGCACATCATCTATCGGTTTGGAATCCCTCAGACTATCACCACTGATCAAGGGCCACAATTCGTGTCACTGGAGTTCAGAGAGTTTGCCGAAAGCATGGGGATTAAATTATTTAACTCTTCTCCTTATTATGCCCAAGCTAATGGTCAAGCAGAGGCTTCTAACAAAATCATGATCAAGCTGATACAAAAGAAGATCGACCAGAAGCCAAAAAGGTGGCATTCGGTACTCAGTGAGGCACTGTGGGCATATCGAATGGCCCCCCCATAGAGCTACAAAAACTTCTCCTTACGAATTGGTTTATGGGCATCACGCGGTTCTACCGTGGGAAGTGCAATCTGATTCAAGGAGGGTTGTGCTACAGAAAGATTTGAGCTCAAAGGATTACAGTGGTCTAATGATGGACGAGCTAGAGGACTTACACATGATCCGTCTTAGAGCCTTGGAAAACATCGAGAAAAACAAGCCGCGGGTTGCCAAGTACTATAACAAGAAGGTAAAAGTCGAGCAAAGTCGCGTAAGGAGATTTGGTTTGGAAAGCGCTATTGCCGATTGGAACTAAATACGGTGAATTCGGTAAATGGTCCCCTAACCGGGAAGGACCCTTTCGTGTGGTCGGATGCGTCCCTGGTAACGCATATATATTGAAAACTTTGCTAGGAGAGGAATTTTCCGCTGCAATAAATGGAAGATATCTGAAGAAGTATTATCCTAGCATTGAGATCGATCGATGATTACACACATCTGACACAGAAACAGGCGGCGCTCAAGAACGAGGCCGCCTTCGTAACAAAAAATCCATAAACGAAGAAATGGCTAGTGCCTAGATGCATTGCCCTTAGCACAAAAACTACATTACAACGCTTCTTGCAGGTTTACATCTAACAACCCCGGTGGTCGGATCTTCAAGGAGGTGGGAAGCGAGAAGGTGTGGAGGAAGAAGCGAAAGTATGATTCAATATTTTCGTTGCTTCTTCGTCGCTCCCTCTTCGAGTTTCCAGGACCACCGTGACGGCAACTTGGAACGCATGGGGGTGACCATGGTTTGCGGCCTCCACCAAGCTCTCCCAGGCCGTCTTCAGGTTGTTGTACCTGTCAGAGACATCTGAAAACAGAGGAATCGATGTTAGGGGCAAGAAATCCAAATACAGGCATGAGGTCAAGAAGAGATCAGAAACATTTACCCCCTACTAGTGCCTCCAGAGCCATGCGACGCTCGCGTTCGGCTTGGCAACGGGCGGTGATGTCCCTGAGGCCGTGCTCCAGGTACCGAACACGGCGGCGCAGTTGATGGTTGGTCATCTGCTCAGGCGTGGCATCCTCTGCTTCGAGGGAGGAATCGGAGGAGATGTACTCAGTCACATCTTCGGTCCCGATAATTTCTTCAGGGAGCAGATCAAGGCTGAAAGAGGAAAGGAAGAAAACATGAAGCACGAGATCATATGGAGAACGAGGAATAACTCAAGGAAGAACTCACCTTCGAATCGTACGCTTCTTTGGTGAGCTGCTCTCCTGGGGTTGCTTGCCCTTGTCCATGGCATTGGGGTTTTCTCCTCTAGAGACAGGAGAAGAAATGAGAAATGACGGATGAGTGTGCGAGTGGATTTGCGGGGCATCTCGGCGGGCTCTTTTATTGACCGAAGGGGTGCATTGGGAGTGATGACCGAGCGACAGACGCACCGTTGGAATACCAAACGGCGGGGGTTTTTCTCCCCAAGTACAAAGCGTTTTGCTTGAACAGTGCTCATGGATTGCCGAATCGGGATCTTCTCGTGGATTTTGCGCCAAGGGGGCGGTGTTCTCGCGCGTTCGGCTCAAGATAGTTCCGGATGCATTCAAAGAAAAATAAGAACCATGGATGCAAATGCGAAGCGAAATCATAACGGCACAAGCACGAATTCAAAAGTTCTTATTTATTGCCGATGATCAAACATCCCTAATACAAGCTAGTCGAAAAGCCCGTTCGGTACAGTTGGGGATGAGTGATTTCGGCAATGGCGTCGCCGTGGCCATCGAGGCGCTCCGGGATGAGCTCGATCTCATCGATGTCCTCTCGGCGCGCCGCCCGGAAGCCGCGCGGTCCGGTGGAGTAGTCGACGTCCGTATGCGTCGCCATGGCGGCTAGGCCCAAGGTGGTGCCCAAACGGACACCATGGGTGGACACCTCGTCGACGCGGTGTTCCACCGCGACAAGGCGCTCCGCCGGTGTGCCGCCGTGGGCATTCACCTTGTCGGCCGAGTGCTCCACCGCGCCTTCGGCCGGTTGAGCTCGGCATCGCGGGCTGCAAGAAGCAAGAAGAAAAGAGATTAGCATCAAAAGCCGGGCCGGATCAAAGAGCCGATTTCAAGGCCGTACCATCGATGGTTTCCGGCGGTACCGTTTGCGCCGGTCTTCCCATTCTAGCTCGGCTATGCCCGCCTTCTTGGAGACGTCCTCCAACTCGCGCCGGGCCATCTCCAGCTCCTCCTTGAAGCGGAGGGCATCAAGCTCCCCGTACGGCACGGGGGAGTGGCCGTCGGACTCCGAGGAGCCGTCTGGAAGGGGTTAATTGGCCGGCGCAGGAGACGGATTCCACTGAATCAATCTGAAAAGAAGATGATCGTCAAAACAAGAAAAAGATCAAAAGTTGAAGCAAAGAAGAGGAATCAACGATCATTGCCTCCGGCGCGCATTGGCGCGGCTCCCCTCTGCCTCGTCGGAGGCGCGGCGGCGGTTGAGGGCGGCGCACCATGTTGGTTCGGGATGTGCACTGTTTGAAGAGAGGAAGAGCTGAGATTGGTAAAGATTCGAGAGCTAAAAGACTTGGTGGAGAGCTAGGGGCACCTACGGTTTCATTTATAGGCCCGGCAAGACGGATCGTGGCTTCGAGTCGTGGCTGCGGATCGTGGCGCATATCCCGAGAAAATTGGAAGGTGGAAAGGTTTCCTTGACCAGCCGTCGATGGGTCGTTTGGAGTTCTAGGTTGAGTCGTATTCGGTTGGTGGCTCGGCCGAGAGGAGTCAAAGTGCCGGTCGGGTGTTGGCGTTTCTTTGCCGAATGGGTCGGTCGAGCATTATATTTGAAGGTGCGCGAGAAGAAAAAGAAATGAATTGCGGAAAAAATATCACAAGAGCGACCAATTCGGTTATACATCAATTAGAGCATTCAAATGTTCAAATGTTTCGCGATCACACCACGGGCCTTTGGATGTTGCTTGGCGGAAGTTGCCCGCTAGCTCCCGGCAATCTTTTTGGGCGCTAGACAAGGTGGTGAGTTCCGCATCGCATTGCTCTATCTCGGCGGTAGCCGATTTTGCTTTTGCTTGGGTCTTTTCTATCAGTCCAGGGAGCTCGACTATTTTCTTTTTATCAGCCTCTATCTCGGGCGGTGACAGGCTTCTCAGCTCCGCTTCTAGAGCAGCTTTCTTGGCAATTTTCAGATCACAAGAAGCTTGCAGACTGGCCAATGTGTCCTTGTGGCTCTTCGTTTGGGATTGCGCCCCGTTCATGGCTTGTTCAGCACTGGCTCTTTTCTTTTCAATAGCCGGGCGGGAGCGCAATTTCCTCAAAGCGTGCCTTATGGGCGCATAAAGGATGTCCAAGCCACAGATGGATACTAGAGAAGTTCTGACATCTTCAGGGAGTTCTTGGCTGATAGATTCAAGTATCTCCTCAAAGTGATCGAGATCCTTGAATTGATCTTGTGCATCTCTTTCTAGCCAGGCAACAATTTCTCTAAGCTTTGCTAGCACCTCATCTGACAGAGGTTGGTGCATCCCTTCCATCGCCTCGGCAACCGGATTGTTCCCCGATGGTAGGCTTGATGAAGCTTCGATCCTAAGAAGCGATTGCCAAGTTAGGAGTGCTAAATGCAAAGGTGGCGAGATTTAAGTGCAATTGAGTACCTCATGGCTGATTTCTTGGTGGGGCAAGATTTTGAGCGGGGGGCAATCACGGGTGAAGAAGGTGTTCCGGGTAAAGCCGAGGCCTCCAAGGTAAAAGGTGGTAATGCGATCGCCGGTAACTCATGGGCCGTGGTCGAAGAGGAGTTGGATCCACCTCGGTTGGGATTGGTGTCTGCATGACCAACGGGTGATTGTGCCCTTGGAGGACTTGACGGCTCGGCCGGATTGGGAGATTCATCTCCGGGGAATTCATTGCTTCGGCAGAGGGTGATGAAGATGAGATCTCCACCGGGATAGGTAATTCAACCCCGGGTGGACTTGCTTGTTGAGCCACCGGGACATCCACAAGTTGTTCTTCCATTGTCTCTTCTGCAAGTGTCAAATTAAAAGGGTAAATGCCAGTGTTCATCCTTAAAAGAGGCAACAAAGGTCATACCAGTGGATGGAGCATTGGCAGGTTCTGACACTGAAGGTTGCTGGGCTCTGGTCTGAAAATGCATAAAGATATGATTTATCAGGAATAGAGTAATCTTGTGATCAATAAGGCAAAGGATTTTACCTCAACAAGCATTTTCTTGACAGTTCTCCTCCTCTTGGCATTTGGAGGAGCAATCAGAGACAAACCTTGTCTCCTATCAGCAGCAAGGCTAGAGAGGCTGGGGTCTGTTATAGCAAATCTGGCCATTAACTGAGCTAGAGTTGTGGACTTGAATCCCAGTGCTGAGATTGGGCCTACAGCATTGTAGATGATATTCCTAGCTCGAGGGGCAGGCACTGTGTTATGTGAGTAAGAAAATGAAGGTCAGAATCATGATTGAAAGAAGATATGTCTGATTCAGTAATTCATCATGTTACCTCTGAAGTTGGCTGAAAATCAGGCATCAACTCTGCACAGAACGAATGCACAGGCTCATTGAAGATGTGATCATGGAATTCTTGCCACAAGGATTTGAAGGTGTGATGAACTATGGTCGTGGGCACAAAAGGCCAGGTGTAGATAGTGGGACTACACACATAATGAAAAACCCTGCTGCTGTGCATAAGTTCTATGATTTCCTCTCTGGGCTTGAGGAACTCATGAAGGAACAGCCTTGGGGGCATCTGGCCACACCCAAGTTGCCTAGCCATTACATTGGGCTGATAATATTCATAAGTACTGGAGTTCAGCCTTCCTCCGTTGAATTCAGCTGGCAGCATGCATGGGCGGATTATGATGTTGAGGATCTCAAAGAATCTCCCATCTTGGCGTTCAGATTCAAAGGAGAAGTCACAAAGGAAAATCAAAGTGTCATTGTCCAGATAAGGAAGCCAGAGAGGATTCTGAAAGCCTTTGAAGAATAGCTCGAAAAGGTCGGGCCGATGTCTCGTCGAACAAGAACGGTTAAGCCGCTTCTCCATAATTCGGCATCCTCTAGTGGCTTGGGGCTTCCCTTCGGGATGATTGGATAAAGGGAAGAGCCTCGGTGTTCAAATCAACACCAATGATCCGATGCATGTGAAGGCAGCCACCACATTTGAACAAACCACCAAGGACCGTTGACACATGTTATCCTCTGACTGGTGTACATTTGGGTGACAGTTTGGTGAAGCATATGGTACACACTGCCTAGGAGGAATTTTCCAAGGGGGGGGGCGGTTGCCACTAGCCAAATGAGACGCCATTGTGATGTGGTTCAGGGTAGGCTCATTGGCTTTGCCACAGAAGACAAATCTACACAGCCACATATTCAGAAATGCCCTATACTCGACATCACCAAGGGGGTTGTCTTTCATGTGCTTCGGGATATCTTTGTTTGTATCCGTTCCCTCGGTTTCACCCCTGTTTGGCGAGAAGAACCTTTGAAGTTCCGGGGTTGGACGGATCTCGTAATGTCGAGGCCGGTGATCATATACACATCGGCCAAAGTTGGAGACATCGGGCCGTGGCCAAAGAGGAAGGCGTTGACACCGTTTGACCAAAAGTGGCAGGCTGCTATCAAAAGGTCTTCATTTTTGGGGGTCTCGGCCAAGGATAACTCCAAGCACTGAGCAATGCGGAGGGTATCCCAGTTTTTGGTCAATCCACTCTTGTCTGCGAGGATCCTCCGGTACCAACTTTTCCAGCCTGCGATTGGAGGTAAAGGCCAGTTTTTGAAAGCATCTTGCCACTGAGGAGGTGGGGACAGAGCTGCTTTGAAGGGGATCCTCTGAGATTCAGCCGTGATGAAATCTTGAGGGTCAGAGTTTCCCACAGGACCAAGATAATAGGATCTTGAATTGGCCTCGGTGCGAATCAGAAGCTCAGTGGAAGGCTCCTGAGGAAGAGAGATTTCAGGTAAAGTTGAAAACCTAAATACCGAATGAAACTTACTGTCGGGGACAGCCCTAGGGGTCCCCGTTAACAACGGGGAAATCCCCACTTAAAACCCGCAACAAAGCCAAACACACTTTGCCTAACCATGCAGGATACAGGCCATGCCGCAGGGACCTCAGCGGCCCACCGAGGCGGCCCTCTTGAAGATCCCCTCGAGCGGGCTTCGCCTCGCTCGAGGATGCGCGCCTCCCTCGAGCGGGCTCCGTCCCGTTCGAGGGGGTGCGCTTCCCTCGAGCGGGCTCCGCCTCACTCGAGGGCCCGATCCCCCTCGAGCGGGCTCCGCCTCGCTCGAGGGTCCGTCCCGCCCTCGACCGGGGTCCGCCTCGCTCGAGGGCACCCCCGCACGCGTGCGCTGCCCCCGTACACGGGCATTTAACGCCCGACACCGGCGGGACGGCGCCATCATGCGCCGGGGCTCGCGCCCGGTGCCGCCACACCAACTCCCCGGAGGGGAGCCCATCCCCATCACCGTGGGGAGGGACGTGCGGCGGGGACCGGTGCCGATCCCGTGACGCCGTGCACCTACTCCAAAGTACGGGCCGACGCGCCGAGCCCTCGAAGGGGGGCCGGCCGCACCCTCGATTTGCTTTCTTGTGACCTGCGGGGGGGTTAGGTGGAGGCGCTAGGCCGGTGGAGCGCCATCCCGGCCCATGCGTTACGGTATGGCTGCCGCCCCCGCGCGTGCGGGCGCATGCCAGGCGCTGTAGCAACGACTCCAGCACTGTGGAACGTATTGGAACGGGACACCGTTTTACCTACTCCTGTACTCCGTACGGGCCAACGTCAGCAGCTCCCTCGAGCCTATCAGAAGACATCACCACCATCCGCCGCCCTTCTACCCTCGAACCGCCACTGTTCGGGTACAAGATAGGCCATGATGGCCAGATCGCTGCAAGGATCGTCCGGACGGCCGCCCACTCTACAGCATAGCACGCCACGCCCCTCCACGTAGCTAAATAGCATGGCGCGCATGTGATTCGCTCCCTCCTTGATCTATAAAAGGGGGACGAATCCTCCTTGCCGCGGGGAGACAGACACAACACAACAAGAGATGAGCTGCGCCACGCACTTGCTCTCCAATCCTCCCACAACATCTTTAGTCACTACGCCAGGGACTTGGAAGCCAAGCTTCCTCTCCCGCCTTGCTTGTAGTAGCCCCACTACAGGCACCCCCGGTGCTGAGCAATATAGTGCCTTGAGCACACCACTGCTGGACGTACGCCCCCCGGCCGGAACCAGGATAAATCCCGTGTCTCTTATTGCTTAGCATCGACCATTGAGGGACAGACCTCGGCGCTCTCTACTGGTTAGTGTCGGGCCCATATTCCGCACCGACAGTTGGCGCCCACCGTGGGGCAGTCTGAGCGCCTAAGGTCATTCCACCAACTCCCTCCATGGTGATCCGCACTGAGTACCGTGGTACACGCTACTGCATGGGCAGCTCAGACCCCCTCCCCGTCGGGTTCGAAATCCGGTTCGGGGGTCTGAACTTTCAGGCCACGGGGAACGGCTACCTCATGCGCCTCACCAACCGTGAGGAGCTCCGTGCGCGGCGCCAGGACGGGTCCGCTCCGGTCCCCGCTGCACGCACCACCACGGCGTAGACACCCGCGAGGCACGGATGCCGCGGGCCCGTCGACGCCACGACGCCGCCGCCGCTGCGGGCGGCGTTCGCGCCGGCGCGGTCCGAGCGGCGGCGGGCCGAGCGCGCCGCCTCCCGGCGCGGCGCGCCCGCCGTCACGATGACCACCATCCCCGGCGGGACGGCGCACGGTCTCGGACCGCGCATCCCCATTGGGCTGCGTGGCGCCACGACGGCCTACAACGCCAACGTCAACACCACGATGCGCAGGGTTCCGCCCGGCCGTCACGTCTTCGTCGCCAGGGATCCTGGCGCCTCAGCGGGTGACGAGTCATCCCTGGGTTCCCTCGACGCGCTGCCGCCCGCCAACCGCCACGGGTACGCGGAGTGGGACTTCTCCGGCGTGCGGGACCCAGTCATGTTCCGGCGTTTCCTCGACGCTACGGACTACTGGTTCGGGCTGCTCCCGACGACTCCAAGACGGGTGTTACGATCCCACGCGGGAGTGCTACGCTGTCATCACCAACGACCCGGCCAATGCCGCCGTGCGGTGGGCGGCGGAGACGGGGGAGGTCACGCCGCCCCGGGGATCGCCACGCGCACGGCCGCGGGGCCAAGCGCTCTGCCGCCGGGGCCGACGCCGACGCGCGGTGGCCCAAGCCCGCGAGCTCGAGGCCAAGGCTGGCGGAGGAACTCCGCGGACGGTGCGGCCCGCTCCGTGCCTCAATGGCGGGGGGAAGCCTCCGCGCGCGGCGAACGCGCGCGGGAGGCCGGGCAAACAGTCCGTGACCGCATCAACACCGACCCCAACGTCGACAACGCGGACGCACCCCCGCGGGCGAGCCAAAAGCTCATTGCCGCCGCGGCGCCGCCGCGGGCCATGCCGGCACCCTCGACCCCCGAGGCGCGAGACACCGCACCGCGAGGTGCAAACTCTCATCGAGCAAGCGGCCGGTCCGGCAAGCCGAGAGCTCGGCATCACGCATCCGCCAACGGGGGGGGATGCGGCGGGACGACGGAGCCGCACCGGGGGGCGAACCCTCGGTCCACGCGGGAGGGGCGGCGGGGCGACCCGCCAACCCGGGACGCACGCCGGCTATGGAGCGACTCCTTGACGCACGCGGGGCGGCCCCGGATGGCGACGGCCGCAACGTCATCAACGCTAGGCGCACAAGCGGGCGGACGCGCGAGCGCAGCGGTGGGCTACCACCCTCGACGGGGCGGACGCTACGATAGCGGCGAGGACCGCTCCCCAACGCCGAGCCCCCCGGGGACCCGTGTGTTCGACCAAGAGATCCGCGCGGCGCGTTCCCCCAACGCTTCCGCCAACCCTCGACCATCGTCAAGTACAACGGGGAGACGGACCCCCGCGTGTGGCTCAACGACTGCCGCTTGGTTTGCCAGCTGGGCGGGGCCACCAGCGACGAGGTCATCATCCGCAACTTGCCCCTGCACCTCGGCGACGCGGCCCGAACATGGCTCGAGCACTTGCCCGCCAGCCAAATACACAATTGGGATGATCTGGTCCGCACGTTCGTGGGCAACTTTCAGGGCAAGTACGTGCGCCCCGGAAATTCATGGGACCTGCGCTCCTGCACACAGAAGCCCGGTGAGTCGCTGCGGGACTTCATACGGCGCTTCTCCAAGCGCTGCACGGAGCTCCCCAGCGTGGCGTAGTCCGAGATCGTGCACGCCTTCCTCGAGGGCACCACATGTCGGGACCTCGTGCGGGAGCTGGGACACAGCCCGCCCGCGGACTCCAACGAGCTGTTCGACATCGCCACCAGCTTCGCCTCTGGAGAAGAGGCCGTGGGGGCGATCTTTGACGGCAAGAAGGGCAAGCGCTCGGAGGACGCGCCCGCGGAGGGCAGCAAGTCCAAGGAGCCCCACCACAACGACAAGCGGGGCAAGAAGGGGAAGAAGCCGCGCCGCGAGCGCGCGCGAGCGGGGCGCGACGGCGGTAATGCCGAGGCCCTTGCGTTGACCGGCTCGACGGGGCCCTCGGCCGGCCCCTCGAGGCCCGGGGGTGTTTGATGACATGCTAAAAAAGCCATGTCCTTACCACAAGACCCCGATGGAACCACACCCTTGAGCAGTGCGATATGCTCAAGAAGTTCTATGGCCGCGCCACCGCGAAGGAGGCAGAGGCCAAGAAAGACGGAGGCGATGGCGACGCAGGCGGCTTCCCCGCCGTGGAAAACGTGTTCCTCATCTTTGGGGGGCCAACCGTCGACATGTCGACCCGCCAGCGCAAGAAGGAGCGGCACGAGGTCCTCGCCGTGGAGAGGGCGCCTCCATCCTTCCACAATTGGTCGGAGGACGCCATCACCTTCAGCCGGGAGGACCACCCGAACCGCGTCCCCAACCCGGGCCAGTACCCGCTGGTGGTCGACCCCATCATCGGGAACGTGCGGTTCTCGAAGGTCTTGATGGACGGAGGCAGCAGCCTCAACATCCTCTACGCGCATACGCTGCACTTGATGGGGATCGGGTTGGATCAGCTACGGCCCAGCACGAAGCCGTTCCATGGCATCGCGCCCGGCAAGCAGGTCCCCAACTATACCTACCTGAAGATGAAGATGCCAGGACCAAACGGCGTCATCACCGTGGGCTCGTCCATCGAGCATGCATTCGACTGTGACGTCGAGTGCGTGGAGCACGCAGAGGCACTAGCGCTGGATGAAGCGCTAGTGACCACTTTAGAGAAGATGGTCAACGAAGACCTCAGCTCCGCCGCCAAGCACGCCGGCGCCTTCGAGGCCGCGGAGTAGACCAAGGAGGTCCCCCTCGACCCTTCTGCCCCCGAGGGCAAGGCGTTGAGGGTCAGCTCCACCCTCGATCCCAAATAGGACGTAGTGCTCGTCGACTTCCTCCGCGCCAACGCCGACATCTTCGCGTGGAGCCCCTCGTATATGCCAGGCATCCCGAGGGAGGTCGCCGAGCACTCCCTTGACATCTTGCCTCACGCCCGTGCCGTGCAGCAATGGCTGCGCCGCTTCGACGAGGAACGGCGACGGGCAATCGGAGCGGAGCTGCGGAAGCTCCTCGAGGCCGGGTTCATCAAGGAGGTGTTCCACCCAACGTGGCTAGCCAACCCTGTGCTTGTAAAGAAAAAGAACGGGAAGTGGCGGATGTGTATTGACTACACTAGTCTTAATAAAGCATGTCCTAAAGTTCCTTTTCCTTTGCCACGTATTGATCAAATCGTTGATTCAACGGTTGGGTGTGAATTGCTTTGCTTCCTTGATGCTTACTCCGGGTATCACCAAATAAAGATGAAGGAGTCCGACCAGCTCGCGACTTCGTTCATCACGCCATTCGGGATGTTCTGCTACGTCACGATGCCGTTTGGCCTCCAAAACGCGGGTGCGACATACCAGCGCTGCATGCAGCATGTTTTCGGGGATCACATCGGGCGGACGGTCGAGGCGTACGTGGACGACATTGTCGTAAAGACCAGGAAGGCGGACGACCTGATTGGCGACCTTGGCGTCGCGTTCGGCTGCCTACGGGCCAATGGGGTCAAGTTAAACCCCGAAAAGTGTGTCTTTGGAGTGCCGCGAGGCATGCTCCTGGGATACATTGTCTCCCAACGGGGAATCGAGGCCAACCCTGAAAAGGTTGCGGCCCTCGAACGAATGGGTCCGATCCAGGGACCTCAAGGGGTGCAAAGGTCTTTGGGGTGCCTTGCCGCCTTGAGCCGCTTCATCTCGCGGCTCGGCGAGAAGGGCTGCCCCTCTATCGCCTCCTCAAGAAGCACGAGCGCTTCTCCTCGACCACCGAGGCCCAGGACGCGCTCGACAAGCTGAAGGCATCCTTAGCGCACGCCCCGGTCCTCACGCCGCCGCAGGCGGGCGAATCCCCCGCGGCTCTACGTGGCCGCAACCACACGGGTGGTCGGCGCGTAATCGTCGTGGAGCGCACGGAGGAAGGGCACGCCTTGCCGTACAACGGCCGGTATATTACATCAGCGAGGTCCTGTCAGACACCAAGACGCGCTACCCCCAGGTCCAGAAGTTGTTGTACGCGGTAGTCCTTGTGCGGCGCAAGCTTCGCCACTACTTCGAGGCCCACCCCGTCACGGTGGTCTCCTCCTTCCCGCTGGGGGGGATCATCCACAATCCCGACGCTGCGGGCAGGATCGCCAAGTGGTCCTTGGAGCTGATGGGCGAGACGCTTGCCTACGCCCCGCGCAAGGCCGTCAAATCCCAAATCTTGGCAGATTTCTTCGCCGAATGGACGGATACGCGGCGCCGCCGCCGCGGATCCAAGCGGAGTCTTTGGACTGCGTTCTTCGGCGGCTCGGTGATGAAAACGGGGGGCGGGCGCGGGCACTGCTCTTCGTGTCACCTCTCGGGGAACACATGCGGTACGCGGTGCGCCTCCACTTCCCCGCGTCTAACAATATGGCTGAATACGAGGCCCTCCTGCTCGCGGCCTCAAAATCGCCATTAAGTTAGGCGTCAAGCGCCTCGACATGCGGGGGGGACTCGCGGCTCGTAATCGATCAAGTCATGAAGAACGTGAGCTGCCATGACGACAAGATGGAGGCCTACGCAAAGCCGTGCGAGCCCTCGAGGACAAGTTCTACGGCATCGAGCTCAACCATGTGCCCCGACGGTACAACGAGGAGGCGGACGAGGGCGGCCAAGATTGCGTCGGGCGGATCACCGTCCCCCCGAACGTTTTCGCGCGCGACATGGCTCAGCCCTCGGTCGTCTTCGAGCCCCACCCCTCGAGTCACGACGAACCCTCAGGGGCTCCCTCGAATCCAGCGGGTGCGGAACCCATGGACGAGGACCCCTCGAACGAGGCATACGTGCTCTCCCTTCTCGAAGGGTATGGCTCCCCACGAGGCCGACGTGATGGACATCGAGCCGGCTCTGTCCAAAGCGGGCGGCGTGACAAATACATCGCCTGGATGGCTCGAGGGGAACTCCCCGCGGATCGGGCCGCGGCCAGGCGCATCGCCAGGATGGCCAAGTCCTTTGCCCTTGTTGACGGCGAGCTGTACAAGCGCGCCGCCTCCGGCATCCTACAGCGGTGCGTGCCCATCCCCGAGGGGCGCGAGCTCCTACGGGACATCCACGCCGGAATCTGTGGCCACCACGCCGCGCCCCGCACCCTCGTCGGCAACGCGTTCCGCCAAGGCTTTTACTGGCCTACCGCAGTCGAGGATGCCAGCGAGATCGTACGCACTTGCGAAGGGTGCTAGTTCTACGCCCGCAATTCCAACCTACCCGCCCATGCCCTGCAGACCATCCCCGTAACGTGGCCATTTGCCGTATGGGGGCTGGACATCGTCGGGCCCCTGCGGAAAGCACCCGGGGGCTTCACCCACTTGTTGGTCGCGATCGACAAGTTCTCCAAGTGGGTGGAGGTGCGCCCCATCACGAACCTCAAGGCAGAGCAGGCGGTAACATTCTTCACCGACATCGTCTACCGCTTTGGAGTGCCAAACTCCATCATCACCGACAATGGGTCCCAGTTCACGGGCAGGAAATTCTTGGAGTTCTGCGACAAGTTCCACATCCGTGTGGATTGGGCCGGCGTGGCACACCCACGGACCAACGGCCAAGTGGAGCGTGCCAACGGCATGCTCCTACAAGGCCATAAGCCCCGGAAATTTTCGACCAGAGCTAAACAAATGCGGGCGAAAATGGCTCCAAGAGTTACCGGCGGTTGTGTGGAGCCTAAGGACCACCCCCGAGCGAGCCACCGGGTTCACCCTGTTTTTCCTAGTCCATGGCGTGGAGGCCGTCCTCCCCACGGACTTAGAATACGGATCGCCCGGGGGTTCGAGGCTATGACGAAGATGCCAACCGGCGAGCCCGCGAGGACTCGTCGGATCGGGGCTGGACGAGGCACGCCTCGTGGCCTTGATGCATTCCGCAAGGTATCAACAGTCCCTAAGGCGCTACCAGGCACGCAAGATACGTCGACGGGACTTCAGCGAAGGGGATTTGGTCCTAAGGCTACGCCAAGACAACCGAGGGCGCCACAAGCTATCGCCCCCATGGGAGGGACCCTACGTCGTGGTGAAGGTACTCAAGCCCGGCACGTACAAGCTGGCCAACGAGGACGGTGAAGAGCTCACCAACGCTTGGAACATCCAACAGCTACGTCGCTTCTACCCCTAGCTAGGATTTCCAAGCATTTTTTGTTGTAAAAATCATATGACCAACGCCCCAGTTGGTGACAACTATGTAAACACCTCAAGTCTAATGAAAAGGGCAACTCGGCTTTCCCCTGAAACCCAAGTTACCCTCGGGGGCTACTGCGGGGGGGCACCCCCCCAAAATGGTCCCGTTTTCGCGCAAAAATAAAGCAACTCACACGCGCTATGTTTGTTTTCTACTTCAGCCCCGAGCCAGCCCGGTTCGAACGGGGGCGCAGGCGGCCTAGCGGAAGGAGCGCGCGAGTCAGAGATAGCCTACGCCGCGAGGATACGGCCCTTCTCTCTCGCCTCCAACCCAGTAGGCCCCCCGCGAAAATCGAACTCCCCTAACTAGAATCTACTCAGGAAGAAGGAGAAACGAAAAGCGCAAATAAACAAAAGACTTCATTTCGTATCAACAAATGTTTACAATCAAGATAACTTGTTTATTTACAAAAGGCCGCGTGGCCAGAATACTGATACACAAATAAAAACGGGCCAAGCGCCCAGCTGTCTTCAGGCAGGAGGAGCGGCGATGTCAATAGCGTCCGGGCAGAGGAACTCCTCGAACGCTTCAGCGAGCGACCCGGCGGCATCAGCGGCAAGCGCGTCCACGCGCTCCATCGCCACCTCGTCCTCGACGCCCTCGGGAACGACGTAGCCCTCCGCCAGCGCCTCGAAGTTGACCTCGTAGTGGGACCGTACCACTTTGAGGGCCTTCTGGACGCCAAGACGCAACGCCCGGCGCATCCGTTCGGTGACGTGGCCGCCAAGAGCACGCAGGCGGCTGGCCAGCGAGCTTCCGGCCTGCGCTTCACCCTCCTCCACGACCTGGTAGGTCTCGAGGGCCGCGTTGCGCAACTCCTGCAGCTCCTGCTCAGAGGAGTTGTAGGAGGCTTGCAGCGCCTCGGCCCGCTCGGCCGCGTGCCCCAAGGCGGTGCGCAAGCACAGAGTCACCAAGACAAGGAAAAAATCAGAAGAAGGAATGCGAACCTCCTAACAGAAAACCAACAAAGCAGGAGTCGAACAGCGGCTTACCTTCGACTTGCTTCCTCTCCACCTCGAGGGCACGACGCTCGGCCGCGACCGCCAACTCGAGGCCCTTGACGGTCTCGCCCTGTTCCTGGAGGGCCAGCTCCTGGCTCGCACTGTTGATGCCGAGCACCACCAGCTCGCCCTCGACCTCAGAGAGCTTGGCGTCTCGCTCCGCCAGCAACTTCTGCGCCGCCTCGCGAGCGACGCGCTCTCGCTCCCGGCGCCGACCGGCGTCGGCGAGGGCGGCTTGCTCTCGCTCGAGCCGCCCCTCGGCCCCTTGGAGGGCGGTGTGCTCCCGCGAGGAGCCGCTCCTCGGCGACGGCGAGCGCCGCGACCTTGGCGTCGAGGGCGGCCTTCAAGTCGTCGGCCTCCTTGGCCCTTCGCTCCAAGCGCGTGCGCGCTCCTCGGCCCCGCCGCGCGCGCCTCGCCCCCTCGAGCGACGAGCGGAGCTCCCCGGTTCTCTCCGCGGACGCCGGCCACCTCCGCCTCCCATTTGGTCGCCGGCGTCCGCATCTTCTCCGGGTCCCGGCGTGCCGCACGGCGCCTCATCACGGTCGATGAGGGCTGTGCAGATCCGCTCAAGGCTGGAGCGACGCGCCGGGTCTTGCCTCGTGCTCTCGGGGAGTTCGTCGCAAGACCGTGGCTCGGTACGCTAACCAGCCGTCCGGGGTCCGGAGGGCGTCGGCGAGCGCGTCGAATGCGCCGCATCGCTCTCGGACCTGGAGAAGCTCGGCGTTCACCCGATCGAAGGCGCGATACTTGTCGCGGGCACGACGCTCGAGCTCCTGTCGCCCACAAGTCAAGACCCGTAAGCATCCTGATACAGAGACAACGCGCGGGAAACGAGAAGAAGGGGAGAACGAGCAGCGATGCCCTATCTGGAAGACATGCCACGCGGGGCCACCGTGGACCCTTAGCGCCTCGTTCAGCGCACGGTTGAGCGTGGCGCCGTGGCTGCGGAGCTCTCCCCACAGCTCCTGCTCCGCCTGGGCGTCGGCGAACGCAAGCGGGTCATCGGGGACCCCCTCCACACGGGCGGAGTGCTCGGCGCGAGAAGATGAGGCCTCGGCGCCATGCCCTCGGTTCCCCGCCACCATGTGGCCCTTGCGCGCGCCTCACAAGAGCCCCCTCTTGGGACTGCGGGGAGAGTGTGGGGAAGCTAACCCATTGATCCCACCCGGCGGTGGGGAATCGTCATCCGGGACCTCCACCACCACCGCCGGGAGCCGCCGGCGGGTGCGGCCCCTCGCGCCACCTCCCGCCGGCGCCCTCCGCCGCGCCTCCATGGCCACGGGCGCCCGACGCGGCGTCGTGGCCGTCACCTCCAGCCGCGCCTCCGCGACCACGGCGCCCGTCCGCCCTCCTCGCCCGCGACCACGGGCGCCACCGCAGGCGCACCTGCTGCCGCCTCCGTCGCGGCCGGCGCCTCGACCGCGCCTCCGTTGTGGCGGGCCGGCCGCCGGCGGCGTCACCACCGCGCCGCCGCCGCGGGCCGCGCCTCCGCCACTTCGACGACCGCCGGCCGCGCGGCGCCGGGCGACGGCCGGGCCGAGGCCGCGGGGCCTCGGCCGCGCCTTGCGAGCCCTCGCCCGCCGACGTCGTACTTGCCCCCGCCCTCGACGCCCTCGACGAGCGCCGCCGGGTGGGGATGGATGCGTCCGCCCTCAGCACCTTGGCCGGTGCGAGGGGAGGCACAGTTGGCACCACCCTGCGCAAGCACAAACAGAAAGTTGGAAGGCCTGATCGTCAAAGAACCAAACCAAGCTGAAGAACGAGCCCCTTACCTCAAAGAGGAAAAGGCGCGCTTCCTTTTACTCGAGGCTTCAGCAGATGAGGCCAGCGCGCCCGCCGCCGCGCCTCCTGACGCTGCCGCCGCACGCGCGGGCCCCGCCCCGCGCGCGGGCGCGCTTCCTGCCGCGCGCGCCTCGGCCGCACGCGCCGGCGCCTCCACGGCGCGCGCGCGCCCTTGTTGTCGATTGCCGGCGGCGGGCGCCGTTGCGCCCGCCCCGGGCGATGCCGCCCTTGCCGGCCGGAGCCGGCTCCGGCGACGGGGGCGCGGCTCCCACCTATCGGAGGGGCCCCCGCCCTCGACCTCTTCCTCTTCGTCCTCCTCCGAGGACGAGTACTCCCTCGGTCCCCGGGAGGAAAGCCCCGCTCCTCGCGCCGCCGTGCTCCGCGCTCCGTCACTCGCGGCGCTCGCGGTGCCGCCTCGCGCGCGCTCTCTCTGCGCGCGCGCCGGCTCTCGCTCCCGGCTGCCGCACCGCCGGCCGAGCGCGCGGGAGTCGGGGGTGGGCGGAACGGACTTCGAGGCGGTGAAGTTCACCAGCTGCATGCGAGAACGTCAATGGCGCGTCGGGGGGCAGAGGCAACACCAAGAACTAAAATGGAATCAAGAATCACACTCACCAGCGGGCCGGTGGGGAGCATCTCGAGATCCCACGGGGTTCGGCCTGGGCGCGCCAGCATCCAGGTGTCGACGGCGTTCCGCGCCCGGGTGAGCGCATACGGCCGCCCGAGGGGGGTCGGGAGCATCCGCGACCTCGCCAGCGCGACGGGGTCCGCCTCCTCCGTCATCTTGTAGATGCAGAGCGGCCTCTCCATCAGGGGCACGACCCGCCGGTGATGGAGGAAGGCGAGGACGCCCGCCGCGGTCAGCCCTTGCTCCGTCAGGCTCCTCAAGGCGGCCAGGACCGAGTCCTGCCGCCTCCGGTGCTGGGCCGTGGACACCCCGTAGCCCCAGGAGCTGGGCTTCTCCTTGAACACCCGACCGGTGTAGGGTGGGGAGACCGGCTCGGCGTTGCGCGGGTAGAACCATCCCCGCTCCCGGCGGCGTTGTTCGTCGTCATGGTGCGGGGGGATGTAGTCGTCCTTGAACCGCCCCCGCGGGCGAGTGACATCCCGCCGGCGCGCACCGCGCGGCGGGTCCTCGGCTCCGTCGTGGGCTGCGTGAAGAGCTCTGCGCGGAAGAGGTGTGCCCGCAGCTCCCGCCGTTCGCGGGATCCCCAGATACCCCTCGCAGACACCCACGAATGTGGCCGCCTGCGAAATCGCGTTGGGCGCGAAGTTGTGCAACTCCACGCCGTAGTAGTGGCACAACGCTCACCGGCGCGTTGAAGCCTCGCTCGTGGAAGCGGGTAAAGCTCACCACGTAGCCTTCCGGCAGGTTGGGCGCGCGGTCCCCCGCCGGCGGCACTATCCACTCCGCCGGGCGGCCATCCTCGTTTGCCGCCAAGCGGCGGCGGCGACCGGCTCGCCAAGGGCCGGGCGGGTCACCGACGACCGCTCCCAGGCGTACGGGTCAAGCATCGTGAGGGCGGAAGTGGCGCCATGAGAAGGGGACAAAGGAATGCGAGAGCGGTGGACAGGGAGAGGAAGAAGAGCTCTAATGACGAAGCCGCACGGTAGCGAAAGCGACGAAGATGAAAGCACGGGGGGCTAAGATGGCGGAGCGCTAAGGTAAAAAACCGCCGCTTCCCCCTTCCCCTTAGATTTATAAGCCGTGGGCGAGCTCTCCGAGCGGATGTCTCGCGCGCGTTAACCGCAGGGAATCTTCTCTTCTCGCCGGCGAGCGGTCCCCACCACGACCGCGGCGGCCACATCACCGCGAACGGGCCATCATCACGGTGAAGACTAGCGGGGGCCGCGGCGGGCGGTCACGTCCGCCCCCGCCCACGCCGCCCACTACGCGCGCGCGCGCGGCCGCGACGCCTAAAAAGGCGCGCCCGCGATGCGAAACCGCAGCCTTTACTCTGGAGCATTTAATGGCCCGGTCCCTTGCAAAGCAAAGAGAACCCTCGAGTGGCACAGACTCCTGGCTCGGGATAAATTCTGCCCTCGGAAGGGTACAGGCGTGAGAAGGTTGCCTCGAGGCCCGCTTGAAACAAAGCGGGCATCGCGAGCACCCATGCCACGTAGGACCCTCGAGCGGCACGAGCCCCGGCTCTAGACAATGTCGGCCCTGCGAAGGGCACGGGCGTGAGAAGGTCGCCTCGAGGCCCGCTTGAAACAAAGCGGCGTCGCGAGCACCCATGCCACGTAGGACCCTCGAGCGGCGCGAGCCTCTGGCTCTAGACAATGTCAGCCCTCTGAAGGGTACAGGCGTGAGAAGGTCGCCTCGAGGCCCGCTTGGGACAAAGCGGGTATCGCGAGCACCCATGCCACGTAGGACCCTCGAGCGGCGCGAGCCCCTGGCTCGACACAATACCAACCCTCCAAAGGGGCACAGGCGTGAGAAGGTCGCCCGGGGCCCGCTTGAAACAAAGCAGGCGCCGCAAGCACCCATGCCACGCTGTGTTATTGACCAGCGCCTCGGGGGCTGGCTCGCCCGGACCCCTCCACGCCGCAAACGCAAAGGACGTGGCCGCCCGGCGCCGCCCCGCACGGCCCTGCGATCGAGAGGTTCGAAGCCCGACCCTCGACGGGTTCGAACGGCGCCCCGGATCGCGAGTCGGGGACGACGAAGGCACGCGCATTCGAGCCGTTCCTCGAGCCCGCCGGCTCGAGGGTGCCCCATATGTCGTGTTCGAGAGCCAGCGAGGGCATCTAGCTGGGGGATCCCACCGAGGGAGAGCTTCCGCGCCCTCGGTCCCTATCGAACGGGACCGAGCCCCACCTAGCAAACCCACGCAAGCACTTCCATGGACGTGTCTCTGCACCACGCAGCCTACCCTTATCGAACGGGGCATGGGCGTCCACTCAAACCACCCACTAGCAGCTCAACGAGGAATCCACAATTCGCGACCCGCTCGATGGGGGTTGCGGAAACCTCACCCTCCGTCCCGCGGAGGGACGGCGAGGGCGCGTTAAGAAGCAAGTCGTAAAGCTCTACCCGATCGCCTCGAATGGGCCCAGGCTCGGGGGCTTGACGCACGGCTACACCTCCTTGAATTGCACCCGCCGGGGACAACGCCAGCAGCACGTGCGTCACCGAAGCCGGCTGAGATATAGCCGACGCCGATTGAGACATGTACCACGCCCTCTGACCAGCTCTCGCGGTTAACCCCTACAGGAGCATCCACGCTCCTGCAGGGCTTCGGGGGCTAGACTCGTGGGTCCGCTGACGCGGCCCCACGGAAAGCGTTCGCAAGACAAGAAGGGAAGAACGTCCTATCAGTAGGTTCCAGCATCTGCGGGAGCCTCAATGGCAAACCCACAGATGCTCGGGGGCTACTGTCGGGGACAGCCCTAGGGGTCCCCATTAACAACGGGGAAATCCCCACTTAAAACCCGCAACAAAGCCAAACACACTTTGACTAACCATGCAGGAAACGGCCCATGCCGCAGGGACCTCAGCGGCCCACCGAGGCGGCCCTCTTGAAGATCCCCTCGAGCGGGCTTCGCCTCGCTCGAGGATGCACGCCTCCCTCGAGCGGTCTCCGTCCCGTTCGAGGGGGTGCGCTTCCCTCGAGCGGGCTCCGCCTCGCTCGAGGGCCCGCTCCCCCTCGAGCAGGCTCCGCCTCGCTCGAGGGTCCGTCCCGCCCTCGACCGGGGTCCGCCTCGCTCGAGGGCACCCCGCATGCGTGCGCCTGCCCCCGTACGTGGGCATTTAATGCCCTAACACCGGTGGGACGGCGCCATCATGCGCCCGGGGCTCGCGCCCCGGTGCTGCCGCACCAACTCCCCAGGAGGGAGCCCATCCCCATCACTGTGGGGAGGGATCGCGCGCAGGACCGGTGCCGTCCCGTGACGCCGTGCACTCGCTCCAAAGACGGCTGACGCGCCGAGCCCTCGAAGGGGGGCCGGCTGCACCCTCGATTTGCTTTCTTGTGACCCTGCAGGGTTAGGTGGAGGCGCTAGGCCGGTGGAGCGCCATCCCTGCTACTGTTACGGTATGGCTGCCACCCCCGCGCGTGCGGGCGCATGCCAGGCGCTGTAGCAACGACTCCAGCACTGTGGAACGTATTGGAACGGGACACCGTTTTACTTACTTCTGTGCTCCGTACGGGCCAACGTCAGCAGCTCCCTCGAGCCTATCGAAGACATCAACACCATCCGCCGCCCTTCTACCCTCGAACCGCCACCGTTCGGGTACAAGATAGGCTATGATGGCCGATCGCCGCAAGGATCGTCCCGGACGGCCGCCCACTCTACAAAGCATAGCACGCCACGCCCCTCCACGTAGCTAAATAGCGCGGCGCGCATGTGATTCGCTCCCTCCTTAATCTATAAAAGGGGGGACGAATCCTCCCCGCCGCGGGGAGAGCACACACAACACAACAAGAGACGAGCCGCGCCACGCACTTGCTCTCCAATCCTCCCACAACATCTTTAGTCACTACGCCAGGGACTTGGAAGCCAAGCTTCCTCTCCCGCCTTGCTTGTAGTAGCCCCACTACAGGCACCCCCGGTGCCGAGCACCCAATATAGTGCCTTGAGCACACCACCGCCGGATGTACGGCCCCCCCGGCCGAACCAGGATAAATCCCGTGTCTCTTATTGCTTAGCATCGACCATTGAGGGATAGACCTCGGCGCTCTCTCTTGGTTAGTGTCGGGACCATATTCCGCACCGACACTTACGGAAGGGGAATTTACCCGAGCGTCTTGGTTTTGAGCCGCCATTGGGAATTTGAGCTTCGAACAAGAGGATCTAGGGTTTGGATCCGGATGAGGATCCCGGCGGATTTGCGAAGGAAGAAGAACAAGTGTTGACAGATTCGATTTGAAAGTGTTCGTGGCTGGAGTCAATTGCGGAACAAAATTACTTTTATCCCGCAATTGAAGGGGCATGTGTTAACACCAAAATTTGGTAAGGAGTCTGACTCGTGGGTCCAGCTCGATGAGGAGTCCGTCTGGTGGAAGGAAAGATCTCTTCAGCTGTATTCGGTAAGGAGATCTGCGGTCGGCTATCTGCTCCCGTTCGGCAAAGGAACAGTAGAGCTGATTTTGCGGGATTGGATGGTGACGTGGCTCAAGCAGAAAGGGCGAATGGATAGATAGGCGATCAAAGCTTAGAGATAAGTTAGGCAGCAAATCCATTCGAGATTGTACTTCGCAGGGTATAAATATGAGCCCTGAATGTATGTAAAAGAGGACAATCATTCTTCAATACAAACCGGCCTTACGCCAAACCCTAGAGTCCTTTTGTCGTGTCGTTGAGTTCTTCGAGAGGGTTCATCGATCCGTCGACCTCCGTGAGTACCGGCAACCTTGTATCATGTCTAGTATCATGCGGTGGATTTAGATCTGATGCAAGTAGTCTTGTTACCATGCTTCGTGTCATGCGGTAGATTCAAGCTTGGTTCAAGAAGGTTTCTTGTTAGGTCATGAGCCATGCGGTAGGCTAAGATCTAGCTTGAAGCTAGTTATCGGCTCTATTGGATTTTGGCAAGACCCAATAGATTCATTAAGTTACCCCGTGTTACATTGAGTTTTTACTTTATGTTTAAATTCACGTAACACTTTTGCCCAATCTAGATGGGTTTGAATCGGTTCTACATCTTTTATGGTCCTTGTTCGAGTAGGTTTCATGTTTTAACGTGTGGATCATGTGCTCTCCGATAGCCGAAACCGAATCGATCTAGATTGTTACATGTTTCGGGTTCAAGCTTACCAATGTCGGTATAAATCTTGAAAGAACCGAGTATCATGCGGTAGATGCGAGGTTTTTGGGTTGCTTTGGAGCTAGTCATCCGGTGGATTAGATCTCAACTCAATCCGATAGATTTATTCACTTGGTAATGTTCGTTCCTTCTTCATGGACCCGAATCGGCTGTTCAGCCGTATTCGGTTATGTTTCTTCACGAGTAGAACACGTGCGTAATTCATGCTTTAAATAATGTGTGCTTTTAGCTTTCCATATTTAGGTTGTATCATGCGGTGGATAGATCTATTTGTGGAAAGTGGTACGGTCTTCATGCAAATTGTATCATGCGGTGGATAGATTTGTTTGATATCGTACCCGACGGGTTTCAGAGTACCTAGACATGCGGTAGACTAGTGCTTTGGATCTATGCATGCTTGTTTATTACATGATTATGTTCATGCTTTACTTTATTCATTTATTTAATGTTGGTTATCATGGGGATGGGTCATAATCTAGTGTGCGTGTATCTTTGACCAAACAAAGATCGATTTCCGTCATGCTTACGTCATCCATTCGGCAGTATTGATTTTCCTTTTATAAGTTCCCGACCGGTTTCGCTTCATTGGCAAATAGCCTTCCATAGCTATGTGTCATCCCATTTGGCTTCTTAGCCGTAAATACGGAACTGTCTGGTACCACCTGGCAAGTTCCATGTTTTGGTATTTAACTGCTTTATCTTTTGTTAATTTTCAGGAAAAATTGACTGGCACGTCTTGTTACTCTTTGCGCATGTGAAGCCAGCTTTGTTCGGCTTGCTGTGTGTTTGCCGCCGAGTGCACGTTTTGCGTCAACAAAGGCAAGCCCCGGAGCATAACCTACTTTTGTTAAACTCCCCGCAACTTTTCCTTTTATGCAATGCTTGTGCATTTACGTTCGGAGTTGACTTGAAACCTTAGATGCATGATCCTAGGTTCCTATGTATAATACTAGCATGTTAGGTAGCTAGTTGCCATGCTTAGGACCACGGTAGAAGTCGAGTGATCATCGTCACTCGCGAGCTATATGTTTCTTATGTTGGAATCATAGGATTGTTGAACTTATCTTGCTCATGTGGTAAGAGCATGGGACTGACTCCGGTCAGTAGATGTCAGTGGTTAAGCTTTTGAACGTACTAAGCATTTGTCGGGAATGGGACCGGTCGGCCCTAGTACTTTCCTGATCCAGCAAGGGAACTCTCTACCACTACACCCGGGAGAGATCCCCAGATACTAGGCAGGTGGTGCGTAGGTGGATCCGGACGGTCGATACCGTGACCGGATAACCTCGTACCGGGGACTATGGACTTGATCCCGAACCGAGGACGGTTGGGAACCGCCCGGTTGGTGTATACCCCACCCCTTTGGTTTTGTTTGGCATTCTTAGGGTATGCATTCTCCCATATGTTTAGGTCCACCTTGCAAGGTTACTAATCGATCGGTCGTCGGCCTCTCACCGTTATCTCGAGATCGCTTAACCATCCACTCTATGTCCCTTAATGATGGAATTGAGATGGAGCTTTGTATACTTGTTTAAATTGTATTGTACAACTCTTACTTGAATTAGTTGGCTAACCTAGTAATGGTTAAAAGAATAGAATGTGAGCTAAAATTTGAAAGCAAGGACATATTCTTTGTTACTTTTCAGAAAAACAAACCACTAGCCATAAAGCCTTGCATGTCTAGAGGGTTGGTGATTTTCCAATCACCCGCCGGTTAAGTCTTGCTGAGTATTAGTATACTCAGTCTTGCTTTTGTTGCTGATTTTCAGGTGATGATTTGTGTGATGATGGTTTTCCGTGGCCTGGATCTCTCCCACCCGGTTGGGAATACGAGTGGGAGGATGACAGTGCTTAGTAGCATCACTGGTGGCCTCGTGTGATGTTACTTATGTCGTTTAGTACTTTAATTCCGATGTGTTTCGAACTCTGAACTGTTACCTTTATGCAAAAGACTTGGTTTGTAATAATGAACCTTTGAAGGATGTTATGTAATAACATGTGACTTGTTTACCTCTGGACTCGCCTTCATGTGAGTTTGTTGTACAAATGTCGATCCTGTGATGTAAGTGATTTACCGGGTTCGACCCGGCAGAGACGACAGGTTACTTCTATATTATTGCTTAATGGCCGGAGGAGCGGTTTAGGCGATAATATGGAAGTAATTTGAGCGGTTCTATCACGGTAAAAATAGGATCGAGCTTGACTTGTACACTAGAGGTCTTGATACACCCTTAACAACATGTTTTTGAGTAAATCTTGAAAGAGTAAGGTGTGTTTCCGAAGTACGTTAGGGACGCTAAGGATGGTTTAATCCGAGAGGCCCTAGAGGTTTTTGGGTTTTCTAGTGGCTAGTTAGCTATGGTTTATCTCAACTAACTTCCAAAGGCCACAGTACTTTCGGTCAAGATTTACTTTCTTGTGCAACCAAATTAGATGAGACACGTGTTTTATACGTGTCTTGTTCCGCATCACGGGAATTGCGAGGGTTGATGGAGTGATCCATTCCACGGATCCCATCTTTGCGTCTGTTTATGAGTTGTGTGTCGCCACGTGTTTCATACGTGTGCATTCCGCATGTCGCTCATGCGAGGCAAGGATACACTCCATTCAAACGGAGGGTGTTCGAGGTTGGACGCTGTCCATGCAGCGGCTTGATGCATGGATACCGTTTCTATAGTGAACGGTAATGTGTGTGGACACTTTCTTGAGTGCCGGCATGAAAGGTTCGGGATGTTCTGTGATTTTCTGCAGGTATGCTAACCGCGAATCGTTAAATCCGGTAACTCCTTGGTTTAGCTCTCGACTAGCTATTATAGGGAGAGATTATATGCCGTGCCACCGGCACTAACTTCGTGTTGACAAGAAATTGTCTGTGAGGACGCATAGGTGTGCTTGCATCATGTTAAAAATCATAAGTGAACAGCAACTTTAAGTTTTAAAACTTGAAGTCAAGACTTAATAAAAAATCTGTCAAAAGGCATGTAAGGTCCATCTAGCCATCATGTGAACAAGCTGCTGGTCTGGAATTATTCTCCCGATCAATATAACAAGTTTTTCTTCAGAAATCATCTAAGAAAAGGTTCCAAATCTTCCATAGGGTATACCGTAAAAATTTCATAAAAATTGGTTTAACCAAACTCAAGTTAGGATATCTTCCTAAGGTTTAATCTAGCTGTCTTTTTAGCAGCAGTTCAGTTCTAAAGATTTTCGGCCCCCAAAATCTAGTTTCCAGCAAAAGTGCTAGATACAAAAGTTTCTCTAAATCTTGTTGTGGATCTGCTGTGAAAAATTCAAAAAGTTAGGGTAAAGGGAATTGAAGTTATGCTCTGTTTAGTGCAATGTTGTTGGCTGAAATTTCTGGGTGACAGCAACCTGAACTTGTAGCTTTCTGGCCATTCTCCTTTTGTTTTTAGCTCAACTTTTGAATACCAAACTTGTGTCTTAGTATATCAGCAAGAATCTGGTGAAATTTTGGAATTTTTGGCTCAATAGTTTTTGAGTTACATGCATTTTTGTGCACTGTACAGAATCTGTCATTTCTCAACTCACTCTAACCAGTGGGAGTTTTGTGATGCAGATGGCTGGACGTCTTTTCTGGGAGGTTCGTTCGAACGGTTCAGTCCGTACTGACGGGCTGCACCTTGAGGGTTTTGCCCGCATCTTGTGGGACGCCCTCCGCTCGTCTGGGTACCCGACGCCTCCGATGTACGAGGCGATGGAGACCGTGCAGCTGGGAGTGCCCCGCTGCCGTGTTCGAGGTGTCCGTGCCGCTCCACCCCCGACCACCCGAGTGTGCCGACCCGAGCACGAACGTGGTGAGCGTCCGGTTCTTGCGGAGACGCCGGAGGTGGCTTCTTTGGGAGTGCTTAACTCCTTCCCCGCGCACGACACCCGGACGAGGTGTCCACCTCACTTGTGAGACTGCGTTACCGGCGGTGGACCCCGAGGACCCCGCGTGGAGGCACCGTATGGGGCACATGGCCGACCTTCCGGGCGGCATGCGCCTACTCGACGTGCTGCAGGAGATGGTTCGGCGCGAGGGTGCGCTGTACCGACTTCGGCCCTTCGCAGCGCTGCTTCCACCGCGGTGACCGCTTCTCGCTCTCGACTCCGCCGGGGAGCCGGGAGTGCGCATCCGGCACCTCGCGCTCTCTCTCGTTCGGCTACATGGGCCTTGAGCGGGACCTCGCCGAGGCTCGACTGCGGGTTGGACAGCTGGAGGCCCGTGAGGCCAACTGGGTGGCACGTGGCGCTCAGTGGGTCAACATCCTCACCGATCGTCTCCACGCCATCGTGGGACTGCAGGAGCAGAGGGAGCAGCAGAGAGAGGAGATGGAGCAACAGAGAGAGCAGATGGAGCAGCTGAAGGACGAGAGGTTTGTTCACCTCCAGGCACTGATTGATATGGATGGGCAGCTTGAGGCCATGGACCAGGACCTCGAGGCGGCCAACGAGTTGATCCGGGTGTTTCAGCAGCCGGTTCCCCCGCCAGCCCCTAGAGCTATGGAGGGTGACCGGGACGGCGCTCGGTCCATGGTGGACGACACCGAGGCTCCGCCACGGGACCCGATGGTCGAGGGTTCGCCCGTCGCTAGTGCCGCCTCGGGCGGTGATGATACTTACTAGATGTTGATAGACTAGTGTCCATACTCATACGGGTGGCCTGATTTTGGTCCGTGAATGGGATAGGCTGACGTAGGATGAGTATTCTTTTGGGTGGCCGGATGCTACCATTGACCCCTATGTAACCTAGGGTGAAGACTTGTTGAAGTTAGGCTAATGTGTTGTAATTAAGTCTGCTAGTGGAATGCTGCGGTCAGAATGCAGCGGTATGTAATGGGCAGTTTGAACCTTCTTATGTTAAGAACTGGGCTGTGGAATGAATACCAAAGTTATTGGAAATTACTTTGTGTGCATGATCGTAAAATTTCAACATTATTGCATCTACGGTTTGGGAAATATGAATTTTTCGGTAACGGGCTGCAGTCTGAAATTCAGGCTGGACAGACCGATGGAATTTTAATTTTTCGAGTATGTTAACGTCGAAATTCAGGGATCAGTTGAATGCCAAAGTTGTAGTGAATGAAATTTTGCTACTACTGACCAAAATTTAGCATCGTTCGATAACCGAGCAGCAAGATATGAATTTTATACGGCAGAGTACTTGGCTGTCTTGTTTCTGAAATTTGTGCATGGAGGAAACGCTTTACACATGTTCTTCTTGTTTATGCTCATATTGGCAAGATTATGGATATGTGGATAATCTCCATTACCAAATTTTTCAGATGGTGGGAGCAACACGCGGAAATCCCCATGGGTTTGGTGAGGCTATTGGTAGCAATTTGCCACCACCACCTCCCCCACCGAACATGACGCCTATGGAGACCTTCCTCCTTGCTCAAGCTGATATGATGCGCCAGATACTGCAAAATCAACATCAGATGAATCAGCGGCGCAATGACCAGTTAGAAGAAGATCCTCGAGTGGCAACGTATGCTCAGTTCTCTGCACTGAAACCGCCGCTTTTTCACAAGGCGGAGGAGCCCTTGGAGGCTGATGCTTGGCTGTGTGCTATTGAAGCCAAGTTGGATGTTCTCACCTTGCCCTGCTCCGAGGAGCGAAAGGTTAAGTTTGCAGCAATGTACCTCCGTGGTCCGGCACTGCTTTGGTGAGATCATTTCAAGATGATGCAGCCCAATGGCCATGAGATCATGTGGACTGAATTCAAAACTGCATTCAAGAATCACCACATTCCTAAGGGGATGGTGGAGAGGAAGTTAAATGAGCTCTTGAACTAGAGGCAGGGTTCTGACTGTGTATATCAGTATGCACAGAAGTTCAACAACCTGTGTCAGTATGGTGAATACTATGTTGATACAGATGCCAAGAAAATGGATCACTTTCGTAGGGGTCTTGATCCGGAGCTCTATGAAAAGCTGAACCCCATCAAAACGAATAGCTATCACGAGATAGTGGACCTGGCCATATCCCAGGAGGATGCAATGAAGAAGGTGCAGAATGCAAAGAAAAGAAAGGTTGCGTTCAACTCTAACAACGCGCCTAAGCGCAAATTCCGCGTAGTTCAGAAGGCACCGCAGAATTTTCAGCGGAACCAACGTTCTGGGCGATGGGTGGTGAAACCTCCCCAAAATCAGCAGCAAGGGAATTTCCGTTCCCCAAATTTTCAGCAGCAAAATGCTAGGCCCAATGCACCCCCACCGGCCCACACAAACAATGAAGGACGTTGTTACATGTGGGAAACCCGGGCATTTCATGAATGCCTGTCTTCAACCCAGGCAGCAGAATCAGGGACGGGGACAGCCTTAGAACAACAAGGAGAAGGGGAAGAAGCAGACCATGCAAGTCAAGCAGGGTCGTCTTAACTTCACCACTATGGTGGGAATTCCTGAGGGAGCAGCAGTTATGACGGGTACCTTCTCTATCCATGGCAAACCTGTTAAGATTTTGTTTGATTCCGGTGCTACACATAGCTTTATAAACCAAAGTACACAAGTCAACTTGGGTCTAAACGTGCTTCGAGTTAAGAATGAATTTAAGATCGCAACTCCTGGAGGGAATATATCCTCCAGCACCCTAGTCAAGAGTGTCCCGTTGCAGCTAGGTAGCAAGATCTTTCAGACCAATCTCCTAACCATGGGGTTAGATGGAATAGATGTCATTTTGGGAATGGATTGGATGACACATCATAAAGTACTATTGGATATTGCTGAACAAACAATAGAAATCACTTCGCCTGCTATAGGTGTCTTGACTCTTTACTTACCTTTGAAGGGATCTATGGACCCCAGTTCCTATGTCTCGATAGCCACAAGCTTAGAGGAGATCCCAGTGGTCTGTGACTACCCGGACGTCTTTCCTGATGATTTGCCGGGCGTGCCACCGGATCGGGACATTGAGTTCGTGATTGAACTACAACCTGGTACGACACCTATTTCGAAAAGAGCTTACCGTATGCCGCACAAGGAGCTGGCAGAGCTGAAGACCCAGCTTCAGGAATTGTTGGACAAGGGTTTCATCCGCCCAAGTTCTTCTCCTTGGGGATGTCCTTCTCTCTTTGTCAAGAAGAAAGACGGTAGGTTGAGGCTATGCGTAGACTACCGCCCTCTCAATGCGGTCACCATCAAAAATAAATACCCCCTGCACCGTATTGATGTAATGTTTGATCAACTGGCTAGAGGTCTTTTCCAAAATTGATCTTATGTCGGGTTATCATCAGATAAAAATTCGGCCTTGTGATATTCCTAAGACTGCCTTCTCCACACGTTATGGGCTGTATGAATATCTGGTTTTGTCCTTCGGTCTCACTAATGCACCTGCCTACTTAATGTACCTCATGAACTCCGTGTTCATGACTGAACTGGATAAATTCGTGGTGGTTTTCATCGATGACATCTTGGTCTATTCCAAGAACGAAGAGGAGCATGCGGAACATCTTTGCATTGTTATTCAACGTTTGAGAGATCATAAACTTTATGCCAGATTCTCCAAATGCGAATTCTGGTTGGATAGTGTCAAGTTCTTAGGGCACACCATATCAAATGAAGGTATATTCGTAGATCCAAGTAAAGTGCAAGAAGTGATGGAGTGGAGACCGCCAAAGTCCGTCCATCAAATTAGAAGTTTTCTTGGATTGGTTGGGTATTACCATCGTTTTGTCCCGGATTTTTCTAGAATTGCCAAACCTATGACTGAATTATTGAAGAAAGGAGTCAAATTTGTGTGGGACAAGAAATGTGAGAATGCTTTCCAAACTCTAAAACAGTACCTAACTTCCGCCCCTGTGTTAGCTCAACCTGATAACTCCAAGCCATATGAAGTTTATTGTGATGCCTCAAGCACAGGTCTGGGTTGTGTCCTTATGCAAGAAAACCGAGTAATTGTCTATGCTTCCCGAGCACTCCGCCCTCATCAGAAGAATTACCCAACTCACGATCTCGAGCTAGCAGCGGTCGTTCATGCCTTGAAAATCTGGAGGCATTATTTAATGGGAACCCGTTGCAATATCTACACCGATCACAAAAGTCTCAAGTACATCTTTACCCAAGCTGATTTAAATATGCGACAAAGAAGGTGGTTGGAACTTATTAAGGATTACGATCTTGAAGTGCACTACCACCCCGGCAAAGCAAATGTAGTTGCGGATGCTCTCAGTCGTAACAGTCATTGCTACTGCTTGTCCACAGAATCTTATAGAGATACCTCGTGCAGCGAGCTGAGTAAATTACGCTTGGAAATTGTTCCTCAAGGCATGCTGAATACCATCTCGGTAGAATCTGTCTTGTGGGATAAGTTGGTAATGTCTCAAGCCAAGGACAAGAGAATCGAAACCATCAAACAAAGGTTGTCTCAAAATGATCCGAAATACGTGTGTTTCCAACAAGACACCAATGGTACAATTTGGTTCGGGCAGCGTCTCGTTGTCCCGGAAGATCCTACCCTCCGGAAGGAAATTTTGGATGAGGCTCATTTCTCCAAATTCTTGATCCACCCAGGGAGTAGTAAAATGTACCAAGATTTGAAAGGGAAATTCTGGTGGTCCAATATGAAGGTTGACATAGCAAAGTATGTTTCTGAGTGCGACACCTGTTGCAGAATCAAGGCAAGCCATTTAAAAACAGCGGGTACTCTCCAACCTTTGCCCATACCCTCTTGGAAGTGGGATGATATCAACATGGCTTTTATTGTGGGATTGCCACTCACGTCCAGGAATCATGATTCTATCTAGGTCATGGTGGATAGGTTAACCAAAACTGCACACTTCATCGCAATTAACAGCACTTACTCAGCCAAGGACTATGCAGAGATATATCTTGACCGCGTAGTGCGACTACACAGAATCCCTAAGACCATCATTTCTGATCGAGGTCCTCAATTTATATCTCGTTTTTGGGAAGAGTTACACGAAAGCTTGGGAACGAAGCTAATCCGTAGCTCTGCCTATCATCCTCAGACGGATGGACAGACGGAAAGAGTCAACCAAATTGTAGAAGACATGCTTCGAGCATGTATCATCCACTTCGACAAGAGCTGGGACAAATGCTTGGCCCTGGCAGAATTTTCTTACAATAACAGCTATCAGGCTAGCTTGAAGATGGCACCTTTTGAGGCTCTTTATGGGCGAAGATGCCGCACCCCTTTAAACTGGTCCAAGTAGGAGAGCGAAAGTTCTTTGGACCAAATTTAGTTAAAGAAGCCGAGGAGAGGGTCGAAGTGATAAAAGAAAACTTAAAGGCTGCACAAATGAGGCAAAAAAGTTACCATGACAAGGGGAAGACTGTAAGGGAATACCAAGTTGGTGAAAAGGTGTATTTGAGAGTTTCACCCACAAAAGGAGTACAAAGATTTGGAGTCAGGGGGAAGTTAGCTCCAAGATACATTGGCCCTTATGAAATTACTGAAGTTTGTGGACCCGTTGCTTACCGCATTCGCCTACCCGAGCGCTTTGCTGCTATACACGACGTGTTCCACGTGTCACAATTGAGAAAGTGCACCCATGAACCTGAAATGAGGGTTATCAATGAAGCCAACGCATGGATACAGCCAGATCTTTCACTAGTAGAACATCCGATGCGGATTCTTGACACAAAGGAGAGGAAGACGAGGAGGAAATCGGTGACCATGTACAAAGTCTTATGGAGTCATCATACATAAGAGGAAGCCACATGGGAAACTGAACACTATCTTAACACTCACTATCCAGGGTTCCTGCGAGTCCAGAACCGTAAGTGACCTATCCCTAACCTTTGTTTTTAAATTCCGATCTCGGGACGAGATCCTTGTTAAGGGGGTAGGCTGTAACATCCCTGATGTTTATTTTGCTTATGACATCACCTAGCTTTAGTAATCAAGATTAAGTAGCCTCTAATCATTTTTAACATGGTGGATCACACTTTTGCACAAAGAACCTTGGTCAACACCCTAAACTGTTGTCATAGCCCAAGTGCTCCTTAAGGCTGAATTAGTTTTCCTGCGCGTTCTCAAAATTTTACTATAGAACCTCAAAATCGACCACAGTTTTTCCGGGAACACCTTTCATTCCATTGTTGGCATTTCAAATTCGAAGGTTTGAATCCTCAAAAACCCAGTCAAAGTCCTGCTGAACAGTTTGACCAATGCATACAAATCTGTAACTTTGAGGATGTTTATCTCCAAATCTGTTGAGAATTTGACCGGTCGGCCTTTATGAAAGATGAAGAGGGTTAACTAGTCTACAACTTTCGTATTTGGCGATTTTGAAATTTAGTTCAAAGTTTTTGAGTTTGAATCGGTCAAAGTGGGGTACATCAAATGAGTTGTGGGCCGGAACGCCGGAGCGCGCCCGCGCGCGCGAAGTTGCCCGTCGGCACCGCGCCGGCGCAGCACACACGGCCCACACCCGCCCGCCGTCCGTACGCCGTCACGGCGGGGGCCACGCGTCGGCCATCGTGGCCGGGCCCACAACCTCGCGCCCGCACGCCCGCGCGTTCGCCGCGCGCGCGCGCCGCCATCGGTCGGGCCGCGCGGGTGCTCACGCGCCCGGGCCCGGCCCTCGCCGCGCCACCGCGCGCGCGCCGTATGCGCGCCATTAGGCTCCCCCGACGCCCCACGCAACTCCCCCTCCCCTCGCATTGCTCGGGCGCCTCACCGCGCCGCTCCCCCCCCCGCCCCGCCCCGTCACCGCCGCGCCGAGCTCGCCGGTGTGCCCCACCATCCACAGCCTCTGATCAAGCCCAAGCTCCACCTTAGCCTCCACCCGCACCCTGGAACGCTCCCGTGCACACGCATTGGTCGGCCGACTCGCCAGCTCACCAGCATTGCGGCCGCCGCGGCCGTCTGCCGCCTCCCCTCGCCGCCGACCATCGCCGGAGCCGACTCCCGCCAAGCCAACCCCGATCGACTGAGGGTGAGTCCAAACCCCACCCTAGCAGCTTGCTCGCCGGAGTCCGACCGTTCCTCGCCGCCGGCCGCCCTTGCGCCGCCGCCGGGGACCTTTCTGCGAAGATTAGAATCTTCCCAGGGACCTGCGTATAAGAACCAAGGGCCTAACTGAAAAGAGAATCTTAAACCCTAGATTCAAAAACCCGAATCTTGTAAATTACGTAGTAAATGGTAGAAAAATCGTAAAAATGCAAACTCAACTGTTCTGGAATCCTTGTGAAGAAACGTAACTTTTCTAGAAAGGCAGTTTTCAAATTTCAGAGTAGTTTTTAAATGATCTTGAATTGATCAGTTTCAGTAAATTTGAAATAACTTGAAATGTATAAATGGTCTGCATGTGAATTTTGGATATGTTGTCAATAATAGCATTCCTGGCCTTGCGTAGAAAGATGGCACTGAAATCATGTGTAAAACTGCAGTTATGAATTTATATGGATTTCAGCCTGTTCTCCATTTGTGAATTGTTTAGATTTATCTGTTAATAAAATGCCTTCCAACTTTCTCCTGTAGCTCTGCAATGCTTAGCAGTATGTTTCATAAATCAGAGATGAATTTTAGACTTGTGTAAAATGCCCTGCTAATTTATGGTTGCTATTTTGAATTAAATTCAAATCCATATTTCTACTGCAGCTATGGATGTGATTTTTGGTGTGTGAGCTAAATATGTCCTTATCATGCTGTGTGCCAAGTTATAGCTTCAGATTCTATGTATCTTGTGTTTTATGATTTATTCATGCTTCTTGTGGCTTAAACTTGTTATATTTATCATAATTGTTTTGTAGTTTGTTTTGCCTAATTTTTGGTCAGAAATTATGTTTTGTTGTTATGTGCATGCTGGTGAAAGCTTGTGATCAGTTTGGGTATATTTTTGTCAGAATTAATTTACTAAGTAATCAAGCTTAACATGAGCCAAATAAAGGGAAATCACGCTTTTCTCTGCGTGCAGTTTAAATTCAAAGCTTGAAATTTGTGAAACCATATCTAAACAGCCCCAAAACACTTTAATGAAGTTCACTTAGCTAATGAACTTAGATGTGCACACAATCACCTTCAAACAAGAATTAAGTTTCACACCCATCCACTTGTCCTAGTGAAAAACAGTTAACTGAAAACTTGTTAAGGTGAATATGACCAACAAGAACCCCTATGTTTATCTCTAAATTCAGAACTGAATTTACCTACTTAAGTTTGTATATTTGAATCATAATGCATCTGCATGTCGTATAGAACTTCCTGACGGGAACTACGAGCTGGTGCCTGAGTCTGAAGGAGAACCAGCTGAGGGAGAAGTGAACGTGGTGGAAGTGCAGCAAGACCTGAACCAAAGTTCGGAGGGTCTCGCTTCTGACTTTGCCAGTGAAGGCAAGCCCAGGAGCATAACCTACTTTTGTTAAACTCCTACAACTTTTCCTTTTATGCAAAGCTTATGCATTTACGTTCAGGAGTTGACTTGAAACCTTAGATGCATGATCCTAGGTTCCTATGTTTAATACTAGCATGTTAGGTCGCTAGTTGCCATGCTTAGGACCACGGTAGAAGTCGAGTGGTGATCGTCACTCACGAGCTACAGGTCTCTTATGTTGGAATCATAAGATTGTTGAACTTATCTGCTCATGTGGTAAGAGCATGGGACTGACTCCGATCAGTAGATGTCAGTGGTTAAGCTTTTGAACGTACTAAGCATTTGTCGGTAATGGGACCGGTAAGCCTAGTACTTGTAGCTGTCAGTGATCCAGCAAGAGAACTCTCTACCACTACACCCTGGAGAGATCCCCAGATACTAGGCAGTGGTGCGTAGGTGGATCTGGACGGTCAGATACCGTGACTGGATAACCTCGTACCAGGGACTGTGGACTTGATCCCGAACTGAGGACGGTTGGGAACCGCCTGGTTGGTGTATACCCCACCCCTTTGGTTTTGTTTGGCATTCATGGGGTATGCATTCTCCTGTATGTTTAGGTCCACCTTGCAAGGTTACTAATCGATCGATCGTCGGCCTCTCACCGTTATCTAAGACTGCTTAACCATCCACTCTATGTCCCTTAATGATGGAATTGAGAAGGAACTTTGTATACTTGTTTAAATTGTATTGTACAACTTTTGCTTGAATTAGTTGGCTAACCTAGTAATGGTTAAAAGAATAGTGAAGGATCAGATGGCGACTAGAGAGGGGGGGAGTGAATAGGAGCCGGTAAAAATTCTTCCCAAAGAACCCGGCCTATACCCTAGTCAAACCCCGGTCACACACGAGCGATGGATCGAATTACACAACAATCGCCAAGACCACGAGGTTATGGATCAACCTCTAGCCTTAGGAACGATTCCTTGAAGCAAACGCGGAAGCACGAAAGAAGGAGGGGAGGAATCGAACCAAGTGGCAAAGCGCACAGGCTCTGGCGGACCGTCCGGCCAGGAGGGGCGGACCGTCCGCATAGGCCTCGCGGACTGTCCGAACTGAAGCCGCGGACCGTCCGCGCCAACACCGCGATCGTCCGGCCCTACGCCGCGGACCGTCCGTTACGGCACACGGAACCACCAGAAGCGACCCGAGAAAAACGGACCGTCCGCCAAGGCCGGGCGGACCGTCCGCGCGGGTCACGGACCGTCCGCTACTCAAGCTCGGACCGTCCGCAAACCAGCTGCAACAAAAACCAAAAGCCAAACCGGATCGAAAGCAAGGACGCGCAAGAACACGACGAACACGCGACGAACCCTAGCCGCGCGGACCGTCCGCCAGCACCCGCGGTGCTGTCCGCCGTGTGCGGACGGAGCGAAAAACGCCCGACCCCGAAAGTCAACTCCCCCAAATCATCATCAGATTTCCTAAACGGTTGAAGCTATGGAGACAAGGGTTTGAGGACTTGAAAAGCGTCACACAAGGATGCTATAGCCCAAAAATCTTGCCTCCTAACTCCCTAAATCACCGGGAATCGCGAATCCTTTGAGCACCACCAAAAACTAGAGCACCGAACAAAAAACTTCGAATCCAAGTGGTTTCCCGGCGTTTGAGGGCACAAGATCAAACACAAAGATGCACGAGACATCTATCCATGTATCCCTCAAAGAAATCCGGGGAGAAACCCACTCAAATCCGCGGAATCACACCGAGAACAAAGGCACGAAAACTAGCACTAAAGACCACGAAAAACACAACCCCGAATCTTCTATACAAACCAGGAAAGATTCACAAGGTCTAGCATGCCGCCCTAGCATCCATCCCTCTCAACAAATCTCTCATGAAGCTCTCATGCTAGCCTAGAGAAAATGGAAGAAAAATAGCTATGAAAATGAGAAATGGGAGGGAGGAAATGAAACCCTAAGTCGCGGAGAGAGAGAGCCACTCACACACCCTTATGGCTTATATATCGAGTCCCGCCGGAGTGGTAAATGACTCGACTACCCCTAACTTAACTACTGGCGATACAACCCACGCAGGGGCATTTAGGTAATGTTTGTGAGTCTTGCCATCGGACGGCCACGCCTTTGCCGCACCCCGCGTCCTTCCGACGCAAGCCATGCGATCCCGCCGCGTGTCCTCCGCCTCGAAGCTTCCCGACACGCCCGGATCCCGTCTCCGTCGTGTTGGGCCCTCGGACTTGGTTTTGAGGCCCAAACCAAGAAACCGTCCGCCGATGGTTTTGTGGGCAAACCACCAAACCCCGCGTGCTTGGTCCGGCCTCCCGCCAAACCAATTGACTTGACCGCCACTGTGCACCGGCTCGCTTGTCCATGACTTCGTCTTGCTTGTGTCGCCACCATGTGACCCGCACCCAGTCCCGCTGTCCACCGGGTCCCTCGAACCGAGCCTACTTGTCTCTCCATCTCCCGGAGGCCCCTCAAGGCTGAAGACCTTTCGCGCCCGTTCTTCACCTGCAACAACACGAACTAGGCCGCAGCCTACACCTGCGCACTAAGCCAAGAGTCAGTCCAACACCCATTGTCAATCACTCATCACTGAGGAGCGGTCATCCATCCACCACTGGGACGCTCCTAGTCCTCAATCTCCCCCTTGATGAGTGCATTGACAACACACAACGCAAAATGAAATTCAGCGGAAGAAAGAAAGGAAGAAGAAAGAGAAACAAAGAAGCTCAACTCATGACCAAAACCAACGAAAGGCAAAGAAAGGTCACAAGCCAAGCAAAGCACAAACTCCACACTGAAAACAGCAAGAAAGCTCCCCCTGAACAAATGCAAGCTCCCCCTGAACATATGGATGCAAACTTCCAAATTTCAGCTCACCTCTTCTGAATTTTCATTAAGCTCACCTCTTCTCCCCCTTGTTGACAATGTATGAATCAAGGTGAAAATGCAGAAATGCAAAACAAGGCATATAAACATCTACATGAGCTTCTCAAATAGACCAAATCTAGTGTCAAAGGCTAAAAAAGAGACAAAGATCACACACATGAATCACAGCAAAGTCAAAGCATTGCCACAAGTAATATATGAAAATACAAGCATCTGACAAAGCAAAATTTTCAGATTTAAGCAGTTTTACCAAAAGAAGGCTCGCTTCACATGTAAAAGCCTATCCATGTCACACTTGAGCCACAAACATGCATACCATTCAAAGATCATACAAGGATATAAAATTCTCAAAGAAAAGATCATGGCAAACACCCATAAAGCAAAGCATGTCATGTCAAAGCTCATGAGCCATGTGTCCACTTCGGGGAGACTTCTCCACTGGTGAACATCATGCAACATGTTTTGCACCCATATGTGAAAGATAAAACATTTTAAGCAGAGACATGATGGATGGGGCATTTTTCAAGCAATATACACTTCTTTTCAAGATTAAATCATTTCATGGTACATGAAGTGCCTTTGCGGCAAAAAGAAGCTTATGCTCCCCCATGAATGCAACATAGGCTAAACATTCACAATGATATTCGGCCTTTGGCCCAAATGCAAGAACAAGGCATCCAAGCACAATCTAAGCATGAAAAGCACATTTAGGCCAAACTGTGACATGGATACACAACTACACATGAGTGGAGCATATTTCATCAAAAATTAGTCAAGATTAGCATTTATTTCAAAAAGGGCTATCTCACCACACATATATCTCAAATATTCCAAGCGCATAGCCTCGCATCACCATTTCTCCACACATATGACCAATATCTTACAAATAGCCAAAGAGACTCAAATATGGCATATGAAACAAGCTCATCATCCTAAAATGCAATATGATACAAATGCAACATGATATACGACAAGATGGCTATCCTACCATGGTTTATACATCAAGCAAAGCATGTATATACATCAAAGTAAAACATGGTATGCTACATATGGTACAAAAAGCAACCCCCAAGAATCAACTAGAAAGGGCAACAAACCCCAAGTTCCCCCCGCAAGCGCACAAATGTAGCTTGGTCGAGAGGCTTCGTGAAAATGTCTGCAAGCTGATCTTGGGTAGGGATATGGCTCAACACAATGGTTTCTTTCTCCACATTGTCCCTCAAGAAATGATACCTCACTTCTATGTGTTTGGTTCTGGAGTGAAGCACTGGGTTTTTGGCTACGCTTATGGCACTGGTGCTATCACAAAGAAGTGGGATCTAGGTGCACTCCTCACCAAAGTCTCTCAAAGTGTACGAAATCCACAACAGCTGGGAACAACAACTCGCGGCAGCAACATACTCCGCCTCGGTGGTAGACTGAGCTACACTAGACTGCTTGCGGGAAGACCATGAAACCAGCGAAGACCCAAGAAACTGGCAAGTACCAGAAGTAGACTTCCTCTCGACTCGACAACCAGCAAAATCCGCATCGGAAAAACCATGAAGAGAAAGAGTCGAGGAGGACGAATACCAAAGGCCAAGACTAGGGGCAGAATGTAGGTACCTGAAAATCCTCTTGACGGCCTGTCGATGTGATGTCCTCGGCGAAGCCTGAAAACAAGCGCACAGACACACGCTGAACTGTATGTCTGGCCTCGTCGCCGTCAAGTAGAGGAGGGAGCCGATCATGCTCCTGTACTCCCGCCGGTCCACCGGTTCTCCGTCCTCGTCCGCATCCAAAATGGCCGTACTCCCCATGGGAGTCGACATCGGCTTCACATCTTGCATCCGGAACTTCCTCGGCATGTCTTTTGTGTACTTGGTCCGGTGCACAAATGTACCGTCCTTCACTTGCTTGATCTGCAGTCCGAGAAAATACTGCAACTCGCCCATCATGCTCATCTCGAACTCCCTGCTCATCTCATCTGCAAACTTGGCAACAAGGTTATGTGACGAGCCACCAAAGACAATATCATCCACGTATATCTGAACAATCAGCAAGTCATTTCCATGCTTGAGGAGAAACAATGTCCTATCCACTGTACCCATCACAAACCCTCTACTCAACAGAAAACCTCTCAATCTCCCATACCAAGCACGGGGCGCCTGTTTCAACCCATACAGAGCCCTTTTCAACCCGTACACCCCGTGTGGGTACATCTCGCTCTCAAACCCGTGGGTCGCTTCACATACACCTCCTCCTCTATGACCCCATTCAGAAAAGCACTCTTCATGTCCATCTGAAACAACTTGAATCCTTTAGCCACGGCAAAGGCTAGAAGGATCCGAATTGCCTCAAAACGGGCCACAGGAGCAAAGGTCTCCTCATAGTCGATCCCCTCCTTCGACCGAACCCCCGAGCAACAAGTCCGGACTTGTTCCTCACAACCATCCCATTCTCTCCCTCTTTGTTTTTCCAAACCCACTTGGTTCCTATGGGATGGCAATTTGGAGGTGGTTCAACTAACTCCCACACCTGGTTCCTCTCAAAGTTTTCCAAATCCTCATGCATAGAATTGACCCAGTTTGCATCAGATAAAGCATGTCCAATGTCCTTGGGCTCAAAAGTGGCAACAAAAGCAGCATGAGCAAAATGAGAGGAATTCCTGGACCTTGACCGTGTAGTGCGTTCATCGATGTTCCCAATGATCTTCGACAAGGGATGCACTTCTTGAATCCGCCGGGGAGCCTCACGCCTTGAGACTACCTCCCCCTCAACTTCAGCTTCTCTCGCCTGGTCTTCTTGTTGCACCGTCGTTGTCCATGAAGTAGACGGTCCATGCTCCATAGTAGTCGTAGGGGAAGTAGTGGGTACACACTCAGCTTCAGGCGCATGGTTCTCCCCATCATCATCTCCAGCTTCATCCTTCTCCTCTTCAAAGAGATCCTCGGCCATTTCTTCATCACCTGCACATTCAAAACCAAGAGAGGTACATGGCATTGTCTCGTCGAAGGTTACCTCGCAAGTCTCCATGATTTTGTTAGTCTCAAGGTTAAGCACCCTATAGGCTCTAGAGTGGTTAGCATATCCAAAGAAAATACCATCACTAGGTCTAGCCTCAAACTTGTCGAGTTTTCCCTTCTTAAGAATAAAGCACTTGCAGCCAAAGACTCAGGAATGACTCACCTTGGGTGCCCGACCATGCATCAGCTCATAACAGGTCTTCTTCTTGAAAGCTCGCAATAAAATCCTGTTGGAAACATGACAAGCCGTATTGACCGCCTCAGCCCAATACCTCCTAGGAGTCCTGTGCTCATCGAGCATCGTCCTAGCGATCTCACAAAGAGTCCGATTTTTCCTTTCCATGACTCCATTTTGAGGGGGCACATAAGGGGTCGAATACTGATGTTCAAGACCTAGATCACGACAAAAGGCATCAAAACGAGAGTTATTGAACTCAGAGCCATTATCACTGCGGATAGCTCGAATAGCATTCCCATGCCTCTCGTTTTTCAACCTCACGATTATATCTCGAACAAAGCCAAATGTCTCACTCTTATCCTCCAAGAAAAATACCCAGGCATAGCGAGAGTAATCGTCCACCACAACAAGGACATACCACTTCCCACCCACCGAGCGAACTCGAGCTGGCCCAACTAGGTCCATGTGCAACAACTCTGTCGGACGCTCGGTCATGACATCGGTCAGGGGTGGATGGGGAGTGGCTACCATCTTGCCATGCCTACATGGAGCACAAACCAAATCCTTCTCAAGCTTCAACCTCGGCAATCCTCGGACAAGGTCAAGACCACTCAAGCGGGAAACCAAATCAAAGCTCAAGTGTCCCAACCGCCTATGCCATTTCCAAAAATCAGAAGAAGGACCAGCCATCAAACAGCGAGCAGGACCCAAAGAACGAGAGAAATCAGCCCTGAAAATTTGACCCACGGGGATGATCATACAGACAAGATCACTTCGAGAATCAAGCAAACGAGACTCGCCAGACTTAAAACGCACCTCAAAACCCTCATCAAGCAACTGAGAAACCGAAAGCAAATTGAAACCCAAAGACTTCACAAGAGCCACTCTCTTCAACGTTACCTTGTCACTTACATGCACAACACCCTCAGAAAGCACCCTTCCTCGTCCATTGTCCCCAAATGTGATGTACAAATTTTCCTTTACTGGGGTGAGGCTAGAGAACCACTTCTTATCTCCGGTCATGTGTCGAGAACATCCGGAGTCGATCAACCAAATGTTCTCCAAGCCTCCTGCCTGTAGTCAGAAACAAGAACGAGAGTGAGCTAACGACTCGACACTGGGGTTAGCACAAAGAGAGTTGTCGAGCCATCTCGCTCAAAAGAGGGGTTAGCAAACATCATTCCCTTGCTACCAAACTTCCCATGTCCCATGGGAGGAGTACGAGCACCACAAGGGGGAAAACGTGGTCCGTAGTTCCTCTGGAACCCAAAGCTGCGATCATCTCCCCTGAACCCGTATTGAGGACGAGTAGGAGGACGTCCAGCAAAACCACCACGAGCCCGACCAAACCTCTCTCCAGCACGCACACCATCATCTCTCCTGACAAACCTCTCACCACCACCTCTCTGTGGGAACCTGCCAACACTCCTCACACTTCTCACACCCCGTGGAAGTGGCACTCTAGGCTCAGGAATACCATGAGACTGGCGATACCTGTCCTGGTTCGCATGCTCCCTAGCAAGCCTCTCATCCCTCTTCCTCTTGTAGCAAAACTCTGCAAGATGTCTCTCCTTGCCACAATACTCACACCTGAAGGGGATGGGTTTTGGTTTTGGCTCTGGCTTCTCTCTAGGCTTCTCACCCTTCTCACCCACAAACTTCACCGGTTTCTGGAAGTCATTTGTCTTAGGTGGAAATTTGGGTGGATCTTGGGTTGTGTCAAGCTTGTTGCAAAGGTGGTTGGGCTTTGGTGTGAAAGAGTTCTTGGGTGCTTTTGGAAGTGGGACTTGGATCTCTCCGATCACCTCAAACTCGGGGTTAGACTCAACACACTTCTCATACACACTCTCCCCACTGTTCTCTCCCACTTTCTCACCCAACTTCTCAAACCCCAAACCACGACCATCAGCTCTCTTGAACTCCTCAATCATGATTTTCAATTGAGGTTCCTGCCCAGACAACCAACCCAATACCTTCTTCAAATAGTCATTCTCCTCATAGATGACATCCAAACGGGAAGTAAGTTCAAGATTGCGCAAAGTAACCTCATCACAGCTAGTGCATGCATTGACAACAGGAGATTTCAAAGATGCTTCCAAAGAACTAATGGTAGAACGAGCATCTACAAGCTTAGCATGCATAGTAAGACATGATTTACAAGCACCAAGCAAAGTGGGTCTAGCCTTAAGCTCATCATATTCAGTCCTAAGAGCATCTAGTTTAGCCAAAGTGGAAGCATTCTTCTCATTAAGCAGCTTGATCTCATTCAACCATGCATCACACTCAAGGCATTCAACATCATCAGGAGTAGTAGGAGCAAGTTTCAAAGAGTCATTCTCAAGTTTCAATTCAAGCAATTTGGACTCTAACTCTCCTACTTTCTCACTAGCATTCTCAAGTTGAGCCCTAAGATCTTTCCTCATCTTTTTAGCATCTCTCAGCACACTATCACGGTTATCAATCAAGCCATTCAACCTAGCAATCTCAGCAAGCAAAGAGTCGGGGTCACAATTTACCTCATCCTTCGAGTCGGAGTCGCCGTCTTCCTTCTCGCTCTTCTTGCTACTTGAGCTATGGGCCATGCCACAAAAGCCCTCAAGCGCCACACGGCTCAACCCGGCCGAGGTTCCGCTTGCACTCTTCTTGCCATTGCGCCTCCCGGCGTCTTCATCTTCGCTGCTTGAGCTTGAGTCAACGTCGCTCGCACCGGCCACCATCGCTCTTGCCTTGTTCTTCTTGTAGCCGCTCTTGCTCGGTCGCCGCTTGTCCTTGTCCTTGCTCTTGGACTTGTTGAAGTGCTTGCCCTTGGAGGAGTACTTGTCTTCACGCCTCGGGTGCGCCTTGTACTCGTTCACCTTGTACTTGTTCTCCTCCGCTTCCGGGCACTCGGCGATGAAGTGGCCACGCTTGCCACACTTGTAGCACGTCCCTGAGCTCCGCCTTGCGTTCCTCCGACTCTCGTGTAGTCGATCAAACCTCCTTGAGAGCAAGGCCAGCTCCTCCTCGCCCAAGCACATCAAACTCCTCATCTGGAATGGACATAAGAGAAGACAAGGAAAACTGTCGGCGGGGAAGGGTTAGATTTGCCCTTTGATCCGCCCACAAGAGCAAGACTATGGTCAGTCGAGCCCTCATGCTTGGATTGCAACTTCCTGTCAACCTCAGCCGACTTGAGCTTAGAAAAGAGGTCATCCAACTCAATAGTCAAATATTGCCTAGACTCCTTGATGGCCTCAACCTTAGCACCCCACACATTTGGGTCCAAGACATGCAAGAGCTTCAAAGCCTGATCATGCTCGGTGTAAGGAAAATCCTCAACATTAGCTTTCATGTTGTTCACGATGGCGGTGAACCTCTGAAACATCGCATCAATGTCCTCACCGGGAAGTGGAGTGAAATTCTCATATTGCATCCGGTAAGAGACAAAGAGGCGAGCCTTCACATGGTTATCACCACCGTGAGCAACCAACAACTTCTCCCAAATTTGCCAAACAAGATTCAAATGGCGAACACGCTCAAACTCAGGATCACACAAGCTCCGGACCAAGTGATCAACGGCTTTTGCATTAGCCTCATACTTGGCCTTAGCACCGGCATCGGTCACCATAAGAGTATGAATGTTGACCGGAATAGCATAGGTCTTGTCAAGGACAATGAAATCCAACAGCTTCCCACGAAGAAAGAACATCATACGAGCCGCCCACTTGTGGTAACCCTTGCCATCGAAGTGCGGCGGACCGCCCCGCTCAACGTACGCCATCTTAGGATTCGAGACTTGTCAAAGTCGCAAAGAATCCGACACCGAGCTACGATACCAATTGAAGGATCGATGGTGACTAGAGAGGGGGAGTGAATAGGAGCGGTAAAAATTCTTCCCAAAGAACCCGGCCTATACCCTAGTCAAACCCCGGTCACACACGAGCGATGGATCGAATCACACACCAATCGCCAAGACCACGAGGTTATGGATCAACCTCTAGCCTTAGGAACGATTCCTTGAAGCACACGCGGAAGCACGAAAGAAGGAGGGGAGGAATCGAACCAAGAGGCAAAGCGCACAGGCTCTGGCGGACCGTCCGGCCAGGAGGGGCGGACCGTCCGCACTGGCCTCGCGGACCGTCCGGCCTGATGCCGCGGACCGTCCGCGCCAACACCGCGGACCGTCCGGCCCTACGCCGCGGACCGTCCGTTAAAGCACACAGAACCACCAGAAGTGACCCGAGAGAAACGGACCGTCCGCCAAGGTCGGGCGGACCGTCCGCTACTCAAGCTCGGACCGTCCGCAAACCAGCTGCAACAAAAACCAAAAGCCAAACCGGATCGAAAGTAAGGAAGCGCAAGAACACGACGAACACGCGACGAACCCTAGCCGCACGGACCGTCCGCCAGCACCCCGCGGACTGTATGCCAGGTGCGGATAGAGCAGAAAACGCCCGACCCCGAAAGTCAACTCCCCCAAATCATCATAGGATTTCCCAAACGGTTGAAACTATGGAGACAAGGGTTTGGGGACTTGAAAAGCGTCACACAAGGATGCTATAGCCCAAAAATTTTGCTTCCTAACTCCCTAAATCACCGAGAATCGCGAATCCTTTGAGCACCACCAAAAACTAGAGCACCGAACGAAAAACTTCGAATCCAAGTGGTTTCCCGGTGTTTGAGGGCACAAGATCAATCACAAAGATGCACGAGACATCTATCCATGTATCCCTCAAAGAAATCCGGGGAGAAACCCACTCAAATCCGTGGAATCACACCGAGAACAAAGGCACGAAAACAAGCACTAAAGACCACGAAAAACACAACTCCGAATCTTCTATACAAACCAGGAAAGATTCACAAGGTCTAGCATGCCGCCCTAGCATCCATCCCTCTCAACAAATCTCTCATGAAGCTCTCATGCTAGCCTAGAGAAAATGGAAGAAAAATAGCTACGAAAATGAGAAATGGGAGGGAGGAAATGAAACCCTAAGTCGCGGAGAGAGGGAGCCACTCACACACCCTTATGGCTTATATCTTGGGGTCCCGCCGGAGTGGTAAATGACTCGACTACCCCTAACTTAACTACGGCGATACAACCCACGTAGGGGCATTTAGGTAATGTTTGTGAGTCTTGCCATCGGACGGCCACGCCTTTGCCGCACCCCGCGTCCTCCCGACGCAAGCCATGCGATCCCGCCGCGTGTCCTCCGCCTCGAAGCTTCCCGACACGCCCGGATCCCGTATCCATCGTGTTGGGCCCTCGGACTTGGTTTTGAGGCCCAAACCAAGAAACCGTCCGCCGATGGTTTTGTGGGCAAACCACCAAACCCCACGTGCTTGGTCCGGCCTCCCGCCAAACCACTTGACTTGATCGCCACCGTGCACCGGCTAGCTTGTCCATGACTTCGTCTTGCTTGTGTCGCGACCATGTGACCCGCACCCAGTCCTGCTGTCCACCGGGTCCCTCGAACCGAGCCTACTTGTCTCTCCATCTCCCGGAGGCCCCTCAAGGCTGAAGACCTTTCGCGCCCGTTCTTCACCTGCAACAACACGAACTAGGCCGCAACCTACACCTGCGCACTATGCCAAGAGTCAGTCCAACACCCGTTGTCAATCACTCATCACTTAGGAGCGGTCATCCATCGACCACTAGGAAGCTCCTGGTCCTCAAATAGAATGTGAGCTAAAATTTGAATGCAAGGACATATTCTTTGTTACTTTTCAGCAAAACAAACCACTATCCATAAAGCCTTGCATGTCTAGAGGGTTGGTGATTTTCCAATCACCCGCCGATTAAGTTTTGCTGAGTATTAGTATACTCAGCCTTGCTTTTGTTGCTGATTTTCAGGTGATGATCTGTGTGATGATGGTTTTCCGTGGCCTGGATCTCTCCCACCTGGTTGGGAATACGAGTGGGAGGATGACAGTGCTTAGTAGCATCACTGGTGGCCTCGTGTGATGTTACTTATGTCGTTTAGTACTTTAATTCCGTTGTGTTTCGAACTCTAAACTGTTACATTTATGCAAAAAACTTGGTTTGTAAGAATGAACCTTTGAAGGATGTTATGTAATAACTTGTGACTTGTTTACCTCTGGACTCGCCTTCGTGTGAGTTTGTTGTACAAATGTCGATCATGTGATGTAAGTGATTTACCGGGTTCGACCCGGCAGAGACGACAGGTTACTTCTATATTATTGCTTAATGACCCGGAGGAGAGGTTTAGGCGATAATATGGGAGTAATTTGAGTGGTTCTGTCACACTCATCTCCCCGGTGAGTCCATCGATGCCTTGTTTCAGAGGTTCACGGTGGTTGTGAACAACATGAGGGCCAATGTTGATGTGCTCCCGTACGATGATCATGATAGAGCCGTCAAGCTCTTACACTCTTTGGATCGTACAGTTTGGGGCAGAAAGTTCGAGGCCGTTTGGAGTCAAAGAAGTACGACACTCTGATGGTGAACGAGCTGTTCTCAATGCTCAAGTCGACTGAGGTGGATAGGGGTATGACAGCCAAGCTCGAGGGCCCGACTGACTCTCATAGTCTTGCCCTCGTCGATGGTTCGAAAGGAAAGGCTAACACTAACCCATCCACCAGTCTGATCTCTTTGTCCTCTTTGATGTCTATGCTAGATGAGGAGTTCGATGTGCTTGGATAGGACGAGTTGGCGTTGCTGACGAGGAGGTTCGAGAGGCAGCACAAGAACCTGGTGAACATGAGGAGGAACACGAGGACATGCTTCCAGTCCGGCAAGCCGGGACACTTCGTCACCGACTGCCCGGAGAAGGTCGAGAACAAGGATGTCTACAAGCACAAGTCAAGAACGGATGACAAGTACCGGTTGAGGCGCGACCACAAGAGCAAGCACAAGAACAAGCACAAGGATGAGCGATGATCAAGGAATAAGGAGAGCCGAGGCAAGGCTCGAGCGATGGTTGGAGCGAGCAACATCGACTCTAGTTCCGAGTACTCCACCTCGAGCTCAAGTAGTAGTGAAGATGAAGGTGATCGTCGCAAGAGCAGAAAGTCGTCCAAGAACCTAAGCGGGCTGAGCTGCTTTGCTAGAGACGGCTTCTACACCATGACGCTGAGCTCCGGCAGCAAGAAGAGAACACCGAGCGACTCGGACGCCGATTCCGACGACGAGGTGCGTGATGAACTTCCCTTCATGCGTCAGGAGAATGAACGACTTGGCTTGTTGCTTGATAATCGTGATGACATGCTTAGAGAGGCTAAGAAAATGAGGAAAGAGCTTAGGGCTTCACTCGAGGATGCTAGGACTAGAGTGGCTTAGCTAGAAACACAGAATTTGGATGCTAAACTTGATATTGATTCTTTGAAAGCTTCACCTGTTGTTTCTGATGAAGTTGAATGTGCTGATTGTCCTATTTTCCTTGCTGATCTTGCTCTGTTTAAGGAAAAGCATGCCTCCAAGTGTGAGGAACTAGATGTGCTTAGGGTTGAAGTGGCTGAGCTTTAGTCTAGATCTGCTTTGCTAGGTGCTTGCACTTCTTGCCCTGTCCTGCATGCTAAAATTGATGAGATGCATGCTTACACTATTTCTCTTGAGGCTAAGTTGAAAGAACCAATTCCTACATCTTGCTCTACCTGTGAAATGCATGCTTTGAAGAATTTGGAACTTGCACATTCTGTTGATCGTTTGCAGGATGAGAATGATGAGCTGAGAAAGTTGACGGGTTAGTTGTCTGGTCATGAGCCTCAGTTGAGGATAATGATTGAGATATTCAAGAGGCAGGATGGTGAGGGACTTGGGGCAAACAAGGTTGGTGAGGGAAGTGGAGAAAACATTCCAGAGCCACCAAAAACCCACCACAAAAATGATTTCCCTCCTAAACCTAACCATCTTAGGAACTAACTAGACACAACCCCAGCTCCACCCATGTTTTCCCCACAAACAAATTATTTCTAAAAGCCTGTCAAGTTTGTGAACACTTCCGGGAAAGTGTTCTTTGGGAAAGAAAGTGAGAAGGCTAGTGAGGGGAAACTGATGGAGAAGTCGAGTGGAGAAAAACCAAGTGAGCAGCCCAAACCCAAGTCTAAACCTAAGCTTGTGAGGTTCCATTGTGGCTATTGTGGGAGAGATGGCCATAAGGATGAGTTTTGCTTCAAGAGGAAGCGAGAGGAGAGAATGGCGAAGGAGTGGGTGTTAACGTAAAATCAGCACCTCACGCCAAGCACACAGCAAGTCGAATCAGCTGGCTTAACACACGTGGCCGAATCCGGAAGCGTGCCAGTCAATATTCCCTGAAACTGACAAAAGATGAAAACAGTTAGATAAAAACTGGAACTTGCCGAGGGGTACCAGACAATTCCGTATTTACGGCTACAAAGCCAATCAAAACGACATATAGCTACAACAAGGTATCTGTCAGCAATCTGAACACCATTCGGGAACTGTTAAAACATGTAAACAGGATATAGCCGAATGCATGACGTAAGCATGATGAAAAATCGGTCTTTATTTAAACAACCGTGACCGATTATCAAGGATAAATCATAATAAAATAAGTGTAAGCGAAGCACTATCATAAATTAGCAATAAACATGCGTACATAGACCAAAAGCACTAGTCTACCGCATGACTAGGTACTTTCAACCCCGTCGAGCGTGACACCAAACAAGTTAATCCCCCGCATGATACAACTTGTTTGAAATCATACCACCAACCAAGAATATATCAATCCACTGCATGATACAATCTAAACAGGGAAGGCTAAAAGCATACATTATTTAAAACAAACTCATGAACATGTTTCACAAGTGATGGGTTTGCCGAATATAGCTGTACAGCCGATTCGGGTTCCGCGGAGAAGGAACAAACTATGCTAGATTAACAAGTTTGAACCCGCAACACGTGGAAATCTAGATTGATTCGAATTCGGCTATTAGAGAGCACGTAACCCATGCACCACGTCGAGTTAAAGATTTGAACATACAAACACGTGGATCGCAAACAAGATAGAGCCGAATCTAGTCAATCTAAATTGAGCAATAAGAGTGTTACATGAATTAAACATAAGAGTAAAATTCAAAGCAACACATGGTAACTTGATGAATCTATTAGATCTTGCCAAATCTAATAGAGCCGATAACTAGCTCCAAGCTAGATCTTAGCCTACCGCATGGCTTATGATCCAACAAGAAAGCCTTCTTTAACCAAGCTTAAATCCACTACATGGTACTAAGCATGGTAGCAAGACTAGTTGCATCATAGTCTAAATACACCGCATGATACTAGACATGATACAAGGTTGCCGGTACTTACGGAGGTCCACGGATCGATGGCTCCTCTCGAAGAACTCGACGACTCGACTAGAAGGACTCGAAGGTTGGCACGGGGCTGGTTTGTTGTGAAATTGTTCGATCCCTATTACAAACACTAAGGGTTCATATTTATACCCTTGTTCTAACACGACTCCTAGTTGACCACGATTACAACATTTATTGCCTAAAATTAATGCCCCGACGCTAATGTCTGTCTCGCACCCGTCATCAATTTGTCCCTTCTTTACATTCAAGACACGTCATCACGCATTCCCGAATGCTTCCTCTTCCAAGCGTGAAACAGCCCTTCTGCCGAATGATGACGTACTCCCGACCGCAAATGTCTTTATCGGATGCTTTGAAGAAAACTTCTTGCTGAATGGTGCTCTCCTACCAAACTCGACCCAATTTTTGATGTTAACATATGCCCCTTCAATTATGGGATAAAAGATGATTTTATTCCGGAATGGACCATAAATGCTCAACGTTCTTAGGCCGAATCCGTTCAAAACCTGTTCTTTCCTCCTTCAAACTGTTGGAGTTTTTGCCCAGATCCAAACCCTAGTTCATCAACCTTTCAAGCTTCAATCTTCAAATGGTGAACCAAGACCAAGCTCTTCAGGTAAATCTTATCCTCCTCAGGCTCATTCGGTATCACTTTTCTCGAATTTCATCTTAAATTTTCTTTTGCCCTCTCTTATTCTTGATAGGCTCTAGCCGACGAAATCTTGATTCCTGACGAGGATCAATCAGCGTCTTATTTCCTCGGGCTCATAGGAATATCCGACCCTTCTGAGTTCATTGCAGCCGAATCCCAGAGGATCCCGTTCAAGGCATCACTGTTGAAACCCCATGAGTGGCAGGATGCTTTCAAAAACTGGCCTTTGCCCCCAGTTACAGGCTGGAGAAACTAGTATAAGAGAATGCTTGATGATGACAGCCCCAAGACAAGCAATTGGGACAACCTTCGCATTGCTCATTGTTTAGAATTATCCTTGGCTGAAACACCTAAAATTGAAAACCTTCTGAATTTTCTCTTCATTGGCACTTACCCTCTACTTTCTTAGTTGCAGAGGAAACTTTGGTGAGCCAAACTGTGGGGAGTTCTTCTCTTCAGCATGATTCAAATCCAACCTCACCAAATTTCTTGGGATATGCGCCATGATCTCCTTCCACGATCTCTTCGCCAATCCCATAAATAAGAACCTCGGGTGCCCCTAGATTTTTACCAAGTCCTCTGCCTTTCAAGCCTTTGCCAATCCAAGCTTTTATCTTCAGTACTAGTACTCCCCAAAAACTCCATAGCAAACAGCAGCAACAGGCGTCCAGCCAACGACGAGGCCGAAGGGAGCCGTGCCGGTGCTTGTCGGAGGTGGTGATTGTTAGCTTCCTCGCAACCCCCTTGTTTAGATTCTTTTCACCCCCGACAATCTTCTTTGTGTTTTCAGGCTCATCAGGTGGAATCCTGTCCCTCGCTACGGCTACAACTCCGGCCATGGCGAGCGATTCCTTGGGATCGTCTAGCCGTTCCCACTACTCTTGCTCGCGCTACAACGATTGCGACGCCCGCGGATTCAAGGAGGAACGTGACGCAACCCGGCACGAGTTGAAGATCATCTCCGAAGAAGCCGGGATTGCCGAGCTTGAGTGGGAGCATTAGCGCAAGCGGCTGCTAGAGGCCATCGACGGTGAATCCCCGTAACCTCGCTTAATCTCAACTTAATCTTGAACTAACCGCCATTGCTCTGTGATTCCTGCAGATCGCGACACCGAGCTCAATCGGCTGAAGGCGCTGGTGGAGAAGCTGGCGGACAAAGTGAACGCTCCCGGAGACACACCGGAAGCTCGCCTTGGCGCGGTGGAAGACCGCGTTGATGAGGTGGCCCTTCACGGCGTCCGCCTAGGCACCACCTTTGGCCTGGCTGCCATGGCGATGCACACCGGTGTCGACTACTCTGCGCGGCCGCGCGGTTTCTACGGTGGCGCGCCGGAAGACGTCGATGACATCGAGGCCACTATAGAGCGCCTCAACGGCCACGGTGTCTCCATTGCCGATTCCATCCACCCCCAGTCTGTTTTGAACAAGCTGTTTGATTAGTTTGTACTAGGGGTTATGGAATTTCGGCAATAAGGAAATCCCTGAGTACATCCTCTCCGACTCCTCGGCTGAAGAAGAAGACGCCACGCCTGAACAGAGGACCAGTCATCAACTGCGCCGTCGCATTCGGCATCTAGAGCGTGATCTGCGGGAAATCACCGCCCGTTGCAGTGCCGAACGCGAACGCCGCATGAGCTTGAAGGCGTTGATAGGCGGTAAGATCTTCACCCTCATCTGAATCTCACGTTCAAGTTCAGATCCCACATTTGTCGACTATTTGTTCTCCTTCTTCAGAGATGTCCGACAGGTACAACAACCTGAAGGCCACCAAGGACAGCTTAATGGAAGCTACAAAACACGCCAGTCCCCAAGGTTTCTACGTCACCGTCACGGTGGTATTGGAGTGGCTGAAGAAGGAAGAGCTCAAGAGGAAAAGTGCTGAACCAAAGAAATGAAGCTACTTTCGCTTCTTCCCCCAGGCACTCAGCTTCCTGCAGGCTTTCTTTTGTAATCTTAGGCAGCTGTATGGTCAGCAAAGAAACTTGCAAGAACGTCTGTAATGCAGAACATTTTCGTGCTAAGGGCAATACACTTTAGTATTGGCCATTTTTCCTTTGTCAGGATTTTTTGTTTTGAAGGTGGCTTCCTCCCGAATGCCGGCTGTTTCCGTGTTTCTGATGTTTGTAATAGCAATCAACGATCAACTTCAATGCTAGTATAATATTTCAAGTATCTCCCGTTTATAGCAGCAGTGAACTCTTCTCCTAGCAAAGTTTTTAAGATGTACGTATTTCCAGGTGTACACCTAACCACCAGAAAAGGACCTTCCCAATTTGGGAACCACTTGTTGAATGTACTGTACTTAGTTCCAATCGGCAATAACGCTTTTCAAACCAAATCTCCTTCTGCAAATTGCTTGACTTTTACCTTCTTGTTGTAGTACTTAGCAACTCGCATTTTTTCTCAATATTCTCCAAGGCCCTAAGACGAAACATGTGCAAATCTTCTAATTCATCCATCATTAAGTCATTATAATCCTTGGAACTTAAATCCTTTTGCAATACTACTCTCTTTGACTCAGATTGTATTTCCCATGGCAAGACAGCATGATGCCCATAAACCAACTCATAAGGAGATGTCTGGGTAGCTCCATGAAGAGCCATTCGGTAAGCCCACAAGGCTTCATTGAGTACCGAATGCCACCTTTTTGGCTTCTGATCAATCTTCTTCTGTATAATCTTGATCATGATCTTGTTGGAAGCCTCTGCCTGACCATTAGCTTGGGTATAATAAGGAGAAGAATTTAATAATTTGATCCCCATACTTTCAGCAAAATCTCTGAACTTTGAAGATGTAAACTGAGTTCCTTGATCGGTTGTAATTGTCTGAGGAATTCCAAACCTGTAAATGATATGCTCTTTGACAAACTCAACCATATTTTCTGATGTCACTTTCTTTAATGGAATTGCCTCTACCCATTTACTGAAATAATCTGTTGCTAAAAGCAGAAACTTATGCCCCTTGCTAGATGGAGGATTTATTTGGCCAATCAAATCTATACCCCATCCTCTGAATGGCCAAGGCTTGATAATAGGATTCAAAGCTGAGGCTGGAACTCTCTGAATATTTCCAAACTTTTGACAATATTGACACCCTTTGTAGTATTCAAAGAAATCTTCCAGCATCGTCAGCCAATAACATCCAGTTTGCCTAATGACCCAATTCATTCGGTAAGCCGACTGATGTGCTCCACACAGCCCATCATGCACTTCACTCATCACCCTCTTTGCTTCTTCTTGACCCAGGCATTGTAGTAACACCCCATCCAATGACTTGTAATACAAACGTCCATCAAGAAGAACAAACTTTATTGCTTTATAACTGAGTTTCCTAGAGACCTTTCGGGATGGATTCTCCAAATAATCAGCAATTTCTTTTCTCCAATCATCTTCTGCTAGATCACTCCCAAAAGGATATACATCGTTGGCAAACACTTCTTGATTCTCTCTATAACCCGAAGCACTTTGAGCTAACCTGTTTGCCTCTTCATTGTTTTCCCTAGGAATATGTCGCAGAATTACTAACTGAAAACTTTTCAGGATTTCCTTGCACTCCTCGTAGTAATTCCTCAGGATATCATTTCTACATTCATATTGCCCACTCAATTGTTTTATAACTAACTCTGAATCTCCAAAAATCTCAACTAAAATAGCCTTTGCCTCTTTCAAGTATTGAAGCCCTTTGAGCAATACTTCATACTCAGCTTGATTATTTGTGACAGTAGGTTGAATAGGAATAGCAAATTCAAACATCTCTCCCCTGGGTGAAATTATTAAAATTCCTACTCCACCACCTTTGCCACATGAAGATCCATCAAAGAACAAAGCCCAAGGAGTAATCTCAAGTAAATTAATTGATGGATCACGATGTTCAGTAATGAAATCAGCAATAAATTTTCCTTTAACAACTTTTGCCGACTCAAACCTTAATTAAAACTCAAACAAAGCTAGAATCCATTTGCCAATCCTTCCATTCAAAATTGGCATAGACAACATGTGTTTAATTACATCAAATTTTGAATATACAATGCATTCGGCATTCAAAAAATAGTGCCAAAACTTTGTACATGAGTAATAAACACACAAGCAAAGTTTCTCTGCAGCCGAATACCTTGTTTCAGGATAAAGCAATTTTCGGCTAAGGTATGCAACTACTCTCTCCTTTCCCTCAAATTCTTGTATGAGGGCCGATCCAATGGTTTGGGTATCGGCCGCCACGTACAACTTAAAAGGCCTGTTCAATTGGGGAGGTACCAATACTGGTGGTTCTTTCATGTATTCCTTGATCTCATTGAAAGACTTATGTTGTTCGTCACCCCATATAAACTTCTGGTCCTTTTTGATCCTCAATAGTGGAGAAAAAGGTAACACCTTTTGTGACAAGTTGGATATGAATCTTCTCACAAAATTGATCTTACCAAGCAATGATTGCAACTCCTTGAGATTGGTTGGAGGAACAACTCCATCAATAGCTTTCATGCTTTTCTTGCCAACTTCTATTCCTCCTTCGTGCACCAAAAATCCCAGGAACTCTCCAGCCGAAACTCCAAAAGCACACTTGTTCGGATTCATCTTGAGTCCATGTTTTGTAGTGCATTCTAGAGTTTTCCTCACATCAGCCAAATGTGATTTATGATCCATTGACTTGATCATGACATCATCAATATATATCTCCACAATTTTGCCGATCAACTCGTGAAAAATATAATTCATGGCTTTTTGATAAGTTGCACCAGCATTTTTCAACCCAATTGTCATAACAATCCACTCAAATAATCTTATATGCCCAAGACATCTGAAGGTTGTTTTCGATACATCTTCCAATGCCATAAAAATCTAATTTTATGTTGCATTACCATCCACGAAGCTGATAACTTTATGTCCAGCAGCAGCATCAACCAACAAGTCAGCAACAGGCATTGGATATCCATCCATGGGTGTAGCTCTATTTAGATCTCTAAAATCTATGCAAACTCTCATCTTTTCGTTTTTCTTGTAAACGGGAACAATATTAAAGATCCACTCTGCATATCTGCATGGCCGAATGAAATTTGCTTCTATTAACCTCTCAACCTCTTTTTTCACATCAGCCAATACTTTATCCTTGTAGATCTTTCGGGGAGGTTGCTTGTAAGGTCTAAAACCAGGCTTGATTGGCAACCGATGCTCAACAATGGAACGATCCAAACCAGGCATCTCCGAATAATCCCAAGCGAAGCAATCTTTGTATTCTTTTAGTAGCTTATTTAACTCTTCTCTGAAACTTGAATCCAAGTTAGCACTGATAAATGTCGGCCTTGGCTTGTCACCATCTCCAATGTCTATTTTTTCCAATTTATCGGCCGACATAAATCCACGTCCTAACTTTCCATCGATTCCATCAATTGGATTCTCCATTAAAAATTACTATAAGAGTCGACTGCTTGAATCAGCTGTTGACCACTACTGACTGGTTCAATAGGACCTTCACCCCAGTCCTTGCCTGAGAAGCAATCTATGCCTTGATACTCACAGAAGGCTGGTTCCACGTTAGCCACGCTTACTGAATCATCCGCTTGGACGACTTCTACATCATCATCCACCCATTGAACAAGCTGTTGATGCATAGCAGATGAAATGCAGCAGTTCGCATGGATCCAATCTCTTCCAAGAAGCAAGCTATATGCCCCTTTGCCTTCAATGACAAAGAAGGTCGTAAGCAGAGTCTTAGATCCAATCATCAAATCCACATGCACACAGCCCTTGGTGTCTGAAGGATTTCCAGCAAAATCATTCAGGACTATGCTTGTTGGCGTCAAATCCCCAAGGCCCATGCCAAGCTTTCTAAATGTAGTGTACGACATCACATTGACAGCAGCTCCACCGTCAACAAACATCTTGGTTAATGGCTTCCCATTGACATATCCTCTCAAGTAACGCGGTCTCATGTACCGATTCTTGGCTGGCTTATCAAAATAGCCTGCTTGGCCAACACTAACTGTGCCATCAACCCAAATTGCTCTGCCTCATCCATGTCTGGCGACACCTCCTCCTGCACAATCTGATTAGCTAGAGCCAAGAATTCATTCGGCAAGAAGCATACCATGCACGTAGGAGCCGAACGACCAGACTCATCAGGCTTGTCTTTTGTGCGCCACACTTGTTTCCTCTTGATCCCTGCCTGCTTCAGTTTTTGATTTCTCAAGCGCTGAACCCTTCCCTTTTGGCTTCTCCTCAAACCAGGTGGGCACCACTGTCCCTTCTGCCAGACATACTCACTATCTTCTTCTTCCTCACGATCAACTCACCTGTGATCAGCATGCCTTTTCCTCAGTTGATCAACAATTTTATTTATTTTTAGGCGCCGACCATCACTAGGATGCACCCTTCCAATTCTTTCATAGACAGATCGGCGATTGGCAATATCTTGTCTGTATTCGGTATACCTATTGCTGCATTCAGGGCAATTATTCTGCGTGGGAAGTTTCAAACCCTCATTCCAGCAGTGTCTGAAAAAGGCACATCCCCAATGTGCACACTCTTGCTCTCGCATATAATCTTCTTGCTCCTTCCTGCACATCTCATCTTCATATCTCCGCTTCTCCTCTTCGTACTTACGCTTCTGGTAGTGCTCCTTTTCTTGCTGACGCTACCTCTTATTGAGGAGAATACACGAAGTCACCCTAGGTTTAGAGGATTCAGCCACTTCAATTTGACTTTTCAGAAAGCGAGGCTCTCCCTTGTGGATTTGTTCAAATGTTACTTGTCGAGCAGGGTCAACTGAGCCGTCCTATTTCTCTTTGCTGAAGTCAAAACTATTACTTTTCCTTTCTCTTCAGCAGCATTCACCATATTGAATGAGAACCCAATCATGTTCTGAGGAAAAGGATTACCATCCAATTTCATCTTATTATCAAATTTCAGATGACCTTCTTGGATAGCGTTTTAAGTTCTCATCCTAAAGACCCTGCACTCATTGATGGAATGAGAATTCCTGTCGTGAAATCCACAGTACCTCTTTTCTTTCACTCCATCAGGCCGAAGCATAGAATGCCCCTCTGGCAACTTGATTCGGCCTTCTTTCACGAGGAATTCAAAGAGCTTACTTGCCTTGGTCACATCAAAATCATAGGTGCCTTTAGCTTGCTCAATCCACCTCTGATTTACTTTCAATGGCTCTTTGCCCCAAACTATTTCTGTTGCAGCTATTTCCTCTGCATCATCATATTCCTCTCCCTGATCTGCCCTTTCAAGGAATTGATTATAGATGTCAGCTAGGTCACTATGTTTGACAAACCTGGAGTCTTTCTTGAAGCCATAAGCTTGATTGCTCATCAACGACAGTCTGTGCGACAGCTGGACAAGGTCATTGAACACCATGCTGAATAGCTTTTCCCGAATAGCTGGCAACATCCCTGCTACAGCCATACCAGCCAATTGATCATCTGGTATATTCAAAGACAAGCACATGCTTTTTTTCTCTATGAACCTCCTGAGGAACTCCATTGGTGTTTCATTATTCCTCTGCCTCAAGGTAGTCAGATTAATTATCTTTTTCTCATTACTGCCGATGAAATAATGAGCATGAAACTTTTGCTCCAAATCCTTCCAAGAGCAGATTGGGTGAGCATGTAGAGAAGTGAACCATGGAAACGCTGGGCCTGTCAATGATAGAGGGAAATATCTAATTCTGAAGGCCTCATCAGCAGAAGCTTCCCCAAGTTGCATTAGGTACCGGGCTATATGTTCCACAGTATTGGTATCATCTTGCCCTGAAAACTTGGTGAACTCTGAGGGGACTTTCACCCTGTTCGGTAATGCCACTATGTGGTACCACCCTGGAAAGGGAGGTGTATATACGTGTCCTTGGTTCTTAGGCTTCAGACCGAATTGATTTTGAAGCACATCAGCCATTCTCTGCACCAGGAGATCAATATTGGTATCTTGATTCCCTGGCCCTTCAGTAGGCATCCCTGTAGTAGCACCATACCCAGGATTCGAGAGAGCATCAACAGCACTATAATCCATGAATTTTGAATACTCGTTCCCGTACATGTTCCTTTGCAACCTGTTATTTGTTGGGGCTATCCTGTAAGTAGAGACAGGTTGAACTCCAGGAGTGTCGAATGCCATTTCTCCATACATACGTGGATTAGGTGTTGCTTGATGAGGGTTCTGCCGAATTGGTTGACTACCCACATGCTGAGTTGACTACTCCACGGATTGCAGCGAAACTTCAGGAATAGCTGGTTTACCTCCTGGGAAACCTCTACCTCAAAGGAATCGACCCAAATAACTCACAATCAAGAGGAATCGCGGATTTCGACTCTCTAGGGCAAGAACTCGGGCAACTCGAAAAACCACCAAATCGAGTCCGATTCAAGGGGATTCTTGGGGCAAAATCACCAGCCAAAGAGGCACAAGGTCCTCATATGTGACACCCAACAAGAATCTCGCAAGAAATCATCCTCAAAACTCCGCCACGAAAATCACAATAAAGAGCTCCGAAAATCACCAAAAAGGAGAATGGGAAAGGCAACACAAGAGCTTGAGGAACCACGCCGGATCATCTATGCATACCATGAAAGTTCATACAAGGTCTAGCTTGCCACCCAATCATCCATCCCTCTCTCTAGATATCACATGAAGCTCTCAAGCTAGTCCTAGAAAACTAGAGGAAAATAAGGACGAAAAGAGAAAACAAATGAGCTAGGGTTCCAAGAGTTGGCTGCCATCCATCCCCTCAAGAGTACATATAGAGGCACCCAAAAGACCTAACCACCCGTACTTAATAACTAGGGATACATGCCCCTCAAGAGAGAATTTGGAAGTCTTCAGATTTTTTCCATCGGACGGGTGCCCAGCGACCGCAACTTGCTTAGCCTAGACGCAAGCCTTGTGATCTCGACGCATGTCCTCCGCTTCGAAGCTTCTCAGCGGAAGCGACCCGGGTGGTCAGACCGCCCCCATGGGTGGTTAGACCGGCCCAGGCGGTCTGACCACCCCTCCTGGGCAGCTGAACCAGCTTGGGTGGCCGCACTTCCTCGTCGAGTCTTCGGTCTCGGTTTTGTGGCTCAACCGAGTAACCAGTGGTTTTCTGGTGAACCACTGCAAACACCGCGAACTCGGAGTATCCTCTGCTAATCGCCACTCATGACTTGGCTCCCACATAGTCCCGACTCGACCTTGGTTTTGAGGCTCAACCAAGAAACGTCCACAACTTTGTCCCGCTGTTCTTACCACCATGCGGCCTGCACTTGACTCCGCTGGCCACCGGGTCCCTCGAACCAAGCCTACCGGTGATGCGTATACGGACTCGAAAACTGGTGTTCAAGACCCAAGTCATGGCAAAAGGTTTCAAAATGAGAGTTTCTTAATTCTGAGCCATTGTCACTGCGGATTGTTCGTATGGCATCTCCGTGCCTCTCGTTCCTCAACTTCAAGACAAGATCTCGAACAAAACCAAACGTCTCCCCTTTCTCCTCAAGAAAGGACACCCATGCATACCGGGAGTAATCGTCCACCATAACAAGGATGTACCACTTCCCACCCACAGATCGCACATGAGATGGGCCAACAAGGTCCATATGGAGGAGCTCACATGGAGGCTCAGTCATCACATCGGTGAGAGGCGGGTGAGAAAAAGTTACCATCTTGGCATGCCTACACGGCGCACAAACCAACTCTTTCTCAAGCCTCAACCGTGGCAATCCTCGGACCAAATTGAGTTTACTCAAGCGAGACAAAAGGTCAAAGCTCAAGTGTCCCAACTTCCTATGCCACTTCCACAACTCACTCGAAAAACCAGCCAAGAAACAACGCTCAACACCAGAAGACTGAGAAAAATTAGTTCGAAACACCTGACCCTCGGGAACGACCATACAGACAAGGTCCCCTCGAGTATCCAAAATCCGAGAACCACTAGGCCGAAACAATACCTCAAAGCCCTCATCCAACAGCTGCGACACAGAAAGCAAATTGTATCCAAGCGATTGAACATGAGCAACACGCCTGAGAGTGATCTTGTTACTCACCTTAATCTCACCTTCTTACAACACACGCCCTCGCCCATTGTCCCCAAATGTGATGTACCTCTTTGTCACCACCAGGTTGAGACTTGAGAACCACCCCTTGTCTCTGGTCGTATGCCTCGAGCAACCGGAATCAATCAACCAAATGTTCTTCAAGTCTCCCACCTGAAATTCAAAAACGAGCACATGAGCGAACAAACGACTCAGCACTTGGGTTAGTACCAAAACATAAAACCAGTGTCGAGCCATTTGCTCGAAGGTGGGGTTAGCACACTCCAAAACATCTCTCCTATCAAAGCTACCTCCACGAACACCACCACAGTAACCACTATGAGGGAACCAGCCCTCTCTAGCTGGAGGAGGATCAAAACTACAAAAGAAAGACCGTGGACCGTCCCTCCTCTCCATCTCAATGCTATGACTCCTCCCATCCCCGTATGTAGCACGAGGGGGAGAACGTCTAGCAAACTTACCACCTGCAAACTCACCATGCCAACCACCAGAACCATGACCTCCAGAACTGAAACCACTCGACTCACCACCTTGAAAACCACTCGACCCAGATTTCTAGGGGGGGGGGCGGTTGACCGCTCGGGCCGGGCCGGTCTAACCGCCCCCTGCGGCGGCCGCCGGCCCGATCGTCCGGCCGGGCCGGTCTGACCGCCCTCTCCAGAAAACCTCCTCAGCTGCGGGAACTCGCATCTCGCCATGCCGGAACACTTCTCACATCCACCTTACCCCTGGGCAGTGGCATACGAGGCTTAGGTACACCATGTGATGGGTTGTACCTATCCTTGTTGGCCCACTCCTTAGCCATTCTATCCTCTCACTTCCTTTTGAAGCAAAACTCATCCTTGTGACCATCTTTCCCACAATAGCCACAATGAAACTTTATGGGCTTAGGCTTAGGCTTGGAATGGGGCTGCTCACTTGGTTTCTCTCCACTCGGTTGCTCAACTAGTTTCTCCTCACTAGGCTTCTCATCCTCTTTCCCAAAGAACACTTTTCCCGAAGTGCATATGAATTTTATGGGCTTTTGGAAATCATTTGTGGAGTGAGGGAATATGGCTGGATCTGGATTTTTGTTGAGTTTGTTTAGTTGTGAGTTGGGTTTAGGGACATAGGCATTCTTTTGGTGGGTTTTTGGTGGAGCAAGGATATCACCAATCTTTTCTTCTCCCTCATCACTAGACTCCCCAATCTTCTCCGACCCAAACCCACGCCCATCTTGTCGCTTATAGGTCTCCATCATCATCCTCAGCTGGGGTTCATGCCCCGTCAACCAACCCATCATTTTCCTCAACTCATCATTCTCATCCTGCAAATGATAAACATAATGTGTGCAAAACCCCGGATTTTCATAGAAAATCCGAATCCCTGTACCTTCGCGATAGACCCTGGATCAGTGGCTATCGCGTACAGAACGTCTCACGGAATAGTATACAAAGTCATACATCGCATCACATAAAATAAGAGTACACAAATTTGCCTACAAGGGAGATGGCGGCGTGGGTTGACCTCGCCGGTGGCGAGTCCCGCGGCGCTTGGGCGACTGGCCAAAACGGGGCGACTACTTGGAAAACCTCTTGGGTTGCTGGGCTCGAAGGGTGCAAGACCGAGGTTGGTGGCCGTCGCGGTGAGGCTGGCGCTGGTGTGGGCGCGGCGACTCCGGTGCGGCGACGGTGTTGGCGACTCATCCCAGTGCGGGAACGTGCGAACACGTGTGCAGCGCGTGCGCGAGCAGTGCGCTCCCGCAAGGTGGCTACCAGTGGGTGTAGGGGCTGGCCGGTGACGGGCGTCACGGCGGTGTTCACGGCGGAGCCCGGCTTGACGCCACGGGCGGTGGCGAGCACGGCGCCCGCGGTCGGTTCGCGCAAGCGCGAGAGGGTTCACGGCGGTGGCAGGGTGCGTTCAAGGCGACCAAGGACATGGTGTCCTCTTTCCTCCCCCACCCGCTACGGTGCATGAGGTTCTCGGCCAAGGCGAGGCCGCGGCGGCGCGGCCCGGTCAAGAATGGCGGCGGCGTCCTACGTTAGAGGGAAGGGCCAAGGCTCAACCTGGCCTCCCCGGGATCGACACGCGCGCGTGCTGGGGTGCACGGTAACGCGGGGCGTCGGGTCGGCGAAATGACTCGTGCGAGCGCAAGAGCAAACGCGAACGCGTCCGGCTCGGCACGGCGTCGTTGGCCTCGAAAGGCATCGCATGGCGCACACGACGACACGGGAAAGCTAGGCTAAGGAAGCGGCGCGCGTTGACGAAGGCAGCGGCACCTGCAAGAAGCTGCATCCCAGCCTGGCACGAAGGCCGGCATCACCAGCAGCAGCGCGGTGGCGCGGTGCGTTCCACTCCGGCTCGATGGCCAGGCAACCACAAGAGGGGAGAAGCGGGTGTCCTCACCTGCGCGGGCCACCGGCCGGGCGTGCATCGGTGTAGTGGGGCGGTGCGGCTTGCCGGCGAGGAGGAAGAAGAGAAAGGCGGTGGCGCGTCGTCGGGGAAGTAGAGGAAGCAGGGGAAGTAGTCGTTCCCGGCGGGTCCGGCTCCTCCCACGGGCGGCTCCGGTCTTCGCGGCGGTCGGCGCTCCCACGGGCGGCTCCGATTTCTCCCTCTACCCCTCTTCCCTTCACCTTCTCCTCCGGCGGTTTGGTGGCAGAAAGGGGAGTGGTTTCCCCCCTGAGGCGGCTAGGGTTGGGAGTTCCCGTGGGGGCTCGGCGACGGCTTAAATAGCGGCGTGCGACGCAGGACACGCGGACGGTTAGGATGCGCCGGGGGCGCGCGGCATGCCGCGGCAGTGATCCTTGTGGCCGGCGCTCCCCCGCCTTTGCCTTTGGGCGTCAGCCAAAGGTTAGGGATGATGCTCGTGCGTCATTGCGGGGCCAGGGTGACGCGAGGCGCGGGGTCCGCTTGTCGGGCCGGCCGGTCGCGCGCGCGCGGTAGGTGGCTGAGGCGGGCGGTTTGCTGGGCCGGCGAATGGGCCCAAAGTGGCGCCAGGTGGAATAGGTGGTTGGCGGCCTGCTAAGCATAAGAGCGTTTCATCTTTTCTTTAAACTACAGATTTGGTTCAAATTTGAATTTTCCCAAATTAAATTTGAATCCACTCAAGAAATTCCAAATAAAATCCAAATGAAGATTCAGCTTATCACACTAGCAAGATCTAGACTTAGAATTATTGATGGTGCCAAATCAAATCTAGGAATTTCGGGGAAGAAACAAGAAGTCACCCTTATGTGTTGCATCAAATCAAGTTTTAGAAATTTCCCATTTTGCAAACAAACCAAATCTAAGGATGTTACATAACTCCCCCCCTCAAAAGAATCTCGTCTCCGAGATTAAGAAGTTACCTCCATTTCGAAGAGATGAGGGTATTTGTCCCTCAATGCGGATTCCTTCTCCCACGTTGCGTCGCGCTCGGAGTGATTACTCCATATCACCTTGCGGAAGCGCGTGGTGGTGTTCCTGGTCGACTTCTCCGCCCAGTCCAGGATCCGAACCGGGTACTCCAAGTATTCCAGGGTCTCCTAGACGTCGAGTGCCTGAGCGGGCACTCTCTTCTCGACAACCACACACTTCCGAAGCTGGGATACGTGGTACACCGGATGCACTCCGGCAAGCTCCGGAGCTAACTCGAGCTTGTAAGCCACCTTCCAGACCTTTTCACAATAGGGTAGGGGCCAACGTACCTAGGGGACAGCTTCCCCCCTGATGTGGAACCTCTTGGTACCTCGGAGGGGTGACACCTTCAAGTAGACGTGATCTCCCACTTCAAACGAGACATCTCTCCGTTTCGGGTCCGCGTAGCTCTTCTGCCCGCTCTGAGCCATCTTCAGGTTCTCTCTGACCTTGGCGACATTTTCTTCGGCCTCAACAATGGCGGCGGGACCGAAAAAGGTTCGCTCCCCCACATCAACGGTGTCCGACACTTTCTGCCGTACAGGGCTTCGAAAGGAGCCATCTTCAAGCTGGCCTGGTAGCCGTTGTTGTACGAGAACTCGGCATAGGACAAACTCTTTCCCCAATCGGACCCGTAGGTCAACACGCAAGCCCTCAGTAAGTCTTCTAGGACTTGATTCACCCTCTCTGTCTGACCATCAGTCTGGCGGTGGAAAGCTGTGCTGTAGTTCAGCTCGGTGCCCATGGAAGCATGCAAACTCTTCCAGAACTGGGCGGTGAACTAAGGCCCTCTGTCCGATACAATGCTCCTCGGAGCTCCATGAAGCTTTAAAATATTGTCCACATACAGTTCCGCAAGCCGGCTCACGCTATAGTTCGTTTTCACGGGCACGAAGTGTGCTACTTTGGTCAACCGATCGACAATTACACAAATGGAGTCGTTTCCTTTCTGCGTGCGCGGTAACCCCACAATGAAGTCCATACTGATATCATCCTACTTCCACGTGGGTATTTCGAGCGGTTGCAGCAGACTGGTAGGTCTCTGGTGTTCTGCCTTCACTCTCTGACACGTGTCGCATCGAGCGACGTACTCAGCAATGTCTTCCCTCATCTTTTCCCACCAGAACCGTACCATCAAATCCTTGTACATCTTGGTGCATCTAGGGTGGATCGAGTATCGAGAGTTGTGAGCTTCTCTAAGGATCGAGTCCCGAATTTCCTTGTTCTGGGGTACGCAGATACGGTCCTTCAGCCACAGCGTGCCCTGGTCATCGAGGCAATAGTCGGCTGCTTTGCCTCTCTCCATCTGGAGTTTTACCTCTTGAATCTTCGGGCACTCCTTCTGAGCTTGACGGATCTGGTCTTCGAGTGTGTATTTCACCCTCAACTCATTCAACTGCCTCTCTTCTACTATCTCCAGACTCAACCTCTCCAGCTCTTCATGCAATGCCGGCTGTTCTTCACGCACCATCAGGTTGTTGCAGTAGTGCTTGCGGCTCAGAGCGTCGGCTACGACGTTTGCCTTGCCGGGGTGGTAGTGAATGTTCAGGTCGTAGTCGTTGATCAGTTCCAGCCACCTTCTCTGCCTCAGGTTCAATTCAGACTGGGTGAAGATATACTTCACACTCTTGTGATCAGTATAAATGTCGCACTTGTTTCCCATCAGATAGTGCCTCCATATTTTCAAGGTGTGAATGAAAGCGGCTAGCTCGAGGTCGTGTGTAGGGTAGTTCTCATGCTTTCTAAGCTGCCGTGAGGCATAGGCTACCACCTTGCCTCCCTGCATCAACACACAGCCGAGTCCCTGCCTTGATGCGTCACAGTACACCATGAAGTCCTTGCTCGCATCGGGCAAGGTCAGGACCGGCGTAGTGGTGAGGCGAGTCTTGAGCTCCTAGAAGCTGGCTTCACACTTGTCCGACCACACATACGGCGTGTTGCTCTTCAACAGTTCTGTCATGGGCTTGGCGATCTTTGAAAAGTTCTCGATGAATCGGCGGTAGTATCCGGCTAAACCGAGAAAACTGCGGATCTCTGTCATAGACATTGGTGATTGCCACATGGACACTGCTTCTATCTTGCTCGGGTCTACGACCACTCCTTTGGCTGACAACACATGACCAATAAAGGCGACTTCCTCCATCTAGAACTCACACTTGCTGAACTTGGCGTACAGCTGATGCTGCCTGAGCTTCCCTAACACGATGCTCAGGTGCTTCTCGTGTTCCTCGGCGGTTTGGGAGTACACCAGTATATCGTCGATGAAGACGATGACACACTTGTCCAACTCATCCATGAAGACCTTGTTCATGATGTTCATGAAGTATGTCGGGGCATTTGTCAGGCCAAACGACACGACTGTGTACTCGTATTGCCCATACCGGGTTACAAATGCCGTCTTGTGGATGTCCTCCGGGTGAATCTTCATCTGGTTATAACCCGACCGGAGATCAATCTTGCTGAAGTATTTGGCCTGCCTTAGCTGATCCATCAGGTCATCGATCCTGGGTAGTGGGTACTTGTTCTTGATGGTTGCCGCATTTAGGGCGCGGTAGTCGACGCACAAACGTTGAGTTCCATCCTTCTTTGGAACGAACAGTGCCGGTGAACCCCAAGGTGAAGCACTTGGTCAGATGAACCCTTTCTCGAGCAGTGTGTCTAGCTCTGCCTTCAACAGTTTTAGCTCAACTTCTGCCATGCGGTACGGACTCTGGGCTGTCGGCACCGTTCCCGGCACCAAGTTAATCACAAACTCCACATCACGATGGGGAGGTAGCCCGGGCAGTTCCTCCGGGAACACATCCTCATACTCACAGACTACCGGCACATCCGATATGGCCTTCGTGTGAAGGCTGTACACCGCCGGTATGTCCCGAGACTTCACCGGCTCAAAGGTAACTCTCGTCCCGTCATGGTGCACTAGAGTCACAAGTCTCAGCGAAGTGGAGATGACACCTGTGTGGGTAGTGATCCAATCCATCCCCAGTATCATGTCAATACCATGGAAAGGCAGCACGGTCAGATCCCCATAGAACCTGTGGCTTGGATGACCACATCCACTCCCTTGCACAGCAGGGTGCATCGGATATCACCGAGCGGAGAGCTCGTGATAATGGGAATTGATCGGGTGGTTGTAGGGAGGGAGAGTTTGTTCACGAACCGAGAGGTAACATACGACCCGGTTGCACCGGTGTTGAAGAGAACCAGAGCAGAAGTACCATAAACTAAAAAATTACCGATCACGACGTCAGGGGCGTCAGCAGCTTCCTCCTCGGTAAGGTGGTTCAGCCTCCCACGGCTGGCAGCCGGCGGCGGCGCAGCTTGTGGAGGTCGGCCTCCTGGAGTAGGTGCCCTCGCGGGGGTGGCAGCGGTCTTCTTGTTAGGGCAGTCGTAGGACTTGTGGCCGGGCTTGCCACACGCGAAGCAGGTGACGGTGAAGCATCCCATGGCGGGTCTCGCGGTGCTCGGCGGAGCACGAGTGTAGCCTCCAGTCTGCTGGGGATAGCCGGGTTACTCCCTCCGGGGAACGGGCTATGTCCACCTCCTCCGAAGCCACGCCCAGGCTGGTTGTGCCCCGGGCTGTAGCTTCCCCTCAGCACGTTGCTCTGTTCGCTCCTTGGCTTCCGGAAGGATTGGTCAGGCTGGTCCCGATCTCCCATCCTCTTCTTGCCCCTCATGCGCTCCTCGTGGCCCCTCCTCTCATCCTCGACCGCGATGGCGCGGTTGACGAGATGGCAAAGGGACTTGTGCTCACTTGCCTTCAGCGCCTGGCGAAGGCCGTGGTGAAGGCCTTGCAGGAACCAGAACTGCTTCTTCTGGTCGGTGTGGGTGTCGTCGGGAGCATACCGCATCATCTTCATGAAGTGACGCTCGTACTCCTCGACCCTCATTGCACCCTGGGTCATGGTGCGGAACTCCTGCGCCTTCCGGACCAGCAGCTCACTGGGAAGGTACTGCTTGCGGAACACCTTGCAGAACTCCAACCAAGTGATGAAAGCTGTGTTCGGGTGGGTGGCAATGTAGTTGTCCCACCATGCCTTGGTAGGACCCTCCAGCTGGTGCGCGGCGATAGCGACGCACACCTCGTCGGAGCAGACGGTGAGGTCGAGCTTGGTCTCGACCACCCTCAGCCAGTCGTCGGCCTCGAGCGGGTCATCCGAGTAGCTGAAGGTGGGGGCCTTCAGACGGATGAACCTCTCGATCTTCCTCGTGAGGTCCTGGTCATGCGGAGCGACGCGGTTCCCACCGTTGCCACGGTGCTCCATGGCTTCCGCCATTCTCTGCATCAGCTAAGTCTGGAGCGCCATCACCTCCACCAAGTTAGGTGGGGGTGGTGGGGGCTGGTCCGGTTCCGGTTGGCCTCGCTCGGCTCCTCCTTGCTCAATCTCGGCCTCAGGGTTCTCAGGTGGTGGTGGCGGTGCTCCGTCACCCCGGGCCCTAGCTCCCAAAGCTCCTCCACGCAGGGGTGGGCGTCCACGGCCACGTCCGCGTCCACGCCCCTGCGGGGCTTCTTCCTCAGTAGCTGCCTCCTCGAGGCGAGCCATCAGCCGGTTGGATCGGCGGATCGACATCCTTCTGTAACCATAAGAGAAGAGGGAAGTTTACACACATCACTCACCAACACACACATGAGTCTAAGGCAAACATGAAAATAATTCTAATTATAACCTACACACAAGGGGAAAAAGCATCAAGACACAAATAACTCCAATAAGATCCAAGCATACATCAAGCATGAGGGATACACTTGCTCCCCTGAGGCTGACTCAGACCTTGGGGGTAGCAGCAAAAAGTCAACGCTCTAATACATCGGTACAATCTCAAAAGGGTAGTGTCTACAGGGTGTGGCATGACTCTCTTCATGTACCGAAACATGCTCGCGGCTGCATGGAACAACTCATGGAAACTACTAGCACACTACACTACTCTAGGTCATGCCCCTCGCTCAGCTCCCTACTCATTGTGCACCCTCTTGTACGAGACGGGGTAGCGGTCCTCAGTGGGGTAGTCCAGCGGAATGATCTGGGACACCAAAGCGTGAGCCTCTCGAACCTCCTCGGTCTCGACGGGGGTCGGCAGACGGGCCATCGGGCACAGGTGAAGCTTGAGGCGCGACTGGTGTAGCTCGAAGGTCTTGGTGTGGATCTCACGCTAAGACTCGTGGGGGGGGGCGGTAGCTCTCCGTTGAGCTCGAAGAGCTCGTCCACGCGCAGTGAGTCGGTGTCCTCCCAAGTCCTCCTCAGTCTCTCGGCCTTGTCTCTCAGGTAGACGGCCGTGCGTGTGAGCCACGCGATGTTGGCGACGTTGTCCGCCCGGCTCTTCTCCAATTTCTCCACCTTGAGCCGCTCACAACCGAGCAGGTGAGCGCGTACCGTGAGCAGGTCGTCCATGCGCTCGAGCTTGTCCTTCAGCCTGTTCTGACTTGCTGTCAACCTGCGGAGGTCCTCCTTGACGTGCAGCATCTCCTCACGGGTGTCCACCCTCTCCCTCTCAGACTGCAGCAGGACGGTGGTCGCACGGTCGAGGCTCTGCTCGAGCTGGCGAACACGGTAGCGTAGGGCGCTGTTCTCTCTCTCCAGCTGGACACAGCGTGGCTGGTACTGGCGGGCGTTGACGGTGGCGTCTCTGATCTGGCCGAAGAGTGTACGGGACTCGTCCTCTAGGAGGCGTGCATACTTATCGAGGTCGACCAAGTAGCTGGCCGTCTCCACCAGGGTCTCGTCGGACTCGTGGAAGGGAGCAGCGTCGACGTCGTCTTGGATCCCCTCGTACGAAGGAACTCTATCCACGAGCGGTGCGAAGCACTAGTAGTCTTGGGGTAGCAGCCGAAGCGTCCCGGACTCGAAGGAGGCGTGGTACTGTGCAAGAAGGCAGCCCAATGCCTGGCGGCAGGCGACATCCAGCACGGTCACGACGGTGAGTGCAGCGCTGTAGTAGACCTCTCCCTTGAACCCTGGAAGACTCGGGTGAGGGAGCACGGCGACCGTGTAGAGCACCATCCGCCCAGTCACGGCGGGTACGTACTCGGTGCGGTACGTGACGTAGGTCGGAGGGACTCCAAGCCTGAGAAGGGCCCTCTCCATCCAGTGGTAGATTGCCCCGCACGTCTCGGGGGTGATCTCCGCGTCCTGGCACTCCATCTCCTTTGAAACGCAAGAAATTTTCGGTTAGCGCAGGTGAGTAAGAAGTTTTCAAAAAGGGAACGAGTTTTATAACATAGCTGAAGGGTATCACTATAAAAAGCAGAGCGTATAGAGTCCTATCTCTATCGAGCTTTTCTAGGGATACGTGCTACGATCATGCATGGCTCTGGTACTACCTGTAAAACCCCGGATTTTCATAGAAAATCCGAATCCCTGTATCTTTGCGATAGTCCCTGAATCAGTGGCTATCGCGTACAGAACGTCTCACAGAATAGTATACAAAGTCATACATCGCATCACATAAAGATAAGAGTACACAAATTTATTACGTGTCCAGTATGGAGTACATCAATACAAGCCTCTTGGCTGAATCAGAGTGAACATTCTACGCAACGGTAACTATCTTCTCAAAAGGGTCTCCATCTTTTATTCTTCCCGCCACAGGCAATCTTGAGCGAAGCGACGCATCCCTCAGTCGTACCATCCGTCGGCGTTGATGTCGAACTCGGTCTCGTACCCTGCACACCCAAAGTCTATCCCCAAGGAGCGGGATAGGTCCACGTCACCAACTGTATGCAGCTTTAAGTGGCCTAACATCTAAAGGGAGGAAAAGAGATAAGGAAGCGGCTTTGGTTTCCTGTGCAGCAGCAGCAGAGTATAAACAAGGTATCTCCATCAATATCCCCAATTCCCAAGTCTCTCAACACAGCTCGAAACCACCTGGTCACCTAGGGTACCCGTCTCCACAACCTACTCTCGTCTAGGGTCGGTGCGAGAACTTCCTCTCCTCGCACCTATTTGATTGCAACCGGATCGACGAGGTAGATGGAGCCTCTCTCCTCTAGCCGGCTACAACCACGGCTCACCACACACTCTCCTAAAGGGGGAAGGTAGAAGTCCCAAAATATGAGGAACGAACATGTCGTATAGGCAGTGTCCATGACCGAGGACGCGGCTATAGCTATAGATTAAACAACTCTGCAGAGTGTGTACACCTGTACCCATCCCGGAATTGTACTCGACCGGTGTACGGCCGACCGAGCCCATCCTACCGGGCGAACTCTCGGTAGTTACGGTCCCATCCTGCATTCGGCCCTCAAAACAGCCCCCCCTCAGAAGGGACGGCACCGGAACTGTGAAATGCTCCCGTGTGGCCACACGGGAGTCGCTCTGAGAGGGTGGTCTCACCTCCACCGCTCTCCCACTGATACCCTGCTATCCATCCTAAGCAGGTATGGATCCGCACTTGCCGAGCTCAACTCGGCCCTAACCCCACGCTTGACGGGGTGGTGTGTACGAAGTCCTATAGACAAGTTGATCCACTCGGTTTTAGACCGGGGCGAGCTCATATCCTCCAAGGGCAAGTAAAACCCCAACACCTAGGCTCCAAAGACCGTAACAGTAGGGGTACACTGAGGAGTGCACCCCTGTCCCCGATCCCAGATCGGTTGTTTCGAGCTCACCCCCGCCAAAGTACCCAAAACGCCTTCTCTTGCCGGTTTTACCCCACACACGCCAAGAACCACTATTCCGCTCCCCACACATGCATCGCGAAGCTCGGCGTATATACACGCTCACAGAAACATATATATATATACAATAGTAGTAGGACAATCAAGGACAGGGTAAACAAAGAGGCAGTGCAAGGTTCATCATCATGCATACATAAAGTAAAGCGCTAGCAATTCTACTTAGCAATGCCTAATAGGTATTTCAGAATCAGTTGGGCGTGAACCTGGGGTCGGGTAGTCCTCCGCGGTGAATTCGTCGGCGTAGTCGTACTCCGGGATCAGCTCCCCGGCTCCAGCTGCTCCTAATAGCGCGAAAGGAAATATAAATAGCGGTTCTATTGCAATTAACTCCAAAGAAAAGCAATTAAGAAGCAAAAGAGAGCAAAAAACACCCTAGCCTGGAGTTTTGGATTTTAGAAACTTTCTGGAAAAGGTTTCACAATTTTCGGAGTAAAACTGGATTTACTAGGGTTTTTCAAAGGGGAAAATAGGTTTTCTGAAACTAAAATACGTTTAAACCCACCCTTCCACAGACTCAGCCGCACGGGATCCCCGGATCGTGGGTGCGGGTTGGCACTCCGCGGCCCGCGCGCGGCTGGGCGGTTATTGGTTGCCGCACGGGATCTGGCCGGGTGCCGTGCGGCCGGCGCGGTGCAGGCGATCGTGTGGCCTCGAACGGGAGTGGCTAGCCGCAGCGGATCCTGGCGGATTGGCTGTGGCTATGCCGGCATGTGGCCGCCCGTGCACCGCCCAACCCGTGTTTACATCAGCGATCCTAGGTGCTCGACCAAATGCCTACAAGGGAGATGGCGGCGCGGGTTGGGAGACTGGCCAAAACGAGGCGACTACTTGGAAACCCCCTTGGGTTGCTGGGCTCGAAGGGCGCAAGACCGGGGTTGGTGGCCGTCTCGGTGAGGCTGGCGCCGGCGTGGGCGCGGCGACGCTGGTGCGGCGATGGTGTTGGCGACTCATCCCAGTGCAGGAACGTGCGAACGCGTGTGCGGCGGCGTGCGCGAGGCGGTGCGCTCCCCGCAAGGTGGCTACCGGTGGGTGTAGGGGCCGGCCGTGATGGGGCGTCGCGGCGGTGTTCACGGCGGAGCCCGGCTCGACACCACGGGCGGCGGCGAGCACGGCGCCCGCGGTCGGTTCGCGCAAGCGCGAGAGGGTTCACGGCGGTGACAAGGTGCGTTTAAGGCGACCAAGGACATGGTGTCCTCTTTCCTCCCCCACCCGCTACGGTGCACGAGGTTCTCGGCCACGGCGAGGCCACGGCGGCGTGGTGTGGTCAAGCACGGCGGCGGCGTACTACGCGAGAGGGAAGGGCCAAGGCTCAACCTGGCCTCCCCGGGATCGACACGTGCGCGTGCTGGGGTGCACGGTAACGCGGGGCGTCGGGTTGGCGAAACGACGCGTGCGAGCGCAAGTGCGAACGCGAACGCGTCCGGCTCCGCACGGCGTCGTGGACTCGAAAGGCATCGCACGGCGGACACGATGACACGGGAAAGCTAGGCTAAGTAAGCGGCGTGTGTTGACGAAGGCAGCGGCACCTGCAAGAAGCTGGATCCCAGCCTGGGACGAAGGCCTGCACCACCAGCGGCGGCGCGGTGCGTTCCACTCCAGCTCGATGGCCGGGCAACCACAAGAGGGGAGAAGCGGTTGTCCTCACCTCTGTGGCCACTGGCCGAAGTGCAGGTGTCGGTGTAGTGGGGCGGTGCGGCTTGCCGGCGAGGAGGAAGAAGAGGAAGGCGGCGGCGCGTCGTCGGGGAAGTAGAGGAAGCAGGGGAAGTAGCCATTCCCGGCGGGTCCGGATCCTCCCACGGGCGGCTTCGGTCTTCGCGGAGGTCGGCGCTCCGACGGGCGGCTCCGATTTCTCCCTCTCCCCCTCTTCCCTTCACCTTCTCCTCCAGCGGGTCGTTGGCGGACAGGGGAGTGGTTTCCCCCCTGAGGCGGCTAGGGTTGGGAGTTCCCCTGGGGGCTCGACGGCGGCTTAAATAGCTGTGTGCGGCGCGGGACACGCGGACGGCTAGGATGCGCCGGGGCGCGTGGCATGCCGCGGCGGCGAGCCTTGCGGCCGGCGCTCCCCGCCTTTGCCTTTGGGCGTTAGCCAAAGGCAAAGGTTAGGGATGACGCGCGTGCGTCATCGCGGGGGGCCAGGGTGACGCGAGGCACGGGGTCCGCTTGTCAGCGGCCCGGCCGCGCGCGCGCGGTAGGTGGCTAAGGTGGGCGGTTTGCTGGGCCGGCGAATGGGCCAAAAGTGGCACCGGGTGGAATAGGTGGTTGGCGGCCTGCTAAGCATAGGAGCATTTCATCTTTTCATTAAACTACAGATTTGATTCAAATTTAATTTTCCCAAATCAAATTTGAATCCACTCAAGAAATTCCAAATAAAATCCAAATGAAGATTCAGCTTATCACACTAGCAAGATCTAAACTTAGAATTATTGATGGTGCCAAATTAAATCTAGGAATTTCGGGGAAGAAACAAGAAGTCACCCTTATGTGTTGCATGAGCACTTCAAATTCAAATCAAGTTTTAGAAATTTCCCATTTTGCAAACAAACCAAATCTAAGGATGTTACAATGTGCAAGTTCCAGATTCTTCAAAGCATGCAATTCACAGGTGGAGCAAGAAGTAGGCATAGGTTCCTTCTACTTAGCCTCAAGCGAAACAGTGTAAGCATGCATCTCATCAATTTTTCCATGCAAAACAGCGCAAGAAGTGCAAGCACCTAGCAAGGTAGTACTAGACTTAAGCTCAGCCACCTCAACCCTAAGCACATATAGTTCCTCACACTTTGAGGCATGCTTTTCCTTAAACATAGCAAGATCAGCTAGGAAAATAGGACAATCAACACATTCAACTTCATCGAAAACAACAGGTGAAGCCTTAAGAGAGTCAATTTCAAGCTTAGCATCCAAGTTCTGTGTATCTAACTCAGCCACTCTAGTCCTAGCATCCTCAAGTGAAACCCTAAGCTCTTTCCTCATATTCTTTGCCTCTCTAAGCATATCATCACAATTATCAAGCAAGAAGCCAAGCCGTTCATTCTCCTAACGTAGAAGGGAAGTTCATCACGTACCCCGTCGTCGGAGTCAGAGTCCGAGTCACTCTGGTTGCTCTTCTTGCTGCCAGAGCTAAGCGCCATGGTGTAGAAGCCGTCTCTAGCGAAGCAGCTCAGCCCTCTTAGGTTCTTGGACGACTTCCTGCCCTTGCGCCGATCACCTTCATCTTCACTACTACTCGAGCTCGAGGTGGAGTACACAGAACTGGAGTCGACATTGCGCTCGGGGCATGCCTCGGCTCTCCTTCTTCCTCGATCGTCACTTGTCCTTGTGCTTGTTCTTGTGTTTGCTCTTGTGGTCGTGCCTTGACCGATACTTGCCATTTGTCTTCGACTTGTGCTTGTAGTTGTCCCGGATCTCGACCTTCTCGGGGCAGTCGGCGACGAAGTGTCCCGGCTTGCCACACTGGAAGCATGTCTTCATGTTCCTCCTCGAGTTCACCCGGTTCTCGTGCATCCTCTCGAACTGCCTGGTCAGCAACGCCAGCTCATCCTCGCCGAGCACGTCAAACTCCTCATCTGGCAAAGACATCAAAGAAGACAAGGAGAACATCCTGGTGGATGGGTTAGCGTTAGACTTTCCTTTCGAGCCACCGATGAGGGTGAGACTATGAGAGTTAGTCGGGCCCTCAATCTTAGCTGTCATGCCCCGATCCACCTCTACCGAATTGAGCTTCGAGAACAGCTCGTTCACTGTCAGAGTGTCATACTTCTGCGACTCCACAATGGCCTCGAACTTTCCACCCCAAACTGTACGATCCAGCGAGTGCAAGAGCTTGACGGCTCTATCATGATCAACGTACGAGAGCACGTCCACATTGGCCCTCATGTTGTTCACCACAACCGTGACCCTCTGAAACAAGGCATCGATGGACTCACCGGGGAGATGAGTGAAATTCTCATACTCTCTCCGGTAAGTCGCATACATCCGAGCCTGAACCTGGGCATTTCCAACACGAGCTTCCTTCAACACCACCAAGTTCTACAAGCCAAGATCTCCGCGTGCACCCGATCGAATTCAGGCTGACACAGAGCACGAAACAAGTAGTCGAACGCCTTGTTGTTGGCGTCAAACATGTCCCTCGATCCTGGAGCAAGGAAGTTCATCGGCTGGACATAGCCTGTGTCCACCGTGACATCCCAAAGGATCTGACCCTTTCCGCGGAGGAATGCCGCCATTCGCTTACTCCACATCTGGTAGTTCTTCCTATTGAAGTGTGGAGGACCCGAACCCCGTTCCTGGTACGCCATCTTTGGATCTTAGACTGCCTAGAGTCAATAAAGACCCGAACCGTCTCTGATACCAATTGAAGGACCGATTAGGGGACCAGAGAGGGGGGAGTGAATGGGAGCCGATAAAAATTCTTTTCGAAGGAGATTGAAACTCCAACAAAATGAACTCGCTCGTTTGGACCCCCAAAATCACATGCTCCACACTTCTATCTTCTGTTTGCCAAAACCATGTAGCCACAAAAGTGCTTCAGGTCCTAGGAACAAACACTACCAACAGCCTCGACTCCTACACTCACACGACAGCGGAAACAGCTCGGGAGCCGGCTGTCAGGAGGGGGCGGTTAGACCAGGTATGGGGGGCGGTTAGAACACCTCCACCAGGGAACCATGAAATCCTCCGAAACACCTCTTCCGAGCACCAAAAAGCACCACGGTTTCACCAACAGAAACCTCTAGTCAAGGCCAAGCTAGCTACCAGGAAATCTTGGCGAAAACCAAAACTTCACCCAAGGGCCTAGTGGTGGTTAGACCGGCTACTAGGGGCGGTCTAACCTCGCATACCTAGCAACAAACAACAAGCAAGAACTCCTAGCAAACCGCATGAAAATGACCCAAGATTTCACCTGAACGCTCCTCTGATCAAGGCGAACAAACTCACAGAGAAAAATCCGGCAAAATCAAAACCATCACCTAGACGGCCCAGGGCGGTTAGACCACCCCCCTAAGCGGTTATACCGCCCCTTCCAGAAAACCTACCCGCGGGTCAAACTTCAACTTCCCATTGTCCGATCTCCCAAATCACTCCACAGATTGCAGTGAAACTTCGGGAATAGCTGGGTTACCTACTGGGTAACCTCTACCTCAAAGGAATCGACCCGAATCGCTCACAATCAAGAGGAATCACGGATTTTGGCTCTCTAGGGCAAGAACTCGGGCAACTCGAAAAACCACCAAATCGAGTCCGATTTAAGGGGATTCTTGGGGCAAAATCACCAGCCAAAGAGGCACAAGGTCCTCATACGTGACACTCAACAAGAATCTCGCAAGAAATCATCCTCAAAACTCCGCCACGAAAATCACAACAAAGAGCTGTAAAAATCACCAAAAAGGAGAACGGGAAAGGCAACACAAGAGCTAGAGGAACCACGCCGAATCATCTATACATACCATGAAGGTTCATACAAGGTCTAGCTTGCCACCCAATCATCCATCCCTCTCTCTAGATCTCACATGAATCTCTCAAGCTAGTCCTAGAAAACTAGAGGAAAATAAGGACGAAAATGAGAAAACAAATGAGCTAGGGTTCCAAGAGTTGGCTGCCATCCATCCCCTCAAGAGTATATATGGAGGCACCCAAAAGACCAAACTATCCTTACTCAATAACTAGAGATACATGCCCCTCAATGGTGAATCTGGAAGTCTTCAGATTTTCTCCATCAGACGGATGGCTAGCGATCGCAACTTGCTTAGCCTCGACGCAAGCCTTGCGATCCCGACGCGTGTCCTCCGCTTCGAAGCTTCTCGGCGGTAGCGACCCAGGCGGTCAGACCGCCCCCCATAGGCAGATCGCCCCCATGAGCGGTTAGACCGGCCCAGGCAGTCTAACAGCCCCTCCTGGGTTGTTGAACCGGCCTGGGTGGCCGCTCCTCCTCGTCGAGTCTTCAGCCTCGGTTTTGTGGCTCAACCGAGTAACCTAGTGGTTTTCTGGTGAACCACTACAAACCCCGCGGACTCGGTGTAGCCTCCGCCAATCGCCACTCATGACTCGACTCCCACGTAGTCCCGACTCGACTTTGGTTTTGAGACTCGACTTTGGTTTTGAGGCTCAACCAAGAAACCGTCCACGACTTCGTCCCGCTGTTCTTGCCACCTTGCGGCCCGCACTTGACTCCGCTGGCCATCGGGTCCCTCGGACCAAGCCTACTTGTCTTCTCCACACCTGGAGGCCTCACCGGCAATGACCTTCCACACTCAATCTTCACCCGCACCAACACCAGTCACGCCGCAACCTGCACCTGCAATACTTAGCCAAGAGTAAGTCCACACAACGTTTTCAATCACTCATCACACCAGGAAGCGACCATCCACCGATCCTGGAACCACTCATGGTCCTCATACCATCCCAGTATTCTGAACCTGTTACTCCAAAAAGGTCTCCACCGAAGAAACAAGTTTGGAGGAAGAAAGATCAAAGTACACCTTCGGAAGACCAATCACTACCCATGTCATCAACTGATCAATCAATGGCCACTACTTCTACACCATGGGAGTAAGTACTCTAAACTCTCACAGAGAGGTAACCCAGTATTTATCTTTGTATTCTTAACTGCATATTTCCCTATACCTGCATTGAAAAAATCATAAAAATATTTTCTTCTTTTGCATTCTTAAAGGCCCCATGTACTCCGTACCGTGGCGACATTAAAAAATAAAAAAATTGCATTCACATGTTTTTGTTTTAGCATCTCTTTTGCATATAAAAAATCACAAAAAAATAAGTGGGCACATGAAGGTCCACACATTTCAAAAAAACCCAAAAAGAAGTGGGCACATGAAGGCTGACAACATAATCCTAGAATTTGATCCTTCGGGTATGTGCGAGACTAATATTTACAGGGAGAAATTATTAAGGACCTGAAGGCAAACAAGTGCCAAGGATGATTCAAGAATCACTTCAAGATCCAGCTTGGGGGAGAGCACCCCCATGTATCACGATAAGTATCACTCTCATAGGTGTTTAATATTAGCTAGTTATTTGAGTATCAGTAGAGCCCACATCTCTAAGGATAGAAAAAAATGGACAAAAGTCCGGGGCGAGTAGATCCCACCTCTCCAAGAATGGAAAGCCCAAATCTTAAAAATCTTAGAAATTGAGATATAGTCCAAGAACTAGGATAAAAGGTTTACCACCTTTCACCCTCATCCATCCAACACTATCACTCATATCTTGCCAAGTGTGATTCAATGCTTGAGAAGGTCATACACCAGATCTCTGAGTTTTATCTGAAAAATGTGCAAAACCCCAAGATGATAGCTGTTTACGGTGAAAATACATCAACCTAGCCATGAGTTTACCTTCGGTGTTGGCCTAAGTTTTATACCTGATCAATTGGTACTTACCCTCGTGGTATAAAAAGTTCACTTGTGCATGTCGGTTTTGGAGTTTAGTGTTTATGTAGGGTTTTAGTGTGGAAAGCAAGACTTCCGGGATAAGTTCGTCAAGCACCTTGTGACAAGACATTGAAGCCCCGTACAAGTCATGCAATGAAGCAAACTTGAATCCAAGAAGCCAGGGACTCAACCCGAGAAGATGACAAACTCCGAGGACCTAACCAGAAAAGTGCCAAATCTTGTGGGACAAGGAACTACGTCCAACTCGAGGAAAAACTGACGACAAGGGCCTACATGCAGAAAGGGGAAGGATCTAGAAGACTCCGGAACCGACACCACGCAACGGAGGCCGGGAACTGGACCTGGATGGGCTCAGGCCGGTCGGCCTAGGCCGGCCGGCCCAACCTAGTCCAGGGCCCAATCCCCCCCCCACTCTTTTGACCTAGCCGCCATTCAGGCTATTTATGCCCCGGGGTCGAGAGCCACACATGATCCAATTCTTCATCGACCGCTGAGGAGAAGAGAAGAGAGGGACACCATCTCGGAGAGGAGAGGGTCGAGCTAGTTGACTAGGGTTTCCCTAGCCAATGTGGGAACCTTGCACGGAAGACCACGTCGGAGTTCCCGGAGCTAGAAGCAAGATCAAGGAAGGATCCCGATGGTGATCTTGTGTATGTATCATTGTCATAGTTGAATTATCAAGTTGAATCTATTCCTAGTGATCAATTGTTTCTTTGAAGATTTCGTTTTTCGATCGGCTTTGCTTATTCTAAATCTATTCTCGAGATAGATAACATAGGGTGTTCTTGTAGCCGCGGTGGCCAGAGGTACACGCCGGATCTTCCGAAAGAATCTCGACTTATCTTTGGACTCGCCCTAAGCTCCCCGCATGAGTAGGGATACGTTGTGACAGAATGGGGGTTCTGAAAGGCGGATGTTTTCGGATTCGGAGGGGAAACCACGATTTAAAGAGGCTTCTGATAAGATTCGATTTGCTACTTCTTCTCTTGCTTGGAACTTCAACAAAAGGCTTAACCCGATCTCTCTAGATCGGTTTATCTACCCAATCTTTCTTTGTTATCTGCGGTCTTTAGTAGATTAGATTAGTTTCATATTCTTCATCTAGATGCATTAGGGTTTCTTTTATCGAGGATTGAAGTTACTTGGCTTTACTAGATCAACTTTTGCGTCACACATTTGTTCCACGGGTTCGATACCTTGGGTTCACCACTCAAGGGAAGAAGGGTCCCTTGACTACGACGGGAGACTTGTCCGCTTGCAAGTCTAAACGAACTTTGATACAACTATTAACTATCAACAAGCCCCTTTTTCTAGCGCCGTTGCCGGGGAACAAGTGATCAAGATTTGATTTTTTATTGCCTTTTTGTGATTTTCAGTTTTCTTTTAGTTTTTCTTTTTGCATCTACTAAACTTTGATCATCCTCAAAATAAATTTAATCTAGTTGGTCTAACCCTAGTTTTCATAGATTTATTTTTACTTTCTAGTTTTTACATATTTTGTTTATTGCTAAACCTAACATGAGATGGATGGCTACCTCTCGAACAAACCCGATCATTATGTGGATAATCCATAAAACCTTTATAGGCTAAGGAGAGGCGAAGCACATAGCTAAAAAGCTGGATTTTGTAGATTCGGAGTCGGAAGACAAAGGATCGAAGGAATCTCCGAAGAATTCACCACCTCAAAGTCCTCAGGAGAATCGACTTCCACCGATGGGTGACCAACCGCAAGAGTGCAAGATTGGGGAGCTATGCACCCCGTACATCATCGACCTACCAATCTTGAACCTTGAGGAGATCGGAATACCGTTCGAGATCAAGACCTCAACAATCTGCATGGTGCAACATTCACCCTTCACCAGTAAAGAGGATTCGAACCTTCACCTTCAAGCGTTCATTCAACTATGTCATACTTTCAACATGGATGGGGTGACTCAAGATCAAATGAGGGCAAGGCTTTTTTCGTTCTCACTACTCGGGAAGGCTTTGCAATGGTTCCACTCTCAACCGGCGGAGACGGTGCAAAATTGGAACATGTTGATGAAGGCTTTCATGAAGGAATACTACTCACCGGGTAAAACTCAAAGCTTGTGTAATAAGATTGCCACCTTTGTACAATATCCTACGGAAACTATCTCGGAGGCATTCGTGCGCTTCAACGAGTACACTCGAGTGGTTCCACATCACAAGTTCCTAAAGGAAGACCTCGTGCAAATGTTCTATCAAGGACTCATCTTGGCGTTAAGGACGATCGTCGATGCATCTACGGGAGGATCTATCATCGAGCTTACACCGACAGAAGCTTTCACTCTATTCAAGAAGGTCTCGGATAATGACACATGGGCATGATCTGGGCGCCTACACTCGGTTCAACCCACAGGGAATGTCAAGGGAGTCTTGCAAGTGGAGAAGGAGGACATACTTGAAGGCAAGGTCGACTCGCTCATGAGGAGGTTGGAGAAGATGGAGATAGAAAAGAAAGAGGCTCAAGACTTGAAGGCCGCCGAATCAAGGTCCACATGCGAAGAATGTGGAGAGTATGGCCATGTCCGCAAATATTGTCCGGAGGAAGCCAAAGTGCTCTACTACATGAGGAAGGGAGAGTTGCCGAACTTCCGCTACGGGCAAGGTAGACCTCAATTTAATGCAAGCTCATCCATTCCGAATTCGGTTCCGCTTCGTATACAATTGAAGGAATTCATGGACGAGCAAGCCAAGATCAACAAGGACACCGTCACCAAGTTCAAGACCATAGACAAGGTGTTGGAGAACATCGATAGCAAAGTGACGGAGGTCGGAAGTTCCAATCATCAAGTGCTCAACATGATGAAGATGCTCGAGACGCAAGTTGGGCAACTTGCGGGGCTCCTCACTAACGATCAAGGGAAGCTTCCGGGACAACCCAAAGGTCCCGAATCGGCGAAGGCTATTCAAACACGTTCGGGAAAGGAGACCGAAGATCCGGAACGTTCCGCGGGGGCAAGAAAGCTTAAACCATCCGCCGAGGTAGAAGAAATTGCGAAGGAGAAGGCTACGGGGATCGTCACCGAAGAGCCCGAATTTGAGATGCCGGAAGAAGACACGAGGATACCACAACTCAAGCCATGCTACTTCCGAGGTAAACTTGACAATCACTTTGAGAAGTTTGTGGAGGTTGTGCGTAGACTTAGCATCAACATGCCATTACTAGATGCCCTACAAGTACCTACATATTCTCATTACATTAAAGACATACTTGGAAATAAATATGAGATAGCAACACTCGGAGTAGATCATGTTAAGATGTCCGAGGAGTGTAGTGCCGCCATTGCTAATGGGCTAGAGAAGCAAAAGGACCCCGGGTGCCCTACAATTGCATGTTCTGTTGGTTCTTTCAATTCCGAGAAGGCATTATGCTACCTTGGAGCAAGTGTGAGCGTCATACCGAGGGATGTGTTTGAGAAGCTATGCCTACCATTGGAGCCTACGGGTATGTGTTTGGAGTTGGGAGATAACTCCATTCGCTATCCCTTGGGCATTGCCGAAGATGTACCCGTGAAGATCGGACACCACTTCATCCCCGTCGACTTCGTGGTGCTTGATATGGGAGAGAGGGAGAAGCCGCTGCTCATCCTTGGGAGGCCTTTCCTCAAGACCGTGGGAGCTACTATTGATGTTGGCAAGGGGGAGATGATGTTCGATATCAACAGAGAAAGGAGTTCCTTCAAGTTTCAACCACGACTCGAGGCATGCAATATGATTGAAGTGATGGAAGAACCAAAGAAGAAGGAGGGGCTGAGGAAGAAGAAAGAGCTGAAAAAGATGAACGTAACAAAAATCAAAGAAGGTGTTGCATCCGTCAAGACAAATGAAGAGAACCCGCCTGTGAAGACCAAAAAAATGACTAAGCCGGAAGACAAGCCCAAGCCCAAGATGGTGCGGAAGTGGGTACCCAAGATTGCAACGCCCGCAAAGAGCGTTGATCCGAAGTAATCAAGTGAAGAAGTCTAGCCATGGACTATAAACGACGCGCTAGGCGGGAGGCAACCCGTTTCGTCGAGTCAAGAATAAGCTACCGGGAGGACAACCCGATTACAAGTTTTTCGAGTCTGTCTAATAATTTAGTTTTGAATTTTATTACGCAAAGACATTAGACTTAGATGTGGTTGAACAATATTAGAGACATAATTCTTGGTTGAATATTTTGCTTTTTCATAAACCCTTTACATGAACCCTCCTATGTGCTTGTTTGTTCTTTTCTTTTCGAGAAACCACGACCAAATAATTTCAGAACCTAACTCAACCTTTCACCCTTATTATGGTGTTGTGGTTGACTTATTTTTCACGCTAAAAACACACGAGTAGAGCCACGACTTATACCTAGGTGTCATTTAAATTTCAGCACGTGGTAGGTCTCGCGTGAACCTAGAAACTGAACTTTTGGTTGGTTTAAAAATCTATATCCATGGTTTCTCTAGGATTAGAATTTTTCCAAGCCTCGTTTAATTTTGTTTTATTCAAAATCTCTCTTATTTAGCCAAAATTAGAACCTAAACCTATGCCCCCGTGATCAAGCCGGGAAAAGTTTGCTCTCAACCAATGAAGGCGAACTATACCGGTAAGACCGATATCAACGTAGTCGGAAAATATTTTCGACTTACATTGTTTTTAATGGTTTAACAACTTCTCCAAATTTATGCTTGAGCTCTTCCATAGCTCTGAAAATATTTTTAAATTTCGAAATTAGAGGAGTGCTTAACCTTAAACATACTTAAAGGGAGGCAATCTAGTTTAAATTAATCATGCATGCACCATTGGATACCCTTTCATCAACTTTCATCAAGACCACATGCAAAGGACAAGCATGGTGGACAGTAAGCATAAACTTTGCAAGAATTTCGTGGTCGCATGTGAAGCAAGTGGAGCAAGGGCGCATGGATATGACTCAAAGCATGAAGCATCAAGTGGAAGGACCAATAATGCAAGAAAAGGAGTGGACGAGAGCGTTTGGGCAGTGCAACTCGTGGAGCACGTGGGCAAGGAAGTCATGGACGAGAAATGATCGTGTTGGGAGAAAGCTGAGGCGGGGAGAGGCACGCGGCCACCCTGGGCCGGCCGGCCTCCCCTACAAAATGAGCCCCCCAGCTCCTGCCTTTTGCAGGCAAGCTTCCCTCTCCTTCCTCAGTTTGTGTGTTCAAGTATGTGTGCCCAGAACCTCCGTAGACATAGCCAACCTTCCCAAGCTTGATAGCTCATAAAAATTCACAACCTTAACCCACTCAAAGTCCACATCCCGAAGTAAGCTCTTAAGTTCCTAGTTACCGGTTGCAACCCGGAATTTTAGTGGAGAGAAGAGTGCAGCAACCATGTGGAAGAAAACCACAAGTTTATTCTCCAAGATGAAGGGGTCATCGTCATCCAAGCCGTCATCAATGACGTCTTCGAGGAGGCACTCGGTTTCCGAGTCTCCTCGGAGCATGGAGGAGGATACGGCACCACCAAGGAGGAACGACACTCTCCTCCTCGGTGGCATGAGAGCAACAAGGAGCACGTCCATGAGGTTCACCGAACCTCAAGGGCACACGGAGGAGCCGCCCGTTCCACCACGATGATCGACCCGTTCGACCGCACCACCTCCATACACTCTGATATATTCCTCATATGGCTTCATCATATTGTCGGAGGAGGAGGAGAAGAGGCTCTCTCGTCTTGAGAAGAGGCTTGTGGCCACCGTCGACATCGACGACCAAGCACTCAACTACTTGGGTTTCGGCACCGACATATATTATATGTTGGGGCACCTTGGATGGGTGCAATTCTCCAACGGAGTATCGGTGGACACCCACAAGGAGTTCGCCTTGGAAATCTTGATGACCATTGCACCTATCCTTGATGATGGGGTGCAAAGTTTATCATTCCGTTTGGAGGGAGTCCAACAAGTGGTTCCCTACGAGTATGTTAGCGAGCTACTTGGGTTCCATAAGGGAGCTCCGGAGAAAGTTGACGTGCCGCCCGGCATGTTAGATGGATTTTGGAGATTGATCTCCGGAGAAGCCCACCAACAACGCAATTGCATCCGTAACCCCATTATCCAAGTATTTCACTCTTGGATGTACAAGAGGATATTGGGGAGGATGAGGGAGATGAAGGTGACTGACACAGAGTTGAATTGGCTCTACTCGGCTTTAATTGCCAAGCAACCAATAGACCCCTCATACCTTATGATCAACCGTTGGTGTTGCGAGGCAACATCGGGGGCAGGAGATATTGCTTCGGGGTGCTACCTCTCTATGTTGGCCATCTCCCTACGACCGGGGATCACAAAAAACCCCGAACATCTTTTGCTTGGGACCTCTCTCGGCTTCGAGTATTTGAGGCAAGGCAAATATATTAGTGGAGACGAGAGAGGAGGTTTTCGTTTGGCCACAGTAAACTTACCCCTTCCAGACGCAAGGCTTAGGCTTTTCATCCAAGGGAGGGAAGATCGGTTGGAAGAGGGACTCCTTGTCCCGGCAAAGAAAAATAAAAGAGGAAGAATCTTAGAGGAGGGATCCACCTCCGCACAAGCTGGTAGTGCACAACCCAATATTGTGCCACCTTTCGGTGGGGCTTGTTGACGGTTAATAGTTGTATTAAATTTCGTTTATGACTTGCAAGTGGACAAGTCTCTCGTCGTAGTCAAGGGACCCTTCTTCCCTCGAGTGGTGAACCCAAGGTATCGAATCCGTGGAACAAATGTGTGCGCAAGAGTTGATCTAGTAAACCCAAGTAACTTTAATCTTCGGTAAAACCCTAATGCATCTAGATAAAAGACACGAAACTAATCTTATCTACTAAAGACCGGAGATAACAAAGTAAGATTGGGAAGATAAACTGATCTAGAGAGATCGGGCTAAGCCTTTTGTTGAAGTTCCAAGCAAGAGAAGAAGTAGCAAATCGAATCTTATTAGAAGCCTCTTTAAACCGTGGTTTCCCGTCCAAATCTGAAAACATCCTCCTTTCGGAACCCCTGTTCTGTCACAACGTATCCCTACTCATGCGGGGAGTCTAGGGCGAGTCAAAAGACAAGTCGAGATTCTTTTGGAAGATTCGGCGTGTACCTCTAGCCACCGCGGCTACAAGAACACCCTATGTGATCTATCTCGCGAATAGATCTACAATAAGCAAACCGATCAAAAAACGAAATCTTCGAGGAAACACTTGATCGCTAAGAATAGATTCAACTTGATAATTCAACTATGACAATGATACATACACAAGATCACCACCGGGATCCTTCCTTGATCTTGCATCTAGCTACGGGAACTCCGACATGGTCGTCCGTGCAAGGTTCCCATATCGGCTAGGGAAAGCCTAGTCAACTAGCTCGACCCTCTTCCCTCCGAGATGGTGTCCCTCTCTTCTCTGCTCCTCGGCGGCCGATGACGAATTCCCTCCCACATGGCTCTTGGCCAGGGGGCTATAAATAGCACGATTGGCGGCTAGGGCAAAGGGGAGCATCACTAGGCCCTGGACAGGGCTGGGCCGGTCGGCCTGAGCTGGCCGGCCTGGGCCTATCCAGGCCCAGCCCGAGGCCTCCTTTGCTCTATGTCTGTTCCCTTGCTTCCTGGATCCTTCCTCCTTCTGCGTGTAGTCCATTGACGTCAGTTTCTCTCCGAATTGGACATAACTCCTTGTCTTGCAAGATTCAGCACTTTTCTGCTTAGGTTCTCGGAGTTTGTCATCTTCTCGGGTTGAGTCCCTGACTTCTTGGAGTCAAGTTTGCTTCACTGCATGACTTGTACGGGCTTCAAGGTCTTGTCATAAGTTGCTTGATGAACTTATCCCGAAAGTCTTGCTTTCAACACTAAAACCCTGCATAAACACTAAACTCCAAAACCGACATGCACACGTGAACTTGTTATACCACGGGGGTTAGTACCAATGGATAAGGTATAAAACTTATGCCAACACCGAAGGTAAACTCATGGCTTGGTTGACGGATTTTCACCGTCAACATCTCCCCCATGCTTAAACCTTGCTCGTCCTCGAGTAATCCTTCGATGGATATCATCATTGCCAAACAATGTTTAAACCTTGCACTTGATCATACTTGAGAAAACATAATGCTCTCAAAATTTTAATTCATTAAAGTTCCATAATGTACTAGCCTTCATCTCTACGGAGGGTAGATTCTTATTAAGCTTATCCCACAAGTATTAACATGCTCTCAAAGTTTAAATAGATCTCAGAATTTTTGAGATGAGGAAAAGCTAAACCAAGTTCACAAATTTTAATCATCTTCCATATTGGTCATGAACTTTCAACTCATTTGTCTCTCAAGCCTATATATTCTACTCATTTCCCTCTCACATATATGTGGTAGGCTTTATACGGAGCTTTGGGAAAGTTTAGTCCTACCAAGATTTTATAAATGAGATGTTGTCAAAACAGGACAAGCTTCTCATGGTCTTACCGAGACTCATCAAAAAGGTCATTGGAAAATGATGTTAAATCAAGGAGGGGAAAGAGAAAAATACACACACTTTAGATGAGTGGACATGTGCAAATGGCAAAGATTGATCCCGAGGCACAAAGGAAGTCCTCGTTATCGGATTGCACATGGTTGGAAAATGAGAATGGATCTTTTAACCTTGAAGCCTTGAATTTCCTAATGCACTTTAGAGAACCGGGGAGTTCAGTTTATTTTTGCACATACTCATATTTTTCTCGTTTTCTCCTCTTTCTTTCTTTCTTTCATTCTTTTTCTCATTCATTCATTTTTTGTCATACATTCGGTAACGAGACTTTCACATCAGAGTTTTGTTTTTTTACTTGCACCCCTTTGAACTTTTTTTAATTGCTCCCCTTTGAACTCTAAAAATTGCATCGTACCTACCTCCTCCCCCATGCTTAGATGTTGCTTGTCCTCGAGCAAAGAGGCGATAAATAAGGTAGGTACCAGATATATTTTTCCTTGGAGAGATACTTGAATTCTTCAATGTTGGCACCGTCTTGCGATCTTCCTGGAATTGATGTTCCAATCTTAATGATAGGTTGGGGTCAAGGAGGTAATCACAAAAGATGATATTTGGTTTTAAGGGTGGATATCCGGGAAGGTTTGTGAGATCTCCGATGCGGGGATACACAATGCACGGATAAAAGGCTAACAAAAAGATAGATACACAAAAACGGAATGACCAGCTTCTTAGTCTCGGGCCAGAGAAATTATGGCCTGCAATAACTCACTCAAAAATAAATCTTGTACACTAAGGTTTATGCACTCAAATATATATTAGGCTTTGGATAGGTTGAGCAACACACAAGTGATATTTATGACAAGGTTAGCAATATTTTTTAGCATAAAAACCATCTTCAATCTATTCACAACTTGAGAGCACATAAAACACTATGGGTCTTTATTTTAATCATAACCTCCGCTAAAGATTAAGCTAGTATTTAAATAAATTCAGATTCGTATTTTAAGAGAGCACTAGCTTTAACATGCATAAATCAATTACGAAGATAAACAAAGCGGCAATTATAATCATATATCATCATGACACAAATTTTTGTAACTTTTCCAATGATATAAACAAGGTGATATCTTTATTAATGATGAAATCAAGTTAAAATACAAACTGAAAATAAACAAACACACTTGCTGAAATTTAAATAAAAACAGAAAATATTACGCAAACACACACAAACAAAAGCTGAAAATTACAGAGAAAGGGAAAAGAACAGAAAACTAAAGTTCCTTAATCTTCCTAGTCCTCCGCCAGTGGTTGTTGTTGATAATCTTGATAGTAGTACCCTTGCTCGTATTAAGGTTGGACATCCCCTCCAACGAATTGATCCGGCTCCACTAGGTGAAGGCGTCCAAGCTCATATGCAATATTTGCATTGCCCTCACCAAATTGAGCCGTGTTGGCTTGGATGGCTGCGACGTTTTGGGCGTTTCTCGCAACATACCCTCCAATTATGGCCACGCTTTGTTGCGGTTGGGGATATTGTGCGTAGGGCTCCGCGAAGTTTACGTTGGGCACCACATAATTTGGTGGGGGTACCGGTACACCACCCCCCATGCTTGCTCTTGTGGCCCTCCGTAATAACTTGGCGGAGGAGGAATCCCGCCGAAAGGTGGCGCAACATTGGGTTGTGCACTACCCGCATGAGCGGAGGTGGATCCCTCCTCTACGATTCTTCCTCTTTTATCTTTTCTTGCCGGGACAAGGAGTCCCTCTTACAACCAATCTTCCCTCCCTTGGATGAAAAGCCTAAGCCTTGCATCCGGAAGGGGTAAATTCACCGTGGCCAAACGAAAACCTCCTCTCTCATCTCCACTAATATATTTGCCTTGTCGCAAATACTCAATGTCGAGAGGGGTCCCACGCAAAAGATGTTCGGGGTTTCTTGTGATCTCCAGCCGTAGGGAGATGGCCAACATAGAGAGGTAGCACCCCGAACCAATATGTCCCGCTCCCGATGTTGCCTCGCAACACCAACGGTTGATCATAAGGTATGAGGGGTCTATTGCCTGCTTGGCAATTAAAGCCGAGTAGAGCCAATTCAACTCCGTGTCAGTCACCTGCGTCTCCCTCGTCCTCCCCAATACCCTCTTGCACATCCAAGAGTGGAATACTTGGATAATGGGGTTGTGGATGCAATTGCGTTGTTGGTGGGCTTCTTCGGAGATCAACCTCCAAAATCCATCTAACATGCTGGGGGCACGTCGACTTTCTCCGGTGCTCCCTTATGGAATCCAAGTTGCTCCCTAACATGCTTGTAGGGAACCACTTGTTGGACTCCCTCCAAACGGAATGATAAACTTTGCACCCCATCATCGAGGATAGGTGCAATGGTCATCAAGATTTCCAAGGCGAGCTCCTTGTGCGTGTCCGCGGACACTCCGTTGGAGAATTGCACCCATCCAAGGTGCCCCAACATGTAATATATGTCGGTGCCGAAACCCAAGTAGTTGAATGCTTGGCCGTCGAACTCGACGTTGGGCACAAGTCTCTTCTCAAGACGAGAGAGCTTCTTCTCCTCCTCCGACAATATGATGAAGCCATACGAGGAATATATCGGAGTGTATGGAGGTGGCGCGGTTAAACGGGTCGATCATCGAGGTGGAACGGGCGGCTCCTTCGTGTGCCCTTGAGGTTCGGTAAACCTCATGGACGTGCTCCTTGTTGCCCTCATGCCACCAAGGAGGAGAGCATCGTTCCTCCTTGGTGGTGCCGTATCCGTCTCCATGCTCCGAGGAGACTCGGAAACCGAGTGCCTCCTCGAAGACGTTGTTGACGACGGCTTGGATGACGATGAACCCTTCTTCTTGGATAACAGACTTGTGGTTTTCTTCCCCATGGTTGATGCACTCTTCTCTCCACCAAAACTCCGGGTTGCAACCGGTAACTAGGCACTTAAAATCTTACTTCGGGATGTGGACTTTGAGTGGATTAAGGGTGTGGATTTTTTGAGTTATCAAGCTTGGGAAGGTTGTCTATGTCTACAGAGGTTCTGGGCACAAAACTTGAAGACACAAACTAAGGAAGGAGAGGGAAGCTTGCCTGCAGAAAACAGCAGCCGGGGGGCTCCTTAAGTAGGGGAGGCCGGACGGCCTGGGCCGACCGACCTGGGTGGCCTGGTGCTCCTCCCCGCCTCAGCTTTCTTCCAGCACGATCATTTCTCCTTTGCAACTTTTTTGCCCGTGTGCTCCACGAGTTGAACCACCCAAACGCTCTCCTTTTCTTGCATTTTTGGTCCTTCCACTTAATGCTTCATGCTTTGAGTCATGTCCATGCTCCCTTGCTCCACTTGCTTTACATGCCACCATGAAATTTCTGCAAAGTTTATGCTTCCTGCCCACCATGCTTGGAGCTCAAGCATAAATTTAGAGAAGTTTTCAAACCATTAAAAACAAATGTGAGTCGAAAATATTTTCCGACTACGTTGATATCGGTCTCACCAGTATAGTTTGCCTTCATTGGTTCAGAGCAAGCTTTTCCCGGCTTGATCATGGGGGCATAGGTTTAGGTTCTAATTTTGGCTAAATCAGAGAGATTTTGAATAAACAAAATTAGATGAGGCTTAGAAAAATTCTAATCCTAGAGAAACCGAGGATATGGATTTTTAAACCAACCAAGAATTTTAATTTCTAGGTTCACGCGAGTCCTACCACGTTCTGAAATTTAATTAACTCCTAGGTATAAGTCGTGTCTCTACTCATGTGGTTTTAGCGTGAAAAGTAAGTCAACCACAGCACCATAATGAGGGTGAAAGGTTGAGTTAGGTTCTGAAATTATTTGGTTGTAGTTTCTCGAAAAAGAACAAACAAACACATAGGAGGGTTCATGCAAAGGGTTTATGATAAAGCAAATCATTCAACCAAGAATTATGTCTCTAATATTGTTCAACCACTTCTAAGTCTAATGTCTTTGTGTAATAAAATTCAAAACTAACTTATTAAACAGACTCGAAAAACCTGGAATCGGGTTGTCCTCCCGGTATCTTATTCTTGACTCGAAGAAACGGGTTGCCTCCCTCCTAGCGCTTCGTTTAGAGTACATGGCTAGACTTCTTCACTTCATTACCTCGAATCAACGCTCTTTGTGCGCGTTGCAATCTTAGGTACCCACTTCCGCACCATCTTGGGCACGAGCTTCTTCTTCTGCTTAGTCAATTTTTTTGGTCTTCACTGGCTGGCTTTGTCTTTTGGTCTTGACGGATGCAACAACTTCCTTCATGTAGTGGCTCAGCATCTCAAACTATGGTCCTTCGGTTGTGATCTTCATGGTCTCCTTAGTGTGATCCTCCTTCTCTCCCGAATGAGTTTGAGTAGCCTTCGCCGTCTTGGGACCTTGGAGTTATCTCAGATATTCCTCTTTGTTACCCATCGGGCGCCCGGCAAGTTGTCCCACTTGCGTCTCTGGCATCTTCATCATGATGTACACTTCAATCCTCGCATGTGGATCTTGCCTTGGCAGCCTTTAGGTGTTGAGCTTCTTTCTTTATCTCCACCTTCTCCATCCTCCTCTTAAGTAAACCGATTTGCCACTCAAGGAATCCAGCTCGCATGTATTCATTGAAATGCTCCAAAGCTCCTACAATCATCATGCGGATAGTTGAGACCTTGATCTTGGACGGCCTTCCGGCGTCTTGAAGGTTTATGATAGGTAGATCAACGATGTCGGTTTAGGTTGATCTTACTTTGGACTTGGAGGTGGTGATTCCCTTGGAGATTCCGGCGGTCCTTCAACTTCGGCTTTTGAATCTAGGGTTTACAACCCTTTAGCTTGTGTTGCACGTCTCCTTTGCCTGTAAAGTTTTCCTGGATCATCCACAAAAAAAGTTCGGGTTTCTTGGAGAGGTAGCCAACCATATCCGGTTAGGGTTAGCAATAAACAAAGTATGCAAAAACTAGAAAGTAAAAATAAATCTATGAAAACTAGGGTTAGACAAACTAGATTAGATGTATTTTGAGGATGATCAAAGTTTAGTAGATGCAAAAAAGAATAACTAAAAGAAAACTGAAAATCACAAAAAGGCAATAAAAAAATCAAATCTTGATCACTTGTTCCCCGGCAACGGCGCCAGAAAAAGGGGCTTGTTGATGGTTAATAGTTGTATTAAATTCCGTTTATGACTTGCAAGCGGACAAGTCTCCCATCGTAGTCAAGGGACCCTTCTTCCCTCGAGTGGTGAACCCAAGGTATCGAATTCGTGGAACAAATGTGTGATGCAAGAGTTGATCTAGTAAAGCCAAGTAACTTCAATCTTCGGTAAAACCCTAATGCATCTAGATAAAAGACACGAAACTAATCTAATCTACTAAAGACCGGAGATAACAAAGTAAGATTGGGTAGATAAACCGATCTAGAGAGATTGGGTTAAGCCTTTTGTTGAAGTTCCAAGCAAAGGAAGAAGTAGCAAATCGAATCTTATTAGAAGCATCTTTAAACCGTGGTTTCCCATCCAAATCCGAAAACATCCGCCTTTCCGAAATCATCCGCCTTTCCGAACCCCCTTTCCAAGAGCGGATGTTTTCGGATTTGGAGGGGAAACCACAATTTAAGGAGGCTTCTAATAAGATTCGATTTGTTACTTCTTCTCTTCCTTGGAACTTCAACAAAAGGCTTAACCCGATCTCTCTAGATCGGTTTATCTACCCAATCTTTCTTTATTATCTCCGGTCTTTAGTAGATAAGATTAGTTTCGTATTCTTCATCTAGATGCATTAGGGTTTCTTTTATCGAAGATTGAAGTTACATGGCTTTACTAGATCAACTTTTGCGTCACACATTTGTTCCACGGGTTCGATACCTTGGGTTCACCACTCGAGGGAAGAAGGGTCCCTTGACTACGACGGGAGACTTGTCCGCTTGCAAGTCTAAATGAACTTTGATACAACTATTAACCGTCAACAATAGCTGATCAAAGAATTTGAGATATACTGCTTGACTTGATTGTTTTGTTTTTTGTTTGCTCAAGATTTATGAAAATGCTATGCTTACAGGTTCAAGGTAAGAGAGAGCAATCTTGTTGAGGAGAATTGGTTTTTGAAAACCATAATACTTTTGAGGTGTGGAAGCGTTGTAGCAACTCCTGATCCTGCCATAGCATATCTTTGCTAGGGACTAGCAAAGGGTAAGCTTGGGGGAGTTTGTTGACACATCTCATCCTATATATTTATAAGTCAACTAAGCATGAGAAAAGGGCATAAATGTTAACAACTTAGAATAGGGTGCCACTAATAGTTTTTCTGGAGATTTGGTAAATTATATAAATCCAGGAACCATTCGGGAAAAGTGCTAAAAGAATCAAATCTAGAAGACTCTAGAAGGCTTCGGAACTAAACGTGACTTGGCACCCAATAAAGAAGCATCTAGAAGAAGCGACGGATCACATGGCTGAAGTGGGCCCCGAGGGGGGCCCATCCCAGCACGATCGGCCTGGTGGTGGGGCCGGTCGGCCTCCATCGGGCGCCACCTCATCCCTACTTCTTGAAGGTTCTTCCACCGCTTACGAGGATCAATCTAAACCACTCATTAGGTCGGTTTGATCAAACGACGCACGTCTAGCCTTAGGGCTATATAAGCAGCCCCCTCCCCCTAGCATAGGCATCTGGAAACCTGAGTTTGCATACACTAGATCAAGTCATCAATTTAGAGATACTACACCCTAGAAACACCATATAGCAGAGTAGGTAGCTAGTCTAGAACTAGGAGGCAAGGCATCTACTTGCCTCCTGATCGTCTAGAGGCTGATCGAGATACTGATCTTGCTTCGCTCTTGTATGTTCTTATCTAGCTCTTTACTTTTGGTATATAAATATATGTTCTTGTGAGACATGGGTACCCCTGGGTCCCCACCGACGAGGCTCATGGCCGTCCTCGACAAGTGGGTCCACCCTATAAGAAGACTCGCCGACTTGTCTGTGGGCCCAACCGACCTAGTTGGCAGCCCACACGACCTCCTGAAGACCTTATAGAAGATTGCCCAGACGACCTAATCCATCACGACCTTAAGACTTGGCATACAAGACAAGACCTCGGTGGCTTTCGCCCAGAGCAGATCGACAAGATTTGGCAAGATGTGTAACGTAGACTTAGGTCTTCTGGTCGTAACCGACCAGGAGTCTGGGAACCGACCTCATCTGCTGGCCAATATAGGGCAGACGAGGCGACCCTTGTATAATCGCGCAATCCCCAAGCAATATACACCGACAACTAGACGTAGGGTATTACTCTCCGGAGGCCCGAACCAGTATAAACTCGTCGTGTTCTCTGTGTTCCGCGTACTCATGTGCGACCTTCGAGTTCTTAGCCTTAGATTCCTCCCTGCCGAACAACTAAACCACGGCGATTAACACCCCGTGGGCTGTCCAGATCTCACCATCTGACAGTTGGTGCACCGGGTAGGGGCTGAGTCAAGGTTCTTTGTGCAACTCGATGGCTTCGACCAACAGCGTCATCTTCCCGGAGAGCATGGCGGACTTCCTCACCAATCCCGTCGACATCCGCTTTGGCTCAATGTCGGCAAAATCCACCGCTCTAGCCACCTGCCTCGTCATCGAAGGCAACACGGTCACCACCGACCAATAGATCGAAACAGATTTGTTACCGGAAACCCATCCACCCACTCCTAGCAACCTGATCGCCGGGATCGATTGTGTCGAGGGCATGCTCTCTGACACGATCAAGATCTGTGAACGTGTCAAATTCCCTCGCGTGACTTCATCGCCCTCCAGCATGCCTCTCGGCTTGCGTGTGATGCCCCGGGTTTTTAATTAGCGTCATTAGTGCTAATGACCGGATCAGCCGAGTCAAACCTGCGGACAATGGTCAAACCTAGGTCAACGTGGATCATCACCCCAAAAACCTCGCCATTGAACCCTATTGAACCCCTTGACCAAGCCTACACACACCCGTGGTCAACCCATGGTCAAAGGCATGATCAAACCCCGCTTAACCGTGACGTCGGCGAATGTCGTCCGGAACTTTTGCCGCGTTCTCGAAATTTCACCTAAACACTTCAAATTCTACCAAAATAAAAGTTGACCAGTTTTTTGAGGAACACAACTTTCATGTTGGATGGCATTTCGAATTTTGAGTGGAAAAAGGCGAAACACTTTGGTCAACTGCAGTTTTCACTGTTCATCAACACTCTGCAGAACCCCGAATTTGCTTCGCGTTCCTGCTCAAACCGTCGAGAAAAACACTATACGGCCTTTGTAAAACCTGTAGAGGGTAGTGAGATCTACAACGTTCCTGTTCACCACTTTATGCACTTCTATTCAACTTTTTGGAGAAAAATGCAGTCAAAGTCGCGTTGACCGGGCCGAAAACCGCGCGGCGCGCTCCGGAGCGCCGCCGGCGCGCCGGGCACCCCCCCGCCGGCGATGTACCGCGCCGCGCCGAAGGATCGATGGCGACTAGAGAGGGGGGGAGTGAATAGGAGCCGGTAAAAATTCTTCCCAAGGAACCCGGCCTATGTCCTACTCAAAACCCGGTCACACAAGCGATGGATCGAATCACGCACCAATCGCCAAGACCACGAGGTTATGGATCAACCTCTAGCCTTAGGAACGATTCCTCGAAGCACACGCGGAAGCACTAGAAAGGGGAGGAAGGAATCGAACCAAGAAGCAAAGCACACGAGCTCCGCGGACCGTCCGCGCAGAGGGGGGCGGACCGTCCGCAAGAGCCGCGCGGACCGTCCGGCCGGTATCGCGGACCGTCCGCACCCGGCCGCGGACCGTCCGGCCTTAGCCGCGGACCGTCCGTTAATTTACACAACGACCCAAAGACACCCCCGTGCCACGGACCGTCCGCGGGGAGCACGCGGACCGTCCGCCAGCACCCGCGGACCGTCCGCCCAACACCGCGGACCGTCCGAAACTTCGTCCAACCAAAAACCAAAATCACAACGGATCGAAACAAAGAACGAGCAAGAACACGAAGAACTCGGGACGAACTCGAGCGGCGCGGACCGTCCGCCGGAGGCCGCGGACCGTCCGCGAGGCTCGGACGTACGTAAAAATGCCCGACCTCGAAAGTCAACTCTCCCAAATCATCATCGGATTTCCCAAACGGTTGAAGCCGTGGAGACAAGGGTTTGGGTACTTGAAAAGCGTCACACAAGGATGCTATAGCCCAAAAATCTTGCCTCCTAACTCCCTAAATCACCGGGAATCGCGAATCCTTTGAGCACCACCAAAACCTAGAGCACCGAACGAAAACTCACGAATCGAAGTAGTTTCCGGCGTTTGAGGGCACAAGATCAAGCACAAAGATGCACAAGACATCTATCCATGTTTCCCTCAAAGAAATCCGGGAAGAAACTCACTCAAATCCGCGGAATCACACCGGGAACAAAGGCACGAAAATAAGCACAAAAAGCCACGAAAAACAACCCCGAATCTTCTATACAAACCAGGAAAGATTCACAAGGTCTAGCATGCCGCCCTAGCATCCATCCCTCTCAACAAATCTCTCATGAAGCTCTCATGCTAGCCTAGAGAAAATAGGAAGGAAAATAGCTACGAAAGTGAGAAAGAGGAGGGAGCAAATGAAACCCTAAGTCGCGGAGAGAGAGAGCCATCAACACACACTCCGGGCTTATATATCGTGTCCCGCCGGAGTGGTAAATGACTCGACTACCCCTAACTACAAGATCGGCGATACAACCCACGTAGGGGCATTTTGGTAATGTTTGTGGGTCTTGCCATCGGACGGCCACGCCTTCGCCGCACCCCCGCGTCCCTCCCGACGCAAGCCATGCGATCCCGCCGCGTGTCCTCCGCTTCGAAGCTTCCCGACACGCCCGGATCCCGTCTCCGTCGTGTTGGGCCCTCGGACTTGGTTTTGAGGCCCAAACCAAGAAACCGTCCGCCGATGGTTTTGTGGGCAAACCACCAAACCCCGCGTGCCCGGTCCGGCCTCCCGCCAAACCACTTGACTTGACCGCCACCGTGCACCGGCTCACTTGTCCATGACTTCGTCTTGCTTGTGTCGCCACCATGTGGCCCGCACCCGGCCCCGCCGTCCACCGGTCCCTCGAACCGAGCCTACTTGTCTCTCCATCTCCCGGAGGCCCCTCAAGGCCGAAGACCTTTCGCGCCCGTTCTTCACCTGCAACAACACGAACTAGGCCGCAGCCTACACCCTCGCGCACTAAGCCAAGAGTCGGGCCAACACCCGTTGTCAATCACTCATCACTAAGGAGCGGTCATCCACCGACCACTGGGACGCTCCCCGGTCCACAATCTCCCCCTTGATGAGTGCATTGACAACACACAACGCGAAATGAAATTCAGAGTAAAAGAGAAAAGAAAGAAGAAAGAAAAACGAAGAAGCTCAACTCATGACCAAAACCGAAGAAAGGCAAAGAAAGGTCACAAGCCAAGCAAAGCACAAAATCCACACCGAAAACAGCAAGAAAGCTCCCCCTGAACAAATGCCTCCCCCTGAACATGTGGATGCAAACTTATGCAAACTCCCAAATTTCAGCTCACCTCTTCGAATTTTCATTAAGCTCACCTTTTCTCCCCCTTGTTGACAATGCATGAATCAAGGTGAAAATGCGTAAATGCAAAGCAAAGCATATAAACAACTACAAGAGCTTCTCAAAAACACCAAATCTAGTGTCAAAGGCTAAAAATGAGACAAAGATCACACACATGAATCATAGCATAGTCGAAGCATTGCCACAAGTAATATATGAAAATACAAGCATGTGACAAAGCAAAATTTTCAGATTTAAGCAGTTTTACCAAAAGAAGGCTCGCTTCACATGTAAAAGCCTATCCATGTCACACTTGAGCCACAAACATGCATACCATTTAAAGATCATACAAGGATATCAAATTCTCAACAAAAGATCATGGCAAACACCCATAAAGCAAAGCATGTCATGTCAAAGCTCATGAGCCATGTGTCCACTTCGGGGAGACTTCTCCACTGGTGAACATCATGCAACATGTTTTGCACCCATATGTGAAAGATAAGACATTTTAAACATAGACATGATGGATGGAGCATTTTTCAAGCATTATGCACTTCTTTTCAAGATTAATTCATTTCATGGTACATGAAGTGCCTTTGCGGCAAAAAAGAAGCTTATGCTCCCCCATGAATGCAACATAGGCTAAACATTCACAATGATATCCGGCCTTTGGCCCAAATGCAAGAACAAGCATCCAAGCACAATCTAAGCATGAAAAGCACATTTAGACCAAACTGTGACATGGATACACAACTACACACGAGTGGAGCAATTTTCATCAAAAATTAGTCAAGTTAAGCATTTATCTCAAAAAGGGCTATCTCACCACACATATATCTCAAATATTCCAAGAGCATAGCCTCAAATCACCATTTCTCCACACATATAACCAATATCGCACAAATAGCCAAAGAGACTCAAATATGGCATATGAAAGAAGCTCATCATCCTAAAATGCAATATGACACAAATGCAACATGATATATGACAAGATGGCTATCCTACCATGGTTTATACATCAAGCAAAGCATGTATATATATCAAAGTAAACATGGTATGATACATATGGTACAAAAGGAAATCCCCCAAGAAACAACTAGAAAGGGCAACACACCCCAAGTTCCCCCGCAAGCGCACAAATGTAGCTTGGTCGAGAGGCTTTGTAAAGATGTCGGCTAGCCGATCTTGGGTAGGGACATGGCTCAAAACAATGGTTCCTTTCTCCACATTGTCCCTCGGAAATGATACCTCACCTCTATGTGTTTGGTTCCGGAGTGAAGCACTCGGGTTTTTGGCTACGCTTATGGCACCGGTGCTATCACAAAGAAGTGGGATCCGGGTGCACTCCTCACCAAAGTCTCTCAAAGTGTATGCAATCCACAACAACCGGGAGCAACAACTAGCGGCAAGAACATACTCCGCCTCTCGTGGTAGACCGAGCTACACTAGACCGCTTGCGGGAAGACCATGAGACCAACGAAGAACCAAGAAACCGACAAGTGCCGAAGTAGACTTCCTCTCGACTCGACAACCAAAGAAAGTCCGCATCGGAAAAACCATGAAGAGACAGAGTCGAGGAGGAAGAATACCAAAGGCCAAGACCAGGGCGACCGTAGGTACCGAAAATCCTCTTGACGGCCCTGTCGATGTGATGTCCTCGGCGAAGCCCGAAAACGAGCGCACGGACACACGCCGAACCGTATGTCCGGCCTCGTCGCCGCGGTCAAGTAGAGGAGGGAGCCGATCATGCTCCCGTACTCCCGCCGGTCCACCGGTTCTCCGTCCTCATCCGCATCCAAAGTGGCCGTACTCCCCATGGGAGTCGACATCGGCTTCACATCTTGCATCCGGAACTTCCTCGCATGTCTTTCGTGTACTTGATCCGGTGCACAAACGTACCGTCCTTCACTTGCTTGATCTCGCAGCCCCGAGAAAATACTGCAACTCGCCCATCATGCTCATCTCGAACTCCCTGCTCATCTCATCTGCAAACTTGGCAACAAGGTTATGTGACGAGCCACCAAAGACAATATCATCCACGTAAATCTGAACAATCAGCAAGTCATTCCTATGCTTGAGGAGAAACAAGGTTCTATCCACGGTACCCATCACAAACCCTCTGCTCAAAAGAAAACCTCTCAATCTCCCATACCAAGAACGGGCGCCCGTTTCAACCCATACGAGCCCTTTTCAACCCGTATACCCCGTGTGGGTACAACTCGCTCTCAAACCCGTGTGGTCGCTTCACAAACACCTCCTCCTCTATGACCCCATTCGAAAAGCACTCTTCACGTCCATCCGAAACAACTTGAACCCTTTAGCCACGGCAAAGGCTAGAAGGATCCGAATTGCCTCAAGACGGGCCACGGGAGCAAAGGTCTCCTCATAGTCGATCCCCTCCTTCTGACTAAACCCCTGAGCAACAAGTCCGGACTTGTTCCTCACAACCATCCCATTCTCTCCCTCTTTGTTCTTCCAAACCCACTTGGTTCATATGGGATGGCAATTTGGAGGTGGTTCAACTAACTCCCACACTCGGTTCCTCTCAAAGTTTTCCAACTCCTCATGCATAGAATTGACCCGGTTTGCATCGGATAAAGCATGTCCAATGTCCTTGGGCTCAAAAGTAGCAACAAAAGCAAGCATGAGCAAAATGAGAGGAATTCTCGGACCTCGACCGTGTAGTGCGTTCATTGATGTCTCCAATAATCTTCGACAGGGGATGCACTTCTTGAATCCGCCGGGGAGCCTCACGCCTCGAGACTACCTCCCCCTCAACTTCGGCCTTCTCTCGCCCGGTCCTCTTGTTGCACCGTCGTTGTCCATGAAGTAGACGGTCCATGCTCCAAAGTGGTCGTAGGGGAAGTAGTGGGTACATGCTCGGCTTCGTGCTCATGGTTCTCCCCATCATCATCTCCATCTTCATCTTTCGCCTCCTCAAAGAGGTCCTCGGCCTTCTCTTCATCACCCGCACATTCAAAGCCAAGAGAGGTACATGGCATTGTCTCGTCGAAGGTCACCTCGCAAGTCTCCATGATTTTGTTAGTCTCAAGGTTAAGCACCCTATAGGCTCTAGAGTGGTTAGCATATCCAAAGAAAATACCATCACTAGACCTAGCCTCAAACTTGTCGAGTTTTCCCTTTTTCAAAATAAAGCACTTGCAGCCAAAAACTCGGAAATGACTCACTTTGGGTGCCCGACCATGCATAAGCTCATAACAGTCTTCTTCTTGAAAGCTCTCAATAAAATCCGATTGGAAACATGACAAGCCGTATTGACCGCCTCTCGCCCAAAACCTCCTAGGAGTCCCGTGCTCATCGAGCATCGTCCTAGCCATCTCACAAAAAGTCCGATTTTTCCTTTCCACGACTCCATTTTGAGGGGGCACATAAGGGGTCGAATACCGATGTTCAAGACCTAGATCACGACAAAAGGCATCAAAACGAGAGTTCTTGAACTCGCAGCCATTATCACTACGGATAGCTCGAATAGCATTCCCATGCCTCTCGTTTTTCAACCTCGCGATCGGATCTCGAACAAAACCAAAGGTCTCACTCTTATCCTCCAAGAAGAACACCCGTGCATAGCGAGAGTAATCGTCCACCACAACAAGGACATACCACTTCCCACCCACCGAGCGAACTCGAGCCGGCCGAACAAGGTCCATATGCAACAGCTCCGTTCGACGCTCGGTCATGACATCGGTCGGGGGTGGATGGGAAGTGGCTACCATCTTACCATGCCTACACGGAGCACAAACCAAATCCTTCTCAAGCTTCAACTTCGGCAATCCTTGGACAAGGTCAAGACCACTCAAGCGGGAAACCAAATCAAAGCTCAAATGTCCCAACCGCCTATGCCATTTCCACAAATCGAAGAAGGACCGCCCATCAAACAACGAAAGCAGACCCAAAGAACGAGAGAAATCGCCAAAATCCGACCCTCGGGGATGATCATACGGACAAGATCACCTCGAGAATCAAGCAAACGAGACTCGCCGGACTTGAAACGCACCTCAAAACCTTCATCAAGCAACCGAGAAACCGAAAGCAAGTTAAAACCCAAAGACTTCACAAGAGCCACTCTCTTCAACGTTACCTTGTCACTCACATGCACAACACCCTCTCGAAAGCACCCTACCTCGTCCATTGTCCCCAAATGTGATGTACATCTTTTCCTTCACCGGGGTGAGGCCGGAGAACCACTTCTTATCTCCGGTCATGTGTCGAGAACACCCGAGTCGATCAACCAAATGTTCTCCAAGCCTCCCCGCCCCGCAAATAAACAAGAACGAGAATGAGCTAGCGACTCGACACCGGGGTTAGCACAGAAAGTTAAACCGAAGTGTCGAGCCATCCGCTCAAAAGAGGGGTTAGCAAACATCACTCCCTTGCCACCAAACTTCCCATGTCCCATGGGAGGAGTACGAGCACCACGAGGGGGGAAAACGTGGTCCGTAGTTCCTCTCGGAACCCAAAGCTGCGATCATCTCCCCTAAACCCGTACTGAGGACGAGTAGGAGGACGTCCAACAAAACCACCACGAGCCCGACCAAACCTCTCACCAAAGACGCACACCATCATCTCTCCCCGACAAACCTCTCACCACCACCTCTCCGTGGGAACCCGCCAACACTCCTCACACTTCCCACACCCCGTGGAAGTGGCACTCTAGGCTCGGGAATACCGCGAGGCCGGCGATACTCGTCCCGGTTTGCTTGCTCCCTAGCAAGCCTCTCATCCCTCTTCCTCTTGTAGCAAAACTCGCAAGATGCCTCTCCTTGCCACAATACTCACACCCGAAGGAGATGGGTTTTGGTTTTGGCTCGGCTTTTCTTTAGGCTTCTCACCCTTCTCACCCACAAACTTCACCGGTTTCGGAAATCATTTGTCTTAGGTGGGAATTTGGGTGGATCTTGGGTTGTGTCAAGCTTGTTGCAAAGGTGGTTGGGCTTTGGTGTGAAAGAGTTCTTGGGTGCTTTTGGAAGTGGGACTTGGATCTCTCCGATCACCTCAAACCCGGGGTTAGATTCAACACACTCCTCGTACACACTCTCCCCACTGTTCTCTCCCACTTTCTCACCCAACTTCTCAAACCCCAAACCACGACCATCGCTCTCTTGAACTCCTCAATCATGATTTTCAATTGAGGTTCCCGCCCGTACAACCAACCCAACACCTTCCTCAAATAGTCATTCTCCTCATAGATGACATCCAAACGGGAAGTAAGTTCAAGATTACGCAAAGTGACTTCATCACAACTAGAACATGCATTTGCAACGGAGATTTCAAAGATGCTTCCAAAGAACTAATGGTAGAACGAGCATCGACAAGCTTAGCATGCATAGTAGGACATGATTTGCAAGCACCAAGCAAAGTGGGTCTAGCCTTAAGCTCATCATGTTCGGTCCTAAGAGCATCTAGTTGAGCCAAAATAGAAGCATTCTTCTCATTAAGCGAGTTTGATCTCATTCAACCAAGCATCACATTCAACACATTCAACATCATCGGGAGGAGTAGGAGCAAGTTTCACGAGTCATTCTCAAGTTTCAATTCAAGCAATTTTGACTCTAACTCTCCTACTTTCTCACTAGCAGCCTCAAGCCGAGCCCTAAGATCTTTCCTCATCTTTTTGGCATCTCTCAAGACACTATCACGGTTATCAAGCAAACCATTCAACCTAGCAATCTCAGCAAGCAAAGAGTCGGGATCACGGTTTACCTCATCCTCCGAGTCGGAGTCGCCGTCCTCCTTCACACTCTTCTTGCCGCTCGAGCTATGGGCCATGCCACAAAAGCCCTCGAGCGCCACACGCCCGGCCCGCCGAGGTTCCGCTTGCACTCTTCTTGCCACCGCGCCTCCCGCGTCTTCATCTTCGCCGCTCGAGCTTGACCGCTCCTCGCTTGAGCTTGAGTCGACGTCGCTCGCACCGGCCACCATCGCTCTTGCCTTGTTCTTCTTTTGGGTCGCTCTTGCTCGGTCGCCGCTTGTCCTTGTCCTTGCTCTTGGACTTGTTGAAGTGCTTGCCCTTGGAGGAGTACTTGTCTTCACGCCTCGGGTGCGCCTTGTACTCGTTCACCTTGTACTTGTTCTCCTCTCGCTTCCGGCACTCGGCGATGAAGTGGCCACGCTTGCCACACTTGTAGCACGTCCCCGAGCTCCGCCTTGCATTCCTCCGACTCTCGTGTAGTCGTTCAAACCTTCTTGAGAGCAAGGCCAACTCCTCCTCGCCCAAAGCACATCAAACTCCTCATCCGGAATGGACATAAGAGAGGACAAAGAAAACTCGTCGACAGAAGGGTTAGATTTGCTCTTTGATCCTCCCACAAGAGCAAGACTATGGTCGGGCCGAGCCCTCATGCTTGGATAGCAACTTCCCGTCAACCTCAACCGACTTGAGCTTAGAAAAGAGGTCATCCAACTCAATAGTCAAATAATTCCCGTACTCCTTGATGGCCTCAACCTTAGCACCCCAAACACTTGGATCCAAGACATGCAAGAGCTTCAAAGCCTGATCATGCTCGGAATACGGAAAATCCTCAACATTTGCCTTCATGTTGTTCACGATGGCGGTGAACCTCTGAAACATCGCATCAATGTCCTCACCGGGAAGTGGAGTGAAATTCTCATATTGCATCCGTAAGAGACAAAGAGGCGAGCCTTCACATGGTTATCACCACCGTGAGCAACCTCCAACTTATCCCAAATTTGCCAAGCAAGATTCAAATGGCGAACACGCTCAAACTCGCGATCACACAAGCTCCGCACAAGTGATCAACGGCTTTTGCATTAGCCTCATACTTGGCCTTGGCATCGGCATCGGCCACCATAAGAGTATGGATGTTGACCGGAATAGCATAGGTCTTGTCAAGCACAATAAAATCCAACGGCCTTTCCTCGAAGAAAGATCATCATACGAGCCGCCCAATTGTGGTAACCCTTGCCATCGAAGTGCGGCGGACCGCCCCGCTCAACGTACGCCATCTTAGGATTCGAGACTTGTCAAAGTCGCAAAGAATCCGGCACCAAGCTCGATACCAATTGAAGGATCGATGGCGACTAGAGAGGGGGGGAGTGAATAGGAGCCAGTAAAATTCTTCCCAAGGAACCCGGCCTATGTCCTACTCAAAACCCGGTCACACAAGCGATGGATCGAATCACGCACCAATCGCCAAGACCACGAGGTTATGGATCAACCTCTAGCCTTAGGAACGATTCCTCGAAGCACACGCGGAAGCACTAGAAAGGGGAGGAAGGAATCGAACCAAGAAGCAAAGCACACAGCTCGCGACCGTCCGCGCAGAGGGGCGGGACCGTCCGCAAGAGCCGCGCGGACCGTCCGGCCGGGTATCGCGGGACCGTCCGCACCCGGCCGCGGACCGTCCGGCCTTAGCCGCGGACCGTCCGTTAATTTACACAAACGACCCAAAGACACCCCCGTGCCACGGACCGTCCGCGGGGAGCACGCGGACCGTCCGCCAGCACCCGCGACCGTCCGCCCAACACCGCGGACCGTCCGAAACTTCGTCCAACCAAAAACCAAAATCACAACGGATCGAAACCAAGAACGAGCAAGAACACGAAGAACTCGGACGAGCTCGAGCGGCGCGGACCGTCCGCCAGAGGCCGCGGACCGTCCGCGAGGCTCGGACGAACGAAAAATGCCCGACCTCGAAAGTCAACTCTCCCAAATCATCATCGGATTTCCCAAACGGTTGAAGCCGTGGAGACAAGGGTTTGGGTACTTGAAAAGCGTCACACAAGGATGCTATGGCCCAAAAATCTTGCCTCCTAACTCCCTAAATCACCGGGAATCGCGAATCCTTTGAGCACCACCAAAACCTAGAGCACCGAACGAAAACTCACTAATCGAAGTAGTTTCCGGCGTTTGAGGGCACAAGATCAAGCACAAAGATGCACAAGACATCTATCCATGTTTCCCTCAAAGAAATCCGGAAGAAACTCACTCAAATCCGCGGAATCACACCGGGAACAAAGGCACGAAAATAAGCACAAAAAGCCACGAAAAACAACCCCGAATCTTCTATACAAACCAAGAAAGATTCACAAGGTCTAGCATGCCGCCCTAGCATCCATCCCTCTCAACAAATCTCTCATGCTAGCCTAGAGAAGATAGGAAGGAAAATAGCTACGAAAATGAGAAAGAGGAGGGAGCAAATGAAACCCTAAGTCGCGGAGAGAGAGCCATCAACACACACTCCAGGCTTATATACCAGTCCCGCCGGAGTGGTAAATGACTCGACTACCCCTAACTACACTACTGGCGATACAACCCACGTAGGGGCATTTTGGTAATGTTTGTGGGTCTTGCCATCGGACGGCCACGCCTTCGCCGCACCCCGCGTCCTCCCGACGCAAGCCATGCGATCCCGCCGCGTGTCCTCCGCTTCGAAGCTTCCCGACACGCCCGGATCCCGTCTCCGTCGTGTTGGGCCCTCGGACTTGGTTTTGAGGCCCAAACCAAGAAACCGTCCGCCGATGGTTTTGTGGGCAAACCACCAAACCCCGCGTGCCCGGTCCGCCTCCCGCCAAACCACTTGACTTGACCGCCACCGTGCACCGGCTCACTTGTCCATGACTTCGTCTTGCTTGTGTCGCCACCATGTGGCCCGCACCCGATCCCGCCGTCCACCGGTCCCTCGAACCGAGCCTACTTGTCTCTCCATCTCCCGGAGGCCCCTCAAGGCCGAAGACCTTTCGCGCCCCGTTCTTCACCCTCGCAACAACACGAACTAGGCCGCAGCCTACACCCTCGCGCACTAAGCCAAGAGTCGACTCCAACACCCGTTGTCAATCACTCATCACTAAGGAGCGGTCATCCACCGACCACCGGGACGCTCCCGGTCCACACGCGCGCCGTGCTCCGCCGGGCCGCGCCCGCCTCGCGTCCGTGCGGCTCGCCCCCCACCGCCCTCGAGGTCGTGGCCGTGGTCCCCTTCGCGCCCCGCCGGTCCTTGGAACGCGAGCCGTCTTTACCGCGTCGTACCGCGCCGTATTGCCCGCCGGTCCGTCGCCCGTCCTCCTCCCCCCCCGCGCCCGCCAAGGTCCTCGCGTACTCCAAGGTAGCCGGCCCACACCGCGGCACCCGCCGCGCCCGCCTTTAAAGGCCGCGGACGGCCGGCTCGCGCACGCCGCTGCACGCCGTCGTCCTGCCCGTTCCCGAGCACCACCCCCTTCTCTAGTGCTTTTGGCCAAGGTCCAGTGCCCCCTAGCAGTCCCTCACAGCTCCCCAACCTCCCCAGCACCACCGCACCCGTCTCCCAGGCCGGAGCCCCACCGGACCGAGCCGTACCGCGGCAGAGCTTCCTGGGCGCCGCCGGCCGACCTTGCAGAGGCGATTTTCCAACCATCTGCGGCCACAAACCGGTCTATGGTGAGCCCCTCAACCTCCCCCACCCATTCCCCGGCCAAGGGCGTCACCGGAGTGGCTCAATTCCGGCGAGCCGCGCCGGCCGGCCCGCCCAGGGACCACATTGTGAAACAAAAGTTCTTTCCGAGGGCCTCACTGCGAAAGGGTAACTCAAATAGTAAAAGTGCTTTGGCTGTTTCTTGTAAACTGCGTATAAAATAATAAAAAAATCAGAAAAATGCAAATACAATTTTGTTGGATTCGTGGTGAAATATCCTACAACTTTTGTTATTCTTGCCTGAGCTAATTCCTGTTAGTTTTTGCATGAAAAATACAAATGTGAAAAACCTAGATCTGCAATATCTCAAAATATGTACATCCACTGTAGCTAATTTTTGGATATGTTGTGTGTTAGGTCATGACTAGCTCCTATGCTAAAAATTGCACAAACTTATGATGTAAATCTGTTTATAAAAATGTTTTTCCATTTCTGCAGAATCTGCATAAATGATTGTTCTAGCTAAAAATAATTAAGTTCTTGCAACCAACTTTTGCACACTGTCTTGTAATTCCAAAACACACCTCTGGTGAATTAATCACAATTTTATAATTACAAAAAATATTTATTCTTGAATTATGCTCGTTTTTATTTTAAATTGCACAACTCAAGTTTAATAATAGTTATAGGTGTATGTGCTGCACCACTAGGATAGTTTTGGACCATATAGCATGTGAGAGAAAGTTGGGATCATTTTGAGGAATATTTATTTTTGTGTGCATTTACCTTGTCCATCTAGATAGCTTTTATTATTTTCAAAAATAATTAATTTCTAGTCGTCCAAAGCATGCATATGTGTTCAGTGGCTTGTTATAGGTGTTTAGTGTGTAACACACCCTTCCAAAGAATTTTACTAATTAATTCCACGAATAAAAGCTATGTAAGTCATTAAGGGCTTAATAGTCATTAAATGGGAAAAATCACCAAACCATCCCTACCAATCTTTTGCAAATTTTAAAAGGTTAAATATACCCACCCACTGCTGTTTGTGAAGTTGAATTAAATTATTTAGATATATATGTACACATGCGCACGCCGGGCCCTGTAGCAACGACTCCAGCCCCGTGAGGCGCGTCGGGAAGGAACGCCGTTCTACCAACTCCTGTGCGCCGTACGGGCCTGCGTCAGCATCTCCCTCGAGCCTATCAGAGGACATCACCGCTATCCACTGCTCTCCTACCCTCGAATCGCCACTGTTCGGGTACAAGTCAGGCCATGATGACCAGATCGCTGCAAGGATCGCCCGGACGGCCGCCCACTCTACAGCATAGCATGTCGTGCTTCTCCACGTAGTTAAATAGCGCGGCATGCATGTAGTTCGCCTCCCCCTTGAACTATAAAAGGGGGACGAACCCCCCAGCCACAGACGACGGACAACAGACGGACAACAGACAGATGGACACGACGACAACGGCCTGAGACAGACTCAGACGAACTCGTCCCACGCTGTGCACTCACTCTCTTATTCTCCCACAACATCTTCAGGCACTCTACTAGGGACTTGGAAGCCACGCTTCCTCTCCCGCCTCGATTGTAGCAGCCCCACTACAGGCACCCCCGGTGCTGAGCAATATAGTGCCGAGAGCACACCCCTGCTGGATGTACGGCCCCTGCGGCCGGAACCAGGATAAAACCTTGTGTCACTTGTTGCTTAGCATCGACCATTGAGGGATAGACCTCGGCGCTATCTACTGGTTAGTGTCGGGACCATATTCCGCACCGACGTTGGCGCCCACCGTGGGGCAAACGAGCGCCTAAGGTCATTCCACCAACTCCCTCCATGGTGATTCGCACCGAGTATCGTGCTACACGCCACTGAATGGGTAGCTCGGACCCCCTCCCAGCCGGGTTCGAAATCCGCTTCGGGGACCTGAACTTTCAGGCCACGGGGAACGGCTATCTCATGCGCCTCACCGGCCCGTGAGGAGCTCCGCGCGCGCGCGGCCGCCGGCTAGGTCGCATTGGCCCCCGCCGCGCGCACCACCACGGCGCGCGCGCCCGCAGCACGGATGCCGCGGGCCCGCGCGCCACGACGCCATCGTCGCTCCGGGCGGCGCCGCGTCGGGCGCGATCCGAGCGGCGGCCAGGATGAGCGTGCCGCCGCCCGGCCGCGGTACGCCCGCCACCACGACCGCCACCGCCCCGGCGGGGCGCGCGCGCGGTCTCCGACCGCGCATCCCCATTGGGCCGCATGGTGCCACGGCGGCCCACAACGCCAACGTGAACACGACGATGCGCGAGGTTCCGCCCGGCCGCCACGTCTTCGTCGCCAGGGACCCCGCGCCTCGGCCAGCAGATGAGTCATCCCCCGGGCTCCGTCGACACGATGCCACCCGCCAACCGCCACGGTTACGCGGAGTGGGGACTTCTCCCCGCGTGCCGGACCCGGGCCGCGTTCCGGTGTTTCCCTCGACGCCGCGGACTACTGCGGTTCGGCCGCTCCGACGACTCCAAAGACGGGGAGCTACGACCCCGCGCGGGAGGCCGCGCGATCATCACCAACGACCCGGCCAACGCCGCCGGTGCGGTGGGCGCCGGAGACGGGGAGGTCACGCCTACCCCGGGGATCGCCGCGCGCCCGGCCGCGAGGGCCAAGCGTTCCGGGCCGGGGCCGACGTCGACGCACGGCTTGCCCAAGCCCGCAAGCTTGAGGCCAAGCCGGCGGAGGAATACCGAACGGTGCGGCTGCTCCGCGCCTCAATGGCGGGGGAAGCCTCGCGCGCGCGGCGAACGTGCGCGGGAGCTGGGCCGACAGGTCCGCGACCGCATCAACTCCGTCCCCAACGTTGAAAACGCGGACGTGCCCCCGCGGGCGAGCCGAAGCTCGTCGCTGCCGCGACGCTGCTGCGGGCTATGCCCGCACCCTCGACCCCTGAGGCTCGAGACATGCACCGCGAGGTGCAAACTCTCATCGAGCAAGCCGCCGTCCAGCAGGCCGAGAGCTCGGCCTCACGCATCCGCCAGCAGGGGGATGCTCGAGGCGACGAAGATGCACCAGGAGGCGAACCCTCGGTGCACGCGGGGGGACAAGCGGGGCAACCCACCGAGCAAGGGCGCACGCCGGCCAAAGAGCGACTCCTTGACGCGCGCAGGGCGCTGGACGGCGACGCTCGCAACGTCATCAACGCCAGGCGCACCAGCAAGGCGGACGCACGGGCGGCAAGGGGCTACCACCCTCGACGGGGTGGGCGCTACGACGGCGGCGAGGACCGCTCCCCGACGCCGTAGCCCCCGGCACCCGCGTGTTCGGTCGGGGAGATTCGCGCGGCGCCGTGCCCCCCAACGCTTCCGCCAACCCTCGACGATTGTCAAGTACAACGGGGAGACGGACCCCCGCGTGTGGCTCAATGACTACCGCTTGGCTTGCCACCGGGCGGGGCCACCGGCCGACGAGGTCATCATCCGCAACTTGCCCCTACATCTTGGCGATGCGGCCGGACTGGCTCGAGCACTTGCCCGCCACCCAAATTCATAACGGGACGACCTAGTCCACACGTTCGTGGGCAACTTCCGGGGCACATACGTGCGCCCGGGAACTCGTGGGACTCGCGCTCCCCGCACGCGAGGGCCCGGCGAGTCGCCTGCGGGACTTCATACGGCGCTTCTCCAAGCGCCGCACGGAGCTCCCCGCCGTGGCACGGTCCGAGATCGTGCATGCCTTCCTCGAAGGCACCACGTGCCGGGACCTCGTGCGGGAGCCGGGACGCGGCCCCGCCCGCGGACTCCAATGAGCCGTTCGACATCGCCACCGGCTTCCGCCTCCGGGAGGAGGTCGTGGGAGCGATCTTCGACGGCAAGAAGGGCAAGCGCTCCGAGGACGCGCGCCGCGGAGGGCAGCAAGTCCAAGGAGCCGCACCGCAACGACAAGCGGGCCAAGAAGGGGAAAAAGCCGCGCCGCGAGGCGCGCGAGCCGGGGCGCGACGGCGGCAACGCCGAGGCCCTCGCCGTCGACCCGGCTCGACGGGGCCCTCGACCGGCCCTTCGAGGCCGGGGGGTGTTCGATGACATGCTAAAGAAGCCATGTCCCTACCATAAGACCCCGAGTGCACCACACCCTTGAGCAAAGGCGACATGCTCAAGAAATTCTACGGCCGTGCCGCCGCGAAGGAGGCAGAGGCCAAGAAAGACGAAGGCGATGGCGACGCCGGCGGTTTCCCCGCCGTCGAAAATGTGTTCCTCATCTTCGGGGGACCAACTGTCGACATGTCGACACGCCAACGCAAGAAGGAGCGGCACGAAGTCCTCGCCGCTGAGAGGGCGCCTCCGTCCTTCCTTAACTGGTCGAAGGATGCCATCACGTTCAGCCGGGAGGACCACCCGAACCGCGTCCCCAACCCGGGCCAGTACCCGCTGGTGGTTGACCCCATCATCGGGAACGCCCGGTTCTCAAAGGTCCTCATGGACGGAGGCAGCAGCCTCAACATCCTCTACGCGCATACGCTGCGCCTGATGGGGATCGGATTGGACCAGCTGCGGCCCAGCACGAAGCCGTTCCACGGCATCGCGCCCGGCAAGCAGGTTCAACCGCTCGGGCAGATCGACTTGCCGGTCTGGTTTGGCACCCCTAAGAATTTCCGCAAGGAGACCCTCACCTTCGAGGTGGTGGGGTTCAAAGGGGCCTACCATGCTATACTTGGGCGACCCTGCTATGCCAAATTCATGGCGGTCCCCAATTATACCTATCTAAAGATGAAGATGCCCGCCCGAACGGCGTCATCACCGTCGGCTCGTCGATCGAGCACGTGTTCGACCGCGATGTCGAATGCGTGGAGCACGCAGAGGCACTAGCGGCCGGACGAAGCGCCGGTGAACACGCCGGAGAAGATGGTCAACGAAGACCTCAACTCCGCCGCCAAGCATGCGGGCACCTTCGAGGCCGCGGAGCGCACCAAGGGGTCCCCCTCGACCCTTCGGCCCCCGAGGGCAAGGCGTTGAGGGTCGGCTCCACCCTCGACACCAAATAGGAAGCGGTGCCCATCGACTTCCTCCGCGCCTACGCCGACATCTTCGCGTGGAGCCCCTCGGACATGCCAGGCATCCCGAGGGAAGTCGCCGAGCACTCCCTTGACATCCTGCCAAATGCCCGCGCCGTACAGCAACGGCTCCGCCGCTTCGACGAAGAGCGGCAACGGGCAATCGGAGCGAAGGCGCGGAAGCTTCTCGAGGCCGGATTCATCAAGGAGGTGTTCCACCCGACGTGGCTAGCAAACCCCGTGCTTGTAAAGAAAAAGAATGGGAAATGGCGGATGTGTATAGACTACACTAGTCTCAATAAAGCATGTCCTAAAGTTCCTTTTCCTTTGCCACGCAACGATCAAATTGTTGACTCAACAAACTGGGTGCGAACTCGCTCTGTTTCCTTGATGCTTATTCCGGATACCACCGCATTAAGATGAAAGAGTCCGACCAGCTCGCGACCTCGTTCATCACACCGTTCGGGACGTTCGCTACGTCACGATGCCATTTGGCCTCGTAAACGCGGGTGCAACATACCAACGTTGCATGCGGCACGTTTTTGGGGATCACATCGGGCGGACGGTCGAAGCGTACGTGGACGACATCGTCGTGAAGACCGAGAAGGCGGACGACCTCCGGTTGGCGACCTTGGCGTCGCGTTCAACCGCCTACGGGCCAATGGGGTCAAGTTAATCCCCGAAAAATGTGTCTTTGGAGTGCCGCGAGGCATGCTCCTGGGATACATCGTCTCCCAACGGGGAATCGAGGCCAACCCTGAAAAGGTCGCAGCCCTCGAACGGATGGGTCCGATCTGGGACCTCAAGGGGGTGCAGAAAGTGTTGGGGTGCCTTGCCGCCTTGAGCCGCTTCATCTCACGGCTCGGTGAGAAGGGCCTGCCCCTCTACCGCCTACTCAAGAAGCACGAGCGCTTCTCCTGGACCACCGAGGCCCAGGACACGCTCGACAAGCTAAAGGCGTCACTGACACAAGCCCCGATCCTCACGCCGCCACGGGACGGCGAGCCCCCGCGCTCTACGTGGCCGCGACCAACCGGGTGGTGAGCGCCGTGATCGTTGTGGAGCGCACGCGAGGAAGGACATGCCTGCCGGTGCGGCGGCCGGTCTACTACATCAGCGAGGTCCTCTCGGACACAAAGACGCGCTACCCACAGGTCCAAAAGTTGCTGTACGCGGTGGTCCTCGCGCGGCGCAAACTCCGCCACTACTTCGAGGCCCACCCCTTCACGGTGGTTTCCTCCTTCCCACTAGGAGAAATCATCCGCAACCCCGACGCCGCGGGTAGGATCGCTAAGTGGTCCGTAGAGCTGATGGGCGAAACGCTCGCCTACGCCCCGCGAAAGGCCATCAAGTCCCAAATCTTGGCGGATTTCGTCGCCGAATGGACGGACACGCAGCTACCGCCGCCACAGATCCAAGCGGAGTGCTGGACTCTGTTCTTCGACGGCTCGGTGATGAAAACGGGGGCGGGCGCGGGCCTGCTCTTCGTGTCACCCCTCGGGGAACGCATGCGGTACGCGGTGCGCCTCCACTTCCCCGCGTCTAACAACATGGCCGGATACGAGGCCCTCCTCTCGCGGCCTCAAAATCGCCATTGAGTTGGGCGTCAAGCGCCTCGACGTAAGGGGCGACTCGCGACTCGTGATCGATCAAGTCATGAAGAACGCGAGCCGCCACGACGACAAGATGGAGGCCTACCGCAAAGCCGTGCAAGCCCTCGAAGACAAGTTCTACGGCATCGAGCTCAACCATGTGCCCCGCAGTACAACGAAGAGGCGGATGAACTCGCTAAGATTGCGTCCGGCGAATCACCGTCCCCCCGAACGTTTTCGCGCGCGACATCGCTCAACCCTCGGCCGCCTTCGAGCCCTACCCCTCGAACTACAACGAACCCCTCGGGGGCTCCCTCGAATCCAGCGGGTGCGGAGCCCATGGACGAGGACCCCTCGAACGAGGCGTACGTGCTCTCCCTCCTCGAGCGGTACGGCTCCCACGAGACCGACGCGATGGACATCGAGCCGGCCCCCGTCCAGGCGGACTGGCGGGAGACATATATTGCCTGGATCGCTCAAGGGGGAACTCCCCGCGGACCGGCCGCGGCCGGCGCATCGCCGGATGGCCAAGTCATTCACCCTCGTCGACGGCGAGCCGTACAAGCGCGCGCCCTCCCGCATCCTACAACGGTGCGTGCCCATTCCCGAGGGGCGCGAGCTCCCCGCGGGACATCCACGCGGGGATCCGCGGCCACCACGCCGCGCCCCGCACCCTCGTCGGCAACGCGTTCCGCCGGGGCTTCTACGGCCCACCGCGGTCGCGGACGCCGCCGAGATCTTGCGCACCCGCGAGGGGTGCCGCCTACGCCCGCAAGACCAACCTGCCCGCCCACGCCCTACAGACCATCCCCGTAACATGGCCGTTCGCCGTGTGGGGGTTGGACATCGTCGGGCCCTTGCGGAAGGCGCCCGGGGGCTTCACCCACTTGTTGGTCGCGATCGACAAGTTCTCCAAGTGGGTGGAGGTGCGCCCCATCACGAATTTAAGGGCAGAGCAGGCGGTGACATTCTTCACCGACATCGTCTACCGCTTTGGAGTGCCAAACTCCATCATCACCGACAATGGATCCCAATTCACGGGCAAAAAGTTCTTGGAGTTCTGCGACAAGTTCCACATCCGTGTGGATTGGGCAGCTGTGGCGCACCCACAGACCAACGGCCAAGTAGAACGTGCCAATGGCATGATCTTACAAGGCCTCAAGCCCAAAATTTTCGACCGCTGAACAAATGCGGGCGGAAATGGCTCCAAGAACTACCCGCGGTTGTGTGGAGCCTAAGGACCACCCCCGAGCAGAGCCACCGGGTTTACCCCGCTTTTTCTAGTCCACGGCGCGGAGGCCGTCCTCCCCACGGACTTAGAATACGGGTCACCCAAGGTTCGAGGCTATAACGAGGATGCTAACCAACGAGCCCGCGAGGACTCGTTGGATCGACTCGGACGAAGTGCGCCTCGTAGCCTTGATGCATTCCGCAAGATACCGGCGGTCCCTAAGGCGCTATCAAGAACACAAGATACGCCGCGGGATTTCGGCGAAGGGGACTCGGTCCTAAGGCTACGCCAAGACAACCGGCGGGCGCCACAAGCTATCGCCCCCATGGGAGGGACCCTACGTCGTGGTGAAGGTACTCAAGCCCGCACATACAAGTTAGCCAACGAGGACGGTGAAGAGCTCACCAACGCTTGGAACATCCAGCTAGCCTACGTCGCTTCTACCCTTAGCTAGGATTTCCAAGTATTTTTGTTGTAAAAACCACACGGCCAACGCCCCGCTGGTTGCAACTATGTAAAAGCTTTAAGCTCAATAAAAAGGGCAACACGGCTTTCCCCGAAACCCAAGTTACCCTCGGGGGGCTACCGCGGGGGACACCCTCCCCCAAAATGGTCCCATTTTTTCGCGCAAAAAACGCAACAACCCACACGCGCTAAGTTTGTTTCCTACTTCAACCTCGAGCCACGATTCGAACAGGCGCGCGCGGCACACGGCGGAAGGAGCGTGCGAGCGAGAGATAGCCTACGCCGCGTGGCTATGGCCCTACTCTCTCGCCTCCAACCCATGGCCCCCCGCGAAAATCGATTTCCTCTAACTAGAATCTACTAAGGAAGAAGGAGAAACAAAAAGCGTGATAAACAAACAACTTCATTTACAGCAACTGCTTATGCTTATGAAACAACTAGTTTGTGTACAAAAGGCCACGAGGCCGACTCGATACACATAAACAAAAAATGGGCCTAGCGCCCAACTCGCTTTCGTGCGGGAGGAGCGACGAAGATCGGCGACGTCCGGGAATAGGAATTCTTCGAAGGCCTCGGCGAGCAACCCGGCGGCGTCGGCGGCGAGCGCATCCGCGCGCTCCATGGCTACCTCGTCCTCGACGCCCTCGGGTACAACGTAGCCTTCCGCCAGTGCCTCGAAGTTTACCTCGTAGTGGGATCGCACCACTCCGAGGGCCTTCTGGACGCCCAGCTGCAGCGCCCGGCGCATCCGCTCGGTGATGTGGCCACCAAGGGCGCGCAGCGGCCGGCCGCCGAGCCGCCGCCCGTGCCTCGCCCTCCTCGACGGTGCGGCAGTCTCAAGGGCCGCATCGCGCGCTCCCGCGCTCCTACTCGGAGGAGTTGTAGGAGGCCCGCGCCGCCGCCTCGCCCGCTCCGCCGCGTGCCCCGCAGCAAGGCGCAAGCCCGGGAACACCAAAGCAAGGGATAAATCGTAAAAAAGGGAACGCGAGTTCCCAATCGAAAACCCAACAAGGCAACGGTCGAGTGTGGCTCACCTTCGACATGCTTCTTCTCCATCTCGAGGTCGCGGCGCACGGCCTCGACCGTCGCCCTCGAGGCGCTCGACGGTCTCGCTCGCTCCCGGAGGGACGTCTCCCTAGCCGGCGTTGGTGATGCTGAGCATAATCACCTCGCCCTCAGCCTTGGAGAGCTTGGCGTCCCGATCCGCCAAAGTCTTCCGCGTCACCTCGTGGGCGGCACGCTCCTCGCTCCGCCGCGACACGAGCGTCGGTGAGGGCGGCCCGCCCCCGCCGGAGTCGCTCTTCGGCCCCCTTGGCGGGCGGTGCTCTCTTGCAGAGCCGCTCCTCCGCGACGACGAGGGCCGCGGCCTTGGCGTCGAGGGCGGCCTTCGGTCGTCGGCCTCCTTGGCCCGCCGCTCCGGCCGCGCGCCCGCTCCGCGCGCCCGGCGCCGCTGCTCCCGCGCCCCCTCAAGCGATGAGCGAAGCTCCCGGCTTCAACGCGGACGGCCGCCACCTCCACCTCCCAATTAGCGCCCGGCCGTCCGCGTCTTCTCCGTGTCCTCGCGCGCGTGCCACAGCGCCTCATCACGATCGATGAGGGCTGCGCGCACCCGCTCGAGGCTCGAGCGGCGCGCCGTATCCTGCCTTGAGCCCTCGGGCAGCTCGTCGGGCCACGCCAAGGCCCGGTACGCTAGCCAGCTGTCCGGGGACCGGAGAGCATCAGCAAGCGCGTCGAAAGCGCTGCACCGCTCCCGGAGCTGGCGGACCTCGGCGTTCACCCGGTCGAACGCATCATACTTGTCGTGGGCGCGACGCTCGAGCTCCTGGCAATTGCAGAATCAAAACCCATAAGCGCCGTAATACGAATGCAGCATGCGCAAACGAACGAAAGGAGAAAACGAGTAACCACGGCTAACCTGGAAGACGAGCCACGCCGGGCCGCCATGGACCTGCAGCGCTTCGGTTAGTGCGCGGTTGAGCGTGGCGCCATGGCTCCGGAGCTCGCTCCAGAGCTCTTGCTCCCCTCTGGCGTCGGCAAACGCAGGGGGATCATCGACGGCCCCCTCCACCGAGGCAGGGCGGCCGGCGCGGGAGGACGAGGCCTCGGCGCCATGTCCTCGACCCCCCACCACCCGTGTGACCCTCGCACCGCCTCACGAGGGCCCCCTCCCCGGGGCTCGGGGGGTTCGTGGGCCGCCGGACCCACCGGTCCCATCCAGTGCGGCGAGGGAGTCGTCCGAGAACTCCACCACCTCCGCCCGCGTCTCCGCGGCCGCGGCGCCTAGTACGGCGCCACGCCCACCACCTCCGGCCGCGCCTCGCGCAGCCACCGGCGCCGCGGGCGGCGCCGCCGCCCCCGCGGCCGCGCCTCCACCACGGCCGGCCGCCGCGGCCCCGCGCCCCCATGATGGCCGGCACCGGCCGCTCCTCGGCGACCGCCGATCGCACCGCGGCGGGCTGATCCGCCGGCCGAGGCCTCGGGGCCCCGCCCGCATCCCGCGAGCCTTCGCCCGCCGCCGCCGTGCTTGTCCCCGCCCGCGGCGCCCTCGACGAGCGCCGCCGGGTGGGAATGGACGCGTCCGTCCTCAGCACCTTGGCAGGTGCGAGAGGAGGCACGGTTGGCACCACCCTGCGCAGGAACAAACGGAGGGTTAGAACGACTGATCATCTATAGATTAAACCGAACAAAGCATCGAGTCCCTTACCTCGAGGAGGAAAAGGCGCGCTTCCTCTTCCTCGAAGCCTCAGCGGATGAGGCCGACGCGGCCGGCGCGCCCGCCGCCGCGTCCCCCGGGACGGCGCCGCCGCGCGCGCGGCGCGCCCGCCCGCGCGCGGTCACGCCCCGACGTGGCGCCTCCCCGACGGCGCCGCGCGCGCGCGCGGCGTGCCCGCCCCGCGCACGGTCACGCCCCGACGTAGCGCCTCCCCCGACGACGCCGCGCGCGCGCGGCACGCTCGCCCCACGTGCGGGCGCGCCGCCGCCGCGCGCCCCCGACGACGCCGCCGCGCGCGCGGACGCGCTTCCCCCGCGCGCGCCGGCACGCTCGATGCACGCGTCGCGCGCGCGCCGCGCGCGCCACCGACGAGCGCGCCGGCGCCCTCCGCGCGCGCTCCGCCCTCGATGTCGATGGCCGGTGGCGGGCGCCGTTGCACCCGCCCCCGGGCGATGCCGCCCTCGCCGCCGGGCGCCGGCTCGGCGACGGGGGCGCAGGCTGCCACCTGTCCGAGGGGCCCTCCCCCTCAGCCTCTTCCTCTTCGTCCTCCTCCGAGGACGAGCACCATTCGGTCCCCGGGGAGGAGAGCCCCGGCTCTTCACGCCGCCGGACTCCGCGGCCCGCCGGTCGCGACGCGCTTGACGTCGCCTCGCACGCTCCCTCTTGCGCGCCGCCTCCTCTCGGCCGCCGCCGCGCGCGCCCGCCCGGCCGCGCGGGAGTCGGGGGTGGGCGGAACGGACTTGGCGATGGTGAAGGTCACCGCTCACACACGGAGCAACAAGGGCTCGTCAGGAGGCAAAGACAACACAAAGAACTAAAACGAAATCAAAAGCCAAACTCACCAGCGGGCCGAGGGGGAGCATCTTGAGATCCCACGGGGTCCGACCCGCAGGCATCGGCGGCGTCCGGGTGTCGACGGCGCTCCACACCCGGGTGAGCGCATATGGCCGCTCGAGGGGCATCGGGAGCATCCGCGACCTCGCCAGGTCGATGGGGTTGGCCGCCTCTATCATCTCGAAGATGCAGAGCGGCCTCTCCATCAAAGGCACGACCCGCCTGTGATGGAGGAAGGCGAGGACGCCCACCACCCTCAGCCCCATCGACGACGGCGGCAGCCGCGGCCGGCACCGACTTCGCCGCGCCCGATGCCGGGGCGTGGACACCCCGTAGTCCCGGGAGGCGGTGCCTCTCCTTGAACACCCGGCCGGTGTAGGGGGGGAAGGCGGGCTCGGCGTTGCGCGGATAAAACCATCCCCGCTCCCGCCCCGCCGTTGTTCGTCGTCATGGTGCGGGGATGTAGACGTCCTTGAACCGCCCCGCAGGCAAGCGACATCCCGCCGGCGCGCATCGCGCGGCGGGTCCTCGGCTCCGTCGTGGGCTGCGTGATGAGCTCCGCGCGGAAAAGGTGTAACCAGAGCTCCCAATTGACTGGGATCCCCAGGTACCCTTCACAGACGCCCACAAATGTGGCCGCCCGCGAGATCGCGTTGGGGGCGAAGTTGTGCAGCTCCACCCCGTAGTAGTGGCACATCGCCCGCATGAAGGTGCTCACCGGCGCGTTGAAGCCCCGCTTGTGGTAGCGGATGAAGCTGACCACATAACCCTCCGGCGGGTTGGGCTCACGGTCCGCCGCCGGCGGCACGATCCACTCCCGCCGACGCCCATCTTCGTTGGGCGACACCGGCCGGCGACGACCGCTCGCCAAGGGCCGGCGGGCGTCACCGTCGACCTCTCCCGTGCGTACGGCTCCCGGGATCGTGATGGGAAGCTGTGGCGGCGCCATGAGGAAGGACGGAGGAGTGCGAGGACGGAGAACGAGGAACGGAAGAAAGGCTCTAACGGCGACACCGCGCGGTGGCAGGAGCAAGGCGAAGACGAAGGGACGGGGGACTGAAAACGGTGAGGCGCTAAGGTAAAAAACCACAGTTTCCCCACTCCCTCAGATTTATAAGCCGACGGGGCGAGCTCTCCGGAGCGGGCGCCCCGCTCGCATTAACCGGGCAGGGGAATCTTCCCCTTCACGCCGATAGACGGGCCCCACCACGACTGCAGCGGCCACATCACCGCAGGCGGGCCATCATCACGGCGGAGACCCGCGGGGCCGAGGCGAAGCCGTCACGTCCGCCCCTCGCCACGCCGCCCACTACGCGCGCGTGCGCGCGGCGGCGCCGCCTAAAAAGACGTGCCCACGCTGCAAAAAACCGCGGCCTCGACCGCGAGACATTAAATGATCGGGTCCCTTGCCGCGCAAGGAGAACCCTCGAGCGGGGCGAACCCCCGGCTCGAGACAAGGGCAACCCTCGATGGGATATCGACGTGAGAAGGTACTCGGGCCCCGCTTGATGTAGCGGACGCCGCGGGTACCCATGCCACGCAAAACCCTCGAGCGGGACGAGCCCCTGGCTCGAGACAAGGGCAACCCTCTATGGGATATCAACGTGAGAAGGTACCCGGACCCTGCTTGATGCAAAGCAGACGCCGCGGGTACCCATGCCACGCAAAACCCTCGAGCGGGATGAGCCCCCGGCTCAAAACGAAAACAAACCTCGATGGGATATCGACGTGAGAAGGTACCCGGGACCTGCTTGATGTAAAGCAGGCACCGCGGGTACCCATGCCACGCAAAACCCTCGAGCAGCACGAGCCCCCGGCTCGAAACAACATCGACCCTCCAAAAAGGGCACGCGCGTAAAAGGGTCGCCCAGGGCCTGCTTGAAATAAAGCAGGAACCGCAAGCACCCATGCCGCGCTATGCTACCAACCAGCACCTCGAGGGCTGGCTCGCCCAGACCCCTCGACAGCCGCAAAACGTGAAAAGAAGGGGCCGCCCAGGCACCACCCCGCACGGCCCTACTGATCAGAGGTTCGTAGCCTGACCCTCGACGGGTTCGAACAGGCGCCACAGATCGCAGAGTTAGGGACGACGAGGGCACGCGCATTCGAGCCGTTCCTCGAGCCCGTCGGCTCGAGGGTGCCCCACATGTCGTGTTCGAGAGCCGGCCGAGGGCGCCTAGCCGGGGGGATCCCACCGAGGGAGAGCTTCCGCGCCCTCGGTCCCTAGCGAACGGGACCGAGCCCCACCTAGCAAACCCACGCAAGCGCTTCCATGGACGTGTCTCCGACCGCGCGCCCTACCCTTATCGAACGGGGCATGGACGTCCACTTGAACCACCCGCTAGCGCCGACGAGGAATCCGCAATCCGCGACCCGCTCGATGGGGGTTGCGGAAACCTCACCTTCCGTCCCGCGGAGGGACGGCGAGGGCGCGTTAAAAAACAAGTCGCCAAGCTCTACCCGATCGCCTCGAACGGGCCAAGGCTCGGGGCTTGGCGCACGGCTACACCTACTTGAAATTGCACCCCGCCGGGAGACAAGCGGCGGTGCGTGCACCCCCGAAGCCGCCGAAATACCGCCGATGCCGTTGGCATATGTGCCACGTCTCTCGACCGAATTCTCACGGTTAACTCCCCGCAGGAGTATCCACACTCCTGCAGGGCTTCGGGGGCTAGACCCGCGGGTCCGCCGACGCGGCCCCACGGAAAGCGTTCGCAGAACAAGGAGGGAAGAACGTCCTATCAGTAGGTTCCAGCATCTGCGGGAGCCTCAATGGCAAACCCACAAATGCTCGGGGGCTACTGTCGGGGACCGCCCTAGGGGTCCCCTTAAACAATGGGGGAAAACCCACTTAAAACCCGGAACGAAACCCTAAAACATTAAGCCTAACCATGCAGGTGCCTAACCATGCAGGACACGGCCCACAGGGACTCCGACGGCCCATCGAGGCGGCCCACATAAGGATCCCCTCGAAACGGACTCCGCCTCGTTCGAGGCTGCACGCTCCCTTCGGGCGGGCATCGCCCCCGCCGAGGGGCGGCCTTCCCTCGAGCGGGTTTCGCCCTCGCCGAGGGTACGTCCCGCCCTCGGCCGGGGTCCGCCACGCCGAGGGTACCCCTCACGCGTGCGCCGGCCCCGTACATGGGCATTTAACGCCCGACGCCGCGGACGGCGCCATCATGCGCCGGGGCTCGCACCCCCCGTGCCGCCGCACCAACTCCCCCGTGGAGGAGCCCATCCCCGCCACCGTGGGGAGGGCACCGTGCGCGGCGGCCGGTCTCGGTCCCGTGACACCGCGCGCACGCCCCGTACGGCTAACGCGCCGAGCCCTCGAAAGGGGGCCGGCACACCCTCGATGTACTTTCTTATGACTCTACAGGGTTAGGTGGAGGCGCTAGGCCGGTGGACTGCCATCCCCGCTACTGTAACGGCGTGGCCGCCGTACCCGCGCGTGCAGGCGCACGCCGGGCCCTGTAGCAACGACTCCAGCCCTGTGAGGCGCGTCGGGATGGAATGCCGTTCTACCAACTCCTGTGCGCCGTACGGGCCTGCGTCAGCATCTCCCTCGAGCCTATCAGAGGACATCACCGCCATCCGCTGCTCTCCTACCCTCGAATCGCCACTCGTTCGGGTACAAGTCGTGCCATGATGACCGCATCGCTCGCAAGGATCGCTCGACGGCCGCCCACTCTACAGCATAGCACGTCGTGCTTCTCCACGTAGTTAAATAGCGCGGCATGCATGTAGTTCGCCTCCCCCTTGAACTATAAAAGGGGGACGAACCCCCCAGCCGCAGACGACGGACAACAGACGGACAACAGACAGAGGGACACGACGACAACGGCCTGAGACAGACTCTGACGAACTCGTCCCACGCTGTGCACTCACTCTCTTATTCTCCCACAACATCTTCGTGCACTCTACTAGGGACTTGGAAGCCACGCTTCCTCTCCCCGCCTCGCTTGTAGCGGCCCCACTACGGCACCCCCGTGCCGAGCAATATAGTGCCGAGAGCACACCCCCGTCGGACGTACGGCCCCCGCGCCGGAACCAGGATAAAACCTTGTGTCACTTGTTGCTTAGCATCGACCATTGAGGGATAGACCTCGGCGCTATCTACCGGTTAGTGTCGGGACCATATTCCGCACCGACACCTTGTGCTAGGTTTAATTAAACCAAATTGTTAAAAATAGTTTCTCCTTAGTTAGCCTAGCTTGTAGCCGCAAGTTCCGATCTTGTTTCTTTGGTTTGGTTTACACCTTCCTATGCACATCTAGATCTTGTACCCATCCACCTTGTTTTCCTTGTTTGAGCTCAACCTTGAAAATCTAATATGTGTTAAAGAACTTTTGTAGTAACCGGGAAACTTGGGAAAGATTTTGAGGGTTCTAGATTCTTGGTAATGAATTTTTGTTCACAACTGCCAGAACTTCATGTCATTATGTATGTGAGCTCTCTTCGAGTTCTAGCATACAACTGTGCCTTTGTGCACGTGACTACCCAGTATTACCCAACATGAGAAAAGAGAACTTTTGCCATTCTGCCAGGTCGTGGGAATGTCTTGATCTTAGAATTCAACCTTCAATAGTGATTCTCCTATCATCATGTCATTTCCGTCGACTTGTATTTTCCTTTCAACCCCTTGTCCTCAGACATGTTGAAGCACGAGGATATTCTTCATATTGATATTCTTGTCATGGTTATTCCGAACATGCACTCATGAGCTTATTCCCCGTGGTCTTGCTCACAACCTTTTGAAAAATAAATAAATAATTATGTCTCTTCTTGAGCAAGCATTTGCATAGCATGTGCATTTGGGAACCTTGGGTGAACTAACATGCATACACATGAAGTGTTTGAATATCTCCCACTCTATCCTTTGTGTTGGTGATGTTGTTATCCCATAACTAAAGGTGCCGTGACGGAACCTAGGGCGTCATGTGCACTGCAGCCACATGAATGCCACTAGGAGCGCACTAGGTATCTTAGTTGTGAGAATTGCGACTCGCCACGCACACTCCTTCTCAACCTGTGATTGTCTTCTCAATCACTAACTTGTTTTGTGGGTAACCGAGTCATGCTAACATGCATCATAAGCACCATACTACCTGAGCATATGCATCGTATCTCCATAAACATGTGCATCACATCAATTTCGAAAAGCATTGCACCATAGTGGCACGGCAATGCCACCTAAGGTTGCAACCTAAATAACTTGTGAGCAAGATCGTTCGGAAGATCCTATACCAATTTATCTTTCCATACTTTCCGCTTGCATCCTCAAGTAAACTCCGTGCAAAAGCTTTCCACTACCTGTCGCCTTGGACAACTCTTATGGGCTAAGCCTGAATCGATGGTGGTTATGCTCTTTGCCCAATAATCCCATCGTGTTGCTCCCTCAGAGTAATTTCAGAAAATCCGAGAGGACCACTTCCTTGTTTCCCTATCTTGTCCTTAAAATTTCGGATCTTGGGACGAGATTCTTCTTAAGGGGGTAGGTTGTGACGCCCCGGGTTTTTAATTAGCGTCATTAGTGCTAATGACCGGATCAGCCGAGTCAAACCTGCCAACAATGGTCAAACCTAGGTCAACCTGGGTCATCACCCCGAAAACCTCTCCATTGAACCCTATTGAACCCCTTGACCAAGCCTACACGCACCCGTGGTCAACCCATGGTCAAAGGCATGGTCAAACCCCGCTTAACCGTGACGTCGGCGAATGTCGTCCGGAACTTTTGCCGCGTTCTCGAAATTTCACCTAAACACTTCAAATTCTACCGAAATAAAAGTTGTCCAGTTTTTCTAGGAACACAACTTTCATGTTGGATGGCATTTCCAATTTTGATCGGAAAAAGGCGAAAAACTTGGTCAACTGCAGTTTTCACTGTTCATCAGCACTCTGCATACCCTGACTTTGCTTCGCGTTCCTGCTCAAACCGTCGAGAAAAACACTATACGGCCTTTGTAAAACTTGTAGAGGGTAGTGAGATATACAACTTTCCTGTTCACCACTATATGCACTTCTATTCAACTTTTTGGAAAAAACGCAGTCAAAGTCGCGGTGACCGACTGAAAACCAGCGCGGCTGAGCTACAGAGCGCCGCCGGCGCGCTGGGCACCCTGCCGGCGATGTCCGCGCCGCGTGCCGTGCTCCGCCGCCGCGCCCGCCTCGGCGTGCCCGCGGCTCGCCCCCCACCGCCTCAAGGTCAGGGCCGTGGTCCCCTTCGCGCCTGCCGTCCTGACTCAGCCCCTAAGGAACGAAGGTGCCGACGAAGAGCTGTCATGTGTGGACGTAGCTCAAGACCTGGACCCAAGTCCAGAAGGGCCCAAGGCCAACCTTGCTGGCGAAGGCAAGCCCCGGATCATTAACCCTGTTTTTGAATTATGCAATTATTGATGCTATGATTGTGCATTTACATTTCAGGAGTTGATTTGAAACCCCAGATGCATGATCCCTAGGTATCTATGTTCTTTTACTAGTATACTAGGTCGATAGCTGCTATGCTATAGGACCCGGTAGAAGTCGAGTGATGTTCGTCACTCGCGAGAATAGGTTCCTATGTTGGAATCATAAGATCTTTATAAATGGATTGCTCATGTGGTAAGAGCATAGGATTTGGGCTCCGGTCCAGTGGCTTTCGTGGGCTAAGCTTTTGAACGTACTAAACATTTGCCGGGTATGGGACCGGTAAGCCTAGTACCCGATTGACGCGGTAAGGGAACCTTTCCCTACTAAACCTGGGGCACTTGTGTCCCCCCCCGCTTGCAACAAAGGTGGTACTCGCGTGAGTCTGGACGTTCGTGTGGGAGCGATCCAGTAAGCCTTGTACCAAGGAATGTAGGTTCCGCTCCCGAGCTGAAGATCGACGGAAACGGCCTGGGGAAGTTGTCCCTACGGGGGCAGCCTACCGTGTGTTTAGATCCACCTAGCAAGGTTTAAATCAATCGATTGTCGGCCTCTCACCGTTATCCGAGACTGCATAATCAACTGGCCATGATATCCCATAATGATGGAACTCGAGGAATATCGTTGTATGAATTAATTGCTTGTCCAAATTCTTGATTGAATTAGATGGCACCTGTAGAAATGGTAATCAACTAGAACTTGTGCTAAAAGATTGATAGTAAGGACCTACTCTTAGTAGCTGTTCAGCAAAAGAAAACTCCACCGGCCAAAAGCCTTTCATGTGTAGAGTTTGGTGATGTAGTTATCACCCGACGGTTAAGTCTTACTGAGTATTAGTATACTCAGCCTTGCTTTAAAACTGTTGTTGCCGGTGTTGACCAGAAGGGTGACGACAAGTAATGACATCATGGATGGCCTCCTGTGATGTCTACCGTTGCGCTAGTTTATTTTATTTTCGCTGTTTTCAAACTGTGAACCTTTACTCCATGTCATGAACAATGGTTTGTAATAAATTATGTTAACTCATGTTGTACTCTGGACTCGCCTTCGCATGAGTTTTAATGCATGTGTCGATCCTCTGTTTGAATTCCAAGTGATTTACCGGGCGTTAACCCGGCAACTAACGACAGGATGATACTTTACTATTGCTTAATGGCCAAAGTGGATCGGTCTTAGGCGATAGTACAATATTTTCTGGGCGGGTTGTCATATTGCACAACGCAGCTCACGTGGCATCATGCTACATGAAACGCAAGATCCAGATCGAATCTTGACCCAAGACCCAAGATCGTGGAAGCTGCAGGAATCATTTTGACGAACCCTACCCTATCCATGAGAAGTACAAACACACGGTGCGCTAGTGCCGTGTCCTCAAGAAGCTTCGTCGACCTTTTACTGCGGCCCACCGCCGTCAGTTGAACCAAGAGTCGTCTCCGGACCGCCTTGCGTTCCAGATCGCCTGCACAACGATCTTCCCGAATTATCTGGGAGAAGAGCTTGAAACCCTAGATCGCTAGATCTTGATCGTTTCTGCGGACGTACCACCTCAAGATGGGGACACTGATGAGCAACGTCAAGAGCGTGAAAACGCCAATGCTGCCCGAGCTGTCCGACAACAACAAGAGATTGCTGCTACCACCCCAGGTGCAGGCCAACAACAAGGCCAAAACCGCTCAACGTGGGATAGGTCAACGCCAACGCCGGGCAACAAGCACCTGCGGCACCAGCTGCCCCTCAGCAGCAGCGCCACGATGACCCACCTCGTCCCAACGTGGGATTACCGACGTGATGATCGTCATCGATAGGACGACCACAACCAGCACGACAACAATCGGAAGGAACAAACTCCACCGCCACCACCCAAAGGGGCAACCCCAATGGCGCATTCCAGAAGGCCAACCACAAGATCAACTTCATCATCGGCGGTTGCCAAGCGATCACAAGCAACAGATAGACCCGATCAAACACCAGAGAGATCGGGCATGTCACAGCGAAAACCCGCGACCTCTACGTTGGTCAAAATTCCCAATCACTTTCTCTAGTAAGAAAGATCATTGGGTTCACATCCCTGACCCCAGGACCTACCCGCTGGTCGTCAACCCCATAGTCAACGGGGCCTTCCTGCCTAAGACCCTTATTGACGGGGGCAGCAGCTTATATATCATCTTCACAGAGACACCGTGCAAGATGGAGTTTGACTTCAACAAGATGACCGCCTGCGACGAGCCCTTCTACGGGGTCGTGCCCGGCAAGGCTGCGTACCCCATAGGTCGTGTATGCCTGCTGGTCACCTTTGGCACAGAGGAGAACTTCCATACAGAGTACTTGATGTTCGAGGTCGCAGACTTCCGCTCTTCACACCACGCCATCTTCGGACAACCTATGCTCGCCAAGTTAATGGCCATACCCCACCACACCTACCTCATCATGAAGATGCCAGCGCCAAACGGAATCCTTTCCGTCCTCAGGGACATCATGGTCTCCTACAACTGTGAAAGTGCCACCGTCGAGCTCTCCAAAGGCTCAGCGATCAAAACCGCAGCAACGGTCATGGTTGCCCAGGTAGCCTAGATCGACCAAACCACTCTAGAGGTTCCAGAGTAGAAGCGTACAAGTACAACTTTGGACCCAAGTGCAACTGTCAAGAAGGTTTGCCTCGGCCTGCCCAACGCATCAAAGGAAGTTGTCACCAGGCCGACCTCGACCCCAAATTGGAACTCGTGCTCACCAGTTTCCTCAGGGACAACGCTGGCATTTTCGCATGGAGTCCATCCGATATGCCTGGTGTCCTCGGGGAGCTGGCTGAGCACACACTTGAAGTGAACAAGACTGCACAACCTATCAAGCAAAAGCTCTGGCGATTTGCAAAAGATAGAAAACAAGCTATAGAGGTAGAAGTCTGCAAGCTCTTAGCTGCAAGATTTATCAGAGAATGTAAACACCCGGTTTGGCTCGTAAACCTGGTCCTTGTACAAAAGAAAACTAGCGGATTAAGGATGTGTATCGATTACACCGACTAGTAGCGTCCTACTCTACTTCCTCGTATCGACCAGGTCATGGACTCCACAACTAGTAGCGTCCTACTCTACTTCCTCGACTGCTACTCAGGGTATCACCAGATAGCCCTGCATCCCGACGACGAAGATAAAACGGCGTTGATAACTTCTCATGGCATCTATTGCTAGAAGGTCATGACCTTTGGCCTGAAAAACACTGGAGCAACATACCAGAAGGAAATTCATAAGTTCTTGACGTCCCAAATCGGGAAGAACGTCGAGGCCTACGTAGACGATGTGGTTGTCAAGACCACATAGGAAGATAAGCTCATCACTGACCTCGCAGAATCCTTTGCCAATCTACCAGAATTCCAGTGGAAGCTCAACCCAACAAAGTGCGTCTTCGGTGTGCCTTCCGGATTGCTCCTGGGCTTCATGGTCGGACACCGAGGCACTAAAGCCAACCCTGCGAAGGTCGACGCTATACACAAGATGTCCAAGCCATCCAACAAGAAAGATGTCATGATGCTCACAAGTATGATGGAGGCTTTAGGTTGTTTCATCAGCAAGCTCAATGAAAAAGGCTTACCCTTCTTCAAGCTATTGAAGAAGGCCGACAAATTCATGTGGGATGACGAAGCCCAGAAAGTTTTCGAGGCTCTCAAAGAGTCCTTGACGACGCCACCAATCATGACACCTCCAAATCCAAAGGAAACATTACTACTCTACATCTCCACCACCACTAATGTGGTCAGCACGGTTCTCGTCGTCGAGCGAGAAGAAGAAGGGCAGGCCTATCCTATTCAACGACCTGTGTATTATGTAAGCGAGGTCCTGGCTGACGCTAAGACACGTTACACACAACCTCAGAAGCTACTCTATGCGCTCCTGATTACGTCCAGAAAGCTTCGTAACTACTTCCAAGCTCACAAGATCGTGTTTCCGTCATCGTTCCCCTTAGGAGAGATCATCCGCATTGTTAAGTGGTCGGTCGAGCTTGGAGAATTCGACATCGAGTTGTGCCTCGGGCAAGCCATCAAGTCACAGATCCTCACAGACTTTGTGCCTGAGTGGACAGTGATCTAGATGCCCCCTCCCAAAGAGCGGCCTGAACACTGGATAATGTACTTCGACGACGCCCTCAACCTCAAAGGGGCGGGCGCAGGCATATTACTCATCTCTCGTCAGGGAGAACGACTCAAGTACGTCTTGCAAATTCACTACAAGGCCTCCAACAACGACGCAGAGTACGAAGCCCTGATCCACGAGCTTCGTATAGCAGTGTCCCTTGGCATCAAGCAACTACTAGCTTTTGGCGATTCCAAGATCGTCATCGAGCAAGTCAACAAGGAGTTGGACTGTGTTGACGGTGTAATTTGGTGCACCTAGCATGTTCAATACACTTTGGTTTGGATTTGATTATGGAACTAACCCGCCACTAGGCACACTAATCATATAACGAGTTCATCTATGTGCATGCATTTGGAAGTGTTGTGTTTATGTGGGAAAACATGGACATAAAGGATGGATTCACAACAAGTTCAAAGGAGCATATACGGAGTCTTGTTCGTGTTCATGAGCTTGATGAAATCACTTCCAATGGTGGGAAGGACCGAAGTTCTAAGAGGAACACCCCCGGGGATTGAAGTGTAAAAGACCGAACTTCATGCGAAGAGAACCTCCATCTTGGACGCGAGGATAACATCATCAAAATCATGCAAGTGGAGGGGGCAAAGTACATATATGCATAAGGACCCACGGAGCGAAAGGGGCGACCGAACTGGGCCAAGGTGGGCCCAGGCCGGCCAGCCCAGCCCACTCCGGTGGCCGGTTCGGTCCCGTTTTCCTTGCAACCGAAGGATCTTGAACCCTAAAAGCCTGGGCACCGCCATTCGACAGGGGAGAGAGTCATTCGCACCACAAGGCCATCCACAAGCTAGAGAGAGAGGAGGAGGATCTCCGGAGGGAGATCAACCACCTCGAAGGAAGCACCCTCTCCTGGAGAAGAAGGAAGACACCGTCGGAACAGAAACCATGATCAACGGTGCTATGTCCAGCACCTTGATGGAGTAATCTTATTATTCGTCCATGGGTTGTAATCGATCTTGAGATGTAATCACACTTTATTGGATTATCTATCTATCATCTTGTGTTGAATATACTTTAATGCTTAAGGTTAGCTACCATGTCATAAAGGGAGTAGAGCTCCAATGCTTCCTTGGATCCATTCAATACGCTGTGTCCATCATAGGTCTAGTCATGAATACCTTTACGTAGTGACAGTACGAGAGGGGGGAAAGGGCGAAACTGTGGTCACAACCCCTGATAGATTAGATTGTTTTTCATGTCTTTAAGCGATTGCATGCTCTAGTATCGTAGGCCCGTTGGCGAGTGTCTTCTACCTTAATCGTTTATCATTCTCTCTAGTGCAATTTAGTTGTTTTCTAGTATAATAATAGTTAGGGTTTTAGTAGCTAGTGTGTCGTTGCAGATTGAACGCTTGTAATCCCCTTGCTCCGCGGATTGACAAGAACCTTGGGAATCCCATGGTGAAAAAGGTGTGCGGTCCGTACGATTGCGGATCATAGAGGGATACGTCTTTTATCCGTCAACAAGCCCCTTTTTCTGGCGCCGTTGCCGGGGAGCAAGCTAGTTTACATCGTTTGATTTGCATTTAACTTAGTTTTATATTTTAGTTTATCTTTTATTTGATTTATCTAAGATATATTATCTAGAAAACCACCTTTTTTTGTTTTTGTTTTTGTTTTTATCTTATTGTCTAGATGGCGTTCGTTAATCAACCCGTGGAAGAACCGGAAAAATCACTAAGGGATTACGCTAGCCCTCGATGTGAAGACATAAAAGTACAAGAGTCGGATTCGAAGCTCGAGGCGACCAAGTATGAGATTAAATCCAAGATCATCGATATGGTGGCAGCAAACCCGTTTGAAGGGATGGTTACGGAGAACCCATATAAACACATAAGGGATTTCACGAAAATATGCAACACGGTGCGTCATGAAGGAGTTACCGATGAATGGTTCAAATGGAATCTCTTTTCCTACTCACTTGCCGGCAATGCAAAGACATGGTACTCGTTTGCATCCTTTGAAGTTGAAGGCAATTGGAACAAGTTGACAAAGAAGTTTTGCGAGAAGTTCTTTCCAATTAGCAAGGTTCAACATCAGGCAAGTGATCAATTTCATGCAAGGAGAAGAGGAAGGGATAGACCAAGCCTGGGATAGGTTTAATGGGTTAATCCAACAAGGACCAAAACTCGGCTTCACCGGTGACGTACTCTTGCATACATTTTTCTTTTCCCTAACCCCTAGTTGCATGCAACACGTCGAAATGTGAGCAGGCGGAGATCTCATGGAGAAAACAATCACGGAAGCCGCCCAACTTCTACAAAAAATTAGTAAAGCGGCTGCCATGCGAAGAGATTGGGAAACAAGACTTGCGGAAGAGCCGGAATATAATTCGAGGAAGAAGAAGTGTGCTGATTTTTTTAAAGAGGCAACCCCGAAAGTCACAAAAGAGGAGCCAATCATGGAAAAGCTTGAACAAGAACACATCAAGTCAAGAACTACACCGAGCGTCGACTTCGCCACACCAAATGAGACGAACAAGAGAAGCATGTCAAGCGCGAAGCCACTAAGGGAGTTCGAACCAATGGATTGGGTTCCTATCGATTACGGAGAAGTATTCGACAAGAGAAGACCGTTCCCTAATCAAAAGGGAATGGCGAGAGCATTGGAAGTGGATTTCCCACCGGAGAAGAAAGCGGAAAATTCATACGACCTTGAAACCACCGGTGAGATTTTTCAAAAACTCTTTGGAGATGACATAGTGGATCCGGAACACATAGCCGAGGTGAAGAGAATCATGGGGATCAAGCCCGAAGCATCACCATATGCTCGCCTCGCCGAAATCTACGCGATAGGATCCGAATAAGAAGAGAAGATGACACCACACTTGAGTTGCGAGATCAACGGAGTTCAATGCAAGGCTTTATGCGACATCGGAGCACAACAAAGTGTCCTATCTTCTAAAATTTATTACAAAGTTCAAGACCACAACCTAGACTTAGCTCCAACATCAACAAAATTAACTATGGGAGATGGTAGAACTATCAAACCTCTAGTTATTGCTTGCAACATGAAAGTAAAGATCTCTAGAAATTCTATACCAACCGATTTCTTTGTTATTGATGCTTACCATAGTAATCATGATCACATAATCTTAGGTAGGCCCTTTCTTAAGTTGGTTGATGCCGTGTTATATGCCGAAGAAGGCAAAGTAACAATGAACCTTAATGGAACAAAGTACACATATAACTTTCTTCGTGCTTCTAAACACCTTACACCCTTTCCTCCCGAAGATGAAGAAGTAGAAGAGATAGATAGTCTTTGTTTTGTTGAAACCCTTAGAGACCCGCTGCAAAGAGCGATGGAAAATCAAATTAGTGATCAACAAGACGAAGAACTAGAAGAAGCAACAAAAGGCTTAGAGGCACATGATGGAAGCGTGGAGGAAGGAAAATTCGAAGACATAGGAGAAATAAAACCCGAGGAGCCACAAGCGCCCGAGGTAGACCTTAAACCTTTGCCCAAAGGATTCAAGTACGAATTTTTGGGCCCAGACAAGACCTATCCAGTCATCGTGAGCGACGAGTTGAGTCCCAAAGAAAATGAGGCGTTGCTGATTTTATTGAAAAAACATAGGAAGGTGATTGGATATTCAATTAATGATCTCAAAGGTATTAGCCCAGCCTTTTGCACTCATCGTATACCAATGGAAGACCAATGTAAGCCCGTAGTGGACCACCAAAGGAAGCTAACCCATGCCATGCGAGAGGTAGTAAAAAAAGAGGTCATCAAGTTACTTGATGCCGGAATCATCTACCCGGTTCCGCATAGCGAATGGGTGAGCCCGGTACATTGTGTACCAAAGAAAGGAGGTTTGACCGTGGTGAAGAATGAGAAGAATGAATTTATACCGCAAAGAACCGTGACCGGGTGGCGGATGTGTATCGATTATCGTAAGCTTAACAAAGCGACGAAGAAAGATCATTTGCCCCTACCGTTCATTGACGAGATGCTCGAGAGGTTAGCAAACCACGCTTATTTTTGCTTTCTCGATGGGTACTCGGGGTTCAAGCAAATTCCCATTCACCCGCACAATCAACACAAGACAATGTTTACTTGCCCTTACGGAATGTTTGCATATAGAAGGATGCCCTTCGGTCTATGCAACGCTCTGACCTCTTTTCAACGTTGTAGGATGGCCGTATTTTCGGAATTCATCGAGGAGATTGTCGAGGTGTTCATGGATGTTTTTTCTGTTTATGGGAAGACGTTCATGCATTGCCTAGCAAACTTGGAAAAGGTCCTCACGAGGTGAGCGGAGGTAGACTTGGTGTTAAATTGGGAAAAGTGCCACTTCATGGTTAGGCAAGGCATAGTGCTCGGACATGTTATATCCGAGAGAGGAATTGAAGTGGACAAGGCTAAGGTAGAGACGGTTGAGCAACTCCCACCTCTGACGGATGTTAAGTCCTTAAGGACCTTTCTAGGCCATGCCAGATTCTATAGAAGATTTATTAAGGACTTCTCGAAGATCACTAAGACTTTAACACATTTCCTTCAAAAGGATGTGGCTTTCAACTTTGATGAGAAGTGCCTAGCGGAATTCCGGACCTTGAAAAATGCGTTGGTGAGTGCTCCCATCATCCAAATTCCGGATTGGAGCCAACCTTTCGAGGTCATGTGTGACGCAAGTGACTACGCCGTAGGCGCGGTCTTGGGTCAAAGAAAGGATGGCTGAGTTCACGCCATTTACTATGCTAGCAAAACTCTTAGTGAGGCGAAATTAAATTATGCCACTACGGAAAAAGAGTTGCTAGCGGTGGTATTCGCTTTCGAAAAATTCAGATCTTACATCGTGAACTCGAAGGTCATTGTTTACACCGATCACGCAGCTATTAAGTATCTCTTGGCTAAGAAGGAAGCTAAACTACGTTTGATTCGTTGGATCCTTCTTCTCCAAGAGTTCGATGTTGAAATTCGTGATAAAAAGGGGGTGGAAAATGTTGTGGCTGATCATTTGTCTAGGATGAATCGTGGACAAGTTGATAAAGAGCCCATCGAAGATAAGATGAGAGATGATCACCTTTATCGAGTGCTTGATAAAGATACTTGGATGATTGAAGGATCGTATGGCGACTAGAGAGGGGGGAGTGAATAGGAGCCGGTAAAAATTCTTCTTAAAGAACCCGACCTATACCCTAGTCAAATCCCAGTCACACACAAGCGATGGATCGAATCACACACCAATCGCCAAGACAACGAGGTTATGGATCAACCTCTAGTCTTAGGAACGATTCCTTGAAGCACACACAGAAGAACGAAAGAAGGAAGGGAGGAATCGAACCAAGGAACAAAGCACTCAGGCTCTGGCGGATCATCCGACCAGGAGCGGCGGACCATACGCATTGGCCACGCGGACCGTCCGGCCTGCTGCCGCGGACTGTCCGCACACACACGGCGGACTGTCCGGCCCTGCGCCGCAGACCGTCCGAAAAAGCTAACAGAACCTCCAGAGACGACCCCGAATAACAGACCGTCTGCAGGGAGCACGCGGACTGTCCGCCAGGCACCCGCGGACCGTCCGCCCGCTGCTGCGGACTGTCCGAAACCTTTCCCAACGAAAACTCAAAGCCACGACGGATCGAAAGCGAAGCCGAGCAAGAACACGAAGAACACGGGAAGAACTCGCTCCTCGCGGACCGTCCGCCGGTCCCTCGCGGACTGTTCACGCCACACGGACAGAACTGAAAACAGCCTGACCTCGAAGGTTAACTCCCCCAAATCATCATCGGATTTCCCAAACGGTAGAAGCTGTGGAGACAAGGGTTTGGGGACTTGAAAAGCGTCACACAAGGATGCTATAGCCCAAAAATCTTGCCTCCTAACTCCCTAAATCACCGGGAATCGCGAATCCTTTGAGCACCACCAAAAGCTAGAGCTCCGAACGAAAATCCTTGAATCGAAGTGGTTTCCCGGCATTTGAGGGCACAAGATCAATCACAAAGGTGCACACGACATCCATCCATGTTTCCCTCAAAGAAATCCGGGGAGAAACCCACTCAAATCCGCGGAATCACACCAAGAGCAAAGGCACCAAAAACAAGCACGAAAAAGACCACGAAAAACACAACGCCAAATCTTCTATACAAACCAGGAAAGATTCACAAGATCTAGCATGCCGCCCTAGCATCCATCCCTCTCAACAAATCTCTCATGACGCTCTCATGCTAGCCTAGAGAAAATGGAGAAGAAAATAGTCCCGGAAAATGAGAAAGAGGAGGGGGAAATGAAACCCTAAGTCCCGGAGAGTGAGAGTCATCCACACACACTCATGGCTTATATATCGGGTCCCGCCGGTGTGGGAAATGTCTCGACTACCCCTAACTCAACTACTGGCGATACAACCCACGCAGGGGAATTTATGTAATGTTTGGGGGTCTTGCCATCGGACGGCCACGACTTCGCCGCACCCCGCGTCCTCCCGATGCAAGCCATGCGATCCCGCCGCGTGTCCTCCGCTTCGAAGCTTCCCGACACGCCCGGATCCCGTCTCCGTCGCGTTGGGTCTTCGGACTTGGTTTTGAGGCCCAAACCAAGAAACCGTCCTCTGATGGTTTTGTGGGCAAACCACGAAACCCCGCGTGCTCGGCCCGACCTCCCGCCAAGCCCCTTGACTCGACCGCCACCATGCACCGGCTCGATCGTCCATGACTTTGTCTTGCTCGTCTCGCCACCATGTGGCCCGCACCTAATCCCGCCGTCCACCGAGTCCCTCGAACCGAGCCTACTTGTCTCTCCATCTCCCGGAGGCCCCTCAAGGCTGAAGACCTTTCGCGCCCGTTCTTTACCTGCAACAACACGAACTAGGCCGCAGCCTACACCTGCGCACTGAGCCAAGAGTCAGTCCAACACCCGTTGTCAATCACTCATCACTGAGGAGCGGTCATCCATCGACCACTGGGACCCTCCTGGTCCTCAATCTCCCCCTTGATGAGTGCATTGACAACACACAACGCGAAATGAAATTCAGAGAAAGAGAGTAAGAAGAAAGAAAAACAAAGAAGCGCAACTCATGACCAAAACCAAAGAAAGGCAAAGAAAGGTCACAAGCCGAGCAAAGCACAAAACTCCACACCGAAAACAGCAAGAAAGCTTCCCCTGAACAAATGCAAGCTCCCCCTGATCAGGTGGATGCAAACTTTCAAATTTTAGCTCACCTCTTCTGAATTTTCGTTAAGCTCACCTCTTCTCCCCCTTGTTGACAATGTATGAATCAAGGTGAAAATGCAGAAATGCAAAACAAAGCATATAAACATCTACATGAGCTTCTCAAATAGGCCAAATTTAGTGACAAAGGCTAGAAATGAGACAAAGAGCACATATATGGATCATAACATAGTCAAAGCATTGCCACAAGTAATATATGGAAATATAGGCATGTGACAAACAAATTTTCAGATTTGAATAATTATATCAAAAGATGGCCCAATTCAAATGTAAAAGCCTATCCATGTCATATTCAAGCCAAAAACATGCATATCATCCAGAGATCATACAAGGATATCCAATTCTCAACAAAAGATCATTGCAAACACCCATAAAGCAAAGAATGTCATGTTAAAGCTCATGAGCCATGTGTCCACTTCGGGGAGACTCCTCCACTGGTGAACATCATGCAACATGTTTGGCACCCATGTGTGAAAGATAAGACATTTTAAGCATAAACATGGTGGGTAGAGCATTTTTCAAGCATACACACTTCTTTTCAAGATTAATTCATTTCATGGTACATGAAGTGCCTTTGTGGCAAAAAGAAGCTTATGCTCCCCCATGAATACAACATAGGCTATACATTCACAATGATATTCGGCCTTTGGCCCAAATGCAAGAAAAAGACATCCAAGCACAAACTAAGCATAGAAAGCACATTTAGACCAAAACGTGACATGGATACACTACTACTCATGAGTGGAGTACATTTCATCAAATTTAGTCAAGATTAGCATTTGATTCAAAAAAGGGCTATCTTACAATATATATATCTCAAATATTCCAAGAGCATAGCCTCACATAGCCATTTCTCCACACATATGACCAATATCTCACAAATAGCCAAAGAGACTCAAATAAGGCATATAAAAGAAGCTCATCATCCTAAAATGCAATATGATACAAATGCAACATGATATATGACAAGATGGCTATCCTACCATGGTTTATAAATCAAGCAAAGCATGTATATACATCAAAGTAAACATGGTATGATACAAATGGTACAAAAAGGAAATTCCCCAAGAATCAACTAGAAAGGGCAAAAAACCCCAAGTTCCCCCCGCAAGCGCACAAATGTAGCTTGGTCGAGAGGCTTTGTGAAAATGTCTGCAAGCTGATCTTGGGTAGGGACATGGCTCAACACAATAGTCCCTTTCTCCACATTGTCTCTCAAGAAATGGTACCTCACCTCTATATGCTTGGTTCTGGAGTGAAGCACAGGGTTTTTCGCTACGCTTATGGCACTAGTGCTATCACAAAGAAGTGGGATCTCGGTGCACTCCTCACCAAAGTCTCTCAAAGTGTATGAAATCCACAATAGCTGGGAACAACAACTCGCAGCTGCAACATATTCTACCTCGGTGGTAGACTGAGCTACACTAGACTGCTTGCGGGAAGACCACGAAACCAACGAGGATCCAAGAAATTGACAAAAAGCAGAAGTAGACTTCCTCTCGACTCAACACCCACCAAAATCCGCATCAGAAAAACCATGAAGAGAAACAGTCGAGGAGGAAGAATACCAAAGGCCAAGACCAGGGGCAGACTGTAGGTGCCTGAAAATCCTCTTGACGGCCTGTCGATGTGATGTCCTCAGCGAATCTTGAAAACGAGCGCACAGACACACACTGAACTGTATGTCTGGCCTCGTCGCCGTCAAGTAGAGGAGGGAGCCGATCATGCTCCTATACTCCCGCTTTTCCACTGGTTCTCCATCCTCGTTCGCATCCAAAGTAGCCGTACTCCCCATGGGTGTCGACATAGGCTTCACATCTTGCATCTGGAACTTCCTCAACATGTCTTTCGTGTACTTGGTCTGATGTACAAATGTTCCGTCCTTCACTTGCTTGATCTGCAACCCGAGGAAGTACTGCAACTCGCCCATCATGCTCATCTCGAATTCCCTGCTCATCTCATCTGCAAACTTGGCAACAAGGTTATGTGACGAGCCACCAAAGACAATATCATCCACGTATATCTCCACAATCAACAAGTCATTCCCATGCTTGAGGAGAAACAAGGTCCTATCCACGGTACCCATCACAAACCCTCTGCTCACCAGAAAACCTCTCAATCTCCCATACCAAGCCCGGGGCGCCTGTTTCAACCCATACAGAGCCCTTTTCAACCTGTACACCCTGTGAGGATACTTCTCACTCTCAAACCCCGGTGGCTGCTTCACATACACCTCCTCCTCTATGACCCCATTCAGAAAAGCACTTTTCACATCCATTTGAAACAACTTGAACCCTTTAGCCACGGCAAAGGCTAGAAGGATTCGAATTGCCTCAAGACGGGCCACAGAAGCAAAGGTCTCCTCATAGTCGATCCCCTCCTTCTGACTATATCCCTGAGCAACAAGTCTAGACTTGTTCCTCACAACCATCCCATTCTCTCCCTCTTTGTTCTTCCAAACCCATTTGGTTCCTATAGGATGGCAATTTGGAGGTGGTTCAACTAACTCCTACACTTGGTTGCTCTCAAAGTTTTCAAACTCCTCATGCATAGAACTGACCCAGTTTACATCAGATAAAGCGTGTCCAATGTCCTTGGGCTCAAAGGTGGCAACAAATGCAGCATGAGCGAAATGAGAGGAATTCCTAGACCTTGACCGTGTAGTACGTTCGTCGATGTCCCCAATGACCTTCGATAAGAGATGCACTTCTTGAATCCGCTGGGGAGCCTCACGCCTCGAGACTACCTCCCCCTCAACTTCAGCTTCTCTCGCCTGGTCCTCTTGCCGCACCGTCGTTGTCCATGAAGTAGACTGGCCACCCTCCGTAGTGGTCGTAGGGGAAGTAGTGTGTACACAATCTGCTTCAGCCGCATGGTTCTCTCCATCATCATCTCCAGCTTCATCCTTCTCCTCTTCAAAGAGGTCCTCGGCCATCTCTTCATCACCTGCACATTCAAAACCAAGATAGGTACATGGCATTGTCTCGTCGAAGGTTACCTCGCAAGTCTCCATGATTTTGTTAGTCTCAAGGTTAAGCACCCTATAGGCTCTAGAATGGTTAGCATATCCAAAGAAAATCCCATCACTAGACCTAGCCTCAAACTTGTCGAGTTTTCCCTTCTTAAGAATAAAGCACTTGCAACCAAAGACTCGGAAATGACTCACCTTGGGTGCCCAACCATGCATAAGCTCATAACAGGTCGTCTTCTTGAAAGCTCGCAATAAAATCCTGTTGGAACATGACAAGCCGTATTGACCGCCTCAGCCCAATACCTCCTAGGAGTCCTGTGCTCATCGAGCATCGTCCTAGCCATCTCACAGAGTCCGATTTTTTCTTTCCACAACTCCATTTTGAGGGGGCACATAAGGGGTCGAATACTGATGTTCAGGACCTAGATCACGACAAAAGGCATCAAAACGAGAGTTCTTGAACTCTGAGCCATTATCACTGCGGATAGCTCGAATAGCATTCCCATGCCTCTCGTTTTTCAACCTCACGATCAGATCTCGAACAAAACCAAATGTCTCACTCTTGTCTTCCAAGAAAAACACCCAGGCATAGCGAGAGTAATCGTCCACCACAACAAGGACATACCACTTCCCACCCACCGAGCGAACTCGAGCTGGCCCAACAAGGTCCATATGCAACAGCTCTGTCGGACGCTCGGTCATGACATCGGTCAGGGGTGGATGGGGAGTGGCTACCATCTTGCCATGCCTACACGGAGCACAAACCAAATCCTTCTCAAGCTTCAACCTCGGCAATCCTCGGACAAGGTCAAGACCACTCAAGCGGGAAACCAAATCAAAGCTCAAGTGTCTCAACCGCCTATGCCATTTCCACAAATCAGAAGAAGGACCGGCCATCAAACAGCGAGCAGGACCCAAAGAACGAGAGAAATCAGCCCTGAAAATCTGACCCTCGGGGATGATCATACAGACAAGATCACCTCGAGAATCCAGCAAACGAGACTCACCAGACTTGAAACGCACCTCAAAACCTTCATCAAGCAACTGAGAAACCGAAAGCAAATTGAAACCCAAAGACTTCACAAGAGCAACCCTCTTCAATGTTACCTTGTCACTCACATGCACAACACCCTCAGAAATCACCCTTCCTCGTCCATTGTCCCCAAATGTGATGTACATCTTTTCCTTCACTAGGGTGAGGCTGGAGAACCACTTCTTATCTCCGGTCATGTGTCCGGAACATCCGGAGTCGATCAACCAAATGTTCTTCAAGCCTCCTGCCTGTAGTCAGAAACAAGAATGAGAATGAGCTAGCGACTCGACACTAGGGTTAGCACAAAGAAAGTTAAACCAGTGTCGAGCCATCTGCTCAAAAGAGGGGTTAGCAAACATCATTCCCTTGCCACCAAACTTCCCATGTCCCATGGAAGGAGTACGAGCACCACGAGGGGGAAAACATGGTCCGTAGTTCCTCTGGAACCCAAAGCTGCGATCATCTCCTCTAAACCCGTATTGAGGGCGAGTAGGGGGGCGTCTAGCAAAACCACCACGAGCCCGACCAAACCTCTCACCAGCACGCACACCATCATCTCTCCTAACAAACCTCTCACCACCACCTCTCTGTGGGAACCTACCACCCTGAGCTCCAACTCTACCAACACTCTTCTCACTTCCCACACCCCGTGGAAGTGGCACTCTAGGCTCAGGGATACCATGAGACTGGTGATACCTGTCCTGGTTTGCTAGCTCCCTAGCAAGCCTCTCATCCCTTTTCCTCTTGTAGCAAAACTCTGCTAGATGCCTCTCCTTGCAACAATACTCACACCTGAAGGGGATGGGTTTTGGTTTTGGCTCTGGCTTTCTCACCCAACTTCTCAAAACCCAAACCACGACCATCCGCTCTCTTGAACTCCTCAATCATGATTTTCAATTGAGGTTTCTGCCCAGACAACCAACCCAACACCTTCCTCAAATAGTCATTCTCCTCATAGATGACATCCAAACGGGAAGTAAGTTCAAGATTGCGCAAAGTAACTTCATCACAGCGAGAGCATCCATTGACAACAGGAGATTTCAAAGACACTTCCAAAGTGCTAATAGTAGAACGAGCATCAACAAGCTTAGCATGCATAGTAGGACATGATTTACAAGAACCAAGCAAAGTGGGTCTAGCCTTAAGCTCATCATACTCAGTCCTAAGAGCATTTAGTTTAGCCAAAGTGGAAGCATTCTTCTCATTAAGAAACTTGATCTCATTCAACCATGCATCACACTCAAGACACTCAACATCATCAGGGGTAGTAGGAGCAAGTTTTAAAGAGTCATTCTCAAGTTTCAAATCAAGCAATTTGGACTCTAACTCTCCTACTTTCTCACTAGCATTCTCAAGTTGAGCCCTAAGATCTTTCCCCATCTTCTTAGCATCCCTCAACACACTATCACGGTTGTCAATCAAGCCATTCAACCTAGTGATCTCAGCAAGCAAAGAGTTGGGGTCACGATTTACCTCATCCTCCGAGTCGGAGTCGCTGTCTTCCTTGTCGCTCTTCTTGCTGCTCGAGCTATGGGCCATGCCACAAAAGCCTTCAAGCGCCACACAGCTCAATCCACTGAGGTTCCGGCTTGCACTCTTCTTGCCCTTGCGCCTCCCGGCGTCTTCATCTTCACTGCTTGAGCTTGACTGCGCGTCGCTTGAGCTTGAGTCAACGTCACTTGCACTGGCCACCATAGCTCTTGCCTTGTCCTTCTTGTAGCCGCCCTTGCTCGGTCGCCGCTTGTCCTTGTTCTTGCTCTTGGACTTGCTGAAGTGCTTGCCCTTGGAGGAGTACTTGTCTTCACACCTTAGGTGCGCCTTGTACTCGCTCATCTTGTACTTGTTCTCCTCCGCTTCCGGGCACTCGGCGATGAAGTGTCCACGCTTACCACACTTGTAGCATGTCCCCGAGCTCCGCTTGCATTCCCCCGGCTCTCATGTAGTCGATCAAACCTCCATGAGAGCAAGGCCACCTCCTCCTCGCCCAGCACATCAAACTCCTGATCTGGAAAATAGACATAAGAGAAGACAAGGAAAATTTTCGACAAGAAGGGCTAGATTTTCCCTTTGATCCGCCCACAAGAGAAAGACTATGGTCAGTCGAGCCCTCATGCTTGGATTGCAACTTCCTGTCAACCTCAGCCGACTTGAGATTAGAAAAGAGGTCATCCAACTCAATAGTCAAATATTGCCCAGACTCCTTGATGGCCTCAACCTTAGCACCCCAAACATTTGGGTCCAAGACATGCAAGAGCTTCAAAGCTTGATCATGCTCGGAGTAAGAGCAATCCTCAACATTAGCCTTCATGTTGTTCACGATGGCGGTGAACCTCTGAAACATCGCATCAATGTCTTCACCGGAAAGTTGAGTGAAGTTCTCAAATCGCATCCGGTAAGAGACAAAGAGGCGAGCCTTCACATGGTTATCACCTCCGTGAGCAACCAACAACTTCTCCCAAATTTGCCAAGCAAGATTCAAATGGCGAACACGCTCAAACTCAGGATCACACAAGCTCCGGACCAAGTGATCAACGACTTTTGCATTTGCCTCATACTTGGCCTTAGCACCAGCATCGGTCACCATAAGAGTATGGATGTTGACCGGAATAGCATAGGTCTTGTCAATCACAATGAAATCCAACAACTTGCCATGAAGAAAGATCATCATACGAGCCGCCCACTTGTGGTAACCCTTTCCATCGAAGTGCGGCGGACCGCCCCGCTCAACGTACGCCATCTTAGAATTCAAGACTTGTCAAAATCACAAGAATCCGGCACCAAGCTCTGATACCAATTGAAGGATCGGATGGCGACTAGAGAGGGGGGGGTGAATAGGAGCCGGTAAAAATTCTTCTCAAAGAACCCGGCCTATACCCTAGTCAAATCCCGGTCACACACAAGCGATGGATCGAATCACACATCAATCGCCAAGACAACGAGGTTATGGATGAACGTCTAGTCTTAGGAACAATCGCTTGAAGCACACGCAGAAGCACGAAAGAAGGAAGGGAGGAATTGAACCAAGGAACAAAGCACTCAGGCTCTGGCGGACCGTCCGACCAGGAGGGGCGGACCGTACGCACTGGCCACGCGGACCGTCCGGCCTGCTGCCATGGACTGTCCGCACACACACCGCGGACTGTCCGGCCCTGCACCGCGGACCGTCCGAAAAAGCTAACAGAACCTCCAAAGACGACCCCGAATAACAGACCGTCTGCGGGGAGCACGCGGACTGTCCGCCAGGCACCCGCAGATCGTCCGCCCACTGCTGCGGACTGTCCGAAACCTTGCCCAACGAAAACTCAAAGCCACGAAGGGTCGAAAGAGAAGCCGAGCAAGAACACGAAGAACACGGGAAGAACTCGCTCCTCGCGGACCGTCCGCCGGTCCCTCGCAGACTGTCCGCGCAACACGGACAGAACTGAAAACAGCCTGACCTCGAAGGTCAACTCCCCCAAATCATCATCGGATTTCCCAAACGGTAGAAGCTGTGGAGACAAGGGTTTGGGGACATGAAAAGCGTCACACAAGGATGCTATAGCCCAAAAATCTTGCCTCCTAACTTCCTAAATCACCGGGAATCGCGAATCCTTTGAGCACCACCAAAAGCTAGAGCTCCGACCGAAAATCCTTGAATCGAAGTGGTTTCCCGGCATTTGAGGGCACAAGATCAATCACAAAGGTGCACAAGGCATCCATCCATGTTTCCCTCAAAGAAATCTGGGGAGAAACCCACTCAAATCCGCGAAATCACACCATGAACAAAGGCACCAAAAACAAGCACGAAAAAGACTACGAAAAAAACAACGCCGAATCTTCTATACAAACCAGGAAAGATTCACAAGATCTAGCATGCCGCCCTAGCATCCATCCCTCTCAACAAATCTCTCATGAAGATCTCATGCTAGCCTAGAAAAAATGGAGAAGAAAATAGTCCCGGAAAAGGAGAAAGAGGAGGGGGGAAATGAAACCCTAAGTCCTGGAGAGTGAGAGTCATCGACACACACTCATGGCTTATATATCGGGTCCCGCCGGTGTGGGAAATGACTAGACTACCCCTAACTCAACTACTGGCGATACAACCCATATAGGGGCATTTATGTAATGTTTGTGGGTCTTGCCATCGGACGGCCACGCCTTCGCCGCACCCCGCGTCCTCCCGACGCAAGCCATGCGATCCCGCCGCGTGTCCTCCACTTCGAAGCTTCCCGACGCGCCTGAATCCCGTCTCCGTCGCGTTGGGTCTTCGGACTTGGTTTTGAGGCCCAAACCAAGAAACCGTCCTCTGATGGTTTTGTGGGCAAACCACGAAACCCCGCGTGCTCGGCCCGACCTCCCGCCAAGCCCCTTGACTCGACCGCCACCATGCACCGGCTCGATCGTCCATGACTTTGTCTTTCTCATCTCGCCACCATGTGGCCCGCACCTAATTCCGCCGTCCACCGAGTCCCTCGAACCGAGCCTACTTGTCTCTCCATCTCCTGGAGGCCCCTCAAGGCTGAAGACCTTTCGCGCCCGTTCTTTACCTGCAACAACACGAACTAGGCCGCAGCCTACACCTACGCACTGAGCCAAGAGTCAGTCCAACACCCGTTGTCAATCACTCATCACTGAGGAGCGGTCATCCATCGACCACCGGGACGCTCCTGGTCCTCAATGATCGACATCATTCGAGCAATTCGAAAGATGCCTCTTGATCATCTAGATAAAAACTCTCAAAAGAAGATAATCTCCGAAAGTAGGAAGTACTTTTGGGATGCGCCATACCTCTTCAAACTTGGCAATGATGGAGTAATGAGAAGATGTGTGCCAAGAGAAGAGAGGGTAGAGATTCTAAGGAAGTGCCCCTCGGTGGAGTACGGTGGACATTATAGCCATTTTCGAACCCAAGCAAAAGTATGGTCGAGCGGATTCTTTTGGCCGAAGATGCATGAAGATACTAAAAGATATGTTGCATCATGCCCCGAATGCCAAAGAACTAGAAACATCTCTCAAAGAAATTCTATGCCTTTGAAATACAACCTACAAATCGACATATTCGATGTATGGGGTATAGACTTCATGGGCCATTTTAAAAACTCATTTGAATTTGAGTATATCCTAGTCATGGTTGACTATGTATGCAAGTGGGTAGAGGCTATACCATGTCGTAAAGCTTCCATGGAGGAGTCCATTACTATGATCAAGAATGTGATTTTTCCTCGTTTCGGTACACTAAGAATCCTGATAAGTGATGGAGGAACTCACTTTACCGGGAAGAATTTCAAAAAGTGCTTGTCCAAGTTGGGAATTGAGCATAGGATCTCTACGGCCTATCACCCACAAACCAACGGACAAGCGGAAACGTCAAATAGGCAATTAAAAAGCATCCTCAACAAGACCATAGAGAAGGGAGGCAAAGATTGTTCGAAGAAATTAGACGGAGCTTTATGGGCTTATCGAACGGCGTTCAAGACACCGATTGGTATGACCCCTTATCAATTCATCTATGGAAAAGCTTGCCACCTTCCGGTTGAGTTAGAACATAAAGCCTATTGGGCAATTAAAGAGATGAACCTCGATCTCGATGCCGCGGTGGTGAAACGAAGGATCCAAATAAGCGAGCTAGAGGAGTTGAGGTTGAAAGCATATGAAAATGCAAGCATATACAAAGAGAGCATCAAAAGGTGGTATGATAAAAGATTGAAAAAGAAAGAATTCAAAGAACGAGATTAGGTCCTCCTCTACAATTCGAGGTTTAAAACCTTCGGAAAGGGGAAATTGCAAAGCAAGTGGGACAGACCTTATGTTGTGCATTCGGTGTTCTCCAACGGAGCGGTAACCATTATGGATATAAACGGTAATCAATTTGTGGTGAATGGTCAGTGGCTTAAGGCTTACTACGAACCAGACGTTGTGCCCCTTCACCATGTTGATGTCTTCACCATGGAGGAAGAGCCCGAATGTCCCGCCTAGGACGAAAAACAAGGCATGAATTTCTGTAAATAGTTTTTCTTTTTGTTTTCTGGAGTTTCTCATGAAGATTTGCTGGGCCAACTTTTTCCCATGGGCTAAGGAGGCGAAATAAGGGCGGTACGCGAAAACCGGACCGACCCGCCCCCGAGACATGGTGGGGCCGGCCGGCCCCGGCCGACCGGCCCAGGTGGGTCCCGGCGGCCGTCGTCCCCGATTTTCGCCCGAACTGCTCCTTTTTGACTTCCTTCTTTGGTCAGAAAATTTTAAGGGAAGTTTAAAAAAGGAAAATGAGGTTCTCAGGGTTTTTTCTCTTCGGACTATTTATTTGGCCAAATTGGGAGCTCGGGAATCAACCCCTCCAAGCAATATTTTGCACCCTTGCAGCAGCCATTGTGCCCCCAAGGAGCTTAGAGTTGAAGCAAGAAGCCAAGAACCCTTCGATGGAGGAGGCGATGCGATGCGAGCTCAAGCTACCCGTCAAGAGGACCGCACGCATCCGTTGCGGAGGGCGTGTCCCGATTGGAGCGCTTACATCTCGCAACCCCGTCGAAGGAGGCGATCGTAGCCCGAGCTTGTGAGAGGCCGTCGAAGATAACGACCTCTACATTTGGGACGAGCAGCCCAAGGAGAGGACTCCCGAAGGCCCTAACGGTGACGGTAACGATGGCAACGAAGGTGGCGATGACAATGGTGGTGGCAACGACAGTGGCGACGACGGTGGAGACAATGGCGATGAAGACCCCTTCGGATTGCATCCGATGTGTTGTCGAACTTGCCGTCAATCCATCGGGGATCTCTACACGTCGATCGATGAATGTCTCCAAGCCATGGAAGCGATGAAGCAGCGTATGGAGGATTTGGAGCACGTGGTTGGTGACAACTACAACTACAAGTTCCTTAACCGTAACGTGCGCAAACTTTTTGGCATGGTTGGAAACATGAGAGGCAAGTGGTGCAATACTAGCTTGAAGTACCACTAGGTCTAGTTTTCCCCTTAGGAATTTTGTAAGATACGACGAGGACGTCGTATGTTTTTAGCGTGGGGGAGAGCTAGCTAGCTAGCCTTAGCTTTTAAGTTTCAAAGTTTAGGTTCGGTTTAATCTTCGAGCGAGAGTGTTATAGTTTAATGAGTCTTAGTTTTCGAGTGTGTTTTTTAATTTTTGCAAGTGTCTTAAATTAGTGTTGAGTCAAAGAAAACCAAATAAAAAGAGTCTTGTTTGTTTATCTTTGATTCTTGATATATGAACACAAGTGTGTGGTTTGAAAAATATTTACCGTGGTGCTTAGTGGAATTGCTACTACTTAAAGTATCCATACCACACTTCGATCTTGAGCTTCACATGTTAGTTGTGCTATGTTCAATGCTAAAAGTTGGAGGATTTCAGTTCTGAAAATTATCTTAAAACCCTTGTAATAAAGGTTAGCAAAACCTCTTTTTCCAAGTTGAGAGTAAGAAAAAAATCCTATACAAAGCCAATTTATTATTTGCTCCACCATAACTGTGATTAGCACGATGAGTTGGGCTAGGATCCTTCTCTCTTGGGAGTTTTAATTTCGAGCAATGATCGTGTTCTTGTACTTATCTTTTATTGCTAGCCTCGTCATTCATTCGGTCACGAGACTTTCACCTTGGAAGTCCCGTGCATCGCCGAATTCCATACCCAACCCAATATATCTCTTTTGTACATCACATTCCTTGAACACAACCTACTTTCAAAAGTTTCGTCTCATCTCTAGCATGATTTATTTAAAATTTCAGATTATATGCATGCGAGAAAGAGAGGAGTTGAGAGCTTTGAAAAGTTGTCAAGAGAGAGAAAAATAAAGAGAAAAGTATGAGTATGGAAAAGAAAGAAAGAAAGAAAAAAATGAGAAAGAAAGAATGAAAAATATGAAAAAGAAAAAGAGAAAGATGAGGTAGCAATAAAGATATGAGAGGGATGTATCAAGTGAAAGAAAAGAAAAATAAAGTGTAAGGAAGGATGTCACGTTGTTCAGAGACGAAACTTTCACTCTTTTTCCAACCATGTGCAATCCGACAACGAGGACATCATCGGGGCCTTGTAGTCATAATTATCTTTTGCCCTTGCACATGTCCACCATTCTAAATCTTCTCATCCTGGATATCCCTACATATGGTTAATTCTCATGATCATTGGCTTTGAAAGGTACACAACCATTAGAGGAAGTTCTTAGTTTGACAATACTTGTGTTGATTGCGCTAGCCCTACCTATAGCTCCACTTAACATGTTATATGAGAGACTTATGGGAGGTGAGAGTTTTATAAAATTGGTTTAGGATAGCCACCTCATATGAGTGACTTGCGAGAGCTTGGAGAAAGGTTTTTGTCTAATACTTGTTGCAGGAATTTTGTTTTTAAAATCATAAAAACCCTCCGATGGAAGCAAAGAAGTAAGTATGGCTGAATTTGAAGACTTCGAGTGAAGAGTTTGAGTTGTGGGGTAAATAATGACGTGGTAAAGATTCTAAACGCCCATGTTTATGTTTGATGATCATTACTTTGTGTTTATGTATTAAAGATGAAAGGATTGACTAACTTGTGAAGAAGGATAAGTGGCACGTGATTACAACACCTTGGACGAAGTTCTTTTACGAGTACTTGCTCGAGGACGAGCAAGAGCTAAGCGTGGGGGAGATGTTGACGGTGTATTTTGGTGCACCTAGCATGTTCATTACACTTTGGTTTGGATTTGATTATGGAACTAACCCGCCACTAGTCACACTAATCATATAACAAGTTCATCTATGTGCATGCATTTGGAAGTGTTGTGTTTATGTAGGAAAACATGGACATAAAGGATGGATTCGCAACAAGTTCAAAGGAGCATTTACGGAGTCTTGTTCGTGTTCATGAGCTTGATGAAATCACATCCAATGGTGGCAAGGACCGAAGTGCTACGAAGAACACCCCCGGGGATTGAAGCGTAAAAGACCGAACTTCATGCGAAGAGAACCTCCATCTTGGACGCGAGGATAACATCATCAAAATCATGCAAGTGGAGGGGGCAAAGTACATAAATGCATAAGGACCCACGGAGTGAAAGGGGCGACCGAACCGGGCCGAGGTGGGCCCAGGCCGGCCGGCCCAGCCCACTCCGGTGGCCGGTTCAGTCCCGTTTTCCTTGCACCCGAAGGATCTTGAACCCTAAAAGCCTGGGCGCCGCAATTCGACAGGGGAGAGAGTCATTCGCACCAGAAGGCCATCCACAAGCTAGAGAGAGAGGAGGAGGATCTCCAGAGGGAGATCAACCACCTCGAAGGAAGCACCCTCTCGTGGAGAAGAAGGAAGACACCGTCGGAACGGAAACCATGATCAACGGTGCTATGTCCAGCACCTTGATGGGGTAATCTTCTTATTCGTCCATGGGTTGTAATCGATCTTGAGATGTAATCGCACTTTATTGGATTATCTATATATCATCTTGTGTTGAATATACTTTAATGCTTAAGGTTAGCTACCATGCCGTAAAGGGAGTAGAGCTCCAATGCTTCCTTGGATCCATTCAATATGCCGTGTCCATCATAGGTCTAGTCATGAATACCTTCGCGTAGTGACAGTACGAGAGGAGGGAAAGGGCGAAATCGTGGTCACAACCCCCGATAGATTAGATTGGTTTTCATGTCTTTAAGCGATTGCATGCTCTAGTATCGTAGGCTCGTGGGCGAGTGTCTTCTACCTTGATCGTTTATCATTCTCTCTAGTGCAATTTAATTGTTTTCTAGTATAATAATAGTTAGGGTTTTAGTAGCTAGTGTGTCGTTGTAGATTGAACGCTTGTAATCCCCTTGCTCCGCGGATTGACAAGAACCTTGGGAATCCCGTGGTGAAAAAGGTGTGGGGTCCGTACACTTGCGGATCATAGAGGGATATGTCTTTTATCCGTCAACAGACTGCGTCAAGGACACGATGGATGCATGTTGTGCTGAAATTTGCAAGCTTGAAGGCCACTTCTGAAGGACCGATTAGGCGAACAGAGAGGGGGGGGAGTGAACGGGAGCCGATAAAAATTCTTCTAGAAGGAGATTGAGACTCCGACAAGATGAACTCGCTCGGTCGGACTCCCAAAATCACACGCTCCGCACTTCTACCTTCCGTTTGCCAAACCCACGTAGCCACTGGAGTGCTACTAGTCCTAGGAACAAACACTACCAGCAACCTCAACACACACGCACCCACGACAGTGGAAACAACTCGAAAGCCGGCTGTCCAGAGGGGACGGTTAGACCGGGTATAGGTGGAGGTTAGACCGCCTCCACCAGGCAACCAAGAAATCCTCTGAAACACCTCTTCCAAGCACCAAAACGCACCACGGTTTCACCAACAAAGATCTCTGGTCAAGGCCATGCTAGCTACCAGAAAATCTTGGCAAAAACCAAAACTCCACCCAGGGGCCTAGGGGCGGTTAGACCAGCTACCAGGGGCGGTCTAACCTCCGGTACCCAGCAACGAACACCAAGCAAGAACACCTAGCAAACGGCACGAGAACGACCCAAAATTTCACCAAGATACTCCTCTGATCAAGGTGAACAAACTCACAGAGCAAAATCCGGCGAAACAAAACTTCGACCTGGAAACACCCAGGGCGGTTAGACCGCCCCCCCCCCAAGGCGGTTAGACCACCCCTTCCAGAAAACGAACCCGCGGGTCAAACCTCAACTTCCTTGCGCCCGATCTCCCGAATCACTCCACGGATTGCAGCAAAACTTTGGGAATAGCTGGGTTACCTCCTAGGCAACCTCTACCTCAAAGGAATCGACCCGAAACGCTCACAATCAAGAGGAACCGAAGAAATCGCTTCTTTAGGTCAAGAACTCGCCCAACTCGAAAAACCACCAAATCGAGTCCGATTCAAGGGAGATTTGGGGGCAAAGTCACCAGCCAAAGAGGCACAAGATCCTCATACATGACACCCACGAAAGACCCCAAGAAATCGTCCTCAAAACACCGCCAACAAAGAGCTCCGAAAATCAACACAAAAGAGGACGGGAAAACCACCTTGAGGAACAACGCCGAACCATCTATACATACCATGAAGTTCGTACAAGGTCTAGCTTGCCACCCAAACATCCATCCCTCTCTCTAGATCTCACATGAAGCTCTCAAGCTAGTCCTAGGAAAAACTAGGGAAAATGGAGAACGAAAATGGAAAAACAAATGAGCTAGGGTTCCAAGAGTTGGCTGCCATCCATCCACTCAATGAGTATATATGGAGGCACCCAAAAAACTAAACTACCCTCACCTAATAACTAGGGATACAAGCCCCTCGAGGGCGGATTTGGAAGTCTTTAGAATTTCTACATCGGACAGATGCCCGGCGACTGCACCCTGCTTAGCCTCGACGCAAGCCTTGCGATCCCGATGCGTGTCCTCCGCTTCGAAGCATCTTAACGTTGGCGGCCAGGGTGGTCAGACCGCCCCCCTGGGCGGTTAGACCGGCCCGGGAGATCTGACCGGCCCCAGGCGGTTTGACCGCCCCTCCTGGGCGGTTGAATTGGCCTGGGTCGCCGCACCTCCTCGTCGAGTCTTCGGCCTCGATTTTGTGGCTCAACCGAGTAACCCAGTGGTTTTCTAGTGAATCACTACGAACCCCACGAACTCGGTGTAGCCTCCGCCAATCTCCACTCATGACTTGGCTCCCACGTAGTCCCGGCTCGACCTTGGTTTTGAGGCTCTACCAAGAAACCGTCCACGACTTCATCTTGCTGTTCATGCCACCATGCGGCCCGCTCTTGACCCCACTGGCCACCGGGTCCCTCAAACAAAGCTTACTTGTCTTCTCCACACCTGGAGGCCTCAGCGGCAACGACCTTTCGCGCTTGTTCCTCGCCTGCACCAACACGAGTCAAGCCGCAACCTGCACCTGCAATACTTAGCCAAGATTCAGTCCACACAAGGTTGTCAATCACTCATCACACAAGGAAGCGAGCATCCACCGGTCCTCGAACCACACATGGTCCTCAATCTCCCCCTTGATGAGTGCATTGACAACACCCACATGAAGTAACACAAGAGAAAAAGAAAATAAAAGAAACAAATAAAAAGAAACCTCAACAAGCGATCGGAAGCCAATGAAAGACAAAGAGCAAGATCACTTGAAGAAGACAAGTCTCGGACCCCTTGGGCAAGAGCAACGGCTCGACACATCCGAGACAAAGCAAAGCTCAAGCAAATAGCGCAAACCACCAAAGCGAAGCTCGAACACCACAAAGAGCTCCTACTGCACATATGCAAGCTCCCCCTGAGCCAAAGCACACTCCCCCTGAATAACACAGGAATGCAACAAAGAGCAAAAAGCTGCTCACTCTGCCCAGGGCGGTTAGACTGTCTGCCCCAGGCGGTTAGACCGCCTACCACTCATCTGACCGCATGGAGGCGGTTAGACCGCCCCATGTGACCGGCCCTGCACCAAACTGCTCAAAATTTGCCCGAACCAATTGGAACACCTTCCAAACAGTCCCAGGTGTCCAAAGCATGCACAAACTTCTCCCCTTGTTGACAATGCATGAATCAAGGCAAAATGCGAAAACTTTTAACATATAGTTTCTCAAATATACAAAATTCATCATGAGGAGCTACACAAGTCCAAATGAGCAAGTTAGATACTCTACAGGTTTGTAATGACCTTAACTACGTGATCACCAGGTTTCACAACCATTGGACAAGACTAAAAAGGATTTGAGTAATTTTGCGAAAAGTTACTCTCTCACAAGCAAAAACCTAAACATGAGCAAAACATGTCAAAATAGCAAAGCCACACGAACTTCATGCTAGGACAGCCATTCTAATCATAAGACCATCACAAACACCCACAAGCACCTCATGTCATGTCAAAGCCACCGAGCCATGTGCCTACTTCTATGTATGAGACTTCTCATTGGTAGGAATCATGCAACGGTTTAGCACCCAAAGCAAATTAATTTCAGCACATATGACATGGGAGCACATTTTCCAAGCATTTTACATTTCATTTTCAGATTTATGAATGGTACATGAAATGTCTTTCCGACAAAAAGGAACTTATGCCCCTCCATAAGATAAAGCAAGAGGGCTAAACATTCATGATGGCAATTGAGCCTTTGGCCCCATATGATCAATAAACTAGCTATCCAACCACAAATTAAGCATAGCAAAGCCACTAAAACATGTCAAGATCATATAAGGGCGTTTACACATGAGAGAGCATATATGTGACATTTTTTCAAAAATAGCCATCAACCATGGATCATTCATCAAGATCATCAAGAGCTAAGCCAAACTAACCATAGCATACCAAACAAGCTCACAAAAACATATATAGCGTCCCATGGTGAACAATGTATATAGGAGAAGCTTTTCCTACCCAATGCATATGATACAAAATGCATGCAAACTAAGATATATACAAGGATGCCTATACATCATGTTACATATGCCATGCCAAATGCAAGAAATGCACAAAAGAAAGCTATACATATGCTATAAAGGAGCTCCCACACACCCAACTCAAGAAATCAAACACACACCAAGTCCCCCCCGCAAACGAGTGAAAGTTGCTTGATCTAGGGGTTTGGTAAAAATATCGGCTAGTTGGTCATGTGTGGGTACATGGATCAAAGCTATCTTTCCTTTCTCTACGTTGTCTCTCAGAAAATGATACCTCACTTCTATGTGCTTTGTTTTGGAATGGAGCACTGGGTTCTTTGCAACGCTTATGGCACTGGTGCTATCACATTGAAGTGGGACATGGGTATACTCCTCACCAAAGTCACTCATGGTGTATGAAATCCAAAGGAGGTGAGAGCAACCACTAGCAGCGGCAACATACTCTGCCTCGGTAGTGGATTGAGCAACACTCGACTGTTTGCGGGAAGACCAAGACACCAAAGAAGAACCCAAAAACTTGCAAGTCCCAGAAGTATCATTTGTGGGTGTAGGAAACATGGGTGGAGCTGGGGTTGTGTCAGTCGGTTCCTAAGATGGTTAGGTTTTGGGGGGAAATCATTTTTGTGGTGGGTTTTGTGACGCCCCAGGTAGATCTTGATGAGGGACACAACTTTCATGCAGATTGGCATTTCAAATTTTGAGGGGGGAAACTTGAAAAATCCATTGCAAGCCAGGATTCACTGTTTGCCAAACCCTGCTGACATTCAAAGTTGGCATTCAAATAACTTTTGATCTGGGCAAGAAAACCCTATATGGCTTTTGTAGAAATTGATGCTGGTAGCTAGATCTACAACTTTGGTATTCATCACTTGGTCCAGTTCTATTAAATTTTTTGGAGAAAAATCGGTTGGAACAGGGCACCAGCAACACACTTGAGCACAGAGCGCCGCCGTCGCCGCCCGCCGCCGGCCTTGCCCCGGCGTCCACGCCCGCACCGCCCGAGGACACACCGCCGAGGCGTGCTCCATCTCGAGGCCCCGCGCCCCTAGCGCGCCCCGTCCCGAGGTGCCCCGAGGCCCGCCCCGTCCCGAGGTGCCCCGAGGCCCGTGCCGCCGCCGTACGCGCGAGCCCCGAGCCGCCGTAGCACGACGGGCATCTCCCCTGGCACCCCTACGTCACCCTGAGGCCGCTGAGCAGCGTTTTTAAGCCATCCTGTTCCCCCTCCGCTCGCCACCCAAACCACCCGCCGCCATGGCCGCCGCCGCTCGGTGCTAGCTTCTCCCGCTCGTGCTCGTCGCCGGCCAGCCGCTCTAGTAGCTTCCCTAGGTCCTAGTGAAGCTCACACAGCTGCTTGTTTGCCAGCCTTTCGCCTCCACGCCGCCGTTCACCGGGCCGCCGCGGTCACCGCCGCTGGCCGCCGCGGTCACCGCCGCCGGCCGCCGCCAAACCTCGCCGCCGGCCAACTCCCCACCCCCCCCTCCCGGTTCCCCTCGCCACCCCTATGTGAGCCGATGGTCCCCCACGGCCACTTGCCCGGCCGGGATCGCCGCCGGCTCGCTGGATTTGGCCGGACCCGCGCCGCCCTCCCCGGTCGGGGACCCAATTGCTTCGATTTAAATCTTGTTAGGGTGCTTAGGGTAAAATTTCAGGGCTGGTTTGTGAAGAACCCTATCTAGTGTTTCTTGCAGTTTAGTCCTGTGTCTTGTAAAATGCCTAGAAATTCATAGAAAAATCAGAAAAATCCCGAACCAACTTTGCAGTGTTCAGGACAGGAAATCCCACCTCTTTTGTTATTTGCACAGGGCCAGATTCTAAATAGTTTTAGCATGAAAAATACAAATGTGTTAAACCTAGATCTGTCATAACTTGAAATCCATAACTCTTCTGTAGCCCAATCTTGGATATGTTGTGTGTTAGGACATGACTAGATACTGTGCCAAAAATTGCACAAAGTTATGTAGTAGATCCTGCTAAATAAATTCTTTTCCATTGTTGCAGAAACAGCCTCAATGATTTTTCTTGTTAAATATAATTATGTTCTTGAGCTCAACTTGTGCACATTGTCTTGTAATGCCAAAATGCACATCTTGTGAATTAATCATGATTTTTGGATTAACAGAAATAATTATTCTTGATTTATGCATGTTTTCCTTCGTAAATTAATAAACCAAGTTCAGTGAACCTCCTAGATATATATGCTGGTTCGTTAGGCTTGTTTAGGACAAGAGGGCATACATAAGAAAGTTTGGATCATTTTGATGCTTATTTATTTTTATATGCATTTAAATGGACTCACTAGCTAGCCTTTGTTATTTTCATTAGCATTTAGTTTCCTAGCATCCAAGCATCACATGTGAGTCCAATGGAGCAGGATAGGTGCTAGTAGGCTTAAGAAACACTTTATTAATTTTGGGGAATTTAATTGTTTAATAAAAAGCTTAAAAGCCCTTTTAATAATAAAGGGGAGTTAAAATAAAGAAAACCCCTAATTAATTCTATTTCTTTTTGAATGTATTATTTAATTTCATTAAAAAGATAATTAATTATCATTGCTGACCAGAAAGTAATTCATAAATAAAAATATTATTTACACCCTTGCTTGTGAAAGCAAAAGGATTAAAGCCCTCACATGAAATGACAAGTACAATAAAAACCTTTATTCAAATGTACAATAAAAGAATAACCCATGTACACCCAATAACCTTCCTAAAAGAGAAACATTAGATAGATACTTGTTAAGGTGAATATGACCAACCAAGAGTTGGATAAGACAACAAACTATCACATCACCTAAATCTTGCATTGCATTCCGTGTAGATCTTCCGGACGGAGATTACTCCCTTGTCCCGGAAACCGAGGAAGGAGGAGCGGAAGCATCGCTGCAGTACGTGGAAGTGCTCGACACCGAGGGTGCCCAAGCTAACCTAGCTGACGAAGGCAAGCTCCGGTGCATCTAACCTAGTTTTAAAGTTCTTTATTCAATTACCTATGAATGATTGTGCATTTACGTTCAGGAGTTGAATGAAACCCTAGATGCAAGATCCATAGGTACCTTTGTCCCTACTAGTATGATAGGTCGATAGCTGCTAAGCTATAGGACCGTTACAAGTCGGGTGATGACCTCACTCACGAGAATAGGTTCCTAGATAGGAATCATAATATATCCTAAATGGATTGCTCACGTGGTAAGAGCATGGGATCTGGGCTCCGGTCCAGTGGTTATGTGGGTTAAGTTTTTGAACGTACCAAACATTTGCCGGGAATGGGACCGGTAAGCCTAGTACCTTAATGAGGTGGCGAGGGATCCTACCGTTACTACTCTTGGGATTCGCTCTCACGGCTCGCCACGGTGGTGTATGGTGACTCCGGGTATCTCGCGGGGTATGCCGGATAGCCCGCACCAAAGATCGTAAGATTCCATCCCGACCCGAGGATTTATGGGGACGGCCCTGGGAAAGTTGTCCTTGCGGGGGCAGCCTACCGTGTGTTTGGGTCTACCTTGCAAGGTTTAAATCAATCGATTGTCGGCCTCTCACCGTTACCCGAGACTACTTACTCCACTAGTCATGAGATCCCTAATGATGGAAGTTGATGAAGATGATGCTTGATTAATTTTATTGTACAACTTTGTTTGTACTAGTTGGCTAATGTAGTAAAGATTAAATCTACTATAACTTGTGCTAAAATCTTGATGGTAAGGACCTATTCTTTGTTACTTTTTAGCAAAAGCAACCCAGTAGCCAAAAAGCCTTTCATGGTCTAGAATTGGTGAAGAAGATATCACCGACGGGTAAGTCTTGCTGAGTATTAGTATACTCAGCCTTGCTATAATGTGTTGATCCAGGTAATGCCTTCAGTGATGTGTGGCCCGGAGAGATCTCGCCCGGCTGGGAGCTGGAGTGGGTGGAGGACGACTACTGAAAGCATCATGCATGGCCTCCCATGGTGACTTCGCTTCCGCTAGTTTATTTCCGCTGCTTTCGAAAACTCTGAACTATTTCATCATTGCAAAAACTATGGTTTGTAATAAATAAACCCCTCGGGGTACGAATTTGGATATTAATGTTGTTGTATCTCTGGACTCGTCTTCAAGTGAGTTTTAATGCATATATTCGATCCTTGTTGCTTTTCAAGTGATTTATCGGGCGTTAACCTGGCAACTAACGACAGGATGATACTTTATTATTGCTTAATGACCAAAGTGGATCAGTCTTAGGCGATAGTACGGTATTTTCCTGGGCGGGTTGTCACAGTTGGTATCAGAGCTTATATGCACCAAAGATTAATTAATTAAACTTTAATCACTGATTTTTGAATAAAATATGCCATGATTGTCTGATTTTCCAAAATACGTTGGTCCGCTAAGGATAAACTAGACCGAGAGGCCCTAGAGGGAATTTTGGGTTCTTTCAGGTGGCTTAAATAACCTATGGTTTATTTTGCTAACTCCCAGCACATTACTTTATGTCAGACTTACTTTCTTGCACAACCATACTAGTTCATCACGTTTTGCCATACGTGGTGGTACCACGAGGGAAGTCTTGTGAGGGACTAGTGGGACCTATTCCAATGGGTGTCACGTCGCGTCTGAGTCTCGTCACGTTTTGCCATACGTGATGGTACCACGGGAAAGTCCGTGAGGGATGAGTGAGGCCTATTCCAATGGGTACTCACGTCACGTCAGAGTCTTAAATAGGACGATGTCCAGGCAGCGGCTTAACGCATGGATGTCGTTTCTATAGTGAACGGTAATGTAGGTGGACGCTTTCATGATGTGCTGGCATGAAAGGTTCGTTTTCTGCAGGTACATAACAGCGCTTCGATAGTTGTTAATCAAGTACCGTATAGCTCTCGACTAGATATTATAGGGAGAGACGAATAAAAGCCCTGCCACGGCACTAACTTTGATTTTTGGCTTGATTGCCATGTGAGGTCGAATATGACGTCTTGCATGCATGTTAAAAATCGAAACAACTAAATTGGACCCAAAAATCGAATTTCCATATGTTCTCTAAGGAAGTTTATGCTAGTGTGTGCTTTTTATAAACTAAAGTACCTCTCATACCTAGCCGTCATGCTGCCAAAATTTTTGAAAAAAATTGTTACCTTGTACTAGGTTAATTACACCAAATTGTTAAAAATAATTGCTCCTCAACTAGCTATCTTGTAATAGCAAGTCTCAATCCTAGTTCTTTTTGGGTTGGTTACACTTTCCTAGGCACATCCAGGTTCAGGACCATTCATCTTGTTTCCTTGATCGATGCTCAGCCTTAAAATTTCAATTAAAAGTATTAAAGGATTGATCTAAAACTTGAGAATTTTTTGAGGTTTCTGGATTTTTGGTTACGAATTTTTATTCACAGCTGCCAGAACTTCACCATTTGACATGTCGTTCTCTTTGAGATATGACATGAGTTACATTTGTGTACAGATGGATTTCCCTGTGTTCCACCAGTTCGACGCTGACGGTATGATCCGTACCGACAGGTTGCACTGGGAGGGTTTTCCGCGCCTTGCGTGGTAAGCGCTCAGTGCCGCAGGCTACCTCACCCCACCGACTTACGAGGTTAAGGAGTTTGAGCGCTTTGGCGTTCCCCACTGCAGAGTGATCGTTACTGCTTTGCCACACCCGGACCACGCCGACTGGTTTGACTTGAGCTTTATCTACTGGGGATTTATCACTCACGAGTCGTTGAGTCAGCCGCCCTCAGAGTGTTGACGGACACGGTGACCACAACCCCACCGTGGTAGCTCTTTCTCCGTTTGGACTGTTTCCTGTTGTGAGTCCTCACGACCCAGCATGGTTGGACCGTATGGACCAGCTACGGGAGCTACTGACCCTAGCAGAGCCATTGGATGTTACTCAGACGCTTGCCCGTTATCTGAACGTGGTCTTCACACTTCAGGGGCTGCGTTATAACACCGCAGCGATTATTGGGCAGCGCTTGGAGGCATCTAGGCGCGATTGGGAGCAGACTTTCGACGAAGCACACCGAGCGGCCGAACTTCACCCTTACTCGGGTGCGGCGGGGAGAATGACGGTCGCGTGCTAGGAGGTTTCAGTTAGAGCTTGAGAGAGGCGACCGCCTACAGAGGATCGTAGATCTGGAGGAGGAGAACCATGCACTAGAGGAGGATGCCGATGCGCACAAGATTGAGAGGCTGACGCTACTGCAGAACATTGCTGATATGCAGTAGCAAGTGCAGGAGGCCGAGGTACAGGTGGCAGCCTTGCAGGCTATCGTGGCCTTACAGCCACTACACCCAGTACAGGCACACCCGGAGGAGCAGCAGGCTTTGTCCGGTCTGGATCAGACGAGCCAGGCAGGACCACCGCTACCAACTCCCCCAGCTTCGCCTACGTACAGTGGTGCTTCAGTGGGCAACTAGGTTGCCGACAGCATGGATGAGAAGGATGTCGATCCGATCGAGTTGTATTTGAGATGTTTAGAGTAGTTGGCTTGACAGCACCTCTTCGTGCCAAGTAACTACTTGTATCGCGTCATGTCATGTTGTTTCAAATTCTAGTTGTAATGTCTTTGAACCTTATTCTACCGTATTGTAATAAAGAATGCTTAAGCATGTATGCTTTAAGTAAATTTCGTTTGTCATTCAAATTTGAAACCTTCTTGCGTATGAATACCAGATCCTTGGATAAACCGTTGCAAATGACCACGCTTGTCAATTTTGCATTTGTCGGTGCGGAATATGGTCCCGACACTAACCGGTAGATAGCGCCTAGGTCTATCCCTCTATGGTCGATGCTAAGTAACAAATGACACGAGAGATTTTATCCTGGTTCGGGCCGCGGGGCCGTACGTCCGGCGGGGGCGTGCTCGGGGCACTATATTACTTAGCACCGGGGTGCTTGTAGTGGGGCAAATACAAGCAAGGCGGGAGAGGAAGCGTGGCCTCCAAGTCCCCGGAAGGGTGGCCGAAGATGTTGTGGGAGAATGAGGAGTGTATGCGTGGTGTGTGAGGAGTGTTCTCTATTGTTCGTCTCCTTTCCTCTGTCCGTCCCCCCGCGGGCCGGGGGCTCGCCTCCCCTTTTATAGGCCAAGGGGACGGCGAGTTACATGCACGCCGCGCTATCCGGCTACGTGGGGGTGCGCGTCGTGCTACGGCCGTAGAGTGGGCGGCCGTCGGACGATCTTTGCGGCGATGCGGCCATGATGGCCTACTTCGTACCCGAACGGTGGCGGTTCGAGGGTAGGATGGCGGCAGGCGGTGGTGGCGTCCTCCGTAGGCTTCGTGGGAGGTGCGATGATGGCCGGTACGGGGTACGGGAGCGAGCGAGAACGGCGTTCCTTCCCAACGCGCTTCACGGTAGCGGAGTGGTTGCTACGGCACCGGCGTGCGCCCGCACGCGCGGGTACGGCGGCCACGCCGTCACGGTGGCCGGGATGGCGGTCCACCGGCCTAGCGCCACCACCTAACCCCCGTAAGGTCACGGGGAAAGTGAAATCGAGGGTGCGCCCGGCCCCCCTTCGAGGGTCGGGCGCGTTAGCCGTCTTCGTAGTGGGCGCGCGGTGTCACGGGACCGACACCGGCCGTACCGCACGGTCCCTTCCCACGGTGGAGGGGATGGGCGCCTCCCCGGGGAGTTGGTGCGGCGGCACGGGGCGCGAGCCCCGGCGCATGATGGCGCCGTCCCGCGGCGTCGGGGCGTTAAATGCCCGTGTACGGGGCCGGCGCACGCGTGCGGGACGCCCGTGAGCGTGGCGGGCCCCGGCCGGGGACGGGACGGACCCTCGAGCGAAACGCGACCCGCTCGAGGGGGAGTGAGCCCTCGAGCGGGGCGGGACCACTCGAGGGAGGAGTTGTCCCTCGAACGGGGCGGAGCCCGCCCCGAGGGGGTGCGCCCTCGAGCGAGGCGGAGCCCGCTCGAGGGGATTTCTAAGAGAGCCGTCTTGGTGGGCCGTCGGAGTCCCGCGGCGTGGGCCGTCTCCTGCATGGTTAGTCACCTGCATGGTTAGGCTTAGCGCATTTCGGTACTGGGATTTAAGTGAGGGTTTCCCCGTTGTTTAAGGGGACCCCTAGGGCGGTCCCCGACAGTAGCCCCCGAGCATCTGCGGGTTTGCCGTTGAGGCTCCCGCAGATGCTGGAACCTACTGATAGGACGTTCTTCCCTCCTTGTTTGCGAACGCTTTCCGTGGGGCCGCGTCAGCGGACCCGCGGGTCTAGCCCCCGAAGCCCTGCAGGAGTGAGGGTTCTCTGCGAGGGGTTAACCACGAGAGGTCAGAGAGACGTGGCACATATGCCAACCGGCATCGGCGGTATTTCAGCCCGGCTTCGGGGGTGCACGCACCGCTGACACTGTCTCGGGCGGGTGCAATTTCAAGGAGGTGTAGCCGCGCGTCAAGCCCCCGAGCCTTGGCCCGTTCGAGGCGATCGGGTAGAGCTCGACGACTTGTTTCTTAACGCGCCCTCGCCGTCCCTCCGCGGGACGGAGGGTGAGGTTTCCCGCAACTCCCATTGAGCGGGTCGCGACTGCTGATTCCTCTTCGAGCCGGTCGCGGGTGGTTCAAGTGGACGCCCATGCCCCGTTCGATAAGGGTAGGCCGCGCGGTCCGGAGACACGTCCATGGAAGCGCTTGCGTGGGTTTGCTAGGTGGGGCTCGGTCCCGTTCGCTAGGGACCGAGGGCGCGGAAGCTCTCCCTCGGTGGGATCCCCCGCGCTAGGCGCCCTCGGCCGGCTCTCGAACACGACATGTGGGGCACCCTCGAGCCGACGGGCTCGAGGAACGGCTCGAATGCGCGTGCCCTCGTCGTCCCCGACTCGCGACCTGTGGCGCCCTCGTTCGAACCCGTCGAGGGTCAGGCTTCGAACCTCTGATCAGTAGGGCCGTGCGGGGTGGCGCCTGGGCGGCCCCGTCTTTTCACGTTTGCGGCCGTCGAGGGGTCTGGGCGAGCCAGCCCTCGAGGTGCGGGTTGGTGGTGCAGCGCGGCATGGGTGCCCGGGGTTGCCAGCTCTACATCGAGTGGGTCCCGGGCGACCTTCTCACGCGTGCGCCCGCAAGGTACTTGTCTCGAGCGGGGGTTCGCTCCGCTCGAGGGTTTTGCGTGGCATGGGTGCCGCGGTCGCCCGCTCTACATCGAGCGGGTCCCGGCGACCTTCTCACATCGATATCCCGTCGAGGGTTGACGTCGTCTTGAGCCGAGGGCTCGCGCCACTCGAGGGTTTTTACGTGGCATGGGTGCCGCGGTCGCCCGCTCTACATCGAGCGAGGTCCCGGCGACCCTCTCACGCCGATATCCCGTCGAGGGTCGTTTTTATTTCGAGCCGAGGGTTCGCCCCCGCTCGAGGGTTCCCCTTGCTTGGCAAGGGATCCGGGCATTTAAGTGCCTCGCGGTCGTGGCCGCGGTTTTGCGGTGCGGGCGCGCCTTTTTGGCGCGCGCGCGCGCGCGCGCGCGCGTTGTGGGCGGCTTGGCGGCGGACGTGACGGCTTCGCCTCGGTCGCCGCCCGTCTTTGCCGTAATGATGACCCGCTCGCGGTGTTGCTGCGGTCGTGGTGGGGCCCGCCCGTCGACGCGATGGAAAGATTCCCTGCAGTTAATGCTAGTCGGGGCGTCCGCTCCGAGAGCTCGCCCGTCGGCCTATAAGATCTGCAGGGAGGAAGGGACGACGGTTTTTTACCTTAGCTTCTCACCGTTTTCGGTCCCCCGCCCCTTCGCCTTCGTTTTGCTCTTACCGCCCCGCGCGGGCTCGCTGTTAGAGCTTTTTTCTTCCGTTCCTTGTCCTCCGTCCTCGCTTTCCTTTGCCTTCTCCATGGCGCCGCCTCGGCCCTCCCCTCGGGATCCCGGAGCCGTATGCCCGGGAAAGGTCGGCGGTGACGCCATTGGCCCTCGGCGGCGGGTCGCCGCCCGGCCGGCGGCGGCCAACGAAGACGGACGCCCGGCGGAGTGGATTGTGCCGCCGGCCGCGGACCGCGAGCCCAACCCGCCGGAGGGCTACGTGGTGAGTTTCGTTCGTTACCACGAGCAGAGCTTCACCGCGCCGGCGAGCACCTTCATGCGGGCGATGTGCTACTACTACGGGGTGGAGTTGCACAACTTCGCCCCCAACGCGATCTCGCAGGCGGCCACATTCGTGGGCGTCTGCGAAGGGTACCTCGGGGATCCCGCCCAATTGGGAGCTCGGGTACACCTTTTCCGCGGGGAGCTCATCACGCAGCCCCACGACGGAGCCAAGGACCCGCCGCGCGATGCGCGCCGGCGGGATGTCGCTTGCCTCGCGTGGGCGGTTCAAGGACGTCTACATCCCCTGCACCATGACGACGAACAACGCCGGCTGGGAGCGGGGATGGTTCTACCTGCGCAACGCCGAGCCCGGCCTTCCCCCCTACACCGGCCGGGTGTTCAAGGAGAGGCCTGACTCCTGGGGCTACGGGGTGTCCACGTCTCAGCACCGGGCGCGGCAGGAGTCGGTGCTGGGCGCGCTGCAGCGGCTGAGGAAGCACGGGCTGACCGCGATGGGCGTCCTCGCCTTCCTCCACCATCGGCGGGTCGTGCCTCTGATGGAGAGGCCGCTCTGCATCTTCGAGATGACGGAGGCGGCCAACCCCGTCGACCTGGCGAGGTCGCGGATGCTCCCGACGCCCCTTGAGCGGCCGTATGCGCTCACCCGGGCGCGGAGCGCCGTCGACACCGGACGCCGCCGATGCCCGAGGGCCGGACCCCCGTGGGACCTCGAGATGCTCCCCCCTCGGCCCGCCGGTGAGTCCGGTTTTCGGTTTTGTTTTAGTTCCCGGTCTTGCTTTCGTTTTCGACGTGCCACTACCGCTCTCCGCGTGCGGCTCGGTGGAGTTCACCATCGCCAAGTCCGTTCCGCCCACCCCCGACTCCCGCGCCGGCGGCCGGGCGGCGCGCGGCGGCCGGCCGAGAGGAGGCGGCGCGCAAGAAGGCGCGCGCGAAGCGACGTCAAGCGCGTCGCGACCGGCGGGCGGCGGAGTACGGCGGCGTGAAGAGCTGGGGCTCTCCTCCCCGGGGACCGAATGGTGCTCGTCCTCGGAGGAGGACGAAGAGGAAGAGGCTGAGGGGGAGGGCCCCTCAGACAGGTGGCAGCCTGCGCCCCCATCGCCGGAACCCGCGCCGGCGTCAAGGGCGGCATTGCCTGGGGCGGGCGCACCGCGCCCGCCGCCGGCCATCGTCATCGGGAGCGGCGCGCGCCGCGCGAGGTGTCGCGCGCGCGCCACGGAGGCGCGCGCGGCGGGTGCGCCCGTGCGCGCGTCAAGCGTGCCCTCGCGCACGGGGCGAGCGTGCCCGCACGCGCGGCACCATCGTCGGGGGGTGCGACGGAGGGCGCGTCCGCGCGCGGGGCGAGCGTGCCCTCGCGCGCGGCGGCGCCTTCGGGAGGTGCGGCGTCGGTCGCGCCCGCGCACGGGGCGGCGCGCGCCGCGCGGACGGCCGGCGCCGTCGGGAGGCGCTACCGCGGCGCCGCACCGCACCGGCCTCGTCCGCGAGGCCTCGAGGAAAAGGAAACGGGCCTTTTCCTCTTCGAGGTAAGGAGCTCGTCTTTTTTCGCTTGGTTTGCTTCGTTGGTGATCGGTGGTCTAACCCTCCATTCGCGCCCGTGTAGGGTGGTGCCAACCGTTCCCCCTCTTGCACCCGGCCAAGGTGCCGAGGACGGACGCGTCGATCCCCACCCGGCGGCGCTCGTCGAGGGGGTCGTGTCCGGGGACAAGCACGGCGGCGGGCACGGGCTCGCAAAGCCCGGCCGGGGCCTCGAGGCCCCGGCCGGCGCGTTCGGCCCGCCGTGGCGCGGCCCCGAGGGCCGCCGGGGGCGGCCGGCACCGGTCGTCGCGGAGACGCAGCGCGGCGACGGCCGTGGTGGAGGTGGAGCGGGCGCATCCTACGGGGGCGCCCACGGAAGCGGCGGCGCGGCCCCGGAGGTGGCGGCGCGCGCGCGCCGCGCGCGCCGCGGCCGCGGTGGCGCAAGGGAGGCGCCGCGGAGGCGGCGCAGGTGGCGGCGTCCGCCGGCCATCCCCGCACGGAGGTGGTGGAGGTCTCGGACGACTCCCCACCGCCTGGGTGGGATCGCGTGGGCCGCCCGGCCCACGACCCCCCCGAGCCCCGGAGGGGGCCCTCGTGAGGTGGCACGAGGGTCACATGGTGGTGGGGGGCCGAGGACACGGTGCCGAGGCCTCGTCCTCCCGCGCCGGTCGCCCCGCCCGTGTGGAGGGGGCCGTCGAGGATCCCCCCGCGTTCGCCGACACCGGGGGGAGCAGGAGCTCGGAGCGAGCTCCGGAGCCACGGCACCACGCTCAACCGTGCGCCGAACGAGGCGCCGCGGGTCCATGGCGGCCCGGCCCGGCTCGTCTTCCGGGTGAGCCGTGGTTGCTCGTCCTTTTTTCCCTTTTCGTTTTCGTACGCCGCATTCGAGTCTCGGTGCTTACGAGCTTCGATTCCGTAATTGACAGAGCTCGAGCGTCGTGCCCACGATAAGTACCATGCCTTCGACCGGGAGCGGTGCGGCGCCTTCGACGCGCTTGCGGATGCTCTCAGGACGCCGGACGGCTGGCTGGCGTACCGGGCGACGGCATGGTGCGACGAGCTCCCGGAGAGCTCGGGACGGGGCGCCCGCGGCGTTCGAGCCTCGAGCGGATTCGTGCGGCCCTCGTCGATCGTGACGAGGCGCGCGTGGAATGCGCGCGCGGACCTAGAGAAGGCGCGGACGCCGGCCGCCAACCGGGAGGCGGAGGTGGCCACCGCTCGCGCCGAAGCTCGGGAGCTCCGCACGTCGCTCGAGGGGGCACGGGCGCAGCACCGTCGGGGGCCGAGGAACGGCGCGCGGGGCCGGGCGGCGCGCGCCAAGGAGGCCGACGACCCGAAGGCTGCCTTCGACGCCAAGGCTGCGGCCCTCGCCGTTGCTGAGGAGCGGCTCCAACAAGAGAGCGCCGCCCACCAAGGGGCTGAGGAGTGGCTGCAGCAGGGGCAGGCCGCCCTCGTCGACGCCCGTGCAGCGCTGGAGCGGGAGTGCGCCGCCCACGAGGTGACGCGGAAGTCGCTGGAGGAGCGGAATGCCACGCTCTCCAAGGTCGAGGACGAGGCGCTCGTGCTCAGCATCAGCAACGCCAACCAGGAGCTGGCCCTCCGCGAGCAGGGCGAAACCGTCCAGCGCCTCGAGCTGTCGGTCGAGGCCGTGCGCCGGGACTTCGAGATGGAGAGGAAGCAAGTCGAAGGTGCGCCACTGTTCGATTCTTGTTCTATTGGTTTTTCGTTTGGGAACTCGCATTCCCGTTTTCTGATTTCTTCTTGTCTTGTCGATTCCAGGCTTGCGCACTGCCTTGGGGCACGCGGCTGAGCGGGGCCGAGGCGCTCGCAGCTTCCTACAACTCCTCCGAGCGGGAGTTGCGGGGGTTGCGCGATGCGGCCCTCGAGACCCGCCTCGTCGTCGAGGAGGGTGAAGCCCGGGCCGCGCGGCCTCCCCGGCCAGCCGTCTGCGTGCCCTCGGTGGCCATGTCACCGGGCGGATGCGTCGGGCGTTGCAGCTGGGTGTCCAGAAGGCCCTCGGAGTGGTGCGATCCCACTACGAGGTTAACTTCGAGGCGCTGGCGGAAGGCTACGTCGTGCCCGAGGGCGCCGAGGACGAGGTGGCCATGGAGCGCGCGGATGCGCTCGCCGGCCGACGTCGGCGGGTCGCTTGCCGAGGCCTTCGAAGAATTCCTCTTCCCGACGCCGCCGATGGTGCTGCTCCTCCCGCCTGAAAGCAGTTGGGCGCCAGGCCCATTTTTTGTTTTCATGTATCAGAATTCTGGCCTCGTGGCCTTTTGTAAATAAACAAGTTGTCTCGTGAACATAAACAGTTGCTGTAAATGAAGTTGTTTGTTTATTACGCTTTTTGTTTCTCCTTCTTCCCCGAGTGGATTCTAGTTAGGGAAGTTCGATTTTCGTAGGGGGCCCGCCGGGTTGGAGGTGAGAGAGAGGGGCCATAGCCACGCGGCGTAGGCTATCTCTCGGCTCGCACGCTCCTTCCACCGTGCCGCCCGCGCCCCGTTCGAATCGTGGCTCGAAGTTGAAGTAGGAAACAAACTTAGCGCGTGTTGTTTTGTTTTTTGCGCGAAAAAATGGGACCATTTTTGGGGGGGATGACCCCCGCAGTAGCCCCCGAGGGTAACTTGGGTTTCAGGGGAAAGCCGAGTTGTCCTTTTATTAGGCTTGGAGCGTTTACATAGTTGACACCAACTGGGGTGTTGGCCATGTGTTTTTACAACGGAAAGTACTTGGAAAAAATCCTAGCTAAGGGTAGAAGCGACGTAGCTGTTGGATGTTCCAAGCGTTGGTGAGCTCTTCACCATCCTCGTTAGCCAGCTTGTATGTGCCCGGCTTGAGCACCTTCACCACGACGTAGGGTCCCTCCCATGGGGGCGACAGCTTGTGGCGCCCTCGGTTGTCTTGGCGCAGCCTTAGGACCAGATCCCCCTCGCTGAAATCCCGTCGACGTATCTTGCGCGCCTGATAGCGTCGTAGGGACTGTTGATACCTCGCGGAATGCATCAAGGCTACGAGGCGTGCCTCGTCCAGCTGGTCCAGCGAGTCCTCGCGGGCTCGCTGGTTAGCGTCCTCGTCGTAGCCTCGAACCCTAGGTGACCCGTATTCCAAGTCCGTGGGGAGGACGGCCTCCGCGCCATGGACTAGGAAGAACGGGGTGAACCCGTGGCTCGCTTGGGGTTGTCCTTAGGCTCCACACAACCGCCGGTAGTTCTTGGAGCCATTTTCGCCCGATTTGTTGTGCCGGTCAAAAATTCGGGGCTTGAGGCCCCGTAGGATTATGCCGTTGGCACGCTCCACTTGGCCGTTGGTCCGTGGGTGTGCCACGGCCCGCCCAATCCACGCGGATGTGGAACTTATCACGAACTCCAAGAACTTCCGCCCGTGAACCGGGACCCGTTGTCCGTGATGATGGAGTTTGGCACTCCAAAGCGGTAGACGATGTCGGTGAAGAACGTGACCGCTCGCTCGGCCCTTAAATTCTTGATGGGGCGCACCTCCACCCACTTGGAGAATTTGTCGATCGCAACTAGCGGTGGGTGAAGCCCCCGGCGCCTTCCGCAGGGGCCCGACGATATCCGGCCCCCACACGGCGAACGGCCATGTGACGGGGATGGTCCGCGGGCGTGAGCGGGCGGGGTTGGATTTGCGGGCGTAGAACCGGCACCCTTCGCGGTGCGTACGATTTCGCCCGGCGTCCCGCGACCGCGGTAGGCCGCAAAAAGCCTTGGCGGAACGCGTTGCCGACGAGGGTGCGGGGTGCGGCGTGGTGGCCACGGATCCCCGCATGGATGTCCCGTAGGAGCTCGCGCCCCTCGGGAATGGGCACGCACCGTTGTAGGATGCCCGAGGCGGCGCACTTGTGCGCTTCGCCGTCGACGAGGGTGAACGACTTGGCCATCCCGGCGATGCGTCCGGCCGCGGCTCGGTCTTCGGGGAGCTCTCCTCGAGCGATCCGTGCAATATATTTCTCCCCGCCGGTCCGCCCGGGCGGGGAGCCGGCTCGATGTCCATCGCCTCGGCCTCGTGGGGAGCCGTACCCCTCGAGGAGGGAGAGCACGTACACCTCGTTCGAGGGGTCCTCGTCCATGGGCTCCGCACCCGCCGGGGCTCGAGGTAGCCCCCGAGGGTTCGCCGCGGTTCGAGGGGTAGGGCTCGAAGACGACCGAGGGTTGAGCGATGTCACGCGCGAAAACGTTCGGGGGGGACGGTGATCCGGCCGGACGCGATCTTGGCGAGTTCGTCCGCCTCTTCATTGTGCCCGCGGGGCACATGGTTGAGCTCGATGCCGTAGAACTTGTCTTCGAGGGCCCGCACGGCCCCGCAAGAGGCCTCCATCTTGTCGTCGTGGCGGCCCTCGCGTTCTTCATGACTTGATCGATCACGAGCCGCGAGTCCCCGCGCACGTCGAGGCGCTTGACGCCCAACTCAATGGCGATCTTGAGGCCGCAAAGCGGGGCCTCGTACTCGCCCATATTGTTGGACGCGGGGAAGTGGAGGCGCACCGCGTAGCGCATGTGCTCCCAAAGGGGTGACACGAAGAGAAGGCCCGCGCCCCGCTCCCCGGTTTTCATCACCGAGCCGTCGAAGAACAGGGGACCGCACTCGCCCGGATTTGTGGGGGCGGCGCTCGTGTGTCCGTCCACTCGGTGACGAAATCCGCCGGATTTGCGATTTGATGGCCTTGCGCGGGGCGTAGGTGAGCGTTTCGCCCATCAGCTCCACGGACCACTTGGCGATCCTACCCGCGGCGTCGGGGTTGCGGATGATTTCTCCTAGCGGGAAGGGGAGGAAACCACCGTGACCGGGTGGGCCTCGAAGTAGTGGCGGAGTTTGCGCCGCGCAAGAACCACTGCGTACGGCGCAGCTTCGGACCTGTGGGTAGCGCATCTTCGTGTCCGAGAGGACCTCGCTGATGTAGTAGACAGGCCGCTGCACCGGCAGGGCGTGTCCTTCCTCCGTGCGCTCCACAACGATCACGGCACTCACCACCTGGGTGGTTGCGGCTACGTAGAGCTGCAGGGGCTCGCCGTCCCGCGGCGGCGTGAGGATCGGGGCGCGTGTTAGTGACGTCTTTAGCTTGTTGAGTGCGTCCTGGGCCTCGGTGGTCCAGGAGAAGCGCTCGTGCTTCTTGAGCAGGCGGTAGAGGGGCAGGCCCTTCTCGCCGAGCCGCGAGATGAAGCGGCTCAAGGCGGCAAGGCACCCCAACACTTTCTGTACCCCCTTGAGGTCCTTGATCGGACCCATCCGTTCGAGGGCCGCAACCTTTTCAGGGTTGGCCTCGATTCCCCGTTGGGAGACGATGTATCCCAGGAGCATGCCTCGCGGCACTCCGAAGACACATTTTTCGGGGTTTAACTTGACCCCGTTGGCCCGTAGGCGTTGAACGCGACGCCAAGGTCGCCAACCAGGTCGTCCGCCTTCCTGGTCTTCACGACGATGTCGTCCACATACGCTTCGACCGTCCGCCCGATGTGATCCCCAAAAACGTGCTGCATGCAACGTTGGTATGTAGCACCTGCGTTTCTGAGGCCAAATGGGATCGTGAGGTAGCAAAACGTCCCGAACGGGGTGATGAACGAAGTCGCGAGCTGGTCGGACTCCTTCATTTTTATCTGGTGATACCCGGAATAAGCATCAAGGAAACAGAGCAGTTCGCACCCAGCAGTTGAATCAACAATTTGATCAATGCGTGGCAAAGGAAAAGGAACTTTGGGACATGCTTTATTAAGACTAGTGTAGTCTACACACATCCGCCACTTCCCATTCTTCTTTTTTACAAGCACAGGATTAGCTAGCCACGTCGGGTGGAACACCTCCTTGATGAATCCGGCCTCGAGGAGCTTCCGCGCCTCGCTCCGATTGCCCGTCGCCGCTCCTCGTCGGGCGCGCGCGCGCCCGCGTCGTACGGCGCGAGCATTTGGCGGATGTCAAGGGAGTGCTCGGCGACTTCCCTCGGGATGCCCGGCATGTCCGAGGGGCTCCACGCGAAGATGTCGGCGTTGGCGCGGAGGAAGTCGACGAGCACCGCTTCCTATTTGGGGTCGAGGGTGGAGCGGACCCTCAACGCCTTGCCCTCGGGGGCCGAAGGGTCGAGGGGGGACCCCCTTGGTCCGCTCCGCGGCCTCGAAGGTGCTCGCGTGCTTGGCGGTGGGGTTGAGGTCCTCGTTGACCATCTTCTCCGGCCGTGTTCGAAGGACCGATACGGCGAACCGCAGAGGGGGGGGGGGGAGTGAATGGGAGCCGATAAAAATTCTTCTCGAAGGAGATGAAAACTCCAACAAGACGAACGCGGCTTCCAACACACGTCTCCGACTCACTACCAAGGTTGGTCAAGCCCACGTAGCCACCGGAGTGCCACCGGACCTAGGAACCAACACGCAACCTTCCGACCCGAGAAACGCAACGGAAAAACCAAGCCTCGAGTCTACAGACCCACGCCGGTCGGACCGGTGAGCACCACCGGCCGACCGGTCCCCGCCGGTGAAACCGAACAACTTTCACTAAGTGGCTCTACACCGGTCGACCGGGTGAGACGCACCGGTCGGACCGGTGGCGACTCGAAAGCCCCCAAGGCACCAAACAGTCAACCGACCACCAAACCGACCCAAACTCGAAACAAGAAGCACCACGGGACAACAACGAACTCACCAAGACGTTCACCCGAGCAAAATCCCACAAGGGCTTACACCGGTCGACCGGCCAAGAGCACCGGTCGGACCGGTGTGGCTCGGGCGGCTCGGGATGAACAAGACCCGCGGGTCAACTCCCCCAAATCCAAATCTTGATCTCCCGAATCGCTCCACGGACTTGAACAAGACTTTGGGGATATCGAGAACACCTCATGAGGAGTCCATAGCCAAGTTTAATCCCACCAAATCTCGTCCAAAAAGGAGGAATCGAAGAAATCCCGCCGAAAGCACCTTCAACCCAAGAACTCAAGAAACCCCCAAAAACGAGCACTTTTACTCACGGATTTGGGAGGGGAATCACAGCCCAAAGAACCACGAAGGGTTCCCACAAATTTCCCCCATCAAATCCCCAAGAGAAAAGCCTCGAAACCAACCCAAAGAAATCACCAAGAAAGGGCTCCGAAAATCACCACCAAGAACAACCGGGGAAAACACATCCAAACCTTGAGGAACCACGCCGAATCATCTATACATGAAACAAAGGTTCGTACAAGGTCTAGCAAGCCGCCCGATCATCCATCCCTCTCTACAAGATCTCTCCGTGAAGCTCTCTTGCTAGTCCTAAGGAAAACCTAGAGAAAATAGGTGGAAAAAAGGAAAACTAATGAGCTAGGGTTCCAAGAGTTGGCTGCCATCCTCTCACCTCTTGGGTTATATAGGCGGCAACCGAATGTCTAAAATGCCCCTCTCTACTAACTAGGGATACAAGCCCCTCAAGGGCGGATTTGGAATTCTTGATGTCTTCACCATCGGACGGATGCCCGCGACCGCACCCCGCGTAGCCTCGACGCAAGCCATGCGATCCCGACGCGTGTCCTCCGCTTCGAAGATTCCGGTCGCGTCGTCGCACACCGGTCGACCGGTGCTCCTCACCGGCCGGACCGGTCCCCACCGGTCGACCGGGCCGGACCCACCGGTCGGACCGGTCCGGTGCCGCCGCACCTCCGTCTTCGGTTCTCTGGTCTTGGCTTTGTGGATCAACCAAGGAACCCGGTGGTTTTCTCGGTGAACCACCGAAACCCCGCGAACTCGGTGTAGCCTCCGCCAATCTCCACTCATGACTTGGCTCCCACGTAGTCCCGGCTCGACCTTGGTTTTGAGGCTCAACCAAGAAACCGTCCACGACTTCATCTTGCTTGTTCATGCCACCATGCGGTCCGCACTTGACCCCCGCCGGCCACCGGTCCCTCGAACGAAGCCTACTTGTCTTCTCCACACCCGGAGGCCTCACCGGCGACGACCTTTCGCGCTTGTTCTTCACCCGCACCAACACGAGTCAAGCCGCGACCCGCACCCGCAATACTTAGCCAAGAATCGGTCCACACAACGTTGTCAATCACTCATCACACAAGGAAGCGACCATCCACCGGTCCTCGAACCACACATGGTCCTCAATCTCCCCCTTGATGAGTGCATTGACAACACCCACACGAAAGTAACAAGAGAGAAAAGAAAAAGAAAAGAAACGAACAAAAAGAAACTCCAACAAGCGATCGAAAGCCAAACAAAGGCAAAGAGCAAGATCACTTGAAGAAGACAAGTCTCGGACCCCTTAGGCAAGGGCAACGGCTCGACACATCCGAGACAAAGCAAAGCTCAAGCAAAGAGCACAAACCACCGAAACAAAGCTCGAAAACTCTCAAAGAGCTCCCCCTGCACACATGCAAACTCCCACTGAACCAATGCAACTCCCCCTGGACGAATGCATGCAAGAAACCACATGAAACAGACAGCTGAGCACTTTCACCACACCGGTCGACCGGTCATCACCACCGGCCGACCGGTGCCCAACATATGTACAGGACCAGCACTCACACCGGCCAGACCGGTGCTCATCACCGGTCAGACCGGTGTACAACAGAGCCCAAAAATGGCTCGAAATCACCTGAAAGCCTTCTAAATGCGTCCAACAAGCCATTTCAAGCTCAAACTTCTCCCCCTTTTTGGCAATGCATGAATCAAGCCAAAAATGCAAAACTTGCAACCTAGAGCTTCTCAAATATGCAAAATTCAATAAAGAATGCTACACATGTCCAAATGAGCAAGTTAGATACTCTACGGCTTCGTATCGATCTCAACTACATGATCACCAAGTTTCACAACCATTGGACGAAGCTAAGATGGATTTTGGCAATTTTTGCGAAAAACTTGCCTCTCATGAGCAAAATCCTAAACATGATCAAAGCATATCAAAATGGCAAAGCCACACAAACTTCATGCTAGGACAGCCATTCTAATCATAAGACCATCACAAACACCCACAAGCACCTCATGTCATGTCAAAGCCACCGAGCCATGTGCCTACTTCTATGTATGAGACTTCTCATTGGTAGGCATCATGCAACGGTTTAGCACCCAAAGCAAATTAAATTCAGCACATATGACATGGGAGCATATTTTCCAAGCATTTTTCATTTCATTTTCAGTTTTGTAAATGGTACATGAAATGTCTTTGCGACAAAAAGGAACTTATGCTCCTCCACAAGATAAATCAAGAGGGCTAAACATTCATGATGGCAAATGAGCCTTTGGCCCCATATGATCAATAAACTAGCTATCCAACCACAAATTAAGCATAGCAAGGCCACACAAACATGTCAAGAGCATGTAAAGGCATTTACACATGAGAGAGCATACATGTGACATTTTTCAAAGGCATAGCTATCAACCATGGATTATTCATCAAGATCATCAAGAGCTAAGCCAAACTAACCGTAGCATACCAAACAAGCTCACAAAGACATATATCTCATTCCATGGTGAACAATGTATATGAGAGAAGCTTTTCCTATCCAATGCATATGATACAAATGCATGCAATCTAAGATACAAGGATGCCTATACATCATGTTACATATGCCATGCCAAATGCAAGAAATGCACAAAGGAAAGCTATACATATGCTACAAACCGGCTCCTCGAGGGGAGGAAAAACGGGCTCGACACCACCGGCAAAAGAGAGCTCCCACATACCCAACTCAAGAAATCAAACACACACCAAGTTCCCCCCGCAAACGAGTGAAAGTGGCTTGATCTAGGGGTTTGGTGAAAATATCGGCTAGTTGGTCATGTGTGGATACATGGATCAACGCTATCTTTCCTTTCTCAACGTTGTCTCTCGTAAAATGATACCTCACTTCTATGTGCTTGGTTTTGGAATGGAGCACTGGGTTCTTTGCAACGCTTATGGCACTGGTGCTATCACATTGAAGTGGGACATGGGTATACTCCTCACCAAAGTCACTCATGGTGTAGGTGATCCAAAGGAGCCGAGAGCAACAACTAGCAAGCCGCAACATACTCGGCCTCGGTCGTGGATTGAGCAACACTCGACCGCTTACGGGAAGACCAAGACACCAACGAAGAGCCCAAAACTCGGCAAGTCCCGAAGTGGACTTCCTATCCAACCGACACCCGGCAAAATCCGCGTCTGAGAAGCCATGAAGCGCCAAAGAAGAGGACGCGGAGTACCAAAGGCCGAAGTCGGGAGTGTGACGCAAGTACCCGAAAATTCTCTTCACCGCTTGCCGATGCGAAGTCCTCGGAGACGCTTGAAAACGAGCGCACGGCACACCGAGAACCGTATGTCCGGCCTCGTCGCCGTCAAGTAGAGGAGTGACCCGATCATGCTCCGTACTCCTTCCGGTCCACGTGTTCACCTTCCTCGTCCGCATCAAGAGCCGTAGTCGTACTCATCGGCGTCGTCATAGCCTTGGAGTCCTCCATCTTGAACTTCCTCACAATGTCCTTAGTGTACTTAGCCTCGGTGCACAAATGTTCCTTCCTTTGATTGCTTGATTTGTAGCCCGAGGAAGAACCGCAACTCGCCCATCATGCTCATCTCAAACTCCCTCGCTCATATCATCCGCAAACCTCGCAACAAGAGAGTTAGACGAGCCACCAAAGACAATATCATCCACGTACACCCGCACAATCGGGATATCTCTCGCCCCCGCCTCGCAAAAACAAGGTCCGATCGACCTTCCCCATCTCAAAGCCTCTCTCAAACAAGAACCCCCTCAACCTGCCATACCAAGCTCTAGGCGCCCGCTTCAACCCATACGCCGCCTTCCTCAACTTGTACACCCGGTGGGGGTACTTCTCACTCTCAAACCCCGAGGTCGCCTCACATACACTTCTTCCTCCAAAGACACCATTCGGAAAAGCACTCTTCACATCCATTTGGTGCAACTTGAACCCTTTAGCCACGAGAAAAGGCTAGAAGAATCCTAATCGCCTCCAAATGGGCTACGGGAGCAAAGGTCTCCTCGTAGTCGATCCCCTCCCCTTCCGACCGAACCCCCGGGCAACAAGTCTCGACTTGTTCCTCACAACCTCACCCTTCTCTCCCTCTTTGTTTTTCCACACCCACTTGGTACCAATCGGCTTACACCCCGGAGGAGGGTCAACCAACTCCCACACCCGATTCCTCTCAAAGTTCTCCAACTCCTCATGCATCGAGTTAACCCAATTGTGATCGATAGTGCGTGTCCAATGTCTTCGGCTCGAAAGAAGCAACAAATGCAGCATGAGCAAAATGGGAATTGTTTCGAACCCTCGACCGTGTAGTGCGTTCATTCATGTCGCCGATGATCCTCGAAGCTGGGTGATCCACTTGAACTCGCCGGGAGGTTCTCGCCTCGAAGCTACCTCCCCCTCAACATCAGCTTCTCCTCGTTCTTGATTTGTCGTCGTAGGTGTAGCAGAGGGTCCATCCATCATCGTAGTCGAAGTAGTGGGTACATGTTCAGCTGGGGGCACCGCACCGCCATCCTCATCATCTCCATGTTCATGCTCCTCCCGAAAATCTCCTCGCCGAGCTCATCATCACTCGCACACTCAAAGACAAGCCGACTACGTGGCTCGTCTCGTCGAAGGTTACCTCGCAAGTCTCCACGATTTGGTTAGTTTCAAGATTGAGCACGCGATATGCTCTAGAATGAGATGCATAACCAAGGAAAATGCCATCGACGGACCTAGCCTCAAACTTATCCAACTTCCTCGCCTTTCTTCGAATGAAACACTTTCAACCAAAGACATGGAAGTGACTCACCTTGGGTGTGCGACCATGCATCAACTCATAGCATGTCTTCTTCTTGTGCACTCGAGGTATATCCCGTTCGACACATAGCACGCGGTGTTCACCGCCTCACCCCAATACCTCCTCGGAGTCCTATGCTCATCAAGCATCGTCCGAGCCATCTCGCACAAGGTCCCGTTCTTCCTTTCCACAACACCATTCGGGGAGGCGTATACGGACTCGAAAACCGGTGCTCAAGACCCAAGTCATGGCAAAAGGTTTCAAAACGAGAGTTCCCGAATTCCGTGCCATTATCACCGCGGATAGCACGTATGGCATCTCCGTGCCTCTCGTTCCTCAACCTCAAGACTAGATCTCGAACAAAGCCAAACGTCTCCCCCTTATCCTCAAGAAAGAACACCCACGCATACCGAGAATAGTCGTCCACCACAACAAGGACATACCACTTCCCACCCGCGATCGCACACGAGCCGGGCCAACAAGGTCCATATGGAGCGGCTCGCATGGACGCTCGCTCATCACATCGGTGAGAGGCGGGTGAGAAGAGGCCACCATCTTGGCATGCCTACACGGAGCACAAACCAACTCTTTCTCAAGCCTCAACCGTGGCAATCCTCGGACCAAATTGAGTTTACTCAAGCGAGACAAAAGGTCAAAGCTCAAGTGACCCAACTTCCTATGCCACTTCCACAACTCACTCGAAGAACCAGCCAAGAAACAACGCTCAACACCCGAAGACTGAGAAAAATCAAGACGAAACACCCGACCCTCGGGAACGACCATACAAACAAGGTCCCCTCGAGAGTCCACAATCCGAGAACCACCAGGCCGAAACAACACCTCAAAACCCTCATCCAACAACCGAGACACGAAAGCAAATTGTACCCCGGCGATTGAACAAGAGCAACACGCCTCGCAGTGATCTTGTCACTCACTTTTATCTCACCTTCGAAAGCACACGCCCACGCCCATTGTCCCCAAAGGTGATGTACCTCTTCGTCACCACGGACGAGACTTGAGAACCACCCCCCGTCTCCGGTCATATGCCTCGAGCAACCGGAGTCAATCAACCAAATGTTCTTCAAGTCTCCCACCCGCACATCAAAAATAGGCACGTGAGCGAACAAACGACTCAAAGATCGGGGTTAGAACCAAAGGAGGAAAACCAAAGTGCCGAGCCATTTGCTCGAAAGTGGGGTTAGCACCAACCAAAGCATCTCTCCTACCAAAACTACCTCCACGAACACCACCACGGTAACCACCCCGAGGGAACCACCCCTCTCCCCCGGAGGAGGACCAAAACCACGCAAGAAAGCCCGTGGAACGTCCTTCCTCTCCAACTCACCGCCACGACTCCTCCAATCCCCGTATTGAGCACGAGGTGGAGAACGCCTAGCAAACTGACCACCTGCACCCTTTCCAGCCCAACCACCAGAACCACGACCACCAGAAACAACCCTCGCACCTGTACGAGCTCGAAAACCGAACAACACCGTTCCGCTCTGTGCCCGCACCGGTCCGACCGGTGCCCCACACCGGTCTGACCGGTGTGACTCGGCGCGCGCACCACCCTCGCAGCCTTCTTCTCTCCCCAAGCCCAAACCGTCCGCACAATCGCCTTGCCCCCGGGCATCCGCATACGAGGCTCAAGTACACCATCGGAAGGGTGGTACTTGTCCTTGTTAGCCCACTCCTTCTCCATTCTCTCCTCTCGCTTCCTCTTGAAGCAAAACTCCTCCTTATGGCCCTCTCTCCCACAATAGCCACAATGGAACCTCACAAGCTTAGGCTTTGGCTTGGGATGTGGCTGCTCACTTGGTTTCTCTCCACTCAAACCCTCCACCGGTTTCTCACCACTAGCCTTCTCACTTTCCTTCCCAAAGAACACCTTCCCCGAAGTGCTCACAAACTTGATAGGCTTTTGAAGATCATTTGTGGGTGTAGGAAACACGGGTGGAGCTGGGTTGTGTCTAGTCGGTTCCTTAGATGGTTAGGTTTTGGTGGGAAATCATTCTTGTGGTGGGTTTTTGGTGGCTCCGGATATTCTCTCCACTTCCCTCACCAACCTTGTTTGCCCCAAGCCCCTCACCATCTTGCCTCTTAAAGGCCTCGATCATCATCCTCAACCGAGGCTCGTGACCGGACAACCAACCCATCAACTTCCTTAAATCATCATTCTCATCCCGCAAGCGATCAACATAATGTGCAAGCTCCGCATTTTTCAATGCATGCATTTCACGGGTAGAGCAAGATGTAGGCATGGGTTCCTTCAATTTAGCCTCGAGCGAACTAGTGTAAGCATGCATCTCATCAATTTTAGCATGCAAAACAGGGCAAGAAGTGCAATCACCTAGCAAAGCAGTCTAGACTTAAGCTCGGCCACTTCAACCCTAAGCACATCTAGTTCCTCACACTTGGAGGCATGCTTCTCCTTAAACAGAGCAAGATCGGCAAGGAATATGGAGCAATCAAGACAATCATTCTCATCGAAACAACAGGGCTAGCTTTAAGCGAATCAATCTCAAGCTTGCTATCAAGCACCCGTGTCTCTAGCTCGGCCACTCTAGTCCTAGCATCCTCGAGTGAAGCCCTAAGCTCTTTCCTCATTTTCTTGGCCTCTCTAAGCATGTCATCACCGTCGGGGACCGCCCTAAGGGTCCCCTCAAACAATGGGGGAACCCCTATCCAAATTCCCCGCATCAACATAAGCTAAGCCTAACCATGCAGAAACTAACCATGCGGGATACGGCCCATGCGAAGCAAGACTTCGGAGGCCCACCAAGGCGGCCCGCCTAGGAAGACCCCTCGAGCGGCTCCGCCTCGCCCGAGGGCATGCTCCTCCTCGAACGGGCTCCGCCCCCGTTCGAGGGGCACTCCCTCCTCGAACGGGTTCCGCCCCCGCCGAGGGGCGGCCCTTCCCTCGAGCGGTCCCCGCCCGCCCGAGGGCGCGCTCCCCCTCGAGCGAGTCCCGCCTCGCTCGAGGGTCCGCTCCGCCCTCGGCCGGGGCCCGCCACGATCACGGGCGCCCCCGCACGCGTGCGCCGGCCCCGTACTTGGGCATTTAACGCCCCCGACGCCGCGAGACGGCGCCATCATGCGCCCGGGGCTCACGCCCGGTGCCGCCGCACCAACTCCCCAGGAAGGAGCCCATCCCCGCCACCGTGGGATGGACCGCGCGGTACGGCCGGTGTCGGTCCCGTGACACCGTGCGCACGCCGCCGTACGGCTAACGCGCCCGACCCTCGAAAGGGGGCCGGCGCACCCTCGATTCCACTTTCCCGTGACCTTGCGGGTTAGGGTAAGGGGCGCTAGGCCCGGTGGACGGCCATCCCGGCCACCGTAACGGCGCGGCCGCCGTACCCACGCATGCGGGCGCACGCCCGACTCCGCAGCGCACGCCCAGCACCGCAGCCAACCACTCCGCCACCGCGAGCTCATTGGGAAGGAACGCCGCATCGCCCGCTCCCCCGTACCCCGTACCGGGTCATCATCGCACCTCCCCTCGAAGCCTACCGAGAGAACGCCATCACCGTCCGCCGCCTCCTACCCTCGAACCGCCACCGTTCGGGAACGAAGTAGGCCATCATGGCCGGATCGCGGCATGGATCGTCCGGACGGCCGCCCGCTCTACACCGTAGCGCGGCGTGCTCCTACACGTAGCTAGGTAGCGCGGCGTGCATGTAACTCGCCGCCCCCTTGGCCTATAAAAGGGGAAGCGAGCCCCCAGCCGCGGGGGACGAACTCAGAGGAACACGGCGCATCGTGCACTCACTCTCTTATTCTCCCACAACATCTCCAGCCACCCACCCGGGGACCCGGAAGCCACGCTTCTTCTCCCACCTTGCTTGTACTTGCCCCACTACAAGCACCCCGGTGCCGAGCAATATAGTGCCACGAGCACGCCACCGCCGGACGTACGGCCCCCTCGGCGGGAACCGGGATAAACCTTGTGTCATTTGTTGCTTAGCATCGACCATAGAGGGATAGACTTAGGCGTCATCTACCGGTTAGTGTCGGGACCATATTCCGCACCGACGCTTGGCGCCCACCGTGGGGCTAACGAGCGCCTAAGGTCATTTCGCTAACTCCCTCCATGGTGATTCGCACCGAGTACCGTAGCACCCGCTACGACATGGGTAGCTCGGACCCCCCCTTCCCGGCCGGCTCGAGATCCGCTTCGGGGACTTGAACTTCCGTGCCACGGGGAATGGCTATCTCATGCGCCTCACCAACCGTGAGGAGCTACGCGCGCGGCGGGAGGCCGGGGTCCGCTCGGTCTCCGCCGCGCGCACGACACCGGCGCGGGCACCCGCAGCACGGATACGCGGGTCCGTCGACGCCGCGACGCCGCCGCCGCTCCGGCTACGCTCGCGCCGGGCGCGGTCCGAGCGGCGGCAGGCCGAGCGCGCGCCGCCCGGCGCGGTGCGCCCAACGTCACGACGGCCGCCACCACCCCGGCGGGGACCGCGTGCGGTCTCGGGGACCGCGCGTCCCCATCGGGCCGCGTGGCGTCACTACGGCCTACAACGCCAACGTCAACACGACAATGCGCAGGTGCCGCCCGGTCGGCACGTCTTCGTCGCCGGGGATCCCGCACTTCGGCCACGGACGAGTCGTCCCCCGGGCTCCGTCGACACGATGCCACCCGCCAACCGTCATGGGTACGCGGAGTGGGACTTTTCCGGTGTGCCGGACCCGGGCCGCGTTCGGCGCTTCCTCGACGCCACGGACTCCGGTTCGGCCGCTCCGACGACTTCCCGACCGGGAGCTACGACCCCACGCGGGAATGCTGCGCGCGTCATCACCAACGACCCGGCCAACGCCGCCGGTGCGGCGGCGCCGAAGATGGGGAAGTCACGCCGGCCCCGGGGGGTTGCCACGCGCCCGGCCGCGGGGCCAAGCGCACCCGCCGGGGCCGACGTCGACGCGCGGTGGCCCAAGCTCGCGAGCTCGAGGCCAAGCCGGGCAGAGGAGTACGGACCGTGCGGCTACTCCGCGCCTCGATGGCGGGGGAGGCCTCCCGCGCGCGGCGAACGCGCGCACGGGAGTTAGGCCGACAAGTCCGCGACCGCCTCAACCCCGTCCCCAACGTCGACAACGCGGATACTCCACCGCGAGCGAGCCAAAAGCTCATCACCGCCGCGACACCGCTGCGCGCCATGCCCGCACCCCTCGACCCCCGAGGCTCGAGACATGCACCGCGAGGTGCGGACCCTCCTTGAGCAAGCGGCCGTCCGGCCGGGCGAAAGCTCGGCCTCACGCATCCGCCAACGGGGGGACGCGCGGGGTGATGATCCGGCACCGGGGGGCGAACCCTCGGTGCATGCGGGTCGACCCCTGCCGACCGAGGACGCACGCCGGCCAAGGAACGGCTCCTCGACACACGCGGGGCGGCCCGGATGGCGACGCCCGCAACGTCATCAACGCCCGCGCACCGGCAAGGCGGACGCGCGAGCGGCCGTGGGGCTACCACCCTCGAAGGGGTGGGCGCTATGACCGCGGTGAGGATCGCTCCCCGACGCCGGAGCCCCCGGGCACCCGTGTGTTCAGCAGGGAGATCCGCACGGCGGCGTTCCCCCAGCGCTTCCGTCAACCCACGACGATCATCAAGTACAACGGGGAGACAGACCCTCGTGTTTGGCTCAACGATTACCGCCTAGCCTGTCACCGGGCGGGGCCACCAACGACGAAGTAATCATCCGCAACTTGCCCCCGCATCCGGGTGATGCGGCCCGACATGGCTCGAGCACTTGCCCGCCACCGCATCCACAATCGGGACGATCTAGTCCACACTTTCGTGGGCAACTTCCGTGGCACATACGTGCGCCCCGGAACTCCCGGGATGCGCGCTCCCCGCACGCGAGAGCCGGGCGAGTCGCCGCGGGACTTCATACGGCGCTTCTCCAAGCGCCGCACGAGCTCCCCGGCGTGGCACGGTCGAGAGATCGTGCACGCGTTCCTCGAGGGCACCACGTGCCGGGACCTTGTGCGCGAGCCGGGACGTAGCCCGCCCACGGACTCGAACGAGGCGTTCGACATTGCCACCGGCTTCGCCTCGGAGAGGAGGCCGTGGGGGCGATCTTCGACGGCAAGAAGGGCAAGCGCTCCGAGGACACGCCCGCGGAGGGCGGCGGGTCCAAGGAGCCACGCCGCAACGACAAGCGGGGCAAGAAGGGGAAGAAGCCGCGCCGCGAGGCGCGCGAGCGGGGCGCAACGGCGGCAATGCCGAGGCCCTCGCCGTTGACCCGGCCCGACGGGGCCCTCGACCGGCTCCTCGAGGCCCGGGGTGTTCGATGACATGATGAAGAAGCCATGCCCCTACCACAAGACCCCCGTGAACCACACTCTTGAGCAATGCGACATGCTCAAGAAGTTCTACGGCCGTGCCGCCGCGAAGGAGGCGAGAGGCCAAGAAGGATGGGGGCGATGGCGACGCGGGCGGTTTCCCCGCCGTCGAAAATGTGTTCCTCATTTTTGGAGGACCTACCGTTGACATGTCAACCCGCAGCGCAAGAAGGAGCGGCACGAAGTCCTCGCCGCGAGAGAGGGCACCTCCGGCCTTTCTCAACCGGTCGAAGGATGCCATCACCTTTAGCCGGGATGATCACCCAAATCGCATCCCGAACCCGGCCGGTACCCCCGGTGGTCGATCCCATCATTGGGAACGCCCGGTTTTCGAAGGTCCTTATGGACGGAGGCGGTAGCCTCAATATCCTCTTCGCGCATACGTTGCGCCCGATGGGGATTGGGGTACCGGACCAATCGCGGCCCCGGCCACAAAGCCGTTTCACGGCATCGCGCCCGGAAAGGAGTTCAACCCCTCGGGCGGATCGATCCGCCCGTCCGGTTTGGGACCCCCAAGAATTTCCGCAAGGAAACCCTCACATTCGAAGTGGTGGGATTCAAAGGGGCCTACCACGCCATCCTCGGCGACCGTGCTATGCCAAGTTCATGGCGGTCCCCAACTACACGTACCCGAAGATGAAGATGCCGGTCCAAACGGCGTCATCACCGTCGGGTCGTCGATCGAGCATGCATTCGACTGCGACGTCGAGTGCGTGGAGCATGCGGAAGCACTAGCGCTGGACGAAGCGCTGGTGAACACACTGCTGGAGAAGATGGTCAACGACGACCTCAACTCCGCCACCAAGCACGTCGGCACGTTCGAGGCCGCCGAGCAAGCCAAAGGGGTCCCCCTCGACCCATCGGCCCCCGAGGGCAAGGCTTTGAGGGTCAGCTCGACCCTCGATCCTAAATAGGAAGCGGTGCTCGTCGACTTCCCTCCGCGCCAACGCCGACGTTTTTGCGTGGAGCCCCTCGGACATGCCAGGCATCCCGAGGGAGGTCGCCGAGCACTCCCTTGATATGCGCCTAACGCACGCGCCCGTTCGGCGGCGGCCGCGCCGCTACGACGAGGAACGGCGACGGGCGATCGGAGTGGAGGCGCGGAAGCTCCTCGAGGCCGGATTCATCAAGGAAGTGTTCCACCCGACATGGTTAGCTAATCCCGTGCTTGTAAAAAAGAAAAATGGGAAGTGGAGGATGTGTATCGACTACACCGAGTCTCAATAAAGCATGTCCAAAAGTTCCCTTTCCTTTACCACGCATAGATCGATCATTGATTCCACCGCCGGGTGTGAACTACTCGTTTCCTTGATGCCTATTCGGGATATCATCAAATAAAAATGAAAGAGTCCGACCAGCTCGCGACTTCGTTCATCACACCGTTCGGGACGTTCCCGTTACGTCACGATGCCTTTTGGCCTCGGAAACGCGGGCGCAACATACCGGCGGCGCATGCGGCACGTTTTTGGGGACCATATCGGGCGGACGGTCGAGGCTTACGTAGACGACATCGTCGTCAAAACCCCGAGAAGGCGGACGACCCGGTCGGCGATCTTGGCATCGCATTCGGTTGCTCGCGGGCCAACGGGGTCAAGCTCAACCCCGAAAAATGTGTCTTTGGAGTGCCGCGGGGCATGCTCCTAGGATACATCGTCTCCCGACGGGGAATCGAGGCCAACCCCGAAAAGGTCGCGGCCCTCGAGCGAATGGGTCCACTTCGGGACCTCAAAGGGGGTGCGAAGGTGTTGGGGTGCCTTGCCGCCCCGAGCCGCTTCGTCTCGAGGCTCGGTGAGAAGGGCTCCCCCCCTCTACCGGCTGCTCAAGAAGCACGAGCGCTTCTCTTGGACCGCCGAGGCGCGGGAAGCGCTCGACAAGCCGAAGGCATCTCCGACGCACGCCCCAATCCTTACGCCGCCGCGAGACGGCGAGCCCCTCCAACTCTACGTGGCCGCAACCACCCGGGTGGTCGGCGCGTGATCGTCGTGGAGCGCACGGAGGAAGGGCATGCCTCCGCCCGTGCGAGAGGCCGGTCTACTACATCGGCGAAGTCCTATCGGACACGAAGACGCGCTACCCCCGTGTCCGAGAGGCTGTTGTACGCGGTAGTCCTCGCGCGGCGCAAGCTCCGCCACTACTTCGAGGCCCACCCGCTTCACGGTGGTCTCTTCCTTCCCATTAGGAGAGATTATTCGCAACCCCGACGCGGCGAGGGCACGTGCCAAGTGGTCCGTGGAGTTGATGGGCGAGACGCTCGCCTACGCCCCGCGCAAGGCCATCAAATCGCAAATCCTAGCCGACTTCGTCGGCCGAATGGACGGACACACGGCCGCCGCCGCCCCAAATTCAAGCGAGTCTGGACTGCGTTCTTCGACGGCTCGGTGATGAAGACGGGAGCGGGCGCGGGCTGCTCTTTGTGTCACCCCTCGGGGAACACATGCGCTACGCGGTGCGCCTCCACTTCCCCCGCGTCTAACAATATGGCGGAATACGAGGCCCTCCTCTCGCGGCCTCAAGATCGCCATTGAGTTGGGCATCAAGCGCCTCGATGTGCGAGGGGGATTCGCAGCTCGTGATCGACCAAGTCATGAAGAACGCGAGCGCCACGACGACAAGATGGAGGCCTACCGCAAGGCCGTGCGGGCCCTCGAAGACAAGTTCTACGGCATCGAGCTCAATCATGTACCCCGCCGGTACAACGAGGAGGCGGATGAACTTGCCAAGATCGCGTCCGGCGGATCACCGTTCCCCCGAACGTTTTCGCGCGCGACATCGCACGGCCATCGGTCACCTTCGAGCCCTACCCCTCGAGCGACGGCGGACCCTCGGGGGGCTCCCTCGAATCCGGCGGGTGCGGAACCCATGGAAGAGGACCCCTCGAACGAGGCGTACGTGCTCTCCCTTCTCGAGGGGTACGGCTCCCACGAGGGCGTCGCAATGGACATCGAGCCGGCTCCCCGCCCGGGCGGACCGGCGGGAGAGAGTACATCGCTCGGATTGCTCGAGGGGAGCTCCCCGCGGACGGGCCGCGCCCGGGCGCATCGCCGGGGATGGCCAAATCATTCACTCTCGTCGACGGCGAGCCGTACAAGCGCGCCGCATCGGGCATCCTCCAGCGGTGTATACCCATTCCCGAAGGGCGCGAGCTCCTACGGGACATCCACGCGGGGATCTGTGGCCACCACGCCGCGCCGCGCACCCTCGTCGGCAACGCGTTCCGCCAAGGCTTCTATTGGCCTACCGCGGTCGCAGACGCCAACGAAATCGTGCGCACTTGCGAAGGGTGCCGCCCTCTACGCTCGCAGGACCAACTTGCCGGCTCACGCTCGCAAACAATCCCCGTAACATGGCCGTTCGCCGTGTGGGGGTTGGACATCGTCGGGCCCCCGCGGAAGGCGCCGGGGGCTTCACCCACTCGTCGGTTGCAATTGACAAGTTCTCCAAGTGGGTGGAGGTGCGCCCCATTACGAATCTGAGGGCTGAGCAGGCGGTCACGTTCTTCACGGACATCGTCTACCGCTTTGGAGTGCCAAACTCCATCATCACAGACAACGGGTCCCAGTTCACGGGCCGGAAGTTCTTGGAATTCTGCGACAAGTTCCACATCCGCGTGGACTGGGCGCCATGGCACACCCACGGACCAACGGCCAAGTAGAACGTGCCAACGGCATGATCCTACGGGGCCTCAAACCCGAGGATTTTCGACCGGCTCAACAAATCGGCGGAAATGGCTCCAAGAACTGCCCGGCGGTCGTGTGGAGCCTAAGGACTACCCCAAGCGAGCCACCGGGTTCACCCCGTTTTTCCTAGTCCACGGCGCGGAGGCCGTCCTCCCCACGGATGCGGAATACGGGTCGCCCAAAGTTCGAGGCTACAACGAGGATGCTAACCGGCGAGCCCGCGAGGACTCGTCGGATCGGTCGGACGAAGTACGCCTCGTGGCGTTGATGCACTCCGCAAGATATCAACGGTCCCTACGGCGCTACCAAGCGCGCAAGATACGCTCGGAGGGATTTCAGCGAGGGGGATTTGGTCCTAAGGCTACGCCAAGACAACCGAGGGCGCCACAAGCTATCGCCCCCATGGGAGGGACCCTACGTCGTGGTGAAGGTGCTCAAACCAGGCACGTACAAGCTTGCCAACGAGGACGGCGAAGAACTCACCAACGCTTGGAACATCCAACAGCTACGTCGCTTCTACCCTTAGCTAGGATTTCCAAATATTTTCTGTTGTACAAATACACGGCCAACGCCCCAGTTGGTGTCACCTATGTAAATACTCCAAGTATAATAAAAGGGCAACTCGGCTTTCCCCTGAAACCCAAGTTACCCTCGGGGGCTACTGCGGGGGCCCCCCCCCCCAAATGGTCCCATTTTTTTCGCGCAAAAAACGTAATAACACGCGCTAAGTTTGTTCCCCACTTCAACCTCGAGCCATGATTCGAACAGGGCGTAGGCGGCACAGCGGAAGGAGCGCGCGAGCCGAGAGACGCCCCTACGCCGCGCGGCTATGGCCCGTCTCTCTCGCCCCCAACCCCGGCGGGCCCCTCGCGAAAGGCGGACTCCCCTAACTAGAATCTACTCAGGAAGAAGAAGAAGCAAAAAGCGCAATAAGCAAGCGATTTCATTTATAAACTGACCATGTTCACGAAACTACTTGTTTGTTTACAAGAGGCCACGAGGCCAGAGTTCTGACACACATAAACAAAAAATGGGCCTAGCGCCCAGGTGCTTTCAGGCGGGTGGAGCGGCAGCATCAGCGGCGTCCGGGAAGAGGAACTCTTCGAAGGCCTCGGCGAGCGACTCGGCGGCGTCGGCGGCAAGCGCGTCCGCACGCTCCATGGCCACCTCGTCCTCGACGCCCTCGGGCACGATGTAGCCTTCCGCTACCGCCTCGAGGTTGACCTCGTAGTGGGATCGCACCACTCCGAGGGCCTTCGCACGCCCGTGTGCAACGCCCGACGCACCCGCCCCGTGACGTGGCCGCCGAGGGCGCGTAGGCGGCCGGCCGGCGAGCCGCCGGCACGGGCATCGCCTTCCTCGACGACGCGACGGGTCTCGAGGGCCGCGTCCCGCGGCTCCTCGCGGCTCTCGCTCGGAGGAGTTGTAGGAGGCTTGCGAGGCCTCGGCCCGCCGGCGGCGTGTCCCGGGCGTGCGCAAGCCCGGGGAGCGACGAGACGACAAGAAATCGAAAAGGGGAAACGAACCCTCTAAAGCCAAAACTAACGAGCGAGGGTCGGACAATAGCTTACCTTCGATTTGTCTCCTCCCCGGATCGAGGTCGCGGCGCGCGGACTCAAGCGCCGCCTCGAGGCTACGGGACGGTCTCGCCTTGCTCGACGAGGGCCATCTCTTGGGCGGCATTGCGTGCCGAGCGTCAACGCCTCATCCTCAACCTCGGAGAATGCGGCGTTCCGCTCGTCCCGGGCGACTTCTCCGCCGCCTCGCGAGCAACACGCTCCCGCTCCCGGCGCCGTCGGGCGTCGCCAAGGGCGGCCCTCGCTCCCCGCCGGAGCCGCCCCTCGCCCCCCCGGCGGGCGATGCGCTCTTGCCGGAGCCGCCCCTCGCCGGCGACGAGAGCCGCGGCCTTGACGTCGAGGGCGGCCTTCGGTCGTCGGCCTCCTTGGCGCGGCGCTCCGGCCCGCGCGCCCGCTCCTCGCCCCCGGCGGCCGCCGCGCTGCGCCCCCTCGAGCGACGTGCGGAGCTCCCGGGCCTCGGCGCGAGCGGTGGCCACCTCCGCCTCCCAGGTGGCGGCCAGCGTCCGCGTCTTGTCCAGGTCCTCGCGCGCATTCCACAGCGCCTCGTCACGATCGACGAGGGCTGCGCGGATCCGCCCGAGACTCGAGTCACGCGCCGCGTCCTGCCCTGAGCTCTCGGGAAGCACGTCGCACCACGCCATCGCCCGGTAGACCAGCCAGCTGTCCGGCGTCCTAAGAGCTTCCGCAAGCGCGTCGAAAGCGCTGCATCGCTCCCGGAGCTGGCGGGCCTCGGCATTCACCTGGTCGAACGCGCTATACTTTTCACGAGCGCGGCGCTCGAGCTCCTGGCATCCACACATCGAATCTCGCAAGTGTCAAGGCTTGAATGCGGCACGCGAAAACGAAATAAGGAAGGGAGACGAGCAACCGTGGCTCACCCGGAAGACGATCCCGGGCCGGCCGCCGCCTGTGGACCGCGGCCGCTTCGTTCAACGCGCGGTTGAGCGTGGCGCCGTGGCTCGGAGCTCGCCCCGGGCTCCCCGCTCCCTCCGGGCGTCGGCCGAACGCCGGGGATCCTCCACGGCCCCTCCCACCTCGGGCGGGGCGACCGGCATGGGAGGATGAGGCCTCGGCGTCGTGCCCTCGGCCCCCCACTATCATGTGACCCTCGTGTCGCCTCACGAGGGCCCTCTCCCCGGGGCTCGGGGGAGAGTTCGTGGGGCCGGCTGGCCCATCGGTTCCACCCGGGCGGCGAGGAGTCATCCGAGAGCTCCACCACCTCCGCCCGGGGACCGCCGGCGCGAGCCGCCGCTGCTCCGCCTCCGCCGGCGCCTCCACCGCGCGCTCCGCGGCCGCGGGCGCCCGTTGTGGCGCCGTTGCCGCCACCTCCGTCCGCGCCGCCACGTCCGCGGGCGCTCCCGCGAGGTTGCGCCCGCTCCGCCTCCTCCGCGGGGCCGCCACCGCGGGTGGCACCCCCACCGTAGCCGCCGTTGCGGCCCCGCGCCTCCATGGCGACCGGCGCCGGCCGCCCCCCGGCGACCTGCGGCCGCACCGCGGCGGGTTGATCCACCGGCCGGGACCTCGAAGCCCCGGCCGGCCTTGCGCGCTCGTGCCCGCCGCCGCGCCCCCGTTCCGGGCGCGACCCCCTCGACGAACGCCGCCGGGTGGGGATCGACGCGTCCGTCCTCGCGCACCTTGGCCGGGTGCAAGAGGAGGGACGGTTGGCACCGCCCGCGGAAACACGAACGGAGGATTAGAGCGTCTAATAACCAGCAAATTAAGGCAAAGCAAAGGAAGAACGGGTTCCTTACCTTGCGGAGGAAAAGGCCCGCTTCCTTTTCCTCGAGGCCTCCGACGAGGCCGGCGCGGGGGGCCGCGCGCCGCCGCGGCACCTCCCCGACGGCGCCGCCGCACGCGCGGGCACGCCCACCTCACGCGTGGGCGCGTCCGACGCCACCACCACGCGCGGGGGCACGCTAGCCCCGCGCGCGCGCGCGCCCACCGACGCGCCCCTCGACGAGGACGCCGCGCGCGCGGACGCGCTCCCCGCCACGTGCGGGCACGCTTGACGCGCGCGCGCACGTGCGCGCGCGCGCGCCTCCGTGGCGCGCGCGCGCACCTCCCGCGGCGCGTGCCGCCCCCGACGACGACGCCCGGCGGCGGACGCCGACGCGCGCCGCCCCGTGCAAAGCCACCCCCCGACGCCGGCGCGAGATCCGGCGACGGGGGCGCGGGCTGCCACCTGTCTGAGGGGCCCTCCCCCTCAGACTCTTCCTCCTCGTCCCGGTCCGAGGACGAGGGCTCCTCGATGTCCCGGGAGGAGAGCCCCGGCTCCTCCCGCCGCCGATATTCCGCGGACCGTGCGTCGCGGCGCGCTTGGCGCCGCCTTGCGTGTTCCCGTCGCGCGCCCGCCCGCTCCCCGCCGCTCCCGCCGCGCCGCCCGCCGAGCGCACGGGAGTCGGGGGGTGGGTGGAACGGACTTGGCGGCATTGAATCGCACCGGTTGCCGCGCGCAAGAGTAACAATGGCGCGTCGAAATCAAAAACAAGACCAAGGATGGAAGTGAAATCGGGAACTCTACTCACCGGCGGGCCCGTGGGGAGCATCTCGATATCCCACGGGGTCCGACCCGCGGGTGGCGGCGTCTCGGTGTCGACGGCACTCCGCGCCGGGTGAGCGCGTACGGCCGCTCCCGGCGGCGTCGGGAGCATCCGCGACCTCGCCAGTCGACGGGGTTGGCCGCCTCCGTCATCTCGAAGATGCGAGAGGGGCCTCTCCATCAACGGCACGACTCGCCGGTGATGAAGAAAGGCGAGGACGCCCATCGCGTTGAGCCCTTCCCTCGCCAGCCGCTGCAAGGCGGCGAGGGACGGACCCCCCGCGCGCGCCCGATGGTTGGCCGTGGGCAACCCGTAGCCCCGAGCAGGTCCGGCCTCTTCTTGAACACCCGGCCGGTGTAGGGAGGAAGGCCGGGCTCGGCGTTGCGCAGATAAAACCATCCCCGCTCCCAGCCGGCGTTGTTCGTCGTCATGGTGCGGGGGGATGTAGAACTCCTTGAGCCGCCCCCGCACGGCCGAGCGACATCCCGCCGGCGCGCACCGCGCGCGCGGGTCCCTCGGCTCCGACGTGGGCTGCGTGATGAGCTCCGCGCGGAAGAGGTGTACCCAGAGCTCCCAATTGGCGGGATCCCCGGGTACCCTTCGCGACGCCCACGAACGTGGCCGCTCGCGAGATAGCGTTGGGGGGCGAAGTTGTGCAGCTCCACTCCATAGTGGTAGCACAATGCCCGCATGAATGTGCTCGCCGGCGCGTTGAAGCCGCGCTCGTGGTAGCGGAGGAAGCTCACCACGTAGCCCTCGGGCGGATTGGGCTCAAGGTGTGACGATGGCGGCACGATCCACTCCGCCGGCGCCCTTCTTCGTTGGCGAGAGCCGGCCGGCGGCGACCGGCTCGCCCGGTGGGCGAGCCGGGTCACGGTCGACTTCTCCCATGCGTATGGCTCCCGGGACCCTAATCGGAAGGCGAGGCGGCGCCATAAGGAAGGACGAACGAGGTGCGAGGGCGGAGGACAAGGAAGCGAGAAAAAAGCTCTAAGCGGCGAAACCGCGCGGTGGCGAGAGCGATGCGAAGGCGAAGGGACGGAGGACTGAAAACGGTGAGGAGCCAAGGTAAAAAAACCACCGTCCCTTCCTCACCGCAGTTTTATAGGCAACCGGCGAGTTCTCCGAGCGCACGCCTCGCCAACAAGAATCGCTGCAGGAATCTTTCCATCGCGTCGACGGGCGGGCCCCACCACGACTGCAGCCGACTCTAACACCGGGCGGGTCATCATTACGGCGAGACCGGCGGCGACCGAGGCGAAACCGTCACGTCCGCCGGCCACGTCGCCCACTACGCGCGCGCGCGCGCCGGCGCGCCAAAAAGGCGCGCCCGCGCTGCAAAACCCGCGGCCACGCCCGCGGGGCACCTAAATGCCCGGCCCCTTGCCAAGCAAGGAGAGCCCTCGAGCGAGGCGAATCCTCGGCTCGAGACAAAGGTGACCCTCGATGGATGACAGCGTGAGAAGGTCGCCGGGACACTCGGTGTAGAGCGAGCGGCCGCGGCACCCATGCCACGTGAAGCCCTCGAGCGGCATGACCCTCAACTCGAAACAAGGCGACCCTCGATGGGATATCAGCGTGAGAAGGTCGCCCGGGACCTGCTCGATGTAGAACAGACCACCGCGGGCACCCATGCCACGTAGGACCCTCGAGCGGCATGACCCCCAACTCGAGACGATGTCAACCCTCTGAAAGAAGGCATGCGCGTGAGAGGATCGCCCAGGTCACGCTTGAAATAGAGCGACACCGAAAGCACTCATACCGCGCCACGCCGCCAACAAGCACCTCGAGGGCCGGTACGCCCAGACCCCTCGACGGCCGCAAACGTGAAAAGACGGGGCCGGCCAAGGCACGGCCCCGCACGGCCTTGCGATCGGGGGTTCGAAGCCCGACCCTCGACGGGTTCGAACGGCGCCCCGGATCTCGCAGTTAGGGACGACGAGGGCACGCGCATTCGAGCCATACCCCGAGCCCGTCGGCTCGAGGGTGCCCCACATGTCGTGTTCGAGAGCCGGCGAGGGCGGCCTAGCGGGGGGATCCCACCGAGGGAGAGCTTCCGCGCCCTCGGTCCCTAGCGAACGGGACCGAGCCCCACCTAGCAAACCCACGCAAGCGCTTCCATGGACGTGTCTCCGGACCGCGCGGCCTACCCTTATCGAACGGGGCATGGACGTCCACTTGAACCACCCGCTAGCGGCTCGAAGAGGAATCCGCGATTCGCGACCCGCTCGATGGGAGTCGTGGAAACCTCACCTCCCGACCCGCGGAGGGACGGCGAGGGCGCGATAAAAAACAAGTCGTCGAGCTCGACCCGATCGCCTCGAACGTGCCAAGGCTCGGGGGCTTGGCGCACGGCTACACCTCCTTGGAATTGCACCCGCCGGGAGACAAGTGACGGGGAGCGTGCACCCCCGATGCCGGCGAAATACCGCCGATGCCGGTTGGCATATGTGCCACGCCTTTCGACCGAATTGCTCGCGGTTAACCCCCTCGCAGGAGAGCCCACACTCTGCCGGGGCTTCGGGGGGCTAGACCCGCGGGTCCGCCGACGCGGCCCCACGGATAGCGTTCGCAAACAAGGAGGGAAGAACGTCCTATCGGTAGGTTCCGGCATCCGCGGGAGCCTCAATGGCGAACCCGCGGATGCTCGGGGGGCTGCGTCGGGGACCGCCCTAAGGGTCCCCTCAAACAATGGGGGAACCCCTATCCAAATTCTCGCATCAACATAAGCTAAGCCTAACCATGCAGAAATTAACCATGCAGGATACGGCCCATGCGGCAAGACTTCGGAGGCCCACCAAGGCGGCCCGCCTAGGAAGACCCCTCGAGCGGGGCTCCGCCTCGCCCGAGGGCATGCTCCTCCTCGAACGGGCTCCGCCCCGTTCGAGGGGCAATTCCCTCCTCGAACGGGTTCCGCCCCCGCTCGAGGGGCGGCCCTTCCCTCGAGCGGTCCCGCCCCCCGCCCGAGGGCGCGCTCCCCCCTCGAGCGAGTCCCGCCTCGCTCGAGGGTCCGCTCCGCCCTCGGCGGGGCCCGCCACGATCACGGGCGCCCCGCACGCGTGCGCCGGCCCCGTACTTGGGCATTTAACGCCCCCGACGCCGCGCGGACGGCGCCATCATGCGCCCGGGGCTCACGCCCCCGTGCCGCCGCACCAACTCCCCGGGGAAGGAGCCCATCCCCGCCACCGTGGGATGGACCGCGCGGTACGGCCGGTGTCGGTCCCGTGACACCGTGCGCACGCCGCCGTACGGCTAACGCGCCCGACCCTCGAAAGGGGGCCGGGCGCACCCTCGATTCCACTTTCCCCGTGACCTTGCAGGTTGGGTAAGGGCGCTAGGCCGGTGGACGGCCATCCCGGCCACCGCGCGGCGCGGCCGCCGTACCCACGCATGCGGGCGCACGCCCGACTCCGCGGCGCACGCCCAAGCACTTTGCAGGCAACCACTCCGCCACCGCGAGCTCATTGGGAAGGAACGCCGTCATCGCCCGCTCCCCGTACCCCGTACCGGTCATCATCGGCACCTCCCTCGAAGCCTACCGAGAACGCCATCACCGTCCGCCGCCTCCTACCCTCGAACCGCCACCGTTCGGGAACGAAGTAGGCCATCATGGCCGGATCGCGCATGGATCGTTCGGACGATCGCCCGCTCTACACCGTAGCACGACGTGCTCCTACACGTAGCTAGGTAGCGCGGCGTGCATGTAACTCGCCGCCCCCCTTGGCCTATAAAAGGGGAAGCGAGCCCCCGGCCGCGGGGGGACGAACCCGGAGGAACACGGCGCATTGTGCACTCACTCTCTTATTCTCCCATAACATCTCCGCCCACCCACCGGGGACACGGAAGCCACGCTTCTTCTCCCACCTTGCCCGTACTTGCCCCACTACAAGCACCCCGTGCCGAGCAATATAGTGCCACGAGCACGCCACCGCCCGGACGTACGGCCCCCTCGGCCGGAACCGGGATAAACCTTGTGTCATTTGTTGCTTAGCATCGACCATAGAGGGATAGACTTAGGCGTCATCTACCTTGGTTAGTGTCGGGACCATATTCCGCACCGACAATCACGGTTATCAAGCAAAGAGCCAAGCCTCTCATTCTCTTGGCGCAAGAAGGGAAGCTCATCACGCACCTCGTCGTCGGACTCGCAGTCCGAGTCGCTCCGTGTGCTCTTCTTGCCGCCGGAGCTCAACGCCATGGTGCGAAGCCGTCTCTCGCGAAGCGGCTCGGCCCGCTCGGGTTCTTGGACGACCTCTTGTTCTTGCGGCGATCTCCCCTCGTCGTCGGCCGGCCGCTCGAGCTCGAGGTGGAGTACGCGGAACCCGGAGTCGACGTCGCTCGCTCCAACCATCGCTCGGGCCTTGCCTCGGCCCTCCTTCTTCCTCGATCGTCGCTCGTCCTTGTACTTGTTCTTGTGCTTGCTCTTGTGGTCGCGCCTCGAATGGTACTTGTCATCGTTCTTCCTCGGCTTGTGCTTGTAGCCGTCCTTGCTCTCGGCCTTCTCCGGGCAGTCGGCGACGAAGTGTCCCGGCTTGCCGCACTGGAAGCAGGTCCTCGTGTTCCTCCTCATGTTCACGCGGTTCTCGTGCAGCCTCTCGAACCGCCTCGTCAACGGCGCCGGCTCCTCTCCAAGGTCATCAAACTCCTCATCTGGCATAGACATCAAAGAGGAAAACGAGAACATCCTGGTGGATGGGTTAGAGTTAGTCTTTCCTTTGGAACCACCCACGAGGGCAAGACTATGGGAGTCAGTCGGTCCCTCGAGCTTGGCGGTCATGCCCCTATCCACCTCAGCCGACTTGAGCTTCGAGAACAGCTCGTTCACGGTCAGAGTGTCATACCTCTCCGACTCGACTATGGCCTCGAACTTTCCGCCCCATATCGTACGATCCAAAGAGTGTAAGAGCTTGACGGCTCTATCATGATCATCGTACGGGAGCACGTCCACATTGGCCCTCATGTTGTTCACCACCACCGTGAACCTCTGAAACAAGGCATCGATGGACTCACCGGGGAGATGAGTGAAGTTCTCGTACTCTCTCCGTAGGTCGCATACAACCGTGCTCGAACACCGGGCATTCCCAACATGAGCCTCCTTCAACACCTCCCAAATCCTACAAGCCAAGTGCTCGGTGTGCACCCGATCGAACTCGGTCGACACAAAGCACGAAACAAGTAGTCGACCGCCTTATTGTTGGCGTCGAATCCGTCCCCTCGACCCCCGGAGCAAGGAAATCCATCGACCGGACATAGCTCTGTGTCCACCGTGACATCCCAAAGCGGTCGACCCTTTCCGCGGAGGAACGCACCCATCCGCTTGCTCCACATCCGGTAATTCTTGCCATCGAAGTGTGGAGGACCCGAACCCCCGTTCTCGGTACGCCATCCTTGGATCTTAGACGGTTAGAGTCAACAAAGACCCGAACCGGCTGCGATACCACTTGAAGGACCGATACGGCGAACCGGAGGGGGGGGAGTGAATGGGAGCCGATAAAAATTCTTCTCGAAGGAGATGAAAACTCCAACAAGACGAACGCGGCTTCCAACACACGTCTCCGACTCACTACCAAGGTTGGTCAAGCCCACGTAGCCACCGGAGTGCCACCGGACGTAGGAACCAACACGCAACCTTCCGACCCGAGAAACGCAACGGAAAAACCAAGCCTCGAGTCTACGGACCCACACCGGTCGGACCGGTGAGCACCACCGGTCGACCGGTCCCCGCCGGTGAAACCGAGCAACTTTTACTAAGTGGCTCTACACCGGTCGACCGGTGAGACGCACCGGTCGGACCGGTGGCGACCGAAAGCCCCCAAGGCACCAAACAGGTCAACCGACCACCAAACCGACCCAAACTCGAAACAGCGGCACCACGGGACAACAACGAACTCACCAAGACGTTCACCCGAGCAAAATCCCACAAGGGCTTACACCGGTCGAGACCGGTCAAGAGCACCGGTCGACCGGTGTGGCACGGCGCACTCGGGATGAACAAGACCCGCGGGTCAACTCCCCCAAATCCAAATCTTGATCTCCCGAATCGCTCCACGGACTTGAACAAGACTTTGGGGATATCGAGAACACCTCATGAGGAGTCTATAGCCAAGTTTAATCCCACCAAATCTCGTCCAAAAAGGAGGAATCGAAGAAATCCCGCCGAAAGCACCTTCAACCCAAGAACTCAAGAAACCCCCAAAAACGAGCACTTTTACTCACGGATTTGGGAGGGGAATCACAGCCCAAAGAACCACGAAGGGTTCCCACAAATTTCCCCCATCAAATCCCCAAGAGAAAAGCCTCGAAACCAACCCAAAGAAATCACCGAGAAAGGGCTCCGAAAATCACCACCAAGAACAACCGGGAAAACACATCCAAACCTTGAGGAACCACGCCGAATCATCTATACATGAAACAAAGGTTCGTACAAGGTCTAGCAAGCCGCCCGATCATCCATCCCTCTCTACAAGATCTCTCCGTGAAGCTCTCTTGCTAGTCCTAAGGAAAACCTAGAGAAAATAGGTGGAAAATAAGGAAAACTAATGAGCTAGGGTTCCAAGAGTTGGCTGCCATCCTCTCACCTCTTGGGTTATATAGGCGGTAACCGAATGTCTAAAGTGCCCCTCTCTACTAACTAGGGATACAAGCCCCTCAAGGGCGGATTTGGAATTCTTGATGTCTTCACCATCGGACGGATGCCCGGCGACCGCACCCCCGCGTAGCCTCGACGCAAGCCATGCGATCCCGACGCGTGTCCTCCGCTTCGAAGATTCCGGACCGCGTCGTCGCACACCGGTCGGACCGGTGCCCACCGGTCGGACCGGCCGGACCCACCGGTCGGACCGGTCCGTGCCGCCGCACCTCCGTCTTCGGTTCTCCGGTCTTGGCTTTGTGGATCAACCAAGGAACCCGGTGGTTTTCTCGGTTAACCACCGGAAACCCCGCGAACTCGGTGTAGCCTCCGCCAATCTCCACTCATGACTTGGCTCCCACGTAGTCCCGGCTCGACCTTGGTTTTGAGGCTCAACCAAGAAACCGTCCACGACTTCATCTTGCTTGTTCATGCCACCATGCGGTCCGCACTTGACCCCGCCGGCCACCGGGTCCCTCGAACGAAGCCTACTTGTCTTCTCCACACCCGGAGGCCTCACCGGCGACGACCTTTCGCGCTTGTTCTTCACCTGCACCAACACGAGTCAAGCCGCGACCTGCACCTCGCGATACTTAGCCAAGAATCGGTCCACACAACGTTGTCAATCACTCATCACACAAGGAAGCGACCATCCACCGGTCCTCGAACCACACATGGTCCTCATGTTCACCGGCCTTCGTCCGGCGCCGCGTGCCTCTGCGTGCTCCACGCACTCGACGTCGCAGTCGAACGCGTGCTCGATGGACGACCCGACGGTGATGACGCCGTTTGGACCTGGCATCTTCATCTTCAGGTACGTGTAGTTGGGGACCGCCATGAATTTGGCATAGCAGGGTCGCCCAAGTATTGCGTGGTAGGCCCCCTTGAACCCCACCACCTCGAAGGTGAGGGTTTCCTTGCGGAAATTCTTTGGGGTGCCAAACCAGACTGGCAGGTCGATCTGCCCGAGGGGCTGAACCTGCTTGCCGGGCGCGATGCCGTGGAACGGCTTCGTGCTGGGCCGCAGCTGGTCCAACCCGATCCCCATCAGGCGCAATGTATGCGCGAAGAGGATGTTGAGGCTACTGCCTCCGTCCATAAGGACTTTTGAGAACCGGGCCGTTCCCAATGATGGGATCGACCACCGGTGGGGTACCGGCCGGGTTGGGGATGCGATTCGGGTGGTCTTCCCGGCTAAAGGTGATGACGTCCTCCGACCAGTTGAGGAAGGCCGGAGGTGCCCTCTCCGCGGCGAGGACTTCGTGTCGCTCCTTCTTGCGCTGCCGGGTCGACATGTCGACGGTAGGTCCCCCAAAGATGAGGAACACATTCTCGACGGCAGGGAAGCCGCCGCCGTCGCCCTCGCCCCCGTCTTTCTTGGCTTCTGCCTCCTTCGCGGCGGCGCGGCCATAGAACTTCTTGAGCATGTCGCACTGCTCAAGGGTGTGTTGCACTGGGGTCTTGTGGTAGGGACATGGCTTCTTCAGCATGTCGTCGAACACTCCCGGGCCTCGAGGGGCCGGTCGAGGGCCCCGTCGAGCGGGTCGACGGCGAGAGCCTCGGCGTTACCGCCGTCGCGCCCTTGCTCGCGCGCCTCGTGGCGCGGCTTCTTCCCCCTTATTGCCCCGCTTGTCGTTGCGGTGCGGCCCTTTGACTTGCTGCCCTCCGCGGGCACGTCCTCGGGGCGCTTGCCTTTTTTGCCGTCGAAGATTGCCCCCACGGCCGCCTCCCCCCGGAGGCGAAGCCGGTGGCGATGTCGAACGGCTCGTTGAAGTCCGCGGGCGGGGGCTGCGTCCCGGCTCCCGCACGAGATCCCGCACGTGGTGCCCTCGAGGAAGGCGTGCACGATATTGGGCCGCGCCACACGGGGGGGGCTCCGTGCGGCGCTTGGAGAAGCGCCTTATTTAGTCCCGCGGCGACTCGCCGGGCTTCGCGTGCGGGGAGCGCGAGGTCCCAAGAGTTCCCAGGGCGCACGTATGTGCCCTGGAAGTTGCCCACGAACGTGTGGACTAGGTCGTCCCAGTCATGGATTTGGCTAGCGGGCAAGTGCTCGAGCCATGTCCGGGCCGCATCGCCCAGATGTAAGGGCAGGTTGCGGATGATGACCTCGTCGTTAGTGGCCCCGCCCAGCTGGCAAGCCAAGCGGTAGTCGTTGAGCCAGACACGAGGATTCGTCTCCCCGTTGTACTTGACAATCGTCGAGGGTTGGCGGAAGCGTTGGGGGAACGCTGTCGCTCGGATCTCCCGGCTGAATACGCGGGTGCCCGGGGGCTCCGGCGTCGGGGAGCGGTCCTCGCCGCTGTCGTAGCGCCCACCCCGTCGAGGGTGGTAGCCTCTTGCTGCTCGTGCGTCCGCCTTGCTGGTGCGCTGGGCGTTGATGACGTTGCGTGCGTCGCCATCTAATGCCCTGCGCGTGTCGAGGAGTCGCTCCTTGGCCGGCGTGCGCCCTTGCTCGGTGGGTTGCCCCACTTGTGCCCCCGCGTGCACCGAGGGTTCGCCTCCCGGTGCGGCTTCGTCGGCGCGGGCGTCCCCATGTCGGCGGATGCGTGAGGCCGAGCTCTCGGCCCGCCGGACGGCCGCCCTGCTCGATGAGAGTTTGCACCTCGCGGTGCATGTCTCGAGCCTCGGGGGTCGAGGGTGCGGGCATAGCCCGCGGCGGCGTTGCGGCGGCCGACGAGCTTCGGCTCGCCCGCGGGGGCGCGTCCGCGTTTCCGGTGTTGGGGACGGCGTTGATGTGGTCGCGGACACCGCCGACCCAACTCCCTCGCGCGTTCGCCGCGCGCGGCAGCCTCCCCCCGCCATTGAGGCGCGGAGCAACCGCACCGTTCGGTATTCTTCCGCCGGCTTGGCCTCGAGCTCGCGGGCTTGGGCCGGTGTGCGTCGACGTCGGCCCCAACAGAGCGCTTGGCCCCGCGGCCGGCGCGCGGCTATCCCCCGGGGGCGGGTGTGACCTCCCCGTCTCCGGCCGCCCACCGCGCCGGCGGCGTTGGCTGGGTCGTTGGTGATGACGGCGCAACACTCCCGCGTGGGGTCGTAGCTCCCGGTGCTGGAGTCGTCGGAGCAGCCGAACCAGTAGTCCGCGGCGTCGAGGAAGCGCCGGAACGCAACTGGGTCGGGAACGCCGGAGAAGTCCCACTCCGCGTAACCGTGGCGGTTGGCGGGTGGCATCGTGTCGACGGAGCCCAGGGATGACTCATCTGCTGCTGAGGTGCCGGGGTCCCTGGCGACGAAGACGTGGCGGCCGGGCGGAACCCTGCGCATCGTCGTGTTCACGTTGGCGTTATGGGCCGTCGTGGCGCCACGCAGCCCAATGGGGACGCGCGGTCCGAGATCGCGCGCCGTCCCCCCGGGGCGGTGGCGATCGTGGTGGCGGGCGTACCGCGCCGGGAGGCGGCTCGCTCGGCCTCCGCCGCCGCTCGGATCGCGCCCGACGCGAGCGCGCGCCGCAGCGACGGTGGCGTCGCGGCGCCGACGGGCCCGCGGCATCCGTGCTGCGGGCGCTGCGCGCCGGAGTCGTGCGTGCGGCGGGGGGGTACGAGCGGACCCGGCCCGACGCCGCGCACGGAGTTCCTCACGGTTAGTGAGGCGCATGAGATAGCCGTTCCCCGTGGCCTGAAAGTTCAGGTCCCCAAAGCGGATTTCGAACCCGGCCGGGAGGGGGTCCGAGCTACCCATGCGAGCGTGTGGCACGATACTCGGTGCGAATCACCATGGAGGGAGTTGGCGAGATGACCTTAGGCGCTCGTTTGCCCCACGGTGGGCGCCAACTGTCGGTGCGGAATATGGTCCCGACACTAACCAGTAGATAGCGCCTAGGTCTATCCCTCTATGGTCGATGCTAAGTAACAAATGACACGAGAGATTTTATCCCGGTTCGGCCGCGGGGCCGTACGTCCAGCAGGGGCGTGCTCGGGGCACTATATTACTTAGCACCGGGGGTGCTTGTAGTGGGGCAAATACAAGCAAGGCGGGAGAAGAGGCGTGGCCTCCAAGTCCCTAGAAGGGTGGCTGAAGATGTTGTGGGGGAATGAGGAGTGTATGCGTGGTGTGTGAGGAGTGTTCTCTATTGTTCGTCTCCTTTCCTCTGTCCGTCCCCCGCGGCTGGGGGCTCGCCTCCCCTTTTATAGGCCAAGGGGACGGCGAGTTACATGCACGCCGCGCTATCCAGCTACGTGGGAGTGCGCGTCGTGCTACGCTCGTAGAGTGGGCGGCCGTCGGACGATCTTTGCAGCGATCGGCCATGATGGCCTACTTCGTACCCGAACAGTGGCGGTTCGAGGGTAGGATGGCGACAGCTGGTGGTGGCGTTCTCCGGTAGGCTTCGAGGGAGGTGCTGATGATGGCTGGTACGGGGTACGGGGAGCGAGCGAACGGTGTTCCTTCCCAACGCGCTTCACGGTAGTGGAGTGGTTGCTACAGCACCCGGCGTACGCCTGCACGCGCGGGTACGGCGGCCACGCCGTCACGGTGGCCGGGATGGCGGTCCACCGGCCTAGCGCCTCCACCTAACCCCCGTAAGGTCACGGGGAAAGTGAAATCGAGGGTGCGCCGGCCCCCTTCGAGGGTCGGGCGCGCTAGCCGCCCTGTAGTGGGCGCGTGGTGTCACGGGACCGACACGGCCGTACCGCACGGTCCCTTCCCACGGTGGCGGGGATGGGCGCCTCCCCGGGGAGTTGGTGCGGCGGCACGGGGCGCGAGCCCCGGCGCATGATGGCGCCGTCCCGCGGCGTCGGGGCGTTAAATGCCCGTGTACGGGGCGGCGCACGCGTGCGGGACGCCCGTGAGCGTGGCGGGCCCCGGCCGGGGATGGGACGGACCCTCGAGCGAAACGCGACCCGCTCGAGGGGGAGTTAGCCCTCGAGCGGGGCGGGACCGATCGAGGGAGGAGTTGTCCCTCGAACGGGGCGGAGCCCGCCCGAGGGGGTGCGCCCTCGAGCGAGGCGGAGCCCGCTCGAGGAGATTTCTAAGAGAGCCGTCTTGGTGGGCCGTCGGAGTCCCGCGGCGTGGGCCGTGTCTCGCATGGTTAGTCACCCGCATGGTTAGGCTTAGCGCATTTCGGTGCTGGGATTTAAGTGAGGGTTTCCCCGTTGTTTAAGGGGACCCCTAGGGCGGTCCCCGACGACATTCTCACCTAAGAACGTTGGTAAACCAAGCAATTCTAGAGGCATCACTCATTGCCGGCGAATAAGTACTCGTTCGTATACCACCTTCGTTGGTATTGTTAACACCAAGATTTGGTAAGGAGTCGACATGTGGGTCCGGTTCGAAAAAGAGTCCGTCTGGTGGAAGGAAGGATGTTTTCAGAGATTTTCGGCAAAAGGATCTGCGGTCGGCTATCTGCTCCGGTTCGGCAAAAGAACAGTAGAGCTGATTTTGCGGGATTGGACGGTGACGTGGCTCAATCAGGGGAAGCGAATGGATAGATAGGCGATCAAGTTTAGTTAGGCAATGAATCCATTCGCAGTTGTACTTGACAGGGTATAAATACTACCCCTGAATGTATGTAACAAACACGATCATTCCTCAATACACACCGGCCTTAAGCCAAACCCTAGAGTCTTTGTCGTGTCGTCGAGTTCTTCGAGAGGGCCAATCGATCCGTCGACCTCCGTGAGTACCGGCAACCTTGTATCATGTCTAGTATCATCTTGTGGATTTAGATTTGATGCAAGTAGTCTTGTTACCATGCTTCGTGTCATGCGGTAGATTCAAGCTTGGTTCAAGAGGGTTTCTTCTTAGATCATGAGCCATGCGGTAGGCTAAGATCTGGCTTGAAGCTAGTTATCGGCTCTATTGGATTTTGGCAAGATCCAATAGATTCATTAAGTTATCCCGTGTTATCATGAGTTTTACTTTATGTTTTAATTCATGTAACACATCTTTGCCCAATCTAGATGGGTTTGGATCGGTTGTATCTCTTTTGTGATCCTTGTTCGAGCAAGTCTCGTGTTTTGACGCGTGGATCTAGTGCTTTCCGATAGCCGAAACCGAATCGATCCGGGTTGCTACGTGTTGCGGGTTCAAGCTTGCCATGTTCGTATAAATCTTGAAAGAACCGGGTATCATGCGGTAGATGCGGGTTTTTGGGTTGCTTTGGAGCTAGTCATCCGGTGGATTAGTTTCCCAAATCGGTCGATAGATTTATTCACGTGGTAATGTTTGTTTCTTCTTCATGGACCCTGGATCGGTACTTGTTTAGCCGTATTCGGTTATATTTTCACGAGTAGAACACGTGCATTGTTTATGTCTTAAGTGATGTATGCTTTTAGCTTTCCATATTTAGATTGTATCATGCGGTGGATAGATCTATTTGTGGAAAGTGGTGCGTTTTTCATGCAAATCGTATCATGCGGTGGATAGATTTGTTTGTTATCGTGCCCGACGGGTTTTAAAGTAACTAGACATGCGGTAGACTAGTGCTTTGGATCTATGCGTGCTCGCTTAATGCATGATCATGTCCGTGCTTTACCTTATTTTATTTAATGCTAATCCTCATGGGGATCGGTCATAACTTCATGCTTGCATCTTTGTTTATACAAAGACCGATCGTCGTCATGCTTACGTCATCCATTCGGCGGTGTTCCTTTTCCCTTTGTAATGGTCCGAATGGCTGTGGTTCTTTGACAGATAGCTCTACATAGCTACGTGTCATCTTGCTTGGCTTCTTGGCCGCAAATATGGAACTGTCTGGTACTACCCGGCAAGTTCCAGGCTTTGGTATTTAACATGTTTTATCTTTTGTTAATTTTCAGGAAAAATTGACTGGCACGTCATTTCGTTCTCTGCGCGTGCGAAGCCAGCTTTGTTCGGCTTGCTGTGTGATTGGCGTTGAGTGCACTTTTCGCGTCAACACACTTTTTGGCACGCCCAGTGGGACAAACAGCCGAATTAATTCAAGATGCCTGAGATTGCAGACCTTATGGACGTCGACCTCGAAGATCTTTCTCCGGAGCAGCGGCAGCAGCTACAAGACGTCGTAGAGCAATTTCAGCAGAAGTGCCTACTGTCGTTTAAGAAGAACAAAGCGATGTCCCATATCTAAAGAATGAGATGCCTAGAGTGCTTGCTACCGGGAGAAGTCGATGCTACGTCTCGACGGGAAAAGGAGGAATGCGCGCGGGTGTTCCAAGAGTCGGCAGATTACATGCTCACCAAGCACAACAAGGCCTTCCTCGGATCGCTCCGGCGGATGATGGTGGCCATCTTTGGCCCGGGCATGGAGCAAGCGTTCGGGAAGGCGCCCTTCCAGAGGAGCACCGTAGAGCTGGATGAATCAAGCTCTCAGCCGCCGCCACGGAGCCAGCCACAGCAGCCTCCTCCTTAGAGCGCCGAAAGCCAAGCGTTCCAACCTCCTCCGCGAGGCGCCGGGGGGCGGCCAGTTCAGCCCCCGTTGCAAGCTTCAGGAAGTCAACCAATCCTGCCACCACCACAGAGCGGCACGGGTCGGCACCGTGCAACGGCCGAATCCGTGCCGGCCTACGTACGGAGACCTAGCGTTCGGCTCGTGCGGGGCCCCACTTGACCCCGGTCGGAGAATTGCACCGTCGGCCAACGGCTCCCGGAAGAATTTGTACGGTGGTGGTTACCATGAAGTGGGAAATTACGGAGCATTCGACGCCTTCCCGCACCCAGGGTACGCGCCAGCTGCAGGCGCGCAAGAAGATGACGCCCTAGCGCGCAAGATGGCCGAATTGATGCAGAATCAGTTCGGCCTCAAGCCAAAGATGCAGGGCCCCGCCTACAGGCCACCGTTCCCAGAGTGGTACTATAACGTGCTCTTGCCGCCTAGAGTGAAGCCGCCGACGGAATTCACAAAGTTCTCGGGGCAAGACGAGACAAGCACGGTCGAGCACATCGCCCGTTACCTCATGCAGCTTGGGGAATGCTCGGCCGAGGAGACGTTCAGGGTTCGTTACTTCCCCGCCTCACTGACGGGTCCCGGCTTTTCGGTGGTTCTCGTCCCCGCCGCCCGAATCGGTGGCCGGATGGAAGGACTTGGAGCGTAAATTCCACGCTCATTACTTCGCGGCGATTCGAGAAGAAGTTGATTGATCTCTCCACCCCGAAGCAAAGGCACGGCGAAACACCGCCGGAGTTTCTTAGAAGATTCGGGGAAGTCAAAGGCATGTGCTTCTCATTGAACTTGCCGGACGATCGGTGGGCCGATATGGCCGTCGCCGGGATGTTGCCGGCCGTGCGCGATAAGCTATTTGGGATGGAGTTTGAGAATTTGGGCCGAGTGTCGCAAAAGTTATCTCGATGAGCAATCGGGCATATGCCCTCAAGAAGGACCCCAAGTTTGGCAAGCGAAGCACGACGTCGGCGACATCTACAACCGGTTCTCGGACAAAGCTGATCGTTCGAGGATTCCGACGAAGAATTGGAGGTAGGCTGCAGCGAGAAATCATGTGGGGTAAAGAGCCCTTGACAATGAATCGGCGTGGGTCAAGCGGACCAAAGGGACTTACGACTTTGACATCACAAAGGCCGATAAGTTGTTCGAGCTCTTGGTGAAAGAAGGCCGAATTAAGGCTGCCCGAAGGGCATTCTATGCTTCGGCCTGATGGAGTTAAAGCGAAGCGTTACTGTGGCTTCCATGACAGGGACTCGCACTCCATCAACGACTGCAGGGTCTTCAGGATGAGGATCCAGAAGGCTATCCAGGAGGGACACCTCAAGTTCGATAACAAGATGAAGCTGGATGGCCACCCCTTTCCTCAGAACATGCTCGGCTTTTCTGTCAATGCGATAACAGCCGAGGAGAAGGGGAAGGTCAAGGTCCTGACCTCAGCCAGAGTCCAAGCAAGGTGGAGCAGTGGACCCGAACGCCGGGTGACCCCGGAGCAAGTGCAAGGCGACGCACCCCACGTGCTCAAGAGCCACATGGAGATTGGGGAGTCATCCGGGCCTAAACCCAAGGTGACGTCGCGCATTCTCCTCAACAAATGGCAGCGCCAGATAGAGAAAGAGCGCTACCGAAGCGTCGCCACGAGGAGGAGCAACGCAGAGCTGAAGAGGAAGCGCGCAGAAGGGACCAAGAGCGACACGCGCGAGCAGGAGCGCGCACACTGGGGATGCGCCTTCTTCAGGCACTGCTGGAATGAAGGCCTAAAGCTGCCCACATTGAAGAACTGTCCTGAGTGCAGCGACAGATACGTTGAGTACAGGCGAAAGCGCAATCGCCGATCCGTCCACGAGAGACTTGGAAGGATCCACCCGAATGGGGATCGGCGTCAAAAAATTGAGATCATCGATCATCCCAGGAAGCGCCAAGCTGATCTCAGGTGGGCTGATCAGGAAGAGGACGAGGATCTCCACGTATGGCAGAAAGGGCAGTGGTGCCCGCCCGGCCTACGCAGGAGCCAGAAGAGGCGGGTCCAGCGCTTGAGGAACCGCGAGATGAAACAAGCCGGGATCCAGACGAGGCAGAAGTGGCGCCCCAAGGACCAGCCGGAGGGATCGAAGCGTTCGGCTCCTACATGCATGGTATACTTCCTCGCCGAACGAGTTCATGGCTCCCGCTAACCAGGTTATGCGGGGAGGAAGCTTCTTTTGATGACGAGCGGCCGAGGGGATGATGGCGCAACCGGTGCCGACCAAGCGAGGCCATCTTCGACAAGCCGGCCAAGAACCGCCATATGAGGCCGCTGTACTTGAGGGGGTACGTCAATGGCAAACCATTGACCAAGATGTTCGTCGACGGTGGCGCGGCGGTCAACGTAATGCCGTACACCACCTTCGGAAGCTTGGCATGGGCCCGAGCGATCGACACCTACAAGCATCATCTTGAACGACTTCGCCGGAACCCCTCAGACACCAAAGGATGCGCCCACGTGGACTTGATGATCGGGTCCAAGACGCTGCTCACCACCTTCTTTGTCATCGAGGGCAAAGGAGCCTACAGCCTGCTGCTTGGGCGGGACTGGATTCATGCTAACTGCTGCGTCCCATCCACCATGCATCAACAGCTTATCCAGTGGGTGGATGATGAGATTGAGGTCGTCCATGCAGACGACTCCGTGAGCGTAGCCAACATGGAACCAGCCTTCTGGGAGTACCAAGGCATCGATTGCTTCTCAGGGAAGGACTGGGGAGAAGGTCCTGTTGAACTCCGTCGGCGGCGACCAACGGCCGATTCAAGCGATCGGCTCTTATAGTAATTTTTAATGGAGAACCCCGTGGATGGCACCGATGGCAAATTAGGGCGAGGATTCATGTCGGCCGATAAACCGGAAGAGGTTGACATTGGAAACGGTGATAAGCCAAGGCCGACGTTCATCGGTGCAAACTTGCAACCGGACTTCGGGGGGATTTAATTGAGCTTCTCAAAGAATATAAAGATTGCTTCGCACGGGATTACTCGGAGATGCCCGGATTGGATTGTTCCATCGTCGAGCATCGGTTGCCAATCAAGCCCGGTTTCAAACCATATAAGCAACCACCCCGGAAGATCTACAAGGATGAAGTATTGGCCGATGTGAAGAAGGAGATCGAAAGATTGCTTTACGCAAACTTCGTTCGGCCGTGCGGATATGCGAGTGGATTTCTAACATCGTCCCCGTGTATAAGAAGAATGGAAAAATGAGAGTTTGCATAGACTTCAGGGACCTAAACAGAGCTACTCCCATGGATGGATACCCGATGCCTATTGCCGATTTGTTGATTGACGCCGCTGCTGGACACAAGGTGATTAGTTTCATGGATGGCAACGCGGGATACAATCAGATTTTCATGGCAATAGAAGACATATCAAAGACGGCCTTCAGATGTCCTGGTCATATAGGCCTATTTGAGTGGATAGTCATGACGTTTGGATTGAAAAATGCCGGTGCAACCTATCAGCGGGCCATGAATTACATTTTTCATGAGTTGATCGGCAAAAGCTGTGGAGATCTACATTGATGACATGGTGATCAAGTCCTTAAGTCATGACACCCATCCGGAAGATGTGAAGAAGACCTTGGAGTGCACCGGAAACATGGTCGAAGATGAATCCAAACAAGTGTGCTTTTGGGGTATCGAGTGGAGAGTTCTTGGGGTTTTTGGTCCACGAGGGGGGAATCGAAGTTGGCAAAAAGAGCATGAAAGCCATTGATGAAGTCGTTCCTCCAACCAACCTCAAGGAATTGCAATCAACGCTCGGCAAGATCAACTTCGTGAGAAGATTCATCTCAAATTTATCACGAAGGTGTTGCCATTCTCTCCATTGCTGAAGCTAAAGAAAGATCGAAATTCACATGGGGCGACGAACAACAAAAGGCCTTTGATGAGATCAAGCAATACATGAAGGAGCCGCCGGTCTTTGGTCCCTCCTCAACTAAACAAGCCTTTCAAGTTGTACGTGGCGGCCGATACCCAAACCATTGGATCGGCCCTTATTCAAGAATTCGAAGGAAAAGAGCGGGTAGTAGCTTACCTTAGCCGAAAACTACTTGACCCTGAAACCAGGTATTCGGCTATAGAGAAACTGTGTCTTTGCGTGTACTACTCGTGTACAAAGTTTCGGCACTGCCTGTTGAATGCCGAATGCACTGTATACTCAAAGTTTGATGTGATAAAGCATATGTTATCTATGCCAATTTTGAATGGTCGGATTGGCAAATGGATTTTAGCGTTATCAGAATTCGAGTTGAAGTTCGAATCGGCAAAAGCCATCAAAGGTCAGGTCATTGTCGATTTTATAACTGAACATCGTGACCCGTCAATTGATCTACTAGAGATTACCCCTTGGGCTTTATTTTTTGACGGGTCATCGTGTGGCAAAGGTGGGGGAGTAGGGATCCTACTAATTTCGCCCAGAGGTGAGATGTTTGAATTCGCCATTCCTATACAACCCACCGTCACAAATAACCGAGGCGAATACGAGGCACTACTTCGAGGGCTTCAATATTTGAGAGAAGCCGGGGCCGTTTCGGTTGAGATCTATGGAGATTCGGAACTGGTCATCAAGGAATTGAACGGCCAATACGAGTGCGGGAGCGAAGCGCCGAGGAGTTACTACGAGGAGTGCGAGAGAAATCTTGAAGGGCTTTCCATTGGTAACCCTACAAGCACATTCCTAGAGAGCATAACGAGGAAGCAAACGGGCCGGCTCGGAGCGCCTCGGTTATAAAGAGAGTCAAGAAGCGTTTGCTTTGCGAAGTGTTTGCACTAGGGACGGACCTTGCGAGAAGATGATTGGAGGAAAGAAATCATTGACTACTTGAAGGATCCATCCCGAAAAGTCTCTAGGAAACTCGGTACAAGGCAATCAAGTACGTTCTTCCGGATGATAATTTATTCTATAAATCATTAGATGGGGTGTTGCTACGATGCCTGGGTCCAGAGGAAGCCAAGAACATGATGAGCGAGGTGCACGATGGGATATGTGGAGCGCACCAATCGGCCTATCGGATGAAATGGGTTATTAGACAAGCTGGATGCTTTTGGCCGACGATATTAGAGGACTGCTTTGAGTATTACAAAGGGTGTCAAGATTGCCAGAGGTTCGGGAATATTCAAAGAGTCCCTGCATCAGCATTGAATCCCATCATCAAGCCATGGCCATTCGGGGGGCTGGGGTATAGACTTGATTGGCCAAGTTAATCCACCGTCTAGCAAGGGGCATAAGTTCGTGCTTTTGGCTACGATTACTTTACCAAATGGGTCGAGGCAATCCCTCCGAAGAAGGTGACGTCGAGAGAACATGGTCGAGTTCATCAAGGAACACATCATCTATCGATTTGGGATCCCTCAGACGATTACCACTGACCAGGGGGCACAATTCGTGTCATTGGAGTTTAGAGATTTTGCCGAAAGCATGGGAATCAAATTGTTTAATTCCTCTCCATATTATGCCCAAGCTAATGGTCAAGCAGAGGCTTCTAATAAGATCATGATCAAGCCGATACGAAGAAGATCGATCGAAGCCAAGGAGGTGGCATTCGGTACTCGGTGAAGCGCCGTGGGCTTACCGAATGGCCCCCCATGGAGCTACAAAGACCTCTCCTTACGAGTTGGTTTACGGGCATCATGCAATCTCGCCTTGGGAAATACAATCAGATTCAAGGAGAGTAGTGTTGCAAAACGAGTTAAGCTCCAAGAATTACAGTGGCCTAATGATGGATGAGTTAGAAGATCTGCATATGATCCGTCTCAGGGCCCTGGAGAACATCGAGAAAAACAAGCTGCGAGTCGCCAAGTATTATAACAAGAAGGTGAAAGTAAGGCAATTCGCGAGAAGGTGATCTAGTGTGGAAAGCACTATTGCCGATTGGAACTAAATACGATGATTTCGGCAAATGGTCCCCTAACCGGGAGGGGCCTTTTCGTGTGGTCGGATGCGTTCCTGGTAATGCATACATATTGAAAACTTTGCTAGGGGAAGGGTTTTCCGCTGCGATAAATGGAAGATATCTAAAGAAATATTATCCTAGCATTGAGATCGATCGATGATTACACACATCCGGCACAAAAGATAGCCGGCGCTCGAGAATGAGGCCGCCTTCGTAACAAAATCCATGAACAAGAGAAAATGGCCGGTGCCGGATGCATTTCCCTTAGCTTAATACTACATTACAAGCGCTTCTTGCGGATCACATCTAACGCCCCGATGGTCGGGTCCCCGAGAAGGTGGGAAGCGAAGGCGTGGAGGAAGAAGCGAAAGTATGTCAATCTTTCCTTCACTTCTTCGGCTGCTGCTCCCTCTTCAGTTGTTCCAGGACCACCGTGACGGCAACTTGGAACGCACGAGGATGACCATGATTGGCGGCCTCTACCAAGCTATCCCAGGCCGCCTTCAGGTTGCTGTACCTGTCAGAGACATCTGGAACAGGAGAATCAAGGTTAGAGGCAAGAGATCCAGATGCAAACAAGAAGGAGTCAGGAGCATTTACCCCCTACTAGTGCTTCCAGAGCCAGGCGACACTCGCGCTCGGCTTGGCAACGGGCGGACATGTCCCTGAGGCCATGCTCCAGGTGCCGTACGCGGCGGCGCGGTCGATGGTTAGTCCTCCGTTCGGGCGTGGCGTCCTCCGTTTTGAGAGAGGAATCGGAGGAGATGTACTCGGGCACATCTTCGGTCCCGATGACTTCTTCGGGAAGCAAATCAAGGCTGAAAAGGACGAGAGGAAAAAATGAAGCGCAAGATCAAGCGGGAGAACAAGGAGCGAGATCAAGAGAAAACTCACTTCCGAATCGTACGCTTCTTCGATGAGCCGCTCTCCCGAGGTTGTTTACCCTTGTCCATGGCGTTGGGGTTTTTTCCTCCGGAGGCGGGGGAAGAGATGAGAAATGATGGAGGAGTGTGCGAATGGATTTGCGAGCACCCCACGTGGCTATTTTATTGACCGGGGAGGCGCATTGGGAGTGATGACTGGCCAGTACACACTGTTGGAATACCAAGCGGCAGGGTTTTCCACCAAGTGCGAAGGGTTTTCTCTTGAACAGTGTTTACGGATTGCCGAATTGGGATCCTTTGTGGATTTTGCGCCAAGGGGCGAGTTGTACTCGCGCGTTCGGCTAAAGATAGTTCCGGATGCAATTAAAGAAAACAAAATTCGCGGATGCAAAATGCAAAGGGAAATCATCGCGAACAACGGGTGCGAATTCAAAAGTTCTTCATCTATTGCCGATATTTACACATCCCTAGTACAATCTAGTCGAAGAGCCCGTTCAACACGGATTGGGGATGGGTAATTTCGGCAATGGCATCGCCGTGGCCGTCAAGGCGCTCCGGGATGAGCTCGATCTCGTCGATGTCCTCCGGCGCGCCGCCCCCGGAAGCCACGCGGTCCGGTGGAATAGTCAACGTCCGTATGCGTCGCCATCGCAGCCGGGCCCAAGGTGGTGCCCAAACGAACGCCATGGACGGCCACCTCGTCGACGCGGCGCTCCACCGCGGCCGGGAGCTCCGCCGGCGTGTCGCCGCGGGCATTCACCTTCTCGGCCAATTGCTCTACCGGCCGCCTTTAGCCGGTCGAGCTCGGCGTCGCGGGCTGCAAATGGCAAACGAAAAGATTAGCATCGAGAGGCCGGGCTAGATCAAGAATCAATCTCGCAGCCATACCGTCAATGGCCTCCGGCGGTGCGTTTGCGCCGGTCCTCCCCATTCTAGCTCGGCCACGCCTGCTTTCTTGGAGACGTCCTCCGGCCTCGCGACGGGACGTCTCTAGCTCCTCCTTGAAGCGGATGGCGTCTTCTTCCCCGTACGGTACCGAGAGGTGGCCATCGGACTCCGAAGAGTCATCTGGCAGGGGCTGATTGGCCGGCGCACGAGGCGGATTCCACTGAATCAATCTGAAAAAAGGGGATGATCGTCAATGCAAAGGAAGATCAAGAACAGAATCAAAGGGGATAGATCGATGATCATCACCGCCTGCGCGCATTGGCGCTGCTCCCCTCGGCCTCGTCGGAGGCGCGGCGGCGGTTGAGGCGGCGCACCATTGTGGTTTGGGATGTGCACTGTTTGCGAGAGGGCTAAAGATTGGCAAAGATTCGAGAGCTAGAAAGCCTGGTGGAGAGCTAGGGGCACCTATGGTAACATTTATAGGCCTGGCAGGATGAATCGTGGCTTCGAGTCGTGGCTGTGGATCGTGGCGCATATCCCAAGAAAATCGGAAGGTGGAAAGGTTTCCTTGGCCAGCCCGCCGGCGGGTCGCTTGGAGTTCTAGGCTGAGCCGTGTGCAGATTGATTGGTTCGGCTATAAAGGGAATCAAAGTGCCGTTCGGGAATTGGCGTTTCACTACCGAATGGGTCGTTCAGCATTACATCTGAAAGTACGCAGAAGAAAGGAAACAGATCACAAGAAGATATTACAAGAACGACCAATTCAGTTATACATCAATAAGGACATTCAGGCATTCAAAAGTTTGGCAAGTACACGACGAGCATTGGATGTTATCAAATGGGAATTGTCCAGCAGCTCTTGGCAATCCTTTTGGGCTCCGGATAAGTCAGTGAGTTCTGCATCACATTGCTCTATTTTGGTGATAGCCGATTTTACTTCCGCTTGGGTCTTTGCTATCGGTCCGGGAAGATCGGCTATTTTCTCTTTGTCAATCTCTATCTCTGCCGATAGGCTTCTCGGTTCTGCCTCTAGAGCGACCTTCTCCGGCAACTTTCGGATCGTAGGAAGCTTGCGGGTTAGCCAATGCATCTTTATGGCCCTCTCGCTTGGGATTGGGCCCCGTTCATGGCATGTTCGGCGTCGGTTTTCCTCTTTTCAATGGCCGGGCGGGAGCGCAATTTTCTCAAAGCGCGCCTTACGGGTGCATAAAAAGCTTCTAAGCCATAGACAGATGATAGAGAAGCTCGGATGTCTTCAGGAAGTTCTTGACTGACAGATTCAAACATTTCTTCGAAGTGATGGAGATCATTAAATTGATCCTGAACATCTTTTTCTAGCCAGGCTGCAATTTCTTTGAGTTTGGGCAACACTTCATCCGGGCAAATGCCGGTTTATTTCTTTCATCACCTCGGCGGTTGAGTGGCTCTCTCGATGGCAAGCTTGATGATGATGGAGCCCGATCCTAAGAAACAACGTTGCCGAGTTAAGAATGCTAACATCGAGGTACCGAAATTAAGCGCGGATTGAATACCTCATGGCTGGTTTCTTGAGCGGGGGCGATCACGGGCGAAGGAGATGCCCCGGGCAGCCGAAACTTCCACGCCGGGGGATGCCGATGCGGCCATCAGCGGCTCGTGAGTTTCGGGCCGATGAGGAGTTGGATTCGCCTCTGTTGGGTTAGTCATCTCTCGCTTGACCGACGGTGATGGCACCCTTGAGGGACTTGGTTGAACAGGGAGATTCATCTCCGGAGAATGTCTTGCTTCGCGAAGGTGACGAAGATGAAATCTCCACTCGGGATAGGTAATTCAACCCCGGGTGGGCTTGCTTGGCTGCACCACTGGGACATTTACAAGCTGCTCTTCTATCATTTCTTCTGCAAATGTCAAATGGGAAGGGTAAATGCCAGTGCTCATCTTTAAGAAAGAACAGTAGAGGTCATACCAGTGGATGGGGCATTGGCAGGTATTGGTTCTGAAGGCTGCTGGGCTCTGGTCTGAAAGGCACAATGATATGATTCATCAAGAACAGAGTGACCTGGTAATCAAGAAAGTAAAAGGGGTTACCTCAACAAGCATTTTCTTGACGAGTCCTTCTTCTTTTAGCACTTGGAGGGGCAATCGGATGCGGACCCGCCTCCTATCTCAGCAAGGCTAGAAAGGCCGGGATCCGTGGTAGCATACCCGGCCATTAGTTGATGCGAGTTGTGGATTTAAATCCCGCGTCTTTGAAATTGGGCCTTCGACATTGTAAGCAATTGCCCTGGCTCGAGGGGCAGGCACTGTGTTCTGTGGACAAAAGATGAAGGTCAGGACCATGAATAAAGAGGGAATGTTTGATCCAAGGGCTCATTGTGTTACCTCTGAAGTCGGCAGAAAGTCAGGCACCAATTCTGCACAGAATACATGAACAGGCTCACTGAAGATATGGTCATGAAATTCTTGCCACCAGGAGTTGAAGGTGGGGTGAGCTATGGTTGTGGGCACAAAAGGACATGTGTAAACGGTAGGGCGCACACATAGTTGAAAACTCTCTGTCGCCTCGCATCAGTTCTTTGATTTCCTCCCTGGGTTTGAGGAATTCATGCAGGAACAGTCTTGGGGGCATCTGGCCGCATCCAAGTTGCCTGGCCATTACATTAGGCTGATAGTATTCATAAGTGCTGACATTTAGCCTTCCTCCATTGAACTCGGCCGGCAGTATGCATGGGCGGATTATGATATTAAGGATCTCCAAGAATCTCCCATCTTGATGGCCGGGCTCAAAAGAAAACTCAACGGGGAAGGTCAAGGTGTCGTTGCCCGGATAAGGAAGCCAAAGAGGATTGGGGGAAACCTTTGAAGAACAATTCGAAGAGCTGGCTGATGTCCTGCTGGATAGAAACAGTTGAAGCCGCTTCTCCGTAGTTTTGGCATCCTCTGGTAGCTTGAGGTTCTCCTTCGGGGTGATTGGACAAAGGGAAGAACCTGAAGTTCAAATCGACACCAACAATTTGATGCATGTGGAGCTGCAGCCACATTTGAACAAACCACCAAGGGCCATTGACGCACGTTATCCTCTGACTGGTGTACATTTGGGTGACAGTCTGATGAAGCATATGATAAACGCTGCCCAAGAAGAATTTTCCCAGAGGAAGGCGATTGCCACTGGCCAGATGAGTCTCCATTGCAATGTGGTTTAAAGTAGGCTCGTTGGCTTTACCACGAAAACGAACCTACACGGCCACATGTTCGGAAAAGCTCGTATTCAACATTGCCAAGGGGATTGTCTCTCATATGCTTCAAGATATAATTCTTGTAGCCGTTCCCTAGCTTTACCCCCGTCCGGCGTGAAGAGTTTTTGAATTCCCGAGGTCGGACGGACGGACCGGTGATGTCAAGGCCAGTGATCATGTATACATCGGCCAAGGTTGGAGACATTGGGCCATGCCCAAAAAGGAAGGCGTTGACGCCATTTGACCAGAAGTGGCATGCGGCTATCAGAAGATCTTCATTCTTGGGTGTCTCAGCCACGGATAACTCCAAGCATTGCGCGATGCGGAGAGCATCCAGGTTGGTCAGTCCACTTTTATCTGCAAGAATCCTCCGATACCAAGTCTTCCAGCCTGCAATTGGGGGCAAAGGCCGGTTCTTGAACGCATCTTGCCACCGGGGAAGTGGAGACAAAGGCTGCTTTGAAGGGGATTCTCCGAGATTCGGCGGCAATAAAATCTCGAGGGTCGGGATTCCCTACGGGACCAAGGTAATAAGACTGGCGAATTGGCCTCGATGGGAATCGGAAGAGCGATAGAAGGCTCTCGGAGAAAAGCGGAAAAGGAAAATTTCGGGTAAAATTGAAAACCTAATGCCGAACAAGGTTTGTGGGGGATGAATTTACCCGAGCAGCTTGGTTACGAGTTGCCATTGGAGGTTCGAGCTCGAACAAGGGGATCTAGGGTTAGATCCGGACGAAGATTCGGCGGATTGCGAAGAACGGTGTTGACGGATTCGTGGTCGGAGTCAATTGTGGAACAAAATTACTTTTATCCCACAATTGAAGGGGCATGTGTTAACACCAAAATTTGGTAAGGAGTCCGACATGTGGGTCCGGTTTGAAGAAGAGTCCGTCCGGTGGAAGGAAGGATGTTTTCGAGAGATTTTCGGCAAAAGGATCCGCGGTCGGCTATCCGCTCCGGTTCGGCAAAAGAACAAGAGAGCGATTTTGCGGGATTGGACGGTGACGTGGCTCAATCGGGGGAAACGAATGGATGGATACGCGATCAAGTTTAGTTAGGCAATGAATCCATTCGCGGTTGTACTTGACAGGGGTATAAATACTACCCCCGAATGTATGTAACGAAAAAAAACGATCATTCCTCAATACACACCGGCCTTAAGCCAAACCCTAGAGTCTTTGTCGTGTCGTCGAGTTCTTCGAGAGGGCCAATCGATCCGTCGACCTCCGTGAGTACGGCAACCTTGTATCATGTCTAGTATCATGCGGTGGATTTAGATTTGATGCAAGTAGTCTTGTTACCATGCTTCGTGTCATGCGGTAGATTCAAGCTTGGTTCAAGAAGGTTTCTTGTTAGATCATGAGCCATGCGGTAGGCTAAGATCTGGCTTGAAGCTAGTTATCGGCTCTATTGGATTTTGGCAAGATCCAATAGATTCATTAAGTTATCCCGTGTTATCATGAGTTTTACTTTACGTTTTAATTCATGTAACACATCTTTGCCCAATCTAGATGGGTTTGGATCGGTCAGTATCTCTTTTGTGATCCTTGTTCGAGCAAGTCTCGTGTTTTGACGCGTGGATCTAGTGCTTTCCGATAGCCGAAACCGAATCGATGCGGGTTGCTACGTGTTGCGGGTTCAAGCTTGCCATGTTCGTATAAATCTTGAAAGAACCGGGTATCATGCGGTAGATGCGAGGTTTTTGGGTTGCTTTGGAGCGAGTCATCCGGTGGATTAGTTTCCCAAATCGGTATGATAGATTTATTCACGTGGTAATGTTTGTTTCTTCTTCATGGACCCTGGATCGGTACTGTTTAGCCGTATTCGGTTATATTTTCACGAGTAGAACACGTGCATTGTTTATGTCTTAAGTGATGTATGCTTTTAGCTTTCCATATTTAGATTGTATCATGCGGTGGATAGATCTATTTGTGGAAAGTGGTGCGTTTTTCATGCAAATCGTATCATGCGGTGGATAGATTTGTTTGTTATCATGCCCGACGGGTTTTAAAGTAACTAGACATGCGGTAGACTAGTGCTTTGGATCTATGCGTGCTCGCTTAATGCATGATCATGTCCGTGCTTTACCTTATTTTATTTAATGCTAATCCTCATGGGGATCGGTCATAACTTCATGCTTGCATCTTTGTTTATACAAAGACCGATCGTCGTCATGCTTACTTCATCCATTCGGCGGTGTTCCTTTTCCCTTTATAATGGTCCGAATGGTTGTGGTTCTTTGACAGATAGCTCTACATAGCTACGTGTCATCTTGCTTGGCTTCTTGGCCGCAAATATGGAAGCTCGCGTACTACCCGGCAAGTTCCAAGCTTTGGTATTTAACATGTTTTATCTTTTGTTAATTTTCAGGAAAAATTGACTGGCACGTCATTTCGCTCTCCCGCGCGTGTGAAGCCTGCTTTGTTCGGCTTGCTTGTGTGATTGGCGTTGAGTGCACTTTTCGCGCCAACGGGTATCCGAAATGACAATGATCGTTCGAGGGTATTTATGAGCCGTGCAATTGAGTAATCGCAGTCCTAACCGTGTTGAGGAGAACGATTCTATGAATCTTAGTGGCTATGGAATATTGTTGATTGTTGTTGCCCTCATCATTTGAGTGCTAATGAGATGTAATTATGCATGATCGTGCTTGTCATCATTTGGAGTAAGCTTTTGGTTATCTCACTAATAAAGCTCACTTTTCAGATGGTGGGAACCACGCGCAGCTCTCCCAACGGTTTCAGAGCAAGTGGTAGTGGTGACTTGCCACCACCCCCGCCCATGACACCGACGGAGGCCTTCATGGCCACCCAAGGCGAAGTGCTTCGCGCCGGATCCTGCAGACGCAGCAACAGATCACCCAGCAGATGAACCGAGGGCCGCCACACGGGGCCAACCACGAGGGGCCTAACCAGGTCACTACGTATGCCCAATTCATCGCTATGAAGCCGCCAACCTTTGCTAAAGAAGAAGACCCCCCGGAAGCTGAGGCTTGGGTCAAGGCCATAGAGGCAAAATTCTCTGCCTTTGTGTTGCCTTGCTCCAAGGAGAACAAAGCCAACTTCGCAGCGCTGCAACTGCGAGGGGAAGCTTTGATGTGGTGGGACCACTTCAAGTCAATGCAGCGAGGACACGCTGTGACATGGGATGAGTTCAAGCAAGCTTTCAAGAGCCACCACATTCCCAAGGGACTGATGGATAGGAAGATGAGGGAGCTGTTGGACCTCCGTCAGGGATCTGACTCAGTGTATCGCTATGCTCAAAAGTTTAATAGCTTGTGCCAGTATGGTGGGCATCATGTTGATCCTGATGCCAAGAAGATGGAGAGGTTTCGTGACGGGCTTGATGGCAAGCTGTATGAGCGCATGAATCTGCTCGAGCCCGCAAACTTCCATGAGCTAGTGAACAAGGCTATCTCACAGGAGGATGCTATGAAGAAATCCCACGGGGACAACAAGAGGATGTCCGGTTCCACCCCAGGCAGCGGAACGGGCAAGAAGTTTCGCTTTGTGAAGAAGGAAGCTCCAGGCCCATCCCACCAATCATCAACTGGACGCTGGATGATGAAGCCACCTCAGAGCAAGCCCGCAGGGAACCTCCAGTTCCGCAGTGCCCAGCAGCAGGCTCTAAAGCCTATCCTCGCGATGTTGGAGATCGTCGTTGCTACAACTGTGGCCAGCCAGGGCACTACATTAGTGAGTGTCCAAAGCCCAGGCAGATCAAGCCCAACCCGCAGAATCAGGGTGCAGGAAGCAAGCCTACCACTCCGGCCAAGAAGCCTATGGTGCAAGTGCGCCGAGGCAAGCTGAACTTCACTACAATGAGTGACATCCCAGCAGGAGCTTCAGTACTCACGGGTACATTCTCTATCAATGACACTCCTGTTAAGGTTTTATTTGATTCGGGAGCCACCCATAGTTTCATAAATGACAGCCTACTAGACAAATTGGGTCTAAGAGGAGTACAAACCAAATCTTCTTATAAAATTACCACACCAGGTGGAAACATCACGTCTCAATTAGTGACTTTTCAAGTTCCTCTAAGACTAGGAAGTAGGGTTATTCGATCTAATCTTATAACCATCAAATTGGGAACCATGGATGTTATCTTGGGTATGGAATGGATGAATCAACATAAGGTGATTCTAGATATATCGGATAGGGTCGTAGAGATCAACTCTCCTACGGTCGGGCACACTACCTTGTACCTACCTTTCCGGGACGAGCACGACTCTTGTGCCTATGTGACCATTATCTCCTCTCTTGATGAAATTCCCGGTAGTGTGTGAGTACCGGATGTCTTTCCCGATGAGTTGCCCCGGTATGCCACCATCAAAAACAAATACCCACTTCCGCGAATTGATGTTCGTTTGATCAATTGGGCGGTGCCAAAGTCTTCTCTAAGATCGACCTTCGTTCTGGCTATCACCAAATCAAGATTCGACCTTGCGACATTCCTAAAACCGCTTTTTCCACTTGTTATGGTCTTTCGGACTCACTAATGCTCCCGCCTACTTCATGTACCTCATGAACTCCGTGTTCATGATGGAGCTCGATAAATTTGTCGTGGTCTTTATCGATGATATTCTCATCTATTCTAAGAGCGAGAACGATCACGCCAAACATCTGCGAGTTGTCCTTCAGCGTTTGCGAGATCATAAGCTTTATGCTAAGTTCTCCAAATGCGAATTCTGGTTGAAAAGTGTGAAATTCTTAGGGCACACCATTTCCCAAGATGGTATCTCCGTAGATCCTAGCAAAGTTCAAGAGGTGATGGATTGGAAACCACCCAAGTCCGTGCATCAAATCCGCAGTTTCCTAGGATTGGCGGGATATTACCGTCGATTCATTCCTGACTTTTCTAGAATAGCAAAACCCATGACCGAATTACTCAAGAAGGGAGTGAAATTCGTGTGGAGCGAAGCATGTGAGAAAGCTTTCCACACCCTCAGGCAACATCTAACTTCAGCCCCAGTGCTAGCTCAACCCGATAATTCCAAACCGTTTGAATCTTCTGTGACGCATCAGGCACGGGTCTCGGTTGTGTCCTTATGCAAGAAGGCCGAGTCATTGCCTATGCTTCACGAGCCCTTCGACCCCATGAGCTCAATTGTCCTACCCATGATCTTGAGTTACCCGCTGTTGTTCATGCCCTCAAGATATGGAGACATTATCTAATGGGTAATCATTGCAATATCTTCACTGATCACAAGAGCCTCAAATACATCTTCACCGAGTCAGAGTTGAATATGAGACAGAGAAGATGGCTTGAGTTGATTAAAGATTATGATCTAGAAGTGCACTACCACCCCGGCAAGGCAAATGTTGTTGCGGATGCTCTTAGCCGTAAAGATCATTGCAACCACCAAGAGTTGGAGCCAGTCAGTGAACCATTGTGTGAGGAAATGAGGAGGCTCAACTTAGAAGTGGTACCGCAGGGAATTCTTTATGCCTTGACGGCAGAGTCAAATCTTTATGACAGAATTGTCACTACCCAGCGCGATGATGCAGATATTTAAACCATCCGGCAGAAACTAGGAGAAGGAGACCCCAAGTATACTTGTTTCCAGAAGGATCACTAGGATGTGGTCTGGTTTGGGAAACGTCTAGTGGTCCCCGTTGACCCGGAAATTAAGAAAATCATTCTAGATGAAGCTCACAGGTCCAAATTCTCTATTCATCCCGGTAGTACCAAAATGTACCAAGATCCGAGCGAACTTTTGGTGGTCCAATATGAAGGTGGATGTAGCCAAGTATGTAGCCGAGTGCGATACTTGCCACCGGATGAAAGCAAGTCATTTGAAATCGGCAGGAGTACTCCAACCCCTGTCGATACCTATGTGGAAGTGGGACGATATTAGTATGGATTTCATTGCGGGTTTACCCCTAACAACTAGGAAGAAGGACTCTATTTGGGTAATTGTGGATAGACTCACCAAGACCGCTCACTTCATTGTCGTGCACACCACTTACTCCGTACAACAATATGCAGAGTTGTACGTGGATCACATAGTTCGTCTGCATGGAATCCCAAAGACTATAATCTCTGATAGAGGGACTCAGTTTGTAGCTCGTTTTTGGGAACAGTTGCACGAGTGTTTGGGAACCCAGCTGATCCGCAGTTCCAGTTATCATCCGTAGACCGATGGTCAGACGGAGAGGATAAATCAGATTTTAGAGAACATGTTGAGAGCAAGCATCTTGCACTTTTACAAGAGTTGGGACAAGTGTTTGTCCTTGGCAGAGTTCTCTTACAATAACAGCTATCAAGCCAGCTTGAAAATGGCACCGTTCAATGCTCTATACGGACGCAGGTGCCGCACTCCGCTGAATTGGTCAGAGGCCAGAGAGAGAACACTCTTTGGACCGGAATTAGATAAAGAGGCCGAAGAAAGGGTGCAAGTGATAAGAGAAAATTTGAAGATGGCACAGATGAGGCAAAAGAGTTTCCATGACAAGGGAACCACACCTCGACACTTTGAAGTGGGAGATTATGTATATTTGAAGGTTTCCCCCACCAAGGGTGTGCAAAGTTTCGGAGTCAAGGGAAAGTTAGCCCCGCGCTACATTGGACCATATGAAGTTATAGAAGTGTGTGGACCCGTGGCTTACCGTATCCAATTGCCAGAACGGTTTTCCGCAGTTCACAATGTGTTCCATGTAACTTAGTTGAAGAAGGGAATGCCTGTTCCGGAGAATGAAATCATCACGGAAGCTAATGCTTGGATCGAGCCGGATTTCTCGCTCGTCGAGCACCCATTGAAAGTACTAGACCAAAAAGAGCGAAAGACCCGAAGGCAGACCGTGCGAATGTACAAGATCCAAAGGAGCCACCACACGGAGGAAGAAGCGACGTGGGAGACGGAGGACTATCTTAATACTAAGTATTCGGGCTTCCTACAATCTCGAAACAGTGAGTCTTTCTCTCCATCTCTTCGTCATCAAATCGAATCTCGGGACGAGATTCCGTTTAAGGGCGGCAGGCTGTGACGCCCCAGGTTCTTAATTAACCTTAATAGCCGGTCAAATGGTCAACCGTGGTCAAACCATAGTCAACCTGGGCCCTCACCTCGAAAAACTCACTAACCCACCCTAGTGACCCTAATTGACTAGTAAACACACTTGTGGGGCCAACCCATGGTCAAAAGTTGGGTCAAACCCATTGCCACCCAGTGTCCACAGGTGTCTGCCGGAACTTTTGCCGCGTTCTCGAAAATTCACCTAAACACTTAAAATTCTACCTTTATGAAAGTTGTAGATCTTGATGAGGGACACAACTTTCATGTAGATTAGCATTTCAAATTTTGAGGGAAAAAACTTGAAAAATCCATTGCAAGCCAGGATTCACTGTTTGCCAAACCCTGCTGACATTCAAAGTTGGCATTCGAATAACTTTTGATCTGGGCAAGAAAACCCTATATGGCTTTTGTAGAAATTGTTGCTGGTAGCTAGATCTACAACTTTGGTATTCATCACTTGGTCCAGTTCTATTCAATTTTTTGGAGAAAAATCGGTTGGAACAGGGCACCAGCAACACACTTGAGCACAGAGCGCCGCCGTCGCCGCCCGCCGCCGCCTTGCCCCCGGCGTCCACGCCCGCGCCGCCCGAGGCCACACCGGCCGAGGCGTGCTCCATCCCGAGGCCCCGCGCCCCCGGCGCGCCCCGTCCCGAGGAGCCCCGAGGCCCGCGCCGCCGTACGCGCGCGCGCACGCCGTGGACCGGCGGTCCGTCGGCCGTGCCACCGCCGTACGCACGAGCCCCGAGCCGCCGTAGCACGGCGGGCATCTCCCCCCGGCACCCCTACGTCACCCCGAGGCCGCCGAGCGGCGTATTTAAGCCCTCCTCGTTCCCCCCTCCGCGCACCACCCCAACCACCCGCCGCCATGGCCGCCGCCGCTCGGTGCTAGCTTCTCCCGCCGTGCTCGTCGCCGGCCGGCCACTCTAGTAGCCTCCCTAGGTCCTAGTGAAGCTCACACGCCCGCTTGTTTGCCGCCCTTTCGCCTCCACGCCGCCGTTCACCGGCCGCCGCGGTCACCGCCGCCGGCCGCCGCCAAACCTCGCCGCCGGCCAACTCCCCACCTCCCCTCCGGTTCCCTGCCACCCCAAGGTGAGCCGATGGTCCCCCCACGGCCGCTTGCCCAGCGGGATCGCCGCCGGCTCGCCGGATTTGGCCGGACCCGCGCCGCCCTCCCCGGCCGGGGACCCAATTGCTTCGATTTAAATATTGTTAGGGTGCTTAGGGTTAAATTTCAGGGCTGGTTTGTGAAGAACCCTATCTAGTTTTTCTTGCAGTTTAGTCCTGTGTCTTGTAAAATGCCTAGAAATTCATAGAGAAATCAGAAAAATCCCCAACCAATTTTTTAGGGTTTAGGAAAGGAAATCCCACCTCTTTTGTTATTTGCACAGGGCTAGATTCTAAATAGTTTTAGCATGAAAAATACAAATGTGTTAAACCTAGATCTGTCATAACTTGAAATCCATAACTCCTCTATAGCCCAATCTTGATTATGTTGTGTGTTAGGCCATGACTAGATACTGTGCCAAAAAATGCACAAAGTTATGCAGTAGATCTTGCTAAATAAATTCTTTTCCATTCTTGCAGAAACTTCCTAAATGATTTTTCTTGTTAAATATAATTATGTTCTTGAGCTCAACTTGTGCACACTGTCTTGTAATGCCAAAATGCACATCTTGTGAATTAATCATGATTTTTAGATTAACAGAAATAATTATTCTTGATTTATGCATGTTTTCGTTTGTAAATTAATAAACCAAGTTCAATGAAGCTCCTAGATATATATGCTGGTTCTTTAGGCTTGTTTAGGACCAGAGGGCATACATAAGAAAGTTTGGATCATTTTGATGCTTATTTATTTTTATATGCATTTAAATGGAATCACTAGCTAGCCTTTGTTATTTTCATTAGCATTTAATTTCCTAGCATCAAAGCATCACATGTGGGTCCAATGGACCAGGATAGGTGCTAGTAGGCTTAAGAAACTCTTTCTTAAGTTTTGGGAATTTAATTGTTTAATAAAAAGCTTAAAAGCCCTTTTAATAATAAAGGGGAGTTAAAATAAAGAAAACCCCTAATTAATTCTTTTTCTTTTTGAAAGTATTATTTAATTTCATTAAAAAGATAATTAATTATCATTGCTGACCAGAAAGTAATTCATAAATAAAAATATTATTTACACCCTTGCTTGTGAAAGCAAAAGGATTAAAGCCCTCACATGAAATGACAAGTACAATAGAAACCTTTATTCAAATGTACAATAAAAGAATAACCCATGTACACCCAATAACCTTCCTAAAAGAGAAACATTAGATAGATGCTTGTTAAGGTGAATATGACCAACCAAGAGTTGGATAAGACAACAAACTATCACATCACATAAATCTTGCATTGCATTCCGTGTAGGTCTTCGAGACGGAGATTACTCCCTTGTCCCGGAAACCAAGGAAGGAGGAGCGGAAGCATCGCTGCGGTACGTGGAAGTGCTCGACACCGAGGGTGCCCAAGCTAACCTAGCTGACGAAGGCAAGCTCCGGTGCATCTAACCTAGTTTTAAATTTCTTTATTCAATTACCTATGAATGATTGTGCATTCACGTTCAGGAGTTGAATGAAACCCTAGATGCATGATCCATAGGTGCCTTTGTCCCTACTAGTATGATAGGTCGATAGCTGCTAAGCTATAGGACCGTTACAAGTCGGGTGATGACCTCACTCGCGAGAATAGGTTCCTAGATAGGAATCATAATATATCCTAAATGGATTGCTCACGTGATAAGAGCATGTGATCTGGGCTCCAGTCCAGTGGTTATGTGGATTATGTTTTTGAACGTACCAAACATTTGCCGGGAATGGGACCGGTAAGCCTAGTACCTTAATGAGGCGGCGAGGGATCCTACCGTTACTACTCTTGGGATTCGCTCTCACGGCTCGCCACCGGTGGTGTATGGTGACTCCTGGTATCTCGCGGGGTATGCGGATAGCCTGCACCAAAGACTGTAAGATTCGATCCCGACTCGAGGATTTATGGGGACGGCCTGGGAAAGTTGTCCTTGCGGGGGCAGCCTACCGTGTGTTTGGGTCTACCTTGCAAGGTTTAAATCAATCGATTGTCGACCTCTCACCGTTACCCGAGACTACTTACTCCACTAGTCATGAGATCCCTAATGATGGAAGTTGATGAAGATGATGCTTGATTAATTGTATTGTACAACTTTGTTTGTACTAGTTGGCTAATGTAGTAAAGATTAAACCTACTAGAACTTGTGCTAAAATCTTGAAAGTAAGGACCTATTCTTTGTTACTTTTTAGCAAAAGCAACCCAGTAGCCAAAAAGCCTTTCATGGTCTAGAATTGGTGAAGAAGATATCACCGACCGTAAGTCTTCTTGCAGAGTATTAGTATACTCAGCCTTGCTATAATGTGTTGATCCAGGTAATGCCTTCAGTGATGTGTGGCCCGGAGAGATCTCGCCCGGCTGGGAGCTGGAGTGGGTAGAGGACGACTACTGAAAGCATCATGGATGGCCTCCCGTGGTGACTTCGCTTCCGCTAGTTTATTTCTGCTGCTTTCGAAAACTCTGAACTATTTCATCATTGCAAAAACTATGGTTTGTAATAAATAGACCCCTCGGGGTATGAATTTGGATATTAATGTTGTTGTATCTCTGGACTCGCCTTCAAGTAAGTTTTAATTCATATATTCGATCCTTGTTGCTTTTCAAGTGATTTATCGGGCGTTAACCTGGCAACTAACGACAGGATGATACTTTATTATTACTTAATGACCAAAGTGGATCAGTCTTAGGAGATAGTACGGTATTTTCCTGGGCGGGTTGTCACAGGTTTTTGGTGGCTCTGGGATATTCTCTCCACTTCCCTCACCAACCTTGTTTGCCCCAAGTCCCTCACCATCCTGCCCCTTAAATGCCTCGATCATCATCCTCAACTGAGGCTCATGACCAGACAACCAACCCATCAACTTCCTCAGCTCATCATTCTCATCCTGCAAACGATCAACATATTGTGCAAGTTCCAAGTTTTTCAAAGCATGCATTTCACAGGTAGAGCATGATGTAGGCATGGGTTCTTTTAGCTTAGCCTTACGAGAAATAGTGTAAGCATGCATCTCATCAATCTTAGCATGCAAAAGAGGTCAAGAAGTGCAAGCACCTAGCAACGCAGGTCTAGACTTAAGCTCAGCCACTTCAACCCTAAGCACATCTAGTTCCTCACACAAAGATGGAGCAATCAGCACAATCAACCTTATCCGAAACAACAGGGCTAGCCTTAAGGGAATCAATCTCAAGCTTTCTATCAAGCACCTGTGTCTCTAGCTCAGCCACTCTAGTCCTAGCATCCTCGAGTGAAGCCCTAACCTCTTTCCTCATTTTCTTGGCCTCTCTAAGCATGTCATCACGGTTATCAAGCAAAGAGCCAAGCCTCTCATTCTCCTGGCGCAAGAAGGGAAGTTCATCACGCACCTCGTCATCGAAATCAGAGTCCGAGTCGCTCTGTGTGCTCTTCTTGTTTGCCGGAGCTCGGCACCATGGTGCGAAGCCGTCTCTCGCGGCGGCTCAGCCCCGCTCAAGTTCTTGGATGACTTCTTGTTCTTGCGACGATCACCTTCGTCTTCACTGCTGCTCGAGCTCGAGGTGGAGTACGCGGAACTGGAGTCGACGTCGCTCGCTGCAACCATCGCTCGGGCCTTGCCTCGGCTCTCCTTCTTCCTCGATCGTCTCTCGTCCTTGTACTTGTTCTTGTGCTTGCTCTTGTGGTCGCGCCTCGACCGGTACTTGCCATCCATCCTCGACATGTGCTTGTAGCCGTCCTTGTTCTCGACCTTCTCTGGGCAGTCGGCGACGAAGTGTCATGGCTTGCCGCACTGGAAGCATGTCCTCGTGTTCCTCCTCGTGTTCATTTGGTTCTCGTGCAGCCTCTCGAACCGCCTCGTCAGGAGCACCAGCTCGTCCTCTCCAAGCACATCGAACTCCTCGTCTGGCATAGACATCAAGGAAGACAAAGAGAACATCCTGGTGGATGGGTTAGTGTTAGCCTTTCCTTTCAAACCACCAACGAGGGCAAGACTATGGGAATCAGTCGGACCCTCGAGCTTGGCAGTCATGCCCCTATCCACCTCAGCCGACTTGAGCTTCGAGAACAGCTCATTCACCGTCAGAGTGTCATACTTCTCTAACTCCACAATGGCCTCGAACTTTCCGCCCCAAATCGTACGATCCAAAGAGTGTAAGAGCTTGACCGCTCTATCATGATCATCGTACGGGAGCACGTCCACATTGGCCCTCATGTTGTTCACAACCACCGTGAACCTCTGAAACAAGGCATCGATGGACTCACCGGGGAGATGAGTGAACTTCTCGTACTCTCTCCGGTAGGTCGCATACATCCGTGCCTGAACCTGGGCATTCCCAACATGAGCCTCCTTCAAAGACCGTCCAAATTCTACAAGCCAAGTGCTCGGTGTGCACCCGATCGAACTCGGCCGACACAAAGCACGAAACAAGTAGTCGACCGCCTTATTGTTGGCGTCGAATCTGTCCCTCGATCCTGGAGCGAGGAAGTCCATCGGCTGGACATAGCCTGTGTCCACCGTGACATCCCAAAGGATCTGACCCTTTCCGCGGAAAAACGCACCCATCCGCTTGCTCCACATCTGGTAGTTCTTTCCATCAAAGTGTGGAGGACCCGAACCCCGTTCCTGGTACGCCATCCTTGGATCTTAGACTAGTTAGAGTCAATAAAGACCCGAACCGGCTCTAATACCACTTGAAGGACCGATACGGTGAACCAGAGAGGGGGGGAGTGAATGGGAGCCAATAAAAATTCTTCTCGAAGGAGATGGAAACTCCAACAAGATGAACACGGCTTCAACACACGTCTCCGACTCACTACCCAAGTTGTCCAAGCCCACGTAGCCACTGGAGTGCCACTGGACCTAGGAACCAACACACAACCTTCCGACCCGAGAACGCAGTGGAACACCAAACCCCGAGTCTACAGACCAACACCGGTCAGACCGGTGAGCACCACCCGGTCCGAGGCGGTCCCCGCCGGTGAACCGGGCAACTTTCACTAAGTGCCTCCACACCGGTTAGACCGGTGAGACACACCGGTTAGACCGCTCATAGCCTGAAAGCCCCCAAAGCACCAAACAGGCCAACCGACCACCAAACTGACCCAAACTCGAAACAGCAGCAAGACAGGACAACAGCGAACACACCCAGACGTTCACCCAAGCAAAAACCCACCGAGGGTTGCACCGGTCAGACCGGTCAAGAGCACTGGTCAGACCGGTGTAGCCTGGGCAGCTCGGGATGAACAACACCCGCGGGTCAACTCCCCCAAATCCAAACCTCGATCTCCCGAATCGCTCCACGGACTTGAACAAGACTTTGGGGATATTAGGAACACCTCATGAGGAGTCCATAGCCAAGTTTAATCCCACCAAAAATCATCCAAAAAGGAGGAATCGAAGAAATCCCGCCAAGAGCACCACAAACCCTAGAACGCGGAAAACCGCAAAATAGAGCCCCTGTACTCACGGATTTGGGAGGGGGATCACTGCCCAGAGAACCACGAAGGGTTCCCACAAATTTCCCCCATCAAATCCCCAAGAGAAAGGTCCCGAAAACAACCCACGAAAATCACCAAGAGAGGGCTCTGAAAATCACCACCAAGAACAACTGGGAACAACACATCCAAACCTTGAGGAACCACGCCGAATCATCTATACATGCAACAAAGGTTCATACAAGGTCTAGCTTGCCGCCCAATCATCCAACCCTCTCACAAGATCTTACCATGAAGCTCTCAAGCTAGTCCTATGGAAATCCTACGGAAAATAGGAAAACAAATGAGCTAGGGTTCCAAGAGTTGGCTGCCATCCTCTCACCTCTTGGGTTATATGGAGGCAACCGAAAGTCTAAAATGCTCTTTCCTAATCACTAGGGATACAAGCCCCTCAAGGGCGGATTTGGAAGTCTTCATGTCTTCACCATCGGACGGATGCACGGCGACCGCACCCTGCGTAGCCTCGACGCAAGCCATGCGATCCCGACGCATGTCCTCCGCTTCGAAGTCTCCGGATCGCGTCGTCGCACACCGGTCGGACCGGTGCTCCCCATCCCGGCCGACCGGCACCCACCGGTCGGATCGGTCCAGTGCTTCTTGCAGCTCCGTCTTCGGTTCTTCGGTCTTGGCTTTGTGGATCAACCAAGGAACCCAGTGGTTTTCTGGTGAACCACCGGAAACCCTGCGAACTCGATGTAGCCTCCGCCAATCTCCACTCATGACTCGGCTCCCATGTAGTCCCGGCTCGACCTTGGTTTTGAGGCTCAACCAAGAAACCGTCCACGACTTCTTCTTGCTGTTCATGCCACGATGCGGCCCGCACTTGACACCGCTGGCCACCGGGTCCCTCGAACGAAGCCTACTTGTCTTCTCCACACCTGGAGGCCTAACCGGCGACGACCTTTCGCGTTTGTTCTTCACCTGTAGCAAATCCAGTCAAGCCGCAACCTGCACCTGCAATACTTAGCCAAGAATCAGTCCACACAACATTGTCAATCACTAATCACACAAGGAAGCGACCATCCACCGGTCCTCGAACCACACATGGTCCTCAGTTTGGTGATGCTAGTCGTAGCAATCTGCCGCCACCACCTCCCCCACAGAACATGACGCCTATGGAGACTTTCCTCCTTGCTCAAGCTGATATGATGCGCCAGATACTGCAAAATCAACAGCAGATGAATCAGCGGCGTAATGATCAACTAGAGGAAGATCCTCGAGTGGCAACTTATGCTCAGTTCTCTGCGTTGAAACCACCGCTTTTTCACAAAGCGGAGGAACCATTGGAAGCTGATGCGTGGCTGCGTGCTATTGAGGCCAAGTTGGATGCTCTCACCTCGCCATGGTCTGAGGAGCGAAAGGTTAAGTTTGCAGCAATGTATCTCCGTGGTCCTGCACTGCTTTGGTGGAATCACTTCAAAATGATGCAGCCCAATGGGCATGAGATCATGTGGGCAGAATTCAAGACTGCGTTTAAGAATCACCACATTCCTAAGGGAATGGTGGAGAGGAAGTTGAATGAGCTCTTGAACTTGAGGCAGGGTTCTGACTCTATGTATCAGTATGCCCAGAAATTCAACAACCTGTGTCAGTATGATGACTACTATGTTGATACAGATGCCAAGAAAATGGATCGCTTTCGCAGGGGTCTTGATCCCGAGCTCTATGAAAAGCTGAACCCTATCAAAACAAACAACTATCATGAGATAGTGGACCTGGCTATATCCCAGGAGGATGCAATGAAGATGGTGCAGAATGCGAAGAAAAGGAAGGCTGCGTTCAACTTTAACAACGCACCTAAGTGCAAGTTCCGCATAGTTCAAAAGGTAACACAGAATTTTCAGCGGAACCAACATTCGGGGCGATGGGTTGCGAAACCTCCCCAAAATCAGCAGCAAGGGAATTTTCGTTCCCCAAATTTTCAGCAGCAGAATATTAGGCCCAATGCACCCCCACCTGCCTGCACCAACAATGAAGGATGCTGCTACAATTGTGGGAAACCCGGGCATTTTATGAATGCCTGTCCTCAACCCAGGCAGCAGAATCAGGGACGGGGATAACCTCAGAACAACAAGGACAACCTGGTACGACGCCTATTTCGAAAAGAGCTTACCGTATGCCACCCAAGGAGCTGGCTGTGTTGAAGAACCGAGTTCTTCTCCTTGGGGATGTCCTGCTCTCTTTATTAAAAAGAAAGACGGTAGTTTGAGGCTATGTGTGGACTACCGCCCTCTCAATGCGGTTACTATCAAAAATAAATACCCCTTGCCCCGCATTGATGTGCTGTTTGATCAACTGGCTGGAGCTAAAGTCTTTTCCAAAATTGATCTTAGGTCGGGCTATCATCAAATAATGATTTGGCCTTGTGATATCCCTAAGACTGCCTTCTCCACACGATATGGGCTGTATGAATATCTGGTTATGTCTTTCGGTCTTACTAATGCACCTGCCAACTTCATGTATCTCATGAACTTAGTGTTCATGACTGAACTGGATAAATTCGTTGTGGTTTTCATCGACGACATTTTGGTTTATTCCAAGAACGAAGAGGAGCATGCTGAACATCTTCGCATTGTTCTTCAACGTTTGAGGGATCATAAACTTTATGCCAAATTCTCCAAATGCGAATTCTGGTTGGATAGTGTCAAGTTCTTAGGGCACACCATATCTAATGAAGGTATATCCGTGGATCCATGTAAAGTGCAAGAAGTGATGGATTGGAAGTCAGCAAAGTCCGTCCATCAAATTAGAAGCTTTCTTGGGTTGGCTGGGTATTACCACCGCTTTGTCCCGGATTTTTCTAGAATTGCCAAACCTATGACTGAATTGTTGAAGAAAGGAGTCAAATTCTTGTGGGATGAGAAATGTGAGAATGCTTTCCAAACTCTAAAGAAGTACCTAACTTCCACCCCAGCATTGGCTCAACCTGATAACTCCAAGCCATATGAGGTTTATTGTGACGCCTCGAGCACAGGTCTGGGTTGTGTCCTTATGCAAGAAAACCGAGTTATTGCTTATGCTTCTCGAGCACTCCGCCCACATGAGAAGAATTATGCAACTCACGATCTTGAGTTAGCAGTGGTCGTTCATGCCTTGAAAATCTAGAGGCATTACTTAATGGGAACCCGTTGCAACATCTACACCGATCACAAAAGTCTTAAGTATATGTTTATTCAAGCTGATTTGAATATGCGCCAGAGGTGGTTAGAACTCATTAAGGATTACGATCTTGAAGTGCACTATTACCCCGGCAAAGCCAATGTAGTTGCGGATGCTCTCAGTCGCAAGAGTCATTACTACTGTTTGTCCACTGAATCTTATAGGGATACCTTGTGCAATGAGCTAAGTAAACTCCGCCTAGAGATTGTTCCTCAAGGCACGTTGAATGCCATCGGTAGAGTCTAGCTTGTGGGATCAATTATTAATGTCTCAAGCCAGCGATGAAGGAATAAAAACCATCAAACAGAGGTTGTCTCACAATGATCCAAAATACACGTGTTTCTGACAAGACCCCAATGGTAAAATTTGGTTTGGGCAGCGTCTCGTTGTCCCAGAAGACCCTACCCTCAGGAAAAAAATTTTGGATGAGGCTCATCTCTCCAAATTCTCAATTCACCCTGGGAGTAGTAAAATGTACCAAGATTTGAAAGGGAATTTCTGGTGGTCCAACATGAAGGTCGACATAGCAAAGTATGTTTCTGAGTGCGACACATGTTCCATAATCAAGGCAAGCCATCTAAAAACAGCGGGTACTCTCCAACCATTGCCCATACCTTCTTGGAAATGGGATGACATCAGCATGGATTTCATTGTGGGATTGCCACTCACGTCCAGGAATCACGATTCTATCTGGGTCGTGGTGGATAGGTTAACCAAAACTGCACACTTCATCGCAGTTAACAGTACTTACTCATCCAAAGACTATGCAGAGATATACCTTGACCGCATAGTACGATTACATAGAATTCCTAAGACCATCATTTCTGATCGAGGTCCTCAGTTTATAGATCGTTTTTGGGAGCAGTTACACGAAAACTTGGGAACTAATGAAACTATGGGTTGCTCCAGAATCAAACAAAATTTTAATGGGGTGATAACGGATAGAGAATGTACCCGTCAGCACTGTTGCTCCCTCTGGAACATCAACCAAGGTGGAGAAGTTGAGTTTGCCCTGCTTGACCTGCAGCATGGGCTTCTTGCCTTGGTTCCCATGATGGAATCCTGAGCTTTCATTCTGCTTGTTCTGCCTGGGCTTGGGACACTCATTGATGTAATGCCCGGGTTGCCCACAATTATAACAACGACGATCCTTGATGGCACTGTTGTTATTGTTGTTGGCTGGGGGTGCACTAGGCTTGTAGGGCTGCTGCTGTGCCTTACGGTACTGGAAGTTCCCAGATGGCTTGTTCTGAGACGGGGTCACTCTCCAGTGTCCAGTTGAAGATGACTGGGGAGGACCCTGAGTATCTTTCTTGATAAAGCAGAATTTCGTGCCCGAACCACCAGTAGCAGTGAATCCAGCCTACCTCTTTCTATCCTTCTGGGCTTTGGACATGGCATCCTCTTGAGAAATGCCCTTGTTCACAAGGTCATGATAATTGTTAGGCTCATAAAGATTAAGCCTCTCATAGAGATCCCCGTGTAGCCCATTATGGAAACGCTCTATCTTCTTGGCATCGTTGTCAACATGATGCCCACCATACTGACACAAGGCATTGAATTTCTTAGCATACTCATACACTGTGTAAGAACCTTGCTTTAGAGCAAGCAACTCCTTTATCTTTCTATCCATGAGACCTTTAGCAATGTGATGTTCCTTGAAGGCCTGCTTGAATTCAGCCCACGTGATTTGATGTCCGGCAGGAATCATGGTCTTGAAGTTCTCCCACCATATCAATGCTGCACCACGGAGCTGGAGGGCAGTGAAGCTGGCCTTACGCTCCTCTGAGCAGGGCAAAGTGAACACAGAGAACTTTGCCTCAATGGCCCTGATCCATGCATCGGCAGCCAGGGGCTCCTTGGCCTCTTCGAAAGTCGGGGGCTTCATGGCATAGAAATGCTAATACTTAGTGACTCGAGGCTGTCCGTTGATGTTTTCCCCACGGGGATTGTTCTGCAGCTGCTGAGCAAGTTGCTGCTGCGTTTGCAAGAGCTGCCACATCACCTGAGTTTGGGTGACCATAAACTGCTCTTGAATGGTCATGTTGGGAGGAGGAGGCGGAGCGTCACTCCCACTTGCACCAAAACCATTGGGAGAAGCACGAGTTTGTCCCACCATCTGAAATCCATAAGATTTTCATTAGTTACATATTCACAAGCTTGTTTACATCATCCACAAGAAGAATATGCAAAACGAAAACTCATAGCATCACTGGGTGAAAACCAGACAGCACAACTGAGTTACTAGAAAATTCATAACTCTCTTCCCTCAATAGCAAAAACTCCCATTTTTGGTCAGCAAGTGCAAAATTTAATGAACTCCAACATTGGTATTCAACCCGAGGTCCAATTCCAATGTTAACATGCCTGAAAAATTCCAACACCGAGGTTCTACCTAGCTGTTTTTGCTGTAGGCCGAACTGCACAATTTTCGCTATAATTCTCGGTATGCTGATGCAATGGTGGTGAATTTTGGTGAGCATAATCTCCACTACATAACACACAAAGTTGGTATTCAGCACAAGGCAAAACTTCGATCACAACAACCCTAATTTATTCATTGAAACATGACAACATCGAGGTGTCCATCCAAGCATTACATGATGCGGAGTCTTTTGGACCGCTTACAAACTTATGTACAACAAAAGGTCATCAATTATACTCTCCGAGCAGCCTCTACCCTTACACAAAAGCTAACTGAGGAGGCTAAACTAAGAGTACATGATTTCCCTCCAAAAGACAACTGCTAAAACCACTAGTAGCCCGCTGCGGAGCCAGCGCTAGTGTCCGGAGAGTCGGGTGGGGGACCACCAACACTGTCCTCGCTCAAGCCTGAAACTCCCTGTAGCTCGTCTGGAGCGACAGGTGTGGCCGGTGGTGCGATCGGCGGCTGCTGCCCCTGCTGGGCCATCGCCTGCCACACCTCTACCTCTATCTCCATCTCAGCTACCTGGTTCTGCATCTCAACCACATTCTGCACTAAGGCAAAATGCTGGGCCTCAGTGTGAGCTAGCTGCACCTGAGTCATCTCAAGAGCGTGATCTCGGGAGAACAGCTGCTCCGTGAGCTCGGCATGCTCCTGGTGCCACTGAATACGCTCTTCCTGAAGCATAACAATCTCCTGCTGGAGGTGAGTAACGGTCTGATGCTTGTACTAAAGGTCGAGGGTGAGGATATCTCTCATCGCTGTGGAGTCCATCAACACGACTGAGAGCATACCTTGAGTGGAAAGACGAAACACCTGCATGTTGTACACCACCTCCAAGAACCTCAGAAGCTGGCACACAACAACCGCTGGAGGGTCCGCCGTGAGCAACACGTTGGTGAGCGAGAGACACTCAAGCCAAGTAGGGTCGAGTGGGTCCATGGCCGGGAACAAACCCAGCGCAGTGAGCATCACCTCGTCCGGGTGCTGCTCGCAGAAGGTGTGAAGGATCTGCATGACCGCGGACTCAACTGACTCGACACCGCGGTGGGCAAAGAACATCAATCTCAAGTCCGCCCACTCTGGGTGCTCAAGGTGGGGATGCACGGTAGCGGTCATGCGAGCGTAGGGAACACCCTGGTCCCAAAAAGAGACCACCTCGTATAGTGGCGGCGTAATGTAGCCCACCTCACTAAGGGTGTCCCACAAAATGCGGGGAAAACCATCCCAGTGAAGGGCATCGGTACGAATGGTACCGTCCGCGTCGATCTTGTAGATCGGTGGCTGCACCATCTGTACAAAAATGAGGAACTACACGTTAGATATTAATCAACATCATATGAGCGAAAGGGTAAAACCAGGACCCCAAAAATTTCCAAATTTTTGCAGCAATTCAATGACATGTTTATGCACACTTTTGGTATTCAAAGGTAGATCTAGATTGGATTGGAACATGCTCGAAAAATTTCATTTGCAGAAGGGTGCTGCTCCGAAAAACAGCAGGACCGAGACTCACTAAACTGAGCATAACTCTCTGCAGAAGATTCCAAAAATCCTGAAAAATTCACAGTGGATGCGCAACTTGATAAGACACAACTTTCTTAAAGGATGTCTAGTCAGATTCCTTACAGATTTGTCTACCAAAATTGAGAAAGACAGAGACAGAATCTACCAGTAATTTCCTAAGCTTGAAAGAGAGGAAAACCTTATCTAATATAAACCAAATTACTAAAAAAAATTATTCAAGCACTGAAGACCAATTTTAGGTTCACAAGATTATAATTATTGAGGAACCAAGTTGAGAAGCACCTTGGTCCGTGTGTGATGAGTGATTGACCGGATGGTTTGAAGCTTTGTGTGTGTAATGTTGAGTTGTGTTGTGTGTGTTTTATTTTGTGTATTTACCTTATTGTTTATGTGGTGTGTTGTCAATGCACTCGTGAGGAGTGGTTGACAACGTTGTGTGGACTGACTCTTGGCCTAGTATTGCAGGTGTTGGTTGCGGCTTAGTTTGCGTTGGTGCAGGTGAAGAACAGGCGCGAAAGGTCTTAGCCTTGCGGGGCCTCCGAGGAGTGGAGAGACAAGTAGGCTTGGTTCGAGGGACCCGGTGGCCGACTGGATCAAGTGCGAGCCGCATGGTGCAAGAAGAGCAAGACAAAGTCGTGGACATGGAGCCGGTGCATCGGTGGTGGCCAAGTCAAGGAACGAGGCAAGACTGAGTAGACCGTCCGGGCGCCGGAGGTGAAAGGCTTGGCGGGCTCGACGCTTGGCGTGGTGAGGCCGGGCCGTGTACGCTGGGTTTGGTGGTTTGGCCACAAAACTATCGGAGGAAGCTTCGAGGCGGGCGACACGCGGCATGATCGAGGTGCTTGCGTCGGGAGGACGTGAAGGCCTGATGGATGCGCGGCCGTCCGATGGTGAACATCATGTGTTGACTAAAATGCCCCTGTGAGGGCTTGTGTTGTACTCCTAGTGTAGGGGCACTTCGATCTTTTCCGGAGGTCCTATATATAGGAGGAGGGGGCTGAATTTTCAGCCAACTCTTGGGCTAGAGGCTGCTGTACTCTTTCATTTTTGGAGTGCTTTGGGAGAGAGGAGAGAGTGGCTCTTTGATTGGAGCTTTTTGCCATCTTAGATTTGGTTTCTAGGAGTGGCTTGTAATCGATTGGACAAGATATTCATAGTGATTTCATCCTCTAAATCTTGTGCCAATCTTTCTATTCCCGAATTTCTTTTATTGCTTTTTCGGAGCTCTTTTTGTGCTGTTTTCGTACTTGTTTTTGGTGCCTTTGTTCTTGGTGTGATTCCGCGGATTTGAGTGGGTTTCTCCCCGGATTTCTTTGAGGGAAACATGGATGGATGTCTAGTGCATCTTTGTGATTGATCTTGTGCCCTCAAACGCCAGGAAATCACTTCGATTCAAGGATTTTCGTTCGGTGCTCTAGCTTTTGGTGGTGTTCAAAGGATCCGCGATTCCCGATGATTTAGGGAGTTAGGAGACGAAATTTTTGGGGTATAGCATCCTTGGTTGACGCTTTACATGTCCCCAAACTCTTGTCTCAACAGCTTCTATCGTTAGGGAGATCCGGTGATGGATTGGGAGTGTTGACTTTCGGGGTCGAGCAGTTTTCAGTTCTGTTCGTGCCTGGCGGACGGTCCACGAGGGCCAGGCGGACGGTCCGAGTGTACAGTGTTTTTCGCGTGTTCTTCGTGTTCTTGCTCGGCTTTGCTTTCGATCCGATTTGGATTTAGTTTTTTAATGCAGCCGGTTTGCGGACGGTCCGCGCTCCAGTAGCGGACGGTCCGTGGCCCGTGCGGACGGTCCGCTCGGTCTTCGCGGACGGTCCGTTTTTCTCGGGTCGGTTCTGGTGGTTCTGGTCGCTTTAACGGACGGTCCGCGGCTCAGGTCGGACAGTCCGCGGCAAGGGTGCGGACAGTCCGCGGTACCTCGCCGGACGGTCCGCGCGGCCATCGCGGACGGTCCCCCTGCCCGGCCGGACGGTCCGCCAGAGCCTGGCTACTTTTCTCTTTGGTTCGATTCCTCCCTCCTTCTTTCGTGCTTCCGCGTGTGCTTCAAGGAATCGTTCCTAGGACTTGAGGTTGATCCATAACCTCGTTGTTTTGGCGATTGATGTGTGATTCGTTCCATCGCTTGTGCGTGACCGGGTTCTTTGAGAAGAATTTTTACTGGCTCCTATTCACTCCCCCCCTCTTTAGTCGCCATCCGATCCTTCAATTGGTATCAGAGCCGGTTGTGGATTCTTTTGGCCCTAACAAGTCTTGAATCCATAGGGTGACTAGAGGAAAGAGGTGCTTTTGGTTGCGACCTTGGTTTGCACGTTTTGAGTCTGACGATTTGGAGTTGTGCCCTTGGAAAACCATAACTTGAGATACCTTCAGTAAAACGGGCATAACTTTTCGCTCGGTGCTCCGTTTTGGCTCAAATTTTTACAGCGGTTTTGTGACTCCATTTGTAGGTGATAATTGAAAAATCCTCATTTACAGCGGTTTCGTGACTCCATTTCGTGACTCTAAAGATCATTTTGGGGTCTTCAAAAATTAAGAAAAAATCAAGAAGATAATTGAAAAATCCTCATTTAAGTCTCTCGCGGCTTTGTCTTGTTTCTTCTGGATTTTCTCTAGACTTCATTTCACCTTATTTTGAGTTGAAATTTTTTGTGCCTCTATCTTTGGTTCTTCTTGTTCAGTGGTAAAATTTTGGGAAAAAGATAAGATCCTTTGCTATTGAACTCGTCAGTAGTTGTTAGAGAATTGAGGCATTTTGAGTGCTTTCTTTGCATCGTTGCTTGTTCCTCGAGTTTGCTTTCGGCTAATCCTAACCGGTACTTTGATTATGGCACCAAGTTCTTCTCCTTGTGGTTCTTTGAGCAGGAGGAGTATGGCGGTTGAGGCGGAAGCTGGAATGGTGATGATATCTCTCGTCGAGGACTATCGAGATGGTGACATCAAGAAAGGTGAGCTCTACCACAAGCTAGGAGGCATGAACCAAGGTACACTTGCCAAAGTTATCTTGATCCTATGCAATAGGTTGGATGATTGTGAGTGTGATTGTGGAGACTTGCATAGGAGAAACATAGATTTGTGTGATGCCTTGCGTAGGAATAATGAGAAGATGAAATGCTCTCTTACTAGGTTGAAATGTGGTATGGCTCATTGGAGGTCTCGTGCTTTGAATTGTTGCACTTCTTGTAACACCATGCATTCTAAAAATGATGCTTTGATTGCTTCCATTGCATGCTTGAAATCTGAAAATAAGATGTTAAATTTCAAAGCTTCTTTGCCTTGCAAATCTTGCGATGCCTTGTGTGCTGAAAATGAGAAATTAAAAGATGAAGTTAATTGGCGCAAAATGCATGTTGAAGCTTTTAGAAGAGCATGCGACAATCTTGATTTTGAGAATGATGAATTGAGATCATATCTTGCTAAATTGCAATCTGAAATTGACTTGATGAAATCCAATGCTTCTATGCCTTGCAACTCTTGTGTTGTTTTGAATGATGAGCTTGATATGGCTAGGAGTAAGATTGCTTTGTTAGAGACAAGTGCTTCTTTACCATGTGTTTCTTGTGAGTCTTTGCATGCTGAAATTAATGAATTAAAATTGACTCACACCACATGTGTAGATGATCTTGAGCATGCTAGGGCTGAAGTTTGTGATATAAAATCCATGCCGTGTAGCAAGTGCTCTTTGTTTCTTGTAGAGGATGCTTGCCGTACTTCTTGTGATAATGATGATGATGATGCTTTGATGGGTGTAAATGATGATACTTGTTCATGTGGTCTCATTTGCACTTCATGCATTGATTTGGAAAGTGAAGTTTTGGCTTTAAAGAAAATGCGTGATGATATGAGCGCCAAGTTGGTTGAGCATGATGAGATGAGTGCCAACCTTGAGAAAGAAAATGAACTCTTGCGTACCACATATGCTAAATGCATTGAAGAAGAAATCAATAATTTGAGAAATATGACATGTGGTACTTGTGAGCGCCTTAAGTCTCAAAATGAGGTTTTGCGCACAAGGTGCAAGAGTCTTTGTGCCAAGGGTTTGGATTCTTGCTTCTCTTGTCACTCCGATGTTGAAGCTTCTAAATTTGCTTCTTCTAAACCGGAGTCGACTTCTTCTCTTTAGTGTGAGTCTTTGAATGGTGGTAAGTGTGCTAGTGCTTTGGATAGCTCTCTCATAGCTACTCCTAAGCTTGTTGCTTCTTCCGGTGTTGCCCAAGGTGATTTGAATGGAAAGGGTGCCTCCCACATATTTGGGACTCATATTCCCAAGCTGAGGTTCCAATGCACCTTTTGCAAGAAGGATGGGCATACCATTGAGTTTTGCTTTCGCCGTGTGAAGCACGAGCGACGTGTGCGTGCCAAAGCTTTTAAGAAGCCACGTAGCCTTTCTCATGGCACGTGTGATTCTAATGTGGGCACCAAGTTGGATGTTGGGGTTGATGCTTCATGCTCTAAGTCCCAAGGGACTTCCCACTTACAAGAGAATGGTGATTCATCCACTCGGACCGTGCCTCTCGATAGGCCTTTGTACCATTGCTCTCCTGTGGGAAGGATGGGCATCAAGAGAGTTTTGCTACCGCCGGGCAAGGAGAATACGGCGAGGAGGTGCCTCTAGGCCTTTGGTTGTTCATAGCCCTTCTCATGGCATGAACACTTGTGAGCCTAAGAAGGCGCGATTTGTGGATGGGTTTTATGACACTCTTTCTAGTGAGTTAGGCCATGCTCGTGGACATGCTTCTAGTGTTTCTTGTGTTGGTCCGCGACATGCTTCCCGTGGTGCTTGTGTTGGTTCTTCTCCTACGACCCCGAAGGATATTTGCCTTTTTGCTTGTGGTAGCACTCGACTTTCTTCGCGAGTGACTTCTTTTAGGCATGGTTCCAAGGGTGTTCGAAAGACTTTTCATTCCAACCGGCATTTGCATCATGCTAACCCACATGATAGGTTGTGTGCACCACTTACCCGTGTGACCAAATCTTGGATTCCCAAGTACGTGCTTGCTAACCCTTTGGGATCCAAGGCTCGGTCTTTTCTCGTCTCCTTGTGTGTAGGTATGGAGACGCGGTTGGAGAACATGAGCTCAATGGAGACATGATGGTTCTCCACACAGTTTTGGATGGCTCTTGAAAGCCTTTGTACACATGTATAGCGAGTTTCCTTTTCCCCTTGTCCTCTCTTGTATATACATGTGTCTTGCTTGTGTGAAAACCATGGTAGGCTAGCCACCTTGTTCATGATAGCTTTGTGATCTTGAATATCTATCTTGCTATCTTTGTATGATTTTATGGTGGATGTTATTTATGAACATCATGTCATGCTTTATGGTTGTTTGCTCGGATATGTCATGTTGTTCATTCATATCATGTTTGTCTAGCTCGATGGTACCTTTCTTGTTAGCATGTTTGTCCCCCATGTATCTCTTGTCATGCTAGCTTTGTAATATATGTTGGTGGATGATCCATGTGATCTTGTATCATGCCTTCGTTCAGTTCTTGTATATTGTTTGGCATGTTGTTCTTTGGTATCATGTTGGTTTAGTGTTGTACCTTGTTGACATACTTGCTTGCCCATGCTTATTCATATTTGTGGAAGCATGTTACAATGCTCTATTTATGTTATTTGATATTATCAATGCATTGTGTAGCATGTTGTGAGCTTTCCTTGGAGTTTTGGGCTTGTCCTGTCTTCGAGTTATGTTGTTGTTCCTCTTTTCGGTTGGTTTTAGAGTTTTTCCTTGCTCTTCCTTTTCCTAGCTTTTGGTTTGTTAGTTGCCCTTGGTTGAGGGGGAGCTTGGCTTCTTTTGATAGGGAATTTGATTCCAAGAAGGGTTGTGGCTTTCTGGGTAGTCTTTATGATCCTTAAATTGATATTCCTTCTATGGTATTCAATTGGGATCTTTGTGGTTTTGCAATTGGTACTTTTTCTATGGTACTCAATTGGGACCTTTGGTGGCTCTTCTCTCGCTTGGAGCGATTCTTGGTTGGTGTGTTCCCTCGTGAGCTTTATTGGTGTTAAGTCAAGTTCCTTGTCTCCCTATGCATTCTGCATTGCATTTGTATCATATATCATGATGTATAGACTTTGGTAGGTTTGACATTTGTGTCTCGCATTCTGTCATATATCATGTTCCTTTTGATGTACATATCTACCTATTCTGCATTTGTATCATATTGCATTTTAGGATGATGAGCTTTTTCTATGGGCCTCATTTGAGTTTCTTTGGCTACTTGTGAGATATTGGTCATGTGTGTGGAGAAATGGCTATGTGAGGCTATGCTCTTGGAATATTTGAGATATATGTGTTGTGAGATAGCCTTTTTGAATCAAATGCTAATCTTGACTAAATTTGATGAAATTTGCTCCACTCACGTGTAGTAGTATATCCATGTCACTGTTTTGTCTAAATGTGCCTTTCATGCTTAGATTGTGCTTGGATGTCTCTTTTTTGCATTTTGGCCAAAGGCCGATATCATTGTGAATGTTTAGCCTATGTCGCATTCATGGAGGAGCATAAGCTTCTTTTTGCCGCAAAGGCACTTCATGTACCATGAAATGAATTAATCTTGAAAAGAAGTGTGCATGCTTGAAAAATGCTCCCTCCATCATGTTTATGCTTAAAATGTCTTATCTTTCACACATGGGTGCAAAACATGTTGCATGATGTTCACCAGTGGAGAAGTCTCCCCGAAGTGGACACATGGCTCATGAGCTTTAACATGACATGCTTTGCTTTATGGGTGTTTGCAATGATCTTTTGTTGAGAATTGGATATCCTTGTATGATCTTTGAATGGTATGCATGTTTGTGGCTCAAGTGTGACATGGATAGGCTTTTACATTTGAAGTGAGCCATCTTTTGATATAATTATTCAAATCTGAAAATTTGCTTTGTCACATGCCTATATTTCCATATATTACTTGTGGCAATGCTTTGACTATGTTATGATCCATATATGTGCTCTTTGTCTCATTTCTAGCCTTTGTCACTAAATTTGTCTTATTTGAGAAGCTCATGAATATGTTTATATGCTTTGTTTTGCATTTCTGCATTTTCACCTTGCTTCATACATTGTCAACAAGGGGGAGAAGAGTTGAGCTTAATGCAAATTCAGAAGAGGTGAGCTAAAATTTGGAAGTTTGCATCCAAATGTTCAGGGGGAGCTTGCATTTGTGTAGGGGGAGCTTTGGTGAGTTTCCTTTGTTTGCCTGAGTTGTGCTTTGGTGGTTGCTTTTTGCTCTATCACGTGTGTTTAGGGTGAGCTTTGTATGCTCTTTGTCCCTAGTGCATGTGTTTAGGGGGAGCTTGTGAGCTTGGTGTGCTCTTTTCTCTATCTCATGAGTTTAGGGTGAGCTTTGTATGCTCTTTGGTCCTAGTTCATGTGTTTAGGGGGAGCTTGTGATTTTTGTGCTCTTGTGCCGGTGGTGTTGAGCCCCTTTGCCTCTTCTTGAGGAGCCGGCGATTGACTTGTGTTTTCGATTGTCACATGATCGGCGTTGAGCCCTTTGTGCCTCTTCTTGAGGGATCATGCATTCTTGTCTCGATTGTGTCGAGCCGTTGCCCATGTCTTTGGGGACCGAGACATTGAGTTGGCCTTTGTGGTTTCTCTCATGCCAAGTGACCTTGTTCTTTGCTCTTGCGTGGTTTCCTTTCACTTGGATGAGCTGTTCGGTCTTTGCCCTCTCGGAGCATGCTTTTATCCCTTCTCACTTCAAGTGGCCTTTTGTTTGCTTTTTATTAGCTTTGTGGCGCTTGAATGAGTTCTTGTTTGCTTTTTGACCTTCTTTTGTCAATGCACTCATCAAGGGGGAGATTGAGGAACCAAGTTGAGAAGCACCTTGGTCCGTGTGTGATGAGTGATTGACCGGATGGTTTGAAGCTTTGTGTGTGTAGTGTTGAGTTGTGTTGTGTGTGTTTTATTTTGTCTATTTACCTTATTGTTTATGTGGTGTGTTGTCAATGCACTCGTGAGGAGTAGTTGACAACGTTGTGTGGACTGACTCTTGGCCTAGTATTGCAGGTGTTGGTTGCGGCTTGGTTTGCGTTGGTGCAGGTGAAGAACAGGCGTGAAAGGTCTTAGCCTTGCGGGGCCTCCGAGGAGTGGAGAGACAAGTAGGCTTGGTTCGAGGGACTCGGTGGCCGACGGGATCAAGTGCGAGCCGCATGGTGCAAGAAGAGCAAGACGAAGTCGTGGACATGGAGCCGGTGCATCAGTGGTGGCCAAGTCAAGGAACAAGGCAAGACTGAGTAGACCGTCCGGGCGCCGGAGGTGAAAGGCTTGGCGGGCTCGACGCTTGGCGTGGTGAGGCCGGGCCGTGTACGCGGGGTTTGGTGGTTTGGCCACAAAACCATCGGAGGAAGCTTCGAGGCGGGCGACACGCGGCATGATCGAGGTGCTTGCGTCGGGAGGACGTGAAGGCCTGATGGATGCGCGGCCGTCCGATGGTGAACTTCATGTGTTGACTAAAATGCCCCTATGAGGGCTTGTGTTGTACTCCTAGTGTAGGGGCACTTCGATCTTTTCCGGAGGGCCTATATATAAGAGGAGGGGGCTGAATTTTCAGCCAACTCTTGGGCCAGAGGCTGCTGTACACTTTCATTTTTGGAGTGCTTTGGTATAGAGGGAGAGAGGAGAGAGTGGCTCTTTGATTGGAGCTTTTTGCCATCTTAGATTTGGTTTCTAGGAGTGGCTTGTAATCGATTGGACAAGATATTCATAGTGATTTCATCCTCTAAATCTTGTGCCAATCTTTCTATTCCCGAATTTCTTTTATTGTTTTTTCGGAGCTCTTTTTGTGCTGTTTTCGTACTTGTTTTTGGTGCCTTTGTTCTTGGTGTGATTCCGCGGATTTGAGTAGGGTTTCTCCCTGGATTTCTTTGAGGGAAACATGGATGGATGTCTAGTGCATCTTTGTGATTGATATTGTGCCCTCAAACCCCGGGAAATCACTTCGATTCAAGGATTTTTGTTCGGTGCTCTAGCTTTTGGTGGTGTTCAAAGGATCCGCGATTCCCGATGATTTAGGGAGTTAGGAGACGAAATTTTTGGGGTATAGCATCCTTGGTTGACGCTTTACATGTCCCCAAACTCTTGTCTCAACAGCTTCTATCGTTAGGGAGATCCGGTGATGGATTGGGAGTGTTGACTTTCGGGGTCGAGCGGTTTTCGGTTCGTTCGTGCACGGCGGACGGTCCGCGAGGGCCAGGCGGACGGTCCGCGTGTACAGTGTTTTTCGCGTGTTCTTCGTGTTCTTGCTCGGCTTTGCTTTCGATCCGATTTGGATTTAGTTTTTTAATGCAGCCGGTTTGCGGACGGTCCGCGCTTCGGTGGCGGACGGTCGCGGCCCGCGCGTACGGTCCGCTCGGTCTTCGCGGACGGTCCGTTTTTCTCGGGTCGGTTCTGGTGGTTCTCGTCGCTTTAACGGATGGTCCGCGGCTCGGGCGGACGGTCTGCGGCAAGGGTGCGGACGGTCCGCGGTACCTGCCGGACGGTCCGCGCGGCCATCGCGGACAGTTCGCCCTGCCCGGCCGGACGTTCCGCCAGAGCCTGGCTGCTTTGCTCTTTGGTTGGATTCCTCCCTCCTTTCGTGCTTCCGCGTGTGCTTCGAGGAATCGTTCCTAGGACTTGAGGTTGATCCATAACCTCGTTGTTTTGGCGATTGATGTGTGATTCGTTCCATCGCTTGTGCGTGACCGGGTTCTTTGAGAAGAATTTTTACTGGCTCCTATTCACTCCCCCCTCTCTAGTCGCCATCCGATCCTTCAATTATGCATGCACACGTCTTAAACGACCTTACACAACTAGATCCAAAAGATGTAGTTAGTGCCGGTGGCAAGCTTATAATTGGCTATCCTTATATTAACTAGTCGGAGCTACTCGATTCGCACTTAACAACTTACGAACATTGTTAGTGTACCTGCAGAAAATGAACCTTCCGTGCCAGCACGTCACGAAAGCGTCCACATACATTACCGTTCACTCATAGAAACGTTATCCATGCGTCAAGCCGCTGCATGGACATCGTCCAACCTCGGACACCCTCCGTTTGAATGGAGTGTATCCTTGCCTCGCATGATCGACATGTGGAATGCACACGTATGAGACACATGGCGACATCACAACTCATATCTAGACGCGAAGATGGGATCCGTGGAATGGGTTACTCCATCAAACCTCGCAATTCCCGTTATGCGGAACAACACATGTATGAAACACGTGGCTCATCTAGTTTGGTTGTACGTGAAAGTAAGTCTGGCATAAAGAACCCAAAATTCCCTCTAGGGCCTCTCGATCTAGATCATTCCTTAAGGATCCAACGGATTTTCAAAATCCAATCTCTTACTAGGTTGAAATGTGGTATGGCTCATTGGAAGTCTTGTGCTTTGAATTCTTGCACTTCTTGTAACACCATGCATGCTAAAAATGATGCTTTGATTGCTTCAATTGCATGCTTGAAATCTGAAATTAAGGTGTTAAATTTCAAAGCTTCTTTGCCTTGCAATCTTGCGATGCCTTGTGTGCTGAAAATGAGAAATTAAAGATGAAGTTAATTGGCGCAAAATGCATGTTGAAGCTTTTAGAAGAGCATGCGACAATCTTGATTTTGAGAATGATGAATTGAGATCATCTCTTGCTAACTTGCAATCTGAAATTGACTTGTTGAAATCCAATGCTTCTATGCCTTGCAACTCTTGTGTTGTTTTGAATGATGAGCTTGATATGGCTAGGGAGTAAGATTGCTTTGTTAGAGACAAGTGCTTCTTTACCATGTGTTTCTTGTGAGTCTTCATGCTGAAATTAATGAATTAAAATTGACTCACACATGTGTAGATGATCTTGAGCATGCTAGGGCTGAAATTTGTAATATAAAATCCATGCCTTGTAGCAAGTGCTCTTTGTTTCTTGTAGATGATGCTTGCCATACTTCTTGTGATAATGATGATGATGATGCTTTGATGGGTGTAAATGATGATACTTGTTCATGTGGTCTCATTTGCACTTCATGCATTGATTTGGAAAGTGAAGTTTTGGCTTTAAAGAAAATGCGCGATGATATGAGCGCCAAGTTGATTGAGCATGATGAGGTGAGTGCCAACCTTGAAAGAAAATGAACTCTTGCGTACCACATATGTTAAATGCATTGAGAAGAAGAAATCAATAATTTGAGAAATATGACATGTGGTAGTTGTGGGCGCCTCAAGTCTCAAAATGAGGTTTGCGCACAAGGTGCAAGAGTCTTTGTGCCAAGGGTTTGGATTCATGCTTCTCGTGTCACTCCGATGTTGATGCTTCTAAATTTGCTTCTTCTAAGCGGGTCGACTTCTTCTCTTGAGTGTGATCTTTGGATGGTGGTAATTGTGCTAGTGCTTTGGATAGCTCTCTCATAGCTACTCCTAAGCTTGTTGCTTCTTCTAGGTGTTGCCCAAGGTGATTTGAATGGAAGGTGCCTCCCACATATTTGGGACTCATATTCCCAAGGCGGGGTTCCAATGCACCTTTTGCAAGAGGGATGGGCATACCATTGAGTTTTGCTTTCGGCCGTGTGATGCACGGGCGACGTGTGCGTGCCAAAGCTTTTAAGAAGCCACGTAGCCTTTCTCATGGCACGTGTGATTCTAATGTGGGCATAAGTTGGATGTTAAGGGTTGATGCTTCATGCTCTAAGTCCCATGGGACTTCCCACTTACGAGAGAATGGTGATTCATCCACTCGGACCATGCCTCTCGATAGGCCTTTGTACTGTTGCTCTCCCAACTGTGGGAAGGATGGGCATCAAGAGAGTTTTGCTACGGCAAGACCAAGGAGAATACGGCGAGGAGGTGCCTCTAGGCCATTGGTTATTCATAGCCCTTCTCATGGCATGAACACTTGTGAGCCTAAGAAGGCGCGATTTGTGGATGGGTTATGACCTCTTTCTAGTGAGTTAGGCCATGCTCGTGGACATGCTTCTAGTGTTTCTTGTGTTGGTCGCGACATGCTTCAAGAGTGGTGCTTGTGTTGGTTCTTCTCCTAGAGCCCGAAGGATCTTTGCCTTTTTGCTTTGGTAGCACTGCGACTTTCTTGCTTGAGTGACTTCTTTGGTACAGTTCCAAGGAGTGTTCGAAAGACTTTTCATTCCAACGGGCATTTTGCATCATACTAACCCACATGATAGGTTGTGTGCACCACTTACCGATGTGACCAAATCTTGGATTCCCAAGTACGTGCTTGCTAACCCTTTGGGATCCAAGGCTCGGTCCTCTCGTCTCATTGTGTGTAGGTATGGAGACGCGGTTGGAGAACATGAGCTCAATGGAGACATGATGGTTCTCCATTTTGGATAGCTCTTGGCCTTTGTACACATGTATAGTGAGTTTTCTTTTCCCCTTGTCCTCTCTTGTATATACTTGTGTCTTGCTTGTGTGAAAACCTGTGGTAGGCTAGCCACCTTGTTCATGATAGCTTTGTGATCTTGAATATCTATCTTGCTATCTTTGTATGGATTTTATGGTGGATGTTATTTATGAACATCATGTCATGCTTATGGTTGATTGCTCGGATATGTCATATTTGTTCATTCATATCATGTTTGTCCTAGCTCGATGGTACCTTTCTTGTTAGCATGTTTGTCCCCCATGTATCTTTTGTCATGCTACCTTTGTAATATATGTTGGTGGTTGATCCATGTGATCTTGTATCATGCCTTTGTTTAGTTCTTGTATATTGTTTGGCATGTTGTTCTTTGGTATCATGTTGGTTTAGTGTTGTACCTTGTTGACATACTTGCTTGCTAGTGCTTATTATTATTTGTGGAATCATGTTACAATGCTCTATTTATGTTAATTGATATTATCAATGCATTGTGTAGCATGTTGTGAGCTTTCCTTGGAGTTTTGGGCTTGTCTTGTCTTTGGATTGTGTTGTTCCTCTTTTCGGTTGGTTTTAGAGTTTTCCTTGCTCTTCCTTTTCCTAGCTTTGCTTTGTTAGTTGCCCTTGGTTGAGGGAGCTTGGCTTCTTTTGATAGGGAATTTGATTCCAAGAAGGGTTGTGGCTTTAAAGGTAGTCTTTGTGATCCTTGAATTGATATTCCTTCTACATCAAGAGTGGTGGAACACGGAGCCCACCATGCAGGGAGGGGATCCAGCCTCCCGGATTTGCTAGCGCGCATCAAGACTGCGGGATGCGGGACGGAGGGCCGAACACGTGGCCTTCGGTTCATGAAGCGCGGATCCAGCGCGCCGATGGCGCGGATACGATGGGCTTCGAGTACACCGGCGACGACGACACGTCGCGGATGCCGGGGGGCGAGGCCGGACGACAACGATATCATCGAGAGGGTTGTCGAGAATCTTCAAGGACATGCCAGTACACGGCGTGCCCCGTCGAGGCGTACTCGCCGCGCGCCCGCCCAACGAGGTAAGTAGCCGTACCCCCACGTCGAGTAGTAGGCACCTGTCGCAAGAGTTGCCGACGCCTTGTGTCTTTTGGCAGCAGATGATGTGAAGCGGCTTGTCTCGACCCGCACCCCCACCACCGAGCGGAATCGAGATCCCAACGGTGGAGAAGGGGAAGGAGCGCCGGGTAGCGGAGACGACGCCGATCCCGTCATCGTGGAGGATACCTCCGATGACGAAGAAGACGAGGGAGACGCCGCAGGACCGCTTCCGCTTGCGGTCGAGGCGTAGCCGGTCCGGGCTTGCCTCACGTACCGCTCATCCAAGACCCTCGCTGGCGCGGCCGGGAGGCTAGCCTTGCCGCGCCGCCGAGGAAGCCGCGCAACCCCACCAAGAAGCGGGTGGCGAAGAAGATGAAGGTCTCGTAGACCACGCTCCGGAGGTAAGTCATCTTGAGCGAGTAGTCGAGTACCCGATGATCGAGTACGGTGCCGACGAGTAGTCGTCCTTGTATGGCGGAGGTGCCGCCAACGGAGCCCGGGAGGAGGGCGATGGAGGGCATGTGGCCCACGATGGGGGAAGCCGGCAGGAAGCCGAAGTCCGGCCCCCCACCCCCGAAGATCTTCGGCGCGCCCGGAGCCGCCGGCCCCCCCCATCGGAGAGCGGTACACCGCGGCCGCCGCCGTTGAAGAGATGGAAGCCACGGGACGTTGCGGAAGCCTCGCGCCGACCGCCGCCACCGTGGAGGAGGCGGGTAGTCGAAGAGGCGGAGGAAGAGCGCCCGCCGAGGGTGGACCGGCTGATATCGCCGCATCCTTGGTGCTCCCGCCGTGACTATCGTCCTGGCCGAATTTGTAAGTACCACGCCTCGTGAATAGTACTCGTTGTAGTAGTCAATTTTGTCCGACGACCCACGTGGGATATTTCTCGCGAAAAATCCACGTACCCTGAGCCGGGACGGGGGAGGAGCCCGCGACGGTGGAGGGGAAGAGGCCGCGCCATCCGTCGAGGAGCCCACCACCGAAGCCCAAGTCGCGACCGAGCCCCCGGCCCCGCCGAAGCACCGTCGCCGCAGGCGGTCGTGGTTGAAGGTAAGTACTTCTTGAAACTCTAGAGCTCCGCAAAGAAGTAGTCGTAGGCACCGATGCGCGTGTTCCTTGTTGATAGGCGCCGAAGGAGGTGACATCCCCGCGGGGGTACCCATGCGGTGGGCCGACACCGCAGGCCCCGAGGCCGCGGCAGAGCCCCCGAGCCCGAGAGGGAGGCCGTGCGAGAAGCTCGTCGAGGGGGAGGCGGCGACCACGTCGCCGTGGGTTGCCCCGGAGGTGGCAATCCGATCCCCCGAGATCCAAGACGCGGAGCCGATCCGCTCGGCGCCAATGACGGAGGCTACTTCGAGTAGCCGTGGCGGGATTGAGCTGCCTGCCGACGATCTTGTTGAGCTTCGGTGTTGGCGCAAAGACTTGGAGGCGATGCGGCGAGCCGAGCAATGGATGAAGGTACGTAGTTGTAGCTTCCGAGTAGTCAATCCTTTGCGTTGAGTGCTCGCCGACTCGATCTTGTCTTGTGTAGACGGCCGCGGAGCGATCCCGCGAGAAGTCGAACATCATGCCGCAAGGCTACGGACACCGTGCTCCGAGCCGAAGCCTTCGAGGAGCAGCTCGTGAAGTCACGGAAGCCGCGGCCGCGATGCGCTCGAAGCTTGGACGCCGCCTTCGCCAAGTACCACAACGATGTGATGGACTTACGGGCGAAGGGCGACGAGCTCAGGTGCGGAAGAACAAAGGCCTCCGCAACAAGAATAAGGGTATGTCTCTTGGCTTGCTCGGCACTTGTGGAAGTCATCAAGCCCCGACCCGCCGTTGTGTTCCTAGGTTGCGAACTCGAAAGCCGGGTGGAGCGGTACGAAAGGCTCGGAGGTCGCATGAAGAATCTCTTCTACCGGGAGCAAGAAGCTCGCGGTACTTGAACTCGACTACAAGGAGTCGGGCCTTCGAGTGCGAGAAGCACATGGAGTTGCGACTGCACCCGATAGAGACCTCGTCAACGCGGCGGCCCATCTTGCGCCGGTTGAACGAGGATTGCGCGGCTCCGGGCCGCTGAAAGACCTTGAGGAGGCTGCCCTTCCGACCGCCGGGTCGTCGGTGCCCCACCCGGAGAGGCCCCGGGATCGCTCCACGGCGGATCGACCGTGAGGCGCTAAGCCGGGCCGGGCCGCCTACGTCAAGCACATGGCCGGGTCGATCCCGAAGCCGGTGCGGCCTTCATGCAGTCGTACTTCCCGAAGGCTCCGAGGTGGTCGCGGGCGGGGTAGCCGCCAACCGGCCGGATGAGCGACACGCGTAGCCGTTGGAGCAGATGGCTCCCATCGCGGAGCAGTAGCCGAAAAGTTGAACCTCCGAGAGCCTCGCACAGGTAGCTTAGTAGCCATAATTGTACAGAAACAGCTTGTAATGAACTTTTCATCTATCAATGAAATGAAGTTGTTCAAAGAATGAGTACTCGTAACCGCGATCTCGCAGTGCGGAGCGCCCATCGTGGAGTAGGTGCGAGTAGCGTCACACGACTTAGTGATCCCGTAGGAGGGAGTAGACAAGAAAGAAGTTGATAAACAACTCAAGCTTTATTACCGAAGAAGTACACTGGTGGCTGTGGCCGTAGTTACAAGTAGTCGCCCGACCCTAGAGGGCCGCCATACCGAGTGGTGGCCGGAGCGGTAGCCGCTGCGCGAGTGATCCGTAGGTAGCCGTGTAGGCCGGATCGCGCATCCGTAGGTAGCCGTGCGGGGCCGGATCTTGGAGTGTGGTCTCTTGGTAGACCGCTCGCTAGAGTCCTTGATGCTCGTTGCGGCCCCGTGTCCGTAGGTAGCCGCACGGGCCGGACTCGGGAGGAGAGTAGTCCGAGACTCGAAGCCGTGACCCGGAGGGTCGCTTGCGGCAAGGGGGTGTTGATGTAGTCGCGTGGACATGAACCCCGAGTAGACGTTTAGACTAGGCGTAGAATCGACAGAGTTGGTCGACGTTCCACGAGTTGTTGACTTCTTCGCCTTCAAGTGTTTGGAGGCGGTAGGAGCTCGGCCCGGTCACCTTAGCCACGGTGAAGGGCCTTCCCGTAGGGGAGCCGAGCTTGTGGAGTCCTTCCGTGTTCGGGATGCGACGGGAGGACAAGATCTCCAACGTTAAAAGGAGCGTTCCTTGACGTTGCGATTGTGTAGCGCCCGGGATCTCCTCCGTGTCTCTTGCCGATTGGACGAGGGCGGCGCCGAGCTTCTTCTAGGCCGTCGATATCAACTCGTTCCCTGGCCATCTTCCGAGACGCCTTCGTCGTAGTGCTGCTCCACCGCCGGCGAGTTCCATATGACATCGGGCAGGGGGAGGATGGCTTCGCAGCCGTAGACCATGAAGTAGGGGTGATTGCCCCGTTGGCTTGGACGGTTGAGTCCGCGGCCCCCGCAGTGCGTTGGGTAGTTCCTTGATCCACTTGCCCCCTTTTGAGTTAGCGGCCGTGTAGCCGCTTCCCGAGGGCGTCGAGCACCATCCCATTGGCGCGCTCGACTTGTCCGTTGGCCCGTGGATGGGCGACCGAGACATATCCGACGTCGATTCCGCCTGTTCTCGCGCAGCACTCCCGAGAATCGGTGGTTGTTGGGGTTGGACCCCGTGTCCGTGATGATGCGGTGGGGGTAGCCCGTAGCCGATGTACGAGTTCATCCGTAGTCGAGTACTCCTCCGTCCCTTGCGGGCATGTGGCCGGCTTGACCTCGATCCACTGGTGAACTTGTCGATAGCCACCGCACTCGCTGAATCCTCCCGGCGCAACTTGCGTGGCCCAATCATGTCGAGCCCCCGCGGAGCAAGGGCCGGGTTGGCGGTATGGTGACTAGCTTGTAGGTCGGGACGTGTTCTCGCTTGGCGAAGAATCGACATCCTTGGCACCCTTCCCGACGAGTTCTTCGGCGGCATCGCTTCGGGCCGTGGGCCGAGAAAGCTCGCCGCAAGGCCTTGCCGACCGTGCGTGAGGACGCGTGGTTGCCGCGTACGCCCTTGTGGATCTCCTCCAAGATGTCCTTGCCTTCATCGCGAGGGACGCACTTCATGTGTACTCCGAAGATGCGCCTCGCTTGTGAAGCTTGTCGCCGACGAGGACGTAAGACTTGGCGCGGCGATGAGTTGTCTCTGGCCGCGTTTTGTCGGAGGGGACCTTCGCTCGCCGAGGTAGTCGATGAAGGGTTGCCTCCGGCCACGCCGATCATCATGACCTCCCGTCCACCGGGTGGTTAGCTAGGACAAATGGGCGGTGGCGCCGGCTCCGGATGGATGACGCGTGAAGCTCGTGGACGAAGACGCCCGCGGGTACTGGGCGCGGTAGATCCGAGCTTCGAGAGGACGTCCGCCGCAACATTGTTGTCGCGGACGATGTGATGGAACTCGAGACCATAGAATTTGTTCTCGAGCTTGCGTACTTCTAGGCGCAGGCGTCCATGTTCTCCTTGTTGCGGTCCCGGACTTGTTGACTTGGTTGATGACCACCGCGGAGTCGCCGTAGACTAGTAGCCGCTTGATGCCAAGTGAAGCCGCGAGGCGGAGCCCGGGAGGAGAGCTTCGTACTCGGCTCATTGTTCGAGAGACCTTCCAAGATCCGGGACGTACTTGAGTTGTTCGCCCGTTGGTGAGATCGGGAGTACCCCTGCGCCTACGCCCTCGAGGTTGAGTGAGCCGTCAAAGTACATCACCCAATGCGCCGTTCGGTCGCACGGTGGGAGTAGGTAATCGGTTCTCCCGCCACTTCGCCATGAAGTCGACTAGAGCTTGCGACTTGATGGTCGTGCGTTGCTTGAAGTCGATGGTGAGGGCGCCGAGCTCGACGCCACTTGGAGATCCTTCCGTGGCGTCCGGGGGTTCCTCGGGATGTCGCGAGCGGGTAGTCGGTGACGACGGAAACCGAGTACTCCCAGGAAGTAGTGTCGTAGCTTCCGCGAGGTGAGAGAGAGCGCACGGCTTCTCGCACGGCCGGATGGCGAGCCTTGGACTCTCGATAGAACCTCACCGACGGCGAGACCGGGCGGCCCGGACCGGTAGGTGTGGCCGTCTTCTCGCCGCTCGACGACGATGGCGATCGACCACGTGAGTAGTCGCAGCCCTAGGTAGAGCAAAGCGGTTCGTCGCCCTTGTAGGGGAGCCGTGAGGACCGGCGGCTTCGACAGAAGTCCTTGAGCCGGGCAAGGGCTTGGTCCGCCTACGCAGATCCACACGAACTTCTCGTGATGCTTGAGAAGTTTGAAGAAGGGGAGACCTCGTTCTCCTAGCTTCGAGATGAATGCGTTCAACGCCGCCATGCACCTCACCAGCCCCGGACGTCTTTGATGCTTCGTGGGAGCTTTCATCCCGGTGATGGCGGAGATCTTCTCGGGGTTGGCTTCGATGCCGCGGCCGGCCGACGATGAAGCCGAGTAGTTTACCCGAAGGTGCACGCCGAAGACACTTGTTCGGGTTGAGCTTCCAGCGGTACTCGCGTAGTGATGCGAAGGTCTGCTCAAGGTCGTCGATGAGGGTACTGGAGTCCCTGGTTTTGACAACCACGTCATCCACGTAGGCCTCGACGTTCTTGTTGAGTTGCCGCTTGGAAGCAGGCCCGGATGGCCCGGGTTGATAGGTGGCGCCGCGGTCTTCGGCCGAATGACATGGTCGTGTAGCAAGACGCGCCAAACGGGGGTAATGAACGCGGGGCTTCTCTCCCGGTCCTCTTCCTTGATTGCGATCCGTGTACCCGGAGTAGGCGGGGGCCGAGGAAGCAGAGTCGGGCCGGCAGCCCCGCCGTGGAGTCGATGACTCGATCAATCCGCGCAACCCGAAGGGGTCCTTGGGGCGCGTGCTTGTTGAGGTCTGGGTAGTCGACACACATCCTCCACTCGGTTCGAGTGCTTCTTGCGGACGAGGACGGGCTGCGAGCCACTCGGGATGGAAGACTTCTCCGATGAAGCCGTCGCCGAGTAGCTTGGCGAGCTCCTTCTTGATGGCGTCCCGTCCGTCGCTCGGCGCCGCGTCGGAGGTGTTGTCGCATGGGGGTGGCCTTTGGGTCGACGCGGGAGGCGAATGCTCGATCGGCCCCGGGCACTCCCGGCATGTCCGTCGGCTTCCACGCGAAGATGTCGCGCTAGCCCGAAGGAAGCCGATGAGCGCGTCTTCCCTATTTGGGGTCGAGGCCGCCCGATGGTGGTGGTCTTGGTGGGGTCGCCTCGTTTCGAGGTCGACCGACTTCGACGAGTACCTCCTCGGGTGGGCGGGGCTTGTTGGCTGTTTTTCGGACTTCTCCGGGATGTCGAGTTCGCTCGTGGCAAGCTTCTTCGACGAGACGTAGACCTCCATCATTGGGGTGGGTACTTGATTTGTTGAGGCGATCGCCACGGCTTCGTATCGCGACGTGAGAGATCTTCAAGTCCCCCCGGAGGGAGAGTACGCCGAGCCGGACTTGGCATCTTAAAGTACCAAGTAGGTGTAGTGGGGCACCGCCATGAACTTGGCGATGGCTCTTACCGCCGAGGATGGCATGGTAGGAAGTTCAAATCCGCAACCTCGAACTTGATGTACTCGGTGCGGTAGTTATCCCGAGACGCCCCGAAAGGTAACCGGCGCACCACCGAGCCTAGTGGGACAGCCGCGTTGCTCGGGACGATGCCGTAGAACCGATGTCTGCTCTTGTCGAGCATGGGGGTGACGTCGAGGTTCATCTTCTTCAAGGTCTTGGTGAAAAGGACGTTGAGCCCGCTTCCACCGTCGATGAGCACCTTGTTGAGCTTGGAACCCGCCACCGTTGGCTCCGCGGACGAGAGGGAAACGCCTCGGCTCGGAGAAGCCGGTCCATTGGTCCGCGCGGGAGAAGGTGATGGGTGTCTCCCCGACCACCGAGAGGGGTCATAACCGCCGGTTCAATGGAGAGTACTTCACCGCGAGTAGCTTCTCCTCGCTCCGCTCGCCGGGTGGTCCGCCGAAGAGACGTTGACGGTCTTCTCGGGTTCTTGGAAGTCGTTGTCGTCGCCGTCCTTCTTCTTGTTCTTTTGATCGTGAGGGTGCGGTGGCTCTCGCCGTATCCTTGAGTGCATGCCCGGAGCCGGTTGCTCTCGCTCGGTAGTGTGGTTGCCGTTCGGGTGCCACGGCACCTCTCCTGCCAGGCCTTTGAACCCCGCCGAATTCTTCTTCGAGTTCCCTTTTCGGAGGGCGCCGGGATAGCCGCGACGGTATTGTCCGTCTTGCGCTTGCGGTTGGAACCCGAGAAGTTGTTGTTGTTAAGGATGTTGCTGCGCCGCCTTGGTTTGGATTCTTGGGCCGCCGCCGCCCTGGTTCTCCGCTTGGACTTGCCGCGGATGGCGTCGTACTTGGCGTTGGCCTTGTCCTCCTTCATTCGCCCCGGACGTGATCATGTCCTTGAGGTGGGGAATGGACCGGGGGCGGCGACGACCGAAGTCTTCGAAGGTGCGGCGATGGTAGAGCCCGTCTCGGGAAGATGTCGATGACCTCCTTGTCTGCGACGTCCACGACGGTAGCGCGCTTGTCAAAAAGCGGCGCATGTACTTGCGGGAGGGTCTCGCTTGTTCTCGCCTGGATCATGGCAAGGTCCATGCGAGTAGCCGAACGGCCCATGGCGCCCGCGAAGTTGCTTGTGAATTGCTCCTTCGACCGTCCCACTTGTCGATTGAGTGCTTGTCCGGCGACTCGAGCCACGTGAGTGGGGCTTGGTCCAGCAAGGGGAAGTAGAGGCACTTGGTGTCGCCGTTTGCCGCCGTTCTCGATGGAGAGAGCGTAGCATCGGAGCCATCGGATGGGATCCCGTCACAGGGCCACATTTGGTGATCCCCAAAGGCTTGAACTTGTCGGGGAGGAGCAAAGTTACGAGCCGTGGTGAGAAGGCGGGGAAGCCGTCGCCTTCGGCGGCCGGTGGTCGACTTCTTCTCGCCGCAACTCCTCGATCCTTTGGCGAGCATCGTACCCGCCATGAGAGGCACGAGGCGTGGCTATGCGCGTGGCCGCGGCCGCCGCGGCCGCCGCCGCCTCGGCCTTTCTTGTTGGCCCCGTGGTTGGAGCTCCCGCCGTCGGCCGCCGCCGCCGTCGGGGTCGTTGCCCCGCCGCCACCGGCGGAGCACGGTGGGGGGCGACTTCCTTGTTGCCTTGATCTTGTCGTGAAGGTCCGCCGGCGGTGGAGCGTCGACGGCTTGGGTCGGCCGGGATGTCGCCCGAGTACGGTTAGGACCGGGGTCGGCATCGCGACTAGTAGCTTCGTTGTCGCGAGGCTTAGGCCGGGGGAGGTTGGCGACTCTCTTGTCGACCCGCATGAAGTAGGCTTCTTCGCCGAGCTTGGCGATGACCTCTCCCCGCCGCGATCGTTGTGATCGACGTGAGGCATTGCTCGGGAGTGGTGTGGACTCTCGCTCTCGACCGCTTCGAGAGCTTCCCCGCAAGGTTGCGGATGGGAAGGTTGTCTCCGAGCCGCCGGCGTCGTTCGTTGCGCCTTCTCGTTCGTTCGCGCCGACGTCCCCTCTCGGGCGGCGTCGGTCTCGTCCGCGGGGGCATCGGCGAGCCGCCTCGTCCGCCGAGATGTCCACCAAGTACTTGTCCGCGGCCGTGCTCGAGGGTCCGGGGTGTCGCCGGCGGCCATGAAGACTTGGCGATCGGGGTACCCAAGCTTGACTCGAAGGTGCCACCTCGCCTGGTGTGTTTGAGTCGGCTTGGGTCGGTGGTATTCCCTCCGGAACGGTAGCGAGTCGATGTAGGCGACGTAGCGTGAGTCCTCCTTTGTCGGTTCGGCGGAGGCTTGAGGTCCGGCCGCAGACATATCTTCCGACCGACGTCGATCTTATAACCGCCCCCGCAGGCCGGCCCCGACAAGGGAAGCTCGGTGGAGTCATCTTCGGACTCGGGCTCCTCGGGGTCCGACCCGAAGTCGAATTCGTAATCCGGGTTCGAGTAGAACTCGGGAGAGAGGGTCGGAGTCCGAGACGGGGGTCGGGGACGGCGTCGGAGTCCGAGTTGTACTCGGTTGCGGGCTCCTTGCCGGCCCGCGCGTGGTGCATGAGCCTCCGTGCGGGCCTGGGCCGGGGACGCGGGGGCCACGCGCGGAGCGCCGGCATGGTGAAGGGACCGCTCGCGATGGCCGAGCGGCCCGGCTCGCAAGCGATGGCCCATGGCGACGTCGGGTTCGAGTTGGAGACGGACTCGAGCTCGAAGTCGGCGTGGATGTTGGAAAGCGAAATTTCGCCGAACTTGCCGCGAGCTTGCCCGTGACAACTTCGGGAAGCGTCCGCCGCGGCCGTCCTCGAGTCGGGTTGCATGATCCGCGGCGCCGGAAGGAGCCCGCGCCATCGCCAGCAAGTGCGACCCGTGCGCCGAAGACGAAGGTGTCGCCGCGGTTGAAGGCGACGGTTGGCTTGATGTGAACGGAAGCCGTCGAGTTCGCCATGTGATCTCGAGCGAGAGCCCCTACCCGGCGCGCCACCCCGTAGGTGTTTTGGACCGGCAACCTACTACGGGGAGTACCCGGCGAGATGAATGTGACTCGCCGAGATCGGTAACTCGAAGGAAGAGACACGTGGCACACAATTTAGACAGTTCGGGCCGCGAGGTGCGTAATACCCTACGTCCCGTATGCCGCGTAGCTCGGGATTGATAGGGGCACGGTTGCAGGATGGTGCAACCGTGCGCCGTGAGTTGAGATTGGATGAGGTGATCCCGAGATCGGTCCCCCGCCTCGCCTTATATAGTCCCGGAGGCGGGTTACAAGTCGGAGTAGGGAAGGAGTACTAGTCGAGTACGTCTAGGAGACCTCTATACGGTGCGGAACGTGTGCGCAGTCCTAACCGAGTACTACTCCCGTGTTGTCCTTGTGCTCCACGCCTTCGTGTGCCGTGTAGCGCAAGCCGGTAGTCCCGTGGGCCCACCGAGTAGTCGGTCCCGGTACCCACCGAGGTAGTGGGCCCAGGGAGGGTCCATACGACGGTAGCAAGAGATATAGGGGGATAGATAAATCAATCTAGAGAGATTGGATCAAGCCTTTGTTGAAGTTCTGAGCAAAGAAGAAATAGCAAGTTCAATCTCATTAGAAGCCTCTTTAAACCACGGTTTCCCGTCCGACTCCGAAAACGCCCGCCTTTTGGAGCCACCGTTCTGTCACAACGCACCCCTATTTGTGTGGGTTAGTCTACGGCGAGTCTAAGGACAAGTTGGAATCTTTCGGAAGGTCAGGCATGCACCCCTAAACACCACAGCTACAAGAACATCCTATGTGATCTATCTCGAGAATAGATCTAAGATGAGAAAAGTCGATCGAAATCAAAGACGTAGGAGAAACACTTGATTGCAAGAAATCGGATTGCAACTTGATAATTATTCATTACATACGATACATGAATCAAGATCACCACCGGGATCCTACCTTGATCTTGCTTCTAGCTACGGGGACTCTGACGTGGTCTTCCTTGAAAGGTTCCCACGTCAGCTAGGAAGACCCTAGTCAACTAGATTGACCCTCTCCTCTTCGAGATGGTGTCCCTCTCTTCTCTGCTCCTCGGCGGCTGATGATGAATGGATTGATGTGTGACTCTTGGCCTCGGGGATATAAATAGCCCGAATGGCGGCTAGGTCAAAGGGGGCTGAATGGGCCCCAGAGTGGGCTGGGCCGACTGGCCTGGGCCCACTTCGGCCAAGTTAGCCGCTTCCTTCACCCGGTGTTTGTTCTCGAGTCTTGTAGATCATTCCCCCTTCTGCATGTGGGCCCTTGTCGTCAGTTTCTCTCTGAATTGGATGAAGCTCCTTGTCTCGCAAGATTCAATACTTTTCTGGGTAGGTCCTCAGAGTTTGTCATCTTCTCGGGTTTGGTCCCTATGCTTCTTGGAGTCAAGTTTGCTTCATTGCATGACTTGTACCGAGCTTCAAGGTCTTGTCACAAGGTGCTTGATGAAATTATCCCGGAAGTCTTGCTTTCAACACTAAAACCCTACATAAACACTAAACTCCAAAACCGACATGCATGAACGAACTTGTTATACCAAGGGGGTTAGTACCAATGGGTAAGATATAAAAGTCATGCCAACACCGAAGGTAAACTCATGGCTAGGTTGACGGAATTTCACCGTCAATAGAGAACAAGTTCTATGGCCTCGAGTTCCATCCTCTCGTCAGCGACACTAACGTTGCAGCGGACGTCCTGTCGAAGCTTGGTTCTACTCGCGCACAAGCACCCGTCGGAGTCTTCGTCCATGAGCTTCACGCGCCATCCATCCCGAGGTTGGCACCCATGACCACTAATTTAGCACCTACACAACCTGTCTAGGAGGTCGTGATGATCGATGTCGACTGGCGACAACCCTTCATCGAGTACATCCTCGGGCAGAAGGTTCCCTCCGACAAGAACGTGGCCGAGCAACTCGTCCGCCGAGCCAAGTCCTATGTACTAGTCGGAGACAAGCTCTACAGGAGGGGTGCCACCTCTTGAGTACTCATGAAGTGCATTCCCGGGAGAAGGCAAGGACATCTTGGAGGAGATGCATAATGGTGTCTATGGCAACCACGCGTCTTCCGGTACACTGGTGAGCAAGGCCTTCCGACGAGCTTACTACTGGCCCACAACTCTGGGTGACGCTGAAGAACTCATCAGAAGGTGCCAAGGGTGCCAATATTTCACCAAGCAACAACATGTCCCGACCTACAAACTAGTCACCATACCACCAACCTAGCCCCTCGCCAGCCGGGGGCTCGATATGATTGGGCCTCTGCAAACTGTTCTAGGAGGATTCAACAGAGTCTTGGTGGCCATCGACAAGTTCACCAAGTGGATCGAAATCAAGCCGGTCACCTGCCCAAAGGCTGACAGAGTACTCGACTTCTTGGATGAGCTCGTGCATCGCTACGAACTACCTCACCGCATCATCACAGACTTGGGTTCCAACTTCAACAACCACCAGTTTTGGGAGTACTGTGAGAACAGTGGGATCGACGTCCAGTATGTCTCCGTGCCAACAGACAAGTCGAGCGCTCCAATGGGATGGTACTCGACGCCCTCAAGAAGCGACTACAGGATGCAGCCAACACCAAAGGAGGCAAGTGGATTAAGAAACTACCCAACGAACTCTGGGGGCTTTTTACTCAACCTACCAAGCCAACATGTAGTCGCCCTACTTCTGGGTCTACGGCTCTGAAGCTGTTCCACCTGCCGACGTGACGTGGGAATCCCCGACAGTGGAACAATTCAACGAAGGCATTTCAGAACACAGCAGACGAGTTGACATCGATGGCCTCGAAGAAGCTCGTTGTGCAGTCCTCGTCCAATCAGCAAGGTACCTCGAGGGTATCTGACGCTATCATGATCACAACGTCAAGGAATGCTCCTTCAATGTTGGCGACCTAGTCCTATATCACATCCAGAATACAGAAGGACTACACAAGCTCAGCTCACCATGGGAACGTCCCTTCTCAATCTCCAAGGTGACCGAACCTGGCTCCTATCGACTCCAGACACTTGAAGGCGACAATATCAGTAAATCGTGGAACGTCGACCAGCTATATCGCTTCTACACTTAGTCTTTCGACTACTCCAAGGGTCCGAGTCTACACGACTACTCCTAGACTCCCCTCTCTAAGGGGTCTTTCGATCCTGGCACTAGTCTACGGACTACTCCACTCCAAGTTCCAGCGTCAACGGCTACTAATGGATCTCAGGCTGCTCAGAGCACCAAGGACTCTAGCGGCAGTCCACAAGACTGTGCTCTAGATCCAGCCTATATGGCTACTAACAGATCTCTAGATGTAATCGGCCTCAGTTCCTAGCGTCACTTAGCCATAGGCGGCCTATGGGTTCAGGCGACTACACTTGAAAGCGGCCCTGGCCATCCAGGTCTAATCTTTCTCCAGTAATAAAGTTTGATTTCCAATTAACTCATTATTGTGCCTCCTGATCATGCACCCACTACAAAGTACTACTACTCACAGCACCTCCACGGTTTGGTACTCTGCACACTTCGCTGCAATGCACACTTCGCTGCAAGTGGCAGTAACGAGTACCCATTTCACAAGCATATCGTGGATATCTCTCATTCATAACAAGTTACTTAACCACTTTGTTTATCTTACAATCAACTACTTTGAGACATGCCTACAGCTACTACTACTGAAGGTTGAGTTTCTCCGCCACTTGTTCAGCAATTGCCTCCATCTCCTCCAGCAGGGTCTTGTACTGGTCATCCGTGCAGTTAGCTGCAAGTCCACCTGTGACTACATCCACCGGAGCCTTGGGGAAGTACGACTTCATGAACACCAAGACTTGGTTCGGGATCAACTTTGCCAAGTGCTTCATATATGTTGCCAGACGCCCGGGGGCTTCGTTCAAACTGTCCACCAACAGAGCAATTTTGGGACCACCCGGGTGATGCACCAGCAGCCTAGCAATTGGGAGAGCAGCTTCTTCAAGCACCTTTATTCGACCCTGCAGCCTCTAGCAGTCTCCATTGAGTTTCTGCAAGGACTTATAACAGTTTACAAGATCACGATCTCAGGCTTTATGAAGCTCCATGTGATGAATACACTCATGAGCCAGCTGTTTGTACTCATACTCAAGTACCTCTCAGGCATCTATCTCCCGGTACACGATTTTCTTCAAGTCGGTCTCCGATGCCTTCAACTAGTCAACACGTGTCTCCAGCTCTGCAGACAACTCGCCAAGGCGTAAGAAAACAACAAGGCAACCCAATAAGTACTCAATGGCTTCGACGGCCAACGTACCTTTGTTCTTCTAGCGCAGAGACTTGTTCTTCCGGACCAAGTCATCGCTCTTCGCCTGCATCTCCTGCACCTCGTTGTGGTATTGGGTGAAGGCACCATCGAGCTTGGATTGTAGCAGGGCTGAGTGCTTCTTGGCCTTGTACAGCTACTTCTCCAAGGCCTCAGTACAGAGTACCGTGTTGCCGTACCCTTGAAGCATATCAGACTTCTATCGGGATCTCTCAATGACACCCTGCACAAAGAAACACATTAATTGAGTACTCTCTACTTCTAGATATAAGACTATTCAGGGTACCCGTGACGCACCTTGATCCACTGGTCCACACGGCGCATCAACTCCATGTTACAAGAAACGACAGCCAGGTCAACAAGAACGTCATCCAATAGATCTAGGCCACCATGGCTTGTCGACGTCCCTTCTCACATAGGGGCCGAATAGATCAGCGCGGCTTCTTGCACTTCGGCCTCGCGAATGACTACCTCCGTGCTTGTCGTCAGGTGCGCATCGACATGTGCCTCCACCATGACCTTAGGGGCTACTGCAGCTCCTGTCTCGGGGGCTATCCCTTCCATCACCCCGGTCGCCAGCACAGAGAGCTTTGTTTCTATCATGGCCATCTCCATGGCCACGGCTTCAGGGATCGTGGATCATCCAGCTGGTGTTCCTACCAACACAAAGTACAAGAAGTCAATTTCTACAACTATGAATACTATGCTTGGTGTCTACCAATTGCGCACTACACATACCTTCCACCAAGGTATCTTCCTTTAGTGTGCCCTCTGCCGCGACTTCAGTCTGCGGCGGCGGTGTGGGTTCTCGAACCTCCGTCAGATGGTCATCTACACCAGCTGGAGTACTGGTTTCATCACTATCCCAAGACAGATCCGTGGATTTCTTTGCATCACACAAGTCATTCAGTCATTCATCCAAGATTGGTAACCCACGCGACTACTTGGGAGATCAGCAAAACTTACAAGGTAGATCGGACAACAGTCACGGTCGGGGCACCTAGAATGCTGGTGATATCCACAATCTCAACTTCCGCAGCTGCCTCGTCTTCATCCTAGGCCTCCTCTAGCTGCTCTGGCTCCATAGTCGGCGAAGGGTTCGACCTTCTTTCTTGCTCCGACGTCTGCGAGTTGTCAGCGTCAACTCCTTGTTGTGATGATCCTGGCACGACTTCCCCAATGGTTGGAGACGGGTCGATACTCCTCTCAGCTGCCGCTCCCACTATGTCCTAGTTCTCCTCCTCAACTTGGTCCACGGGGTCAGAAGAAGGAATATCCTGCGACAACATAAGATTCAACTGTCATAGCATAGTACTCATTGGAAAGTACTAGACTACACGATTCACGGTACCCACCTCCTGGTTGGTTGTCTCTGTGATCTTCAACTTTTTGGCGGCGTGTTTCCGCGCCACATTGCACGGCCTTCTCAACAGCGCGGGAATGCTACCTTCGAGGCTAGCTGGCTTCTCGACGATGACTGGAATGTTAGGCAAACCAGGGCGGCCGAATCTAGACCGAAGCTGAAATCATTCCTGGAGTGTCTCCTCATCCTCATCGTCTGAAGTATCTTCCATGGTTACTGTGTCATCACCCTCACCGACTTCGTGGTGCTCCTTCGCCTTGGCTTTCCCCCCCTGCTCGTACATCTTCGAGCTATGGAGAAGAGAGTGGATTGGAGACGAACTTCACAATGTCATCCTGCAATATACAACATATGTGAGTATGACTACATCAGGCAAATCAGTACTCGGAGGCCTCGGTCACGGCTACTGACCTTTCTTGGTGGATGCGCTGTGGAGTACTCGGGAACCGAAGAAGGCGTATAAGGTGTCATGTCTTTAAAAATCCTGCCCAGCCTCTCGATGATATCATCGTCTCAAAGTTCGTCGCCAGGCATCCGCGACGTGTCTTTGTTGCTTATGTATTGGTACCCGAGTGTGTCATGAGCCATCAGCAGTTGCACCCTCCTCTTCATGTAGCTGAAGGCCACATGTTCAGCTCTCAGCCTGGCCTCTCCAAGGGCCTTGATCTTCTTCAGCAGCTCAGGTAGTTGAATAACATCCTTCATCATAGACTCTGTGTTCCACCACAGTCTATCTTTCGGCTGGTTCCCTCTTGGCTTTGGCAGCTCCGGATGATGGTTGCTTGTATAGAACCACTTGGCTTTCCAGTCCTTGTTCGACTCTATGAGCTTGCACACCAGGTACTGGTCGGCGGTCTCTTCACGCATCTGGATGCAGGCACCTCAAACTACTCGCGGGTCGTTGGTGCTGGGTTGCGGCTTCAATCGGAAGAACTTGCGAAACAGAATCCAGTGGGGCTTGATACCCACAAACGCCTCACAGAATTGGACAAAGACAAACGTGGAAAATGCCATTGTGATTCAGGTTAATGTACTTGATGACGTAGTACCTGAGCATGCCCTTGAAGAAGTCACTGGCGGGTAGCGCTAGTCCACGCTCCACGAACTAGGTGAACATGGGGATCTCGTCCGGGTTCTTCTCCATTGGATATGGGTCACCCATGGCGGCGCACCACAAATCCATTTTCTTTTCTCGAAGAAATATGCTGTTGACAAAGGCGAGCAGATCCTCGGACTTCAGCTTTGCCTTTTTCCACACTTTGGCCGGATTGGGGCGCGGAGTGGACGACAGCGACGACTCCTGGCTGGCATCTTCAGCTTCACTGCACATCTTCTTCTTCCCCGCGCTGGTCTTCATGCTCTTGGCCGGGGATGACTTCATCCTCCAAATAACGGGTGTCTTCACTCGCATTCGCTCGGGGGCTACACTAGTGGCGGACTACGGCGGTGTGTATAGATCTAATCTACTGCGCGATGGCGGTGGTGGCGGCAGCAGTGAAGCAGAAGGGCACAAGTGTAGATCTATTCCGTGACTGCAACTATGAGGAATGAAAAACCCTAAGGGGCGCAACACTTATTTATAAGCTATCGGGCGATGATAGACTGACTGAACAGATAAGCACCTGCGGGTGTCTTAGCGGCGGCAACCAGTCTCTTCAACTTCCTGTACTCGATGCTCCTTATCTTGGGGGTTGGCTACGTTAGATGACCCTTTAATTCGAGTGGAAGTACTCGACTCAAGGCTCGGGGGCTCCGTGCCATCTATCATTCGGTTTTTTCTCCGGATTTTACGGGATAAGATTAACAGAACTTCAGATTGACCCTCAACTTGAAACTATGATTCGACCTAAAGCTTGGGGGCTATATTCCATATGAAATGTGATTCTCTGAATTGCATTTCTCGTATGGTTTTTCATCAAGACAACGCGAGTACTATTCAAGACCTTCGAGAGAAGAACTCGGGGACGTTTGGGAACTACTCCAGAAGATTTCAAGACTACTCAAGAATCAGCTGGAGTACCTTCCAGCCTCGGGTTGATTCAAGTACTCTTGAGGTCTCTTAGCTTGTATAACTCGAGGACGCTCAAGGACTACTGGCCAAGGCCATCAAGACTACTTGAAACCATCTTGATCGACTACAAAGTACTCGGGGGCTTGTTGTATGGACATTCCTGGGCCCACTACTCTAGTGGGTACTAGGACCGACTACTCAGTGGGCCCTTGGGACTACTCGACTTGTGCTACACGGTACCTATTGGTGTGGAGCACAAGGACTATAGAGGAATAGTACTCGGTTAGGAAGCTGTACATGTCCAGATCCATGTGAAGTACTCCTAGCCGTACGCGACTAGTAATCTCTCCCCAAACCGACTTGTAACCCTGCCTCCCGGACTTTATAAGGTGAGGTAAAGAACCCTCTCTCATCATCCGCATCATCTTGTAAACACACTCGATCAATCCAGAGCTATGCAGCATACAGGACGTAGGGTATACGCACATTGCGGCCCGAACCTGTCTAAATTGTGTGCCACGTGTCTCTTCCTTCGAGTGACCGATCTCAGCGAGGCCACATTCATCTACCTCGGGTACTCGCCTTGGTAGGTTGTCGGTCTAAAACACCGACAACAACGCCCTCCTATTCGTGTGGGTTAGCCTAGGGCGAGTTCAAGAAGAACAAGTTGAAAACACTTGGTCAATCCGGTATGCACCTCTAGCCACGATGACTACAATAGCACCCCAACCAACCTATCTAGAATAGATAGAAGTTGAAGCATAGCCAAGTGAGAGCAAAATCATAAAAATAGGAATCAAGTCGCTAAAAGATGGGATGGCATGAAGTACTTTACTCACATAATAAATATGTTTAGATCATCTCCACCAAGTACATACCATTGATGACCTCAACTAGCTCTGGATCTCTACCATGGCTCAACTGTGCAAGGCGGCCATGGCGTCTAGGGTAGGCCTAGGACATCTCCTAGACAACTTAGAGGACTCACGGTGGCTGTCGTCTGCTTTCATCGCTCTCTCTTAGGTTTCACTGAGTTCCTCTGGATGGATGCCGTCGAATTTTTGCACGGAGACTATTAATAACCCAAAGCAACCCTAGTCAAAAGGCGAGCCCGAACCGCCGCAAAAATGGGCCAGGCCGGTCCGCCTGGGCCGGCAGGCCTAGGGTCTTTTTGGCTCGGTTGGGCCCATCTTTCGCGGGTGAGCTTCTCTTGAAATTGTGAGTTCTTGTCTTCTCGATTGTGTGACCTATTAACATCTTTATCCGTGTGAATAGTTAGGAGGTCTTGTCGTCCAAGCCTCTATATCTTCTGTCTAAGTCCCCGGAGTTTTGTGCCTTTACATTGTGGTCCTTGGGTCATTTGGAGTCATGTTCACCTCGAGTGTTGACCTGTACCGGGCTTCATGATCTTCTCACAAAGTGCTCATTGAACTTCTCCCGAAAGTGCTCATTTTAGTGCCTAAATCCTGCGTAAACAACATACTCCAAATACCACATTCACAAGTGAACTTGTTACATCATTAGTATGCCTAGTGGCGGGCTAGTTGCAAATCATAATCGAAACCAGTGTATAATAAGTACTCTAGGTTGACGGAAATTCAACGATAGCAAACCCGCGTCGCTTTGTTGGCTGGTGCACGGGCCGTCAACGGTTACCTTCTTTATACTAGGCTGCTGACACTAATGTGTGGGCCTGACACTTTTTTTGATACGATAGTTGCTTCCCTTAAAAATTAGGGCCCATAAAGCAGCACCTAAAAATTAATAAAAATATTAACACACATAGTTTTTGTTTAAGAATCGAACAATTCATAGTTTAGTTCCCAAAAGTTTCACCAACAACCCGTCACATCAATCTTCTTTCCACTAATTTGGAGTATTAATTGTAGATTAATGACAAAACCCATACCACGACCCCTACCTTAATTTTTGAGATGAATCTAATGAGCCTAATTATGTCATGATTAGACAATGTCGTGCTACAGGAAACAATCTCAATTATGTCATGATTAGACATAATGGATTCATCTCGCAGTTTCCAATCCATTCATGTAATTATTTTTGTAAAAAAGCTTCGTTTAATACTCCTAATAGACCTTGAAAGGGCATTTAAGACTCAAACAACTCATGGTTGGGCATGTGGTATTTTGAATAAAATATGAACAGTCACACGTCTCCTTGTGACCACATGACTTTTTTTGTGGACATGAGCTCTTCTAAGAGGACATGGGTTCCGAGGCACGTGACCAGCCGCCTAACGGTTCACCGTCTTGTCAATATAAATCCCGACCGGCCAAGAACTTCGTCAACCACAACACTAAGAAAACCCCACTACCACTTTCTCCAAACACCAAGAAGTGAATCCAGAAGCTTCTTCTTTCTCAAGCGCGCGCATGGCATCGTCAAGCGAGCCATCCAAGAAGCGGGGGAGGGAGGAGCTGTTGCTACCCCTGCCTACCAAGGCTGAGGAGGTCCCCCCCCCCGCCCGATAAGGTGAAGCCGCCCCTGCCCCACGAGCCCGAGGAGGCAGTGGCGCCACAGCCCGTGGCGGTCGTGCGTGCTCCTCCACTAAATGCTAACGAAGCCACTTGATCAGTCAACTTGTTCTACGATGCTTTCGTGAAGCTTTGAAATGTGGCCGTTCATCTGGGGTCCCAGTACCCAGGGATCCGCTGCATAGAACCATAAAGGATTATGCCTTCAAGATCAATATCTTGGTTCGGGTCCTGGGAGAGGAATGCTCGCCCACGTCGACGACGACGGTAGCGATGATGGCAGCCTCGACGGCTCCGGCTCTGGCTCTGAATCCGACAGTGGGGCTCCTCCGGCGGCGACTACCTCTACTTAATTAATTTTTTCCTCTATTAATGTGTTCTTCCTATGTGTTTGTTGAACTTGTGATGGAAAAGCAAAACCTCTGTTACTATGTTCCTCCTGTGTGTATGTTGAACTTGTGATGAACTTGCAATGTCTATGGCAGCAGCTGTAACATCATTGAATTTGCTTGTTTGTAGAAATGTGGGATTTCAAAAAAAACTTGATTTGAATTTGAATGCTTAAGAAATAATTAAGGATGTCTTTTTTCCCCTTCCCTAAATTCCTAGCCTTGTATTTCTTTTAACACATAAATATTAGGGATTATAAATGCCAGTGTGTGAAGTTGGACTTTTATTTGGGTTTTATATGGATTTAATTGTGTGGATTCAAATTTGAATCCCAATTCAAATTTGAATTAAATAGGAAATAGGGGCCGACACGATGCGCCCCCCGCCCGCCTTGGCCCCGCATTGACGTCAGGTGACATCGCAGTCGTCACCCTCCTCCCTTTTGCCTTTTAATACGTCGGTGGACTGGGGCACCGCCGCGCCGGGATGGAGCGCCGACACGATGCAGCCGCGCGCCCCCTTTGCATCCGCGCCATCCACGCGTCCTTCGCCGACTGCCGCTATAAGTGGGCCGCCACCGCGCCACCTTGAGCTCCCAACCCTAGCCGCCTAGGGGTCCCATCCCCATCCATACCGCTGCACATCGGAGGAGAAGAAAGTGGGGGGAGAGGAGAAGGAGGAGTCGACCGAGGGAGCAACATCCACGCCGCCGCGAGAGCCGGAGGCCGCCTGTGGAACTCCAGGAGGCCGAGGAGCCGTGGACCACGACGCACCCGCACCTCTGCTTCCTCTACTGGTGCCGCAACCATCCACTTCCAACGTCGAGCCTTTCTCCACCACCACCTTCACCTTCTGGTCGCGTATACCGTAGGTGAGCACCTCTCCGTCCTACCCTGTTGTGGCACCTGACCTTCGAGTCGATGTCGCACGTCGAGCCTTGTGAGCTCGCCACCGTGTCCTGGAACGCCGCCGCTCCTCCGCGCACACGCTGTGTGATGCCGGCCATCGAGCCAAGCAGGGAAATCGCTTCTTGCAGGTGCCGCTGCCGTCTTTGCCACGCGCGCAGCCCCGCTAGCCGACCTTTCTTCCTCGTTCCACCGCTCGTTTTTCCCGGTCATCGCGTCGCTGCCATTATCCCTGCCGTCGCCATGGCCGTGGCCACGACGTGCGCATGCACGCACCCTCGCACATACCCACGTGCCCGTGGACCTGCTCACGCACATGCGCACCTTTCGCCTGGGAAGGGAAAAAGCCCGACCCTTTTTCTCTTTGTTCCTCGACCGAGCCGAGCTCGCCGGCGTTCCGCCGCGGTGAGCCGAGGCGCCTCCGTCCTTGATGACTTTTCACCCGGTTGTGCGAACGTCGGGTTGTTCTTGAGCTCGCACACCCGTTCTCGTGCACGCACGTGTGGCCTCTCGTCGACGCCGGCCACCCCAGCCACGCCGTTGAGCCGCTCTGCGTCTGTCCGCCGGGGACGCCGCACACCCACGCTCGCTCGCCACCCATTCCCGCGCCTATGCTTCTAAGCACATGCACGCACCCGCGTACGCCGTGAGGTTGCGAACCAACCACTGACGCCAGAGGCCAGGGGCTCTGCGCTATTCCGCCCCGTGCCGACCATGGCTTCAACCTCATCGCGCCAGTCTTCCCCCTCCTAGGTCATTTCCTTCGAGCCCTTGCAACCTAGTAGGACCCCACGGACCTCATCGTGGGGCATGTCGTCCTGGCGCCGTGAGACCTCACCGCCGGCAAGGCCATCCCGCGCCGCCGCTCCTTTAGGGCATTTCACCGAGCACCTGGCGGTAGACTCTAAAACCCAAAGGGTTTTTGCCTTGCACACGCTGGGCCACACGTGGTCTTGGCCGTAGACAATCCCCCACATTTGGTGCGGCCGGCCACTCATGATCGATGGCACACCGAAGCCCACGTCGCCCCGTGCCGCAAAAGATCCCGTTAGGATCCCGTGTGGGTGTCGTATGGACCTCTCTGGGCCCACTACCTCGGTGGGAACCAGGACCGACTACTCGGTGGGCCCCTGGGACTACCCGGCTTGTGTCACACGACACCTGATGGCGTGAGGCGCAAGGGCTACGGTGGAGAAGTACTCGGATAGGAAGCCATACTTGGCAATGGTGAAGCAGGAACAGGGCGAGACCCTTCGCAAGTACATGTGGCGTTTCTTCGACAAGCACGCCACCGTAGTCGACGTCACCGACAAGGAGGTCATCGACCTCTTCCAAGACGGTCTCTACCACCATCGCACCTTCGAAGACTTCGGTCGTCGCCGCCCGAGCTCCATCACCCACCTCAAGGACATGATCACCTCCTAGGCTGATGAAGAAGACAAGGCTAACACCAAGTACGACGCCATACGTGGCAAGAGCAAGCAGAATACGGGCGGCAACAGCAACAACAACGGGAACCAAGGCAGTCGCAGCAACAACTACACGGGTCCTAATCGCAAGCGCAAGCCAGACAACACTGTCGCGGCTATCCAGCGCCATGCGAAAGACAACTCGAAGAAGACCTCCGGCGGCTTCAAGGACTTGCTGAAAGAGAAGTGCCCGTGGCATCTGGACGGCAACCACACCACCGAGCAGTGCTACCAACTCCGGCGAGTACTCAAGGACACTCCAGAGCCACGGCACCCTCACGACAAGAAAGGCAAGAAAAAGGCTAACGAAGGCAACAGTGACTTCCACTAACCCGACAAGACGGTGAACGTCCTCTTCGGCGGAGTACCCAACCGACGGGCTCAGAAGGCCACCCGACGAGAAGTCCTAAGCATTGAACCAGTGGTCCCGACCCATCTCCGGTTGTCGGAGGTACCCATCACCTTCTCCCGCGCGGATCAAAGGACAAGCTTCTCTAAACCAGGATGGTTTCCACTCGTCCTGAAGCTGGTCATCGCGGGCTCCAAACTCAACAAGGTCCTCATCGACGGTGGAAGCGAGCTCAACGTTCTTTTCACCAAGACCTTGAAGAAGATGAAGCTCGACATCACCCACATGCTCACCAGGAGCACTTCGCCTTTCTACGGCATCGTCCCTGGGAACACGGCTATCCCACTGGGCTCAGTGGTCCTGCCAGTTACCTTTGGGGAGAACAAAAAACTACCGCACTGAGTACATCATGTTCGAAGTCACGGACTTCGAGACTTCCTACCATGCCATCCTTGGCAGACCAGCTATTGCCAAATTCATAGCGGTACCTCACTACACATACTTGGTACTCAAGATGCCAAGTCCGACCGGTGTACTCTCGCTGCAAGGGGACTTGAAGATATCCTTCGACAGCGACACAGAAGCTGTGGAACTCGCAACCACAAATCAAGTTCCCAACGCAATGATGGAAATCCACGCTGCATCTAAGAAGCTTGCCCCAAGTGAACAATGCCAACAAGCCCCAGCCAGCTGAGGAGGTTTAAGTCAAGACGATTGACCTTGGGACAGGTGACAGCAGCAAGGCCACCACCATCGGGGTGGGCCTCGACCCGAAATAGGAAGACGCTTTCGTCAGCTTCCTCCAGGCTAACCAGCGGACATGCCAGGGGTGCCCAGGAATCTGATCGAGCACTCACTTAACGTCGACCCTAAAGCTACCTGAAGAGACAACACCTCCGCCGCTTCGCCGACTATAGACGGGATGCCATCAAGAAGGAACTTGCCAAACTACTCGCGGCCAGCTTCATCAGAAAAGTCTTCCATCCTCGTCCGCAAGAACTCGAACGAGTGGAGGATGTGCGTTGACTACACCAACCTCAACAAGCACTGCCCCAAGGACCCCTTTGGGTTGCCACAGATAAACCAAGTCATCGACTCCACAGCGGGCTGCGACCTGCTCTGCTCCCTCGGCTGCTACTCCAGGTACCATCAGATCGCTATCAAGGAAGAAGACCAGGAGAAGACCGCGTTCATCACCCCGTTTGGCGCGTACTACTACACAACCATGTCCTTTGGGTTGAAGAATGCCGACGCTACCTACTAGCGAGCTATCCAAGCCTGTTTCAAGAGGTAGCTCAACAAGAATGTCGAAGCCTATGTGGATGACGTGGTCGTCAAGACCAGAAACTCCGACACGCTCACTGCTGGAAGCTCAACCCGAACAAGTGCGTCTTCGGCGTATCATTAGGCAAACTACTCGGCTTCATCATCAGCCATCGTGGCATCGAATCTAATCCCGAGAAGATCTCCGCCATCACCAGCATGAAAGCTCTCACATGCATCAAAGATGTGCACAAGCTATCCGGGTGCATGACGGTCCTGAACAGATTCATCTCAAAGCTTGGAGAACAGGGGCTCCCCTTCTTCAAATTACTCAAGCATCAAGAGACGTTTGCGTGGACTCCAGATGCAGACCAAGCCCTTGCCCAGCTCAAGTACTTCTTATCCAAGCCATCAGTCCTCACGCCTCCTCGCAAAAAGGTGCAGCTACTGCTCTACCTCGCTGCGACTACTCACATGGTTAGTACTGCCATCGTCGTCGAGCGGCAGGAAGACGGCCACACCTACCCAGTCCATCGACCAGTCTACTTTGTCAGCGAGGTCCTATCGGAATCTAAGGCACGCTGTCAACCAGTACAGAAGCTACTGTATGCAGTGCTCATCACCTCGCGGAAGCTACGACACTACTTCCAGGAGTACTCGTTCTCCGTCGTCACCGACTGCCTGCTCGACTACATCTTGCGGAACCAAGATGCTACTGGAAGGATCTCGAAGTGGGCAGTCAAACTCGGCGCCATCAACATCGACTTCAAGCCACGAACAACCGTCAAGTCGCTAGCACTAGTCGACTTCATGGCAGAGTGGCGGGAAAATCAGCTACCTACTCCAACTGAGCGCCCAGAGCATTGGGTGATGTACTTCGACGGCTCGCTCAAGCTTGAAGGTGCAGGTGCAGGGGTAGTCCTGATTTCCCCAATGAGCGAACAACTCAAGTACGTCCTACAGATCTTCTGGAAGGTCTCAAACAACGAAGCCGAGTACGAAGCTCTACTACACGGGCTCCGCCTCGCAGCTTCATTGGGCATCAAGCGACTACTAGTTTACATCGACTCCGTAGTGGTCATCAATCAAGTCAACAAGTTCTGGGACCGCAACAAGGAGAACATGGACACCTACTGCCTAGAAGTCCGCAAGCTCGAGAACAAGTTCTATGGTCTCCAGTTCCATCACCTACATCCTGTCAAAGCTTGGCTCTACCCGCGCTCAAGTACCAGCGGGTGTCTTCGTCCACGAGCTTCACACGCCATCCATCCCAGAGCCGGCGCCACCGACCACTGATCCAGCACATCCGCCAGCTGTCCAGGAGGTCATGATGATCGACGTGGACTGGCGGCAACCCTTCATCGACTACATCCGCGAACAGAAGGTTCCCACGCACAAGAACTTGGCCGAGCAACTCATCCTCTGCGCCAAGTCCTACGTCCTAGTCGGAGACAAGCTCTACAGGCGAGGTGTATCTTCTGGAGTACTCATGAAGTGCGACCCCCGAGAAGAAGGCAAGGGCATCTTGGAGGAGATCCATAAAGGCTTCTGCGGCAACCACGCGTCCTCACGCACGCTGGTCAGCAAGGCTTTCCGACCAGCTTTCTACTAGCCCACAGCTCTAGGCGATGCCGAAGAACTCGTCAGAAGGTGCCAAGGGTGCCAATACTTGGCCAAGCAGCAACATGTCCCGGCCTACAAGCTAGTCACCATACCACCAACCTGGCCCTTCGCTTGTTGGGGGCTCGACATGATTGGGCCTCTCCCGACTGCACCAGGTGGATTCAACAGAGTCTTAGTGGCCATCGACAAGTTCACCAAGTGGATCGAGGTCATGCCGGTCACATGCCCAAAGGCCTACAGAGTACTCGACTTCTTGGATGAACTCGTGCATCGCTACATACTACACCACCGCATAATCACAGACCTGGGCTCCAACTTCAACAACCACCAGTTCTGGGAGTACTACGAGAACAGCGGGATCGACGTCCGATATGTCTCAATCGCCCATCCTCGGGCCAATGGACAAGTTGAGCGTGCCAACGGGATGGTACTCGATGGTCTCAAGAAGCGACTGCACGATGCTGCTAACTCAAAAGGAGGCAAGTGGATCAAGGAACTACCTAATGCGCTCTGGGGGTTGCGTACTCAAACCTCCAAGCCAACAGGACAATCGCCATACTTGCTGGTCTACGGCTCCGAAGCAATTCTCCCTGCCGACATCATGTGGGATTCGCCGGCAGTAGAGCAATACGACAAAGGCATATTAGAAGATAGCAGGCAGGTTGATATCGACGTACTCGAAGAAGCTCACTGTGTCGCCCTCGTCCAATTAGCAAGGTACCTCGAAGGTATCCGACGCTACCATGATCGCAACGTCAAGGAACACTCCTTCAACGTTGGCGATCTCGTCCTCCGCCGCATCCAAAACACGGAAGGACCTTAGAAGCTCAGCTCGCCATGGGAAGGTCCCTTCACAGTTGCAAAGTTGACCGGACCAAGCTACTACCGCCTCCGGACACTTGAAGACGAAGACATCACCAACTCGTGGAACGTCGATGAGCTCTGTCGATTCTACACCTAGTCAAGACTACTCGAAGCTAACCTCCCTGGGCCCACTACCTCGGTGGGTACTAGGACCAACTACTCGGTGGGCCCTTGGGACTACCCGGCTTCTGTCACAAGGCACCTGATGGCGTGAGGCGCAAGGACTACGGTGGAGAAGTACTCGGATAGGAAGCCATACATGCCTTTACTGTATAGAGGACTCCTAAACGTACAAGACTAGTACTCTCTCCCTAAACCGACATGTAACCCTGTCTCCCGGACTATATAAGGCAAGGCAGGGACCCTTCTCTCTCATATGCCTCATCTTGTAATCACACCCAATCAGTCCAGAGCTACGCAGCATACAGGACCTAGGGTATTACGCACCTCGTGGCCTGAACCTGTCTAAACTGTGTGCCATGTGTCTCTTCCTTCGAGTTGCCGATCTCGGCGAGGCCACATTCATCTACCTCGGGTACTCCCCTTGGCCTCGCCGAGATCGGTAACTCGAAGGAAGAGACACGTGCCACACAATTTAGACAGGTTCGGGCCGTGAGGTGTGTATTACCCTATGTCATGTATGCTGCATAGCTTAGGATTGATTGGGTGTGCTTTCAAGATGATGCCTATGAGAGAGGTAAAGGTCCCTACCTCACCTTATATAGCCCGGGAGACAGGGTTACAAGTCAGTCTGGGGAGAGAGTACTAGTCGGGTACGTCTATGAGTTCTCTACATGGTACAGGACATGCATAGCTTCCTATCCGAGTACTTCTCCACCGAGGTCCTTGTGCTCCACGCCAACAGGTGTCGTGCAGCCCAAGTCGAGTAGTCCCAGGGGCTCACCGAGTAGTCGGTCCTGGTACCCACCGAGGTAGTGGGCCCAGGGAGGTCCATACGACAAGCCCCCGAGTACTTTGTAGTCGACTAGGATAGATTCGAGTTGTCTTGATGGCCTTGATGAGTAGTCCTAAAGCGTCCCCGAGTACTACAAGCCAAAAGTCCTCAAGAATTCTTGAAGCATCCCAAGGCTGGAAGGTACTACAGCTGATCCTTGAGTAGTCTTGAAGTGTTTTCGAGTAGTTCCCAAGCGTCCTCGAGTTCTCCTCTTGAACGTCTTCAATAGTACTCGTGTTGTCTTGAAGAAGAAACCATATGTAAAATGCGATTCGAAGAATCACATTCCATATGGAATGTAGCCCCCGAGCCTTAGGTCAAATCATAGATTCAAGCTAAGGGTCATTCTGAAGTTCTATCAAGATTATCCCGTAAAATCCGGAGAGAAAACCGAAGGACACATGGCACGGAGCCCCCGAGCCTTGAGTCGAGTACTTCCTCTCGAATTGAAGGGTCATCTTGATTGTAGAATGTGTCCTGAGTTGCTCTTGAGTCTTGTCATAACCTAGGAAATCTAGCAGATGAAGCTGAGCCCCCGAGATGGAGTGCATCGAGAACTGGAAAGTGAAGGGTCAGGCCCCGCTGCTGAGTCACCCGCCAGCAATTATCTGTTCGGCCGTTACGGTGCCTCTTGATTTATTATAATTGGACATTGAAACCCTTAGGGTTTTTCATTCTCCCCTGTAGCAGTCACTCGAATAGATCTATTCAAGTTGTTAGCCACTATTGTTTCTGCCGCCGCGCGAGGAAGAGAGAATCCACACGCACCGCCACCACCTGCCACTGGCACAACCCCCGAGCGGATGCGAGTGAAGACCCCTTGCTCTTGGAGGATGAAGGCATTACCGTCCAAGGGCTAGAAGGCCGACGGGAAAGAAGAGATCCCGTAGTGAATCGGAAGGATCTGCTCACGAATCGTCGCCGCCACCATCCCCTCCGCACCCCAACCCGGCCAAAGAATAGAAGTCCAAGCTAAAGACAGAGGATCTTCCAGCCTTGGTGAACAACGGGTTCCTACGTGCGAAGGAAATGGATCTGTGGCGCCCTGCCGCTGGAGACCCATATCCGATGGAGAAGAATCCGGATGAAATCCCCATGTTCGCCAGATTCGTGGAGCGCGGACTGGCGGTGCCAACCAGCAACTTCTTCAAGGGGCTACTCAGGTACTATCGTATCGAGTACATGAATCTGAACCCCAATGGTATTTTCAATGTCTCTGTGTTTGTGCACTTCTGCGAAGCCTATGTGGGGATCATACCCCACTGGGTACTATTTCGGAATTTCTTCCGAGTGAAGCCGCAGCCCAGCACCAACGACCCGTGAGTAGTGTGAGGAGTTGGCATTCAGATGCGAGAAGACGCGGCTGACCAATACTTGTCTTACAAGTTAATTGAGTCAGACCAAGACTGGAAGTCGAAGTGGTTCTACATATGTAACCACCATCCGGAGTTGCTAAAGCCGAGCGGGAAGCAGCCCAAGCACAGGGTGTGGTGGAACACTGAGCCCACCATGTAGGAGTGTATCCAACTACTCGAGCTGATGAAGAAAATCAAGGCCTTGAGGGAGGCCGGGCTGAGGGCCGAGCATGTGGCCTCAGCTTCATGAAGAGAAGGGTGCAGTCGCTGATGGCCCGCGACACCCTCAGGTACCAATACACGGGCAGCGAGGACACCTCAATGGTGCCCGGTGATAAAGTTGATGATGAAGATATCATCGAGAGGCTGGGCAAGATATTCAAAGATATGCCGCCCTACACTCCTTGGCCGGTCCCCAAGTTCTCCGCGGCTTGTCCGCCGAACTAGGTACGTAGTTGAGACCTCTACTCTAGAGTAGTCGCGCTCACCCATGTTCTGCAGGATGACATCACCAAGTATGTGTTCGACCCAACTCCCCCTCCTCGACTTGAACATATTCCAGAGGAGGGAAAGAGCAAGGTGAAGGAACGCCGCGAAGTCGGTGATGGTGACGAGACCGTTACCATTGAAGATACGTATGATGAGGAGTATGGGGAGACGCTCCAGGAGCGCTTTCAGCTACGGTCCAGGTTCAGCCGACCTAGACTACCCCATATTCCCCTCATGGATGGTAGACCAACTAGCCTGGAGGCTAGTCTCCCTGTGGCGCTGAGGAAGCCGCGCAATGTGGCACGTAAGTACGTCGCCAAGAAGCCGAAGGTGACAGAGACTACTGCCCACAAGGTGAGTTCCTCGAGTAGAGTAGTCCAGTACTTTTCTTGGAGCCTTGCATGCTGACAGTTGAATTTGGAGTTGTCGCATGATTTTCCGTCATCCGACCCCGCAGATCAGGGGGGTGAAGAGGACTAGGACACGGTGGGGGGAGCAACTGAGAGGAGCCTCAGTCCAGCCCCCGCCATTGAAGAAGTCGTGCTGGAACCAGCTCAACAGGCGACTGGTGCCGGCGAACCACGAACGCAAGAGAGGAGGCCAGAGCCCTCCGCGACTACTGGAACCGTGGAGCCAGTAGTCGCCCAAGCCGAAGAAGAGGTGCCCGTGGAAGCCGAGCTCGTTGACATCGCCAGCATACTTGGCGCTCCGACCGTGACTGTTGTCTGGTCCAGCTTGTGAGTAAAGTCTATCTTCGAGTAGTATATGTAGGTTGGTCATCTTGCTTGACTGATCACCGAAATTGTACTTTGCAGGAAGTCAACTGATCTGTCTTGGGAAGGCGAGGAACCCAGTGCAGCGGTTGGTGGTGAAGACCTGTCGCCAGCTGTTGAGGAGTCTGCATCCCTTCCTCAGGCCGAGACCATTGCGCAAAGTGCAGAGGCCACACCGCCGGAAGGCACCGTAGTAGAAGGTACGTAGACTGTGGTGGTGCCGTCTACACATGTAGTAGTCGTAGCCCCCAGGTACTAAAGTCTCGTGCTGTGTAATAACAATCCCGAAAGCTGTGGCGATTGAGGGCGTCGTGCCCGAAGCCGAAGTGCCATAGGGGGCAGCTTCCAGACCGAAGGTACCCATAGCCCCCGAGACCATGGAGGAGGTGCGCGACGACGCGCTCCCGGAGTCGAGCATGGACGTTGTCGTCTGGTCGCCGAAGATCCAGGACGCGGAGCCGATCCGTTCAGCACCGATGTCAGAAACGGCAACGACTAGTTGTGGCGGGCTAGAGCTTCTGGCAGATGACCTCATCGACCCGGTGATGGTGGCCCACAACTTGTAGTCAATGCGCCGGGCTGAGTAGTGGATGAAGGTACGCGACTGTACCCTTGAGTAGACGAATTCCACAAGAACTGAGTACACAATAATGATTGTTTCCTTGTGTAGGATGTCGTGGCGACACAGTGCTCCGGACAGAAGTGCTAGAGAAAGACCTAAATAAAGCCAAAGCACTCTGCCATGTTGCAATCCAAGCTAGATGGAGCTTTCGCCCCGTACCACAACGAGGTACAAGAAATGCAGGCGAAAAGCGATGACTTGATTCGCAAGAACAAGTCGTTGCGCCAGAAGAATAAAGGTATGTCGCCGTAAGCGTGACGAGTACTTATTGTGGGTACCTTGTAGTAGTCTGACATGTGTTCTTGAGCTTTGCAGATCTTGAGACTCGGGTAGACCAGTTGAAGGCATCGAAGACTAATATGAAGAACATAGTCTACCAGGAGAAAGATGCCCATGAGGTACTTGAGTTAGAATACAACCAGTTGTCTCATGAATGTGTTAAGCACATGGAGCTTCGTGAAGCCTCAGATCGTGATCTGGTCAATTGCTATAAATCTCTGCATGAGCTCCATAAAGACTGGGAGAAGCTCGCGGCCAACTCAAGGAGCTTGAAGAAGCCGCACTCCCGATTGCAAGGCTGCTGGTACCTCATCGAGGCATGCCCAAGATAGCTCAATTGGTGGATCGGCTCAAAGAAGCCCCCGAGCGTCTGGCAACCTATGTGAAGCATCTGGCGAAGTCCATCCCTAACCAAGTCTTGGCGTATATGAAGTCGTACTTCCCCAAGGCTCCGGTGGATGTAGTCGCGGGACAACTAGCCGCAAATTGCTCAGACGACCAGTACAAGGAGCTGCTGGAGCAGATGGCGCCCATCGCGGAACAGGTTGCGAAGAAGCTAAACCTCAAGTAGTTGTCCTGTAGGGTTAGCACATGGCAGCATATGTAATATAAACAAAGTTATGATGAACTTGTTTAAGTTTGAATGAAAATCTTCCATGATATATGTTTGAAATGAGTACTCGTTGTCATTGTATATGTGTGTGGAGCACTCATCATGGAGATGTCGCGAGTAGCAGGACTCGACAGTAGATCCATTGTAGGAAATCACAGTAAATGAGTTGACTGGAAATCAGACTTTATTACTGAAGATAGAGTACACCTCGATGGCCAGGACCGTTTACAAGTGTAGTCACCTGGACCGGGAGGCCGCCTACGGCTTGAGTAGTGCTGGGACCCATGGCCGCTTACAACTATAGAACCGTTAGTAGCCGTATAGGCTGGATCTGAGAGTACATGGTCTCTTTGTAGACCGCCACTAGAGTCGTTGATGCTCTGAGCAGCCTGAGATCTGTTAGTAGCCGTTGACGCTGGATCATGGAGTAGAGGTAGTCCGGAGACTAGTGCCTGGACCCGAAGGCCGCTTACAGCGAAGGGCATAGGAGTAGCCGTGTAGACTTGGACCACCTGAGTAGTCGAGAGACTTCGTGTAGAATCGACAGAGCTGGTCGATGTTCCACGAGTTTCTGACGTTGTCACCTTCAAGTGTTCGGAGGCGATATGAGCCTGGTCCAGTCACCTTTGTGATCGAGAAGGGACCTTCCCATGGCGAGCTGAGCTTGTGTAGTCCTTCCGTGTTCTGGATGCGGCAGAGGACTAGATCACCAACATTGAAGGAGCGTTCCTAGACATTGCGATCATGATAGTGTCGGATACCCTCAAGGTACCTTGCTGACTGGATGAGGGCGGCGCAGCGAGCTTCTTCGAGTCCATCGATATCAACTCGTCTGTTGTCTTCTGAGATGCCTTTGTCGTACTGCTCTACTGCCGGCGAGTCCCACATGATGTCGGTAGGTAGAATAGCCTCGGAGCCTTAAACCAAGAAGTAGGGTGACTGCCCTGTTGGATTGGTAGGTTGAGTACGAAGCCCCCACAGTGCATTGGGTAGTTCCTTGATCCACTTGCCCCCCTTTGTGTTAGCTGCATCGTGTAATCGCTTCTTTAGAGCGTCGAGTACTATCCCATTGGCGAGCTCGACTTTCCGTTGTATCCTGGATGGGCGACTGAGATGTACCGGACGTCAATCCTGCTGTTCTCGCAATATTCCCAGAACTAGTGATTGTTGAAGTTGTATCCCAGGTCTGTGATGATGCGGTGGGGTAGTCCGTAGCGGTGCACGAGTTCATCGAAGAAGTCGAGAACTCTATCGGCCTTTGGGCAGGTGACCGGCTTGACTTCAATCCACTTGGTGAACTTGTCAATGGCACCAGAACTCTATTGAATCCTCCTGGCACAGTCGGGAGAGGCCCAATCATGTCGAGCCCCCAGCAGGCGAAAGGCCAAGTTGGTGGTATGGTGACTAGCTTGTAGGCTGGGACGTCTTGTTGCTTAGCGAAGTACTAGCACCCTTGGCACCTTCTGACGAGTTCCTCCGCATCACCCAAGGCTGTGGGCCAGTAGAAACCTCGTCGGAAAGCCTTGCTGACCAGCGTGCGAGAGGACGCGTGGTTGCCGCAAATGCCTTTGTGGATCTCCTCCAAGATGTCCTTGCCTTCTTCTCGGGAAACGCACTTCATGAGTACTCCAAAAGTGTCACCCTGCCTGTAGAGCTTGTCTCCGACTAGTACGTAGAACTTGGCCGGTGGGTGATTTGCTCGGCCAAGTTCTTGTCAGTGGGAACCTTCTGCTTGCGGATGTTGTCGATGAAGGGTTGTCGCCAGTCTACGTCTATCATCTTGACATCCTGGCAAGCTTGAGAAGGAGCTGGGTCAGTGGTCGTGGGCGCCGGCTCCGGGATGGATGGCGCGTGAAGCTCGTGGACAAAGACTCCCGTTGGTACTTGTGCGCGAGTAGAACCAAGCTTCGACAGGATGTCCGCTGCGACATTGTTGTCGCGGACGACGTGATGGAACTCGAGACCATAGAATTTGTTCTCGAGCTTGTGGACTTTTAGGCTGTAGGCATCCATGTTCTCCTTGTTGCAGTCCCAGGACTTGTTAACTTGGTTGATGACCACTGCGGAGTCACCATAGACTAGTAGTCGCTTGATGCCCAATGATATTTTGAGACGGAGCCCATTTAGCAGAGCTTCGTACTCGGCTTTGTTGTTTGAGACCTTCCAGAAGATCTGCAAGACGTACTTGAGTTGTTCGCCCTTTGGGGAAATCAATAGAACTCCTGCTCCTACGCCCTCGAATTTGAGCAAGCCGTCGAAGTACATCACCCAATGCTCTGGTCACTCGGTTGGAGTTGGTAGCTGATTCTCCCGCAATTCTGCCATGAAGTCGACTAGTGCTTGCGACTTGATGGCCGTTCGTGGCTTGAAGTCGATGTTGAGGGCGCTGAGTTCGACTGCCCATTTGGAGATTCATCCAGTAGCATCTTGGTTCCGTAAGATGTCGACGAGCGGGTAGTCGGTGACGACGGTGGTCGAGTACTGCTAGAAGTAGTGTCGTAGCTTCCGCGAGGTGATGAGCACTGCATACAGTAGCTTCTGTACTGGTTGGTAGCGTGCCTTGGATTCCGACAGGACCTCACTGACGAAGTAGACTGGTCGCTGAACTGGGTAGGTGTGGCCGTCTTCTTGCCGCTCAACAACGATGGCAGTAATGACCACATGAGCAGTCGTAGCGAGGTAGAGCAGTAACTACTCTTTCTTGCGAGGAGCCGAGAGGACTGGTGGCTTGGACAGAAAGTCCTTGAGCTGCTTCAAAGCTTGATCTGCCTTCGAGGTCCACACAAACTTCTCATGGTTCTTGAGTAGTTTGAAGAAGGGTAGCTCCCATTCTCGAAGCTTCGAGATAAATCTGTTCAAGGCCGCCATGCCCCCGGCGAGCTTCTGCACGTATTTGATGCAGGTGGGAGCTTTCATCTTGGTAATGGCGGAGATCTTCTCGGGATTGGCTTCGATGCCACGATGGCTGATGATGAAGCTGAGTAGTTTTCCTGAAGGTACGCTGAAGACGCACTTATTCGGGTTGAGCTTCCACTGGTACTCCCGCAGGGATGCGAAACTCTCCTCAAGATCAAAGATGAGCATGTCGGAGTTTCGGGTCTTGACGACCATGTCATCCACATAGGCTTCAACGTTCTTCTTGAGTTGTCTCTTGAAACATGTCTGGATAGCTCGCTGGTAGGTAGCGTCGGCGTTCTTCAACCCGAATGACATCGTCGTGTAGCAGTAGGCGCCAAACGGGGTGATGAACACGGGCTTATCCTGGTCTTCTTCCTTGATCGCGATCTGGTGATACCCGGAGTAGCAGTCGAGGAAGCAGAGCAGGTCGCAGCCCACCATGGAGTCGATGACTTGGTCAATCCACTGCAACCCAAAGGGGTCCTTGGGGCAGTGTTTGTTGAGGTCGGGGTAGTCGACGCACATCCTCCACTCGTTCGTGTTCTTGCGGACGAGGATGGGGTTGGTGAGCCACTCAGGATGGACGACTTCTCTGATGAAGCCGGTTTCGAGTAGTGTGGCGACTTCCTTCTTGATGGTGTCCTGTCGGTCGTCGGCAAAACGACAGAGATGTTGTCGTTTGGGGGTAGCTTTAGGATCGACGTTGATTGAGTGCTCGATTAGATTCCTGGGCACCCCTAGCATGTCTGCTGGTTTCCAAGCGAAGATGTCTCGGTTAGCTTGGAATATGCTGACGAGCGCGTCTTCCTATTCCGGGTCGAGACCCGCCCCGATCATGGTAGTCTTTCTGCTGTCGCCTATCCCAAGGTCGATCGCCTTGACTTGCACTTCCTCAAAGGGTTGAGGCTTGTTGGCTGTGTCAGGCTTCTCTAGGATCTCGAGCTCGGTTGGGGCAAGCTTCTTGGATGCAGCATAGATTTCCATCATTGCATTGGGTACTTGTTTGGTGGCTGCGAGTTCCATAGCTTCTGTGTCGTAGCCGAAGGATATCTTCAAGTCCCCTTGCAGTAAGAGTACTCTGGCAGGACTTGGCATTTTGAATACCAAGTATGTGAGGTGGGGTACCGCCATGAACTTGGCGATAGTTGGTCTGCCGAGGATGGCATGGTAGAAAGTCTCAAAGTCTGCAACCTCGAACTTGATGTACTCGGTGCGATAGTTCTCCCTGGTTTCCCCGAAGGTAACTGGAAGGACCGATACGGCGAACTAGAGAGGGGGGAGTGAATAGAAGCCGATAAAAATTTTTCTCGAAGGAGCTGGAAACTTTAACAAGATGAACACGGCTTCCTACACACGTCTCCGACTCACTACCCAAGTTGGCCAAGCCCACGTAGCCACTGGAGTGCCACTGGACCAAGGAACCAACACACAACCTTCAACCCGAGAACGCAGCGGAACACCAAACCTCGAGTCCACAGACCAACACCGGTCAGACCGGTGAGCACCACCGGTCAGATCGGTCCCTGCTGGTGAAACTTGGCGACTTTCACTAAGTGGCTCCACACTGGTCAGGCCGGTGCAACACACCGGTCAGACTGGTCACAACCAGAAGGCCCCCAAATCACCAAACAGGACAACCGACCTCCAAACAGACCCAAACTCGAAACAGCCCCAACACAGGACAACACCAAACACACCCAGACGTTCACCCGAGCAAAACCCCACCAAGGGTTGCACCGGTCAGACTAGTCAAGAGCACCGGTCAGACCGGTGTTGCCTGGGCAGCTCGGGATGAACAGCACCCACGGGTCAACTCCCCCAAATCCAAACCTCGATCTCCCGAATCGCTCCACGGACTTGAACAAGACTTTGAGGATAATAGGAACTCCTCATGCGGAGTCCATAGCCAAGTCTAATCCAACCAAAATTTGTCCAAAAAGGAGGAATCGAAGAACTCGGAAAACCCCAAAATCGAGCCCCTTTACTCATGGATTTCAGAGGCGAATCACAGCCCAAAGAACCATGAAGGGTTCCCGCAAATTTCCCCCATCAAATCCCCAAGAGAAAGGTCCCGAAAACAGCCCAAGAAAAACTCCAAGAAAGGGCTCCGAAAATCACCACCAAGAACAACTGGGAACACCACAACAAGGCTTTGAGGAACCACCCCGAATCATCTATACATGCCACAAAGGTTCTATACAAGGTCTAGCTTGCCACCCGATCATCCAACCCTCTCACAAGATCTCACCATGAAGCTCTCAAGGTAGTCCAATGGAGATCCTAAGAAAAATAGGAAGGGAAAATAGGAAAGCAAATGAACTAGGGTTCCAAGAGCTTGGCTGCCATCCTCTCATCTCATGGATTATATGGAGGCAACCAAAAGTCTAAAATACCCTTTCCTAAAAACTAAGGGTACAAGCCCCTCAAGGGCGGTTTTGGAAGTCTTCAAGCTTTCTCCATCGGACGGATGCCCGGTGACCGCAACCTGCTTAGCCTCGACGCAAGCCTTGCGATCCCGACGTGTGTCCTCTGCTTCAAAGATTCCGGACTGCATCATTGCACACCGGTCGGACCGGTCTGGCACTGCTGCAGCACCGTCTTCGGTTCTTCGGTCCTGGCTTTGTGGATCAACCAAGGAACCCAGTTGTTTTTTGGTGAACCACCGGAAACCCCGTGAACTCGGTGTAGCCTCCGCCAATCGCCACTCATGACTCGGCTCCCATGTAGTCCAGGCTCGACCTTGGTTTTGAGGCTCAACCAAGAAACCGTCGACGACTTCATCTTACTGTTCATGCCACCATTGAGGACCATGTCTGGTTCGAGGACCGGTGGATGGTCGCTTCCTTATGTGATGAGTGATTGACAACGTTGTGTGGACTGATTCTTGGCTAAGTATTGCAGGTGCAGGTTGCGGCTTGACTGGTGTTGGTGCAGGTGAAGAACAAGCGTGAAAGGTCGTCGCCGGTGAGGCCTCTAGGTGTGGAGAAGACAAGTAGGCTTCGTTCGTGGGACCCGGTGGCCAGCGGGGTCAAGTGCGGGCTGTATGGTGGCATGAACAGCAAGATGAAGTCATGGACAGTTTCTTGGTTGAGCCTGAAAACCAAGGTCGAGCCGGGACTACGTGGGAGACGAGTCATGAGTGGAGATTGGCGGAGGCTACACCGAGTTCGCGGGGTTTCCGGTGGTTCACCAGAAAACCACTGGGTTCCTTGGTTGATCCACAAAGCCAAGACCGAAGAACCGAAGATGGTGCTGCAGCAGTGCCAGACCGGTCTGACCTGTGGGTCTGACCGGTCTCACCGGTGGGGAGCACCGGTCTGACCGGTGTGCGACGACGCAGTCCGGAATCTTCGAAGCGGAGGACACGTGTCGGGATAGCAAGGCTTGCGTCGAGGCTAAGCAGGTTGCAGAGAAAGCTTCAAGTCTTCCAAAACCGCCCTTGAGGGGCTTGTATCCCCAGTTGTTAGAGAAGGGTATTTTAGACTTTCGGTTGCCTGCATATAACCCAAGAGGTGAGAGGATGGCAGCCAACTCTTCGAACCCTAGCTCATTTGTTTTCCTATTTTCCTAAGGATTTTCCATAGGTCTAGCTTGAGAGATTCATGGTGAGATCTTGTGAGAGGGCTGGATGATCGGGCGGCAAGCTAGACCTTGTATGAACCTTTGTTGCATGTATAGATGATTCGGCGTGGTTCCTCAAGGTTTTGATGTGTTGTTCCCAGTTGTTCTTGGTGGTGATTTTCGGAGCCCTCTCTTGGTGATTTCTTTGGGTTGTTTTCGAGACCTTTCTCTTGAGGATTTGATGGGGGAAATTTGTGGGAACCCTTCGTGGTTCTTTGGGCTGTGATTCCCCTCCCAAATCCGTGAGTAAAGGGACTCGATTTTGGGGTTTTCGGAGTTCTAGGGTTTGTGGTGCTCTTGGCGGGATTTCTTCAATTCCTCCTTTTTGGACAAGTTTTGGTGGGATTAAACTCGGCTATGGACTCCTCATGAGGTGTTCCTAATATCCCCAAAGTCTTGTTCAAGTACGTGGAGCGATTCGGGAGATCGAAGTTTGGATTTGGAGGAGTTGACCCGCGGGTGCTGTTCATCCCGAGCTGCTTAGGCTACACCGGTCTGACCGGTGCTCTTGACTAGTCTGACCGGTGCAACCCTTAGTGGGTTTTTGCTCGGGTGAACGTGTGGGTGTGTTCGTTGTTGTCCTGTGTTGCTTCTGTTTCGAGTTTGGGTCAATTTGGTGGTCGGTTGGCCTGTTTGGTCTTTTGGGGGCTTTCAGGCTATGAGCGGTCTGACCGGCGTGTCTCACCGGTCTGACCGGTGCAGAGCCACTTAGTGAAAGTTGCTCAGTTTCAACAACAGGGACCGGTCTGACCGGTGGTGCTCACCGGTCTGACCGGTGTTGGTCTGTAGACTCGAGGTTCGGTGTTCCGTTGCGTTCTCGGGTCGGAAGGTTGTGTGTTGGTTCCTAGGTCAAGTGGCACTCCAGTGGCTACGTGGGCTTGACCAACTTGGGTAGTGAGTTGGATAAGTGTGTTGGAAGCCGTGTTCATCTTGTTGGAGTTTCCATCTCCTTTAAGAAGAATTTTTATCGGCTCCCATTCACTCCCCCCTCTCTGGTTCACCGTATCGGTCCTTCAAGTGGTATCAGAGCGGGTTCGGGTCTTTATTGACTCTAACCAGTCTATGATCCAAGGATTGCGTACCAGGAACGGGGTTCGGGTCCTCCACACTTCGATGGCAAGAACTACCAGATGTGGAATAATCGGATGGGAGCGTTCCTCCGCAGAAAGGGTCAGATCCTTTGGGATGTCACGGTGGACACAGGCTATGTCCAGCTGATGGACTTCCTCGCTCCAGGATCGAGGGACAGATTCGACGCCAACAATAAGGCGGTCGACTACTTGTTTCGTGCTTTGTGTCAGCCTGAGTTCAATCGGGTGCACACCGAGCAATTGGCTTGTAGAATTTAGACGGTGCTGCAGGAGGCTCATGTTGGGAATGCCCAGGTTCAGGCACGGATGTATGCAACCTACTGGAGATAGTACAAGAACTTCACTCATCTCCCCGGTGAGTCCATCGATGCCTTGTTTCAGAGGTTCACGGTGGTTGTGAACAACATGAGGGCCAATGTGGACGTGCTCCCGTACGATGATCATGATAGAGCGGTCAAGTTCTTACACTCTTTGGATCGTACGATTTGGGGTGGAAAGTTCCAGGCCATTGTGGAGTCGGAGAAGTATGACACTCTGACGGTGAATGACTTTTCTTGAAGCTCAAGTCAGATGAGGTGGATAGGGGCATGACTACCAAGCTCGAGGGTCCGACAGATTCCCATAGTCTTGCCCTCGTTGGTGGTTCAAAAGGAAAGGCTAACACTAACCAATCCACCAGGATGTTCACTTTGTCCTCTTTAATGTCTATGCCAGATGAGGAGTTCGATGTGCTTGGAGAGGACGAGCTGGCACTGCTGACAAGGAGGTTCGAGAGGCTGCACGAGAACTGGGTGAACATGAGGAGGAACACGAGGACATGCTTTCAGTGCGGCAAGCCGGGACACTTCGTCGCCGACTGCCCAGAGAAGGTCGAGAACAAGGATGGCTACAAGCACAAGTCGAGGATGGATGGCAAGTACCGGTCGAGGTGCGACCACAAGAGCAAGCACAAGAAGAAGTACAAGGACGAGCGACGATCGAGGAAGAAGGAGAGCCGAGGCAAGGCCCGAGCGATGGTTGGAGTGAGCGACGTCGACTCCAGTTCCGCGTACTCCACCTCGAGCTCGAGCAGCAGTGATGATGAAGGTGATCGTCGCAAGAACAAGAAGTCGTCCAAGAACCTGAGCGGGCTGAGCTGCTTCGCGAAAGACGGCTTCTGCATCATGGCGCTGACCTCCGGCGGCAAGAAGAGCACACAGAGCGACTCGGACTCCGATTCTGATGACGAGGTGCGTGATGAACTTCCCTTCTTGCGCCAGGAGAATGAGAGGCTTGGAACTTTGCTTGATAACTGTGATGACATGCTTAGAGAGGCCAAGAAAATGAGAAAAGAGCTTAGGGCTTCACTCGAGGATGCTAGGACAAGAGTGGCTGAGCTAGAGACACAGGTGCTTGATAGCAAGCTTGAGATTGATTCCCTTAAGGCTAGCCCTGTTGTTTCGGATGAGGTTGATTGTGCTGATTGCTCCATCTTTCTTGCTGATCTTGCTTTGTTTAAGGAGAAGCATGCCTCCAAGTGTGAGGAACTAGATGTGCTTAGGGTTGAAGTGGCTGAGCTTAAGTCTAGACCTCCTTTGCTAGGTGCTTGCACTTCTTGCCCTGTTTTGCATGCTAAGATTGATGAGATGCATGCTTACACTAGTTCTCTTGAGGCTAAGCTGAAAGAACCCATGCCTACATCATGCTCTACCTGTGAAATGCATGCTTTGAAAAAATTGGAACTTGCACATTATGTTGATCGTTTGCAGGATGAGAATGATGAGCTGAGAAAGTTGATGGGTTGGTTGTCTGGTCATGAGCCTCAGTTGAGGATGGTGATCGAGGCATTTAAGAGGCAGGATGGTGAGGACTTGGGGGAAACAAGGTTGGTGAGGGAAGTGGAGAGAATATCCCGGAGCCACCAAAAACCCACCACAAAAATGATTTCCCCCCAAAACCTAACCATCTTAGGAACCGACTAGACACAACCCTAGCTCCACCCATGTTTCCTACACCCACAAATGATCTCCAAAAGCCTATCAAGTTTGTGAGCACTTCAGGGAAAGTGTTCTTTGGAAAAGAAAGTGAGAAGGCAAGTGAAGGGAAACAGGTGGACGAGTTGAGTGGAGAGAAACCTAGTGAGCAGCCACATCCCAAGCCTAAGCCTAAGCTTGTGAGGTTCCATTGTGGCTATTGTGGGAGAGATGGCCATAAGGATGAGTTTTGCTTCAAGAGGAAGCGAGAGGAGAGAATGGCAAAGGAGTGGGCTAACAAGGACAAGTACCACCCTTTCAATGGTGTACTTGAGCATCGTGTGCAGATGCCCAGGGCCAAGGCGATTGTGAGGACAGTTCGGGCTTGGGGAGAGTGAAAGGCTGTTGGAGGTGCTACTGCCCAGGTCACACCGATCAGACTGGTGTAGGGCACCGGTCAGACCGGTGCAGGTCTGGACAGGCAGCATTTTGGGTTTCGTGCTCGTACAGGTATGAGGCTTGTTTCTGGAGGTCGTGGTTCTGGTGGTTGGGCTGGAGAGTTTGCAGGTGGTCAGGTTGCTAGGCATTCTCCCCCTAGAGCTCACTACGGGGATGGGAGGAGTCTTAGCTTTGAGAAGGAGAGGAGGGACAGTCCACGGGCTTTCTTTCGTGGTTTTGGTCCTCCTCCAGGTAGAGAGGTTTGGTTACCTCATGGTGGTTACCGTGGTGGTGTTCGTGGAGGTAGCTTTGGTAGGAAAGATGGTTTGGTTTGTGCTAACCCCACTTTCGAGCAAATGGCTAGGCACTGGTTTTACACATTTGGAACTAACCCCAGGGTCGAGTCGTTTGCTCGCTCTCGCTCTTGGTTTTGAGTTGCAGGTGGATGGCCCGGAGGGCATTTGGTTGATATCGGGGGTGGTTCTTCGGCTTCTTATCTTGGTGGTGACATGGAGGTACATCACTTTCAGGTATGGTGGACAAGGATGAGGGAATTGTGAAGAAATGATAAAGGTAAGTGTTTTTGTGACCTTCGAGTGTGTGGCCTTGGTCAAGCCACTTGGTTTGTTTTGCTCCTTCTCTATCTCATGTGTGTAGGGTGAGCTTTGTATGCTATTTGGCCCTAGTGCATGTGTTTAGGGGGAGCTTGTGAGTTTTGTGCTCCTTTGCTTTTTTGCCGGTAGTGTCGAGCCTTTTTTGCCTCCCCTCGAGGAGCCGGTGGTTTGTGAGCTTTGTGTGCGGGAGCTCCTTTGTAGCATATTGAAGGATCAGATGGCTACTAGAGAGGGGGGAGTGAATAGGAGCCGGTAAAAATTCTTCTCAAAGAACCCGGCCTATACCCTAGTCAAATCTCGGTCACACACAAGCGATGGATCGAATCACACACCAATCGCCAATACAATGAGGTTATGGATCAACCTCTAGTCCTAGCAACGATTCATATTGAAGGAAGGGTGGAATCGAACCAAGAAGCAAAGCACACAGCCTCTGGCGGACCGTACGGCCAGGCAGTACGGACCGTCCGCGATGGGCCGCGCGGACCGTCCGGCAGGGTACCGTAGACTGTCCGCACCCTTGCCGCGGACTGTCAGGCCTGAGCCGCGGACCGTCCGTTAAAGCGAACAGAACCTCCAGTAGCGAACCCCGAAAAATGGACCGTCCGCGGGGAGCACACGTACTGTCCGCCAGGCACCCGCGGACCGTCCGCCCGCTGCTGCGGACTGTCCGAAACCATTTCCAACCAAAACTCAAAATAAAAACGGATCGAAACGAAAGGCGAGCAAGAACACGAAGAACACCCGACGAACAGCACTCGCGCGGACCGTCCGCCGACACCACGCGGACCGTCCGCCCCTCGCGGACAGAACAGAAAAACGCCTGACCTCGAAGGTCAACTCCCCCAAATCATCATCGGATTTCCCAAACGGTAGAAGCTGTGGAGACAAGGGTTTGGGGACTTGAAAAGCGTCACACAAGGATGCTATAGCCCAAAAATCTTGCCTCCTAACTCCCTAAATCACCGGGAATCGCGAATCCTTTGAGCACCACCAAAAGCTAGAGCACCGAACGAAAACTCTCGAATCGAAGTGGTTTCCCGGCGTCTGAGGGCACAAGATCAATCACAAAGATGCACGAAACATCCATCCATGTTTCCCTCAAAGAAATCCGGGGAGAAACCCACTCAAATCCGCGGAATCAAGTCAAGAACAAAGGCATGAAAACAAGCACAAAAAGACCACAAAAAACACAACTCCGAATCTTCTATACAAACCAGGAAAGATTCACAAGGTCTAGCATGCCGCCCTAGCATCCATCCCTCTCAACAAATCTCTCATGAAGCTCTCATGCTAGCCTAGAGAAAATGGAGAAGAAAATAGCTACGAAAATGAGAAAGTGGGAGGGGGAAATGAAACCCTAAGTCGCGGAGAGAGAGAGCCATCCACGCACACTCGTGGCTTATATATCAGGTCCCGCCCTAGTAGTAAATGACACGACTACCCCTAACTTAACTACTGGTGATACAACCCATGCAGGGGCATTTAGGTAATGTTTGTGGGTCTTGCCATCGGACGGCCACGCCTTTGCCGCACCCCGCGTTCTCCCGATGCAAGCCATGCGATCCCGCCGCGTGCCCTCCGCCTCGAAGCTTCTCGACATGCCCGGACCCCTTCTCCGTCGTGTTGGTCCCTCGGACTTCGTTTTGAGGCCCATACCAAGAAACCGTCCTCCGATGGTTTTGTGGGCAAACCACCAAACCCCGCATGCTCGGTCCGGCCTCCCGCCAAACCACTTGACTTGACCGCCACTGTGCACAGGCTCGATTGTCCATGACTTCGTCTTGCTCGTATTGCCACCATGTGGCCCGCACCTAGTCCCGCTGTCCACCGGGTCCCTCGAACCGAGCCTACTTGTCTCTCCATCTCCCGGAGGCCCCTCAAGGCTAAAGAACATTCGCGGCCGTTCTTCACCCGCAACAACACGAACTAGGCCGCAGCCTACACCTCGCGCACTAAGCCAAGAGTCGGTCCAACACCCGTTGTCAATCACTCATCACCGAGGAGCGGCCATCCATCGACCACCGAGACGCTCCCGGTCCTCAATCTCCCCCTTGATGAGTGCATTGACAACACACAACGCGAAATGAAATTCGAGAAAGAAAGAAAGGAAGAAGAAAGGAAAACAAAGAAGCTCAACATACTCGCCTCGGTGGTAAACCGAGCTACACTAGACCGCTTGCGGGAAGATCATGAAACCAACGAAGACCCAAGAAACCGGCAAGTACCGAGTAGACTTCCTCTCGACTCGACAACCAAAGAAAATCCGCATCGGAAAAAACATGAAGAGAGAGAGTCGAGGAGGAAGAATACCAAAGGCTAAGACCAGAGGGCGGACCGTAGGTACCGAAAATCCTCTTGACGCGCCCGTCGATGTGATGTCCTCGGCGAAGCCCCGAAAACGAGCGCACGGACACACACCGAACCGTATGTCCGGCCTCATCACCGTCAAGTAGAGGAGGGAGCCGATCATCCTCCCGTACTCCCGCCGGTCCACCGGTTCTCTCGTCCTCGTCCGCATCCAAAGTGGTCGTACTCCCCATGGGAGTCGACATCGGCTTCACATCTTGCATCTAGAACTTCTTCGAAAGATGTCTTTCGTGTACTTGGTTTGGTGCACAAAAGTTCCGTCTTTCACTTGCTTGATCTCGCAGCCCAAGAAAATACCGCAACTCGCCCATCATGCTCATCTCGAACTCCCTGCTCATCTCATCTGCAAACTTGGCAACAAGGTTATGTGACGAGCCACCAAAGACAATATCATCCACGTATATCTGAACAATCAACAAGTCATTTCCATGCTTGAGGAGAAACAGGGTCCTATCCATGGTACCCATCACAAACCCTCTCGCTCAATAGAAAACCTCTCAATCTACCATACCAAGCACGAGGCGCTTGTTTCAAGCCATACACCGCCCTTTTCAACCCGTACACCCCGTGTGGGTACAACTCGCTCTCAAACCCGTGGGTCGCTTCACATACACCTCCTCCTCTATGACTCCATTCGAAAGGCACTCTTCACATCCATCCGAAACAACTTGAACACTTTAGCCACGGCAAAGGCTAGAAGGATCCGAATTGCCTCAAGACGGGCCACCGGAGCAAAGGTCTCCTCATAGTCGATCCCCTCCTTCGACTAAACCCCCGAGCAACAAGTTTGGACTTGTTCCTCACAACCATCCCATTCTCTCCCTCTTTGTTCTTCCAAACCCACTTGGTTCCTATGGGATGGCAATTTGGAGGTGGTTCAAATAACTCCCACACCTGGTTCCTCCGAAAGTTTTCCAACTCCTCATGCATAGAATTGACCCGAGTTTGCATCGGATAAAGTGTGTCCAATGTCCTTGGGCTCAAAGGTGGCAACAAAAGCAGCATGAGCAAAATGAGAGGAATTCCTGGACCTTGACCGTGTAGTACGTTCGTCGATGTCCCCAATGATCTTCGACAGGGGATGCACTTCTTGAATTCGCCGGGGAGCCTCACGCCTCGAGACTACCTCCCCCTCACCTTCAGCTTCTCTCGCCTGGCCCTCTTGTCGCACCGTCGTTGTCCATGAAGTAGACGGTTCACGCTCCATGGTGGTCGTAGGGTAAGTAGTGGGTACACACTCAGCTTCAGGCGCATGGTTCTCCCCATCATCATCTCAGCTTCATCCTTCTCCTCCTCAAAGAGGTCCTCGGCCATCTCCTCTTCACCTGCACATTCAAAGCCAAGAGAAGTACATGGCATTGTCTCGTCAAAGGTTACCTCGCAAGTCTCCATGATTTTGTTAGTCTCAAGGTTAAGCACCCTATAGGCTCTAGAGTGGTTAGCATATCCAAAGAAAATACCATCACTAGACCTAGCCTCAAACTTGTCGAGTTTTCCCTTCTTAAGAATAAAGCATTTGCAGCCAAAGACTCGGAAATGACTCACCTTGGGTGCCCGACCATGCATAAGCTCATAACAGGTCTTCTTCTTGAAAGCTCGCAATAAAATCCTCGTTACGGACATGACAAGTTGTATTGACCGCCTCGGCCCAATACCTCCAAGGAGTCCCGTGCTCATCGAGCATCATCCTAGCCATCTCACAAAGAGTCCGATTTTTCCTTTCCACAACTCCATTTTGAGGGGGCACAAAAGGGGTTGAATACCGATGTTCAAGACCTAGATCACGACAAAAAGCATCAAAGCGAGAGTTCTTGAACTCTGAGCCATTATCACTGCGGATAGCTCGAATAGCATTCCCATGCCTCTCGTTTTTCAACCTCACGATCAGATCTCGAACAAAACCAAATGTCTCACTCTTGTCTTCCAAGAAAAACACCCAGGCATAGCGAGAGTAATCGTCCACCACAATAAGGACATACCACTTCCCACCCACCGAGCGAACTCGAGCTGGCCCAACAAGGTCCATATGCAACAGCTACCGTCGACGCTCTGGTCATGACATCGGTCGGGGGTGGATGGGGAGTGGCTACCATCTTGACATGCCTTCACGGAGCACAAACCAAATCCTTCTCAAGCTTCAACCTCGGCAATCCTCGGACAAGGTCAAGACCACTCAAGCGCGAAACCAAATCAAAGCTCAAGTGTCCCAACCGCCTATGCCATTTCCACAAATCAAAAGAAGGACCGACCATCAAACAACCGAGCGAGACCCAAAGAACGAGAGAAATCAGCCCCGAAAATCCGACCCTCGGGGATGATCATACGTACAAGATCACCTCGAGAATCCGAAGAACGAGACTCACCGGACTTGAAACGCACCTCAAAACCCTCATCAAGCAACCGAGAACCCGAAAGCAAATTGAAACCCAAAGACATCACAAGAGCAACTCTCTTCAACGTTACCTTGTCACTCACATGCACAACACCCTCGAAATCACCCTTCCTCGTCCATTGTCCCCAAATGTGATGGACATCTTTTCCTTCACTCGGGGTGAGGGCCGGAGAACCACTTCTTATCTCCGGTCATGTGTCGGGAACATTCGGAGTCGATCAACCAAATGTTCTCCAAGCCTCCTACTTGTAGTCGAAACAAGAACGAGAGTGAGCTAACGACTCGACACTCGGGGTTAGCACATAGAAAGTTAAACCGTTGTCGAGCCATTTGCTCAAAAGAGGGGTTAGCAAACATCATTCCCTTGCCACCAAACATCCCATGTCCCATGGGAGGAGTACGAGCACCACGAGGGAGAAAACGTGGTCCGTAGTTCCTCCGGAACCCAAAGCCGTGATCATCTCCCCTAAACCCGTATTGAGAACGAGTAGGGGGACGTCCAGCAAAACCACGACGAGCCCGACCAAACCTCTCACCAACACGCACACCATCATCTCTCCTATCAAACCTCTCACCACCACCTCTCCGTGGGAACCTACCACCCCGAGCTCCAACTCTTCCAACACTCTTCACACTTCCCACACCCCGTGGAAGTGGCACTCTATGCTCGGGAATACCATGAGACCGGCGATACCTATCCTTTTGCTTGCTCCCTAGCAAGCCTCTCGATCCCTCTTCCTCTTATAGCAAAACTCTGCTAGGTGTCTCTCCTTGCCACAATACTCACACCTGAAGGGGATGGGTTTTGGTTTTGGCCCTGGCTTCTCTTTAGGCTTCTCACCCTTCTCACTCACAAACTTCACCGGTTTCTGGAAGTCATTTGTCTTAGGTGGGAATTTGGGTGGATCTTGGGTTGTGTCAAGCTTGTTGCAAAGATGGTTGGGCTTTGGTGTGAAAGTGTTCTTGGGTGCCTTTGGAAGTGGGACTTGAATGTCTCCAATCACCTCAAACTCAGGGTTAGATTCAACATACTTCTCATACACGCTCTCCCCACTCGTTCTCTCCCACTTTCTCACCCAACTTCTCAAACCCCAAACCACGACCATCGCCTCTCTTGAACTCCTCAATCACGATTTTCAATTGAGGTTCCCGCCCGTACAACCAACCCAACACCTTCCTCAAATAGTCATTCTATTCATAGATGACATCCAAACAGAAAAGTAAGTTCAAGATTGCGCAAAGTAACTTCATCACAGCTAGTGCATGCATTGACAACAGGAGATTTCAAAGAAGCTTCCAAAGAGCTAATAGTAGAACGAGCATCAACAAGCTTAGCATGCATAGTAGGACATGATTTACAAGCACCAAGCAAAGTGGGTCTAGCCTTAAGCTCATCATACTCAGTCCTAAGAGCATCTAGTTTAGCCAAAGTGGAAGCATTCTTCTCATTAAGCAACTTGATCTCATTCAACCATGCATCACACTCAAGACATTCAACATCATCGGGAGTAGTAGGAGCAAGTTTCAAAGAGTCATTCTCAAGTTTCAATTCAAGCAATTTGGACTCTAACTCTCCTACTTTCTCACTAGCATTCTCAAGTTGAGCCCTAAGACCTTTCCTCATGTTCTTAGCATCTCTCAACACACTATCCCGGTTGTCAATCAAGCCATTCAACCTAGTGATCTCGGCAAACAAAGAGTCGGGGTCACGATTTACCTCATCCTCCGAGTCGGAGTCGCCGTCTTCCTCGTCGCTCTTCTTGCTGCTCGAGCTATGAGCCATGCCACAAAAGCCTTCAAGCGCCACACGGCTCAATCCACCGAGGTTCCGCTTGCACTCTTCTTGTCCTTGCGCCTCCCGCATCTTCATCTTCACTCGCTTGAGCTTGATCGCGTGTCGCTTGAGCTTGAGTCGATGTTGCTTGCACCGACCACCATTGCTCTTGCCTTGTCCTTCTTGTAGCCGCTCTTGCTCGGTCGCCGCTTGTCCTTGTCCTAACTCTTGGACTTGCTGAAGTGCTTGCCCTTGGAGGAGTACTTGTCTTCACACCTTGGGTGCGCCTTGTACTCGCTCATCTTGTACTTGTTCTCCTCCGCTTCCGGCACTCGGCGATGAAGTGGCTACGCTTGCCACACTTGTAGCACGTCACCGAGCTCCGCCTTGCATTCCTCCGACTCTCGTGTAGTCGATCAAATCTTCTTGAGAGCAAGGCCGGCTCCTCCTCGCCCAGCACATCAAACTCCTCACCCGGAATAGACATAAGAGAAGACAAGGAAAACTCGTCGACGGAAGGGTTAGATTTGCCCTTTGATCCGCCCACAAGAGCAAGACTATGGTCGGTCGAGCCCTCATGCTTGGATTGCAACTTCCCCGTCAACCTCAGCCGACTTGAGCTTAGAGAAGAGGTCATCCAACTCAATAGTCAAATATTGCCCGTACTCCTTGATGGCCTCAACCTTAGCACCCCAAACATTTGGATCCAAGACATGCAAGAGCTTCAAAGCCCGATCATGCTCGGTGTAAGGAAAATCCTCAACATTAGTCTTCATGTTGTTCATGATGGCGGTGAACCTCGAAACATCGCATCGATGTCCTCACCGGAAGTTGAGTGAAGTTCTCATATTGCATCCGGTAAGAGACAAAGAGGCGAGCCTTCACATGGTTATCACCACCGTGAGCAACCAACAACTTCTCCCAAATTTGCCAAGCAAGATTCAAATGGCGAACACGCTCAAACTCGTGATCACACAAGCTCCGGACCAAGTGATCAACGGCTTTTGCATTTGCCGCATACTTGGCCTTAGCACCGGCATCGGTCACCATAAGAGTATCGATGTTGACCAAAATAGCATAGGTCTTGTCAAGCACAATGAAATTCAACAACTTGCCACGAAGAAAGATCATCATACGAGCCGCCCACTTGTGGTAACCCTTGCCATCAAAGTGCGGCGGACCGCCCCTCTCAACGTACGCCATCTTAGGATTCAAGACTTGTCAAACTCGCAAAGAATCCGCACCAAGCTCGATACCAATTGAAGGGATGGCGACTAGAGAGGGGGGGAGTGAATAGGAGCCAGTAAAAATTCTTCTCAAAGAACCCGGCCTATACCCTAGTCAAATCCCGGTCACACACAAGCGATGGATCGAATCACACACCAATCGCCAAGACAACGAGGTTATCGATCAACCTCTAGTCCTAGGAACGATTCCTTGAAGCACACGCGGAAGCACACGAAAGGAAGGGAGGAATCGAACCAAGAAGCAAAGCACACGGCCTCCGGCGGACCGTCCGGCCAGGCGGTGCGGACCGTCCGCGATGGGCCGCGCGGACCGTCCGGCAGGTACCGCGGACCGTCCGCACCCTTGCCGCGGACCGTCCGGCTTGAGCCGCGGACCGTCCGTTAAAGCGACCGTAACCTCCGGTAGCGAACCCCGAAAACGGATCGTCCGCGGGGAGCACGCGGGAGACGTCCGTCGTGCACCCGCGGACCGTCCGCCCGCCATCGCGGACTATCCGAAACCAGCTCCAACCAAAACTCAAAATCAAAACGGATCGAAACGAAAGGCGAGCAAGAACACGAAGAACACCCGATGAACAAGACCGCGCGGACCGTCCGCCGACACCACGTGGACCGTCCGCCACTCGCGGACGAACGAAAAACGCCCGACCTCGAAGGTCAACTCCCCCAAATCATCATCGGATTTCCCAAACGGTAGAAGCCGTGGAGACAAGGGTTTGGGGACTTGAAAAGCGTCACACAAGGATGCTATAGCCCACAAATCTTGCCTCCTAACTCCCTAAATCACCAAGAATCGCGAATCCTTTGAGCACCACTAAAAGCTAGAGCACCAAACGAAAACTCTCGAATCGAAGTGGTTTCCCGGTGTTTGAGGGCACAAGATCAATCACAAAGATGCACGAAACATCCATCCATGTTTCCCTCAAAGAAATCGGGAGAAACCCACTCAAATCCGCGGAATCAAGTCAAGAACAAAGGCATGAAAACAAGCACAAAAAGACCACGAAAAACACAACTCCGAATCTTCTATACAAACCAGGAAAGATTCACAAGGTTTAGCATGCCGCCCTAGCATCCATCCCTCTCAACAAATCTCTCATGAAGCTCTCATGCTAGCCTAGAGAAAATAGAGAAGAAAATAGCTACGAAAATGAGAAAATGGGAAGGGGAAATGAAACCCTAAGTCGCGGAGAGAGAGAGAGCCACACACACACTCATGGCTTATATATCGGGTCCCGCCCGAGTAGTAAATGACTCGACTACCCCTAACTTAACTACCGGCGATACAACACACGCAGGGCCATTTAGGTAATGTTTGTGGGTCTTGCCATCGGACGGCCACGCCTTTGCCACACCCCGCGTCCTCCCGACGCAAGCCATGCGATCCCGCCGCGTGTCCTCCGCCCTCGAAGCTTCCCGACACGCCCGCATCCCGTCTCCGTCGTGTTGGGCCCTCGGACTTGGTTTTGAGGCCCAAACCAAGAAACCATCCTCCGATGGTTTTGTGGGCAAACCACCAAACCCCCGCGTGCTCGGTCCGGCCTCCCGCCAAACCACTTGACTCGACCGCCACCGTGCACCCGCTCGATTGTCCATGACTTCGTCTTGCTCGTATCGCCACCATGTGGCCCGCACCTAGTCCCGCTGTCCACCGGGTCCCTCGAACCGAGCCTACTTGTCTCTCCATCTCCCGGAGGCCCCTCAAGGCTGAAGACCTTTCGCGCCCGTTCTTCACCTGCAACAACACGAACTAGGCCGTAGCCTACACCTGCGCACTAAGCCAAGAGTCAGTCCAACACCCGTTGTCAATAACTCATCACTGAGGAGCGGCCATCGACCACTGGGACGCTCCTGGTCCTCACATATGTATAGCTTTCCTTTGTGCATTTCTTGCATTTGGCATGTCATATGTAACATGATGTATAGGCATCCTTGTATCTTAGATTGCATGCAGTTTGTATCATATGCATTGGTTAGGAAAAGCTTCTCTCATATACATTGTTTACCATGGAATGAGATATATGTCTTTGTGAGCTTGTTTGGTATGCTATGGTTAGTTTGGCTTAGCTCTTGATGATCTTGATGAATAATCCATGGTTGATGGCTATGTTTTTTCAAAAATGTCACATATATGCTCTCTCATCTGTAAATGCCTTTATATGATCTTGACATGTTTTAGTGGCTTGGTTATGCTTAATTTGTGGTTGGATAGCTAGTTTATTGATCATATGGGGCCATAGGCTCATTTGCCATCATGAATGTTTAGCCCTCTTGCTTTATCTTGTGGAGGGGCATAAGTTCGTTTTTGTCGCAAAGACATTTCATGTACCAATTATGAATCTGAAAATGAAATGTAAAATGCTTGGAAAATCTGCTCCTATGTCATATGTGCTAAATTTAATTTGCTTTGGGCGCTAAACCGTTGCATGATGCCTACCAATGAGAAGTCTCATACATAGGCACATGGCTCGGTGGCTTTGACATGACATGAGGTGATTGTGGGTGTTTGTGATGGTCTTATGATTAGAATGGCTGTCCTTTCATGAAGTTTGTGTGGCTTTGCCATTTTGATATGATTTGATCATGTTTAGGACTTTGCTCATGAGAGGCAAGTTTTTCGCAAAATTGCCCAAATCCATCTTAGCTTCGTCCAATGGTTGTGAAACTTGGTGATCATGTAGTTGAGATCGATACGAAGCCGTAGAGTATCTAACTTGCTCATTTGGACATGTGTAGCATTCTTTGTTGAATTTTGTCTATTTTAGAAGCTCTAGGTTGAATATTTTGCATTTTTGGCTTGATTCATGCATTGCCAACAAGGGGGAGAAGTTTGAGCTTGAAATGGCTTGCTGGATGCTTTTAGAAGGTTTTCAGGTGGTTGTGAGCCTTTTCTGGGCTCTGTTGTGCACCGGTCTCACCGGTCAAGGTCACCGGTCTCACCGGTGTGAGTGCTGATCCTGTGCACATCTTAGGCACCGGTCTGACCGGTGGCGATGACCGGTCTGACCGGTGTGAGCTGAAGTTGCCGCGCACCGCCCGTTTTCACCGGTTTGCATGCATTCGTCCAGGGGGAGGTGCATTGGTTCAGGGGGAGCTTGCATGTGTGCAGGGGGAGCTCTTTGTGGTTGTCCAAGCTTTGTTTTGGTGGTTTGCGCTCTTTGCTTGAGCCTTGCTTTGTCTCGGATGTGTCGACCCGTTGCCCTTGCCTAAGGGGTCCGAGACTTGTCTTCTTCAAGTGATCTTGCTCTTTGCCTTTGTTTGGCTTTCGATCGCTTGTTGGAGTTTCTTTTTGTTCGTTTCTTTTCTTTTTCTTTTCTCTCTTATTACTTTCGCGTGGGTGTTGTCAATGCACTGATCAAGGGGGAGATTGAGGACCATGTGTGGTTCGAGGACCGGTGGATGGTCGCTTCCTTGTGTGATGAGTGATTGACAACGTTGTGTGGACTGATTCTTGGCTAAGTATTGCAGGTACAGGTTGCGGCTTGACTGGTGTTGGTGCAGGTGAAGAACAAGCGTGAAAGGTCGTCGCCGGTGAGGCCTCCAGGTTCCTCGAACGAAGCCTACTTGTCTTCTCCACACCTGGAGAAGACAAATTAAGAGGGCTAACCATTCATGATGGCAAATGAGCCTTTGGCCCCATATGATCAATAAACTAGCTATCCAACCACAAATTAAGCATAGCAAAGCCACTAAAACATGTCAAGATCATGTAAAGGCATTTACACATGAGAGAGCATATATACGTGATATTTTTCAAACACATAGCCATCAACCATTGATTATTCATCAAGATCATCAAGAGCTAAGCCAAACTAACCATAGCATACCAAACAAGCTCACAAAGACATAACTAGCATTTCATGTTGAACAATGTATATAGGAGAAGCTTTTCCAATCCAATGCATATGATACAAAATGCATGAAATCTAAGATACAAGGATGTCTATACATCATGTTACATATGCCATGCCAAATGCAAGAAGTCCACAAAGGAAAGCTATACATATGCTACAAAGGAGCTTCCACACACCCAACTCAAGAAATCAAACACACACCAAGTTCCCCCCGCAAACGAGTGAAAGATGCTTGATCTAGGGGTTTGGTGAAAATATCGGCTAGTTGCTCATGTGTGGGTACATGGATCAAAGCTATGTTTCCTTTCTCTACGTTGTCTCTCAGAAAATGATACCTCACTTCTATGTGCTTGGTTTTGGAATGGAGCACTGGGTTCTTTGCAACACTTATGGCACTGGTGCTATCACATTGAAGTGGGACATGGGTATACTCCTCACCAAAGTCACTCATGGTGTATGAAATCCAAAGGAGTTGAGAGCAACAACTAGCAGCGGCAACGTACTCGGCCTCGGTAGTGGATTAAGCAACACTCGACTGTTTGCGGGAAGACCAAGACACCAAAGAAGAACCCAAAAACTGGCAAGTCCCAGAAGTGGACTTCCTATCCAACCAACACCCGGCAAAATCCGCGTCTGAAAAACCATGAAGCGCCAAAGAAGAGGACGCAGAGAACCAATGGCCGAAGTCGGGAGTGTGACGCAAGTACCTGAAAATTCGCTTCACCGCTTGCCGATGCGAAGACCTCGGAGACGCTTGAAAACGAGCGCACAGACATACCGAGAACTGGATGTCCGGCCTCGTCACCGTCAAATAGAGGAGTGACCCGATCATGCTCCGGTACTCCTTCTGGTCCACGTGTTCACCTTCCTCGTCCGCATCAAGAGCCATAGTCGTACTCATCGGCGTCATCTTAGCCTTGGAATCCTCCATCTTGAACTTCCGCACAATGTACTTGGTGTACTTAGCTTGGTGCACAAATGTTCCTTCCTTTGATTGCTTGATTTGTAGCCCGAGAAAGAACTGCAACTCGCCCATCATGCTCATCTCAAATTCCCTACTCATATCATCTGCAAACCTTGCAACAAGAGAGTTAGACGAGCCACCAAAGACAATATCATCCACGTACACCTGCACAATCAGGATATTCTGCCCTGCCTCAGTAGAAACAAGGTCTGATCGACCTTCCCTATCTCAAAACCTCTCTCAAAGAAAAACCCCCTCAACCTGCCATACTGTGACAACCCGCCCAGGAAAATACCGTACTATCGCCTAAGACCGATCCACTTTGGCCATTAAGCAATAGTAAAGTATCATCCTATTGTTAGTTGCTGGGTTAACGCCCGGTAAATCACTTGGAATTCAAACAGAGGATCGACATATGCATTAAAACTCACGCGAAGGTGAGTCCAGAGTACAACACAAGTTAACATAATTTATTACAAACCATTGTTCATGACATGGAGTAAAGGTTCAGAGTTCGAAAACAGCGGAAATAAATAAACTAGCGCAACGGTAAACATCACAGGAGGCCATCCGTGATGTCATCACTTGCACTACAGTTCAGCCTTTCACCCACAGACTGATGGACAGACAGAAAGAGTAAACCTGGTACTTGAGGATCTTTTGAGAGCTTGTGTGTTGACTTAAGGGTCTGATAGGGAGAGGAGTCTGTCTTATGCTAAGTTCTCATACAATAGCAGCTACCAGGCCAGTTTGAAGATGGCTCCCTTCGAAGCTCTTTACGGCAGAAAGTGTCAAACACCATTGATGTGGTCCGAGGTAGGGAAGCGAACCTTCTTCGGTCCCGCCATCATTGTGAAAGCTGAAGAAAATGTTGCGAAGTTCTGAAAAAATTGAAGATTGCTCAGAGCAGGCAGAAGAGCTACGCGTACTCAAAGAAGAAGGACGTCTCGTTCGATGTGGGAGAGTACGTCTACTTTGAGGGTGTCACCCCTCCGAGGTACAAAGAGGTTCCATGTCAAGGGGAAGTTGTCTCCAAGGTATGTTGGGCCACCTGGTCGTGCAGAGAATCGGGAAGGTGGCTTACAAGCTAGAGCTTCCACCCGAACTCACCGGAGTACACCAAGTGTTCCATGTGTCTCAACTCCGGAAGTGTGTGGTCGTCGAGAAGAGAGTGCCCACACATGCACTCGACGTACAAGACACCCTGGAGTACTTGGAGTACACGGTCCGGATCCTGGACTGGGTGGAGAAATCGACTAGGAACACCACCACACGCTTCTGCAAGGTGCTCTAGAGTAATTACTCCGAGCGCGAAGCAACGTGGGAGAAGGAGTCAGTGATGAGGGAGAAATACCCTCACCTCTTCAAACCAGAGGTAACTTCTTAATCTCGGGGACGAGATTCTTGTGAGGGGGGAGTTCTGTAACATCCCTAAATTTGCTTGTTTGTAGAAATGTGGGATTTCAAAAAAAACTTGATTTGAATTTGAATGCCTAAGAAATAATTAAGGATGTCTTCCTTTTCCCCTTCCCTAAAGTCCTAGGCTTGTATTTGTTTCAACCCATAAATATTAGGGATTATAAATGCTAGTGTGAGAAGTTGGACTTTTATCTAGGTTTCATTTGGATTTAATTGTGTGGATTCAAATTTTAATTGGGATTCAAATTTGATTTAAATAGGAAATAGGGGTGAATGAAATAGGAAAGCCTTTTCCCCTTGCGTGGGCCGGCAACCAACCAACCGGCCCACTCCTTTCTTTCGGCATGGGCGCGGCCGAGCCAGCCAGTCACCTACCGCGCGCCCATGGCGCATCTGCTAGCTGGGGCCCGTGCAGACGTCAGGTGACGTCCCAGTTGTCACCCTCCTCCCTTTCACCTTTTGTGACGCCGGTGGACCGGGGCGCCGCCGCGCCGGGATGGAGCGCCTACGCGATGCAGCCGCGTGCCCCCCTTCGCATCTACGTCGTCCACGCGTCCTTCGCCGACCGCCGCTATAAGTAGGCCGCCACTACACCTCCTTGGGCTCGCAACCCTAGCCGCCTCAGGGTCTCATCCCCATCCGCATCACCACACATCAGAGGAGGAGAAGAAAGGGGGGAAGAGGAGAAGGAGGAGTCGGCCAAGGGAGCGACATCCACACCACTGCGAGAGCCGGAGGCCTCCTGTGGGACTCCAAGATGCCGAGGAGTCATGGACCACGACGCACCCACTGTCGTATGGACCTCCCTGGGCCCACTACCTCGGTGGGTACCAGGACCGACTACTCGGTGGGCCCCTGGGACTACCCGACTTGCGCTGCACAACACCTGATGGCATGAAGCACAAGGACTACAGAGGAGAAGTACTCGGTTAGGAAGCTGTACATGTCTCGCACTGTATGGAAGACTCCTAGATGTACTCAGCTAGTACTCTCTCCCTAAACCGACTTGTAACCCTGCCTCCCAGACTATATAAGGCAAGCTAGGGACCCCTCTCTAGATCATCTCATCTCATGGCGTAAGATTGCATCATCTTGTAATCGTACCCAATCAATCCAGAGCTACGCAGCATACAGGATGTAGGGTATTACGCACCTCGCGGCCCGAACCTGTCTAAATTGTGTGCCACGTTTCTCTTCCTTCGAGTTACCGATCTCTGCGAGGCCACATTCAGCTACTTCGGGTACTCCCCTTAGTAGGTTGCCGGTCTAAAACACCGACAGCTGGCGCGCCAGGTAGGGGCTCTCGCCCGAGATCACATGGCGAACTCAACGGCTCCTGTCTTCATCAAGCCAACCATCGCCTTCAACCGCAGCGACACCTTCGTCTTTGGCGCTTGGGTCTGCACTTGTCGGTGCGGAATATGGTCCCGACACTAACCGAGTAGATAGCGCCTAGGTCTATCCCTCAATGGTCGATGCCAAGCAACAAATGACACAAGGTTTTATCCCGGTTCCCGCCGCGGGGGCCGTACGTCCAGCAGGGGCGTGCTCGTGGCACTATATTGCTCAGCACCGGGGGTGCTTGTAGTGGGGCAAGTACAAGCAGGCGGGAGAGGAAGCGTGGCTTCCAAGTCCCTGGTGGAGTGGCTGAAGATGTTGTGGGAGAATAAGAGAGTGAGTGCACGGTGTGCCGTGTTGTGCTCGTTTTTCCGTCCCCCCCCCCCCCCCCCCCCCGGGGCTCGCCTCCCCTTTTATAGGCCAAGGGGAGGCGAGTTACATGCACGCCGCGCTATCCGGCCTACGTGGGGGTGCTCGTCGTGCTACGCCGTAGAGTGGGCGGCCGTCCCGACGATCTTCGCCGCGGTCCGGCCATGATGGCCTATCTCGTACCCGAACGCGGGCGGTTCGAGGGTAGGAGGGCGGCGGATGGCGGTGGCGTCCTCTCGATAGGCTTCGAGGGAGGTGCCGATGATGGCCGGTACGGGGCACAGGAGCGGTGCGAACGGCGTTCGTTCCCAATGCACTCCGTGGTAGCGGAGTGGTTGCTGCGCCGCCCGGCGTGCGCCCCGCGGTGTCGGCGGCGTGCGCCCGCACGCGTGGGTACGGCGGCCGCGCCGTTACGGTGACCGGGATGGCCATCCACCGGCCTAGCGCCCCCCACCCAACTCCGTAGGGTCACGGGAAAGTGAAATCGAGGGTGCGCCCCGCCCCCTTCGAGGGTCGGGCGCGTTAGCCGTACCGTAGTGGGCGCTCGGTGTCACAGGCCGACACCGGCCGTACCGCGCGGTCCATCTCCACGGTGGCGGGGATGGGCTCCTCCCCGGGGAGTTGGTGCGGCGGCACACGGGGTGCGAGCCCCGGCGCATGATGGCTCCGTCCCGCGGCGTCGGGCGTTTAAATGCCCGTGTACGGGACCGGCGCACGCGTGCGGGGCGCCCGTGAGCGTGGCGGGCCCCCGCCGAGGGCGGGCGCACCCTCGAGCGAGACGAGACCCGCTCGAGGGGGAGCGAGCCCTCGAGCGGGGGCGGGACCGCTCGAGGGAAGAGTTGCCCCTCGAACGGGGCGGAGCCCGCTCGAGGAGGGAGCGCGCCCTCGAGCGAGGCGGAGCCTCGCTCGAGGGGTCTTCTAAGCGGGCCGTCTTGGTGGGCCGCCGAGTCCCGCCGTGCGGGCCATGTCCCGCACGGTTAGTTACCCGCATGGTTAGGCTTAGCGTGTTTCGATGCCGGGGTTTAAGTGAGGGTTTCCCCATTGTTTAAGGGGACCCATAGGGCTGCCTCCCCGACGCAGCCCCCGAGCATCCGCGGGTTTGCCGTTGAGGCTCCCGCAGATGCCGGAACCTACTGATAGGACGTTCTTCCCTCCTTGTTTGCGAACGCTTTCCGTGGGGCCGCGTCGGCCGGACCCGCGGGTCTAGCCCACGAAGCCCCGCAGAGTGTGGGTTCTCTCCCGGGGGGTTAACCGCGAGAACTTTGGTCGAAAGGCGTGGCACATATGCCAACCGGCATCGGCGGTGTTTCGGCCCGGCTTCGGGGTGCACGCTCCCCCCGTCACCGTTCTCCGGCGGGTGCAAATCCAAGGAGGTGTAGCCGTGCGTCAAGCCCCCGAGCCTTGGCCCGTTCGAGGCGATCGGGTCGAGCTCGACGACTTGTTTTTTAACGCGCCCTCGCCGTCCCTCCGCGGGATGGAGGGTGAGGTCTCCACGACTCCCATCGAGCGGGTCGCGAATCGCGGATTCCTCGTCGAGCGCTAGCGGGTGGTTCGGGTGGACGCCCATGCCCCGTTCGATAAGGGTAGGCCGCGCGGTCCGGAGACACGTCCATGGAAGCGCTTGTGTGGGTTTGCTAGGTGGGGCTCGGTCCCGTTCGCTAGGGACCGAGGGCGCGGAAGCTCTCCCTCGGTGGGATCCCCCGGCTAGGCGCCCTCGGCGGCTCTCGAACACGACATGTGGGGCACCCTCGAGCCAACGGGCTCGAGGAACGGCTCGAATGCGCGTGCCCTCGTCGTCCCTAACTCGTGATCCGAGGCGCTCGTTCGAACCCGTCGAGGGTCGGGCTTCGAACCTCCGATCGCAAGGCCGTGCGGGGCCGTGTCCGGACAGCCCCGTCTTTTCACGTTTGCGGCCGTCGAGGGGTCCGGGGCGTGCCGACCCTCGAGGTGCCGGTTGGTGGCACGGCGTATGTGCTTTCTTTTTAGGGGATTGACATTGTCTCGAGCCAAGGGCTCATGCCGCTCGAGGGTCCGCCGTGGCATGGGTGCCCGCGGTTGCTCGCTCTACATCGAGCGAGGTCCGGGCGACCTTCTCACGTCGATATCCCATCGAGGGTTGATGTCATTTTGAGCCAAGGGTCATGCCGCTCGAGAGTTTTACGTGGCATGGGTGCCCGCGGTGGCCCGCTCTACATCGAGCGGATCCCGGACGGCCTTCTCACGCCGATATGCCATCGAGGGTCTCCTTTGCTTCGAGCCGAGGGTCATGCCGCTCGAGGGTTTTGCGTGGCATGGGTGCCCGCGGTTGCTCGCTCTACATCGAGCGAGGTCCGGACGGCCTTCTCACGCTGATATCCCATCGAGGGTCTCCTTTGCTTCGAGCCGAGGGTCATGCCGCTCGAGGGTTTTGCGTGGCATGGGTGCCGCGGTTGCTGCTCTACATCGAGCGAGGTCCGGACGGCCTTCTCACGCTGATATCCCATCGAGGGTCTCCTTTGTTTCGAGTCGGGGGTTCGCCCCGCTCGAGGGTGCTCCTTGCTTGGCAAGGGACCCGGGCATTTAAATGCCTTGCGGTCGTGGACGAGGTTTTGCGGCGCGGGCGCGCCTTTTTGGCGCGGCGGCCGCGCGCGCGCGTAGTGGGCGGCGCGGCGCGGACGTGACGGTTTTGCCTCGGTTACCGCCGGTCTTTGCCGTAATGATGACCCGCCCTGCGGTGTTATAGCCGCCGTGGTCGTGGTGGGGCCCGCCCGTCGACGCGATGGGAAGATTCCCTGCGAGTTAATGCTAGTCGGGGCGTCCGCTGCGGGAGAGCTCGCCCGTCGGCCTATAAGACTGCGGGGGAGGAAGGGACGGCGGTTTTTTACCTTGGCTTCTCACCGTTTTCGGTTCTCCACCCCTTCGCCTTCGTCTTGCTCTTGCCACCGCGCGGGCTCGTTGTTAAAGCTTTTTCCTCCGTTTCCTCGTCCTCCGCCTTCGCATTCCTCCGTTCCTTCTCATGGGGCCGCCTCGGCTCCCCGTTAGGATCTCGGAGCCGTACGCTTGGGGAGAGGTCGACGGTGGACCCGGCCTCGCCCGGGCGAGCTAGTCGCCGCCGGCCGGTGGCGGCCAACGAAGACGGGCGCCCGGCGGAGTGGATCGTGCCGCCGGCGGCGCACCACGAGCCCAACCCGCCGGAGGGCTACGTGGTGAGCTTCGTCCGCTACCACGAGCGTGGCTTCAATGCGCGGCGAGCGTCTTCATGCGGGCGATGTGCTACCACTACGGGGGTGGAGCCGCATAATTTCGCCCCCAACGCGATCTCCCAGGCGGCCACATTCGTGGGCGTGCGCGAAGGGTACCCGGGGATCCCGGTTGGTGGGAGCTGCGGGTACACCTTTTCCGCGCGGAGCTCGTCACGCAGCCCACGACGAGCCAAGGACCCGCCGCGCGATGCACGCCGGCGGGATGTCGCTGCCTGCGGGGGCGGTTCAAGGATGTCTACATCCCCTGCACCATGACGACGAACAACGCCGGGCCGGGAGCGGGGATGGTTTTATCCGCGCAACGCCGAGCCCGGCCCTTCCCCCCTACACCGGCCGGTGTTCAAGGAGAGGCCCGCCTCACGGGGCTACGGGGTGTCCCCACCCCCGGCATCGGACGCGGCGAGAGCGGTGGCCGGGCGCGGCGCGCCGGCCGAGGAAGCACGGGCGACCGCGATGGGCGTCCTCGCCTTCCTCCACCATCGGCGGGTTGTGCCTCGATGGAGAGGCCGCTCCGCATCTTCGAGATGACGAGGCGGCCAACCCCGTCGACTCGGCGAGGTCGCGGATGCTCCCCGACGCCCCTTGAGCGGCCGTATGCGCTCACCCGGGCGCGGAGCGCCGTCGACACCCGGACGCCGCCGATGCCTGAGGGGCGGACCCCGTGGGACGTCGAGATGCTCCCCATCGGCCCGTTGGTGAGTGTGGTTCTCGATTTCGTTTTGGTTCTTTAGCGTTGCCTTTGCCTCCTGACACGCCTTTGTTGCTCCTGTGTACAGCTGGTGAAGTTCAGCATCGCCAAGTCCGTTCCGCCCACCCCCGACTCCCCGTGCGCTCGGCGGGCGGCGCGGCGGGAGCGGCGGGGAGCGGGCGGCGCGCAAGAGGGAGCACGCCGGGCGTCGTCATCGGGGGCGGCACGCGCGCGCGGAGGTGCCGGTGCGCGCGCGCGGAGGCACACGCGGCGGACGCGCCCGGGCGTGCATCAAGCGTGCCCGCGCGCGGGGGAGCGTGCCCGCGCGCGCGCGTCGTCATCGTCAAGGGGCGCGACGGCGGGCGTGCTGCGCGCGCGGGGCGAGCGTGCCCCGCGCGCGGTGGCGCCTTTGGGAGGTGCGGCATCGGTCGCGCCCGCGCACGGGGGCGGGCGCGCTGCGCGGACGGGCGGCGCCGTCGGGGAGGCGCTACGGCGGCGGGCGGCGAGCGCGCCGGCCTCGTCCGCGGAGGCCTCGAGGAAAAGGAAACGGGCCTTTTCCTCTGCGAGGTAAGGAGCCCTGTCCTTCTCCGTTTGGTTTGGCTAGTCGATGACTAAGTGCTCGACCCTCCGTTCGTGCTCGCGCGGGCGGTGCCAACCGTCCCCTCCTCTTGCACCGGCCAAGGTGCGAGGACGGACGCATCGATCCCCACCCGGCGGCGCTCGTCAAGGGGGTCGCGCCGGGGACAAGTACGGCGGCGGGCGCGAGCTCGCAAGACCCGGCCCGGGGCCTCGAGGCCCGGCCCGGCGGACCCGGCCCCGCCGCGGCGCGGCCGGGAGGTTGCGGGGGGCGGTCGGCGCCGGTCGCCGCGGTGACACACGGGCCGCGGCGGCGGCCATGGTGGGGGGTGCGGCCCGCGGTGGCGGCCGCCGCGGAGGAGATGGAGCGGGCGCAACCTGCGGGAGCGCCCGCGGATGTGGCGGTACGGCCGGAGGTGGCGGCCACGGCGGCACGACGGGCGCCCGTGGCCGCGGAGGCGCGAGTGGGAGGTGCGGCGGAGGCGGCGCAAGCGGCCGCGCCCGCCGGCGATTTGCGGGCGGAGGTGGTGGAGCTCTCGGATGACTCCCCGTCGCCTGGGTGGAATCAGTGGGCCGGCCGGCCCACGAACTCCCCCCGAGCCCCGGAGGGGGCCCTCGTGAGGCGGCACGAGGGTCACATGGTGGTGGGGGGCCGAGGACATGGTGCCGAGGCCTCGTCCTCCCACGCCGGCCGCCCCGCCCAGGTGGAGGGGGCTGTCGAGGATCCCCCTGCGTTCGCCGACGCCAGGGGGGAGCAGGAGCTCGGGGCGGGCTCGGAAGCAACGGCGCCACGCTCAACCGCGCGCTGAACGAGGCGCTGCGGGTCCATGGCGGCCCGGCCTGGCTCGTCTTCCAGGTGAGCCATAGTTGCTCGCCCCTCTTCCTTTTTTGTTTTCGTATGTTGCATTCAAGTCTTGGCGCTTACGGGATTTGACGTGTGGATGCCAGGAGCTCGAGCGCCGCGCCCACGACAAATACAACGCGTTCGACCGGGTGAACGCCGAGGCCCAGCGGCTCCGGGAGCAATGCAGCGCTTTCGACGCGCTTGCAGACGCTCTTAGGACGCCGGGACACCGGTTGGCGTACGGGCCCCGGCCGGCCCGATGAGCTTCCGGAGAGCTCGGGCGGGACGCGGCGCGCCGCTCGAGCCTCGAGCGGATCCGCGCGGCCCTCTTCGATCGCGACGAGGCGCCGTGGAATGTGCGCGGGGACCCGGAGAAGAAGCGGACGTTGGCCGCCAACCGGGGAGGCGGAGGTGGCCACCGCTCGCGCCGAAGCCCGGGAGCTCCGCACGTCGCTCGAGGGGGCGCGGGCGTGACGGCGCCGAGCCGAGGAGCGGGGAGCGCGGGTTGGAGCAGCGCGCCAAGGAGGCGGACGACCTGAAGGCCGCCCTCGACGCCAAGGCTGCGGCCCTCGTCGTCGGCGAGGAGCGACTCCCGCAAGAGAGCGCCGCCCGCCAAAGGGCCGAGGAGCGGCTGCAGCAGGGGCAGGCCGCCCTCGTCGATGCCCGTGCAGCGCTGGAGCGGGAGCGCGCCGCCCACGAGGGGACGCGGAAGTCGTTGGAGGAGCGGAGCACCGCGCTCTCCAAAGTTAAGGACGAGGCGCTCGTGCTCAACATCGCAACGCCAACCGGGGCGCGGCCCTCCGCGAGCAGGGCGAAACCGTCCAGCGCCTCGAGCTGTCGCTCGAGGCCGTGCGCCGGACTTCGACATGGAGAGGAAGCGGGGTCGAAGGTGAGCCACCGTTTGACTCTTGCTTGCCGGTTTTTTGTTTGGGGATCTCGCATTCCCTTTTTTTCGATTTCTTCTTGCCTCGTCGATTCCAGGCTTGCGCACCGCCTTGGGGCATGCGGGCGAGCGGCCGAGGCGGCGCAGCTTCCTACGACTCCTCCGAGCGGGAGTTGCGGGGTTGCGCGATGCGGCCCTCGAGACCTGCCTCGTCGTCGAGGAGGGCGATGCCCGGGCCGGCGGCTCCACGGCCGGCCGTCGCGTGCCCTCGGTGGCCATGTCACCGAGCGGATGCGCCGGCGTTGTAGCCGGGTGTCCCGGAAGGCCCTCGGAGTGGTGCGATCCCACTACGAGGTGAACTTCGAGGCGGCGGCGGAAGGCTACGTCGTGCCCGAGGGCGTCGAGGATGAGGTGGCCATGGAGCGCGCGCGGATGCGCTCGGCCGCCGACGCCGCCGGTCGCTCGCCGAGGCCTTCGAAGAATTCCTCTACCGGACGCCGCCGATGCTGTCTGCTCCTCCCGTCCGAAAGCAGCTTGGGTGCTAGGCCCATTTTTTGTTTATGTGTATCGAATTACGGCCTCGTGGCCTTTTGTAAAAAGAAATAAGTCGTTTCATGAACATGGGCATTTGATGTAAATGAAATCGTTTGTTTATCGCGCTTTTTTTGTTTCTCCTTCTTCCCGAGTAGATTCTAGTTAGGGGAGTTCGATTTTCGCAAGGGGCCCGCTGGGTTGGAGGCGAGAGAGAAGGGCCATAGCCACGCGGCGTAGGCTATCTCTGGCTCGCACGCTCCTTCCACCGTGCCGCCCGCGCCCTATTCGAATCGTGGCTCGAGGTTGAAGTAAGAAACAAACTTAGCGCGTGTGAGTTGTTTTTTACTTTTACGCGAAAAATGGGACCATTTGGGGGGGGTGCCCCCCCGCAAGAGCCCCCGAGGGTAACTTGGGTTTTCGGGGGAAAGCCGAGTTGCCCTTTTATTAGACTTGGAGTATTTACATAGTTGACACCAACTGGGGTGTTGGCCATGTGTTTTTACAACAGAAAGTACTTGGAAAATCCTAGCTAAGAGTAGAAGCGACGTAGCTGTTGGATGTTCCAAGCGTTGGCGAGCTCTTCACCGTCCTCGTTGGCCAGCTTGTACGTGCCCGGCTTGAGTACCTTCACCACGACGTAGGGTCCCTCCCATGGGGGTGATAGCTTGTGGCGCCCTCGGTTGTCTTGGCGTAGCCTTAGGACCCAGATCCCCTTCGGCGAAATCCCTCCGACGTATCTTGCGTGCTTGGTAACGTCGTAGGGACCGTTGATACCTTGCGGAGTGCATCAACGCCACGAGGCGTACTTCGTCTAGCTGGTCCAGCGAGTCCTCGCGGGCTCGCTGGTTAGCATCCTCGTCGTAGCCTCGAACCCTGGGCGACCCATATTCCAGGTCCGTGGGGAGGACGGCCTCCGCGCCATGGACTAGGAAAAACGGGGTGAACCCGTGGCTCGCTGGGGTGGTCCTTAGGCTCCACACGACTGCTGGTAGTTCTTGGAGCCATTTCCGCCCAGATTTGTTGAGCTGGTCAAAAATTCGGGGCTTGAGGCCCGTAGGATCATGCCGGTGGCGCGCGCTCTACTTGGCCGTTGGTCCGTGGGTGTGCCACGACCTGCCCAATCCACGCGGATGTGGAACTTGTCGCAGAACTCCAAGAACTTCCGGCCCGTGAACTGGGACCCATTGTCTGTGATGATGGAGTTTGGCACTCCAAAGCGGTAGACGATGTCGGTGAAGAACGTGACCGCCTGCTCAGCCCTTAAATTCGTGATGGGGCGCACCTCCACCCACTTGGAGAATTTGTCGATCGCGACTAGCGGTGGGTGAAGCCCCCGGCGCCTTCCGCGAGGGGACCGACGATGTCCAACCCCCACACGGCTAACGGCCATGTCACGGGGATCGTTTGCGTGGCATGAGCGGGCAAGTTGGACTTGCGGGCGTAGAACCGGCACCCCTTCGCAGTGCGCACGATCTCGGCGGCGTCCACGACCGTAGTAGGCCAATAGAAGCCCGGCGGAACGCGTTGCCGACAAGGGCGCGAGGCGCGCGTGGTGGCCACGGATCCTCGCGTGGATATCCCGTAGGAGCTCGCGCCTCTCGGGAATGGGTATGCACCGGCCCGGAGGATGCCCGACGCGGCGCGCGTATACGCGCTCGCCGTCGACGAGGGTGAAAGATTTGGCCATCCCCCGGCGATGCGCCCGTGCGGCGGCCGGTCTTCGGGGAGTTCCCCTCGAGCGATCCAGGCAACATACTTCTCCCGCCAGTCCGCCTGGGCGGGGGCCGGCTCGATGTCCATCGCGACGGCCTCGACGGAGCCGTACCCCTCGAGGAGGGAGAGTACGTACGCCTCGTTCGAGGGGTCCTCGTCCATGGGCTCCGCGCCCGCTGGATTCGAGGGAGCCCCCGAGGGTCCACCGTCGCTCGAGGGGTAGGGCTCGAGGGCAACCGAGGGCTGCGCGATGTCGCGCGCGAAAACGTTTGGGGGAACGGTGATCCGCCCGACGCGATCTTGGCAAGTTCGTCCGCTTCCTCATTGTACCGGCGGGGTACATGATTAAGCTCGATGCCGTAGAACTTGTCTTCGAGGGCCCGCACGGCCTTACGGTAGGCCTCCATCTTGTCGTCGTGGCGGCTCGCGTTCTTCATGACTTGATCGATCACGAGACGCGAGTCCCCCTCGCACGTCGAGGCGCTTGACGCCCAACTCAATGGCGATTTTGAGGCCGCGAGAGGAGGGCCTCGTACTCGGCCATATTGTTGGACGCGGGGGAAGTGGAGGCGCCTTGCGTAGCGCATGTGCTCCCCGAGGGGTGACACGAAGAGCAGGCCCGCGCCCGCTCTCCGTTTTCATCACCGAGCCGTCGAAGAACAGAGTCCAGCACTCTGCTTGAATTTGAGGGGGCGGCACGCGTGTCCGTCCACTCGGCGACGAAATCGGCTAGGATTTGTGATTTGATGGCCTTGCGCGGGGCGTAGGCGAGCGTCTCGCCCATCAACTCCACGGACCACTTGGCAATCCCCCGCTCGCCGCGTCGGGGGTTGCGAATGATCTCTCCTAGCGGGAAGGAAGAGACCACCGTGACCGGGTGGGCCTCGAAGTAGTGGCGGAGCTTGCGCCGCGCGAGGACTACCGCGTACAACGCCTTCCCGGACACGGGGGTAGCGCGTCTTCGTGTCCGACAGGACTTCGCTGATGTAGTAGACTGGCCTCTGCACGGGCAAGGCGTGTCCTTCCTCCGTGCGCTCTACGACGATCACGGCGCTGACCACCTGGGTGGTTGCGGCCACGTAGAGCTGCAGGGGTTCGCCGTCTCGCGGCGGCGTGAGGATTGGAGCGTGCGTCAGAGACGCCTTCAGCTTGTCAAGCGCGTCCTGGGCCTCGGTGGTCCAGGAGAAGCGCTCGTGCTTCTTGAGCAGCCGGTAGAGGGGCAGGCCCTTCTCACCGAGCCTCGAGATGAAGCGGCTTAGGGCGGCGAGGCACCCCAACACCTTCTGCACCCCTTTGAGGTCCCGAATTGGACCCATTCGCTCGAGGGCCGCGACCTTTTCAGGGTTGGCCTCGATTCCCCGCTGGGAGACGATGTATCCTAGGAGCATGCCCCGCGGCACTCCAAAGACACATTTTTCGGGGTTTAGCTTGACCCCGTTGGCCCGTAGGCAGCTGAACGCGACGCCAAGGTCGCTAACCAGGTCGTCTCGCCTTCTCGGTCTTGACGACGATGTCGTCCACGTAGGCTTCGACCGTCCGCCCGATGTGATCCCCAAAAACGTGCTGCATGCAGCGCTGATATGTTGCGCCCGCGTTTCTGAGGCCAAAAGGCATCGTGACGTAACAGAACGTCCCGAACGGTGTGATGAACGAAGTCGCGAGCTGGTCGGACTCCTTCATTTTTATTTGGTGATATCCCGAGTAGGCATCAAGGAAACAGAGTAGTTCACACCCGGCTGTCGAATCAACGATTTGATCTATGCGTGGCAAAGGAAAAGGAACTTTTGGACATGCTTTATTGAGACTAGTGTAGTCTATACACATGCTCCACTTCCCATTTTTCTTTTTTACAAGCACGAGATTAGCTAGCCACGTAGGGTGGAACACTTCCTTGATGAACCGGCCTCGAGGAGCTTCCGCAGCTCCGCTCCGATCGCCCGTCGCCGCTCCTCGTCGAAGCGGCCCAGCCCGCCGCCGCACGCCGCGGGCGTTTGGCGGGGATATCAAGGGAGTGCTCGGCGACCTCCCTCGGGATGCCCGGCATGTCCGAGGGGCTCCACCCGAAGACGTCGGTGTTGGCGCGGAGGAAGTCGACGAGCACCGCTTCCTATTTAGGGTCGAGGGTCGAGCCGACCCTCAACGCCTTGCCCTCGGGGGCCGACGGGTCGAGGGGGACCCCTTTGGTTTGCTCGGCGGCCCTCGAAGGTGCCGACGTGCTTGGCGGCGGAGCCGAGGTCGTCGTTGACCATCTTCTCCCGCCGTGTTCACCGCGCTTCATCCGGGCCGCTAGTGCCTCCGCATGTTCCACGCACTCGACGTCGCGGTCCGAATGCGTGCTCGATCGACGACCCGACGGGTGATGACGCCGTTTGGACCCGCATCTTCATCTTCGTGTACGTGTAGTTGGGGACCGCCATGAATTTGGCATAGCAAGGTCGCCCAAGTATGGCATGGTAGGTCCCTTTGAATCCCACCACCTCGAAGGTGAGGGTTTCCTTGCGGAAATTCTTGGGGGTTCCAAACCGGACCGGCGGATCGATCCGCCCGAGTGGTTGAACCCCCTTGCCGGGCGTGATGCCGTGAAACGGCTTCGTCTCGGGCCGCAACTGGTCCAACCCGATCCCCATCGAGCGAAAAGTATGCGCGAAGAGGATATTGAGGCTACGCCTCCGTCCATAAGGACCTTCGAAAACCGGGCGTTCCCAATGATGGGATCGACCACCCGGCCGATCGGCCCGGTTCGGAATGCGGTTTGGGTGGTCGTCCCGCTAAAGTTGATGGCATCCTTCGACCGCTGAGGAAGGCGGGAGGCGCCCTCTCTCGCGGCGAGGACTTCATGCCGCTCCTTCTTGCGCTGCCGGGTCGACATGTTGATGGTAGGTCCCCCAAAGATGAGGAACACATTTTCGACAGCGGGGAAGCCACCCGCGTCGCCGTCGCCCCCATCTTTCTTGGCCTCTCGCCCTCCTCTCGCGGCGGCACGGCCGTAGAACTTCTTGAGCATGTCGCACCGCTTCGAGAGTGTGGTTCACAGGAGTCTTGTGGTAGGGGCATGGCTTTTTCATCATGTCGTCAAACACCCCCGGGCCTCGAGGGGCCGGCCGAGGGCCCCGTCGAGCGGGTCGACGGGGCCGAGGGCCTCGGCGTTGCCGCCGTTGCGCCCTGCTCGCGCGCCTCGCGTCGCGGCTTCTTCCCCTTCTTGCCCCGCTTGTCGTTGCGGCGCGGCTCCTTGGACCCGCTGCCCTCCGCGGGCGTGTCCTCGGAGCGCTTGCCCTTCTTGCCGTAGAAAATTGCCCCCACGGCCTCCTCTCCGAGGCGAAGCCGGTGGCGATGTCGAACAGGCTCGTTTGAGTCCGTTGGCGGGCCGCGTCCCGGCTCGCGCACAAGGTCCCGCACGTGGTGCCCTCGAGGAACGCGTGCACGATCTCGGACCGTGCCACGGCGGGGAGCTCCGTGCGGCGCTTGGAGAAGCGCCGTATGAAGTCCCGCCGGCGACTCGCCGGCTTCGCGTGCGGGAGCGCGAGGTCCCGAGAGTTCCCGGTGGCGCACGTACGTGCCCCGGAAGTTGCCCACGAACGTGTGGACTAAATCGTCCCGCTTGTGGATCCGGGTCGGCGGGCAAGTGCTCGAGCCATGTCCGGGCCGCGTCGCCCGGATGCGGGGGCAAGTTGCGGATGATCACTTCGTCGTTGGTGGCTCCGCCCACCGACGAGCTGGGCGGTAGTCATTGAGCCGACGCGAGGGTCCGTCTCCCCGTTATATTTGACGATGGTCGAGGGCGACGGAAGCGTTGGGGGAACGCCGCCGTGCGGATCTCCCGCCGAACACACGGGGTGCCCGGGGGCTCCGGTGTCGGGGAGCGATCCTCACCGCTGTCGTAGCGTCCACCCCTTCGAGGGTGGTAGCCCCTGGCCGCTCGTGCGTCCGCCTTGCTGGTGCGCCTGGCGTTGATGACGTTGCGGGCATCGCCATCCAGCGCCCTGCGCGTGTCAAGGAGTCGTTCCTTGGCTGGCGTGCATCCCTGGTCAGCAGGTTGGCCTGCGTGCACCGAGGGTTCGCCTCCTGGTGCGGCTTCATCGCCCCGCGCATCCCCCTGTTGACGAATGCGTGAGGCCGAGCTCTCGGCCTGTTGGACGGCCGCTTGCTCGATGAGAGTTTGCACCTCGCGGTGCATATCTCGAGCCTCGGGGGTCGAGGGTGCCGGCATGGCCCGTAGCGAGCTCGCGGCGGCGACGAGCTTCTGGCTTGCTCGCGGCGGGACGTCCGCGTTGTCCGCGTTGGGGGCGGTGTTGAGGCGGTCGCGGACTTGTCGGCTCGGCTCCCGCGCGCGTTCGCCGCGCGCGGAGGCCTCCCCCGCCATCGAGGCACGGAGTAGCCGTACCGTCCGTGTTCCCTGCGCCGCTTGGCCTCGAGCTCGCGGGCTTGGGCCACCGTGCGTCGACGTCGGCCCCGGCCAGGAGCGCTCGGCCCCGCGGCCGTGCGCGCGGCGATCTCTCGGGGCGGGCGTGACTTCCCCCGTCCCCCGCGCCCGCCGCACCGGCGGCGTTGGCCGGGTCGTTGGTGATGACGGCGCAACACTCCCGCGTGGGGTCGTAGCTCCCGCATGCGGAGTCGTCGGGAGCGAGCCCAAACCGCAGTCCGTGGCGTCGAGGAAGCGCCTGAATGCGACTGGGTCCGGCACGCCGGAGAAGTCCCACTCCGCGTACCCGTGGCGGTTGGCGGGTGGCATCGTGTCGACGGAGCCCAGGGACGACTCGTCTGCTGCTGAGGTGCCGGGGTCCCTGGCGACGAAGACGTGGCGGCCAGGTGGAACCCGGCGCATCGTCGTGTTCACGTTGGCGTTATGGGCCGTCGTGGCGCCTCGCGGCCGATGGGGACGCGTGGTCCGGAGACTAGACGCGGCCTCGCCGGGGCGGTGGCGGCCGTCGTGACGGTGGGCGCACCGCGTTGGGCGGCGGCGCGCTCGGCCGCCGCCGCTCGGACCGCGCCCGGCGTGAGCGTAGCCCGCAGCGACGATGGCGTCACGGCGTCGACGGGCCCGCGCATCCGTGCCCGCGGCGTCCGTGCGGTGTCGTTCGTGCGGCGGAGACCGGGGCGGACCCCGGCCCGGCGCGCCGCGTGCGAAGCTCCTCACGATTGGTGAGGCGCATGAGATAGCCGTTCCCCGTGGCCCGAAAGTTCGAGTCCCCCGAGTGGCCACGGTGGCGGGGATGGGCTCCTCCCCGGGGAGTTGGTGCGGCGGCACCGGGGTGCGAGCCCCGGCGCATGATGGCTCCATCCCCGCGGCGTCGGGGCGTTTAAATGCCCGTGTACGGGACCGCGCACGCGTGCGGGGCACCCGTGAGCGTGGCGGGCCCCGGCCGAGGGCGGGGCGGACCCTCGAGCGAGACGAGACCCGCTCGAGGGGGGAGCGAGCCCTCGAGCGGGGCGGGACCGCTCGAGGGAAGAGTTGCCCCTCGAACGGGGCGGAGCCCGCTCGAGGAGGAGCGCGCCCCTCGAGCGAGGCGGAGCTCGCTCGAGGGGTCTTCTAAGCGGGCCGTCTTGGTGGGCCGCCGGAGTCCTCGCCGTGCGGGCCATGTCTCGCACGGTTAGTTACCCGCATGGTTAGGCTTAGCGTGTTTCGATGCGGGGTTTAAGTGAGGGTTTCCCCATTGTTTAAGGGGACCCATAGGGTCGCTCCCCCGACAAGACCGCCGACGGCGCGGGATCCTTCCAACGCCGCCTCACCGTGCCGCCCAACCCGGAGACCGTCTTCATGACGCATCGTGAAATTGTCACGGGCGATCTCGACGGCAAGTTCGGAGAAATTTCGCTTTTCGACCAACGCGCCGACTTCGAGCTCGGATCCGCTTCAAACTCGAACTCGACGTCCCCGTGGGCTATCGCATGCGAACCGGCTGCTCAGCCATCGCATGTGGTTTCACCACCCTATGAGCACTCCACGTGTGCCCCTCGCAACCTCAGCTGGGCCCGCACGGAGGCTCCCTCTTCGCGCTGGGCCGGCAAGGAGCCCGTACCCGAGTACAGCTCAGACTCCGACACCGCCCCCGGCCACGCTTTGGACTCCAACCCCCTCTTTGGCTTCTACTCGGACTCCGCGTACTAGTTCGTCTTCAGGTCAGACCCTGAGGATCCCGAGTCTGAGGATAACACTACTGAGTAAACCTTATCAGAGCCGGCTTCTGGGCTGGTTATAACGTCCACACCTGCCGGGAGATTCGTCTACTGACCAGATCGCAAGCCCGCCGACCTGATAAGCGGGGACTCACGCTACGTCGCCTACCTCGACTCGCTCCCGTTCCAGGTGGCAACACCACTCGCTCGAGCTGACTCGTACACCCCAACTGAGGTGGCGAGCTCTGAATCCAGTCTTGGCAACCCCGATCGCCAAGTCTTCATGGCTGCCGGCGACACGCTAGGACCTTCAGGGACGGCGCAAGACAAGTACCTTGAAGACATCTCCGTAGATGAGTTGTCTGCTGAAGCACGTGCGGATGAGACCGATGCCTAAAGGGACGCTCGACGTGAGCCTAACAGAAAGCGCAACGAACGGTGCCGGCGTCTCCGAGACAACCTTCCCATCCGCAACCTCGCAGAAGCTATCGAGGCCGTCGAGAGCAGGGTACACACCACCCCCGAGCAATTCCTCATGTCGATCACAGCGATCGCAAGCCAAGCTCAGGGGATACGTGCTGGAGAAGTCATCGCCAAGCTCGCAGAAGACGCTTACTTCATGCGAGTCGACAACAGGGTCACCTAGCCGCCCCCCGCCAGGAACCGCGACAACGAAGCCACAAGTCACAGCACTGACCTCGGCCGCAACCGTACTCGAGTTGAGCTGCCGGCTAATCCCAACCGTACTCATGGAAACGCCGGCGGATCCTCTCAAGGTGGCAACAGCGCTGCAGCTGCTGGCGGCAATCGTGAGATCATCCCTCACCGCGACCCTGACGGCAGCGGCACCGATGGCGGAAGCTCCAACCACGGGGCCAACAGGAGGGCCGGGGGCGAGGGTGCTCGCGGTGGTCGAGACCACACGAACAGCCACATCTCCGGAACCTCACAGGGCGGCTACGACGCCCGCTAGAAGATCGAGGAGCTACGGCGCAAGAAGGCTTCCACGTCAGGCGACAACGACGGCTTCCCCGCCTTCTCTGCTCGACTTCGTAACCTCCTCCTCCCAGAGAAATTCAAGCCTCTGGGAATCACCAAGTACGACGCGAAGCAGGACCCCATCCAGTGGCTCAGGTGCTACGCCCTCTCCATCGAGAACACTGGCGGCAACAATGACACCAAGTGCCTCTACTTCCCTTCTGCCTGGACTAGGCTCCGCTCACATGGCTCGAGTCGCTGGACAAGCACTCGATCGACAAGTGGGACAGCTGAAGGAGCTGTTCACTAGCAACTTCGCAGGTGCTATGGGCCGCTCGGGTACTCGCATGGACCTGGACATGGTGAAGCAGGAACAATGTGAGACCCTTCGCAAGTACATGCGGTGCTTCTTCGACAAGAGCGCCACCGTAGTCGACGTCACCGACAAGGAGGTCATCGACCTCTTCCAAGTTGGTCTCTACCACCGTTGCACCTTCGAAGACTTCAGTCGACGCCGCCCCAGGTCCATCACTCATCTGAAGGATATGATCACCTCCTGGGCGGATGAAGAAGACAAAGCCAACGCCAAGTACGATGCCATCCGTGGCAAGAACAAACTGAACACTGGCGGTGGCAGCAGCAACAACGGGAACCAAGGCGGTCGCAACAACAACAACTACTCGGGTCCCAACCGCAAGCGCAAGCCAGACAACACTGCCGCGGCTACCCAGCGCCCTACGAAGGAGAACTCGAAGAAGACCTCTGGCGGCTTCAAAGACTTGTTGAAAGAGAAGTGCCCGTGGCATCTGTACGGCAATCACACCACCGAGCAGTGCTACCAACACAGGCGAGCACTCAAGAGTACTCCAGAGCCACCGCACCCTCATGACAAGAAAGGCAAGAAGAAGAACGACGGAAGCAACGATGACTTTCAGGAACCCAACAAGACTGTCAACGTCGTCTTCAGTGGACTACCCAGCAGACGGGAACAAAAGCCTACCCGACAAGAAGTCCTGAGCATTGAACCAGCGGTTTCGACCCATCTCAGGTGGTCAGAGGTACCCATTACCCTCTCTCGCGCGGATCAATGGACCAGCTTCTCCGAACCATGGATGTTCCCCCTCGTCCTGAAGCCGGTGGTCGCGGGCTCTAGGCTCAACAAGGTCCTCATCGACGGTGGAAGCGGGCTCAACATCCTTTTCGCCAAGACCTTGAAGAAAATGGGGCTCGACATCACCAACATGCTCACCAAGAGCAGCTCGCCTTTCTACGGCATCGTCCTCGGCAACGCGGCTATCCCACTGGGCTCAGTGGTCCTGCCAGTTACCTTTGGGGAATCTAGGGACAACTATCGTACCGAGTACGTCAAGTTCGAGGTCGCGGTCTTCGAGACGTCCTACCATGCCATCCTCGGTAGACCAGCTATCGCCAAGTTCATGGGGGTACCCCACTACACCTACTTGGTACTCAAGATGCTGAGCCCAGCAGGTGTACTCTCACTACAAGGAGACTTCAAGATCTCGCACGACTGTGACACGAAAGCTGTGGAGATCACCTCCACAAATCAAGTACCCAATGCTATGATGGAGATCTACGCTGCGTTGAAGAAGCTCGCCCCAAGTGAACTCGACATCCCTGTGAAGTCGGACAAAGCCAATAATCCTCAGCCAGCTGAGGAGGTTCTGGTCAAGACAATCGACCTCGAGACAGGCGACAGCAGGAAGACCACCATCATCGGGGCCGGCCTCGACCCTAAATAGGAAGACGCGCTCATCAACTTCCTCCGGGCTAATCGCGACATCTTCGTGTGGAAGCCAGCAGACATGCCAGGGGTGCCCAGGGAGTTGATCGAGCATTCCCTCAACGTCGATCCTAAAGCTACCCCCAAGCGACAACACCTCCACCATTTCGCCGACGACAGACGGGCTGCCATCAAGAAGGAACTCGCCAAACTACTCGCGGCTGGCTTCATCAGAGAATTCTTCCGTCCTGAGTGGCTCGCCAACCCTGTCATCGTCTGCAAGAAGAAGTCAAACGAGTGGAGGATGTGAGTCGACTACACCGACCTCAACAAGCACTGCCCCAAGGACCCCTTCCGGTTGCCGCGGATTGACCAAGTCATCGACTCCACAGCGGGCTGCGACCTGCTCTCCTTCCTCGACTGCTACTCCGGGTACCACCAGATCGCGACCAAGGAAAAAGACCAGGAGAAGACCGCGTTCATCACCCCGTTTGGCGCGTACTGCTATACGACCATGTCCTTCGGGTTGAATAACACCGGCGCCACATATCAATGAGCTATCCAGGCCTGCTTCAATTGGAAACTCAACAAGAACGTCGAAGCCTACGTGGATGACGTGGTCGTCAAGACCAGAGACTCTAGTACCCTCATCGATGATCTTGATGAGACTTTCGCATCCCTGCGTGAGTACCGCTGGAAGCTCAACCCGAACAAGTGCGTCTTCGGCATACCTTCGAGCAAACTACTCGGCTTCATCATCAGCCATCGCGGCATCGAAGCCAACCCCGAGAAGATCTATGCCATCACCAGCATGAAAGCTCCCACGTGCATCAAGGATGTCCAGAAGCTGACCGGGTGCATGGCGGCCCTGAACAGATTTATCTCGAAGCTTGGAGAACGGGGGCTCCCCTTCTTCAAACTACTCAAGCACCAAGAGAAGTTCGTGTGGACCACAGAGGCGGACCAAGCCCTTGCCTAGCTCAAGGACTTCCTATCGAAGCCACCAGTCCTCACGGCTCCTCGCAAAGGCGAGCAGCTACTGCTCTACCTCGCTGCGACTACTCATGTGGTCAGTACTGCCATCGTCGTCGAGCGGTAGGAAGACGGCCACGCCTATCCAGTCTAGCGCCCAGTCTAGTTCGTTAGCGAGGTCTTGTCAGAGTCCAAGGCACGCTACCAGCCTGTACAGAAGATTCTGTACGTTATACTCATCACCTCGCGGAAGCTACTACACTACTTCCAGGAGTACTCGACCTCCGTCGTCACCGACTACCGCTCGGTGACATTCTGCGGAACCAAGATGCTAATGGAAGAATCTCCAAGTGGGTAGTCGAATTCGGCGCCCTCACCATCGACTTCAAGCCACGCACAGCCATCAAGTCGCAGGCACTAGTCGACTTCATGGCGGAGTGGCGGGAGAATCCGCTACCTACTCCAACCGAGCGACCAGAGCATTGGGTGATGTACTTCGACGGCTCACTCAACCTCGAGGGCGCATGTGCAGGGGTACTCCTGATCTCTCCAACGGGCGAACAACTCAAGTACGTCCTGCAGATCTTTTGGAAGGTCTCAAACAACGAAGCCGAGTACGAAGCCCTGCTACACGGGCTCCACCTCGCGGCTTCACTAGGCATCAAGCGGCTACTAGTCTATGGCGACTCCGCAGTGGTCATCAACCAAGTCAACAAGTCCTGGGACCGAAACAAGGAGAACATGGACGCCTACTGCCTAGAAGTCCGCAAGCTCGAGAACAAGTTCTATGGTCTCGAGTTCCACCACGTCGACCGCGACAACAACGTTGCAGTGGACGTCCTGTCGAAGCTTGGTTCTACTCGCGCTCAAGTACCAGCGGGTGTCTTCGTCCACGAGCTTCACGCGCCATCCATCCCAGAGCCGGCGCCACCGACCACTGTCCCAGCGCATCCCCAAGCTAGCCAGGAGGTCATGATTATCGACGTGGACTGGAGGCAGCCCTTCATCGACTACCTCAGCGAGCAGAAGATTCGCTCGGACAAGAACTTGGCTGAGCAGCTCATCCGCCGCGCCAAGTCCTATGTCCTCATCGGAGAAAAGCTCCATAGGCGGGACGCATCTTTAGGAGTACTCATGAAGTGCATCCCCAGACAAGAAGGCAAAGACATCTTGGAGGAGATCCACAAAGGCGTCTGCGGCAACCACGCGTCCTCTCGCACGCTGGTCAGCAAGGCTTTCCAATGAGCCTTCTACTGGCCTACAGCTCTGGGCGACGCTGAAGAACTCGCCAACATGTCCCAGCCTACAAGCTAGTCACGATACCGCCAACCTGGCCCTTTGCCTACTGGGGGCTCGACATGATTGGGCCACTCCCAACTGCGCCAGGTGGATTCAACGGAGTACTAGTGGCCATCGACAAGTTCACCAAGTGGATCGAGGTGAAGCCGGTTACATGACCCAAGGCTGACAGAGTCCTCGACTTCCTGGATGAACTCGTGTATCGCAACGGACTACCCAATCACATCATCACCGACCTGGGCTCCAACTTCAACAATCACCAGTTCTGGGAGTACTGCGAGAACAGCGGGATCGACGTTCGATATGTCTCAGTTGCCCATCCTCGGGCCAACGGACAAGTCGAGCGCGCCAACGGGATGGTGCTCGACGCTCTCAAGAAGCAGCTACACGACGCTGCTAACTCTAAAGGAGGCAAGTGGATCAACGAAGTACCCAATGCACTCTGGGGGCTACGTACTCAGGCCTCCAAGCCTACGGGACAATCCCCGTACTTCCTGGTCTACGGCTCCGAAGCAATCCTTCCTGCTGATGTCATGTGGGATTCACCAGCAGTGGAGCAGTACGACGAAGGCGTCTCTGAAGACAGCAGACGAGTTAACATCGACGGACTCGAAGAGGCTCGCTGCGCTGCCCTCGTCTAATCAGCAAGGTACCTGGAGGGTATCCGACGCTACCACGATCGCAACGTCAAGGAACGCTCCTCCAACGTTGGTGATCTCGTCCTCCGTCGCATCCAGGACACGGAAGGACTACACAAGCTCAGCTTGCCCTGGGAAGGTCCCTTCACAGTCGCAAAGGTGACCGATCCGGGCACCTACCGCCTCCAGACACTCGAAGGTGGAGACGTCAACAACTCGTGGAACGTCGACCAACTCTGTCGGTTCTACGCCTAGTCTACACGACTACCCTGGAGGCTCAAGTCTACATGACTACATCAAGACTCCTCAGCCGTAAGCGGCCTCTGGGTCCAGGCACTAGTATCCGGACTACTCCTTCGCTGTAAGCGGCCTTCGGGTCTAGGCACTAGTCTCCGGACTACTCCTTCGCTGTATGTGGCCTCCGGATCCAGGCACCAGTCTCCGGACTACTTCTTTCCAGAATCCAGCCCACGCGGCTACCTACGGATCCTGGATTGCGATGAGCGACAAAGGACTCTAGCAGCGGTCTACTGAGAGACCATGTACTCCTAGATCCAGCCTATACGGCTACCTACGGATCTAGTGCTGTAAGCGGCTACACGCCCTAGCACTACTTAGCTGTAAGCGGCCTACGGGTCCTGGCGACTACTCTGTAACCACGGCCCTGGCCATCCAGGTGTATTTCTTCAGTAATAAAGGTTGATTATTCATCAACAACTTTACTGTCTTCCTCCCTCAACGGGACTACCACCGTGTACGACTACTCGCGTCAACTCCACGATGGGACTCCGCACTCAAAGATCGCGGCAACGTGTACTCATTGATGGAAGCTTTTCTTCATTCATACTTAAACAATTTTATTACAATTGTTTTTGTACAACTACTGCTACGAGCTAACTATTACAGGACTACTAGAGATTAAGTTTCTCGGCGACTTGATCTGCAATAGGCGCCATCTGCTCCAGCAGCTCGGCGTACTGCTCGTCAGTACAGTTGGCAGCTAGCCCGCCGGCGACTACATCTACGGGAGCCTTCGGGAAGTACGACTTCATGAAGGCCAGCACTTGGTTTGGGATCGACTTCGCCAAATGCTTCACGTAGGTCGCCAGCCGGCTAGGGGCTTCTTTCAACCGGTCCACCAGCGGCGCTATCTTGGGACCGCCAGATGAGGCGAGTAGCGCCGCGCAATGGGGAGCGCGGCTTCTTCAAATTCCTTGAGGCCGGGCCCGCGACTTCTCGCAATCCTCGTTCGACCTTCGCAATGATTTGTAGCGATCGACGAGGTCACGGTCGATGCAATACGGAGCTCCATGTGCTTGTCGCACTCGTAAGCAAGCTCCTTATAATCATACTCTAGTACCTGGCGGGCCTCCTGCTCCCGGTAGAAAAGGTTCTTCAGATCAGTCTCCGAAGCCTTCAGCTGATCAACTCGAGTCTCAAGCTCTGCAATCAACAAGGCACAGTGGGTTAGACAACCTCTCGACCTCCAATAAGTACTCAGCAAGACAATGGTGTACCTTTGTTCTTGTTGCGAAGAGACTTGTTCTTCCGCACCAAGTCGTCGCTCTTCGCCTGCATCTCGTGGATGTCATTATGGTACTTGGCGAAGGCAGTGTCCAGCTTCGACTGCATGGCGACTGTTTGCTTCTAGGACTTCGCAAGTTCCTCTTCCAAAGCCTCCGCCCGGAGCACGGCGTCGCCAAAGCCTTGAAGCATACTGGACTTCTCCCTGGACCTCTCAGCAACGTCCAGCGCAGACAACATACATCAGATGGGTACTCAACGCTAAAGGATTGACTACTCAATGGTTATGACTACTAACCTTCATCCATTGCTCGGCTTGCCGCACCGCTTCCAGGTGCCGAGCCACCGTTACCGAGTGGACCAGATCGTCCGCCAACAACTCGATCCCGCCACGACTACTCGTAGCGGCTTCGGTCATCAGCGCCGAGCGGATTGGCTCCACGTCTTGGATCTCCGGTGAGCGGACGACCGCCTCCAGAGCGGGTTCTGGCAGTAAGTCGTCCCCTCTTCCTCCAGTCGTCGCGGTGGCTTCTCCGGCGGCCACCTCCATTGGCTCGGGGGCTTCTCCGATAGCCTCCTGAGCCCCTGGTGCCACGTCCTCAACGGGCACCGCCGACGGGATATCGCTTCCTTCGGCCTCAGCACCTGTCGACAAGAAGACAAGTGCATCAGTCAATATGGTGACTACGACTACTCTTCGGGGCTAATTGCGCCTGAGAGAGTATTCACCTTCAATGACGCTGGCCTCGGGCAACGTAGCCTCAGCGGTCGGTGCCGCGGGTTCTGCCTGAGGGGCGGGAGCGGACTCCTCAGCAGGTGGCGCGGCTTCTTCCTCCACCACCTCCGCAGCGGGTTCATCCCCCTCCCAGGACAGGTCCGTCGACTTCCTACAGAGTACACATCCGGTCGTCAATCAAGTACGTCTACCCTATCAAGTTCTACTTGGGTAGAATGAGCACTTACAAGCTCGACTGGACTACCGTCACAGTTGGGGCGCCGAGGATACTGGCGATGTTGACCAGTCCCGCCTCGGCAGGCGCCTCTTCCAGTGCCTTTGTGGACGCTGCCTCTTTCGTAGCAGCAGCGGCGGGTTCCGTGCTCCCCCGGGCGCGGGGGGGCGGCGCTCCATCCGCGCCAAGAGATCTTTTACAATGGGGGGCCGGGGCTGCGACTACCCTCGACCGCCCTCCCCCACCGTGTCCCAGACGTCTTCGTCGCCCTGCTCAACGGGCTCGGAAGGTGGCATCTTCTGCAAGTAAGGAAACTCTATCGTCAACACACAAACTCGAGACACGAGTACTCGACTACACTAGTGAAGACGGCTTACCTCCTGAGATGTGGTCTCAGTGACCTTCAACTTCTTGGCCACGTGCTTGCGGGATGCATTGCGCGGCCTCCTTGGCGGCTATTGACGGTGAAAATCCGTCAACCTAGCCATGAGTTTACCTTCGGTGTTGGCATGAGTTTTATACCTTATCCATTGGTACTAACCCCCGTGGTATAACAAGTTCACGTGTGCATGTCGGTTTTGGAGTTTAGTGTTTATGTAGGGTTTTAGTGTTGAATGCAAGACTTTCGGGATAAGTTCATCAAGCACCTCATGACAAGACCTTCAAGCCACGTACAAGTCATGCAATGAAGCAAACTTAACTCCAAGAAGCCAGGGACTTGATCCGAGAAGACGACAGGCTCCGAGGACCTGACCAGAAAAGTGCTGAATCTTGCAAGACAAGGAGTTGAGTCCAATTCGGAGAGAAACCGACGACATGGACCTACATGCAGAAGGGGGAAACATCCGGAAGTAAGGGAACCGACGTGGAGCGAAGGAGCCCTTGGGGGCTGGGCCTAGATGGGCCCGGCCGGCCGGCCCCGGTCCGGTCGGCCCAGGCCCATCCAGGGCCCAAATGCCCCCTCCTTTGCCCTAGCCGCCAATCGGGCTATTTATAGCCCCCTGACCGAGAGCCTCGGAGAAAAGAATTCGTCATCGGCCGCCGAGGAGCAGAGAAGAGAGGGACACCATCTCGGAGAGGAGAGGGTCGAGCTAGTTGACTAGGGTTCCCCTAGCCGACGTGGGAACCTTGCACGGAAGACCACGTCGGAGTTCCCGAGCTAGAAGCAAGATCAAGGAAGGATCCCGGTGGTGATCAAGTTGAATCTTTTCCTAGCGATCAAGTGTTTCCTCGAAGATTTCGTTTTTCGATCGTCTTTGCTTATTCCAATTCTATTCTCGAGATAGATTACATAGGGTGTTCTTGTAGCCGCGGTGGCTAGAGGTACATGCCGGATCTTCCGAAAGAATCTCGACTTGTCTTTTGACTCGCCCTAAGCTCCCCGCATGAATAGGGATACGTTGTGACGAACGGGGGTCTCGAAAGGCGGATGTTTTCGGATTTGGACGGGAAACCACGATTTAAAGAGGCTTCTATTAAGATTCGATTTGCTACTTCTTCTCTTGCTTGGAACTTCAACAAAAGGCTTACCCCGATCCTTCTAGATCGGTTTATCTACCCAATCTTACTTTGTTTTCTCCGGTCTTTAGTAGATTAGATTCGTTTTGTGTCTTTTACTTAGATGCATTAGGGTTTTATCGAAGATTGAAGTTACTTGGCTTTAATAGATTAAGTTTTGCGTCACACATTTGTTCCACGGATTCGATACCTTGGGTTCACCACTCGAGGGAAGAAGGGTCCCTTGACTACGATGGGAGACTTGTACGCTTGCGAGTCACAAACGAACTTTGATATAATTATTAACCGTCAACAAGCCCCTTTTTCTGGCGCCGTTGCCGGGGAACAAGTGATCAAGATTTGATTTTTTATTGCCTTTTTGTAATTTTCAGTTTTCTTTTTTTTTATTTTTGCATCTACTAAATTTTGATCATCCTCAAAATACATCTAATCTAGTTTGTCTAACCCTAGTTTTTATAGATTTGTTTTTACTTTCTAGTTTTTTGCATACTTTGTTTATTGCTAACCCTAACAGGAGATGGACGGCTACCTCTCCAACAAACCCAATAATTTTGTGGATGATCCAGAAAAACTTTACAGGCTAAGGAGACGCGAAGCACATCAAGCTAAAAAGCTGGATTTTGTAGATTCGGAGTCGGAAGACAAAGGATCGCAGGAATCTCCGAAGAATTCACCACCTCAAAGTCCTCGGGAGAATCGACTTCCACCGATGGGTGACCAACCACCGCAAGAACGCAAGATTGGGGAGCTATGCACCCCAGACATCATCGACCTACCAATCTTGAACCTTGAGGAGATCGGAAGACCGTTCGAGATCAAGACCTCAACAATACGCATGGTGCAACATTCACCCTTCACCGGTAAAGAGGATCCGAACCTTCACCTCCAAGCATTCATTCAACTATGTCAGACTTTCAACATGGATGGGGTGACTCAAGATCAAATGAGGGCAAGGTTTTTTCCGTTTTCACTACTCGGCAAGGCTTTGCAATGGTTCCACTCTCAACCGGCGGAGACGGTGCAAAATTGGAACACGTTGATGAAGGCTTTCATGAAAGAATACTACTCACCGGGTAAAATTCAAAGCTTGCGTAATAAGATTGCCACCTTTGTTCAAAATCCTACGGAAACTATCTCGGAGGCATTCGAGCGCTTCAACGAGTACACCCGGGCGGTTCCACATCACAAGTTCCCGAAAGAAGACCTCGTGCAAAAGTTCTATCAAGGACTCACCATGGCGTCAAGAACGATCATCGATGCATCGGCGGGAGGATCCATCATCGAACTTACACCGACGGAATCTTTCACTCTATTCAAGAAGGTCGCGGATAATGACACGTGGGTGTCGTCTGGGCGCCTACATCCGGTTCAACCCACGGGGAACGTCAAAGGAGTCTTGCAAGTGGAGAAGGAGAACATACTTGAAGGCAAGATCGACTCACTCATGAGGAGGTTGGAGAAGATGGAGATGGAAAAGAAAGAGGCTCAAGACTTGAAGGCCGCCGAAGCAAGGTCCACATGCGAAGAATGTGGAGAGTATGGCCATGTCCGCAAAGATTGTCGGAGGAAGCCAAAGTGCTCGACTACATGAGGAAGGGAGAATTGCCGAACTTCCGCTACGGCAAGGTAGGCCTCAATTTAATGCAAGCTCATCTATTCCTAACACGGTTCCGCTTCGTATACAATTGAAGGAGTTCATGGATGAGCAAGCTAAGATCAACAAGGACACCGTCACCAAGTTCAAGACCATAGACAAGGTGTTGGAGAACATCGATAGCAAAGTGACGGAGGTCGGAAGTTCCAATCATCAAGTGCTCAACATGATGAAGATGCTCGAGACGCAAGTTGGACAACTTGCGGGGGCGCCCTCACTAATGATGAAGGGAAGCTTCGGGACAACCCAAATGTCCCGAATCGGCGAAGGCCATTCAAACGCGTTCGGGGAAGGAGACCGAAGATCCGGAATGTCCGGCGGGAGCAAGGAAGCTTAAACCATCCACCGAGGTGGAAGGAGGCCGCTAAAGAGAAGGTTACGGGGATCGTCACCGAGGAACCCGAATTCGAGATGCGGAGGAAGACACGAGGATACCGCAACTTAAGCCACGCTACTTCCGAGGTAAACTTGACAACCACTTTGAGAAGTTTGTGGAAGTTGTGCGTAGACTTAGCATCAACATGCCATTACTAGATGCCCTACAAGTACCTACATATTCTCGTTACTTTAAAGACATACTTGCAAATAAATATGAGATAGCAACACTCGGGGTAGATCATGTCAAGATGTCCGAGGAGTGTAGTGCAGCTATTGCTAATGGGCTAGAGAAGCAAAAAGACCCCGGGTGCCCTACAATTCCATGTTCAGTTGGTTCTTTCAACTTCGAGAAGGTGTTATGCGACCTTGGAGCTAGTGTAAGCGTCATGCCGAGGGATGTGTTCGAGAAGCTACGCCTACCAATGGAGCCTACGGGAATATGTTTGGAGTTGGGAGACAACTCCATTCGCTATCCCTTGGGCATTGCTTGAAGATGTACCCGTGAAGGTCGGACACCACTTCATCCCCGTCGACTTCGTTGTGCTCGAGATGGGAGAGAGGGAGAAGCCGTCGCTCATCCTAGGGAGGCCTTTCCTCAAGACTCGTGGGAGCTACTATTGATGTTGGCAAGGGGGAGATCATGTTCGATATCAACGGAGAAAGGAGTTCCTTCAAGTTCCGTCCAAGGATTGAGGCATGCAACATGATTGGAGTGAAGGGAGAACCAAAACAAACGGAGGGGCTGAAAAAGAAGAAGGAGCCAAAAAAATGAACGTAAAGAAAATCAAAGAAGGTGTTGCATCCGTCAAGACAAAGGAAGAGAAGCCGCTTGTGAAGACCAAAAAAATGACTAAGCCAACTAAGCCGAAGACAAGCCCGCGCCCAAGATGGTGCGGAAGTGGGTACCCAAGATTGCAACGCCCGCACGGAGCGTTGATCCGGAGTAATCAAGTGAAGAAGTCTAGCTATAGACTATAAACGAAGCGCTAGGCGGGGAGGCAACCCGTTTCGTCGAGTCAAGAATAAGCTACGGGAGGACAACCCGATTCCGGGTTTTTCGAGTATTTTTAATAATTTAGTTTTTGAGTTTTATTACGCAAAGACATTAGACATAGAAGTGGTTGAACAATATTAGAGACATAATTCTTGATTGAATGTTTGCTTTATCATAAACCCTTTGCATGAACCCTCCTATGTGCTTGTTTGTTCTTTTCTTTTCGAGAAACCTCAACCAAATAATTTCAGAACCTAGCTCAACCTTTCACCCTCATTATGGTGCTGAGGTTGACTTATTTTTCATGCTAAAACCACACGAGTAGAGCCACGATTTATATCTATGTGTTAATAAAATTCAGCACGTGGTAGAACTCGCGTGAGCCTAGAAATCAAAACTTTTGGTTGGTTTTAAAAATCTTTATCCTTGGTTTCTCTAGGATTGGAATTTTTCTAAGACTATTCTAATTTTGTTTTATTCAAAATATTTCTTATTTAGCCAAAATTAGAACCTAAACCTATGCCCCCATGATCAAGCCGAGAAAATGTCTGCTCTCAACCGATAAAGGCAAACTATACCGGTGAGACCGAAATCGACGTAGTCGAAAAATATTTTCAACTTACATTTGTTTTTAATGGTTTAAAAACTTCTCTAAAATTATGTTTGAGCTCTTGCATGGCTCTGAAAAATATTTTAAATTTCGAATTAGAGGAGTGCTTAACCTTAAACACACCTTAATGGAGGCAATCTAGTTTGAATTAATCATGCATGCACCATTGGATTCCCTTTTATCAACTTTCACCAATTCCACATGCAAAGGACAAGCATGGTGGGCAGCAAGCATCAACTTTGCAGGAATTTCATGGTGGCATGTGAAGCAAGTGGAGCTAGCGAGCATGGACATGACCCAAAGCATGAAGCATCAAGTGGAAGGACCAATAATGCAAGAAAAGGAGTGGACGAGAGCGTTTGGGCGGTGCAACTCGTGGAGCACGCGGGCGGGGAAAGTTGCGAGAGGCGAAATGATCATGCTGGAAGAAAGACGAGGCGGGGAGGAGCCAGGAGGACCCCAGGCCGGCCGGCCCAGGCCGGCCGGCCTCACCTCACTACAAGAAATCCCTTGATCCATGACGAAAATCCCATGACGTTTTTTTATTTCGTCACAGATCACATTGCATCCATGACAAATAGTCAGATTTCGTCATAGATTCGCAGCACTGGATATGAAGCCCGATATGAAGTCCAAACACTATGACGTTATGCCAATTTCGTCACAGATTTCGTCATAGATCATACTGCATCCATGACAACAGTTAGATTTCGTCATAGATTAGCAGTGTTGGATATGAAACCCGATATGAAGTCCAAACACTATGACGTTGCATCAATTTCGTCATAATCCAACCCACATTGCATTTCAACATTTCCCTGTGATCAATAAAATAAAAGATCATATAATATGTGAAAAAAGTAGAGATAATCACAGTCAACAATTTAAAAATCTAAATTAAATTTTTTTAAAAGCATATAATATTATATAGTTAGTATATTGATATACCTATATAAATGCAAACAAAACTGAATTTCGGTTTTATGACTTTTTATAACTTACTATAACTTTTTGCATATTGAATTGAATTAAATAAAAAAGAAAAAGACAAAAACGTTTTTTAAACCACGCAAAACTAAGCTTGTGATGTAATATGGATGGTTTCAAAGGTTGAAGATGTGGTTTGTGTAGTTACTAAGTTTAGGCATGAAAACAAGACTTAGACAAAAATTGAATAGGAGCCATAATTTTTGTATACAAAATTATTAGTTTTGTGTGTTAATAAAATGACCCCCCAAACAATGATGTAATAAAATGAAAATGAAAAAGAAAAATGTTAAGCTGAAGAAGAAATGGAACGAAGCCCATTTTGGCCGAAATGATCTAACTCATCCCAGCCATTCGTAGGCAGACGATCAAGATCCCGAGATGCATAAAAAAGCTCCCCAACCCTAACTCTCTCCCCACCGATGTCTGCCTTCACTTCCCTCTCTCCATCAGCCGCCGCAGGCACCCTCCTCCCAGATCTACACGAAGCTCCTCCCCCTCCCCGCTGCCACCGCCCTCTCCGGACCCTGTCCCCCGGTCGCGCCTTGCCTCCACCGCGTGGAACAGCTGACGACCGCACCGCCGCTTGATTTGGCCTCTACACCTCCTGATCCGGCCTCTCCGCCGCCCCTCCCCTCCTCCTCATGCCGCGAGCGATCCGGCGACCGACGAGAAGAGAGGGAGGGTGACGACATCGATCACCACCAGCACCACGCACGCAGCACGGCAGCAAGGAAGCCACCGGATCCATCAACCAAGCAATGCCTCAGGACGACGACGAGAGCATCGCGTGGGTGCAGGTGGCGGGCGGCGCCGGGGACGCGCCGGCGGTGCTGCTCCACGGCAGCCTCGACATCTGGGTCCACGACGTGCGTCCTCGGCATCAAGATGGTGGGTCGTCCGTCCTTCACTTTGAAACTGCTTCATTACATTTTTCTATAATCAAGGTGCTGACTGCTGAGAGCCTGAGAGTTCCTTGCTTTCAAATTTGATGCCTGTTCCAAATTTCATTTGGGATCTCAAAAGGTATAAAAATCTGAACAAAATCTGTGCGCTCATCGGCATTCTTAATCTGTAGGAAGGCTACATGGGCACGCGAGATGAAGAGACACGTCGATTTTTCAAGCATTCTTCAGTTCAGATACTGCTTTGCCCACGATCTGCTGGGAAATCCTGTGCCCCGTCATGATTTGATCCATCGATTTATCATCCGAGTGTAATCTTCCTTCACATGCCAGGCACAACATAGGCACAGACACAGGCACAGGCAGGTTGAGAAGGAAGCCGTCACCGAGTTGCAGTCCTTTTGTTTTTTGTTTTGCTCGTGTGCGCAGGGGAGAAGAAGTCATTCACGTGCGTTTGCTGTTTTGCTGTGTGCGCGAGGGGAGAAGAAGGCGTTCATGTGTGTGACTCATGTGCGGCGCAACGACGTCCGGCGGGCCCGGCGGCTGCAGGTGCATTGACCGAGTGGCCGATCCACGTCCATCCGGCCGCAACGCGATCCGGTCCAAGCGGGGAGGCGTCCCAGGCCGTCTAGCAGGCAGGACGTTGCACTTGAGTAAGAAGATGGAGAAACCGGTTTGATTATGCCTTGATGCTCAACTAGCACACCTCTGTACCATAACTACTACCATGTTACATTTAGTTGTTTTGTGCTAAAACTTGCTTGTTCTGACCAGTCGGATCTACTGCTTTGTGCTAAAACTTGCCAAGTAGTCAAACATCCTATCAATCAGCACTGCTCCATTACAAATGCTTCAGATATCTGTCATGTACACATCTATCTGCTAGTCCTTAGTTATGGAGTGTGTTTGATTGTTTGGCCTATGGAGATATCTTGTCCTAGAATTATGGTAGTAGCTTGCGATAAATCAAAATGCATCAATATATGCTTGCTTATTTCTGTTTCATTTTCCTATCATGCTTGCCTGATGCGGGTGCGGCTCCGGCTGCGGAGGGTAAGCTCCTCTGACTGATAGATCTCTGATTGTCTGATGCGTATGAATGCATATGGATTCGGTTCTTGTTGAACCTCTGTGATGGATGGATCTTCGAGTAGAGGATATGTGGAGAGCTGGGAGGGAGATTCAGGCTCACCTTTTATATATATTTTAGAAGTAGAAAAAACAGAGAGGTTTTCTCATGTTCCTGCGTGTGAATTCCTATTACCATGTAACGATGTAATTGTGCTCCTTGGAGAAAGGGGAATTTCTGGTGATTTCTGATCTGTGCCAGTTGCATGATTTTGCAGGTGCAAGATGTACCGGACATGGCCGAGCGGGCACCACCACCACCACCCGGACCATCGTCATGGGCGTCGCGCCTTCCAACAAGGGGTATGCTAAAAAATTGCTCATTCATCCTTTCTCCCATCTACTGATCTGCACATCACGCAAGATCTTCAGATCCTGCACATAGATCATTTGTCGGTAGTGATCTGTTCACGTTCCACCATCCGTAGCCTTCGCTAATAATAGCAGTCAGTTTCTGTGGTGCACAATACCTGGCTACTGTGCTATTTTTACCGTCTTTCTTATTCAAGCTGCTTGTGCGCATTTTCCATCTGCAAGTCGAATCATGACACTGTCAACTCCCAGGTGCTCGTTCCTCTTCACTCTAGCATGCCATCTGACGTCTCGTACTCTGTTGCAATGACTCCATCACACAATGCCAACATCTTGTTTGACTAAATGCCAGAAACATATGATGCATCCTATGCTAGCTTGTTGTCTCTGTACTGCAATATGTTTTAGACTACAGTTAATAATATATAAGGCCCTTGTTATAGGATTCACACGGACTCATAGGAAACAGGATGCCGTTTTAAGTTTTACCATCATGTTGTTGCCTTATTGCAAAATTAAAGTTTACAACGAGATGTACCCTCTACATTTGTTGAGTAAGACTAACCGAGCATATGGGCATCGATGATATGACATTATTCTGTTTTTGGTGCATGGATGTTGCCCCGATTATTTGTTTTATTGTCATTTTTTCTTCGATGTATAGGATCTCCTATTACTTGCCCTAATATGTGATTCTTTTGTTGTGTTTGCTTTGAGGTGGGTTGGGTGAACGAGGTTTTGCAATGGGCGTCATTATAGAAAGGTGAGATGTCTCGTTGCCCTTTTTGGTTTGCGTTTATTTGCACACCATGTGTTTGATAAAATGCATATAGGCGGATGTAATGTGTTTTTGTGTTTAGAAAGCCGGCCGGAGAGTCTTTGTTATCGGTCCGCCGTTGATTATTTTCCTAGCGGGAGCTTTACTCATCCGCGCCGGCTATCACCGCTTGAGTCACGTCAAATAAGAATAAAAATAAAAATGGACATATCTAGTCATTGGACCTTGTGTACATTTTGTTGGAGTAAACTTAGTCACGACCTATGTAAAAAAGAAGCTAACTGACTTGGTTGTTGTACTTCACTGTTTCATTTATGCGCTACCCCTAACACTCCTTCCATGTACTGTAAAATGCTCAGAATAAATTAGGCATATTTCAATTAGGCATGCTTCTTGTGCTCAATCTGAATGCTACTGTGTAGGACATCTTTCAATTAGGCATGCTTCTTGTGTGGATTGAAGAGTGAAATGTTACTTCCATGCTCTAATAACTCAATTCCATTGTATTTTATTAGGCCAAAATAAAGTATGGTTTAATCCATTGTTTCTTTTATGGTCAATCCAATCCATGCCATGGTTAATCCTGTTACATGAGATCTTGTGTACACTAAGAATATGTGTGATTCAATTGGATATTTGTGTAGGCGTTCCGCTTCCCCGTAGATGTTATGTGCATGAACTATTTGTCGAAATGCCTTACTGAGATTGGTGCTTTGCTTATAATATAAATTCAGTAGTTAACTCAGATGTATGAATTCTTTGGTGCTTAGCAATTAAGTTTTCTTATTTTTTGTTTCAGCTATATAACCAGTGTGAGAAATTTGAAGCTCAGTATTTAACTCACCTCATGGCTAGCATGCATGAGGTATACTGCCTACAGAAGTTTTAAAATACTGAGTATATCTTGCCTCGGTATTCTGGTAGTGATGTTGTTTATGGTGATGTAGATGTACCAGATATGTTGGTGATGTCGTGATTTGATATTTTGATGTCATGCTGAACATAAACATGATTCATGGAAGTATTTTTTGGCCAGAATTGATTTGTGTTTTTTGAGATTTTTGTTTTGATCTGTTGGGAAAACTTTGTTGGGCTGAAATGTATATGAGCTGTGGTTGGAATGTATATGTGCTGTGTATGAAATGTATTGGAGCTGTGTATGAAAAGTAAATGGAATGTGTATGAAATGAAAATGGACTGTGTATGAAATGTAAATGGGCCGAAATAGCTATCCAGTTTGTGCCCAATCTTGAATTTGGCCTGTTAACAAATGTCATGTGTTGACGTCATTTTCAGAAAATGCGACGTCGGCATTTGCCACATCATTTGTCATCCACGTTAGCGACCAACTCATCATCCAAGTCATCCATGAGTGATGTGGCAATCTGATCCATGACGTTCATTTTCGTCATAGATTTTGGGCTTTGGGCTGGGTTCAGTGGGCTTTAGACAGTTCTATGACGGCTTCAAATCGTCATGGATCATGTTAATCTATGACGAAAACTTAAGGACGTCACGAGAAGGGATCCGTGACGCTCAATACATGACCTTTTCAAATTTCGTCATAGATGCTGTTTTATGACGAATTTTCGATGATCTATGATGAAAATGGCACGTCATAGACTACAACATTTTTTGTAGTGCCTACATAAGGAGCCCCCCGGCTCCCGTTTTCTGCAGGCAAGCTTCCCTCTCCTTCCTTTGCTTGTGTGTTCAAGTTTGTGTGCTCAAAACCTCCGTAGACATAGCCAACCTTCCCAAGCTTGATAGCTCAAGAAAAAAAATCCACATCCTTAATCCACTCAAAGTCCACATCCGAAGCAAGGAAGTTTAAGTGCCTAGTTACCGGTTGCAACCCGGAGTTTTAGTTGAAGAAAAGAGTGCAGCAACCATGTGGAAGAAGACCACAAGTCTCTTCTCCAAGAAGAAGAGTTCGTCGTCGTCCAAGCCGTCATCAACCACGTCTTCGAGGAGGCACTCGGTTTCCGAGTCTCCCCGAAGCATGGAGACGGATACGGCACCACCGAGGAGGAACGATGCTCTCCTCCTTGGTGGTATGAGGGCTGCAAGAAGCACTTCCATGAGGTTTACCGAACCTCGTGGGCACACGGAGGAGCAGCCCGCTCCACCACCACGGTCGACTCGCTCAACCGCGCCACCTCCTTACACCCCGACATACTCTTCGTACGGCTTCATCATCTTGTCGGCGGAGGAGGAGGAGAGGCTCTCGAATCTTGAGAAGAGGCTTGTGCCCAACGTCGAGTTCGACGACCAAGCACTCTACACCTTGGGTTTTGGCACCGACATATACTATATGTTGGGGCACCTTGGATGGGTGCAGTTCTCCAACGGAGTATCGGTGGACACCCATTTGGGGTTCGCCTTGGAAATTTTGATGACTATTGCACCCATCATTGATGATGATGGGGTGCAAATCTTGTCATTCTGTTTGGAGGGAATCCAACAAGTGGTTCTCTACGAGCACGTTAGGGAGCTGCTTGGATTCCACAAGGAAGCTCCGGAGAAAGTTGACGTGCCACCCGGCATGTTGGCGGGATTTTGGAATATGATCTCCGGAGAAGCCCATCAACAACGCAATTGCATCCGCAACCCCATTATCCGGATATTTCACTCTTGGATGTGCAAGAGGTTATTGGGGAGGATGAAGGAAACGAAGGTGACCGACACGGAGTTGAATTGGCTACACTCGGCTTTAATTGCCAGGCAGCCAATAGACCCCTCTTACCTCATGATCAACCGTTGGTGTTGTGAAGCAACATCGGGGGCGGGTAATATTGGTTCGGGGTGCTATCTCTCCATGTTGGCCTTCTCCTTGCGGCCGGGGATCGCAAGAAACCCCGACCACCTTTTGCGTGGTACCTCTCTCGGCATTGAGTATTTGCGGCAAGGCAAATACATTAGTGGAGATGAGAGAGGAGGTTATCGGTTGGCCATAGTGAACCTACCCCTTCCGAATGAGAGGCTTACGCTTTTCACCGAAGGGAGGGAAGATTGGTTGGAAGAGGGACTCCTTGTCCCCGCAAGGAAAAACAAAAGAGGAAGAATCGTAGAGGAGGGAACATCCTCCGCACAAGCAAGTGGAGCACAACCCAATGTGCAACTATTCGGCGGGATCCCTCCTCCGCCAAGTTATTACGGAGGGCCACAAGAGCAAGCATGGGGGGTGGTGCACCGGTACCCCCACCAAATTATGTTGTGCCCAACGCTAACTTCGCGGAGTCCTACGCTCATCATCCCCAACCACAACAAAGCATGGCCATAATTGGAGGGTATGATGCAAGAAACGCTCAAAACATCGCAGCCATCCAAGCTAATGCAGCTCAACTTGGTGAAGGAAATGCAAATATTGCCTTCGAGCTCGGACGCCTTCACCTCATGGAGCCATTCGTCGGAGGAAATGTCCAATCATATTATGAGCAAGGGTATTATTATCAAGATCATCAACGTCAACAACCGGCGGAGGACTAGAAGATTTAGGAACTTTAGTTTTCTTTTCTCTTCTTTTTCTCTATAATTTTCAGCTTTTGCTTATGTGTGTTTGCGTAGTATTTCCTGTTTTTATTTAAATTTCAGCAAGCTTGTTTGTTTGTTTTCAGTTTGTATTTCAACTTGATGTCATCATTAATAAAGACACCACCTTGATTATATCATTGGAAAAGTTACAAAATTCGTGCCATGATGATATATGATTATAATTGCAGCTTTGTTTATCTTTGTAATTGATTTATGCAAGTTTAAGCTAGTGCTCTCTTAAAAATACAAATCTGTATTTATTTAAATGCTAGCTTAATTTTCAGCGGAGGTTATGATTAAAATAAAGACCCATAGTGTTTTATGTGCTCTCAAATTATGAATAGATCAAAGATGTCTTTTATGCTAAAAAATATCGCTAACCTTGTCACAAATATCGCTTGTGTGTTGCTCAACCTATCCAAAGCCTTATATATATTTGAGTGCGTAAACCTTAGTGTACAAGATTTATTTTTGAGTGAGTTATTGCAGGCCATGATTTCTACGGCCCGAGACTAAGAAGCTGGTCATTCCGTTTTTGCGTATCTATCTTTTTGCTAGCCTTTTATCCGTGCATTGTGTATCCCCGCATCGGAGATCTCACAAACTTCGCCGGATATCCACCCTTAAACCAAATATCATCTTTTGTGATTACCTCCTTGACCACAACCTATCGTTGAGAATGGATCATCAATTCAAGGAAGATCGCAAGACGGTGCCGACATAGAAGATTTCAAGTATCTCTCCAAGGAAGAATACCCCGATACCTACCTTATTTTTCGCCTCTTTGCTCGAGGACGAGCAACGTCTAAGCATGGGGGAGGAGGTAGGTACGGTGCAGTTTTATAGTTCAAAAGGGAGTATTTTAAAAAAAATGAAATGATGAATGAAAAAAATTCGGCGATATACGTGACTTCCAAGAGAAAAAATATATATATAATGAATGAAAGAAAGAAAGAAAGAAAGAAAGAAAAGAATGAGAAATATGAGAAAGAGAAAAAAATATATGTGCGTAAAGTGAACTCCCCGGCTCTCTAAAAGTGCATTCAAGGCTTCAAGTTAAAAAGACCCATTCTCATTTTTCCAACCATGTGCAATCCGATAACGAGGACTTCCTTTGTGCCTCGGGATCACTCTTTGCCATTTGCACATGTCCACTTATCTAAAGTGTGTGTATTTTTTTCTTTCCCCTCCTTGATTTAACATTATTTTCCAATGACCTTTTTAACGAGTCTCGGTAAGACCATGAGAAGCTTGTCTTGTTTTGACAACACCTCATTTATAAAATCTTGTTAGGACTAAACTTTTCCAAAGCTCCATATAAAGCCTACCACACATATATATGAGAGGGAAAGGAGTAGAATATATAGGCTTGAGAGACAAGTGAGATGAGAGTTCATGAGCAATATACAAGATGATTTAAATTTGTGAGCTTGGTATAGCTTTTCTTTATCTCGTTCTTTATTTCAAAAATTCTAAGATCTATTTAAACTTTGTGAGCATGTTAATACTCGTGGGATAAGCTTAATAAGAATCTACCCTCCGTAGAGATGAAGGCTAGTACATTATGGAACTTTAATGAATTAAAATTTTGAGAGCATTAGGTTTTCTCATGTGTGATCAAATGCAAAGTTTAAACATTGTTTGGCAATGATGATATCCATCGAAGGCTTACTCGAGGACGAGCAAGGTTTAAGCATGGGGGGAGATGTTGACGGTGAAAATCCGTCAACCTAGCCATGAGTTTACCTTCGGTGTTGGCATGAGTTTTATACCTTATCCATTGGTACTAACCCCCGTGGTATAACAAGTTCACGGGTCCTGGCGACTACTCTGTAACCACGACCCTGGCCATCCAGGTGTATTTCTTCAGTAATAAAGGTTGATTATTCATCAACAACTTTACTGTCTTCCTCCCTCAACGGGACTACCACCGAGTACGACTACTCGCGGCAACCCCACGATGGGACTCCGCACTCAAAGATCGCGGCAACGTGTACTCATTGATGGAAGCTTTTCTTCATTCATACATAAACAATTTTATTACAATTGTTTTTGTACAACTACTGCTACGAGCTATCTATTATAGGACTACTAGAGATTAAGTTTCTCGGCGTCTTGATCTGCAATAGGCGCCATCTGCTCCAGCAGCTCGGCGTACTGCTCGTCAGTACAGTTGGCGGCTAGCCCGCCGGCGACTACATCTACGGGAGCCTTCGGGAAGTACGACTTCATGAAGGCCAGCACTTGGTTCGGGATCAAATTCGCCAAATGCTTCACGTAGGTCGCCAGCCGGCTAGGGGCTTCTTTCAACCGGTCCACCAGCGGCGCTATCTTGGGACCGCCAGGATGAGGCACTAGCAGCCGCGTAATGGGGAGCGCGGCTTCTTCAAATTCCTTGAGCTGGGCCCGCAACTTCTCGCAATCCTCGTTCAGCTTCTGCAATGATTTGTAGCAGTCGACGAGGTCACGGTCTGATGCATTACGGAGCTCCATGTGCTTGTCGCACTCTTAAGCAAGCTCCTTATAATCATACTCTAGTACCTGGCGGGCCTCCTGCTCCCGGTAGAAAAGGTTCTTCAGATCAGTCTCCGAAGCCTTCAGCTGATCAACTCGAGTCTCAAGCTCTGCAATCAACAAGGCACAGTGGGTTAGACAACCTCTCGACCTCCAATAAGTACTCAGCAAGACAATGGTGTACCTTTGTTCTTGTTGCGAAGAGACTTGTTCTTCCGCACCAAGTCATCGCTCTTCGCCTGCATCTCGTGGATGTCATTATGGTACTTGGCGAAGGCGGTGTCCAGATTCGATCGCATGGCGGCCCTGTTTGCTTCTAGGACTTCGCAAGTTCCTCTTCCAAAGCCTCCGCCCGGAGCACGGCGTCGCCGAAGCCTTGAAGCATACTGGACTTCTCCCTGGACCTCTCAGCAATGTCCTGCGCAGACAACATACATCAGATGGGTACTCAACGCTAAAGGATTGACTACTCAATGGTTATGACTACTAACCTTCATCCATTGCTCGGCTTGCCGCACCGCTTCCAGGTGCCGAGCCACCGTTACCGAGTGGACCAGATCGTCCGCCAACAACTCGATCCCGCCACGACTACTCGTAGCGGCTTCGGTCATCAGCGCCGAGCGGATTGGCTCCATGTCTTGGATCTCCGGTGAGCGGACGACCACCTCCAGAGCGGGTTCTGGCAGTAAGTCGTCCCCTCTTCCTCCAGTCGTCGCGGCGGCTTCTCCGGCGGCCACCTCCATCGGCTCGGGGGCTTCTCCGGTAGCCTCCTGAGCCCCTGGTGCCACGTCCTCAACGGGCACCGCCGACGGGATATCGCTTCCTTCGGCCTCAACACCTATCGACAAGAAGACAAGTGCATCAGTCAATATGGTGACTACGACTACTCTTCGGGGCTAATTGCGCCTGAGAGAGTATTCACCTTCAACGACGCTGGCCTCGGGCAACGTGGCCTCAGCGGTCGGTGCCGCGGGTTCTGCCTTAGGGGCGGGAGCGGACTCCTCAGCAGGTGGCGCGGCTTCTTCCTCCACCACCTCCGCAGCGGGTTCATCCCCCTCCCAGGACAGGTCCGTCGACTTCCTACAGAGTACAGATCCGGTTGTCAATCAAGTACGACTACCCTATCAAGTTCTACTTGGGAAGAATGAGCAATTACAAGCTCGACTGGACTACCGTCACAGTTGGGGCGCCGAGGATACTGGCGATGTTGACCAGTCCCGCCTCGGCAGGCGCCTCTTCCTGTGCCTTTGTGGACGCTGCCTCTTCCGTAGCAGCAGCGGTGGGTTCCGTGCTCCCCTGGGCAGCAGGGGGCTGGCGCTCCATCTGCGCCAAGAGATCTTTTACAATGGGGGCTGGGCTGCGACTACCCTCAGCTGCCTCCCCCACCGTGTCCCAGACGTCTTCGTCGCCCTGCTCAACGGGCTCGGAAGGTGGCATCTCCTGCAAGTAAGGAAACTCTGTCGTCAACACACAAACTCGAGACATGAGTACTCGACTACACTAGTGAAGACGGCTTACGTCCTGAGATGTGGTCTCAGTGACCTTCAACTTCTTGGCCACATGCTTGCGGGATGCATTGCGCGGCCTCCTTGGCGGCTGTTGACGGTGAAAATCCGTCAACCTAGCCATGAGTTTACCTTCGGTGTTGGCATGAGTTTTATACCTTATCCATTGGTACTAACCCCCGTGGTATAACAAGTTCACGTGTGCATGTCGGTTTTGGAGTTTAGTGTTTATGCAGGGTTTTAGTTTTGAATGCAAGACTTTCGGGATAAGTTCATCAAGCACCTCATGACAAGACCTTGAAGCCACGTACAAGTCATGCAATGAAGCAAATTTAACTCCAAGAAGCCAGGGACTTGATCCGAGAAGACGACAGACTCCGAGGACCTGACCAGAAAAGTGCTGAATCTTGCAAGACAAGGAGTTGAGTCCAATTCGGAGAGAAACCGACGACATGGACCTACATGCGGAAGGGGGAAACATCCGGAAGCAAGGGAACCGACGTGGAGTGAAGGAGCCCTTGGCCGGGCCTAGATGGGCCCGGGCCGGCCGGCCGGTCCGGTCGGCCCCCAGCCCATCCAGGGCCCAAATGCCCCCTCCTTTGCCCTAGCCGCCAATCGGGCTATTTATAACCCCCTGACCGAGAGCCTCGGAGAAAAGAATTCGTCATCGGCCGCCGAGAAGCAGAGAAGAGAGGGACACCATCTCGGAGAGGAGAGGGTCGAGCTAGTTGACTAGGGTTCCCCTAGCCGACGTGGGAACCTTGCACGGATGACCACGTCGAGTTCCGGAGCTAGAAGCAAGATCAAGGAAGGATCCCGGTGGTGATCTTGTGGATGTATCATTGTTATAGTTGAATTATCAAGTTGAATCTTTTCCTAGCGATCAAGTGTTTCCTCAAAGATTTCGTTTTTCGATCGTCTTTGCTTATTCCAATTCTATTCTCGAGATAGATTACATAGGGTGTTCTTGTAGCCGCGGTGGCTAGAGGTACACGCCGGATCTTCCGAAAGAATCTCGAATTGTCTTTTGACTCGCCCTAAGCTCCCTGCATGAATAGGGATACGTTGTGACAGAACGGGGGTCTCGAAAGGCGGATGTTTTCGGATTTGGACGGGAAACCACGATTTAAAGAGGCTTCTATTAAGATTCGATTTGCTACTTCTTCTCTTGCTTGGAAATTCAACAAAAGGCTTACCCCGATCCTTCTAGATCGGTTTATCTACCCAATCTTACTTTGTTTTCTCCGGTCTTTAGTAGATTAGATTCGTTTTGTGTCTTTTACTTAGATGCATTAGGGTTTTATCGAAGATTGAAGTTACTTGGCTTTAATAGTTTAAGTTTTGCGTCACACATTTGTTCCACGGATTCGATACCTTGGGTTCACCACTCGAGGGAAGAAGGGTCCCTTGACTACGACGGGAGACTTGTACGCTTGCGAGTCACAAACGAACTTTGATATAATTATTAACCGTCAACAGTGGCGCGGCCGGACTAGCCTCCAGGCTAGCCAACGGATCCTGAACGAGAGGTACATGAGGCAAGCCAGGGCGGCTGAACCTCGACCGCGACTGGAAGCGGTCTTGTAGTGTCTCTTCGTCGTCATCCTCGTCGGACGTGTCTTCAACGACAATGGTGTCGTCTCCCTCGTCTACTCCACGCCGCTCCTTAGCCTTGGCTTTCCCTTCTTCTGGGACCCCGACCAGGTGAGGAGGCAGCGTCGGCTCGGGGACGAACTTCTTCAAGTCATTCTGCAAGAACAATTCATCAGTGCGACTACTCTCATGCAATGAGTACTCGACAACGGATGCGGCTACTAACCTCTTTTGTTGGGCGCGCGGCGGAGTACTCTGGTACTGGGCACGGCGTGTACGCCGACATATCTTTGAAGATCCGGGTCAGCCTGTCAACAATGTCGTCGTCATCGACTTCATCTCCAGGCATCCGCGACGTGTCATCGTCGCCAGTGTACTCGTAGCCCAGGGTGTCGCGAGCCATCAGCGGCTGCACCCTGCGCTTCATGAAGCTGAAGGCCACGTGCTCGGCCCTCAGCCCGGCTTCCCTCAGCACCTTGATTCGTGCCAACAACTCGGGCAGCTGGAGCCCTTCTTGCATCGTCGACTCCGAGTTCCACCACGGACGGTGCTTGGGCTGCTTCCTGCTGGGCTTCGGCAGCGCCGAGTGGTGGTTCGTAACGTAGAACCATTTTTCCTTCCAGTCATGGTTGGAATCTATCAACTTGTAGGAGAGGTATTGCTCGGCGGCATCCTCCCTCATCTGGATCCCTACTCCTCCGACTACTCGCGGATTGCTGGCGCTGGGTTGCGGTTCACCCGGAAGAACTTCCGGAACAAGATACAATGGGGTTTGATCCCCAGAAAGGCATCACAAAAATGAACGAAGACGGCGGTTTGGAAGATACGGTTGGGGTTGAGGTTGAGGTACTCGACGCCGTAGTACCCTAGTAGCCCATTGAAGAAGTTGCTCGCCGGGAGGGACAATCCACGCTCCACGAACTGTGCGAACATCGGGATCTCGTCCGGATTCTTCTCCATGGGGTACGGATCCCCGGCGGCGGCCCTCCACATGTCCACCTCCTTCTCCCGCAGGAATCCACTTTTGAGAAGGGCCAGCAAGTCCTCAGTCTTCGCCTTGGACTTCTTCCATTCACGGTTTGGATCTGGCCGCGGCGGGGACACCGGCGGTTATGTCCTTGCGGCAGATTCGACGGCCTCTTCAAGGCCCCTCTTCTTCCCGCCAGCGGCCTTTGTGGTCTTCGACGGAGACGGCTTCATCCTCCAAGTGCACGGTGTTTTCACGCGCATTCGCTCGGGGGGCTACTGTGGTGGCTTCCTACGGCGGCGCACTCGGATCTGTGCTCTACTCAACGGCGGCAGCGTGCACTAGTGGCGATTCCTGGCTAGATCTGCTGCGAATGGCTGCAGCTGTGTGGGGTAAAAAACCCTAAGGGTTTTGGCTTCTATTTATAAGTTAACGCGGCCCTCCAACGACCGGATGGATAAGTCTGCGCTCGGCTAACTCAGCGGCCGCGCGTGAGCCTTCAACTTCAACTAGTCGATGCGCTTCACCTCGGGGGCTCGGCTACTTCTACTCGACTTCCTTGGAAGCGACAAGACTCAGGAGCATCTCAGGACACATTTTACAAGATGACCCTTCAATTCGAGAGGAAGTACTCGACTCAGGGCTCGGGGGCTCCATGCCACGTGTCCTTCGGTTTTTTCTCTGGATTTTTCGGGATATTCTTACCAAAACTTCAGATGGACCCTCAGCCAGAGTCTACAACTCAACCTAAGGCTCGGGGGCTACTCCATATGGAGTGCGATTTTGCAATCGCACTTCCATATCAGTTTCAGCTTCAAGACAACACGGGCATTGTTGAAGACCTTCTAGGGTAGCACTCGAGGACTCTTAGGACTACTCGAGAAGACTTCAGGATTGCTCAAACATTAGCTGGAGTACATTGCAGCCTCGGGATGCTTCGACTACTCTTGAGGACTTTTGACTTGTAGTACTTAGGGACGCTTGAGGACTACTCGTTAAGGCCGTCAATACTACTCGAAGCTATCCTTCTCGACTACAAAGTACTCGGGGGCTTGTCGTATGGACCTCCCTGGGCCCACTACCTCGGTGGGTACCAGGACCGACTACTCGGTGGGCCCCTGGGACTACCCGACTTGCGCTGCACGGCACCTGATGGCGTTAAGCACAAGGACTACAGAGAAAAAGTACTCGGTTAGGAAGCTGTACATGTCTCGCACAGTATGGAAGACTCCTAGACGTACTCGACTAGTACTCTCTCCCCAAACCGACTTGTAACCCTGCCTCTTGGACTATATAAGGTGAGGCAGGGACCCCTCTCTAGATCATCTCATCTCACGGTGTAAGATTGCATCATCTTGTAATCGTACCCAATCAATCCAGAGCTACGCAGCATACAGGACGTAGGGTATTACGCACCTCGCGGCCCGAACCTGTCTAAATTGTGTGCCACGTGTCTCTTCCTTCGAGTTACAGATCTCGGCTAGGCACATTCATCTACTTCGGGTACTCCCCTTAGTAGGTTGCCGGTCTAAAACACTGACACCCACACCTCTACTTCCTCTACTGGCGTCGCCGCCTTCCTCTTCCCGCGTCGAGCCTCTCACCACCGCCACCTTCACCTTCTAGTCGCGTAGACTGTAGGTGAGCGTCTCATCGCCTTACCCTCTTGTGGTGCCCGACCTTCAAGTCGAGGTCGCACATCAAGTCTTGTGAGCTCGCCACTGTGTCCCGAAACGCTGCCGCGCCGCCGCACACGCGCGGTGCGATCTAGCCAGGCTGGGAAAACACTTCTTGTAGGTGCTGCTGCCGTCTGCGCCGCACGCGTAGCCCCGCTAGACGGCCTTTCTTCCTCATTCTGCCGCATGTTTTTCCCGGTCGTCGTATCGCCGCCGTTGTCCCGGCCACCGCCATGGTCGTGGCCACAACACACGCACACACGCACCTTCGCACATATCCACGTACCCGTGCACCCGCGCACGCTTTCGCTACGGAAGGGAAAAAGCCCGACCCTTTTTCTCTTTGTTCCTCGATCGAACCGAGCTCGCTGGCGTTCCACCGCGGCGAGCCGAGGCGCTGCCCTCTGTGATGTCTTTTCACCCGGTGGTGCGAGCGTCGGGTCGTTCTTGAGCTCGCACAACCATTCTCGTGCACGCACGCACGGCCTCTCGCTGACACCGGCCATCCCAGTCATGCCGCCGAGCCGCTCCACGTCTGTCCGCCGGGGACGTCATGCAACCACGCGCGCTCGCCACCCATTCCCGCGTCTGTGCTTCTGAGCACGCGCACGCACCCGTGTACGCCATGAGGTTGCGAACCAACCACTGGAGGCCTGAGGCCAAGGGCACCGCACCGCACCGTTCCGCCGCCGTGCCGGCCATGGCTTCAACCTCGCTGCATCGGTCTTCCCCCTCCTAAATCGTTTCCTTTGAGCCCTAGCAACCCAGTAGGACCCTGTGTACCTCGTCGTGGGGCATGTTGTCCTGGCGCTGTGAGATCTCACCGCCGGCAAGGCCAACCCGCGTCGCCGCTCCTTTGGGGCATTTCACCGAGCACATGGCGGTAGACTCTAAAACCCAGAGGGTTTTTGCCTTGCACACGCTGGGCCACATGTGGTTTTGGCCATAGCCAATCCCCCTGATTTGGTGCGGCCGGCCACTCATGAACGATGGCACAACGAAGCCCACGTCGCCCCGTGCCGCAAAAGATCCCTCCGGGATCCCGTGTGGGCGGCCGCACTAGCAGCCACGTGGGCAATAGCTGGCTTATAGCCATCAGCGTGGCAGCCACCTCAGTGCCAAAAGCCGGCCTGAAGCCATCTAACAGCCAGCTTTAAGCCCTTTAGAGCTAGCCAGTAGACTGCATAAAGTTAATGCTATTGCTTATGCATATTTTTGTTTTCGGAAAACTATTTTATATTTGGAAAATCATAATAAATCCATTTTTGCTCTGAAGAATACAAAACCTTTTCCAGAAATTCTCTAAAATCTTAAACTCCGTGCTAGGCTAGTGTTTGCTATCTTTTGGCTCTAAATTGTCGTTCTTTTGGAGTTAATTGCATTAGGATCGCTGTTAATTTTCTTTTACGCATTGATAGGAGCAGCTGGAGCCAAGGAGCTGATCTCGGAGTACGACTACGTCGGTAACTTTGCTGCAGAGGAGTACCCGACCCTAGGTTCACACCCGACTGACTTTGATAACCTATAGACATTGCAAAATAGATTTCTAGCGCTTTACTTTGTATGCATGATGAAGGACCGATTAGGCGACCAGAGAGGGGGGAGTGAATGGGAGCCGATAAAAATTCTTCTCAAGAACTTGGCCTATGCCCCCAAATCACTTCCGAAGAATCTCGCACGCACTTGCCAAGATCACGTAGTCACAACGGACCTACTGACCCTAGGAAAAAGTTAGATCAAGCCTAAGAACAAAGCGGAAGCAAGCGCCAAACGAACCGAGAGAAAAAGCTAGCACGAGGCAAGCTGCCGGCGAAAATTGTCGGTACTACGGCCCCCGGTCGGTACTACCGATATGGGCTTACGGCACCTAAAAACCGGGTTACCGGTACTACGGCACTGGGTCGGTACTTCCGACTATCGGTACTACCGACCTTGTGTCGGTACTACCGATAAGGACTCTCTATCGGCTGAAAATCGGGTCATCGGTACTACACACGGTGTCGGTAGTACCGCCCCCCCTAAAAATCAGCCCGCGAAACGACCCCAAACTTTCAATCGACCGATCTCCCAAACCACTTGGAGTATTGAGATGAAATTTTCGGGAGATGATGAACACCCCAAGGAGAGGTTATGCCCCAAAAATTATGGTCTCAAACTCCCTACAACTCCCGGAATCGCAAATCCTTGCCAAGAACACAAAGACCTAGGGTTCATCCAAAAGTCAACGAATCGAAGGCCAAATCCGACATTTGAGGGGTCATGATCATCACCAAAGGTGCGCAAGGCATCCATCCATGTTTCCCTCAAAGAAATCCGGGGAGAAACCAACTCAAATTCGCGGAATCACACCAAGAACAAAGACACGAAAACATGCACAAAGAGACCACGAAAAACACAACTCCGAATCTTCTATACAAACCAGGAAAGATTCACAAGGTCTAGCATGCCGCCCTAGCATCCATCCCTCTCAACAAATCTCACATGAAGCTCTCATGCTAGCCTAGAGAAAATGGAGAAGAAAATAGCTACGAAAAATGAGAAATGGGAGGGAGGAAATGAAACCCTAAGTCGCGGAGAGAGGGAGCCATCCACACACACTCATGGCTTATATATCAGGTCCCGCCGGAGTGGTAAATGACTCGACTACCCCTAACTTAACTACGGCGATACAACCCATGTAGGGGCATTTAGGTAATGTTTGTGGGTCTTGCCATCGGACGGCCACGCCTTTCTTTGCACCCCCGCGTCCTCCCGACGTAAGCCATGCGATCCCGCCGCGTGTCCTCCGCCTCGAAGCGTCCCGACACGCCGGATCCCGTCTCCGTCGTGTTGGGCCCTCGGACTTGGTTTTGAGGCCCAAACCAAGAAACTATCCGCCGATGGTTTTGTGGGCAAACCACCAAACCCCGCGTGCTCGGTCCGGCCTCCCCGCCAAACCACTTGACTTGACCACCACCGTGCACCGGCTCGCTTGTCCACGACTTCGTCTTGCTTGTGTCGCCACCATGTGACCCGCACCCGGTCCGCCGTCCATCGGGTCCCTCGAACCGAGCCTACTTGTCTCTCCATCTCCCCGGAGGCCCCTCAAGGCGAAGACCTTTCGCGCCCGTTCTTCACCTCGCAACAACACGAACTAGGCCGCGGCCTACACCTCGCACTAAGCCAAGAGTCAGTCCAACACCCGTTGTCAATCACTCATCACTGAGGAGCGGTCATCCATCGACCACTGGGACGCTCCTGGTCCTCAATCTCCCCCTTGATGAGTGCATTGACAACACACAACGCGAAATGAAATTCAGAGAAAGAAAGAAGGAAAGAAGAAAGGAAAACAAAGAAGCTCAACTCATGACCAAAACCAAGGAAAGGCAAAGAAAGATCACAAGCCAAGCAAAGCACAAACTCCACACTGAAAACAGCAAGAAAGCTCCCCCTGAGCAAATGCAAACTTCCAAATTTCAGCTCACCTCTTCTGAATTTTCATTAAGCTCACCTCTTCTCCCCCTTGTTGACAATGTATGAATCAAGGTGAAAATGCAGAAATGCAAAACGAAGCATATAAACATCTACATGAGCTTCTCAAATAGGCCAAATCTAGTGTCAAAGGCTAAAAATGAGACAAAGATCACACAAATAAATCATAGCATAGTCAAAGCATTGCCACAAGTAATATATGAAAATACAAGCATGTGACAAAGCAGAATTTTCAGATTTAAGCAATTGTACCAAAAGAAGACTCGCTTCACATGTAAAAGCCTATCCATGTCACACTTGAGCCACAAAGATGCATACCACTCAAAGATCATACAAGGATATCAAATTCTCAGCAAAAGATCATGGCAAACATTCATAAAGCAAAGCATGTCATGTCAAAGCTCATGAGCCATGTGTCCACTTCGGGGAGACTTCTCCACTTGTGAACATCATGCAACATGTTTTGCACCCATATGTGAAAGATAAGTCATTTTAAGCATAGACATGATGGATGGAGCATTTTTCAAGCATTATACACTTCTTTTCAAGATTAAATCATTTAATGGTACATGAAGTGCCTTTGCGGCAAAAAGAAGCGTATGCTCCCCCATGAATGCAACATAGGCTAAACATTCACAATGATATTTGGGCTTTGGCCCAAATGCAAGAACAAGGCATCCAAGCACAATCTAAGCATGAAAAGCACATTTAGACCAAACTGTGACATGGATACACAACTACACACGAGTGGAGCATGTTTCATCAAGAATTAGTCAAGATTAGCATTTATTTCAAAAAGGGCTATCTCACCACACATATATCTCAAATATTTCAAGAGCATAGCCTCACATCACCATTTCTCCACACATATGACCAAAATCTCACAAATAGCCAAAGAGACTCAAATATGGCATATGAAAGAAGCTCATCATCCTAAAATGCAATATGATACAAATGCAACATGATATATGACAAGATGGCTATCCAAACATGGTTTATACATCAAGCCAAGCATGTATATACATCAAAGTAAAACATGGTATGATACATATGATACAAGAGAAAATCCCCCAAGAAACAACTCGAAAGGGCAACAAATCCCAAGTTCCCCCCGCAAGCGCACAAATGTAGCTTGGTCGAGAGGCTTTGTAAATATGTCGGCTAGCTGATCTTGGGTAGGGACATGGCTCAACACAATGGTTCCTTTCTCCACATTGTCCCTCAAGAAATGATACCTCACTTCTATGTGTTTGGTTCTGGAGTGAAGCACTGGGTTTTTGGCTATGCTTATGGCACTGGTGCTATCACAAAGAAGTGGGATCTGGGTGCACTCCTCACCAAAGTCTCTCAAAGTGTATGAAATCCACAACAGCTGGGAACAACAACTCGCGGCTGCAACATACTCCGCCTCGGTGGTAGACTGAGCTACACTAGACTGCTTGCGGGAAGACCATGAGACCAACGAAGACCCAAGAAACTGGCAAGTACCAGAAGTAGACTTCCTCTCGACTCGACATCCAGCAAAATCCGCATCGGAAAAACCATGAAGAGAAAGAGTCGAGGAGGACGAATACCAAAGGCCAAGACCAAGGGCGGACGTAGGTACCGAAAATCCTCTTGACGGCCTGACGATGTGATGTCCTCGGCGAAGCCTGAAAACGAGCGCACAGACACACGGCCGAACCGTATGTCCGGCCTCGTCGCCGTCAAGTAGAGGAGGGAGCCGATCATGCTCCCGTACTCCCGCCGGTCCACCGGTTCTCCGTCCTCATCCGCATCCAAAGTGGCCGTACTCCCCATGGGAGTCGACATCGGCTTCACATCTTGCATCTGGAACTTCCTCAGCATGTCTTTTGTGTACTTGGTCTGGTGCACGAATGTTCCATCCTTCACTTGCTTGATCTGCAGCCCGAGAAAATACTGAAACTCGCCCATCATGCTCATCTCGAACTCTCTGCTCATCTCATCTGCAAACTTGGCAACAAGGTTATGTGATGAGCCACCAAAGACAATATCATCCACGTATATCTGAACAATCAACAAGTCATTTCCATGCTTGAGGAGAAACAAGGTTCTATCCACGGTACCCATCACAAACCCTCTGCTCAACGAGAAAACCTCTCAATCTCCCATACCAAGCACGGGGCGCTGTTTCAACCCATACGAGCCCTTTTCAACCCGTACACCCCGTGTGGGTACAACTCGCTCTCAAACCCGGGTGGTCGCTTCACATACACCTCCTCCTCTATGACCCCATTCGAAAAAGCACTCTTCACGTCCATCCGAAACAACTTGAACCCTTTAGCCACGACAAAGGCTAGAAGGATTCGAATTGCTTCAAGACGGGCCACGAGAGCAAAGGTCTCCTCATAGTCGATCCCCTCCTTCGACTATACCCCCGAGCAACAAGTCCGGACTTGTTCCTCACAACCATCCCATTCTCTCCCTTTTTGTTGTTCCAAACCCACTTGGTTCCTATGGGATGGCAATTTGGAGGTGGTTCAACTAACTCCCACACCCGGTTCCTCTCAAAGTTTTCCAACTCCTCGTGCATAGAATTGACCCGGTTTGCATCGGATAAAGCATGTCCAATGTCCTTGGGCTCAAAAGTGGCAACAAAAGCAAGATGAGCAAAATGAGAGGAATTCCTGGACCTTGACCGTGTAGTGCGTTCGTCGATGTTCCCAATGATCTTCAACAGGGGATGCACTTCTTGAATCCACCGGGGAGCCTCACGCCTCGAGACTACCTCCCCCTCAAATTCAGCTTCTCTCGCCTGGTCCTCTTGTTGCACCGTCGTTGTCCATGAAGTAGACGGTCCACGCTCCGTAGTGGTCGTAGGGGAAGTAGTGGGTACACACTCAGGTTCAGGCGCATGGTTCTCTCCATCATCATCTCCAGCTTCATCCTTCTCCTCTTCAAACAGGTCCTCGGCCACTTCTTCGTCACCTGCACATTCAAAGCCAAGAGAGGTATATGACATTGTCTCGTCGAATGTCACCTCGCAAGTCTCCATGATTTTGTTAGTCTCAAGGTTAAGCATCCTATAGGCTCTAGAGTGGTTAGCATATCCAAAGAAAATACCATCACTAGACCTAGCCTCAAACTTGTCGAGTTTTCCCTTCTTCAGAATAAAGCACTTGCAGCCAAAAACTCGGAAGTGACTCACCTTGGGTGCCCGACCATGCATAAGCTCATAACGAGGCCTTCTTCTTGAAAGCTCGCAATAAAATCTCGTTGGATACATGACAAGCCGTATTGACCGCCTCGGCCCAATACCTCCTAGGAGTCCCGTGCTCATCGAGCATCGTCCTAGACATCTCACAAAGAATCCGATTTTTCCTTTCCACGACTCCATTTTGAGGGGGCACATAAGGGGTCGAATACTGATGTTCAAGACCTAGATCACGACAAAAGGCATCAAAACGAGAGTTCTTGAACTCAGAGCCATTATCACTGCGGATAGCTCGAATAGAATTCCCATGCCTCTCGTTTTTCAACCTAACGATCAGATCTCGAACAAAACCAAATGTCTCACTCTTATCTTCCAAGAAAAACACCCAAGCATAGCGAGAGTAATCGTCCACCACAACAAGGACATACCACTTCTCACCCACCGAGCGAACTCGAGCTGGCCCAACAAGATCCATATGCAACGGCTACGTCGGATGCTCGGTCATGACATCGGTCAGGGGTGGATGGGGAGTGGCTACCATCTTGCCATGCCTACAAGGAGCACAAACCAAATCCTTCTCAAGCTTCAACTTCGGCAATCCTCGGACAAGGTCAAGACCACTCAAGCGGGAAACCAAATCAAAGCTCAAGTGTCCCAACCGCCTATGCCATTTCCACAAATCGAGAAGAAGGACCGGCCATCAAACGGCGAAAGCGGGACCCAAAGAACGAGAGAAATCGACCACGAAAATCGACCCTCGGGGATGATCATACGGACAAGATCACCTCGAAAATCAAGCAAACGAGACTCGCCGGACTTGAAACGCACCTCAAAACCCTCATCAAGCAACCGAGAAACCGAAAGCAAATTGAAACCCAAAGACTTCACAAGAGCCACTCTCTTCAACGTTACCTTGTCACTCACATGCACAACACCCTCGAGACAGACACCCTTCCTCGTCCATTGTCCCCAAATGTGATGTACATCTTTTCCTTCACTGGGGTGAGGCTGGAGAACCACTTCTTATCTCCGGTCATCTGTCGAGACCACCGGAGTCGATCAACCAAATGTTCTCCAAGCCCCCGCTGCCGCATCGAAACAAGAACGAGAATGAGCTAGCGACTTGACACTGGGGTTAGCACAAAGAAAGTTAAACCAGTGTCGAGCTATCTGCTCAAAAGAGGGGTTAGCAAACATCACTCCCTTGCCACTAAACTTCCCATGTCCCATGGGAGGAGTACGAGCACCACGAGGGGGAAAACGTGGCCCGTAGTTCCTCTCGGAACCCAAAGCTGCGATCATCTCCCCTAAACCCGTATTGAGGACGAGTAGGGGGAAGTCCAAGAAAACCACCACGAGCCCGACCAAACCTCTCACCAAGCACGCACACCATCATCTCTCCTAGCAAACCTCTCACTACCACCTCTCCGTGGGAACCCGCCTTAACACTCCTCACACTTCCCACACCTCGTGGAAGTGGCACTCTAGGCTCAGGAATACCATGAGACTGGCGATACCTGTCCTGGTTTGCTTTCTCCCTAGCAAGCCTCTCATCCCTCTTCCTCTTGTAGCAAAACTCTGCAAGATGCCTCTCCTTGCCACAATACTCACACCTGAAGGGGATGGGTTTTGGTTTTGGCTCTGGCTTCTCTCTAGGCTTCTCACCCTTCTCACCCACAAACTTCACCGGTTTCTGGAAGTCATTTGTCTTAGGTGGGAATTTGGGTGGATCTTGGGTTGTGTCAAGCTTGTTGCAAAGGTGGTTTGGCTTTGGTGTGAAAGAGTTCTTGGGTGCTTTTGGAAGTGGGACTTGGATCTCTCCGATCACCTCAAACTCGGGGTTAGACTCAACACACTTCTCATACACACTCTCCCCACTTTGTTCTCTCCCACTTTCTCACCCAACTTCTCAAACCCCAAACCACGACCATCGGCTCTCTTGAACTCCTCAATCATGATTTTCAATTGAGGTTCCTACCCGGACAATCAACCCAACACCTTCCTCAAATAGTCATTCTCCTCATAGATGACATCCAAACGGGAAGTAAGTTCAAGATTGCGCAAAGTAACTTCATCACGGCTAGAACATGCATTTGCAACGGGAGATTTCAAAGATGCTTCCAAAGAACTAATGGTAGAACGAGCATCAACAAGCTTAGCATGCATAGTAGGACATGATTTATAAGCACCAAGCAAAGTGGGTCTAGCCTTAAGCTCATCATATTCGATCCTAAGAGCATCTAGTTTAGCCAAAGTAGAAGCATTCTTCTCATTAAGCAGTTTGATCTCATTCAACCAAGCATCACACTCAACACATTCAACATCATCAGGAGTAGTAGTAGCAAGTTTCAAAGAGTCATTCTCAAGTTTCAATTCAAGCAATTTTGACTCTAACTCTCCTACTTTCTCGCTAGCATTCTCAAGCCGAGCCCTAAGATCTTTCCTCATCTTTTTGGCATCTCTCAGCACACTATCACGGTTATCAATCAAGCCATTCAACCTAGCAATCTCAGCAAGCAAAGAGTCGGGATCATGATTTACCTCATCCTCCGAGTCGGAGTCGCTGTCTTCCTTCTCGCTCTTCTTGCTGCTTGAGCTATGGGCCATGCCACAAAAGCCCTCAAGCGCCACACAGCTCAACCCGCTGAGGTTCCCGCTTGCACTCTTCTTGCCCTTGCGCCTCCCGGCGTCTTCATCTTCGCTGCTTGAGCTTGACTGCTCCTCGCTTGAGCTTGAGTCGACGTCGCTCGCACCGGCCACCATCGCTCTTGCCTTGTTCTTCTTGTAGACGCTCTTGCTCGGTCGCCGCTTGTCCTTGTCCTTGCTCTTGGACTTGCTGAAGTGCTTGCCCTTGAAGGAGTACTTGTCTTCACGCCTCGGGTGCGCCTTGTACTCGTTCACCTTGTACTTGTTCTCCTCCGCTTCCGGGCACTCGGCGATGAAGTGGCCTCCCTTGCGACACTTGTAGCACGTCCCTGAGCTCCGCCTTGCATTCCTCCGACTCTCGTGTAGTCGATCAAACCTCCTTGAGAGCAAGGCCAGCTCCTCCTCGCCCAGCACATCAAACTCCTCATCTGGAATGGACATAAGAGAAGACAAGGAAAACTGTCGACAGGAAGGGTTAGATTTGCCCTTTGATCCGCCCACAAGAGCAAGACTATGGTCATTCGAGCCCTCATGCTTGGATTGCAACTTCCTGTCAACCTCAGCCGACTTGAGCTTAGAAAAGAGGTCATCCAACTCAATAGTCAAATAATGTCCAGACTCCTTTATGGCCTCAACCTTAGCACCCCAAACATTTGGGTCCAAGACATGCAAGAGCTTCAAAGCCTGATCATGCTCGGTGTAAGGAAAATCCCCAACATTAGCTTCCATGTTGTTCACGATGGCGGTGAACCTCTGAAACATCGCATCAATGTCCTCACCGGGAAGTGGAGTGAAATTCTCATATTGCATCCTAAGAGACAAAGAGGCGAGCCTTCACATGGTTATCACCACCGTGAGCAACCAACAACTTCTCCCAAATTTGCTAAGCAAGATTCAAATGGCGAACACGCTCAAACTCAGGATCACACAAGCTCCGGACCAAGTGATCAACGGCTTTTGCATTAGCCTCATACTTGTCCTTAGCACCGGCATCGGTCACCATAAGAGTATGGATGTTGAACGGAATAGCATAGGTCTTGTCAAGCACAATGAAATCCAACAGCTTCCCACAAAGAAAGATCATCATACGAGCCGCCCACTTGTGGTAACCCTTGCCATCGAAGTGCGGCGGACCGCCCCGCTCAACGTACGCCATCTTAGGATTCGAGACTTGTCAAAGTCGCAAGGAATCCGGCACCAAGCTCTGATACCAATTGAAGGACCAATTAGGCGACCAGAGAGGGGGGGAGTGAATGGGAGCCGATAAAAATTCTTCTCAAGAACTTGGCCTATGCCCCCAAATCACTTCCGAAGAATCTCGCACGCACTTGCCAAGATCACATAGTCACAACGGACCTACTGACCCTAGGAACAAGTTAGATCAAGCCTAAGAACAAAGCGGAAGCAAGCTGCAAACGAACCGAGAGAAAAAGCTAGCACGAGGCAAACGGCGGCGAGAAATTGTCGGTACTACCGGCCCCCCGGTCGGTACTACCGATATGGGCTTACTGGCACCTAAAAACCAGGTTATCGGTACTACCGGCACTGGGTCGGTACTTCCGACTATCGGTACTACTGACCTTGTGTCGGTACTACCGATAAGGACTCTCTGGCAGCTGAAAATCAGGTCATCGGTACTACTCGCACGGTGTCGGTACTACCGCCCCCCCCCCTAAAAATCAGCCCGGTGAAACGACCCCAAACTTTCGATCGACGGATCTCCCAAACCACTTGGAGTCTTGAGACGAAATTTTGGGGAGATGATGAACACCCCAAGGAGAGGTTATGCACCAAAAATTATGGTCTCAAACTCCCTACAACTCCCGGAATCGCAAATCCTTTCCAAGAACACAAAGACCTAGGGTTCATCCAAAAGTCAACGAATCGAAGGCCAAATCCGACGTTTGAGGGGTCAAGATCATCACCAAAGGTGCGCAAGGCATCCATCCATGTTTCCCTCAAAGAAATCCGGGGAGAAACCAACTCAAATTCGCGGAATCGCACCAGGAACAATGACACGAAAACATGCACAAAGAGACCACGAAAAACACAACTCCGAATCTTCTATACAAACCAGGAAAGATTCACAAGGTCTAGCATGCCGCCCTAGCATCCATCCCTCTCAACAAATCTCACATGAAGCTCTCATGCTAGCCTAGAGAAAATGGAGAAGAAAATGGCTACGAAAAATGAGAAATGGGAGGGAGGAAATGAAACCCTAAGTTGCGGAGAGAGGGAGCCATCCACACACACTCATGGCTTATATATCAGGTCCCGCCGGAGTGGTAAATGACTCGACTACCCCTAACTTAACTACTGGCGATACAACCTATGTAGGGGCATTTAGGTAATGTTTGTGGGTCTTGCCATCGGACGGCCACGCCTTTGCCGCACCCCGCGTCCTCCCGACGCAAGCCATGCGATCCCGCCGCGTGTCCTCCGCCTTCAAGCGTCCCGACACGCCCGGATCCCGTCTCCATCGTGTTGGGCCCTCGGACTTGGTTTTGAGGCCCAAACCAGGAAACCGTCCACCGATGGTTTTGTGGGCAAACCACCAAACCCCGCGTGCTCGGTCCGGCCTCCCGCCAAACCACTTGACTTGACCGCCACCGTGCACCGGCTCGCTTGTCCATGACTTCGTCTTGCTTGTGTCGTCACCATGTGACCCGCACCCAGTCCCGCTGTCCACCGGGTCCCTCGAACCGAGCCTACTTGTCTCTCCATCTCCCGGAGGCCCCTCAAGGCTGAAGACCTTTCGCGCCCGTTCTTCACCTGCAACAACACGAACTAGGCCGCAGCCTACACCTGCACACTAAGACAAGAGTCAGTCCAACACCCGTTGTCAATCACTCATCACTGAGGAGCGGTCATCCATCGACCACTGGGACGCTCCTGGTCCTCACATGATGATGAACCTTGCACTGCCTACTTTAAATATCCTGTCCTTAATTGTCCTACTACTATATATGTTCATAAGCGTGTATATACACTGAGCTTCGCGATGCATGTGTTGGGATGGGAATAGTGGTTGTTGGTGTGAGTGGGCTAAAACCGGCAGGAGAAGGCGTTTTGGGTTCTTTGGCAGGGGTTAGATCGAAACAACCGATCTGGGTTCGGGGATAGGGGTACACTCCTCATTGTATCCCTACTTTGGCAGTTTTCAGAGCCTAGGTGTCATGGTTTTACTTGCGCTTGGAGGTTAAGCGCTCACCCCGGACTGAAACTGAGTGGGCCAACCGCTTCACGGGACTTTACGTACACACCACCCCGATTAGTGGGGAAGAGGTGGAGAGAGACCACCTTCTCTTTGTGTGTCGCCTGTGTGGCCACACAAGGGCATTTCACAGTTCCAGTGCAGTTCCCTTTGCGAGGCGGACCGCTTTGAGGGCCGGATGCAGGATGGAACTGTAACTATCGAGAGCTCGCACGGTAGGATGGGAATGGTCGACCGTACACCGACCGAGTGCCATTCCGGGTTGGGTACAGGTGTGCACACTCTATAGAGTCATTCGATCTATAGCTAAAGTTGCGTCCTCAGTCATGGACGAGCCTAGTTGATTGTTGGTTCTCATGTTTTGGGATTTCTACCTTCCCCCTATAGATGAGTATATGGTGAGCCGTGGTTGCAGTCGGTTAGAGGAGAGAGGCTCCATCTACCTCATTGATCCAATTGCAATCATTGAGGTGCGAGGAGAGGAAGTTCTCGCATCGACCCTAGACAGGAGTAGGTTGTGGAGACGGGGCCCTAGGTGACCAGGTGCTTCCGAGTTGTGTTGAGAGCTTTGGGTTTGGGATCTTGTTGGAGATACCTTGATATAACCCTGCTGCTGTTGCATAGGAAACCCGAGCCGCTTACTTGTCTCTTTTTCTCCCTTTAGATGTTAGGCCACGTAAAGCTACATACAGTCGGTGATGTGATCCTATCCCACTCCTTGGGGATAGACTTTGGATGTGCTGGGTTTGAGTCCAAGTACGAAAACAACGCCGATGGATGGTATGACTGAGGATGCGTCGCTTCGCTAAAAGATGCCTGTGGCGAGAAGAATAAAAGATGGAGACCCTTCTGAGAAGCTAGTTACCATTGCGTAGAATTTCACTTTGATTTCAGCCAAGAGGCTTGTAATGACGTACTCCATAATGGACATGTAATAAAATATGTACTTTTACTCTCATGTGATGCGATGTATGACTTTGTGTATTTATCTGTGAGACGTTCTGTACGGGATAGCCACTGATCCAGGGACTATCACGATGGTACAGGGATTCGGGTTTTCTATGAAAATGCGGGGTTTTACAGCAACTTACAATGAATCGCAATGTGTATGCCAGAAGTGTGTTACTCTGTTTGTGTCATTATATGGCAGTAGTTACAACGAATTGCAATGTGTATGCCAGAAGTTTGTTACTCTGTTTGTGTTAATCTGCGTTTCCTTTGCCTCGTGCTGCAATGAATTTTGTGATGTGTGACACATTAAGATTTGTGACCCAATTGTCATTCCATCCATTCTTCATTCATTCATTTAAGTTTTTCATATGTGACAAAATTTTCATTCTTCCTCCACACAGATGAAGCAAAAGCACCATTTTAACATAAGAATTACTTCTTTGCAGCATGCATCCCTAGTAAACATCCAAATACTACACAAACAACATCCACAATAATCAAATTCATCTTCCAAATCACATTGTCCATCTTCTCCTCCAGTGCTTTCTTCCTCTGCTTGTCCTTCAGTGCTTGCCTCTGCTCGCCGCTCCCAATTTGACATTGGAAACCATAAATCCACAATTCTTGGTGTACTACAGAATCAAAAGCATATAAGAACCCTAACTCAGATTTGGGAGACACAGCAAACTACTCATCGAGTTCCTTGCACACTTCAAATAAAGATGACCATGGTTTTCACCTTCCTTCTGCGTCTGCCCCTCCACCACCTGAGCCATACCACAGTCCGTGCAAGGGACCAATGGAAAGCCGCTTAGCTCGCCGACTGGATCCAAGCCGATGGAGTGATTGCGACTGCTCTGGCAACCTTGAACCCTACTCCTCGCATGTGCACCTCCAGTCGAATCGGTGTAGTGCGACATGTGTGCGACGGTGGGGAAGGACGGGCGGGCGGCGGTGGTGGAGCTTAGATCGGGGAAGAAGAAGGTGGCCGGAGTCGGGGCGGATGCATATTCATTCGGCCAGGGGCATTTCGAACAGTGGAGCACTTGTTGGCGATGAGGGTTAGTGTACTAGTGTCTCCGGGGCAGATGCATATTCATTCGGCAAGGGGCATTTCTAAGAATGGAGCACTTGTTGGCGACGATGGTTAGCGTACCAGCGTCACCAGGGCGGATGCATATTCATTCGGCCAGGGGCATTTCGGACAATGGAGCACTTGTTGGCGATGAGTGTTAGTCTACCTGCATCGCCTTTGTCGGTCGGGTAGGCTACGGTTATCTTTTTTATATAGGCTTCTGACGCCGACGCATAGGCCCGACGCTATTTTTTCTAAATTGAAACTACCTTCCCTCAAATATTATACCCTATAAACAGCACCAAAAAATTCGTAAAAAATATGAACAATTCATAGTTTGCAGTTTAGTATTTGAATAAAATATCAACAGACACACTTGTCTAACCAAATTTCTTGAAATTAGATTTTTTATCTCTTGTTTACGATATAATAATTATAATAACGTCTAGTGTGTTCTAAAAATTGTACAAATTGAGTTGGAAATATAATTTAAGTCTCTAAGCTTGTCTACAAAAATTCAAATGGTTTCGAAAACGGAAGATTATACTTGTGTACAAATGTCTACATCTCTCACATAGTTTCTTAGAATGTTACTTCAACATTGAAAATTTCCACACTTTAAAACATGTTCGAACACACATGCATTTGAAATTTTAACATAATCTTGTGTTCACCATAAGATTATGAAATGCACAGTTTCATTAGTAATGGTTGTGTAAAACAAATATTATTTCTATGTTGTACTTATAAGGAACAATATAAGGTGTATAAATAGCATCGAAGAAATGGAATTACATGGGAAAAATGTCATAAATGAACAGATGTTGATTTTAAAAATTTCAGAAACAAATATCATGAAATTTGGATTACGGTTGAAAGAGAAATATGTGATACAAAATTTGATTGCAGATTGAAAGGGGAAAAGAAAACTATTCTTCATTCGAATAGACCTGGCCGCGCCCCTTCATTGGTGACAGTGGTTGTTAATCATCGTATCATTTGCGCATCCGAACCTTTTTAATAAACGTTCCACCTTGTCTTCCGCCTTCTATCCCCTTCTCAGGCTTCCGCCTTCCTCGTCTCTGTCACAGCCTCGTCTCTCTCGCAGAGATGGCCCGCGACTCTAGGTGGTGGTTCTGCAAGGAGGAGGCCCCGCAGCCACGTCCCCGTCTGCCTTCCTCGGTGCTGTCCACCACCTTGCCAAGAGAGTGAGGTTCCGCAGTGACGAAAAGGAGCCGTCCCAGCACGTCGCCCCCGTGCGTTTTCCTCGGTGCTCCATGGAAGAGGTCGGTTCTTCGTCCACCCGAGGGAGGAAGCCGTACACACACACAAGGGCCAAGTTAGCGGACTCCAGCGACACCCGCCATGGAGAGGCAGCGTTTTTTCCTTAATGCGAAGGAAGAAGCGGTCCACGCGCATAGAGGTGAGCGCGGACTCCTCCAGTGACAACCCAGGCAGAAGAGTGGTGGTAAACCTCATCTCCTCCAGCGACGACTCCGGCAACAACTCTGAAGACAATTCGGAAGACCATCAGGCAAGTTCTGAAACGATCACTCACGATTTGTCCTTGTACCTTCACATCTTCACTGATCAATTGTTCTAATGCATCAATTTCCATTTGTCGTAGGAAGTTGTTGCACATGACATTGACAGGATTTGGACTGAAATCAGCAAGCTGAAGGAATCAGCTGAAGAGAAGCGAGCAAGTTTTGAAACCAGTTAGAGCTAATCAAATTTCTTGTAAATTACAACTATTATGAAGCTTGCATCAATATAATTTTTCCTTTGTTTTAGGAACGTGCTGTTACTCGGGATGACATTGACTACATCTGGAAAGGAATCGACAAGCAGGATGAGAAGCTTAAAGCCACAGAAAAGAGGCAGGAGATTGAACTTCTAACGAAGAATGCTGAGCTGCCAGAAAGAGTTGCAAAACTAGAGACAAGGCTAGCTGAACTTGAGGCAACATCACGAAAGAAGCCATCTAGCTAACTAGTTCCCTTGTAGTTCCAATCTAGCTTGGTGATGCGCCTAGCTGATGTAGTCTTATTTTGGTGATGTGCCCTGTAGATGCATGTCAGATGTGAATATGTTTGTTATGAGTTAGTTTGCTTGGTGATGTGAACTTGTGATGCACGTCATATGTGAACATGTGATGCTATATCAACAACCACAATTGTTTAACCAAATTTCTTGAAATTAGATTTTTAATCTCATGTTTATGATATACTATACTAGTAGCAGAGTAGTACTTGATTACATTACTTATTTTAAGGCCCACACAAGCCCACTCGCGCTGGGTTAGTAGGGAAGGATGCCTCCTTCATGCAGTCTCCTCCCACTCTCCAATCGTCGCCGCCGCTTTCTCCCCCTCGCCTTCGTCCCCCTCACCTCCCCCCATGCCGCAACGCACGCTACACCCCTTCGCTAAGATGCATGCCACACCACACTCGGTGCAATGCGCACCACACCTCTGACAAGGAGATCTGGAGGAGGAGGGACCCAGTAGCGACGACGGCGACAACGACGACGACTGGAGGAGGGATCCAGCGATGATGATCACGACTAGGAGGAGGAGGAGGGATCCATGAAGGACCGATACGGCGAACCAGAGAGGGGGGAGTGAATGGGAGTCGATAAAAATTCTTCTCGAAGGAGATGGAATCTCCAACAAGACGAACATGGCTTGCAACACACATCTCCGACTCACTACCCAAGTTGGTCAAGTCCACAACAGCCACTGAAGTGCTACTCGACCTAGGAACCAACACACAACCTTCCGAGCCAAAACACAAACACGCACAGCGAAAACTTGCACGGCTTGCTGCCTGTGCCACACCGGTCAGACCGATGGCTTGTGCCGGTCAGACCGGTGGCACCGGTCAGACTGGTGGACAGAGCCGGTCAGGCCGGTGGCTATAGCAGCCGCACAACAAACGTTCCAGAGAGCCTCAGTGACTTCTCTAGGCCCTGGAACAAAGACACCCCCAAAACACAACCAGCAAGGAAGGAAAACCTACACAAAGCCTAACAAAACAATTCCAAACAGACCAAGAACTGACCAGCTGCACCAAGACCCAAAGACACACAAGTCAAGCAGTTCACCCGACGAAAATCCCACAGGTGACTCGCACCGGTCAGACCGGTCAAGAGCACCGGTGAGACCGATGTAGCCTGGGCAGCTCGGGATAAACAGCACCCGTGGGTCAACTCATCCAAATCCAAACTTCGATCTCCTAAATCGCTACACGGACTTGAACAAGACTTTGGGGATAATAGGAACACCACATGAGGAGTCCATAGCCATGATTTTGTCCACCAAAACTTGCCAAATCAAGAGGAATCGAAGAAATCCCGCCAAGAACTCCTCTAACCCTAGAACGCCGAAAACCCCAAAATCGAGTCCCTTAACTCACGGATTTGGGAGGGGAATCACAGGCCAAAGAACCACAAAGGGTTCCCACAAATTTCCCCCATCAAATCCCCAAGAGCAAGGTCCCGAAAACACCCCAAGAAAACCACCAAGAGAGAGCTCCGAAAATCACCACCAAGAACAACCGGAACAACACAATAAAGCCTTGAGGAACCACGCCGAATCATCTATACATACCAAGGAGGTTCATACAAGGTCTAGCTTGCCGCCCGATCGTCCAACCCTCTCACAAGATCTCACCATGAAGCTCTCAAGCTAGTCCTCTCGAAATCCTAAGAAAATATGAAGGGAAAATAGGAAAGAAAATGAACTAGGGTTTAAGAGATGACTGCCATCCTCTCACCTCATGGGTAATATGGAAGCAACTGAAAGTCTAAAATACCCTTACTTTATAGCTAGGGATACAAGCCCCTCAAGGGCGGTTTTAGAAGTCTTTATCGTCGCTCTATCGGACGGATGCCCGGCGACCGCAACCTGCTTAGCCTCGACGCAAGCCTTGCGATCCCGACGCGTGTCCTCCGCTTCAACGATTCCGGACTGCGTCGGCGCACACTGGTCAGACCGGAGCTCCTCACCGGTCAGATCGGTACCCACCGGTCAGACCCGTCAGACCCACCGGTCAGACTGGTCTAGCACTGCCGCAGCACCGTCTTCGTTTTTCGGTCTTGGCTTTATGGATTAACCAAGGAACCCAGTGGTTTTCTGGTGAACCACTGGAAACCCCGCGAACTTGGTGTAGCCTCCGCCAATCGCCACTCATGACTCGACTCCCACGTAGTCCCGGCTCGACCTTGGTTTTGAGGCTCAACCAAGAAACCGTCCATGACTTCATCTTGTTGTTCATGCTACCATGCGGCCCGCACTTGGCCCTGCTGGCCACCGGGTCCCTCGAACGAAGCCTACTTTTCTTCTCCACACCTGGAGGCCTCACCGGCGACGACCTTCCGCGCTTGTTTTTCACCTGCACCAACACCCGTCAAGCCGCAACCTGCACCTGCAATACTTAGCCAAGAATCAGTCCACACAACATTGTCAATCACTCATCACACAAGGAAGCGACCATCCACCGGTCCTCAATCTCCCCCTTGATGAGTGCATTGAAAACACCCACATAAAGTAACACGAGAGAAAAGAAAAAGCAAAGAAACAAATCAAAATAAACTCCAACAGCGATCGAAAGCCAAACAAAGACAAAGAGGAAGATCACTTGAAGAAGACAAGTCTCGGACCCCTTAGGCAAGGGCAACGGCTCGACACATCCGAGACAGAATTATTCTCAAGCAAAGAGCACAAGCCACCAAAATAAAGCTCGAAAAACAATAAAGAGCTCCCCCTGCACACATGCAAGCTACCACTGAACCAATGCAACTCCCCTTGGACGAATGCATACAAACCACTTGAAGAAAACAGAGTAGCTGCATCAGCTCAGCTCTGACCGGTCAGACCGGTCGCCACCACCGGTCAGACCGGTGCCCAACATATGAACAGGGCCAGCACTCTGACCGGTCAGACCAATGACTTTGTCCGGTTAGACTGGTGCACACCAGAGCCTAGAAATGGCTCGAAAACACCTGAAATCCTTCTAAAAGCATCCAGCAAGCCATTTCAAGCTCAAACTTCTCCCCCTTGTTGACAATGCATGAATTAAGACAAAAATGCAAAACTTTCAACCTAGAGTTTCTCAAATAGACAAAATTCAACATAGGATGCTACACATGTCCAAAACGAGCAAGTTAGATACTCTATTGCTTTGTATTGACATCAACTACAAGATCACCAAGTTTCACAACCATTGGACGAAGCTAAGAAGGATTTGGGCAATTTTGCGAAAAAGTTGCCTCTCATGAGCAAAGTCCTAAACATGATCAAAACATATCAAAATGGCAAAGCCACACAAACTTCATGCTAGGACAACCATTCTAATCATAAGACCATCACAAACACCCACAAGCACCTCATGTCATGTCAAAGCCACTGTGCCATGTGCCTACTTCTATGTATGAAACTTCTCATTGGTAGGCATCATGCAACGGTTTAGCACCCAAAGTAAATTAAATTTAGCACATATGACATGAGACCACATTTTCCAAGCATTTTACATTTCATTTTCAGATTCATATTTGGTACATGAAATGTCTTTGCGACAAAAAGGAACTTATGCCCCTCCACAAGATGAAGCAAGAGGGCTAAACATTCATGATGGCAAATGAGCCTTTGGCCCCATATGATCAATAAACTAGCTATCCAACCACAAATTAAGCATAACCAAGTCACTAAAACATGTCAAGATCATATAAAGGCATTTACACATGAGAGAGCATACATGTGACAATTTCAAAAACATAACCATCAACCATGGATTATAAATCAAGATCATCAAGAGCTAAGCCAAACTAACCATAGCATACCAAACAAGCTCACAAAGACATAAAATCATTCCATGATGAACAAAGTATATGAGAGAAGCTTTTGCTAACCAATGCATATGATACAAAATGCATGCAATCTAAGATACAAGGATGCCTATACATCATGTTACATAAGCCATGCCAAATGCAAAAAGATGCACAAAGAAAAGCTATACATATGCTACAAGGAGCTCCCACACACCCAACTCAAGAAATCAAACACACACCAAGCTCCCCCTGCAAACAAGTGAAAGTTGCTTGATCTAGGGGTTTGGTAAAAATATCGGCTAGTTGGTCATGTGTGGTACATGGATCAAAGCTATCTTTCCTTTCTCTACGTTGTCTCTCAAAAAATGATACCTCACTTCTATGTGCTTGGTTTTCGAATGGAGCACTGGGTTCCTTGCAACGCTTATGGCACTGGTGCTGTCACATTGAAGTAGGACATGGGTATATGAGGACCATGTGTGGTTCGAGGACCGGTGGATGGTCGCTTCCTTGTGTGATGAGTGATTGACAACGTTGTGTGGACTGATTCTTGGCTAAGTATTGCAGGTGCAGGTTGCGGCTTGACTGGTGTTGGTGCAGGTGAAGAACAAGGGCGAAAGGTCATTGCCGGTGAGGCCTCCAGGTGTGGAGAAGACAAGTAGGCTTCGTTCGAGGGACCGGTGGCCGGCGAGGGTCAACTGCGGGCCGCATGGTGGCATGAACAGCAAGATGAAGTCATGGACGGTTTTTTGGTTGAGCCTCAAATCCAAGGTCGAGCCGGGACTACGTGGGAGCCAAGTCATGAGTGGAGATTGGCGGAGGCTACACCGAGTTCACAGGGTTTCCAGTGGTTCACCAGAAAACCACTGGGTTCCTTGGTTGATCCACAAAGCAAAGACCGGAGAACAGAAGACGGAGCTGCAGCAGCGCCAGACCGGTCTGACCGGTGGGTCTGACCGGTCTGACCGGTGGAGAGCACCGGTCTGACCGGTGTGCGACGACGTAGTCCGGAATCTTCGAAGCGGAGGACACGCGTCGGGATCGCGTGACTTGCGTCGAGGCTACGCAGGGTGCGGTCGCCGGGCATCCGTCCGATGGTGAAGACATCAAGAATTCCAAATCCGCCCTTGAGGGCCTTGTATCCCTAGTTGTTAGAGAAGGGCATTTTAGACATTCGGTTGCCTCCATATAACCCAAGAGCTGAGAGGATGGCAGCCAACTCTTGGAACCCTAGCTCATTAGTTTTCCTATTTTCCAGCTATTTTCCTTAGGTTTTCTTTAGGACTAGCAAGAGAGCTTCACAGAGAGATCTTGTTGAGAGGGATGGATGATCGGGCGGCTTGCTAGACCTTGTACGAACCTTTGTTTCATGTATAGATGATTCGGCGTGGTTCCTCAAGGTTTGGATGTGTTTTCCCCGGTTGTTCTTGGTGGTGATTTTCGGAGCCCTCTCTCGGTGATTTCTTTGGGTTGTTTTCGGGACTTTTCTCTTGGGGATTTGATAGGGGAAATTTGTGGGAACCCTTCGTGGTTCTTTGGGTTGTGATTCCCTTCCCAAATCCGTGAGTAAAAGTGCTCGATTTTGGGGTTTCTTGAGTTCTTGGGTTGGAAGTGCTTTCGGCGGGATTTCTTCGGTTCCTCCTTTTTGGACGAGATTTGGTGGGATTAAACTTGGCTATGGACTCCTCATGAGGTTTTCCTGATATCCCCAAAGTCTTGTTCAAGTCTGTGGAGTGATTCGGGAGATCGAGATTTGGATTTGGGGGAGTTGACTCGCGGGTGCTGTTCATCCCGAGCTGCCCAGGCTACACTGGTCTGACCGGTGCTCTTGACCGGTCTGACCGGTGCGAGCCCTTGTGGGATTTTGCTCGGGTGAAGGTCTTGGTGTGTTCGTTTTTGTCCCGTGTTGCTGTTGCTTCGAGTTTGGGTCTGTTTGGTGGTCGGTTGGCCTGTTTGGTGACTTGGGGGCTTTCAGGCTGCCATCGGTCTGACCAGTGTGTCTCACCGGTCTGACCGGTGTAGAGCCACTTAGTGGAAGTTGCTCGGTTTCAACAGCGGGGACCGGTCGCGACCGGTGGTGCTCACCGGTCCGACCGGTGTAGGTCCGTAGGCTCGAGGTTTGGTTTTTCCGCCGCGTTTCTCGGGTCGGAAGGTGGTGTGTTGGTTCCTAGGTCTAGTGGCACTCCGGTGGCTACGTGGGCTTGACCAACCTTGGTAGTGAGTCGGAGACGTGTGTTGGAAGTCGTGTTCATCTTGTTGGAGTTTTCATCTCCTTCGAGAAGAATTTTTATCGGCTCCCATTCACTCCCCCCCCCCTCTCGGTTCGCCGTATCGGTCCTTCGGTATACTCCTCACCAAAGTCACTCATGGTGTATGAAATCCAAAGGAGCCGAGGGAAACAACTAGCGGCGGCAACATACTCTGCCTCGGTAGTGGATTGAGCAACACTCGACTGTTTGCGGGAAGACCAAGACACCAAAGAAGAACCCAAAAACTGGCAAGTCCCAGAAGTGGACTTCCTATCCAACCGACACCAGGCAAAATCCGCATCCGAAAAACCATGAAGCGCCAAAGAAGTGGACGCGGAGTACCAAAGGCCGAAGTCGGGAGTGTGACGCAAGTACCTGAAAATTTGCTTCACCTCTTGCCGATGCGAAGTCCTCGGAGACGCTTCAAAACGAGCGCACAGACATCCCGAGAACTGGATGTCCGGCCTCGTCGCCGTCAAGTAGAGGAGTGACTCGATCATGCTCTGGTACTCCTTCTGGTCCACGTGTTCACCTTCCTCGTCCGCATCAAGAGCTGTAGTCGTACTCATCGGCGTCACCATAGCCTTGGAGTCCTCCATCTTGAACTTCCGCACAATGTCCTTGGTGTACTTAGCTTGGTGCACAAATGTACCTTCCTTTGATTGCTTGATTTGTAGCCCGAGGAAGAACTGCAACTCGCCCATCATGCTCATCTCAAATTTTCTGCTCACATCCTCTGCAGACCTTGCAACAAGAGAGTTAGACGAGCCACCAAAGACAATATCATCCACGTACACCTGCACAATGAGAATATCTCTGCCCTGCCTGAGTAAAAACATGGTCTGATCGACCTTCCCCATCTCAAAACCTCTCTCGAACAAGAACCCCCTCAACCTACCATACCAAGCTCTATGCGCCTGCTTCAACCCATACAACGCCTTTCTCAACTTGTACACCCAAAGGGGTACTTCTCACTCTCAAACCCTGGTGGTTGCTTCACTTACACTTCTTCCTCCAACACATCGTTCAGAAAAGCACTCTTCACATCCATTTGGTGCAACTTGAACCCTTTAGCCACGGAAAAAGCTAGAAGGGTCCTAATCGCCTCCAAACGGGCTACGGGAGAAAAGGTCTCCTCGTAGTCGATCCCCTCCTTCTGACTGAACCCCTGAGCAACAAGCCTTGACTTGTTTCTCACCACTTCACCTTTCTCTCCCTCTTTGTTCTTCCACACGCACTTTGTACCAATCGGTTTAATTCATGGGGGAGGGTCAACCAATTCCCAAACCTGATTCCTCTCAAAGTTCTCCAACTTCTCATGCATCGAATTAACCCAATTATGATCGGATAGTGCGTGTCCAATGTCCTTGGGCTCAAAGGTAGCAACAAATGCAGAATGAGCGAAATGATAATTGTTTCGAACCCTCGATTGTGTAGTGCGTTCATTCATGTCGCCGATGATCCTTGAAGCTGGGTGATCCACTGTACTCGCCGGGGAGGTTCTCTCCTTGATGCTACCCCCCCAGCTGTAGCTTCTCCTCGGCCTTGATTTGTCTTCGTAGGTGTAGGAGGAGGTCCATTCACCACCGTAGTCGATGTAGTAGGTACATGTTCAGCCGGGGGCACCACACCGCCATCTTCATTGTCTCCATGTTCATGCTCCTCCTCCTGAAAGATCTCCTCGCCAAGCTCATCATCACCTACACACTCAAAGACAAGCTGACTACGTGGCTGTGTCTCATCGAAAGTTACCTCGCAAGTCTCCACGATTTGGTTAGTTTCAAGATTGAGCACACGATATGCTCTAGAATGAGATGCATAACCAAAGAAAATACCATCAACTGACCTAGCCTCAAACTTGTCCAGCTTCTTCCCTTTCTTAAGAATAAAACAATTGCATCCAAAGACATGGAAGTGACTCACCTTGGGTGTGCGACCGTGCATCAACTCATAGCAGGTTTTCTTCTTATGCACTCTGAGGTAGATCGTGTTCGACACATAGCACGCGGTATTCACCGCCTCAGCCCAAAACCTTCTCGGAGTCCTATGCTCATCAAGCATTGTCCGAGCCATCTCACACATGGTCCTGTTCTTCCTTTCCACAGCACCATTTTGGGGAGGCGTATATGGACTCGAAAATTGGTGTTCAAGACCCAAGTCATGGCAAAAGGTCTCAAAACGAGAGTTTCTGAATTCCGAGCCATTATCACTGCGGATAGCTCGTATGGCATCTCTGTGCCTCTCGTTCCTCAACCTCAAGACCAGATCTCAAACAAAACCAAACGTCTCCCCCTTATCCTCAAGAAAGAACACCCATGCATACCGAGAATAGTCGTCCACCACAACAAGGACATACCACTTCCCACCCGCAGATCGCACACGAGCTGGGCCAACAAGTTCCATATGGAGCAGCTCGCATGGACGCTCAGTCATCACATCGGTGAGAGGCGGGTGAGAACAGGCTACCATCTTGGCATGCCTACACGGCGCACAAACCAACTCTTTCTCAACCCTCAACCGTGGCAATCCTCGGACCAAATTGAGTTTACTCAAGAGAGACAAAAGGTCAAAGCTCAAGTGACCCAACTTCCTATGCCACTTCCACAACTCACTTGAAGAACCAGCCAAGAAACAATGCTCCACACGAGAAGACTGAGAAAAATCAGCTCGAAACACCTGACCCTCGGGAACGACCATACAGACAAGGTCCCCTCGAGAGTACAAAATCCGAGAACCACTAGGCCGAAACAACACCTCAAAACCCTCATCCAACAGCTGGAACACAGAAAGCAAATTGTATCCAAGCGATTGAACAAGAGCCACACGCCTGAGAGTGATCTTGTCACTCAACTTAATCTCACCTTCTGAAAGCACACGCCCACGCCCATTGTCCCCAAAAGTGATGTACCTCCTTGTCACCACCGGGACGAGACTTGAGAACCACCCCTTGACGCCAGTCATATGCCTCGAGCAACCGGAGTCAATCAACCAAATGTTCTTCAAGTCTCCCACCTTAAATTCAAAAACAAGCACGTGAGCGAACAAATGACTCAGCACTGGGGTTAGTACCAAAAGAGTAAGACCAGTGCCGAGCCATTTGCTCGAAAGTGGGGTTAGCACAAACCAAACCATCTTTCCTACCAAAGCTACCTCCACGAACACCACCACGGTAACCACCATGAGGGAACCAACCCTCTCTACCTGGAGGAGGACCAAAACCTCGAAAGAAGGCCCATGGAGTGTCCCTCCTCTTCTTCTCAAGGCTACGACTCCTCCCATCCCCGTAGTGAACTCGAGGGGGAGAATGTCTAGCAAACTGACCTCCTGCAAACTCTCCAGCCCAACCACAAGAACCACAACATCCAGAACCAAACCTCACACTTGTACGAGCACGAAACCCGAACTTCTACCTGTCCAGGCCTGCACTGGTCCGACCGGTGCCCCTTACCGGTCTGACGGGTGTAGCCCGGCCAGCAGCACCTCCAACATCCTTTCGCTCTCCCCAAGCCGGAACTACCCTCACACTCGCCTTAGCCCTGGGCATGTGCACACGAGGCTCAAGTACACCATCGGAAGGGTGGTACTTGTCCTTGTTAGCCCACTCCTTCACCATTCTCTCCTCTCGCTTCCTCTTGAAGCAAAAGTCATCCTTGTGGCCATCTCTCCCACAATAGCCACAATGAAACCTCACAAGCTTAGCCTTATGCTTGGATTGAGGCTGCTCACTTGGTTTCTCTCCACTCGACTTCTTCACCGGTTTCTCCTCACTCGCCTCCTCACTCTCTTTCCCAAAGAACACCTTCCCGGAAGTGTTCACAAACTTGATAGGCTTTTGGAAATCGTTTGTTTGTGGGGAAAACAAGGGTGGAGCTGGGGTTGTGTCTAGTTGGTTCCTAAGATGGTTAGGTTTAGGAGGGAAATCATTTTTGTGTGGGTTTTTGGTGGCTCTGGGATATTCTCTCCACTTCCCTCACCAACTTTGTTTGCCCCAAGTCCATCACCATCCTTCCTCTTGAATGTCTCGATCATTATCCTCAACTGAAGCTCATGACCAGACAACCAACCCATCAACTTTCTTAGCTCATCATTCTCATCCTGCAAACGATCAATATAATGTGCAAGTTCCAAAATCTTCAAAGCATGCATTTCACACGTAGAGCAAGATGTAGGAATTGGTTCTTTCGGCTTAGCCTCAAGAGAAACAGTGTAAATATGCATTTCATCAATTTTAGCATGCAAGACAGGGCAAGAAGTGCAAGCACCTAGTAAAGCAGATCTAGATTTAAGCTCAGCCACTTCAACCCTAAGCACATCTAGTTCCTCACACTTGGAGGCATGCTTTTCCTTAAATAAGGCAACATCAGCAAGAAAAATAGAGCAATCAGCACAATCAACCTCATCAGATACAACAGGACTAGCCTTAAGGGAATCAATTTCAAGCTTGCTATCAAGAACCTGTGTTTCTAGCTCAGCCACTCTAGTCCTGGCATCCTCGAGTGAAGCCCTAAGCTCTTTCCTCATTTTCATAGCTTCTCTAAGCATGCCATCACGATTATCAAGCAACGAGCCAAGCCGTTCATTCTCCTGACGCAAGAAGGGAAGTTCATCACGCAACTCGTCGTCGGAGTCAGAGTCCGAGTCGCTCTGTGTGCTCCTCTTGGTCCGGAGCTTAGCGCCATGGTGTAGAAGCCATCTCTAGCGAAGCAGCTCCGCCCGCTTAGGTTTTTGGACGACTTCGTGCTCTTGCGATGATCACCTTCATCTTCACTACTGCTTGAGCTCAAGGTGGAGTACGCGGAACTGGAGTCGACATCGCTCACTCCAACCATCACTCGGGCCTTGCCTCGGCTCTCCTTCTTCCTCGATCGTCGCTCGTCCTTGTGCTTGTTCTTTTGTTTGCTTTTGTGATCACGCCTCGACCGGTACTTGTCATCCGTCCTTGACTTGTTCTTGTAGCCGTCCTTGTTCTCGACCTTCTCGGGCAGTCCGCGACGAAGTGTCCCGGCTTTCCGCACTGGAAGCATGTCCTCATGTTCCTCCTCATGTTCAGTCTATTCTCGTGCAGCCTCTCCAACCTCCTTGTCAGCAACGCTAGCTCGTCCTCTCCAAGCACGTCAAACTCCTCATCTGGCATATACATCAAAGAGGACAAAGAGAACATCCTAGTGGATTGGTTAGTGTTAGCCTTTCCTTTCGAACCACTGACGACGGCAAGACTATGAGAGTCAGTCGGGCCCTCGAGCTTGGCTGTCATGCCCCTATCCACCACAGCCGACTTGAGCTTCGAGAACAGCTCGTTCACCGTCAGAGTGTCATATTTCTCCGACTCGACAATGGCCTCGAACTTTCCGCTCCAAATCGTACGATCCAAAGAGTGTAAGAGCTTGACAGCTTTATCATGATCATCGTACGGACTCTACAAGCCAAGAGCTCGGTGTCCACCCGATTGAACTCAGTCTGACACAAAGCACGAAATAAGTAATCGACCGCCTTATTGTTGGTGTCGAACATGTCCCTCGATCCTGGAAAAAGGAAGTTCATCGGCCGGACATAGCCTGTGTCCACCGTGACATCCCAAAGGATCTAACCCTTTCCACGGAGAAACGTCGCCATCCGCTTACTCCACATCTGGTAGTTCTTGCCATCGAAGTGTGGAGGACCCGAATCCCGTTCCTGGTACGCCATCCTTGGATCTTAGACTGGTTAGAGGCAATAAAGACCCAAACCGGCTCTGATACCACTTGAAGGACCGATACGGCGAACCAGAGAGGGGGGGAGTGAATGGGAGCCGATAATAGTTCTTCTCGAAGGAGATTGAAACTACAACAAGACGAACACGGCTTGCAACACACGTCTCCGACTCACTACCCAAGTTGGTCAAGTCCACACAGCCACTGAAGTGCTACTGGACCTAGGAACCAACACACAACCTTCCGAGCCAACACACACAAACACGCACAGCGGAAACTTGCACGGCTTGCTGCCTGTGCCACACCGGTCAGACCGATGGCTTGCGCCGGTCAGACCGGTGGCACCGGTCAAACCGGTGGACAGAGCCGGTCAGGCCGATGGCTACAACAGATGCACAACAGACTTTCCAGAGAGCCTCAGTGACTTCTCTAGTCCCTAGAATAAAGACACCCCAAAACACAACCAGCAAGGAAGGAAAACTTTACACAAAACCAAACAAAACAACTCCAAACAGACCAAGAACTGACCAGCAGCACCAAGACCCAAAGACACACAAGTCAAGCAGTTCACCCGAGGCAAATACCACAGGTGACTCACACCGGTCAGACCGGTCAAGAGCACCAATCAGACCGGTGTAACCTGGGAAGCTCGGGATGAACAGCACCCGGGGGTCAACTCCTCCAAATGCAAACTTCGATCTCCCGAATAGCTCCACAGACTTGAACAAGACTTTGGGGATAATAGGAACACCTCATGAGGAGTCCATAGCCATGATTTTTTCCACTAAAACTTACCAAATCAAGAGGAATCGATGAAATCCCGCCAAGAACTCCTCTAACCCTAGAACACTGGAAACCCCAAAATCGAGCCCCTTAACTCACGGATTTGAGAGGGGAATCACAGGCCAAAGAACCACCAAGGATTCCCACAAATTTCCCCTATCAAATCCCCAAGAGCAAGGTCCCGAAAACACCCCAAGAAAACCACCAAGAGAGAGCTCCGAAAATCACCACCATGAACAACCGGGAAAAACACAACAAAGATTTGAGGAACCACGCCGAATCATCTATACATACAAGAAGGTTCATACAAGGTCTAGCTTGCCGCCCGATCATCCAACCCTCTCACAAGATCTCACCATGAAGCTCTCAATCTAGTCCTCTCGAAATCCTAAGAAAATAGGAAGAGAAAATAGGAAAGCAAATGAACTAGGGTTCCCGAGAGATGGCCGCCATCCTCTCACCTCATGGGTTATATGGAGGCAACCGAAAGTCTAAAATATCCTTACTTTATAACTAGGGATACAAGCCCCTCAAGGGCGGTTTTGGAAATCTTTTTCATCGCTCCATCGGACGGATGCCGGCGACCACAACCCCGCTTAGCCTTGACGCAAGCCTTGCGCTGCGACGCGTGTCCTCCGCTTCGAAGATTCCGGACCGCGTCGTCGTACCCATCGGTCGGACCCGTCGGACCCACCGGTCAAACCCGTCTCGGCACTGCCGCAAAGACCATCTTCGGTTCTTTGGTCTTGGCTTTGTGGATCAACCAAGGAACCCAGTGGTTTTCTGTTGAACCACTGGAAACCCCGTGAACTTGGTGTAGCCTCCGCCAATCGCCACTCATGACTCGGCTCCCACGTAGTCCCGGCTCGACCTTGGTTTTGAGGCTCAACCAAGAAACCGTCCATGACTTCATCTTGTTGTTCATGCTACCATGCAGCCCGCACTTCACCCCGCTGGCCACCAGGTCCCTCGAACGAAGCCTACTTGTCTTTTCCACACCTGGAGGCCTCACCGGCGTTGACTTTTCGCGCTTGTTCTTCACCTGCACCAACACCAGTCAAGCCGCAACGTGCACCTGCAATACTTAGCCAAGAATCAGTCCACACAACATTGTCAATCACTCATAACACAAGGAAGCGACCATCCACCGGTCCTCGAACCACACATGGTCCTCAATCCAACAACGAGGTCGACGCGAGGACAAGGACGTGGTGGCGAGTAGGCAGTGACGAGGAGTGGAGATCCCTCCGCTCCTGCTGTGCGAAGGTCAGTGGCGAATCCAGGATTTGAGTTTATGGTATGCCGCTCTAAAAATGTCTGATACAATTCGGTAAATGCATTCTACCAACTCAGTAATAATTGTAAAATTAACAACAATTCAGTAATAATGTACGTTGGTATATTTGCTCGAGTTTATGGAATTAGGCTAAGCGCGCTTTTGCAACACACATGCGTTCATATAATCAAGTAGACAACATATGTGTGCGTATGGTTTTCTTTTTATATAAATGAATATAAATATACTTGTACTTGTGGCAATTGCAGGGTATGATGTGGTTCCTTTGTATAGGTACATGTGGACATATTTAGCTGTTGATGGTATACAAACTTAGCATTTCCCTTTAGATTGACTCTTATATTTGGTTTTGCACTTGTTCCTATGTACATATGCACATTCTCTCCAAGTTGAATAAGTACCTCATCAGCAACAGAGGCAGCCTTCATCTTTCTCTTTAAAATGGTATGGTCGCATTACCTGATCTAATTTTTTGGTTACTGAATTTTCCATTTATGTTAATGGTTTACCCAAACCAATGATATTACAGTGAGCTAAAATACTTACTGTAATTCCCTTGACTATTAATGCACAGGATAAATCTGACGAGGACTATAGACCTGGGCCACAAGATGAAGAAGAGGGTTATGGTACTGCTAGCCCACAATATGACCAGGTGGGTGGGGCTCAGCGCCGAGGCAGAGCGCCAAGGACATCCACGAAGTGGCCAAAGTGACACAATGATAGTCACTAAGGTCGACATAGTGGGGATGCTAGTACCATTGACTCAAAAGCGTAGGTTCAGGGCGCTTGCGGGGCTCATTGCTAGACAAAAGATACCTTTGCACTTGCCAGAAATTAAAGAACTAAGCAATGATGAAAAGTGGGACCTGTTTGATAAGCATGTGCAGAAACACTTGAAGTTCCAAGAAGACGAAAAACTGCAGGCATTCAAGCTTTTCTGGAAGACGGCAGCCAAGGCATGGAGACAATTCAGATATCAGCTTAGGTGAGATTGTATCAGAAAGGGACTTGAGCCATTTACAAGGCACCCGTTTATTGTCCCGGAACAGTGGAACGAGTTCATGAAACAAGAGGAAACCGAGCAAGCCTCATCTGCTAGTGTCAAGTTCAAAGAACTTTGAAGCCGGAACACATGCGAGCACAACATGGATCTAGCTGGTTATACTGTCAAATTAGAACAATGAGAGGAAGAGGACAAACAATTAGCTGCACTTGGTATCCCCAACCCATATGACGCCTACCCTGACAGTCGTTCCAATAATTGGCTACGAGCAAGGAGTAAGGTAGTGATTAAGGACCTTTATAGTGTTCAACAACAAATAGGCACAAAAATTGGCTGCGGACATCAAGAAGAAGATTGCATGTGCAGAATCTTTAGGAATGGCAGGGCAGAGGGAGTATGATGTGCTAAGTCAGTGCTTGGGCCGCCCTGAACAACCAGGTCATGTGTGTGGTGTCTCCAGCTACCAGGGATGGAAGTATGCATGGCCTCAGCATGTCAAGATGTACAAGAAGAGGAAGAGGACGAAGACTGACGTATCAGTTGATATGGAAAAGACAAGGTAACAAATCAAGAAAGAACTTGTGCCTGAGATGCAGATGCAGAGGTGGTGTTGTCACCAGTGTCCGATCGCGCAAGCCCTTCACCCGCCACACTGAAGAGCAGTTGTGCGTCCGCAGATAATGTAGGTTTGATCGATGGCACTGCATAGTTGGCGACGGAGGTGCGCTGTGACAATCGTACACACGAAGACCTTATAGGCATGTTGGCTGAACCCACACACTATGGCCTATGGATCACGTGGAGGGGTCTTCAATGTGAGGCTGCAATTGGTCTTGTTCACCATAGGAGACTACGCTACAAACAGTCCCAATTCATGAAGATTGTGTTGTGGTTGAAGTGCTCACTTTTTATACTATCTTTGCATATGAACTATTGGAATACCCTCCTAATGACGAGGTGATGAAACTCGGACAAGCTAAAGGACAAAGGTTACAGTGGAGAAGGTGTCCGATTGACATCAATGGAGCACCAACATGTAAATCTCGTTCACAGGCTACGGTACAGATTCCTTATAGTTCACACAGTATGGTACAAGTTCCTTCCTTACATGGTTCCCCACATCCTCCTCCTCCTTCTCAATCCCCACATCCGCAAGACGTTCCATTCGGACCTCCTCCTCGTATTGAAAAACTTGCATCCCCACCTCCTCGTCATCTTAAAAACACAGAAAACATACATCCCTTGATTGCAGTATACAAGGCCGAACTAGGCCAAAAAACATATATATATTTAGTGCATAAACCTTAGTATACAAGAATTATTTTTGGGTGAGTTATTTCTTGATCCTGAATGCCTTTGCTCGACAACGTTGAAGAACACGAATAACAATCTTTCTTTCTTTGTGTCCTATATGTGCAATGCTTCGAACTATATGCTAAAAAAATCATGCTTACCGCTTATCTCAGTACGAACCGCTGGATTGCAGTGGTGATCGTTTCGAAGCAGCGGAAGGTCGACTATCTTGATTCATTGAAGACAGCTAATATTAGGGTTGTGTCTAGTCAGTTCCTAAGATGATTTTCCTTAGGAATAAAAGAATTTTTGTGGTGGGTTTTTGGTGGCTCTGGAATATCTCTGATCTTCCTCTCATTTTCACCACTTCCCTCACCAACCTTGTTTGCCCTAAGTGTTTCCCCATCCTGGCGCTTGTATGTCTCGATCATTATCCACGGCTGAGGCTCATGACCAGACAACCAACCCATCATCTTTCTCAATTCATCATTCTCATCTTGTAAACGATCAACATAGTGTGCAAGCTCCATATTCTTCACATCATTTATTTCACAAGTAGAACATGATGTAGGAAAAGAGCTTTCAGCTGATGTCGTATGGACCTCCCTGGGCCCACTACCTCGGTGGGTACCAGGACCGACTACTCGGTGGGCCCCTGGGACTATCCGTCTTGTGCCGCACGGTACCTGATGGCGTGAGGCGCAAGGACTACGGTGGAGAAGTACTCGCATAGGAAGCTATACACACCATGTACTGTGTAGAGGACTCCTAGACATACACGACTAGTACTATCTCCCTAAACTGACCTGTAACCCTGCCTCCCGGACTATATAAGGCAAGGCAAGGACCCTTCTCTCTCAGATTACGCATCATCTTGTAGTCACACCCAATCAATCCAGAGCTACGCAACATACAGGACGTAGGGTATTACGCACCTCGCGGCTCGAACCTGTCTAAATTGTGTGCCACGTGTCTCTTCCTTCGAGTTACTGATCTCTGCAAGGCCACATTCATCTACCTCGGGTACTCCCCTTGGTAGGTTGCCGGTCTAAAACACCGACAGCTGAGCCTCTAGAGATCTAGAATAAACAAATAAAACATCTAGCTTTGCATGCAAAACAGGACAAGAAGTTCTAGCACCAAGCAAGGAGGGTCTAGATTTTATTTCAACTAGCTCAACCCTAAGAACATCTAGTTCCTCAACCTTGGAAGCATACTTCTCCTTAAGCACTGTCAATTCACCAAGAAAAGTGGAACAATCAATGCATTCAGGTTCATTGGTCAAAATAGGAGCAGACTCAAGGGAATCTATTTGAGCCCTAACATCAACATTCAAATACTCTAGTTCAACCACCTTCTCCTTAGACTCTCTAAGAAAATACCTATACTCCCTCTTCTCCTCGTTGGTCCTTCTAAGCACATCATCACGGTTGTCAAGAAAGTCACTCAACCAAGCATTCTCCGCTATCAAGAAGGATGGATCATTGTTTACCTGTTCCTCGGAGTCGGAGCCCAAGTCATCTTTGTTGCTCTTCTTGCTTGCAGAGCTATGTGCCATGCCGCAAAAGCCTTGCATGGAGAAGCACAAGCCGTTGATGTTTTTCTCGACCGCTTGCCCTTGTGTCGGTTCTCGTATTCATCACCTTAGCTCTGTGAAGAGTAGCAGGAGCTTGAGTCGATGTCACATGCACCGGCAACCATCACCCACTCCTTCTTCTTGTGACCACCACTGTTACTTGGCCTTAGCTCAGACTTGTTCGTGCCCTTGTAGTCGTATCGCGAGCGGTGCTTGTGGTCGGTCCTCGGATGGTGTGTGTGCTCGGGCTTGACCTCCATGGCTTCCGGGCACTCAGCGATGAAGTGCTCGTGCTTCCTGCACTGGTAGCACATGCTCGAGCTCCTCCGAGCGTTCATCCGGTTCGTGTACATGTGCTCGAACCGCCTGCTCAGCAACGTGAGGTCCTCCTCGCTCAGCACATCGAACTCCTCATCCGGCATGTACACAAGGCAAGACAAAGAAAAATGTCTCGAATACATGTTAACATTAGTCCTTGAGCCAGACACAAGAGCCAGACTATGAAGGTTAGTTGGGTTCTCGATCTTTGCATGCAACCCACGGTCCACCTCGGACGATTTGAGCTTGGAAAACAACTCGTCCACCGTGAGGGTCTCATACTTCTCTAACTCAAGAATGGCCTCGACCTTCTCACTCCACACGGTATGATCCAAGGAATGCAGGAGCTTGATAGCCCTGTCATGGTCATCGTACAGGAGCACATCCACATTAGCCCTCATGTTGTTCACAACCACCGTGAACCGCTGGAACATGGCATCTAGCGACTCAAGAACCGCTGGAACATGGCATCTAGCGACTCACCAGGGAGTCTCGTACTTTCTCCGGTAGGTCGCAAAGAGCCGATCCTAAACCTGAGCATTCCGGCATGAGCATTCTTCAGCTGCTCCCAAATCATGCTCGCCAAGTCCTCTGTCTAAACCCGATTGAATTCGGATTAACACAGAGCACAGTACAGGTAGTCGACCACCTTGTTTTTTGTGTCGAACATGTCCCTCGATCATGGAGCAATGAAGTTCACTGGATGAACATAAGCTGTATTCACTGTAACATCCCATAGGATCTGACCCTTGCCACGGAGAAAAGCAGCCATCCGCCTTTGCCACATCTGGTAGTTTGTACCATCAAAGTGTGGAGGACCCGAACCTTGTTCCCTGTATGCCATCTTTGGATCTTAGACCGGTTAGAATCACAAAGATTTGTAACCGTCTCTGATACCAATTGAAGGACTGATTAGGCGACTAGAGTGGGGGAGGAGTGAATGGGAGCTGATAAAAATTCTTCTTGAAGGATGAACTCGTCCTATGCCCCAAATTCAAAACCAAGAGTTCCCACATGAGTTTGCCGAGGTCACGTAATCACAATGGACCTACAAACCCTAGGAGCGAACCCCAACTCAAAGCAACACGGAAGCACAACTCAAGAAGCAAAGGTCTTAGATAGATCTACAGGGTCCAGGCGGACAGTCTGCAGGTGAGGACGATGTGTGGTTCGAGGACCGGTGGATGGTCGCTTCCTTATGTGATGAGGGATTGACCACATTGTGTGGACTGAATCATGGCTAAGTATTGCAGGTGCAGGTTGCGTCTTGACTGGTGTTGGTGCAGGTGAAGAACAAGCGCGAAAGGTCGTCGCCGGTGAGGCCTCCAGGTGTGGAGAAGACAAGTAGGCTTCGTTCGAGGGACCGGTGGCCGGCCGGGTCAAGTGCGGGCCGCATGCTAGCATGAACGACAAGATGAAGTCATGGACGGTTTCTTGGTTGAACCTCAAACCGGGACTACATGGGAGCCGAGTCATGAGTGGCGATTGGCGGAGGCTACACCGAGTTCGCGGGGTTTCCACCGGTTCACCCCGAGAAAATCACCGGGTTCCTTGGTTGATCCACAAAACCAAGACCGGAGAACTGAAGATGGTCTTTGCGGCGAGTCCAGACCGGTCTGACCGGTGGGTACCGGTCTGACCCGTGAGGAGCACCGGTCTAACCGGTGTGCGACGACGCAGTCCGGAATCTTTGGAGCGGAGGACACGCGTCGGGATCGCGAGGCTTCCGTCTGATGGAGCGATGACAAAGACTTCCAAAGCTGCCCTTCAGGGGCTTGTATCTCTAGTTATAAAATAAGGGTATTTTAGACTTTCGGTTGCCTCCATATAACCCATGAGGTGAGAGGATGGCAGCCAATCTCTTGGAACCCTAGTTCATTTGCTTTCCTATTTTTCCCTTCCTATTTTCTTAGGATTTCCATAGGACTAGCTTGAGATCTTAATGGTGAAATCTTGTGAGATGGTTGGATGATTGGGCGGCAAGGTAGACCTTGTATGAACCTCCTTGGTATGTATAGATGATTCGGCGTGGTTCCTCAAGGCTTTGTTGTGTTGTTCCCGGTTGTTGTTGGTTGTGATTTTCGGAGCCCTCTCTTGGTGGTTTTCTTGGGGTGTTTTCAGGACCTTGCTCTTGAGAGTTTGATTGGAGAAATTTGTGGGAACCCTTCGTGGTTCTTTGTGTTGTGATTCTCCTCCCAAATTCGTGAGTTAAGGGGCTCGGTTTTGGAGTTTCCGGTGTTCTAGGGTTAGAGGAGTTCTTGGCGGGATTTTTTCGATTCCTCTTGATTTGGAGTTTTGGTGTTCAAAATCATGAGGTGTTCCTTTTATCCCCAAAGTCTTGTTCAACTTCGTGGAGCAATTCGGGAGATCGAAGTTTGGATTTGGAGGAGTTGACCCGCGGGTGCTGTTCATCCCGAGCTGCCCAGGCTACACCGGTCGGCCAGGTGCTCTTGACTGGTCTGACCGGTGCGAGTCACCTGTGGGATTTGCCTCGGGTGAACTGATTGACTCGTGTGTCTTTGGGTCTTGGTGCTGCTGATCAGTTCTTGGTCCGTTTGGAGTTGTTTTCTTAGGTTTGTGTAGGGTTTTCCTTCCTTGCAGGTTGTGTTTTTGGGAGTGTTTTGTTCTAAGGCCTAGAGAAGTCACTGAGGCTCTTTGGAACGTTTGTTGTGCGGCTGCTGTAGCCATCAGCCTAACCGGCTCTGTCCACCGGTCTGACCGGTGCCACCGGTCTGACCGGCACAAGCCATCGGTCTGACCGGTGTGGCACAGGCAGCAAGCCGTGCAAGTTTTCGCTGTGCGTGTTGTTGTGTTTTGGCTTGTAAGGTTGTGTGTTGGTTCCTAGGTCGAGTAGCACTTCAGTGGTTGTGTGGACTTGACCAACTTGGGTAGTGAGTCGGAGATGTGTGTCGGAAGCCGTGTTCGTCTTGTTGGAGTTTCCATCTCCTTCGAGAAGAATTTTTATCGGCTCCCATTCACTCCCCCCTCTCTGGTTCGCCGTATCGGTCCTTCATGGATCCCTCCTCCTCCTCCTAGTTGTTATCATCGTCGCTGGATCCCTCCTCCAGTCGTCGTCGTCGTCGCCGCCGCCGTCGCTACTGGGTCCCTCCTCCTCCAGATCTCTCTGTCAGAGGTGTGGTGCGCGTTGCACCGAGTGTGGTGTGGCACGCGTCTTAGCGAAGGGGTGTAGCGTGCGTTGCGGCATGGGGGAGGTGAGGGGGGCGAAGGCGAGGGGGAGAAAGCGGCGGCGGCGATTGGAGAGTGGGAGGAGACTGCGTGAAGGAGGCGTCCTTCCCTACTAACCCAGCGCGAGTGGGCTTGTGTGGGCCTTAAAATGAGTAATGTAGTCAAGTACTACTCTGCTACTAGTATAGTATATCATAAACATGAGATAAAAATCTAATTTCAAGAAATTTGGTTAAACAAGTGTGGTTGTTGATATAGCATCACATGTTCACATATGACATGCATCACAAGTTCACATCACCAAGCAAACTAACTCATAACAAACATATTCACATCTGACATGCATCTACAGGGCACATCACCAAAATAAGACTGCATCAGCTAGGTGCATCACCAAACTAGATTGGAGCTGCAAGGGAACTAGTTAGCTAGATGGCTTTTTTCATGATGTTGCCTCAAGTTCAGCTAGCCTTGTCTCTATTTTTGCAACTCTTTCTGGCAGCTCAGCATTCTTCTTTAGAAGTTCAATCTCCTGCCTATTTTGTGCGGCTTTAAGCTTCTCATCCAGCTTGTCGATTCCTTTCCAGATGTAGTCAATGTCATCCCGAGTAACAACACGTTCATAAAACAAAAGAAAAATTACATTGATGCAAGCTTCATAATAGTTGTAATTTACAAGAAATCTGATTAGCTCTAACTGGTTTCAAAACTTGCTTGCTTTTCTTCAGCCGATTCCTTCAGCTTGTTGATTTCAGTCCAAATCCTGTCAATGTCATGTGCAACAACTTCCTACAACAAATGGAAACTGATGCATTAGAACAATTGATCAGTGAAGATGTGAAGGTACAAGGACAAATCTGATTAGCTCTAACTGGTTTCAGAACATGCCTGATGGTCTTCCGAATTGTCGTCGGAGTTGTTGCCGGAATCGTCGCCGGAGGAGATGAGGTCTACCACCACTCTTCTGCCCGGTCGTCATTGTAGGAGTCCGCGCTCACCTCTATGCGCGTGGACCACTTTTTCCTTCGCATTGAGGAAAAAACCCTGCCTCTGTCCACCGGTCTGACCGGCGCAGGCCATCGGTCTGACCGGTGTAGCACAGGCAGCAAGCCTTCAAGTTTCCGCTGTGCGTGTTGGTGTGTTTTGGCTCGGAAGGTTGGGTGTTGGTTCCTTGGTCCAGTGGCGCTCCAGTGGCTACGTGGGTTCGGCCAACTTGGGTAGTGAGTCGGAGACGTGTGTTGGAAGCTGTGTTCATCTTGTTGGAGTATCCATCTCCTTTGAGAAGAATTTTTATCGGCTCCCATGCACTCCCCCCTCACTAGTTCGCCGTATCAGTCCTTCAAGTGGTATCAGAGCTGGTTCGGGTCTTTATTGACTCTAACCAGTCTAAGATCCAAGGATGGCATACAAGGAACGTGGTTCGGGTCCTCCACACTTCGATGGCAAGAACTACCAGATGTGGAGGCAGCCGATGGCGTCGTTTCTCCGCGGAAAGGGTCATATCCTTTGGGATGTCACGGTGGACACAGGCTATGTCCCGCCGATGAACTTCCTTGCTCCAGGATCGAGGGACATGTTCGACGCCAACAATAAGGCGGTCGTGTCGGGCATACACCCCGGGTACCGCAAGGAAGGAAGCAGACAGACTCCTAGTAGAATTCCCCTGTACTCCTACTATGACTCGTGCCATGTAATCCTACTAGGACTCCTACCTTGTAACCGACTATGTTCCCACCCCCTGGACTATATAAAGGAGGGCCGGGTACCTAGCCTATCATCCATAATCCCTCCGGGGACAACACCAAGCGTAGGGCGCAATACTACTCTAAACAGGACGTAGGGTAGCTACTCCGGCTACCCGAACCTGTATAAATCTCGTGTCTTGTGTCCTCACACGTACCTTTGGGTTCCAGATCATGGCGATCCCCACCTTCTACCTTGCTGCGGGTACCTCCCATGGAGGTCGAGAGGTCTAAACACCGACAGCTGGCGCCCGCCGTGGGGCCATTGTAAGGATGATCAGCGAATTTGAAGGACCTATCATCAACAACAAGATCGATCTGCTCGGCGTGATTCACAACGCGTCGAGTCCCTGATTTGATATTGTTGTCTGCATCGAGTTCGCATAGAGTTCGAAGTCCTCCGAATCCCATGTGGCCTCTCCACGCGTTGTCCAATTCATGATGGAATCGAATCAGAGCCGGACCGCAAGATTGAAGTTGACTGCTGCCCTGCATATGCTTTTGAGAATTCAATTCATTAGAGAAAATTGCCAACGCGACAACGGCATCGAGTTCAAAGCAGAGGCAGCAAGACACCTAATGCTACAGCAAGCTCTCATGGCACCAGCATGAAAAGCAATTATGAGCTCCTTTTCTGTCCGTGCATGCAAGCAATCATCAAGTCACTCCAAGATCTTTGCTCAATGAACAAACTTTGCGTACACGGGACGGGCTACATCATCTCACGGCTGCATCGGCTCCACACAACTGCGTCGTGCGCCGCGAGTACTCATCGCCCGGGTGCATGGGCTCTACGTCAACGTCGTCGTGCGTCGCGAGTACTCGTCTCCCGAGCGCAGCTGCTCTACATCGACTACGCCGTACGCCGCCGCGACGTCATCTTCTGGGCGTACGACTACCTCGACTACTTACCTCGACTAGTCTCAACCAGAAAACTAATGGAGGATGACTCCCGCGCTATCAACAACTAGTCGGATCTACCTCCGACTAGTCGACTTCACCAGCAACCATCGCGACTCCATTGCCGACCGCCACGACTTCGTCGACGGTCGTCCGTGAATCAAGCTAAGTCACTTATTTCAATAATTATTTTTTCTTTGGCTTGCTCTCCACATACAGGAACCAACACCAAAGATGTAACGCCCGCGTTTTTAGCTCAAAATAAATCACCTAATAAATCATGTGTATTTTCAAAAAATGACCCGCCGAGCTCAATTACCATCCAGACCCTAGCCACTGTTCTTCCCCTCTCTCTTCCCGACGCGCGTGCTGCGAATCCCGCCGGCACCGTACCCAGGCCAGCACCCGTGCAGGCCTTCCCAACGCCGCGGTCGGCCACCGGCCGGGAATCCCGCGCATGCCGCGGTCCCGACGACCGGTCCGCTTCGCCATCACCGCCGTCCCGGGAAAACGTGTCGACACCCGAAAACTGGGAAAATCCCGCAAAAACCCCTCCTCAAATCCCCTTAACAATTTTCCAAGATTTTCTAAAAACCTTTCCCCTAATTTCTTTTCTTTCTTTATTTTCCTTCCCTTTCTTTTCTTTTTCTTTCTTTCCTTTTCTTTCCTTCCTTCCTTTTTCCTTTTCTTTTTCTTTTCTTTTCCTCCTTCTCTTTCTTTTCCTTTCCCTTCCTTCTTCTCTCTCCCTCCCCTTCCTTCTCCTTCCTCCCGCGCGGCCTGAGCACGCGCCCGACCGGCGCCCCGGCGGGGAGTTGACCCGGGCCCGCGGCCTACCGCGCCTTGTCCGCCGTCCTCCTCAACACGCCGGCAAGGCCGCCCTCCTCTCCACGCCACCACGGGCCCGCGCACGCGGTGCCGGCCGGCCACCGGACGCGGCCGCCATTAATCCCCCCCGCCCGAGCCGTCACCTCCACCACCGGCCCGACCGCAGCCTGCCCCGCACCCTAGCACGCCCTGCACAAGTTGACCGGCGGCAGCACGAGCCGTCGCATCGCCGGTCGCCGCCTCGCGAAGCTCCTCGAGCTCGCCGGAGTGGAGCTCGCCGGGAAAAATCTCCCCCCAAAACCGCCATCCGCCGCCTATAAAAAGGGCCGACGGCTTCCCCGGCTCGCCACACCTCACCACTGCGGCCTCACAGCACCTCCTCCCCCCTCCTCCCCGAGCACCACCGCGCCCTTGCCCCCTAGTGCCGCCGCCGCGCCACCGACCTCCCCGCGGAGCCGCCTCCACCGTGCACTCTAGCCCAAGGTGAGCACGGGGAAAGGATCCCCTCGTCCCCCTCTCCGTTTTGCCCTCGCTCCCCCGGCCGCCGCCGCGCCCGGAGCCGCCGGCGGCGCCCCTGCCGGCCGGCTGTGCTCGCGCCACCCCTCCCTCTCTGTTCTGATTCGAGGGGGAGGAAGAAGATGGCACTTTTGCCAAGACCCCCCTGCTTCCCCTTTATTTTCCTCAAAACCAAGCCCTATTTCCTCTCTCTCTTTATTCTTTTCAATTAGCCCCTGGATCAACACCTAATTATAGATTGATCACTGCTATACCCTAAAACAATTTACGAGGTGACCCTAACCTAGCTTATATTAGCGTAATCACCCCTTTTACCATTAGTAGAAATTGCTAATAGGTCCTTAAACCCTATACCTTCCCTGTGACCAGCATTTTATGCACGATTAAACCCAGACCTCACCCCGCTATTTTTCCGTAGTACACCACTGAACCACCCCCTCCCTGGGGCTTATAAATACCCCTCTCCGCCCACTTCCCCCTCCCCGAGCTCGGCCGGAAACGTGTGTGCTAATATTGCTTGCTTGTTTGTGTGTGCGCCATAGCCGACGGAGTAGACGGAGGAAGGTACCCCGAGCCGGAGGTCGAAGCCGACTACGCGGCGGAGCCCGAAGCCCCGAACGTCGAGCCGACACTCCCCGAAGACTTCGAAGACGGCAAGTTCACCCTCATCCTTTGATGCATGTTTCTGTCCTAGTTTTATAAATATACCCTATACTCGTTTTATAAATTGCATATTGTTTTACTGCAAAACATGGTAGGATAGCCACCCTTGATTGCCATGATTGAACCTTGTTTTGGCCTGAATGTTTGCTTTAAAATGTGTGAGTGCTTTCAAAATGTGCGAGTACTTTCAAAACATGTGAGTGCTTCAAAAACAAAAAGGGATATGTTTGTAAAATGAGTAAAGAACTGGGTAGACGGGATGGACGTGTGTGTCAGGAGTATGGGTGAGCTCGTACCTGTGTGGTTGAGCATGATTGGAGTTGTCCATCTTGTCGGTTAAGGACCGGGTTGCGTGACATCTCACCTGACCCAAACCCTCGTACAACCACTCGACCGTTGTATGTGGCAACGGCTTAGCATAAACCCCACTAGTTAATCTACTTGCCATCTGGTGTGCGGGTGAGCAGCGGGAGACCAAGGAGCAGGGGTACGCTCTGTGTGAGGTACGCCCCGGGTATGTGGTATAACCCCTTGGGGTGCTTCCGTGGTGGCTCGTAGTGTTAGCTAAGGTGGGTAATGGCTATGATAGGATCCGTACCGGCGCTGAGGTGTCCGTGTGACAATACCCTACTTGTGGGTAAAAGATGTACAACCTCTGCTAGTTTCAAACCTATTCGAATAGCCGTGTCCACGGTATTGGACGAGTCATGGTGTGGTCACAAAAACTAGTGTTTGGGATGGGATGTTTTCCGGTGTGAGTTGTTTTTTGGGTGAAGAGTATGGCTGTGTGCCTGGGCTACGACGGACGGGAAGTCCGGTAGATCCACAGTGGTTTTTCCCTAAAACAATTGAGTTACTTGGGTTATGAAAATGATTTGCAAAAACCCTTTTGAAATGAACCCCTGCATGTGTAAGTTTGCAAAATGAACCTTAACCTGATCCTTGTTATACCTTATGCATGATTCTCGCTTATAAGCCCCTCCGTGGGTGGGGTTGGATTTGCTTGAGTATGTATGTGCTCACCCTTGTTTTACTAACTATTTTACAGAGGAGGATCCCGATTACATTCCCGAAGACGTTGAGTAGGTCGTGCCCTACACCCAACCGTGCCTGTGTACCCAGGGCCCTTACCGAAAGCTTCCATGGTGTGGTACTCTAAGGAGGCTATGGAAGCCTTTGCCATTGTAGTGTGGTCGTTAGCGTTTGTGCTGTTCCTTGTAGCGTTGGCACTACCGTGCCCTCTGTGACGCCGTGATGTAAAAGACTGATTCCACCTGTTGTAATAAATGTGTTACCAGCCTCCTGGGACTGGTATTTGTGTCACATTTAGTCACCTCTGATGAGGGGACGCTTCAAAAGACTACTTCGTGTACTCCTCTCAACGGTTACCTGCCAGTAGAGCTACACCGTGACAGTTATTCCTTGGGGATCGTTGACTGGCTGCCACAAGCTTGGTACACCAAATTAGGAGGCTCTTGCCACGATGTTTCGTGTACTGAGTGCTGGAGGCGCACAACGGCTACACCCTGAGGAAGCACTGCACAATCCTGCTCTCCGCCATGAGGAACAACGAGCAATCGCGCTCTCTCTTGTTGCCATGTCGACTACTTTCGTCTACCTCTTAATGGTCTCGCTACAGTAGCACACGCCTTGATCCGCGCAAAGCCTCGGCTCTCCTGTCATGCCTCCACACCCCCAGCGGCTATGGCTAAACAGGCTCCTCAGAGACCGGCGCTTAAACTAGCTCTCTTGTCATGCCTCCACGCCCCCAGCGGCTATGGCTAAACAGCGACGAAAGGGACTGGGTGCTAAACCGGACCAGGCTAACTACTCGACGCCTAACGACCGAAACAAGAGCATGACACATGACATTTACATCTATATTCATATTTGTATTTGTCATTTGTAGATTCAATTTCTACAAAAATGCTACATAATGTATGCATCTCTACTTTCAGGTCAAGCTTCGGCGACGACTTCCAGTACGCTCCGCATACCTCCACCGGCGTGGCTAGTTCCCAACTTGGGGGCTACGCACCAAATCACTACTCGACAACAACTCGAGTAGTCTCCGCTAGCTCTCTAGCTCGGGGGCTCGGCACCAACAACTACTCGACGTGGCTCCTACGGCTCACCTGGTGACGAGCTCGGGGGCTGAACGCTGCAAGAGTACTTGGATGATGGCTTTCGCGAACACTGAACACCCTTGGATTGATTACCTAATCATTTCAAGGCTCGGGGGCTGCTATGCTACACCCATCATTCAAATTTTTTCAAGAGGTCGACTACTTGTTTCATGCTTTGTGTCAGCCTGAGTTCGATCGGGTGCACACCGAGCACTTGGCTTGTTGAATCTGGTTGGTGTTGAAAAAGGATCATGTTGGGAATACCTAGGCTCAGGCTCGGATGTATGCGACCTATCGAAGAGAGTACGAGAACTTCACTCATCTCCCCGGTGAGTCCATCAATGCCTTGTTTCAGAGGTTCACAGTGGTTGTGAACAACATGAGGGCCAATGTGGACGTGCTCCCGTACGATGATCATGATAGAGCTGTCAAGCTCTTACACTCTTTGGATCATACGATTTGGGGCGGAAAGTTTGAGGCCATTGTGGAGTCGGAGAAGTATGACACTCTGACAATGAACGAGCTATTCTCGAAGCTCAAGTCGACTGAGGTGGATAGGGGCATGACAGCCAAGCTCGAGGGCCCGACTATCGTATGGACCTCCCTAGGCCCACTACCTCAGTGGGTACCAGGACAGACTACTCGGTGGGCCCCTACGACTACTCGACTTGCGCTGCACGACACGTGATGGCGTGAAGCACAAGGACTACAGAGGAGAAGTACTCAGATAGGAAGCTGTACATGTCCCGCACTATATAGAGGACTCCTAGACGTACTCAACTAGTACTCTCTCCCTAAACCTACTTGTAACCCTGCCTCCTGGGCTATATAAGGCGAGGCAGGGACCCCTCTCTCTCTCACGTCTTAAGATTGCATCATCTTGTAATCGCACCCAAGCATACAGGACGTAGGGTATTATGCACCTCGCGGCCCGAACCTATCTAAATTGTGTGCCACGTGTCTCTTCCTTCAAGTTACCGATCTCGGCGAGGCCACATTCATCTACTTCGGGTACACCCCTTAGTAGGTTGCCGGTCTAAAACACCGACAGCTGGTGCGCCAGGTAGGGAATCTCACCCGAGATCACATGGCGAACTCAACGGCTTCCGTCTACATCAAGCCAACCGTCGCCTTCAACCGTGGCGACACCTTCGTCTTCGGTGCCTAGGTCTGCACTGCCGACGGCGCCGGATCCTTCCAATGTTGCCTCACCATGCTGCCCAATCCGGAGACCGGCCTCGTGACACTTCCCGAAGTAGTCACGGGCGAACTCGCCAGCAAATTCGGCGAAATTTCACTTTTCGACCAACACGCCGACTTCGAGCTTGGATCCGCCTCCAACTCGAGCTCGACGTCCCCGTGGGCTATTGTATGCGAGCCGTCTACTCAGCCATCACATGTGGACAGCCCACCCCACGAGCACTTCACACATGGCCCCCGCGACGTCAGCAGGGCCCACACGAAGGCTCCCACCACGCGTCGGGCCGACAAGGAGCCCGTACCCGAGTACGACTCGGACTACGACACCGCTCCCGGCCACGCCTCGGACTCTAACCCCCTCTTCAGTTTCTACTCAGACTCTGCATACGAGTTCGACTTCGTGTTGGACCCTGAGGATCTCAAGTCCGAGGACAACTCTACAGAGCAACCCTTGTCAGGACCGGCTTCGGTGCTGGTTATAACATCTACACCCGCTGGGAGATTCGTCTACTGGCCGGACCGCAAGCCTGCTGACCTGACGAGTGGGAACTCACGCTACGTCGCCTACTTCGACTCGCTTCCCTTCCAGGAGGGAACACCACTAGCTCGAGCGGAGGAGTACACTCCAACAGAGGTGGCGAGCTCTGACTCCAGTCTTGGCAACCCCGACCGCCAAGTCTTCATGGCTGCCGGCGACACTCCAGGACCCTCAGGGACGGCAGATGACCGATACCTCGAAGACATCTCCGCAGACGAGCTCTCTGCTAATGCACCCGCGGATGAGACCGATGCCAACAGGGACGCTTGACGTGAGCGTAACAGAAAGAGGAACAAACAACGCCGGCGTCTTCGAGACAACCTCCCCATTCGCAATCTCGCAGAAGCTCTCGATCAAGTCGAGAGCAGGGTACACACTACCCCGGAGCAATGCCTCATGTCGATCACAGCGATCGCACGCCAAGCTCAGGGGATGCGCGTAGGTGAAGTCATCACCAAGCATGCAGAAGACGCTTACTTCATGCGAGTTGACAACAGGGTCGCTCAGCAGCCCCCCGCCAGGAACAACGAAGCTACAAGTTGCAGCGCGGACCACGGTCGTAACCGTACTCGAGCCGAGCTGCCGGCCAATCCCAACCGTACTCGTGCAATGGCCGGCGGACCCTCTCAAGGTGGCAACAGTGCTGCAGCTGCTGGTGGCGATCGTGAGATCGTCCCTCATCGCGACCCTGGCGGCGGAGGCAGCGACGGCGGAAGCTCCAACCATGGGGCTAACAGAAGGCCCGGTGGAGGAGGCGATCGCAGTGGCTGAGGCCACGCGAACAGCCACGTCTACAGAGCCTCACAGGGCGGTTTCGACGCCGGCCACAAGATTGAAGAACTGCGGCGGAAGAAGTCCGCCACTGCAGGCGACAACGACGGCTTCCCCGCCTTCTCTGCGCGACTTCGCAACCTCCTCCTCCCAGAGAAATTCAAGCCTCTGGGAATCACCAAGTACGACGCGAAGCAAGATCCTGTGCAGTGGCTTAGATGCTACGCCCTCTCCATCGAGAATGTTGGCGGCAACAACGACACCAAGTGCCTATATTTCCCCTTCTGTCTGGACCAGGCACCGCTTACATGGCTCGAGTCACTTGAAAAGTACTCGATCGATAAGTGGGACCAACTGAAGGAGCAGTTCACTAGCAACTTCGCGGGTGCTATGGGCCACTCGGGTACTCGCATGGACCTAGCTATGGTGACGCAGGAACAAGGCGAGACCCTTCGCAAGTACATGCAGCGCTTCTTCAACAAGCGGGCCACAGTCATCGACCTCTTCCAAGATGGTCTCTACCACTGTCTCACTTTCGAAGACTTCGGCCATTGCCGCCCAAGCTCCATCACCCACCTCAAGGACATGATCACGTCTTGGGATGATGAAGAAGACAAGGCCAACGCCAAGTACGACACCAACCGTGGCAAGAGCAAACAGAACACGGGCGGCGGCAGCAGCAACAACGGGAACCAAGGCGGTCGCAACAACAATAACTACTCGTGTCCCAACCGCAAGTGCAAGCCAGACAACACTGTCGCGGCTATCCAGCGCCCTGCGAAAGAGAACTCGAAGAAGACCTCCGGCGGTTTCAAAGACTTGCTGAAGGAGAAGTGCCCGTGGCACCTGGACGGCAACCACACCACCTAGCAGTGCTACCAACTCAGGCGAGCACTCAAGGACACTCCGGAGCCACGGCACCCTCATGACAAGAAAGGCAAGAAGAAAAACGACGAAGGCAATGGTGACTTCCAGGAACCCGACAAGACGGTGAACGTCCTCTTCGGCGGACTACCCAGCAGATGGGTTCAAAAGGCTACCCGTCGAGAATTCATGAGCATTGAACCAGCAGTCCCAACCCCTCTCAGGTGGTCGGAGGTACCCATCACCTTCTCCCGCGCGGATCAATGGACTAGCTGGTTCTGAACCAGGACGGTTCCCACTCGTCCTGAAGCCGGTGGTCGCGGGCTCCAAGCTCAACAAGGTCCTCATCGACGGTGGAAGCGGGCTTAACGTTCTTTTCACCAAGACCTTGAAGAAGATGAAGCTCGACATCACCCACATGCTCACCAAGAGTACCTCGCCCTTCTACAGCATCGTCCCCGGCAACGCGGCTATCCCACTAGGCTTAGTGGTCCTGCCAGTTACCTTCGGGGAATCTCGGGACAACTATCGTACAGAGTACATCAAGTTCGAAGTCGCGGACTTCGAGATGTGTTACCATGCCATCCTCGGTAGACCGGCTATCGCCAAGTTCATGGCAGTACCCCACTACACCTACTTGGTACTCAAGATGACGAGTCCAGCAGATGTACTCTCGCTGCAAGGGGACTCGAAGATTTAGCACGACTGCGACACAGAAGCCGTGGAGATCGCCTCCACAAATCAAGTAGCCAACGCTATGATGGAGATCTACACTGCGTCGAAGAAGCTTGCCCTAAGTGAACTCGACATCCCAGGGAAGTCGGACAAAGCCCACAAGCCTCAGCCACCTGAGGAAGTTTTGGTCAAAACAATTGACCTCGGGACAGGCGACAGCAGCAAGACAACCACCATCGGGGTGGGCCTCGACCCCAAATAGGAAGACGCGCTCATCAACTTCCTCCGGGCTAACTGCGACATCTTCGCATGGAAACCAGCGGACATGCCAGGGGAGCCCAGGGAGTTGATTGAGCATTCACTCAACGTCGATCCTAAATCTACCCCGAAGCGAGAACACCTCTGCCGCTTCGCCGACGACAGACGGGACGCCATCAAGAAGGAACTTGCCAAAACTACTCGCGGCTGGCTTCATCAGAGAAGTCTTCCATCATGAGTGGCTCGCTAACCCCGTCCTCGTCCGCAAAGAAGAACTCGAACGAGTGGAGGATGTGCGTCGACTACATCGATCTCAACAAGCACTGCCCCAAGGACCCCTTCACGTTGCCGCGAATTGACCAAGTCATCGACTCCACGGCGGGCTGCGACCTGCTCTGCTTCCTCGACTGCTACTCCGGGTACCACCAGATCGCGATCAAGGAAGAAGACCAGGAGAAGACTGCGTTCATCACCCCGTTTGGCGCGTACTACTACACAACCATGTCCTTCGGGTTGAAGAACGCCAGCGCTACATACCAACGAGCTATCCAGGACTACTTCAAGAGCCAACTCAACAAGAACGTCGAAGCCTACGTGGATGACGTGGTCGTCAAGACCAGAAACTCCAGCATGCTCATCGACGACCTTGAAGAGACTTTTGCATCCCTGCGCGAGTACAGCTGGAAGCTCAACCCGAACAAGTGCGTCTTCGGCATACCATCGGGCAAACTACTCGGCTTCATCATCAGCCATCGCGGCATCGAAGCCAATCCTGATAAGATCTCCGCCATCACCAGCATGAAGGCTCCCACGTGCATCAAAGACGTGCAGAAGCTGACCGAATGCATGGCGGCTCTCAACAGATTTATTTCGAAGCTTGGAGAATGGGGGCTCCCCTTCTTCAAATTACTCAAACACAAAGAGAAGTTCGTGTGGACTCCAGAGGCAAACCAAGCCCTTGCCCAGCTCAAAGACTTCCTATCGAAGCCACCAGTCCTCACGGCTCCTCGCAAAGGCGAGCAGCTACTGCTCTACCTCGCTGTGACTAATCATGTGGTCAGTACTGCCATCGTCGTCGAGCGGCAAGAAGACGGCCACGCCTACCCAGACCAGCGCCCAGTCTACTTCGTCGGCGAGGTCCTATCTGAATCCAAGGCACGCTACCAGCCAGTACAAAAGCTTCTGTATGCAGTACTCATCACCTCGCGGAAGCCACGACACTACTTCCAGGAGTACTCGATCTCCGTCGTCACCGACTACCCGCTCGGTGACATCCTGCGGAACCAAGATGCAACTGGAAGAATCTCCAAGTGGGCAGTCGAACTCGGTGCCCTCAACATCGACTTCAAGCCACACACAGCCATCAAGTCGCAGGCACTAGTCGACTTCATGGTGGAGTGGCGGGAGAATCATCTACCTACTCCAACCGAGCGCCCAGAGCACTAGGTAATGTACTTCGACGGCTCACTCAAACTTGAGGGCTCAGGTGCAAGGGTACTCTTGATCTCCCCAACGGGTGAACAACTCAAGTACGTCCTGCAGATCTTCTGGAAGGTCTCAAACAACGAAGCTAAGTACGAAGCTCTGCTACACGGGCTCCGCCTCGCGGCTTCAATGGGCATCAAGAGGCTACTAGTCTACGGTGACTCCATAGTGGTCATCAACCAAGTCAACAAGTCCTGGGACCGCAACAAGAAGAACATGGACGCCTACTGCCTAGAAGTCTGCAAGCTCGAGAACAAGTTCTATGGTCTCGAGTTCCACCATGTCGTTCGCGACAACAACGTTGCAGGGGACGTCCTGTCGAAGCTTGGTTCTACTCGCGCTCAAGTACCAGTGGGTGTCTTCATCCAAGAGCTTCATGCGCCATCCATCCCGGAGCCGGCGCTACCGACCACTGATCCAGCGCATCCCCCGGCTGTCCAGGAGGTCATGATGATCAACGTGGACTAGAGGCAGCCCTTCATCGACTACCTCAGCGAGCAAAAGGTTCCCTCGGACAAGAACTTGGCCGAGCAACTCATCCGCCGTGCCAAGTCCTATGTCCTCGTCGGAGACAAGGTCTACATGCAGGGCGCATCTTCCAGAGTACCCATGAAGTGCGTTCCAAAACAAGAAAGCAAGGACATCTTGGAGGAGATCCACAAATGCGTCTGCGGCAACCACGCGTCCTCTCGCACACATGTTAGCAAAGCCTTCCGACGAGCTTTCTATTGGCCCACAGCTCTGGGCGACGCTGAAGAACTCGTCAGAAGGTGCCAAGGGTGCCAATACTTCGCCAAGCAACAACACGTCCCAGCCTACAAGCTAGTCACCATACTGCCAACCTGGCCTTTCGCCTGCTGGGGGCTCGACATGATTGGGCCACTTCCAACTGCGCCAAGTGGATTCAACCGAGTACTGGTGGCCATCGACAAGTTCACCAAGTGGATCGAGGTCAAGCCGGTTACATGCCCCAAGGCTGATAGAGTACTCAACTTCCTGGATGAACTCGTGCATCGCTACGGACTACCCCACCGCATCATCACAGACCTGGGCTCCAACTTCAACAATCACCAGTTCTGGGAGTACTGCGAGAACAGCGGGATCGATGTCCGATATGTCTCAGTTGCCCATCCTCGGGCCAATGGACAAGTCGAGCGCGCCAATGGGATGGTGCTCGACACTCTCAAAAAGCGGCTACATGACGCTGCCAACACCAAAGGAGGCAAGTGGATCAAGGAACTACCCAATGCGCTCTGGGGCTGCGTACTCAACCTTCCAAGCCAACAGGACAATCCCCGTACTTCCTGGTCTACGGCTCCGAAGCAATCCTCCCTGCTGATGTCATGTGGGATTCACCAGCAGTCGAGCAATACGACGAAGGCATCTCTGAAGATAGCAGACGAGTTGACATCGACGGACTCGAAAAAGCTCACTGCGCCGCCCTCGTCCAATCAGCTAGGTACCTCGAGGGTATCCGACGCTACCACGATCGCAACGTTAAGGAACGCTCCTTCAACGTTGGCGATCTTGTCCTCCGTCGCATCCAGAACACGGAAGGACTGCACAAGCTCAGCTCGCCCTGGGAAGGTCCCCTCACAGTTGCAAAGGTGAGCAGACCGGGCTCCTACCACCTCCAGACGCTTGAAGGCGAAGACGTCAACAACTCGTGGAACATCGACCAGCTCTGTCGATTCTACGCCTAGTCTACACGACTACCCTAGGGGCTCAAGTCTACATGACTACTGCAATACCCCTTCGCCGTAAGCGGCCTTCGGGTCCAGGCTCCAGTCTCCGGACTACTCCACTCCAGGATCCAGCCCACGCGGCTACTAATGGATCTTGGGCTGTGATGAGCGACAAAGGACTCCAAAAACGGTCTACTAAGAGACCATGTACCTCTAGATCCAGCCTACACGGCTACTAACGGATCTACTGCTGTAAGCGGTCATACGCCCTAGCACTACTTAGCCGTAAGCAGCCTCCGGTTCCTGGCGACTACTCTGTAACAACGGCCCTGGCCATCCATGTGTAATTCTTCAGTAATAAAGTTTGATTATCTGTCAACTGCTTTGCTGTCTCTTTCCCTCAACGGGACTACCGGCGAGTACGACTACTCACGACGACTCCATGATGGGACTCCGCACTTACAGACCGCGATAACAAGTACTCATTTATGGAAGTTTCCTTCATTCATACTTAAACAAGTTCATTACAACTTTGTTTATACACAACTACTGCTACGAGCTAACTTTACATGACTACTGGAGATTAAGCTTCTCGGCGACTTGTTCAGCAATGGGCGCCATCTGCTCCAGCAGCTCCGCGTACTGCTCGTCGGTGCAGTTGGCGGCTAGTCCGCCAGAGACTACGTCAACCGGAGCCTTTGGGAAGTATGACTTCATGACGACTAGAACCTAGTTGGGGATCGACTTCACCAAGTGGTTGACGTAGGTCGCCAGGCGGCTGGGGGCTTCCCTCAGCCGGTCCACCAGAGGATCTATCTTCGGACCGCCAGGGTGAGGCACCAGTAGCCTCGCGATGGGAAGCGCAGCCTCTTCGAGTTCCTTCAGCTGGGCCCACAGCTTCTCGTAGTCCTCGTTCAGCTTCTGCAGAGATTTGTAGCAGTTGACGAGGTCACGATCCGATGCAATACGGAGCTCCATGTGCTTGTCGCACTCGTAAGCAAGCTGCTTATAATCGTACTCCAGTACCTTGCGGGCCTCTTGCTCTCGGTAGAAGAGGTTCTTCATGTCGGTCTCCGAATCCTTCAGCTGGTCGACATGGGTCCCAAGCTCTGCAATCAAAAAAGGAAAAGTGGGTTAGACTCCTTCGAGGTACTACCAATAAGTACTCAGCACGTCAACGGTGTACCTTTGTTCTTGTTGCGGAGGGACTTGTTCTTCCGCACCAGCTCGTCGCTCTTCGCCTGCATATCTTGGATGTCATTGTGATACTGGGCGAAGGCACTATCTAGCTTCGACTGCATCGCGGCGGCGTGCTTCCGGGACTTCATGAGTTGCTCCTCTAAGGCTTTCGCCCGGAGTACTGCGTCGCCATACCCTAGAAGCATGTCAGACTTCTGCCGGGACCTCTCCGTGACGTCCTGAAACAGGCAACACATATCAACTGGGTACTCAACACTAAAGGATTGACTACTCAAAGGTGTAGACTACTCACGTTAATCCACTGCTCGACCTGGCGCATTGCCTCCATGTGCCGAGCCACCGTCGCTGGGTCGACAAGATCATCTGTCAGCAGTTCGATCCCGCCACGACTACTCGTCGCGGCTCCGGACATTGGCGTTGAGCGGATTGGCTCCGCATCCTGGATCTCCGGCGAGCGAACGACCACCTTCAGAGCAGGTTCTGGCAGCGCGTCCTCGCCCTCTCCTTCAGTCGTCGCAGCGGCTTCTCCGACGGCCACCTCCATCTGCTCGGGGGCTCTTCCGGCAGCTCCCTGAGTCTCCGGTGTCACATCTTCAACGGGCACCGCCGACGGGATATCGTTTCTCTCGACTTAAGCACCTATCATCAAATGACAACTAGATCAGTCATACCTGGTGGCTACGACTACTCTTCGGGGCTACTTGCACCTGAGCACAATACTCACCCTCTATGATGCTGGCCTCGGGCAAGGTAGCCTCCATGGTTGGCGCCTCGGACTCCGCCTGAGGGGCGGGAGCGGACTCCTCAGCGGGCGGCATGGTTTCCTCTTCCGCCACCACTGTGGCGGGTTCATCTTCCTCCCAGGTCAAGTCCGTCGATTTCCTGCAGAGTACACAAGCTGGTTGTCAATCGAGTACGACTACCACATCCAATGTACTACCCAGGAAGGATCAACACTTACAAGCTCGACCGGACTACCATCACGGTTGGGGCGCCGAGGATACTGGCAATGTCGACCAGTCCTGCCTCGGCAGGCGCCTCCTCCTGCGCCTCAGTAGCCGCTGCCTCTTCAGTGAAAGCAGCGGTCGGCTCTGTGCTCTCCTCAGCAACTTGGGGCTGGCACTCCAACTGCGCCAAGAGCTCTTCTACGATGGGGGCTGGGCTACGACTATCCCCAGCTGGCTCTCCCACTGTATCCCAATCGCCTTCGTTTCCCTACTCTACGGGATCGGAAGGCAGCATGTCCTGCAAGCAAGGGAATTTCGTCGTCAATGTACAACATCGAGACATAAGTACTCGACTACCCTATTCAAGACAGCTTACCTCCTGGGACGTGGTCTCTGTGACCTTCAACTTCTTGGCCATGCGCTTGCAGGCCACATTGCACGGCCTCCTTGGCGGCGCGGGCAAACTAGCCTCCAGGCTAGTCGGCGGATCCTCAATGAGAGGAATGTGCGGCAATCCAGGGCGGCTGAATCTTGACCGCAGCTGGAAGCGTTCCTGCAGTGTCTCTTCATCGTCGTCCTCCTTGGACGTGTCTTCGACGACTACTGTGTTGTCTCCTTCACCAACCTCGCGCCACTCCTTGGCCTTGGCTTTCCCTTCCTCTAGGACCTCAACAAGTTGAGGAGGCGACGTCGGCTCATAGACAAACTTCACCAAGTCATCCTGCAAGAAGCACAATACGTCAGCACGACTACTCCTACGTACTGAGTACTCGGCAATGGGTACGGCTACCGACCTTATTTGGCGGGCGCGCGGCGGAGTACTCGGGCATAGGGCACGACGTCTACGCTGGCATGTCTTTGAAGATCCTGCCTAGTCTATCAACGATGTCGTCGTCGTCGACTTCATCACCGGGCATCCGCGACGTGTCGTCATCGCCGGTGTACTAGTACCCAAGGGTGTTGCGGGCCATTAGCGGCTGCACCCGTCGCTTCATGAAGCTGAAGGCCACATGTTCGGCCCTCAGCCCGGCTTCTCTCAAAGCCTTAATCTTCGCCAGTAGCTCGGGCAACTGATTCCTTCCTGCATTGTTGGCTCCGAGTTCCACCATGGCCGGTGCTTCGGCTGCTTCCCGCTTGGCTTCGGCAGCTCCGGGTGGTGGTTGGTGACGTAGAACCACTTCGACTTCCAATCCTGGTTGGAGTCGATCAGCTTGTACGAGAGGTACTGCTCCGCGGCGTCCTCCCTCATCTGGATCCCGGCTCCCCCCACTACTCGGGGATTGTTGGCGCTGGGCTGGGGCTTCACCCGGAAGAATTTCCGGAACAGGATCCAATGGGGCTTCATCCCCAAAAAGCTTCGTAGAAGTGTTCGAGGACTAAGGTGTGGTAGATACCATTGGGGTTGAGGTTGAGGTACTCGATGCCGTAGTACCCCAGCAACCCTTTGAAGAATTCGCTGGCCGGGAGAGATAGCCCTCGCTCCGCGAACCGGGTGAACATCGGGATCTCGTCCGGGCTTTTCTCCATGGGGTACGGATCCCCTGCAGCGGCTCTCCACATATCAATCTCCTTCTCCCGCAAGAGTCCACTGTTGAGAAGTGCTAGTAGATCTTCGGTCTTGGCCTTGGATTTCTTCCATTCTTGATTCGGATTTGGTCGCGGCGGAGACACAAGCGGCGATGTCCCCGCATCAGATCCGGTGGGCTCCTCGCGAGCCCTTTTCTTCCCACCGGCGGCTTTCGAGGTCTTCGATGGCAAGGACTTCATCCTCCAAGTGCACGGTGTCTTCACTCGCATCCGCTCGGGGGCTACGGTGGTGGTTTCCTACGGCAGCACGTTCGGATCTACAATCCTCTCAACAGCGGCAGTGCGCACTGGCGGTGATTTCTGGCTTGATCTGCTAGGAATAGCTGTGAATGCGTGGGGTGAAAAACCCTAAGGGTTTCGGCTTCTATTTTTAAGTCAACAGCGGCCCCTCCAACGGCCGGATGGATAAGTCTGCGCTCGGCTGACTCAGCGGCAGTGCCTGACCCTTCAACTTCTACTAGTCGACGCGCCTCATCTCAGGGGCTCAGCTACTTCTATTCAACTTCCTGGGTAGCGACAAGACTCAAGAGCAACTCAGAACACATTCTACAAGATGACCGCTCAATTCGAGAGGATGTGCTCGACTCAAGGCTCGGGGGCTCCGTGCCACGTGTCCTTCGGTTTTTTCTCCACATTTTTCGGGATGTTCTTGCCAAAACGTCAGATGGACCCTTAGCCAGAGTCTCCAACTCAACCTAAGACTCGGGGGCTACTCCATATGGAGTGCAATTTTGCAATCGCACTTCCGTATCAGTTTCGGCTTCAAGACAACACGGGCATTGTTGAAGACCTTCAAGAGCAGCACTCGAGGACGCTTGGGACTACTCGAGAAGACTTCAGGATTGCTCAAACATCAGTTGGAGTACATTCCAGCCTCGGGATACTTCAACTACTCTTGAGGACTTTTGACTTGTAGCCTCGGGGACACTTGAGGACTACTAGTTAAGGTCGTCAAGACTACTTGAAGCTATCCTTCTCGACTACAAAGTACTAGGGGGCTTGTCGTATGGACCTCCCTGGGCCCACTACCTCGATGGGTAGCAGGACCGACTACTCGGTGGGCCCCTGGGACTACTCGACTTGCGCTGCACGGCACCTGATGGTGTGAAACACAAGGACTACAGAGGAGAAGTACTCGGATAGGAAGCTGTACATGTCCCGCACTGTATAGAGGACTCCTAGACGTACTCGACTAGTACTCTCTTCCTAAACCGACTTGTAACCCTGCCTCTCGGGCTATATAAGGCGAGGCAGGGACCCCTCTCTCTCTCTCACGACTTAAGATTGCATCCTCTTGTAATCGCACCCAATCAATCCAGAGCCACGCAGCATACAGGACGTAGGGTATTACGCACCTCGCGGCCCGAACCTGTCTAAATTGTGTGCCACGTGTCTCTTCCTTCGAGTTACCAATCTCGGCGAGGCCACATTCATCTACTTCGGGTACTCCCCTTAGTAGGTTGCCGGTCTAAAACACTGACACCGACTGACTCTCATAGTCTTGCCCTCGTTGGTGATTCAAAAGGAACACTAACCCATCCACCAGGATGTTCTCTTTGTCCTCTTTGATGTCTATGCCAGATGTGGAGTTGGACGTGCTTGGAGAGGACGAGCTGGTGTTGCTGACGAGGAGGTTCGAGATGCTGCACGAGAACTAGGTGAACACGAGGAGGAACACATTGACATGCTTCCAGTGCGGCAAGCGGGACACTTCTTCGCCGACTACCCAAAGTAGGTCGAGAACAAGGATGGCTACAAGCATAAGTCAAGGATGAATGGCAAGTACCGGTCGAGGCGTGACCACAAGAGCAAGAACAAGAACAAGCACAAGGACGAGCGACGATCGAGGAAGAAGGAGAGTCGAGGCAAGGCCCGAGCGATGGTTGGAGCGAGCGACGTCGACTCCAGTTCCGCGTACTCCATCTCGAGCTCAAGCAGCAGTGAAGATGAAGGTGACCGTCGCAAGAGCAGGAAGTCGTCCAAGAACCTGAGCGGGCTAAGCTGCTTTGGTAGAGACGGCTTCTGCACCATGGTGCTGAGCTCCGGCAGCAAGAAGAGCACACAGAGCGACTCGGACTCTGACTCCGACGACGAGGTGCGTGATGAGGTTCCCTTCTTGCGTCAGGAGAATGAACGGCTTGGCTCGTTGCTTGATAATCATGATGACATGCTTAGAGATGCCAAGAAAATGAGAAAAGAGCTTAGGTCTTCACTCGAGGATGCTAGGACTAGAGTGGCTGAGCTAGAAACACAGGCTCTTGATAGCAAGCTTGAAATTGATTTCCTTAAGGCTAGCCCTATTTTTCTGATGAGGTTGATTGTGTTGATTGCTCTATTTTCCTTGCTGATCTTGCCTTGTTTAAGGAAAAGCATGCCTCCAAGTGTGAGGAACTAGATGTGCTTTGGGTTGAAGTGGCTGAGCTTAAATTTAGATCGGCTTTGCTAGGTGCTTGCACTTCTTGCCCTATCTTGCATGCTAAAATTGATGAGATGCATGCTTACACTGCTTCTCTTGAGGCTAAGCTGAACGAACCAATTCCTACATCTTGCTCTACCTGTGAAATGCATGCTTTGAAGAATTTGGAACTTTCCCATTATGTTGATCGTTTGCAGGTTGAGAATGATGAGCTGATGAAGTTGATGGGTTGGTTGTCTGGGCATGAGCCTCAATTGAGGATAATGATTGAGACATTCAAGAGGCAGGATGGTGAGAAACTTGGCGCAAACAAGGTTGGTGAGGGAAGTGGAGAGAACATTCCAGAGCCACCAAAAACCCACCATAAAAATGATTTCCCTCCCAAACCAAACCATCTTAGGAACCGACTAGACACAACCCCAGCTCCACCCATGTGTCCCCTACAAACAAATGATTTCCGAAAGCCTATCAAGTTTGTGAGCACTTCCGGGAAATTGTTCTTTGGGAAGGAAAGTGAGAAGGCTAGTGAGGAGAAACCTGTGGAGATGTCGAGTGGAGAGAAACCAAGAGAGGAGCCCCACCCAAACCTACACCTAAGCTTGTGAGATTTCATTGTGGCTATTGTTGGAGAGATGGCCATAAGGATGAGTTTTGCTTCAAGAGGAAGCGAAGGAGTGGGCTAACAAGGACAAGTACCACCCTTCGGATGGTGTGCTTGAGCCTCGTGTGCAGATGCCCAGGGCTAAGGCGAGTGTGAGGATAGTTCAGGCTTGGGGAGAGCGAAAGGCCTTTGGAGGTGCTGCTGGCCGGGGTACACCGGTCAGACCGGTGAGGGGTACCGGTCAGACTGGTGCAGGCCTAGACAGGCAACGGTTCGGGTTTCGTGCTCGTACAGGTGCGAGGTTTGGTTTTGGAGGTCGTGGTTCTGGTGGTTGGGCTGGAGAGTTTGCAGGAGGTTAGGTTGCTTGGCGTTCTCCCCCTCGTGCTCAATACGGGGATGGGAGGATCCATAGCTTTGATATGGAGAGGAGGGACAGTCCACAGGCTAACCCCACTTTCGAGCAAATGGCTCGGCACTAGTTTTACCCCAGTGCTGAATCGTTTGTTCGGTCACGTGCTCGTTTTTGAATTTCAGGTGGGAGACTTGAAGAACATTTGATTGATTGACTCCGGTTGCTCGAGGAAAATGACTGGAGATAAGGGGTGGTTCTCAAGTCTCGTCCCGGTGGTGACAAGGAGGTACATCACTTTTGGGGACAATGGGCGTGTGCATGTGCTTTTAGAAGGTGAGATTAAGGTGAGTGACAAGATCACTCTCAAGCGTGTTGCTCTGGTTCAATCGCTTGGATACAATTTGCTTTCTGTGTCCTAGCTGTTGGATGAGAGTTTTGAGGTGTTGTTTCGGCCTGGTGGTTCTCGGATTTTGGACTCTCGAGGGGACCTTATCTGTATGGTCGTTCCCGAGGGTCAGGTGTTTCGAGCTGATTTTTCTCAGTCTTTTGGTGTGGAGCGTTGTTTCTTGGCTGGTTCTTCGAGTGAGTTGTGAAAGTGGCATAGGAAGTTGGGTCACTTGAGCTATGACCTTTTGTCTCGCTTGAGTAAACTCAATTTGGTCCGAGGTTTGCCACGGTTGAGGCTTGAGAAAGAGTTGGTTTGTGTGCTGTGTAGGCATGCCAAGATGGTAGCCTCTTTTCACTCGCCCCTCACCGATGTGACGACTGAGCGTCCATGCGAGCTGCTCCATATGGACCTTGTAAGCCCAGCTCGTGTGCGATCTGCGGGTGGGAAGTGGTACGTCCTTGTTGTGGTGGACGACTACTCTCGGTATGCATGGGTGTTCTTTCTCGAGGATAAGGGGGAGACATTTGGTTTTGTTCGAGATCTTGTCTTGAGGTTGAGGAACGAGAGGCACGGAGATGCTATACGAGCAATTCGCAGTGACAATGGCTCAGAATTCAGAAACTCTCGTTTCGAAACCTTTTGCCATGACTTGGATCTTGAACACCAGTTTTCGAGTCCGTATACGCCTCCCCAGAATGGTGTTGTGGAAAGGAAGAACAGGACCTTGTGTGAGATGGTTCGGACGATGCTTGATGAGCATAGGACTCCTAGAAGGTTCTGGGCTGAGGAGGTGAATATCGCGTGCTATGTGTCAAACAGGATCTACCTCAGAGTGCATAAGAAGAAAACCTACTACGAGTTGATGCACGGTCGCACACCCAAGGTGAGTCACTTCCATGTCTTTGGTTGCAAGTGCTTTATTCTAAAGAAAAGGAAGGAACATTTGTGCACCAAGCTAAGTACACCAAGGACATTGTGCGGAAGTTCAAGATGGAGGATTCCAAGGCTATGACGACGCTGATGAGTACGACTACAGCTCTTGATGCGGACGAGGAAGGTGAACACGTGGACCAGAAGGAGTACCGAAGCATGATAGAGTCACTCCTCTACTTGACGGCGACGAGGCCGCACATCCAGTTCTTGGTATTTTTGTGCTCTCGTTTTCAAGCGTCTCCGAGGACTTTGCATCGGCAAGCGGTGAAGCGAATTTTCCGGTACTTGCGTCACACTCCTGACTTTGGCCTCTGGTACTCCGCGTCCTCTTTTATGCGCTTCATGGTTTTTCAAATGCAGATTTTGCTGGGTGTCGGTTGGATAGGAAGTCAACTTCTGGGACTTGTCAGTTTTTGGGTTCTTCTTTGGTGTCTTGGTCTTCCCGCAAACAGTCGAGTGTTGCTCAATCCACTGCAGAGGTAGAGTACGTTGCCGCTGCTAGTTGTTGCTCTCAGCTCATTTGGATTTCATACACCATGAGTGACTTTGGTGAGGAGTATACCCAAGTCCCACTTCAATGTGACAGCGCCAGTGCCATAAGCGTTGCAAAGAACCCAGTGCTCCATTCCAAAACCAAGCACATAGAAGTGAGGTATCATTTTCTGAGAGACAACGTAGAGAAAGGAAAGATAGCTTTGATCCATGTACCCACACATGACCAACTAGCCGATATTTTCACCAAACCCCTAGATCAAGCAACTTTCACTCATTTGCGGGGGGAGGAGCTTGGTGTGTGTTTGATTTCTTGAGTTGGGTGTGTGGGAGCTCCTTTGTAGCATATGTATAGTTTCCTTTGTGCATTTCTTGTATTTGGCATGACATATGTAACAAGATGTATAGGCATCCTTGTATCTTAGATTGCATGCATTTTGTATCATATGCATTGGTTAGAAAAAGCTTCACCTATATACATTGTTCACCATGGAATGCCATTTATGTCTTTGTGAGCTTGTTTGGTATGCTATGGTTAGCTTGACTTAGCTCTTGATGATCTTGTTTAATAATCCACGGTTGATGGCTATGTTTTTGAAAAATGTCTCATATATGCTATCTCATGTGTAAATGCCTTTATATGACCTTGACATGTTTTAGTGGCATGATTATGCTTAATTTTTGGTTGGATAGCTAGCTTATTTATCATATGGGGCCAAAGGCTCATTTGCCATCATGAATGTTTAGCCCTCTTGCTTTATCTTGTGGAGGGGCCTAAGTTCCTTTTTGTCGCAAAGCCATTTCATGTACCAAATATGAATCTGAAAATGAAATGTAAAATGCTTGGAAAATGTGCTCCCATGTCATCTGTGCTAAATTTAATTTTTTTTGGGTGCTAAACCGTTGCATGATGCCTACCAATGAGAAGTCTCATACATAGAAGTAAGCACATGGCTCGGTGGCTTTGACATGACATGAGGTGCTTGTGGGTGTTTGTGATGGTCTTATGGTTAGAATGGTTGTCCTAGCATGAAGTTTGTGTGGCCTTGCCATTTTGATATGTTTTGATCATGTTTAGGACTTTGCTCATGAGAGGCAAATTTTTCGCAAAATTGCCCAAATCCATCTTAGCTTCGTCCAATGGTTATGAAACTTGGTGATCTTGTAGTTGATGTCAATACGAAGCTATAGAGTATCTAACTTGCTCATTTGGACATGTGTATCATCCTATATTGAATTTTGTCTATTTGAGAAGCTCTAGGTTGAAAGTTTTGCATTTTTTGGCTTGATTCATGCATTGTCGAAAAAGGGGAGAAGTTTGAGCTTGAAATGGCTTGTTGGATGCATTTAGAAGGTTTTCAGGTGGTTTCGAGCCATTTCTGGGCTCTGGTGTGCACCGGTCTGACCGATCGAGGTCACCGGTCTGACCGGTCAGAGTGCTGGTCCTGTGCACATGTTGAGCACCGGTCTGACCGGTGGTGGTGACCGGTCTGACCGATGAAAGCTGAGTTGTTGCAGCTGCCCTGTTTCAAGTGGTGTCTTGCTTGCATTGGTTCAGGGGGAGCTTGCATGTGTGCAGGGGGAGCTCTTTGTGGTTTTTGAGCTTTGGTTTGGTGGTTTGCGCTCTTTGCTTGAGCTTTGTTTTGTCTCGGATGTGTCGAGCCGTTGCCCTTGCCTAAGGGGTCCGAGACTTGTCTTCTTCAAGTGATCTTGACGAGCCTTTGTTTGGCATTCGATCGCTTGTTGGAGTTTCCTTTTGGTTGTTTCTTTTCTTTTTCTTTTCTCTCTTGTCTCTTTATGTGGGTGTTGCAATGCACTCATCAAGGGGGAGATTGAGGACCATGTGTGGTTTGAGGACCGGTGGATGGTCTCTTCCTTGTGTGATGAGTGATTGACAACATTGTGTGGACTGATTCTTGGCTAAGTATTGCAGGTGCAGGTTGCGGCTTGACTGGTGTTGGTGCAGGTGAAGAACAAGCACGAAAGGTCGTCGCCGGTGAGGCCTCCAGTTGTGGAGAAGACAAGTAGGCTTCATTCGAGGGACCCGGTGGCCAGCGGGGTCAAGTGCGGGCCGCATGGAGGCATGAACAGAAAGATGAAGTCATGGACGGTTTCTTGGTAGAGCCTCAAAACCAAGGTTGAGCCGGGACTACGTGGGAGCTGAGTCATGAGTGGTGATTGGAGGAGGCTACACCGAGTTTGCGGGGTTTCCAGTGGTTCACCAGAAAACCACTGGGTTCCTTGGTTGATCCACAAAGCCAAGACCGAAGAACCGAAGACGGTGCTGCAGTAGTGCCAGACCGGTCTGACCGGTGTGTACCGGTCTGACCGGTGAGGAGCACCGGTCTGACCGGTGTGCGACGACGCAGTCTGGAATCTTCGAAGCGGTGGACACGCGTCGGGATCGCAAGGCATGCATCATGTCTAAGCAGGTTGCGGTCGCCGGGCATCCGTCCGATGGAGAAAACTTGAAGACTTCCAAAACCGCCCTTGAGGGGCTTGCATCCCTAGTAGTTAAGTAAGGGTATTTTAGACTTTCCGTTGCCTCCATATAACCCATGAGGTGAGAGGATGGCAGCCATCTATTGGAACCCTAGTTCATTTGCTTTCCTATTTTCTTAGGATTTCGATAGGACTAGCTTGAGAGCTTCATGGTGAGATCTTGTGAGAGGGTTGTATGATCGGGCAGCAAGCTAGACCTTGTATGAACCTTCTTGGTGTGTATATATGATTCGGCGTGGTTCCTCAAGGCCTTGTTGTGTTGTTCCCGGTTGTTCTTGGTGGTGATTTTTGGAGCCCTCTCTTGGTGGTTTTCTTGGGGTGTTTTCGGGACCTTACTCTTGGGGATTTGATGGGGGAAATTTGTGGGAACCCTTCGTGGTTCTTTAGCCTGTGATTCCCTTCCCAAATCCGTGAGTTAAGGGGCTCGATTTTGGGATTTTCCGTGTTCTAGGGTTAGAGGAGTTCTTGGCGGGATTTCTTCGATTCCTCTTGATTTGGCAAGTTTTGGTGGACAAAATCATGGCTATGGACTCCTCATGAGGTGTTCCTATTATCCCGAAAGTCTTGTTCAAGTCCGTGGAGCGATTCGGGAGATCGAAGTTTGGATTTGGAGGAGTTGACCCTCGGGTGTTGTTCACCCCGAGCTGCCCAGGCTACACCGGTCTGACCGGTGCTCTTGACTCGTCTGGCCGGTGCAAGTCACCTGTGGGATTTGCCTTGGGTGAACTGCTTGACTCGTGTGTCTTTAGGTCTTGGTGCTGCTGGTCAGTTCTTGATCTGTTTGGAGTTGTTCTGTTAGGTTTGTGTAGGGTTTTCCTTCCTTGCAGGTTGTGTTTTTGGGGGTGTTTTGTTCTAGGCCCTAGAGAAGTCACTGAGGCTCTCTGGAACACTTGTTGTGCGGTTGCTGCAGCCACCGGCCTGACCGGCTCTGTCCACCGGTCTGACCGGTGTAACCGATCTGACCGGCGCAGGCCATCGGTTTGACCGGTGCAGCACAGGCAACAAGCCATGCAAGTTTCCGTTGTGCGTGTTGGTGTGTTTTGACTTAGAAGGTTGTGTGTTGGTTCCTAGGTCCAGTGGCACTCCAGTGGCTACGTGGGCTCGGCCAACTTGGGTAGTGAGTCGGAGACGTGTGTTGGAAGCCGTGTTCGTCTTCTTGGAGTATCCATCTCCTTCGAGAAGAATTTTTATCGGCTCCCATTCACCCCCCCGTGTCTGGTTCGCCATATCGGTCCTTCAGGAAGGCTACACGCGGACGGTCCCGCCCACACGCGGACAGTCCGGCGCCCCTAGACGGACGGTCCAACGACCCCCCTGCAACAAAGCCCCAAAGCCTTAGAAGATCGACGTGTGAACTCGCAAGAACTGGACGCACACTTGATGAACATGAAGCACACGGACGGTCTGCGGACCACTAGCGGACTGTCCATCGACCCCAAACAAAATAGCCGACCACAAAAACGCGAAGTCAACCTCTCCTATCCATCCATGGATCTCCCAAACGGCTTGAGCTCTTGAGGAAAGATTTGGGGAGATGTGAAGCGTCCCTAGGGGATGCTATGCCCCAAAATTGAGCCCTCAAATGAATTAAATCGTCGGGAATCGAATCGCAACTGAGCTCTACCAAAAGCTAGGGGTACAAATGAAACCCTTCAATCGGAGGCCGAATTCAGAGTTTGAGGGGTCATGATCAAGCACAAAGATGCACAGGCAACTATCCATGATCCCCACCAACAAATCTGAACTCAAACTCCTTAGAATCGAAGGAACAAACCATGCATAAAAATCTAACAAAAATAGCTCAAAAAAGACACGAAAATCACATGAGCTACAAGAAGGAGATCGACACAACCATGAAGCTTCCATACACTCGAAGGTCAGATTCTTCACAAACCGGTGAAAAATCTAAACCTATGGAGCAAGCAAATGAGAAGCAGTCCGGAAGAATGGTTTGCCCAGAAACCCTAGAGTTAATATATACGAGTCCCTCTGGACCGGGCAAAAGACCAAGCTACCCCTAGCACTTAAGTTGTGATACAAACCCCTCAGGGGCAAATAGGTCATGTATCACTCTTCTTCATCGCATGGCCACGCCGTCGCCGCAGTCTGCGTCCTCCCGACGCAAGCCCTGCGATCCCGCCACGCGTCCACCGGTATCGAAGCTTGTCGGTGTGCCCGGATCCCTTCTCCGCGTGCCGAGCCTCCGGTCTTGGTTTTGTGGCTCAACCAAGTAACCCGACGGTTTTGTGGTGAACTGCCGCAAACCCCGCGTGTAGACTCTGGTCGTTAGCCGCTACCCTGCATCGGCTCTTGGCCACGACATCGTCTTGCTTTTCTTGCCACCATGCAGCCTGCACTTGACCCCGCTGGCCACCGAGTCCCTCAAGACGAGCCTACTTGTCTCTCCACTCCTCATAGGCAAAAGACCTTTCGCGCTCGCTCTTTACCTGCACCAACGCAAATCAAGCCACAACCTGCACCTGTAATACTCAGCCAAGAGTCAGTCCACACTATGTTGTCAATCACTCGTCACAGCCAGGAGCGACCATCCACCGATCCTCAGACTCTCCGATCCTCATAATGTTCTCTGGTTCGTTGTGAGCGCAGAGCTCAGAGCTTACCTTGGGAGGTGACAGCTCTGGACGGGCTCAGTACTTCACCACGTTAGTTCAGGCCGGTAGGATTCATCTCATCCCAGTCCGAGAGCGTGGATTTGCATGCCCTTGTAGCACTAGAAGAGTTTGTTGAGTTTATCTTGCTTTGGTTATCCTTCGCCTTAGTTCTTTACCTAGAGTTGACAAGAATAGATAGATTGTGTTAGGATCCTTTCTCGTCTCGTTGTCCTCCCAGCTCGCTAGGTCCTCTCTAACCCTTTACCAAGATCTCCTTGTGTGTGTCAGGTTATCCCCGAATATCTTTATTCGTTACCCTCAATATAGCTCTTTACCAAGTCTTATTACTCTCCACCAATTATCCGACCATCTTTGTCGTAGTGCCTCCCTTGGGAAAATATAAATACGACAAATACCACCAGTTGAAGTGCTACAACGGTAATCAGTGCGCTTGAGGACCTTTCTGTGATGTGTGTTTTACCAAAGACGTTCCTAGATCCACTACTAAGGGTATAAACCCAGTAGTGACGCTAGTGAGTGTCAACAAGCATTCCTGGCGCCATCGTCGTGAGTGCAAACCTAGTAGCGAGGCTAAGGAACATCAACAGCCTCTTTGTTTGGTGACCTTGCAGCATGTTCATACCTTAAGAGGTGCTAGCTCTAGTAGCTGTCACCTCTGCTTCATCTCCCGCTTGGCGTGGTGGAGTGGGTTCTCATGGCCCTATCAAGTGGTCCACAACATCGATAGGGCTACTCGTCACGGCCCCATCCCACGACAAGTCCGTGGATTTTCTGCATGAAGTACTGCATCAACAACATCTAACAAGTCTCTACAACTACTTGAATGATCGGGTACTTATAGTGTTGACCGTACAATGGTGACGGTAGGGGCATCCAGAAGACTCACGATATCCACGATACCGGGTGGCATGGTCCCACCGGTGGTCACTTCAATAGCAGGAAGTTCCTATTCTTGCGCCTCCGGCTGCTCTATGGCTAATACCAAAGCGGGAGAGGGATCTTGGGCATCTGCTGCCGATGGCTGCGGGTTCACTTCCATAGCTGTTGGTTGCTCGTGTTCCTCCATCGGCATGGCTTCTTCAATGGCTGGAGGCGGGCTAGTGTTACCTCCAGTCGGTGCCCCCATGGTGCCCCAAACTTCTTCATCACGGACGGTCGTCTTGACCGGCTCTGTGGAGGGGGTTTCTTGCTATGACACTACAATAACAAGTTGTCAACAACAAATAGCCAACATCGAGTACTCGACTACCTTCAAAAGAGAGTATTTACCTCTGGTATGGTGCCTTCTGACACCTTGATCTTCTTTATGACACATTTCCAAGTCATGTTGCAAGGCTTCCTTGGTGAAAGCTCAGATCCATGTGTGGTTCGAGGACCGGTGGATGGTCGCTTCCTGGTGTGATGAGTGATTTACAATGTGGTGTGGACTGATTCTTGGCAAAGTATTACAGGTGTAGGTTGCGGCTTGACTAGTGTTGGTGCAGGTGAAGAACAAGCGTGAAATGTCATTGCTGGTGAGGCCTCCAAGTGTGCAGAAGACAAGTAGGCTTGGTTCGATTGACCTGGTGGCCGATGGGGTCAAGTACGGGCTGTATGGTGGTAAGGACGGCAAGACGAAGTCATTGATGGTTTCTTGGTTGAGCCTCAAAACCAAGGTCTAGCAGGAACTTCATAAGTGGAAATTGGTGGAGGCTACACCGAGTTCACGGGGTTTCTGGTGGTTCACCATAAAACCACTAGGTTCCTTGGTTGATCCACAAAGCCAAGACCAAAGGCGGAGGTGCAGCAGCATAAGACCGGTCTGACCGGTCTAGCCGGTGGGTACCGGTTTGACTAGTGTGGACCACGGGTCTGACCGGTGTGCGACAATGCAGTCCGGAGACTTCGAAGCGGAGGACATGCACTGGGATCGCAAGGCTTGCATGAAGTCTAAGCAAGTTTGTAGTCGCTAGGCATCCGTTCGATGGTGCAAAGACAATGATTTCCAAAGTGCCCATCGGGGGCATGTATCCTAGTGTTAGGACTTAGGGGTAGTTTCATCCTTTAGTTGCCTCCATACAACCCAAGTGGTGAGAGGATGGCAGCCATCTCTTGGTACCCTAGCTCTTTTTGTTTTTCTATTTTCCCCTTCCATTTTCCTTTGGAATTTCTAGGACTAGCTTGAGAGTTTCATGGTGAGATCTTGTGAGAGGGAAGGATGATCAAGCAGCAAGCTAGACCTTGTATGAACCTCTTTGGTATGTATAGATGTTTCGGCATGGTTTCTCAAGGCTTGGATGTGTCTTTCCCGTTTCTCCTTTTTGGTGATTTTCGGAGCCCTTTCTTTGCAATTTTCTTGTGGTGGTTTCGAGGCCTTTCTCTTTAGGATTTGGTGGGAGATGTATGCTTCAACCCTTCGCGGTTCTCTTCCCTTTGATTCTCCTCCCAAATCCGTGAGCAAAGGAGCTCGATTTTGGGGTTTTCTCTTCTCTAGGGTTAGAGGTGTTGTTGGTGGATTCTCTTCGATTCCTCTCAATTTAGCAAGTTTTGGTGGACCAAATCTTGGCTATGGAGTGCCCATGAGGTGTTCTTACTATCCCAAAGTCTTGTGCAAATCCGTGGAGCGTTTCGGGAGATTGGGAGTTGGATTTGAGGGTGTTGACCTGCGGGCGCTGCTCATCCCGAGCTACCCATCCTGTTCGTCCGAGAAGCGTGTTCGAGAAGCATGTCTCGTAGGATTTGCCTTGGGAGAACGTCTTGGTGTGTTCCCTATTATCTCGTATTGTTGTTGTTCCAGTTTTTTCTGTTTCGGAGCTCGGTAGGTCTGTTTGGTGGATTTGGGATTTCCTGGCTTGGATCAGTCTGACTGGCAAGCTACACCAGCCTAACTGGTGTAGGGGGCTTTTGTTTGAAGTTCTCAGGTTTTGGTAGGATGCTCCAGCAGGGACCGGTCTGACCGGTGCTGCTCACCAGTCTAACCAGTGCATTCCAGTGGTGGTCGAGTTGCTTGTTCCGCTACGTTCTCGAGTTGGTGTAGGTGGTTGTTGGTTGCTCGGACAAGTAGCACTCCAGTAGCTATGTGGTCTCGGCCAACATGGGTATTGAGTCACAGACGTGTTTTGGAAGCCGTGTTCATCTTGTTGGAGTTTCCATCTCCTTCGAGAAGATTTTTTATCGGCTCCCATGCACTCCCCCGCCCCCCCCCCACTGGTCTCCAGTTTCGTTCCTTCAATTGGTATCAGAGCCGGTTCGGGTCTTTCGAGGCTCCAACTAGTCTAAGATCCAAAGATGACATACCAGGAACGGGGATCAAGTCCTCTGCACTTCGATGGGAAGAACTACCAGATGTGGCAGAGACGGATGGCTGCATTCCTCCATGGAAAGGGTCAGATCCTTTGGGACATTACGGTGAACATAGCTTATGTTCATCTGATGAACTTCCTTGCTCCAGGATCTAAGGATATATTCGACGCCAACGACAAGGTGGACGACTACTTGTTTCGTGCTCTGTCTCAGTCTGAATTGGATCAGGTTCACATAGAGGACTTAGCTTGTAGGATTTGGGAGCAGTTGAAGGATGCTCATGCTGGGAATGCTCAGGTTCAAACATGTATGTACTCGACTTACCAGAGAGAGTACAATAACTTCACTCATCTCCCCGGTGAGTCCGTCGAAGCCCTTTTCCAGTAGTTTACGGTCGTGGTGAACAACATGAGAGCCAATGTGGCTGTGCTCCAATACGATGATCATGATAGAGTTGTGAAGCTCTTGTACTCATTGGATCACACTGTATGGGACGGGAAGGTCGAGGCTATTCTTGAGTCCGGGAACTATGACACCCTGATCGTGAACGACTTGTTTTCCAAGATCAAGTCAGTTGAGCTGGATCGTGGTATGACTGCCTGTCAGGAGAGCCCGACTGACTCTCATAGTATTGCTCTCGTCGGTGGCAGAGGGGCTAAGTCTAATGCTAACGCATCCTCCAGGATGTACTCTCTGTCTTCTTTGATGACTTTGCCAGACGAGCAGTTCGACGTGCTTGGAGAGGATGAGCTGGCGTTATTGAATAGGCAGTTCGAGAGGCTGCACATGAACCAGGTGAACACAAGGAAGAATCCATGGACATGCTTCTAGTGTGGCAAGCCAGGACACTTTGTCACCGATTTTTTGAAGAAGATGGAGAGCAAGGACGGCTACAAGCATCGGTCGAGCAAGGACAGCAAGTACCGATCAGGGCGCGATCACAAGCACAAGAACAAGCACACAGACGTGCGAAGGTCGAGGAATAAGGATGGCCGCGGTAGGAAGGCCTGAGTGATGGTCGGAGCGAGCGATGTCGACTCCAGCTCCGCCTACTCTTCCTCGAGCTCGAGTAGCAGTGAAGATGAAATAGATGCAGTAGCTCCGACAGCAAGAAGAGTCACTAGAATGACTCAGACTCCGATTCTGAGGATGAGGTACATGACGAGCTACCCTTCTTGCGTTAGGAGAACGAGCATATTGGCAAGTTGCTTGATAATCGTGATGGCATGCTTAGAGAAGCAAAGAAGATGAGGAAAGATCTTAGGGCCTCACTAGAAGATGCTAGGAACCAAGTAGCTGAGCTAGAAACCCATAACCTTGATGATAAACTTGATATCAATTTGCTTAAGGCTTCACTTGTGGTTTCTAATGAGAATGATTATTGTGATTGCTCTGTGTACCCAGCTGATCTTACTAGCCTTAAGGATAAGCATGCCTCTACTTGTGATGAACTAGATGTGATTAGGGTCGAAGTGGCTGAGCTTAAGGCTAGACCTGCTTTGCTATGTGCTTGCACTTCTTGCCCTGTTTTGCATGGAAAATTGATGAGATGAATTCTTACATTGTTTCCCTTGAGGCCAAATTGAAAGAACATGTTCCCACTTCTTGCTCTACTTGTGAATTGCAGGCTTTGAAGAATCTGGAGCTTGCACATTACATGAATCACTTGCAGGATGAGAATGATGAGATGAGGAAAATGATGGGTTGATTGTCGGGGCATGAACCTCAGCTTAGGATGATGATAGAGGCATACAGGTGCTATGATGGGCAAGTTTTTGGTTCGGAGAAGGTTGGAGAGTGTAGTTGTAAGGGAGGAGAGAAGATTGGTGACATCCAAGCTCCACCAAAAATAGTATACAAAAAATGCATATGCTCCTAAGCCCAACCCACTACAAAAAACTTGACACAACCCGAGATCCTCCCATATTTTCTCACCCAACAAATGATTTCCAAAAACCGGTGAAGTTTGTGAGATCCAAGGAGAGTGAGGTTGGAGAAAAAAAAGGGTGAGAAGCCGAGTGACGAGAAACGAAGTGAGTAGCCCCATCCGAAATCTAAGCCTAAGCCCATACGCTTTCATTGTGACTATTGTGGGAGAGATGGTCACAAGGGTGAGTTTTGCTTCAAGAGGAAGAGTGAGGAGAGAACGGAAAACGAGTGGGCTAACAAGGACAAGTACCACCCTTCCAGTGGTTAGTTTGCTAGATGTTATCCACCTCTGCTCAAACAATACGAGGGAGGGAGGAGTTTGGCGAGCCTTGAGCTGTCGGTGTTTTAGACCGGCAACCTACTAAGGGGAGTACCCGAAGTAGATGAATGTGGCCTCGTCGAGATCGATAACTCGAAGGAAGAAACACGTGGCACACAATTTAGACAGGTTCGGGCCGCGAGGTGCGTAATACCCTACGTCCTGTATGTTGCGTAGCTCTGGATTGATTGGGTGCGATTACAAGATGATGCAATCTTAAGCCGTGAGAGAGAGAGGGGTCCCTGCATCGCCTTATATAATCCGGGAGGCAGGGTTACAAGTCGGTTCAGGGAGATAGTACAAGTTGAGTACGTCTAGGAGTCCTCTATACAGTGCGGGACATGTACAGCTTCCTATCCGAGTACTTCTCCTCTGTAGTCCTTGTGCTTCACGCCAGCAGGTGCCGTGCAGCGCAAGTCGGGTAGTCCCAGGGGCCCACCGAGTAGTCGGTCCTGGTACCCACCGAGGTAGTGGGCCCAGGGAGGTCCATACGACAGTCGTAGCTTTGAGATGGATGAGGAATGGTCCACGATCTTCCTTTTATGGTTTTCGTCCTCCTCTAGCTAGACAGAGGTGGTTCCCCAGTGGTAGTTACCGTGGTAGTTTTCATGGTGACAATTTTGATGGGTGTGATGATTTGGTTTGTGCTAAGCTGACTTTGGATCAAATGGCTCGGCGCAGTTGTCACTCGTTTGATACTAACCCCAATGCTGAGTCGTTTGTTCACTCACGTGCTCGCTTTTGAATTTTATGTGGGAGACTTGAGGAATGTTTGGTTGATTGACTCCGATTGCTCGAGGCATGTGACCGGAGACAAGGGGTGGTTCTCAAGTCTCGTCCTGGTGGTGTCCAAGACATACATCACTTTTGGGGACAATGGGCGAGGGCATTTGCTTTCAGAAAGTGAGATTAAGGTAAGTGACAAGGTCACTCTCAGGCGTGTTGCTCTTGTTCAATCGTTGGGGTTCAATTTGCTTTCCGTGTCCTAGTTGTTGGATGAGGGCTTTGAGGTGTTGTTTCGGCCTGGTGGTTCTCGGATTTTGGATTCTCGAGGGGACCTAGTTTGCATGGTCATTCCCGAGGGTCAAGGGTTCCAAGTAGATTTCTTTTAGTCTTCTGGTTTGGAGCATTGCTTTTTGGCTGGTTCTTTGAGTGAGTTGTGGAAGTTGCTTAGGAAGTTAGGTCACTTGAGCTTTGACATTTTGTCTCACTTGAGTAAACTCAATTTGGTCTGAGGATTGCCACGGTTGAGGTTTGAGAAAGAGGTGTTTGTGCGCTGTGTAGGCATGCCAAGATTGTAGCCTCCTCTCACCCGCCCCTCACCGATGTGATGACGGAGCATCCATGTGATCTACTCCATATGGACCTTGTTGGCCCAGCTCGTGTGCGATCTGCGGGTGAGAAGTAGTACATTCTAGTTCTGGTAGATTACTACTGTCAGTATGTGTGGGTTGTAGGTTTTCTTTCTTGAAGAGAAAGGGGAAAGATTTGGTTTTGTTCGAGATATTTTCTTGAGGTTGAACAACAAGAGGCGCAGAGATGCCATACGAGCGATCCACAGCGACAATGGCTCAGAATTCAAAAACTCTCGCTTTGAAACCTTTTTCCATGACTTGGGTCTTCAAAACTAGTTTTCAAGTCCGTATACGCCTCCCCATAATGGTGTGGTGGAAAGGAAAAATAGGACCTTGTGCGAGAGATGGCTCGGACAATGCATGACGAGCATAGGACTCCAAAAAGGTGCTGGGCTGAGGCAGTCAATACCGCGTGCTATGTGTCTAACAGGATCTACCTTATGGTTCACTAGAAGAAAACATGCTATGAGTTGATGCACGGTCGCACACTCAAGGTGAGTCACTTCCGTGTTTTTGGTCATAAATGCTTCATTTTTTGGTTACACATCTCATTTTAGAGCATTTTGTGTGCTCAATCTTGAAACTAACAAAATCATGGAGACTTGCAAGGCTACCTTCGACGAGACACAACCACTTAGTCAGCTTGTTTTTGAGTTTGCAAGTGACAATGAACTTGGCGAGGAGATATTTTAGGAGGAGGAGCATGAACATGGAGATGATGAAGATGGCGGTGTGGTGCCCGCGGCTAAGCATGTACCTACTACTTCGACTACGATCGAGAACGGGCCCTCTCCCACACCGACGACGACAAACCCAGATCAAGGCAAAGCTCCTATTAAGACGGAGGTAGCATCAAGGCGAGAATCTCCCCAGCGAGTGCAAGTGGATCACCCAGCTTCGAGGATCATCGGCGACATCAATGAACGTACGACACGGTCGAGGGTTCAAAACAACTCTCACTTTGCTCATGTTGCTTTTGTTGCTGCCTTTGAGCCCAAAGACATTGGACACACACTTTATGATCATAATTGGGTCAATTCGATGCATGACGAGTTGGAGAATTTTGAGAGGAACCAAGTTTGGGATTTGGTTGACCCTCCTGCAGGGTGTAAGCCGATTGGGACAAAGTGGGTGTGGAAGAATAAAGAGGGAGAGAAACGAGAAATGGTGAGAAACAAGTCGAGGTTGGTGGCGCAAGGGTATAGTCAAAAACAGGGGATCGACTACGAGGATACCTTTGCTCTTGTAGCTCGTTTGGAGGTGATTAGGATCCTTCTATCCTTTTCAAATTACATCAAATGGATGTGAAGAGTGCTTTCCTAAACGGTGTGTTGGAGGAAGAAGTCTATGTGAGACAGCCTCCGGGGTTTGAGACTGAGAAGTACCCCCACCGGGTGTACAAGTTGAGGAAGGCACTGTATGGGTTGAAGCAGGCGCCTAGATCTAGGTACAGTAGGTTGAGGGGGTTCTTGTTTGAGAGAGGGTTTGAGATGGGGAAGGTCGATCAGACCTTGTTTCTCCTCAGGCAGGGCAAAGAGATCCAGATTGTACAGATATACGTGGATGATATTGCCTTTGGTGGCTCGTCTAACTCTTTGGTTGCAAGGTTTGCAGAAGACATGAGAAGTGAATTTGAGATGAGCATGATGGGTGAGTTGTAGTTCTTCCTCGGCCTCCAGATCAAACAATCCGAGGAAAGAACATTAGTGCACCAAGCAAAGTACACCAAGGACATTGTGAGAAAGTTCAAGATGGAGGACTCCAAGACCATGGCGACACCTATGAGTACGGCTACAACTCTTGATGCAGACGAGGAAGGTGAGCATGTGGATCAAAATGAGTACCACAGCATGGTCAGGTCACTCCTCTACTTGACAGCGATCAGGCCGGACATCCAATTCTCGGTATGTCTGTGCGCTCGTTTTCAAGCGTCTCCAAGGACTTCGCATCGGCAAGCAGTTAAGTGCATATTCAGGTATTTGCATTATACTACCGACTTCGACCTTTGGTACTCCGCGTCTTCTTCTTTGGCTCTTCATGGATTTTCGGACGTGGATTTTGCTTGGTGTCAGTTGGATAGGAAGTCCACTTCCGGGACTTGCTAGTTCTTGGGTTCTTCTTTGGTGTCATGGTCTTTCTGCAAATAATCGAGTGTTGCTACATCCTCTACCGAGGCAGAGTATGTGGCCACAGCTAGTTGTTGCTCTCAACTCCTTTGGATCACATACACCATGAGTGACTTTGGTGAGGAATATACCCATGTCCCACTTTAATGTGACAGCACCAGTGCCATAAGTGATCCAGTGCTCCATTCCAAAACCAAGCACATAGAAGTGAGGTATCATTTCCTGGGGAACATATCAGGTGGAAACTAACCTATCCGTGCAAAATATGGAAACTACAATCGGAGCCACAAGATGTTGATCCAAGGAAAGACTTATAGAAGGTGGAAGGGGTGATGTGCAAAACTCATGAGAGGTGGGAGGGATGATTTGCAAAGGCACTTTTTCAAATCACCCCTCCCACCTCCCATGATCCCTCCTTTGGATAAACATCGTATGGCTCAGATTGAAGTTTCCATAGTTTGCACAGAAGGGTTGGTTTCCACATGATACGTTCCCCATTTCCTGAGAGACAATGTTGAGAAAGGGAAGATCTCTTTGATCCATGTACCCACACATGACCAGCTAGCCGATATTTTCACCAAACCTCTAGATCAAGCAATTTTCACTTGTTCGCGGGGGGAGCTTGGTGTTTGTTTGATTTCATGAGTTGGTGTGTGGGAGCTCTTTCGTAGCATGTGTATAACTTTCCTTTGTGCATTTCTTGTATTTGGCATGGCATATGTAACATGATGTATAAGCATCTTTGTATGTTAGATTGCATGCATTTTGTATCATATGCATTGTTTAGGAAAACCTTCTCCTATATACATTGTTCGCCTTGGTGTGATATATATGTCCTTGTGAGTAAATGCCTTTATATGATCTTGACATGTTTTAGTGGCTTGGCTATGCTTAATTTGTCGTTGGATAGCTTGTTTTGATCACATGGGGCCAAAGACTCATTTGCCATAATTAATGTTTAGCCCCCATGCTTTATCTTGTGGAGGGCATAAGTTCCTTTTTGTGTCAAAGACATTTCATGTACCAAATATAAATCTGAAAATGAAATGTAAATTTCTTGTAAAATGTGCTCCCATGTCATATGTGCTTAATTTACTTACTTTTGGGTGCTAAACCATTGCACGTTGCCTACAATTGGGAAGTCTCATATATAAAAGTAGGCACATGACTCGGTGGCTTTGACATGACATGAGGTGCTTGTGGGTGTTTATGATGGTCTCATGATTAGAATAGTTATCCTAGCATAATGTTTGTGTGGCTTTGTCATTTTGACATGTTTTTCTCATGTTTAGGACATTGCTCATGAGAGGGTGATTTTTCGCAAAATTGCTCTATTCTATCTTAGCTTCGCCCAATGGTTGTCGAACTTGGTTATCTTGTAGTTGATATCATTACGAAGCTATAGAGTATCTAACTTGCTCATTTGGACATGTGTAGCATCCTATGTTGAATTTTGTCTATTTGAGAAGCTCTAGGTTGCAATTTTTGCATTTTTGGCTTGATTCATGCATTGTCAACATGGGGGAGATGTTTGAGCATGTTTTGGCTTGCTACATGCATTTAGAAGGTTTCCAAGTGGTTTCGAGCTATTTTTGAGCTCATGCAGTTCCCATGTGGCCATCGGTTTGATCGGTGGAGTGCACCGATCTGACCGGTGCGAGTGTAAGGAGTTGGGCTATCTAGTGCACCGGTTTGACCGGTGCAGGGGGGCGGTCTGACCTGTCAGAGCAAGGCTAGGAGTGCTCTTTGTGGTTTTTTATATTTGATTTGGTGGCTTGTGCTCTTTGCTTGAGCATGTTTTTGTCTCGGTTGTGTTGAGTCGTTGCCCTTGCCTAAGGGGACCGAGACTTGTCTTCTTCAAGTAATCTTGCTCTTTGCCTTTCCTTTGGGTTGCAATCACTTGTTGAAGTTTTCTTTTAGTCGTTTCTTTTCTTTTCCTTTTCTCTTTGGTTACCAAAATGTGTGTGTTGTCAATGCACTCATCAAGGGGGAGATTGAGAGCCTGTATGGTTCGAGGATTGGTGGTAGGTCGCTTCCTGGTGTGATGAGTAATTGACAATGTGGTGTGGATTGATTCTTGGCTAAGTATGAGCCCGCGCGCCGGCACCACCCCGACCTCCAACTTCGGTGCAAATTGGGCCCTAGGTGATACTCGAGCGTCTCCCCGCCCCTTCCCGACCGCGAGCACCGGCGATCTGGCCGGAATTTTGGCCGGACCACCGTCGCCGCCCCAGGGGACCCAATTGCGAGTCCCTAGTTATTTCCAGGGGCTCACCTACGAAAAAAGGGTATACTTGTGAATCCAAAAACTTTCTAGGGACCTAGGTAGAAAGTAGATCAAAAATAGTGTTCCCAGTTTTGCTGATTCTTGTAAAATGTGTAGAAAATCGTAGAAAATTCAGAAAAATGCAAACCCAATTTTGTTGGACATCTGGTGAAATGTACAACTTTTGTTATACTTGTCTAGGTTGTTTCCTGATAATTTTTGCTTGAAAAATAGAACTGTGAATAACCTAGATCTGGGATATCTCAAAATCTGTAAGTCCTCTGTAGCTAATTTTTGGATATGTTCTGTGTTAGGTTACGACTAGCTCCTGCACCAAAAATTGCACAAAGTTATTATATAAATTGTTTTCTATTCATGTAGAATCTTCCTAGATTATTTTTGTAGCTAAAAATAATTAGATTTCTGTGAAAAACTTATGCATGTTGTCTTTTTATGCCAAAATGCACCTCTGGAGAATTAATCACAATTTTATAATTGGCAGAAATAGCTATTCTTGAATTATGCTTGATTTTCTTGGTAATTGCATAAGTCAAGATTCATGATAGTTCTACGTGTATATGATGCATTCCTAGGTTAGTTTTGGACCCTATAACATGTGTGAAGAAGTTTGAATCATTTGCGTGCTTATTTAATTTTGTGTGCATTTACCTTGTTTTACTATCTAGCTTTTGTTATTTTCAAAATAATTAATTTCTTAGCTATCCTAAGCATGCATGTGTGTCCAGTGGCTTGTTATAGGTGTTTAGTGTTTAATAAACCCTTCCACTGATTTTTCGTAATTTATTTCATGAATAAAAGCTATGGAAGCAATTAAAGGCCTAATAGTCAATTAAATGGGACAAATCACCAACCCACCTTTGATGGCCTTGTGTGTGATGAAAATCATTTTGAGAAGATAAATACCAACCCATTAATGTCTGTGAAGTTAAATTAAATTATTTCCATATATGTACACAGTCACTATCAAAAAGAATAATTAATAAAGAGGTGCATATTGTTCCTTTTTGGAAGAGTATGCTGAATGTATTCTTATCTAGGTGAATGCGGTCAACCATGCACCCCATGGTTGTCAATTGTTGAGTGTAATTAATTAAAGTAAAAATGGCCCAATAAATCTTGCATTTGCATCTTTGTGTAGATCGTCCCGACGGTAGATGTACGCTCGTGCCGGGAGGAGGAGACGAAGGTGCTGACAAAGAGCTGCCGTACGTGGACGTGGCTCAAGGCCTGGACCAAAGTCCAGAAGGGCCCAAGGCCAAACTTGCCAGAGAAGGCAAGCCCCGGATCATTAAACCGGTCTTTTAAAAATTATACAATTATCTTTGCTATGTTTGTGCATTTACGTTTCAGGAGTTCAATTGAAACCCTAGATGCATGATCCTTAGGTACCTATGCTCTATCATTAGTATGTTAGGTCGATAGCCACTCTGCTATAGGACCCGGTAGAAGTCGAGTGACGTTCATCACTCGCGAGAATAGGTTCTTATGTTGGAATCATAAGATCTTTATAAATGGATTGCTCATGTTGTAAGAACATGGGATTTGGGCTCCGGTCCAGTGGCTTTCGTGGGCTAAGCTTTTGAACGTACCAAGTACTTGTCGGGAATGGGACCGGTAAGCCTAGTACCTTAATGAGACGGTGCGGGAACTTACTATTACTACTCTTGAGGAATCACCTACTCGGCTAGCTACCGGGAAGGGGGATGCATGTGTGAGACTGGATGCCTCGCGGGGTGTGCCAGTTAGCCTTGTACTTTTGGGAACCGCCTGGATGGTTGTCCTCGCGGGGGCACCCTACCGTGTGCTTAGGTTTACCTTGCAAGGTTTAAATCAATCGATTGTCGGCCTCTCACCATTATCCGAGACTGCTTAATCAACTGGCCACGATATCCTGTAATGATGGAACTTGGTGAATATTGTTGTATGAATGAATTGCTTGTTCAATTCTTGATTGAATTAGTTGGCACACTGAGAAATGGTAATCAAATAGAACTTGTGCTAAAATATTGAAACTAAGGGCATACTCATTATCGCGTTTCAACAAAAGAAACTCCACCGGCCAAAAGCCCCTCATGTCTAGAGTTTGGTGATGTAGTTATGACCCGACGGTTAAGTATTGCTGAGTATTAGTATACTCGGCCTTGCTTTAAAATTGTTGTGCAGGTGCTGTTGACCGGGTGGATGACGACAGGTGATGACATCACGGATGGCCTCCTGTGATGTTTGCCGTTATTCTAGTTTATTTTATTCCGCTATTGCCAAAAAAACTAGCTCCTGTGCCAAAAATTGCACAAAGGTATGATGTAAATCTTTTTATAAAAATGTTTTTCCAATTCTGCAGGATCTGCATAAATGATTTTCCTAGCTAAAAATAATTAGGTTTTTGCAACCAACTTTAGCATATTGTATTTTTATTCCAAAACACAGCTCTGGTAAATTAATCACAATTTTATAATTACCAGAAATAATTATTCTTCAATTATGCTTGTTTTTCTTTGAAAATGCACAACTCAAGTTCCATAATAGTTCTAGGTGTATATTCTGCACCACTAGGCTAGTTTTGGACCATATAACATGTGTGAGAAAGTTTGGATCATTTTGTTGAGTATCTATTTTTGTGTACATTTACCTTGTCCATCTACCTAGCTTTTGTTATTTTTTAAAAAATAATTAATTTCTAGCTATACAGAGCACGCATGTATGTCCAATGGCTTGTTATAGGTGTTTAGTGTGTAACACACCCTTCCAATGAATTTTACTAATAAATTTCATGAATAAAAACTATGGAAGCATTTAAAGGCTTAATAGTCATTAAATGGGAAACATCACCAAACCATCCTCACTAATCTTGTGTGTGGTTAAAAATCATGTAAAAAGGCTAAATATACCCACCCACTACTCTTGGTGAAGTTAAATTAAATTATTTACATATATATGTACACAGACACTATCATTGCAAATTGTTCCTTTTTGGAAGAGTATGCTAAATGTATTTCTTATCTAGGTTAATGTGTCCAACTAATACACCCCATGGATGTCATTTATGGTTTGTGGTTAATTACATTAAAAACCGTCTAATAAATCATGCATTTGCATTTTCATGTAGATCTTCCCGCCAGTAGACGTACGCTCGTGCCGGAAGGAGGAGACGAAGGTGCCGACAAAGAGCTGCCGTGCGTGGACGTAGCTCAAGACCTGGACCCAAGTCCAGAAGGGCCCAAGGCCAACCTTACCAGCGAAGGCAAGCCCCGGATCATTAACCCCGCCATTAAAAATTATGCAATTATGTTTGCTACGATTGTGCATTTACGTTTCAGGAGTTGAATTGAAACCCTAGATGCATGATCCCTAGGTACCTATGCTCTATCACTAGAATGCTAGGTCAATAGCTGCTATGCTATAGGACCCGATAGAAGTCGAATGATGTTCGTCACTCGCGAGAATAGGTTCTTATGTATGGATTGCTCATGTGGTAAGAGCATGGGATTGGGCTCCGGTCCAGTGGCTTTCGTGGGCTAAGCTTTAGAACGTACCAAACATTTGCCGGGAATGGGACCGGTAAGCCTAGTACCTTAATGAGATGGCGCGGGAACTCTTCCCTACTACTCTTGAGTAATCACCTTACCGGCTAGCTACCGGGAAGGGGGGTGTATTGTGTGAGACTGGATACTTTGCGGGGTATACCAGCTAACCTTGCACCCAGGACTGTAGGCTTTGCTCCCAACCCGAGGACTTTTGGGAACTTCCTGGGAAAGTTGTTCTTGCGGGGGCAGCCTACCGTGTGTTTGGGTTTACCTTGCAAGGTTTAAATCAGTCGATTGTCGGCCTTCTCACCGTTATCCGAGACTACTTAATCAATTGGCCATGATATCCCATAATGATGGAACTTGAGGAATATTGTTGTATGAATTAATAGCTTGTCCAATTCTTGATTGAATTAGATGGCACACTTAGAAGTGGTAATCAACTAGAACTTGTGCTAAAAGATTGAAAGTAAGGATCTACTCTTAGTAGCTGTTCAGCAAAAGAAACTCCACCGGCCAAAAGCCTTTCATGTCTAGAGTTTGGTGATGTAGTTATCACCCGACGGTTAAGTCTTGCTGGGTATTAGTATACTCAGCCTTGCTTTCAAACTGTTGTTGCAGGTGATGTTGACCGGATGGGTGACGACAAGTGATGACATCACGGATGGCCTCCTGTGATGTTTACTGTTGCGCTAGTTCAATTTATTTCCGCTGTTTTGAACTCTGAACCTTGACTCCATGTCAAGAACAATGGTTTGTAATAAAATGTTTACTCATGTTGTACTCTGGACTCGCCTTCGCGTGAGTTTTAATGCATGTGTCGATCCTCTGTATGTACTCCAAGTGATTTACCATGCGTTAACCCGGCAACCAACGACAGGATGATACTTTACTATTGCTTAGTGACCAAAGTGGATCGGTCTTAGGCGATAGTACGGTATTTTCCTAGGCGTGTTGTCACAGCTAGTATCAGAGCGATTGCATGCACCAGAGCTTAATTCACAACCTTAACAACATGACTTTTGAATAAAACTGCCAAGATTGTTTGAATTTGCAAAACACGTTGGTCCGCTAAGGATAAACTAGACCGAGAGGCCCTAGAGGGAATTTTTGGTTTCTTTCAGGTGGCTTATTAACCTATGGTTTATTTTTCTAACTCCCAGCACATTACTTTATGTCAGACTTATTTTCTTGCACAATCAAACTAGATGAGCCACGTGTTTCATACGTGTGCTGTTCCACATCACGGGAATTGCGAGGGTTGATGGAGTGATCCATTCCACGGATCCCATCTTCGCGTATGTTCATGAGTTGGGTGTTGCCACGTGTTTTATACGTGAGCTTTCTGCATGTCGAATATGCGAGGCAGGGATACACTCCATTCAAACAGAGGATGTCCGAGGTTGGACGCTGTCCATGCAGCGGCTTAACGCATGGATGTCGTTTCTATAGTGAACGGTAATGTATGGGAACGCTTTCAGGAGTGCTGGCATGAAAGGTTCATTGTGTTCTGTGATCTTCTGCAGGTACACTAACCTCGTTTCGTAAGTCGCTAAATAAGCATCGATTAGATCTCGACTAGTTATTATAGGGAGACACGCGTATGTGCCATGCCACCGGCGCTAACTTCGAGTTTTGGCTGAATGCCTTGTGAGGATGAATAGGACGTCTTGCATCATGCCAAAAGTAATAGAAGAACCTAAACTGAACTCATATTTGTTTCCGTGATCTGGAAGGTAAAATAGTGATAGTGTGTTTTGTCCTGCCTAGCCTCTGAAGTATGGATGTGTTGTGAGGCATAAATTTATTAGAGTTGTTGCTTAGATTGTTGTCCTCGTCTAAGAATCTTTTGTCTAGGTGATCTCCATCTAGGTTGCTCCAATCTAATCTAGTTTCTACTCGCCCAAGTGCACGATCATAACCTTGGTCTACCACAAGTCATGCTCGGTTAGTCAACCCTTGTGGCTATCTTCCTAGAACCAGTGGAAATCTTGCTTAGGTAGTACCTTTTTCCTAATCTTCTAGCTCGACCTTGCGTACCCAACTTGAGTCTCATAACCTTGTTAAGTTACTACGCAAATTTGAGAAGTGTTGGACTCTGGTTTGAGTTAGGATGTTCGGTTTCCGATTACCAGAACTTTGTATCATTTGGTATGCCTGCTCGTTCGAGTTCAGCATACGATGGTATTTAGTATGCATGGTTACCCCCACACCCTTACCCTACCTTATTCGTGGATCGAGTACCCTTGTACACTCGCACCCGACTGATTCTCACTTTTGTCGTTATGTCCAGATGGACAACACTGGCTCTACGTCGGCTGATGTGGAATCATGGACTCTCGCGAACTGCCTCGAGGAGGGTGGATTTCCTGCACTTTTGTGGGACACCCTGAAGGATTTTGGTTACACCACTTACCCAGAGTACACGACACGTGAGGTCAAGACCACCGGCCAACTCCTTCATTGTGAAGTGAAGGTGAAGATTTCAGAGTGCCCGGCCAATCTTGCTTGGGAAGAGTGGGAGTGTAGGGCACAAGGGCGAAACTTGTCCGACACGGTGCAGAAGGCTGCTCTCGAAGCACTCACAACTTTCTGTGGAAAGCACCCTGCCGAGATAGACAACTCTGCAGCCAAAGTAATTCTGGTACCTGACCGACACATTGCACCTGGTGGCGAACGAGAAACTATCCTTCCAGCCCAGGACAACTCTCACTATAACCCAGATCTTGTCACCTCAGTCCGCTTTTCAGAAGCCATGTACGACACCTACCGACGGATGGTGGGAGAAAGTGTATTCTATAGACACCAAATCTATAGGTACCGAGTTAAAGAAACAGAGTGTACAGCTCACGCGTTGAAGGAAGCCCGAGCAATGATCGCTGCTCTCAGAAAGAAAAGACGCAAGGACAAGGCCAAGATACAAGAGTTGAGTGAGATCATACATGAGCAGAACTTCTTGTTGCAGCATAACGACCAGTATATTCTTGAACTAGAAAATCAACTGGAAGCTATAGCAGCTCCACCCCCAGAACCTGTCATTCCTGGACCAGATGGAGAAGAAGATGCTGAGGACATCCAAGGAGAATTTGGAATTGAGTCTGGACCCGAGTCACCATAGTCTTTCAGCGTGGAAGACCCAGCCCTAGGAAGTTTGTATGTGGGAAATAAATTTCTGAGTCGTAGGAGTGTAGTATTTGTAAGGAACCCTAGTGTGCAATAATCACGTTTGGTTAACTAATGCGGTTAGTTGAACTAGGAACCTTGTTGTTGCAGCTAGTCTGCATTGTAATTCCAAACGTTGTTTGGTAATTCAGAAAACCATGTAATGCTTGGGTTAAATATCTCTTTCAGCAGTAATGTTCGTAACGCATTATTATGCTAGTTGTGAACAAATCAAGTTCCGCGATGAATCTTCAACTCGTCCAAAAATTCGTACCAATCAAAGATCCAATCGATTCCTCAATCCTAAGCTTATTCTTTTTGGTCTTGCTCGCAACCTTGGGAAGTAAAATGAATGCTACTTTTTGAGCATGCACTGCATAGCATGTGCATTCGGGAAGCTTGGGTACACTAACTTGTATTCACATGAAAACCTGGTACTCCTACTCTACCTCTCTTCATAGGTGATGTTGTTACCCCATAGCAAACGGTGCCGCGACGGAATCTAGGGCATCGAGTGTGCTGCAGCCACACGACTGCCACTAGGAGCACGCTAGGTATCTTGGTTGTGAAAAAGCGACTCGCCACTCAAATTTTCTCTTAGCCTATGATTGCCCTTGCGATCACTAACTCATCATATGGGTAACCGGGTCATTCTAACATGCATCATGAGCACCATACCGCACAGGCATGTGCATCGCATCAACTTTGAAAGATTTGGCACCTTAAACTAGGGAGAAGTCAACAACTCAAATTCACAAAGATAAGTAAAGGTGTGAGCAAGATTATTCTAGAGATCCGTATGAAGTCATCCATCGTGTATTCGTTCTTGGTCCCTGCTCATAACCTTCAAATCCTCAGAATCGAGCAAGGAAGTACCCCAGGATCGATCGAAGCTTTTGCTAAGCTTCTCTTTGTTGCCATCGCGAACGTCAAGCATTGTGCACTGAGCTTTTCTCGTTTTTCCCCCGTCACGATCAATTCTTTCGACCGTTGAACCTCATCGTCATCAGTGTCGCGACCGTACGATGCCGTGATGTCACTCCGCCATCTTCTTCCGCAGCCGTACTCACGACGCCGAGACCCCACGAGCTGAACTTGTTGAGCTCCGTGTTGTCTACACCAGATACCCGGATGGTTAAATGACCGTTACAGCCCCGCAGCGGTTATAAAAAGGAACCTTTACCCAGAACCGCTGATGCGAAAGCTCCATTTCCATCCGAGCTCGGCATTATCACTGTTCTTGTTCTTCTTCTAGCTAGCATTGGCTACATGGCCACTAAAGCATCTCTCCCATCTATTTCATTATTCTCGAGCAAGCTGTTCTCCGTGTTCGTCCCCGATGTCGAGGAGAAGCTCAGAGTAGACCGAAAGAAGAACTCAAGCCAAGCTGCCACCCATGACTCCGCCTTCAGAAGAGCTCGAGTCGTTTTGCTGGACGTTGATAGGGATGTATCTCTGTATCGTAGGCGAATTATGTTTGCTATTAAAGGATCGGATGGCGACTAGAGAGGGGGGGAGTGAATAGGAGCCGGTAAAAATTCTTCTCAAAGAACCCGACCTATACCCTAGACAAATCTCAGTCACACACGAGCGATGGATCGAGTCACACACCAATCCCCAAGACAACGAGGTTAAGGATCAACCTCAAGCCTTAGGAAGGGTTCCTTGAAGCACACGCGGAAGCACAAAATAAAGAAGGGAGGAACCGAACCAAGGAACAAAGCAGCCAGGCTCTGGCGGACCGTCCGGCTAGGAGGGGCGGACTGTCCGCACGGGCCACGCGGACTGTCCGTCCTGCTGCCGCGGACTGTCCGCATCCGTACCACGGACCGTCCGGCCCTGAGCCGCGGACTGTCTGTTAAAGTTAACAGAACCTCCAGTAGAGAACCCCGAAAAACGGACCGTCCGCGGGGAGCACGCGGACCGTCCGCCAGGCACCCGCGGACTGTTCGCGCCTCTGCAGCGGACCATCCGAAACTTCGTCCAACCAAAACTCAAAGCCAAAACAGATCGAAAGCGAAGCCGAGCAAGAACACGAAGAACACACGACGAACACTGCTCTCGCGGACCGTCCGCCACCTCCTCGCGGACTGTCCGCGCCTCAAGGACAGAGGAAAAAACTGCTCGACCCCAAAGGTCAACTCCCCCAACTCATCACCGGATCTCCCAAACGGTAGGAGCTGTTGAGACAAAAGTTTGGGGACATGATATGCGTCAACCAAGGATGCTATACCCCAAAAATTTTGCCTCCTAACACTCTAAATTGCTGGGAATCGCGGATCCTTTGAAGACCACCAAAAGCTAGAGCTCCGACCGAAAATCCTTGAATCGAAGTGGTTTTCCGGCGTTTGGGGGCACAAGATCAATCACAAAGATGCATAAGACATCCATCCATGTTTCCCTCAAAGAAATCTAGGGAGAAACCCACTCAAATCCGCGGAAACACACCAAGAACAAAGGCACCAAAAACAAGCACGAAAAAGACCACGAAATTCACAACGCCGAATCTTCTATACAAACCAGGAAAGATTCACAAGGTCTAGCATGCCTCCCTAGCATCCATCCCTCTCAGCAAATCTCTCATGAAGCTCTCATGATAGCCTAGAGAAAATGGAGGAGAAAATAGTCTAGGAAAAAGAGAAATTGAAGGGGGAAAATGAAACCCTAAGTCGCGGAGAGAGAGAGCCATCCACACACACTAATGGCTTATGTATCGGGTCCCGCCGGTGTGGTAAATGACTCGACTACCCCTAACTCAACTATTGGCGATACAACCCACGTAGGGGCACTTATGTAATGTTTGTGGGTCTTTCCATCGGACGGCCATGCCTTCGCCGCACCCTGCGTCCTCCCGACGCAAGCCATGCGATCCCGCTGCGTGTCCTCCGCTTCGAAGCTTCCCGACACGCCCGAATCCCGTCTCCGTCGCGTTGGGTCTTCGGACTTGGTTTTGAGGCCCAAACCAAGAAACCGTCCTCCGATGGTTTTGTGGGCAAACCACCAAACCCCGTGTGCTCGGCCCGGCCTCCCGCCAAGCCTCTTGACTCGACCGCCACCGCGCACCGGCTCGATTGTCCATGACTTCGTCTTGCTCGTCTCGCCACCATGTGTCCCGCACCTAGTTCCACCGTCCACCGTGTCCCTCGAACCGAGCCTACTTGGCTCTCCAGCTCCCGGAGGCCCCTCAAGGCTGAAGACCTTTCGCGCCCGTTCTTCACCTGCAACAACACGAACTAGGCCGCAGCCTACACCTGCGCACTGAGCCAAGAGTTAGTCCAACACCCGTTGTCAATCACTCATCACTGAGGAGCGGTCATCCATCGACCACCGGGACGCTCCTGGTCCTCAATCTCCCCCTTGATGAGTGCATTGACAACACACAACGCGAAATGAAATTCAGAGAAAGAAAGTAAGAAGAAAGAAAAACAAAGAAGCTCGACTCATGACCAAAACCAAGGAAAGGCAAAGAAAGGTCACAAGCCGAGCAAATCACAAACTCCACACTGAAAACGGCAAAAAAGCTCCCCCTGAACAAATGCAAGCTCCCCCTGAACATGTGGATGCAAACTTCCAAATTTTAGATGCAGTTTTCTGAATTTTTCATTAAGCTCACCTCTTCACCTCTTCTCCCCCTTGTTGACAATGTATGAATCAAGGTGAAAATGCAGAAATGTAAGACAAAGCATATAAACATCTACATGAGCTTCTCAAATAGGCCAAATCTAGTGTCAAAGGCTAGAAATGAGACAAAGAGCACACATATGGATCATAGCATAGTCAAAGCATTGCCACAAGTAATATATGGAAATATAGGCATGTGACAAAGCAAATTTTCAGATTTGAGCAGTTTTATCAAAAGATGGCTCACTTCAAATGTAAAGGCCTATCCATGTCATATTCTAGCCAAAAACACGCATATCATCCAGAGATCATACAAGGATATCAAATTCTTAACAAAAGATCATTGCAAACACCCATAAAGCAAAGCATGTCATGTCAAAGCTCATGAGCCATGTGTCCACTTCGGGGAGACTTCTCCACTGGTGAACATCATGCAACATGTTTTGCACCCATGTGTAAAAGATAAGACATTTTAAGCATAAACATGGTGGATGGAGCATTTTTCAAGCATACACACTTCTTTTCAAGATTAATTCATTTCATGGTACATGAAGTGCCTTTGCGGCAAAAAGAAGCTTATGCTCCTCCATGAAGCAAAGCATGTATATACATCAAAGTAAACATGGTATGATACATATGGTACAAAAATAAAACCCCCAAGAATCAACTAGAAAGGACAACAAACCCCAAATTCCCCCCGCAAGCGCACAAATGTAGCTTGGTCGAGAGGCTTTGTAAAGATGTCTGCAAGCTGATCTTGGGAAGGGACATGACTCAACACAATGGTCCCTTTCTCCACATTGTCTCTCAAGAAATGATACCTCACTTCTATGTGTTTGGTTTTGGAATGAAGCACTGGGTTTTTCTCTACGCTTATGGCACTGGTGCTATCACAAAGAAGTGGGATCTGGGTGCACTCCTCACCAAAGTCTCCCAAAGTGTATGAAATCCACAACAGCTGGGAACAACAACTCGCGGCTGCAACATACTCTGCCTCGGTGGTAGACTGAGCTACACTAGACTGCTTGCGGGAAGACCACGACACCAACGAGGACCGAAGAAACTGACAAGAACCAGAAGTAGACTTCCTGTCGACTCGGCAACCAGCAAAGTCCGCATCAGAAAAACCATGAAGGGAAAGAGTCGAGGAGGAAGAATACCAAAGGCCAAGACCAGGAGCAGACTGTAGGTACCTGAAGATCCTCTTGACGGCCTGTCGATGTGATGTCCTCGGCGAGGCCTGAAAATGAGCGCACAAACACACACTGAACTGTATGTCTGGCCTCGTCGCCGTCAGGTAGAGGAGGGAGCCGATCATGCTCCGGTACTCTCGCTGGTCCACTGGTTCTCCATCCTCGTCCGCGTCCAATCTAACCGTACTCCCCATGGGTGTCGACATAGGCTTCACATCTTGCATCTCGAATTTCCTCAGCATGTCTTTCGTGTACTTGGTCTAATGTACAAATGTTCCGTCCTTCACTTGCTTGATCTACAACCCGAGAAAGTACTGCAACTCGCCCATCATGCTCATCTCGAATTCCCTGCTCATCTCATCTGCAAACTTGGCAACAAGGTTATGTCACGAGCCACCAAAGACAATATCATCCACGTATATCTGCACAATCAACAAGTCATTCCCATGCTTGAGGAGAAACAAGGTCCTATACACGGTACCCATCACGAACCCTCTGCTCAACAAAAAACCTCTCAATCTCCCATACCAAGCCCGGGGCACCTGTTTCAACCCATACAGAGCCCTTTTCAACCTGTACACCCTGTGTGGATACTTCTCACTCTCAAACCCCGGTGGCTGCTTCACATACACCTCCTCCTATATGACCCCATTCAGGAAAGCACTCCATCTGATACAACTTGAACCCTTTAGACACGGCAAAGGCTAGAAGGATCCGAATAGCCTCAAGACGGGCCACAGGAGCAAAGGTCTCCTCATAGTCGATCCCCTCCTTCTGACTATATCCCTGAGCAACAAGTCTGGACTTGTTCCTCACAACCATCCCATTCGCACCCTCTTTGTTCTTCCAAACCCACTTGGCTCCTATAGGATGGCAATTTGGAGGTGGTTCAACTAACTCCTACACCTGGTTCCTCTCAAAATTTTCCAACTCCTCATGCATAGAATTGACCCAATTTGCATCAGATAAAGCGTGTCCAATGTCCTTGGGCTCAAAGGAGGAAACAAATGCAGCATGAGCGAAATGAGAGGAATTTCTGGACCTTGACCGCGTGGTACGTTCATCGATGTCCCCAATGATCTTCGATAGGGGATGCACTTCTTGAATCCGCCGGGGAGCCTCACTCCTCGAGACCACCTCTCCCTCAACTTCAGCTTCTCTCGCCTGGTCCTCTTGTCCCACCGTCGTTGTCCATGAAGTAGACGGTCCACCCTCCGTAGTGGTCGTAGGGGAAGTAGTGGGTACACACTCAGCTTCAGGAGCATGGTTCTCTCCATCATCATCTCCAGCTTCATCCTTCTCCTCTTCATAGAGGTCCTCAACCATCTTCTCATCACCTGCACATTCAAAGACAAGAGTGTCGTATGGACCTCCCTGGGCCCACTACCTCGGTGGGTACCAGGACCGACTACTCGGTGGGCCCCTAGGACTACCCGGCTTGCGCTACACGGCACCTGAAGGCGTGGAGCACAAGGACTACACAGGAGTAGTACTCGGTTAGGGAGCTGTACATGTTCCGCACTGTATGGAGGACTCCTAGACGTACTCGACTAGTACTCTCTCCCTACTCCGACTTGTAACCCCGCCCTCCCGACTATATAAGGCGAGGCAGGGACCGATCCGTAGCATCCAATCTCCTCTCATACAACCCACGGCGCACTATTGCACCATCTTGTAATCGTGCCCAATCAATCCAGAGCTACGCAACATACAGGACGTAGGGTATTACGCACCTCACGGCCCGAACCTGTCTAAATTGTGTGCCACATGTCTCTTCCTTCGAGTTACCGATCTCGGCGAGTCACATTCATCTACTTCGGGTACTCCCCTTAGTAGGTTGCCAGTCTAAAACACCGACAGCTGGCGCGCCAGGTAGGGGCTCTCGCCCGAGATCACATGGCGAACTCGACGGCTCCCGTCCACTTCAAACCAACTGTCGCCTTCAACCGCGGCGACACCTTCGTGTTCGGCGCCTGGGTCTGCACTGCTGATGGCGCGGGCTCCTTCCAGCGCCGCCTGACCATGCAGCCCAACCCGAAAACAAGCTTCGTGACGCTTCCTGAAGTTGTCACAGGTGAACTCGCCGGCAAGTTCGGCGAAATTTCACTCTCCAACTACCACGCTGACTTCGAGCTCGAGTCCGTCTCCAACCCGAAGTCGACGTCGCCATGGGCCAACGCGTGTGAGCCGGCTGCTCAGCCATCGCAGGCGGTCCCCTCATCTCGCGAGCGCCCCGCGCGCGGCCCCCGCATCCTCAGCCGGGCCCGCGGGGGGCTCCCACTCCGCGCCGGGACGGCAAAGGAGCCCGTACCCGAGTACAACTCGGACTCCGACGCCGCCCCCGATCGCGTTTCGGACTCCAGCCCTCTCTCCGGGTTCTACTCGAACCCGGACTATGAGTTCGACTTCGGGTCGGACCCTGAGGAGCCCGAGTCCGAGGACAACTCCACCGAGCTTCCCTTGTCAGGGCCAGCCTCTGGGCTGGTTATAAAATCCATGCCGGCCGGGAGATACGTCTACTGGCCGCACCGCAAGCCTGCTGACCTGGTGAAGGGAGACTCACGCTACGTCGCCTACATCGACTCGCTACCGTTCCAGGAGGGAACACCGCTAGCCCAGGCTAACTCGAGCACACCAACTGAGGTGGCGCCTTCTGAGTCCAGCCTTGGCACCCTTGATCGCCAAGTCTTCATGGCTGCTGGCGACGCCCCAGGGCCTTCAGGGACGGCCCAGGATAGATACCTGGAAGACATCTCCTCTGACGAGCTCTCCGCTGATGCTCCACCCAACGAGAACCCTGCAGACAGAGACGCTTGACGTGAGCGTAACCGGAAGCGCAGCGAACGTCGCCGGCGCCTCCGCGACAACTTCCCCGTCCGCAACCTTGCGGAAGCTCTCGAGGCGGTCGAGAGCAAAGTACACACCACCCCTGAGCAATGCCTCATGTCGATCACGGTGATCGCACGCCGGCTCGGGGGCATACGCGCCGGAGAGGTCATCGCCAAGCTCGCCGAAGACGCCTACTTCATGCGGGTCGACAACGCAGTCAACCGGCCTCTTCCCGGCCGGACCCCGCGACAACGAAGCCACGAGTCGGAGCGCCAACAACGGTCCTAACCGTACTCGAGCTGACCTCCCAGCCGAGCCAAACCGTCGTCGCTCCAACGCCGGTGGACCCCCGCAGCACGACCACGGCAACCGAGAAGTTGTCCCCCATCGCGCTCCGGCCGGTGGCGGCGGCAACGACCCCGACGGCGGTGGCAGCGACGGCGGAAGCTCCAACCATGGAGCCAACAGGAGAGCTGGCGGCGGCGGCAGTCGCGGCGGCCGAGGCCACGCGAATGCCCACACCTCCGTGCCTCACATGGCGGGTACGACGCTCGCCAGAAGATTGAGGAGCTGCGGCGGAAGAAGTCGACCACCGCAGCCGAGGGCGACGGCTTCCCCGCCTTCTCACCTCGACTTCGCAACTTGCTCCTCCCCGACAAGTTCAAGCCTTTGGGGATCACCAAGTACGACGCGAAGTAGGATCCCATCCAGTGGCTCCGATGCTACGCCCTCTCCATCGAGAACGCTGGCGGCAACAGTGACACCAAGTGCCTCTACTTCCCCTTCTGCCTGGACCAAGCACCACTCACGTGGCTCGAGTCGCTGGACAAGCACTCGATCGACAAGTGGGACCAGCTGAAGGAGCAGTTCACAAGCAACTTCGTGGGCGCCATGGGCTGGTCGGGTACTCGCATGGACCTGGCCATGATCAAGCAGGAACAAGGCGAGACCCTCCGCAAGTACATGCGCCGCTTCTTCGACAAGCGCGCCACCGTCGTCGACGTCACCGACAAGGAGGTCATCGACCTCTTCCAGGACGGCCTCTACCACCGCCGCACCTTCGAAGACTTCGGTCGTCGCCGTCCCAGGTCCATCCCCCACCTCAAGGACATGATCACGTCCTGGGCGGATGAAGAGGACAAGGCCAATGCCAAGTACGACGCCATCCGTGGCAAGACCAAGCAGAACCAGGGCAGCGGCAGCAACGCAAACCAAGGCGGCCGCAACAACAACAACTACTACTACTACTCGGGTCCCAACCGCAAGCGCAAGCCGTACAACACCGTCCGCAGCCTATCCGCCGCCCCGCGAAGGGGAACTCGAAGAAGAACTCCGGCGGCTTCAAAGACCCGCTCGAAGGAGAAGTGCCCGTGGCATCCAAATGGCAAACACACTACCGAGCAAAGTGCTACCAACTCGGCATGCACTCAAGGATACGCCAGAGCCACCGCACCCTCACGATCAAAAGGGCAAGAAGAAGGACGGCGACAACAACGACTTCCAGGAGCCGGACAAGACCATCAACGTCCTCTTCGGCGGATTGCCCAGCAAGCGGGAGCAGAAGGCTACCCGTCGTGAAGTGATGTCCATTGAACCGGCGGTCCCGACCCCTCTCAGGTGGTCGGAGGTACCCATCACCTTCTCCCGCGCGGACCAGTGGACCAGCGTCTCTGAACCAGGACGTTTCCCCCTCGTCCTGAAGCCAGTGGTGGCGGGCTCCAAGCTCAACAAGGTGCTCATCGATGGCGGAAGCGGGCTCAACGTCCTCTTCACCAAGACCTTGAAGAAAATGAAGCTCGACATCACCCACATGCTCACCAAGAGCAACACGCCCTTCTACGGCATCGTCCCCGGCAACGCGGCTATTCCACTGGGCTCAGTGGTCCCGCCGCTACCTTCGGGGCGTCTCGGGACAACTACCATACCGAGTACATCAAGTTCGAGGTCGCGGACTTCGAGACCTCTTACCACGCCATCCTCGGCGACCGGCCATCGCCAAGTTCATGGCGGTGCCCCACTACACCTACTTGGTACTCAAAATGCCAAGCCCGGCCAAAGTGTACTCTCCCTCCAAGGGGACTTGAAGATCTCCCACGACCGCGACACGAAGCCGTGGAGATCGCCTCTACAAACCAAGTACCCAACGCGATGATGGAGGTCTACGCCGCGTCGAAGAAGCTTGCTACAAGTGAACTCGACTTCTCAGAGAAGTCTGACAGCACCAACAAGCCTCAGCCACCTGAGGAGGTACTCGTCAAGACGGTCGACCTCGAAACAGCGACCCCCAGCAAGACCACCACCATCGGGGCTGGCCTCAACCCCAAATAGGAAGATGCGCTCATCAGCTTTCTTCGGGCTAACCACGACATCTTCGCGTGGAAGCCGCCGGACATGCCGAGTGCCCGTGAGCCGATTGAGCACCGCCTCAACGTTGACCCTAAGGCCACCCCCAAGCGACAACACCTCCGACGCTTTGCCGACGACAGCGGGACGCCATCAAGAAGGAACTCGCCAAGCTACTCGCACCGGCTTCATCGGAGAAGTTTTCCATCCCGAGTGGCTCGCCAACCCCGTCCTCATCCGCAAGAAGAACTCGAACGAGTGGAGGATGTGCGTCGACTACACCGACCTCAACAAGCACGCCCCAAGGACCCCTTCGGGTTGCCGCGGATTGACCAAGTCATCGATTCCACGGCGGGGCCGCGACTGCTCTCGCTTCCTCGACTTCTACTCCGGTACTACCGCATCGCAATCAAGGAGGAAGACCAGGAGAAGACCGCGTTCATCACCCCGTTTGGCGCGTACTGCTACACGACCATGTCATTCGGGTTGAAGAACGCCGGCGCTACCTACCAACGAGCTATCCAGGCCTGCTTTGAGAGGCAACTCAACAAGAACGTCGAGGCCTACGTGGATGACATGGTTGTCAAAACCAGGGACTCCAGTACCCTCATCGACGACCTTGAAGAGAACTTCGCATCACTATGCGAGTACCGCTGGAAGCTCAACCCGAACAAGTGCGTCTTCGGCGTCCCTTCGGGCAAACTACTCGGCTTCATTACCAGCCAGCGCGGCATCGAAGCCAACCCCGAGAAGATCTCCGCCATCACTAGCATGAAAGCTCCTACGAGCATCAAAGACATCCAGAAGCTGACAGGGTGCATGGCGGCGCTGAACAGATTCATCTCGAGGCTAGGAGAACGGGGCATCCCCTTCTTCAAACTACTCAAGCATCAAGAGAAGTTCGTGTGGACTCCAGAGGCGGATCAAGCCCTTGCCCAGCTCAAGGACTTTCTATCAAAGCCACCGATCCTCACGGCTCCTCACAAGGGCGAGCGCCCATCGCTCTACCTAGCTGCGACTACTCACGTGGTCAGTACTGCCATCGTTGTCGAGCGGCAAGAAGACGGCCACGCCTACCCAGTCCAGCACCCAGTCTACTTCGTTAGCGAGGTTCTATCAGAATCCAAGGCCTGCTACCAGCCTGTACAGAAGCTCCTGTACGCACTACTCATCACCTCACGGAAGCTACGACACTACTTCCAGGAGTACTCGGTCTCCGTCATCACCAACTACCCGCTTGGCGACATCCTGCGGAACCAAGATGCTACTGGAAGAATCTCCAAGTGGGATGTCGAGCTCGGCGCCCTCACTATCGACTTCAAGCCACGCACAGCCATCAAGTCGCAGGCACTAGTCGACTTCATGGCGGAGTGGCGGGAGAACCAGCTACCTACTCCCACCGTACGACCAGAGCATTGGGTGATGTACTTCGACGGCTCACTCAACCTCGAGGGCGCAGGTGCGGGGGTACTCCTGATCTCCCCAATGGGCGAACAACTCAAGTACGTCCTGCAGATCTTCTGGAAGGTCTCAAACAACGAAGCCGAGTACGAAGCCCTCCTACACGAGTGCTCCGCCTCGCGGCCTTCACCGGGCATCAAGCGGCTACTAGTCTACGGCGACTCCGCAAAGTGGTCATCAACCAAGTCAACAAGTCCCGGGACCGCAACAAGGAGAACATGGACGCCTACTGCCTAGAAGTCCGCAAGCTCGAGAACAAGTTCTATGGTCTCGAGTTCCATCACATCGTCCGCGACAACAACGTTGCGGCGGACGTCCTCTCGAAGCTTGGATCCACCCGCGCTCAAGTGCCAGCGGGTGTCTTCGTCCACGAGCTTCACGCGCCATCCATCCCAGAGCCGGCGCCACCGACCACTGTCCCAGCCCATCCACCAACTGGGTAGGAGGACATGATGATCGACGTGGACTGGAGGCAACCCTTCATTGACTACCTCAGCGAGCAGAAGGTCCCCTCCGACAAGAACGCGGCCGAGCAACTCGTCCGCCACACCAAGTCCTACGTCCTCGTCGGAGACAAGCTTTACAAGCGGGGCGCTTCTTCTGGAGTACTCATGAAGTGCGTCCCTCGTGAAGAAGGCAAGGACATCTTGGAGGAGATCCACAAGGGCGTCTGCGGCAACCACGCGTCCTCACGCACGCTGGTCAGCAAAGCCTTCCGGCGAGCCTTCTATTGGCCCACGGCCCCGCGGCGATGCCGAAGAACTCGTCGAAGGTGCCAAGGATGTCGGTACTTCGCCAAGCAAGAACACGTCCCGGCCCTACAAGCTTGTCACCATACCGCCAACTCCGGCCCTTCCCCGCCGGGGGCTCGACATGATTGGGCCACTGCCAACTGCGCCAGGAGGATTCAACAGGGTATTGGTGGCTATCGACAAGTTCACCAAGTGGATTGAGGTCAAGCCGCCACATGCCCCAAGGCCGACGAGTACTCGACTTCCTGGATGAACTCATACACCGCTACGGGCTACCCCGCCGCATCATCACAGACCTGGGATACAACTTCAACAACCACCAGTTCTGGGAGTATTGCGAGAACAGCGGGATCGACGTCCGATACGTCTCAGTTGCCCATCCACGGGCCAACGGACAAGTCGAGCGCGCCAACGGGATGGTGCTCTACGCTCTCAAGAAGCGGCTACACGACACTGCGAACTCCAAAGGGGGCAAGTGGATCAAGGAATTACCCAATGCACTCTGGGGGCTACGGACTCAACCATCCAAGCCAACGGGGCAATCCCCTTACTTCCTGGTCTACGGCTCCGAAGCAATCCTCCCTGCCGACGTCATATGGAACTCGCCAGCAGTGGAGCACTACGACGAAGGCGTCTCAGAAGACAGCAGACGAGTTGACACTGACAGCCTCGAAGAAGCTCGCTGCGCCACCCTCGTCCAATTAGCAAGGTACCTGGAGGGTATCCGACGCTACCATGATCGCAACGTCAAGGAACGCTCCTTCAACGTTGGGGATCTTGTCCTCCGCCGTATCCAGAACACGGAAGGACTTCACAAGCTCAGCTCCCCCTGGGAAGGCTCCTTCACCGTGGCAAAGGTGACCGGGCCGGGCTCATACCGCCTCCAAACACTTGAAGGCGAAGACATCAACAACTCGTGGAACATCGACCAGCTCTGTCGATTCTACGCCTAGTCTACACGACTACTCTGGGGTTCAAGTCTACACGGCTACATCAACACCCCCCCCTCGCCGTAAGCGACCCCCCCGGTCCTGGCTCTAGTCTCCGGACTTCTCCTCTCCAGGATCCAGCCCGTGCGGCTACCTACGGACCCTGGGCTGCGACGAGCGTCAAGGACTCTAGCAGCGGTCTACTAAGAGACCACACTCCAAGATCCAGCCTGCACGGCTACCTACGGATCTACGATCCAGCCTACACGGCTACCTACGGATCAACCGCTGTAAGCGGCTACCCGCTCTAGCGCTACTCAGCTGTAAGCGGCCTCCGGGTCCAAGCGACTACTCTGTAACTACAGCCCTGGCCACCCAGGTGTACTTCATTAGTAATAAAGTTTGATCGTTCATCAACTTCTTTACTGCCTACTCCCTACAACGGGACCACTACTGCCGAGTACTACTACTCGCATCCACTCCACGATGGGGGCTCCGCATTCTGAGATCGCGACTATGAGTACTCATTGCTGGAAAATCTCTTTCATTGATACTTAAACAATTCATTACAATTGTTTTCCTGTACAACCATGGCTACTAGCTATCTATTACAGGGCTACTGGAGGTTAAGCTTCTCAGCTACCTACTCCGCGATGGGAGCCATCTGCTCCAGCAGCTCTGCATACTGCTCATCAGTGCAGTTGGTGGCTACCCCGCCAGCGACTACCTCCACTGGAGCCTTCGAGAAGTACGACTTCATGAAGGCCAAGACTTGTATTTGGATCGACCTCGCCATGTGCTTCACGTAGGTGGCCAGCCGGCTCGGAGCTTCCTTGAGGCGATCCACCAGAGGAGCAATCTTGGGGCCGCCCAGGTGCGGCACCAGGAGTCTTGTGATCGGCAGCGCGGCTTCTTCGAGCTCCTTCAGTTGGGCCCGCAATGCCTCGCAGTCCTCGTTCAACTTCTGCAAGGATTTGTAGCGGTGACGAGATCTCGGTCAGAAGCAATCCGGAGCTCCATATGCTTTTCGCACTCGAAGGCGAGTTCTTTGTAGTCGAGCTCGAGTACCTGGCGGGCTTCTTGCTCTCGGTAGAAGAGGTTCTTCATGCTCATCTCCGAGGACTTCAGCTGCTCCACCTGGTCCTCAAGCTCTGCAACACGACAACAGCACAGCGGGTCAAGGACTTCTCGACCCCCAACAAGTACCTTTGTTCTTGTTGCGGAGGCCCTTATTCTTCCGCACCAAGTCGTCGCCCTTCGCCTGCAACTCTTGGACGTCGTTGTGGTACTTGGCGAAGGCGGCGTCGAGCTTCGACTGCATGGCAGCCGCGTGCTTTCGCGACTTCACAAGTTGCTCTTCTAGCACCTCGGCACGGAGCACCGCGTCGCCATAGCCCTGCAGCATGTTCGACTTGTCGCGGGACCGCTCCGCAACGTCCTGCACAAGACAACTCAAGTCACAAGAGTACTCAACGACAAAGGATTAGCTACTCAAAGGCTACGGCTACTTACCTTCATCCACTGCTCGGCCTACCGGATCGCCTCAAGATGCTTGGCCACCGTCGCCGGCTCAACAAGATTGTCCGCGAGCAGCTCTATCCCGTCGCGACTACTCGCGGTGGCCTCCGTCATCGGCGCAGAGTGGATGGGCTCTGCGTCCTGGATCTCGGGGGAGCGGATAGCCACCTCCAGAGCAACCTCTAGTGACGTGGTGACCGCCTCTCCCCCGGCGGACTTCTCGACGACCTCCTCCATGGGCTCGGGGGCTCCTTCCGCAGCCTCCGGGGCCTCTGGTGTCAACCTCTGCATCGGCACCCCCGCAGGGATGTCACCACCTTCAGCTTCAGCACCTGTCAACGAGAAGACAAGTGCATCAGCGACAATGACTACTCCTCGAGGCTCCCTGTAACTTCAAGAAGGGTACTCACCTTCGACAACGCTGGCCTCCGGCAACAGCGCCTTGGCAGCCGGTGGCTCAAACACCGCCTGGGTAGTAGGAGCGGACTCCTCAGCGGGCGGCGCGACTTCTCCCGCCACCGCTGAAGAGGGCTCATTCCCCTCCCAGGACAGATCCGTGGATTTCCTGCAGAAGCACACATACTTGGTCGTTAGTCAACCTCGACTACTACAACAAGTACTACTCAGGAAGATGGAGTACTTACAAGTTCGACCGGACTATTGTTACGGCCGGAGCACCGAGGATGCTGGCGATGTCGACCAATCCACCCTCGGCGGGCGACTCCTCCGATGCTCCCGCGGCTACCGCTTCCTCCACAGCAGCGGCGGCCGGCGCAGTGGTCTCCTGCGCTCCTAGAGCCACCACCCCTTCAACGGCGGCGGCTACGGGTCCCGTGCTCCCTTGTGGAGCAAGGGGCTGGCGCTCCAGCTGCGCCAAGATCTCCTCAACAGTGGGGGCTGGACTACGACTTCCAGCTGGCTCCCCCACTGTGTCCCACTGAGGACCATTTGTGGTTCGAGGACCGGTTGATGGTCGCTTCCTTGTGTGATGAGTGATTGACAACGTTGTGTGGACTAATTCTTGGCTAAGTATTGCAGGTGCAGGTTGCGGCTTGACTCGTGTTGGTGCAGGTGAAGAACAAGCGCGAAAGGTCGTTGCCGGTGAGGCCTCCAGGTGTGGAGAAGACAAGTAGGCTTCGTTCGAAAGACCCGATGGCCAGCGGGGTCGAGTGCGGACCACATGGTGGCAAGAACAGCAAGATGAAGTCGGTGGACGGTTTCTTGGTTGAGCCACAAAACCAAGGTCGAGCCGGGACTTCATGGGAGCCAAGTCATGAGTGGTGATTGGCGGAGGCTACATCAAGTTCGCGGGGTTTGCGGTGGTTCACCGTAAAAATCACCGGGTTACTCGGCCGAGCCACAAAGCCGAGGCCGAAGACCGGCGTGGTCGTTCGGCCAAAACCGGCCCGACCGGGTTTGGAGAACCTGGTCTGACCGGTTTGGGGTCGCAAGGCGCCGGAAGCTTCGAGGCGGAGGACACGCGTCGGGATCGCAAGGCTTGCGTTGAGGCTACGCAGGGTGCGGTCGCTGGGCATCCGTCCGATGGTGAAGACATCACGAATTCCAAATCCGCCCTTGAGGGGCTTGTATCCCTAGTTAGTAGAGAAGGGCATTTTAGACATTCGGTTGCCTCCATATAACCCAAGAGGTGAGAGGATGGCAGCCAACCCTTGGAACCCTAGCTCATTAGTTTTCCTATTTTTCCACCTATTTTCCTTAGGTTTTCCATAGGAATAGCAAGAGCGCTTCACGGAGAGATCTTGTAGAGAGGGATGGATGATCGGGCGGCTTGCTAGACCTTGTACGAACCTTTGTTTCATGTATAGATGATTCGGCGTGGTTCCTCAAGGTTTGGATGTGTTTTCCCCGGTTGTTCTTGGTGGTGATTTTCGGAGCCCTCTCCCGGTGATTTCTTTGAGTTGTTTTCGGGACCTTTTCTTGGGGATTTGATGGGGGAAATATGTGGGAACCCTTCGTGGTTCTTTGAGCTGTGATTCCCCTCACAAATCCGTGACTAAAGGTGCTCGATTTCGGGGTTTCTTGAGTTCTTGGGTTGGAGGTGCTTTCGGCGGGATTTCCTCGATTCCTCCTTTTTGGACGAGTTTTGGTGGGATTAAACTTGGCTATGGACTCCTCATGAGGTGTTCCTAATATCCCCAAAGTCTTGTTCAAGTCCGTGGAGCGATTCGGGAGATTGAGTTTTGGTTTTGGGGGGAGTTGACCCGCGGGGCCGTGTTCTTCCCGATCGTCCAGGCTAAAACCGCCCGACCGGCTTTCCCAAACCGGCCTCGACCGATTTCGCACCGTGGGCGGTCGAGAAAGATCTTCGAACAAGGAAGTCTTTGCTGCTCCATGGCTTCGTTTGTTCGGATGTGGAAAGGCTTTTGAAGTGTTTGGGGTCTTTGGGGAGTTTCGGACGTAATCGGTCCGATCGGTTTGCCTAACCGGTCCGACCGGCTTCCCCCCCCCCGCGTGAGGCTAAGTCCAACGAAGCGGTCCGACCGGTTTCAGAAACCGGCCTGACCGGCTAGGCGCGCCGCAGCCGTGTCGTGTGTGGTTCCGCTGCGTGTGTGTTGAGGCTGTTGGTTGGGTCTTGCTCCTAGGTTCAGTAGCACTCCAGTGGCTACGTGAACTTTGCAAGAGAAGCTTGCGGAGGTGCACGAGTGAATTTGGGTTCATAAGCCGAATTCTTGAATAGAATTTTTATCGGCTCCCATTCACTCCCCCCTCTCTGGTTCGCCGTTTCGGTCCTTCAAGTGGTATCAGAGCCGGTTCGGGTCTTTGTTGACTCTAACCAGTCTAAGATCCAAGGATGGCGTACCAGGAATGGGGTTCGGGTCCTCCACACCTCGATGGCAAGAACTACCAGATGTGGAGCAAGCGGATGGGTGCGTTCCTCCGTGGAAACGGTCAGCTTCTTTGGGATGTCACGATGGACACAGGCTATGTCCAGCCGATGGATTTCCTTGCTCCAGGGTCGAGGGACAGATTCGACGCCAACAATAAGGCGGTCGACTACTTGTTTCGTGCTTTGTGTCAGCCTGAGTTCGATCGGGTGCACACAGAGCACTTGGCTTGTAGGATTTGGGCGGTGTTGAAGGAGGCTCATGTTGGGAACGCCCGTGTTCGAGCACGGATGTATGCGACCTACCGGAGAGAGTACGAGAACTTCACTCATCTCCCCGGTGAGTCCATCGATGCCTTGTTTCAGAGGTTCACGGTGGTGGTGAACAACATGAGGGCCAATGTGGACGTGCTCCCGTATGATGATCATGATAGAGCGGTCAAGCTCTTACACTCTTTAGATGGTACGATTTGGGGCGGAAAGTTCGAGGCCATAGTCGAGTCGGAGAGGTATGATACTCTGACGGTGAACGAGCTGTTCTCGAAGCTCAAGTCGGCTGAGGTGGATAGGGGCATGACTGCCAAGCTCGAGGGACCGACTGATTCCCATAGTCTTGCCCTCGTTGGTGGTTCCAAAGGAAAGACTAACTCTAACCCATCCACCAGGATGTTCTCGTTTTCCTCTTTGATGTCTATGCCAGATGAGGAGTTTGATGACCTTGGAGAGGACAAGCTGGCGCTGTTGACGAGGCGGTTCGAGAGGCTGCACGAGAACCGCGTGAACATGAGGAGGAAAACGAGGACTTGCTTCCAGTGCGGCAAGCCGGGACACTTCGTCGCCGACTGCCCGGAGAAGGCCGAGAACAAGGACAGCTAAAAGCACAAGCCGAGGATGAACGATGGCAAGTACCGTTGGAGGCGCGACCACAAGAGCAAGCACAAGAACAAGTACAAGGACGAGCAACGATCAAGGAAGAAGGAGAGCCGAGGCAAGGCCCGAGCGATGGTTGGAGCGAGCGACGTCGACTCCAGTTCCGCGTACTCCACCTCGAGCTCGAGCAAAGCGGAAGACGAGGGAGATCGCCGCAAGAACAAGAAGTCGTCCAAGAACCTGAGCGGGCTGAGCTGCTTCGTGAGAGATGGCTTCTGCACCATGGCGCTGAGCTCCGGCAGCAAGAAGAGCACACAGAGCGACTCGGACTCTGAGTCCAACGACGAGGTGCGTGATGAACTTTCCTTCTTGCGCCAGGAGAATGAGAGGCTTGGTTCTTTGCTTGATAACCATGATGACATGCTTAGAGAGGCCAAGAAAATGAGAAAAGATCTTAGGGCTTCACTCGAGGATGCTAGGACTAGAGTGGCTGAGCTAGAGACACAGGTGCTTGATAGCAAGCTTGAGATTGATTCGCTTAAGGCTAGCCCTGTTGTTTCCGATGAGAATGATTGTGCTGATTGCTCTATATTCCTTACTGATCTTGCTTTGTTTAAGGATAAGCATGCCTCCAAGTGTGAGGAACTAGATGTGCTTAGGGTTGAAGTGGCTGAGCTTAAGTCTAGACCTGCTTTGCTAGGTGCTTGCACTTCTTGCCCTGTTTTGCATGCTAAGATTGATGAGATGCATGCATACACTAGTTCTCTTGAGGCTAAGCTGAAGGAACCCATTCCTACATCATGCTCTACCTGTGAAATGCATGCATTGAAAATTTTGGAACTTGCACACTATGTTGATCATTTGCGGGATGAGAATGATGAGCCGAGGAAGTTGATGGGTTGGTTGTCCTGGTCATGAGCCTCGGTTGAGGATGATGATCGAGGCCTTTAAGAGGCAAGATGGTGAGGGACTCGGGGCAAACAAGGTTGGTGAGGGAAGTGGAGAGAATATCCCGGAGCCACCAAAAACCCACCACAAAAATGATTTCCCTCCAAAACCCAACCATCTTAAGAACCGACTAGACACAACCCCAGCTCCACCCACATTTCCTAAACCCACAAATGATCTCCAAAAGCCTATCAAGTTTGTGAGCACTTCGGGGAAAGTGTTCGTTGGGAAGGAGTTTGAGAAGACTAGCGGTGAGAAACCGGTGGAGGGGTTGAGTGGAGAGAACCCGAGTGAGCAGCCACATCCCAAGCCAAATCCAAACCTTGTGAGGTTCCATTGTGGCTATTGTGGGAGAGATGGCCATAAGGAGGAGTTTTGCTTCAAGAGGAAGCGAGAGGAGAAAATGGCGAAGGAGTGGGCTAACGGGGACAAGTATCACCCCTCCAGTGGTGTACTTAAGTCTCGTGTGCAGATGCCTAGGGCCAAGGCGAGTGTGAGGATAGTTCCGGCTTGGGGTGATCGAAAGAGTGCAAAAGGTGCTGCTGGAGGAGTGAAACCGGTCGACCAGTTTTGGAACCGGTCAGACCGGTTTGGGGTCTGCGGAATGACAAGTTTGGTTTCCGTGCTCGTACAGGTGCGAGGGTTGTTTCTGGAGGTCGTGGTTCTGGTGGTTGGGCTGGAGAGTTTGCAGGTGGTCAGGTTGCTAGGCGTTCTCCCCCTAGAGTTCACTACGGGGATGGGAGGAGTCGTAGCTTTGAGAAGGAGAGGAGGGACGGTCCACGAGTTCTCTTTCGTGGTTTTGGCCCTCCTCCAGGCAGAGAGGGGTGGCTCCCTCAGGGTGGTTACCGTGGTGGTGTTCGTGGAGGTAGCTTTGGTAGGAGAGATGCTTTGGTTGGTGCTAACCCCACTTTCGAGCAAATGGCTCGGCAAGACCGGTTTTCCTCTTTTGGTGCTAACCCCGGTCTTGAGTCGTTTGTTCGCTCACGTGCTCATTTTTGAATTTCAGGTGGGAGACTTGAAGAACATTTGGTTGATTGACTCCAGTTGCTAGAGGCATATGACCGGAGACAGGGGGTGGTTCTCAAGTCTCGTCCCGGTGGTGACAAAGAGGTACATCACCTTTGGGGACAATGGGCGTGGGTGTGGGCTTTCAGAAGGTGAGATCAAAGTGAGTGACAAGATCACTCTGAGGCGTGTTGCTCTTGTTCAATCGCTAGGGTACAATTTGCTTTCTGTGTCCCAGTTGTTGGATGATGGCTTTGAGGTGTTGTTTCGGCCAGGTGGTTCTCGGATTGTGGACTCTCGAGGGGACCTTGTCTGTATGGTCGTTCCCGAGGGTCAGGTGTTTCGTGCTGATTTTTCTCAGTCTTCGGGTGTGGAGCGTTGTTTCTTGGCTGGTTCTTCGAGTGAGTTGTGGAAGTGGCATAGGAAGTTGGGTCACTTGAGCTTTGACCTTTTGTCTCGCTTGAGTAAACTCAACTTGGTCCGAGGATTGCCACGGTTGAGGCTTGAGAAAGAGTTGGTTTGTGCTCCGTGTAGGCATGCCAAGATGGTGGCCTCTTCTCACCCGCCTCTCACCGATGTGATGACCGAGCGTCAATGCGAGTCGCTCCATATGGACCTTGTTGGCCTAGCTCGTGTGCGATCTGCGGGTGGGAAGTGGTATGTCCTTGTTGTGGTGGACGACTATTCTCGGTATGCGTGGGTATTCTTTCTTGAGGATAAGGGGGGAGACGTTTGGTTTTGTTCGAGATCTAGTCTTGAGGTTGAGGAACGAGAGGCACGGAGATGCCATAGGAGCTATCCGCAAGGATAATGGCTCGGAATTCGGAACTCTCGTTTTGAAACCTTTTGCCATGACTTGGGTCTTGAGCACCAGTTTTCGAGTCCGTATACGCCTCCCCAGAATGGTGTTGTGGAAAGGAAGAATAGGACCTTGTGCGAGATGGCCCGGACGATGCTTGATGAGCATAGGACTCCGAGGAGGTATTGGGCTGAGGCGGTGAATACCGCGTGCTATGTGTCGAATAGGATATACCTCAGAGTGCACAAGAAGAAGACATGCTATGAGTTGATGCATGGTCGCACACCCAAGGTGAGTCACTTCCATGTCTTTGGTTGCAAGTGTTTCATTCTGAAGAAAGGCAGGAAGTTGGATAAGTTTGAGGCTAGGTCTGTCGATGGCATTTTCTTTGGTTATGCATCTCATTCTAGAGCATATCGTGTGCTCAATCTTGAAACTAACCAAATCGTGGACACTTGCGAGGTAACCTTCGACGAGACAGAGCCACGTAGTCAGCTTGTCTTTGAGTGTGCAGGTGATGATGAGCTTGGCGAGGAGATCTTCCAGGAGGAGGAGCATGAACATGGTGATGATGAAGATGGCGGTGTGGTGCCCCCGGCTGAACATGTACCCAGTACTTCGACTACGATGATGGATGGACCATCTGCTACACCTACGACGACAAATCAAGAACAAGGAGAAGCTGATGTTGAGGGGGAGGTAGCATCAAGGCGAGAACCTCCCCGGCGAGTACAAGTGGATCACCCAGCTTCGAGGATCATCGGCGACATGAATGAACGCACTACACGGTCAAGGGTTCGGAACAACTCTCATTTCACTCATGCTGCATTTGTTGCTTCTTTCGAGCCCAAAGACATTGGACACGCACTATCTGATCACAATTGGGTTAATTCGATGCATGAGGAGTTGGAGAACTTTGAGAGGAATCAGGTGTGGGAGTTGGTTGACCCTCCCCCAGGGTGTAAGCCGATTGGTACAAAGTGGGTGTGGAAGAACAAAGAGGGAGAGAAAGGTGAGGTTGTGAGGAACAAGTCGAGACTTGTTGCTCAAGGGTTCAGTCAGAAGGAGGGGATCGACTACGAGGAGACCTTTGCTCCCGTAGCCCGTTTGGAGGTGATTAGGATCCTTCTAGCCTTATCTGTGGCTAAAGGGTTCAAGTTGCACCAAATGCATGTGAAGAGTGCTTTCCTGAATGGTGTGTTGGAGGAAGAAGTGTATGTGAGGCAGCCTCCGGGGTTTGAGAGTGAGAAGTACCCCCACCGGGTGTACAAGTTGAGGAAGGTGCGGTATGGGTTGAAGCAGGCGCCTAGAGCTTGGTATGGCAGATTGAGGGGTTCTTGTTTGTGAGCGGCTTTGAGATGGGGAAGGTCGATCAGTCCTTGTTTTTGCTGAGGCAGGGCAGAGATATCCTGATTGTGCAGGTGTACGTGGATAATATTGTCTTTGGTGGCTCGTCTAACTCTCTTGTTGCGAGGTTTGCAGATGATATGAGCAGGGAATTTGAGATGAGTATGATGGGCGAGTTGCAGTTCTTCCTCAGGCTACAAATCAAGCAATCAAAGGAAGGAACGTTTGTGCGCCAGGCTAAGTACACCAAGGCTATGACGACGCCGATGAGTACGACTACGGCTCTTGATGCGGACGAGGAAGGTGAACACGTGGACCGGAAGGAGTACCGGAGCATGATCGGGTCACTCCTCTACTTGACGGCAACGAGGCCGGACATACGGTTCTCGGTGTGTCCGTGGGCTCGTTTTCAAGTGTCTCCGAGGACTTCGCATCGGCAAGCGGTGAAGAGAATTTTCGTGTACTTGCGTCACACTCCCGACTTCGGCCTTTGGTACTCCGCGTCCTCTTCTTTGGCGCTTCATGGTTTTTCAGACGCGGATTTTGCCGGGTGTCGGTTGGATAGGAAGTCCACTTCTGGGACTTGCCAGTTTTTGGGTTCCTCTTTGGTGTCTTGGTCTTCCCGCAAGCAGTCGAGTGTTGCTCAATCCACGACCGAGGCCGAGTATGTTGCTGCTGCTAGTTGTTGCTCTCAGCTCCTTTGGATCACCTACACCATGAGTGACTTTGGTGAGGAGTATACCCATGTCCCACTTCAATGTGATAGCACCAGTGCCATAAGCATTGCAAAGAACCCAGTGCTCCATTCCAAAACCAAGCACATAGAAGTGAGGTTCCATTTTCTGAGAGACAACGCAGAAAAAGGGAAGATAGCCTTGATCCATGTACCCACACATGACCAACTAGCCGATATCTTCACCAAACCCCTAGATCAAGCAACTTTCACTCGTTTGCGGGGGGAACATGGTGTGTGTTTGATCTCTTGAGTTGGGTGTGTGGGAGTTCTCTTTTGCCGGTGGTGTCGAGCCCGTTTTGCCTCCCCTCGAGGAGCCGGTGGTAGCATATGTATAGTTTTTCTTTGTGCATTTCTTGCATTTTGCATGGCATATGTAACATGATATATAGGCATCCTTGTATCTTATATTGCATGCATTTTTTATCATATGCTTTGGATAGGAAAAGCTTCTCTAATATACATTGTTCACCATGGAATGAGATATATGTCTTTGTGAGCTTGTTTGGTATGCTATGGTTAGTTTGGCTTAGCTCTTGATGATCTTGATGAATAATCCATGGTTGATGGCTATGTTTTTGAAAAATGTCACATGTATGCTCTCTCATGTGTAAATGCCTTTATATGATCATGACATGTTTTAGTGGCTTGGTTATGCTTAATTTGTGGTTGGATAGCTAGTTCATTGATCATATGGGGCCAAAGGCTCATTTGCCATCATGAATGTTTAGCCCTCTTGCTTTATCTTGTGGAGGGGCCTAAGTTCCTTTTGTCGCAAAGACATTTCATGTACCAATTATGAATCTGAAAATGAAATGTAAAATGCTTGGAAAATATGCTCCAATGTCATATGTGCTGAAATTATTTTGCTTTGGGTGCTAAACCATTGCATGATGTCTACCAATGAGAAGTCTCATACATAGAAGTAGGCACATGGCTCGGTGGCTTTGACATAACATGAGGTGCTTGTGGGTGTTTGTGATGGTCTTATGATTAGAATGGTTGTCCTAGCATGAAGTCTGTGTGGCTTTGCCATTTTGGCATGTTTTGCTCATGTTTAGGTTTTTGCGTGTGAGAGAGTAACTTTTCGCAAAATTACTCAAATCCTTGTTAGCCTTGTCCAATGGTTGTGAAACTTGGTGATCATGTAGTTGAGGTCCATACGAACCTGCAGAGTATCTAACTTGCTCATGTTGACCTGTGTAGCATCTTGTGATGAATTTTGTATACTTGAGAAGCTCTAGGTTGCATTTGTGCCTTGATTCATGCATTGGCAACACGAGGGAGAAAGGAAGGTGGAGAAAAGTTGCTTTGTACCCCTGGAACCTATTCCAAGTGTCAAAGGGGAGTTTGTGCATTTCTTTTGCATTTTTGGCTTTTGGGGGTATGGTCTGCTGTGTGAAATCGGCCTGACCGGTTGTGGAAACCGGTCTGACCGGTTTTGGTGGAACCGGCCTGACCGGTTATGGGAACCGGCCTGACCGGTTTGTGCCAAGAGTTGGCACGTGTGCAGGGGGAGCTCTTGTTTGCATTGGTGGTTTGTGCTCTTTGTTTGAGTTTTGTTTTGTCTCGGATGTGTCGAGCCGTTACCCTTGCCTAAGGGGTCCGAGATTTGTCTTCTTCAAGTGATCTTGCTCTTTGCCTTTGTTTGGCTTTTGATTGCTTGTTGGAGTTTTTCTTTCTATTTTTTTCTGTTTTCTTTTTCTCTTTAATTACCAAATGTGTGTGTTGTCAATGCACTCATCAAGGGGGAGATTGAGGACCATGTGTGGTTCGAGGACCGGTGGATGGTCGCTTCCTTGTGTGATGAGTGATTGACAACGTTGTGTGGACTAATGCTAAGTATTGCAGGTGCAGGTTGCGGCTTGACTCGTTTTGGTGCAGGTGAAGAACAAGCACGAAAGGTCGTTGCCGGTGAGGCCTCCAGGTGTGGAGAAGACAAGTAGGCTTCGTTCGAAGGACCCGGTGGCCAGCGGAGTCGAGTGCGGACCACATGGTGGCAAGAACAGCAAGATGAAGTCGGTGGACGGTTTCTTGGTTGAGCCACAGAACCAAGGTCGAGCCGGGACTTCATGGGAGCCAAGTCATGAGTGGTGATTGGCGGAGGCTACATCAAGTTCGCGGGGTTTGCGGTGGTTCACCGTAAAATCACCGGTTACTCGGGCCGAGCCACAAAGCCGAGGCCGAAGACCGGCGTGGTTGTCCGGCCAAAACCGGCCCGACCGGTTTGGAGAACCGGTCCGACCGGTTTGGGGTCGCAGGGCGCCGGCGGCTTCGAGGCGGAGGACACGCGTCGGGATCGCAAGGCTTGCGTTGAGGCTACACAGGGTGCGGTCGCTGGGCATCCGTCCGATGGTGAAGACATCACGAATTCCAAATCCGCCCTTGAGGGGCTTGTATCCCTAGTTAGTAGAGAAGGGCATTTTAGACATTCGGTTGCCTCCATATAACCCAAAAGGTGAGAGGATGGCAGCCAACCCTTGGAACCCAAGCTCATTAGTTTTCCTATTTTTCCACCTATTCTCCTTAGGTTTTCCATAGGAATAGCAAGAGAGCTTCACGGAGAGATCTTGTAGAGAGGGATGGATGATCGGGCGGCTTGCTAGACCTTGTACAAACCTTTGTGTCATGTATAGATGATTCGGCGTGGTTCCTCAAGGTTTGGATGTGTTTTCCCCGGTTGTTCTTGGTGGTGATTTTCGGAGCCCTCTCCCGGTGATTTCTTTGAGTTGTTTTCGGGACCTTTCTCTTGGGGATTTGATGGGGGAAATATGTGGGAACCCTTCGTGGTTCTTTGGGCTGTGATTCCCCTCACAAATCCGTGAGTAAAGGTGCTCGATTTCGGGGTTTCTTGAGTTCTTGGGTTGGAAGTGCTTTCGGCGGGATTTCCTCGATTCCTCCTTTTTGGACGAGTTTTGGTGGGATTAAACTTGGCTATGGACTCCTCATGAGGTGTTCCTAATATCCCCAAAGTCTTGTTCAAGTCCGTGGAGCGATTCGGGAGATTGAGTTTTGGTTTTGGGGGAGTTGACCCGCGGGCTGTGTTCTTCCCGACTGTCCAGGCTAAAACCGGCCTGACCGGTTTCCCAAACCGGTCTGACCGATTTCGCCCTGTGGGCTGTCGAGAAAGATCTTCGAACAAGGAAGTCTTTGCTGCTCCATGGCTTCGTTTGTTCAGATGTGGAAAGGCTTTTGAAGTGTTTGGTGTCTTTGGGGAGTTTCTGGACAGAATCGGTCTGACCGGTTTGCCTAACCGGTCTGACCGGTTTCCCCTGCCTGCGTGAGGCTAAGTCCAACAGAAGCGGTCTGACCGGTTTCAGAAACCGGCCTGACCGGTTTGTGCTGCCAGCAGCCGTGTTGTGTGTGGTTCCGCTGCGTGTGTGTTGAGGCTGTTGGTTGGGTCTTGCTCCTAGGTTCAGTAGCACTCCAGTGGCTACGTGAACTTGGCAAGAGAAGCTTGCGGAGGTGCACGAGTGAATTTGGGTTCATAAGCCGAATTCTTGAATAAAATTTTTAATGGCTCCCATTCACTCCCCCCCCCTCTCTGGTTCGCCGTTTCGGTCCTTCACCCACACGCCTTCGTCACCCTCTTCGACGGGCTCCGTTGGCGGCACCTCCCGCATACAAGGAAGACTACTCATCAGCAAGCGTACTCGTATAGCGGGTACTCGACTACTCTGTTCAAGACAACTTACCTCCTGAGGCGTGGTCTCTGAGATCTTAAGCTTCTTCGTCACCCACTTTCTGGCGGGGTTGCGCGGCTTCCGTGGCGGCGCAGCCAGGCTAGCCTCCAGGCTAGTCGGAGGGTCTTGTACCAGAAGAACATGAGGCAAGCCTGGACGGCTAAACCTCGACCGCAGCTGGAAACGGTCTTGCAATGTCTCCTCGTCGTCATCATCGTCGTCGTCGGTGGTATCCTCCATGATGATGGTGTCATCGCCTTCACCGACTTCTCGCCGCTCCTTCGCCTTCCCCTCCATCGGGATCTCGATTCCGCTCGGAGGTGGCTGCGGCTCGGAGATGAACTTCTTCAAGTCATCCTACGAAAGACACAAGACGTCAGCAACTCTACACCAGGCAATGACTACTCGACCAATAGAGTACGACTACTCACCTCCTTTGGCGGGCGCGCGGCGGAGTACTCCTGGAGAGGGCACGTTGTGTACGGCGGCATATCTTTGAAGATCCGCGACAACCTCTCGATGATGTCGCTGTCGTCCAGTTCGCCTCCCGGCATCCGCGACGTGTCGTCGTCGCCGGTGTACTCGAACCCTAAGGTGTCTCGAGCCATCAACGGCTGCACCCTTCGCTTCATGAAACTGAAGGCCACATGCTCGGCCCTCAGTCCCGCCTCCCTGAGCACCTTGATGCGTGCCAGCAGCTCGGGAAGATGGATTCCCTCTTGCATGGTGGGCTCCGTGTTCCACCATTCGCGATGCCTGGGCTGCCGTCCGCTCGGCTTCGGCAGGCCGGGGTGGTGGTTCGTGATGTAGAACCACCTTGTCTTCCAGTCGGTGTTGGAGTCGACAAGCTTGTACGCCAGATATTGCTCCGCGGCGTCCTCCCTCAACTGGATGCCGGCTCCTCCGACTACCCTTGGGTTGGTGGCACTTGGCTGCGGCTTGACGCGGAAGAACTTCCGGAAAAGCACCCAATGTGGCTTGATCCCAAGGAAGGCTTCGCAGAAGTGCACGAAGACCGCGGTGTGGAAGACGCCGTTGGGGTTCAGGTTCAGGTACTCGATCCCGTAGTACCCGAGCAGCCCCTTGAAGAAATCGCTGGCCGGGAGCGCAAGCCCGCGCTCCACGAACCGCGCGTACATGGGGATCTCGTCTTCGGCTTTCTCCATTGGATACGGATCTCCAGCAGCGGCCCTCCACATGTCGACTTCTTTCTCCCGGATGAACCCGCTGTTCAGGAGGGTCAGCAGATCTTCCGTCTTCACCTTGGATTTCTTCCACTCGCGGCTCGGATCGGCCCGCGGTGGAGACATGGGCGGCGCTGCTCCGGTGGCAGCTGCGGCGGCCTCTTCGCGGCCCCTCTTCTTCCCGGCGGCCTTCGACGTCTTGGATGGTGATGGCTTCATCCTCCAAGTGCAGGGCGTCTTCACGCGCATCCGCTCGGGGGCTACCCTAAAAGCTTTGGGTGGCGGCGCACTTGAATCTACTACGGCGGCAGCAAGCGCTGGGAGTGGATCTACTTCAGATGGATACGGAATGGCTGCAGCTCGAATGGGTGAAAAACCCTAAGGGTTTTGGCTTCTATTTATAAGTCAAACCGGCTCCGCAACGGGCGGCTGGATAAGTCCACGCGCGGCTGACTCAGCGGCTGCGCGTGACCCTTCGTATTCTACTAGTCGACGCGCCTCACCTCGGGGGCTCGGCTACTTCTACTCGACTACCTGGGAAGCGGCTAGTCTCAAGAGCATCTCAGGACACATTCTTCAAGATGACCCTTCAATTCGAGAGGAAGTACTCGACTCAAGGCTCGGGGGCTCCGTGCCACGTGTCCTTCGGTTTTTTCTCTCCAGATTTTTCGGGATTTTCTCATCAAGACTTCAGATGGACCCTCAGCCAGAGCCTACGGCTCAACCTAAGGCTCGGGGGCTACTCCATATGGAGTGCGATTTCACAATCGCACCTCCATATTAGCTCCGGCTTCAAGACAAGACACGCATTTTTTGAAGACCTTTGAAGGCAGTTTTCGAGGACGCTTGGAACTACTCGAGAAGACTTCAAGATTGCTCAAACATCAGCTGGAGTACATTCCAGCCTTGGGATGCTTCAACTACTCTTGAGGACTTTTGACTTGTAGCACTCAGGGACGCTTGAGGACTACTCGCTAAGGCCGTCAAGACTACTTGAAGCTATCCTTCTCGACTACAAAGTACTCGGGGGCTTGTCGTATGGACCTCCCTGGGCCCACTACCTCGGTGGGTACCAGGACCGACTACTCGGTGGGCCCCTCGGGACTACCGGCTTGCGCTACACGGCACCTGAAGGCGTGGAGCACAAGGACTACACAAGAGTAGTACTCGGTTAGGGAGCTGTACATGTTCCGCACTGTATGGAGGACTCCTAGACGTACTCGACTAGTACTCTCTCCCTACTCCGACTTGTAACCCTGCCTCCCGGAATATATAAGGCGAGGCAGGGACCGATCCCTAGCATCCAATCTCCTCTCATACAACCCACGGCACACTATTGCACCATCTTGTAATCGTGCCCAATCAATCCAGAGCTACGCAGCAAACAGGACGTAGGGTATTACGCACCTCGCGGCCCGAACCTGTCTAAATTGTGTGCCACGTGTCTTTTCCTTCGAGTTACCGATCTCGGCGAGTCACATTCATCTACTTCGGATACTCCCCTTAGTAAGTTGCCGGTCTAAAACACCGACAAAGAGAGGTACATGGCATTGTCTCGTCGAAGGTTACCTCGCAAGTCTCCATGATTTTGTTAGTCTCAAGATTAAGCACTCTATAGGCTCTAGAATGGTTAGCATATCCAAAGAAAATCCCATCACTAGACCTAGCCTCAAACTTGTTGAGTCTTCCCTTCTTAAGAATAAAGCACTTGCAGCCAAAGACTCGAAAATGACTCACCTTTGGTGCCCGACCATGCATAAGCTCATAACTGGTCTTCCTCTTGAAAGCTCGCAATAAAATCCTGTTGGAGACAAGACAGGTCTTATTGACTGCCTTAGCCCAATACCTCCTAGGAGTCCTGTGCTCATCGAGCATCGTCCTAGCCATCTCACAAAGAGTCCGATTTTTCCTTTCCACGACTCCATTTTGAGGGGGCACAAAAGGGTCGAATACTGATGTTCAAGACCTAGATCACGACAGAAGGCATCAAAACGAGAGTTCTTGAACTCTGAGCCATTATCACTGCGGATAGCGCGAATGGCATTCCCATGCCTCTCGTTCTTCAACCTCACGATCAGATCTCGAACAAAACCAAAAGCCTCACTTTTGTCTTCCAAGGAAAACACCCAGGCATAGCGAGAGTAATCGTCCACCACAACAAGGACATACCACTTCCCACCCACCGAGCGAACTCGAGCCGGCTCGTTGGACGCTCGGTCATGACATCGGTTAGGGGCAGATGGGGAGTGGCTACCATCTTGCCATGCCTACACGGAGCACAAACCAAATCCTTCTCAAACTTCAACCTCGGCAATCCTGGGACAAGGTGAGGACCACTCAAGCGGGAAACCAAATCAAAACTCAAGTGACCCAACCGCCTATGCCATTTCCACAAATCAGAAGAAGGATCGGCCATCAAACAGCGAGCAGGACCCAAAGAACGAGAGAAATCAGCCCTGAAAATCTGACCCTCGGGGATGATCATACAAACAAGATCACCTCGAGAATCCAGCAAACGAGACTCACCAGACTTGAAACGCACCTCAAAGCCCTCATCAAGCAACTGAGAAACCGAAAGCAAATTGAAACCCAAAGACTTCACAAGAGCAACCCTCTTCAATGTTACCTTGTCACTCACATGCACTACACCCTCAGAAATCACCCTTCCTCGTCCATTGTCCCCAAACGTGATGTACATCTTTTCCTTCACTGGGGTGAGGCTGGAGAACTACTTCTTGTCTCCGGTCATGTGTCGGGAACATCCAGAGTCGATCAACCAAATGTTCTCCAAGCCACCTGCCTGTAGTCAGAAACAAGAACGAGAATGAGCCAACGACTCGACACTGGGGTTAGCACAAAGAAAGTTGAACCAGTGCTGAGCTATCTTCTCAAAAAAGGGGTTAGCAAACATCATTCCCTTGCCACCAAATTTCCCATGTCCCATGAAAGGAGTACGAGCACCACGAGGGGGGAAACGTGGTCCGTAGTTCCTCTGGAACCCAAAGCTGCGATCATCTCCCCTAAACCCGTATTGAGAACGAGTAGGGGGACGTCCAGCAAAACCACCACGAGCCCGACCAAACCTCTCACCAGCACGCACACCATCATCTCTCCTATCAAACCTCTCACCACCACCTCTCTGTGGGAACATACCACCCTGAGCTCCAACTCTACCAAAACTCCTCACACTTCCCACACCCCGTGGAAGTGGCACTCTAGGCTCAGAAATACCATGAGACTGGCGATACCTGTCCTGGTTTGCTTGCTCCCTAGCAAGCCTCTCACCCCTCTTCCTCTTGTAGCAAAACTCTGCTAGATGCCTCTCCTTGCCACAATACTCACACCTGAAGGGGATGGGTTTTGGTTTTGTCTCTGGCTTCTCTCTAGGTTTCACACCCTTCTCACTCACAAACTTCACTGGTTTCTGGAAGTCATTTGTTTTAGGTGGGAATTTGGGTGGATCTTGGGTTGTGTCAAGCTTGTTGCAAAGGTGGTTGGGCTTTGGTGTGAAAGAGTTCTTGGGTGCTTTTGGAAGTGGGACTTGGATTTCTTTGATCACCTCAAACTCGGGGTTAGACTCAACACAGTTCTCATACACACTCTCCCCACTGTTTTCTCCCAGTTTCTCACCCAACTTCTCAAAACCCAAACCACGACCATCCGCTCTCTTGAACTCCTCAATCATGATTTTCAATTGAGGTTCCTGCCCAGACAACCAACCCAACACCTTTCTCAAGTAATCATTCTCCTCATAGATGACATCCAAACGGGAAGTAAGTTCAAGATTGCACAAAGTAACTTCATCACAGCTAGTGCATGCATTGACAAGAGGAGATTTCAAAGAAGCTTCCAAAGTGCTAATGGTAGAACGAGCATCAACAAGCTTAGCATGCATAGTAGGACATGATTTACAAGCACCAAGCAAAGTGGGTCTAGCTTTAAGCTCATCATACTCAGTCCTAAGAGCATCTAGTTTAGCCAAAGTGGAAGCATTCTTCTCATTAAGCAACTTGATCTCATTCAACCATGCATTACACTCAGAACATTCAACATCATCAGAAATGGTAGGAGTAAGTTTCAAAGAGTCATTCTCAAGTTTCAATTCAAGCAATTTAGACTCTAACTCTCCTACTTTCTCACAAGCATTCTCAAGTTGAGCCCTAAGATCTCTCCTCATTTTCTTAGCATCTCTCAACACACTATCACGGTTGTCAATCAAGCCATTCAACCTAGTGATCTCAGCAAGCAAAGAGTCGGGGTCACGGTTTACCTCATCCTCTGAGTCGGAGTCAGTGTTTTATTTCTTGCTCTTCTTGCTACTTGAGATATGGGCCATGCCACAAAAGCCTCCAAGTGAAACACAGCTCAACCCACTGAGGTTCCGGCTTGCAATCTTCTTGCCCTTGCACCTCCCGGCGCCTTCATCCTCACTGCTTGAGTTTGAATGCGCGTCGCTTGAGCTTGTGTCGACATCGCTTGCACCGGTCACCATGGCTCTTGCCTTGTCCTTCTTGTGGACGCCCTTGCTCGATCACCGCTTGTCCTTGTCCTTGCTCTTGGACTTGTTGTAGTGCTTGCCCTTGGAGGAGTGATCAATAGCGAAGCTTCGGACCAAGTGATCAACAGCTTTTGCATTTGCCTCATACTTGGCCTTAGCACCAGCATCGGTCACCATAAGAGTGTGGATCTCAGCCGGAATAGCATAGGTCTTGTCAAGCACAATGAAATCCAACAACTTGCCACGAAGAAAGATCATCATACGGGCCGCCCACTTGTGGTAACCCTTCCCATCGAAGTGCGGCGGACTGCCCCTCTAAACGTATGCCATCTTAGGATTCAAAGTCACCACAAATTCGGCACCAAGCTCTGATACCAATTGAAGGATCGGATGGCGACTAGAGAGGGGGAGTGAATAGGAGCGGGTAAAAATTCTTCTCGAAGAACCCAGCCTATACCCTAGACAAATCCCGGTCACACACAAGCGATGGATCGAGCCACACACCAATCGCCAAGACAACGAGGTTAAGGAACAACCTCAAGCCTTAGGAACGGTTCCTTGAAGCACTCGCGGAAGCACGAAAGAAAGAAGGGAGGAACCGAACCAAGGAACAAAGCAGCCAGGCTCTGGCGGACCGTCCGGCCAGGAGGGGCGGACTGTCCGCTCGGGCCACGCGGACTGTCCGTCTTGCTGCCGCAGACTGTTCGCACCCGTACCGCGGAACGTCCGGCCCTGAGCCACGGATTGTTCATTAAAGGTAACAGAACCTCCAGTAGCAAACCCCGAAAAACGGACCGTCCGCGGGGAGCACGTGGACCGTCCGCCAGGCACCCGCGGACTGTCCGCGCCTCTGTAGCGGACCGTCCGAATCTTCGTCTAACCAAAACTCAAAGCAAAAATGGATCGAAAGCGAAGCTGAGCAAGAACACGAAGAACACACGACGAACACTGCTCTCGCGGACCGTCCTCCACCTCCTCGCGGACTGTCCGCGCTGTTGACATAAAATCTGCACCTCATGCCAAGCACACAGCAAGCCGAACAAGCTAGCTTCACACGCGAAGAGATCACAAGACGTGCCAGTCAATTTTCCATGAAAATTAACAAAAGACAAAGTAGTTAAATTCCAAAGCTTGGAACTTGCCGGGTGGTACTGTCGGTGTTTTAGACCGACAACCTACTAAGGGGAGTACCCGAAGTAGATGAATATGACTCGCCGAGATCAGTAACTCGAAGGAAGAGACACGTGGCACACAATTTAGACAGGTTCGGGCCGCGAGGTGTGTAATACCCTACGTCATGTATGCTGCGTAGCTCTGGATTGATTGGGCACGATTACAAGATGGTGCAACAGTGCGCCGTGAGTTGTAGGGGATTGGATGAGGTGATCCTGAGATCGGTCCCTGCCTCGCCTTATATAGTCCGGGAGGCAGGGTTACAAGTCGGAGTAGGGAGAGAGTACTAGTCGATTACGTCTAGGAGTCCTCTATACAGTGCGGAACACGTACAGCTCCCTAACCGAGTACTACTTCTGTATAGTCCTTGTGCTCCACGCCTTCAGGTGCCGTGTAGCGCAAGCCAGGTAGTCCCAGGGGCCCACCGAGTAGTCGGTCCTGGTACCCACCGGGGTAGTGGGCCCAGGAAGGTCAATACGACAAGCCCCTGAGTACTTTGTAGTTGAGAAGGATAGCTTCAAGTAGTCTTGACGGCCTTAACAAGTAGTCCTCAAGCGTCCCTGAGTGCTACAAGTCAAAGTCCTCAAGAGTAGTCGAAGCATCCCGAGGCTGGAATGCACTCCAGCTGATGTTTGAGCAATCTTGAAGTCTTCTCGAGTAGTCCCAAGCGTCCTCGAAAACTGCCTTCGAAGGTCTTCAAAAATGCCTGTCTTGTCTTGAAGCCGGAGCTGACATGGAGGTGCGATTTGCAAAATCGCACTCCATATGGAGTAGCCCCCGAGCCTTAGGTTGAGCCGTAGGCTCTGGCTGAGGGTCCATCTGAAGTCTTGATGAGAAAATCCCGAAAAATCCGGAGAGAAAAAACCGAAGGACACGTGGCACGGAGCCCCCGAGCCTTGAGTCGAGTACTTCCTCTCGAATTGAAGGGTCATCTTGAAGAATGTGTCCTGAGATGCTCTTGAGACTAGCCGCTTCCCAGGTAGTCGAGTAGAAGTAGCCGAGCCCCCGAGGTGAGGCGCGTCGACTAGTAGAATACGAAGGGTCACGCGCGCGCCGCTTAGTCGGCCGCGCGCGTGGACTTATCCAGCCGCCCGTTGCGGAGCCGCTTTGGCTTATAAATAGAAGCCAAAACTTGCTGCCGCCATTCCGTATCCATCTGAAGCAAATCCACTCCCAGCGCTTGCTGCCGCCGTAGTAGATTCAAGTGCGCCGCCACCCAAAGCTTTTAGGGTAGCCCCCGAGCGGATGCGAGTGAAAACGCCCTGCACTTGGAGGATGAAGCCGTCACCGTCCAAGACGTCCAAGGCCGCCGGGAAGAAAAGGGGCCGCGAAGAGGCCGCCGCGGCTGCCACCGGAGCAGCGCCGCCCATGTCTCCACCGCGGGCTGACCCAAGCCGCGAGTAGAAGAAGTCCAAACTGAAGACGGAGGATCTGCTGACCCTCCTGAACAGTGGGTTCATCAGGGAGAAGGAAGTCGATATGTGGAGCCGCTGGAGATCCATATCCGATGGAGAAAGCCGAAGACGAGATCCCGATGTTCGCGCGGTTCGTCGAGCGCAGACTTGCGCTCCCGGCCAGCGATTTCTTCAAGGGGCTGCTAGGGTACTACGGGATCGAGTACCTGAACCTGAACCCCAACGGCATCTTCCACACGGCGGTCTTCGTGCACTTCTGCGAAGCCTTCCTCGGGATCAAGCCACATTGGGTGCTTTTCCGGAAGTTCTTCCGCGTCAAGCCGCAACCAAGTGCAACCAACCCCAGGGTAGTCGGAGGAGCCGGCATCCAGCTGAGGGAGGACGCCGCGGAACAATATCTGGCGTACAAACTTGTCGACTCCAACACAGATTGGAATACCAGGTGGTTCTATATCACGAACCACCACCCCGGCCTGCCGAAGCCGAGCGGACGGCAGCCCAGGCATAAAGAATGGTGGAACACGGAGCCCACCATGCAGGAGGGGATCCAGCTTCCTGAGCTGTTGGCATGCATTAAGGTGCTCAGGGAGGCGGGACTGAGGGCCGAGCACGTGGCCTTCAGTTTCATGAAGCGGAGGGTGCAGCCGTTGATGGCTCGCGACACCCTGTAACACCCGAAAATTCCATCACAATAAAATAATGCTAGAAACAAGGTTTAGTTTTATTTTCTAAGGATTTAATAAATTTGAATAAATAAATTTGCCTTTAATTAAATTAAACAACATTTAATAATTAGAATCAAACAAGTGTTTGTGCATCATGTTGAAATGCATGAGTTTTGGTTGTGGTGTGGTTTTAAAAGTCTTAAAAAAAACTTGTGAAAAGTCTTAAAAATTCTTGTGAAAAGGTCCTTAAAAATAATTGTGAAAATTGGTGTGAAAGTTTGAATTAAAAAAATGATAAAAGTTTGAATTTAATGTTTGAAAAGTGGTTTAAAAGGTTTTCTAAAAGTCTTAAAATAGTTGAATAAATGTGTGTTAAAATTTGAGTTTGAAAACATGTAAAAGATTTGAATTTAAAAGGTTTGAAATTAGTTTGAAAAGGATTTAAAAAGAAAAAGAAAAAGAAAAAGAAACAACAAACAAAACCAAACCTCACCCAAACCCACCGCGGCCCACCTCCCATTTCCCCTCCTTTCTTATTTTTTTTCCGCCGCGGCCCAGATCTCCGTCCCATCACCGTGCGGCCCAGCTTTGCCCCGCGGCCCGGCCTCCTTCTCTTCGGCCCGCCGACGGTGGGGCCCACCGTGCGGGGCCATCTCCTTCCTCCGGCCGCCGCCCCCCGCCTTCTTCCCCCCGCGCGCCGCCGCCCCCCCCGCACCCCGCGCCGCCTCCCCGTCCCCGCGCGCCCGTCCGCCTCTTCCATCAAGGCGCCGCCGCATTCACGCCGCCCCCACTCCGCCGCCTCGGCTCTTCCCCTCCCCGTAACGGGCGCCACACCGAAACCGCCACCGCACCGAGCCGCCGTGTGGCCGCCCATCGACCTCGCCGCCACCGCCTCGGCCGTCCTCTCCACTTCCCCCTCCGCCCTATAAAGTGCGAGCCCGAGCCTCACCTCCACCCCCCGCACCGCTCCCCGGAGCTCCTCCACTCCCCTACGGCGCCGCCGCCGGGCCCACCGCCGGAGCTCCACCGCGCCGCCCGATCTCCTTCTCCGCCGCTCCTCTCACCGTTCCAAGCCCGTGGTAAAGATCCTCGCACTCCCCTCTTTATTACGGTAGTTTTCCCTTGCGAATGGTGGTCGGGGGAGTCGACTTTGGCTCACCGCCGGCGCGCCGCCGCCGCGAGCCGCCGCGAGCCGCCGCCCGCCGTCCGCCGCCGCCCAACCGCTCACACGCGACCGTGACCGTAGGATCTAAGCCGACGGCCCGGATTAAATCAGGGCGTACCCCTTTGATCCAGTCCACGGTGGACCGGTGGACCGGGTCCACCGCGCCGGTCCACCGGCCGACGTCGGCGGACACGTCACTCCTGCGTCATCGCTTGCGTCAGCGCCAGCCAACCACAAGCCGCCACGTGTCGCCACCATAGCTCACCCGCCGGCTGCATTGGCGGTTTTGCAAAAAGGACCCCGAGATTTCAGAATTCACAAATATATCATTCCACCTATATAAAGCCTTTCAAAGCAGGTCCTTGTTTTTATGTTTTGAACCCTGAACTCCATAGTTTTCATGTTCAGCAGCCCATCCTTAACCCTTGACATGTTAGACCTCCTAGTTTCACACATATTTATGTTTAGGTCCCTGAAATCTTGCTGAAAACCCCCTGGAAGTTTGTCATATTCACAATTTAGTCCCTGAATCTTGTTTCAGCCATATCTTTTCCATCCTAGCTCCGTTTTACGCGTTCCAGGTGTCCACGCGATCGTCTCTCCGAGCCCGTCATTTCTAAAAACTTGTTTTAGTCTTTTGGTAATGTTTGATGTATTGTTTTATTTATTGTATGTTTTCTTGCATAATCGTAGCCAACACGCCGTTCGAGGAAGTTCAAGTGCAGAGCTTTGCAGATAAGGAGAGTAGCTTATCATTGGAGAAAGGCAAGTGACCCTAACCACCCTTCTACCTATGCTTTAATCAAGAACACTATAAATTAATCGGAACATGGAGAACCACCCGGAAAACGAGGCAACCACGATCCATATGGCTGCGGCTTAGCCAATTAATTAGGTGTGTGATTGTGTTAACGACCCTATCCGAAAGGAACACGGGGGCTCCGGGTTGCGGGGGTATAGCCCGGTTCTTTTGGGGTAGCGACCTTTGCTAAGGTGCCCGACCACTAGGGAGGGTTATGGTCCGCCCGAGTCAGAATCGTCGTGGGTTGTTGATGCTTTTGCATATCTTTGTAAAGGCTTCGTAGCGTCCCTATGCAATCACACCTCGGAAGTGTGGTATTGTGCCTGATCAGCACATGCGTGGTTGGGTTCAAAGTTCTTTGGAACTTTTACGCGAACTGTGGGAAAAGTGTGCAACCTCTGCAGAGTGTAAAACTGATCGATCAGCCGTGCTCACGGTCAAGAGCGGCCTGGACCCTCACATGATTAATTGAACTTAAAGATGGATTAATATTGCTTTCCGGTTATTCCTGTGGCCTTGCTGAGTACCAACCATAAGTGTACTCATCCTTGCTTACGTTGTTCAGAGAAGAATCCTGGAGTGGAGTACTTCACCGACTACGAGGAGTTCGAGGATGCGATCAACCGATCGAAGCTCGTGGAAGATGAAGATGGAGTCGCGTCTTCATAGTTACCGTTGTTCGTGTAAAGACCTTCGTGTCTACCTTCATGAGTGTAATAAAAGTTAATAAACCTTTTCTGTACGTTTTTGAGTAATGTCTTGTGATATTACACTCATGAGTCTATCATATGTGTGAAATTGTGATCCTGGCACACATATGAGATGCATTCGGTTTTCTACGGAAAATCGGGTGTGACAGAGTGGTATCGAGCATTGCGCGATCGTAGGACGCGGCCTCGGATAGAAATGGTCGATATTAAGGTCTCTCTTTCTAGGAAGCCCTTCTAACATTCAAAATATCTTATTTACGCTTAAAAAAATATTTTATTCTTTATTCTTTATCAAAATCAAATCTTTTGTTTTCTTCTACACCGAATACGATTCGGTTCTTCTACCTTGAACTACCACCCGTGTTTGTAGGATAGTTTCTTAGGTTGCCTACCCCTTCTACCGTTTCGTTTCGATAGAGCCGTTCTTGTGAGGACGTGCGATGTTAATGCTTGTTGATTGTAAACATGCATGATTTGGATCTTTGACTTGATTGAAATGTTTTGTGGAGTGATGGCCACAAATACATCAATAAAATAATTAAAGTTAAAATTTGAATCTTAGCCCCTTTCTCTTCATCCTTATCAATTCAAAATCTTATTAGAAGTACCTTTTCCCTAACAATCAAATGGTAAACATCAGGTCAGGAGCTGGACAGGATATTCCGTTCGTGCTCACATCGTCAAACAGCTGAATCAAGTTCCCTCTTCCACCACAAGAATTAGCAATGGATCCCACGATGCAGCAGTTCTTTACGGAACAAATGCAGTTAATTCGAACCTCACCGCCACCGTCCCGGAATCTACAAGCACAGCAGAACCAGCCACCACCTCAAGGACCCCCACCACCTCCACCACCAGTGAACAAGCATAGAGAGTTCATGAGCCACAACCCGCCCACTTACTCTCATTCAGTGAATCCCCTCGATGCCGATGATTGGCTCAAGACCATCAACAAGATGCTGAATATCACCCAATGTAATGATCGTGAGAAGGTTTTGTATGCCTCAGGACGTCTGGAAGGTGCAGCCTCTGATTGGTGGGATGCTTACACCGTCGCGCATCTTTGCTGCCGACACCATTACCCGGCGGGAGTTCCAGGAGAGTTTTCGTACACATCACATCCCGTATGGTGTGAAGAAGGCGAAGAAGAAGGAATTTCTAGCTCTAAAGCAAGGCAACATGACGCTTAGTGAGTATCCGGATCGGTTTACTCATTTGTCCCGCTATGCACCAGATGAAGTCAACACGGATGCAAAGAGACAAGAACGCTTTCTCGATGGTTTGATAGGGCCACTTAACTATCAGTTGCAGAGCCACACATTTCTTAACTTTCAGATGTTGCTCAATAAGGCTATAGGCTTGGAGAATAAACGCAAGGAACTTCGTGAACAGAAGCGCAAGTTTCAACCTCAGGGTCAGTCTAGCAGTAACACCCGCCCTCGTTACAACTCATCGCAAGACTCTCAGTTTCGTTCTAGCACACAAGGCAGAGGCCATGGACAGAATCAACCATTCTATCGTTCGTTTGATAAACCCGAAGAATCCAACCCAATGACACCTCAGGCTCCAAATCCTCATCAGAACCGCTCGAGTGCACCGGTATGGAACACTACTCCGGTTCACCCCGGTGGATGCTTCAACTGCGGAGAATTGGGACACTACGCCGCATTTGCCCTCGGCGCAATATGCGGACACCTCGGAGAGAGATAACGAGAGGCCAACGAACAATATGCATGGTAGGGTGAACCATGTGACGGTGAAGAATCTCAAGGAGACAAAGATGTTGTGCTTGGTACGTTTCTTATCAACTCTGTACCCGCAACAGCTTTATTTGATTCGGGGCATCGCATTCATTTATTACTTGAACAATTCGTGACAAAGCATGATGTACCCAAGAGTTCCATGAAGACACATTTGCTAATCGGTTCTCCAAACGGTGAAATGAAATCCACCTATGTATGCCCACGGTCAATCTTAAGATCGAGGAGATAGATTTTGAAGCGGGACTTAGTGATTCTAACATCCAGTGGAATAGATGTGATCCTTGGTATGGATTGGTTAAGCAAGCATGATGGAATCATTTTGTGTGCCAAGAAGTCGGTGCTCTTAACTACCCCGCAAGGAGATAGGATTGAGTTTGCCGCTACAAGCCCGAAGAAGAAGAAGTGAACAAGCTCGTGATAGTAAACCATCATCTATCAAGAACATCTTGTATCTCCTCTTGTTTCCCGATCCCTCCGAATCTCGGGACGAGATTCTTTTTTAAGGGGGTAGGATTTGTAACACCCGAAAATTCCATCACAATAAAATATTGCTAGCAACAAGGTTTAGTTCTATTTTCTAAGGATTTAATAAATTTGAATAAATAAATTTGCCTTTAATTAAATTAAACAACATTTAATAATTAGAATCAACCAAGTGTTTGTGCATCATGTTGACATGCATGAGTTTTGGTTGTGGTGTGGTTATAAAAGTCTTAAAAACACTTGTGAAAAGTCTTAAAAATTCTTGTGAAAAGGTCCTTAAAAATAATTGTGAAAATTGGTGTGAAAGTTTGAATTAAAAAAAATGATAAAAGTTTGAATTTAATGTTTGAAAAGTGGTTTAAAAGGTTTTTTAAAAGTCTTAAAATAGTTGAATAAATTTGTGTTAAAATTTGAGTTTGAAAACATGTAAAAGATTTGAATTTAAAAGGTTTGAAATTAGTTTGAAAAGGATTTAAAAAGAAAAAGAAAAAGAAAAAGAAACAACAAACAAAACCAAACCTCACCCAAACCCACCGCGGCCCACCTCCCATTTCCCCTCCTTTCTTATTTTTTTTCCGCCGCGGCCCAGATCTCCGTCCCATCACCGTGCGGCCCAGCTTTGCCCCGCGGCCCAGCACTCCTTCTCTTCAGCCGCCGACAGGTGGGGCCCACCTGTCGGGGCCATCTCCATCCTCCGGCCGCCGCCCCCTTCTTCCCCCGCGCCGCCGCCGGCCTCCCCGCACCCCGGCGCCGCCTCCCCGTCCCCGCGCCCGTCCGCCTCTTCCATCAAGGCGCCGCCGCATTCACGCCGCCCCCACTCCGCCGCCTCGGCTCTTCCCCTCCCCGTAACGGGCGCCACACCGAAACCGCCACCGCACCGAGCCGCCATTGGCCGCCCGCCGACCTCGCCGCCACCGCCACCGCCTCGGTCGTCCTCTCCACTTCCCCCTCCGCCCTATAAAGTGCGAGCCCGAGCCTCACCTCCACCCCGCACCGCTCCCCGGAGCTCCTCCACTCCCCTACAGCGCTGCCGCCGGAGCCCACCGCCGGAGCTCCACCGCGCCGCCCGATCTCCTTCTCCGCCGCTCCTCTCACCGTTCCAAGCCCGTGGTAAAGATCCTCGCACTCCCCTCTTTCTTCTGGTAGTTTTCCCGTGCGAATTGGTGGTCGGGGAGTCGACTTTGGATCACCGCCGGCGCGCCGCCGCCGCGAGCCGCCGCCGGCCGTCCGCCGCCGCCCAACCGCTCACACGCGACCGTGACCGTAGGATCTAAGCCGACGGCCCGGATTAAATCAGGGCGTACCCCTTTGATCCAGTCCACGGTGGACCGGTGGACCGGGTCCACCGCGCCGGTCCACCGCTGACGTCAGCAGACACGTCACTCCTGCGTCATCGCTTGCGTCAGCGCCAGCCAACCACAAGCCGCCACGTGTCGCCACCATAGCTCACCCGCCGGCTGCATTGGCGGTTTTGCAAAAAGGACCCCGAGATTTCAGAATTCACAAATATATCATTCCACCTATATAAAGCCTTTCAAAGCAGGTCCTTGTTTTTATGTTTTGAACCCTGAACTCCATAGTTTTCATGTTCAGCAGCCCATCCTTAACCCTTGACATGTTAGACCTCCTAGTTTCACACATATTTATGTTTAGGTCCCTGAAATCTTGCTGAAAACCCCCTGGAAGTTTGTCATATTCACAATTTAGTCCCTGAATCTTGTTTCAGCCATATCTTTTCCATCCTAGCTCCGTTTTACGCGTTCCAGGTGTCCACGCGATCGTCTCTCCGAGCCCGTCATTTCTAAAAACTTGTTTTAGTCTTTTGGTAATGTTTGATGTATTGTTTTATTTATTGTATGTTTTCTTGCATAATCGTAGCCAACACGCCGTTCGAGGAAGTTCAAGTGCAGAGCTTTGCAGATAAGGAGAGTAGCTTATCATTGGAGAAAGGCAAGTGACCCTAACCACCCTTCTACCTATGCTTTAATCAAGAACACTATAAATTAATCGGAACATGGAGAACCACCCAGGAAAACAGTGCAACCACAGTCCATATGGCTCTGGCTTAGCCAATTAATTAGGTGTGTGATTGTGTTAACGACCCTATCCGAAAGGAACACAGGGGCCTCCGGGTTGCGGGGGTATAGCCCGGTTCTTTTGGGGTAGCAGCCTTTGCTAAGGTGCTGACCACTAGGGAGGGTTATGGTCCGCCCTGAGCTGTAACTGTCGTGGGTTGTTGATGCTTTTGCATATCTATGTAAAGGCTTCGTAGCGTCCCTATGCAATCACACCTCGGAAGTGTGGTATTGTGCCTGATCAGCACATGCGTGGTTGGGTTCAAAGTTCTTTGGAACTTTTACGCGAACCGTGGGAAAAGTGTGCACCTGCGCAGTGTAAAGGCGATCGATCGGCCGTGCTCACGGTCAAGAGCGGCCCGGACCCTCACATGATTAATTGAACTTAAAGATGGATTAATATTGCTTTCCGGTTATTCCCGTGGCCTTGCTCGAGTACCAACCATAAGTGTACTCATCCTTGCTTACGCTTGTTCGGAGAAGAATCCGGAGTGGAGTACTTCACCGACTACGAGGAGTTCGAGGATGCGATCAACCGATCGAAGCTTTGTGGAAGATGAAGATGGAGTCGCGTCTTCATAGTTACCGTTGTTCGTGTAAAGACCTTCGTGTCTACCTTCGTGAGTGTAATAAAAGTTAATAAACCTTTTCCGTACGTTTTTGAGTAATGTCTTGTGATATTACACTCATGAGTCTATCATATGTGTGAAATTGTGATCCTGGCACACATATGAGATGCATTCGGTTTTCTACGGAAAATCGGGTGTGACACACCCTAGTCTACGACTACACCGGCGACGAAGACACGTCGCGGATGCCGGGAGGCGAGCTGGATGACAGCGACATCGTCGAGAGGTTGTCGCGGATCTTCAAAGACATGCCGCCATACACGGCGTGCCCTGTACAGGAGTACTCCGCCGCGCGCCCGCCAAAGGAGGTGAGTAGTCGTACTCTGTCTGTCGAGTAGTCATTGCCTGGTGTAGAGTTGCTGATGTCTTGTGTCTTGCAGGAGGACTTGAAGAAGTTCATCTCCGAGCCGCAGCCACCTCCAAGCGGAATCGAGATCCCGAAGGAGGGGAAGGCGAAGGAGCGGCGTGAAGTTGGTGAAGGCGATGACACCGTCGTTGTGGAAGACACCACCGACGATGACGAAGACGACGACGAAATGCTGCAGGATCGCTTCCAGCTGCGGTCGAGGTTTAGCCGCCCGGGCTGGCCTCATGTTCCTCTGGTACAAGACCCCCCGACTAGCCTGGAGGCTAGCCTGGCTGCGCCGCCGCGGAAGCCGCGCAACCCCGCTAGGAAGCGGGTGACGAAGAAGCTCAAGGTCTCAGAGGCCACGCCGCAGGAGGTTAGTTGTCTTGAACAGAGTAGTCGAGTACCCGTTGTATAGGTAACGATTGCTGATGAGTAGTCTCCCTTATATGCAGGAGGTGCCGCCGACGGAGCCCGTCGAAGAGGGCGATGAGGGCGTGTGGGACACGGTGGGGGAGCCAGCTGGAAGTCGTAGTCCGGCCCCCACTGTGGAGGAGATCTTGGCGCAACTGGAGCGCCAGCCCCCTGCTCCACAAGGGAGCACGGGACCCGTAGCCGCCGCCGTTGAAGAGGTGGTGGCTTCGGGAGCGCGAGGAGACCCTTGCGCCGGCCGCCGCTGCCGCGGAGGAGGCGGTAGCCGCAGGGGCGTCGAAGGAGGCGCCCGCCGAGGGTGCACTGGTCGACATCGCCAGCATCCTCGGTGCTCCGGCCGTGACAATTGTCCGGTCGAACTTGTAAGTACCGTATCCTTCCGAGTAGTTCTTGTTGCGGTAGTCGATGTTGACTGACGACCATCTGTGAGTGTCTCTGCAGGAAGTCCACGGATTTGTCCTGGGAGGGAGACGAGCCCTCTTCAGCGGTGGCGGAAGAAGACGCGCCGCCCGCCGATGAGGCCGCTCCCACTACCCAAACGGTGACCGAGCCACCGGCTACCGAGGCGCCGTTGCCGGAGGCCACCGTAGTCGAAGGTGAGTACCCTTCTTGAAGCTGTGAAGCTCTTTGAGGAGTAGTCGTAGGGACTGATGCACTTGTCGTCTTTGTGAGAGGTACTGGAGCTGAAGGTGATGACATCCTGCCGGGGTGCCGATGCAGAGGTTGACACCAGAGGCCCCGAAGGCTGCGGAGGGAGCCCCCGAGCCTATGGAGAAGGTCGTTGAGAAGTCCGCTGGGGGAGAGGCGGTCACCACGTCGCCAGAGATTGCTTTGGAGGTGGCTATCCGCTCCCCCGAGATCCAGGACGCAGAGCCCATCCGCTCTGCGCCGATGACGGAGGCCACCACGAGTAGTCGCGGCGGAATAGAGCTGCTCGCAGACGATCTTGTCGAGCCGGCGACGGTGGCCAAGCATCTGGAGGCGATCCGTCGGGCTGAGCAGTGGATGAAGGTAAGTAGCCGTAGCCTTTGAGTAGCCAATCCTTGATCGTTGAGTACTCTTGTGACTTGAGTTGTCTTGTGCAGGACGTTGCGGAGCGGTCCCGCGACAAGTCAAATCTGCTGCAGGGCTATGGCGACGCGGTGCTCCGAGCCGAGGCGCTAGAAGAGCAACCTGTGAAGTCGCGGAAGCACGCGGCTGCCATGCAGTCAAAGCTCGACGCCGCCTTCGCCAAGTACCACAACGACGTCCAGGAGTTGCAGGCGAAGGGCGACGACTTGGTGCGGAAGAACAAGGGCCTCCGCAACAAGAACAAAGGTACGCCGCTTGAACTGGTCGGGTACTTGTTGGAGGTCGAGAAGTCCTTGACCCGCTGTGCTCCTGTTGTAGAGCTTGAGGGCCAGGTGGAGCAGTTGAAGGCCTCGGAGACGAGCACGAAGAACCTCTTCTACCGGGAGCAAGAAGCCCGCCAGGTACTCGAGCTAGACTACACAGAACTCGCCTTCGAGTGCGAGAAGCATATGGAGCTTCGGATTGCTTCTGACCGAGATCTCGTCAACTGCTACAAATCCTTGCAGAAGTTGAACGAAGACTGGGAGGCATTGCGGGCCCAGATGAAGGAGTTGGAAGAAGCCGCACTGCCAATCGCAAGACTCCTAGTGCCGCACCCGGGCGGCCCCAAGATTGCTCCTCTTGTGGATCGCCTCAAGGAAGCTCCGAGCCGGCTGGCCACCTACGTGAAGCACATGGCATGGTCGATCCCAAGACAAGTCTTGGCTTTCATGAAGTCGTACTTCCCGAAGGCCCCAGTGGAGGTAGTCGCCGGCGGGGTAGCCGCCAACTGTTCTGATGAGCGGTATCCGGAGGCTGTCGGAGCGAGATGGCTCCCATCTCGGAGCGAGGTAGGCCGAGAAGCCCGAACCTCCAGTAGCCCTGTAATAGGTAGCTAGTAGCCATGGTTGTACAGAAAGACAATTGTAATGAATTGCTTAAGTATTAGTGAAGGAAATTTTCCAGCAATGAGTACTCGTAGTCGCGATCTCAGAGTGCGGAGCCCCCATCGTGGAGTGGATGCGAGTAGTAGTACTCGGCTTTGGTAGTCCCGTTGTAGGGAGTAGACAGTAAAGAAGTTGATGAACAATCAAACTTTATTACTGAAGGGGTACACCTGGGTGGCCAGGGCCGTAGTTACAAAGTAGTCGCTTGGACCCGGAGGCCGCTTACGGTACCGAGTAGAGCTGGAGCGGGTGGCCGCTTGCAGCAGTTGATCCGTAGGTAGCCATGTAGGCTGGATCGTAGATCCATAGGTAGCCGTGCAGGCTGGATCTTGGAGTGTGGTCTCTTAGTAGACCGCTGCTAGAGTCCTTGACGCTCGTGGCAGCCCAGGGTCCGTAGGTAGCCGCACAGGCTGGACCCTGGAGCGGAGTAGTCCGGAGACTGGAGCTAGGACCCGGGGGGTCGCTTGCGGCAAGGGGTGTTGATGTAGTCGTGTAGACTTGAACCCCGGAGTAGTCGTGTAGACTAGCCGTAGAATCGACAGAGGTGGTCGACGTTCCACGAGTTGTTGATGTCTTCGCCTTCAAGCGTTTGGAGGCGATAGGAACCCGGCCCGGTCACCTTTGCCATGGTGAAGGGACCTTCCCAGGGGGAGCTGAGCTTGTGAAGTCCTTCCGTGTTCTGGATACGGCGGAGGATGAGATCTCCAACGCTGAAGGAGCGTTCCTTGACGTTGCGATCATGGTAGCGTCGGATACCCTCTAGGTACCTTGCTGATTGGACGAGGGCAGCGCAGCCAGCTTCTTCGAGGCTGTCGATATCAACTCGTCGGTTGTCTTCTGAGACGCCTTCGTCGTAGTGCTCCACTGCTGGCGAGTTCCATATGACGTCGGCAGGGAGGATTGCTTCGGAGCCGTAGACCAGGAAGTATGGGGATTGCCCCGTTGGCTTGGATGGTTGAGTCTGTAGCCCCCAGAGTGCGTTGGGTAGTTCCATGATCCACTTGCCCCCTTTGGAGTTCGCGGCGTCGTGTAGCCACTTCTTGAGAGCGTCGAGCACCATCCCATTGGCGCGCTCGACTTGTCCGTTGGCCCGTGGATGGGCAACCGAGACGTATCGAGACGTCGATCCCGTTGTTCTCGCGGTACTCCCGAGGCCGGTGGTTGTTGAAGTTGGATCCCAGGTCTGTGATGATGCGGTGGGGTAGCCCGTAGCGGTGTACGAGTTCATCCAAGAAGTCGAGTACTCTATCAGCCTTGGGGCATGTGACCGGCTTGACTTTGATCCACTTGGTAAACTTGTCGATGGCCACCAATACCCTGTTGAACCCTCCTGGCGCAGTTGGCAGTGGCCCAATCATGTCGAGCCCCCAGCAGGCAAAGGGCCAGGTTGGCGGTATGGTGACTAGCTTGTAGGCTGGGACGTGTTCTTTGCTTGGCGAAATCGCGGCATCCTTGGCACTTTCTGACGAGTTCTTCGGCGTCGCCCAGAGCTGTGGGCCAGTAGAAAGCTCGTCGGAAAGCCTTGCTGACCAGCGTGCGTGAGGACGCGTGGTTGCCGCAGACGCCCTTGTGGATCTCCTCCAAGATGACCTTGCCTTCTTCGCGAGGGACGCACTTCATGAGTACTCCAGAAGATGCGCCCCGCTTGTAAAGCTTGTCTCCGACGAGGACGTAGGACTTGGCGCGGCGGACAAGTTGCTCGGCTGCGTTCTTGTCGGAGGGGACCTTCTGTTCGCTGAGGTAGTCGATGAAGGGTTGCCTCCAGTCCACGTCGATCATCATGACCTCCTGCCCGGTGGTGGATGGGCCGGGACGGTGGTCGGTGGCGGCGGCTCCCGGGATGGATGGCGCGTGAAGCTCGTGTACGAAGACACCCGGCGGCACTTGAGCGCGGGTGGATCCGAGATTGGAGAGGACGTCTCTTGCAACGTTGTTGTCGCGAACGATGTGATGGAACTCGAGACCATAGAACTTGTTCTCGAGCTTGCGGACTTCTAGGCGATGGCGTCCATGTTCTCCTTGTTGCGGTCCCGAGGATTTGTTGACTTGGTTGATGACCACCGCGGAGTCGTCGTAGACTAGTAGCCGCTTGATGCCCGGCGAAGCCGCGAGGCGGAGCCGTGTAGAGGGCTTCGTATTCGGCTTCATTGTTTGAGACCTTCCGGAAGATGCGGGACGTAATTGAGTTGTTCGCCCGTTGGAGAGATCAGGAGTACCCCTGTGCCTGCGCCCTCGAGGTTGAGTGAGCCGTCGAAGTACATCACCCAATGCTCTGGTCGCACGGTGGGAGTAGGTAGCTGATTCTACCGCCACTCTACCATGAAGTCGACTAGTGCCTGCGACTTGATGGCTGAGAACGCCTTGAAGTCGATAGTGAGGGCGCCGAGCTTGACAGCCCACTTGGAGATCCTTCCAGTAGCATCTTGGTTCCGCAGGATGTCGCCAAGCGGGTAGTCGGTGACGACGGAGACCGAGTACTGCTGGAAGTAGTGTCGTAGCTTCCGCGAGGTGATGAGTAGAGCGTACAGGAGCTTCTGCACAGGCTGATAGTGGGCCTTGGACTCCGATAGAACCTCGGCCGACGAAGTAGGCCCGGATGCTAGGCCGGGTAGGCGTGGCCGTCTTCACCGCCGCTCGACAACGATGGCGGTGCGACCACGTGAGTAGTCACGGCGAGGTAGAGCAACGGTGCTCTCCCTTGTGAGGAGCCGTGAGAATCGGTGGCTTTGATAGGAAGTCCTTGAGGCGGGCAAGGGCTTGATCCGCCTCGGAGTCCACACGAACTTCTCTTGATGCTTGAGTAGTTTGAAGAAGGGGAGGCCCCGTTCTCCTAGCCTCGAGATGAATCTGTTCGGCACCGCCATGCACCCCGTCGGCTTACGGACGTCTTTGATGCTCGTGGGAGCTTTCATGCTTGGTGATGGCGAGAGATCTTCTCGGGGTTGGCTTCGATGTCGCGGCTAATGATGAAGCCGAGTAGTTTGCCGAAGGGACGCCGAAGACGCACTTGTTCGGGTTGAGCTTCCGGCGGTACTCGCGTAGTGATGCGAAGGTCTCTTCAAGGTCGTCGATGAGGGTGCGGAGTCCCTGGTTTTGACAACCACGTCATCCACGTAGGCCTCGACATTCTTGTTGAGTTGCTGCTTGAAGCGGGCGTGGATGGCTCGTTGGTAGGTAGCGCCGGCGTTCTTCAACCCGAATGACATGGTCGTGTAGCGATGCGCGCCAAACGGGGTGATGAACGCGGTCTTCTCCTGGTCTTCTTCCTTGATCACGATGCGGTGGTACCGGAGTAGTAGTCGAGGAAGCGAGAGCGAGTCGCGGCCGCCGTGGAGTCGATGACTTGATCAATCCGCGGCAACCCGAAGGGGTCCTTGGGGCAGTGTTTGTTGAGGTGTAGTCGATGTAGCGTGAGTCTCCCTTTATCAGGTCAGCAGGCTTGCGGTCTGGCCAGTAGACGTATCTCCCAGCCGGCGTGGATTTTATAACCAGCCTAGAGGCTGGCCCTGACAAGGGAAGCTCGGTGGAGTTGTCTTCGGACTCGGGCTCGTCAGGGTCCGACCCGAAGTCGAACTCGTAGTCCGGGTTCGAGTAGAGCTCGAAGAGAGGGCTAGAGCCCGAAGCGTGATCGGGGGCGGTGTCGGAGTCTGAGTTGTACTCGGGTACGGACTCCTTGCCGGCCCAGCGCGAAGTGGGAGCCCCCGTGCGGGCCCGGCCGAGGATACGGGGGCCACGTGCGGAGGGCTCGCGTGGTGAGAGGATCGCCTGCGATGGCTGAGCAGCCGGCTCGCATGCGATGGCCCATGGCGACGTCGAGTTCGAGTTGGAGACGGACTCGAGCTCGAAGTCAGCGTGGTGGTTGAAGAGCGAAATTTCGCCGAATTTGCCGGCGAGTTCGCCTGTGACGACTTCGGGAAGCATCACGAGGCCTGTCTTCGGGTTGGGCCGCATGGTCAGGCGGCGCTGGAAGGAGCCCGCGCCATCGGCAGTGCAGACCCAGGCGCTGAACACGAAGGTGTCGCCGCGGTTGAAGGCGACGGTTGGCTTGAAGCAGACAGGAGCCATCGAGTTCGCCATGTGATCTCGGGCGAGAGCCCCTACACGGCGCGCCGGTGTCGGTGTTTTAGGCCGGCAACCTACTAAGGGGAGTACCCGAAGTAGATGAATATGACTCGTCGAGATCGGTAACTCGAAGGAAGAGACACGTGGCACACAATTTAGACGAGGTTCGGGCCGCGAGGTGCGTAATACCCTACGTCTGTATGCTTTGTAGCTCGGATTGATTGGGCACGATTACAAGATGGTGCAATAGTTGCGCCGTGAGTTGTAGGGGATTGGATGAGGTGATCTCGAGATCGGTCCCCTGCCTCGCCTTATATAGTCGGGAGCGGGGTTACAAGTCGAGTAGGGAGAGAGTACTAGTCGAGTACGTCTAGGGAGTCCTCTATACGGTGCGGAACACGTACAACTCCCTAACCGAGTACTACTCTGTGTAGTCCTTGTGCTCCACGCCTTCAGGTGCCGTGTAGCGCAAGCCGGGTAGTCCCAGGGGCCCACCGAGTAGTCGGTCCTGGTACCCACCGGGGTAGTGGGCCCAGGGAGGTCCATACGACAGGTACCAGACAGTTCCATGTTTACGGCTAGAAAGCCAAGTGAGATGACATATAGCTATAAAGAGCTATCTGCTAGCAAACCAGAAACCATTCGGGAGCTTTAACGTGCAAAAAGTAACATAGCCGAATAGATGATGTAAACGTGACGATAGATCGGTCTTTATTTGGGTAAAGATGCCCGTGCGCAAGGCCGTGACCGACCCTCGCGGTAAATAACATTGAACAATAGATGAAGTAAAAGCATGATCATAAATATGTAATAAACAAGCATGCATAGGACCAAAGCACTAGTCTACCGCATGTCTAGGTACTTTAAAACCCGTCAGGCATAATACCAAACAAATCTATCCACCGCATGATACGACTTGTTTGAAATCATACCACCTTCCACAAATAGATCTATCCACCGCATGATACAATCTAAGTATGGAAAGCTAAAAGCATACAAAACTTAAAGCATAACTTATAAACACGCTTTACTCATGAAAGCATAACCGAATACGACTGAATAGCCGAATCGGGGTCCATGAAGAAGGAACGAGCATTACCAAGCAAGATAAATCTATCGGATTGAATTGAAATCTAATCCACTGGATGACTAGCTCCAAAACAACCCTAAAAACCTGCATCTACCGCATGATACCCGGTTCCTTTGAGATTTATACAAGATTTGGCAAGCTTGAACCCGCAACATGTAACAACCTAGATCGATTCGGTTTCGGCTATTAAAGAACACGTGATCCACGTGCTATTAAAGCCATGGGTACGAACTTGAGTCGCATAAGGATCATCAAAAAGATAAAGCCGATCCAAACCCATCTAGATTGGGCAAAGAAGTGTTACATGAATTTAAACATAAAGTAAAACTCAAAGCAACACGGGGTAACTTAATGAATCTATTGAATCTTGCCAAAATCCAATAGAGCTGATAACTAGCTTCAAGCTAGATCTTAGCCTACTGCATGGCTCATGACCTAACAAGAAACCCTCTTGAACCAAGCTTGAATCTACCGCATGACACTAAGCATGGTAACAAGACTACTTGCATCAGATCTAAATCCACCGCATGATACTAGACATGATACAAGGTTGCCGGTACTCACAGAGGTCGAGGGATCGATGAATCCTCTCAAAGAACTCAACGACACGACAAAGGACTCTAGGGTTTGGCGTAAAGCCGGTTTGTATTAAGAATGTTTCGAATCTCTGCTACATACATTCAGGGTCCATATTTATACCCTGTTAAGCATGACCTCGAATGGATTCGATACCTAATTTATCTCTAAGCGTGATCGCTTATCCATCCATTCTTCCCTTCCGCTCGGGCCACGTCACCACGCAATCCCGCAAAATCAGCGCAACAGTTTCCTTGCCAAACGGAAGCGAATTGCCGACCGCGGACTCTTCTGCCGAATTCATCTGAAGAAACCTTCTTTCCGCCGAACGGATTCCTCACCGAGTTGGACCCACAAGTCAGACTCCTTACCTTACCAAATTTTGTTGTTACATATGCCCCTTCAAGGGCTCAATCCCCTACTGGTCAGGCAGAAACCTCAACCTTAGCAGAGGTAAATCCATCTCCTCTCTAGCTAGAAGCTTTAGAGTTGCTAGAGACTGTATCAGCACCCTCTCACACAGAAGCTTCAGCTTTGCCACGAGCACCTCCTTCACCAGTGGCTCCAGAAATCTCCCCTGAAACTGAACAAAACCCTGCTCCAGTTCAGGAAGTTAGGCATGAGGTAAACACTTGCACTTAACCCTGTTATCTTCTTTTTTTATTTCCCAACACTCCTGAATTGGCAATGTTATTCTTTCAGGATCAGGCTTTGTCATCATCAAACCCATCAATGGAGGATAATCCAATTGCCGAGACAAGGGAAGGAGGGCCTCAAGCCTTGCCAGAGGAAGTACAAGAAAAGATCAAGGAAATTTTTGCCTAGCTGCAGAGAGACGCTCGAGATCAAATCAGAGATCTCGATCATTTCGAGGAAATGCTTGGACCCATCAGCCAAGAACTCCCTGAGGACATCAAGACCTCACTTGAATCCATCTCTGGTTTGGATGTTCACTATGTAACCATAAGACGAGCTCTGAGAAATGTGTCTTCCCGCCCAGCTGTTGAACAAAAGAAAGCCAAAGCTGAACAAGCCGTGAAGGGAGCACAATCTCAAACTGAGAGTCACAAAGGGATATTGGCCAATGCGCAAGGCTTGCTCGTGAGTTGGAAATCGCCGAAAAGGCCGCACCGGGAGGCGAGCTTAAAAGCTTATCAGCAGAAAGAGAAGCTGACGACAAGAAGATAGCTGAACTTCCTGGACTGATAGAGAAGATCCAAGAGGAAGCAACATCGGCCATAGCTGAGGTGAATCAATGTAATGCAGAACTCACCATCCTGTCCAACGCCCAGAAAGACTACCAGGAGCGGAAGGATGATATTCACCAAACAGTATCAAATGCCTCCAATGTGGTCGCAAAGTATTTGAACATTTAGCTGTACTGATCGATGTGTAACCAAACTGGCCATCCTTGCAACATTTGCCTTTTTATAAGTCCGTTTTCCCTTTTCTCCGCACGTCCTTAATTGCAACGCTGAATGATCCGTTCGGTAATCAATAGCCAAAAAGTGCCATACCCGAACGGCACCTTAACTTCCTTTTAGCCGAGCCAGTCAACCGAATACGACTCAGCCTTGAACTCCAAATGACCCGACGGCGGATTGGTCAAGGAAACCTCTCCACCTTCCAAGTTTCCTGGGATACGAGCCACGATCTAAGGCCACGACCTGAGGCCACGATCTCTTTCACCAGGCCTATAAATAAAAACCGTAGGTGCCCCCAGCTCTTTACCAAGCCTTTAGCCTTCAAATCTTCGCCATCCTCAAGCTTTTCTCCCCAATCAGCACAAACTCCAGAATCAAGGCGAGCAGCAACAACAGGCGCCGCGCCGCTGACGAGGCGGAGGGGAGTCGCGCCAGTGCGCGTCGGAGGCAATAATTGTCAACTTTTTCCTTTACGATTCGTCTTCGACCCCCTTTTGGTTTTGATGATCATCTCTGTTTCAGGCTTATTCAATGGAATCCATCTTCTGCACCGGCCGTTCAGCCCCTGCCGGATGACTCCTCGGAGTCAGACCACTACTCCCCCGTGCCCTACAGGGAACTTGATGCTCTCCGCTTCAAGGCGGAGGGCCGGAGGCGGCCGGCGCGAGGCGGGAAGACGTCTCCAAAAAGGCCGGCATAGCCGAGCCGGGTGGGGAGGACCGGCATAAGCGGTACCGGCGACCATCGACGGTACGGCTCTGAAACCGCTCCCTAATCCAATCTGGCTTTTGATACTAATCACCTTTATCTTGCATTTTGCAGCCCGTGACGCCGAGCTCAACCAGCTAAAAATGCTGGTGGAGCAATTGGCTGACAAAGTGAACGCCCGCGGAGATACGCCGGCAGAGCACCTTGCCGCGGTGGAACACCGCGTGGATGAAGTGGCCACCCACGGCATCCGCTTGGGCACCACTTTGGGCCTGGCCGCCATGGCGATGCACACCGACGTCGACTACTCCATCAGGCCGCGCGGCTTCCGGGGCGGCGCACCAGAAGACATCGATGAGATCGAGATCATCTTGGAGCGCCTCGACGGCCACGGCGACGCCATTGCCGAACTCACTCATCCCCAGTCTGTGCTAAATAGGCTCTTTGATTAGATTGTATCAGGGATGTTTGGTATCGGCAATAAATAAAGAAGTTTTAATTCTCATGCTTGTACTGCGATGATTTTTTCTGTGTTTGCATCTGTGAATCTTGTTTTCCCTTGAACGCATTCGGGACCGCTTGAGCCGAACACGCAAAAACAGAGGTCCCTTGGCGCAATACCCTCAGAAAATCCTCGATTCGGCAATCCATAAGCACTGTTCAAACGAAAACCCTTCGCATTCGGGAGGAAACCCTGCAGCTTGGTATTCCAATAATGCACGCCAGCCAGTCATCACTCCCAACGCACTCTCTCAGTCAATAAAATAACCTGCTGATATGCCCTGCAAATCCACTCGCACACTCATCCATCACTTCTCATCTTCTCCCCTGCTCTCAGAAGAAAAAACCCCAAGGCCATGGACAAAGGCAAGCAGCCCCAGGAGGGCAGCATCCCAAAGAAACGCACGATTCGAGAGTGAGTTTTTCCTTTGATTCGCTTCTTGTTTCCTCATGTGGTCTCGTGTTTTACCTCCTCTCTGTTTTTTCTCCTTCAGCCTTGATCTGCTTCCTGAGGAAATCATTGGGACCGAAGACATGCCCGAGTACATCTCCTCTGATTCCTCTCTTGAGGCAGAGGACGCCACGCCCGAGCAGAGAATCAGCCATCAACTGCGCCGCCGCGTTCGGCACCTGGAGCACGACCTCCGGGACATCACCGCTCGTTGCCAGGCCGAGCGCGAGTGTCGCATGGCTTTGGAGGCACTAGTAGGAGGTAAATATCTCCAACTCCTTCTTGACTCCGTGCTCACATCTGGATCTTTGCCCCTAATGACCACCCCTCTGTCCCAGATATCTCTGATAGGTACAATAACCTGAAAGCGGCTTGGGACAGCTTGGTGGAGGCAGCAAATCATGGTCATCCCCACGCATTCCAAGTTGCCATCACGGTGGTCCTGGAGCAACTGAAGAGGGAGCAGCAGAAGAAGCAAAGAAAAGATTGAATCATACTTTCGCTTCTTACGCCAGGCCTTCTGCTTCCCACCTCCTCGTAGTCCTGATCACCAAGGTTGTTAGATGTAAACCTGCAAGAAGCATTTGTAGTTTTGCGCTAAGGGCAATGCATCTAGGCACTGGCCATTCCCTCTGTTTGGGAATTTTTTGTTCTGAAGGCGGCCTCATTCTTGAGCGCCGGCTATTCCTGTATCAGATGCATGTAATCCCAATGCTGGTGATCACCGATCGATTTCAATACTAGGATAATATTTCTTCAAATATCTTCCATTTATTGCAGCGGAAAATTGAGGACCATGTGTGGTTCGAGGACCGGTGGATGGTCGCTTCCTTGTGTGATGAGTGATTGACAACGTTGTGTGGAGCGATTCTTGGCTAAGTATTGCGGGTGCGAGGTTGCGGCTTGACTCGTGTTGGTGCGGGTGAAGAACAAGCGCGAAAGGTCGTTGCCGGTGAGGCCTCCGGGTGTGGAGAAGACAAGTAGGCTTCGTTCGAGGGACCGGTGGCCGGCGGGGGTCAAGTGCGGGCCGCATGGTGGCATGAACGACAAGATGAAGTCGTGGACGGTTTCTTGGTAGAGCCTCAAAACCAAGGTCGAGCCGGGACTACGTGGGAGCCGAGTCATGAGTGGAGATTGGCGGAGGCTACACCGAGTTCGCGGGGTTTGCGGTGGTTCACCGAGAAAACCCCGGGTTACTCGGTTGAGCCACAAAACCGAGGCCGAAGACTCGACGAGGAAGTGCGGCCACCCGGGCCGGTTCAACCGCCCGGGAGGGGCGGTCGGACCGCCCGGGGCCGGTCGGATCCACCGGGCCGGTCCTAACCGCCCGGGGGGCGGTCCGACCGCCGCGCCGCCGGCGTCGAGAAGTTTCGAAGCGGAGGACACGCGTCGGGATCGCAAGGCGTGCGTCGAGGCTACACAGGGTGCGGTCGCCGGGCATCCGTCCGATGGTGAAGACATCAAGAATTCCAAATTCGCCCTTGAGGGGCTTGTATCCCTAGTTAGTAGAGAGGGGCATTTTAGACATTCGGTTGCCGCCTATATAACCCAAGAGGTGAGAGGTTGGCGACCAACTCTTGGAACCCTAGCTCATTTCGTTTTTCCATTTTCGTTCTCTTTTTTTTCCTAGTTTTTTTTTAGAAGGCTAGTTCGAGAGCTTCATGTGAGATCTAGAGAGAGGGATGGATGTTTGGGTGGCAAACTAGACCTTGTACGAACCATTCATGGCATGTATAGAAGGTTCGGCGTGGTTCTTGATGGTGGTTTTCCCGTCTCTTTGATGTTGATTTTCGGAGCTCTTTTTGGCGGTGTTTTGAGAACGATTTCTTGGGGTTTTTGGTGGGTGTCACGTATGAGGTTCTTGTGCCTCTTTGGCTGGTGACTTTGCCCCCAAATCCCCTTTGAATCGGACTCGATTTGGTGGTTTTTTCGAGTTGGGCGAGTTCTTGACCTAGAGAAGCGATTTCTTCGATTCCTCTTGATTGTGAGCGTTTCGGGTCGATTCCTTTGAGGTAGAGGTTGCCCGGGAGGTAACCCGGCTATCCCCGAAGTTTGGCCGCAATCCGTGGAGTGATTCGGGAGATTGAGCGCAAGGAAGTTGAGGTTTGACCCGCGGGTTCTGTTCGGAAGGGGCGGTCTAACCGCTGCAGGGGGCGGTCTCGCGCGGTTTGCTAGGTGTTCTTGGTTGGAGTTCTTTGCTTTGGGTACGGGAGGTTAGACCGCCCCGAGTAGCCGGTCTAACCGCCCCCTAGGCCCTTGGGTGAAGGTTTGGTTTTCGCCAAGATTTTCGGTAGCTAGCATGGCCTTGGCCGAGAGATCTCTCGTTGGTGAAACCGTGGTGTGTTTTGGTTCTCGGAAGAGGCGTTTCGGAGGATTTCTTGGTTGCCGGGTGGGAGGCGGTCTAACCGCCCCCTATACCGGTCTAACCGCCCCCCCTCGGTTAGCCGGCTTTCGAGTTGTTTCCTGCTGTCGGTCTTGTGTGTGTGTTGTGGTTCTTGGTAGAGTTTGTTCCTAGGACCCGGTAGCACTCCGGTGGCTACGTGGTTTTGGCAAACGGGAGGTAGAAGTGTGGAGCGTGTGATTTCGGGGGGTTCGGCCGAGGCTAGTTCGTCTTGTCGGAGTTTCAATCTCCCTCGAGAAGAATTTTTATCGGCTCCCATTCACTCCCCCCCCCCTCTCGAGTCGCCTTATCGGTCCTTCAAGTGGTATCGAGCCGGTTCGGGTCTTTGTTGACTCTAACCGGTCTAAGATCCAAGGATGGCGTACCGGGAACGGGGTTCGGGTCCTCCACACTTCGATGGAAAGAACTACCGGATGTGGAGCAAGCGGATGGGTGCGTTCCTCGCGGAAAGGGTCGGTACTTCTGTGGGATGTCACGGTGGACACGGGATATGTCCGGCGATGGATTTCCTTGCTCCGGGGGTCGAGGGACGGATTCGACGCCAACAATAAGGCGGTCGACTACTTGTTTCGTGCTTTGTGTCGGCCCCGAGTTCGATCGGGTGCACACCGAGCACTTGGCTTGTAGGATTTGGGCGGTGTTGAAGGAGGCTCATGTTGGGAACGCCCAAGTTCGAGCACGGTTGTATGCGACCTACGGAGAGAGTACGAGAACTTCACTCATCTCCCCGGTGAGTCCATCGATGCCTTGTTCCGAGAGGTTCACGGTGGTGGTGAACAACATGAGGGCCAATGTGGACGTGCTCCCGTACGATGATCATGATAGAGCGGTCAAGCTCTTACACTCTTTGGATCGTACGATATGGGGCGGAAAGTTCGAGGCCATAGTCGAGTCGGAGAGGTACGACACTCGACGGTGAACGAGCCTGTTCTCGAAGCTCAAGTCGGCCGAGGTGGATAGGGGCATGACCGCCAAGCTCGACTAACCGACCGACTCCCATAGTCTTGCCCTCGTTGGTGGTTCCAAAGGAAAGATTAACTCTAACCCATCCACCAGGATGTTCTCGTTTTCCTCTTTGATGTCTATGCCGGATGAGGAGTTTGATGACCTTGGAGAGGACGAGCCGGCGGTGCTGACGAGGCGGTTCGAGAGGGGCGCACGAGAACCGCGTGAACATGAGGAGGAACACGAGGACACTGCTTCCGGTGCGGCAAGCGGGACACTTCGTCGCCGGCCGCCCGAGAAGGCCGAGAGCAAGGACGGCTACAAGCACAAGCCGAGGAAGAACGACGACAAGTACCGTTCGAGGCGCGACCACAAGAGCAAGCACAAGAACAAGTACAAGGACGAGCGACGATCGAGGAAGAAGGAGGGCCGAGGCAAGGCCCGAGCGATGGTTGGAGCGAGCGACGTCGACTCCGGTTCCGCGTACTCTACCTCGAGCTCAAGCGGCGGCGACGACGAGGGAGTTCGCCGCAAGAACAAGAGGTCGTCCAAGAACACGAGCGGGGCCGAGGCGCTCGCGAGAGACGGCTTCGTACCATGGCGGCGAGCTCCCGGCGGCAAGAAGAGTACACGGAGCGACTCGGACTGCGAGTCCGACGACGAGGTGCGTGATGAACTTCCCTTCTTGCGCCATGAGAATGAGAGGCTTGGCTCTTTGCTTGATAACCGTGATGACATGCTTAGAGAGGCCAAGAAAATGAGGAAAGAGCTTAGGGCTTCACTCGAGGATGCTAGGACTAGAGTGGGCGAGCTAGAGACACGGGTGCTTGATAGCAAGCTTGAGATTGATTCGCTTAAGGCTAGCCTCTGTTGTTCTTGATGAAAATGATTGTCTTTGATTGCTCCATATTCCTTGCTGATCTTGCTTTGTTTAAGGAGAAGCATGCCTCCAAGTGTGAGGAACTAGATGTGCTTAGGGTTGAAGTGGGCGAGCTTAAGTCTAGACCTGCTTTGCTAGGTGCTTGCACTTCTTGCCTGTTTTGCATGCTAAGATTGATGAGTTGCATGCTTACACTAGTTCGCTCGAGGCTAAATTAAAGGAACCCATGCCTACATCCTGCTCTACTTGTGAAATGCATGCATTGAAAAATTTGGAGCTTGCACATTATGTTGATCGCTTGCAGGATGAGAATGATGACTTGAGGAAGTTGATGGGTTGGTTGTCCTAGGTCATGAGCCTCGGTTGAGGATGATGATTGAGGCCTTTAAGAGGCAAGATGGTGAGGGGCTTGGGGCAAACAAGGTTGGTGAAGTAAGTGGAGAGAACATCCGGAGCCACCAAAAACCCACCACAAAAATGATTTCCCTCCAAAACCCAACCATCTTAGGAACCGAGCTAGACACAACCCCGGCTCCACCTATATTTCCTACACCCACAAATGATCTCCAAAAGCCTATCAAGTTTGTGAGCACTTCGGGGAAAGTGTTCTTTGGGAAAGTGAAAGAGAAGGCAAGTGAGGAGAAATCGGTGGAGGAGTTGAGTGGAGAGAAACCTAGCGAGCGACCCCAATCCAAGCCAAAACCTAAGCTTGTGAGGTTCCGTTGTGGCCATTGTGGGAAGGAGGGTCACAAGGATGAGTTTTGCTTCAAGAGGAAGCGGGAAGAGAGGATGGCAAAGGAGTGGGCGAACAAGGATAGGTACAACCCTTCCCATGGGGTACCTAAGCCTCGTATGCCACCGCCCGGGGTAAGGGCGTGGTGAGAAGTGTTCGGCATGGGGAGACGCGAGTTCCCGCGGCCGAGGAGGGCGTTCGGGAGGGGGCGGTCGGACCCGGCCCGGCTAGGCGGTCGGACCGAGCCCGGCCCGAAGGGGGCGGTTAGGCCGGCACCGGCTAGGCGGTTTAACACCCGGCCCCCCCACTCGGGCGGAGTGGTTTTCGAGGTGGTGAGTCGAGAGGTTTCGGTGTCCGGAGGTGGAGTTACTGGTGGTTGGTCTGGAAAGACAGCAGGTGGTCAGTTTGCTAGGCATTCTCCCCCTCGAGGTCACTACGGGGATGGGAGGAGTCGTAGCTTTGAGAAGGAGAGGAGGGACGCTCCACGGGTTGTCTTCCGTGGTTTTGGTCCTCCTCCAGGCAGTGAGGGGTGGTTCCCTCGGAGTGGTTACCGAGGTGGTGGTCGTGGAGGTAGTTTTGGTAGGAGAGATGCTTTGGTTGGAGCTAACCCCACTTTCGAGCAAATGGCTCGGCACTGGTTTTCCTCTTTTGGTACTAACCCCAGTGCTGAGTCGTTTGTTCGCTCACGTGCTTGTTTTTGAATTTCAGGTGGGAGACTTGAAGAACATTTGGTTGATTGACTCCGGTTGTTCGAGGCATATGACCGGAGAGACAGGGGGTGGTTCTCAAGTCTCGTCCGTGGTGACGAAGAGGTACATCACCTTTGGGGACAATGGGCGTGGGCGTGTGCTTTCGTAAGGTGAGATAAAAGTGAGTGACAAGATCACTCGAGGCGTGTTGCTCTTGTTCAATCGGCGGGGTACAATTTGCTTTCGTGTCTCGGTTGTTGGATGAGGGTTTTGAGGTGTTGTTTCGGCCTGGTGGTTCTCGGATTGTGGACTCTCGAGGGGACCTTGTTTGTATGGTCGTTCCCGAGGGTCGGGTGTTTCGTGCTGATTTTTCTCGGTCTTCGGGTGTTGAGCGTTGTTTCTTGGTCGGTTCTTCGAGTGAGTTGTGGAAGTGGCATAGGAAGTTGGGTCACTTGAGCTTTGACCTTGTCGTCTCGCTTGAGTAAACTCAATTTGGTCCGAGGATTGCCACGCTTGAGGCTTGAGAAAGAGTTGGTTTGTGCTCCGTGTAGGCATGCCAAGATGGTGGCCTCTTCTCACCCGCCTCTCACCGATGTGATGACCGAGCGTCCATGCGAGGCTGCTCCATATGGACCTTGTTGGCCCGGCTCGTGTGCGATCCGCGGGTGGGAAGTGGTATGTCCTTGTTGTGGTGGATGACTATTCTCGGTATGCGTGGGTGTTCTTTACGGAGGATAAGGGGGAGACGTTTGGTTTTGTTCGAGATCTAGTCTTGAGGTTGAGGAACGAGAGGCACGGAGATGCCATACGAGCTATCCGCGGTGATAATGGCTCGGAATTCGGGAACTCTCGTTTTGAAACCTTTTGTCATGACTTGGGTCTTGAGCACCGGTTTTCGAGTCCGTATACGCCTCCCGGAATGGTGTTGTGGAAAGGAAGAACGGGACCTTGTGCGAGATGGCTCGGACGATGCTTGATGAGCATAGGACTCCGAGGAGGTATTGGGGCGAGGCGGTGAATACCGCATGCTATGTGTCGAACGGGATATACCTCGAGTGCACAAGAAAAAGACATGCTATGAGTTGATGCATGGTCGCACACCCAAGGTGAGTCACTTCCATGTCTTTGGTTGCAAGTGTTTTATTCTGAAGAAGGGCAGGAAGTTGGATAAGTTTGAGGCTAGGTCTGTCGATGGTATTTTCTTTGGTTATGCATCTCATTCTAGAGCATATCGTGTGCTCAATCTTGAAACTAACCAAATCGTGGAGACTTGCGAGGTAACCTTCGACGAGACGAGCCACGTAGTCAGTTTGTCTTTGAGTGTGCAGGTGATGATGAGCTTGGCGAGGAGATCTTTCAGGAGGAGGAGCATGAACATGGTGATGAAGATGGCGGTGCGGAGCCCTCAGCTGAACATGTACCCACTACTTCGACTACGATGATGGATGGACCCTCTGCTACACCTACGACGACAAATCAAGAACGAGGAGAAGCTGATGTTGAGGGGGAGGTAGCTTCGAGGCGAGAACCTCCCCGGCGAGTTCAAGTGGATCACCCAGCTTCGAGGATCATCGGCGACATGAATGAACGCACTACACGGTCGAGGGTTCGAAACAATTCCCATTTTGCTCATGCTGCATTTGTTGCTTCTTTCGAGCCCAAAGACATTGGACACGCACTATACGATCACAATTGGGTTAACTCGATGCATGAGGAGTTGGAGAATTTTGAGAGGAATCGAGTGTGGGAGTTGGTTGACCCTCCCCCGGGGTGTAAGCCGATTGGTACAAAGTGGGTGTGGAAAAACAAAGAGGGAGAGAAGGGTGAGGTTGTGAGGAACAAGTCGAGACTTGTTGCTCGGGGGGTTCGGTCGAAGGAGGGGATCGACTACGAGGAGACCTTTGCTCCCGTAGCCCGTTTGGAGGCGATTAGGATCCTTCTAGACTTTTCGTGGCTAAAGGGTTCAAGTTGCACCAAATGGATGTGAAGAGTGCTTTTCGAATGGTGTGTTGGAGGAAGAAGTGTATGTGAGACGACCTCGGGGTTTGAGAGTGAGAAGTACCCCCACCGGGTGTACAAGTTGAGGAAGGCGCCGTATGGGTTGAAGCGGCGCCTAGAGCTTGGTATGGCGAGGTTGAGGGGGTTCTTGTTTGAGAGAGGCTTTGAGATGGGGAAGGTCGATCGGACCTTGTTTTTGCGAGAGGCGAGGGCGAGAGATATCCCGATTGTGCGGGTGTACGTGGATGATATTGTCTTTGGTGGCTCGTCTAACTCTCTTGTTGCGAGGTTTGCGGATGATATGAGCGGGAATTCGAGATGAGCATGATGGGTGAGTTGCGGTTCTTCCTCGGGCTACAAATCAAGCAATCAAAGGAAGGTACATTTGTGCACCGAGGCTAAGTACACCAAGGACATTGTGAGAAAGTTCAAGATGGAGGACTCCAAGGCTATGACGACGCCGATGAGTACGACTACGGCTCTTGATGCGGACGAGGAAGGTGAACATGTGGACCAGAAGGAGTACCGAAGCATGATCGGGTCACTCCTCTACTTGACGGCGACGAGGCCAGACATACAGTTCTCAGTGTGTCTGTGCGCTCGTTTTCAAGCGTCTCCGAGGACTTCGCATCGGCAAGCAGTGAAGCGAATTTTCAGGTACTTGCGTCACACTCCCGACTTCGGCCTTTGGTACTCCGCGTCCTCTTCTTTAGCGCTTCATGGCTTTTCAGACGCGGATTTTGCCGGGTGTCGGTTGGATAGGAAGTCCACTTCTGGGACTTGCCAGTTTTTGGGTTCTTCGTTGGTGTCTTGGTCTTCCCGTAAGCAGTCGAGTGTTGCTCAATCCACGACCGAAGCCGAGTATGTTGCCGCTGCTAGTTGTTGCTCTCAGCTCCTTTGGATCACCTACACCATGAGTGACTTTGGTGAGGAGTATACCCATGTCCCACTTCAATGTGATAGCACCGAGTGCCATAAGCGTTGCAAAGAACCCGGTGCTCCATTCCAAAACCAAACACATAGAAGTGAGGTATCATTTCCTGAGAGACAACGTAGAGAAAGGGAAGATAACTTTGATCCATGTACCCACACATGACCAACCAGTCGATATTTTCACCAAACCCCTAGATCAAGCAACTTTCACTCGTTTGCGGGGGGAACTTGGTGTGTGTTTGATTTCTTGAGTTGGGTGTGTGGGGGGCTTTCTTTTGCCGGTGGTGTCGAGCCTGTTTTGCCTCCCCTCGAGGAGCCGGTTTGTAGCATATGTATAGCTTTCCTTTGTGCATTTCTTGCATTTGGCATGGCATATGTAACATGATGTATAGGCATCCTTGTATCTTAGATTGCATGCATTTTGTATCATATGCATTTTTAGGGAAAGCTTCTCCTATATACAATGTTTACCATGGGTTGTTATATATGTTCTTGTGAGCTTGTTTGATATGGTACGGTTAGTTTGGCTTAGCTCTTGATGATCTTGATGAATGATCCATGGTTGATGGCTAATTTTTGAAAAATATCACATACATGCTCTCTCATGCGTAAATGCCTATATATGATCTTGACATGTTTTAGTGACTTTGCTATGCTTACTTTGTGGTTGGATAGCTAGTTTATTGATCATATGGAGCCAAAGGCTCGCTTGCCATCATGAATGTTTAGCCCTCTTGCTTAATCTTGTGGAGGGGCATAAGTTCCTTTTTGTCGCAAAGACATTTCATGTACCATTTACAAATCTGAAAATGAAATGAAAAATGCTTGGAAAATATGTTCCCATGTCATATGTGCTGAAATTAATTTGCTTTGGGTGCTAAACCGTTGCATGATGCCTACCAATGAGAAGTCTCATACATAGAAGTAGGCACATGGCTCGGTGGCTTTGACATGACATGAGGTGCTTTTGGGTGTTTATGATGGTCTCATGATTAGAATGGCTGTCCTAGCATGAAGTTTGAGTGGCTTTGCCATTTTGATATGTTTTGATCATGTTTAGGTATTTGCTTGTGAGAGAGTAACTTTTCGCAAAATTACTCAAATCCTTTTTAGCATTGTCCAATGGTTGTGAAACTTGGTGATCATGTAGTTAAGGTCATTACGAACCTGTCGAGTATCTAACTTGCTCATTTGGACTTGTGTAGATCCTTGTGATGAATTTTGTATATTCGAGAAGCTATATGTTGCAAGTTTTTGCATTTTGCCTTGATTCATGCATTGTCAACAAGGGGGAGAAGTTTGTGCATGTTTTGGGCACCTGGGAGTGTTTGGAAGGTGTTCCAATTGTTTCGGGCAATTTTTGAGCAGTGTGGTGCAGGGCCGGTTTCTTTGGGCGGTCTAACCGCCCCCCCGAGCGGTACTTTCGGGCGGAGGCGGTCTAACCGCCACAGGCGGCGGTCCTAACCGCCCTAGGCAGTGTGAGCTTGGTTTGCTCTTTGTCATGCATTTCCAAGTGACCTTCTTGCATGCATTGGTTCGGGGGAGTTTGCATATGTGCGGGGGGAGCTCTTGTGTGAGTTTTTGGCTCGTGGCCTTGTGTGCTTTTGGTGGTTTTTGCTCTTTGCTTGAGCATGGTTTTGTCTCGGATGTGTCGAGCCGTTGCCCTTGCCTAAGGGGTCCGAAACTTGTTCTTCTTCAAGTGATCTTGCTCTTTGCCTTTCTTTGGCTTTCGATCACTTGTTGGAGCTTTTCTTTTAGTAGTTTATTTTCTTTTCTTTTTCTCTTTGGTTACAAATCATGTGTGTTGTCAATGCACTCATCAAGGGGGAGATTGAGGACCATGTGTGGTTCGAGGACCGGTGGATGGTCGCTTCCTTGTGTGATGAGTGATTGACAACGTTGTGTGGACTGATTCTTGGCTAAGTATTGCGAGGTGCGAGGTTGCGGCTTGACTCGTGTTGGTGCGGGTGAAGAACAAGCGCGAAACGTCGTTGCCGGTGAGGCCTCCGTGTGTGAAGAAGACAAGTAGGCTTCGTTCGAGGGACCGGTGGCCGGCGGGGGTCAAGTGCGGGCCGCATGGTGGCATGAACGACAAGATGAAGTCGTGGATGGTTTCTTGGTAGAGCCTCAAAACCAAGGTCGAGCCGGGACTACGTGGGAGCCGAGTCATGAGTGGAGATTGGCGGAGGCTACACCGAGTTCGCGGGGGTTTGCGGTGGTTCACCGTAAAACCACCGGGTTACTCGGTTGAGCCACAAAACCGAGGCCGAAGACTCGACGAGGAAGTGCGGCCACCCGGGCGGTTCAACCGCCCGGGAGGGACGGTCGGACCGCCCGGGGCCGGTCGGATCCACTGGGCCGGTCCTAACCGCCCGGGGGGGCGGTCCGACCGCCACGGCCGCCGGCGTCGAGAAGTTTCGAAGCGGAGGACACGCGTCGGGATCGCAAGGCGTGCGTCGAGGCTACGCAGGGTGCGGTCGCCGGGCATCCGTCCGATGGTGAAGACATCAAGAATTCCAAATTCGCCCTTGAGGGGCTTGTATCCCTAGTTAGTAGAGAGGGGCATTTTAGACATTCGGTTGCCGCCTATATAACCCAAGAGGTGAGAGGTTGGCAGCCAACTCTTGGAACCCTAGCTCATTTCGTTTTTCCATTTTCGTTCTTTTTTTTCCTAGTTTTTTTTTAGAAGGCTAGTTTGAGAGCTTCATGTGAGATCTAGAGAGCGGGATGGATGTTTGGGTGGCAAACTAGACCTTGTACGAACCATTCATGGCATGTATAGAAGGTTCGGCGTGGTTCTTGATGGTGGTTTTCCCGTCTCTTTGATGTTGATTTTCGGAGCTCTTTTTGGTGGTGTTTTGAGAACGATTTCTTGGGGTTTTTGGTGGGTGTCACGTATGAGGTTCTTGTGCCTCTTTGGGCGGTGACTTTGCCCCCAAATCCCCTTTGAATCGGACTCGATTTGGTGGTTTTTTCGAGTTGGGCGAGTTCTTGACCTAGAGAAGCGATTTCTTCGATTCCTCTTGATTGTGAGCGTTTCGGGTCGATTCCTTTGAGGTAGAGGTTGCCCAGGAGGTAACCCAGCTATCCCCGAAGTTTGGCTGCAATCCGTGGAGTGATTCGGGAGATTGAGCGCAAGGAAGTTGAGGTTTGACCCGCGGGTTCCTGTTCGGGAAGGGGCGGTCTAACCGCCGCTGCGGGGGGCGGTCTAACCGCCCGGGGTGTTCCGGGTCAAAGTTTTGTTTCGCCGGATTTTCCTCTCGTGAGTTCGTTCGCATTGATCGGAGGAGTGTCTGGGTGAAATTTGGAGCCGTTCTCGCGCAGTTTGCTAGGTGTTCTTGGTTGGAGTTCTTTGCTGGGTACAGGAGGTTAGACCGCCCCAGGTAGCCGGTCTAACCGCCCCTAGGCCCCTGGGTGAAGGTTTGGTTTTCGCCAAGATTTTCTGGTAGCTAGCATGGCCTTGGCCAGAGATCTCTGTTGGTGAAACCGTGGTGTGTTTTGGTTCTCGGAAGAGGCGTTTCGGAGGATTTCTTGGTTGCCAGGTGGAGGCGGTCTAACCGCCCCCTATACCCGGTCTAACCGCCCCCCTCTGGTTAGCCGGCTTTCGAGTTGTTTCCGTTGTCGGTCTTGTGTGTGTGTTGTGGTTGCCTTGGTAGAGTTTGTTCCTAGGACCGGTAGCACTCCGGTGGCTACGTGGTTTTGGCAAACGGGAGGTAGAAGTGCGGAGCGTGTGATTTCGGGGGTTCGACCGAGCTAGTTCGTCTTGTCGGAGTTTCAATCTCCCTCGAGAAGAATTTTTATCGGCTCCCATTCACTCCCCCCCTCTCGGTCGCCTTATCGGTCCTTCAAAAATTCTTCTCCTAGTAATGTTTTCAACATGTAGGCTTTGCCAGGCACGCATCTGACCACCCGAAAAGTTCCTTCCCAGTTAGGGGACCATTTGCCGAATTCACTGTATTTGGTTCCGATCGGCAGTAAAGCTTTCCAAACCAAATCCCATTCTGCAAATTGCCTGACTTTTACTTTCTTGTTATAATACTTGGCAACCCGCAGCTTGTTCTTTTCAATATTTTACAGTGCCCTAAGTCGGATCATGTGCAAATCTTCTAACTCATCCATCATTAAGCCACTGTAATCTTTGGAGCTTAATTCCTTTTGCAAAACCACTCTCCTAGAATCTTATTGTACCTCCCAAGGTAAAACCTCGTGGTGTCCATAAACCAATTCATAAGGAGATGTTTTTGTAGCTCCATGAGGGGCCATTCGGTAAGCCCATAAAGCTTCGCTGAGTACCGAATGCCACCTTCTTGGCTTCTGGTCGATCTTCTTTTGTATAAGCTTGATCATGATCTTATTAGAGGCCTCTGCCTGACCATTAGCTTGGGCATAATAGGGAGAAGAATTAAACATTTTGATTCCCATGCTCTCGGCAAACTCCCTGAACTCCAAGGACACGAATTGGGCTCCTTGATCAGTCGTGATCGTTTGAGGGATTCCAAACCGATAGATGATGTGTTCCTTGACAAACTCAACCATGTTTTCTGATGTCACCTTCTTCAGTCGAATCGCCTCAACCCATTTGGTAAAGTAATCTGTTGCCAAAAGCACAAACTTATGCCCCTTGCTAGATGGTGGATTAATCTGGCCAATCAAGTCTATACCCCAGCCCCTGAATGGCCATGGCTTGATAATTGGATTTAATGCTGATGCAGGAACTCTTTAAATATTTCCAAACCTCTGGCAGTCTTGACATCCCTTGTAATACTCAAAGCAGTCCTCCAATATCGTCGGCCAAAAGCACCCAGCTTGCCTGATAACCCATTTCATACGGTAGGCCGATTGGTGTGCTCCACATATCCCATCGTGTACCTCACTCATCATCCTTTTAGCTTCTTCTGGACCCAGGCTTGGTAGCAACACCCCATCTGATGATTTGTAAAACAAACTATCATCCAGAAGAACAAATTTTATGGCCTTGTACCTGAGCTTCCTAGAGACTTTTCGGGATGGATCTTTCAAATAGTCCACGATCTCTTTTCTCCAATCATCTTCCGCAAGATCCATTCCCAGCGCACATATCTCCGTGGCAAACGCTTCTTGACTCTCTTTATAACCAGAAGCGCTCTGAGCCAACCTGTTTGCTTCTTCATTATGTTCCCTAGGAATATGCTGTAGAGTTACCAACGGAAAGCTCTTCAAGATTTCCCTGCATTCTTCGTAGTAACTCCTCAATGCGTCACTTTTACATTCGTATTGGCCGTTCAATTGCTTAATTACCAACTCTGAATCTCCATAAACTTCAACCGAAACGGCCTCGGCTTCTCTCAAATATTGAAGCCCTCGAAGCAATGCCTCGTACTCAGCCTGATTGTTTGTGACAGTGGGCTGGATAGGGATAGCAAACTCAAACATCTCACCTCTGGGCGAAATTAACAGAATCCCTACTCCCCCACCTTTACCGCATGATGATCCATCGAAAAACAAAGCCCAAGGAGTAATTTCAAAGCAAATCAACCGATGGATCACGGTGTTCAGTTATAAAATCGGCAATGATCTGACCTTTTATAGCTTTTGCCGATTCGAACTTTAACTCAAACTCTGATAAAGCCAAGATCCACTTGCTAATCCTGCCATTCAAAATTGGCATAGATAACATGTGTTTTATTACATCAAACTTGGAATGTACAACGCATTCGGCATTCAGCAAGTAGTGCCGAAACTTTGTACATGAGTAGTACACACACAGGCACAGTTTCTCTACAGCCGAATACCTGGTCTCAGGATCAAGCAATTTTCGGCTAAGATATGCTACTACCCGCTCCTTTCCTTCGAATTATTAAATAAGGGCCGATCCAATGGTTTGGGTATCGGCCGCCACGTACAACTTGAAAGGCTTATCCAACTGCGGAGGGACCAGTACTGGTGGCTCCTTCATATATTGCTTGATCTCATCAAAAGCCTTTTGTTGTTCGTCGCCCCACGTGAACCTTTGATCTTTCTTAAGCTTCAACAATGGAGAAAATGGCAAAACCTTTTGTGACAGATTTGAGATGAATCTCCTTACAAAATTAATCTTGCCGAGCAGTGATTGCAACTCCTTGAGATTAGTTGGAGGGACAACTTCATCAATGGCCTTCATGCTTTTCTTGCCAACTTCAATCCCCCCTTCGTGGACTAGGAATCCCAAGAACTCTCCAGCTGATACCCCAAAAGCGCATTTGTTTGGATTCATCTTCAAACCATGCTTCCGGGTGCATTCCAAGGTTCTCTTCACGTCTTCCAGATGTGTCATGATTCAAAGACTTGATCACGACGTCATCAATGTAAATTTCAACAATTTTGTCGATCAACTCGTGAAAGATGTAATTCATGGCTCGCTGATAAGTTGCACCGGCATTTTTCAACCCAAATGTCATGACTATCCATTCAAACAGGCCTATATGACGAGGACATCCGAAGGTCGTCTTTGATATATCTTCTATTGCCATGAAAATTTGGTTGTATCCCGCATTACCATCCATGAAACCGATAACTTTGTGTCCAAGCGGCGGCGTCAACCAATAAATCGGCAACGGTGCATGGGGTAACCATCCATAGGAGTAGCTCGTTTAAATCCCCCGAAATCTATGCGGACCCTCATCTTTCCATTCTTCTTGTAGACAGGGACAATATTAGAGATCCACTCCGCATATCTGCATGGCCGAACGAAGTTTGCATCAAGTAATCTTTCAACTTCTTTCTTCACATCGGCCAATACTTCATCTTTGTAGATTTTACGGGGAGGTTGCTTGTATGGTTTAAAACCAGATTTGATTGGCAACCGATGCTCAACAATGGAACGGTCCAGTCCAGGCATCTCCGAATAATCCCAAGCGAAGCAATCTTTATATTCCCTGAGCAACTTGATCAATTCCTCCCTGAAGTCTGATTGCAAGTTTGCGCTGATGAATGTCGGCCTTGGTTTGTCACCGCTTCCAATGTCAACTTCTTCTAATTTGTCGGCCGACATGAATCCTCGCCCCAACTTGCCATCAGTGCCATCGATGGGATTATCCATTTAAAAATTGCTATAAGAGCCGACTACTTGAATCGGCTGTTGATCGCTGCTGACAGGCTCAACAGGACCTTCCCCCCAGTCTTTTCCTGAGAAACAGTCAATACCCTGGTATTCCCAGAAAGCTGGTTCCACATTTGCGACGCTCACCGAGTCATCTGCTTGGACCACCTTAATCTCGTCATCTACCCATTGGATGAGCTGTTGATGCATGGTAGATGGGACGCAGCAGTTGGCGTGAATCCGATCTGTCCAAGCGAGGGGCGTAGGCTCCTTTACCTTCGATGACAAAGAAGGTTGTGAGCAGTGTTTTGGACCCGATCATCAGATCCACATGGACGCACCCCTTGGTATCTGATGGATTCCCGGCGAAATCGTTTAGAATTATGCTTGTAGGTGTCAAGTCGCCAGGGCCCATGCCAAGTTTCCTGAAAGTGGTGTACGGCATCACGTTGACTGCCGCTCCACCGTCGACAAACATCTTGGTCAATGGCTTGCCATTGACATATCCTTTCAAGTATAACGGCCTCATGTGTCGATTTTTGGCCGGTTTGTCGAAGATGGCTTGCTTGGCTAGTACCAGCTGCGCCATCAGTCCCCCAAGCTGTTCATCGTCCAGGGACGTTTCCTCCTGCACAACCTAATTAGCAGGAGCCATAAATTCATTCGGTAGGAAATATACCATACATGCCGGAGCCGAGCGGTTTGATCCTTCAGGTTTGTCCTTTGGACGCCACACCTGCCTTGTCTGGATCCCGGCCTGCCTCAGCTCGCGGTTTCTCAAGCGCCGAACCCTCCTTTTTTGACTCTTTCTTAGACCAGGCCGGCACCACTGCCCCTTTTGCCAGACGTACTCGTCCTCGTCTTCCTCCTGATCAGCCCATCTCAAATCAGCTTGCCCCTTCCTGGGGTGATCAATGATTTCAATGTTTTGACGCCGATCCTCACTGGGATGTATCCTTCCAATTCTTTCATGGACGGATCGGCAATTGGCAGTTTCCCGCCTATACTCTAAGTACCTGTCGCTGCACTCAGGGCAGTTTCTCAGCGTAAGAAGCTTCAACCCCTCGTTCCAGCAGTGCCTGAAGAATGCGCACCCCCAATGTGCGCGCTCCTGCTCGCGCGTATACTGCACCAAATCTCTCCTGCGCGCTTCTTCTTCGGCCCTGCGTCTCTCCCCCTCATTCTTTCGTTTCTGGTAGCGCTCTTTCTCTAGCTAGCGCTGCCACTTGTTGAGGAGGATGTGCGTAGTCACCCTGGGTTTGGCCCTGGACGACTCCCCGATCTCGATATGGCTCTTGAGAACGCGAGGGGCTTCACCATGAACCTGCTCCAAGGTCACTTGACGTTCTGGGTCTACTGCTCCATCCTGCCTTGCCCTGGCTGAAGTCAAGACCTTGACCTTGCCCTTTTCCTCGGCTGTCACCATGTTGACAGAAAAGCTTATCATGTTCTGGGGGAAAAGGGTGGCCGTCCAGTTTCATCTTGTTGTCAAACTTGAGATAACCCTCCTGGATAGCCCTCTGGATCCTCATTCTGAAGACCCCTGCGGTTGTTGATGGAGTGAGAATTCTCGTCATGGAAGCCGCGAAGAACGCTTCTCCTTTACTCCATCAGGCCGAAGCATGGAATGCCCTTCAGGCAATTTGATTCGGCCTTCTTTCACCGAGAATTCAAACGGCTTATCGCCTTTAGTGACGTCAAAGTCGTATGTGCCTTTGGTCTGTTTGACCCGGCCCGATTCATGGTCAACGGTTCCTTCCCCCACATGATCTCAGCAGCAGCCACTTCCTGGTCATCGTCAGAGTCCTCCATTTGATCGGCCTTCTCCAGGAACTGATTGTAGATCTCAGCTACGTCGTGCTGTTTGCCGAACCTGGTGTCCTTCTTAAACCCGTAAGCCTGGTTGCTCATCAATGACAGCTTTTGGGATAGCTGACCAAGGTTATCAAACTCCATACCAAACAGCTTTTCTCGTACGGCCGGTAGCATCCCTGCAACGGCCATGTCGGCCAACTGATCATCTGGCAAATTCAACAAAAAACACATGCCTTTGAATTCCCTGAACCTCCTGAGGAACTCCAAAGGCGTCTCACTTTGTCTCTGCTTCAGAGTGGCGAGGTCGATGAGCTTCTTCTCCGTGCTACCGCTGAAGTAATGGGCGTGGAATTTTCACTCCAGCTCCCTCCATGTGTGCCAACTGATTGGGGAGGCAAAGATGAGAACCACTGGAACGCTGGGCCCGTCAGTGACATGGGGAAGTACCTGACCCTGAACGCCTCTTCAGATGAGGCCTCTCCGAGCTGCATCAAATAGCGAGCAATATGCTCCACCGTGCTCGTGTCATCCTGCTCGGAAAACTTTGTAAATTCCGTCAGAGGCTTTACTCTTGGCGGCAGGATCACATTGTAATACCACTCTTGTAACGGAAGCGTGTAGGTAGGTCCCTGCATTTTAGGTTTGAGGCCGAATTGATTCTGCATCAAGTCGGCCATCTTCTGAGCCAGGACATCATCCTCCTGTACGCCCGTAGCTGGGTCGTAGCCCGGATTCGGGAGAGCATCGATGGCACCATAGTTCATCACTTCGTGGTAATCTCCACCGTACAAATTCTTCTCGATCTTGCAACTTTGCCGGGCCGGGGCAATCCTGTAGGCGGAAGCAAGTGGAACTCCAGACGAGCCAAATGCCAAGTCCCCATACGTGGGCTGATATGGGTTCGGCTGTTGCATAGGTTGACCTGTGCTGCCCTGCGGAGGTGGCTGGACTAACTGTCCTCCTGCGGCCTGCAGAGGGGGTTGAACTGGTCGACCTCCAGCACCTTGTGGAGGAGGCTGGACGGCTTGGCTTCCAACGCTCTGCGGAGGAGGGCCGGGGCCGGGCGGCTTCGCAATGGCGGCTGAGAACTAGACTCTCCAATCTCCACGGTGCCTCCCTGAAGGGGTGCTCGATTGAATACTTGCTCCATGCCCGAGCCGAAAACAGCCACCATCATCTGTTTGAACGCACCCAGGAAAGCTCTATGATGCCTGCTTAGCACGTCATCCGCGGCGTATCGAAACGCTTGCATGCATTCCTCCCTCTCCTGCAGAGTTGTAGCGTCACTCTCTCCTGGCAATAGAACCCTAGGCATCTCATTTTTGAGGTATGGGACGCCACTCCTGTTCTTTTTAAACGACAGCAAGCACTTTTGTTGGAACTGATCCGTAGCATCCTTTAGTTGTTGCTGCTGTTCCGGAGAGAGGTCCTCGATGTTGACATCCATAATGTCATCGATGTCAGGCATCTTGATTTTCGGCTATTGGTCCCACCGGGCGTGCCAAAAAGTGTGTTGACGTAAAATCTGCACCTCACGCCAAGCACACAGCAAGCCGAACAAGCTAGCTTCACACGCGAAGAGATCACAAGACGTGCCAGTCAATTTTCCCTGAAAATTAACAAAAGACAAAGTAGTTAAATTCCAAAGCTTGGAACTTGTCGGGTGGTACCAGACAGTTCCATATTTACGGCTAGAAAGCCAAGTGAGATGACATATAGCTATAAAGAGCTATCTGCCAGCAAACCAGAAACCATTCGGGAGCTTTAACGTGCAAAAAGTAACATAGCCAAATAGCTGATGTAAACATGACGATAGATCGGTCTTTATTTGGGTAAAGATGCACGTGTGCAAGGCCGTGACCGACCCTTGCGGTAAATAACGTTGAACAATAGATGAAGTAAAAGCATGATCATAAATATGTAATAAATAAGCATGCATAGGCCCAAAGCACTAGTCTACCGCATATCTAGGTACTTTAAAACCCGTCAGGCATAATACCAAACAAATCTATCCATCGCATGATACGACTTGTTTGAAATCATACCACCTTCCACAAATAGATCTATCCACCGCATGATACAATCTAAGTATGGAAAGCTAAAAGCATACAAAACTTAAAGCATAACTTATAAACACGCTTTACTCGTGAAAGCATAACCGAATACGACTGAATAGCCGAATCGGGGTCCATGAAGAAGGAACGAGCATTACCAAGCAAGATAAATCTATCGGATTGAATTGAAATCTAATCCACCGGATGACTAGCTCCAAAACAACCCTAAAAACCTGCATCTACCGCATGATACCCGGTTCCTTTAAGATTTATACAAGATTTGGCAAGCTTGAACCCGCAACATGTAACAACCTAGATCGATTCGGTTTCGGCTATTAAAGAACATGTGATCCACGTGCTATTAAAGCCATGGGTACGAACTTGAGTCGCATAAGGATCATCAAAAAGATAAAGCCGATCCAAACCCATCTAGATTGGGCAAAGAAGTGTTACATGAATTTAAACATAAATTAAAACTCAAAGCAACACAGGGTAACTTAATGAATCTATTTAATCTTGCCAAAATCCAATAGAGCTGATAACTAGCTTCAAGCTAGATCTTAGCCTACTGCATGGCTCATGACCTAACAAGAAACCTTCTTGAACCAAGCTTGAATCTACCGCATGACACTAAGCATGGTAACAAGACTACTTGCATCAGATCTAAATCCATTGCATGATACTAGACATGATACAAGGTTGCCGGTACTCACGGAGGTCGACGGATCGATGAATCCTCTCGAAGAACTCGACGACACGACAAAGGACTCTAGGGTTTGGCGTAAAGCCGGTTTGTATTGAGAATGTTTCGAATCTCTGCTACATACATTCAGGGTCCATATTTATACCCTGTTAAGCATGACCTCGAATGGATTTGATACCTAATTTATCTCTAAGTGCGATCTCTTATCCATCCATTCGTCCCTTCCGCTCGGGCCACATCACCATGCAATCCCGCAAAATCAGCGCAACAGTTTCCTTGCCGAACGGAAGCGAATTGCCGACTGCGGACTCTTCTGCCGAATTCATCTGAAGAAACCTTCTTTCCGCCAGACGGATTCCTCACCGAGTTGGACCCACAAGTCAGACTCCTTACCTTACCAAATTTTGGTGTTAACACGCGCCTCACGGACAGAGGCAAAAACTGCTCGACCCCGAAGGTCAACTCCCCCAACTCATCACCGGATCTCCCAAATGGTAGAATCTGTTGAGACAAAAGTTTGGGGACATGATATGCGTCAACCAAGGATGCTATACCCCAAAACTTTTGCCTCCTAACACTCTAAATCTCTGGGAATCGCGGATCCTTTGAACACCACCAAAAGCTAGAGCTCCGACCGAAAATCCTTGAATCGAAGTGGTTTTCCGACATTTGAGGGCACAAGATCAATCAGAAAGATGCATCAGACATCCATCCATGTTTCCCTCAAAGAAATCCGGGGAGAAACCCACTCAAATGTGCTGAAACACACCAAGAACAAAGGCACCAAAAACAAGCACGAAAAAGACCACGAAATTCACAACGCCGAATCTTCTATACAAACCAGGAAAGATTCACAAGGTCTAGCATGCCACCCTAGCATCCATCCCTCTCAACAAATCTCTCATGAAGATCTCATGCTAGCCTAAAGAAAATGGAGAAGAAAATAGTCTAGGAAAAAGAGAAATGGAAGGGGGGGAATGAAACCCTAAGTCTCGGAGAGAGAGAGCCATCCACACACACTCATGGCTTATATATCGGGTCCCGCCGGTGTGGTAAATGATTCGACTACCCCTAACTCAACTACTGGCGATACAACCCACGCAGGAGCATTTATGTAATGTTTGTGGGTCTTGCCATCGGACGGCCACGCCTTCGCCGCACCCCGCGTCCTCCCGACGCAAGCCATGCAATCCCGCCGCGTGTCCTCCGCTTCGAAGCTTCCCGACACGTCCGGATCCCGTCTCCGTCGCGTTGGGTCTTTGGACTTGGTTTTGAGGCCCAAACTAAGAAACCGTCCTCCGATGGTTTTGTGGGCAAACCACCAAACCCCGCGTGCTCGGCCCGGCCTCCCGCCAAGCCTCTTGACTCGAACGCCACCGTGCACCGGCTCGATCGTCCATGACTTCGTCTTGCTCGTCTCGCCACCATGTGGCCCGCACCTAGTCCCGCCATCCACCGGGTCCCTCGAACCGAGCCTACTTGTCTCTCCATCTCCCGGAGGCCCCTCAAGGCTGAAGACCTTTCACGCCCGTTCTTCACCTGCAACAACACGAACTAGGCCGCAGCCTAAACCTGCGCACTAAGCCAAGAGTTAGTCCAACACCCGTTGTCAATCACTCATCACTGAGGAGCAGTCATCCATCGACCACCGGGACGCTCCTGGTCCTCAGCTATTAGCTGTGCATGTGCACCTCCATCGCCCGCTTCCTCATGAACGGCGATGAGGTAGGCAGGAACATACCTTGTACCTTTGTTCCAACTGCATTCCCGGTCGTGGGAGGTGTAAACAAAGCTTTTCCGATTTGATATTGTGGCTATATTTGATGTCCAATTCGCGTTAATTACCGTAAACGAGTTCAGTAGTACATATCCTAGTTGTGAGTTTTCTGAGTGAGATTCTGAACATGTATTAATTAGGGATTTAATTTTCAGATGTCCAGACCGCGCGCAAAGTAACCCCAATGGTTTTGATGCGTCAGGCAGTGGTGATATATCGCTACCACCGCCTACGACGCTGACAGAAGCTTTCGTCGCTGCGCATACCGAGGTGTCGTGCCGGCTCCTACTGGCACAACAACGGACAGCTCAACAACTTCAGCAAATGCCGCCAATGCAATAGAAGCTCCGACCTTCCAAGCCCTATTCACCCGAAGTACCTACCCAGAGTGACATTAACGCCATTGTCGACACAACTCAACTGTTGGAAGGGCAGAACTCCATGTTGAACCAGATGGTGTACGATATCATCCAAGGACGTTATGGGGAACCATCTCAAACTAGTTTGGCAGACAGTCTCTCTCAGTCTTTATCTGCCTCTATGGTCGAACAAGCCCGATTGTTCAACCTGTTAGTGGAGTATGTTAATCAAGACCAACCCCAAGTCTCCGACTCCATATTACCACCTTCTCGACTACTAATGGATCTTAGAGCAGAAGAGAGGGCAAATCGAGGCAACAAACGAGTATTATCTGAGATAGATGTAAGTGAGTGGGAAATTACCTTTAAGGAGACTCGTCCGCGTGAGGGAAAACGAAGATGCGACACTAGCAAAGCCACTCAACTCCCTGTTAGTGAAACGCGCTCGCGAGCCGCGAGGTTAAGAAAGAAAAGGAAGAAGAGGCTCCGCCTCATCAAGAAAGGCCAGCAACAAATCTCCAAGCCCAGAGACCTTCCACCCCGTTTGTGCTACAATTGTAGACAACCCGGGCATTACGCAAAGGAGTGCCTGAACCCCAGACAGCAGACGCCCCAGCAACAGAAGCAGAACCCCGGACCCGCTAATGACGACCACAGCAACAAGCCAAGCTATCAAGTGGGGCAAAGACAACTGATTTTCTTGGGTAACACCTCTATGCACGAACTTCTTCCCCACCTCCTCTTGTAATCTCGAATCTCGGGACGAGATTCTTCTTAAGGGGGGTAGGCTGTGACGCCCCAGGTTTTTAATTAACATCATTAACGCTAATGACTGGATCAGCCGAGTCAAACCGGCCGAACACTGGTCAAACCTAGGTCAACCTGGGTCATCACCTCGAAAACCTCGCCAATAAACCCTATTAGACCCCGTGACCAAGTCTACACACACCCGTAGTCAACCCTTGGTCAAAGGCACGGTCAAACCCCGCTTAAGAATTGACGTCAGCGAATGTCGTCCAGAACTTTTGCCACGTTCTCCAAATTTCACCTAAACACTTCAAAATCTACCTTTATGAAAGTAGTCCATCATGTTGAGGGACACAACTTTCATGTAGATTGGCATTTCAAATTTTGATTGGAAATTGGTGAAAACTTGGTCAACCAACAGTACCTCCTGTTTCCTGAAACAAAGCGGCATTCAAAGTTGGCAAGACGTTCCTGCAAAATCCGTTGAGAAAAATACTACATGGCCTTTATAAAAGTTGTATAGGGTAGTTAGATCTACAACTTTCCTATTCATCACTTTGTGCACTTTTATTCAATTTTTAGGAGAAAATCACGGTCAAACAGGGGCACAGGGAAGCAAACCGCGGCCGGAACGCGACGTCGCCCGCGCTCCAGCGCGCCGGAGCGCCGCGCCGCGCGCTTGCGCCGTCGCCCACCCCTCGGCGTTCGAGCCCATGGGCCGCACCCCGAGGCCGCTCCTTCCCCGGGCCACGCGCACCGAGGCTCCCTTGAAGTCCGCGCACACCCCCCCTTGGACCGCCCCGTACAAACCGCGCTCGACCGGCGGTCCGTCGGCCGTGTACGCCGGGCGCGCGCCGGCCGAGGCTCGGCCGCCGTACGAGCGGCATTAACCGGCCTAGTGACGCCTCCCCGTGGACTTGACCCCCCTGGCCTGCTCGTTCGCAATATAAAGCGGCCACTGCCGTTTCTCCCGAGCTCGCCGTCGGCGTCGGCACCCGGCGCAGCTGCACCTCGTCCCCGGACGTTCCCCATGGTCCCAGCGCCCTAAGACTTGCTCCCCTGCCCCTACCATAGCTCGCCGCCCGTTCACAAGCCCCCTCGAGCCGCCCATCTCGCCGGAGCGCCGCTCCGGCGGCGGCCGCCGCCGGGAGCCGCGGAGCACCCCTGCCGGCCGCCCTTTCTCCACCAACCAAGCCCCAAATCGACCCCTAGTGGCCCATAGAACACTCCCCCACCCTCCCCCGGACGGAATCCGGCGATCCCCGACCGGAATCGCCGCCGGACCGCCGCTCCACCGTCTTGAGGACCACATTGCAAAACAATAGTTCTTTTCGAGGGCCTCCCTGCAATTGGTAACTCAAATAGTAAAAGTGCTTTGGCTGTTTCTTGAAAATTCCGTAGAAAATCGTTGAAAAATCAAGAAAATGCAAAACTAATTTTGTTGGATTTGTGGTGAAAAATCCCACAACTTTTGTTATTCCTGCTTAAGCTAGTTTCTGATAGTGTTTGCATGAAAAATACAAATGTGAAAACACTAGATCTGCAATATCTCAAAATCTATAAACCCTCTGTAGCTAGTTTTTGGATATGTTGTGTGTTAGGTCATGACTAGCTCCTGTGCCAAAAATTGCACAAAGTTATGATGTAAATCTTTTTATAAAAATGTTTTTCCAATTCTGCAGGATCTGCATAAATGATTTTCCTAGATGAAAATAATTAGGTTTTCGCAACCAACTTTAGCATATTGTCTTTATTCTCTAAAACACACCTCTGGTGAATTAATCACAATTTTATAATTACCAGAAATAATTATTCTTGAATTATGCTTGTTTTTCTTTGAAACTGCACAACTCAAGTTTCATAATAGTTCTAGGTGTATATGTTGCACCAGTAGGCTCGTTTTGGACCATATAACATATGTGAGAAAGTTTGGATCATTTTGTTGAGTATCTATTTTTGTGTGCATTTACCTTGTCCATCTAGCTAGCTTTTGTTATTTTTTAAAAAAATTATTAATTCTAGCTATACAGAGCACGCATGTATGTCCAGTGGCTTGTTATAGGTGTTTAGTGTGTAACACACCCTTCCAATGAATTTTACTAATAAATTTCATGAATAAAAACTTTGGAAGCATTTAAAGGATTAATAGTCATTAAATGGGGGAAAACACCAAACCATCCACACTAATCTTGTGTGTGGTTAAAAATCATGTCAAAAGGCTAAATATACCCACCCACTACTGTTGGTGAAGTTAAATTAAATTATTTACATATATATGTACACAGTCACTATCAAAAAGAATGTTAATAAAGAATTGCAAATTGTTCCTTTCTGGAAGAGTATGCTAAATGTATTTCTTATCTAGGTGAATGTGTCCAACTAATACACCCCATGGATGTCATTTATGGTTTGTGGTTAATTAAATTAAAAACCGTCGAATAAATCTTGCATTTGCATCTTTGTGTAGATCTTCCCGCCAGTAGACGTACGCTCGTGCCGGAAGGAGGAGACGAAGGTGCCGACAAAGAGCTGCCGTGCGTGGACGTAGCTCAAAACCTGGACCCAAGTCCAGAAAGGCCCAAAGCCAACCTTGCCAGCGAAGGCAAGCCCTGGATCATTAACCCCGCCTTTAAAAATTATGCAATTATGTTTGCTACGATTGTGCATTTACGTTTCAGGAGTTGAATTGAAACCCTAGATGCATGATCCCTAGGTACCTATGCTCTATCACTAGAATGCTACGTCGATAGCTGCTATGATATAGGACTCGATAGAAGTCGAGTGATGTTCGTCACTCGCGAGAATAGGTTCTTATGTTGGAATCATAAGATCTTTATAAATGGATTGCTCATGTGGTAAGAGCATGGGATTGGGCTCGGTCCAGTGGCTTTCGTGGGCTAAGCTTTTGAACGTACCAAACATTTGCCGGGAATGGGACCGGTAAGCCTAGTACCTTAATGAGACGGCGCGGGAAGTCTTCCCTACTACTCTTGAGTAATCACCTTACTAGCTAGCTACCGGGAAGTGGGGTGTATTGTGTGAGACTGGATACTTTGCGGGGTATACCAGCTAACCTTGCACCCAGGACTGTAGGCTTTGCTCCCAACCCGAGGACTTTTGGGAACTGCCTGGGAAAGTTTTTCTTGCAGGGGCAGCCTACTGTGTGTTTGGGTTTACCTTGCAAGGTTTAAATCAGTCGATTGTCGGCCTCTCACCGTTATCCGAGACTGCTTAATCAACTGGCCATGATATCCCATAATGATGGAACTTGAGGAATATTGTTGTATGAATTAATTGCTTGTCCAATTCTTGATTGAATTAGATGGCACACTTAGAAATGGTAATCAACTAGAACTTGTGCTAAAAGATTGAAAGTAAGGATCTATTCTTAGTAGTCAGTTTCAAAGAAAAGAAACTCCACCGGCCAAAAGCCTTTCATGTCTAGAGTTTGGTGATGTAGTTATCACCCAACGGTTAAGTCTTGCTGAGTATTAGTATACTCAGCCTTGCTTTAAAACTGTTGTTGCAGGTGATGTTGACCGGATGGGTGACGACAAGTGATGACATCACGGATGGCCTCCTGTGATGTTTACCGTTGCGCTAGTTCAATTTATTTCCGCTGTTTTGAACTCTGAACCTTTACTCCATGTCAAGAACAATAGTTTGTAATAAAATGTTTACTCATGTTGTACTCTGGACTCGCCTTCACGTGAGTTTTAATGCATGTGTCGATCCTCTGTATGTACTCCAAGTGATTTACCGGGCGTTAACCCGGCAACCAACGACAGGATGATACTTTACTATTGCTTAGTGACCAAAGTGGATCGGTCTTAGGCGATAGTACGGTATTTTCCTGGGCAGGTTGTCACAGCTGGTATCAGAGCGATTGCATGCACCAGAGCTTAATTCACAACCTTAACTACATGACTTTTGATTAAAACTGCCAAGATTGTTTGGATTTGCAAAACACGTTGGTCCGCTAAGGATAAACTAGACCGAGTGGCCCTAGAGAGAATTTTTGGTTTCTTTTAGGAGGCTTATTAACCTATGGTTTATTTTGCTAACTCCCAGCACATTACTTTATGTCAGACTTATTTTCTTGCACAATCAAACAAGATGAGCCATGTGTTTCATATGTGTGCTGTTCCACATCACGAGAATTGCGAGGGTTGATGGAGTGATCCATTCCACGGATCCCATCTTCGCATCTGTTCATGAGTTGGGTGTCGCCACGTGTTTTATATGTGAGCTTTCCGCATGTAGAATATGCGAGGCAAGGATACACTCCATTCATACGGAGGATGTCCGAGATTGGACGCTGTCCATGCAGCGGCTTAACGCATGGATGTCGTTTCTATAGTGAACGGTAATGTATGGGAACGCTTTCATTAGTGCTGGCATGAAAGGTTCGTTGTGTTCTGTGATCTTCTGCAGGTACACTAACCTCGTTACGTAAGTCGCTAAATAAGCATCGATTAGATCTCGACTAGTTATTATAGGGAGACACGTGTATGTGCCATGCCACCGGCGCTAACTTCGAGTTTTGGCTGAATGCCTTGTGAGGACGAATAGGACGTCTTGCATCATGCTAAAAGTCATGGAAGAACCTAAACTGAACTCATATTTGTTTTCGTGATCTCTAAGGTAAAATAGTGACAGTGTGTTTTGTCCTGCCTAGCCTCTCAAGTATGGATGTGTTGTGAGGCATAAATTTATTAGAGTTGTTGATTAGATTGTTGTCCTCGTCCAAGAATCTTTTGTCTAGGTAATCTCCATCAAGGTTGCTCCAATCTAATCTAGTTTCTACTCACCCAAGTGCACGATCATAACCTTGGTCTACCACAAGTCATGCTCGGTTAGTCAACCCTTGTGGCTATCTTCCTAGAACCTGTGGAAATCTTGCTTAGGTAGTACCTTTTTCTTAATCTTCTAGCTCGACCTTACGTACCCAACTTGAGTCTCATAACCTTGCTAAGTTACTACGCAAATTTGAGAAGTGTTGGACTCTGGTTTGAGTTAGGATGTTCGGTTTCCGATTACCAGAACTTTGTATCATATGGTATGCCTGCTCGTTCGAGTTCAGCATACGATGGTATTTAGTATGCATGGTTACCCCACACCCTTACCCTACCTTATTCGTGGATCGAGTACCCTTGTACACTCGCACCTGACTGATTCTCACTTTTGTCGTTATGTCCAGATGGACAACACTGGCTCTACGTCGGCTGATGTGAAATCGTGGACTCTCGCGAACTGCCTCGAGGAGGGTGGATTCCCTGCACTTTTGTGGGACACCCTGAAGGATTTTGGGTACACCACTTACCCAGAGTACTCAACACGTGAGGTCAAGACCACTGGCCAACTCCTTCGTTGTGAAGTGAAGGTGAAGATTTCAGAGTGACCGGCCAATCCTACTGGGAAGAGTGGGAGTGTAGGGCACAAGGGTGAAACTTGTCCGACACAGTGCAGAAGGCTGCTCTCGAAGCACTCACAACTTTCTGTGGAAAGCACCAGCCAACTATGCAGCCAAAGTAATTCCGGTACCTGAGCGACACATTGCCCCTGGTGGCGAACGAGAAACTATCCTTCCAGCCTAGGTCAACTCTCACTATAACCCAGATCTTGTCACCTCAGTCCGCTTTTCAGAAGCCATATACGACACCTACCGATGGATGGTGGGAGAAAGTGCATTCTATAGACACCAAATCTATAGGTACCGAGTTAAAGAAACAGAGTGTACAGCTTACGCGTTGAAGGAAGCCCGAGCAATGATCGCTGCTCTCAGAAAGGAAAGACGCAAGGACAAGGCCAAGATACAAGAGTTGAGTGAGATCATACATGAGCAGAACTTCTTGTTGTAGCATAACGACCAGTATATGCTTGAACTAGAAAATCAACTGGAAGCTATAGCAGCTCCACCCCCAGAACTTGTCATTCCTGGACCAGAAGGAGAAGAAGATGCTGAGGACATCCAGGAGAATCTGGAATTGAGTCTGGACTAGAGTCACCATAGTCTTTCAGCGTGGAAGACCCAGCCCTAGGAAGTTTGTATGTGGGAAATAAAATTCTGAGTCGTAGGAGTGTAGTATTTGCAAGGAACCCTAGTGTGCAATAACCACGTTTGGTTAACTAATGCGGTTAGTTGAACTAGGAACCTTGTTTTTGCAGCTAGTCTGCATTGTAATTCCAAACGTTGTTTGGTAATTCAGAAAACCATGTAATGCCTTGGTTAAATATCACTTTCAGCAGTAACGTTCGTAAAGCATTATTATGCTAGTTGTGAACAAATCAAGTTCTGCGATGAATCTTCAACTCGTCCAAAAATTTGTACCAATCAAAGATCCAATCGACTCCTCAATCCTAAGCTTATTCTTTTTGGTCTTGCTCGCAACCTTGGGAAGTAAAATGAATGCTACTTTTTGAGCATGCACTACATAGCATGTGCATTCGGGAAGCTTGGGTATACTAACTTGCATTCGCATGAAAACCCTGTACTCCTACTCTACCTCTCTTGATTGGTGATGTTGTCACCCCATAGCCAACGGTGCCGCGACGGAATCTAGGGCATCGAGTGTGTTGCAGCCACATGACTGCCACTAGGAGCGCGCTAGGTATCTTGGTTGTGAGAAAGCGACTCGCCACTCAAATTTTCTCTCTGCCTATGATTGCCCTTGCGATCACTAACTCATCATATGGGTAACCGGGTCATTCTAACGTGCATCATGAGCACCATACCGCACAGGCATGTGCATCGCATCAACTTTGAAAAATTTGGCACCTTAAACTAGGGAGAAGTCAACAACTCAAATTCACAAAGATAAGTAAAGGTGTGAGCAAGATTATTCTAGAGATCCGTATGAAGTCATCCATCGTGTATTCGTTCTTGGTCCGTGCTCATAACCTTCTAATCCTCAGAATCGAGCAAGGAAGTACCCCAGGATCGATTGAAGCTTTTGCTAAGCTTCTCTTTGTTTCCATCGTGAACGTCAAGCATTGTGCACTAAGCTTTTCTCGTTTTTCCCCCATCACGATCAATTCTTTCGACCGTTGAACCTCATCGTCATCAGTGTCGCGACCGTACGATGCCGTGATGTCACTCCGCCATCTTCTTCCGCAACCGTACTCACGACACCGAGACCCCACGAGCTGACCTTGTTGAGCTCCGTGTTGTCTACACTAGATACCCGGATGGTTAAATGACCGTTACAGCCCCGCAGCGGTTATAAAAAGGAACCTTTACCCAGAACCGCCGATGCGAAAGCTCCATTTCCATCCGAGCTCGGCATTATCACTGTTCTTGTTCTTCTTCCAGCTAGCCTTGGCTACACGGCCACTAAATCATCTCTCCCATCTATTTCATTATTCCCGAGCAAGCTGTTCTCCGTGTTCGTCCCCGACGTCGAGGAGAAGCTCAGAGTAGACCGAAAGAAGAACTCAAGCCAAGCTGCCACCCATGACTCCGCCTTCAGAAGAGCTCAAGTCGTTTTGCTGGACGTTGATAGGGATGTATCCCTGTATCGTAGACGGATTATGTCTGCTATTAAAGGATTGGATGGCGACTAGAGAGGGGGGAGTGTTGGGGAAGTTGGTCTTCGGAAGCATCGCCCTTGTCCGCCCACGCTGGGAACCTTCGGCATGCATACGGCTTCGGTCTCGCGAGAAGACCCTTCGCTGCATGAGCACTAACGAAACACTGATGCCGCTTATGCCTTATGAGTTTTGCTGTGCAGGGAAGACCCATTGTGGCTGCGCCTACCTTCGGTGCCGAAAGTGCTAGCGGCGGTGCTCCGGTAACGAGGGCCCAAGGGAGACAGGGGCGGAGAGCGCTGGCCCAGGACGTCGCGTCCGGGGCCAGCGGCGGCGCGGACGAAGCATCCAAAGAGGCCCGACGCCCCTGGTCCAGGGGTCGCTACTTCGGCACCGAAGGTGCCGACGATCTGGACACGTGGCCACCGCCGACGTGTAAAGTGGGCTCGGTCGGGGGGCGAGAGACAAGGGCGGCCGCGTGTAAAGGCGTTTCGGCCGTACGAAGACACGGCCGGAGGCACCGTACGACGCGGGGACTTCTCGTTATACCCTTGTAAAGTGTTTAAAGCGGATTGTCAGGAACGGAAAAGGTGTAATTGAGGCAAATGACTATACCCAGGAGCCTCCTATAAATAGTGAACCCCTTGTAATGAAACGGACACACTGTAATGAGAAGAGAGCACCGAAGGCATCTGCCAGTTCTTCGGTCTTCGGTCTACTGAGTATTTCTTTGTTCTGTCTTTTTAAGTCTCAGTGTTTCCTTTCCTCGCTCAAGTAGAAGTAGAAGTAGGAACCTCGCGAGAGAGAGCGAAGGAAGGGAGTGATTTCAGGGGGCTGTTGTGTCGGCATCCACCCTTCGGGCCCGATTTCCACCAACAGTTTGGCGCCCACCTCGTGGAAGATCTCAAGACCACATGGCTAGGACACGTTCGGCAGGCGCCGAAGCCACAACGGCTCAGGCGGCGACCCCTCCACTCGTGTCGGAGCCCACCAACCCATCCCCTTCGGCCGTCCAGCCTTCGGCGGGAACCGGCCGCCGGCCGAGCGCGCGCGAGGTAGAGCACACCGCTCCGGGGATGTTCGAAGTCGGCCTCGAGGGGCCGGGGGGCTTCGGCGCAAGACATCGAGGCCCTCCGAAGGATTCGGGCCCTCATCGGCGGCAAGTCCGTGCCGGCTCGGCCCCGAGCAGAGACGCGCCCATCCTCCTCGCGGATGCAACCATCCCGGCACCGGGATGCGGCTCCACCCCACGCCGCCTCCGACGCCATCGACTTCAACATCGAGGTAGGCCGAGCGCTACCTCGCCATGCCGCAAAGCCGGATCGCCGCGCGATGCCGCCACGGCAGGCTGCTCCGACGCCGCCCGCACCGCCACCGACGCCCGTCGCGCATGCTGCGCCGCCGGCCCCCGGCAACACGCCCGGCGCTCACCCCCGCAGCCATGCGGTGCTCGGGCCGGATCAATGGAGGCGAGCGAAGGATGCCTCCGAAGGACAAAGCATAGGGCACCACCAAGACATGGGGCGGGTGCACGAGCACTTCGCTCCCGACGACGCTCCACTTTACAACGTGGTCCCGGTGTCCCCGCTCTCGGTCGAGCCGGAGAGCGCGCCGTGGCCTCGTCGGTTCAACGCCAACACCTTGCCCCGCATGACGGGGGACTACGATCCCAAGGAGTTCTTAATGAAGTTTGAAGCGGCGGTTGAGTCCAACGGAGGTGACGCCACCACAAAGGCAAAGGCCCTCGTACTCGCGCTCAAGGGCGAAGTCCAGTATTGGTATGCCAACATACCGAAGGGGCACATAACATCTTGGTTCCAGCTGCGGAACAAGCTGCTCTCCAGCTTCAAAGGCATGCAGGTCGAAGAGCTAGACTCCAACGACCTCGTCAACATGTGTGTCCAGGGGGACCGCGAGTCGCTACAAGAGTACATGCACAGGGTTGTCAAATTGACAGCACGCCCACGGTGTCCGAAAGCAGCATCATTGATGCCATCGTTGGGGGCCTGAGGGTTGGAAACTGCCAAGATGTGCTCGACAGGGTCAAGCCGAAGTCTCTGCAAGAGTTATTTGAAGTCATGCAAGAATACTGCAAGTCTGACAAGGGCCGCCGCCGAAGGATCGACCGAGCGAACGCAGCAAAGAAGCAGAAGCAACAAGGGCAGTGGGACCAACCGAAGGGGTGGCATAACCAGCCGCCGAAGCAAGCGAATCGTCAGATCAACAACGTGTCTGCGCCCCCCGATCAGCACCAGAACAAGGGCGGCGGGCACAAGGGCGGATACAAGCATAACAGGGGGCCGAAGCCACAGCAACATAGCCAGCCGCAGCGGGCCGGCGGTGAGCGTTTTTTCTGCTGGCTCCACGGGATCGATGCCCAGCACCACACGCACCAGTGCCCTTCGGCGGTCAAGATGAAGCTGGAATGGGAGGCGGAGGAGAAGGCGAAGGCAGCAGGCTTGGCCGTGAACCATGTCATGAAGTACCAAAGTGCGGGTCAGTTCAGGGCCCTGCCACCACCATACCACCACCAGCCTTACCAACCTTCGGCACCTGCGCATGCCTTCCACCCACCTCAGCCATACGCACCCTCAGCGCCGCAGCTGCTTCCGCCTCCTCCCCCGCCCGCGCAACAACCTTCGGTTTTCGTGCCTTCGTGGCCGAACCCACCGGCCCACCACCAAGTCCACTACACCCATACCCAGCCACCACCTCCACCCCCACCAAAGCAAGAGATCCCTGACCCCAGCAGCTCGGGGATGACGGGCATGCTCAACATCATCAATGCGATCTCCGGCGGATCCAATGAGCCGACCCACGAGACAAAGAGGCAGCGCCAAGTCTACTACCAAAGCGTATCACACATTTGCTCCGGCAAGTATTTTCACCTGCCATGGTCCCATGTCCCCATAACCTTCACGGCAGTCGACATCCGGTTGCAGCACTACCCCCACAACGATCCGCTCGTCATAAGAGCCAACATCGGCAAGAACACGAAGTACTACTTCGGCAACGACGTGGGGAGGATCCTCGTCGATAACGGCAGCTCAGCGGACATCCTGACCTGGCAATGTTTCACCAGCATGCGGTTCAAGAAGGAAGACCTGAAGAAGGCAGAGCACCCGCTGTACGACTTCGGCAATAAAAAAATCGAAGCCCTGGGCAAAATTGATGTCAATGTATCCTTCGGCCAAGACGCCACCATGAGAACTGAGGTCATAACATTCGATGTTGTGGACTTCGCGTACCCGTACAACGCCATCTTCGGCCGCAACACCATAAACAAGTTCGCGGCGGTTATCCACCAAGGGTATCTGCTAATGAAGATACCGACGGCGGCGGCGAGTAATATCGGTCTACGGTAGCCGGGGAGGAGGCCCGAAGAGCCGAGCGCAACACTTCGGTCCACAACGGACAAGTCCATGTCATCAATGAAGACGAGAGCAACGAAGCCGCAAGGTGGTCGAAGAGCACAAGGCCGAAGCCCAAATGAGGCGAGTCCATGAAGGGGGCCGAAGCCGAACGCATGAAGGTCGTCGACATCACAAAGACAGGTCCCTTTATGCGCGGATGTGCCAAGCAGAACCGTGATGATAGGCGCTGAGATCAGCGCAGAAGACGAAGGCCGACTCTTGCAGTTCCTTCGTAACAACCAAGATGTCTTCGCATGGTCCAAGTCTGACCTGACAGGCGTTCACCGCTCGGTCATAGAGCATGCGCTCAATACTGACCCAAGAGTTAAACCGAAGTTGCAGAGGCGGCGGCCCATGTCGGCGGATAGAGTCAGGTCCGCGGAGGCCGAAGTGCAAAAGCTGCTCGACGCAAGAATTATCAGAGAAGTCCAATACCCCATCTGGGTGGCAAACGTGGTCATGGTACCGAAGAAGAACGGCAACATGAGAATGTGCATTGACTTCACTGAACTCAACAAGGCATGCCCGAAGGACCCCTTTCCACTGCCAAGGATCGACGTCATTATTGATCAGGCCGCCGGCTGTGACATGTTGAGCCTCCTAGATTGCTTCTCCGGCTATCACCAAGAGTGGATGCGAAGGGAGGACGAAGCAAAAACCGGATTTACAACCCTCTTCGGCGGCTTCTGCTTCGTCAGAATGCCCGAAGGCTTGCGCAACGCCGGGTCCACCTTCAACCGCATGATGAAGCCGATCCCGGCGGCCGGCCGGGGCGCAACGCTTCGGCGTACGTCGACGACATCGTCATCATGAGCGAGAAAGAGCAAGATCACATTGCAGATCTAACCGAGACCTTCGACAACATGAGGCAAAATGGCCTCAAGCTTAACCCAGAGAAATGCATCTTCGGCATCCGAAGAGGGCAGCTGTTGGGCTGCATGGTCTCCAAGCGGGGCATCCAGGCGAACCCCCAAAAAATCGAGGCCCTACGAAGGATGCAGCCCCCAGCCACCCGAAAGGAAGTCCAAAGGCTTATCGGCGAATCGCCTCGTTGAACCGGTTTATCTCAAGAGCCGCGAGCGAAGCCTCGCCCTTTTTCAAGGTCCTCCGAGCAAACTCGGCCTTCCAATGGGGCCCGGAGCAGCGAGCAAGCCTTCGATGAACTCAATAAATACCTTGAAGATGCCGCAATCATGACCAAGCCGTCACCGAAGGCCGACCTCGCCGTTGTACATTGCGGCAACCGACACGGCGGTTAGTGCGGTGCTTGTGGAAGAGCGCGAGGGAGGCGGATGTCCCGAGGCAATTTCCGATATACTATGTCTCCGAAGCTGCGAGCGGCTCAAAGCTCGCTCTACTCCGAAATGGAAAAGATGGCATATGCGGTTGTGATGGCAAAAAGGAAGCTTCGGCATTACTTCCCGAGCCACAACGTCTCGGTACCCACGGCTTTCCCCCTTCGGGACATGTTCGAGAACAAGGAGTCAACGGGCGGGATGGGCAAGTTGGCCTCGGAGTTGGCGGAGCATGTCATAAGCTTCGTCGCCCGCGGCGCAATAAAATCTCAAGTCCTCGCCGACTTTGTAGCTGATTTGACGCCTTCGGCGCCGAAGGGGGAAGCAAGAGTCACGCAGCCAATATGGGAAGTCCGGTGTGACGGCGCATACCGCCACCCGGGTTCGGCGGCCGCGGCAGGTCTTAAAGTCCCCTTCGGGCATCAAACTCCGATATGCCCCGCGGCCGAATTATGACAACCTGTACATACAATGTAGCGAGTATGAAGGCTTGTTGCTCGCTCTTCGGAAGGCCAGGGCTGTAGGTGCCAGGAGGCTCGTCATCCTGACGGACTCTGAGCTTGTCGCTTGCCATATTGGGAAAACCTACAAGGCAAAGAACCCAGATATGATGAAGTACCTACAAGCCGTCCGAAGCATGGAAAAATTCTTCATCGGCATCACAGTGAGGAGTTTCCCCAGGAATCACAACAAGGAGGCCGATGCTATTGCGAAGGCAACTGCACTGCTTGAGCCCTTGCCACCAGATGTTTTTTATGAAACAACCACTTCGAGGTCCGCATCCGACGAAGCAGCACCCCCCAAGTTTGTGAACGCCATTCAGAGCGAGGACTGGCGCGCCCCAATAGTAGCGGCGCTCAAAGGATATTATGAGGCCGAAGATGGAGTCATCGCCAAGAGGGTGGCAATCAGGGCAAGGAACTATCACCTTATCGACGGCAACTTGTACCGAAGAGGGGTGTGCGCCCCACTATTAAAGTGCATATCGGTCACCGAAGGGGAAGCGGCTATCGCACGAAATCCACGGCGGCATGTGCTCACACCACCTCGGCACCGCAGCTTTGGTGCAAAAAGCTTTCGGCAAGGTTTCTGCGGCCTTCGGCGGTGGCGGACGCCCATGACATCGTGCGCCATTGTCCAGAGTGCCAGCGCCATGCGCCCTACAGCAAGTTTGCTTCCAACGAGATACAGCTATTACCGCCGGTGTGGCCCTTCGCTCGATGGGGTGTTGACATCGTCGGCCCACTACCCACGGCACCTGGAAACTACACTCACGCGGTTGTGGCGGTTGAATATTTCTCCAAGTGGGTTGAAGCGAAGCCGTTGCTGAGCATCACATCGGCAACCATTCAGAAGTTCTTCTGGCAAAACATAGTGTGCCGCTTCGGTGTCCCTCACGAGGTCACAGTGGATAACGGCAAGCAGTTTGACAGCGCAGAGTTCAAAGAATTCTGCGCATACTTGGGAACGAAACTGTGCTTCGCTTCGGTCTACCACCCACAGTCCAACGGGGCGGTCGAGCGGGCCAACGGAATCATCTTCGCTGGCATCAAGAGGAACATCACTGACTTACCCAAGAGCAAATGGGCCGAAGAACTACCGAGGGTAATCTGGTCCCACAACACCACCACTTCCCGAACTACCCCGGCTTCTCCCCCTTCAAGCTGCTGTACGGGGAGGAAGCCATGTCGCCCGAAGAACCGTGCACTGGGCACCGGAGGAATACACCTTCCGGAGACGAAGACCTCAAGGCTTCGGTTCGGAACATCGAGGAGGTCCGCTTACGTGCCGAAAACCTCTTGGCCTACCAAGACGAGACCCGAAGGTGGAAAAACAAGAAAATCAAACCGAAGCTCATTCGGTCAGGGGACCTAGTGCTATGCAAGGTGCCGAAGGGCAAATCGAAGGGTAAGATGCACGGGAAATGGGAGGGCCCGTTCATAGCAACGGCCACCGCAAACGAAGCAGCCTTCAAACTACGTCGGCTGACGGGCGACGAAGAGCCTTACACCTGGAATGTGGATATGCTTCAGAAGTACTTCGTCTGAAGCGGCTACGAGTTCTTAGCATAGTCTTTGAGTTTTCATAGTTTCTCTTTCCTTTAGGCCAAGATATTGACCTTGTATCCTATGTACATTAAAGTAGTGGGGGACGTACTCTTTTCCTCACGGGGGAAGCTTCGTGGTTCCTCCCCGGATCCGCGAAGTGTGAGGTTTTTAATGAGGCGGCCCTTTGTATCCCTTCGACTTCTGACATGTAATATAAGTCAGCTTTCCCCCATCCCTTCGTGTGCAGTTTACCTTTCTTTTTAAAGAATGCTCTCGCCACTCTATCGAAGCTAGGCCACCGCCTCCGGGGGGGCCTAGTCTCGCAGTGGCCTTCGGCGCGGTAAGTAACGGCCTTGGCGCGGATCGCCTTAGGGGCACGCACACCAAGCCTCGTCACTTATCGTCGTGACCGAACGGAAAACCGCTCGAAGCGGGGCGGGGGCCATGATTCGGCCGAAGGCGCACGCATGGAGCGATGCGTCGGTCTTGAGTTGACCGTCGGTCTCGAGTTGACCGAAGAGAAAACCGCTCGAAGCGGGGCAGGGCCATGATTCGGCCGAAGTAAGCGCACGCCCGGAGCGATGCATCGGTCTCGAGTTGACCGAAGAGAAACCGCTCGAAGCGGGGCAGGGCCATGATTCGGCCGAAGTAAGCGCACGCCTGGAGTGATGCGTCGGTCTCGAGTTGACCGAAGAGAAAACCGCTCGAAGCGGGGCAGGGCCATGATTCGGTCGAAGGAAGCGCACGCCTGGAGCGGTGCGTCGGTCTTGAGTTGACCGAAGAGAAAACCGCTTGGTGCGGAGCAAGTCCACAATGTGGCCAGAGAAAACGCACGCTTGCGGCGGCGCGTTGGCTTTGTTTTTGTCCACAGGAAAAAAACACTTAATACAAAACGAGGCCGCGACTGGGCCGAAGTGAGCACACACTCAAAGTAGCCTTTCGGTCACGTCCTAGACCGATGAGTAACCCGCCTCGCGTGGTTTACACCACAGATCTGGATCGAGAAGGCAAGCCATCACACGTTAACTCTAAAGGCGAAGCGCGATGCCGCTTCATCCCAACGAACTTAGGGTTTTTCACGATCAAGCACGCAGCACGAAAACGACAGGCAAAAACACCTTTCATCCACACCTTCAATTTACAACGACCATCGTAAAAAACAATATAACTTTACAAATCAAATAACAGTGTAGTTACAACACATACTGCCTCACACAATAAATGTACAAAGTCGTAGTCAGACACCCGCTTCGGGCCTGCCACGAACACTTCCGGGGGGGAGTTCTGAAGTCCTGTGCTTCAAGTCTTCGCGCCAGCCCGTAGCCACACATAACGATCAATCCTCGTTTAGTACATCCTCACAGATTTCGTCAATCAACCGAAGATATGCCATGTCTATGATCTCCAAAGCCATCTCCCGAAGCTCGCTGTCGGTAGGCATCCGCCCCGCGCCGCAGTCGGGGTCGAGTCTATACGAAGGGGATCCCTCCGTCTCCACCTTCACCGTCGCGAAGCTTTCCGACGAGGTGTCGGGGAATTAAGTATACATACTCGGGCGGTCCAAGGACCCCCTCTTCAATCGGCTCCGTTTTTGGAACGACCCCTTCGGCCACGAAGGGGTCCACGAACTTACGCTTGGCCGCCCTACGGGCGGCCCGCTCTCTAAGAATGGCATCCCGACGCGCGGGATCCCTTGAAAACTCAGCGAAAAAAGCGCTTAGCCGCTTCGTTGTGAAGGCGGTAGCGCTCCGCTCGGTACGACAAGAACTCCGCATACGAAACATCAGGATGACGGATGCTAAACTTCGTCCACACGTTCGGCGCGACAAAAAGTGAATTAAGGGGCAAAGTTGAGTTGCTCGAACCTTCGGCCCTCTGCGCAGGAGCCACGGAAGGAACTGCGCGCGGGAGATACCGTGCATCAGTTTACATTACAAAAATTTCATCCCTTCAAGGGGAGACTGGTTCACTCCTTTACAAACGTTAGCCCGAAGCGTTTCACACCTCGGCACCTTCGGCGACGACGGGGCCCTCGTCCAACACGGCGCTAGCTTCGGTGGCTCCTACCGACGCAACAGTCGCAGTGACTGCTGCCTCCGCGGGTTCCTCGCCGCCGGGAGAGCTGGCAGCTAGCAGGGCAGCTTCAAGTTCTGCTGCGTGCGCCGCGTCCGAAGCATCTGCCGCTGTGTTCTCTTCTGTAGGGGCCACGGCCGCCGCAGCTTCAACAGGAGCAAGTGTGACCTCTTCCTCGGTGGCGGAAGCTGCTTCGAGGCCGGCGGGTGCCGAAGGGGCAGTCCCCGCGGCCGCTTCGGCCTCCTCTTCTTCAGCTGCGGCCCCCGGCGCGTCGCCCCCCGAGCCCCTCTTCGGTGGTGCGTGCCGTGATGTCCTCGGCGGCTGCGAGCTTCGTCCTCGGGAACGGCGGCGGCTTCGCCTCCTTGCGGTGCTGCGGCTACGGAGCCCTCGGCGGTGATGAGAGGGACGCGGGCATGGCGATCCACTCCCCCTCCGGTCATGAGGCGGGGCAAGGGCGGAGTGCCGCCAAACCGAACCCGGAGACGGTCGTACACGCGATCTGCCGGTCGAGGCTTGATCTACAAAACAATGTGGGCGATACGTCAAGTTAGTTACGAAAGGGCACTTTTAATGCAATCATAAGCATAGGGAGGAAGTAGCTTCGGCGCACACGGGCACTAAGTCGAGCGGACTCGTCCAAGGTGAGTTGGTACCGCGCCGGGCGAAGAAGGTGTTCATAAAATTTTTTGCGAGATTTTTGGGGAGCACTGGGAGTTGACTAACGTCCAAGTCCGCGTCGGCCGCGGGCCATGCAAAGTTGTCCTTCGTCAGACGACGAAGATCCCCCTTGCTAATCGTCTTCTCCGATGATGGGCGATCCGGAGGCACCAGCGAGCACCGCCGAATAGGCCGGCGTGCGAACCCCCACCTTGCGGCCCGCGAGCTCCCCGAAGATCTTTGTGTTCATCGAGAGCAGATCGAAACACGCGTTCACCCACTCGTAGAATGACTCAACGGTGCACCGGGGGAATCGGACAGGTGGCGCTTCCAGGTTACACTGCTCCAGCACCTGCAATATGTCATTACGAAGGGCCTCCGCACTCCGAAGGTGGTCTGTGCGATATCGCCCCAGCGTCCCACTCAGTTCGCTCGCCTTCTCCTGCGCTTCGGCCAACTTTGCCTCCATGTCAGCGAGCCGAGACTGCAAGTCTTCCTTAGCGCTGCCCAGGGTCTCAACGTCGTGGCGCAGCTTGCTGAGGGCGGCTTCGGAGTTTTTCGCCGATTTTTCTTTCTCCTCCTGCAGCCTTCGGGAGCGCTCTTGCTCCGCAGCCCACCGAGCCCTCCCGGCTACGTCACTCGGTTTTCGAGCGAGGAGACAGCAGCCACCGATCTCTACTTGGTCTCCTTGCTCTCCCGCTCCAACCTTCGGGCAAGGCATCGCGACGCAATAAAGGCCTTCAGCGACAGGTCCCCGCACGCCGTCGTCAGCTCAGCCGCGGTCAGCTTCCCATAGTATTCCTCTTCATGAGGGATGGAGAAGCTTGCTCCGGCTTCTTGCAGGAACTGGCGCTCATGACCACCACTCGTCAGTCCCAAAAAGCGGATTGTCTTCCCGCCAATCAGTTTGGCTTCGGCGGGGACGTGAAGACGAACAGCGGCAGCCCGGGGCTCCTCTGGCGTCACCCGATAGCTGCTGCTTTCGGGTCCTTCGTCCTCCTCCTCCTCCATTTCGGGAACGATGTCGTTTCTCTCGGAGGCGGGGGGGGGGGGCGAAGGGGAGGGCGGCGCTCGGTACCTTCGGAGGAGGTGTCGGACGAGCCGCTTTGGAGGTGGAGGCTGGAGTCATCTTTCTCTTGGGGGGGCTTCGGCGCCGACGACGGCGGGGCTCGGCTTGCGCGGCGCGTCCCCGACGGAAGACACTATGCGGACATCGGCTGTCTTCGTCACTATCTTTTTCTTGCGGACGAGGGGGACCGACGCGGTCCGGCGGCCCCCGCCCCGCCGTCGCCGCGGGGCATGTCCGGAAGGCGCGGCCGCACGCGGTGGGACGGCGGCTATAACATCTTCGACGACGCGCTGTCTCCACGTCGACGACACGAGTTCTCTTGGGAGACGGGGGCGAGTCTCGCGGTCGCCCGCCCCGTTTCTTCGGGCCTTCCCTTCGGCGGCCGCAGTGGCGCAGCAGGCGCGCTCCTCCTGTTGGTCTTTTGTGGAGCAGCGCGTGGCGAAGTCGCCGTCTCCTCCACGTCCGCTTCGGCGGCTGCGACCGCCGCGGCCTTCTTCTCGGCTGCCTCGCGGTGCTTGGCAAAACCGACGCGCTCGGGCGGCGCGATCTTGAAGAACTCGAACACACGGTTGGTCCGGGACCCGTTCAGCTCCGCGACGGTGTCCTTGTATTCCTTCGGTGAGACGGGGCCGAGGATGAAGTCCCCGTGCGCTTCCACTTTCCTTCTCCTCAACAACGCGGGGAAGACGGCCAAGTTCGTCAGCACTGTGATTACTAACGACGTGGCAAAAGACAACTATCCGAAGGGTGCAGAGCAACTTACAATCGGCCGTAAAGCCGAAGACCCTTGTCCAGTCAGGGCAGGGGATGCCACCGATGTCCTCCGCCCACTCGTCTTCGGCCACGGACCAGCCGTCGACCAGCGGGCACACGGGGAATGCTGCGGTACTCTTCCACAATGTCGCGAGTACCGTACTTCTGCGCGAACCGACGCAGCATCATCACGAATTCGTCCCCCTCCGGACACGAAGGGTTCTTCGCGTAGGACTCGTGCAGGGGCGGGAGTTCCTTCGTCGCTAGCGGGTGGGTGCCTCCGGAAGAAGGGGGGCTCAAAGTGTAGTAGAACCAATGCTGCTGCCAGTCCGAAGGCCACTTGTTCCTGTACGCGGTAACCGGGCTCACCACACCCGTCTTGTATGAGAAATTGAGACGACCGAACCGCGGTCCTTCTCCACGGACGGTCCCCTTCTTCCTCGAAAACCGTCCGCCGGCGGTGATGCACCCGATGCGCCGAAGCGAAGCCTTCGGCGGAGGGCTTGATCTTCGTCGTCCGGCATATCCACATATATACCGACACGGCCGGAGGATGGCATTAGGGGTAAGGCGATGAAGGTAGATGTCGAAGTGCGAAGTATGTCGACGACGGCGGGGTGAAGCGGGAACCGAAGCCCCGCGTACAAAAGATCTCGGAAGAAGACGACCTCGTTGTCCCGGTGGCCGCGGCACGGTCTCACGGCCGGGGGCTCGGCCGGCCCCGACCATGCGGTTCTTCACCAACGCCTCCACGTCGGTCTTGTCGACTTGGCTTCGACCGAACGTGTGGGTCTTCGCGATCTCCCTCGCGACGGCATCGCGTCTACGCTTCGGCGCCATCAATACTAACTACGCACGAAGCAAAAGCGAGAAGCAAGGGGCCGGGAGCAAGTCTTATAGTAGGCCTTCGGAGGGCGTCGCGCGTCGTAAGCTGCGGGGCCGAAGCCGCCGGGTGGGGTAATCCAAAGGGCGGCCTCCCCTTTATATAGTAATGAGTTCGATAATCGCGCCGGCGACGACCAAAATTACCTTTTTACCCACTGACGGCCCCTCTCAACGGTAAATTTGGCCGAGGGCAGCGCATGTCTTTTTCGGGACGTCATGTCAGCGTGGGCCGTCCGGGGGAGTTCCGAAGACCGGTCTTCACCCGGTTAAGGTCGATCGTAAGTTCGGCCCTGCGCGGAGCCAGGACGGCCCTCACTGACGAGGGGCTACTGTTGGGGAAGTTGGTCTTCGGAAGCATCGCCCTTGTCCGCCCACGCTGGGAACAGTTCGGCATGCTTACGGCTTCGGTCTCGCGAGAAGACCCTTCGCTGCATGAGCACTAACGAAACACTGATGCCGCTTATGCCTTATGAGTTTTGCTGTGCAGGGAAGACCCATTGTGGCTGCGCCTACCTTCGGCGCCGAAGGTGCTAGCGGCGGTGCTCCGGTAACAAGGGCCCAAGGGAGACAGGGGCGGAGAGCGCTGGCCCAGGACGTCGCGTCCGGGGCCAGCGGCGGCGCGGACGAAGCATCCAAAGAGGCCCGACGCCCCTGGTCCAGGGTCGCTACTTCGGCACCGAAGGTGCCGACGATCTGGACACGTGGCCACTGCCGACGTGTAAAGTGGGCTCCGGTCGGGGCGGGAGACAAGGGCGGCCGCGTGTAAAGGCGTTTCGGCCGTACGAAGACACGCCGGAGGCCCGTACGACGCGGGACTTACCGTTATACCCTTGTAAAGTGTTTAAAGCGGATTGTCGGGAATGGAAAAGGTGTAATTGAGGCAAATGACTATACCCAGGGGCCTCCTATAAATAGTGAACCCCTTGTAATGAAACGGACACACTGTAATGAGAAGAGAGCACCGAAGGCATCTGCCAGTTCTTCGGTCTTCGGTCTACTGAGTATTTCTTTGTTCTGTCTTTTTAAGTCTCAGTGTTTCCTTTCCTCGCTCAAGTAGAAGTAGAAGTAGGAACCTCGCGAGAGAGAGCGAAGGAAGGGAGTGATTTCAGGGGGCTGTTGTGTCGGCGTCCACCCTTCGGGCCCGATTTCCACCAACAGGGAGTGAATAGGAGCCGGTAAAAATTCTTCTCAAAGAACCTGGCCTATACCCTAGACAAATCCCGGTCACACACGAGCGATGCATCGAGTCACACACCAATCCCCAAGACAATGAGGTTAAGGATCAACCTCAAGCCTTAGGAACGGTTCCTTGAAGCACACGTGGAAGCACGAAAGAAAGAAGGGAGGAACCGAACCAAGGAACAAAGCAGCCAGACTCTGGCGGACCGTCCGGCCAGGAGGGGCGGACTGTCCGCACGGGCCACGCGGACTGTCCGGCCTGCTGCCGCGGACTGTCCGCACCCGTACCACGGACCGTCCGGCCCTGAGCCGCGGACTGTCCGTTAAAGCTAACAAAACCTCCAGTAGCAAACCCCGAAAAACAGACCGTCCGCGGGGAGCACGCGGACCGTCCGCCAGGCACCTGCGGACTGTCCGCGCCTCTGCAGTGGACCATCCGAAACTTCGTCCAACCAAAACTCAAAGCAAAAACGGATCGAAAGCGAAGCCGAGCAAGAACACGAAGAACACACGACGAACACTGCTCTTGCGGACCGTCCGCCCCCTCCTCGCGGACTGTCCACGCCTCACGGACAGAGGCAAAAACTGCTCGACCCCGAAGGTCAACTCCCCCAACTCATCACCAGATCTCCCAAACGGTAGAAGCTGTTGAGACAAAAGTTTGGGGACATGATATGTGTCAACCAAGGATGCTATACCCCAAAACTTTTGCCTCCTAACACTTTAAATCGCTGGGAATCGCGGATCCTTTGAACACCACCAAAACCTAGAGCTCCGATCGAAAATCCTTGAATCGAAGTGGTTTTCCGGCGTTTGAGGGCACAAGATCAATCACAAAGATACATAAGACATCCATCCATGTTTCCCTCAAAGAAATTCGGGGAGAAACCCACTCAAATCCGCGGAAACACACCAAGAACAAAGGCACCAAAAACAAGCACGAAAAAGACCACGAAATTCACAACGCCGAATCTTCCATACAAACCAGGAAAGATTCACAAGGTCTAGCATGCCGCCCTAGCATCCATCCCTCTCAACAAATCTCTCATGAAGCTCTCATGCTAGCTTAGAGAAAATGGAGAAAATAGTCTAGGAAAAAGAGAAATGGAAGGGGGGAATGAAACCCTAAGTCGCGGAGAGAGAGAGCCATCCACACACACTCATGGCTTATATATCAGGTCCCGCCGGTGTGGTAAATGACTCGACTACCACTAACTCAACTACTGGCGATACAACCCACGCAGGGGCATTTATGTAATGTTTGTGGGTCTTGCCATCGGACGGCCACGCCTTCGCCGCACCCCGCGTCCTCCCGACGCAAGCCATGCGATCCCGCCGCGTGTCCTCCGCTTCGAAGCTTCCCGACACGCCCGGATCCGTCTCCGTCGCGTTGGGTCTTCGGACTTGGTTTTGAGGCCCAAACCAAGAAACCGTCCTCCGATGGTTTTGTGGGCAAACCACCAAACCCCGCGTGCTCGGCCCGGCCTCCCGTCAAACCTCTTGACTCGACCGCCACCGTGCACCGGCTCGATCGTCCATGACTTCGCCTTGCTCATCTCGCCACCATGTGGCCCGCACCTAGTCCTGCCGTCTACCTGGTCCCTCGAACCGAGCCTACTTGTCTCTCCATCTCCCGGAGGCCCCTCAAGGCTGAAGACCTATCGCGCCCGTTCTTCACCTGCAACAACACAAACTAGGCCGCAGTCTACACCTGCGCACTGAGCCAAGAGTTAGTCCAACACCCATTGTCAATCACTCATCACTGAGGAGCGGTCATCCATCAACCACCGGGACGCTCCTGGTCCTCAGCTATTAGCTGTGCATGTGCTCCTCCATCGCCCGCTTCCTCATGAACGGCGATGAGGTAGGCAGGAACGTACCTTGTACCTTTGTTCCAATTGCATTCCCGGTCGTGGGAGGTGTAAACAAAGCTTTTCCGATTTGATATTGTGGCTATATTTGATGTCCGATTCGCGTTAATTACCGTAAACGAGTTCCATAGTACATATCCTAGTTGTGAGTTTTCTGAGTGAGATTCTGAACATGTATTAATTAGGGATTTAATTTTCAGATGTTCAGACCAGCGCGAAGTAACCCCAATGGTTTTGATGCGTCGGGTAGTGGTGATCTATCGCTACCACCGCCCACGACGCTGACAGAAGCTTTCGTAGCAGCGCATACCGAGGTGTCGTGCTGGCTCCTACAGGCACAACAACAGATGGCTCAACAACTTCAGCAAATGCGGCCGATGCAACAGAAGCTCCGACCTTCCAAGCCCTGTTCACCCGAAGTACCTACCCAGAGTGACATTAACGCCATTGTCGACGCAACTGAACTGTTGGAAGGGCAGAACTCCATGTTGAACCAGATGGTGTACAATATCATCCAAGGACGTTATGGGGAACCATCTCAAACTAGTTTGGCAAACAGTCTCTCTCAGTCTTTAACTGCCTCTATGGTCGAACAAGCCCGATTGTTCAACCTGTTAGTGGAGTATGTTAATCAAGACCAAGCCCAGGTCTCCGACTCCATATTACCACCTTCTCGACTACCAATGAATCTTAGAGGAGAATAGAGGGCAAATCGAGGCAACAAACGAGTATTACTTGAGATAGATGTAAGTGAGTGGGAAATTACCTTTAAGGAGACTCGTCCGCATGAGGGAAAACGAAGATGCGACACTAGCAAGGCAGTCAACTCCCTGTTAGTGAAACGCGCTCGCGAGCCGCGAGGTTATGAAAGAAAAGGAAGTAGAGGCTCCGCCTCATCAAGAAAGGCCAGCAACAAATATCCAAGCCCGGAGACCTTCCACCCCGTTTGTGCTACAATTGTAGACAACCCAGGCATTACGCAAAGGAGTGCCCGAACCCCAGACAGCAGACGCCACAGCAACAGAAGCAGAACCCCCGGACCCGCTAATGACGACCACAGCAACAAGCCAAGATGTCAAGTGGGGCAAAGCCAACTGATTTTCTTGGGTAACACCTCTATGCACGAACTTCTTCCCCACCTCCTCATGTAATCTCGAATCTCAGGACGAGATTCTTCTTAAGGGGGGTAGCCTGTGACGCCCCAGATTTTTAATTAACATCATTAACGCTAATGACCGGATCAGCCGAGTCAAACCGGCCAAACACTGGACAAACCTAGGTCAACCTGGGTCATCACCTCGAAAACCTCGCCAATGAACCCTAATAGACCCCGTGACCAAGTCTACACACACCCGTAGTCAACCCTTGGTCAAAGGCATGGTCAAACCCCGCTTAAGAATTGACGTCAGCGAATGTCGTCCGGAACTTTTGCCGCTTTCTCCAAATTTCACCTAAATACTTCAAAATCTACCTTTATGAAAGTTGTCCATCATGTTGAGGGACACAACTTTCATGTGGATTGGCATTTCAAATATTGAGTGGAAACTGGTGAAAAACTTGGTCAACCGACAGTACCTCCTGTTTCCTGAAACAAAGCGGCATTCAAAGTTGGCAAGACGTTCCTGCAGAATCCGTTGAGAAAAACAATATATGGCCTTTGTAAAAGTTGTAGAGGGTAGTTAGATCTACAACTTTCCTATTCATCACTTTGTGCACTTGTATTCAATTTTTAGGAGAAAATCGCGATCAAACAGGGGCATAGGTAAGCAAACCGCGGCCGGAACGCGACGTCGCCCGCGCTCCAGCGTGCCGGAGCGTCGCGCCGCGCGCCCGCTCGCGCCGCGCACCGTCGCCCACCCCTCGGCGTTCAAGCCCATGGGACGCACCCCGAGGCCACTCCTTCCCTAGGCCACGTGCACCGAGGCTCCCTTGAAGTCCGCGCACACCCCCCTTGGACCGCCCCGTACAAACCGCGCTCGACCCGGTGGTCCGTCGGCCGCGTCTGCCAGTACAAGCGGCATTAACCGGCCCAGCGACGCCTCCCCGTGGACTTGACCCCCCTGGCCTGCTCGTTCGCGATATAAAGCGTCCACGGCCGTTTCTCCCGAGCTCGCCGTCGGCGTCGGCACCCGGCGCAGCTGCACCTCGTCCCCTGACGTTCCCCATGGTCCCAGCGCCCTAAGACTTGCTCCCCTGCCCCTACCATAGCTCGCCGCCCGTTCACAAGCCCCCCTCGAGCCGCCCATTTCGCCGGAGCGGCCCCGCTCCGGCCGGCGGCCGCCGCCGGTGCCGCGGAGCACCCCCCGCCGCCGCCCTGTCTCCACCAACCAAGCCCCAAATCGACCCCTAGTGGCCCATAGAACACTCCCCCACCCTCCCCCGGACGGAATCCGGCGATCCCCGGCCGGAATCGCCGCCGGACCGCCACTCCACCGTCTCGAGGACCACATTGCAAAACAAAAGTTCTTTTCGAGGGCCTCCCTGCAATTGGTAACTCAAATAGTAAAAGTGCTTTGGCTGTTTCTTGTAAATTCCGTATAAAATCGTAGAAAAATCATAAAAATGCAAAACCAGTTTTGTTGGATTTGTGGTGAAAATCCCAAAACTTTTGTTATTCCTGCCTGAGCTAGTTCCTGATAGTGTTTGCATGAAAAATACAAATGTGAAAACACTAGATCTGCAATAAAAATAATAAGGTTTTTGCAACCAACTTTAGCATATTGTCTTTATACTCCAAAACACACCTCTGGTGAATTAATCACAATTTTATAATTACCAGAAATAATTATTCTTGAATTATGCTTGTTTTTCTTTGAAAATGCACAACTCACGTTTCATAATAGTTTTAGGTGTATATGCTGCACCACTAGGCTAGTTTTGGACCATATAACATGTGTAAGAAAGTTTACATCATTTTGTTGAGTGTCTATTTTTGTGTGCATTTACCTTGTCCATCTAGCTAGCTTTTGTTATTTTTTTAAAAAAATATTTAATTTCTAGCTATACAGAGCACGCATGTATGTCCAGTGGCTTGTTATAGGTGTTTAGTGTGTAACACACCCTTCCAATGAATTTTACTAATAAATTTCATGAATAAAAACTATGGAAGCATTTAAAGGCTTAATAGTCATTAAATGGGAAAAATCACCAAACCATCCTCACTAATCTTGTGTGTGGTTACAAATCATGTCAAAAGGCTAAATATACCCACCCACTACTGTTGGTGAAGTTAAATTAAATTATTTACATATATATGTACATAGTCACTATCAAAAAGAATGTTAATAAAAAATTGCAAATTGTTCCTTTTTGGAAGAGTATGCTAAATGTATTTCTTATCTAGGTGAATGTGTCCAACTAATACACCCCATGGATGTCATTTATGGTTTGTGGTTAATTAAATTAAAAACCGTCGAATAAATCTTGCATTTGCATCTTCGGGTAGATCTTCCCGCCAGTAGACGTACGCTCGTGCCGGAAGGAGAAGACGAAGGTGCCGACAAAGAGCTGCCGTGCGTGGACGTAGCTCAAGACCTGGACCCAAGTCCAGAAGGGCCCAAAGCCAACCTTGCCAGCAAAGGCAAGCCCCGGATCATTGACCCCGCCTTTAAAAATTATGCAATTATGTTTGCTACGATTGTGCATTTACGTTTCTGGAGTTGAATTGAAACCCTAGACGCATGATCCCTAGGTACCTATGCTATATCACTAGAATGCTAGGTCGATCGCTGCTATGATATAGGACCCGATAGAAGTCGAGTGATGTTCGTCACTCGCGAGAATAGGTTCTTATGTTGGAATCATAAGATCTTTATAAATGGATTGCTCATGTGGTAAGAGCATGGGATTGGGCTCCGGTCCAGTGGCTTTCATGGGCTAAGCTTTTGAACATACCAAACATTTGTCGGGAATGGGACCGGTAAGCCTAGTACCTTAATGAGACGGCGCGGGAACTCTTCCCTACTATTATTGAGTAATCACCTTACCGGCTAGCTACCAGGAAGGGGGGTGTATTGTGTGAGACTGGATACTTTGCGGGGTATACCAGCTAACCTTGCACCCAGGACTGTAGGCTTTGCTCCCAACCCGAGGACTTTTGGGAACTGCCTGGGAAAGTTGTTCTTGCGGGGGCAGCCTACCGTGTGTTTGGGTTTACCTTGCAAGGTTTGAATCAGTCGATTGTCGGCCTCTCACCGTTATCCGAGACTGCTTATTCAACTGGCCATGATATCCCATAATGATGGAACTCGAGGAATATTGTTGTATAAATTAATTGCTTGTCCAATTCTTGATTGAATTAGATGGCATACTTTCAAATGGTAATCAACTAGAACTTGTGCTAAAAGATTGAAAGTAAGGATCTACTCTTAGTAGCTGTTCAGCAAAAGAAACTCCACCGGCCAAAAGCCTTTCATGTCTAGAGTTTGGTGATGTAGTTATCACCCGACGGTTAAGTCTTGCTGAGTATTAGTATACTCAGCCTTGCTTTAAAACTGTTGTTGCAGGTGATGTTGGCCGGATGGGTGACGACAAGTGATGACATCACAGATGGCCTCCTGTGATGTTTACCATTGCGCTAGTTCAATTTATTTCCGCTGTTTTGAACTCTGAACCTTTACTCCATGTCAAGAACAATGGTTTGTAATAAAATGTTTACTCATGTTTTACTCTGGACTCGCCTTCGCGTGAGTTTTAATGCATGTGTCGATCCTCTGTATGTACTCCAAGTGATTTACCGAGCGTTAACCCGGCAACCAACGACAGGATGATACTTTACTATTTCTTAGTGACCAAAGTGGATCCGTCTTAGGCGATAGTACGGTATTTTCCTTGGCGGGTTGTCACAAAGAGTTGGATTAAATAATTAATCTATCACATCACCTGAACCCTGCATTGCATTCCGTGTAGACCTTCCCGACGAGGACTACTCGCTCGTGCCGGAAGCCGAGGAAGTCGGAGCTGACGCGGATCTGCAGTACCTGGAATTACTCGGAGACACCGAGGGTGCTCAGGCTAACCCTGCTAATGAAGGCAAGCCCCGGTGCATTTAAAACAGTATTTCAAAATTATATTGCAACTATATATGGATGATTGTGCATTTACATTCAGTAGCTGTTATGAAACCCTAGATGCATGATCCCTAGGTACCTTGTCCTTTACTAGTATGATAGGTTGATAGCGGCTATGCTATAGGACCGTTACAAGTCAAGTGATGCTCGTCACTCACGAGAATAGGTTCTTATGTTGGAACTATAAGATCTCCTTAATTGGATTGCTCATGTGGTAAGAGCATGGGATGTGGGCTCTGGTCCAATGGCTTTCGTGAGTTAAGTGTTTGAACGTACTAAGCAGTTGTTGGGAATGGGACCGATAAGCCTAGAACATTAATGAGGCGGTGAGGGATTTCACTGCCACTACTCTTGGGATGCGTCTCACAGCTAGCTACCGGTGGTGCACGTGTGAGTCTGGGTGCCTTGCGGGGTATACCAGATAACTGGTACCAAAGACTGTGGCCTTTTATCCCGACCCGCGGATTTTTGGGAACCGCTTGGTGGTTGTCCTCGCGGGGGCATCCCACTGTGTGTTTAGGTCTCCTTGCAAGGTTGTAAACCAATCGATTGTCGGCCTCTCACCGTTATCTGAGACTACTTACTCTACTGGCCATGAGATCTCTAATGATGGAAGTTGATGAATATTATGCTTGAATAATTGTATTGCTCGACTAATGCTTGTATTAGATGGCTAATTTAGAAAAGAGTAAACCAACTAGAACTTGTGCTAAAAGCTTGAAAGTAAGGACATACTGTTTGTTACTTTTCAGCAAAAGAAACCCAGTGGCCAAAAAGCCTGTCATGTCTAGAGTTGGTGAAGTAGTTATCACCGATGGGTAAGTCTTGCTGAGTATTAGTATACTCAGCCTTGCTATAATCTGTTGCTCCAGGTAATGCCTTTGGTGATGTGTGGGATCCCGCCTGACAGGGAGCTGGAGTGGGTGGATGACGATGAATGAAGGCATCATGGCGGCCTCCCGTGGTGTTTCCGCATTCCGCTTAGTTTAATTCCGCTGTTTTAAAAACTCTGAACTACGTTGTCATGTCAAAATCATCAGTTTGTAATAATTAAACCCTTCGGGGTGAATTTCTGTGGTTAATTATGTTGTATCTCTGGACTCGCCTTCGCGTGAGTTTTAATGCATATATGTCGATCCTTGTTGCTATAGAAGTGATTTACCGGGCGTTAACCAGGCGACTAACGACAGGATGATACTTTATTATTGCTTAATGACCAAAGTGGATTGGTTATAGGCGATAGTACAATATTTTCCTGGGCGGGTTGTGACACCTCCAAGGACCCAAATCCTTTTGGGTACCTAACCCAAAAGCTTAAACTTGTTTTGTGGGCCTACTCCTCCGGTGGAAGCGCATGGTTGATTGATAGTGGTGCCACTAATCATATGACCGAAGATGAAGGATTATTTGCATCCCTACCCTACGGAAACTATCATCTATGGAGACAATGGTCAAGGAGATGTTGTTGGTCTAGGTAAAATTGCTATCTCAACAACAAATTCAATTGAAGATGTTTATCATGTTCAAGGGTTAGGATACAACTTGTTGTCGGTTTCACAACTTTGTGAGAAAGGATACAATTGTCTCTTTACTCATGAGGGTGTGACCGTCTCTAGAAGGGAGGACTCCTCTATTGTCTTTGTGGGTCATCTACAGGGAAAGCTTTACTATGTGGATTTCACAAAAGTGAAGGTGGACCCTAAGGCTTGCTTAGTGGCAAAATCCGACTTGGGTTGGCTATGGCATCGCCAACTAGCCCATGTTGGCATGAGAAACTTGGCCAAACTTCAAAAAGACGAGCACATCCTAGGACAAACAAATGTTGTTTTTGAGAAAGATAGGTTATGTACTGCATGTCAAGCCGGGAAGCAAGTTGGAGCTCATCATCCCACCAAGAACATCCTATCCTCATCAAGACCATTAAAGCTACTACACATGGATTTATTTGGACCAATCGCCTACATAAGCATCAGTGGTAACAAATATGGTTTAGTAATTGTTGATGACTTTTTCCCATTTCACTTGGGCATTCCTTTTGCAAGATAAAAGTGAAGCAAAGGGAATTGTGAAGAAGTTCATTAGAAGAGTTTAAAATGAGTTCAAGCTCAAGAACATAATAAGTGACAACGGCTCGGAGTTTAGGAACACTCAAGTTGAAGAGTTCCTAGATGAAGAAGGCATCAAGCATGAACTTTCCACTCCGACACACCTCAACAAAATGGCATCATTGAGAGGAAGAGTCATACATTGATTGAAGCGGCTAGGACAATGCTTGATGAATACAAGACTCCTGACTCATTTTGGGCGGAAGCCATCAACACCGCATGCCATGTCACCAACCGCCTCTACCTCCACAAGTACTTGAACAAGACTCCCTACGAGATCATTACCGGTAAAAAGCCTAGTGTGCATTACTTTGGGGTCTTTGGGTGTAAGAGTTTCATACTTAACAAGAAACCCAAAGCCTCAAAGTTTGCATCCAAGGTTGATGAAGGTTTTCTCATTGGTTATGGAACTAACGAGCATGCCTATCGTGTTTTCAACAAAACCACCGGTTGTGTTGAGACCACGGTAGACGTGAAATTTGATGAATCTAACGGCTATCAGCGAGAGCAAGTTAGTGAAAACCTTGTAGATGATGAAGAGCCCCCAAGTGTATCAATCTTTTGAATGGGGACCGGTGAAGTGATGCCATGAGAGGTTCAAGTACAAGCTCTGGTTGACACAAGCAATCAAGATCCACCATCATCAACAAGAGTGGAACCACAAAGTTCTCAAGTTCATCAAGAAGAAGTTCATGGTGACGATCATGGACGGGGCTTTGATCACGGGTGAGAACAAGGTGGTGAAGCCCAAGAAGAAGTGCCACTAGTTGAAGATGATGATGATGATGATGATGGACCAATTCAATGTAAATCTCAAGCACCACAACCAAGAGTACATCAAATGGTTCAACGGGATCATCCCGTAGACAACATACTTGGGAGCATTCAAAGAGGGGTGACAACTCGCTCAAGGTTGACAAACTTTTGTGCATTCTACTCGTTTGTCTCCTCTTTGGAACCTCTTAGTGTGAAACAAGCTCTTGAGGATCCGGATTTGATTATTGCCATGGAGGAAGAGTTGAACAAATTCAAGAGAAATGAAGTTTGGGAAATGGTGCCAAGACCAAAGCAAAATGTGGTCGGCACCAAATGGGTCTTTAGGAACAAGTAAGATGAATTTGGTGTTGTCACAAAGAACAAGGCAAGGCTTGTTGGCAAAGGATATACTCAAGTTGAAGGCTTGGACTTTGGAGAGACTTATGCACCGGTAGCAAGGCTTGAGTCAATTCGTATCATTTTGGCCTATGCTACTCATCATGACTTCAAGCTACATCAAATGGATGTCAAAAGTTCTTTCTTGAATGTACCTCTCCAAGAAGAAGTATATGTTGAACAACCATCGTGCTTTGAAGATCCAAACTTCCCAAACCATGTGTACAAGCTCCATAAGGCGCTCTACGGGATTAAGCAAGCTCCTAACCTAGGCATGTGGTATCCCAAGGGCTCTACTTTTGATTTTCTTGGCTACTCTGATTCGGACTATGTCGGTTGCAAAGTAGAACGAAAGAGCACTACCGGGACTTGCCAGTTTCTTGGTACGTCTTTGGTGTCGTGGAGCTCAAAGAAGCAAAATTCGGTTGCTTTATCCATGGCCGAAGCCGAGTATGTGGTGGCTGGTGCTTGTTGTGCACAACTTTTGTAGATGAAGCAAACATTGAGTGACTACGGTTGAGAGTTTTGTAAGATTCCACTCTTGTGTGACAATGAGAGTGCCATCAAGCTAGCAAACAATCCGGTCCAACAATCTAGAACAAAGCACATAGACATTAGACATTAAGGGATCATGTGGCTAAGGGAGATATTGCTCTACATCATGTGAGCACCGAGAAGCAACTTGCCGATATTTTCACCAAGCCTATAGACAAGCAAAGGTTTTGTGCTTTGAGGAATGAGCTAAACATCTTGGATTCTGATAACTTGGCTTGACTTGTTGCACACAAATTGTTTGATGCCTAGATAGAGAGAAAAATGTTTTATTCTCTTCACCTTGTGTGTGTCTTACAAAACTTGGTTCTTCACATAGTGTTTGGTGATTATAGCTTTGATTGATTGGTTGTGACTAGTCACCAAAATCTATGGGTGCTCTACATGTCCATAGCCTTTATCTCTCCAAACTACCTCAGCTAGTTTCTCAATCTTATTCTCATAATCTTGAAGTTTGACAGTACTACCGACACGAGTTCGGAAGTACCGATATGAGCTCACTGTTGGAATTTCGAAACTTCAAGGTTCTACAAACGCCACGTCGGTACTACCGAGTCCCCCTCGGTAGAACTGACCCCCTGTCGGTACTTCCGATATGAGATCACTGGCTAAATTTCCTAGACCCCTCGGTAGTACCGAGCCTATGTCGGTACTACCGATAAACTCCGCGGGGGTATATATACCCCCAAACCAGACCAGTTTCTAGGGTTCCTTCTCATAATCGTTAGTGCCGCCCCTCTCCCCTCCTCTTTCAATCTTGAGGGGATCTCCAAACTCAACCGTAGAAACTTCAATCTAGCCACTCCATTAGATTCTCCATCCTCTGGAACATCCGATCCTCGCAGGGAGTTCGTCGATTCGCGCGGGAAAAGCTCAAGGTATTGATTCAAAATCCTCGTCGACCTATATCTCAATGTCATTGTCTCTAGGAGGAATGCTTTAGGGAATCATCTTTATATCCTTTCTAGAACACTTGCTCATGATCTTGTAGAGTTTTGTTGGCTAAATCTCTCAATCCATGGATTTTTTGAACTATTGCAGCGCCCGTCGACCCCGTGTCGGTAGTACCAACAGGCGGCTGTCACACGTGCTCAAGTCCATGAATCGAGTCGATTCTTTTTCAATCCTTCACATCCATTTTATGCAATATTTTCAAATCCCTCAGATGGGTCGTGCCGGTAAGCAAGTTGTCCAAGACGGCTCTGATGAGGATGACGTCCCTCTTGCTCAACGGAAGAGGAAAGTGGGCACGGATGCTCAACGCCCACGTGGTCGAGGCCGTCCTAACCCACCAGCTTCTCGTCACTCCACTAGCCAAGGTCACCGTGCCCGTACCAAGCAAGCACATCAACCGGATGACCACTACGATGATTATGAAGATATATCCTTGGACTCTCTTGCGAGTTTTGTCCTTAGGCCCTCTCTACCTCCTCGTCCGGCAACTCAAATGGGCATTCTCAAGATGGTGGACTACAAGAGTGGGTCTCACAACGTGTACAAGGAAAGGTACACCGATCCCGCTCTTTGGCAAAAGGAGTTTAATGCGGATATTCTTTTTTGGCTCAAATTCAATGCCGATTGGTATGAGTCGGTCATCCTTAGCAAGGAGCACTTGACCGTGGATATGAAGTCTATCAAGTGGGACAACTTAAGGTCACTCAACATTCTGACGGTCAATGAAGCCATTGATGTTTGTCATGCCAAGGGGTTAACTTCAATCATGGCACTTAATTATGATTGGAATGAAGAAGTCGTTGCCCAATTTTATGCTAACCTCTATGTCCGGCATGAGACGAAGACATCCCATTGTCTCTTGCAAGGCAAGCCCCTATCCGTCTTGTGACAACCCGCCCAGGAAAATATCGTACTACCGCCTAAACCAATCCACTTTGGTCATTAAGCAGTAATAAAGTATCATCCTGTCGTTAGTCGTCGGGTTAACGCCCGGTAAATCACTTATATAGCAACAAGGATCGAAACATATGCACTAAAACTCACACGAAGGCGAGTCCAGAGATACAACATAATTAACATCCGAAATCTTACCCCTGAAGGGTTTAATTATTACAAACCGAAGTTTTTGTCATAGCAACGTAGATCAGAGTTTTCGAAACAGCGGAAATCAACTAAGCGGAAAGCGAGAACACCACGGGAGGCCAGCCATGATGCCTTCATTCGTCATCCTCCACCCACTCCAGCTCCCAGGCGGGCGGGATCTCTCCGGGCCACACATCACCAAAAGCATTACCTGGATCTACATAATATAGCAAGGCTGAGTATACTAATACTCAGCAAGACTTACTCGTCGGTGATAACTACTTCACCAACTCTAGACTTGAAAGGCTTTTTGGCCACTAGATTTCTTTTGCTGAAAAGTAACAAAGAGTATGTCCTTAATTTCAAGATTTTAGCTCAAATTCTAGTGGTTTAAGCTTTACTAACTTTGCCATCTAGTATAGACAAGGTTGTACCATACAAATAATCAAGCATAATGGTTCATCGACTTCCATCATTAGGGATCTCATGGCTAGTGGAGTAAGTAGTCTCAGATAACAGTGAGAGGCCGACAATCGATTGATTCAAACCTTGCAAGGTAGGCCTAAACACACGTTGGGATGCCCCCGCGAGGACAACCACCAAGTGGTTCCCAAAACTCTTCGGGTCGGGATCGAATCTTACAATCTTTGGTGTAGGCTATCCGGAATACTCCGCGAGGCACCCGGACTCACCATACACCACCGGTAGCTAGCCGTGAGACGCATTCCAAGATGAGTAATAGTAAGATCCCTCACCGCCTCATTAAGGTACTAGCCTTACCGGTCCCATTCCCGACAAGTGCTTAGTATGTTCAAACACTTAACCCACAATAGCCATTGGACCGGAGCCCACATCCCATGCTCTTACCACATGAGCAATCCATTTAAGGAGATCTTATGATTCTTATCTAGGAACCTATTCTCGCGAGTGACATCATCACCCGACTTGTAACGGTCCTATAGCTTAGCAACTATCGACCTATTATACTAGTAAGGACACAGGTACCTAGGGATCATGCATCTAAGGTTCTATACAACTCCTGAACTTAAATGCACAAACATCCATAGATAAGGGTACGATAATTTGAAAAACTGGGTCATATGCACCGGGGCTTGCCTTCGTCAGCAAGGTTAGTCTGAGCACCCTCGGTGTCGTCGAGTACTTCCACATACTGCAGAGCAGCTTCCACTTCTCCTCCCTCGTCTTCTGGGACGAGCGAGTAGTCACCGTCAGGAAGATCTACACGGAATGCAATGCAGGGTTCAGGTGATGTGGCAGTTTGTTTATCTTATCCAACTCTTGTTGGTCATATTCACCTTAACAAATAATTAACTATTACTTTCTTTTTATGAGGGTTAATATTGATATATGTTTCATTCCTTTATCACACACTTGAATTAATGTTTCTTTTATACTTGTTATTTCATGTGAAGGTTTAACACTTTTACCTCTCACTAGTAAAGGTATATACAAAGATAAACATTTATAAATTAATTCTTCAACAGCAAGGGTGTGTTTTTAGCCCTTAAACAAATTTGACAACATTTCACAAAAAAGGGTAAAAGAAGGTAAAAGGCATTTTCCTAATTCAATTAAAGCATTACTCCATAAGGGCCTTTAAAGCTTTTATCGAACAATAAATCACTAAAAATTTAAAGGAAGGTTTCTCAAGCATCACCACATCCATACTGAAGCACTGGACTCACAGGCAAAACTTGGAAGCTAGAAAATAAAATACTTTGGAAAAAGAACAAAAACTAGCTAGCAAAACAAATTAAATGCATACAAAACTAAATAAGCATCAAAATGCTCCAATCTCCCTCATACATGCTCTCTGGCCCTAAACCAGCCTAAAGAACCAGCAAGCACACCTAGACCCACTATTGATCTTGCTTTATTAATTTACAAAGGAAAACATGCACAATTTAAGAATAAATATTTCTGTTCATCCAAAAATTACGATTCATTCACCAGAGGTGTGTCTTGGCATAAAAAGAAAGCATGCACAAGTTAGGCACAAAAACGTAAATAATTTTAGCTACAAAAATCATCTAGGCAGAATCTACATAAAGGAGAAACAATTTATATAAACAGATTTACAACATAACTTTGTGCAATTTTTGGCACAGGAGCTAGTCATGACCTAATGCACAACATATCCAAAAATTGGACACGGAGGATTTACAGAGTTTGAGATATTGCAGATCTAGGTTTTTCACATTCCTATTTTTCATGCTCAAAATATCAAGAATCAGGCTATGTGAGTATAACAAAAGTTGTAGTATTTTACACAACGAATCCAACAAAATTGGTTTTGCATTTTTCTGAATTTTCTATGATTTTCTACGCATTTTACAAGTTTCAGCAAAATGGATGTACTATTGAAGATGTAACTTTGCGCCGAGGCCCTCGAAAAGATTTAGGACCACGAAATTGGGTCCTTCGGCCCACGGGACGGCGGGCTCGCCGGAAATCCGGCAGCTCCAGCGGCGCTCCCGGCCGGGGAAAGGGTCGGGGCGGACCACAAGCTCACCTAGGACGCGTTGGTGCTCGGCGTTTGGGCGGAGAAGGCACCAACGGCGGCGTGCGGCGATGGCCGGCGGCGACGGCCGCGGCGGCTCGGGCTGCGGAGAAATTCGGGGGCGGGGAAGTTCAAAGTGCGGCCGTTGGAGCTCGAGGGTGATCTAGGGGAGGGCTAGGAGGGTTTGGCCAGCGGCGGGAGCGAGCGGAGCGGTGAGCTCACCGGCGGCGGCGGCAATGGCGGTCTGCGGCGGGGATGGCATGAAGAGGAGGAGGAAACAGCGGCCTTAAATGGAGCTCGCGTCTCGCGGTGACGATGGGGTGACGGCGCGGATTCCGCCGTACCACGGCGCCCTTGGCCGGCGCGCGTACGGGCGGCAGCGTGGACGGACCGACGGTCCGCCGCACGCACGGCACGCGTACGGTGTCACGGCGGGGGTTCGGTTGAGGCGCCTCGGGGCGCGGCGTCGGCCCTGGGGGGCGCGTGGCCTTGGACCGCGCGCGTCCTCGGACGGAGGGACGTCGGACGGCGTGCCGGCGCGGACACCGAGGGCGCGGGTGCGCGAGCGCGGCGTCGCGACGCGACGTCGCGGCGCTCGGCACGGCCGGCCCGCTTTTATTTTCTTTGAGCCCTACTTTAGACACTAATTACTCCAAAAATTTGAATAGAAGTTGACCAAACTTTCAATATGAAAATTGTAGATCCAGCAACCCTTTATCACTTTCAAAAAGGCTATATAGGGTTTTTCTCAACAGAATTTACAAGGGAGGCTTGCCAACTTTGAATGCCAGCCTGTGTTCATGAACAGGAGATAATGACCTTTGAGCAAGTTTTTCAGGCTTTTCCACTCAAAATTTGAAATGCCAATCTACATGAAAGTTATGTCCCTCAACAAGCTGGACAACTTTCATAAAGGTAGATTTTTAAGTGTTTAGGTGAATTTTGGAGAACGCGGCAAAAGTTCCAAAAGACATCTATGGGCACTAGGGTTTAAGTGGGGTTTGACCAAGACTTTGACCATGGGTTGGCCCCACATGTGTGTCCACTAGATCAAAGGGGTTATTAGAGTTGGTTGGTGAGTTTTTCGAGGTGAGGGCCCAGGTTGACCGTGATTTGACCACCGTCAGCCGAGTTGACCGACGATTAGGGTTAATTAAAAACCTGGGGCGTCACATGTCTCCTATGAAAGATTTGCTCAGATTCTTGGCTTTGGTGAGGAGGATCTTGGCTGCCCTAAGCTTCATGGTGGAGAAATCCCGCTTGATAGTGTAACATCCCTGATGTTTATCTATGCTTATGACCTCACCTAGCTTTGTTAATTAAGGTTAATTAGTCCCTAAGCAAGTTTGACATTGTTGGTCACACTTTTGCACAAAAGACCTTGGTCAAAATCCCAAACCATGGTCAAACCCCAAGTGCTCCTTAAATGCTAGATTAGTTTTCTTGCGCGTTCTCAAAATTTCAATATAGAACTTCAAAATCGGCCAACACCAAAGTTGCTCAGTTTTTCCGGGAACATGTTTCATTCCATTACTAGCATTTCAAATTCTGAGGTTTGAGCCCTCAAAAACTCAGTCAAAGCGCTGCTGAACAGTTTGCCCGAGCCATACAAAGCTGCAACTTCGAAGAAGTTTATCTTCAAATCTGTTGAGAATTTGACCGGTCGGCCTTTACGAAAGTTGGAGAGGGTTATCTGGTCTACAACTTCGTATTTGGTCAATTGAACTTTAGTTCAAAGTTTTTGAGTTTGAATCGGTCAAAGTAGGGTACAGCAAATTGATGTCGGGCTGGGACGTCGGAGCGTGCTCCGCGCGCGACGTCGCGCTGTCGGCGCCGCGCCGCCGCCACGCACCGGGCCCACACCGCCCGCCGTCCGCACGCGCGTCACGGCGAGGACCACACGTCGATCTTCGTTGGCGGGGCCCACGGCCTCGCGCCCACCCCCGCCCGCACGCCCGCGCGCGCGCGCGCGCCGGCGGCCGGCCGCGCGTGCGCGCGCCTTTGCCACGGCCACGCGCGCGCCCACACGCCGGGCCCGGCCGGCCGAACCACCCGGCATGCATGCGCGCCATTAGGCCCTCCCTACGCCCCATGTACCCCTCCTCCCTCGCATTTGCTCGGGCGCCACACCGCGCGGGTGCCTCTGCGTCCGCCGTCGACGCCGCGCAGAGCTCGCTGGTGCACCCCACGGTCCACTGCCCCTGCTCGAGTTCAAGCACTGTAAAAGCCTCCACCCGCACCCCTTGGACCCTCCCGTGCACATGCATTGGCCGGTCGACTCACCTGCTCGTCGGCATTGCGGCCGCCGCGGCCGACCGCCGCCTCCCTCTCCGTCGACCGTCGCCGAAGCTGTTTTCCGCCAAACCAACCACACCAAGCGACCGAGGGTGAGTCCAAACCCCACCCTAGCCGCTCACTCGCCGGGGTCCGGCCACCCCTCGCCGCCGGCCAGCCTTCCTCTACCGCCGGGGATCCGATTGTAATCTTAGTTTTTGATCGGGGGCCTTGCTGCAAAATGACATCATCAGATCTAGGGTTAAAAGTCTGAGTCTTGTAAAATCAATATAAAATCATAGGAAAATCGTAAAATACAAACTCAACTGTTCTGGAATCCTTGTGAAGAAACCTAACTTTTCAAGAAAGCGAGTTTCAAATTTCAGTGTAGATTTTAAATGATTTTGAATTGATCAGTTTGAGTAAATTTGAAATAACTTGAAATATATAAATGCTATGGATGTGAATTTTGGATATGTTGTCAATATTATCATTCCTGGCATGGTGTACAAAATTGGCACTTAAATCATGTGTATATCTTCATTTAAGAATTTATATTGATTTCAGCATGTTCTCAATTTATTAATTGTTTAAATTTATTTGTTGATCCAATGCCTTCCAATTTTCTGTTGTAGCTTTGCAATACTTATTAGTATATTTCATAAATTAGAGATGAATTTTTGACATGTTTAGATTGCGCTGCTAATTTATGGTGGTTAGTTTGAGTTAAATTCAAATCCATATTTCTACTGCAGCAATGGATGTGATTTTTGGTGTGAGAGCTAAATATGTCTTTATCATGTTGTGTGCCAAGTTATAGCTTCAGATGCTATGTATATTTTGTCTTATGATTTATTTATGCTCTTGGTAGCTTAAACTTCTTACATTTATCATAACTGTTTTGTAGCTTTGTTTTGCCTCATGCTTGGCCAGAATTTGTGTGTTGCTGTTATTTGCATGCTAGTAGAATTTCTTGGTCAGTTTGTTTATATATTTGCTTGAATTAATTTCCTAAGAAATCAAGCTTTGAACTAGCAAAATAAAGGGAAAACAAACATATCTCCATTTGCAGCTTAAATTCAAGCTTGGGATTTATAAAACTATCCCTGCACAGCCCCAAATCACTTTAGTGAAGTTTACTTAACTAATGGGCTTATATGTGTACACAGTCACCATTAAACAAGAATAAAGTTTCCCACCCATCCACTTGTCCTTGGTGAAGAGAAGTTTAATTAAAAACTTGTTAAGGTGAATATGACCAACAAACACACCTATGTTTATCTCTGAATTCAGAACTGAATTTAATTTCTTAAGTTTGTATACTTGAATCATAATGCATCTGCATATCGTATAGAACTTCCCGACGGGAACTACAAGCTGGTGCCTGAGTCTGAAGGAGAACCAGCTGAGGGAGAAGTGAATGTGGTGGAAGTGCAGCAAGACCCGAACCAAAGTTCGGAGGATCTCGCTTCTGACTTTGCCAGTGAAGGCAAGCCCCGGAGCATAACCTACTTTTGCTAACTCCTGAAATATTCTATGCGATGTTTATGCATTTACGTTCAGGAGTTGAATTGAAACCTTAGATGCATGATCCTAGATTCCTACGTTCAAATACTAGCATATCAGGTTGCTAGTTGTCGTGCTTAGGACCACGGCAGAAGTCGAGTGATGACCGTCACTCGCGAGCTATATGTCTGTTATGTTGGAACCATAAGATTGTTGAACTTATCTGCTCATGTGGTAAGAGAATGGGACCGACTCCGGTCAGTAGATGTACAGTGGTTAAGCTTTCGAACGTACTAAGCATTTATCGGGACTGGGACCAGTAAGCCTAGTACTTTCCTGATCCGGCAAGGGAACTCTCTACCACTAAACCCGGGAGTGATCCCTAGATACTAGGTAGTGGTACATAGGTGGATCCGGGCGGTCAGATACCGTGACCTGGTAACCTTGTACCAGGGACTGTGGACTTGATCCCGAACTGAGGACGGTTGGGAACCGCCTGGTTGGTGTATACCCCACCCATTTTGGTTTTATTTGTCATTCTTGGGGTATGCATTCTCCCGTATGTTTAGATCCACCTTGCAAGGTTACTAATCGATCGATCGTCGGCCTCTCACCGTTATCTGAGACTGCTTAACCATCCACTCTATGTCCCTTAATGATGGAATTGAGAAGGAATTTGTATACTTGTTTAATTTGTATTGTACAACTCATGCTTGAATTAGTTGGCTAATCTAGTAATGGTTAAATGAATAGAATTTGGAGCTAAAATTTGAAAGTAAGGACATACTCTTTGTTACTTTTCAGCAAAACAACCCACCAGCCATAAAGCCTTGCATGTCTAGAGAGTTGGTGATTTTACAATCACCCGACGGTTAAGTCTTGCTGAGTATTAGTATACTCAGCCTTGCTTTTGTTGATGCTTTTCAGGTGATGATGTGTCTGATGATGGCTTTCCGTGGCCTGGTTCTCTCGTTGGGAGTACGAGTGGGAGGATGACAGTGCTTAGTGGCATCACAGATGGCCTCGTGTGATGTTGCTTGTGTCGTTTAGTATTTTATTTCCGCTGTGTTTCGACCTCTGAACTATTTACCTTTATGTTAAAGACTAGGTTTGTAATAATGAACCTTTGAAGGATGTTATGTAATAATTTGTGACTTGTTTATCTCTGGACTCGCCTACGTGTGAGTTTGTTGTACAATTGTCGATCCTGTGATGTAAGTGATTTACCGAGTTTGACCCGGCAGAGACGACAAGTTACTTCTATATTATTGCTTAGTGGCCAAGAGGAGTGGTTTAGGCAATAATATTGAATTAATTTGAGCGGTTCTGTCACAGCTAAGCCTACCCCCCCTTAACAAGGATCTCGTCCCGAGATTGGAATTTAAAGACAAAGGTTGGGGAAAAGACACTTACGATTCTGGACTTGTAAGAATCCCGGATAATGAGTGTTAAGATAGTGTTCAGTTTCCCATGTGGCTTCCTCTTCCGTATGATGACTCCATAAGATCTTGTACATGGTCACTGACTTTCTCCTTGTCTTTCTCTCCTTCATGTCAAGAATCTGTATCGAATGTTCGACCAGCGAAAGATCTGGTTGTATCCATGCATTGGCTTCATTGATAACCCTCATTTCAGGTTCATGGGCACACTTCCTTAATTGAGACACGTGAAACACGTTGTGGACAGCAGCAAACCGCTCGGGTAGGCGAATGCGATAAGCAACTGGTCCACAAATTTCCGTAATTTCATAAGGGCCAATGTATCTTAGAGCTAATTTCCCTTTTACTCCAAATCTTTGTACCCCTTTTGTGGGTGAAACTGTCAAATACACCTTTTCACCAACTTGGTATTCCCTTACGGTTTTTCCCTTGTCATGGTAACTCTTTTGTCTGATCTGTGCGGCTTTTATGTTTTCTTTTATCACTTCGACCCTCTCTTCAGCTTCTTTAACTAAATTTGGGCCAAAGAACTTCCGCTCTCCTACATGAGACCAGTTCAAAGGGGTGCGACATCTTCGCCCATAAAGAGCCTCAAAAGGTGCCATCTTCAAGCTAGCCTGATAGCTATTATTGTAAGAAAATTCTGCCAGGGCCAAGCATTTGTCCCAACTCTTGTCAAAGTGAATAATACATGCCCGAAGCATGTCTTCGACAATTTGGTTGACTCTTTCTCTCTGTCCATCCGTCTGAGGATGATAGGCGGAACTGCGGATTAACTTTGTTCCCAAGTTTTCGTGTAACGGTTCCCAAAAACGAGCTATAAAGTGAGGACCTCGATCAGAAATGATGGTCTTAGGGATTCCGTGCAATCGCACTATGCGGTCAAGATAGATCTCTGCATAGTCTTTGGCTGAGTAATTGCTGTTAACAGCGATGAAATGTGCAGTCTTGGTTAACCTATCTACCACGACCCAGATAGAATCGTGATTCTTGGACGTGAGTGGCAACCCCACAATGAAGTCCATACTGATGTCATCCCACGTCCATGAAGGTCTGGGTAAAGGTTGGAGAGTACCTACTGTTTTTAAATGGCTTCCCTTGATTCTGGAACATGTGTCGCACTCAGAAACATACTTTGCTATGTCGACATTCATGTTTGACCACTAAAAATTCCCTTTCAAATCTTGGTACATTTTACTACTCCTAGCGTGAATTGAGAACTTGGAGAGATGAGCCTCATCCAAAATTTCCTTCCTGGGGGTAGGGTCTTCTGGAACAACGAGACGCTGCCCAAACTAAATTGTACCATTTGGGTCTTGTCGGAAGCACGTGTATTTTGGATCATTTTGAGACAACCTCTGCTTGATGGTTTTAATTCCCTCGTCACTGGCTTGAGCCATCACTAATTTATCCCACAAGACAGACTCTACCGAGATGGTATTCAACATGCCTTGAGGAACAATTTCTAGGCGTAATTTACTTAGTTCACTGCACAAGGTATCCCTATATGATTCGGCGGACAAGCAGTAGCAATGACTCTTGCGGCTGAGAGCATCCGCAACTTTGCCGGGGTGGTAGTGCACCTCAAGATCGTAATCCTTAATGAGTTCTAACCACCTCCTTTGACGCATATTCAAATCAGCTTAGGTAAAGATATACTTGAGACTTTTATGATCGGTGTAGATATTGCAACGGATTCCATTAAGTAATGCCTCCAGATTTTCAAGGCATGAACGACCGCTGTTAGCTCAAGATCATGAGTTGGATAATTCTTCTCATGTGGGCGGAGTGCTCTAGAAGCATAAACAATGACTCGGTTTTCTTGCATGAGGACACAACCCAGACCTGTGCCCGAGGCATCACAATAAACCTCATATGGCATGGAGTTATCGGGTTGAGCTAACACTGGGGCAGAAGTTAGGTACTGCTTTAGAGTTTGGAAAGCATTCTCACATTTTTGATCCCACGTGAATTTGACCCCTTTCTTCGACAATATAGTCATAGGTTTGGCGATTCTGGAAAAATCCGGGACAAAGCGACGGTAATATCCAGCCAACCCAAGAAAGCTTCTGATTTGATGGACGGACTTTGGTGGCTTCCAGTCCATCACTTCTTGTACTTTACTTGGATCCACGGATGTACCTTCATTAGATATGGTGTGCCCTAAGAACTTGACACTATCCATCCAGAATTCGCATTTGTTGAAATTATCGGCTCATGTGGTAAGAGCATGGGACCGACTCCATTCAATAGATGTCAGTGGTTAAGCTTTTGAACGTACTAAACATTGCCTACCCCCCTTAACAAGGATCTCATCCCGAGATCGGAATTTAAAGACAAAGGTTAGGGGAAAAGACACTTACGATTCTGGACTTGTATGAATCCCGGATAATGAGTGTTAAGATAGTGTTCAGTTTCCTATGTGGCTTCCTCTTCCGTATGATGACTCCATAAGATCTTGTACATGGTCACTGACTTCCTCCTTGTCTTTCTCTCCTTCATGTCAAGAATCCGTATTGAATGTTCGACCAGCGAAAGATCTGGTTGTATCCATGCGTTGGCATCATTGATAACCCTCATTTCAGGTTCATGGGCACACTTCCTTAATTGAGACACGTGGAACACGTTGTGGACAGCAACAAACCGCTCGGGTAGGCGAATGCGATAAGCAACTGGTCCACAAATTTCCGTAATTTCATAAGGGCCAATGTATCTTAGAGCTAATTTCCCTTTTACTCCAAATCTTTGTACCCCTTTTGTGGGTGAAACTGTCAAATACACCTTTTCACCAACTTGGTATTCCCTTACGGTTTTTCCCTTATCATGGTAACTCTTTTGTCTGATCTGTGCGGCTTTTATGTTTTCTTTTATCACTTCGACCCTCTCCTCAGCTTCTTTAACTAAATTTGGGCCAAAGAACTTCCGCTCTCCTACATGAGACCAGTTCAAAGGGGTGCGACATCTTCGCCCATAAAGAGCCTCAAAAGGTGCCATCTTCAAGCTAGCCTGATAGCTATTATTGTAAGAAAATTCTGCCAGGGCCAAGCATTTGTCCCAACTCTTGTCAAAGTGAATAATACATGCCCGAAGCATGTCTTCAACAATTTGGTTGACTCTTTCTCGTCTATCCATCCGTCTGAGGATGATAGGCGGAACTGCGGATTAACTTTGTTCCCAAGTTTTCGTGTAACCGTTCCCAAAAACGAGCTATAAAGTGAGGACCTCGATCAGAAATGATGGTCTTAGGGATTCCGTGCAATCGCACTATGCGGTCAAGATAGATCTCTGCATAGTCTTTGGCTGAGTAATTGCTGCTAACAGCGATGAAATGTGCAGTCTTGGTTAACCTATCTACCATGACCCAGATAGAATCGTGATTCTTGGACGTGAGTGGCAACCCCACAATGAAGTCCATACTGATGTCATCCCACGTCCATGAAGGTCTGGGTAAAGGTTGGAGAGTACCTGCTGTTTTTAAATGGCTTCCCTTGATTCTGGAACATGTGTCGCACTCAGAAACATACTTTGCTATGTCGACCTTCATGTTGGACCACCAAAAATTCCCTTTCAAATCCTGGTACATTTTACTACTCCTAGGGTGAATTGAGAACTTGGAGAGATGAGCCTCATCCAAAATTTCCTTCCTGAGGGTAGGGTCTTCTGGAACAATGAGACGCTGCCCAAACCAAATTCTACCATTTGGGTCTTGTCGGAAGCACGTGTATTTTGGATCATTTTGAGACAACCTCTGCTTGATGGTTTTAATTCCCTCGTCACTGGCTTGAGCCATCACTAATTTATCCCACAAGACAGACTCTACCGAGATGGTATTCAACATGCCTTGAGGAACAATTTCTAGGCGTAATTTACTTAGTTCGCTGCACAAGGTATCCCTATATGATTCGGCGGACAAGCAGTAGCAATGACTCTTGCGGCTGAGAGCATCCGCAACTTTGCCGGGGTGGTAGTGCACCTCAATATCGGAATCCTTAATGAGTTCTAACCACCTCCTTGGACGCATATTCAAATCAGCTTGGGTAAATATATACTTGAGACTTTTATGATCGGTGTAGATATTGCAACGGGTTCCATTAAGTAATGCCTCCAGATTTTCAAGGCATGAACGACCGCTGCTAGCTCAAGATCGTGAGTTGGATAATTCTTCTCATGTGGGCGGAGTGCTCTGGAAGCATAAGCAATGACTCGGTTTTCTTGCATGAGGACACGGCCCAGACCTGTGCCCGAGGCATCACAATAAACCTCATATGGCTTGGAATTATCGGGTTGAGCTAACACTGGGGCGGAAGTTAGGTACTGCTTTAGAGTTTGGAAAGCATTCTCACATTTTTCATTCCACGCGAATTTGACCCCTTCAACAATTTAGTCATAGGTTTGGCGATTCTGGAAAAATCCGGGACGAAGCGACGGTAATATCCAGCCAACCCAAGAAAGCTTATGATTTGATGGACAGATTTTGGTGGCTTCCAGTCCATCACTTCTTGTACTTTACTTGGATCCACGGATGTACCTTCATTAGATATGGTGTGCCCTAAGAACATGACACTATCCAACCAGAATTCGCATTTGTTGAACTTATCGGCTCATGTGGTAAGAGCATGGGACCGACTCTGGTCAATAGATGTCAGTGGTTAAGCTTTTGAACATACTAAACATTGCCTACCCCCCTTAACAGGGATCTCGTCCCGAGATCGGAATTTAAAGACAAAGGTTGGGGGAAAGACACTTACAATTCTGGACTTGTAAGAATCCCGGATAATGAGTGTTAAGATAGTGTTCAGTTTCCCATGTGGCTTCCTCTTCCGTATGATGACTCCATAAGATCTTGTACATGGTCACTGACTTTCTCCTTGTCTTTATCTCCTTCGTGTCAAGAATCCGTATCGGATGTTCGACCAGCGAAAGATCTAGTTGTATCCATGCGTTGGCTTCATTGATAACCCTCATTTCAGGTTCATGGGCACACTTCCTTAATTGAGACACATGGAACACGTTGTGGACAGCAGCAAACCGCTCGGGTAGGCGAATGCGATAAGCAACTGGTCCACAAATTTCCATAATTTCATAAGGGCCAATGTATCTTGGAGCTAATTTCCCTTTTACTCCAAATCTTTGTACCCCTTTTGTGGGTGAAACTCTCAAATACACGTTTTCAACAACTTGGTATTCCCTTACGTTTTTCCCCTTGTCATGGTAACTCTTTTGTCTCATCTGTGCGACTTTTATGTTTTCTTTTATCACTTCGACCCTCTCTTCGGCTTCTTTAACTAAATTTGGGCCAAAGAACTTCCGCTCTACTACTTGGGACCAGTTCAAAGGGGTGCGGCATCTTCGCCCATAAAGAGGCTCAAAAGGTGCCATCTTCAAGCTAGCCTGATAGCTATTATTGTAAGAAAGTTCTTGCAGGGCCAAGCATTTATCCCAACTCTTGTCAAAGTGAATAATACATGCCCAAAGCATGTCTTCGACAATTTGGTTGACTCTTTCTCTTTGTCCATCCGTCTGAGGATGATAGGCGGAACTGCGGATTAACTTTGTTCCCAAGTTTTCGTGTAACCGTTCCCAAAAACGAGCTATAAAGTGAGGACCTCGATCAGAAATGATGGTCTTAGGGATTCCGTGCAATCGCACTATGCGGTCAAGATAGATCTCTGCATAGTCTTTGGCTGAGTAATTGCTTGCTAACGCCGATGAAATGTGCAGTCTTGGTTAACCTATCTACCATGACCCAGATAGAATCGTGATTCTTGGACGTGAGTGGCAACCCCACAATGAAGTCCATACTGATGTCATCCCACGTCCATGAAGGTCTGGGTAAAGGTTGGAGAGTACCTGCTGTTTTTAAATGGCTTCCCTTGATTCTGGAACATGTGTCCCACTCAGAAACATACTTTGCTATGTCGACCTTCATGTTTGACCACCAAAAATTCCCTTTCAAATCTTGGTACATTTTACTACTCCCAGGGTGAATTGAGAACTTGGAGAGATGAGCCTCATCCAAAATTTCCTTCCTGAGGGTAGGGTCTTCTGGAACAACGAGACGCTGCCCAAACCAAATTGTACCATTTGGGTCTTGTCGGAAGCAGGTGTATTTTGGATCATTTTGAGACAACCTCTGCTTGATGGTTTTAATTCCCTCGTCACTGGCTTGAGCCATCACTAATTTATCCCACAAGACAGACTCTACCGAGATGGTATTCAACATGCCTTGAGGAACAATTTCTAGGCGTAATTTACTTAGTTCGCTGCACAAGGTATCCCTATATGATTCGGCGGACAAGCAGTAGCAATGACTCTTGCGGCTGAGAGCATCCGCAACTTTGCCAGGGTGGTAGTGCACCTCAAGATCGTAATCTTTAATGAGTTCTAACCACCTCCTTTGACGCATATTCAAATCAGCTTGGGTAAAGATATACTTGAGACTTTTATGATCGTTGTAGATATTGCAACGGGTTCCCATTAAGTAATGCCTCCAGATTTTCAAGGCATGAACGACCGCTGCTAGCACAAGATCGTGAGTTGGATAATTCTTCTCATGTGGGCGGAGTGCTCTGGAAGCATAAGCAATGACTCGGTTTTCTTGCATGAGGACACAACCCAGACCTGTGCCCGAGGCATCACAATAAACCTCATATGGCTTGGAGTTATCGGGTTGAACTAACACTGGGGCGGAAGTTAGGTATTGCTTTGGAGTTTGGAAAGCATTCTCACATTTTTCATCCCACGTGAATTTGACCCCTTTCTTCAACAATTCAGTCATAGGTTTGGCGATTCTGGAAAAATCCAGGACGAAGCGACGGTAATATCCATCCAACCCAAGGAAGCTTCTGATTTGATGGACGGACTTTGGTTGCTTCCAGTCCATCACTTCTTGTACTTTACTTGGATCCACGGATATACCTTCATTAGATATGGTGTGCCCTAAGAACTTCACACTATCCAACCAGAATTCGCATTTGGAGAACTTGGCATAGAGTTTATGATCCCTCAAACATTGAAGAACAATGTGAAGATTTTCAGCATGCTCTTCTTCGCTCTTGGAATAAACCAAGATGTCGTCGATGGAAACCACCATGAATTTATCCAGTTCAGTCATGAACACTGAGTTCATGAGGTACATGAAGTAGGCAGGTGCATTAGTAAGACCGAAGGACATAACTAGATATTCATACAACCCATATCGTGTGGAGAAGGCAGTCTTGGGAATATCGCAAGGCCGAATCTTTATCTGATGACAACCAGACCTAAGATCAATTTTGGAAAAGACCTTGGCTCCGTCTAGTTGATCAAACATTTCATCAATGCGGGGTAGGGGGTATTTGTTTTTGATGGTGACCGCATTGAGAGGGCGGTAGTCCACGCATAGCCTCAAACTACCATCTTTATTTTTAACAAAGAGAGCAGGACATCCCCAAGGAGAAGAACTCGGGCGAATGAAACACTTGTCCAATAATTCCTGAAGCTGGGTCTTCAACTCAGCCAGCTCCTTCGGTGGCATACGATAAGCTCTTTTCGAAATAGGTGTCGTACCAGGTTGTAGTTCAATCACGAACTCAATGTCCCGATCCGGTGGCATGCCCGGCAAATCATCAGGGAAGACATCCGGGTAATCACAGAAAACTGGGATTTCCTCTAAGTTCATGGCTATTGAGACATAGGCACTAGGATCCATCGGTTCCCTCAAAGGTAAGTAAAGAGTCGAGACACCGACAACAGGTGAAGTGATTTCTATTCTTCGTTCAGCAATATCCAATGTTACTTTATGATGTGTCGTCCAATCCATGCCCAAAATGACATCTATTCCAACTAGCCCCAAGGTTAAGAGACTGGTCTGGAAGGCCTTGCTACCTAGCTGCAAAGGTACACTCTTGACTAGTGTGTTGGAGGATATTTTCCCTCCGGGGGTTGCGATCTTAAACTCATTCTTAACTCAAAGCACATTTAGACCCAAGTTGACCTGTGTACTTTGGTTCATAAAGCTATGTGTAGCACTGGAATCAAACAAAATCTTAACAGGTTTGCCATGGATAGAGAAGGTACCCGTCATAGCTGCTGCTCCCTCAGGAATTCCCACCATTGTGGTGAAGTTGAGACGACCCTGCTTGACTTGCACGGTCTGCTTCTTCCCCTTGTCCTTATTGTTCTGAGGTTGTCCCCGTCCCTAATTTTGCTACCTGGGTTAAGGACAGGCATTCATAAAATGCCCGGGTTTCCCACAATTGTAGCAGCGTCCTTCATTATTGGTGTGGGCAGGTGGGGTGCATTGGGACTAGCATTCTGCTGCTGAAAATTTGGGGAACAGAAATTCCCTTGCTGCTGATCTTGGGGAGGTTTCACAACCCAACGTCCAGAACGTTGGTTCCACTGAAAATTCTGCGGTGCCTTCTGAACTATGCGGAACTTGCGCTTAGGCGCATTGTTAGAGTTGAACGCAGCCTTCCTTTTCTTTGCATGCTGCACCTTATTCATTGCATCCTCCTGGGATATGGCCAGGTCCACTATCTCATGATAGCTGTTCGTCTTGATGGGGTTCAGCTTTTCATAAAGCTCAGGATCAAGACCCCTACGAAAGTGATCCATTTTCTTGGCATTTGTATCAACATAGTAGTCACCATACTAACACAGATTGTTGAATTTCTGTGCATACTGATACACAGAGTCAGAAACCTGCCTCAAGTTCAAGAGCTCATTCAACTTCCTCTTCACCATCCCCTTAGGAATGTGATGATTCTTAAACGCAGTCTTGAATTCTTCCCATGTGATCTCATCCCATTAGGCTGCATCATCTTGAAGTGATCCCACCAAAGCAGTGCCGGACCACGAAGATACATTACTGCAAACTTAACCTTTCACTCCTCGGAGCATGGCAAGGTGAGAACATCCAACCTGGCTTCAATAGCACACAACCAAGCATCTGCCTCTAATGGTTCCTCCGCTTTGTGAAAAAGCGGCGGTTTCAGTGCAGAGAACTGAGCATATGTAGACACTTGAGGATCTTCATCTTGCTGATCATTACGCCGCTGATTCATCTGCTATTGGTTTTGCAGTATCTGGCGCATCATATCAGCTTGGAGCGATGGGTGACCGACCGGGAAGTCCTTCGCGGGTGCGCATGAGTGAGGACAAAGTGCGCAGGAAAGACATGTGTTGGTCTGTGGGGATATTCTTGGGGTCCTAGAGAGCTGCCAGGTGTAGGCGGGCCCGGCCTCGGGGAGGCGGGTCGTTACAATTGGCATCAGAGCTTCACTTGTACACCAGAGATCTTAATACACCCTTAATAACATGTTTTAGAATAGAAAAGAAATTAATTTTATGAAAATGATAATATGTAGTAGTTTAAATTTTTAAAAAATTAATTGAAAAAATATATTATTTTTAATGTAAAAAATTGAATATTTTTGAAATAAAAGATTCACTCTATTATAATATAATATTGTAACAACCCGCGTACACCTGGCAGCTCTCTAGGACACCAAGAATATCCCCACAGACCAACACATGTCTTTCCTACGCACTTTGTCCTCATTCATGCGCACCAAGAATATCCCCACAGACCAACACATGTATTTCCTGCGCACTTTGTCCTCACTCATGCTCACCCGGGAAGGACTTCCCGGTCGGTCACCCATCGCTTCAAGCCAAGCACGCTTAACTTTGGAGTTTTTAGTGATGGGCTTCCGGAAAAGAAGTTGCAACTTATTGGTATGAGTATCCTTATCAATCCTATTAAGCCTTGGGTCTGGATGTCACATACACCCCCTTTAGAACATCGATGTCCTCGTCGATCAACCCCAAGCCAGGAACGTCCTCTCTTGGCCACGTCCGTGGGTCCAGTGCCAGTGCATGTGCCATGCTGTGTGACCACTCAGGCCCACACTAGCCATGCACACCATGCCTGCGCAACTGCGACCACACGCGCCCGTGAAACCGCGAGAGTCGGCTCTGATACCAATTGTAACGACCCGCCTCCCTGAGGCTGGGCCTCCTACACATGGCAGCTCTCTAGGACCCCAAGAATATCCCCACAGACCAACACATGTCTTTCCTGCGCACTTTGTCCTCACTCATGCACACCCGGGAAGGACTTCCTAGTCGGTCACCCATCGCTCCAAGCCAAACACGCTTAACTTTGGAAGTTTTAGTGATGGGCTTCCGGAAAAGAAGTTGCAACTTATTGGTATGAGTATCCTTATCAATCCTATTAAGCCTTGGGTCGGGATGTCATAGATAGTGAGATGGCTTTCATGTATGACTCCATGTATGGCAAGGTGGAGTTTGGTACTACTCATGGGATGAAGCCGGTCTATAGGATGTTGAACCAACTTTTTCTCTATACTCTCACTCCTAAGATTGGTGACAACTACAACATCTCCAACGTTGCCAAGGATGTACGTGTGAAGATGGCACCGGGGAAAGAGGACTTCAGTGTATTTGACTTCATTTAGGAGGAGATCATTGTGTGCTCCGTGTCCACTAACAAGAGTTGTCAATATGCCCCTTGGATCTTCAAGATGATTTGTGAGGTGACCGACATTGACATTCTCACCGATAAGCCTCATTCTTCGTACAAGCCGAACAAAGAAAACATTGAGCGTCTTCTCAAGTTGGGCAAGCATGCCCCTCCTAGGGCCACCTCCTCGGGTGGACCCTCCTCCGGTGGTACATCTACCTTTGAGCCTCCTTCCTCCTCTCTCGGACCATCAGCTTCCAGAGGCACCGTTCCCCCGGGCAAGAAAAAGAGCATCTTCAACTTTCTATCTCAGGGCCTCTTTGCTTGCTTCAATGTAGGGAAGCACAATGCACAAGAGATCTGTGCTCATAGGCAGCACGTTGATGAGCAGCTCATCAAGTTGGAGACCATCTATCCATCTATCCATCTGTCCATCTGTCTGTCTGTCTGTCTGCCTGCCTACCTGTCTGTCTGTCTGTCTATCTATCTATCTATCTATCTATCTATCTATCTATCTGTCTATCTATCTATCTATCTATCTATCTATCTATCTATCTATCCGTCCGTCCGTCCGTCCGTCCGTCCGTCCGTCCGTTGAAAGTGCATCTAGGCCCCTAAGTGGATTTTGGTGAATTGAATGACAAGGCGATTAAAGGGCTAATGTTTTTGTCTAAGATCGTGAGCAGGTTTTCATTATATATTCATGAGCTACTTTAGATGTAATTTAAGTATGGATGTATTTTATGGCTCACATCTACAAAGATAAGTATATGGTGCAAGACTTCATGAGTTTATTGAAAGAAGAACAAGATGATGAGTATACATTTTATGGTTCTAAAAATGGAAGCTTGCATATCCGTTGTCAATCAAGATCAAGCGTTTGAAGCGGGATTTTCAAATGAAGATTAATTGCGTGTGAAGCAAAGTGGAACTCAAAGTGGATTGGATAAGTGATGAAGAGATCAACCGAGATGTCTAGGGTGAGGGACTAAGCAATCTTTGGGGCCGTAGCTAAGCTGCCATAAGTGTTTTGCTAGGGTGAAGGTCTAGCATCCGTGGGGTCTTCAAGTATCATATTCAAACCTTAACCGAGGGAAGCTTTGCAAGTCATCAACTCATTAAGATTGGCAACATGGAGTGGCCATGGATCCAAGTGTGCATTCTTATGCTATATGGAAAGATCCTAAGTCACTAGCTCAAGTATGGACGTGCTCAAGTCAAAGGCTATGTTGAAAGCCCTCAAGCGGTTATCGATCAAGTATGGCAAGAATTGAAGTTGTTCAAGCTCAAGAGGTCATCAAAGCTCTTTTACTCTTTTCTTGAGTATAGGTACGCCGTACTATCAAGAGGGATGCAACTTAGCAAGTTGACCAAGTCAAAGTGCTCTTTAGTTGACCTAAGTGAGATCTAGCCCTTGAGTGTGCTAACTAACCCTCCTAACCTAACCTGGGTCATTTCATCTTGGTGGTGAAGTGCTAGTTTCTTTAAAAGAGGTTTTGGGGGCAACTCGGGCCTGACCGGTCTGACCGGTCAGAGGCACCGGTCTGACCGGTGCCGCTAGCCCAACGGCTAGTTTTTCATACACCGGTCTGACCGGTGTAGGGCACCGGTCTGACCGGTGCCACCCGGGGTCTAACGGCTAGTTTTCTCCTTTGAGGGGTATAAATACCCCAAGCCCTCTTCAAGTGAGGGTTGCTGCTTCTAGTGTTGTTGCTGAGATCCCAAGCCATTTCTAACTAGCTCTAAGCCTTAGTGGCTCTCCCCAACCATCTCTTTGTGAGATTTGTGGATTCAAGCCATCATCTTTGTGTTGGGTTGAGGAAGTGAGCCTAGGAGTGACTTTGTGAGCTAACAAGAGCAGTTCCATAGCTTGAGCACTTTGGTTTCGAGTCTACAATCTTTGGTGCATTTGTTACTCTTGGAGGTTTGCCTCCTAGACGGCTAGGTGTCGCCGGCTAGCTCCCAAGGTTGTGGTGAGCAAGCAGGAAGTTTGTAAGGGCTGCGATCTTGCCTCTTTGTGGAAAAGATCACCTTAGTGGAAAGGAGGAAAGTGGTTGAAAGAGACCCGCTTGTTGTGGGAATCGTCCCTTACAAGCTCCTCAACGGAGACGTAGCCATTCCTCAGTGGGTGGTGAACTTCGGGAAACAAATCCTTGCTTCTTTGTGTGGTTTGACTCTCTAAGTTGTTTTTCTAGCATATTTCATTTGCTTCCGCTTCGATCTACTTGGGTGTGTTACTTGTGTGTGCGGGGCTCATCACTCGCTTGTGATCATCTACAAAAGCCACACCCCGAGTTTGGTTCGTGCTAGAAGCCAAGAGGCGCTTGAAGTTGTTTTTGCGGGTTCTTCGTGCTACACCGGTACTCGACCGGTGAGGTGCACCGTCCGACCGGTGTCATCCGTGAAGACCGAGCTTGACCCGGCCGATCGGCCACCACCACCGTCCGACCGGTGGAGCACCGTCGCCTCAAGTGATTTGGGGGAAAAAGTTTAATTTGGTCGTCACGCCTATTCACCCCCCCCCCCCCCCCCCCTCTAGGCGACATCAAGGTCCTTTCAATTGGTATCGAGCTTGGTGCTCCGATTCGAGCTTAACGGCTTGGAGTTCTTCGATGTCGACAACTTGTGAGGTACCGTTTGAGCCTCTAGCTCTAGATGGCTCAAACTATTCTTCTTGGTGCTCTAATGTTCACATTGCACTTAAGGTTTTGGGCCCTACCGCCGAGAGCATTATGGTTGCGAGTATCCTTCCAAAGGATGAAACATGTGTCTCGCCAATGGACTTGGAGAAGAAGCAACTCAATGCCTTTATTACTAACCTTTTGTGTAGCCGTGTATGTAGAGAACTAAAGTACATCATCTTGAAGAGCAAAAAGATTTCCGAAGATGCTCATCTCATTTGGAAATTACTACTTGAGTTGGTAAACACCAAATGGGATGAACTCGGGAGTGATGATGAAGATGAGTCGGTGGAAATGTGCCCTACCTCTACAACATCCACCGAGCCTCAAGCGTCAAACCTCAAGCAAGAAGAAGAGCAAAGAAGCGAAGACGTTGTCCCTCCGCAGGGACCGGTCGGACCAGTGACACCCACCGGTCGACCGGTGCCCGCAGAGGCACACCAACTTGCTTGATGGCCAAGAAGGAGAAGAGAAGCAAGAAGAAGAGACAAGCCAAAGGGGCTAAGGACCAAAAGATTGAAGCCTCAAGCTCTTCATCAAGAGAACTTGAGCTTCTCAAATCCGAACTTGCATCCTTGGTTTGTAAGTATGAAACATTGGCTAACAAATATGATCATGACATCAAATCCTTTGCTTGTAGAGCCAAATTAGAAGAAGATGCCAATGATGATCTAGAAGCCAAACTAGCGAAGCTCACTAGCGAGCATATGGTCCTACAAGCTAATCACAATGAACTTGAACTTTCCTTTGAGAAGCTTGTTGATTCTTATGCAACACTAGAGATAGCCCACGAGGTTGTGCTTTCATCGGTAAAATCTCTACAACCTCCATCTCACACATGCACATGCTCACAAGTTCAAGTTGTTTTATCTAGCGCTAATGATTGTTTGTCTCAAGCAAGCCAATCTAGCATTGAGCATGTACTTGTAGAATCTTGTGAAGACCTCATTGCTTCGCTGAAAATGATAAACTCAAGCAAGAGGTCAAAAAGCTCCAAAAGGACTTGTATGTGTTGAAGGAGAAGAGCAAAGTGCAACCTTCTCAAGATAACCGTGAAAGCATGGTGAAGAAGCTTGGGAAGGGATCAACCGCCACTAGTTCAACCCCTCAACAAACTACAAGGTCCCACAAGCACAAGATTCAAGAGAAGAGCAAGATTGGGGAAATCAAATCCCATTATCGTCCTATGAAGCACAAGGCACAAGAGTCACTCTCCAAGAAGTCTAGAAACTCCAACAAGTGGAGGGTGTGCTACAAGTGCGAGAGAAGGGACACCTTGCCGACTCGTGCCCAAAAGCAACAACGGCCGTGGCTCGACCGTGACCGGCCGGGACCGGTGCATGCCACCGGCCGGGGACCGTCCGCCGTGGGCAGCCCCACCTCAAGCAAACAAGGCAAGGAACCCACCTTCTCCAAGAACAAGTCTCGGAAGCAATTTTAGAAAAGAAATAGCAAGGAATGGTGTGACCAACAAGAAGAAAAGTCGCATTTGCTACGAATGCCGTCAAAAGGGTCACATGGGCAAGGATTGCCCAAATGGTAACGTTCCTAAATCAAACCTTGTCCATTATGATTTCCATAAGCTTAGGAACGATAAGAATAGAACTTGTGCTATGAGGGAGATTAGTTCACCTCATTGTAGCATGAGAGCTATTTGGGTTCCTAAGCACCTTGTGACTAACCCAATAGGACCCAACAAGTGTTGGGTACCAAGGAATGCTTACTGAGCTTGCAGGTTGAAAGAGATGCATTGAGCACATGGTTGGAGGACTTAGAAATCTTGATGAATTCAATTGACCATGTGAAGAGCAAAACTCATGTATTTCATGAAATCAATGACATCTCGGTAACTAATGCGCCCGATTGAGTCCAAGTCACTTTGGTTCTTGGTGAACACTCATGTGAAGCTCTTCTTGCATGAGCAAAGCATAAGGTGGTGACTTTGACTATTTTTTATGAAGATTTACCTTCTCATGCCATTCGATGCCTTTAATGGCTCTCTAGTAGAGCAATGCCTTATCCTTGGATGCAGGTCTGAAATTAGTGATTCATTCACTCACTCAAGGAAAAGGGAAGGAAAAATCACCAAAATGGGTCAAGTGGTTGTCACCGGCTCGACCGGTGACATGCACCGGTCCGACCGGTGCCAACGCGACCAAAGTGAAACTTGAGCGGGTGACCCGCACGAGTGCCCGGGTGACCCGTACGCCTCCGAATGCTCGTAGGGTGACCCGCATGAGTGCCCGGTGACCCGGGGTTGTCCAAACCATCAAGAAGAAGGGTGATTTGGCGTCAAAGGTTATGAGAAGCTAAACACATGTCAATTATCAAATCATTCGTGTGTTATGACCAAGTTTTGGAATGAGCCTCAACATGTTCTTGATTGAGCAAAGTGCCTTGGTCGAGAAATTCAAATTCTCTAGCACTACTTAAGGGGGAGCTCATTACAAAACTTGAGTCACCTATGGGACTAACAATTTCTTCTAAGTGATCTTGTAGTCTCATTCGTTTGTGCATCTCAAAGGAAGCTCTCGATAAGCGTAACTTCCAAAAGAACAAGTAAGAGCTAACGTTGTTAGAAAGTTAACATATGCACAAATCAAATGGTCTTAAGGCAAAGGTATGTTTTCACGAAACTCATTAAAATACCGTAATGCATCTAGGCCATAACATCATGCTAGTGTGCCATCCTTAGCATGTAATTGCTTCAAATGGACCTCTTGAGCTCCTCTCTAGATATTTGGTTGATATCTTTACTTCTACTCGTCTTTGTGTCTCGAGGATGAAGATATGAGCCAAATATGCTTGTTAGGGCATTCATTTGAAGTGGATGCATGCACTTTGTGATATAGGATAGATGTTTTCGAAAAATAAACTAGCATGAATAGGAAGTGTGCTTTCTTTGAAAAATATTTGGTTCTTGGTCTTAGTGACCCAATCAACTTAGTTGTGACTATAGTTCTCCTTGTTTGATTGATGGCTAGTCACAATTAAGAAGATTTTCTCAAGTCCCTAAAAATCCATTCTTTTTATCTCTCTCAATCTTGGAAGAATCAAGAATTCGCAAATTAGATTGGTAATCCTCATTCTTCTAAGAATTGATGGTTTTTGGATCAATATCAACTTAATATCTCTTATCCAAGACTTCCCTAAAGGTTGAAATAAAAATTCTGTGTTGTGGCTCATTTTTGTTTCTCAAGGCCGCACCGGTTCGACGGCAAGCCACCGTCCGACCGGTGGTGACCTTGAAGTCACATAATCGTGTTTATGCAACCTAAGTGGATGAGAATTGGTCTATAACATATTTGGAGAAGTTTCAAGGAGCAAAATCTCAAAAAGGAGGAAAAGGGCCAGTACTACCGAGGGCATGTCGGTTCTACCGATAAGGACTCTCTCGTTGAATTTTATCGGGATCTTCGGTTCTCTACCGATGGGGGGCGGGAAAACCGATATGGCCTCTCCGGCTTGACCCGGCGGTCCGTCACCGGCTCGACCGGTGGCCGTCCACCGGCTCCGACCGGTGACGCCCGGCGTCGCCCCGTGGGGCCACAAGAAAAGGAATCCTTTTACCCCCCCTTCCTTCTCTCTCCTCCATCATTCACCATCCCACCACTGCCTCCAAACCGTGAACACCTTCCTCCATCTCCTCTCTTTCACCTCTCTCACAATCCATGGTGATTTGAAGATTCAACCAAGGAAAAGCCTCAAGATTGGAAGCAAAAGGATCTTCTAAGGCCCCTCTTCACTTTCCCCTTCAAGTTTCTTTCAACTCGAGTTCATCTCTCCAAAGGTATTCAAACCTTTCTTTTGCCCGATCTCCTCACATGGTGCAAAGTTTTGAATTCCCTTTGGTAGAACATCTTCTGAGATCACCTAGAAGACACTCCTATAGATCCATAGTGTTTTGTTGGACACATTGTGAGAAATCACGAATTGGGGTCGGACGGCCTTCACCGGTCGACCGTGGCCGTCACCGGTCCGACCGGTGGCGCATGTCCACCCCAAATTGTGTTTTCTTCTTGTTTCTCAACACTTATCTATTCTAGGATGTCTTATGTTCATCTAGACCAAATCTTAGATCAACAACTGCTCGGATTGAATGTGGGAGCAATTGGCTCGTTTCCGGTGGCACCGGTCCGCCGACGGTGCCCCTCACCGTCCGACCGTGTGACCCGAAACGGACCCAATTGTTCTCCGAACTTTCAAGTTTCAATTCCAATTCAATTCAATTTTTTTTCCTAGAGTCTTATACACTCTTGTCATCCTTTGTGTGACTCGGGACGGCGGCCTATGGTGCGGGAAAAGGAAGGGGCTAAGAAAAGAAGAGAGGAAGTTCTCACTCACCGAGGAGCCGTCCCCGGTGATTTTGGGGAAGGGGGCAAGACCGTCAACATCGCCGACAAGAGATTGAGACGCCGCTCGGCCTCAAACAAGCACCGAGGATCCCGACTTAGGAGGTGACACCGAACGAGCAACGATGACAATGTTGAAGATGAAACTTATCCGGCCGGTTTGAGTTGAGGAGGCACCGGAGGCCGGGTCGGACGGCCGATGGTGCCGAGGATGAGGATGAGGATGAGGAGGAAGAGGAAGAGGATGTGGATGCCATGGAAGAGGACGACGACGATCGGGGTAGGTTGAGGATCATGCCACCTACTTACATTTACCCCCGATCGGCGGTGAAGTATCACGGGTCCGGCATGACCAAGGCCCTAAAGAAGCTAATGGACAAGAACCCTTATGAGGAGGGGAAGACCGCATCGACCCTAGGTTTTGGGCTAAATTTCAGCAAGACTACTATGCTACGGTTATTATAAAGAAGCCCAAAATCACACACAAGGCACAATATGTGGATTGGGGGCACATGGCAAGGAAAGGAGACACTATTTTTGATGAAGTAATCGGCAATTGTGAGAGGCAAAGGGTCAAGTCACTTATGGGGTTCCGACACGATTGGAACAAAGAGATCATCGCCCGCTTCTTTGCCACGGTGCACTTTGGTCACATTGAGGCCGACAGGGCCATGATTTGGATGACTAACGGCCAAAGGTACTCCATTACATTCCACAGATTCTTGAGATGCTTTGGGATCATGGCAGGAGATGGAGAGCTGAGGAAGCTCCATGATGAGGGGGAGCTAGAGAAGGATGCTTTGCACGTGATGTACCCTCGCGGTGAGCATGCCAACTTTGGGAAGGTGAAGAACCTCTATACCTACTTCGCCGTCCTAAATAGGCTACTTAGGGTATCTATCACACCTAGAGATGGAAACCCCTCGAAATCACTAAGTTTCGAGAAAAACTTGATGGTGGCTTTGAGGCCGGGAGCTCGGATTCGGTGTTGGGGACTTCATTTGGCAAGAGATTAAGCATCTATCCGAAGACCCCAAGAAAATTTGCAACTACGGCCCCTACATCATGTATATGATTGAAAAGGTTGCAAAGACGAAATTTCGAAAAATGTGACACACAAGCCTCGAAGCTCAATCCTAGCAAGAATCCTCGGCTTCCATCTCCTAGAGTTGAGTATGCACCGGGACGGGGAGGAAGAAATATTTGAGGAGGGAGCAGCTCGGCCGGATGTGCCTCGGGCGGGTGCTCGGCCCCGGCACCGGCCCGACCGGGCTGAGCACCGGCTCGACCGGTGGGGTGGCCCGCAGCCGGGAAGGCCCCGCATCCACCTCTCCTTTGAAGAAGTTTCTCAACTTCATTTTTGGGATGTGTCGGAGCCGGCATGACATCCAAAGTTGAGCGACAAAGGTCAAGACGGGCAAACAAGCAAATGCGGGATACGATGAAGCTCATGCACAATGCCCAAGGTTTTCAACCACCTCGCTCTCCTCCATCTCCAGAATCTCCTCCGGTCGAGATACCTTCCTTTGAAGAAAGGATGAGAGGATGGGCCAACTCGGATTTGCTTAACCAATATGGCCCGATGTTCTTCGAGTCCGAGCAAGGACAAGGATCATCTTCATCGGTTCCTCCTCCACCTCCACCATTTGTACCTCCTCCTCCGGACATAGCCGGATCGTCACACTTCATGGAACAGGAGCAAGCACCCCCACCTCCTCCACCTCCCGAGCAAGTACATGATTGGGGCGCTCGCTTCTCCGCCGAGATCTTTGGCTACGACCCGTACTTCTATGGTAAAAACTGTGCTCCCATAGCTCATCCATCTCGGATCAACGTCTCGGAATCGATTTACCTAAACTCTCCTTTGCATTGGATTCTTGACGACTCTCAAATAGGAGGCGGCTCTCACCCGAGAGACGGATCTCACGGACGGTGATCGAGTCGCTTCTTCTCCGGGCCCTTCTTGGATGCTTGATGACAAAGGGGGAGAAGAATCGCGATTAAAGCCTCAAGTTTGTCTTTGTCGGGGCTGTCGTTCGTGTTGCACCGGCTCGACCGGTGCCCCGCACCGGCCGACCGGGTGCACGCCGGAAATTGAGAGAAACCGTGTAATAAGTTAGAATTTTAACTTAGTGGACTTGAGAACTTTTGTATGAGTGCCACCGTGTGTTTTAATCCTTATTGTAATATTTAAGCGACCTTATTGTTAGATTGTGATGCATGCTTTGAATAATGTTCGTTTGTGTTGGCTAAATGGAGCAAGGTGATCTAAACCGACTTGCAACCCTAGCATGAGCACCTTGGACCAAATAGCATGCACTTCTGTTGCTGTGTGCGCTGACTGGACCTGACCGGTCTGACCGGTCAGGGGCACCGGTCTGACCGGTGTCGCCCGCCTGAGCGAGCCGGTCCGGACCCGACCGGCTCCGACCGGCCGGGGGCACCGGTCCGACCGTCTTTGCCTAATCGGCTCACTTTCCTTCGCTTTGTGCATATCCTGTCATACGCATCACGGATTTTATTTTGTCGCTCACACATGTTGCACTCCACTGATTCTAAGGTATAGGGGGAGCTCACACGTCTTTTCTTCCAAATTTGTGCTAATGGCATTTAAGGCCATTTTTTTGAAATCTAACTCAAAGCACAAATTAAGGGGGAGCTCTAGCTATATCTAAGAATCTAAATGCGTTTTTTTTGTTTTATTTGTAAGCTTTAATCGAGTTGTCATCAATCACCAAAAAGGGGGAGATTGAAAGTGCATCTAGGCCCCTAAGTGGATTTTGGTGAATTGAATGACAAGGCGATTAAAGGGCTAATGTTTTTGTCTAAGATCGTGAGCAGGTTTTCATTATATATTCATGAGCTACTTTAGATGTAATTTAAGTATGGATGTATTTTATGGCTCACATCTACAAAGATAAGTATATGGTGCAAGACTTCATGAGTTTATTGAAAGAAGAACAAGATGATGAGTATACATTTTATGGTTCTAAAAATGGAAGCTTGCATATCCGTTGTCAATCAAGATCAAGCGTTTGAAGCGGGATTTTCAAATGAAGATTAATTGCGTGTGAAGCAAAGTGGAACTCAAAGTGGATTGGATAAGTGATGAAGAGATCAACCGAGATGTCTAGGGTGAGAGACTAAGCAATCTTTGGGGCCGTAGCTAAGCTGCCATAAGTGTTTTGCTAGGGTGAAGGTCTAGCATCCGTGGGGTCTTCAAGTATCATATTCAAACCTTAACCGAGGGAAGCTTTGCAAGTCATCAACTCATTAAGATTGGCAACATGGAGTGGCCATGGATCCAAGTGTGCATTCTTATGCTATATGGAAAGATCCTAAGTCACTAGCTCAAGTATGGACGTGCTCAAGTCAAAGGCTATGTTGAAAGCCCTCAAGCGGTTATCGATCAAGTATGGCAAGAATTGAAGTTGTTCAAGCTCAAGAGGTCCTCAAAGCTCTTTTACTCTTTTCTTGAGTATAGGTACGCCGTACTATCAAGAGGGATGCAACTTAGCAAGTTGACCAAGTCAAAGTGCTCTTTAGTTGACCTAAGTGAGATCTAGCCCTTGAGTGTGCTAACTAACCCTCCTAACCTAACCTGGGTCATTTCATCTTGGTGGTGAAGTGCTAGTTTCTTTAAAAGAGGTTTTGGGGGCAACTCGGGCCCGACCGGTCCGACCGGTCGAGGCACCCGGTCCGACCGTGCCGCTAGCCCAACGGCTAGTTTTTCATACACCGGTCCGATCGGTGTAGGGCACCGGTCCGACCGGTGCCACCCGGAGTCTAACGGCTAGTTTTCTCCTTTGAGGGGTATAAATACCCCAAGCCCTCTTCAAGTGAGGGTTGCTCGCTTCTAGTGTTGTTGCTGAGATCCCAAGCCATTTCTAACTAGCTCTAAGCCTTAGTGGCTCTCCCCAACCATCTCTTTGTGAGATTTGTGGATTCAAGCCATCATCTTTGTGTTGGGTTGAGGAAGTGAGCCTAGGAGTGACTTTGTGAGCTAACAAGAGCAGTTCCATAGCTTGAGCACTTTGGTTTCGAGTCTACAATCTTTGGTGCATTTGTTACTCTTGGAGGTTTGCCTCCTAGACGGCTAGGTGTCGCCGGCTAGCTCCCAAGGTTGTGGTGAGCAAGGAGGAAGTTTGTAAGGGCCGCGATCTTGCCTCTTCGTGTAAAAGATCACCTTAGTGGAAAGGAGGAAAGTGGTTGAAAGAGACCCGCTTGTTGTGGGAATCGTCCCTTACAAGCTCCTCAACGGAGACGTAGCCATTCCTCGGTGGGTGGTGAACTTCGGGAAACAAATCCTTGCTTCTTTGTGTGGTTTGACTCTCTAAGTTGTTTTTCTAGCATATTTCATTTGCTTCCGCTTCGATCTACTTGGGTGTGTTACTTGTGTGTGCGGGGCTCATCACTCGCTTGTGATCATCTACAAAAGCCACACCCCGAGTTTGGTTCGTGCTAGAAGCCAAGAGGCGCTTGAAGTTGTTTTTGCGGTTCTTCGTGCTACACCGGTCCGACCAGGTGAGGTGCACCGTCCGACCGGTGTCATCCGTGAAGACCAGTGCTTGACCGGCCTCGACCGGTCACCACCACCGTCCGACCGGTGGAGCACCGTCGGCTCAAGTGATTTGGGGGAAAAAGTTTAATTTGGTCGTCACGCCTATTCACCCCCCCCCCCCCCTCTAGGCGACATCAAGGTCCTTTCATCCGTCCGTCGGTCCGTCTCTCTGTCTATCTATCTATCTATCTATCTATCTATCTATCTATCTATCTATCTATCTATCTATCTATCTATCTATCTATCTATCTATCTATCTATCTATCTATCTATCTATCTATCTATCTATCTATCTATCTATCTATCTATCTATCTATCTATCCATCTATCTATCTATCTATCCATCTATCTATCTACTCTTTGTCCGTCTCTCTCTCTGTCCGTCTCTCTGTCCGTCTATCTATCCGTCCGTCCGTCCGTCTTAGGTTGTGGACATGTATGAACTTATTTGTGTGGTGTGATGGATGGTGGTGAACCTAGAACCTTTTAAATTTGTAAGACTTATTTGTGCTAGTGTGGAACCTCGTTTATCTATTTGTGATGCTTAGTGCTTGTTATTTCTCACTTTGTTGATTTGAATATCTTGTCATAAGTATCACAGATATTATATCACACTCGAGCACTTGTGTATGCAAATTGAGAGTGAAATTTCTCCTAAATGTGTGATAGGCATTTGAGGCCTTCATAAAAGACCAAGCACACGTTTAGGGGGAGTTTCATTTTAAATTGTTGGATACACACATCTTTATTTGAAAACGAATTGTGTTGTCATCAATCACCAAAAAGGGGGAGATTGAAAGTGCATCTTTCCCCTAATTGTTTTGGTGATAGTGACAAACACAATTTGTGGTATTTAATGGTTAATTAAGATGTGTGCAGGATTTAAGTAAATGAAAATCATGGGTTTGACCAAAGGAATGCCCCAACTCCAAGTCGGCGTTTTCATCTCGAATCAAGGCTTAATTCTATTTTGATTTTGAATTTGAGTATAGGAAACACCGTACTATAAAGGGGGGTGCGAATTGATAGCCAATAGATGCTAAAAGTGCTCTAGGAGATGATCCAACTGAGTGAGAGGAGTTTAGAGTCAACACATACATGTTTGCTTTGCTTTCCTGAAAATCTCAGCCTTTGTCGGTAGTACCGACACCGGGTCGGTAGTACCGATAAGCCTTCAGTGGCGAGTTTTAGCCAAGGGCTCGGTAGTACCGACCCGGGGTCGGAACTACTGATAAGCCTTCACTGTTGGGTTTCAGGGAAACCCCTCGGTAGTACCGACACCGTGTCGAAAGTACCGAGGATACCAAATGCATCGACATGAATGCAACACTCACATAACCATTTAGTTTAGAAAATCAAACAAAGGCTTTTCTACACTGTATTTCCTATAAGGAAAATAAATGTTGAAATTGTTTTTAAAATTAAGAGAAAACTCTTGTTTAATTATTCTTTCTATTCACATCCTGAAATTGGGAAATTTCAGAGTATGGCAGCCCCTCCACCGCTAAGGCAATCACTTTTTCCTCGTGACCCTTACTTTCCCTCGTGATGATGCCTCTCGCGCCCGAAGCTGCTGCCAGAGCTGCTCTCTGACGTGGTGTGGCGCATCAAGGCGCCTGGGTGTGCCGCCGATGGCACGAGGCCGCTGCTGCCGTCGTGCGGTCGCTGGTGGAGTCCAGCAAGATCACCTTCCCTTACTCGCTCAAGCAGGTGAAACAAGAGCGGTGGGGTTTGTGGACCGAGTGTATCTCCTGTGATGTCGAAGATTTTGAGAAGGATTCGATTCGATCAAGGATGCGATTTTTGTCTTTACATTCGTGATTTGGCGAAACTCTTGTGCTGAAATGGATTTGAGGAGTCGGATTATGATAGTTTTGTGAGGCTTGAGGTACGAATTTGGTCACGGCATACCAGTTATTGCTAGAAGACATTGATATTCTTATTCATACCCAGATAACGGTGGACAGTGGCCTCGCGCCGACGGCGGCACACAGGATGAAAGTGCTGTGGATAATTTCCGCATCTGATCCGATCCGAATCTAAATTATACCAAATTGGAGAAGAGTTTTTGTTATCCATGCGGATGTGGATAATCTGAATCCGATTATGTGCAATTGCAGATTAGAATATAGTGTCAGTGATATGCGACAGATATGGATGATCCGATAATTGAATGAGGATAATATGAGGTTTATAATAGGATATCAATTACTATGACAACCCAATACGACCCATACACTAAGAGTTTTTACCTATACACAATTTCATTACTTGCGAACCATAAAGAGTATTTTTTATATTATGTTGCTGCTTTACCAATTTACTTTCAAAAATATTGATCACCATTTGAAAATAAATATAAGCATGCATTATCTGACTATATTAATCTGCACCTGTTCCGACTCCGCACCATCTCCGACATCCAAAAAATCTGCATCCGTAACCACATCCGTGTAATATCCGACAAAAAATATGAATGTGGATGTGAAAAAGGTATTATCCGATCTGATCCGCTTTCATCACTAGGCGCAAGAGACTACGTCCTTTCGCGCCGACCATCACTGGCTATCGGATGCCTCGATGCGCCGCACCACGTTGGAGAGCATATGCGGCAGCAAACCTCGCTCATGGGAAGTAGCATCATGATGCAGGGCGACGTCACGAGGGAAAGCAGGAGTTATGAAGAAAAAGTGATTACCTTGCTAATGGTGGAGGGGCTTAAGTGCAAAAGGATCACAACTTCTTTTTACAAATACGCAGTGCAACGAAAACGCTTAAGACATGCACACAAATTCACCCTATGAACACCGGTCCGTAAACACTATCTATACGGGCACCTTCTAAGACTGACCTCCTGACAGACAAGAGACTGTTAGCGGAGCCATCGTATATCTCTACCCCTAAAAAGCCCGTAAGGGCAACGGCACCCCGTGGTTCTGCCCCCGGGCGGTTCTGCCGGCAGAACCACGGCATCGTGCGCCGACAGGTGGGTCCCACCACCCTTTCTCTCCCTCACGCTCCCACGCCGCGTTGGAGACCGCCCCCACCGGCCGGCCTCCCCTCGGCGCTCCCCGCCGCGGCGAAGCCACGCCCACCTCAAGCCCGGGCCCCGTCCCACCGCCACCATCCTCTCGCTCCTCCTCCGCCACCGCCTCGGCATCATCCTCCTCGTCGCGCTCCCTCTCCGAGCCGCTCGAGCCGCTCTCCCGCACGCTCCTCCACGACAAGCCCACGCCGGTCGCCGCCGACCACCCCACCCCCCGGAGCCCACCCGGGTGAACCCCTCCCCGCCCCGGGCCCACCGTCCTCTCCCTCTACCGCGCCGCCGACGCTCCCCCTCCGCGCACCCGTCCTCCGCCCCGCTCCGGCCCGGATCTAGGGTTCCCTCGCCGCGTTTCCTTCGAGGAGTGATAGACAGAGGGAGAGGGAGGCCGCGCATCATGAGGGCCACCGGAGAGCACACGGTTGCGGTGCCCATCCCCGCCCCCATCGCCGCCGCGCCCGCGGCGCCGGATCCCGCGGCCGAGGAACCGCCGCCGCCCGCGCGCCGCTCCAAGCGAGGCTAGCGCGCGCGACGCCGCCGCCACGCCGCGAGCACTCAAGCGGACGTGGCGAGGCCGAGGTCGGTCGATCGATGCCACCCATGCACGTTGGCGGTGGCGCTCGTGTCGACGCCGAGGCGGAGGCGCCCGCGGTGGGGAGGAGCCGGTCCCCGCCCTCTCGCCGCCCACACCGAGGCCCGCGGAGGCTGCGGCGGGGAGGGCGGGCGGGAGTGCTCCGGGAAGCGCTACTTCCGGCCCTCATCGCCCGAGGAGGCCGTGGAGGAGGCCGTCAAGGTATTTGCCGGTGCCATGGGAGGTTTGCGGCTGTCGGTCGTGATTTCTACACGAACCGATGCACCGATTTGGTTCATCCTCTATGCGAGAGAGGGCATGTGTTCGTGGGGAAGTTCCGGTGAATGCGCACAACGAAATGAGGCAAGCATGGCTCCGTGGTCCGATTGCTAATATTTTTCTCGCTCCCTTGCAACTGTGTGGTAACATTTGAATTTTTGTGGTTTTGCACCGCCGGCCTCGTGTCCGCGATCCGGTGAGAGAGGAGAGAGGAGGGAGGATCCTGGGCGGATTCGGTGATGGAGGAGGGAAGAAACGGTGGAAAATCATTCTTTGATCTATTAGCAATAGTTAGTTTCTCATCTAGGTTTCAGTCAGCTGGCACAATTTTTTCACTTTGTTATTTTGGAGTACTGAATCAAAATGTGGCCTATTAAAGTCCCCTATTGCCTGCTAAATTTAGTATGGTATGTAGTTGTTAAAAAAGCTCATGTGTGTCGCAATTCTTTGATTTTTTTATATAGTTGTGAATTCTGAGACTATGCTAAGTGAATGAATTCTTGAACGCACGGGCACATAAAATTTTGCTAGATTTTGATTTTTTCTGGATGTTGTGGTGACAGGGAAGGATTCAAAAGAGAGTCATTTCAAATAGATTGACAAAAGCACGACGAGATACCATGTGTAGTAAATCACTGAAGTAATATATTTAGTTTCATTGGACATTGCTTGAGTAAAGGTTTACTTGGGAGTAAAAGCATAGAATCAACCTTAGAGCTTGTTTCTAATCTGGGATTGCTTGGGGCCTAGAGTTGATTGAACTTTTAGCTATAGCTGGTAAAATAATAACTTTCTAGGTTGTGTACGTGCTGACAATGTTTTATGTGCTTCTCCATTCTTATTTACTATATGGGAAAATAACAGTGTTAGAAATCAAAGAATGCAGAACGCCTGGCGGGCAGAACCACGGGTGAGGCGTTGCCCTTACGTGTTTTTTAGGGGTAGAGATTTTAGCATCCACTTGGATTGTGTTATCCAATAAATGATGTTTATTCACCTGCGGACTGTTGTGTTCTGAGAATCCTACCAAGATTAGGTCACCTTTGATCAGTGTGGACATATGTCTGACAGGAAGGCATTCTCTTGTCAAAGAAGCAACTGGAATTGACTTCAACAGCTTTGGCCAAGATGTTGAATCTGCGAAATTGCCGCAAGAGGACCGCCGAGGATCAAAGTAGAAGCGGTGAAAGTACATCACCGCAATCTCGTTCATCCGTTGGACATGTTCTCAAAGTGGTATCTTGAGGCTTTTTTTTGTAAACTTGTTTTTAGTTTCGGTAAAGGTAACGAGTCATCCTTAGTTATTTAACAAGTGGGATTAGACTTTAGTACAAACAAAAAGTGAAGGTTTTATTTATCATAAACGAAATCACTAAAATATTCTCGTTAGCTCTTGCCTTGCCATCGGTAGAAGGGTGGTTGGATCTTGACATGCTTCGTGGTTATGGGAACCGGATGTAGTAGTATGTTGAGTTAGCATGCTATTAGTTAATGTGTGTCGCCGATTTCGTACTTAAGAATTATCTTCTCCTTTCTTTCTTATAGCTATGGATATATTGTTGCAAATTTAATCATGGATATGGATGGCAATGCTGAAAGCTTATCTGGAATATTTCTAATAGTTTACGTGTAGGAGTATACTAATGAATTTTACTGATGATGTAGTTTAATGAATAAGCACACCTAATATTACTGTGAGAATTGTGCTTTCTTGCTTTTCCTTTCCTGTTAATTGTATCTAGCTATGTGCCTTGAAGTTTAGATTAGAGTAGCACCGAAATACCGCAGAGTGTTTGGTCATTGCTTAAGTAGCATGCCGTAATCAAACACAACGGTACCCATCCTCAATACCGCAAGATTTTAATGTGTCTTATATATTATGCCGGCAAGAGGCTCATTTAGCAATTCTACATCTAACGGCGGAGTTTTTGAGACTTTCGTTGAATCTACTCTTGTGCAACCAACATTTGTGCTTGACTACCCGGTTGAGATATCGCCATTAGCAAAACCACATCGAGGTAAATACTCCCCCCGTTCCGCTTACATGGTGCTCACATATTTTGAGGATCAAATACTCGTAAGGTTTATGCTTAAACATTTTATTTGTTTAGTGACATAAGTCTTACAGTTCTGTGTTCTGTTCGATTCCTTATGACTATTGTTTGTGTTTTTGTCAACATAACATAATTGAAATTAACATTACGTTCCATTTTGGGGCATTAAAAAGTCAAAATACAAGTTATATATATCTCACTATTTCAATATGGAGGGGTATTTTTCTTGTTAAACACTTTTTAGGGGCTTTCGGAAGATATGCAACTCCATGAAAAAAATCTCATTGATGGAAAATTGTGTACACAAATGCACAATAGTTACACTATGCATTATACCCATTTGGACTCGTGTTGTAGACACATTTGTGGGCGAGCAACATGCACAAGAAAGAGTCGGCTTGAGGCAGAGATAGACTAAGTTGGTTTAGATATTGCATAGGGGCTAAGTTGTAAGCTTACGGAATTGTAACCGCACGGACCCTATACATTGAGGATGAGGTCGATCGGGACAAGTAAGCAATTATAAACCTTAATAGCTCGAGCCCGCATGATGAGGGTGAGCTTGTTTATCTCTTGTCCCGATAATCCAACTCCCATATCACATCGGCACTCGTTTGCGCTCATCATTCTAGAAATTGTTGATGCTTCGCAATCTGTGGTAAAGGCCGGATCATTAATAGGTTATCCACTCATATAATTTTAAAACTTTTTCACACGTACACGGTTCCGGATTATATAACGTTCTTTACTTGGATGCGGTGACCTTTACGTATAAATTAATTGTGTTATTTATTTTGGTTATCCGAATAGATTGTTTGAGTATGTATGATGAACTTTTGTGATCACTTCAATAGTTTGTTTCTCTTGCCGTAGTTATCTTTGGCCTTAATGGGAGATTCAAACTTTTTATATGTGGTCGTGAGATTGGCAATGCATTTTCTGAGCTCACATACCCAATTGATCAGGTAAGAATGTGTACCATCATTTGAAGCGTTGCTTGTAAAGTTCGGTAAGGACTCGAAAAGAAGTTTATGTCCTTTGATCATATGCAAATATTGGTAATTTATTTGCAGTTGACAAGCTGTAAAACTACATGTGGGATGGAATAATCTACATGGTTAGTAATGCAAGGATGCTTCTCTACCCCTAAAAACGCGTATAGGAAGTTGAAGGATTGGTCTCTTGTGTCGAATCTCAGATTATACTGAAAGTTGGTACATTGGCTCCAGTTGTGCCAAATTTCATATAGGTAAAGTTTTTTCTTGGATTTCTTTTGTTGTTACTTTGATCGTATCTACAGTAGTATAGCTTCACTGTGATGATACTGATAAGTTAATTGTCGTTTTCTCTTGTATCCTTGTGATTGCAGCGCGGAGCATAAGACCAAGTTAATTGTCGAGTGCCAGGCAGCTGATATCCTTGTGATTGCAGCGGGGAGCATAAGACCAAGTTAATTGTCGAGTGCCAGGCAGCTGATATGGTGGTGCTCATGTGCGTCTACAACAGGACCTCCATGCTAGAACTTGGCTCAGTTCGTTCTGGCTTCCGGAGCTCCGGCGGCTGCAGAGGTAATGTTGCCTTTGCACATTATGGTGGGGTTCTTGGTGTAAATTTAAGTTGTTTGCAATTGATTATTTTCTCAGCATGCCAATTGTAATTTGTATAGTTTAATTTGTGATACAATTGAAGACTCCAGTAATAGGTTTAGGACGAGCAGCAGGAATCTAATTTGCCTTGAGCACGTTATGGTGCCCGTCATGCAGTCTTTCTGCGAGATTAAGACTCCAGTAATCTATATATATTAATGATGTCAAATCCCATGTTCTATCTTTTAATAAATACATTCAAATTTCATTTCAGGGTTGGTCCATTTAGGCAAGATATATAGTCTGAAGATGTTTGATTTACAACAGACCAGGTAAAGCTTTGACCTCCTACACATGTGTTAGGGCAAATTCATTAAGATCCATCTTCTCATTCTGATCTCTTTTTCTCTGGTCAAATTATTGTGGGGTCAAATGGATTGTGGTTCATGATCGTTATGCATGCTGGGTAAAACATGTTACAGTATGCTGGTTTCTAAAATTTAATTATCTCCCCCATTTCCAAACTTTGAGTAATTTATTTGCAATATGCAATGAAGGCTATGATGTAAAAAAGGCAGTGCAAGGTGGCTCGGTAGATCACATGGACAGACAGCTGCCATTCTCACAGGTTCAGTTATTGTCCTATCCCCATCCTTTTCCATTACCAACTGTAAAATTCTTAACTTACTAGCTTGAGAACAGCAACTCGCAGGCTCTGCTGGCTTTCGGTGGCGTGACCTTCCTGCTCCACACATCTTCTGTAATTTCCTATACTTGAACTTTGCAATTCTCTAATTTTCTCTAATATTCTAAGGTCTTTGTCTGGATTTCTCTCTTTACTAAGTTCCTATGGAAAGCGCAGAACATTATCTTCCTATGTTCTAGCATTAGGCTATCAACCAGGCTATTTTTAGAAAGGCGTTATGTAAAATGACTACTGTAAGTTTTCTGATAAGGTACAAAACAAAAGGCCTGTAACACTTCAAAACAGATGCTTTGCTTATGCCTTAGTGTGTTATACAGGTCGCATGTTTTAATTATTACATTACTATTCACCATTAGTGATAATTTTTTAATGTGCTAAGGAAATAAGTAACTACTGATTTATTTATTTCTTTTCAAGTTTATAGGAAGCTATGTGATGCTTCGGCCTTCCCTCTATCCTGAATTGGTTCTCTGTTCATTGTCTCAAACAAATGCATATTGAAGTTCAGTAAACTTCCGGGAGCTCTCAGTATACTCTTGGTTACTACCAGAACCAGTGACCAGGTCAATAGCTCCTGAAAAGAAGTTGTATACCAATGCTACTGCATTAGAAGTGCATAACTATTATTTTTAAATTAGAATTTCAGGTCATGTAGTAACTGGACATCATTATCAAAGAAAGAACTTACCTTCAACTGTATCCAAGATCAGTAAGTTGGGTTGATGCTTAAACCTTCCAGAACTTTTTTCTTTTGCATTTACTACCGCTTATAGTTATAGCTTTACATTCCTTTCTTTATGACCATGTACTTGTATATATTACTATTTTAAGATTTAGAATTCAACTGATGCAGCGCTCATATATATCAACTATATGCTATAGAGTTTCTCACTCTATCATTCTCTCGTATTGATTCATCATTAAGCTTCCCGTTTAACTTCTTACATGAAGCTTGTATATGTCATTGGAGAGCCAACACTACAGGTGGATGTAAAAATGTTTGTTTTTTTTCCACTTTCACATTACCGAGAAGTTTGCTATCCTCTTTTAAAAGAGGAGCACCTGTGTCTGTCATCAGTACATGTGCGATCTTTATTTCTACTAAGTCAATTGTGTCTACCTTGCAGCTTGCAAAAGGTTTATTAACTCTATCTAGAAATTTGGGGTATTCGAATCGTTTCTTATAAGAGTTAGAATCTGTCTGTTTGCAGAAGTTTTTCGGAGTGTTCAGTAGCCCATTGTAGACCAGTAGCTCCCACTATTTATTTGATAAAAGGGTTATGTAAATGGAAAATGCAATGGAAAGGCTGTGAAATGTGGTACTATGTGTTCGGAACAGTTTTTCGGTCATCATCTCATGTCTTGTTTGTTGTCAACAGTCATAAAATGGTTTACGGCTGTGTAACGAAGGTTTTTGCTAAGGATTTAACCACAATTATGCTTATTTTCATATTATTATTGTCATGTTTAATGTATGTGAAATGTATATAGAAATTTGGATGCCCGTGGCAACGAACGGGCACGACCCTGACCCTAGTATGTGCGATATCCGCATACGATTTCCGGCCGGACCTAGCCGCAGTAGGAAGTACACGGTGAAAACGTAAAAGAAGTCGTTCTAGCAGCCAAACACGAACCGGTTGGTTCAGCCAAACACGAACCGGTTCATATTGACGCCGTTCAACCCTTTTCTTCCTGTCGATTGCGCTCCGTCAAAAACCAATCGGATCTCCTACGGTGGCCACGGCTTCCTTACCCTCTGCTGCCGAAGGATCTCTAGAAATATTCAGACCCGCATCAACCTCGCTCCCCCCTGCGGTTCTTCTTCCAGGATCTGTGCCGTGGTAGCGTCGACCGGCGCGCAGATGGACGGCGGCGGGGGCGACCTGCGGAGCACCATCAAGAAGTGGAACGTCATCTACCCGGTCTACCTCAACTCCAAGAAGACGGTCGCCGAAGGCCGCCGCATCGCCGCTAGCAATGCCTGCCCCGATCCCACCTGCATCGAGATCGCCGACTGCTGCTCGCACCTCAAGATCCCCCACGCCATCGAGGTATCCACCCTGATTCCTTCGATTTTTTCTTCTTGCGGTCTAGCCATTCCTGCTTAATTTGCAGTTTTGCACATCTGATTGGCGTTCTTGTGCGGATTGGTTGCTGTAGCTGGATAAGGCGTACCCTCGGGATTTCTTCCAGGTGGGGAGGGTCAGGGTGCAGCTCAAGAAGGATGATGGCTCCCTCGTCAATCCTGCTATTAAAACGAGTGAGTGCCGAAATACTGACATAATTCTAATCCTGGTAGCAACTTGCTTTCACCTATGCTGAATTTGGAATGGGACTGCAAGCATTTCGTATTGATTATGCTAAGAAGAACAAGTGTGCAGTATTCTGTGTTTCCTAATCATAGTCTTGTCACATCAAGGGAGGGAATGGCACACTGATGTTAGATAATAAAGTGGTACATGCTAATATCTTAGACACACATGATTCTTATGAATTGCTTCTTACTGACAGTAATCTCACTTTTCTTGATTTATTCGCTTTATTTTTATGTCCATACCTTGAAGTTGTTTTTGAATGTATACATAAGTGTACTTTTTATTTTAAAACCAAGATTTGTTCTGCTCTTGGATTGATTTGATGTATGCTAAACACACCGTGCGTACTTTGACAGTATCAGGAAAATGTATGCTGCTCCTTTGTCTTGATGCTCCAATGTTTATCTATATTGACTATTAACACCAGCATGCATGTCTGTAGTTCTAGATATTTATACATATTTTCTACACCAATTTTTTTCTGTCCTTTGTTTGGTTTGGCATTTGCAAGATTCATGTTTAAATCTATGTGTCTGGTGGTCCTCTTTGACATGGTTCAGTGTCTAATCCTGTGTATGAACCTCAATGTCACAATATTTGCATGAAACACTTTGTGGTTTTATTCCCCATTACAGAGCTAGTCGCTCATATTCCAGATGTTCGAGAACGTCGAGCAGGTGCGCGCCCTCAACCTTGCCATGATTCGTACGGAGAAATCCCAGGCAAGGGTGCATCTGCGGAAGACGTCGACCCCTCGATCCACTCCGTCGGCAATCCGCCGAAGTCCGACTTTCCACTGGAACGCATGTGGCCGCCGCTGGAGAAACCCCGCGACTTTCATGGTGGCGAGGATGACCACGACGACGACAACTGTTTCCACCTGCGCGTCCGCCTCGAATTCTCGACATTCGATAGCAAGGAGGATCCTGTGCCTTGGTTGAACTGCTGCAAAACGTTCTTCTGGGGCCAAAACATGCCGAAGCTCCGCCGGGTCTGGTACGTCGCATTGCATCTCACTGGTGCTGCCCAGTTATGGTACGCGCTTTTGGAGCTTACGTCCGGGACCTCGTCTGGGCGCCACTTCGCCGAGCTGGTGCAGCAACACTACGGCCCGCCGATGACAGACAACCCTGTCAGCGAGCTCATGCTACTCCAGCGCACTGGCTCCATCGACGAGTCACGACCTAGACCTCATGGAGCTGCAGTTGGTACAAATGTACACGGTGGGCCTCATCAATCCGTTGAAGACGGATGTCATGCTACGGCGGCCGGCCAGCCTCGATGATGCCATCCTGCTCGCGGGCGCTTACGAGCAACTCATGCAGCTCTCCCTGTCCGACCCGGCACTAGGACAGGGGGCCGCTCTGCGCAACAGTCGTCCTCGACCACCGCCACGCCCAAGTTGTCTGCCGGGGCTGCCTCTGCCTCCCCCGCGCCACCTGGATCAGGCAGGACCGCTGCCGCGTCCTCGCTGCTGGCGTGTTGTCGTCTCTCTCAGGTAGAGATGGCCCAGCAGTGGGCCGAGGGCCTTTGCTTCAATTGCGACGAGAAATTCGTCCAAGGTCATCACTGCAAGAAGCCATTTGTCATCGAGATTGCTGACTCTGAGGAGCAAGAGGATGTTGATGAAGAGATCGAGTGTGTGGCGCTCACCGGCCGGGTGGTCGTGTGGGAATTTCCCTGCACGCCACCACGGGCGTCCGCGTGAAGGGCTTTCACATGATGAAGGTGTTCGTCTCGATCGGTGACGCGGTGGCCGTGGCCCTCCTCGACTCCGGCTCGTCGCATAACTTCATCAATGGTGAGATGGCGCGGCGGGCGGGCGTCCATCTCCGGGAGCGCACGGGTCTCTCAGTCGCCACCGCAAACGGGACCACAGGCAAAGCCGCGGCCTAGTAGATACTCATGGGCGGTGACACATTCGTCGTCAACCTTTATGCCTTGCCTCTCGGCGACTACGATATGGTGCTCGACGTTCAATGGTTGGGGACACTCGGGTCGGTGCTCTGGGACATTGCATGTCTGACGCTGGCGTTTGAGCGCGCCGGCAAGCGTATCCTCTGGCGCGGCATTGACGCCACGCCAAGGCCGTTTCTGGCGCCACTGACGACCAGCTCCTCTACGCCTGCTGGACGAGTTCGCCGAGCTGTTCGCGGACCCTCAAGGACTTTCTCCTCGACGACACATATGCTAGCGCATCCGGCTCAAGCCGGGTGGTGCGCATTAGCGGTACCGCATCCGGCTCAAGACGGGTGGTGCGCATTAGCGGTACGGCCGTACCGCTACGCCTATGCCCAGAAGGACGAGCTTGAGCAGCGGTGTGACGAGATGCTCCACTTGGGTGTTATTCGACGGAGTTCCTCCGTGTTCTCCTCGCCGGCGCTGCTGATCCGCAAGCACGATGGCACTTGGCGATTCTGCGTCGATTACCGGGTGCTCAACGACGCGATGACCAAGGACAAGTTTGCCATCCCTGTGGTGGAGGAGCTTCTAGACGAGCTGCGCTGCGCCAAGTTCTTCACCAAGCTCTCGACTTGCGCTCCGGCTACCAATCAGGTGTTGATGCACCCCGTCAACGTCGGGAAGACGACGTTCTGCACTCATCAGGGGCTTTTCGAGTTTTTGGTGATGCCCTTCAGCCTCTCCAACGTCCCAGCGACATTCCAGGCGCTCATGAATGAAGTTTGTTAAGTTAGAGATTTGTTTTGTTAAGCTTTGCTTAGATATAAGACTTGATTAGGAAGTTTGTATCTTCCGGCCATCTTATAAGCCGAGGGGATTAGAGAGAGAGATCAGGCTTAGATTGGATTGTACCTTGGCCTCTCGTCCGGTCGTCCCTGCCTCCATGGCGCGTCGTGAGCTGCCCTTTGCTCTGCCGCGCTGTCGAGGTCCAGGGCCGCGTCCGGCGACTTCGTTTGATTACAATCTTCGCCAAATTCCTCGCACCAATCTCCCTAACCCTTCCACCCGTGACAGGGCCTTCATATTTTTGTCACCTAATTTTAGTGAATCTCCTTGCGCTGAGCCCTGCATATCTTTTCTTTTGTATAACTGTTGATATTCTAGGATCATAGTTAGTGAATATCCAATGAAGTTCAGGACATTGCTGCTACTGTTAGTCATGGTAGAGTCTTCAATACATTTAACCCACTGGTATACCATTTAGAAAAAAGAAATGATTGATTGGTGCAGTTCTTATTTCTAATGTGATTAAAACGCAAAACATTTTCGGTTGTCTGGATGAGCAGTTGTTGCAGTATTATGAGACCAAGCCTATTTATTTAAGAGAAGCATATTTTATATTATTTAATTTTTTCTTATTGAAACCAGTAATATGTGTGCTATTTGGAGTCAGTGGCTAGTTATTTGCACCTTATTTGTTATAGACTTACTGTCATGTTCTATTTGACCTTTGACATTAGCTGCTAGGAAAAAACACTTGTAGTGGATATAAAGAAAGTAAGACACCAGATTTTTTTTCTCAAACACGCAGGAGAGCTGCGCTTGGTTATATTAAGAAGAAAAAGGGATAAAGAATCCCCACAGAGGTTTTACATGACTAAGGGAGGAGGAAAAAACCCCAAACTCCTCCCTGGAAACGCACACACTATCACCTGGGAAACAAAGAAATCACTGGGGGTTGTGGGCGAGGAGATGAGCCACTCCTTGAGCCCCAGCCAATTCCCACTGGTGTAAAATCCTCCTGAAAGGCAGACAGGATTGCACTCAAGGTGGGCTGCTGTCCATCAGACACACAGTGATTCCTGTGATTCCAAATAGACCAGTCCATTAGTATAATCATTGAACTCAGCCCCTTCGTAGTTGGTGCAGCAACTGCCTTGTCAACTTGCTCCCAACAATCCTCAAAGGAGAATGTATGTGGTTGCGGAGCAAGGATTTCTAAACCCAACTTTTGCTCAACAATATACCATTGTCATGTACTCAAAGAAGTTCAGCAGGAGGGGGAGACGTCAGGATAGTCAGTTCGGATAGATTTAGAGTCTGGGTTTGTTACAGCCAGATGGCTTAGAGATAAGATTAGGAGTTTGTTAGAGATAAGATTAGGAATTTGTTAGCCGCAGGCGTCATATAAGCCGGCGGCACAGTAAGGGAAGGATTAGGCTTAGATTGATCTTGTACCTTGGCCTCTCGTGCCTGTGCCTCCCTGGCGCGTCGTGAGCTGCCTGCTGCTCCGCCGCGCCGTCGAGGTCCAGGACCACGTCCGACCACCTCCTTCGTATACAATCTTCGCTAAATTCCTTCTTCCAACCTTCCCAATCCCTCTGCCCATCACACCATGCTTGTCGAGAGAAAACGCAGGCCACTAAGAGGTCATTTATGGTCTTATCTTCTTGATCACACAAAGGACAGCATTGGGGGTGTGGCAGTCCCCTTTTTTCAAGTCTATCCGCCGTCCAGCACCTATCGTGTGCAACCAGCCACATAAAAAATTTGCATTTTCCAGGTGCCCAGCTCCTCCAAATTCTCTCCCATGGTTTGAATTCAATGGCTCCAATGAACATTGCTTCATAAGCCGACTTAGTTGAAAACCTTCCCAATGGTGCAAATTGCCATACATGAGTCTTGTACATCTGGTTGCAGTGCTCCGTCAGAACGTTCACCGTCAGTGCTCCGCTAATATCAGACACCCAGCGCAGCTAATATCAGACACCCAGCGCAGATCAGTGGGTGCTTCCTGCACAGTTCTTTTCCTTGCACATCCTGGGATTGAGTTGAATAAGTGAGGCACAAGCAGCTGTAGCCGCTGTTCATTGAGCCATCTTTCAGACCAGAAAAGTGTGTTCTTGCCATCTCCTACTTCTGTCAACACCGCCACTGAGAAAAAGCCTCTAACTGACTGAGTGCTTCATTATATTATTAAGGAGGAAAAAGGGAAAATTTCCCTGAGAATACAAGAAAAAACATAAACTCAACTCAACCCGAAACACGCCAACACATTCAGCCTAGCACACACACACACACACCCAGAAGGTTCCAAAGAGACAGGCGTGCCTGTAACTGGAGGGTAAAAAACGACCACACAATCTTTCTTTCTAATCGACAGAGGTAGGGGCTTTTAAGAATGAAATTCCGCGAGCCCCAGCCATCGACCGCTTTCCTTTCCTCACTGGCCAAAGTGAGAGCATGCGCCATGTTCGCTTCCGGCGTTTTCTAGCCGGGATAGCTTCTAGGAGACGAGGCGCAAGATCTGTAATACTCTGACCACGGAGCCAACGATCATTTAGTCATTAGGTTTTCCTTCCATCCTTGAAGTTGGTCAGCAATTCGATTGATGTAAGGTTGCACTTGAGCCTTGGTAAGGCGCTTTAGGGAAAGAGGGTATTTGGAAGGAAAATCAGCAAGGACGCAAGGCAGCAGGGTCTGAACACTTACAATATCTCTTACCTCACATCTTATGGGCAATACATTGCTCTTTTGCAGAATAGTCTTCAGACCTGTTGCCTCTTTAAATAAATTGAGAATGTCCATAGTAAGCTCGATATCATAGGCTGTAGGACGGAGGAACAGCACCACATCATCAGCATACATGGAGACCCGATGCTTAAACGCCCTCTTGGATAAAGGCAGCAGCAGCCCTTCATCAGCAGCCTTTGAGATCATGTGCCCCAGACCCATGACCAAAATAAACATCATTGGAGAGAGGGGATCACTCTGTCTCAGCCCTTGACGGTGAAAGATACGATCACCAGGGACCCCATTCATAATCACTTGGGTGGTTGAGTAAAGAAGCCCACTGATTATGTCTCGCTAAATCTGTCGAAACCCCAAATGCCGCAAAAATCTCAAGGATAAAAGGCCATGACACCAAGTCGAACGCCTTAGAGATGTCAAGTTTCAATAGGATGCGAGGCTCTTTCTGTTGATGGAGAAATCTTGCAGTTTGCCTGGTTTATACAGGACAACAAGGAGCCAACGGACTGACATCCCCCCCGTAGTTGGAATGTTGGTGCGGTGCGATTGGAGCGAAAACCATCGAGTAACCCATGCGGATGCCGGATGGTAGCCCTTTGTGTCAATGTCGATGAAGCCGAGGCGAGGGTGAATAGCCATGGTCGAGGAAACCGTGCGTAGGGTAGCCGTGGTCGAAGTGGAGCTGTCGAGGTTGCTGAGGGTAAAGAGGCGCATGTGAAGCCGCATGCGCATGAGGAGACATCATGGTGGAGGCGTAACGAAGAAGACGGCGATGGGTCGAGGCAGTCGAAGAGGGGCTCGGTGCCGAAGTCGATGCAGTCAAGAGCCGACGGGCGAGACGTTCTCAAGTTTGCCAAGCTCGGAAACGCCTTGGGCCGACGGGCGAGACGTTCTCAAGTTTGCCAAGATCGGAAACGCCTTGGGGAAGATGGCACGTACCGGTGTTGCCAATACCGGACGTGCGAGGGAGGATGCACCACTACGTACCGTCGTTTGAGGGACCAGCAACCAGCAGAGAATGCCTCCACGACAGTCACAGGCGCAAAATGGCGGAGTAGAAGATGCCAATGCAACCCACTGTTGCTGGAGTAGACGAAGGGGTAGAACAAGACGGCGACGAGGTGGTGCTGGACGAAGCGAAGAGGTGAACCCGGGCGATGGATGATGCGGCGGTGGAGCTCGAAGAAGATGGCGAATAACTCGAACAACTTGTCGAATACCATGAGCGCGCAAGGCACACACTTGCGGCATTGAGCGCGCAAAGCACGGAAACCCTCGCCTCCCTGCCGGAGCACCGGTGGCCGAGGGCGCGCCCCCACTCGTGCAGCCCGGTGCCCCGACACTGGGTCGTCTGGTGAGCGGCGACTTCCATCGCACTCACGATCGCTCGTGCCGGCTGGGCAACCGGAGGTCCGGTCGGCGGTCCCTGACGATGAGCGCGAGCACCCTCTACTGCGCTCCATTGAGGTCGCCCACCACACCATCTCCACGCTCCCCCACGCCGACGACGCCAACCTCTCCATCCATTGCTTGGCGCCGGAGTGCTTCGTGGCCAAGATTCCCCACGTGGCGGACCATGGAAGCGGCATCTACGACTCGAGCGTCTCCATCTCCGGCGGCGGAGGTGATTGAAGCCTGCTTGGAGTCTGTGGCTTTCGAATCACAGCTCCCGTTTTGCCCCTCAGTGCCGTCTTTCTTCCAGGACCTGATGTTGTTTGAGGCTCGAGTGCCATCTCCAAGGAAGTCCACGCCACATGATGGTCCCAGGCTCTCCACCACTGCCACGACACCGCTCAAGACCTATCGACGACGGCCATGCAGTGACGCTGCATTGCCGTTGGCCAGTGCCACCATTCACCAACCTGGTGCAGCTGTCGAATCCTCCCCACCAGCGGCGTGTCTAGACGCACTGGACCATGCATCTGACCCACCCAGGACGCCTAGGAGAACTAGTCAAGAACAGATTGCGACCCCATTGAAGCGGGTCAGGAGCCAACCCAACAGTGACCCTGAAGCTGAAGTCGTTAAGGCCGCCACTGCGGCCTTCCTGGCTAGCATCCGTCAGGCGCTGCAGGTACCACTGGCAACCTTGCCGGCTGCACCTTCCCCTTCTACCACCACCACGACTCGCCAGAGTAGCAGGCTTGACAAGGACACAATGAACTCCAGCCGGAGTAGCAGGCTTGACAAGGACACAATGAAGTCCACAGTGCGCGCCTCCAAGAAAGGTGAGGTGCTGCTCATGCGTAGGTTGGGCAAGCTGGACAAGCGGGGCTCGAGTCCTTCTGAAGAGCCTCAGGACACGGTCGCTTCCGCAGACCAAGGTCTTGCTGAGGTGTTCGCTGGACCGGTGGACGCGGAGGATTTCGCTGCCTTTCGCGACATCTTCCTGGCGGCGCGTGCCCTCTCTGACGCGGACCTCATGGCTGTGGCTGGGTAGGTTAACAACGCCAACAACGTTTGTTGAGTCATGTGCTCATCCCCAACAGGGTTTAGGTTGTTTTCTTGCCATATAATCCTTTAGAGTTGTAACCCCGTGTGTGTGTGCCCGTTTGGCTCGTGTTGTAACAAAACAATCTATTTCTTAATACAATGATACGTAGCTCTCCTGCGTATTCCCGAAAAAAGAAGTCGAGGACGTAGTCGACCGCGATGATGCGACGGCCGAGGACCCTAGAGTGGTGCTGCTGCCCGAAGAGGCGAAGCAACCACAACCCTCGTGTCGGTGAAGGTGCACGCGTACTGAAGACACCCCTCCCAGATCCGTACGTGTCGCGACCGTACGTCGGTCAATTGATCAGACTAAGGGTGCACGTACGAGATGACGGATGACAATGCCGCGCAGATCGAAGTCATGGCGGAGAAGTCGGGACTACTGGCGCAGAGACTGTGGCGCGGAGGGGCCTGGCGGCGCTGCGGGAGGGGCCGTACGCACACCGCACGCCAGTCTGGGCGACACGGGTGTTGACAAAGAACGACCGGTGACGATGTCGAAGAAGCGACATGTAGTCGACGTGCGGTGGGCAACTCAATCTCGATCAGTGATGGAGCAAAAAATCGGAGAAAGTACCCAAAACAAATCAGCGGCACCTCGTATAGAACCTCGGGGTACGCGATACCCTCATTCCCTTTTATCTCTTTCTACTCGCACGGTCAACAACACGCACGGCAGGAAGAAACAGAGGGACAGAGAGGGAGGTGGCCCTGCTGACGGTGATGGGTTACTGGTCAGCGGCGGGTGCAGATCGACACTGGGCGGCGCAGGCCCCGGCTGGTGGCGACTGATCTGGACGGCAGAGTCTAGCCAACGACAGGTGTTGAAGGGGACGGGGGAAGAGGAGGCTCGCCAAGCAATCCGTTGGCGACGAGGTGGCGCACCGCGCAGAGGCCCTTTCCGCGACAACGACAGCACGGGGTAGGCACGAACGCCGCACGAAGACCGCAGCCGCCACAACGACAACACAGGTCGGGGTCGTTGTCGACATCTTCCATGGTGGGTGGCGAGGTACGAGACGATCTGCTGCTGCTTCTAGATGCGAGGACGACGGGGGATTGACGGGATCTGCCGTGTCGGAGGGCACTGCCCCCGGTAGAGATTGACATGGACGATCTCCCCGGGTCCGCTAGGAGGCCGTCGAGGTGGCGCCCGGGAGGTGCGCCAGGGACGGTTGGTAATGCACAGAGGGCACGGGTGCGACGAGGGTAGCAGAAGTGTATTTAGCATCTCAAACCCTAATTTCGTGATACCATGTAGAAGGATGGAATTGGTGTAATGGATTGAGTGTATTGCATTTAGCCCTCGGCCGGTATATATGAGAGTACAAGGCTTGGGGTGCAAGGTAACTCCGGATACATATGGCAGTCTACTATAAATATCTACAACTACCAGATATACTTTAATATGCACAACTGAATGAGTTATCTCTGAACTCGTTTTGGATGCTGCATGATCTGATAAAGATCTTAATATGAATTTCTGGTATATTATTACTTGCAGTGCTACTACCAAAAAATCAGTAGATTCAGCGCAATTGTGTCAATGGATGGTGGAATAGTTCTTTTACATGTTTTTTAGTGTTGGATTTGTTATACTTGATTTTGTAGCATCTTGGCTACATCGATATCAACTATCACCCGGAGGAGGTTTTCATTAAGCTGAATAGAAGTTTTAAGGACTGGACATAAAGACTTTAAAGGCAGATTGCAATTATATGATGCTGTATTCCAATTAATCTTGAAATTCGATGCTATATTTTGCTACCATGCACTGCCCAAGGTTTGGTCTTTGTAAGAGATAATTTTAGACTTGTATCTTATTGACATGCCTTAATATGTTACAGAGAAGCAGCTGTTGATCCAAATAGCAGAGCTAGTTCCCAAGCATCGTGGAAGGACAAAGAAGCAGGAATCAGCACCCAGTTCTTCAGCTGGCGGCAGTTCGAAGAACACAAAAGGTGGGAAAAAGAAAAAGTGATGGCAATATCATCCTGTTGTTTTTTTTTTCTGTTAAACCTCATGTCAAGTTTCTGTGAAAGTTGTCTGAGGCCTGAAAAATCATTGTGACTTTTGGTGGGGTTTTGATCCATTTGGAAGTTTTCATACCCATATTTCTTGTAGTCTCCAGATTCAGACGGTACACCGAAAAATGTGGCACCCATGACCCGGATCCAATTTACATGTCATGCTGTTTGATACAACTTTTTCTAATCGAGCTGAGATGCTTTACTAAATTTTATGAATAGAATCGAGCAGGTTTGTGCATCCGGGACCCGTAAATATCTATTTTTCATAACATCACATATGCTGCTGTTTGATAGAACTTTTACTAATCCAGCTGAGATGCTTTACTAAATTGAATCGAGCTGGTTTGTGCATCCGGGACCCGTAAATATTTATTCTTCATAACTTGTAGAGGTGACGCCTGGACGTCGTCGCCTTTTTCCGATAACAAAGTTACTGTGCGTTTATTTTTCTATATGTTACTAATATCGCAGCAAAGAGCTGCCTTTTGAGGCTGGTCGTTACGTGTAGGACACCTAGGCCGCCACCAGCATCTAGGACAGCTCAGGCATCTGTAGATGTCGACCTCACGAATCCAAGGTTTTTGTCCTCCCCTCTTCCTCTCCTTCCTGTATATTTGAGATGCTATTGTTTGAGATGGAATTGGTGATCCATCATGCAAAGATGCATGATGTTAGTTCAGATTGTGTCTTAACTTTTAATTGATTCTAATCTTGGAAATGAGGGCTCAACTGAGTGCTTGAGTTTTTTACTGGATTCTAGTGCCAGCCATAATGTTTCTGATAATGTAAGTTTTGCATCTTTGCCACTTATAACCATAAAAACTTGATAGGTGGGGTACTGTTTAAGGCTTCAAGCTTTGGATCACTTTTGCTTGATAAATGGTTGCATGCCACTTGTTTCCAGTTTTGTTGATGCTTTACCATGATGTGATACCCTCACTAGTCAGTAGTCACTATATTTCCCTCTGGATCCTCCAACCCACCTAACTTTGCAAATGCACTTTGTACCTGAGCTATGTTGTTGTGCTATGTGGCTCCATGAGTGCGGCCACTTGTTCTGTTTGTTTCTCCTATGATATAGACTTATGGTACATTATATTAGGTGTTTGGACTACTATTGATGTTGAAATATTTTTATTATTGTTTGGATTATATTTCCTGCAATTGTTTTGTAAGTTTTATGCTTGCTGGCTGTTATTTTACCCAAGTACATTGCATAGCTACCTCTGTATCGTGGTTTATGCAAGTGTTGGGGAATTCGGTAGAAAACCTTACACCCACGGAACGTCGGGTTTGACAAAGTTTGTGAGATAAGTTTTTGGAGTAATATGTGAAAATAGCAGCCATTTCTGGCTTCTTCATGTGAATCTACTGTCAATTTCACGAAGATCATGAACCTGCAAAGAACCTGAATCATGAACCTGCGAACGTCTGGAGTCATGAACCCGCGAAGAACCTGAATCATGAACCTGCGAAGATCTGGAGTCAAGAACCTGCGAAGATCTGGAATCATGAACCCGCGGCCACACGGTTAAGAGCCTGCGAAGACCTGGATTCAAGGACCAATAAGGCTCCAAAGTCTCAGACCGGCGAAAGCATAAGTACGGATCCCCAAAATTCGGGAGTCGTGGACGAAAGTTCGAAGATCGGAGAGAAGTCAAGTCAAAGACGCTACTTCGAAAAGTCCGGGTTGACGTGTGAACTAGTGGCAGGCTTGTAAATATGTAAAATCAGCCCCGCAAATCATGTAATGTAAAAGGCATTTTTGTACATATTCACACAGGAATATTCCCTAGATTCGAGGGTATTTTCGGAATGTAAAAAGTCCCTTCGTCTCCCTATAAAAGGCGGCGCGATGGCACGTGTAATGGGGTTCACAACTTTTGAGGTGAGTACATACTTTCAGAGATTCCTTTATCTCCCTTTCGCAACTTTCGTGACTGGTGTTACTTGTGTTTTGAACTCTAGTGTTCGGGGACTCCCGCCGATTTTTCGGATCCCCCAACATTGGCGCCCACCGTGTTTCAGCCGAAAAACAACTCACGATGCCACCACAGAAGAGGTCGAAGAAGAACATTCCCGCTGAGACCAATCCAGAAGACCACCACCAAGACGAAGACAACGGAATCTCTCACATTCCTGAACCTTCAAACATCACAGATCAGGAACGAAGAGCAAAACTCGAGGCCCTCCAAAGAGCAAGAGCTGAGAAGACAGACAACACACATTCTAGAACAACTTCCAGAACAACAAACCCAAGAAAACGATGGTGATGATAATGAAGAGGCTATAGACAAAGAACTAGAAATAGTTCAACTAAAATACAACAGCTGCAGAAAGAAAAAGAAAAATTTGCGAGCCAACTGCAAGCAAAAAGAAAGGCCTCTAAAAAGCTAGAGAAGCTCAATCAGGCAAAAGAGCAAATTGAGGCAATACAAAGAGAAATAGATGAAATGAAAGAACAAGAAAACAATTCACTGTGGCAAGATTCACCAGAATTCTGGACCAAACAGAAGAACCCCAAAAGAAATTTTTTCGCGTGTAATGGAATCTCACAGTTCATGGATCCTGAATCATCGCTATCCATAGGGCTGCAAACTGCACCGTGGCCACCGAAGTTCAAACCAGTTTCTCTCCCGAAGTATAATGGCTTCGAAAACTCCAGACAATTTCTCATGAGATATGAATCAACCGTGAATTCAGCAGGAGAAGATGATGTTGCACTAGGCAAATCTTTCATCATTTCTTGCGAAGGTTCAGTTCTGAACTGGTATTCTCTACTACAACCGCACTCAGTGTACAGCTGGGTCGACCTCAAAACAAAATTCATGCAAGCATTTTAGATGTTCCATGATACAACAGCCGAGTCATCAGATCTGTACAACTGCAAGTAGAACTAGAAGATAAAATTGTGGATGACGTGGCCAACAGTGAAATGCTCTCACTCCTAGACATGCTGTCAGGGTATCACCAAATAAGAGTACGCAGAGAAGATGAAGAAAAAACTAGCTTCAGCACCCCTTTCAGCACATTTTGTTTCGTGAGAATGCCAGAAGGACTGAAGAATGCAGGATGCACATTCTCGAGAATGATAGCAATAGTCCTTCACCCTTAACTTCGAAGAATCATTTTGGCATACATGGATGATATAGTGGTCAAAAGTGTTCAAAGAAGAGATCATATCAGCGATTTGGCAGAAACCTTCGCGAATCTTAGAGCAGCAAATCTGAGATTGAATCCTGAGAAATGTGTCTTCGACATTCATAAAGGGAAAGTTCTCGGATGTTTAGTATCAACAAAGGGCATATAGGCGAATCCCAACAAAATCAAAGCGTTGATAGAAATGCAAGACCCAGTTTCGGTGAAGGATGTGCAAAAATTGACAGGAAGAGTCGCCGCGCTCAACAGATTCATTCCTAGGGCTGCGGAAAGAAGTCTGCCATTCTTTCAAGTTCTCAGAAGTTCTAAGAACTTTCAGTGGTCCGAAACTCAGAAGTAAGCTTTTCAAGAACTAAAAGACTACTTGTCCAACATGACCAAGCTGTGCCCTCCTGAGCCATGATCACCACTTCTGCTATATGTGTCTGCATCAAATTCGGCAGTGAGTGTCGTATGGACCTCCCTGGGCCCACTACCTCGGTGGGTACGAGGACCGACTACTCGGTGGGCCCCTGGGACTACCCGACTTGCGCTACATGGCATCTAATGGCGTGGAGCACAAGGACTACTCAGGAGTAGTACTCGGTTAGGGAGCTGTACATGTTCCGCACTGTATGGAGGACTCCTAGACGTACTCGGCTAGTACTCTCTCCCTACTCCGACTGGTAACCCTGCCTCCCGGACTATATAAGGCGAGGCAGGGACCGATCTCTAGGATCATCTCATCTCATACAACCTCATCACGGCGCACTATTGCACCATCTTGTAATTGTGCCCAATCAATCCAGAGCTACGCAGCATACAGGACGTAGGGTATTACGCACCTCGCGGCCCGAACATGTCTAAATTGTGTGCCACGTGTCTCTTCCTTCGAGTTACCGATCTTGGCGAGGCCACATTCATCTACTCGGGTACTCCCCTTAGTAGGTTGCCGGTCTAAAACACCGACAGCTGGCGCGCCAGGTAGGGGCTCTCGCCCGAGATCACATGGCGAACTCGACGGCTCCCGTCCACTTCAAGCCAACCGTCGCCTTCAACCGTGGCGACACCTTCGTGTTCGACGCTTGGGTCTGCACTGCTGACGGCGCGGGCTCCTTCCAGCGCCGCCTGACCATGCAGCCCAACCCGAAGACCGGCTTCGTGACGCTTCCTGAAGTTGTCACAGGCGAACTCGCTGGCAAGTTCGGCGAAATTTCGCTCTTCAACCACCACGGTGACTTCGAGCTCGAATCCGCCTCCAACTCGAACTCGACGTCTCCATGGGCCATCGCATGCGAGCCGACTGCTCAGCCATCGCAGGCGGTCCCCTCACCTCGTGAGCGCCCCAGGCGTGGCCCCCGTACCTCGAGCCGGGCCCGCATGGGGGCTCCCTCTTCGCGCCGGGCTGGCAAGGAGCCTGTACCCGAGTACAACTCGGACTCCGACGCCGCCCCCGGTCTCGCTTCAGACTCCAGCCCTCTCTCCGAGTTCTACTCGAACCCCGATTACGAGTTCGACTTCGGGTCGGACCTTGAGGAGCCTGAGTCCGAGGACGACGCCACTGAGTTTCCCTTGTTAGGGCCGGCCTCTGGGCTGGTTATAACATCCACACCGGCCGGGAGATTCGTCTACTGGCCAGACCACAAACCTGCTGACCTGATAAGTGGAGACTCGCGCTACATCGCCTACATCGACTCGCTGCCGTTCCAGGAGGGAACGCCACTCGCCCAGGCTGACTCAAACACACCAACTGAGGTGGCGGTTTCTGAGTCCAGCATCGGCACCCCTGATCGTCAAGTCTTCATGGCTGTCGGCGACACCCCAGGGCCTTCAGGCACGGCTCAGGACAAGTACCTGGAAGACATCTCCTCCGACGAGCTCTCTGCTGATGCTCCGACAGATGAAACCACCGCCAACAGAGACGCTAGACGTGAGCGCAACCGGAAGCGCAGCGAACGTCGCCGACACCTCCACGACAACTTCCCCGTTCGCAACCTTGCGGAAGCTCTCGAGGCGGTCGAGAGCAGAGTACACACTACCCCTGAGCAATGCCTCATGTCGGTCACAGCGATCGCACGTCAGGCTCAGGGCATCCGCGCTGGGGAGGTCATCGCCAAGCTTGCTGAAGATGCCTACTTCATGCGAGTCGACAACAGGGTCAACCAGCCTCCCCCCGCCAGGAAACGCGACAACGAGGCTACAAGTCGCAATGCTGGCAACGGTCCCAACCGTACTCGAGCTGACATCCCAGCCGAACCCAACCGCACCCGTTCCAACGCCGGCGGACGTCCACAGCGTGACAACAGCAACCGCGAGGTCGTCCCCCACCGCGTTCCGGCCGGCGGCGGCGGCCACGATCCCGACGGCGGCGACGGCGGAAGCTCCAACCATGGAGCCAACGGGAGGGCGGCGGCAGCGGCAGTCGCGGCGGCCGAGGCCACGCGAATAGCCACGCCTCTGGCGCCTCGCAGGGCGGGTACGATGCCCGCCAGAAGATTGAGGAGCTTCCCCGCCTTCTTACCTCGACTTCGCAACTTGCTCCACCCCGACAAGTTCAAGCCTTTGGGGATCACCAAGTACGATGCGAAGCAGGATCCCATCCAGTGGCTCAGGTGCTACGCCCTCTCCATCGAGAACACTGGCGGCAACAGCGATACCAAGTGCCTCTACTTCCCCTTCTGCCTGGACCAAGCACCACTCACATGGCTCGAGTCGCTGGACAAGCACTCGATCGACAAGTGGGACCAGTTGAAGGAGCAGTTCACCAGCAACTTCGTGGGCGCCTTGGGCCGATCGGGTACTCGCATGGACCTGGCCATGATCAAGCAGGAACAAGGCGAGACCCTCCGCAAGTACATGCGCCGCTTCTTCGACAAGCGCGCTACCGTCGTCGACGTCACCGACAAGGAGGTCATCGACCTCTTCCAAGACGGCCTCTATCACCGCCGCACCTTCGAAGACTTCGGTCGTCGCCGCCCTAGGTCCATCCCCCACCTCAAGGACATGATCACGTCCTGGGCGGATGAAGAAGACAAGGCCAACGCCAAATATGACGCCATCTGTGGCAAGACCAAGCAGAACCAAGGCGGCGGCAGCGGCAGCAATGCGAACCAGGGTGGTCGCAACAACAACAGCAACAACTACTCGGGTCCCAACCGCAAGCGCAAGCCAGACAACACTGTCGCGGCTATACAGCGCCCTGCGAAAGGGAACTCGAAGAAGAACTTTGGCGGTTTCAAAGACCTGCTGAAGGAGAAGTGCCCATGGCATACAAACGGCAACCACACCAGCGAGCAGTGCTACCAACTAAGGCATGCACTCAAGGATACGCCAGAGCCACCGCACCCTCACGACCAAAAGGGAAAGAAGAACGACGACTTCCTCGACGACTTCCTCCATAGGCTCGGGGGCTCCCCCGGCAGCCTCCGGCACGCCTGGTGTCGACTTCTGCATTGGCACCCCCGCAGGGATGTCACTCCTTTAGGCCTCGGCACCTATCAAAGAGAAGACAAGTGTATTAGCGACCACGACTACTCCTCGAGGAGCTCTACAGCTCCAGAAGAGTACTCACCTTCAACTACGCTGGCCTCCGGCAACGGCGCTTCGGTAGCCGGTGGCTCGGGCACCGCCTGGGACGCAGGAGCGGAATCCTCGGCGGGCGACGCGACTTCTTCCGCCACCGCCGAAGAGGGTTCATCCCCTTCCCCCGGGACGGATCGGTCCGATTTCTGCGCGAAGCACACACAATTGGTCGTCAGTCAACCTCGACTACTACAACAAGTACTACTCGGGACGATGCAGTACTTACAAGTTTGACCGGACTATTGTCACGGCCGGGGCACCGAGGATGTTGGCAATGTCTACCAGTCCACCCTCGGCGGGCGCCTCCTCCTGCGCCCCTGCGGCCACCGCCTCCTTCGCGAAAGAACGACGGCGGCGCGGTGCCCTCCTCGCGCTCCCCGTAGTCACCACCTCTTCAACGGCGGCGGCTACGGGCTGCGTGCTCCCCCCGTGGAGCGAGGGGCGGCGCTCCAACCGCGCCAAGAGCTCCTCGACAGTGGGGGCTGGACTACGACTTCCGGCCGGCTCCCCCACTGTGTTACAATCGCCTTCGTCGCCCTCCTCGACGGGCTCCGCTGGCGGCACCTCCTGCATACAAGGAAGACTACTCATCAGCAAGTGTACTCATACGATGGGTACTCGACTACTCTAGTCAAGACATCTTACCTCTTGAGGCGTGGTCTCCATGACCTTCATCTTCTTCGTCACCCGCTTACGGGCGGGGTTGCGCGGCTTCCGTGGCGGCGCAGCCAGGCTAGCCTCCAGGCCAGCCGGCGGGTCTTGTACAAGAGGTACATGAGGTAAGCCTGGACGGCTAAACCTCGACCGCAACTGAAAGCGGTCTTGCAACGTCTCCTCGTCGTCATCGTCGTCGTCGTCGTCATCGGTGGAGTCCTCCACGATGACGGTGTCATCGCCTTCGCCGGCTCCTCGCCGCTCTTTGGCCTTGGTTTTCCCTTCCTGCGGGATCTCGATCCCATGAGGGGGCGGCTGGGGCTCGGAGACGAACTTTTTCAAGTCATCCTGCAAGACACACGACATCAGCACATCTACTCCAAGCAAGGACTACTCGAGTGGGGTAGCACGACTACTCACCTCCTTTGGCGGGCGCGCGGCGGAGTACTCCTGGACAGGGCACGTCGTGTACGGCGGCATATCCTTGAAGATCCGCGTCAGCCTCTCGATGATGTCGTCGTCGTCCATCTCCGCTCCGGGCATCCGCGACGTGTCGTCGTCGCCGGTGTACTCGAAGCCCAAGGTGTCTCGAGCCATCAGTGGCTGCACCCTCTGCTTCATGAAACTGAAGGCCACATGCTCGGCCCTCAGTCCAGCTTCTCTGAGCACCTTGATGCGTGCCAGTAGCTCGGGAAGCTGGATCCCTTCTTGCATGGTGGGCTCCGTGTTCCACCACTCGCGGTGCCTTGCCTGCCTTCCGCTCGGCTTCGGCAGGCCGGGGTGGTGGTTCGTGATGTAGAACCACCTCGTCTTCCAATCTGTGTTGGAGTCAACGAGCTTGTACGCCAGCAACTGCTCCGCGACATCTTCTCTAAACCGGATGCCGCCCCTCCGACTACTCTTGGATTGGTGGCGCTTGGGCGCGGCTTCACTCAGAAGAACTTCCGGAAGAGGATCCAGTGCGGCCTGATCCCAAGGAAAGCTTCGCAGAAGTGCACGAAGACCGCGGTATGGAAGATACCGTTCGGATTCAGATTCAGGTACTCGACTCCATAGTACCCGAGGAGGCACTTGAAAAAATCGCTCGCCGGGAGCGTGAGTCCGCGCTCCACGAACCGCGCAAACATTGGAATCTCATCTTCGGCTTTCTCCATTGGATATGGATCTCCCGGTAGCGGCCCTCCACATATCAACTTCCTTCTCCCGGATGAAACCGCCGTTCGTAAGGGCCAAGAGATCTTCGGTCTTCACCTTTGACTTTTTCCACTCACGGCTTGGATCGGCCCGTGGTGGAGACATTGGCGGCGCTGCTCCAGTGGCAGCGGCGGCGGCCTCTTCGCGGCCCCTCTTCTTCCCGACGGCTTTCGCAGACTTGGACAGTGAAGGCTTCATTCTCCAAGTACAGGGTGTCTTCACGCGCATCCGCTCGGGGGCTACCCTAAAAGCTCTGGGTGGCGGCGCGCTTGGATCTACTAAGGCGGCAGCGTGCGCTGAAGTAGATCTATCCCAGATGGAAACGAAATGACTGCAGCTCGGATGGGTGAAAATCCCTAAGGGTTTTGGCTTCTATTTATAAGTCAAACCGGCTCCGCAACGGCCGGCTGGATAAGTCCACGCGCGGCTGACTCAGCGGCTCAGCGTGACCCTTCGTATTCTACTAGTCGACGCGCCTCACCTCGGGGGCTCGGCTACCTCTACTCGACTACCTTGGAAGCGACAAGACTCAGGAGCATCTCAGGACACATTCTTCAAGATGACCCTTCAATTCGAGAGGAAGTACTCGACTCAAGGCTCGGGGGCTCCGTGCCACGTGTCCTTCGGTTTTTTCTCTCCGGATTTTTCGGGATTTTCTTGCCAAAACTTCAGATGGACCCTCAGCCAGAGCCTGCGGCTCAACCTAAGGCTCGGGGGCTACTCCATATGGAGTGCGATTTTGCAATCGCACTTCCATATCGGCCTCCGACTCCAAGACAAGGCGGGCATTTCTTGAAGACCTTCGAAGGCGACACTCGAGGACGCTTGGGACTACTCGAGAAGACTTCGGGATTTCTCAAACATCGGTGGAGTACATTCCGGCCTCGGGATGCTTCGACTACTCTTGAGGACTTTTGACTTGTAGTACTCGGGGACGCCTGAGGACTACTCGTTAAGGCCGTCAAGACTACTTGAAGCTATCCTTCTCGACTACAAAGTACTCGGGGGCTTGTCGTATGGACCTCCCCGGGCCCACTACCTCGGTGGGTACCAGGACCGACTACTCGGTGGGCCCCTGGGACTACCCGGCTTGCGCTACATGGCATCTAATGGCGTGGAGCACAAGGACTACTTAGGAGTAGTACTCGGTTAGGGAGCTGTACATGTTCCGCACTGTATGGAGGACTCCTAGATGTACTCGGCTAGTACTCTCTCCCTACTCCGACTTGTAACCCTGCCTCCCGGACTATATAAGGCGAGGCAGGGACCGATCTCTAGGATCATCTCATCTCATACAACCTCATCACGGCGCACTATTGCACCATCTTGTAATCGTGCCCAATCAATCCAGAGCTACGCAAAGATACGGGATGTAGGGTATTACGCACCTCGCGGCCCGAACCTGTCTAAATTGTGTGCCACGTGTCTCTTCCTTCGAGTTACCGATCTCGGCGAGGCCACATTCATCTACTTCGGGTACTCCCCTTAGTAGGTTGCCGATCTAAAACACCGATAGTGAGCGCTGTGTTAGTGCAAGAGAAAGAAGAAGAAGGGAAGTTCAAGCAAATCCAAGTGTATTTTGCTTCAGAAGCTCTATCAGGCTCAATGCTTTTTTATTCTGAACTAGAGAAAATAGCATATGCAGTCATCATGGTTGCAAGAAAGCTAAGAAATTACTTCGATGGTCACAGAATAAGAGTCATCACAAACCAACCATTGAACGATTTGTTCGTAAATAGAGAGGCATCCACTCGAATCATCAAATGGGGTGCTGAACTTTCAGAGTATATCGTAGACTTCGAGAGAAGAAGCGCGATAAAATCGCAAGTCCTGGCAGATTTTGTCGTATACTGGACTTCGCCAACGCAAAATCTTGACGAAGAAATACCTACGCCTTGGATAGTACAGTGTGATGGAGCTTGGTGTCACAAGGGAGTTGGAATTTCAGCGGTCGTAACATCTCCAGCGGGAGTTGTGATACGATATGCAACTCAACTCATATTCGCGGATAACGAGCATTCCACGAACAATACAACGGAATATGAAGGTTTACTTCTAGCATTAAGGAAAATGAAAGCTTTGGGTCACCAAACCTTCATAATCAGGATGGATTCAAAAGTCATTCAGGAACATATTGAAAAAGAAAGTGAAGCAACAAATCCCGTTTTGATGAAATACCTTGAGAAAGTCAGAGAAATGGAAAGACATTTCAAAGGTTATTCTTTGCAACACATTCCAAGAGATGACAACAATGAAGCAGACAAACTAGTGAAAGCGGCAACCAGAAATCAAGAAACGCCTCCTGATGTGTTCTTCAAAATCATCAAAGAACCATCCATCAAGGAAGCAAGGCCGAAAATCGTAAATGTTGTGGAAACTCCCGATTGGAGAGCAGAAATCATGGCTTATCTGATAGGTCACTGCGAACCGAAAGACGAGATGCAGGAAAAGAGATTGAAGCAAAGGGCAAGGGGATATGCAATGGTAAATGGAGAACTGTACAAATCGGGGGTCACTGAGCCGTGGATAAGGTGCGTAACCTTCGAAAAAGGCATCGAACTTCTCAAAGAAATTCACAGTGGATTCTGTGGTGCACACATAGGCACAAGGGCCCTAGCAGGCAAGGCAATAAAGCAAGGATTCTATTGGCCCACCATAAACATTGGCGCGAAAACACTGGTTTAGCAATGTGAAGCATGTCAGAAAATGGCGAATCAACAAAGCCTACCTTCCATGCCAGTTCATCTAATTCCACCATCATGGCCTCTACAAAGGTGGGGAATGGACCTAGTTGGACCGCTATCAACAGCTCATGGAAACTGCAGATTTGCAGCTGTTGCTGTGGACTATTTCACGAAATGGGTGGAAGCAAAACCACTCGCGAACATCAAGGCACCAACAATTCAAAAGTTCATCTAGCAAGACATAATCTGCAGATTTGGAGTTCCGAGAGAACTGACTGTTGACAATGGGAAAGAATTCGACTGTTACACTTTCAAAGAATACTGCAAGTCTTTGGGCACTTAGGCAAAATTTTCATCAGTATACCATCTGCAGCCTAACAGAGCAGTTGAAAGGGCAAATGGGCTAATATTCTCGGGAATCAAGAAGTGCTTATTTGATCAGAAGAAGGGCAAACGGATTGATAAATTGCCAATAGTAATCTGGTCCCACAACACCACTGTGTCGGGAGTGACAAGTTTCACGTCTTTTCGCTTACTCTTCGGCATTGAAGCAGTGACACCAAAAGAAATCAAGAATGAAAGCATGAGAGTGCTGAAAGCAAAAGAAATCGAAGAGGCTGACCAGAAAGTAGAAAAAGACATGATTGAGCTAACAATTCTTGAAACTGCTGAGAACATCGAGAAATATCAGAAGGAAACTAAAGCATGGAAAGATAAAAAAATGGTTAGAAAAGACATCAAAACTGGCGATTTGGTCTTGAAAAGAATGAAAAACTGGGAGAACCTTGGGAAACTTCATGAATCTTGGGAAGGGCCATACATAGCAAAAGAAACATACATGCCAGGAGCTTTTCGTTTGCTATAACAGATTGGCGAAGAGTTACCATATTCGTGGAATGCTGACAACCTGAAAAGGTACTACCCTTGAGAATTCCAGAGTTAGATAGATTTACTTTAGAATATCTTATTTTTCGCAAGTTTACATTCTAGAAAAAAAAATCCGAGTCACGAATCTATAAGTGATTTCGGGGACAAAAACATTTGCTTCTTTTTCCGTAATTTCATTACAATAAGGACCGTACTCTTTTCCCTACAAAGGGGGCTCTAAATAAAGAGGCAAGATTTTTAACGAGGCAGATCCTATGTAAATACTCTTTGTGATATATATGAAAAGTATCTTCCCCCAAATCGCGCATTTTGTGAATTCCATCACGCGAAAGAGAAATTCGTGAAAAGGCTTCATGATAGCCAGTATTCCATTGTGTGAAAATGAAATTCGTGAAAAGGCTTCGTGATAGCCAGAATTCCATCGTGTACAAAAAAGTTCGTGTGGAAGGCTCCTTGATAGCCAAAATTCCTTCGTGAAAGAGAAATTCGTGAAAAGGCTTCATGATAGCCAGAATTCCATAGTGTGAAAACGAAATTCGTGAAAAGGTTTCGCGATAGCCAGAATGCCATTGTGTAAAAAAAGTTCATGTGAAAGGCTCCTTGATAGCCAAAATTCCTTCGTGAAAAATAAAAGTTCATGAGAAGGCTTCGTGATAGCCAAAATTCCATCGTGAAAGAGGAAGAGTTTGTGAAAAGGCTTCGTGATATCTAGAAGCTCCATAAAAGCCTAAAATCCCACCGTCAAAGGGACTCCCACCGAAAGGCCTGAGACAACAACAAGTTGTGGACTAAATCCCACCGTCAAAGGGATTCCCACTGAAAGGCCTGAGACATCAACAAGTTGTGGCCTAAATCCCACCGTAAAATGGATTCCCACCGAAAGGCCCGAGACAACAGTAAGTTGTGGCCTTGTTCCCACCATGAAGGATTGTTTTGCCAAAAGTTTCAAAAATATATGAGAATTACGACTAGTCAAATGTACATGTTCTTGTTAAAAATTTATTTTTGTAAAGTCCACGAATTACATTCATGATGATTATTTTCCGTTCAAGAGGCAAGGGGCTTGAGCGAAGATTCGTGAGAAATCATGGCTGAAGCAACTGAAGGTTGCGATATCAACCAGGGGCAAGCATGCCAGACGAGTTAAGTCCACAAAATTCGTGAAACAAATTTTGTTGACTTAAGTTATATTTCTTGTGAATGCAGAATTAGCAAAAAATTCACAAACATTGCAAGAGCTACAACACTAAGAGAGAACTTTAATTTCCCTAGTCTGCCTCGAAATTTGTCATGCAAAACGGCAAGGTGGGGGAGGGTAACATTTTTTCTCAAGAAAAAACGTTTTTATTGCCATAATTGCATTAAAATTTCGATATAAAATTATTGCCATTACACGGGAACTCACAATCTCAAGAATGAAATTTCAACAATATGTCCCGGATCGCAGATACTATTCACTGCAACATCACTTGCATAAGAGAAGTCGAGTCCAGTGGTGATGGGGCGAAGGGGCTCCGTCTTCAGAATCTTCGAAGAACTTGAATTCGCAGTAGTAGGATTGTTATCTTCACGAAGAAGGAAGAACGAAGAAAGATCGAAACAGTTCATATAAAACCTAAGTGAAACTTCAAGCCAAAAATCGGAAAAATCTTGTTCTGGATGAATTTCCTTGAACAATCGCCATGCTTCACCACGGACAATCACATTCCCAAGTTGAATTCGCAATGGCAACACATCCTGTGCTGGCCCAACTTGCAGGACCTGCGCAGGTTAAAGTTTACAAAGCAAATTGTTCAGATATCACAACCCCATGAATTTACATATTTATACAAAATCGCCACAAAGGGCAAGTGTTTCGACAATCTCAGCCGGTGATGTAAACCTTTGGAGAATCTTCTTCATGTTCAGAATTTTCTTCAGCGTCGCTGCCATTGCCACTGTTGTCACCACCATTTTCGCCAGAACCTTCCCAGTCTGTGTTTGTGCCTTCATCATCCTCATCTTCGTAAGAAAACTCTGGTGGTGTGACGCTCTTTCCTCACTTCTCTTCGATTAACTAAATAAAGCAAAGGAAGAAATTTAAGAAAAACCAAAAGGCAAAATTTCGCGAATTTGCAAAAATCAACAGTATCTTCTAGAGATCAACCTAGTCAAGCTTAGCACGAGCGATGTTCTTGACAGCTTCCCTTCCGCTAGTAAGCCAAATTTCTCTCACAAAGTTAGCCTTAATAGCTAGGACATCTTCATTGGGGCGACGTCTTGAGGTGCTCAAAGCATCGGGAAATTGTGGAAGTTTCTCGCGAAACTTCACAAGATCGGCACAGTCAAAATCGTGAAGCAGCTTCAAAATACTGTCGACCGGGAAGGCCACAGCAAAATCACTAGCACCAGAAATGACTCCAGGAAGTGCTTTGAACTCAGTGTCGATCCATTCCATGAAATCAGAGATTCCTATGTCAGTAGGAAGTGGAGCGGGACGAACACCAAAATTCTTCAAAGATTTTTCATACTCCTTAAACAAAAGCTTTAGCTTGTTGTTGATTTCAAAAAATTTTCTCCCAGAAGTTTCTCTCTGGTCAGCCAATGCTTTTTCAAGATCTTGGATTTTCTGTTCCTTGTTGCTCAGTGTCTTGGCGAGATCAACATTGTTAGTCTGAAGATCTTCGGCAGCCTTTGAGGACTTGTCGTGATCTTTACGAAGATTTTCAATTAATCGCAGATCATCATCATGGGTTTTCTGAAGTTTCTCAAGATCTTGTTTAGACTGTCCAAGGGTCTCTTCCACAATCTTGTTGTCGTCTTGGCACCGCTTAAGGGCTTCAGCCAGTTCAGCCACCTTTTTTTTCCAGATCTAGATTTGCAGCTTGGGCCAGATCAAAGTTGCGCTTCAGCTTCCTAGATTCTTGGGACAATTTTTCAGTAGTTGTTTCTTGCTCAATCAGACGTTCGGAAGCAACCCTTCCAAGCATAGAGGCCTTCAAAGCATAATCCTTCTGGTAGGTTGCGATCTTAGAGGCTGAGTGCAATCGAAGAAGATCCTCAAATGAAAAGTCACGAGACAAAGCCATAAGCGGAAATCGTGAAGTTTAAGGCTAAAGGACTAACGAAAGTAACAAACCTTTCTTGCTAAGATTCTGCATGGTAACTTTCTTCCCCGAACTCGTAGAGGGTTTGTCCAGAGAAACGAAAGTTTTCTTCGAGGAAGTGCGAGGTTCATTTCCAGAATCACGAACAGTTTGTCCGAGCGAGTGAAGCGTTTGCTCTGAAGCTCCTTCTCTTATTTCATTAATAAGCGTAGGCGATTTCCAAAGTGTTAAAATCTTATATGTGCCATCTCCGATACCATCCACCTCATAACCAACACTTTGCAATTCACCATGGTATGACGTACCGAAGCTTTTGTTGAAGGCAACTACGGAAGGAGAAGGGTCTTGGCCTTCAAAGAGATCTTCACGAGTCTCGATCAAGGGAACGTCTTGTACGGGATCTTCACCTTTGTGAATGGTCAGCTCAATTTCCCTCGCGAATTCAGAAGATGTCTCGGTGGGGGGTCGAGCTTCAGCAACTTCAATCGCATCAGTAGCAGCAACAGCAGTAACAACTTCTTTATGAACTTCAGTAACAACATCTGAAAAGAGCCAACATCCATGAATTTATTTTCAGAACCCGGAGTGCAGTGTTCATGAAAATTGAATCTTAAGAAAGGCCAAGAGGAAAAACCTTGTTGGCCAGGTTCCGCGAAGATATCATCATCAAAGGCGGAAGGAACTCGTCGAACTTCAGCAGCAACAAGTTTCTTAATAGCTTTTTTAGCTTTCTTTTGGCCCATCTGAGCAAGGCCGGAAGTTGCTTCAAGCTCGATGTCTGAAACATGTTCGGAAGATTTCCTCTTTCGCTTGGTTGATTCGAGAGACTTGGTCTTCGCTGGTTGAACACTAGAGGACGTTGTTTAATCGATTTTCAGTTTTCTACCCTTCGAAGATCTTCTTCTCGGAGCCTTCAAAGGCGCATTTAGAAAAACATGATAATATTTCTTCGATGCAGGGACTAATAGAAAATTTGCATTTAGAAAATGCATTGCTGCAAGCACTAGTCAATAGTCATCACTCTTCTGTCTGCTAACATGTCAAAGAACCAAAAGTTCTCTTAGATGAATGAACACTTGCCCTCTTAAAAGCATTAGTTCTGAACACTGTCTTTTGACTCATTTGTGTTCTTATCTAGGTCTAGATTTTTCACCTTTAGTGAAATTTCATACAACATCATGCTTTGAAATTTCATACAAAAAGTTTGCAAAGTAAATTTCGAGAGAATCTTCTATTTATAGGGAAATTCCCCTTTGAGAAAGTCAAAGTTTCAGCCGTATGCATATAAATTTGCATCCAGACCTCTGATTCAGCAATAGAGTACTGCAACTAAGTAATGCAATTGGGGCTGTCTGTCTGCATCTGGTCTGGAATTGTGCTTAGCACTATTTCTTCTTTTGAAGTCAAGTCACCTGTGAAGTTTCTGCAGACACATTGCATCTAGTTCAGTCACCATCATCACAACTAACCTCTAAGAATGTTTCAGAGTGAACATGTATTATTGCTCCAAGTACCCGGACTGTGCACCCTGTTGGATGTGTATGATACGAAATTTTGGGCCCCAGTTCATGTGTGTCTAAGAGTGTTGTAGTCAGATTGCTCCTATGCAACAAGAAAAACGAGCAAATTAAAATTATTAGACTGCTAATTTAGATTGCTCCTTTGCATGCCACATGGGAGGTTTAGTGCTTAGTGCTGTCCACATGGGTTTGATTGCTTTTTTTTACAGATTGGCAACAATGCAAACTAGAAAAAAAGTCACTACTTCAGTATGCTAATGTATTTGATCTATCATATGTTCTTGTTGCTATTTCCTTATCAAACTGATTTTTGGCAACAACTTAGCTGACTGGTGTGATGAGAACACTAGGATAGTCTGTGAGATTTTTGCTGATGAAGTTTTAAAAGGAAATAGATCAAACACCCATTTGAGTAAGACCGGCTATAAAAATGTGATAGAAATGTTTAAAGATATAACTGGGATTGACTATACTCGGAAGTAATTCAAGAATAAATGGGATAAGTGCAAGCAAGATTTTGATATTTGGAAGAGATTGACAACTAAGGAGACTGGGATTGGATGCGATGAATCAAAAAAGAATATTGTAATGACAGAGGCTTGGTGGAAAAAGGCAGCTCAAGTAAGTTATCTGATTTGTAACATGACTAATGATTGTAGCTCAAGGTACAATTTCTAGTTTTTCATTTTATAACATGGCTAATGATTTTTATCTGATTTGTGCATTTCAGGACATAAAGGGTTGTACCAGATTCAAGTTGAAAGGACTACAAAATGAAGAACAGTTAAACATCATGTTTGAAGACCTCAGGAACACTGGTAACGACCATTGGTCAGCTTCTAGTGGTATAACACCTTCTTCGGCGACCCCCATTCCCATTGATGATGAAGATGAACTGGAACATGATGATGATAGTAATCCTAAGGACGTGACAACTATGAGTCTGCCAAGTTCAAAGAGAGGTAGAGGGGCCAGGAACAAGAAGGAGAAGAAAGCAAAAACAAGTACTGGACATTGGTTACAAGAAGAAATGGGAAAGCTTGTGAAGATGAATGAAAGGACAACTGCATCTTGTGAGTCCATCGCAAGGAGGGAGGACACGCCTGGTTGTTCTATCAAGGATGTCATGACACTGGTCAAGAGTTGTGGTGCAACTCCGTGTACAAATGAACATTATGCTGCTACTCTACTTTTCACCAACATGTCTGAACGAGAGATGTTCATGACTATGGACACTCCTGAGGAGAGGTTCGATTGGTTGAAGAGAAAGTATGAGTGGATGATAAGAAATGATGTGCCAAAGTAGCTTGTGTGCTGTTTTATAATATTTATGACTCTTGTGTGCTAATGTTTAATTCTTGTGTGCTACTAAAATATTTATGACTCTTGTGTGCTGTTTTGTAATATTTATGACTTCAAATAATGAAACAATGTTGTTTTTGTGTTGAACAGATATGATGATGACATGAGTGATGACGAGTTGTTTATTAAAAGAACTCTAGGATTGATGAGATCTCATCAAAACAATCTATATGCTACTGCACTTCTTTCGTGCAAGTATTTCATGAAGTAATGTGACAAGAATGATGCAACAAGTCCATCGCAAAGTGGATTTGGTTGGACAATGGAGAAATTGCAAAATCCAGGTGAATGTTACAGGATGTTTCGAATGGATGCATCTCTATTCTATATGTTGCATGATCTGTTGGTGAGTGATTATGGACTCCAATCTTCTATTCATATGAATTCAATTGAGTCACTGGCTATATTCCTCCTGGCTTGTGGGAAAGGTATGTCTAATAGTGCTTTGGATGGCATATTCAAGCACTCTTCAGAGACTATTAGTAGAAAATTTGAGGAGGTTTTGCTTTGTGTGGTGGCCATGAGTGTAGACTACATAAGGCCAGTGGATCCTAATTTCTCTACTACTCATACTAGGATCAGTCATGATCGTAGGATGATGCCATATTTTAAAAATTGCATTGGTGCTTTAGATGGTACTCATATTTCGGCAACACCACCTTCGGAAGACCTAATTAGATACATTGGCCGAAGTGGCATTGCAACACAAAATGTGTTGGCTATTGTTGATTTCGACATGCGGTTCATCTATGCATCTACTGGACAACCCGGGTCTATGCATGATACTAATGTGCTCTTTCTGGCCCTCAGACATGATCATGACACATTTTCACACCCTCCTCAAGGTATGTTGCAGATCAGTAATATTATTCACATCTTTGTACATGAATTTATTACACATGTGGCTTACACAATATTAATCGTGTTTAGGAAAATATTACATGGTTGATGCTGGGTAGCCTAACAGACTTGGATACTTGTCACCATACAAGGGCAAAAGGTACCATGTGCTTGAATGGAGGAGAGGTCCTACTCCAATCAGTGAGCAAGAGCATTTTAATCATTTGCATTCAAGTATTCGCAATGTAGTCTAGCGCTCTTTCGGTGTGTGGAAAATGAAACGGAGAATTCTTCTCAAAAAGGCGGGCTACCCAATGGAGAAGCAAAAAATGATTGGTGCCGCAACAATGTGTCTCCATAACTTCATACGTGAAGACCATGCACAAGATAAGGAATTCCGCAAATGCGGTCGGAATCCCGATTATATGTCCACTATACCTTCAAGATATAGGAAGCACTACATTTCTCAAGATGCTGGAGATACATCCCGCACCGAAACCGATGATCGAGGCATGGATAGATTTCGAGATGAGCTTGCTAGAGCAATCCTCCTTAGATCATCTTGAGCATGTCAGTTAGCTAAGCTATCTTGTATGGTTGCATGCTATGTAAATTAAACGTTGACTACTTTTATAATTATTAACTTATATGTGAAGATGGGTAATTGAAGATCACCGGTATTGGAAATTATGAACTGCAATGGATCGTGGGAGACGAGTAAGATTAACATCGAGTGTAGTGCAGACCGAATTAACAAAAAAAGAATAAAATAAACAAACAAATAATTTTTTTAATATTGTTTCTTAACTCCTGTCGAGTGCAATATGAGTCCGTGGTGAGCTCTTGTGCATTCCATTCCAAGTCAAGGACCTATGTGACATTTTATCTCCCACTAAATACAATCAGCCACACTCGAAGCCATTTTTCCAAACACTTTATAAAATGATTTCAGCTTCACCAAAGAAGCCATTATTTTACCACAGCCACAACCGCAGCTCTACCAAAGGGGCCCTGAGTCTTGAACCCTCCATATGATTTTATTCTTGATATTTTTAGAGGGTACATTACATAGGACTCACACAACCACGCATGTGCGTGTCTCTACACACGCTAGAGGAGATTAGAGAGATCATGGCCCTCATTATGCGGGAAACACGTAGTACCATTGAACGCAGTGGCGGAACCAGTGGGGCAGTAGGGGCCACGGTCCGCCTATCACGATGAGAATTCTTGAACCCCTGTATCTCCTATGTGCATGCATATGTCTAGCTGTAGTCAGTTGCTTGCACATGCAAGTAACGTCTAATCAACAAGCAAGTTAAGGTTTTAAGTGCATGCATTTGTGAGAAGTTGAACATAACTACAGAAGGTGCTGGCTGCAAGCTCCAATGGTACAACCAACGAAAAAACAAACTATTTTATTTCAATTTTCAACACTTAGCCTGTGGGTGAAAGTAAAAAAAAAAACGAAAAGATTGCAGAGCTCGCTCATCATTCATTTACGTGGCGCCAATACATATGCTCAACAATAACTCATTCAAGCGAAAACGAGGTGCATTAGCCCCATTTAGCTCTTAGAATGAAAGGTCCAATACTCCCTTAGTATCGAAATACTTGTCGGCATTGACTTTTTCTACAACTTCAACTATTCGTCTTCAAAAAGTTATGCAAGTACTATCTATTTTATTTGTTACATACTTTACTATTGTGGCTATTTTAAGTTTGATTTACCCTTTTACATATTTGCAATAATTTTTGAATAAGACGAATGACAAAGTTGAAAGAAAAAGTTAACGACGACAAATACTTCGATACGGAGGGTTTATGTAATAAGGAGTACTTTGGTCACTTTATAAGTGAAAGTTGAAATGCAAACTCTAGAAATTGTTATAATTAGAATACATTTTGATGCTATGTTTTGAATCGGAGAGGGTTGAGAGTATGTTTTTTATGTGAAAAACAAAAACTATGGACTATGTTAAAAAAATACTGATAGATACCGTGGTTCAAGGCGTTTCCTAAGCATTTTTGCCTTATGCTCACTGTTAGTATTAGGAAAGGCATTGATAATACCACGTTACCAAGAAATGCCAATACTGTTTGCTCGGCCGCGCTCCCCAATCCCAAATTCTGGTTCCGCCACTAATTGAACGCACACAGGTATGTACTCAAGTACCTTAAAAATAGATCTTGAAAATTCCACCGGAATTCATTCCCACTGGAATGCTGAGGTCCTGATGACTAAATTAGGCCCTGTTTGACACAACTCAGCTTCACCAATAGAGCTGTTTTTGTAGAAAACAACTTCATGAGTGGGGGAGAGCCATGTTTTTGCAGCTTCACCGTGTGCTTAACTCTGTGAGAGAGAGTTTTCAGAGAAACTGACCAGAGAGCTGGGCAGAGAGCTGGCTATTTGGCTATTGAAGTTGTGAAGCTGCTCGTGAAGTCGCTCATGAAGCTGTACCAAATGAGCCCTTAGTCACAATCCTGTTCGGAAAATTATTCTTGACATTGCAGTGCGGTTGTACAGTATGCCTGAACTAGGAGTTTTGAAATAGTCCCCTTAACATTTTATTTTGTGACGTCAATTTTACCTGTCTCCCTCCGTGATTTGTAAAAAATCAGGCTAGGTTTCACATACCAACTACTGTACCTTTTTTCAGCCTTCCGTTGTGCTGCTACTGGAGGACGGCCTGGGTGGCGGCAATGAGGATTTGAGACGGAGGAAGGGGAGCACCGCATCAATGAGGACGACACCACGTACACAATCTTACCTCTACAAGAAACAATTAATTTCTGAAATAAATTAGAACAGTGTGGCCACTAATGTTGAGTGAGGGTTCTGATTAGGGTTGAAAACGGACGGGATACATCCCGATCCGTTCCGTCCCGTTTTCTACATTTTCCCCCGATCTTTTCGTATTATCTGACAAAATCGAATTTGGTACGGAATACGGAATTACAAATGTGAAATCGGAACGAACACAGTCTGACTGCCATCCCGACCGTTTTCGTTTTTCTGTTTTTATCGGGATATCCCTTTTTTCCCATACAAGATATCCCATTTTTTCTCAATTCCCAATCTCCACGTCCTCACAATCCAGATTTACATCATGCAAGAAAAACAATAAGAAATCGAGCAAGAGTGTGACATTACTAATTGGATGGCTAAAACAAAATCCAGAAATCGTTTATTAAGAACTGCTGCAGCTGCATGCAAATATGGTGGATTTGTGGGGATGAATGAACTCCTCTTCAAGCAAAAAGAGGAAATGAATGGCAAAAAACTTGACTGATTTTTACATGGGCACTAATATACATTGACCTGAGCTCAGATGTGCAAGCAAGCCACCCCCACCTTGCACATCGTCACCAGTAGCGTCACTCGCCGATTCTGCTCACTGGTGGAGAGCGATGCTTTTGTTCGGGCCTTTAGTCCCGGTTCAACTTTGGAGCCGGGACTAAAGGCCTTTCGTCGACGTGGCCCGAAATGCCCGCTGGAGACACCCACCCTTTAGTCTCGGTTCGTATTACGAACCGTGACTAAAGGGGGGTGTCCTAACGGTATTTTCCCACAATGATTGACGCGCGCTTTTAGCACCGGGTGGAATTACCAACCGAGAATAAAGGTCTCTCGATTGGTAATTCCACCCAGTGCTAATTCTTTAGTCCCGGGTGGAGTTACCAACCGGGACTAAAGTGTGCCATTTGGTCTCAGTTGGTAACTCCAACCGGGACTAATAGTCCGCGCCCTATAAATTCAGCTTCTTCTTCCAATTTCTCTTGCCCGAGCCATTCTTCACCAAGAGCTCAAGCTCCTCCTCCATGGTGCCTCAACCTTAGAGAGCTGTTGCTGAATTTTTTCATCATGTATTTGTGAAGATTTCTCTCCTCTAAAGTCTTTCCGAGGTTTGATTCTTCTTCCTCCCATCATTTGTTGTGATTAATTGTTTTGATATATTTTAGAGATGGAGAAAAAAGAAATCTTAAATCCTAGGTGGAAGGAGGAAATGAGAGATGAGGTTATTATCTATATACTTTAGATTGAGAAAAATGTGATTGGCTAAACACTAGCATTGTCTTGTTATCTTTTATATTGAGGTAGAGAAAATTGAATTTTACTTTTTGATATAATGAGAAATAGAACTAATTATGATTTTACATTTAGCTAATTTTATAGAAGTTAGTTTATATTATAAAGAATGTAGGTAGGCCTCCAGCTCTCATCATCTAGTTCATAACGGTATAAATCATCGAATTCACCCTTCTTCATCTTTCTCTTTGTTAATTTACTTTTTAATATAACGGAACATAGAACTAATTATAATTTTGCATTTAGCTAATTTTACAGAAGTTAGTTTATAAAAAGCATGGTCACTGATAATGGAGATCAAAATGGCCATCAAGTGACCTCTGTATGTCATTGTATCACAAGTCCCCAAGCTAAAAACTATTCAGCTTCTTGCTTTTGAACCTCTGCTTCAAACACATTTATTAATTCACGTATTGTGTTGAGATGATCAACATGTTAAGGAAGAATGTAGGTAGGTCTCCAGTTCTTATCATCCGAGCTTCATAACGATATACATCATCGAATTCACCCTTCTTCATCTTTCTCGTTGTTAATTTACTTTTTAATATAACGGAACATAGAACTAATCTTAATTTTGTATTTAGCTAATTTTATAGAAGTTAGTTAATAAAAAGTATGGTCACCGATAATGGAGATCAAAATGGCCATCAAGTGGCCTCTCGTATGTCATTGTATAACAAGTCCTCAAGCTAAAAACTAATCGGCTTCTAGCTTTTCAAACCTCTCGCTTCAAACACATTTATAAATTCACATATTGTGTTGAGATGATCAACATGTTAAGGAAGAATGTAGGTAGGCCTCTAGTTCTCTTCATCTAGGTCATAATGGTATACATCATCGAATTCACCCTTCTTCATCTTTCTCTTTGTTAATTTACTTTTTAATATAACAGAACATAGAACTAATCTTAAGCATTTTGGTAATTTTCTAGAAGTTAGTTTATAAAAAGTATGGTCACCGATAATGGAGATCAAAATGGCCATCAAGTGACCTCTGTATGTCATTGTATCACAAGTCCCCAAGCTAAAAACTATTCAGCTTCTTGCTTTTGAACCTCTGCTTCAAACACATTTATTAATTCACGTATTGTGTTGAGATGATCAACATGTTAAGGAAGAATGTAGGTAGGTCTCCAGTTCTTATCATCCAGTTCATAATGGTATACATCATCGAATTCACCCTTTTTCATCTTTCTCTTTGCTAATTTACTTTTTAATATAATGGAACATAGAACTAATCTTAATTTTGCATTTAGCTAATTTTATAGAAGTTAGTTAATAAAAAGTATGGTCACTGATAATGGAGATAAACATGGCCATCAAGTGACCTCTATATGTCATTGTATCACAAGTTCCCAAGCTAAAAACTAGTCAGCTTCTAGCTTTTGATCCTCTGCTTCAAACACATTTATGAATTCACGTATTGTTTTGAAATGATCAATATGTTAAGGAAGAATGTAGGTAGGCCTCCAGTTCTCATCATCTAATTCATAACGGTATACATCATGGAGTTCACCCTTCTTCATATTTCTTTTTGTTAATTTACTTTTTAATATAACGAAACATAGAACTAATCTTAATTTTGCATTTAGCTAATTTTATAGAAGTTAATTTATAAAAAGTATGGTCACTGATAATGGAGATCAAAATGGCCATCAAGTGACCTTTGTATGTCATTGTATCACAAGTCCCCAAGCTAAAAACTAGTCAGCTTCTATCTTTTGAACCTCTGCTTCAAACACATTTATGAATTCACGTTTTGTGTTGAGATGATCAACATGTTAAGGAAGAATGTAGGTAGGCCTTCCGTTCTTATCATCCAGTTCATAACGATATACATCATCGAATTCACCCTTTTTCATTTTTCTCTTTGTTAATTTACTTTTTAATATAATGGAACATAGAACTAATCTTAATTTTGCATTTAGCTAATTTTATAGAAGTTAGTTTATAAAAAGTATGGTCATTGATAATGGAGATAAACATGGCCATCAAGTGACCTCTGTATGTCATTGTATCACAAGTCCCCAAGCTAAAAACTAGTCAACTTCTATCTTTTGAACCTCTGCTTCAAACACATATATGAATTCACGTATTGTGTTGAGATGATCAACATGTTACGGAAGAATGTAGGTAGGCCTCCAGTTCTCATCATCTAATTCATAACAGTATACATCATGGAATTCACCCTTCTTCATATTTCTTTTTGTTAATTTACTTTTTAATATAACGGAACATAGAACTAATCTTAATTTTGGATTTTGGTAATTTTCTAGTAGTTAGTTTATAAAAAGTATGGTCACTGATAATGGAGATCAAAATGGCCATCAAGTGACCTCTGTATGTCATTGTATCACAAGTCACCAAGCTAAAAACTAGTCTGCTTCTAGCTTTTGAACCTTTGCTTCAAACACATTTATTAATTCACGTATTGTGTTGAGATGATCAACATGTTAAGGAAGAATGTAGGTAGGCCTTCAGTTCTTATCATCCAGTTCATAATGGTATACATCATCGAATTCACCCTTTTTCATCTTTCTCTTTGCTAATTTACTTTTTAATATAATAGAACATAGAACTAATCTTAATTTTGCATTTAGCTAATTTTATAGAAGTTAGTTTATAAATGTATGGTCACTGATAATGGAGATAAACATGGCCATCAAGTGACGTCTATATGTCATTGTATCACAAGTTCCCAAGCTAAAAACTAGTCAGCTTCTAGCTTTTGATCCTCTGCTTTAAACACATTTATGAATTCACGTATTGTGTTGAGATGATCAACATGTTAAGGAAGAATGTAGGTAGGCCTCCAGTTCTCATCATCTAATTCATAACGGTACACATCATGGAGTTCACCCTTCTTCATATTTCTTTTTGTTAATTTACTTTTTAATATAACGGAAGATAGAACTAATCTTAATTTTGCATTTAGCTAATTTTATAGAAGTTAATTTATAAAAAGTATGGTCACTGATAATGGAGATCAAAATGGCCATCAAGAGACCTCTGTATGTCATTGTATCACAAGTCCCCAAGCTAAAAACTAGTCAGCTTCTAGCTTTTGAACCTCTGCTTCAAACACATTTATGAATTCAGGTTTTTTGTTGAGATGATCAACATGTTAATGAAGAATGTAGGTAGGCCTTCGGTTCTTATCATCCAGTTCATAATGGTATACATCATCGAATTCACCCTTTTTTCATTTTTCTCTTCGTTAATTTACTTTTTAATATTACGGAACATAGAACTAATCTTAATTTTGCATTTAGCTAATTTTATAGAAGTTAGTTTACAAAAAGTAGGGTCACTGATAATGGAGATAAACATGGCCATCAAGTGACCTCTGTATGTCATTGTATCACAAGTCCCTAAGCTAAAAACTAGTCAGCTTCTATCATTTGAACCTCTGCTTCAAACACATTTATAAATTCACGTATTGTGTTGAGATGATCAACATGTTAAGGAAGAATGTAGGTAGGCCTCCAGTTCTCATCATCCAGTTCATAATGGTATACATCATCGAATTCACCCTTTTTCGTCTTTCTCTTTGCTAATCTACTTTTTAATATAATGGAACATAGAACTAATCTTAATATTGCATTTAGCTAAGTTTATAGAAGTTAGTTTAAAAAAAGTATGGTCACCGATAATGGAGATCAAAATGGCCATCAAGTGACCTCTCGTATGCCATTGTATCACAAGTCCGCAAGCTAAAAACTAGTCGGCTTCTAGCTTTTCAAACCTCTACTTCAAACACATTTAGAAATTCACATATTGTGTTGAGATGATCAACATGTTAAGGAAGAATGTAGGTAGGCCTCCAGTTCTCATCATCTAATTCATAACAGTATACATCATGGAATTCACCCTTCTTCATCTTTCTCTTTGTTAATTTACTTTTTAATATAACGGAACATAGAACCAATCTTAATTTTGCATTTTGGTAATTTTCTAGAAGTTAGTTTATAAAAAGTATGGTCACTGATAATGGAGATCAAAATGACCATCAAGTGACCTCTCGTATGTCATTGTATCACAAGTCCCCAAGCTAAAAACTAGTCTCGCTTCTAGCTTTTGAACCTCTCGCTTCAAACACATTTATTAATTCACGTATTGTGTTGAGATGATCAACATGTTAAGGAAGAATATAGGTAGGCCTCCGAGTTCTCATCATCCAGTTCATAATGGTATACATCATCGAATTCACCCTTTTTCATCTTTCTCTTTGCTAATTTACTTTTTAATATAATGGAACATAGAACTAATCTTAATTTTGCATTTAGCTAATTTTATAGAAGTTAGTTAATAAAAAGTATGGTCACTGATAATGGAGATAAACATGGCCATCAAGTGACCTCTATATGTCATTGTATCACAAGTTCCCAAGCTAAAAACTAGTCAGCTTCTAGCTTTTGATCCTCTGCTTCAAACACATTTATGAATTCACGTATTGTCTTTGAGATGATCAACATGTTAAGAAAGAATGTAGGTAGGCCTCCGAGTTCTCATCATCTAATTCATAACGGTACACATCATGGAGTTCACCCTTCTTCATATATCTTTTTGTTAATTTACTTTTTAATATAACGGAAGATAGAACTAATCTTAATTTTGCATTTAGCTAATTTTATAGAAGTTAATTTATAAAAAGTATGGTCACCGATAATAGAGATCAAAATGGCCATCAAGAGACCTCTCGTATGTCATTGTATCACAAGTCCCCAAGCTAAAAACTAGTCGGCTTCTAGCTTCGAACCTCTCGCTTCAAACACATTTATGAATTCGGGTTTTGTGTTGAGATGATCAACATGTTAAGGAAGAATGTAGGTAGGCCTTCGCTTCTTATCATCCGATTCATAATGGTATACATCATCGAATTCACCCTTTTTTCATTTTTCTCTTCGTTAATTTACTTTTTAATATTACGGAACATATAACTAATCTTAATTTTGCATTTAGCTAATTTTATAGAAGTTAGTTTATAAAAAGTATGGTCACCGATAATGGAGATAAACATGGCCATCAAGTGACCTCTCGTATGTCATTGTATCACAAGTCCCCAAGCTAAAAACTAGTCAGCTTCTATCTTTTGAACCTCTGCTTCAAACGCATTTATGAATTCACGTATTGTGTTTAGATGATCAACATGTTAAGGAAGAATGTAGGTAGGCCTCCGGTTCTCATCATCTAATTCATAACAAGATACATCATGGAATTCACCCTTCTTCATATTTCCTTTTGTTAATTTACTTTTTAATATAACGGAACATAGAACTAATCTTAATTTTGCATTTTGGTAATTTTCTAGAAGTTAGTTTATAAAAAGTATGGTCACTGATAATGGAGATCAAAATGGCCATCAAGTGACCTCTGTATGTCATTGTATCACAAGTCCGCAAGCTAAAAACTAGTCAACTTCTAGCTTTTGAACATCTGCTTCAAACACATTTATGAATTCACGTATTGTGTTGAGATGATCAACATGTTAAGTAAGAATGTAGGCAGGCCTCCAGTTCTCATCATCCAGTTCATAACAGTATACATCAACGAATTCACCCTTCTTCATCTTTCTCGTTGTTAATTTACTTTTTAATATAACGGAACATAGAACTAATCTTAATTTTGCATTTAGATAATTTTATAGAAGTTAGTTTATAAAAAGTATGGTCACTGATAATGGAGATAAAAATGGCCATCAAGTGACCTCTATATGTCATTGTATAACAAGTCCTCAACCTAAAAACTAATCGAGCGTCTAGCTTTTCAAACCTCTCGCTTCAAACACATTTAGAAATTCACATATTGTGTTGAGATGATCAACATGTTAAGGAAGAATGTAGGTAGGCCTCCGAGTTCTCATCATCCGAGTTCATAACGGTATACATCATCGAATTCACCCTTCTTCATCTTTCTCGTTGTTAATTTAGTTTTTAATATAACGGAACATACAACTAATATTAATTTTGCATTTAGATAATTTTATATAAGTTAGTTTATAAAAAGTATGGTCACTGATAATGGAGATAAAAATGGCCATCAAGTGACCTCTATATGTCATTGTATAACAAGTCCTCAAGCTAAAAACTAATCAGCTTCTAGCTTTTCAAACCTCTACTTCAAACACATTTAGAAATTCACATATTGTGTTGAGATGATCAACATGTTAAGGAAGAATGTAGGTAGGCCTCCAGTTCTCATCATCTAGGTCATAACGGTATACATCATCGAATTCACCCTTTTTCATCTTTCGCTTTGTTAATTTACTTTTTAATATAACGAAACATAAAACTAATCTCACATATAGTAACTAAGGACAGCCTGGAAGGATGGCAATCTAGTACTTGACAACGATTTAGACTTGTATCGGGTGGTCACTGATAATGGAGATCAAAATGGCCATCACGTGACCTCTGTATGTCATTGTATCACAAGTCCCAAGCTAAAAATTAGTCAGCTTCTAGCTTTTGAACCTCTGCTTCAAACACATTTATGAATTCATGTATTGTGTTGAGATGATCAACATGTTAAGGAAGAATGTAGGTAGGCCTTCAGTTCTCATCATCCAGTTCATAACAGTATACATCATCCAATTCACCCTTTTTCATCTTTCTCTTTGTTAATTTACTTTTTAATATAACGAAACATAGAACTAATCTTAATATTGCATTTAGTTAATTTTATAGAAGTTAGTTTATAAAAAGTATGGTCACTGATAATGGACATAAACATGGCCATCAAGTGACCTCTGTATGTCATTGTATCACAAGTCCCCAAGCTAAAAACTAGTGAGCTTCTAGCTTTTGAACCTCTGCTTCAAATACATTTATTAATTCACGTATTGTGTTGAGATGATCAACATGTTAAGGAAGAATGTAGGTAGGCCTTTAGTTCTTATCATCCGAGTTCATAATGGTATACATCATCGAATTCACCCTTTTTCGTCTTTCTCTTTGCTAATCTACTTTTTAATATAATGGAACATAGAACTAATCTTAATATTGCATTTAGCTAATTTTATAGAAGTTAGTTTATAAAAAGTATGGTCACTGATAATGGAGATCAAAATGGCCATCAAGTGACCTCTGTATGTCATTGTATCACAAGTTCGCAAGCTAAAAACTAGTCAGCTTCTAGCTTTTGAACATCTGCTTCAAACACATTTATGAATTCACGTATTGTGTTGAGATGATCATCATGTTAAGGAAGAATGTAGGTAGGCCACCAGTTCTCATCATCCAGTTCATAACGGTATACATCATCGAATTCACCCTTCTTCATCTTTCTCGTTGTTAATTTACTTTTTAATATAACGGAACATACAACTAATCTTAATTTTGCATTTAGATAATTTTATAGAAGTTAGTTTATAAAAAGTATGGTCACTGATAATGGAGATAAAAATGGCCATCAAGTGACCTCTATATGTCATTGTATAACAAGTCCTCAAGCTAAAAACTAATCAGCGTCTAGCTTTTCAAATCTCTCGCTTCAAACACATTTAGAAATTCACATATTGTGTTCGGATGATCAACATGTTAAGGAAGAATGTAGGTAGGCCTCCAGTTCTCATCATCTAATTCATAACGGTACACATCATGGAGTTCACCCTTCTTCATATTTCTTTTTGTTAATTTACTTTTTAATATAACGGAAGATAGAACTAATCTTAATTTTGCATTTAGCTAATTTTATAGAAGTTAATTTATAAAAAGTATGGTCACTGATAATGGAGATCAAAATGGCCATCAAGAGACCTCTGTATGTCATTGTATCACAAGTCCCCAAGCTAAAAACTAGTCAGCTTCTAGCTTTTGAACCTCTGCTTCAAACACATTTATGAATTTAGGTTTTGTGTTGAGATGATCAACATGTTAAGGAAGAATGTAGGTAGGCCTTCAGTTCTTATCATCCAGTTCATAATGGTATACATCATCGAATTCACCCTTTTTTCATTTTTCTCTTCGTTAATTTACTTTTTAATATTACGGAACATAGAACTAATCTTAATTTTGCATATAGCTAATTTTATAGAAGTTAGTTTATAAAAAGTATGGTCACTGATAATGGAGATAAACATGGCCATCAAGTGACCTCTCGTATGTCATTGTATCACAAGTCCCTAAGCTAAAAACTAGTCGACTTCTATCATTTGAACCTCCGCTTGAAACACATTTATGAATTCACGTATTGTGTTGAGATGATCAACATGTTAAGGAAGAATGTAGGTAGGCCTCCGGTTCTCATCATCCGGTTCATAATGGTATACATCATCGAATTCACCCTTTTTCGTCTTTCTCTTTGCTAATCTACTTTTTAATATAATGGAACATAGAACTAATCTTAATGTTGCATTTAGCTAAGTTTATAGAAGTTAGTTTAAAAAAAGTATGGTCACCGATAATGGAGATCAAAATGGCCATCAAGTGACCTCTCGTATGCCATTGTATCACAAGTCCGCAAGCTAAAAACTAGTCGGCTTCTAGCTTTTGAACATACGCTTCAAACACATTTATGAATTCACGTATTGTGTTGAGATGATCATCATGTTAAGGAAGAAGGTAGGTAGGCCTCCGAGTTCTCATCATCCAGTTCATAACGGTATACATCAACGAATTCACCCTTCTTCATCTTTGTCGTTGTTAATTTACTTTTTAATATAACGGAACATAGAACTAATGTTAATTTTGCATTTAGATAATTTTATAGAAGTTAGTTTATAAAAAGTATGGTCACTCATAATGGAGATAAAAATGGCCATCAAGTGACCTCTATATGTCATTGTATAACAAGTCCTCAAGCTAAAAACTAATCAGCGTCTAGCTTTTCAAACCTCTGCTTCAAACACATTTAGAAATTCACATATTGTGTTGTGATGATCAACATGTTAAGGAAGAATGTAGGTAGGCCTCCAGTTCTCATCATCCAGTTCATAACGGTATACATCATCGAATTCACCCTTCTTCATCTTTCTCGTTGTTAATTTACTTTTTAATATAACGGAACATAGAACTAATCTTAATTTTGCATTTAGATAATTTTATAGAAGTTAGTTTATAAAAAGTATGGTCACTGATAATGGAGATAAAAATGGCCATCAAGTGACCTCTATATGTCATTGTATAACAAGTCCTCAAGCTAAAAACTAATCAGATTCTAGCTTTTCAAACCTCTGCTTCAAACACATTTAGAAATTCACGTATTGTGTTGAGATGATCAACATGTTAAGGAAGAATGTAGGTAGGCCTCCAGTTCTCATCATACAGTTCATAACGGTATACATCATCGAATTCACCCTTCTTCATCTTTCTCGTTGTTAATTTACTTTTTAATATAACGGAACATACAACTAATATTAGTTTTGCATTTAGATAACTTTATAGAAGTTAGTTTATAAAAAGTATGGTCACTGATAATGGAGATAAAAATGGCCATCAAGTGACCTCTATATGTCATTGTATAACAAGTCCTCAAGCTAAAAACTAATCAGCTTCTAGCTTTTCAAACCTCTACTTCAAACACATTTAGAAATTCACATATTGTGTTGAGATGATCAACATGTTAAGGAAGAATGTAGGTAGGCCTCCAGTTCTCATCATCTAATTCATAACAGTATACATCATGGAATTCACCCTTCTTCATCTTTCTCTTTGTTAATTTACTTTTTAATATAACGGAACATAGAACCAATCTTAATTTTTCATTTTGGTAATTTTCTAGAAGTTAGTTTATAAAAAGTATGATCACCGATAATGGAGATCAAAATGACCATCAAGTGACCTCTCGTATGTCATTGTATCACAAGTCCCCAAGCCAAAAACTAGTCTCGCTTCTAGCTTTTGAACCTCCGCTTCAAACACATTTATTAATTCACGTATTGTGTTGAGATGATCAACATGTTAAGGAAGAATATAGGTAGGCCTCCAGTTCTTATCATCCAGTTCATAATGGTATACATCATCGAATTCACCCTTTTTCATCTTTCTCTTTGCTAATTTACTTTTTAATATAATAGAACATAGAACTAATCTTAATTTTGCATTTAGCTAATTTTATAGAAGTTAGTTTATAAAAAGTCTGGTCACTGATAATGGAGATAAACATGGCCATCAAGTGACGTCTATATGTCATTGTATCACAAGTTCCCAAGCTAAAAACTAGTCAGCTTCTAGCTTTTGATCCTCTGCTTTAAACACATTTATGAATTCACGTATTGTCTTTGAGATGATCAACATGTTAAGAAAGAATGTAGGTAGGCCTCCGAGTTCTCATCATCTAATTCATAACGGTACACATCATGGAGTTCACCCTTCTTCATATTTCTTTTTGTTAATTTACTTTTTAATATAACGGAAGATAGAACTAATCTTAATTTTGCATTTAGCTAATTTTATAGAAGTTAATTTATAAAAAGTATGGTCACCGATAATAGAGATCAAAATGGCCATCAAGAGACCTCTGTATGTCATTGTATCACAAGTCCCCAAGCTAAAAACTAGTCGGCTTCTAGCTTCGAACCTCTGCTTCAAACACATTTATGAATTCAGGTTTTGTGTTGAGATGATCAACATGTTAAGGAAGAATGTAGGTAGGCCTTCGAGTTCTTATCATCCAGTTCATAATGGTATACATCATCGAATTCACCCTTTTTTCATTTTTCTCTTCGTTAATTTACTTTTTAATATTACGGAACATAGAACTAATCTTAATTTTGCATATAGCTAATTTTATAGAAGTTAGTTTATAAAAAGTATGGTCACTGATAATGGAGATAAACATGGCCATCAAGTGACCTCTGTATTTCATTGTATCACAAGTCCCCAAGCTAAAAACTAGTCAGCTTCTATCTTTTGAACCTCTGCTTCAAACGCATTTATGAATTCACGTATTGTGTTGAGATGATCAACATGTTAAGGAAGAATGTAGGTAGGCCTCCAGTTCTCATCATCTAATTCATAACAGTATACATCATGGAATTCACCCTTCTTCATATTTCTTTTTGTTAATTTACTTTTTAATATAACGGAACATAGAACTAATCTTAATTTTGCATTTTGGTAATTTTCTAGAAGTTAGTTTATAAAAAGTATGGTCACTGATAATGGAGATCAAAATGGCCATCAAGTGACCTCTGTATGTCATTGTATCACAAGTCCGCAAGCTAAAAACTAGTCAACTTCTAGCTTTTGAACATCCGCTTCAAACACATTTATGAATTCACGTATTGTGTTGAGATGATCAACATGTTAAGGAAGAATGTAGGTAGGCCTCCGCTCTCATCATCCAGGTTCATAACAAGATACATCAACGAATTCACCCTTCTTCATCTTTCTCGTTGTTAATTTACTTTTTAATATAACGGAACATAGAACTAATCTTAATTTTGCATTTAGATAATTTTATAGAAGTTAGTTTATAAAAAGTATGGTCACTGATAATGGAGATAAAAATGGCCATCAAGTGACCTCTATATGTCATTGTATAACAAGTCCTCAACCTAAAAACTAATCGGCGTATAGCTTTTCAAACCTCTGCTTCAAACACATTTAGAAATTCAAATATTGTGTTGAGATGATCAACATGTTAAGGAAGAATGTAGGTAGGCCTCCAGTTCTCATCATCCAGTTCATAACGGTATACATCATCGAATTCACCCTTCTTCATCTTTCTCGTTGTTAATTTAGTTTTTAATATAACGGAACATACAACTAATATTAATTTTGCATTTAGATAATTTTATATAAGTTAGTTTATAAAAAGTATGGTCACTGATAATGGAGATAAAAATGGCCATCAAGTGACCTCTATATGTCATTGTATAACAAGTCCTCAAGCTAAAAACTAATCGGCTTCTAGCTTTTCAAACCTCTACTTCAAACACATTTAGAAATTCACATATTGTGTTGAGATGATCAACATGTTAAGGAAGAATGTAGGTAGGCCTCCGAGTTCTCATCATCTAGGTCATAACGGTATACATCATCGAATTCACCCTTTTTTATCTTTCGCTTTGTTAATTTACTTTTTAATATAACGAAACATAAAACTAATCTCACATATAGTAACTAAGGACAACTCTGGAAGTATGGCAATCTAGTACTTGACAACGATTTAGACTTGTATCGGGTGGTCACCGATAATGGAGATCAAAATGGCCATCACGTCACCTCTGTATGTCATTGTATCACAAGTCCCAAGCTAAAAACTAGTCAGCTTCTAGATTTTGAACCTCTGCTTCAAACACATTTATGAATTCACGTATTGTGTTGAGATGATCAACATGTTATGGAAGAATGTAGGTAGGCCTTCAGTTCTCATCATCCAGTTCATAACAATATACATCATCCAATTCACCCTTTTTCATCTTTCTCTTTGTTAATTTACTTTTTAATATAACGAAACATAGAACTAATTTTAATATTGCATTTAGTTAATTTTATAGAAGTTAGTTTATAAAAAGTATGGTCACTGATAATGGAGATAAACATGGCCATCAAGTGACCTCTGTATGTCATTGTATCACAAGTCCCCAAGCTAAAAACTAGTGAGCTTCTAGCTTTTGAACCTCTGCTTCAAATACATTTATTAATTCACGTATTGTGTTGAGATGATCAACATGTTAAGGAAGAATGTAGGTAGGCCTTTAGTTCTTATCATCCAGTTCATAATGGTATACATCATCGAATTCACCCTTTTTCGTCTTTCTCTTTGCTAATCTACTTTTTAATATAATGGAACATAGAACTAATCTTAATATTGCATTTAGCTAATTTTATAGAAGTTAGTTTATAACAAGTATGGTCACTGATAATGGAGATCAAAATGGCCATCAAGTGACCTCTGTATGTCATTGTATCACAAGTCCGCAAGCTAAAAACTAGTCGGCTTCTAGCTTTTGAACATCTGCTTCAAACACATTTATGAATTCACGTATTGTGTTGAGATAATCATCATGTTAAGGAAGAATGTAGGTAGGCCTTTAGTTCTTTTCATCCAGTTCATAATGGTATACATCATCGAATCCACCCTTCTTCATCTTTCTCGTTGTTAATTTACTTTTTAATATAACGGAACATACAACTATTCTTAATTTTGCATTTAGATAATTTTATAGAAGTTAGTTTATAAAAAGTATGGTCACTGATAATGGAGATAAAAATGGCCATCAAGTGACCTCTATATGTCATTGTATAACAAGTCCTCAAGCTAAAAACTAATCAGCGTCTAGCTTTTCAAATCTCTCGCTTCAAACACATTTAGAAATTCACATATTGTGTTCGGATGATCAACATGTTAAGGAAGAATGTAGGTAGGCCTCCGGTTCTCATCATCTAATTCATAACGGTACACATCATGGAGTTCACCCTTCTTCATATTTCTTTTTGTTAATTTACTTTTTAATATAACGGAAGATAGAACTAATCTTAATTTTGCATTTAGCTAATTTTATAGAAGTTAATTTATAAAAAGTATGGTCACTGATAATGGAGATCAAAATGGCCATCAAGAGACCTCTGTATGTCATTGTATCACAAGTCCCCAAGCTAAAAACTAGTCAGCTTCTAGCTTTTGAACCTCTGCTTCAAACACATTTATGAATTTAGGTTTTGTGTTGAGATGATCAACATGTTAAGGAAGAATGTAGGTAGGCCTTCAGTTCTTATCATCCAGTTCATAATGGTATACATCATCGAATTCACCCTTTTTTCATTTTTCTCTTCGTTAATTTACTTTTTAATATTACGGAACATAGAACTAATCTTAATTTTGCATTTAGCTAATTTTATAGAAGTTAGTTTACAAAAAGTAGGGTCACTGATAATGGAGATAAACATGGCCATCAAGTGACCTCTGTATGTCATTGTATCACAAGTCCCTAAGCTAAAAACTAGTCAGCTTCTATCATTTGAACCTCTGCTTCAAACACATTTATAAATTCACGTATTGTGTTGAGATGATCAACATGTTAAGGAAGAATGTAGGTAGGCCTCCAGTTCTCATCATCCAGTTCATAATGGTATACATCATCGAATTCACCCTTTTTCGTCTTTCTCTTTGCTAATCTACTTTTTAATATAATGGAACATAGAACTAATCTTAATATTGCATTTAGCTAAGTTTATAGAAGTTAGTTTATAAAAAGTATGGTCACTGATAATGGAGATCAAAATGGCCATCAAGTGACCTCTGTATGCCATTGTATCACAAGTCCGCAAGCTAAAAACTAGTCAGCTTCTAGCTTTTGAACATCTGCTTCAAACACATTTATGAATTCACGTATTGTGTTGAGATGATCATCATGTTAAGGAAGAAGGTATGTAGGCCTCCAGTTCTCATCATCCAGTTCATAACAGTATACATCAACGAATTCACCCTTCTTCATCTTTCACGTTGTTAATTTACTTTTTAATATAACGGAACATAGAACTAATGTTAATTTTGCATTTAGATAATTTTATAGAAGTTAGTTTATAAAAAGTATGGTCACTCATAATGGAGATAAAAATGGCCATCAAGTGACCTCTATATGTCATTGTATAACAAGTCCTCAAGCTAAAAACTAATCAGCGTCTAGCTTTTCAAACCTCTGCTTCAAACACATTTAGAAATTCACATATTGTGTTGTGATGATCAACATGTTTAGGAAGAATGTAGGTAGGCCTCCGATTCTCATCATCCGAGTTCATAACGGTATACATCATCGAATTCACCCTTCTTCATCTTTCTCGTTGTTAATTTACTTTTTAATATAACGGAAGATAGAACTAATCTTAATTTTGCATTTAGATAATTTTATAGAAGTTAGTTTATAAAAAGTATGGTCACCGATAATGGAGATAAAAATGGCCATCAAGTGACCTCTATATGTCATTGTATAACAAGTCCTCAAGGTAAAAACTAATCGGCGTCTAGCTTTTCAATCCTCTCGCTTCAAACACATTTAGAAATTCACATATTGTGTTGAGATGATCAACATGTTAAGGAAGAATGTAGGTAGGCCTCCAGTTCTCATCATCCAGTTCATAACGGTATACATCATCGAATTCACCCTTCTTCATCTTTCTCGTTGTTAATTTACTTTTTAATATAACGGAACATACAACTAATATTAGTTTTGCATTTAGATAATTTTATAGAAGTTAGTTTATAAAAAGTATGGTCACTGATAATGGAGATAAAAATGGCCATCAAGTGACCTCTATATGTCATTGTATAACAAGTCCTCAAGCTAAAAACTAATCAGCTTCTAGCTTTTCAAACCTCTACTTCAAACACATTTAGAAATTCACATATTGTGTTGAGATGATCAACATGTTAAGGAAGAATGTAGGTAGGCCTCCAGTTCTCATCATCTAATTCATAACAGTATACATCATGGAATTCACCCTTCTTCATCTTTCTCTTTGTTAATTTACTTTTTAATATAACGGAACATAGAACCAATCTTAATTTTGCATTTTGGTAATTTTCTAGAAGTTAGTTTATAAAAAGTATGGTCACTGATAATGGAGATCAAAATGACCATCAAGTGACCTCTGTATGTCATTGTATCACAAGTCCACAAGCTAAAAACTAGTCTGCTTCTAGCTTTTGAACCTCTGCTTCAAACACATTTATTAATTCACGTATTGTGTTGAGATGATCAACATGTTAAGGAAGAATGTAGGTAGGCCTCCAGTTCTCATCATCCAGTTCATAATGGTATACATCATCGAATTCACCCTTTTTCATCTTTCTCTTTGCTAATTTACTTTTTAATATAATAGAACATAGAACTAATCTTAATTTTGCATTTAGCTAATTTTATAGAAGTTAGTTTATAAAAAGTATGGTCACTGATAATGGAGATAAACATGGCCATCAAGTGACCTCTATATGTCATTGTATCACAAGTCCCCAAGCTAAAAACTAGTCAGCTTCTAGCTTTTGATCCTCTGCTTCAAACACATTTATGAATTCACGTATTGTGTTGAAATGATCAATATGTTAAGGAAGAATGTAGGTAGGCCTCCAGTTCTCATCATCTAATTCATAACGGTACACATCATGGAGTTCACCCTTCTTCATATTTCTTTTTGTTAATTTACTTTTGAATATAACGAGAAGATAGAACTAATCTTAATTTTGCATTTAGCTAATTTTATAGAAGTTAATTTATAAAAAGTATGGTCACCGATAATAGAGATCAAAATGGCCATCAAGAGACCTCTCGTATGTCATTGTATCACAAGTCCCCAAGCTAAAAACTAGTCGGCTTCTAGCTTCGAACCTCTGCTTCAAACACATTTATGAATTCGGGTTTTGTGTTGAGATGATCAACATGTTAAGGAAGAATGTAGGTAGGCCTTCAGTTCTTATCATCCGAGTTCATAATGGTATACATCATCGAATTCACCCTTTTTTCATTTTTCTCTTCGTTAATTTACTTTTTAATATTACGGAACATATAACTAATCTTAATTTTGCATTTAGCTAATTTTATAGAAGTTAGTTTATAAAAAGTATGGTCACCGATAATGGAGATAAACATGTTCATCAAGTGACCTCTCGTATGTCATTGTATCACAAGTCCCCAAGCTAAAAACTAGTCGGCTTCTATCTTTTGAACCTCTGCTTCAAACGCATTTATGAATTCACGTATTGTGTTGAGATGATCAACATGTTAAGGAAGAATGTAGGTAGGCCTTCGAGTTCTCATCATCTAATTCATAACGGTATACATCATGGAATTCACCCTTCTTCATATTTCTTTTTGTTAATTTACTTTTTAATATAACGGAACATAGAACTAATCTTAATTTTGCATTTTGGTAATTTTCTAGAAGTTAGTTTATAAAAAGTATGGTCACTGATAATGGAGATCAAAATGGCCATCAAGTGACCTCTCGTATGTCATTGTATCACAAGTCCGCAAGCTAAAAACTAGTCAACTTCTAGCTTTTGAACATCCGCTTCAAACACATTTATGAATTCACGTATTGTGTTGAGATGATCAACATGTTAAGGAAGAATGTAGGTAGGCCTCCGGTTCTCATCATCCAGTTCATAACGATATACATCAACGAATTCACCCTTCTTCATCTTTCTCGTTGTTAATTTACTTTTTAATATAACGGAACATAGAACTAATCTTAATTTTGCATTTAGATAATTTTATAGAAGTTAGTTTATAAAAAGTATGGTCACTGATAATGGAGATAAAAATGGCCATCAAGTGACCTCTATATGTCATTGTATAACAAGTCCTCAAGCTAAAAACTAATCAGCGTATAGCTTTTCAAACCTCTGCTTCAAACACATTTAGAAATTCAAATATTGTGTTGAGATGATCAACATGTTAAGGAAGAATGTAGGTAGGCCTCCAGTTCTCATCATCCAGTTCATAACGGTATACATCATCGAATTCACCCTTCTTCATCTTTCTCGTTGTTAATTTACTTTTTAATATAACGGAACATACAACTAATATTAATTTTGCATTTAGATAATTTTATAAAAGTTAGTTTATAAAAAGTATGGTCACTGATAATGGAGATAAAAATGGCCATCAAGTGACCTCTATATGTCATTGTATAACAAGTCCTCAAGCTAAAAACTAATCGGCTTCTAGCTTTTCAAACCTCTACTTCAAACACATTTAGAAATTCACATATTGTGTTGAGATGATCAACATGTTAAGGAAGAATGTAGGTAGGCCTCCAGTTCTCATCATCTAGGTCATAACGGTATACATCATCGAATTCACCCTTTTTCATCTTTCGCTTTGTTAATTTACTTTTTAATATAACGAAACATAAAACTAATCTCACATATAGTTACTAAGGACAGCCTGGAAGGATGGCAATCTAGTACTTGACAACGATTTAGACTTGTATCGGGTGGTCACTGATAATGGAGATCAAAATGGCCATCACGTGACCTCTGTATGTCATTGTATCACAAGTCCCAAGCTAAAAACTAGTCAGCTTCTAGATTTTGAACCTCTGCTTCAAACACATTTATGAATTCACGTATTGTGTTGAGATGATCAACATGTTATGGAAGAATGTAGGTAGGCCTTCAGTTCTCATCATCCGATTCATAACAGTATACATCATCCAATTCACCCTTTTTCATCTTTCTCTTTGTTAATTTACTTTTTAATATAACGAAACATAGAACTAATTTTAATATTGCATTTAGTTAATTTTATAGAAGTTAGTTTATAAAAAGTATGGTCACTGATAATGGAGATAAACATGGCCATCAAGTGACCTCTGTATGTCATTGTATCACAAGTCCCCAAGCTAAAAACTAGTGAGCTTCTAGCTTTTGAACCTCTGCTTCAAACACATTTATTAATTCACGTATTGTGTTGAGATGATCAACATGTTAAGGAAGAATGTAGGTAGGCCTTTAGTTCTTATCATCCAGTTCATAATGGTATACATCATCGAATTCACCCTTTTTCGTCTTTCTCTTTGCTAATCTACTTTTTAATATAATGGAACATAGAACTAATCTTAATATTGCATTTAGCTAATTTTATAGAAGTTAGTTTATAACAAGTATGGTCACTGATAATGGAGATCAAAATGGCCATCAAGTGACCTCTGTATGTCATTGTATCACAAGTCCGCAAGCTAAAAACTAGTCGGCTTCTAGGTTTTGAACATCTGCTTCAAACACATTTATGAATTCACTTATTGTGTTGAGATGATCATCATGTTAAGGAAGAATGTAGGTAGGCCTCCAGTTCTCATCATCTAGTTCATAACGGTATACATCATCGAATTCACCCTTCTTCATCTTTCTCGTTGTTAATTTACTTTTTAATATAACGGAACATACAACTAATCTTAATTTTGCATTTAGATAATTTTATAGAAGTTAGTTTATAAAAAGTATGGTCACTGATAATGGAGATAAAAATGGCCATCAAGTGACCTCTATATGTCATTGTATAACAAGTCCTCAAGCTAAAAACTAATCAGCGTCTAGCTTTTCAAATCTCTGCTTCAAACACATTTAGAAATTCACATATTGTGTTCAGATGATCAACATGTTAAGGAAGAATGTAGGTAGGCCTCCAGTTCTCATCATCCAGTTCATAACGGTATACATCATCGAATTCACCCTTCTTCATCTTTCTCGTTGTTAATTTACTTTTTAATATAACGGAACATACAACTAATATTAATTTTGCATTTAGATAATTTTATAGAAGTTAGTTTATAAAAAGTATGGTCACTGATAATGGAGATCAAAATGACCATCAAGTGACCTCTGTATGTCATTATATCACAAGTTCCCAAGCTAAAAACTAGTGAGCTTCTAGCTTTTGAACCTCTGCTTCAAATACATTTATTAATTCACGTATTGTGTTGAGATGATCAACATGTTAAGGAAGAATGTAGGTAGGCCTTTAGTTCTTATCATCCAGTTCATAATGGTATACATCATCGAATCCACCCTTTTTCGTTTTTCTCTTTGCTAATCTACTTTTTATTTATAGAAGTTAGTTTATAAAAAGTATGGTCACTGATAATGGAAATAAAAATGGCCATCAAGTGACCTCTATATGTCATTGTATAACAAGTCCTCAAGCTAAAAACTAATCAGCTTCTAGCTTTTCAAACCTCTACTTCAAACACATTTAGAACTTCACATATTGTGTTGAGATGATCAACATGTTAAGGAAGAATGTAGGTAGGCCTCCAGTTCTCATCATCTAGGTCATAACGGTATACATCATCAAATTCACCCTTCTTCATCTTTCTCTTTGTTAATTTACTTTTTAATATAACGGAACATAGAACCAATCTTAATTTTGCATTTTGGTAATTTTCTAGAAGTTAGTTTATAAAAAGTATGGTCACTGATAATGGAGATCAAAATGACCATCAAGTGACCTCTGTATGTCATTGTATCACAAGTCCCCAAGCTAAAAACTAGTGAGCTTCTAGCTTTTGAACCTCTGCTTCAAACACATTTATTAATTCACTTATTGTGTTGAGATGATCAACATGTTAAGGAAGAATGTAGGTAGGCCTTTAGTTCTTATCATCCAGTTCATAATGGTATACATCATCGAATTCACCCTTTTTCGTCTTTCTCTTTGCTAATCTACTTTTTAATATAATGGAACATAGAACTAATCTTAATATTGCATTTAGCTAATTTTATAGAAGTTAGTTTATAAAAAGTATGGTCACTGATTATGGAGATCAAAATGGCCATCAAGTGACCTCTGTATGTCATTGTATCACAAGTCCGCAAGCTAAAAACTAGTCGGCTTCTAGGTTTTGAACATCTGCTTCAAACACATTTATGAATTCACTTATTGTGTTGAGATGATCATCATGTTAAGGAAGAATGTAGGTAGGCCTCCAGTTCTCATCATCCAGTTCATAACGGTATACATCATAGAATTCACCCTTCTTCATCTTTCTCGTTGTTAATTTACTTTTTAATATAACGGAACATACAACTAATCTTAATTTTGCATTTAGATAATTTTATAGAAGTTAGTTTATAAAAAGTATGGTCACTGATAATGGAGATAAAAATGGCCATCGAGTGACCTCTATATGTCATTGTATAACAAGTCCTCAAGCTAAAAACTAATCAGATTCTAGCTTTTCAAACCTCTGCTTCAAACACATTTAGAAATTCACATATTGTGTTGAGATGATCAACATGTTAAGGAAGAATGTAGGTAGGCCTCCAGTTCTCATCATCCAGTTCATAACGGTATACATCATCGAATTCACCCTTCTTCATCTTTCTCGTTGTTAATTTACTTTTTAATATAACGGAACATACAACTAATATTAGTTTTGCATTTAGATAATTTTATAGAAGTTAGTTTATAAAAAGTATGGTCACCGATAATGGAGATCAAAATGGCCATCAAGTGACCTCTGTATGTCATTGTATCACAAGTCCGCAAGCTAAAAACTAGTGAGCTTCTAGCTTTTGAACCTCTGCTTCAAACACATTTATTAATTCACGTATTGTGTTGAGATGATCAACATGTTAAGGAAGATTGTAGGTAGGCCTTTAGTTCTTATCATCCAGTTCATAATGGTATACATCATCGAATTCACCCTTTTTCGTCCTTCTCTTTGCTAATCTACTTTTTAATATAATGGAACATAGAACTAATCTTAATTTTGCATTTAGCTAATTTTATAGAAGTTAGTTTATAAAAAGTATGGTCACTGATAATGGAGATAAACATGGCCATCAAGTGACCTCTATATGTCATTGTATCACAAGTTCCCAAGCTAAAAACTAGTCAGCTTCTAGCTTTTGATCCTCTCGCTTCAAACACATTTATGAATTCATGTATTGTGTTGAGATGATCCACATGTTAAGGAAGAATGTAGGTAGGCCTTCGGTTCTCATCATCTAATTCATAACGGTACACATCATGGAGTTCACCCTTCTTCATATTTCTTTTTGTTAATTTACTTTTTAATATAACGGAACATAGAACTAATCTTAATTTTGCATTTAGCTATTTTTATAGAAGATAATTTATAAAAAGTATGGTCACTGATAATGGAGATCAAAACGGCCATCAAGTGACCTCTGCATGTCATTGTATAACAAGTCCTCAAGCTAAAAACTAATCAGCGTCTAGCTTTTCAAACCTCTGCTTCAAACACATTTAGAAATTCACATATTGTGTTGAGATGATCAACATGTTAAGGAAGAATGTAGGTAGGCCTCCCGGTTCTCATCATCCAGTTCATAACAAGATACATCAACGAATTCACCCTTCTTCATCTTTCTCGTTGTTAATTTACTTTTTAATATAATAGAACATACAACTAATATTAATTTTGCATTTAGATAATTTTATAGAAGTTAGTTTATAAAAAGTATGGTCACTGATAATGGAGATAAAAATGACCATCAAGTGACCTCTCGTATGTCATTGTATCACAAGTCCCCAAGCTAAAAACTAGGCAGCTTCTATCTTTTGAACCTCTCGCTTCAAACACAATTATGAATTCACGTATTGTGTTGAGACGATCAACATGTTAAGGAAGAATGTAGGTAGGCCTCCAGCTTCTCATCATCTAATTCATAACGGTATACATCATGGAATTCACCCTTCTTCATATTTCTTTTTGTTAATTTACTTTTTAATATAATGGAACATAGAACTAATCTTAATTTTGCATTTAGCTAATTTTATAGAAGTTAGTTTATAAAAAGTATGGTCACTGATAATGGAGATAAAAATGACCATCAAGTGACCTCTGTATGTCATTGTATCACAAGTCCCCAAGCTAAAAACTAGGCAGCTTCTATCTTTTGAACCTCTGCTTCAAACACAATTATGAATTCACGTATTGTGTTGAGATGATCAACATGTTAAGGAAGAATGTAGGTAAGCCTCCAGTTCTCATCATCTAATTCATAACGGTATACATCATGGAATTCACCCTTCTTCATATTTCTTTTTGTTAATTTACTTTTTAATATAACAGAACATAGAACTAATCTTAATTTTGCATTTAGCTAATTTTATAGAAGTTAGTTTATAAAATGTATGGTCACCGATAATGGAGATCAAAATGGCCATCAAGTGACCTCTCGTATGTCATTGTATCACAAGTCCGCAAGCTAAAAATTAGTCGGCTTCTAGCTTTTGAACCTCTGCTTCAAACACATTTATGAATTCACGTATTGTGTTGAGATGATCAACATGTTAAGGAAGAATGTAGGTAGGCCTCCAGTTCTCATCATCCAGTTCATAACGGTATACATCATCGAATTCACCCTTCTTCATCTTTCTCTTTGTTAATTTACTTTTTAATATAACGGAACATACAACCGAGTATTAATTTTGCATTTAGCTAATTTTATAGAAGTTAGTTTATAAAAAGTATGGTCACTGATAATGGAGATCAAAATGGCCATCAAGTGACCTCTATATGTTATTGTATCACAAGTCCCCAAGCTAAAAACTAGTCAGCTTCTAGCTTTTGAACCTCTGCTTCAAACACATTTATGAATTCACGTATTGTGTTGAGATGATCAACATGTTAAGGAAGAATGTACGTAGGCCTCCATTTCTCATCATCTAGTTCATAACGGTATACATCATCGAATTCACCCTTCTTCATCATTCTCTTTGTTAATTTACTTTTTAATATAACAAAATATAGAACTAATCTTAATTTTGTATTTAGCTAATTTTATAGAAGTTAGTTTATAAAAAGTATGGTCACCGATAATGGAGATCAAAATGGCCATCAAGTGACCTCTATATGTCATTGTATAACAAGTCCTCAAGCTAAAAACTAATCGGCGTCTAGCTTTTCAAACCTCTCGCTTCAAACACATTTAGAAATTCACATATTGTGTTGAGATGATCAACATGTTAAGGAAGAATGTAGGTAGGCCTCCAGTTCTCGTCATCCAGCTTCATAACGGTATACATCATCGAATTCACCCTTCTTCATAATTCTCGTTGTTAATTTACTTTTTAATATAACGGAACATACAACTAATATTAGTTTTGCATTTAGCTAATTTTATAGAAGTTAGTTTATAAAAAGTATGGTCACTGATAATGGAGATCAAAATGGCCATCAAGTGACCTCTGTATGTCATTGTATCACAAGTCCGCAAGCTAAAAACTAGTGAGCTTCTAGCTTTTGAACCTCTGCTTCAAACACATTTATTAATTCACGTATTGTGTTGAGATGATCAACATGTTAAGGAAGATTGTAGGTAGGCCTTTAGTTCTTATCATCCAGTTCATAATGGTATACATCATCGAATTCACCCTTTTTCGTCCTTCTCTTTGCTAATCTACTTTTTAATATAATGGAACATAGAACTAATCTTAATTTTGCATTTAGCTAATTTTATAGAAGTTAGTTTATAAAAAGTATGGTCACTGATAATGGAGATAAACATGGCCATCAAGTGACCTCTATATGTCATTGTATCACAAGTTCCCAAGCTAAAAACTAGTCGCCTTCTAGCTTTTGATCCTTTGCTTCAAACACATTTATGAATTTATGTATTGTGTTGAGATGATCCACATGTTAAGGAAGAATGTAGGTAGGCCTTCAGTTCTCATCATCTAATTCATAACGGTACACATCATGGAGTTCACCCTTCTTCATATTTCTTTTTGTTAATTTACTTTTTAATATAACGGAACATAGAACTAATCTTAATTTTGCATTTAGCTATTTTTATAGAAGATAATTTATAAAAAGTATGGTCACTGATAATGGAGATCAAAACGGCCATCAAGTGACCTCTGCATGTCATTGTATAACAAGTCCTCAAGCTAAAAACTAATCAGCGTCTAGCTTTTCAAACCTCTGCTTCAAACACATTTAGAAATTCACATATTGTGTTGAGATGATCAACATGTTAAGTAAGAATGTAGGTAGGCCTCCAGTTCTCATCATCCAGTTCATAACAGTATACATCAACGAATTCACCCTTCTTTATCTTTCTCGTTGTTAATTTACTTTTTAATATAATAGAACATACAACTAATATTAATTTTGCATTTAGATAATTTTATAGAAGTTAGTTTATAAAAAGTATGGTCACTGATAATGGAGATAAAAATGACCATCAAGTGACCTCTGTCTGTCATTGTATCACAAGTCCCCAAGCTAAAAACTAGGCAGCTTCTATCTTTTGAACCTCTGCTTCAAACACAATTATGAATTCACGTATTGTGTTGAGATGATCAACATGTTAAGGAAGAATGTAGGTAGGCCTCCGTTCTTCATCATCTAATTCATAACGGTATACATCATGGAATTCACCCTTCTTCATATTTCTTTTTGTTAATTTACTTTTTAATATAATGGAACATAGAACTAATCTTAATTTTGCATTTAGCTAATTTTATAGAAGTTTGTTTATAAAAAGTATGGTCACCGATAATGGAGATAAAAATGACCATCAAGTGACCTCTCGTATGTCATTGTATCACAAGTCCCCAAGCTAAAAACTAGGCGGCTTCTATCTTTTGAACCTCTCGCTTCAAACACAATTATGAATTCACGTATTGTGTTGAGATGATCAACATGTTAAGGAAGAATGTAGGTAGGCCTCCGAGTTCTCATCATCTAATTCATAACGGTATACATCATGGAATTCACCCTTCTTCATATTTCTTTTTGTTAATTTACTTTTTAATATATCAGAACATAGAACTAATATTAATTTTGCATTTAGCTAATTTTATAGAAGTTAGTTTATAAAATGTATGGTCACCGATAATGGAGATCAAAATGGCCATCAAGTGACCTCTCGTATGTCATTGTATCACAAGTCCGCAAGCTAAAAACTAGTCGGCTTCTAGCTTTTGAACCTTTGCTTCAAACACATTTATGAATTCACGTATTATGTTGAGATGATCAACATGTTAAGGAAGAATGTAGGTAGGCCTCCAGTTCTCATCATCCAGGTTCATAACGGTATACATCATCGAATTCACCCTTCTTCATCTTTTTCTTTGTTAATATACTTTTTAATATAACGGAACATACAACCGAGTATTAATTTTGCATTTAGATAATTTTATAGAAGTTAGTTTATAAAAAGTATGGTCACTGATAATGGAGATCAAAATGGCCATCAAGTGACCTCTATATGTCATTGTATCACAAGTCCCCAAGCTAAAAACTAGTCAGCTTCTAGCTTTTGATCCTCTGCTTCAAACACATTTATGAATTCACGTATTGTGTTGAGATGATCAACATGTTAAGGAAGAATGTACGTAGGCCTCCATTTCTCATCATCTAGTTCATAACGGTATACATCATCGAATTCACCCTTCTTCATCATTCTCTTTGTTAATTTACTTTTTAATATAATGGAACATAGAACTAATCTTAATTTTGCATTTAGCTAATTTTATAGAAGTTTGTTTATAAAAAGTATGGTCACCGATAATGGAGATAAAAATGACCATCAAGTGACCTCTCGTATGTCATTGTATCACAAGTCCCCAAGCTAAAAACTAGGCAACTTCTATCTTTTGAACCTCTGCTTCAAACACAATTATGAATTCACGTATTGTGTTGAGATGATCAACATGTTAAGGAAGAATGTAGGTAAGCCTCCAGTTCTCATCATCTAATTCATAACGGTATACATCATGGAATTCACCCTTCTTCATATTTCTTTTTGTTAATTTACTTTTTAATATAACAGAACATAGAACTAATCTTAATTTTGCATTTAGCTAATTTTATAGAAGTTAGTTTATAAAATGTATGGTCACCGATAATGGAGATCAAAATGGCCATCAAGTGACCTCTGTATGTCATTGTATCACAAGTCCGCAAGCTAAAAACTAGTCAGCTTCTAGCTTTTGAACCTTTGCTTCAAACACATTTATGAATTCACGTATTGTGTTGAGATGATCAACATGTTAAGGAAGAATGTAGGTAGGCCTCCGAGTTCTCATCATCCAGTTCATAACGGTATACATCATCGAATTCACCCTTCTTCATCTTTTTCTTTGTTAATATACTTTTTAATATAACGGAACATACAACCAGTATTAATTTTGCATTTAGATAATTTTATAGAAGTTAGTTTATAAAAAGTATGGTCACTGATAATGGAGATCAAAATGGCCATCAAGTGACCTCTATATGTCATTGTATCACAAGTCCCCAAGCTAAAAACTAGTCAGCTTCTAGCTTTTGATCCTCTGCTTCAAACACATTTATGAATTCACGTATTGTGTTGAGATGATCAACATGTTAAGGAAGAATGTACGTAGGCCTCCATTTCTCATCATCTAGTTCATAACGGTATACATCATCGAATTCACCCTTCTTCATCATTCTCTTTGTTAATTTACTTTTTAATATAACAAAATATAGAACTAATCTTAATTTTGTATTTAGCTAATTTTATAGAAGTTAGTTTATAAAAAGTATGGTCACTGATAATGGAGATCAAAATGGCCATCAAGTGACCTCTATATGTCATTGTATAACAAGTCCTCAAGCTAAAAACTAATCGAGCGTCTAGCTTTTCAAACCTCTCGCTTCAAACACATTTAGAAATTCACATATTGTGTTGAGATGATCAACATGTTAAGGAAGAATGTAGGTAGGCCTCCAGTTCTCATCATCCAGTTCATAACGGTATACATCATCGAATTCACCCTTCTTCATAATTCTCGTTGTTAATTTACTTTTTAATATAACGGAACATACAACTAATATTAGTTTTGCATTTAGATAATTTTATAGAAGTTAGTTTATAAAAAGTATGGTCACCGATAATGGAGATCAAAATGGCCATCAAGTGACCTCTCGTATGTCATTGTATCACAAGTCCGCAAGCTAAAAACTAGTGAGCTTCTAGCTTTTGAACCTCTGCTTCAAACACATTTATTAATTCACGTATTGTGTTGAGATGATCAACATGTTAAGGAAGATTGTAGGTAGGCCTTTAGTTCTTATCATCCAGTTCATAATGGTATACATCATCGAATTCACCCTTTTTCGTCCTTCTCTTTGCTAATCTACTTTTTAATATAATGGAACATAGAACTAATCTTAATTTTGCATTTAGCTAATTTTATAGAAGTTAGTTTATAAAAAGTATGGTCACTGATAATGGAGATAAACATGGCCATCAAGTGACCTCTATATGTCATTGTATCACAAGTTCCCAAGCTAAAAACTAGTCAGCTTCTAGCTTTTGATCCTCTGCTTCAAACACATTTATGAATTTATGTATTGTGTTGAGATGATCCACATGTTAAGGAAGAATGTAGGTAGGCCTTCAGTTCTCATCATCTAATTCATAACGGTACACATCATGGAGTTCACCCTTCTTCATATTTCTTTTTGTTAATTTACTTTTTAATATAACGGAACATAGAACTAATCTTAATTTTGCATTTAGCTATTTTTATAGAAGATAATTTATAAAAAGTATGGTCACTGATAATGGAGATCAAAACGGCCATCAAGTGACCTCGCATGTCATTGTATAACAAGTCCTCAAGCTAAAAACTAATCGGCGTCTAGCTTTTCAAACCTCTCGCTTCAAACACATTTAGAAATTCACATATTGTGTTGAGATGATCAACATGTTAAGGAAGAATGTAGGTAGGCCTCCGAGTTCTCATCATCCGCTTCATAACGGATACATCAACGAATTCACCCTTCTTTATCTTTCTCGTTGTTAATTTACTTTTTAATATAATAGAACATACAACTAATATTAATTTTGCATTTAGATAATTTTATAGAAGTTAGTTTATAAAAAGTATGGTCACTGATAATGGAGATAAAAATGACCATCAAGTGACCTCTGTCTGTCATTGTATCACAAGTCCCCAAGCTAAAAACTAGGCAGCTTCTATCTTTTGAACCTCTGCTTCAAACACAATTATGAATTCACGTATTGTGTTGAGATGATCAACATGTTAAGGAAGAATGTAGGTAGGCCTCCAGTTCTCATCATCTAATTCATAACGGTATGCATCATGGAATTCACCCTTCTTCATATTTCTTTTTGTTAATTTACTTTTTAATATAATGGAACATAGAACTAATCTTAATTTTGCATTTAGCTAATTTTATAGAAGTTAGTTTATAAAAAGTATGGTCACTGATAATGGAGATAAAAATGACCATCAAGTGACCTCTGTATGTCATTGTATCACAAGTCCCCAAGCTAAAAACTAGGCAGCTTCTATCTTTTGAACCTCTGCTTCAAACACATTTATGAATTCACGTATTGTGTTGAGATGATCAACATGTTAAGGAAGAATGTAGGTAGGCCTCCAGTTCTCATCACCTAATTCATAACGGTATACATCATCGAACTCACCCTTCTTCATCTTTCTTTTTGTTAATTTACTTTTTAATATAACAGAACATAGAACTAATCTTAATTTTCCATTTAGCTAATTTTATAGAAGTTAGTTTATAAAATGTATGGTCACCGATAATGGAGATCAAAATGGCCATCAAGTGACCTCTGTATGTCATTGTATCACAAGTCCGCAAGCTAAAAACTAGTCAGCTTCTAGCTTTTGAACCTTTGCTTCAAACACATTTATGAATTCACGTATTGTGTTGAGATGATCAACATGTTAAGGAAGAATGTAGGTAGGCCTCCTTTTCTCATCATCCAGTTCATAACGGTATACATCATCGAATTCACCCTTCTTCATCTTTTTCTTTGTTAATATACTTTTTAATATAACGGAACATACAACCAGTATTAATTTTGCATTTAGATAATTTTATAGAAGTTAGTTTATAAAAAGTATGGTCACTGATAATGGAGATCAAAATGGCCATCAAGTGACCTCTATATGTCATTGTATCACAAGTCCCCAAGCTAAAAACTAGTCAGCTTCTAGCTTTTGAACCTCTCGCTTCAAACACATTTATGAATTCACGTATTGTGTTGAGATGATCAACATGTTAAGGAAGAATGTACGTAGGCCTCCATTTCTCATCATCTAGTTCATAACGGTATACATCATCGAATTCACCCTTCTTCATCATTCTCTTTGTTAATTTACTTTTTAATATAACAAAATATAGAACTAATCTTAATTTTGTATTTAGCTAATTTTATAGAAGTTAGTTTATAAAAAGTATGGTCACTGATAATGGAGATCAAAATGTCCATCAAGTGGCCTCTGTATGTCATTGTTAATTTACTTTTTAATATAACGAAACATAAAACTGATCTCACATATAGTAACTAAGGACAACCTGGAAGGATGGCAATCTAGTACTTGACAACGATTTAGACTTGTATCGGGTGGTCACTGATAATGGAGATCAAAATGGCCATCACGTGACCTCTGTATGTCATTGTATCACAAGTCCCAAGCTAAAAACTAGTCAGCTTCTAGCTTTTCAAACCTCTGCTTCAAACACAATTATGAATTCACGTATTGTGTTGAGATGATGAAGGACCGATACGGCGAACCAGAGAGGGGTGGAGTGAATGGGATCCGATAAAAATTCTTCTCGAAGGAGATGGAATCTCCAACAAGGTGAACACGGCTTCCAACACATGTCTCCGACTCACTACCCATGTTTGCCAAGCCCACGTAGCCACTGGAGTGCCACTGAACCTAGAAACTAACACACAACCTTCCGACCCGACAACACAGTGGAACACCAAACCTCGAGTCCACTGACCAACATCGGTCAGACCGATGTGATGGACCGATTAGGTGACCAGAGAGGGGGGGGAGTGAATGGGAGCCGATAAAAATTCTTCTCCTAAGAGAGAACTCAGCCTCAACCCCCAATTCACAACCAAGGATTCCCACACGATTTTGCCATGGTCATGTAGTCACAACGGACGTACCAACCCTAGGAACAAACCCCAAATGTTCCCAAAGCGGAAGCACGAACCAAGAAGCAAAGGACTTAGCTGTTCTGCAGTAGTCCAGGCGGACGGTCCGCAGCCTTGGGGCGGACTGTCCGCGACCACCACGCGGACGGTCCGCACCACACGGCGGACGGTCCGTTAAAAACTAACAGAACGACCCAACCGGCACCTCCACACGCAGACGGTCCGTACCACGTCCTCGGACGGTCCGCAAGCAACTCGTGCCGTGCGGACTGTCCTCGATGTCCCTGCGGACTGTCTGCCAAACCACTTTCCACCAAAAGCCACTGGCCAACCGGATCAAAACGAAGGCGCTCAAGAACACGCGAAGAAAGCGAAGAACACCTGGGCAAAACCCTCCACGTGGACGGTCCGCGCCCACCACGCGGACGGTCCGCTAGGTGCAAACCGGCGCGGTGAGGACCAGGAGCGTCCCGGTGGTCGATGGATGACCGCTCCTCAGTAATGAGTGATTGACAATGGGTGTTGGACTGACTCTTGGCTCAGTGCGCAGGTGTAGGCTGCGGCCTCGTTCGTGTTGTTGCGAGTGAAGAACGGGCGCGAAAGGTCTTCGGCCTTGAGGGGCCTCCGGAGATGGAGAGACAAGTAGGCTCGGTTCGAGGGACCCGGTGGACGGCGGGACTAGGTGCGGGCCACATGGTGGCGAGACGAGCAAGACGAATTCATGGACGATCGAGCCGGTGCACGGTGGCGGTCGAGTCAAGGGGCTTGGCGAGAGGCCGGGCCAAGCACGCGGGGTTTGGTGGTTTGCCCACAAAACCATCGGAGGATGGTTTCTTGGTTTGGGCCTCAAAACCAAGTCCGAAGACCCAACACGACGGAGACGGGATCCGGGCATGTCAGGAAGCTTCGAAGCGGAGGACACGCGGTGGGAACGCATGGCTTGCGTCGGGAGGACGCGGGGTGCAGTGAAGGCGTGGCCGTCCGATGGCAAGACCCACAAACATTACATAAATGCCCCTGCGTGGGTTGTATCGCCAGTAATTGAGTTAGGGGTAGTCGAGTCATTTCCCACACCGGCGGGACCCGATATATAAGCCATGAGTGTGTGTGGATGGCTCTCTCTCTCCGCGACTTAGGGTTTCATTTCCCCCTTCCCATTTCTCATATTCGTAGCTATTTTCTTCTCCATTTTCTCTAGGCTAGCATGAGAGCTTCATGTGAGATTTGTTGAGAGGGATGGATGCTAGGGTGGCATGCTAGACCTTGTGAATCTTTCCTGGTTTGTATAGAAGATTCGGAGTTGTGTTTTTCGTGGTCTTTTTTGCTTGTTTTCGTGCCTTTGTTCTTGGTGTGATTCCACGAATTTGAGTTGGCTTCTCCCCGGATTTCTTTGAGGGAAACATTGATGGATGCGTTGTGCACCTTTGTGATTGATCTTGTGCCCTCAAACGCCGGGAAACCACTTCGATTCAAGGATTTTCGGTCGGAGCTCTAGCTTTTTGTGGTGCTCAAAGGATTCGCGATTCCCGGTGATTTAGGGAGTTAGGAGGCAAGATTTTTGGGCTATAGCATCCTTGTGTGACGCTTTTCAAGTTCCCAAACCCTTGTCTTCACAGCTTCTACCTTTTGGGAAATCCGATGAAGATTTGGGGGAGTTGACCTTCGAGGTCGGGCTGTTTTCAGTTCTGTCCGTGAGGCGCGGACAGTCCATGAGGGACCGGCGGACGGTCCGTGAGGAGCGAGTTCTTCCCGTGTTCTTCGTGTTCTTGCTCGGCTTCGCTTTCGATCCGTCGTGGCTTTGAGTTTTCGTTGGGCGAGGTTTCGGACAGTCCGCAGCAGCGGGCGGACGGTCCGCGGGTGCCTGGCGGACAGTCAGCGAGCTCCCCGCGGACGGTCCGTTATTCGGGGTCGTCTCAGGTGGTTCTGTTTGCTTTTTCGGACGGTCCGTGGTGCAGGGTCAGACAGTCCGTGGTGTGTGTGCGGACAGTCCGCGGCAGCAGGCCGGACGGTCCACGTGGCCCGTGCGGACAGTCCGCCCCTCCTGGCCGGACGGTCCGCCAGAGCCTGAGTGCTTTGCTTCTTTGTTCGATTCCTCCCTTCCTTTCTCGTGCTTCCGCGTGTGTTTCAAGGAATCGTTCCTAAGACTGGAGGTTGATCCATAACCTCGTTGTCTTGGCGATTGGTGTGGGATTCGATCCGTCGCTTGTGTGAGACCGGGATTTGACTAGGTTATAGGCCGGGTTCTTTGAGAAGAATTTTTACCGGCTCCTATTCACTCCCCCTCTCTAGTCGCCATCTGATCCTTCAATTGGTATGAGTGCTTGGTGCCGGATTCTTTGTGATTTTAACAAGTCTTGAATCCTAAGATGGCGTACGTTGAGCGGTGCGGTCCGCCGCACTTCGATGGAAAGGGTTACCACAAGTGGGCGGCTCGTATGATGATCTTTCTTCGTGGCAAGTTGTTGGATTTCATTGTGCTTGACAAGACCTATGCCATTCCGGTCAACATCCATACTCTTATGGTGACCGATGCCGGTGCTAAGGCCAAGTATGAGGCAAATGCAAAAGCCATTGATCACTTGGTCTGGAGCTTGTGTGATCCTGAGTTTGAGCATGTTCGCCATTTGAATCTTGCTTGGCAAATTTGGGAGAAATTGTTGGTTGCTCACAGTGGTGATAACCATGTGAAGGCTCTCCTCTTTGTCTCTTACCGGATGAAATATGAGAACTTCACTCAACTTCCCGGTGAGGACATTGATGCGATGTTTCAGAGGTTCACCGCCATCGTGAACAACATGAAGGCTAATGTTGAGGATTTCCCTTACACCGAGCATGATCAAGCTTTGAAGCTCTTGCATGTCTTGGACCCAAATGTTTGGGGTGCTAAGGTTGAGGACATCAAGGAGTCTGGGCAATATTTGACTATTGAGTTGGATGACCTCTTTTCTAAGCTCAAGTCGGCCGAGGTTGACAGGAAGTTGCAATCCAAGAATGAGGGCTCGACTGACCATAGTCTTGCTCTTGTGGGCGGATCAAAGGGCAAAACCAACACTAACCCTTCCTGTCGACAGTTTTCCTTGTCTTCTCTTATGTCTATTCCAGATGAGGAGTTTGATGTGCTGGGCGAGGAGGAGCTGGCCTTTCTCTCAAGGAGGTTTGATCGACTACATGAGAGCCGGAGGAATGCAAGGCGGAGCTCGGGGACATGCTACAAGTGTGGCAAGCGTGGACACTTCATCGCCGAGTGCCCAGAAGCGGAGGAGAACAAGTACAAGATGAGCGAGTACAAGGCGCACCCGAGGCGTGAAGACAAGTACTCCTCCAAGGGCAAGCACTTCAGCAAGTCCAAGAGCAAGGACAAGGACAAGCGGCGACCGAGCAAGGGCGGCTACAAGAAGGAAAAGGCAAGAGCCATGGTGGCCAGTACAAGCGACGTCGACTCAAGCTCAAGCGACGCGCGGTCAAGCTCAAGCAGTGAAGATGAAGACGCTGTGAGGCGCAAGGGCAAGAATAGTGCAAGCCGGAACCTCAGTGGGTTGAGCTGTGTGGCGCTCGAGGGCTTTTGTGGCATGGCCCATAGCTCAAGTAGCAAGAAGAGCGAGAAGGAAGACAGCGACTCCGACTCGGAGGATGAGGTAAATCGTGGCCCCGACTCTTTGCTTGCTGAGATCACTAGGTTGAATGGCTTGATTGACAACCGTGATAGAGTGTTGAGAGATGCTAAGAAGATGAGGAAAGATCTTAGGGCTCAACTTGAGAATGCTAGTGAGGAAGTAGGAGAGTTAGAGTCCAAATTGCTTGAATTGAAACTTGAGAATGACTCTTTTGAAACTTGCTCCTACTACTCCTGATGATGTTGAGTGCTTGAGTGTGATGCATGGTTGAATGAGATCAAGTTGCTTAATGAGAAGAATGCTTCCACTTTGGCTAAACTAGATGCTCTTAGGACTGAGTATGATGAGCTTAAGGCTAGACCCACTTTGCTTGGTGCTTGTAAATCATGTCCAACTATGCATGCTAAGCTTGTTGATGCTCGTTCTACTATTAGCACTTTGGAAGCTTCTTTGAAATCTCCTGTTGTCAATGCATGCTCTAGCTGTGATGAAGTTACTTTGCGCAATCTTGAACTTACTTCCCGTTTGGATGTCATCTATGAGGAGAATGACTATTTGAGGAAGGTGTTGGGTTGGTTGTCTGGGCAGGAACCTCAGTTGAAAATCATGATTGAGGAGTTCAAGAGAGCGGATGGTCGTGGTTTGGGTTTTGAGAAGTTGGGTGAGAAAGTGGGAGAGAACAGTGGGGAGAGTGTGTATGAGAAGTGTGTTGAGTCTAACCCCGAGTTTGAGGTGATCGGAGACATCCAAGTCCCACTTCCAAAAGCACCCAAGAACTCTTTCACACCAAAGCCCAACCACCTTTGCAACAAGCTTGACACAACTCAAGATCCACCCAAATTCCCACCTAAGACAAATGACTTCCAGAAACCGGTGAAGTTTGTGAGTGAGAAGGGTGAGAAGCCTAGAGAGAAGCCAGAGCCAAAACCAAAACCCATCCCCTTCAGGTGTGAGTATTGTGGCAAGGAGAGACACCTAGCAGAGTTTTGCTACAAGAGGAAGAGGGATGAGAGGCTTGCTAGGGAGCAAGCAAACCAGGACAGGTATCACCAGTCTCATGGTATTCCTGAGCCTAGAGTGCCACCTCCACGGGGTGTGGGAATTGTGAAGAGTTTTGGTAGAGTTGGAGCTCAGTGTGGTAGGTTCCCACAGAGAGGTGGTGGTGAGAGGTTTGATAAGAGAGATGATGGTGTGCGTGCTGGTGAGAGGTTTGGTTGGGCTCGTGGTGGTTTTGCTGGACGTCCCCCTACTCGTCCTCAATACGGGTTTAGGGGAGATGATCGCAGCTTTGGGTTCCAGAGGAACTACGGACCACGTTTTCCCCCTCGTGGTGCTCGTACTTCTTCCCTGAGACATGGGAAGTTTGGTGGCAAGGGAATGATGTTCTCTATCCCCTCTTTTGAGCAGATGGCTCGACACTAGTTTAACTTTCTTTGTGCTAACCCCAGTGTCGAGTCATTAGCTCATTCTCGTTCTTATTTCTGACTACAGGCAGGAGGCTTGGAGAACATTTGGTTGATCGACTCCGGATGTTCCCGACACATGACCGGAGATAAGAAGTGCTTCTCCAGCCTCACCCCAGTGAAGGAAAAGATGTACATCACATTTGGGGACAATGGACGAGGAAGGGTGATTTCTGAGGGTGTTGTGCATGTGAGTGACAAGGTAACATTGAAGAGGGTTGCTCTTGTGAAGTCTTTGGGTTTCAATTTGCTTTCGGTTTCTCAGTTGCTTGATGAGGGTTTTGAGGTGCATTTCAAGTCTGGTGAGTCTCGTTTGCTGGATTCCCGAGGTGATCTTGTCTGTATGATCATCCCTGAGGGTCAGATTTTCAGGGCTGATTTCTCTCGTTCTTTAGGTCCTGTTTGCTGTTTGATGGCTGGTCCTTCTTCTGATTTGTGGAAATGGCATAGGCGGTTGGGACACTTGAGCTTTTATTTGGTTTCCCGCTTGAGTGGTCTTGACCTCGTCCGAGGATTGCCGAGGTTGAAGCTTGAGAAGGATTTGGTTTGTGCTCCGTGTAGGCATGGCGAGATGGTAGCCACTCCCCATCCACCCCTGACCGATGTCATGACCGAGCGTCCGATAGAGCTATTGCATATGGACCTTGTTGGGCCAGCTCGAGTTTGCTCGGTGGGTGGGAAGTGGTATGTCCTTGTTGTGGTGGATGATTACTCTCGCTATGCCTGGGTATTTTTCTTGGAAGACAAGAGTGAGACATTTGGCTTTGTCCGAGATCTGATCATGAGGTTGAAAAACGAGAGGCATGGGAATTCTATTCGAGCTATCCGCAGTGATAATGGCTCAGAGTTCAAGAACTCTTGTTTTGATGCCTTTTGTCGTGATCTAGGTCTTGAACATCAGTATTCGACCCCTTATGTGCCCCCTCAAAATGGAGTTGTGGAAAGAAAAAATCGGACTCTTTGTGAGATGGCTAGGACGATGCTCGATAAGCACAGGACTCCTAGGAGGTATTGGGCTAAGGCGGTCAATACGGCTTGTCATGTTTCCAACAGGATTTTATTGCGAGCTTTCAAGAAGATGACCTGTTATGAGCTTATGCATGGTCGGGCACCCAAGGTGAGTCATTTCCGAGTCTTTGGTTGCAAGTGCTTTATTCTTAAGAAGGGAAAACTCGACAAGTTTGAGGCTAGGTCTAGTGATGGTATTTTCTTTGGATATGCTAACCATTCTAGAGCCTATAGGGTGCTTAACCTTGAGACTAACAAAATCATGGAGACTTGCGAGGTAACCTTCGACGAGAAAATGCCATGTACCTCTCTTGGCTTTGAATGTGCAGGTGAGGAGGAGATGGCCGAGGACCTCTTTGAAGAGGAGAAGGATGAAGCTGGAGATGATGATGGGGAGAACCATGCTCCTGAAGCCGAGTGTGTACCTACTACTTCCCCTACGACCACTACGGAGCGTGGACCGTCTACTTCATGGACAACGACGGTGCGACAAGAGAACCAGGCGAGAGGAGCTGAAGTTGAGGGGGAGATAGTCTCGAGGCGTGAGGCTCCCTGGCGGATTCAAGAAGTGCATCCCCTGTCGAAGATCATTGGGGACATCGACGAACATACTACACGGTCAACGTCCAGGAATTCCTCTCATTTTGCTCATGCTGCTTTTGTTGCCCTTTCTAGTTGATTCTTGTGGGATTTTCTCTTGTACCATTTGTATCATACCATGTTTACTTTGATGTATATACATGCTTTGCTTGATGTATAAACCATGGTAGGATAGCCATCTTGTCATATATCATGTTGCATTTGTATCATATTGCATTTTAGGATGATGAGCTTCTTTTATATGCCTTATTTGAGTCTCTTTGGTTATTTGTGAGATTTTGGTCATATGTGTGGAGAAATGGCTATGTGAGGCTATGCTCTTGGAATATTTGAGATATATATGTTGTGAGATAGCCCTTTTTTAATCAAATGCTAATCTTGACTAAATTTGAGGAAATGTGCTCCACTCATGTGTAGTAGTGTATCCATGTCACGTTTTGGTCTAAATGTGCCTTCTATGCTTAGATTGTGCTTGGATATCTTTTTCTTGCTTTTGGGCCAAAGGCCGAATATCATTGTGAATGTTTAGCCTATGTTGCATTCATGGGGGAGCATAAGCTTCTTTTTGCCGCAAAGGCACTTCATGTACCATGAAATGAATTAATCTTGAAAAGAAGTGTGTATGCTTGAAACATGCTCTACCCACCATGTTTATGCTTAAAATGTCTTATCTTTCACACATGGGTGCCAAACATGTTGCATGATGTTCACCAGTGGAGAAGTCTCCCCGAAGTGGACACATGGCTCATGAGCTTTAACATGACATGCTTTGCTTTATGGGTGTTTGCAATGATCTTTTGTTGAGAATTGGATATCCTTGTATGTTCTCTAGATGATATGCATGTTTTTGGCTCGAATATGACATGGATAGGCTTTTACATTTGAAGTGAGCCCTCTTTTGATATAATTATTCAAATCTGACAATTTGCTATGTCACATGCCTATATTTCTATATATTACTTGTGGCAATGCTTTGACTATGTTATGATCCATATATGTGCTCTTTGTCTCATTTCTAGCCTTTTTCACTCAATTTGGCATATTTGAGAAGCTCATGTAGATGTTTATATGCTTTGTTTTGCATTTCTGCATTTTCACCTTGATTCATACATTGTCAACAAGGGGGAGAAGAGGTGAGATTAATGAAAATTCAGAAGAGGTGAGCTAAAATTTGGAAGTTTGCATCCACATGTTCAGGGGGAGCTTGCATTTGTTCAGGGGGAGCTTTCTTGCTGTTTTGAGTGTGGAGTTTGTGCTTTGCTCGGCTTGTGACCTTTCTTTGCCTTTCCTTGGTTTTAGTCATGAGTTGAGCTTCTTTGTTTTTCTTTCTTCTTACTTTCTTTCTCTGAATTTCATTTCACGTTGTGTGTTGTCAATGCACTCATCAAGGGGGAGATTGAGGACCAGGAGCGTCCCGGTGGTCGATGGATGACCACTCCTCAGTGATGAGTGATTGACAACGGGTGTTGGACTGACTTTTGGCTCAGTGCGCAGGTGTAGGCTGCGGCCTAGTTCGTGTTGTTGCAGGTGAAGAATGGGCGTGAAAGGTCTTCAGCCTTGAGGGGCCTCCGGGAGATGGAGAGACAAGTAGGCTCGGTTCGAGGGACCCAGTGGACGGCGGGACTAGGTGCGGGCCACATGGTGGCGAGACGAGCAAGACGAAGTCATGGACGATCGAGCCGGTGCACGGTGGTGGTAGAGTCAAGGGGCTTGGCGGGAGGCCGGGTCGAGCACGCGGGGTTTGGTGGTTTGCCCACAAAACCATCGGAGGATGGTTTCTTGGTTTGGGCCTCAAAACCATGTCCGAAGACCCAACACGACGGAGACAGGATCCGAGCATGTCGGGAAGCTTCGAAGCGGAGGACACGCGGTGGGATCGCATGGCTTGCGTCGGGAGGACGCGGGGTGCGGCGAAGGCGTGGCCGTCCGATGGCAGGACCCAGGAACATTACATAAATGCCCCTGCGTGGGTTGTATCGCCAGTAGTTGAGTTAGGGGTAGTCGAGTCGTTTCCCACACCGGCGGGACCCGATATATAAGCCATGAGTGTGTGTGGATGGCTCTTTCTCTCCGCGACTTAGGGTTTCATTTTCCCCCTTCCCATTTCTCATTTTTGTAGCTATTTTCTTCTCCATTTTCTCTACGCCAGCATGAGAGCTTCATGTGAGATTTGTTGAGAGGGATGGATGCTAGGGTGGCATGCTAGACCTTGTGAATCTTTCTTGGTTTGTACAGAAGATTCAGAGTTGTGTTTTTCGTGGTGTTTTTGTGCTTGTTTTCGTGCCTTTGTTCTTGGTGTCGGGGACAGCCCTAGGGGTCCCCTTAAACAACGAGGAAATCCCCACTTAAAACCCACAACAAAACCAAAACACAGTGTGCCTAACCATGCAGGATACGGCCCACGCCGCAGGGACCCCGACGGCCCATCAAGGCGGCCTTCTTAGAGATCCCCTCGAGCAGGCTCCGCCTCGCTCGAAGATGCGCGCCCCCCTCGGGCGGGCTCCGCCCCGTTCGAGGGGTAGGGCTTCCCCCGAGCGAGCTCCGCCTCACTCGAGGGTCCGCACCCCCTCGAGCAGGTTCCGCCTCGCTCGAGGGTCCGTCCCGCCCTCGACCGGGGTCCGCCACGCTCGAGGGCGCCCCTCACGCGTGTGCCGGCCCCCGTACACGGGCATTTAACGCCCGACACCGGCGGGACGGCGCCATCATGCGCCCGGGGCTCGCGCCCCGTGCCGCCGCACCAACTTCCCGGGGAGGAGCCCATCCCCATCACCGTGGGGAGGGACCGTGCGGCCGCGGTCGGTGTCGTCCCGTGACGCCGTGCGCCCGCTTCCCCGCGCGCTAACACGCCGAGCCCCCTCGAAGGGGGCCGGTTGCACCCTCGATTCACTTTCTTGTGACCCTACGGGGGTTAGGTGGAGGCGCTAGGGCCGGTGGAACACCATCCCCGCCACCGTAACAGCGTGGCCGCCGTCCCCCGCGCGTACGAGCGCACGCCGTGCGCCGTAGCAACAACTCCAAAGACCGTGAAGCGCGTCGGGAAGGGGCGCCGTTTTATCTACTAGTACTCCGTACGGGCCAACGTCAGCACCTCCCTCGAAGCCTATCAGAAGGCGTTACCACCATCCGCTGCCCTTCAACCCTCGAACCGCCACTGTTCGGGTACAAGATAGGCCATGATGGCCAGATCGCCGCAAGGATCGTCCGGACGGCCGCCCACTCTACAGCATAGCACGTCGTGCTTCCCCATGTAGCTAGATAGCGCGGCGCGCATGTAATCCGCCTCCCCCTTGATCTATAAAAGGGGGAGCGAACCCCCCAGCCGCGGGAGGACACGAGACATAGAACAACAGATAGCACACAGCGCACCACGTACTCATTCTCCAATTCTCCCACAATATCTTCAGCCACTTCACCAGGGACTTGGAAGCCACGCTTCCTCTCCCGCCTTGCTTGTAGCCGCCCCACTACAGGCACCCCCGGTGCTGAGCAATATAGTGCCTTGAGCACACCACTGCTGGACGTACGACCCCCACGGCCGGAACCAGGATAAATCCAGTGTCTCTTATCGCTTAGCATCGACCATTGAGGGATAGACCTCGGCGCTTTCTACTGGTTAGTGTCGGGACCATATTCCGCACCGACAGTTGGCGCCCACCGTGGGGCAATCTGAGCGCCTGAGGTCATTCCACCAACTCCCTCCATGGTGATCCGCACTGAGTACCGTGGTACACGCTACTGCATGGGTAGCTCGGACCCCCTCCCCAGCCCGGTTCGAAGTTCGCTTCGGGGACCCGAACTTTCGGGCCACGGGGAACGCCTATCTCATGCGCCCGACCAACCATGAGGAGCTCCGCGCGCGCGCGCCAGCCGGGTCGGCTCGCCGCCCCCGCCGCACGCACCACCACGCGCGCGCGCGCCCGCAGCACGGATGCCGCGGGCCCGTCGACGCCACGACGCCGCCGTTGCTGCGGGCGGCGTTCGCGCCGCGGCGCGGTCCGAGCGGCGGCAGCCGAGCGCGCCACCACCCGCGCGCGCGCGCGCCCGCCGTTACGACGGCCACCATCCCGGCGGGGACGGCCGCACGGTCTCCGACCGCGCATCCCCATCGGGCCGCGTGGCGCTATGTCGCCCTACAACGCCAACGTCAACACCACGATGCGCAGGGTTCCGCCTGGCCGTCACGTCTTCGTCGCCAGGGATCCCGGCGCCTCAGCGGGCGACGAGTCGTCCCTGGGTTCACTCGACGCGTTGCCACCCGCCAACTGCCACGGGTACGCGGAGTGGGACTTCTCCGGCGTGCCGGACCCCGTCTTGTTCCGGCGTTTCCTAGACGCTACGGACTACTGGTTCGGCTGCTCCGACGACTCCAGCACTGGGAGTTACGACCCCGCGCGGGAATGCTACGCTGTCATCACCAACGACCCAGCCAACGCCGCCGGCGCGGTGGGCGCCGCAGACGGGGAAGTCACGCCCGCCCCAGGGATCACCACGCGCCTGGCCGCGGGGCCAAGCGCTCCCGTTGGGGGCCGACGCCGACGCACAACCGGCCCAAGCCCGCGAGCTCGAAGCCAGGCCGGCGGAGGAATACGGACGGTGCGGCCGCTCCGCGCCTCAATGGCGGGGGAAGCCTCCCGCGCGCGGCGAACGCGCACGGGAGCCGGGCCGACAGTCCGCGACCGCATCAACACCGTCCCCAACATCGACAACGCGGACTCGCCCCCCGCGGGCGAGCCAAAAGCTCATCGCCGCCGCGACGTTGCCGCGGGCCATGCCGCACCCTCGACCCCCGAGGCTCGAGACCCGCACCGCGAGGTGCAAACTCTCATCGAGCAAGCGGCCGTCCGGCGAGCCGAGAGCTCGGCCTCACGCATCCGCCAACGACGGGGGGATGCGCGGGACGACGAAGCCGCACCGGGAGGCGAACCCTCGGTCCACGCAGAGGACCGGCGGGGCGACCCGCCGACCAAGGACGCACGCCGGCCAAGGAGCGGCTCCTTGACGCACGCAGGCGCCGGATGGCGACGCCCGCAACGTCATCAACGCCGTGCACACCGGCCAGGGCGGACGCACGAGCAGCAGTGGGCTACCACCCTCGACGGGGTGGACGCTACGACAGCGGCGAGGACCGCTCCCCGACACCGGAGCCCCCAAGGACCCGTGTGTTCAGCCGGGAGATCCGCGCGGCGGCGTTCCCCCAACGCTTCCGCCAACCCTCGACCATCGTCAAGTACAACGGGGAGACGGACCCCCGCGTGTGGCTCAACGACTACCGCTTGGCTTGTCAGCTGGGCGGGGCCACCAGCGACGAGGTCATCATCCACAACTTGCCCCTGCATCTCGGCAACGCGGCCCGGACATGGCTCGAGCACTTGCGCGCTAGCCAAATCCACAACTGGGATGATCTGGTCCGCACGTTCGTGTGCAACTTCCAGGGCATGTACGTGCGCCCCGGAAATTCGTGGGACCTGCGCTCCTGCACACGAGGGCCCGGCGAGTCGCCGCGGGACTTCATACGCGCTTCTCCAAGCGCCGCACGGAGCTCCCCAGTGTGGCGCAGTCCGAGATCGTGCACGCCTTCCTCGAGGGCCCCACGTGCGGGACCTCGTGTGGGAGCCGGGACGCAGCCCGCCCGCGGACTCCAACGAGCTGTTCGACATCGCCACAAGCTTCGCCTCCGGAGAAGAGGCCGTGGGGGCGATCTTCGACGGCAAGAAGGGCAAGCGCTCGGAGGACGCGCCCGCGGAGGGCCAGGCAAGTTCAAGGAGCCCCACCGCAACGACAAGCGGGGCAAGAAGGGGAAGAAGCCGTGCCGCGAGGCGCGTGAGCAGGGGCGCGACGGCGGTAATGCCGAGGCCCTTGCTGTTGACCCGGCTCGACGGGGCCCTCGACCGGCCCCTCGAGGCCCGGGGGTATTTGACGACATGCTAAAAAAGCCATGTCCTTACCACAAGACCCCAGTGAACCACACCCTTGAGCAGTGCGATATGCTCAAGAAGTTCTATGGCCGCGCCGCCGCGAAGGAGGCAGAGGCCAAGAAAGACGGAGGCGACGGCGACGCAGGCGGCTTCCCCGCCGTCGAAAACGTGTTCCTCATCTTTGGGGGGCCAACAGTCGACATGTCAACCCGCCAGCGCAAGAAGGAGCGGCATGAGGTCCTCGCCGCGGAGAGGGCGCCTCCGTCCTTCCTCAATTGGTCGGAGGACGACATCACCTTCAGTCGGGAAGACCATGAAGGATCAGATGGCGACTAGAGAGGGGGGGAGTGAATAGGAGCCGGTAAAAATTCTTCCCAAAGAACCCGGCCTATGTCCTACTCAAATCCCGGTCACACACAAGTGATGGATCGAATCACGCACCAATCGCCAAGACCACGAGGTTATGGATCAACCTCTAGTACTAGGAACGATTCCTTGAAGCACACAGAAGCAAGAAAGAAGGGGGGAAGGAATCGAACCAAGAAGCAAAGCGCTCGGCCCTCGGGGCGGACCGTCCCGGCCGGACAGGGGGACCGTCCGCAAAGGGCCGCGCGCGGACCGTCCGGCCGGGTACCGCGGACTGTCCGCACCCGAGCCGCGGACCGTCCGGCCTGAGCCGCGGACCGTCTATTAAAGCCAACAGAACCACCAGTGGCACACCACGAACCACGGACCGTCCGCGGAGAGCACGCGGACCGTCCGCCAAGCACCCACGGACCGTCCGCCCAACACCGTGGACCGTCCAAAACTCCGTCCAACCGAAAACCAAAATCGCGACGGATCGACACGAAAAACGAGCAAGAACACGAAGAACACGGGACGAACCCTAGCCGCGCAGACCGTCCGCCTGGTCCTCGCGGACCGTCCGCCAGGTGCGGACAGAGCTGAAAACGCCCGACCCCGAAAGTCAACTCCCCCAAATCATCATCGGATTTCCGAAACGGTTGAAGCTGTAGAGACAAGGATTTGGGTACTTGAAAAGCGTCACACAAGGATGCTATAGCCCAAAAATCTTGCCTCCTAACTCCCTAAATCACCGGGAATCGCGAATCCTTTGAGCACCACCAAAAGCTAGAGCACCGAACGAAAACTCACGAATCGAAGTGGTTTCCTGGCGTTTGAGGGCACAAGATCAAGCACAAAGATGCACAAGACATCTATCCATGTATCCCTCAAAGAAATCCGGGGAGAAACCCACTCAAATCCGCGGAATCACACCGGGAACAAAGGCACGAAAACAAGCACGAAAAGCCACGAAAAACAACCCCGAATCTTCTATACAAACCAGGAAAGATTCACAAGGTCTAGCATGCCGCTCTAGCATCCATCCCTCTCAACAAATCTCTCATGAAGCTCTCATGCTAGCCTAGAGAAAATGGAAGGAAAAATAGCTACGAAAATGAGAAAGAGGAGGGAGGAAATGAAACCCTAAGTCGCGGAGAGAGAGAGCCATCCACACACACTCATGGCTTATATATCGAGTCCCGCCGAAGTGGTAAATGACTCGACTACCCCTAACTAAACTACGGCGATACAACCCACGTAGGGGCATTTAGGTAATGTTCGTGGGTCTTGCCATCGGACGGCCACGCCTTTGCCGCACCCCCGCGTCCTCCCGACGCAAGCCATGCGATCCCGCCGCGTGTCCTCCGCCCTCGAAGCTTCCCGACACGCCCGATCCCGTCTCCGTCGTGTTGGGCCCTCGGACTTGGTTTTGAGGCCCAAACCAAGAAACCGTCCGCCGATGGTTTTGTGGGCAAACCACCAAACCCCGCGTGCCCGGTCCGGCCTCCCGCCAAACCACTTGACTCGACCGCCACCGTGCACCGGCTCGTCCGTCCATGACTTCGTCTTGCTCGTGTCGCCACCATGTGGCCCGCACCCGATCCCCGCCGTCCACCGGTTCCTCGAACCGAGCCTACTTGTCTCTGCATCTCCCGGAGGCCCCTCAAGGCCGAAGACCTTTCGCGCCCGTTCTTCACCTCGCAACAACACGAACTAGGCCGCGAGCCTACACCCCCGCGCACTAAGCCAAGAGTCAGTCCAACACCCGTCGTCAATCACTCATCACTGAGGAGCGGTCATCCATCGACCACTGGGACGCTCCTGGTCCTCAATCTCCCCCTTGATGAGTGCATTGACAACACACAACGCGAAATGAAATTCAGAGAAAACGAGAAAAGAAAGAAAGAAAAACAAGGAAGCTCAACTCATGACCAAAACCAAAGAAAGGCGAAGGAAGGTCACAAGCCAAGCAAAGCACAAACTCCACATCAAAAACAGCAAGAAAGCTCCCCCTAAACATGTGGATGCAAACTCATGCAAACTCCCAAATTTCAGCAACTCATGACCAAAACCAAAGAAAGGCGAAGAAAGGTCACAAGCCAAGCAAAGCACAAACTCCACATCGAAAATAGCAAGAAAGCTTTCCCTAAACATGTGGATGCAAACTCATGCAAACTCCCAAATTTCAGCTCACCTCTTCTGAATTTTCATTAAGCTCACCTCTTCTCCCCCTTGTTGACAATGTATGAATCAAGGTGAAAATGCAGAAATGCAAAAGCAAAGCATATGAACATCTACATGAGCTTCTCAAATACGCCAAATCTAGTGTCAAAGGCTAAAAATGAGACAAAGATCACACATATGAATCATAGCATAGTCAAAGCATTGCCACAAGTAATAGATGAAAATACAAGCATGTGACAAAGCAAAATTTTCAGATTTAAGCAGTTATATCGAAAGAAGGCTCGCTTCACATGTAAAAGCCTATCCATGTCACACTTGAGCCACAAACATGCATACCATTCAAAGATCGTACAAGGATATCAAATTCTCAGCAAAAGATCATGGCAAACACCCATAAAGCAAAGCATGTCATGTCAAAGCTCATGAGCCATGTGTCCACTTCGGGGAGACTTCTCCACTGGTGAACATCATGCAACATGTTTAGCACCCATATGTGAAAGATAATACATTTTAAGCATAGACATGATGGATGGAGCATTTTTCAAGCATTCACACTTCGTTTCAAGATTAATTCATTTCATGGTACATGAAGTGCCTTTGCGGCAAAAAGAAGCTTATGCTCCCCCATGAATGCAACATAGGCTAAACATTCACAATGATATTCGGCCTTTGGCCCAAATGCGAGAACAAGGCATCCAAGCACAATCTAAGCATGAAAAGCACATATAGACCAAACTGTGACATGGATACACAACTACACACGCGTGGAGCATATTTCATCAAAAATTAGTCAAGTTTAGCATTTATTTCAAAAAGGGCTATCTCACCACACATATATCTCAAATATTCCAAGAGCATAGCCTCACATCACCATTTCTCCACACATATAACCAATATCTCACAAATAGCCAAAGAGACTCAAATATGGCATATGAAAGAAGCTCATCATCCTAAAATGCAATATGATACAAATGCAACATGATATATGACAAGATGGCTATCCTACCATGGTTTGTACATCAAGCAAAGCATGTATATACATCAAAGTAAAACATGGTATGATACATATGGTACAAAAGGAAATCCCCCAAGAATCAACTAGAAAGGGCAACAAACCCCAAGTTCCCCCGCAAGCGCACAAATGTAGCTTGGTCGAGAGGTTTTGTGAAAATGTCTGCAAGCTGATCTTGGGTAGGGACATGGCTCAACACAATGGTTCCTTTCTCCACATTGTCCCTCAAGAAATGATACCTCACTTCTATATGTTTGGTTCTGGAGTGAAGCACTGGGTTTTTGGCTACGCTTATGGCACTGGTGCTATCACAAAGAAGTGGGATCTAGGTGCACTCCTCACCAAAGTCTCTCAAAGTGTATGAAATCCACAACAACTGGGAGCAACAACTCGCGGCAGCAACATACTCTGCCTCTGTGGTAGACTGAGCTACACTAGATTGCTTGCGGGAAGACCATGAGACCAACGAAGACCCAAGAAACTGGCAAGTACCAGAAGTAGACTTCCTCTCGACTCGACAACCAGCAAAATCCGCATCGGAAAAACCATGAAGAGAAAGAGTCGAGGAGGAAGAATACCAAAGGCCAAGACCGAGGGCGGATCGTAGGTACCGAAAATCCTCTTGACGGCCTGTCGATGTGATGTCCTCGGCGAAGCCTGAAAACGAGCGCACAGACACACGCTGAACTGTATGTCTGGCCTCGTCGCCGTCAAGTAGAGGAGGGAGCCGATCATGCTCCTGTACTCCCGCTGGTCCACTAGTTCTCCGTCCTCATCCGCATCCAAAGTGGCCGTACTCCCCATGGGAGTCGACATCGGCTTCACATCTTGCATCTGGAACTTCCTCAGCATGTCTTTCGTGTACTTGGTTTGGTGCACAAATGTACCGTCCTTCACTTGCTTGATCCGCGGCCCGAGAAAATACCGCAACTCGCCCATCATGCTCATCTCGAACTCCCCTGCTTCATCTCATCCGCAAACTTGGCAACAAGGTTATGTGACGAGCCACCAAAGACAATATCATCCACGTATATCCGAACAATCAACAAGTCATTTCCATGCTTGAGGAGAAACAAGGTTCTATCCACGGTACCCATCACAAACCCTCTCGCTCAAAAGAAAACCTCTCAATCTCCCATACCAAGCATGGGGCGTCCGTTTCAACCCATACGAGCCCTTTTCAACCCGTATACCCCGTGTGGGTACAACTCGCTCTCAAACCCGTGTGGTCGCTTCACATACACCTCCTCCTCTATGACCCCATTCGGAAAAGCACTCTTCACATCCATCCGAAACAACTTGAACCCTTTAGCCACGGCAAAGGCTAGAAGGATCCGAATTGCCTCAAGACGGGCCACGGGAGCAAAGGTCTCCTCATAGTCGATCCCCTCCTTCGACTAAACCCCCGAGCAACAAGTCCGGACTTGTTCCTCACAACCATCCCATTCTCTCCCTCTTTGTTCTTCCGGACCCACTTGATTCCTATGGGATGGCAATTTGGAGGTGGTTCAACTAACTCCCACACTCCGGTTCCTCTCAAAATTTTCCAACTCCTCAAGCATAGAATTGACCCGGTTTGCATCGGATAAAGCATGTCCAATGTCCTTGGGCTCAAAAGTAGCAACAAAAGCGAGCATGAGCAAAGTGAGAGGAATTCCCGGACCTTGACCGTGTGGTGCGTTCGTCGATGTTCCCAATGATCTTCGACGGGGGATGCACTTCTTGAATCCGCCGGGAGCCTCACGCCTCGAGACTACCTCCCCCTCAACTTCAGCTTCTCTCGCCTGGTCCTCTTGTTGCACCGTCGTTGTCCATGAAGTAGACGGTCCATGCTCCATAGTAGTCGTAGGGGAAGTAGTGGGTACACACTCAGCTTCGGCGCATGGTTCTCCCCATCATCATCTCCAGCTTCGTCCTTCTCCTCTTCAAAGAGGTCCTCAGCCATCTCTTCATCACCTGCACATTCAAAGCCAAGAGAGGTACATGGCATTGTCTCGTCGAAGGTCACCTCGCAAGTCTCCATGATTTTGTTAGTCTCAAGGTTAAGCACCCTATAGGCTCTAGAATGGTTAGCATATCCAAAGAAAATACCATCACTAGACCTAGCCTCAAACTTGTCGAGTTTTCCCTTCTTCAAAATAAAGCACTTGCAGCCAAAAACTCGGAAGTGACTCACTTTGGGTGCCCGACCATGCATAAGCTCATAACAGGTCTTCTTCTTGAAAGCTCGCAATAAAATCCTGTTGGAAACATGACAAGCTGTATTGACCGCCTCAGCCCAATACCTCCTAGGAGTCCTGTGCTCATCGAGCATCGTCCTAGCCATCTCACAAAGAGTCCGATTTTTCCTTTCCACGACTCCATTTTGAGGGGGCACATAAGGGGTCGAATACTAATGTTCAAGACCTAGATCACGACAAAAGGCATCAAAACGAGAGTTCTTGAACTCGCAGCCATTATCACTTGCGGATAGCTCGAATAGCATTCCCATGCCTCTCGTTTTTCAACCTCACGACCAGATCTCGAACAAAACCAAATGTCTCACTCTTATCCTCCAAGAAGAACACCCGGGCATAGCGAGAGTAATCGTCCACCACAACAAGGACATACCACTTCCCACCCACCGAGCGAACTCGAGCCGGCCCAACAAGGTCCATATGCAACGGCTACGTCGGACGCTCGGTCATGACATCGGTCGGGGGTGGATGGGGAGTGGCTACCATCTAACCATGCCTACAAGGAGCACAAACCAAATCCTTCTCAAGCTTCAACTTCGGCAATCCTCGGACAAGGTCAAGACCACTCAAGCGGGAAACCAAATCAAAGCTCAAGTGTCCCAACCGCCTATGCCATTTCCACAAATCGAAGAAGGACCGGCCATCAAACGGCGAGCGAGGACCCAAAGAACGAGAGAAATCGGCCACGAAAATCGACCCTCGGGGATGATCATACGGACAAGATCACCTCGAGAATCAAGCAAACGAGACTCGCCGGACTTGAAACGCACCTCAAAACCCTCATCAAGCAACCGAGAAACCGAAAGCAAATTGAAACCCAAAGACTTCACAAGAGCCACTCTCTTCAACGTTACCTTGTCACTCACATGCACAACACCCTCGACAAAGCACCCTACCTCGTCCATTGTCCCCAAATGTGATGTACGGCCTTTTCCTTCACCGGGGTGAGGGCCGGAGAACCACTTCTTATCTCCGGTCATGTGTCGAGAACATCCGGAGTCGATCAACCAAATGTTCTCCAAGCCTCCCCGCCCGTAGTCGAAACAAGAACGAGAGTGAGCTAGCGACTCGACACGGGGTTAGCACAGAGAAAGTTAAACCGGTGTCGAGCCATCTGCTCAAAAGAGGGGTTAGCAAACATCACTCCCTTGCCACCAAACTTCCCATGTCCCATGGGAGGAGTACGAACACCACGAGGGGGAAAACGTGGTCCGTAGTTCCTCTGGAACCCAAAGCTGCGATCATCTCCCCTAAACCCGTACTGAGGACGAGTAGGAGGACGTCCAGCAAAACCACCACGAGCCCGACCAAGCCTCTCACCAGCACGCACCCCATCATCTCACCTGACAAACCTCTCACCACCACCTCTCTGTGGGAACCTTCCAACACTCCTCACACTTCCCACACCCCGTGGAAGTGGCACTCTAGGCTCAGGAATACCGCGAGACTGGCGATACCTGTCCTGGTTTGCTTGCTCCTTAGCAAGCCTCTCATCCCTCTTCCTCTTGTAGCAAAACTCTGCAAGATGCCTCTCCTTGCCACAATACTCACACCGAAGGGGATGGGTTTTGGTTTTGGCTCGGCTTCTCTCTAGGCTTCTCACCCTTCTCACCCACAAACTTCACCGGTTTCGAAATCATTTGTCTTAGGTGGGAATTTGGGTGGATCTTGGGTTGTGTCAAGCTTGTTGCAAAGGTGGTTAGGCTTTGGTGTGAAAGAGTTCTTGGGTGCTTTTGGAAGTGGGACTTGGATCTCTCCGATCACCTCAAACTCGGGGTTAGACTCAACACACTTCTCATACACACTCTCCCCACTTTGTTCTCTCCCACTTTCTCACCCAACTTCTCAAAACCCAAACCACGACCATCGGCTCTCTTGAACTCCTCAATCATGATTTTCAATTGAGGTTCCCGCCCGGACAACCAACCCAACACCTTCCTCAAATAGTCATTCTCCTCATAGATGACATCCAAACGGGAAGTAAGTTCAAGATTGCGCAAAGTAACTTCATCACGGCTAGTGCATGCATTGACAACGGGAGATTTCGAAGATGCTTCCAAAGAACTAATGGTAGAACGAGCATCAACAAGCTTAGCATGCATAGTAGGACATGATTTGCAAGCACCAAGCAAAGTAGGTCTAGCCTTAAGCTCATCATGTTCGGTCCTAAGAGCATCTAGTTGAGCCAAAGTAGAAGCATTCTTCTCATTAAGCGAGTTTAATCTCATTCAACCATGCATCACACTCAACACATTCAACATCATCGGGAGCAGGTAGGGAGCAAGTTTCAAAGAGTCATTCTCAAGTTTCAATTCAAGCAATTTTGACTCTAACTCTCCTACTTTCTCGCTAGCATTCTCAAGCCGAGCCCTAAGATCTTTCCTCATCTTTTTGGCATCTCTCGGCACACTATCACGGTTATCAAGCAAACCATTCAACCTAGCAATCTCGGCAAGCAAAGAGTCGGGGTCACGGTTTACCTCATCCTCCGAGTCGGAGTCGCCGTCTTCCTTCTCACTCTTCTTGCTTTGCTTGAGCTATGGGCCATGCCACAAAAGCCCTCAAGCGCCACACAGCTCAGCCCGCTGAGGTTCCGGCTTGCACTCTTCTTGCCATTGCGCCTCCCGACGTCTTCTTCTTCGGCTTGAGCTCGATCGCTCCTCGCTTGAGCTTGAGTCAACGTCGCTCGCACCGGCCACCATCACTCTCGCCTTGTTCTTCTTGTAGCCGCTCTTGCTCGGTCGCCGCTTGTCCTTGTCCTTGCTCTTGGGCTTGTTGAAGTGCTTGCCCTTGGAGGAGTACTTGTCTCCACGCCTCGGGTGCGCCTTGTACTCGTTCACCTTGTACTTGTTCTCCTCCGCTTCCGGGCACTCGGCGATGAAGTGGCCGCGCTTGCCACACTTGTAGCACGTCCCTGAGCTCCGCCTTGCATTCCTCCGACTCTCATGTAGTCGTTCAAACCTTCTTGAGAGCAAGGCCAGCTCCTCCTAGCCCAAAGCACATCAAACTCCTCATCCGGAATGGACATAAGAGAGGACAAAGAAAACTCGTCGACGGAAGGGTTAGATTTTCCCTTTGATCCTCCCACAAGAGCAAGACTATGGTCGGTCGAGCCCTCATGCTTGGATTGCAACTTCCGTCAACCTCAGCCGACTTGAGCTTAGAAAAGAGGTCATCCAACTCAATAGTCAAATAATGCCCGGACTCCTTGATGGCCTCAACCTTAGAACCCCAAACATTTGGGTCCAAGACATGCAAGAGCTTCAAAGCTCGATCATGCTCGGTGTACGGAAAATCCTCAACATTAGCCTTCATGTTGTTCACGATGGCGGTGAACCTCTGAAACATCGCATCAATGTCCTCACCGGGAAGTGGAGTGAAATTCTCATATTGCATCCGGTAAGAGACAAAGAGGCGAGCCTTCACATGGTTATCACCACCGTGAGCAACCAACAACTTTTCCCAAATACGCAAGCAAGATTCAAATGGCGAACACGCTCAAACTCGGATCACACAAGCTCCGGACCAAGTGATCAACGGCTTTTGCATTAGCCTCATACTTGGCCTTAGCACCGGCATCGGTCACCATAAGAGTATGGATGTTGACCGGAATAGCATAGGTCTTGTCAAGCACAATAAAATCCAACGACTTCCCACGAAGAAAGATCATCATACGAGCCGCCCACTTGTGGTAACCCTTGCCATCGAAGTGCGGCGGACCGCCCCGCTCAACGTACGCCATCTTAGGATTCGGGACTTGTCAAAGTCGCAAAGAATCCGGCACCAAGCTCGATACCAATTGAAGGATCGATGGCGACTAGAGAGGGGGGGGGGGGAGTGAATAGGAGCCGGAAAAATTCTTCCCAAAGAACCCGGCCTATGTCCTACTCAAATCCCGGTCACACACAAGCGATGGATCGAATCACGCACCAATCGCCAAGACCACGAGGTTATGGATCAACCTCTAGTCCTAGGAACGATTCCTTGAAGCACACGCGGAAGCACGAAAGAAGGGGGGAAGGAATCGAACCAAGAAGCAAAGCGCTCAGCCTCAGGCGGACCGTCCGGCCAGACAGGGCGGACCGTCCGCAAAGGGCCGCGCGGACCGTCCGGCCGGGGACCGCGCGGGACCGTCCGCACCCGAGCCGCGGACCGTCCGTTAAAGCCAATAGAACCACCGGTAGCACACCACGAACCACGGACCGTCCGCGGGGAGCACGCGGACCGTCCGCCAGCACCCGCGACCGTCCGCCCAACACCGCGACCGTCCGAAACTCCGTCCAACCGAAAACCAAAATCGCGACGGATCGACACGAAAGACGAGCAAGAACACGAAGAACACGGGACGAACCCTAGCCGCGCGGACCGTCCGCCTGGTCCTCGCGGACCGTCCGCCAGGTGCGGACAGAGCTGAAAACGCCCGACCCCGAAAGTCAACTCCCCCAAATCATCACCGGATTTCCCAAACGGTTGAAGCTGTAGAGACAAGGATTTGGGTACTTGAAAAGCGTCACACAAGGATGCTATAGCCCAAAAATCTTGCCTCCTAACTCCCTAAATCACCGGGAATCGCGAATCCTTTGAGCACCACCAAAAGCTAGAGCACCGAACGAAAACTCACGAATCGAAGTGGTTTCCCGGCGTTTGAGGGCACAAGATCAAGCACAAAGATGCACAAGACATCTATCCATGTAGCCCTCAAAGTAATCTGGGGAGAAACCCACTCAAATCCGCGGAATCACACCGGGAACAAAGGCACGAAAACAAGCACGAAAAGCCACGAAAAACAACCCCGAATCTTCTATACAAACCAGGAAAGATTCACAAGGTCTAGCATGCCGCCCTAGCATCCATCCCTCTCAACAAATCTCTCATGAAGCTCTCATGCTAGCCTAGAGAAAATGGAAGGAAAAATAGCTACGAAAATGAGAAAGAGGAGGGAGGAAATGAAACCCTAAGTCGCGGAGAGAGAGAGCCATCCACACACACTCATGGCTTATATTTCGGTCCCGCCGGAGTGGTAAATGACTCGACTACCCCTAACTAAACTACTGGCGATGCAACCCACGTAGGGGCATTTAGGTAATGTTCGTGGGTCTTGCCATCGGACGGCCACGCCTTTGCCGCACCCCGCGTCCTCCCGACGCAAGCCATGCGATCCCGCCGCGTGTCCTCCGCCTCGAAGCTTCTCGACACGCCGGATCCCGTCTCCGTCGTGTTGGGCCCTCGGACTTGGTTTTGAGGCCCAAACCAAGAAACCGTCCGCCGATGGTTTTGTGGGCAAACCACCAAACCCCGCGTGCCCGGTCCGGCCTCCCGCCAAACCACTTGACTCGACCTTCACCGTGCACCGGCTCGTCTGTCCATGACTTCGTCTTGCTCGTGTCGCCACCATGTGGCCCGCACCCGATCCCCGCCGTCCACCCGGTCCCACGAACCGAGCCTACTTGTCTCTCCATCTCTCGGAGGCCCCTCAAGGATGAAGACCTTTTGCGCCCGTTCTTCACCCGCAACAACACGAACTAGGCCGCGGCCTACACTCGCGCACTAAGCCAAGAGTCGGACCAACACCCGTTGTCAATCACTCATCACCGAGGAGCGGTCATCCATCAACCACCGGGACGCTCCTGGTCCTCGGACCACCCAAACCGCGTCCCCAACCCGGCCGGTGCCGCCGGTGGTCGACCTCATCATCGGGAACGCACGGTTCTCGAAGGTCCTCATGGACGGAGGCGGCAGCCTCAACATCCTCTACGCGCATACGTTGCGCCCGATGGGGATCGGGTTGGACCGAGCTGCGGCCCGGCACGAAGGCTGTTCCACGGCATCGCGCCGGCAAGCGAGTCCGGCCCCTCGGGCGGATCGACTGCCCGCATGGTTTGGCACCCCGAAGAATTTCCGCAAGGAGATCCTCACCTTCGAGGTGGTGGGGTTCAAGGGGGCCTACCACGCAATACTTGGGCGACCCCTGTTACGCTAAATTCATGGCGGTCCCCAATTATACCTACCGAAGATGAAGATGCGGGACCAAACGGCGTCATCACCGTCGGCTCGTCCATCGAGCACGCATTCGACTGCGACGTCGAGTGCGTGGAGCACACAGAAGCACTGGCGCTGGACGAAGCGCTGGTAACCACCTTGGAGAAGATGGTCAACGACGACCTCGACTCCGCCGCCAAGCACGCCGGCACCTTCGAGGCCACGAAGCAGACCAAGGGGGTCCCCCTCGACCCTTCAGCCCCCGAGGGCAAGGCGTTGAGGGTCAGCTCCGCCCTCGATCCCAAATAGGAAGTGGTGCTCGTCGACTTCCTCCGCGCCAACGCCGACATCTTCGCGTGGAGCCCCTCGGATATGCCAGGCATCCCGAGGGAAGTCGCCGAGCACTCCCTTGACATCCTGCCTCACGCCCGTGCCGTGCAGCAACGGCTGCGCCGCTTCGACGAGGAGCGGCGACGGGCAATCGGAGCGGAGCTGCGGAAGCTTCTCGAGGCCGGATTCATCAAGGAGGTGTTCCACCCAACGTGGCTAGCAAACCCCGTGCTTGTAAAGAAAAAGAATGGGAAGTGGCGGATGTGTATAGACTACACTAGTCTCAATAAAGCATGTCCTAAAGTTCCTTTTCCTTTGCCACACATTGATCAAATCGTTGATTCAACGGTACCGGGTGCGAATTGCTTTGCTTCCTTGATGCCTATTCCGGGTACCACCAAATAAAGATGAAAGAGTCCGACCAGCTCGCGACTTCATTCATCACACCGTTCGGGACGTTACGCTACGTCACGATGCCGTTTGGCCGTCACATACCGGCGTTGCATGCAACACGTTTTTGGGGATCACATCGGGCGGACGGTCGAAGCATACGTGGACGACATCGTCGTAAAGACCAGGAAGGCGGACGACCTGGTTGGCGACCTTGGCGTCGCGTTCGGCTGCCTACGGGCCAATGGGGTCAAGTTAAACCCCGAAAAATGTGTCTTTGGAGTGCCGCGAGGCATGCTCCTGGGATACATTTTCTCCCAACGGGGAATCGAGGCCAACCCTGAAAAGGTTGCGGCCCTCGAGCGAATGGGACCGATCCGGAACCTCAAAGGGGTGCGAGAAGGTCTTTGGGGTGCCTCGCCGCCTTGAGCCGCTTCATCTCGCGGCTCGGTGAGAAAGGCCCGCCCCTCTATCGCCTCCTCAAGAAGCACGAGCGCTTCTCTCGGACCGCCGAGGCCCGGGATGCGCTCGACAAGCCGAAGGCGTCTCGACGCACGCCCCGATCCTCACGCCGCCGCAAGACGGCGAGCCCCTGCGGCTCTACGTGGCCGCAACCACCCGGGTGGTCGGCGCCGTGATCGTCGTGGAGCGCATGGAGGAAGGGCACGCCTTGCACATACGGCGGCCGGTCTACTACATCGGCGAGGTCTCGTCGGACACGAAGACGTGCTACCCCCGAGTCCGAGAAATTGCCGTACGCGGTAGTCCTTGCACGGCGCAAGCTCCACCACTACTTCGAGGCCCACCCCGTCATGGTGATTTCCTCCTTCCCCCGGGGGAGATCATCCGCAACCCCGACGCCGGCGGGGATCACCAAGTGGTCCGTAGAGCCGATGGGCGAGACGCTCGCCTACGCCCCGCGCAAGGCCGTCAAATCCCAAATTTTGGCCGATTTCGTCGGCCGAGTGGACGGATACGCGGCCTACCGCCGCCGCGGATCCAAGCGGAGTCTTGGACTCGTTCTTCGACGGCTCGGTGATGAAAACGGGGGCGGGGCGCGGGCTCGCTCTTCGTGTCACCCCTCGGGGAACACATGCGGTACGCGGTCCGCCTCCCCTTCCCCGCGTCTAACAATATGGCTGAATACAAGGCCCTCCTCCGCGGCCTCCAAAATCGCCATTGAGTTAGGCGTCAAGCGCCTCGACGTGCGGGGGGGACTCGCAGCTCGTGATCGATCAAGTCATGAAGAACGCGAGCTGCCATGACGACAAGATGGAGGCCTACTGCAAAGCCGTGCGAGCCCTCGAGGACAAGTTCTACGGCATCGAGCTCAACCATGTGCCTCCCCGGTACAACGAGGAGGCGGACGAGCTCGCCAAGATTGCGTCCGGGCGGATCACCGTTCCCCCAAACGTTTTCGCACATGACGTCGCTCAGCCCTCGGTCGTCTTCGAGCCCCACCCCTCGAGTCACGACGAACCCTCGGGGGCTCCCTCGAATCCAGCAGGTGCGGAACCCATGGACGAGGACCCCTCGAACGAGGCGTACGTGCTCTCCCTCCTCGAGGGGTATGGCTCCCACGAGGCCGACGTGATGGATATCGAGCCAGTTCCTGTCAAAGCGGACTGGCGCGAAAAATACGTCGCCTGGATCGCCCGAGGGGAACTCCCCGCGGACCGGGCTGCGGCCAGGCACATCGCCAGGATGGCCAAGTCTTTTGCCCTCGTTGACGGCGAGCTGTATAAGCGCGCCGCCTACGGCATCCTACAGCGGTGCGTGCCCATTCCCGAGGGGCGCGAGCTCCTATGGGACATTCACGCGGGGATCTGTGGCCACCACGCCGCGCCCCGCACCCTCGTCGGCAACGCGTTCCGCTAGGGCTTTTACTGGCAACGCGTTCCGCCAGGGCTTTTACGCCAGCGAGATCGTGCGCACCTGCGAAGGGTGCCAGTTCTACGCCCGCAAGTCCAACTTGCCCGCCCATGCCCTGCAAACCATCCCCGTGACATGGCCATTTGCCGTGTGGGGGCTGGACATCGTCGGGCCCCTACGGAAGGCGCCCGGGGGCTTCACCCACTTGTTGGTCGCGATCGACAAATTCTCCAAGTGGGTGGAGGTGCGCCCCATCACGAATCTCAGGGCAGAGCAGGCGGTAACATTCTTCACCGACATCGTCTACCGCTTTGGAGTGCCAAACTCCATCATCACCACAATGGGTCCCAGTTCACGGGCAAGAAGTTCTTGGAGTTCTGCGACAAGTTCCACATCCGTGTGGATTGGGCAGCTGTGGCGCATCCACAGACCAACGGCCAAGTAGAGCGTGCCAATGGCATGATCTTGCAAGGCCTAAAACCCAGAATTTTCGACCAGCTGAGCAAATCTGGGCGAAAATGGCTCCAAGAGTTACCAGCGGTTGTGTGGAGCCTAAGGACCACCCCGAGCAGAGCCACTGGGTTCACCCCATTTTTCCTAGTCCATGGCGCGGAGGCCATCCTCCCCATGGACTTAGAATACGGATCGCCCAGGGTTCGAGGCTATGACGAGGATGCCAACCAGCGAGCCCACGAGGACTCGCTGGATCAGCTGGACGAGGCACGCCTCGTGGCCTTGATGCATTCCGCAAGGTACCAACAGTCCCTCAGGCGCTACCAAGCACGCAAGATACGCCGGCGGGATTTCAGCGCAGGGGATCTGGTCCTAAGGCTACGTCAAGACAACCGAGGGCGCCACAAGCTATCGCCCCCATGGGAGGGACCCTACGTCGTGGTGAAGGTACTCAAGCCCGGCACGTAGAAGCTGGCCAACGAGGACGGTGAAGAGCTCACCAACGCTTGGAACATCCAACAGCTACGTCGTTTCTACCCCTAGTTAGGATTTCCAAGCATTTTCTGTTGTAAAAATCATATGGCCAACGCCCCAGTTGGGGACAACTATGTAAACGCCTCAAGTCTAATGGAAAGGGCAACTTGGATTTCCCCTGAAACCCAAGTTACCCTCGGGGGCTACTGCGGGGGGCACCCCCCCCAAAATGGTCTCATTTTCGCGCAAAAATAAGGCAACTCACACGCGCTAAGTTTGTTTTCTACTTCAACCTCGAGCAACGGTTCGAAAAGGGCGCAGGCGGCCTAGCGGAAGGAGCGCGCGAGTCAGAGATAGCCTACGCCGCGAGGATACGGCCCTTCTCTCTCGCCTCCAACCCAGCAGGCCCCCCGCGAAAATCGAACTCCCCTAAGTAAAATCTACTCAGGAAGAAGGAGAAACAAAAAAGCGCAATAAGCAAAAGACTTCATTTTGTATCAACAAATGTTTACGACTAAGATAATGTGCTTATTTACAAGGCCGCATGGCCAGAATACTGATGCACGAACAAAAAACGGGCCTAGCGCCCAATTGTCTTCAGGCGGGTGGGGCGGCAGCGTCAGCAGCGTCTGGGAAGAGGAACTCTTCGAAGGCTTCGACGAGCGACCGGCGGCGTCGGCGGCGAGCGCATCCACACGCTCCATCGCTACCTCGTCCTCGACGCCCTCGGGAATGATGTAGCCCTCCGCGCCGCCTCGAAGTTGACCTCGTAGTGGGACGAGCACCACTCCGAGGGGCCTTCGGACGCCCGGATGCGCGCGCCGGCGCATCCGCTCGGTGACGTGACCGCCAAGGGCACGCAGGCGGCTGGCCAGCGAGCTGCCGGCCTGTGCTTCGCCCTCCTCCACGGCTCGGCGAGGTCTCGAGGGCCGCACCACGCAGCTCCCGCAGCTCCTGCTCGGAGGAGTTATAGGAAGCCTGTAGCGCCTCGGCCCGCTCAGCTGCATGCCCCAGGGCGGTGCGCAAGCCTGGAATCGCCAAGACAAGAAAGAAATCAGAAAGGGGGATGCGAGCCCTCTAACAGAAAAACCAACAAGGCAAGAGTCAAACAGTGGCTCACCTTCGACTTGCTTCCTCTCCACCTCGAGAGTGCGGCGCTCGGCCTCGACCGCCAGCTCGAGGCGCTTGACGGCCTCGCCCTGCTCCTGGAGGGCCAGCTCCTGGTTTGCGCTCGTAATGCTGAGCACAATGAGCTCGCCCTCGGTCTTAGAGAGCTTGTCGTCCCGCTCCGCCAACGACTTCTGCGCCGCCTCACGAGCGACGCGCTTCGCTCCCGGCGCCGTCGGGCGTCGACGAGGGCGGCTTTGCTCCTCGCCGGAGCCGCCCCTCGGCCCCTTGGCGGGCGGTGCGCTCTGCGCGGGAGAGCTGCTCCTTAGCGACAACGAGCGACGCGGCCTTGGCGTCGTGGGCAGCCTTCAAGTCGTCGGCCTCCTTGGCCCGCTGCTCCCGGCCCGCTCGCCCGCTCCTCGGCCCCCGCGGCCCCGTTGCGCCCGCGCCCCCTCGAGCGACGAGCGAAGCTCCCGATTCTCGCCGCAGATGCCGGCCACCTCCGCCTCCCAGTTGGTCGCCAGCGTCCGCATCTTCTCCAGGTCCGAGCGCGCCCGCCACAGCGCCTCATCACGATCTAAGAGAGCCGTGCAGACCCGCTCGAGGCTAGAGCGGCGCGCCGGGTCCTGCCTCGTGCTCTAAGGGAGTTCGTCACGCAGGACCACGGCCCGGTACGCCAACCAGCCGTCCGGGGTCCTGAGGGCATCGGCAAGCGCGTCGAAGGCGCCGCATCGCTCCCGGAGCTGGTGGAGCTCGGCGTTCACCCGATCGAAGGCGCTGTACTTTTCATGGGCGCGACGCTCGAGCTCCTGTCACCCACAACTCGAAACCCGTAAGCGCCACGACATAGAAACAGCGCACAAAAACAAAACAAAGGAGAAAACGAACAACAACGCCCTACCTGGAAGACGCGCCATGCGGGGCCGCCATGGACCCTCAGCGCCTCGTTCAGCGCGCGGTCGAGCGTGGCGCCGTGGCTCCGGAGCTCTCCGCGGCCTCTGCTCTCCCGGGCGTCGGCGAACGCGGGCGGATCGCCAACGGCCCCCTCTACCCGGGCGGCGTGGCCGGGCGGGAGGACGAGGCCTCGGCGCCGGTGTCCTCGGTCCCCCGCCACCATGTGGCCCTCGCGCCGCCTCACGAGGGCCCCTTCCTGGAGCTCGAGGGAGCGTGTGGGGAAGCTCGCCCACTGGTCCCACCCGGGCGGCGGGGAGTCGTCGTCCGGGACCTCCACCACCTCCGCCGGGAACCGCCGGCCGGCGCCGGCCCTTGCGCCGCCCCCGCCGGCGCCTCCACTTGCGCCTCCATGGCCACGGGCGCTTGACGTGGCGCCTCGGCCGCCACCTGCGGCCGCGCCCCTGCGGCCGGTGGGCGCCGGCCGCCCTCCGCGGCGACCCACCGCCTCCGGCCGTGCCTCCGCGACCACGGGTGCCGCCGCGGGCTGCACCCGCCCCGCCTCCGCCGCGGTTGGCGCCACGAGCCGCGCCTCGGATGCGGCAGCCACCATCGGCCGCACCTTCGCCACGACCGCCGCCGTGGGCTGCGCCTCTCGCCACGGCCGGCACCGGCCGCTCCTCGGCAACCACCGGCCGCGCCATGGCGTGTCGATCCGCCGGTCGAGGCCTCGGGGCCCCGCCCGCGCCCCCGCGAGCTCTCACCCGCCGCCGCCGTGCTTGCCCCCGCCCATGACGCCCTCGACGAGCGCCGACGGGTGGGGATAGACGCGTCCGCCCTCTGCACCTTGGCCGGTGCGAGGGGAGGCACAGTTGGCACCACCCTGCGGAGGCACAAACAGAGGGTTAGAATGCCTGATCATCAAAAAATCAAACCAAGTAGTGGATCGAACCCCTTACCTCGAGGAGGAAAAGGTGCGCTTCCTTTTCCTCGAAGCCTCAGCGGATGAGGCCGGCGCGGCCGGCGCGCCCGCCGCCGCGCCTCCCCGACGTCGCCACCGCGCGCGCGGCCCCGCGCGCGCGCGCGCGCTCGCCGCGCGCACGGGCGCGCTCGCCGCGCGCGCGCCCCGGTGGTGCGCGGCGGCGCCTCCGCGGCGCGCGCCGCCCCCGATGTCGATTGCCGGCGGCGGGCGCCGTTGCGCCCGCCCCGAGCAATGCGCCCTTGCCGCCGGAGCCGGCTCCGGCGGCGGGGGCGAGGGCTCCCACCTATCGGAGGGGCCCCGCCCCTCGGCCTCTTCCTCTTCGTCCTCCTCCGAGGACGAGTACTCCCTCGGACCCGGGGGAGGAGAGCCCCGGCTCCTCGCGCGCGCCGTACTCCGCGTTCCGCCGCTCACGGCACTCGTTGTGCCGCCTCGCGCGCTCCCTCCCCGCGCGCCGCCCGCTCTCCGCTCCCCGGCTCGGCCGCGCCGCCCGACCAAGCGCGCGGGAGTCGGGGGTGGGCGGAACGGACTTCGAGGCGGTAAAGCTCACCAGCTGCATACAGGAACATCAAGGACACGTCAGGAGGCAGAAGCAACACCAAGAACTAAAACAGGGCCAAGAATCATGCTCACCAGCGGGCCGGTGGGGAGCATCTCGAGATCCCACGGGGTCCGGTCCGGGTGCGTCGGCATCCGGGTGTCGACGGCGCTCCGCGCCCGGGTAAGCGCGTATGGCCGCCCGAGGGGGGTCGGGAGCATCCGCGACCTCGCCAACGCGATGGGGTCCGCCTCCTCTCGTCATCTCAATGATGCGGAGCGGCCTCTCCATCGAGGGCACGACCCGCCGGTGATGGAGGAAGGCGAGGACGCCCATCGCGGTCAGCCCCTGCTGCGACAGGCTCCTCAGGGCGGCCGGGGCCGAGTCCCCGCCGCCTCCGTCTTGGGACGTGGACACCCCGTAGCCCCAAGAGCCGGGCTTCTCCTTGAACACCCGACCGGTGTAGGGGGGAGGCCGGGCTCGGCGTTGCGCGGGTAGAACCATCCCCGCCGCCGGCCGGCGTTGTTCGTCGTCATGGTGCGGGGGATGTAGTGGTCCTTGAACGCCCCCGCGGGCGAGCGACATCCCGCCGGCGCGCACCGCGCGGCGGGTCCTCGGCTCCATCGTGGGGGGTGCGTGAAGAGCTCCGCGCGGAAGAGGTGTACCCGAGCTCCCGGTTGACCGGGGATCCCCCGAGTACCCCTCGCGGACGCCCACGAACGTGGCCGCCCTGCGAAATCGCGTTGGGCGCGAAGTGGTGCGGCTCCACGCCGTAGTAGTGGCACGGCGCCCGCATGAAGCGGCTCGCCGGCGCATTGAAGCCTCGCTCGTGGAAGCGGACGAAGCTCACCACGTAGCCCTTCGGCGGGTTGGGCGCGCGGTCCCCCGCCGGCGGCACTATCCACTCCGCCGGGCGCCCCTCCTCATTTGCCGCCAGCTGGCCGGCGGTGACCAGCTCGTTGAGAGCCAGCGGGGTCACCGATGACCTCTCCCAGGCGTACGGGTCAAGAATCGTGACGGGTGGAGGCGGCGCCATGAGAAGAGGGCAAAGGAATGCGAGAGCGGGGGACAAGAAGAGGAAGAAGAACTCAAATGGCAGAGCCGCACGGTGGCGAAGGCAAGGCGAAGACGAAAGCACAAGGGGCTGGAAAGGCGGAGTGCTAAGGTAAAAAACCGTCGTCTCCCCCTCCCCTCAGATTTATAAGCCGCGGGCGAGCTCTCCGGGGCGGATGTCCCGCGCGCATTAACTGCAGGGGATCTTCGCTTCACGCTGGAGAACGGGCCCCGCCACGACCGCAGCGGCCACCTCACCTCGAGCGGGCCATCATCACGGTGAAGACTAGCAGGGACCGAGGCAGGCGGTCACGTCCGCCTGCCACGCCGCCCACTACGCGCGCGCGCGCGCGCGGCCACTACGCCTAAAAAGGCGCGCCCGCGTTGCGAACCCGCGGCCTCGGCCGTGGGGCATTTAATGACCGGTCCCTTGCCAAGCAAGGAGAACCCTCGAGCGGGGCGAGCCCCTGGCTCGAGACAATGTCGACCCTCGAAGGGACATCGGCGTGAGAAGGTCGCCGGGTCCTGCTTGAAGTAAAGCAGGCACCACGAGCACCCATGCCACGCAAAACCCTCGAGCGGCACGAGCCCCTGGCTCGAGACAATATCAACCCTCGAAGGGACATCGGCGTGAGAAGGTCGCCCGGGGCTCGCTTGAAGTAAAGCGGGCACCGCGGGCACCCATGCCACGAAAAACCCTCGAGCGGCACGAGCCCCTGCTCGAGACAATATCAAGTCTTTAAAAAGGGCACATGCGTGAGAAGGTCGCCCGGGGCCCGCTTGAAGTAAAGCAGGCACCACAAGCACCCATGCCGCGCTGTGCTACCAACCAGCGCCTCGAGGGCTGGCTCGCCCAGACCCCTCGACGGCCGCAAATGCTAAAGACGGGGCCGCCCAGGCGCCGCCCCGCACAGCCCTACTAATCGAGGTTCGAAGCCTGACCCTCGACGGGTTCGAACAGGCGCCTCAGATCGCAGAGTCAGGGACGACGAACGCACGTGCATTCGAGCCGTTCCTCGAGCCCGTCGGCTCGAGGGTGCCCCACATGTCGTGTTCGAGAGCCGGCGAGGGCGGCTAGCGGGGGGGATCCCACCGAGGGAGAGCTTCCGCGCCCTCGGTCCCTATCGAACGGGACCGAGCCCCACCTAGCAAACCCACGCAAGCGCTTCCATGGACGTGTCTCTGGACCACGCAGCATACCCTTATCGAACGGGGCATGGGCGTCCACTCGAACCACCCACTAGCAGCTCAAAGAGGAATCCGCAATTCGCGACCCGCTCGATGGGGGTTGCGGAAACCTCACCCTCCGTCCCGCGGAGGGACGGCGAGGGCGCGTTAATAAACAAGTTGTAAAGCTCTACCCGATCGCCTCGAACGGGCCCGAGCTCGGGGGCTTAGCGCACGACTACACCTCCTTGGCTGCCACCCGCCGGAGAAGCGGCGCCGGCGGCGCGTGCGTCACCGAAGCCGGGCGAGACACTTGCCGATGCCGGTTGAAACATGTGCCACGCCCTCGACCGGTTCTCGTGGTTAATCCCTGCGGGGAGCACCCACACTCTGCCGGGCTTCGGGGGCTAGACCCGCGGGTCCGGCCGACACGGCCCCACGGAAAGCATTCGCAAAACAAGGAGGGAAGAACGTCCTATCGGTAGGTTCCGGCATGCGGGAGCCTCAATGGCAAACCCACGGATGCTCGGGGGCTACGCGGGGGACGACCCTAGGGGTCCCCTTAAACAACGGGGAAAATCCCCACTTAAAACCCACAACAAAACCAAAACACAGTGTGCCTAACCATGCAGGATACGGCCCACGCCGCAGGGACCCCGACGGCCCATCAAGGCGGCCTTCTTAGAGATCCCCTCGAGCAGGCTCCGCCTCGCTCGAAGATGCGCGCCCCCTCGGGCGGGCTCCGCCCCGTTCGAGGGGTAGCGCTTCCCCCGAGAGAGCTCTGCCTCGCTCGAGGGTCCGCACCCCCTCGAGCAGGTTCCGCCTCGCTCGAGGGTCCGTCCTGCCCTCGGCCGGGGTCCGCCACGCTCGAGGGCGCCCCTCACGCGTGCGCCGGCCCCCGTACACGGGCATTTAACGCCACGACACCGGCGGGACGGCACCATCATGCGCCCACGGCTCGCGCCCGGTGCCGCCGCACCAACTTCCCGGGGAGGAGCCCATCCCCATCACCGTGGGGAGGGACGTGCGGCGCGGCGGTGTCGGTCCCCGTGACGCCGCGCGCCCCGCCGGTGCGGCTAACGCGCCGAGCCCTCGAAGGGGGGCCGGTTGCACCCTCGATTCACTTTCTTGTGACCCTACGGGGGTTAGGTGGAGGCACTAGGCCGGTGGAACACCATCCCCGCCACCGTAACGGCGTGGCCGCCGTCCCCCGCGCGTACGGGCGCACGCCGGCCGCCGTAGCAACAACTCCCGACCGTGAAGCGCGTCGGGAAGGGGCACCGTTTTACCTACTCCCGTACTCCGTGCGGGCCAACGTCGACACCTCCCCTCGAAGCCTATCGAAGGCGTTACCACCATCCGCTGCCCTTCAACCCTCGAACCGCCACTGTTCGGGTACAAGATAGGCCATGATGGCCGGATCGCCGCAAGGATCATCCGGATGGCCGCCCACTCTCCGACATAGCACGTCGTGCTTCCCCATGTAGCTAGATAGCGCGGCGCGCATGTAATCCGCCTCCCCCTTGATCTATAAAAGGGGGGGGGGGGGGGCGAACCCCCCTGCCGCGGGAGGACACGAGACATAGAACAACAGATAGCACACAGCGCACCACGTACTCATTCTCCAATTCTCCCACAATATCTTCAGCCACTTCACCAGGGACTTGGAAGCCACGCTTCCTCTCCCGCCTTGCTTGTAGCAGCCCCACTACAGGCACCCCCGGTGCTGAGCAATATAGTGCCTTGAGCACACCACTGCTGGACGTACGGCCCCCACGGCCGGAACCAGGATAAATCCAGTGTCTCTTATCGCTTAGCATCGACCATTGAGGGATAGACCTCGGCGCTTTCTACTGGTTAGTGTCGGGACCATATTCCGCACCGACACTTGGTGTGATTCCGCGAATTTGAGTTGGCTTCTCCCCGGATTTCTTTGAGGGAAACATGGATGGATGCCTTGTGCACCTTTGTGATTGATATTGTGCCCTCAAACGCCGGGAAACCACTTCGATTCAAGGATTTTCGGTCGGAGCTCTAGCTTTTGGTGGTGCTCAAAGAATTCGCGATTCCCGGTGATTTAGGGAGTTAGGAGGCAAGATTTTTGGGCTATAGCATCCTTGTGTGACGCTTTTCAAGTTCCCAAACCCTTGCCTTCATAGCTTCTACCTTTTGGGAAATCCGATGATGATTTGGGGGAGTTGACCTTCGAGGTCGGGCTGTTTTCTGTTCTGTCCGTGAGGCGCAGACAGTCCGCGAGGAGCGAGTTCTTCCTGTGTTCTTCGTGTTCTTGCTCGATTTCGCTTTCGATCCGTCGTGGCTTTGAGTTTTCGTTGGGCGAGGTTTCGGACAGTCCGCAGCAGCGGGCGGACGGTCCACGGGTGCCTGGCGGACAGTCCGCGTGCTCCCCGCGGACGGTCCGTTATTCGGGGTCGTCTCTGGTGGTTCTGTTAGCTTTTTCGGACGGTCCGTGGTGCAGGGTCGGACAGTCCGTGGTGTGTGTGCGGACAGTCCGCGGCAGCAGGCCGGATGGTCCGCGTGGCCCGTGCGGACAGTCCGCCCCTCCTGGCCGGACAGTCCGCCAGAGCCTGAGTGCTTTGCTTCTTGGTTCGATTCCTCCCTTCCTTTCTTGTGCTTCCGCATGTGTTTCAAGGAATCATTCCTAAGACTGGAGGTTGATCCATAACCTCGTTGTCTTGGCGATTGGTGTGTGATTCGATCCATCGCTTGTGTGTGACCGGGATTTGACTAGGGTATAGGCCGGGTTCTTTGAGAAGAATTTTTACCGACTCCTATTCACTCCCCCCTCTCTAGTCGCCATCTGATCCTTCACGCGGGAACAACAACCCGAAAACCAACTCGAGAGCACCCTACCACCTATCCTTCCAAGGATCTCCCAAACGGTTGAAGCTCTTGAGGAAAGATTTGGGGAAGATGTGAAGCGTCCCTAGGGGATGCTATGCCCCAGAACTTGGGTCCTCAAACAACCTAAATCGCCGGGAATCGAAACACCACCGAAACCAACCAAAAACCTAGGACCCAACCGAAATCCTTCAATTGGAGGCCGAACTCGAAGTTTGGGGGATCAAGATCAAGCACAAAGATGCACGAGGCAACTATCCATGATTCGCACCAACAAATTCGAGCCCTAACACCTCAGGATCAAAGGAACGAGCCGCGCACGAAAAACCGATGAAAATAGCTCGAAAAAGACACGAAAATCCAACGAGCTACAAACCGGGAATCGACGCAACCATGAAAGCTTCCATTCACTCGGAGGTCAAATTCTTTACAAACTGAGGAAAAAATCTAACCCTGGAGGGCAAGGGAATGAGAAGCAGTCCGGATGGATAGTTTGCCTGGAAACCCTAGAGCTAATATATATGAGTCCCCTGTGGGCCAGGCAAAAGACCACACTACCCCTAGCACTTAAGTTGAGATACAACCCCTCAGGGGCAAATAGGTCATGTAGCACTCCTCTTCATCGCACGGCCACGCCATTGTGCAGACTGCGTCCTCCTGACGCAAGCCCTGCGATCTCGCCACACATCCGCCGGCATCGAAGCTTCTCGGCGCACCCGGACCCCGTCTCCGCCCGCCAAGCCTCCGGTCTTGGTTTTGTGTCTCAACCAAGTAACCCGACGGTTTTCTGGTGAACCGCCGCAAATCCCGCATGCAGACTCCGGTCGTGAGCGGCTACCCTGCACCGGCTCTGGTCGACGACTTTGTCTTGCTTTTCTTGCCATCATGCGGCCCGCACTTGACCCCGCTGGCCACCGGATCCCCCGAGTCAGGCCTACTTGTCTCTCCACTCCTCAGAGTCCCCGCAAGGCATAGACCTTTCGCGCCCACTCTTCACTTGCACGAACGCAAATCAAGCCGCAACCTGCACCCGCAATACTCGGCCAAGAGTTAGTCCACACCATGTTGTCAATCACTCATCACAGCTAAGAGCGACCATCCACCGGTCCTCGGACGCTCCGGTCCTCAATCTCCCCCTTGATGAATGCTCCAAAATTGCCGACTCCTCAAGGTGAGGCAAAAGGGCTCGATACCATTGGCAAAAGAGCACGACTAAAAATTTAGGCGAAAAAGAGCTCCCAAATGCATGAATGCAAGCTCCCCCTGAACAAATGCATTTTTCCCCAATTTTTCTTTCCTCGATGCAAACTCCCCCTGAAAACATGAATTGGGTACTTTTCTCCCCCTTATTGGTAATGCATGAATCAAGTCTACTAGTGCAAGCATGTGCTTCTAAAATATACAAAGAGCACTACAACATGCTAAAATTGAGACATAGACAAGCAAGATAGCCACAATTTGAGTACAAGCATCGCCAACAAGATACACGGGGACATATAGGCAAGAGATATAGCCATGATGAAGATGAAGCATTTTTCATGAAAATTTCCCTCTCATGGGCATAGAACCTAATCATGAGCAAAAAGAGCACCCACAACAAATAACTCACAAACTTCATGCAAGGTCACACATTCTCATCACAAGATCATTACGAATGCCTACAAGCTATCTCATGTCATGTCAAAGCCACCGAGCCATGTGTCCACTTCTAGGTAAGAGACTTCTCATTGGTGAACATCATGCAACAGTTTAGCACCCAAGGTAAGGAAATTAAAGCATTTTTAGACATGGAAGCACAATTTTCAAGCTTAGGCATCTCACATACCATTTTTATGATTTACAAATACAAGCATGGTACATGAAGTGCCTTTGCGGCAAAAAGAAGCTTATGCTTCTCCACAAGGTAGCATGTAGGCTAAACATTCATGATGATAAATGGATCTGTGATCCCAAATGAAAAGAACATGTTTCCAAACACAAATTAAGCAAGGTATAGCCATGAGCACCCAAAATAAACATGAAAGGCATTCTACCCACAAGAGAGGATCATCAAGCATTTTTAACAAAGTAAAGCCGTCCACAAGCATATATATCCCCAAAGCTACCAAGAGCATAGCTATACATCTCATGAGCATCACAAGCAAGATCATAATCTCATCTCTAGCATATCATGGTGATCAGAGCATATGAGAGAAGCACATCTCCGTGACATATATTACAAATGCAGTATATGATACAAAGATGCAAGCATGATATGAAACACATGGAAATGCAACATTCATATGTACACCAACCCTCCCAACCGAAGCTCAAAAAGGAAAAACAACTCCAAGCTCTCCTCGCAAACGAGTAAATGTAACTTGGTCCAAAGGCTTGGTTAGGATATCTGCGAGCTGCTTTTCTGTGGGTACATGGATGAGGTCTATGTTTCCCTTCTCAACATTGTCTCTCAGAATGTGGTACCTCACATATATATGTTTGGTTCTGGAGTGAAGCACATGATTTTGGCAACACTAATGGCACTCGTGCTATCACACATAAGAGGCACATGGGAACACTCCTCACCAAAGTCACTCAACGTGTATGTGATCCAAAGCAGCTGGGAGCAACAACTAGTGGCAGCAACATACTCGGCTTCTGTTGTAGACTGAGCTACACTAGACTGTTTGCGAGAAGACCAAGAAACAAGCGAGGAACCCAAAAACTGACAAGTCCCCGAAATCGACTTCCTATCGACTCGACACCCTGCAAAATCGGCATCCAAAAAACCAAGAAGAGAAAGAGAGGAGGACGCCGATTACCAAAGACCAAGCTCAGGAGTGTATCGAAGATACCTGAAGATCCGCTTGACGGCCTGTCGATGTGAGGTCCTCGGTGACGCCTGAAAACGAGTGCACAGACACACAGAGAACTGGATGTCCAGCCTCGTCGCTGTCAAGTACAAGAGGGAACCGATCATGCTCCGGTACTCCTTCTGGTCCACGGGCTCTCCGTCCTCGTCCGCGTCAAGCGTTGTAGTCATACTCATCGGTGTCGACAGGGGCTTCCAATCGTCCATCTTGAACTTCTTCAGGATGTCCTTCGTGTACTTGGCTTGATGTACAAAGGTTCCTTCCTTTGCCTGCTTGATCTGAAGCCCGAGAAAGAACTGCAATTCTCCCATCATAGACATCTTGAATTCTTTGCTCATATCCTCTGCAAACCTTGCAACCAAAGAGTGAGACGAGCCGCCAAAGACAATATCATCCACATATACCTGAACAATTAGGATATCATTACCCTACCTGAGGAGAAAAAGGGTCTTATCTACCTTGCCCATCTCAAACCCATTGCTGAACAAGGACCCCCTCAAACGGCCATACCAAGCACGGGGAGCTTGTTTCAGCCCATACAACGCCTTTCTCAACCTATACACCTTGTGCGGAAACTCAACACTCTCAAAGCCCGGTGGTTGCCTCACATACACTTCCTCCTCTAAAAACCATTCAAGAACGCACTCCTCACATCCATTTGGTCCAACTTGAACCCTTTAGCCACAGAAAAAGCTAGAAGGATCCTAATTGCCTCCAAACGGGCTACAGGAGCAAATGTCTACTCATAATCTATCCCCTCCTTCTGACTATAGCCCTGAGCAACTAACCTCGACTTGTTCCTCACCACTTCACCATTTTCCCCCTCTTTGTTTTTCCATACCCATTTTGTCCCAAAAGGTTTGTAATTTGGTGGTGGCTCCACTAACTCCCACACTTGGTTTCTCTCAAAGTTCTATAACTCCTCATGCATGGCATTCACCCAATTAGGATCAGATAGAGCGTGTCCAATGTCTTTCGGCTCAAAGGTAGCAACAAAAGCTGAATGAGCAAAGTGAGAAGCATTTCTGGACCTCGACCGTGTCGTACGCTCATTGATGTCACCGATGATTACCGAGGGTGGATGATCAACTTGAACTCGCCTCGGTGCCTCTCGCCTTGAGGCAACCTCCCTCTCAGTAGCTGCTTCCACTTGATCTTGCTGAATCGTAGGCGGTGTAGGGGATGGACCATCCTGCACCGTAGTTGTCATAGTGGAAGTAGAGGGTACACACGTGGCTGGAGCTTCACCATCATCACCATCATCCTCTCCAACATCATCCTCCTCGTCCTCAAAGATCTTCTTGCCAACTTCATCATCACCTACACACTCAAAGACAGACGAATTGCATGGTTGTGTCTCGTCGAAGGTCACCTCGCAAGTCTCCATGACTAGGTTAGTATCAAGGTTGAGCACACGAAATGCTCTAGAATGACTAGCATAACCTAAGAAAATCCCATCTGAAGACCTTGACTCAAACTTATCTAGCCTACCCTTCTTGAGAATGAAGCACCTACAACCAAAAGCCCTGAAATGGCTCACTCTAGGTGCTCGTCCGTGCATAAGCTCATAGCACATTTTGTTCAAGAAGGCCCTCAGAACAATTCAATTCCCAACATGGCAAGCGGTGTTCACCGCCTCAGCCCAATATCTCCTCGGAGTCCTATGCTCATCAAGCATCGTCCAAGCGATCTCACAAAGGGAACGATTTTTCCTCTCAACCACACCATTCTGACAAGCCACATAGGGAGAAGAAAACTGATGTTCGAGACCCAAACCATGACAAAAGGTTTCGAAATGAGACTTTTTAAATTCACTAACATTGTCGCTATGAATAGCTCAAACAAGATCTCCATGTCTCTCGTTCTTCAACCTCAAGATCAGATCTCTCACAAAACTAAACATCTCCCCCTTGTCAGCCAAAAAGAAGACCCAATCATAGCGAGAATAGTCGTCCACAATCACAAGGACATACCATTTCCCACCCGCCGAGCACACACGAGTTGGACCAACCAAGTCCATATGGAACAACTCGCATGGTCTCTCTGTCATAACGGATGTCAGAGGCGGATGTGAGGAGGCGACCATCTTGCCATGCCTACACGGAGCACATACCAAATCCTTTTGGTATTTCAACTTAGGCAGTCCTCGGACTAATCCTAGCCCACTCAAGCGTGACAACAAGTCAAAACTCAAGTGACCTAGTCTCCTATGCCATTTCCAAAGCTCCACCGAAACACCAACAACCAAACAACGAGGAGAGCCGGCACACTGAGAAAAATCGGCTCTGACAATTTGACCCTCGGGGACGAACGATCGTACACACAAGATCGCCTCGAGAATCCAAAACACAAGAACAACCCGTTTTGAACCGAACTTCAAAACCCTCATCTAGAAGTTGGGAGACCGAGAGAAGATTGTACCCCAACGACTTGAGAAGAGAACCACGCCTAAGAGTCACAGACTCACTCACCTTCACCGTGCCCACTGAAAGCACTCTACCTCTCCCATTATCCCCAAAAGTGATGTACTCCTTGGTCATCACCGGGGTGAGGCTGGAGAACCACCGTCGATCTCTGGTCATGTGTCGGGAGCAACCAGAGTCGATCAACCAAAAGCCCTCCAAGCCACCCACCTCTTCCTCGGAGTCGGAGCCCGAGTCATCCTTGTTGCTCTTCTTGCTTGCGGTGCTATGTGCCATGCCGCAGAAGCCTTGGGCAGTGAAGCACAAGCCATTGATGTTCTTGCCCAAATGCTTGCCCTTGTGCTAGTTCTCTTCTTCATCAATTGAGCTTGATGAAGAGTAGAAGGAGCTTGAGTCGATGTCGCTCGCACCGGCCACCATCGCTCGCTCCTTCTTGTGACCACCATTCTTCCTTGGCCTTCGCTCGGACTTGTTCTTGCCCTTGTAGTCGTCCCTCGAGCGGTGCTTGTGGTCGGTCCTTGAACGGTGCTTGTGCTCGGGCTTGACCTCCATGGCTTCCGGACACTCGGCGATGAAGTGCCCATGCTTCCCGCACCCGTAGCACATGCCCGAGCTCCTCCGAGCATTCTTCCGGTTCGTGTACATGCGCTCGAACCGCCTGCTCAACAACGCGAGATCCTCCTCGCCCAGCACATCGAACTCTTCATCAGGCATGGACACAAGGCAAGTCAAAGAAAATTGTCTCAAAGACATGTTAGCATTAGTCCTTGAGCCAGACATGAAAGCCAGACTATGGGGATTAGTCAGGTTCTCGATCTTTGCACGCACCCCACGGTCCACCTCGGACGACTTGAGCTTGGAAAACAGCTCGTCCACCGTAAGGGTCTCATACTTCTCCGACTCTATAATGTCCTCGACCTTCCCACTCCACACGGTACGATCCAAAGAATGCAGGAGCTTGACAGCCCTGCCATGGTCATCATACGGGAGTACGTCCACATTAGCCCTCATGTTGTTCACGATCACCGTAAAACACTGAAACATGGCATCTATGGACTCACCGTGGAGATGAGTGAAGTTCTCGTACTCTCTCCGGTAGGTCGCAAAGAGCCGAGCCTGAACCTGAGCGTTCCCGGCATGAGCGTTCTTCAGCTGCTCCCAAATCTTGCACGCCAAGTCCTCTGTACGAACCCATTCGAATTCCAATTCACACAGATAACGGTACAAGTAGTCGACCACCTTGTTATTGGCGTAGAACATGTGCCCTCGATCCTGGAGCAAGGAAGTTCATCGGATGAACATAAGCTGTGTTCACCGTGACATCCCACGGGATCTGACCCTTGTCGCGGAGGAAAGCGGCCATCTGCCTTTGCCACATATGGTAGTTCTTACCATCAAAGTGTGGAGGACCCGAACCCCGTTCCTGGTACGCCATCTTTGGATCTTAGACTGGTTAGAATCACGAAGATCCGTAACCGGCTCTGATACCAATTGAAGGACCGATTAGGCGACCAGAGAGGGGGGGAGTGAATGGGAGCCGATAAAAATTCTTCTCCTAAGAGAGAACTCAGCCTAAACCCCAAATTCACAACCAAGGATTCCCACACGAGTTTGCCAAGGTCACGTAGTCACAACAGACGTACCAACCCTAGGAACAAACCCCAAACGATCCCAAAGCGGAAGCACGAACCAAGAATCAAAGGACATAGCTGTTCTGCAGTAGTCTAGGCGGACGGTCCTTAGCCTTGGGGCGGACTGTCCGCGACCACCACGCGGACGGTCCGCACCACACGGCGGACGGTCCGTTAAAAACTAACAGAACGACCCAATCAGCACCTCCACACGCGGACGGTCCGTACCACGTCCTCGGACGGTCCGCGAGCAACTCATCCCGCGCGGACTGTCCGCGGCGTCCCTGCGGACTGTCCGCCAAACCACTTTCACTCAAAGCCACTGGCCAATCGGATCAAAACAAAGGCGCTCAAGAACACGCGAAGAACGCGAAGAACGCGAAGAACACCTGGGCAAAACCCTCCACACGGACGGTCCGCACCAACCACACGGACGGTCCGCGAGGTGCAAACCGGCGCGGGAACAGGAGCCCGAAAACCAACTCGAGAGCACCCTACCACCTATCCTTCCAAGGATCTCCCAAATGGTTGAAGCTCTTGAGGAATGATTTGGGGAAGATGTGAAGCGTCCCTAGGGGATGCTATGCCCCAGAACTTGGGTCCTCAAACAACCTAAATCGCCGGGAATCGAAACACCACCGAAACCAACCAAAAACCTTGGACCCAACCGAAATCCTTCAATTGGAGGCCGAACTCGAAGTTTGGGGGATCAAGATCAAGCACAAAGATGCATGAACCAACTATCCATGATTCCCACCAAAAAATTCGAGCCCAAACAACTCAGAATCAAAGGAACAAGCCGCACACGAAAAACCGACGATAATATCTCGAAAAAGACACGAAAATCCAAAGAGCTACAAACCGGGAATCGACGCAACCATGAAAGGTTCCATTCACTCGGAGGTCAGATTCTTTACAAACTAAGGAAAAAATCTAACCCTAGAGAGCAAGGGAATGAGAAGCAGTCCGGATGGAAAGTTTGCCTGGAAAACCTAGAGCTAATATATATGAGTCCCCTCTGGGCCAGGCAAAAGACCACACCACCCCTAGCACTTAAGTTGAATACAACCCCTCAGGGGAAAATAGGTCATGTAGCACTCCTCTTCATCGCACGGCCACGCCGTTGCCGCAGATTGCGTCCTCCCGACGCAAGCCCTGCTATCCCGCGACGCGTCCGCCGGCATCGAAGCTTCTGGGCGCACCCGGATCCCGTCTCCGCCCGCCAAGCCTCTGGTCTTGGTTTTGTGGCTGAACCAAGTAACCCGATGGTTTTCAGGTGAACCACCGCAAAACCCGCGTGCAGACTCCGGTCGTGAGCTGCTACCCTGCACCGGGTCCGGTCGACGACTTCGTCTTGCTTTTCTTGCCATCATGCGGCCCTCACTTGACCCCGCTGGCCACCGGGTCCCTCGAGTCAGGCCTACTTGTCTGTCCACTCCTCAGAGGCCCCGCAAGGCATAGACCTTTCGCGCCCACTCTTCACCTGCACCAACGCAAATCAAGCCGCAACCTGCACCCGCAATACTCGGCCAAGAGTTAGACCACACCACGTTGTCAATCACTCATCACAGCCAGGAGCGACCATCCACCGGTCCTCGGACGCTCTGGTCCTCACGGTGAGCACCACCGGTCAGACCGGTCCCTGCTGGTGAAACTTGGTGACTTCCACAGTAAGGCTCCACACCGGTCAGACCGATGCAACACCGGTTAGACCGGTCTCAGCCAGAAAGCCCCAAAACACCAAACAGGCCAACCGAGCTCCAAATCGACCCAAACTCGAAACAGCTGCAACATAGGAGAACAGCGAACACACCCAGACGTTCACCCGTGCAAAAACCCAACAGGGGTTGCACCGGTCAGACTGGTGAGAGGCACCGGTCAGACCGGTGTGACCTGGGCTTCTCGGGATGAACAACACCCGCGGGTCAACACCTCCAAATCCAAGCCTTGATCTCTCAAATCACTCCACAGGCTTGAACAAGACTTTGGGGACAATAGGAACACCTCATGAGGAGTCCATAGCCAAGTTTAAACCCACCAAAACTTGTCCAAATAAGAGGAATCAAAGAAATCTCTCCAAGAACCCCTCTAACCCTAGAACACCAAAAACCCCAAAATCGAGCCCCTTAACTCACGGATTTGGTGGGGAATCACAGCCCAAAGAACCACGAAGGGTTCCCACAAATTTCCCCCATCAAATCCCCAAGAGCAAGGTCCCGAAAACACCCCATGAAAACCACCAAGAGAGGACTCCGAAAATCACCACCAAGAACAACCGGGAACCACACAACAAGGCCTTGAGGAACCACGCCGAATCATCTATACATACCAAGAAGGTTCATACAAGGTCTAGCTTGCCGCCCGATCATCCAACCCTCTCACAAGATCTCACCATGAAGTTCTCAAGCTAGTCCTACGGAAATCCTAAGAAAATAGGAAGGGAAAATAGGAAAGCAAATGAACTAGGCTTCCCAGAGAGTGGCTGCCATCCTCTCACCTCATGGGTTATATGGAGGCAACCGAAAGTCTAAAATACCCTTTCCTAACAACTAGGGATACAAGCCCCTCAAGGACGGTTTTGGAAGTCTTCAAGTTTTCTCCATCGGACGGAAGCCCGGCGACCGCAACCTACTTAGCCTCGACACAAGCCTTGCGATCCCGATGCGTGTCCTCCGCTTCGAAGATTCCGGACTGCGTCGTCGCACACCGGTCGAGCCGGTGCTCCTCACCGGTCGGACCCGGTACCCACCGGTCGGACCGGTCGACCCACCGGTCGGAGCGGTGCAGCGGCCCCGCTACGGCACCGTCTTCGGTTCTCCGGTCTTGGGTTTGTGGATCAACCAAGGAACCTAGTGGTTTTCTGGTGAACCACTGGAAACCCTGCGAACTCGGTGTAGCCTCCGCTAATCGCCACTCATGACTCGGCTCCCACGTAGTCCCGGCTCGACCTTGGTTTTCAGGCTCAACCAAGAAACCGTCCATGACTTCATCTAGCCGTTCATGCCTCCATGCGGCCCACACTCGACCCCGTTGGCCACTGGGTCCCTCGAACGAAGCCACTTGTCTTCTCCACACCTGGAGGCCTCACCGGCGACGACCTTTCGCGCTTGTTCTTCACCTGCACCAACACCAGTCAAGCCGCAACCTCCACCTACAATACATAGCCAAGAATCAGTCCACACAACGTCGTCAATCACTCATCACACAAGGAAGCGACCATCCACCGGTCCTCGAACCACACATGGTCCTCAATCTCCTCCTTGATGAGTGCACTGACAACACCCACATAAAGTAACAAGAGAGAAAAGAAGAAGAAAAGAAACGAACAAAAAGAAACTTCAACAAGTGATCGAAAGCCAAAGAAAGGCGAAGAGCAAGATCACTTGAAGAAGACAAGTCTCGGACCCCTTAGGAAAGGGCAACGGCTCGACACATCCGAGACAAAACAAAGCTCAAGCAAAGAGCGCAAACCACCAAACCAAAGCTCCACAAAGAGCTCCCCCTGCACACATGCAAGCTCCCCCCTGAACCAATGCAACTCCCCATGGGCGGATGCATGCAAAACACCCCTTGAAAACAGAGCAGCTGCATCAGCTCAGCTCTGACCGGTCTGACCGGTCACCACCACCGGTCAGACCGGTGCCCAACATATGAACAGGGTCAGCACTTTGACCAGTCAGACCAGTGACCTCGACCGGTCAGACCGGTGTACACCAGAGCCCAGAAATGGCTCAAAACCACCTGAAAACCTTCTAAATGCATCCAGCAAGCCATTTCAAGCTCAACTTTCTCCCCCTTGTTGACAATGCATGAATCAAGCCAAAAATGCAAAACTTTCTACCTAGAGCTTCTCAAATAGATAATATTCAACATAGGATGCTACACATGTCCAAATGAGCAAGTTAGATACTCTATAGCTTCGTAATGACATCAACTACAAGATCACCAAGTTTCACAACCATTGGACGAAGCTAAGATGGATTTGGGCAATTTTGCGAAAAATTTGCCTCTCATGAGCAAAGTCCTAAACATGATCAAAACATATCAAAATGGCAAAGCCACACAAGCTTCATGCTAGGACAGCCATTCTAATCATAAGACCATCACAAACACCCACAAGCACCTCATGTCATGTCAAAGCCACCGAGCCATGTGCCTACTTCTATTTATGAGACTTCTCATTGGTAGGAATCATGCAACGGTTTAGCACCCAAAGCAAGTTAAATTCAGCACATATGACATGGGAGCACATTTTCCAAGTATTTTACATTTCATTTTCAGATTCATAATTGGTACATGAAATGTCTTTGCGACAAAAAGGAACTTATGCCCCTCCACAAGATGAAGCAAGAAGGCTAAACATTCATGATGGCAAATGAGCCTTTGGCCCCATATGATCAATAAACTAGCTATCCAACCACAAATTAAGCATAACCAAGCCACTAAAACATGTCAAGATCATATAAAGGCATTTACACATGAGAGAGCATACATGTGACAATTTTTCAAAAACATAGCCTTCAACCACGGATTATAAATCAAGATTACCAAGAGCTATGCCAAACTAACCATAGCATACCAAACAAGCTCACAACGACATAAATAACATTCCATGGTGAACAATGTATATAGGAGAAGCTTTCCCTATCCAATGCATATGATACAAAAAGCATGCAATCTAAGATATAAGGATGCCTATACATCATGTTACATATGCCATGCCAAATGCAAGAAATGCACAAAGGAAAGCTATACATATTCTACACAGGAGCTCCCACACACCCAACTCAAGAAAACAAACACACACCAAGCCCCCCCCGCAAACGAGTGAAAGTTGCTTGATCTAGGGGTTTGGTGAAAATATCAGCTAGTTGGTCAGGTGTGGGTACATGGATCAACGCTATCTTTCCTTTCTCTACGTTGTCTCTCAGAAAATGATACCTCACTTCTATGTGCTTGGTTTTGGAATGGAGCACTGGGTTCTTTGCAACACTTATGGCACTGGTGCTATCACATTGAAGTGGGACATGGGTATACTCCTCACCAAAGTCACTCAAGGTGTATGAAATCCGAAGGAGCTGAGAGCAACAACTAGCAGCAGCAACGTACTCGGCCTCGGTAGTGGATTGAGCAACACTCGACTGTTTGCGGGAAGACCAAGACACCAAAGAAGAGCCCAAAAACTAGCAAGTCCCTGAAGTAGACTTCCTATCCAACCGACACCCGGCAAAATCCGCATCCGAAAAACCATGAAGCGCTAAAGAAGAGGACGCGGAGTACCAAAGGCTGAAGTCCAGAGTGGGGCGCAAGTAACTGAAAATTCGCTTCATCGCTTGCCGATGCGAAGTCTTCGGAGACGCTTGAAAACGAGCACACAGACATACCGAGAACTGGATGTCCAGCCTCGTCGCCGTCAAGTAGAGGAGTGACCCGATCATGCTCCGGTACTCCTTCTGGTCCACGTGTTCACCTTCCTCGTCCGCTTCAAGAGCTGTAGTCGTACTCATCGGCGTGGTCATAGCCTTGAAATCCTCCATCTTGAACTTCCGCACAATGTCCTTGGTGTACTTAGCTTGGTGCACAAATGTTCCTTCTATTAATTGCTTGATTTGTAGCCTGAGGAAGAACTGCAACTCCCCCATCATGCTCATCTCAAATTCCCTGCTCATATCCTTTTCAAACCTTGCAACAGGAGAGTTAGACGAGCCACCAAAGACAATATCATCCACGTACACCTGCATAATCAGAATATCTCTGCCCTGCCTCAGTGGAAACATGGTCTGATCGACCTTCCCCATCTCAAAACCTCTCTCAAACAAGAACCCCCTCAACCTACCATACCAAGCTCTAGGCGCCTGCTTCAACCCATAAAGCTCCTTCCTCAACTTGTACACCCGGTGGGGGTACTTCTCACTCTCAAACCCCGGTGGTTGCCTCACGTACACTTCTTCCTCCAACACACCATTCAGGAAAGAACTCTTCACATCCATTTGGTGCAACTTGAACCCTTTAGCCACAGATAAGGCTAGAAGAATCCTTATTGCCTCCAAACGGGCTACGAGAGCAAAAGTCTGCTCGTAGTCGATCCCCTCCTTCTGACTGAGCCCCTGAGCAACAAGCCTCGACTTGTTTCTCACCACTTCACCTTTCTCTCCCTCTTTGTTCTTCCACACCCACTTTGTACCAATCGGCTTACACCCTGGGGGAGGGTCAACCAACTCCCAAACCTGATTCCTCTCAAAGTTCTTCAACTCCTCATGCATCGAATTAACCCAATTGTGATCAGATAGTGCGTGTCCAATGTCTTTGGGCTCAAGAGTAGTAACAAATGCAGCATGAGCGAAATGAGAATTGTTCCGAACCCTCGACCGTGTAGTGCGTTCATTCATGTCGCCGATGATTCTTGAAGCTGGGTGATCCACTTGTACTCGCCGGGGAGGTTCTCACCCTGATGCTACCTCCCCCTCAACAACAGCTTCTCCTCGATCTTGATTTGTCGTCATAGGTGTAGGAGAGGGGCTGTCCACCATGGTAATCGAAGTAGTATGTACATGTTCAGCCGGGGGCACCACACCGTCATCTTCATCGTCCCCATGTTCATGCTCCTCCTCCTGAAAGATCTCTTCACCAAGTTCATCATCACCTGCACACTCAAAGACAAGCTGACTACGTGGTTGTGTCTCGTCGAAGGTTACCTCGCAAGTCTCCACGATTTGGTTAGTTTCAAGATTGAGCACACGATATGCTCTAGAATGAGATGCGTAACCAAAGAAAATACTATCGACAGACCTAGCCTCAAACTTATCCAACTTCTTCGCTTTCTTCAGAATAAAGCACTTGCAACCAAAGACATGGAAGTGACTCACCTTGGGTGTGCGACCGTGCATCAGCTCGTAGCAGGTTTTCTTCTTATGCACTCTGAGGTAGATCCTGTTCGACACATAGCACGCGGTATTCACCGCCTCTGCCTAGAACCTTCTCGGAGTCCTATGCTCATCAAGCATCGTCCGAGCCATCTCACACAAGGTCCTGTTCTTCCTTTCCACAAAACCATTCTGGGAAGGCGCATACGGACTCGAAAACTGGTGTTCAAGACCCAAGTCATGGCAAAAGGTTTCAAAACGAGAGTTTTTGAATTCTGAACCATTGTCACAGCGGATTGCTCGTATGGCACTTCCGTGCCTCTCGTTCCTCAACCTCAAGACAAGATCTCGAACAAAACCAATTGTCTCCCCCCTTATCCTCGAGAAAGAACACCCACGCATACCGAGAATAGTCGTCCACCACAACAAGGACATACCACTTCCCACATGCAGATCGCACACGAGCTGGGCCAACAAGGTCCATATGAAGCAACTCGCATGGACGCTCAGTCATCACATCGGTGAGTGGCGGGTGAGAAGAGGCTACCATTTTGGCATGCCTACACGGAGCACAAACCAACTCTTTCTCAAGCGAGACAAAAGGTCAAAGCTCAAGTGACCCAACTTCCTATGCCACTTCCACAATTCACTCGAAGAACCAGCCAAGAAACAACGCTCCACGCCAGAAGACTGAGAAAAATCAGCACGAAACACCTGACCCTCGGGAACAACCATACAGACAAGGTCCCCTTGAGAGTCCAAAATCTGAGAACCACCAGGTCGGAACAACTCCTCAAAACTCTCATCCAACAGCTGGGACACAGAAAGCAAATTGTACCCCAACGATTGAACAAGAGCAACATGCCTGAGAGTGATCTTGTCACTCACCTTAATCTCACCTTCTGAAAGCACACACCCACGCCCATTGTCCCCAAAAGTGATGTACCTCCTTGTCACCACTGGGACGAGACCTGAGAACCACCCCTTGTCTCCGGTCATATGCCTCGAGCAACCGGAGTCAATCAACCAAATGTTCTTCAAGTCTCCCACCTGAAATTCAAAAAATGAGCACGTGAGCGAGCAAACGACTCAGCACTGGGGTTAGTACCAAAAGAGTAAAACTAGTGCCGAGCCATTTGCTCGAAAGTGGGGTGAGCACAAACCAAACCATTTTTCCTACCAAAGCTACCTCCACGAACACCACCATGGTAACCACCATGAGGGAACTAAACCTCTCTACCTGGAGGAGGACCAAAACCACAAAAGACGGTGGATTGTCCCTCCTCTCCTTCTCAAAGCTAGGACTCCTCCCATCCCCGTAGTAAGCTTGAGGGGGAGAATGCCTAGCAGCCTGACCTCCTGCAAACTCTCCAGCCCAACCACCAGAACCACGACCTCCAGAAACAAACCTCGCACCTGTACGAGCACGAAACCCGAACTGCTGCCTATCCAGGCCTGCACCGGTTTGACCGGTGCCCCTCACCGGTCTGACCGGTGTAGCCCAGCAAGCAGCACCACCAACAGCCTTCCGCTTTCCCCAAGCCCGAACTGTCCTCACACTCGGCTTGGCCCTGGGCATCTGCACACGAGGCTCAAGTACACCATCAGAAGGGTGGTACTTGTCCTTGTTAGCCCACTCTTTCCCCATTCTCTCCTCTCACTTCCTCTTGAAGCAAAACTCATCCTTGTGGCCATCTCTCCCACAATAGCCACAATGAAACCTCACAAGCTTAGGTTTAGGCTTGGGTTGGGGCTGCTCACTTGGTTTCTCTCCACTCAGCTTCTCCACGGGTTTCCCCTCACTAGCCTTCTCACTCTCTTTCCCAAAGAACACTTTCCCGGAAGTGCTCACAAACTTGATAGGCTTTTGGAAATCATTTGTTTGTGGGGGAAACACGAGTGGAACTGGGGTTGTGTCTAGTCGGTTCCTAAGATGGTTAGGTTTGGGAGGGAAATCATTTTTGTGGTGGGTTTTTAGTGGCTCTAGTATATTCTCTCCACTTCCCTCACCAACCTTGTTTTCCCCAAGTCCCTCACAATCCTGCCTCTTGAATGACTCGATCATTATCCTCAACTGAGGCTCATGACCAGACAACCAACCCATTAACTTTCTCAGCTCATCATTCTCATCCTGCAAGTGATCAACATAATGTGCAAGTTCCAAATTCTTCGAAGCATGCATTTTACAAGTAGAGCAAGATGTAGGAATTGGTTTTTTCAGCTTAGCCTCAAGGGAAGCAGTGTAAACATGCATCTCATCAATTTTAGCATGCACGACAGGGCAAGCAGTGCAAGCACCTAGCAAAGCAGATCTAGATTTAAGCTGAGCCACTTCAAAGCTAAGCACATCTAGTTCCTCACACTTGGAGGCATGCTTTTCCTTAAACAAAGCAAGATCAACAAGGAAAATAGAGCAATCAGAACAATCAACCTCATCAGAAACAACAGGGCTAGCTTTAAGGGAATCAATTTCAAGCTTGCTATCAAGAACCTGTGTTTCTAGCTCAGCCACTCTAGTCCTAGCATCCTCGAGTGAAGCCCTAAGCTCTTTCCTCATTTTCTTCGCCTCTCTGAGCATGTCATCACGATTATCAAGCAACGAGCCAAGCCGTTCATTCTCCTGACGCAAGAAGGGAAGCTCGTCACGCACCTCGTCGTTGGAGTCAGAGTCCGAGTCGCTCTGTGTGCTCTTCTTGCTGCCGGAGCTCAGTGCCATGGTGCAGAAGCAGTCTCTAGTGAAGCAGCTCAGCCCGCTCAGGTTCTTGGACGACTTCCTGCTCTTGCGACGATCATTTTCATCTTCACTACTGCTCGAGCTCGAGGTGGAGTACGCGGGACTGGAGTTGACGTCGCTTGCTCCAACCATCGCTCGGGCCTTGCTTCGGCTCTCCTTCTTCCTCGATCGTCGCTCGTCCTTGTGCTTCTTCTTTTGCTTGCTCTTGTGTTCATGCGTCGACTGGTACTTGCCATCCATCCTCGACTTGTGCTTGTAGTCGTCCTTGTTCTCGACCTTCTCTGGGCAGTCGGCGACGAAGTGTCCCGGCTTGCCGCACTGGAAGCATGTCCTCGTGTTCCTCCCCATGTTCACCCGGTTCTCGTGCAGCCTCTCGAACCTCCTCGTCAGCAACGCCAGCTCGTCCTCTCCAAGCACCTCGAACTCCTCATCTGGCATAGACATCAAAGAGGACAGAGAGAACATCCTGGTGGATGGGTTAGTGTTAGTCTTTCCTTTTGAACCACCGACGAGGGCAAGACTATGAGAGTCAGTCGGGCCCTCGAGCTTGGCTGTCATGCCCCTATCCACCTCAGCCGACTTGAGCTTTGAGAACAGCTCGTTCACCATCAGAGTGTCATACTTCTCCGACTCGACAATGGCCTCAAACTTTCCGCCCCAAATCGTACGATCCAAAGAGTGTAAGAGCTTGACAGCTCTATCATGATCATCGTACGGGAGCACGTCCACATTGGCCCTCATGTTGTTCACAACCACCATGAACCTCTGAAACAAGGCATTGATGGACTCACCGGGGAGATGAGTGAAGTTCTCGTACTCTCTCCGGTAGGTCGCATACATCCGAGCCTGAACTTGGGCATTCCCAACATGAGCCTCCTTCAACACCAACCAGATTCTACAAGCCAAGTGCTTGGTGTGCACCCGATCGAACTCAGGCTGACACAAAGCACAAAATAAGTAGTCAACCATCTTATTGTTGGCGTCGAACATGTCCCTCGATCCTAGAAATCTGACCCTTTCCACGGAGAAACGCTGCCATCTGCTTACTCCACATCTGGTAGTTCTTGCCATCGAAGTGTGTAGGACCCGAACCCCATTCCTGGTACGCCATCCTTGGATCTTCCCACAAATTTCCCCCATCAAATCCCCAAGAGCAAGGTCCCAAAAACACCCCAAGAAAACCACCAAGAGAGGACTCCGAAAATTACCACCAAGAACAACCGGGAACCACACAACAAGGCTTTGAGGAACCACGCCGAATCATCTATACATACCAAGAAGGTTCATACAAGGTCTAGCTTGCCGCCCGATCATCCAACCCTCTCACAAGATGTCACCATGAAGCTCTCAAGCTAGTCCTATGGAAATCCTAAGAAAATATGAAGGGAAAATAGGAAAGCAAATGAACTAGGCTTCCCAGAGAGTGGCTGCCATCCTCTCACCTCATGGGTTATATGGAGGCAACCGAAAGTCTAAAATACCCTTTCCTAACAACTAGGGATACAAGCCCCTCAAGGGCGGTTTTGGAAGTCTTCAAGCTTTTCCGTCAGACGGATGCCCGGCGACCGCAACCTGCTTAGCCTCGACGCAAGACTTGTGATCCCGACGCGTATCCTCCGCTTCGAAGATTCCGGACTGCATCGTCGCACACCGGTCAGACCGGTGCTCCTCACCGGTCAGACCGGTATCCACCGGTCAGACCGGTCTGGCGCTGCTGCAGCACCATCTTCAGTTCTCCTGTCTTAGCTTTGTGTTAACACCAAAAATTGGAACAGGAGAAAGGCTAATTTTTGGGCTGAGTTTGGTAAAAAATTCCATTTGACGGGAAAAAATCTCATCAAGGGATTCGGCAAAGGCGCCTGCGGTCGGCAATGCATCTTCATTCGGCAAGAGGACTATTTGCGCTAAGTTTTCGGGGATGCGTGATGATGTGGCCCGGAACAGAAGGAAAGGACGAATGGATGGATGGACATTCGCGACCGGGGCATTAATTTAGGTATTAAATATTGTACTCGTAGTTAATCTGGAGTCACGCTGGGACAGGGTATAAATGTGAACCCTTGATGTATGTAATGGTGGTCGAACATTTTCATAACAAACCGGCTTTACGCCAAACTCTCGAGTCCTTTAGTCGTGTCGTCGAGTTTTTCAAGGGGAATCATCGATCCGTCGACCTCCGTAAGTACCGACAACCTTGTATCACATCTAGTATCATGCGGTGGATTTAGATCGTGATGCAAGTAGTCTTGATACCATGCTTAGAATCATGTGGTAGATTTAAGCTTGGTTCAAGAGGGTTTCTTGTTACATCATGAGTCATGCGGTAGGCTAAGATCTAGCTCGAAGCTAGTTATCAGCTCTATTAGATTTGGCAAAATCTAATAGATTCATTAAGTTACCTCATGTTGCTTTGAGTTTTGCTCTATGTTTAACTCATGTAACACTCTTTTGCCCAATTTAGATTGATTTGAATTGGCTTTATCTTGTTTTATGATCCTTATGTTGCATGTCTAAGTGTCAAACCTGATGTGGTGCGTGGATCATGTGTTCTCTAATAGCTGAACCCGAATCAATCTAGATTGTCACGTGTTGCGGGTTCAAGTGTATCAATCTTGTTTTAGATCTTGACAGAACCGGGTATCATGCGGTAGATGCAGGTTTTTGGGTTGTCTGAGAGCTAGTCATCTGGTGGATTAGATTTCGTTTCAATATGATAGATCTATCATCGTTGATAACATTCGTTCCTTCTTCACGGAACCCGATTCGGCTGTATAGCCGTATTCGGCAATTCTCCCACAGGTGGAGCGTGTTCGTGGTTTTTGCTTTAAACAACGTATGCTTTTAGCTTTTCATGTTTAGATTGTATCATGCGGTGGATTAATATTTTCATGGATAGTGGTGTGATCTCAAATAAGTTGTATCATGCGGTAGATTAACTTTGTTTGTTATCACGCTTGATGGGTTTTAAAGTGTCTAGGCATGCATTAGACTAGCGCTTTGGACCTATGCATGCCTGTTTATTGGGAATCCATGATCATGCTTTCCACGTTTTATTTATTTTAACATGTTTTTGATAATCGGTTATGGATGTTTGTTGCAATGTTATTTATTCAAAGACCGATCTCTCATCATGCTTACGTCATGCATTCGGCTATACCTTATTTTCATGTTTTGAAGTTCCCGAATGACATTTAATCTGTTGACAGATAGCTTTTCGTAGCTATATGTCTTCTTACATGGCTTTCTAGACGCAAATATGGAACTGTCTGGTACCTCCCGGTAAGTTCCAAGTTTTTGGTATCTAACTACTTTTCATCCTTTGTCAATTTCATGAAAATTGACTGGCACGTTTTGGAACCACCTTGCGTGTTAAGCTTGCTTTGTTCGGCTTGCTGTGCGCTTGGCGCGGGGTGCGGATTTTGCGTCAACACACTTTTTCGCACGCCTGGTGGGACACACCTAGCTGATTCAAGATGCCTGACATTCACGACGTCATGGATGTCACCATCAATGACCTGTCTCCGGAGCAGCAAGTGCAGTTGAAGGATGCCATTGACCAGTTTCAACAAAAATGCTTGATGTCTTTGGCAAAAACATAAGTGGTGTGCCGTACCTCAAATCTGACTTGCCGAGGGTTCTGTTACCAGGGGAGCCTGATTACACGGCTGCTCAAGAGAAACAGGAGGTTTTGAATGCTTTTCGGGAAACTATGGACAACGTAATGGCTAAGCATCATACTGCTTTCCTGAATATGTTCAAGCAAATGATGGTCGGGGTCTTTGGCCCAGGCATGGAGAGGATGCTTAGTCGAGTATCCCCTTACACGTCTTCTGCGGAGGTTGGAGAGACTAGTACTGCTCAACCAGCTCGAGATGCAAGTGCTCAGCTGCCTCTACAGAGCATGCAAGGCCAACCAATCCAACCACCTCCGCAAAGCGTGGGAAGTCAACCGGTCCAGCTGCCTCTACAAAGCAATGGAGGTCACCCAGTCCAACAACCGAACCTGTATCAAGCAAATAGGCCTACATATGGAGATCTGGCGTCGGTTCATCTGGAATGCCACCTAACTCCACTTAAAAGATAGCCCCGGCCAATAACAGACTGCAGGAGAATATGTATGGTGGGGGATACTCAGAAGTCATGGACTATGGTGCCATTGATGCTTTTCCAAACCCTGGATATGGTACAGCTGCAAGAATGCAAGATGCTAATGATGATATCTTGGTGCAGAAAATGGCCGATGTTTTGCAAAATCAATTTGGCCTTAAACCTAAGATGCAGGGACCAGCTTATATGCCTCCTTTCCCAGAATGGTACCACGGGGTGATCTTGCCACCAAGGGTGAAGCCTCCTACAGAGTTCACAAAGTTCTCTAGGCAAGATGATACAATACTGTGGAGCACATTGCCCGATACTTGATGCAGCTCGGGGAAGCTTCAGCTGATGAGGCGTTCAGGGTCAGATACTTCCCTTTGTCGTTGACAAGCCCGGCTTTTACATGGTTTTCTTCTTTGCCTCCTCAATCGATCGGTACCTGGAAAGATTTGGAACAGAAGTTCCATGCTCATTATTTCAGTGGCAGTACTGAGAAGAAGCTGATTGATCTGGCTACCTTGAGACAGAGACATAATGAAACACCCATGGAATTTCTTAGAAGGTTTAGAGAGGTCAAGGGCATGTGCTTCTCTTTGAACTTGCCAGATGATCAATTGGCTGATATGGCTGTTGCAGGAATGTTACCAGCTATTCGAGAGAAGCTGTTCAGCATGGAGTTCGACAACCTTGGTCAGTTGTCTCAAAGGTTGTCATTAATGAGCAATCAGGCTTATGGATTCAAGAAAGACTCCAGGTTTGCTAAGCACAATAATATAGCTGATATCTATAATCAATTCCTCGAGAGAGCTGATCAGGTGGAGGAGTTTGATGATGATGAGGATATAGCAGCAGCTGAGATCATGTGGGGCAAAGAGCCATTAACTGTGAACCAAAGATGGATAAAGCAAACTAAGGGCACATATGACATTGACGTGACTAAGGCTGACAAGCTCTTTGAGTTCCTGGTAAAGGAAGGCCGAATCAAATTGCCAGAAGGGCATTCTATGCTTCGGCCCGATGGAGTTAAAGAGAAACGTTACTGTGGTTTTCATGACATAAACTCTCACTCCATTAATGATTGCAGGGTTTTTAGGATGAGAATCCAGAAGGCTATCCAGGAGGGTCACTTGAAATTTGACAATAAGATGAAGCTGGATGGCCACCCTTTCCCTCAGAACATGGTTAGTTTTTCTGTTAATATGGTGACTACTGAGGAGAAGGGGAAAGTAAAGGTCTTAACTTCAGCTAAAGCAAAGCAGGATGGGTCAGTTGATCCTACACGTCAAGTGACATTGGAACAAGTCCACAAGGAAGCACCTCACATATTGAGAAGCCATATTGAAGTTGGGGAAGCTTCTAGATCCAAGCCCCGGGTGACTACAGGCATTCTCCTTAACAAGTGGCAGCGTTAGCAGGAAAAGGAACGCTATCAGAAACAAAAATATGAGGAGGAGAAGCGGAGGTTTCAAGAAGAAGCGCATAGAAGATAGCTAGAGGAACATGCACGAGAACAGGAGCATGCACATTGGGGATGTGCATTCTTCAGGCATTGCTGGAATGAGGGTTTGAAGCTCCCCACATTGAACAATTGCCCTGAGTGCAGTGACAGGTACATTGAGTATAGGCAGGATACTGCCAATCGCCGATCCGTCCATGAAAGAATTGGAAGGATACATCCTTGTGACGGTCGGCGCGTAAAAATAAATGAAGTCAGTGATCACCCAAGAAAGAGATATGCTGATCAGAAATGGGTTGATCAAGAAGAACAGGAACGCGAGTATGTCTGGCAAAAAGGACAGTGGTGCCCACCTGGCTTGAGGAGAAGCCAAAAGAGAAGGGTTCAGCACTTGAGGAACCAAGAATTGAAGCAGGCGGGAATCAAGAGAAAGCAAGTGTGGCGTCCAAAGGACAGGCCTGAAGCGGGTCATTCGGCTCCGGCATGCATGGTATACTTTTTGCCGAATGAGTTTATGGCTCCAGCTAACCAAGTTGTACAGGAAGAAACATCTCCAGATATCAATGAGGATGAGCAGCTTGGAGGGTTAATGGCGCAGCTGGTGTTGGCTAAGCAGGCTACCTTCGACAAGCCGGCCAAAACTCGACACATGAGGCCGTTGTACTTGAGAGGATACGTCAATGGCAAGCCATTGACCAAGATGTTTGTTGATGGTGGAGCTACGGTTAACGTGATGCCATACACCACGTTCAGGAAGCTTGGCATGGGCCCCGGAGATTTGACGCCAACAAGCATAATTCTGAATGATTTTGCTGGAAATCCTTCAGATACTAAGGGATGCGTGCATGTGGACTTGATGATCGGGTCCAAGACTTTGCTCACGACCTTCTTTGTCATTGAGGGCAAAGGGGCTTATAGCTTGCTGCTTAGACGGGACTGGATCCATGCGAACTGCTGCATCCCATCTACCATGCATCAACAGCTTGTTCAATGGACGGATGATGACATAGAGGTGGTCCAAGCAGATGATTCTGTGAGTGTGTCTAATGTTGAACCATCTTTCTGGGAGTATCAAGGCATCGATTGCTTCTCAGGAAAGGACTGGGGTGAAGGTCCTGATAAACCAGTCAGCAGTGATCAACAGCCGATTCAAGCAGTCGAATCTTATAGCAATTTTTAATGGATAATCCGGTTGAGGGAACTGATGGGAAGTAGGTCGTGGATTCATGTCGGCTGACAAATTGGAAAAAATTGACATTGGAGATGGTGACAAGCCAAGGCCGACGTTTATCAGTGCTAACTTGGAGTCAAGTTTCAGGGAAGGATCAATCAAGCTATTAAAGGAATATAAAGATTGCTTCACTTGGGATTTTTCGGAGATGCCTGGTTTGGATCGTTCCATTGTTGAGCATCAGTTGCCAATTAAGCCTGGTTTTAAACCTTATAAGCAACCTCCCTGGAAAATCTACAAGGATGAAGTATTGGCCGATGTGAAAAAGGAAATTAAAAGACTGCTCGATGCAAATTTCATTCGGCCATGTAGATATGCGGAGTGGATCTCAAACATCGTCCCTGTTTACAAGAAAAATGGGAAGATGAGGGTTTGCATAGACTTTAGAGATTTGAACAGGGCTACTCCCATGGATGGATACCCAATGCCTGTTGCTGACTTGTTGGTTGGTGCTCCTGCTGGACATAAAGTTATCAGTTTTATGGATGGTAATGCAGGGTACAATCAAATTTTTATGGCAGTAGAAGACATATCAAAGATAGCCTTCAGATGTCTTGGGCATATAGGCCTGTTTGAGTGGATTGTCATGACATTTGGGTTGAAAAATGCCGGTGCAACTTATCAAAGAGCCATGAATTATATTTTTTATGAGTTGATCAACAAAATTATTGAAATTTACATTGATGATGTCGTGATCAAATCATTGAATCATGACTCCCACTTGGAGGATGTGAAGAGAACTTTAGAGTGCACCCGAAAGCATGGGTTGAAGATGAATCCAAACAAGTGTGCCTTTGGAGTTTCAGCTGGAGAATTCTTGGGATTTCTGGTGCATGAAGGGGGAATAGAAGTTGGCAAGAGAAGCATGAAAGCTATTGACGAAGTTGTTCCTCCAACCAATCTCAAGGAGTTGCAATCACTGCTTGGCAAAATCAATTTTGTGAGGAGATTCATTTCAAATTTATCACAAAAGGTGTTGCCTTTCTCTCCGCTGCTGAGGATCAAGAAGGATCAGAAGTTTGTATGGGGTGACGAACAACAAAGGCTTTTGATGAGATTAAGCAATACATGAAGGAACCACCAGTGTTGGTGCCTCCACAGTTGAACAAGCCTTTCAAGTTGTACGTGGCGGCCGATACCCAAACTATTGGATCGGCCCTTATGCAAGAATTTGAAGGAAAGGAACGGATAGTAGCGTACCTTAGCCAAAAATTACTTGATCCCGAAACCAGGTATTCGGCTGCGGAGATGCTTTGCTTGTGTGTTTATTACTCATGTACAAAGTTTCGGCACTACTTGTTGAATGCCGAATGCGTTGTATATTCAAAGTTTGATGTAATTAAACACATGTTATCTATGACAATTTTGAATGGAAGGGTTGGCAAGTGGATTCTGTCTTTATCTGAGTTTGAGTTGAAGTTTGCATCAGCAAAAGCTATTAAAGGTCAGGTTATTGCTGATTTCATTACTGAACATCGTGATCCATCAATTAATTTGCTTGAAATTACTCCTTGGGCTTTGTTCTTTGATGAATCTTCATGTGGCAAAGGTGGTGGAGTAGGAATTTTATTGATTTCGCCCAGACGTGAGATGTTTGAGTTTGCTATCCCTATTCAACCTACTGTCACAAATAATCAAGCTGAATATGAAGCGTTGCTTAGAGGGCTTCAATATTTGAAAGAAGCCAAGGCTGTTTCAGTTGAAATTTATGGAGATTCAGAGTTAGTTATAAAACAATTGAATGGCCAATATGAATGTAGAAGTGATATCCTGAGGAATTACTACGAAGAGTGCAGGGAAATCTTGAAGAGTTTTCAGTTAGTAATTCTACAACATATTCCTAGAGAACACAATGAAGAGGCAAACAGGTTGGCTCAAAGTTCTTCAGGTTATAGAGAAAACCAAGAAGCATTTGCCATGGAGGTGTGTGCTTTCGGGAGTGATTTAGCAGAGGATGAATGGAGAAAGGAGATTGTTGATTATCTAGAGAATCTATCCCGAAAGGTTTCTAGGAAGCTCAGGTATAAAGCTATAAAATTTGTTCTTCTGGATGGACATTTGTTTTACAAATCATTAGATGGAGTGTTGCTGCAATGCCTGGGTCCAGAAGAAGCAAAGAAAATGATGAGTGAAGTGCACGATGGGCTATGTGGAGCACATCAATCGGCTTATCGTATGAGATGGGTTATTAGGCACACTGGATGTTTTTGGCCGACGATACTAGAGGATTGTTTTGAATATTACAAGTGTTGTCAAGATTGTCAAAGGTTTGGGAATATTCAAAGGGTCCCGGCATCGGCTCTGAATCCAACTATCAAGCCTTGGCCATTCAGAGGATGGGCTATAGACTTGATTGGCCAAATTAATCCTCCATCTAGCAAGGGGCATAAATTTGTGCTTTTGGCAACAGATTACTTCACCAAATGGGTTGAGGCAATTCCATTGAAGAATGTAACATCGGAAAACATGGTTGAATTTGTTAAAGAACACATCATCTACCGATTTGGGATTCCTCAAACCATTACTACTGATCAAGGAGCTCAATTTGTATCTTCAGAGTTCAGATAGTTCGCCGAAAGCATGGGAATCAAGTTATTTAATTCTTCTCCTTATTATGCCCAAGCTAATGGTCAAGAAGAGGCTTCTAACAAGATCATGATTAAGCTTATACAAAAGAAAATTGATCAGAAGCCAAAGAGGTGGCATTCGGTACTCAATGAGGCTTTGTGGGCTTACCGAATGGCTCCTCATGGAGCTACAAAAACTTCCCCTTATGAATTGGTTTATGGGCATCGTGCTATTTTGCCCTGGGAAATACAGTCAAATTCTAGGAGAGTGGTTTTGCAAAAGGACTTAAGTTCTAAAGATTACAGTGGCTTAATGATGGACGAGTTAGAGGATTTGCATATGATTCGTCTTAAGGCCTTGGAAAATATTGAAAAGAACAAAATGTGAGTTGCTAGGTATTACAACAAGAGAGTAAAGGTCAAGCAATTTGCAGAAGGAGATTTGGTTTGGAATGCTTTATTGCTGATCGGGACTAAGTACAGTGCGTTCGGCAAATGGTCCCCGAATTGGGAAGGTCCTTTTCGGGTAGTCAGGTGTGTGTCTGGCAATGCTTACATATTGAGAGGAATTTACTGCTGCTATAAATGGAAGATATTTGAAGAAATATTATCCTAGTATTGAAGTTGATCGTTAATTACAAGCACCGGGATTACAAGCATCTGGTACACAGAAACAGCCGGCATTCGGGAAAGAAGCCGCTTTTAGAACAAAAAATCCTAACAGGGGAAATGGCAAATACTGATGTGTATTGCCCTTAGCATAAAAATACTTCACATTACAGATGTTTCCTGCAGCCTTTATTTAACAACCCAGCTACCTAAAATTCCAAGAGGGTGGGAAGCAGAAGGCCTGGAGAAAGAAGCGAAAGTATGCTTCATTCTTTTAATTCCTTGTTTTTCCTCTTCATCTCCTCCCTCTTGAACTGTCCCAGGACCACCGTAACAATAACTTGGAAGTTTCGGGGGTTGCCATAACTTGCAGCTTCCATTAGGCTGTCCCAAGAAGCCTTTAGGTTACTGTACCTGTCAGAGACATCTGGTAGAAAGGAACAGTTCAACGAGAAGATCTGAAACCAAGCATGGGAGTCAAATAAAGATGAAGATTTTACTCCCTATCAATGCTTCCAGACTCATACGACGTTTGCGTTCGGCGTTGCAGCGGGCGGTGATGTCCCGCAAGTTGTGCTCTAGATGCCGAATACAGCGGCGCAGTTGATGGTTGATCCTCTGCTCCGGTGTGGCGTTTTCTTCTTCAGAGAAGGAATCGGAGAGGATGTATTCGGGGACCTCTTTAGTTCCAAAGATTTCTTCAGGGAGCAGGTCAAGACTGGGAAAAGCAGAGAGGGGTAAACCATGAGATTGCAAAAGGGAGCAAGAAACAGGTTAACAAGAAACTCACTCTCGAATGGTGCGCTTCTTTGGTGGAGTACTGCCCTCCCTGATGGGTTGCTTTCCTTTGTCCGCCATGACCTCGGGGTTTTCTCCTCTGGAGCAAGGGGAGACGATGTGAAGTGATGGAGGAGTATGCGAGTGGATTTGCAGGGCACCCATGAGGCTATTTTATTGACTGAGAGAGTGCATTGGGAGTGATGTCTGGTTGGCGTACGTTATTGGAATACCAAGCGGCAGGGTTTTCTCCCCGAAAGCGAAGGGTTTTCATTGAACAGTGTTTATGGTTCCCGAATTGAAGATTTTCTGCGGATTTTGTGCCAGGAGGCAGGAGATTTTGCGTGTTCGGCTAAGAGAAAGTTCCCGAATTCTTTCAAAGACAGTAAAATTTGCATTCACCAACAGAGGGGGATCATCATAACAAAGATACAAAAGTTGAAATTTCATTATTTGTTGCTGAAGATTCAAACATCCCTAGTACAAACTAATCAAAAAGCCTGTTTAGCATAGACTGGGGATGGGTGATTTCGGCAATGGCGTCGCCGTGGCCGTCAAGGCGCTCCAAGATGACTTCGATCTTGTCGATGTCCTCTGGTGCGCCGCCCTGGAAGCCGCGCGACTGTATGGAGTAGTCGATGCCGTTGTGCGTCGCCATGGCGGCCAGGCCCAGGGTGGCGCCCAGGCGGATGCCGTGAACAGCCACTCCGTCGACACGGTCTTCCACCGCGGCGAGGCAGTCCGCCGGCGTGTCTCCAGGGGCGTTCACGTTGTCCGCCAGTTGCTTTACCAACATCTTCAACTGGTCAAGCTCGGTGTCGCGGGCTGCAAAGTTGCAAGGCACTGGCGGTTAGTTTCAATAGTTGAATTGGATTAAAGTCGATCAATGGGATTTACCGTCAATGGTCTCCAGCAGCTGTTTGCGCTGATCCTCCCATTCAAGCTCATCGATGCAGGCTTTCTTGGAAACTTCTCCCAGCTCGCGCCGGGATTCGTCACGCTCTGCCTTGAAACGGAGGGCGTCGCGCTCGCCGTAGGGCACGAGGGAGTAGTTGTTCGACTCCGAAGAGTCGTCCGGTAGGGTTGGATTTGTGGCCGGCGCAAGGGCTAGATTCCATTGGATGAGCATGAAACAAAGAAGATCGTCAGAGAAAGAAAGAAATCTGGGAGGAATCATAAGGGAAGTTGGCGATCACTGCCTCTGACGTGTGCCAGCGCGGCTTCCTTCCGTCTCCTCGCTGGCTTGACGCCTGTTGCCACTACCCGCCATCAGTTTTTTGGGTGTGCTGGTGATGGAGGAAGCAAGCTTAGATTGGCAAAGGCTTGAAGGCAAAAGGCTTGGTGAAAGGCTGGGAGCACCTACGGTTTTATTTATGGGGTTGGCAAAGAGATCGTGGCCCTGGATCGTGGTGCATATCCCAAGAAATTTGGAAGGTGGAGAGGTTTCCTTAACCGAATCACCGTCGGGTCGTTTGGAATTCAAGCTGAGTCATATTCGGTTGACTGGCTCGGCTGAGTTGCGGTCGGAGTGCTATTCGGGTATGGTATTGTTTGACTAAAGTTGCCGAATCGGTCGTCTAAAATTATGAACAAGGTGAATACAAAAAAAGGAAAATGAAGTTTATAAAAGACAAAGTTACAAAGACGATCAATTGTTCGGCTACAGATTGCTTGGCACAATCAAATGTTCAAATACTTTGCAATTACACTAGAAGCATCTGATGTCATTTGGTTGATGTTCTCCAGCAATTTCTGATAAGCTTCTTGAGCATTGGACAGGGTGGAAAGTTTTGCCTTGAGCTGGTTTGATTCAATCATGGTTGCCGATGTTTCGTTTTGGATTTTCTTTGTTAATCCAGGAAGTTCAGCCATCTTTTTCCTATCAGCTTCAATTTCAGCTGTCAAAGTCTTCAACTCAGCTTCTAGTGCAGTTTTTCTAGCGATCTTCAACTCAAGGGCAGGCTGTAGTTTGGTCAGCAGTTCCTTGTTGCTCTGGATTTGAGCTTGTGATTCTTTCACAAATTGCTTAACTTTGGCTCTCTTTTGCTCAAGGACTGGTATGGAGGGTTGATTCCTCAAAGCTCGCCTCACTGTTGCATAATGATTGTCCAGATGAGAAATGGGCTCCAAGGAAACTTTGATGTCATCAGGGAGTTCTTGATCGATAGATTCAAGTATTTCATCCAAGCGATCGACATCTCTGACTTGATCCTGGGCATCTTTTTGCAACCAGGAAAAGACTTCTTTAAGCTTTGCCTGATTTTCCTCTGACAGAACTTGATGTGAGGATGCTTCATCTTCTTTTTTGGCAGCTGGATCACTCACAATAAATGGAGAGCTTGGTGGTGAAGTAGCCTGGTCCTGAAAAGGAAGGTTTGCTGAGTTAAGGATGATTTATTGAATGGAAATGAAAGTGCAGATGTTTATACTTACCTCATTTCTGATTTCCTGAACTGGAGGGGAGGTTTGTTCAGGCTGAAGAGGGATTTCCTGAGTAATCAGCTGAGAAGGAGCATGATGGGTTCCTAGTAGAGCTGAAGCTTCTGTTTGAGGGGAAGCTGGTGGAGTTCCTGGTGGATTTGAAGCTTCTGGCTAAGGTGAAGATGGATTCATCCCTGGTGAAACTGGAGCTTCTTCTTGAAAGGGGGATGGTTGAATCCTTGGTGAAGCTGAAATTTCTGCTTGGGGAGGAGATGTTTGGGTCCTTAGTGAACTTGGGTTTGAAACATGTTGAGGAGAAGAAACCTCCACCGATTGATCCACCAATGTTTCTTCTGCAAACACCAAATGAAGGGTAAATGCCAATGTAAATGATGATCTGTGAGAGAAAGAAGTGGTAAAGGCCATACCAACAGATGGGGCATTGGCAATTTCTGAAGCTGTTGATGGTTGCTGGGTTCTGGTCTGAAATTATACAAAATAAAATTTGTCAGATGAAGAATAGTCTTGTGTTCAAGAAGGAAAAGATATTACCTCAATGAGAGCTTTTTTGGTAGTTCTTTTCTTCTTGGCAACTGAAGGGGCAACCGAAGATGGAGCTTTTCTTTTATCAGAAGTTGAACTGATAGGGGTTGGGTCCATTGTAGCATATCTGGACATCAGCTGAGCCAGAGTTGTGGATTTGAACCCCAAAGCAGAAATTGGGCCTGCTATTTTATAAGCAATTACCCTAGCTCGAGGGGCAAGCACTGTATTCTGCAAAAAGTGGCAAAGATCATGGTCAGCAAAGAAGGGCATGCTTGGTAAAAGAAAAAAAATGATAAGAGCATAACCTCTGAGGTTGGTTGGTAGCCAGGCATCAGCTTGAGACAAAAGGAGTGCATTGTTCATTGAAGATATGATCATGAAATTCTTGCCACCAAGAGATGAAAATAGGATGAACTATTGATGTTGGTACCAAGGACCAAGGATAAATAGTTGGACTGCATTGATATTCAAAGACCCTTTTGGCTTGCCGGCTTTATTTTATTTCCTCTTTGGGCTTGAGGAATTCATGAAGGAACAGCCTTGGGGGCACATGGCCACATCCTAGCTGCCGAGCCATCATGTTTGGCTGATAATATTCATAAGTGCTGTGAGTTTTCCTTCCTCCACAAAATTCCGCTGGCAGGATGCATGGGTGGATGAAGATATTAAAAATTTCTATGGATTTTGCATCATTGCATCCATTATCAAAGGAGAATTCATAAGGAAGGGTCAGGTTATCATTGTTCAAATAAGGAAGCCAGAGGGGATTGGTGAAACCTCTGAAGAAGAGCTCAAAGAGTTGACTGATGTTTTGGTCAATGATAATGGTTGAGGCGGCTTCACCATAAGTTTGGCATCCTTTTGTGATCTGGTTTTCTCCTTCCTTATAGTCGGATGAAGGAAAGTGCTGATTGTTGAGATTAACACCAACAATCTGGTGCATATACAGTTGCATCCACATCTGTATAAATCACCAAGGACCATTGACACAAGGGATTTTTTGGCTGGTGTACATCAGATGGGTGATTTGATGAAGCATATGGTATATACTGCCTAAGAGATACTTCCCAAGGGGATGGGATGTCCAGTAGACAAATATTCAGCCATTGCAATGTGGTTCAGGGTTGGCTCATTGGCTTTGCCACAAAAGATGAATCTGCATAGCCACATGTTCAGGAAGGCTCTGTATTCAACATCAGTTAGAGGACCATCACGCATGTGGTTCTGGATTTATTGTTTGTATCTAGATCCTGTTTTCACTCCTCTTTGCCTGATGGAGCTTTTGTACTTGTAAGGATACATGGATCTAGTGACATCAAGGCCGGTCATCATATATACATCGGCCAAGGTGGGGGACATTGGTCCATGACTAAAAAGGAAAGCATTAACGCCATTTGACCAGAAATGACAGGCTGCAATTAGAAGACTCTCATTTTTGGGGGTTTCGGCCAAAGATAACTCCAAACACTGGGCAATACGAAGGCTGTCCCAATTGCTGGTTTTTACACTCTTATCCTCGAGTATCCTCTTATACCAGTTTCTCCAGCCTGCAATTGGGGGCAGAGGCCAGTTTTTGAAGGCATCTTGCCACACATGAAATCTTGCTAAAGCCGATTTGAAGGGTATTCTATTGTATTCGGCTTCAATAAACTCGCGGGGATCAGAGATTCCCACAGGCCCGAGGAAATAGGATGATGATTTATCCTCGGTAGGAATCAAAAGCTCGGTTGATAGCGCCTATCAAGAAAAGATGGAAGGAGAAATCTAAGGTGGGAGTCGAAAAGTAGTGCCGAATGGACCTTAAGGGGATGAGATTTACCTGAATAGCTTGATTTTGGTCCGCCATTGAGGGTTTGAGCTTGGGGGATTAACGACCTAGGGTTTGGATCTAAGCGGAGACTCCAATGGATTGCAGGAGGAGAGAATGGTGTTGAACAGATTTGGCTCGAAGACGTTGGGCATTTATGGTCAATTTCGGAATAAAATCACTTTTATCCCGTAATTGAAGGGGCATATGTTAACACTAAAAATTGGTACAGGAAAAAGGCTGATTTGTGGGCCGAATTTGGTAATAAATTCCATTTGAGGGGGAAAAATCTCATCAAAGGATTCGGCAAAGGCGCCTGCGGTCGTCAATGCATCTTCGTTCAGCAAGAGGACTATTTGCGCTGAGTTTTCGGGGATGCGTGATGACGTGGCCCGGAACAGAAGGAAAGGACGAATGGATGGATGGACATTCGCGACCGGGGCATTAACTGAGGTATTAAATATTGTACTCGTAGTTAATCTGGAGTCACACTGGGACAGGGTATAAACGTGAACCCTTGATGTATGTAATGGTGATCGAATATTTTCATAACAAACCGGCTTGACGACAAATTCTCGAGTCCTTTAGTCGTGTCGTCGAGTTCTTCAAAGGGAATCATCAATCCGTCGACCTCCGTAAGTACCGGCAACCTTGTATCACATCTAGTATCATGCGGTGGATTTAGATCGTGATGCAAGTAGTCTTGATACCATGCTTAGAATCATGCGGTAGATTTAAGCTTGGTTCAAGAGGGTTTCTTGTTAGATCATGAGTCATGCAGTAGGCTAAGATCTAGCTCGAAGCTAGTTATCAGCTATATTAGATTTGGCAAGACCTAATAGATTCATTAAGTTACCTCGTGTTGCTTTGAGTGTTGCTTTATGTTTAATTCATGTAACACTCTTTTGCTCAATTTAGATTGATTTGAGTCAGCTTTATCTTGTTTTATGATCCGTATGTTGCATGTCTAAGTGTCAAACCCGATGTGGTGCGTGGATCACGTGTTCTCTAATAGCCGAACCCGAATCAATCTAGATTGTCACATGTTGCGGGTTCAAGTGTATCAATCTTGTTTTAGATCTTGACAGAATCAGGTATCATGCGGTAGATGCAGGTTTTTGGGTTGTCTGAGAGCTAATCATCCGGTGGATTAGATTTCGTTCCAATCTGATAGATCTATCATCGTTGATAACATTCATTCCTTCTTCACGGAACACGATTCGGCTGTATAGCCGTATTCGGCAATTCTCCCACAGGTGGAGCGTGCTCGTGGTTTTTTCTTTAAACAACGTATGCTTTTAGCTTTTCATGTTTAGATTGTATCATGAGTGGATTAATCTTTTCATGGATAGTGGTGTAATCTAAAAGAAGTTGTATCATGCGGTAGATTAACTTTGTTTGTTATCACGCTTGACGGGTTTTAAAGTGTCTAGACATGCGGTAGACTAGCTCTTTGGACCTTTGCATGCCTGTTTATTGGGAATCCATGATCATGCTTTCCATGTTTTATTTATTTTAACATGTTTTTGATAATCGGTTATGGATGTTTGTTGCAATGTTATTTATTCAAAGACCGATCTCTCATCATGCTTACGTCATGCATTCGGCTATACCTTATTTTCATGTTTTGAAGTTCCCGAATGACATTTAATCTATTGACAGATAGCTTTTCGTAGCTATATGTCTTCTTACATGGCTTTCTAGCCGCAAATATGGAACTGTTTGGTAGCACCCGGCAAGTTCCAAGTTTTTGGTATCTAACTACTTTTCATCCTTTGTCAATATCAGGAAAATTGACTGGCACGTTTTGGAACCAGCTCGCGTGTTAAGCTAGCTTTGTTCGGCTTGCTGTGTGCTTGGCGCGGGGTGTGGATTTTGCGACAACACTTTGTGGATCAACTAAGGAACCCAGTGGTTTTCTGGCGAACCACTGGAAACCCCGCGAACTCGGTGTAGCCTCTGCTAATCGCCACTCATGACTCGGCTCCCACGTAGTCCCGGCTCGACCTTGGTTTTCAGGCTCAACCAAGAAACCGTCCATGATTTCATCTTGCCGTTCATGCCACCGTGCGGCCTGCACTTGACCCCACTGGCCACCGAGTCCCTCGAACGAAGCCTACTTGTCTTCTCCACACCTGGAGGCCTCACCAGCAACGACCTTTCGCGTTTGTTCTTCACCTGCACCAACACCATTCAAGCCGCAACCTGCACCTGCAATACTTAGCCAAGAATCAGTCCACACAACGTTGTCAATCACTCATCACACCAGGAAGCGACCATCCATAGGTCCTCGAACCACACATCGTCCTGAGATGATCAACAAGTTACGGAAGAATGTAGGTAAGCCTCTAGTTCTCATCATCTAATTCATAACGGTATACATCATCGAATTCACCCTTCTTCATCTTTCTCTTGGTTAATTTACTTTTTAATATAATGGAACATAGAACTAATCTTAATTTTGCATTTAGCTAATTTTATAGAAGTTAGTTTATAAAAAGTATGGTCACTGATAATGGAGATCAAAATGGCCATCAAGTGACCTCTGTATGTCATTATATCACAAGTCCCCAAGCTAAAAACTAGTCAGCTTCTAGCTTTTGAACCTCTGCTTCAAACACAGTTATGAATTCACGTATTGTGTTGAGATGATCAACATGTTAATGAAGAATGTAGGTGAAGGATCAGATGGCGACTAGAGAGGGGGGGAGTGAATAGGAGCCGGTAAAAATTCTTCCAAAAGAATCCGGCCTATACCCTAGACAAACCCCGGTCACACACAAGCGATTGATCGAATCACGCACCAATCGCCAAGACCATGAGGTTATGGATCAACCTCTAGTCCTAGGAACGATTCCTTGAAGCACACGCGGAAGCACGAAAGAAGGGGGGAAGGTATCGAACCAAGAAGCAAAGCGCTCAGCCTCAGGCGGACCGTCCGGCCACACAGGGCGGACCGTCCGCAAAGGGCCGCGCGGACCGTCCGGCCGGGTACCGCGGACCGTCCGCACCCGAGCCGCGGACCGTCCGGCCTGAGCCGCAGACCGTCCGTTAAATCACACAGAACCAACCGAAGCAACCCACGAACCACGGACCGTCCGCGGGGAGCACGCGGATTGTCCGCCAGGCACCCGCGGACCGTCCGCCCTCTGCTGCGGACCGTCCGAAACTCCGTCCAACCGAAAACCAAAATCGCGACGAATCGAAATGAAAGACGAGCAAGAACACTAAGAACACGGGACGAACCCTAGCCGCGCGGACCGTCCTCCTGGTCCTCGCGGACCGTCCGCCAGGTGCGGACAGAGCTGAAAACGCCCGACCCCGAAAGTCAACTCCCCCAAATCATCATCGGATTTCCCAAACGGTTGAAGCTGTAGAAACAAGGGTTTGGGTACTTGAAAAGCGTCACACAAGGATGCTATAGCCCAAAAATCTTGCCTCCTAACTCCCTAAATCACCGGGAATCGCGAATCCTTTGAGCACCACCAAAAACTAGAGCACCGAACGAAAACTCACGAATCGAAGTGATTTCCCGGCGTTTGAGGGCACAAGATCAAGCACAAAGATGCACAAGACATCTATCCATGTTTCCCTCAAAGAAATCCGAGGAGAAACCCACTCAAACCCGCGGAATCACACCGGGAACAAAGGCACGAAAACAAGCACGAAAAGCCACGAAAAACAACCCCGAATCTTCTATACAAACCAGGAAAGATTCACAAGGTCTAGCATGCCGCCCTAGCACCCATCCCTCTCAACAAATCTCTCATGAAGCTCTCATGCTAGCCTAGAGAAAATGGAAGGAAAAATAGCTACGAAAAAATGAGAAAGAGGAGGGAGAAAATGAAACCCTAAGTCGCGGAGAGAGAGAGCCATCCACACACACTCATGGCTTATATATCAGGTCCCGCCGGAGTGGTAAATGACTCGACTACCCCTAACTACACTACTGGCGATACAACCCACGTAGGGGCATTTTGGTAACGTTTGTGGGTCTTGCCATCGGACGGCCACGCCTTTGCCGCACCCCCGCGTCCTCCCGACGCAAGCCATGCGATCCCGCCGCTTGTCCTCCGCCTCGAAGCTTCCCGACACGCCGGATCCCGTCTCCATCGTGTTGGGCCCTCGGACTTGGTTTTGAGGCCCAAACCAAGAAACCGTCCGCCGATGGTTTTGTGGGCAAACCACCAAACCCCGCGTGCTCGGTCCGGCCTCCCGCCAAACCACTTGACTCGACCGCCACCGTGCACCGCTCGATTGTCCATGACTTCGTCTTGCTCGTATCGCCACCATGTGGCCCGCACCCGATCCCGCCGTCCACCGGGTCCCTCGAACCGAGCCTACTTGTCTCTCCATCTCCCGGAGGCCCCTCAAGGCCGAAGACCTTTCGCGCCCGTTCTTCACCCGCAACAACATGAACTAGGCCGCGGCCTACACCTCGCGCACTAAGCCAAGAGTCGGTCCAACACCCGTTGTCAATCACTCATCACTGAGGAGCGGTCATCCATCGACCACTGGGACGCTCCTGGTCCTCAATCTCCCCCTTGATGAGTGCATTGACAACACACAACGCGAAATGAAATTCAGAGAAAAAGAGAAAAGAAGAAGAAAGAAAAACAAAGAAGCTTAACTCATGACCAAAACCGAAGAAAGGCGAAGAAAGGTCACAAGCCAAGCAAAGCACAAACTCCACACCGAAAACAGCAAGAAGGCCCCCCCTGAACAAATGCAAGCTCCCCCTGAACATGTGGATGCAAACTTCCAAATTTCAGCTCACCTCTTCTGAATTTTCATTAAGCTCACCTCTTCTCCCCCTTGTTGACAATGTATGAATCAAGGTGAAAATGCAGAAATGCAAAACAAAGCATATAAGCAACTACATGAGCTTCTCAAATAGGCCAAATCTAGTATCAAAGGCTAAAAATGAGACAAAGATCACACATATGAATCATAGCATAGTCAAAGCATTGCCACAAGTAATAGATGAAAACACAAGCATGTGACAAAGCAAAATTTTCAGATTTGAGCAGTTTTACCAAAAGAAGGCTCGCTTCACATGTAAAAGCCTATCCATGTCACACTTGAGCCACAAACATGCATACCATTCAAAGATCATACAAGGATATCAAATTCTCAGCAAAAGATCATGGCAAACACCCATAAAGCAAAGCATGTCATGTCAAAGCTCATGAGCCATGTATCCACTTCGGGGAGACTTCTCCACTGGTGAACATCATGCAACATGTTTAGCACCCATATGTGAAAGATAATACATTTTAAGCATAGACATGATGGATGGAGCATTTTTCAAGCATTCACACTTCTTTTCAAGATTAATTCATTTCATGGTACATGAAGTGCCTTTGCGGCAAAAAGAAGCTTATGCTCCCCCATGAATGCAACATAGGCTAAACATTCACAATGATATTCGGCCTTTGGCCCAAATGCAAGAACAAGGCGTCCAAGCACAATCTAAGCACGAAAAGCACATTTAGACCAAACTGTGGCATGGATACACAACTACACACGAGTGGAGCATATTTCATCAAAAATTAGTCAAGTTTAGCATTTATTTTTAAAGGGGCTATCTCACCACACATATATCTCAAATATTCCAAGAGCATAGCCTCACATCACCATTTCTCCACACATATAACCAATATCTCACAAATAGCCAAAGAGACTCAAATATGGCATATGGAAGAAGCTCATCGTCCTAAAATGCAATATGTGACAAATGCAAAATGATATATGACAAGATGGCTATCCTACCATGGTTTGTACATCAAGCAAAACATGTATATACATCAAAGTAAAACATGGTATGATACATATGGTACAAAAAGGAAATCCCCAAAGAATCAACTAGAAAGGGCAACAAACCCCAAGTTCCCCCCGCAAGCGCACAAATGTAGCTTGGTCGAGAGGCTTTGTGAAAATGTCTGCAAGCTGATCTTGGGTAGGGACATGGCTCAAAACAATGGTTCCTTTCTCCACATTGTCCCTCAAGAAATGATACCTCACTTCTATATGTTTGGTTACGGGAGTGAAGCACTTGGGTTTTTGGCTACGCTTATGGCACCGGTGCTATCACAAAGAAGTGGGATCCGGGTGCACTCCTCACTAAAGTCTCTCAAAGTGTATGAAATCCACAACAACTGGGAGCAACAACTCGCGGCGGCAACATACTCTGCCTCCGTGGTAGACCGAGCTACACTAGGCGCTTGCGAGAAGACCATGAGACCAACGAAGACCCAAGAAACCGGCAAGTACCGAAGTAGACTTCCTCTCGACTCGACAACCACAAAATCCGCATCGGAAAAACCATGAAGAGAAAGAGTCGAGGAGGAAGAATACCAAAGGCCAAGACCAAGGGGGCGGATCGTAGGTACCGAAAATCCTCTTGACGGCTTTGTCAATGTGATGTCCTCGGCGAAGCACGAAAACGAGCGCACGGACACACGGCCGAACCGTATGTCCGGCCGTACTCCCCATGGGAGTCGACATCGGCTTCACATCTTGCATCCACGGAACTTCCTCGCATGTGTATTTCGTGTACTTGGTTTGGTGCACAAATGTACCGTCCTTCACTTGCTTGATCTCGGCCGAGAAAATACTGCAACTCGCCCATCATGCTCATCTCGAACTCCCTGCTCATCTCATCTGCAAACTTGGCAACAAGGTTATGTGACGAGCCACCAAAGACAATATCATCCACGTATATCTGAACAATTAGCAAGTCATTTCCATGCTTGAGGAGAAACAAGGTCCTATCCACGGTACCCATCACAAACCCTCTGCTCAAAAGAAAACCTCTCAATCTCCCATACCAAGCACGGGGCGCTCGTTTCAACCCATACGAGCCCTTTTCAACCCGTATACCCCGTGTGGGTACAACTCGCTCTCAAACCCGTGGGTCGCTTCACATACACCTCCTCCTCTATGACCCCATTCGGAAAGCACTCTTCACGTCCATTTGAAACAACTTGAACCCTTTAGCCACGGCAAAGGCTAGAAGGATCCGAATTGCCTCAAGACGGGCCACGGGAGCAAAGGTCTCCTCATAGTCGATCCCCTCCTTCGACTAAACCCCCGAGCAACAAGTCCGGACTTGTTCCTCACAACCATCCCATTCTCTCCCTCTTTGTTCTTCCAAACCCACTTGGTTCCTATGTGATGGCAATTTGGAGGTGGTTCAACTAACTCCCACACCCCGGTTCCTCTCAAAATTTTCCAACTCCTCATGCATAGAATTGACCCGGTTTGCATCGGATAAAGCATGTCCAATGTCCTTGGGCTCAAAAGTAGCAACAAAAGCAAGCATGAGAAAAATGAGAGGAATTCCCGGACCTCGACCGTGTAGTGCGTTCATCGATGTTCCCAATGATCTTCGACAGGGGATGCACTTCTTGAATCCGCCGGGAGCCTCACGCCTCGAGACTACCTCCCCCCTCAACTTCGGCTTCTCTCGCCCGGTCCTCTTGTTGCACCGTCGTTGTCCATGATGTAGACGGTCCATGCTCCAAAGTGGTCGTAGGGGAAGTAGTGAGTACATGCTCGGCTTCGGGCGCATGGTTCTCCCCATCATCATCTCCAGCTTCATCTTTCTCCTCCTCAAAGAGGTCCTCGGCCATCTCTTCATCACCTGCACATTCAAAGCCAAGAGAGGTACATGGCATTGTCTCGTCGAAGGTCACCTCGCAAGTCTCCATGATTTTGTTAGTCTCAAGGTTAAGCACCCTATAGGCTCTAGAATGGTTAGCATATCCAAAGAAAATACCATCACTAGACCTAGCCTCAAACTTGTCGAGTTTTCCCTTCTTCAAAATAAAGCACTTGCAGCCAAAAACTCGGAAGTGACTCACCTTGGGTGCCCGACCATGCATAAGCTCATAACAGGTCTTCTTCTTGAGAGCTCGCAATAAAATCCTGTTGGAAACATGACAAGCCGTATTGACCGCCTCAGCCCAATACCTCCTAGGAGTCCTGTGCTCATCGAGCATCGTCCTAGCCATCTCACAAAGAGTCCGATTTTTCCTTTCCACGACTCCATTTTGAGGGGGCACATAAGGGGTCGAATACTGATGTTCAAGACCTAGATCACGACAAAAGGCATCAAAACGAGAGTTCTTGAACTCAGAGCCATTATCACTGCGGATAGCTCGAATAGCATTCCCATGCCTCTCGTTTTTCAACCTCACGATCAGATCTCGAACAAAACCAAATGTCTCACTCTTATCCTCCAAGAAGAACACCCAGGCATAGCGAGAGTAATCGTCCACCACAACAAGAACATACCACTTCCCACCCACCGAGCGAACTCGAGCTGGCCCAACAAGGTCCATATGCAACAGCTCTGTCGGACGCTCGGTCATGACATCGGTCAGGGGTGGATGGGGAGTGGCTACCATCTTACCATGCCTATAAGGAGCACAAACCAAATCCTTCTCAAGCTTCAACCTCGGCAATCCTCGGACAAGGTCAAGACTACTCAAGCAGGAAACCAAATCAAAGCTCAAGTGTCCCAACCGCCTATGCCATTTCCACAAATCAGAAGAAGGACCAGCCATCAAACGACGAGCGAGGACCCAAAGAACGAGAGAAATCGGCCACGAAAATCGACCCTCGGGGATGATCATACGGACAAGATCACCTCGAGAATCAAGCAAACGAGATTCACCAGACTTGAAACGCACCTCAAAACCTTCATCAAGCAACTGAGAAACCGAAAGCAAGTTGAAACCCAAAGACTTCACAAGAGCCACTCTCTTCAGCGTTACCTTGTCACTCACATGCACAACACCCTCGACAACGACCCTATCTCGTCCATTGTCCCCAAATGTGATGTACATCTTTTCCTTCACGCGGTGAGGCCGGAGGACCACTTCTTATCTCCGGTCATGTGTCGAGAACACCCGGAGTCGATCAACCAAATGTCCTCCAAGCCTCCCCCCCGCAGTCGAAAACAAGAACGAGAGTGAGCTAGCGACTCGACACTCGGGGTTAGCACAAAGAAAGTTAAACCGGTGTCGAGCCATCTCGCTCAAAAGAGGGGTTAGCAAACATCACTCCCTTGCCACCAAACTTCCCATGTCCCATGGGAGGAGTACGAGCACCACGAGGAGGAAAACGTGGTCCGTAGTTCCTCTGGAACCCAAAGCTGCGATCATCTCCCCTAAACCCGTATTGAGGACGAGTAGGAGGACGTCCAGCAAAACCACCACGAGCCCGACCAAACCTCTCACCAGCACGCACACCATCATCTCTCCTGACAAACCTCTCACCACCACCTCTCTGTGGGAACATGCCAACACTCCTCACACTTCCCACACCCCGTGGAAGTGGCACTCTAGGCTCAGGAATACCGCGAGACTGGCGATACCTGTCCTGGTTTGCTTGCTCCCTAGCAAGCCTCTCATCCCTCTTCCTCTTGTAGCAAAACTCTGCAAGATGCCTTTCCTTGCCACAATACTCACACCCGAAGGGAATGGGTTTTGGTTTTGGCTCCGGCTTCTCTCTAGGCTTCTCACCCTTCTCACCCACAAACTTCACCGGTTTAGGAAATCATTTGTCTTAGGTGGGAATTTGGGTGGATCTTGGGTTGTGTCAAGCTTGTTGCAAAGGTGGTTGGGCTTTGGTGTGAAAGAGTTCTTGGGTGCTTTTGGGAGTGGGACTTGGATCTCTCCGATCACCTCAAACTCGGGGTTAGACTCAACACACTTCTCGTACACACTCTCCCCACTGTTCTCTCCCACTTTCTCACCCAACTTCTCAAACCCCAAACCACGACCATCAGCTCTCTTGAACTCCTCAATCATGATTTTCAATTGAGGTTCCTGCCCAGACAACCAACCCAACACCTTCCTCAAATAGTCATTCTCCTCATAGATGACATCCAAACGAGAAGTAAGTTCAAGATTGCGCAAAGTAACTTCATCACAGCTAGTGCATGCATTGACAACAGGAGATTTCAAAGATGCTTCCAAAGAACTAATGGTAGAACGAGCATCAACAAGCTTAGCATGCATAGTAGGACATGATTTGCAAGCACCAAGCAAAGTAGGTCTAGCCTTAAGCTCATCATGTTCGATCCTAAGGGCATCTAGTTGAGCCAAAATAGAAGCAATCTTCTCATTAAGCGAGTTTGATCTCATTCAACCAAGCATCACATTCAACACATTCAACATCATCGGGGAGGAGTAGGAGCAAGTTTCAAAGAGTCATTCTCAAGTTTCAATTCAAGCAATTTTGACTCTAACTCTCCTACTTTCTCGCTAGCATTCTCAAGCCGAGCCCTAAGATCTTTCCTCATCTTTTTGGCATCTCTCGGCACACTATCACGATTATCAAGCAAACCATTCAACCTAGCAATCTCGGCAAGCAAAGAGTCGGGGTCACGGTTTACCTCATCCTCCGAGTCGGAGTCGCTGTCTTCCTTCTCACTCTTCTTGCTGCTTGAGCTATGGGCCATGCCACAAAAGCCCTCAAGCGCCACACAGCTCAGCCCGCTGAGGTTCCGGCTCGCACTCTTCTTGCCATTGCGCCTCCCGGCGTCTTCTTCTTCGCTGCTTGAGCTTGACTGCTCCATGCTTGAGCTTGAGTCAACGTCGCTCGCACCAGCCACCATCGCTCTCGCCTTGTTCTTCTTGTAGCCGTTCTTGCTTGGTCGCCGCTTGTCCTTGTCCTTGCTCTTGGACTTGTTGAAGTGCTTGCCCTTGGAGGAGTACTTGTCTTCACGCCTCGGGTGCGCCTTGTACTCGTTCACCTTGTACTTGTTCTCCTCCGCTTCCGGGCACTCGGCGATGAAGTGGCCACGCTTGCCACACTTGTAGCACGTCCCTGAGCTCCGCCTTGCATTCCTCCGACTCTCATGTAGTCGTTCAAACCTTCTTGAGAGAAAGGCCGGCTCCTCCTCGCCCCAGCCACATCAAACTCCTCATCCGGAATGGACATAAGAGAGGACAAAGAAAACGTCGACGGAAGGGTTAGATTTGCCCTTTGATCCTCCCACAAGAGCAAGACTATGGTCGGTCAAGCCCTCATGCTTGGATTGCAACTTCCCGTCAACCTCAGCCGACTTGAGCTTAGAAAAGAGGTCATCCAACTCAATAGTCAAATAATGTCCGGACTTCTTGATGGCCTCAACCTTAGCACCCCAAACATTTGGGTCCAGGACATGCAAGAGCTTCAAAGCCTGATCATGCTCGGTGTACGGAAAATCCTCAACATTAGCCTTCATGTTGTTCACGATGGTGGTGAACCTCGAAACATCGCATCAATGTCCTCACCGGAAGTGGAGTGAAATTCTCATATTGCATCCGGTAAGAGACAAAGAGGCGAGCCTTCACATGGTTATCACCACCGTGAGCAACCAACAACTTTTCCCAAATTTGCCAAGCAAGATTCAAATGGCGAACACGCTCAAACTCTAGATCACACAAGCTCGGACCAAGTGATCAACGGCTTTTGCATTAGCCTCATACTTGGCCTTAGCACCGGCATCGGTCACCATAAGAGTATGGATGTTGACCGAAATAGCATAGGTCTTGTCAAGCACAATGAAATCCAACAGCTTTCCACGAAGAAAAATCATCATACGAGCCGCCCACTTGTGGTAACCCTTGCCATCGAAGTGCGGCGGACCGCCCCGCTCAACGTACGCCATCTTAGGATTCGGGACTTGTCAAAGTCGCAAAGAATCCGGCACCAAGCTCTGATACCAATTGAAGGATCAGATGGTGACTAGAGAGGGGGGGAGTGAATAGGAGCCGGTAAAAATTCTTCCAAAAGAATCCGGCCTATACCCTAGACAAACCCCGGTCACACACAAGCGATGGATCGAATCACGCACCAATCGCCAAGACCACGAGGTTATGGATCAACCTCTAGTCCTAGGAACGATTCCTTGAAGCACACGCGGAAGCACGAAAGAAGGGGGGAAGGTATCGAACCAAGAAGCAAAGCGCTCAGCCTCAGGCGGACCGTTCGGCCAGACAGGGCGGACCGTCCGCAAAGGGCCGCGCGGACCGTCCGGCCGGGTACCGCGGACCGTCCGCACCCGAGCCGCGACCGTCCGCCCGAGCCGCGGACCGTCCGTTAAATCACACGAACCAACCGAAGCAACCCACGAACCACGGACCGTCCGCGGGGAGCACGCGGACCGTCCGCCGTGCACCCGCGGACCGTCCGCCCTCTCGCCGCGGACCGTCCGAAACTCCGTCCAACCGAAAACCAAAATTGCAACGGATCGAAACGAAAGACGAGCAAGAACACGAAGAACACGGGACGAACCCTAGCCGCGCGGACCGTCCGCCTGGTCCTCGCGGACCGTCCGCCAGGTGCGGACAAAGCTGAAAACGCCCGACCCCGAAAGTCAACTCCCCCAAATCATCATCGGATTTCCCAAACGGTTGAAGCTGTAGAAACAAGGGTTTGGGTACTTGAAAAGCGTCACACAAGGATGCTATAGCCCAAAAATCTTGCCTTCTAACTCCCTAAATCACCGGGAATCGTGAATCCTTTGAGCACCACCAAAAACTAGAGCACCGAACGAAAACTCACGAATCGAAATGATTTCCCGGCGTTTGAGGGCACAAGATCAAGCACAAAGATGCACAAGACATCTATCCATGTTTCCCTCAAAGAAATCCGGGGACAAACCCACTCAAACCCGCAGAATCACACCGGGAACAAAGGCACGAAAACAAGCACGAAAAGCCACGAAAAACAACCTCGAATCTTCTATACAAACCAGGAAAGATTCACAAGGTCTAGCATGCCGCCCTAGCATCCATCCCTCTCAACAAATCTCTCATGAAGCTCTCATGCTAGCCTAGAGAAAATGGAAGGAAAAATAGCTACGAAAAAATGAGAAAGAGGAGGGAGCAAATGAAACCCTAAGTCGCGGAGAGAGAGAGCCATCCACACACACTCACGGCTTATATATCAGGTCCCGCCGGAGTGGTAAATGACTCGACTACCCCTAACTACACTACTGGCGATACAACCCACGTAGGGGCATTTTGGTAACGTTTGTGGGTCTTGCCATCGGACGGCCACGCCTTTGCCGCACCCCCGCGTCCTCCCGACGCAAGCCATGCGATCCCGCCTCGTGTCCTCCGCCTCGAAGCTTCCCGACACGCCCGGATCCCGTCTCCGTCGTGTTGGGCCCTCGGACTTGGTTTTGAGGCCCAAACCAAGAAACCGTCCGCCGATGGTTTTGTGGGCAAACCACCAAACCCCGCGTGCTCGGTCCGGCCTCCCGCCAAACCACTTGACTCGACCGCCACCGTGCACCGCTCGATTGTCCATGACTTCGTCTTGCTTATATCGCCACCATGTGGCCCGCACCCCGATCCCGCCGTCCCGGCGGGTCCCTCGAACCGAGCCTACTTGTCTCTCCATCTCCCGGAGGCCCCTCAAGGCCGAAGACCTTTCGCGCCCGTTCTTCACCTCGCAACAACACGAACTAGGCCGCGGCCTACACCCGCGCACTAAGCCAAGAGTCGGTCCAACACCCGTTGTCAATCACTCATCACCGGGACGCTCCTGGTCCTCAGTAGGTAGGCCTCCAGTTATCATCATCGAGTTCATAACGGTATACATCATCGAATTCACACTTCTTCATCTTTCAATATAACAGAACATAGAACTAATCTTAATTTTTCATTTATCTAATTTTATAGAAGTTAGTTTGTAAAAAGTATGGTCACTGATAATGGAGATCAAAATGGCCATCACGTGACCTCTATATGTCATTGTATCACAAGTCCCAAAGCTAAAAACTAGTCAGCTTCTAGCTTTTGAACCTCTGCTTCAAACACATTTATGAATTCACGTATTGTGTTGAGATGATCAACATGTTAAGGAAGAATGTAGGTAGGCCTTCAGTTCTCATCATCCAGTTCATAACAGTATACATCATCGAATTCACCCTTTTTCATCTTTCTCTTTCTTAATTTACTTTTTAATATAACAGAACATAGAACTAATCTTAAATTTGCATTTAGCTAATTTTATAGAAGTTAGTTTATAAAAAGTATGGTCACTGATAATGGAGATCAAAACGGCCATCAAGTGACCTCTGTATGTCATTGTATCACAAGTCCCCAAGCTAAAAACTAGTCGGCTTCTAGCTTTTGAACCTCTGCTTCAAACACATTTATGAATTCACGTATTGTGTTGAGATGATCAACATGTTAAGGAAGAATGTAGGTAGGCCTCCAGTTCTCATCACCTAATTCATAACGGTATACATCATCGAACTCACCCTTCTTCATCTTTCTTTTTGTTAATTTACTTTTTAATATAACAGAACATAGAACTAATCTTAATTTTCCATTTAGCTAATTTTATAGAAGTTAGTTTATAAAATGTATGGTCACTGATAATGGAGATCGAAATGGCCATCAAGTGACCTCTGTATATCATTGTATCACAAGTCCCCAAGCTAAAAACTAGTCAGCTTCTAGCTTTTGAACCTCTGCTTCAAACACATTTGTGAATTCACGTTTTGTGTTGAGATGATCAACATGTTAACGAAGAATGTAGGTAAGCCTCTAGTTCTCATCATCTAATTCATAACGGTATACATCATCGAATTCACCCTTCTTCATCTTTCTCTTGGTTAATTTACTTTTTAATATAATGGAACATAGAACTAGTCTTAATTTTGCATTTAGCTAATTTTATAGAAGTTAGTTTATAAATAGTATGGTCACTGATAATGGAGATCAAAATAGCCATCAAGTGACCTCTGTATGTCATTGTATCACAAGTCCCCAAGCTAAAAACTAGTCAGCTTCTAGCTTTTGAACCTCTGCTTCAAACACATTTATGAATTCACGTATTGTGTTGAGATGATCAACATGTTAATGAAGAATGTAGGTAGGCCTCTAGTTATCATCATCAAGTTCATAACGGTATACATCATCGAATCCCCCCTTCTTCATCTTTCTCTTTGTTAATTTACTTTTCAATATAATAGAACATAGAACTAATCTTAATTTTGCATTTAGCTAATTTTATAGAAGTTAGTTTACAAAAAGTATGGTCAGTGATAATGGAGATCAAAATGGCCATCAAGTGACCTCTGTATGTCATTGTATCACAAGTCCCCAAGCTAAAAACTAGTCAGCTTCTAGCTTTTGAACCTCTGCTTCAAACACATTTATGAATTCACGTATTGTGTTGAGATGATCAACATGTTAAGGAAGAATGTAGGTAGGCCTTCAGTTCTCATCATCCAGTTCATAACAGTATACATCATCGAATTCACCCCTTTTCATCTTTCTCTTTCTTAATTTACTTTTTAATATAACGGAACATAGAACTAATCTTAATTTTGCATTTAGCTAATTTTATAGAAGTTAGTTTATAAAAATTATGGTCACTGATAATGGAGATCAAAATGGCCATCAAGTGACCTCTGTATGTCATTGTATCACAAGTCCCCAAGCTAAAAACTAGTCGGCTTCTAGCTTTTGAAACTCTACTTCAAACACATTTATGAATTCACGTTTTGTGTTGAGATGATCAACATGTTAAGGAAGAATGTAGGTAGGCCTCCGGTTATCATCATCTAATTCATAACGGTATACATCATCGAATTCACCCTTCTTCATCTTTCTCTTTGTTAATTTACTTTTCAATATAACGAGAACATAGAATTAATCTTAATTTTGCATTTAGCTAATTTTATAGAAGTTAGTTTATAAAAAGTATGGTCACTGATAATGGAGATCAAAATGGCCATCACGTGACCTCTGTATGTCATTGTCACAAGTCCCCAAGCTAAAAACTAGTCAGCTTCTAGCTTTTGAACCTCTGCTTCAAACACATTTATGAATTCACGTATTGTGTTGAGATGATCAACATGTTAAGGAAGAATGTAGGTAGGCCTTCAGTTCTCATCATCCAGATTCATAACAAGATACATCATCGAATTCACCCTTTTTCATCTTTCTCTTTGTTAATTTACTTTTTAATATAACGAAACATAAAACTAATCTTAATATTGCATTTAGTTAATTTTATAGAAGTTAGTTTATAAAAAGTATGGTCACTGATAATGGAGATCAAAATGGCCATCACGTGACCTCTGTATGTCATTGTATCACAAGTCCCCAAGCTAAAAACTAGTCAGCTTCTAGCTTTTGAACCTCTACTTCAAACACATTTATGAATTCACGTATTGTGTAGAGATGATCAACATGTTAAGGAAGAATGTAGGTAGGCCTTCAGTTCTCATCATCCAGTTCATAACAGTATACATCATCCAATTCACTCTTTTCATCTTTCTCTTTGTTAATTTACTTTTTAATATAACGAAACATAAAACTAATCTTAATATTGCATTTAGTTAATTTTATAGAAGTTATTTTATAAAAAGTATGGTCACTGATAATGGAGATCAAAATGGCCATCACGTGACCTCTGTATGTCATTGTATCACAAGTCCCCAAGCTAAAAACTAGTCAGCTTCTAGCTTTTGAACCTCTACTTCAAACACATTTATGAATTCACGTATTGTGTTGAGATGATCAACATGTTAAGGAAGAATGTAGGTAGGCCTTCAGTTCTCATCATCCAGTTCATAACAGTATACATCATCGAATTCACCCTTTTCATCTTTCTCTTTGTTAATTTACTTTTTAATATAACAAAACATAGAACTAATCTTAATATTGCATTTTGTTAATTTCATAGAAGTTAGTTTATAAAAAGTATGGTCACTGATAATGGAGATCAAAACGGCCATCAAGTGAAATCTGTATATCATTGTATCACAAGTCCCCAAGCTAAAAACTAGTCAGCTTCTAGCTTTTGAACCTCTGCTTCAAACACATTTATGAATTCACGTTTTGTGTTGAGATGATCAACATGTTAAGGAAGAATGTAGGTAGGCCTCCGATTATCATCATCTAATTCATAACGGTATACATCATCGAATTCACCCTTCTTCATCTTTCTCTTTGTTAATTTACTTTTCAATATAACGAAACATAGAACTAATCTTAATATTGCATTTAGCTAATTTTATAGAAGTTAGTTTATAAAAAGTATGGTCACTGATAATGGAGATCAAAATGGCCATCACGTGACCTCTGTATGTCATTGTATCACAAGTCCCCAAGCTAAAAACTAGTCAGCTTCTAGCTTTTGAACCTCTGCTTCAAACACATTTATGAATTCACGTATTGTGTTGAGATGATCAACATGTTAAGGAAGAATGTAGGTAGGCCTTCAGTTCTCATCATCCAGTTCATAACAGTATACATCATCGAATTCACCCTTTTTCATCTTTCGCTTTGTTAATTTACTTTTTAATATAACGAAACATAAAACTAATCTCACATATAGTAACTAAGGACAACCTGGAAGGATGGCAATCTAGTACTTGACAACGATTTAGACTTGTATCGGGTGGTCACTGATAATGGAGATCAAAATGGCCATCACGTGACCTCTGTATGTCATTGTATCACAAGTCCCAAGCTAAAAATTAGTCAGCTTCTAGCTTTTGAACCTCTGCTTCAAACACATTTATGAATTCATGTATTGTGTTGAGATGATCAACATGTTAAGGAAGAATGTAGGTAGGCCTTCGATTCTCATCATCCAAGCCATAACGGTATACATCATCCAATTCACCCTTTTTCATCTTTCTCTTTGTTAATTTACTTTTTAATATAACGAAACATAGAACTAATCTTAATATTGCATTTAGTTAATTTTATAGAAGTTAGTTTATAAAAAGTATGGTCACTGATAATGGACATAAACATGGCCATCAAGTGACCTCTGTATGTCATTGTATTACAAGTCCCCAAGCTAAAAACTAGTCAGCTTCTATCTTTTGAACCTCAGCTTCAAACATGTTTATGAATTCATGTATTGTGTTGAGATGATCAACATGTTAAGGAAGAATGTAGGTAGGCCTTCAGTTCTCATCATCCAGTTCATAACAGTATACATCATCGAATTCACCCATTTTCATCTTTCTCTTTGTTAATTTACTTTTTAATATAACGAAACATAAAACTAATCTTAATATTGCATTTAGTTAATTTTATAGAAGTTAGTTTATAAAAAGTATGGTCACCGATAATGGAGATCAAAACGGCCATCAAGTGACCTCTCGTATGGCATTGTATCACAAGTCCCCAAGCTAAAAACTAGTCGGCTTCTAGCTTTTGAAACTCTACTTCAAACACATTTATGAATTCACGTTTTGTGTTGAGATGATCAACATGTTAAGGAAGAATGTAGGTAGGCCTCCGAGTTATCATCATCTAATTCATAACGGTATACATCATCGAATTCACCCTTCTTCATCTTTCTCTTTGTTAATTTACTTTTCAATATAACGAACATAGAATTAATCTTAATTTTGCATTTAGCTAATTTTATAGAAGTTAGTTTATAAAAAGTATGGTCACCGATAATGGAGATCAAAATGGCCATCACGTCACCTCTCGTATGTCATTGTCACAAGTCCCCAAGCTAAAAACTAGTCGGCTTCTAGCTTTTGAACCTCTCGCTTCAAACACATTTATGAATTCACGTATTGTGTTGAGATGATCAACATGTTAAGGAAGAATGTAGGTAGGCCTTCAGTTCTCATCATCCAGTTCATAACAGTATACATCATCGAATTCACCCATTTTCATCTTTCTCTTTGTTAATTTACTTTTTAATATAACGAAACATAAAACTAATCTTAATATTGCATTTAGTTAATTTTATAGAAGTTAGTTTATAAAAAGTATGGTCACTGATAATGGAGATCAAAATGGCCATCACGTGACCTCTGTATGTCATTGTATCACAAGTCCCCAAGCTAAAAACTAGTCAGCTTCTAGCTTTTGAACCTCTACTTCAAACACATTTATGAATTCACGTATTGTGTAGAGATGATCAACATGTTAAGGAAGAATGTAGGTAGGCCTTCGAGTTCTCATCATCCAGTTCATAACAGTATACATCATCCAATTCACCCTTTTTCATCTTTCTCTTTGTTAATTTACTTCTTAATATAACGAAACATAAAACTAATCTTAATATTGCATTTAGTTAATTTTATAGGAGTTATTTTATAAAAAGTATGGTCACTGATAATGGAGATCAAAATGGCCATCACGTGACCTCTGTATGTCATTGTATCACAAGTCCCCAAGCTAAAAACTAGTCAGCTTCTAGCTTTTGAACCTCTACTTCAAACACATTTATGAATTCACGTATTGTGTTGAGATGATCAACATGTTAAGGAAGAATGTAGGTAGGCCTTCAGTTCTCATCATCCAGTTCATAACAGTATACATCATCGAATTCACCCTTTTCATCTTTCTCTTTGTTAATTTACTTTTTAATATAACAAAACATAGAACTAATCTTAATATTGCATTTTGTTAATTTCATAGAAGTTAGTTTATAAAAAGTATGGTCACTGATAATGGAGATCAAAACGGCCATCAAGTGAAATCTGTATATCATTGTATCACAAGTCCCCAAGCTAAAAACTAGTCAGCTTCTAGCTTTTGAACCTCTGCTTCAAACACATTTATGAATTCACGTATTGTGTTGAGATGATCAACATGTTAAGGAAGAATGTAGGTAGGCCTTCAGTTCTCATCATCCAGTTCATAACAGTATACATCATCGAATTCACCTTTTTTCATCTTTCTCTTTGTTAATTTACTTTTTAATATAACGAAACATAGAACTAATCTTAATATTGCATTTAGTTAATTTTATAGAAGTCAGTTTATAAAAAGTATGGTCACTGATAATGGAGATCAAAATGGCCATCACGTGACCTCTGTATGTCATTGTCACAAGTCCCCAAGCTAAAAACTAGTCAGCTTCTAGCTTTTGAACCTCTGCTTCAAACACATTTATGAATTCACGTATTGTGTTGAGATGATCAACATGTTAAGGAAGAATGTAGGTAGGCCTTCGCTTCTCATCATCCGAGTTCATAACGGTATACATCATCGAATTCACCCATTTTCATCTTTCTCTTTGTTAATTTACTTTTTAATATAACGAAACATAAAACTAATCTTAATATTGCATTTAGTTAATTTTATAGAAGTTAGTTTATAAAAAGTATGGTCACTGATAATGGAGATCAAAATGGCCATCACGTGACCTCTGTATGTCATTGTATCACAAGTCCCCAAGCTAAAAACTAGTCAGCTTCTAGCTTTTGAACCTCTACTTCAAACACATTTATGAATTCACGTATTGTGTTGAGATGATCAACATGTTAAGGAAGAATGTAGGTAGGCCTTCGCTCTCATCATCCAAGTTCATAATAGTATACATCATCCAATTCACCCTTTTTCATCTTTCTCTTTGTTAATTTACTTTTTAATATAACGAAACATCAAACTAATCTTAATATTGCATTTAGTTAATTTTATAGGAGTTATTTTATAAAAACTATGGTCACCGATAATGGAGATCAAAACGGCCATCACGTGACCTCTCGTATGTCATTGTATCACAAGTCCCCAAGCTAAAAACTAGTCAGCTTCTAGCTTTTGAACCTCTACTTCAAACACATTTATGAATTCACGTATTGTGTTGAGATGATCAACATGTTACGGAAGAACGTAGGTAGGCCTCCGCTTATCATCATCGAGTTCATAACGGTATACATCATCGAATTCACCCTTCTTCATCTTTCTCTTTGTTAATTTACTTTTCAATATAACAGAACATAGAACTAATCTTAATTTTGCATTTAGTTAATTTTATAGAAGTCAGTTTATAAAAAGTATGGTCACTGATAATGGAGATAAACATGGCCATCACGTGACCTCTCGTATGTCAATGTATCACAAGTCCCCAAGCTAAAAACTAGTCGGCTTCTAGCTTTTGAACCTCTCGCTTCAAACACATTTATGAATTCACGTATTGTGTTGAGATGATCAACATGTTAAGGAAGAATGTAGGTAGGCCTTCGGTTCTCATCATCCAGTTCATAACGAGATACATCATCGAATTCAACTTTTTTCATCTTTCTCTTTGTTAATTTACTTTTTAATATAACGAAACATAGAACTAATCTTAATTTTGCATTTAGTTAATTTTATAGAAGTCAGTTTATAAAAAGTATGGTCACTGATAATGGAGATAAACATGGCCATCAAGTGACCTTTGTATGTCATTGTATCACAAGTCCCCAAGCTAAAAACTAGTCAGCTTCTATCTTTTGAACCTCAGCTTCAAACACGTTTATGAATTCACGTATTGTGTTGAGATGATCAACATGTTAAGGAAGAATGTAGGTAGGCCTTCAGTTCTCATCATCCAGTTCATAACTGTATACATCATCGAATTCACCCTTTTTCATTATTCTCTTTGTTAATTTACTATTTAATATAACGAAACATAGAACTAATCTTAATATTGCATTTAGCTAATTTTATAGAAGTTAGTTTATAAAAAGTATGGTCACTGATAATGGAGATCAAAACGGCCATCAAGTGACCTTTGTATGGCATTGTATCACAAGTCCCCAAGCTAAAAACTAGTTAGCTTCTTGCTTTTGAACCTCTGCTTCAAACACATTTATGAATTCACGTTTTGTGTTGAGATGATCAACATGTTAAGGAAGAATGTAGGTAGGCCTTCAGTTCTCATCATCCAAGTCATAACGAAGATACATCATCCAATTCACCCTTTTTCATCTTTCTCTTTGTTAATTTACTTTTTAATATAACGAAACATCAAACTAATCTTAATATTGCATTTAGTTAATTTTATAGGAGTTATTTTATAAAAAGTATGGTCACTGATAATGGAGATCAAAATGGCCATCACGTGACCTCTGTATGTCATTGTATCACAAGTCCCCAAGCTAAAAACTAGTCAGCTTCTAGCTTTTGAACCTCTACTTCAAACACATTTATGAATTCACGTATTGTGTTGAGATGATCAACATGTTAAGGAAGAATGTAGGTAGGCCTTCAGTTCTCATCATCCAGTTCATAACAGTATACATCATCGAATTCACCCTTTTCATCTTTCTCTTTGTTAATTTACTTTTTAATATAACGAAACATAGAACTAATCTTAATAGTGCATTTTGTTAATTTTATAGAAGTTAGTTTATAAAAAGTGTGGTCACTGATAATGGAGATCAAAACGGCCATCAAGTGACCTCTGTATGTCATTGTATCACAAGTCCCCAAGCTAAAAACTAGTCAGCTTCTAGCTTTTGAACCTCTGCTTCAAACACATTTATGAATTCACGTATTGTGTTGAGATGATCAACATGTTACGGAAGAACGTAGGTAGGCCTCCAGTTATCATCATCGAGTTCATAACGGTATACATCATCGAATTCACCCTTCTTCATCTTTCTCTTTGTTAATTTACTTTTCAATATAACAGAACATAGAACTAATCTTAATTTTGCATTTAGCTAATTTTATAGAAGTTAGTTTATAAAAAGTATGGTCACTGATAATGGAGATCAAAATGGCCATCACGTGACCTCTGTATGTCATTGTATCACAAGTCCCCAAGCTAAAAACTAGTCAGCTTCTAGCTTTTGAACCTCTGCTTCAAACACATTTATAAATTCACGTATTGTGTTGAGATGATCAACATGTTAAGGAAGAATGTAGGTAGGCCTTCGAGTTCTCATCATCAAGTTCATAACAAGATACATCATCGAATTCACCTTTTTTCATCTTTCTCTTTGTTAATTTACTTTTTAAGATAACGAAACATAGAACTAATCTTAATATTGCATTTAGTTAATTTTATAGAAGTCGGTTTATAAAAAGTATGGTCACCGATAATAGAGATAAACATGGCCATCAAGTGACCTCTCGTATGTCATTGTATCACAAGTCCCCAAGCTAAAAACTAGCCGGCTTCTATCTTTTGAACCTCAGCTTCAAACACGTTTATGAATTCACGTATTGTGTTGAGATGATCAACATGTTAAGGAAGAATGTAGGTAGGCCTTCAGTTCTCATCATCCAGTTCATAACTGTATACATCATCGAATTCACCCTTTTTCATTATTCTCTTTGTTAATTTACTATTTAATATAACGAAACATAGAACTAATCTTAATATTGCATTTAGCTAATTTTATAGAAGTTAGTTTATAAAAAGTATGGTCACTGATAATGGAGATCAAAATGGCCATCAAGTGACCTCTGTATGGCATTGTATCACAAGTCCCCAAGCTAAAAACTAGTTAGCTTCTTGCTTTTGAACCTCTGCTTCAAACACATTTATGAATTCACGTTTTGTGTTGAGATGATCAACATGTTAAGGAAGAATGTAGGTAGGCCTTCAGTTCTCATCATCCAGTTCATAACAGTATACATCATCCAATTCACCCTTTTTCATCTTTCTCTTTGTTAATTTACTTTCTAATATAACGAAACATCAAACTAATCTTAATATTGCATTTAGTTAATTTTATAGGAGTTATTTTATAAAAAGTATGGTCACTGATAATGGAGATCAAAATGGCCATCACGTGACCTCTGTATGTCATTGTATCACAAGTCCCCAAGCTAAAAACTAGTCAGCTTCTAGCTTTTGAACCTCTACTTCAAACACATTTATGAATTCACGTTTTGTGTTGAGATGATCAACATGTTAAGGAAGAATGTAGGTAGGCCTTCGATTCTCATCATCCAGCTTCATAACAGTATACATCATCGAATTCACCCTTTTCATCTTTCTCTTTGTTAATTTACTTTTTAATATAACGAAACATAGAACTAATCTTAATAGTGCATTTTGTTAATTTTATAGAAGTTAGTTTATAAAAAGTGTGGTCACTGATAATGGAGATCAAAACGGCCATCAAGTGACCTCTGTATGTCATTGTATCACAAGTCCCCAAGCTAAAAACTAGTCAGCTTCTAGCTTTTGAACCTCTGCTTCAAACACATTTATGAATTCACATATTGTGTTGAGATGATCAACATGTTACGGAAGAACGTAGGTAGGCCTCCAGTTATCATCATCGAGTTCATAACGGTATACATCATCGAATTCACCCTTCTTCATCTTTCTCTTTGTTAATTTACTTTTCAATATAACAGAACATAGAACTTATCTTAATTTAGCATTTAGCTAATTTTATTGAAGTTAGTTTATAAAAAGTATGGTCACTGATAATGGAGATCAAAATGGCCATCACGTGACCTCTGTATGTCATTGTATCACAAGTCCCCAAGCTAAAAACTAGTCAGCTTCTAGCTTTTGAACCTCTGCTTCAAACACATTTATGAATTCACGTATTGTGTTGAGATGATCAACATGTTAAGGAAGAATGTAGGTAGGCCTTCAGTTCTCATCATCCAGTTCATAACAGTATACATCATCGAATTCACCTTTTTTCATCTTTCTCTTTGTTAATTTAATTTTTAATATAACGAAACATAGAACTAATCTTAATATTGCATTTCGTTAATTTTATAGAAGTCAGTTTATAAAAAGTATGGTCACTGATAATGGAGATAAACATGGCCATCAAGTGACCTCTGTATGTCATTGTATCACAAGTCCCCAAGCTAAAAACTAGTCAGCTTCTATCTTTTGAACCTCAGCTTCAAACACGTTTATGAATTCACGTATTGTGTTGAGATGATCAACATGTTAAGGAAGAATGTAGGTAGGCCTTCGCTCTCATCATCCAGGTTCATAATCGTATACATCATCGAATTCACCATTTTTCATTATTCTCTTTGTTAATTTACTATTTAATATAACGAAACATAGAACTAATCTTAATATTGCATTTAGCTAATTTTATAGAAGTTAGTTTATAAAAAGTATGGTCACTGATAATGGAGATCAAAACGGCCATCAAGTGACCTTTGTATGGCATTGTATCACAAGTCCCCAAGCTAAAAACTAGTTAGCTTCTTGCTTTTGAACCTCTGCTTCAAACACATTTATGAATTCACGTTTTGTGTTGAGATGATCAACATGTTAAGGAAGAATGTAGGTAGGCCTTCAGTTCTCATCATCCAGTTCATAACGATATACATCATCGAATTCACCCTTTTTCATTTTTCTCTTTGTTAATTTACTTTTTAATATAACGGAACATAGAACTAATCTTAATTTTGCATTTAGCTAATTTTATAGAAGTTAGTTTATAAAAAGTATGGTCACTGATAATGGAGATAAACATGGCCATCAAGTGACCTCTAGTCAGCTTCTATCTTTTGAACCTCTGCTTCAAACACATTTATGATTTCACGTATTGTGTTGAGATGATCAACATGTTAAGGTAGAATGTAGGTAGGCCTCCAGTTCTTATCATCCAGTTCATAACGGTATACATCATCGAATTCACCCTTCTTCATGTTTCTTTTTGTTAATTTACTTTTTAATATAACGGAACATAGAACTGATCTTAATTTTGCATTTAGCTAATTTTATAGAAGTTAGTTTATATAATGTATGGTCACTGATAATGGAGATCAAAATGGCCATCAAGTGACCTCTGTATGTCATTGTATCGCAAGTCCCCAAGCTAAAAACTAGTCAGCTTATAGATTTTGAACCTCTGTTTCAAACACATTTATGAATTCACGTATTGTGTTGAGATGATCAACATGTTAAGGAAGAATGTAGGTAGGCCTCCAGTTATCATCATCGAGTTCATAACGGTATACATCATCGAATTCACCCTTCTTCATCGTTCTCTTTGTTAATTTACTTTTCAATATAACAGAACATAGTGTTGACGCAAAATCCGCACCTAGCGCCAAGCACACAGCAAGCTGAGCAAGTTGGCTTCACACGCGAAGAGATCACAAGACGTGCCAATCAACATAGAACAAAAGACAGAGTAGTTAAATTCCAAAGCTTGGAACTTGCCGGGTGGTACCAGACAGTTCCATATTTACGGCTATAGAGCCAAATGGGATGACATATAGCTATAGAATGAAACTATTCGGGAGCTTTAAAAAGGAAAAAGTAACATAGCCGAATAGATGACATAAGCATGACGACGAATCGGTCTTTATCTGGACAAAGATGCACGTGCGCAAGACCGTGACCGATCCCCGTGATTATCAACATTAAATAGTAAATGAGGTAAAAGCGCGAGCATAAATATGTAATAAACAAGCATGCATAGATCCAAAGCACTAGTCTACCGCATGTCTAGGTACTTTAAAACCCGTCGGGTACGACACCAAGCGAATCTATCCACCGCATGATACAACTTGCTTGGAATCGTGCCACCTTCCACAAACAGATCTATCCACCGCATGATACGATCTAATTATGGAAAGCTAAAAGCATACAATATTTAAAGCATGAATCATGCACGTGTTTTACTCATGAAGAACATAACCGAACACGGCCGAAACCGTACCGATTCGGGGTCCATGAAGAAGGAACGAACATTACCAAGTAAGATAAATCTATCAGATTGATTTGAAATCTAATCCACCGGATGATTAGCTCCAAAACAACCCAAAAACCTGCATCTACCGCGTGATACCCAATTCTTTCAAGATTTATACTAGCTTTGGCAAGCTTGAACCCGCAACACGTAACAACCTAGATCGATTCGGTTTCGGCTATCGAAGAGCATGTGATCCACGTGTTAATTTAGCCAAAGGCACGAACTTGATTCTCATAAGGATCATCAAAAGGGATGAAGCCGATCCAAACCCATCTAGATTGGGAAAAGAGGTGTTACATGAATTTAAACATAAAGCAAAAACTCAAAGCAGCACATGGTAACTTAATGAATCTATTGAATTTTGCCAAAATTCAATAGAGCCGATAACTAGCTTCAAGCTAGATCTTAGCGTACCGCATGGCTCATGACCTAACAAGAAACCTTCTTGAACCAAGCTTGAATCTACCGCATGAGACTAAGCATGGTAACAAGACTACTTGCATCAGATCTAAATCCACCGCATGATACTAGATATGATACAAGGTTGCCGGTACTCACGGAGGTCGACGGATCGATGAACCCTCTCGAAGAACTCGACGACACGACAGATGGACTCTAGGGTTTGGCGTAAAGCCGGTTTGTATTGAGAATGATTTCGTCTATCTGTTACATACATTCAGGGTTCATATTTATACCCTGCCAAGCATGAGCTCGAATGGATTTGATACCTAATTTATCTCTAAGCTCGATCGCTTATCCATCCATTCGTCCTATCCGCTTGGGCCACGTCACCATTCAATCCCACAAAATCAGCTCAACAGTTTCCTTGCCGAACGGAAGCAGATAGCCGACCGCGGATTTTTTCTGCCGAATGCATCTGAAGAAGCCTTCCTTCCACCGGATGGATTTGTCACCGAGCTGGCCCCACAAGTCAGACTCCTTACCAAATATTGGTGTTAGCACATGCCTCTTCAATTACGGGATAAAAGTGATTTTATTCCGGAATTGACTCCAGCCACCAACGTCTTCAAATCGAATCTGTTCAACACCTGTTCTCTCCCTTCGCAATCCGTCGGAGTCTTCGCTCAGATCCAAACCCTAGATCCCCTTTCTTTGAGCTCAAATCCTCAATGGCGGGTCAAAATCAAGCCGCTCAAGTAAATTCCTCCACCAGAAGCTTCATTCGGCACTTAGATTTTCAATTTTTACCTGAGATTTCTTCTCCGCTTTCCCTCAGGAGCTTTCTACTAAGCTTTTGATTCGCACCGAGACCAATTCGACATCTTACTTCCTTGGTCCTGTGGGAGTTTCTGATCCTCGCGAATCATCGCAGCCGAATCCCAAAGGATCCCCTTTAAAGCAGCTTTAACTAAGCCTCCCCTGTGGCAGGATGCTTTTAAGAACTGGCCTTTGCCCCCAATCGCAGGCTGGAAGAATTGGTACCAAAGAGTCCTTGCAGATAAGAGTGCCAGGACCCAAAACTAGGATACCCTCCGCATTGCTCAATGCTTTGAGCTGTCTTTGGCCGAGACCCCCAAAAACGAAGACCTCTTGATAGCAGCTTGCCACTTCAGGTCAAATGGCGTCAACGCCTTCCTTTTTGGTCACGGCCCAATGTCCCCAACTCTGGCCGATGTATACATGATCACCAGCCTTGACATTACAGGATCTGTTCGTCCCTGGGATTTCAAAGGTTCCACAAGACAAACAGGGGTGAAACCAGGGAGTGGATACAAAAATTATATCCAAAATCATATGAAAGATGGTCCCCTTGGTGAAGTTGAATACAGGGCATTCTTGAACATGTGATTGTGCAGGTTCATCTTCTGTGGTAAAGCCAATGAGCCCACTCTGAATCACATTGTAATGGCTTCACACTTAGCCAATGGTAATCGCCTTCCCCTTGGGAAATACCTCCTGGGCAGTGTGTATCACATGCTTCATCAAACTGTCACCCAAATGTACCCCAGCCAGAGGATAGCATGTGTCAATGGTCCTTGGTGGTTTGTACAAATGTGGTTGCAACTGCACATGCACCTGATTGTTGGTGTTGACCTGAACACCCGGCTCTTCCCTTCATCCAGTTATCATGAAGGGGAACCCCAAGTCACCACAGGATGCCACACCTACGGAGAAGCTGCTTCAACTGTTCTCATCAAGCAGAATGTCAGCCAGCTATTCGAGCTCTTCTTCAAAGGTTTCCCAAATCCTCTCTGGCTCCCTTATTTGGACAATGATAATTTAACTCTCCCCTGTGAGTTCTCCTTTGAAGCTGGACACCAAGATGGAAGATTTCTGGAAATCCTCAATATCCTCATTCATCCATGCATTCTGCCAGCTGAATTTAGTGGAGGGAGGCTGAACCATAGCACTTATGAATACTACCAGCCCAACATGATGGCTCGACAACTTGGATGTGGCCAGATGCCCCCAAGGCTATTTCTACATGAATTTCTCAAGCCCAGAGAGGAAGTCAAAGAACTTACTCAAACCAGCAGGGTTTTTCAGTATGTATGCAGTTCAACTGTTTACACCTGGCCCTTCACACCTACAACAGTAGCTCATCCCACCTTCGACTCCTGGTGGCAAGAATTCCATGATCACATTTTCAGTGAGCCTGTACACTTATTTTGTATAGAGTTGATGCCTGATTTTCAGCCAACTTCAGAGGTAACATAATTATTCCTTTCCTTAAATCAGACACTTCTTCCTCTAACCATGGTCTTATATTTTTGCCCACAGAACATAGTGCCTGCCCCTCTAGCCAGGGAGATCGCTTACAATGCAGTAGGCCAAATCTCAGCATTGGGATTTAAATCACCAACCCTGGCTCAACTGATGGCTAGATATGCTACAACAGACCCGGCTTCGTCGGTACCGATGACAAAAGGCAAGGCCTGTCTCTGATCGCACCTCCAACTGCCAAGAGGAGAAGAACCATCAAGAAAGTCCTTATTGAGGTAAAATTCTCTCTTTCTTGATCACAGGACTACTCTTTTCTGATAAATCTCGTCTTGTGTGATTTCAGACTAGAACTCAGCAGCCTTCAATTTCAGAACCTGCCAATGCCCCATCCACTGGTATGACGTTTACTGTCCTTTCCTTAAAGATGCACACTGGCATTCATTCTTAATCTGGCATTTGCAGGGGAAACAATGGAGGATCAACTTGTGGATGTCCCCGTATTTCAGCATGCAAGTCCACCCAAGGCTGAGCCATCTTCCCAAGTAGAGATCTTATCTTCATCAGGGACTCAATCACCCCCTACTCAGACAGAAACACCAACCTCTCCAGAGGTAAATTTCCCCATCCAACCAGAACCATCAAGTCCTTCAAGGGCTCAATCACCCGTTGGCCAGGCAGAAACATCAACCTTAGCAGAGGTGAACCCATTTCCTCTCCAGCCAGAAGCTTCCGAGTTGCCAGAAACTGCATCAGCACCCTCTCACACAGAAGCTTCAGCTTTGCCTGGAACATCCTCTTCACCAGTGATTCCAGGGGTCGTCCCTGAACAAAATCCTGCTCCGGTTCAGGAAGTCAGGCATGAGGTAAACATTTGCACCTAATCCTGTTATCCTTTACTTCCAATACTCCTGACTCGGCAATATTACTCTCTCAGGATCAGGCTCCATCATCATCAAACCTATCAATGGGGACAGTTGCCGAGACAAGGGAAGGAGTGCCTCAAACTTTGTCAGAGATAGTGCAAGAAAAACTCAAGGAAATTTTCGCTTGGCTGCAAAGAGATGCACGAGATCAATTCAAAGATCTCGATCACTTTAAAAAATGCTTGGACCTATCAGCCGAGAACTCCTTGAGGACATCAATGCCTCACTTGAAACTATCTTTGACCTGGATATTCATTACGTGGCCATAAGACGAGCTCTGAGAAAGGTGTCTTCCCGCCCAGCTGTCGAACAGAAGAGGGCCAAAGCTGAACAAGCCGATAGATGATGTGTTCCTTGACGAATTCAACCATGTTTTCCTACGTCACCTTCTTTAGTGGAATCGCCTCAACCCATTTAGTAAAATAGTCTGTAGCCAAAAGCACAAACTCATGCCCATTGCTGGATGGTGGATTAATCTGGCCAATCAGGTCTATACCCCAGCCCCTGAATGGCCATGGCTTGATAATGGGATTTAATGCTGATGCAGGAACCCTTTGAATATTTCCAAATCTCTGGCAGTCTTGACATCCCTTGTAATACTCAAAGCAGTCCTCTAATATTGTCGGCCAAAAGCACTCAGCTTGCCTGATAACCCATTTCATGCGGTAGGCCGATTGGTGTGCTCCACATATCCCATCATGCACTTCACTCATCATCCTTTTAGCTTCCTATGGACCCAGGCATCGTAACAATACCCCATCTAATGATTTGTAAAACAAATTATCATCTAGAAGAACGAATTTTATGGCCTTGTACCTGAGCTTCCTAGAGACTTTTCGGGATGGGTCTTTCAAATAGTCAACGATCTCTTTTCTCCAATCATCTCCCGCAAGATCCATTCCCAGCGCGCATATGTCTGTAGCGAACGCCTCTTGACTCTCTTTATAACCCGAGGCGCTTTGAGCCAGCCTGTTTGCCTCTTTGTTATGTTCCCTATTAATATGCTGTAGAGTCACCAACGGAAAGCTCTTCAAGATTTCCCTGCATTCTTCGTAGTAACTCCTCAGCGCTTCACTTTTACATTCGTACTGGCTGTTCAATTGCATTATTACCAACTCTGAATCTCCATAAACCTCAACCGAAACGGCCCCGGCTTCTCTCAAATGTTGAAGCCCCCGAAGCAATGCCTTGTACTCAGCCTGATTGTTTGTAACAGTGGGCTGTATAGGGATGGCAAACTCAAACATCTCACCTCTAGGCAAAATCAGCAGAATCCCTACTCCCCCACCTTTGCCATATGATGACCCATCAAAAAATAAAGCTCAAGGGGTAATTTCGAGCAAATCAATTGATGGATCGCGATGTTCAGTTATAAAATCGGCAATGATCTGACCTTTAATAGCTTTTGCCGATTCGAACTTTAACTCGAACTCTGATAAAGCCAGGATCCATTTGCCAATCCCGCTATTCAAAATTGGCATAGATAACATGTGTTTTATTACGTCGAACTTAGAATATACAATGCATTCGACATTCAACAAGTAGTGCCGAAACTTTGTACACGAGTAGTACACGCATAGGCACATCTTCTCTGCAGCCGAATACCAGGTTTCGGGATCAAGTAATTTTCGGCTAAGATACGCTACTACCCGCTCCTTTCCTTCGAATTCTTGAATAAGGGCCAATCCAATGGTTTGGGTATCGGCCGCCACGTACAACTTGAAAGGCTTATCCAACTGAGGAGGAACCAGTACTGGTGGCTCTTTCATGTATTGCTTGATCTCGTCAAAAGCCTTTTGTTGTTCGTCACCCCACGTGAACTTCTGATCTTTCTTAAGTTTCAGCAATGGAGAAAACGGCAAAACCTTCTGTGACAGATTTGAGATGAATCTCCTTACAAAATTAATCTTGCCGAGCAGTGATTGCAATTCCTTGAGATTAGTCGGAGGGACAACTTCATCAATGGTCTTCATGCTTTTCTTGCCAACTTCGATCCCCCTTTCGTGGACTAAGAACCCCAAAAACTCTCCAGCTGATACCCCAAAAGCGCATTTGTTTGGATTCATCTTCAAACCATGCTTTCGGGTGCATTCCAAGGTCCTTTTCACGTCTTCCAAATGCGTGTCATGACTCAGAGACTTGAACACGAGATCATCAATGTAAATTTCGACAATTTTGCCGATCAGCTCGTGAAAGATGTAGTTCATGGCTCGCTGATAAGTTGCACCGGCATTATTCAACCCAAATGTCATGACTATCCTTTCAAACAGGCCTATGTGACCAGGACATCTGAAGGCTGTCTTTGATATATCCTCTATTGCTATAAAAATTTGGTTATACCCCGCATTACCATCCATGAAATTGATGACCTTGTGTCCAGCAGCGGCGTCAACCAACAAATCGGCAACAGGCATGAGGTAACCATCCATGGGAGTAGCTCTGTTTAAATCCCTGAAATATATGCAGACCCTCATCTTTCCATTCTTCTTGTAGACAGAGACAATATTAGAGATCCACTCCGCATATCTACATGGCCGAATGAAGTTTGCATCAAGTAATCTTTCAACTTCTTTCTTCACATCGGCCAATACTTCGTCTTTGTAGATTTTCCGGGGAGGTTGCTTGTATGGTTTAAAACCAGATTTGATTGGCAACTGATGCTCAACGATGGAACGCTCCAGTCCAGGCATCTCCGAATAATCCCAGGCGCATCAATCTTTGTATTCTTTAAACAAATTGATCAATTCCTCCCTGAAGTCTGAGTGCAGGTTTGCGCTGTTGAATGTCGGCCTTGGTTTGTCACTGCTTCCAATGTCAACCTCCTCTAATTTATCGGCCGACATGAATCCTCGCCCCAACTTGCCGTCAGTACCATCGATAGGGTTATCCATTAAAAATTGCTATAAGAGCCAACTGCTTGAATCGACAGGGTTGATCGCTGCTGACAGGCTCAACAGGACCTTCTCCCCAGTCTTTTCCTAAGAAACAGTCAATGCCTTGATATTCCCAGAAAGCTGGTTCCACATTTGGAACGCTCATGGAGTCATCTACTTGGACCACCTCAATATCATCATGTACCCATTGGATGAGCTACTGATGCATGGTAGATGGGACGCAGCAGTTGGCGTGAATCCAGTCCCGTCCAAGCAGTAGGCTGTAGGCTCCTTTACCTTCGATGACAAAGAAGGTTGTGAGCAGTGTTTTGGACCCGATCATCAGATCCATGTGGGCGCATCCCTTGGTGTCTGAGGGATTCCCGGCGAAATCGTTTAGTATTATGCTTGTAGGTGTCAGATCGCCAGGGCCCATGCCAAGCTTCCTGAAAGTGGTGTACGGCATTACATTGACCGCCGCTCCACCGTCGACAAACATCTTGGTCAATGCCTTGCCATTGACATATCCCTTCAAGTACAGCGGCCTCATGTGTCGATTTTTGGCCGGTTTGTCGAAGACGGCATGCTTGGCTAGCACTAGCTGCGCCATCAGTCCCTCAAGCAGTTCATCGTCCAGGTACACCTCTTCCTGCACAACCTGATTAGCAGGAGCCATAAATTCATTCGGCAGAAAATATACCATACACGCTGGAGCAGAACGGTTTGACCCTTCAGGTTTATCCTTTGGACGCCACACCTGTCTTGTCCGGATCCCTGCCCTGCCTCGGTTCGCGGTTCCTCAAGCGTTGAACCCTCCTTTTACGACTCTTTCTTAGGCCGGGCGGGCACCATTGCCCCTTTTGCCGGATGTACTCGTCCTCGTCTTCCTCCCCGATCGGCCCACCTCAAATAAGCTTGTCTCTTCCTGGGATGATCAATGATTTCAATTTTCTGACGCCGATCCTCGCTAGGATGTATCCTTCCAATTCTTTCATGGACGGATCGGCGATTGGCAGTCTCCTGCCTATACTCAAAATACCTATCAATGCACTCAGGGCAGTTTCTCAGCGTGGGAAGCTTCAACCCTTCGTTCCAGCAGTGCCTGAAGAATGCACACCCCCCCGGTGCGCGCGCTCTCGCTCGCGCGTATATTGCTCTAGATCTCTCTCCTGCGTGCTTCCTCTTCGGCCCTGCGCCTCTCCTCCTCGTGCTTTCATTTCTGGTAGCGCTCTTTCTCCAGCTGGCGCTGCCACTTATTGAGGAGGATGCGCGTGGTCACCCTGGGTTTGGCCCTGGACGATTCCCCGATCTCGACATTGCTCTTGAGAACGCGGGGGGCTTCACCATGCACCTGCTCCAAGGTCACTTGACGTTCTGGGTCTACTGCTCCATCCTGCCTTGCCTTGGCTGAAGTCAAGACTTTGACCTTGCCCTTCTCCTCGGCTGTTACTATGTTGACGGAAAAGCCTATCATGTTCTGGGGAAAAGGGTGGCCGTCAAGTTTCATCTTGTTATCGAACTTGAGATGCCCCTCCTGGATGGCTCTCTGGATCCTCATCCTGAAGACCCTGCAGTCATTGATGGAGTGAGAATTCCTGTCGTGGAAGCCGCAGTAACGTTTCTCTTTTACTCCATCGGGCCGAAGCATGGAGTGCCTCTCAGGCAACTTGATTCGGCCTTCCTTCACCAGGAACTCGAACAGCTTATCAGCTTTAGTGACGTCGAAATCGTAGGTGCCTTTCGTCTATTTGACCCAGCGCTGATTCATGGTCAATGGTTCCTTCCCCCACATGATTTCGGCCGCAGCCACATCCTGGTCATCATCAGAGTCCTCCGTTTGGTCGGCTTTTTCCAGAAACTGATTGTAGATATCCGCCACGTCGTGCTGTTTGCCGAACCTGGCATCTTTCTTAAAACCATAGGCTTGGTTGCTCATTAACGACAACTTTTGGGACAGTTGACCCAGGTTTTCGAATTCCATGCCAAACAGATTTCCACGCACGGCCGGCATCATCCCGGCGACGGCCATGTCAGCCAACTGGTCATCTGGTAGATTTAGCGAAAAACACATGCCCTTGACTTCTCTGAACCTCCTGAGGAACTCCAAGGGCGTCTCACTGTGTCTCTGCTTCAGGGTAGCAAGGTCGATCAGCTTCTTTTTCGTGCTGCCGCTGAAATAGTGGGCGTGGAATTTCTGTTCCAGCTCCTTCCATGGGCCAACTGATTGAGGGGGCAAAGATGAAAACCATTGGAACGCCGCGCCCGTCAGTGACATGGGGAAGTATCTAACTCTGAACGCTTCTTCAGATGAGCACTCTCCAAGCTGCATCAGGTAGCGAGCAATATGCTCCACCGTGCTCATGTCATCCTGCCCAGAAAACTTTGTAAATTCCGTCGGAGGCTTTACTCTTGGCGGTAGGATCACGTTATAATACCACTCCGGGAACGGAGGCGTGTAGGTAGGCCCTTGCATTTTTGGTTTGAGGCCGAATTGATTCTGCATCAAGTCGGACATCTTCTGCGCCAGGATATCATCCTCCTGCGTGCCCGTAGCTGGTCCGTAAACCGGATTCGGGAGAGCATCGATGGCTCCGTAGTTCGCCACCTCGTGGTAGCCTCCGCCGTACAATTTCTCTGCGCAATCTCGTTGTTAGCCGGGGGCAATCCCCGTAGCCGGAAGCAAGTGGGGCTCCAGGCGAGCCGAATGCCGGCTCCCCCGTACGTGGGCCGGTACGGGTTCGGCCGTTGCACGGGTTGAGCCGCGCCGCCCTACGGTGGTGGCCGGACCGGTCACCCTCCCTCTGCGCGCCCGTAGTGGGGGTCGAACCGGGCCGGCCTCCAGCACCTTGTGGAGGAGGCTGGAAGGCTTGGCTCCCAACGCTCTGTGGAGGAGGCTGGGCTAGCTGGCTCTGCAATGGCGGTTGAGAACTGGACTCACCCACCTCTGTGGTGCCTCCTTGGAAGGGTGTTCGATTGAACACTTGCTCCATGCCTGGACCGAAGACAGCCACCATCATTTGTTTGAATGCACTCAGGAAAGCTCTATGGTGCCTACTTAAGACGTGGTCCGCGGTATCTCGGAACGCTTGCATGCATTCCTCCCTCTCCTGCTGGGTTGTAGCGTCACTCTCTCATGGTAACAACACCCTGGGCATCACATTTTTTAAGTATGGGACGCCGCTCCTGTTCTTCTTGAATGATAGCAAACACTTCTGTTGGAATTGATCCACGGCATCCTGCAGCTGTTGCCGTTGTTCCGGAGAGAGGTCTTCGACATTGACATCCATGATATCCCCGATGTCAGGCATCTTGGTTTTCGGCTGTGGTCCCACTGGGCGTGCCAAAAAGTGTGTTGACGCAAAATCCACACCTAGCGCCAAGCACACAGCAAGCCGAACAAGCTGGCTTCACACGCGAAGAGATCACAAGACGTGCCAGTCAATTTTCCCTAAAAATTGACAAAAGACAGAGTAGTTAAATTCCAAAGCTTGGAACTTGCCGGGTGGTACCAGACAGTTCCATATTTATTGCTATAGAGCCAAATGGGATGACATATAGCTATAGAAAACTATCTGCCAGCAAACTGAAACTATTCGGGAGCTTTAAAAAGGAAAAAGTAACATAGCCGAATAGATAACATAAGCATGACGACGAATCGGTCTTTATCTGGACAAAGATGCACGTGCGCAAGACCGTGACCGATCCCCGTGATGATCAACATTAAATAGTAAATGAGGTAAAAGCGCGAGCATAAATATGTAATAAACAAGCATGCATAGATCCAAAGCACTAGTCTACCGCATGTCTAGGTACTTTAAAACCCGTCGGGTACGACACCAAGCGAATCTATCCACCGCATGATACAACTTGCTTGGGATCGTGCCACCTTCCACAAACAGATCTATCCACCGCATGATACGATCTAATTATGGAAAGCTAAAAGCATACAATATTTAAAGCATGAATCATGCATGTGTTTTACTCATGAAGAACATAACCGAACACGGTTGAACAGCCGATTCGGGGTCCATGAAGAAGGAACGAACATTACCAAGTAAGTTAAATCTATCAGATTGATTTGAAATCTAATCCACCGGATGATTAGCTCCAAAACAACCCAAAAACCTGCATCTACCGCGTGATACCCAGTTCTTTCAAGATTTATACTAGCTTTGGCAAGCTTGAACCCGCAACACGTAACAACCTAGATCGATTCGGTTTCGGCTATCGAAGAGCATGTGATCCACGTGTTAATTTAGCCAAAGGAACGAACTTGATTCGCATAAGGATCATCAAAAGGGATGAAGCCGATCCAAACCCATCTAGATTGGGCAAAGAGGTGTTACATGAATTTAAACATAAAGCAAAAACTCAAAGCAACACATGGTAACTTAATGAATCTATTGAATCTTGCCAAAATTCAATAGAGCCGATAACTAGCTTCAAGCAAGATCTTAGCCTACCGCATGGCTCATGACCTAACAAGAAACCTTCTTGAACCAAGATTGAATCTACCGCGTGACACTAAGCATGGTAACAAGACTACTTGCATCAGATCGAAATCCACCGCATGATACTAGATATGATACAAGGTTGCCGGTACTCACGGAGGTCGACGGATCGATGAACCCTCTCGAAGAACTCGACGACACGACAGATGGACTCTAGGGTTTGGCGTAAAGCCGGTTTGTATTGAGAATGATTTCGTCTATCTGTTACATACATTCAGGGTTCATATTTATACCCTGCCAAGCATGACCTCGAATGGATTTGATACCTAATTTATCTCTAAGCTCGATCGCTTATCCATCCATTCGTCCTTTCCGCTTGGGCCACGTCACCGTTCAATCCCGCAAAATCAGCTCAACAGTTTCCTTGCCGATCGGAAGCAGATAGCCGACCGCGGATTTTTTCTGCCGAATGCATATGAAGAAACCTTCCTTCCACCGGACGGATTTCTCACCGAGCTGGCCCCACGAGTCAAACTCCTTACCAAATTTTGGTGTTAACACATAGAACTAATCTTACTTTTAGCTAATTTTATAGAAGTTAGTTTATAAAAAGTATGGTCACTGATAATGGAGATCAAAATGGCCATCACGTGACCTCTGTATGTCATTGTATCACAAGTCCCCAAGCTAAAAACTAGTCAGCTTCTAGCTTTTGAACCTCTGCATCAAACACATTTATGAATTCACGTATTGTGTTGAGATGATCAACATGTTAAGGAAGAATGTAGGTAGGCCTTCAGTTCTCATCATCCAGTTCATAACAGTATACATCATCGAATTCACCCTTTTTCATCTTTCTCTTTGTTAATTTACTTCTTAATATAACGAAACATAAAACTAATCTTAATATTGCATTTAGTTAATTTTATAGAAGTTAGTTTATAAAAAGTATGGTCACTGATAATGGAGATCAAAATGGCCATCATGTGACCGCTTATGTCATTGTATCACAAGTCCCCAAGCTAAAAACTAGTCAGCTTCTAGCTTTTGAACCTCTACATCTAACACATTTATGAATTCACGTTTTGTGTTGAGATGATCAACATGTTAAGGAAGAATGTAGGTAGGCCTTCAGTTCTCATCATCCAGTTCATAACAGTATACATCATCGAATTCACCCTTTTTCATCTTTCTCTTTGTTAATTTACTTTTTAATATAACGAAACATAGAACTAATCTTAACATTGCATTTATTTAATTTTATAGAAGTTAGTTTATAAAAAGTATGGTCACTGATAATGGAGATCAAAACGGCCATCAAGTGACCTCTGTATGTCATTGTATCACAAGTCCCCAAGCTAAAAACTAGTCGGCTTCTAGCTTTTGAACCTCTCCTGCTAACACATTTATGAATTCACGTATTGTGTTGAGATGATCAACATGTTAAGGAAGAATGTAGGTAGGCCTCCAGTTCTCATCATCTAATTCATAACGGTATAGATCATCGAACTCACCCTTCTTCATCTTTGTCTTTGTTAATTTACTTTTCAATATAACAGAACATAGAAATAATCTTAATTTTGCATTTAGCTAATTTTATAGAAGTTAGTTTATAAAAAGTAAGGTCACTGATAATGGAGATCAAAATGGCCTTCAAGTGACCTCTGTATGTCATTTTATCACAAGTTCCCAAGCTAAAAACTAGTCAGCTTCTAGCTTTTGAAGCTCTGCTTCAAACACATTTATGAATTCACGTATTGTGTTGAGATGACCAACATGTTAAGGAAGAATGTAGGTTGGCCTTCAGTTCAAATCATCGAGTTCATAACTGTATACATCATCGAATTCACCCTTTTTCATCTTTCTCTTTGTTAATTTACTATTTAATATAACGAAACATAGAACTAATCTTAATATTGCATTTAGCTAATTTTATAGAAGTTAGTTTATAAAAAGTATGGTCACTGATAATGGGGATCAAAACGACCATCAAGTGACCTCTGTATGGCATTGTATCACAAGTCCCCAAGCTAAAAACTAGTCAGATTCTAGCATTTGAACCTCTGCTTCAAACACATTTATGAATTCACGTTTTGTGTTGAGATGATCAACATGTTAAGGAAGAATATAGGTAGGCCTTCGGTTCTTACCATCCAGTTCATAACGATATACATCATCGAATGCACCCTTTTTCATTTTTCTCTTTGTTAATTTACTTTTTAATATAACGGAACATAGAACTAATCCTAATTTTGCATTTAGCTAATTTTATAGAAGTTAGTTTATAAAAAGTATGGTCACTGATAATGGAGATAAACATGACCATCAAGTGACATCTGTATGTCATTGTATTACAAGTCCCCAAGATAAAAACTAGTCAGCTTCTATCTTTTGAACCTCTCCTTCAAACACATTTATGAATTCACGTATTGTGTTGAGATGATCAACATGTTAACGAAGAATGTAGGTAGGCCTCCAGTTCTCATCATCCAGTTCATAACGGTATACATCATTGAATTCACCCTTCTTCATCTTTCTTTTTGTTAATTTACTTTTTAATATAACGGAATATAGAACTAATCTCAATTTTGCATTTAGCTAATTTTATAGAAGTTAGTTTATAAAATGTATGGTCACTGATTATGCAGATCAAAATGGCCATCAAGTGACCTCTGTATATCATTGTATCACAAGTCCCCAAGCTAAAAACTAGTCAGTTTCTAGCTTTTGAACCTCTGCTTCAAACACATTTATGAATTCACGTATTGTGTTGAGATGATCAACATGTTAAGGAAGAATGTAGGTAGGCCTCCAGTTCTCATCATCCAGTTCATAACGGTATACATCATCGAATTCACCCTTCTTCATCTTTCTTTTTGTTAATTTACTTTTTAATATAACAGAACATAGAACTAATCTTAATTTTTCATTTAGGTAATTTTATAGAAGTTAGTTTATAAAATGTATGGTCACTGATAATGGAGATCAAAACGGCCATCAAGTGACCTCTGTATGTCATTGTATCACAAGTCCCCAAGCTAAAAACTAGTCAGCTTCTAGCTTTTGAACCTCTGCTTCAAACACATTTATGAATTCACGTATTCTGTTGAGATGATCGACATGTTAAGGAAGAATGTAGGTAGGCCTCCAGGTCTCATCATCCAGTTCATAACGGTATACATCATCGAATTCACCCTTCTTCATCTTTCTCTTTGTTAGTTTACTTTTTAATATAACGGAACATAAAACTAATCTTTATTTAGCTAATTTTATAGAAGTTAATTTATAAAAGTATGGTCACTGATAATGGGGATCAAAATGGCCATGAAGTGTCCTCTGTATATCATTGTATCACAAGTCCCCAAGCTAAATACTAGTCAGCTTCTAGCTTTTGAACCTCTGCTTGAAACACATTTATGAATTCACGTTTTGTGTTGAGATGATCAACATGTTAAGGAAGAATGTAGGTAGGCCTTCAGTTCTTATCATCCAGTTCATAACGATATACATCATTGAATGCACCCTTTTTCATTTTTCTCTTTTTTAATTTACTTTTTAATATAACAGAACATATAACTAATCCTAATTTTGCATTTAGCTAATTTTATAGAAGTTAGTTTATAAAAAGTATGGTCACTGATAATGGAGATAAACATGACCATCAAGTGACCTCTGTATCTCATTGTATTACAAGTCCCCAAGATAAAAACTAGTCAGCTTCTATCTTTTGAACCTCTCCTTCAGACACATTTATGAATTCACGTATTGTGTTGAGATGATCAACATGTTAACGAAGAATGTAGGTAGGCCTCCAGTTCTTATCATCCAGTTCATAACGGTATACATCATCGAATTCACCCTTGTTCATCTTTCTTTTTGTTAATTTACTTTTTAATATAATGGAACATAGAACTAATCTTAATTTTGCATTTAGCTAATTTTATAGAAGTTAGTTTATAAAATGCATGGTCACTGATAATGCAGATCAAAATGGCCATCAAGTGACCTCTGTATATCATTGTATCACAAGTCCCCAAGCTAAAAACTAGTCAGCTTCTAGCTTTTGAACCTCTGCTTCAAACACAGTTATGAATTCACGTATTGTGTTGAGATGATCAACATGTTAAGGAAGAATGTAGGTAGGCCTCCAGTTCTCATTATCTAATTCATAACGGTATACATCATCGAACTCACCTTCTTCATCTTTCTCTTTGTTAATTTACTTTTAAATATAACAGAACATAGAACTAATCTTAATTTTCCATTTAGCTAATTTTGTAGAAGTTAGTTTATAAAATGTATGGTCACTGATAATGGAGATCAAAATGGCCATCAAGTGACCTCTATATGTCATTGTATCACAAGTCCCCAAGCTAAAAACTAGTCAGCTTCTAGCTTTTGAACCTCTGCTTCAAACACATTTATGAATTCACGTATTGTGTTGAGATGATCAACATGTTAAGGAAGAATGTAGGTAGGCCTCCAGGTCTCATCATCCAGTTCATAACGGTATACATCATTGAATTCACCCTTCTTCATCTTTCTCTTTGTTAATTTACTTTTTAATATAACGGAACATAGAACTGATCTTAATTTAGCTAATTTTATAGAAGTTAATTTATAAAAGTATGGTCACTGATAATGGGGATCAAAATGGCCATGAAGTGTCCTCTGTATATAATTGTATGATAAGTCCCAAAGCTAAATACTAGTCAGCTTCTAGCTTTTGAACCTCTGCTTCAAACACTTTTATGCATTCACGTATTGTGTTGAGATGATCAACATGTTAAGGAATAATGTAGGTAGGCATCCAGTTCTCATCATCCAGTTCATAACGGTATACATCATCGAATTCACCCTTCTTCATATTTCTCTTTGTTAATTTACTTTTTAATATAACGGAACATAGAACTAATCTTAATTTAGCTAATTTTATAGAAGTTAATTTGTAAAAGTATGGTCACTGGTAATGGGGATCAAAATGGCCATGAAGTGTCCTCTGTATATCATTGTGTCACAAGTCCCCAAGCTAAATACTAGTCAGCTTCTAGCTTTTGAACCTCTGCTTGAAACACATTTATGAATACACGTATCGTGTTGAGATGATCAACATTTTAAGGATGAATGTAGGTAGGCCTCCATTTCTCATCATCTAGTTCATAACGGTATACATCATCAAATTCACTCTTCTTCATCTTTCTCTTTGTTAGTTTACTTTTTAATATGATGTAGATGAATCGTCAATGGATGAATGCCGACAGACGATCCCTGGAGTACATTGTTGGCATGCAAGCTTTTCTCGAAGTGGCCAAAGCCAACAAGAACCCAAAGGGATTCAAGTGTTGTCCATGATCTTTGTGCAGAAACGACAAAAACTACTCTGACTGGGGGACTCTTCACCTCCACTTGATTAAAAACGGATTCATGGCAAACTATGTGCTTTGGACCAGGCACGGTGAAAGAGGGGTTGTGATGGAAGAGAACAAAAATGAGGAGCATGATAATAACATTCATGACTGGGCCGCGGGGTAAGATTTTGCGGATACTTTAATGGAAGATGCTAACGAAGAAGAGGTACCAGAAGACGGCCATGTGGACGATCTTGGTCAAGTTCTAAAAGATTCACAAAGGGACTGTGAAAATTATAATGAAAAGGCAAAGTTGCGTCGTATGATAAAAGATCATAGAAAACTATTGTACCCAGATTGCAAACCGGGTCACAAAAAGCTTGGTACTACACTTGAAATGTTGCAATGGAAGGCACAATATGGTGTGTTTGATAAAGCATTTGAGGGGATGCTAAAAATGGTGAAGGACAAGCTTCCCGAGAACAATGAATTACCGTCAACAACATATGAAGCGAAACAGACTGTGTGCCCTCTGGGTTGGAGGATCAGAAGATCCATGCCTGCCCTAATGATTGCATCCCATACCGAGGCACGGAACAAGAGAATTTGGAAGCTTGTCCTGTGTGCACCGCGCTACGTTATAAGATCCGGAGAGATGATGATCCTGGTGCTCCCGAGGGGACACCTCCCGAGGTGACGAAAGTACCGGCGAAGGTTATGTGGTATTTTCCTATAATACCACGTTTGAAGCGTTTGTTTAGGAACAAAGAAAATGCTAAGTTGATGACATGGCACAAAAGCGATCGTAAGCAAGACCACATGCTGAGAGATCCGGCAGATGGGTCTCAATGGAGAAAGATTGATAGAAAATACAAAGATTTTGTTGGGAAAGCAAGAAACATAATATTTGGTTTAAGCACAGATGGCTTCAATCCATTTGGTGAGTTTAGCAGTGGTCATAGCACTTGGTCTGTGACACTATGCATGTTCATCCTTCCTGGTTGGATGTGCATGAAGTGAAAGTTCATTATGATGCTGGTGCTAATCAAGGTCCAAAACAACCTGGCAACTACATTGATGTGTATCTAAGACCATTGGTTGATGAACTATTACTGCTGTGGAAGAAAGATGGTGTACATGTGTGGGATGAGAATAAGCAAGAGAACTTCAACCTAGGAGCATTGTTATTCATTACCATCAACGATTGGCCTACTTTAAGTAACCTATCTAGGCACTCAAACAAAGGATATCGGGCCTGCACCCACTATTTACATAAAACAGACGGTATTCATCTGAAAATATGTAAGAAGGTTGTGTATATGGGTCATAGTCGCTTTCTTCCTGAGAAGCATCCCTTAAGGAAGAAAAGGTTTGCATTGGAAAGGAAAGGCTGATCATCGTACAAAGCCCCCCCTTTTAAAGGTGAGGAGATATTTGAGATGGTAAAGGATCTAAGGGTTGTCTTTGGAAAGGGTGACAGTAGTGAACCTGTTCCACATGATGCTAATGGGTGTGCACCAATGTGGAAGAAGAAATCTATATTTTGGGAGTTACCTTATTGGGAAATTCTTGAGGTCCGGAATGCTATTAACGTGATGCACTTGATGAAGAATCTTTGTCTGAATGTCCTAGGCTTTTTGGGTTGTTACAAGAACTCTAAGGATACATTGGAAGCACGACGGGACCAGAAAAATATCCATAGGAATGAAGCACCTCCGATAGAGGTTGATAAGGAAGAAGCAGATCCTGAAGAGGTTGAGGAGGAAGAACAAGATAACTTAGGTCTGTGACAACCCCATCCGAGATAATTCCGTACTATCGCCTAAACCACTCCATTTGGTCATTAAGCGATAATAAAGAAGCATCTCGTTGAGTGTTGCTGGGTTTACACCCTGTAAATCACTTGGAAACACAGAGAGGATCGAACGAAAGCATTAAAACTCCCACGAAGGAGAGTCCAGAGTGCCTTACAAATTAGACTATCACATCCCCGTAGGGGTCATTATTACAAACATAGTTCTTCGACATGAAATTAATTGGTTCAGAGTTTATTGAAAACAGCGTAAGATAACTAAACAATACGATCACATAATAGGAGGCCTGTCCATGATGCCATCACTCTTCGTCATCCACCCATTCCAGCTCCCAGCCGGGTGGAAGTTCTCCGGGCCACACATCAGATGCATTACCTGGAAACAACATTTATAAAGCAAGGCTAAGTATACTAATACTCAGCAAGACTTACCCGTCTAAAAGAAAAGACTTTACCTCTAGTCATGCAGGGCTTTTGGCTAGTGGGTTTGTTTGCCAAAAAGCTACTAAGTGGTGAATCCTTACTTTCACATTTTAGCTCAAGTTCTAGTAGAAGTAATCATTACTAAATATGCGTCTATTACAACCGAAGTTGTACAAGCAATTAATCAAAGTAATAATCTTCACAAAGTTCCATCATAAAGGGATATCATGGCCAGTCGGGTAAGTAGTCTCAGATAACGGTGAAAATCCGTCAACCTAGCCATGAGTTTACCTTCGGTGTTGGCATGACTTTTGTATCTTATTCATTGGTACTAACCCCCGTGGTATAACAAGTTCACTTGTGCATGTCGGTTTTGGAGTTAAGTGTTTACGCAGGGTTTTAACGTTGAAAGCAAGACTTCCGGGATAAGTTCATTAAGCACCTCATGACAAGACTTCGAAGCCCGATACAAGTCAAGCAATGAAGTGAACATGACTCTAAGAGCCCAAGGACCAAGCCCGAGAAGATGATAAACTCCGAGGACCGAACAAGAAAAGTGTTGAATCTTGCAAGACAAGGAGTTGAGTCCAATTCGGAGAGAAACCGACGTCAAGGGCCCACATGCAAAAGGGGAGAACATCTAGAAGACGCAGGAAGCAACACCGGCGAAGCGAGGCCACGAGATGGGCCGAATTGGGCCCAGGCCGGCCGGCCAAGCCGGCCAGCCCAGCCCTTTTCGGGGCCCAATCGGCCTCCCCTTTGACCTAATTTCTTCTCAGGCTATAAATAGCCCCCTGACCGAGAGCCACGCAGAAATCAAGTCGTAATCCGCCGCCGAGGAGTAGAGAAGCTTGAGGGACACCATCTCGGAGATGACGGTCGTGCTAGTTGTCTAGGGTCTCCCTAGCCGGCGTGGGAACCTTGCATGGAAGACCACGTCGGAGCTCCGGAGTGAGGATCAAGATTGAGGGAGGGCCCCGGTGGTGATCTTGTTCATGTAATCATTCATGGTGAAGTTTGTAAGTGAATCCGATTTCTAGCGATCAAGTGCCTTCTCGATGATTTTGTTTTCTTCTTGGTTTTGCTTCTTCTACGATCTAGTTTATAGCTAGATTACATAGGGTGCTCTTGTAGCCGCGGTGGCTAGAGGTGCATACCGGACCGGCCAAGTGATTTCAACTTGTTCTATCGAACTCGCCCTAGACTACCCGCATGAATAGGGATACGTTGTGACGAACGGGGATTCCGAAAGGCGGGTGTTTTCGGAGTCGGATGGGAAGGCCACGATTTAAAGATGCTTTTAATGAGATTCGCTTTACTATCTTCATCTATCTTGTTTGGAGCTACAACATAAGCATGATCTAGATTCTCTAGATTGGTTATCTCTTTCTTTCTCTTGCTACCTCTTTAGTAGATTAGATTAGATTTGTTTTCTTTATGAGTTAGTAGATTAGATGCAATTTGATTCTTCAATAGATAGCTTTACCTTGCTTTACTAGATTGAATCCTTGCGTTGCACATTGTTCCACGGATTCGATACCTTGGGTTCACCACTCGAGGGAAGAAGGGTCCCTTGACTACGACGGGAGACTTGTCCGCTTGCAAGTCTAAATGAACTTTGATACAACTATTAACCGTCAATAAGCCCCTTTTTCTAGCGCCGTTGCCGGGGAACAAGCAATCAAGATCCGATCTAGTATCGCTTATCTTTCAGTTTTTCTTTTGATTTTCTTTTGCATCTCTTATGTTTGATCATCCCCAAAAAGAATAAAAAGAGTCAATCTAATCTAGTTTTGATTAATCCTAATTTTTCTTTTGTTAGATTTTTGTTTTATCACTAACCCTAACCGGAGATGGTTGGCTACCTCTCCAAGAAACCCAAAACTTTGTTTGTGGATGATCCAGGAAAACTTTATAGGCAAAGGTGACATGCAACACAGGCTAAAGGGGTGGAAACCCTAGATTCAAAAGTTGAAGTCGAAGGACCGTCGAAATCTCCAAGGGAATCACCACCTCCAAGTCAAGACGCCGGAAGGCCGTTCAAGATCAACAAGGATGGAAAAGATGGAGATGGAGAAAGAAGCTCAACACCTAAAGGCTGCCAAGGCAAGATCCACATGCGAAGTGTTCATCATGATGAAGATGCTAGAGACGCAAGTGGGACAACTTGTCGGGCGCCCAATGGGTAACAAAGAGGAATATACGAGACAACTCCAAGGTCCTAAGACGGCGAAAGCTACTCAAACTCATTCGGGAGAGATGAAGGATCACACTAGAGACCATGAAGATCACGACCGAAGGAACGGAGTTCGAGATGCCGAGCCACAAGGAAGTTGTTGCATCCGTCAAGACCAAAGGACAAAGCCAGCTTGTGAAGACCAAAAAAATTGACTAAGCCAAAGTGGGTACCCAAGATTGCAACGCCCGCAAAGAGCGTTGATCCGAAGTAATCAAGTGAAGAAGTCTAGCCATGGACTATAAACGAAGCTCTAGGCGGGAGGCAACCCGTTTCGTCGAGTCAAGAATAATCTACCGGGAGGACAACCCGATTCCAGTTTTTTCAAGTCTTTTTAAATATAATTCAGTTTTGAATTTTACTACGCAAAACATTAGACTTAGAATGGTTGAACAATATTAGAGACATAATTCTTGGTTGAATATTTTGCTTGATCATAAACCCTTTACATGAACCATCCTATGTGTTTGTTTGCTTCTTTTCGAGAAACCACAACCAAAACCAAAAAAATTCAGAACCAAACTCAACCCTTCACCCTCATTATGGTGCTGTGGTTGACTTGTTTTTCATGCTAAAAACACTCGAGTAGAGCCACGACTTGTATCTAGATGTTATTTAAATTTCAGCATGTGGTAGGACTCGCGTGAACCTAGAAACTTGATTTTTGGTTGGTTTAAAAATCCATATCCTTGGTTTCTCTAAGATTAGAATTTTTCTAAGCCTCACTTAATTTTATTTCATTCAAAATCTCTCTCATCTAATCAAAATTAGGACCTAAACCTATGCCCCCATGATCAAGCCGGGAAAAGCTTGCTCTCAACTAATGAAGGCAAACAATACCGGTGAGACCGATATCAACGTAGTCAAAAAATATTTTCGACTTACATTTGTTTTTAATGGTTTAAAAACTTCTCTAAATTTGTGCTTGAGCTCTTGCATGGCTCTGAAAAATATTTTTAAATTTCGAAATTAGAGTAGTGCTTAGCCTTAAAACATACTTAGAGGGAGGCAATCAAGTTAACTTGACCATACATGCACCATGATACATCAAGGGATGCCCCTCCAACATCTTTTATCAAACCACATGCAAAGTACAAGAATGGGGGGCAGCCAAGGCCTTGTTTTGTAGGAATATCATGGATTCATGCGAGGCAAGAGAGTATGGAAGTGAATCAAGCGAAAACATCAAGTGGAAGAAGCAATAATTGTCACACCCGATTTTACAAGGAAACCCGAATGCATCTCATATGTGCGCCAGGATCATTTACACACACATGATTAGACAAAACGAGAGTAATACCATTGCTGTAATAAAACGTACAAGAGTTTAAACCAGTATGACATCCTTTATTACATCCATAAGGGTGGACTCGAAGGTCCGAACAAGACGATAACTAAATGACGACGAGCATCTCCATCGCTGACATCCACAGGCATGATGACTGGGGGATCCGCATGCCTAGAACTCCTCGAAGTCGCTCCAATACTCGTCCTCACCTCCGACGTTCTCCTCTGAACAGCGGTAAGCAAGGGTGAGCACACTTATGGTTGGAGCTCAGCAAGTGGGGGAAAAATGCAAGGCCATCAAGGATAGGCTATGGTTCTCGGCGGTAAGCATTTTATAAGTTGGTCAAGTTTTATTAGCAAGCTCCTAGTTACTAGATGCAAGTGTATACCAACCCACTTAGCCTTAACGAAACCTCAAACCAAACCTCCAACCCACAATTTGCATTAATCTTCAAGTTTATTACTCATGTGAGGGTCCAAGCCGCTCGTGACCGTGAGCACGGGCGATCAATCGGTTTTACACTCTGCGAGAGGTTGTACACTTTACCCACGGTTCGTGTTCCCCATCTTGCCCGGGTTAGATAGACCCTTAAACACTTCCAAGGTGAGTGGCTAGGGGTCCACTACGAAGCCTTTACAAAGGAAAGAAGAGAAACCAACGACCGCAACAAGCAAGGCGGAGCGGGCCATAACCCTCCCTAGTGGTCAACACCTTAGCCAAGGCTGCTACCCCAAAAGGACCGGGCTATACCCCTTCAACTCCGGCCCCCTGTGCCCCTCTCGGAAAAGAGCTATCAGCTACCCCACTCTCCTAATTAATTGGCTAAGCCAGAGCCATGTGGACTGTGGTTGTACTGTTATCTTGGGTGGTTCTCCATGTTCCGATTATAACAAGTTGTTTAGTTTAAAGCACAAGCATATACATAAACAAAACTGAGGTGTATAACATAAACAAAGCATAACCATACTTATGTTGAGAAAACTAAGCATTTATCTACCCCAAGCATAAGTTTAAACAGGGTTGATCAAGATAAAGTGGTAAAGCATCTAGTCAAGTCCTTAGCTAGGTGTTTGCCCATCAGATTTATGCATAACAACAGGAATAGTAAACATTGTTTAGCATGCATTGTCATAGGTTCAAAAAGATTATGCAGAGGGGGAAAGCCACTTGCCTTCCTCTACAAGCTGGGTGAATTCCTCTTCAAAGACGAGGTTCTTCGGATCACTTCCGACGGGGAGCTCGGACGAAACGAGCACGATATCTACGAGTCAAACATGGATAACAATCAATAAACAAAACAGTACACCAAACAGTAGTAAAACTGGTAAATTTACTGTTTAAAAGATTCTACTCGTCGAGACGATCATTTCGGTATATAGAACGCTAAAAACGGAGTTAAAATGAGAAAGATATGATTAAAACAGTTTACAGGGGCCTATTTGCAAGAAAACTATGTCTACAGGGTTGTTTATGAATAAAATCAGGGGCTAAAACATTTTTATAAATTAAATCAGAGGGCCTATGTGCAAAAAGAAGTGTAAAGGGCCTAAAACAAGATTAAACAGGGTAGATAGGGGCTAGTTTGCAAGAATCAGGACCTAACTGTGATTATTTTCAAAGGTAGAAGGACCGGCCGGCTATTACTTGAAAACCCAGGGGCTCTTTGAACAAAACCGCCACTCAGCACCGTGGATGCGAGATCCAACGGCGGATGGCGCAAGGGTGCACCATGGACCCGGCCGTGGGCGCGGTCCATGGGTTCACCGTGGACCCGCCACTTAAACCGAAGGGGTACGTGATCCCCATCGTCCACGCGCGATCCAACGGCGGCCGGACAAATGCACGCGGCGGGCGGCGGCGATGTCGCCGGGAACGGGAGCGGCGCGGCGGCGCGCGGCAGCGGCTCGCCGGCGTGAGCTCGGGGTGAGCTCCCGGCCGTCTTTTCGTGCACGAGCGGGTGCTACGCGTAGCGGGGAAGCTAGCGCACGCAACTAGGGGTTCAGGGGAGGGGCTCGGGCTTCTACGGTGGCCGGTGCGGGAAGGGGGCGGAGCCGCTACTCCCGGCGAGCCCCGCGCGGGTGGTGCTGGGCGCGATAAGAAGGCAAATTGGGCAGGGAGGGTTACTTACCACTCACAGGCGATGAGGACGGGCCGAAGGATGGAAAAGAGGCGGCAACAGGGCGGCTTGGTGACGGCGGCGGCTCGGGCGGCGCTCCGGCGAGATCGGGGCGCGGCTGCCACGAGCGTCGAGGGCGTGAACCTGCAGGCACAAGAGCTTGTCAAGCTCCTTGCGAACCTAGTGATCAAAAGAAACGAGCGGGAGACCTAGCCCTTCACCGACGGCGACGAAACGACGGCGGCGGCGGAAACCGAGGCGGCGGCGCTGTTGAAATTGAGCTCGGGCTCGGGCGCGTGTGTGTTGCAGAGGCGAAAGGGGAGCCAAGGAGTGCGTGAGCGAGCTTATAAGGGCCCGAGGGAGGGTAGGCGAAGCGGCTAGAGGTCGGGGCGGCGGCGGCTTGCCATTGATGGCCGGCGGGCCGTCCGGGCTTAAAGATAGCAAGGGAAACGGCCGTGGGGTTTGGGTGGAGAGTAATTGCCTTAATTGGCATGCTCGCAGTGCAGGGAAAGGAAGGGGAGAGGGCGGGGGCGAGGCGGAATCAGCGGCATGCGGCGGCGGCCGGCGCGGGCGCGGGGAAGAAGAAAGGAAGGAGTGGGATAGAGGCTGACAGGTGGGGCCCACCTGTCGGCACCGCTGTAAAAAGAAAAGGGAAGGGGGGGGGGGGCGGTGGGCCGGCGGGGGAACACTGGGCTGGGCTGTTTGGGCCGAAAGGGTAAGGGTGCTGGTTTTGTTTTTTTTTCTTTTCTTTTTAAACCTTATTTTCAAATCCAATTTCAACTCAAATTCAAATCAAACTTTTGCAAACCTTTCTCAAATATTTTATAGACTTTTTAGAAACCACTCAAGCAACAAAACCATGCAAGCCAAATGATGATGCACATACACTTGTTGTTTCTAAGGTTATTAAATTATCTTTAATATTTTTAGAGCTCAATTTTATTTAGCATTTTAATCTCCTTAAATCCCTAAGACAAATTTTAAGTTGCTAAGTGATTTTAGTGATGGAATTTTAGGGTGTCACAAATCCTACCCCCTTAAAGAGAATCTCGTCCCGAGATTCGAAGATTTAGAGAACAGCTGAGGGAAGTCTTCCTTGAGTTCATCCTCTCTTTCCCAAGTTGCCTCTTCCTCGGTGTGATGACTCCACTGCACTTTACACATTCTGATGATCTTACTCCTGGTAACTCTTTCTGACACATCCAAGATCTTAACAGGGTATTCCTTGTATGTCAGGTCATTCTCCATTTGAATATCCTCTAACTGTACCGGTTCTATTCTAACCTCACTTGTGCATTTCTTTAGCTGTGATACATGAAACACATCATGAACTCCTGACAACTGTGCTGGCAATTCTAACTGGTATGCTACTTCTCCTTTCCGTTCCAATATCTTGAAAGGTCCGATAAATCGAGGTGATAACTTTCCTCTGACATTAAACCTTCGTAACCCGCGAATGGGTGACACTCTGAGGTATGCATAATCACCGACTTCCAAGATCACCTCTCTTCGTCGAGGATCAGCATAACTCTTCCGTCTTGACCGTCTTTGCCTTAAGATTCTCCCTTATGATTTCAACTTGCTTTTACGCTTCTCGTATACTTGTCCGGTCCAAAGAATTGCCTTTCACCACTGCGATTCCCGAACAACGGTGTTCTACACTTCCTTCCATACGAGCTTCAAAAGGTGCCATTTTGATGCTTGGACTGATAACTTGTTGTTGTAAGCAAACTCGCATAAGGCAAACTCTTATCCCAACGCCATCTGTTCTTTAACGCACAAGCTCTCAACATATCCTCGAGTATCCGATTTGTTCTCTCTGTCCGCCCATCCGTCCGAGGATGGTATGCGGAACGAAGTTTAACTTTGTATCCATTGATTCATGCAACTTCGCCAAAACAAGTGAGGTGAACTGTGTGCCTCGATCCGACACTATCTTCTTCGGTACCCCGTGCAAACACACTATCCTTGAATTATACGGCTCGGCTAGCTTCACTCCCGTATAGGTCGTCTTCACCGGAATGAAGTGCGCTACCTTGGTTAGTCTATCCACAATAACCCAAATAGAATCATACCCGTCATGAGTACGAGGTAGTCCCACTATGAAATCCATACCGATTTCCTCCCATTTCCACTCGGTACCTTCGCAGGGCCGTAGCAATCCTGCCGGTCTTTGATACTCGGCTTTCACTCTTTGGCACACATCACACAAAGCTACATGAGCCGCTACATCTTTCTTCATCCCATACCACCGGTATCTCTCGCTTCAAGTCCCGATACATCTTGGTACTACCGGGGTGTATAGAGTAGGCCGAATCATGTGCTTCCTTCAAAATAGCTTCTCTCAATTCCTTGATCTCGGGTACACGATTCTCGTTCTTAAACCACACTTTGTTCCTTGCTCATCTTCTCTGAATTCCGGAACTTTACCTAACTTAATCAACTTCCTGTATTCTGCAATCTTGGCATCAGTCAACTGTCCCTTCCTGATATCCCGCTCAAGGGTCGACTCGATCTCTAATGTCAGAGTCTCATTTGAAGCAACCATTCCCAAGTTAAGCTGTGCCATCTCCCAACATAGCTCCTGAGGTAACAGGTGTCCCAATAGCATGTTAGTCTGTCCCTTCCGACTCAAAGTATCCGCTACAACATTCGCTTTTCCTAGATGATACTGGATATCCAAATCATAATCTTTGATCAACTCTAACCATCTTATTTGCCTCAAATTCAGATCCTTCTGAGTAAAGATATACTTCAAACTCTTATGGTCAGTAAAGATCTTACACTTGTTCCCAATCATGTAATGTCTCCAGATCTTCAATGCGTGAACAACCGCAGCCAACTCAAGATCATGAGTAGGATAGTTCTGCTCATGTTTCCTCAACTGTCTTGAAGCATAAGCTACTACCTTTCCTTCTTGCATTAACACACATCCCAAACCCCGCCGAGAAGCATCACGAGTATACATCGAACCCTTTGTGTATATACCGGCATGATCAACACGAGTCTTGTGGTCGACCTCTTCTTCAACTCCTCAAAACTAGCCTGACACTTCTCATCCCACTTGAATTCTCTTCCTTTCTCGAGCAAAGTGGTAAGTGGCTTCACTATCTTAGAAAACCCTTCAATGAACCTACGATAGTATCCTGCAAGTCCAAGGAAACTTCTGATCTCTGGCACATTCTTAGGCGGACTCCAGTTCAATACATCCCGAACCTTGCTTGGATCGACCGCTATGCCTCCATCTGTGATGATGTGTCCGAGAAAAGAGACCTCCTTCAACCAGAAAGCACACTTGCTGAACTTGGCATACAGCTGATGTTCCCGTAACTTCTGTAACACAAGCCTCAGATGTTCTTCATGTTCTTCCTCACTCCGAGAGAATACCAGTATATCATCAATGAATACCACAACAAACTTATCTAGATACTCCATGAATACCTTGTTCATCAAATACATAAAGTAGGCTGGTGCATTGGTCAAACCAAAGGACATCACAGTGAACTCATATAACCCGTATCTAGATGTGAATGCTGTCTTTGGTATATCCTCCACACGGATTTTTAACTGGTGATAACCTGATCTAAGATCTATCTTGGAGAAGGCCTTAGCTCCTCTCATCTGATCAAACAAATCCTCAATCCGAGGTAAAGGGTATTTATTCTTGATAGTAACCTCGTTAAGTGATCGATAGTCTATACACAACCTCCTAGATCCATCCTTCTTATCAACGAAGAGTGTGGGGGCTCCCCATGGTGATGAACTAGGACGGATAAACCCTTTAGTAAGCAATTCTTCAATTTGTTTCTTTAATTCAGCTAGATCTTTAACATCCATTCTATATGGTCTATTAGATATGGGAGCAGTACCAGGTATAAGTTCAATACTAAATTCGATGTCACGATCAGGTGGCATACCTGGCAAATCCTCTGGAAACACATCAGGGAATTCATTCACTACCCTTATATCCTCCAAGGCCTTGCCTTCAACAGAGTTCATAACTCCCTTGACAGATGAGGGTGCACTCACATACTCTACTCTTTCCCCTTGAGGACCGGTTAACGATCGACCTCTTTCGACACTAAATAACTCCATCACAACTCCTTAACCAATCCATACCAAGAATGACATCTATTCCCCATGATTTTAGAACTACCGGATTAGCAAGAAAGTCTACCCCCATGATATTAATCTTTACTTGTGGGCATATATGACCGCTTTTCATTTCTCCCCCGAAGTGCTAACTATCGGTGGGTTCTTCATTGTACTCATAGATAAGTTATATTTTGCCACAAATTGATCGGTTATGAATGAATGTGATGCTCCCGAATCAAATAATACGGTAGCGAGGTACGAGTTGACGAAAAACGTACCCAATACCACGCCGGCATCATTCTGAGCTTGCTCCACTGATACATGATTGACTCGGCCACGCACATGACTCTGCTGGCCTCTCTTGCTGGGTGTCTGTGGAGTACGAGCCTGCGTAGATGGCTGCCCAGTCCTGTTCCCAATATCCCTCTGCGGAGTCTGCATCACCCTCTTAGGACAGTTGTTAGCATAATGCCCCAGCTCTCCACACTTAAAGCATCCTCCAGGTTGAACAGGGTTGGTGTTTCTGACAGGTGCCCCAGAGTTGTTGCTAGGACGACTCAGCTGTGGGGTAGGAGTTCTGGGGGTCTGAGGATTGAAGCGCTGTGGCTGAAACGAGCGCTGGAGCTGCATGTTCTGTGGGTACCTCCCAGCTTGTCCACCAGGACGATATGGAGTCAGGCTCTGCTGAGAACTGTAACGGGGACGGGTGTTACTGCTAGACTGCCCATGAGACTGAAACTTGCGTTTATGTTCACCCATCTCCTTTCTCTTGCTTTCCAGCCCAATAGCTTTGTTCACCAGCGTCTGAAAGTCCGGGAAGATGTGACTCTGCAGTAGATAGTTCAGAGGACTAATCAAGCCATCCAAGAACCTTTCCTGCCTCTTTGGATCAGTGTTGACTTCATCAGGTGCATAGCGTGACAAGTGAGTGAACTTGTCCAAATACTCAGTCACTGACATATTGACTTGCCTCAGCGACAAGAACTCCCTCTGCTTGAGCTTGAGAAACCCTGAAGGAATGTGATAAGTACGGAAGTTGTCACGAAATTCCTGCCAGGTGATGTTATGCCTGTTAGGATGAGCAGTTGAGTACGCGTCCCACAAATCTGCGGCCTGTCCCACCGGTCTTCCGGCGAAGCATACGGAACCATCTCTCTGTCGGTGCATCGCACGATTTCCAGCTTCTTAGTAATAGTTTTCAGCCAGTCATCAGCATCCAGTGGATCAGCTGAATGAGAAAATGTAGGGGGGTGGTGGCTCATGAACTCCTTGTGCCTGTCCCTTGGTGGCGGGGGTGGTGGAGGCATCGGTGGTGGTGGCTGGTTCTGTTGGGCTTGCATCTGCTGCCTGTGTGTTGGTAAGGTTTTGAATCGGTTGCATCCGTGCTGCCAGGGGAATTGCTGCATGTTCGGGTCCATTGCTTGGTTGATCGGTGGAGGTGGTGCTGGGTTTGGTTGATTTGCAATATGTGCCCGAATCACGGGTGGCACGTCCCGACCTCCTCCGGACCTGGTGTTTACCATCTGATCGTTAGAAAAATCATATCTCAGATAATTGTACTTGAATCATTGCATAAGAGAGTAACTCAAAATAAAATGACAGCATGTTCTTCAGTTAAGACAGATTCTGTTGACCTCAAAGAATTATGCATAACTTTCTGTGTAATTGTCCAATGACCACGAATTTTTACCAGATTGTAGTGTATAAAATTAAGAAACCATCCCAACTGGAATCACCTCATTTGGATATGTATAACTCGAGATATAATTCAAACAGTACAGCTATGTCAGCAGAAATTTACAGATTCTGACTTATTCATTACTTCGTGCATAACTCCCAGAATATGTATTGTATACCATTGAATTTTTGACAGAAATTCATCCTCTAAATTTGTGAACTAACCCAACTGGTTTCATGTCATTTGGAGTTCTGTAGCTTGAGTTATAAGCAAAACAGTACTGATATGTCATATGACTGCGAAAACAGATTTGATCCAATCATACTTGCATGAGATATTAAGCAATGACAACCGATAAAATCCAAACCAAACTTTAATTAACTTAAAATTTCAGATTGCATAGTGGCCATCACTCCACCATACAATTCACAATCAAGCAAAGATCCAACTCAAGCATGTTTGCAAACAGCATTCATTATTACAAGCAATTACGTTCACGCAGGAACGGTCTATCGAAAAGGTAAATGATAAGGGCGAGCATCCTAGGATCCTAGCCAAGACGAGTAGTAGCTTCATCAGTGCCGTAACGAAGCCTCTTGCGCGGAGGGGAAGCTGTAGTACGGTATGGCATGACTTCCGAGGCGCTCGCCGTCCCGCAAGCCGTGCTTCAAGACGCGCTATCTTTGCCCGAGCGACTGCGGCTCTTCATGATACTTGTTTATCTCCAAAGTTGCTCTCTCCGGATCTGCATTCGAGCAGCAATCACCCGTGCCAAGACATCGATGCGGTCATCGCCTCCCGCCGGCACCACGATCACTTCGTGCCACTTGCACGTCGAGGCACATGGCGGTACTCCGATTGGAACAACTGCACCCGATTAGCATGGCAGACCGACCAGAGCGCCCTCCTTGCTGCATCATTCACCGCAGCGTCATCCGTAGAGAACTGAGCTGTGCTATGGTGGGATGAGCGATACCTCCATCCTTCGGTATCGTTCAGAGGCTTCCTGATGTAAACTTTGCAAGTGTAGTAATCCCTCATTCCAGGCTCACTGAAATGCTTGGTCACATAGAGAGGCCTTATGGTATACCCCAGATACCTCAGAACATCCCACAGGAGAATGCAGAACAGTCCATTCTCAGCTTCAGTAGAGTGCTTATGGTATTCAGCTCCATGGTAGCGGGGATCTTCATCTTCCTCTGGGTTGCCAGCAGCATGGTTACCATCATCCTCACCCACACTGTCATCACCGGAGTCTTCCGGATCACCTTCGGCACAGGATCAGCGAGTGCGGTGGTGCTTCCTCATTGACCTGTGCGCCGGTGGAATCACGATGTCACCGTCTGCGTCTGCCTCAAGCACTGTGCCATCGTACAGCTGTGGCTGTTCCAATGGCTCTTCCGGCTCCTCCTCCTCCATCTCAACTTCTTCGGGATCCTCTTCTTCTTCTTCTGGCTGGACCTCTTCTGGGTCTTCCTCAACCTCAACCTCCTGCCGGAACTCCTCCCGTTCCTCCTCAACATCTTCAAGACGATGGCGAGGGGCCGACTGTCCGGTAGGAAAACGCCCACCGGTTGCTCTTGCGAGGGGTCATGTAAGTCCCGGCCATCCGTCAAAGCAAAACCGATCTCGGTACGAATAAATCAAAATGATAGTTTAAATGATAAACAAAAATTAAATTAGATTTTTATTTCGTAAATAAGATGATTTGAAGCATGACAAGGCTTTCTAGAACATGAATCCTTAATTTCGTCCATTTCTAACTAAGGCTGCGACCTACGATCATCACGGCTCGGTACCACTTTGTCACACCCGATTTTACAAGGAAAACCGAATGCATCTCATATGTGCGCCGGGATCATTTACACACACATGATTAGACAAAACGAGAGTAATACCATTGCTGTAACAAAACGTACAAGAGTTTAAACCAGTATGACATCCTTTATTACATCCATAAGGGTGGACTCGAAGGTCCGAACAAGACGATAACTAAATGACGACGAGCATCTCCATCGCTGACATCCACAGGCATGATGACTGGGGGATCCGCATGCCTAGAACTCCTCGAAGTCGCTCCAATACTCGTCCTCACCTCCGACGTTCTCCTCTGAACAGCGGTAAGCAAGGGTGAGCACACTTATAGTTGGAGCTCAGCAAGTGGGGGAAAAATGCAAGGCCATCAAGGATAGGCTATGGTTCACAGCGGTAAGCATTTTATAAGTTGGTCAAGTTTTATTAGCAAGCTCCTAGTTACTAGATGCAAGTGTATACCAACCCACTTAGCCTTAACAGAAACCTCAAACCAAACCTCCAACCCACGATTTGCATTAATCTTCAAGTTTATTACTCATGTGAGGGTCCAAGCCGCTCGTGACCGTGAGCATGGCTGATCGATCAGTTTTACACTCGCGAGGTTGTACACTTTACCCACGGTTCGTGTTCCCCATCTTGCCCGGTTAGCTAGACCCTTAAACACTTCCAAGGTGAGTGGCTAGGGGTCCACTACGAAGCCTTTACAAAGGAAAGAAGAGAAACCAATAGCCCGCAACAAGCTGACGGCGGAGCGAGCCATAACCCTCCCTAGTGGTCAACACCTTAGCCAAGGCTGCTACCCCAAAAGGACCGGGCTATACCCCTTCAACTCCGGCCCCCTGTGCCCCTCTCGGAAAAGAGCTATCGGCTACCCCACTCTCCTAATTAATTGGCTAAGCCCGAGCCATGTGGACTGTGGTTGTCTTCGTTATCTTGGGTGGTTCTCCATGTTCCGATTATAACAAGTTGTTTAGTTTAAAGCACAAGCATATACATAAACAAAACTGAGGTGTATAACATAAACAAAGCATAACCATACTTATGTTGAGCAAACTAAGCATTTATCTACCCCAAGCATAAGTTTAAACAGGGTTGTTCAAGGTAAAGTGGTAAAGCATCTAGTCAAGTCCTTAACTAGGTGTTTGCCCATCAGATTTATGCATAACAACAGAAATAGTAAACATTGTTTAGCATGCAGTGTCATAGGTTCAAAAAGATTATGCAGAGGGGGAAAGCCACTTGCCTTCCTCTACAAGCTGGGTGAATTCCTCTTCAAAGACAGGTTCTTCCGGATCACTTCCGACAGGGAGCTCGGACGAAACGAGGCACGATATCTACGAGTCAAACATGGATAACAATCAATAAACAAAACAGTACACCAAACAGTAGTAAAACTGGTAAATTTACTGTTTAAAAGATTCTACTCGTCGAGACGATCATTTCGGTATATAGAACGCTAAAAACGGAGTTAAAATGAGAAAGATATGATTAAAACGAGTTTACGGGGGCCTATTTGCAAGAAAACTATGTCTACGGGGTTGTTTATGAATAAAATCAGGGGCTAAAACATTTTTATAAATTAAATCAGAGGGCCTATGTGCAAAAAGAAGTGTAAAGGGCCTAAAACAAGATTAAACAGGGTAGATAGGGGCTAGTTTGCAAGAATCAGGACCTAACTGTGATTATTTTCAAAGGTAGAAGGACCGGCCGGCTATTACTTGAAAACCCAGGGGCTCTTTGAACAAAACCGCCACTCAGCACCGTGGATCTGAGATCCAACGGCGGATGGCGCAAGGGTGCACCATGGACCCGGCCGTGGGCGCGGTCCATGGGTTCACCGTGGACCCGGCCACTTAAACTGAAGGGGTACGTGATCCCCATCGTCCACGCGCGATCCAACGGTCCTGGACGAATGCATGCGGCGGGCGGCGGCGATGTCGCCGGGAACAGGAGCGGCGCGGCGGCGCGCGGCGGCCGGCTCGCCGGCGTGAGCTCTGGGGTGAGCTCCCGGCCATCTTTTCGTGCACGAGCGGGTGCTACGCGTAGCGGGGAAGCTAGCGCACGCAACTAGGGGTTCAGGGGAGGGGCTCGGGCTTCTACGGTGGCCGGCGCCGGAAGGGGGCGAGCCCGCGCGGGTGGTGCTGGGCGCGATAAGAAAGCAAATTGGGCAGGGAGGGTTACTTACCACTCACAGGCGATGAGGACGGGCCGAAGGATGGAAAAGAGGCGGCAACAGGGCGGCTTGGTGACGGCGGCGGCTCGGGCGGCGCTCCGGCGAGATCGGGCGCGGGCCGCCACGGGCGTCGAGGGCGTGAACCCGCGTGCACAAGAGCTTGTCAAGCTCCTTGCGAACCTAGTGATCAAAAGAAACGAGCGGGAGGCCTAGCCCTTCACCGTCGGCGACGAAACGACGGCGGCGGCGGAAACCGAGGCGGCGGCGGCCGTTGAAATTGAGCTCGGGCTCGGCGCGTGTGTGTTGCGCAGGCGAAAGGGGAGCCAAGGAGTGCGTGAGCGAGCTTATAAGGGCCCGAGGGAGGGTAGGCGAAGCGGCTAGAGGTCGGGGCGGCGGCGGCTTGCCATTGATGGCCGGCGGGCCGTCCGGCTTAAAGATAGCAAGGGAAACGGCCGTGGGGTTTGGGTGCGGAGTAATTGCCTTAATTGGCATGCTCGCGGCAAGGGGGGAAAGGAAAGGGGAGAGGGCGGGGGCGAGGCGGAATCGGCGGCATGCGGCGGCGGCCCGCGCGGCGCGCGGGGAAGAAGAAAGGAAGGAGTGGGATAGAGGCCGACGGGTGGGGCCCGCCCGTCGGCGCCGCCGTAAAAAGAAAAGGGAAGGGGGGGACGGTGGGCCGGCGGGGAACACCGGGCCGGGCCGTTTGGGCCGAAAGGGTAAGGGTGCTGGTTTTGTTTTTTTTTTTTTCTTTTCTTTTTAAACCTTATTTTCAAACCCAATTTCAACTCAAATTCAAATCAAACTTTTGCAAACCCTTCTCAAATATTTTATAGACTTTTTAGAAACCACTCAAGCAACAAAACCATGCAAGCCAAATGATGATGCACATTCACTTGTTGTTTCTAAGGTTATTAAATTATCTTTAATATTTTTAGAGCTCAATTTTATTTAGCATTTTAATCTCCTTAAATCCCTAAGACAAATTTTAAGTTGCTAAGTGATTTTAGTGATGGAATTTTAGGGTGTCACAATAATGCAAGCGAAGGAGTGGACGGGAACGTTTGGAAGGTGTACGCGGTCACGAAGCAACATGCACTAGAGAAGAACCGAGCCAAGAGGAGAAGAGAGGTAAGTCTTTCATCCAACTCTTTGTTCGTGTGCTCTAGTTTGTAGGCCGGAACCACCTTAGACTTAGCCATCCACCGCGTTTGTTTCGTGCAACAAATCACATCCTTAATCCACTCAAAGTCCAGACTCCAAAATAATATTTGTGTACCTTGTTACCGGGTGAAAACCCCGTATATATATTTGTGAGGGAGAGCGCTGCAATCATGGAAGAAAAGTACAAGCCTTTTCACCAAAGAAGAAGGGATCATCGTCGTCTAAGCCATCATCGACAACCTCTTCGAGGAGGCACTCAGTTTCCGAGTATCCTTGGAGTATGGAGGAGGACACGGTACCGCCAAGGAGGAATCACACTCTTCTCCTTGGTGGCATGAGGGCCACACGAAACTCGTTTATTAGGTTTACCAAACTTCAATAAAATATGGAGGAGCCGCCTGTCCAACCTCACCACTTGACACGATCATCCGCTCCACCTCCATGTGCTGCGTGGTATTCCAATGGGTTTATCATCACGACGGAGGAGGAGGAGAAGATGCTCGCTCGCCTTAAGTAGAGGCTTGTAGCGAACGTCGACATCGACGACCAAGCTCTCCACATATTGGGTTTCACACGGGACACCGATGCAATTCTCTAACGGAGTGTCGGCAAACACCCACAAGGAATTCGCCTAGGAAATTTTCATGACCATGGCGCATACCCTTGATGGAGTGCTAAGTCTCTCATTCCGTTGGAGGGAGCCCACAAGTGGAGAAGAAGGAAGACACCGTCAGAAGGGTAACCTTGATCAATGATGCTATTTCTAGCACCTTGATAGGGTAATCTCCTTTCATCCATGGGTTGCAATCGATCTTGAGATGTAATCACACTTTGTTGGATTATCTATCTATCACCTTGTGTTGAAAACACTTTAATGCTTAAGGTTAGCTACCATGCCATAAAGGGAGTAAGGGCTCAATGCTTCCTTGGATCCATTCAACACAATCCCCGATAGATTAGATTGGTTTTCATGTTCGAGATGATTGCATGTTCTAGTATCGTAGACCCATGGGCGAGTGTCTCCTATTTTCAAAAGGGAGCTCCGGAACAAGTGGATGTGCATGAAGGCACATGGGAAGGTTTTTGGAGTATGATCACGGGAAGAGACCATCAACAAAGAAATACTATCCGGAACCCCATCATCCAAGTGTGTCACTTTTGTGCAAGTGGATTTTTGGGAGAATAAGAGAGACAAAGATAACCAACACGGAGTTGAATTGGCTTTACTCGGCTTTGATTGTGAAGTGGCCAATAGACCCCACTCACCTATGATCAACCGGTGGTGTTGTTAAGCAACATCGAGTTCGGGAGATATTGGTTCGGGGTGTTGCCTCTCCATGTTGGCTATCTCTTTAAAACCGGGTATTACAAGGAACCCGAATCATCTCCTACCCGGGACTTCCCTAGGAATATATGAAGAAAGGAAAATATAAGAGTGAAGATGAGAGAGGAGGCTTCCAAGTGGCCTAGGTGAATTTGCCCCTTCCGGATCGAAGATTAAAACTTTTTCTTGAGGGGAAGAAGATTGGTTAGAGGAAGGACTTCTCGTGCCGGCAATGAAAAAAAATAATAGAGAAGGATTAGGAGAAGGTTTTTCCACGACCCAAGAAGGAGGTGCACAACAAAATTATGTCCCACCATTGGGAGGAACCCCGGCGCCGCCGAGTTACTACGGTGATGTACCAATGCAAGCATGGGGGAGTGGTGCAGCCATACCCCCACCAATTTTGCGGTGCCCAACATAGCCTTTGCGGAGCCATATGCACACCTTCCTCAACCACAACAAAATGGAGCCACCATTGGAGGATACGCTGCAAGGAACATGCAATTTATTGCAGCCGTCCAAACCAATGCAAACCAAATGGGTGAAGGAAATGCAAACGTCGCTTATGTGCTTGGACACCTTCACCTAGCACCGTCGGACAATTCATTGGAGGAGTGGTGCATTCCTATTACAAGTAAGGGTACAACAACCAAGACTATCAATATCAACCACCGGCGGAAGATTAGAGAGAGGAGGAGCTTTAGCTATCTTTCCTTTACCCCCTTTTCTTTAATTTTCAGCTTGTTTGCACTTATGTATGCGTAGTATTTTCAGTTTTACTTTATTTTTTACTGTTAGTTTAATTTTTCAGCGTGTGTCTTAGTTTTTATTTTCATGATGAATAATGTCACCAACAAGTTTTTACCTTTGGTAAAGTTACAAAGTTTGTGCCATGATGATATGCATGTTTAACTTTGTAATTGATTTATGCATGTTTAACCTAGTGCTCTCTTAAAAATACAAATCTGAAATTATCTAAATGCTAGCTTAATCGCAACGGAGGTTATGATTAAAATAAAGACCCATAGTGTTTTATGTGCTCTCAAGTTATGAATAGATTAAAGATGTCTTTTATGCTCAAAAATATTGCTAACCTTGTCATAAATATCACCTGTGTGTTGCTCAACCTATCCAAAGCCTTATATATATTTGAGTGCATAAACCTTAGTGTACAAGATTTATTTTTGAGTGAGTTATTGCAGGCCATGATTTCACTGGCCCGAGACTAAGAAGCTGGTCATTTCATTTTTGCATATCTATCTTTTTGCTAGCCTTTTATCCGTGCATTGTGTATCCCCGCATCAGAGATCTCACAAACCTCGCCGGATATCCGCCCGTAAACCAAATATCATTTTTTGTGATTACCTCCTTGACCACAACCTATCGTTGAGAATGGATCATCAATTCAAGGAAGATCGCAAGACGGTGCCGACATTGAAGATTTCAACTATCTCTCCAAGGAAAATTATTTTCGGTACCTACCTTATTTTTCGCCTCTTTGCTCGAGGACGAGCACGTCTAAGCATGGGGGAGGAGGTAGGTATGGTGCAGTTTTAGAGTTCAAAGGGGAGTATTTTTTTAAAAAAATAATGATGAAAGAAAAAATTCGGCGACGAACGTGACTTCCAAGGTGAAGGTCTCACAAGAAGAAAGAAAAAAAATATATATATAATGAATGAAAGAAAGAAAGAAAGAAAGAAAAGAATGAGAAATATGAGAAAGAGAAAAAATATGAGTATGCGTAAAGTGAACTCCCCAGTTCTCTAAGAGTGCATTCAAGACTTCAAGTTTAAAAGATCCATTCTCATTTTCCAACCATGTGCAATCTGATAACGAGGACTTCCTTTGTGCCTTGGGATCACTTTTTGCCATTTGCACATGTCCACTCATCTAAAAGTGTGTGTATTTTTCTCTTTCCCCTCCTTGATTTAACGTTATTTTCCAATGACCTTTTTGACGAGTTTCGGTAAGACCATGAGAAGCTTGTCTTGTTTTGACAACACCTCATTTATAAAATCTTGTTAGGACTAAACTTTCCAAAAGCTCCATATAAAGCCTACCACACATATATGTTATGAGAGGGAAAGGAGTAGAATATATAGGCTTCAGAGACAAGCGAGATGAGAGTTCATGAGCAATATGCAAGGTGATTTAAATTTTTGAATTTGGTTTAGCTCTTTTTTTTATCTCGTTCTTTATTTCAAAAATTCTGAGATCTATTTAAACTTTGTGAGCATGTTAATACTTGTGGGATAAGCTTAATAAGAATCTACACTCCGTAGAGGTGAAGGCTAGTACATTATGGAACTTTAACGAATTAAACTTTTGAGAGCATTATGTTTTTTCTTTTTGTATGATCAAGTGCAAGGTTTAAACATTGATGGGCAACGATGATATCCATCGAAGGCTTACTCGAGGACGAGCAAGGTTTGAGCAAGGGGGAGATGTTGACGGTGAAAATCCGTCAACCTAGCCATGAGTTTACCTTCGGTGTTGGCATGACTTTTGTATCTTATTCATTGGTACTAACCCCCGTGGTATAACAAGTTCACTTGTGCATGTCAGTTTTGGAGTTAAGTGTTTACGCAGGATTTTAACGTTGAAAGCAAGACATCCAGGATAAGTTCATTAAGCACCTCATGACAAGACTTTGAAGCCCGATACGAGTCAAGCAATGAAGTGAACATGACTCCAAGAGCCCAAGGACCAAGCCCGAGAAGATGATAAACTCCGAGGACCGAACCGAAAAAAGTCCTTGAATCATGCAAGACAAGGAGTTGAGTCCAATTCGGAGAGAAACCGACGTCAAGGGCCCACATGCAAAAGGGGAGAACATCTAGAAGACGCGGGAAGCAACACCGGGCGAAGCAGGCCACGAGATGGGCCAAATTGGGCCCAGGCCAGCCGGCCCAGGCCGGCCGGCCCAGCCCTTTTCGGGGCCCAATCGGCCTTCCCTTTGACCTAATTGCTTCTCAGGCTATAAATAGCCCCCTGACCGAGAGCCACGCAGAAATCAAGTCGTAATCCGCCGCTGAGGAGCAGAGAAGCTTGAGGGACACCATCTCGGAGATGAGGGTCGTCCTAGTTGTCTAGGGTCTCCCTAGCCGGTGTGGGAACCTTGCATGGAAGACCACGTCGGAGCTCCGGAGTGAGGATCAAGATTGAGGGAGGGCCCCGGTGGTGATGTTGTTCATGTAATCATTCATGGTGAAGTTTGTAAGTGAAACCGATTTCTAGCGATCAAGTGCCTTCTCGATGATTTTGTTTTCTTCTTGGTTTTGCTTCTTCTACGATCTAGTCTATAGCTAGATTACATAGGGTGCTCTTGTAGCCGCAGTGGCTAGAGGTGCATAACCGACCAAGTGATTTCAACTTGTTCTATCGAACTCGCCCTAGACTACCCGCATGAATAGGGATACATTGTGACAGAACGGGGGTTCCCAAAGGCGGGCGTTTTCGGAGTCGGATGGGAAGGCCACGATTTAAAGATGCTTTTAATGAGATTCGCTTTACTATCTTCATCTATCTTGTTTGGAGCTACAACATAAGCATGATCTAGATTCTCTAGATTGGTTATCTCTTGCTTTCTCTTACTATCTCTTTAGTAGATTAGATTAGATTTGTTTTCTTTATGAGTTAGTAGATTAGATGCAATTTGATTCTTCAATAGATAGCTTTACCTTGATTTACTAGATTGAATCCTTGCGTTGCACATTGTTCCATGGATTCGATACCTTGGGTTCACCACTCGAGGGAAGAAGGGTCCCTTGACTACGACGGGAGACTTGTCCGCTTGCAAGTCTAAACGAACTTTGATACAACTATTAACCATCAATAGTGCCCTCACTAAGAGTTCACCAGCCAGGCGGTTCCCATCATTCTTCGGTTTGGGGATAATAGCTCACAATCTTAAGTACAAGGTTTATCTGGGTTACGCCACTAAGGTCACCTAGCCTCACGCATGCACTCGGGTAGCAAGCCCGGGGCCGCAACCCTAAGAGTAGTGATAGTAAAACCCCGTACCACCTCATTTAGGTACTAGGCTTACCGTACCCATTTCCGACAAGTGATTAGTACTTTCAAACACTTAACCAATGAAGCCATTGGACCGGAGCCCAAATCCCATGCTCTTACCACATGAGCAATCCATTTAATCAATATGGTGATTCCATAAAGGAGATCCTACTCTCGCGAGTGACGAACATCACTCGACTTGTACCGGATCCTTACGCATAGCAACTAGCGACCTAACATGCTAGTAAAAGATCATAGGTACTTATGGATCATGCAACTAGGGTTTCATTTCAACTCCTGAACGTAAATGCACATACAATAACAAGAAGTAAATTCAGAAGTTTCAAAGAAACACAGGGGTTAATGAATAAACAGGGGCTTGCCTTTGTTGGCACAAGTAGTTAGACACACTTCCGGACTTTGGCCCGGGTCTTGCTCTATGACGACGTAGTGCACGTCTCCTCCAGCTCCCTCGTTCACGTCCGCTGGCACGAGCGTGTAGCTACCGTCGGGAACTTCTACACGGAGGATGCAATGCAAGACTTAAGTGACCATTCGATTATTACTTTCCAAACATCTTATGACAACATGGGGTGCATGATTGAACACATTCACCTAGATAATAATACATTCAGCATACCCTTCCTATAAAGGAACAATATGCAATGCTTGATTATCTAGACTTTTAATAGTGACTGTGTACATATATATATTTAAATGGATTAATGTAATTCACACAACAAAACAGTAGCAACCACTACAAAGAGTGTAAGGTTGGTGATTTTCACCTTAAGAAAAGTAATTAAACATTTCTCCTTTTAAAGATAATCAAAAAGCTTATTGAGCCTTCTATTTAGGGCGATTGTGTGCACGTCTATAAAAGAATAATTACTTTAAATGCACGACAGCAAGGGAAGTTATCCTTATGCCACAAATTACTTTTCTAACTCATTTTTATAACTCAAGCACAAAATGATTTGTTTTTCCTATTTTTCCTTCACTAGATTAACCTAGTTTGCAACCTTTTAATCAACTAAAAACATATCAAACTGTCACAGCAGTACCCACTTGTTCTAATGATCAGGAGTACTCTCTTGGACAGCAAGGAATTGATTTTTGCACCACTGAATTTAATGTACAAAATTTAAATGCATTACTAGTTAGCATATAAGGGAATAATACACATTAGAATAAATACAACATAATTGAATCCCAACTTTCTCCTACACATGCTTCGGTCCAAAACAAGCCTAAAGAACCAAGAAACTCACCTATAGCCTTTATGAAACATGCTACACATATTTATGATTAAAAACAAGCATAAATAAGGAAATAATATTTCGAACAGAGATAAAATCATGGTAAATTCTCCAAATGTGATATTTAGCATAAAATGACCATAGCCAGAATTTCAGCTCAAAAATAATTATTTTTGAAGCTACAAAAATCATCTAGGCAGATTTGTCAATTCCACAAAATGCTTTTTATAAAAAGATTTCTTCAGTAACTTTGTGCAATGTTTGGTGTGGTGACCAGCCATGACATGGAGTACAACATATCCAAAACCCAGCTCAAGATCATGTGTAGGTTTTTCACAAACATAGATCTAGGGATTTTACATTTCTATTTTTCATGCAAAAACTGTAGCTCAAAAGTATATACATCTTTGGAGAAAGTTGTAGTTCTTGTTACACTGAGCACAACAAAATTGGGATTGCTATTTTTCGATTTTTTTTTACGATTTTTAATCAATTTTACAAGGTGCAGCACTTTGGATCTAGATCTGAAACTGATTCTTCGCGAACAGGTCCCTGATTTTCACAGTTAGGCCCTTAGACGGAAAACATCTTCTGCAGTTGGGTCCCTGGGCGCGGCCAGCAACGGGGATCGCCGGAATTCGGCCAAGGGAGGGCCGGGATTGGCCGGGAAAGTGGCCGGGGATGATGAGGGACTCACCTAGGGTCGATTTGAGGGGTTGGAGGCGGCGGGAGGTGCTCCGGCGAGTGGGCTCGGCGGTGCAGACCATGGCGGCCGCTGGGAGCTTCGCTCCGGCGAGCAGGCAGCCCGGCCTGGACCACACACGGTCGGGGAAGCTCCAGGCGGTCCTAGTGGAGGTATGAGCAGGATTGGTTGGCGGCGACGAGGGTCGGAAGGTGGGGCTCACCGTGCGACCTTCACCGGCAGACCGCGGCGGCTCTGAGGAGCGGCGGCGTCGCGCGAGGCAGGAGGCCGGGGACCCTTTTATGGTGGGCACAGGAGGTGGTGAGGGAGTTTCTCTTGTGCTCCAAGGCGGCGACCTCGGCATGGGCACAACATGGGCTAGGGGGGTGGGGGGCGGCGACGTGCGGCGGACGGAGCAGCCAATGGCGGCTCGGCATGCTCGTGCCGACGAGTTCGGGCGTGCCGCGTGGCACCGGCCTACGACCTCTAGACCGCGTCAACCGTCCCGGAGCACAGTGACCAAGGCACCGCACATGGACCAGGTGTCACAGGAGGGCCTCGGCGTCTGGGCCCAGCCAGGGACGCGGGGCGACGCGCGACGCCGGCGCGCGCTCTGGAACGCCAGGGCCAAAACAGTTCAAACAGGCACGCTTTGACCTTGTTTTTCTGCAAAAATTTGAACGGTAGTGGACAAACACTTGAATACCAAAGTTGTAGATCTCTTGATCCTCTACAACTTTTACAAAGGGCGTATGGCCTTTTTCTCAACCGATTGTGCAAAAATCATATGCCAAGTTTGCTGTTTTCTGGGCGCTGATGAATAGTGACCAGGAGCGTTGACTTGAGTTTTTCACCCATTTGCACTTCAAACCAACAATGCCACTCAACATAAAAGTTGTGTTCCTTGACAAAATGCACAACTTTTGTATTGGGAGAATTTGAAGTGTTTAGGGAAAATCTGGAGAGCGCGGGAAAAGTTCTGGGCGACACAGGAGGGTCAAAGGGTGTTTAAGGGTTTTGACTTGGGTTTTGACCCAACCTTGACCATGAGTTGACCAAGGGGTGCCATTAGGGATTGTTGGTGATGTTTTAGAGGTGATGGCCCAGGTTGACCGTCATTTGACCAAAGTCAACTTTGTTGACCGAATCATTAGGGTTAATTAACCCGGCCGAAAACCTTGGGCGTCTCAAGGTCCTGCTAGTTACACCCTGAGCAAGGAAGCGAAGGACATCATGTTTGATTGCCTAAACAGTATGAAGGTTCCATTTGGCTACTCATCGAATATAAAAGGGATAATAAGTATGAAAGATAAGATGTTCACAAATCTAAAGGCCCACGACTGCCACATGTTGATGACACAGTTACTTCCAGTTGCGTTGAGGGGTGTTCTACCAGAGAAAGTACGATTAGCGCTCGTAAAGCTTTGTACATTTCTCAATGCAATTTCACAGAAGGCAATCGATCCCAAGGAATCTAGTGAAGCTACAAAATGATGTTCTGCAATGTCTTGTCAGCTTTCAGTTGGCATTTCCACCTTCATTCTTGAGGACCATGTGTGGTTCGAGGACCGGTGGATGGTCGCTTCCTTGTGTGATGAGTGATTGACAATGTTGTGTGGATTGATTCTTGGCTAAGTACTGCAGGTGCAGGTTGCGGCTTGACTGGTGTTGGTGCAGGTGAAGAACAAGCGTGAAAGGTCGTCGCCGGTGAGGCCTACAGGTGTGGAGAAGACAAGTAGGCTTCGTTCGAGGGACCCGACGGCCAGCAGGGTCAAGTGCGGGCCACATGGTGGCATGAACAGCAAGATGAAGTCATGGGCAGTTTCTTGGTAGAGCCTCAAAACCAAGGTCGAGCCGGGACTACGTGGGAGCCGAGTCATGAGTGGCGATTGGCGGAGGCTACACCGAGTTCGCGGGGTTTCCAGTGGTTTACCAGAAAACCACTGGGTTCCTTGGTTGATCCACAAAGCCAAGACAGAAGAACCGGAGAAGGTGATGTAGCAGCTCCAGACCGGTCTGGCCGCTGGGTCTGACCGGTCTGACCGGTGTGCGACGACGTAGTCCGGAAACTCGTCGGGATCGCATGGCTTGTTTCGAGGCTAAGCAGGGTGCGGTCGCCGGGCATCCGTCCGATGGAGAAAATCTGAAGACTTCCAAAACCGCCCTTTTGGGGCTTGTATCCCTAGTTATTAAGAGCAACTCCAACAGTTTGGTATATGAACTTGGCATCTATCTAATTTTGGCAAAACATGAAAAAACAGCCTCCAACAGATTGGCAAAACAAGTTGGCATCAATGGCAAGTTGCCATCCCTCCCTCTCCCAGGCGCATATATGCGCGGAGCAGACGCGTTGCCATCGCGATTTTTGGCGCTGCCGCCTATCCTCCCGCGCGCGCGAAAGCCTCTCCTCCCGCGCTCGCCCTTTTCTCTCTCACGCGCCTTTTCTTTTCCTTGGGCCGCGCGCCGATTCCGATAGTCCCGTGATTCTTTTCCTGCCGCCGCACAACGCCACAGGGAGGTGCAGATCGCCAAGGTCAGCAGGGAGGTGTGAACGTTGGTGTCAGGTATGTTCTCTCTCCCCTCTGTATTCACGTCAATTCATCCCGTTGTCCCTATAACGCCTGATCGCTAGCGCAAGACAAGGTCGTGGTTCTCACGTGATTTTTCATTGGCAGCGGCAGCTAGAGTTGTAGATGTATTTTTCTTGTCAATTATAATGCATAATCAATCTGGGGACCGTGAACAAGACAAATTAGGATCTCCTTTGCAGTACATATGCATGCGCGTGCATGGGTTGGGACGTCAAATCCTAAGGGAAGAAAACTAGCAAAGCAGCTCTTTAGGTTTTCAGTCCAAACTGATATGTGGCCCAACACACTTTGCTGGTCATCGAACATCCCTCTGAAGCTCTGTTCTATTTTTTGATGGTCAATTATTGTTGTAGACATGTCTCTACTACAATTTTAGATGTATTATTCAGTCTCCGGCTCTATGCTGGCTTTTGGTGAAAAAATATAGTCAAAACTCTTATCAAGTGCCTAGGAACAGTAGGATTATGCACTTAATTATAGTACAGAGCTAATCAAATGTCAATTTTACATTGGACCTCTCCTTTTGTTCATACGATTATGCACTTAATTATTAATCCAATTTTTGAACTGTCTACATATATAGAGTAATTTATGCTGATGTAAAAGAACACAAAGTTTATTTTTTCCTATAAAAAGGCATTATAATTATGTTCTGTGTATACTTGTGGAACTGATAATTAAGTTTGTTCTCATTTATATTGTTTCTGTCCATTGATCTATTTTTTAGGCTCATTCAAATGGAAGGATATGGACTATATACCGACTTTCTGCTCAGTGGAGAAGATGATGGTGTTGCTGGTATGGAGGATGTCACCATTCCGACCACACAAAACATTCTTTCTGAAGTTGGTGTGGAAATGCAGCCAAGTCGCGGTACAAAGGGATCCAAGAGGACAAAAAATTTTAATCCCAAGGAAGATGAAGTTGTATGCTCAGGCTGGTTAAACATTAGCAAAGATCCCATTCAAGGGGCCAATCAATCTCGTTCCACGTTTTGGAGTAGAGTACATGTTTACTTTGAGGAACATATGAAGGAACACATTAAAGATCAAGTTCCAAGGACACAGAGTTCTGTTATGCATAGGTGGCTGACAATTCAGACAGTAGTGAACAAGTTTTGTTCTTGCTATGAGGCGATTTTGCGAAGGAATCAAAGTGGATCAACTATCCAAAACAAGGTACACAATATTTGTTCAATCATTTTCTTAAATCTTATGTATTTGTAAATGATATATACATTGGAACATTCCCTTTACAGATTGCAGAAGCAGCCAAGATGTTCCAGGGATTGGACAACGACAACAAGGCATTTACTCTTATACATTGTTGGAACATTTTGAAGGATGAAGACAAGTGGAAAGCCAAGATGATGGAGATTGCCGAGGCGGAAAAAATAAGCAAGAATAAAGCTAAGTTCACCAAGGTGTCTAGGTCAAGGGATGTAGAAGCCACCAACAATGAAGAAGTTCAAGAGGATGTTGCTTCAGGAACCGAACTAAATCAAAGGCCACCGGGGATAAAGAAGGCAAAAGAAACTCTTAGGCGAGGAGGTGGTGAAGCTTGCATGGAGGTTGTGGACAAGATGTGGGCAAAGAAGGAGGCTTTCGACCAGGAAAAAGAAAAGGCAAAAGAGGAGAGGTTCAAGCTTTCACTTGAGCTAGAGAAGCAGCGAGCCTTAACTGAAGATAAAAAAGCTGAAGCAAAATTGATTAAAGAGGAAAGGGAAATAATTTCAATCGACATGACTTCCCTCAGCCCACTGCAGCGCCAATACTACGAGACAATGCAACAAAAGATTATTGCTAGGCGTTTGGCAAATTAAATTTAGTTCTAGTCAGTTCAATTGTGGAACTTCTAAACTTTAGTTTATTTTTCAATTCACGTGAACCTTTGTTGATTCAGCAGAAGCATTATCACAATACAATTTCATGATTGATATTTATTTCCACTTAAATATTCTCTGTATGCACTTGAGCATGGTGTTGTCGCTGCCCTGCATGGTGATGTAGCTGGCCGTGTCTGGTACTGCATGCTCCTGTCGCTATTTTTTTCTCCTGTACGTGTCTGGTACTGCATGCTCCTGTCGCTGGTGGCATGCTTCTGTTAACATGCATGCTCCTCTCGCTAGGATGCATGCTCCTGTTGTGGTGCTGGGCTCTAGGCTTTTTTTTCTTTTTTGCGAATGATGATGTGGTCATTTTTGTTCCTCCTGTACCTGACATAATATGTGTTTAATATGATCCTAAAGCTATCAGCATTTGTGGCATGCATGATATTCTTGACGTGGTGGAAAATATTCAGAGAAGATATTTGTTTAATATAACCAGTATATAAAGTTGTTCACTTAAATATAAGATGTGTGTTACACTTGAGAATTAAATATATTGGTCTTCCAAACAACTAAATAAAATAACTATGTATACAAATCAGGATGATGGTTCCAAAGGTGTTCGACGAGGTCTTCTTTCAACTGCACATGTGTTTCCTTGTCTCTGATCTTTATGTGTGCCTCAATAAATTCATCAAGTGTACGAGTAGCCTTCCCATGACCAGGTTCCACATTGTCACCACCCTTCTCGAATCTCTCATTAGGATCTACGGGTCCTTCATCTTCAACAATCATGTTGTGCATGATCACACAAGCCTTCATGATCATTCCTAGTGTTTCTGTGTCCCAAATGCGAGCTGGTCCTCGAACAATGGCGAACCTAGATTGGAGAACCCCAAAAGCTCTCTCGACATCCTTCCTTGCTGCTTCCTGTGCTTTGGCAAAATATTTGTTCTTATTCCCCATAGGCTGAGAGATAGTCTTGACTAAAGTAGCCCATGAGGGGTATATACCATCTGCAAGATAGTAACCCATAGTATTATCATGCCCATTAACAATAAAGTTCACCTGTGGAGTTGTACCTTCCGCCAAGTTTGCAAACAAAGGAGACCGGTGAAGGACATTTATGTCATTATGAGACCCAGGCATTCCAAAGAAGGCATGCCAGATCCAAAGGTCATGCGAAGCAACCGCCTCCAAAATGATAGTGGGCTTGTCCACATGCCCCTTGTACTGACCTTGCTTTGCAACTGGACAGTTCTTCCACGGCCAATGCATACAATCAATAGACCCTAACTTTCCAGGAAAGCCACTTTGCTCACCGAGTGCCAGTAAGCGTGTTGTGTCAGCCTCATTGGGATGTCTCAGGTATTCATCTTCAAAAATATCAACAACTGCAGCAACAAATCTACGTAGGCTCTCAAGTGCAGTACTTTCGGCAATGCGAATGTACTCATCTGTTAAATCAGCTGGGACCCCATAAGTGAGCATACGAAATGCGGCGGTGACTTTTTGGAAGCAACTCAATCCAAGTACATTGGCTGCATTTCTTTTTTGCACAAAGTAATCATCGTGTGCTTCCACAGCATTCATTATGCGTAGGAAAAGGTCCCTCCTCATCCTATACCTGAAAAAAAACCAACAATATTCAACACATAAATACATATTGTGCGCTACTACTCAAAGGTTAATTAACACCAACCTCCGGCGGAATAAATGTGGACCGTATGTCGGATTGGCCGCCAAATAATCTCGGACCATCCTTTGATGCCCGGCTTCTCTGTCTCGATAAATAACAATATGCCCAGGAATAGAACCACCAGGTCTTCGTTTGTGACCAGAAAAGGTTTGCACAATTGCAGCAGTTGTGATGATTAAATAATCATCGTCATCAGAAGATGAATCATCATCCAATTGTCTTTGGAAAAGTGATTTGTTGAAAACACTCATGATTTCTGACTCCTATGAATGTTTGCACAAGATTAGACATTTTTCATATGAAACAAAAAATTGTCAATTTTTCATATGAATGTATACGCAAGAAGCAGCAAGGGTTGTTGGATTCTTGTAAAAAAATTCAGGCTGTTGAACGTCACATCACCATGACCATATACCACGAAAGGTTGGCCCCTGCTTTTCCACCCACCAGCACCCGTACACCGACCCATGATGGAAAAATCAATCACCTGGGAGATGCGATGTCGTGTGGTACTGCCGATGTATCCTTCTGCCAGGGATGCGGTGATGGCCGTCGGCGGGAGGAACAAAAGCGATAGGGCACCCCAGGAGATCGCAGCAGCGGCGTCTTGGCGCGAGCACGACGCCAGATCGCGGGAAAAAAAATTTGGCGCGGGGATGGCTGGGGATGCTGGGGAAATACTAGTGTGGGCCCAAATTTTATTTTGCCAAATGAATTATTGGAAACTGTTGGAGATGGATATTTTTTTTCTTTGCCATAACTTTTAGGGAGTTGCCAAAAGCTAAGATTTGCCCAGCAAATTATCCCAAACTGTTGGAGTTGCTCTAAGTAAGGGTATTTTAGACTTTCGGTTGCCTCCATGTAACCCATGAGGTGAGAGGATGGCAGCCATCTCTTGGAATGCTAGTTCATTTGCTTTCCTATTTTCCCTTCCTATTTTCTTAGGTTTTTCATAGGACTAGCTTGAGAGCTTCATGGTGTGATTTTGTGAGAGGGTTGGATGATCGGGTGGCAAGCTAGACCTTGTATGAACCTCCTTGGTATGTATAGATGATTCGGCGTGGTTCCTCATGGCTTTGTTGTGTTGTTCCCGGTTGTTCTTGGTGGTGATTTTCGGAGCCCTCTCTTAGTAGTTTTCTATGTGTGTTTTTGGGACCTTGCTCTTGGGGATTTGATGGGGGAAATTCGTGTGAACCCTTCGTGATTCTTTTGTTTTTGATTCCCCTCCCAAATCCGTGAGTTAAGGGGCTCGATTTTGGGGTTTTCGGTGTTCTAGGGTTAGAGAAGTTCGTGGTGGGATTTCTTCGATTCCTCTTGATTTGGCATGTTTTGGTGGACAAAATCTTGGCTATGGACTCCTCATGATGTGTTCCTACTATCCTCAGAGTCTTGTTCAAGTCCGTGGAGCGATTCAGGAGATCAAAGTTTGGATTTGGAGGAGTTGACCCACGGGTGCTGTTCGTCCCGAGCTGCCCAGGTTACACCGGTCTGACGGGTGCTCTTGACCGGTCTAACCGGTGCTAGCCACTTGTGGGATTTTCCTCGGGTGAACTGCTTGACTCGTGTCTCTTTGGGTCTTGGTGCTGCTGGTCTGTTCTTGGTCCATTAGGAGTTGTTTTGTTAGGTTTTGTGTAGGGTTTTCCTTCCGTGCAGGTTGTGTTTTGGGGTGTTTTTGTTCCGGGGCCTAGAGAAGTCACTGAGGCTCTCTGGAACGCTTGTTGTGTGGCTACTGTAGCCACCGGCCTGACCGACTCTATTGTCACACCCAGCCCAATTTGGATGGCCCATCAGTGGCCCATGAGCGCAGGTGCGCGTGTTTAGTGCCACATTGCTAGTAGAGCAAAGGTGGAGCCAACTTATAAGCCTTTTTCCACCAGCCAAACCACCCTCGGGTTGACCCTTTTACACGAAGAGAGGACGAAAGTATAAGCAGAATGCTATGTGTACACGTGGCCGCCCCTACAGAAGGGTTGGGTGGTGCGGCTTTGGTGGGCGGGGTGTTACAAATGGTATCAGAGCCGACCCTTGCGGTTGCGCGTACGGGTCAGTGTGCAGACATAAGGCGCATGGCGCGTGTGGGCCTGAGATGGGACACACGACATGGCATATGGGTCGGCACTGGACGTACGGTCGTGCGCTAAGAGGGAAGGTTCCTGGACATTTGCTCGGGTTAGTGTGCAGACATATGCATGTGCGTGTGGGCCTGGGATGGGGCACACGACATGGCGTATGGGTCGGCACTGGACGGGTGAGTTGGACCGACGAGGACATCGGGTTCTTTGGGGGGGGGGGTGAATGTCACACCCGGCCCAATTTGGATGGCCCATGAGTGGCCCATGAGCGCAAGTGCGCGTGTTTAGTGCCACATTGCTAGTAGAGCAAGGGTGGAGCCAACTTATAAGCCTTTGTCCACTAGCCATACCACCCTCGGGTTGACCCTTTTACACGAAGCGAGGATGAAAGTGTAAGAAGGATGCTATGTGTACTCGTGCCCGCCCCTACAGAAGGGCTGGGCGGTGCGGCTTTGGTGGGCGGGGTGTTACATCTGTCCACCGGTCTGACCGGTGCCGGTCTGACCGGCGTAGGCCATCAGTCTGACCGGTGCAGCACTGGCAGCAAGCCGTGCAAGTTTCCGCTATGCGTTTTGGTGTGTTTTGGCTCGGAAGGTTGTTTGTTGGTTCCTAGGTCCAGTGGCACTCTAGTGGCTACGTGGGCTTGCCCAACTTGGGTAGTGAGTCGGAGACGTGTGTTGGAAGTCGTGCTCGTCTTGTTGGAGTCTCCATCACCTTCAAGAAGAATTTTTATCAGCTCCCATTCACTCCCCCCCCTCTCTGTTTCGTCGTATCAGTCGTTCAAGTGGTATCAGAGCTGGTTCGGGTCTTTATTGACTCTAACCAGTCTAAGATCCAGGGATGGCGTACCAGGAACGGGGTTCGGGTCCTCCACACTTCGATGGCATGAACTACCAGATGTCGAGTAAGCGGATGGTGGAGATTCTCCGCGGAAAGGGTCAGATCCTTTGGGATGTCATGGTGGACACAGGCTATGTCCAGTCGATGAACTACCTTGCTCCAGGATCGAGGGACATGTTCGACGCCAACAGCAAGGCGGTCGACTACTTGTTTCGTGCTCTGTGTCAGCCTGAATTTGATCGGGTGCACAAGGAGAGCTTGGCTTGTAGAATCTGGTCGGTGTTGAAGGAAGCTCATGTTGGGAATGCCCAGGTTCTGGCTCGGATATGTGCGACCTACCGGAGAGAGTACGAGAACTTCACTCATCTCCCCGGTGAGTCCATCGATGCCTTGTTTCAGAGGTTCACGGTGGTTGTAAACAACATGAGGGCCAATGTGGACCTTCTCCCGTACGATGATCATGATAGAGCCGTCAAGCTCTTACACTCTTTGGATCGTACGGTTTGGGGCGGAAAGTTCGAGGCCATTGTGGAGTCGGAGAAGTATGACACTCTGACGGTGAATGAGCTGTTGTCGAAGCTCAAGTCGGCTGAGGTGGATAGGGGTATGAGAGCCAAGCTCGAGGGCCAGACTGACTCTCATAGTCTTGCCCTCGTCGGTGGTTCGAAAGGAAAGACTAACACTAACCCATCAACTAGGATGTTCTCTTTGTCCTCTTTGATGTCTATGCCAGATGAGGATTTCGATGTTCTTGGAGAAAACGAGCTGGCGTTGCTGAGATGAGGTTCGAGAGGCTGCACAAGAACCAGGTGAACATGAGGAGGAACACGAGGACATGCTTCCAGTGCGGCAAGACGAGATACTTCGTCGCCGACTGCCCGGAGAAGGTTGAGAACAAGGATGGCTACAAGCACAAGTCAAGAACGGATGGCAAGTACCGGTCGAGGCGCGAGCACAAGAGCAAGCACAAGAACAAGCACAAGGATGAGCGACGACCGAGGAAGAAGGAGAGCCGAGGCAAGGCCCGAGCGATGGTTGGAGCGAGCGACGTCGACTACAGTTCCCCGTACTCCACCTCGAGCTCAAGCAGCGGTGAAGATGAAGGTGATCGTTGCAAGAGCAGCAAGTCATCGAAGAACTTGAGCTGCTTCGCTAGAAATGGCTTCTGCACCTTGGCGCTGAGCTCCGGCAGCAAGAAGAGCACACTGAGCGACTCAGACTCCGATTCCGACGACGAGGTGCGTGATGAATTTCCCTTCCTGCGTCAGGAGAATGAACGGCTTGGCTTGTTGCTTGATAATCATGATGACATGATTAGAGAGGCTAAGAAAATGAGGAAAGAGCTTAGGGCTTCACTCGAGGATGCTAGGACTAGAGTGACTGAGCTAGAAACACAGAATTTGGATGCTAAACTTGAAATTGATTCTCTGAAAGCTTCACCTGTTGTTTCTGATGAAATTGAATGTGATGATTGTCCTATTTTCCTTACTGATCTTGCTCTGTTTAAGGAAAAGCATGCCTCCAAGTGTGAGGAACTAGATGTGCTTAGGGTTGAAGTGGCTGAGCTTAAGTCTAGATCTGCTTTGCTAGGTTATTGCACTTCTTGCCCTGTCTTGCATGCTAAAATTGATGAGATGCATGCTTACACTATTTCTTTTGAGGCTAAGTTGAAAGAACCAATTTCTACATCTTGTTGTACCTGTGAAATGCATGCTTTGAAGAATTTGGAACTTGCACATTATGTTGATCGTTTGCATGATGAGAATGATGAGCTGAGAAAGTTGATGGGTTGGTTGTCTTGTCACGAGCCTCAGTTGAGGATAATGATTGAGACATTCAAGAGGCGGAATGGTGAGGGACTTGGGGCAAACAAGGTTGGTAAGGGAAGTGAAGAAAACATTCCAGAGCCACCAAAAACCCACCACAAAAATGATTTCCCTCCTAAACCTAACCATCTTAGGAACCGACTAGACACAACCCTAGCTCCACCCGTGTTTTCCTCACAAATAAATGATTTCCAAAAGCCTATCAAGTTTTTTAGCACTTCCGGGAAAGTGTTATTTGGGAAAGAAAGTGAGAAGGCTAGTGAGGAAAAACCGATGGAGAAGCCGAGTGGAGAGAAACCAAGTGAGCAGCCCAAACCAAAGTCTAAACCTAAGCTTATGAGGTTCCATTGTGGCTATTGTGGGAGAGATGGCCATAAGGACGAGTTTTGCTTCAGGATGAACCGAGAGGAGAGAATGGCGAAGGAGTGGGCTAACAAGGACAAGTACCACCCTTCCGATTGTGTACTTGAGCCTCGTGTGCAGATGCCCAGGGCCAAGGAGAGTGTGAGGACAGTTCCGTCTCGGGAGAGCGAAAGGCTGTTGGAGGTGCTGCTGGCCGGGCTACATCGGTCAGATTGGTGAGGTGCATCGGTCAGACTGGTGCAGGCCTGGATAGGTAGCAGTTCAGGTTTCGTGCTCGTACAGGTGCGAGATTTGGTTCTGGTGGTTGGGCTGGAGAGTTTGCAGGAGGTCAGTTTGCTAGGCGTTCTCCCCCTCGTGCTCAATACGGGGATGTGAGGAGTCGTAGCTTCGAGATGGAGAGGTGGGATGGTCCATGGTACTTTTTTCGTGGTTTTGGTCCTCCTCCTGGTAGAGAGGGTTGGTTCCCTCATTGGTTACCATGGTGGTGTTTGTGGAGGTAGCTTTGGCAGGAAAGATGGTTTGGTTTGTGCTAACCCCACTTTCGAGTAAATGGCTCGGCACTGGTTTTACTCTTTTGGTACTAACCCCAGTGTTGAGTCGTTTGTTCGCTCACGTGCTCGTTTTTGAATTTCAGGTGGCAGACTTGAAGAACATTTGGTTGATTGACTCTAGTTCCTCGAGGCACATGACCGGAGACAAGGGGTGGTTCTCAAGTCTTGTCTCGATGTTGACAAAGAGGTACATCACTTTTGGGGACAATGAGCGTGGGCGTGTGCTTTCAGAAGGTGAAATTAAGGTGAGTTACAAGATCACTCTCAGGAGTGTTGCTCTTGTTCAATCACTTGGATACAATTTGCTTTCTATGTCCCAGCTGTTGGATGAGGGTTTTGAGGTGTTGTTTCGGCCTGGTGGTTCTCGGATTTTGGACTCTCGAGGGGACCTTGTCTGTATGGTCGTTCCCGAGGGTCAGGTGTTTCGAACTGATCTTTCTCAGTCTTCTGGTGTTGAGCGTTGTATCTTGGATGGTTCTTCGAGTGAGTTGTGGAAGTGGCATTGGAAGTTGGGTCACTTGAGCTTTGACCTTTTGTCTCGCTTGAGTAAACTCAATTTGGTCCTAGGATTGCCACGGTTGAGGCTTGAGAAAGAGTTGGTTTGTGCGCCGTGTAGGCATGCCAAGATGGTAGCCTCTTCTCACCCGCCTCTCACCGATGTGATGACTGAGCATCCATGCGAGCTGCTCCATATGGACCTTGTTGGCCCAGCTCGTGTGCGATCTGCGGGTGGGAAGTGGTATGTCCTTGTTGTGGTAGACGACTATTCTCGGTATGCGTGGGTGTTCTTTCTCCACGATAAGGGGGAGACGTTTGGTTTTTTTCGAGATCTTGCCTTGAGGTTGAGGAACGAGAGGCACAGAGATGCCATACGGGCAATCCGTAGTGACAAAGGCTCAGAATTCAGAAACTCTCATTTTGAAACCTTTTGCCATGACTTGGGTCTTGAACACTAGTTTTCGAGTCCATATATGCATCCCTAGAATGGTGTTGTGGAAACGAAGAACAGAACCTTGCGTGAGATGGCTCGGACGATGCATGATGAGCATAGGAGTCCGAGAAGGTTCTGGGCTGAGGCGGTGAACACCGCGTGCTATGTGTCGAACAGGATGTTCCTCAGAGTGCATAAGAAGAAAACATGCTACAAGTTGATGCACGGTCGCACACCCAAGGTGAGTCACTTCCATGTCTTTGGATGCAAGTGCTTTATTCTGAAAAAGGGAAGAAGTTGGATAAGTTTGAGGCTAGGTCGGTCGATGGTATTTTTTTTGGTTATGCATCTCATTCTAGAGCATATCGTGTGCTCAATCTTGAAACTAACCAAATTGTGGAGACTTGCGAGGTAACCTTCGACGAGACACAACCATGTAGTGAGCTTATCACTACTAGATTTTCCCCCTAAAGCAACGCACAAAATGTGTTGCAATATGCCATATTTGGTTGCAATAGACACAATTGCAACCAAATTGTTCCGTGGACCGTGGGCTACGAAAAGCCGCGTTGCATTAGGTTATTACGATGTTGTCCATATAGTGGTTGCCAAAGTTTTTTTGTTTCAACGTAACGCAACGTTGCAATTAGGTTTTTTTACAACGCTTGTTCTGGTTGCAAAGTGTACTATTGCAACACATCTGTGGTGTTGCCAAAGGTGCAATTGCAACGTTTCTGTTTCGTTGCAAGTTATAGTATTGCTGCGCACCGACTTTGATTGCTATTGGTTGAACCTCGTCTATTACCACGAAAGTAATTTGGTTGCAATATGTAGTATTGTCTGATGCCACGAAATTGGTTAGTTGCTATAGGTGGTCTCCTCTATTGCTACAAAAGTTGATTTCGATGCGATCGGTAGTATTGAATGATGCCACGATATTGGTTACGTTGCTTTAGGTGGTATCCTCTATTGCCACGTAATTTGATTGGTCGTAACGGATTGTTGCGTCGACATGGATGCTAACGCAACTGGACGATGACGTGGCTACCTACGTGGACGATGACGTTGCTGCCTACGTGGACAATGACATGGACGTCCGATTTATTAACAGGCTAATTTAATAATGGGCCGATTTATTATGCTGATTTATAAATGGTTAAATTTATAAATGGGCCATTTGTTAATGGCTGATTTTAAAACTGAATCACTTTTTGGTCCAAAAGTTTAACCATAAACATTTCAGCCCATCAACATTTTGGCCCAGTATTTATACAGATGACCATGTCAGCCCATAAACAACACCCATATTCATTTCAGCCCACAATAAGCACCTATTAACATACTGACCCATATTATCAACAAGCTGAAATAATTGGGAATATAAAATCATTGCGACCTCCAATGACATCATTTCAGAATATAAAATATCATATGCAACACTGAAGATGATATGAGCAGCAACATACATTGGACTAAAGATCTTCTTAATTAACAAATGTGCAACACAGCCAGGTAAAACGGCGCAGCATAATTGCTTGGGAACACCAGCAAAACATGCCCAAAGGGAAAAAACAAATAGCACCAGATAATGGAACTGGAGGAGCTAGGAATTCCTATCCTTGAATGGAACTGGAGGAGCTAGGAATTTCTGTCCTTGATGTCATGCTGTGTCACCTGCACACATAACTATCTAAGTTGATTAGTGTGAGCATTGCAGGAAAACTTAAAGGCCAGGAGTTTTTCAATTGTCAATGAAACTTGCAGGAAAAATAGTGGGCAGGAAAAATGAAACATAGTATAACTACCCACAATCATATGCCATACCAAGATACAACAACATTGAGAGATCACCAGAAACATTTTATTCAATACTAGAAAAGCGCCTGTGCGTTGCTACGGACAACAAAATATTTATATTACAATAGGCGTTGTATTCACCAGGACAACAATAGTGTGAAACAAGTACATTATAAATATCTCATCCAAGATAGTAGTTTACAAAATAGGTAAGTATTAAATAATATAATAATAATGTGAAAATTAGTTAAATAGGACACACTTCTATATGGAGTGTCAGAATTTAGAAAAATATAAAGGAGGCCGATGCCAAGTAAGTGCATATGTGTTCATGGACACCCTTACGAAATAACTACAATCTATTTGGAATAAGAAAAAATGATGTTGCATTTTTCACTAAATCGTAACTGGGAAATTATGCAAAACCCACCATCAAAAGATGCTAATATGTGGCATTATTTTCATAAAAACCTTCCACCAAATACCAAATATCACCAGTTGATGAACCAGTGGCAATCTCCTCTAGTTGCGTGCTGCTTGATTACAGTTATCCTTTAGAGTTCACTATGCCAACAGGAACAAAATATATGACATTCCTTTGAAAGACACAAGGCAATGGATCCTCCCTATTTAGCCGAAAGAAAGATACTTGTTCCAAGTTTTGTTTATCGGGCAGAACGAGCATTAACCAATGTAAAATTCCCAGTGAACAAACTTGAGGTTTCAGTCAAACAATTCAAGATTTCTTTTCTTACATTAGGAAAAAAGTACAGCCTAAAGGAAGAATACACCATAATAAAGCTTTCACTTTAAGATAGGAAAACATAACCGCAAAGTAGTATATCTCACACAGCCTATGTAGACACCATTCAGAAAGGGAAAATGCTAACTCACAACCGTAGCCTCAACATCACGCAAAATCCTTGTGAAACAAAATTTTGGCTATATACTGGAATTCATAGTATATATCCGAGGAAATATGGTCTATGAATTCTAACTGAAGAAATGCATGCACAAAAAACAAAAGGCGGGAACGATAGTAAGAACTTACCCACGCTCCATCGTCGAAGTAGCCTTAGACATCCTCTATGCAGTAGTGAGTCTCAACCTGAAACGAAACAGGAGGTAATAAACAGTGGCAACAATATGTCGACCTCCTACTCAACAAAGTGTGAAACTATGTTACTCCATGATCACAAAAAGTGAAAGAAATAAACAAAGAGCATTTTTTACACTCTACTACACGTGTTTGCTGTCCTGTCCATAATGCACTTGTCAGCACTAATGTTACCCATGTAGTAGCAACTAATGCCACTTTTTTAAAAAAACAATGTCCATAATGCCACCAACCTAACTCATGTGGAAAATTAGTAGCAGGCAAATATGACACATAGAAGGGTGCTTGCATGCATCTACCTAAGGCATTGAGGCAACTAACATTTAACAATGCCATAAAAGATAAAGTGCATCATTATAATTTCAATTTATGTGGCACTACAACAGAAACAATTTACAAGATATGTTGTGGGAAATCTTTCAGGCCTGCATTTGGACATGATGAGATAAAGGGCATCATTATTCTTCTTCAGCTGAGCAAGCTATTGCCAAGTGACACTGCATGTCTTCGATCCTTCTCATCGGGTGCATCATATGATTTATCTGCAATCCAACAAAAGAAAATGGGAGGAGGAGAACAAAAAAATATGTACAGTTCATGAGTGTGTAGGTACTTGGTTAAATGAAATGTGGATAACTTGAGTGCATCATGGAAGACTAAAAAGGATGAGCTCACCTAAATTGAGACAGCCACAAGTACAACATATGACACAAGAGAAACGAGTGCGTCGCCTATGCCGACCGCCGCCAACTCCCCTGCATCTCCTCCTCCTCACATCCTTGTGCTTCTCCTCTCACAAGCCTATATAGAAACAATCGAGCCTAGGGTTAGGGTTAGGAGAGAAATTGCCTAGGGAGAGAGAGGGAGTGAGAGAGAGAAGGAGCACAGTCTCACCGCTCTTCGTGGCGCGGCTTGTGTCACCCGCGCCGCCATCCCCTCGTCGTGCCACCTCTGCTCTTTGTGCCCACACACAGTGCCCACACACAGATTGAGGCAAGGCCAATCTCCCTCTGCTTTGAGCCTGGGGATGAGGAGCCGCTGCTCTGGTCGGAGAGGGAGGGGTGGGAGAGGGGATCTGGTGGGGGAGCTAGGATGAGGGCGTGCGAAGGAGGAAGGAGGAGGGCACTCCGAGGACGCAACCTGCACGTGGATCTGAGGAAGGGAGAGTAGGGGGGAGGCGGGCATCAGAAGAGGATGAGGTAGCAGGGGCGGCGGTGCTCCGCAAAGACAAAGAAGAGATGAGATTGCGGCTGACCTAGGGTTCCTGTGGATTTGAACCCGTTGTGCGGGGATGGGGCTAGACAATTACCAATGTACCCTTTTAAAGTTAGTTGTTGGTCCATTGAATCTAAGGATAGTAATGTCAATTTGTTGCAAATTATTTCGGATGGCACCGACAAAGGAGGCGGGGGAGCCAAAAGCTAAATTCAGCCAATTTCACCGCCATTAAACACAAATGAACTCGAAGTATATTTTTTCCGGATTTAAAAATTACAAGACACACTTTGAAGTAACTTGCAACAAAAAATATCGCAAATATGCCAAAACTTTTCCTATGAAATAGATAACATATAGTTTTTCATGTAGGAGTTTCAACAATTTTTTAATAGATTTGGTATTTTATATCATTTAAGTGGTTTTTTGTTTTTCTCTCCATTTGAACTATGTTTGCATCCAATACGACTTGGCCGCAGGGTCTTAATCACCGGATGAACCGACGCACCGTCGGTGTACAGCGTCGGAGCAGTTGTGTCAGAGAATCTCAACGGCTAAGTGATGTGGGAGGGGCATCGGATGAACTAATGCCTTGAAAAGTTAGTATCGATTCATCTGACACTTACTTTTTCAGTGGCCATTAGCCAACGGCTCTTTGGATGCCTTGGGATATTTATACCCCTCTCCACTCACCCATTTGATGTTGCTGGATTGTGTGGAAGTGCAGGAGAGTGCAAGACACCTAGAAGATCATATCCAATCCATCCAAGTGCTTATTTGCTCATCCTTAGACTTGCATATGCTTAGTGTATGTGCTTAGTGCTAGGCTTAGCTTAGAGTTGAGTGAGTGCAAGGTTGTGCCAATCTTGTGAGGTGATTCTTGAGTGAATCAAGTTGTACAAGGTTCGCCGGAAGCCTTGGGGCCTAAGTGGCTCACCGGCAATCGTCATCGACCCTCCGGCTTGGTGTGGAGCGGCGAGGACACTTTGTGCGGGGGCGTGGAGATCCCCTTCCTTGGTGGAGAAGCTCCTTAGTGGAGGCGGCATCAAGGTGACCAAGGGAGCTTCGCAAGTGCCTAAGTGGCTAGCCTTTGTGGCCAATCAAGTGGTGCTCTTGGGAGAGACTTGGTGACCAGGAATCAATACTCTTGTGTGAGTGCTTCAACAACGTGGACTAGGGGTGGCTAAGTGCCTACCGATACCATGAGATAAATCGTGTGTCAAGAGTTTGCTTCCTCTCATCCCCTTTACGTTTCCACATTTACTCTTTTGCAATCTTTGCTTGCCTTTACTTTCCTAGAGTAGTATCATGCTAGGAATGGCTATAGATTGCAAAACTTGTTTTGGGATGGGAGTTTCACACTAGAACAACCTTAGTTGCACATCTAGATAGTATGTTCTAGTTTACCTTTGTGCAAAAAGTAGTGAAGCCATAGGTTAAGGTTTTAATATTGCCTAATTCACTCCCTCCCCCTCTTAGGCTACGAGCATCCGATTCCTACAAGTGTTATCAGAGCCGGGACTCACTTCCTTCACAAGGATATGCCAATTTGATTGGTAAATTGTGAAAACCGGCTCATTGGAATGGTTAGGCTTCACCACCTAGTGAGTTGCTCTATAGAGGAATGAAAGAGGTGGATACCTTAGGTTTGGCTCCACATTTCGATGGCACGGGCTATCCGCGGTTGAAGGTTCTCATGGAGGCCTATCTCCAAGCAAAGGACCTCGATGTTTTCAAGTTTCAACATGTTTTTCTCTTTAAATATCGGTCAAACATCATTTGACCTCGGGTCAACTCTCCTAAATTTATTTTACTACATAAACCTTGGGTCAATATGAAAGTTGTAGGGTTTTGAATTCTAAGAAACTTTTGTTTTGAACAAAATTTGAGTTTCAACATAAAAATCTTAGGAAATCTTAGTCAAACATGTTTGCTGCATGGTCAACTCTCTTCCTCCTCTCTCCCTCACAAGTGGGCCACAAGTATGAGTGGGTCGCGAGCCGCCGGCGCGAGCTGGGCTAGAGGAGGTGCTTCGCGGCCCAATGCGCGGCAAGCAGGCCTAGCGGAGGCCCAGCGAGCGAGCAATCCCAACGAGCGTTTTAGAATTGATAAAAAACCAAATTCTTAACAAGACAATAGTTGTGAGGTAGCCTAGTGGTAAGGCATTGTGCATTGAAGGATGAGGTCTTAGGTTCGAGTCACACTTTGCCCTTTTTTTGTTTTTTAGATTTTTTTCAATTCATCATTTTTCTCCATTCATAAATATGCAATCATTTTATGGATGTTTAAACTTTACATAAAATTTTCAAATGATTTCGGTAAAGGCGGAACCTACATTGTTTACAAATGGATACATCTCTCTTATAGTTTTCTAAAACCCAAAGTCAAACTGAGATTTGAATATGTTGGACTCGTATACATCTAAATTTTGGACACGACCTTATGTTGACCATAACATTAGCAAATATGAAGTTGCATTGCCATTTTTTCTTAAAAAAGTTGGTTTTCTATTTTTAAATACCTAATTAAGGCACCTTTATGAAGTAACTTGAAAATTAATTAAGACCCCCAATGCATTTTTCACATGTATCAGACAATATTTAAGTTTTGCTCTACGTGTTTCAAGATTTTCCGAATAGATTTGCTATTTTCTATCATTTAGTTGAATTTCTAAATGTTTACCGAAAGTAATTCCAAATTGACTTATATGTATATATAATAAGATTCAAACAAATTCAAAAAAATATTCAAATGATTTCGATAAAGGAGAAACCTACATTATTTACAAATGGATACATCTCTCTTATAGTTTTCTAAAATCTGCTAAGGTACAAGATAAGGTATATAAATAAGATCCGTATAATGAAAATCTGTACTAAAATGTCATTAATGAAAATATGACAATTTTAGAAAATTTTAGAAAAAAAATCATCAAATTTGGATTAAGTATGATGGAGAAAAACTAGATAATAAATCTCGGTCAAACATCATTTGCCATCTGGTGGACCGCTTGCGTACATGATAAAAGGTCTGTGTGAGCCCTCTAACCACAAACACACTTGTATCTGAGTGGCAGAGCATCCTCTTTCTAAACCTAATGGTGCAGGTTCGAGTCCTTCGATAGCTACTTTTTTGCTTCTTTTTGGGATTTTTTTTTCACCGGCGCTCGCGGCCCGCAAGCGAGCAAGCCCGGCGTGCGGCCCGGAAGCGAGCGTGACCGGCGTGCTTGGCCCGGTCGCACGAGCGAGCCCGGCAAGCGGCGGGCCGGGGGCAGCTTGCGGCCCAAGATTCTAATCTTTAGATTTAGATTAAAAAAGACCCAAATGCAAGATGAAGCAATAGTTGTGAAGTAGTCTAGTGGTAAGGTGTTGTTGATTGCAGACATAGGTCTTCGGTTCAAGCCATGCTTCACCCAAATTTTTACTTTTTTAGATTTTTTTCCAATTTATCAATTTTCTCCATTCATAAATATGACTATTTTTTATTTGTTGGGTCATATGGGAAATGAAATTTTTTTAATTCATGTTCTGCCAATCCGCTGAGTGTCGACCAAGGAATACCTCGTTGCAATAATTTTTATACACGATATTGCAACGATCATGAAAAATAATGCAACGACTAAGTTTTGTGGCAATACATACACGATATTGCATCTTTAGGCTACAAACGAAGCAATAGCCCTCCATGTATTGCAACAAAACAAAGACATAACTGCAACCCGAATTATAAGTTGCAATATAGTTGTTCCGTATTTGCAACCAAAGTTCTACGTTGCGACATACTTGTTCAAACGCAACCATCCGTAGTATGGTGGCTATAGCAACTTTCTGTTGCAACGTAAGGAATGCTAATGCAGCACAAAATTGGGGTGGTATTATTTCCAACCAAATGCAACGGAAATCCTAAAAAAGGGCGCATTAGCGTCAACATGTTGCAACCGAACAAATAAATAATGCAACTCAAATTTTGTGTTGCAATAGACACACAAATTGCAACCAAATCACCGTTTCGGTGCAATAGTACCCCCCTATTGCAACTGAAATAGTGGTGTTGCCTAAGGGATTTGTTGCAATAGGGGGAAAACCTTGTAGTGTATCTTTGAGTGTGCAGGTGATGATGAGCTTGGTGAGGAGATCATTCAGGAGGAGGAGCTTGAACATGGAGATGATGAAGATGGCGGTGTGGTGCCCCCGGCTGAACATGTACCCACTACTTCGACTACGATGATGGATGGACCCTCTGCTACACCTACGACAACAAATCAAGAACAAGGAGAAGCTGATTTTGAGGGGGAGGTAGCATCAAGGTGAGAACCACCCCGGTGGGTACAAGTGGATCACCCAGCTTCGAGGATCATCGGTGACATGGATGAACGCACTACACGGTCGAGGGTTCGGAACAACTCTCATTTCGCTCATGCTGCATTTGTTGCTTCTTTTGAGCCCAAAGACATTGGACACACACTATCTAATCAGAATTGGGTTAATTCGATGCATGAGGAGTTGAAGAACTTTGAGAGGAATCAGGTTTGGGAATTGGTTGACCCTCCCCAAGGGTGTAAGCCGATTGGGACAAAGTGGGTGTGGAAGAACAAAGAGGGAGAAAAAGGTGAAGTGGTGAGGAACAAGTCAAGGCTTGTTGCTCAGGGGTTTAGTCAGAAGGAGGGGATTGACTACGAGGAAACTTTTGCTCCCGTGTCTCGTTTGGAGGCGACAAGGATTGTTCTAGCCTTTTCCGTGGCTAAAGGGTTCAAGTTGAACCAAATGTATGTGAAGAGTGCTTCCTGAATGGTGTGTTGGAGGAAGAAGTTTATGTGAGGCAACCACCGGGGTTTGCGAGTGAGAAGTACCCCCACCGGGTGTACAAGTTGAGGAAGGCACTTTATGGGTTGAAGCAGGCGCCTAGAGCTTGGCATGGTAGGTTGAGGGGATTCTTGTCAGGACCATGTGTGGTTCGAGGACCGGTGGATGGTCGCTTCCTTGTGTGATGAGTGATTAACAACGTTGTGTGGACTGATTCTTGGCTAAGTATTGCAGGTGCAGGTTGTGGCTTGACTGGTGTTGGTGCAGGTGAAGAACAAGCGTGAAAGGTCATCGCCGGTGAGGCCTTCAGGTGTGGAGAAGACAAGTAGGCTTCGTTCGAGGGACCCGGTGGCCAGCGGGGTCAAGTGCGGGCCGCATGGTGGCATGAACAGCAAGATGAAGTCATGGATGGTTTCTTGGTTGAGCCTCAAAACCAAGGTCGAGCCGGGACTACGTGGGAGCGGAGTCATGAGTGGAGATTGGCGGAGGCTACACCGAGTTCGTGGGGTTTCCGGTGGTTAACCAGAAAACCACTGGGTTCCTTGGTTGATCCACAAAGCTAAGACTGAAGAACCGAAGACGGTGCTGCAGCAGTGCCGAGCCGGTCCGACCGGGTGGGTCCGACCCGGTCGACCGGTGGGGAGCACCGGTCTGACCGGTGTGCGACGACGCAGTCCGGAGACTTCGAAGCGGAGGACACGCGTCGGGATCGCATGGCTTGCGTCGAGGCTACGCAGGGTGTGGTCGCCGGGCATCCGTCTGATGGTGAAGACATGAAGACTTCCAAATCCGCCCTTGAGGGGCTTGTATCCCTAGTTGTTAGAGAAGGGTATTTTAGACTTTCGGTTGCCTACATATAACCCAAGAGGTGAGAGGATGGCAGCCAACTCTTGGAACCCTAGCTCATTTGTTTTCCCATTTTTCCTTCCTATTTTCCTTAGGATTTCCATAGGACTAGCAAGAGAGCTTCATGGAGAGATCTTGTTGAGAGGGATGGATGATCGGGCGGCTTGCTAGACCTTGTATGAACCTTTGTTTCATGTATAGATGATTCGGCGTGGTTCCTCAAGGTTTGGATGTGTTTTCCCCGGTTGTTCTTGGTGGTGATTTTCGGAGCCCTCTCTTGGTGATTACTTTAGGTTGTTTTCAGAACCTTTCTCTTGGGGATTTGATGGGGAAAATTTGTGGGAACCCTTCGTGGTTCTTTGTGCTATGATTCCCCTCCCAAATCCTTGAGTAAAGGTGCTTGATTTTGGGGTTTCTTGAGTTCTTGGGTTGGAAGTGTTCTTGAAGGGATTTCCTTGATTCCTCCTTTTTGGACGAGTTTTGGTGGGATTAAACTTGGCTATGGACTCCTCATGAGGTGTTCCTAATATCCCCAAAGTCTTGTTCAAGTCCGTGGAGCGATTCAGGAGATCGAGGTTTGGACTTGAGGGAGTTGACCGCGGGTGATGTTCATCCCGAGCTGCCCGAGCTACACCGGTGCAACCCTCGGTGGGATTTTGCTCGGGTGAACGTCTTGGTGTGTTCGCTGTTGTCTCGTGGTGCCGCTTGTTTCGAGTTTGGGTCGGTTGGTGGTCAGTTGGCCTGTTTGGTTCCTTGGGGGCTTTCAGGCTGTGATCGGTCTGACCGGTGTGTCTCACCGGTCTGACCGGTGTAGAGCCACTTAGTGAAAGTTTCTCAGTTTCACCAGCAGGGACCGGTCTGACCTGTGGTGCTCACCGGTCTGACTGGTGTGGGTCTGTAGTCTCGAGGTTTGGTGTTCCGCTGCGTTCTCGGGTCGGAAGGTTGTGTGTGTTGGTTCCTAGGTCCAGTGGCACTCCAGTGGCTACGTGGGCTTGGCCAACTTGGGTAGTGAGTAGGAGACGTGTGTTGGAAGCCGTGTTCATATTGTAGGAGTGTCCATCTCCTTCGAGAAGAATTTTTATCGGCTCCCACTCACTCCCCCCTCTCTGGTTCGCCGTATCGGTCCTTCAAGTGGTATCAAAGTCGGTTCGGGTCTTTATTGACTCTAATCAGTCTAAGATCCAAGGATGGCGTACCAGGAACGGGGTTCGGGTCCTCCACACTTCGATGGCAAGAACTACCAGATGTGGAGCAAGAGGATGGGTGCTTTTCTCCGCGGAAAGGGTCAGATCCTTTGGGATGTCACGGTGGACACAGGCTATGTCCAGCCGATGGACTTCCTCGCTCCAGGATCGAGGGACAGATTCGACGCCAACAATAAGGCGGCCGACTACTTGTTTCGTGCTTTGTGTCAGCCTGAGTTCGATCGTGTGCATGCCGAGCACTTGGCTTGTAGGATTTGGGCGGTGTTGAAGGAGGCGCATGTTGGGAATGCCCAGGTTCAGGCACGGATGTATGCGACCTATCGGAGAGAGTACGAGAACTTCACTCATCTCCCCGGTGAGTCCATCGATGCCTTGTTTCAGAGGTTCACGGTGGTTGTGAACAACATGAGGGCCAATGTGGACGTGATCCCGTACGATGATCATGATAGAGCGGTCAAGCTCTTACACTCTTTGGATTGTACGATTTCGGGCGGAAAGTTCGAGGCCATTGTGGAGTCAGAGAAGTATGACACTCTGACGGTGAACGAGCTGTTCTCGAAGCTCAAGTCTGCTGAGGTGGATAGGGGCATGACTGCCAAGCTCGAGGGACCGACTGATTCCAATAGTCTTGTGCTCGTTGGTGGTTCGAAAGGAAAGGCTAACTCTAACCCATCCACTAGGATGTTCTCTTTCTCCTCGTTGATGTCTATGCCAGATGAGGAGTTCGACGAGCTTGGAGAGGACGAGCTGGCGCTCCTGACGAGGCGGTTCGAGAGGCTGCACGAGAACCGTGTGAAGATGAGGAGGAACATGAGAACATGCTTCCAGTGCGGCAAGCTGGGACACTTCGTCGCCGACTGCCCTGAGAAGGCCGAGAACAAGGACGGCTACAAGCACAAGCCAAGGATGGACGGCAAGCACCGTTCGAGGCGCGACCACAAGAGCAAGCACAAGAACAAGTACAAGGACGAGCGACGATCGAGGAAGAAGGACAGTCGAGGCAAGGCCCGAGCGATGGTTGGAGCGAGCGACGTCGACTCCAGTTCCGCGTACTCCACCTCGAGCTCGAGCAGCAGTGAAGACGAAGGTAATCGTCGCGGGGAACAAGAAGTCGTCCAAGAACCCGAGCGGGGCCGAGCCGCTTCGCGAGAGATGCGTGATGAACTTCCCTTCTTGCACCAGGAGAATGAGAGGCTTGGATCTTTGCTTGATAACCGTTATGACATGTTTAGAGAGGCCAAGAAAATGAGTAAAGAGCTTAGGGCTTCACTCGAGGATGCTAGGACTAGAGTGGCTGAGCTAGAGACACAGGTGCTTGATAGCAAGCCTAAGATTGATTCCCTTAAGGCTAGCCCTGTTGTTTCGGATGAGGTTGATTGTGCTGATTGCTCCATATTCCTTGCTGATCTTGCTTTGTTTAAGGAGAAGCATGCCTCCAAGTGTGAGGAACTAGATGTGCTTAGGGTTGAAGTGGCTGAGCTTAAGTCTAGACCTGCTTTGCTAGGTGCTTGCACTTCTTGCCCTGTTTTGCATGCTAAGATTGATGAGATGCATGCTTACACTAGTTCACTTGAGGCTAAATTGAAGGAACCCATGCCTACATCATGCTCTACCTGTGAATTGCATGCTTTGAAAAATTTGGAACTTGCACATTATGTTGATCGTTTGCAGGATGAGAATGATGACTTGAGAAAGTTGATGGGTTGGTTGTCTGGTCATGAGCCTCAGTTGAGGATGATGATCGAGGCGTTTAAGAGGCAGGATGGTGAGGGACTTGGGGAAAACAAGGTTGGTGAGGGAAGTGGAGAGAATATCCCAGAGCCACCAAAAACCCACCACAAAAATGATTTCCCCCCAAAACCTAACCATTTTAGGAACCGAATAGACACAACCCCTGCTCCACCCGTGTTTCCTACACCCACAAATGACCTACAAAAGCCTATCAAGTTTGTGAGCACTTCGGGGAAAGTGTTCTTTGGAAAGAAAGTGAGAAGGCTAGTGAGGGGAAACCGGTGGAGGAGTTGAGTGGAGAGAAACCTAGTGAGCAGCCACATCCCAAGCCTAAGCCTAAGCTTGTGAGGTTCCATTGTGGCTATTGTGGGAGAGATGGCCATAAGGAGGAGTTTTGCTTCAAGAGGAAGCGTGAGGAGAGAATGGCAAAGGAGTGGGCTAACAAGGACAAGTACCACCCTTCCGATGGTGTACTTGAGCCTCGTGTGCGGATGCCCGGGGCCAAGGCGAATGTGAGGACGAGTTCGGGCTTGGGGAGAGCGGAAGGGGCTGTTGGAGGTGCTTCTTGTCCGGGTCACACCGGTCGGACGGCCGGGTGGGGTACCGGTCGACCGGTGCGAGGCCTAGACAGGCAGCGTTTTGGGTTTCGTGCTCGTAGCGGTGCGAGGGTAGTTTCGGAGGTTGTGGTTCGGTGGTTGGGGCGGAGAGTTTGCGGTGGGTCGGGTTGCTAGGCGTTCTCCCCCTCGAGTTCACTACGGGGATGGGAGGAGTCGTAGCTTTGAGAAGGAGAGGAGGGATGGTCCACGGGTTCTCTTTCGTGGTTTTGGTCCTCCTCCAGGCAGAGAGGGGTGGTTCCCTCAGGGTGGTTACCGTGGTGGTGTTCGTGGAGGTAGCTTTGGTAGGAGAGATGCTTTGGTTGGTGCTAACCCCACTTTCGAGCAAATGGCTCGGCACTGGTTTTACTCTTTTGGTACTAACCCCAGTGCTGAGTCGTTTGTTCGCTCACGTGCTCGTTTTTGAATTTCAGGTGGGAGACTTGAAGAACATTTGGTTGATTGACTCCGGTTGCTCGAGGCATATGACTGGAGACAGGGGGTGGTTCTCAAGTCTCGTCCCGGTGGTGACAAAGAGGTACAACACTTTTGGGGACAATGGGCGTGAGCGTGTGCTTTCAGAAGGTGATATCAAAGTGAGTGACAAGATCACTCTGAGGCGTGTTGCTCTTGTTCAATCGCTGGGGTACAATTTGCTTTCTGTGTCGCAGTTGTTGCATGAGGGCTTTGAGGTGTTGTTTCGGCCAAGTGGTTCTCGGATATTGGACTCTCGAGGGGACCTTGTCTGTATGGTCGTTCCCGAGGGTCAGGTGTTTCGGGCTGATTTTTCTCAGTCTTCGGGAGTGGGGCGTTGTTTCTTGGCTGGTTCTTCGAGTGAGTTGTGGAAGTGGCATAGGAAGTTGGGTCACTTGAGCTTTGACCTTTTGTCTCGCTTGAGTAAACTCAATTTGGTCCGAAAATTGCCACGGTTGAGGCTTGAAAAAGAGTTGGTTTGTGCGCCTTGTAGGCATGCCAAGATGGTAGCCTCTTCTCACCCGCCTCTCACCGATGTGATGACTGAGCGTCCATGCGAGCTGCTCCGTATGGACCTTGTCGGCCTAGCTCGTGTGCGATCTGCGGGTGGAAAGTGGTATGTCCTTGTTGTGGTGGATGACTATTCTCGGTATGCGTGGGTGTTCTTTCTAGAGGATAAGGAGGAGACGTTTAGTTTTGTTCGAGATCTAGTCTTGAGGTTGAGGAACGAGAGGCACGGAGTTGCCATACGAGCTATCCGCAGTGATAATGGCTCGGAATTCAGAAACTCTCGTTTTGAAACCTTTTGCCATGACTTGGGTCTTGAGCACCAGTTTTCGAGTTCGTCTACACCTCCCCAGAATGGTGTTGTGGAAAGGAAGAACATGACCTTGTGCGAGATGGCTCGGACGATGCTTGATGAGCATAGGACTCCGAGGAGGTATTGGGCTGAGGCGGTGAATATCGCGTGCTATGTGTCAAACAGGATCTACCTCAGAGTGCACAAGAAGAAGACATGCTATGAGTTGATGCATGGTCGCACACCCAAGGTGAGTCACTTCCATGTCTCTGATTGCAAGTGTTTCATTCTGAAGAAAGGCAGGAAGTTGGATAAATTTGAGGCTAGGTCTGTCGATGGCATTTTCTTTGGTTATGCATCTCATTCTAGAGCATATCGTGTGCTCAATCTTGAAACTAACCAAATCGTGGAGACTTGCGAGGTAACCTTCGACGAGACAGAGCCACGTAGTCAGCTTGTCTTTGAGTGTGCAGGTGACGATGAGCTTGGCGAGGAGATCTTTCAGGGGGAGGAGCATGAACATGGTGATGATGAAGATGGCAGTGTGGTGCCCCCGGCTGAACATGTACCCACTACTTCGACTACGGTGATGGATGGACCCTCTACTACACCTACAACGACTAATCAAGAATGAGGAGAAGCTGATGTTGAGGGGGAGGTAGCATCGAGGCGAGAACCTCCCCGGCGAGTACAAGTGGATCACCCAGCTTCGAGGATCATCGGCGACATGAATGAACGCACTACACAGTCGAGGGTTCGAAACAATTCCCATTTCGCTCATGCTGCGTTTGTTGCTACTTTTGAGCCCAAAGACATTGGACACGCACTATCAGATCACAATTGGGTTAATTTGATGCATGAGGAGTTGGAGAACTTTGAGATGAATCAGGTGTGGGAGTTGGTTGAACCTCCCCCAGGGTGTAAGCCGATTGGTACAAAATGGGTGTGGAAAACAAAGAGGGAGTGAAAGGTGAAGTTGTGAGGAACAAGTCGAGACTTGTTGCTCAGGGGTTCAGTCAGAAGGAGGGGATTGACTACGAGGAGACCTTTGCTCCCGTAGCCCGTTTGGAGGCGATTAGGATCCTTCTAGCCTTTTCCGTGGCTAAAGGGTTCAAGTTGCACCAAATGGATGTGAAGAGTGCTTTTCTGAATGGTGTGTTGGAGGAAGAAGTGTATGTGAGGCAACCTCCGGGGTTTGAGAGTGAGAAGTACCCCCACCGGGTGTACAAGTTGAGGAAGGCGTTGTATGGGTTGAAGCAGACGCCTAGAGCTTGGTATGGCAGGTTGAGGGGGTTCTTGTTTGAGAGAGGTTTTGAGATGGGGAAGGTCGATCAGACCCTGTTTTTGCTGAGGTAGGGCAGAGATATCCTGATTGTGCAAGTGTACGTGGATGATACTGTCTTTGGTGGCTCGTCTAACTCTCTTGTTGCAAGGTTTGCACATGATATGAGCAGGGAATTTGAGATGATCATGATGGGTGAGTTGCAGTTCTTCCTCGGGCTACAAATCAAACAATCAAAGGAAGGAACATTTGTGCACTAGGCTAAGTACACCAAGGACATTGTGCGGAAGTTCAAGATGGAGGACTCCAAGGCTATGACGACGCTAATGAGTACGACTACGGCTCTTGATGCAGACGAGGAAGGTGAACACGTGGACCAGAAGGAGTACCGGAGCATGATCGGGTCACTCCTCTACTTGACGGCGACGAGGCCGGACATACAGTTCTCGGTGTGTCTGTGCGCTCATTTTCAAGCGTCTCCGAGGACTTCGCATCGGCAAGCAGTGAAGCGAATTTTCAGGTACTTGCGTCACACTCCCGACTTCGGCCTTTGGTACTCCACGTCTTCTTCTTTGGCGCTTCATGGTTTTTCAGATGCGGATTTTGCCGGTGTCGGTTGGATAGGAAGTCCACTTCCGGGACTTGCCGCTTTTGGGTTCTTCTTTGGTGTCTTGGTCTTCCCGCAAACAATCGAGTGTTGCTCAATCCACTACCGAGGCCGAATATGTTGCCACGACTAGTTGTTGCTCTCGGCTCCTTTGGATTTCATACACCATGAGTGACTTTGGTGAGGAGTGTACCCATGTCCCACTTCAATGTGATAGCACCGGTGCCATAAGTGTTGCAAAGAATCCAGTGCTCCATTCCAAAACTAAGCACATAGAAGTGAGGTACCATTTTCTGAGAGACAACGTAGAGAAAGGAAAGATAGCTTTGATCCATGTACCCACACATGACCAACTAGCCGATATTTTCACCAAACCCCTAGATCAAGCAACTTTCACTCGTTTGCGGGGGGGACTTGGTGTGTGTTTGATTTCTTGAGTTGGGTGTGTGGGAGCTCCTTTGTAGCATATGTATAGCTTTTCTTTGTGCATTTCTTGCATTTGGCATGGCATATGTAACATGATGTATAGGCATCCTTGTATCTTAGATTGCATGCATTTTGTATCATATGCATTGGTTAGGAAAAGCTTCTCTCATATACATTGTTCACCATGGAATGAAATATATGTCTTTGTGAGCTTGTTTGGTATGCTATGGTTAGTTTGGCTTAGCTCTTGATGATCTTGATGAATAATCCATGGTTGATGGCTATGCTTTTGAAAAATGTCACATATATGCTCTCTCATGTGTAAATGCCTTTACATGATCTTGACATGTTTTAGTGGCTTGGCTATGCTTAATTTGTGGTTGGATAGCTAGTTTATTGATCATATGTGGCCAAAGGCTCATTTGCCATCATGAATGTTTAGCCCTCTTGATTTATCTTGTGGAGGAGCATAAGTTCCTTTTTGTCGCAAAGACATTTCATGTACCATTTACAAATCTGAAAATGAAATGAAAAATGCTTGGAAAACATGCTCCCATGTCATATGTGCTGAATTTAATTTGCTTTGGGTGCTGAACCGTTGCATGATGCCAACCAATGAGAAGTCTCATACATAGAAGTAGGCACATGGCTCAGTGGCTTTGAGATGACATGAGGTTCTTGTGGGTGTTTGTGATGGTCTTATGATTAGAATGGTTGTCCTAACACGAAGTTTGTGTGGCTTTGCCATTTTGATATGTTTTGATCATGTTTAGGAATTTGCTCATGAGAGGCAAGTTTTTCGCAAAATTGCCCAAATCCATCTTAGCTTAGTCCAATGGTTGTGAAACTTGGTGATCATGTAGTTGAGATCGATACGAAGCCGTAGAGTATCTAACTTGCTCATTTGGACATGTGTAGCATTCTTTGTTGAATTTTGTCTATTTGAGAAGCTCTAGGTTGAAAATTTTGCATTTTTGGCTTGATTCATGCATTGCGAACAAGGGGGAGAAGTTTGAGCTTGAAATGGCTTGCTGGACCGCATTTAGAAGGTTTTCAGGTGGTTTCGAGCCATTTCTGGGCTCTGTTGTGCACCAGGTGTGAGTGCTGATCCTGTGCACATCTTAGGCACCGGTCTGAGCGGTGGTGATGACCGGTCTGACCGGTGTGAGCTGAAGTTGCTGCGGCAATGCCTTTTTTTCACCGGTTTGCATGCATTTGTCCAGGGGGAGGTGCATTGTTTCAGGGGGATCTTGCATGTGTGCAGGGGGAGCTCTTTGTGGTTTTTCGAGCTTTGTTTCGGTGGTTTGCGCTTTTTGCTTGAGCTTGGTTTTTGTCTCGGATGTGTCGAGCCGTTGCCCTTTCCTAAGGGGTCCGAGACTTGTCTTCTTCAAGTGATCTTGTTGTTTACCTTTGTTTGGCTTTCGATCGCTTGTTGGAGTTTCTTTTTGTTCGTTTCTTTTCTTTTTCTTTTCTCTCTTGTTTCTTTCGTGTGGGTGTTGTCAATGCACTCATCAAGGGGGAGATTGATGACCATGTGTGGTTCGAGGACCGGTGGATGGTCGCTTCTTTGTGTGATGAGTGATTGACAACGTTGTGTGGAGTGAATCTTGGCTAAGTATTGCAGGTGCAGGTTGCGGCTTGACTGGTGTTGGTGCAGGTGAAGAACAAGCGTGAAAGGTCGTCGCCGATGAGGCCTCCAGGTGTGGAGAAGACAAGTAGGCTTCGTTCGAGGGACCGGTGGCCGGCGGGGGGTCAAGTGCGGGCCGCATGGTGGCATGAACAGCAAGATGAAGTCATGGACGGTTTCTTGGTTGAGCCTCAAAACCAAGGTCGAGTCGGGACTACGTGGGAGCGGAGTCATGAGTGGAGATTGGCGGAGGCTACACCGAGTTCGCGGGGTTTCCGGTGGTTTACCAGAAAACCACTGGATTCCTTGGTTGATCCACAAAGCCAAGACCGAAGAACCAAAGACGGTGCTGCAGCAGTGCCAGAGCGGTCTGACCGGTGGGGAGCACCGGTCTGACCGGTGTGCGACGACACAGTCCGGAGACTTCGTAGCGGAGGACACGCGTCGGGATCGCATGGCTTGCGTCGAGGCTACGCAGGGTGCGGTCGCCGGGCATCCGTCCGATGGTGAAGACATGAAGACTTCCAAATCCGCCCTTGAGGGTCTTGTATCCCTAGTTGTTAGAGAAGGGTATTTTAGACTTTCGGTTGCCTCCATATAACCCAAGAGGTGAGAGGATGGCAGCCAACTCTTGGAACCCTAGCTCATTTGTTTTCCCATTTTTCCTTCCTATTTTCCTTAGGATTTCCATAGGACTAGCAAGAGAGCTTCATGGAAAGATCTTGTTGAGAGGGATGGATGATCGGGCGGCTTGCTAGACCTTGTATGAACCTTTGTTTCATGTATAGATGATTCGGCGTGGTTCCTCAAGGTTTGGATGTGTTTTCCCCGGTTGTTCTTGGTGGTGATTTTCGGAGCCCTCTCTTGGTGATTTCTTTGGGTTGTTTTCGGGACCATTCTCTTGGGGATTTCATGGGGAAAATTTGTGGGAACCCTTCGTGGTTCTTTGGGCTATGATTCCCCTCCCAAATCCGTGAGTAAAGGTGCTCGATTTTGGGGTTTCTTGAGTTCTTGGTTTGGAAGTGTTCTTGGCGGGATTTCCTTGATTCCTCCTTTTTGGACGAGTTTCGGTGGGATTAAACTTGGCTATGGACTCCTCATGAGGTGTTCCTAATATCCCAAAGTCTTGTTCAAGTCCGTGGAGCGATTCGGGAGATCGAGGTTTGGATTTGAGGGAGTTGACCCGCGGGTGCTTTTTCATCCCGAGTCGCCCGCCTACACCCGGGCCTCGACCGGTGCTCTTGACCGGTCTGACCGGTGCAACCCTCGGTGGGATTTTGCTCGGGTGAACATCTTGGTGTGTTCGCTGTTGTCCCGTGGTGCTGCTGTTTCGAGTTTGGGTCAGTTTGGTGGTCGGTTGGCCTGTTTGGTGCCTTGGGGGCTTTCAGGCTGTGATCGGTCTGACCGGTGTGTCTCACCGGTCTGACCGGTGTAGAGCCACTTAGTGAAAGTTTCTCAGTTTCACCAGCAGGGACCGGTCTGACCCGTGGTGCTCACCAGTCTGACCGGTGTGGGTCTGTAGAATCGAGGTTTGGTGTTCCGCTGCGTTCTCGGGTCGGAAGTTTGTGTTTGTTTTTTCTAGGTCCAGTGGCACTCCAGTGGCTACGTGGGCTTGGCCAACTTGGGTAGTGAGTCGGAGAAGTGTGTTGGAAGCCGTGTTCATCTTGTAGGAGTTTCCATCTCCATTCACCCCCCCCCCTCTCTGGTTCGCCGTATCGGTCCTTCATCTTGATTGAGAGAGGTTTTGAGATGGGGAAGGTTGATCAGACCTTGTTTCTACTTAGGCAAGGCAGAGATATCCTTATTGTGCAGGTGTACGTGGATGATATTGTCTTTGGTGGCTCGTCTAACTCTCTTGTTGCAAGGTTTGCAGAGGATATGAGCAGGGAATTTGAGATGAGCATGATGGGCGAGTTGCAGTTCTTCCTCAGGCTGCAAATCAAGCAATCAAAGGAACGAACATTTGTGCACCAAGCTAAGTACACCAAGGACATTATGCGGAAGTTCAAGATGGAGGACTCCAAGGCTATGATGACGCTGATGAGTACGACTGCAGCTCTTGATGCGGACGAGGAAGGCGAACACGTGGACCCGAAGGAGTACCGCAACATGATCAGGTCACTCCTGTACTTGATGGCGACGAGGCCGGACATCCAGTTTTCGGTATGTCTAAGCCCTCGTTTTCAAGCGTCTCCGAGGACTTCGCATCGGCAAGCGGTGAAGCGAATTTTCAGGTACGTGCGTCACACCCCCGACTTCGGCCTTTGGTACTCCGCGTCCTCTTCTTTGGCTCTTCATGGTTTTTCGGATGCGGATTTTGCCGGATGTCGATTGGATAGCAAGTCCACTTCTGGGACTTGCCAGTTTTTGGGATCTTCTTTGGTGTCTTGGTCTTCCCGCAAACAGTCGAGTGTTGCACAATCCACTACCGAGGCAGAGTACGTTGCCACTGCTAGTTGTTGCTCTCAGCTCCTTTGGATCACATACACCATGAATGACATTGGTGAGGAGTATAACCATGTCCCACTTCAATGTGACAGCTCCAGTGCCAGAAGCATTACAAAGAACCCAGTGCTCCATTCCAAAACCAAGCACATAGAAGTGAGTTATCATTTTCTGAGAGACAACATAGAGAAAGGAATGATAACCTTGATCCATGTACCCACACATGACCAACTAGCCGATATTTTCACCAAACCCCTAGATCAATCAACTTTCACTCGTTTGCGGGGGGAGCTTGGTGTGTGTTTGATTTCTTGAGTTGGGTGTGTGGGAGCTCCTTTGTAGCATATGTATAGTTTACTTTGTGCATTTCTTGCATTTGGCATGGCATATGTAATATGATGCATAGGCATCCTTGTATCTTAGATTGCATGCATTTTGTATCATATGCATTGGATAGGAAAAGCTTCTCCTATATACATTGTTCGCCATGGAATGCTATTTATGTCTTTGTGAGCTTGTTTGGTAAGCTATGGTTAGTTTGGCTTAGCTCTTGATGATCTTGATTTATAATCCATGGTTGATGGCTATATTTTTGAAAATTGTCACATGTATGCTCTCTCATGTGTACATGCCTTTATATGATCTTGACATGTTTTAGTGACTTGGTTATGCTTAATTTGTGGTTGGATAGCTAGTTTATTGATCATATGGGGCCAAAGGCTCATTTGCCATCATGAATGTTTAGCCCTCTTGCTTTATCTTCTGGAGGGGCATAAGTTCCTTTTTGTCGCAAAGACATTTCATGTACCAAATTTGAATCTGAAAATGATATGTAAAATGCTTGGAAAATGTGCTCCCATGTCATATGTGCTAAATTTAATTTGCTTTGGGTGCTAAACCGTTGCATGATGTCTACCAATGAGAAGTCTCATATATAGAAGTAGACACATGGCTCGGTGGCTTTGACATGACATTAGGAGCTTGTGGGTGTTTGTGATGGTCCTATGACTAGAATGGTTGTCCTAGCATGAAGTTGTGTGGCTTTGCCATTTTGACATGTTTTGATCATGTTTAGGACTTTGCTCATGAGAGGTGAATTTTTCGCAAAATTACCCATATCCATCTTATTATCGTCCAATGGTTGTGAAACTTGGTGATCTTGTAGTTGATGTCAATACGAAACTATCGGGTATCTAACTTGCTCATTTGGACATGTGTAGCATACTATGTTGAATTTTGTCTATTTGAGAAGCTATAGGTTGAAAGTTTTGCATTTTCGTCTTGATTCATGCATTGCCAACAATGGGGAGAAGTTTGAGCTTCAAATGGTTTGCTGGATGCATTTAGAAGGTTTTCAGGTGGTTTTGAGCCATTTCTAGGCTTTTGTGTGCACCGGTCTGACCGGTCAGAGTGCTGGTTCTGTTCACATATTGCACATTGGTCTGACCGGTCAGGGCTGAGTTGTTGCAGCTGCCCTGTTTTCAAGTGGTGTTTTGCATGCATTCGTCTAGGGGGAGTTGCTTTGGTTCAGGGGGAGCTCTTTGTGGCTTTTCGAGCTTTGGTTTGGTGGTTTGTGCTCTTTGCTTGAGCATAGTTTTGTCTCGGATGTGTCGAGCTGTTGCCCTTCCCTAAGGGGTTTGAGACTTGTCTTCTTCAAGTGATCTTGCCCTTTGCCTTTGTTTGGCTTTCGATCGCTTGTTGGAGTTTCTTTTTATTCGTTTCTTTTCTTTTCCTTTTCTCTCATGTTACTTTATGTGGGTGTTGTCAATGCACTCATCGAGGGGGAGATTGAGGACCATGTGTGGTTCGAGGACCCGTGGATGGTCGCTTCCTTGTGTGATGAGTGATCAACAACGTTGTGTGGACTGATTCTTAGCTAAGTACTGCAGGTGCAGGTTGCGGCTTGACTGGTTTTGGTGCTGGTGAAGAACAAGCGTGAAAGGTCATCGCCGGTGAGCCCCCCAGGTGTGGAAAAGACAAGTAGGTTTCGTTTGAGGGACCCGGTGGCCAGCGGGGTCAAGTGCGGGCCGCATGGTGGCATGAACAACAAGATGGAGCCGGGACTATGTGCGAGCTGAGTCATGTGTGGCGATTGGCGGAGGCTACACCGAGTTCGCGGGGTTTCTAGTGGTTTACCAGAAAACCACTGGGTTCCTTGGTTGATCCACAAAGCCAAGGCCGAAGAACTGGAGACAGTGCTGCAGCAGCTCCAGACCGGTCTGACCGGTGGGTCTGACCGGTCTGACCAGTGGGTACCAGTCTGACCGGTGAGAAGCACGGGTCTGACCGGTGTGCGACGACGCAGTCTGAAATCTTCGAAGTGGAGGACACGCGTCGGGATCGCATGGCTTGTGTCGAGGCTAAGCAAGGTGCGGTCGTCGGGCATCCGTCCAATGGAGAAAATCTGAAGACTTCCAAACCCACCCTTGAGGGGCTTGTATCCCTAGTTATTAAGTAAGGGTATTTTAGACATTCGGTTGCCTCCATATAACCCATGAGGTGAGAGGATGGCAGCCATCTCTTGGAACGCTAGTTCATTTGCTTTCCTATTTTCCCTTCCTATTTTCTTAGGATTTTCATAAGACTAGCTTGAGAGCTTCACGGTGACATTTTGTGAGATCGGCGGCAAGCTAGACCTGGTATGAACCTCCTTGGTATGTATAGATGATTCGGCGTGGTTCCTCAAGGCTTTGTTGTGTTATTCCCGGTTGTTCTTGGTGGTGATTTTCGGAGCCCTCTCTTAGTGGTTTTCTCAGTGTGTTTTCAAGACCTTGCTCTTGGGAATTTGATGGGGGAAATTCGTGTGAACCCTTCGTGGTTCTTTTGTCTTTGATTCCTCTCCCAAATCCGTGAGTTAAGGGGCTCCATTTTAGGGTTTTCGGTGTTCTAGGGTTAGAGAAGTTCTTAGCGGAACTTCTTTGATTCCTCTTGATTTGGAAAGTTTTGGTGGACAAAATCTTGGCTATGGACTCCTCATGAGGTGTTCCTACTATCCCCAAAGTCTTGTTCAAGTCTGTGGAGCGATTCGGGAGATCGAAGTTTGGATTTGGAGGAGTTGACCCGCGGGTGCTGTTCATCCCGAGCTGCCCAGGTTACACCGGTACGGCCAGGTGCTCTTGACCATCTTACGGTGCGAGCCACTTGTGGGATTTGCCTTGGGTGAACTGCTTGACTCGTGTGCCTTTGGGTCTTGGTGCTGCTGGTCTGTTCTTGGTCTGTGTGACAACCCCACCCGGGATAATTCCGTACTATCACCTAAACCACTCCATTTGGTCATTAAGCAATAATAAAGAAGCATCTCGTTGAGTGTTGCCGAGTTTACACCCGGAAAATCACTTGGAAACACAGAGAGGATCGAGCGAATGCATTAAAACTCCCACGAAGGAGAGTCCAGAGTGCCTTACAAATTATCCATCACATCCCCGTAGGGATCATTATTACAAACATAGTTCTTTGACATGAAAGTAAATGGTTCAGAGTTTATTGAAAACAGCGGAAGATAACTAAACGGTGTAATCACATCATAGGAGGCCGGTCCATGATACAATCACTCCTCGTCGTCCACCCATTCCAGCTCCCAGCCCGGTGGAAGTTCTTCGGGCCACACATCAGATGCATTACCTGGAAACAACATTTATACAGCAAGGCTGAGTATACTAATACTCAGCAAGATTTAACCGTATAAAAGAAAGACTTTACCTCTAGTTATGCAAGGCTTTTGGCTTGTGGGTTTGTTTGCCGAAAATCTACTAAGTAGTGAATCCTTACTTTCCATATTTTAGCTCATGTTCTAGTAGAAGTGATAATTACTAGATAAGCAACTATTGCAACCAAAGTTGTACAAATGATTAACCAAAGTAATAAGCTTCACAAAGTTCCATCATAAAGGGATATCATGGCCAGCTGGTTAAGTAGTCTCGGGTAACGGTGAGAGGCCGACAATCGATTGATTCATAACCTTCCAAGGTGGACCTAAACACACGGGAGGTGCCCTCACTAAGAGTTCACCAACCAGGCAGTTCCCGTCATTCTTCGGTTTGGGGATAATAGCTCACAGTCTTAAGTACAAGGATTATCTGGGCTACGCCACTAAGGTCACCCAGCCTCACGCATGTACTCGGGTGGCGAGCCCGGGGCTGCAACCCTAAGAGTAGTGATAGTAAAACCCCATACCGCCTCATTTAGGTACTAGGCTTACCGTACCCATTTCCGACAAGTGTTTAGTACTTTCAAACACTTAGCCAATGAAGCCATTGGACCGGAGCCCAAATCCCTTGCCCTTACCACATGAGCAATCCATTCAAACATATGGTGATTCCATAAAGGAGATCCTATTCTCGCGAGTGACGAACATCACTCGACTTGTACCGGGTCCTTAAGCATAGCAACTAGCGACCTAACATGCTAGTAAAAAATCATAGGTACTTATGGATCATGCAACTAGGGTTTCATTTCAACTCCTGAATGTAAATGCACATACAATAACAGGAAGTAAATTCAGAAGTTTTAAAGAAACACAGGGGTTAATGAATAAACCGGGGCTTGCCTTCGTCAGCACAAGCAGACACACAAACTTCCGGACTTTGGCCCGGGTCTTGCTCTACGGTCACGTAGTGCACGTCTCCTCCTGCTCCATCGTCTGCGTCAGCCGGCACAAGCGTATAGCTACCGTCGGGGACTTCTACACAGGGAATTCAATGCAGGGATTAGGAGTGTGATTATTTTAATTTAATTCATAAATAGTAGCAAACAGCTGCAAGGATTATATGGTTGGCCATCTTCACCTTAACAAAAGTATTTACACATTTTTCCTTTTAAAAGAAAAATCGAAGGCCTATTTAGCCTACCCTTTTAAGGTGACTGTGTGCACATCTATTTAAGGAATATGTTATTTACAACAAACAGCAAGTAATTACTATCACGACACCAATTTACTTTTCCAAACACTTCTCCTTTAGTTATGCACTAGAGAGAGCGATTTTCCTTATTTTCCCTTTTCTAGATTATTCTAGTTTGAGCTCTTTCGCATAACCAAAACATAACCAGCTGATCCAGCAACACTCATTGGCCCTATTGACCAAGAAAGCATACTCCTGGACAGCAGTCAAAAGGTTTCCTCACCATCGAATAAAAGACACCAAAATGGGAGCATTCCTATTTAGCATAAAGAGGAAAAAATGCATAACAAAATATATAAGACAGAATTGATTCCCATCTTTCTCCTACACTTACTTTAGTCCAAACCAAGCTTAAAGAACTAACAAACACACCTATAGCTTTTATTAAACATGCTACTCATATTTATGATTAAAGACATGCATAAATGAGTAAATACTATTTCTAACAGAGATAAAATCATGGTAAATTCACCCAAGGTGCTTTTTAACTTAACAAGACTATAGCCAGAAGTTAGGCTCAAAAATAATTATGTAACCAGCTACAAAAATCATCTAGGCAGATTTACCAATATCACAAAATAATTTATTCAGGAAGATTCTTTCAGCAACTTTGTGCAAATTTCGGCACAGAGGCTAGGCATACTGGTTACCACAACATATCCAAACTCCAGCTCAAGACCTTGGGTGAATTTTGCAGAAACACCAATCTAAGTATTTCACATTCCTACTTTTCAAGCAAAAACTAAAACTCAAAAGTATATACATATTTAGACAAAGTTGTAGTTCTTGTCACACTGAGCACAGCAAAATTGGGTTTGCTATTTGTGGATTTTTCTACGATTTTTAATCGATTTTACAAGGAAGAATTTTTTGCGCGGGGGACCACGAAACTTTTGAAATCTTCACAAATCTAACCTCGGTTCTTCCCCCTCGGGCCCGACGGCGGAAGCCGGCTCGCCGGGCGGCGAGGTATGGCTCGGCCATGCAAACATCCAGGGGGATCGTCGATTAGGCTCACGTGCGACCGATTGGTGGCGGTGAATCGACTAGCGAGGGCTCCGGTGGCGGCGGCGGAGCGCGGCACGCGCGGGGGGCTTCCGACGGCGGTGCCAGGGAAGGGCCTGGGCTCAGCCACGTGCTGCATGGGGAGCTTCCCTGTGACCCAGAAGGTACCAGGTAGGTCCACGGGGCTTGTAGAGACGGCGGAGGGCGAGCTCGGCCGGCGGCGGTCACGGCAGCCGGCCGCGGAGGCTCGGCTCGGCGAAAGGTGGCTCGGCAGTCAACACGTAGCTCGGGGAGGTATTGTGGTTCCACAGGAAGGGATTGAGCTCTTGGGTGCGCGAGGAAATCGGCGGGAGACACGGTGCTCACCGGCGGCGACAATGGCGGACGACGACGGCTCGGCGAACGCGTGCGCGCGAGGGATGACGAGGAGCGGCTTAAGCACCTTTGGAGGTCGGTTGGGGGTGAGTAGGAACGTGCCCGATGCCACTAGGCCGCATAGGGGAGGTCGAGGGCATGGCCGGCGGCGTGCGCCGCTCCCGGCGACCAATGGCACGCCGCGAACGGTGCGCCGGCCCCGGCGGATCCGCGCCACGGCCTCGCCACTTGCCACGGACGGCACGCACGGGTGCTCTCCCGGCCTTTGCGCGGTGACCGAGCGGTCACACTAGTGCCTCCGCGTGCACGCTCCAGGGGGTGGGTACGGCGCGTACGGCGAGCGACGTGGCCGCACACGACGTCGCTCCTCGACGCGCTCGGCGCTCTCGGTGCAAATGTATTTCACTTGATTCTATTTTCAAAATTGTTTTCTCCAACTTTCCAAACTAAGTGTACCTTAGCGTACGAAGCAAAGTTGGAGATTAGGGATCCCTCTACAACTTTCACAAAGGCTTGCAGGGGTTTTGTCTAAGAAATGAAGCAGGAACGCCATGCCGACATGGCTGAAACTCGGCGCTTGTGAATAGGGAACGGGGCACCTTTCAAGGCCCGTTTCTGATAATTCCTCAAAATTTCAAATGCCACTCAACAGCAAAGTTGTGTGCCTCAACATCACACATTTTTCTCTTTGGGTGGTTTTGAAGTGTTTAGGGAAATTTTGGAGAACGTGCAAAAGTTCCAGAATGGCATCAAGGGGTTAAAGGGAATCAAAAGGGGTTTTGAGCTAAAGCTTTGACCAAGGGTTGACCTGGGTCCTTAAAGTTTAGAGTATAGGAGTGATTAAGTGGGTCAATAGCACAAAAACACGGGGTGTTACAGATAGAAAGGTCACACCACACATGGAGATTTATTTTTTATGGAATGGATCAATGATACAATGCTAACTTCTAGTGCAGAAGTATAGCAAGGTGATATAGTGGTGCACGTGAATCTTGATCATGAAAGTATGAAAAGAATTCTCACAAGGGTCACAACAATTTGACAAAGCTCCATGCAATAACAAGCGGCATATGAGTATAAATTTTCCAACTAAAAACATCATATGGCTTTGGTAGGACTATGGCGTACCAAAGAGGAGTTTTGCAAAGGGGTTTGAGATTTTTAAATAAAATTCCCAAGCACTCAAACATTTATAGAGAAGTTCATATCATCAAACCATATCATAAACACCAACTACTTAGATGAGCATGAGTTCCCTAATGATATTTGTTCACAAGCATCAAGATGATAAGCATGGAATAAAACATATGCAAGCCAACCACGGGAAACATGCAGAGCAAGTAGAGCAAGATTCCATGAGCTGACTTAGTAGATAAGAATTGAAACTCATTCAAACTCATGAATCAAAGAGAGTGAGATAAAGGGTCCACATACCATCGCTCCTGAAGAATGTGAGCAACAAAGAAGACTAGTGGTGGTTCAGCTGACCCATGGGGCAGCCAACTCAATCTAGTGAACCTTGTCCCTTGTCATGAAGCGATGTCAATGTTGTGCAATACCTGCGTGGGAGATCTCAAGTGTGTATGTCGACGATAAACTTGGGAGTTCTCCCCCACACTTGTTCATGTACCTTGTGTTGTGTTTAAACAAAAAGGGAAAAAACAAAAGGACTCTACTGGTTCAAGAACCACGTAGCCTTTATTCGATTCAAAAAATAAATTCACCATAAGACCTAGCTCAAACAAGGTTGGCATGCCTTGGCTTACCTTCCCATTTGAATCAAGCTTAGTGACTTACCCCATTTGGATTTGGAATTCCTGCAAGGGTTAGTCCGCATATACAACCAATATCCATGCGAGCATTAACTATAAGGTTCATCAATCAAACTCAACACCATGTCTTGTTTGATTGAAAAAAACAGTTTTAACCTAAGCACCATGCTTAATTTAAAACAACACCTATGAGAGCACATAGCTAAACATGCACTCAAACCATAGCATTACAAAACATAGATAAAGGAAACGCAAGCATGATCAAGCTATCACCAAAGGACGTAAACACAGGCATATGATGGTGAACATAGGGAAACCTCCGGAAAGGGCTTTGTTTAAAGTCAAAAGCAGGACGTACCTAACTAGGCAAGAGGCAAGAGCTAACATCATCTCCAAACCAGGATAAGATTTGGATGAGAGGAACTTTACTCAGGATGCTCACATACCTCCCCCACACTTGAAGTTTGCATTGCTAGGCAACAAAACTCAAGTGTGTAGAGATCAAGCTTTCTTTTGTAAATGTTCTCTCAACAAAAACTTATAAAGGTGTTGTAGTGATGTAGCTTGCATGTTCTTGAGCATCACGTATACTCCACACGATAGGTTAAAAGAGCCAAAAATACCGAAGGACAACCTTATCCTAAAAACATGCTCCTACTTTTTATTTGAAAAGGGAAATAAAATGTAACATAATCCAGGCTATCTCCTAGTAGTGTTTTGTTTTCGGTCATAAGCTCGACCATGCGAACTTCCTCCTGCAGCTACCATTGGTGATGTCATTCCCGTCTCACCACCAATTGTTGATGTTTCGTTGAAGCTTCAACTACAAGGTTGATGCCACAGTGCATACATATGAAATCTGCAATGCTTGTGGTAAGAATATGCATCTACAACTTCATCCTTCAAAACTTTTTTTACAAGAGAGGACCATAAGGCAATTGTGGCCCTCATGCGTGCTCGGTGCCGAGCATGCACGACTGCGAAGAGGCATGAAAAGTGCAAGCATGGTTGCGGCAAGGTGTATCAAGAATGAAGTGACCATGCTGATCAATGGAATCCCTTCCCTTTTGACTCCAAGTCGGGCGCCTCATAAATCTCCTTGGACCATGAATTCTCTATCACATAGATTCATCAGCTAAGATCAATGTTGATTCTCGAGCAAGATCGAGATCAACATGATAGGCAAATGGGAAGAGGCAAACTAGAGTCGAGGGTGATGAGGATCGTTTGCCTTCCTGAGGTGAAGAGGATCTTCAGTCGTACTCTGAGGAGTAGAAGAATTCTACTTCAATGAAAACGGGCTTGGAGGGATGTGAACAAAGATACACACCTCATCTCGTTGAGCGGGTTTCTTGGGGAGAACGGCTACTCCATTGAATTCTTGAAAATGAGAGGAATGGTAGCGAAGGAAGCTTCCCTAAGATTTTTGTCTGGCTCCCTCGGGATGAATCAAGAAGTTTTTCTACTCGGGGAGCCTAGTAGGTGAACAAGATCGATGACATCAAAGATGTGGAAGTCTAGATAACCTTGACCTTGTCTGCAGGAATGACGCGGCACATGCGACCCCTCGACACTCAAGAATATGTCTGGATGGACAACTCTTGACGAGTTTGTCAGATGGTCTTAGTGTAATGTTACCAAACAAAGTATACACTATGTGCCATGGCATAATGTTAACCTCCATAGTTGGGTTAAGATGAAGCCTTAGAAATTTCCCCTTATCGAACAAGAAATGATCGTAGAGGGTGATCTAATCCAAAGTGCTTCGGAAAAAGTTTCCCACTCCAATCGACCACTTCTTTTCCATGGCTTTCGTGATAAATGTTTCATTTGGGGGATCCGGAGGCAAAGGAGGTACCGTAGGCCTAGGGGAGGGTTGTCAAAAGATTTCTAGCTGGCTGGATTTGGACAGAAGAGGGCTCCTTCCCTAGTTGGACATCTAAGCAATTCGAGATGTTTCTGAGATTTTTAGAAGGGTCATCCTCGAACCGATAGAAGAATACGGAAATTTGAAATTCTTCTTCCTCCATAGTTCCTGGTTCAGGTGAGGATTCTATGACTGAATCTTGGGATGTGGAAGTCAAAGGCTCAGGTTCAGCTGTTGAGAGACTCTCATGGATCGACTCAGATTTTTGGCAGGGTTCGTTATGGCCAGTAGGGAAGAAAGAGTTTCCTAAGAAGCTGTCTAGGATTGCTCTTCCTTCCACTAAAGTTTTGCGTGCAAACGAACCTCCGACGGTGATAAGATCTTGGGCAGTGTCCATGTCTATACTCATGCAAAATGCATAAAGCAAAACATCATCAGGTAGAAATGAGCCGGGTCTAGATGCACAAAGGCATTTGAACCTAGCTCATGCTGCTCCTATAGACCCCTCCTTTAATTGTACAAACTCAAGAATGTCCCCAAGGAGAGGCCATATGAGTCTACCACTGCTGCGTCCTCTCCATGAGAAAGAATGAGTTGCAAAGATATCTCGAAGTTTGCCCCAATCACCATTTACACTGTTGATAGTGTCAGTGTACCATTGCTCCACCCTTTCTAACAAAGAGAGGTGGAGCAACTTCCACCTTATGGATTCATGTGTCATGCCTGGGAGAACCCAGACAGGAACACAGTTCCTCGAATTCTTCCAAATGAAAGTAGGGGTCTTCATTGATCACTCCAAAGAAGACCGATCCTTAACCATGTCCACTGTCTAGAAATGATGTTCATGATCGGATGTGGAAGTTGAAGGACCATTGAACTCATAAGTTGAGGCGAGAGGTCGTAAAGGATGGCATACTCCATGGGTGACGCCAGAAAGCTTGTTGGGTATTTTAGCGACACACAAAATAAATCCGCAAGTGCACAAATAAAGTTGTCGCTTTCACCTCAAAATATCCCAAGGGTATGAGATGCAAGGGAACATGTGTCTACTAACTTCATATAGTCGGTCCCGAGGACACACCCGGATAAGAGGTAAACATAGAGAGAGGTTCTATACGAGCTCTCACAGATGAGGTTAAAGGTCAATCTCTTAAGAACTTGCTTCGAGCACCGGCTAACCCCTGATATGTCAAGAGACTCCGGCCTACAGATCTAAGACGAACCTCAACCTGCACTATATCCGAACGTGGAGGATTTCAAAGTATCAACGGGGCACATCACCACATGATCTCACCTCCTACCCAATGCAGCAGGATATAGGGCAAACGAAGGATAACCTTAGCCTAGACACCACGTATATGCTACTGATTACTATCGTAGCCTGACTACGCTATGCCACGTTGCGTAGCAACCTACGACACTCTATATTAAATATTGAGCGACGAACCCGCAAGGAGGAGAGGCAGTCTCACTCAACTATAGGTACTACAACATGCTAACGACGCAACAGAGAGCACTCGGTCCCGTACCAGGCTTCCAACATATATGAACGACTTGCAGCAGACGAACGCATAAACCCAGGATATACGCGCTACTAGAGGAAATAGGCTACTCATGCAACCTAGCATAAACTACTAGAAAGGAATGCCGACACCGCTTTATTCCGAATCGGAAGCATGCAAGCATATCCACTTTAGTCTAAATGACGAACATGCACACAAACAGATATGAGCACTTATGATCCTATGCTACAAGATCGAAAGGTTGTGTTGAAAGAACTGCAAGCCTCCAAATCAAGAACACACGAAGAACATAAGAAATGCTGAAATAATTGCACCCCATCTAGTGGAACAACAAGCATCCATAGATACATCTCCTCTCAAATTCTCCAAACTCTAATCAAGATACACACTAGGAGAGGCCTCTCCCATGCAAAGAACCAAGCATTCATCCTCAGGATAGACTGGTGTCTCATTTCTCCCTACCCCTCCCCTCGTAGTTATAGGCTAGGGAGTATGAGAGCTAGGTGGTGTTTGTGCCTCAAGCTTCCGTGGCAGCAGCCATCCCTGATACGCCACTGCGGCATTGTAGCGTGTAGGAGAAGATGCTTATGGGGGTGGGAGAGAAAACCGAGCAAGAACCGGATCCTAGGTGCACAGACCGGTCATAGTCTTCCCGAAACCGCCGAAACATGGGCTAATTGACGAGCCCGCTCCCCGGCCCTCCCGGCCACTCCTGGGCGCACGCGTGGGGGCCCCGGGGGGGTTCCGTGCTCCACGTGCACACCGCGCGCTTCCCTTGGGGGCAGCCGGGCGGGCGCCCGCCCTCACGTGCCCGGCGACGAGTCCTTTCCGCGTGTATTTGCACACCGCGGGCGGGAGTACGAGGCGCCACGGCGGCCCAGCGAGTGGCGCGTGGCCCGCGTTGGCTCCGTCCGTGCGCGCGCCCAACACGCTGCACCATTGCTGATCGCCAGTGAGCGCCTGACACATGGGAGCTTCTGTGCGCGTACTAGGTAAGGTGGGGTGGAAGTGTGGTCCTGCTGACGTCATCTCTCCCTTGCTTCTTTGTTTGTTTTATATCTCCTTCGTACAAACTCTGATGTAGACAAATAATATATATCGTCTAGACAAACTGCGCAATGGTTCAATTCAATTTGCATTTGAATTTTGTTTATGGTGACGTCACTTTATAATCCATTAGATCGGTTGCTCTCGAGTGTGGCATTTAGCCGCGTATTTAGGTGTGCTTACTGCAACAAAAGCTAGAAACACCAACACTTGTGGAGATTGTCAGTATAGAGACCTATTCTAGTGTTGATGATCATTTTCCATTCATTTTATGCAGGAATTGATTATGTAAAAGTCGTACTTAACAACCGTCAACAACCATCGAAGCCAAAAAGTAAATACACCAAGCATAAAAGGATGTGTTTGTGCAATTAAATTTTTTACTTATTGCATCATTATGAGAAATCTCGTTTTTACATTGGTTATCCTTTGTTAATTATTGTAAACATGTTATACTGCTACCATTGATATAGATTTAGCTAGTGGTTGTGACCGGTCGGTGGATGAAGGTATAAATACGATACACTTTATGCACTACTTAATAAAATTATCATAATCATCATGCACTGCATATTTTTTCAGGCATAACTATAGATTCTCATGATGATACAGAAGGGTTGATTGTTGGCACAAATGGTTTGTTAAACATCATTTCTACCTTGGTCTACTTCATGGTATGTTAACATAAATTAAATAATCTATTAGTAAAAATGATTGTGTATGTTTATTTGTAGGCGGCGATCATGCTATTGATGTTGAGGATGACGCTTATGATGAAGTGGATGGACTAGGTATATGCAACTAATACTATTTTGTGTCAAATTTTATGGTCCTCATCTTGCCGATCCTAAAGAAAACCTAAGGAAAATAGGTGGAAAATAGGAAAACTAATGAGCTAGGGTTCCAAGAGTTGGCTACCATCCTCACACCACTTGGGTTATATGGAGGCAACCAAAAGTCTGAAATGCCCTTCTCTACTAACTAGAGATACAAGCCCCTCAGGGGCGGATTTGGAATTCTTGATGTCTTCACCATCGGACGGATGCCCAGCGACCGCACCCTGCGTAGCCTCGACGCAAGCCATGCGATCCCGACGCGTGTCATCTGCTTCGAAGATTGCGGACTGCGTCGTCGCACACCGGTCGGGCCGGTGCTCCTCACCGTCGGACCCGGTCCCCACCGGTCAGACCGGTCAGACCCACCGGTCAGACCGGTCTGGTGCTGCTGCACCTCCTTCTTCGGTTCTCCGGTCTTGGCTTTGTGGATCAACCAAGGAACCAAGTGGTTTTCTGGTGAACCACCAGAAACCCCGCGAACTCGGTGTAGCCTCCTCCAATCTCCACTCATGACTTGGCTCCCACGTAGTCCCGGCTCGACCTTGGTTTTGAGGCTCAACCAAGAAACCGTCCACGACTTCATCTTGCTGTTCATGCCACCATGCGGCCCGCACTTGACCCCGCTGGCCACCGAGTCCCTCGAACGAAGCCTACTTGTCTTCTCCACACTTGGAGGCCTCACCAGCGACGACCTTTCGCGCTTGTTCTTCACCTGCACTAACACAAGTCAAGCCGCAACCTGCACCTGCAATACTTAGCCAAGAATCAATCCACACAACATTGTCAATCACTCATCACACAAGGAAGCGACCATCCACCGGTCCTCGAACCACACATGGTCCTCAACCATACCTCTTCAAACTTGGCAATGACGGAGTAATGAGAAGATGTGTGCCAAGAGAAGAAAGGGTAGAGATTTTGAGGAAGTGCCACTCGGCGGAGTACGGTGGACACTATAGCCATTTTCGAACCCAAGAAAAAGTACGGTTGAGCGGATTCTATTGGCCGGAGATGCATGAAGATACTAAAAGATATGTTGCGTCATGCCCCGAATGCCAAAGAACCGGAAACATCTCTCAAAGAAATTCTATGCCTTTGAAATACAACTTACAAATTGACATATTCGATGTATGGGGCATAGACTTCATGGGGCCTTTTAAAAACTCATTTGGATTCGAGTACATCCTAGTTATGGTCGATTATGTATCCAAGTGGGTAGAGGCAATACCATGTTGTAAAGCTTCCACGGAGGAGTCCATTACTATGATCAAGAACGTGATTTTTCCCCGATTTGGTACACCAGGAATCTTGATAAGTGATGGAGGAACTCATTTCACCGGGAAGAACTTCAAAAAGTGCTTGTCCAAGTTGGGAATTGAGCATAGGGTCTCTACGGCCTATCACCCACAAACCAACGGACAAGCGGAGACGTCAAATAGGCAATTAAAAAGCATACTCAACAAAACCATAGAGAAGGGAGGCAAGGATTGGTCAAAGAAATTAGACGGAGCTTTATGGGCTTATCGTACGGCGTTTAAAACACCGATAGGTATGACCCCTTATCAATTCGTCTATGGAAAGGCTTGCCACCTTCCGGTTGAGTTGGAACATAAAGCTTATTGGGCGATTAAAGAGATGAACCTCGATCTCGATGCCGCGGTGGTGAAACGGAGAATCCAAATAAGCGAGCTAGAGGAGTTGAGGTTGAAAGCATATGAAAATGCAAGCATATACAAAGAGAGAATCAAAAGGTGGTATAATAAAAGATTAAAGAAAAACGAATTTAAAGAAGGAGATAAGGTCCTCCTCTGCAATTCGAGGTTTAAAATCTTTGGAAAGGGGAAATTGCAAAGCAAATGGGACGGACCTTATGTTGTGTATTCGGTGTTCTCCAACGGAACGGTAACCATTATGGATATAAACGGCGATCAATTTGTGGTGAATGGACAGCGGCTTAAGGTTTACTACGAACCTGACGTCGTGCCCCTTCACCATGTTGACGTCTTCACCATGGAGGAAGAGCCCGAACGTCCCGCCTAGGACGAAAAACAAGGCATCAACTTTTGTAAATAATTTTTCTTTAGTTTTCTGGAGTTTTTCGCGAAGATTTACTGGGCCAAATTTTCCCCATGGGCTAAGGAAGAATAAATAGGGCGGTGTGCAAAAAACCCGCCCGGCCCGGCCCCGAGGCGGGGGTGGGCCGGCCGGCCCGGCGGACCGGCCCGGAGGGGCCCGACGTCCGATGATGCCGAATTTCGCCGAATTGCTCCTTTTTGACTTCCTTGTTTGGTCGAGAAAATTTTAAGGGAAGTGTAAAAAAGGAAAATAAGGTTCCCAGGGCTTTTCTCTCAGGACTATTTATTTGGCCGAATTGGGAGCTCGAGGATCAAACCTTTCAAGCAATATTTTGCACCCTTGTAGCAGCCATTGTGCCTCCAAGAAGCATAGAGTTGAAGCTAGAAGCCAAGAAGCCATCGATGGAGGAGGCGATGCGATGCGAGCTCAAGCTACCCGTCAAGAGGACCGCACGCATCCGTTGCGGAGGGCATGTCCCGACCGGAGCTCTTGCATCTCGCAACCCCGCTGAAGGAGAGAAGGTCCCTACACCCGTTCGAAGGTCGGCACGCATCCAAGGCATCAAGCGCAAAGACTACAAGGAGGTGTCGCCAGAGCCTAAGGATTATGGGGATAGCGACTACTCCGACGATCCTAGCCCGAGCTCGTGGGCGGCCGTCAGTAGAGATGATGATGATTGGGATGAGCAGCCCAAGGAAAGGACTCCCGAAGGTCCCAACGGCGACGGCAACGATGGCAACGAGGGCAACGACAATGGAGGTGGCGACGACGGTGGTGACAACAGTGGATATTATGACGACGACGACCCCTTCGGATTGCATCTGATGTGTTGTCGAGCTTGCCGTCAATCCATCGCGGATCTCTACACGTCGGCCGACGAATGTCTCCAAGCCATGGAAGCGATGAAGCTGTCGGTGCGGAATATGGTCCCGACACTAACCAGTAGATAGCGCCGTGGTCTATCCCTCAATGGTCGATGCTAAGTAACAAATGACACAAAGGTTTTATCCTGGTTCCGGCCGCGGGGCCGTACGTCCAGCAGAGGCGTGCTCAGGGCACTATATTACTTAGCACCGGGGGTGCTTGTAGTGGGGCAAATACAAGCAAGGCGGGAGAGGAAGTGTGGCTTCCAAGTCCCTGGAAGGGTGGCTGAAGACGTTGTGGGAGAATGGGAAGTGTATGCGTGGTGTGTGAAGTGTTCTCTGTCTGTCCGTTGTCCCCCCCGTTGTCCCCCGCGGCTGAGGGCTCGCCTCCCCTTTTATAGGCCAAGGGGGTGGCGAGTTACATGCACGCCGCGCTATCCAGCTACGTGGGGGTGCACGTCGTGCTACGCTGTAGAGTGGGCGGCCGTCCGGACGATCTTCGCAGCGATGTGGCCATGATGGCCTACTTCGTACCCGATCAGTGGCGGTTCGAGGGTAGGATGGCGGCAGCTGGTGGTGGCGTCCCCCGATAGGCTTCGAGTGAGGCGCTGATGATGGCTGGTACGGGGTACAGGGGCAGGCAGAACGGCGTTCCTTCCCAATGCGCTTTACGGTAGTGGAGTGGTTGCTACAGCACCCGGCGTGCGCCTGCATGCGCGGGTACGGCGGCCACACCGTCACAGTGGCCGGGATGGCGGTCCACCGGCCTAGCGCCTCCGCCTAACCCTGTAGGGTCACAAGAAAGTGAAATCGAGGGTGCGCCCGGCCCCCCTTCGAGGGTCGGGCGCGTTAGCCGTACTGTAGTGGGCGCGCGGTGTCACGGGACTGACACCGGCCGTACCGCACAGTCCCTTCCCACAGTGGCGGGGATGGGCGCCTCCCTGGGGAGTTGGTGCGGCGGCACGGGCGTGAGCCCCGGGCGCATGATGGCGCCGGTCCCGCGGCGTCAGGGCGTTAAATGCCCGTGTACGGGGTGGCGCACGCGTGCGGGGCGCCCGTGAGCGTGGCGGGCCCCGGCCGGGGGCGGGACGGACCCTCGAGCGAGACGCGACCCGCTCGAGGGGGAGTGAGCCCTCGAGCGGGGCGGGACCACTCGAGGGAGGATTTGCTCCTCGAACGGGGCGGAGCCCGCCCGAGGGGGAGTGCGCCCTCGAGCGGGGCGGAGCCTGCTCGAGGGGACTACTAAAGGGGCCGTCTTGGTGGGCAGTCGGAGTCCCGCGGCGTGGGCCACGTCCTGCATGGTTAGTCACCTGCATGGTTAGGCTTAACGTGTTTCGGTACTAGGATTTAAGTGAGGGTTCCCCCGTTGTTTAGGGGGACCCCTAGGGCGGTCCCCGACAGAAGCAGCGTATGGAGGACTTGGAGCGCGTAGTTGAAGATGACTACAAGTTCCTTAACCGCAACGTGCGCAAACTTTTCGGCATGGTTGGAAACATGAGAGGCAAGTGGTGCAATACTTGCTTGAAGTACCATTAGATCTAGTTTTCCCCTTAGGATTTTTGTAAGATACGACGAGGACGTCGTATGTTTTAAGTGTGAGGGAGGGCTAGCTCGCTAGCCTTAGCTTTTGAACTTCAAGTTTAGGTTCGGTTTAATCTTCATGCAAGAGTGTTAGTGTTTTAATCAGTCTTTAGTTTTTGAGTATGTTTTAAAATTTTTGCAAGTGTCTTAAATTAGTGTTGAGTCAAGAAAATCAAATAAAAAGAGTCTTTATATATATCTTTGTGTTTTATGTATCGCTTATCTTTATTTACTTGTTTGTTTAATCTCCGATTCTTGATATATGAACACAAGTATGTGGATTGAAAAACGTTTACCGTGGTGCTTAGTGGAATCGCTATTACTTAAAGTACCCATACCGCACTTCGATCTTGAGCTTCACATGTTAGTTGTGCTATGTTCAATACTAAAAATTGGAGGATTTCAGTTCTGAAAATTATCTTAAAACCCTTGTAATAAAGGTTAGCAAAACCTCTTTTTCCAAGTTGAGAGTACGAAAAAAATTCCTATCCAAAGCCAAGTTTATTTTTTTTTTTGCTCCACCATACGTGTGATTAGCACGATGAGTTAGGCTAGGACCCTTCTCTCTTGGTGAGTTTTAATTTCGAGCAATGATCATGTCCTTGTGCTTATCTTTTGTTGCTAGCCTCGTCATATATTCGGTCACGTGACTTTCACAACGGAAGTCACGTATATCGCCGGATTCCATACCCAACCCTATACATCTCTTTTGTACATCGTATTCCTTGAACACAACCTATTTTCAAAGTTTCATCTCGTCTCTAGCATGATATATTTAAAATTTCAGATTGTATGCATGCAAGGAAAGAGAGAATTGAAAGCTTTGAAAAGTTGTCAAGAGAGAGAAAAATAAAGAAAAAAGTATGTGTATGGAAAAGAAAGAAAGAAAGAAAAAATCATATGTGAATGAAAGAAGAAAAAGAAAAAGAAAAAGATGAGGTAGCAATAAAGACATGAAAGGGATGGATCAAGTGAAAGAAAAGAAAAAAAATAAAGTGTAAGGAAGGGTGTCACGTTGATTGTGAGACAAAACTTTTACTCTATTTCCAACCATGTGCAATCCGACAACGAGGACATTATTGGTGCCTTGTAGTCACAATTTTCTTTTGCCCTTGTACATGTCCACCATTCTAAATCTTCTCATCCTTGATATCCCTACATATGGTTAATTCTCATGATCATTGGCTTTGAAAGGTAGACAACCATTAGAGGAAGTTCTTAGTTTGACAATACTTGTGTTGATTGCGCTAGCCCTACCTATAGCTCCACTTTACGTGATATATGAGAGATTAATGGGAGGTGAGAGTTTTATAGAACTTGGTTAGGATAGCCACTTTATATGAGTGACTTGAGAGAGCTTGGAGAAAGGTTTTTGCCTAATACTTGTTGCAGGAATTTTTGTTTTGAAAATCATAAAAACCCTCCGATGGAAGCAAAGAAGTAAGCATGGCTGAAATTGAAGACTCCAAGTGAAAAGTTTGAGTTGTGGGGTAAAACTTGACGTGGTAAAAATTCTAAACGCCCATGTTTATGTTTGATTATCATTACTTTGTGTTTATGTATTGAAGATGAAGGGATTGACTAACTTGTGAGGAAGGATAAGTGGTATATGATTACAACACCTTGGACGAAATTCTTTTACGAGTACTTGCTCGAGGACGAGCAAGAGCTAAGTGTGGGGGAGATGTTGACGGTGTATTTTGGTGCACCGAGCATGTTCATTACACTTTGGTTTGGATTTGATTATGGAACTAACCCGCCACTAGGCACACTAATCATATAACAAGTTCATCTTTGTGCATGCATTTGGAAGTGTTGTGTTTATGTAGGAAAACATGGACATAAAGGACGGATTCGCAACAAGTTCAAAGGAGCATTTATGGAGTCTTGTTCGTGTTCATGAGCTTGATGAAATCACTTCCAATGGTGGCGAGGACCGAAGTGCTACGAGGAACACCCCCGGGGATTGAAGCGTAAAAGATCAAACTTCATGCAAAGAGATCCTCCATCTTGGACGCGAGGATAACAGCATCAAAATCATGCAAGTGGAGGGGGCAAAGTACATAAGCGCACGAGGACCGGCGGAGCAAAAGGGGCGACCGAAGCGGGCCGAATTGGGCCTAGGCCGGCCGGCCCAGTCCGGCCGGCCCAGCCCAGTTCCGGCACTGGTTCGGTCCCGTTTTCCTTGCCCTCGAAGGATCTTCAACCCTAAAAGCCCTGAGGCGCCGCCAACACCGAGGGAGGAGTCATTCGCACCAGAAGGCCATCCACAAGCTAGAGAGAGAGGAGGAGGATCTCCGGCCGGAGATCAACCACCTCGAAGGAAGCACCCTCTCGTGGAAAAGAAGGAAGACACCGGCGGAAGGGAAACCATGATCAACGGTGCCATGATCAGCACCTTGATGGGGTAATCTTTTCATTCGTCCATGGGTTGTAATCGATCTTGAGATGTAATCGCACTTTGTCGGATCATCTATCTATCATCTTGTGTTGAATATACTTTCATGCTTAAGGTTCGCTACCATACCGTAAAGGGAGTATAGGCCTCAATGCTTCCTTGGATCCATTCAATACGCCGTGTCCATCAAAGGTCTAGTCATGAATACCTTTGCGTAGTGACAGTACAAGAGGAGGGAAAGGGCGAAACCGTGGTCAGAACCCCGATAGATTAGATTGGTTTTTCATGTCTTTAAGCGATGGCATGCTCTAGTATCGTAGACCCGTGGGCGAGTGTCTTCTACCTTGATCGTTTATCATTCTCTCTAGTGTAGTTTAGTTGTTTTCTAGTTTAATAGTAAGTTAGGGTTTTAGTAGCTAGTGTGTCGTTGTTGATCGAACGCTTGTAATCCCCTTGCTCCGCGGATTGACAAGAACCTTGGGAATCCCGTGGTGAAAAAGGTGTGGGGTCCGTACGCTTGCGGATCGTAGAGGGATACGTCTTTTATCCGTCAACAGGTGGATAGGGGCATGACTGCCAAGCTCGAGGGTCCGACTGACTCCCATAGTCTCGCCCTCGTTGGTGGTTCCAAAGGAAAGGCTAACTGTAACCCATCCACCAGGATGTTCTCTTTCTCCTCTTTGATGTCTATGCGAGATGAGGAGTTCGACGAGCTTGGAGAGGACGAGCTGGCGCTCCTGACGAGGTGGTTCGAGATGCTGCACGAGAACCACGTGAACATGAGGAGGAACACAAGAACATGCTTCCAGTGCGGCAAACCGGGACACTTCGTCGCCGACTGCCCGGAGAAGGCCGAGAACAAGGACGGCTACAAGCACAAGCCGAGGATGGATGGCAAGTACTGTTCGAGGCGCGACCACAAGAGCAAGCACAAGAACAAGTACAAGGACGAGCGACGATCAAAAAGAAGGAGAGCCAAGGCAAGGCCCGAGCGATGGTTGGAGCGAGCGACGTCGACTCCAGTTCCGCGTACTCCACCTCAAGCTCGAGCAGCAGTGAAGACAAGGGTGATCGTCGCAAGAACAAGAAGTCGTCCAAGAACCTGAGCGGGCTGAGCTGCTTCGCGAGAGATGGATTCTGTACCATGGCGCTGAGCTCCAGCAGCAAGAAGAGCACACAGAGCGACTCGGACTGCGAGTCCGACGACGAGGTGGGTGATGAACTTCCCTTCTTGCGCCGGGAGAATGAGAGGCTTGGCTCTTTGCTTGATAACCGTGATGACATGCTTAGAGAGGCCAAGAAAATGAGAAAAGAGCTTAGGGCTTCACTCGACGATGCTAGGACTAGAGTGGGCCGAGCTAGAGACACAGGTGCTTGATAGCAAGCTTGAGATTGATTCCCTTAAGGCTAGCCCCGTTGTTTCGGATGAGGTTGATTGTCTTGATTGCTCCGTATTCCTTGCCGATCTTGCTTTGTTTAAGGAGAAGCATGCCTCCATGTGTGAGGAACCGGATGTGCTTAGGGTTGAAGTGGCCGAGCTTAAGTCTAGACTGCTTTGCTAGTTGCTTGCACTTCTTGCCCTGTTTTGCATGCTAAGATTGATGAGATGCATGCTTACACTAGTTCACTTGAGGCTAAATTGAAGGAACCCATGCCTACATCATGCTCTACCTGTGAAATGCATGGCTTGAAAAATTTGGAACTTGCACATTATGTTGATCGTTTGCAGGATGAGAATGATGACTTGAGGAAGTTGATGGGTTGGTTGTCTGGTCATGAGCCTCAGTTGAGGATGATGATCGAGGCGTTTAAGAGGCAGGATGGTGAGGGACTTGGGGCAAACAAGGTTGGTCAGGGAAGTGGAGAGAATATCCCAGAGCCACCAAAAACCCACCACAAAAATGATTTCACCCCAAAACCTAACCATCTTAGGAACCGACTAGACACAACCCCAGCTCCACCTGTGTTTCCTACACCCACAAATGATCTACAAAAGCCTATCAAGTTTGTGAGCACTTCGGGGAAAGTGTTCTTTGGGAAAGAAAGTGAGAAGGCTAGTGAAGGGAAACCGGTGGAGGAGTTGAGTGGAGAGAAACCTAGTGAGCAACCACATCCCAAGCCTAAGCCTAAGCTTGTGAGGTTCCATTGTGGCTATTGTGGGAGAGATAGCCATAAGGAGGAGTTTTGCTTCAAGAGGAAGCGTGAGGAGAGAATGGCAAAGGAGTGGGCTAACAAGGACAAGTACCACCCTTCTGATGGTGTACTTGAGCCTCGTGTGCAGATGCCTAGGGCCAAGACGAGTGTGAGGACAGTTCGGGCTTGGGGAGAGCGGAAGGCTATTGGAGGTCTTCGTTGCCCGTGTCACACCGGTCGGACGGTATGCGGCACGGTCGGACCGGTGCGGGCTCGGACGAGCGGCGTTTTGGGTTTCGTGCTCGTACAGGTGCGAGGGTTGTTTCTGGATGTCGTGGTTCTGGTGGTTGGGCTGGAGAGTTTGCAGGTGGTCAGGTTGCTAGGCGTTCGCCCCCTCGAGTTCACTACGGGGATGGTAGGAGTCGTAGCTTTGAGAAGCAGAGGAGGGACGGTCCACGGGTTCTCTTTCGTGGTTTTGGTCCCCCTCTAGGCAGAGAGGGGTGGTTCCCTCAGGGTGGTGACCGTGGTGGTGTTCGTGGAGGTAGCTTTAGTAGGAGAGATGTTTTGTTTGGTGCTAACCCCACTTTCGGGCAAATGGCTCGACACTGGTTTTACTTTTTTGGTACTAACCCCAGTGCTGAGTCGTTTGTTCGCTCACGTGCTCGTTTTTGAATTTTCGGTGGGAGACTTGAAGAACATTTGGTTGATTGACTCCGGTTGCTCGAGGCATATGACCGGAGACAGGGGTGGTTCTCAAATCTCGTCCCGGTGGTGACGAAGGGGTATATCATCTTTGGGGACGATGGGCGTGGGCGTGTGCTTTCAGAAGGTGAGATCAAAGTGAGTGACAAGATCCCTCTGAGGCGTGTTGCTCTTGTTCAATCGGTGGGGTACAATTTGCTTTCTGTGTCCCAATTGTTGGATGAGGGCTTTGAGGTGTTGTTTCGGCCAGGTGGTTCTCGGATTTTGGACTCTCGAGGGGACCTTGTCTGTATGGTCGTTCCAGAGGGTCAGGTGTTTCGTGCTGATTTTTCTCACTCTTGGTCCGAGGATTGCCACGGTTGAGGCTTGAGAAAGAGTTGGTTTGTGCGCCTTGTAGGCATGCCAAGATGGTAGCCTCTTCTCACCCGCCTCTCACCGATGTGATGAGCGAGCGTCCATGCGAGCTGCTCCATATGGACCTTGTTGGCCCAGCTCGTGTGCGATCTGCGGGTGGGAAGTGGTATGTCCTTGTTGTGGTGGACGACTATTCTCGGTATGCTTGGGTGTTCTTTCTTGAGGATAAGGGGGAGACGTTTAGTTTTGTTCGAGACCTAGTCTTGAGGTTGAGGAATGAGAGGCACGGAGATGCCATATGAGCTATCCGCAGTGATAATGGCTCGGAATTCAGAAACTCTCGTTTTGAAACCTTTTGCCATGACTTGGGTCTTGAGCACCAGTTTTCGAGTCTGTATACGCCTCCCCAGAATGGTGTTGTGGAAAGGAAGAACAGGACCTTGTGCGAGATGGCTCGGAGGATGCTTGATGAGCATAGGACTCGAGGAGGTATTGGGCGAGGCGGTGAATACCGCGTGCTATGTGTCGAACGGGATATACCTCAAAGTGCACAAGAAGAAGACATGCTATGAGTTAATGCATGGTCGCACACCCAAGGTGAGTCACTTCCATGTCTTTGGTTGCAAGTGTTTCATTCGACGAAAGGCGGGGAAGTTGGATAAGTTTGAGGCTAGGTCTGTCGATGGTATTTTCTTTGGTTATGCATCTCATTCTAGAGCACATCGTGTGCTTAATCTTGAAACTAACCAAATCGTGGAGACTTGTGAGGTAACCTTCGACGAGACAGAGCCACGTAGTCGGCTTGTCTTTGAGTGTGCGGTGATGATGAGCTTGGCGAGTAGATCTTTCGGGGAGGAGGAGCATGAACATGGAGACGATGAAGATGGCGGTGTGGTGCCCCGGGCTGAACATGTACCCACTACTTCGACTACGGTGATGGACGGACCCTCTACTACACCTACGACGACAAATCAAGAACGAGGAGAAGCTGACGTTGAGGGGGAGGTAGCATCGAGGCGAGAACCTCCCCGGCGAGTACAAGTGGATCACCCAGCTTCGAGGATCATCGGCAACATGAATGAATGCACTACACGGTCGAGGGTTCGGAACAATTCTCATTTCGCTCATGCTGCGTTTGTTGCTACTTTTGAGCCCAAAGACATTTGACACGCGCTATCTGATCACAATTGTGTTAATTCGATGCATGAGGAGTTGGAGAACTTTGAGAGGAATCAGGTATGGGAGTTGGTTGACCCTCCCTCAGGATGTAAGCCGATTGGGACAAAGTGGGTCTAGAAAAACAAAGAGGGAGAGAAAGGTGAGGTGGTGAGGAACAAGTCGAGACTTGTTGCTCAAGGGTTCAGTCAGAAGGAGGGGATCGACTACGGGGAGACCTTTGCTCCTGTAGCCCGTTTGGAGGCGATTAGGATCCTTCTAGCCTTCTCCGTGGCTAAAGGGTTCAAGTTGCACCAAATGGATGTGAAGAGTGCATTTCTGAATGGTCTGTTGGTGGAAGAAGTGTATGTGAGGCAGCCTCCGGGGTTTGAGAGTGAGAAGTACCCCCACCGGGTGTACAAGTTGAGGAAGGCGCTGTATGGGTTGAAGCAGGCGCCTAGAGCTTGGTATGGCAGATTGAGGGGGTTCTTGTTTGAGAGAGGTTTTGAGATGGGGAATGTCGATCGGACCTTGTTTTTGCCGAGGGCGAGGGCGAGAGATATCCGATTGTGCGGGTGTACGTGGATGATATGGTCTTTGGTGGCTCATCTAACTCTCTTGTTGCAAGGTTTGCGGATGATATGAGCGGGGAATTTGAGATGAGCATGATGGGCGAGTTGCAGTTCTTCCTCGGGCTACAAATCAAGCAATCAAAGGAAGGAACATTTGTGCACCAGGCTAAGTACACCAAGGACATTGTGCGGAAGTTCAAGATGGAGGATTCCAAGGCTATGACGACGCCGATGAGTATGACTACAGCTCTTGATGTGGACGAGGAAGGTGAACACGTGGACCAGAAGGAGTACCGGAGCATGATCGGGTCACTCCTCTACTTGACGGCGACGAGGCCGGACATACAGTTCTCGGTGTGTCTGTGCGCTCATTTTCAATGGTCTCTGAGGACTTCGCATCGGCAAGCGGTGAAGCGAATTTTCAGGTACTTGCGTCACACTCCCGACTTTGGCCTTTGGTACTCCGCGTCTTCTTCTTTGGCGCTTCATGGTTTTTCAGACGCGGATTTTGCCGGGTGTCGGTTGGATAGGAAGTCCACTTCTGGGACTTGCCAGTTTTTGGGATCTTCTTTGGTGTCTTGGTCTTCCCGCAAACAGTCGAGTGTTGCTCAATCCACTACCGAGGCCGAGTACGTTGCCACTGCTAGTTGTTGCTCTCAGCTCCTTTGGATTTCATACACCATGAGTGACTTTGGTGAGGAGTATACCCATGTCCCACTTCAATGTGATAGCACTAGTGCCATAAGCGTTGCAAAGAACCCAGTGCTCCATTCCAAAACCAAGCACATAGATGTGAGGTATCATTTTCTGAGAGACAACGTAGAGAAAGGAAAGATAGCTTTGATCCATGTACCCACACATGACCAAAGCCGATATTTTAACCAAACCCCTAGATGAAGCAACTTTCACTCGTTTGCGGGGGGAACTTGGTGTGTGTTTGATTTCTTGAGTTGGGTGTGTGGGAGCTTCTTTGTAGCATATGTATAGCTTTCCTTTGTGCATTTCTTGCATTTGGCATGGCATATGTAACATGATGTATAGGCATCCTTGTATCTTAGATTGCATGCATTTTGTATCATATGCATTGGTTAGGAAAAGCTTCTCTCATATACATTGTTCACCATGGAGTGAGATATATGTCTTTGTGAGCTTGTTTGGTATGCTATGGTTAGTTTGGCTTAGCACTTGATGATCTTGATGTTTTTGAAAAATCGTCACATGTATGCTCTCTCATGTGTAAATGCCTTTATATGATCTTGACATGTTTTAGTGGCTTGGCTATGCTTAATTTGTGGTTGGAAAGCTAGTTTATTGATCATATGTGGCCAAAGGCTCATTTTCCATCATGAATGTTTAGCCTTCTTGCTTCATCTTGTGGAGGGGCATAAGTTCCTTTTTGTCGCAAAGACATTTCATGTACCATTTACAAATCTGAAAATGAAATGAAAAATGCTTGGAAATGTGCTCCAATGTCATATGTGCTGAATTTAATTTGCTTTGGGTGCTAAACCGTTGCATGATGCCTACCAATGAGAAGTCTCATACATAGAAGTAGGCACATGGCTCGGTGGCTTTGACATGACATGAGGTGCTTGTGGGTGTTTGTGATGGTCTTATGATTAGAATGGTTGTCCTAGCATGAAGTTTGTGTGGCTTTGCCATTTTGATATGCTTTGATCATGTCTAGGACTTTGCTCATGAGAGGCAAGTTTTTCGCAAAATTGCCGAAATCCATCTTAGCTTCGTCCAATGGTTGTGAAACTTGGTGATCTTGTAGTTGATGTCGATGCGAAGCTATAGAGTATCTAATTTGCTCATTTGGACATGTGTAGCATTCTTTGTTGAATTTTGTCTATTTGAGAAACTCTAGGTTGAAATTTTAGCATTATTGGCTTGATTCATGCATTGCCAACAAGGGGGAGAAGTTTGATCTTGAAATGGCTTGCTGGGCGCGTTTAGAAGGTTTTCAGGTGGTTTCGAGCCAATTCTGGGCTCTATTGTGCACCGGTCTGACCGGTGAGGAGCACCGGTCTGACCGGTGTGAGTGCTGGTTCTGTTTACATGTTGCACACCGGTCTGACAGGTGGCATTGACCGGTCTGACCGGTCAGGGCTGAGTTGTTGCAGCTGCCCTGTTTCAAGTGGTGTCTTGCATGTGTGCAGGGGGGATCTCTTTGTGATTTTTCGAGCTTTGTTTCGGTGGTTTGCGCTCTTTGCTTGAGTTTTGTTTTGTATCGGATGTGTCGAGGTGTTGCCCTTGCCTAAGGGGTCCGAGACTTGTCTTCTTCAAGTGATCTTGCTTTTTGCCTTTGTTTGGCTTTCGATCGCTTGTTGGAGTTTCTTTTTGTTCGTTCTTTTCTTTTTCTTTTCTCTCTTGTTACTTTCGTGTGGGTGTTGTCAATGCACTCATCAAGGGGGAGATTGAGGACCATTTGTGGTTCGATGACCGGTGGATGGTCGCTTCCTTGTGTGATGAGTGATTGACAACGTTGTGTGGACTGATTCTTGGCTAAGTATTGCAGTGCAGGTTGCGGCTTGACTGGTGTTGGTGCAGGTCAAGAACAAGCGCGAAAGGTCGTCGCCGGTGAGGCCTCCAGGTGTGGAGATGACAAGTAGGCTTCGTTCGAGGGACCCGGTGGCCAGCGAGGTCAAGTGCGGGCCGCATGGTAGCATGAACAGCAAGATGAAGTCATGGACGGTTTCTTGGTTGAGCCTCGAAACCAAGGTCGAGCCGGGACTACGTGGGAGCCGAGTCATGAGTGGAGATTGGCGGAGGCTACACCGAGTTCGCGGGGTTTCCGGTGGTTCACCAGAAAACCACTGGGTTCCTTTGTTGATCCACAAAGCCAAGACCGAAGAACCGAAGACGGTGCTTTGCGGCGGTGCCGGACCGGTCGGCCGGTGGGTCCCGACCGGTCGACCCGTGGGTACCGGTCCCGACCGGTGAGGAGCACCGGTCTGACCGGTGTGCGACGACGCAGTCCGGAGACTTCGAAGCGGAGGACACGCGTCGGGATTGCGTGGCTTGCGTCGAGGCTGCATAGGGTGCGGTCGCCGGGCATCCATCCGATGGTGAAGACATGAAGACTTCCAAAACCGCCCTTGAGGGGCTTGTATCCCCAGTTGTTAGGAAAGGGTATTTTAGACTTTCGGTTGCCTCCATATAACCCAAGAGGTGAGAGGATGGCAGCCAACTCTTGGAACCCTAGCTCGTTTGTTTTCCCTTTTTCCTTTCTATTTTCCTTAGGTTTTCCATAGGACTAGCAAGAGAGCTTCATGGAGAGATCTTATTGAGAGGGATGGATGATCGGGCGGCTTGCTAGACCTTGTATGAACCTTTGTTTCATGTATAGATGATTCGGCGTGGTTCCTCAAGGTTTGGATGTGTTTTCCCCGGTTGTTCTTGGTGGTGATTTTCGGAGCCCTCTCTTGGTGATTTCTTTGGGTTGTTTTCGGGACCTTTCTCTTGGGGATTTGATGGGGGAAATTTGTGGGAACCCTTTGTGGTTCTTTGGGCTGTGATTCCCCTCCCAAATCCGTGAGTAAAGGTGCTCGATTTTGGGGTTTCTTGAGTTCTTGGGTTGGAAGTGCTCTTGGCGTGATTTCCTTGATTCCTCCTTTTTGGACGAGTATTTGTGAGATTAAACTTGGCTATGGACTCCTCATGAGGTGTTCCTAATATCCCCAAAGTCTTGTTCAAGTCCGTGGAGCGATTCGGGAGATCCAGGTTTGGATTTGGGGGACTTGACCCGCGGGTGCTGTTCATCCCGAGCTGCCCAGGCTACACCGGTCTGACCGGTGCAACACTCGGTGGCATTTTGCTCAGGTGAACATCTTGGTGTGTTCGCTGTTGTCCCGTGGTGCTGCTATTTTGAGTTTGGGTCAGTTTGGTGGTCGGTTGGCCTGTTTGGTGTCTTGGGGACTTTCAGGCTGTGATTGGGTTCCTATTGATTACGGAGAAGTATTCGACAAGAGAAGACCGTTCCCCAATCAAAAGGGAATGGCAAGAGCATTGGAAGTGGATTTCCCACCGGAGAAGAAAGCTGAAAATTCATACGACCTTGAAACCACCGGTGAGATTTTTCAAAAGCTCTTTGGAGATGATATAGTGGATCCGGAACATATTGCCGAGGTGAAGAGAATCATGGGGATCAAGCCCGAAGCATCGACATATGCTCGCCTCGCCGAAGTTTACGCGATAGGATTCGAAGAAGAACAGAAGACGGCACCACACTTGAGTTGCGAGATCAACAGAGTTCAATGCAAAGCTTTATGTGACATCGGAGCCCAAGTAAGTGTCCTATCTTCTAAAATTTACAATAAAGTTCAAGACCACAACCTAGACTTAGCTCCAACATCAACGAAATTAATCATGGGAGATGGTAGAACTATTAGACCTCTAGGTATTGCTTGCAACATGAATGTAAAAATCTCTGGAAAATGTATACCAACTGATTTCTTTGTTATTGATGCTTACCATAGTAATCATGATCACATAATCCTAGGTAGGCCCTTTCTTAAGTTGGTTGATGCCGTGTTGGATGCCGGAAAAGGCAAACTAACAATGAACCTTAATGGAAAGAAGTACACATATAACTTTCTTTGCATTTCTAAACACCCTACACCCTTTCCTCCTGAAGACGAAGAAGTAGAGGAGATAGATAGTCTTTGTTTTGTTGACGCCCTTAGAGACCTTCTGCAAAGAGCAATGGAAAATCAAATTAATGATCAACAAGATGAAGAGCTAGAAGAATCAACAAAAGGGTTAGAACCACAAGATGGGAGCGTGAAGGAAGAAAAATTTCAGGACATAGGAGAGATTAAACCCGAGGAGCCACAAGTGCCCGAGGTAGACCTTAAACCTTGGCCCAAAGGATTAAAGTACGAATTTTTGGGCCCAGACAAAACTTATGCAGTCATTGTGAGCGACGAGTTAAGTCCCGAAGAAAATGAGGAGTTGCTGATTTTATTGAAAAAACATAGGAAGGTGATTGGATATTCGATTAATGATCTCAAAGGTCTTAGCCCAGCCTTTTGCACTCATCGTATACCAATGGAAGACCAATGTAAGCCCGTAGTGGACCGCCAAAGGAGGCTAACTCATGCCATGCGAGAGGTAGTGAAGATAGAGTTCATCAAGTTACTTGATGCCGGAATCATCTACCCGGTTCCACGTAGAGAATGGGTGAGCCCAGTACATTGTGTACTAGAGAAAGGGGGTTTAACCGTGGTGAAGAATGAGTTGATACTGCAAAGAACCGTGACCGGGTGGCGGATGTGTATCGATTATCGTAAGCTTAACAAAGCGACGAAGAAAGATCACTTCCCCCTACCGTTCATCGACGAGATGCTCGAGAGATTACCAAACCATGCTTATTTTTGCTTTCTTGATGGATACTCGGGGTTCATGCAAATTCCCATTCACCCAGATGATCAACACAAAACAACATTTACATGCCCTTACAGAACGTTTGCATATAGAAGGATGCCCTTCGGTCTATGCAATGCTCCGGCTTCTTTTCAACGTTGCATGATGGCTGTATTCTCAGAATTCATCGAAGAAATTGTCGAGGTTTTCATGGATGATTTTTCCATTTAAGGGAAGACATTCATGGATTGCTTGGCAAACTTGGATAAGGTCCTCACGAGGTGTGCAGAGGTAGACTTGGTGTTGAATTGGGAAAAGTGCCACTTCATGGTTAAGCAAGGCATAGTGCTCGGACATGTTATATCCGAGAGAGGCATTGAAGTGGACAAGGCTAAGGTAGAGACAGTTGAGCAACTCCCACCTCAGAAAGATGTTAAGTCCGTGAGGAGCTTTCTAGGTCATGCTGGATTTTATATAAGATTTATTAAGGACTTCTCAAAGATCACTAAGCCTTTAATGCATCTGCTTGAAAAGGATGTGGCTTTCGACTTTGATGAGAAGTGCCTAGCGGCATTCCGGACCATGAAAAGTGCGTTGGTGAGTGCTCCCATTATTCAACCTTCGGATTGGAACCAACCTTTTGAGATCATGTGTGATGCAAGTGACTACTCCGTAGGCGCGGTTTTGGGTCAAAGAAAGGAAGGCCGAGTTCACGCCGTTTGCTACGCTAGCAAAACTCTTAATGGGGCACAATTAAACTATGCCGCTACGAAAAAGGAGTTGCTAGTGGTGGTATTCACCTTCGAAAAATTCAGATCTTATATTGTGAACTCGAATGTCATTATTTACACCGATCACGCAGCCATCAAGTATCTCTTGGCTAAGAAGATGCTAAACCATGTTTGATCTGTTGGATCCTTTTTCTCCAAGAATTTGATGGCCGATCATTTGTCTATGATGAATCGTGGACAAGATGATAAAGAGCCCATAGATTATAAGATGAGAGATGACCACCTCTATCAAGTGCTCGATAAAGACACTTGGATGATTGATATCATTCGAGCAATTCGGATGATGCCTCTTGATAATCTAGATACAAACTCTCAAAGAAAGATAATCTCTGAAAGTAAGAAGTACTTTTGGGATGCACCTTACCTCTTCAAACTTGGCAATGATGGAGTCATGAGAAGATGTGTGCCAAGAGAAGAGAGGCTAGAAATTTTGAGAAAGTGCCACTCGGCGGAGAATGGTGGACACTACAGCCATTTTAGGACCCAAGCAGAAGTGTGGTACAGCAGATTCTATTGGCCGGAGATGCATGAGGATACTAAGAGATATGTTGCATCATGCCCCAAATGCCATAGAATCAGAAACATCTCTCAAAGAAATTCTACATCTTTGAAATACAATCTACAAATCGATTTATTTGATGTGTGGGGTATAGACTTCATGGGGCCTTTCAAAAACTCACATGGATATGAGTATATTCTAGTCATGGTTGATTATGTATCCAAGTGGGTAGAAGCTATGCCATGTCGTAAAGCTTCCACGGAGGAGTCCATTACTATGATAAAGAACGTGATTTTTCCTCCTTTCGACACACCGAGAATCTTGATAAGCGATGGAGGAACTCACTTTACTGGTAAGAATTTCAGAAAGTGCTTGTCCAAATTGGGAATTGAACATAGTGTCTCTACGGCTGTTGACGGATAAAAGACGTATCCCTCTACGATCCGCAAGCGTACGGAACCCACACCTTTTGCACCACGGGATTCCCAAGGTTGAGGACAAGGAGCATCCCAGTGGTCGATGGATGACCGCTCCTCAGTGATGAGTGATTGACAACGGGTGTTGGACTGACTCTTGGCTTAGTGCGCAGGTGTAGGCTACAGCCTAGTTCGTGTTGTTGCAGGTGAAGAACGAGCGCGAAAGGTCTTCAGCCTTGAGGGGCCTCCGGGAGATGGAGAGACAAGTAGGCTCGGTTCGAGGTACCCGGTGGACGGCGGGGCCCGGGTGCGGGCCACATGGTGGCGACACGAGCAAGACGAAGTCATGGACAGTCGAGCCGGTGCACGGTGGTGGTCGAGTCAAGTGGTTTGGCGGGAGGCCGGACCGAGCACGCGGGGTTTGGTGGTTTGCCTACAAAACCATCGGAGGACGGTTTCTTGGTTTGGGCCTCAAAACCAAGTCCGAGGGCCCAACACGATGGAGACGGGATCCGGGCGTGTCGGGAAGCTTCGAAGCGGAGGACACGCGACAGGATCGCATGGCTTGCGCCGGGAGGACGCGGGGTGCGGCAAAGGCGTGGTCGTCCGATGGCAAGACCCACAAACATTACCTAAATGCCCCTACGTGGGTTGTATCGCCAGTAGTTAAGTTAGGGGTAGTCGAGTCATTTACCACTCCGGCTGGACCTGATATATAAGCCATAAGTGTGTGTGGATGGCATGCTCTCTCGGCGACTTAGGGTTTCATTTCCTCCCTCCCATTTCTTATTTTCGTAGCTATTTTTCTTCCCCATTTTCTCTAGGCTAGCATGAGAGCTTCATGAGAGATTTGTTGAGAGGGATGGATGCAGGGCGACATGCTAGACCTTGTGAATCTTTTCTGGTTTGTATAGAAGATTCGGAGTTGTGTTTATCGTGATCTTTTTGTTGTTTCCGTGCCTTTGTTCTCGGTGTGATTCCACGGATTTGAGTGGGTTTCTCCCCAGATTTCTTTGAGGGAAACATGGATAGATGTCTCGTGCATCTTTGTGATTGATCTTGTGCCCTCAAACGCCGGGAAACCACTTCGATTCGAGGATTTTCGTTCGGTGCTCTAGTTTTTGGTGGTGCTCAAAGGATTCGCGATTCCCGGTGATTTAGGGAGTTAGGAGGCAAGATTTTTGGGCTATAGCATCCTTGTGTGACGCTTTTCAAGTCCCCAAACCCTTGTCTCCACAGCTTCTACCGTTTGGGAAATCTGATGATGATTTGGGGGAGTTGACCTTCGAGGTTGGGCGTTTTTCTGCTCTGTCCGTGCCTCGCGGACGGTCCACGCCCTCCTGGCGGACGGTCCGCGCCACACATGTTCATCCCGTGTTCTTCGTGTTCTTGCTCGCCTTTCATTTTGATCCGTCGCGATTTTGAGTTTTGATTGGACGGAGTTTCGGACGGTCCGCAGCAGCGGGAGGACGGTCCGCGGGTGCCTAGCGGACAGTCCGCATGCTCCCCGCGGACGGTCCGTTTTCTCGGGTCGCTTCTGTTTGTTCTATGTGCTTTAACGGACGGTCCGCGGCATAGGGCTGTTGACGGATAAAAGACGTATCCCTCTATGATCCGCAAGCGTACGGACCCCACACCTTTTTCACCACGGGATTCCCAAGGTTCTTGTCAATCCGCGGAGCAAGGGGATTACAAGCGATTGATCTACTATGACACACTTAGCTATTAAAACCCTAACTTACTATTAAACTAGAAAACAACTAAACACACTAGAGAGAATGATTAAGATATCAAGATAGAGGACACTCGCCCACGGGTCTACGATACTAGAGCATGCAATCGCTTAAACACATGAAAACCAATCTAATCTATCGGAGTTGTGACCACGGTTTCGCCCTTTCCCTCCTCTCGTACTGTCACTACGCGAAGGTATTCATGACTAGACCTTTGATGGACACGGCGTATTGAATGGATCCAAGGAAGCATCGGAGCTCTACTCCCTTTACGGCATGGTAGCTAACCTTAAGCATTAAAGTATATTCAACACAAGATGATAGACAGATAATCCGACAAAGTGCGATTACATCTCAAGATCGATTACAACCCATGGACGAATGAGAACATTACCCCATCAAGGTGCTGATCATGGCACCGTTGATCATGGTTTCCCTTCCGCTGGTGTCTTCCTTCTTCTCCACGAGAGGGTGCTTCCTTCGAGGTGGTTGATCTCCCGCCGGAGATCCTCCTCCTCTCTCTCTAGCTTGTGGATGGCCTTCTAGTGCGAATGACTCCTCCCCTCGGTGTTGGCGGCGCCTCGGGGCTTTTAGGGTTGAAGATCCTTCGAGGGCAAGGAAAACGGGACCGAACCGGTGCGGAACCGAGCCGGCGGCCGGCCGGCTGGGCCGACCGGCCCCGAGCCCAGTCGGCCGGTTCGGTCGCCCCTTTTGCTCCGTGGATCCTCGTGCACTTATGTACATTGCCCCCTCCACTTGCATGATTTTGATGCTGTTATCCTCGCGTCCAAGATGGAGGCTCTCTTCGCATGATGTTCGATCTTTTACGCTTCAATCCCCGGGGGTGTTCCTCGTAGCACTTCGGTCCTTGCCACCATTGGAAGTGATTTCATCAAGCTCATGAACACGAACAAGACTCCGTAAATGCTCCTTTGAACTTGTTGCGAATTCGTCCTTTTTGTCCATGTTTTCCTACATAAACACAACACTTCCAAATGCATGCACAAAGATGAACTTGTTATATGATTAGTGTGCCTAGTGGCGGGTTAGTTCCATAATCAAATCCAAACCAAAGTGTAACGATCATGCTAGGTGCACCAAAATACACCGTCAACAAGGGCTGGACGGTCCGCAGTGTTGGCGCAGACGGTCCGCGGCAGCAGGCCGGATGGTCCGCGAGGCCGATGCGGACGGTCCGCTCCTCTGGCCGGACGGTCCGCCGAGCTTTGTGAGCTTTGCTTCTTGGTTCGATTCCTCCCTTCCTTTCTCGTGCTTCCGCGTGTGCTTCAAGGAATCGTTCTATGGTTGATCCATAACCTCGTGGTCTTGGCGATTGGTGTGTGATTCAATCCATCGCTTGTGTGTGACCGGGATTTGACTAGGGCATAGGCCGGGTTCTTTGGGAAGAATTTTTACCGGCTCCTATTCACTCCCCCCCTCTCTAGTCGCCATCTGATCCTTCAATTGGTATCAGAGCTTGGTGCCGGATTCTTTGCGACTTTGACAAGTCTCGAATCCTAAGATGGCGTACGTTGAGCGGGGCGGTCTGCCGCACTTCGATGGCAAGGGTTACCACGAGTAGGCGGCTCGTATGATGATCTTTCTTCATGGAAAGCTGTTGGATTTCATTGTGCTTGACAAGACCTATGCTATTCCGGTCAACATCCATACTCTTATGGTGACCGATGCCGGTGCTAAGGCCAAGTATGAGGCTAATGCAAAAGCCGTTGATCACTTGGTCCGGAGCTTGTGTGATCCTGAGTTTGAGCGTGTTCTCCATTTGAATCTTGCTTGGCAAATTTCGGAAAAGTTGTTGGTTGCTCACGGTGATGATAACCATGTGAAGGCTTGCCTCTTTGTCTCTTACCGGATGCAATATGAGAACTTCACTCCACTTCCCGGTGAGGACATCGATGCGATGTTTCAGAGGTACACCGCCATCGTGAACAACATGAAGGCTAATGTTGAGGATTTTCCTTACACCGAGCATGATCAGGCTTTGAAGCTCTTGCATGTCTTGGACCCAAATGTTTGGGGTGCTAAGGTTGAGGCCATCAAGGAGTGTGGGCAGTATTTGACTATTGAGTTGGATGACCTCTTCTCAAAGCTCAAGTCGGCTGAGGTTGACAGGAAGTTGCAATCCAAGCATGAGGGTTCGACTGACCATAGTCTTGCTCTTGTGGGCGGATCAAAGGGCAAATCTAACCCTTCCTGTCGACAGCTTTCCTTGTCTTCTCTTATGTCTATTCCAGATGAGGAGTTTGATGTGCTGGGCGAGGAGGAGCTGGCCTTGCTTTCAAGAAGGTTTGACCGACTACACGAGAGTCGGAGGAATGCAAGGCGGAGCTCAGGGACGTCCTACAAGTGTGGCAAGCGTGGCCACTTCATCGCCGAGTGCCCGGAAGCGGAGGAGAACAAGTACAAGATGAATGAGTACAAGGCGCACCGAGGCGTGAAGACAAGTACTCCTTCAAGGGCAAGCACTTCAGCAAGTCCAAGAGCATGGACAAGGACAAGCGGCGACCGAGCAAAGGCGGCTACAAGAAGAACAAGGCAAGAGCCATGGTGGCCGGTGCGAGTGACATCGACTGAAGCTCAAGCGACGAGCAGTCAAGTTCAAGCAGTGAAGATGAAGACGCTAGGAGGCGCAAGGGCAAGAAAAGTTCAAGCCGGAACCTCAGCGGGTTGAGCTGTGTGGCGCTTGAGGGCTTTTGTGGGATGGCCCATAGCTCGAGCAGCAAGAAGAGCGACAAGGAAGACAGCGACTCCGACTCGGAGGATGAGGTAAATTGTGACCCCGACTCTTTTCTTGCTGAGATCACTAGGTTGAATGGCTTGATTGACAACCGTGATAGTGTGTTGAGAGATGCTAAGAAGATGAGGAAAGATCTTAGGGCTCAACTTGAGAATGCTAGTGAGAAAGTAGGAGTGTTAGAGTCCAAATTGCTTGAATTGAAACTTGAGAATGACTCGTTGAAACTTGCTCCTACTACTCCTGATGATGTTGAGTGTCTTGAGTGTGATGCATGGTTGAATGAGATCAAGTTGATTAATGAGAAGAATGCTTCCACTTTGGCTAAACTAGATGCTCTTAGGACTGAGTATGATGAGCTTAAGGCTAGACCTACTTTGCTTGGTGCTTGTAAATCATGTCCAACTATGCATGCTAAGCTTGTTGATGATCGTTCTACCATTAGTTCTTTGGAAGCTTCTTTGAAATCTCCTGTTGTCAATGCATGCTCTAATTGTGATGAAGTTACATTACGCAATCTTGAACTTACTTCCTGTTTGGATGTCATCTATGAGGAGAATGACTATTTGAGGAAGGTGTTGGGTTGGTTGTCTGGGCAGGAACCTCAATTGAAAATCATGATTGAGGAGTTCAAGAGAGCTGATGGTCGTGGTTTGGCTTTTGAGAAGTTGGGTGAGAAAGTGGGAGAAAACAGTGGGGAGAGTGTGTATGAGAAGTGTGTTGAGTCTAACCCCGAGTTTGAGGTGATCGGAGACATCCAAGTCCCACTTCCAAAAGCACCCAAGAACTCTTTCACACCAAAGCCCAACCACCTTTGCAACAAGCTTGACACAACCCAAGATCCACCCAAATTCCCACCTAAGACAAATGACTTCCAGAAACCGGTGAGGTTTGTGAGTGAGAAGGGTGAGAAGCCTCGAGAGAAGCCAGAGCCAAAACCAAAACTCATCCCTTTCAGATGTGAGTATTGTGGCAAGGAGAGACACCTAGCAGAGTTTTGCTACAAGAGGAAGAGGGATGAGAGGCTTGCTAGGGAGCAAGCAAACCAGGACAGGTATCGCCAGTCTCATGGTATTCCTGAGCCTAGGGTGCCACTTCAACGGCGTGTGGGAAGTGTGAGGAGTGTTGGCAGGTTCCCACTGAGAGGTGGTGGTGCGAGGTTTGAGTGGAGAGATGATGGTGTGCGTGCTGGTGAGAGGTTTGGTCGGGCTCGTGGTGGTTTTGCTGGACGTCCTCCTACTCGTCCTCAATACGGGTTTAGGGGAGATGATCGCAGCTTTGGGTTCCAGAGGAACTACGGACCATGTTTTCCCCCTCGTGGTGCTCGTACTCCTCCCATGGGACATGGGAAGTTTGGTGGCAACGGAATGATGTTTGCTAACCCCTTTTTTGAGCAGATGGCTCGACACTCATTTAACTTTCTTTGTGCTAACCCCAGTGTCGAGTCGCTAGCTCACTCTCGTTCTTGTTTCTGACTACAGGCAGGAGGCTTGGATAACATTTGGTTGATCGACTCCGGATGTTCTTGACACATGACCGGAGATAAGAAGTGGTTCTCCAGCCTCATCCCAGTGAAGGAAAAGATGTACATCACATTTGGGGACAATGGACGAGGAAGGGTAATTTCTGAGGGTGTTATGCATGTGAGTGACAAGGTAACGTTGAAGAGGGTTGCTCTTGTGAAGTCTTTGGGTTTCAATTTTCTTTCGGTTTCTCAGTTGCTTGATGAGGGTTTTGAGGTGCGTTTCAAGTCTGGTGAGTCTCGTTTCTTGGATTCTCGAGGTGATCTTGTCGTATGATCATCCCCGAGGGTCGATTTTCCGGGCTGATTTCTCTCGTTCTTTGGGTCTGCTTTCATTTGTTTGATGGCCGGTCCTTTTTCTGATTTGTGGAAATGGCATAGGTGGTTGGGACACTTGAGCTTTGATTTGGTTTCCCGCTTGAGTGGTCTTGATCTTGTCCGAGGATTGCCTAGGTTGAAGCTTGAGAAGGATTTGGTTTGTGCTCCTTGTAGGCATGGCAATATGGTAGCCACTCCCCATCCACCCCTGACCGATGTCATGACCGAGCGTCCAACAGAGGTGTTGCATATGGACCTTGTTGGGCCAGCTCGAGTTCGCTTGGTGGGTGGGAAGTGGTATGTCCTTGTTGTGGTGGACGATTACTCTCGCTATGCCTAGGTGTTTTTCTTGGAAGACAAGAGTGAGAGATTTGGTTGTGTTCGAGATCTGACCGTGAGGTTGAAAAACGAGAGGCATGGGAATGCTATTCGAGCTATCCGCAGCGATAATGGCTCAGAGTTCAAGAACTCTCGTTTTGATGCCTTTTGTCGTGATCTAGGTCTTGAACATCAGTATTCGACCCCTTATGTGCCCCCTCAAAATGGAGTTGTGGAAAGGAAAAATCGGACTCTTTGTGAGATGGCTAGGACGATGCTCGATGAGCACAGGACTCCTAGGAGGTATTGGGCTGAGGCGGTCAATACAGCTTGTCATGTTTCCAACAGGATTTTATTGCGAGCTTTCAAGAAGAAGACCTGTTATGAGCTTATGCATGGTCGGGCACACAAGGTGAGTCATTTCCAAGTCTTTGGTTGCAAGTGCTTCATTCCTAAGAAGGGAAAACTCGACAAGTTTGAGGCTAGGTCTAGTGATGGTATTTTCTTTGGATATGCTAACCATTCTAGAGCCTATAGGGTACTTAACCTTGAGACTAACAAAATCATGGAGACTTGCGAGGTAACCTTCGACGAGACAATGCCATGTACCACTCTTGGCTTTGAATGTGCAGGTGATGAGGAGATGGCCGAGGACCTCTTTGAGGAGGAGAAGGATGAAGCTGGAGATGATGATGGGGAGAACCATACGCCTGAAGCTGAGTGTGTACCCACTACTTCCCCTACGACCACTACGGAGCGTGGACCGTCTACTTCATGGACAACGACGGTGCAACAAGAGGACCAGGCGAGAGAAGCTGAAGTTGAGGGGGAGGTAGTCTCGAGGCGTGAGGCTCCCCGGCGGATTCAAGAAGTGCATCCCCTGTCAAATATCATTGGGGACATCGACGAACGTACTACACGGTCAAGGTCTAGGAATTCCTCTCATTTTTCTCATGCTGCTTTTGTTGTCACTTTTGAGCCCAAGGACATTGGACACACTTTATCTGATGCAAACTGGGTCAATTCTATGCATGAGGAGTTGGAAAACTTTGAGAGGAACCAGGTGTGGGAGTTAGTTGAACCACCTCCAAATTGCCATCCCATAGGAACCAAGTGGGTTTGGAAGAACAAAGAGGGTGAGAATGGGATGGTTGTGAGGAACAAGTCCAGACTTGTTCCTCAGGGGTTTAGTCAGAAGGAGGGGATCGACTATGAGGAGACCTTTGCTCCTGTGGCCCGTCTTGAGGCAATTCGGATCCTTCTAGCCTTTGCCGTGGCTAAATGGTTCAAGTTGTTTCAGATGGATGTGAAGAGTGCCTTTCTGAATGGGGTCATAGAGGAGGAGGTGTATGTGAAGCAGCCACCTAGGTTTGAGAGCGAGTAATACCCACACGGGGTGTACGGGTTGAAAAGGGCTCGTATGGGTTGAAACGGGCGCCCGTGCTTGGTATGGGAGATTGAGAGGTTTTCTGTTGAGCAGAGGGTTTGTAATGGGTACTGTGGATAGGACCTTGTTTCTTCTCAAGCATGGAAATGACTTGTTGATTGTTCAGATATACGTGGATGATATTGTCTTCGGTGGCTCGTCACATAACCTTGTTGCCAAGTTTGATGAGATGAGCAGGGAGTTCGAGATGAGCATGATGGGCGACTTGCAGTATTTTCTCGGGCTGCAGATCAAGCAAGTGAAGGATGGAACATTCGTGCACCCGACCAAGTACACGAAAGACATGCTGAAGAAGTTCCAGATGCAAGATGTGAAGCCGATGTCGACTCCCATGGGGAGTACGGCCACTTTGGATGCGGATGAGGATGGAGAACCAGTGGACCAGCGGGAGTACAAGAGCATGATCGGCTCCCTCCTCTACTTGACGGCGACGAGGCCAGACATACAGTTCAGCGTGTGTCTGTGCGCTCGTTTTCAGGCTTCGCCGAGGACATCACATCGACAGGCCGTCAAGAGGATCTTCAGGTACCTACAATCTGCCCCTGGTCTTGGCCTTTGGTATTCGTCCTCCTCGACTCTCTCTTCATGGTTTTTCCGATGCGGATTTTGCTGGTTGTCGAGTCGAGAGGAAATCTACTTCTAGTACTTGCCAGTTTCTTGGTTCTTCGTTGGTTTCATGGTCTTCCCGCAAGCAGTCTAGTGTAGCTCAGTCTACCACCGAGGCAGAGTATGTTGCAGCTGCGAGTTGTTGTTCCCAGCTGTTGTGGATTTCATACACTTTGAGAGACTTTGGTGAGGAGTGCACCCAGATCCCACTTCTTTGTGATAGCACCAGTGCCATAAGCATAGCTAAAAACCCAGTGCTTCACTCCAGAACCAAACACATAGAAGTGAGGTATCATTTCTTGAGGGACAATGTGGCAAAAGGAACCATTGTGTTGAGTCATGTCCCTACCCAAGATCAGCTTGCAGACATTTTCACAAAGCCTCTCGACCAAGCTACATTTGTGCGCTTGCGGGGGGAACTTGGGGTTTGTTGCCCTTTCTAGTTGATTCTTGGGGGATTTTCTTGTGTATCATATGTATCATACCATGCTTTACTTTGATGTATATACATGTTTTGCTTGATGTACAAACCATGGTAGGATAGCCATCTTGTCATATATCATCTTGCATTTGTATCATATTGCATTTTAGGATGATGAGCTTCTTTCATATGCCTTATTTGAGTCTCTTTGGCTATTTGTGAAATATTGGTCATATGTGTGGAGAAATGGTGATGTGAGGCTATGCCCTTGGAATATTTGAGATATATGTGTGGTGAGATAGCCCTTTTTGAAATAAATGCTAATCTTGACTAATTTTTGGTGAAATGTGCTCCACTCATGTGTAGTAGTGTATCCATGTCACAGTTTGGTCTAAATGTGCTTTTCATGCTTAGATTGTGCTTGGATGTCTTTTTCTTGCATTTGGGCCAAAGGCCGAATATCATTGTGAATTTTTAGCCTATGTTGCATTCATGGGGGAGCATAAGCTTCTTTTTGCCGCAAAGGCACTTCATGTACCATGAAATGATTTAATCTTGAAAAATGCTCCATCCATCATGTCTATGCTTAAAATGTCTTATCTTTCACATATGGGTGCATAACATGTTGCATGATGTTCACCAGTGGAGAAGTCTCCCCGAAGTGGACACATGGCTCATGAGCTTTGACATGACATGCTTTGCTTTATGGGTGTTTGCCATCATCTTTTGCTAAGAATTTGATATCCTTGTATGATCTTTGAATGGTATGCATGTTTGTGGCTCAAGTGTGACATGGATAGGCTTTTACATGTGAAGCGAGCCTTCTTTTGGTAAAACTGCTTAAATCTGCAAATTTTGCTTTGTCACATGCTTGTATTTTCCTATATTACTTGTGGCAATGCTTTGACTATGCTATGATTCATATGTGTGATCTTTGTCTCATTTCTAGCCTTTGACACTAGATTTGACCTATTTGAGAAGCTCATGTAGATGTTTATATGCTTTGTTTTGCATTTCTGCATTTTTCCACCTTGATTCATACATTGTCAATAAGGGGGAGAAGAGGTGAGCTTAATGAAAATTCAGAAGAGGTGAGCTAAAAATTTGGGAGTTTGCATCCACATGTTCAGGGGGAGCTTTCTTGCTGTTTTCAGTGTGGAGTTTGTGTTTTGCTTGGCTTGTGACCTTTCTTTGCCTTTCTCTGGTTTTGGTCATGAGTTGAGCTTCTTTGTTTTTCTTTCTTCTTCCTTTCTTTCTTTCTCTGAATTTCATTTCGCGTTGTGTGTTGTCAATGCACTCATCAAGGGGGAGATTGAGTACCAGGAGCGTCCCAGTGGTCGATGGATGACCGCTCCTCGGTGATGAGTGATTGACAACGGGTGTTGGACTGACTCTTAGCTTAGTGCGCAAATGTAGGCTGCGGCCTAGTTCGTGTTGTTGCAGGTGAAGAACGGGCGCGAAAGGTCTTCAGCCTTGACGGGCCTCCGGGAGATGGAGAGACAAGTAGGCTCGGTTCAAGGGACCCGGTGGACAGCGGGACTGGGTGCGGGCCACATGGTGGCGACACGAGCAAGACGAAGTCATGGACAGTCTTGCCGGTGCACGGTGGTGGTCGAGTCAAGTGGTTTGGCGGGAGGCCGGACCGAGCATGCGGGGTTTGGTGGTTTTCCCACAAAACCATCGGAGGACGGTTTCTTCGTTTGGGCCTCAAAACCAAGTCCGAGGGCCCAACACGACGGAGACGGGATCCGGGCGTGTCGGGAAGCTTCTAAGCGGAGGACACGCGGCAGGATCGCATGGTTTGCGTCGGGAGGACGTGGGGTGCGGCAAAGGCGTGGTCGTCCGATGGCAAGACCCACAAACATTACCGAAATGCCCCTACGTGGGTTGTACCGCCAGTAGTTAAGTTAGGGGTAGTCGAGTCATTTACCACTCCGGTGGGACCTGATATATAAGCCATGAGTGTGTGTGGATGGCATGCTCTCTCGGCGACTTAGGGTTTCATTTCCTCCCTCCCATTTCTCATTTCGTAGCTATTTTTCTTCCCCATTTTCTCTAGGCTAGCATGAGAGCTTCATGAGTGATTTGTTGAGAGGGATGGATGCTAGGGCGGCATGCTAGACCTTGTGAATCTTTCCTGGTTTGTATAGAAGATTCGAAGTTGTGTTTTTCGTGATCTTTTTGTGCTTGTTTTCGTGCCTTTGTTCTCGGTGTGATTCCGCGGATTTGAGTGGGTTTCTCCCCGGATTTCTTTGAGGGAAACATGGATAGATGTCTCGTGCAACTTTGTGATTGATCTTGTGCCCTCAAACGCCGGGTAACCACTTCGATTCGAGGATTTTCGTTCGGTGCTCTAGTTTTTGGTGGTGCTCAAAGGATTTGCGATTCCCGGTAATTTAGGGAGTTAGGAGGCAAGATTTTTGGGCTATAGCATCCTTGTGTGATGCTTTTCAAGTCCCCAAACCCTTGTCACCACAGCTTCTACCTTTTGGGAAATCCGATGATGATTTGGGGGAGTTGACCTTCGAGGTCGGGCGTTTTTTTGCCCTGTCCGTGCCTTGCGGACGGTCCGCGCCCTCCAGGCGGACGGTCTGCGCCGCACGTGTTCGTCCCGTGTTCTTCGTGTTCTTGCTCGCCTTTCGTTTCGATCCGTCGCGATTTTGAGTTTTGGTTGGACGGAGTTTCGGACGGTCCGCAGCAGCGGGGGGACGGTCCACGGGTGCCTGGCGGACAGTCCGCGTGCTACCCGCGGACGATCCATTTTCTCGGGTCGCTTCTTTTGGTTCTGTGTGCTTTAACGGACGGTCCGCGGCGTAGGGCCGGACGGTCCACGGTGTTGGCGCGGACGGTCGCGGCGGCGAGCCGGACGGTCGCGAGGCCGGTGCGGACGGTCCGCCCCTCTGGCCGGACGGTCCGCCGAGCACTCGTGAGCTTTGCTTCTTGGTTCGATTCCTCTCTTCCTTTCTCGTGCTTCCGCGTGGGCTTCAAGGAATCGTTCCTAAGGATAGAGCTTGTTCCATAACCTCGTTGTCTTGGCGATTGGTGTTGATTCTATCCATCACTTGTGTGTGACCGGGATTTGACTAGGGCATAGGCCGGGTTCTTCGAGAAGAATTTTTACCGGCTCCTATTCACTCCCCCCCTCTCTAGTCGCCATCTGATCCTTCAAAGGTTCTTGTCAATCCACGGAGCAAGGGGATTACAAGCGTTCGATCTACCTTTACACTCTATCTACTCAAACCCTAACTATGATTATACTAGAAACAACTAAATTACACTAGAGAGAATTATTAAGCAATCAAGATAAAAGACACTCGCCCAAGGGTTTACGACACTAGAATTCTAGAACATGCTATCGCTTAAAGACATAAAACCAATCTAATCTATCGGGGGTTGTGACCACGGTATTGCCCTTTCCCTCCCCTCGTACTATCACTACGCGAAGGTATTTGTGGCTAGACCTATGATGGACACGGCGTATTGAATGGATCCAAGGAAGCATTGGAGCTCTACTCCCGTTACAGTATGGTAGTTAACCTTAAGCATTAAAGTATATTCAACACAAGATGATAGATAGATAATCTGACAAAGTGCGATTACATCTCAAGATCGACTACAACCCAGGGGTGCAAAAAGGTGCTGGGGTGCCTTGCCGCCTTGAGCCGCTTCATCTCGCGACTCGGCGAGAAGGGCCTGCCCCTCTATCGCCTCCTCAAGAAGCACGAGCGCTTCTCCTGGACGGCCGAGGCCCAGGATGCGCTCGACAAGCTGAAGGCGTCCTTAACGCACGCCCCGATCCTCACGCCACCGCAGGACGGCGAACCCCTGCAGCTCTACGTGGCCGCAGGTCAGCGCCGTTATCGTGGTGGAGCGCACGGGGGAAGGGCACGCCCTGTTGGTCCAGCGGCCGGTCTACTACATCAGCGAGGTCTTGTCTGACACCAAGACGCGCTACCCCCAAGTCCAAAAGCTTCTGTATGCGGTGGTCCTCGCGCGATGCAAGCTACGCCACTACTTCGAGGCCCACCCCGTCACGGTGGTCTCCTCCTTCCCGCTGGGGGAGATCATCCGCAATCCGGACGCGGCGGGCAGGATCGCCAAGTGGTCCGTGGAACTGATGGGCGAGACGCTCGCCTATGCCCCGCGCAAGGCCATCAAGTCCCAGATCCTGGTGGATTTTGTCGCCGAATGGACGGATACGCAGCTGCCACCGCCACAAATCCAAGCGAGTCTTTGGACTCTGTACTTCGACGGTTCGGTGCTGAAAACAGGGGCGGGCACGGGCCTGCTCTTTGTGTCACCCCTCGGGGAGCACATGCGGTACACGGTGCGCCTCCACTTCCCCGCCTAGAACAACATGGCTGAGTACGAGGCCCTCCTTTGCGGCCTCAAGATCGCCATCGAGTTGGGCGTCAAACGCCTCGACGTGCGGGGGGACTCGCAGCTCGTAATCGACCGGGTCATGAAGAACGCGAGGGCTGCCATGACGACAAGATGGAGGCCTACGCAAGGCCGTGCGAGCCCTCGAGGACAAAGTTTACGGCATCGAGCTCAATCACGTGCCCCGCCGGTACAACGAGGAGGCGGACGAGCTGGCCAAGATCGTGTCGGGCGGATCACGCGTCCCCCTAAACGTTTTCGCCCGCGATATCGCTCGACCCTCGGTCGCCCTCGAGCCTCACCCCTCGAATCACACGGAACCCTCGGGGGCTCCCTCGAATCCAGCGGGTGCGGAACCCATGGATGAGGACCCCTCGAACGAGGCGTACGTGCTCTCCCTCCTCGAGGGGTATGGCGCCTATGGGGCTGATGTGATGGACATCGAGCCGGCCCCCGTCAAGGCTGACTGGCGTGACAAGTATGTGGCCTGGATGGCCCGAGGGGAACTCCCCACGGACCGGGCCGCGGTCAGACGCATCGCCAGGATGGCCAAGTCCTTTGCCCTCGTCGACGGCGGGCTGTACAAGCGTGCCGCCTCCGGCATCTTGCAGCGGTGCGTGCCCATCCCCGAGGGGTCGAGCTCCTGCGGGACATCCACGCCAGGATCTGCGGCCATCATGCGGCGCCACGTACCCTCGTTGGCAATGCGTTCCACCAAGGCTTTTACTGGCCCACCGCGGTCGCGGACGCCAGCGAGATAGTACGCACCTGCGAGGGGTGCCAGTTTTACGCCCGCAAGTCCAACCTTCCCGCTCATGTCCTGCAAACAATCCCCATAACATGGTCGTTCGCTGTGTGGGGGCTGGACATCGTCGGGCCCCTGCGAAAGGCGCCCGGGGGCTTCACCCACTTGTTGGTCGTGATCGACAAGTTCTCCAAGTGGGTGGAAGTGCGCCCCATCACTAATCTCAGGGCTGAGCAAGCGGTGACGTTCTTCACCGACATTGTCTACCGCTTTAGAGTGCCAAACTCCATCATCACCGACAATGGGTCCCAGTTCACGGGCAAGAAATTCTTGGAGTTTTGCGACAAATTCCACATCCGTGTGGATTGGGCAGCTGTGGCACACCCACAGACCAATGGCCAGGTAGAGCGTGCCAACGGCATGATCTTGCAAGGCCTTAAGCCTAGAATTTTCAACCAGCTGAATAAATCTGGTCGGAAGTGGCTCCAAGAGTTGCCAGCAGTCGTGTGGAGCCTAAGGACCACCCCAAGCAGAGCCACCGGGTTCACCCCATTTTTCCTAGTCCATGGCGCGGAGGTTGTCCTCCCCACGGACTTAGAATACGGATCGCCCAGGGTTCGATGCTACGACGAGGATGCCAACCAGTGAGCCCGCGAGGACTCGCTGGACCAGCTGGACGAGGCACGCCTCGTGGCCTTGATGCATTCCGCAAGGTATCAGCAGTCCCTTAGGCGCTACCAAGCACGCAAGATACGCCGACGGGACTTCAGCGAAGGGGACTTGGTCCTAAGGCTACGCCAAGACAACCGGGGACGCCACAAGCTATCGCCTCCATGGGAGGGACCCTACGTCGTGGTGAAGGTACTCAAGCCCGGCACGTACAAGCTGGCCAACGAGGACGGTGAAGAGCTCACCAACGCTTGGAACATCCAACAGCTACGTCGCTTCTACCCCTAGCTAGGATTTCCAAGTATTTTTGTTGTAAAAATCACATGACCAATGCCCCAGTTGGTGACAACTATGTAAACGCCATAAGTCTAATGAAAAGGGCAACTCGGCTTTCCTCTGAAACCCAAGTTACCCTCGGGGGCCTCTTGCGGGGGGCGTCCCCCCCCCCCCCAAAATGGTCTCATTTTCGCGCAAAAACGAAACAACTCACGCGCGCTAAGTTTGTTTTCTACTTCGACCCCGAGCAACGATTCGAACGGGCGCGGCGACGGCCTAGCGGATGGAGCGCGCGAGCCGGAGATAGCCTACGCCTCCGTGAGGATACGGCCCTTCTCTCTCGCACTCCGGTGGCTACGTGAACTTGGCAAGAGAAGCTTGCGAGAGGTGCACGAGTGAATTTGGGTTCATAGGCCTAATTCTTAAATAGAATTTTTATCGGCTCCCATTCACTCCCCCCCCTCTGCGGTTCGCCGTTTCGGTCCTTCAAGTGGTATCGAGCCGGTTCGGTTCTTTGTTGACTCTAACCGAGTCTAAGATCCAAGGATGGCGTACCGGGAACGGGGTTCGGGTCCTCCACACTTCGATGGCAAGAACTACCGGATGTGGAGCAAGCGGATGGGTGCGTTCCTCCGCGGAAAGGGTCGGTCTGCTTTGGGATGTCACGGTGGACACGGGCTATGTCCGGCCGATGGATTTCCTTGCTCCGGGGGTCGAGGGACGGATTCGACGCCAACAATAAGGAGGTCGACTACTTGTTTCGTGCTTTGTGTCGGCCGAGTTCGATCGGGTGCACACCGAGCACTTGGCTTGTAGGATTTGGGCGGTGTTGAAGGAGGCTCATGTTGGGAACGCCCGGGTTCGAGGCACGGTTGTATGCGACCTACGGAGAGAGTACGAGAACTTCACTCATCTCCCCGGTGAGTCCATCGATGCCTTGTTTCAAAGGTTCACGGTGGTGGTGAACAACATGAGGGCCAATGTGGACGTGCTCCCGTACGATGATCATGATAGAGCGGTCAAGCTCTTACACTCTTTGGATCGTACGATATGGGGCGGAAAGTTCGAGGCCATAGTCGAGTCGGAGCGGTATGATACTCGACGGTGAATGAGGCTGTTCTCGAAGCTCAAGTCGGGCTGAGGTGGATAGGGGCATGACCGCCAAGCTCGAGGGACCGGCGATTCCCATAGTCTTGCCCTCGTTGGTGGTTCCAAAGGAAAGACTAACTCTAACCCATCCACCGGGATGTTCTCGTTTTCCTCTTTGATGTCCATGCCGGATGAGGAGTTTGATGACCTTGGAGAGGACGAGGCGGCGCGTTGACGAGGCGGTTCGAAAGGCCGCACGAGAACCGTGTGAACATGAGGAGGAACACGAGGACTTGCTTCCGGTGCGGCAAGCCGGGACACTTCGTCGCCGGCGCCGGGAGAAGGCCGGGAACAAGGACGGCTACAAGCACAAGCCGAGGAAGAACGATGACAAGTACCGTTCGAGGCACGACCACAAGACCAAGCACAAGAACAAGTACAAGGACGAGCGACGATCGAGGAAGAAGGAGGGCCGAGGCAAGGCCCGAGCGATGGTTGGAGCGAGCGACGTCGACTCCGGTTCCGCGTACTCCACCTCGAGCTCGAGCGGCGGCGACGACGAGGGAGATCGCCGCAAGAACAAGAGGTCGTCCAAGAACACGAGCGGGCCGAGGCGGCTTCGCGAGAGACGGCTTCGCACCATGGCGTTGAGCTCCGGCGGCAAGAAGAGCACACGGAGCGACTCGGACTGCGAGTCCGACGACGAGGTGCGTGATGAGCTTCCCTTCTTGCACCGGGAGAATGAGAGGCTTGGCTCTTTGCTTGATAACCGTGATGACATGCTTAGAGAGGCCAAGAAAATGAGGAAAGAGCTTAGGGCTTCACTCGAGGATGCTAGGACTAGAGTGGGCGAGCTAGAGACACGGGTGCTTGATAGCAAGCTTGAGATTGATTCGCTTAAGGCTAGCCCCTGTTGTTTCGATGAGAATGATTGTCTTGATTGCTCCATATTCCTTGCTGATCTTGCTTTGTTTAAGGAGAAGCATGCCTCCAAGTGTGAGGAACTAGATGTGCTTAGGGTTGAAGTGGGTGAGCTTAAGTCTAGACTGCTTTGCTAGGTGCTTGCACTTCTTGCCCTGTTTTGCATGCTAAGATTGATGAGATGCATGCGTACACTAGTTCGCTCGAGGCTAAATTGAAGGAACCCATGCCTACATCTTGCTCTACTTGTGAAATGCATGCATTGAAAAATTTGGAGCTTGCACATTACGTTGATCGTTTGCGGGATGAGAATGATGATTTGAGGAAGTTGATGGGTTGGTTGTCTGGTCACGAGCCTCAGTTGAGGATGATGATCGAGGCCTTTAAGAGGCAAGATGGTGAGGGGCTTGGGGCAAACAAGGTTGGTGAGGGAAGTGGAGAGAATATCCCAGAGCCACCAAAAACCCACCACAAAAATGATTTCCCACCAAAACCCAACCATCTAAGAAACCGACTAGACACAACCCCAGCTCCACCCGTGTTTCCTACACCCACAAATGACCTACAAAAGCCTATCAAGTTTGTGAGCACTTCGGGGAAAGTGTTCTTTGGGAAGGAGAGTGAGAAGGCTAGTGGTGAGAAACCGATGGAGGATTTGAGTGGAGAGAAACCGAGTGAGCAGCCACATCCCAAGCCTAAGCCTAAGCTTGTGAGGTTCCATTGTGGCTATTGTGGAAGAGATGGTCACAAGGAGGAGTTTTGCTTCAAGAGGAAGCGAGAGGAGAAAATGGCGAAGGAGTGGGCTAACGGGGACAAGTTTCACCACTCCAGCGGTGTACTTAAGCCTCGTGTGCAGATGCCCAGGGCCAAGGCGAGTGTGAGGATAGTTCGGCTTGGGGTGATCGAAAGAGTGGAGGAGGGTCTTCTTTGGAGGAGTGAAAGCCGGTCGGACCGGTTTTGGAACCGGTCGGACCGGTTTGGGGTGCAGCGGAATGACAATCTTGGTTTCCGTGCTTGTACGAGTGCGAGGGTTGTTTACGGGAGGTCGTGGTTACGGTGGATGGGCTAGAGAGTTTGCGGGTGGTCGGGTTGCTAGGCGTTCTCCCCATCGAGCTCACTACGGGGATGGGAGGAGTCGTAGCTTTGAGAAGGAAAGGAGGGACGGTCCACGAGTTCTCTTTCGTGGTTTTGGTCCTCCTCCGGGCGAGAGAGGGGTGGTTCCCTCGGGGGTGGTTACCGTGGTGGTGTTCGTGGAGGTAGTTTTGGTAGGAGAGATGCTTTGGTTGGTGCTAACCCCACTTTCGAGCAAATGGCTCGGCACTTTGGTTTTCCTCCTTTGGTACTAACCCCGGTCTTTGAGTCGTTTGTTCGCTCACGTGCCTATTTTTGATTTTCGGGTGGGAGACTTGAAGAACATTTGGTTGATTGACTCCGGTTGCTCGAGGCATATGACCGGAGACGGGGGGGTGGTTCTCAAGTCTCGTCCCGGTGGTGACGAAGAGGTACATCACCTTTGGGGACAATGGGCGTGGGCGTGTGCTTTCAGAAGGTGAGATAAAAGTGAGTGACAAGATCACTCTGAGGCGTGTTGCTCTTGTTCAATCGCTGGGGTACAATTTGCTTTCTGTGTCTCAGTTGTTGGATGAGGGTTTTGAGGTGTTGTTTCGGCCTGGTGGTTCTCGGATTGTGGACTCTCGAGGGGACCTTGTTTGTATGGTCGTTCCCGAGGGTCAGGTGTTTCGTGCTGATTTTTCTCAGTCTTCGGGTGTTGAGCGTTGTTTCTTGGCTGGTTCTTCGAGTGAGTTGTGGAAGTGGCATAGGAAGTTGGGTCACTTGAGCTTTGACCTTTTGTCTCGCTTGAGTAAGCTCAATTTGGTCGAGGATTGCCACGGTTGAAGCTTGAGAAAGAGTTGGTTTGTGCTCCGTGTAGACATGCCAAGATGGTGGCCTCTTCTCACCCGCCTCTCACCGATGTGATGAGCGAGCGTCCATGCGAGCTGCTCCATATGGACCTTGTTGGCCCGGCTCGTGTGCGATGCGGGTGGGAAGTGGTATGTCCTTGTTGTGGTGGATGACTATTCTCGGTATGCGTGGGTGTTCTTTACGGAGGATAAGGGGGAGATGTTTGGTTTTGTTCGAGATCTAGTCTTGAGGTTGAGGAACGAGAGGCACGGAGATGCCATACGAGCTATCCGCGGTGATAATGGCTCGGAATTCGGGAACTCTCGTTTTGAAACTTTTTGTCATGACTTGGGTCTTGAGCACCGTTTTCGAGTCCGTATACGCCTCCCCGAGAATGGTGTTGTGGAAAGGAAGAACGGGACCTTGTGCGAGATGGCTCGGACGATGCTTGATGAGCATAGAACTCGGAGGAGGTATTGGGGCGAGGGCGGTGAATACCGCATGCTATGTGTCGAACGGGAATATACCTCGAGTGCATAAGAAGAAGACATGCTATGAGTTGATGCATGGTCGCACACCCAAGGTGAGTCACTTCCATGTCTTTGGTTGCAAGTGTTTTATTCGAAGAAGGGCGAGGAAGTTGGATAAGTTTGAGGCTAGGTCCGTCGATGGCATTTTCTTTGGTTATGCATCTCATTCTAGAGCATATCGTGTGCTCAATCTTGAAACTAACCAAATCGTGGAGACTTGCGAGGTAACCTTCGACGAGACGAGCCACGTAGTCGGCTTGTCTTTGAGTGTGCGGGTGATGATGAGCTTGGCGAGGAGATCTTTCGGGGAGGAGGAGCATGAACATGGTGATGATGAAGATGGCGGTGTGGTGCCCCGGTGAACATGTACCCACTACTTCGACTACGATGATGGATGGACCCTCTGCTACACCTACGACGACAAATCAAGAACAAGGAGAAGGCGAGGTTGAGGGGGAGGTAGCTTCGGGGCGAGAACCTCCCCGGCGAGTTCAAGTGGATCACCCGGCTTCGAGGATCATCGGCGACATGAATGAACGCACTACACGGTCGAGGGTTCGAAACAATTCCCATTTTGCTCATCTTTGCGTTTGTTGCTTCTTTCGAGCCCAAAGATATTGGACACGCACTATCGATCACAATTGGGTTAATTCGATGCATGAGGAGGTGGAGAACTTTGAGAGGAATCGGGTGTGGGAGTTGGTTGACCCTCCCCCGGGGTGTAAGCCGATTGGTACAAAGTGGGTGTGGAAAAACAAAGAGGGAGAGAAGGGTGAGGTTGTGAGGAACAAGTCGAGACTTGTTGCCCGGGGGTTCGGTCGGAAGGAGGGGATCGACTACGAGGAGACCTTTGCTCCCGTAGCCCGTTTGGAGGCGATTAGGATCCTTCTAGCCTTTTACGTGGCTAAAGGGTTCAAGTTGCACCAAATGGATGTGAAGAGTGCTTTTACGAATGGAGTGTTGGAGGAAGAAGTGTATGTGAGACGACCTCGGGGTTTGAGAGTGAGAGGTACCCCCACGGGTGTACAAGTTGAGGAAGGCGGCGTATGGGTTGAAGCGGGCGCCTAGAGCTTGGTATGGCGAGGTTGAGGGGGTTCTTGTTTGAGAGAGGTTTTGAGATGGGGAAGGTCGATCGGACCTTGTTTTTGCGAGAGGCGGGGCGAGAGATATCCCTGATTGTGCGGGTGTACGTGGATGATATTGTCTTTGGTGGCTCGTCTAACTCTCTTGTTGCGAGGTTTGCGGATGATATGAGCGGGGAGTTTGAGATGAGCATGATGGGCGAGTTGCGGTTCTTCCTCGGGCTACAAATCAAGCAATCAAAGGAAGGAACATTTGTGCACCGGGCTAAGTACACCAAGGACATTGTGAGGAAGTTCAAGATGGAGGATTCCAAGGCTATGACGACGCCGATGAGTACGACTACGGCTCTTGATGCGGACGAGGAAGGTGAACACGTTGACCGGAAGGAGTGCCGGAGCATGATCGGGTCACTCCTCTACTTGACGAGCGACGAGGCCGGACATACGGTTCTCGGTGTGTCCGTGCGCTCGTTTTCAAGCATCTCCGAGGACTTCGCATCGGCAAGCGGTGAAGCGAATTTTCGGGTACTTGCGTCACACTCCCGACTCCGGCCTTTGGTACTCCGCGTCCTCTTCTTTGGCGCTTCATGGTTTTTCGGACGCGGATTTTGCGGGTGTCGGTTGGATAGGAAGTCCACCTGCGGGACTTGCCGGTTTTGGGTTCTTCGTTGGTGTCTTGGTCTTCTCGTAAGCGATCGAGTGTTGCTCAATCCACGGCCGAAGCCGAGTATGTTGCCGTTGCTAGTTGTTGCTCTCGGCTCCTTTGGATCACCTACACCATGAGTGACTTTGGTGAGGAGTATACCCATGTCCCACTTCAATGTGATAGCACCGGTGCCATAAGCGTTGCAAAGAACCCAGTGCTCCATTCTAAAACCAAACACATAGAAGTGAGGTATCATTTCCTGAGAGACAACGTTGAGAAAGGAAAGATAGCGTTGATCCATGTACCCACACATCACCAACTAGCCGATATTTTCACCAAACCCCTAGATCAAGCAACTTTCACTCGTTTGCGGGGGGAACTTGGTGTGTGTTTGATTTCTGAGTTGGGTGTGTGGGAGCTTTCTTTTGCCGGTGGTGTCGAGCCCGTTTTGCCTCCCCTCGAGGAGCCGGTTTGTAGCATATGTATAGCTTTCCTTTGTGCATTTCTTGCATTTGGCATGGCATATGTAACATGATGTATAGGCATCCTTGTATCTTAGATTGCATGCATTTTGTATTATGTGCATTGGTTAGGAAAAGCTTCTCTCATATACATTGTTCACCATGGAATGAGATATATGTCTTTGTGAGCTTGTTTGGTATGCTACGGTTAGTTTGGCTTAGCTCTTGATGATCTTGATGAATAATCCATGGTTGCTAGCTATGCTTTTGAAAAATGTCACATGTATGCTCTCTCATGTGTAAATGCCTTTACATGCTCTTGACATATTTTTGTGGCTTTGCTATGCTTAATTTGTGGTTGGATAGCTAGCTTATTGATCATATGGGGCCAAAGGCTCATTTGCCATCATGAATGTTTAGCCCTCTTGATTTACCTTGTGGAGGAGCATAAGTTCCTTTTTGTCGCAAAGACATTTCATGTACCATTTACAAATCTGAAAATGAAATGAAAATTGCTTGGAAATATGCTCCCATGTCATATGTCTTGAATTTAATTTGCTTTGGGTGCTAAACCGTTGCATGATGCCTACCAATGAGAAGTCTCATACATAGAAGTAGGCACATGGCTCGGTGGCTTTGACATGACATGAGGTGCTTGTGGGTGTTTGTGATGTTCTTATGGTTAGAATAGCTGTCCTAGCATGAAGTTTGTGTGGCTTTGCCATTTTGATATGCTTTGATCATGTTTAGGGCTTTGCTCATGAGAGGCAAGTTTTTCGCAAAATTGCCAAAATCCATTTTAGCTTCGTCCAATGGTTGTGAAACTTGGTGATCATGTAGTTGAGATCGATACGAAGCCGTAGAGTACCTAACTTGCTCATTTGAACATGTGTAGCATCTTGTGATGAATTTTGTATACTTGAGAAGCTCTAGCTTGCATTTGTGCCTTGATTCATGCATTGGCAACAAGGGGGAGAAAGGAAGGTGGAGAAAAGTTGTTGTGTATCCCTGGAACCTATCCCAAGTGTCAAGGGGGAGCTTGTGCATTTCTTTTGCATTTTTGGCATTTGGGGTATGGTCTCCTGTGTGAAATCGGCCTGACCGGTTGTGGAAACCGGTCTGACCGGTTTTGGTGGAACCGGCTCGGCCGGTTATGGGAACCGTCCCGGACCGGTTTGTGCCTGTGTTGGCACTTGATCGGGGGGAGCTTGCTTCTATGCGGGGGGGAGCTCTTGTGTGCCTTGGTGGTTGGTGCTCTTTGCTTGAGCATTGTTTTTGTCTTGGATGTGTCGAGCCGTTGCCCTTGCCTAAGGGGTCCGAGACTTGTCTTCTTCAAGTGATCTCGTTTCTTTGCCTTTCTCGGCTTTCGATCGCTTGTTGGAATTTTTCTTTTTGTTTCTTTTCTGTTTTCTTTTTCTCTGTACTTACCATGTGTGTGTGTTGTCAATGCACTCATCAAGGGGGAGATTGAGGACCATGTTTGGTTCGAGGACCGGTGGATGGTCGCTTCCTTGTGTGACGAGTGATTGACAACGTTGTGTGGACTGATTCTTGGCTAAGTATTGCAGGTGCAGGTTGCGGCTTGACTCGTGTTGGTGCGGGTGAAGAACAAGCGCGAAAGGTCGTTGCTTTGGTGAGGCCTCCGGGTGTGGAGAAGACAAGTAGGCTTCGTTCGAGGGACTCGGTGGCCGGCGGGGGTCGAGTGCGGGCCGCATGGTGGCAAGAACAGCAAGATGAAGTCGGTGGACGGTTTCTTGGTTGAGCCACAAAACCAAGGTCGAGCCGGGACTTCATGGGAGCCAAGTCATGAGTGGTGATTGGCGGAGGCTACATCAAGTTCGCGGGGTTTGCGGTGGTTCACCAGAAAATCACCGGGTTACTCGGCTGAGCCACAAAGCCGAGGCCGAAGATCGGGTGTGGCTGTCTGGCCAAAACCGGTCTGACCGGTTTGGAGAACCGGTCTGACCGGTTTGGGGTCGCGAGGCGCGCGGAAGCTTCGAGGCGGAGGACACGCGTCGGGATCGCAAGGCTTGCGTTGAGGCTACGCGAGGTGCGGTCGGCGGGCATCCGTCCGATGGTGAATACATCAAGAATTCCGAATCCGCCCTTGAGGGGCTTGTATCCCTAGTTAGTAGAGAGGGGCATTTTAGACTTTCGGTTGCCGCCTATATAACCCAAGAGGTGAGAGGTTGGCAGCCAACTCTTGGAACCCTAGCTCATTAGTTGTCCTATTTTCCACCTATTTTCCTTAGGTTTTCTCTAGGACTAGCAAGAGAGCTTCACGGAGAAATCTTGTAGAGAGGGATGGATGATCGGGCGGCTTGCTAGACCTTGTACGAATCTTTGTTTCATGTATAGATGATTCGGCGTGATTCCTCAAGGTTTGAATGTGTTTTTCCCGATTGGTCTTGGTGGTGATTTTCGGAGCCCTCTCTCGGTGATTTCTTTGCGGTGTTTTCGGGACCTTTCCTTTGGGGATTTGATGGGGGAAATTTGTGGGAACCCTTCGTGGTTCTTTGGGCTGTGATTCCCCTCCCAAATCCGTGAGGAAAAGTGCTCGATTTTGGGGTTTCTTGAGTTCTTGGGTTGGAAGTGCTCTCGGCGGGATTTCTTCGATTCCTCCTTTTTGGACGAGATTTGGTGGGATTAAACTTGACCATGGACTCCTCATGAGGTGTTCCTGATATCCCCAAAGTCTTGTTCAAGTCCGTGGAGCGATTCGGGAGATTGAGATTTGGTTTTGGGGGGAGTTGACCCGCGGGGTTGTGTTCTTCTCGGCTGTTCGAGGCTAAAACCGGCTCGACCGGTTTCCCAAACCGGTACGACCGGTTTCGCCCGGTTGGGCTTGTCGAGAAAGATCTTTGAACAAGGAAGTCTTTTCTTGCTCGCATGGCTTCGTTTGTTCGGATGTGGAAAGGCTTTTGAAGTGTTTGGGGGTCTTTGGGGAGTTTCGGATAGAATCGGTCGACCGGTTTGCCTAACCGGTCCGACCGGTTTTTCCCTTTGCCTTCGTGAGGCTAAGTCCAACGGGAGCGGTCCGACCGGTTTCGAAACCGGCCCGACCGGTTTGTCTTGCCCGGCCGGCCTTGTTGTGTGTGTTTCCGTTGCGTGTGTGTTGAGGTTTGTTGTTCGGGTCTTGTTCCTAGGTTCGGTAGCACTCCGGTGGCTACGTGAACTTGGCAAGAGAAGCTTGCGAGAGGTGCACGAGTGAATTTGGGTTCATAGGCCGAATTCTTAAATAGAATTTTTATCGGCTCCCATTCACTCCCCCCCCCTCTGCGGTTCGCCGTTTCGGTCCTTCGGTTGCGCAACTCCTGCAGCTCCTGCTTGGAGGAGTTGTAGGAGGCCTGCAGCGCCTCGGCCCGCTCAGCCGCGTGCCCCAGAGCGGTGCGCAAGACTGGAGTCGCCAAGACAAGAAAGAAATCAGAAAAAGGGTGCGAACCCTCTAACAGGAAACCAGCGAAACAGGAGTCGAACAGCGACTTACCATCGACTTGCTTCTTCTCCACCTCGAGGGCGCGACGCTCGGCCTCGACCGTCCGCTCGAGGCCCTTGACGGTCTCGCCTTGCTCCCGGAGGGCCAGCTCCTGGCTCGCGCAGTTGATGCTGAGCACCATCAGCTCGCCCTCGAGTTTGGAGAACTCGGTGTTCCGGTCCTCCAGCGACTTCCGCGCCGCCTCGCGAGCGACGCGCTCTGCTCCCGGCGCCGGCCGGGCGTCGGCGAGGGCGGCTTGCTCTCGCGGAGCCGCCCCTCGGCCCCTTGGCGGGCGGTGCGCTCCCGCGGGCGGTCCTCGGAGGCGGCGAGCGCCGCGACCTTGGCGTCGAGGGCGGCCTTCAAGTCGTCGGCTGCTTGGCTCTTTGCTCGAGCACGCTCGCTTGCTCCTCGGCCCGGCGGCTGTTGCGCTGCGCCCCCTCGAGCGACGAGCGGAGCCCCCGGTTCTCGTTGCGGACGCCGGCCACCTCCGCCTCCCAGTTGGTTGCCAGCGTCCGCATCTTCTCCAGGTCCGAGCGCGCCTGCCGCAGCGCCTCATCACGATCGATGAGGGCTGTGCAAACTCGCTTGAGGCTAGAGGGACGCGCCGGGTCTTGACTTGTGCTCTCGTGGAGTTCATCGCGCAAGGCCATGGCCCGGTACGACAACCAGCCATCCGGAGTCCTGAGGGCGTCGGTGAGCGCGTCGAAGGCGCCGCATCGCTCCCAAAGCTGGTGGAGCTCGGCGTTCACCCGGTCGAAGGCGCCGTACTTATCGCGGGCGCGGCGCTCGAGCTCCTGTCACCCACAAGTCAAAGCCCGTAAGCATCATGATACAGAGACAGCGCGGAGAAACGAGGGAAAGAGGAAAACGAGCAACGATGCCCTACCTGGAAGACACGCCACGCGGGGCCGCCATGGACCCTTAGCGCCATGTTCAACGCACGGTCGAGCGTGGCGCCGTGGCTGCGGAGCTCTCCCCACAGCTCCTGCTCCCCCTGCGCGTCGGCGAACGCGGGCGGATCGTCAGCGATCCCCTCTACCTGGGCGGAATGGCCGGCGCGGGAAGACGAGGCCTCGGCGCCGTGCCCTCGGCCCCCTGCCACCATGTGGCCGTCGTGCCGCCTCACGAGGGCCCCCTCTTGGGACTCTGAGGAGAGCGTGGGGAAGCTCACCCACTGATCCCACCCGGGCGGCGGGGAATCGTCGTCCGGGACCTCCACCACCACCGCCGGGAGCCGGCGGCGGCGCCGGCCCCTGCGTCGCTTCCGCCGGCGCCTCCACTTGCGCCTCCGCGCCGCGGCGGCGCCCGACGCGGCGCCGCGACCACCGCTTCCGGCCGCGCCTCCGCCACCACGGGCGCCACCGCGGGCTGCACCCGCTCGCCTCCTCCGCGGCCGGCGCCACGGACCCGCGCCTCCGTCGCGGCGACCACCGCGGCGCATCTCCACCACGGCCGTCGCCGCGGGCTGCGTCTCCGCCATGCCCGGCGCCCGCCGCTCCTCGACGACCGCCGGCCGCGCGGTGGCGGGCTGATCCACCGGCCGAGGCCTCGAGGGCCTTAGCCACGCCTTGCGAGCCCTCGCCCGCCGCCGCCGTGCTTGCCCCCGCCCGCGGCGCCCTCGACGAGCGCCGCCGGGTGGGGAATGGACGCGTCCGCCCTCAACACCGGACCGGTGTAGGGGGAGGGCCGGGCTCGGCGTTGCGCGGTGTAGAACCACCCCCGCTCCCGGCCCGGCATTGTTCGTCGTCATGGTGCAGGGGATGTAGTCGTCCTTGAACTGCGTCCGCAGGGCAAGCGACATCCCGCCGGCGCGCACCACGCGGCGGGTCCTCTGCTCCGTCGTCGGCTGCGTGAAGAGCTCCGCACGGAAGAGGTGTAGCCAGAGCTCCCAATTGACTGGGATCCCTAGATACCCCTCGCAGACGCCCACAAATGTGGCCGCCTGCGAAATCACGTTCGACGCGAAGTTGTGTAACTCCACGCCGTAGCGGTGGCAGAGCGCCCGCATGAAGCGGCTCGCCGGCGCAGCGAAGCCGCGCTCATGGAAGCGGACGAAGCTCACCATGTAGCCCTCCGGCGGGTTGGGCGCGTGGTCCCCCGTCGGCGAAATGATCCATTCCGCCGGCCGGCCCTCTTCGTTCGCCGCCAACTGGTCGGCGGAGACCAGCTCGCCAAGGGCCAGCCGGTTCACCGTCGACCGCTCCCAGGCGTACTGGTCGAGGATCGTGAGGGGCGGAAGCGGCGCCATGAGAGAAGACAAGGGATGCGAGAGCGGAGGACAAGAAGAAGAGGAAGAGCTCTAATGGCGAAGGGCTGCGGTGGCAAAAGCAAAGCGAAGGCGAGAGCGCAGGGGCGAGAACGGCGAAACGCTAAGGTATAAAACCGCCTCTTTTCCCTCCCCTCAGATTTATAAGCCGTGGGCGTGCTCACCGGGGCGGACGTCCCGCGCGCATTAACTGCAGGGAATGTTCTTTCTCGCTGACAGGCGGGCCCCACCACGACCGCGGCGGCCACGCCACCGCGAAAGGCCATCATCACGGCGGAGAATAGCAGGGACCGTGGCAGGCGGTCGCGTCCGCCTGCCCACGCCGCCCACTACGCGCGCGTGCGGCTGCAACGCCTAAAAAAGCGCGTCCACGACGCGAAGTTACAGCCTCGGCTGTGGAGCATTTAATGGCCCGATTCCTTACAAGGTAAGGAGAACCCTCGAGCGGCACGAGCTCCTGGCTCGGGATGATTTCAACCCTCGAAAGGGTATAGGCGTGAGAAGGTCGCCTCGGGACCCGTTTGAAACAAAGCGGGCACCGCAAGCACCCATGCCACGCAGAACCCTCGAGCGGCACGAGCCCCTGGCTCGGGATAATTTCAACCCTCGAAAGGGTACAGGCGTGAGAAGGTCGCCTCGGGGCCCGTTTGAAACAAAGCGGGCACCGCAAGCACCCATGCACGCGCGTGTGCGATCAACGCCTCGGGGACTGGCTCGCCTAGGCCCCTAGATGGTCGCAGATGCCAGGCCGGGAGCGCTTAGCCGCCGCCCCGCACCATTTTTACTAATCAGTGCCTCGAGGGCTGGCTCGCCCAGGCCCCTCGACGGTCGCGGACGCAAAGACGGGGCCGCCCAGGCGCCACCCCGCACGACCCTACTGATCAGAGGTTCGAAGCCTGACCCTCGACGGGTTCGAACAGGCGCCCCAGATCGCAGAGTCAGGGACGACGAAGTCACGTGCATTCGAGCCGTTCCTCGAGCCCGTCGGCTTGAGGGTGCCCCATATGTCGTATTCGAGAGCCAGCGAGGGCAGCTAGCCGGAGGATCCCACCGAGGGAGAGCTTCCGCGCCCTCGGTCCCTATCGAACGGGACCGAGCCCCACCTTGCAAACCCACGCAAGCGCTTCAATGGACGTGTCTCTGGACCACGCAGCCTACCCTTATCGAACGGGGCATGGGCGTCCACTCGAACCACCCGCCAGCAGCTCAACGAGGAATCCGCAATCCGCGACCCGCTCGATGGGGGTTGCGAAAACCTCACCCTCCGTCCCACGGAGGGACGGCGAGGGCGCGTTAAAAAACAAGTCGTAAAGCTCTACCCGATCGTCTCGAACGGGCCCAGGCTCGGGGGCTTGACGCACGGCTACACCTTCTGGATTTCACCCACCGGAGATAGTGCCAACACCGCGTGCGTCACCGAAGCCGGCTGAAACATTGCTGACGCCAGTTGAAACATGTACCATGCCCTCTGGTCAACTCTCGCGGTTAACCCCTACAGGAGCACCCACGCTCCTGCAGGGCTTCGGGGGCTAGACCCGCGGGTCCGCTGACGCGGCCCCACAGAGAAGCGTTCGCGAAACCAGGAGGGAAGAACGTCCTAATCAGTAGGTTCCAGTATCTACGGGAGCCTCAATGGCAAACCCACAGATGCTCGGGGGCTACTGTCGGGGATAGCCCTAGGGGCCCCCTTTAGCAACTGGGGAATCCCAGCTTAAAACCCGCAACTAAGCCAAAGACCGAACACGGCTCGCCTAACCATGCAGGACACGACCCACGCCGCAGAGGCCCCCAACGGCCCACCAAGGCGGCCCACTCGAAGATCCCCTCGAGCAGGCTTCGCCTTGCTCGAGGGTGCACGCCTCCCTCAGGTGGGCTCCGTCCCGCTCGAGGGGGTGCGCTTCCCTCGAGCAGGCTCCGCCTCGCTCGAGGGCCGCTCCCCCTCGAGCGGGCTCCGCCTCGCTCGAGGGACCGCTCCGCCCTCGAACGGGGTCCGCCTCGCTCGAGGGCGCTCCGCGCACGCGCCTGCTCCCCATACGGCGGCATTTAATGCCCCGACACCGGCGGGGGCGGCGCCATCATGCGCACGGGGCCCGCGCCCCGATACCGCCGCACCAACTCCCCGGGGAGGGATCCCATCCCCGCCCGCGTGGGAGGAGCGCGCGGCGTGGCCGGCGCCGGTCCCGTGACGCCGCGCCGCGCCGCTCCGTACGGCTAATGCGCCGAGCCCTCGAAGGGGGGCCGGACGCACCCTCGACTTGCTTTCTTGTGACCTTGCAGGGTTAGGTGAAGGCGCTAGGCCGGTGGGACGCCATCCCCGCCACTGTTAACGGCATGGCCGCTGCCCCCGCGCGTACGAACCCACGCTGGGTGCTGTGGCGACAGCCCAAGCGCTGCGGAGCATACGGGAACGGGACGCCGCCTCACCTGCTACTGCACCCCGTCAAGGTCCCTCGAGCCCATCTGAGGACATCGCGGCCGTCCACCGCCCTTCTACCCTCGAAGCCGCTACTGTTCGGGTACAAGATAAGCCATGATGGCCGGATCGTTGCAAGGATCGTCCGGACGGCCGCCTACTCTACAGCGTAGCACATCACGCTCCCTCACGTAGCTAAATAGCGCGGCGCGCATGTGATTCGCTCTCTCCTTTATCTATAAAAGGAGGACGAACCCCCCTGCCGCAGGGGACAGACAGACAGACGGACGGACACAGAGACACACAACGCAACGTAACACAACACCTTCAGCCACTACGTCAGGGACTTGGAAGCCACGCTTCCTCTCCCACCTTGCTTGTAGCAGCCCCACTACAGGCACCCCCGGTGCTGAGCAATATAGTGCCTTGAGCACACCACTGCTGGACGTACGGCCCCCTCGGCCGGAACCAGGATAAACTCTGTGTCTCTCATTGCTTAGCATCGACCATTGAGGGATAGACCTCGGCACTTATTACTGGTTAGTGTCGGGACCACATTCCGCACCGACACTTGGATCTACCGCAATACCTCCGTTGGTGATGATATGACCCAGAAAAGACACATCCTTGAGCCAGAACTCACACTTGCTGAACTTTGCATATAACTCGTGCTCTCTTAGCTTCTGCAACACAAGCCTCAAATGCTCCTCATGCTCTTCCTCGTTATTGGAGTAGATCAAGATGTCATCAATGAACACCACAACAAACTTGTCCAGATACTCCATAAAGATCTTGTTCATCAGGTACATGAAGCAAGCAGGTGCGTTGGTTGACCCAAAGGACATAACAATGTACTCATAAAGTTCATACCTGGTAGTAAAAGCTGTCTTAGGAATATCCGAAGGCCTGATCTTCATCTGATGATAACCAGATCGCAGTTCAATCTCAGAGAACACTTTGGTTCCTCTCATCTGATCAAACAAGTCTTCAATACGAGGCAGAGGATACTTGTTCTTGATGGTAACATCATTGAGAGACCTGTAATCATCACACATCCTGTAGGTGCCATCCTTCTTACCCACAAAGATAACTGGTGCTCGCCAAGGTGATGAACTAGCACGAATGAACCCTTTACCCATTAATTCTTTAATCTGAGCTTTATGTTCTTGTAACTAATCACTAGACATTCTATATGGGCGCTTAGAGATAGGAGAAGTACCAGGCAAAAGATCAATAACGAACTCAACATCTCGGTCAGGGGGCATACCTGGCAACTCCTCAGGAAACACATCACGGTAATCGCACACCACTCGTATGTCTTCCAAGGCCGTTCCATCAAGCTTATTCACGGCACTAGCGTTTGATAGTGCGGGATCTGCTGCAAACTCAAACCTTTCACCAGCTGGACTCATAAGAAGGACTGATCTCTTAGCACACTGTATCACCGCATCACACGCGGTCAACCATCCCATTCCCAGTACCACATTAATCCCCTTCAAATCCAAGATTATAAGATTGGCACGGAAATCTCTGCCCACAATCTTGAGATGGACGTTGTCACATTTATATATGGCTTTCAATTCCCCCCAGGTGAGGTAACTAACATGTGGCGAGACATGGGACTGATGGGTATATTATGTTGAGCTACGAACTGTGATGTAATGAAAGAATGGGATGCTCCAGAATCAAATAAAACTGAGGCAGGAGTGGAGTTGACTAGAAACATACCGAGCACTACTCTGGGGTTCCCCTGGGCGACTTCAGCGTCAACGTGCATCGCCTTGCCTCGTGCATAGCTCTATTGTCCTTTGTTGGTCTGCAGGGTCTGATTCCAGCTCCTTGTCCGCTGCTGGTTCTGCACTGGGGTGTGTGGAGGGTTCCTCTTTGGGAAGGCATTGGCGTAGTGACCAAGCTCTCCGCACTTGAAGCAAGTAGTGGTGGCGGGATTAGGAGGTGCCACGGACCTCACAGGTGTGCCTACTGGAGCTCTCTGCTGACTCTGCTGGAATGCTGGGTGTGGAGTCTGAGGGACAGGACGCTGAAACTGCTGAGCAGACTGCTGGAACTGCTGAGAAGGACATTGGGACTGCTGCTGGACAAAGTTTCCACCCGGTCCCCCAAAGCGGAACGGGGTGTTCGGCGGTGGGTTGAAGCGCGGGCGAGACGCACTCCCAAACTGCCCAGACCTAGCGGCCTTCCTCTTCTGCTCCCCGAGCTCCTTGCGCTTGTGCTCCAAGCGGATAGCAGCATCAACTAGCTGCTGAAAGTTGGTACTGTAGCGAACCAGCTAACCCATCCAGGAACAGCTCCTGCTTCTTCCTATCTTCTGCAACCTCCTAAGCTGCATAGCGAGACAACTCCGTGAACTTGTCTCTGTACTCAGCCACTGACATTCCTCCCTGCTTCAGAGAAAGGAACTGCTTCTTCTTGATCTTCATGACTCCAGAGGGTATGTGATGGCTCCTGAAGTTGGTGGTAAACTCTTCCCAGGTGATAGTATCTGGGGCGGGATGAGCGGCAGAATACGCATCCCACCAAGCGGCTGCAAATCCTTGAAGTCATCCTGCAGCATACAGGGCCTTCTCTCTATCATCACACTGATAGGTAGTGAGCATCTTCAGCATTGTCTTCAACCAATCTTCCGCTTCAAGAGGATCAGCGGCATGAGTGAACACGAGATGATGGTGACTCATGAACTCCCGGTGCTTGTTGCGACGCGCCGGTGGCTGCAGCGGTGGGTTGTTGACCTGGGCTTGCAAGTTCGTCACGGTGTTGGTCAGGTGCTGGAGGAGCTGAGTCTGTGTCTCCAGGAATTGCTGCATAGCGGGATCCATTGGTGCTTGCTGGGGTGCTCTTCCTGGACAATTCACTGCTGGTTGATCAACACCTGATCCTGACCTGGTGTTCACCATCTGAGTGTTAGGGACATTGCTTTAGATGTTTGCATCAAGAGTTAAACCCAGAAAGATAGGATAGCAATGGTGTTTAGATAAGACAGATTCTGTTGACTCCAAACAATCAGGCATAACTCTCAGATTTCGGACTGATAAAAGGTAATGAAATTACGGAACTACTCCAACTGGAATCACCTCAATCGGAGTTCTGTAACTCTGGTTATAGAATAAACAAGTCAGGTAGGTCAGCAGTGTTTGACAGATTCGTGAGGCTGTAATGTTTCAGTCATAACTCTCTGATTATCCACCCAATTATTCTCAAATTTTCAAAGAAAATCAGTCACAAAATTTCTGAACTTCTGCAATTGGTTTTACTGCAATCGGAGTTCTGTAGCTCGAGATAAAATTAAAGCAGTGCAGCTGACTCAGAAAGCTGCGCGAACAGATTTAGAGCTCTCGGATTTGCATTAAGGAAAAACTTAAAGGGACAAAAGGATTAAGATAGATAATTGATTGAGACTGAAAGTTGACCACACAAACTTATTATTAAACCAATGTCGTTGTGGTCATCACTCCACAACACATTGCACTGAAACAAAATCCAGCTCAAACATTAAGCACAAAACCAAGCATTGAACCACACTTTTAAACTGAACACACTTTGCCGATCGTCTACTAGCGATTACAAAAAGATCCTATTCTTAACATAAACCTAAGGACTACCTTCTGCCATGGCATCAGTGCGGGCGTCAGGGGAGTCGTAGTGTGGCCTCTTGGGTGACAGGGAGCTACATCCCTCTATGGCATCATGAACAACTGGCTGCTCCCTGTTCTGCAGTGCAGCTTCCAAGGCACGCCTCTACATCTCCAGAGTGAAAATCTGCTGTTGTGCCGCATAGAGAGTGTTGTTCGTGTTGCCCAATGCGGTGTTAATAGCTGCAAGTAGACTCCGTACATTGTTCAGCGTTCCTTCATAGGCTGGCGCTGGGGCGATGTAGGTCTTGGCTTCCCCACGGCTCTGAAGGGTGTGTACCGGCAGTGGGTATCCTCCAACCTGTCACGCTCCTTGTGAGAGAGCACATACAACGCCCTCAGAGCTGACTCTGCTATACCAGCGTCCATAGAAGTCCTGTGAGCCACATCCTGATGCTTGGACATCTCCTTCACTCCACGACACGGAATGTGCTCCTCCAGGATGGCGGCAACTTCCCAATGGGGCTCAAACCACGGATGAGTCCACAACTCACAATGGTAAACAAGGGCCTTGTCATAGCCCAAGCGGAGTACCATAGCTCGCAGGTGGTCAGCCATGGGAATGCCCACTCCATCAGCCCTGTCGTGGTACACTTCCCAGATCACTTCCTCTTGCTCTTGCTCTTGTTCTTCTACCTCCATCTCTAGATCAAGGTGATCTTCCAGATCTTCTCCTAGCGCTTGCTCCTCTAGGTTGGGCTGTTCAGCTGGCTCATCCTCTTCTGGGATCATCTCTTCTGGATCCTCCTCATCATCAGACACCATGATGAGGTTAGGGACGACCATAGGTACAGGATCCATCTCAATCTCCTCATCCGTGTCTCTGTCATGGAAGTCGTAGTACTGTTCTTGCGGAGCATACTGGTGGGAACCACCAGCATGAGAAGTCTTCAAACAGCGAACCATCTGTAGTGCAGTGTAGAATGAGATAGATGGTAAGCCAAAAAGGATGAGAGCTAAAGCAAGCACAAGGTAAAGAATGCAGACAACTCAAGAGTAAGGCAAAAGGCAAGAGTATGGTTAATAGAAGTATTATCTAAAAAAAGGTTAATAGAAATAAAGCAAGCATGTAAGAGAAAGCTTCTATGATTATAAAATCCTTAGTTAGACCATTTCTATCTAGGCTAGCGTTCCTACAGTCAACACGGCTCTGGTACCACTCTGTCACACCCAGTTTTAAAGGCAAAACTGAATGCATAGATCACGTGTGCGGCAGGATCAAGTTACACACACGCTTAGACATTGTGAATACCAAAATCAGTGCCACACGATTAAAGAGTTATTACAAACCATAGTCTTAATAGAAACTTAATAACAAGTTCTCACAGCGGACAAAATGCCTCCACAGGCAGCTGACTGAAGACTACGCACACCTAGAACTCCTGGAAATCTTCTGGAATGTCTTCAAAGTTCGCCCAGTCTGAGCAGCAATCCGGGTATTGTCGATGCAAGAGAATAAACAAGCATGAGCACATGACAAACTCAGCAAGAGAGAAAAACATATCATGCAAGGCCATATGGTGGATGGCTAAGGTTCAAGTAGTTTAGCATTTTAGTAGGTCAAGTTTTATTAGCAACCTGATTACTAAAAAGTGTAAGTTCATACCAACCCAACCAATAAGATATAAGCATCATAAATGAAGAATAAAAACAGCAATTAAACATTAAAGTTCCATAATTTAATCATGTGAGTGTCCACGCCGCTCTTGACCGTGAGCACGGCTGATCGATTAGTTTAACACTCAGCAGAGGTTGTACATCTTTACCCACAAGCAGCGTAAAAGCTCCGAAGAACTTTGGACCCAACCATGCGGTGTTTGCTAGGCACCATACCACACTACCGAGGTGTGATTGCATAGGGACGCTACATGGCCTTTACAAAGGTTCCCTAGCAAGTTATGACCCACAAGGTCCGGATTAGTTAGCAAGGTATAAAGTCCCCTAGCAGGTCGATACCCCACCATAAAAAGAATAACTCACCCAACCAGCTGCTAGAGCGAGTCCATACCCCACAGTACCGCCGATCCCTTGTCCTTATGAGGTAAGACCATCTCAAGCTAAAGTTCCTAATTATTCAGTCAAGACCATTGCCCATTAGTTCTTGTGGTTGTACTGTTTTCCTGGGTGGTTCTCCATGTTCCGATTAACATATTAAAGTGGTCTTTTAAAGTAAAGAACATAAATGGAACATAGATCATAAAGGTAACCAAGTTTGATTAATACCAATCCCAGTTGAGCATGCTAAGAAATATCTACCACAAGATTAATTTAATAAACCCGGTGACAAGGTAAAGGTAGTAAAAGACTAGGCATGATCCTTAATAGGTTCCCATCAAATTAATGCAAGAGGAAAAGTAAAGACAGTGAATTTAAATGCATGTTATGTAGGACAAGCGCGTATGCATCAAGGGAGACTTGCCTTCAACAAAACTCTGTTGCTCAAACTCTTGCACGACTTGATCTTCAAATCCTTCGAACGAATCGCTCTGTACGATCCACAATCATCACATACAAGCATTCAATAAGAATAAATAAGAAATAGTTACCAAACAGATCAAACAGAACAAAACAGTAGCATAAAACTAATCTACGCTTCGAGACGAAGGCATGGACAAAAAGAACACTAAAATCGGAGCTAAAACGACCAAGTTACGGCCTAAAGAAGGTGCAGGGACTAAACTGTAAAGGTTTAAAAGGAATCCGGGCTAAAATAAAGAAAAAGGACAAAATTGTAAGAAACTTCCTAAGGTGGAAGGGTATATTTGTGAATATCGGAGAACTCAGGGGCTTTTCTACAAAAACACCTGGGCCGGCGGGGTTTTACTGGCTTGACTCAGTTTGACCAGATCTAGACCCGTTGGATCTAGATTCGACGGCTGTGGCGGCTTGCGGGTTAAGCGGGGCGGCTAGATTAGATCTGGCACGTCGGATCTTGATCCAGCGGCCAGGGACGCTCGCAAGCGGCTAAGCAGCGGCCGGCGGTGGGAGACGGCGGTGGGCGGCGGCAAGCGGCGGCGGAGCTTGTCGGTGAACTCGATCTCGGGCTCCAGGGCATGATTCGAAGCGCGGGTAGCATTTACGTGCGGCACGCGAGACGGCGAAACACCTAAGGGCGACGGTCGCGGCGGAGATGCAGCGGCGCAAGCGCTCGGCTCGGCGGCGCGGCAAGGAAACTCCGGCAAGCTACAGCGGGTGATGCGATGCACGGGGACGTCCTCACCTCCTTGCGCGTCTCTGGAGCTGCTCCTCGACGACGAAGCGGCGACGTCGGCGAGAATCAATGGCGGCGGCGAGCTAGGGTTCGGGCGGCTCGCGGTGAGGCAAAGGCGGCGGCTAGGTTTCCGGGTAGGGGGTCTAGGGGGTGCGGCGGCGTCTTATAAAGGCCAGAGGGGGCCTCCTTGGCGTGCGGGCCACGCATCCAGGGCGTGTCGGAGTGGGACTCGCGGCGGCAGCGGTGGCTCGGTCGAGTCCGGGTCGGGAACGACCGCGGGATAGGGGATGACAGCTGGGCCGCTGCGGGGAGCGGTAGGGCGGGCTGATGCGGCTAAGGCGGGGAGCGGTAGGGCAGGCTGATGCGGCTAAGGCGGGCAGGCGGGGAAACGGCCCGGCGGCTTTGCTAGGCTGCCACGCAAAGCTGGGCCGCTGCGGGCATTAGCGCGGGCTGGACCGCGATCTATAGTGCTGCTGCTTGCTGGGCTGGAAAAGGGGTGTCGGGCTGCTTTGAAGGGGAGGAAGGGAAAAGAATAAGGAAAAGTTTTAGGGAAATTTGAAAAGATTCAAACAATAGAATTCAAACTTTGAACTTGAATTCTAGCAACCAAAAGCAATGCACCAGCATGTATGCAACAATTAATTCCTATATTTCATTAATTTTATTTTAGAAAAGATTTAAATGCCTAAAATAAAATAAAGCAACCATATATTCCTTAAGCAATAAAAGTTTTCTAGCAAATTTTAATAAAGCCAATTTTAGCAAAAATTAGGGTGTTACAGATGATGACCCCCGGTGCTTTACATGTGTGTTGGATTAATTGGGCCTTGGGCCATTTAGTCTCAATTAATACTAAGAATTAAAAGGTCCACAAAATAAATGCTAGGGATTCAATCCCGCATTGAAAGCCAATGAGAATCTTAACTAACTTAAAGGGTGGACCAACGGTGGACCACTTGTGAAGTTGGTAAAAGGAGAAGGGCGTGCCACACGCGCGCGCGCGCCGCTCGCCTCGCCGCGCCGCGCCGGGCTGTGGCCGAGGCGAGGCGAGGTCTATCGTGTCGAGTCGAGTCGAGTCGAGTCGAGACCGAGACCGTGACCGTGACCGTGACCGTGACCGTGATGCGTATGCACTGTTTTTGTCATTCATGTCGGTCAATCATGTGAATCATAATCTTCTGTATTAAAACGACCGTTACTGGTAACTGATGACGTTGAATACGGCGATTCTTGTGCTTGTCGTTTAATGGGAATCATGGTGGTCAGCAGTGTCCGGTTCATTCCCTTCTCCTCTCCTCTGCGCCTATATAAGAGGACTCCATCCTCTGGCACAGACACACATTCTCACACCCAGTTGCCTCCGAACCTCGTCCACCTAGCGATCCTGCTCGGGATAGGCGGGCGATAAGGCCACGTGAACGACTACTTCCAGTACGACTACGTCCTCCGCGTGAACGACTACTTCCAATACGACTACATCCGCGTGAACGACTACTTCCCGAAGGCCGTTCGTGGGACTTCACTGCAACGACTCGCCACTGAATCGACTCTGTACAACTACACCGAACAAGGTCCCTCCATGATTAGCATGTCTAGTCCAAGGGATAACAGCGCACCGGTTGACTCCGTCAACCGTCCCGCCTTTGGGTACATACTAAACCTCTTCTGTGTAATTTTGTTCAAGTTTTATTTGAAATTTAACTTGAACACATGCACATGCTTTTCTCTCAGGGGATCACTTATATTTGTCATGAATGTGTTAATAATCTCTGGAATTAAAATGTACTGAAAATTGCCTAATTGTCTAACAATCCAAAAACCTTATATTGTTGATAGGCTTTCGGTAACTAGTTTCGCAGCAATGCTCAAACCAAATGTTTTCGATGGTTCAAATTACAAGCGTTGGAAGCAAAGGGTTACATATTGGTTGACGACGATGAGCATCATGCATGTCATACGGGGGGAAGCCCGAACAGTTTTTCTCCAGAGGATGAGAAGGCTTTCGAGGCAGCCGATAACCTGTTTCGTGGTGCCATCTTGATTGTTCTCGCTGAAAACCTTGTGGACACGTACCTTCGCGCCAAGTGGCAAAGATATTTGGGATGCGCTTGAGGGTAAATTTGGGGTTTCGATGCGGTGGTGAGTCGTTTGTCATGGAACGGCTCTATGACTACAAAATGGTTGAAGACCGTTACGTGGTAGAGCAGGCCCATGAGATTCAGGCGCTAGCTAGAGATCTTGAGAACTATAGCAAGGATGCACCATGTAAGTTGCCCGACAAGTTTGTGGGCGGAGGTATTATCTCCAAGTTACCACCTTCTTGGAAGGACTTTGGAACCTCTCTAAAACGAAGAGGCAAGAGTTTGCTGTTGTCGATCTTATCGGCACTCTTGATGTTGAAGAGAAGGCGAGAGCAAAGGACAAGACACATGGTAAAGGGATTGTTGGGTCTTCTAGTGCTAATTTGGTGCAGAAGAAGAATAACAATGCATTCAAAAAGAAAAACAAGCCGCATCAAAACCAACCAAAGGCTAAGCAGACGGCTCAGTTCAAGCAGAAAAAGCCGCCAACTGGAAAGTGCTACTGCTGTGGTAGCACGGAACACTTTGCTGCAAAGTGTCCGGATCGCAAGGATAAGAAAGATGGCAAAAGTGCCAACATGGTTATTAGTGAAACTGGTGGAACGTCGGGGTACGGTAATCTTTTACCTACAGTTCTTTCAGTATGTCAGTCACCTGATTGGTGGATTGATACGGGTGCTAATATTCATGTTTGTGCTGACATTTCCTTGTTTTCCTCTTACCAGGCGGGCGGAATTTCCTCCTTGTTGATGGGAAACGGATCACATGCGCGTGTTCTTGGTGTTGGTTCGGTCGATCTGAAGCTTACTTCGGGAAAGATCGTTCGATTGAAGAACGTGCAGCATGTCCCTACTATCAAGAAGAACTTAGTCAGCGGGTCTCTACTATGTAGAGACGGTTTTAAATTAGTCTTTGAATCCAATAAATGTGTAATTTCTAAGTTTGGAAGTTTTATTGGAAAAGGTTATGATAGCGGAGGCTTGTTCCGCTTTTCTTTGTCATATGATTGTAATAAAGTTGTGAACCATGTCTCGAATGTTAATGATGAGTCAAATGTTTGGCATTCGCGACTTTGTCATGTTAATTTTGGTTGTATGATGCGTCTTGCAAACTTGAGTTTGATTCCGAAATTTACCTTAGTCAAAAATTCTAAGTGACATGTGTGCGTTGAATCAAAACAACCTCGCAAGCCTCATTTTTCGGCTGAGGCGAGAGACTTGACACCTCTAGAACTAATTCTTTCCGACTTATGCGAGATGAATGGTGTGTTGACAAAAGGTGGTAAAAAGTTTTTCATGACTCCGATAGACGATTGTACTAGATTTTACTATATCTATTTGTTGAAGTCTAAAGATGAAGCGTTACAATATTTTAAATCTATAAAGCTGAAGTAGAAAACCAACTTGAGAGAAAGATCAAAAGAATTAGGTCTGATCGTGGTGGAGAGTATTTTTCTAATGTTTTCACTGCGTTCTGTGAGGAACACGGCATAATTCATGAGAGGACGCCTCCCTATGCACCTCAATCAAACGGGGTGGCCGAAAGAAAGAACCGCACTCTAACTGATTTGGTTAACGCCATGTTAGACATAGCGGGACTTTCCAAGGAATGGTGGGGTGAGGCTATATTGACTGCATGTCATGCCCTGAATCGTGTTCCTGTAAAGAACAAAGAGATAACACCATTCAAGGAATGGGAAAAGAAAAGGCTAACTCTTTCATAGTTACGGACTTGGGGATGTTTGGCCAAAGTGAATGTGCCTATAACCAAGAAACGTAAACTAGGACCTAAAACTGTCGATTGTATCTTTCTTGGTTATGCTCTACACAGTGTGGGTTATAGGTTTTTAATAGTGAAGTCTGGAGTACATGATATGCATGTTGGCACCATCATGGAATCCAGAGACGCTACATTTTTTGAGGACATTTTTCTTATGAAAAAGGTAGATAGCACATTTAGTCATGAATTGTCTATTAATAATGAACCCAATGAACCTGCTGTTTTGATAGAACACAATGAACAACCACATGAGGAAAATCCTGAGGAGGATGGCAATGAAGCTCTTAGAAAGAGCAAGAGACAAAGGATTGCAAAGTCCTTTGGTGATGATTTCATTGTGTACCTCGTGGATGACACTCCAAGAACCATTGAAGAGGCATATTCCTCTCTGGATGCTGACTATTGGAAGGAAGCAGTTCGGAGTGAGATGGACTCTATTATGTCTAATGGTACTTGTGAGGTTGTGGAGCGTCTCTATGGGTGCAAACCTGTAGGATGCAAGTGGGTGTTCAAGAAAAAGCTTAGGCCTGATGGTACTATTGATAAGTACAAGGCAAGGCTTGTGGCTAAAGGCTATACTCAGAAAGAAGGAGAAGACTTTTTCGATACTTACTCACCAGTTGCCCGATTGACCACTATTCGAGTACTACTTTCCTTGGCAGCTTCCCATGGTCTTATCGTTCACCAGATGGACGTTAAGACAGCCTTCCTAAATGGAGAGCTGGAGGAGGAGATCTATATGGATCAGCCAGATGGATTCGTAGTAAAAGGTCAAGAAGGGATGGTGTGTAAACTGGTAAAATCTTTGTATGGTCTTAAGCAAGCTCCTAAGCAATGGCATGAGAAGATTGACAAAACTTTAACGTCAGTTGGCTTTGTTGTGAACGAAGCCGACAAATGTATGTACTATCGCTATGGTGGGGGCGAAGGAGTGATCCTATGTTTGTATGTAGATGACATACTGATATTTGGGACAAGCCTTAATGCGATTAAGGAAGTGAAAGAATTCTTGTCTCGAAGCTTCGAGATGAAAGATTTGGGGAAGGCTGATGTGATTCTAAACATTAAACTAGTGAGAGAAGGTGATGGTGGGGTTGTTCTTACACAATCTTATTATGTGGAGAAAATCTTGAGTCCTTTTGGTAACAAAGACTGCAAGCCAGCTCCAACACCTTATGATGCTAGTAAAATGTTAAGGAAAAACATAAGAATAATGAGAGATCAGCTGAGATACTCTCAAATCATTGGTTCACTAATGTACCTCGCTAGCGCTACTAGACCCGACATCGCATATGCTGTAAGCAAACTGAGTCGATTCGTGTCTAACCCGGGAGATGCTCATTGGGAAGCTCTTGAACGGGTAATGCGCTATCTGAAAGGAACAATAGACTACGCGATTCACTATCTTGGGTATCCTAGGGTACTAGAGGGTTATAGTGATTCGAATTGGATCTCTGATGCAGATGAGATTAAAGCCACAAGTGGATATGTGTTTACACTTGGAGGTGGCGCTGTCTCCTGGAAGTCTTGCAAGCAGACCATCTTAACGAGGTCAACTATGGAGGCAGAACTCACTGCATTGGACACCGCCACAGTTGAGGCTGAATGGCTTCATGAACTCCTTATGGATTTACCGGTAGTTGAAAAACTGATACCGGCAGTCCTCATGAACTGTGATAATCAAACGGTGATTGTCAAGGTGAATAGTTCAAAGGACAACATGAAGTCATCTAGGCATGTAAAGAGGCGGCTGAAATCTGTCAGGAAAATGAGAAACTCCGGAGTGATAGCCTTGGACTACATCCAAACGGCTAAGAATCAAGCAGATCAATTCACAAAGAGTCTTTCACGTAATATGATAGACAATGCATCCAGGGAATTGGGCTTGAGACCCGTCAGCGTTATTCAGTAGTGGTAACCTGTCCTATGTGATCGGAGATCCCGTGAATTAGGATAGTGCAACAAACTACAATTTAAGCGAGAGAAGAGAACCTTTGTAAAGGGCTCATTCCAGTAGAGATGCATTTCTCTTCTAAAATCTGTATGGCAGGTTGGTGAAAAACCTTAATGTGATCCGAGTGGCTCAAAGAGGAGCAAAGATGTTGGCCTACAGAACATCTTAAATGATTGCACCTATATGGGTCTGATTGCTAGTCACAATCTATGAGATAGGGTGATCTCTAGACACCCATGAAAGGCACGGAGTATGACTTATACGCTCCAACCCGAGGGGATGCTTATAGCAGCCTAGTACTGGCAAGAGGCTCTAGTCAAACTTGTTTGCACGAAACTGCCAATTCAAGGCATAGTCCATTGGTCAGTTGTGAATGAGTGTAGCTTTTGTCTCAGGTGGATGCTGTTCAACTTAACAGTCTCCACCATAAAGTTAGTATATCAAAACAAGAGTTGAGAAGAGGACATTTCTTTGTGTACCTTGAAATTCTTGGTGGGGATTGTTGGATTAATTGGGCCTTGGGCCATTTAGTCTCAATTAATCTTAAGAATTAAATGGTCCACAAAATAAATGCTAGGGATTCAATTCCGCATTGAAAGCCAATGAGAATCTTAACTAACTCAAAGGGTGGACCAACGATGGACCACTTGTGAAGTTGGTGAAAGGAGAAGGGCGTGCCACACGCGCGCGCGCTCGCTCGCCTCGCCGCGCCGCGCTTGGCCGTGGCCGTGGGCGAGGCGAGGCGAGGCTGTCGAGTCGAGTCGAGTCGAGTCGAGTCGAGACCGAGACCGAGACCGTGACCGTGACCGTGACCGTAATGCGCATGCACTGTTTTTGTCATTCATGTCGGTCATTCATGTGAATCATAATCTTCTGTATTAAAACGACCGTTGCGGTAAGCGATGACGTTGAATACAACGATTCTCGATAGCTGTCGTTTAATGGGAATTATGGTGGTCAGCAGTGTCTAGGTTCATTCCCTTCTCCTCTCCTCTGCGCCTATATAAGAGGACTCATCCTCTGGCACAGACACACATTATCACACCCAGTTGCCTCTGAACCTCGTCCACCTAGCGATCCTGCTCGGGATAAGCGGGCGATAAGGCCACGTGAACGACTACTTCCAGTACGACTACGTCCTCCGCGTGAACGACTACTTCCAGTACGACTACATCCGCGTGAACGACTACTTCCCGAAGGCCGTTCGTGGGACTTCACTACAACGACTCGCCACTGCATCGACTCTGTACGACTACACCGAACAAGGTCCCTCCACGATTAGCATGTCTAGTCCAAGGGATAACAGCGCACAGGTTGACTCCGTCAACCGTCCCGCCTTTGGGTACATACTAAACCTCTTCTGTGTAATTTTGTTCAAGTTTTATTTGAAATTTAACTTGAACACATGCACATGCTTTGATCTCACGGGATCACTTATATTTGTCATGAACGTGTTAATAATTTTTGGAATTAAAATGTACCGAAAATTGCCTAATTGTCTAACAGTGTGTTTACGGGGAGGCACAAACAAATGAGAGACACAAGACGTGGGATATGTTAAAACATATCAAATCATCATCGCACCTTCCATGGCTGTGTATTGGTGATTTCAATGAAGTGTTACATCGAGCGGAACAGGTGGGCACACAAGAGAGAAGCTATGCTCAAATTGCCGGATTTCGTGAGATGGTTGATGTATGTGGCCTAATTGACTTAGGTTATGAAGGTCACAGTTGGACGTACGAAAAGAAGGTAGTTGGCGGGTCCTATTGTCGAGTGCGCCTGGATCGCGCTCTGGCGACCCCTGATTGGAGTGTGCGCTTACCTTTGGCGAGGTGCAAGCATCTGTCAGCGGCTGCCTCCGATCATGTGCCGATCTTGCTAAGCTGGAGGTCGCAGGAGCCACAGCCTCGTGGAAAGCGACAATTCAAGTATGAAGTTATGTGGGAATCCCATGCTGAGTTCTCTAACTCTTTACTTGAGTCATGGCAGAAGGAGAATGAGGCAATGACCCTATGGGAGTTACAGAACAAATTGAAGAAAGTTTCTAGCCACCTTGTGAGGTGGGACAGGAGCACATTTGGGCATGTACACGGGGAGTTACGAAGGCTGAAACAGGAGCTAGAGCGGCAACAGTCTGATCCACACAGGATAAGTCCAACTCATGTGGAGATAAAGATTAAGGAGAAAATTTTAGAACTGAACCATAGAGAAGAAATAATGTGGAGACAACGTTCCAGAATTTTGTGGCTTTCTTCAGGAGACAAAAATACAAGATATTTTCATATCCGAGCTAGCAGAAGAAGGAGAAGAAACAGGATCACAAGGCTGCAAAAAGCAGATGGACAGGTGATGGAAAATGTCCAGGAGATGAGCGATTTGACAACTAGCTTCTACCAGGAGCTGTATACTTCTGAAGGGACTAACAACTTGGAGGCAGTGTTGAGTACAGTCCCAACGAAGGTTACTGCAACAATGAACAACTGCTTAATTGCAGCCTTTTCAGAGAAGGAAGTCAAAGAAGCTTTGTTCCAGATGTTTCCGACAAAGTCCCCGGGTCTTGATGGTTTTCCGGCGCAGTTTTTCCAGCGGCATTGGGTCTTGTGTGGAACTCAAGTTACCTCAATTATTTTGAGGATTTTGAGAGGGGAGGAGGACGCTACATCAATAAATGATACTTTTATTGTTCTAATTCCCAAGGTGGTAGATCCAGAGGAGTTGGGCCAGTTTAGGCCGATAAGCCTTTGCAACGTTCTATATAAGATTGTTTCAAAAGTTGTTGCAAACAGGTTGAAGCAAATATTTTTTTTTGAGAAACACCGTGGGGGAGATCCCCACAGTATAAAAACTCTTATTAATTTAGGGAGTGAAAAGGTTTACTTACAGATTAACTAATAGCATCTAACCAAGCACAAAAAGCTGATCGCAGATCAACTTTAAAACTAATAGAATGAGCAATACATTGGAATCTGAAATTAGCAAACCAAATATCTAAAGAGTGGCCTCTTCTATTGAAGACTCTGTCATTTCTCACTTTCCACAACTCCCAGGCTGCTAGCAGAACTATTTCTGTGAAGAATTTTAGATTGCTGGCTTGTCGAGCTTGGAGGATCATGTCAGTAATATCAAGATTTAGGTCCCAGTGAAAACCAATTCTGTCCCAGCACTGGCAAGCAAAAGGACACTGAAAGAACATGTGTTCAATTGTTTCCTCCGTACCAGCAGAGCACAGCACACAGAAATCATCACTTCTTTCTCCTATATGTCTCCTTGAAAGCATATTCTTAGTGTTAAGACGGTCTACCAGGATAAGCCAAAAGAAGAATTTCACTCTTGGAATACACCTTGATTTCCAGATAATTTTGAAGATAGGATTGCCTTCAACCATACTATATATATGATCATAAAACTTCTTGGCCGAATAATCATTTCCCCAAACAGGTCTCCAGATATCATTTGAATCCTCATCAAACTGAATGCCCTGCAGAATTTCTTGCAGATCCTCCAGCTCTAGCATGGCCTCTTCAGAGAGAGGTAACCAAAAGATGTCATCAATGTTGACTGCCTCTACCACCTCTTGTACTGAAGCTCTGTCAGATTTAGCGAACGATGCTAGCCTGGGAAAGGTGCGTGAGAGGATGGACTCAGTCCATCTTTCTTCCCAGAAACAAGCCAAGGCTCCATCGCCAATGATACAGAGAGAAAATTCTCTGAAAATATTATTCAATCTCCAAATGTCCTTCCACCAGAAGGAACCAACTTCTCTTGTTGCATGAGGAACCTTATTACGGTAATACTTGAACCAGACTAATTGCACCCAAGGAATGTCACACTTATTGTAGAATTTATGAAGATGTTTAAGCAGCAGGACATCATTTTGTAGCCTGAGATTAATAACACCAAGTCCCCCTTTGGTCTTGGGCCGCTGCACTGTTTCCCAGGCTACAAGGTTTCCTCCTTTCTTTTTTTCTGAGTTACCTCCCCACAGGCATTGTTTTCTAATACGATCAATGTTTTCAATAACTCCACGGGGTAACTTTGATTGTGCACATGGCATATGTGGTGATGGGAGTTATAGCTGCATTTAACATCGTAGCCTTCGGTGTAAGAAAGCCGGGTTGTGCAACCCGAGAGCTTTCTTTCCACTCTATCCATCATCGGTGTTAAATCTTCCATTTTTGGTTTAGTTGTTCCCATTGGGAGTCCAAGGTAAGTGAAAGGGAAGGATCCAATACTGCAGCCAAAAGTCAAGGACAACCTCTGCATTTCGTCATCTTCTACATTGATTGGCGGCATTTGAGACTTATTATAGTTAACTTTCGGCCAGTTGACTCGGCAAAGGTGTTCAAAAGGGATTTAAGGAAGAATAGTTGTTGAGCATGCTTGCATAATCATCAAGGTGTCGTCGCATATTGGACAATGGGGAAATCATCCATTGGTTGTGGGATAGGCAACTTCAAGAGATTCGAGAGACTTTGCATTGTTGACTAAAATGCGGGAGAAGTTCAGCTGCTAAGACAAAGAGTAATGGTGAAAGTGGATCCCCTTGTCTCACCCCTCTTTTGCATTTAAAAAATTTCCCTGGAACACCATTTAACAGCACAGCTGTTGTGGCTGAGTTGAGGATTTTTGTAACCCAGTTTATCCAGACTAATGGAAAACCCATATGCTCCATCACCTTCAGGATCACTTGATGTTCTACCAGGTCGAAAGCTTTCTCAAAGTCTAGCTTGAGGATAATTATCTTTCTCTTTGACTGTTGGCATTGGTGGATATATTCAAAGCACCAGGCAAGGCAGTCCTGGATGGTTCTTGACCTTATAAAGCTATACTGATTTTTGTGCACCAAATCTCTTATCTCAATTGTAATCTATCTGCTAGAATCTTGGTTACCATCTTGGGGGACAAATTCATAAGAGAAATAGGCCTGTAGTCATTTACTGTTTCTGGACAGTCCTTCTTCGGGATCAGGGTGATAAAGGAGCTATTGATGCCTTCTCAAGTGCCTTGGCCATGAAAGAAATTATCACAGAGATTATAAAAATCCTCATTTACCAAATGCCAACATTTCTTCAGGAAAAGCCCATTGAAACCATCAGGCCCTGGTGCCTTATCTGTGGGCATCTTTTTGACAATTGAGTCTATTTCTTCTTTCAAAACAGGTAAGGCTAAGCTGTCTTGGTTCTCTCTGGGCTGGATGAGCTGATGGAGATTGAAAAGCATAGTGGTTGGGATGCTGATTCCAAGCCTGTTTTTGAAGGCTGCCCATAGCAATCCTTCTTTACCTGCATGATCTTGAACCCAAATGCCATCATTTAGAAGCTGAGTGATTGTATTTCTCCTGTGTGAGATGGTGGCCATTGCATGAAAGAATTTTGTGCATTCATCTCCAAACTTGATTCGATTATTGGAAAATCTTTTCCTCCAATATAGATTCTTATAATGGAGTAGATTCCTGAGATGGCTTTTGAGGATAGACCTGAGATTAATTTCTGGATTAAATAAACCTCTTCTTTCTTCTATCTGATCTAGAAAACAGATGACTGTGTTGCAATTCTTAATCAAAAAACACAGATTGGACAAATGCTTGCTCCATGACTTCAAATCTGCTCTGAGTTTCTTAAGCTTAGATGATAGATTCCTTGTTGGGTTGCTAAGTTCTCTTGAACTGTTCCAACTGCTCTGAACCGTGCTAAGGAAAGACTCTTGTTCTGTCCAAAAGTTCTCAAACCTGAAGATTGTACTTCTGGGGATTTTGGTGCTGACTGCAACTCTACAAGGGATATGGTCCGAAGTGATCTTTGCCAGAGGAAGTACTTCTGTATTTGGGTAATGTATGGTCCAGTTGGGAGAAGTGAAGAACCAATCCAACTGTTCCAGGAGGGGATCATTCTGCATGTTGCTCCACGTGAAAGCTCTTCCTTTTAGGGGTAGCTCAATTAGTCCCAAATGTCCAATAGCTTCATTGAAAACCAGTGTGTTAGCGAGGTTTCCTCCTGGTTTGTTTCTGTTGCCCAGAGAACGATAGAAATTAAAATCGCCAAGGAAAATCCAATCCACCTGATCTGTCACCTCGCAGCTTTTAAACCAACGGATAAAGTTTGATCTTTCTGGTTCTACGCATGGACCATAAACGTTGGAGAGGAACCAGTTATCCCCATTGTGGAGGGAAGTGAATCTAGCTGTGAGGCAAAAAACCCTCTTTTCAATTATTTGACCCCGGAACGTAGAGCTACACCAAATGAGTAAAAGACCCCCTGAGGCGCCGTTCGAAGGAGCAAAATCAAAGCTATCAAATCGCCGGGGTGCAAATTTTCTGATGAAAGAGATGTCAAAATCTTCGCGTTTGGTCTCTTGAAGGCAAACAATGGAACAACCAGATTCTTCAATTTTATCTCTGATGGCATCCCACTTGCCAGCACCATTTAGGCCACGGATGTTCCAGCAAAGAATATTCCACACACGATTATCCATAAAAAAGACCAAAAGAAAAGTATCAAGGCTATAGAGACCAACTCTACAGCAAAGCAAAAGCTCAGGAGAGAGAACACAGTTTTTTCAAGCAAATAAAAGTTTAACAAAAGAACAGCAAGATCCACTCCATCTTCTGTTAAGAATTCAGATGTTGTTCTGATCATCATCATCAGGAATTGTTGTTTCTGCAGATGGAGTCTGCATCAGGGCTTCATTGGATAGCTCCTCAGGGGCTACCCCACAATCAATTCCCCACGACTGAAGCAGGGAGATCGGCACCGGTCCAACTTCACCTGTCGAGTCATCTATGGTTATCACACTGATCTTGCGCTTCTTCGAGGGTTCTTTGTCAAGCCTGACAGCGCAGAAACCATCTGCCTTGTTGTTTCTAGCACTGCGCCTGACACTGCTCTGAACCAAGGGGATGGCTGCATTGGATACTGAAGTGGTAAGTGCAAGAGATCGGGCTCTAGAGCTCCCAGTCCTCTTGGTCTGAATGCTGACATCAGACGTGATCTGCCCGGTGCCTGCAGCTGCTGATGGGGAGTGTGGAGCAGTGATAATTCTCCTTCTCTTAGCTGCATGCAGAATGTTAGGTAGCAGACCAAGGAGCAGGGCAGGATAGCAAGGCTGCCAGGGAACAATCTCAAGTCCAGTGACTGTGCTGTGCTATTCAACAAGATGAGAAGCTTGCATCATCTAAGGCTGGGTCTCCAGGAGGGATCGATCTATCTGAAAGGTTCTGAAAAGAGGAGCTGGCGAATTGCTTGTGCTTGGAATGTCTCTTCTATGAAAGAGAGAGATTGTGGCACAATGGCTCTGGGTGGCCAAAAATCTGGCTAAACTTTCATCTAGAGGGGAGCTTGCATCGCTCGAGGAAGAAGAGCTGCTGTCAGATTGAATCCCATTGAAAACATCCTCCAAAGCAATATCAACCCCTGTTGCTCGAAGGAAACGCATTGAGGAACCAGACATATAAATATCAATCAGATCCTGGGGGACTTCAGGGTGCTGAGGTAGCTGAGGAGGTTCTTCTGCCTGCTGTTCAACTGCTTGGTTCTGGTCAGGCAAGATGACTGGATCCCAGGCAGGCCATGGATCATCAGCTTCATCATCTGCATTGTCTGCATTGTCAGCTTGCCCTTCTTGCTCTTGCATACCAACCACACCTTGTGCATTCTGCAGAGCTTGATGATTAACCACATCAGGATGTGGGTTTCCTCCAAAAACCCCCAGATTGGGGGCTGCACCCTGCTGCTCCTCTTCCCAGTTCGGATCATTCGGGTTGGGGCCCATCACCACAGGTGGGTGCTCAGGGTGAGGCTCACCATCAATCGGAACAGGGTTTTCATCAGCTGGAAAAGCATCTGGGAAGTATCCATTGAGGATGTACACTGGCACTGTCCATGAACGACCAGCTCCACCAATCAAGGCACCTCTGGAAACAATCAAGCTACGAGGAACTCTATCCGAGCTTAACAAAAGGACTTGCACCAAAATCCTCGACTTATTAGTATCCCTGTACCATTCTAGAAGGCGACCAAAAGGTGAGGTCCTTCTGAAAATCCAGAGGGAAAGCCAAGAACATGATCCAACAAATACGCGTGTAAGCACAGGACCTAGCATTGAGACCTTCATCATGCTTAGAGACAGTGACCACACTATGCTGGCCAAAATTGAAAGGTGACTCGCGAACCAACTGGTCACGTTGAGGAACAGTACGCAATCTAATCAGGCCGAGACCCAGAGGCGAAAGATGAGACTCGATGATCTGAACTCTTTGCGTGTGCTCAAGGAAGTCACAAACCAGATTAAGAGTCGGCCTGAGCTGCACAGCTTCTTCTGGCGCTGGGTTGATGGAGACGATCGTGTAATCTTCATGCTCGCGACTTGGTTCTCCGCCCAACGCCATCCTTCCTCTGGCAGGTCTGTTCCAACCGTGCTCCACTGCAAGACCGGCGACGAGGAACGGTCGCGGGTTGACGGGGAAGTTCGCCATTGGGTCGCCGGAGCAAGAGTTGGTGGAAGCGGTGCAGGTGGCGGCGGGCGTCGGTTGGCGGCGATTGGGGTTTTTTCTTGCTGTTGGGGACGGTGGCGGATTTTGGGGGAAATCTGTTTGCTCGTGAACAGTAGAAGGTGAAGAGTCCCCTTGGAAGGAGGCACGGGAATCGAGGCAATGCCTAACGGAAGGCTCCTCCCCTGCGTCGCGGCTGTCAATGCAGGGCTCCAGATTACTCCCGGGAATGGGCTTTGTCGTGCGCTTGGGCCTCCAGATTGCCTTTGTCTTTGCTTTGTCTTTGGGAGGTTGGGCCTTTGGGATCCAGCGCTGATTCGAAGTACACAACCTCTTCAAATGTCCAGGTCGGAGGCAGACACAGCACCTTATCGGGCTTCGGCAGGCCCGACGAGAATGACTCGGGCTCAAGCATCTACTGCAGCATTTTCTTCCATTCGAAAACCAACCACCATGATTGGGCCGAAAAACCGGACGAGAAGGCCAACTGGAATTCAAATTTGAACCCGACCGGGAAATCTGCGGCGCAGGATGTGCCGTGAAGGGCGGATCATCATGCGGAGACTCATCGCTGCTCTTTGAACAATGATCTTGAGACGACCGAAACAAAGAACCCGAAGGTTTGAGATTTGAAGGATCGACTTTAGTTTCGAAGGATCCAAACACCAGAGAAATGACCGGATCAGAATGTTTCTTCGCTGGACGATCAGAGCACTCTGCAAAGCGGACTTTTTTCTTAGAAACTTGGGATTTTCTTGCCTCTTTCATGGCTGCTTTGGATAGAACTTGAGTCCATTCCTTTTCTTGTTCGATTTCCCAAGCCTGTTTCTCTTTTTCCCAATGAGGGGTGCCATTATTCCAGAGGTGAAAGTAGATATCAAAGGTAGCAGTGATCACTCTGCGAAGTTTGTAAATTTCGAAGCCAACTCCTTTGGAGAAAACCGAGAAACGAAAATGATTGTTGCTCAAGAATTTCACATGAAAATCAGAGGCTCGACCACCCAAACACGATTGCAAAGCCAGAGCGACTGAATCCTCCGTAAGACGGAAAAGAAAACGTCGAAAAGTTGCAAGGAGGAAGAAAGATCCATCGGGAGTCGGGGAGGGGTGGTGTACCGGAGCATGAAAACGGTGACGAATATCTTCTTGGAAACGAAGACCAACGTCAAAATCCAAACGGTCCACCAGATCTGAGGAGGACCCCATCTTGACCGGAGGAGGTGATCGGGATTAGAGTAGAGAATCTTCATCGCCGGCGAGGTGGGGAGAGGGGGTCGGCGAGGCGGCGGAGGTGGTGGGGGGGGGGGGGGGGGGGCGGAGCGGAGCCATTTCCACTATCCCCAGAGGTTCTGCCCATGCATCTTCCAAGAACAGTCTGCGTTTGTACCGGGGCATTTTATTACAGATATTGCCTAAGGTTATTTCAGAAGAACAGTCTGCGTTTGTACCGGGGCATTTTATTACAGATAACATAATCTCAGTATATGAATGTCTACGCTATATGAAGTGGAAAGGGTCCTGTGAGTCGAGATGTTGTGGTCCAAAGTTGGACATGAGGAAAGCTTATGACCTAGTTGAGTGGGACTATCTACGAGCAATCATGCTCCGGTTGGGCTTCCACCAATGTTGGGTTGACACAGTGATGCGCTTGGTAACTACTGTATTTTTTTCTGTTCTTTTTAATAGTGATAGACTGGAAAGTGTTAAACCATCGAGAGGTATTCGACAAGGAGATCCTATCTCTCCCTATCTATTTCTGTTGGCAGCAGAGGGCCTTTCGTGCCTGCTAAAAGCTAGGACTCAGTCATCCGTACTCAATGGGATTAGAGTAGCGCCATTGGCTCCGGTGGTGACTCACTTTAAGCTCCCTAGAGGCTTATGCCATCACATTAATAGCTTACTAAGGAGCTTTTGGTGGGGTAGCAAGGACGGAAAAAGGAGAACATGTTGGGTTGCTTGGGATGCGATGATTAAACCAAAGTGCATGGGTGGCCTGGGCTTTAGGGATATTGAGCTGTTTAATCTTGCTTTACTGGCGAAACAAGCATGGCGCATCCTCATGGATGGGCACTCTTTAAGTGCTCGAATTTTAAAAGCAGTTTACTTCGCGAATGTGGACTTCTTAGATGCTAATCTGGGGTCTTCTCCATCTCGGATATGGCGATCCATACTTGATGGCAGGGAAGTGCTGGAGAAAGGTTTAATTAGAAGAATTGGATCTGGAGAATCTACACATATTTGGAATATGAATTGGATTCCAGGTTTAAGTAACCTTCACTCCATTAGGATGGTCTTGACAGATCCACCACTTTTGGTTAGTGAGCTGATGGATCACACAACAGCATCATGGGACGTCCAAAAGCTTCATGCTGTCTTCTGTCCGTCTGATGTTGAGGCGATTCAAAAGATACCTCTCTGTACTCGAAGACAAGAGGATTTCTGGGCATGGCACCATGAAAAGAGGGGTGTTTTTTCAGTTCGTTCAGCTTACAGGATGCTGGTTGTTAACAAAGATCGAGCTACAGCATATCTAGAGAATGTTGCTGGGAGGTCAGATTTAAGATGTGAGGAAAATGAATGGAAGTCACTATGGCAGGTTAAGGTTCCTACAAAGGTACATGTGTTCCTATGGAGGCTTGCTCAGCACTCCTTGTCGTCTGGTGATGTACTGCACCATAGGAATATGGCTACTCGAAGTACTTGTTCGATCTGTGGTTTGCCTGATTCCTGGAAACACTCATTGATAGAGTGCAATATGGCTAAATGCGTATGGGCTCTAGAACCTGAGGAAATTACACAATTATTGAGCGAAATTAAGGAAATTGAACCTAGAGGATGGTTAGCAGCTATTTTCAGCTTGCTAAAGCATGAGGATCTCACGAGGATGGTGGTCACTCTTTGGGCCATCTGGTATGCTCGCAGGAAGGCGATCCATGACAACTCTTTTCAGAGTCCTCTAACTAGTAACTACTCATTTTTTTGTGAACAATTTTATAGCTGATCTGGAGATGATCAAGACAGTGCAGTTGCCGACGATGAGACACAACCAAGGCGGTCCACCTCAGTGGATTCCTCCACCATCAGGCCTTGTTAAAATAAATGTCGATGCAGCCACTTCAAAGAATTCCAACAAGGCAGTTGCGGCTGCCATTGCTAGGGATGCGACAGGAAACTTTTTGGGAGCGTCTGCGCTGGTGATTCGTGGACTCTCTGATGCAGAGATCATCGAAGCTATTGCATGCAAGGAAGGTTTGACGTTGGCGAGTTACCTCTTGGTTCAACACTTGAGGCTAGCCTCAGACAATATTAATGTGATCAGGCAATCAAGGATGAAGGAATGGCCGCTCATGATCAGATCATTAGGGAGATAAAAGGCTACAGCAACACAGTTTGGTACTGCTGATTTTGTTCATGAGAACAGACGTTCCAATCGTGGATGCTCATACCATCAGAAGAAGTACGATTTATGCTGATTTTGGTAGGCAAGTTTGGTTGTTAAATCCGGCCCAAGGTGTTTGTAACTCTTATGACTCTATTCATGAATAAAGAATTACACTTCCCTCAAAAAAAAATTGATAATCCTATTTATTTTTTATTCAGAAATTTGTACTGGATTTAATAGTTTTATTTTGTGATTAGTGTGTATTTGTGTAGCATGCCGTGTAATGATTACAATGATTGGTGATTGGCTGCATGGTGGATGTGGATCAACGTACATTGATTCTTGTATGATGTATGTGTACAAGCGCACTGTGTTGTTGTTAACACCAAAAATTGGTACGTGGAAGAGACTGACATGTGAGCTGAATTGGGCAGAAGAACACCATTCGGCACGAGGTTTTCCTCAAAGCATTCGGTAGAGGCATATGTGGTCGGGAGTACATCGTCATTGGACAGAAGAACTGTTCCACGGATGAAAGCGGAAGCATTCAGGAGTGCGTGATGACGTGGATTGGATACAAAGGAGGAGACGAGTTGATGATGGATACGAGACGGACATGACGTCATGGTGTTAATTTTGGGTAATAAATATTGTAATCGTGGTCGACTAGGAGTCATGTTAGAACCAGGTATAAATATAAACCCTTAGTGTTTATAATAGGGATCGAACAATTTCACAACAAACCGGCCCCGTGCCAACTTTCGAGTTCTTCGAGAGGAGCCATCGATCCATCGACCTCTGTAAGTACCGGCAACCTTGTATCATGTCTAGTATCATGCAGTGGATTTAGATCGTGATGCAAATAGTCTTGTCACCATGTTTAGTATCATGCACTGGATTTAAGCTTGGTTCAAGAAGGTTTCCTTGTTGGATCATGAGTCATGCCGTAAGCTAAGATCTAGCTTGGAGCTAGTTATCGGCTCTATTAGATTTGGCAAGATATAATAGATTCATTAAGTTACCGTGTGTTGCTTCGAATTTTACTTTTTCTGTTTAATTCATGTAACACTCTTATCGCCCAATTTAGATTGATTAGATTCGGCTCTATCTTGTTTGCGATCCACGTGTTGCACACTCAAGTCTTTGGGTTGACATGGCAAGCGAGTCATGCGTTCTCTATAGCCGAATTCAGATCAATCTAGATTGTCACGTGTTGCGGGTTCAAGCTTGTTGATCTTGCATAGATCTTGACAGAACGGGGTATCATGTGGTAGATGCAGGTTTTTGGATTGTCTTAGAGCTAGTCATCTGGTGAACTAAAATTTGATTCAATCTGATAGATTTATCATCCTCGATAATGTGTGTTCCTTCTCTACGGAACCCGATTCGGCTGTACAGCCGTATTCGGTAGTCCCCTCACGAGTGAAATATGTTCATGAGTTTGCTTTAAATAATGTATGCTTTTAGCCTTCCATGTTTAGATTGTATCATGCGTTGGATTGATCTATTCTTGGTTGGTGGTTGTCGTATGGACCTCCCTGGGCCCACTACCTTGGTGGTGTGCGAGGACCGACTACTCGGTGGGCCCCTGAGACTACCCGACTTGCGCTGCACGGCACCTGATGGCGTGAAGCACAAGGACTACAGAGGAGAAGTACTCGGTTAGGAAGCTGTACATGTCCCGCGCTGTATGGAAGACTCCTAGACGTACTCGACTAGTACTCCCTCCCTATTCCGACTTGTAACCCTGCCTCCCGGACTATATAAGGCAAGGCAGGGACCCCTCTCTCATCATCTCATCTCACGGCGTACAATTGCACCATCTTGTAATCGTACCCAATCAATCTAGAGCTACGCAGCATACAGGACGTAGGGTATTACGGACCTCGCGGCCCGAACCTGTCTAAATTATCTGCCACGTGTCTCTTCCTTCGAGTTACCAATCTCAGCGAGGCCATATTCATCTACTTCAGGTACTCCCCTTAGTAGGTTGCCGGTCTAAAACACCGACAGTTGGCGCGCCAGTTAGGGCTCTCGCCCGACATCACATGGCGAACTCGATGGCTCCTGTCTACTTCAAGCCAACCATCGCCTTCAACCGCGGCGACACCTTCGTTTTCGGCGCTTGGGTATGCACTGTTGACAGTGCGGGATCCTTCCAGCGCCGCCTCATGCCGCCCAACCCGGAGACCGGCTTCGTGACACTTCCTGAAGTCGCCACAGGCGAACTCGCCGGCAAGTTCGGCGAAATTTCGTTTTTCGACCATCACGCTGACTTCGAGCTCGGGTCCGCTTCCAACTCGAACTCGACGTCTCCGTTGGCTATCGCATGCGAGCCGGCTACTTAGCCATCGCATGTGGTCTCACCACCCCGCGAGCACTCCACGCGTGGCCCCCGCATCGTCAGCAGGGCCAGCACGGAGGCTCCCTCTTCTCGCCGGGCCGGCAAGGAGCCCGTACCCGAGTACAACTCGGACTCCGACACCTCCCCCGGCCACGCTTCGGACTCCAACCCCCTCTCCGGCTTCTACTCGGACTCCGCGCGAGTTCGACTTCGGGTCGGACCCAGATGATCTCGAGTCCGAGGACAGCACTACAGAGCACCCCTTATCAGGGCCGGCTTCTGGGCTGGTCATAACGTCCACACCTACCGGGAGATTCGTCTACTGGCCATATCGCAAGCCTGCGGACCTGATATGTGGAGACTCATGCTACGTCGCTTACCTCGACTCGCTCCCGTTCCAGGAGGGAACACCGCTTGCCCGAGCTGATTCGTACACCCCAACTGACGTGGCGAGTTCTGAATCCAGTCTTGGGAACCCTAATCGCCAAGTCTTCATGGCTGCAGGCGACACACCAGGACCCTCAGGGACAGCTCAGGACAGGTACCTCGAAGACATCTTCGCAGACGAGTTGTCTGCTGATGCACCCGCATACGAGACCGCTGCCAACAGGGACGCTATATGTGAGCATAACAAGAAGCGCAACGAACGGCGTCGGCGTCTCAGAGACAACCTCCACATCCGCAACCTTGCGGAAGCTCTCGAGGCGGTCGAGAGCAGAGTACACAGTACCCCCGAGCAATGCCTCATGTCGATCACAGCGATCTCATGCCAGGCTCAGGGAATACACGCTGGAGAAGTCATCGCCAAGCTCGCTGAATACGCTTACTTCATACGGGTCGACAACAGGGTCAACCAGCCTCCCCCCGCCAGGAACCGCGACAACAAAGCTACAAGTTGCAGCACTGACCTTGGCCACAACTGTACTCGAGCCGAGCTCCCACCCAGCCCAACAGTACTAGTGCAAACGCCGGCGGACCCTCACAGGGTGGCAATAGCAACTGTAAGGTCGTCCCTCACCGCGCCCCCGGCGGCGGCGGCCGTGACCCTAGAGGTGGCGGCAGCGACGACGGAAGCTCCAACCACGGAGCCAAAAGGAGGGCCGGTGGCGGCGGCAGTCGCGGCGGTCGAGACCACGCGAACAGCCACGCCTCCGAAGCCTCACAGGGCGGCTACGACGCCCGTCAGAAGATTGAAGAGTTGCGACGGAAGAAGTCAGCCACCGCAGGTGACAACGACGGCTTCCCCGCCTTCTCGCCTCGACTTCGCAACTTGCTCCTCCCCGACAAGTTCAAGCCTTTGGGATCACCAAGTACGACGCGAAGCAGGACCCCATCCAGTGGCTCAGGTGCTACGCTCTCTCCATCGAGAACGCTGGCGGCAACAACGACACCAAGTGCCTCTACTTCCCCTTCTGCCTGGACCAAGCCCCACTCACATGGCTCGAGTCGCCGGACAAGCACTCGATCGACAAGTGGGACCAGGCGAAGGAGCAGTTCACCGGCAACTTCGCGGGTGCCATGGGCCGCTCGGGTACTCACATGGACATGGCCATGGTCAAGCAGGAACAAGGCGAGACCCTCCGCAAGTACATGCGCCGCTTCTTCGACAAGCGCGCTACCGTAGTCGACGTCACCGACAAGGAGGTCATCGACCTCTTCCAAGACGGCCTCTACCACCGCCGCACCTTTGAAGACTTCGGTCGCCGCCGCCCCAAGTCCATCCCCCACCTCAAGGACATGATCACGTCCTGGGCGGACGAAGAAGACAAGGCCAACGCCAAGTACGACGCCATCCGTGGCAAGAACAAGCAGAACACGGGCGGCGACAGCAGCAACAACGGGGACCAAGGCGGTCACAACAACAACAGCAACTACTCGGGTCCCAACCGCAAGCGCAAGTTAGACAACACTGTCACGGCTATCTAGCGCCCTGCGAAAAAAAACTCGAAGGAGAACTCCGTCGGCTTCAAAGACTTGCTGAAGGAGAAGTTCCCGTGGCATCTGGACGGCAACCACACCACCGAGCAGTGCTACCAACTCAGGTGAGCACTCAAGAGTACTCCAGAGCCACCGCACCCTCACAACAAGAAAGGCAAGAAAAAGAATGACGGAGACAACGACGACTTCTAGGAACCCGACGAGACTATCAACGTCCTCTTCGGCGGACTACCCAGCAGACGGGAGCAAAAGGCTACTCGTCGAGAAGTCATGAGCATTGAACCAGCGGTCCCGACCCCCCTCAGGTGGTCGGAGGTACCCATTACCTTCTCCCGCGGGGATCAATGGACCAGTTTCTCCGAACCAGGACGGTTCCCACTTGTCCTAAAACCGGTGGTCGCGGGCTCTAGGCTCAACAAGGTCCTCATCGACGGCGGAATTGGGCTCAACGTCCTTTTCACCAAGACCTTGAAGAAGATGAAGCTCGACATCACCCATATGCTCACCAAGAGCAACACCCCTTTCTACGGCATTGTTCCCGGTAACGCGGCTATCCCATTGGGCTCAGTGGTCCTGCCAGTTACCTTCGGGGAATCTCGGGACAACTATCGTACCGAGTACGTCAAGTTCGAGGTCGCGGACTTCGAGACATCCTACCACGCCATCCTCGGCAGACCGGCCATCGCCAAGTTCATGGCGGTGCCTCACTACACCTACTTGGTACTCAAGATGCCAAGCCCAGCAGGTGTACTCTCTCTCCAAGGGGACTTGAAGATCTCGCACGACTGCGACACGGAAGCTGTGGAGATCGCCTCCACAAATCAAGTACCCAACACTATGGTGGAGGTCTACGCCGTGTCGAAGAAACTTGCCACAAGTGAACTCGACATCCCTGAGAAGTCTGACAAAGCCAACAAGCCTCGGCCGGCCGAGGAGGTTCGGTAAAGACGATCGACCTCGGGACGAGCGACAACAAGCAAGACCACCACCATCGGGGCCGGCCTCGACCCCAAATCGGAAGACGCGCTCATCAGCTTCCTCCGGGCTAACCGCGACATTTTCGTGTGGAAGCCAGCGGACATGCCAGGAGTGCCCAGGAGTTGATTGAGCACTGCCTCAACGTCGATCCTAAGGCCACCCCCAAGCGACAACACCTCCGCCATTTTGCCGACGACAGACGGGATGCCATCAAGAAGGAACTCGCCAAACTACTCGCGGCTGGCTTCATCAGAGAAGTCTTCCATCCTGAGTGGCTTGCCAACCCCGTCCTCGTCCGCAAAAAGAACTCGAACGAGTGGAGGATGTGCGCCGACTACACCGATCTCAACAGGCACAGCCCCAAGGACCCCTTCGGGTTGCCGCAGATTGATCAAGTCATCGACTCTTTGAAGGACCGAAACGGCGAACCAGAGAGGGGGGAGTGAATGGGAGCCGATAAAAATTCGTCTCGAAGGAGATGAGAACTCCTACAAGATGAACACAGCTTCCAACACACGTCTCCGACTCAGTACCCAAGTTGGTCAAGCCCACGTAGCCACTTGAGTGCCACTGGACCTAGGAACCAACACACAAACCCTTCCGACCCCAGAACGCAGCGGAACACCAAACCTCGAGTCTACAGACCAACACTGGTCAGACCGGTGAGCTCCACCGGCCAGACCGGTCCCTGCTGGTGATAGTAGGCAACTTCCACTAAGTGTCTTCACACCGGTCAGGCCGGTGTAACACACCGGTCAGACCGGTCCAAGCCTGAAAGCCCCCAAATCACCAAACAGGCCAACCGACCTCCAAACTGACCCAAACTCGAAACAGCAGCAACACAGGACAACAGCGAACACACCTAGACGTTCACCCGAGCAAAAACCCACCGAGGGTTGCACCGGTCAGACCGGTCAAGAGCACCGGTCAGACCGGTGTAGCCTGGGCAGCTCGGGATGAACAGCACCCGCGGGTCAACTCCCCCAAATCCAAACCTCGATCTCCCGAATCGCTCCACGGACTTGAACAAGACTATAGGGATATTAGGAACACCTCATGAGGAGTCCATATCCAAGTTTAATCCCACCAAAACTCATCCAAAAAGGAGGAATCGAAGAAATCCCGCCAAGAGCACCACGAACCCTAGAACCCGGAAAACCCCAAAATCGAGCCCCTTTACTCACGGATTTGGGAGGGGAATCACAGCCCAAAGAACCACGAAGGGTTCCCACAAATTTCCCCCATCAAATCCCCAAGAGAAAGGTCCCGAAGACAACCCAAAGAAATCACCAAGAGAGGGCTCCGAAAATCACCACCAAGAACAACCGGGAACCACACATGCAAACCTTGAGGAACCACGCCGAATCATATATACATGCAACAAAGATTCATACAAGGTCTAGCTTGCCGCCCGATCATCCAACCCTCTCACAAGATCTCACCATGAAGCTCTTAAGCTAGTCCTATGGAAATCCTAGGGAAAATAGGAAGAAAAATAGGAAAACAAATGAGATAGGGTTCCAAGAGTTGGCTACCATCCTCTCACCTCTTGGGCTATATGGAGGCAACCGAAAATCTAAAATATCCTTTCCTAATAACTAGGGATACAAGCCCCTCAAGGGCAGATTTGGAAGTCTTCATGTCTTCTCCATCGGACAGATGCCTGGCGACCGCACCCTGCGTAGCCTCGACGCAAGCCATGTGATCCCGGCGCGTGTCCTCCGCTTCGAAGTCTCCGGACTGCGTCATCGCACACCGGTCAGACCGGTACCCACCGGTCGACCGGTCCGGCACCGCTTCTTGCAAAGACCGTCTTCGGTTCTTTGGTCTTGGCTTTGTGGATTAACTAAGAAACCCAGTGGTTTTCTGGTGAACCACCGGAAACCCTGCGAACTCGGTGTAGCCTCTGCCAATCACGGTCAGCTCCCACGTAGTCCCGACTCGACCTTGGTTTTGAGGCTCAACCAAGAAACCGTCAATGACTTCATCTTCTTTGTTCATGCCACCATGCGGCCCGCACTTGACCCCCGCCGGCCACGGGTCCCTCGAACGAAGCCTACTTGTCTTCTCCACACCTGGAGGCCTCACCGGCGACGACCTTTCGCGCTTGTTCTTCACCTGCACCAACACCAGTCAAGTCGCAACCTGCACCTGCAATACTTAGCCAAGAATCAGACCACACAACGTTGTCAATCACTCATTACACAAGGAAGCGACCATCCACCGGTCCTCGAACCACACATGGTCCTCAATCTCCCCCATATGAGTGCATTGACAACACCCACACGAAAGTAACAAGAGAGAAAGGAAAAGGAAAAGGAACGAACAAAAAGAAACTCCAACAAGCGATCGAAAGCCAAACAGAGGCAAAGAGCAAGATAACTTGAAGAAGATCGGTCTCGGACCCCTTAGTCAAGGGCAATGGCTCGACACATCCGAGACAAAGCAAAGCTCAAGCAAAGAGAGCAAACCACCGAAACAAAGCTTGAACAACCACAAAGAGCTCCCCCTGCACACATGCAAGCTCCCCTTCAACTAATGCACCTCCCCCTGGACGAATGCATGCAAACCAGCTGAAAACAGGGCAGTTGCAGCAACTTCAGCTCACACCGGTCAGACCGGTCATCACCACCGGTCGGGATCGGGTGCCTAACATGTGCACGGGACCGAAGCACTCACACCGGTCGGACCGGTGACCTTGACCGGTCGGGGGCGGGTGCACAATGAGCCCGAAAATGGCTCGAAACCACATGAAAATCTTCTAAATGCATCTAGCAAGCCATTTCAAGCTCAAACTTCTCCCCCTTGTTGGCAATGCATGAATCAAGCCAAAAATGCAAAACTTTCAACCTAGAGCTTCTCAAATAGACAAAATTCAACAAAGAATGCTACACATGTCCAAAAGAGCAAGTTAGATACTCTACGGCTTCGTATCGATCTCAACTACATGATCACCAAGTTTCACAACCATTGAACGAAGCTAAGATGGATTTTGGCAATTTTGCGAAAAACTTGCCTCTCAAGAGCAAAGCCCTACACATGATCAAAGCATATCAAAATGGCAAAGCCACACAAACTTCTTGCTAGGACATCCATTCTAATCATAAGACCATCACAAAGACCGACAAGCACCTCATGTCATGTCAAAGCCACCGAGCCATGTGCCTACTTCTATGTATGAGACTTCTCATTGGTAGGCATCATGCAACGGTTTAGCACCCAAAACAAATTAAATTCAGCACGTATGACATGGGAGCATATTTTCCAAGCATTTTACGTTTCATTTTAAGATTCATAAATGGTACATGAAATGTCTTTGTGACAAAAAGGAAATTATGCTCCTCCACAAGATAAATCAAGAGGGCTAAACATTCATGATGGAAAATGAGCCTTTGGCCCCATATGATCAATAAACTAGCTATCCAATCACAAATTAAGCATAGCCAAACCACTAAAACATGTCAAGATCATATAAAGGCATTTACACATGAGAGAGCATACACGTGACATTATTCATCAACTAACCATAGGATACCAAACAAGCTCACAAAGACATATATCTCATTCCATGGTGAACAATGTATATGAGAGAAGCTTTTCCTAACCAATGCATATGATACAAAATGCATGCAATCTAAGATACAAGGATGCCTATACATCATGTTACATATGCCATGCCAAATGCAAGAAATGCACAAAGGAAACTATACATATGCTACAAAGGAGCTCCCACACACCCAACTCAAGAAATCAAACACACACCAAGTTCTCCCCGCAAACGAGTGAAAGTTGCTTGATCTAGGGGCTTGGTGAATATATCGGCTAGTTGGTCATTGTGGGTACATGGACCAAAGCTATCTTCCCTTTCTCCACATTGACTCTCATGAATTGATACCTCACTTCTATGTGCTTGGTTTTGGAATGTAGCACTGGGTTCTTTGCAACGCTTATGGCACTGGTGCTATCACATTGAAGTGGGACATGGGTATACTCCGCACCAAAGTCACTCATGGTGTATGAAATCCAAAGGAGCTGAGAGCAACAACTAGCAGTGGCAACATACTCTGCTTCGGTAGTGGATTGAGCAACACTCGATTGTTTGCGGGAAGACCAAGACACCAAAGAAGAACCAAAAAACTGGCAAGTCCCAGAAGTGGACTTCCTATCCAACCGACTCCCAGCAAAATCCGCGTCTGATAAACCATGAAGCGCCAAAGAAGAGGACATGGAGTACCAAAGGCCGAAGTCGGGAGTGTGATGCAAGTACCTGAAAATTCGCTTCACCGCTTGCCGATGCGAAGTCCTCGGAGACGCTTGAAAACGAGTGCACAGACACACCGAGAACTGTATGTCTGGCCTCGTGGCCATCAAGTAGAGGAGTGACCCGATCATGCTCTGGTACTCCTTCTGGTCCACATGTTCACCTTCCTCGTCCGCATCAAGAGCTGTAGTCGTACTCATCGGCGTCGTCATAGCCTTGGAGTCCTCCATCTTGAACTTCCGCACAGTGTCCTTGGTGTACTTAGCGTGGTGCACAAATGTTCCTTCCTTTGATTGCTTGATTTGTAGCCCGAGGAAGAACTGCAACTCGCCAATCATGCTCATCTCAAATTCCTTGCTCATATCATCTGCAAACCTTGCAACAAGAGAGTTAGACGAGCCACCAAAGACAATATCATCCACGTACACCTACACAATCAGGATATCTCTCGCCCCCCCTCGGCAAAAACAAGGTCTGATCGACCTTCCCCATCTCAAAACCTCTCTCAAACAAGAACCCCCTCAACCTGCCATACCAAGCTCTAGGCGCCTGCTTCAGCCCATACAGCGCCTTCCTCAACTTGTACACCCGGTGGGCGTACTTCTCACTCTCAAACCCTGGAGGCTGCCTCACATACACTTCTTCCTCCAACACACCATTCAGAAAAGCACTCTTCACATCAATTTGGTGCAACTTGAACCCTTTAGCCACAGAAAAGGCTAGAATGATCCTAATCGCCTCCAAACGGGCTACGGGAGCAAAGGTCTCCTCGTAGTCGATCCCCTCCTTCTGACTGAACCCTTGAGCAACAAGCCTCGACTTGTTCTTCAACCTCACCTTTCTCTCCCTCTTTGTTCTTCCACACCCACTTTGTACCAATCGGCTTACACCCTGGGGGAGGGTCAACCAACTCCCACACCTGATTCCTCTCAAAGTTCTCCAACTCCTCATGCATCGAATTAACCTAATTGTGATCAGATAGCGCGTGTCCAATGTCTTTAGGCTCAAAAGTAGCAACAAACGCAGCATGAGCGAAATGAGAATTGTTCCGAACCCTCGACCGTGTAGTGCGTTCATTCATGTCGCCGATGATCCTCAAAGCTGGGTGATCCACTTGTACTCGCCGGGGAGGTTCTCGCCTCGATGCTACCTCCCCCTCAATATCAGCTTCTCCTCGTTCTTGATTTGTCGTCGTAGGTGTAGCAGAGGGTCCATCCATCATCGTAGTCCAAGTAGTGGGTACATGTTCAGCCGGGGGCACCGCACCACCATCTTCATCATCACCATGTTCATGCTCCTCCTCCTGAAAGATCTCCTCGCCAAACTCATCATCATCTGCACACTCAAAGACAAGCTGACTACGTGGCTCTGTCTCGTCGAAGGTTACCTCGCAAGTCTCCACGATTTGGTTAGTTTCAAGATTGAGCACACGATATGCTCTAGAATGAGATGCATAACCAAAGAAAATACCATCGACAGACCTAGCCTCAAACTTATCCTACTTACTGCCTTTCTTCAGAATGAAACACTTGCAACCAAAGACATGGAAGTGACTCACCTTGGGTGTGCGACCATGCATCAACTCATAGCATGTTTTCTTCATGTGCACTCTGAGGTAGATCCTGTTTGACACATAGCACGCGGTATTCACCGCCTCAGCCCAATACCTCCTCGGAGTCCTATGCTCATCAAGCATCGTCTGAGCCATCTCGCACAAGGTCCTATTCTTCCTTTCCACAACACCATTCTGGGGAGGCGTATACGGACTCGAAAACTGGTGCTCAAGACCCAAGTCATGGCAAAAGGTTTGAAAAAGAGAGTTTCTGAATTCCGAGCCATTATCACTGCGGATTGCTCGTATGGCATCTCTTTGCCTCTCGTTCCTCAACCTCAAGACTAGATCTCGAACAAAACCAAATGTCCCCCCCCTTATCCTCAAGAAAGAACACCCACACATACCGAGAATGGTCGTCCACCAAAACAAGGACATACCACTTCCCACCTGTCAGTGTTTTAGACTGGCAACCTACTAAGGGGAGTACCCGAAGTAGATGAATGTGGCCTCGCCGAGATCGGTAACTCGAAGGAAGAGACACGTGGCACACAATTTAGACAGGTTCGGGCCGCGAGGTGCGTAATACCCTACATCCTATATGCTGCGTAGCTCTGGATTGATTGGGCACGATTACAAGATGGTGCAATAGTGCGCCGTGATGAGGTTGTATGAGATGAGATGATCCTAGAGATCGGTCCTTGCCTCGCCTATATAGTTCGGGAGGCAGGGTTACAAGTCGGAGTAGGGAGAGAGTACTAGCCGAGTACGTCAAGGAGTCCTCCATACAGTGCGGAACATGTACAGCTCCCTAACCGAGTACTACTCCTGAGTAGTCCTTGTGCTCCACGCCATTAGATGCCATGTAGCGCAAGCCGGGTAGTCCTAGGGGCCCACCGAGTAGTCGGTCTTGGTACCCACCGAGGTAGTGGGCCCAAGGAGGTCCATACGACAAGCCCCCAAGTACTTTGTAGTCGAGAAGGATAGCTTCAAGTAGTCTTGACGGCCTTAACGATTAGTCCTCAGGCATCCCCGAGTACTACAAGTCAAAAGTCCTCAAGAGTAGTCGAAGCATCCCGAGGCTGGAATGTACTCTAGCTGATGTTTGAGCAATCCTGAAGTCTTCTCGAGTAGTCCCAAGCGTCCTCGAGTGCTGCCTTCGAAGGTCTTCAAGAAATGCCTGCCTTGTCTTGGAGCCGGAGCTGATATGGAAGTGCGATTGCAAAATCGCACTCCATATGGAGTAGCCCCCGAGCCTTAGGTTGAGCCGCAGGCTCTGGCTGAGGGTCCATCTGAAGTTTTGGCAAGAAAATCCCGAAAAATCCGGAGAGAAAAACTGAAGGACACGTGGCACGGAGCCCCCGAGCCTTGAGTCGAGTACTTCCTCTCGAATTGAAGGGTCATCTTGAAGAATGTGTCCTGGGATGCTCCTGAGTCTTGTCGCTTCCCAGGTAGTCGAGTAGAGGTAGCCGAGCCCCCGAGGTGAGACGCGTCGACTAGTAGAATACGAAGGGTCACACTGAGCCGCTGAGTCAGCCGCGCGTGGACTTATCCACCCGGCCGTTGCGGAGCCGGTTTGACTTATAAATAGAAGCCAAAACCCTTAGGGATTTTCACCCATCCGAGCTGCAGTCATTTCGTTTCCATCTGGGATAGATCTATTTCCAGCGCACGCTGCCGCCTTAGTAGATCCAAGTGCGCCGCCACCCTAAGCTTTCAGGGTAGCCCCCGAGCGGATGCGCGTGAAGACACCCTATACTTGGAGAATGAAGCCTTCACCGTCCAAGTCTGCGAAAGCCGCCGGGAAGAAGAGGGGCCGCGAAGAGGCCGCCGCCGCTGCCACTGGAGCAGCGCCGGCAATGTCTCCACCACGAGCCGATCCAAGCCGTGAGTGGAAAAAGTCAAAGGTGAAGACCGAAGATCTCTTGGCCCTTCTGAACAGCGGTTTCATCCGGGAGGAGGAAGTTGATATGTGGAGGGCCGTTGCCGGAGATCCATATCCAATGGAGAAAGCCGAAGACGAGATTCCAATGTTTGTGCGGTTCGTGGAGCGCGGACTCGCGCTCCCGGCGAGCGATTTCTTCAAGGGCCTCCTCGGGTACTATGGAGTAGAGTACCTGAATCTGAATCCGAACGGTATCTTCCATACCGCGGTCTTCGTGCACTTCTGCGAAGCTTTCCTTGGGATCAAGCCGCACTGGATCCTCTTCCGGAAGTTCTTCCGAGTGAAGCCGCAGCCAAGCGCCACCAATCCAAGAGTAGTCGGAGGGGCCGGCATCCAGTTGAGAGAAGATGCCGCGGAGCAGTACCTGGCGTACAAGCTCGTTGACTCCAACACAGATTGGAAGACGAGGTGGTTCTACATCACTAACCACCACCCCGTCCTGCCGAAGCCGAGCGGAAGGCAGCCAAGGCACCGCGGGTGGTGGAACACGGAGCCCACCATGCAAGAAGGGATCCAGCTTCCCGAGCTACTGGCACGCATCAAGTTGCTCAGGGAAGCTGGACTGAGGGCCGAGCATGTGGCCTTCAGTTTCATGAAGCGGATGGTGCAGCCACTGATGGCTCTAGACACCTTGGGCTTCGAGTACACCGGCGACGACGACACGTCGCGGATGCCCGGAGCGGAGATGGACGACGACGACATCATCAAGAGGCTGACGCGGATCTTCAAGGATATGCCGCCGTACACGGCGTGCCATGTCCAGGAGTACTCCGCCGCACGCCCGCCAAAGGAGGTGAGTAGTCGTGCTACCCCACTCGAGTAGTCCTTGCTTGGAGTGGATGTGCTAATGTCGTGTGTCTTGCAGGATGACTTGAAAAAGTTCGTCTCCGAGCCCCAGCCGCCCCCTCATGGGATCGAGATCCCGCAGGAAGGGAAAACCAAGGCCAAAGAGTGGCGAGGAGCCGGCGAAGGCGATGACACCGTCGTTGTGGAGGACTCCACCGATGACGACAATGACGATGACGACTAGGAGACGTTGCAGGACCGCTTTCAGTTGCGGTCGAGGTTTAGCCGTCAAGGCTTACCTCATGTACCTCTTGTACAAGACCCGCCGGCTAGCCTGGAGGCTAGCCTGGCTGCGCCGCCACGGAAGCCGCGCAACCCCGCCCGGAAGCGGGTGACGAAGAAGATGAAGGTCACGGAGACCACACCTCAAGAGGTAAGATGTCTTGACTAGAGTAGTCGAGTACCCATCGTATGAGTACACTTGCTGATGAGTTGTCTTCCTTGTATGCAGGAGGTGCCGCCAGCGGAGCCCGTCGAGGAGGGCGACGAAGGCGATTGTAACACAGTGGGGGAGCCGGCCGGAAGTCGTAGTCCAGCCCCCACTGTCGAGGAGCTCTTGGCGCAGTTGGAGCGCCAGGCCCCTGCTCCACAGGGGAGCACGGAGCCCGTAGCCACTGCCGTTGAAGAGGTGGTGACTACAGGAGCGCAGGAGGGCACTGCGCCGACCGCCGTTGCTGCGGAAGAGGCGGTGGCCGCAGGGGCGCAGGAGGAGGCGCCCGCCGAGGCTGGACTGGTAGACATTGCGAGCATCCTCGGTGCCCCGGCCGTGACAATAGTCTGGTCAAACTTGTAAGTACTGCATCGTCCTGAGTAGTACTTGTTGTAGTAGTCGAGGTTGACTGACGACCAATTGTGTGTGCTTCTGCAGGAAATCGACTGATCTGTCCTGGGAAGGGGATGAACCCTCTTCGGCGGTGGCGGAAGAAGTCGCGTCGCCCGCCGAGGAGTCCGCTCCTGCGTCCCAGGCGGTGCCCGAGCCACCGGCTACCGAAGCGCCGTTGCCGGAGGCCAGCGTAGTTGAAGGTGAGTACTCTTCTGGAGCTGTAGAGCTCCTCGAGGAGTAGTCGTGGTCGCTAATACACTTGTCTTCTCTTTGACAGGTGCCGAGGCCGAAAGGAGTGACATCCCTGCGGGGGTGCCAATGCAGAAGTCGACACCAGGCGTGCCGGAGGCTCCCGGGGGAGCCCTCGAGCCTATGGAGGAAGTCATCGAGGAAGCCGTCATGGCGGCTGGAGGAGAGGGGGTCACCACGTCGCCAGAGATCGCTCTGGAGGTGGCTATCCGTTCCCCGGAGATTCAGGACGCAGAGCCCATCCGCTCTACGCCGATGACGGAAGCCGCCGCGAGTAGTCGTGGCGGGATAGAACTGCTCGCGGACGATCTTGTCGACCCGGCGACGGTTGCTAAGCACCTGGAGGCAGTCCGCCAGGCCGAGCAGTGGATGAAGGTAAGTAGCCTTAGCTTTCTGAGTAGTCAATCATGTGTCGTTGAGTACTCGTTGACGTGTGTTGTCTGTGTAGGACGTCGCGGAGAGGTCCCGCGAGAAGTCCAACATGCTGCAAGGCTTTGGCGACACGGTGCTCCGGGCTAAGGCACTGGAGGAACAGCTTTTGAAGTCACGGAAGCACGCAACCGCCATGCAGTCTAGGCTCGACGCCGCCTTTGCCAAGTACCACAATGATGTCCAAGAGTTGCAGGCAAAGGGCGATGACATGGTGCGGAAGAACAAGAGCCTCCGCAACAAGAACAAAGGTACGCCGCTGGACTTGTCGAGTAGTTGTTGGAGGTCGAGAGGTAGTCTCACCCGCTGTACTGTTGCTGTGTTGCAGAGCTTGAGGGCCAGGTGGAGCAGCTGAAGTCCTCGGAGGCGAGCATGAAGAATCTCTTCTACCGGGAGCAAGAAGCCCGCCAGGTACTCGAGCTCGACTATAAAGAACTTGCCTTTGAGTGCGAGAAGCACATGGAGCTCCGGATTGCCTCTGACCGCGATCTCGTCAACTGCTACAAATCAATGCAGAAGTTGAATGGAGACTGCGAGGCACTGTGGGCCCAACTGAAGGATCTTGAGGACGCCGCGCTGCCGATCGCAAGGCTCCTGGTGCCGCACCCGGGCGGCCCCAAGATTGCTCCGCTGGTGGATCGCCTGAGGGAAGCCCCCAGCAGGCTGGCGGCCTATGTGAAGCACATGCCGAGGTCGATCCCGAAGTAGGTCCTGGCCTTCATGAAGTCTTACTTCCCGAAGGCCCTGGTGGAGGTAGTCGGTGGCGGGGTAGCCGCCAACTGTACTGATGAGCAGTAATCGGAGCTGCTGGAGCAGATGGCTCCCATCGCGGAGCAAGTAGCTGATAAGCTTAATCCCCAGTAGCCCTGTAATAGGTAGCTAGTAGCCATGGTTGTACAGAAACAATTGTAATGTAATTGCTTAAGTATTAATGAAAGGAAATTTCCAGCAATGAGTACTCGTAGTCGCGATCTCAGAGTGGGGAGCCCCATCGTGGAGTAGATGCGAGTAGTCGTACTCGGCGGTAGTCTCGTTAAGGGAAGTAGACAGTAAAGAACTTGATGAACAATCAAACTTTATTACTGAAGAAGTACACCTGGATGGCCAGGGCCGTAGTTACAGAATAGTCGCCTGGACCCGGAGGCCGCTTACAGCTGAGTAGTGCTAGGGCGGGTAGCCGCTTACAGCAGTAGATCCGTAGGTAGCCGTGTAGGCTGGATCGTAGATCCGTAGGTAGCCGTGTAGGCTGGATCTTAGTGTGTGGTCTCTCGGTAGACCGTTGCTAGAGTCCTTGACGCTCGTCGCAGACCCGGGATCCGTAGGTAGCCGCGGGGGCCGGATCTCGGAGAGGAGTAGTCCGGAGGCCCGGAGCCAGGACCCGGAGGCCGCTTACGGCGGAGGGGTGTTGATGTAGTCGTGTAGACTTGAACCCCGGAGTAGTCGTGCAGACTAGGCGTAGAACCGACAGAGCTGGTCGACGTTCCACGATTTGTTGATGTCTTCGCCTTCAAGTGTTTGGAGGAGGTAGGAGCCCGGCCCAGTCACCTTTGCGACGGTGAAGGGACCTTCCCAGGGGGAGCTGAGCTTGTGTAGTCCTTCCGTGTTCTGGATACGGCGGAGGACAAGATCACCAACGTTGAAGGAGCGTTCCTTGACGTTGCGATCATGGTAGCGTCGGATACCCTCCAGGTACCTTGCTGATTGGACGAGGGCAGCGCAGCGAGCCTCTTCGAGGCTGTCGATGTCAACTCGTCTCGTCGTCTTCTCGAGATGCCTTCGTCGTAGTGCTCCACTGCCGGTGAGTTCCATATGACGTCGGCAGGGAGGATTGCTTCGGAGCTGTAGACCAGGAAATAAGGGGATTGCCCCGTTGGTTTGGATGGCTGAGTCCGTAGCCCCCAGAGTGCGTTGGGTAGTTCCTTGACCCACTTGCCCCCTTTGGAATTAGCAACGTCGTGTAGCCGCTTCTTGAGAAGCGTCGAGCACCATCCCATCGGCGCGCTCAACTTGTCCGTTGGCCCGAGGATGGGCAAGGCGAGACGTATCGGACGTCGATCCCGCCGTTCTCGCGTACTCCCGCAAGCCGGTGGTTGTTGAAGTTGGAGCCCGGATCCGTGATGATGCGGTGGGGTAGTCCGTAGCGATGTACGAGTTCATCCGGAAGTCGAGTACTGTCGGCCTTGGGGCATGTTACGGCTTGACCACGATCCACTTGGTGAACTTGTCGATGGCCACCGATACTCCGTTGAAACCACGTGGCGCGGTTGGCGGTGGCCCAATCATGTCGAGCCCCCGGCGGGCAAAGGGCCAGGTTGGCGGTATGGTGACTAGCTTGTAGGCTGGGACGTGTTGCTGCTTGGCGAAGTACTGGCATCCTTGGCACCTTCTGACGAGTTCTTCGACATCGCCCAGAGCTGTGGGCCAGTAGAAAGCTCGCCGGAAGGCTTTGCTGACTAGCGTGCGTGAGGACGCGTGGTTGTCGCAGACGCCCTTGTGGATCTCCTCCAGGATGTCCTTGCCTTCTTCTCGAGGGACGCACTTCATGAGTACTCCGGAAGATGCGCCCCGCTTGTAAAGCTTGTCTCCGACGAGGACATAGGACTTAGCGCGGCGGGACAAGTCGCTCGGCCAAGTTCTTGTCGGAGGGAACCTTCGCTTGCCGAGGTAGTCGATGAAGGATTGCCTCCGGTCCACGTCGATCATCATAACCTCCCGCCCGGCCTTTTGGGTGAGGCCGGGGGCAGTGGTCGGTGGCGCCGGCTCCGGGATGGATGGCGCGTGAAGCTCGTGAACGAAGACACCCGCTGGTACTTGCGCGCGGGTGGATCCAAGCTTCGAGAGGACGTCCGCTGCAACGTTGTTGTCACGGACGATGTGGTGGAACTCGAGACCGTAGAACTTGTTCTCGAGCTTGCGGACTTCTAGGCAGTAGGCATCAATGTTCTCCTTGTTGCGGTCCCAGGACTTGTTGACTTGGTTGATGACCATTGCGGAGTCACCGTAGACTAGTAGCCGCTTGATGCCCAGTGAAGCCGCGAGGCGGAGCCCGTGTAGGAGAGCTTCATACTCGGCTTCGTTGTTTGAGACCTTCCAGAAGATCTGCAGGACGTACTTGAGTTGTTCGCCCGTTGGAGATATCAGGAGTACCCCTGCACCTGCGCCCTCGAGGTTGAGTGAGCCGTCGAAGTACATCACCCAATGCTCTGGTCGCACGGTGGGAGTAGGTAGCTGGTTCTCGCGCCACTCCACCATGAAGTCGACTAGCGCCTGCCACTTGATGGCTGTGCGTGGCTTGAAGTCGGTGGTGAGGGCGCCGAGCTCGACTGCTCACTTGGAGATTCTTCCAGTAGAATCTTGGTTCCGCAAGATGTCGCCGAGCGGGTAGTCGGTGACAACGGAGATCGAGTACAGCTGGAAGTAGTGTCGTAGCTTCTGCGAGGTGATGAGTACTGCGTACAGGAGCTTCTGCACAGGCTGATAGCGTGCCATGGACTCTGATAGAACCTCGCTGACGAAGTAGACTGGGCGCTGGACTGGGTAGGCGTGGCCGTCTTCTTGCCGCTCGACAACGATGGCAGATGCGACCACATGAGTAGTCGCAGCTAGGTAGAGCAGTAGCTGCTCGCCCTTGTGAGGAGCCGTGAGGATCGACGGCTTCGATAGGAAGTCCTTGAGCTGGGCAAGGGCTTGATCCGCCTCTGGAGTCCACACGAACTTCTCTTGATGCTTAAGTAGTTTGAAGAAGGGGAGTCCCCGTTCTCCGAGCCTCGAGATAAATCTGTTCAGTGCTGCCATGCACCCGGTTAGCTTCTGGACGTCTATGATGCTCGTGGGAGCTTTCATGCTGGTGATGGCGGAGATCTTCTCGGGGTTGGCTTCAATTCCTCGCTCGCTGATGATGAAGCTGAGTAGTTTGCCCAAAGGTACGCCGAAGACGCACTTGTTCGGGTTGAGCTTACAGCGATACTCGCGCAGTGATGCGAAAGTCTCTTCAAGGTCGTCGATGAGGGTACTGGTGTTTCTGGTCTTGACGACCACGTCGTCCACGTAGGCTTCGACGTTCTTGTTGAGTTGCCTCTTGAAGTTTGCCTGGATAGCTCGTTGGTCGGTAGCGCCGGCGTTCTTCAACCCGAAGGACATGGTCGTGTAGCAGTATGCGCCAAATGGGGTGATGAACGCGGTCTTCTCCTGGTCTTCTTCCTTGATCGCGATCTGGTGGTACCCGGAGTAGGAGTCGAGGAAGCGAGAGCGGTCGCGCCCCCCACCGTGGAGTCGATGACTTGATCAATCCGCGGCAACCCGAAGGGCTCCTTGGGGCAGTGCTTGTTGAGGTCGGTGTAGTCGACGCACATCCTCCACTCGTTCGAGTTCTTCTTGCGGACGAGGACGAGGTTGGCGAGCCACTCAGGATGGAAGACTTCTCTGATGAAGCCAGCCGCGAGTAGTTTGGCGAGTTCCTTCTTGATGGTGTCCCGTCTGTCGTCGGCAAAGCGTCGGAGGTGTTGTCACTTGGGGTGGCCTTAGGATCGACGTTGAGGCAGTGCTCAATCAGCTCCCTGGCACTCCTGGCATGTCCGCTGGCTTCCACGCGAAGATGTCGCGGTTAGCCCGAAGGAAGCTAATGAGCGCGTCTTACTATTTAGGGTCGAGGCCGGCCCCGATGGTGGTGGTTTTGCTGGGATCGCCTATTCCGAGGTCGATCGTCTTGACGAGTACCTCGTCAGGTGGCTGAGGCTTGTTGGCACTGTCAGACTTCTCTGGGATGTCGAGTTCACTTGTAGCAAGCTTCTTCGACGCAGCGTAGACCTCCATCATCGCGTTGGGTACTTGATTTGTAGAGGCGATCTCCACGGCTTCTGTATCGCAGTCGTGGGAGATCTTCATGTCCCCTTGAAGGGAGAGTACACCAGCTGGGCTTGGCATTTTGAGTACCAAGTAGGTGTAGTGGGGCACCGCCATGAACTTGGCGATGGCCGGTCTGCCGAGGATGGTGTGGTAGGAAGTCTCGAAGTCCGCGACCTCGAACTTGATGTACTCGGTACGGTAGTTGTCCCGAGATGCCTCGAAGGTAATCGCGGACCACCGAGCCCGGGAATAGACGCGTTGCCGGGGACGATGCCGTAGAAGGGCGTGTTGCTCTTGGTGAGCATGTGAGTGATGTCGAGCTTCATTTTCTTCAAGGTCTTGGTGAAAAGGACGTTGAACCCGCTTCCACCGTCGATGAGCACCTTGTTGAGTTTGGAGCCCGCGACCACTGGCTTTAGGACGAGGGGGAACCGTCCCGGTTCGGAGAAAGTCGGTCCATTGATCCGAGCGGGAGAAGGTGATGGGTACCTCCGACCACCTGAGAGGAGTCGGGACCGCTGGCTCAATGGACATGACTTCACGACGGGTAGCCTTCTGCTCCCGTCTGCTTGGTAGTCCACCGAAGAGGACGTTGACGGTCTTGTCAGGCTCTTGGAAGTCGTTGTTGTCGCCGTCCTTCTTCTTGCCCTTTTGGTCGTGAGGGTGTGGTGGCTCTGGCGTATCCTTGAGTGCATGCCTTAGTTGGTAGCACTGCTCGGTGGTGTGGTTGCCGTTTGGATGCAACGGGCACTTCTCCTTCAGCAGGTCTTTGAAACCGCCGGAGTTCTTCTTCGAGTTCCCTTTCGCAGGGCACTGGATAGCTGCGACAGTGTTGTCTGGCTTGCGCTTGCGGTTAGGACTCGAGTAGTTGTTGCTGTTGTTGTTGCCACCGCCTTGGTTCGCATTGCTGCCGCTGCCGCCGCCTTGGTTCTGCTTGGTCTTGCCACGGATGGCGTCATATTTGGCGTTGGCCTTGTCTTCTTCATCTGCCCAGAACGTGATCATGTCCTTGAGGTGGGGGATGGACCTAGGGCGGCGATGACCGAAGTCTTCAAAGGTGCGGCAGTGATAGAGGCCGTCTTGGAAGAGGTCGATGACCTCCTTGTCGGTGACGTCGACGACGGTAGCGCGCTTGTCGAAGAAGCGGCGCATGTACTTGCGGAGGGTCTCGCCTTGTTCTCGCTTGATCATGGCCGTGTCCATGCGAGTACCCGATCGGCCCATGGCGCCCGCGAAGTTGGTGGTGAACTGCTCCTTCGGCCGGTCCCACTTGTCGATCGAGTGCTTGTCCGGCCGACTCGAGCCATGTGAGTGGTGATTGGTCCGAGCGAAAGGGGAAGTAGAGGCACTTGGTATCGCTGTTGCCGCCAGCATTCTCGATGGAGAGGGCGTAGCACCTGAGCCACTGGATGGGATCCTGCTTCGCATCGTACTTGGTGATCCCCAAAGGCTTGAACTTGTCGGAGAGGAGCAAGTTGCAAAGTCGAGGTGAGAAGGCGGGGAAGCCGTCGCCGTCGCCTGCGGTGGTCGACTTCTTCCGCCGCAGCTCCTCAATCTTCTGGCGGGCATCGTACCCGCCCTGCGAGGGGCCAAAGGTGTGGCTATTCACGTGGCTTCGGCCGCCGCGACTGCCGCCGCCGCCAGCCCTCCTGTTGGCTCCATGGTTGGAGCTTCCGCCGCCGCCGCCGCGCGTCGGGATCGTGGCCGCCACCGCCGGCCGGAGTGCGAGGGGGACAACCTCGCGGTTGCATCGTTGTCACGCGCGTGGACGTCCGCCGGCGTTGGAGCCGGTGCGGTTGGGTTCGGGCCGAGATGTCGGCCCGAGTACGGTTGGGACCGTTGCCGGCCGCCGCGACTCGTAGCCTTGTTGTCGCGTTGCCCGGCGGGGGAGGTCAGGTTGACCCCGTTGTCGACTCGCATGAAGTAGGCATCTTCAAGCAAGCTTGGCGATGACCTCCCCCAACGCGGATGCCCCGAGCTCCGACGTGCGATCGCTGTGATCGACATGAGGCATTGCTCGGGGGTAGTGTGGATTCTCGCTCTCGACCGCCTCGAGAGCTTCCGCAAGGTTGCGGACGGGGAAGTTGTCGCGGAGGCGTCGGCGACGTTCGCTGCGCTTCCGGTTGCACTCACGTCGAGCGTCTCTGTTGGCGGTGGTCTCGTCTGCCAGAGCGTCAGCAGAGAGCTCGTCGGAGGAGATGTCTTCGAGGTACTTGTCCTGAGCCGTGCCTGAAGACCCTGGGGTGTCGCCGGCAGCCATGAAGACTTGGCGATCAGGGGTGCCGAGGCTGGACTCAGAAACCGCCACCTCAGTTGGTGTGTTTGAGTCAGCCTGGGCAAGTGGCGTTCCCTCCTGGAACGGTAGCGAGTCGATGTAGGCGATGTAGCGCGAGTCTCCACTTATCAGGTCAGCAGGTTTGCGGTCTGGCCAGTAGACAAATCTCCCGGCCGGTGTGGATGTTATAACCAGCCCAGAGGCCGGCCCTAACAAGGGAAACTCAGTGGAGTCGTCCTCGGACTCAGGCTCCTCAGGGTCCGACCCGAAGTCGAACTCGTAATCGGGGTTCGAGTAGAACTCGAAGAGAGGGCTGGAGTCCGAAGCGAGACCGGGGGCGGCGTCGGAGTCCGAGTTGTACTCGGGCACGAGTTCTTGCGAGGCCCCGCGCGAAGAGGGAGCCCCCGTGCGGGCCCGGCTGGAGGTGCGGGGGCCACGCGTGGGGCGCTCACGAGGTGAGGGGACCGCCTACGATGGCTGAGCAGCCGGCTCGCATGCAATGGCCCATGGAGACGTCGAGTTCGAGTTGGAGGTGGATTCGAGCTCGAAGTCAGCGTGGTGGTTGAAGAGCAAAATTTCGCCGAACTTGCCGGCGAGTTCGCATGTGACAACTTCAGGAAGCGTCACGAAGCCGGTCTTCGGGTTGGGCCGCATGGTCGCGCCGCCGGGAAGGAGCCCGCGCCGTCGGCACATGCGGACCCAAGCGCCAACCACGAAGGTGTCGCCACGGTTGAAGGCGACGGTTGGCTTGAAGTGGACCGGGGAGCCGTCGAGTTCGCCATGTGACCTCGGGCGAGAGCCCCTACCCGGCGCGCCGACTTTCGGTGTTTTAGACCGGCAACCTACTAAGGGGAGTACCCGAAGTAGATGAATGTGGCCTCGCCGAGATCGCAGAACTCGAAGGAAGAGACACGTGGCACACAATTTAGACAGGTTTGGGCCGCGAGGTGCGTAATACCCTACGTCCTGTATGCTGCGTAGCTCTGGATTGATTGGGCACGATTACAAGATGGTGCAATAGTGCGCCGTGATGAGGTTGTATGAGATAAGATGATCCTAGAGATCGGTCCCTGCCTCGCCTTATATAGTCGGGAGTGTGGTTACAAGTCGGAGTAGGGAGAGAGTACTAGCCGAGAACGTCTAGGAGTCCTCCATACAGTGCGGAACATGTACAGCTCCCTAACCGAGTACTACTCCTGAGTAGTCCTTGTGCTCCACACCATTAGATGCCATGTAGCGCAAGCCGGGTAGTCCCAGGGGCCACCGAGTAGTCGGTCCTGGTACCCACCGAGGTAGTGGGCCCAGGGAGGTCCATACGACACCACCCGCATATCGCACACGAGCTGGGCCAACAAGGTCCATATGGAGCAGCTCGCATGGACGCTTAGTCATCACATCGGTGAGAGGCGGGTGAGAAGAGGCTACCATTGCATGCCTACACGGCGCACAAACCAACTCTTTCTCAAGCCTCAATCGTGGCAATCCTCGGACCAAATTGAGTTTACTCAAGCGAGACAAAAGGTCAAAGCTCAAGTGACCCAACTTCCTATGACACTTCCACAACTCACTCGAAGAACCAGCCAAGAAACAACGCTCCACACCAGAAGACTAAGAAAAATCAGCATGAAACACCTGACCCTCAGGAACGACTGTTAACACCAAAATTTGGTAAGGAGTCTGACTTGTGGGTCCGGTTCGATAAAGAGTCCGTTTGGTGGAAGGAAGGATATTTCTAGAGATATTCGGCAAAGAGATCTGCGGTCGGCTATCTGCTCCGGTTCGGCAAAGGAACAGTAGAGCTGATTTTGCGGGATTGGATGGTGACGTGGCTCAATCAGGGAGGAAGAATGGATGGATAGGCGATCAAGCTTAGAGATAAGTTAGGCAACAAATCCATTCGAGGTTGTACTTGACGAGGGTATAAATATGACCCCGAATGTATGTAAAAGGAGGATCATTCTTCAATACACACCGGCCTTACGCCAAACCCTGAGAGTCCTTTGTCGTGTCGTCGAGATCTTCGAGAGGGCCAATCGATCCGTCGACCTCCGTGAGTACCGGCAACCTTGTATCATGTCTAGTATCATGCGGTGGATTTAGATCCGATGCAAGTAGTCTTGTTACCATGCTTCGTGTCATGCGGTAGATTCAAGCTTGGTTCAAGAGGGTTTCTTGTTAGGTCATGAGCCATGCGGTGGGCTAAGATCTAGCTTGAAGCTAGTTATCGGCTCTATTGGATTTTGGCAAGATCCAATAGATTCATTAAGTTACCCTGTGTTACTTCGAGTTTTTACTTTATGTTTAGATTCATGTAACACTTTTGCCCAATCTAGGTGGGTTTGAATCGGCTCGCTCCTTTTGTGATCCCTGTATGGGTAGATTTCATGTTTTAACACGTGGATATTGTGCCTTCCGATAGCCCAAACTGAATCGATCTAGGTTGTTACGTGTTGTGGGTTCAAGCTTGCCATTGTTGGTATAAATCTTGAAAGAACCGGGTATCATGCGGTAGATGCAGGTTTTTGGGTTGCTTTAGAGCTAGTCATCCGGTGGATTAGATTTCGAATCAACCTGATAGATTTATCCGCGTGGTAATGTTCGTTCCTTCTTCATGGACCCCGAATCGGCTGTTCAGCCATATTCGGTTATGTTTCTCCACGAGTAAAACACGTGCGCAATTCATGCTTTAAATAATGCATGCTTTTAGCTTTCCATGTTTAGATTGTATCATGCGGTGGATAGATCGATTTGTGGAAAGTGGTACAATTTTATGCAAGTTGTATCATGCGGTGGATAGATTTGTTTTGGCATCGTACCTGACGGATCTCTAAGTACCTAGACATGCGGTAGACTAGTGCTTTGGATCTATGCATGCTTGTTTATTACATGCTTGCGTTCGTGCTTTACTTCATTCATTTATTTAACATTGTTATTATGGGATCGGTCATATATCGTGTTTATGTATTGTTGACCAAACAAAGACCGATTACCATCATGCTTACGTCATCCATTCGGCAGTATTGTTTCTTCCCCTCACAAGTTCCCCTGGTTTCAATTCTTCGGCAAATAGCTTTTATATAGCTATGTGTCATCTCGCATGGCTTCTTAGCCGTAAATATGGAACTGTTTGGTACCACCCGGCAAGTTCCAAGCTTTGGTATTTACCTTCTCTATCTTTTGTTAATTTTCAGGAAAAATTGACTGGCACGTCATCTCTACTCTTTGCGCGTGCGAAGCCAGCTTGTTCGGCTTGCTGTGTGTTTGGCGCTAGGTGCACTTTTTGCGTCAACACACTTTTTGGCACGCCCAGGGGACCAACAACTCGAATAGATCAAGATGCCCGAGATCGCGGACATCATGGACGTCAACCCGGAAGACCTATCTCCCGAGCAAAGGCGCAACTCCGGACGCCATGGACCGGTTTCGGCGAAATGTCTGTCGTCTTTCAAGAAGAATAGGAGTGGTGTCCCATACTTGAAGAACGAGATGCCCAGAGTGTTGCCGCCGGGGGAGAGCGATGCTACGGTCCAGCGGAGAGAAAGAAGGAGTGCATGCGGGTGTTCCAAGAATCCGCAGATTACATGTTGAGCAAGCACAACAAGGCTTTCCTCAGTGCGCTCCAGCAGATGATGGTGGCCATCTTCGGCCCTGGCATGGAACAAGCGTTTAGCAAAGCGCCCGTCCAGGGAGGCATGTGGAACTGGGCGAATCAAGCTCCTACCGCCACTTCGGAGCCCGCCAAGGTGCGGCCTCCTCCCCAAAGCGCTGGAAGTCAAGCTTTCCAGCCTCCTCCACAAGCCACTGGGAAACAGCCGGCTCGGCCCTCCACTCGGCAGCCCTCGGGACGCCCAATCCGGCCACCACGCGCGAAGGGACACGGAGTCGGCCCCGTGCAACGCCCGAATCCATACCGGCCCACGTACGGAGACTTAGCATTCGGCTCGCCCGCGCCCCGCTCACTTCCGGTCAGAGGATCGCTCCGGCGAGCAATTGGTTGCAGAGAAACCTGTACGGCGGAGGCTACCACGAGGTGGGAAACTACGGGGCATTTGACGCTTTCCCACATCCGGGATACGCGCCACCGCAGCGCGCAAGAGGACGACGCCCGGCGCGGAAGATGGCCGATTTGATGCAAAATCGAGTTCGGCCTCAAGCCAAAAATGCAAGGACCCGCCTATAAGCCGCCGTTCCCAGAATGGTACTACAATGTGCTCTTGCCGCCAAGGGTGAATGTCACACCCTGAAATTTCCAATTTCAGGATGTGAATAGAAAGAATAATTAAATAACGATTTTCTCATAATTTTAAAATTTTTCCAACATTTATTTTTCTTTACAGGGAATATAGTATAGGAAAAAAATCCTTTGATTGATTTTCTAAATTAAATAAAAGTTATGTGTGTTGCATTCATGCCGATGCATCTAGTGGTTCTTGAGTGCAAAAAGGGTTCAAAAATGCGTTTAGGAGCTGTCCCAACTCCCCCCGAGAATTTTCCTGGATTTTTCCGGAATTTATTCTCATTTTCTTTGAGCTATTTCTATTTATTAGAAGGCTCTAAAATCTTTTTCATGAGCACCAAATGCTTTATTTGGGTTGTTCGTGTCTTATCTATCCCCGGGAATTTTCCTGGAATTTTTGTGATTTTCTCGAGTATTTTTCGTGCTTTAAAATAATTTACGAATTTTCTCGGATTATTTTTCGCATTGGAAATAAATCTCGGAAAAAAAAAAAGAAAATCTATCCTATCGGGCCGAGCCCGGAGGCCCGACCCGGTCCGCCGCAGCCCGCGCGGGGCCCATCCGGGCCCGGCCATCGCGGCCGGCCAGGGCGCCGCCGCCGGCCTCCCATCGGCGTGCGTGCGTCGTACGCCGGGAGCGCCCGCGCCTATTTAAGGCGGTCCCGAGCCCCCACGCCCTAGGCCGCATCCCCCGCCGCCAAACCCGCGCGCCGCCGCCGCACCGAGCCGGCGAGCTCGTCGCCGGCCGGATCCCGACCGCCGCCGTGCCTCGATTTGCCGGGCGTGGAAGGCGATAGAGCAAGCCGCGACCGCCACAAGCATCCCCTCGTGCGTGCCCGTCCCGCCGCCGCCGAGTCACCGTCGGACGCGCCGCCCGCACCGAGCCGACGGCTAGCCGAACCGCCGCGCCGCCCCTTCTCGCATTCCGCCCGCCTCCGTTGTCCTCCGCCGTAGGTGAGCACCTCCTCACGTTCCCCTTGATCTCCTCTACCCGTTCCTAGCCTCGGCCGAGCTTCTCGTCGCCCGAGCGCCGGCGCCCTAGGGTCCACGCCCGCCGGCGGGGATGCTCTCCTCGTCCTCCGTCCCCGACCGGTTGGGATAGAGGAAGAAGAAAGAAGTTTTTGCACATAACCCCCGTGTTCCTCCGAATCGCTAGAGCCAAGTGTGTGTCTTAGATCTTTTGCGGATAACCTCATATATTTGTTAGATCTTCACCACCGTATCCAACTCAAGCACTTTTTTCAAATCTAACCCCCCGCATTAGATCTATTAGCGAGCACCGTTTGATGTGTCTCGGGAATCTTCCTTGCTAATCCCTAAAATCTATAGTTAATCGCGTAAAGGTCCTTCCAACCTTGTTTTCTTCATACCTTGCACGTTTTAGCTCCGATTTAATCCGTTCAAGTTGCGTTAGGTCCATAATAATGTAAAGCACGCGTTAGTGGTGTGTTTTCACCATGTTTTGTTTCTGAAAATAAAATTAATATTAATTTTGATTAATGACTAGCTATGCATGTCTTTTCCAAATAAAAGCTATATAGATCTATATATCGTTTTTCATAATAAAATTTAAATATATTAATGATTACTTTACATGCTTTTATGAATAAAAGTTAATTAGATCTTTTACTCGGTTTTCCACAAGTCAAATATTAATTTGCTTAATGATTAATTAACTTTTATAATTAAAAGTTGATTAGGCTTTTACTCCGCTTTATAAGTAAATGTTAATCTTGATTAATACCAATTTAATACTGTTTTGATAATAATATAATCTACTCGAATTACAAAGTTTCGTTTAGATTGTTCATATAGTTTAGTTTTTCTAAATTAAATGTTTAATCGGTTTAATTCATATATGAATCTTTATTAATAAAACTTGACTAGTTCTTTACACCGGTTTCATAAATAAAGTTTAATATTGCATTAATGCCAACATAGGGTATTTTATTTACGAAATATCCTTTATATTTGTTTTGTTAATTAAAATGAACCTAGCTCATAGCCTTGCTCTCTCATATATGCAAAACGTTCGTTAGACGTTCTTGTCTCATCTCAATCTAAGTGTGATCTTCCCGGTCCTTGCTCAATCTTCCACAACCATCTCTTTAAAGCCAACCAAACCTTTCCAAGCACCCTTTGTGTTCTTTAGTGATCCATCTAATCAAGCATATCCTTTAGTGCGTTATTTTAAAGCTTTTTTATGATTGGTGCTTTGTTCTTAGTATATGTGTTTGTTTGCTTTGTGTATGTTTGTGCCCGATGATTGATGCGCTTAGAGTGAACGCCGTTCGAGAAGTTTGGAAGAGCTTGAAGTTGAAGATATTCTGAGCAACGACATTACTTTGGTTAAAGGCAAGTGTGTCCTTGATCTTTTGTCCTAAGAACTATATTTAAACACTCATTGCATATGCTTGCATTAATATGATGGGACCCATGTTTAAGGTTTGACTAGTGTTATTTATCCTGTGCCTTGATCAAACGGGTTTATCTTTATGTTGGGTAGTTATGCTTAGTTGCTATACCCAGGTTATGGTGGTTTTAATGAACAACAATGATGAACTTGTTTTACCTTTATGTTATATCTTTGGATGTTAATACAAGACATATGCTTAATCGGAACATGGAGCGACCACCCGGACAACGGTGCAACCACAAAGACTATATGGCTCTGGTCTTGGCCGATTAATTAGGGAAGTCTTTGTGTGGTTATTACTCGCATAGTAGGTTGGGGACGGGAGGAATGCTTTTATGGCTACTTCTATTCGGAGCGGTGATGGAACGGAAGACTCTATGGCTTACCGTCCGTAATAGAAGTGTGGTACGAAAGATAGCCTCTATGACATACTACTATGAACTAATACGCACGGGAGGACTCTTTGTAAAGGCCTCGTAGCGTCCCTATGCAATCACACCTCGGTAGTGTGGTATGATGCTTGGCCGGCATCGCATGGTTGGGTTTAAAGTTCTTCGGGACTTTTACGCGACTTATGGGTAAAGATGTACAACCTCCGCAGTGTAAAACTAATCGATTAGCCGTGCTCACGGTCAAGAGCGGCCCGGACCCTCACATGATAATTAAACTTGAAGATGGACTTAAATCGCTCTCTCTCGGTTATGCTTGCCATGTGCTTATGGCGTATCTCTTATCTTATGCTTAATGTGGGTTGGTATAAACTTATACTTTGTTAGTAATCGAGTGCTAACAAAACTTGACCAACTAAAATTGCTTAAATGCTTATAGCCCAAGTCCACTATAAAGCCTTTGCATTCATTCTTTTTCCCACACTTGCCGAGTACGACAAGTGCTCACCTTTGCTATAAACATTGTTGCTCGTAAAGAGGAAGTCGCTATGAAGATGTTGCTGGTGCTAGGCGTACGCAACCCCCAGTCGATTGCCTGTGATGTTTGGAGCCTTCGTTTCCAGGATTCAGCGTAAATCTCTGATAATCTTTCTTTTTCTTTACGTGATACCGTTTCGTATTCACTTATATGTCACTATATGCATGAAACTTGATCCTGGCATGCATATAGGTTTGCACTTGGTTTCCTTCGGAAAATCGGGTGTGACGGTGAAGCCGCCAACGGAGTTCACAAAATTTTCGGGGCAAGACGACACGAGCACGGTCGAGCACATCGCTCGTTACCTGATGCGGCTCGGGGAGTGCTCAGCGAGGAGACATTCGGGGTCCGCTACTTCCCCGCATCAGCGACAGTCCGGGGGCGTTCCGGTGGTTCTCGTCCCCGCCCCCCGAATCCGTTGCCGGATGGAAGGACTTAGAGCGGAAATTCCACGCTCATTATTTCGATGGCGGGGCTCGGAGAAGAAGTTGATCGACCTCGCCACCCCGAAGCAAAGGCACGGCGAGACGCCGCTGGAATTTCTTAGAAGATTCAGGGAGGTTAAAGGCATGTTCTTCTCGCTTAACTTGCCAGACGACCAGTTGGCTGATATGGCCGTCGCCGGGATGCTGCCGGCCGTGCGTGAGAAGTTGTTCGGGATGGAGTTTGAGAATCTGGGTCAGCTGTCGCAGAAGCTATCACTGATGAGCAATCAGGCATATGGCTTTAAGAAGGACGCCAAATTTGGCAAGCAGCATGACGTCGCTGACGTCTACAACCAGTTCTTAGACAAGGCTGATCTGTTCGAGGATTCTGATGATGAATTGGATGTAGCCGCAGCAGAGATCATGTGGGGCAAGGAGCCTTTGACAATGAATCAGCGCTGGGTCAAGCAGACCAAGGGTACTTATGATTTCGATATCACGAAGGCTGACAAATTGTTCGAGCTCTTAGTGAAGGAAGGCCGAATCCAAATGTTCGAGGGGCATTCCATGCTTCGGCCCGATGTAGTTAAAGCAAAATGTTACTGTGGCTTCCACGACAGGGATTCACACTCCATCAATGATTGCAGGGTCTTCAGGATGAGGATCCAGAAGGCCATCCAGGAGGGTCACCTTAAGTTCGACAACAAAATGAAACTGGATGGCCACCCCTTCCCTCAGAACATATTGGGCTTTTCTGTTAACGTGATAACTGCCGAGGGGAAGGGAAAAGTCAAGGTCTTGACCTCAGCCAGGTCTAGACAAGGTGGAGCAGTGGACCCAGAGTGCCAAGTGACTCTGGAACAGGTGCAAGGTGAAGCCCCCCGCATTCTTAAGAGTCACATTGAAATTGGGGAGTCATCCAAAGCCAAGCCCAGGGTGACATCGCGCATCCTCCTCAACAAATGGCAGCGCCAGATGGAGAAAGAGCGCTACCAGAAGCGGCGCTACGAGGAGGAGCAACGCAGAGCCGAAGAAGAATCACGAAGAAGGGACCAAGAAAGACACGCGCGAGCGAGCGCGCACACCGGGGGATGTGCCTTCTTCGGGCATTGCCGGAATGAGGGTTTGAAGCTACCCACGTTGAAGAAGCGTCCCGAATGCGGTGAGGTGCATATTGAGTACGAGTGCGGAGAGCACAACTCGCCGATCCGTCCACGAGAGAATTGGAAGGATCCAACCTAATGGGGATCGGCGCCAAAAAATTGAAGTCATTGATCATCCTAGGAAGCGGCATGCCGACCTCGTGGGCCGATCAAGAGGAGGATGAAGATGACTACGTCCGGCGAAGGGGCAATGGTGCCCGCCGCCCGAGGAGAAGCCGAAGAGACGGGTCCGGCGCTTGAGGAACCGCGAGTTGAGGCAAAGCCGAATCCGGACGCGTCAAGTGTGGCGCCCCAAAGATCAACTTTGAAGGATCAAAGCGTTCGGCTCCAACAGTGCTTGGTTTTGGAATGGAGCACTGGGTTCTTTGCAACGCTTATGGCACTGGTGCTATCACATTGAAGTGGGACATGGGTATACTCCTCACCAAAGTCACTCATGGTGTAGGTGATCCAAAGGAGCTGAGAGCAACAACTAGCCGCAACATACTCTATTTCTATTGTGGATTGAGCAACACCTCACCGCTTACGAGAAGACCAAGACACCAACGAAGAACCCAAAAACTCGGCAAGTCCCGTGTAAGTGGACTTCCTATCCAACCGACACCCGCAAAATCCGCGTCCGAAAACCATGAAGCGCCAACGAAGAGGACGCGGAGTACCAAAGGCCGAAGTCGGGAGTGTGACGCAAGTACCTGAAAATTCTCTTCACCGCTTGCCGATGCGAAGTCCTCGGAGACGCTTGAAAACGAGTGCGCACACACACCGAGAATCGTATGTCCGCCGTCGCCGTCAAGCAGAGGAGGACCCGATCATGCTCCGTACTCCTTCGGTCCACGTGTTCACCTTCCTCGTCCGCATCAAGAGCCGTAGTCGTACCATCGGCGTCGTCATAGCCTTGGAGTCCTCCATCTTGAACTTCCTCACAATGTCCTTGGTGTACTTAGCTCCGGTGCACAAATGTTCCTTCCTTTGATTGCTTGATTTGTAGCCCGAGGAAGAACCGCAACTCACCCATCATGCTCATCTCGAACTCCCCGCTCATATCATCTCCGCAAACCTTGCAACAAGAGAGTTAGACGAGCCACCAAAGACAATGTCATCCACGTACACCCGCACAATCGTAGGATATCTCCGCCCGGCCCTCAAAGAAACAAGGTCCGATCGACCTTCCCCATCTCAAAACCTCTCTCAAACAAGAACCCCCCTCAACTCGCCATACCAAGCTCTGTGCGCCCTCGCTTCAACCCATACAGCGCTTCTCAACTTGTACACCCTATGGGGGTACTTTCACTCTCAAACCCCCGAGGTCGTCTCACATACACTTCTTCCTCCAACACTCCATCTCGGTAAAAGCACTCTTCACATCCATTTGGTGCAACTTCAACCCTTTAGCCACGAAAAGGCTAGGAAGGATCCTAATCGCCTCCAAACGGCTACGGGAGCAAAGGTCTCTCGTAGTCAATCCCCTCCTTCTCGACCGAACCCTTGAGCAACAAGTGTTGACTTGTTCCTCACAACCTCACCCTTCTCTCCCTCTTTGTTTTTCCACACCCACTTTGTACCAATCGGCTTACACCCCGGGGGAGGGTCAACCAACTCCCACACCGACTCCTTCCCAGTTCTCCAACCTCATGCATCGAATTAACCCAATTGTGACTTCGATAGTGCGTGTCCAATGTCTTTGGGCTCGAAAGAAGCAACAAACGTGCGCATGAGCAAAATGGGAATATTTCGAACCCTCGACAAAGGTAGTGCGTTCATTCATGTCGCCGATGATCCTCGAAGCCGGGTGATCCACTTGAACTCGCCGGCGTTCTCGCTCGGCTACCTCCTCAACATCGCCCTTCCTCGTTCTTGATTTGTCGTTGTAGGTGTAGCAGTAGGGTCCATCCATCATCGTAGTCGAAGTAGTGGGCACATGTTCAGCCCGGGGCACCGCACCGCCATCTTCATCATCACCATGTTCATGCTCCTCCCTCCTAAAAGATCTCCTCGCCAAGCTCATCATCACCCGCACACTCAAAGACAAGCCGACTACGTGGCTCGTCTCGTCGAAGGTCACTCGCAAGTCTCCACGACGGTTAGTTTCAAGATTGAGCACACGATATGCTCGGGAATGAGATGCATAACCAAAGAAAATGCCATCAGCTTTCGGTATTCTAGCCTCAAACTTATCCAAACTTCCCGCCCTTCTTCGTAATAAACACTTGCAACCAAAGACATGGAAGTGACTCACTTTGGGTGTGCGACCATGCATCAACTCATAGCATGTCTTCTTCTTGTGCACTCCGAGGTATATTCCTCGTTCGACATAGCATGCGTATTCACCGCCTGTACCTCAATACCTCCTGAGTCCTATGCTCATCAAGCATCGTCCGAGCCATCTCACACAAGGTCCCGTTCTTCCTTTCCACAACACCATTCGGGGAGGCGCGATACGGACTCGAACCGGTGCTCAAGACCCAAGTCATGACAAAAGGTTTCAAAACGAGAGTTCCTGAATTCCGAGCCATTATCACTGCGGATAGCTCGTATGGCATCTCCGTGCCTCTCGTTCCTCAACCTCAAGACTAGATCTCGAACAAAACCAACGTCTCCCTTATCCCTCGAGAAAGAACACCCAAGCATACCGAGAATAGTCGTCCACCACAACAAGGACATACCACTTCCCACCTCGTAGATCGCACACGAGCAGTGGCCAACAAGGTCCATATGGATGCCTCGCATGGACGCCGCCATCACATCGTGAGAGGCGGTGAGAAGAGGCCACCATCATGGCATGCCTACACGGAGCACAAACCAACTCTTTCTCAAGCCTCAACCGTGGCAATCCTCGGACCAAATTGAGTTTTCTCAAGCGAGACAAAAGGTCAAAGCCTGCGGACCCAACTTCCTATGCCACCTCCACAACTCACTCGAAGAACCAAACAAGAAACAACGCCCCACACCCGAAGACCGAGAAAAATCAAGACGAACACCCGACCTCGGGAACGACCATACAAACAATGTCCCTCGAGAGTCCACAATCCGAGAACCAATTCGGCCGAAACAACACCTCAAAACCCTCATCCAACAATCGATTACGTAAAGAAAATTGTACCTCAGCCGATTGAACAAGAGCAACACGCCTCGCAGTGATCTTGTCACTCACTTTTATCTCACCTTCTCGAAAGCACACGCTCACGCCCATTGTCCCCAAAGGTGATGTACCTTCTTCGTCACCATCGGGACGAGACTTGAGAACCACCCCCCGTTCTGGGCCATATGCCTCGAGCAACCGGTGAGTCGGGCCAACCAAATGTTCTTCAAGCCTCCCACCTTAAATTCAAAAACAAGCACGTGAGCGAACAAACGACTCAAAGACCGGGGTTAGTACCAAAGGAGGAACCAAAGGCCGAGCCATTTGCTCGAAAGTGGGGTTAGCACACATCAAGCCATCTTTCCTATCATAACTACCACCACGAACACCACCTCGTAACCACTCCGAGGGAACCACCCCTCACCGCCCGGAGGACCAAAACCACGGAAGACAACCCGTGGAACGTCCCTCCTCTCCTTCAAAGCTACGACTCCTCCCATCCCCGTAGTGACTCGAAGGGAGAATGCCTAGCAACCGACCACCCGCCGTCTCTCCGGGACCAACCACCAAAAGAACTCCACCTCCGTACCCGAAACCTCTGACTCACCACCCTCGAAAACCACTCCGCCTGCACTCGGGGGGCGGTTAAACCGCCTAGCCAGCCACCCAACCGCCCTCCTCGGGCCGGGCTCTGCCCGACCGCCTAGGCTGCCGGTCCGACCGCCTCCGTACCCGCTACTCGACCGGCGGAACTCGCATCCCTGCGTCTAACACTTTCGCTCCGCGCCCTTACCCCCGCAAGGTATACGAGGCTTTGTGTACACCATGTGAAGGGTTGTACCCATCCTTGTTCGCCCACTCCTTTGCCATCCTCTCTTCCCCGCTTCCTCTTGAAGGTGTGGTCCTCATCCTTGTGACCCTCCTTCCCACAATGGCCACAACGAACCCTCACAAGCATAGGTTTTGGCTTGGATTGGGGCCGCTCGCTTGGTTTCTCTCCACTCAACTCCTCCACCGATTTCTCCCCTTCAATTAGCCTCTCACTCACTTTCCCAAAGAACACTTTCCGAAGTGCTCACAAACTTGATAGGCCTTCGGAGATCATTTTGTGGGCGTAGGAAATATAGGTGGAGCCGGGGGTTGTGTCTAGTCGGTCTCTAAGATGGTTGGGTTTTGGTGAAATCATTTTTGTGGTGGGTTTTGGTGGCCCGGACATTTCCCTTCTCCACTTCCTTCACCAACCTTGTTTGCCCTGGCCTCTCACCATCTTGCCTCTTAAAGGCATCGATCATCCTCAACTTAGGCTCAGTGACCCACAACCAACCCATCAACTTCCCAAATCATCATTCTCATCCCGCAAAACGATCAACATAATGTGCAACCTCCAAATTTTTCGATGCATGCATTTCACAAGTAGAGCAAGATGTAGGCATGGGTTCCTTCAATTTAGCCTCGAGCGAACTAGTGTAAGCATGCATCTCATCAATCTTAGCATGCAAAACAAAGGCAAGAAGTGCAAGCACCTAGCAAAGCAAGCAAAGTTCAGACTTAAGTCACCTACTCAACCCTAAGCACATCTAGTTCCTCACACTTGGAGGCATGCTTCTCCCCAACAAAGCAAGATCAAGAAGGAATATGGGAGCAATCAAGACAATCATTCTCATCACCGACACAACAGGCTAGCCTTACGAATCAATCTCAAGCTTGCTATCAAGCACCTCGTGTTCCTAGCTCACCACTTGAACTCAGCATCCTCGAGCAAGCCCCAAGCTCTTTCCTCATTTTCTTGGCCTCTAAGCATGTCATCACGGTTATCACAAAGAGCCAAGCCTCTCATTCTCCCCGGCGCAAGAAGGGAAGTTCATCACGCACCTCGTCGTCGACTCGAGTCCGAGTCGCTTCCGTGTGCTCTTCTTGCCGCCGGGAGCTCGGGCCATGGTGCAAGCCATCTCTCGCGGCGCCACCCCCGCTCAAAGTTCTTGACCCACTTCTGTTCTTGCGGCGATCTCCTCGTCTTCACCGGCTTCTCGAGCCGAGGTGGAGCACGCGGAACTCGGAGTCGACGTCGCTTGCTCCAACCATCGCCGGGCCTTGCCTCGCCCTCCTTCTTCCTCGATCGTCGCTCGTCCTTGTACTTGTTCTTGTGCTTGCTCTTGTGGTCGCGCCGAATCCGCACTTGCCATCGTTCATCCCTCGGCTTGTGCTTGTGTCGTCCTTGTTCTCGCCTTCTCCGGCAACAAGCATTTAAGTGTCCCGGCTTGCCGCACCGGAAGCAAGTCCTCGGTGTTCCTCCTCATGTTCACGCCGGCTTCTCGTGCAGCCTTCGAACCGCCCTCGTCACCGCCAAAATTTCGTCCTCTCCAAGGTCATCAAACTCCCCTTATCCGGCATAGACATCAAAGAGGAAATGAGAACATCCTTGTGGATGGGTTAGAGTTAGTCTTTCCTTTGGAACCACCAACGAGGGCAAGACTATGGGAATCCGCCGTCCTCGAGCTTGCGCTCATGCCCCTATCCACCTCTCGCCGGCTCGGAGCTTCGAGAACAGCCGTTCACCGTCGAGTATCATACCTCTCCGACCGACTATGGCCTCGAACTTTCCGCCCATATCGTACGATCCAAAGAGGTAAGAGCTTGACCGCCGATCATGATCATCGTACGGGAGCACGTCCACATTGGCCCTCATGTTGTTCACCACCACCGTGAACCTCTCGAAACAAGGCATCGATGGGACTCACTCTGGGGAGATGAGTGAAGTTCTCGTACTCTCTCCCGCAGGTCGCATACATCCGTGCCCGAACTCCGGGCGTTCCCAACATGAGCCTCCTTCAACACCGCCCAAACTTACAAGCCAAGTGCCTTGTGCACCCGATCGGTTCCGGCCGACACAAAGCACGAAACAAGTAGTCGACCGCTCTTATTGTTGGCGCGAACCGTCCCTCGACCCCGGAGCAAGGAAATCCATCGGCCAGACAGGCTCCGTGTCCACCGTGACATCCCAAAGCAAACTCCTCGACCCTTTCCGCGGAGGAACGCACCCATCCGCTTGCTCCACATCTGGTAGTTCTTGCCATCGAAGTGTGGAGGACCCGACCCCGTTCCCGGTACGCCATCCTTGGATCTTAGACTCGGTTAGAGTCAATAAAGACCCGAACCTGCTCGATACCACTTGAAGGACCGATAAGGCGACCGAGAGAGGGGGGGAGTGAATGGGAGCCGATAAAAATTCTTCTCGAGGGAGATTGAAACTCCGACAAGACGAACTAGCCTTACCGAACCCCCGAAGTCACACGCTCCGGGGCACCCTACCTCCCGTTTGCCAAACCACGTAGCCACCGGAGTGCTACCGGGTCCTAGGAACAAACTCTACTAGCAACCACAACACACACGCAAGACCGATGCCAGCCGAAACAACTTAAAGCTTCATTAACCGCAGGGGGCGAAGTAGACCGGTATGGGGCGGTTAGACCGCCTCCACTCCGGCAACCAAGAAATCCTCCGAAATGCCTCTTCCGAGCACCAAAACATACCACGGTTTCACCAACAGAGATCTCTCGTCAAGGCCACGCTTGAGAAGGCCGTAAAAACTTGGCAAAAACCAAAACTTCACCCAAGGGCCTAGGGCGGTTAGACCGCTACCTAGGGCGGTCTAACCCTCCCCGTACCCAAAGCAACGAACCCCGACCAAGAACACCTAGCAAACTCGCACGAGAATGACCCCAAATTTCACCCGCACACTTTCCAATCAAGGTGAACAAACTCACGTAGAAAAAATCCGGCGAAACAAAACTTTGACCCGGAAACACCTGTGGCGGTTAGATCGCTCGTAGGCGTTAGACCGCTCCTTCCGTAAAACGAACCCGCGGGTCAAACCTCAACTTCTCGCGCCCGATCTCCCGAATCACTCCACGGATTGCAGCCAAACTTCGGAATAGCCGGGGTTACCTCCTCGGGCAACCTCTACCTCAAAGGAATCGACCCGAAACGCTCACAATCAAGAGGAATCGAAGAAATCGCTTCTTAGGTCAAGAACTCGCCCAACTCGAGAAACCACCAAATCGAGTCCGATTCAAAGGAGATTTGGGTGCAAAGTCACCAAAACTCAAAGAGGCACAAGAACCTCATACGTGACACCCACCAAAACCCCAAGAAATCGCCCTCAAAACACCGCCAAAAAGAGCTCCGAAATCAACACCAAAGAGACGGGAAAACCACCATGATGAACAACGCCAAACCTTCTATACATGCCATGAATGGTTCGTACAAAGTCTAGCTTGCCACCCAAACATCCATCCCTCTCTCTAGATCTCACATGAAGCTCTCAAGCTAGCCTTCTAAAATCCTAAGGAAAATGGAGAACGAAAATGGAAAAACCAAATGAGAGCTAGGGCTTCAAGGAGTTGGCTGCCATCCACCCATCTAATGAGTATATATGGAGGCACCCAAAAGACTAAACTACCCTTCACTAAAAACTAGGATACATGCCCCCGAGGGCGAATTTGGAAGTCTTCATGTCTTCACCCACCTGGACGGAGCGTTCCGTGACCGCAACCTCGCTAGCCTCGACGCAAGCCTTGCGATCCCGACGTGTGTCCTCCGCTTCGTTTCCCCCGCCGCCGGCGGCCGGGGCGGCCGTACCGCCCCGGGCTGCGCAGGGACCGGCCCGGCGGATTCGACCGGCCCCGCGGCCCGACCGCCCCTCCCGGGCGGCGGAACCGCCCGGGTGGCCGCACTGCCGAGTCTTCGCCTCGGTTTTGTGGCTCAACCGAGTAACCTGCTGGTTTTCTCGGGTGAACCACCGTAAACCCCGTTGAACTCGGTGTAGCCTCCGCCAATCTCCACTCATGACTCGGCTCCCACGTAGTCCCGGCTCCTCGACCTTGGTTTTGAGGCTCTACCAAGAAACCGTCCACGACTTCATCTTGTCGTTCATGCCACCATGCGGCCCGCAGCCTCTGACCCCCGCCGGCCACCGGTCCCTCGAACGAAGCCTACTTGTCTTCTCCACACCCGGAGGCCTCACCGGCAACGACCTTTCGCGCTTGTTCTTCACCCGCACCAACACGAGTCAAGCCGCAACCCGCACCTACAATACTTAGCCAAGAATCACTCCACACAACGTTGTCAATCACTCATCATACAAGGAAGCGACCATCCACCGGTCCCTCGAACCACACATGGTCCTCACCAAAGACTTCTGAGGAACCGCGAGTTGAGCAGCCGGGAATCCGGGACGCGCGGCGGTGGCGCCCCAAAGATCAACCCGAAGGATCGAAGCGTTCGGCTCCACATGCATGGTATACTCTTCGCCGAACGAATTCATGGCTCCCGCTAACCAGGTTGTGCGGTGAGAGGAGGCCCTAGATGATGAGCAAGGCCGAGGGGATGCCGGCACAATTGGTCTGCCTGCTGTGCAATCTTCGACAAGCCGGCCAAGAATCGACATATGAGGCCGCCGTACTAAAGAGGATACGTCAATGGCAAGCCATTGACAAAGATGTTCGTCGATGGTGGAGCGGCGGTCAACGTAATGCCGTACACCACCTTCGAAGCTTGGCATGGGCCCGAGCGATTTGACGCCCACGAGTATAATCCTCAACGACTTCGCCGGGGAACCCTTCGATACCAAGGGGTGTGCTCACGTGGATTTGATGATCGGATCCAAGACGCCGCTCACTACCTTATTTGTCATCGAGGGCAAGGGGGCCTACGAACTCGTCGCTTGGGCGGGGCTGATCCATGCCAATCGTTGCGTCCCGTCCACCATGCATCAACCTTATCCAAAGGGTGGACGATGAGATTGAGGTCGTCCGGCAGATGACTCCGTGAGCGTGGCGAACATGGAACCGGCTTTTCGGGAATACCAAGGTATTGATTGCTTCTCGAGCAAATACGGGGGGGAAGGTCCCCGTTGAACCTCGTCGTCGGTGATCAACATTCAAGCAAACGATCGGCTCTTATAGCAATTTTTAATGGAGAATCCCGTAGATGGCACCGATGGAAAGTTAGGGCTAGGATTCATGTCGGCCGATAAATTAGAAGAGGTTGACATTGGAAGCGGTGATAGGCCAAGGCCGACGTTCGGGATTGCTTCGCCCGGGATTATTCGGAGATGCCCGGATTGGATCGTTCCATCGCCGAGCATCGGTTGCCAATCAAGCCCGGTTTCAAACCATATAAGCAACCGCCCCGAAAATCTACAAGGATGAGGTATTGGCCGATGTGAAGAAGGAAGTTGAAAGATTACTTGACGCAAACTTCGTTCGCCCTCGCGGATATGTGGAGTGGATTTCTAACATCGTCCCTGTATACAAGAAGAATGGAAAAATGAGGGTTTGCATAGATTTCAGGGACCTAAACAGAGCTACTCCGATGGATGGATACCCGATGCCTATTGCCGATTTGTTGATTGACGCCGCCGCTGGACACAAGGTGATCAGTTTCATGGATGGCAATGCGGGATACAATCAGATCTTCATGGCGATAGAGGACATTTCAAAGACGGCCTTTAGGTGTCCTGGTCATATAGGCCTGTTTGAGTGGATAGTCATGACGTTTGGGTTAAAGAATGCCGGTGCAACATATCAACGGGCCATGAATTATATTTTTCACGAGTTGATCGGCAAAGTTGTGGAAATCTACATTGATGACGTGATAATCAAGTCCCTGAGTCATGACACGCATTTGGAGGATGTGAAGAGGACCTTGGAGTGTACTCGGAAGCATGGTTTGAAGATGAATCCAAACAAGTGCGCTTTTGGGTATCAGCTGGAGAATTCTTGGGGTTTTTGGTCCACGAAGGAGGAATTGAAGTTGGCAGGAAGAGCATGAAGGCCATTGATGAAGTTGTTCCTCCAATTAACCTCAAGAAGTTGCAATCACTGCTCGGCAAAATCAACTTCGTGAGAAGATTCATTTCAAATTTATCACAGAAGGTGTTGCCATTCTCTCCATTGCTGAAGCCGAAGAGAGATCAGAAGTTCACGTGGGGCGACGAACAACAAAAGGCTTTTGATGAGATCAAGCAGTACATGAAGGAGCCACCGGTGTTGGTTCCTCCTCAGCTAGACAAGCCTTACAAGTTGTACGTGGCGGCCGATACCCAAACCATTGGATCGGCCCTTATTCAAGAATTCGAAGGGAAGGAGCGGGTAGTAGCATATCTTAGCCGAAAACTACTTGATCCTGAAACCAGGTATTCGGCTGTGGAGAAACTGTGTCTCTGCGTGTACTACTCGTGTACAAAGTTTCGGCACTACCTGTTGAATGCCGAATGCACTGTGTATTCCAAGTTTTATGTAATAAAACATATGTTATCTATGCCAATTTTGAACGGTAGGATTGGCAAATGGGTTTTAGCTTTATTAGAGTTCGAATTGAAATTCGAATCGGCAAAAGCCATCAAAGGTCAGATCATTGCCGATTTTATAACTGAACATCGTGATCCGTCAATTGATCTGCTTGAGATTACCCTTTGGTCTTTATTTTTTGATGGGTCATCGTGTGGCAAAGGTGGGGGAGTAGGGATCCTACTGATTTCTCCTAGAGGTGAGATGTTTGAATTTGCCATCCCTATTCAGCCCACTGTCACAAATAATCGGCCGAATACGAGGCATTACTTCGAGGGCTTCAATACTTGAGAGAAGCAGTGGCCATTTCGGTTGAAGTTTATGGAGATTCGTAGGCTGGTAATCAAGCAATTGAACGGCCAATATGAATGCAAAAGTGAAGCGCTGAGGAGTTACTACGAAGAATGCAGGGAAATCTTGAAGAGCTTCCCATTGGTAACTCTACAGCACATTCCTAGAGAACATAACGAAGAAGCAAACAGGCTGGCTCAGAGCGCCTCTGGTTACAAAGAGAGTCAAGAAGCATTTGCTGCAGAGGTGTGTGCACTAGGGGCGGATCTTGCAGAAGATGATTGGAGGAAAGAGATCGTTGATTACTTGAAGGATCCATCCCGTAAAGTCTCTAGGAAGCTCAGGTACAAAGCCATAAAGTTCGTTCTTCTAGATGATAATTTATTCTATAAATCATTAGATGGGGTATTATAACACTGCCTGGGTCCAGAAGAAGCCAAGAACATGGTGAGCGAAGTGCACGATGGGATGTGCGGAGCACACCAATCGGCCTACCGTATGAAGTGCGTTATCAGACAAGCTGGATGCTTTTGGCCGACGATATTAGAGGACTGCTTTGAGTATTACAAGGGATGTCAGGATTGCCAAAGGTTTGGGAATATTCAAAGGGTCCCCTCGCATCAAGATTGAATCCTATCATCAAGCCGTGGCCATTCGGGGGTTGGGGTATAGACTTGATTGGCCAAATTAATCCACCATCTAGCAAGGGGCATAAGTTCGTGCTTTTGGCTACGGATTATTTCACTAAATGGGTTGAGGCGATCCCACTCGAAGAAGGTGACGTCAGAAAACATGATTGAATTCGTCAAGGAGCACATCATCTATCGATTTGGAATCCCTCAGACAATTACCACTGATCAAGGGGCACAATTTGTGTCACTGGAGTTCAGAGAGTTTGCCGAAAGCATGGGGATCAAATTGTTTAACTCTTCTCCTTATTATGCCCAAGCTAATGGTCAAGCGGAGGCTTCTAACAAAATCATGATCAAGCTAATACAAAAGAAGATCGATCAGAAGCCAAGAAGGTGGCATTCGGTTCTCAGTGAAGCACTGTGGGCTTACCGAATGGCCCCCCATGGAGCTACAAAGACCTCTCCTTACGAGTTGGTTTACGGGCACCACGCGGTTTTGCCTTGGGAGATGCAATTAGATTCAAGGAGAGTGGTGCTGCAAAAGGACTTGAGCTCCAAGGATTACAGTGGCCTAATGATGGACGAGCTGGAGGATTTACATATGATCCATCTCAGGGCCCTTGAAAACATCGAGCAAAACAAGCTGCGGGTTGCCAAGTATTACAACAAGAAGGTAAAAGTAAGGCAATTTGCAGAAGGCAATCTAGTTTGGAAAGCGCTATTGCCGATTGGGACTAAATACAGTGAATTCGGCAAATGGTCCCCTAACTGGGAAGGACCTTTCCGTGTGGTCAGATGCATCCCTGGTAATGCATACATATTGAAAACTTTGCTAGGAGAAGAATTTTCCGCTACAATAAATGGAAGATATCTGAAGAAATATTATCCTAGCATTGAGATCGATCGATGATTACACACATCTGACACAGAGATAGCCGGCGCTCAAGAATGAGGCCGCCTTCAGAGCAAAAAATCCATAAACAGAAGAAATGGCCAGTGCCTGAATGCATTGCCCTTGGCACAGACATTACAACTGCTTCTTGCAGGTTTACATCTAACAACCCTAATGGTCAGATCCTCAAGGAGGAGGGAAGCAGAAGGCGTGGAGAAAGAAGCGAAAGTATGATTCAATCTTTTCTTTACTTCTTCGGCTGCTCCCTCTTCAGTTGTTCCAGGACCACCGTGACGGCAACTAGGAACGCGTGGGGGTGACCATGGTTGGCAGCCTCCACCAAGCTCTCCCAGGCCGTCTTTAGGTTGTTGTACCTGTCGGAGACATCTGAAGTGGAGGAATCAAGGTTAGGGGCAAGACTTCCAAATGCAGGCATAAGGCCAAGAAGAGGTCAGAAGCGTTTACCCCCTACTAGTGCTTCCAGGGCCATGCGGCGCTCACGTTCGGCTTGGCAACGGGCAGTGATGTCCCAGAGGCCGTGCTCCAGATGCCGAACGCGGCGGCGCAGTTGATGGTTGGTCCTCTGTTCAGGCGTGGCATCCTCTTCTTCGAGGGAGGAATCGGAGGAGATGTACTCAGGCACATCTTCGGTCCCGATGATTTCTTCAGGGAGCAGATCAAGGCTGGAAGAGGAAAAGAAGAAAAAATGAAGCGCGAGATCATGCGGAAGAGCGAGGAGTAGATCAATGGAGAACTCACTTCCGAATCGTGCGCTTCTTTGATGAGCTGCTCTCCGGGGGTTGCTTGCCCTTGTCCATGGCTTTGGGGTTTTCTCCTCTAAGGACAGGGGAGGAGATGAGAAATGATGGATGAGTGTGCGAGTGGATTTGCAGAGCATCCCGGCAGGCTATTTTATCGACCGAAGGGACGCATTGGGAGTGATGACCGGCCAGTACGCACTGTTTGAATACCAAACGGCAGGGTTTTCTCCCAGGTGCGAAGGGTTTTTGCTTGAACAGTGTTTATGGATTGCCGAATCGGGATCTTCTGTGGATTTTGCGCCAAGGGGCAGTTGTTCTCGCGCATTCGGCTCAAGTTAGTTCCCGGATGCATTCAGAGAAAACAAGATTCACGGATGCAAAATATAAAAGGGAGTCATCACAAAACAAGCACAGAATTCAAAAGTTCTTCATTTATTGCCGATATTTACACATCCCTAATACAATCTAGTCGAAGAGCCTGTTCAACACAGATTGGGGATGAGTAATTTCGGCAATGGTATCGCCATGGCCATCAAGGCGCTCCAGGATGAGCTCGATCTCCTCAATGTCCTCGGCGCGCCGCCCGGAGGCCGCGCGGCTGGTGGAGTAGTCGACGTCCGTGTGCGTCGCCATGGCAGCCAGGCCTAAGGTGGTGCCCAGGCGAACGCCATGGGTGGCCACCTCGTCGACACGGTGCTCCACCGCGGCAAGGCGCTCCGCCGGCGTATCACCGCGGGCGTTCACCTTCTCGGCCAGCTGCTCTACCAGCGCCTTTAGCTAGTTGAGATCAGCATCGCAGGCTGCAAAGAGCAAGAAGAAAAAGATTAGCGTCAAAAGCCGGGTTGGATCTAGAACTGCTTTCAGAGCCGTACCATCGATGGCTTCCAGTAGCTGTTTGCGCTGGTCCTCCCATTCCAGCTCGGCTATGTCCGCCTTCTTGGAGACGTCCTCTAGCTCACGCCGGGACGCCTGCAGCTCCTCCTTGAAGCAGAGGGCATCGACCTCCCCGTACGGCACGGGGGAGTGGCCGTCGGACTCCGAGGAGTCGTCTGGAAGGGGTTGATTGGCCGGCGCAGAAGACGGATTCCACTGAATCAATCTGAAAAAGGGGATGATCGTCAAAACAAGAAGAAGATCAAAAGTTGAATCAAAGAAGAGGAAATCGACGATCATTGCCTCCGTCGCGTGTTGGCGCTGCTCCCCTCCGCCTCATCGGAAGCGCGGCGGCGATTAAGGCAACGCACCATGGTGGTTTGGGATGTGCACTGTTTGGAAAGAGAAAGGGCTGAGATTGGCAAAGATTCGAGAGCTAGAAGGCCTGGTGGAGAGCTAGGGGCACCTACGGTTGCATTTATAGGCCTGGCAAGATGAATCGTGGCTTCGAGTCGTGGCTTTGGATCGTGGCGCATATCCCAAGAAAATCGGAAGGTGGAAAGGTTTCCTTGGCCAGCCCGCTGACGGGTCGCTTGGAGTTCTAGGCGGAGTCGCATTCGGTCGATTGGTTCGGCTAAGGAGAATCAAAGTGCCATTCGGGAGTTGGCGTTTCTTTGCCGAATGGGTCGTTCAGCATTTATATTTGAAGGTACGCAGAAGAAAAGAAACAAATTACAAGAAAATATCACAAGAACGGCCAATTCGGTTATACAGCAATGGGGGCATTCAAATGTTCAGATGTTTCGCAATCACGCCACGAGCATTGGATGTTGCCTGACGGAAATTGTCCAACAGTTCTTGGCAATCTTTTTGGGCACTGGACAAGGTGGTGAGTTCTGCATCGCATTGTTCCATCCTGGCTATAGCCGATCTTGCTTCCTCTTGGGTCTTTTCTATCAATCCAGGAAGCTCGGCTATTTTCTTTTTGTCAGCCTCTATCTCAGCTGACAGGCTTCTCAGCTCTGCTTCTAGAGCGGCTTTCCTGGCGATTTTCAGATCACAAGAAGCCTGCAGATTAGACAATGTGTCTCTGTGGCTCTCTGTCTGGGATTGCGCCCTGTTCATGGCTTGTTCAGCATCAGATCTCTTCTTTTCGATAGCCGGACGGGAGCGCAGTTTCCTCAAAGCATGTCTTATAGGCGCGTAAAGGACGTCCAGGCCACAGATGGATACAAGAGGAGCGCTGATATCCTCGGGAAGTTCTTGGCTGATGGATTCAAGCATCTCCTCGAAGTGATCAAGATCCTTGAACTGATCTTGTGCATCTCTTTCCAGCCAGGCAACAATTTCTCGAAGCTTTGCTAGCACCTCATCTGACAGAGGCTGGTGCATCCCTTCCATCGCCTCGGCAACTGGATTGGTCCCCGACAGCAGGCTTGATGATGATGGAGCCTGATCCTAAGAAGCCGTATTGCCGAGTTAGAGGTGCTAAAAGTAAAAATAGCAGAGTTGAGTGCAAATGATTACCTCGTGGCCGATTTCTTGAGCAGGGGTAATCGCAGGTGAAGGAGGTGCTCCAGGAAGAGCCGAAGCTTCCAAGCTGGAAGGTGTTGATGCAGTTGCTGGTAGTTCATGGGCTTCTGGCTGATGAGAAGTCGGATCCACCTCTGTTGGGATTGGAGTCGCTGCGTGACCAACAGGTGATTGTGCCCTTGGAGGACTTGATGGCTCCGGCTGGATTAGGAGACTCATCTCTGGAGAATTCATTGCTTCTGCAGAGGGTGATGAAGATGAGATCTCCACTGGGATAGGTAATTCAACCGTGGGTGGACTTGCTTGTTGAGCCACTGGAACATCAACCAGTTGTTCTTACACTGTTTCTTCTGCAAATGTCATGTCACAAGGGTAAATGCCAGTGTTCATCCTTAAAAGAGGACAATAAAGGTCATACCCGTGGATGGGGCATTGGCAGGTTCTGACACTGAAGGTTGCTGAGCTCTGGTCTGAGAATGCACAAAGAAATAATTTATCAGGAACAGAGTAATCTTGGGGTCAAGAAGGTAAAGGATTTTACCTCAACAAGGATTTTCTTGATAGTTCTCCTCCTCTTGGCATTTGGAGGAGCAACCAGAGATAAACCTTGCCTCCTGTCAGCAGCAAGGCTAGAAAAGTTGGGGTCTGTTGTAGCAAACTTGGCCATTAACTGAGCCAGAGTTGTTGACTTGAATCCCAATGCTGAGATTGGGCCTACAGGATTGTAGGTGATATTCCTGGCTCGAGGGGCAGGCACTGTGTTCTGTGGAATCAAAAGAATGAGATCAGAATCGTGATTGAGAGGAGAAATGTCTGATCCAAAGGTTCATTATGTTACCTCCCGAAGTTGGCGGGAAGTCGGGCATCAACTCGCACGAATACGTGTACGGAGCTCCCTTGAAGATGTGATCGTGGAATTCATGCCACCGGAATTGAAGGTGGGATGAGCTATGATTGTGGGCACGAAAGGACATGTGTAGATAGTGGGACTACACACATAATGGAAGATCTGCTGCACCGCATACTCTCTTTGATTTCCTCTCTCGGGCTTGAGGAATTCATGCGGGAACAATCTTGGGGGCATCGACCACACCCAATCCGCACGGCCATTACATTGGGCCGATAATATTCATAAGTGCTAGAATTCAGCCTTCCTCCGTTGAATTCGGCCGGCAGTATACATGGGCGGATTATGATGTTGAAAATTTCCAAGAATCTCCCATCTTGACGACCAGGCTCAAAGGAGAATTCAACAGGGAAAATCAATGTATCATTATCCAGATAGGGGAGCTAGAGAGGGTTCTGGAAACCTTTGAAGAATAGTTCAAAAAGCTGGCTGATGTCTTGCTGAATAAGAACAGTTGAAGCCGCTTCTCCGTAATTCTGGCATCCCCTGGTAGAATTGTTTTCTCCTTCAGGGTGATTGGATGAGGGGAAAAGCCTGGTGTTCAAATCAACACCAACAATTTGATGCAGGTGGAGCTGCAGCCATATCTGAACGAACCACCAAGGGCCGTTGACACATGCTATCCTTTGGCTAGTGTACATCTGAGTAACGAGTTTGGTGAAGCATATGGTATACACTCGCCGAGGAAGAATTTCCCATGGGGAAGGCGGTTGCCACTAGCCAAATGAGACGCCATTGCAATATGGTTCAAGGTAGGCTCGTTGGCTTTGCCACGAAGACAAATCCGCACGGCCACATATTCAGGAATGCTCTGTATTCAACATCGCCAAGGGGATTGTCTTTCATGTGCTTCAAGATGTAATTCTTATATCCGTTCCCTGGCTTTACCCCTGTCTGGCGTGAAGAACCTTTGAAGTTCCAGGGCTGGACAGATCCTGTGATGTCAAGGCCGGTGATCATATATACATCGGCCAAGGTTGGAGACATTGGGCCATGGCCAAAAAGGAAGGCGTTGACGCCGTTTGACCAGAAGTGGCAGGCTGCTATCAGGAGGTCTTCGTTCTTGGGGGTCTCAGCCACGGATAACTCCAAGCACTGGGCGATACGGAGGGTATCCAGGTTGGTCAATCCGCTCTTGTCTGCGAGAATCCTCCGGTACCAAGTTTTCCAGCCTGCAATTGGAGGTAAAGGCCAGTTCTTGAAAGCGTCTTGCCACTGAGGCGGTGGAGACAGAGCTGCTTTAAAGGGGATTCTCCGAGATTCGAGCTTTGCGATGAAATCTCGAGGGTCGAGTTCCCCACGGGACCAAGATAATAGGATCTCGAATTGGCCTCGGTGCGAATCAAAAGCTCGGTAGAAGGCTCTGGAGGAGGAGCGGAAAAGGAAATCTCGGGTAAAACGAAAACCTAAATGCCGAACGAGGCTTACGGGGGATGAATTTACCTGAGCATCTTGGTTCTGAGCTACCATTGGAGATTTGAGCTCGGAACGAGGGGATCTAGGGTTTGGATCTGGATGAAGATTCTGGCGGAGTGCGAAGAACAGGTGTTGACAGATTTGATTTGAAGTATTCGTGGCTGGAGTCAATTGTGGAACAAAATTACTTTTATCCCACAATTGAAGGGGCATGTGTTAACACCAAAATTTGGTAAGGAGTCTGACTTGTGGGTTTGGTTCGATAAAGAGTCCGTATGGTGGAAGGAAGGATATTTTCAGAGATATTCGGCAAAGAGATCTGCGGTCGGCTATCTGCTCCGGTTCGGCAAAGGAACAGTAGAGCTGATTTTGCGGGATTGGATGGTGACGTGGCTCAATCAGGGAGGACGAATGGATGGATAGGCGATCAAGCTTAGAGATAAGTTAGGCAACGAATCCATTCGAGGTTGTACTTGACAGGGTATAAATATGACCCCTGAATGTATGTAAAAGGAGGATCATTCTTCAATACACACCGGCCTTACGCCAAACCCTAGAGTCCTTTTGTCGTGTCGTCGAGTTATTCGAGAGGGCCAATCGATCCGTCGACCTCCGTGAGTACCGGCAACCTTGTATCATATCTAGTATCCTGCGGTGGATTTAGATCTGATGCAAGTAGTCTTGTTACCATGCTTCGTGTCATGCGGTAGATTCAAGCTTGGTTCAAGAGGGTTTCTTGTTAGGTCATGAGCCATGCGGTGGGCTAAGATCTAGCATGAAGCTAGTTATCGGCTCTATTTGATTTTGGCAAAATCCAATAGATTCATTAAGTTACCCTGGGTTACTTCGAGTTTTTACTTTATGTTTAGATTCATGTAACACTTTTGCCCAATCTAGGTGGGTTTGAATCGGCTCGCTCCTTTTGTGATCCCTGTATGGGTAGATTTCATGTTTTAACACGTGGATCTTGTGCCTTCCGATAGCCGAAACCGAATCGATCTAGGTTGTTACATGTTGTGGGTTCAAGCTTGCCATTGTTGGTATAAATCTTGAAAGAACCGGGTATCATGCGGTAGATGCAGGTTTTTGGGTTGCTTTAGAGCTAGTCATCCGGTGGATTAGATTTCGAATCAACCTGATAGATTTATCCGCGTGGTAATGTTCGTTCCTTCTTCATGGACCCCGAATCGGCTGTTCAGCCGTATTCGGTTATGTTTCTCCACGAGTAAAACACGTGCGCAATTCATGCTTTAAATAAGGCGTGCTTTTAGCTTTCCATGTGTAGATTGTATCATGCGGTGGATAGATCGATTTGTGGAAAGTGGTACGATTTCATGCAAGTTGTATCATGCGGTGGATAGATTTGTTTTGGCATCGTACCTGACGGATCTCTAAGTACCTAGACATGCGGTAGACTAGTGCTTTGGATCTATGCATGCTTGTTTATTACATGCTTGCGTTCGTGCTTTACTTCATTCATTTATTTAACATTGTTATTATGGGATCGGTCATATATCGTGTTTATGTATTGTTGACCAAACAAAGACCGATTACCATCATGCTTACGTCATCCATTCGGCAGTATTGTTTCTTCCCCTCACAAGTTCCCCAGTGGTTTCAATTCTTCGGCAAATAGCTTTTATATAGCTATGTGTCATCTCGCATGGCTTCTTAGCCGTAAATATGGAACTGTCTGGTACCACCCGGCAAGTTCCAAGCTTTGGTATTTACCTTCTCTATCTTTTGTTAATTTTCAGGAAAAATTGACTGGCACGTCATCTCTACTCTTTGCGCGTGCGAAGCCAGCTTGTTCGGCTTGCTGTGTGTTTGGCGCTAGGTGCACTTTTTGCGTCAACAACGACAATACAAACAAGGTCCCCTCGAGAGTCCAAAATCCGAGAACCACCTGGCCGAAACAACACCTCTAAGCCCTCATCCAACAACTGGGACACAGAAAGCAAATTGTACCCTAGCGATTGAACAAGAGCAACACGCCTCAGAGTGATCTTGTCACTCACTTTTATCTCACCTTCTCAAAGCACACGTCCATGCCCATTGTCCCCAAAAGTGATGTACCTCTTCGTCACCACCGGAACGAGACCTGAGAACCACCCCCTGTCTCCGGTCATATACCTCGAGCAACCGAAGTCCATCAACCAAATGTTCTTCAAGTCTCCCACCTGAAATTCAAAAATGAGCACGTGAGCAAACAAATGACTCAGCACTGGGGTTAGTACCAAAAGAGTAAAACCAGTGCTGAGCCATTTGCTCGAAAGTGCGATTAGAACACATAAAGCCATCTTTCCTACCATAACTACCACCACGAACACCACCTCGGTAACCACTCTGAGGAAACCACCCCTCACTGCCTAGAGGAGGACCAAAGACACAGAAGACAACCCGTGGACCGTCCCTCCTCTCCTTCTCAGAGCTATGACTCCTCCCATCCCCGTAGTGAACTCGAGGGGGAGAATGCCTAGCAACCTGACCACCTGCTCTCTCTCCAGACCAACCACCAGCAACACCACCTCCAGACCTGAAACCTCTCGACTCACCACCTCGAAAACCACTCCGCCCCGAGTGCGGGGGGGGGGCCGGGCCGGTCTAACCACCCCCCTCTGGGCAGGGCCGGTCTGACCTCCTAGCCAGGCCGGTCTGACCGCCCCCTCCAGGACTGCTCCTCGGCTGCGGGAACTCACATCTCCCCATGCCGGAACACTTCTCACCACAACTTTACCCCTGGGCAGTGGCATACGAGGCTTAGGTACACCATAAGAAGGGTTGTACCTATCCTTGTTCGCCAACTCCTTTGCCATCCTCTCTTCTCGCTTCCTCTTGAAGCAAAACTCATCCTTGTGACCCTCTTTCCCACAATAGCCACAACGGAACCTCACGAGCTTAGGTTTAGGCTTGGATTGGTGTTGGTGTTTTAGACCGGCAACCTACTAAGGGGAGTACCCAAAGTAGATGAATGTGGCCTCGCCGAGATCGGTAACTCGAAGGAAGAGACACGTGGCACACAATTTAGACAGGTTCGGGCCGCGAGGTGCGTAATACCCTACGTCCTGTATGCTGTGTAGCTATGGATTGATTGGGTACGATTACAAGATGATGCAATTGTACGCCTTGAGATGAGATGATGAGAGAAGGGTCCCTGCCTCGCCTTATATAGTCCGGGAGGCAGGGTTACAAGTCGGAATAGGGAGAGAGTACTAGTCGAGTATGTCTAGGAGTCTTCCATACAGTGCGGGACATGTACAGCTTCCTAACCGAGTACTTCTCCTGTGTAGTCCTTGTGCTTCACGCCATCAGGTGCCGTGCAACGCAAGCCGGGTAGTCCCAGGGGCCCACTGAGTAGTCGGTCCTGGTACCCACCGAGGTAGTGGGCCCAGGGAGGTCCATACGACAAGCCCCCGAGTACTTTGTAGTCGAGAAGGATAGCTTCAAGTAGTCTTGACGGCCCTAACGAGTAGTCCTCAAGCGTCCCCGAGTACAACAAGTCCAAAAGTCCTCAAGAGTAGTCCAAGCATCCCGAGGCTGGAATGTACTCCAGCTGATGTTTGAGCAATCCTGAAGTCTTCTCGAGTAGTCCCAAGCGTCCTCGAGTGCTGCCCTTGAAGGTCTTCAACAATGCCCGTGTTGTCTTGAAGCCGAAGCTGATATGGAAGTGTGATTGCAAAATCGCACTCCATAAGGAGTAGCCCCCGAGGCTTAGGTTAAGTTGTAGACTCTGGCTGAGGGTCCATCTGAAGTTTTGGCAAGAATATCCCGAAAAATCCGGAGAAAAAATCGAAGGACACGTGGCACGGAGCCCCCGAGCCTTGAGTTGAGTACTTCCTCTCGAATTGAAGGGTCATCTTGTAGAATGTGTCCTGAGACGCTCCTGAGTCTTGTCGCTTCCCAGGTAGTCGAGTAGAAGTAGCCGTGCCCCCGAGGTGAGGCGCGTCGACTAGTTGAACTTGAAGAGTCACGCACGGCCGCTGAGTCAGCCGAGCGCAAACTTATCCATCCGGCCGTTGGAGGGCCACGTTGACTTATAAATAGAAGCCAAAGCCCTTAGGGTTTTTCACCCCACGTAGCTATAGCCATTCCAAGCACATCTTGGCCAAGAATCACCACCAGTGCGCGCCACCTCCGCTGAGTGAAGTGTAGATCCGAGCTCGCCGCCAGAGAGAGCCACCGCGGTAGCCCCCGAGCGAATGCGCGTGAAGACCCCGTGCACTTGGAGGATGAAGCCATCTCCGTCCAAAACCGCGAAGGCCGCCGGCGGGAAGAAGAGGAGCCGTGACGAAGCCGCCGGATCTACCGCAGGGGCAGCACCGCCGATGTCTCCACCGCGGCCAGATCCGAACCGCGAATGGAAGAAGTCGAAGGCGAAGACCGAAGATCTGCTAGCCCTCCTCAACAGCGGATTCATCTGGGAGAAGGAGGTAGACATGTGGAGGGCTGCCGCCGGGGATCCGTACCCGATGGAGAAGAGTGAAGACGATATCCCGATGTTCGCGCGATTCGCAGAGCGCGGGCTCTCGCTCCCGGCGAGCAACTTCTTCGAGGAGCTCATGGGGTACTACGGCATCGAGTACCTCAACCTCAACCCCAACGGTATATTCCACACTGCCGTCTTCGTACATTTCTGCGAAGCTTTTCTGGGGATCAAGCCCCATTGGATCTTGTTCCGGAAATTCTTCCGGGTGAAGCCACAACCAAGCGCCAGCAATCCGCGGGTAGTTGGAGGAGCAAGAATCCAGATGCGGGAGGATGCCGCTGAGCAGTACCTCTCGTACAAGCTCATCGACTCCAATCAAAACTGGAAAGCCAAGTGGTTCTACATCGCGAACCACCATCCGGGGTTGCCAAAGCCGAGTGGGAAGCAGCCCAAACATCGCTCGTGGTGGAACACGGAGCCCACGATGCAGGAGGGGATTCAGCCCCCCGAGTTGTTGGTGCGGATCAAGGCGCTAAGAGAAACCGGGCTGAGGGCCGAGCACGTGGCCTTCATCTTCATGAAGCGCAGGGTGCAGCCACTAATGGCTCGCGACATCCTTGGATTCAAGTACACCGGCGACGACGACATGTAGCGGATGCCTAGAGAAGAAGTTGACGACGATGACATTGTTGACAGGCTGGCACGGATCTTCAAGGACATGCCACCGTACACGGCGTGCCCTGTCCCGGAGTACTCCGCCGCGTGCCCGCTGAAGGAGGTAAGTAGCCGTACCCCGTGTCAAGTACCCATTCTGTGTGAGTAGTCGCACTGATGAGTTGTGTCTTGCAGGACGACTTGAAGAAGTTTGTCTCCGAGCCGCTGCCGCCCCCTCAGGAAGTCGAGATCCTAGAGGAGGGGAATACCAAGGCCAAGGAGCGGCGGGAGGTCGGCGAAGGAGACGACACCGTTGTCATGGAGGACACGTCCGACGAGGACGACGACGAGGAGACACTGCAGGACCGCTTCCAGCTGCGGTCGAGGTTCAACCGTCCTGGCTTTCCTCATGTGCCTCTTGTGCAGGATCCACCGACTAGCCTAGAGGTTAGCCTGGTCGCGCCGTCGCGGAAGCTGCGCAATGCGTCCCGCAAGCGCGTGTTGAAGAAGTTGAAGGTCACTGAGACCACTTCCCCAGAGGTAAGCCATCTTGAGTAGTGTAGTCGAGTACTCGTGTCTCGAGTTCACTTGTTGATGAAGAAGTTTCCTTGCTTGTAGGAGTTGCCGCCTACGGAGCTCGTCGAGCAGGGCGACGAAGGTGAGTGGGACACGGTGGGGGAAGCCACTGGGAGTCGTAGACCAGCCCCCACTGTCGAAGAGCTCTTGGCGCAGATGGAGCGCCAGCCCCCTGCTCCTCAGGGGAGCACGGAGCCCGCTGCTGCTGCCGCAAAAGAAGCGGTGGCCGCAGAAGCGCAAGAGAGCGCTGCACCGGCTGCTGTTACAGCAGAAGAGGCAGCGACCGCAGAAGCGCAAGAGGAGGCGCCCGCTAAGGCTGGACTGGTGGGCAACGCCAGCATCCTCGGCGCTCCGACCGTGATGGTAGTTCGGTCAAGCTTGTAAGCTTTTAATCTCCCTGAGTAGTACTTGATGTGGTAGTCGTGCTTGACTGACATCGACATGTGTACTCTGCAGGAAGTCGACGGACCTGTCCTGGGAGGGGGACGAACCCGCCGCAGCGGTGGCGGAGGAAGAAGCCGCGCCACCCGCTGAGGAGTCCGCTCCCGCCCGTCAGGCGGAGCCCGAAGCGCCGGCTGCTGAGGCTTCGTTGCCTGAAGCCAGCGTAGTCGAAGGTGAGTACTCTGCTGAGGCTGTAGTATCCCCGAAGAGTAGTCGTAGTCTTCAAATGACGCTGATGCACTTGTGTTCTCGTTGACAGGTGCTGAGGCCGAAGGGAGAGAAGTTCCCGCGGCGGTGCCCATGTAGAGGTTGACACCAGGAACTCAGGAGGCTAATGGAGGAGCCCCCGAGCGGATGGAGGTGGCCGCCGGAGGAGCCGCCGCGACGACTGAGAGAGAGGAGACCACCACACAACCAGAACCCGCTCTAGATGTGGTCGTTCGCTCCCCGGGGATCGAAGACGCGGAGCCCATCTGATCTGCACCGAAGACCGAAGCCGCCACAAGTAGTCATGGTGGGGTAGAGTTGCTGGCGGACAACTTGGTCGACCCGGCAACGATGGCTCGGCACCTGGAGGCGGTCCGCCAAGCCGAGCAGTGGATGAAGGTGAGTAGTCGTAACTTCTGAGTAGTCAATCCTTTAGCGTTGAGTACTCATCTGACATATGTTGTCTGGGCAGGAAGTCGTGGAGAGGTCCCGCGAGAAGTCCAATATGTTTCAAGGCTTCGGCGACGCGGTGCTTTGGGCGGAGGCGCTGGAGGACCAACTTGTAAAGTCCCAGAAGCACGCGGCCGCCATGCAGTCCAAGCTTGATACCGCCTTCTCCAAGTACCACAACGACATCTAGGAGATGCAGGCGAAGAGCGACGACTTGGTGCGGAAGAACAAGTTGCTCCGCAACAAGAACAAAGGTACACCAGTTGTCTTGTTGAGTACTTGTTGGAGGTCGAGGGGTAGTCTAACCCGCTTGTCCTTGTTGTTTGCAGAGCTTGAAACCCAAGTAGAGCAATTGAAGACTTCAGAGATGGATCTGAAGAATCTCTTCTACCGGGAGCAGGAGGCCCGCCAGGTACTCGAGTTAGATTATAAGGAGCTTGCCTACAAGTGCGACAAGCACATGGAGCTTCGTATTGCCTCCGATGGTGACCTTGTCAACTGCTACAAATCGTTGCAGAAGTTGAACGAGGACTGCGAGGGGCTGCGGGCCCAGCTGAAGGAGTTTGAAGAAGCCGCGCTCCCCATCGCGAGGCTGCTTGTGCCTCACCCTGGCAGCCCCAAGATAGCACCGCTGGTGGATCGACTGAAGGAAGCCCCCAGCTGGCTGGCGGCCTACGTGAAGCATCTGGCGAAGTCAATCCCGAACCATGTGCTGGCCTTCATGAAGTCCTACTTCCCGAAGGCGCCCGTGGATGTAGTCGCTCGCGGGCTAGCCGCCAACTATACCGACGAGCTATATGCGGAGCTGCTGGGGCAGATGGCGCCCATTGCGGAGCAAGTCGCCGACAAGCTTAATCTCTAGTAGTCCTGTAATAGTTTGCTCATAGCAATAGATGTACAAAAACAATTGTAATGAAATTGTTTAAGTATCAATGAAGAAAAGTTCCATCAATGAGTACTCGTAGTCGCGATCTTAGAGTGCGGAGTCCCATCGTGGAGTTGTCGCAAGTAGTCAAACTCGGCAGTAGTCCGTTGAGGGAAGTAGACAGAAAAGAAGTTGATGAACGATCAAACTTTATTACTAAAGAAGTACACCTGGATGGCCAGGGCCGTAGTTACAGAGTAGTCGCCAGGACCCGGAGGTCGCCGACAGCTAAGTGGTGCTAGGGCGAGTAGCCGCTTACAGCAGTAGATCCGTAGGTAGCTGTGTAGGCTGGATCTAGAAGTACATGGTCTCTCAGTAGACCGTTGCTAGAGTCCTTTGTCGCTCGTCGCAGCCCAGGATCCGTAGGTAGCCGCATCGGCTGGATTCTGGAGAAGAGTAGTCCGGAGACTGGTGCCTGGACCCAGAGGCCGCTTATAGCGAGTGTGGACCAGGAGCGTCCCAGTGGTCGATGGATGACCGCTCCTCAGTGATGAGTGATTGACAACGGGTGTTGGACTGACTCTTGGCTTAGTGCGCAGGTGTAGGCTGCGGCCTAGTTCGTGTTGTTGCGAGGGTGAAGAACGGGCGCGAAAGGTCTTCGACCTTGAGGGGCCTCGGGAGATGGAGAGACAAGTAGGCTCGATTCGAGGGACCCGGTGGACAGCGGGACTGGGTGCGGGCCACATGGTGGCGACACAAGCAAGACGAAGTCATGGACAAGTGAGCCGGTGCACGGTGGCGGTCAAGTCAAGTGGTTTGGCGGGAGGCCGGACCGGGCACGCGGGGTTTGGTGGTTTGCCCACAAAACCATCGGAGGACGGTTTCTTGGTTTGGGCCTCAAAACCAAGTCCGAGGGCCCAACACGACGGAGACGGGATCCGGGCGTGACGGGAAGCTTCAAAGCGGAGGACACGCGGCGGGATCGCATGGCTTGCGTCGGGAGGACGCGGGGGTGCGGCAAAGGCGTGGCCGTCCGATGGCAAGACCCACAAACATTACCAAAATGCCCCTACGTGGGTTGTATCGCCAGTAGTGTAGTTAGGGGTAGTCGAGTCATTTACCACTCCGGCGGGACTCGATATATAAGCCTGGAGTGTGTGTTGATGGCTCTCTCTCTCCGCGACTTAGGGTTTCATTTCCCCCCTTCTCTTTCTCATTTTCGTAGCTATTTTCTGCCTATTTTCTCTAGGCTAGCATGAGAGCTTCATGAGAGATTTGTTGAGAGGGATGGATGCTAGGGCGGCATGCTAGACCTTGTGAATCTTTCCTGGTTTGTATAGAAGATTCGGGGTTGTTTTTCGTGGCTTTTTGTGCTTATTTTCGTGCCTTTGTTCCCGGTGTGATTCCGCGGATTTGAGTGAGTTTCTTCCCGGATTTCTTTGAGGGAAACATGGATAGATGCCTTGCGCATCTTTGTGCTTGATCTTGTGCCCTCAAACGCCGGAAACTACTTCGATTCGTGAGTTTTCGTTCGGTGCTCTAGCTTTTGGTGGTGCTCAAAGGATTCGCGATTCCCGGTGATTTAGGGAGTTAGGAGCCAAGATTTTTGGGCTATAGCATCCTTGTGTGACGCTTTTCAAGTCCCCAAACCCTTGTCTCTACAGCTTCAACCGTTTGGGAAATCCGATGATGATTTGGGGGAGTTGACTTTCGGGTTCGGGCTATTTTCTGTTCTGTCCGCACCTGGCGGACGGTCCGCGAGGACCAGGCGGATGGTCCGCGCGGCTCGAGTTCGTCCCGTGTTCTTCATGTTCTTGCTCGTCCTTCGTTTCGATCCGTCGCGATTTTGGTTTTTGGTTGGACGGAGTTTCGGACGGTCCGCGGTGTCGGGCGGACGGTCCGCGGGTGCTTGGCGGACGGTCCGCGTGCTCCCCGCGGACGGTCCGTGGCACGGGGGTGGCTTTGGGTCGTTACCGTGTGATTTAACGGACGGTCCGCGGCTCGGGTGCGGACGGTCCCGCGATACCCGGCCGGACGGTCCGCGCGGCTCTTGCGGACGGTCCGCCCCTCTGTGCGGACGGTCCGCCGAGCTTGTGTGCTTTGCTTCTTGGTTCGATTTCTTCCTCCCTTTCTAGTGCTTCCGCGTGTGCTTTGAGGAATCGTTCCTAAGGCTAGAGGTTGATCCATAACCTCGTGGTCTTGGCGATTGGTGCGTGATTCGATCCATCGCTTGTGTGTGACCGGGATTTGAGTAGGACATAGGCCGGGTTCTTTGGGAAGAATTTTTACCGGCTCCTATTCACTCCCCCCCTCTCTAGTCGCCATCTGATCCTTCAGCGAGGGAGTAGTCCAGAGACTGGAGCCAGGACCCGGAGGCTGCTTATGGCGGAGGGGTCTTGATGTAGTCGAGTAGACTTGAGCCTCAGGGTAGTCGTGTAGACTTAGGCGTAGAACCGACAGAGCTGATCGACGTTCCACGAGTTCTTGACATCTTCGCCTTCAAGTGTCTGGAGGCGGTAGGAGCCCGGCCCGGTCACCTTTGCCACGGTGATGGGACCTTCCAAGGGGGAGCTGAGCTTGTGCAGTCCTTCCGTGTTCTGAATACGATGGAGGACGAGATCGCCAACGTTGAAGGAGCGTTCCTTGACGTTGCGGTCGTGGTAGCGTCGGATACCCTCCAGGTACCTTGCTGATTGGACGAGGGCAGTGCAGCGAGCTTCTTTGAGTCCATCGATGTCAACTCGTCTGCTGTCTTCAGAGACGCCTTCGTCGTAGTGCTCCACTGCTGGTGAGTTCCATATGACATCAGCAGGGAGGATTGCTTCGGAGCCGTAGACCAGGAAGTAAGTGGATTGGCCCATTGGCTTGGAAGGTTGAGTACGTAGCCCTAGAGTGCATTGGGTGGTTCCTTGACCCACTTGCCTCCTTTGGAGTTAGCAGCGTCGTGTAGCAGCTTCTTGAGAGCGTCGAGCACCATCCCGTTGGCGCGCTCGACTTGTCCGTTGGCCCGAGGATGGGCAACCGAGACATATCGGACGTCGATCCCGCTATTCTCGCAGTACTCCCAGAACTGGTGGTTGTTCAAGTTGGAGCCCAGGTCTGTGATGATGCGGTGGGGTAGTCCGTAGCGATGCACGAGTTCATCCAGGAAGTCGAGTACTCTATCAGCCTTGGGGCATGTGACCGGCTTGACCTCGATCCACTTGGTGAACTTGTCGATGGCCACCAATACTCTGTTGAAACCACCTGGCGCAGTTGGCAGTGGCCCAATCATGTCGAGCCCCCAGCAAGCGAAGGGCCAGGTTGGCGGTATGGTGACTAGCTTGTAGGCTGGGACGTGTTGCTGCTTGGCGAAGTATTGACATCCTTGGCACCTTCTGACGAGTTCTTCAGCGTCGCCGAGAGCTGTGGGCCAATAGAAAGCTCGCCGGAAGGCCTTGCTAACCAGCGTACGAGAAGAGGCGTGGTTGCCGCAGACGCCCTTGTGGATCTCCTCCAAGATGTCCTTGGCTTCTTGCCCTGGGACGCACTTCATGAGTACTCCAGAAGACGCGCCCCGCTTGTAAAGCTTGTCTCCGACGAGGACGTAGGATTTGGCGCGACGGATGAGCTGCTCATCCAAGTTTTTGTCCGAGGGAACCTTCTGCTCGCTGAGGTAGTCGGTGAAGGGTTGCCTCCAGTCCGCGTCGATCATCATGACCTCCTGGCCAGCTGACGGATGCGCTGGGCAGTGGTCGGTGGCGCTGGCTCCGGGATGGATGGCGCGTGAAGCTCGTGGACGAAGACACCCGCTGGTACTTGAGCGCGAGTAGAACCGAGCTTTGACAGGACGTCCGCTGCAATGTTGTTGTCGCGGACGATGTGGTGGAACTCGAGACCGTAGAACTTGTTCTCAAGCTTGTGGACTTCTAGGCAGTAGGTGTCCACGTTCTCCTTGTTGCGGTCCCAGTATTTATTGACTTGGTTGATGACCACTGCGGAGTCGCTGTAGACTAGTAGTCGCATGATGCCCAGTGAAGCCGTGAGGAGGAGCCCGTGTAGGAGAGCTTCGTACTCAGCTTCGTTGTTTGAGACCTTCGAGAAGATCTGCAAGACGTACTTGAGTTGTTCGCCCGTTGGAGAGATCAGGAGTACCCCTGCACCTGCGCCCTCGAGGTTGAGTGAGCCGTCGAAGTACATCACCCAATGCTCTGGTCGCACGGTTGGAGTAGGTAGCCGATTCTCCCGCCACTCCGCCATGAAGTCGACTAGTGCCTGCGACTTGATGGCTGTACGTGGCTTGAAGTCGATGGTGAGGGTGCCGAGTTTGACTGCCCACTTGGAGATCCTTCCAGTAGCATCTTGGTCCCGCAGGATGTCGCCGAGCGGGTAGTCGGTGAGGACGGAGATCGAGTACTCCTGGAAATAGTGTCGTAGCTTCCGCGAGGTGATGAGTACTGCGTACGAAGCACGCACGGCCGATAGCGTGCCTTGGACTGCGACGGGACCTCGGCCGACGAAGTAGGCGGGTCTTTGGGCCCCGGATAGGCATGGCCGTCTTCCCCGCCGCTCGACAATGATGGCGATGCCGACCACGTGAGTAGTCGGCGCGAGTTAGAGCGATGGCTGCTCGCCTTTGCGAGGAGCAAGGAGGGCTTGGTGGCTTCGATAGGAAGTCCTTGAGCTGAGCAAGGGCTTGGTCCGCCTCTGGAGACCACACGAACTTCTCTTGGTGCTTGAGTAGTTTGAAGAAGGGGAGCCCCCGTTCTCCAAGCTTCGAGATGAATCTGTTCAAGGCCGCCATGCACCCGATCAGCTTCTAGACGTCTTTGATGCATGTGGGAGCTTTTATGCTGGTGATGGCGGTGATCTTCTCGGGGTTGGCTTCGATGCCGCGTTGGCTGATGATGAAGCCGAGTAGTTTGCCCGAAGGTACGCCGAAGACGCACCTGTTCGGGTTGAGCTTCTAGCGGTACTCGCGCAGGGATGCGAAAGTATCTTCAAGATCGTCGATGAGGGTACTGGAGTTTCTGGTCTTGACGACCACGTCATCCACGTAGGCTTCGACGTTCTTATTGAGTTGCCTCTTGAAGCAGGCCTGGATAGCTCGTTGATAGTTGGCGCCGGCGTTCTTCAACCCGAAGGACATGGTCGTGTAGCATTACGCGCCAAACGGGGTGATGAACGCGGTCTTCTCCTGGTCTTCTTCCTTGATCGCGATCTGGTGGTACCCGGAGTAGCAGTCGAGGAAGCAGAGCAAGTCGTAGCCCGCCGTGGAGTCGATGACTTGATCAATCCATGGCAACTCGAAGGGGTCCTTGGGGCAGTGCTTGTTGAGGTCGGTGTAGTCGACGCACATCCTCCACTCGTTCGAGTTCTTCTTGCGGACGAGGACGAGGTTGGCGAGCCACTCAGGATGGAAGACTTCTCTGATGAAGCCAGCCGTGAGTAGTTTGGCGAGTTCCTTCTTGATGGCGTCTCGTCTGTCGTCGGCGAAACGGCGGAGGTGTTGTCGGTTGGGGGTGGCCTTAGGATCGACGTTGAGGCAGTGCTCGATCAACTCCCTGGGCACTCCTGGCATGTCCGCTGGCTTCCACGCGAAGATGTCACGGTTAGCCCGGAGGAAGCTGATGAGCGTTTCTTCCTATTTGGGGTCGAGGCCGGCCCCGATGGTGGTGGTCTTGCTGCTGTCACCTGTCCCGAGGTTGATCGTCTTGACCAGAACCTCCTCAGCTGGCTGAGGCTTGTTGCCTTTGTCAGACTTCTCAGGGATGTCGAGTTCACTTGTTGCAAGCTTCTTCGACGCGGCGTAGACCTCCATCATCGCGTTGGGTACTTGATTTGTAGAGGCGATCTCCACGGCTTCGGTGTCGCAGTCGTGAGAGATCTTCAAGTGCCCTTGGAGAGAGAGTACACCTGCTGGACTCGGCATCTTGAGTACCAAGTAGGTGTAGTGGGGCACCGCCATGAACTTGGCGATGGCCGGTCTGCCGAGGATGGCGTGGTAGGATGTCTCGAAGTCCGTGACCTCGAACTTGATGTACTCGGTACGATAGTTCTCCCGAGATTCCCCGAAGGTAACTGGCAGGACCACTGAGCCCAGTGGGATAGCCGCGTTACCGGGGATGATGCCGTAGAAAAGCGTGTTACTCTTGGTGAGCATGTGGGTGATGTCGAGCTTCATCTTCTTCAAGGTCTTGGTGAAAAGGACCTTGAGCTCGCTTCCACCGTCGATGAGGACCTTGTTGAGCTTGGAGCCCGCGACCACCGGCTTCAGGACGAGAGGGAACCGCCCTGGTTCGGAGAAGCTGGTCCATTGATCCGTGTGGGAGAAGGTAATGGGTACCTCCGACCACCTGAGAGGGGTCGGGACCGCTGGTTGAATGCTCATGACTTCTCGACGGGTAGCCTTTTGCTCCCGCCTGCTGGGTAGTCCGCCGAAGAGGACGTTGACAGTCTTGTCGGGTTCCTGGAACTCGCTGTTGTCTCCGTCGTTCTTCTTCTTGCCTTTCTTGTCGCGAGGGTGCGGTGGCTCTGGAGTACTCTTGAGTGCTCGCCTGAGTTGCTAGCACTGCTCGGTAGTGTGGTTGCCGTCCAGATGCCACGGGCACTTCTCCTTCAGCAAGTCTTTGAAGCCGCCGGAGTTCTTCTTCGAGTTCTCCTTCGCAGGGCGCTGGATAGCCGCGACAGTGTTGTCTGGCTTGCGCTTGTAGTTGGGACCCGAGTAGTTGTTGTTGTTGTTGCGATCGCCTTGGTTCCCGTTGTTGCCGCTGCCGCCGCCCGTGTTTTGCTTGTTCTTGCCACGGATGGCATAGTACTTGGCGTTGGCCTTGTCTTCTTCATCCGCCCAGGACGTGATAATGTCCTTGAGGTGGGGGATGGACTTGGGGCCGCGACGACCGAAGTCTTCAAATATGCGGCAGTGGTAAAGGTCGTCTTGGAAGAGGTCGATGACCTACTTGTCGGTGACGTCGACTATGGTAGCACGCTTGTTGAAGAAGCGGCGCATATAGTTGCGGAGGGTCTCGCCTTGTTGCTGCTTGACCATGGCCAGGTCCATGCGAGTACCCGATCGGCCCATGGCGCCCGCGAAGTTGCTGGGGAACTGTTCCTTCAGCTGTTCCCACTTGTCGATCGAGTGCTTGTCCAGCGACTCGAGCCATGTGAGTGGAGCTTGGTCCAGGCAGAAGGGGAAGTAGAGGCACTTGGTGTCGTTGTTGCCGCCAGCGTTCTCGATGGAGAGGGCATAGCACCTGAGGCACTGGATGGGGTCCTGCTTCACGTCGTACTTGGTGATACCCAATGGCTTAAACTTTTCGGGGAGGAGCAAGTTGCGAAGTCGACGTGAGAAGGCGGGGAAGCCGTCGTTGTCGCCTGCGGTGGCTGACTTCTACAGTCGCAGCTCCTCAATCTTCTGGCGGGCGTCGTAGGCGCCCTATGAGGCACCGGAGGCGTGGCTGTTCGCGTGGTCACGACCGCCGCGATTGCCGCCGCCGCCGGCCCTCCTGTTGGCTCCGTGGTTGGAGCTTCCGTCGTCGCTGCCGCCGCCATCAGGATCACAGCCGCCGCCATCAGGAGCACGGTGAGGGACAAGCTCACGATTGCTGTTGCCACCCTATGAGGGTCCGCCGGCGTTCGCACGAGTACGGTTGGGCTGAGCCGGCAACTCGGCTCGAGTACAGTTGCGGCCAAGGTCAGCACTGCGACTTGTAGCTTCGTTGTCGCGGTTCCTGGCGGGGGGAGGCTGGTTGACCCTAGTGTCGACCCGCATGAAGTAGGCGTCTTCGGCGAGCTTGGCGATGACTTCTCCAGCGCGTATTCCCTGAGCTTGGCGCATGATCGCTGTGATCGACATGAGGCACTGCTCAGGGGTAGTGTGTACTCTGCTCTCAACCGCCTCGAGAGCTTCCGCAAGGTTGCGGATGGGGAGGTTGTCCCTGAGACGCCGGCGCTATTCGTTGCGTTTCCTGTTACACTCACGTCGAGCGTCCCTGTTGGCGGCGGTCTCGTCTGCAGGTGCATCAGCGGACAGCTCGTCTGCGGAGATGTCCTCAAGGTACTTGTCTGTAGCCGTCCCTGATGGGCCGGGGGTGTCGCCAGCAGCCATGAAGACTTGGCGATCTGGGTTGCCAAGGCTGGACTCAGAGCTTGCCACCTCAATTGGAGTGTACGAGTCAGCCCGGGCAAGTGGTGTTCCCTCCTGGAACGGGAGCGAGTCGAGGTAGGCGACGTAGTGTGAGTCTCCACTTATCAAGTCCGCAGGCTTGCAGTCTGGCCAGTAGACGAATCTTCCGGTGGGCGTGGTCGTTATAACCAGCCCAGAGGCCGGGCCTGATAAGGGATGCTCAGTAGTATTGACCTCGGACTCGGGATCCTCTGGGTCCGTCACGAAGTCGAACTCGTATGCAGAATCCGAGTAGAACCCGGGGAGGGGGTTGGAGTCCGAAGCGTGGCCGGGGCGGTGTCGGAGTCCGAGTTGTACTCGGGTACGGGCTCCTTGCCGGCCTAGCGCGAAGAGGGAGCCCCCGTGCGGGCCCAGCAGGGGTAGCGGGGGCCACGCTTGGGGCGCTCGCGGGATGGGGGGACCACATGCGATGGCTGAGCAGCCGGCTCGCATGCAATAGCCCATGGAGACGTTGAGTTCGAGTTGGAAGTGGACTCGAGCTCGAAGTCGGCGTGATGGTTGAAAAGCGAAATTTCGCCGAACTTGCCGGCGAGTTCGCTAGTGACAATTTCAGGAAGCGTCACGAAGCCGGTCTCCGAGTTCGGCTGCATGGTGAGGCGGTGGTGGAAGGATCCCGCGTCGTCAGCAGTGCAGACCCAAGCGCCGAAAACGAAAGTGTCGCCGCAGTTGAAGGCGACGGTTGGCTTGAAGTAGACAGGAGCCGTCGAGTTCGCCATGTGATCTCGGGCGAGAGCCCCTACCTGGCGTGCCAGCTGTCGGTGTTTTAGACCAACAACCTACTAAGGGGAGTACCCGAAGTAGATGAATGTGGCCTCGCCGAGATCGGTAACTCGAAGGAAGAGACACGTGGCACACAATTTAGAAAGGTTCGGGCCGCGAGGTGCGTAATACCCTACGTCCTGTATGCTGCGTAGCTCTGGATTGATTGGGTACGATTACAAGATGATGCAATTGTACGCCGTGAGATGAGATGATTAGAGAAGGGTCCCTGCCTCGCCTTATATAGTCCGGGAGGCAGGGTTACAAGTCGAAATAGGGAGAGAGTACTAGTCGAGTACGTCTAGGAGTCTTCCATACAGTGCGGGACATGTACACCTTCCTAACCGAGTACTTCTCCTCTCTAGTCCTTGTGCTTCACACCATCAGGTGCTGTGCAGCGCAAGCCGGGTAGTCCCAGGGGCCCACCGAGTAGTCGGTCCTGGTACCCACCGAGGTAGTGGGCCCAGGGAGGTCCATACGACAATTGGGGCTGCTCACTTGGTTTCTCTCCACTCAACTCCTCCACCGATTTCTCCTCACTAGCCTTCTCACTCTCTTTCCCAAATAATACTTTCCTGGAAGTGCTCGCAAACTTTATAGGCTTTTGGAGATCATTTGTGGGTGTAGGAAATATGGGTGGAGCTGGAGTTGTGTCTAGTCGGTTCCTAAGATGGTTAGGTTTGGGGGGAAAATCATTCTTGTGGTGGGTTTTTGGTGGTGGCTTTGGGATATTCTCTCCACTTCCCTCACCAACCTTGTTTGCCCCAAGTCCCTCACCATCCTGCCTCTTAAATGCCTCGATCATCATCCTCAACTGAGGCTCATGACCAGACAACCAACCTATCAACTACCTCAGCTCATCATTCTCATCCTACAAACGATCAACATAATGTGCAAGTTCCAAATTCTTCAAGGCATGCATTTCACAGGTAGAGCATGATGTAGGCATGGGTTCTTTCAGCTTAGCCTCAAGAGAACTAGTGTAAGCATGCATCTCATCAATCTTAGCATGCAAAACAGGGCAAGAAGTGCAAGCGCCTAGCAAAGCAGGTCTAGACTTAAGCTCAGCCACTTCAACCCTAAGCACATCTAGTTCCTCACACTTGGAGGCATGCTTCTCCTTAAACAAAGCAAGATCAGCAAGAAAGATGGAGCAATCAGCACAATCAACATCATCTGAAACAACAGGGATAGCATTAAGGGAATCAATATCAAGCTTGCTATCAAGCAACCGTGTCTCTAGCTCAGCCACTCTAGTCCTAGCGTCCTCGAGTGAACCCTAAGCTCTTTTCTCATTTTCTTTGCCTCTCTAAGCATGTCATCACGATTATCAAGCAAAGTAAGCTCATAACACACCTCGTCGTCGGACTCAGAGTCCGAGTCGCTCTGTGTGCTCTTCTTGCTGCCGAAGCTCAGCGCCATGGTGCAGAAGCCGTCCCTCGCGAAGCAACTCAGCCCGCTCAGGTTCTTCGACAACTTCTTGTTCTTGCGACGATCACTTTCATCCTCACTACTGCTCGAGCTCGAGGTGGAGTACGCGGAACTGGATTCAACGTCGCTCGCTCCAACCATCGCTCGGGCCTTGCCTCGGCTCTCCTTCTTCCTCGATCGTCGCTCATCCTTGTACTTGTTCTTGTGCTTGCTCTTGTGGTCGCGCCTCGACCGGTACTTGCCATCATTCCTCGGCTTGTGCTTGTAGCCGTCCTTGTTCACGACCTTCTCCGGGAAGTCGGCGATGAAGTGTCCCGGCTTGCCGCACTGGAAGCATGTCCTCGTGTTCCTCCTCATGTTCACCCGGTTCTCGTGCAGCCTCTCGAACCTCCTCGTCAACAGCGCCAGCTCGTCCTCTCCAAGGACATCGAACTCCTCATCTGGCATGGACATGAAAGAGGAAAAAGAGAACATCCTGGTGGATGGGTTAGTGTTAGCCTTTCCCTTTGAACCACCAACGAGGGCAAGAATATGGGAATCAGTCGGACCCTCGAGCTTGGCTGTCATGCCCCTATCCACCTCAGCCGACTTGAGCTTCGAAAACGGCTCGTTCACCGTCAGAGTGTCATACTTCTCCGATTCCACAATGGCCTTGAACTTTCCACCCCATATTGTATGATCCAAAGAGTGTAAGAGCTTGACAGCTCTATCATGATCATCGTACGGGAGCACGTCCACATTGGCCCTCATGTTGTTCACAACCACCGTGAACCTCTGAAACAAGGCATCGATGGACTCACCGGGGAGATGAGTGAAGTTCTCGTACTCTCTCCGGTCGGTCTCATACATCCGTGCCTGAACCTGGGCATTCCCAACATGAGCCTCCTTCAACACCGTCCAAATTCTACAAGCCAAGTGCTCGGTGTGCACCCGATCGAACTCGGTCGACACGAGCACGAAACAAGTAGACGACCGCCTTGTTGTTGGCGTCGAACCAATCCGTCAATCTGGAGCGAGGAAGTCCATCGAGTGGACATAGCCCTTGTGTCCACCGTGACATCCCAAAGGATCTGACCCTTTCCACGGAGGAACGCACCCATCCGCTTACTCCACATCTGGTAGTTCTTGCCATCGAAGTGTGGAGGACCCGAACCCCGTTCCTGGTACGCCATCCTTGGATCTTAGACTTGTTAGAGTCAACAAAGACCCGAACCGGCTCTGATACCACTTGAAGGACCGAAACGGCGAACCAGAGAAGGGGGGAGTGAATGGGAGTTGATAAAAATTCTTCTCGAAGGAGATGGGAACTCCTACAAGATGAACACGGCTTCCAACACACGTCTCCGACTCACTACCGAAGTTGGTCAAGCCCACGTATCCACTGGAGTGCCACTGGACCTAGGAACCAACACACACACCCTTCCGACCCGAGAATGCAGCGGAACACCAAACCGGTCAGACTGGTGAGCACCACCGGTCAGACCGGTCCCTGCTGGTGAGAGTAGGCAACTTCCACTAAGTGGCTTCACACCGGTCAGGCCGGTGTAACACGCCAGTCAGACCGGTCCAAGCCTGAAAGCCCCCAAATCACCAAACAGGCCAACCGACCTCCAAACTGACCCAAACTCGAAACAGTAGCAACACAGGACAACAGCGAACACACCTAGGCGTTCACCCGAGCAAAAACCCACCGAGGGTTGCACTAGTCAGATCGGTCAAGAGCACCGGTCAGACCGGTGTAGCCTGGGCAGCTCGGGATGAACAGCACCCGCGTGTCAACTCCCCCATATCCAAACCACGATCTCCCGAATCGCTCCACGGACTTGAACAAGACTTTGGGGATATTAGGAACACCTCATGAGGAGTCCATAGCCAAGTTTAATCCCACCAAAACTTGTCCAAAAATGAGGAATCGAAGAAATCCTGCCAAGAGCACCACGAACCCTAGAACCCGGAAAACCCCAAAATCGAGCCCCTTTACTCACGGATTTGGGAGGGCAATCACAGCCCAAAGAACCACGAAGGGTTCCCACAAATTTCCCCATCAAATCCCCAAGAGAAAGGTCCTGAAAACAACCCAAAGAAATCACCAAGAGAGGGCTCCGAAAATCACCACCAAGAACAACCGGAAACAACACATCCAAACCTTGAGGAACCACGCCGAATCATCTATACATGCAACAAAGATTCATACAAGGTCTAGCTTGCCGCCCGATCATCCAACCCTCTCACAAGATCTCACCATGAAGCTCTCAAGCTAGTCCTATGGAAATCCTAAGGAAAATAGGAAGGAAAATAGGAAAACAAATGAGCTAGGGTTCCAAGAGTTGGCTGCCATCCTCTCACCTCTTGGGTTATATGGAGGCAACCGATAGTCTAAAATACCCTTTCCTAATAACTAGGGATACAAGCCCCTCAAGGGCAGATTTGGAAGTCTTCATGTCTCCCTCCATCGGACGGATGCCCGGCGACCGCACCCTGCGTAGCCTCGACGCAAGCCATGCGATCCCGACGCGTGTCCTCCGCTTCGAAGTATCCGGACTGCGTTGTCGCACACGGTCGGACCGGTGCTCCTCACCGGTCGGACCGGTCGGACCCACCGGTCGGAATGGTCGCAGCTGCGCTGCAAAGACCGTCTTCGGTTCTTCGGTCTTGGCTTTGTGGATCAACCAAGGAACCGAGTGGTTTTACGGTGAACCACCTGGAAACCCCGCGAACTCGGTGTAGCCTCCGCCAATCTCCACTCATGACTCGGTTCCCACGTAGTCCCAGCTCGACCGTGGTTTTGAGGCTCAACCAAGAAACCGTCCATGACTTCATCTTGCTGTTCATGCCACCATGCGGCCCGCACTTGACCCCACTGGCCACCGGGTCCCTCGAACGAAGCCTACTTGTCTTCTCCACACCTGGAGGCCTCACCGTTGACGACCTTTCGCGCTTGTTCTTCACCTGCACCAACACCAGTCAAGCCGCAACCTGCACCTGCAATACTTAGCCAAGAATGAGTCCACACAACGTTGTCAATCACTCATCACACAAGGAAGCGACCATCCACCGGTCCACGAACCACACATGGTCCTCACTCTACAGCGGGCTACGACCTGCTCTGCTTCCTCGACTGCTACTCCGGATACCACCAGATCGCGATCAAGGAAGAAGACCAGGAGAAGACCGCGTTCATCACCCCGTTTGGCGTGTACTGTTACACGACCATGTCCTTCGGGCTGAAGAACGTCGGCGCCACCTCTCAACAAGCTATCCAGGCCTGCTTCAAGAGGCAGCTCAACAAGAACGTCGAAGCCTACGTGGACGACGTGGTCGTCAAGACCAGAGACTCCAGTACCCTCATCGACGACCTTGAAGAGACTTTCGCATCCCTGCGCGAGTACCACTGGAAGCTCAACCCGAACAAGTGCGTCTTCGGCGTACCTTCGGGCAAACTACTCGGCTCATCATTAGCCAACGCGGCATCGAAGCCAACCCCGAGAAGATCTCCGCCATCACCAGCATGAAAGCTTCCATGTGCATCAAAGACATCCAGAAGCTGACCGGGTGCATGGCGGCCTTGAACAGATTCATCTCGAAGCTTGGAGAACGGGGGCTCCCCTTCTTCAAACTGCTCAAGCACCAAGAGAAGTTCGTGTGGACTCTAGAGGCGGACCTAGCCCTTGCCCAGCTCAAGGACTTCCTATCGAAGCCACCAGTCCTCACGGCTCCCCGCAACGGCGAACAGCTACTGCTCTACCTCGCTGCGACTACTCATGTGGTCGATCGCCATCATCGTCGAGCGGCGGGGAAGACGGCCACGCCTATCCGGTCCGGCGCCCGGTCTACTTCGTCGGCGAGGTGCGTCGGATTCCAAGGCATGCTACCGGCACCGTACGAAACTTCGTACGCGGTACTCATCACCTCGCGGAAGCTACGACACTACTTCCAGGAGTACTCGATCTCCGTCGTCACCGACTACCCGCTCGGCGACATCCTGCGGAACCAAGATGCTGCTGGAAGAATCTCCAAGTGGGCAATCGAACTCGGCACCCTCACCATCGACTTCAAGCCACGCACAGCCATCAAGTCGCAGGCGCTAGTCGACTTCATGGCGGAGTGGCGGGAGAATCAGCTACCTACTCCAACCGTGCGACCAGAGCAGTGGGTGATGTACTTCGACGGCTCACTCAACCTCGAGGGTGCAGGTGCAGGGGTACTCCTGATCTCTCCAACGGGCGAACAACTCAAGTATGTCCTGCAGATCTTCTGGAAGGTCTCAAACAACGAAGCCGAGTACGAAGCTCTCCTACACGGGCTCCGCCTCGCGGCTTCACTGGGCATCAAGCGGCTACTAGTCTACGGTGACTCCGCAGTGGTCATCAACCAAGTCAACAAGTCCTGGGACCGCAACAAGGAGAACATGGACGCCTACTGCCTAGAAGTCCGCAAGCTTGAGAACAAGTTATACGGTCTCGAGTTCCACCACATCGTCCGCGACAACAGCATTGCAGCAGACGTCTTGTCGAAGCTTGGTTCTACTCGCGCTCAAGTACCAGCAGGTGTCTTCGTCCACGAGCTTCACGCGCCATCTATCCTGGAGCCGGCGCTACCGACCACTGTCCCAGCGCATCCGTCAGCTGGCCAGGAGGTCATGATGATCGATGCGGACTGGAGGCAACCCTTCATCGACTACCTCAGCGAGCAGAAGGTTCCCTCGGACAAAAACTTGGCGGAGCAGCTCACCCGCCGCGCCAAGTCCTACGTCCTCGTCGGAGACAAGCTTTACAAGCGGGGCGCATCTTCTGGAGTACTCATGAAATGCGTCCCCAGGCAAGAAGCAAGGATATCTTGGAGGAGATCCACAAGGGCGTCGCGGCAACCACATGTCTTCTCGTACACTGGTCAGCAAGGCCTTCCGGCGAGACTTCTACTGGCCCACAGCTCTGGGCGACGCTGAAGAACTCGTTAGAAGGTGCCAAGGATGTCAATACTTCGTCAAGCAGCATCACGTCCCAGCCTACAAGCTAGTCACCATACCGCCAATCTGGCCCTTTGCTTGCTGGGGGCTTGACATGATTGGGCCACTGCCAACTGCGTCAGGTGGATTCAACAGAGTATTGGTGGCCATCGACAAGTTCACCAAGTGGATCGAGGTCTAGCCGGTCACATGCCCCAAGGCTGACAGAGTACTCGACTTCCTGGATGAACTCGTGCATCGCTACGGACTACCCCACCGCATCATCACAGACCTGGGCTCCAACTTCAACAACCACCAATTCTGGGAGTACTGCGAGAACAGCAGGATCGACATCCAATATGTCTCAGTTGCCCACCCTCGGGCCAATGGACAAGTCGAGCGCGCTAACGGGATGGTGCTCGACGCTCTCAAGAAGCGGGTACACGACGCTGCTAACTCTAAATGAGGCAAGTGGATGAAGGAACTACCCAATGCACTCTGTGGCTACGTACACAGCCCTCCAAGCCAACGGGGCAATCCCCTTACTTTCTGGTCTACGGCTCCAAAGCAATCCTCCCCGCTGATGTCATATGGGATTCACCAGCAGTGGAGCATTATGACGAAGGCGTCTCTGAAGACAGCGGACGAGTCGACATCGACGGGCTCGAAGAAGCTCGCTGCGCCCCCCTCGTCCAATCAGCAAGGTACCTAGATGGTATCCGATGCTACCACGACCGCAACGTCAAGGAACGCTCCTTCAACGTTGGCGATCTCGTCCTCCATCACACTCAAAACAAGGAAGGACTACACAAGCTCAGCTCCCCCTGGGAAGGTCCCTTCACAGTCGCAAAGGTGACCGGGCCGGGCTCCTACCGCCTCCAGACACTTGAAGGCAAAGATGTCAACAACTCATGGAACGTCGACCAGCTCTGTCGGTTATATGCCTAGTCTACACAACTACCCTGGGGGCTCAAGTCTACGCAACTACATCAAGACCCCTCCGCCGTAATCGACCTCCGGGTCCAGGCTCTAGTCTCCGGACTACTTCGCTGTAAGCGGCCTCTGGGTCTAGGCACCAGTCTCCGGACTACTCTTCTCCAGAATCTAGCCCACGCGGCTAGCTACGGATCATGGGCTGCGATGAGAGATAAAGGACTCTAGCAGCGGTCTACTGAGAGACCATGTACCTCTAGATCCAGCCTATACAGCTACTTACAGATCTACTGCTGTAAGCGACTACTCGCCCTAGCACCACTTAGCCGTAGGCGGCCTCCGGGTCCTGGCGACTACTCTGTAACTACGGCCCTGGCCATTCAGGTGTACTTCTTCAGTAATAAAGTTTGATTGTTCATCAACTTTTTTACTGTCTACTTCCCTCAACGGGACTACTGCTGAGTACAACTACTCGCAACAACTCCACGATGGGACTCCGCACTCCAAGATCGCGGCAACGAGTACTCATTCATGGAACTTTTCTTCATTAATACTTAAACAATTACCGGCACCATCTGCTCCAGCAGCTCCGCATATTGCTCGTCGGTACAATTGCCGGCTAGTCCACCAGCTATTACATCTACGGGAGCCTTCGGGAAGTGCGACTTCATGAAGTCTAGCACCTGGTTCGGGATCAACTTCGCCAGATGCTTCACAAAGGCCGCCAGCCGGCTGGGGGCTTCCTTCAGTCGATCCACCAGCGGCGCTATCTTGGGACCGCCAGGGTGAGGCACCAGCAGCCTCGCGATGGGTAGTGCGGCTTCTTCAAGCTCCTTCAGCCGGGCCCGCAGCTTCTTGCAATCCCCGTTCAGCTTCTACAATGATTTGTAGAAGTTGACGAGGTCACGGTCTGACACAATACGGAGCTCCATGTGCTTATCGCACTCGTATGCAAGCTCCTTATAATCTAACTCGAGTACCTGGCGGGCCTCCTACTCCCGGTAGAAGAGATTCTTCAGATCCGTCTCTGAAGTCTTCAACTGTTCTACCCGAGTCTCAAGCTCTGCAAACAACAAGGCACAGCTGGTTAGACTACCTGTTGACCTCCAACAAGTACTCATCAAGTCAAGTGGTGTACCTTTGTTCTTGTTGCAAAGCGACTTTTTCCTTCACACCAAGTCGTCGCCCTTCTCCTGCATCTCCTGGATGTCGTTATGGTACTTGGCGAAGGATGTGTCCAGCTTTGACTGCATCGCGCCGGCGTGCTTTCGGGACTTCATGAGTTGGTCCTCCAGTGCCTCGGCCCGAAGCACTGCATCACCGAAGCCTTGAAGCATGCTGGACTTCTCGCGGGACCTCTATGCGATGTCCTGCACAGACAACATATGTCAGATGGGTACTCAACGCTAAAGGATTGACTACTCCAAGTGTTACGACTACTCACCTTCTTCCCCTGCTCGGCTTGGCGGATCGCCTCCAGATGCCGAGCCACCGTTGTCGGATCGATCAAGTCGTCCGCCAACAACTCGATCCCGCCATGACTACTCGTGGCGGCTTCGGTCATCGGTGCAGAGCGGATGGGCTCCGCGTCTTGGATCTCCGGGGAGCGAACAACCACCTCCAGAGCGGGTTCTGGAAGCGTGGTAGCCTCCTCTCCTCCAGTCGTCGCGGCGGCCTCTCCGGCGGCCACCTCCATCGGCTCAGGGGCTCCTCCGGCAGCCTCCTGAGTCTCGGGTGTCAAGTTCTCTATGGGCACCGCCGCTGGGATATCGCTCCTTTCAGCCTCAGCGCCTGTCAACGAGAAGACAAGTGCATCAGTCATATCTGACGACTACGACTACTCTTCGGGGGATACTACAACATCAGCAGAGTACTTACCTTCTACTATGTTGGCTTCAGGCAACGTAGCCTCAGCGGCCGGCACCTCGAGCTCTGCCTGAGGGGCGGGAGCGGACTCCTCAGCGGGCGGCGCGACTTCTTCTTCCGCCACCGCTGCGGCGGGTTCATCCCCCTCCAAGGACAGATCGTCGATTACCTGCAGAGTACACAAGCCGGTTGTCAGTCAAGTACGACTACCACATCAAGTACTACATGGGAAGACTCAACACTTACAAGCTTGACCGAACCACCGTCACGGTCGGGGCGCCGAGGATGCTGGCGCTGTCCACCAGTCCAGCCTCGGCGGGTACCTCCTCCTGCACCTCTGCGGCCACAACCTCTTTCGCAGTAGCAGCAGCGGGTTCCGTGCCCCCCTGAGGAGCAGGGGGCTGGCACTCCATCTGCGCCAAGAGTTCTTCGACAGTGGGGGCTGGGCTACGACTCCCAGCGGCCTCCCCCACCATGTCCCACTCACCTTCGTCGCCCTGATCAATGGGCTCCGTAGGCGGCAACTCCTGCAAACAAGGAAGCTCTGTCGTCAACACATAAACTCGAGACACGAGTACTCGATCACATCAGTGAAGACAGCTTACCTCTTGGGACGTGGTCTCAGTGACCTTCAACTTCTTCGCCACGCGCTTGTGGGCCAGATTGCGCGTCCTCTGCGGCGGTGCGGCCAGACTAGCCTCCAGGCTAGCCGGTTGATCCTGAACGAGAGGAACATGAGATAGGTTAGGACGGCTGAACCTCGACCGCGGCTGGAAGCGGTCCTGCAGCGTCTCCTCGTCGTCGTCCTCGTCGGACGTGTCCTCCACGACTACGGTGTCGTCTCCTTCGCCGACCTCACACCACTCCTTGGCCTTGGTCTTCCCCTCCTCTGGGATCTCGACTTCCTGAGGGGGCGGCGGCGGCTCGGAGACAAACTTCTTCAAGTCATCCTGCAAGAGACAACTCATCAGTGCGACTACTCACATGGAATGGGTACTCGACTCTGTGTGCGGCTACTTACCTCCTTTGGCGGGCGCGCGGCGGAGTACTCCGGTGCGAGGCACGCTGTGTAAGGCGGCATGTCCTTGAAGATTCGTGCCAGCCTGTCGACAATGTCGTCGTCGTCGACTACATCTCCAGGCATCCGCGACGTGTCGTCGTCGCCGGTGTACTCGAACCCCAGGGTGTCGCGAGCCATCAGCGGCTGCACCCTGCGCTTCATGAAGCTGAAGGCCACGTGCTCGGCCCTCAGCCCGGCTTCTTTCAGCGCCTTTATCCACGCCAACAGCTCGGGCAGCTGGATCCCTTCTAGCATCGTCGGCTCCGTGTTCCACCACGGGCGGTGCTTGGGCTGCTTCCCGCTCGGCTTTGACAGTCCCGGATGGTGGTTCGTGACGTAGAACCACTTGGCCTTCCAGTCTTGGCTGGAGTCTATGAGCTTGTACGAGAGGTACTACTCGGCGGCGTCCTCCCGCATCTGGATCCCCGCTCCTCCGACTACCCGCGGGTTGCTGGCGCTGGATTGCGGCTTCACCCGGAAGAACTTCCGAAACAAGATCCAATGGGGCTTGATCCCCAGAAAAGCTTCGCAGAAATGAACGAAGACAACAGTGTGGAAGATACCGTTAGGGTTGAGGTTGAGGTACTCGATGCCGTAGTACCCCATGAGCCCTTTGAAGAAATCGCTCACCAGGAGAGAAAGCCCGCGCTCCGTGAATAGCATGAACATCGGGATCTCATCTTGATTCTTCTCCATCGGGTACGGATCCCCAGCGGCGGCCCTCCACATGTCGACCTCCTTTTCCCGCAGGAAACCATTGTTGAGGAGAGCGAGCAAGTCTTTGGTCTTCGCCTTGGACTTCTTCCACTCACAGTTTGGATCTGGCCGCGGCGGGGACACCGGCGGTGATGTCCCTGCGGCAGATCCGGTGGCCTCCTCACGGCCCCTTTTCTTCCCGCCGGCGGCTTTTGTGGTCTTGGACGGTGATGGCTTCATCCTCCAAGTGCACGGGGTCTTCACGCGCATTTGCTCGGGGGCTCCTGCGGTGGCTCTCTACAGCGGCGCACTCGGATCTTCACTTCACTCAGCGGCGGCGGTGTGCGCTGATGGCGATTTCTGGACAAGATCTTTTCGGAATGGCTACAACTGCGTGGGATAAAAAATCCTAAGGGTTTTGGCTTCTAGTTATAAGCCAACACGGCCCTCCAACGGCCAGATGGATAAGTCTGTGCTTGGCTGACTCAGCGGCCGCGCGCGACCTTTCAACTTCTACTAGTCGACGCGCCTCACCTCGGGGGCTCGGCTACCTCTATTCGACTACCTGGGAAGCAATAAGACTCAGGAGCATCTCAGGACACATTCTACAAGATGACCCTTCAATTCGAGAGGAAGTACTCGACTCAAGGCTCGGGGGCTCCGTGCCACGTGTCCTTCGGTTTTTTCTCAAGATTTTTCGGGATATTCTTTCCAAGACTTCAGATGGACCCTCAGCCAGAGTCTACAACTCAACCAAAGGCTTGGGGGCTACTCCATATGGAGTGCGATTTTGCAATGGCACTTCCATATCATCTTCGGCTTCAAGACAATACGGGCATTTTTGAAGACCTTCAAGGGCAGCACCCGAGGACGCTTGGGGACTACTCGAAAAGACTTCAAGGTTGCTCAAACACCAGCTGGAGTACATTCCAGCCTCGCGATGCTTCGACTACTCTTCAGGACTTTTGACTTGTAGTACTCGGGGACGCTCGAGGACTACTCGTTAAGGCCGTCAAGATTACTTGAAGCTATCCTTCTCGACTACAAAGTACTCGGGGGCTTGTCATATGGACCTCCCTGGGCCCACTACCTCGGTGGGTGCCAGGACCGACTGCTTGGTGGGCCCCTGGGACTACCCGACTTGTGCTGCATGGCACCTGATGGCGTGAAGCACAAGGACTACAGAGGAGAAGTACTCAATTAGGAAGCTGTACATGTCCCGCGCTGTATGGAAGACTCCTAGACGTACTCGACTAGTACTCTCTCCCTATTCCGACTTGTAACCCTGCCTCCCGGACTATATAAGGCGAGGCAAGGACCCCTCTCTCATCATCTCATCTCATGGCGTACAATTGCACGATCTTGTAATCGTACCCAATCAATCCAGATCTACGCAGCATACAAGACGTAGGGTATTACGCACCTCGCGGCCCGAACCTGTCTAAATTGTGTGCCACGTGTCTCTTCCTTCGAGTTACCGATCTCAGCGAGGCCATATTCATCTACTTCGAGTACTCCCCTTAGTAGGTTGCCGGTCTAAAACACCGACAGATGTGTGATTTCAAACAAGTTGTATCATGCGGTGGATTAACTTGTCTAACGTCATGCTTGACGGGTTTGAAAGTACCTAGACACGCGGTAGACTGCTGCTTTGGTCTATGCATGTTTATTTACTGCAAATTCATGATAATGCTTCGCCTTTATTTAATTTATCATGCTTTATCCTTGATAATTGGTCATGGTTACGTGTTGTAACGTTGTTCAAATAAAGACCGATTTTTCAACATGCTTACGTCATACATTCGGCAGTGCTCTGTTTACACGCTTTATCAATTCCTGAATGATGTTTAAATTGCTGACAGATAGCTTGTTTGTAGCTATACGTCGTTCAAACTGGCTTTATAGCCGTAAATACGGAACTGTCTAGTACCACCCGACAAGTTCTAGGTTTTATCTAACCGTTTTCATCCTTTGTCAGTTTCAGGGAAAATTGACTGGCACGCTTCCGGATTTCAACGCCCGGGCCACGTGTGCGAAGCTAGCTAATACGGCTTGTTGTGTGCTTGGCGTGAGGTGCTGATTTTACGTCAACACACTTTTTGGCACGCCCAGTGGGACACTCAAGTTGATCAAGATGGCTGAAATCAAAGCTATCCTGGATGTCACCTTAAATGAACTGTCTTCAGAGCATCAACTGATACTGAAAGATGCTGTGGAGCAGTTCCAGCAAAAGTGTTTGTTGTCTTTTTCCAAGAATAGGAGTGGTGTGCCATTCCTTAGGACAGATATGCCATGAGCTCTGATGCCAGGAGAGGCTGATGCTACTACTCCTGCAGAGAAACAAGAAGCTTTTGCTATGATACGGCAACCTATGGAAGAAATAATGGCTAGACACAACACTGCATTTTTAAATAGCTTCCGACAGATGATGGTTGGTGTCTTTGGCCCAAGCGTGGACAAACATTTTGAGCAAGGTAAATCAAGTGCTACTGCTAATGGCCAACCACCTCGTCAAGATGCAAGTGCTCAGCCAACTCAACATGTGGGTCGTCAACCGATCCAACAGAACCCTCATCAAGCAATACCTAATCCACACACATATGGTGAGATGGCATTCGGTACTACTGGAGTTCAACCTGTATCTACTTACAGGATAGCCCCAACAAGTAACAGGCTGCAAAGGAATATGTACGGGGATGGGTATTCAGAGTTCATGGACTATAGTGCTATCGATGCTTTCCTGAATCCTCGGTATGGTAATGCTACAGGGATGCTTGCTGGGAAGCCAGGGAATCAAGACACCAATGTTGATATCCTGATGCAAAGAATGACCGATGTGCTGCAAAATCAATTCGGTCTAAAGTCTAAGAATCAAGGACACATGTATACATCTCCCTTCCCAGAATGGTACCACAGGGTAGCACTACCAAACAGGGTGAAAGTTCCCACAGAATTCACTAAGTTTTCAGGGAAAGATGATACCAGTACTGTGGAACACATAGCCCGCTACCTAATGCAGCTTGGGGAAGCTTCTGCTGATGAGGCCTTCAGAATTAGATACTTCCCTCTGTCATTGACAGGTCTAGCGTTTACATGGTTCACTTTGCTACCTGCTCATTCAATCTGCTCTTGGAAAGATTTGGAGCAAAAGCTCCATGCCCATTAATACACTGGCAGTAATGAGAAAAAGCTAATTGATCTGACTACCTTGATACAGAGGAACAATGAAACACCAATGGAGTTCCTCAGGAGATTCAGAGAGACAAAAAGCATGTGCTTCTCTCTGAACATACGAGATGATCAATTGGATGGTATGGCTGTAGCAGGATGTTGCCGGCCATTCGGGAGAAGCTATTCGGGATGGAATTCGATGACCTTGGTCAGTTGTCACACTGATTGTCATTGATGAGAAATCAAGCATATGGCTTCAAGAAAGACTCCAGATTTGTCAAGCATAATGATATAGCTGAAATTTACAATCAATTCCTCGAAAGGGCAGATCAAGGAGGTGAATATGATGATGAAGAGGAAATAGCTGCAGCAGAGATGGTGTGGAGCAAGGAGCCATTGACAGTAAATCAGAGGTGGATCAAGCAAACTAAAGCCACCTATGATTTTGATGTAACCAAGGAAGATAAGCTCTTCGATTTCCTCGTGATAGAAGGCCGGATCAAGTTGCCAGAGGGGCATTCTATGCTTCGGCCTGATGGAGTGAAAGATAAGAAGTACTGTGGATTTCTTGACAGAAATTCTCATTCCATCAATGAATGCAGGGTCTTTAAAGTAAGGATTCAGAAAGCTATCCAAGAAGGACATCTGAAGTTTGATAATAAGATGAAATTGGATGGTAATCCATTCCCTCAGAACATGATTGGGTTCTCAATTAACATGGTAAACGTTGAAGGGAAAGAAAAGGTGAAAGTTTTGACTTCGGAAAAGGCAAAGCAGAATGGCTCAGTTGATCCCACTCGACAGGTGACATTTGAACAGATTCACAAGAAAGAGCCTCGCTTCCCGAATAGTCAAATTGAAGTGGGTGAATCCTCTAAACCCAGAGTGACTTCGCGTATTCTCCTCAATAAATGGCAGCATCTGCAAGAAAAGGAGTGCTAACAGAGGCACAACTACGAAGAGGAGAAGCGGAGATATGAAGAAGAGATGTCTAGGAAGGAACAAGAGGAATATATGTGAGAACAAGAGTGTGCACATTGGGGTTGTGCCTTCTTCAGACACTGTTGGAATGAGGGTTTAAAGCTTCCCACATGGAATAACTATCGCGATGATGACTAGGAGCGTCCCGGTGGTCGATGGATAACCACTCCTCAGTGATGAGTGATTGACAACGGGTGTTGGACAAACTCTTGGCTCAGTGCGCAGGTGTAGGCTGCATCCTAGTTCGTGTTGTTGCGGGTGAAGAATGGGCGCGAAAGGTCTTCAGCCTTGAGGGGCCTGCGGGAGATGGAGAGACAAGTAGGCTTGGTTCGAGGGACCCGGTGGACGGGGGGACTAGGTGTGGGCCACATGGTGGCGAGACGAGCAAGACGAAGTCGTGGACGATCGAGCCGGTGCACGGTGGCGGTCGAGTCAAGAGGCTTGGCGGGAGGCCGAGCCGAGCACACGGGGTTTGGTGGTTTGCCCACAAAACCATCGAGGACGGTTTCTTGGTTTGGGCCTCAAAACCAAGTTTGAAGGCCCAACACGACGGAGACGGGATCCGGGCGTGTCGGGAAGCTTCGAAGCGGAGGACACGCGGCGGGATCGCATGGCTTGCGTTGGGAGGACGCAAAGTGCGGCGAAGGCATAGCCGTCCGATGGCAAGACCCATAAACATTACATAAATGCCCCTGTGTGGATTGTATCGCCAGTAGTTGAGTTAGGGGTAGTCGAGTCATTTACCACACTGGCGGGACCCGATATATAAGCCATGAGTGTGTGTGGATGGCTCCCTCTCTCCGCGACTTAGGGTTTCATTTCTCCTCTCCCATTTCTCATTTTCCTGAGACATTTTCTTCTCCATTTCTTGTCTAGGCTAGCTTGAGAGCTTCATGAGAGATTTGTTGAGAGGGATGGATGCTAGGGCGGCAAGCTAGACCTTGTGAATCTTTCCTGGTTTGTATAGAAGATTCGGCGTTGTGTTTCCCGTGGACCTTTTTGTGCTTGTTTTTGGTGCCTTTGTTCTTGGTGTGATTCCGCGGATTTGAGTGGGTTTCTACCCGAATTTCTTTGAGGGAAACATGGATGGATGTCTTGTGCATCTTTGTGATTGATCTTGTGCCCTCAGACGCCGGGAAACCACTTCGATTCAAGGATTTTCGGTCGGAGCTCTAGTTTTTGGTGGTGTCCAAAGGATCCGCGATTCCCGGTGATTTAGGGAGTTAGGAGGCAAAATTTTTGCGGTATAGCATCCTTGATTGACGCTTATCATGTCCACAAACTCTTGTATCAACAGCTTCTATCATTTGGGAGATCCGGTGATGAGTTGGAGGAGTTGACCTTCGGGGTCGAGCTGTTTCTGTTTCTGTCCGTAAGGCGCGGACAGTCCGCGTGTGCCTGGCACACCGTCCGCGAGGTGCGTGTTCAGCCCAGTTCTTCGTGTGTTCGTCGTGTTCTTGCTCGCCTTCGTTTTCGATCCGGTTTTGTCTTATGTTTTCGTTGCAGCTGGTTTGCGGACGGTCCGAGCTTCAGTAGCGGACGGTCTGGATCCTGCGCAGACGGTTCGCCTGGTCTTCGCAGATGGTCCGTTTTCCTCAGTTCGTCTCTGGTGGTTCTGTTGGCTTTTACGGACTGTCCGTGGCACCTGGCCGGACAGTCCGCGTGGCCCTTGCGGACTGTTCGCGTGGTCAGTGCGGACAGTCCGCCCCTCCTGGCCGGACAGTCCGCCAGTGCCTGGCAGCTTTGTTCCTTGGTTCGATTCCTCCCTCCTTTCTTTCGTGCTTCCGCGTGTGCTTCAAGGAATCGTTCCTAAGACTTGAGGTTGATCCATAACCTCGTTGTCTTGGCGATTGGTGTGTGATTCGATCCATCGCTCGTGTGTGACCGGGATTTGTCTAGGGTATAGGCCGGGTTCTTTGAGAAGAATTTTTACCGGCTCCTATTCACTCCCCCCTCTATAGTCGTCATCCGATCCTTCAATTAGTATCAGAGCTTGGTGCCGGATTCCTGGTGACTTTGACAAGTCTTGAATCCTAAGATGCCGTACGTTGAGTGGGGCAGTTCGCCGCACTTCGATGGGAAGGGTTACCACAAGTGGGCGGCTCGAATGATGATATTTCTTCGTGGCAAGTTGTTGGATTTCATTGTGCTTGACAAGACCTATGCTATTCCGGCGGATATCCACACTCTTATGGTGACCGATGCCGGTGCTAAGGCCAAGTATGAGGCAAATGCAAAAGCCGTTGATCACTTGGTCCGAAGCTTGTGTGATCCTGAGTTTGAGCGTGTTCGTCATTTGAATCTTGCCTAGCAAATTTGGGAGAAGTTGTTGGTTCTCACGGTGGTGATAACCATGTAAAGGCTCGCCTCTTTGTTTCTTACCGGATGCAATACGAGAACATTACTCAACTTCCCGGTGAGGACATTGATGCGATGTTTCAGAGGTTCACCGCCATCGTGAACAACATGAACGCCAATGTTGAGGATTTCCCTTACACCGAGCATGATCAAGCTTTGAAGCTTTTGCATATCTTGGACCTAAATGTTTGGGGTGCTAAGGTTGAGGCCATCAAGGAGTCCGGGCAATACTTGACTATTGAGTTGGATGATCTCTTTTCTAAGCTCAAGTCGGCTGAGGTTGACAGGAAGTTGCAATCCAAGCATGAGGGCTCGAGTGATCATAGTCTTGCTCTTGTGGGCGGATCAAAGGGCAAAGCCAACAATAACCCTTCCTGTCGACAGTTTTCCTTGTCTTCTCTCATGTCCATTCCAGATGATGAGTTCGATGTGCTGAGCGAGGAGGAACTGGGCTTGCTCTCGAGGAGGTTTAATCGACTACATGAGAACCGGAGGAATGCAAGGCGGAGCTCGGGGACATTCTACAAGTGTGGCAAGCGTGGACACTTCATCGCCGAGTGCCCGGAAGCGGAAGAGAACAAGTACAAGATGAGTGAGTACAAGGCGCACCCGAGGCGTGAAGACAAGTACTCCTCCAAGGGCAAGCACTACAGGAAGTCCAAGAGCAAGGACAAGGACAAGCGGCGATCGAGCAAGGGCGGCCACAAGAAGGACAAGGCAAGAGCTATGGTGGCCGGTGCAAGTGACGTCGACGCAAGCTCAAGCGACGCGCATTCAAGCTCGAGCAGTGAGGATGAAGACGTCGGGAGGCGTAAGGGCAAGAAGAATGCAAGCCGGAACCTCAGTGGTTTGAGCTGTGTTGCACTTGGAGGCTTTTGTGGCATGGCCCATAGCTCAAGCAGCAAGAAGAGCGAGAAGGAAGACATCAACTCCGACTCAGAAGATGAGGTAAACCGTGACCCCGACTCTTTGCTTGCTGATCTTTGCTTGTTGAGATCACTAGGTTCAATGGCTTGATTGACAACCGTGATAGTGTGTTGAGAAATGCTAAGATGATGAGGAGAGATCTTAGGGCTCAAGTTGAGAATGCTAATGAGAAAGTAGGAGAGTTAGAGTCTAAATTGCTTGAATTGAAACTTGAGAATGACTCTTTGAAACTCACTCCTACCATTTCTGATGATGTTGAATGTCATGAATGTGATGCATGGTTGAATGAGATCAAATTGCTTAATGAGAAGAATGCTTCCACTTTGGCTAAACTAGATGCTCTTAGGACTGAGTATGATGAGCTTAAGGCTAGACCCACTTTGCTTGGTGCTTGTAAATCATGTCCTACTATGCATGCTAATCTTGTTGATGCTCGTTCTACCATTAGCACTTTGTAAGCTTCTTTGAAATCTCCTGTTGTCAATGCATGGACTAGCTGTGATGAAGTTACTTTGCGCAATCTTGAACTTACTTCCTATTGACATCTTGAAATCTCCTGTTGTCATCTTGAAATCTCCTGTTGTCATCTATGAGGAAAATGATTATTTGAGGAAGGTGTTGGGTTGGTTGTCTGGGCAGGAACCTCAATTGAAAATCATGATTGAGGAGTTCAAGAGAGCGGATGGTCGTGGTTTGGGTTTTGAGAAGTTGGGTGAGAAAGTGGGAGAAAATAGTGGGGAGAGTGTGTATGAGAAGTGTGTTGAGTCTAACCCTGAGTTTGAGGTGATCGGGACATCCAAGTTCCACTACCAAAAGCACCCAAGAACTCTTTCACTCCAAAGCCCAACCACCTTTGCAACAAGCTTGACACAACCTAAGATCCACCCAAATTCCCACCTAAAACAAATGACTTCCAGAAACTGGTGACGTTTGTGAGTGAGAAGGGTGTGAAACCTAGAGAGAAGCCAGAGTCAAAACCAAAACCCATCCCCTCCAAGTGTGAGTATTGTGGCAAGTAGAGGCATCTAGCAGAGTTTTGCTACAAGGGGAAGAGGGATGAGAGGCTTGCAAGGGAGCAAGCAAACCAGGACAGGTATCGCCAGTCTCATGGTATTCCTAAGCCTAGATTGCCACTTCCACGGGGTGTGGGAAGTGTGAGGAGTGTTGGTAGAGTTGGAGCTAGGGTGGTAGGATCCCACAGAGAGGTGGTGGTGAGAGGTTTTATAGGAGAGATGATGGTGTATGTGCTGGTGAGAGGTTTGGTCGGGCTCGTGGTGGTTTTGCTGGACGTCCCCCTACTCGTCCTCAATACGGGTCTTGGGGAGATGATCACAACTTTGGTTCCAGAGGAACTACGGACCACGCTTTCCCCCTCGTGGTGCTCGTACTCCCTCCATGGGACATGGGAAATTTGGTGGCAAGGGAATGATGTTTGCTAACCCCTCTTTTGAGCAGATGGCTTGACACTGGTTCAACTTTTTTTGTGCTAACCCAGTGTCGAGTTGTTGGATCATTCTCGTTCTTGTTTCTGACTATAGGCAGGAGGCTTGTAGAACATTTGGTTGATCGACTCTGGATGTTCCCGACACATGACCGGAGACAAGAAGTGGTTCTCCAGCCTCACCCCAGTGAAGGAAAAGATGTACATCACGTTTGGAGACAATTGACGAGGAAGGGTGATTTCAGAGGGTGTGGTACATGTGAGTGACAAGGTAATGTTGAAGAGGGTTCCTCTTGTGAAGTCTTTGGGTTTCATTTTGCTTTTGGTTTCTCAGTTGCCTAATGAGAGTTTTGAGGTGCGTTTCAAGTCTGGTGAGTCTCGTTTGCTGGATTCTCGAGGTGATCTTGTTTGTATGATCATCCCCGAGGGTTAGATTTTCAGGGCTGATTTCTCTTTTTCTTTGGGTCCTGCTTGTTGTTTGATGGCCGGCCCTTCGTGTGATTTTGGAAATGGCATAGGCGGTTGGGTCACTTGAACTTTGATTTGGTTTCCCGCTTGAGTGGTCTTGACCTTGTCCAAGGATTGTCGAAGTTGAAGTTTGGGAAGGATTTGGTCTGTGCTCCATGTAGGCATGGCAAGGTGGTAGCCACTCCCCATCCACCCTTGACCGATGTCATGACCGAGCGTCCAACAGAGCTGTTTCATATGGACCTTGTTGGGCCAGCTCGAGTTCGCTCGGTGGGTGGGAAGTGGTATGTCCTTGTTGTGGTGGACGATTACTCTCGCTATGTCTGGGTGTTTTTCTTGGAGGACAAAAGTGAGACATTTGGTTTTGTTCGAGATATGATCGTGAGGTTGAAGAACGAGAGGCATGGGAATGCCATTAGAGCTATCCGCAGTGATAATGGCTTAGAGTTCAAGAATTCTCGTTTTGATGCCTTCTGTCGTGATCTAGGTCTTGAACATCAGTATTCGACCCCTTTTGTGCCCCCCTCAAAATGGAGTTGTGGAAAGGAAAAATCGGACTCTTTGTGAGATGGCTAGGACGATGCTCGATGAGCACAGGACTCCTAGGAGGTATGGGGCTGAGGCGGTCAATACGGCCTGTCATGTCTCCATCAAGATTTTATTGCGAGCTTTGAAGAGGAAGACCTGTTATGAGCTTATGCATGGTCGGGCACCCAAGGTGAGTCATTTCCGAGTCTTTGGCTGCAAGTGCTTTATTCTTAAGAAGGGAAAACTCGACAAGTTTGAGGCTAGGTCTAGTGATGGAATTTTCTTTGGATATGCTAACCATTCTAGAGCATATAGAGTGCTAAATCTTGAGACTAACAAAATCATGGAGACTTGCGAGGTAACCTTCGACGAGACAATGCCATGTACCTCTCTTGGTTTTGAATGTGCAGGTGATGAGGAGATGGCTGAGGACCTCTTTGAAGAGGAGAAGGATGAAGCTGGAGATGAAGATGGAGAGAACCATGCGCCTGAAGTGGAGTGTGTACCGACTACTTCCCCTATGACCACTACGGAGGGTGGACCGTCTACTTCATGGACAACAAGGGTACGACAAGAGGACGAGGCGAGAGAAGCTGAAGTTGAGGGGGAGGTAGTCTCGAGGTGTGAGGTTCCCCGGCGGATTCAAGAAGTGCATCCCCTATTGAAGATCATTGGGGACATCGATGAGCGTACCACACGGTCAAGGTCTAGAATTTCCTCTCATTTCGCTCATGCTGCATTTGTTGCCTCCTTTGAGCCCAAGGACACTGGACACGCTTTATCTGATGCAAACTGGGTCAATTCTATGCATGAGGAGTTGGAAAATTTTGAGAGGAACCAGGTGTGGGAGTTAGTTGAACCAACTCCAAATTGCCATCCTATAGGAACCAAATGGGTTTGGAAGAACAAAGAGGGTGAGAATGGGATGGTTGTGAGGAACAAGTCCAGACTTGTTGCTCAGGGATATAGTCAGAAGGAGGAGATTGACTTTGAGGAGACCTTTGCTCCTGTGGCCCGTCTTGAGACAATTCGGATCCTTCTAGCCTTTGTCGTGGCTAAAGGGTTCAAGTTGTATCAGATGGATGTGAAGAGTGCTTTCCTGAATGGGGTTATAGAGGAGGAGTTGTATGTGAAGCAGCCACCGGGGTTCGAGAGTGAGAAGTACTCACACAAGGTGTACAGGTTAAAAAGGGCTCTGTATGGGTTGAAACAGGCGCCCCGGGCTTGGTATGGGAGATTGAGAAGTTTTCTATTGAGCAGAGGGTTCTTGATGGGTACCGTGGATAAAACCTTGTTTTTCCTCAAGCATGGGAATGACTTGTTGGTTGTGCAGATATACGTGGATGATATTGTCTTTGGTGGCTCGTCACATAACCTTGTTGCCAAGTTTGTAGATGAGATGAGTAGGGAATTCGAGATGAGCATGAAGGACGAGATGCAGTACTTTCTCTGGTTGCAGATCAAGCAATTGAAGGACAGAACATTTGTGCATCAGACCAAGTACACGAAAGACATGCTGAGGAAGTTCCAGATGCAAAATGTGAAGCCTATGTCGACACCCATGGGGAGTAAGGCTACTTTGGACGCGGACGAGGACGGAGAACCAGTGGACCAGCGAGAGTACCGGAGCATGATCTCCTCCCTCCTCTATCGGCAACGAGGCCAGACATAAAGTTCAGTGTGTGTTTGTGTGCTCGTTTTCAGGCCTCGCCGAGGACATCACATCGACAGGCTGTCAAGAGGATTTTCAGGTACCTACATGTTGACGTAAAATCTGCACCTCACACCAAGCACACAGCAAGCCGAACAAGCTAGCTTCACACGCGCAAAGATTCCAAGACGTGCCAGTCAATTTTTCCTGAAAATTAACAAAAGACAAAGTAGTTAAATTCCAAAGCTTGGAACTTGCCGGGTGGTAGCAGACAGTTCCATATTTACGGCTAGAAAGCCAAGTGAAATGACATATAGCTATAAAGAGCTATCTGCTAGCAAACTAGAAACCATTCGGGAGCTTTGCAAAAAGTAACATAGCCGAATAGATGATGTAAGCATGACGATAGGTCGGTCTTTATTTGGATAAAGATGCACGTGCGCAAGGCCATGACCGATCCTCGCGGTAAATAACGTTAAACAATAAATGAAGTAAAAGCATGATCATAAATATGTAATAAACAAGCATGCCTAGGCCCAAAACACTAGTCTACCGCATATCTAGATACCCTGAGACCTGTCGGGCATGATATCAAACAAATCTATCCACCGCATGATACAACTTGTTTGAAATCAAACCACCATCCACAAATAGATCTATCCACCGCATGACACAATCTAAATATGGAAAGCTAAAAGCATACAATATTTAAAGCATAACTTATAAGCACGCTTCACTCGTGAAAGCATAACTGAATACGGCTGAACAGCCGAATCGGGGTCCATGAAGAAGGAACAAGCATTACCAAACAAGACAAATCTATCAGATTGGATCGGAATCTAATCCACAGGATGACTAGCCCCAAAACAACCCAAAAACCTGCATCTACCGCATGATACCCGGTTCTTTCAAGATTTATACAAGATTTGGCAAGCTCGAACCCGCAACACGTAACAACCTAGATCGACTCGGTTTCAGCTAATAAGGAACATGTGATCCACGTGCTATTAAAGCTATGGGTACGAACTCGAATCGCATAAGGATCATCTGAGGAAATAAAGCCGATCCAAACCAATCTAGATTGGGCAAAAGGGTGTTACATGAATTTAAACATAAAGTAAAACTCAAAGCAACACGGGGTAACTTAATGAATCTATTGAATCTTGCCAAAATTCAATAGAGCCGATAACTAGCTTCAAGCTAGATCTTAGCCTACCGCATGGCTCATGACTTAACAAGAAACCCTCTTGAACCAAGATTGAATCTACCGCATGACACTAAGCATGGTAACAAGACTACTTGCATCAGATCTAAATCCACCGCATGATACCGGACATGATACAAGGTTGCGGTACTCACGGAGGTCGACGGATCGATGAACCCTCTCGAAGAACTCGACGACACGACAAAGGACTCTAGGGTTTGGCGTAAAGCCGGTTTGTATTGAGAATGTTTCGAATGTCTGTTACATACATTCAGGGTCCATATTTATACCCTGTTAAGCATGACCTCGAATGGATTCGATACCTAATTTATCTCCCAGTGCGATCGCTTATCCATCCATTCATCCCTCCGCTCGGGCCACGTCACCACGCAATCCCGCAAAATCAGTGCAACAGTTTCCTTGCCGAACAGAAGAGAATTGCCGACCGCGGACTCTTCTGCCGAATTCATCTGAAGAAACCTTCCTTCTGCCAGACGGATTCCTCACCGAGTTGGACCCACAGGTCAGACTCCTTACCTTACCAAATTTTGGTGTTAACATATGCCCCTTCAATTACAAGATAAAAGTGATTTTATTCCGGAATTGACTCGAGCTACCAACGTCTTCAAATTGAATTGTTCAACACCCATTCTCTCTCTTCGCAATCCATCGGAGTCTTCACCCAGATCCAAACCCTAGATCACCTTTTCCTTAGCTCAAATCCTCAATGGCAGGTCAAAACCAAGCTGCTCAGGTAAATTCCTCCACCATAAGCTTCATTCGGCACTTAGCTTTTCAATTTTTACCTGAGATTTCTTCTTCGCCTTCCCTCAGCAGGAACTTTCCACTGAGCTTTTGATTCGCACTGAGGACAATTCGACGTCCTACTTCCTTGATCCTGTGGGGGTTTCTGATCCTCACGAATTCATCGCAGCCGAATCCCAAAGGATCCCTTTCAAAGCGGCTTTAACTAAGCCTCCCCTGTGGCAGGACGCCTTCAAGAACTGGCCCTTGCCCCCAATTGCGGGCTGGAGGAATTGGTACAAAAGAGTTCTTGCGGATAAAAGTGTCAGGACCCAAAACTGGGACACCCTCCGTATTGCTCGATGCTTGGAGCTTTCTTTTGCCGAGACCCCAAAAAATGAAGACCTTTTGACAGCAGCTTGTCACTTCTGGTCAAACGGCGTCAATGCCTTCCTTTTTGGTCATGGCCCAATGTCTCCAGCCCTGGCCGATGTATACATGATTACCGGCCTTGATATTTCAGGGTCCGTACACCCCTGGGACTTCAGAGGTTCCAGACGGCAAATAGGGGTGAAGCCAGGGAGTGGATATAAACATTATATTCAGAATCACATGAAAGATGGCCCCCTTGGTGAAGTTGAATATAGGGCATTCCTGAACATGTGGTTGTGCAGGTTTATCTTCTGTGGTAAAGCCAATGAACCTACTATGAATCATATTGTAATGGCTACACAATTGGCTGGTGGTAAGCACCTTCCCCTTGGAAAATACCTCCTGGGTAGTGTATACCACATGCTTCATCAAACTGTCACCCAAATGTATACGAGCCAGAAGATAGCATGTGTCAATGGCCCTTGGTGGTTTGTACAGATGTGGCTGCAACTGCACATGCACCAGATCGTTGGTGTTGACCTCAACACTCAGTTTTTTCCTTCATCCAACTATCATGAAGGGGAAGTTCAGGTTACCAGAGGATGTCACACCTATGGAGAAGCTGCTTCAACTGTTCCCATCAACCAGAATGTCAGCCAGCTCTTTGAGCTTTTCTTCAAAGGCTTCCCCAACCCTCTCTGGCTTCCTTACTTGGACAATGACAATTTAACCCTCCCTTGTGAGTTCTCCTTTGAAGCTGAACGCCAAGATGGGAGGTTTCTAGAAATCCTCAATATCCTCATCCATCCATGCATTTTGCCAGCTGAATTTAGTGGAGGGAGGTTAAACCACAGCACTTATGAATACTATCAGCCAAATATGATGGCTCGACAACTTGGATGTGGCCAGATGCCCCCAAGACTATTCTTGCATGAATTCCTCAAACCCAGAGAGGAAATCAAAGAACTTACTCAATCCAGCAGGGTTTTTCAGTATGTATGCAGTCCAACTGTTTACACCTGGCCCTTCACGCCTACAACAGTAGCTCACCCCACCTTCAACTCTTGGTGGCAAGAATTCCATGACCATATTTTCAGTGATCCTGTGCACTCATTTTGCAAAGAACTGATGCTTGATTTTCAGCCAACTTCAGAGGTAACATGATTGCCCTTTTCCTCAAATCAGACATTTCTTCCTTTACCCATGATCTTGATTTTTTTACCCATAGAATACAGTGCCTGCCCCTCTAGCCAGGGCGATTGCTTACAATGCAGTATGCCCAATCTCAGCACTGGGATTTAGATCACCAACCTTAGCTCAACTGATGGCTAGGTATGCCACAACAGACCCAATTTTGTCTAGTATTACTGCTGACAAGAGGCAAGGCCTGTCTCTAATCGCACCTCCAACTGCCAAGAAGAGAAGAACCATCAAGAAAGTCCTTATTGAGGTAAAATTTCCTCTCTCTTGATCACAAGATTACTCTTTACAAATAAATCTCATCCTGTGCGATTTAAGACAAGAATTCAGCAATTCTCAGCTTCAGAACCTGCTAATGCTCCATCCACTGGTATGACCTTTATTACTCCTTCCTTGAAGACCAACACTGGCATTTACCCTTAATCTGGCACTTGCAGAAGAAACAATGGTGGATCAACTTGTGGATGTCTCTGTCTCTCAACATGCAAGTCCACCAAGGGCTGAGCCACCTGCCCAAGTAGAGATTTCATCTTCATCGGGGACCCAATCACCCCCTGCTCAGACAGAGATACCAACTTCACCAGAGATGAACTCTCCTATCCAACCCGAGACTTCAAGCCCTTTAAGGGTTCAATCCCCTGTTGGACAAGCAGAAACCCCAACTTTGACAGAGGTAAATCCATCTCCTCTCCAGCCAGAAGCTTCAGAGTTGTCAGGGACTGCACCAGCACCCTCTCACACAGAAGCCTTAGCTCTGCCACGAGCACCTCCTTCATCAGTGGCTCCAGAAATCGACCCTGAAACTGAACAAAACCCTGTTCCAGTTCAGGAAGTTAGGCATGAGGTAAACATTTGCACATAACCCTGTTATCTTCTTTATTTCCCAACACTCCTGACTCGGCAATGTTACTCTTTCAGGATCAAGCTCCGTCATCATCAAACACATTAATGGAGAATAACCCGATTGCCGAGGCAAGGGAAGGAGGGACTCAAGCCTTGTCAGAGGAAGTACAAGAGAAGCTCAAGGAAATTTTTGCCTGGCTGCAGAGAGATGCTCGAGATCAAATCAGAGATCTCGATCATTTCGAGGAAATGCTTGGACCTATCAGCCAAGAATTCCCTGAGGACATCAAGACCTCACTTGAAACCATCTCTGGTTTGGATGTTCACTATGTAGCCATAAGACGAGTTCTGAGAAATGTGTCTTCCCGCCCAGCTGTTGAACAAAAGAAAGCCAAAGCTGAACAAGCCGTGAAGGGAGCACAATCTCAAACTGAGAATCACAAAGGGATGTTGGCCAATCTGCAAGCTACTCGCGAGTTGAAAATCGCCAGTAAGGCCGCGCTGGAGGCAGAGCTAAAAAGCTTATCAGCAGAAATAGAAGCTGATGACAAGAAGATAGCCGAACTTCCTGGACTGATAGATAAGATTCAAGAGGAAGCAACATCGGCCATAGCTGAGGTGAATCAATGTAATGCAGAACTCACCATCCTGTCCAACGCCCAGAAAGACTACCAGGAGCGGATGGAAGATATTCACCAAACAGTATCAAATGCCTCCAATGTGATTTGAACATTTAGCTGTACTAATCGATGTGTAACCGAACCTGACCGTTCTTGCAACATTTGCTTCTGTAAATTTACTTTTCTCTTTTCTTTACATGTCCCTGATTGCAACGCTGAACGATCCATTCAGTAATCAGTAGCCAAATAGTGCCATACCTGAACGACACCATAACTTCCTTTTAGCCGAGCCAGTCAACCGAATACGACTTAGCCTTGAACTCCAAACGACCCGACGGCGGATTGGTCAAGGAAACCTCTCCACCTTCCATGTTTCTTGGGATACGGGCCACGATCTAAGGCCACGACCTGAGGCCACGATCTATTTCGCCAGGCCTATAAATAAAAAACGCAGGTGCCCCCAGCTCTTCACCAAGCCTTTAGTCCTCAAATCCTTGCCATCCTCAAATCTCCTTTTCCCAATCAGCGCAAACCCTAGAAGCATGGCGAGCAGTAACAACAGGCGCCGCGCCACCAACGAGGCGGAACGGAGTCGCGCCAGCGCGCGTCGGAGACAATAATCGTCAACTTCTCCTTTACGATTTGTCTTTGATCCCTTTTCTATTTTTGACGATCATCTCTGTTTCAGGCTTATTCAATGGAATACATCTTCTGCACCGGCCGGTCAGCCCCAGTCGGACGACTCCTCGGAGTCAGACCACTACTCCCCCGTGCCCTATGGGGAACTTGATGCGCTCCGCTTCAAGGCGGAGCTGGAGGTGGCCCAACGCGAGCTGGAAGATGTCTCCAAAAAGGCTGGCATAGCCGAACTGGAGTGGGAGGACCAGCGCAAGCAGCTGTTGGCGACCATTGACGGTACGGCTCTGGCACCGCTCCATAATCCAATCTGGCTTTTGATACTAATCACCTTTATCTTGCATTTTGCTGCCCGTGACGCTGAGCTCAACCAGCTAAAAATGCTGGTGGAGCAATTGGCTGACAAGGTGAACGCCCGCGGAGATATGCCGGCGGAGCACCTAGCCGGGTGGAACACCGCGTGGATGAAGTGGCCACCCATGGCATCTGCTTGGGCACCACTTTGGGCCTGGCCGCCATGGCGACGCACATCGACGTCGACTACTCCACCAGGCCGCGCGGCTTCCGGGGCGGCGCACCAGAAGACATCGATGAGATCGAGGTCATCTTGGAGCGCCTCGACGGCCACGGCGACGCCATTGCCGAACTCACTCATCCCCAGTCTGTGCTAAACAGGCTCTTTGATTAGATTGTACTAGGGATGTTTGATTATCGGCAATAAATAAAGAACTTTTAATTCTCGTGATTGTACTGCAATGATTTTTTCTGTGTTTGCATCTGTGAATCTTGTCTCTCCTTAAACGTATTCGGGAACTCGCTTGAGCCGAACACGTAAAAACAAAGGTCCCTTTGCGCAATACACGCAGAGAATCCCTGATTCGGCAATCCATAAGCACTGTTCAAACGAAAATCCTTCGCATTTGGGAGGAAACCCTGCTGCTTGGTATTCCAATAATGCACGTCAGCCAGTCATCACTCCCAACACACTCTCTCAGTCAATAAAATAGCCTGTTGAGATGCCCTGCAAATCCACTCGCACACTCATCCATCACTTCTCATCTTCTCCCCTGCTCCAGAGAAGAAAACCCCAAAGCCATGGACAAAGGCAAGCAACCCAAGGAGGACAGCGCCCCAAAGAAACGCACGATTCGAGAGTGAGTTTTCCTTTGACTTGCTCCTTGTTTCCTCATGTGGCCTCGTGTTTTACCTCCTCTCTGTTTTTTCTCCTTCAGCCTTGATCTGCTACCTGAGGAAATCATTGCGACCGAAGATATGCCTGAGTACAGCTCCTCTGATTCCTCTCTTGAAGCAGAGGATGCTATGTCTGAGCAGAGAATCAGCCATCAACTGCATCGCCGCGTTCGGCACCTAGAGCACGACCTCCGGGACATCACCGCTCGTTGCCAGGCCGAACGCGAGCGTCGCATGGCTCTGGAGGCACTAGTAGGAGGTAAATATTTTCAACTTCTTCTCGACTTCGTTCTCACATCCGGATCTCTTCCCCTAACGACTACTCCTCTATCCCAGATGTCTCTGATAGGTACAATAACCTGAAAGCAGCTTAGGACATCTTGGTGGAGGCAGCAAATTATGGTCATCCCCACGCATTCCAAGTTGCCGTCACGGTGGTCCTGGAGCAACTGAAGAGGGAGCAGCTGAAGAGGCAAAGAAAATATTGAATCATACTTTCGCTTCTTATGCCAGGCCTTCTGCTTTCCACCTCCTCGTAGTCCTGATCGCCAAGGTTGTTAGATGCAAACCTCCAAGAAGCATTTGTAATGTGGTTTCATGCTAAGGGCAATACACCTAAGTATTGGCCATTTCCTCTGTTTGGGGATTTTTTTGTTCTGAAGGCGGCCTCATTCTTGAGCGCCGGCTATTTCTGTATCAGATGCATGTAATCCTAATGCTTGTGGTCAGCGATCGATTTCAATACTAGGATAATATTTCTTCAAATATCTTACATTTATTGCGGCGGAAAATTCTTCTCCTAGTAAAGTTTACAACATATAGGCATTACCGGGCACGCATCTGACCACCCGAAAGGGTCCTTCCCAATTAGGGGACCATTTGCCGAATTCACTGTATTTGGTTCCAATCGGCAGTAAAGCTTTCCAAACCAAATCCCCTTCTGCAAATTGCCTGACTTTTACTTTCTTGTTATAATATTTGGCAACCCGCAGCTTGTTCTTTTTGCTATTTTCCAGGGCCCTAAGACGGATCATGTGCAAATCTTCTAACTCATCCATCATTAAGCCACTGTAATATTTAGAGCTTAAATCTTTCTGCAAATCCACTCTCCTAGAATCTGATTGTATTTCCCAAGGAAAAACTGCATGGCGCCCATAAACCAGTTCATAAGGAGATGTCTTTGTGGCTCCATGAGGGGCCATTCGATAAGCCCACAAAGCTTCACTGAGTACCGAATGCCACCTCCTTGGCTTCTGCTGGATTTTCTTTTGTATAAGCTTGATCATGATCTTATTAGAAGCCTCTGCCTGACCATTAGCTTGGGCATAATAGGGAGAAGAATTAAATAACTTGATCCCCATACTTTCGGCAAACTCCTTGAACTCCAAGGACACGAACTGGGCTCCTTGATCAGTTGTGATTGTTTGAAGGATTCCAAATCGATAGCTGATGTGTTCCTTAACAAACTCAACCATATTTTCGGATGTTACCTTCTTCAGTGGAACTGCCTCAACCCATTTGGTAAAGTAATCCGTTGCCAAAAGCACAAACTTATGCCCCTTGCTAGATGGTGGATTAATTTGGCCAATCAAGTCTATACCCCAACCCCTGAATGGCCATGGCTTGATAATGGGATTTAATGCTGACGCAGGAACTCTTTGAATATTTCCAAACCTCTGGCAGTCTTGACATCCCTTGTAATACTCAAAGCAGTCCTCCAATATCGTCGGTCAAAAGCACCCAGCTTGCCTGATAACCCATTTCATGCGGTAGGCCGATTGGTGTGCTCCACATATCCCATTGTGTACCTCACTCATCATCCTTTTAGCTTTTTCTGGACCCAGGCATCGTAGCAACACCCCATCTAATGATTGGTAAAACAAACTATCATCCAGAAGAACAAATTTTATGGCCTTGTACCTGAGTTTCCTAGAGACTTTTCGGGATGGTGTCGGTGTTTTAGACCGTCAAACCTACCGAGGGGGTACCCGAGGTAGTAGATTGTGCGGTAGGGATCGTGATCGGGAGACCGAGAACTCGAAGGTATGCGCAAGGACACGGGACACAAGATTTATACAGGTTCGGGTTGCCAAGGTGGCGAACCCTACGTCCTGTTTGGGGGATCAAGTATGGCGCCCTGCGCTTGGTGTTGGTTGTCCTCGGAGGGATTGGGGATGTGCGGCTAGGTACCCGGCCCTCCTTTATATAGTCTAGGGGGCGGGTTCCTAGTCGGTTACAAGGCAGGAGTCCTAGTAGGAGTACACAGAGCGAGTCCTTGTAGGAGTACAGGGGAATTCTACCAGGAGTCCGTCTTCTACTATTCTTCCTTCCTTGCATGAGTACCCGGGGAGTATGCCCGACAAGCCCCCGAGCACGTTGGAGTCGAGAGTAGTAGTTCGAGTAGTCTTGAAGCCTCTTCGAGTAGTTCTTGAGCGTCCTCGAGTACTGCTTGGAGAAGTCTTCAATAGTACTTGAACTGCCGCGAGGCTGGAAGGTGGTCCAGCTCATCAGTCTTGAAAAAATTTGAATGATGGGTGTAGCATAGCAGCCCCCGAGCCTTGAAATGATTAGGTAATCAATCCAAGGGTCTTCAGTGTTCGCGAAGCCATCATCCGAGTACTCTTGCAGCGTGTAGCCCCCGAGATAAGAGAGCCGTATGAGCCACATCGAGTAGTGATTGGTGAGGAGCCCCCGAGCTTGAGAGCAAGCGAAGTATGCTGAAGTTATCTTCAAGTAGCCCCCGAGCTGGAGAGATTCCAAGTAGCAGTTTGGCGTCGAGCCGTGGAGCTTGAGAAGTAGTCGTGTCGTCAGAGCGGACTTTAGAATGCGACTTAAAAACCGAAGTCGACTTTGTGCCGCGCGGAGCGAACTTTGAGATGCGACTTGAAATCCGAAGTCGACTGATGCCGCGCAGAACGGACTTTGAGATGCGACTGAAGAAGTCGACTTTGTGCCACGCGGGGTGGACTTAAGATGCAAAAAACGAAAAGCACTTTCCGGAAAGCCAAAGCGAATGAAAAATCAGAGAAAACGAGTAGTTTTGCCGCCGGAGCGGGCTTAAGATTGCGACCGGAGTCGGCTTGTGCCACCGGAGTGGGCTTAAGGACCTGAGCCATGGATTTCAGACCCAAGGTACAGTTGCCGCCGGAGCGGGCTTGTGCCACCGGAGTGGGCTTAAGTACCTGAGCCATGGATTTCAGACCCAAGGTACGATTGCCGCCGGAGCGGGCTTGAAGGTGCGACCGGAGTCGGCTTGTGTACCTAGGCCACGGATTTCAGACCCAAGGTACGGGTGCCACCGTAGTGGACTTGAAGGTGCGACCGGAGTCGACTTGCGTACCTGGGCCATGGATTTCAGACCCAAGGTACGGAGCGCGAGTACTTAGGGCACTTGGACCCATGGTACGGAGCGTGAAGACCACGTGCGGCTAGGTTCCATCGTTGCTAGGACCCAAGGGCCGCTTACGGCTAGGTTCCATCGAAGCTTACACACATAGTATGCCACCGAAGCGGCGAAGATGCGGCCGGAGTCGACTTTAAGATGCCGCACGGAGCGGACTTTAGAATGCGACTTTAGAAGTCGACTTTAGATTGCCGCGCGTAGCGGACTTTAGAAACCGCCCTCCCGTGGGATAGCCCCCGAGTTGATGAAGTAGACTCGCGGCGACTTGATTGATATGCCCCAAGAGTAGTCAGCATAGTATAGCTCCCGTGAAAACCCGCCGAGAAGCATACACAAATGAGTAGTCGGCATGTAGTCCTACATGATGAGGAGAACAAGCCAAGAAAACAGTAATCATTTAGATAAATGACTTAGCTGTTGCTGCTTGGGCAGACTTGTAGATGAAGCCGTGGCGATCGGCGATGGAGCCGCGACGGTTGTTGTTGAAGTCGACTAGTCAGAGTTGATTCCGACTAGTTGTTGGGGGCGTGACTGCCGTTCTCGACTAGTTTGGAAAACTAGTCGAGATGAATGGTCGACGCGATGCGACCGGGGAAGATGACGTCGTGGCGGCGCGCGGCGTACTCGAGTAGAGCCGGTGTTGCCGCGAGACAAGTAGTCGCACCCCACGGCGTGGCCCGAAGTAGAGCCGCCGTGGCCGCAAGACGAAGTCGCGGCGCATGGAGTAGTCGACGACGAGACCGCGCGACGCGGAGTAGTCGACGACGAGCGGCGCGACGTGCCGAGGAACCCCGACGCGCGGCGTAGGCGAAGTAGTCGACGACGAGCTCGCGCGAGGCGAGTAGTCGACGACGAGCGCCGCGACGAGCCGCATGACGAGCCGCGCGACGTGCCGAGGCACCCGGACGCGCGGCGGAGGGGACGACGAGCCCGGAGTAGTCGACGATGGGCGGAGTGACGAGCCGCAAGACGAGCCGCGCGACGTGCCGAGGCACCCGGGCGCGCGCGCGTAGTTGAAGTAGTCGACGACGAGCACGGAGTAGTCGACGATGAGCGGCGCGACGAGCCGCAAGACGAGTCGCGCGACGTGCCGAGGCACCCCGGCGCGCGCGGCGTAGTCGAAGTAGTCGACGACGAGCACGCGAGTAGTCGACGATGAGCGGCGCGACGAGCCGCAAGACGACCGCGCGACGTGCCGAGGCACCCGACGCGCGGTGGAGGCAAAGTAGTCGACGACGACGAGCTCGCGCGAGGCGGAGTAGTCGACCACGAGCGGCGCGACGAGCCGCGTGGACGGCGCGCGCGCGGCGTGCCGAGGCACCCCCGGACGCCGCGCGTAGGCGAAGTAGTCGACGACGAGCCTCGCGCGAGGCGGAGTAGTCGACAACGAGCGGCACGACGAGCCGCGCGACGTGCCGAGGCACCCCCGGACGCGCGGCGTAGGCGAAGTAGTCGACGACGAGCCCGCGTGAGGCGGAGTAGTCGACCGACGCGCCGCGACGAGCCGCGAGACAAGCCGCGCGACGTGCCGAGGCACCCCGGCGCGCGGCGTAGTCGAAGTAGTCGACGACGAGCACGGAGTAGTCGACGATGAGCGGCACGACGAGCCGCAAGACGAGCCGCGCGACGTGCCGAGGCACCCGGTGCGCGGCGTAGGCAAAGTAGTCGACGACGACGAGCTCGCGCGAGGCGGAGTAGTCAACGACGAGCCCCGCGCGAGGCGAAGTGGTCGACGACGAGCCGCGCGACGAGCCGCGCAACGTGCCGAGGCACCCGGACGCGCGGCGTAGGCGAAGTAGTCGACGACGAGCTCGCGCGAGGCGGAGTAGTCGACGACGAGCGGCCGCGACGAGCCGCGTGACGAGCCGCGCGACGTGCCGTGGAACCCCGACGCGCGGCGGAGGTGAAGTAGTCGACGACAAGCGCGCGACGAGCCGTGTGACGAGCCGCGCGACGTGCCGAGGCACCCGGATGCGCGCGCGCGGCGAGGCAGATCGCTGCCGGCCGGGGGAGTGGAGACGAGTACTCGCGGTGCATGGCGAGGTTGACGGAGAGCGCGTGCGGCCGGAGACGAGTAGTCGCCCGCGCACGCCGAGGTCGACGTAGAGCACGTGCGGCCGGGAGACAAGTAGTCGCGGCGCACGGCGAGGTCGACGTAGAGCACGTGCGGCCGGAGACGAGAAATCGCGGCGCACGGCGAGGTTGAGGTAGAGCAAACTTGATCGGGTGACACGAAATCGATTCCGTGTAGAGTTTCGCCGAGCCTGCGAGTTGCTGGTCGTCGAATAGTTGTCCATGTGACTGTCAGCGCCGTTGAGCAGATTGATCTTGATGATTAAGGTCCTTCGAATTCGTCCGGTGGCGATGATCACCCCTACCTGGCGTGCCAGCTGTCGGTGTTTTAGACCGCCAAACCTACCAAGGGGGTACCCGAGGTAGTAGATTGTGCGGTGGGGATCGTGATCGGGAGACCGAGAACTCAAAGGTATGCGCAAGGACACGGGACACAAGATTTATACAGGTTCGGGTTGCCAAGGTGGCGAACCCTACGTCTCGTTTGGGGGATCAAGTATGGCGCCTCGCGCTTGGTGTTGGTTGTCCTCGGAGGGGATTGGGGATGTGCGGCTAGGTACCCGGCCCTCCTTTATATAGTCCGGGGGCGGGTTCCTAGTCGGTTACAAGGCAGGAGTCCTAGTAGGAGTACACAGAGCGAGTCCTAGTAGGAGTACAGGGGAATTCTACCAGGAGTCCGTCTTCTACTATTCTTCCTTCCTTGCATGAGTACCCGAAGAGTATGCCCGACAGATGGATCCTGCAAATAGTCAACGATCTCTTTCCTCCAATCATCTTCCGGAAGATCCATTCCCAGCACACATATCTCCGTGGAGAACGCTTCTTGATTCTCTTTATAACCGGAAGCGCTCTGAGCCAATCTGTTTGCTTCTTCATTGTGTTCCCTAGGAATATGCTGTAGAGTTACCAACAGAAAGCCCTTCAAAATTTCCCTGCATTCTTCGTTGTAACTCCTCAGCGCATCACTTTTACATTCGTATTGGCCGTTCAATTGCTTTATTACCAACTCTGAATCTCCATAAACTTCAACTGAAACGGCCCCGGCTTCTCTCAAATATTGAAGCCCCCGAAGCAATGCCTCGTACTCAGCCTGATTGTTTGTGACAGTGGGCTGGATAGGGATAGCAAACTCAAACATCTCACCCCTGGGTGAAATCAATAAAATCCCTACTCCTCCACCTTTACCACATGATGATCCATCAAAAAACAAAGCCCAAGGAGTAATTTCAAGTAAATCAATTGATGGATCACGATGTTCAGTTATAAAATCGGCAATGATCTGACCTTTTATAGCTTTTGCCGATTCGAACTTTAACTCAAACTCTGATAAAGCTAAGATCCGCTTGCCAATCCTGCCATTCAAGATCGGCATAGATAACATATGTTTTATTACATCAAATTTGGAGTATACAATGCATTCGGCATTTAACAAGTAGTGCCGAAATTTTGTACACGAGTAGTACACGCATAGGCACAGCTTCTCTGCAGCCGAATACCTGGTTTCAGGATCAAGTAATTTTCGGCTAAGGTACGCCACTACCCGCTCCTTTCCTTCGAATTCTTGAATAAGGGCCGATCCAATGGTTTGGGTATCGGCCGCCACGTACAACTTGAAAGGCTTATCCAACTGCGGAGGGACTAGTACTGGTGGCTCCTTCATATATTGCTTGATCTCGTCAAAAGCCTTTTGTTGTTCGTCCCCCCACGTGAACTTCTGATATTTCTTAAGCTTCAGCAATGGAGAAAATGGCAAAACCTTTTGTGACAGATTTGAGATGAATCTCCTTACAAAATTAATTTTGCCGAGCAGTGATTGCAACTCCTTGAGATTAGTTGGAGGGACAACTTCATCAATGGCCTTCATGCTTTTCTTGCCAACTTCAATCCCCCCTTCGTGGACCAAGAATCCCAAGAACTCTCCAGCTGATACCCCAAAAGCGCATTTGTTTGGATTCATCTTCAAACCATGCTTCAGGGTGCATTCCAAGGTTCTCTTCACGTCTTCCAGATGTGTGTCATGATTCAAAGACTTGATCACGATGTCATCAATGTACATTTCAACAATTTTGCCGATCAACTCGTGAAAGATGTAATTCATGGCTCGCTGATAAGTTGCACCGGCATTCTTCAACCCGAATGTCATGACTATCCATTCAAACAGGCCTATATGACTAGAACATCTGAAGGTTGTCTTTGATATATCTTCTATTGCCATAAAAATTTGGTTGTATCCCGCATTACCATCCATGAAACTGATAACTTTGTGTCCAGCAGCGGCGTCAACCAATAAATTGGCAACAGGCATGGGGTAACCATCCATAGGAGTAGCTCTGTTTAAATGCCTGAAATCTATGCAGACCCTCATCTTTCCATTCTTCTTGTAGACAGGGACAATATTAGAAATCCACTCCGCATATCTGCATGGCCGAACGAAGTTTGCATCAAGTAATCTTTCAACTTCTTTCTTCACATCGACAAATACTTCATCTTTGTAGATTTTCCGGGGAGGTTGCTCGTATGGTTTAAAACCAGATTTGATTGGCAACCGATGCTCAACAATGGAACGGTCTAGTCTAGGCATCTCCGAATAATCCCAAGCGAAGCAATCTTTATATTCCTTAAGCAACTTGATCAATTCCTCCCTGAAGTCTGATTGCAAGTTTGCGCTGATAAATGTCGGCCTGGGTTTGTCACCGCTTCCAATGTCAACTTCCTCCAATTTATCGGCCGACATGAATCCTCGCCCCAACTTGCCGTCAGTACCATCGACGGGACTATCCATTTAAAAATTGCTATAAGAGTCGACTGCTTGAATCGGCTGTTGATCATTGCTGACAGGATCAACAGGACCTTCTCCCCAGTCTTTTCCTGAGAAACAGTCAATACCTTGATATTCCTAGAAAGCTGGTTCCACATTTGCGACGCTCACGGAGTCATCTGCTTGGACCACCTCAATATCGTCATCTACCCATTGGATGAGCTGCTGATGCATGGTAGATGGGACGCAGTAGTTGGCGTGAATCCAGTCCCGTCCAAGCACTAGGCTGTAGGCTCCTTTGCCTTCGATGATAAAGAAGGTTGTGAGCAGTGTTTTGGACCCGATCATCAGATCCACGTGGATGCATCCCTTGGTATCTGAAGGATTTCCGGCGAAATCGTTCAGAATTATGCTTGTAGGTGTCAAGTCGCCAGGGCCCATGCCAAGTTTCCTGAAAGTGGTGTACGGCATCACGTTGACTGCCGCTCCACCGTCGACAAACATCTTGGTCAATGGCTTGCCATTGACATATCCTTTCAAGTATAGCGGCCTCAAGTGTCGATTTTTGTCCGGTTTGTCGAAGATGGCTTGCTTGGCTAGCACCGAACCGCGCCATCGGTCCCCCAAGCCGTTCATCGGCCCGGGGACGTTTCTTCTCGCATAACCTCGATTAGCGGGAGCCATAAATTCATTCGACGAAAAATATACCATACATGCCGGAGCCGAACGGTTTGATCCTTCGGTTTGTCCTTTGGACGCCACACCTCGCCTCGTCCGGATCCCGGCCCGCCTCGGTTCGCGGTACCTCAAGCACCGAACCCTCCTTTTACGACTCTTTCATAGACCGAAAGTGCACCACCGCCCCTTTTGCCGTACGTCTTGATCGGCCCCATCTCAAATCAGCTTGCCTCTTCCTGGGATGATCAATGATTTCAATTATTTGACGCCGATCCTCACTGGGATGCATCCTTCCAATTCGTTCATGCATGGATCGGTGATTGGCAGTTACCTGCCTATACTCAAAGTACCTATCGCTGCACTCAGGGTAGTTTCTCAGCGTAGAAAGCTTCAACCCCTCGTTCCAGCAGTGCCTGAAGAATGCGCACCCCCAATGTGCGCGCTCCTGCTCGCGCGTGTACTTCTCCAAATCTCTCCTGCGCACTTCTTCTTCGGCCCTGCGTCTCTCCTCCTCATGCTTTCGTTTCTGGTAATGCTCTTTCTCTAGCTGGCGCTGCCACTTGTTGAGGAGGATGCGCGTAGTCACCCTGGGTTTGGCCTTGGACGACTCCCCGATCTCGACATGGCTCTTGAGAACGCGAGGGGCTTCACCGTGAACCTTATCCAAGGTCACTTGACGTTCTGGCTCTACTGCTCCATCTTGCTTCGCCCTAGCTGAAGTCAAGACCTTAACCTTGCCCTTTTCCTCGGCAGTCACCATGTTGACAGAGAAGCTTATCATGTTCTGGGGAAAAGGGTGGCCGTCCCGTTTCATCTTGTTGTCAAACTTGAGATGACCCTCCTGGATAGCCTTCTGGATCCTCATCCTGAAGACCCTGCAGTCGTTGATGGAGTGAGAATTCCTGTCATGGAAGCCACAGTAACGTTTCTCTTTTACTCCATTGGGCCGAAGCATGGAATGCCCCTCAGGCAACTTGATTCGGCCTTCCTTCACCAGGAATTCAAACAGCTTATTAGCTTTAGTGACGTCAAAATCGTACGTGCCTTTGGTCTGCTTGATCCAGCGTTGATTCATGGTCAGCGGCTCCTTCCCCCACATGATCTCAGCAGCGGCCACTTCCTGATCATCGTCAGAGTCCTCCATTTGATCGGCCTTCTCCAGGAACTGATTGTAGATATCAGCTACATCATGCTGTTTGCTGAACCTGGTGTCTTTCTTAAACCTGTAGGCCTGGTTGCTCATCAATGACAGCTTTTGGGATAGCTGACCCAGGTTATCAAACTCCATACCAAACAGCTTTTCTCCTACAGCCGGTAGCATCCCTGCAACGGCCATGTCGGCCAACTGATCATCCGGCAGATTCAACGAAAAACACATGCCTTTGATTTCCCTGAACCTCCCGAGGAACTCCAAGGGCGTCTCACTGTGTCTCTGCTTCAGAGTGGCGAGGTCGATGAGTTTCTTTTTCGTGCTACCGCTGAAGTAATGGGCGTGGAATTTTCGCTCCAGCTCCCTTCATGTGGCAACTGATTGGGGAGGCAAAGATGAGAACCACTGGAACGCTGGGCCCGTCAGTGACATGGGGAAGTACCTGACCATGAACGCCTCTTCAGATGAGGCCTCTTCAAGCTGCATCAGATAGCGAGCGATGTGCTCCACCGTGCTCGTGTCATCCTATTCGGAAAACTTTGTAAATTCCGTTGGAGGTTTTACTCTTGGCGGCAGGATCACATTGTAATACCACTCCGGGAACGGAGGCGTGTAGGTAGGACCCTGCATTTTAGGTTTGAGGCCGAATTGATTCTGCATCAAGTCGGCCATCTTCTGAACCAGGATATCGTCCTCCTGTACGCCTGTAGCTGGGCCGTAGCCCGGATTCGGGAGAGCATCGATGGCACCATAGTTCATCACTTCGTGGTAGCCTCCACCGTACAAATTCTTCTCGATCTGTTGCTAGCTGGTGCAATCCTGTAGGCGGAAGCAAGTGGAACTCCAGACGAGCCAAATGGCAACTCCCCATACGTGGGCTGATATGGGTTCGGCCGTTGCATCGGTTAACCTGTGCTGCCCTGTGGAGGTGGGTGGACTGGCTGCCCTGCTGCAGCCTGCAGAGGGGGTTGAACTGGTTGACCTCCAGCGCCTTGTGGAGGACGCTGGACGGCTTGGCTTCCAACGCTGCGCGAGGGAGGCCGGGCCGGGCTGGCTTCGCAATGGCGGCTGTGAACTGGAGTCTCCAATCTCCACGTTGCCTCCCTGAGGGGGTGCTCGATTGAATAGTTGCTCCATGCCCGGGCCGAAAACAGCCACCATCATCTTTTTGAACGCACCTAGGAAAGCTCTATGATGCCTGCTTAGCACGTCATCTGCGGTGTCTCGAAACGCTTGCATGCATTCCTCCCTCTCCTGCAGAGTCGTAACGTCACTCTCTCCTAGCAACAGAACCCTGGGCATATCATTTTTGAGGTATGGGACGCCACTTCTGTTCATTTTAAATGACAGCAAGCATTTTTGTTGGAACTGATCCGTAGCATCCTTTAGCTGTTGCAACTGTTCCGGAGAGAGGTCCTCGATGTTGACATCCATAATGTCACTGATGTCAGGCATCTTGATTTTCAGCTATTGGTCCCACCGGGCGTGCCAAAAAGTGTGTTGACGTAAAATCTGCACCTCACGCCAAGCAAACAGCAAGCCGAACAAGCTAGCTTCACACGCGCAAAGATTCCAAGACGAGCCAATCAATTTTTCCTGAAAATTAACAAAAGACAAAGTAGTTAAATTCCAAAGCTTGGAACTTGCCGGGTGGTACCAGACAGTTCCATATTTACGGCTTAAAAGGCAAGTGAAATGACATATAGCTATAAAGAGCTATCTGCCAGCAAACTAGAAACCATTCGGGAGCTTTAAAGTGCAAAAAGTAACATAGCCGAATAGATGATGTAAGCATGATGATAGGTCGGTCTTTATTTGGATAAATATGCACGTGCGCAAGGCCATGACCGATTCTCGCGGTAAATAATGTTAAACAATAAATGAAGTAAAAGCATGATCATAAATATGTAATAAACAAGCATGCATAGGCCCAAAGCAGTAGTCTACCGCATGTCTAGATACTCTAAGACCTGTCGGGTATGATATCAAACAAATCTATCCACCGCATGATACAACTTGTTTGAAATCAAACCACCGTCCACAAATAGATCTATCCACCGCATGATACAATCTAAATATGGAAAGCTAAAAGCATACAATATTTAAAGCATAACTTATAAGTACGCTTCACTCGTGAAAGCATAACCGAATACGGCTGAACAGCCGAATCGGGGTCCATGAAGAAGGAACGAGCATTACCAAACAAGACAAATCTATCGGATTGGATCGGAATCTAATCCACCGGATGACTAGCCCCAAAACAACCCAAAAACCTGCATCTACCGCATGATACCCAGTTCTTTCAAGATTTATACAAGATTTGGCAAGCTTGAACCCGCAACACGTAACAACCTAGATCGACTCGGTTTCGGCTATTAGGGAACATGTGATCCACGTGCTATTAAAGCTACGGATACGAACTCGAATCGCATGAGGATCATCCAAGGAAATAAAGCCGATCCAAACCAATCTAGATTGGGCAAAAGGGTGTTACATGAATTTAAACATAAAGTAAAACTCGAAGCAACACGGGGTAACTTATTGAATCTATTGAATCTTGCCAAAATTCAATAGAGCCGATAACTAGCTTCAAGCTAGATCCTAGCCTACCGCATGGCTCATGACTTAACAAGAAACCCTCTTGAACCAAGATTGAATCTACCGCATGACACTAAGCATGGTAACAAGACTACTTGCATCAGATCTAAATCCACCGCATGATACTAGACATGATACAAGGTTGCCGGTACTCACGGAGGTCGACGGATCGATGAACCCTCTCGAAGAACTCGACGACACGACAAAGGACTCTAGGGTTTGGCGTAAAGCCGGTTTGTATTGAGAATGTTTCGAATGTCTGTTACATACATTCAGGGTCCATATTTATACCCTGTTAAGCATGACCTCGAATGGATTCGATACCTAATTTATCTCCCAGTGCGATCGCTTATCCATCCATTCATCCCTCCGCTCGGGCCACGTCACCACGCAATCCCGCAAAATCAGCGCAGCAGTTTCCTTGCCGAACGGAAGCGAATTGCCGACCGCGGACTCTTCTGCCGAATTCATCTGAAGAAACCTTCCTTTTGCCGGACGGATTCCTCACCGAGTTGGACCCACAGGTCAGACTCCTTACCTTATTAAATTTTGGTGTTAACACTACAGTCTGCCCCTGATCTTGTTCTTTGGTATTCATCCTCCTCGACTCCTTCCCTTCATGATTTTTCTGATGCGGATTTTGCTGGTTGGCGAGTCGAGAGGAAGTCTACTTCTGGTACTTGCCAGTTTCTTGGGTCCTCATTGGTTTCGTGGCCTTCCCGCAAGCAGTCTAGTGTAGCTCAGTCCACCACCGAGGCGGAGTATGTTGCAGTCGCGAGTTGTTGTTCCCAGGTGTTGTGGATCTCATACATTTTGAGAGACTTTGGTGAGGAGTACACCCAGATCCCACTTCTTTGTGATAGCACCAGTGCCATAAGCGTAGCAAAAAACCAAGTGCTTCATTCCAGAACCAAACACGTAGAAGTGAGGTATCATTTTTTGAGAGACAATGTGGAGAAAGGGACCATTGTGTTGAGTCATGTCCGTACCCAAGATCAGCTTGCAGACATCTTTACAAAGCCTCTCGACCAAGCTACATTTGTGTGCTTGCGGGGGGGACTTGGGGTTTCTTGCCCTTTCCAGTTGATTCTTGGGGGATTTATTATTTTTTTATTTTTTCGTACCATATGTATCATACCATGTTTCCTTTGATGTATATACATGCTTTGCTTGATGTATAAACCATGGTAGGATAGCCATCTTGTTATATATCATGTTGCATTTGTATCATATTGCATTTTAGGATGATGAGCTTCTTCCATATGCCTTATCTTAGTTTAGTTGGCTACTTGTGAGATATTAGTCATGTGTGTGGAGAAATGGCTATGTGAGGCTATGCTCTTGGAATATTTGAGATATATGTGTTGTGAGATAGCCTTTTTGAATCAAATGCTAATCTTGACTAAATTTGATGAAATGTGCTCCACTCATGTGTAGTAGTGTATCCATGTCACTTTTTGGTCTAAATGTGCCTTTCATGCTTAGATTGTGCTTGGATGTCTCTTTCTTGCTTTTGGGCCAAAGGCCGATATCATTGTGAATGTTTAGCCTATGTTGCATTCATGGAGGAGCATAAGCTTCTTTTTGCCGCAAAGGCACTTCATGTACCATGAAATGAATTAATCTTGAAAAGAAGTGTGTATGCTTCAAAAATGCTCCATCCATCATGTTTATGCTTAAAATGTCTTATCTTTCACACATGGGTGCAAAACATGTTGCATGATGTTCACCAGTGGAGAAGTCTCCCCGAAGTGGACACATGGCTCATGAGCTTTAACATGACATGCTTTGCTTTATGGGTGTTTGCAATGATCTTTTGTTAAGAATTTGATATCCTTGTATGATCTCTAGATGATATGCATGTTTTTGGCTAGAATATGACATGGATAGGCTTTTAAATTTGAAGTGATCCATCTTTTGATAAAACTGCTCAAATCTGAAAATTTGCTTTGTCACGTGCCTATATTTCCATATATTACTTGTGGCAATGCTTTGACTATGCTATGATCCATATGTGTGCTCTTTGTCTCACTTCTATCCTTTGACACTAGATTTGGCATATTTGAGAAGCTCATGTAGATGTTTATATGCTTTGTCTTACATTCCTGCATTTTCACCTTGATTCATACATTGTCAACAAGGGGGAGAAGAGGTGAGCTTAATGAAAAATTCAGAAAATGCATCTAAAATTTGGAACTTTGCATCCACATATTCAGGGGGAGCTTGCATTTGTTCAGGGGGAGCTTTCTTGCTGTTTTCAGTGTGGAGTTTGTGCTTTGCTTGGCTTGTGACCTTTCTTTGGTTTTGGGTCATGAGTTGATCTTCTTTGTTTTTTCTTTCTTCTTACTTTCTTTCTATGAATTTCATTTCGCGTTGTGTGTTGTCAATGCACTCATCAAGGGGGGATTGAGGACCAGGAGCGTCCCGGTGGTCGATGGATGACTGCTTCTCAGTGATGAGTGATTGACAACGTGTGTTGGACTGACTCTTGGCTCAGTGCGCAGGTGTAGGCGGCGGCCTAGTTCGTGTTGTTGCAGGTGAAGAACGGGCGCGAAAGGTCTTCAGCCTTGAGGGGCCTCCGGGAGATGGAGAGACAAGTAGGCACGGTTCGAGGGACCCGGTGGACAGCGGGACTTGGTGCGGGGCACATGGTGGCAAGACGAGCAAGATGAAGTCGTGAACGATCGAGCCGGTGCACTGTGACGGTCGAGTCAAGAGGCTTGGCGGGAGGACGGGCCGAGCACGCGGGGTTTGGTGGTTTGCCCACAAAACCATCGGAGGACGGTTTCTTGGTTTGGGCCTCAAAACCAACTCCGAAGGCCCAACACGACGGAGACGGGATCCGAGCGTGTCGGGAAGCTCCGAAACGGAGGACACGCGGCGGGATCACATGGCTTGCGTTGGGAGGACGCAGAGTGTAGCGAAGGCGTGGCCGTCCGATGGCAAGACCCACAAACATTACATAAATGCCCCTACGTGGGTTGTATCGCCAGTAGTTGAGTTAGGGGTAGTTGAGTCATTTACCACACTGGCGGGACCCGATATATAAGCCATGAGTGTGTGTGGATGACTCCCTCTCTCTGCGACTTAGGGTTTCATTTCTCCTCTCCCATTTCTCATTTTCCCGAGACATTTTCTTCTCCATTTCTTGTCTAGGCTAGCTTGAGAGCTTCATGAGAGATTTGTTGAGAGGGATGGATGCTAGGGTGGCAAGCTAGACTTTGTGAATCTTTCCTGGTTTGTATAGAAGATTCGGTGTTGTGTTTCCTGTGGTCCTTTTCGTGCTTGTTTTTGGTGCCTTTGTTCTTGGTGTGATTCCGCGGATTTGAGTGGGTTTCTCCCCGGATTTCTTTGAGGGAAACATGGATGGATGTCTTGTGCATCTTGGTGATTGATCTTGTTCCCTCAAACGACGGGAAACCACTTCGATTCAAGAATTTTCGGTTAGAGCTCTAGTTTTTGGTGGTGTTAAAATGATCCGCGATTCCCGGTGATTTAGGGAGTTAGGAGGAAAAATTTTTGGGGTATAGCATCCTTGTTTGACGCTTATCATGTCCCCAAACTCTTGTCTCAACAGCTTCTATCGTTTGGGAGATCCGGTGATTTGTTGGAGGAGTTGACCTTCGGGGTCGAGCTGTTTCTGTTTTTGTTCGTAAGGTGCAGACAGTCCGCATGTGTCTGGCGAACCGTCCGCGAGGTGCGTGTTCAGCCTAGTTATTCGCGTGTTCGTCGTGTTCTTGCTCGGTTTCATTTTCCATCTGATTTTGTCTTAGGTTTTCGTTGCAGCTGGTTTGCGGACGGGCCGAGCTTCAGTAGCGGACGGTCCGGATCCCGCGCAGACGGTCTGCCTGGTCTTCGCAGACGGTCCGTTTTTCTCGGTTCGTGTCTGGTGGTTCTGTTGGCTTTTACGGACTATCTGCGGCACCTGGCTGGACGGTCCGCGTGGCCCTTGCGAACTGTCCACGGCTCCTGGCTAGACTGTCCGCGTGGTCAGTGCGAGCGTCCGCCCCCCCGGTCGGACAGTCCGCGATTGCTCGGCGCCTTTGTTCCTTGGTTCGATTCCTCCCTTCTTTCTTTCGTGCTTCCGCGTGTGCTTCAAGGAATCGTTCCTAAGACTTGAGGTTGATCCATAACCTCGTTGTCTTTGCGATTGGTGGGTGATTCGATCCATCCCTCGTGTGTGACCAGGATTTGTCTAGGGTATAGGCCGGGTTCTTTGAGGAGAATTTTTACCGGCTCCTATTCACTCTCCCCTCTCTAGTCGCCATCCGATCCTTTGAAGGACCGAATTGGCGACCGGAGAGGGGGGGAGTGAATGGGAGCCGATAAAAATTCTTTCTCGAAAGAACTCGGCCTATATCCCAATCGCAACTCCGAGAGTCGACACGAACAAGCGGAAGCACACACAACCCTCTCTCGATACCTTAGGAACAAGGCTTGAAAGGCTAGGAAGCAAAGCGAAGCAAGCACGAAAGAACTTGAGCAACAACTAAGAAGGTCGAGACCTACGGGTCAACCGGCACAAGTGACCGGGTCACCCCGAGCCATACGAGCCGCACGGGTCACCCGGCACAAGTGACCGGTCAACCTACCCCCTTCGGGTCACCCGGCACGTGTGACCGATCACCCGGACGACCCGTAAAACCGCCCGCGAAATCGCCCCAAACTTTAGATCAAAGGATCTCCCAAACCACTTGGAGTCTTGACACGAAATTTTGGGGAGATGATGAACACCCCAAGGAGAGGTTATGCCCCAAAAATTATGGTCTCAAACTCCCTACAACTCCCGGAATCGCAAATCCTTGCCAAGAACACAAAGACCTAGGGTTCATCCAAAAGTCAACGAATCGAAGGCCAAATCCGGCGTTTGAGGGGTCAAGATCATCACCAAAGGTGCGCAAGGCATCCATCCATGTTTCCCTCAAAGAAATCCGGGAAGAAACTCACTCAAATCCGCGGAATCACACCGGGAACAAAGGCACGAAAATAAGCACAAAAAGCCACGAAAAACAACCCCGAATCTTCTATACAAACCAGAAAGATTCACAAGGTCTAGCATGCCGCCCTAGCATCCATCCCTCTCAACAAATCTCTCATGAAGCTCTCATGCTAGCCTAGAGAAAATCGGAAGAAAAATAGCTACGAAAAATGAGAAAGAGAAGGGGGGAAATGAAACCCTAAATCGCGGAGGGAGAGAGCCATCAACACACACTCCAGGCTTATATATCGAGTCCCGCCGTGAGTGGTAAATGACTCGACTACCCCTAACTACACTACCGGCGATACAACCCACGTAGGGGCATTTTGGTAATGTATGTGGGTCTTGCCATCGGACGGCCACGCCTTTGCCGCACCCCCGCGTCCTCCCGACGCAAGCCATGCGATCCCGCCGCGTGTCCTCCGCTTCGAAGCTTCCCCGACACGCCCGGATCCCGTCTCCGTCGTGTTGGGCCCTCGGACTTGGTTTTGAGGCCCAAACCAAGAAACCGTCCGTCGATGGTTTTGTGGGCAAACCACCAAACCCCGCGTGCCCTGGTCCGGCCTCCCCGCCAAACCACTTGACTTGACCGCCACCGTGCACCGGCTCACTTGTCCATGACTTCGTCTTGCTTGTGTCGCCACCATGTGGCCCGCACCCGGTCCCGCCGTCCACCGGGTCCCTCGAACCGAGCCTACATGTCTCTCCATCTCCCGAGGCCCCTCAAGGCCGAAGACCTTTCGCGCCCGTTCTTCACCCGCAACAACACGAACTAGGCCTCACAAGGTCTAGCATGCCGCCCTAGCATCCATCCCTCTCAACAAATCTCTCATGAAGCTCTCATGCTAGCCTAGAGAAAATCGGAAGAAAAATAGCTACGAAAAATGAGAAAGAGAAGGGGGGAAATGAAACCCTAAATCGCGGAGGGAGAGAGCCATCAACACACACTCCAGGCTTATATATCAGGTCCCGCCGGAGTGGTAAATGACTCGACTACCCCTAACTACACTACTGGCGATACAACCCACGTAGGGGCATTTTGGTAATGTATGTGGGTCTTGCCATCGGACGGCCACGCCTTTGCCGCACCCCGCGTCCTCCCGACGCAAGCCATGCGATCCCGCCGCGTGTCCTCCGCTTCGAAGCTTCCCGACACGCCCGGATCCCGTCTCCGTCGTGTTGGGCCCTCGGACTTGGTTTTGAGGCCCAAACCAAGAAACCGTCCGTCGATGGTTTTGTGGGCAAACCACCAAACCCCCGCGTGCCCGGTCCGGCCTCCCGCCAAACCACTTGACTTGACCGCCACCGTGCACCGGCTCACTTGTCCATGACTTCGTCTTGCTTGTGTCGCCACCATGTGGCCCGCACCCGGTCCCCGTCGTCCACCGGGTCCCTCGAACCGAGCCTACATGTCTCTCCATCTCCCGGAGGCCCCTCAAGGTCGAAGACCTTTCGCGCCCGTTCTTCACCCGCAACAACACGAACTAGGCCGCAGCCTACACCCGCGCACTAAACCAAGAGTCGGTCCAACACCCGTTGTCAATCACTCATCACTAAGAAGCGGTCATCCACCGACCACCGGGACGCTCCCGGTCCACAATCTCCCCCTTGATGAGTGCATTGACAACACACAACGCGAAATGAAATTCGCAGTAAAAGAGAAAGAAAGAAGAAAGAGAAACAAAGAAGCTCAACTCATGACCAAAACCGAAGAAAGGCGAAGAAAGGTCACAAGCCAAGCAAAGCACAAAAATCCACACCGAAAACAGCAAGAAAGCTCCCCCTGAACAAATGCCTCCCCCTGAACATGTGGATGCAAACTCATGCAAACACCCAAATTTCAGCTCACCTCTTCGAATTTTCATTAAGCTCACCTTTTCTCCCCCTTGTTGACAATGTATGAATCAAGGTGAAAAGGCGTAAATGCAAAGCAAAGCATATAAACAACTACATGAGCTTCTCAAATAGGCCAAATCTAGTGTCAAAGGCTAAAAATGAGACAAAGATCACACACATGAATCATAGCATAGTCACAAAGCATTGCCACAAGTAATATATGAAAATACAAGCATGTGACAAAGCAAAATTTTCAGATTTAAGCAGCTTTATCAAAAGAAGGCTCGCTTCACATGTAGAAGCCTATCCATGTCACACTTGAGCCACAAACATGCATACCATTTAAAGATCATACAAGGATATCAAATTCTCAAGCAAAAGATCATGGCAAACACCCATAAAGCAAAGCATGTCATGTCAAAGCTCATGAGCCATGTGTCCACTTCGGGAGACTTCTCCACTGGTGAACATCATGCAACATGTTTTGCACCCATATGTGAAAGATAAGACATTTTAAGCATAGACATGATGGATGGAGCATTTTTCAGGCATTATGCACTTCTTTTCAAGATTGATTCATTTCATGGTACATGAAGTGCCTTTGCGGCAAAAAGAAGCTTATGCTCCCCCATGAATGCAACATAGGCTAAACATTCACAATGATATCCGGCCTTTGGCCCAAATGCAAGAACAAGGCATCCAAGCACAATCTAAGCATGAAAAGCATATTTAGACCAAACCGTGACATGGATACACAACTACACACGAGTGGATCAAAATTTCATCAAAAGATAGTCAAGTTAAGCATGTATTTCAAAAGGGGCTATCTCACCACACATATATCTCAAATATTCCAAGAGCATAGCCTCACATCACCATTTCTCCACACATATGACCAAAATCTCACAATTAGCCAAAGAGACTCACATATGGCATATGAAAGAAGCTCATCATCCTAAAATGCAATATGACACAAATGCAACATGATATATGACAAGATGGCTATCCTACCATGGTTTATACATCAAGTAAAGCATGTATATACATCAAAGTAAACATGGTATGATACATATGGTACAAAATGAAATCCCCCAAGAAACAACTAGAAAGGGCAACAAACCCCAAGTTCCCCCGCAAGCGCACAAATGTAGCTTGGTCGAGAGGCTTTGTAAAGATGTCGGCTAGCCGATCTTGGGTAGGGACATGGCTCAAAACAATGGTTCCTTTCTCCACATTGTCCCTCGGAAATGATACCTCACTTCTATATGTTTGGTTCCGGAGTGAAGCACTGGATTTTTGGCTACGCTTATGGCACCGGTGCTATCACAAAGAAGTGGGATCCGGGTGCACTCCTCACCAAAGTCTCTCAAAGTGTATGAAATCCACAACAATCGGGAGCAACAACTCGCGGCGAAAGAACATACTCCGCCTCCGTGGTAGACCGAGCTACACTAGACTCGCTTGCGGGAAGACCATGAGACCAACGAAGAACCAAGAAACCGACAAGTACCGAAGTAGACTTCCTCTCGACTCGACAACCAAAGAAAATCCGCATCGGAAAAACCATGAAGTGAAAGAGTCGAGGAGGAAGAATACCAAAGGCCAAGACCAGGGGCGATCGTAGGTACCGAAAATCCTCTTGACGGCCCTGTCGATGTGATGTCCTCGGCGAAGCCTGAAAACGAGCGCACAGACACACGCTGAACTGTATGTCTGGCCTCGTCGCCGTCAAGTAGAGGAGGGAGCCGATCATGCTCCCCGTACTCCCGCCGGTCCACCGGTTCCCCATCCTCATCCGCATCCAAAGTTGCCGTACTCCCCATGGGAGTCGACATCGGCTTCACATCTTGCATCCGAAACTTCCTCGCATGTCTTTCGTGTACTTGGTTTGGTGCACAAATGTACCATCCTTCACTTGCTTGATCCGGCACCCGCAGAAAATACCGCAACTCTCCCATCATGCTCATCTCGAACTCCCCGCTCATCTCATCCGCAAACTTGGCAACAAGGTTATGTGACGAGCCACCAAAGACAATATCATCCACGTATATCCGCACAATCGCAAGTCGTTCCTATGCTTGAGGAGAAACAAGGTTCTATCCACGGTACCCATCACAAACCCTCTCGCTCAAAAGAAAACCTCTCAATCTCCCATACCAAGCACGGGCGCCCGTTTCAACCCATACGAGCCCTTTTCAACCCGTATACCCCGTGTGGGTACAACTCGCTCTCAAACCCGTGTGGCGCTTCACATACACCTCCTCCTCTATGACCCCATTCGAAAGGCACTCTTCACGTCCATCCGAAACAACTTGAACCCTTTAGCCACGGCAAAGGCTAGAAGGATCCGTATTGCCTCAAGACGGGCCACGGAGCAAAGGTCTCCTCATAGTCGATCCCCTCCTTCGACTAAACCCCCGAGCAACAAGTCCGGACTTGTTCCTCACAACCATCCCATTCTCTCCCTCTTTGTTCTTCCAAACCCACTTGGTTCCTATGGGATGACAATTTGGAGGTGGTTCAACTAACTCCCACACCCCGGTTCCTCTCAAAATTTTCCAACTCCTCATGCATAGAATTGACCCGGTTTGCATCGGATAAAGCATGTCCAATGTCCTTGGGCTCAAAAGTAGCAACAAAAGCAAGATGAGCAAAATGAGAGGAATTCCTGGACCTCGACCGTGTAGTGCGTTCATTGATGTCTCCAATGATCTTCGACAGGGGATGCACTTCTTGAATCCGCCGGGGAGCCTCACGCCTCGAGACTACCTCCCCCTCAACTTCAGCTTCTCTCGCCTTGGTCCTCTTGTTGCACCGTCGTTGTCCATGAAGTAGACGGTCCATGCTCCAAAGTGGTCGTAGGGGAAGTAGTGGGTACATGCTCAGCTTCAGGCGCATGGTTCTCCCCATCATCATCTCCATCTTCATCTTTCTCCTCCTCAAAGAGGTCCTCGGCCATCTCTTCATCACCCGCACATTCAAAACCAAGAGAGGTACATGGCATTGTCTCGTCGAAGGTCACCTCGCAAGTCTCCATGATTTTGTTAGTCTCAAGGTTAAGCACCCTATAGGCTCTAGAGTGGTTAGCATATCCAAAGAAAATACCATCACTAGACCTAGCCTCAAACTTGTCGAGTTTTCCCTTCTTCAAAATAAAGCACTTGCAGCCAAAAACTCGGAAGTGACTCACCTTGGGTGCCCGACCATGCATAAGCTCATAACAAGTCTTCTTCTTGAAAGCTCTCAATAAAATCCGGTTGGAAACATGGCAAGCTGTATTGACCGCCTCAGCCCAAAACCTCCTAGGAGTCCTGTGCTCATCGAGCATCGTCCTAGCCATCTCACAAAGAGTCCGATTTTTCCTTTCCACGACTCCATTTTGAGGGGGCACATAAGGGGTCGAATACTGATGTTCAAGACCTAGATCACGACAAAAGGCATCAAAACGAGAGTTCTTGAACTCGTAGCCATTATCACTGCGGATAGCTCGAATAGCATTCCCATGCCTCTCGTTTTTCAACCTCACGATCAGATCTCGAACAAAACCAAATGTCTCACTCTTATCCTCCAAGAAGAACACCCGGCATAGCGAGAGTAATCGTCCACCACAACAAGGACATACCACTTCCCACCCACCGAGCGAACTCGAGCCGGCCCAACAAGGTCCATATGCAACGGCTACTCCGTCGGACGCTCGGTCATGACATCGGTCAGGGGTGGATGGGGAGTGGCTACCATCTTACCATGCCTACAAGGAGCACAAACCAAATCCTTCTCAAGCTTCAACCTCGACAATCCTCGGACAAGGTCAAGACCACTCAAGCGGGAAACCAAATCAAAGCTCAAGTGTCCCAACCGCCTATGCCATTTCCACAAATCAGAAGAAGGACCAGCCATCAAACAGCGAGCAGGACCCAAAGAACGAGAGAAATCGACCCGAAAATCGACCCTCGGGGATGATCATACGACAAGATCACCTCGAGAATCAAGCAAACGAGACTCGCCGGACTTGAAACGCACCTCAAAACCCTCATCAAGCGGTCGAGAAACCGAAAGCAAATTAAAACCCAAAGACTTCACAAGAGCCACTCTCTTCAACGTTACCTTGTCACTCACATGCACAACACCCTCTCGAAAGCACCCTACCTCGTCCATTGTCCCCAAATGTAATGTACATCTTTTCCTTCACTGGGGTGAGGCTGGAGAACCACTTCTTATCTCCGGTCATGTGTCGAGAACACCCGGAGTCGATCAACCAAATGTTCTCCAAGCCCCCTGCCTGCAGTCAGAAACAAGAACGAGAATGAGCTAGCGACTCGACACTGGGGTTAGCACAAAGAAAGTTAAACCAGTGTCGAGCCATCTGCTCAAAAGAGGGGTTAGCAAACATCACTCCCTTGCCACCAAACTTCCCATGTCCCATGGGAGGAGTACGAGCACCACGAGGGGGAAAACGTGGTTCGTAGTTCCTCTCGGAACCCAAAGCTGCGATCATCTCCCCTAAACCCGTGCCGAGGACGAGTAGGAGGACGTCCAAAGAAACCACCACGAGCCCGACCAAACCTCTCACCAAAGACGCACACCATCATCTCTCCCGACAAACCTCTCACCACCACCTCTCCGTGGGAACCTCGCCAACACTCCTCACACTTCCCACACCCCGTGGAAGTGGCACTCTAGGCTCGGGAATACCGCGAGACCGGCGATACCGTCTCCGGTTTGCTTGCTCCCTAGCAAGCCTCTCATCCCTCTTCCTCTTGTAGCAAAACTCGCAAGATGCCTCTCCTTGCCACAATACTCACACCTGAAGGGGATGGGTTTTGGTTTTGGCTCCGGCTTCTCTCTAGGCTTCTCACCCTTCTCACCCACAAACTTCACCTGGTTTCGGAAATCATTTGTCTTAGGTGGGAATTTGGGTGGATCTTGGGTTGTGTCAAGCTTGTTGCAAAGGTGGTTGGGCTTTGGTGTGAAAGAGTTCTTGGGTGCTTTTGGGAGTGGGACTTGGATCTCTCCGATCACCTCAAACTCGGGGTTAGACTCAACACACTTCTCATACACACTCTCCCCACTGTTCTCTCCCACTTTCTCACCCAACTTCTCAAAACCCAAACCACGACCATCAGCTCTCTTGAACTCCTCAATCATGATTTTCAATTGAGGTTCCTGCCCAGACAACCAACCCAACACTTTCCTCAAATAGTCATTCTCCTCATAGATGACATCCAACCGGGAAGTAAGCTCAAGATTACGCAAAGTGACTTCATCACAGCTAGAACATGCATTTGCAACAGGAGATTTCAAAGATGCTTCCAAAGAACTAATGGTAGAACGAGCATCGACAAGCTTAGCATGCATAGTAGGACATGATTTGCAAGCACCAAGCAAAGTAGGTCTAGCCTTAAGCTCATCATGTTCGATCCTAAGAGCATCTAGTTGAGCCAAAATAGAAGCATTCTTCTCATTAAGCAGTTTGATCTCATTCAACCAAGCATCACATTCAACACATTCAACATCATCAGGAGGAGTAGGAGCAAGTTTCAAAGAGTCATTCTCAAGTTTTAATTCAAGCAATTTTGACTCTAACTCTCCTACTTTCTCACTAGCATTCTCAAGCTGAGCCCTAAGATCTTTCCTCATCTTTTTGGCATCTCTCAGCACACTATCACGGTTATCAAGCAAACCATTCAACCTAGCAATCTCAGCAAGCAAAGAGTCGGGGTCACGGTTTACCTCATCCTCCGAGTCGGAGTCACTGTCTTCCTTCACACTCTTCTTGCTGCTTGAGCTATGGGCCATGCCACAAAAGCCCTCGAGCGCCACACAGCTTAGCCCGCTGAGGTTCCGCTTGCACTCTTCTTGCCACTGCGCCTCCCGGCGTCTTCATCTTCGCCGCTTGAGCTTGACTGCTCCTCGCTTGAGCTTGAGTCGACGTCGCTCGCACCGGCCACCATCGCTCTTGCCTTGTTCTTCTTGTAGGTGCTCTTGCTCGGTCGCCGCTTGTCCTTGTCCTTGCTCTTGGACTTGTTGAAGTGCTTGCCCTTGGAGGAGTACTTGTCTTCACGCCTCGGGTGCACCTTGTACTCGTTCACCTTGTACTTGTTCTCCTCCGCTTCCGGGCACTCGGCGATGAAGTGGCCACGCTTGCCACACTTGTAGCAAGTCCCCGAGCTCCACCTTGCATTCCTCCGACTCTCGTGTAGTCGTTCAAACCTTCTTGAGAGCAAGGCCAGCTCCTCCTCGCCCAGCACATCAAACTCCTCATCCGGAATGGACATAAGAGAGGACAAAGAAAACTCGTCGACGGAAGGGTTAGATTTGCCCTTTGATCCTCCCACAAGAGCAAGACTATGGTCAGTCGAGCCCTCATGCTTGGATAGCAACTTCCTGTCAACCTCAGCCGATTTGAGCTTAGAAAAGAGGTCATCCAACTCAATAGTCAAATAGTTCCCAGACTCCTTGATGGCCTCAACCTTAGCACCCCAAACATTTGGGTCCAAGACATGCAAGAGCTTCAAAGCCTGATCATGCTCGGAATACGGAAAATCCTCAACATTTGCCTTCATGTTGTTCACGATGGCGGTGAACCTCTCGAAACATCGCATCAATGTCCTCACCGGGAAGTGGAGTGAAATTCTCATATTGCATCCGGTAAGAGACAAAGAGGCGAGCCTTCACATGGTTATCACCACCGTGAGCAACCAACAACTTATCCCAAATTTGCCAAGCAAGATTCAAATGGCGAACACGCTCAAACTCGGATCACACAAGCTCCGGCACAAGTGATCAACGGCTTTTGCATTAGCCTCATACTTGGCCTTGGCATCGGCATCGGTCACCATAAGAGTATGGATGTTGACCGAATAGCATATGTCTTGTCAAGCACAATAAAATCCAACAACTTCCCTCGAAGAAAGATCATCATACGAGCCGCCCACTTGTGGTAACCCTTGCCATCGAAGTGCGGCGGACCGCCCCGCTCAACGTACGCCATCTTAGGATTCGAGCCTTGTCAAAGTCGCAAAGAATCCGGCACCAAGCTCGATACCATCCTTCACTTGAATGCAGCGACAGGTATACCGAATACAGGCAAGACACTGCCAATCACTGATCCATCCATGAAAGAAATGGAAGGGTGCATCCTAGTGATGGTCGGCGCCTAAAAATAAATAAGGTTGATGATCAAACGAGGAAAAGGTATGCTGATCATAGGTGGGTTGATCATGAAGAAGAAGAAGATCATGGGTATGTCTGGCAAAAGGGACAGTGGTGCCCACCTGGTTTAAGAAGAAGCCAGAAGAGAAGGGTGCAACGCTTAAGGAATCAGGAACTGAAGCAGGCAGGAATTAAGAAGAGACAAGTGTGGCGCCCAAAAGACAAACCTTATGAATCTGGTCGTTCGGCTCATACATGCATGGTATGTTTCCTGCCGAATGAATTCATGGCTCCAGCCAATCAAATTGTGCAGGAAGAACTATTGCCAGATATGGACGAGGCCGAGCAATTTGGGTTAATGGCATAGTAAATGTTGGCCAAGCAAGCTACTTTTGATAAGCCAACAAAGAATCGGCAAATGAGACCACTGTACTTAAGAGGGTACATCAACAAGATGTCATTGACTAAGATGTTTGTTGATGGTGGAGCTGCTGTCAATGTGATGCCATATACTACATTTAGAAAGCTTGGCATGGGCCTTGGAGATTTGATGCCAACGAGCATAGTTCTGAATGATTTTCTGGAAATCCTTCAGACACCAAGGGCTGTGTACATGTAGATTTGATGATCGGATCTAAGACTCTGCTTACAACCTTCTTTGTTATTGAAGGCAAAGGGGCATATAGCTTGTTGCTTGGAAGGGATTGGATCCATGCGAACTGCTGCATTCCATCTACTATGCATCAACAGCTTGTTCAGTGGGTAGATGATGACGTGGAAGTTGTCCAAGCAGATGATTCGATAAGTGTGGCTAATGTGGAACCATCCTTCTGGGAGTATCAAGGCATAGATTGCTTCTCAGCAAAGGACTGGGGTGAAGGTCCTGTTGAACCAGTCAGTAGTGATCAATAGCCGATCCAAGCAGTTGGCTGTTATCGTAATTTTTAATGGAGAATCCAATTGATGGAACTGATGGGAAGTTAGGATGTGGATTTAAGTCGGCCGATAAATTGGAAGAAATAGACATTGGAGATGGTGACAAGCCAAGGCCGACATTCATCAGTACTAACTTGGATTCAGATTTCAGAGAAGAGTTGATTAAGCTATTAAAAGAATATAAAGATTGCTTCGCTTGGGATTATTCGGAGATGCCTGGTTTGGATCGTTCTATTGTTGAGCATCGGTTGCCAATCAAGCCTAGTTATAGACCTTACAAGCAACCTCCCCGAAAAATTTACAAGGATGAGGTATTGGCCGACGTGAAAAAAGATGTTGAGAGATTAATAGAAGCAAATTTCATTCAGCCATGCAGATATGCAGAGTGGATCTCTAATATTGTTCTTATTTACAAGAAAAACGGAAAGATGAGGGTTTGCATAGACTTTAGAGATCTAAACAGGGCTACACCTATGGATGGATATCCAATGCCTGTTGCTGACTTGTTGGTTGATGCTGCCGCTGGGCATAAAGTTATTAGCTTCATGGATGGCAATGCAGGGTACAATCAGATTTTTATGGCAGTGGAGGATGTAGCAAAGACAACCTTCAGATGTCCTGGACATATAGGGTCATTTGAGTGGATTGTCATGACATTTGGGTTGAAGAATGCTGGTGCAACTTATCAATGAGCCATGAATTATATTTTTCATGAGTTGATCGGCAAAATTGTGGAGATATATATTGATGATGTCGTGATCAAGTCATTGGATCATGAATCACATTTGGCTGATGTGAGGAAAACTCTAGAATGCACTAGGAAACACGGACTTAAGATGAACCCGAACAAATGTGCTTCTGGAGTTTCAACCGGAGAGTTCCTGGGATTTTTGGTGCATGAGGGAGGAATAGAAGTTGGCAAGAAAAGCATGAAAGCTATTGATGAAGTTGTTCCTCTGACCAATCTTAAGGAATTGAAGTCACTGCTTGGCAAGATCAATTTTGTGAGATGATTCATATCAAATTTGTCGCAAAAGGTGTTGCCTTTTTCTCTACTGTTAAGAGTCAAAAAGGATCAGAAGTTTGTATGGAGTGACGAACAACAGAAGGCTTTCAATGAGATCGAGGAATACATGAAAGAACCACCAGTATTGGTACCTACACAATTGAACAAGCCTTTTAAGTTGTACGTGGTGGCCGATACCCAAACCATTGGATCGGCCCTCATACAAGAATTTGAAGGAAAACAAAGAGTAGTTGCATATCTTAGCCGAAAATTGCTTGATCCCGAGACAAGATATTCAACTGAGGAGAAGCTTTGCTTGTGTGTTTATTGCTCATGTACAAAGTTTCGGCTCTATTTGTTGAATGCCGAATGCATTGTATATTCAAAATTTGATGTAATTAAACACATGTTGTCTACACCAATTTTGAATGGAAGGAATGGAAAATGGATTTTAGCCTTGTCTGAGTTTGAATTAAGGTTTGAGTTGGCAAAAGCTGTTAAAGGACAGATTATTGCTGACTTCATTACCGAACGTCATGGTTCATCAATTAAATTGCTTGAAATTACTCCTTGGGCTTTATTTTTTGATGGATCTTCATGTGGCAAAGGTGGTGGAGTAGGTATTTTATTAATTTCACCCAAGGGATAAATCTTTGAATTTGCTATTCCTATTCAACCTACTGTCCCAAATAACCAAGCTGAGTATGAAGCGTTGCTCAGAGGGCTTCAATACTTGAGAGAGGCAAAGGCCATTGCTGCTGAGATTTTTGGAGATTTAGAGGTAGTTATAAAACAATTGAATGGCCAATATGAATGTAGAAATGATATCCTGAGGAATTACAATGAGGAGTGCAAAGAAATCCTGAAAATCTTTCAGTTAGTAATTCTACAACATATTCCTAGAGAAAACAATGGAGAGGCAAACAGGCTAGCTCAAAGTGCTTCGGGTTATAGAGAGAATCAAGAAGTGTTTGCCATCGATGTATATGCTTTTGGGAGTGGTCTAGCAAAAGGTGATTGGAGAAAAGAAATTGCTGATTATTTGGAGAATCCATCCCGAAAGGTCTCTAGGAAGCTCAGGTACAAAGCCATAAAGTTTGTTCTTCTTGATGAACGTTTGTATTACAAATCCATGGATGGGGTGTTGCTACAATGCCTGGGTCAAGAAGAAGCGAAGAGAATGATGAGTGAAATGCATGATGGGCTGTGTGGAGCACATCAGTCGGCTTACCGAATGAAGTGGGTCACTAGGAAAACTGGATGTTATTGGCCGACAATGCTAGAAGATTGCTTTGAATATTACAACGAATGTCAAGATTGTTAGAAGTTTGGAAATATTCAGAGAGTTCCAGCATTATCTCTAAATCCTATTATCAAGCCATGGCCATTCAGAGGATGGGGAATAGATTTGATTGGCCAAATAAATCCTCCATCTAGCAAGGGGCATAAGTTTGTGCTTTTAGCAAGAAATTATTTTACTAAGTGGGTTGAGGCAATTCCATTAAAGAAGGTGACATCAGAAAATATGGTTGAGTTTGTCAAAGAGCATATCATTTACAGATTTGGAATTCCTTAGACAATTACAACAGATCAAGGAACTCAGTTCACATCTTCAGAGTTTAGAGATTTTGCTGAAAGTATGGGGATCAAATTATTAAATTCTTATCCTTATTATGCCCAAGCTAATGGTGAGGCAGAAGCTTCTAACAAGATCATGGTCAAGATTATACAGAAGAAGATTGATCAGAAGCCAAAAAGGTGGCATTCGGTACTCAATGAAGCCTTATGGGCTTACCGAATGGCTCCTTATGGAGCTACACAGACATCTCCTTATGAGTTGGTTTATGGACATCATGCTATCTTGCCATGGGAGATGCAGTCAAACTCAAGGAGAATAATATTGCAAAAGGATTTAAGTTCCAAGGATTACAATGACTTAATGCTGGACGAATTAGAAGATTTGCATATGATTCGTCTTAGGGCCTTGGAAAATATTGAGAAAAACAAACTGCGAGTTGCTAGGTACTATAACAAGAAGGTGAAGGTCAAGCAATTTGCAGAAGGAGATTTGGTTTGGAAAGCATTATTGCCGATTGGGACTAAGTACAGTGCATGCGTAAGTGGTCTCCAAATTGGGAAGGTCCCTTTCGGGTGGTTAAGTGCACGCCTGGAAATGCATACATCTTGAAAACTTTGCTAGGAGAAGAATTCACTGCTGCTATAAATGGGAGATACTTGAAGAAATATTATCCTATTATTGAAGTTGATCATTGATTGTTGTTCCAAGCATCAGAGAAACGGAAATAGCCGGCGTTCGGGAGGAAGCCGCCTTCAGAACAAAAATTCTGACAAAGGGAACATAGCCAATACTAAAGTGTATTGCCCTTAGCACAAAAATATTTTTTGCATTACAAACATTCTTGCAGGTTCTTCTATTAACAATACAACTACTTAAGATTACAAAAAAAGGCCTGCAGGAAGCAGAAGTATGGAGGAAGAAGAGAATGTATCTTCATTTCTTTGGCTCACCACCTTTCCTCTTGAGTTCGTCCCTCTTCAACTGCTCCAAGACCACCGTGACGGCGACGCGGAAACCTTGGGGGCTGGCGTGTTCTACAGCTTCCATCGAACTGTCCCAGGCGGCCTTCAGGTTGTTGTACCTGTCGGACATATCTGAAGAAGAAGAACATATTCTCATCAAACAAGGGATCTGAACTTGAACATGAGATTCAATGGGGGATAAAAGATCTTACGGCCTATCACCACCTCCAAGCGCATGCGGCGTTCGTGTTCGGCACAGCAACAGGCGATGATGTCCCGCATATCATGCTCTAAGTGCCGGATGCGATGGCGCAATTGATGGTTGGCCCTCTGCTCATGTGTAGCGTCTTCTTCTTCAGCCCAGGAGTCGGAGTGGATGTGCTCAGGAATTTCTTCAGTGCCGAAAATGTCCTCCGGCAGCAGGTTGAAGCTAAAATCAAAGAAAGATGAATCACGAGATTGCAATGAAGATTAAGAGAAAGGAATGGAAGGAGAAGATTACTCTCGGATGGTTCGCTTCTTTGATGGGACGTTGTTCTCCTCGCATGGTGCTTTCCCCTTGTCCGCCATGTCTTTAGGGGTTTTTTCTTGAGGAGGAAGACGAGAGGGAGTGAAATGATCGAAGTGTGTACGAGTGGGTTTGCAGAGCACCGGAGAGCTATTTTATTAGCAGTGGGAATGCTGCGGGAGTGATGACTGACTGGCGCTCATTGATGGGAATACCAAACGACAGGGGTTTTTCCTTAGATGCGAAGGGTTTTTTCAACGAAATAGTGTTCATGATTCCCGAATGAGGATTCTCTGTGACGCCCCAGGTTTTTAATTACCGTCATTAACGTAATAGCTGGTCAAATAGTCAACCGTGGTCAAATCTAGGTCAACCTGGGCCCTCACCTCGGAAAACTCGCTAACCCACCCTAGTGACCCTAATTGAATAGTAAACACACTTGTGGGGCCAACCCATGGTCAATAGTTGGGTCAAACCCCTTGCCACCCCAGTGTCCACAGGTGTCTGCCGGAACTTTTGCCGCGTTCTCCAAAATTCACCTAAACACATAAAATTCTACCTTTATGAAAGTTGTAGATCTTGATGAGGGACACAACTTTCGTGTAGATTGGCATTTCAAATTTTGAGGGGAAAAACTTGAAAAATCAAGTGCAAGGCAGAAATCAATGTTTGCCAAAACAGGCTGACATTCAAAGTTGGCATTCAAATTTCTTCAAATCTAGGCAGAAAAACCCTATATAGCCTTTGTAGAGAATGTTACTGGTAGCTAGATCTACAACTTTGGTATTCATCACTTGGTCCAGTTCTATTCAAATTTTTGGAGAAAAATCGACTTGAACAGGGCACCAGCAAAAGGGTTTGAGCCAGAGCGCCGCCGCGCTCGATGTTGTGCACGCCCGCGCGCCGCCGTCGCCGCCCGCGCGCCGCCGGCCCCGGCATCCGCGCCCGCGCCTCTTGAGGCCGCGCACGGCCCAAGGCACCTCCACCCCGTGATCCCCGCGCCCCGACGCGCCGCGTCCCCGAGGCACCCCGACGTCGGCGCGCGCGCCGTGCGTGCGCGCACGCGCGCGGACCGCCGGTCCGGCGCGCGGCGTCGCCCGCCGTGCGCGCGCGCGCCCGAGCGCCGTAGCACGGAGATGCCCTTCCGCCGTCACGCCTCGTCACCCACGGACGCGCCAAGCCACGTATAAAAGCGCCCCCGCGCCCTCCGCGCGCCCGGCCCCGAGCTGCCGCCGCCATTGCCGCCGCCGCCGGTCTTTGGAGCTCGCCGCCGGTGCTCACCGCCGACCAACCACTCTAGTAGCTTCCCTAGGTCATAGTGAAGCACACACGGCCGCTTGTTTACCAACCTTTCACCTCCACGCCGCCGTTCACCGAGCCGCCACGGTCACCGCCGCTGTCCGCCGCCAAACCTCGCCGCCGGCCAACTCCCCACCTCCCCTCCGGTTCCCTCGCCACTCCTAGGTGAGCATGTGGTCCCCCACGGCCGCTTGCCCGGCCGGGATCGCCGCCGGCTCGCCGGAGTGGCCGGACCCGCGCCGCCCTCGCCGGCCGGGGACCCAATTGCTTCGATTTAAAACTTTGTAGGTGCTTAGAGTAAATGTTCAGGGCTAGTTTGTGAAGAACCCTATCTAGTTTTTCTTGCAGTTAGGTCCAGTGCCTTGTAAAATGCCTAGAAATTCACAGAAAAATCAGAAAAATCCCAAACCAATTTTAGGGTTCAGGATGATAAATCCCACCTCTTTTGTTATATACTCATGGCTAGATTCTAAATAGTTTTAGCATGAAAAATACAAATGTGTGAAGCCTAGATCTGCCATAACTTGAAATCCATAACTCCTCTGTAGCGCAATTTTGGATATGTTGTGTGTTAGGATATGACTAGATGTTGTGCCAAAAATTGCACAAAGTTATGCAGTAGATCTTGCTAAATAAATTCTTTTCCATTCATGCAGTAACTGCCTAGATGATTTTTCTTGTTAAATATATTTATGTTCTTGAGCTCCACTTGTGCACACTGTCTTGTAATGTCAAAATGCACATCTTGTGAATTAATCATGATTTTTGGATTAAAAAAATATTTATTCTTGATTTATGCATATTATCCTTTGTAAATTAATAAACCAAGTTCAGTAGAGATTCCATGTGAACATGCTGGTTCGTTAGACTTGTTTAGGACCAGAGAGCATGCACAAGAAAGTTTGAATCAATTTGATGCTTATTTATTTTTGTATGCATTTAAGTTGAATCACTAGCTAGCCTTTGTTATTTTCAATAATATTTAATTCCCTAGCATCCAACACTTACATGTGGGTCCAATGGACCAGGATAGGTGCTAATATGCATATGAAACACTTCTTTAATTTTTGGGAATTTAATTGTTTAATAAAAAGCTTAAAAGCCCTTTTAATATTAAAGGAAAGTTAAATAAAGATAACCCCTAATTAATTCTTTTTATTTTTGAAAGTATTATTTAATTTCATTAAAAAGATAATTAATTATCATCACTGATCAGAAAGTAATTCATAAATAAAATGCTATTTATGCCTTTGTTGGTGAAGATGAAAAGAATTAAAGGTTTCACATGAAATGACAAGTATAATAAAAACCTTTATTCAATGTTCAATAAAAGGATAACCCATGTACACCAGTAACCTTCCTAAAAGAGAAACCCTATCTAATTGCTTGTTAAGGTGAATATGACTAACCCAGAGTTGGAATAAGACAAAAAACTATCACATCACCTAAATTGCATTGCATTCCGTGTAGATCTTCCGGACGGAGATTACTCCCTGGTCCCGGAAACCGAGGAAGGAGGAGCAGAAGCATCGCTGCAGTACGTGGAAGTACTCGACACCGAGGGTGCCCAAGCTAACCTAGCTGACGAAGGCAAGCTCCGGTGCATCTAACCTAGTTTTTCAAATTCTTTATTCAATTATCTATGGATGATTGTGCATTTACGTTCAGGAGTTGAATGAAACCCTAGATGCATGATCCCTAGGTACCTTGTCCTTACTAGTATGTTAGGTCAATAGCTGCTAAGCTATAGGACCGTTACAAGTCGAGTGATGACATCACTCGCGAGAATAAGTTCCTAGATAGGAATCATACTATATCCTTAAATGGATTGCTCACGTGGTAAGAGCATGGGATCTGGGCTCCGGTCCAGTGGTTATGTGGGTTAAGTTTTTGAATGTACCAAACATTTGCCGGGAATGGGACCGGTAAGCCTAGTACCTTAATGAGGCGGCGAGGGATCTTACTATTACTACTCTTGGGATTCTCTCTCACGGCTAGCTACCGGTGGTGTATGGTGACTCCGGGTATCTCGCGTGGTATGCCGGATAGCCTGCACCAAGGACTGTAAGATTCGATCCCGACCCGAGGATTTTTGGGGATGGCCTGGGAAAGTTGTTCTCGCGGGAGTAGCCTACCGTGTGTTTGGGTCTACCTTGCAAGGTTTAAATCAATCGATTGTCGGCCTCTCACCATTATCCGAGACTACTTACTCCACTAGTCATGTGATCCCTAATGATGGAAGATGATGAAGATGATGCTTGATTAATTGAATTGTACAACTTTGTTTGTATTAGTTGGCTAATGTAATAAAGATTAAAACTACTAGAACTTGTGCTAAAATCTTGAAAGTAATGACCTACTCTTTGTTACTTTTTAGCAAAAGCAACCCAGTAGCCAAAAAGCCTTTCATGGTCTAGATTTGGTGAAGTAGATATCACCGACGGGTAAGACTTGCTGAGTATTAGTGTACTCAGCCTTGCTATAATGTGTTGATCCAGGTAATGCCTTCAGTGATGTGTGGCCTAGAGAGATCCCGCCCGACTGGGAGCTGGAGTGGGCGGAGGACGACTACTGAAAGCATCATGGATGGTCTCCCGTGGTGTCTTCGCTTCCGTTAATCAATTTCCGCTGCTTTCCGAAAACTCTGAACTATCTCAGTATGACAAAAACTATGGTTTGTAATAATTAAACCCTTCGCGGTACGAATTTGGATATTAATGTTGTTGTATCTCTGGACTCGCCTTCGAGTGTGTTTTAATGCATATATTCGATCCTTGTTGCTTTTCAAGTGATTTACCGGGCGTTAACCGGCAACTAACGACAGGATGATACTTTATTATTGCTTAATGACCAAAGTGGATCGGTCTTAGGCGATAGTACAGTATTTTCCTCGGCGGGTTGTCACAGTTAGCATTAGAGCTTATATGCACCAGAGATTAATTAATAAACCTTAATCAGTGGTTTTTGAATAAAATATGCCAAGATTGTCTGATTTTCCAAAATACGTTGGTCCGCTAAGGATAAACTAGACCGAGAGGCCCTATAGGGAATTTTGGGTTCTTTCAGGTGGCTTAATTAACTTATGGTTTATTTTGCTAACTTCCAGCACATTACTTTATGTCAGACTTACTTTCTTGCACAACCAAACTAGGAGCCACGTGTTTTATACGTGTCTTTGCCGTTCCGCATCACGGGAATTGCGAGGGTTGATGGAGCGATCCATTCCACGGATCCCATCTTCGCGTTTGTTTATGAGTTGTGTGTCGCCACGTATTTCATACGTGAGCATTCCGCATGTCGCTCATGCGAGGCAAGGATACACTCCATTCAAACGGAGGGTGTCTGAGGTTGGACGCTGTCCATGCAGTGGCTTAACGCATGGATACCGTTTCTATAGTGAACGGTAATGTATGTGGACGCTTTCGTGACGTGCTGGCACGAAAGGTTCGTTTTCTGCAGGTACATAACAACGCTTCATTAGTCGTTAAGTGAGTACCGTATAGCTCTCGACTAGATATTATAGGGAGAGACGATTAAAAGCCTTGCCACCGGCACTAACTTCGATTTTTGGCTTGATTGCCATGTGAGGTCGAATAGGACGTCTTGCATGCATGTTAAAAATCGAAACAACTAAATTGGACCCAAAAATCAAAATTCCGTTTGTTCTCTAAGGAAGCTTATGCTAGTGTGTGCTTTTTATAAACTAGAGTACCTTCCATACCTAGCCGTCATGCTGCCGAAATCTTGTGAAAAATGTTGTTTACCATATGCTTGGTTAATTAAACCAAATTGTTAAAAATAATTGCTCCTCAACTAGTTATCTCGTAATAGCAAGTCTCAATCCTAGTTCGTTGGGTTGGTTCACACTTCCCTAGGCACATCCAGGTTAAGTACCATTTATCTTGTTTCCTTGATCGGTGCTCAACCTTAAAAAGCTTAATTAGAAGTATTAAAGTTTTAATTTAAAACTTGGGAAATTTTTGAGGTTTCTGGATTTTTGGTTATGAATTTTTATTCACAGTTGTCAGAACTTCACCATTTGACATGCCGTTCTCTTTGAGATCTGACATGAGTTACATTTATGTACAGATGGATTTCCCCGTGTTCCACCAGTTCGACACTGACGGTACGATCCGTACCAATGGGTTGCACTGGGAGGGTTTTCCACGCCTTGCGTGGGAAGCACTCAGTGCCGCAGGCTACCTCACCCCACCGACTTACGAGGTGAAGGAGTTAGAGCACTTTGGCGTTCCCCGCTGCAGAGTGATCGTTACTGTCCTACCACACCCAGACCACGCCGACTGGTTTGACTTGAGCTTTATCTACTGGGGATTTATCACTCACGAGTCCGTTGAGTCAGCCGCCCTCAGAGTACTGACAGACTTCTGTGACCACAACCCCACCGTGGTAGCTCTTTCTCCGTTTGGACTGTTTCCTGCTGTGAGTCCTCACGACCCAGCATGGTTGGACCGTATGGACCACCTACGGGAGCTACTGACCCTAGCAGAGCCGTTGGATGTTACTCAGACGCTTGCCCGTTGTCTGAACGTGGTCTTCACACTTCAGGGGCTGCGCTATAACACCGCAGCGATTATTGCACCACGCTTGGAGGCATCTAGGTGCGATTGGGAGCAGCTTTCAGACCCACACCAGTAGCTGAACTTCACGCTTACTCAGGTGCAGCAGGAGAAAGACAGGTTGCGTGCTAGGAGGTTTCAGCTAGAGCTTGAGAGAGGTGATCGCTTACAGAGGATCGTAGATCTGGAGGAGGAGAATGATGCACTAGAGGAGGATGCCGACGCTCACGAGATAGAGAGGCTGACACTACTGCAGAACATTGCGGATATGCAGCAGCAGGTGCAGGAGGCCGAGGTACAGGTGGCAGCCTTACAGGCTATAGTGGCCTTATAGCCACTGCCCCCAGGACAGGCACACCCGGAGGAGCAGCGGGCTTTGTCGGTCCGGGACCAGACGAGCCAGGCAGGACCACCGCTACCGACTCCCCCAGCTTCGCCTACGTACAGTGGTGCTTCAGTGGGCAACTAGGTTGCCGACAGCAGGGGTTAGGAGGAGGTCGATCCTATCGAGTTATTTGGAGGTGTTTAGAGTAGGGCTTGACAACACGTCTTCGTGCCAAGTAACTACTTGTTTCGTGTCATGTCATGATGTTTCAAATTCGAGTTGTAATGTCTTTGAACCTTGTTCTATCGTGTTGTAATAAAGAATGCTTAAGCTTGTATGCTTTAAGTAAATTTCGTTGTCATTCAAATTTGAAATTTTCTTGCGTTTGAATACCAGATCCTTGGATAAATCATTGCAAATGACCACGCTTGTCAATTTTGCATTCTCACCTAAAAACGTTGGTAAACCAAAGCATTTTTAGGGACACCACTCGTTGCCAGCAAATAAGTACTCGTCCGTATACCACCTTCGTTGGTATCCGAAATAACGATGATCGTTCGAGGGTGTTTATGAGCCGTGCAATTGAGTAATCGCCACCCTAACCGTGCAAAAGAATATTGTTGATTGTTGTCCTCATTGTTTAAGTGCTAATGAGATGTGATTATGCATGATGGTGCTTGTCATCATTTGGAGTAAGCTTTTGGTTATCTCACTATTAAAGCTCACTTTTCAGATGGTGGGAACCACGCGCAGCTCTCCCAACGGTTTCGGAGCAAGTGGTAGTGGTGACTTGCCACCACCCCCGCCCATGACACCGACGGAGGCCTTCATGGCCACCCAAACCGAGGTGCTGCGTCAGATCCTGCACACGCAGCAGAAGATCGCCCAGCAGATGAACCGAGGGCCGCCACACGGAGCCAACCACGAGGGGCCTAACCAGGTCACTACGTATGCCCAGTTCATCGCTATGAAGCCGCCAACCTTCGCTAAAGCAGAAGACCCCCTGGAAGCTAAGGCTTGGGTCAAGGCCATAGAGGCAAAATTCTCTTCCTTTGTGTTGCCTTGCTCCAAGGAGAACAAAGCGAACTTCGCAGCGCTGTAACTACGAGGGGAGGCTTTGATGTGGTTGGACCACTTCAAGTCAATGCAGCGAGGGAACGCTGTGACTTGGGATGAGTTCAAGCAGGCTTTCAAGAGCCACCACATCCCCAAGGGACTGATGGATAGGAAGATGAGGGAGCTGTTGGCCCTCCTTCAGGGCTCTGACTCAGTGTATCGCTATGCTCAGAAGTTCAATAGCTTGTGTCAGTATGGTGGGCATCATGTTGATACCGATGCCAAGAAGATGGAGAGGTTTCGTGACGGGCTTGATGGCAAGCTGTATGAGCGCCTGAACTTGCTCGAGCCCGCAAACTTCCATAAGCTAGTGAACAAGGCTATCTCTCAAGAGGATGCTACGAAGAAAGCCCACGGGGACAGCAAGAGGATGTCCGGTTTCACCCCAGGCAGCGGAACGAGCAAGAAGTTTTGCTTTGTGAAGAAGGAAGCTCCAGGCCCATCCCAGCAATCTTCAACTAGACGCTGGACGATGAAGCCACCCTAGGGCAAACCCGCAGGGAGCTTCCAGTTCCACCGTGCCCAGCAGCAGGCTCCAAAGCCTAATGCACCCCCTCGCGATGTTGGAGATCGTCGTTGCTACAACTGTGGCCAGCCAGGGCACTACATTAACGAGTGTCCCAAGCCCAGACAGATCAAGCCCAACCCGCGAATCGGGGTACGGGAAGCAAGCCTACCACTCCGGCCAAGAAGCCTATGGTGCAAGTGCGCCAAGGCAAGCTGAACTTCACTACAATGAGTGACATTCCAGCAGGAGCTTCAGTACTCACGTGTACATTCTCTATCAATAACACTCCTATTAAGGTTTTATTTGATTCGGGAGCCACTCATAGTTTCATAAATGAGAGTCTAATAGGCAAATTGGGTCTAAGAGGAGCACAAACCAAATCCGCTTATAGAATTACCACACCCGGTGGAAACATCACGTCTCAGTTAGTGACTTTTGGAGCTCCTCTAAGACTAGGAAGTCGGGTTATTCAATCTAATCTGGTAGTTATCAAATTGGGGAGCATGGATGTTATCTTGGGTATGGAATGGATGAATCAACATAAGGTGATTCTAGATATATCGGATAGGGTCGTAGAGATCAACTCTCCTACGGTCGGGCACACTACCTTGTACCTACCTTTCCGGACGCGTACCGACTCTTGTGCCTATGTGACCATTATCTCCTCTCTTGATGAAATTCCAGTAGTGTGTGAGTACCCGGATGTCTTTCCCGATGAGTTGCCTGGTATGCCACCAGACAGAGATGTCGAGTTTGTGATCGAACTCCAGCCTGGTACCGCACCCATATCCAAAAGACCTTATCGCATGCCACCCAAAGAGTTAGCTGAACTAAAGACCCAACTCCAAGAATTGTTAGATAAGGGTTACATTCGCCCGAGCTCTTCTCCTTGGGGTTGCCCTGCTCTCTTTGTCAAAAAGAAAGATGGTAGCTTGAGAATGTGCGTAGATTATCGACCACTCAATGCAGTCACCATCAAAAACAAATACCCGCTTCCTCGAATCGATGTTCTTTTCGATCAATTGGCTGGTGCCAAAGTCTTCTCTAAGATCGATCTTCGTTCTGGCTACCACCAAATCAAGATTCGACCTTGCGACATTACTAAAACCGCTTTTTCCACTCGTTATGGTCTTTACGAGTTCTTGGTCATGCCTTTCGGACTCACTAATGCTCCCGCCTACTTCATGTACCTCATGAACTCCGTGTTCATGATGGAGCTCGATAAATTTGTCGTGGTCTTTATTGATGACATTCTCATCTATTCTAAGAGTGAGAAAGATCACGCCAATCATCTCCGAGTTGTCCTTCAGCGTTTGCGAGATCACAAGCTATATGCTAAGTTCTCCAAATGCGAATTCTGGTTGAAAAGTGTGAAATTCTTAGGGCACACTATTTCCCATGATGGTATCTCCGTAGATCCTAGCAAAGTTCAAGAGGTGATGGATTGGAAACCACCCAAGTCCGTGCATCAAATCTGCAGTTTCCTAGGATTGGCGGGATACTACCATCGATTCATTCCTGACTTTTCCAGAATCGCAAAACCCATGACCGAATTACTCAAGAAAGGAGTGAAATTCGTGTGGAGCGAAGCATGTGAGAAAGCTTTCCACACCCTCAGGCAACATCTAACTTCAGCCCCAGTGCTAGCTCAACCCGATAATTCCAAACCGTTTGAAGTCTTCTGTGACGCATCAAGCACGGGTCTCGGCTGTGTCCTTATGCAAGAAGGCCGAGTCATTGCCTATGCTTCACGGGCACTTCGACCCCATGAGCTCAATTATCCTACCCATGATCTTGAGTTGGCTGCTATTGTCCATGCCCTCAAGATATGGAGGCATTGTCTAATGGTTAATCATTGCAATATCTTAACTGATCACAAGAGCCTCAAATACATCTTCACCCAGTCAGAATTGAATATGAGACACAGAAGATGGCTTGAGTTGATTAAAGATTATGATCTAGAAGTGCACTATCATCCCGGCAAAGCAAATGTTGTTGCAGATGCTCTTAGCCGCAAAGATCATTGCAACCACCTAGAGTTGGAGCCAGTCAGTGAACCCTTGTGTGAAGAAATGAGAAGGCTCAACTTAGAAGTGGTACCGTAGGGAATTCTTTATGCCTTGACGGCAGAGTCAAACCTTTATGACAGAATGGTCACTGCCCAGCGCAATGATGTAGATATTCAAACCATTAGGCAGAAACTAGCAGAAGGAGACCCCAAGTACACTTGTTTCCAGAAGGATCACCAAGATGTGGCCTGGTTTGGGAAACGTCTAGTGGTCCCCGTTGACCCAGAAATTAAGAAAATCATTCTAGATGAAGCTCACAGGTCCAAATTCTCTATTCATCCCAGTAGTACCAAAATGTATCAAGATCTGAAACAGAACTTTTGGTGGTCTAATATGAAGATGGATGTAGCCAAGTATGTAGCCGAATGTGATACTTGCCACCGGATGAAAGCAAGTCATTTGAAATCGGTAGGAGTACTCCAACCCCTGTCGATACCTATGTGGAAGTAGGACGATATTAGTATGGTTTTCATTGTGAGTTTACCCCTAACCGCTAGAAAGAAGGACTCTATTTGGGTAATTGTGGATAGACTCACCAAGACCGCTCACTTCATTGCTGTGCACACCACTTACTCCGTACGACAATATGCAGAGTTGTACGTGGACCACATAGTTCGTCTGCTAGAATCCCAAAGACTATAATCTCCGATAGAGGGACTCAGTTTGTAGCTCGTTTTTGGGAACAGTTGCATGAGTGTTTGGGAACTCAGCTGATCCGCAGTTCCAGTTATCATCCGCAGACCGATGGTCAGACGGAGAGGATAAATCAGATTTTAGAGGACATGTTGAGAGCAAGCATCTTGCACTTTGACAAGAGTTGGGACAAGTGTTTGTCCTTGGCAGAGTTCTCTTACAATAACAGCTATCAAGCCAGCTTGAAAATGGCACCGTTCGATGCTCTATACGGACGTAGATGCCGCACTCCGCTGAATTGGTCAGAGGCCGGAGAAAGGACACTCTTTCGACCAGAGTTAGTTAAAGAGCCGAAGAAAGGGTGCAAGTGATAAGAGAGAATTTGAAGATGGCACAGATGAGGCAAAAGAGTTACCATGACAAGGGAACCGCACCTCGACACTTTGAAGTGGGAGATTATGTGTATTTGAAAGTATCCCCCACCAAAGGTGTGCAAAGGTTCGGAGTCAAGGGAAAGTTAGCCCCGCACTACATTGGACCATATGAAGTTATAGAAGTATGCGGACCCGTGGCTTACCGTATTCAATTGCCAGAACGGTTTTCCGCAGTTCACAATGTGTTCCATGTAACTCAGTTGAAGAAGGGAATGCCTGTTCCGGAGAATGAGATCATCACGGAAGCTAATGCTTGGATCGAGCCAGATTTCTCGCTCGTTGAGCATCCATTGAAAGTACTAGACCAAAAAGAGCGAAAGACCCGAAGGCAGACCGTGCGAATGTACAAGATCCAATGGAGCCATCACACGGAGGAAGAAGCAACGTGGGAGACGGAGGATTATCTTAATACTAAGTATCCGGGCTTCCTACAATCTCGAAACCGTGAGTCCTTCTCCCCACCTCTTCGTTGTCAAATCGAATCTCGGGACGATATTCCGTTTAAGGGGGTTAGGCTGTGACGCCCCAGGTTTTTAATTACCGTCATTAACGTAATAGCCGGTCAAATAGTCAACCGTGGTCAAATCTAGGTCAACCTGGGCCCTCACCTCGGAAAACTCACTAACCCACCCTAGTGACCCTAATTGAATAGTAAACACACTTGTGGGGCCAACCCATGGTCAAGAGTTGGGTCAAACCCCTTGCCACCCCAGTGTCCACAGGTGTCTACCGGAACTTTTGTCGCGTTCTCCAAAATTCACCTAAACACTTCAATTCTACCTTTATGAAAGTTGTAGATCTTGATGAGGGACACAACTTTCATGTAGATTGGGATTTCAAATTTTGAGGGGAAAAACTTGAAAAATCAAGTGCAAGGCAGAAATCACTGTTTGCCAAAACAGGCTGACATTCAAAGTTGGCATTCAAATTTCTTCAAATCTAGGCAGAAAACCCCTATATAGCGTTTGTAGAAAATGTTGCTGGTAGCTAGATCTACAACTTTGGTATTCATCAATTGGTCCAGTTCTATTCATATTTTTGGAGAAAAATCGACTCGAACAGGGCACCAGCAAAAGGGTTTGAGCCAGAGCGCCGCCGCGCGTGACGTCGTGCGCGCCCGCGCGCCGCCCCTCGCCGCTCGCGCGCCGCCGACACCGGCATCCGCGCCGCGCCTCCCGAGGTCGAGCACGGCCCAAGGCACCTCCACCCCGTGATCCCCGCGCCCCGACGCGCCCGGGTCTCGAGGCACCCGGCGTCGGCGCCGCGCGTGCGCGCGCGCACGCGCGTGGACCGCCGGTCCGACGGCGGCGTCGCCGCCGAACGCGCGCCGCGCCCGAGTGCCATAGCACGGAGATGCCCTTCGGCCGTCACGCCTCGTCACCCACGGACGCGCCGGGACACGTATAAAAGTGCCCCGCGCCCTCCCGCGCGCGCCGGCCCCGAGCCGCCGCCGCCATTGCCGCCGCCGCCCGCGCCGGAGCTCGCCGCCGGTGCTCACCACCGACCAACCACTCTAGTAGCTTCCCTAGGTCCTAGTGAAGCTCACACGGCCGCTTGTTTACCGGCCTTTTGCCTCCACGCCGCCGTTCACCGAGCCGCCGCGGTCACCGCCGCCGTCCGCCGCCAAACCTCGCCGCCGGCCAACTCCCCACCTCCCCTCCGGTTCCCTGCCACTCCTAGGTGAGCATGTGGTCCACCACGGCCGCTTGCCCAGCCAGGATCGCCGCCGGCTCGCCGGAATTGGCCAGACCCGCGCCGCCCTCCCCGGCCGGGGACCCGATTGCTTCAATTTAAAACTTTGTAGGGTGCTTAGAGTAAAAGTTCAGGGCTAGTTTGTGAATAACCCTATCTAGTTTTTCTTGCAGTTAGGTCCAGTGCCTTGTAAAATGCCTAGAAATTCACAGAAAAATCAGAAATCCCAAACCAATTTTAGGGTTTAGGATGATAAATCCCACCTCTTTTGTTATATACTCATGGCTAGATTCTAAATAGTTTTAGCATGAAAAATACAAATGTGTTAAGCCTAGATCTGCCATAACTTGAAATCCATAACTCCTATGTAGCCCAATTTTGGATATGTTGTGTGCTAGGGTATGACTAGATGCTGTGCCAAAAATTGCACAAAGTTATGCAGTAGATCTTGCTAAATAAATTCTTTTCCTTTCCTGCAGTAACTGCCTGGATGATTTTTCTTGTTAAATATATTTATGTTCTTGAGCTCAACTTGTGCACACTGTCTTGTAATGTCAAAATGCACATTTTATGAATTAATCATGATTTTTGGATTAACAAAAATATTTATTCTTGATTTATGCATATTATCCTTTGTAAATTAATAAACCAAGTTCAGTAGCGATTCCATGTGAACATGCTGGTTCTTTAGACTTGTTTAGGTCCAGAGAGCATGCACAAGAAAGTTTGAATCAATTTGATGCTTATTTATTTTTGTATGCATTTAAGTTGAATCACTAGCTAGCCTTTGTTATTTTCAATAATATTTAATTCCCTAGCATCCAACACTTACATGTGGGTCCAATGGACCAGGATAGGTGCTAATATGCATATGAAACACTTCTTTAATTTTTGGGAATTTAATTGTTTAATAAAAAGCTTAAAAGCCCTTTTAATATTAAAGGGAAGTTAAATAAAGATAACCCCTAATTAATTCTTTTTATTTTTGAAAGTATTATTTAATTTTCATTAAAAAGATAATTAATTATCATCACTGATCAGAAAGTAATTCATAAATAAAATGCTATTTATGCCTTTGTTGGTGAAGATGAAAAGAATTAAAGCTTTCACAAGAAATGACAAGTATAATAAAAACCTTTATTCAATGTTCAATAAAAGGATAACCCATGTACACCAGTAACCTTCCTAAAAGAGAAACCCTATCTATGTGCTTGTTAAGGTGAATATGACCAACCTAGAGTTGGAATAGGACAACAAACTATCACATCACCTAAATTGCATTGCATTCCGTGTAGATCTTCCGGACGGAGATTACTCACTGGTCCCGGAAACCGAGGAAGGAGGAGCGGAAGCATCGCTGCAGTACGTGGAAGTACTCGACACCGAGGGTGCCCAAGCTAACCTAGCTGACGAAGGCAAGCTCCGGTGCATCTAACCTAGTTTTTCAAATTCTTTATTCAATTATCTATGGATGATTGTGCATTTACGTTCAGGAGTTTAATGAAACCCTAGATGCATGATCCCTAGGTACCTTGTTCTTACTAGTATGATAGGTCGATAGCTGCTAAGCTATAGGACCGTTACAAGTCAATTGATGACCTCACTCGCGAGAATAGGTTCCTAGATAGGAATCAGACTATATCCTTAAATGGATTGCTCACGTGGTAAGAGCATGGGATCTGAGCTCCGGTCCAGTGGTTATGTGGGTTAAGTTTTTGAACGTACCAAACATTTGCCGGGAATGGGACCGGTAAGCCTAGTACCTTAATGAGGCGGCGAGGGATCTTACTATTACTACTCTTGGGATTCGCTCTCACGGCTAGCTACCAGTGGTGTATGGTGACTCCGGGTATCTCGCGGGGTGTGCCGGATAGCCTGCACCAAGGACTGTAAGATTCGATCCCGACCCGAGGATTTTTGGGGACGGCCTGGGAAAGTTGTTCTCGCGGGGGCAGCCTACCGTGTGTTTGGGTCTACCTTGCAAGGTTTAAATCAATCGATTGTCGGCCTCTCACCGTTATCCGAGACTACTTACTCCACTAGTCATGTGATCCCTAATGATGGAACATGATGAAGATGATGCTTGATTAATTGAATTGTACAACTTTTTTTGTACTAGTTGGCTAATGTAATAAAGATTGAAACTACTAGAACTTGTGCTAAAATCTTGAAAGTAAGGACCTACTCTTTGTTACTTTTTAGCAAAAGCAACCCAGTAGACAAAAAGCCTTTCATGGTCTAGATTTGGTGAAGTAGATATCACCGACGGGTAAGACTTGCTAAGTATTAGTATACTCAGCCTTGCTATAATGTGTTGATCCAGGTAATGCCTTCAGTGATGTGTGGCCCGGAGAGATCCCACCGTGGGAGGCTGGAGTGGGTGGAGGACGACTACTGAAAGCATCATGGATGGCCTCCCGTGGTGTCTTCGCTTCCGTTAATTAATTCTGTTGCTTTACGAAAACTACGAACTATCTCGGTATGACAAAAACTATGGTTTGTAATAATTAAACCCTTCGGGGTACGAATTTGGATATTAATGTTGTTGTATCTCTGGACTCGCCTTCGAGTGAGTTTTAATGCATATATTCGATCCTTGTTGCTTTTCAAGTGATTTACCGGGCGTTAACCCGGCAACTAATGACAGGATGATACTTTATTATTGCTTAATGACCAAAGTGGATCGGTCTTAGGCGATAGTACGTTATTTTCCTGGGCGGGTTGTCACATTCTCTGCGGATTTTATGCCAAGGTGCAAAAATTTTGTGCGTATTCAGCTAGAGGAAAAGTTTGTGAATGCGTTCAGAACAATGAAGATTCGTATGCACAAATTAGGAAAGTTATCACAAGACAACTGCAAAAGATAAATTTCCATTGCCGAAATTCCATGTCCCCTAGTACAAACTAATCAAACAGCCTGTTCAGAACAGACTTGGTGTGGATGGAGTCGGCAATGGCGGCGTCGTGACCATCGAGGCGCTCCACAGTGGCCTCTATGTCGTCGAGGTCCTCTGGCGCGCCACCGTCGAAACCGGGCGGCTGCGTGGAGTAGTCGACGCTAGTGTGCATCGACATGGTAGCCAGGCCCAAGGTGGTGCCCAGACGGACGCCATGCAGGGCCACCTGGTCGACGCGGCCTGCCACCGCGCCAAGGCAAATTTCGGTGTGTCTCCGGGAGTGTTCACCTTGTTCGCCAGCTTCTCAGCCAGCACCTTTAGCCGATTGAGCTCGGCATCACGGTCTGCGGGGGTCACAGAGCAACGGAAGTTAGTGTTGTTCGAGATTAAGTTGAAATTGAGCAAGTTGCAGGACTCACCATCGATGGCCTCGAGCAGCTGCTTGCGCTGATGCTGCCACTCGAGCTCAACAATCTCGGCCTGTTTGGAGATAATCTCCAGTTCGTGCCGGGTCGCGTCGCGTTCCTCCCAGAACCTACGGGCGTCGCGGTCAGTATAGCGCGAGTCCCCGCCAGAAGACCTGGAGGAGTAGGATCGGCTGGATGACCCCGAGGAGTCACCCGCCGCGGCCGGAGCTGCAGCTGGAGCAGGAGCGGGGTTCCATCAGATGAGACTGAAAGCGCAAATGAAATCGTCAGGGATGAGACAAGATCTAAAAAATGTTGTGAAGAAGCAGACGATCACCACCTCTGACGAGCGCCGGCACGGCTCCCTTCAACCTCGTCGCTGGTCGGGCGCCTATTGCCACTGTTGGCCATGAAGTTCTTGGGAGTACTAGTTCTTGAAGAGAAATAGCTCGAGTTAGCAGAGGTTTGGAAGGCAGAGGATTTGGTGAAAGGTTAGGGGCACCCGAGGTCCTTATTTATGGAACTGACGAAGAGATCGTGGCCGGAGATCGTGGCGCATATCCCAAGAAATTTGGAAAGTGGAGAGACTCCTTCGACCGAACGATCGCTCAGTCATTTGGGATTCATGCTGAGTCATATTCAGTTTGACTGATTAAGATTCGACTGTGTTGCGGTTGGGTCGTTTTTCGGGTCTGACACTGTTGCGGTCAGAATTGCCGAATGAATCATCCAGAAGCTACTCGTCAAGATAAGGCAAAACAAATATGGAGAATAAAGATTAACAGAAAGCGAAACTATAGAATTGACGAAGCATTCGGCTACGAATTGTTTGTTCCAATTACACACCCAAGTAGTTTGAAATTACATTGGTGGTATCTGAGATGATCTTGTTGATATTCTCCAACAATTTCTGATCAGCTTCTTGGGTTTTAGACAGAGCAGAGAGCTTTGTCTTGAGTTGCCTTTCTACGTTCAGGGCTGTTGAAGCTTCCTTTCGCATTTTCTCCGTTGATTCGGGAAGTTCAGCCATCTTCCTCTCGTCAGCTTCAATCTCAGCTGTCAAGTTTCTCAGCTTAGCCTCCAATGCAGCTTTTTTGGTTTTCTTCAGCTCGAGTACAGGCTGTAATTTGGCTAGCAATTCCTTATTGTTCTGAATCTGATGTGCAAATCTTTCACATATTGCTTGGCCGTAGCTCTCCTTTGTTCCAGTGCTTGTTGAGAGGATTGGTTCTTCAAAGCCTGTTTTACTTCGGCAAAGTGATTATCCAACTGGGAAATAGGTTCTAAAGAAGCCTTGATATCAGCAGGGAGATCTTGATCGATAAGTTCAAGCGCTTCTCTTAGAAGATCAGCATCCCTGACTTGGTCTTGAACGTCTCTTTGCAGCAAGGAGAGGATTTCCTTCAGCTTTGCTTGATTTTCCTCTAATAAAGCTTGGCTAGAAGATGCTTCGTCTCCTTTTTCGGCAACCAAGTCATCCATAGCAAAGGAATAACTGGGTGATGACACAGTTTTCTCCTGAAAAGAAGTTCTTGCCGAATTAATGATGATCTATTAGGTGAAAATACAAAGGATGAATGCTCATGCTTACATCATTCCTAGTTTCCCGATTGGGAGAAGGAAGCTTTCCAGGCTCAATGGAAGGCTCTTGTACATCTGGCTGAGGAGAAACTGGATGATTTCTTGTTGAAGCTGAGACTTCTGGTTGAGGAGAAGCTGGTTGACTCCTTGGTGAGACTGGGACTGAATCATGATGAGGAGAAGGACCCCCCAACAGTTTGATCCGCCAAAGTTGCCTCTGCAACTAACAAGTAGGGGGTGAGTGCCAATGAAAAAAAACGATTAAAGAATAAGATGGTGAAAAATTTACCAGTTGATGAAGCATTGGCAGGATCTGTAATAACTAATGGTTGTTGTGTTTTGGTCTAACATCATGCAAAGATAAAGATGACCAGAATGAAGAATGGCATTATGTTCAGGGGGAATGTGTTCTGACCTGAATAACTAGCTTTTTGCTTGTTCTTTTCTTCTTGACGGTTGGAGAAGCGATCAGAGATGGGGCTTTCCTTTTGTCAGAAACTGGCCTGATAAGTGTTGGGTCTCGCACGGCACGGCTAGACATCAGTTGAGCCAGAGTAGGGGATCGACATCCCAAAGCTTAGATTGGGCCTTAAATCTTGTAAAGGATTGTCCTGGTAAGTGGGGCAGGTACTGTATCTTGCAAAATGACAGAATCATGATCAGTGAGGAGGAGTATGGTTAAAAATAGATATAAGAAAGGGAGATGAACATATTAACTCTAAAGTTGGTTGGAGGTCAGGCATTAATTCAAGACAGAGAGGATGTACTGGCACGTTAAAAATGTGGTCATGAAGTTTTTGCACCAAAAAATGAAAGAAGGATGAGAAAATGTTATTGGCACAAAGGGCTTCGGTGTATAAATAGTCGTGCTGCATTTATACTCAAAAATCCTTCTTGCTTCTATAGATTCCTTGATATCCTCTCTGGGCTTGATAAATTCATGGAGAAATAACCTTGGGGGCACTTGGCCGCATCCTAATTGTCTGGCCATCATGTTTGGCTGGTAGTACTCAAAGGTACTCTGAACCAGCCTTCCTCCACAAAATTCTGCTGGCAGAATACAGGGATGGATGAAAGCATTGAAGATTGCTGTGGAATGTATATCATTACATCCAGTTTCAAAACTAAATTCACAAGGGAGAGTTAGGTTGTCATTGTCCCGATATGGGAACCAAAGAGGATTGACAAAACCTCTGAAGAAGAGCTCAAATAGTTGGCCAATGTCTTTGTTGATAGACACAGTGGAAGCAGCTTCTCCATAGGTTTGGCAGCCTTTGGTGCTCTGGGTTTCTCCTTCCTTGTAGTTGGTTGAAGGGAAATGTCGATTGTTGAGGTCAATAGCAACAATCTGGTGCATGTATAATTGCAGCCACATCTGAATAAACCACCAAGGAACATTGACACATGGGATCTTTTTGCTGGTGTGCATCAGATAGGTGGTTTGATGAAGCATAGGATAGACACTTCCTAGAAGGTACTTCCCAAGGGGAATAGGTGTACCAGCAGCTAGGTCTTCAGCCATCACAATATGGTTTAGGGTTGGCTCATTAGCTTTGCCACAAAAGATAAATCTGCATAACCACATATTCAGAAAAGCTTTGTATTCAACATCAGTCAGAGGGCCATCAAAGATATGGTTTTGGATATATCTCTTGTATCCAACTCCTGTCTTTACTCCTGTTTGCTTGGAGGAGCCCTTGTACTTATATGGATACATAGTTCCTGTAACTTTCAGGTCGGATATCATGTAAACGTCGGCAAAGATGGGAGACATTGGCCTATGTCCGAAAAGGAAGGCATTTGCGCCGTTAGACCAAAAGTGGGAGGCTGCAATCAAAAGGCTCTCATTTTTGGGTGTTTCGGCTAAGGATAATTCTAAGCAATGAGAAATACGAAGGTTGTCCCAATTTTTTGTTTTGGGGCTTTCGTCATCAAGTACCCTTTTATACCAATTTCTCCATCCTACAATTGGGGGCAGAGGCCAGTTCTTGAAAGTGTCTTGCCATTCGTTAGGCTTCGTCAGTGATGTCTTGAAAGGAATCCTCTGGGATTCGGCTGTAATAAACTCGGAGGGATCGGAAACTCCTACGAGCCCGAGAAAATAAGATGCTGTTTGTTCCTCGACGGGAATCAAGATTTCGGCGGCTAGAGCCTATCAAGAACAAAAGAGGGCGAAAGGAAAAATTTAAGATGGGATTCGATAGAGGTAATACCGAATGTGCTTGAGGAGAATAAGATTTACCTGGAGAGCTTGACCTTGGCTCACCATTTCAGGATTGAAGCTTGGAAAATTGATGACCTACGGTTTGGATCTAGACAAAGGCTCCAACGGTTTAAAGCAGGAAAGAACGGGTGCTGAACAGATTTGGCCTGGGGACATTGAGTATTTATGGTCAATTCCGGAATAAAATCACCTTTTATCCCGTAATTGAAGGGGCATATGTTAACACCAAAAATTGGTAAAGGGAAGAGACTGACATGTGAGACGAATTTGGTAGAAGATCACCATTCAGTAGGAGGTTTTCCTCAAAGCATTCGGTAGAGGCCTCTGCGATCGGGAGTACATCGTCATTCGGCAGAAGAACTGTTCCACGGATGAAAGCGGAAGCATTCGGGAGTGCGTGATGACGTAGATTGGATACAAAGGAGGACACGAGTTGATGATGGATACGAGATGGACATGACGTCATGGTATTAATTTTAGGTAAGAAATATTGTAATCGTGGTCGACTAGGAGTCATGTTAGAACCAAGGTATAAATATAAACCCTTAGTGTTTGTAATAGGGATCGAACAATTTCACAACAAACCGGCCCCATGCCAAATTTCGAGTCCTTCTAGTCGTGTCGTCGAGTTCTTCGAGAGGAGCCATCGATCCATCGACCTCTGTAAGTACCGACAACCTTGTATCATGTCTAGTATCATGCGGTGGATTCAGATCGTGATGCAAGTAGTCTTGTCACCGTGCTTAGTATCATGCGGTGGATTTAAGCTTGGTTCAAGAAGGTTTCCTTGTTGGATCATGAGTCATGCGGTAGGCTAAGATCTAGCTTGGAGCTAGTTATCAGCTCTATTAGATTTGGCAAGATCTAATAGATTCATTAAGTTACCGTGTGTTGCTTCGAATTTTACTTTTTCTGTTTAATTCATGTAACACTCTTATCGCCCAATTTAGATTGATTAGATTCGACACTATCTTGTTTGCGATCCACATGTTGCACGCTGAAGTCTTTGGGTTGACATGGCAAGCGAGTCATGCGTTCTCTATAGCCGAATTCGGGTCAATCAAGATTGTCACGTGTTGCGGGTTCAAGCTTGTTGATCTTGCATAGATCTTGACAGAATCGGGTATCATGCGGTAGATGCAGGTTTTTGGATTGTCTTAGAGCTAGTCATCCGGTGAACTAAAATTTGATTCAATTTGATAGATTTATCATCCTCGATAATGTGTGTTCCTTCTCCACGGAACCCGATTCAGCTGTACAGCCGTATTCGGTAGTCCCCTCACGAGTGAAACATGTTCATGAGTTTGCTTTAAATAATGTATGCTTTTATCCTTGCATGTTTAGATTGTATCATGCGGTGGATTGATCTATTCTTGGTTGGTGGTGTGATTTCAAACAAGTTGCATCATGCGGTGGATTAACTTGTCTGACGTCATGCTTGACGGGTTTGAAAGTACCTAGACACGCGGTAGACTAGTGCTTTGTCCTATGCATGTTTTTTACTGCAAATTCATGATCATGCTTCGCCTTTATTTAATTTATCATGCTTTATCCTTGATAATCGGTCATGGTTACGTGCTGTAACGCTGTTCAAATAAAGACTGATTTTTCATCATGCTTACGTCATACATTCGGCAGTGCTCTTACACGCTTTATCAATTCTCGAATGATGTTTAAATTGCTGACAGATAGCTTGTTTGTAGCTATATGTCGTTCTAACTCGCTTTATAGCCGTAAATACGGAACTGTCTGGTACCACCCGGCAAGTTCCAGGTTTTATCTAACCGTTTTCATCCTTTGTCAGTTTCAGGGAAAATTGACTGGCACGCTTCCGGATTTCAACACCCGGGCCACGTGTGCGAAGCTAGCTAATCTGGCTTGCTGTGTGCTTGGCATGAGGTGCTGATTTTACGTCAACAGTTGTCTTTGCATGATCATGTGTAAGGCTGGCAAAAAAACTCGAAGCTCGTTAGCTCGCTCGGCTCGCAGTGGGCTTGGCTCGATTCGACTCAGCTCGATAGGGAAACCGAGCCGAGCTGAGTCTAAGTTTGAGCTCGTTGGTATAATGAGCCGAGCCAAGCTAACTCGCGAGCTGCTCACGAGCTCGACAAGCTGAGTATCCAGCCGATTCCAGGGAATCGAGCTCGACAAGTGCATCCAAGGAAAAGCCATCCACTAGGCCACGTTCCCACAAGGCCACAATCCATCTTCCCTAGCAACACAGCCATGCGTGGCTCATAGAAAAACAAAACCCTAACTTCTCTATTCCATAAACATCCAGGGGCGGGCCCACTTGGTATTCATGGGTATTCATTGAATACCAATTATTTTTGCAAAAAAACTGAATATATATAGTATATACATCATGTGTATTCAACTAAAAAGAAAAATACAGCAACTCAGGCCACTGTACAGGTTATTTCGCCAAATTGGGCCAACCACCCAACAATTTGGGCCCAACTAGCCCCGCCTCCCTCCCCAGGCCAGGCCTCAGCTCGCAGAGGCACACACAGACGCACACGCCTCGGCCTCCCTTGTCCCTTCGGTGCTATCCAGAGCGGTCGCGGGTCGCCCCTCGCCCGACGGCGCGGTCCGGCGCTCCGCGGCGCGGCTCCGCCGCTCGCCGCTCGGGCGCTCCCCTAGGCCCCGGTCCCCGGATCCCGGCGGCCGCGGCACTAGGCGGCACCGCGGCGGGGCCGGGCGGCCGGCCGACGGACGGACCGGGCCCAGCAGGGCGCAGCCACCACGCGGGCGCCGGGCGCGGCGGCGGGGGGCCCGCCCCGGCCCCTGCGCGGCACGGCCCCGACGGCGGCCGGGGAGGCGCGCGCGCGGGCGGGCACCGGCCGACCGGCGGGCGGTGTGGGCGGGCCGGGCCGGAGGCCCCCCTGGCGGCCGCCGCCGGCAAGCAGGCGCCAGGCGCACTGGTGTCCTGGTGAGTTTCTATTTTTGAATTTTAGATTCATAGCCTCTAAGCCTCATATTTTTATTAGTATGGCTGCAATTGAAGATTGATCCCAGGAAATTTCGATTGGTAGGTGTTAGGTCTGGAACATGAAGAGAAAGAAGGGGGGAAATGCTGCCACTGATTTAAGATCTTTTTTGGAAAGAACTGCTGCGAAGAAGAAGCAATCTCAGGCCAGTAATGTTCCTCAATCTAATAATGAAAGTCAGATGCAATTGGTGGTATTTCAAGGGCACAGTGGCATTGGAGCTAGCACACAACCACCTGAACCAGTGGTAGATGAGCAAGGACAGCAGCAAAATGATGAAGCCGAGACCCCAATAAGGGAAGATGATGAGTCTATGTCCGTGGATGAAGCTAATTCTAGTGATGCAGAAAATGATGACTATAACATTGAGCATGATCCTGGATTGAGGGTCCCTATCTCAAGCTATGCTGTCAATGACCAAGATGCAGTTAGAAGGGCATACATTGCATTAGGGCCATGTCAACCAAAGATAAAAAGGGAAGATTTTCCTCAACATGATTGTGGAGGTATGCGCCGATTCCGGCCTATGTGGTTTGATGAGTACAAATGGCTTGAGTATAGTGTGGATAAAGATGCTTGCATTTTGCTTCTTTTGCTATTTGTTTAAAGATAGTTCTAAATTTCTTTGGAGGAGATGCTTTTGTTGATGGAGGATTTCGGAATTGGAATATGAAAAGCGGAATTAGGAGGCATATTGGGAATATCAATAGTGCTCATAGTGAAGCTGAAGAGAAATACAACAAGTTCATGACACCTAAAGCATCAATTCGTGAATCTGTAGCCTCAAACACTGCACAGTACAAGGCTGATTATCTTGCTAGGTTGACATGGTCACTTAAGTGCATCAGATTTCTTTTGCGTCAGGGGTTGGCTTTTCGTGGCCATGATGAGACAAAGGAGTCAAACAATGCAGGGAATTTCAGGGAACTTTTGGCATGGTTGGCTGGAAATTTTGAAGAAGTTAATAAGGTGGTTCTAGAAAATGCTCCACAAAATTGTCAAATGATAGACCACAAGATTCGAAACTTGACTTATTGCTTCTTGTGCTCATGAAACAACCAAATTTATCATTGAGGAACTTGGTGATGAATGTTTTGCAATTCTTGCTGATGAATCCAAAGTGATGTATACCAACAAGAGCAATTAGCTATTGTCTTGCGGTTTGTCAATAAAAAGGGAGAGCCGGTTGAGCGGTTTCTTGGTCTTGTCCATGTTGAAGATACTACATCATTGACTCTTAAAGAAGCAATCCAGTCCTTGCTTATGAAATATCAATTGCCCCTATCTAAGGTACGTGGTCAAGGATATGATGGAGCTAATAATATGAAGGGTCATGTTAATGGCTTGAAGAAACTGATTATGGATGAGTCGCCTTGGCTTATTTTGTCCATTGCTTTGCCCATCAACTTCAATTAACCCTTGTAGGCGTTGCTAAGCGAATTTAGATTGCAAGCTGGTTCTTTGGGCAACTTGCATATTTGTTGAATGTTCTAGGGATGTCTTGTAAGAAGATTCGCATGCTTCGCGTGGCTCAAGCTGCTTATATGGTTGAAGCATTGAAATTGGGTGAAATTGAAACTGGGCAAGGGTTGAATCAAGAGATGGGTTTAGCAAGGCCAGGTGATACACGTTGGGGATCTCACTACAGAACTGTTATGCATGTTATGGCTTTATATCCCTCAATCAGAAAAGTTCTCTTCAAAATTGGGAATGAAAAAGGTACGGCTAGTAATGCTACCGAAGTCATGTTGCAGCTCAAACTATGTTGACAGTATTTAAGTCATTTGAGTTTGTTTTCCTCCCCGCACTTGATGAATGAAATATTTGGATACACAAATGACTTATGCAATGCTTTGCAAAAGAGAGAGCAAGATATTGTAAATGCAATGGATCTTCTTGAGTTCACAAAGGTAGAGTTGAATGCTTTGAGAGAAGATCTTTGGATGGGAGAAATTTCTCAAGAAGGTTACTTCTTTTTGTGAGAAGCACAAAGTTAAAGTTGTTGACATGAATGGAAAGTATGTTCCTATGCAAAGGTCAAAGAATTTCTTTAGAGGTGCTATCAATTACCACGGATATCATGTTGATATGTTTTTGGGTATCATTGATAGGCAAGTCCAAGAGCTTAATAATAGGTTTGATGAGGTAAACACTCGGCTACTTAGATGCATGGCATCATTCAATCCGACCAATTCCTTTCATGCTTTTAATGTTGAGAACTTGGTTAAGCTTGCTGGGTTCTATCCTCATGACTTTCCACTTGAAGAAATGAATCAATTGCCCTTTCAACTAAACCGCTATATTGATGATGTGAGGAAAGATGAAAACTTCACAAACTTGAGAAGTCTAGCAGAGTTATCCATGATGCTTGTTAAAACAGGCAAGGTTTCTCGGTATGATATTGTTTACAAACTTCTCAAATTGGTGCTAGTTCTTCCTGTTGCAACAGCTGGTGTTGAAAGGATCTTTTCTGTAATGAACTTGATCAAAAACAAGAAAAGAAGCAAGATGGGGCAGAAATATTTGAATGGCTGCTTGGTTACATTCATTGAGAGGGAGTTCTTCTGGCAAACCAAGGATGGGGACATCATCTCCTATTTTCAGAGCATGAAGGACCGGAAAGTTGTCCTGTAATTTGTAAGCTATTTATCCATTTCCTTTGCCTTTTATCCATTTCTTTTGATGTTTTCCTTTATGATTGTACCCTCTATATATTTGAGATATTTCCCATTGCCATATTCATAATTGAGTACATCTATATGAATATATTTATGTGTACTTTAGGCTGTCAAAATAAAAAAAATTCACACCATGTACAATTTTGAATACCCAAAGTCAAAATCCTGGGCCCGCCACTGTAAACATCTCAGCACATGCGCACACAACACAGGGCACCCGGCCTCCTGGCCGCCGCCGCACGCACAAGCAATAGCACCGGCAGCTAGCCGCTCGCCGCCGCAATCTCACGAGTCCGACTGCAGCAAGCTAACACGCGAAACGTGACGCAGCGATGGCGGGGGGACCATGGACAATGGAGTGAGCACGATGACGTGAACTGGCGGCTACGACAAGCGCATCTCCAGCCTCTGTGGGTCAACCCGTGAGCAAATCCTCACTCTTCTCTCTTTTTTCTATGGATCTTCCTTGGCCGATTCATGAATCACCACTAACCTGCTCGCGACGACATGCCGAGGATGACGGATCTAGCATGACAACATGGGCTCGCGAGCCAAATGAGTTGGCTCGAGTTTTTTTCTAAGCTGAGCCAATCTAGTTTTTGAGCTCGTTAGGGATAACGAGCCGAGCCGAGCCAACTTGTTAATGTACCGAGCCATACCAAGTCGAGCTGAGCCGAGCCGAGCTGGCTCGATATCCAGGCCTAATCGTGTGTGTGCTTGACTAGTTGTGGGATTGTGTTATTGTCTGGCTCAATTGGGTTTTACCTTCTACGGGTCGGTGTTCCCGATTTATTTTTTCGTATTCCGACCATGTTCGACATGTTCCTGGTCGAATTAGTTCGTTTTTGAATTTTTCGATATTCCGTAAGTTCGTTTTCGTTTTCGTTCCCATCATTTTCGAATTCGATTTTGTTTTCGTATTCAAATGTGAAAGTGAAAATAATATTGGGGTTATCCTGACCGAGTTCGACCGTTTTCAACCCTAGCTCTGATACCTTGTAGGCACATTCAACACATCGATCCTTGCTACTTGAGCCCATTTTGGTTTACTCATAAAAAATAGTAACTTAATGAGGTTCTGATCATAATGGTTTTATTATCATGCTATTTCCATGCAAAAGGATATACAATACTTGGTTTGCAAAGTGTACGGAACTTACAAATCGAGCAACTATAAAGATTATTACAACTCATGAGCTCCTTACAAATCATAAGCTCCTTTCAATGAACAAGTTTCTAATAGCTAAATATGTAACAAGAAAACAGTTTACAACGAACAAGAATCATTTGTACAATTGTACGCGATCATTTTCTTTGCAAGCTCAAGCAAAAGCCATACCGCTCCTGCCGCCTAATACTGCCGGCGTCCTGTGTCATCACTGCAACTGAACTCCGGGATATGCGCTAGCTGTGGTGCATGGGTGCCGACGCCACCACCGCTGTCGTTCTGCTGTCAGAGCTCGCCGGAGTATCAACACCTTCGATGTCGCTGGCGAACTCCCCTGGAGCAACTCACAGACTCACGCGAATGCAGTACACTATGAACACGATAACACTGTCTTGTTTGTGAAGCAACTCACTACCATTTCGCATTGATACTTGCGTATATACAAACTCTGAAACAACTGAGAGCTCAGCCACTACACCGAGCAACCCCGCGCGCCACCACTCCTTGCACGATAACTGCCATCTCAAGCACCAGAGCCGTGGTGCACGCATGACGCGCTCCCGTGCGAATGTGCGCATGTCGAGCTCTTGACCGTGGGCCCATACTGCAACTGCACAACAGCTAACTGAAAGAGCAATCCAAAACAACTAACTACCTACCTGCTGACACAAGGATTACACAACAATCTCCTCATAAGTCTTGTGTCAGAGCCTACTTACAGACATACATGACAATCTTGGTGCAGAGTTCCTGAAACTTCATCTTTGCAGAGAGGCTTTGTCAAAACATCACCCAACTGTACAAGGAATCGGATGCTTGTTAGCCTAAGAGGGGGAGGGGTGAATTAGGCAACTTAAAACCTTAGCCTGTGGCTTCACTAAATTTGCGCAAAGGTAAACTAGAACATACTATCTATATGTGCAACTAGGTTGTTCTAGTGTGAAACTCACATCCCAAAATAAGGTTTGCAACCTATAGGCAATCCTATCATGATACTACTCTAGGAAAGTAGAGGCAAGCAAAGATTGCAATAGAGTAAATGCGGAAACGTAAAGGGATGAGAGGAAGCAAACCCTTGACACGTGATTTATCCCGTGGTATCGGTAGGCACTAAGCCACCCCTAGTCCACGTTGTTGAAGCACTCACACAAGAGTATTGCTTCCCGGTCACCAAGTCTCTCCCAAGAGCACCACTTGACTCGCCACAAAGGCTAGCCACTTAGGCACTTGCCAAGCTCCCTTGGTCACCTTGATGCCGCCTCCACTAAGGAGCTTCTCCACCAAGGAAGGGGGTCTCCACGTCCCCCGCACAAAGTGTCCTCGCCGCTCCACACCAAGCCGGAGGGTCGATGACGATTGCCGGTGAGCCACTTAGGCCCCAAGGCATCTGGCAAAACTTGTACAACTGGATTCACTCAAGAATCACCTCACAAGGTTGGCACAACCTTGCACTCATTCAGCTCTATGCTAAGCCTAGCACTAAGCACACACACAAAGCATGTACTAGTCTAAGGATGAGCAATTAAGCACTTGGATGGATTCGATATGATCTTCAATGTGTCTTGAACTCCTCTGCACTTCCACACAATCCAGCAACCTCAAATGGGTGAGTGAAGGGGTATAAATAGCCCAAGGCATCAAACTAGCCGTTGGCTAAAAGCTGCTGAAAAAGGTACCGTCGGATGATCCGACGCTATATTTTCCAGGGCGTCGGTTCATCCGGTGCCCCTCCCACGTCACGTAGCCGTTGAGGTTCTCTGACACAACTGCTCCGACGCTACGTCGGATCATCCGGTGCTGAAGGCCTCACGTCCAAGTCGCCACTGTTAGCTTCCAACGGACCGTCGAATAGACGGACGCTAACCCTCACCAAGGCGTCGGATCATCCGGTGCTGAAGGCTTCGTCTTGGCGCGTCTCTGTATGAATTCAAACTGAGCGTCAGATAGACCGACGGGGTCCCCACTCAGACCGTCGGATCATCCGGTGCTACTGTCTTCCTTGCTCTTCCTCTGCAACTCGTCCGACACTACTAAATAATGGACCGTCGGTTCATCCGACGGTACCTAGGGTTTGACCCTGTGCATCAACTCGTCCGACGATTGCACCGACGCTTGTATTCGAGGGACCGTCGGTTCATCCGATGGTGTCTTCTCTTTTCCTTTTCTTGCTCGGTTTTGACCCTTGTTACCACATTTTTGCATGTAGTTTTCTTGCATCCTTGGGACCTAGAAATGTCTACAAAGACATGCTAGAACAATAAGGTTAGTCCCAATGATCATGTTGTCATGAATCACCAAAATCACACTCGAACTAATGGCATATGAGGCCATGTTCGCTACAATCTCCCCCTTTTTGGTGATTTATGACAACACAACCAAAGCAAGCATAAATTTGCAAGAATTGACAAAATTAGAACCACTTACACTTGCTTGGATGCTTACCATCATCCAAATTCCCCCTAGATCAAACTTCCCCCTTTTTGATCTTCATGTTCACATTCTCCCCTTTGGTCTCATATCCTTGAAACCACTTGTAAGCATCCTTGAAACCACTTGTAAGCTTAAGCCACAAGCTTGCTTTGGTCTCACATTCTCCCCCTTTGGAATAAAATCTCCAAAAAGTCCCCGGGAAAAAGGGCCCAAGGAAACTAGCAAGTCCTATCAAGTATAGCTCAAGGAGAAATGTTAAATGCAAGGGAGAATGCCGCATGAACCATGATCCATATGCATGATATCGATGAAGATACCACATGTGAGAATAACTAAGGTGGATCACAAGCTCCTGAGACTAGCATGATACAAATTAAGCTCCCCCTAAGTGTGTGCACAAAAGGATACCACTTGTAAGACAAGGGTAGTGAGAAACAAGTGCACAACTACAAACTTGTAAGATAAGGAAGCTTAGAGCATATCATGCAAGGAGGTAGTTTAAAGGAGAAGAGATAAGACAAATGGGTTCTTGTTACATTACCACTTGTAGATATCACTTGTAGTCTTTTGATCATTGCATACCTCTGGGGGTTGATCCTCTCTACCTTGTTGGCACCACATTGAGATGAGCCACTAGGAAATGATATCACTAGGTGACACCACTTGAAAGAAGCTTTCATAGAAGACACTTGGGGTACCACAAGGATTAGGAATGTATGAGTACATTGCCTTTGAACTTATATAGAGACATAAGCTCGCAAGGACATGACTCAATAGCATGAAGCTCATATTGCTATATTCACTCTTTTAGAGATGTTAGATCACATTGAGAGTGAAATAGTATTCTCTTAGAATGAAGCACCGCCCTGGAACGCGTCGCTAAGGGACTACAAGAGATAAGCTAGAAATAATGTTAGTCACATAACCAAACCATAGGATGAGCTCCCCCTAAATGTGTGCATTTAGTGTTTGAATCACCAACCAAATGTATGCACATTGTTTATGACAACAAAAGGGAAGCTAACCGTATAGCTTGCTCATGATGCAAAGAGATTTAAATGAAAACATGCACCATGAAAAAACAAGTGTAGCTTTCCTACACACTAATCAAACCATGTAGATTGCTCACGGGTTAGCACATGACACAAGCAACCTACCATATGTAAACATTGCAACAAATGCAATCTAAACAAGGCAATGGAGCTACAATGATACAAGAGATAGGTACTAGTTTCCATTACCTCAACCGGGGAACTTGGGCAACACATGTCCAACTTGCAAGCTTGGCTTATAGACTTGAATCTTCTCATCTTGATTGTACCAAGCCTCCCAAGTCCCCGCATTCATGGCCTTCAAGTGGCCTTCGGAACCCAAACCATTTGAGGCCCCTTCATGTTGGTGATGACTTCCTTGGGCACCCAAATGGGTTGGCTCCTACCCCGCTCTTCCTTCATCTTCCCATCCTTGTGACCAACCACCTTGCCATTTTCCTTCTTCTTGATGACGTAGGTGTTGCTATTGGTCTTGTTCTTGCAGTTGGGCTTAGTGTAGATGAGGGAGCTCTTGATTGTGGGCTTTAATTTCTTCTTTGCAACCTTGTCCATCTTATTGAAAAATTGAGGGCATTTGTAGAACTTGTGCCCTTCTCCATGACACTTTTAGCAAGTCACGGTTGCACCCTTCTCAATCTTCTTCACCATGGGATCACAGTTATCTTGATGTCTTGAGGGATGTCCACTTGTTCTTCGTCATTCTTGCCCCTGCCCATCAAGTTTGCCAACCTCTCTCGGAGCCATTTCACTTCTCTCTTGAGCTCATCATTATCCTTGCCTATGAGATAATCACATGATTCTACAACAACATTCTCATGGCAAGATGGTGAGCAAGGTTCATCAATTAAATCAGTGCAAGAAGTTGAAGCATCTACCTTGGGGATAGGAATTGCACAAGGGATAGATGTTTCATCAAGCTCAAAGGAATTACTTGTTTTAGTCTCATTGCTCTCAAGCTTAGATTTTAGCTCATCACACTCCTTGCTAAGCAATTTGAATTTGCACAACAAATGTTCATAATTTGTAGCAAGGGTGTCACTAAGATCATTGAGAGCATTGAGTTCTTTAATTTCATTAGCTTGTTATTCAAGCATTCCTTTTTGCTCATGGACTTACATTGCTTTCCATACCTTTGGCCATAAGGCACATGTGTGATGATGAAGGACCTTGCATGAAGCGGGTGGTGAAGTTCTTTCTTGATTCATCGCTTGAGCTAGAAGAACTTCATCCACCACTTGTCCACCCACGGATGGCTATGGTTGCTTCTTGCCTTGGTCTCCTCTCCTTGGCCACCTTCTTCTTGGGCTTGTGCTTGACCTTGGTGAACTTGATGTGTTGATGATGACGCCCTTCTCTCAAGTGGACGTTGTAGCCGTACATGTTGACTTTCTTCACATACTTGAAGATCTTCTTCACGTACTCGGCCACCATGGATTCAACCTCTTTATCACTTGAGGAATCTCCATCGTCACCATCATCACCATCATCTTCGCTTGAGCTTCCATGAGTAGCCATCCTACTCAAGATCTTCTCTTGTCGGCTTGAGAGAGCATGGCTTGTAGTTGGAGATGATGGTTCATGGGGCTTTTCTTGGGGCGCCTTCTTTGACTTGGGCTTGAGTTGAGGCTCATGTGCAATGATCTTGCTCAAGATATGCGATGGCTTCAAATCTTCGAGCTTCTTCTCGTAGATGATTGGCTTCACCAAGTCATCATCGGGCTTTCGGAGACTTTGAAGGATCTTGCGATTGATGTTCAAGTCTGAGATGTCCTTCACACCTAAAGCATTGATCTCATTGACAAGCACATTTAGGCGTGAGTACATAGATTCGGCATTTTCAATAGCAAGTTGCTTAAAGCTATTGAATTCCTCAAGAAGACAACCATAGCGTTCATTAGCAACTTCTTTTGAACCTTCATTTTGCTCCTTGATGGTTTTCCATAGCTCATGAGCATTTTCACAAGTAAAAACTCTATTGAAAACACCTACATCTAGTGAGGACAAAATGATACTCTTAGCAATCACATCAAATTGATTTTCCTTTCTAATACCATTTTTCATGCCCTCATCGGTGACTCTCCAAACATCAAGGTCCCTTGCTTGGAGATGGGCCTCCATGAGAACCTTCTACCGAGGATAGCCCGTGCTATCGAAATGTGGAGCCAAACCTAAGGTATCCACCCCTTTCATTCCTCTATAGAGGAACTCACTAGGCGGTGAAGCCTAACCGTTCCAATGAGCCGGTTTTCACAATTTACCAATGGAATTGGTGTTTCCTTGTGAAACATGTGAGTCCCTGCTCTGATACCACTAGTAAGGAATCGGATGCTCGTTAGCCTAAGAGGGGGAGGGGGTGAATTAGGCAACTTAAAACCTTAACCTATGGCTTCACTAAATTTGCGCAAAGGTAAACTAGAACATACTATCTATATGTGCAACTAGGTTGTTCTAGTGTGAAACTCCCATCCCAAAAGAAGGTTTGCAACCTATAGCCAATCCTAGCATGATACTACTCTAGGAAAGTAGAGGCAAACAAAGATTGCAATAGAGTAAATGCGAGGAAGCAAACTCTTGGCACGTGATTTATCCTTTGGTATCGGTAGGCACTAAGCCACCCCTAGTCCATGTTGTTGAAGCACTCACACTAGAGTATTGCTTCCCGGTCACCAAGTCTCTCCCAAGAGCACCACTTGACTCGCCACAAAGGCTAGCCACTTAGGCACTTGCCAAGCTCCCTTGGTCACCTTGATGCCGCCTCCACTAAGGAGCTTCTCCACCAAGGAAGGGGGTCTCCATGTCCCCCGCACAAAGTGTCCTCGCCGCTCCACACCAAGCCGGAGGGTCGATGACGATTGTCGGTGAGCCACATATGCCCCAAGGCTTACGCGAACCTTGTACAGCTGGATTCACTCAAGAATCCCCTCACAAGGTTGGCACAACCTTGTACTCACTCAGCTCTAAGCTAAGCCTAGCACTAAGCACACTCACAAAGCATGTACTAGTCTAAGGATGAGCAATTAAGCACATGGATTGATTGGATATGATCTTCAATGTGTCTTGAACTCCTCTGGACTTCCACACAATCCAGCAACCTCAAATGGGTGAGTAGAGGGGGTATAAATAGCCACTCCGCGAGCGCACGCCGGGCCTTGCAGCAACCACCCCACTACCGTGGAACTCATTGGGAAGGAACGCCGTTCGCCGCTCACGGCCACCCGTGCCGGCCCGTCATCGGCACCTCCCTCGAAGCCTATCGAGAGGACGCCATCGCCATGCGCCGCCTCCTACCCTCGAGCGCCGCGTTCGGGTGCGAAATGGCCATCATGGCGGATTGCAGCGAAGATCGTCGTCGGACGGCCGCCCGCTCTACACCGTAGCCACGACCGTGCTCCCACACGTAGCTAGGTAGCGCGGCGTGCATGTAACTCGCCGCCCCCTTGGCCTATAAAAGGGAGGCGAGCCCTAACCGCGGGGAGACGGGTTCGGGGGAACGGAGTCGGAGGAACACAACACACGGTGCACTCACTCTCTCATTCTCCCACAACATCTTCGACCACTCTCACGGGGACTTGGGAAGCCACGCTTCCTCTCCCGCCTTGCTTATACTTGCCCCACTACAAGCACCCCCGTGTAGGAGCAATACGGTGCCACGAGCACGCCAGCTTGGCTTGGACGTACGGCCCCCTCGGCGGAACCGGGATAAAACCTTGTGTCATCTGTTGCTTAGCATTGACCATTGAGGGATAGGCCTAGGCGTTATCCTCTTGGTTAGTGTCGGGACCATGTTCCGCACCGACGGTTGGGCGCCGCAGGTGGGGCAAACGAGGCGCCTAAGGTCATTTCGTCAACTCCCTCCATGGTGATTCGCAACGAGTACCGTGCTACGACGCTACAACATGGGTAGCTCGGACCCCCTCCGGCCGGGTTCGAGATCCGCTTCGGAGACTTGAACTTCCGGGCCACGGGGAAACGACTATCTCATGCGCCTCACCAATCGTGAGGAGCTTCGCGCGCGGCGCGGAGGGAAATACTGCTACGGTCTCCGCCGCACGCACGACCGTATGCGCGGAGCGCCCGCCGATCCACGGATGCGCGGGACCGTCGGCAGCCACGACGCCGTCGCCGCTGCAGTGCGCTCCGCGGCGCGGTCGGCGGCCCCGGCAGCAAGCTGGCGCGCCGCCGCCCAACGCGGTGCGCCCACCGTCACAACGGCCGCCACGCGGTGGGGCCGCGTGCGATCCCGAGGCCAACGCATCCCCATCGGGGCGCGTGAGCGCCACGGCCCCGGCCAATGCGCCAACGTGAACGAGGCACGACGATGCGCCGGGTTCCGCACAGAACGCCACGCCGTCGCCGGGAGTGTCCCGGCACCTCGACGACAAGGACAGACGGAGTCGTCCCCAGAGCTCGCGTCGACACGATGCCACCTGGCCAAGCCAGAGCACGGGTTCGCGGAGTGGGACTTCTCCGACGTGCCGGACCCGGTCGCGTTCGAGCACACCTCTCGGCCGCCACGGACTATTGGTTTGGTGCTTCGACGACTCCGGCCACACGGAGCTACGACCCCACGCGGGAGTGTTAGCCGCCGTCCATCACCGACGGCCGGCCAACATGCTGCACGGTACGCGGCGGTCGAGGAGGCGGGGAAGTCCACTCGCCCCTATCGGATCGCCACGCGCCTTGCCGCGGGCGGCGCTCTGTTGGGGCCGACGTCGACGCACGGGCCCCGGCCCAAGCCCGCGAGCTCGAGGCCAAGCTGGCGGAGGTGGGGCGAACGGTCTGGGACTTCCTCGCACCTCGATGGCGGAGGCCTACGCGGCGCGCGAACCATTCGCCGGAGAGGCCCCGGGCGAACGGAGTCCGTGACGCCTCAACCCGTCCCCAGCATTTATGCGACAATCTTCGGATACTCACTCCGGGGCGAGCCAAAAGCTCGCCCCGCGCGCGGCACTTGCTGCAGCGCCATGCCGGCACCCTCGACCCCATGGGCTCGAGACATGCAGCGAGGTGCGGACTCTCCTTGAGCAAGCGGCCGTCCGGCGGGCGAGAGCTCGGCCTCACGCATCCGCCAACGGGGGGGACGCACGGGGTGATGATCACGCACCGGGGGCGAACCCTCGGTGCACGTGGGTCAACCTGTCAGACCGGGGACGCACGCCGTCGCGGAACGGCTCCTCGACACGCGCGGGCGCTGGATGGCGATGCCGCAACGTCATCAGCGCCGAGGCGCCCCCCCCGCGCACCGGCCAGGGCGGACGCGCGACTCGCTAGAGGGTACCACCCTCGAAGGGTGGGCCGCTATGACGGCGGTGAGGATCGCTCCCCGACACGGAGCCCCGGGCACCCGCGTGTTCAGCGGGGAGATCCGCACGGCGGCGTTCCCCCCGGCGCTTAGTTGTCCCTCGACGATCGTGAAGTACAGCGGAGACGGACCCTCGTGTCTCGGCTCCGCGATTACGCCCCGGCTTTGTCGGTGGGCGGGGCCACCAGCGGCAGAGTAATCATCCGCAACTTGCCCGCTTTTTGCATGCAGGCGACGCGGCCGGCCGACATGGCTCGAGCACTTGCCGCGGCCCGGATCCATAGGCCGGGATGATCTGATCCACACCTTCGTGGGCAACTTCCGGGGCAAGTACGTGCGCCACAGGAACTCACAGGGATTCTCGCCGCTCCTGCGCGGAAGCGGGCGAATCGCTACGGGACTGCATACGGCGCTTCTCCAAAGCGACGCACGAACTCCCCGGCGTGGCTCGATCCGAGATCGAACTCGCGTTCCTCGAGGGCACCACGTGCGGGACTCTTCGCGTAGCCGGCGGCGCGACCCGCCCACGGACCCGAACGAGGTGGACACGACATTGCCACCCGGCTTAAGCCTCGGAGAGGAGGCGGTAGGGCCAATCTTCATTTTTGTAAGAAGGAGCAAGCGCTCCGAGGACACGCCCGCGGAGGCGGCGGGTCCAAGGGAGCGGCGCAGCGACAAGGGGCAAGAAGGGGAAGAAGCCGCGCGCGCGCGCGCGAGCGAGCGCCGCGGCGGCAGCTTGAGGCCCTCGGCCCAGCCGAGCCGGCCCGACGGGGCCCTCGTAGGCTCCTCGAGGGCCGGGGGGTATTCGACGACATGATGAAGAAGCCATGCCCCTACCCACAAGACCCCCAGTAAACCACACTCTTCGAAAGCGGTGCGACATGCTCAAGAAGTTCTGTAGTCGTGCCGCCGCGAAGGAGGCGGGAGGCCACGCACAGAGAAAGGATGGGGGCGATGGCGACGCGGTGGTTTCCCCCGCCGTCGAAAATGTGTTCCTCATCTTTGGGGGACCCTGCCGTCGACATGTCGACCCGGCAACGCAAGTTCGAGCGGCACGAAGTCCTCGCCACCCAGAGGGGCACCTCCGGCCTTTCTCCCGCGGTCGAAGGATGCCATCACCTTTCGCCGGGATGATCACCCAAACCGCATCACGAACATAGGGCAGGTACTGCCGCAGTGGTCGATCCCCATCATTGGCAACGCCCGGTTTTCGAAGGTCCTTATGGACGGAGCGTCGCCTCAATATCCTCTTCGCGCATACATTGCGCCCCACGGGGATTTGTTTGGACCCGAGTTGCGGCAGAGCACGAAGCCGTTTCACGCGGCATCGCGCCGGCAAGCGGGTTCAACCCCTCGGGCGAATCGATGCGATGCAGTTGCGCAGGACCCCCAAGAATTTCCGCAAAGAAACCCTCACCTTCGAGGTGGTGGGATTCAAAGGGGCCTACCATGCCATCCTTGGGCATTAATGCTATGCCAAGTTCATGAGCGGTCCCCAACTACACGTACACGAAGATGAAGATGCCGGGTCCAAACGGCGTCATCAACGAGTCGGGTCGTCAATCGAGCATGCATTCGGCTTGCGACGTCGAGTGCGTGGAACATGCGGAGGCACTAGCGCTGGATGGTATTTCGAGTGGGCTCTGGCTGGAGAAGATGGTCAACGGCCCCCTCGAAGCTTTCCGCCACCAAGCACGTCGGCACCTTCGAGACAGCTAGGAGCAAACCAAAGGGTCTCCCCCTCGGCCGTCGGCCCGAGGGCAGGGTCGTTGAGGGTCGGCTCGACCCTCGATCCTCGCTAGGAGCCGGTACCCGCCGACTTCCTCCGCGCCAACGCCGACGTCTTCGCGTGGAGCCCCTCGGACATGCGAGGGCATCCCGAGGGAGGTCGCTGCGCCTCCCTTGATGTCACCGCCCCCAACGCTCGCGTCGTGCGGCGGCCGGCTGCGCCGCTTCGACGAGGAGCGGCGACGGGCGATCGGAGCGGAGCTGCGGAAGCTCCTCGAGGGCGGGTTCATCAAGGAAGTGTTTCACCCTCATTGGCTGGCTAATCCTGTGCTTGTAAAATAGAAAAACGGGAAGTGGAGGATGTGCATAGACTACACTAGTCTCAATAAAAAGCGTGTCCAAAGTTCCCTTTCCTTTGCCACGTATAGATGATATCATTGACTCTACAGTAGGGTGTAAACTACTCTGTTTCCTCGATGCCTGCTCGGGATATCACCAAATAAAAATGAAGGAGTCCGACCAACTCGCGACTTCGTTCATCACACACGTTCGGGACGTTGTTACGTCACGATGCCTTTGGCCTCGAAACGCGGGCGCAACGTATCGGCCCATTTTGCATGCGGCACGTTTTTGGGGACACTGCTCAGACGGACGGTCGAGGCTTGCGTGGACGACATCGTCGTCCAAGACCGAAGGGCGGACGACCTGGTTAGCGATCTTGGCATCGCGTTCCGTTTCGCCTACGGGCAAACGGGGTCAAGCTAAACCTACCGAAAATGTGTCTTTGGAGTGCCGCGGGGCATGCTCCTAGGGTACATCGTCTCCCGGCGAGAGATCGAGACGATCCACGAAAAGGTCGCGGCCCTCGAGCGAATGGGTCCAATTCGGGACCTCAAAGGGGTGCGAAGGTGTTGGGGTGCCTCGCCCCCTTAAGCCGCTTCGTCTCGAGAGCTCGGTGAAGGGCTGCCCTCTGCAAGGCTTGCTCGGAAGCACGAGCGCTTCTCTTGGTTTGGCAAGGCCCGGATGGGCTCGACAAGCTGAGCGTCTCGGCCGCACGCCCCAATCCTTACGCCGCCGCAAGACGGCGAACCCCTCCGGCTCTGCGCGGGCGCGACCGCCCGGGTGGTCGGCGGCGTGATCGTCGTGGAGCGTACGGAGGAAGGGCATGCGCGACAGTGCGGTAGGTCTACTACATCGGCGAAGTCTGTCGGACACGAAGACGCGCTACCCGGAGTCGAGAAAGGCATTTGTACGCACGGTAGTCCTCCGCCCCGCGCGCAAGCTCGCGCTAAAACGAGGCCTGCTGGCTTACGGTGGTCTCCCTCCTTCCCGCTAGGAGAGATCATTCGCAACCCCAGAGCGCGGCGGCGGGGGTACCAAGTGGTCCGTGGGGTTGATGGGGCGAGAGCTAGCCTACGCTCGCGCAAAGCCATCAAATCGCAAATCTTAGCCGATTTCGTGGCCCAGTGGACGGACACACGGTTGCCGCCCCCTCGAACACAGCGAGTCTTTGGACTGCGATTCTTCGACGGCTCGAGTGATGAAGACGGGAGCGGCCGCGACTTGCTCCTCGTGTCACCCCTCGGTGAACACATGCGCTACGCGGTGCGTCTCCACTTCCCCGCATCTAACAATATGGCGGAATACGAGGCCCTTCTCTGCGGCCTCAAAATCGCCATTGAGTTGGGCGTCAAGCGCCTCGACGTAAGAGGGGATTCACAGCTCGTGATCGATCAAGTCATGGAAGAACGCGAGCTGCCACGGCAAGATGGAGGCTCTTGTAAGCCGGTGCGGACCCTCGAAGACGAGTTCTACGGCATCGGAGATTAACGTCATGTACCCCGCCGGTACAACGAGGGAAGCGAGATGAGTTGGCAAAAATCGCGTCGGGCGGATGCGTTCCCCAGAACGTTTTCGCGCGCGACATCGCGCGGCCCTCGGTCACCTTCGAGCCCCTTACCCCTCGGCGACGGCGGACCCTCGGGGGCTCCCTCGAACCCCGCGGGTGCGGTTGGAGATTGGGGGGAAGGACCCCTCGAAGACGAGGCGTACGTGCTCTCCCTTCTCGAGGATACGGCTCCCACGAGGTCAAATCGCGATGGACATCGGCCGGCTCCCGTCCCGGGCGGGCCCCGGCGGGAGAAGTACATCGCCTGGATTGCTCGAGGGGAACTCACACGAGGCCGGGCCACGGCCGGGCGCATCGCCGGGGATGGCCAAGTCATTCACCCTCGTCGACGGCGAGTTGTACAAGCGCGCGCGTCGACATCCTCCCGACGGTGTATACCCATTCCGTAGGGCGCGAGCTCCTACGGGACATCCACGCGGGGGTCTGTGGCCACCGCCCGCGCCGCGCACCCCTCGTTGGCAACGCGTTCCGCCAAGGCTTCTATTGGCCTACCGCGGTCGCGGATGCCGACGAATAGTGCGCACTGCCGAGGATGCCGGTTCTGCGCCCGCAAGACCAATTTGCCCGCTCACGCCACACAGCGATCCCCGTGACATGGCCGTTCGCCGTGTGGGGGTTGGATATGCTGGGGCCTATGGAAGGGACGCTGGGGGGCTTCACCCCTTTTGCTTGTCGCGATTGACAAATTCTCCAAGTGGGTGGAGGTCGCCCCCATCACGGGTGAGGGCGAGCGGGCGGTCCGTTCTTCACCCAGGCAGCCATTACGCCTCCCCGCTTCGGAGTGCCAAACTCCATCATCACGGACAACGGGTCCCGAGTTCACGGGTCGGAAGTTCTTGGAGTTCCGGCGACAAGTTCCACATCCGCGTGGATTGGCATTGTCGCCACACCCACGGACCAACGGCCAAGTGGAGCGCGCCTTGGCATGATTCTACGGGGCCTCAAGCCCCGGAGCACGGCCCGGCTCAGCAAATCGGCCGAAAATGGCTCCAAGAACTACCGAGCGGTCGTGTGACCTAAGGACAACCCCAAGCGAGCCAAGGTTCACCCGTTTTCTGGTCCATGGCGCGGAGGCCGTCCTCCCCACGGATGCGGGAGATATGGGTCGCCAGTTGAGGCTCGACCGAGGCTAACCCGGCGAGCCGCCGAGGACTCCTTGGACCGGCCCCAGGCAGTACGCCTCGTGGCGTTGATGCACTCCGCAAGGTATCAACAATCCTCACAGCTACCAAGCACGCAAGATACGTCGCGGTTTCGGCGAAGGGGATCTAGTCCTAAGGCTACGCCAAGACAGCCGAGGGCGCCTGAGCACATCGCCCCCATGGGAGGACCCTTCGTCGTGGTGAAAGTGCTCAAGCCGGGCACACTACAAAGACGGCCAACGAGGTCGGCGAAGAACTTACCAACGCTTGGAACATCCAACGGCTACGTCGCTTCCCCCCTTAGCTAGGATTTCCAAGTGACAACTTGTTGTAAAAACGCATGGCCAACACCCCGTGTTGGCGTCACCTATCAGCAAATACTCCAGAGTCTAAGCAAAGGGCAACTCGGCACCACCAAGAGCCAAGTTGCCCTCGGGCCTGGGCACCCCCTTCCAAATGGTCCCATTTTTTTCGCGCAAAAAACGTAACAACACGCGCTAAGTTTGTTTCCTACTTCAACCTCGAGCCATGATTCGAGCCGGGCGCGGGTGGCCACGGCGGAAGGAGCGTGCGAGCCGGAGACGACTTACGCCGCGTGGCTGTGGCCGTCTCTCTCGCCTCCAACCCGGCGGGCCCCATTCCCAAACGAGGGCTTCCCTAACTAGAATCTACTCGGGAAGAGGAAAAGAGGAGAAACAAAAAGCGTAATAAGCAAACGATTTCATTTACAAGCAGATTTGCCCATGTTCATGAAATGACTTGTTTATTTACAAAAAGGCCACGAGGCCAGAATTCTGATACACATGAACAAAAAACGGGCCTAGCGCCCAGATGCTCCCGGGCGGGTGGAGCGGCGGCATCGGCGCCCTCCGGGAAGAGGAATTCTTCGAAGGCCTCGGCGAGCGACCCGGCGGCGTCGGCGGCAAGCGCGTCAGCGCGCTCCGTAGCCTCCTCGTCCTCGACGCCCTCGGGCACGATATAGCCCTCCGCCAGCGCCTCGAGGTTGACCTCGTAGTGGGATCGCACCACTCCCAGGGCAGCCAGGGCAGCCAAGTGCGATGCCCGCCGCATCCGCTCGGTGACGTGGCCGCGGAGGGCGCGCGGTTTCTTCGACGACGAGCTGTAGGCACCGGGCCTCGCCAGCCTCGGCCGACGCGGCGGGTCTCGAGGGCCGCGTCCCGCCGACTCCTGCGGCTCTGCTCGGAAGGGTTGTGGGAGGCTGCGCGGGGGCCTCGGCCCGCCCGGCCCGGCGTGCCCCAAGGCGGTGCGCAGGCACGGAATCATCAAGACGACAAGAAATCGAAGAGAGGAGAAAGCGAACCCTCCTAAGCAAAAAAACCAACAAACAAGAGTCGAAAAGTCTCACCCTCGGCTTGCTTCCTCTCCAGATTGAGGTCGCGGCATGCGGACTCGAGCTCCGACTTCCGTGGCCGCCGGGCGCCCTCGCCTTTCTTCCGCGGAGGACAAGATGTCGACGCGCGTTGCGCGTCTTTGAGCGAGAGCGCTTCATCCTCAACCTTGGATAATGCGGCGTTCCGCTCCGCCGGCGACTTCTCCGCAGACGCGGCTTTGCGCTCCGGCTCCGGCGCCGTTCGGGCGTCGCGGCGGGCAGCTTGCTCTTGCCCCGGAGCCGCCCCTCGGCCCCCGGCGGCCGCGCATCTCGCCTGGAGCCGCTCCTCGGCAACGACGAGGGCCGCGGCCTTGGCGTCGAGGGCAGCCTTCAGGTCATCGACCTCCTTGGCGTCTTGCTCCCGGCCCGCGCGCCCGCTCCTCGGCTTTGCGCTCCTCCTTTTCGCGCCCCTCGAGCGACGTGCGGAGCTCCCCGGTCTCGCGCGCGCGGCGCCAGCCTCAGCGACGCGGTTGGCGGCCGAGCGTCCGCGTCTTGTCCAGGTCCTCGCGCGCGTTCCACGACGCCTCGTCGCGATCGACGAGTACGCGCGGATCCGCTCGAGACTCGAGTGACGCGCCGTGTCCCGCCTCGAGCTCCCCGGAAGCACGTGCGCACCACGCCATCGCCGGTACACCGAGCCCGGATGTCCCCGGCGTCACCGAGAGCATCCGCAAGCGCGTCGAAAGCGGCGCATCGCTCCCGGAGTGGCGGGCCTCGGCGTTCACCTGGTCGAACGCGTCGTACTTCCTTTCTAATGGGCGCGGCGCTCGAGCTCTGGGGCCACACGCAACGAATCTCGTAAGTGCCAAGGCTTGAATGCGGCACAGCTTCGAAAAAAACAAGGAAGAAAGGCGAGCAGCCGTGGCTCACCTGGAAGCGAGCCGGGCGGGCCGCCGTGGACTGCGGCGCCTCGTTGACGCGCGGTTGGCCGTGGCGCGTAGTTCCGGAGCTTGCCCCGAGCTCTCTGCTCCCCCACGGCGTCGGCGAACGCGGGGGGTCCTCCACGGCCCCCCCCACAGGGCGGAACGGCCGGCGTGGGGGAGGGACGGGCTCGGCATCGTGCCCTCGGCCCCCACTGCCATGCAGCCCTCGCGCCGCCTCACGAGGGCCCCCTCACGGGGGTCGGGGGATTCGTGGGCCAGCTCGCCTTATGGTTCCACCCGAGCGGCGGGGAGTCATCCGAGAGCTCCTCCACCTCAGCGCTGGAGACAGCCGGCGGGGGGGCCCCCCGCTGTCGCCTCCTTCCCGCCCCCACAGCGCCTCCGCGGCCACGAGCGCCCGTGGTGGCCCCGTCGCCGCCACCTCACGACCGTGCCGCCGCATCGTTGTCGCTCCCGCCAGGTGCGCCCGCTCCGCCTCCTCCGCGGTGGCCGCCACTGCGGGCGACACCTCCCCCGTGGCCCCGCCTGCGGCCCGCCGCCTCCATGGCCCCCGACCGGCGCCGACCGCCCCCGGCGACCTACGGGCCGCGCCGCGGCGGGCGATCCGCCGGCCGGGGCCTCGAGGCCTCATAGTGGGGCCTTGCGACCTCGTGCCCGCCGCCGCGCTCGTCCCCGGGCGCGACCCCCTCGACGAAGCCGCCGGGTGGGGATCGACGCGTCCGTCCTCGGCACCTTGGCCGGTGCAAGAGGAGGAACGGTGGGGCACCGCCACTGCGTTCGGACACGAACGGGGGGTTAGAGCATCTAATCACCAAGGAAACTAAAACCAAACAAAGGAAGACAAAGCTCCTTACCTCGCGGAGGAAAAGGCCCGCTTCCTTTTCCTCGAGGCCTCCGCGGACGAGGCCGGCGCGGCCGGCCGTGCCGCCGCTAGCCGCCTCCGACGGCGCCGCCTCACGTACGGGCACGCCCGCCCGCACGTGGGCGCGCCCGATGCCGCACCCCCCGAAGAAGCCACCGCGCGCGGGGGCACGCTCGCCCCGCGCGCGGGCACGCCCGCGGACGTGCCCCGGGCGATAACGCCGCGCGCGCGGACGCGCTCCCCGCCGCGCGCGGGCACGCTTGACGCGCGCGCGGGCGCGTCACCGCGCGTGCCTCCGCGGCACGCGCCGGCACCTCGCGCGCGTGCCACCCCCGACGATGATTGCTCGGCGACGGGCGCCGATGCGCCCGCCCCGGGCAAGCCGCCCCCGACGCCGGCGCGGGGTTCGGCGACGGGGGCGCGAGCCGCCACTGTCCGAGGGGCCCTCCCCTCGGACTCTTCCTCCCTCGTCCTCGCTCCGAGGACGAGGGCTCCTCGATGTCCGGGGAGGAGAGCCCCGGCTCCTCCTCGCCGCCGGCCCTCCGCGGACCGTGCGTCGCCGCGCGCTTGGCGCCGCCTCGCGTGCTCCCTCTCGCGCGCCGCCGCTCCGGCTGCTCCGCCGCGCCGCCCGCCGAGCGCACGGGAGTCGGGGGTGGGTGGAACGGACTTGGCGGCATTGAACCGCTCTGCCCCGCGCGCAAGAGCAACAATGGCGCATCGTGAAACGGAAGCAAGAACAAGGACTAAAACAAAATCAAAAACCACACTCACCAACGGGCCGGTGGGGAGCATCTCGATGTCCCACGGGGGGCCGACCCGCGGTGGCGGCGCCCCGGGGTCGACGGCGCTCCGCGCCCGGGTGAGCGCGTACGGCCGCGCCGGGGCGGCGTCGGGAGCATCCGCGATCTCGCCACGTCGGGGGGTTGGCCGCCCCTCGTCACCTCGAAGATGCGGAGCGGCCTCTCCATCAACGGCACGATTCGCCGGTGATGAAGGAAGGCGAGGACGCCCATCGCGTTGAGCCCTTCCCTCGCCAGCCGCCGCAGGGCGGCGAGGACGGACTCTTGCCGCGCCCGATGATTGGCCGTAGGCAACCCGTAGCCCCAGGAGTCCGGCCTCTTCTTGAACACCCGCCAGGTGTAGGGAGGGGAGGCCGGGCTCGGCGTTGCGCAGGTAAAACCATCCCCGCTCCCAGCCGGCGTTGTTCGTCGTCATGGTGCAGGGGATGTAGAAATCCTTGAGCTGCCCCCGCAGGGCAAGCGACATCCCGCCGGCGCGCACCGCGCGGCGGGTCCTCGGCTCCGACGTGGGGCCGCGTGACGAGCTCCCCGCGGAAGAGGTGCACCCGGGCTCCCAATTGATTGGGATCCCCGGGGACCCTTCGCGTACGCCCACGAACGTGGCCGCCTGCGAGATAGCGTTGGGGGCGAAGTTGTGCAGCTCCACCCCGTAGTAGTGGCACATTGCCCGCATGAAGGTGCTCGCCGGCGCGTTACAGCCGCGCTCGTGGTAGCGGAGGAAGCTCACCACGTAGCCCTCCGGCTGGTTGGGCTCGAGGTGCGTCGGCAGCGGCACGATCCACTCCGCGGGGCGCCCTTCTTCGTTGGCCGACCCCCGGTGGCTGGCGGCGACCAACTCGCCAAGGGCGAGCCGGGTCACGGTCGACCTCTCCTGTGCGTACGGCTCCAGGATCTGACGGAAGGCGAGGCGGCGCCATGAGGGGGACGAGCGACTGCGAAGGCGAAGAACAAGGAAACGAGGAAAAAGCTCTTAAGCAACGAGCCGCCCGCGATGGCAAGAGCGAGGACGAAGGCGAAGGGACGAGAGACCGAAAACGGTGAGAAGCCAAGGTAAAAAAACCGCCGTCCCTTCCTCCCCGCAAGTTTATAGGCAACGGGCGAGTTCCTCCTGGAGCGGACGCCCCGCCGGCGTTAACTCGGAGGAATCTTTTCCATCGCGTCGACGGGCGGGCCCCGCCACGACCGCGGCCGGCTCTAACACTGCGGGCGGGTCATCATTACGGCGAGACCGGCGGCGACCGAGGCAAAACCGTCACATCCGCCCGCCGCGCCGCCCACACGCGCGCGCGCGCGGCCGCAACGCCTAAAAGGCGCGCCCGCGGCCGCAAAACCGCGGCCACGACCGCAAGGCAATCAAATGGACCGGGCCCCTTGCCAAGCAAGGAGAGCCCTCGAGCGAGGCGAACCCTCGCCCGAAACAAAGGCAACCCTCGATGGGATATCGGCGTGAGAAGGCCGCCCGGGACCCCGCTCGATGTAGAGCGGGACCACCACGGGCACCCATGCCACGTAGGACCCTCGAGAGGGGCAGACCCTCAACTCGAAACAAGGCGACCCTCGTTGGGATATCGCGTGAGAAGGTCGTCCGGGACCCCGCTCGACGTAGAGGGGACCACCGCGGGCACCATGCCACGTAGGACCCTCGAGCCGCATGAACCCCAACTCGAGACAATGTCAACCCTCTAAAAAGAAGGCACGCGCGTAAGAGGATCGCCTGTGTCACGCTTGAAATAGAGCAGACACCGAAAGCACTCATACCACGCCGTGCCGCCAACAAGCACCTCGAGGGCCGGCACGTCCCGTACCCCTCGACGGCCGCAAACGCGAAAAGACGGGGCTTGTCCATGCACGGCCCCGCACGGCCTTCTCGATCGTGAGGTTCGAAGCCCGACCCTCGACGGCTTCGAACAGGCGCCCGGATCACGAGTTAGGGACGACGAGGGCACGCGCATCCGAGCCGTTCCTCGAGCCCGTCGGCCGAGGGTGCCCCACATGTCGTGTTCGAGAGCCGCCGAGGGCGGGGCTAGCCGGGGGGATCCCACCGAGGGAGAGCTTCCGCGCCCTCGGTCCCTAGCGAACGGGACCGAGCCCCACCTAGCAAACCCACGCAAGCGCTTCCATGGACGTGTCTCCGGACCGCGCAGCCCTACCCTTATCGAACGGGGCATGGACGTCCACTTGAACCACCCGCCGGCAGCTCGATGAGGAATCCGCGATTCGCGACCCGCTCGATGGGAGTCGTGGAAACCTCACCCTCCGTCCCGCGGAGGGGCGGCGAGGGCGCGATAAAAAACAAGTCGTCAGGCTCGACCCGATCGCCTCGAACGGGCCCGGCTGGGGCTTGACGCACGGCTACACCTCCCGGAATTTGCACCGGCGGAGAGAGGGGTGACGGGGAGGCGTGCACCCCCGATGCCGGCCGAAATACCGCCGATGCCGGGTTGGCATATGTGCCACGCCTTCCCGACCGACTAGCTCGCGGTTAACCCCCGCAGGGAGAGCCCACACTCTGCCGGGGCTTCGAGGCCAGACCCGCTGGTCGCCGACGCGGCCCCACGAAAAGCGTTCGCAAACAAGGAGGGAAGAACGTCCTATCAGTAGGTTCCAGCATCTGCGGGAGCCTCAATGGCAAACCCGCAGATGCTCGGGGGCTACTGGTGCGGGGACCGCCCTTAGGGTCCCCTTAAACAATGGGGGAACCCTCACTTAAATCCCTGCATCGAAATAAGCTAAGCCTAACAATGCAGGAAACTAACCATGCAGGACATGGCCCATGCGGCGAGACTCTGAGGCCCACCAAGGCGGCCCGTCCCGAAGACCCCTCGAGCAGCCTCGCTCGCCCCGAGGGGTCCCCCTCCTCCGACCGGACTCGCGCCCGGTTCGAGGGGCAACCCTTCCCTCGAGCGGTCCCGCCCCCGCCGAGGGGCACGCTCCCCCTCGAGCGAGTCCCGTCTCGCTCGAGGGTCCGCTCCGTCCTCGCCCGGGGCCCGCCACGCCACGGGCGCGCCGCACGCGCGCGCCGCCCCGTACTTGGGCATTTACCGCCCCGACGCCGCAGGCGGCGCCATCATGCGCCCGGGCTCACGCCCGGTGCCGCCGCACCAACTCCCCAAGGGAGGAGCCCATCCCCGCCCCCGTGGGATGGATCGTGCGGTACGGCCGGTCTCGGTCCCGTGACACTGCGCGCCCACTACTCGTATAGCGTAACGCGCCCGACCCTCGAAAGAGGGCCGGGCGCACCCTCGATTCACTTTCACGTGACCCCGCGGGTTAGGTGAGGGTCGCTAGGCCTGTGGATGGCCATCCCGGCCGCCGTAACGGCGCGGCCGCCGTACCCATGCGCCCGTGCGCACGCCCGACTCCGTAGGCGCACGCCCGGCCTTTGCAGGCAACCACCCCACTACCGCGGAACTCATTGGGAAGGAACGCCGTTCGCCCGCTCCCGTACCCCGTACCGGCCCGTCATCGCACCTCCCTCGAAGCCTATCGAGAGGACGCCATTGCGATCCGCCGCCTCCCACCCTCGAACCGCCACCGCTCGGGTACCGAGGTAGGCCATCATGGCCGGATTGCAGCGAAGATCGTCGGGACGGCCGCCCGCTCTACACCGTAGCACGACGTGCTCCCACACGTAGCTAGGTAGCGCGGCGTGCATGTATCTCGCCGCCCCCCTCGGCCTATAAAAGGGGGAGGCGAGCCCGTGCCGCGGGGGAGACAGAGGTTCGGGGGAACGAACGGAGGAACACAACACACCGTGCACTCACTCTCTCATTCTCCCACAACATCTTCGACCACTCTCCTTTTCCTCTTTGATGTCTATGCCGGATAGAAGTTTGATGACCTTAGAGAGGACGGGCGCCTTGTTGACGAGGCGGTTCGAGAGGTTTGCACGAGAACCGCGTGAACATGTGGAGGAACACGAGGACTTGCTTCTAGTGTGGCAAGACGGGACACTTCGTCGCCATTTGCCGGAGAAGGCGAGAGCAAGGACGACTACAAGCACAAGCCGAGGAACGATGGCGAGTACGGTCGAGGCGCGGCCCAGAAGACGAAGCACAAGAACAAGTACAAGGACGAGCGACGATCGAGGAAGAAGGAGAGGCGAGGCAAGGCCGAGCGATGGTGGAGCGGCGACGTCGACTCTAGTTAAGCGTACTCCACCTCGAGCTCGAAAGGTAGAAGACGAGGGAGATCGCCGCAAGAACAAGAAGTCGTCCAAGAACCTAAGCGGTACATTTGCTTCGCGAGAGATGGCCCACGCACCATGGCGGAAAGCTCACGGCGGCAGAAAGAGCACACGAGAGCAACTCGGACTGCGAGTCGCAGAACGACGAGGTGCGTGATGAACTTCCCTTCTTGCACCAAGAGAATGAGAGGCTTGGCTCTTTGCTTGATAGTGATGACATGCTTAGAGAGGCCAAGAAAACAAGGAAAGAACTTAGGGCTTCACTCGGGGATGCTAGGACTAGAGTGGGTGAGCTAGAGACACGGGTGCTTGATAGCAAGCTTGAGATTGATTCGCTTAAGGCTAGCCTGTTGTTTCGGATGAGAATGATTGTGTTGATTGCTCCACATTCCTTCTTTGATCTTGCTTTGTTTAAGGAGAAACATGCCTCAATAGTGTGAGGAACTAGATGTGCTTAGGGTTGAAGTGGGCTGAGCTTAAGTCTAGACTTTGCTTTGCTAGGTGCTTGCACTTCTTGCTACTGTTTGCATGCTAAGATTAATGAGATGCATGCTTACACTAGTTTGCTCGGGCTAAATTGAAGGAACCCATGCACATCTTGCTCTGTTTGTGAAATGCATGCATTGAAAAATTTGGAGCTTGCACATTATGTTGATCGTTTGCGGGATGAGAATGATGACTTGAGGAAGTTGATGCAGTTTGTCAGCTCCACCTCCATACGCACGCGGTATTCCAGGGGTATGTCATCATGATGGAGGAGGAGGAGAAGAAGCTCGCTCGCCTTAGGCGAGGCTTGTAGCGAACGTCGACATCGACGACCAAGCTCTCTTATTGGGTTTTCATACGGGACAACGGGCCGTTCTCTAACGCGGTGTCGGCAAACACCCACGAATTCGCACAAGGAAATTTTCATGACCATGGCACATACCCTTGATGAAGGAGTGCTGAGTCTCTCATTCCGTTGGATGGAGCCCACAAGTGGAGAAGAAGGAAGACACCGTCGGAAGGGTAACCTTGATCAAGAATGCTATTTCTAGCACCTTGATAGGGTAATCTCCTCTCATCCATGGGTTGCAATCGATCTTGAGATGTAATCGAACTTTGTTGGATTATCTATCTATCATCTTACACCGTGACCATCATAGGTCTAGTCATGAATACCTTCGCGTAGTGAGAGTACGAGAGGAGGGAAAGGGCGAAACCGTGGTCACAACCCCCGATAGATTAGATTGGTTTTCATGTTCAAAACGATTGCATGTTCTAGTATCGTAGACCCATGGGCGAGTGTCTCCTATTTTCAAAAGGGAGCTCCGGAACAAGTGGATGTGCATGAAGGCACATGGGAAGGTTTTTGGAGTATGATCATGGGAGGAGACAATCAACGAAGAAATACTATCCGGAACCCCGTCATCCAAGTGTGTCACTTTTGTGCAATTGGATTTTTGGGGAGAATAAGAGAGCCAAAGATAACCAACACAGAGTTGAATTGGCTTTACTCGGTTTTGATTGCCAAGTGGCCAATAGACCCCACTCACCTATGATCAACTGGTGGTGTTGTTAAGCAACATCGAGTTCGGGAGATATTGGTTCGGGGTGTTGCCTCTCCATATTGGCTATCTCTTTAAGACCGGGTATTACATGGAACCCGAATCATCTCCTACCGGGACTTCCCTATGAATATATGAAGAAAGGAAAAAATGTAAGTGAAGATGAGAGAGGAGGCTTCAAAGTGGCCTAGGTGAATTTGCCCCTATTGAATGGAAGGTTTCTTGAGGGGAAAAAGATCGGTTAGAGGAAGGACTTCTTGTGCCGGCGAAGAAAAAAATAAAAGAGAAGGATTAGGAGAAGGTTTTTCCATGGCCCAAGAAGGAGGTGCACAACAAAATTATGTCCCACCATTGGGAGGAACCCCGGCGCCGCCGAGTCACTACAGTGGTGTACCAATGCAAGCATGGGGGACTGGTGCAGCCATCCCCCCACCATTTTGCGGTGCCCAACGTAGCCTTTGCGGAGCCATATGCACACCTTCCTCAACCACAACAAAATGTGGCCACCATTGGAGGATACGCTGCAAGGAACGTGCAAATTATTGCAGCCATCCTAACCAATGCAAACCTAATGGGTGAAGGAAATGCAAACGTCGCTTATGTGTTGGGACACCTTCACCTAGCACCGTCGGACAATTCATAGGAGAAGCGGGGCAATCCTATTATGAGCAAGGGTACAATAACCAAGACTATCAATATCAACCACCGGCGGAAGATTAGAGAGAGGAGGAGCTTTAGTTATCTTTCCTTTACCCCCCTTTTCTTTAATTTTCAGCTTGGATGTGCCTATGTATGCGTAGTATTTTCAGCTCTACTTTAATTTTTAGTTTAATTTTTAGTTTTTATTTTAATTTTCAGAGTGTGTGTTAGTTTTTATTTTCATCATGAATAATGTCACCACCAAGTTTTTACCATTAGTAAAGTTACAAAGTTTGTGGCATGATGATATATGATTATAACTGCCGCTTTGTTTATCTTTTTAATTGATTTATGCATGTTTAACCTAGTGCTCTCATAAAAATACAAATCTGAAATTATCTAAATGCTAGCTTAAATCTTTAGCGGAGGTTATGATAAAAATAAAGACCCATAGTGTTTTATGTGCGCTGAAGTTATGAATAGATTAAAGATGTCTTTTATGCTCAAAAATATCGCTAACCTTGTCATAAATATCACTTGTGTGTTGCTCAACCTATCCAGAGCCTTATATATATTTGAGTGCATAAACTTTAATGTACAAGATTTATTTTTGAGTGAGTTATTGCAGGCCATGATTTCTCTGGCCCGAGACTAAGAAGCTGGTCTTCCGTTTTTGCGTATCTATCTTTTTGCTAGCCTTTTATCCGTGCATTGTGTATCCCCGCATCGGAGATCTCACAAACCTCGTCGGATATCCACCCTTAAACCAAATATCATCTTTTGTGATTACCTCCTTGACCACAACCTATCGTTGAGAATGGATCATCAATTCAAGGAAGATCGCAAGACGATGCCAACATTGAAGATTTCAAGTATCTCTCCAAAGGAAAAATATTTACGGTACCTACCTTATTTTTCGCCTCTTTGCTCGAGGACGAGAAACGTCTAAGCATGGGGGAGGAGGTAGGTACGGTGCAGTTTTAGAGTTCATAGGGGAGCAAATTAAAAAAAATTGTATGAAAGAAAATTCAAAGGTGATGTACGTGACTTCCAAGGTGAAAGTCTAAAAAAATGAAAGAAAGAAAGAAAGAAAGCAAGAAAGAAAAGTAGGGGAAATATGAGAAAAAATATATATATGAGTAAGCGTAAAGTGAACTCCCCCGGTTCTCTGAAAGTGCATTCAAGGCTTCAAGTTTAAAAGATCCATTCTCATTTTCCAACCATGTGCAATCCGATAACGAGGACTTCCTTTGTGCCTCAGGATCACTCTTTGCCATTTGCACATGTCCACTCATCTAAAGTGTGTGTATTTTTTTATTTCCCCTCCTTGATTTAACATTATTTTCCAATGACCTTTTTGACGAGTCTCAGTAAGACCATGAGAAGCTTGTCTTGTTTTGACAACACCTCATTTATAAAATCTTAGTAGGACTAAACTTTCCCAAAGCTCCATATAAAGCCTACCACATATGTGATGAGAGGGAAAGGAGTAGAATATTGTCACACCCGATTTTCGAAGAAAACCAAATGCATCTCATATGTGCGCCGAGATCAAGTTTACACACATATGATAGACGTCATGAGTGAAATATCAATAAACAACAATAAAAAAAATGTACAAGAGTTAAACCATTACATTATCTTTTTATTACACTCGGACGATAGACTCGAAGGTCTTTACAACGTTCAAACGATAACTAAGAAGACGCAACTCCATCTTCATCTTCCACGAGCATCCGAGCGGGGGAACGCAAGCCTCAGAACTCCTCGTAGTCGCTGAAGTACTCTTCTCCAGTGATCTCCTCTGAACAGCGGGTAAGCAAGGGTGAGCACACTTATGGTTGGAGCTCAGCAAGTGGGGGAAAGATGCAAGGCCATCAAGGATAGGCTAAGAGTTTTGTTGTGGTTAGCATTTTAATATTGGTCAAATTTTATTAGCAAGCACCTAATTACTAGGTGTAAGTTTATACCAACCCACTAAAGCATTTAGGAAAACATCTCCACTCAGAAACCCACAAGAAACCACGATTTAATTCCATCTTCAAGTTTATTAATCATGTGAGGGTCCGAGCCGCTCTTGACCGTGAGCACGGCCGATCAATCGCTTTTACACTGCGAGAGGTTGTACACTTTACCCACAGTTCGTGTTCCCCAACTTGCCCGGGTTGATCAGACCCTTAAACACTTCCGAGGTGAGTGGCTAGGGGTCCACTACGAAGCCTTTACAAAGGAAAGAAGAGAAACCAACAGCCCGCAACAGTACATAACAGCGGAGCGGACCATAACCCTCCCTAGTGGTCAACACCTTAGCCAAGGCTGCTACCCCAAAAGGACCGGGCTATACCCCTTCAACTCCGGCCCCCGTGCCCCTCTCGGAAAAGAGCTATCGGCTAACCCTCTCTCCTAATTAATCGGCTAAGCCGCAGCCATGTGGACCGTGGTTGTACCGTTATCCCGGGTGGTTCTCCATGTTCCGATTAAACCATATGATCTTGTTATTAACCATAAGCACACACATACATGTATATCATCCAAGTTATCATGATCAACATTCATCCTATTGCAAAAGATTCATTTGAACCATCCCAAGTTATAGCAACTAAGCATTTGTACCCAAAACATTTATTTAAAAAGGGTTGTCCAAGGTAATGAAGGTAAAAGTCTTGTCATGTCCTTAAAAAGGTGATTTCCCATCAAATTTATGCAATACAACATTTAAATGTAAACTTAGTTATCATGCAAGTTGTGTGGGACAAAAATAGAATATGCAGGGGGAGAAGTCCACTTGCCTTCCTTGCTTAAACACTGGAGTTCTTCTTCTTCAAACACTTGCTCTTGATCTACTCCAACTGGCTGCTTACTTGAAACCGGCACGATGTCTACGAGCACACAAGAAAGCATACAATAAACAAAACAATACACCAAGCAAAGGTAAACTGATCTGACAGAAGAAACAGATAACAAGGTAGCTTTAAAGAAAGGTGGCTAGGAAAGATTAGGTGTAACAACATAGTTGATTCACCAAGAGAGAACAAAGGTTGGTTCTAGGAAAGCGATCACAAGGAACACTCGGAACTATCAGGTGATTTGAATGATCATAAACAAGAGCTAGCTATGTGCTTGGTATATTTTAATTTAATAAAGATCATATGCATATGTTATTTCGGAGAAATACCCTATTTATAATTAAGTAAGTTATATTGGTATTTAAAATACGATGTAAACCTATTCCAAGTTTTACTTATAAATATTCAAGTATGATTTATGCAAATTAAACATTTAATTTAGAAGAAGCATATAAAAGCATCTAGGCGCTTATCTTTGTATTTCGAGTTGAACTAATCAAATTATAATTTAAAAACACATTTATATTCATATTAGTCAAATTAACATTTAATTAAGAAAACTCGAGATAAACCTATATTGCTTTTATTTAGGAAGCAAATTACATAAGCATTACTCAAATTAAGTTTGATTATAAAAACCGAGGTACACATCTAATTAGCTTTTAATTATAAGAAATATTTAACTAGTTTTAGGCATATTAGCTTTCTTATGAAAACACGTGTTAAACTTCTAATTAGGTTTTAATTAGAAAAGCATGCATAATAAGATTTAATCATATTTAATATTTAAATAAAATATAAAACAAAGAACATGTGCCACATTGGTCCTATCACGTAGTTTTAGTTGATATGAGCCTAACGCAACTTGAAACGATGGAAACAGAGCTAAAACGCACAAGATACGGTCAAAACAAGGTTCTAAAACTGACGGGCTTAAAAAGACGGTCGCATGGACACCAAGAACGCTTAAAACGGAGCTAGGACGGAAAAGATATGGCTAAAACAAGTTTCAGGGGCTTTTCTGTGAAGAAACTGGGCTTCCAGGGGCTTAACTGCAAGAAACCAGGTGCTAAAACATAATTATACATATAAACAAGAGGGGTTTATATGCAAACAGGAGTGAAAAGGACCTCTGGTGGAAGAATCTAGGAAGTTCAGGGGCTAGATCATAAAAACAGGGACCTATTCGTAAGGATCTTTGATGGTGGGAGGACCGGCATGATATACTAGGAAACCGCAGGGGCTTTTGTGCAAAACGGCGGCTGACGGCGGTGGATCTGGTGATGTGTCGCCATGTGGCGTGTGGTGGTTGGCTGGGCTGACGCAGCGCTGACGCGAGCATGATGCAAGCCCGTGGACCGCGCGCCCGCGACCCGGTCCACCGGCCTCACCGTGGACCGAAGCCAAGGGGGTAACCCCGATCTAATCAGGGACGTCCGCTGGCGATCGGGCGGCTAGGGTGGCATGCACGCGACGCGGCGGCGGCGGGCGGCGGCGTCCGGCGCGCGGGACGGCGGCGCACGGCGGCGGCTCGCCGGAGCCTCGCCGGCGTTCGCGCGGTTTTGGGCTAGGGGCCACGGATTGAGACGCGGTTAAGCTCTATGCGAAGAGGGGAGAGAGACGAACTCACCCGTGGGGCTTAGGGAGACGGCTGCGGCGGCCATGGCGGCTCGCACCACGAGGGGGCGGCGCGGCTGGCGGCGGCGCGCGGAGGCAAGGGCTGCGGTTCGGAGAAAAATAAAAGGAGGCGAGGGGAAACTTGCTCACCACCACGGCAACGAGTTGGAGACGGCTCGGGCACTGGGGAAGCGGCGGTGGTGGAGATCGACGTCGGCGTCCAGAGGTTGAAGATGACGGCGGCGGCGACTTGTGCAGCTCGGTCCGGTCAACGAGAGAGGGTGCCCGACGACGAGAAGCTCCGGCGGCGCTCCGGGAAGAAGACGGGGGCTTCGGGGCGCGGCCCGGTCCGGCGGCGGCGACGAGCTTCTTCATTGGCCGCCCATGCGCGCGGCGGCCGGATTCTCCCGGGTGGCGGTGTGCGCACAAGGGGATAAAAGTGCAGTGTGGAAAGGGGTTCTAGGGGGGCTCAATCTCCGGTTTTATAAGGGGAGGAAGGGAGAGAGCGACGGCCAGGGGCCAATTGGCCATTGATGGCCATGGCGGCCGGCGGCTTCAATTCGAACTCAAGGGGGCCGCGTGATGGGGAAGGAGTAACCGAAGGAGTAATAGAGGGGAAGTGAAGCACCAAGGCTTAATTGCACCTTGATGGTGGCGATTGAAGGAGAGGAGGTGCGGGAGACGCGGGGCAAGTGGCCGGCGGCGCTGGATGCGGGCAGAGGAGGCGCCGGAGGTGGGGAGGAGGTGCTGACATGCGGGCCCGGGGTGGCAGCGAGTGGGAGAGAGAGGAGGGGGAGAGGGAGCTGGGCCGGCGGAGGAGAGGCGGGTTGGGCTGGAAGGGGAGGTGAGCCGCGGGGGAAGTAGGCCGGTGGGCTGAAAGAGGGGTTGGGTAGGAAGAGAGTTGAGTTTGTTTGTTTTTTTTTTTTAAACTTTTGTTTTAAACCTTTTCAAACTTTCAAACTTTAAATTCTTTTCAAAGTTTAAACACTTCAAACCTTTTGCAAGTTTTCAAATTATTTTAAAGTCTTTTAAAACTTCACACCCTCACACATAAACACCATGCAAACAAAACATGATGCACAAGCACTTGTTGCCTCTAAAATTATTCAAAAGTGATATTAAATATTTTAGTGCATAATTTATTTGATAATTTATTTAATCCCTAGAAAATTAAAACTAAAACACCTTGTTGCTTATATTAATTTGGTGATGGAATTTTAGGGTGTCACAAATCTACCCCCTTAAAAAGAATCTCGTCCCGAGATTCGGAGAGATTGGAAAAGAAACTAAGGGAACGCTTCTATAGGCTCATCTTGCATGCCGAGTTCTTCAATCATAACTTCTTGTCTTGCTTTCCTTCATCTTGTTTCATTTTTTTTCCTTCCTTCTTGGACGGGGCGGTCGTGGCAACTTCAATCCTATCTCCTTGTGGGCCGGTTAAGAGCACCGACTTCTTGGCACACGGGATTTTTCCGTCACATTCGCCTAACCAATCCATTCCAAGAATAACATTTATTCCACTTGATGTAAGAACTACTAGATCGGCTTGAAAATCCATTCCCCCGATTTTAAGATTGACTCACGGGCATACATGGGTGGATTTTATTTCATCGTTCGGGGAACTAATCAAGCAAATGTGTCTTCATAGAACTCATAGGTGTATCATGCTTTGCCACGAATTGTTCAAGAACGAAAGGATGTGATGCTCCGGAATCAAATAAAACTATTGCGGGCACGAGTTGACAGAAAACGTATCCAAGACAATATCAGTAGCGTCTTGAGCTTGTTCAGTTGTCACGTGGTTTACTCTGCCACGCACGTAATTCCGTTGACCTTTGTTGATCGGAGAATTTTGCACTTCCATGGTGTATCTGAGATGATGGTTGTCCGAACCTTTGACCATTGTCTTTCTGAGGAGTCTAGATGTTACGATTTGGGTAGATGCTGGTATATCATTCCAATTTTCCACAATTGAAACAACCATTAGAGTGAACTTTGAGAGTCGTTTCTCATTAGGCACATAAGCGATCTCGATGATGATTTGGAACATGTGGTGTCTGCTGGCTTGAATGCTGGGATGGTTGAGTTGAACGCTGCAACTAAGAATTTTGCAATTAATTTCCACTTGTTCCACCGTAACTAAACCGAGAACCCTATGATGAGTTGAAGTGGGGACGTGTTTTGCTAGATTGCCCATGTGTCCGGAACTTGCGCTTCGTTCACCCGGGCCCACAAGTTTATTCCCTACACCTATGTTTTGTTTAGTAATGTTGCGAAGTCCGAGAAGCCGTGACTCGTAGTTGATAGTTGAGTGGCCCTATCGGACCATACAGAAGCGTTCTTGCCTCTTTGGGTCAGTATTAACTTCATCTGATGCATAGCGAGACAACTGAATAAACTTGTCTAGATACTTGTTAACCGACATATTGCCTTGCTTTAGAGCGATGAACTCCCTTTGTTTAAGCTTGATCACACCAGAGGGAATGTGGTGCACGTGAAAACTATCCTTGAACTCCCGCCGGGTGATGGTGTTAGGTGTAGCATGTACGACGGTTGTACGCATTCCAAACATTCTCGTTGTATACAAGATCATCTCTCGACTAGTGCATTGCGTCATCTTCAACTTCTTGACGACGGAGCCTTTAATCAACATCCAATGGATCAACCGTGTGGGAGTATGTGGGAGGATGGTGACTCATGAATTCCTTATGCTTGTACACCGGTGCGGGGGGTGCCGCCGGTGGTGACCGATTTTGCCGAGCTTGAATGTTTTGAATAGTGGTAGTCGGGTTTTGGATTAGCGGCATCGCGCGCGGCAAGGAACCGTTGCGCATCGGATCCATTGCCGGGTTGAGGGGGATGGTGCTTGATTCCGCCGATTAGCAATATGAGCACAAACAACGGGTGGATTGTCTTGACCTTCTCCGGCCTAATGCTTACCATCCGATTGTTAGAGAAAAGTGTCTCGTATAGGAATAATGAACTAATGCATGAAGAGATGAACTCAAAAAGATAAGACAACATGAACTTTCAATTTAAGACAAATTCTCATCCCGAGATTCACAAAGGCTAGCATGAAACAAGAGTTCGGGTGTTTAGCATCCAACACTGCTTATCTTGCTTCCATATAATTCGTCTTGCACAAGCTCCATAAACATAATTATTTATTCTTCATAACTCATTCTATAAACATCACTGGAATACTCAACCTAACTCCCGCTTGTGTCCGTCCATTCCTTTTCTCGACTCGTTGATTTTCCTTTGTAGGATTTTTCTTCTTTTCTTGATAAAGTGATTTGAATAGAGCCGGATCGACTCCATAATTGTTTCTTTTCCTAAGCTTTGCCATCTCGAATCATACTTCGGATCCTCATACACAATCTTTTAATATTCTTCTCCATTTGATCCAAAGGCTTCTTGGGTACTGACTTGTGAAATGTCCCTCTTTATTACAATAAAAACATGCTTTTCTTGCTTTAGTATCTTGGCGATTGTATGTTTGACTAGAAGTAAGGGTATTGAGACTTCGATCCTGGGGTTGATTACTATCCTCTTTTGCAACCCAACTAGCAAGATGTTCATTTTCTCCACACTTGAAGCAATATATAATCCCCCGTGACTAGGCAAAATCCTCTTACGCTCCGTTGGACAATTATTAGCATAGTGACCTTCTTTACCGCATCCGAAACATCGTATTTTAATACCGTTGCCTTGACTTTCTTCACTTACATACTTCTTGAGTTATCTCGATTCTATCAGACGAAATGCTTTGAAAGTTATACTCCAATCCTCAATGTTGATAATCCGATTCATCGTCTACGCCTTGAGCAACTTCTTCTAGGACCGGATTTTGAGTACATAACTTCATCTTCTTATTGATATCCAAATGGTAACATTGTCTAGCCTCATCCGTCATTAGGCCGGCTTTTTTTTTTTTTGGAGATATGAACGACCATAATGTTCACAACAATGACATGCTCCCGCAGTCTTCATATGTTCTTGTTGTTCATTTATCCGCAATTCTCGGTGCTCCATGACCTCTCTTATTATTTTGATGATTCCATGCTTCTAAAACTTGCTTCATTACCGGTCCGGCGGGAACTCCGGCTTTGGTTATCTCTCGTGTTATGAGGGGGGTGACGTGCTAGTCTCGCTTCCGTCCTTGTAAGACTTGAGCTTGCATGACCGATAGATTTTCTTTATCCGATGACGATGAAACAGCTTGGAATCCGATGGTTTCACCCAAAACAAGGTTGGAATTCTTAGGATTTGATGCTTGCTCTATAAGATACTAATGGATATTAACCATGGTTTGAGTCATTGCTTGTAGAGTCTGAATTTGTGTTGCCATATACTCTAGCATCTTGCGTTCAATTGCTGAGGTTGTAGATGGAATGTCGATGTTTCCTTTGTTGTCTTTATCTTCGCGATTTCCATTGAGACTTGCTATCTGGTTGTGTGATAAGGGTAAGCTCAGAAGAGGTTGGAAACAGATTGAAGAGCAGGGTAAAATTATTGATATCACATCCATTTCTTTTTCCTTGTTGTGATTGTAATCGCACTGTGGTAGAGAGGAGAATAACAGAGATAAAAGAAATTGACCATCTTTTTCTTTAACTTCTTTCATATGTTGATATCCGTATATGCTTGTAGATTTCGGTTGTTGAGGTTGATGTTACTTCTTAGACTTTGATCTTCCGACATCATCTAACCAACTCGAATGGCGGATAAGGATAACCCGATTTGAACCCAATCTATCTCTATTAACCTAACAATTTATTTCTTGTTGCATTTGTGGCCATCACTCCACAATACAACTCACACAAACAAAGATCCAAATCAAACATGTGTTCAAACAACAAACATCAACACAACGATCGTCCTCACAGAAACGTTTCTATCGAAGTTGATAAGGGGTAGGCAAACTAAGAACTTATATTAGACAACACCGGTAGTGGGGATCCAGACCGATAGCACAAGAACCGAAGTCGAATAGATCAAAACAAAATGATGTGTTTTAGCAAGAAGACAAAGATTAAACTAGTTTTTATACTTAAAATAAGTCAATTTTGAAGGATGACAGGCTTTCTAGAACATGAATCCTTACTTTTCGACCATTTCTAACTTAAGGTTGCGTCCTACAGTCAACACTGCTCTGATACCACTCTGTCACAACCGATTTTCTGAAGAAAACCAAGTGCATCTCATATGTGCGCCAGGATCAAGTTTACACACATATGATAGACGTCATGAGTGAAATATCAATAAACAACAATAAAAAAAATGTACAAGAGTTAAACCATTACATTATCTTTTTATTACACTCGACGATAGACTCGAAGGTCTTTACAACGTTCAAACGATAACTAAGAAGACGCAACTCCATCTTCATCTTCCACGAGCATCCGACCGGGGGCACGCAAGCCTCGAACTCCTCGTAGTCGCCGAAGTACTCTCCTCCGTTGTTCTCCTCTCGAACGGCGGGTAAGCAAGGGTGAGCACACTTATGGTTGGAGCTCAGCAAGTGGGGGAAAGATGCAAGGCCATCAAGGATAGGCTAAGAGTTTTGTTGTGGTTAGCATTTTAATATTGGTCAAATTTTATTAGCAAGCACCTAATTACTAGGTGTAAGTTTATACCAACCCACTAAAGCATTTAGGAAAACATCTCCACTCAGAAACCCACAAGAAACCACGATTTAATTCCATCTTCGAGTTTATTAATCATGTGAGGGTCCAGGCCGCTCTTGACCGTGAGCACGGCCGATCAATCGGCTTTACACTCGAGAGGTTGTACACTTTACCCACGTTCGTGTTCCCCAACTTGCCCGGGTTGATCGACCCTTAAACACTTCCGAGGTGAGTGGCTAGGGGTCCACTACGAAGCCTTTACAAAGGAAAGAAGAGAAACCAACAGCCCCGCAACAAGATTACGCAGCGGAGCGGACCATAACCCTCCCTAGTGGTCAACACCTTAGCCAAGGTCGCTACCCCAAAAGGACCGGGCTATACCCCTTCAACTCCGGCCCCCGTGCCCCTCTCGGAAAAGAGCTATCGCCTAACCCTCTCTCCTAATTAATCGGCTAAGCCGAGCCATGTGGACTGTGGTTGTATCGTTATCCCGGGTGGTTCTCCATGTTCCGATTAAACCATATGATCTTGTTATTAACCATAAGCACACACATACATGTATATCATCCAAGTTATCATGATCAACATTCATCCTATTGCAAAAGATTCATTTGAACCATCCCAAGTTATAGCAACTAAGCATTACTACCCAAAACATTTATTTAAAAGGGTTGTCCAAGGTAATGAAGGTAAGAGTCTAGTCATGTCCTTAAAAAGGTAATTTCCCATCAAATTTATGCAATACAACATTTAAATGTAAACTTAGTTATCATGCAAGTTGTGTGGGACAAAATAGAATATGCGGGGGGGAGAAGTCCACTTGCCTTCCTTGCTTAAACACCGGAGTTCTTCTTCTTCAAACACTTGCTCTTGATCTACTCCAACCGGCCGCTTACTTGAAACCGGCACGATGTCTACGAGCACGCAAGAAAGCATACAATAAACAAAACAATACACCAAGCAAAGGTAAACCGATCCGACGGAAGAAACGGATAACAAGGTAGCTTTAAAGAAAGGTGGCTAGGAAAGATTAGGTGTAACAACATAGTTGATTCACCAAGAGAGAACAAAGGTTGGTTCTAGGAAAGCGATCACAAGGAACACTCGGAACTATCAGGTGATTTGAATGATCATAAACAAGAGCTAGCTATGTGCTTGGTATATTTTAATTTAATAAAGATCATATGCATATGTTATTTCGGAGAAATACCCTATTTATAATTAAGTAAGTTATATTGGTATTTAAAATACGATGTAAACCTATTCCAAGTTTTACTTATAAATATTCAAGTATGATTTATGCAAATTAAACATTTAATTTAGAAGAAGCATATAAAAGCATCTAGGCGCTTATCTTTGTATTTCGAGTTGAACTAATCAAATTATAATTTAAAAACACATTTATATTCATATTAGTCAAATTAACATTTAATTAAGAAAACTCGAGATAAACCTATATTGCTTTTATTTAGGAAGCAAATTACATAAGCATTACTCAAATTAAGTTTGATTATAAAAACCGAGGTACACATCTAATTAGCTTTTAATTATAAGAAATATTTAACTAGTTTTAGGCATATTAGCTTTCTTATGAAAACACGTGTTAAACTTCTAATTAGGTTTTAATTAGAAAAGCATGCATAATAAGATTTAATCATATTTAATATTTAAATAAAATATAAAACAAAGAACATGTGCCACATTGGTCCTATCACGTAGTTTTAGTTGATATGAGCCTAACGCAACTTGAAACGATGGAAACAGAGCTAAAACGCACAAGATACGGTCAAAACAAGGTTCTAAAACTGACGGGCTTAAAAAGACGGTCGCATGGACACCAAGAACGCTTAAAACGGAGCTAGGACGGAAAAGATATGGCTAAAACAAGTTTCAGGGGCTTTTCTGTGAAGAAACTGGGCTTCCAGGGGCTTAACTGCAAGAAACCAGGTGCTAAAACATAATTATACATATAAACAGAGGGGTTTATATGCAAACAGGAGTGAAAAGGACCTCTGGTGGAAGAATCTAGGAAGTTCAGGGGCTAGATCATAAAAACAGGGACCTATTCGTAAGGATCTTTGATGGTGGGAGGACCGGCATGATATACTAGGAAACCGCAGGGGCTTTTGTGCAAAACGGCGGCTGACGGCGGTGGATCTGGTGATGTGTCGCCATGTGGCGTGTGGTGGTTGGCTGGGCTGACGCAGCGCTGACGCGAGCATGATGCAAGCCCGTGGACCGGCGCCTGCAGACCCGGTCCACCGGTCTACCGTGGACCGAAGCCAAGGGGGTAACCCCGATCTAATCAGGGACGTCCGCTGGCGATCGGGCGGCTAGGGTGGCATGCACGCGACGCGCGGCGGGCGGGGGCGGCGGCGTCCGGCGCGGGACGGCGGCGCACGGCGGCGGCTCGCCGGAGCCTCGCCGGCGTTCGCGCGGTTTTGGGCTAGGGGCCACGGATTGAGACGCGGTTAAGCTCTACGCGAAGAGGGGAGAGAGACGAACTCACCCGGGGGCTTAGGGAGACGGCTCCGGCGGCCATGGCGGCTCGCACCACGAGGGGGCGGCGCGCGGGCGGCGGCGCGCGCGGAGGCAAGGGCCGCGGTTCGGAGAAAAAATAAAAGGAGGCGAGGGGAAACTTGCTCACCACCACGGCAACGAGTTGGAGACGGCTCGGGCACCGGGGAAGCGGCGGTGGTGGAGATCGACGTCGGCGTCCGGAGGTTGAAGATGACGGCGGCGGCGACTTGTGCGGCTCGGTCGGTCAACGAGAGAGGGTGCCCGACGACGAGAAGCTCCGGCGGCGCTCCGGGAAGAAGACGGGGGCTTCGGGGCGCGGCCTGGTCCGGCGGCGGCGACGAGCTTCTTCATTGGCCGCCCATGGCGCGGCGGCCGGATTCTCCTGGTGGCGGTGCGCGCACAAGGGGATAAAAGTGCAGTGTGGAAAGGGGTTCTAGGGGGCTCAATCTCCGGTTTTATAAGGGGAGGAAGGGAGAGAGCGACGGCCAGGGGCCAATTGGCCATTGATGGCCATGGCGGCGGCGGCTTCAATTCGAACTCAAGGGGGCCGCGTGATGGGGAAGGAGTAACCGAAGGAGTAATAGAGGGGAAGTGAAGCACCAAGGCTTAATTGCACCTTGATGGTGGCGATTGAAGGAGAGGAGGTGCGGGAGACGCGGGGCAAGTGGCGGCGGCGCTGGATGCGGGCAGAGGAGGCGCCGGAGGTGGGAGGAGGTGCCGACATGCGGGCCCGGCCGGCGGGGCCGAGTGGGAGAGAGAGGAGGGGGAGAGGGAGGCCGGGGCGGCGGAGGAGAGGCGGGTTGGGCTGGAAGGGGAGGTGGGCCGCGGGGGAAGTAGGCGGTGGGGCCGAAAGAGGGGTTGGGTAGGAAGAGAGTTGAGTTTGTTTGTTTTTTTTTTAAACTTTTGTTTTAAACCTTTTCAAACTTTCAAACTTTAAATTCTTTTCAAAGTTTAAACACTTCAAACCTTTTGCAAGTTTTCAAATTATTTTAAAGTCTTTTAAAACTTCACACCCTCACACATAAACACCATGCAAACAAAACATGATGCACAAGCACTTGTTGCCTCTAAAATTATTCAAAAGTGATATTAAATATTTTAGTGCATAATTTATTTGATAATTTATTTAATCCCTAGAAAATTAAAACTAAAACACCTTGTTGCTTATATTAATTTGGTGATGGAATTTTAGGGTGTCACAAATATATAGGCTTGAGAGACAAGTGAGATGAGAGTTGATGAGCAACATGCAAGGTGATTTAAATTTGTGAACTTGGTTTAGCTCTATTCTTTATCTCGTTCTTTATTTCAAAAATTCTGAGATCTATTGAAACTTTGTGAGCATGTTAATACTTGTGGGATAAGCTTAATTAAATATCTACCCTCCGTAGGGATGAAGGCTAGTACATTATGGAACTTTAACGAATTAAACTTTTGAGAGCATTATGTTTTCTTCATGTATCATCAAGTGCAAGGTTTAAATATTGATGGGCAACAATGATATCCATCGAAGGCTTACTCGAGGACGAGCAAGGTTTAAGCATGGGGGAGATGTTGACGGTGAAAATCCGTCAACCTAGCCATGAGTTTACCTTCGGTGTTGGCATGACTTTTGTATCTTATTCATTGGTACTAACCCCCGTGGTATAACAAGTTCACTTGTGCATGTCGGTTTTGGAGTTAAGTGTTTACGCACGGTTTTAACGTTGAAAGCAAGACTTCCGGGATAAGTTCATTAAGCACCTCATGACAAGACCTTGAAGCCCGATACAAGTCAAGCAATGAAGTGAACATGACTCCAAGAGCCCGAGGACCAAGCCCGAGAAGATGATAAACTCCGAGGACCGAACCGAGAAAAGTGCGCGAATCTTGCAAGACGGGGAGTTGAGTCCAATTCGGAGAGAAACCGACGTCAAGGGCCCTCATGCAAAAGGGGAGAACATCTAGAAGACGCGGGAAGCAACACCGGGCAAAGGAGGCAAGCAACCGGGCCGAAAAGGGCCCGTGTCGGTCGGCCCAGCCGGCCGGCCCAGCCTGTTTCGGGGCCCAATCGGCCTCCCCTTTGACCTAATTGCTTCTCTGGCTATTAATAGCCCCCTGACCGAGAGCCACAGAGGATCCAAGTCGTAATCCGCCGCCGAGGAGCAGAGAAGCTTGAGGGACACCATCTCGGAGATGAGGGTCGTGCTAGTTGTCTAGGGTCTCCCTAGACGACATGGGAACCTTGCATGGAAGACCGCGTCGGAGCTCCGGAGCAAGGATCAAGATCGAGGTAAGATCCCGGTGGCGATCTTGTTCATGTAATCATTCATGGTGAAGTTTGTAAGTGAATCCAATTTCTAGCGATTAAGTGCCTTCTCGATGATTTTGTTTTCTTCTTGGTTTTGCTTCTTCAACGATCTAGTTTGCAGCTAGATTACTTAGGGTGCTCTTGTAGCCGCGGTGGCTAGAGGTGCATACCGGACCGGCCAAGTGATTTCAACTTGTTCTATCGAACTCGCCCTAGACTACCCGCATGAGTAGGGATACGTTGTGACAGAACGGGGGTTCCGAAAGGCGGGCGTTTTCGGAGTCGGATGGAAGGCCACGATTTAAATATGCTTTTAATGAGATTCACTTTTCTATCTTCATCTATCTTGTTTGGAGCTACAACATAAGCATGATCTAGATTCTCTAGATTGGTTATCTCTTGCTTTCTCTTGTTACCTCTTTAGTAGATTAGATTATATGTGTTTTCCTTATTATATCTTAGATTAGATGCAATTTGATTTTTCAATAGATAGCTTTACCTTGCTTTACTAGATTGAATCCTTGCGTTGCACATTTTTCCACGGATTCGATACCTTGGGTTCACCACTCGAGGGAAGAAGGGTCCCTTGACTACGACGGGAGACTTGTCCGCTTGCAAGTCATAAACGAACTTTGATACAACTATTAACTGTCAACAAACGTGAACATCTGTGTGGTCATCATCTGGTGCTGGAGCATCTACTACCTCTATGCCTCCTGCTGCTGTCGGATCTGCTCAAGGATCACCTGATGAGCCTCCTGGTGTTGCTGAAACTATGCCTGCATTTGCTGCTGCACCTGGAGGGTGGCTTGAGTCTGAGCTGCCAAAGTCTGAATAAGTGAAGTGAGCTGGTCTGGCTGGGTCACCTGAGCACTGGTGATCTGTGGAGGAAGTGGTGATTCAGCCTCTCTCTGGCCTAGGAAAGCTGAACCTACTACCTCGTCGTCGTGAGTACAACGAACTCGGAACACTGGCTCAGGAGCTGGTGCAAAGTCCTTGTCTTTGCTGGAAGACTCGTCGTCTGTAGCAAAGTACTATGGGAGAGGTGCCTCAACTGCTCCAAGTGTAGCGTCCTGTCGGGCTGCCTCGTCCATCACAGCCTTAGCTGCTTCTCGTGCCTGGAGGGTCTCCTCTGCTCTCCTCAAGCCTCTCGGTCCTCGCCTCCTGTCACCTGGCATCAGAGGCCGATAGGTCGGGAACACAAACTTGGACTGCTCAAGCATCCCAATGTACCTTTGTGCCTCGAGTCTAGACAACAACCAACTGATCTAGTGAGCAAACGACTGCTGACGTGTCATGCCCATGCCATCCATAATGGCGTCCTCAATCTCACGGATCATGATGTCCACTATATCAAAGGAGTGCTTCGCCATCACAAACATCAGTAACCACTGCTGCACCCCTGTGAGAGACTCAATGTTCCCCATCCTGTAGAGAACGGGCCGCCAAAGAGCATAGTGAACGACATACGCCTCACGGGTCAGACGGTCCGGTGTCCTGGGAGTACCGGGGAGGAACAACTGGAGGAACAGAAAGTTGATCTCCTCATCAAAGGGTAGCACTAGAGAGTGAGCACAACGGGGAGGCTCGACGTCAGGGTAGGCTAGGTAGTGGATCGAGTCGTCGTGGAGGTCAACTTGGAGCATCTCTGCTATCCCCTCTCTGGTGAGCTAGTGCTGCTGACCCATAAACATGAACCTGAGTGAGAGTCTGTCAGCCTCGATGTACACTGTGGCATAGAACACCCGAACCCAGTCGGGGACGTAACGGGACCTCCTGCTGACCAAGTCTGCCAAGCCTCTCTGGTAGTCAAAGAACGGTAAGATGGGCTCCCGGCTGCAGCTGCTCGAAGTGCTGTGAACTGTTGCATCCTGTGCTGACTCAACTGTGAACCCCAGTGAATGTAGGAAGCGTAGAAGCTCTCCTGCAGTATAGTCCAGAACCGGGGGTCACACTCCTCACGACCACGAGGGAGCCACTGATCCTCGAGCACACTCCTCAACCGCCGAATCTTCGGCCCGGGCAAGTTCCGCAGATCGCAGAGGTACACGCCGAAGGCCTCTTCCCGTGGACCTCTAGGAATTTATGGGTCGTGTGCCTGCTAGTCTCGCTCAACCATCTCCTAAACTGCAGCTCTCCTTTGTCTCAAAGTCGGCTGTGTCTGTCTGTGTCCTCCACGTGTCCGAGGACCGGACTTGGCAAGCGAAGGAGGTGACTCTGTCTGCTCTGCCTGCAGACCCCGGCCTGAACGTCGTAACTGCTGTTGCTGCTCACCCTGGGGCTGCTCCCTTGTCTCTGAGCACTCTCTCTAATATGAATACCCCTCTGTGTCTAACCCTGTGTGTCTGGCACTGAGAGTACATGGTCCCATTCTTTCTCCTGACGGGTCTTCTTCTTCTTCAGCTCGACTACCACCTTACCCTTCCTCTTGTTGCCTGCCATCTAACAAGATAAGATAGAAGATTATAGAATGGTGAGAGATGAGTAACAAGATATGTAACTAAGGGTAAGAGTCCTTAAGCATAGAAAAATACTAGATCATGAGCCTAATTATGAAAATGCTAGGGGAATTACTGTCATAGATTGAGAAAGGAAATGCTAGGGGGGTCCTTAGGTGAACAAGTTGTGCAATTGTGTGTGGATAGTTTTGAACTTGCCATTAGAACAATTTTGCTCAAAACATGAAGATCAAAGGCTATAGGACATGGAGAATATATAGGAGAATGGCAAAAGTTATGCTGAAAATGCTCAAGGGTTCAATTAAATTAAAAAGCGAAATTACCCCCAATCAGCATGTAGAGTTGACTTTCAGAGATGTTCAGGACCACATATGCAAGTAATTACTGAAGCATGGAGGTCCTAAGCACTCAATAGATCAAAATCATGAACTGCAGATCCCTAGATTTCCCTTAATTAAAACTGAAACAGTAGCAGCAAGGAAAAAACGAGGGAGTCCTCACCACATCGCAGGATTGGTGACGAGAAGCAGCTGTGGAGGTAGGACTAGGCCTTGCGCACCTCCTGGTGGTCACCGGTGAGCCGAGACGGCGGCGCCTGGCCGGAATTGGAGGCGGCGACCAAACCCTAGGACGACCATATGCGGCGTGCGCGCAAATTTCGAGTGGAGGGGCTGCGCGGGCGGACGACGGCGGAGACGGAGGGCCGGCGGAGGTCATGGAAGGCACACATGCGCGAGTTGATGGCCGAAGGTGAGCAGAATGGCGGCGTACAGGCGGAACGGCCACGGGGCGGTGGCGGGCTGAAGTGTTAGAGTTAGGTTTGAGAGAGGTCGCGCCGAACCGTTGTGACGGGTGGGACCACCGCGTCAGAGAGGCGTCGAATGAACCGACGGTGCAAAAACACTAGCGTCGGTCGAACCGTCGGATTAGTTCTGCTCCTGGGTGAAAGCAGGCATCAGATGAACCGATGGCCTCGAAATTAAATGCGTCAGAGCAGTTTCGCGCAGGTCTGTGAAAAGTTGAAACTTCCTTCAGCACCGGATGAACCGCTGATGAGAAACGTGTGAGCGTCGGTTCATCTGACGGTAGGAAATTTGCTAACAGAGAAGAACTGAGCGCACAAACCCCTTCACCGGATGAACCGACGCCGGAACCTACTAGGTAGCGGTTCATCCGACGGTGACAATTCGATTTTGTTGAACTATTTCTCATTTTTGATCCATCGAATGTCACACACAAGCCAACACAAGCACATTCTTGGATCAATCCTAAGTGACAACCTCACCCCTCAAGCACTCCTTTGTAAAATACTTATAGATACACAAATAGCTCCCTAAAAAGGGATAAACCATAGATAAAATAGGAAAAATAAGAACCAAGGAAGGGAGGGAACTCCAAAAAGGGAATGTATGAGTTAATTGCCTCTGAACTTAGAGATTGACACCATATTCTCGTTAGGACATAACTCAATAAGCATTAAGCACAATCATTTGTCTCATCACACCTTAAGAGTTGTTGATTTGCAATGAACGTTAATCAACTTTCTCATAGTGTGTGTTTCCTTTGTGACTTCTCTCACGCAATGCTGTGCAAGAACAAATGCATGAAATTAAACATGAGTGCAACCTACAAGACAAGTAAGTGCAAAGTGGGAAGATAAACTATCTTGCCAAGTTTGAACCCTTGATAACCTTATTCATGGTGAGCCTTTCAACACGCCTTGAGCAAAACAAAAGAACCACCGGCTCAAGCAAGACCCATACTCACCACTATCTCATCAAGGTTAGACAAGCCCCTAATCATGTACATATGCAAATGCAAACTATATGACAAGCATTACATCATGTTGGACGCATCAAGCACATTTAATTCACTCCGAAGCCTACAAAAGGTGTTTTCATCAAGAGGCTTGGTGAATATATCCGCTAATTGCTCCTCGGAGCGAACACCACAAAGGACAATGTCCCCTTTAGCAACATGGTCTCGCAAGAAGTGATGATGGATGTCAATGTGCTTGGTGTGCGAATGTTGAACCAGGTTGTTAGCAGTTTTTACGGCACTTTCATTGTCACAAAGGAGGGGAACCCTATCTAGAACCACACCATAATCCAAGAGGCTTTGCTTCATATAGAGGATTTGACCACAACAAGCCACCGTGGAAATGTATTCTGCCTAAGGCCACGGAGTTTTGCTTCTTAGATGACCAAGCAACCAAAGAATGACCTAGCAAATGGCACCTACCCGAAGTACTCTTACGGTCTACTCGACATCCGGCAAAGCTGAATCCAAATAACCCTAGAGCTCAAAACAAGCACCATGGGGGTACCACAAGCCAATGCTAGGTGTGTATTTTAAGTATCTAAGGATCCTTTTCAAAGCACTTAGGTGAGATTCTTTAGGGTTGGCTTGAAACCGAGCACACATGCAAACACTAAACATGATATCCGGCCTAGACGCGGTAAGATAAAGAAAAGAACCGATCATAGAACGGTAAAGCTTTTGGTCAACCGGTTTACCTCCCTCATTTGGGTCGAGATGTCCATTAGTAGGCATTGGAGTCTTGATCGGCTTAGAATCATCCATCTTGAACCTCTTGAGAATATCATTAGTGTACTTTTCTTGACGAATGAAAGTCCCTTCCTTCAATTGCTAGATTTGAAACCCAAGGAAGTAGTTGAGCTCTCCGATCATTGACATCTTGAATTCCCTAGTCATGAGTTCACTAAAATCTTTGCACAATTTGAGATTAGTAGAGCCAAAGATAATATCATCAACATAAATTTGACAAATGAAAAGCTCATTGTTGATTATCTTTGTGAATAGCGTGTTGTCTACTCTACCAATCTTGAATCCCGCTTCAATGAGAAAATCCTAGAGCCTCTCATACCATGCCATAGGAGCTTGCTTGAGTCCATGCAAAGCCTTATGTAACCTATAGACATGGTTAGGATATGTAGCATCCTCAAAACCGGGAGGTTGCTCCACATAGACTTCTTCATCGATGAAGCCATTCAAGAAAGCACTATTAACATCCATTTGAAATAATTTCATTTTATGACTAGATGCATATGCAAGGAGGATACAGATAGCTTCAAGACATGCCACCAGAGCGAAGGTCTCTCCATAGTCCAAGCCTTCTACTTGAGAGTAACCTTTGGCGACAAGTCTTGCCTTGTTCTTCACCACAATGCCATGTTCATCTTACTTGTTCCAGTAGACCCACTTAGTGCCAATCACGTTCTTGTTCTTGGGGCGCTCTACGAACTCCCACACTTGAATTCTTGTGAAGTTATTGAGCTCATCTTGCATAGCCAAGATTCAATCCGGTTCCCCAAGAGCTTCATCTATAGTAGTGGGTTCTACAAGAGACAAAAGCATGATGTTTACAAAATGATGCATATTGCTTGCGGTGAGTCCTTCTACCCCCTTTGGGATCACCCAATACAAGATCAATTGGATAGTTTGTTGAAGTCCTTGTACGCCTTCCAAATGTTGTAGAGGTGGGATCATCTTGAGATTGAACTTCCTCCGCTTTCTCTACTTGATTTAGAGTGTCTTGTGATACAGGAGGTGGTTCTTGTGAGGAAGATGGACTATCTTGTCTTGTGGGAGATGATTTTGGACGCCTTGGTTGATCATCGTTGTCATCAGCATCGGAGGAGTCTTCATTGATGGAGTGAGAGTCATCATCCTCCTTTGGCTTGATGTCACCAATGTCCATCTTCTTCATTTCTTCTCAAAGAGGTTCTTTTCCTACATCATCACAACAAAAACCATCTCCTTGGGAGCCATTAGATTCATCAAACTCCATGTCACATGTTTCTTCAATCACTCGTGTAGAGTTATTGAATACTCTATATGCCTTGGAGTTAGATGCATAACCAACAAGCATGCCCTCATCTACTCTAATCTCAAACTTCCCTAGGTGCTTCCTCTTCTTAAATATGAAACACTTACAACCAAGCACCCGGAAGTAGGAAATGTTAGGCTTTCTCCCAATGAGTAGCTCATATGGTGTCTTCATCAATAGTCGGTGGAGATACACTCTATTTGAAGCATGGCATGCCGTGTTGATAGCTTCCGCCCAAAATCTTTGTGAAACCCCATAGTCATCCAACATAGATCTTGCAAGAGTGATGAGTATCTTGTTCTTTCTCTCTACTACACCATTTTGTTGTGGTGTATAAGTTGAAGAGAACTCACGCTTGATGCCTTCACCATCGCAATACTCTTCCACTCTTGTGTTGCGGAATTCCGATCCATTGTCACTCCTAATCTTCACCATGGATGACCCAAACTCATTTTGGGCTCTAGTAGCAAACTTCTTGAAGATGTCAAATGTCTTTCCATTGTCCTCCAAAAAGAATGTCCAAGTATAGCGTGAGTAATCATCAACAATGACAAGACAATAGAGATTACCACCAAGACTCTTGTATGTAGTAGGTCCGAAGAGGTCCATGTGTATGAGCTCCAATTGTCTTGTGGTAGATACATAAGCCTTCATAGGATGATGACTTGCAACTTGCTTGCCGGCTTGACATGCACTACATAACTTGTCCTTCTCAAATATAATATCCTTCACAACAAGTATCATTCCCTCCTTGAAAGCTTTCTTGAGTTGGCTCATGCCTATATGAGCAATGCGTCGATGCCATAACCAACCCTTGGATGTCTTGGAGATGAGGCAAGTAGTCAAGTTTGCTTCATGGGATGCAAAGTCTACAAGATAAAGATTGCCATAGCGAAACCCCTTGAAAACAACTTCATTAGTTTTGTTGGTGTTGAGCTAGAAGGTAGCTTGCCATTCTATGCGCCCAAAAGGTAAACCGTTTCCCCACAAACTTGGGAGGGACATTGCCGCTAGGCGGTTAAGCCAAGCAAAAGGGAGCCTAGCTCTGATACCACTTGTAGGATCAATGGCCCATATAAGGGGGGTTGAATATGGGACTTCTTTTTCAATTTCTAAAGCAACAAAGAGACCTTAACCTATCAGCTAGTGTTGCCCATCTAAAAGAGTTTTTCTCTACTACTAAAGCACACTAACAAAAGTTTCCTTAGAAAATATCACACTAGGAGATATGAAACAACCCAGGAAAGATAAGAAGCACAAAAGCAAATAACAAGAACAAAGACAAGGAAACTTAAGTGCGGAAATTAGGTGCTGAAATTAAATGCAAGAAGTAGATAGAGAGACACAAGAGATGATCGGATTTTTTCCCGTTGTATCAAGAAGTTGACGCTTCCCCCTAGCCTACAATGGAACACTCACTTAGAGTATAGCTCCCCCTTGAGTCACCAAGAAACAAGTGCTCACTAACAGTACCCGTTCTCCATCTCCGGAATGGTGGGTCTCGAACCGTGTACCACAACCTTTTATTGAGGCTCCCACAATCTCCAAGAGCTCACCAAGAACCCCTAAAGCACCAAGACCATCTAGGAGCCATCAAACACCAAGAGTAACAAGCCCGCACACTTCCACTTGACATGAGCACTCAGCTAAGCCATGTATGCACCTTGAACACTCTTGATCACTAAGAAGAGCTCCTCAATGAAGAGGAAGAGAATCCCAAATGGCAAGAACACACTCTCCTTCTCTCCTTGGCTGCAGCAGATCTTCAGAATGGCAAAGGCAGCTCAAGAGAGGAAGGGGGTCATATTTATAGGCCTAGCAAGGGAGGCTAGCCGTTGAAAAGGTTTCCTGAAAAAGTAGTACCGTCGGATGAACCGATGGTATCCCCTGCACAGGCGTCGGATCATCCGATCACTCACCGACTTCAATATAGCTGTTGAACCAAGAAAACCAGACAATGCACCAACGCTATACACCGACACCCCATCGGATCATTCGGTGCTGAAGAGCACCCACTCGGGGCAATAATGTATGTTTTGAACAAAGTCGTCGGATGAACCGCTAAGTTGACTTCCAAGCATCAATTCATCCGGTGCTGAAGTAGAAGTTTTGGCGCGTCTCTGTATGTTTTAAATGCAGCTGTCGAATGAACCGTTGGTCAAGGCATCAGATCGTCCGATGCTGAAGGTGCTGAGCCTTGACCCTTACTGTTGCCAAACCCTAAGGCGTCGGATGAACCGATGCCTGTACCGTCGGTTCATCCGACGGCCTGTTTTGAATCCCTTGGCCACATAACTCATCCGACGAATATAGTTTTGAGGGTGTCGGTTCATCCGACGCTATGATTTTAATTTCAACTCGTCCCATTCAAACGCCTTTGAGTTTTCCGTTGATTATTTTGCTTCAACCTTGCTTCCATGAAATCTCTGAGCTTGATACCAACCAAGGAACTTGAGTGTGCATATTATCATGGCTTTTTAGTGCATGGTCAAGCTACTAGTGCATGAACCCCTCTTAATAGTACGGTCGAACACTACAAACTAGCAATCCAAGTGACCTTCATCACCTTGTGACACTTCACTAGTACAGTACTCAACATCAATGACCAAACGGTTTGGTCACGGTACATGCAAATTTGGTCACAGAACACTTTTTATGACCAACTTATGACCAAATTGAATTGGTCACAAAAGCTCTGTCACATTTTGGTCTACCATGATCAATTGGTCATTTTGGTCATAGAAGTGGAACTTTTCCATGTCCAATACGTTTTTCGTCATAGAAGTGTATTTCTTCTATGACCAAGCCAAATGGTCACGAAATTTGTCACAGAAGGGGATGCCACGTGGCACAGCCCATGCTGGCTGCTGACGTGGCAAGGCGCGTGCTGACATGGATATGATGATGTGGCTCTTTGACACAGCACCATGTGTCGCGCTGCGATTTGTCCACGTGTCGAGCTCTGAATGGTCCATGTGTCGCACTCTGGTTTGTCCATGTGTCGCGTTGCGGTTTTTCCACGTTTTGGTCTACATGGACGATGACGTGGCTGCCTACGTGTACAATGACGTGGCTGCCTACATAGACGATGACATGGCAGTTGATGTGGCAATGATGATGTCACCACCACATACACAATTCATAGATGAGCCTAAATGGCCAATTATTTCACTGATTCACTTTTTTATTCGAGCTCATCCAGAAATAATAAAAATTCAAAATCGCCAAATTTAAACCCACTTATTTCAACAAATTACATAGCCCTGATCACATACATGCTCACAACAGTACAATATAATATCTGATAAATCTCAAAAAATAGAGATTTGACATCTCATATTACATTTTGAATCACATCACCATATAGTTGATTACATTATGCTTTCATCTTGCATCCACTAGACCTCTTCGTCAATAACCTGCATTCAAAATATAATACTCAGCTGCTAACAGATTATAGTAACATCAACTATACATGAAAATTTTTACTTTGACCACACCATATTTAAAAAACAACACCAGAAAATTACTCATTGTGCCTCATTTGTATTCAGATAGTGCATACAATGTTCAAGGAGCAATACAACAGCAGTACTAAACGGCATGCGCAAAAGTATGTAAACTGGCACCCTTACACAGCCCTAAATAACTATCTGGATCTCCTATACACTTCACTTGGATTCAAATAATCATGCTAGTCCTGGAACAGTAAAAGCGTTATCAAGTACAGACACCAGCAAGCATAACTACATGCTTAAGGTCCATTGATAATGTGATGACAATAATTAAACACACATCCAATAGAATGAATGGACCGAAAATGGTAAAGTAAATATCAGTGTTCGAGAGTCAATAACCAAAATAAAGTAAATATCAGTGCTTCGAGGGTCAGTCTTATACTCCTATGCTTGGCTGCTGCAGTTGTCAAGCACCCAATTTTTCCCAATCATATCCGATAATTTGAAATGTACCATGCAAAACACATAATCCTATGCAGTGATTATTGCCTACACTTTGCCAGTACATGTAATAGCATGCAACGTATCCACTTGCCTTGGTAAGGAATGTGCACGATTGCAATCTCAACTTTGCAACATTCAGTGGTCTATGAGAAAGTATATTGAGTTATTGACAAGCATATGCAAGGCTACGTAACGCTCACCTCCTGCTTTTGTCGCTAAATAAATGCAAACGGTGTTGTCAAGAGCTTGTAACGGACATGTGTGAAATCCAGCCTAAGGACTATGAGTACCTTTTGTCGCCACATGTAACCCTATATGCACACAGCTTATGTGAACGTATCTCACAACATTTGTTGTGTTATACTGCATCATTAATTTGAAGCAAGCTTGCACGTGTATAATACTACTATATCTACTGTCCTCACCATGAGCATACGCAACTAACGGCCAACGAGGTATGCAAGCATGCAACCTGTGGCCTACCAATTGGCACTCAAATCCTAACAAGCATACACAAACATGCAACCTATAGCCTACCGAACTGGTTTGCAGCTGCCACAGTTCTAGATAAATCAAATAATAGTGAGCTGAATCAAACATCTGAGGTCCATGCAATTATGTGGTGGTTGCGTCGAGGAGATAAGGAAAAACTAACCCGTTAGGCTTGGGGCTGGGTCTACTGATGGAGTCCATGAGCAAGGGTGGATGAGAGGTGCGTCGAGGTTGAGGGCAGATGAGGTCAATTCGAGCCCCAGGCTGCACATCCATCTGCCAAAACCTTGACCTTGGGCCAGGGATCGGCTCCACCCTGGAGAGCTGCTGGCGCCCCCCGCGCCAAGCCTCATCATGTAGTGCTCCATGCCCCAGTGGACTCCTTGATTTTGAAGTTGAGCGGCTCCTGAAACAATAGGTGAGGGGGGAAAATCATTCAGCGGCCGGATCGACGACAGCGCCGTGCGGGCGCGCATGGCGTTGGTACCAGACGGATTGACACAGCAAAAGCACCGAACGGTAAGATCAGGAGCGGATCTCGTAGCTGGCTGGGTCAGATCCGAATAGGAACAGCCAGCACTAGGGTTTGGGGAGCTCGGTCTCGTGCGGCGGGGAGGGGAGGGGAGGGGGAATGACTGGGAGGGCGTACCTGGTGGGTACCCGTCGCTGGCCCTGCGCCCGATGAAGACCTGGCAAAGGATCGGTGCCGCTCACCGCTCGCTCTTGTGGGGGAGTGGGGATGGGGAGGAGCAGGAGCGGAGGGGACGCGGAGGAGGCGGTCAAAGCTGGTGGCCGAGCGGACTGCGTCGGCAGAGACCTTGCCTCCCGCGGCTTCCTCTCCCTCTACCTTCCTGGCGGCCTCCGGCGCTGGCGGATCCGGAGCGGAGCGGGCGGAGCTGGAGAGCACGACGCGAAGGAGGAGTGCGACGCGGAGGAGGGGGCGAAGCTAGAAAGCGCGACGCGAGGCGGCGGAGGTTGGCAGCCATGGCTTTGCTTCGTGTTTCCCTGTAGTGGAGTAGACAAGGCTGGAAAGGAGGAGGCGGCGGTGGAGGCGTGCGGCTGGGTGGGGAGCAATGGTTTGGAGGTAGGGTTTCGACTGGTAAGGGTATTATATACCAAGGAAACACGACTAGAACCATCGGATCCACGATCGACGGCCGTAAAGAGTTGGGCTATTTGGGCCACATGGGCTTCTCTGCATATCATTTTTCTTTTTCTTTTTTCTTTTTGTTGCACAATTGTGAAATAACACAACAATAATTATCTTATGCATACAAATATATTATATAATAACAATATGGATACAAGTTTTCATCTAGGAGTTTCAAGATTTTTCGAGTGGATTTGCTATTTTCTATCATTTAAATGAATTTCTACATGTTTACCGAAAGTAATTCAAAATTGACATATATGTGCATCTAAAAAGTTTAAAAAATTCAAAAAAAAATTTATTTAGGTGCCTATGGTCCATTCTAGGCCACATCTAGGAGATTGACAAAAATTTCAATTGACTTGTAGGAAATTTCAAACTTCTACTAGTCACCTTGTGATAAAATAATGATAATAATAAATAAAACTTATCAAAAATTATGTAAATTGGCACAGGATCATTTTATTAATGTACAAGCTTGACAAAAAAGTTTCATAAGATTTTGTGAATATTGGAGTATACGTTGTTCATAAACTAGCTAGATCATCACATTGTTTCATACAAGTCAACTTAAACTTCAAAGTTTGTACACACTCAAATACTTTCTTACTCATGGACACCTCAAATTTGGATGAAACCTTGTGTTGACCATAACATTAGAGAATATTAAGTTATATTACTAATTATTATGAAAAAACATGTTTTTTATATTCTATTTTTAGTTGGAAAAGATATGTTGTATGAAAAACAATCGAGAAATAGTAATTGAGATACAAACAAATGCCACTGAGTAAAACATCTCGATTTTAGAAAAAAATAGGAAAAAGAATCAACCGATTTGGAGTTCGTATGAGGGAGAAAGACTAGTTACAATTTTTAATCCGAGGAAAAAAAGAGAAATCGGTCCTTCTTCATGAACACGTGATGAACTGGAATGAACTGATCATTTTTTCTTTTTTTCCTCGGATTAAAACTTGTAACTAGTCGTTCTACCTCATACAAACTCAAATGAGGTGATTCTTCTTCACAAAAATTTTTAAAATCAGGATTTATCAAGTTATGGTGTTGGATTCAATCATTTCTTCATGCAACAAAACATGAGCAATTCAAATTTTAAAATCCAAGTTTGACTTGGTCAAAACTCAGTCAAACGAAACACGAATTGAACTCGTACGAAAATCTTTTGAACACAAAAGTTTCATAACTTGTCGAGACTAACAAACTTTGTGTAGATCAAATTTCCATTTGAGGTAGTGGTGATATTATGTAGTTCAAATATAACAAGCCACTCACATAGTTTAAGGAACTATGTGAGTGACTTGTTATATTTGGACTACATAGCACTCAACTTTTTTGAAATGACTTGAGATTTTTTTTGGTAGCCATTTGTAGCAAAAATACGGTCCCTCACAAGAACTTTCATTTTTTGGACAATTATTTTAATTTTTATAATTTTTTTTGTGTTGTGTGAGATAAAATATGGTGAATTATACATTGAAAACTCTATAATTATGCAGTGACCTCCACATGAATTTGTTTCCTAGGACACAACGGCATGTGAAATGGTACTAAGAAGGAAAAACAATTTGATGTGATTGCTAAGAGTAACATTTTGTCCTCACTATATGTAGACGTTTTCAACAGAGTTTTTAATTGTGAAAATGCTCATGAGCTATTGTCACACCCTGAAATTTCAAATTTCAGGATGTGAATAGAAAGAATAATTAAATAACGATTTTCTCATAATTTTAAAAAATTTTCCAACATTTATTTTTCTTTACAGGGAATATAGTATAGGAAAAATCCATTGTTTGATTTTCTAAATTGAATAAAAAGTTATGTGTGTTGCATTCATGCCGATGCATCTAGTCGTTCTTGAGTGCAAAAGGTTTTGAAAAATGTGTTTAGGAGCTGTCCTAATTTCCCCGAGAATTTTCCGGATTTTTCTGAAATTTATTCTCATTTTCCTTGAGCTATTTTTATTTATTAGAAGGCTCTAAAATCTTTTTCATGAGCTCCAAATGTTTTATTTGGATTTTTCATATCTTAATCTATCTTAGGAATTTTCCTGGAATTTTTGTGATTTTCGAGTATTTTTCGTGCTCTAAAAACATTTTCTGGTGTTTACTGGAATTGTTTTCGCATTGAAAAATAAATTCGAAAAATACTATCCTACTGGAACGGGCCGAGCCCGAAGGCCCGACCCGCTGCGGTCAACTCGGCCCGCCCGCCAAGCCCATCGGGGCCCGGCCGCATGCAGCAGATTCGTCTCACCCCTCACTCGTCAACTGTGACCAAATTCAACAATTCGTCACAATTGAATTAACTACTATGTCCAAATTTGTATATCATCATGGAAAGAATAATCTTCTATGACCAAATATTTTTTCGTCACTGTAAAGAGAACTTCTATGACCAAACAGGAAATCGTCACTAGGTAATGGTCATAGATGATAGCATTTGTACTAGTGCTTGGAACTATCAAAGTCCTTAGCCTTGTAGTATTCGTCCATTGATTGCCCATAAATTCAAATTTAGCGGCCTCTTTTCATTCAACACTTATGACAATAACCCAATTTATAATCCGCTGCAAAACAAAGGTTAGTCACAAGCATATGGTTGTCATTTATCATCGAAACACACCCTTACCAAAGGTGCGATAGGGCCTAGATGGTTACATCTGGGTGTTGGAACCGACCGAGAACACATGTTTCCACAGCTCTCAACTCGATGCGGTCAGTCTAGCTCTCACAGTCACCAGCGGACAGAGGAAGAAGATGAACAGTAGGGTTTCCAGGGGCAAACGCTGTGAAGCCGAGGGCTCTTGTATATTGGCCTTCTCTATTCAAATGGAATCAGCACACCATCTAGAAGAGCACAGGGCTACGAATAGGCCGGGGTCGCCACGGAGCTGACCACCATGCCCGCCTTTCACGCCTTGACCTGCACGACCCGCACAACGTCGTGGTGAGCCGTTCGCTTGCCCGGACGACGCGGCTACTCCGTGCAAGTCGACACCACGCAACCGCCTCCATCTGACACCGATTGAGGACACTGCATCATACATGCTCGCGAGCTCGACTCTTTATGACCTCGCACGCGACACGACGTATCCGGACACCTCCATGGCCGCAACACCTCTGCAGCTCACGGCCTACACACTTGAACAGACACACTCTATGGCGTGCACTGGTAGAGCGGGAGGCTTGTGTACGCCCCTTTAGTCCCGATTCAACTTTGAAGCCGGGACTAAAGGCATTTTGTCGACATGGCCCGAAATGGGTGCTTCAGTCGGCCCCCCTTTAGTTCTGGTTGGTATTACTAACCGTGACAAAGGGGGCTCCCAGCGGCTCTATCCGGCAATTATTGCACCAGGACTTTAGTCCCGGGTGGTGTTACTGAAAGGACCTTGATGCCGCCTAGAGGAGGGTGAATAAGCGAGACGACCAAATAAAACCTCCCTCCTGAAACTTGAGCTTCTCTGGCACAGACGGTTAGACCATCCCTGCCAGGTGGTTAGACCGCCCCTGGTGCACTAATCACAGAGGGGGCGGTTAGACCAGGTACTGGGGCGGTTAGACCACCTCCACCCAGTGAACCTGCAAAAGACAACTCAAAGCTTCTCTTGACTTCTAGCTAGAACCTAAGTTCTTGAGTGGCTCCAGTAGATGATCACAAGCAGGGTAATGATCTCCACACTCAAAGACAAGCACATCTAAGTAGATTGAGCGGAAGCAAAGTAAATATACTAGAAATCAAAACGAGTGAGGCAAACCACAAAGGAGAGATGAGGATTTGTTTCCCAAAGTTCACTGCCCTCTAAGGAACGGCTACGTCTCCGTTGAGGACCTTGTAAGGAAATTCTCCCACAACAAGCCGGGTCCCTTCCAACTGCTTTGCTCCTTTCCACTAAGGCGATCTTTTTCACGAAGATGCAAGATCACAACCCTCACAAACTTGCCGCTGCTCACCACAACCTTTGGAGCTAGCCGGCGATGCCTAGACGTCTAGGAGGTGAACCTCCAAGAGTAACAAATGCCTCAAACTATGTGATGCTCTTGCTCAACTCACACAAGCTCACAAAGTCTTAAACTCTCAACACAACACTAGGATATGGATTGAATTGCAAATCTCACCAAGATAGGATTGGGGAGTGTTCCTTTAGCTTTGGCTTATGAAAAACAACATGGGGAGCACCTCAGCAACCCAAGAATCAGCAGCCCCAACAAGTGGAGCTCGTGGGTTACTTATACCCCTCACAAGGAAAACTAGCCGTTAGAACTCTGGTCAGGGCGGTTAGACTGCCTAGAGTGCCGGAGTTCGCGGACGGTCTATGACGGGGCGGACGGTCCGCGGGCCCATCGCGGACGGTCCGTTATTAAGGGTGCAGTATTGGAGGTTCGAGGGTTGTTTTCGGACGGTCTGTCGCAGCCTCGCGGACTGTCCGCCTAGGCCTCACGGACGGTCCATCCGGTGTCTGTGGACAGTCCGCCAAGGCCTCGCGGATGGTCCGCCAGGTGCTTGCGGATGGTCTTCCTGGTCCAGTGCTGAGTTGCTAAGTTCTTTGCTCTTTGAGTTTCGCTTTAGCTTTGGGATCGTTTGGGGTTTGCTCCTAGGGTTGGTAGGTCCGCTGTGACTATGCTACCTTGGCAAACTCATGTGAGAATTTGTGGTCGTGAATTTGGGGCATATGCAGAGTTCTCTCTTTGGAGAAGAATTTTTATCGGCTCCCATTCACTCCCCCTCTCTGGTTGCCTTATCGGTCCTTCAATTGGTATCAGAGCCAGTTACGGATCTTTGTGATTCTAACCAGTCTAAGATCCAAAGATGTCGTACAAGGAACAGGGTTGGGGTCCTCCACACTTTGATGGTAAGAACTACCATATGTGGCAAAGGCGGATGGCCGCTTTCCTCCGCGGCAAGGGTCAGATCCTGTGGGATGGCACGGTCAACACAGCTTATGTTCATCTGATGAACTTCCTTGCTCCAGGATTGAGGGACATGTTCGACACCAACAACAATGCGGTCGACTACCTGTACCGTTCTCTATGTGAATCCGAATTCGAACGGGTTCGGACCGAGGATTTGCATGCAGGATTTGGGAGCAGTTGAAGAATGCTCATGCCGGGAACGCTCAGGTTCAGGCTCGGTCTTTGCGACCTACCAGAGAGAGTATGAGAACTTCACTCATCTACCCGGTGAGTCCATAGATGCCATGTTTCAGCGTTTCACGGTGATCGTGAACAACATCAGGGCTAATGTGGCAGTGCTCCCGTATGATGACCATGACAGGGCTGTCAAGCTCTTGCATTCTCTTGATTGTACCATGTGGAGCGGAAAGGTCAAGGCCATCCTAGAGTCGGAGAAGTATGAGACCCTCACGGTGGATGAGCTGTTTTCCAAGCTCAAGTGGTTCGAGGTGGACCATGGGGTGCGTGCAAAGATTGAGAACCCGACTGATCCCCATAGTCTGACTCTCGTGTCTGGTTCAAGGACTAATGCTAACATGTCTTCGAGACAATTTTCTTTGTCTTGACTTGTGTCCATGCCAGATGAGGAGTTCGACATGCTAGGCAAGGAGGATCTCGTGTTGTTGAGCGGGCGATTCGAGCGCATGTTCACAAACCGGAAGAACGTTCGGAGGAGCTCGGGCATGTTCTACCGATGCGGGAAGCATGGGCACTTCATCGCCGAGTACCCGGAAACCATGGAGGTCAAGCCCGAGCACAAGTACCATTTGAGGACCGACCACAAGAACCGCTCGAGGGACGACTACAAGGGCAAGAACAAATCCGAGCGGAGGCCGAGGAAGTGTGGTGGTCACAAGAAGAAGGAGCAAGCGATGGTGGCCGGTGCGAGCAACATCGACTCAAGCTCCTGCTACTCTTCACCGAGCTCAAGTGATGAAGAAGAGAGCCGGCACAAGGGCAAGCGTTCGAGCAAGAACATCTACGTCTTGTACTTCGCTGCCCAAGGCTTTTGCGGCATGGCACATAGCACCGCAAGCAAGAAGAGCATCAAGGATGACTTGGGCTCCGACTCTGAGGAAGAGGTAACCAATAGCCCATCCTTCTTGATAGCGGAGAATGCTAGGCTAAATGACTTTCTTGATAACCGTGATGATGTGCTTAGAAAGACCAACAAGGAGAAGAGGGAGTATAGGTCTTTGATTGGAGAGTCTTAGGAGAAGGTGGTTGAGCTAGAGTCTTTGCTTGTTGATGCTAGGGCTCAAAAAGATTCCCTTAAGTCTGCTCCTATTATGACCAATGAACCTAAATGCATTGATTGTTCCACTTTTCTTGGTGAATTGACTGTGCTTAAGGAGAAATATGCCTCCAAGGTTGAGGAACTAGATGTGCTTAAGGTTGAGCTAGATGAGATGAAATCTAGGCCCTCCTTTCTTGGTGCTTGTACTTCTTGTCCTGTTTTGCATGAGAAACTTGATGCTTCGCTTGTCTATGCTAGATCTCGAGAGGCTCAACTAAAAGATCCTATTCCTATAATTTGTTCTACTTGTGAAATAAATGCTGTGAAGAATATGGAGCTTGCACATTATGTTGATCGTTTGTAGGATGAGAATGATGAGCTGAGAAAGTTGATGGGTTGTTTGTCTGGTCATGAGCCTCAGTTGAGGATAATGATTGAGACATACAAGCGCCAGGATGGGGAAGTGCTTGGGGTAAAGAAAGTGGGTGAGGGAGGTGGTGAGAATGAGGGGAAGTTGGAGATATCCCAGAGTCACCAAAAACCCACCACAAAAATGCCTTTGCTCCTAACCGAACCATCTTAGGAACCGACTAGACACAACCCCATCTCCACCCGTGTTTCCTCCACAAATCAACAACTTTCAGAAACCCATCAGGTTCAAGAGTGTCTTGGGGAATGAGTTCTTTGGGAAGGAGGGAGAGAAACCGAGTGAGGAGAAGCCAGAGCCCAAAGAGAACCCAAAACCAAAGCCAAAACCGAAACCCTTCTATTGTGAGCATTGTGGGAGGGGATGGGCACCTAGCTGAGTTTTGCTTCAGGAGGAAGCGTGAGGAGAGGTTGGCTAGAGAGTTGGCCAACAAGGACAGGTACCACCCTTCTCATGGTGTGCTTGAGCCTAGGTTTGTGCCAAGAGGTGAGGGTATGGTGCGTACCATTTACCCTCGAGAGAGGCGTGAGCTTGTGCCTCGAGGTGAGCCACCACATAGAGAAGGTGGTATGCGTGCTGGTTTTGGGCGTGGTGAGTTTGCTGGACGCTCCTTTGCTCGTGGTCAATACGACTATGGGGGGAACGATCGCAACTTTAGGTCCCAGAGGAGCTACGGGCCACGGTCTCCCCTTCGTGGTACACGTAGTCCTCCAAGGGGACGTGTGGGTGTTCCATCTAGGAGAGATAGGATGGATTTTGCTAACCCCACGTTTCAGCAAATGGCGAGGCACTGGTTTGATTCATTTTGTACTAACCCTAGTGCCGAGTCCTTTGCTCACTCTCGCTCTCGTTTTTGATTTTGCAGGCGGGAGGCATGGAAGGCTTTTGGTTGATCGACTCCGGTTGCTCTCAACACATTACCGGAGATCGACGGTGGTTCTCCAGCCTCACCCCGGTGATGACCAAGGAGTACATCACTTTTGGGTATAATGGGAAAGGTAGATTGCTTTCAGTGGGCACGGTGAAGGTGAGTGAGTTTGTGACTCTTAGGCGTGTTTCTCTTGTCAAGTCTTTGGGGTATAATCTTCTCTCTATTTCCCAACTTCTTGATGAGGGTTTTGAAATCCGTTTCAAAACGGACTGCTCTCGTGCTTTGGATTCTTGAGGCGATCTTGTGTGTACGATCGTTCCCGGGGGTCAAATTTTCAGAGCCAATTTTTCTCAGTGTGTTGTCTCTTCTCGTTGTTTGGTTGCTAGTGTTTCGGCGGAGCTTTGGAAATGGCATAGGAGACTAGGTCACTTGAGATTTGAGCTTTGGAAATTTGATCCCAACCCGAGGACTTTTGGGAACCTCCTGGATGGTTGTCCTCGCGGGGGCACCCTACCGTGTGCTTAGGTTTACATTGCAAGGTTTAAATCAATCAATTGTCGGCCTCTCACTGTTATCTGAGACAGCTTAATCAACTGGCCACGATATCCCGTAATGATGGAACTTGGTGAGTATTGTTGTATGAATTAATTGCCTGTTGAATTCTTGATTGAATTAGTCGGCACACTTAGAAATGGTAATCAACTAGAACTTGTGTTAAAATATTGAAAGTAAGGGCATACTCATTGTCGCGTTTTAGCAAAAGAAACTCCACCGGCCAAAAGCCCCTCATGTCTAGAGTTTGGTGATGTAGTTATCACCTGACGATTAAGTCTTGCTGAGTATTAGTATACTCAACCTTCCTTTAAAACTGTTGTGGAGGTGCTGTTGACCGGGTGGATGACGACAAGTGATGACATCACGGATGGCCTCCTGTGATGTTTGCCGTTACGCTAGTTTATTTTATTCCGCTGTTTTCGAACTCTGAACCTGTACTTATTGTCTTGAACAATGTTTGTAATAACTCCTCAGGGGTAATTTGGACTTAATTTGATGTTGTACTCTGGACTCGCCTTCACGTGAGTTTTAGTGCATATGTTGATCCTCTTTAATGGTTTCCAAGTGATCTACCGGGCGTTAACCCGACAACTAACGACAGGATGATACTTTACTATTACTTAATGACCAGAGTGGATTGGATTTAGGCGATAGTATGGTATTTTCTTGGGCGGGTTGTCACAGCTGGTATCAGAGCGATTGTATGCACCAGAGTTTAGTTAAAAATCTTAATCACCTGATTTTGAATTAAAAGTTGCCAAGATTGCTTGGATTTTCAAAACACGTTGGTCAATTAAGGATAAACTAGATCGAGAGGCCCTAGAGGGAATTTTGGGTTCTTTCAGGTGGCTTATTAACCTATGGTTTATTTTGCTAACTTCCATCATGTTATTTTATGTCAGACTTACTTTCTTGCACAACCAAACTAGATGAGCCACGTGTTTTATACGTGTGTTATGCCGCATCACGGGAATTGCGAGGGTTGATGGAGTGATCTATTCCACGGATCCCATCTTCGCATCTAGTCATGAGTTGTTTTGTCGCCACATGTTGTATACGTGTGCATTCCACATGTCGAATATGCGAGGCAAGGATACACTCCATTCAAACGGAGGGTGTCCGAGGTTGGACGCTGTCCATGTAGCAGCTTAACGCATGGATGTTGTTTCTATAAGTGAATAGTAATGTATGTGGACGCTTCCGTGACGTGCTGGCACGGAAGGTTCTTTTTTTGCAGGTACACTAACCTTGTTTCGTAAGTCGTTAAGCGAGTATCGAGTAGTTCTTGACTAGTTATTATAGGAAGAGACGTGTATGTGCCTTGCCACCGGTGCTAACTTCGAGTTTTGGCTTGATTGCCTTGTGAGGACGAATAGGACGTCTTGCATCATGCTAAAAATCGTGAAAACTTAAAACGGAACTCATACTTATTTGTGTGCTCTCTAAGGTAACATATTGCTAATTTGTTTTGTCCTGCCTAGCCTCTCAAGTGTAGATATGTTGTAATCCATAATTTGTTGTGGCTGTTGCGTAGATTTTGCACCCTGTCCAAGAATCTTTTGTCTAGGAGATCTCTTGCCAAGTTGCTCCACATCTAATCTAGTTCCTGCTCGCAAAAGTTCACAGTCATAGCTTTGGTCTATCTCAAGTTATGCTCAGATTGTGAACCGTTGTCCTGCTGATCTTTCCAGGAACCAAATCCGAAATTCTTGCTTAGTTAAGCACCTTCCTAATCATCTAGCTCAACCTTGCATACCCAAGCTTGCGTCTCCTAACATTGCTGAGTTACTACACAGATGGGGGAACATTTTGGGGATCTAGATTTTAAGTTGTGAATTTTTGTTCACAACTGCCAGAACTTTATGTCATTATGTATGTCTGCTCGTTTCGAGTCCTACATAGGTACACATGATTCCCCATTTCTTGACCACGTATTCTTTTATCATGGACCGAGTCTATCCTAGTACACTCATACCCGTCTGGTTCTGACTTCTGTCGTTATGTTCAGATGGACCCCCTTGAATCTGCGTCGGCCGATGTGGAAGCATGGACTCTCTTGAACTACCTCGAGGAGGGTGGATTTCCTGCACTCTTGTGGGACACCCCCGAAGGACATCGGGTACACTGCGTACCCAGAGTACTCGACGCGTGAGGTCATGACCACTGGCCAGCTCCTTCGTCGTGAAGTGAAAGTGAAGATTTCCGTGTGCCCGACCAATCCTGCTTGGTAAGAGTGGGAGTGTAAGGCATAAGGACGGAACCTGGCTGACACTATGCAGAAGGCTGCTCTTGAAGCGCTCGCAACATTTTGTGGGAAACACCCTGACGAAGTAGCCGGCTCTGCAGCCAAAGTGATTCCTGTACCTGAGCGACACACTGTACCTTGTGTCGAATGTGAAGCTTTTCTTCCAGCTCAGGGCAACTCTCACTATAGTTCCGATCTCGTCACCTCAGTTCGTTTCTCGGAAGCCATGTACGACACCTACCGACGGATGGTGGGAGAAAATGTATTCTATAGACACTAAATCTATAGGTACCAAGTTAAAGATATGGAGAATACAGCTCAAGCGTTGAAGGAAGCCCGAGCAATGGTAGCTACTCTCAATAAGGAAAGACGTAAGGACAAGGCAAAGATACGAGAACTGAGTGAAGTTATCCATGAGCAAAACTTCTTGTTGCAGCATAATGACCAGTATATGCTTGAACTAGAGAATCAACTGGAAGCTATAGCTGCTCCACCTCCGGAACCTATCATTCCCGTACCAGCAGAAGAAGAAGGTGTTGAGGACGTCCAAGGAGAATCTGGAATAGAGTATGGACCTGGGTCACCATAGTTCATCGGCATGGAAGACCCAATCCTAGGAAGTTGGTATGTTTGGAATAAAAGTTCTGGGTCATACGAGTGTAGTAGTCGTAAGGGACCCTAGTATGCAGCTGTGTTGGTTAGTTGTTGTGGTTGGTTGAACTAGGAGCTTCTTTTGTGTAGCTAGTCTGCATTGTAATCCCAAACATTGTTTTGGTAATACCGAAAGCCCCTCATCGATGTAATGCCTTGATTGAACATCTTTTTCAGCAGTGATCTTCGTAAGGCATTATTTATGCCAGTTATGATCAGATCAAAAATTATGTGGTGAGTCTCAAACTCGTCCGAAAATTTCTTGCCAATCATGATCCAATCGATCTCTCAATCCTGAACTTATTCTTGTTGGCCTTGCTCACAACTTTTTGAATTAAAATGAATGTCACTTTTTGAGTATGCATTGCTGTGACAGAACCGCTCAAATTAATTCCATATTATTGCTTAAACCACTCCTCTTGGTCATTAAGCAATAATATAGAAGTAACTTGTCATCTCTGCCGGGTCACACCTGGTAAATCACTTACATCACAGGATCGACATTTGTACAACATCCTTCAAAGGTTCATTATTACAAACCAAGTCCTTTGCATAAAGGTAAACAGTTCAGAGTTCGAAACATAGCGGAAATAAAGTACTACACGACATAAGTAACATCACATGAGGCCATCTGTGATGCCACTAAGCACTGTCATCCTCCCACTCGTATTCCCAACCGGGTGGGAGAGAACTACGCCACGGAGAGCCATCATCACACACATCATCACCTGAAAAACAACAACAACAACAAGGCTGAGTATACTAATACTCAGCAAGACTTAACTGTCGGGTGAATCGGGAATCACCAAACCTCTAGACATGCAAGGATTTATGGCTGGTGGGTTGTTTTGCTGAAAAGTAACAAAGAGTATGTCCTTACTTTCAAATTTTAGCTCAAATTCTATTCTTTTAACCATTACAAGATCAGCCAACTAATTCAAGCAAGAGTTGTACAATACAAATTAAACAAGTATACAAATTCCTTCTCAATTCCATCATTAAGGGACATAGAGTGGATGGTTATGTAGTATCAGATAACGGTGAGAGGCCAACGATCGATCACTTAGTAACCTTGCAAGGTGGACCTAAACATACGGGAGAATGCATACCCCAAGAATGCCAGATAAACCAAAAAGGGGTCGGGTATACACCAACCACGCAGTTCCCAACCGTCCTCAGTTCGGGATCAAGTCCACAGTCCCTATTACAAGGTTATCCGGCAACGGTATCTGACTGCCCGAATCCACCTATGTACCACTGCCTAGTATCTGGGGATCTCTCCCGGGTGTAGTGGTAGAGAGTTCCCTTGCCGGATCAGGAAAGTACTAGGCTTACCGGTCCCATTCCCGACAAATGCTTAGTACATTCACAAGCTTAACATTTGACATCTACCAACCGGAGTCAATCCCATGCTCTTACCACATGAGCTGATAAGTTCGACAATATTATGATTCCAACATAAGAGACCTATAGCTCGCGAGTGACGGTCATCACTAGACTTCTACCGTGGTCCTAAGCATGGCAACTAGCTACCTAACATGCTAGTATTTGAACATAGGAACCTAGGATCATGCATCTAAGGTTTCAATTCAACTCCTGAACGTAAATGCACAAGCATTGCATAAAAGGAAAGCTGCAGTAGTTTAACAAAAGTAGGTTATGCTCCGGGGCTTGCCTTCACTGGCAAAGTCAGAAGCGAGATCCTCCGAACTTTGGTTCGAGTCTTGCTGCACTTCCACCACGTTCACTTCTCCCTCAGCTGGTTCCTCTCCAAACTCAGGCACCAGCTCGTAGTTTCCGTCGGGGAGTTCTATACGGCATGCAGATGCATTATGATTCAAGTATACAAACTTAAGAAGTTGAGTTCAGTTCTGAATTCAGAGATAACATAGGTGTTTTTGTTGGCCATATTCACCTTAACAAGTTTCTACTTAAACTTTTCTTCACTAATGATAAGTGGGTGGGTGTGAAACTTTATTCTAGCTTAATGGTGATTGTGTACACATATAAGTTCATTAGTTAAGTGAACTTCATTAGAGTGTTTTGGGGCTGTCCAGAGATGATATTATAAAGTTCAAAATTGAATTTGAGCTGTAGGTGGGGATAGGTCTGTTTTTCATTTACTTGTTCTTTCGAAGCTTGATTACTAGGAAATTCAATCCTGACCAAAATATACACAAACTGGCCATGAAATTCTACCAGCATGCACATAACAGCAATGCATAAGTTCTGACCAAAAAATAGGCAAAACAAAGCTACAAATTAATTATGATAAGTGTAACAAGTTTAGGCTACTAGGAGCATGAATAAATCATAAAACAAAATATACCTTGGATCTGAGGCTATAACTTGGCACACATCATGATAAGGACATATTTAGCTCACACACCAGAAATTACATCCACTGCTGCAGTAGAAATATGGATTTGAATTTAACTCAAAATAGCCACCATAAATTAGCAGGGCAATCTACACATGTCCAAAATTCATCTCTTATTTATGAAGCATACTACTAAGCATTGCAGAGCTACAGCAGAAAGTTGGAAGGCATTTGATCAAAAGATAAATCTAAACAATTCACAAATGGAGAACAGGCTGAAATCAATATAAATTCATAACTGAAGATGCACACATGATTTGAGTGCCATTTTTCTAGACAAGTCTAGGAATGATAACATGGACAACATATCCAAAATTCACATCCAGAGCATTCAAACTGATCAATTCAAGATCATTCAAATTTACTCAAACTGATCAATTAAAGACCATTCAAAAACTACTCTGATCAATTAAGGATTCCAAAACAATTGAGTTTGCATTTTTTTCCGTTTTTCTACCATTTACTACGTAATTTACAAGATTCAGGTTTTTGAACCTAGGGTTTAAGACTCATTTTACAGTTTGGCCCTCGGCTCTTATACGCAGGTCCCTGGGAAGATTTCAATCTTCGCAAGAAGGTCCCCTGTGGCGACGCGAGGCCGGCTGGCGGCGAGGGACGGCCGGACTCCGGCGAGTAAGCGGCTAGGTTGGGGTTTGGACTCACCCTCAGGCGATTGGCTGGGTTGGCTTGGCGGGAAACGGCTCCGGCGACGGTCGGCGGTGAGGGCGGCGGCGGTCGGCCGCGGCGGCCACAATACCGGCGAGCAGGCGAGTCATCCGGCCAATGCGCGTGCACGGGAGCGTTCCAGGGGTGCGGGTGGAGGCTTTCATGGTGCTCGAACTTGAGTGGGGGCGACGGACCAAGGTGCGCACCGGCGAGCTCCGGCCGGCGGTAATGGCGGGCGCGGGAGGCGACGCGGCGGCCTTTGTGCAATGCGAGGGAGGGGGGAGGTGCGTGGGGGCGTCGGGAGGAATTAAGGGTGCGCATGTGTGCCGGGTGGCTCGGCCGGGCCGGGCCCGAGCGAGTGGGGCGCGACGCGTGGCCGCGGCGGCGGGCGCGCGCACGGCGCGGCTCGGCCGTCGGCCGCGCGCGCGTGGACGATCGCGAGGGTGTGTGGGCGTGACGGCGTGGTCTCGCCGTGACGGCGTACGGACGGCAAGTGATGTGGGCCCGGTGCACTGCGCCGGCGCGGCGCCGTGTTGACGGTTAATAGTTGTATCAAAGTTCGTTTATGACTTGCAAGCGGACAAGTCTCCCGTCGTAGTCAAGGGACCCTTCTTCCCTCGAGTGGTGAACCCAAGGTATCGAATCCGTGGAACAATGTGCAATGCAAGGATTCAATCTAGTAAAGCAAGTAAAGCTATCTATTGAAGAGGCTAGTTGCATCTAATCTACTAACTCATAAAGAAAACACATCTAATCTAATCTACTAAAGAGTTAACAAGAGAAAGCAAGAGATAACCAATCTAGAGAATCTAGATCATGCTTATGTTGTAGCTCCAAACAAGATAGATGAAGATAGAAAAGCGAATCTCATTAAAAGCATCTTTAAATCGTGGCCCTCCATCCGACTCCGAAAACGCCCGCCTTCGGAACCCCTGTTCTGTCACAACGTATCCCTATTCATGCGGGTAGTCTAGGGCGAGTTCGATAGAACAAGTTGAAATCACTTGGCCGGTCCGGTATGCACCCCTAGCCACAGCGGCTACAAGAGCACCCTATGTAATCTAGCTATAGACTAGATCGTAGAAGAAGCAAAACCAAGAAGAAAACAAAATCATCGAGAAGGCACTTAATCGCTAGAAATCGGATTCACTTACAAACTTCACCATGAATGATTACATGAACAAGATCACCACCGGGGCCCTCCCTCGATCTTGATCCTCGCTCCGGAGCTCCGACGTGGTCTTCCATGCAAGGTTCCCACGTCGGCTAGGGAAACCCTAGACAACTAGCACGACCCTCATCTCCGAGATGGTGTCCCTCAAGCTTCTCTGCTCCTCGGCGGTGGATTACGACTTGATTGATGCGTGGCTCTCGGTCAGGGGGCTATTTATAGCCTGAGAAGCAATTAGGTAAAAGGGGAGGCCGATTGGGCCCGAAAAGGGCCGGGCCGGCGAGGCCTGGGCCGGCGAGGCACGGGCCGGCGGGCTGGGCCGGCCGGCTCGGGCCCAGTCGGCCCATCTCGTGGCCTGCTTCGCCCGGTGTTGCTTCCCGCGTCTTCTAGATGTTCTCCCCTTTTGCATGTGGGCCCTAGACGTTGGTTTCTCTCCGAATTGGACTCAACTCCTTGTCTTGCAAGATTCAGCACTTTCTTGGTTCGGTCCTCGGAGTTTATCATCTTCTCGGGCTTGGTCCTTGGGCTCTTGGAGTCATGTTCACTTCATTGCTTGACTTGTATCGGGCTTCAAGGTCTTGTCATGAGGTGCTTAATGAACTAATCCCGGAAGTCTTGCTTTCAACGTTAAAACCCTGCGTAAACACTTAACTCCAAAACCGACATGCACAAGTGAACTTGTTATACCACGGGGGTTAGTACCAATGAATAAAATACAAAAGTCATGCCAACACCGAAGGTAAACTCATGGCTAGGTTGACGGATTTTCACCGTCAACATCTCCCCCATGCTTAAACCTTGCTCGTCCTCGAGTAAGCCTTCGATGGATATCATCGTTGCCCATCAATGTTTAAACCTTGCACTTGATCATACATGAAAAAAAACATAATTCTCCCAAAAGTTTAATTCATTAAAGTTCCATAGTGTACTAGCCTTCACCTCTATGGAGGGTAGATTCTTATTAAGCTTATCCCACAAGTATTAACGTGCTCACAAAGTTTAAATAGATCTCCGAATTTTTGAAATAAAGAACGAGATAAGGAAAAGAGCTAAACCAAATTCACAAATTTAAATCACCTTGCATATTTCTCATGAACTCTCATCTCACTTGTCTCTCAAGCCTATATATTCTACTCCTTTCCCTCTCATAACATATATGTGTGGTAGGCTTTATATGGAGCTTTGGGAAAGTTTAGTCCTAACAAGGTTTTATAAATGAGGTGTTGTCAAAACAAGACAAGCTTCTCATGGTCTTACCGAGACTCGTCAAAAAGGTCATTTGAAAATAATGTTAAATCAAGGAGGGGAAAGAGAAAAACACACACACTTTTAGATGAGTGGACATGTGCAAATGGCAAAGAGTGATCCCGAGGCACAAAGGATGTCCTCGTTATCGGATTGCACATGGTTGGAAAATGAGAATGGATCTTTAAAACTTGAAGCCTTGAATGCATTCTTAGAGAACCGGGGAGTTCACTTTACGCATATATTTTTTTTCTCTTTCTCATATTTCTCATTCTTTTACTTTCTTTCTTTCTTTATATATATATTTTTCTTTCTTCTTGTGAGACCCTCACCTTGGAAGTCACGTCCATCGCCGAATTTTTTTTCACTCATCATTTTTTTTAAATACTTCCCTTTGAACTCTAAAACTGCACCGTACCTACCTCCTCCCCCATGCTTAGACGTTGCTCGTCCTCGAGCAAAGAGGCGAAAAATAAGGTAGGTACCGGAAATATTTTTCCTTGGAGAGATACTTGAAATCTTCAATGTCGGCACCGTCTTGCGATCTTCCTTGAATTGATGATCCATTCTCAACAATAGGTTGTGGTCAAGGAGGTAATCACAAAAGATGATATTTGGTTTAAGGGTGGATATCCGGCGAAGTTTGTGAAATCTCTGATGTGGGGATACACAATGCACGGATAAGAGGCTAGCAAAAAGATAGATACGCAAAAACGGAATGACCAGCTTCTTAGTCTCGGGCCAGAGAAATCATGGCCTGCAATAACTCACTCAAAAATAAATCTTGTACACTAAAGTTTATGTACTCAAATATATATAAGGCGCTGGATAGGTTGAGCAACACACAAGTGATATTTATGACAAGGTTAGCAATATTTTTGAGCATAAAAGACATCTTTAATCTATTCATAACTTGAGAGCACATAAAACACTATGGGTCTTTATTTTAATCATAACCTCCGCTAAAGATTAAGCTAGCATTTAGATAATTTCAGATTTGTATTTTTAAGAGAGCACTAGGTTAAACATGCATAAATCAATTACAAAGATAAACAAAGCGGCAATTATAATCATATATCATCATGGCACAAACTTTGTAACTTTACCAAAGGTAAAAACTTGGTGGTGACATTATTCATGATGAAAAAAACTAAGACACACGCTGAAAAATTAAACTAACACTAGAAATTAAAGTAAAACTGAAAATACTACGCATACATAGGCGCAAACAAGCTGAAAATTAAAGAAAAGGGGGTAAAGGAAAGATAGCTAAGGCTCCTCCTCTCTCTAATCTTCGCCGGTGGTTGATATTGATAGTCTTGGTTGTTGTACCCTTACTTGCAATAGGAATGCACCACTCCTCCTATGAATTGTCCGATAGTGCTAGGTGAAGGTGTCCAAGCACATAAGCGACGTTTGCATTTCCTTCACCCATTTGGTTTGCATTGGTTAGGATGGCTGCAATAATTTGCACGTTCCTTGCAGCGTATCCTCCAATGGTGGTCACATTTTGTTGTGGTTGAGGAAGGTGTGCAAATGGCTCCGCAAAGTCTACGTTGGGCACCGCAAAAATGGTGGGGGCATGGCTGCACCACTCCCCCATGCTTGCATTGGTACACCACCGTAGTAACTCGGCGGCGCCGGGGTTCCTCCCAATGGTGGGACATAATTTTGTTGTGCACCTCCTTCTTGGGTCGTGGAAAAACCTTCTCCTAATCCTTGTCTATTATATTTTTTTTCTCTTTGCCGGCACAAGAAGTGCTTCTCTAACCGATCTTCTTCCCCTCAAGAAAAGTCTTAATCTTCAATCCGGAAGGGGCAAATTCACCTAGGCCACTTGGAAGCCTCCTCTCTCATCTTCACTCTTATATTTTCCTTTCTTCATATATTCCTAGGGAAGTCCCGGGTAGGAGATGATTTGGGTTCCTTGTAATACCTGGTATTAAAGAGATAGTCAACATGGAGAGGTAACAACCCGATCTCCCGAATCCGATGTTGCTCACAACACCACCGGTTGATCATAGGTGATTGGGGTTGATTGGCTGCCTGGCAAAGCCGAGTAAAGCCAATTCAACTCCGTGTTTGTCGGTGCGGAATATGGTCCCGACACTAACCAGTAGAAAGCGCCGAGTTCTATCCCTCAATGGTCGATGCTAAGCAATAAGAGACACGGGATTTATCCTGGTTCCGGCCGAGGGGGCCGTACGTCCAGCAGTGGTGTGCTCATGGCACTATATTGCTCAGCACCGGGGGTGCCTGTAGTGGGGCTTCTACAAGCAAGGCGGGAGAGGAAGCGTGACTTCCAAGTCCCTGGTGGAGTGGCTGAAGATATTGTGGGGGAATTGGAGAATGAGTACGTGGTGTGCTGTGTGCTATCTGATGTTTTTCTTGCCTCTCCCCTGCGGCAGGGGGGTTCGCCCTCCTTTTATAGATCAATGAGGAGGCGAATCACATGCACGCCGCGCTATCTAGCTACGTGAGGAAGCACGACGTGCTATGCTGTAGAATGGGCGGCCGTCCGGACGATCCTTGCGGCGATCTGGCCATCATGGCCTATCTTGTACCCGAACAGGTGGCGGTTCGAGGGTTGAAGGGCGGCGGATGGTGGTAACGCCTTCGATAGGCTTCGAGGGAGGTGCGACGTTGGCTTCGTATGGGATACGGGGAGTAGGTAAAACGGCGTCCCTTCCCAACGCTTTTCACGGTCTTTGGAGTCGTTGCTACGGCGCACGGCGTGCGCCCGCACAAGCGGGGACGGCGGCCATCTTTGTTACGGTGGCGGGGATGGTGTTCCACCGGCCTAGCGCCTCCACCTAACCCCGTAGGGTCACAAGAAAGTGAATCGAGGGTGCAACCGGCCCCCTTCGAGGGCTCGGCGCGTTAGTCGTGCTTGGGGAGCGGGCGCACGGCGTCGGGGGACCGACACCGGCCGCGGCGCACGGTCCCTCCCCACGGTGATGGGGATGGGCTCCCCCCCCCGGGGAGTTGGTGCGGCGGCACGGGGCGCGAGCCCCGGCGCATGATGGCGTCGTCCCGCCGGTGTCGGGCGTTAAATGCCCGTGTACGGGGGCCGGCGCACGCGTGAGGGGGCGCCCTCGAGCGTGGCGGACCTCGGTCGAGGGCGGGACGTACCCTCGAGCGAGGCGGAACCCGCTCGAGGGGGGAGCGGACCCTCGAGCGAGGCGAAGCCCGCTCGAGGGGAAGTGCTACCCCTCGAACGGGGCGGAGTCCGCCCGAGGGGGGGTGCGCATCCTCGAGCGAGGCGGAGCCCCGAAGAGCTCGGCGGCGCGAGGGGCGACCGCGTTGGGCGTCCTCACCTTCCTCCATCACCGGCGGATCGTGCCTCGATGGAGAGGCCGCTCTGCATCTACGAGATGACGGAGGGCGGCCAACCCCGTCGAGCCGGCGAGGTCGCGGATGCTCCCGACCCCCTCGGGCACCCGGATGCCGATGCATCCGGACGGGACCCCATGGGACCTCGAGATGCTCCCCACCGGCCCACTAGTGAGTGTGATTCTTGATTTTGTTTTAGTTCTTGGTGTTGCTTCCCGCCTCTTGACGCGTCCTTGATGTTCCCGTATGCGCGTGGTGAGCTTTACCGCCTCGAAGTCCGTTCCGCCCACCCCCCGACTCCCGCGCGCTTGGTCGGGCGGCGCGGCGGCCGGGGAGCGAGGAGCGGGCGGCGCGCGGAGAGGGAGCGCGCGAGGCGGCACAACGAGCGCGCCGTGAGCGGCGGAACGCGGAGTACCGGCGGCGCGAAGAGGCGGGGCTCTCCTCCCGGGGACCGAGGGAGTACTCGTCCTCGGAGGAGGACGAAGAGGAAGAGGGCCGAGGGGGCGGGGCCCCTCCGAGAGGTGGGAGCCCTCGCCCCCGTCGCCGGAGCCGGCTCCGGCGGCAAGGGCGGCATCGCACGGGGCGGGCGCAACGGCGCCCGCCGCCGGCAATCGACATCGGGGGCGGCGCGCGCCGCGAGGCGCCGGCGCGCACCACGGGGGGCGCGCGCGGTGAGCGCGCCCGTGCGTGCGGCGAGCGAGCGCGCGCGCGCGCGGGGCCCGCGCGCGCGGTGGCGCCGTTAGGAGGCGCGGCGGCGGGCGCGGCGGCCACGCCGGCCTCATCCGCTGAGGCTTCGAGGAAAAGGAAGCGCGCCTTTTCCTCCTCGAGGTAAGGGGCTCGATCCCTTACTTGGTTTGATTTGTTGATGATCAGGCGTTCTAACCCTCTGTTTGTGCCTGCGCAGGGTGGTGCCAACTGTGCCTCCCCTCGCACCGGCCAAGGTGCTGAGGACGGACGCGTCCATCCCCACCCGGCGGCGCTCGTCGAGGGCGTCGCGGGCGGTGGCAAGCACGGCGGCGGCGGGCGAGAGCTCGCAGGCGCGGGCCGGGGCCCCGAGGCCTCGATCGGCGGATCGGCACACCACGGGGCGGCCGGTGGTTGCCGAGGAGCGGTCGGTGCCGGCCGTGGCGAGGCGCGCCCCCACGGCGGCGGTCGTGGCGGAGGTGCGGCCGCGGAGGCTGTTGCTACGGAGGCGTGGTCGGTGGCACCGAGCGGCGGAGAGGAGGCGGAGCGGGTGCAACCCGTGGCGGCGCCCGTGGTCGCGAGGCGCGGCTCGGGAGGTGGTGGCCGTGGCGCCGCATCGCGCGCCGTGTGGACCGGGGAGCGTCCCGGTGGTCGATGGATGACCGCTCCTCGGTGATGAGTGATTGACAACGGGTGTTGGACCGACTCTTGGCTTAGTGCGCGGGTGTAGGCCGAGGCCTAGTTCGTGTTGTTGCGAGGTGAAGAACGGGCGCGAAAGGTCTTCAGCCTTGAGGGGCCTCCGGGAGATGGAGAGACAAGTAGGCTCGGTTCGAGGGACCCGGTGGACAGCGGGACTGGGTGCGGGCCACATGGTGGCGACACAAGCAAGACGAGGTCATGGACAAGTTGAGCCGGTGCACGGTGGCGGTCAAGTCAAGTGGTTTGGCGGGAGGCCGGACCGGGCACGCGGGGTTTGGTGGTTTGCCCACAAAACCATCGGCGGACGGTTTCTTGGTTTGGGCCTCAAAACCAAGTCCGAGGGCCCAACACGACGGAGACGGGATCCGGGCGTGTCGGGAAGCTTCGAGGCGGAGGACACGCGGCGGGATCGCATGGCTTGCGTCGGGAGGGACGCGGGGGTGCGGCAAAGGCGTGGCCGTCCGATGGCAAGACCCACAAACATTACCAAAATGCCCCTACGTGGGTTGTATCGCCAGTAGTGTAGTTAGGGGTAGTCAAGTCATTTACCACTCCGGCGGGACCTGATATATAAGCCATGAGTGTGTGTTGATGGCTCTCTCTCTCCGCGACTTAGGGTTTCATTTGCTCCCTCCTCTTTCTCATTTTCGTAGCCTTGTGCATCTTTGTGCTTGATCTTGTGCCCTCAAACGCCGGGAAACTACTTCGATTCGTGAGTTTTCGTTCGGTACTCTAGCTTTTGGTGGTGCTCAAAGGATTCGCGATTCCCGGTGATTTAGGGAGTTAGGAGGCGAGGATTTTTGGGCTATAGCATCCTTGTGTGACGCTTTTCAAGTACCCAAACCCTTGTCTCCACGGCTTCAACCGTTTGGGAAATCCGATGATGATTTGGGGGAGTTGACTTTCGGGGTCGGGCTGTTTTCGGCTACGTCCGCACACGGCGGGACGGTCCGCGAGGACCGGGCGGACGGTCCGCGAGGACCGGGCGGACGGTCCGCGCGACTAGGGTTCGTCCCGTGTTCGTCGTGTTCTTGCTCGTCCTTCGTTTCGATCCGTCGCGATTTTGGTTTTTGGTTGGACGGAGTTTCGGACGGTCCGCGGTGTCGGGCGGACGGTCCGGCGGTGCTTGGCGGACGGTCCGCGTGCTCCCCGCGGACGGTCCGTGGCTCGTGGGTGGCTTTGGGTCGTTCCGTGTGATTTAACGGACGGTGCGCGGCTCGGGCCGGACGGTCCGCGGCTCGGGTGCGGACAGTCCGCGATACCCGGCCGGACGGTCCACGCGGCTCTTTGCGGACGGTCTGCCCCTCCTGCGCGGACGGTCCGCCAGAGCCTGTGTGCTTTGCTTCTTGGTTCGATTCCCTTCCCCCTCCTTTCGTGCTTCCGCGTGTGCTTCAAGGAATCGTTCCTAGGAATAGAGGTTGATCCATAACCTCGTGGTCTTGGCGATTGGTGCGTGATTCGATCCATCGCTTGTGTGTGACCGGGATTTGAGTAGGACATAGGCCGGGTTCTTTGGGAAGAATTTTTACCGGCTCCTATTCACTCCCCCCCACTCTAGTCGCCATCTGATCCTTCAATTGGTATCAGAGCTTGGTGCCGGATTCTTTGCGACTTTGACAAGTCTCGAATCCTAAGATGGCATACGTTGAGCGGGGCGGTCCGCCGCACTTCGATGGCAATGCTTACCACAAGTGGGCGGCTCGTATGATGATTTTTCTTCGAGGAAAGCCTGTTGGATTTTATTGTGCTTGACAAGACCTATGCTATTCGGTCAACATCCATACTCTTATGGTGACCGATGCCGATGCCAAGGCCAAGTATGAGGCTAATGCAAAAGCCGTTGATCACATGTGCGGAGCTTGTGTGATACAGAGTTTGAGTGTGTTCGCCATTTGAATCTTGCTTGGCAAATTTGGGATAAGTTGTTGGTTGCTCACGGTGGTGATAACCATGTGAAGGCTCGCCTCTTTGTCTCTTACCGGATGCAATATGAGAATTTCACTCCACTTCCCGGTGAGGACATTGATGCGATGTTTCAGAGGTTCACCGCCATCGTGAACAACATGAAGGCTAATGTTGAGGATTTTCCGTACTCCGAGCATGATCAGGCTTTGAAGCTCTTGCATGTCTTGGACCCAAATGTTTGGGGTGCTAAGGTTGAGGCCGTCAAGGAGTCTGGGAATTATTTGACCATTGAGTTGGATGACCTTTTTTCTAAGCTCAAGTCGGCTGAGGTTGACAGGAAGTTGCTATCCAAGCATGAGGGCTCGACTGACCATAGTCTTGCTCTTGTGGGAGGATCAAAGGGCAAATCTAACCCTTCTGTCGACAGTTTTCTTTGTCCTCTCTTATGTCCATTCCGGATGAGGAGTTTGATGTGCTTCGGGCGAGGAGGAGGCCGGCCTTGCTTTCAAGAAGGTTTGAACGACTACACGAGAGTCGGAGGAACGCAAGGCGGAGCTCGGGGACGTGCTACAAGTGTGGCAAGCGTGGCCACTTCATCGCCGAGTGCCGGAAGCGGAGGAGAACAAGTACAAGGTGAACGAGTACAAGGCGCGCCCGAGGCATGAAGACAAGTACTCCTCCAAGGGCAAGCACTTCAACAAGTCCAAGAGCAAGGACAAGGACAAGCGGCGGCCAAGCAAGAGCGCCTACAAGAAGAACAAGGCAAGAGCGATGGTGGCCGGTGCGAGCGACGTCGACTCAAGCTCAAGCGAGGAGCGATCAAGCTCAAGCGGCGAAGATGAAGACGCCGGGAGGCGCGGTGGCAAGAAGAGTGCAAGCCGGAACCTCGGCGGGCCGAGCCGTGTGGCGCTCGAGGGCTTTTGTGGCATGGCCCATAGCTCAAGCAGACAAGAAGAGTGTGAAGGAAGACGGCGACTCCGACTCGGAGGATGAGGTCAACCGTGACCCCGACTCTTTGCTTGCCGATATTGCTAGGTTGAATGGTTTGCTTGATAACCGTGATAGTGTGCTGAGAGATGCCAAAAATATGAGGAAAGATCTTAGGGCTCAGCTTGAGAATGCTAGTGAGAAGGTAGGAGAGTTAGAGTCAAAATTGCTTGAATTGAAACTTGAGGATGACTCTTTGAAACTTGCTCCTACCCCTCCTGATGATGTTGAATGTGTTGAATGTGATGCTTGGTTGAATGAGATCAAACTGCTTAATGAGAAGAATGCTTCTATTTTGGCTCAACTAGATGCTCTTAGGACTGAACATGATGAGCTTAAGGCTAGACCTACTTTGCTTGGTGCTTGCAAATCATGTCTTACTATGCATGCTAAGCTTGTCGATGCTCGTTCTATCATTAGTTCTTTGGAGGCATCTTTGAAATCTCCTGTTGCAAATGCATGTTCTAGCTGTGATGAAGTCACTTCGCGTAATCTTGAATACTTCCCGTTTGGATGTCATCTATGAGGAGAATGACTATTTGAGGAAGGTGTTGGGTTGGTTGTACGGGGGGGAACCTCAATTGAAAATCATGATTGAGGAGTTCAAGAGAGCCGATGGTCGTGGTTTGGGGTTTGAGAAGTTGGGTGAGAAAGTGGGAGAGAACAGTGGGGAGAGTGTGTACGAGAAGTGTGTTGAGTCTAACCCCGAGTTTGAGGTGATCGGAGAGATCCAAGTCCCACTCCCAAAAGCACCCAAGAACTCTTTCACACCAAAGCCCAACCACCTTTGCAACAAGCTTGACACAACCCAAGATCCACCCAAATTCCCACCTAAGACAAACGATTTCCAGAAACCAGTGAAGTTTGTGGGTGAGAAGGGTGAGAAGCCTAGAGAGAAGCCAGAGCCAAAACCAAAACCCATCCCCTTCAGGTGTGAGTATTGTGGCAAGGAGAGGCATCTTGCAGAGTTTTGCTACAAGAGGAAGAGGGATGAGAGGCTTGCTAGGGAGCAAGCAAACCGGGACAGTATCGCCGGTCTCGCGGTATTCCGAGCCTAGAGTGCCACTTCCACGGGGTGTGGGAAGTGTGAGGAGTGTTGGCGGGTTCCCACGGAGAGGTGGTGGTGAGAGGTTTGTCGGGAGAGATGATGGTGTGCGTCGTGGTGAGAGGTTTGGTCGGGCTCGTGGTGGTTTTTGCCGGACGTCCTCCTACTCGTCCTCGGTACGGGTTTAGGGGAGATGATCACGGCTTTGAGTTCCGGAGGAACTACGGACCACGTTTTCCCCCTCGTGGTGCTCGTACTCCTCCCATGGGACATGGGAAGTTTGGTGGCAAGGGAGTGATGTTTGCTAACCCCTCTTTTGAGCGAGATGGCTCGACACTGGTTTAACTTTCTTTGTGCTAACCCCAGTGTCGAGTCGCTAGCTCATTCTCGTTCTTGTTTCGATTTGCGGGCGGGGAGGCTTGGAGAACATTTGGTTGATCGACTCCGGGTGTTCTCGACACATGACCGGAGATAAGAAGTGGTTCTCCGGCCTCACCCCGGTGAAGGAAAAGATGTACATTACATTTGGGGACAATGGACGAGGTAGGGTGATTTCGAGAGGGTGTTGTGCATGTGAGTGACAAGGTAACGTTGAAGAGAGTGGCTCTTGTGAAGTCTTTGGGTTTTAATTTGCTTTCGGTTTCTCAGTTGCTTGATGAGGGTTTTGAGGTGCGTTTCAAGTCTGGCGAGTCTCGTTTGCTTGATTCTCGAGGTGATCTTGTCTGTATGATCATCCCCGAGGGTCAGATTTTCAGGGCTGATTTCTCTCGTTCTTTGGGTCCTGCTCGCTGTTTGATGGCTGGTCCTTCTTCTGATTTGTGGAAATGGCATAGGCGGTTGGGACACTTGAGCTTTGATTTGGTTTCCCGCTTGAGTGGTCTTGACCTTGTCCGAGGATTGCCAAAGTTGAAGCTTGAGAAGGATTTGGTTTGTGCTCCTTGTAGGCATGGTAAGATGGTAGCCACTCCCCATCCACCCCTGACCGATGTCATGACCGAGCGTCCGACGAGAGCCGTTGCATATGGACCTTGTTGGGCCGGCTCGAGTTCGCTCGGTGGGTGGGAAGTGGTATGTCCTTGTTGTGGTGGACGATTACTCTCGCTATGCCGGGTGTTCTTCTTGGAGGATAAGAGTGAGACTTTTGGTTTTGTTCGAGATCCGATCGTGAGGTTGAAAAACGAGAGGCATGGGAATGCTATTCGAGCTATCCGAAGTGATAATGGCTGCGAGTTTAAGAACTCTCGTTTTGATGCTTTTTGTCGTGATCTAGGTCTTGAACATCAGTATTCGACCCCTTATGTGCCCCCTCAAAATGGAGTCGTGGAAAGGAAAAATCGGACTCTTTGTGAGATGGCTAGGACGATGCTCGATGAGCACAGGACTCCTAGAAGGTTTTGGGCTGAGGCGGTCAATACAGCTTGTCATGTTTCCAACTGGATTTTATTGAGAGCTTTCAAGAAGAAGACCTGTTATGAGCTTATGCATGGTCGGGCACCTAAGGTGAGTCACTTCCGAGTTTTTGGCTGCAAGTGCTTTATTTTGAAGAAGGGAAAACTCGACAAGTTTGAGGCTAGGTCTAGTGATGGTATTTTCTTTGGATATGCTAACCATTCTAGAGCCTATAGGGTGCTTAACCTTGAGACTAACAAAATCATGGAGACTTGCGAGGTGACCTTCGACGAGACAATGCCATGTACCTCTCTTGGCTTTGAATGTGCAGGTGATGAAGAGATGGCCGAGGACCTCTTTGAGGAGGAGAAAGATGAAGTTGGAGATGATGATGGGGAGAACCATGAGCCTGAAGCTGAGCATGTACCCACTACTTCCCCTACAACCACTTTGGAGCATGGACCGTCTACATCATGGACAACGACGGTGCAACAAGAGGACCAGGAGAGAGAAGGCGAAGTCGAGGGGGAGGTAGTCTCGAGGCGTGAGGCTCCCGGCGAATTCAAGAAGTGCATCCCCCGTCGAAGATCATTGGGAACATTGATGAACGCACTACACGGTCGAGGTCCGGGAATTCCTCTCATTTTGCTCATGCTGCTTTTGTTGCTACTTTTGAGCCCAAGGACATTGGACATGCTTTATCCGATGCAAAGCGGGTCAATTCTATGCATGAGGAGTTGGAAAATTTTGAGAGGAACCGGGTGTGGGAGTTAGTTGAACCACCTCCAAATTGCCATCCCATAGGAACCAAGTGGGTTTGGAAGAACAAAGAGGGAGAGAATGGGATGGTTGTGAGGAACAAGTCCGGACTTGTTGCTCGGGGGTTTAGTCGAAGGAGGGGATCGACTATGAGGATACCTTTGCTCCGTGGCCCGTCTTGAGGCAATTCGGATCCTTCTAGCCTTTGCCGTGGCTAAAGGGTTCAAGTTGTTTCGGATGGACGTGAAGAGTGCTTTTCGAATGGGGTCATAGAGGAGGAGGTGTATGTGAAGCGACCACCCGGGTTTGAGAGCGAGTTGTACCCACACGGGGTATACGGGTTGAAAAGGGCTCGTATGGGTTGAAACGGGCGCCCGTGCTTGGTATGGGAGATTGAGAGGTTTTCTTTTGAGCGAGAGGGTTTGTGATGGGTACCGTGGATAGAACCTTGTTTCTCCTCAAGCATGGAAATGACTTGCCGATTGTTCGGATTTACGTGGATGATATTGTCTTTGGTGGCTCGTCACATAACCTTGTTGCCAAGTTTGCGGATGAGATGAGCGGGGAGTTCGAGATGAGCATGATGGGCGAGTTGCGGTATTTTCTCGGGGCCGCGAGATCAAGCAAGTGAAGGACGATACATTTGTGCACCAAACCAAGTACACGAAAGACATGCGAGGAAGTTCCAGATGCAAGATGTGAAGCCGATGTCGACTCCCATGGGGAGTACGACAACTTTGGATGCGGATGAGGACGGAGAACCAGTGGACCAGCGGGAGTACAGGAGCATGATCGGCTCCCTCCTCTACTTGACGGCGACGAGGCCAGACATACAGTTCAGCGTGTGTCTGTGCGCTCGTTTTCAGGCTTCGCCGAGGACATCACATCGACAGGCCGTCAAGAGGATTTTCGTGTACCTACGTCCGCCCTCGGTCTTGGCCTTTGGTATTCTTCCTCCTCGACTCTGTCTCTTCATGGTTTTTCCGATGCGGATTTTTCTTTGGTTGTCGAGTCGAGAGGAAGTCTACTTCGGTACTTGTCGGTTTCTTGGTTCTTCGTTGGTCTCATGGTCTTCCCGCAAGCGGTCTAGTGTAGCTTAGTCTACCACGGAGGCGGAGTATCTTGCCGCTAGTTGTTGCTCCCGATTGTTGTGGATTTCATTCACTTTGAGAGACTTTGGTGAGGAGTGCACCTAGATCCCACTTCTTTGTGATAGCACCGAGTGCCATAAGCGTAGCCAAAAACCCGGTGCTTCACTCCAGAACCAAACATATAGAAGTGAGGTATCATTTCTTGAGGGACAATGTGGAGAAAGGTACCATTGTTTTGAGCCATGTCCCTACCCAAGATCAGCTAGCCGACATCTTTACAAAGCCTCTCGACCAAGCTACATTTGTGCGCTTGCGGGGGGAACTTGGGGTTTGTTGCCCTTTCCAGTTGACTCTTGGGGGATTTCCTTTTTATACCATATGTATCATACCATGTTTTACTTTGATGTATATACATGTTTTGCTTGATGAATAAACCATGGTAGGATAGCCATCTTGTCATATATCATGTTGCATTTGTGTCATATTGCATTTTAGGATAATGAGCTTCTTTCATATGCCATATTTGAGTCTCTTTGGCTATTTGTGAGATATTGGTTATATGTGTGGAGAAATGGTGATGTGAGGCTATGCTCTTGGAATATTTGAGATATATGTGTGGTGAGCTAGCCCCTTTTGAAATAAATGCTTAACTTGACTAATTTTTGATGAAATATGCTCCACTCGTGTGTAGTTGTGTATCCATGTCACAGTTTGGTCTAAATGTGCTTTTCATGCTTAGATTGTGCTTGGATGCCTTGTTCTTGCATTTGGGCCAAAGGCCGGATATCATTGTGAATGTTTAGCCTATGTTGCATTCATGGGGGAGCATAAGCTTCTTTTTGCCGCAAAGGCACTTCATGTACCATGAAATGAATCAATCTTGAAAAGAAGTGCATAATGCTTGAAAAATGCTCCATCCATCATGTCTATGCTTAAAATGTCTTATCTTTCACATATGGGTGCAAAACATGTTGCATGATGTTCACCAGTGGAGAAGTCTCCCCGAAGTGGACACATGGCTCATGAGCTTTGACATGACATGCTTTGCTTTATGGGTGTTTGCCATGATCTTTTGCTGAGAATTTGATATCCTTGTATGATCTTTGAGTAATATGCATGTTTGTGGCTCAAGTGTGACATGGATAGGCTTTTACATGTGAAGTGAGCCTTCTTTTGGTAAAACTGCTTAAATCTGAAAATTTTGCTTTGTCACATGCTTGTATTTTCATATATTACTTGTGGCAATGTTTTGACTATGCTATGATTCATGTGTGTGATCTTTGTCTCATTTTTAGCCTTTGACACTAGATTTGGCCTATTTGAGAAGCTCATGTAGTTGTTTATATGCGTTGCTTTGCATTTCTGCATTTTCACCTTGATTCATACATTGTCAACAAGGGGGAGAAAAGGTGAGCTTAATGAAAATTCAGAAGAGGTGAGCTGAAATTTGGGAGTTTGCATCCACATGTTCAGGGGGAGCTTGCATTTGTTCAGGGGGAGCTCTCTTGCTGTTTTCGGTGTGGATTTTGTGCTTTGCTTGGCTTGTGACCTTTCTTCGCCTTTCTTTGGTTTTGGTCATGAGTTGAGCTTCCTTGTTTTTCTTTCTTCTTTCTTTTCTCTTTTACTCTGAATTTCATTTCGCGTTGTGTGTTGTCAATGCACTCATCAAGGGGGAGATTGTGGACCAGGAGCGTCCCAGTGGTCGATGGATGACCGCTCCTCAGTGATGAGTGATTGACAACGGGTGTTGGACCGACTCCTGGCTTAGTGCGCGAGGTGTAGGCCGCGGCCTAGTTCGTGTTGTTGCGGGTGAAGAATGGGCGCGAAAGGTCTTCGGCCTTGAGGGGCCTCCGGGAGATGGAGAGACAAGTAGGCTCGGTTCGAGGGACCCGGTGGACGACGGGGACCGGGTGCGGGCCACATGGTTGCGACACAAGCAAGACGAGGTCATGGACAAGTTGAGCGGTGCACGGTGGCGGTCAAGTCAAGTGGTTTGGCGGGAGGCCGGGCCCGGGCACGCGGGGTTTGGTGGTTTGCCCACAAAACCATCGGCGGACGGTTTCTTGGTTTGGGCCTCAAAACCAAGTCCGAGGGCCCAACACGACGGAGACGGGATCCGGCGTGTCGGGAAGCTTCGAGGCGGAGGACACGCGGAGGGATCGCATGGCTTGCGTCGGGAGGACGCGGGGGTGCGGCAAAGGCGTGGCCGTCCGATGGCAAGACCCACAAACATTACCAAAATGCCCCTACGTGGGTTGTATCGCCAGTAGTGTAGTTAGGGGTAGTCGAGTCATTTACCACTCCGGCGGGACCTGATATATAAGCCATGAGTGTGTGTTGATGGCTCTCTCTCTCCGCGACTTAGGGTTTCATTTGCTCCCTCTTCTTTCTCATTTTCGTAGCTATTTTTCTTCTCCATTTTCTCAAGGATAGCATGAGAGCTTCATGAGAGATTTGTTGAGAGGGATGGATGCTAGGGCGGCATGCTAGACCTTGTGAATCTTTCCTGGTTTGTATAGAAGATTCGGGGTTGTTTTTCGTGGCTTTTTGTGCTTGTTTTCGTGCCTTTGTTCCCGGTGTGATTCCGCGGATTTGATTGAGTTTCTTCCCGGATTTCTTTGAGGGAAACATGGATAGATGCCTTGTGCATCTTTGTGCTTGATCTTGTGCCCTCAAACGCCGGGAAACTACTTCGATTCGTGAGTTTTCGTTCGGTACTCTAGCTTTTGGTGGTGCTCAAAGGATTCGCGATTCCCGGTGATTTAGGGAGTTAGGAGGCAGGATTTTTGGGCTATAGCATCCTTGTGTGACACTTTTCAAGTACCCAAACCCTTGTCTCCACAACTTCAACCGTTTGGGAAATCCGATGATGATTTGGGGGAGTTGACTTTCGGGGGTCGGGTTGTTTTCGGCTCTCCGTCCGCACGGCGGACGGTCCGCGAGGACCGGGCGGACGGTCCGCGCGACTAGGGTTCGTCCCGTGTTCTTCGTGTTCTTGCTCGTCCTTCGTTTCGATTTGTCGCGATTTTGGTTTTTGGTCGGACGGAGTTTCGGACGGTCCGCGGTGTCGGGCGGACGGTCGCGGGCTCGTGGGTGGCTTTGGGTCGTTCGTGTGTTTAACGGACGGTCGCGGCTCGGGCGGACGGTCGCGGCTCGGGTGCGGACGGTCCGCAATACCCGGCCGGACGGTCCACGCGGCTCTTTGCGGACGGTCCGCCCCTCCGCGCGGACGGTCGCGAGCCTGTGTGCTTTGCTTCTTGGTTCGATTCCCTTCCCCCTTCTTTCGTGCTTCCGCGTGTGCTTCAAGGAATAGTTCCTAGGACTAGAGGTTGATCCATAACCTCGTGGTCTTGGCGATTGGTGCGTGATTCTATCCATCGCTTGTGTGTGACCGGGATTTCGGTAGTACATAGGCCGGGTTCTTTGGGAAGAATTTTTACGGCTCCTATTCACTCCCCCCTCTCTAGTCGCCATCCGATCCTTCGGCCGCGGCCACGGAGGCACAAGTGGAGGTGCGGTGGAGGCGGCGCAAGGGCCGGTGCCCGCCGGCGGTTCCCGGCGGAGGTGGTGGAGCTCCCGGATGACGACTCCCCCGCCGCCGGGTGGGATCGGTGGGCTAGCTTCCCCACACGCTCCCCGAGCCCCAGGGGAGGGGACCCTCGTGAGGCGGCACGAGGGGCACATGGTGGCGGGGGACCGAGGACACGGTGTCGAGGCCTCGTCCTCCCGCGCCGGCCACCCCGCCCAGGTGGAGGGGGCCGTCGATGATCCCCCTGCGTTTGCTGATGCCCGGGGGGAGCAGGATCTCTGGGGCGAGCTCCGGAGCCACGGCGCCACGCTCGACCACGCGCTGAACGAGGCGCTGCGGGTCCATGGCGGCCCTGCATGGCACGTCTTCCAGGTAGGTCGTGGTTGCTCGTTTTCTTCCATCTCTCATTTTTGTGCGCTGCCTCTGTGCCGTAGCGCTTACGGGTTTTGTTGTGTGGGCGCCAGGAGCTCGAGCGCCGCGCCCACGACAAGTATGACGCCTTCGACCGGGTGAACGCCGAGGTCCACCGGCTCCGGGGAGCGGTGCGGCGCTTGGACGCGCTTGCCGACGCCCTCGGGTCCCCGGGGACACCGGGGCGGCGCACGGGCCATGGCCTAGCGCGACGAACTCCCCGAGAGCTCGAGCGGGGAACCGGCCGCGCCGCTCGAGCCTCGAGCGGGTCCGCACGGCCCTCATCGATCGTGATGAGGCGGCGCGCGGCGCGCTCGGACTTGGAGAAGATGCGGACGCCGGCAACCAATTGGGAGGCGGAGGTGGCCAACGTCCGCGGCGAGAACCGGAAGCTTCGCTCGTCGCTCGAGGGGGCGCGGTGCGGCGGCGCGCCGGGCGAGGAGCGGGCGCGCGGGGCCGGAGCAGCCGGGCCAAGGAGGCCGACGACTTGAAGGCCGCCCTCGACGCCAAGGCCGAGGCTCTCGTCGCCGCCGAGGGAGCGGCTCCCGCCGGAGAGCACCGCCGGCCAAGGGGCCGAAGGGTGGCTCCGGCGAGGAGCAAAGCCGCCCTCATCGACACCGGACGGCGCCGGGAGCGAGGAGCGCGTCGCTCGCAAGGCGGCGCAGAAGTCATTGGCGGAGCGGGACGACAAGCTCTCCAAGACCGAGGGCGAGCTCATTGTGCTCAGCATTGCGAGCGCAAACCAAGAGCCGGCCCTCCGGGGAGCGGGGGCGAGGCCATCAAGCGTCTCGAGCTGGCGGTCGAGGCCGAGCGCCGCGCTCTCGAGATGGAGAGGAAACAAGTCGAAGGTGAGCCACTGTTTGACTCTTGCCTTGTTGGTTTTTCGTTAGAGGGCTCGCATCCCCCTTTCGATTTCTTTCTTGTCTTGGCGATTCCGGGCTTGCGCACCGCCACGGGGCACGCGGTGAGCGGGCCGAGGCGGCCGCAGCTTCCTATAACTCCTCCGAGCGGAGAGCTGCGGAGAGCTGCGCGGTGCGGCCCTCGAGACCCGCCGAGCCGTGGAGGAGGGCGAAGCACTAGCCGGCGGCTCGGCGGCCGCCCCGCCCGCGTGCCCTTGGCGGTCACGTCACCGAGCGGATGCGCCAGGCGCTGCATCTGGGCGTCCAGAAGGCCCTCGGAGTGGTGCGGTCCCACTACGAGGTCAACTTTGAGGCGCTGGCGGAGGGCTACATCGTTCCCTAGGGCGTCGAGGACGAGGTGGCGATGGAGCGTGTGGATGCGCTCGCCGCCGATGCCGCCGGGTCACTCGCTGAAGCCTTCGAGGAGTTCCTCTTCCCGGGCACCGCTGACGCTACCACCCCACCCGCCTGAAGACATTTGGGCGCTAGGCCCATTTTTTGTTCGTGTATCAGTATTCTGGCCATGCGGCCTTGTAAATAAGTACATTATCTCAGTCGTAAACATTTGTTGATACGAAATGAAAACTTTTGCTCATTGCGCTTTTTTGTTTCTCCTTCGTCCTGAGTAGATTTTACTTAGGGGAGTTCGATTTTCGCGGGGGGGCTGCTGGGTTGGAGGCGAGAGAGAAGGGCCGTATCCTCGCGGCGTAGGCTATCTCTAACTCGCGCGCTCCTTCCGTTAGGCCGCCTGCGCCCTGTTCGAATCGTTGCTCGAGGTTGAAGTAGGAAACAAACTTAGCGCGTGTGAGTTGTTTTATTTTTGCGCAAAAATGGGACCATTTTGGGGGGGGTGCCCCCCGCAGTAGCCCCCGAGGGTAACTTGGGTTTCAGGGGAAAGCCGAGTTGCCCTTTCCATTAGACTTGAGGCGTTTACATAGTTTCCACCAACTGGGGCATTGGCCATGTGATTTTTACAACAAAAAATGCTTGGGAATCCTAGCTAGGGGTAGAAACGACGTAGCTGTTGGATGTTCCAAGCGTTGGTGAGCTCTTCACCGTCTTTGTTGGCCAGCTTGTACGTGCCGGGCTTGAGTACCTTCACCACGACGTAGGGTCCCTCCCATGGGGGTGATAGCTTGTGGCGCCCTCGATTGTCTTGGCGTAGCCTTAGGACCAGATCCCCTTCGCTAAAATCCCGCCGGCGTATCTTGCGTGCTTGGTAGCGCCTGAGGGACTGTTGGTACCTTGCGGAATGCATCAAGGCCACGAGGCGTGCCTCGTCCAGCTGATCCAGCGAGTCCTCGCGGGCTCGGCCGGGCCGGCATCCTCGTCATAGCCTCAAACCCACGGGCGAACCATATTCTAAGTCAGTGGGGAGGACGGCCTCCGCGCCGTGGACTAGGAAAAACGGGGTGAACCCAGTGGCTCTGCTCGGGGTGGTCCTTAGGCTCCACACAACCGCTGGTAACTCTTGGAGCCATTTTCGCCCGGATTTGTTCAGCTGGTCGAAAATTCTGGGCTTTAGGCCTTGTAAGATCATGCCATTGGCACGTTCTACTTGGTCGTTAGTCTGTGGGTGTGCCACGGCTGCCCAATCCACACGGATGTGGAACTTGTCGCAGAACTCCAAGAACTTCCGGCCCGTAAACTGGGACCCATTATCGGTGATGATGGAGTTTGGCACTCCGAAGCGGTAGACGATGTCGGTGAAGAATGTTACCGCCTGCTCTGCCCTTAGATTCGTGATGGGGCGCACCTCCACCCACTTGGAGAATTTGTCGATCGCGACCAACAAGTGGGTGAAGCCCCCGGGCGCCTTTCGCAGGGGCCCGACGATGTCCAGCCCCCACACGGCAAATGGCCACGTTACGGGGATGGTCTGCAGGGCATGGGCGGGTAAGTTGGACTTGCGGGCGTAGAACTGACACCCTTCGCAGGTGCGCACGATCTCGCTGGCATCCGCGACTGCAGTGGGCCAGTAAAAGCCCTGGTGGAACGCGTTGCCGACGAGGGTGCGGGGCGCGGCGTGGTGGCCGCAGATCCCCGCATGGATGTCCCGCAGGAGCTCGCGCCCCTCGGGAATGGGCACGCACCGCCGTAGGATGCCGGGAGGTGGCGCGCTTGTGCGGCTCGCCGTCAACGAGGGCAAAAGACTTGGCCATCCTGGCGATGCGCCTGGCCGCGGCCGGGTCCGCGGGGAGTTCCCCTCTAGCGATCCAGGCGATGTATTTTTCGCGCCAGTCCTCTTGGACAGGGGCCGGCTCGATGTCCATCACGTCGGCCTCGTGGGAGCCGTACCCCTCAAGGAGGGAGAGCACGTACGCCTCGTTCGAGGGGTCCTCGTCCATGGGTTCCGCACCCGCTGGATTCGAGGGAGCCCCCGAGGGTTCGTCGTGACTCGAGGGGTAGGGCTCGAAGACGACCGAGGGTTGAGTGACGTCGCGTGAAAAAACATTCGGGGGGACAGTGATCCGCCCGGACGCAATCTTGGCGAGCTCATCCGCTTCCTCGTTGTACCGCCGGGGCACGTGGTTGAGCTCGATGCCGTAGAACTTGTCCTCGAGGGCTCACACGGCTTTGCAGTAGGCCTCCATCTTGTCGTCATGGCAGCTCGCGTTCTTCATGACTTGATTGATCACGAGCTGCGAGTCCCCCCCGCACGTCGAGGCGCTTGACGCCTAACTCAATGGCGATTTTGAGGCCGCAGAGGAGGGCCTCGTATTCGGCCATATTGTTAGACGCGGGGAAGTGGAGGCGCACCGCGTACCGCATGTGTTCCCCGAGGGGTGACACGAAGAGCGAGCCCGCGCCCGCCCCTGTTTTCATCACCGAGCCGTCGAAGAACAGAGTCCAACACTCCGCTTGGATTTGCGGTGGCGGTAGCTGCGTGTCCGTCCATTCGGCGACGAAATCCGCCAAGATTTGGGATTTGACGGCCTTGCGCGGGGCGTAGGCGAGCGTCTCGCCCATCGGCTCTACGTACCACTTGGCGATCCCCCCGCGGCGTCGAGGTTGCGGATGATCTCCCCTAGTGGGAAGGAGGAAACCACCGTGACGGGGGTGGGCCTCGAAGTAGTGGCGGAGCTTGCGCCGCGCTAGGACTACCGCATACGGCAACTTCGGACACGGGGGTAGCGCGTCTTCGTGTCCGATAGGACCTCGCCGATGTAGTAAACCGGCCGCCGTACGGTGCAAGGCGTGCCCTTCCTCCGTGCGCTCCACGACGATCACGGCGCCGACCACCCGGATGGTTGCGACTACGTAGAGGCTGCGGAGGGGTTCGCCGTCTTGCGGCGGCGTGAGGATCGGAGCGTGCGTTAGAGACGCCTTCAGCTTGTCGAGCGCATCCTGGGCCTCGGTGGTCCAGGAGAAGCGCTCGTGCTTCTTGAGGAGGCGATAGAGGGGCAGGCCCTTCTCGCCGAGCCGCGAGATGAAGCGGCTCAAGGCGGCGAGGCACCCCAACACCTTCTGCACCCCTTTGAGGTCCCGGATCGGACCCATTCGTTTGAGGGCCGCAACCTTTTCAGGAATCGCCTCGATTCCCCGCTGGGAGACAATGTATCCCAGGAGCATGCCCCGTGGCACTCCAAAGACACACTTTTCGGGGTTTAACTTGACCCCATTGGCCCGTAGGCAGCCGAACGCGACACCAAGGTTGCCAACCAGGTCGTCCGCCTTCCTGGTCTTTACGACGATGTCGTCCACGTATGCTTCAACCGTCCGCCCGATGTGATCCCCAAAAACGTGCTGCATGCAACGCTGGTATGTTGCACCCGCGTTTCTGAGGCTAAATGGCATCGTGACGCAGCAGAACGTCCCGAACGGTGTGATGAATGAAGTCGCGAGCTGGTCGGACTCCTTCATCTTTATTTGGTGGTACCCGGAGTAAGCATCAAGGAAGCAAAGCAATTCACACCCAGCCGTTGAATCAACGATTTGATCAATGCGTGGCAAAGGAAAAGGAACTTTAGGACATGCTTTATTAAGACTAGTGTAGTCTATACACATCCGCCACTTCCCATTCTTTTTCTTTACAAGCACGGGGTTTGCGAGCCACGTTGGGTGGAACACCTCCTTGATGAATCCGGCCTTGAGAAGCTTCCGCGCCTCCGCTCGATTGCCCGTCGCCGCTCCTCGTCGAAGCGGCGCAGCCGTTGCTGCACGGCACGGGCGTGAGGCAGGATGTCAAGGGAGTGCTCGGCGACCTCCCTCGGGATGCCTGGCATATCCGACAGGCTCCACGCGAAGATGTCGGCGTTGGCGCAGAGGAAGTCGATGAGCACCACTTCCTATTTGGGATCGAGGGTGGAGCTGACCCTCAACGCCTTGCCCTCGGGGGCTGAAGGGTCGAGGGGGACCCCCTTGGTCTGCTCCGCGGCCTCGAAGGTGCCAGCGTGCTTGGCGGCGGAGTCGAGGTCTTCGTTGACCATCTTCTCCAAAGTGTTCACCAGCGCTTCATCCCGGCGCCGGTGCCTGCGTGTTCTACGCACTCGACGTCGCGGCCGACGGTGATGACGCCGTTTGGTCCCTGTATCTTCATCTTCAGGTAGGTATAATTGGGGACCGCCATGAATTTGGCGTAACAGGGTCGCCCAAGTATAGCGTGGTAGGCCCCCTTGAACCCCACCACCTCGAAGGTGAGGGTCTCCTTACGGAAATTCTTCGGGGTGACAAACCAAACTGGCAGGTCGATCTGCCCGAGGGGCTGGACCCGCTTGCCGTGCAATGCCATGGAATGGCTTCGTGCTGGGCCGCAGCTGGTCCAGCCCGATCCCCATCAAGCGCAGCGTATGCGCGTAGAGGATGTTGAGGCTGTTGCCTCCGTCCATGAGGACCTTCGAGAACCGTGCGTTCCCGATGATGGGGTCGACCACCAGCGGGTACTGGCCCGGGTTGGGGACGCGGTTTGGGTGGTCTTCCCGGCTGAAGGTGATGGCGTCCTCCGACCAATTGAGGAAGGACGGAGGCGTCCTCTCCACGGCGAGGACCTCATGCCGCTCCTTCTTGCGCTGGCGGGTCGACATGTCGACGGTTGGCCCCCCAAAGATGAGGAACACATTTTCGACGGCGGGGAAGCCGCCTGCATCGCCATCGCCTCCGTCTTTCTTGGCCTCTGCCTCCTTCACGGCGGCACGGCCATAGAACTTCTTGAGCATATCGCACTGCTCAAGGGTGTAGTTCACTGGGGTCTTGTGGTAAGGACATGGCTTTTTCGGCATGTCGTCGAACACCCCGGGCCTCGAGGGGCCGGTCGAGGGCCCCGTCGAGCCGGGTCAACGACAAGGGCCTCGGTATTACCGCCGTCGCGCCCCGCTCGCGCGCCTCGCGGCGCGGCTTCTTCCCCTTCTTGCCCCGCTTGTCGTTGCGGTGGGGCTCCTTGGACTTGCTGCCCTCCGCGGGCGCGTCCTCCGAGCGCTTGCCCTTCTTGCCGTCGAAGATCGCCCCCACGGCCTCTTCCCCGGAGGCGAAGCTGGTGGCGATGTCGAACAGCTCGTTGGAGTCCGCGGGCGGGCTGCGTCCCAGCTCCCGCACGAGGTCCCGGCACATGGTGCCCTCGAGGAAGGCGTGCACGATCTCGGACCGTGCCACGCCGGGGGAGCTCCGTGCAGCGCTTGGAGAAGCGCCGTATGAAGTCCCGCAGCGACTCGCCGGGCTTCTGTGTGCAGGAGCGCAGGTCCCACGAGTTTCCTAGGCGCATGTACGTGCCCTGGAAGTTGCCCACGAACGTGCGGACCAGATCATCCCAGTTGTGGATTTGGCTAGCGGGCAAGTGCTCGAGCCATGTCCGGGCCGCGTCGCCGAGATGCAGGGGCAAGTTGCGGATGATGACCTCGTCGCTGGTGGCCCCGTCCAGCTGGCAAGCCAAGCGGTAGTCGTTGAGCCACACGCGGGGGTCCGTCTCCCCGTTGTACTTGACGATGGTCGAGGGCTGGCCGAAGCGTTGGGGGAACGCCGCCGCGCGGATCTCCCGGCTGAACACACGGGTCCCTGGGGGCTCCGGCGTCGGGGAGCGGTCCTCTCCGCTGTCGTAGCGTCCACCCCGTCGAGGGTGGTAGCCCCCTGCTGCTCGTGCGTCCGCCCTGCTCGTTCGCCTGGCGTTGATGACGTTGCGGGCGTCGCCATCCCGGCCGCCCGCGTGCGTCAAGGAGCCGCTCCTTGGCCGGCGTGCGTCCTTGGTCGGCGGGTCGCCCCGCCGGTCCTCCGTGTGGACCGAGGATTCGCCTCCTGGTGCAGCCTCGTCGTCCCGCGCATCCTTCTGTTGGCGGATGCGTGAGGCCGAGCTCTCGGCCTGTTGGACGGCCGCTTGCTCGATGAGAGTTTGCACCTCGCGGTGCAGGTCTCGAGCCTCGAGGGTCGAGGGTGCCGGCATGGCCCGTAGTAGCATCGCGGCGGCGATGAGCTTTTGGCTCGCCCGCGGGGGCGCGTCCGCGTTGTCGACGTTGGGGACGGTGTTGATGCGGTCGCGGACCGTCGGCCCGGCCTCCCGAGCGCGTTCGCCGCGCGCGCGGAGGCTTCCCCCGCCATTGAGGCGCGGAGCGGCCCGCACCGTCCCGTATTCCTCCGCCGGCTTGGCCTCGAGCTCGCGGGCTTGGGTCGGCTGTGCGTCGGCGTCGGCCCCGGCGAGAGCGCTTGGCCCCCGCGGCCGGGCGCGTGGCGATCCCCGGGGCGGGCGTGACTTCCCCGTCACCGGCGCCCACCGCACGGCGGCATTAGCCGGTCATTGGTGATGACGGCGTAGCACTCCCGCGCGGGATCGTAACTCCCGGTGCTGGAGTCGTTGGAGCAGCCGAACCAGTAATCCGTAGCGTCGAGAAAACGCCGGAACATGACTGGGTCTGGCACGCCAGAGAAGTCCCACTTCGCGTACCCGTGGCGGTTGGCGGGTGGCAATGCGTCGAGGGAGCCCAGGGACGATTCGTCCCCTGCTGAGGCGCCGGGGTCCCTGGCGACGAAGACGTGGCGGCCAGGCGGAACCCTGCGCATCGTGGTGTTGACGCTGGCGTTGTGGGCCGACGTAGCGCCACGCAGCACGATGGGGATGCGCGGTCGGAGACCGTGCGCCGTCCCCGCCGGGGTGGTGGCGGTCGTGACGGCGGGCGCGCCGCGCCGAGTGGCGGCGCGCTCGGCCCGCGGCCGCTCGGACCGCACCACGGCGCGAACGCCGCCCGGAGCGACGGCGGCGTTGTGGCGTCGACGGGCCCGCGGCATCCGTGCCGCGGGCGCGCGCGCGCCGTGGTGGTGCGTGAGGCGGGTACCGGAGCGGACTCGGGACTGGCGCCGCGCGCGGAGCTCCTCACGGTTGGTGAGGCGCATGAGATAGCCATTCCCCGTGGCCCGAAAGTTCGTGTCCCCCGAAGCGAATTTCGAACCCGGCCGGGAGGGGGTCCGAGCTACCCATGCAGGTAGCGTGTACCACGGTACTCGGTGCGGATCACCATGGAGGGAGTTGACGGAATGACCTTAGGCGCTCGATTGCCCCACGGTGGGCGCCAACTGTCGGTGCGGAATATGGTCCCGACACTAACCAGTAGAAAGCGCCGAGGTCTATCCCTCAATGGTCGATGCTAAGCAATAAGAGACACGGGATTTATCCTGGTTCCGGCCGAGGGGGCCGTACGTCCAGCATTGGTGTGCTCACGGCACTATATTGCTCAGCACGGGGGGTGCCTGTAGTGGGGCTGCTACAAGCAAGGCGGGAGAGGAAGCGTGACTTCCAAGTCCCTGGTGGAGTGGCTGAAGATATTGTGGGGGAATTGGAGAATGAGTACGTGGTGTGCTGTGTGCTATCTAATGTTTTTCTTGCCTCTCCCCTACGGCAGGGGGGTTCGCCCTCCTTTTATAGATCAAGGAGGAGGCGAATCACATGCACGCCATGCTATCTAGCTACGTGAGGAAGCACGACGTGCTATGGTGTAGAATGGGCGGCCGTCCGGACGATCCTTGCGGCGATCTGGCCATCATGGCCTATCTTGTACCCGAACAGTGGCGGTTCGAGGGTTGAAGGGCAGCGGATGGTGGTAACGCCTTCTGATAGGCTTCGAGGGAGGTGCTGACGTTGGCCTGTACGGGAGGAGTAGGTAAAACGGCGTCCCTTCGCAACGCTTTTCACAGTGCTGGAGTCGTTGCTACAGCGCCTGGCGTGCGCCTGCACGCGCGGGGACGGCGGCCACGCTGTTACAGTGGCAGGGATGGTGTTCCACCGGCCTAGCGCCTCCACCTAACCATGTAGGGTCACAAGAAAGTGAATCAAGGGTGCAACCGGCCCCCCTTCGAGGGCTCGGCGCGTTAGCCGTACTGGAGCAGGCGCACGGCGTCATGGGACTGACACCGGCCGCGGCGCACGGTCCCTCCCCACGGGATGGGGATGGGCTCCCCCCCGGGGAGTTGGTGCGGCGGCACGGGGCGCGAGCCCCGGGCGCATGATGGCGCCGTCCCCGCCGGTGTCGGGCGTTAAATGCCCGTGTACGGGGGCCGGCGCACGTGTGAGGGGCGCCCTCGAGCGTGGCGGACCTCGGTCGAGGGCGGGACATACCCTCAAGCGAGGCGGAACCTGCTCGAGGGGGAGCGGACCCTCGAGCGAGGCGGAGCCCGCTCGAGGGAAGTGCTACCCCTCGAACGGGGCGGAGTCCGCCCGAGGGGGGTGCGCATCCTTGAGCGAGGCGGAGCCTGTTCGAGGGGATCTCCAAGAAGGCCGCCTTGATGGGCCGTCGGGGTCCCTGCCGCGTGGGCCGTGTCCTGCATGGTTAGGCAAGCTGTGTTTTGGCTTTGTTGCGGGTTTTAAGTGAGGATTTCCCCGTTGTTTAAGGGGACCCCTAGGGCTGTCCCCGACAGTGTTGGTTATCTTTGTTTCTCTTATTCTCCCAAAAATCCACTTGCACAAAAGTGATACACGTGGATGATGGGGTTCCAGATAGTATTTCTTCGTTGATGGTCTCTTCCCGTGATCATACTCCAAAAACCTTCCCATGTGCCTTCATGCACATCCACTTGTTTCGGAGCTCCCTTTTGAAAATAGGAGACAATCGCCCATGGGTCTATGATACTAGAACATGTAATCGTTTCGAACATGAAAGCCAATCTAATCTATCGGGGATTGTGTTGAATGGATCCAAGGAAGCATTGAGCCCTTACTCCCTTTACGGCATGGTAGCTAACCTTAAGCATTAAAGTATTTCCAACAAAAGACGATAGATAGATAATCCAACAAAGTGTGATTACATCTCAAGATCGATTGCAACCCATGGATGAAAGGAGATTACCCCATCAAGGTGCTAGAAATAGCATCATTGATCAAGGTTACCCTTCCGACGGTGTCTTCCTTCTTCTCCACTTGTGGGCTCCCTCCAAACGGAATGAGAGACTCAGCACTCCTTCATCAAGGGTATGCGCCATGGTCATGAAAATTTCCTAGGCGAATTCCTTGTGGGTGTTTGCCGACACTCCGTTAGAGAATTGCACCGGTGTCCCGTATGAAACCCAATATGTGGAGAGCTTGGTCGTCGATGTCGACGTTCGCTACAAGCCTCTACCCAAGGCGAGCGAGCTTCTTCTCCTCCTCCTCCGTCGTGATGATAAACCCATTCGAATGACACGGAGCGCATGGAGGTGGAGCGGGTGATCGTGTCAAGTGGTGAGGTTGGACAGGCGGCTCCTCCATATGTTATTGAAGTTTGGTAAACCTAATAAACGAGTTTCGTGTGGCCCTCATGCCACCGAGGAGAAGAGTGTGGTTCCTCCTCGACGGTGTCGTGTCCTCCTCCATACTTTGAGGAAACTCGGAAACCAAGTGCCTCCTCGAAGGGGTTGATGGCTTAGACGACGATGATCCCTTTTTCTTCGGTGAAAAGGCTTGTAGTTTTCTTCCATGATTGCAGCACTCTCCCTCACAAATATATATCCGGGGTTTTCACCCGGTAACAAGGTACACAAATATTATTTTGGATTCTGGACTTTGAGTGGATTAAGGATGTGATTTGTTGCACGAAACAAACGCGGTGGATGGCTAAGTCTAAGGTGATTCCGGCCTACAAACTAGAGCACACGAACAAAGAGCTGGATGGGAGACTTACCTCTCTCCTCCTCTTGGCTCGGTTCTTCTCTAGTGCATGCATGCTTGTTGCTTTGTGACCGCGTACTCCTTCCAAACGTTCCTGTCCACTCCTTCGCTTGCATTATTGCTCCATCCACTTGATGTTTTAGCTTGATTCACTTCCATACTCCCTTGCCTCACATACATCCATGATATTCCTACAAAACAAGGCCTTGGCTTCCCCCCATGCTTGTACTTTGCATGTGGTTTGATAAAAGATGTTGGAGGGGCATCCGTGATGTATCATGGTGCATGTATGGTCAAGTTAACTTGATTGCCTCCCTCTAAGCATGTTTTAAGGCTAAGCACTACTCTAATTTTGAAATTTAAAAAATATTTTTCAGAGACATGCAAGAGCTCAAGCATAAATTTAGAGAAGTTTTTAACCCATTAAAAACAAATGTAAGTCGAAAATATTTTCCGACTACATTGATATCGGTCTCACCGGTATTGTTTGCCTTCATTAGTTGAGAGCAAGCTTTTCCCGGCTTGATCATGGGGGCATAGGTTTAGGTCCTAATTTTGATTAGATGAGAGAGATTTTGAATGAAATAAAATTAAGTGAGGCTTAGAAAAATTCAAATCTTAGAGAAACCAAGGATATGGATTTTTAAACCAACCAAAAATCAAGTTTCTAGGTTGACGCGAGTCCTACCACATGCTGAAATTTAAATAACATCTAGATACAAGTCGTGGCTCTACTCGAGTGTTTTTAGCATGAAAAACAAGTCAACCACAGCACCATAATGAGGGTGAAGGGTTGAGTTAGGTTCTGAAATTTTTTTTTGGTTGTGGTTTCTCGAAAAAAAAGCAAACAATCACATAGGCTGGTTCATGTAAAGGGTTTATGATCAAGCAAAATATTCAACCAAGAATTATGTCTCTAATATTGTTCAACCATACTAAGTCTAATGTTTTGCGTAGTAAAATTCAAAACTGAATTAAAAGACTCGAAAAACCTGAAATTGGGTTGTCCTCCTGGTAGCTTATTCTTGACTCGACGAAACGGGTTGCCTCCCGCCTAGCGCTTCGTTTATAGTCCATGGCTAGACTTCTTCACTTGATTACTCCGGATCAACGCTCTTTGCGGGCGTTGCAATCTTGGGTACCCACTTTGGCTTAGTCATTTTTTTTTGGTCTTCACAGGCTGGCTTTGTCCTGCGGTCTTGACGGATGCAACAACTTCCTTCATGTAGTGGCTCGGTATCTCAAACTCCGGTCCTTCGGTCGTGATCTTCATGGTCTCCTAGTGTGATCCTTCATCTCTCCCGAATGAGTTTGAGTAGCCTTCGCTGTCTTGGGACCTTGGAGTTGTCTCGGATATTCTTCATTGTTACCCATCGGGCGCCCGGCAAGTTGTCCCACTTGCGTCTAGCATCTTTATCACGATGAACACTTCATATATAGAGCTTCCAACCTCCGTCACCTTGCCATCTAAATTCTTCAATATTTTCTCCATAGCCTCGAACTTAGTGACTGCGTCCTTGTTGATCTTAGCTTGCTCGTCCATCAAGTCCTTGAATTGTGCACAAAGAGGAACCAAAACTTGAATCGACGAACTTGCATTTAATCGGGGTTACCTTGGACATGGTCATACTCCACACACTCCTTGCATGTGGATCTTGCTTCGGCAGCCTTTAGGTGTTGAGCTTCTTTCTCCATCTCCATCTTCTCCATCCTCCTCTTAAGTAAACCGATATGCCACTCAAGGAATCCGGCTCGTATGCATTCAGCTCTCACAATCGTCATGCGGATAGTTGAGACCTTGATCTTGAACGGCCTCCCGGCGTCTTGAACGTTTATGATAGGTAGATCAACGATGCCCGGGGTGCGTAGCGCTCCGGTGGTTGAGGTTGATCTCCCTTTGGACTTGGAGGTGGTGATTCCCTTGGAGATTTCGACGGTCCTTCGACATCACTATTTAGCTTGTGTTGCACGTCTCCTTTGCCTGTAAAGTTTTCCTGGATCATCCACAAAAAGTTTGGGCTTCTCGGAGAGGTAGCCAACCATCTCCGGTTAGGGTTAGCAATAAAACAAAAATCTAAAAAGAAAAGAAAAATTAGGGTTAATCAAAACTAGATTAGATTGACTCTTTTTTTTCTTTTTTTGGGGATGATCAAACATAAGAGATGCAAAAGAAAATCAAAAGAAAAACTGAAAGATAAGCGATACTAGATCGGATCTTGATTGCTTGTTCCCCGGCAACGGCGCCAGAAAAAGGGGCTTGTTGACGGTTAATAGTTGTATCAAAGTTCGTTTATGACTTGCAAGCGGACAAGTCTCCCGTCGTAGTCAAGGGACCCTTCTTCCCTCGAGTGGTGAACCCAAGGTATCGAATCCGTGGAACAATGTGCAACGCAAGGATTCAATCTAGTAAAGCAAGGTAAAGCTATCTATTGAAGAGGCTAGTTGCATCTAATCTACTAACTCATAAAGAAAACACATCTAATCTAATCTACTAAAGAGGTAACAAGAGAAAGCAAGAGATAACCAATCTAGAGAATCTAGATCATGCTTATGTTGTAGCTCCAAACAAGATAGATGAAGATAGAAAAGCGAATCTCATTAAAAGCATCTTTAAATCGTGGCCTTCCATCCGACTCTGAAAACGCCCGCCTTTCGGAAACCCCATTCTGTCACAACGTATCCCTATTCATGCGGGTAGTCTAGGGAGAGTTTGACAGAACAAGTTGAAATCACTTGGCCGGTCCGGTATGCACCTCTAGACACCGCGGCTACAAGAGCACCCTATGTAATCTAGCTATAGACTAGATCGTAGAAGAAGCAAAACCAAGAAGAAAACAAAATCATCGAGAAGGCACGTAATCGCTAGAAATCGGATTCACTTACAAACTTCACCATGAATGATTACATGAACAAGATCACCACCGGGGCCGTCCCTCGATCTTGATCCTCGCACCGGAGCTCCGACGTGGTCTTCCATGCAAGGTTCCCACATCGGCTAGGGAAACCCTAGACAACTAGCACGACCCTCATCTCCGAGATGGTGTCCCTCAAGCTTCTCTGCTCCTCGGCGGTGGATTACGACTTGATTGATGCGTGGCTCTCGGTCAGGGGGCTATTTATAGCCTGAGAAGCAATTAGGTCAATGGGGAGGCCGATTGGGCCCCGAAAAGGGCTGGGCCGGCAGCCCTGGGCCGGCCGGCCTAGGCCCAATTCGGCCCATCTCGTGGCCTGCTTCACCCGGTGTTGCTTCCCGCGTCTTCTAGATGTTCTCCCCTTTTGCATGTGGGCCCTTGACGTTGGTTTCTCTCTGAATTGGACTCAACTCCTCGTCTGGCAAGATTCAACATTTTTCTGGTTCGGTCCTCGGAGTTTATCATCTTCTCGGGCTTGGTCCTTGGGCTCTTGGAGTCATGTTCACTTCATTGCTTGACTAGTATCGGGCTTCATGGTCTTGTCATGAGGTGCTTAATGAACTTATCTCGGAAGTGTTGCTTTCAACGTTAAAACCCTGCGTAAACACTTAACTCCAAAACTGACATGCACAAGTGAACTTGTTATACCACGGGGGTTAGTACCAATGAATAAGATACAAAAGTCATGCCAACACCAAAGGTAAACTCATGGCTAGGTTGACGGATTTTCACCGTCAACACGCCGACGGCGCGATGTCACGCGTGGGGCGCGCTCCGGCATCCCAGCTCACAAACGTTTCACTGTGCCCGACTTTGACTGATTCAAACTCACAAAATTCGAACTAAAGTTCAAATTCGCCAAGTACGGAAGTTGTAGACCAGCTAGCCCTCTCCAACTTTCGTAAAGGCCGACCGGTCAATTTCTCAATGGATTTGGAGATAATCATCCTCAAAGTTACAGATTTGCATGGCTTGGTCAAACTGTTCAGTAGGACTTTGACTGGGTTTTTGAGGGTTCAAACCTCCGAATTTGAAATGCCAACAATGGAATGAAATGTGTTCCCGGAAAAACTGAACAACTTTGGTGTTGGTCGATTTTGAAGTTCTATAGAGAAATTTTGAGAACGCGCAAGAAAACTAATCCAGCCTTAAGGAGCACTTGGGCTTTGACCACGGTTTAGGTTGTTGACCAAGGTTGTTTGTGCAAAAGTGTGACCCACAGTGTTAAACATGATTAGAGGCTACTTAATCTTGATTACTAAAGCTAGATGATGTCCTAAGCACAATAAACATCAGGGATGTTATAGCCTACCCCCCTTAACAAGGATATCGTCCCGAGATCGGAAATTTAAGACAGAGGTTGGGGAAAGACACTTACGATTATGAACTTGTAAGAATCTCGGATAATGAGTGTTAAGGTAGTGTTCAGTTTCCCACGTGGCTTCCTCTTCCGTATGATGACTCCATAAGACCTTGTACAAGGTTACTGATTTTCTCCTTGTCTTCCTCTCTTTTGTATCAAGAACCCGCATCGGATGTTCTGCCAGCGAAAGATCTGGCTGTATCCATGCGTTGGCTTCATCTACCACTTTCATTTCAGGTTCATGGGTGCACTTTCTTAATTGAGACACGTGGAACACGTTGTGTATAGCAGCAAACCGCTCGGGTAGGCGAATGCGATAAGCAACTGGTCCACAAACCTCTATAATTTCATAAGGGCCAATGTACCTTGGAGCTAACTTCCCAATTACTCCAAATCTTTGTACCCCCTTGGTGGGTGAAACTCTCAAATACACCTTTTCACCAACTTGGTATGCCCTTACAGTTTTTCCCTTGTCATGGTAACTCTTTTGCCTCATATGTGCGGCTTTTAAGTTTTCTTTTATCACTTCGACCCTCTCCTCGGCTTCTTTAACTAAATTTGGTCCAAAGAACTTCCGCTCTCCTACCAGACACAAGTTTAAAGGGGTGCGAAATCTTCGCCCATAAAGAGCCTCAAAAGGTGCCATCTTCAAGCTAGCCTGATACCTGTTATTGTAAGAAAATTCTGCCAGGGCTAAGCATTTGTCCCAACTCTTGTCAAAGTGAATGATACATGCCCGAAGCATGTCTTCAACAATTTGGTTGACCCTTTCCATCTGTCCAACCGTCTGAGGATGATAGGCGGAACTACGGATTACCTTTGTGTGAAAGTCTAGTGAGCAAGTTGGGATTACATACTTGTAATACCAAAGATTCCTTCGTAGTAGCCATGGCGGGGGCAAGAATCCTCACCAACACTGTAACCAAAGCTGTTCATTTGCAGCTTGGCAGCAAAACTTTCTTAACCAACCTGATTCATTTGGGGTTGGGAGGTCTAGATGTGATCCTAGGAATGAATTGGTTGACCCAACATCAAGTTGTATTGGACATTGCCACTAGAATGATAGAAATCCATTCCCCTACCAGTGGTCATACTATCTTGTACCTACCCAAGGTAGAAGGCACAAATCCTTGTTCCTATGCTTCCGTAACCATCCAACTAAAAGACATTCCAGTAGTGTGCGAGTATCCAAACGTCTTTCCCGATGACTTGCCTGGTATGCCACCAGACAGGGACGTCGAATTTGTCATAGAACTTCAGCCAGGCACTGCACCTATATCTAAAAGTCCTTACCAAATGCCACCTAAGGAACTGGCTGAGTTGAAGGTGCAGTTGCAAGAATTGCTTGATAAGGGGTATATCCACCCAAGTTCTTCTCCTTGGGGAAGCCCCGCTCTTTTTGTGAAAAAGAAAGATGGTAGTTTGCAGATGTGTGTTGACTATCGCCCACTCAATGCGGTGACAATTAAGAATAAATATCCATTGCCCCGCATTGATGTGCTCTTTGATGAATTAGCTGGTGCCAAGGTCTTTTCCAAGATTGATCTTCGATCAGGCTATCATCAAATTAAAATTAGGGCAAGTGACGTACCAAAGACAACCTTTTCCACTCGATACGGACTTTTTGAATTCCTAGTAATGTCTTTTGGTCTCACCAACGCACCTATTTATTTCATGTACCTTATGAATTCAGTCTTCATGAATGAACTGGACAAGTTCGTAGTGGTCTTCATCGATGATATTCTCATTTATTCCAAGAGCAAAGCCGAGCATGCGAAGCATCTTCGTATTGCCTTGCAGCGATTAAGAGATCACAAACTCTATGCCAAATTCTCTAAATGTGAGTTCTGGCTAGATAGTGTGAAGTTTTTGGGTCACACTATTTCCAAAGAAGGTATCTCTGTGGATCCTAGCAAAGTGCAGGAGGTCATGGATTGGAAGCCACCCAAGTTGGTACATCAAATCCGTAGTTTTCTGGGTCTAGCAGGCTATTATCGCCGGTTTATTCCAGATTTCTCCAGAATAGCTAAACCCATGACTGAATTATTGAAGAAGGGTGTCAAGTTTGTGTGGAGTGATGAGTGTGACCAAGCTTTCCATACCTTGAGAAAACACTTATCCTCAGCTCCCGTGTTGACTCAATCGGATATGTTAAAACCGTTTGAGGTGTTTTGTGACGCTTCGGGCACTGGTCTTGGTTGTGTGGTTATGCAAGACAACCAAGTCATTGCCTACGCCTCACGGGCACTTCGACCTCATGAGAAGAACTATCCTACTCAAGATCTTGAGCTAGCAGCAGTCGTGCATGCCTTAAAACTTTGGCGGCACTAATTGATGGGTAATCACTGCAGTATCTACACCGACCACAAGAGTCTCAAGTATATTTTTACTCAATCTGATCTGAATATGAGGCAAAGAAGATAGTTGGAATTAATCGAGGATTATGATTTGGAAGTCCATTATCATCCCGGCAAAGCTAACGTGGTTGCAGATGCGCTTAGCCGCAAGCATTGCAACTATGTGACATTAGAGCCGAATAATGAGACTTTATGTGAAGAAATGAGGAAGCTTAGCTTGGAAGTGGTCGAGCATGGCAGGCTTCATGTTGTCTCGATCGAATCTCCTATCCATGAGGGAATTTCTATAGCTCAACTCATTGATGAAGAGGTTCCGAAAACCAAACAGAAATTGGAAGAAGGAGACCCCAAGTTTGATTGTTTCCAGAGGGACGACAAGGGAGTTGTTTGGTTCGGACAAAGACTAGTGGTACCTCAGGATCAAGACCTAAAGAAGGAAATTTTAGATGAGGCCCACCTCTATAAGTTAACCATTCACCCTGGAAGTACCAAAATGTACCGAGACCTTAGAGAAAACTTTTGGTGGTCAAATATGAAGGGCGAAATAGCCGAGTATGTGTCTGGATGTGATACATGTCAAAGTATCAAGGCTAGTCACCTAAAGACCGCAGGTCAAATGCAACCATTGTCCATTCCTGCATGGAAGTGGGACGATATCAGCATGGATTTCATTGTCGGATTACCGCTCACGCCCCGGAAGCATGATTCCATTTGGGTAATAGTGGAGCGGCTTACCAAGACAGCTCACTTTATCCCCGTTCACACTACCTACTCAGCTGAGCGCTACGCGGAAATCTATATTGATCTTGTGGTGCGCTTACACGGTGTCCCCAAGTCTATCTTGTCAGATCGAGGCACTCATATCGTTGCTCGCTTTTGGGAACAAGTGCACGAATCCTTGGGAACCAAGCTAATCCATAGCTCCAGCTATCATCCTCAGACCGATGATCAGACGGAAAGAGTAAATAAAATAGTAGAAGATATGCTGAGAGCTTGCGTCATTCATTTTGACAAATCTTGGGATAAATGCCTAGCTCTAGCAGAGTTTGCTTATAACAATAGTTATCAAGCTAGTTTGAAGATGGCCCCGTTTGAAGCTTTGTATGGAAGAAGGTGTCGCACCCCTTTGAATTTGTCACAAGCGGGTGAGAGAACCTTGTTTGGTCCTAAGTTAGTACAAGAAGATGAAGAGAAAGTGAGTGTGATTAGAGAAAATCTGAGAGCAACTCAGATGAGGCAAAAGAGTTACCATGATAAAGCTAAAGCTCCCCGAGAGTTTGAAGTTGGTAATTATGTATACCTAAAGGTATCTCCGACCAAAGGCGTACAACGCTTTGGAGTAAAAGGGAAATTGGCTCCACGCTATATTGGTCCTTATGAAGTCACTGAGAAGTTTGGTACGGTTGCCTACCATATTCGACATCCGGACCGATTGTTTGCAGTGCACGACGTGTTCCACGCCTCGCAATTGAAGAAGTCTGAGCAAATCCCAAAGGCACAAATAATTGAAGAGACCAATGCAGAAATAGAACCGGATCTATCCCTAGCAGAGTATCCAACGAGGGTATTGGATCATAAAGAAAGACAAACTAGGAGACAAAAGGTGAACATGTACAAGATACAATGGAGTCACCACACGGAAGAAGAAGCTACATGGGAGACCAAGCAATTTCTAAACACCAAGTACCACGACTTTCTTGCAAGGCAAACTCGTGAGTGAATCTATTCCTGTACTCTTGATTTCGAATCTCGGGACGAGATTCCCGTTAAGGGGGGTAGGCTGTAACACCCTGTGTTTTTGCTCAGTGGTGATTTGTGATATTGACCCTCTTAACACCTCCTTAACCACCCTTGAAGAGTCCTAGGTTTACCCATGGTCAAAACCCTAACTCAAAAACCCTAATGTCCCTTTGACCCCCTAGTGCCAGTATAGACTTTGTGCACGTTCTCCAAAATTTCCCTAAACACTTCAAAATCACCCAAAGGGAAAAATGTGCAGAATAACAAGGCACACAACTTTGTTGTTGAGTGGCATTGCTAGTTTGGAGGGTAGGGTGGTGAAAATGGCTAATCAAGGCACTGGTTTACTGTTTATCGACGCCGAGATTTTGGTCAAGTTGGCATGATGTTCCTGCTTGATTCCTTGGATAAAACCCCTGCCCGCCTTTGCAATTGCTGTAGAGGGATCCTTGATCTTCAACTTTGCTATAGATTGTAAGGTGCACTTTAGTTTGAAAATCCAGAGAAAAACAATTTGGAACAATGCTTCAGCGAACTGTTTTTCAACCGCGACGCCAGAGCGCGCTCAAGCGCGACGTCGCGCGTGCGCCACGCCGGCCGTCGTACGCGCGCCGCGCGTGCACGCCGAGGCACCGGCGGACCCAGCGGCCCATGCGCCGCGCCGGGAGTGCTACTGTTGGTGACGTTCGCGAGTGCTTGGACGGCGCCAAGTGGCTAGTTCCGACTCGCCGGTGTGCCAACCGCCGCACGCCATTGGGCGGCAGTCGTATGGACCTCCCTGGCCCACTACCTCGGTGGGTACCAGGACCGACTACTCGGTGGGCCCCTAGGACTACCCGACTTTTGCCGCACGGTACCTGATGGCATGAGGCGCAAGGACTACGATGGAGAAGTACTCAGATAGGAAGCTATACATACCATGTACTGTGTAGAGGACTCATAGACGTACACGACTAGTACTCTTCCTAAACCGACTTGTAACCATGCCTCCCGGGCTATATAAGGCGAGGCAGGGACCCTTCTCTCTCAGATTACGCATCAGCTTGTAATCACATCCAATCAATCCAGAGCTACGCATCATACAGGACGTAGGGTATTACGCACCTCGCGGCCCGAACTTGTCTAAATTGTGTGCCATGTGTCTCTTCCTTCGAGTTAGCGATCTCGGCAAGGCCACATTCATCTACCTCTGGTAATCCCCTTGGTATGTTGCCAGTCTAAAACACTAACAGCTGGTGCGCCAGGTAGGGGATCTCGCCGAAGATCATATGGCGAACTAGACGACTTCCATCTTCATCTAGCCAACCATCGCCTTCAACCACGGTGATACCTTTGTCTTCGGCTCCTGGGTCTGCATTGCTGACGGCGCCGGATCCTTCCAACGCTGCCTCACCATGCCGCCCAACCCGAAGACTGGGTTAGTGACGCTTCCCAAAGTAGTCACGGGCAATCTCGCCGGAAAATTCGGCGAAATTTCGCTCTACAACCAACACGCAGACTTCGAGCTCGGATCCAAGTCCAACTCGAACTTGACGTGCCCGTGGGCTATCATATGCGAGTCGGCTACCCAGCCATCGCGTGCGGCCTCCCCACTTCGTGAGCGCTTCACATGCGGCCCTCGCAACGCCATCAGGGCCCACGCGAAGGCTCCCACTACGCGCTGGGCCGGCAAGGAGATCGTACCCGAGTACGACTCGGACTCCAACCCTCTCTCCAGCTTCTACTCGGACTCCTCCTACGAGTTCGACTTCGGGTCGGACCCTGATGAGCTCAAGTCCGAGAACATACTACAGAGCAACCCTTGTCAGGACCAGCTTTCGGCCTGGTTATAACATCTACACCCTCCGGGAGATTCGTCTATTGGCCAGACCGCAAGCTCGCAGACCTGACAAGAGGGAACTCACGCGGCGTCGCCTACCTCGACTCACTTCCTTTACAAGAGGGAACACCGCTCGCTCCAGCAGGGGAGCACACTCCGACAGAGGTGGCAACCAGTGACTCCAGCCTTGGCACTCCTGACCAGCATGTCTTCATGACTACCAATGAGATGCCAGGGCCCTTAGGGACAGTCCCTGACCAATATCTCGAGGACATCTCAGCGGACGAGTGAGGACCAGGGGCATCCCGGTGGTTGATGGATGACCGCTCCTCTGTGATGAGTGATTGACACGGGTGTTGGACTGACTCTTGGCTCAGTGCGCAGGTGTAGGCTGCGGACTAGTTCGTGTTGTTGCAGGTGAAGAACGAGCGTGAAAGGTCTTCAGCCTTGAGGGGCCTCTGGGAGATGGAGAGACAATTAGGCTCGGTTCGAGGGACCCGGTGGACGGCGGGACTAGGTGCGGGCCACATGGTGGAGAGACGAGCAAGACGAAGTCATGGACGATTGAGCGGGTGCACGATGGCGGTCGAGTCAAGAGGCTTAGCAGGAGGCCGGGCCGAGCACACGGGGTTTGGTGGTTTGCCCACAAAACCATCGGAGGACGGTTTCTTGGTTTGGGCCTCAAAACCAAGTCCGAAGGCCCAACACGACGGAGACGGGATCCGGGCGTGTCGGGAAGCTTCGAAGCGGAGGACACGCGGCAGGATCGCATGGCTTGCATCGGGAGGACGCGGGGTGCGGCGAAGGCGTGGCCGTCCGATGGCAATACCCACAAACATTACATAAATGCCCCTGCGTGGGTTGTATCGCCAGTAGTTGAGTTAGGGCTAGTCGAGTCATTTCTCACACCGGCGGGACCCGATATATAAGCCATGAGTGTGTGTGGATGGCTCTCTCTCTCCGCGACTTAGGGTTTCATTTCCCCCCTCCCATTTCTCTTTTTCCTAGACTATTTTCTTCTCCATTTTCTCTAGGCTAGCATGAGAGCTTCTTGAGAGATTTGTTGAGAGGGATGGATGTTAGGGCGGCATGCTAGACCTTGTGAATCTTTCCTGGTTTGTATAGAAGATTCGACGTTGTGATTTTCGTGGTCTTTTTCGTGCTTTTTTTTGGTGCCTTTGTTCTTGGTGTGTTTCTGCGGATTTGAGTGGGTTTCTCGCCAGATTTCTTTGAGGGAAACATGGATGGATGTCTTGTGCATCTTTGGGATTGATCTTGTGCCCTCAAACGCCGGGAAACCACTTCGATTCAAGGATTTTCGTTCGGAGCTCTAGTTTTTGGTGGTGTTCAAAGGATCCGCGATTCCCGGTGATTTAGGGAGTTAGGAGGCGAAATTTTTGGGTGTATAGCATCCTTGGTTGATGCTTTTCATGTCCCCAAACTCTTGTTTCAACAACTTCTACCGTTTGGGAGATCCGGTGATGGATTGGAGGAGTTGACCTTCGGGGTCGAGCAGTTTTCTGCTCCGTCCGTGCCTCGTGGACGGTCTGCGTGGACCTGGCGGACGGTCCGCACCGTGCATGTTCGTCGCGTGTTCTTCGTGTTCTTGCTCGGCTTCGCTTTCGATCCATGGTGTTGTCGTGTTTTGGTTGGGCGAAGTTTCGGATGGTCCGCGTGTGCCGGGCGGACAGTCCGCGGGTGCCTGGCGGACAGTCCGCGTGCTCCCCGCGGATGGTCCATTATTCGCGGTGCGTCCCTGGAGGTTGTGTTGCCTTTTTCGGACAGTCCGCGACTCAGGCCGGACTGTCCGCGGCAAGGGTGCGGACAGTCCGCGATACCCTGCCGGACAGTCCGTGCGGCCTTTGCGGACAGTCCGCCCCACCTGGCCGGACATGCCGCCAGAGCCTGGTTGCTTTGTCTCTTGGTTCGATTCCTCCCTTCTTCTTTCGTGCTTCCGCGTGTGCTTCAAGGATTCGTTCCTAAGACTTGAGGTTGATCCATAACATCGTTGTCTTGGCGATCGGTGTGTGATTCGATCCATCGCTCGTGTGTTACCGGGTTTTGTCTAGGGTATAGGCCTGGTTCTTTGAGAAGAATTTTTACCGGCTCCTATTCACTCCCCCCTCTCTAGTCGCCACCCGATCCTTCAATTGGTATCAGAGCCTGGTGATGGATTCTTTCTGACTTTGACAAGTCTTGAATCCTAAGATGGCGTACGTTGAGCGGGGCGGTCCACCGCACTTCGATGGGAAGGGTTACCACAAGTGGGCGGCTCGAATGATGATCTTTCTTCATGGCAAGTTGTTGGATTTCATTGTGCTTGACAAGACCTATGCTATTCCAGCCAACATCCATACTCTTATGGTGACCGATGCCGGTGCTAAGGCCAAGTATGAGGCAAATACAAAAGCCGTTGATCACTTGGTCTGGAGCTCGTGTGATCCTGAGTTTGAGCGTGTTCGCCATTTGAATCTTGCTTGGCAAATTTGGAGAAGTTGTTGGTTGCTCATGGTTGTGATAACCATGTGAAGGCTCGCCACTTTGTTTGTTACGAGATGCAATATGAGAACTTTACTCAACTTCCCGGTGAGGACATTGACGCAATGTTTCAGAGGTTCACCGCCATCGTGAACAACATGAAGGCCAATGTTGAGGATTTCCCTTACACTGAGCATGATCAAGCTTTGAAGCTTTTGCACATCTTGGACCCGAATGTTTGGGGTGCTAAGGTTGAGGCCATCAAGGAGTCCAGGCAATACTTGACCATTGAGTTGGATGACCTCTTTTCTAAGCTCAAGTCGGCTGAGGTTGACAGGAAGTTGCAATCCAAGCATGAGGGCTCGACTGATCATAGTATTGCTCTTGTGGGCGGATCAAAGGGCAAAGCTAACCCTTCCTGTCGACAGTTTTCCTTGTCTTCTCTTATGTCTATTCCAGATGAGGAGTTTGATGTGCTGGGCGAGGAGGAGCTAGCCTTGCTGACAAGGAGGTTTGATCGACTACATGAGAGCCGGATGAATGCAAGGCGGAGCTCAGGGACATGCTACAAGTGTGGCAAGCGTGGACACTTCATCGCCGAGTGCCCGAAAGCGGAGGAGAACAAGTATAAGATGAGCGAGTACAAGGCGCACCCGAGGTGTGATGACAAGTACTCCTCCAAGGGCAAGCACTTCAGCAAGTCCAAGAGAAAGGACAAGGACAAGCGGTGACCGAGCAAGGGCGGCTACAAGAAGGACAAGGCAAGAGCCATGGTGGCCGGTGCAAGCGACGTCGACTCAAGCTCAAGCGACACACAGTCAAGCTCAAGCAGTGAAGATGAAGACACCGGGAGGCGCAAGGGAAAGAAGAGTGCAAGCCGGAACCTCAGTTGATTGAGCTGTGTGGCGCTTGAAGGCTTTTGTGGCATGGCCCATAGCTCAAGCAGCTAGAAGAGCGAGAAGGATGAGGTAAATCGTGACCCCGACTCTTTGCTTGCTGAGATCACTAGGTTGAATGGCTTGATTGACAACCATGATAGTGTGTTGAGAGATGCTAAGAAGATGAGGAAAAATCTTAGGGCTCAACTTGAGAATGCTAGTGAGAAAGTAGGAGAGTTAGAGTCTAAATTGCTTGAATTGAAACTTGAGAATGACTCTTTGAAACTTTCTCCTATAATTTCTGATGATGTTGAATGCTGTGAGTGTGATGCATGGTTGAATGAGATCAAGTTGCTTAATGAGAAGAATGCTTCAACTTTGGCTAAACTAGATGCTCTTAGGACAGAATATGATGAGCTTAAGGCTAGACCCACTTTGCTTGGTGCTTGTAAATCATGTCCTACCATGCATGCTAAGCTTGTTGATGCTCGCTCTACCATTAGCACTTTGGAATCTTCTTTGAAATCTCCTGTTATCAATGCATGCACTAGCTGTGATGAAGGTACTTTGCGCAATCTTGAGCTTACTTCCCGTTTGGATGTCATCTATGAGGAGAATGATTATTTGAGGAAGGTGTTGGGTTGGATGTCTGTGCAGGAACCTCAATTGAAAATCATGATTGAGGAGTTCAATAGAGCGGATGGTCGTGGTTTGGGTTTTGAGAAGTTGGGTGAGAAGGTGGGAGAGAACAGTGGGGAGAGTGTGTACGAGAAGTGTGTTGAGTCGAACCCCGAGTTTGAGGTGATCGGAGAGATTCAAGTCCCACTTCCAAAGGCACCCAAGAACTCTTTCACACCAAAGCCCAACCACCTTTGCAACAAGCTTGACACAACCCAAGATCCACCCAAATTCCCACCTAAAACAAATGACTTTTAGAAACCGGTGAAGTTTGTGAGTGAGAAGGGTGAGAAATCTAGAGAGAAGCCGAGCCAAAACCAAAACCCATCCCCTTCGGTGTGAGTATTGTGTCAAGGAGAGACATCTAGCGAGTTTTGCTACAAGAGGAAGAGGGATGAGAGGATTGCTAGGGAGCAAGCAAACCGGGACAGGTATCACCGGTCTCATAGTATTCCCGAGATTAGAGTGCCACTTCCACGGGGTGTGGGAAGTGTGAGGAGTGTTGGTAGAGTTGGAGCTCGGGGTGGTAGGTTCCCACAGAGAGGGGCGGTGAGAGGTTAGATAGAAGAGATGATGGTGTGCGTGCCTTGGTGAGAGGTTTGGTCGGGCTCGTGGTGGTTTTGTTGGACGTCCCCCTACTCGTCCTCAATACGTGTTTAGGGGAGATGATCGCAGCTTTGGGTTCCGGAGGAACTACGGACCATGGTTTCCCCCTCGTGGTGCTCATACTCCTTCCATGGGACATGGGAAGTTTTGTGGCAAGGGAATGATGTTTGCTAACCCCTCTTTTGAGCAAATGTCTCGACACTGGTTCAACTTTCTTTGTGCTGACCCCAGTGTCGAGTAGTTGGCTCATTCTCGTTCTAGTTTCTGACTACAGGCAGGAGGCTTGGAGAACATTTGGTTGATCGACTCCGGATGTTCCCAACACATGACCCGAGACAAGAAGTGGTTCTCTAGCCTCACCCTGGTGAAGGAAAAGATGTACATCAGTTTTGGGGACAATGGACGAGGAAGGGTGATTTCCGAGGGTGTTGTGCATGTGAGTGACAAGCTAACGTTGAAGAGGGTTGCTCTTGTGAAGTCGTTGGGTTTCAATTAGCTTTCGGTTTCTCAGTGGCTTGATGAAGGCTTTGAGGTGCATTTCAAGTCTGGTGAGTCTCGTTTGCTGGATTCTCGAGGTGATCTTGTTTGTATGATCATCCCCGAGGGTCAGATTTTCAGGGCTGATTTCTCTCGTTCTTTGGGTCCTGCTCGTTGTTTGATGGGCGGTCCTTTTTCTGATTTGTGGAAATGGCGTAGGCGGTTGGGACAGTTGAGCTTTGATTTGGTTTCCCGCTTGAGTGGTCTTGACTTTGTCTGAGGATTGCCGAGGTTGAAGCTTGAGAAGGATTTGGTTTGTGCTCCATGTAGGCATGGCAAGATGGTAGCCACTCCCCATCCACCCCTGACCGATGTCATGACCGAGCGTCCGACAAAGCTGTTGCATATGGACCTTGTTGGGCCAGCTCGAGTTCGCTTAGTGGGTGGGAAGTGGTGTGTCCTTGTTGTGGTGGACGATTGCTCTCGCTATGCCTGGGTGTTTTTCTTGGAGGACAAAAGTGAGACATTTGGTTTTGTTTGAGATCTGATCGTGAGGTTGAAGAACGAGAGGCATGGGAATGCCATTCGAGCTATCCGCAGTGATAATGGCTCAGAGTTCAAGAACTCCCGTTCTGATGCCTTTTGTTGTGATCTAGGTCTTGAACATCAGTATTCGACCCCTTATGTGCCCCCTCAAAATGGAGTCGTGGAAAGGAAAAATTGGACTCTTTGTGAGATGGCTAGGACGATGCTCGATGAGCACAGGACTCCTAAGAGGTATTGGGCTGAGGTGGTCAATACGGCTTGTCATGTCTCTAACAGGATTTTATTGCGAGCTTTCAAGAAGAAGACCTGTTATGAGCTTATGCATGGCCAGGCACCCAAGGTGAGTCATTTTCGAGTCTTTGGCTGCAAGTGCTTTATCCTTAAGAAGGGAAAACTCGACAAGTTAGAGGCTAGGTCTAGTGATGCGATTTTCTTTGGATATGCTAATCATTCTAGAGCCTATAGGGTGCTTAACCTTGAGACTAACAAAACCATGGAGACTTGCGAGGTAACCTTCGACGAGACAATGCCATGTACCTCTCTTGGCTTTGAATGTGCAGGTGATGAGGAGATGGCCGAGGACCTCTTTGAAGAGGAGAAGGATGAAGCTGGAGATGATGATGGAGAGAACCATGTACCTGAAGCTGAGTGTGTACCCACTACTTCCCCTACGACCACTACGGAGGGTGGTCCGTCTACTTCATGGACAACGACGGTGTGACAAGAGGACAAGGCGAGAGAAGCTGAAGTTGAGGGGGTGGTAGTCTCGAGGCGTGAGGCTCCCCGACGGATTCAAGAAGGGCATCCCCTATCGAGGATCATTGGGGACATCGACGAACGTACTACGCGGTCAAGGTCTAGAAATTCCTCTCATTTCGCTCATGCTGCATTTGTTGCCTCCTTTGAGCCCAAGGACATTATACACGCTTTATCTGATGCAAACTGGGTCAATTCTATGCATGAGGAGTTGGAAAACTTTGAGAGGAACCAGGTGTGGGAGTTAGTTGAACCACCTCCAAATTGCCATCCTATAGGAACCAAATGGGTTTGGAAGAACAAAAGAGGGTGAGAATGGGATGGTTGTGAGAAACAAGTGAAGGACCGATACGGCGAACCAGAGAGGGGGGAGTGAATGGGAGCCGATAAAGATTCTTCTCGAAGGAGATGGAAACTCCTACAAGATGAACACGGCTTCCAACACACGTCTCCGACTCACTACCCAAGTTGGCCAAGCCCACGTAGCCACTGGAGTGCCACTGGACCTAGGAACCAACACACACAACCTTCCGACCCGAGAACTCAGCGGAACACCAAACCTCGAGTCTATAGACCCACACCGGTCAGACCGGTGAGCACCACCGGTCGAGCGGTCCCCGCCGGTGAAACTGAGCAACTTTCACTAAGTGGCTCTACACCGGTCAGACCGGTGAGACACACCGGTCAGACCGATCACAGCCTAAAAGCCCCCAAGGCACCAAACAGGCCAACCGACCACCAAACTGACCCAAACTCGAAATAGCAGCACCATAGGATAACAACGAACACACCAAGACGTTCACCCGAGCAAAATCCCACCGAGAGTTGCACCGGTCAGACCGGTGTAGCCTGGGCAGCTCGGGATGAACAGCACCCGCGGGTCAACCCCCCCAAATCCAAACCTCGATCTCCCGAATCGCTCCACGGACTTGAACAAGACTTTGGGGATATTAGGAACACCTCATGAGGAGTCCATAGCCAAGTTTAATCCCACCAAAACTCATCCAAAAAGGAGAAATCAAAGAAATCCCGCCAAGAGCACTTCCAACCCAAGAACTCAAGAAACCCCAAAATCGAGCACCTTTACTCACGGATATGGGAGGGGAATCACAGCCCGAAGAACCACGAAGGGTTTCCACAAATTTCCCCCATCAAATTCCCAAGAGAAAGGTCCCCAAAAAAACCCAAAGAAATCACCAAGAGAGGGCTCCGAAAATCATCACCAAGAACAAACGGGGAAAACACATCGAAACCTTGAGGAACCACGCCGAATCATCTATACATGAAATATAGGTTCATACAAGGTCTAGAAAGCCGCCCGATCATCCATCCCTCTCAAAAAGATCTCTCCACGGAGCTCTCTTGCTAGTCCTATGGAAAACCTAAGGAAAATAGGAAGGAAAAAGGGAAAACAAATGAGCTAGGGTTCCAAAGAGTTGGCTGCCATCCTCTCATCTCTTGGGTTATATGGAGGCAACCGAATGTCTAAAATGCCCTTTCATAATAACTAGGGATATAAGCCCCTCAAGGGAGGATTTGGAAGTCTTCATGTCTTCACCATCGGACGGATGCACGGCGACCGCACCCTGCGTAGCCTCGACGCAAGCCATGCGATCCCGACGCGTGTTCTCCGCTTCGAAGTCTCCGGACTGTGTCGTCGCACACCGGTCAGACCGGTGCTCCCCACCGGTCAGACCGGTACCCACTGGTCAAACCGGTCCGGCACTTCTTGCAAAGACCGTCTTCGGTTCTTCGGTCTTGGCTTTGTGGATCAACCAAGGAACCCAATGGTTTTCTGGTGAACCGCCGGAGACCCCGCGAACTCGGTGTAGCCTCCGCCAATCTTCACTCATGACTCGGCTCCCACGTAGTCCCGGCTCGACCTTGGTTTTGAGGCTCTACCAAGAAACCGTCCACGACTTCATCTTGCTGTTCATGCCACCATGCGGCCCGCACTTGACCCCGCTGGCCACCGGGTCCCTTGAACGAAGCCTACTTGTCTTCTCCACACCTGGAGGCCTCACCGGCGACGACCTTTCGCGCTTGTTCTTCACCTGCACCAACACCAGTCGAGCCGCAACCTGCACCTGCAATACTTAGCCAAGAATCAGTCCACACAACATTGTCAATCACTCATCACACAAGGAAGCGACCATCCACCGGTCTTCGAACCACACATGGTCCTCAACAAGTCCAGACTTGTTGCTCATGGTTTTAGTCCGGAGGAGGGGATCGACTATGAGGAGACCTTTGCTCTTATGGCCCGTCTTGAGGCAATTCGGATCCTTCTAGCCTTTGCCGTGGCTAAAGTGTTCAAGTTGTTTCAAATGGATGTGAAGAGTGCTTTTCTGAATGGGGTTATAGAGGAGAAGGTGTATGTGAAGCAGCCACTGGGGTTCGAGAGTGAGAAGTATCCACACAGGGTGTACAGGTTGAAAGGGGCTCTGTATGGGTTGAAACAGGCGCCCCGGGCTTGGTATGGGAGATTGAGAGGTTTTCTGTTGAGCAGAGGGTTCGTGATGGGTACTGTGGGTAGGACCTTGTTTCTCCTCAAGCATGGGAATGACTTGTTGATTGTGCAGATATACGTGGATGATATTGTCTTTGGTGGCTCGTCACATAACCCTGTTGCCAAGTTTGCAGATGAGATGAGCAGGGAATTCGAGATGAGCATGATGGGCGAGTTGCAGTATTTTCTCGGGTTGCAGATCAAGCAAGTGAACGACGGAACATTTGTACATCAAACCAAGTACACAAAAGACATGCTGAGGAAGTTCCAGATGCAAGATGTGAAGCCTATGTCGACACCCATGGGGATTACGGCTACTTTGGGTGCGGACGAGGACGGGGAACCAGTGGACCAGCGAGAGTACCGGAGCATGATCGGCTCCCTCCTCTACTTGACGGTGACGAGGCCAAACATACAGTTCAGTGTTTGTCTGTGCGCTCGTTTTCAGGCTTCGCCGAGGACATCACATCGATAGGCCGTCAAGAGGATCTTCAGGTACCTACAGTCTGCCCCTGGTCTTGGCCTTTGGTATTCTTCTTCGTCGACTCTTTCTCTTCATGGTTTTTCTGATGCGGATTTTGCTGGTTGCCGAGTCGAGAGGAAGTCTACTTCTGTTTCTTGCAAGTTTCTTGGGTCCTCGTTGGTTTCGTGGTCTTCCCGCAAGCAGTCTAGTGTAGCTCAGTCTACCACCGAGGCAGAGTATGTTGCAGCCGCTAGTTGTTGTTCCCAGCTGTTGTGGATCTCATACACTTTGAGAGACTTTGGTGAGGAGTGCACCCAGATCCCACTTCTTTGTGATAGCACCAGTGCCATAAGCATAGCGAAAAACCCAGTGTTTCATTATAGAACCAAACACATAGAGGTGAGGTATCATTTCTTGAGAGACAATGTGGAGAAAGGACCATTGTGTTGAGCCATGTCCCTACCCAAGATCAGCTTGCAGACATTTTTACAAAGCCTCTCGACCAAGCTACATTTGTGCGCTTGCGGGGGGAACTTGGGGTTTGTTGCCCTTTCTAGTTGATTCTTGGGAGATTTACTTTTGTACCATATGTATCATACCGTGTTTACTTTGATGTATATACATGCTTTGCTTCATGTATAAACCATGGTAGGATAGCCATCTTGTTATATATCATGTTGCATTTGTATCATATTGCATTTTAGGATGATGAGCTTCATTCATATGCCTTATTTGAGTCTCTTTGGCTATTTGTGAGATATTGGTCATGTGTGTGGAGAAATGGTTATGCGAGGCTATGCTCTTGGAATATTTGAGATATATGTGTGGTGAGATAGCCCTTTTTGAAACAAATGCTAATCCTGACTAAATTTGGTGAAATGTGCTCCACTCATGTGTAGTAGTGTATCCATGTCACGTTTTGGTCTAAATATGCTTTCATGGTTAGATTGTGCCTGGATGTTTCTTTCTTGCATTTGGGCCAAAGGCCGATATCATTGTGAATGTTTAGCCTATGCTGCATTCATGGAGGTGCATAAGCTTGTTTTTGCCGCAAAGGCACTTCATGTACCATGAAACGAATAAATCTTGAAAAGAAGTGTGTATGCTTGAAAAATGCTCCATCCATCATGTCTATACTTAAAATGTCTTATCTTTTACACATGGGTGCAAAACATGTTGCATGATGTTCATCAGTGGAGAAGTCTCCCCGAAGTGGACACATGGCTCATGAGCTTTAATATGACAAGCTGTGCTTTATGGATGTTTGCAATGATCCTTTGTTGAGAATTGGATATCCTTGTATGATCTCTGGATGATATGCTTGTTTTTGGCTAGAATATGACATGGATAGGCTTTTACATGTGAAATGAGCCATCTTTTGATAAACTTACACAAATCTGAAAATTTGCTTTGTCACATGCCCGTATTTCCATATATTACCTGTGGCAATGCTTTGACTATGCTATAATTCATATGTGTGATCTTTGTCTCATTTCTAGCCTTTGACACTAGATTTGGCCTATTTGAGAAGCTCATGTAGATGTTTATATGCTTTGTTTTACATTTCTGCATTTTCACCTTCATTCATACATTGTCAACAAGGGGGAGAAGTGGTGAGCTTAATGCAAATACAGAAGAGGTGAGCTAAAATTTGGAAGTTTGCATCCACATGTTCAGGGGGAGCTTGCATTTGTTCAGGGGGAGCTTTCTTGCTGATTTCAGTGTGGAGTTTGTGCTTTGCTCGGCTTGTGACCTTTCTTTGCCTTTCTTTGGTTTTGGTCATGAGTTGCGCTTCTGTGTTTTTCTTTCTTCTTTCTTTCTTTCTCTGAATTTCATTTCGCGTTGTGTGTTGTCAATGCACTCATCAAGGGGGAGATTGAGGACCAGGGGCGTCCCGGTGGTCGACGGATGACCGCTCCTCAGTGATGAGTGATTGACAACGGGTGTTGGACTGACTCTTGGCTCAGTGCGCAGGTGCGGGCCACATGGTGGCGAGACGAGAAAGACGAAGTCATGGATGATCGAGCCGGTGCACGGTGGCGGTCGAGTCAAGAGGCTTGCGGGAAACCGGGCCGAGCACGCGGGGTTTGGTGGTTTGCCCACAGAACCATCGGAGGACGGTTTCTTGGTTTGGGCCTCAAAAGCAAGTCCGAAGGCCCAACACGACAGAGACGGGATCCGGGCGTGTCGGGAAGGTTTGAAGCGGAGGACACGCGGCAGGATCGCATGGCTTGCGTCGGGAGGACGCGGGGTGCGGCGAAGGCATGGCCGTTCGATGGCAAGACCCACAAACATTACATAAATGCCCCTGTGTGGGTTGTATCGCCAGTAGTTGAGTTAGCGGTAGTCGAGTCATTTCTCACACCGGCGGGACCCGATATATAAGCCATGAGTGTGTGTGGATGGCTCTCTCTCTCCGCGACTTAGGGTTTCATTCCCCCCTACCATTTCTCTTTTTCCTGAACTATTTTCTTCTCCATTTTCTCAAGGATAGCATGAGAGCTTCATGAGAGATTTGTTGAGAGGGATGGATGTTAGGGCGGCATGCTAGACCTTGTGAATCTTTCCTGGTTTGTATAGAAGATTCGGCGCTGTGATTTTCGTGGTCTTTTTCGTGCTTGTTTTTGGTGCCTTTGTTCTTGGTGTGTTTTTGCAGATTTGAGTGGGTTTCTCCCCGGATTTCTTTGAGGGAAACATGGATAGATGTCTTGTGCATCTTTGGGATTGATCTTGTGCCCTCAAACGCCGGGAAACCACTTCGATTCAAGGATTTTCGTTCGGAGCTCTAGTTTTTGGTGGTGTTCAAAGGATGCGCGATTCCCGATGATTTGGGGAGTTAGGAGGGAAAATTTTTGAGTTATAGCATCCTTGGTTGACGCTTTTCATGTCCCCAAACTCTTGTTTGCTTCTACCGTCCGGGAGATCCGGTGATGGATTGGAGGAGTTGACCTTCGGGGTCGAGCAGTTTTCTGCTCTGTCCGTGCCTCGTGGACGGTCCGCGTGGACCTGGCGGACGGTCCGCGTCGTGCCTGTTCGTCGCATGTTCTTCGTGTTCTTGCTCGGATTCGCTTTCGATCCGTGGTGTTTTTGAATTTTGGTTGGGCGAAGTTTCGGACGGTCCGCGTGTGCTTGGCGGACAGTCCGCGGGTGCTTGGCGGACAGTCCGCGTGCTCCCCACGGACGGTCCGTTATTCGCGGTGCGTCCCTGGAGGTTCTATTGCCTTTTCGGATAGTCCGCGGCTCTGGCCGGACGGTCCGCGGCAAGGGTGCAGACAGTCCGCGATACCCTGCCGGACAGTCCGCGTGGCCTTTGCGGACAGTCCGCCCCACCTGGCCGGACAGTCCGCCAGAGCCTGGCTGCTTTGTCTCTTGGTTCGATTCCTCCCTTCTTCTTTCGTGCTTCCACGTGTGCTTCAAGGAATCGTTCCTAAGACTTGAGGTTGATCCATAACCTCGTTGTCTTGGCGATTGGTGTGTGATTCGATCCATCGCTCGTGTGTGACCGGGTTTTGTCTAGAGTATAGGCCGGGTTCTTTGAGAAGAATTTTTACCGGCTCCTATTCACTCCCCCCTCTCTAGTCGCCATCCGATCCTTCAACAAGTTGTCCGCCAACGCGCCCGTCGACGAGACCGACGCCAACAGGGACGAACGGCACCGACGTCTCCGCGAGTCCCTTCCCATTTGGAACCTCGCGGAAGCACTCGACCAAGTCGAGAGCCGGGTGCACACCACCCAAAGCAATGCCTCATGTCTATCACTACGATAGCACGTGAGGCTCAGGGGATGCGCGCGGGACAAGTCATCGCCAAGCTCGCGGAGGACGCCTACTTCATGCGAGTCGACAACAAAGTCACTCAGGTGCCCCCCATCAGGAACCGCCAGCAAGACAACGAAGCCACCAGTCGCAGTGCTAACATCGGTCGCAACCGTACTCGAGCGGAGCTACCAGCTAACCCCAACCGTACTTGGGCAACAGCGGGCGGACCCTCTCACGGTGGCAACAGCGCCGGCGTCGGCCGGGAGAACAACCCTCACCGCAATCCTAGCGGTGGAAGCAGCGACGGCGGGAGCTCTAACCATGGGGCTGACAGGAGAGCTGGTGGCGGAGGTGATCGCAGCGGCCGAGGCCACGCAGACAGCCACGTTTCCAGTGCCTCACGTGGCGGCTTCGACGCCCGCCAGAAAATCGAAGAACTACGACATAAGAAGGCCTCCACGGCAGGCGACAACGACGACTTCCCCGCCTTCTCTACGCGACTTCGCAACCTTCTTCTCCCAGAGAAATTCAAGCCTCTGGGATTACCAAGTACGACGCCACGCAGGATCCAGTGCAGAGGCTCAGATTCTACGCCCTCTCCATCGAGAACGCTGGTGGCAACAATGACACGAAGTGCCTCTACTTCCCCTTCTGTCTGGACCAAGCCCCCCTTACATGGCTCGAGTCACTTGAGAAGTACTCGATCGACAAGTGGGACCAGCTGAAGAAACAATTCACCAGCAACTTCGCGAGCGCTATGGGCCGCTCGGGTACTAGCATGGACCTGGCAATAGTGAAGCAGGAATAAGGTGAGACCCTTCGCAAGTACATGCGGCGCTTCTTCGTCAAGCGCGCCACCGTAGTCGATGTCTCTAACAAGGAGGTCATCGACCTCTTCCTAGACGGTCTCTACCACCATCGCACCTTCGAAGACTTCGGTCGTCGCCGCCCGAGCTCCATCACCCACCTCAAGGACATGATCACCTCCTGGGCTGATGAAGAAGACAAGGCTAACGCCAAGTACGACGCCATCCGTGGCAAGAGAAAACAGAACACGAGCGGCGACAGCAACAACAACGGGAACCAAGGCGGTTGCAGCAACAACTACTCGGCTGCCAATCGCAAGCGCAAGCCAGACAACATTGTCGCGGCTATCCAGTGCACTGAGAAAGACAACTCGAAGAAGACCTCCGGCGGCTTCAAATACATGCTGAAAGAGAAGTGCCCGTGGCATCTAGACAACAACCACACCACCGAGCAGTGCTACCAACTCCGGCGAGCACTCAAGGATACTCCAGAGCCACGACACCCTAACAACAAGAAAGGCAAGAAGAAGACCGACGAAGCAACAACGACTTCCAGGAACCCGACAAGATGGTGAACATCCTCTTCGGCGGACTACCCAACCGACGGGCTCAGAAAGCTACCTGTCGAGAAGTCATGAGCATTGAACCAGCGGTCCCGACCCCTCTCCGGTGGTCGGAGGTACCCATTACCTTCTCCCGCACGGATCAATGGACAAGCTTCTCTGAACCAGGACGGTTCCCACTCGTCCTGAAGCCAGTGGTCACGGGCTCCAAACTCAACAAGGTCCTCATCGACGGTGGAAGCGGGCTCAATGTCCTTATCACTAAGACCTTGAAGAAGATGAAGCTCTACATCACCCACTTGCTCACTAAGAGCACCTCGCCCTTCTACGGCATCGTCCCCGGGAACGCGGCTATCCCACTGGGCTCAGTGGTTCTGCCAGTTACCTTCGGGGAAACAAGGGGCAACTACCTTACCGAGTACGTCAAGTTCGAAGTCACGGACTTCGAGATGTCCTACCATGCCATCCTTGGTAGACCGGCTATCGCCAAGTTCATGGCGGTATCCCACTACACCTACTTGGTACTCAAGATGCCAAGTCCAGCGGGTGTACTCTCACTGCAAGGGGACTTGAAGATATCCTTCGACTGTGACACAGAAGCTGTGGAACTCGCAGCTAGGAATCATGTACCCAATGCAATGATGGAGATCTACGCTGCGTCGAAGAAGCTTGCCCCAAGTGAACCCTACATCCCAGAGAAGTCGGACAAAGCCAACAAGCCTCAGCCAGCTAAGGAAGTTCTAGTCAGGACAATTGACATCGGGACAGGCAACTACAGCAAGACCACCACCATCGGGGTGGGCCTCGACCCAAAATAGGAAGACGCGCTCATCAACTTCCTCCGGTCTAACCAAGACATCTTCACGTGGAAACCAGCGGACATGCCAGGGGTGCCCAGGGAGCTGATTGAGCATTCACTCAACATCGACCCTAAAGCTACTCCGAAGAGACAACACCTCCGCTGCTTCGCTGACGACAGACGGGACGTCATCAAGAAGGAACTTGCCAAACTACTCGCGGCTGGCTTCATCAGAGAAGTCTTCCATCCTGAGTGGCTCGCCAACCCCGTCCTTGTCCGCAAGAAGAGCTCGAACGAGTGAAGGATGTGCGTCGACTACACTGACCTCAACAAGCACTGCCCCAAGGACCCCTTCAGGTTGCCGTGGATTGATCAATTCATCGACTCCAAGGCGGGCTGCGACCTGCTCTGCTTCCTCGACTACTACTTCGGGTACCACCAGATCACTATCAAGGAAGAAGACCAGGAGAAGACCGCGTTCATCACCCCGTTTGGCGCGTACTGCTACACGACCATGTCCTTCGGATTGAAGAACGCCGGCGCTAACTACCAACGAGCTATCCAGGCCTGTTTCAAAAGGCAACTCAACAAAAATGTCAAAGCTTATGTAGATGACGTGGTCGTCAAGACCAGAAACTCCAACACGCTCATCGCCGATCTTGAAGAGACTTTCGCATCCCTGTGAGAGTACCACTGGAAGCTCAACCCGAACAAGTGCGTCTTCAGCGTACCGTCGGGCAAACTACTCGGCTTCATCATCAGCCACCGCGGAATCGAAGCCAATCCCGAGAAGATCTCCACCATAACCAGCATGAAAACTCCCACGTGCATCAAAGACGTGTAGAAGCTAACCGGGTGCATGGCAGCTCTGAACATATTCATCTCGAAGCTTGGAGAATGGGGGCTCCCCTTCTTCAAACTACTCAAACATCAAGAGAAGTTCGTGTGGACTCCAGAGGCAGACCAAGCCCTTGCCCAGCTCAAGGACTTCCTATCAAAGCCACCAGTCCTCACGGCTCCTTGCAAGGGTGAGCAGCTGCTGCTCTACCTTGCTGCGACAACTCATGTGGTCAGTACTACCATCGTCGTCGAGCGGCAGGAAGACGGCCACGCCTACCCAGTCCAGCGACCAGTCTACTTCATCAGCGAGGTCTTGTCAGAATCCAAGGCACACTATCAGCCAGTACAGAAGCTTCTGTACACAGTGCTCATCACCTCGCGGAAGCTACGACACTACTTCCAGGAGTACTCAATCTCCGTCGTCACCGACTACCCGCTCGGCGACATATTGCGGGACCAAGATGCTACTGGAAGAATCTCCAAGTGTGAAGTCGAACTCGGCACCCTCAACATCGACTTCAAGCCACGCACAACCATCAAGTTGCAGGAGCTGGTCGACTTCATGGCGGAGTGGCGGGAGAATCAGCTACCTACTCCAACCGAGCGCCCAAAGCACTGGGTGATGTACTTCGACGGCTCGCTCAAGCTCGAAGGCACAGGTGCAGGGGTACTCTTGATCTCTCCAACAGGCGAACAACTCAAGTACGTCCTGCAGATCTTCTGGAAGGTCTCAAACAACGAAGCCGATTACGAAGCTCTGCTACACGGGCTCCGCCTCGCGGCTTCACTAGGCATCAAGCGGCTACTAGTCTATGGCGACTCCGCAGTGGTCATCAACCAAGTCAACAAGTCCTGGGTCCGCAACAAGGAGAACATGGACGCCTACTGCCTAGAAGTCCGCAAGCTAGAGAACAGGTTCTACGGTCTCGAGTTCCACCACGTCGTCCGCGTCAACAATGTTGCAGCGGACGTCCTGTCGAAGCTTGGTTCTACTCGCGCTCAAGTACCAGTGGGTGTCTTCGTCCACGAGCTTCACGCACCATCCATCCCGGAGCTGGTGCCATCGACCACTAATCCAGCGCATCCCCCGGCTGACAAGGAGGTCATGATGATCGACGTGGACTAGAGGCAACCCTTCATCGACTACCTTAGCGAGCAGAAGGTTCCCTCGGACCAGAACTTGGCCGAGCAACTCACCTGCCGCGCCAAGTCCTATGTCCAATTTGGAGACAAGCTCTACAGGCGGGGCGCATCTTCTGGAGTACTCATGAAGTGTGTTCCCCGAGAAGAAGGCAAGGGCATCTTGGAGGAGATCCACAAAGGCATCTGCGGCAACCACGCGTCCTCTCGCGCGCTGGTCAGCAAGGCCTTCCGACGAGCATTCTATTGCCCATAGCTCTGGGTGACGCTAAAGAACTCGTCAGAAGGTGCCAAGGGTGCCAATACTTCGCCAAGCAACAACATGTCCCGGCCTACAAGCTAGTCACCATACCGCCAACCTGGCCTTTCGCCTGCTGGGGGCTCGACATGATTGGGCCACTCCCAACTGCGCCAGGTGGATTCAACAGAGTATTGGTGGCCCGAGGTCAAGACAGTCACATGCCCCAAGGCCGACAGAGTACTCGACTTCCTGGATGAACTCGTACATCGCTACGGACTACCCCACCGCATCATCACATACCTGGGCTCCAATTTCAACAATCACTAGTTCTAGGAGTACTGCGAGAACAGCGGGATCGACGTCCGATATGTCTCAGTTGCCCATCCTTGGGCCAATGGACAAGTCGAGCACGCCTATGGGATGGTGCTCGACGCTCTCAAAAAGCGGCTACACGGCGCTGCCAACACCAAAAGAGGCAAGTGGATCAAGGAACTACCCAATGCGCTCTGGGGGCTACATACTAAACCCTCCAAGCCAACAGGACAATCGCCATACTTCCTGGTCTACAGCTCCGAGGCAATCCTCCCTGCTGACGTCATGTGGGATTCGCCGGTAGTGGAACAATACGACGAAGGCATATCTGAAGACAGCAGACAAGTTGACATTGATGGACTCGAAGAAGCTCGTTGTGCCGCCCTCGTCCAATCAGCAAGGTACCTCGAGCGTATCCGACGCTACCACGATCGAAACGTCAAGGAACGCTCCTTCAACGTTGTTGATCTTGTCCTCTGCCGCTTCTAGAACACGGAAGGATTACACAAGCTCAGCTCGCCCTGAGAAGGTCCCTTCATAGTAGCAAAGGTGACCGGACCGGGCTTCTATCGCCTCCAGACGCTCGAAGGTGAAGACATCAACAACTCGTGGAATATCGATCAACTTTGTTGATTCTAAGCCTAGTCTATCGACTACCCAGGGGACTCAAGTCTACACGACTACTCAAAGACCCCTTCGCTGTAAGCGGCCTCTGGGACCAGGCACCAGTCTTCGGACTACTCTACTACAAGATCTAGTGCTAACGGCTACTAACGGATCTTGGGCTGCTCCGAGCGACAAAGGTCTCCAGCAGCGGTCTACTAAGAGACCATGTACTCCTAGATTCAGCCTACACGGCTACTAACGGATCTACTGCTGTAAGCGGCTACATGCCCTAGCACCACTTAGGTGTAGGCGGCCTCCGGGTCCTGGCGACTACTCTTGTACAACGGCCCTAGCCATCCAGGTGTACTTCTCTCAGTAATAATGTTTGATTATCTATCAACTGATTTACTGTCTCTTTCCCTCAACGGGTCTGCTAACGAGTACGACTACTCGTGACAACTCCACAATGAGAACTCCGCATACACACTTTGCAACAACGAGTACTCATTTCTAGGAAGTTTTCTCATTTCATACTACAACAAGTTTAATACAATTTTGTTTATACAACTATTGCTACAAGCTAACCCTACAGGACTACTAGAGGTTAAGCTTCTCGGTGACCTGCTCAGCAATTCGCGCCATCTGCTCCAGGAGCTCCGCGTACTACTCGTTCGTGCAGTTGGCGGCTAGTCCACCGGCGACTACATCCACTAGAGCCTTCGGAAAGTACGACTTCATATATGCCAAGATCTGGTTCGGGATCGACTTCGCCAAGTGCTTGACACACGTCGTGAGACGACCGGGAGCTTCTCTCAGCCGATCCACCAAGGGAGCTATCTTCGGTCCGCCCGGATGAGACACCAGTAGCCTCACAATGGGAAGTGCGGCTTCCTCGAGTTCCTTCAACTGGGCCCGCAGCTTCTCGCAGTCCTCGTTCAGATTCTGCAGAGATTTGTAGCAGTTGAGGAGGTCACGATCAGTGGCAATTCGAAGCTCCATGTGCTTATCGCACTCGTAAGCCAACTGCTTATAGTCATATTCAAGTACCACACGGGCCTCCTTCTCCCGGTAGAAGAGGTTCTTCATGTCGACTTCCGAAGCTCTCAGCTGCTCGACACGAGTCTCAAGCTCTGCAACCAACAAGCAAGGCAGGTCAGACTACTGCAAGGTACTTGCAATGGGTACTCGACAAAACAACACGTACCTTTATTCTTGTTGCAGAGCGACTAGTTCTTCCGCACCAGCTCGTTGCACTTCGCCTGCATATCTTGGACTTCGTTGTGATATTGGGCGCAGGCGCTGTCCAGTTTTGATTGGAGCATGGCGGAGTGCTTCCGGGCTTTCACGAGTTGTTCCTCCAAGGCCTCCGCCCAGAGCACTGTGTCGCCATACCCCTGGAGCATGCCTGACTTCTGTCGGGATCTCTCCGCGACATCATGCAGTAGACAACAGCTATCACTTGGGTACTCAACATCTACGGCAGATTAACTACTCAAGGGTATCGACAACTCACCTTCATCTACTGCTCAGCCTGGTGCATCGCTTCCAAGTGCCGTGCAACAGCCGCTGGGTCGACAAGGTCATCTGCCAGGAGCTCAACCCCACCATGACTACTTGTGGCGGCTCCAGACATTGGCGCCGAGCGGATTGGCTCTGCAACCTGAATGTCTGGCGAACGGACGACTACTTCCAGAGTTGATTCTGGCAGTACATCGTCGCGTTCTTCTCCGGCCATCGCGGGGGCTTCTTCGCAGGCTACCTCCATCAGCTCGGGGGCTTCTTCGGCAACTCCTTGGGTCTCCGGCGCCTGGCCTTCAACGGGCACCGCCTCAGGAATAGTGCTTCCTTCGGTTTCGGCCTCTGTCAACAGAAGACAACTGGATTAATCACTCTTGGCAGCTACGACTACTCCTTGAGGATACTTGCGCTCACGCAGTGTACTCGCCATCTACAATGCTAGCCTCTGGCAATGTAGCCTCCACGGCCGGCGCCTCTGACTCTGCTTGAGGGGCGGGAGCGGACTCCTCAGCGGCTGGTGTGGATTCCTCTTCAGCCACTGCCGCGCTGGGTTAATCCCCATCCCAGGTCAAGTCCGTGGATTTCCTGCAGAGTACGCAACTGGTTGTCAACCAAGTACGACTACCAAACCAAATGTACTACTCGGGAAAGATCTTCACTTACAGGCTCGACCGGACTACTGTCACGGTCGCGGCGCCAAGGATGCTGGCGATGTCGACCAGCCCAGCTTCAGCAGGCGCCTCTTCCTGGGCCTCAGTAGCCGTTGGCTTGTCAGCAATAGCAACGACCGGTTCATGACTCCCCTCAGCAACTGGGGACTGGCGCGTCAGTTGCGCCACGAGTTCTTCTACGGTGGGGGCTGGGCTACGGCTGGCTCCAGCTGGCTCTCCCACCGTATCCCAGTCACCTTCGTCCCCTTGTTCTCCGGGTTCGGAAGGTGGAATCTCCTGCAAGCAATGAAATTTCGTTGTCAGCATACATAACATTGAGAAACAAGTACTCGACTACCCTACTCAAGGAAGCTTACCTCTTGGGATGTGGTCTTCGTGACCTTAAGCTTCTTTGCCACGCGCTTGCTGGCCACGTTGCGCGGCTTCCTTGGTGGCGCAGGCAAACTAGCCTCCAAGCTAGTTGGAGGATCTTGAATGACAGGGACGTTGGGCAGTCCAAGGCGGCTGAATCTTGACCGCAGCTGGAACCGCTCTTGAAGCGTCTCCTCGTCATCCTCGTTCGATGTGTCTTCGACGACTACTGTGTCATCTCCTTCACCGACTTCATGGCGCTCCTTGGCCTTGCCCTTCCCCTCATCTAAGATTTCGACAAGTCGACGAGGTGATGTCGGCTCGGAGACAAACATCACTATGTCATCCTGCAAGAAGCACATTGGGTGAGCACCACTACTACTACATAATCAGTACTCACCATGAAGTACGGCTACTGACCTCATTCGGTGGACGTGTGGTGGAGTACTCGGGCACGGGGCAAGGCGTGTACACCGGCATATCTTTGAAGATCCTCCCCAGCTTTTCGACGATGTCCTTGTCATCGATTTCATCACCGGGCATCCGTGACGTGTCGTCGTCGCCGGTGTACTAGTAGCCCAGGGTGTCGCGAGCCATCAGTGGCTGCACCCTCCTCTTCATGAAGTTGAAGGCTACATGCTCGGCCCTCAGCCCAGCTTCCCTTAAAGCCTTGATTTTCGCCAGCAGTTCGGGTAGCTGGATACCCTCCTGCATCGTCGGCTCGGAGTTCCACATTGGCCGGTGCTTCGGCTGCTTCCCGCTGGGCTTCGGCAGCTCTGGCTGGTGGTTGGTGATGTAGAACCACTTTGACTTCAAATCTTGGTTGAAGTCGATCAACTTGTTAGCAAGGTATTTCTCTGCGGCGTCCTCGCGCATCTGGATGCCTGCTCCTCCAACTACTCGAGGGTTGTTCGCGATCGGCTGGGGCTTCACCCAGAAAAACTTCCGGAAGAGTACCTAGTGGGGTTTGATCCCCAAGAAGGCTTCGCAAAAGTGGACGAAGACATAAGTGTGGAAGATACCGTTGGGGTTGAGGTTGAGGAACTCGATGCCGTAGTACTCCAAGAGCCCCTTGAAGAAATCGCTCGCTGGGAGAGCCAACCCGCGTTCCGCAAACCGTGTGAACATGGGGATCTCATGGGGTACGGATCTCCCGCGGCGGCACGCCACATGTCGACTTCCTTCTCCCGAAGGAACCCACTTTTGAGGAGCGCCAGCAGATCCTTAGTCTTCGCTTTCGACTTCTTCCACTCCTGGTATGGATTTGGGCGCGGCGGAGACACCGGCGGTGATGTCCCTGCGGCGGATCCGGCGGCTTCCTCTCGGGATCTCTTCTTCCCACCGGTAGTCTTCATGCTTCATTCTCCAAGTGCCCTGGGTTTTCACTCACATTCGCTCGGGGGCTACAACGGAGGCTTCCGGTGGCAACGCGCTTGGATCTACAATCTCCTCTGAGGTGGTAGTGCGCACTGGCTGTGGATTCTAGGCACGATCTGCTCGGAATGGCTGCATGTGCATAGGGTGACAAACCCTAAGTGTTTTGGCTTCTATTTATAAGTCAAACGGCGGCTCCTCAACGGCCAGATGGATAAGTCTCCAGACGGCTGACTCAGCGGCGGCGCCTGACCCTTTAACTTCTAGTAGTCGACGCGCCTCATCTCAGGGGCTCGACTACATCTAATCAATTCCCTGGGTGGCGACAAGATTCAAGAGCAACTCAGGACACATTCTACATACAAGATAACCCTTCAATTCGAGAGGAAGTACTCGACTCAAGGCTCGGGGGCTCCGTGCCACGTGTCCTTCGGTTTTTTTTTCCGGATTTTGCGGGATAATCTTGCCAAAACTTCAGATGGACCCTCAGCCAGAGTCTACAACTCAACCTAAGGCTCGGGGGCTACTCCATATGGAGTGCGATTTTGCAATCACACTTCCATATCAGCTTCGGCTTCAAGACAACATGGGTATTGTTGAAGACCTTCATGGGCAGCACTCGAGGACGCTTGGGACTACTCGAGAAGACTTCAGGATTACTCATATATTAGCTGGAGTACATTCCAGCCTCGGGATGCTTCAAATATTCTTGAGGACTTTTGGCTTGTAGTACTCGGGGACGCTTGAGGACTACTCGTCAAGGCCGTCAAGACTACTTGAAGCTATCCTGCTCGACTACAAAGTACTCGGGGACTTGTCGTATGGACCTCCCTGGGCCCACTACCTCGGTGGGTACCAGGACCGACTACTCGGTGGGCCCCTGCGACTACGCGACTTATGCCGCACGGTACCTGATGGCGTGAGGCGCAAGGACTACGGTGGAGAAGTACTCAGATAGGAAGTTATACATACCATGTATTGTGTAGAGGACTCCTAGACGTACACGACTAGTGCTCTCTTCCTAAACCGACTTGTGACCCTGCCTCTCGGGCTACATAAGGCGAGAAGGGACCCTTCTCTCTCAGACTACGCATCATCTTGTAATCACATCCAATCAATCCAGAGCTAAGCAGCATACAAGACGTAGAGTATTACGCACCTCGTGGCCCGAACCTGTCTAACTTTTGTACCACGTGTCTCTTCCTTCGAGTTACCGATCTCGACGAGGCCACATTCATCTACCTCGGGTACTCCCCTTGGTAGGTTGCTGGTCTAAAACACCGACAGCGGCCACTCCGCCGCACGTCCTCGTGCCTTGCTGCCGACGCCGCGCGTGTACCGGTGACGTGGTTGACCCCACCACCCCCTAACTGACCTCCAGCGCCTATAAAAACCCGCCCCGGTCGCTCCTCGCTCGCACGCGCACCCACCACCGAGCCCCGCCGTCCGACATTGGCGCAGCCCGGTGCGAACCCCCTTCCCGTCGACGTCCTCACCCACCCAAGCTCCTAAGCTCTCCCTTGTGCACCACAAAAGCTCCCCGAGTCGCTTGTTGATCAAGTCGAGCCGCATAATCGCCGGAGCCCGAGCTCCCGCGGCCGCCGCTGGACCGCCACCGTCGAGCTCGCCCCTCCGCCGATCCTCCGCGCCGGTGACCTCGCCTAGCGCTTTCGCTAGGCCACATGGAGGCTCCCGGTGCAGCACATTGTTGAGGATCGCCCCTTCCCTCACCGTCGTCCGAGCTCCCGCAGCCGCGCCGCCTCTGCGCCGCCGTCGCCGCTCGCCGGCGACCTTCACGACCGATCCACCGCCACCAATCGAACTGGGGTGAGCCTAATCGCAGTCCCCCGTCACTTGTTTGCCACCCCGTGCCCCACCGCGCTGCCGGAAAGCTCGCCATCACCGTCGGGTCCAGGGGGAACCAAGGATCTGTTTGTAAAGGTTTTAAAAGTTTTAGGGGGGGCTAATGCTAAAAGATTCTTCCCAGTTTTGTGGCTTGGACCAGTGACTTTTAAATTCAAAATCAATTCGTAGAAAAATCCAAAAATAGCAAACCTCATTTTGTTGTGCTCAGTGTAACAAGCACTACAACTATCTCCAAAGATGCATATACTTTTGAGCTACAGTTTTTGCTTGAAAAATAGAAATGTAAAATACCTAGATCTATGTTTATGCAAAATCCACACATGATCTTGAGCTGGATTTTGGATATGTCATGGGAACTAGCCGGTTTAGGTTCTGTGCCCAAAATTGCACTAAGTTCTTGAAGGAATCTTTTTATATAAATTATCTTGTGATATTGATAAATCTGCCTAGATGATTTTTGTAGCTCAAAATATAATTATTCTTGAGCCCAACATCTGGCTATTTTCATATTATACCATAATGCATCCTTGGTGAATTTACCATGATTTTATCCCTGTTAGAAATGTTATTTCCTCATTTATGCTTGTTTCTAATCATAAAACTGTGTAGCAAGATCCATGAGGGCTATAGGTGTGTTTATTGGTTCCCGGGGCTTGTTTAGGACCAAAGCATGTGTAGGAGAAAGTTTGGATTCATTTATGTTATGTTTATTTTAATATGAATTAATCCTCTATTTGCTAACTAGAAATGCCTTTATTTTGTGTATTTAAATTCAGTGGTGCAAAAATCAGTTCCTTGCTGTCCAAGGGAGTGTTCCTAGTCATTAGGGCCAGTGGGCACTGTTGGACAAGTTTGAGATGTGTTTGGTTGATTAAAAGGTTGCAAATTAGATTAATCTAGTAAAGGAAAAATAGGAGAAATACATTCTTTTGTGCATAAGTCACATAAATGAGTTAGGAAAGTAAAATGGTGGTATAAAAGTAAATCCCTTGCTGTTTGTAATTAAATTAATTACTCTTAAATAGATGTGCACGCAATCACCTCAAAAATATGGCTAAATAGGGTTTTGATTATCTTTTACTATGAAAAATGTTAAGTACTTTTGTTTAGGTGAATATGGCCAACCATATACTCCTTGTAGCTGTTTGGTACTATTTTTGAATTAAATTAAAATAATTACACTCCTAATCCCTGCATTGCATTCCCCGTGTAGAAGTCCCCGATGGTAGCTATACGCTTGTGCCAGCTGACGAGGACGAGGGAGCAGGAGGAGACGTGCACTACGTGACCGTAGAGCAAGACCCGGACCAAAGTCTGGAAGTGTGTGTGTCTGCTTGTGCTGACGAAGGCAAGCCCCGGTTTATTCATTAACCCATGTGTTTCTTTAAACTTTTGAATTTACCTATTGTTATTGTATGTGCATTTACGTTCAGAAGTTGAAATGAAACCCTAGTTGCATGATCCTTAAGTACCATGATCTTTTACTAGCATGTAAGGTCGCTAGTGCTATGCTTTAAGGATCCGGTACAAGTCGAGTGATGTTCGTCACTCGCGAGAATAGGAACTCCTTTTTGGAATCACCTTATTGGTTAAATGGAATGCTCATGTGGTAAGAGCATGGGATTTGGGCTCCGGTCTAATGGCTTCGTTGGTTAAGTGTTTGAAAGTACTAAACACTTGTCGGAAATGGGTACAGTAAGCCTAGTACCTAAATGAGGCGGTATGGGGTTTTACTATCACTACTCTTAGGGTTGCGGCCCCGGGCTCGCCACCCGAGTGCATGTGTGAGGTTGGGCGACCTTGGTGGCGTAGCCCAGATAAACCTTTTACTTAAGACCGTCAGCTATTATCCCCAAACTGAAGAATGAAGGGAACCGCCTGGTTGGTGAACTCTTGGTGAGGACACCTCCCGTGTGTTTAGGTCCACCTTGCAAGGTTACGAATCAATCGATTGACGACCTCTCACCGTCATCTGAGACTACTTACCCGACTGGCCATAATATCCCTTTATGATGGAACTTTGTGAACATTATTACTTTGATTAATTGTTTGTACAACTTGATTGTAATAGTTGCTTATCTAGTAATGATTACTTCTACTAGAACATGAGCTAAAATATTGAAAGTAAGGATTCACTACTTAGCAGCTTTTTGGCAAACAAACCCACTAGCCAAAAGCCATGAATGATTACAAGTAAAGTCCTTCTTTTAGACGGGTAAGTCTTGCTGAGTATTAGTATACTCAGCCTTGCTTTATAAATGTTGTTCCAGGTAATGCATGTGATGTGTGGCCCGGAGAACTTCCACCCGGCTGGGAGCGGGAATGGGTGGACGACGAAGAGTGATTGCATCATGGACAGGCCTCCTATGATGTGATCGTTCCGTTTAGTTATCTTCCGCTGTTTTTAATAAACTCCGAACCATTTACTTTCATGTCAATGAACTATGTTTGTAACAATGAACCCCACAGGAATGTGATGGTTAATTTGTAAGGCACTCTGGACTCTCCTTCGTGGGAGTTGTAATGCATACTTTCAATCCTCTCTGTGATGTCAAGTGATTTACCGCGCATTAACCCATCAACACTCAACGAGATACTTCTTTCTTCGACATTCTTGTCGAGCTGCTTCTTGAAGCAGGCCTGTATAGCTCGCTGGTAGGTGGCACCAGTGTTCTTCAACCCAAAAGACATCGTTGTGTAGCAATAGGTGCTGAACGGGGTGATGAATGCGGTCGTCTCCTTGACTTCTTCCTTGATGGTGATCTGGTGGTACCCGAAGTAGTAGTCTAGGATGGAGAGCAGGTCGCAGCCCGCCGTAGAGTCGATGACTTGGTCAATCCGCGGAAACCCAAAAGGGTCCGTGGGGCAGTGCTTGTTGAGGTCGGTGTAGTCAACGCACATCCTCCACTCGTTCGTGTTCTTCTTGCGGACGAGGACGGGGTTGGCGAGCCCCTTAGGATGGAAGACTTCACGGATGAAGCCGGCCGTGAGTAGTTTGGCGAGTTCCTTCTTGATGGCATCCCGGCGGTCGTCAGCGAAATGGCGGAGGTGTTGTCGCTTGGGGGTAGCTTTAGGGTCGCCATTGAGTGAGTGCTCAATCAACCTCCTGGGCACCCCTGGCATGTCCGGTGGTTTCCATGTGAAGATGTCTCGGTTAACCCGGAGGAAGCTGATGAGCATTCTTCCTATTTCAGGTCGTGAACCGCCTCGATCATGGTAGTCTTGCTACTGTTGCCCGTTCCGAGGTTAATGACCTTCACTTGCACTTCCTTTGATGGTTGAGGCTTGTTGGCTATGTAGGTCTTTTATGGGATCTGGAGTTTCGTTGGAGCGAGCTTTTTGGATGCGGCAAAAGTCTCCATCATTGCATTGGGTACTTGATTGGGTGCTGCGAGTTCCATGGCTTCGGTGTCATAGTCAAAAGATATCTTCAAGTCCCCTTGCAGTGCGAGTACTCCGGCATGACTTGGCCTTTTGAGTACCAAGTAGGTGTAATGGGGTTCCACCATGAACTTGGCGATGGCCGATCTGCCAAGGATGGCATGATAGGAGGTTTCTAAGTCCGCAACCTCGATCTTGATGTACTCGGTGCGGTAGTTCTCCCTTGTTTCCCCGAAGGTAACTAGCAGGAGCACTGATCCTAGTAGGATAGCTGCGTTACTGGGGACAATGCCATAGACGGGAGACATGCTCTTGGCGAGCATGTCGGTGATGTTGAGCTTCATCTTCTTCAAGGTCTTGGTGAAAAGGACATTGAGCCCGCTTCCGCCAACGAAGAGTACCTTGTTGAGTCTGGAGCCCGCGACTACTGGTTTCAGGACGAGTGGCAAATGTCCTGGCTCGGAGAAGCTTGTCCATTGATCCGCACTGGAGAAGGTGATGGGTACCTCCGACCACCTTAGGGGTGTCGGGACCGCTAGTTCAATGTTCAAGACTTCCCTTCGGGTGGCCTTCTGAGACCGTCTGGTGGGTAGTCCGCCGAACAGGACGTTCACCGTCTTGTCGGGTTCCTGGAAGCTGCCGTTTCCTTCGTCGACTTTCTGGTTGCCTTTCTTGTCATGAGGAGGCCGTGGGTCTAGAGTGTCTTTGAGTGCTCGCCGGAGTTGGTAGCTCTGCTCAATTGTATGGTTGCCTTCCAGATGACACGAACACTTCTCTTTGAGCAAGTCTTTGAAGCCGCCAGAGGTCTTTTTTGAGTTGTCTTTCATAGGGCGTTGAATAGCTGCGACTGTGTTGTCTGTCTTGCGCTTGCGATTAGGACCCGAGTAGTAGTAGTTGTTGTTGCCACGACCCCCTTGGTCCCTATTGTTGTTGTTGTTGTTGCCGCCCGTGTTGTGGTTGCTCTTGTCACGAACGGAGTCATACTTGGCGTTTACCTTGTCCTCTTCGTTAGCCCATAACGTAATCATGTCCTTGAGCTTAGTTATAGAACTCGGCCGGCAACAACCGAAGTCTTCGAAGGTACGATGGTGGTAGAGTCCATCTTGGAAGAGGTCGATCATCTCCTTGTTGGTGGCTCGACTACGGTCGCGCGCTTGTCGAAGAAGCACCGCATGTACTGGCGTAACGTGTCGCCTTGTTCTTGCTTGACCATTACCAGGTCCATGCGGTTACCCGAGCGCCCCATGGCGCCCACGAAGTTGCTGGTGAACTCAGCCTTGAGCTGGTCCCATTCATCGATTGAGTTCTTGTCGAGGGACTCGGGCCAGGTGAGTGGGGATTGGTCTAGACAAAAGGGGAAGTAAATTCACTTCGTATCGTTGTTGACACCAGCGTTTTCAATGGATAGTGCATAGCACCTAAGCCACTAAACTGGGTCTTGCTTCACGTCGTACTTGGTGATCCCGAGAGGCTTCAATTTCTCTTGGAGGAGTAGATCGCACTGTCGAGCGGAGTAGACGGGGAAGTTGTCGCTGTCGCTTGCTTCAGTAGCCCTTTTGCGATGAAGCTCCTCAATCTTGTGGCGGCATCGTAGCCGCCTCGTGAGTTGCTAGTGATGTGGCTGTTTGCGTGGCCTCAGCCTCCGCGATCGTCGCTGCCACCAGCTCTTCTGCCAGCGCCATGTGATGAGCTCCCGCCACTGCTACCCTCGCCGCCACTGTCGCCGCGACTAGCACCGCCGCGGCTACCGCCGGTGCCGCCTAGCTGTTGCCACCCTTGGAGGGCCCTCCAGCTGAGGCCCTAGAACGATTGGGGTTTGGGGGTTGTTCTCCACAGGTGCGGTTGCATCCACCATCTGCTGGACTGCAACTGCTAGCTTCATGGTGTCTGGGTTCATGAGTTCTGACCCGGGGAGGGGGGGTACTTCGTGACCCTGTTATCGACCCTCATGGAGTAGGCGTCTTCAGAGAGCTTGGCGATCATTTCACCGTGCGGACCCCCTGAGCCTGACGTGCTATCGTGGTGATAGACATAAGGCATTGCTCGGGAGTGGTGTGCACCCGGTTGGCAACTTGATGCAGAGTCTCAGAGAGGTTCCGGATGGGAAGAGACTCTCAAAGACATCTGCGTCGTTCGTTTCGCTTCGTGTTGCGGTCACGTCGGGCATTCTTGTCATCAGTGGTTTCATCGTCAGGTGCGTTGGCGGACACCTTGTCATCTGAGATGTCGTCGAGGTTTCGGTCGAGTCGAGTCTTTGAGGGCCCTTTGTCGCCAGTAGCCATGAAGTCTTGGAGGTCGGGAGTGCCGAGACCGGAGTCAGTAGTCCCCACCTCGAGTGAGGTCTGCTCCTCGTCTAAAGCCAGCGGGGTCCCCTCCTAGAAGGGCAGTGAGTCGAGGTAAGCGATGCAGCGTGAGTTGCCGTCTGTCAGGTCTGCAGGCTTGCGATCGGGCTAGTAGACGAATCTTCTAGCGGGAGTACATGTAATGACCAAGCTAGTGGTCGGGCCTCATAGCGGTTCCTCGGTCGTGTTATTCTCGGGCTGGGACTCGGTTGGGTTCGACCCGAAGTCGAACTCGTATGAGGAATCCGAATAGTAGCCGAAGGCGATATTCTTGCCAGCCTGGCGTGCAGCGAGAGCTTCTGCATGGGCCCTGCTGGCATTGCAGAGATCGTATGGAAAGTGCTCGTGGAGTGGGACAGTCTCACATGATGGCTCAGGAGCCGGCTCGCATGCGATGACCCAGGGGGACGTCGACTTCGAGTAGGAAGCGGATCCGTGCTCGAAGTCGGTGTGTTGGTTATAGAGTGAAATTTTGCCGAATTTTACGGCGAGCGTGTCCGTGATGACTTCGGGAAGCATCACGAATCTAGCCTTCGGGTTCAGCGTCATGGTCAGGTGGCACAGGAAAGAACCAGCGCCGTCAGCGGTGCAGACCCAGGAGCCGAAGATGAAGGTGTCTCCTCGGTTGACAGCGATGGTAGGCTTGATGATGATCGGAGCCGTCGAGTTTGCCATGAGATTTTTGGCGAGATCCCCTACCTGGCGCGCCAGCTTTCGGTGTTTTAGACCGGTGACCTACCAAGGGGAGTTCCCGAGGTAGATAAATGTGGCCTCGCCGAGATCGTTCATACGAAGGAAGTGACATGTGGCACACAATTTAGACCGGTTCGGGCCGCAATGTACGTAATACCCTAAGTCATGTATGTTGTGTAGCTATGGATTGATTGGTTGTGTTTACAAGATGATGCGGATGATGAGAGAGGAGTCCGTGCCTCTCCTTATATAGTCCGGGAGGCAGGGTTAAAAGTCGGTTTGGGGAGAGTGTACTAGTCGCGTACGGCTAGGAGTACTTTACATGGATCCTCTGTAGTCCTTGTGCTCCACACCAACAAGTACCATGTAGCACAAATCGAGTAGTCCCAGGGGCCCACCGAGTAGTTGGTCCTGGTACCCACCAGAGTAGTGGGTCCAGGGATGTCCATACGACAGTTGTGACAGGACGGTGGCTCCAAAAGGCGTGCGTCTTCGGAATCGGGTCTAAGGATAATAGTTTAAAGATGTCTTTGGTTGAGATGCCTAATGAACCTTTGCCTAATGAGAGCTTAGCGTTGAGCAAGAAAACTTATGCTACAATTTATCACAACTTACATTGTCATAAATTGTATGGATGCGTTTGTTTGCAATATGATTTGTAAATACTGGACTTGCTTTGTGCGCAGTCAGTCTAGTGACCTTAAAAGAGAAAATTGTGGGAGAAATCCCAAGTTTCACTAACCATGCAGGGCATTAAACATAAATTAAGAGGAAAGTGGTCATACCCAAGGGAATTGCAAACCCGTTCCTCACGGTCACCGAACCTCAAAAACAGACATCGCTGTTTTCATCAATTTTGAGGACCTGGTCAGACTTGTTCAAGGAAGAAAAAGTTGAAAATCAGAAGCTCTATCAAGTTCCGGTTCCAACACATCCAAGATAAATGATTTTGAAGACCCGTACAAGGAGATATGTCAAAAACATTGAGCGATGTGCAGTCTGAAATCAGATTTGGACAGATTGCAGCGCCGGAGTAGAACGGGCATAACTCACTCGACCAGAGTCCGTTGGGGGTGAATAAATACTTGATGGAAAAACAATTTCATGTGGCATGCATTGAAGCTATTGTTTCTACATGGTCTGATCTGGACAGAGGAAAATTTGTGAAATAAGAGGCAGCGATAAAGTGTGATGGAGAAGGTGATGACAATGATGCAAGGAGACGACTCGGCAAGCCTCTCATCGAGCATAAGTGATCATGTCAAGCATGGAGAGTGGATCAAGGCTGAATGAACACCTTCAAATCTTGCATGAAGGATCATGGCTCCGTGACAACAAAAGGTGTGTGAGAAAGTCGAGCTCTACGACTTTAGATGAAGCACATTGCGGGAGGGCAACCCAGTTTATGTATATATATTATATATATATATATATATATATATATATATATATATATATATATATATATATATATATATATATATATATATATTATATATTATATATAATATATATATATATATACATGACCGTCTACATTATGCTCTTTAATCGAACCATCAAGTAACATTGTACCATTGCTTTAATAAAAACCACAACATCATGTTGTATGTTCTAATTTCTATTGTGGGAGCGCTTTGTTATTTGATCTTGGAAAACTTGTAACTCTTTTGTGTGCCCATTAGAGTTTAAAGTCTTTTTCTTTTGTGTCTATTTAGAGAGATATATGAAGCACCATCCTTTGATTCTAAACTTGTGGATAGTTAATGTAGGCTGACATTTGTTTTTGTTTTAGACCATGACATATCATGTCATGACATTTTGTTCATCCACCTTGCATTGTACTGCACATTTGATTTGATTTAACTTTTTGTCCAACCAACCTAAGCCTTCCGATAATCTCCACCAAAAACCATAGCCAATAGAGGTAGGATTGCTTGAGTTGACCGGGGGTTGCCACCCTCCGAGTTGAACAAGTCTATCCCTTTCCTCTTTTCTAACTAAAAGAAACTTTGACTAGCCTCCCTATAAAACCCTTAGAAAAACTTCCCCTACCTATAGACATCCTAAAACCATAGGTTTGTAGAAAGAGTCTAGCACCACCTTAGTTAGAATTTCTATACTTGACTTCCTCTCTTAATAATCCTTGTCTGAGCCAAAAATATAGGATATCCATAACCTGCCCTTAAACCTTGTTAGTTTGGTTGATTGATTCTTTTCGATTGGGGACTTCCTTATTGACAATGCTTACTTCGTAAGAAGTGTGAGATCAAGCTTTGTCCTTTTCTTATTATAGACTACATCGAAAGTGTTTTTCAAACCTTGCTAATGTTGTTTGTGCTAACTTTTTACATTTGCATTTTACATCCATCTGTTTGTCTTCATCCACTTTATGTTAGCTTGAGACCTTTTTGTGAAAGTTTGTGATGAATGCTTTCATATCTATGTTAATACTTGTCAGCATGCGTTACTACTTTTTGCAATCTTGCGTAAACATGGTGTTTAGACATGATTGGAGACCACCATCATTTAGTCTTACATCCCGAGCTATCACGTTGCATTGGTTGGTTTATAAACATAGCAATGCGCCCTACTTTCCTTACACTATAAGAATTGTTGATTTTGGGATGAACATGGTGTTTTGACCTTGGTTAATAAATCTTTATAGGAGTGGAAAGTTCGGCAACCACTTTGTATGCATGGAGCTTAGAATCTGGTGTAAACATTGTTTTGTTTTTATACCACCCTATCATTTGCATGCATGCTTGCACTCACGTACACCCAATAGGATTTTCGCTAGATTAACTATGCCACAAGTTAACATCTTAGGGATGTCATGGTTTGTTGGCATATGGTGAGTATTTCCGACTGTCACCTCGGGGGTACTTTGTGTATTATAGTTATTTTGCAGGCATGGCGAATCACTCCCATGAGTTCGTAATAAAAGCTGAAATCAAGATCATCAACACCTCCAAAATCCCGAAAGGAGCACTGCTGTTTTTATCAAGATTAAGCACATGTTCAAAGATGTACAGAAGGGGAAAATTAGATATTCAAGTGATCCATTAAGTCTTCTTTCCAATGCATCAAGAATCAACATTATAGGAGACCCGTGCAAGAAGTTACAACAAAATCTTTGGGCAGCACACATTCTGAAATCAGCCCGGGACAGCTTGCACCAACAAAGTAAAAAGGGTGTAACTCTCTTGTTCGGAGTCCGATCGGGATGAATGACCACTCATTGGAAAAATAATTTCAGCACTTTGCAATGGATCTATGATCCACATCACAAGTTCCCGAAAGAAGACCTCGTGCAAAAGTTCTATCAAGGACTCACCATGGCGTCAAGGACGATCATCGATGCCTCTACCGGGAGGATCCATCATCGAACTTACACCGACGGAAGCTTTCACTCTATTCAAGAAGGTCGCGGATAATGACATGTGGGCGTCGTCCGGGCGCCTACATCCGGTTCAACCCACGGGGAACGTCAAAGGAGTCTTGCAAGTGGAGAAGGAGAACATACTTGAAGGCAAGATCGACTCGCTCATGAGGAGGTTGGAGAAGATGGAGATGGAAAAGAAAGAGGCTCAAGACTTGAAGGCCGCCGAAGCAAGGTCCACTTGTGAAGAATGTGGAGAGTATGGTCATGTCCGCAAAGATTGTCCGGAGGAAGCCAAAGTGCTCGACTACATGAGGAAGGGAGAATTGCCGAACTTCCGCTACGGGCAAGGTAGGCCTCAATTTAATGCAAGCTCATCTATTCCTAAGGCGGTTCTGCTTCGTATACAATTGAAGGAGTTCATGGATGAGCAAGCTAAGATCAACAAGGACACCGTCACCAAGTTCAAGACCATAGACAAGGTGTTGGAGAACATCGATAGCAAGGTGACGGAGGTCGGAAGTTCCAATCATCAAGTGCTCAACATGATGAAGATGCTCGAGACGCAAGTTGGACAACTTGCGGGGCGCCTCACTAATGATGAAGGGAAGCTTCCGGGACAACCCAAATGTCCCGAATCGGCGAAGGCCATTCAAACACATTCGGGGAAGGAGACCGAAGATCCGGAACGTTCCGCGGGAGCAAGGAAGCTTAAACCATCCACCGAGGAGGAAGGAGCTGCTAAAGAGAAGGTTACGGGGATCGTCACCGAGGAACCCGAATTGGAGATGCCGGAGGAAGACACGAGGATACCGCAACTCAAGCCACGATACTTCCGAGGTAAACTTGACAACCACTTTGAGAAGTTCATGGAAGTTGTGCGTAGACTTAGCATCAACATGCCACTACTAGATGCCCTACAAGTACATACATATTCTCGTTACTTTAAAGATATACTCGCAAATAAATATGAGATAGCAACACTCTGGGTAGATCATGTCAAGATGTCCGAGGAGTGTAGTGCAGCTATTGCTAATGGGCTAGAGAAGCAAAAAGACCCCAGGTGCCCTACAATTCCATGTTCAGTTGGTTCTTTCAACTTCGAGAAGGCGTTATGCGACCTTGGAGCTAGTGTAAGCGTCATGCCGAGGGATGTGTTCGAGAAGCTACGCCTACCAATGGAGCCTACGGGAATATGTTTGGAGTTGGGAGACAACTCCATTCGCTATCCCTTGGGCATTGCGAAGATGTACCCGTGAAGATTGGACACCACTTCGTCCCCGTCGACTTCGTTGTGCTCAAGATGGGAGCGAGGGAGAAGCCGCCACTCATCCTAGGGAGGCCGTTCCTCAAGACCGTGGGAGCTACTATTGATGTTGGCAAGGGGGAGATCATGTTCGATATCAACGGAAAAAGGAGTTCCTTTAAGTTCCGTCCAAGGATTGAGGCATGCAACATGATTGGAGTGAAGGGAGAACCAAAACAAACGGAGGGGCTGAAAAAGAAGAAGGAGCCGAAAAAATGAACGTAAAGAAAATCAAAGAAGGTGTTGGATCCGTCAAGACAAAGGAAGAGAAGCCGCCTGTGAAGACCAAAAAAATGACTAAGCCAACTAAGCCAGAAGACAAGCCCGCGCCCAAGATGGTGCGGAAGTGGGTACCCAAGATTGCAACACCCGCAAAGAGCATTGATCCGGAGTAATCAAGTGAAGAAGTCTAGCTATAGACTATAAACGAAGCGCTAGGCGGGAGGCAACCCGTTTCGTCGAGTCATGAATAAGCTACCGGGAGGACAACCCGATTCCAGGTTTTTCGAGTATTTTTAATAATTTAGTTTTTGAGTTTTATTACGCAAAGACATTAGACTTAGAAGTGGTTGAACAATATTAGAGACATAATTCTTGATTGAATGTTTGCTTTATCATAAACCCTTTGCATGAACCCTCCTATGTGCTTGTTTGTTCTTTTCTTTTCGAGAAACCTCAACCAAATAATTTCAGAACCTAGCTCAACCTTTCACCCTCATTATGGTGCTGAGGTTGACTTATTTTTCATGCTAAAACCACACGAGTAGAGCCACGATTTATATCTATGTGTTAATAAAATTCAGTACGTGGTAGAACTCGCGTGAACCTAGAAATCAAAACTTTTGGTTGGTTTTAAAAATCTTTATCCTTGGTTTCTCTAGGATTAGAATTTTTCTAAGCCTATTCTAATTTTGTTTTATTCAAAATATTTCTTATTTAGCCAAAATTAGAACCTAAACCTATGCCCCCATGATCAAGCCGGGAAAATGTTTGCTCTCAACCGATGAAGGCAAACTATACTGGTGAGACCGAAATCGACGTAGTCGAAAAATATTTTCGACTTACATTTGTTTTTAATGGGTTAAAAACTTCTCTAAAATTATGTTTGAGTTCTTGCATGGCTCTGAAAAATATTTTAAATTTCGAATTAGGGGAGTGCTTAACCTTAAACACACCTAAATGGAGGCAATCTAGTTTGAATTAATCATGCATGCACCATTGGATTCGCTTTTATCAACTTTCACCAATTCCACATGCAAAGGACAAGCATGGTGGGCAGCAAGCATCAACTTTGCAGAAATTTCATGGTGGCATGTGAAGCAAGTGGAGCTAGGGAGCATGGACATGACCCAAAGCATGAAGCATCAAGTGGAAGGACCAATAATGCAAGAAAAGGAGTGGACGAGAGCGTTTGGGCGGTGCCACTCGTGGAGCACGCGGGCAGGAAAGTTGCAGAGGAGAAATGATCGTGCTGGAAGAAAGACGCGGTGGGGAGGAGCCTGGAGTACCCCAGGCCGACCGGCCCAGGCCGGCCGGCCTCACCTACATAAGGAGCCCCCCGGCTCCCGTTTTTTGCAGGCAAGCTTCCCTCTCCTTCCTCTGTTTGTGTGTTCAAGTTTGTGTGCTCAAAACCTCCGTAGAATAGCCAACCTTCCCAAGCTTGATAGCTCAAGAAAAAATCCACATCCTTAATCCACTCAAAGTCCACATCCGAAGCAAAGAGTTTAAGTGCCTAGTTACCGGTTGCAACCCGGAGTTTTAGTTGAAGAAAAGAGTGCAGCAACCATGTGGAAGAAGACCACAAGTCTCTTCTCCAAGAAGAATAGTTCGTCGCCGTCCAAGCCGTCATCAACCACGTCTTCGAGGAGGCACTCGCTTCCGAGTCTCCCGGAGCATGGAGACGGATACGGCACCACCGAGGAGGAACGATGCTCTCCTCCTTGGTGGTATGAGGGCTGCAAGAAGCACTTCCATGAGGTTTACCGAACCTCGTGGGCACACGGAGGAGCAGCCCGTGCCACCACGACAATCGACTCGCTCAACCGCGCCACCTCCTTACACCCCGACATACTCTTCGTACGGCTTCATCATCTTGTCGGCGGAGGAGGAGGAGAGGCTCTCTAATCTTGAGAAGAGGCTTGTGCCCAACGTCGAGTTTGACGACCAAGCACTCTACACCTTGGATTTTGGCACCGACATATACTATATGTTGGGGCACCTTGGATGGGTGCGTTCTCCAATGGAGTATCGGTGGACACCCATTTGGGGTTCGCCTTGGAAATTTTGATGACTATTGCACCCATCATTGATGATGATGGGGTGCAAAGCTTGTCATTCCGTTTGGAGGGAGTCCAACAAGTGGTTCTCTACGAGCACGTGAGGGAGCTGCTTGGATTCCACAAGGGAGCTCCGGAGAAAGTTGACGTGCCACCCGGCATGTTGGCGGGATTTTGGAATATGATCTCCGGAGAAGCCCATCAACAACACAATTGCATCCGCAACCCCATTATCCGGATATTTCACTCTTGGATGTGCAAGAGGGTATTGGGGAGGATGAAGGAGACAAAGGTGACCGACACGGAGTTGAATTGGCTTTACTCGGCTTTAATTGCCGTGCAGCCAATAGACCCCTCTTACCTCATGATCAACCGTTGGTGTTGTGAAGCAACATCGGGGGCGGGTAATATTGGTTCGGGGTGCTACCTCTCCATGTTGGCCTTCTCCTTGCGGCCGGGGATCGCAAGAAACCCCGACCACCTTTTGCGTGGTACCTCTCTCGGCATTGAGTATTTGCGGCAAGGCAAATACATTAGTGGAGACGAGAGAGGAGGTTATCGGTTGGCCATAGTGAACCTACCCCTTCCCAATGAGAGGCTTAGGCTTTTCAACGAAGGAAGGGAAGATTGGTTCGAAGAGGGACTCCTCGTCCCTGCAAGGAAAAACAAAAGAGGAAGAATCGTAGAGGAGGGAACATCCTCCGCACAAGCGAGTGGAGCACAACCCAATGTGAACCATTCGGCGGGATCCCTCCTCTGCCAAGTTACTACGGAGGGCCGCAAGAGCAAGCATGGGGGGGTGGTGCACCGGTACCCCCACCAAATTATGTTGTTCCCAACGCTAACTTCGCGGAGTCCTACGCTCATCATCCCCAACCACAACAAAGCATGGCCATAATTGGAGGGTATGCTGCAAGAAACGCCCAAAACATCGCAGCCATCCAAGCTAACGCAGCTCAACTTGGTGAAGGCAACGCAAATATTGCCTTTGAGCTCGGACGCCTTCACCTCGTGGAGCCAAATCAATTCGTCGGAGGGAATGTCCAATCGTATTATGAGCAAGGGTATTATTATCAAGATCATCAACATCAACCACCGGCGGAGGACTAGAAGATTTAGGAACTTTAGTTTTCTTTTCTTTTCTTTTTCTCTCGTAATTTTCAGCTTTTGCTTATGTGTGTTTGCGTAGTATTTTCTGTTTTTATTTAAATTTCAGCAAGCATGTTTGTTTATTTTCAGTTTGTATTTCAACTTGATGTCATCATTAATAAAGACACCACCTTGATTATATCATTGGAAAAGTTACAAAATTTGTGCCATGATGATATATGATTATAATTGCAGCTTTGTTCATCTTTGTAATTGATTTATGCATGTTTAAGCTAGTGCTCTCTTAAAAATACAAATCTGAATTTACTTAAATGCTAGCTTAATTTTCAGCGGAGGTTATGATTAAAATAAAGACCCATAGTGTTTTATGTGCTCTCAAGTTATGAATAGATTAAAGATGTCTTTTATGCTCAAAAAAATATCGCTAACCTTGTCACAAATATCGCTTGTGTGTTGCTCAACCTATCCAAAGCCTAATATATATTTGAGTGCATAAACCTTAGTGTACAAGATTTATTTTTGAGTGAGTTATTGCAGGCCATGATTTCTCTGGCCCGAGACTAAGAAGCTGGTCATTCCGTTTTTGCGTATCTATCTTTTTGCTATCCTTTTATCTGTGCATTGTGTATCCCCGCATCGGAGATCTCACAAACTTCGCCGGATATCCACCCTTAAACCAAATATCATCTTTTGTGATTACCTCCTTGACCACAACCTCTCGTTGAGAATGGATCATCAATTCAAGGAAGATCGCAAGACGGTGCCAACATTTAAGATTTCAAGTATCTCCCCGGGGAAGAATACCCCGGTACCTACCTTATTTTTCGCCTCTTTGCTCGAGGACGAGCAACGTCTAAGCATGGGGGAGGAGGTAGGTACGGTGCAGTTTTAGAGTTCAAAAAGGGAGTATTTGAAAAAAATTATAATAATATAATGATGAAAGAAAAAAAATCGGCGATATGCGTGACTTCCAAGGTGAAGGTCTCACAAGAAAAAAATATATATAATGAATGAATGAAAGAAAGAAAGAAAGAAAAGAATGATAAATATGAGAAAGAAAAAAATATATGTGCGTAAAGTAAACTCCCTAGCTCTCTAAAAGTGCATTCAAGGCTTCAAGTTAAAAAGATCCATTCTCATTTTTCCAACCATGTGCAATCCGATAACGAGGACTTCCTTTGTGCCTCGGGATCACTGTTTGCCATTTGCACATGTCCACTCATCTAAAAGTGTGTGTATTTTTCTCTTTACCCTCCTTGATTTAACATTATTTTCCAATGACCTTTTTGACGAGTCTCGGTAAGACCATGAGAAGCTTGTCTTGTTTTGACAAACCTCATTTATAAAATCTTGTTAGGACTAAACTTTCCCAAAGCTCCATATAAAGCCTACCACACATATATATGAGAGGGAAAGGAGTAGAATATATAGGTTTGAGAGACAAGTGAGTTGAGTGTTTATGAGCAATACACAAGATGATTTAAATCTGTGAACTTGGTTTAGCTTTTCTTTATCTCGTTCTTTATTTCAAAAATTCTGAGATCTATTTAAAGCTTTGTGAGCATGTTAATACTTGTGGGATAAGCTTAATAAGAATCTACCCTCTGTAGAGATGAAGGCTAGTACATTATGGAACTTTAATGAATTAAAATTTTGAGAGCATTAGGTTTTCTCATGTGTGATCAAATGCAAAGTTTAAACATTGTTTGGCAATGATGATATCCATCGAAGTCTTACTCGAGGACGAGCAAGGTTTAAGCATGGGGGAGATGTTGACGGTGAAAATCCGTCAACCTAGCCATGAGTTTACCTTCGGTGTTGGCATGAGTTTTATACCTTATCCATTGGTACTAACCCCCGTGGTATAACAAGTTCACGTGTGCATGTCGGTTTTGGAGTTTATGCAGGGTTTTAGTGTTGAATGCAAGACTTTCGGGATAAGTTCATCAAGCACCTCATGACAAGACCTTGAAGCCCCGTACAAGTCATGCAATGAAGCAAACTTAACTCCAAGAAGCCGGGGACTTGATCCGAGAAGACGACGGACTCCGGGGACCCGACCGTAAAAGTGCGTCGAATCTTGCAAGACAAGGAGTTGAGTCCAATTCGGAGAGAAACCGACGACATGGACCTACATGCGAAGGGGGAAACATCCAGAAGCAAGGGAACCGACGTGGAGCGAAGGAGCCCTCGGGCCGGGGCCTAGATGGGCCCGGGGCCGGCCGGCCCGCTCTCGTCGGCCCCTGTGCCCATCCAGGGCCCAAATACCCCCTCCTTTGCCCTAGCCGCCAATCGGGCTATTCATAGCCCCCTGACCGAGAGCCTCGCAGGGAGGAATTCATGATCGGCCGCTGAGGAGCAGAGAAGAGAGGGACACCATCTCGAAGAGGAGAGGGTCGAGCTAGTTGACTAGGGTTCCCCTAGCTGACGTGGGAACCTTGCACGGAAGACAACACGTCGGAGTTCCCGGAGCTAGAAGCAAGATCAAGGAAGGATTCCGGTGGTGATCTTGTGTATGTATCATTGTTATAGTTGAATTATCAAGTTGAATCTTTTCCTAGCGATCAAGTGTTTCCTCGAAGATTTCATTTTTCGATCGGCTTTGCTTATTCCAATTCTATTCTCGAGATATATTACATAGGGTGTTCTTGTAGCCGCGGTGGCTAGAGGTACACGCCGGATCTTCCGAAAGAATCTCGACTTGTCTTTTGACTCGCCCTAAGCTCCCCGCATGAATAGGGATACGTTGTGACAGAACGGGGGTCTCGAAAGGTGGATGTTTTCGGATTTGGACGGGAAACCACGATTTAAAGAGGCTTCTATTAAGATTCGATTTGCTACTTCTTCTCTTGCTTGGAACTTCAACAAAAGGCTTACCCCGATCCTTCTAGATCGGTTTATCTACCCAATCTTACTTTGTTTTCTCCGGTCTTTAGTAGATTAGATTCGTTTTGTGTCTTTTACTTAGATGCATTAGGGTTTTATCGAAGATTGGAGTTACATGGCTTTAATAGATTATGTTTTGCATCACACATTTGTTCCACGGATTCGATACCTTGGGTTCACCACTCGAGGGAAGAAGGGTCCCTTGACTACGACGGGAGACTTGTACGCTTGCGAGTCACAAACGAACTTTGATACAATTATTAACCGTCAACAACGTGTCCTCCGCTTCGAAGATTCTGGACTTCGTCATCGCACACTGGTCAGACCGGTGCTCCTCACCGGTCAGACCCACCGGTCAGACCGTTCTGGCACTGCTGCAGCACCGTCTTCAGTTCTTCGGTCTTGGCTTTGTGGATCAACCAAGGAACCCAGTGGTTTTCTTGTGAACCACCGGAAACCCCGCGAACTCGGTGTAGCCTCCGCCAATCTCCACTCATGACTCGGCTCCCACGTAGTCCCGGCTCGACCTTGGTTTTGTGGCTCAACCAAGAAACCGTCCATGACTTCATCTTGCTGTTCATGCCACGATGCGGCCCGCACTAGACCCCACTGGCCACCGGGTCCCTCGAACGAAGCCTTTCGTGCTTGTTCTTCACATGTACCAACACCAGTCAAGCCGCAACCAACACCTGCAATACTTAGCCAAGAATCAGTCCACACAACATTGTCAATCACTCATCACACAAGGAAACGACCATCCACCGGTCCTCGAACCACACATGGTCCTCAATCTCCCCCTTGATGAGTGCATTGACAACACCCACACAAAGTAATAAGATAGAAAGTAAAAAGAAAAGAAACAAACAAAAAGAAACTCCAACAACCGATCGAAAGCCAAACAAAGGCAAAGAGCAAGATCACTTGAAGAAGACAAGTCTCGGACCCGTTAGGCAAGGGCAACGGCTCGACACATCCGAGACAAAACAAAGCTCAAGCAAAGAGCGCAAACCACCGAAACAGAGATTGAAAACCACAAAGAGCTCAACCTGCACACTTGCAAGCTCCCCCTGAACCAATGCAACTCCCCCTGGACGAATGCATGCAAACCACTTGAAAACAGGGTAGCTGCAACAACTTCAGCTCAATCCGGTCAGACCGGTCACCAGCACCGGTCAAACCGGTGCCCAACATGTCCACAGGACCAGCACTATGACCGGTCAGACCGGTGACCTCGACCGGTCAGACCGGTGCACACCAGAGCCCAGAAATGGCTCGAAACCACCTGAAAACTTTCTAAATGCATCCAGCAAGCCATTTCAAGCTCAAACTTCTCCCCCTTGTTGGCAATGCATGAATCAAGCGAAAAATGCAAAACTTGCAACCTAGAGCTTCTCAAATAGACAAAATTCGACATAGGATGCTACACATGTCCAAATAAGAAAGTTAGATACTTTATAGCTTTGTATTGACATCAACTACAAGATCACCAAGTTTCACAATCATTGGACGAAGCTAAGATGGATTTGGGCAATTTTGTGAAAAATTTGCCTCTCATGAGCAAAGTCCTAAACATGATCAAAACATATCCAAATGGCAAAGCCACACAAACTTCATGCTAGGACAGCCACTCTAATCATAAGACCATCACAATCACCCACAAGCACCTCATGTCATGTGAAAGCCACCGAGCCATGTGCCTACTTCTATGTATGAGACTTCTCATTGGTAGGCATCATGCAACGGTTTAGCACCCAAAGAAAATTCAAATTTCAGCACATATGACATGGGAGCACATTTTCCAAGCATTTTACATTTCATTTTCAGATTCATAATTGGTACATGAAATGTCTTCGCGACAAAATGGAACTTATGCCCCTCCACAAGACGAAGCAAGAGGGCTAAGCATTCATGATGGCAAATGGGCCTTTGGCCCCATATGATCAATAAACTAGCTATCCAACCACAAATTAAGCATAACCAAGCCACTAAAACATGTCAAGATCATATAAAGGCATTTACACATGACAGAGCATATATGTGATATTTTTCAAAAACATAGCCCTCAACCATGGATTATTCATCAAGATCATCAAGAGCTAAGCCAAACTAACCATAGCACCAAACAAGCTCATAAAGACATAAATAGCATTCCATGGTGAACAATGTATATAGGAGAAGCTTTTCCTATCCAAAGCATATGATACAAAATGCATGCAATCATGCCTATACTTCATGTTACATATGCCATGCCAAATGCAAGAAATGCATAAAGGAAAGCTATACATATGCTACAAAGGAGCTCCCACACACCCAACTCAAGAAATCAAACACACACCAAGCTCCCCCCGCAAACGAGTGAAAGTTGCTTGATCTAGGGGTTTGGTGAAAATATCGGCTAGTTGGTCATTTATGGGTACTTGGATCGAAGCTATCTTTCCTTTCTCTACGTTACGTTACGTTACGTTAGGTTATGTTATGTTATGTTATGTTATGTTATGTTATGTTATGTTATGTTATGTTATGTTATGTTATGTTATGTTATGTTATGTTATGTTATGTTATGTTATGTTATGTTATGTTATGTTATGTTATGTTATGTTATGTTCCTCTTAGTCTGTGGTTTACCACTTCTATCTGGTCATGGTTGAAATCTGTAAACATGAATATCTAGCCTCGTAAATTTGTAAAACTCACTGTTCAAGTCTGTAAACCTGAATGGCTAAGACTTGTAAATCTTTAAAACTCTAAAATAATTATGAATGTTGTGAAGTCGTGTGTAGTGAAACGCCCATTCATAGTTTGCTAAGATTTGTTTTGTTTATATAATCGTGTATAGATATTAGTTCACGCTCAACTAATGTAAATGTCTACTTGTTGTTTTTCAATGTTTTGATATAGTGCTTCGTATAAATGTTGTTTTCAGGGAGATGAGGATAAAGGGGCTGATGCTTTTAAGTTCTTCAAACTATGCCACTATAGCAAGAAGAAGAAAGGATACACACACTACAAGAAACTATTTAATCTATGACGTAACCATTCTGTCGTGGATTAAATAAAATTCGTTGCAAATCAGCATCCGCGACGATTTACATTTTCGTAGTGGAATGAGCGTCATTGATTAAATTTCTCGACGTTCACTTAATAAACGTCGCGATCCGTAACGTATCTGAATCGTCACGGAGCAGCCCAAGGCCCATGCAGCCCAACAAATGGTTCACTATCCGTGAAAAAATAAAATCGTCACGGATTGCTACACACATGGCAGCTGTGGCATCCTACGTGGATGATGACGTGGCATCCTACGTTGGCGATGACATGGCATCGTACATGGACAATGACATGACATCCTACGTGGACGATGACGTGTCATCCTACGTGGACGATGACGTGGCATCCTACGTGGACAATGACGTGGCACCGTATGTGGAAGATGACGTGGCAAAAATTTTAAGCCCAGCAGATACAAATTCTTGCCCACCACAAAACCCATTTCGTAATTATATTCCAAAGATAAAATTAGCAAAATTAGCCCATCTTCAGCCCATTTTTCAGAGGGTACATTTTCCAACACATTTACCAAAATTCAATGAACAGACCTTACATCATCAAACCAGATACAATCTCTAGGCAAAAAAACCAGCAAACACAATCAGATATTGAGGCAGATAACACATGCTTTCAGATGTCTACTATTCCTAAAACACTACACCTTCCTCTTTGTGATTCTGCCACTCTTTTCTCCGATTCCTTGCGAGTTCGTATAAATCCTGGAATAAAGGAAACCGGAATCGAATTAGAAAAGACAATCAAATATAGGATAACTCAACTTTGAATTTTCTGGCAAGGTATATATATATAAAGGGAAACCAAACTAAAACTGGAGCTCTAGATAAAGCGTGCATTCTACAATGAAAGTATCACTATAAGCATACAATTGGCATCATAAATCAACAGAATAGGAATGACGCAAAAATAAGCTTGTGCTAATTTAGCCTATAGTAGAGCATATGAGAGCAATATCTGAGACAACACATGAAATCTGCACTTGGAAACATGCTCTACCGACAAACCACATCCATTGATTAATGGTCATATACATGAGCTTCATAAGTTCAGAACGACATAACTTTGTTGACAGCGTACTCGAGCTGCTACTCGAGGTTGTGGATCTCGTCGAGGGTGAGGGAGGGGAGGTCATCACCGTTGTACCTCCTGATGCCTGTCTCTAGCCTGTCCATTTCGTTCTTTATCTGCATTGTCTCAACAAATATTTGATGCATAAACTCACAGATTAGTCATACAACTTGTATATATAATTCATCAGCTAAATTTACTAGAGTAGTTTCAATTTGTTTGGTTAATTTAACTACTAGCATCAAGATGGATCTGGAATATCAGAGTTTGCATAGATTATGAAAGATCTTGAATTCATTTATAGGCAACTTAAAAGACAAGATAAACAAGGAAATTAGAGTAAACATTCTAGTCTGATGTGTCAGTACTTATATGATTTACATGGTAATATATATATATATTCTCATTACATTCACAGTAACAAGTGACAAAGACTGACCACACATAGACAATATCAAATAACAGGAAATTAAATGGAATGGACTACACAAGACAAAACTTCAGTAGAGAAGAAATGAAATGGAATACACAAGACAAAATTCAATAGCTATACTTCAGTCTACAGGTCCACTTTTATTTTCAGCCTTCCAGAGCAGATGAGAATTACAGGTTTGTATGTGCATTTTCAACAGTACTTACAATGCATGACAATTCTGTGCAAAACCAATTCTACAGGCTTATATGCGCATTTACACAAGCAAAAAACGGAAAGCTCAGCACACACATGGTATAGCCTCCAAGATCATGCAAATTGCACCTAGAACAGAAAGGTAGATGCATTCAAAGTAGCAAACAGAATTCTAACCAGGGCAAATTCACTGCAATTCAGTAACCTTTGTGATTGGCCTGCAGTAAAAACAAAGAGAGACAATTTGTATAAGCAATTTTAATTGTAGAACCACTTTCTTTAAGCAACAATCATAGAAGAAGCAATATAAGTACAATCACTATAGAGGCTGTGTATCAGAATTAAATTCAGTTATTGAGACCTGAGGATATACAACTAGATTTACTAGCACAAAAATTTCAATATGAACTCTAAGACTCAATGGCGCTTGAACAAGAAGCTAGGAACCACGTGAAAATCCTATCGAATGAAGCATTACTGGATTTCTTTCAATATTCTAACTTTGATGTGGCTAAATTGCATCACTTAACATTTCAATTTAACATGGAGTGACAATATAAACCATCAAGCAGGGGCTCCACTCGCACGTGCCTCGATATGAACTATGATGTGTGAATTATCATTGTAGTAACTAGTGGCTAGCTGGTGCAAATACCCACCATCAAACAAGCATGTCATGCATGGTACTTTCTGCTGTCACAAATTGGTGAGATTCGGTAAAGTTTTTTCATTGGGATGGTCCATAAACACAACTTGAACCAATGGTTAATATGATACCATTATAAACAAAACAGCATGCACAGTCACCATGAGATGGCTAATGTCATAATACATGCCATGGCCTAAATTGAATAAAATCAACAAACACACTTAACAGACCCAACCGGTAGGAACCTGGACTTTGAGAGGCAGAGCATGGGAGCCAGGGATCTGAACCGATTTGATTTTGCTAGGAAGAAGCTATAAGGGATCCTAGATAACTCAAAGAATTGTACAATAGCTGAACAACTCACTACCAAAGTTCTATAACACCCGAGTTCCGGTAAGCAATGTTGTACATGCATCCGAGGTTACTGAACCACAGTTAAAAACAGACATAAGCCCTAAATGGAGGGTAGCAACTCCCTAGGTTTGGTGCAGAGTGCGGACTCTAGAATTTGTGGAATTACATTACCAACCGGCTAATCATAAATGCATAATACACTAGCACAAGGCACTAAACAGATGCCCTAGGATAGAATACAGGAACAGATTCCAACCATTTTAAACTTTACCTTCTCACAGATCCGTCAGAGCAGCCAGCGAACGCTGCTGACTCATTCTTGAAGCAGCAATCCCGAAGCGTCGCCTTCGACTCTGCCATAAACCGCAGCACGTTCACGTCGGCGTCGTACAGCCGCAGCCCCTGTGGAACAAATCCGGCGCAAAACCTATCACACACAGTTCCCCACCTGACCACCACCACCACCATGGAAAGTATCTCCCAAAATTTCTAATTGATATTAGCACACCCAAATTGGTCGATCTGAGCAGGACCGTGAGCAATTTACCCAAAAATACCACCCCCAACCCCAAATAAACTCAGAATTGTTTGCATATCCGGCAAAATTGGCCGAACCATGAAGTGACAAGGAGAGATGGTGCCTAAGACGCAGAGAACCGCGAGGGGGGGGAGGATAGAGCTCTCACCGAATCCCATGAGGAGACGAGCAGGTTGTTGGAGGTGGGCGCAAACCAAACCCGTGATGCGGTGCCTGCGGTGGCGCCGCCAGACAGGCTCCGCCTCACCATCTATGGGAGCATGCCCGTGGCGGCGACCGCAGAGCACGTCCTTCCGAGTGCGGGACGGCGAGGTGGGGCACCGGCGGCGGCCGTCCTCCGACGCGGAGCAGCTGCGCCGCGTCGAGCGCAGAGGAGGAAGGGGGTTGCCGCCAGCCAGTCCCGGATGGACGCTACTCCGCTGGATTTGGCGAACCTGGAACCATACAGGAGTTTGCATTTTGCTAGATCCTCGATGCAGCGCAGATCGATGCACAGAGGAGGGAAGGAGCTAGGGAGGCGGTGGATCGGGGAGGGAGGAAGGTGGGGAGAGGCGGGGAGGAGGGAGGGAGGTGGCAGAGAGGAGAGAGTGAGGCGGCGAGGCAGGGAGGCGGCGGAGGAGGAAGGAGAGGAAGGCTGCGCCTGGTAGAGAAGTGGAGGAGGAGGGGGATTAGGGTTAGTGGAGTCAATATATATGAACATCACGATGAATGTCGACCTTCCAATCGCGAGATCGACGGCTCCCAGCGACCGAGGTGTTGGTGGGCTGACGTGAAAGTGGGCCGCTTTAAGGTGGGCCTGTGTGGCTTAACGTTTTCCTTTTTCTTTTTCTTTTATTGCACCATTGTGAAGTAACACATACAAATATTGATCTTATATAAACTAATGTATTTTGTATATCTTATAGATTATATAAAAGTTGACTGGTAAAAATTTCAATATAATTCTAACTATTTTACCATTTTTACTAATTAAAATGGATTTCTGTGAATTTATCGAAAATAATGGTCGAAATTTGTCAAAAAATTTTAAAAATTGGCATGGAAACATATTTTAGTCTCACAAGTATATGATAAAAAATCTAAATGATTTTTACAAAGTGGCACAATACATTGTCCACAAATGGACACAAGTTTCACATAGTTTCCCACAATTGAAAACAAACTTTGAGATTTGAAGAACTAATAACGTGACCAAACTTGTATGCACCTCAATTTTTGACAACATCTCATGTTGACTATAACATTAGAGAATATTAAGTTATATTAGCAATTATTATAAAAAACATGTTTTTTATATTCTCTTTTTAGTTGGAAAAGATGTGTTGTATGAAAAGCAATCAACAAATAGTAATTAAGATACAGACAAATGGCACCGAGTAAAACATCTCGATTTCAGAAAAAATTATGAAAAAGAATCAACCGATTTGGGGTTCGTATGAGGAAGAAAAATAGTTTACAAGTTTTATGCGAAGATTAAAAACAGAAAATGCAGTTGCTATGAAATGAGATGAACAACTGCGCTTTCTCTTTTTAATCTTTGACTAAAACTTGTAACTAGTTTTTTCTGCCTTATACTAACTCCAAATTGGATGATTCTTTTTTCTAAAATTTTCTAAAATCATGCTCTACCAAGATCTACAACTTTAACAACTGAAAAAATGATTTCGACAGTAGTTTATGATAGAAAATTCAAACTTCCATCTCGAATTTACACAATCATAGTTCAAATAATATCATAAAATGCTCTAATCGTTCTACGAATTGATGTGGTAACATAATTTGGGTCCATTATAACCACATCTAGGAGATTGACCAAAGCTTCAATTCACTTTAGGGAAAACTCGAATTTCAACTAGTCACCTTGTTATGAAATAATGATAATAATACTTCAATTTGCTCAAAACGTTCTACAAATTGACATGGAACCATATTTTTTGTATATAATGCTGCTCTAAAAAATTTAGATGGTTTTAATAAAGTTAGATTATAGACGTTCACAAATAGTAACATCTCTCGCATAGTTTCTTATACGTATGCACGAACCTTTGAAGTTTGAACACCTCGTAATATTGTCAAAGTCGTATGCAGCTCATATTTTGTCACAGTCTTATTTTAGACTTAGTATGATAAAATATGAAGTTACACTACTACTTGCTGTGAAAGTTTTTTTTGTATTTTTAAACACCTAAATAACACAACCTTTCAAAAAAAACTCAAAATCTAGTTGTCTTAAATACCACCAATCCATTTTTCACATGTACAAGACAACAAATAAGTTGTAAACTAGGAGTTTCAAAATTTTTAGAATATATTTGCTATTTTCTATTATTTAATTGAATTTCTGCATGCTTATCGAAAGTAATTCCAAGTTGACCTATGTGTACCACCAATAAGACTGGCAAAATTTCACAAAAAATCATATTTAGGATTCTATGTTCCATTATAGGCCATATTCTGGATATTGATGACAAAATCAATTTGAGTAATGAAGAACATTCAAACTTTTATCTCAAATGTACAACATAATAATTACAATAATACCTAAATTTGGTCAAAAAATTCTACAAATTGGCATAACATCATGTTTTTGTCCCAAAACATCGCCATAAAACATTTAAGTGGTTTCAAGAAAGTAGGATCATTCATTGTTCACAAAAGGATACATCCCTTCTATAGTTTCCTAAAACTCAAAGTCAGACTTTGAGATTTCTGTATCTCATTATAAGTTTGAACTTGTATGCACTTCAAACTTGGAGACAAACTTATGTTGAGCATAATATGATCAAATATGAAGTTGCATTATCAATTCTCTTGCAAAAACATGGTTTTTCTGTATATATATACTCGATAGATGAAAACAAGTCATACTAAAAAGTTCAACAAATTTCAATTAACATAGAAACAAACATCATTAAATGAAAGTTCGTGATTTTAGAAAAATTTGGGAAAAAGAAACATAAGATTTGGAGTTCATATGAAAGAGAAAAACCAAACACAACTTTTAATTCAGGACTAAAAAGAAAAAGATGAACCCTATAGGTGTTCTTCAATTTGTACATTTCGGATATAAAATGCAACCCTAACCAACATGTTTTTAATATATATACAAACTTCTACAAGTAAACACAACTTGACTTGTAACTCACTGGTAACTCATCTTCCTCCCTACCCCTTGGTTGTGGGTTCGAGTCCCCCATTCGATGCCTTTTTTTTTATGCGGGATATATTTCGGAGGGGTTGGGCCAATGTGGCACTGCGGTCCATGCGTCGGCTGGGCCTTTGTGGCGCTGGCGGCCCATGCGGTGTTGGCGGGCTGGCAGCCTAGTGGCCAACCTGGCGCTGGCCGCCGGCCGTTGGGCCATCTTAGTGTGCCTTTGGTTGGGGTTTTTACCTGCTTTTCCTTTTGGCAAAAGCCAAAAGCCAACCAAAGGGCTTGGCTGCCACACATAGCCACAGTCAAAAGCAGCTTTTGCCCAGTACAAACTTCAAAGCACCTCAGACCCTGCTTTCACCTATGTTTGTGTCACAAAATTACCCACCTGCCACTTTTTACACAAGTACCGGTTCGTTTCTTTTCCTTTCTTTTCCACCAGCAACACATCTCGCTACCTCCGTCGTTGTCCCAAGGACTCCTTCCCGGCGGCCTTCCCTCCACCTCCCTTGCCCGGCGCATCTCGCCAACCACGGGCGAGCTCCATCGGTGGAGGGCGCGCTTCGCCGCTGTGGGCGAGCCGCGCACATCGCGGGCGATCTCGGCCCTCCCGGCCGTAAGCGAGCTCGGCCCTCCCGACCTCGGGCGAGCCAGATCCAAGGGGCGGCGCAACCTCTGCCCCTGCCCGGCGAGTGGCCGCGTCCAGCCTTGAGGTGTGGGGAACGATCTGCCCCGGCAGTGGCGCGCTGCCGTTCCTCGTGCCCCAGGCGACCGAGTTCCGGTCGCCAGCTCCGTCGCCCGCACGCCAAGCCAAAGACGGCGCCGCCATGAATGGCCAGGAAGCAGTGTCTGCTGACTGCTGTTCCGTTCATGGAGAACACAATGATGTTTTCTGGCCGTTTTCATGTAGAAAAATAAAAGGACAAATACAATAGAATACGAGAATGTCACAATACATATTCATACCTAGAATGAATACGTGAAATTAGATTTTTTTTCTTTTCCAAAATAATCATTTCGTAGAGTTCTAAAATAAATGTTTACTACATACAATAAGTCATCAGTATAATAATTATAATTCTTTTAGAGACATTACATATATTTTTTACACATGCTACAGTTTCACAATAGTTCTAACCAAACGGCCTCCTGCTTTTCCCACAGTTGCTTTTCCACACTTGCTTTTACACTGCCCACAACTCACAGCAGCCTTTTCAAAAGCCACAACTCAACCAAACACACCCTTAGCGTAGGCGGCCCATGCGGCGCTGGGCCAGAGCTAAGGTGGCGCTCGCGGGGTGAGGTCGCGTAGGCCTTGGGGCTGCCACCTAATCACCAGTGCTCCAAAACTGTATAAAAACTGAATTACTTAGATTAGGCAAAGAGAAGAATTGGCTTGGTGGTAAAGTTCTTTCCTTCCTTACCATGAGGTCTAAGGTTCAATTCTTTGGTGTCCTCCTTTTTCTTGTTATTTTTTAGATTTTTATTAATTTGTGCACAATTTTTTATTTGTTTATCATTTTTAAATTTATTAATTTTGGGATTATTTTTTATTTATTGATCGTGACGAATCTGATAAAATGTCGTAGCATTGTGGGCTAGATTTCGACGAATTTAGTAATATGTCACCGTGTTCTGGGTTTGAATATCCATCAGTGCACATCCGTGACGAAAACAGGAATACGTCACAGTGTTTTGGGCTTGAATATATATCAGAGCACACCGTGACGAAGAATAGGAATACGTCGTAGTGTTATGGGCTTGAATATCTATCAGGTCACATCCGTGACGAAAAACAGGAATACATCGTAGAATCGCGACGAATTTAACAAATCGTCGTAGTGTTTTGGGCTCCATGCACATCCGTGACGAAAAACAGGAATACGTCATAGAATTGCGACGAATTTAACAAATCATCACAGTGTTCTGGGCTGCAATGCACATTCGTGATGTTTTCTGAAAACGTCGCGGAGAATGCGTCACAAATTAAATAGTTTCTTGTAGTGACACCTGCTATACAGGTGGCCATTGTAAGACAACTTTCTAATGGTGCTTTTTATTATGCTTATTTTCAACTATCTCATGCTATGAACCATGTTTGTTGTTTGTTTCTTGCTAGACTGATATGCTAGACTTCTGATTTTCCCGAGTCCACGCTTTAGAGCACATTCAGTAAAATTTTTGCTTTTAATTTTTTCTGAGCAGCTAGAATTTTTCTGAACATATAGAAATAGCATGTGTATGATTCATGAACATATAGCATGCTGCTTGTGATACATGAACACTACTTACTGAACATATTTTCAGATTACAACTGAGCATCTAACTATCAGCTTGCATATCAATCTCAGTTTAAAATTCTATGGATGACATAAATTTCCTATGGATGGCATATTCTCTAGTTTGAGGTTCTCTTGTACTTAAATGTGTGAATGCTACACTAAATGCCATTTGTCGTTTGTTTCTTGCTAGACTAATATGGAAAACCAGCTGAATACACCAATGGAAGGTGAACAACAACCCAAGATTGCAACTGATGTTGTATCTAATGTACTAGATAAAAACACAAAGAACAATCAGTTTCTTCATAATGTGGGCATTGAGATTGTGCCGCAGCGTCGGCGTAGTTTGCATGTTGTTGAAGCTAAACTAGCAGTGGATAAGAGGGCAAGCGCTGAGCTTCGGTCGGTTGTCGACAGCTAGTGTGAGATAGTGGAGGATCTTTCAAGTCAAGTGCAAACGAGTCTGAAGAAGCAAACTGAGTTGGAGGCAAAAGTGGAGCTTCTGATGAGTCAAAAGTGCTCACGGTCAATAGCGGTGAAGACGGACTTAAATTGTGGTTATGGCTATGTTTGCCACATTCTTATGGTGTATCTCTTACCTCTATGCTTAATGTGGGTTGGTATATACTTATACTTCATTAGTAATCAGGTGCTAATAAAATTTGACCAACTAAAATGCTAAATGCTTAGATCCTAGTCCACTATAAAGCTTTTGCATTCATCCTTTCCCCACACCTGCTGAGTACGACAAGTGCTCACCCTTGCTAAACAATCTTGCTCAAAAAGAGGAACCTGCTCTGGAGTTTGTTGAAAATGTTGCTGAGTTTTAGGCGTGCGCAACCCCAATCTACTGCTTGTGGAGTTTGGAGCCTTCGTTTCCAGGATTAAGCATAAATCTCTGATAATCTCCTTTTTTCTTAGGTGATACTGTTTCTGTATACACTTATATGTCACTATATGCATAAAACTTGATCCTAGCATGCATATAGGTTTGCACTTGGTTTTCTTTGGAAAAACAGTTATGACAATCTTGAACGTCCTCACAATGTCCTTGGTGTACTTTGCTTGGTGCACGAATGTTCCTTCCTTTGATTGCTTGATCTGGAGCCCAAGGAAGAACTTCAACTCACCCATCATGCTCACCTCAAATTCCCTACTCATGTCTTCTGCAAACCTTGCAACAAGAGAGTTAGACGAGCCACAAAAGACAATATCATCCACGTACACCTGCACAATTAGGATATCTTTGCCCTGCCTAAGGAGAAAGAAGGTCTGGTCGACCTTCCCCATCTCAAAGCCTTGCTCAAACAGGAACCCCCTCAACTTACCATACCAAGCTCTAGGTGTCTGCTTCAACCCATACAACACCTTCCTCAACTTGTACACCCGGTGGGGGTACTTCTCACTCACAAACCCCGGCGGTTGCCTCACATACACTTCTTCCTCCAACACACCGTTCAAGAAGGCACTCTTCACATCAATTTTGTGCAACTTGAAACCTTTTTCCACGAAAAAGGCTAGAAGGGTCCTAATTTCCACCAAACGAGCTGCATGAGCAAAATTCTCCAACTTCTCGTGCATCGAATTAACACAATTATGATTAGATAGCGCATGTCGAATGTCTCTGGGCTCAAAGGTGGCAACAAAAGCAGCATGAGCGAAATGACAATTGTTCCGAACCCTCAACCATGTAGTATGTTCATTCGTGTCGCTAATGATCCTCGAAGCTGGGTGATCCACTTGGACCCACCGGGGAGGTTCTCACCTTGATGCTACGTCCCCCTCAACAGCATCTTCGCCTTGATCTGGATTTGTCGTCGTAGATGTCGAAGACGGCCCACCCTCAATCCTCGTCGAAGTAGTAGGTACATGCTCAGTCACGGGCACCACACCACCATCTTCATCATCTCCATGTTCATGTTCCTCCTCCTAGAAAATTTCCTCGCCAAGTTCATCGTCACCTGCACACTAAAAACAAGCTGACTATGTGGCTACGTCTCATCAAAGGTTACCTCGCAAGTCTCCACGATTTGGTTAGTTTCAAGATTGAGCACACGAAATGCTCTAGAATGAGATGTGTAACCAAAGAAAATACCATCGACCGACCTAGCCTCGAACTTGTCCAACTTCTTCCTTTTCTTAAGAATGAAGAATTTACAACCAAAGACATGGAAGTGACTCACCTTAAGTGTGTGACTGTGCATCAACTCGTAATAGGTTTTCTTCTTGTGAACCTAGAGGTAGATCCTGTTCGACACATGGCACGCAATATTGACCGCCTCATTGAGCATCGTCCGAGCCATCTCGCACAAGGTCCTAATTTTCCTTTCCACTATGCCATTCTAGGAAGCGTATACGGACTCGAAAACTGGTGTTCAAGACCCAAGTCATGGAAAAAGGTTTTGAAGCGAGAGTTTTTGAATTCCGAGCCATTGTCATTGCGGATCGCTCGTATGGCATCTTTGTGTCTCTTGTTTCCTAACCTCAAGACAATCTCGAACAAAACCAAACGTCTCCCCTTTCTCTTCAAGAAAGAACACCCACGCATACAGAGAGTAGTCGTCCACCACAACAAGGATGTACCACTTCCCGCCCGCAGATCGCACACGAGATGGGCCAACAAAGTCCATAAGGAGCAGTTCGCATGGACTCTCAGTCATCACATCAGTGAGATGCGGGTGAGAAGAGGCTACCATCTTGGCATCCTTACACGATGCACAAACCAACTCTTTCTCAAACCTCAACCGTGGAAATCCTCGGACTAAATTGAGTTTACTCAAGCGAGACAAAACGTCATAGCTCAAGTGACCCAACTTCCTATGCCACTTCCACATCTCACTCGAAGAACTAGCCAAAAAGCAACGCTCTACACTAAAAGATTGAGAGAAATCAGCTCAGAACACTTGACCCTTGGAAACGACCATGCAAACTAGGTCCGCTCGAGAATCTAAAATCCGAGAACCAACAGGCTGAAACAACAACTCAAAGCCCTCATCCAACAACTAGGACACAGAAAGCAAATTGAACCCCAGCAATTGAATAAGAGCAACATGCTTGAGAGTGACCTTGTCACTTACATTGATCTCACCTTCTGAAAGCGCACGCCCTCGCCCATTGTCCCCAAAGGTGATGTATGTCCTAGACAGCACCAGGACGAGACTTGAGAACCACCCCTTGTTCCCGGTCATATGCCTCGAGCAACCGGAGTCAATCAACCAAATGTTCCTCAAGTCTCCCACCTGAAATTCAAAAGTGAGCATGTGAGTGAACAAATGACTCAGCACTGGGTTAGTACCAAAAGAGTAAAACCAGTGCTGAGCCATTTGCTCCTAAGTGGGGTTAGCACAATCCAAAGCATGTCTTCTATCAAAGCTACCTCCACGAACACCACCATGGTAACCACTACAAGGGAACCAACCCTCTCTAGCTGGAGGAGGATGAAAGCCACGAAAGGAATACCATGGACCATTCCACCTCTCCACCTCAAAGCTACGACTCCTCCCACCCTCGTATTGAGCACGAGGTGGAGACCGTCTAGCAAGCTAACCACCTGCAGACTACCCATACCAACCACAAGAACCACGACCACCTGAACCAAACTGAGCCTCCTCACAAGCACCAAAACCAGACCCCTGTCTACCCAGACCTGCACCGGTCTGACTCGTATGGTGCACCGGTCTGACTGGTGTAGCTCGGCCAGCAGCACCACATGCTACCTTCCGATCTCCCCAAGCCGAAATCGTAGTCACAATCGCCTTGGCCCTGGGCATCTGCATATGAGGCTCAAGTACACCATTGGAAGGGTGGTACTTGTCCTTGTTAGCCCATTCCTTTTGCCATTCTCTCTCATGATTCTTTTTGAAGCAAAACTCGCCCTTGTGACCATCTCTCCCACAATAGTGACAATAAAACTGCACGGGCATAGGTTTAGTCTTGGGATGGGGCTGCACTTGGTTTCTCTCCACTCGGATGCTCAACCAATTTCTCCTCACTAGGCTTCTCAACCTCTTTCCCTGAGAACACATTCCCCAAGTTTCTGTTGAACTTGATGGGCTTTTGGATATCATTCGTGGAGTGAGGGAATATATGAGGATCTGGGTTTGTTTCACGTTAGTTTTTTAGTGGGTTGGGTTTAGAAGAATAGGCATTTTTGTGAAAGGTTTTTGGTGGAGCTTGGATATCACCAATTTTTTCTCCTCCTTCACCACTACACTCTCTAACCCTCTTTGAACCTAGCACTTGCCCATCATAGTGGTTGTATGTCTCCATCAGCATCCTAAGTTGAGGTTCATGCTGTAACAACCAACCCATCATTTTCCTTAACTCATCATTCTCATCCTGCAAGCGATTCACATAGTGGGCAAGTTCCAGATTTTTAAAAGCATGCACTTCACAAGTAGTACAAGAAGTAGGAATATGCTCTTTCAACTTAGCCTCAAGCGAAACAGTGTAAGCATGCATCACATCAATCTTTCCATGCAACAGGGAAAGAAGTGCAAGCACCTAGCAAAGTAGGTCTAGACTTAAGCTCGGCCACTTCAACCCTAAGCACATCTAGTTCATCACAAGTAGAAGCATGCTTATCCTTAAGAGCAGTAAGATTAGGTAGGTACACAGAGCAATCACAACAGTCAATCTCATCAAAAACCACAGGAGAAGCCTTGAGCGATTCAATCTAAAGCTTAGCATCTAGGTTCTTGGTTTCTAGCTCAACCACACGGTTCCTAGCATCTTATAGTGAGGCCCTAAGCTCTTTCCTCATCTTCTTGGCATCTTTAAGGATATCATCACGGTTATCAAGCAACTGGACAAGGAACTCGTTTTCCTCATGCAAGAAGGGAAGCTCGTCATGTACCTCATCCTCAGAGTCAGAGTCCGAGTTGCTTTGGTGACTCTTCTTGCTGTCAGAGCTACGAGCCATGCCATAGAAGCCATCTCCTGCGAAGCAGCTCAACCCGCTTAAGTTCTTGGATGCCTTCTTGTTCTTGCGCCTATCACCTTCATCTTCAATGTTACTCGAGCTCGAGGAAGAGTAGTCGAAGCTGGAGTCGATGTCAGTTGCTCCGACCATCGCTTGAGCCTTCCTACCATGGCCCTACTTCTTGCTTGACCATCGCTCATCCTTGTGCTTGTGACCGCGCCTCGATCGCTACTTGTCGTCCTTGCTTGACCAGTGCTTGTAGCTGTCCTTGTTCTCCTTCTTCTTCGGCAATCAGTGACGAAGTGTCCTAGCTTGCTACATTGAAAGCATGTCTGTACTGTCCTCCTCGTGTTCACCTGGTTCTCGTGCAGCCTTTCGAACCGCCTGGTCAGCAATGCGAGCTCATCATCTCCAAGCATGTCGAACTCCTCGTCTGGCAAAGACATGAAAGAAGATAGAGAATACATCATAGAGGATGTGTTAGTGTTAGACTTAGCCACTTTGCCACTGACGAGAGCAAGACTATGGGAGTCAGTCGGGCTCTCAAGATGTGCTGTCAAACCACGATCAACCTCAGCAGACTTGAGCTTTGAGAACAACTCATTCACCATCTGGGTGGTGTACTTCTCGGACTCAAGAATGGCCTCAACCTTTCCATCCCACACGGTATGATCGAACGTGTGTAAGAGCTTCTATCATGGTCATCGTGTGGTAGGACGTCAACATTGGCCCTCATCTTTTTCACAACCACCATGAACCGCTGAAACAAGGCATCAATAGACTCACCGGGGAGATGAGTGAAGTTCTCATACTCTCTCTGGTAAGTCGCATACAATCGTGCCTGAACATTAGCATTCCCAGCATGAGCATTCTTTAGCTCCAACCAAATCCTCCACGCCAAGTCCTCTGCCGGAACCTAATCGAATTCGGATTGACACAGAGCATGGTACAAGTAGTCGACTTCCTTGTTGTTGACGTCGAACATGTCCCTCGATCCTGGAGCAAGGAAGTTCAAAGGATGAACATAATTTGTGTTCACCATGACATCCCAAAGGATCTAACCATTTCCACTGAGGAACACCGACATCCGCCTCTGCCACATCTAGTAGTTCTTCCCATCGAAGTGTGAAGGACTCAAACCCCGTTCCTGGTACGCTATCTCTGGGTCTTAGACTGGGAAGAGTCAATAAATACCCGAACCAGCTCTGATACCAATTGAAGGTCCAATTAGGTGAACCAGAGAGGGGGTGAATGGGAGTCGATAACAATTCTTCCCGAAGGAGATGGGAACTCCAACAAGACGAACATGGCTTCCAAAACACGTCTCCAACTCAACTACCCAAGTTGGCTAAGACCACACAGCCACTGGAGTACTATTGGTCCTAGGAACCAACAACCACCTACACCAACTCGAGAACATAGTGGAACTAGCAACTATAACACCACTGGCTACACCGGTCAGGCCGGTGAGTAGCACCGTAAGACCAATCCCTGCTGGCAAAATTTGAGAACTTCCACAAAAAGCCTCTACACCGGTCAGGCCGGTGTAGCTCGCCGGTCAAACCGGTCCAAGCAAGGAAATCCCAAATCCACCAAACAAGCCTACCGAGCTACAAACTGAACCAAACTCGAAACAACAGCAACACGAGACAGTAGAGAACTCACCGAAACGTTCACCCGAGCAAAATTCAATAGGGAGTCTGCACCGGTCAGACCGGTGTGAGACACTAGTCAGGGCGGTGTGATGAACAACACCCGCTGGTCAACTCCCCCAAATTCAACTCCCGATTTCCTGAATCGCTCCACGGTTTTGAAGAAGACTCTGGGGATAGTCGGAACATCTTATGGGAAATCCATAGCCAAGATTTGGTCCACCAAACTTTCTAAAATGAGAGGAATCGAAGAAATTCCACAAGAACGCCTCTAACCCTAGAGCCAAGAAAACCCCAAAATCGAGCCCCTTTGCTCATGGATTTGGCAGCTGGCAAAGTGATGACACTGTCACCATGTGGCCCGGGGGCCTACAGACATGTGCATGATTAAAGGCGACAATTTATCCCTGTCTCGCAACGTATTTTGTCTCTAGTGCATCAATGATGCCTGAGCCCGTCGCAGAGTTACATGTCTATAGTAACTCCCTTGATTCGTGGGCATTTTCTCATCTTCTGGGTGGCAAGAGAATCTTCGACCACTGTTGACTAGTGACCCTACAATTTACTGAACAAGACAAAACCTGACCCTGCTTCAGAGGGCCCAGCGCCTAACCAAGCCCCATACGACGATGACTCCACGACATTCGTTTACGACCTGATACCTTTCATTTGCACCCACTAGGCTCTACGTCCTGTTGCACCCGCTATGGTTCTGCATGTAAATAGACCTATTTTAATCAGCCTATATATCTGTTTCTTGAGCAGAATGATCGTATGTTCAATTGAAGATCTTCTGAGGTAGGTGTGCCTCGCTGCTCTGCCAGATCCGTCTGGGCACTTGGATATTAGAAGCTTCACGTCTACGATTTCGTCGGGCCCCCGTGGTCGGTGTGCCTATAACTGAGGTCACCAATACCTTAGATCCATGGCTCTGCTGGATGGCTGGCAGCTATGCTGGTCGTCTAGGCACCAAAATGACCTCCATGAAGTCGGCGTACCTTAAATACCTAGGTCTTGCAATACCTCAGTTTGTATACGGCCCTGCCAACCTAGTTGGGCGCCACGGATGCGTGACCTTCTGATGTTTCTTGTGCTCTTATAGCCCTGCCAGCCCGCTCTGGACACCCAGGATTTTACGTCGGGAATGAAGGCCTCCTTGTGGGGTGCGTGCCTAGTGGCCCTGCCAGGTACCTCTGGGTGCTTGGGCGCTACTGATTTGAGACCTTCATGAGGTCGGCATGCCTCGAGTGGCTCTACCGGACTCTTTGCAGCTATGCAGGATATCTCGGTGTCTCCACACCATACTTTCAAGATCAACATTATTTCGCCAGCTTCATCGTTGATCGCTTCGACCACTACACAAGACCTCTTCATGCGACGCGCCTTTCAAGATCCTGCTAGGTATCCTCGGATATTGGACATGGTTGATTTGAGGCCTTTTTGAGGCCAACACGCCTACACAACTACCTTGAGGTTGGCCCAGCCAGACTCCTTGCAGCCATGCTAGGAGGTTTGGGTGTCTTTACACTTAGTTCAATCAAGACCAATGTCTGTTTGCGACTCCATCGACGTCGACTTCGTCAGGTCGCTAGACCTCTCTCCAGCTCTGGTGTCGACTTTGGCGAACCTTCTTGGTGGCTCTGTTGTCATCAGATTGAGGTCGTCGGACCTCTCAGTGTCTTCGTCTTCGTCGTCTTCAGGTCAGCGAACCTCCCCGCGGCTCCGTTGTCGCCTTCGTTAGGTTGCTAGACCTTCTGGCAACTCCATCACTACCTTTGTTTCTTTTCCTTTTTGGATCACCATACCGGCCATTCTGCCCACCATGATGCTCGGATATTACTCTATGAGTGCATCCTTGATGCCCTATATTTTTTCGTCATCGTTTCAATCTACTGGAAGTCTGCTAGCTATAGGTCGTCACTCGACCTCTCTTCATTCGGCAAGACTACAAACAGGTCAGCTGCTAAGCTGGCTACTTTTTTCTTTTGGACCGACGTGCACGCTATTCGACCTATTGATAGCTTCATGACTTCGTCATGACCTTCTTAGGTCGCTACGCCTACACATCGCTCGGGGCTTGTGAGACATGGGTACCCCTAGGTCTCCACCGACCAAGCTCACAACCATTCCTAACAAGTGGGTCCGTCCTACATGAAGACTCGTCAACCTATCAGTAGGCCTATCTGACCTGAAATGTGGACCTGAAGACGAGAATACAGCTTCATGCGCAAGACAAGGCAGTCCAAACGGATTAAGGCAGCTCGGATAAGCCTTCCATGATGTAAATACACTAGAGATAGGTTTCTCTGTTATATCCGACCTGGACTCCGGTCCACCAACCTTGTCCGTCATCCAATATAAGGCGGGCAAGGGCATCCCCCCATGGACACCAGCTCTGTATCGGCACCTGTAATCTAGACCACCTCCACATCAATACAACCGAAGAACTAGACGTAGGGTTTCCCTCTCCAGAGGCCCGAACTAGTATAAAATCGCCTTGTCCCTTGTGTCTCACCGTAATTTCCGTGTGCTACGCTAGCATAACCATCGCGTTCTTAGCTCTCGATCTCCATGCCAAACAAATAAACCACCGGGTTAACCCCCCTGTGGACTGCTCAGATCTAAACCTCTGACAGCAATCCAAGGGAAAAGGACCACGAAGGGTTCAAGCATACATCCCCCACCAAATCCCAGAGAGAAACCCTCAAAACCGCCACAAGAAATTTGCCAAGAAATGGCTCCGAAAATCACCAAAAAGGAGAAACGGGAAAGACACATCCAAGCCTTGAGGAACCACGTAGAATCATCTATACATACCAAAGATGTTCATACATGGTCTAGCTTGCCGCCCGGTCATCCTTCCCTCTCACAAGATCTCACCATGAAGCTCTCAAGCTAGTCTTATGGAAATCCTAAGGAAAATAGGAACGGAAAATAGGAAAACAAAATGAGATAAAGTTCTAAGAGATGGCTGCCATCCTCTCACCACTTGGGTTATATGGAGGCAACCGAAATACTAAAATACCCTTACTAGCTAACTAGGGATACATGCTCCTCAAGGGAGAATTTGGAAGTCTTTGTCTTTGCTCCATCAGACGCATGCCCAACTACTGCAAACTTTCTTAGCCTCGATGCAATGTCTTCCACTTTGAAATCTCTGGACTGCGTCGTCGCACACCGGTCAGACTGGTGCTCCTCACTGGTCAGACTGATATCCACCGATCAGACCACTCAGAATCACCGGTCAGACCGGTCCGATGCTACTGCATCTCTGTCTTCGGTTCTTCAGTCTTGGTGTCGGTGTTTTAGACCGGCAACCTACTAAGGGGATTACCCGAAGTAGATGAATGTGGCCTCGTCGAGATCGGTAACTCGAAGGAAGAGACACGTGGCACACAATTTAGACAGGTTCGGGCCGCGAGGTGCGTAATACCCTACGTCTTGTATGCTGCTGTTGACGGTGAATTTCCATCAACCTAGAGTACTTGTTATACATTGGTTTTGATTATGATTTGCAACTAACCCGCCACTAGGCATACTAATGATGTAACAAGTTCACACTTGCATGCCGATTTTGGAGTTTGTTGTTTACGCAGGAAATCTACGCTAAAGAGGAGACTTTCGGGATAAGTTCACCAAGCACTTTGGAAGAAGATCATGAAGCCCGATAAGAGTCAAGACACGCGATGAACATGACTCCAAATGACCTGAGGACCGAAGCGTCAACATGCAAATCTTCAGGGACTCAACCGGGAAAACGGCGAAGCTTGCATAGCAAGTATTCAAACCTTAACCGTGAAGGAAACGACGTCAAAGGCCCACATGCAAGTGCACACGAATAAGGGATCACGCGAGAAGCAACCGGGAGGAAACCGGGGCCGAACCGGCCGAAGTGGGCCTGGGCCGGCCGGCCGGGGCCGACCGGCCCGAGCCCACTCCGGGGTCGGTTCGGTCCCCCCTTTGCTCTAGGTGTTCGTCTATTTATTGCCTCCGCCGCCGTCGGCCGCCACATCGAACAAATCATCCTACCGACGCCAATCACCAGAAAACCGCCACCGCAAGATGAGGGAGAGAGTTAGATGAGCTCGTCTGAGGACCATGTGTGGTTCGAGGACCGGTGGATGGTTGCTTCCTTGTGTGATGAGTGATTGACAACGTTGTGTGGACTGATTCTTGGCTAAGTATTGCAGGTGCAGGTTGCGGCTTGACTTGTGTTGGTGCAGGTGAAGAACAAGCGCGAAAGGTCGTTGCCCGTGAGGCCTCCAGGTGTGGAGAAGACAAGTAGGCTTCGTTCGAGGGACCCGGTGGCCGGCGGGGGTCAAGTGCGGGCCGCATGGTGGCATGAACGGCAAGATGAAGTCGTGGACGGTTTCTTGGCCGAGCCTCAAAACCAAGGTCGAGCCGGGACTATGTGGGAGCCGAGTCATGAGTGGAGATTGGCGAGGCTACACCGAGTTCGCGGGGTTTCCGGTGGTTCACCGGAAAACCATTGGGTTCCTTGGTTGATCCACAAAGCCAAGACCGGAGAACCGAAGACGGAGGCTGCAGCGGCGCGGCCGGGCCCCGGCGGTGGGTCGACCGGTCCCGGCCGGTGGGGACCGGTCCCGACCGGTGAGGAGCACCGGTCGGCGGGTGTGCGACAACGCAGTCCGGATACTTCGAAGCGGAGGACACGCGTCGGGATCGCATGGCTTGCGTCGAGGCTACGCAGGGTGCGGTCGCCGGGCATTCGTCCGATGGTGAAGACATCAAGAATTCCAAATCCTCCCTTGAGGGGCTTGTATCCGTAGTTAGTAGAGAAGGGCATTTTAGACATTCGGTTGCCTCCATATAACCCAAGAGGTGAGAGGATGGCAGCCAACTCTTGGAACCCGAGCTCATTAGTTTTCCTTTTTTCCACCTATTTTCCTTAGGTTTTCTCTAGGACTAGCAAGAGAGCTTCACAGAGAGATCTTGTAGAGAGGGATAGATGATCGGGCGGCTTGCTAGACCTTGTACGAACCTTTGTTTCATGTATAGATGATTTGGTGTGGTTACTCAAGGTTTGGATGTGTTTTCCCCGGTTGTTCTTGGTGGTGATTTTCGGAGCCCTCACTCAGTGATTTCTTTGGGTTGTTTTTCAGGACTTTTCTCTTGGGGATTTGATGGGGGAAATTTGTGGGAACCCTTCGTGGTTCTTTGGGCTATGATTCCCCTCCCAAATCCGTGAGTAAAAGTGCTCGATTTTGGGGTTTCTTGAGTTCTTGGGTTGGAAGTGCTTCCGGCGGGATTTCTTCGATTCCTCCTTTTTAGACGAGATTTGGTGGGATTAAACATGGCTATGGACTCCTCATGAGGTGTTTCCCGATATCCCCAAAGTCCGGTTCAAGTCCGTGGAGCGATTCGGGAGATCGAGATTTGGATTTGGGGGAGTTGACCCGCGGGTCGTTGTTCGTCCCGAGCCGCCGAGCTACACCGGTCTGACCGGTGCTCTTGACCGGTCTGACCGGTGCGAGCCCTTGTGGGATTTTGCTCGGGTGAACGTCTTGGTGTGTTCGTTGTTGTCCCGTGTTGCTGCTTGTTTCGAGTTTGGGTCTATTTGGTGGTCGGTTGGCTCGTTTGGTGCCTAGGGGGCTTTCAGGCTGCCATCGGTCTGACCGGTGTGTCTCACCGGTCTGACCGGTGTAGAGCCACTTAGTGGAAGTTGCTCGGTTCACCGGCGGGGACCGGTCGGCGGTGGTGCTCACCGGTCCGACCGGTGTGGGTCCGTAGGCTCGTGGTTTGGTTTTTCGGTGCATTTCTCGGGTCGGAAGGTGGTGTGTTGGTTCCTAGGTCCGGTGGCACTCTAGTGGCTATGTGGGCTTGAACAACCTTGGTACCGAGTTGGAGACATGTGTTGGAAGCCGTGTTCATCTTGTTGGAGTTTCCATCTCCTTCGAGAAGAATTTTTATCGGTTCCCTTCACTCCCCCCCCTCTCTCGGTTCGCCGTTTCGGTCCTTCAATTAGTATCGAGCCGGTTCGGGTCTTTGTTGACTCTAACCGCCCTAAGATCCAAGGATGGCGTACCGGGAACGGGGTTCGGGTCCTCCACACTTCGATGGCAAGAACTACCGGATGTGGAGCAAGCGGATGGGTGCATTCCTCCGCGGAAAGGGTCGGCTTCTTTGGGATGTCACGGTGGACACAGGGCTATGTCCACCGATGGATTTCCTTGCTCCGGGGTCGAGGGGACGGATTCGACGCCAACAATAAGGCGGTCGACTACTTGTTTCGTGCTTTGTGTCAGCCTGAGTTCGATCGGGTGCACACCGAGCACTTGGCTTGTAGGATTTGGGCGGTGTTGAAGGAGGCTCATGTTGGGAACGCTCAAGTTCAGGCACAGATGTATGCGACCTACCGGAGAGAGTACGAGAACTTCACTCATCTCCCCGGTGAGTCCATCGATGCCTTGTTTCAGAGGTTCATGGTGGTGGTGAACAACATGAGGGCCAATGTGGACGTGCTCCCCTATGATGATCATGATAGAGCCATAAAGCTCTTACACTCTTTGGATCGTACGATATGGGGCGGAAAGTTCGAGGCCATAGTCGAGTCGGAGAGGTATGATACTCTGACGGTGAACGAGCTGTTCTCGAAGCTCAAGTCGGCTGAGGTGGATAGGGGCATGACTGCCAAGCTCGAGGGACCGACTAATTCCCATAGTCTTGCCCTCGTTGGTGGTTCCAAAGGAAAGACTAACTCTAACCCATCCACCAGGATGTTCTCGTTTTCCTCTTTGATGTCTATGCCAGATGAGGAGTTTGATGACCTTGGAGAGGACGAGCTGGCGCTGTTGACGAGGCGGTTTGAGAGGTTGCACCAGAACCGCGTGAACATGAGGAGGAACACAAGGACTTGCTTCCAGTGCGGCAAGCCGGGACACTTCGTCGCCGACTGCCCAGAGAAGGCCGAGAACAAGGACAGCTACAAGCACAAGCCGAGGATGAATGATGGCAAGTACCATTCGAGGCGCGACCACAAGAGCAAGCACAAGAACAAGTACAAGGACGAGCGACGATCGAGGAAGAAGGAGGGTCGAGGCAAGGCCCGAGCGATGGTTGGAGCGAGCGACGTCGACTCCGGTTCCGCGTACTCCACCTCGAGCTCGAGAAGCAGTGAAGACGAGGGAGGTCGCCGCAAGAACAAGAAGTCGTCCAAGAACCTGAGCGGGCTGAGCTGCTTCGCGAGAGATGGATTCTGCACCATGGCGCTGAGCTCCGGCCGCAAGAAGAGCACACAGAGCGACTCGGACTCTGAGTCCGACGACGAGGTGCGTGATGAACTTCCCTTCTTGCGCCAGGAGAATGAGAGGCTTGGCTCTTTGCTAGATAACCGTGATGACATGCTTAGAGAGGCCAAGAAAATGAGGAAAGAGCTTAGGGCTTCACTCGAGGATGCTAGGGCTAGAGTGGCTGATCTAGAGACACAGGTGCTTGATAGCAAGCTTGAGATTGATTCGCTTAAGGCTAGCCCTGTTGTTTCAGATGAAAATGATTGTGCTGATTGCTCCATATTCCTTGCTGATCTTGCTCTGTTTATGGTGAAGCATGCCTCCAATTGTGAGGAACTAGATGTGCTTAGGGTTGAAGTGGCTGAGCTTAAGTCTAGATCTGCTTTGCTAGGTGCTTGCACTTCTTGCCCTGTTTTGCATGCTAAGATTGATGAGATGCATGCTTACACTAGTTCGCTCGAGGCTAAATTGAAGGAACCCATGCCTACATCTTGCTCTACCTGTGAAATGCATGCATTGAAAAATTTGGAGCTTGCACATTATGTTGATCGTTTGCAGGATGAGAATGATGACTTGAGGAAGTTGATGGGTTGGTTGTCCGGTCATGAGCCTCAGTTGAGGATGATGATCGAGGCCTTTAAGAGGCAAGATGGTGAGGGGCTTGGGGCAAACAAGGTTGGTGAGGGAAGTGGAGAGAATATGCCGGAGCCACCAAAAACCCACAACAAGAATGATTTCCCACCAAAACCTAACCATCTAAGGAACCGACTAGACACAACCCCAGCTCCACCCGTGTTTCCTACACCCACAAATGACCTACAAAAGCCTATCAAGTTTGTGAGCACTTCAGGGAAAGTGTTCTTTGGAAAAGAGAGTGAGAAGGCTAGTGGTGAGAAACCGGTGGAGGGTTTGAGTGGAGAGAAGCCAAGTGAGCAGCCACATCCCAAGCCTAAGCCTAATCTTGTGAGGTTCCATTGTGGCTATTGTGGGAGAGATGGCCATAAGGAGGAGTTTTGCTTCAAGAGGAAGCGAGAGGAGAGAATGGCAAAGGAGTGGGCTAACAAGGACAAGTACCACCCTTCCGATGGTGTACTTGAGCCTCGTATGCAGATGCCCAGGGGCAAGGAGAGTGTGAGGACAGTTCGTGCTTGGGGAGAGAAGAAGGTTTGCCGGGTGGTCTTGCCGTGTCCGTGTCACACCGGTCAGACCGTTGTGGGGCACCGGTCAGACCGGTGCAGGCCTGGAGAGACAGATGTTTGGGTTTCGAGCTCGTACAGGTGCGAGGGTTGTTTCAGGTGGTCGTGGTTCTGGTGGTTGGGCTGGAAAGGGTGCAGGTGGTCAGTTTGCTAGGCGTTCTCCTCCTCGTGCTCAATACGGGAATCGGAGGAGTCGTGGCTTTGCGTTGGAGAGGAAGGACGTTCCACGGGCTTTCTTGCGTGGTTTTGGTCCTCCTCCAGGCAGAGAGGGGTGGTTCCCTCAGGGTGATTACCATGGTGGTGTTCGTGGAGGTAGTTTTGGTAGGAGAGATGCTTTGGTTGGTGCTAACCCCACTTTCGAGCAAATAGCTCGGCACTGGTTTTCCTCCTTTGGTACTAACCCCAGTGCTGAGTCGTTTGTTCGCTCACGTGCTTATTTTTGAATTTCGGGTGGGAGACTTGAAGAACATTTGGTTGATTGACTCCGGTTGCTCGAGGCATATGACCGGAGACAGGGGGTGGTTCTCAAGTCTCGTCCGGTGGTGACGAAGAGGTACATCACCTTTGGGGACAATGGGCGTGGGCGTGTGCTTTCAGAAGGTGAGATAAAAGTGAGTGACAAGATCACTCTGAGGCGTGTTGCTCTTGTTCAATCGCTGGGGTACAATTTGCTTTCTGTGTCCCAATTGTTGGATGAGGGCTTTGAGGTGTTGTTTCGGCCGGTGGTTCTCGGATTGTGGACTCTCGAGGGGACCTTGTCTGTATGGTCGTTCCCGAGGGTCAGGTGTTTCGTGCTGATTTTTCTCAGTCTTCGGGTATGAAGCGTTGTTTCTTGGCTGGTTCTTCGAGTGAGTTGTGGAAGTGGCATAGGAAGTTGGGTCACTTGAGCTTTGACCTTCTGTCTCGCTTGAGTAAACTCAATTTGGTCCGAGGATTGCCACCGTTGAGGCTTGAGAAAGAGTTGGTTTGTGCTCCGTGTAGGCATGCCAAGATGGTGGCCTCTTCTCACCCGCCTCTCACTGATGTGATGACTAAGCATCCATGCGAGCTGCTCCATATGGACCTTGTTGGCCCAGCTCGTGTGCGATCTGCGGGTGGGAAGTGGTATGTCCTTGTTGTGGTGGACGACTACTCTCGGTATGCGTGGGTGTTCATTCTCGAGGATAAGGGGGAGACGTTTGGTTTTGTTCGAGATCTAGTATTGAGGTTGAGAAACGAGAGGCACGGAGATGCCATACGAGCTATCCGCAGTGATAATGGCTCGGAATTCAGAAACTCTCGTTTTGAAACCTTTTGCCATGACTTGGGTCTTAAGTACCAGTTTTCGAGTCCGTATACGCCTCCCCAAAATGGTGTTGTGGAAAGGAAGAACAGGACCTTGTGCGAGATGGCTCAGACGATGCTTGATGAGCATAGGACTCCGAGGAGGTATTGGGCTGAGGCGGTGAACACCGCGTGCGATGTGTCGAACAGGATATACCTCAGAGTGCACAAGAAGAACACATGCTATGAGTTGATGCATGGTCGCACACCCAAGGTGAGTCACTTCCATGTCTTTGGTTGCAAGTGTTTCATTCTGAAGAAAGGCAGGAAGTTGGATAAGCTTGAGGCTAGGTCTGTCGATGGCATTTTATTTGGTTATGCATCTCACTCTAGAGCATATCGTGTGCTCAATCTTGAAACTAACCAAATCGTGGAGACTTGCGAAGCAACCTTCGACGAGACAGAGCCACGTAGTCAGCTTGTCTTTGAGTGTGCAGGTAATGATGAGCTTGGCGAGGAGATCTTTCAGGAGGAGGAGCATGAACTTGGTGATGATGAGGATGGCGGTGCGGTGCCCCCGGCTGAACATTTACCCACTACTTCGACTACGATGATGGATGGACCCTCTGCTACACCTACGACGACAAATCAATAACGAGGAGAAGCTGATGTTGAGGGGGAGGTAGCATCGAGGCGAGAACCTCACCGACGAGTACAGGTGGATCACCCAGCTTCGAGGATCATCGGCGACATGAATGAACGCACTACACGGTCGAGGGTTCGGAACAACTCTCATTTCTCTCATGCTGCATTTGTAGCTTCTTTCGAGCCCAAAGACATTGGACACGCACTATCTGATCACAATTGGGTTAACTCGATGCATGATGAGCTGGAGAACTTTGAGAGGAATCAGGTGTGGGAGTTGGTTGACCCTCCCCCAGGGTGTAAGCCGATTGGTACCAAGTGGGTGTGGAAAAACAAAGAGGGAGAGAAGGGTGAGGTTGTGAGGAACAAGTCGAGACTTGTTGCTCAAGGATTCAGTCAGAAGGAGGGGATCGACTACGAGGAGACCTTTGCTCCCGTAGCCCGTTTGGAGGCGATTAGGATCCTTCTAGCCTTTTCCGTGGCTAAAGGGTTCAAGTTGCACCAAATGGATGTGAAGAGTGCCTTTCTGAATGGTGTGTTGGAGGAAGAAGTGTATGTGAGGCAGCCTCCGGGGTTTGAGAGTGAGATGTACCCCCACCGGGTGTACAAGTTGAGGAACGCGTTGTATGGGTTGAAGCAGGCGCCTAGAGCATGGTATGGCAGGTTGAGGGGGTTCTTGTTTGCGAGAGGCTTTGAGATGGGGAAGGTCGATCAGACCTTGTTTTTGCCGAGGCGGGGCGGGGAGATATCCTGATTGTGCAGGTGTACGTGGATGATATTGTCTTTGGTGGCTCGTCTAACTCTCTTGTTGCAAGGTTTGCAGATGATATGAGCAGGGAGTTTGAGATGAGTACGATGGGTGAGTTGCAGTTCTTCCTCGGGCTACAAATCAAGCAAACAAAGGAAGGAACTTTTGTGCACCAGGCTAAGTACACCAAGGACATTGTGCGGAAGTTCAAGGTGGAGGACTCCAAGGCTATGACGACGCCGATGAGTACGACTACAGCTCTTGATCCGGACGAGGAAGGTGAACACGTGGACCAGAAGGAGTACCGGAGCATGATCGGGTCACTCCTCTACTTGACGGCGACGAGGCCGGACATACAGTTCTCGGTGTGTCTGTGCGCTCGTTTTCAAGCGTCTCCGAGGACTTTGCATCGGCAAGCGGTGAAGAGAATTTTCAGGTACTTGCGTCACACTCCCGACTTCGGTCTTTGGTACTCCGCGTCCTCTTCTTTGGCGCTTCATGGTTTTTCAGATGCGGATTTTGCTGGGTGTCGGTTGGATAGGAAGTCCACTTCTGGGACTTGCCAGTTTTTGGGTTCCTCTTCGGTGTCTTGGTCTTCCCGCAAGCAGTCGAGTGTTGCTCAATCAACGACCGAGGCCGAGTATGTTGCCGCTGCTAGTTGTTGCTCTCAGCTCCTCTGGATCACCTACACCATGAGTGACTTTGGTGAGGAGTATACCCATGTCCCACTTCAATGTGATAGCACCAGTGCCATAAGCGTTGCAAAGAACCCAGTGCTCCATTCCAAAACCAAGCACATATAAGTGAGGTACCATTTTCTGAGAGACAACGTAGAAAAAGGGAAGATAGCTTTGATCCATGTACCCACACATGACCAACTAGTCGATATTTTCACCAAACCCCTAGATCAAGCAACATTCACTCGTTTGCGAGGGGAACTTGGTGTGTGTTTGATTTCTTGAGTTGGGTGTGTGGGAGCTCTCTTTTGCTGGTGGTGTCGAGCCCGTTTTGCCTCCCCTCGAGGAGCCGGTTTGTAGCATATGTATAGCTTCCCTTTGTGCATTTCTTGCATTTGGCATGGCATATGTAACATGATGTATAGGCATCCTTGTATCTTAGATTGCATGCATTTTGTATCATATGCATTGGTTTGGAAAAGCTTCTCTCATATACATTGTTCACCATGGAATGAGATATATGGCTTTGTGAGCTTGTTTGGTATGCTATGGTTAGTTTGGCTTAGCTCTTGATGATCTTGATGAATAATCCATGGTTGACAGCTATGTTTTTGAAAAATGTACATGTATGTTCTCTCATGTGTAAATGCCTTTACATGCTCTTGACATGTTTTTGTGGCCTTGCTATGCTTAATTTGTGGTTGGATAGCTAGTTTATTGATCATATGGGGCCAAAGGCTCATTTGCCATCATGAATGTTTAGCCCTCTTGCTTTATCTTGTGGAGGGGATAAGTTCCTTTTTGTCGCAAAGACATTTCATGTACCATTTACAAATCTGAAAATGAAATGAAAAATGCTTGGAAAATATGTTCCCATGTCATATGTGCTGAATTTAATTCGCTTTGGGTGCTAACCCGTTGCATGATGCCTACCAATGAGAAGTCTCATACATAGAAGTAGGCACATGGCTCGGTGGCTTTGACATGACATGAGGTGCTTGTTGGTATTTGTGATGGTCTTATGATTAGAATGGCTGTCCTAGCATGAAGTTTGTGTGGCTTTGCCATTTTGATATGCTTTGATCATGTTTAGGACTTTGCTCATGAGAGGCAAGTTTTTCGCAAAATTGCCCAAATCCATCTTAGCTTCGTCCAATGGTTGTGAAACTTGGTGATCATGTAGTTGAGGTCGATACGAAGCTGTAGAGTATCTAACTTGCTCATTTGGACATGTGTAGCATTCTTTGTTGAATTTTGTCTATTTGAGAAGCTCTAGGTTGAATTTTTTGCATTTTTGGCTTGATTCATGCATTGCCAACAAGGGGGAGAAGTTTGAGCTTGAAATGGCTTACCGGACGCTTTTAGAAGGTTTTCAGGTGGTTTCGAGCCATTTCTGGGCTCTGTTGTACACTGGTCTGACCGGTGAAGAGCACCAGTCTGACCGGTGTGAGTGCTGGTCCTGTACACATGTTAGGCACCGGTCTGACAGGTGGTGATGACGGGTCTGACCGGTGTGAGCTGAAAGTGTTGCAGCTGTCCTGTTTTCAAGTGGTGTCTTGCATGCATCCGTCCAGGGGGAGGTGCATTGGTTCAGGGGGAGCTTGCATGTGTGCAGGGGGGCTCTTTGTGGTTGTTCGAGCTTTTCTTTGGTGGTTTGCACTCTTTGCTTGAGCTTTGCTTTGTCTCGGATGTGTCGAGCCGTTGCCCTTGCCTAAGGGGTCTGAGACTTGTCATCTTCAAGTGATCTTGCTCTTTGCCTTTATTTGGCTTTCGATCGCTTGTTGAAGTTTCTTTTTGTTCATTTCTTTTCTTTTTCTTTTCTCTCTTGTTACTTTCGTGTGGGTGTTGTCAATGCACTCATCAAGGGGGAGATTGAGGACCATGTGTGGTTCGAGGACCGGTGGATGGTCGCTTCCTTGTGTGATGAGTGATTGACAACGTTGTGTGGACTGATTCTTGGCTAAGTATTGCAGGTGCAGGTTGCGGCTTGACTTGTGTTGGTGCAGGTGAAGAACAAGTGCGAAAGGTCGTTGCCGGTGAGGCCTCCAGGTGTGGAGAAGACAAGTAGGCTTCGTTCGAGGGACCCGGTGGCCAGCGGGGTCAAGTGCGGGCCGCATGGTGGCATGAACAGCAAGATGAAGTCGTGGACGGTTTCTTGGCTGAGCCTCAAAACCAAGGTGGAGCCGGGACAACGTGGGAGCCGAGTCATGAGTGGAGATTGGCAGAGGCTACACCGAGTTCGCGGGGTTTCCGGTGGTTCACCAGAAAACCACTGGGTTTCTTGGTTGATCCACAAAGCCAAGACCGGAGAACCGAAGACGGAGCTGCAGCAGCGCCAGACCGGTCTGACCGGTGGGTCTGACCGGTCTAACCGGTGTGCGACAACGCAGTCCGGATACTTCGAAGCGGAGGACACGCGTCGTGATCGCATGGCTTGCGTCGAGGCTACGCAGGGTGCGGTCGCCGGGCATTCGTCCGATGGTGAGGACATCAAGAATTCCAAATCCGCCCTTGAGGGGCTTGTATCCGTAGTTAGTAGAGAAGGGCGTTTTAGACATTCGGTTGCCTCCATATAACCCAAGAGGTGAGAGGATGGCAGCCAACTCTTGGAACCCTAGCTCATTAGTTTTCCTTTTTTCCACCTATTTTCCTTAGGTTTTCTCTAGGACTAGCAAGAGAGCTTCACGGAGAGATCTTGTAGAGAGGGATGGATGATCGGGCGGCTTGCTAGACCTTGTACGAACCTTTGTTTCATGTATAGATGATTCGGCGTGGTTCCTCAAGGTTTGGATGTGTTTTCCCCGGTTGTTCTTGGTGGTGATTTTCGGAGCCCTCACTCGGTGATTTCTTTGGGTTGTTTTTCGGGACTTTTCTCTTGGGGATTTGATGGGGGAAATTTGTGGGAACCCTTCGTGGTTCTTTGGGCTGTGATTCCCCTCCCAAATCCGTGAGTAAAAGTGCTCGATTTTGGGGTTTCTTGAGTTCTTGGGTTGGAAGTGCTTCCGGCGGGATTTCTTCGATTGCTCCTTTTTGGACGAGATTTGGTGGGATTAAACTTGGCTATGGACTCCTCATGAGGTGTTCCTGATATCCCCAAAGTCTTGTTCAAGTCCGTGGAGCGATTCGGGAGATCGAGATTTGGATTTGGGGAGTTGACCCGCGGGTGCTGTTCATCCCGAGCTGCCTAGGCTACACCGGTCTGACCGGTGCTCTTGACCGGTCTGACCGGTGTGAGCCCTTGTGGGATTTTGCTCGGGTGAACGTCTTAGTGTGTTCGTTGTTGTCCCGTGTTGCTGCTGTTTCGAGTTTGGGTCTGTTTGGAGGTCGGTTGGCCTGTTTGGTGCCTTGGGGGCTTTCAGGCTGCCATCGGTCTGACCGGTGTGTCTCACCGGTCTGACCGGTGTAGAGCCACTTAGTGGAAGTTGCTCAGTTTCACCAGCAGGGACCGGTCTGACCGGTGTGGGTCTGTAGGCTCGTGGTTTGGTTTTTCCGCTGCATTTCTCGGGTCGGAAGGTTGTGTGTTGGTTCCTAGGTCCAGTGGCACTCCAGTGGCTACGTGGGCTTGACCAACCTTGGTAGTGAGTCGGAGACGTGTGTTGGAAGCCGTGTTCATCTTGTTGGAGTTTCCATCTCCTTCGAGAAGAATTTTTATCGGCTCCCATTCACTCCCCCCCTCTCTGGTTCGCCGTTTCGGTCCTTCATCGTCGCAAGGATCAACGCCGACGGAGAGAAGGAAGCAAGAGGAGGACTCCAAGTCGTTGGCCTAGGGGTGTTCCCAAGCTCCATCGCCGCCATCTTCATCGACGACGTTCTCCGGAGTCTCCATCACCCCTATGTGCTCCAATTCCTGTAAGATGATGGGGTAATGTCTCCGTTCACCCCTAGGATTAGATGGATACATGCTGTGTGATCACTACTCAATTCGTGGTTTCAATCTATTGTTTTCATGTTGATGATGCTTTCATGATTAAGGTTAGCTACCGTGTTTTTTCGGGCGTATGATATCCGCTACTCCCATAGATTCCATCAACATACCGTGTCCATCATAGGTCTAGTCATGAATACCTTCGCGTAGTGACAGTACGAGAGGAGGGAAAGGGCGAAACCGTGGTCACAACCCCCGGTAGATTGGTTTACCACTCTCGTGTAGTAGATGCATACCATGTTATCCTAGATCCTAGGGAGGGAACGCTTATCTTTCTTGATCACTCTCTTGTGTTCACCCTTTACCATATAGTTTAACCCTAGATTTGTTTGATCAACTTAACTTAGATTAACTTAGGTTAGATTGTCTTTACTTTTAGATTAATACTCTCTTTAAAGGTTTCCTTAGTCAACTAGATTAGTACTTTGTTAAGCGCTAGTAATCCCCTTGCTCCGCGGATTGACAAGAACCTTGGGAATCCCGTGGTGAAAAAGGTGTGGGGTCCGTACGCTTGCGGATCGTAGAGGGATACGTCTTTTATCCGTCAACAAGCCCCTTTTTCTGGTGCCGTTGCCGGGGAGCAAGCCAGTTTGCTATGTTTAATCTAGTATTAATTTTGTTGATTACTAACACCTAACCCTTATTTTCTAAAAAAAGAAAAAAATCTGTTTTGTTTTTCTTTCTACTTTTCTTGTGCCTAGATGGATTTGTTCACCTCACCATTGGAAGACGAAGAGATGTCGCTAAGGGAGCTAGCAATGCCGTCAATGGAAGACATTGAGATGCAAAAATCAGATTTGACGTTTGCTACAACCCATTATGAAGTGAAGCCCGGAATCATCAAGTTAGTCGCGATGATTGGAGGATTGGAGGATGACAACCCATATAGACACATTAAGGAATTCACGATGTTATGCAACACGGTGCAACAAAAAGGAGTTCCGGCCCGCTTGGTTCAAGTGGAATCTTTTTCCATTCTCTCTCGAAGATGAAGCGCGAAGATGGTACACACTTGCGTCCATTGAAGCAAAAGGAAATTGGGATGAGCTAGTGAAGAAGTTTCTTTTGAAGTTCTTTCCCATAAGCAAGGTCCAAGACTTAAGGAGGCAAGTGCTCACTTTCAAGCAAGGAGAGGATGAAGGAATTGATGAAGCATGGGACCGTTTTAATGAACTACTTGAGCGAGGCCCGAACTTGGGATTATCCGGTGACTTAATGTTGCATACCTTTTATTTTTCACTAACCCTTAACTCGTCTCGTTTTGTAAGCATGTGCGCAGGCGGTGATATAATGGATAAAACAATTAGTGAAGCCGCACAAATCTTAGAAAGGATAAGCAATGGACAAAGAACACTACGAGATTGGCAAAGATGTTGTCAAGAGGAGCAAAACGACAAAAGCAAGCCCAAGGTGCTTGCTGAAATTTCTGAAAAAGATGAACCGGAGGTCAAAGAAGATGAACCGACCATTCAAGAAATTGAAGATCCACTTCCCAAGGTAAGAGAAGTCATTTCGGATGTTAAAAATGTTGAAACTAACATGAATGTAGGAAGAAGTATGGAATTCATTCAATCCGGTTGGGTTCAAGTTGATTTCGCCCCACTAATTAACTACCGAAGGAAGGAGGAACACCGACACGTCGCCAAACTAGTTGAAGATATATTTGATCAAGAGATGAGTGGAGAGTCAATCCAAAAGATGTTTGAAGAAGAAAGAGAAGAAGGAGATGAAGGATGGATCGACCGGTTTGATAACTCAAAGATTTATGATAGGGAGAGAAGAGTACAACCATGATGAGCCTAGTGACTCAAAGGATAAATGGGAGGAGATAGGACTCAAGCTAGATGATAGCTTGTGTGCTATTGAAGCCTACACACTAGCAAATCAAGACATGGAAGTACTCAAGGATGAAGGAAAGAGTGAATCAACAATGAGCGATCTTGACGACATGTGGTACATGGAAGATAAAGAAAGCAACATACAAGTCTTTGAAGATGAAGATCTGGTTGATAAAGAAGACTTCAAAGAAGAGATGAATGCATACATAGTTGAAGGATTACATGTTCCACATGATGAGTTGAAGAAATTGCAAGATGGTGATGAAGAGGCAACTACACTTGTTGAGATCGATTCGCCTTCAACACCGCTAGATGAACCAAGTATCACTCTTGTTGAAAAAGCTCTAAGGCCAAGGTACGCGCTGAAATCTCAAAATATTATTGGTATTGATGTTGATAAATTCAAATACTCATGCTCCACCAATAGTATGAATGATACTTTAATGTCTATGCCTTGTTCCAATAGTGATCATGTTGATAGGCTAGATTTTCTTGAGAATGAAAAAGAGGAAACATTTATTTTTTATCCAATTAATCTCACACCTAAACAACATTTGCCTAATGATGAGCTAAGTGCTATGCATGAAACATATGCTTCTTTTATTTACACCTTGACTTGTTGTTACAATTCACATGTGGTGTTAATTATGGACGCGTATGTTTACAATAAGTTTTGTAAATCTCGATCATGCTTTGCGCTTGGTCAAGCTAATGACCTTAAAGAATCATATGTCGGGAAAGGCCCAATTTTCACTAACCATGTAGACAAGGCTTGAATAATGAAAAAAAGAAGACATGCCTAAAAGAGTTGCAAGATAAATCATCAACCTCTCCGAATCCCGTGATGGATGCTGCTGTTTTCATCAATTTGAGAGCTTGTTCAGAGGTGTACAAATGAAGAAAATGAGATATTCAGAAGCTCCATCGAATTACCATTCCAACGCACCAAGAACCAACAAGTTTAAAGACCCGTGCAAGGAGTTATGGAGGAAACATTGAGCATTGCGCGTTCTGAAATTTCAGGACAGATTTCATCGCCGAAGTAAAACGGACGTAACTCTCTTGTCCGGAGTCCGATTTGAGCAAATAAAGACTCGTTGGAAAGGCAATTTTGTGCACTGTGCAATGGAGTAGAGCTTGAGTATACTTTCTGTTCTGGACATTAGAAAAAAATCATGGAGTGAAGGCAGCACCGAAGGATGATGAAGAAGGAGATAACGATGAAACAAAGGGATGCTTTGGGCAAGTCTTCTATAAGTGATCAAGCACAACATGGGAAGTAAATTAAAGCTGCATTGATACCTTTTATTCTTGCATGAAGGGCCATGGCTATGCAACGAAAAGAAGGTATGTGAGAAAGTCGAGCTATATGACTTTAAATGAAGCGCTTTTCGGGAGGCAACCCGTTTCTTTATGTTTTTATTCCTTTCTTAGAGAGAATAAAGCATGGCACTATCTTATGATGATCAACTTGTGGTTATTAATCTAAGTTTATTTTTCTGTTTAGAACCACCAGCATGTTCATGCTCATATTTATTTATTTGCATGCATTGCATTTTGTTATCAATGTGATGTTTCTTTGCATGTACATGTTTTGCATATAGTTGGCTTGGTTGTTTTAAGGCTCAATGATGTATGCTTTCATATTCATGTTAATGCTCCAGCTGGGCATTTTCCTTTTGTGATCTTGTGTAAACGTGGTGTTTAAACATGATTTCGGACCATCATCATTAAGTTCGATAAACCTTGCTAGCTTTTCATATGTTTTCGTATTGCATTGGTTAGTTTATAAGCTCTGCAATGCGCTTAATTTTCCTTGTGCTATAAGGGTTATTGATTTAGGGATAGACATGGTGTTTTAACCCTTGATAAATAAACCTTTATGGATATGGAAAAATTCGGCAACCTAGTTGTAAACATGGTGTTTAGAACTAGGTGAAAACACTGTCTTTGTTTATATGCTTTCCTATCATGTGCATACACACCTTGCACCACATACACTCATTAGGTTTTTATCCTCATTTAACTAATTATGCCACAAGTTAATTGTAACATCCCTCAAATTTGCTGAGGAATGTTAATTAATAAAATTGTGGTCTTAAAATTTTCAATGAATTGTTTGGGTGATTAACAAATCATTTAAGGATGTCTTCCTTTCCTCTCCCTTAATTCCTAGATTTATTTTGAGCTAAATGAAACCCCTAGGAAATATAAGAAATGTTAGTGTGAGAAGCTAGGAGTTCTTTGGGATTTTAGTTGGATTTTATTTGGGTGAAATCAAATTTTGGTGGGAATTCAAATTTGAATCCATTTTGAGGCCTAAGGAAAATTGACAAGCTACACTATTGCACACGGGCCGCAACCTCACTTCTGGCCCAGCTCCGAATTCGGCCCAGTGGCGGCCCAGCCAGCCGCGCCCGCGCCGTCCACCAACCCCCGCCGCGCCCGAGCCGCCGCCGGGTGGGTCCCACTTGCGTCACGCCGACGTCGGCACCGTCACCCTCCTCCTTTCCTCTTTAGCCGGCGTCGAAAGTGAAAGGGGCGGAGCGCGCGGTCATGGCGCCGTCGCGACGCGCCCCCGCGGCCGCCGGCCGCCTCGGCGCCGTCCACGTGCCCCCGTGCCTCGCCGCTATAAGAAGCTCGCGCCGCCGCCCCCGGAAACCCCCAAACCCTAGCCGCCCGAGGGGATTGATCCCCTACCCGCCTACCCGCGTCCGGGAGGGAGAGAAGGGAGAAGGGGGAGGAGAGAAAGCCGGGAGCGGCGCCGCCACCGCGGAGCCGTACCCGCGACGCCGGGAGCCGCCCGCGAGGAGGAGCCGGACTGCGGGCGCGCGCGCCTACGTCCTCTCGCTTCCTCTTCCTCCTCGACGCCGCGCCGCCGCACCGCACCGCCACCTCTACCGCCGCCGCCTCCTTCCTCGTCCCCGCACCACCATCCTTCACCGACGCGACTCCACCCCGGCCCGTGGCCACCTAGGTGAGGGCACCCATCTCCCGTCGCTCGTGGATGCCCCCGACCTTCGCGGCGGGGTGGAACGCATCGTGCTGCGCGCCGCCGCGCCGTCGCCGCGGAAGCCGGCCATCGTGCCGAGCCGGGTCACTCTCTCGCAGGTGCCGCCGCCGCCAAGCGCGCCGTCCGCCTAGTCCCGTTCTTCTCGTTTGCGCTAGCACCGTGTCGCCCGCGTCGCCGCCGCGCCGTGTCGAGCGCCGCGACGCGTTCGCGTCGCGGGCACGCCCGCGCGCGCGCGCTGCGTACGCCACGCGAGCACGCACGCGTGCACCCCCGCACGCGCGCGTCGCTACCGTTTGGGCGAGAACCGGGCCTTGGCCCCTTCCTTGGGCCCCGCCGCGGCCACCGAACCTTGCGCACGCCGCGCCGCCGTCGTGCCGGGTGACCACGTCGCTGAACCCCGTGCTTGCCGTGTAGGAGTTTACCTAGCGCCGTGCCGTACCTCGGGTCGGAGACGCACCAGCCCAGCCCGGCGCCTCGCTCGCCGCCGCCCATGGCGTCGAGCCGTGCGCCGCCGTAGCGCCGCCGCGACACCCGTCGCGAGCTCGAGCCGAAGCTCCGCTAAGTTTGCCCTAGGCACCCTAACGCACCCCGTGCACGCTCACCTCAACTCCACCCGCCGTGCCCGCACGGGGGGAAAAACCCCGCGCGCGCGCCGCGCCGCGCCGCCGCCGCGCCCACGCCGGCGACCGACGCGCACGGCCGTACCCCCGCCGCCCTAGCGGATCCCTACCCCCCGCCCCGAGGGGCTCACCCGAGAGCACCTTGCACACCGGTCACCCGGGCGCCAAGGCCGCCGCCGCCGTTGAGACCCGACGCGCCGCCGTCCTTTTTCACCGAGCCGGCGGCCCCGTCGTTACCAAAACGAGGGAAGAAGCCCCGGGCACGGACGAGCCCACATGCGCGCGTGGCCGCGAAGGATCCCCAGATCCGGTGCGGCCCGCCACACGAACGCAGGCCACGCGAGGGGCCACACCACGCCCCGCCGCACCGGCCGCCGCCGGACGGCCGCGGCCGCGCCGCAGCCGACCGAGCCGCGCGCGCGGCCACGGAGCGCCCCGGCCGCAGCGGGGATCCGGGGATCCCGTGCGGCCGGCAGTAAAGAAGGGGAGGGAAATTCTTTTTATTATTTGAAAATTCCAGAAAATCCTTTACCTCTTCTAAAAATCCTAGAAAATCCATTTTATCTCCGAAAATTACGAAACCTTTTCCAGAAAATTTCTAAAATCTCAAACTACGGGTTGGGATAGTGTTTGTTCCCGTTTTGGATCTTAATTGCTCTTATTTGGATTTAAGTTGCAATAGGACCGCTGTTTATTTTCTTTTTCGCGCTACTAGGAGCAGGAGGAGCCGGAGAGCTGAGTCAGGAGTACGACTACGCCGACGACTTCGCCGCGGAGGACTACCCGACCCCAGGTTCACGCCCGACCGATTCTGAATTACCCATTAGGCATTGCTGAGTAGTATTGCTAGCGCTTTACTTTATGTATGCATGTTGATGAACCTTGCACTGCCTCTTTGTTTACCCTGTCCTTGATTGTCCTATTACTACTATATGTTTATGTGGGCGTGTATGTGCGCCGAGCTTCGCGATGCATGTGTTGGGGTGGGAGTAGTGGTTCTTGGTGTGTGTGGGGTAAAAACCGGCAGGAGAAGGCGTTTTGGGTACTTTGGCGGGGGTGAGCTCGAAACAACCGATCCGGGGATCGGGGATAGGGGTGCACTCCTCAGTGCAACCCTCCTGTTACGGTTTTTGGAGCCTAGGTGTTGGGGTTTTTCGTGCGCTTGGAGGACATGAGCTCGCCCCGTCCGAAATCGAGTGGATCAACTTGTTTATAGGACATCGTACACACCACCCCCCGCCGAGAGTGGGGATAGGGCCGAGTTGAGCTCGGCAAGTGCGGAACCATACCTGCCTAGGAAGGATAGAGGGTATCTGTGGGGGAGCGGTGGAGGTGAGACCACCCTCTCAGAGCGTCTCCCGTGTGGCCACACGGGAGCATTTCACAGTTCCGGGGCTGTCTTCCTTTGCGGAGAGGACCGCTTTGAGGGCCGGATGCAGGGTGGGTACGTAACTACCGAGAGTTCGCCGGTAGGATGGGCTCGGTCGGCCGTACACCGGCCGGTTACCATTCCGGGATGGGTACAGGTGTACACGCTCTGCAGTGGTTCGATCTATAGCTATAGCCGCGTCCTCGGTTATGGACACTGCCTAGAAGACATGTTCGTTCCTCATGTTTTGGGATTTCTACCTCCCCCCTATAGATGAGAGTGTGGTGAGCCGTGGTTACAGCCGGCTAGAGGAGAGAGGCTCCATCTACCTCGTCGATCCGGTTGTAATCATTGAGATGCGAGGAGAGGAAGTTCTCGCATCACCCCTTGACGGGGAGTAGGAGTTGGTGACGGGTCTTCCGGGTAACCGTTGGATCCGGGTTGTGTTGAGAGACTTGGGTTTTGGGATATTGATGGAGAATCCTTGTTTATACTCTGCTTCGTCGCTCGCATAGGAAACCCCAGCCGTTTCCTTGTCTACTCTCTTTCCCCTTTAGAATTTAGGCCACTTAAAGCTGCATACGGTTGGTCACGTGGACCTATCCCACTCCTTGGGGATAGACTTTGGGTGTGCGGGGTACGAGTTCGACTTCGACCGCAACGCCGACGGATGGTACGACCGAGGGATACGTCGCTTCGCTCGAGTTGCCGTGGCGGGAAGAATAAAGATGGAGACCCTTCGAGAAGATAGCTACCGTTGCGTAGAATTTTCACTCCGATTCAGCCAAGAGGCTTGTAATGATGTACTCCATAATGGACATGTAATAAATTAATGTACTATTAACTTTATGTGATGCGATGTATGACTTTGTGTATCATTCGTGAGACGTTCGTACGCGATAGCCACCGATCCGGGGACTATCGCGATGGTACGAGGATTCGGGTTTTCTATGAAAATCCGGGGTTTTACGGGTGGTACCGCAGCCATGCTTGACCGTAGCACATATCCCTAGGAAAGGTCGATAGAGATAGGACTCTATGCGCTCTACCTTTATAGTTACACCCTTGAGCTATGTTATAAAACTCGTTCCCTCTTTGAAAATCTCTCACTCACCTGCGCTGACAAAAATTTCTTGCGTTTCACAGAGATGGAGCACCGAGTCGCGAGAGATCACCCCCGAGACGTGCGGGGGCGATCCGCCACCGGATGGAGAGGGCCCTTCTCGTGCTTGGAGTCCCCCCCGACCTACGTCACGTACCGCGCCTAGTACGTCCCCGCCGTGACTAGGCGGATGGTGCTCGCACGGTCGTCGTGCTCCCTCACCCGAGTCTCCCCGGTTCAAGGGAGAGGTCCGCGCGCTGTCGCTGCTCTCACCATCGCGGCCGCGCTCAACGTCGCCTGCCGCCAGGCCCTGGGCTGCCTACTCGCACAGTACCGCGCCTCCTTCGAGACCGGGACTCTTCGGCTGCTACCCCGGGACTACTGGCGCCTCGCACCGCTCGTGGACGGAGTTCCTTCGTACGAGGGGATCCAGGACGACGTCGACGCTGCTCCCTTCCGCGAGACCGACGAGACCCTGGTGGAGACCCGCGGCCTACTTGGTCGACCTCGACAAGTACGCGCGCCGACCGGAGGAAGAGTCACGTACCCTCTACGGCCGGGTCGGGGACGCCACCATCGACGTGCTCCGGTACCGGCCCCCGCCGCGTCGAGCCGGGAGAGGGAGAACACCGCTCTACGCCACCGTGTTCGCCGGCTCGAGTTGAGCCTCGACCGCACGACCACCGTCCCGCTGCGGTCCGAGAGGGAGAGGGTGGACACCGGGGAGGAGATGCCGCACGCCAAGGAGGACCTACGCGGTCGACCGCGAGTCGAACAAGGTTGAAGGACAAGCTCGAGCGCAAGGACGACTGCTCACGGTGCGCGCTCACCTACTCGGGTGTGAGCGGCTCAAGGTGGAGAAGGCGGGAGAAGAGCCGAGCGGACAACGTCGCCAACATCACGTGGCTCACGCGCACGGCCGTCTACCCGAGGGACAAGGCCGAGAGACCGAGGAGGACTTGGGAGGACGCCGACTCACTTCGCGTGAACGAGCTCTTCGAGCTCAATGGAGAGCTGCCCCCGAGTCTCGCCGAGAGATTCGCACCGAGACCTTCGAGCCGCACCCGCTCACGCCTCAAGCTCCACCCGTGCCCGATGGCCCGTCCGCCGACCCCCGTCGAGACCGAGGAGGTTCGAGAGGCTCACGCCTTGGTGTCCCGGATCTTTCCGCCGGACTACCCCACCGAGGACCGCTACCCCGTCACGTACCGGCGGGCACGCACGGAGTAGAGAGCGGAGCGGAGAGGCATGACCTAGAGTAGTGTTCTATGCTAGTAGTTTCCATGAGATGTTCCATGCGGCTCGCGAGCATGTTCGGTGCATGAAGAGAGTCATGCCACACCATGTAGACACTACCCTTTTGAGATTGTACCGATGTATTAGATCGTTGACTTGTTGCTGCTACCCCAAGGTCTGAGTCAGCCTCAGGGGAGCAAGTGTAATAATCATGTTTGATGTGTGCTTGGATCTTAATGGTGTTATTGGTGTCTTAATGCTTCTTCTGCTTGAGTGTAGGTTATAATTAGAACTATTTTTTTGAATGCTTAAGACTCATGTGTGAGTTGGTGAGTGACGTGCGTAAACTCCTTTCTTTTTTCCTTATGTTTTCAGAAGGATGTCGATCCGCCGCTCCAACCGGCTGATAGCTCGCCTCGAGGAGGCACGGCGAGGAAGAAGCCCGCCGAGGGCGTGGACGCGGTCGTGGCCGCGGCCGTCCACCCTTGCGTGGAGGAGCCTTGGGGGCTAGGGCCCGAGGTGACGGGCACCGCCACCACCGCCCGAGAACCCCGAGGCCGAGGTTGGGCAAGGAGCAGCCGCGCAAGGCCGCCCCCGAGCCGGGAGCAGGCCACCACCACCCCCACCTAACTTGGTGGAAGTGATGGCACTCCAGACTCAGCTGATGCAGAGGATGGCGGAGGCCATGGAGCACCGTGGCAACGGTGGGAACCGCGTCGCTCCGCAGGACGAGGATCTCACGCGGAAGATCGAGAGGTTCATCCGCCTGAAGGCCCCCACCTTCAGCTACTCGGATGACCCACTCGAGGCCGACGACCGGCCGAGGGTGATCGAGACCAAGCTCGACCTCACCGTCGCGCTCCGACGAGGAGTGTGTCGCTATCGCCGCACACCGGCCCGGAGGGTCCCCGCCAAGGCATGGTGGGACAACTAAACCGCCACCCACCCGAACCCGGCATTCATTACCGGGCCGGGAGTTTCCGCGAGGCGTTCCGCGAGCAGCACCTTCCCCGACGAGCCGCCGGTCCGAAGGCGCAGGAGTTCCGCACCATGACTCGGGGTGCGATGAGGGTCGAGGAGTACGAGCGTCACTTCATGAAGATGATGCGTACGCCCCCGACGACACCAACACCGACCGAAGAAGCGAGCCCGGTTCCCCGCGAGGCCTTCACCACGGCCTTCGCCGTGCGCCGAAGGCAAGTGAGCACAAGTCCCCGCGCCATCTCGTCAACCGCGCCATCGCGGTCGAGGATGAGAGGAGGGGCCACGAAGAACGCATGAGGGGCAAGAAGAGGATGGGAGATCGTGATCGGCCACCGACCGATCCTTCCGAGGCGAGAAGCGGACGCAGCAACATGCCGAGGGGGGAGCTACCGCCCGGGCACAACCGGCCCGGGCGTGGCTTCGGGAGGTAGTGGACGTAGCCCGTTCCCCGGAGGGAGGAACCCCCGACTATCCCCGGCCAGACCGGAGGCTACACTCGTGCTCCACCGAGCACCGCGCGGCCTGCGCCGGCAGAGGTTTCACCGTCACCCGCTTCGCGTGTGGCAAGCCGGCCACAAGTCCTTCGAGTGCCCCGACAAGAAGGCCGCGCGCGCTACTCCCGCGAGGGCACCTCGCTCCAGAAGCCGACCTCCTCGGAGCCGCACCACCCGGCCGCCGCCGCCGTGGGAGGCCGAACCACCTCACCGAGGGAGGAGGCCGCCGATGCCCCCGACGTCGTGATCGGTAAGTTTTTGGTTTGTGGTACTTCCGCTTCCGGTTCTCTTTGACACGGTGCAACCGGTCTTATATCACCTCTCGGTTCGTGAGTAAACTCTCCCTCCCTACAACCACCCGAACGATGCCCATCATCACGAGCTCTCCGCTCGGGGATATCCGATGCACCCCGCCGTGCAAAGGAGTGGAAGTGGTCATCCAAGGTCACACATTCTATGGGGATCTCACCGTGCTGCCTTCCCATGGTATCGACGTGATACTGGGAATGGATTGGATCACTGCCCACAAGGGTGTCATCTCCACTTCACCAAGGCTGGTAACACTACTGCACCCTGACGGGACAAGGGTGACCTTCGAGCCAATGAAGTCTCGAGACATACCGGCCGTATACAGCCTTCACACGAAGGCCATATCGGACGTGCCGGTAGTATGTGAGTATGAAGATGTGTTTCCGCAGGAGTTGCCCGGTTGCCTCCCGATCGTGATGTGGAGTTCGTGATTAACCCGGTGCCCGGAATGGCGCCGATAGCCCGCAGTCCGTACCGTATGGCGAGAGGTTGAGCTGAAACCGCCGAAGGCAGAGCCGGACTCGCTACTCGAGAAAGGGTTCATTCGGCCGAGTGCCTCACCCTGGGGTTCACCGGCACTATTCGTACCAAAGAAGGATGGGACGCAACGTCTGTGCGTCGACTACCGCGCCCTGAACGCGGTGACCATCAAGAACAAGTACCCGCTGCCCAGGATTGACGATTTGATGGATCACCGAGGCAAGCCAAGTACTTCAAAGAAGATCGATCTCCGGTCGGGTTATCACCGAGATGAAGATCCGCCGGAGGACATCCACAAAACGGCCTTCGTGACCAGATATGGGCAGTATGAGTACACAGTCGTGTCGTTTGGCCTGACCAATGCCCCGGCATACTTCATGAACATGATGAACAAGGTCTTCATGGATGAGTTGGACAAGTGTGTCGTCGTCTTCATTGACGATATACTGGTCTACTCCCGGCACGACGAGAAGAGCACGAGGGGCACCTGAGGATCGTGTTGGGGAAGCTCAGACAACATCAGTTGTACGCCAAGTTCAGCAAGTGTGAGTTCTGGATGGAGGAAGTCGCGTTTCTGGGTCATGTGTTGTCAGCTAAAGGAGTTGCAGTAGATCCGAGCAAGATTGAGGCCGTGTCCAAGTGGCAGTCACCGAAGTCCGTGACAGAGATCCGCAGCTTTCTCGGTTTGGCCGGATACTACCGCCGGTTCATCGAGAACTTCTCAAAGATTGCTAAGCCCATGACAGAGCTGTTGAAGAGCAACACACCGTATGTGTGGTCGGACAAGTGCGAAGCCAGTTTCCAGGAGCTCAAGACTCGTCTCACCACTACCCCAGTCCTGACCCTGCCCGACGCGAGCAAGGACTTCGTGGTGTACTGTGACGCGTCGAGGCAAGGACTCGGCTGCGTGTTGATGCAAGGAGGCAAGGTAGTGGCCTACGCTTCACGACAGTTAAGGAAGCATGAGGAGAACTACCCGACACACGACCTCGAGCTAGCCGCTGTCATTCATGCGTTGAAGATATGGAGGCACTATCTGATGGGGAACAAGTGCGACATCTACACGGATCACAAGAGTCGAAGTATATCTTCACCCGGTCGGAGCCCGAATCTGAGGCAAAGGAGATGGCTAGAGCTGATTAAGGACTACGACCTGAGCATTCACTACCACCCTGGTAAGACAAACGTCGTGGCCGACGCTCTGAGCCGCAAGCACTACTGCAACAACCTGATGGTGCGAGAGGAACAGCCAGCCTTGCATGAAGAGTTGGAAAAGCTGAGCTTAGAAATTGTGGAGGAGGGGCAGTTGAATCAGTTGCGGGTGAAATACACACTCGGAGACCAGATCCGCCAAGCTCAGAAGGAGTGTCCAGAGACCCAAGAGGTAAAACGCCTGATGGAGAATGGCAAAGCAGCTGACTATCGTCTCGACGAACAGGGTACACTGTGGCTAAAGGACCGCATCTGCGTGCCTCAGGACAAGGAGATTCGGGACTCGATCCTTAAAGAGGCCCACGATTCTCGATACTCGATCCACCCCGGGCCGTACCAAGATGTACAAAGACCCGAAGGTACGGTTTTGGTGGGAAAAGATGAGAGAGGACATTGCCGAATACGTCGCTCGATGCGACACGTGCCGCCGAGTGAAGGCCGAACACCGTAGGGCCGCCGGCTGCTACAACCGCTCGAGATACCCACGTGGAAGTGGGATGATATCGATATGGACTTCATTGTGGGGTTGCCACGCACGCAGAAAGGAAATGACTCCATTTGGGTGATAGTTGATCGATTAACCAAGGTCGCACATTTCGTGCTAGTGAAGACGAACTACAGCGTGAGCCGACTTGCAGAACTGTATGTGGACAACATCCTGAAGCTGCATGGGGCTCCGAGGAGCATTGTGTCAGACCGAGGGCCCCAGTTCACCGCTCAATTCTGGAAGAGCTTACACGCTTCTATGGGCACCCAGCTGAACTACAGCACAGCGTTCCACCCACAGACAGACGGTCAGACAGAGAGGGTAAATCAGGTACTAGAAGACTTGCTGAGGGCTTGTGTGTTGACCTATGGATCGGACTGGGAAAAGAGCCTGTCCTATGCCGAGTTATCATACAACAACGGCTACCGAGGGCGGCTTGAAGATGGCTCCGTTCGAAGCCCTGTATGGCAGAAAGTGTCGGACACCGTTGATGTGGTCCGAGGTGGGGGAGCGAACCTTTTTCGGTCCCGCCACTATTGTTGAGGCCGAGGAAAATGTCGCCAAGGTGCGAGAGAACCTGAAGATAGCTCAAAGCAGGCAGAAGAGCTATGCCGACGCAAAACGGAAGGACGTCTCGTTTGAAGTAGGGGATCACGTCTACTTGAAGGTGTCACCCCTCCGAGGTACGAAGAGGTTCCACATCAGGGGGAAGCTGTCCCCTAGGTACGTTGGGCCCTACCCTATTGTGAGTAAGGTCGGAAAGGTGGCTTACAAACTCGAGCTACCTCCGAGCTTGCGGGAGTCCACCCGTGTTCCATGTTTCCCAACTTCGGAAGTGTGTGGTCGTCGAGAAGAGAGTGCCTACTCAGGCGCTCGACGTCCAGAAACCCCGGAGTACTTGGAGTACCCGGTTCGGATCCCGGAGTCCGGGCGGAGAAGTCGACAAGGAACACCACCACGCGCTTCGCAAGGTGCTGCGGAGTAATCACTCCGAGCGCGAAGCCACGTGGGATAAGGAGTCGCATTGAGGGAGAAATACCCTCATCTCTTCGAAACGGAGGTAACTTCTTAATCTCGAGGACGAGATTCTTGTGAGGGGGGGAGTTCTGTAACATCCCTCAAATTTGCTGAGGAATGTTAATTAATAAAATTGTGGACTTAAAATTTTCAATGAATTGTTTGGGTGATTAACAAATCATTTAAGGATGTCTTCCTTTCCTCTCCCTTAATTCCTAGATTTATTTTGAGCTAAATGAAACCCCTAGGAAATATAAGAAATGTTAGTGTGAGAAACTAGGAGTTCTTTGGGATTTTAGTTGGATTTTATTTGGGTGAAATCAAATTTGGGTGGGAATTCAAATTTGAATCCATTTTGAGGCCTAAGGAAAATTGACAAGCTACACTATTGCACACGGGCCGCAACCTCACTCCGGCCCGGCTCCGACTCGGCCCCGGTGGCGGCCCGGCCCGGCCGCGCCCGCGCCGTTCACCAACCCCCGCCGCGCCTGAGCCGCTGCCAGGTGGGTCCCACTTGCGTCACGCCGACGTCAGCACCGTCACCCTCCTCCTTTCCTCTTTAGCTGGCGTCGAAAGCGAAAGGGGCTGGGGCGCGCCGGTCATGGCGCCGTCGCGACGCGCCCCCGCGGCCTCCCGCCGCCTCGCCGTCCACGTGCCCCGGCGCCCCGCCACTATAATAAGCCTCGCGCCGCCGTCCCCGGAAACCCCCAAACCCTAGCCGCCCGAGGGGATCGATCCCCTACCCGCCTACCCGCCGCCCCGGAGGAGAGAAGGGAGAAGGGGGAGGAGTAGAAGCCGGGAGCGGCGCCGCCACCGCGAGCCGTACCCGCGACGCCGGAGCTGACTGCGAGGAGGAGCCGGACCTGCAGGGCGCGCGCGCCTACGTCCTCTGCTTCCTCTTCCTCCTCGACGCCGCGCCGCCGCACCGCACCGCCACCTCTCCGCCGCCGCCTCCTTCCTCGTCCCCCCGTACCACCATCCTTCACCGACGCGACTCCGCTTCGGCCCGTGGCCACCTAGGTGAGGGCACCCATCTCCCGTCGCTCGTGGATGCCCCCGACCTTCGCGCCGGGGTGGAACGCGTCGTGCCCCCGCGCCGCCGCGCCGTCGCCGCGGTGAAGCCGGCCATCGTGCCGGCCGGGTCACTCTTCTCCGGTGCCGCCGCCGCCGCCAAGCGCGCCGTCCGCCTAGTCCTGTTCTTCTCGTTTGCGCTAGCACCGTGTCGTCTCGCGCCGCCGCCGCGCCGCGTCGAGCGCCGCGACGCGCCCGCGCCGCGGGCACGCCCGCGCGCGCGCGCTGCGTCACACCACGGAGCACGCACGCGTGCACCCCCCCGCACGCGCGCGTCGCTACCGTTTGGGCGAGAACCGGGCCTTGGCCCCTTCCTTGGGCCCCGCCGCGGCCACCGAACCTTGCGCACACCGCGCCGCCGTCGTGCGGGTGACCACGTCGCCGAACCCCGTGCTTGCCGTGTAGGAGTTTACCTAGCGCCGTGCGCAGTGCCTCGGGTCGGAGACGCACCGGCCCCGCCCCGCCCCCTCGCTCGCCGCCGCCCATGGCGTCGAGCCGTGCGCCGCCGTAGCACCGCCGCGACACCCGTCGCGAGCTCGAGCCGAAGCTCCGCTAAGTTTGCCCTAGGCACCCTAACGCACCCCGTGCACGCTCACCTCAACTCCACCCGCCGTGCCCGCACGGGGAAAAACCCCCGCGCGCCGCCGCGCCGCGCCGCCGCCGCGCCCACGCGGCGACCGACGCGCACGGCCGTACCCCCGCCGCCCTAGCGGATCCCTACCCCCCCCCGAGGGGCTCACCCAGGAGCACCTTGCACACCGGTCACCCGAGCGCGCCAAGGCCGCCGCCGCCGTTGAGACCCGACGCGCCGCCGTCCTTTTCACCGAGCCGGCGGCCCCGTCGTCACCGCAACGGGGGAAGAAGCCCCGAGCACGGACGAGCCCACATGCGCGCGTGGCCGTAGAAGGATCCCCGAGATCCGGTGCGGCCCGCCACACGTAACGAGGGCCACGCGGTGGCCACACCACGGCCCCGCCGCACCGGCCGCCGCCGGGATCGGGCCGCGGCCGGCCGCAGCCGACCGAGCCGCGGCGCGGGCCACGGAGCGCGCCCGGCCGCGCGGGGATCCGGGGGATCCCGTGCGGCCGCCGTAAAGAAGGGGAGGGAAATTCTTTTTATTATTTGAAAATTCCGTAAAATCCTTTACCTCTTCTAAAAATCCTAGAAAATCCATTTTATCTCCGAAAATTACGAAACCTTTTCCGAGAAAATTTCTAAAATCTCAAACTACGGGTTGGGATAGTGTTTGTTCCCGTTTTGGATCTTAATTGCTCTTATTTGGATTTAAGTTGCAATAGGACCGCTGTTTATTTTCTTTTTCGCGCTACTAGGAGCAGGAGGAGCCGGAGAGCTGAGTCAGGAGTACGACTACGCCGACGACTTCGCCGCGGAGGACTACCCGACCCCAGGTTCACGCCCGACCGATTCTGAATTACCCATTAGGCATTGCTGAGTAGTATTGCTAGCGCTTTACTTTATGTATGCATGTTGATGAACCTTGCACTGCCTCTTTGTTTACCCTGTCCTTGATTGTCCTATTACTACTATATGTTTATGTGGGCGTGTATGCGCGCCGAGCTTCGCGATGCATGTGTTGGGATGGGAGTAGTGGTTCTTGGCGTGTGTGGGGTAAAAACCGGCAGGAGAAGGCGTTTTGGGTACTTTGGCGGGGGTGAGCTCGAAACAACCGATCTGGGATCGGGGATAGGGGTGCACTCCTCAGGTGCAACCCTCTCGTTACGGTTTTCGGAGCCTAGGTGTTGGGGTTTTTCGTGCGCTTGGAGGACATGAGCTCGCCCCGTCCGGAATCGAGTGGATCAACTTGTTTATAGGACATCGTACACACCACCCCCCGCCGAGAGTGGGGATAGGGCCGAGTTGAGCTCGGCAAGTGCGGAACCATACCTCGCCTAGGAAGGATAGAGGGTATCGGTGGGGGGAGCGGTGGAGGTGAGACCACCCTCTCGGAGCGTCTCCCGTGTGGCCACACGGGAGCATTTCACGGCTCCGGTGCTGTCTTCACCCGCGGAGAGGACCGCTTTGAGGGCCGGATGCGGGGGTGGGTACGTAACTATCGAGAGTTCGCCGGTAGGATGGGCTCGGTCGGCCGTACACCGGCCGGTACCATTCGGGATGGGTACGGGTGTACACGCTCCGCGAGTGGTTCGATCTATAGCTATAGCCGCGTCCTCGGTTATGGACACTGCCTAGAAGACATGTTCGTTCCTCATGTTTTGGGATTTCTACCTCCCCCCTATAGATGAGAGTGTGGTGAGCCGTGGTTACAGCCGGCTAGAGGAGAGAGGCTCCATCTACCTCGTCGATCCGGTTGTAATCATTGAGATGCGAGGAGAGGAAGTTCTCGCATCGCCCCTAGACAGGAGCAGGAGTTGGTGACGGGTCTTCTGGGTAACCAGTTGGATCCGGGTTGTGTTGAGAGACTTGGGTTTTGGGATATTGATGGAGAATCCTTGTTTATACTCTGCTCGTGGGCGCATAGGAAACCCTGCACGTTTCCTTGTCTACTCTCTTTCCCCTTTAGAATTTAGGCCACTTAAAGCCGCATAGGGTTGGTGACGTGGACCTATCCCACTCCTTGGGGATAGACTTTGGGTGTGCGGGGTACGAGTCCGACTTCGACCGCAACGCCGACGGATGGTACGACCGAGGGATACGTCGCTTCGCTCGAGTTGCCTGTGGCGGGAAGAATAAAGATGGAGACCCTTCTGAGAAGATAGCTACCGTTGCGTAGAATTTTCACTCGATTCAGCCAAGAGGCTTGTAATGATGTACTCCATAATGGACATGTAATAAATTAATGTACTATTAACTTTATGTGATGCGATGTATGACTTTGTGTATCATTCTGTGAGACGTTCTGTACGCGATAGCCACTGATCCAGGGACTATCGCGATGGTACCGGGATTCGGGTTTTCTATGAAAATCCGGGGTTTTACATTAATAATCGTAGGAGACATTGTTGGATTGTTGGCAATTCTATCTACTCCCAACCGTCACCTTGGGGGTAGAATGTGCGTTTAAAACGTCTTACAGGCAAGATAAAGACTCTCAATACATGGAAATTGAAGGATGGCTAATATACAAGGAGATGTCGGAAGAAGCCAACGAAAAATTACAAAGGATGGTAACATCTCCATGGACCTTCTCTTTTCCAAACACAAATGCTTGTAAGTATGCCTTCAACCTCAACTAGGTGCAACCTTTTGTTTTTCTCTTCAAACAATAACATGGCTACTAGGAGGACAACCTAGGTTTCTTTCTACTTTCAATAGATAAGCATGACCATGTGTTCACCTCGATGTTCTATATTTCCTATGCTTACGGAAAGATGATGAAAGTTGCCGCTTTGTTTTACCTACATGAAGTTATACATGTCTTGGCTAATTGCTCTCTATAATATGATCTGAAATTAATTTAAATACCGGCTCTTTTATTTGTGGAGGTGAAATGACTATGCTCTAGACCCACATACATATCTTTGCTCTTTGATTTAAGTTTATGAATAGACGGATAACTTGCTGTTTTTATGAAAACTTAACTTTTATGCCACCTACATATTTGTGATGCTCTTGCAAAGTTCTACCTACCAAAGCCATATACATATATCTTTTATGATAACAAAACCCTTAGATTGCAAACATATGTTTTGATGAGTTGGATTAGGATTGATTTCTATGGTTCGAGACTAAGAAGTTGGTCATTCCTTTGTGTAACTTTTTCATGCTAGCCTTTTTGTCCATGCATTGTGGGTTTTCACATAAAAAATTTCACAAACTTCGCTGGGCATCCACCCTAAACCAAAAACATCTTTTTGTGATCACCTCCTTGTCCACAACCCAATTTGAGTATGGAGTAAAATTCTCGATGGAGATTCAAATATTTCGCAAGATTATGGAATTTATACTTACTTTAGCAGTCATTTCCCCTCTCTTTTATGCTCGAGGACGAGCATCGTTCAAGCATGGGGGAGGAGTCATTCTCTGACACAAATGCTATGTAAGTATTATGTTGCAAAAAGTTTTGAGGAGCAAAAGAAAAAAAGAATAAAAATGAAAAATGTAAAAATATGATAAGAAGAAGAGAAAAGTAAGGAAAAAAAGGAAGAATAAAGAAAAAAGAGAAAGAAAGAAAGAAAGAGAGAAAAATGAGAAGGAAATAGAAATAAAATAAAAAAATAACAAAGATGCTCGTCGGATCTTTTTGCTTCATAAGTTCTCAAGTGCCTTGATGACACATCCATACTCAAATCTTCCAACCATGTGCAATCCGATAACCAGGACTTCACTCGTGCCTCGGGATCATCCATTTGCCACTTGCACATGTCCACTTATCTAAATGTGTATGTTTCGTCCCTCTCTCTTTCCAACATTTATTTTCCATGGCCTTTTTGACGAGTCTCGGTAATTCCAATAGACCTCTCTCTTAATTTGACAATATTTTGGATATATGTTTTGCTAGGATGGTTTTTAACCTTCCAAGCTCCACATAAGCCTTGCACTATCACATATGAGTAGAGTAGGTTGAAAATAATCTAGTATAGGCTTGAGTGACTTGATGAGTGTTCCATGAGCTCTTGCAAGAGATTTTCACTTATGTTGGATATGCATCTTTTTGAAAATCTTCCATGTGACAAGGTAATGGTTAGAAGTTCACTTAAGTTTGAGAGCATCGTGTTAAATTTGGCTTGTTCTTTATTGATAGTCTATCTTCCATAATGAAAAAGAAGCCGGTCACAACTTGAACTTTAAAAATAAATTCTTAAGAGAGAGCAATTTGCCTCGTCATGAATGACTAAGTGCGGGGGACAACATTGGAAGGCAACACCGATTTCCCTTTTAAGCAAGGATTACTTACTCGAGGACGAGCAAGGTTTAAGCATGGGGGAGATGTTGACGGTGAATTTCCGTCAACCTAGAGTACTTGTTATACATTGGTTTCGATTATGATTTGCAACTAACCCGCCACTAGGCATACTAATGATGTAACAAGTTCACACTTGCATGTCGATTTTGGAGTTTGTTGTTTACGCAAGAAATCTACGCTAAAGAGGAGACTTTCGGGATAAGTTCACCAAGCACTTTGGAAGAAGATCATGAAGCCCGATAAGAGTCAAGACACGCGATGAACATGACTCCAAATGACCCGAGGACCGAAGCGTCAACATGCAAATCTTCAGGGACTCAACCAGAAAACAGCGAAGCTTGCATAGCAAGTATTCAAGCCTTAACCGTGAAGGAAACGACGTCAAAGGCCCACATGCAAGTGCACACGAATAAGGGATCACGCGAGAAGCAACCGGGGAGGAAACCGGGGCCGAACCGGGCCGAAGTGGGCTCGGGCCGGCCGGCCGGGCCGACCGGCCCGGCCCCACTCCGGGGTCGGTTCGGTCCCCCCTTTGCCCTAGGTGTTCGTCTATTTATTGCCTCCCGCCCCCTTCGGCCCCCAAATCAAACAATTCATCCTACGGACCCCAATCACCAGAAAACCGCCGCCGCAAGATGAGGGAGAGAGTTAGATGAGCTCGTCGCAAGGATCAACGCCGGCGGAGAGAAGGAAGCAAGAGGACTCCAAGTCATTGGCCTAGGGATGTTCCCAAGCTCCATCACCGCCATCTTCATCGACGACGTTCTCCGGAGTCTCCATCACCCCTATGTGCTTCAATTCGTGTAAGATGATGGGGTAATGTCTCCGTTCATCCCTAGGATTAGATGGATACATGCTGTGTGATCGCTACTCAATTCGTGGTTACAATCTATTGTTTTCATGTTGATGATGCTTTCATGATTAAGGTTAGCTACCGTGTTTTTTCGGGCGTATGATATCCGCTACTCCCATAGATTCAATCAACATACCGTGTCCATAATAGGTCTAGTCATGAATACCTTCACGTAGTGACAGTACGAGAGGAGGGAAAGGGCGAAACCGTGGTCACAACCCCCGGTAGTTGGTTTACCACTCTCGTGTAGTAGATGCATACCATGTTATCCTAGATCCTAGGGAGGGAACGCTTATCTTTCTTGATCACTCTCTTGTGTTCACCCTTTACCATATAGTTTAACCCTAGATTTGTTTGATCAACTTAACTTAGATTAACTTAGGTTAGATTGTCTTTACTTTTAGATTAATACTCTCTTTAAAGGTTTCCTTAGTCAACTAGATTAGTACTTTGTTAAGCGCTAGTAATCCCCTTGCTCCGCGGATTGACAAGAACCTTGGGAATCCCGTGGTGAAAAAGGTGTGGGGTCCGTACGCTTGCGGATCGTAGACGGATACGTCTTTTATCCGTCAATAGCTTCTTAGCTCTGGATTGATTGGGCACGATTACGAGATGGTGTAATAGTGCGCCGTGAGATTGGATTGGATGAGATGCCTAGAGAAAGGTCCCTACCTCGCCTTATATAGTCCGGGAGGCAGGGTTACAAGTCGGAGTAGGGAGAGAGTACTAGTCGAGTACGTCTAGGAGTCTTCCATACAGTGCAGGACATGTACAGCTTCCTAACCGAGTACTTCTCCTCCGTAGTCCTTGTGCTCCATGCCATCAGGTGCCGTGTAGCGCAAGCCGGGTAGTCCCAGGGGCCCACCGAGTAGTCGGTCCTGGTACCCACCGAGGTAGTGGGCCCAGGGAGGTCCATACGACAAGCCCCCGAGTACTTTGTAGTCGAGAAGGATAGCTTCAAGTAATCTTGATGGCCTTAACGAGTAGTCCTCAAGCGTCCCCGAGTACTACAAGTCAAAAGTCCTCAAGAGTAGTCGAAGCATCCCGAGGCTGGAATGTAGTCCAGCTGATGTTTGAGCAATCATGAAGTCTTCTCTAGTAGTCCTAAGCGTCCTCGAGTGCTGCCCTCGAAGGTCTTCAAAAATGCCCGCCTTGTCTTGAAGCCGAAGCTAATATGGAAGTGCGATTGCAAAATCGCACTCCATATGGAGTAGCCCCCGAGCCTTTGGTTGAGCCGTAGGCTCTGGCTGAGGGTCCATCTGAAGTCTTGGCAAGAACATCCCGAAAAATCCGGAGAGAAAAAACCGAAGACACGTGGCACGGAGCCCCCAAGCCTTGAGTCGAGTACTTCCTCTTGAATTGAAGGGTCATCTTGTAGAATATGTCCTGAGATGCTTCTGAGCCTTGTCGCTTCCCAGGAAGTCGAGTAGAAGTAGCCGAGCCCCCGAGGTGAGGCGCGTCGATTAGTAGAATACAAAGGGTCACGCGCGGCCGCTGAGTCAGCCGAGCGCGGACTTATCCATCTGGCCGTTGGAGGGCCGTTTTGACTTATTAATAGAAGCCGAAACCCTTAGGGTTTTCCACCCACGTCCGGGCAGCCCATTCGAATAGATCTGCGCACGCTGCCGCCGCTGTAGATCCGAGTGCGCCGCCACCCAGAGCTGCTAGGGTAGCCCCCGTGCGAATGCGCTTGAAGACTCCATGTACTTGGAGAACGAAGCCTTCGCCGTCCAAGTCTACGAAGGCCACTGGGAAGAAGAGGGCCGGGAAGAAGAGGGGCCGCGAAGAGGCCGACGTGGCCGCCACGGGAGCAGCGCCACATATATCTCCACCGCGGCCAGATCCAAGCCGCGAGTGGAAAAAATCGAAGATGAAGACCGAGGATCTGCTGGCCCTCCTAAACAGCGGATTCATCCGTGAGAAGGAGGTGGACAGTTGGAGGGCCGCCGCTAGGGACCCGTACCCCATGGAGAAGAGCGAGGATGAGATTCTGATGTTCGCGCGCTTCGCGGAGCGTGGACTCGCGCTGTCAGCCAGCGATTTTTTCAAAGGCCTTCTGGGGTACTACGGAGTCGAGTACCTCAACCTCAACGCCAACGGTATTTTCCATACCGCAGTCTTCGTTCATTTCTGTGAGGCGTTTCTGGGGATTAAGCCCCACTGGATCCTGTTCCGGAAGTTCTTCCGGGTGAAGCCGCAGCCGAGCGCCAGCAACCCACGAGTAGTTGGAGGAGCGGGTATCCAGATGCGGGAGGATGCTGCCGAGCAGTACCTTTCGTACAAGCTCATCGACTCCAACCAGGATTGGAAGGCGAGGTGGTTCTACGTCACGAGCCACCATCCCGGCTTGCCGAAGCCGAGCGGGAAGCAACCCAGACACCGGGACTGGTGGAACACGGAGCCCACGATGCAGGAGGGGATCCAGCTCCCCGAGCTGTTGGCGCGCGTCAAGGAGCTTAGAGAAGCCGGGCTGAGGGTCGGTCACGTGGCCTTCAGCTTTATGAAGCGCAGGGTGCAGCCACTGATGGCCCGCGACACCCTAGGCTTCGAGTACACCAGCGACGACGACATGTCACGGATGCCTGGAGGTGAAGTCGACGACGACGACATCGTTGATAGGCTAATGTGCATCTTCAAGGACATGCCACCGTACACGGCGTGCCCAGTCCAAGAGTACTCCGCCGCGCATCCGCCAAAGGAGGTAAGTAGCCGTACCCCCTAGTCGAGTAGTCATTGCTTGTGAGTAGGCGCGCTGATGTCTTGTGCCTTGCAGGATGACTTGAAGAAGTTCGTCGCCGAACCGCAGCCGCCCCCTCAGGGAATCGAGATCCCGAAGGAGGGAAAAGCCAAGGCTAAGGAGCGGCGAGAGGTTGGCGAAGGAGATGACACCGTCATCGTAGAAGACACGTCCGACGACGACGACGAGGAGGAGACGCTACAGGACCGCTTCCAGCTGCGGTCGAGGTTCAGCCGTCCCGGCTTGCCTCATGTACCCCTCGTGCAAGATCCGCCGGCTAGCCTAGAGTCTAGTCTGGCTGCGCCACCATGGAAGCCGCGCAACCCCGCCCGCAAGCGGGTGACGAAGAAGCTGAAAGGTCCTAGAGACCACGGCTCGGGAGGTAAGATGTCTTGATTAGTGTAGTCGAGTACCCGTCGTGCGTATTCACTTGCTGATGACTGATCTTCCTTGTATGCAGGAGTGCCGCCGACGGAGCCCGTCGAGGAGGGCGACGAAGGTGAGTGGGACACAGTGGGGGAGTCTGCTGGGAGTCGTAGCCCAGCCCCCACTGTTGAAGAGTTATTGGCACAACTGGAGCGCCAGCCCCCTGCCCCTCAAGGGAGCACGGAGCCCTTAGCCGCTGCTACTGAAGAGGTGGTGGCCGGAGGAGCGAAGGAGGGCGCTGCACCGGCTACCATCGCTGCAGAGGAGGCAGTGACCGCCGAGGCGCAAGAGGAAGCGCCCGCCAAGGGTGGACTGGTAGACATTGCCAGCATCCTTGGTGCCCCGACCGCGACGATAGTCCGGTCAAGCCTGTAAGTGCTGAGCCTTCCCAAGTAGTACTCGGTGTAGTAGTCTAGCTCGATTGACGACCAATTGTGTACTTTTGCAAGAAGTCAACAGATCTGTCCTGGGAGGGAGATGAGCCCTCTATGACGAGAGCGGAGGAAGAAGTCGCGATGCCCGCCGAGGAGTCAACTCCTACCCCCCAGGCGGAGTCCGAAGCGCCGGCTGCTGGAGGTGCATTGCCCGAGGCCAGCGTGGTCGAGGGTAAGTATTCTGCTGAGGCTTTGGTATTCCCCATAGAGTAGTCATAGTTGCTGATGAACTTGACGTCTTCTTGACAGGCGCCGAGGCCGAAGGGAGCGACATCCCTGCGGTGGTGCCCATGCAGGGGTTGACACCAGAAGTGCCGGAGGCTGCAGAAGGAGTCCCCGAGCCAATGGAGGGGCCGCCGAGGAGATCGCCGTGGCCACCGGAGGAGAGGAGGCTGCCATGCCGCCAGAGGCTGCTATGGAGGTAGTGGTCCGTTCTCCGGAAATCCAGGACGCAGAGCCCATCCGCTCTGCGCCAATGACGGAAGCTGCCGCGAGTAGACGTGGCGGAGTGGAACTGCTGGCTGAAGACTTGGTGGACCCGGCGACGGTAGCCAGGCATCTGGAGGCGGTCCGCCAGGCAGAACAATGGATGAAGGTGAGTAGTCTTAACTCCTGAGTAGTCAGTCCTTTGTTGTTGAGTACTCATTGACATGTGTTGTCTGTGCAGGACGTCGTGGAGAGGTCCCGTGAGAAGTCCAGCATGCTGTAAGGCTTCGGCGACGCGGTGCTCCGGGCTGAAGCACTAGAAGATCATCTTTTGAAGTCGCGGAAGCACGCGGCCGCCATGCAGTCCAAGCTCGATGCCGCCTTTGCCAAATATCACAATGACATCCAGGATAAGCAGGCAAAGAGCGACGAACTGGTGCGGAAGAACAAGACACTCCGCAACAAGAACAAAGGTACACCGCTTGACTTGTTGGGTGGTTGTTGGAGGTCGAGAGGTAGTCTAACCCGCTGCGCCTTGTTGTTTTGCAGAGCTTGAGACCCGGGTGGAGCAGTTGAGGATCTCAGAGACAGATATGAAGAACCTCTTCTACCGGGAGAAAGAGGCCCGCTAGGTACTCGAGCTTGACTATAAGGAACTTGCCTTCGAGTGCGACAAGCACCAGCTTCAGATTGCTTCTGATCGTGATCTCGTCAACTGCTACAAATCGTTGCAAAAGCTGAACGAAGATTGCGAGGCGCTGCAGGCCCAGCTGAAGGAGCTTGAAGAAGCCGCGCTTCCGATCGCAAGGCTCCTCGTGCCACACCCTGGCGGCCCCAAGATCGCGCCACTCGTGGATCGCCTCAGGGAAGCCCCCAGCCGGCTGGCGACTTATGTGAAGCATCTGGCGAGGTCGATCCCGAAGCAAGTGCTGGCCTTCATGAAGTCTTACTTCCGGAGGACGCCGGTGGAAGTAGTCGCTGGCGGGGTAGCCGCCAACTATACAGATGAGCAATACGCGAAGCTGCTGGAGCAGATGGCACCCATTGCGGAACAAGTAGCCGATAAGCTCAATCTCTAGTAGCCCTGTAAAAGTTAGCTCGTAGCCAAGGCTGTACAAAAACAATTGTAAAAGAATTGCTTAAGTATTAATGAAAAAAAAATTCCATCAATGAGTACTCGTAGTCGCGATCTCAGAGTGCGGAGCCCCATCTTGGAGTGGATGCGAGTAGTCGTACTCGGCAGTAGTCCCGTTGAGGGAGGTAGACAATAAAGATGTTGATGATCGATCGAACTTTATTACTGAAGAAGTACACCTGGATGGCCAGGGCCGTAGTTACAGAGTAGTTGCCTGGACCCGGAGGCCGCTTACAGCTAAGTGGTGCTAGGGCGGGTAGCCGCTTACAACAGTAGATCCGTAAGTAGTCGTGTAGGCTGGATCTTGTAGTACATGGTCTCTTACTAGACCGCTACTAGAGTCCTTTGTCGCTCGTCGCAGCCCAGGATCCGTAGGTAGCCGCGCGGGCTGGATCCTGGAGAAGGGTAGTCCGGAGACTAGAGCCAGGACCCGGAGGCCGCTTACGGCTGAGGGAGTTGATGTAGTCGTGTAGACTTGAACCCCGGAGTAGTCGTGTAGACTAGGCGTAGAACCGACAGAGCTGGTCGACGTTCCACGAGTTGTTGATGTCTCCGCCTTCAAGTGTCTGGAGGTGGTAGGAGCCCGACCCAGTCACCTTTGCCACGGTGAAGGGACCTTCCCAGGGGGAGCTGAGCGTGTGTAGTCCTTCCGTGTTCTGGAAACGATGGAGGACGAGATCACCAACGTTGAAGGAGCGTTCCTTGATGTTGCAATCGTGGTAGCATCGGATACCCTCCAGGTACCTTGCTGATTGGACGAGGGCAGCGCAGCGAGCTCCTTCGAGGCTGTCGATGTCAACTAGTCTGCTGTCTTCAGAGACGCCTTCGTCGTAATGCTCCACTGCTGGTGAGTTTCATATGACATCGGCAGGGAGGATTGCTTCGGAGCCATAGACCAGGAATTAACGGGATTGCCCTGTTGGCTTGGAGGGCTGAGTACGTAGCCCCCAGAGTGCATTGGGTAGTTCCTTGATCCACTTGCCTCCTTTGGAGTTAGCAGCATCGTGTAGCCGCTTCTTGAGAGCGTTGAGCACCATCCCGTTGGCGCGCTCGACTTGTCCTTTGGCACGGGGATGGGCAACTGAGACGTATCGGACGTCGATCCCGCTGTTCTCGCAGTACTCCCAGAACTGGTGGTTGTTGAAGTTGGAGCCCAGATCTGTGATGATGAGGTGGGGTAGTCCGTAGCGATGCATGAGTTCATCCAGGAAGTCGAGTACTCTGTCGGCCTTGGGGCATGTGACCGGCTTGACCTCGATCCACTTGGTGAACTTGTCGATGGCCACCAATACTCTGTTGAAACCACCCGGCGAGCTTGGCGGTGGCTTAATCATGTCGAGCCCCGGCAGAGAAGGGGCTAGGTTGGCGGTATGGTGACTAGTTTGTAGGCTGCGACGTGTTGCTGCTTGGCGAAGTACTGGCATCCTTTGCACCTTCTAACGAGTTCTTCAGCGTCGCCTAGAGCAGTGGGCCAGTAGAAAGCTCGCCGGAAGGCCTTGCTGACCAGCGTGCGGGAAGACGCATGGTTGCCGCAGACGCCCTTGTGGATCTCCTCCAAGATGTCCTTGCCTTCTTGCCTGGGGACGCATTTCATGAGTACTCCCGAAGATGCGCCCCACTTGTAAAGCTTGTCTCCAACGAGGACGTAGGACTTGGCGCAGCGGATGAGCTGCTCGGCCGAGTTCTTGTCAGCGGGGACCTTCTGCTCGCTGAGGTAGTCGATGAAGGGTTGCCTCCAGTCCACGTCGATCATCATGACCTCCGTCCGCCCTAGTGGGTGCGCCGGGGACGGTGGTCGGTGGCACCGCTCCGGATGGATGGTGTTGACGCAAAATATGCACCCGCGCCAATCACACAAAGCAAGCCGAAAAGCTTAGCTTCGCACGCGCGGAGAGAAAGTGACGTGCCGCTCAATTTTTCCCGAAAATTAACAAAAGGGAAAACGAGTTAAATATCAAAACTTGGAACCTACCGGGTGATACCAGGCGGTTCCATATTTACGGCTAAAAAGCCAAGCAAGACGACATGTAGCTATATGAAGCTACCGTCAAAGAACCGCAACCATTCGGGTAATCATGAAGGAAAAAAGAACATTGCCGAATGGATGACGTAAGCATGACAAACGATCGGTCTTTGAATAAACAAGGATGCATATACAAAGCCATGACCGATCCTCAATGAAGATTGACATTAAATAAAGCAAAGCACGAACATGATCATGTATTAAAATAAGCATGCATAGATCCAAAGCATTAGTCTACCGCATGTCTAATCACTTTAAGATCCGTCGGGCACGACATCAAGCAAATCTATCCACCGCATGATACAACTTGCATGAAAGAACGCACCACTTTCCATAAATAGATCTATCCACCGCATGATACAATCCAAATATGGAAAGCTAGAAGCACACGTCCTTTAAAACATAAATAACGCACGTGATCTACTCGTGAAGACATAACCGAATGCGGCCGAACAACCGATTCGGGGTCCATGAAGAAGGAACAAACATTACCACGTGAATAAATCTATCAAGCTGAATTGGAAATCTAATCCACCGATGACTAGCTCCAAAGCAACCCAAAAACCCGCATCTACCGCATGATACCCGCTCTTTCAAGATTTATACTAACAAAGCAAGCTTGAACCCGCAACACGTAACAACCTAGATCGATTCGGTTTCGGCTATCGGAGAGCATGAGATCCACGCGTCAAAACACGAAACCTACTCTTGCTCGGATCTTAAAAGGAAAAGAGCCGATCCAAACCCATCTAGATTGGGCAAAGGTGTGTTACATGAATTAAAGCATAACGCAAAACTCATGATAACACGGGGTAACTTAATGAATCTATTGGATCTTGCCAAAACCCAATAGAGCCGATAACTAGCTTCAAGCTAGACCTTAGCCCACCGCATGGCTCATGATCTAACAAGAAACCCTCTTGAACCAAGCTTGAATCTACCGCATGACACGAAGCATGGTAACAAGACTACTTGCATCGATCTAAATCCACCGCATGATACTAGACATGATACAAGGTTGCCGGTACTCACGGAGGTCGACGGATCGATTGGTCCTCTCGAAGAAACTCGACGACACGACAAGGGACTCTAGGGTTTGGCGTAAGGCCGGTGTGTATTGAGGAATGAACGTGTTCTTTACATACATCCGGGGATCGTATTTATACCCCGCTAATTACAACCGCGAATGGATACATTGCCTAACTAAGCTTGATCGCGTGTCCATCCATTCGCTCCCTCTCGATCGAGCCACGTCACCGTCCAATCCCGCAAAATCAGCTCTCGTTCCTTTGCCGAACCGGGAGCAGATAGCCGACCGCGGATCCTTCGCCGAAAATCTCTCGAAGATACCTTTCCTTCCACCGGACGGACTCTTTTCCGAATCGGACCCACATGTCATACTCCTTACCAAATTTTGGTGTTAACACATGCCCCTTCAATTGTGGGATAAAAGTAATTTTGTTCCACAATTGACTCCACCACGAATCTCTCGAGCCAAACTCGTCAACACCTCGTTCTTCGCAATCCGCCGGATTCTTCGTTCGCATCCAACCCTAGATCCCCTTTGTTTTGAGCTCGAATCTCCAATGGCAACTCAAAGCACCAAGCTACTCGGGTAACTTCACCCCTCCAAACCTTTGTTCGGCATTAGGTTTTCAATTTTACCTAAGATTTTCTTCTTCCGCTCTCTTCCGAGAACCATCTACTGCCCTTCTGATTCCCATTGAGGCCAATTCGCAATCTTATTATCTCGGTCCCGAAGGGAATCCCGACCCTCGAGATTTCATTGCCGCCGAATCTCGCAGAATTCCTTTCAAGGTAGCTTTATCTCCACCTCCTCAGTGGCAAGATGCGTTCAAGAACTGGCCTTTGCCCCCAATCGCGGGCTGGAAGACTTGGTACCGTAGGATTCTCGCGGATAAGAGCGGATTGACCAATCTGGATACTCTCCGCATTGCTCAATGTTTGGAGTTGTCCGTAGCCGAGATGCCCAAGAATGAAGATCTTCGATAGCCGCGTGCCACTTCGGTCCAATGGCGTCAATGCCTTCCTTTTTGGGCATGGCCCAATGTCCCCAACTTTGGCCGATGTGTACATGATCACCGGCCTTGACATTCACCGGATCCGTCAAGCCTTGGACTTTCAAAAATTCCTCACGCCGGACGGGGGTAAAGCCGGGGAATGGCTACAAGAATTATATTGTGAAGCACATGAAAGACAATCCCCTTGGTGAAGTTGAATACGAGCCTTCTTGAACATGTGGTTGTGCAAGATTTGTCTTCGTGGCAAAGCCAATGAACCCACTCGAATCATATCGCAATGGCGATCCATTTGGCGCATGGCAATCGCCTTCCTCCGGGAAAATTCTTTTTGGGCAAAGGTATACCATATGCTTCATCGACGATCACCCAAATGTATACCGGCCGGAGGATAACGTGCGTCAATGGCCCCCGGTGGTTTGTTCAAATTTGGCTGCAGCTTCACATGCACCGGATTGTGGGCGTTGACTTGAACTCCGGGTTCTTCCCCCTGGTCCAATCCCCCGAAGGAGAGCTTCAAGCCGCCGAGAGGATGTCGAGCTATGGAGAAGCGACCTCGACCGTTATTGTTCAGCAGGACATCACCCAACTCTTCGAGCTGTTCTTCAAAGGCTTCCCCGATCCTCTTTGGCTCCCTTATCTAGGCTGTGACACTCTGACTTTCCCTGTCGAGTTTTCCTTTGAGCCCGGCCCTCAGGATGGGAGATTCCTGGAAATCTTTAATATCATGATCCGCCCATGTATATTACCGGCCGAGTTCAATGGAGGGAGGCAGAATGCCAGTACTTATGAGTACTATCAGCCTAACGTAATGGCCAGGCAGCTTGGATGCGGCCAGATACCCCCAAGATTGTTTTTGCATGAATTCCTCAAGCCCAGGGAGGAAATCAAAGAACCGTTGCAGTGCAGCAGAGTTTTCCACTATGTGTGCAGTCCCACTGTCTACACATGTCCTTTTGTGCCTGCAATCGTAGTTCACCCCACCTTCAGCTCATGGTGGCAAGAATTCCATGACCACATCTTCAATGAACCTGTCCATGTGTTCTGTGCAGAATTGGTGCCTGATTTTCTGCCGACTTCAGAGGTAACACAATGAACCTTTAGATCAAGCACTCCTTCTCCATTCATGGTTTTGACCTTCATCTTTCGTCCACAGAACACAGTACCTGCCCCTCGAGCCAGGGTGATTACTTATAATGCCGAAGGCCCGATTTCAGCATTGGGGTTTAAATCTACAACCTTGCGCCAACTGATGGACAGGTACGCTACCACCGATCCCGCCTCTTTCCGGCCTTGCCGTTGACGGGAGGCAAGGATTGCATCCGGTTCCCCCTCCGAGCGCTAAAAGGAGGAGAACGCGTCAAGAAAGTACTTGGTTGAGGTAAACTCCTTTACCTTCCCGATTACCGGGTCACTCTGTTCTTGACATATCATTGTGTACTTCGGACCGCAGCCCAACCTTCTTCGAATCAATACCCGCCGATGCTCCATCCATTGGTATGACTTTTCTTTGTTCTTTCTCAAGGATGAGCACCGGCACTTATCCCTTCATTTGGACATTTGCGAAGAAACCGTTGGAGGACCACTTGTAGATGTTCCGGTGGTTCAACAAAGCGAGCCCTTCCGGGGTTGCATTGCCCATCCCGCAAGAGAGGTTTCATCTTCATCACCTTCGCGCAGAATCGGCACGCTCTCCAGAGATGAATCCCTCAACTCAACCGGGAGCCGCCAAGTTCTCCCGAGGATGCCATCGCCTATCGCCAAGCGTAATGGCCAACCCAACGAGAGGAAGATCCGATTCTTCCTCGCCCGAAACTCACGAGTCGCTGATTGCTGCACCAGCATCTCCCGACTTGGACGTTTCGGCTCTACTCGGGACGCCTCCTCCGTCCGCGATTGCTTCCGCTCAAGATACCATTCATGAGGTACTTGGTTCCGCTCTTAATCTTGATACCTTGATGCTAGCATTCTCACCTCGGCAGTGTTGTTTTCAGGATCACGCCCCGTCATCATCGAGCTTGCCGTCGAGGGCCCGTCACCGCCGATGTGATGAAAGAAGTAAACCGGCCCGTTGCCCGACGAGGTATTGCTTAAGCTCAAAGAAATCGCGGCCGGCTAGAGAAGAACGTCCGGGATCGGCTCAATGATCTCTCGTCGTTTTGAAGAGATGTTTGAGCCCATTAGTCGCAAACTTCCTGATGACATCAGGGCTTTTCTGTCATCCATCTACGACTTAGAGCCCTTCTATGTTCCCTTGAGGCGTGCTTGGAGGAAATTGCGCTCCCGTTCGGCCATTGAAAAGGAAAAGACTGATGCTGAACAGGCCATGAACGGGATACAATCCCAAGCAAAAAGCCATAAGGATGCCTTGGCTGACCTGCAAGCCTCTTACGATCTGAAAGTCGCCAGAAAGGCTGCTCTAGAGGCGGAATTGAAAAGCCTGTCAGCGGAAATGGAGATTGACCAGAAGAAAATAGCCGATCTCCCCGGATTGATAGCAAAGACCGAAGCGGAGGCGAAATCGTTGTTACCGAGTAAAGCAAAGGCGATGCGAGCTTATCGACTTATCCGATGCCCAAAAGGACTATCGGGAGATCTTGGATAACTCCCACTTGATAGTATCCAATGTTCGTCACGCACTTGCAAAACTCCTTAACGCTTGAATGTTTTCATTGATGTATACCGGATCGGTCGTTCTTGTAATATTTCCTTTGCAATTTGTTTCCTTTTCTTGGCGTGCTTTGAGATGTGATGCCGAGCGACCCATTCGGTAGTGAAACGCTAATCGCCGAACGACACCTTGAATTCCTTTAGCCGAAACCATCGACCCACGCGCGTTTCAGCTTAGAACTCCAAACGACCCGCCGGCGGGTTGGTCAAGGAAATCTCTCCGCCTTCCGATTTTGTTGGGACGTGCGCCACGATCCACAGCCACGATTCGAAGCCACAATTACCTTGCTAGGCCTATAAATGTTGCCATAGGTGCCCCTAGCTCTCCACCAGGCCTTCTAGCTCTCGAATCTTTGCGAATCTCTGGCCCTCTTGCAAACAGTGCAAATCCCCAAACCGCAATGGTGCGCCGTCTCAACCGCCGCCGCGCCTCCGACGAGGCTGAGGGAAGCAGCGCCAATGCGCGCGGGCGGTGATGATCATCAACTTCTCCTTGTCGATCTCCCTTTTGATCTTCCTTTGCCTTGACAATCATCTCCCTTTTTTCGGTTTGATTCGGTGGAATCCGCCCCGCGCGCCGGCCAATCGGCCCCTCCCGACGACTCTTCGGAGTCCGATGGCCACTCCCCGGTGCCGTACGGGGGAAGCGAGACGCTATTCGCTTCAAGGAGGAGCTAGAAGCGTCTCGTCTTGAGCCGGAGGCCGTCTCCAAAAAGCGGGGCGTGGCCGAACTAGAGTGGGAGGACCAGCGGAAACAAGCGCCGGAAGCCATCGATGGTATGGTTCGATTCTTGATTTAATCCGGCCTTTGATGCTAATCCCTTCTTGTTTGCCTCTCGCAGCCCCGTGATGCCGAGCTCAACCAGCCTAAAGGCGCCGGTGGAGCAACGCGGCGGAGAAGGTGAACGCTCACGGCGGCACGCCGGCGGAGCGCCCGGCCGCGGTGGAGCGCCGCATTGACGAGGTGGCCGTCCATGGTGTTCGTCTGGGCACCACCTTGGGCCTGGCTGCGATGGCGACGCATACGGACGTCGACTATTCCACCAGGCCGCGTGGCTTCCAGGGCGGCGCGCCGGGAGGATATCGACGAGATCGAGCTCATCCTGGAGCGCCTCGACGGCCACGGCGACGCTATTGCCGAAATTACCCATCCCCAGTCTGTGCTGAACAGACTCTTTGATTAGATTGTACTAGGGATGTGTAAATGTCGGCAATATATGATGAACTTTTGAATCTCGCACTTGTTCCGTGATATCTCCCTTTGCATTTGCATCCGTGAATTTTGTTTTCTTCGAATGCGTATGGGAACTGTCTTTAGCCGAACGCTCGCAAGCAACTGCCCCTTGGCGCAAACTCCACAAAGGATCCCAATTCGGCAATCCGTAAATACTGTTCAAAAGAAAACCCTTCGCACTTGGTGGAAAACCCTGCCGCTTGGTATTCCAACAGTGCGTACTGGCCAGATCATCACTCCCAATGCGCCTCCTTGGTCAATAAAATAGCCCGTGGGGTGCTCTGCAAATCCACTCGCACACTCCTCCATCGCTTCTCGTTTCTTCTTCGTCGCCGAGAAGAAAAAACCCCAACGCCATGGACAAGGGTAAACAACCTCAGGAGAGCGGCTCGTCAAGGAAGCGTACGCTTCGGAAGTGAGTTCTTTCTTGATCTCGCTCCTTGTCCTTCGCTTGATCCCTGCGCTTCATGTTTTCCTCTGCCTCTTTCAGCCTTGATTTGCTTCCTGAAGAAATCATCGGAACCGAAGATGTTCCTGAGTACATCTCCTCCGATTCTTCTCCTGAGGCGGAGGATGCCACGCCCGAGCAAAGGGTCATCCATCAGCTGCGCCGCCGTGTCCGGCACCTGGAGCGTGACCTCAGGGACATGTCCGTCCGCTGTCAAGCCGAACGCGAGCGTCGTATGGCGCTGGAAGCGCTAGTAGGGGGTAAACGCCTCTGCCCCCCTTCATGTTTGCATCTGGATTTCTTGCCCCTAACCTTGATTCCTTTGCTCCGGATGTCTCGACGGTACGGCAACTTTGAAGGCGGCCCGGGATAGCTTGGTAGAGGCCGCCAACCGTGGTCATCCTCGTGCGTTCCAAGTCGCCGTCACGGTGGTCCTGGAACAAGCGAAGAGGGAGCGACGGACCGAAGAAGCAAAGAAAAGATTGAAGCATACTTTCGCTTCTTACTCCACGCCTCTCGCTTCCCTCCCTTAGGGGACTTGGCCTTCGGGGCTGCTATGTGTAATCCGCAAGAAACCGGTTGTAGTGTAGTATTGAGCTAAGGGCAATGCATCGAGCACTTCGGCCATTTTCTTTTGTTCATGATTTTTGTTCTAAAGGCGGCCTCATCCTCGAGCGCCGCCGTTTTGTGTCGACGTGTATGATCATCGATCGATTTCAATGCTAGGATAATACTTCTTCGGATATCTTCCATTTATTGCGGCGGAAAACTCCTCTCCCAAAGCAAAGTTTTCAATATGTATGCATTACCAGGAACGCATCCGACCACGCGAAAAGGGCCCTCCCGGTTAGGGGACCATTTGCCGAATTCATCGTATTTAGTTCCAATCGGCGGTAGCGCTTTCCAAACTAGATCGCCCTCTGTGAATTGCTTTACTTTTACTTTCTTGTTATAGTATTTGGCGACCCGCGGCTTGTTTTTCTCGATGTTCTCCGGGGTCCCGAGACGGATCATATGCAAATCTTCCAACTCATCCATCATTAGGCCACCGTAATCCTTGGAGCTCAAGTCCTTTTGCAGCACTACTCTCCTTGACTCGATTGCATTTCCCGGGGCAAGATCGCGTGATGCCCGTAAACCAACTCGTAAGGAGAAGTCTTTGTAGCTCCATGGGGGGCCATTCGGTAAGCCCACGGCGCTTCGGCGAGTACCGAATGCCATCTCCTCGGCTTACGGTCGATCTTCTTACGTATAAGCTTGATCATGATCTTGTTAGAAGCCTCTCGCTTGACCATTAGCTTGGGCATAGTATGGGGAAGAATTAAACGAGTTTAATCCCCATGCTTTCGGCAAAATCTCCGAATTCCAATGACACGAATTGTGCCCCTTGGTCGGTGGTAATCGTCGAGGAATCCCAAATCGATAGATGATGTGTTCCTTGATGAATTCGATCATGTTTTACGACGTCACCTTCTTGAGTGGGATTGCTTCGACCCATTTGGTGAAGTAATCGTAGCCAAAAGCACGAACTTATGCCCCTTGCTAGATGGTGGATTAATTTGGCCAATCAAGTCTATACCCCGACCCCCTGAATGGCCATGGCTTGATGATGGGATTTAATGCTTTGACGCGAGGGACTCTTTGAATATTCCCGAACTTCGGCAATCTTGACACCCCTTGTAATACTCAAAGCAATCCTCTAATATCGTCGGCCAAAAACATCCGCCCTGCCTAATAACCCATTTCATGCGATAGGCCGATTGGTGCGCTCCGCATATCCCATCGTGCACCTCGCTCATCATTTTCTTGGCTTCTCTGGACCCGGGCATCGCAACGAGTACTCCATCTAATGATTTATAGAATAAATTGTCATCCGGAAGAACGAACTTGATTGCCTTGTACACGAGCTTCCTAGAGACTTTTCGGGATGGATCTCTCAAATAATCAACGATTTCTTTCCTCCAATCATCTTCGTAAGATCCGTCCCCGAGTGTGCTCACCTCGCAGCAAATGCTTCTTGATTTTCTTTATAACCGGAGGCGCTGCGAGCCGGCTTTGTTTGCTTCCTCGTTGTGTTCTCTAGGAATGTCTTTGTAAGGTTACCGGTGGAAAGCTCTTCAAGATTTCTCTGCATTCCTCGTAGTAACTCCTCGGCGCCTCGCTTCGCACTCGTACCGGCCGTTCAATTGCTTGATGACCAACTACGAATCCCCATAAATTTCAGCCGAAACGGCCCCGGCTTCTCTCAAATCCGAAGCCCTCGAAGCGGTGCTTCGTACTCGGCTGGTTATTTGTGACGGTGGGTTGTATAGAAATGGCGAATTCGAACATCTCACCTCCGGGAGAAATTAGTAGGATCCCTACTCCCCCACCTTTGCCACATGATGACCCGTCAAAGAATAGAGCCCATGGGGTAATTTCAAGCGAGATTAATTGAAGGGTCACGGTGTTCGGTTATAAAATCGGCAATGACTTGGCCTTTGATGGCTTTCGCCGATTCGAACTTCAACTCGAACTGCGATAGAGCTAAAATCCATTTGCCAACCCGACCATTCAAAATTGGCATGGATAACATATGTTTTATCACATCAAACTTTGAGTATACAGTGCATTCGGCATTCAACAAGTAGTGCCGAAACTTTGTACACGAGTAGTATACGCAAAGACATAATCTTTCTATAGCCGAATACCTGGTTTCAGGATCAAGTAGTTTTCGGCTAAGATAGGCTACTATCCGCTCCTTCCCTTCGAATTCTTGAATAAGGGCCGATCCAATAGTTTGGGTATCGGCCGCCACGTACAACTTGAAAGGCTTGTTCGGTCGAGGAGGAACCGGCACCGGTGGCTCCTTCATGTATTGCTTGATTTCCTCGAAAGCCTTTTGTTGTTCGTCACCCCATGTGAACTTCGATCCTTCTTTAGCTTCGGCAACGGAGAGAACGGCAACACCTTCGTGATAAATTTGAGATGAACCTTCTCACAAAGTTGATCTTGCCGAGCGGTGATTGCAACTCCTTGAGGTTGGTTGGAGGAACGACTTCATCAATGGCTTTCATGCTCTTTTTGCCAACTTCAATCCCTCCTTCGTGGACCAAAAACCCCAAGAACTCTCCAGCTGACACCCCAAATGCACACTTGTTTGGATTCATCTTCAGACCATGCTTCCGGGTGCATTCCAGGGTTTTCTTCACATCCTCCAGATGGGAGTCATGGCTTAAGGACTTGATCACTACGTCGTCAATGTAGATTTCCACGGTCTTGCCGATCAACTCATGAAAAATGTAGTTCATGGCCCGCTGGTAGGTTGCACCGGCATTTTTCAACCCAAATGTCATGACGATCCATTCAAATAGGCCTATATGACCAGGACACCTAAAGGCCGTCTTCGAGATGTCTTCTATTGCCATAAAGATTTGATTGTATCCCGCGTTGCCATCCATGAAGCTAATCACCTTGTGTCGGCGGCGGCGTCAATTAGCAAATCGGCAATAGGCATTGGGTATCCATCCATGGGAGTAGCTCTGTTTAGGTCCACGAAGTCTATGCAAACTCTCATTTTTCCATTTTTCTTGTACACGGGGACGATGTTAGAAATCCACTCCGCATATCTGCGGGGCCGAACGAAGTTTGCATCAAGTAATCTTTCGATCTCCTTCTTCACATCGGCCAATACTTCATCCTTGTAGATTTTACGGGCGGTTGCTTATATGGCTTGAAACCGAGGCTTGATTGGCAACCGGTGCTCGACGATGGATCGATCCAATCCGGGCATCTCCGAGTAATCCCAGGCGAAGCAATCTTTATATTCTTTGAGAAGCTTGATTAAGTTTCCCCTGAAGTCTGGTTGCAAACCCGCACGCGATGAACGTCGGCCTTGGTCTATCACCGTTTCCAATGTCAACTTCCTCCAGCTTATCGGCCGACATGAATCCTCGTCCCAGCTTGCCATCAGTGCCATCCACGGGGTTCTCCATTAAAAATTACTGTAAGAGCCGACTGCTTGAATCGGCTGTTGGTCACTCGCCGACGGTTCAACGGGACCTTTTCCCCGATCCTTCCACGAGAAGCAATCGATGCCTTGGTATTCCCAGAAGGCTGGTTCCATGTTAGCCACGCTCACGGAGTCGTCCGCTCCGCACGACCTCAATCTCATCGTCCACCCTTTGGATCGGTTTGTTGATGCATAGTGGATGGGACGCGGCCGGTTGGCGTGGATCCGGTCCCGCCCAAGCGGCGGCTGTAGGCTCCCTTCCCTTCGATGACGAAGAAGGTGGTGAGCGAGCGTCTTGGACCCGATCATCAAGTCCACGTGAGCGCATCCTTTGGTATGCGAGGGGTTCCGGCGAAGTCGTTGAGGATGATGCTTGTTGGTGTCAAATCGCTCGGGGTCATGCCAAGCTTCACGAAGGTGGTGTACGGCATCACGTTAAGCTGCCGCGCCACCGTCGACGAACATCTTGGTCAATGGCTTGCCATTGACGTACCCCCTCAAGTACGGCGGCCTCATGTGGCGATTCTTGGCCGGCTTGTCGAAGATGGCACCTTGGCAAGCACCGATTTGCGCCATCATCTCCTCGGGCCGCTCGTCGTCAAAGGAAGCTTCCTCTGCATCACCTGGTTAGCGGGAGCCATGAACTCATTTGGCGGGGAAGTATACCATGCATGCGGGGGCTTGACGCTTTGATCCTTCGGGCTGGTCCTTGGGGCGCCACTTCGTCTCGTGCGGACCCCCGGCTTGCTTCATCTCGCGGTTCCTCAAGCGTTGGACCCGCCTCTTCGGCTCTTGCGTAGACCGGGTGGGCACCATTGCCCCTTACGCCGGACGTAGACTTCCTCGTCCTCCTCGTGGTCGGCCCACGAGATCAGCTCGGCGCTTCCGGGATGATCAATGATTTCAATTTTTTGCCGCCGATCCCCATTTGGGTGGATCCTTCCAAGTCTTTCGTGGACGGATCGGCGATTGGCGATTTCTGCACTGTACTCGGCATATCGTCGCTGCATTCGGGACGGTTCCTTAATGTGGGTAGCTTCGGGCCTTCGTTCCGGCGGTGCACCGAAAAAGGCGCACCCCCGGTGGGCGCGCTCTGCTCGCGCGCGTGCTTGTTCCCCGATTCCATCGCGCGCTTCCTCTTCGGCCTGCGTTGCTCCTCCTCGTGACGACGCTCTGGTAGCGTTCCTTCTCCATACGGCGCTGCCATTTATTAAGGAGGATGCGCGACGTCACCTTGGGTTTGGGTTTGGACGACTCCCCGATCTCGATGTGGCTCTTGAGAACGCGGGGGCGTCGCCTGGACTTGCTCTATGGTCACTGGCGCTTCGGGTCAGGCGATCCATCTTGCTTGGACGGGCGAGGTCGGGACCTTGACTTTCCCTTTCTCTTCGGTTGTTATCGCATTGACGGAAAAGCCGAGCATGTTCTAACGGGAAGGGGTGGCCATCCGGCTTCATCTTGTTATCGAATTTGAGGTGCCCTTCCTGGATAGCCTTTTGGATCCTCATCACGAAGACCACTGCGGTCGTTGATGGAATGGGAGTCCCTGTCATGAAAGCCGCGGTAACGTTTCGCTTTGACTCCATCGGGCCGAAGCATGGAGTGCCCTTCGGGCGGACTTGATTCGGCCTTCTTTTACCAAGAGCTCAAACAACTTGTCGGCTTTTGTGATGTCGAAGTCATAGGTTCCTTTGGTCTGTCGACCCAACGCGATTCATTGTGAGAGGCTCTTTACCCCACATGATTTCCGCGCGGCTATCTCCGGTTCGTCGTCGGAATCCTCGAACAAATCGGCTTTGTCCAAGAATTGATTGTAGATATCGGCGACGTCGTCTTGCTTGCCAAACTTGGGGTCCTTCTTGAGGCCATATGCACGATTGCTCATCAAGGATAATTTTTGTGACGGTTGGCCCAAGTTTTCAAACTCCATCCCAAAGAGCTTTTCGCGCACGGTGGTAACATCCCGGCGACGGCCATGTCGGCTAGTTGATCGTACGGCAAGTTCAATGAGAAGCACATGCCCTTGACTTCTGCGAATCTTCTCGAAACTCCGGCGGTGTTTCACCGTGCCTTTGCTTCGGGGTGGCGAGATCGATCAACTTTTTTCTCGAAGCGCCCGGCCGAAGTAGTGAGCGTGGAATTTACGCTCCAAATCTTTCCACCCGGCCACGCGACTCGGGCGGCAAGGATGAGAACCACCGAAAAGCTGGACCCGTCGGCGAGGCGGGGAAGTAACGAACCCCGAACGCCTCTTCGGGCTGAACATTCCCCCGGTGCATGAGATAACGAGCGATATGCTCGACCGTGCTTGTCTCATCTTGCCCCGAGAGAACTTTGTGAATTCCGTCGGTGGTTTTACCCTTGGCGGCGGGGAGCACGTTATAGTACCACTGCGGGAACGGCGGCTGTGGGTGGGGCCTTGCATCCTTGGCTTGAGGCCGAGCGATTCTCGCATCAATTCGGCCATCTTGCGAGCTAGGGCATCTTCCTCTTGAGCGCCGCGGCCGGCGCGTACCACAGGTGCGGGAAGGCGTCGAACGCCCCGTAATTCCCCACTTCATGATAGCCACCGCCGTATAGATTCCTGCTGGAGCCGGTTGGTTGACGGAGCTATTCTTCGGCCGGGGTCAAGTGGGGCCCCGGATGGCCGAACGCTAGGTCTCCGTACGTGGGGCTGGTACGGATTCGGGCGTTGCACGGGGCGACTGTCTTGCTTTGTGGTGGCGGCGGGATTGGTTGACTTCCGAAGTTTGCGGCGGAGAGGTGAGGCGCGGCGCCCCCCGGCTCCCTGTGGAGGAGGTTGGAACGCTTGGCTCCGGAGCTACGAGGAGGGGGCTGCCGCACGGGCCCCGTGGTGGCGGGCGAGAGCTCGATTCACCCCGGCTCACGGTGCTCTTTCCGGCGTACGCCTTTCCGAACGCTTGCCCCGCGCCGGACCAAAGAGGGCCGCCATCATCTGCTGGAACGACCCAAGGAAAGCTTGATTGTGCTTGGTGAGCACGTCGTCCATTGACTCTTGGAAGATCCGCGCGCATTCTTCCTTTTCTTGTTGGGTTGTTGCGTCGGTTTCTCCCGGCAACGGCACTGCGGGCGAGCCATTCTTTAAATACGGTACCCCACTTCGATTCTTCTTGAATGACATGAGACACTTACGGTTGAAACTGATTCACGGCGTCTACGAGCTGCGTCTTGCTGCGGAGAAAGCTCCTCAATGCGACATCCGGGAGGTACGTGATCTCGGGCATCTTGAACCAATTCGGTTGTTTGTCCCACCGGGCGTGCCAAGAAGTGTGTTGACGCAAAATATGCACCCGGCGCCAATCACACGGCAAGCCGAAAAGCTTAGCTTCGCACGCGCGGAGAGAGAAAGTGACGTGCCGATCAATTTTTCCGAAAATTAACAAAAGGGAAAACGAGTTAAATATCAAAACTTGGAACCTACGGGTGATACCGGGCAGTTCCATATTTACGGCTAAAAAGCCAAGCAAGACGACATGTAGCTATATGAAGCTACTGTCAAAGAACCGCAACCATTCGGGTAATCATGAAGGAAAAAAGAACATTGCCGAATGGATGACGTAAGCATGACGGCGATCGGTCTTTGAATAAACAAGGATGCATATACAAAGCCATGACCGATCCTCAATGAAGATTGACATTAAATAAAGCAAAGCACGAACATGATCATGTATTAAAATAAGCATGCATAGATCCAAAGCATTAGTCTACCGCATGTCTAATCACTTTAAGATCCGTCGGGCACGACATCAAGCAAATCTATCCACCGCATGATACAACTTGCATGAAAGAACGCACCACTTTCCATAAATAGATCTATCCACCGCATGATACAATCCAAATATGGAAAGCTAGAAGCACACGTCCTTTAAAACATAAATAACGCACGTGATCTACTCGTGAAGACATAACCGAATGCGATTTGAACAACCGATTCGGGGTCCATGAAGAAGGAACAAACATTACCACGTGAATAAATCTATCAAGTGAATTGGAAATCTAATCCACCGGATGACTAGCTCCAAAGCAACCCAAAAACCTGCATCTACCGCATGATACCGGCTCTTTCAAGATTTATACTAACAGAGCAAGCTTGAACCCGCAACACGTAACAACCTAGATCGATTCGGTTTCGGCTATCGAAGAGCACGAGATCCACGCGTCAAAACACAAAACCTACTCTTGCACGGATCTTAAAAGGAAAAGAGCCGATCCAAACCCATCTAGATTGGGCAAAAGAGTGTTACATGAATTAAAACATAACGCAAAACTCATGATAACACGGGGTAACTTAATGAATCTATTGGATCTTGCCAAAACCCAATAGAGCCGATAACTAGCTTCAAGCTAGACCTTAGCCCACCGCATGGCTCATGATCTAACAAGAAACCCTCTTGAACCAAGCTTGAATCTACCGCATGACACGAAGCATGGTAACAAGACTACTTGCATCGGATCTAAATCCACCGCATGATACTAGACATGATACAAGGTTGCCGGTACTCACGGAGGTCGACGGATCGATTGGTCCTCTCGAAGAAACTCGACGACACGACAAGGGACTCTAGGGTTTGGCGTAAGGCCGGTGTGTATTGAGGAATGAACGTGTTCTTTACATACATCCGGGGATCGTATTTATACCTGCTAATTACAAGCTGCGAATGGATACATTGCCTAACTAAGCTTGATCGCGTGTCCATCCATTCGCTCCCTCGATCGAGCCACGTCACCGTCCAATCCCGCAAAATCGGCTCTCTTGTTCCTTTGCCGGCCCGGAGCGGATAGCCGACCGCGGATCCTTACTGCCGAAAATCTCTCGAAGATACCTTTCCTTCCACCGGACGGACTCTTTTCCGAATCGGACCCACATGTCATACTCCTTACCAAATTTTGGTGTTAACGGATGGCGCGTGAAGCTCGTGAACGAAGACACCCGCTGGTACTTGAGCGCGGGTAGATCCAAGCTTCGAGAGGACGTCCATTGCAACGTTTTTGTCGCGGACGATGTGGCGGAACTCGAGACGCGTAGAACTTGTTCTCGAGCTTGCGGACTTCCGGGCGATGGCGTCCATGTTCTCCTTGTTGCGGTCCCGGGACTTGTTGACTTGGTTGATGACCCTTTGCGGAGTCGCCATAGACTAGTAGCGCTTGATGCCCGGTGAAGCCGTGAGGCGGAGCCCGTGTAGGAGAGCTTCGTACTCGGCTTCGTTGTTTGAGACCTTACGAGAAGATGCGGGGACGTACTTGAGTTGTTCGCTCGTTGGAGAGATCGGGGAGTACCCCCGCACCTCGCGCCCTCGAGGTTGAGTGAGCCGTCGAAGTACATCACCCAATGCTCTAGTCACACGGTTTGAGTAGGTAGCGGGTTTTCGCGCCACTCCGCCATGAAGTCGACTAGCGCCTGCGACTTGATGGGCGTGCGTGGCTTGAAGTCGATGGTGAGGGCACGAGCTCGCCGCCCACTTGGAGATTCTTCCAGTAGCATCTTGGTTCCGCAGGATGTTGCCGAGCGGGTAGTCGGTGACGACGGAGATCGAGTACTCCTGGAAGTAGTGTCGTAGCTTCCGCGAGATGATGAGTACTGCGTACAGGAGCTTCTGCACTGAAACGACCCGAATTTCCGCGATCGGAACCCCAGATCTTAGCACCTCGGTGGTAGTCCCAGGAGGGCTACCACGTGCAATCCCTGTCTCAGCGATGCCAAAATCCATACAGAAAGATAAAATCAGTAAAGTAGAGTACAACATTTATTTTATTACATTAATCAGAGTACATCTCTTCGGCACATGCCGAGTACAAGTCCATCGGGACAGAATCAAACATATATAAAACGTCTAGCAGCGGCTCCATGAAAGCGCGGGAAACTCCATATCCGCAGGCAGCTCAAGTGTAGGAAGAGCTCTAGTCCACCCAACCGTCGTTGTTGAAGTCGTAGTCCGGCTGCGTCGGAGGCACCGGGGGTCTACCCGATAAGCGGGTAGGTCATGTCGGCTTCCCAACAAAGAGGCAAAAGCGGTGTATATTCTACCATGCATGAGATATCCCTATTACGGGGTAGAAAGCTTAAGCAAAGTAGCATTGCAACGTACAAGGTAGCGAGAATACGGCTAGGAGGTCCACACCTCGGGGGAAGCTTCCGCTTCCGGGGTCCACACCTCGGGGGTCCACACCCCGCTCAAGGAATTCCACACCAAAAACTCCGGACCTCAACCACGATCCAGAACCCAGCTCTCATCTGCGATGTGGGGCCCACCTGCTCCTATCCCCACATCTCAACGGCCGAAGCCGGGCTCACACACACTCGGGGGAGAGAAGAAGCACAAGAGAAGTGTAGCTAGTTAGCATAACAGATCTTGGGACTGTCCATAACCAGTGGACACGGACTATAGCTATAGGTTTAAACACTGCGAGAGGTTGTACAAGCGTACCCGCCCGAATAGGGGTGGAGCCGGCCGTCACCGAGCTCCAAGCCCCACCCTACGGGCGAAGGCCAAGTAAGTGGATAGTACCCTCCTGCGTCTCGGGAGCACGGCTCGGCCTCCGCGGCGAGCTCGTACTACCCGCGAGAGGTCCCTCGAAGGCTGTGGAACCCTTCCCCGGCCTCGCCGAGGCAAAGTCTTCTAAGGAGGGAAAGACCACTCCCGACACGGTCACACCGGCCGCCTACGGGGAGGGACGCCATCCACTACAAGTCTCACCCCGCACCCCCGCCCATAACAAGGCGGGCGGTTTGTACGATAAGAGTCCAAAGAAACATGGTTAAGCGACGATCGGTCCTTAGGGGCCGAGAGCGAGCACTCACCATCTCTACCCCATACGACACGTCCCTCGGGTTAGAGGCCGGATCACATCTTCCCTTGGCGGACGTTCACAAGTAACCAAGCGGCTCGCTCCCGCCAGAACACGGCAAGGAGATACGCACCCAGAACGCACGCTAGAAACACACCGAGATATCCACATCTCAGTCCAAGCCCAGAGTACCATCCATAATCAAGCAATAAAAGTATGGATAGTTGAGGTAAGGGACTAGCTAGGGGTCTGTAGCTAGTCCCGCAGGTAGTAGAGCAAGGGAACAGGATATAACAAAGCTTCAAGGCATGGCTATCAAACGGGTTATGCAATTCATTAGATCAATGCATTAAAGTAAAGCACTAGCAGCTATTTAACAACATGGGATCTATATGGTTGGGAGTGACATGACACCTTCGTTGCCGTTGAAGCAGTCGCTGTCCGGAGCAGTGTACTCGGGGTCCTCCACGTCCTCCTGGTCGAAGCTCGGGTCTGCGGCACGAGATTCGACGCGAAAATAAGATTACGGTGCACAACAAAGCAATAACTCCAAATAAGAACCAATTTAGAAGATCGAAAATAACCCAATCTACCTACAATCAGCAAGGTTTCGAAATTACGGATTTATAGAAATTAGTTTTATATTTTTCGGAGCTTCCTAGAAATAGTTATGAACTTTTAAAGGTTAAATCCATTTCTGGAATTTAAAACAGAATAGAAAAAGGGGATTTTGAGAAAATAGGCTGCTGACGTCAGCATGACGTCAGCGTCGCGTGGTTTAACAGGCTAAAAAGGGCCAGATACGTTGCTGGGCCGTGGGTGGCCCAGTGGACTTGGTTCAGCTCAGAACTGGGTTTCGGCCCAACAAAGGGGCTAGGCAGTGTAGGCCACAACCACTTCGGAAGTCTGTTTTTCCTCCCCCAGCTTTCTCCTACGGCCGGGGCGGCGGCTGTTAGGGAAACTAACTGGGCTAAGAGCCCAGACCAGCTGGCGGCCCATCTTCTAGGTTAGCACGTTCAGGTGATCCACGCACACTAGGTGCTCGACAAAATGCCCGGACGGCGAGGCGGCGGCGGCGCGTCGCCGGCGCCCGGTCCGCGGGTGGCAAACGTCCGGGCACCACCACCACCAAGTTGATGCGCTCGTCACGGCTCGGTGCGGGGTGTTCCGGCCGGACCGGGCGCTCGCGTCCATGGCCTCGCGCGCGGCGGCGGCGCGTCGCCCCGGTGGCCGGGCCCGATGCTTCCGCCGCCGGCGCGTCATGGCGCGGCGCCCCCAACCCCACCGCAACAAGACTCGGGGAAGAAGCCGGCTCCAGCCGTACACGCCCCGCGCATCCCTGCTGTCCGCCCGGCGCGGCCCGCCTAGTAACCGGGCGCGCGCCGCGTGGCGGCATGGCGGCGCACACGCCCCGCACAAGAAAACATGGCTCGACGGCGGGACCCCACACACCTTCCTCGCACGGCGACAGCGGCGCCCAAGAGCACGGACGGCTCAGGAGCTCCCTCCGTCGCGGTACGGCCGGTCTCGCGGCGCGACGGCCAGCAACCAGGCAATAAACCACAACGACGCGTCTCGACGTCGCGAAGCATCACAGGAAAGAGACCAAGGGGGGAGAAGAGAGAAGAAGGGCCGCGGTGCTCACGGTGGGGCGACGGTGTAGTCGTGGCCGGCCTGTCGGTGGCGTGGCGTCGGTGTTCGGGTGTGAAGGCGTTCGGCGAGGTACACGCCCCCGGTGGTGCGGGTGTTCACGCCGGCGATGTACTCCGCGCCCTCCGGTCCCCACTCCCGCCATTCTGGTTCCCGGCTTCTTCCCCTCCTGGTGCGGCGCGGCGGCGATGCGCTCCTCCCTTGGCTCGTCGTCGGCGCGCGGTGTGGCCGCCTCTCTCCTTGGGCCGGCGCGGCGGCGGGCGCCTTCTCCTACCCTCTCTCACGGCTCCCTCTCTCGGATGGGGTGGAAGGGAAAACCCCGGTGGGGTTGGTGGCGGTGGACAACAAGCCCTTCGCCTCCCCCTTGCTTTTGAAACCCCGGCGCCGCAAGGGCGAGGGCGAAATCCCGGGGCGCCCCGGCTTGGATCGCCGGGCGCCGGTGGCGCGCCGCCGCGCTCGCTCTCTACGCGATCGTGGCACGGGGGGGCAAGGCGCGGGGGTAGAAGGGGCTTTTCCTCCCCCGGCCACGGCTCGAGTCGCACGCGGGCGCCGGCCCCTCGGCGTTCGTGCCGGCCGGGCGGCCGGCCGCGCCCCGCGCCGCGCGTGCGGTGCGGCGGGACCGGCGGCGCATAGAGCGGCTCGGTGACTAGGCGGGGCGGGCGCGGGCGAGAGGGGGAAAAAGATGAGAAGATAAGGGGGGGGGTTAGGGTGCGACGGGTGGGTCCTGCCCTAGCAGCGACACGGGCACGAAGAGGGAAAGGGATACGGTGGGCGACTTGCGGGTCCCACTCGGCGGCGGGCGGGCGAGCAAACCGCGGGGCTCTGGTGGGCCGCGCGGGTTAGTTGGGCCAAAAGATGGCACGGGTTGGGCCGGCTGCAAAGCGAAGGAAGAAGAATCCGGCCCAGTTATCAAGTTTGACTATTTTGCAAAATAAAAAGGAATAAGCTTTGAACTAGGGTTTGATTAAGAGTTTGAATTTGATTCCCACTCAAATTCAAACTTCACACATTTGAACTCCAAAAGAACCAGAGAAAAACCAACTCACATATTTTACCATAATTTAAATATATGTTTTTATAAATGGGATAAATTGGTGGAGAATCCAGGGAAGGGCTAGCAATTTGGTTCAAAAATTGATAGCACTCAAATTCAAGCAAAAAGTTTTAATTTTTCGCAAAAATTACACACCTAAATTCCTGGGTTGTTACATTCTCCCCCACCACCGAGAATCTCGTCCTCGAGATTTAGTCCTCGACCTCCTCCGTGAACAAGTGAGGGTACTCTTTTCTGAGATCAGCTTCCTTCTCCCATGTTGCTTCTCGCTCTGTATGGTTGCTCCACAACACTCTACAAAAAGGAATAGTTGTTCTTCTCGTCTCCTTGACAGCTCGGTCCAAGATTTTCTCAGGATACTCTGCATACTCAAGGTTGTCTTGCAAGTCAAGCAACTCCATGGGCACTTGCTTCTCGCTCTTTCTCAGCTGTGACACGTGAAACACTGGGTGTACTCCTGCCATTGCCTCGGGTAGCGCAAGCTGGTAGGCCAAACTTCCAATCCTTCTGGTGATAGGGTACGGCCCTACGTACCTCGGTGCAAGTTTTCCCTTCACCAAGAACCTCTTAGTTCCTCGAAGCGGTGAGACTTTCAGGTACACTCGGTCGCCAACTGCAAAAGTCAACTCTCTTCTTCTTTTGTCGGCATAGCTCTTCTGACGGCTTTGAGCGATCTTCAGGTTCTCACGAACTTTCTCAACTTTCTCCTCTGCTTCCTCAATGATTGCTGGCCCAAACAGTGTCCGCTCTCCCACCTCTGACCAAGCTAGCGGGGTCCTGCACTTCCGCCCGTAAAGGGCCTCAAAGGGAGCCATCCGGAGACTTGCTTGAAAGCTGTTGTTGTACGAGAACTCTGCAAACGGCAAACTGCTCTCCCAATCGGTGCCATAGGTGAGTGCACACGCTCGTAGCATATCCTCCAACACCTGGTTGACCCTCTCTGTCTGACCATCTGTCTGTGGGTGAAAAGCTGTGCTGTAGTTAAGAGTGGTGCCCATAAGCTTGTGAAAGCTGCGCAAAACTTAGCAACAAAGCGCGGTCCGCGATCGGACACAATACTCCTAGGTGCCCCGTGTAACCTCAAGATTTGTTCAACGTACGGGTTTTCCAAGCGTTACTGTCCCAAAGGTCACTTTCACCGGTACGAAGTGCGCCACCTTGGTCAATCGGTCCACTATGACCCACACGGAGTTATTTCCTTTTGGCGTTCGAGGAAGTCCCACCACAAAGTCCATGGAAATGTCCTCTCACTTCCAAGCTGGAATAGCCAACGGCTTAAGCAATCTGCGGGTTTACGGTGTTCGATTTTCACCTGCTTTGCGGGTGTCACAACGAGCCACGTAGTGTGTTATATCCTGCTTCATGCTCTTCCACCAATACCTGGTCTTCAAATCTTTGTACATCTTTGTGCTGCCTGGGTGGATCGAGTACCTCGAGTCGTGAGCTTCTCTCATGATCTGCTCCCGGAGTGCCCTGTCTTGTGGTACATAGATCCATTCTTTCAACCACACGGTGCCTTGTTCATCTATCCGGTAGTCTTCTGCTTTGCCCTGCTTCATCAGTTCTCGCAAAGCTTTGATTTCTGCACACGACTTCTGGCGGTACGGATTCGTTCCTCCAGGTCATAGGTCACTCGCGGCTCGTTGACTTGGCCTTTGTCTACAATTTCGATTCTCGGCTTTTCTAGCTCTTCGTGCGAGCAGGTTGCTCTTCTCTTACCATGAGGTTGTTGCAATATGTTTTCCGGCTCAGTGCATCTGCCACGACATTGGCTTTGCCTGGGTGGTAGTTGATCTCGACGTCGTAGTCCTTGATCAGCTCTAGCCATCGCCTCTGCCTCATGTTCAACTCTGTCTGTGTAAAGAAGTACTTCAGGCTCCTGTGGTCGGAAAACAGTTCACACTTGTTCCCTATCAGGTAGTGCCTCCAGATCTTGAGTGCATGCACCACAGCTGCCAACTCCAAGTCGTGTGTCGGGTAGTTTTCCTCGTGTTTCTTCAGCTGCCTGGAAGCATAAGCCACAACATTCCCTTCCTGCATCAGCACACATCCGAGTCCTTGCCTTGAAGCATCATAGTAGACCACAAAGTCTTTCTTGATATCTGGCAAGGTGAGCACTGGGGCTGTGGTGAGTCTCTTTTTCAGCTCCTGGAAGCTCTTCTCACACGCTTCTGACCACTCGAACTTTGTGTTGTTCTTGAGCAACTCTGTCATTGGCTTTGCGATCTTGGAGAAGTTCTCAATGAACCTTCGGTAGTATCCTGCCAACCCAAGGAAGCTTCTGACGTCTGTCACGTTCAACGGCTGCTCCCACTTGGTCACTGACTCTACTTTGGACGGATCCACGGCTATCCCCTCTGCTGACAACACGTGTCCCAAGAACGCGACCTTCTCCATCCAGAACTCGCATTTGCTGAACTTAGCGTACAGTTTCTGCTGCCCCCGGCCTCTCTAGCACGACCCTCAGGTGCTCCTCGTGCTCCTCCGTGGTCTCGAGTAGATCAATATATCGTCGATAAACACCACTACAAACTGTCCAACTCTTCCATGAAGACCTTGTTCATCAAGTTCATGAAGTAAGCGAGGGCGTTGGTCGGCCGAAAGAAACCACCACGAACTCGTACAAGCCGTAACGTGTGGTGAAGGCGGTCTTGGGAATATCCTGCTCTCGGATCTTCATCCGGTGGTAACGACCTCAAGTCGATCTTGGAGAAGAACCTTGCCTTTTTGAGCCTATCCGGCGGGTCCTCGATTACGGGTACCGGGTACTTGTTCTTGATTGTCATCGAGTTGAGCGTGCGGTAGTCAATGCACATCCTCTTTGTGCCGTCTTTCTTCTCCACAAAGAGCGCGGCGAACCCCACGGCGAGGCACTCGGCCGAACAAACCCTTGCTCGGCGGTTTCTTGAGTTGTTTCTTCAAGTCGTCCGGCTCGTCGGACGACATCCGGTACGGACTCTTTGCAACGGGCCCCGCCCACGGCATCGGCTCAATCACAAACTCCACGTCTCGGTGCGGGGGTAACTCCGTAAGCTCCTGCGGGAACACGTCCAGGAAACTCACGGACCCGGGATTTCTTCAATCTCTTTCCCACTCATGTTGCACATCATCGTAGCGACCTTCGGACTGCGTGGTTCGATCCGCACTATAGTTCCAGCGGGGTGTTCTAGGTTGTATAACTGTGGGGTTGCAAGAGACTATCCCGTTGTGCTTTGCCAACCAATCCATCCCTAGGATCACGTCTATCCCGGTAAACTCCAAAACTGTCAAGTCTGCCGTGAACTGTTGCCCTTCAAACACCATCCTCACTCCCCTGCACTCTAACGTACTCCTCTTCTCCCCTAGCGGAGAGCTAGTCAAGATAGGCCTTGGTCGAGGCTTAGTTGGTAAAGACCTTTCTTTAACAAACTTGGTAGAAATATACGAGCGAGCTCCGGTATCGAACAAAACGGTTGCCAATGCGAGTCAACAAGGAACTCACCAAGTGTGACGTCGGGTGCGGGCTGCTGCATCCTCGGCGGTGAGGTGGTTCGGACGACCTCGTGTAGGCGGCGGGCCGAGCGGTCCTCTACGTGTACGGGGTGGGCTGTCCTCTGGTGCTTGGTGGCTTGGGCGGGGTTCGTGCGAGAGGCTGCGGTTCGACTCCCCGGTGGCGCTGCTGCCGGACACTCGAACGACTTGTGCCCACACCGACGGCGGTTGAAGCAAGTCACCTTGGATCTGTCTGGCGGCGCGGTGGTGGTCTCGGTTTCCAGCTGTTCTGTCCTCCACTCCCCGCACTTGGGTTGGCTCTGCTGCGGGCGGGGCGGGTGACGTGGTGCCTCTGCTATGTCTGGTGGCCCCGAGCGTAACTGTCCTCGCCTGCGAGGCGGTCCCGAGCATCTGCTAGGTACGTGCACTTGGACTTGCTTCCACGAACCTCCATGTACTCAAGCCTTGACCTCTCCACGATCGGTGCCTTGTCGATAATAGAGCGAAGTGTCGGGCGGTCGTGAGCGGACAAGTGGTGTGCCATCCCCTTGTGCGGCCCCTTTCGAACCGGTAGACCTTCTTCTTCTCGTGTCGGTGTCGTCGGCACGTACCTCATCGGCTCCTGGTAGCGGTTGGCGTTCTCGCACGCGACATGTTTCCCATCTTGAGGTGCACGAACTCGTCGGCCTTCCTGTCCATCAATGCATATGGGATGTGGTGGCTCTTGAAGGCCTCCACAAACTCGTCCCACCCGATGTGCAACGGGTCCGGTGCGAGTCACGATGTTGTCCCACCACGCTGCGGCCGTGCCGACCAGCTGGTGCGCGGCCACGGTCACACACTCCTCCTCAGTGAGCTCAGTCAGCTCCAGCTTCTTCTCAATCTCACGTAGCCAGTTGTCTGCGTCCATCGGGTCTGCTGAGTGGTCGAAGGTAGGCGGTCGCAGCTTGTTCAAGTTCTCAACCTTCTTCTGGAAACCCTCTGGCGCATTGCGGTTCTGACCCCTGTGGTTGTTGTTGTTGTTGTTCGAGCCGCATACGGGTGATCGTCCGCATCGGTCGAGTATGTCTTGCCATCACGTCGGCCAAGTTCGGGGGGAGGTGGCGGTGGTGGGACCTCGTGTCCACGAGCACGGCTTTGCTCCTCCCTCGGGGCGGGGTACTGCTCGGGCTCGAGCTCCTGCTCCGAGCCCCCTCGTCGTCGTGCGCGGCTCCTCGGCCGCCAACTCGGCCTCCTCGGCCTCCGCGGCCTGCCGGGCCTCCGCGGAGCCCGCCTCGTTGCGCGTGACCTCCACGGCGTCCGCGGCCTCTCGCTCCCCGGCCCGGGTTAGGGGCATCCTCCCCTCCGTCGTCCCCAGCGACCTCCTCGAAACGGGCCAGGAGTCGCCCGGACCTCCTTGCTCCCGACATCTGTTCCAGTTGCATGAGTCAGTAGTGGTAGGGAGAATATAATCATTAAGGTTATTAACTATAAAGGAGTAATCCTGCTAACAATCAAAGAATACATACACACATAAAGAAGCATGAAATCCGAAAAAAACCATGAAGATCCATGTCACTCAATCAATGCCACCATACAAAAGGGGTGCACCTCGAGGTTTACTCCAACGACCTTCGAGGGTACACGGCAACACATCACGCTAACGCATGGTACATCATGGGGTAGCTACTACAGGCATGACAGCATAAGCGGCAGCATGACATCTAACTCATTACATCGACTCGGAATCTCTTGCTAGATCTCTACTCCCATCACGGGGTACCGAGGTGCCTGCGGGGCAGGGTACGGGTGGAACCGAGTAGAACGGCGGTGAGTGAGTCCCTGGGTAACCCGGCACCCTGATCGCCAGTCCTCCGTAGTAGTCTCGGGTATCCTGAAGAGCACGGTCCATCTCTGCTGTGTCCTGAGAACCTCTCGGGTACGGGCGTACACGTGGTAGGAGCGTCGGGGGTAGCTCGAAGGTCTCTGTCCTCAGTCGGGGCCTCTTCTTGGGTGGCAGCTGCGCGGAGAGCTCCTCCAACTCTCTCAGCCTCTGCTGGTCGGAACGCTCCCAGGCCGTGCGGGTCCTGGCTGCTCGGTCTCTCTCCTCGTAGACCAGCCCACCGAGGTAACACAGGTGGTGGTAGTTGTGTCGACTCGACTCCTGAAGATCCCACACCTTTACTTGATAGTCAGCTGCTGCAGCTCCAACCGACTCCAACTGATCCCTCGCCTCTGCAAGCCTCACTCTGTCCTCACGCGTGGCCTCCCGCTGTAGCCGGTGCAACTCTGCTCTGCCCTCAGCCGTGCCTCCAGTGTAGCGATCCTCCTGGCGTCCCTCTCGGTGCTGGCTGCGGCTGCTGCCAGTCCAAGCTGTACCAGCTCTCCGTTCCTCTCGTGCGACTCCTCCAACTGGTCAAGCAAATCCTCTCTCTCCATCTCCAGGTCCTGAGCCCGCTGCAGACATCCATCCCATTTCCACCTCAGGTACGCGATCTCACAGTCTGCCCAGAAGAGCGCCTGGTCCTGGGCCAGGATGCACCGTCTGGCTGCGTGCATCTTCTTGTCCTCCTCCACAGAAGTAACCTCAAGGTACTGCGCTCGGTCGCTCGTGTCCCAGTGACCCGGGTCGTAGATCCCTGTCGGAAGCACGCTGAACGGGGTGTCCTTAAGCTTCTCCCTGAGCTGGACACAAACCATCTTGAGAGCTCTACATGCGCCAGTCTGGTGTGCCTCCATGGTCGAACTCTCAAAACAGTGCACCTTAACCTCCTTGAACTCTGGCACCCGTGGGTCCGCCGGCACCGTAACGGTCAGGAAAGTGGGAGTCTGCTCCCTGTGCCCCATGGTCCTCCCCTTGTAGCTGACTCGGTCGGTCCCTACTCCAGCTGCCTCCAGGCACTCCCTCAGCAAGTGGCAGAAGCCTCCAACCTTCCTGCCGTCCGACTCCAAAGGGATCCACGCTTCTTCCGCCATCTGCACAACGTTGTTAGAGCGTAGTTAGTAAGGTAGTCAGTAAAAATTAATCAAGGTAATGCATATATATAAGTATAGTTATATACATACGGAAGCCAAGGGGTTTATATAAAGTTTCAAGGTTCAAAAACGGCTTCCTATGCTATCGACCATTCCTGGGGCTCGTCCTACAGTCAAGCATGGCTCTAGTACCAACTGAAACGACCCGGATTTCCACGATCGGAACCCCGGATCTTAGCACCTCGGTGGTAGTCCCAGGAGGGCTACCACGTGCAATCCCTGTCTCAGCGATGCCAAAATCCATACAGAAAGATAAAATCAGTAAAGTAGAGTACAACATTTATTTTATTACATTAATCAGAGTACATCTCTTCGGCACATGCCGGGTACAAGTCCATCGGGACAGAATCAAACATATATAAAACGTCTAGCAGCGGCTCCATGAAAGCGCGGGAAACTCCATATCCGCAGGCAGCTCAAGTGTAGGAAGAGCTCTAGTCCACCCAACCGTCGTTGTCGAAGTCGTAGTCCGGCTCCGCGTCAGAGGCACCAGGGTCTACCCGATAAGCGGGTAGGTCATGTCAGCTTCCCAACAAAGAGGCAAAAGCAGTGTATATTCTACCATGCATGAGATATCCCTATTCTGGCTGTAGAAAGCTTAAGCAAAGTAGCATTGCAACGTACAAGGTAAGCAGAATACAGCTAGGAGGTCCACACCTCGGGGAAGCTTCCGCTTCCGAGGTCCACAACTCAGGGGTCCACACCCCGCTCAAGGAATTCCACACCAAAAACTCCGGACCTCAACCACGATCCGGAACCCAGCTCTCATCTGCGATGTGGGGCCCACCTGCTCCTATCCTCACATCTCAACGGCCGAAGCCGGGCTCACACACACTCGGGGGAGAGAAGAAGCACAAGAGAAGTGTAGCTAGTCAGCATAACAGATCTTGGGACTGTCCATAACCAGTGGACACGGACTATAGCTATAGGTTTAAACACTCTGCAGAGGTTGTACAACTGTACCCGCCCGAATAGGGCTGGAGCCGGCCGTCACCGACTCCAAGCCCCACCCTACGGCTGAAGGCCAAGTAAGTGGATAGTACCCTCCTGCGTCTCCGAGCCTGGCTCAGCCTCCGCGGCAGAGCTCGTACTACCCGCGAGAGGTCCCTCGAAGCTGTGGAACCCTTCCCCGGCCTCGCCGGGGCAAAGTCTTCTAAGGAGGGAAAGACCACTCCCGACACGGTCACACCGACCCGCCTACAGGAGGGACGCCATCCACTACAAGTCTCACCCCGCACCCCCGCCCATAACAAGGCGGGCGGTTTGTACGGTAAGAGTCCAAAGAAACATTGTTAAGCGACGATCGGTCCTTAAGGGCCGAGAGCGAGCACTCACCATCTCCACCCCATACGACACGTCCCTCGGGTTAGAGGCCAGATCGCATCTTCCCTCGGCGGACGTTCACAAGTAACCAAGCGGCTCGCTCCCGCCGAACACGGCAAGGAGATACGCACCCGAACGCACGCTAGAAACACACCGAGATATCCACATCTCGGTCAAGCCCCAGTACCATCCATAATCAAGCAACAAAAGTATGGATAGTTGAGGTAAGGGACTAGCTAGGGGTGCGTAGCTAGTCCCGCGGGTAGTAGAACAAGGGAACGGGATATAACAAAGCATCAAGGCATGGCTATCAAACGGGTTATGCAATTCATCGGATCAATGCATTAAAGTAAAGCACTAACGGCTATTTAACAACATGGGATCTATATGGTTGGGAGTGACAAGACACCTTCATTGCCGTTGAAGCGATCGTCCGGAGCGATGTACTCGGGGTCCTCCACGTCCTCTGGTCGAAGCTCGGGTGCGCGGCACGAGATTCGACACGAAAATAAGATTACGGTGCACAACAAAGCAATAACTCCAAATAAGAACCAATTTAGAAGATCCAAAATAACCCAATCTACCTACAATCGGCAAGGTTTCGAAATTACGGATTTATAGAAATTAGTTTTATATTTTTTCGCGGCTTCCTAGAAATAGTTATGAACTTTTAAAGGTTAAATCCATTTCTGGAATTTAAAACAGAATAGAAAAAGGGGGTTTTGAGAAAATAAGCTGCTGACGTCAGCATGACGTCAGCGCTGAGTGGTTTAACAGGCCGAAAAGGGCCAGATACGTTGCTGGGCCGTGGGTGGCCCAGCGGACTTGGTTTAGCTCAAAACTGGGTTTCGGCCCAACAAAGGGGTTAGGCAGTGTAGCCCACAATCACGTCGGAAGTCTGTTTTTCCTCCCCCAGCTTTCTTCTGCGCTGGGCCGACGGCCTGTTAGGGAAACTAACTGGGCTAAGAGCCCAGACCAGCTGGCGGCCCATCTTCTAGGTTAGCATGTTCAGGTGATCCACGCACACTAGGTGCTCGACAAAATGCCCAGACAGCGCGGCGGCCGCGCGGCGCGTCGCCGTGCCCGGTCCGCGGGTGGCAAACGTCCGGGCACCACCACCACCAAGTTGATGCGCTCGTCACGGCTCGGTGCGGGGTGTTCCGGCCGGACCGGCGCTCGAGTCCATGGCCTCGCGCGCGGCGGCGGGCGCGTCGCCCGTGGCGGGCCGGGCCGATGCTTCCGCCGCCGGCGCGTCATGGCGCGGCGCCCCCAAACCCCACCTGCAACAAGACTCGGGACGAAGCCCGGCTCAACCGTACACGCCCCGCGCATCCCTGCCTATCCGCCCGGCGCGGCCGCCTAGTAACCAGAGCGCGCCGCGTGGCGACATGGCGGCGCACACGCCCCTGCACAAGAAAACATGGCTCGACGACCGGACCCATACACCTTCCTCGCACGGCGACAGCGGCGCCCAAGAGCACGGACGGCTCAGGAGCTCCCTCCGTCGCGGTACGGCAGTCCTGCGGCGCGACGGCCAGCAACCAGGCAAAAAACCACAACGACGCGTCTCGACGTCGCGAAGCATCACAGGAAAGAGACCAAGGGGGAGAAGAGAGAAGAAGGGCCGCGGTGCTCACGGTGGGGCGACGGTGTAGTCGTGGCCGGCCTGTCGGTGGCGTGGCGTCGGTGTTCCGGGCGTGAAGGCGTTCCGGCGAGGTAGACGCCCCCGGTGGTGCAGGTGTTCACGCCGGCGATGTACTCCGCGGCTCGGTCCCCGCTCCCGCCGTTCCGGTTCCCGGCTTCTTCCCCTCCTGTTGCGGCACGGCGGCGATGCGCTCCTCCCTTGGCTCGTCGTCGGCGCGCCAGTGTGGCCGCCTCTCCCCTTGGGCCGGCGCAGCGGCGGCGCCTTCTCCTACCCTCTCTCACGGCTCCCTCTCTCAGATGGGGCGGAAGGGAAAACCCCAGTGGGGTTGGTGGCGGTGGACAACAAGCCCTTCGCCTCCCCCCTTGCTTTTGAAACCCCGGTGCCGCAAGGACGAGGCGAAATTCCCGGGGCCGCCCGGCTTGGACCGCCGGGCGCCCGTGGCGGCGCCGCCCGCTCGCTCTCTACGCGACCATGGACAACGGGGGCAAGGTGCGGGGGGTAGAAGGGGCTTTTCCTCCCCCGGCCACGGCTCGATTCGCGCGCGGGCGCCGGCCCCTCGGCGTGCGTGCCGGCGGGCGGCCCGGCGGCCGGCCGCGCCCCGCGCGCGCGTGCGGTGCGGCGGGGACCGGCGGCGCATAGAGCGGCTCGGTGACTGGGCGGGCGGGCGCAGGCGAAGGGGGAAAAAGATGAGAGGATAAGGGGGGTTAGGGTCTGACAGGTGGGTCCTGCCTAGCAGCGACACGGGCACGAAGAGGGGAAGGGATACGGTGGCCGACTTGCGGGTCCCACTCGGCAGCGAGGGCGGCTGAGCAAACCGCGGGGCTCTGGTGGGCCGCGCGGGTTAGTTGGGCCGAAAGATGGCACGGGTTGGGCCGGCTGCAAAGCGAAGGAAGAAGAATGCGTCCCAGTTATCAAGTTTGACTATTTGCAAAATAAAAAGGAATAAGCTTTGAACTAGGGTTTGATTAAGAGTTTGAATTTGATTCCCACTCAAATTCAAACTTCACACATTTGAACTCCAAAAGAACCAGAGAAAAACCAACTCACATATTTTACCATAATTTAAATATGTGTTTTTATAAATGGGATAAATTGGTGGAGAATCCAGGGAAGGGCTAGCAATTTGGTTCAAAAATTGATAGCACTCAAATTCAAGCAAAAAGTTTTAATTTTTCGCAAAAATTACACACCTAAATTCCTGGGTTGTTACATGCACAGGCTGATAGCATGCCTTGGACTCTGATAGGACCTCACCAACGAAGTAGACTAGGCGCTGGACTGGGTAGGTGTGGCCGTCTTCCCGCTGCTCGACGATGAGGGCAGTACTGACCACATGAGTAGTCGCAGCGAGGTAGAGCAGTAGCTGCTCGTCTTTGCGAGGAGCAGTGAGGACCGGCGGCTTCGATAGGAAGTCCTTGAGCTGGGCAAGAGCTTGATCCGCCTCTGGAGTCCACACGAACTTCTCCTGGTGCTTGAGTAGTTTGAAGAAGGGGAGTCCCCGTTCTCCGAGCTTCGAGATAAATCTGTTCAGTGCCGCCATGCACCCGGTCAGCTTCTGGACGTCTTTGATGCACGTGGGAGTTTTCATCCTGGTGATGGCGGAGATCTTCTTGGGGTTGGCTTTGATGCCGCGCTGGCTGATGATGAAGCCGAGTAGTTTGCCCGAAGGTACGCCGAAGACGCACTTGTTCGGGTTGAGCTTCCAGTGGTACTCACGCAGAGATGCGAAAGTCTCTTCAAGGTCATCGATGAGGGTGCGGAGTTTACGGTCTTGACGACCACGTCATCCACGTAAGCTTCGACGTTCTTGTTGAGTTGCCTCTTGAAGCAGGCCTGGATAGCTCGTTGGTAGGTGGCGCCGGCGTTCTTCAACCCGAAGGACATGGTCGTGTAGCAGTACGCGCCAAACGGGGTGATGAACGCGGTCTTCTCTTGGTCTTCTTCCTTGATCGCGATCTGGTGGTACCCGGAGTAGCAGTCGAGAAAGCAGAGTAGGTCGCATCCCGCTGTGGAGTCGATGACTTGATCAATCCGTGGCAACCCGAAGGGGTCCTTGGGGCAGTGCTTGTTGAGGTCGGTGTAGTGGACGCACATCCTCCACTCGTTCGAGATCTTCTTGCGGACGAGGACGGGGTTGACGAGCCACTCAGGATGGAAGACTTCTCTGATGAAGCCAGCCGCGAGTAGTTTGGCGAGTTCCTCCTTGATGGCGTCCCGTCTGTCGTCGGCGAAGCTTCGGAGGTGTTGTCTCTTGGGGGTGGCCTTAGGATCAACGTTGAGGCAGTGCTCGATCAACTCCCTGGGCACTCCTGGCATGTCCGCTGGCTTCCACGCGAAGATGTCGCGGTTAGCCCGAAGGAAGTTGATGAGCACGTCTTCCTATTTGGGGTCGAGGCCGGCCCCGATCGTAGTGGTCTTGCTGGGGTCGCCTGTTCCAAGGTCGATCGTCTTGACAAGAACCTCCTCAGGTCGATGAGGCTTGTTGGCGCTGTCAGACTTCTCCGGGATGTCGAGTTCGCTTGTAGCAAGCTTCTTCGACGCAGCGTAGACCTCCATCATCGCGTTGGGTACTTGATTTGTAGAGGCGGTCTCCACGGCTTCTGTGTCGCAGTCGTGGGAGATCTTCAAGTCCCCTTGGAGAGAGAGTACACCCGCTGGGCTTGGCATCTTGAGCACTAAGTAAGTGCAGTGGGGCACTGCCATGAACTTGGCGATGGCCGGTCTGCCGAGGATGGCGTGGTAGGAAGTCTCGAAGTCCGCGACCTCGAACTTGATGTACTCGGTACGGTAGTTGTCCCGAGATTCCACGAAGGTAACTGGCAGGACCACTGAGCCTAGTGGGATAGCCGCGTTACCAGGGACGATGTCGTAGAAGGGCGTGTTGCTCTTGGTGAGCATGTGGGTGATGTCGAGCTTCATCTTCTTCAAGGTCTTGGTGAAAAGGACGTTGAGCCCGCTTCCACCGTCGATGAGGACCTTGTTGAGCTTCGAGCCCACGACCACCAACTTCAGGACGAGGGGGAACCGTCCTGGTTCGGAGAAGCTGGTCCATTGATCCGCGCGGGAGAAGGTAATGGGTACCTCCGACCACCTGAGTGGGGTCGGGACCGCTGGTTCAATGCTCATGACTTCTTGACGGGTAGCCTTCTACTCCCGCCTGCTGGGTAGTCCGCCGAAGAGGACGTTGACGGTCTTGTCGGGTTCCTAGAAGTCGTTGTTATCTCCGTCGGTCTTCTTCTTGCCCTTTTTGTCTTGAGGGTGCGGTGGCTCTGGAGTACCCTTGAATGCGTACCTGAGCTGGTAGCACTGCTCGGTGGTGTGGTTGCCGTTCAGATGCCACGGGCACTTCTCCTTCAACAGGTCTTTGAAGCCGCCGGAGTTCTTCTTCGAGTTCTACTTCGCAGGGCGCTGGATAGCCGCGACAGTGTTGTCTGGCTTTCGCTTGTGGTTGGGACCCGAGTAGTAGTAGTAGTTGTTGTTGTTGCGACCGCCCTGGTTCCCGTTGTTGCCGCTGCCGTCGCCTTGGTTCTACTTGTTCTTGCCACGGATGGCGTCGTACTTGGCGTTGTCCTTATCTTCTTCATCTGCCCAGGACGTGATCTTGTCCTTGAGGATGGGGATGGACTTGGGGCGGCGACGACCGAAGTCTTCGAAGGTGCGGCGGTGGTAGAGGCCGTCTTGGAAGAGGTCGATGACCTCCTTGTCAGTGATGTCGACCACGGTAGCGCGCTTGTCGAAGAATCGGCGTATGTACTTGCGGAGGGTGTCGCCTTGTTCCTGCTTGATCATGGCCAGGTCCATGCGAGTACCCAATCGGCCAATGGCGCCCACGAAGTTGCTCGTGAACTGCTCCTTCAGCTGGTCCCACTTGTCGATCGAGTGCTTGTCCAGCGACTCGAGCCATGTGAGTGGATCTTGGTCCAGGCAGAAGGGGAAGTAGAGGCACTTGGTGTCGTTGTTGCCGCCAGCGTTCTCGATGGAGAGGGCGTAGCACCTGAGCCACTGGATGGGGTCCTGCTTCGCGCTGTACTTGCTGATCCCCAAAGGCTTGAACTTGTCGGGGAGGAGCAAGTTGCGAAGTCGAGGTGAGAAGGCGAGGAAGCCGTCGTTGTCGCTTGCAGTGGTCGACTTCTTCCGCCGCAGCTCCTCAATCTTCTGGCGGGCGTCGTAGCCGCCCTGTGAGGCACCGGAGGCGTGGCTGTTCGCGTGGCCTCGGCCACCGCGGCCCGCCGCCGCCGCCGGCCCTCCTGTTGGCTCCATGGTTGTAGCTTCCGCCATCGCTGCCGCCGCCGTCAGGGTCATGGCCGCCGCCACCGGCTGGAGCACAGTGAGGGACGACCTCGCGGTTGATGTTGCCACCCTGTGGAGGTCCGCCGGCGTTGGAGCGAGTGTGGTTGGGCTGAGCGGGAAGCTCAGCTCGAGTACGGTTGGGGTCGTTGTTGGCGCTGCGACTTGTGGCTTCGTTGTCGCGGTGCCTGGTTGGGGGAGGTTGGTTGACCCTGTTATCGACCCACATGAAGTAGGCATCTTCAGCGAGCTTGGCGATGACCTCTCCGTCGCGTATGCCCTGAGCCTGGCGTGCGATCGTTGTGATCGACATGAGGTATTGCTCAGGGGTAGTGTGTACTCTACTCTCGACCTCCTCGAGAGCTTCCGCAAGGTTGCGGACAGGGAAATTGTCGCGGAGGGTGCCGGCGACGTTCGCTGCGCTTCCTGTTACGCTCACGTCGAGCGTCTCTGTCTGCGGGGGTCTCGTTTGCTGGAGCATCAGCAGAGAGCTCGTCAGAGGAGATGTCTTCAAGGTACTTGTCTTGAGCCGTCCCTGAGGGTCCTGGGGTCTCGTCGGCAGCCATGAAGACTTGACGATCAGGGGTGCCAAGGTTGGGCTCAGAAGGCGCCACCTCGGTTGGTGTGTTCGAGTCAGCCCGGGCTAGCGGTGTTCCCTCCTGAAACGGGAGTGAGTCGATGTAGGCGACATAGCGTGAGTCTCCACATATCAGGTCTGCAGGCTTCCGGTCTAGCCAGTAGACGAATCTGCCGGCCGGTGTAAATGTTATAACCAGCCCGGAGGCTGGCCCTGACAAGGGATGCTCAGTGGAGTTGTCCTCAGACTCGGAATCCTCTGGGTCCGACCCGAAGTCGAACTCGTACGCAGAATTCGAGTAGAACTCGGAGAGGGGGTTGGAGTCCGAAGGGTGACTGGGCACGGAGTTGGAGTGCGAGTTGTACTCGGGTACGGGCTCCTTGACGGCCCGGCGCGAAGAGGGAGCCTCTGTGCGGGCCCGGCTGAGGATGCGGGGACCACGCTTGGAGCGCTCACGAGGTGAGGGGACCGCCTGCGATGGCTGAGCAACCGGCTCGCATGCAATGGCCCATGGAGACGTCGAGTTCGAGTTGGACGCGGACTCGAGATCGAAGTTAGCGTGGTGGTTGAAGAGCGAAATTTTGCCGAACTTGCCGGCGAGTTCGCCTGTGACAACTTCAGGAAGCGTCACAAGGCCGGTCTTCGGGTTGGGCGGCATGGTGAGGCAGCGCTGGAAAGAGCCCGCGCCGTCTGCAGTGCAGACCCAGGCGCCGAACACGAAGGTGTCGCCGCGGTTGAAGGCGACGGTTGGCTTGAAGTAGACAAGAGCCGTTGAGTTCGCCATGTGATCTCGGGCGAGAGCCCCTACCTGGCGCACCAGCTGTCGGTGTTTTAGACCGGCAACTTACTAAGGGGAGTACCCGAAGTAGATGAATGTGGCCTCGCCGAGATCGGTAACTCGAAGGAAGAGACACGTGGCACACAATTTAGACACGTTCTGGCCGTGAGGTGCATAATACCCTACGTCGTGTATGCTGCGTAGCTCTGGATTGATTGGGCACGATTACAAGATGGTGTAATAGTGCGCCGTGAGATTGGATTGGATGAGATGCCTATAGAAAGGTCCCTGCCTCGCCTTATATCGTCCGGGAGGCAGGGTTACAAGTCAGAGTAGGGAGAGAGTACTAGTCGAGTACGTCTAGGAGTCTTCCATACACTGCAGGACATGTACAGCTTCCTAACCGAGTACTTCTCCTTCGTAGTCCTTGTGCTCCACGACATCAGGTGCCGTGTAGCGCAAGCCGGGTAGTACCAGGGGCCCACCGAGTAGTCGGTCCTGGTACCCACCGAGGTAGTGGGCCCAGGGAGGTCCATACGACACTTGGCTTTGTGGCTTAACCAAGGAACCCAGTGGTTTTTTGGTGAACCACCGAAAACCCCACGAACTCAGTGTGGCCTCCGCTAATCACCACTCATGACTCGGCTCCCACGTAGACCAAGCTCGCCATTGGTTTTGAGGCTCAACCAAGAAACCGTCCATGACTTCATCTTGTCGTTCTTGCCACCATGTGCCCCGCACTTGACCCCGCTGGCCATTGGGTCCCTCAAACTAAGCCTACTTGTCTTTTCCACACCTAGTGGCCTCAACAGCAATGACCTTTCACACTTGTTCTTCACCTGCACCAACACCAGTCAAGCCGCAACCTGGACCTACACTACTTAGCCAAGAATCAACCCACACCATGTTGTGAATCACTCATCACACCAGGAAGTGACCATCCACCGGTCCTCGAATTACACATGGCCCTCAGACACATCATGAGAGACCATTCATGATACATCACTCATCATTGGCATACCCATTCAAGTTTCCAACCATGAGGAATCTGATCGGACCAAATCTCATTTCAATTACCAGAAAACAACAAGTAAAGTAAGGCTGAGTATACTAATACTCTCCAAGACATACCTGACAAAATTAATTAAAACTAGACATGTAAGGCTTTTTGGCTGGTGGGTTTGTTTTGCCAAAAGCAACTAAGAGTTGATCCTTATTTTGAAGTTTTAGATTAAATTCTAGTATATTAACCATTCTAGGTAAGCACCTAAACTAAACAAGAAGTTGTGCAAACAATATTAATCAAGCATCAAAATTAATCCATCTATGCCATAATACAAGATGGGGGTAGCCAGTGGTTAAGCAGTCTCATGTAACGGTGAGATACCTAGGATCGATCAAATTTATAAACCTTGCAAGGTAAACCGAAACACACGAAAGAATGTATACTCCAAGGAAAACGAAATAAAAGCAAAACAAGGTTTACATCGACTAGGCGGTTCCCATCATTATCTCAGTTTAGGATCAGATGCTACAGTACTAATTACAAGGTTTCATGGTACCCCCCACAATGTACGTCCAGACTCACACATGCACTACAGGTGGTGAGCCTGGAGGGAACACCCCAAGATTAGTAGCCATAAAGTGCCCAGTCTAGTTCATTAGGTACTAGGCTTACCGGTCCCATTCCGGACAAGTGCTTGGTACTTTCAAAAGCTTCACCAACATACTACTCAGTCGAGACCGATCCCATTGCTCTTACCACATGAGCGAGTCAGTTTACCTAATCTTATGATTCCAAAACAAGAAACCTTTATCTCGCGAGCAATGAGACAATAACATACTATTAAAGCATGACACCAGCGACCTAACATAATAGTAAAAGAGCATAGGAATCTAAGGATCATGCATCCAAGGTTTGAAATCAATACATAAAACTTAAATGCACGTACGTTGAGGACCATGTGTGGTTCGAGGACCGGTGGATGGTCGCTTCCTTGTGTGATGAGTGATTGACAACATTGTGTGGACTGATTCTTGGCTAAGTATTGCAGGTGCAGGTTGCGGCTTGACTCGTGTTGGTGCAGGTGAAGAACTAGCGCGAAAGGTCATTGCCGGTGAGGCCTCCATGTGTGGAGAAGACAAGTAGGCTTCGTTCGAGGGACCCGGTGGCCAGCGGGGTCAAGTGCGGGCTGCATGGTGGCATGAACAATAAGATGAAGTCGTGCACGGTTTCTTGGTAGAGCCTCAAAACCATGGTCGAGCTGGGACTACGTGGGAGCCAAGTCATGAGTGGAGATTGGCAAAGGCTACACCGAGTTCGCGAGGTTTGCAGTGGTTCACCGGAAAACCACTGGGTTACTCGGTTGTGCCACAAAACCGAGGCCAAAGACTCGACGAGGAGGTGCGGCCACCCCAGGCCGGTTCAACCGCCCAGGAGGGGCGGTCAGACCGCCTGGGGCCGGTCAGATTGCCCGGGCGGTCTAACCGCCGAGTGGGGGCGGTCTGACCGCCCTGTTCGCTGGCGCCGAGATGCTTCGAAGCGGAGGACACGCATTGGGATCGCACGACTTGAGTCGAGGCTAAGCCGGTTGCGGTCGCCGGGCATCCGTCGGATGAAGAAAATCTGAAGACTTCCAAATTCGCCCTTCAGGGGCTTGTATCCCTAGTTTTAAGTAAGGGTAGCTTAGTCTTTTGGGTGCCTCCATATATACTCTTTGAGGGGATGGATGGCAGCCAACTCTTGGAACCCTAGTTCATTTGCTTTGCTATTTTCCCTTCCTATTTTCCTTATGATTTTAGAGGACTAGCTTGAGAGCTTCATGGTGAGATCCTGAGAGAGGGTAGGATGATTGGGAGGCAGGCTAGACCTTGTATGAACCTATATGGTATGTATAGATGATTCGGCGTGGTTCCTCAAGGCTTTTGTTGTCTTTCCCGTTTTCCCTTTTTGGTGATTTTCGGAGCCTTTTCTTGGGATTTTCGTGGCGGAGTTTTGGAGGTGTTTCTTTGCGGGATTTGGTGTGGGAGTCACACATGTGGACCTTGTGCCTCTTTTCTTGGTGACCTTGCCCCTCCAAACCCGTGGAAGGCTCTCCGATTTGGTGGTTTTCGTTGGAACTCAAGTTCTTGAGGTTTGGTCACGAGATTTGCGATCCCCATGATTGAGAGCATTTTGGTGCAATTCCTTTGAGGGAAAGGTCGTCCATGAGGTGACCCAGGCATCCCCAATGTTTCGCTACAATCCGTTGGGTGTATCGGGAGATCGGGTGATGCAAAACTGAGGGTTGACCCGCGGTTCCCCTTTTTCCCGTTCTGTCTGGGGAGGGCGGTCTAACCGCGTAGGAGGGGCGGTCTAACCGCCCCGGGCTCGTCCGGAGAAAGTTTTGATTTTGGCCGAGATCTTCCGGGGATTGTATGGTTGAAATCTTAGAGCGTTTCGAGTCCGTTTGCTTGGGTTTGCACTCGAATCTTTGTGCTCAGGGGAGGGAGGTCTGACCGCCCCTGGCACCAGGTCTAACCACCCTAGGCCTTTCCGAAGAAAGTTTGATTTTGCTGGATCTTTCTCTGTGAGTTTGTTCGCCTTGATCAGAGGAGCGTTCTGGTGAAATCTTGGCTTGTTTTAGTGTGGTTTACTAGGTGTTCTTGTATTGACTTCGTTGCTGGGTACAGGAGGTTAGACCGCCCCTGGTAGCCGGTCTAACCGCCCCTAGGCCCCTGGGTGAAGTTTTGGTTTTCGCCAAGATTTCCTGGTAGCTAGCATGGCCTTGACCAGAGATCTTTGTTGGTGAAACCGTGGTGCGTTTCGGTGCTCGGAAGAGGTGTCTCAGAGGATTTCTTGGTTGCCTGGTGGAGGCAGTCTAACCGCCCCCCATACCCGGTCTAACCGCCCCTCTCTGGACAGTCGGCTCCCGAGTTGTTTCGGCTGTCGTGGGTGCGTAAGAGTTGAGGTTGCTAGTAGTGTTTGTTCCTAGGACCAGTAGCACTCCAGTGGCTACGTGGTCTTGGGAAACGGAAGGTAGAAGTGTGGAGCGTGTGATTTTGGGGGTCCGACCGGGCGAGTTCATCTTGTCGGCATTTCAATCTCCTTCGAGAATAATTTTTATTGGCTCCCATTCACTCCCCCCTCTCTGGTCACCTAATCGGTCCTTCAAGTGGTATCAGAGCCGGTTCGGTTCTTCATTGACTCTAACCAGTCTAAGATCCAAGGATGGCATACCAGGAACGGGGTTCGGGTCCTCCACACTTCGATGGCAAGAACTATCAGATGTGGAGTAAGCGGATGGTGGCATTTCTCCGTGGAAAGGGTCAGATCCTTTGGGATGTCACAGTGGACACAGGCTATGTCCAGCCGATGAACTTTCTTGCTGAAGGATCGAGGGACATGTTCGACGCCAACATTATGGCGGTCGACTACTTGTTTCGTGCTTTGTGTCAGCCTGAGTTCGATCGAGTGCACACCAGGCACTTGGCTTGTAGAATCAGGTTGGTGTTGAACGAGGCTCATGTAGGGAATGCCCAGGTTCAGGCACGGATGTATGCGACCTACCGGAGAGAGTACGAGAACTTCACTCATCGCCCCGGTGAGTCCATTGATGCCTTGTTTCAGAGGTTCACGGTGGTTGTGAACAACATGAGGGCCAATGTGGACGTGCTCCCCTATGATGATCATGATAGAGCCATAAAGCTCTTACACTCTTTGGATCGTACAATATGGGGCGGAAAGTTTGAGGCCATTGTCGAGTTGGAGAAGTATGACACTCTGACGGTGAACGAGCTGTTCTCGAAGCTCAAGTCGGCAAGGGTGGATAGGGGCATGACAGCCAAGCTCGAGGGCCCGACCGACTCTCATAGTCTTGCCCTCGTTGGTGGTTTGAATGGAAAGGCTAACACTAACCCATCCACAAGGATGTTCTCTTTGTCCTCTTTGATGTCTATGCCAGATGAGGAGTTCGACGTGCTTGGGAGGACGACCTGGCACTCCTGACGAGGCGGTTCGAGAGGCTGCACGAGAACCGAGTGAACATGAGGAGGAACACGAGGACATGCTTCAAGTGCGGCAAGATTGGACACTATTTCTCCGAGTGTCCGAAGGTGAACAACCACGACAAGCACAAGTTCATGGACAAGAGGAAGAAGTCCAAGAAGAAGGATCATGAACATGGGAAGAAGGCTCGGTCTCGAGAGAAGATGAAGAGATCGAGCGACATTGAGTCCGATTCCGAGGACACGTCTTCAAGCTCGAGGTGATGAAGACGAAGAGGATGACAAGAGGAAGAAGAAGAAGAAGAAGAAGAAGAAGAAGAAGAAGAAGAAGAAGAAGAAGAAGAAGAAGAAGAAGAAGAAGAAGAAGAAGAAGAAGAAGAAGAACCTCGGAAAGTATCTCAACGGCCTCTATGTGACGGGCCTAAGCCTCAAGGACGACTTATGTGGCATGGCTCGCAGTTCGAGCAACAAGAGAAGCTAGAAGGATGCCTCAGACTTGGATTCCAAGGATGAGGTATGTGATGACCTCTCTTCTTTGCGCAAGGAGAATGAGGAGTTGGTTGACTTGCTTGATAATCGCGATCACATGCTTAGAGAGGCTAAGAAGCTTAGGAAGGAGCTTAGATCTTTGCTTGAGGATGCTAGGACTAGAGTGGCTGAGCTAGAAACTCAGGTTCTTGATAGCAAGCTTGAAATTGATTCTCTTTAGGCTAGCCCTGTTGTCTCTGATGAGAATGATTGTGCTGATTGCTCTACTTTCCTAGCTGACTTGACTGATCTTAGGGAGAAGTATGCCTCCAATTGTGAGGAGATGTGCTTAGGGTTGAGTTGGCTGAGCTACAATCTAGACCCACTTTGCTTGGTGCTTGCACTTCTTGTCCTGGTTTGCATGAGAAAATTGTTGAGCTTCGTTCTCGCATTGTTTCGCTTGAGGCTAATTTGAATGTACCTATTCCTACTTGTTGTTCTACATGTGAGTTGCATGCTATGATGAATTTGGATCTTGCAAAATGTGTTGGTCGCTTGCAAGATGAGAATGATAAGTTGCGTGAAGCGCTGAGTTGGTTGTAGAGTCAAGAACCTCAGCTTGGTATGATGATTGCTAGCTGTAAGCGCTTTGATCGTTGGACTTTGGGATTGGATAAGGTCGGTGAGGGAGGTGGTGAGAGAGAAGGGAAATTTGGGAATGTTTAAGTTCCACCACAACCCACACCCAAAGATAAGTTTGCATCCAAGCCAAACCAACCAAGAGAAAAACCGAGTGAGAAGGCAAGTGAAAAGCCTAGTGAGAAACCAAGTGAGAAGCCCTGTGAAGAGCCTCACCCCAAGCCTATGCCCAAACCAGTCCTTTTCCATTGTGAGTTTTGTGGAAAGGATGGTCACAAGAGAGAGTTTTGCTATAAGAGAAAGAGAGACGCGAGAATGGCTAAGGAGTGGGCGAACAAGGATAGGTACCACCCTTCTCATGGTGTGCCTGAGCCTCGTATGCCACTGCCTAAGGCAAAGGGCTTTCTGCGTAAGGATCCGGCATGGGGAGATGAGAAATCCCATAACTGCGATGGTGGTCTGGAGAGGGCGGTCAGACCGGCCAGGCATGGCGGTCAGACCGGCCCTGCCCACGGAAGGGCGGTCAGACCGGCCTGGCTAGGCGGTCAGACCGGCCCTCCCCAGATTTCTGGGCAGTTCTGTTTCCGAGGTCATGATGCTGGTGGTTTCAGTTCCCTTGGTCATGGTGCAGATGGTAGACACTCTGAGTCTGGTGGTGTTGAGTTTGCTGGACGTTCTCCACCTCGTGATCAATACGAGTTTGGGAGAGGTCGCAGCTTTGAGTCTCAGAGGGGCTACGAACCATGCTTTCCTTTTCATGGTACTCGTACTCCTCTAGTGAAACGAGAGTGGTTTTCCCATGGTGGTTCTAGGTTTGATAGGTTTGACAAGATGGATCGCAGTTTTGATAGGCGCGGTAGGATGGATGTTGCTAACCCTACTTTTGAGGAAATGGCCCGACACTGGTTTCACACCATTGGGACTAACCACAGTGTTGAGTCATTTGCTCGTTCTCGCTCTTGGTTTTGAGTTGCAGGTGGGAGGCCCGGAGAACATTTGGTTGATATGGGGGGTGGTTCTCCGGCCTCATACCCCGGTGGTGACATGGAGGTACATCACTCTCGGGGATGCTGGACAAGGATAAGTGACTTTTGAAGAAATGATAAACGTAAGTGAATTTGTGACCTTGAAGTGTGTGGCCTTGGTCAAGCCACTTGGTTCTTTTTGCTTTTTGCCCTATCTCATGTGTGTAAGGTGAGCTTTGTATGCTTTTTGGCCTTAATCCTTGAGTTTAGGGGGAGCTTGTGGGTTTTGTGCTCCTTTTCTCTTTTGCCGGTGGTGTCGAGCTCTTTTCGCCTCCCCTCGAGGAGCTTGTCTTTTTGTGAGCTTTGTGTGTGTGGTTGGTTTCCTAAGTTGGTGGTGAAGCTCCTTGTGTAGCATATGTATATCTTTCCTTTGTGCATTTCCTGCACTTGGCATAGCATATGTAACATGATGTATAGGCATCTTTGAATATTAGGTTGCATGCATTTTGTATCATATGCATTTGTTAGGTAAAGCTTCTCCTATTTACATTGTTCACCATGATGGGCTATATATGATCGTGTGAGCTAGTTTGGTATGCTATGGTTAGTTTGTCTTAGCTCTTGATGATCTTGATTTGTATCCATGGTTGATGACTATGTTTTTTGAAAAATGTCACATATATGCTCTCTCATGTGTAAATGCCTTTATATGATCTTGACATATTTTAGTGGTTTAGCTATGCTTAATTTGTTGTTGGATAGCCAGTTTATTGATCATATGGGGCCAAAGGCTCATTTGCCATCACGAATGTTTAGCCCTCTTGCTTTATCTTATGGAGGGGCATAAGTTCCTTTTTGTCGCAAAGACATTTCATGTACCAATTATAAATCTGAAAATGAAATGAAAATGCTTAAAAAATGTGCTCCCATGTCATATGTGCTAAATTTAATTTGCTTTGGGTGCTAAACCGTTGTGTGATGCCTACCAATGAGAAGTCTCATATATAGAAGTAGGCACATGGCTCGGTGGCTTTGACATGACATGAGGTGCTTGTGGGTGTTTGTGATGGTCTTATGATTAGAATGGTTGTCCAATCATGAAGTTTGTGTGGCTTTGCCATTTTGACATGTTTTGCTCATGTTTAGGACTTTGCTCATGAGAGGGAGATTTTTCGCAAAATTGCTCAAATCCTTTTTAGCCTTGTCCAATGGTTGTGAAACTTGGTGATCATGTAGTTGAGGTCATTACGAATCTGTAGATTATCTAACTTGCTCATTTGGACTTGTGTAGATCCTTGTTATGAATTTTGTATATTTGAGAAGCTATATGTTGAAACTTTTCGCATTTTGCCTTGATTCATGCATTGTCAACAAGGGGAAGAAGTTTGTGCATGATTTGGGCACCTGGGAGCTAATGGAAGGTGTCCAAAGCGGTTCGACAATTTTCAGAGAAGTTTTTGCAGGGCGGTCACATGGGGCGGTCTAACCTCCCTGGGGGCGGTCACATGACCAGGGGCGGTTTAACCGGCCTGTGCAGGTGGTTTAACCGCCCTATGCAGTGTGAGCTTGGTTTGCTCTTTGTCATGCATTTCCAAGTGACCTTCTTGCATCCATTGGTTCAGGGGGAGTTTGCATATGTGCAAGGGGAGCTTTTGTGTGAGTTTTCTTGCTCGTGGCCTTGTGTGCTTTTGGTGGTTTTTGCTCTTTGCTTAAGCATGTTTTGTCTCGAATGTGTCGAGCCGTTGCCCTTGCCTAAGGGGTCCGAGACTTGTTCTTCTTCAAGTGATCTTGCTCTTTGCCTTTCTTTGGCTTTCGATCACTTGTTGGAGTTTTTATTTAAGTAGTTTCTTTTCTTTTCTTTTTCTCTTTGGTTACAAATTAGGTGTGTTGTCAATGCACTCATCAAGGGGGAGATTGAGGACCATGTGTGGTTCGAGGACCGGTGGATGGTCGCTTCCTTGTGTGAAGAGTGATTGACAATGTTGTGTGGACTGATTCTTGGCTAAGTATTGCAGGTGCAGGTTGCGGCTTGACTGGTGTTGGTGCAGGTGAAGAACAAGCGTGAAAGGTCGTTGCCGGTGAGGCCTCCAGGTGTGGAGAGGACAAGTAGGCTTCGTTCGAGGGACCCGGTGGCCAACGGGGTTAAGTGCAGGACGCATGGTGGCATGAACAGCAAGATGAAGTCGTGGACGGTTTCTTGGTAGAGGCTCAAAACCAAGGTCGAGCCGGGACTACGTGGGAGCCAAGTCATGAGTGGAGATTCACGGAGGCTACACCGAGTTTGTGGGGTTTGCAGTGGTTCACCAGAAAACCCCTAGGTTACTCGGTTGAGCCACAAAACCGAGGCCGAAGACTCAACGAGGAGGTGCGGCCACCCCAGGCCGGTTCAACCACCCAGGAGGGGCGGTCAGACCGCCTGGGGCCGGTCAGATTGCCCGGGCCGGTCTAACTGCCCAGTGGGGGCGGTCTGACCGCCCTGGTCGCTGGCGCCGAGATGCTTCGAAGCGGAGGACACGCGTCGGGATCGCAAGTCTTGCGTCACGGCTAAGCAGGTTGTAGTCGCCGGGCATACGTCCGATGAAGAAAATCTGAAGACTTCCAAATTCGTCCTTGAGGGCTTGTATCCCTAGTTGTGAGTAAGGGTAGTTTAGTCTTTTGGGTGCCTCCATATATACTCTTTGAGGGGATGGATGGCAGCCAACTCTTGGAACCCTAGTTCATTTGCTTTGCTATTTCCCTTCCTATTTTCCTTAGGATTTTAGAGGACTAGCTTGAGAGCTTCATGGTGAGATCTCGAGAGAGGGTAGGATGATTAGGAGGCAAGCTAGACCTTGTATGAACCTATATGGTATGTATAGATAATTCGGCGTGGTTCCTGAAGGCTTTTGTTGTCATTCCCGTTTTCCCTTTTTGGTGATTTTCGGAGCCTTTTCTTGGAATTTTCGTGGCGGAGTTTTGGAGGCGTTTCTTTGTGGGATTTGGTGTGGGAGTCACACATGAGGACCTTGTGCCTCTTTTACTGGTGACCTTGCCCCTCCAAACCCGTGGAAGGCTCTCCAATTTGGTGGTTTTCATTGGAACTCGAGTTCTTCAGGTTTGGTCACGAGATTTGCGATTCCCCATGATTGAGAGCGTTTCGGTGCAATTTCTTTGAGCGAGAGGTTGTCCATGAGGTGACCCAGGCATCCCCAACGTCTCGCTGCAATCCGTTGGGTGAATCGGGAGATCGGGTGATGCAAAGTTGAGGGTTGACCCGCGGTTCCCCTTTTTCCCGTTCTGTCTGGGGAGGGCGGTCTAACCGCATAGGAGGGGCAGTCTAACCACCCCGGGCTCGTCCGGAGAATGTTTTGATTTTGGCCGAGATCTTCTGGTAGCATGTTGGCCTTGACTAGGGGATTGTATGGTTGAAATCTTGGAACGGTTCGAGTCCGTTTGCTTGGGTTTTCACTTGGATCTTTGTGCTCAGGGGAGGGAGGTCTAACCGCGCTCGGCACCGAGTCTAACCGCCCTAGGCCTTTCCGAAGAAAGTTTGATTTTGCTGGATCTTTCTCTGTGAGTTTGTTCGCCTTGATCAGAGGAGCGTTCTGTTGAAATCTTGGCTCGTTTTAGTGTGGTTTGTTAGTAGTTTTTGTCTTGACTTCATTGTTGGGTTCAGGAGGTTAGACCGCCCCTGGTAGCCGGTCTAACCGCCCCTAGGCCACTTGGTGAAGTTTTGGTTTTCGCCAAGATTTCATGGTAGCTAGCATGGCCGTGACCAGAGATCTTTGTTGGTGAAACCGTGGTGCGTTTTGGTGCTCGGAAGAGGTGTTTCGGAGGATTTCTTGGTTGCCTGGTGGAGGAGGTCTAACCGCCCCTCTCTGGACAGTCGACTCCCGAGTTGTTTCCGCTGTCGTGGGTGCATAGGAGTTGAGGTTGCTGGTAGTGTTTGTTCCTAGGACTAGTAGCACTCCAGTGGCTACGTGGTTTTGGCAAACGGAAGGTAGAAGTGCGGAGCGTGTGATTTTGGGGGTCCGACCGAGCGAGTTCATCTTATCGGAGTTTCAATCTCCTTCGAGAAGAATTTTTATCGGCTCCCATTCACTCCCCCCCTCTCTAGTCGCCTAATCGGTCCTTCATACGTAACATAAATACATAAATAAATTGTAAGTTAGAAAATTTGGGTTAATGAAGTCCGGGGCTTGCCTTCCTCTTCTTCTACAACAGCATTAGGCTCTTCTAGTCTTTGGCCTAGGTCTTGCTGCACACACGTGTAGTTTACTTCGCCGTCAGCAGCACCTTCTCCCTCCTAGACTAGCGTATAGCTACCGTCCGGTAGTTCTACATGTTAAACATGCACATGCATTAGGTTATGGTGTGAGTGGGAGAATTACCACCAAATCTAACTCTTGTTGGCCACATTGATCTAAACACACAATACTTTTATCCCAAAGAACATGGGTTGTGTGGTAATTAATTAAAAGTTAACTTTGATGGTGATTGTGTACACATATAAGCAAAATAAATGACTTAACTTCACGAGACAACAAGGAGGTTGTCGTATGGACCTCCCTGGGCCCACTACCTCGGTGGGTATTAGGACCGACTACTCGGTGGGCCCCTGGGACTACCCGCCTTGCGCTGCACGGCACCTGATGGCGTGAAGCACAAGGACTACAGAGGAGAAGTACTCCGTTAGGAAGCTGTACATGTCCCGCACTGTATGGAAGGCTCCTAGACGTACTCGTCTAGTACTCTCTCCCTACTCCGACTTGTAACCCTGCCTCCCGGACTATATAAGGCGAGGCAAGGACCCCTCTCTCATCATCTCATCTCACGGCGTACAATTGCACCATCTTGTAATCGTACCCAATTAATCCAGAGCTACGCAGCATACAGGACGTAGGGTATTACGCACCTCGCGGCCCGAACCTGTCTAAATTGTGTGCCACGTGTCTCTTCCTACGAGTTAACGATCTCGGCGAGGCCACATTCATCTACTTCGGGTACTCCCCTTAGTAGGTTGCCTGTCTAAAACACCGACAGCTGGCGCGCCAAGTAGGGGCTCTTGCCCGAGATCACATGGCGAACTCGACGGCTCCTGTCTCCTTCAAGCCATCTGTCGCCTTCAACCGCGGCGACACCTTCGTTTTCGGCGCTTGGGTCTGCGCTGCTGATGGCGCAGGATCCTTCCGGCGCCGCCTCACCATGCCGCCCAACCCGGAAACCGGCTTCGTGACGCTTCCTGAAGTGGTCACAGGCGAACTCGCCAGCAAGTTCGGCGAAATTTCGCTCTTCAACCATCACGCTGACTTCAAGCTCGAGTCCGCTTCCAACTCGAACTCGACGTCTCCATGGGCTATCGCATGCGAGCCGGCGGCCCAGCCATCGCATGTGGTCCCCCCATCCCGCGAGCGCTCCACGCGTGGCTCCCGCAACCCATGCAGGGCCCGCACGGGGGCTCTCTCTTCGTGCCGGGCCGGCAAGGAGCCCGTACCCGAGTACAACTCGGACTCCGACACCGCCCCCGGCCACGCTTCAGACTCCAACCCCCTCTCCGGGTTGTACTCGGACTCCACATACGAGTTCGACTTTAGGTCGGACCTAGAGGATCCCGAGTCCGAGGACAACTCTACTGAGCATCCCTTATCAGAGCCGGCCTCTGGGCTGGTTATAACTTCCACGCCTGCTGGAAGATTCGTCTACTAGCCAAACCGCAAGCCCGCAGACCTGATAAGTGGAGACTCACACTACGTCGGCTACATCGACTTGCTCCCGTTCCAGGAGGGAACACCACTTGCCCGAGCTGACTCGAACACCCCAACTGAGGTCGTGAGCTCCGAGTCCAGTCTTGGCACCCCTGATCGCCAAGTCTTCATGGCTGCCGGCAACACCCCCGGACCATCTGGGATGGCTACAGACAAGTACCTTGAAGACATCTCCGCAGACGAGCTGTCTGCCGACGCACCTGCAGACGAGACCGTCGCCAACAGGGATGCTCAACGTGAGCGTAACAGGAAGCGCAATGAACGGCGCCGGCGGCTCAAAGACAACCTCCCCATCTGCAACCTTGCGGAAGCTCTCGGGGCGGTCGATAACAGAGTACACACTACCCCTGAGCAGTGCCTCATGTCGATCACAGTGATCGCACGCCAGGCTCAGGGTATACGCGCTGGAGAAGTAATCGCCAAGCTCGCTGAAGACGCCTACTTCATGCGGGTCGACAACAGGGTCAACCAGCCTCCTCCCGCCAGGAACCACGACAACGAAGCTACAAGTCGCAATGCTGACCTCGGTCGCAGCCGTACTCGAGCTGAGCTCCCGGCTCAGCCCAACCGTACTCGCGCGAACGCCGGCGGGCCCTCACAGGGTGGCAACAGCAACCGCCTGGTCGTCCCTCACCGTTCTCCTGCCGGCGGCGGTGGCCGTGACCCTGACGCGGCGGCAGTGACGACGGAAGCTCCAACCACAGAGCCAATAGGAGGGCCGGCGGCGGCAGCAACTGCGGCGGTCGAGACCACGCGAACAGCCACACCTCTGGCGTCTCATAGGGCGCCTACGACGCCCGCCAGAAGATTGTGGAGCTGCGACGGAAGAAGTCAGCCACTGCAGGCGACAACGACGGCTTCCCCGCCTTCTCACCTCAACTTTGCAACTTGCTCCTTCCCGAAAAGTTCAAGCCTTTGGGGATTACCAAGTACGACGCGAAGCAGGACCCCATCCAATGGCTCAGGTGCTACGCCCTCTCCATCGAGAACGCTGGCGGCAACAACGACACCAAGTGCCTCTACTTCCCCTTCTGCCTGGACCAAGCTCCACTCACATGGCTCGAGTCGCTGGACAAGCACTCGATCGACAAGTGGGACCAGCTAAAGGAGCAGTTCACTAGCAACTTCGCGGGCGCCATGGGACGATCGGGTACTCGCATGGACCTGCCATGGTCAAGCAGGAACAAGGCAAGACCCTCCGCAAGTACATGCGCCGCTTCTTCGACAAGGGCGCTACCGTAGTCGACGTCACCGACAAGGAGGTCATCGACCTCTTCCAAGACGGCCTCTACCATCGCCGCACCTTTGAAGACTTCGGTCGTCGCCGCCCCAAGTCCATCCCCCACCTCAAGGACATGATTACGTCCTGGGCGGATGAAGAAGACAAGGCCAACGCCAAGTACGATGCCATCCGTGGCAGGAACAAGCAAAACACGGGCGGCGGCACCGGCAACAACAGGAACCAAGGCGGTCGCAACAACAACAACTACTCGGGTCCCAACCACAAGCGCAAGCCAGACAACACTGTCGCGGCTATCCAGCGCCCTGCGAAGGAGAACTCGAAGAAGAACTCCGGTGGCTTCAAAGACTTGCTGAAGGAGAAGTGCCCGTGGCATCTGGATGGCAACCACACCACCGAGCAGTGCTACCAACTCAGGCGAGCACTCAAGAGTACTCCATAGCCACCGCATCCTCACAACAAGAAAGGCAATAAGAAGAACGACGGAGACAACAACGACTTCTAAGAACCCGACAAGACTGTCAACGTCCTCTTCGGTGGACTACCCAGCAGGCGGGAGCAAAAGGCTACCCGTCGAGAAGTCATGAGCATTGAACTAGTGGTCCCGACCCCTCTCAGGTGGTCGGAGGTACCCATTACCTTCTCCCGCGTGGATCAATGGACCAACTTCTCCGAACCAGGACGGCTCCCTCTCGTCCTGAAGCCAGTGGTCGCGGGCTCCAAGCTCAACAAGGTCCTCATCGACGGTGGAAGCGGGCTCAACGTCCTTTTCACCAAGACCTTGAAGAAGATGAAGCTCGACATCACCCACATGCTCGAGGTCGCGGACTTCGAAACATCCTACCATGCCATCCTCAGCAGATCGGCCATCGCCAAGTTCATGGCGGTGCCTCACTACACCTACTTGGTGCTCAAGATGCCAAGCCCAGCAGGTGTACTCTCTCTCCAAGGGGGCTTGATGATCTCGCACGACTGCGACACCGAAACCGTGGAGATCGCCTCTACAAATCAAGTACCCAACGCGATGATGGAGGTCTACGCCGCGTCGAAGAAGCTTGCTACAAGTGAACTCGACATCCCTGAGAAGTCTGACAAAGGCAACAAGCCTCAACCAGCTGAGGAGGTTCTAGTCAAGACGATCGACCTCGGGACAGGAGACGCTAGCAAGACCACCACCATCGGGGCCGGCCTTGACCCCAAATAGGAAGACGCGCTCATCAACTTCCTCCGGGCTAACCGTGACATCTTCGCGTGAAAGCCAGCGGACATGCCAGGAGTGCCTAGGGAGTTGATTGAGCACTGCCTCAACGTCGATCCTAAGGCCACCCCCAAGCGACAACACCTTGGACGCTTCGCCGACGACAGACGGGATGCCATCAAGAAGGAACTCGCCAAACTACTCGCGGCTGGCTTCATCAGAGAAGTCTTCCATCCTGAGTGGCTCGCCAACCCCGTCCTCGTCCGCAAGAAGAACTCGAACGAGTGGAGGATGTGTGTCGACTACACCGACCTCAACAAGGACTACCCCAAGGACCCCTTCGAGTTGCCGCGGATTGATCAAGTCATCGACTCCACGGCGGGCTGCGACCTGCTCTGCTTCCTCGACTGCTACTCCGGGTACCACCAGATCGCGATCAAGGAAGAAGACTAGGAGAAGACTGCATTCATCACCCCGTTTGGCACGTACTGCTACACGACCATGTCCTTCGGGTTGAAGAACGCTGGTGCTACCTATCAACGAGCTATCTAGGCCTGCTTCAAGAAGCAGCTCAACAAGAACGTCGAAGCCTACGTGGATGACATGGTCCTCAAGACCAGAAACTTCAGTACCCTCATCGACGACCTTGAAGAGACTTTCGCATCCCTGCGCGAGTACCGCTGGAAGCTCAAACCGAACAAGTGCGTCTTCGGCGTACCTTCGGGCAAACTACTCGGCTTCATCATCCGCCAGCGCGGCATCGAAGCCAACCCCGAGAAGATCTCCGCCATCACCAGCATGAAAGCTCCCACGTGCATCAAGGACGTCCAGAAGCTGACCGGGTGCATGGCGGCCTTGAAAAGATTCATCTCGAAGCTTGGGGAACGGGGGCTCCCCTTCTTCAAACTACTCAAGCACTAAGAAAAGTTTGTGTGGACTCCAGAGGCGGACCAAGCCCTTGCTCAGCTCAAGGACTTCCTATCGAAGCCACCAGTCCTCACGGCTCCTTGCAAAGGCGAGCACCTACTGCTCTTCCTCACTGCGACTACTCACGTGGTTAGTACTGCCATCGTTGTCGAGCGGCAGGAAGACGGCCACGCCTATCCAGTCCAGCGCCCAGTCTAATTCGTCAGTGAGGTCCTGTCAGAGTCCAAGGCATGGTATCAGCCTGTGCAGAAGCTTCTGTACGTAGTACTCATCACCTCGCGGAAGCTACGACATTACTTCCAGGAGTACTCGATCTCCGTTGTCACCGACTACCCGCTCGGCGACATCCTGCGGAACCAAGATGCTACTGGAAGAATCTCCAAATGGGCAGTCGAGCTCGGCACCCTCACCATCGACTTCAAGCCACGCACAGCCATCAAGTCGCAGGCGCTAGTCGACCTCATGGCGGAGTGGCGGGAGAATCAGCTACCTACTCCAACCGTGCGACTAGAGCATTGGGTGATGTACTTCGACGGCTCACTCAACCTCGAGGGCGCAGGTGCAGGGGTACTCCTGATCTCTCCAACGGGCAAACAACTCAAGTACGTCCTGCAAATCTTCTGGAAGGTCTCAAACAACGAAGCTGAGTACGAAGCTCTCCTACACGGGCTCCGCCTCGAGGCTTCACTGGGCATCAAGCGGCTACTAGTCTGCGGCGACTCCGCAGTGGTCATCAACCAAGTCAACAAATCCTGAGACCGCAACAAGGAGAACATGGACGCCTACTGCCTAGAAGTCCGCAAGCTCGAGAACAAGTTCTACGGTCTGGAGTTCCACCACATCGTCCGCGACAACAATGTTGCAGCGGACGTCCTGTCGAAGCTCGGTTCTACTCGCGCTCAAGTACCAGCGGGTGTCTTCGTTCACGAGCTTCACGCGCCATCTACAAAAGGGGGGGCGAACCCCCCCGGCCCGCGGGGAGACAGACGAGAACACACGGCACACCATGTACTCATTCTCCAATTCTCCCACAATATCTTCAGCCACTCCTCCGGGGACTTGGAAGCCACGCTTCCTCTCCCGCCTTGCTTGTAGCAGCCCCACTACAGGCACCCCCGGTCGAGCAATACAGTGCCTTGAGCACGCCTCTGCTGGACGTACGGCCCCCTCGGCCGGAACCAGGATAAATCCCGTGTTTCTCATTGCTTAGCATCGACCATTGAGGGATAGACCTCGGCGCTTTCTACTGGTTAGTGTCGGGACCATGTTCCGCACCGAGCGCGGTTGGCGCCCACGGTGGGGCAATCGAGCGCCTAAGGTCATTCCGTCAACTCCCTCCATGGTGATCCGCACCGTGTACCGTGGTACACGCTACCGCATGGGTAGCTCGGACCCCCTCCCCGGCCGGGTTCGAAATTCGCTTCGGGGACCCGAACTTTCGGGCCACGGGGAATGGCTATCTCATGCGCCTCACCAACCGTGAGGAGCTCCGCGCGCGCGCACCGAGCCGGTCGGCTCCGGCCCCCGCCGCATGCACCACCACGGCGCGGGCGCCGGGCGAGCACGGATGCCGCGGGCCCGTCGACGCCACAACGCCGCCATCGCTGCGGGCGGCGTTCGCACCGGGCGCGGTCCGAGCGGCGGCGGCCGAGCGCGCCGCCACTCGGCCGCGGCGCGCCCGCCGTCACGACCTCCACCACCCCCGGCGGGACGGCGCACGGTCTCGGACCGCGCATCCCCATCGGGCCGCGTGGCGCTACGTCGGCCCACAACACCGGCGTCAACACCACGATGCGCGGGGTTTTGCCCCGGCCTCCACGTCTTCGTCGCCGGGGACCCGGCGCCTCGGCGAGGGGACGAATCGTCCCCGGGCTCCCTCGACGCGTTGCCACCGCCCGGCCGCCACGGGTACGCGGAGTGGGACTTCTCCGGCGTGCCGGACCCGGTCATGTTCCGGCGTTTTCTCGACGCTACAGACATGCGGTTCGGTCGCTCCGACGACTCCGGCACTCGGAGTTACGATCCCGCGCGGGAGTGCTACGCCGTCATCACCGACGACCCGGCCAATGCCGCCGGTGCGGTGGGCGCCGGGAGACGGGGAAGTCACGCCTGCCTCGGGGGAACGCCACGCGCCCGGCCGCGAGGCTAAGCGCTCTTGCTTCGGGGCCGACGCCGACGCACACCGGCCCAAGCCCGCGAGCTCGAGGCCAAGCCGGCGAAGGAATACGGACGGTGCGGCCGCTCCGCGCCTCATTGGCGGGGGAAGCCTCCGCGCGCGGCGAACGCGCACGGGAGCTGGGCCGACAGGTCCGCGACCGCATCAACACCGTCCCCAACGTCGACAACACGGACGCGCCCCCACGGGCGAGCCAAAAGCTCATCGCCGCCGCGATGCTGCTGCGGGCCATGCCGGCACCCTCGACCCCCGAGGCTCGAGACCTGCACTGCGAGGTGCAAACTCTCATCGAGAAAGCGGCCGTCCAGCAGGCCGAGAGCTCGGCCTCACGCATCCGCCAACAGGGGGATGCGCGGGACGACGAGGCTGCACCAGGAGGCGACCCCTCGGTCCACGCAGGAGGACCGGCGGGGCGACCCGCCGACCAAGGACGCACGCGGGCTCCTCGACGCACGCAGGCGCGCGGATGGCGACGCCCGCAACGTCATCAACGCCGGGCGCACCGGCGGGGGCGGACACACGGGCGGCGGGGGGCTACCACCCTTGACGGGGTGGACGCTACGACCGGCCGGCGAGGACCGCTCTCCGACGCCGGAGCCCCCGGTGCACCCGTGTGTTCGGCCGGGAAATCCGCGCGGCGGCGTTCCCCCCAACGCTTCCGCCAACCCTCGACCATCGTCAAGTACAACGGGGGAGATGGACCCCCGCGTATGGCTCAACGACTACCGCTTGGCTTGTCGACCGGGCGGGGCCACCGGCCGACGAGGTCATCATCCGCAACTTGCCCCCGCATCTCGGCGACGCGGCCCGACATGGCTCGAGCACTTGCCCGCTAGCCAAATCCACAACCGGGATGATCCGGTCCGCACGTTCGTGGGCAACTTCCGGGGGCACGTACGTGCGCCCCGAAAAATCGTGGGACCGCGCTCCCGCACACGAAGCCCGCGAGTCGCCGCGGGACTTCATACGGCGCTTCTCCAAGAGCCGCACCGAGCTCCCCATCGTGGCACGGTCCGAGATCGTGCATGCCTTCCTCGAGGGCACCACGTGCGGGACCTCGTGCGGGAGCCGGGACGCGGCCGGCCTACGGACTCCAACGAGCCGTTTGACATCGCCACCGGCTTCGCCTCCGGAGAAGAGGCCGTGGGGGCGATCTTCGACGGCAAGAAGGGCAAGCGCTCGGAGGACGCGCCCGCGGAGGGCAGCAAATCCAAGGAGCCCCACCGCAACGAATAGCGGGGCAAGAAGGGGAAGAAGCCGCGTCGCGAGGCGCGCGAGCAGGGGCGCGACGGCGGCAATGCCGAGGCCCTTGCTGTTGACCCGGCTCGATGGGGCCCTCGACCGGCCCCTCGAGGCCCGGGGGTGTTCGACGACATGCTGAAAAAGCCATGTCCTTACAACAAGACCCCGGTGAACCACACCCTTGAGCAGTGCGATATGCTCAAGAAGTTCTATGGCTGTGCCGCCGTGAAGGAGGCAGAGGCCAAGAAAGATGGAGGCGATGGCGATGCAGGCGGCTTCCCCGCCGTCGAAAATGTGTTCCTCATCTCTGGGGGGCCAACCATCGACATGTCGACCTGCCAGCGCAAGAAGGAGCGGCATGAGGTCCTCGCCGCGGAGAGGGCGCCTCCGTCCTTCCTCAATTGGTCGGAGGACGCCATCACCTTCAGCCGGGACGACCACCCAAACCGCGTCCCCAACCCGGGCAAGTACCCGCTGGTGGTCGACCCCATCATCGGGAAAGCACGGTTCTCGAAGGTCCTCATGGACGGAGGCAGCAGCCTCAACATCCTCTACGCGCATACGCTGCGCTTGATGGGGATCGGGGCCGGGACCACCGCGGCCCAAAGACGAAGCCATTCCATGGCATTGCGCCGGCAAGGAGTCCGGCCCCTCGGGCGGATCGACCGCCGGTTTGGTTTGGCACCCCGAAGAATTTCCGCAAGGAGACCCTCACCTTCGAGGTGGTGGGGTTCAAGGGGGGCCTACCACGCTATACTTGGGCGACCCCGTTACGCCAAATTCATGGCGGTCCCCAATTATACCTACCCGAAGATGAAGATGCCGGGACCAAACGGCGTCATCACCGTCGGCTCGTCCATCGAGCACGCATTCGACTGCGACGTCGAGTGCGTAGAACACGCAGAGGCACTGGCGCTGGATGAAGCGCTGGTGAACACTTTGGAGAAGATGGTCAACGAAGACCTCGACTCCGCCGCCAAGCACGCCGGCACCTTCGAGGCCGCGGAGCAGACCAAGGGGGTCCCCCTCGACCCTTCAGCCCCCGAGGGCAAGGCGTTGAGCCCACATAGGAAGTGGTGCTCGTCGACTTCCTCCGCGCCAACGCCGACCGTTGACGCGAAAAGTGCACTCAACGCCAATCACACAAGCAAGCCGAACAAAGTTGGCTTCACACGCGCGAAGAGCAAAATGACGTGCCGATCAATTTTTCCCGAAAATTAACAAAAGATAAAACATGTTAAATACCAAAGCTTGGAACTTGCCGGGTAGTACCGCACAGTTCCATATTTGCGGCCAAGAAGCCAAGCAAGATGACACGTAGCTATGTAGAGCTATCCACCGCGTGATACGATTCATATGAAAAACGTACCACTTTCCACAAACGAGATCTATCCACCGCATGATACAATCTAAATATGGAAAGCTAAAAGCATACATCACTTAAGACATAAACAATGCACGTGTTCTACTCGTGAAAATATAACCGAATACGGCTAAACAAAGCCGATCCAGGGTCCATGAAGAAGAAACAAACATTACCACGTGAATAAATCTATCGACCGATTTGGGAAACTAATCCACCGGATGACTAGCTCCAAAGACCCCCAAAAACTCGCATCTACCGCATGATACCCGGTTCTTTCAAGATTTATACGAACATGGCAAGCTTGAACCCACAACACGTAGCAACCCGGATCGATTCGGTTTCGGCTATCGGAAAGCCCTAGATCCACGCGTCAAAACACGAGACTTGCTCGAACAAGGATCACAAAAGAGATACAGACCGATCCAAACCCATCTAGATTGGGCAAAGATGTGTTACATGAATTAAAACATAAAGTAAAACTCATGATAACACGGGATAACTTAATGAATCTATTGGATCTTGCCAAAATCCAATAGAGCCGATAACTAGCTTCAAGCCAGATCTTAGCCTACCGCATGGCTCATGATCTAACCAGAAACCCTCTTGAACCAAGCTTGAATCTACCGCATGACACGAAGCATGGTAACAAGACTACTTGCATCAAATCTAAATCCACCGCATGATACTAGACCGATACAAGGTTGCCGGTACTCACGGAGGTCGACGGATCGATTGGCCCTCTCGAAGAACTCGACGACACGACAAAGACTCTAGGGTTTGGCTTAAGGCCGGTGTGTATTGAGGAATGATCGTTTTTTGTTACATACATTCGGGGGTAGTATTTATACCCTCGTCAAGTACAACCGCGAATGGATTCATTGCCTAACTAAACTTGATCGCGTATCCATCCATTCGTTTCCCCGATTGAGCCACGTCACCGTCCAATCCCGCAAAATCGGCTCTCTTGTTCTTTTGCCGAACCGGAGCGGATAGCCGACCGCATCCTTTTGCCGAAAATCTCTCGAAAACATCCTTCCTTCCATCGGACGGACTCTTCTTCAAACCGGACCCACATGTCGGACTCCTTACCAAATTTTGGTGTTAACACATGCCCCTTCAATTGTGGGATAAAAGTAATTTTGTTCAACAATTGACTCCAGCCACGAATCGTCAACATCTGTTCTTCGCAATCCGCCGGAATCTTCGTCCAGATCTAACCCTAGATCCCCTTGTTCTGAGCTCGAACCTCCAATGGCAACTCAGAACCAAGCTGCTCAGGTAAATTCATCCCCCACAAACCTTGTTCGGCATTAGGTTTTCAATTTTACCTGAGATTTTCCTTTTCCGCTTTCCTCCGGGACCTTCTCTCGCTCTTCTGATTCCTATCGAGGCCAATGCGCAGTCTTATTACCTTGGTCCTGTAGGGAATCCTGACCCTCGAGATTTTATTGCCGCTGAATCTCAGAGAATCCCCTTCAAGGCAGCTTTGTCTCCACCTCCCCAGTGGCAAGATGCGTTCAAGAACTGGCCTTTGCCCCCAATTGCAGGCTGGAAGACTTGGTATTGGAGGATTCTTACGGATAAAAGTGGATCGACCAACCCGGATGCTCTCCGCATCACGCAATGCTTGGAGTTATCCGTGGCTGAGACACCCAAGAATGAAGATCTTCTGATAGCCGCATGCCACTTCTGGTCAAATGGCGTCAACGCCTTCCTTTTTGGGCATGGCCCAATGTCTCCAACCTTGGCCGATGTATACATGATCACCGGCCTTGACATCACCGGGTCTGTCCCAGCCACGGGAATTCAAAAACTCTTCACGCCGGACGGGGGTAAAGCCGGGGGAACGGCTACAAGAATTATATCTTGAAGCACATGAGAGACAATCCCCTTGGCAATGTTGAATACAGAGCTTTTCTGAACATGTGGCTGTGCAGGTTCGTTTTCTGTGGTAAAGCCAACGAGCCTACTTTAAACCACATTGCAATGGCGACTCATCTGGCCAGTGGCAATCGCCTTCCTCTGGGAAAATTCTTCTTGGGCAGCGTTTATCATATGCTTCATCAGACTGTCACCCAAATGTACACCAGTCAGAGGATAACGTGCGTCAATGGCCCTTGGTGGTTTGTTCAAATGTGGCTGCAGCTCCACATGCATCAAATTGTTGGTGTCGATTTGAACTTCAGGTTCTTCCCTTTGTCCAATCACCCCGAAGGAGAACCTCAAGCTACCAGAGGATGTCAAAACTACGGAGAAGCGGCTTCAAGCTTGTTTCTATCCAGACGAGACATCGGCCCGGCTCTTCGAGTTGTTCTTCAAAGGTTTCCCCAATCCTCTTTGGCTTCCTTATCCGGGCAACGACACCTTGACCTTCCCTGTTGAGTTTTCCTTTGAGCCCGGCCATCAAGATGGGAGATTCTTGGAGATCCTTAATATCATAATCCGCCCATGCATACTACCGGCCGAGTTCAATGGAGGAAGGCTGAATGTCAGCACTTATGAATACTATCAGCCTAATGTAATGGCCAGGCAACTTGGATGCGGCCGGATGCCCCCAAGACTGTTCCTGCATGAATTCCTCAAACCCAGGGAGGAAATCAAAGAAGCGATGCGGGCGGCAGAGTTTTCAACTATGTGTGCGGTCCCCTTCGTTTACACATGTCCTTTTATGCCCACAACCATAGCTCACCCCACCTTCAACTCCGGTGGCAAGAATTTCATGACCATATCTTCAGTGAGCCTGTTCATGTATTCTGTGCAGAATTGGTGCCTGACTTTCTGCCGACTTCAGAGGTAACACAATGAGCCCTTGGATCAAACATTCCCTCTTTATTCATGGTCCTGACCTTCATCTTTTGTCCACAGAACACAGTGCCTGCCCCTCGAGCCAGGGCAATTGCTTACAATGCTGAAGGCCCAATTTCAGCACTGGGATTTAAATCCACCACTCTGCATCAACTAATGGCCAGGTATGCTACCACAGATCCCAGCCTTTCTAGCCTTGCTGCAGATAGGAGGCAAGGTCTGCATCTGATTGCCCCTCCAAGTGCTAAAAGGAGAAGGACTGTCAAGAAAGTGCTTGTTGAGGTAAACCCTTTTACTTTCTTGATTACCAGGTCACTCTGTTCTTGATGAATCATATCATTGTGCATTTCAGACCAGAGCCCAGCAGCCTTCAGAACCAATACACCGCCAATGCCCCATCTCTTCGGTATGACCTCTACTGTTCTTTCTTAAAGATGAGCACTGGCATTTACCCTTCCCATTTGACATTTGCAGAAGAAATAATAGAAGAGCAGCTTGTAAATGTCCCAGTGGTGCAGCAAGCAAGCCCACCAGGGGTTGAATTACCTATCCCGAGTGGAGATTTCATCTTCATCACCTTCGCGGAAGCAAGACATTCTCCAGAGATGAATCTCCTTGTTCAACCAAGTCCCTCAAGGGTGCCATCACCCGTCGGTCAAGCAGGAGAGGACAAACCCAACAGAGGCGGATCCAACTCCTCATCAACCAGAAACTCACGAGCTGCTGATGGCCGCATCAGCATCCCCCAGCGTGGAAGTTTCGGCTCTGCCTGGGGCATCTCCTGTGATCGCCCCCGCTCAAGAAACCAGCCATGAGGTATCCAATCCGCGCTTAATTTCGGTACCTCGATGTCAGCATTCTTAACTCAGCAATGTTGTTTCTCAGGATCAGGCTCCATCATCATCAAGCTTGCCATCGGGAGAGCCACTCAAGCGCCGAGGTGATGAAAGAAATAAACCCGGCCGCCGCCGGATGAAGTGTTGCCCAAACTTAAAGAAATTGCGGCACTGGCTAGAAAAAGATGTTCGGGATCGGTTTAATGATCTCCATCACTTCGAAGAGATGTTTGAATCGTCGGTCAAGAACTTCCTAAAGATATCCGAGCTTCTCTATCATCTGTCTATAGATTAGAAGCTTTTTATGCACCCGTAAGGCGCGCTTTGAGAAAATTGCGCTCCCGCCCGCCATTGAAAAGAGGAAAACCGATCCGAACATGCCATGAATGGGGCCCAATCCCAAGCGAGAGGGCCATAAAGATGCATTGGCTAACCCGCAAGCTTCCTACGATCCGAAAGTTGCCAGGAAGGCTGCTCTAGAGGCAGAACTGAGAAGCCTATCAGCAGAGATAGAGATTGACAAAGAGAAAATAGCCGAACTTCCTGGATTGATAGCAAAGACCCAAGCGGAAGTAAAATCGGCTATCACCAAAATAGAGCAATGTGATGCAGAACTCACTGACTTATCCGGAGCCCAAAAGGATTGCCAAGAGCTGCTGGACAATTCCCATTTGATAACATCCAATGCTCGTCGTGTACTTGCCAAACTTTTGAATGCCTGAATGTCCTTATTGATGTATAACTGAATTGGTCGTTCTTGTAATATCTTCTTGTGATCTGTTTCCTTTCTTCTGCGTACTTTCAGATGTAATGCTGAACGACCCATTCGGTAGTGAAACGCCAATTCCCGAACGGCACTTTGATTTTCTTTAGCCGAACCCATCAATCTGCACGCGGTTCGGACCCTAGAACTCCAAGCGACCCCCCGGCGAGCCGACCAAGGAAACCTTTCCACCTTCCGATTTTCTTGGGATATGCGCCACGATCCACGACCACGACTCGAAGCCACGATTCATTCTCGCCGAGGCCTATAAATGTTACCATAGGTGCCCCTAGCTCTCTACCGGGCTTTCTAGCTCTCGAATCTTTGCCAATCTTTAGCCCTCTCGCAAACAAGTGCACATCCCAAACCACAATGGTGCGCCGCCTCAACCGCCGCCATGCCTCCGACGAGGCCGAGGGGAGCAGCGCCAATGCGCGCAGGCGGTGATGATCGTCGATCTCTCCTCTTTGATTCTGTTCTTGATCTTCTTTTGCCTTGACGATCATCCCCCTTTTTTCAGATTGATTCAGTGGAATCCGCCTCGTGCGCCGGCCAATCAGCCCCTGCCAGATGACTCTTCGGAGTCTGATGGCCACTCCCCGGTACCGTACGGGGAAGAAGACGCCATCCGCTTCAAGGAGGAGCTAGAGACGTCCCGTCGCGAGGCCGGAGGACGTCTCCAAGAAAGCGAGGGCGTGGCCGAGCTAGAATGGGAGGACCGGCGCAAGCGGCCGGAGGCCATTGACGGTATGGCTCTGAGGTTGATTCTTGATCTAGCCTGGCCTCTGATGCTAATCTTTCCTGTTTGCTCTTTGCAGCCCGCGATGCCGAGCTCGACCAGCTAAAGGCGCTGGTAGAGCAATTGGCCGAGAAGGTGAATGCCCGCGGCAACACGCCGGCGGAGCGCCTGGCCGCGGTGGAGCACCGCGTTGACGAGGTGGCCGTCCATGGCGTTCGTTTGGGCACCACCTTGGGCCTGGCTGCGATGGCGACGCATACGGACGTCGACTATTCCACCAGGCCGCGTGGCTTCCAGGGCGGCGCGCCGGAGGACATCGACGAGATCGAGCTCATCCTGGAGCGCCTTGACGGCCACGGCGACGCCATTGCCGAAATTACCCATCCCCAATCTGTGTTGAATAGGCTCTTCGACTAGATTGTACTAGGGATGTGTAAATATCGGCAATAGATGAAGGACTTTTGAATTCCGCACCTTTTTGTTCGCGATGACTTCCTTTGCATTTTGCATCCGTGAATTTTGTTTTCTTTGAATGCATCCGGAACTACCTTCGACTCGAACGCGCGAGAACAACTCGCCCCTTGAATCATACTTTCGCTTCTTCCTCCACACCTTCGCTTCCCACCTTCTCGGGGACACGACCATCGGGGTCGTTAGATGTGATCTCGCAAGAAGCGCTTGTAATGTAGTATTAAGCTAAGGGCAATGCATCCGAGCACCGGCCATTTTCTCTTGTTCATGGATTTTGTTCGAAGGCGGCCTCATTCTCGAGCGCCGGCTATCTTTTGTGCCGATGTGTGTAATCATCGATCGATCTCAATGCTAGGATAATATTTCTTCGATATCTTACATTTATCGCAGCGGAAAACTCTTCCCCTAGCAAAGTTTTCAATATGTATGCATTACCAGGAACGCATCTGACCACACGAAAAGGCCCCTCCCAGTTAGGGGACCATTTGCCGAATTCACTGTATTTAGTTCCAATCGGCAATAGTGCTTTCCAAACTAGATCACCTTCTGCGAATTGCCTTACTTTCACCTTCTTGTTATAATATTTGGCGACTCGCAGCTTGTTTTTCTTGATGTTCTCCAGGGCCCTGAGACGGATCATATGCAAATCTTCTAACTCATCCATCATTAGGCCACTGTACTTCTTGGAGCTCAACTCGTTTTGCAGCACTACTCTCCTTGAATCTGATTGTATCTCCCAAGGCAGGATTGCATGATGCCCGTAAACCAACTCGTAAGGAGAGGTCTTTGTAGCTCCATGGGGGGCCATTCGGTAAGCCCACAGCGCTTCACTGAGTACCGAATGCCACCTCCTTGGCTTCTGATCGATCTTCTTCTGTATCAGCTTGATCATGATCTTATTAGAAGCCTCTGCTTGGCCATTAGCTTGGGCATAATATGGAGAGGAGTTAAACAATTTGATTCCCATGCTTTCGGCAAAATCTCTGAACTCCAATGACACGAATTGTGCCCCCTGGTAAGTAGTAATCATCTGAGGGATCCCAAATCGATAGATGATGTGTTCCTTGACGAACTCGACCATGTTCTCTGACGTCACCTTCTTCAGTGGGATTGCCTCGACCCATTTGGTAAAGTAATCTGTAGCCAAAAGCACGAACTTATGCCCCTTGCTAGACGGCGGATTAATTTGGCCAATCAAGTCTATACCCCGGCCCCCGAATGGCCATGGCTTGATGATGGGATTCAATGCCGATGCGGGGACCCTTTGAATATTCCCGAACCTGCGGCAATCTTGACAACCCTTGTAATACTCAAAGCAGTCCTCTAATATCGTCGGCCAAAAGCATCCAGGCTTGTCTAATAACCCATTTCATCCGATAGGCCGATTGGTGCGCTCCACATATCCCATCGTGCACCTCGCTCATCATGTTCTTGGCTTCCTGCGGACCCGGGCATCGTGGCAACACCCCATCTAATGATTTATAGAATAAATTATCATCCGAGAAGAACGAACTTGATTGCCTTGTACACGAGTTTCCTAGAGACTTTTCGGGATGGATCTTTCAAGTAGTCAATGATTTCTTTCCTCCAATCATCTTCTGCAAGGTCCGTCCCTAGTGCAAACACTTCTGCAGCAAACGCTTCTTGACTCTCTTTATAACCAGAGGCGCTCTGAGCCAGCCTGTTTGCTTCCTCGTTATGCTCTCTAGGAATGTGCTGTAGGGTTACCAATGGAAAGCCCTTCAAGATTTCTCTGCACTCCTCGTAGTAACTCCTCAGCGCTTCGCTCCTGCACTCGTATTGGCCGTTCAATTGCTTGATGACCAGCTCTGAATCTCCATAGATCTCAACTGAAACGGCCCCGCTTCTCTCAAATATTGAAGCCCTCGAAGTAGTGCCTCGTACTCGGCCTGGTTATTTGTGACGGTGGGTTGTATAGGAATGGCGAATTCAAACATCTCACCTCTCGGGGGCGAAATTAGTAGGATCCCTACTCCCCCACCTTTGCCACATGATGACCCATCAAAAAAATAAAGCCCAAGGGGTCATTTCTAGTAGATCAATTGACGGGTCACGATGTTCGGTTATAAAATCGGCAATGACTCGACCTTTGATGGCTTTTGCCGATTCGAACTTCAACTCGAATTCGACAACGCTAAAATCCATTTGCCAATCCGACCATTCAAAATTGGCATAGATAACATATGCTTTATCACATCAAACTTTGAGTATACGGTGCATTCGGCATTCAACAAGTAGTGCCGAAACTTTGTACACGAGTAGTACACGCAAAGACACGGTTTCTCTATAGCCGAATACCTCGGTTTCGGGATCAAGTAGTTTTCGGCTAAGATAAGCTACTACCCGCTCCTTTCCTTCGAATTCTTGAATAAGGGCCGATCCAATGGTTTGGGTATCGGCCGCCACGTACAACTTGAAAGGCTTGTTTAGCCGAGGAGGGACCAAAGACCGGCGGCTCCTTCATGTATTGCTTGATCTCATCAAAGGCCTTTTGTTGTTCGTCGCCCCATGTGAATTTCTCGATCTTTCTTTAGCTTCAGCAATGGAGAGAATGGCAACACCTTCGTGATAAATTTGAGATGAATCTTCTCACGAAGTTGATCTTGCCGAGCGTTGATTGCAATTCCTTGAGGTTGGTTGGAGGAACGACTTCATCAATGGCTTTCATGCTCTTTTTGCCAACTTCGATTCCCCCCTCGTGGACCAAAAACCCCAAGAACTCTCCGAGTGATACCCCAAAAGCACACTTGTTTGGATTCATCTTCGAGACCATGTTTCCGGTGCACTCCAAGGTCTTCTTCACATCTTCCGGATGGGTGTCATGACTTAAGGACTTGATCACCACGTCATCAATGTAGATCTCCACGGCTTTGCCGATCAACTCATGAAAAATGTAATTCATGGCCCGCCGATAGGTTGCACCGGCATTTTTCAATCCAAACGTCATGACTATCCACTCAAATAGGCCTATATGACTAGGACATCCGAAGGCCGTCTTTGATATGTCTTCTATTGCCATGAAAATCTGATTGTATCCCGCGTTGCCATCCATAAAACTAATCACCTTGTGTCCGGCGGCGGCGTCAATCAACAAATCGGCAATAGGCATCGGGTATCCGTCCATGGGAGTAGCTGTTTAGGTCCCCGAAGTCTATGCAAACTCTCATTTTTCCATTCTTCTTATACACGGGGACGATGTTAGAAATCCCACTCGCATATCCGCACGGCCGAACGAAGTTTGCGTCAAGCAATCTTTCGATTTCCTTCTTCACATCGGCCAATACTTCATCCTTGTAGATCTTCCGGGGTGGTTGCTTATATGGTTTGAAACCAGGCTTGATTGGCAACCGATGCTCGACGATGGAACGATCCAATCCAGGCACCTCCGAGTAATCCCAGGCGAAGCAATCTTTATATTCTTTGAGAAGCTCAATTAAATTCCCCCTGAAGTCTGGTTGCAAGTTTGCACTGATGAACGTCGGCCTTGGCTTATCACCGCTTCCAATGTCAACCTCTTCCGGTTTATCGGCCGACATGAATCCTCGCCCTAATTTGCCATCGTGCCATCCACGGGGTTCTCCATTAAAAATTACTATAAGAGCCGACTGCTTGAATCGGCCGTTGGTCACCGCCGACGGGTTCAACGAGACCTTCTCCCCGCCTCTTTCCCCGAGAAGCAATCGATGCCTTGGTACTCCCGTAAGGCTGGTTCCATGTTGGCTACGCTCACGGAGTCGTTCGCATGGACGACCTCAATCTCATCATCCACCCACTGGATAAGTTGTTGATGCATGGTGGATGGGACGCGAGCAGCTTAGCATGAATCCGGCCCCGCCCAAGCGACGGGCCGTAGGCTCCTTTGCCCTCGATGACAAAGAAGGTGGTGAGCGGCGTCTTGGACCCGATCATCAAGTCCACGTGGGCGCATCCTTTGGTGTCCGAGGGGTTCCGGCGAAGTCGTTCAAGATGATGCTTGTAGGTGTCGATCGCTCGGGCCCATGCCAAGCTTCCCGAAGGTGGTGTACGGCATTACGTTGATCGCCGCGCCACCGTCGACGAACATCTTGGTCAATGGTTTGCAATTGACATACCCCCTCAAGTACGGCGGCCTCATATGGCGGTTCTTGGCCGGCTTGTCGAAGATGGCCTCGCTTGGTCAGCACCAGTTGCGCCATCATCCCCTCGGGCTGCTCGTCATCAAAAGAAGCTTCCTCCTGCATAACCCGGTTAGCGGGAGCCATGAACTCGTTCGGCGAGAAGTATACCATGCATGTAGGAGCCGAACGCTTCGATCCCTCCGGCTGGTCCTTGGGGCGCCACTTCTGCCTCGTCTGGATCCCGGCTTGTTTCATCTCGCGGTTCCTCAGGCGCTGGACCCGCCTCTTCTGGCTCCTGCGTAGGCCGGGCGGGCACCACTGCCCTTTCTGCCAGACGTGGACATCCTCGTCCTCTTCTTGATCACCCCACCTGAGATCGGCTTGGCGCTTCCCGGGATGATCGATGATTTCAATTTTTTGACGCCGATCCCCATTCGGGTGGATCCTTCCAAGTCTCTCGTGGACGGATCGGCGATTGGCGTTTCTCGCTCGTACTCAACGTATCCGTCGCCGCACTCGGGACGGTTCTTCAATGTGGGCGCTTTAGGCCTTCATTCCAAGGCGGTGCTCGAAGAAGGCGCATCCCCGTGTGCGCGCGCCGCTCGCGCGCGTGTCTTGCTCTTGGTCCCTTCTACGCGCTTCCTCTTCAGCTCTGCGTTGCTCCTCCTCGTGGCGACGCTTCTGGTAGCGCTCTTTCTCTATCTGGCGCTGCCATTTGTTGAGGAGAATGCGCGACGTCACCTTGGGTTTAGGCCTGGATGACTCCCCAATCTCGATGTGGCTCTTGAGCACGTGGGGTGCGTCGCCTTGCACTTGCTCCAGGGTCACCTGGCGTTCTGGGTCCACTGCTCCACCTTGCTTGGACCTGGCTGAGGTCAGGACCTTGACCTTCCCCTTCTCCTCGCTGTTATCGCATTGAGCGGAAAAGCCGAGCATGTTCGAGGAAAGGGGTGGCCATCCGGCTTCATCTTGTTATCGAACTTGAGGTGTCCCTCCCGGATAGCCTTACGGATCCTCATCCCGAAGACCCTGCAGCTTGTTGATGGAGTGTGAGTCCCTGTCATGGAAGCCACAGTAACGCTTCGCTTTAACTCCATCAGGCCGAAGCATAGAATGCCCCTCAGGCAGCTTAATTCGGCCTTCTTTCACCAAGAGCTCGAACAACTTATCAGCCTTTGTGATGTCAAAGTCGTAAGTCCCTTTGGTCTGCTTGACCCAACGCTGATTCATTGTCAAGGGCTCTTTACCCCACATGATTTCCGCTGCAGCTACCTCCAATTCGTCGTCAGAATCCTCGAACAGATCGGCTTTGTCCGAGAACCGGTTGTAGATGTCGCCGACGTCGTGCTGCTTGCCAAACTTGGGGTCCTTCTCGAGGCCATATGCTCGATTGCTCATCGGAGATAACTTTTGCGACAAACTCGGCCCAAATTCTCAAACTCCATCCCAAATAGCTTCTCGCGCACGGCCGGCAACATCCCGGCGACGGCCATATCGACGGCCTGATCGTCTGGCAAGTTCAATGAGAAGCACATGCCCTTGACTTCCCTGAATCTTCTAAGAAACTCCAGCGGTGTTTCGCTGTGCCTTTGCTTCAGGGTGGCGAGATCAATCAACTTCTTCTCAGAACTGCCGCTGAAGTAATGAGCGTGGAATTTACGCTCCAAATCCTTCCATCTGGCCACTGATTCAGGCGGCAGGGACGAGAACCACTGAAAAGCTGGACCCGTCAGTGAGGCGGGGAAGTAACGAACCCTGAACGTCTCTTCGGCCGAGCATTCCCCAAGCTGCATGAGGTAACGGGCGATGTGCTCGACCGTGCTTGTCTCGTCCTGCCCCGAGAACTTTGTGAATTCCGTCGGCGGCTTCACTCTAGGCGGCAAGAGCACGTTATAGTACCACTGCGGGGAACGGTGGCCCGTAGGCGGGGCCCTGCATCTTTGGCTTGAGGCCGAACCGATTCTCGCATCAACTCGGCCATCTTGCGCGCTAGGGCGTCATCTTCTTGCGCGCCGGCGACCGGGCGCGTACCCCCGGGTGCGGGAAGGCGTCGAACGCTCCGTAATTTCCCACTTCATGGTAACCACCGCCGTACAAATTCTTCCTCGGGAGCCGGTTGGGCGACGGTGCAATTCTCCGACCAGGGTCAAGTGGGGCCCCGGACGAGCCGAACGCTAGGTCTCCGTACGTAGGCCGGTACGGATTTGGCCGTTGCACGTGCTTACCTATGCTTTCTCGTGGTGGTGGCGGGATTGGTTGACTTCCCGAAGCATGCAACGGGGGCCGAACCGGTCGCCCCCCGCCGCCCGCGGAGGAGGTTGGAACGCTTGTCTTCCGGCGCTCCGAGGAGGAGGCCGCCGTGGCCGGCTCCGTAGCGGCGGCCGAGAGCTTGATTCACCGAGCTCTACGGTGCTCCTCCGGAAGGGCGCCTTCCCGAACGCTTGCTCCATGCCCGGCCAAAGATGGCCACCATCATCCGCCGGAGCGATCCGAGGAAGGCCTTGTTGTGCTTGGTGAGCATGTAACTGGCCGACTCTTGGAACACCCGCGCGCATTCCTCCTTTTCCCGCCGAGACGTAGCATCGACTTCTCCCGTAGCAAGCACTCTAGGCATCTCATTCTTTAGATATGGGACACCGCTTCGTTCTTCTTAATTGACGGCGGGCACTTCGCTCGAAATTGATCTACGACGTCTTGGGAGCTGCCGCCGCTGCTCCGAGAAAGATCTTCGAGGTCGACGTCCATAAGGTCCGCAATCTCGGGCATCTTGAATTAATTCGGCCGTTTGTCCCACCGGGCGTGCCAAAAAGTGTGTTGACGCGAAAAGTGCACTCAACGCCAATCACACAAAGAAGCCGAACAAAGTTGGCTTCACACGCGCGAGGGAGCAAAATGACGTGCCGGTCAATTTTTCCCGAAAATTAACAAAAGATAAAACATGTTAAATACCAAAGCTTGGAACTTGCCGGGTAGTACCGCAGACGGTTCCATATTTGCGGCCAAGAAGCCAAGCAAGATGACACGTAGCTATGTAGAGCTATCTCGTCAAAGAACCACAACCATTCGGACCATTATAAAGGGAAAAGGAACACCGCCGAATGGATGACGTAAGCATGACGACGATCGGTCTTTGTATAAACAAAGATGCAAGCATGAAGTTATGACCGATCCCCATGAGGATTAGCATTAAATAAAATAAGGTAAAGCACGGACATGATCATGCATTAAGCGAGCACGCATAGATCCAAAGCACTAGTCTACCGCATGTCTAGTTACTTTAAAACCCGTCGGGTACGATAACAAACAAATCTATCCACCGCATGATACGATTCGTATGAAAAACGTACCACTTTCCACAAACGAGATCTATCCACCGCATGATACAATCTAAATATGGAAAGCTAAAAGCATACATCACTTAAGACATAAACAATGCACGTGTTCTACTCGTGAAAATATAACCGAATACGGCTAAACAAACCGATCCAGGGTCCATGAAGAAGAAACAAACATTACCACGTGAATAAATTTATCGACCGATTTGGGAAACTAATCCACCTGGATGACTAGCTCCAAAGCAACCCAAAAACCCGCATCTACCGCATGATACCCGGTTCTTTCAAGATTTATACGAACATGGCAAGCTTGAACCCGCAACACGTAGCAACCCGCATCGATTCGGTTTCGGCTATCGGAAAGCACTAGATCCACGCGTCAAAACACGAGACTTGCTCGAACAAGGATCACAAAAGAGATACAAACCGATCCAAACCCATCTAGATTGGGCAAAGATGTGTTACATGAATTAAAACATAAAGTAAAACTCATGATAACACGGGATAACTTAATGAATCTATTGGATCTTGCCAAAATCCAATAGAGCCGATAACTAGCTTCAAGCCAGATCTTAGCCTACCGCATGGCTCATGATCTAACAAGAAACCCTCTTGAACCAAGCTTGAATCTACCGCATGACACCAAGCATGGTAACAAGACTACTTGCATCAAATCTAAATCCACCACATGATACTAGACATGATACAAGGTTGCGGTACTCACGGAGGTCGACAGATCGATTGGCCCTCTCGAAGAACTCGACGACACGACAAAGACTCTAGGGTTTGGCTTAAGGCCGGTGTGTATTGAGGAATGATCGTTTTTTGTTACATACATTCGGGGGTAGTATTTATACCCCGTCAAGTACAACCGCGAATGGATTCATTGCCTAACTAAACTTGATCGCGTATCCATCCATTCGTTTCCCCGATTGAGCCACGTCACCGTCCAATCCCGCAAAATCAGCTCTCTTGTTCTTTTGCCGAACCGGAGCGGATAGCCGACCGCGCATCCTTTTGCCGAAAATCTCTCGAAAACATCCTTCCTTCCATCGACGGACTCTTCTTCAAACCGGACCCACATGTCGGACTCCTTACCAAATTTTGGTGTTAACACCGACATCTTCGCGTGGAGCCCCTCGGATATGCCAGGCATCCCGAGGGAAGTCGCCGAGCACTCCCTTGACATCCTGCCAAACGCCCGCGTCGTGCAACAACGGCTCCGCCGCTTCGACGAAGAACGACGACGGGCAATCGGAGCGAGCCGCGGAAGCTTCTCGAGGCTGGATTCATCAAGGAGGTGTTCCACCCAACGTGGCTAGCAAACCCCGTGCTTGTAAAGAAAAAGAATGGGAAGTGGCGGATGTGTATAGACTACACTAGTCTTAATAAAGCATGTCCTAAAGTTCCTTTTACTTTGCCACGCATTGATCAGATCGTTGATTCAATGGCTGGGTGTGAATTGCTTTGCTTCTTTGATGCTTACTCCGGGTACCACCAAATAAAGATGAAGGAGTCCGACCAGCTCGCAACTTCATTCATCACACCGTTCGGGACGTTCTGCTACGTCACGATGCCATTTGGCCTCAGAAACGCGGGTGCAACATACCAGCGTTGCATGCAGCACGTTTTTGGGGATCACATCGGGCGGACGGTCGAAGCATACGTGGACGACATCGTCGTAAAGACCAGTAAGGCGGACGACCTGGTTGGCGACCTTGGCGTCGCGTTCGGCTGCCTACGGGCCAATGGGGTCAAGTTAAACCCCGAAAAGTGTGTCTTTGGAGTGCCGCGGGCCATGCTCCTGGGATACATTGTCTCCCAGCAAGGAATCGAGGCCAATCCTGAAGAGGTTGCGGCCCTCGAACGAATGGGTCCGATCTGGGACCTCAAAGGGGTGCAGAAGGTGTTGGGGTGCCTCTCCGCCTTGAGCCGCTTCATCTCGCGGCTCGGCGAGAAGGGCCTGCCCCTCTATTGCCTCCTCAAGAAGCACGAGCGCTTCTCCTGGACCACCGAGGCCCAGGATGCGCTCGACAAGCTGAAGGCGTCTCTAACGCACGCCCCGATCCTCACGCCGCCGCAAGACGGCGAACCCTTGCAGCTCTATGTAGCCGCAACCACCCATGTGGTCAGCGCCGTGATCGTCGTGGAGCGCACGGAGGAAGGGCACGCCTTGCCTGTACAGCGGCCGGTTTACTACATCAGCGAGGTCCTGTCAGACACGAAGACGCGCTACCCCCAGGTCCAGAAGTTGTTGTACGCGGTAGTCCTTGCGCGGCGCAAGCTTCGCCACTACTTCGAGGCCCACCCCGTCACGGTGGTTTCCTCCTTCCCACAAGGGGAGATCATCCGCAACCCCGACGCCGCGGGCAGGATCGCCAAGTGGTCCGTAGAGCTGATGGGCGAGACGCTCGCCTACGCCCCGCGCAAGGCCGTCAAATCCCAAATCTTGGCGGATTTCGTCGCCGAATGGACGGACACGCAGCTACCGCCGCCGCAGATCCAAGCGGAGTGCTGGACTCTGTTCTTCGACGGCTCGGTGATGAAAACAGGGGCGGGCGCGGGCCTGCTCTTCGTGTCACCCCTCGGGGAACACATGCGGTACGCGGTGCGCCTCCACTTCCCCGCGTCTAACAATATGGCCGAATACGAGGCCCTCCTCTGCGGCCTCAAAATCGCCATTGAGTTAGGCGTCAAGCGCCTCGACGTGCGGGGGGACTCGCAGCTCGTGATCGATCAAGTCATGAAGAACGCGAGCTGCCATGACGACAAGATGGAGGCCTACTGCAAAGCCGTGCGAGCCCTCGAGGACAAGTTCTACGGCATCGAGCTCAACCATGTGCCTCGCCGGTACAACGAGGAGGCGGACGAGCTCGCCAAGATTGCGTCCGGGCAGATCACCGTCCCCCCGAATGTTTTCGCGCGCGACGTCGCTCAACCCTCGGTCGTCTTGGAGCCCTACCCCTCGAGTCACGACGAACACTCGGGGGCTCCCTCGAATCCAGCGGGTGCGGAACCCATGGACGAGGACCCCTCGAACGAGGCGTACGTGCTCTCCCTCCTCGAGGGGTACGGCTCCCACGAGGCCGACGTGATGGACATCGAGCCGGCTCCTGCCCAAGAGGACTGGCGCGAAAAATACATCGCCCGGATCGCTCGAGGGGAACTCCCCGCGGACCGGGCCGCGGCCAGGCGCATCGCCAGGATGGCCAAGTCTTTTGCCCTCGTTGACGGCGAGCCGTACAAGCGCGCGCGCCTCCGCATCCTACGGCGGTGCGTGCCCATTCCCGAGGGGCGCGAGCTCCGCGGGACATCCATGCGGGGATCCGCGGCCACCACGCCGCGCCCGCACCCTCGTCGGCAACGCGTTCCACCGGGGCTTTTGCTAGCCCACCGCGGTCGCGGACGCCGGCCGAGATCGTGCGCACCTGCGAAGGGTGCCGTTCTACGCCCGCAAGTCCAACTTACCCCGCCCATGCCCCCGTACCATCCCCGTAACGTGGCCATTTGCCGTGTGGGGGCTGGACATCGTCGGGCCCCTGCGAAAGGCGCCCGGGGGCTTCACCCACTTGTTGGTCGCGATCGACAAATTCTCCAAGTGGGTGGAGGTGCGCCCCATCACGAATCTAAGGGCGAGCAAAGGCGGTAACATTCTTCACCGACATCGTCTACCGCTTCGGAGTGCCAAACTCCATCATCACCGATAATGGGTCCCGCTTTACGGGCCGGAAGTTCTTGGAGTTCTCGCGACAAGTTCCACATCCGTGTGGATTGGGCAGCCGTGGCACACCCACGTACTAACGGCCAAGTAGAACGTGCCAATGGCATGATCTTACAAGGCCTAAAGCCCGAGAATTTTCGACCACCGAACAAATGCGGGCGAAAATGGCTCCAAGAGTTACCGGCGGTTGTGTGGAGCCTAAGGACCACCCCGAGCGAGCCACCGGGGTTCACCCCGTTTTTCCTAGTCCACGGCGCGGAGGCCGTCCTCCCCACGGACTTAGAATACGGTTCGCCCGGGGTTCGAGGCTATGACGAGGATGCCGGCCGGCGAGCCCGCGAGGACTCGGCCGGATCGGTGGACGAGGCACGCCTCGTGGCCCTGATGCATTCCGCGAGGTACCAACAGTCCCTCAGGCGCTACCAAGCACGCAAGATACGCCGGCGGGATTTCAGTGAAGGGGATCTGGTCCTAAGGCTACGTCAAGACAACCGAGGGTGCCATAAGCTATCGCCCCCATGGGAGGGACCCTACATCGTGGTGATGGTACTCAAGCCCGGCACGTACAAGCTGGCCAACGAGGACGGTGAAGAGCTCACCAACGCTTGGAACATCCAACAGCTACGTCGTTTCTACCCCTAGCTAGGACTCCCAAGCATTTTTTGTTGTAAAAATCATATGGCCAACGCCCCAGTTGGTGACAACTATGTAAACGCCTCAAGTCTAATGGAAAGGGCAACTCGGCTTTCCCCTGAAACCCAAGTTACCCTCGGGGGCTACTGCGGGGGCACCCGCCCCCCAAAATGGTCCCATTTTTGCGCAAAAATAAAAAACAACTCACACGCGCTAAGTTTGTTTCCTACTTCAACCTCGAGCAACGATTCGAACAGGGTGCAGGCGGCCTAGCGGGAGGAGCCGCGAGTTAGAGATAGCCTACGCCGCGAGGATACGGCCCTTCTCTCTCGCCTCCAACCTAGAAGGCCCCCCGCGAAAATCGAACTCCCCTAAGTAAAATCTACTCAGGAAGAAGGAGAAACAAAAAAGGGCAATAAGCAAAAGATATCATTTCATGTTTACGACTGAGATAATGTGCTTATTTACAAGGCCGCATGGCCAGAATACTGATGCACGAACAAAAAACGGGCCTAGCGCCCAAATGTCTTCAGGCGGGTGGAGTGGCAGCGTCAGCAGCCTCCGGGAAGAGGAACTCCTCGAAGGCTTCGGCGAGCGACCCGGCGGCGTCGGCGGCGAGCGCATCCACACGCTCCATCGCTACCTCGTCCTCGACGCCCTCGGGAACGATGTAGCCCTCCGCCAGCGCCTCGAAGTTGACCTCGTAGTGGGACCACACCACTCCGAGGGCCTTCTCGGACGCCCCGGATGCGGCGCCCGGCGCATCCGCTCGGTGACGTGACCGCCAAGGGCGCGTAGGAGACCGGCCGGCGAGCCGCCGGACCGTGCTTCGCCCTCCTCCACGGCTCGGCAGGTCTCGAGGGCCGCACCGCGCGGCTCCCGCAGCTCCTGCTCGGAGGAGTTATAGGAAGCCTGCAGCGCCTCGGCCCGCTCAGCTGCGTGCCCCAGGGCGGTGCGTAAGCCTGGAATCGCCAAGACAAGAAAGAAATCAGAAAGGGGGATGCGAGCCCTCTAACAGAAAAACCAACAAGGCAAGAGTCAAACAGTGGCTCACCTTCGACTTCTTTCCTCTCCATCTCGAGAGCGCGGCGCTCGGCCTCGACTGCCAGCTCGAGACGCTTGATGGCCTCGCCCTGCTCCTGGAGGGCCAGCTCTTGGTTTGCGCTCGCAATGCTGAGCACAATGAGCTCGCCCTCGGTCTTGGAGAGCTTGTCGTCCCGCTCCACCAATGACTTCTGCGCCGCCTCGCGAGCGACGCGCTCCTGCTCCAGCGCCGTCCGAGCGTCGATGAGGGCGGCTCGCTCTCGCCGGAGCCGCCCTTCGGCCCCTTGGCGGGCGGTGCTCTCTGCGCAGGAGCCGCTCCTCGCCGGCGACGAGAGCCGCGGCCTTGGCGTCGAGGGCGGCCTTCAAGTCGTCGGCCTCCTTGGCCCGCCGCTCCGGCCCCGCGCGCCCACTCCTCGGCCGGCGCGCCGCGCCTGCGCCCCCTCGAGCGACGAGCGAAGCTCCCGGTTCTCGCCGCGGACGTTGGCCACCTCCGCCTCCCAATTGGTTGCCAGCGTCCGCATCTTCTCCAAGTCCGAGCGCGCGCCGCCACGCACCTCATCACGATCGATGAGGGCTGTGCAGACCCGCTCGAGGCTCGAGCGGCGCGGCGGGTCCCCGCCTCGAGCTCTCGGGGAGTTCATCGCGCCGGGCCATGGCCGTGTACGCCGCCCACTGTCCGGGGTCCTGAGGGCATCGGCAAGCGCGTCGAAAGCGCAGCACCGCTCCAGGAGCTGGTGGACCTCGGCGTTCACCGGTCGAAGACGTCATACTTGTCGTGGGCGCGGCGCTCGAGCTTCTGGCACCCACAAATCAAAACCCGTAAGCACTACGACACGGAGGCAAAGACACAAAAACGAGAGATGGAAGAAAGCGAGCAACCACGCCCCTACCCGGAAGACGCGCCATGCAGGGGCCGCCATGGACCCGCGGCGCCTCGTTCGCCGCGCGGTCGAGCGTGGCGCCGTGGCTCCCGGAGCTCGCCCCGAGCTCCTGCTCCCCCCGGCGTCGGCAAACGCGGGGGGATCGTCGACGGCCCCCTCCACCGGGCGGGGTGGCCGGCGCGGGAGGACGAGGCCTCGGCACCGTGTCCTCGGTCCCCCGCCACCATGTGCCCCTCGTGCCGCCTCACGAGGGCCCCCTCCCCGGGGCTCGGGGGAGCGTGTGGGGAAGCTAGCCCACCGATCCCACCCGGCGGCGGGGAGTCGTCATCCGGGACCTCCACCACCTCCGCCTAGGAACCGGCGGCGGGCACAGCCCTTGCACCGCCTCCACCGGCGCCTCCACTTGCGCATCCGTGGCCGCGGGCGTCGACGCGGCGCCACGGCCACCACCTCCGGCCGCGCCTCGCGACCACGGGCGCCGCCACAAAGTTGCACCCGCTCCGCCTCCTCCGCGGAACCGGTGCCACGGACCGCGCCTCCGTAGCAACGACCTCCGCGGGCCGCACCTCCGCCACGACCGCCGCCGTGGGCCGCGCCTCGCCACGGCCGTGCCGGCCGCTCCTCGGCAACCACCGGCTGCGTCGTGGCGTGCCGATCCGCCGGTCGAGGCCTCGGGGCCCCGGCCCGCGCCCTCGCGAGCTCTCGCCCGCCGTCGCCGTGCTTGCCCCCCGCCCGCGACGCCCTCGACGAGCGCCGCCAGGTGGGGATGGACGCGTCCGTCCTCAGCACCTTGGCCGGTGCGAGGGGAGGCACAGTTGGCACCACCCTGCGCAGGCACAAATAGAGGGTTAGAACGCCTGATCATCAACAAATCAAACCAAGTAAGGGATCGAGCCCCTTACCTCGAGGAGGAAAAGGCGCGCTTCCTTTTCCTCGAAGCCTCAGCGGATGAGGCCGGCGCGGCCGGCACGCCGCGCCGCCGCGCCTCCCGACGGCGCCACCGCGCGCGCGGGCCCCGCGCCACGCGCAGCGCGCTTGCCGCACGCACGGGCGCGCGCGCCGCGCGCGCCCCCGTGGTGCGCGCGCGGCGCCTCCGCGCGCGCGCGCCGCCCCGATGTCGATTGCCGGCGGCGGGCGCCGTTGCGCCCCCCCCAAGCGATGCCGCCCTTGCCGCCGGGAGCCGGCTCCGGCGACGGGGGCAAGGGCTCCCACCGTCGAGGGGCCCCGCCCCTCGCCCTCTTCCCTATTCGTCCTCCTCCGAGGACGAGTACTCCTCGGTCCCCGGGGGAGGAGAGCCCCGCTCTTCGCGCCGCCGTACTCCGCGTTCCCGTCGCTCACGACGCTCGTTGTGCCGCCTCGCACGCTCCCTCCTCGCGCGCCGCCCGCTCCTCGCTCCCCGCCGCCGCGCCGCCCGACCAAGCGCGCGGGAGTCGGGGGGTGGGCGGAACGGACTTCGAGGCGGTAAAGCTCACCACTGCATACGGGAACATCAAGGACGCGTTAGGAGGCAGAAGCAACACCAAGAACTAAAACAAAATCAAGAATCACACTCACCGGTGGGCCGGCGGGGAGCATCTCGAGGTCCCATGGGGTCCCGGTCCGGATGCATCGGCATCCGGGTGTCGACGGCATTCCGCGCCCGGGTGAGCGCATACGGCCGCCCGAGGGGGTCGGGAGCATCCGCGACCTCGCCAGCTCGACGGGGTTGGCCACCTCCGTCATCTCGTAGATGCGGAGAGCGGCCACTCCATCGAGGCACGATCCGCCGGTGATGGAGGAAGGCGAGGACGCCCAACGCGGTCGGCCCTCGCGCCGCCGGGCTCTTCGGGCGGCCGGGACCGAGTCCTCGCCGCCTCCGATGCCGGGGCGTGGAGACCCCGTAGCCCCAAGAGCCGGGCTTCTCCTTGAACACCCGACCGGTGTAGGGGGGAGGCGGGGCTCGGCGTTGCGCAAGTAGAACCATCCCCGCTCCCGGCCCGGCGTTGTTCGTCGTCATGGTGCGGGGGATGTAGTCGTCCTTGAACCGCCCCCGGGGGGCAAGCGACATCCCGCCGGCGCGCACCGCGCGGCGGGTCCTCGGCTCCGTCGTGGGCTGCGTGAAGAGCTCCGCGCGGAAGAGGTGTACCCGAGCTCCCGGTTGATCGCGATCCCCGGTACCCCTCGCGGATGCCCACGAACGTGGCCGCCGCGAAATGGCGTTGGGCGCGAAGTTGTGCAGCTCCACGCCGTAGTAGTGGCACAGCGCCCGCATGAAGCGGCTCGCCGGCGCATTGAAGCCTCGCTCGTGGAAGCGGATAAAGCTCACCACGTAGCCTTCCGGCGGGTTGGGCGCGCGGTCCCCCGCCGGCGGCACTATCCACTCCGCCGGGCGGCCATCCTCGTTCGCCGCCAGCTGGCCGGCGGCGACCAGCTCTCCAAGGGCCAGCGGAGTCACCGTCGACCGCTCCCAGGCGTACGGGTCAAGGATCGTGAGGGGCGGAAGTGGTGCCATGAGAAGAAGGCAAAGGAATGCGAGAGCAAAGGACGAGAAACGGAAGAAGAGCTCTAATGGCGACACCGCACGGTGGCAAAGGCGAGGCGAAGACGAAGGCACAAGGGGCTGGAATGGCGGGGCGCTAAGGTAAAAAACCGCCGTCTCCCCCTCCCCTCAGATTTATAAGCCGCGGGCGAGCTCTCTGGGGCGGATGTCCCGCGCGCATTAACTGCAGGGAATCTTCTCTTCACGCCGACGAACGGGCCCCACCACGACCGCAGCGGCCACATCACCGCGGACGGGCCATCATCACAGCGAATACTAGCAGGGACCGAGGCAAGCGGTCACGTCCGCCTGCCACGCCGCCCACTACGCGCACGCGCGCAGCCACAACGCCTATAAAGGCGCGCCTGCGTTGCAAAACCGCAGCCTCGACTGTGAGGCATTTAATGACCGGGTCCCTTGCCAAGCAAGGAGAACCCTCGAGCGGGGCGAACCCCTGGCTCGAGACGAAGTCAGCCCTCGACGGGACATCGGCGTGAGAAGGTCGCCCGGGGCCTGCTTGAAGTAAAGCAGGCACCACGAGCACCCATGCCACGCAAAACCCTCGAGCGGCACGAGCCCCTGGCTCAAGACGATGTCAGCCCTCGAAGGGACATCGGCGTGAGAAGGTCGCCCGGGGCCCGCTTGAAGTAAAGCGGGCACCACGAGCACCCATGCCACGCAAAACCCTCGAGCGGCACGAGCCCCTGGCTCGAGACAATACCAGTCCTCGAAGGGACATTGGCGTGAGAAGGTCACCCGGGGCGCGCTTGAAGTAAAGCGGGCACCGTGGGTACCCATGCCACGCAAAACCCTCGAGCGGCACGAGCCCCTGGCTCGATACAATATCAACTCTCTAAAGAGGGGCATGTGCGTGAGAAGGTCGCCCGGCGCCCGCTTGAAGTAAAGCAGGCACCGCGAGCACCCATGCCACGCTGTGCTACCAACCGCCGCCTCGGGGGCCGGCTCGCCCGGACCCCTCGACGGCCTCAAACGCAAAAGACGGGGCCGCCCGGGCGCCGCCCCGCACGGCCCTCCGATCGGACGTTCGAAGCCCGACCCTCGACGGGTTCGAACGGGTGCCCGGCATCGCGAGTCGGGGACGACGAGGGCACGCGCATTCGAGCCGTTCCTCGAGCCCGTCGGCTCGAGGGTGCCCCACATGTCGTGTTCGAGAGCCGGCGAGGGCGGCTAGCCGGGGGGATCCCACCGAGGGAGAGCTTCCGCGCCCTCGGTCCCTATCGAACGGGACCGAGCCCCCACCTAGCAAACCCACGCAAGCGCTTCCATGGACGTGTCTCGCGGACCACGCGGCCTACCCTTATCGAACGGGGCATGGGCGTCCACTCGAACCACCCACTAGCGGCTCAAAGAGGAATCCGCAATTCGCGACCCGCTCGATGGGGGTTGCGGAAACCTCACCCTCCGTCCCGCGGAGGGACGGCGAGGGCACGTTAAGAAACAAGTCGTAAAGCTCTACCCGATCGCCTCGAACGGGCCCGAGCTCGGGGGGCTTAACGCACGGCTACACCTCCTTGCCCGCACCCGCCGGGAGAACGGGCGCCGGCGGCGCGTGCGTCACCGAAGCCGGGCCGAGACATCGCCGATGCGCGGTTGAAACATGTGCCACGCCCTCGACCGGTTCTCGCGGTTAACCCCTGCGGGAGCACCCACACTCTGCGGGGCTTCGGGGCTAGACCCGCGGGTCCGCTGACGTGGCCCCACGGAAAGCATTCGCAAAACAAGGAGGGAAGAATGTCCTATCAGTAGGTTCCAGCATCTGCGGGAGCCTCAATGGCAAACCCGCGGATGCTCGGGGGCTACTGTCGGGGACAGCCCTAGGGGTCCCTTTAAACAATGGGGAAATCCTCACATAAAACCTGCAACAAAACCAAAACACAGCTTGCCTAACCATGCAGGATACGGCCCACACAACAGGGACCCCGACGGCCCATCAAGGCGGCCTTCTTGGAGATCCCCTCGAGCAGGCTCCGCTTCGCTCGAGGATGCGCGCCCCCCTCGGGCGGACTCCGCCCCGTTCGAGGGGTAGCACTTCCCTCGAGCGGGCTCCGCCTCGCTCGAGGGTCCGGTCCCCCTCGAGCGGGTTCCGCCTCGCTCGAGGGTACGTCCCGCCCTCGACCGGGGTCCGCCACGCTCGAGGGCGCCCCTCACACGTGCGCCGGCCCCGTACACGGGCATTTAACGCCACGACACCGGCGGGACGGCGCCATCATGCGCCGGGGCTCGCGCCCGTGCCGCCGCACCAACTCCCCGGGGAGAAGCCCATCACCATCACCGTGGGAAGGGACCGTGCGGCGCGGCGGTGTCGGTCCCGTGACGCCGTGCGCCTGCTCCCGATGCGGCTAACGCGCCGAGCCCTCGAAGGGGGGCCGGTTGCACCCTCGATTCACTTTCTTGTGACCCTACGGGGGGTTAGGGTGGAGGCGCTAGGCCGGTGGAACACCATCCCCGCCACCGTAACGGCGTGGCCGCCGTCCCCGCGCGTCCGGGCGCACGCCACGCGCCGCCGCAACGACTCCAGCACTGTGAAGAGCGTTGGGAAGGGACGCCGTTTTACCTACTCCCCGTACTCCGTACGGGCCAACGTCGCACCTCCCTCGATGCCTATCGAGAGGACATCACCACCATCCGCCGTCCTTCTACCCTCGAACCGCCACCTTTGTTCGGGTACAAGGTAGGCCATCATGGCCGGATCGCGCGAGGATCGTCCGGACGGCCACCCACTCTCCAAGATAGCACGTCGTGCTTCCCCACGTAGCTAGATAGCGCGGCGCGCATGTAATGCGCCTCCCCCTTGATCTATAAAAGGGGGGGGGGGGGGCGAACCCCCCGGTCGCGGGGGGAGACGGACAGAACACACGGCACACCACGTACTCATTCTCCAATTCTCCCACAATATCTTCGCCCACTCCTCCGGGGACTTGGATGCCACGCTTCCTCTCCCGCCTTGCTTGTAGCAGCCCCACTACGGGCACCTCCGGTGCCGAGCAATACAGTGCCTTGAGCACGCCTCTGCTGGACGTACGGCCCCCTCGGCGGGAACCGGAGATAAATCCCGTGTCTCTCATTGCTTAGCATCGACCATTGAGGGATAGACCTCGGCGCTTTCTACTGGTTAGTGTCGGGACCATATTCCGCACCGACAAGTGGAGCACTATGACGAAGGCGTCTCTGAAGACAGCAGACGAGTTGACATCGATGGACTCGAAAAAGCTGGCTGCGCTGCCCTCGTCCAATCAACAAGGTACCTGGAGGGTATCCGACGCTACCACGACCGCAACGTCAAGGAACGCTCCTTCAATGTGGGCGATCTCGTCCTCCGTCGTATCCAGACACGGAAGGACTACACAAGCTCAGCTCCCCCTGGGAAGGTCCCTTCACCATAGCAAAGGTGACCGGGTCCGGCTCCTACTGCCTCCAGACACTTGAAGGCGAAAATGTCAACAACTCGTGGAATGTCGACCAGCTCTGTCGGTTCTACGCCTAAGTCTACACGACTACCCTAGGGGCTCAAGTCTACTCGACTACATCAAGACCCCTCCACCGTAAGCGGCCTCACGGTCCGGCTCCGGCCTCTGGGACTACTCCTCCGCTGTAAGCGGCCCCCGGGTCCAGGCACTAGTCTCGGGACTACTCTCTCCAGAATCCAGCCCATGCGGCTACCTACGGATCCTAGGCTGCGAAGAGCGACAAGGACTCTAGTAGCGGTCTACTGAGAGACCATGTACTCCTAGATCCAGCCTACATGGCTACTTATGGATCTACTACTGTAAGCGGCTACTCGCCATAGCATCACTTAGCCGTAGGCGGCCTTCGGGTCCTTGCGACTACTCTGTAACTACAGCCCTGGCCATCCAGGTGTACTTCTTCAGTAATAAAGTTTGATTGCTCATCAACTTCTTTACTGTCTACTTCCCTCAACGGGACTACTGCCGAGTACGACTACTCGCGACAACTCCACGATGGGACTCCGCACTCTGAGATCGCGACTACGAGTACTCATTGTTGGAACTTCTCTTCATTAATACTTAAACAATTTCATTACAATTGTTTTTGTACATCTATTGCTATGAGCTAACTATTACAGGACTACTGGAGATTAAGCTTATCGGCTACTTGCTCCACAATGGGCGCCATCTGCTCCAGCAGCTCCGCATACTGCTCGCCTGTACAGTTGGCGGCTAGCCCGCCAGCAACTACATCCACGGGCGCCTTCGGGAAGTAGGACTTCATGAAGGCCAGCACCTGGTTCGGGATCGACTTCGCCAGATGCTTCACGTAGGCCGCCAGCCGGCTGGGGGCTTCCTTCAATCGATCCACGAGCGGTGCTATCTTGGGGCGGCCAGGATGAGGCACCAAGAGTCTTGCGATAGGAAGCGCGGCTTCTTCAAGCTCCTTCAGCTGGGCCCACAGCGCCTCGTAGTCCTCGTTCAGCTTCTACAACGATTTGTAGCAGTTGACGAGGTCCCGATCGGAGGCAATACGAAGCTCCACGTGCTTGTCGCACTTGAAGGCAAGCTCCTTATAGTTTAGCTCGAGTACCTGGCGGGCCTCTTGCTCCCGGTAGAAGAGGTTCTTCAGATCCGTCTCTGAAGTCTTCAACCGCTCAACACAGGTCTCAAGCTCTACAAATGACAAGGCACAGTGGGTTAGAATACCTCTCGACCTCCAACAAGCACTCAACAAGACAAGTGGCGTACCTTTGTTCTTGTTGCGGAGTGACTTGTTCTTCCGCACAAAGTCGTTGCTCTTCGCCTGCATCTCCTGGATGTCGTTGTGATACTTGGTGAAGGCGATGTCAAGCTTGGACTGCATGGCGGCCGCGTGCTTCTGGGACTTCACGAGTTGGTCCTCCAGCTCCTCCGCCCGAAGCACCACGTCGCCGAATCCTTGAAGCGTGTTGGACTTCTCGCGGGACCTCTCCACGACGTCCTGCACATATAACACACATCAAATGGGTACTCAACGCTTATGGATTGACTACTCAGGAGTTACGACTACTCACCTTCATCCACTGCTCGGCTTGGCGGACTGCCTCTAGATGTCGAGCCACCGTTGCCGGGTCGACCAAGTCATCCGCCAGCAACTCGACCCCTCCGCGACTACTTGTGGCGGCTTCGGTCATCGACGCAGAGCGGATGGGCTCCGCGTCTTGGATCTCCGGGGCACGGACGACCACCTCCAGAGCGGGTTCTGGCTGTGCGGTGGCCTCCTCTCCTCCGGTCGCTACGGTGGCCTCTCCGGTGGCCTCTTCCATTAGCTCGGGGGCTCCTCCAGTAACCTCTTGAGTTCCTGGTGTCAACCTCTCCATGGGCACCACCGCGGGGATCTCGCTCCCTTCGACCTCAGCGCCTATCAACGAGAAGACAAGTGCATCAGCGTCATCTGACGACTACGACTACTCTTTGGGTGTACTATAGCCTCAGCAGAGTATTCACCTTCGACCACGCTGGCTTCGGGCAACGAAGCCTCAGCAGCCGGCACTTCAGGCTCCGCCCGGGGGGCGGGGAGCGGACTCCTCAGCGGGCAGCGCGGCTTCCTCCTCCACCACCGCTGTAGAGGGTTCATCCCCCTCCCAGTACAGATCCGTTGATTTCCTGCAGAGTACACAAGTTGGTTGTCAGTAAAGTTCGACTACTACATCAACTACTACTCGGGGAGATCCGACACTTACAAGCTTGATCGGACCACTGTCACGGTCGGGGCGCCGAGGATGCTGGCGATGTCCACCAGTCCACCCTCGGCGGGCGCCTCTTCTTGCGCCTCTGTGGCCGCTGCACCTTCTGCAGCAACAGCAGCGGGTGCAGTGCTCTCCTGCGCTTCCGCGGCCACCACTTCTTCCACAGCAGCAGCTGCGGGCTCCGTGCTCCTCTGAGGAGCAGAGGGCTGGCGCTCCATCTGCGCCAGTAATTCTTCAACAGTGGGGGCTGGGCTACAACTCCCAGCGGGTTCCCCCACCGTGTCCCACTTGCCTTCATCGCCCTGCTCAACGGGCTCCGTAGGCGGCATCTCCTGCAAGCAAGGAAAGTTCATCGTCAACGAGTGAACTCGAGACAAGAGTACTCGACTACACTACTCAAGACGGCTCACCTCTGGGGACGTGGTCTCGGTGTCCTTCAACTTCTTCGACACGCGGTTGCGGGACGCATTGCGCGGCTTCTGCGGTGGCGCGGCCAGACTAGCTTCTAGGCTAGTTGGTGGATCTTGCACGAGGGGGGACGTGAGGTAGGCCAGGACGGCTAAACCTCGACCGCAGCTGGAAACGGTCCTGCAGCGTCTCCTCGTCATCTTCCTCGTCGGACGTGTCCTCCACGACAACGGTGTCGTCTCCTTCGCCGACCTCCCGCCGCTCATTTGCCTTGGTCTTCCCCTCCTCTGGGATCTCGACTTCCTGAGGGGGCGGCGGAGGCTCGGAGACAAACTTCTTCAAGTCGTCCTGCAAGGCACAACTCATCAGCGCGACTACTCACACGAAATGGGTACTCCATGCGGGGTACGGCTACTTACCTCCTTCGGCGGGCGCGCGGCGGAGTACTTCGGGACGGGCCACGCCGTGTACCGTGGCATGTCCTTGAAGATCCGCGCCAGCCTGTCAACAATGTCGTTGTCGTCGACTTCGTCTCCAGGCATCCGCGACGTGTCGTCGTCGCCGGTGTACTCGAATCCTAGGGTGTCGCAAGCCATCCGTGGCTGCACCGTGCGCTTTATGAAGCTGAAGGCCACGTGCTCAGCCCTCAGCCCGGCTTTCCTTAGCGCCTTGATCCGCGCCAACAACTCGGGGAGCTGCATCCTCTCTTGCATCGTCGGCTCTGTGTTCCACGATGGGCGGTGCTTGGGCTGCTTCCCGCTCGACATCGGCAACCCTGGGTGGTGGTTCGTGATGTAGAACCACTTCGCCTTCCAATCTTGGTTTGAGTCGATGAGCTTGTACGAGAGGTACTTCTCGGCGGCGTTCTCCCGCATCTGGATTCCCGCTCCTCCGACTACCCGTGGGTTGCTGGTGCTCGGTTGCGGCTTCACCCGGAAGAACATCCGGAACAAGATCCAGTGGGGCTTCATCTCCATAAAAGCTTCACAGAAGTGGACGAAGACGGCGGTGTGGAAAATACCGTTGGGGTTGAGGTTGAGGTACTCGACGTCGTAGTACCCCATAAGCCCCTTGAAGAAGTTGCTCACCGGGAGCGGGAGTCCGCGCTCCGCGAAGCGCGCGAACATCAGGATCTCGTCTTCGCTCTTCTCCATCGAGTACGGATCCCTGGCGGTGGCCCTCCACATGTCCACCTCCTTCTCCCGAATGAATCCGCTGTTAAGGAGGGCCAGCAAGTCTTCGGTCTTCACTTTCGACTTCTTCCACTCGCGGTTCGGATCTGGCCGCGGTGGAGACATCGGCGGTGCTGCCCCTGCGGCAGATCCGGCGGCCTCGTCGCGGCCCCTCTTCTTCCCGCCGACGGTCTTCGTGGTCTTGGACGGCGATGGCTTCAACCTCCAAGTGCACGGCGTCTTCACGAGCATTCGCTCGGGGGCTACTCTGGTGGCTCTGGACGGCGGCGCACTCAGATCTACAGCGGCAGCGGCGTGCGCTGGCGGCGATTCTGGCCAAGATCTATTTGAAATGGCTACAGCTGCATGGGGTGAAAAACCCTAAGGGTTTTGTCTTCTATTTATAAGTCAACGCGGCCCTCCAACGGCCGGATGGATAAGTTTGCGCTCGGCTGACTCAGCGGCCATGCGTGACTCTTTGAGGACCATGTGTGGTTCGAGGACCGGTGGATGGTCGCTTCCTTGTGTGATGAGTGATTGACAACGTTGTGTGGACCGATTCTTGGCTAAGTATTGCGGGTGCGAGGTTGCGGCTTGACGGGTGTTGGTGCGGGTGAAGAACAAGCGCGAAAGGTCGTCGCCGGTGAGGCCTCCGGGTGTGGAGAAGACAAGTAGGCTTCGTTTGAGGGACCCGGTGGCCGGCGGGGGTCAAGTGCGGGCCGCATGGTGGCATGAACGAGAAGATGAAGTCATGGACGGTTTCTTGGTTGAGCCTCAAAACCAAGGTCGAGCCGGGACTACGTGGGAGCCAAGTCATGAGTGGAGATTGGCGGAGGCTACACCGAGTTCGCGGGGTTTCCGGTGGTTCACCGAGAAAACCACCGGGTTCCTTGGTTGATCCACAAAGCCAAGACCGGAGAACCGAAGACGGAGGTGCGAAGCGGCACCCGCACCGGTCCCCGACCGGTGGGTCCGACCGGTCCGACCGGTGAGGAGCACCGGTCGGCCGTGTGCGACGACGCGGTCCGAATCTTCGAAGCGGAGGACACGCGTCGGGATCGCATAGCTTGCGTCGAGGCTACGCGAGGTGCGGTTGCCGGGCATCCGTCCGATGGTGAAGACATCAAGAATTCCAAATCCGCCCTTGAGGGGCTTGTATCCCTAGTTAGTAGAGAGGGGCATTTTAGACATTCGGTTGCCGCCTATATAACCCAAGAGGTGAGAGGTTGGCAGCCAACTCTTGGAACCCTAGCTCATTAGTTTTCCTATTTTCCACCTATTTTCCTTAGGTTTTCTCTAGGACTAGCAAGAGAGCTTCACGGAGAGATCTTGTAGAGAGGGATGGATGATCGGGCGGCTTGCTAGACCTTGTACGAACCTTTGTTTCATGTATAGATGATTCGGCGTGGTTCCTCAAGGTTTGGATGTGTTTTCCCCGGTTGTTCTTGGTGGTGATTTTCGGAGCCCTCTCTTCGTGATTTCTTTGGGGTGTTTTCGGAGCTTTTCTCTTGGGGATTTGATGGGGGAAATTTGCGGGAACCCTTCGTGGTTCTTTGGGTTGTGATTCCCCTCCCAAATCCGTGAGGAAAAGTGCTCGATTTTGGGGGTTTCTTGAGTTCTTGGGTTGGAAGTGATTTCGGCGGGATTTCTTCGATTCCTCCTTTTTGGACGAGTTTTGGTGGGATTAAACTTGGCTATGGACTCCTCATGAGGTGTTCCTGATATCCCCAAAGTCTTGTTCAAGTCCGTGGAGCGATTCGGGAGATCGAGATTTGGATTTGGGGGAGTTGACCGCGGGTCTTGTTCATCCCGAGTCGCCCGTGCCACACCGGTCTCGACCGGTGCTCTTGACCGGTCCGACCGGTGCAAGCCCTTGTGGGATTTTGCTCGGGTGAACGTCTTGGTGAGTTCGTTGTTGTCCCGTGGTGCTGTTGTTTCGAGTTTGGGTCCGTTTGGTGGTCGGTTGGCCTGTTTGGTGTCTTGGGGGCTTTCAGGCTGCCATCGGTCTGACCGGTGTGTCTCACCGGTCTGACCGGTGTAGAGCCACTTAGTGAAAGTTGCTCAGTTTCACCAGCAGGGACCGGTCTGACCGGTGGTGCTCACCGGTCTGACCGGTGTGGGTCTGTAGACTCGAGGTTTGGTTTTTCCGTTGCGTTTCTCGGGTCGGAAGGTTGCGTGTTGGTTCCTAGGTCCAGTGGCACTCCAGTGGCTACGTGGGCTTGACCAACCTTGGTAGTGAGTCGGAGACGTGTGTTGGAAGCCGCGTTCGTCTTGTTGGAGTTTTCATCTCCTTCGAGAAGAATTTTTATCGGCTCCTATTCACCCCCCCCCCCTCTCTCGGTTCGCCGTATCGGTCCTTCAAGTGGTATCGAGCCGGTTCGGGTCTTTGTTGACTCTAACCGGTCTAAGATCCAAGGATGGCGTACCGAGAACGGGGTTCGGGTCCTCCACACTTCGATGGCAAGAACTACCGGATGTGGAGCAAGCGGATGGGTGCGTTCCTCCGCGGAAAGGGTCGACTGCTTTGGGATGTCACGGTGGACACAAGGGCTATGTCCGGCCGATGGATTTCCTTGCTCCGGGGTCGAGGGACGGATTCGACGCCAACAATAAGGCGGTCGACTACTTGTTTCGTGCCTTGTGTCGGCCGAGTTCGATCGGGTGCACACCGAGCACTTGGCTTGTAGGATTTGGGCGGTGTTGAAGGAGGCTCATGTTGGGAACGCCCGGTGTTCGAGCACGGTTGTATGCGACCTACGGAGAGAGTACGAGAACTTCACTCATCTCCCCGGTGAGTCCATCGATGCCTTGTTTCGAGAGGTTCACGGTGGTGGTGAACAACATGAGGGCCAATGTGGACGTGCTCCCGTACGATGATCATGATAGAGTGGTCAAGCTCTTACACTCTTTGGATCGTACGATATGGGGCGGAAAGTTCGAGGCCATAGTCGAGTCGGAGCGATATGATACTGCGACGGTGAACGAGTCGTTCTCGAAGCTCAAGTCGGCCGAGGTGGATAGGGGCATGACCGCCAAGCTCGAGGGACCGACTGATTCCCATAGTCTTGCCCTCGTTGGTGGTTCTAAAGGAAAGACTAACTCTAACCCATCCACCAGGATGTTCTCGTTTTCCTCTTTGATGTCTATGCCAGATGAGGAGTTTGATGACCTTGGAGAGGACGAGCCGGCGGCGTTGACGAGGCGGTTCGAGAGGCTGCACGAGAACCGCGTGAACATGAGGAGGAACACGAGGACTTGCTTCCGGTGCGGCAAGCCGGGACACTTCGTCGCCGACCGCCGGAGAAGGCCGAGAACAAGGGCGGCTACAAGCACAAGCCGAGGAAGAACGACGACAAGTACCGTTCGAGGCGCGACCACAAGAGCAAGCACAAGAACAAGTACAAGGACGAGCGACGATCGAGGAAGAAGGAGGGCCGAGGCAAGGCCCGAGCGATGGTTGGGGCGAGCGACGTCGACTCCAGTTCCGCGTACTCCACCTCGAGCTCGAGCGGCAGCCGACGACGAGGGAGATCGCCGCAAGAACAAGAAGTCGTCCAAGAACCCGAGCGGGGCCGAGGCCGCTTCGCGAGAGACGGCTCTCGCACCATGGCGTTGAGCTCCGGCGGCGAGAAGAGCACACGGAGCGACTCGGACTCGGAGTCCGACGACGAGGTGCGTAATGAGCTTCCCTTCTTGCGCCGGGAGAATGAGAGGCTTGGCTCTTTGCTTGATAACCGTGATGACATGCTTAGAGAGGCCAAGAAAATGAGGAAAGAGCTTAGGGCTTCACTCGAGGATGCTAGGACTAGAGTGGCCGAGCTAGAGACACGGGTGCTTGATAGCAAGCTTGAGATTGATTCGCTTAAGGCTAGCCCCGTTGTTTCGATGAGAATGATTGTCTTGATTGCTCCATTTTCCTTGCCGATCTTGCTTTGTTCAAGGAGAAGCATGCCTCCAAGTGTGAGGAACTAGATGTGCTTAGGGTTGAAGTGGGCGAGCTTAAGTCTAGACTGCTTTGCTAGGTGCTTGCACTTCTTGCCCGTTTTGCATGCTAAGATTGATGAGATGCATGCTTACACTAGTTCGCTCGAGGCTAAATTGAAGGAACCCATGCCTACATCTTGCTCAACTTCGTGAAATGCATGCATTGAAAAATTTGGAGCTTGCACATTATGTTGACCGTTTGCGGGATGAGAATGATGATTTGAGGAAATTGATGGGGTGGTTTTCCGGTCACGAGCCTCAGTTGAGGATGATGATCGAGGCCTTTAAGAGGCAAGATGGTGAGGGGCTTGGAGCAAACAAGGTTGGTGAGGGAAGTGGAGAGAATATTCCTGAGCCACCAAAAACCCACCACAAAAATGATTTCCCACCAAAACCTAACCATCTAAGGAACCGACTAGATACAACCCCAGCTCCACCCGTGTTTCCTACACCCACAAATGATCTACAAAAGCCTATCAAGTTTGTGAGCACTTCGGGAAAGGTGTTCTTTGGGAAGGAGAGTGAGAAGGCTAGTGGTGAGAAACCGGTGGAGGGTTTGAGTGGAGAGAAACCAAATGAGCAGCCACATCCCAAGCCAAAGCCTAAGCTTGTGAGGTTCCATTGTGGCTATTGTGGGAGAGATGGCCATAAGGAGGAGTTTTGCTTCAAGAGGAAGCGAGAGGAGAGAATGGAGAAGGAGTGGGCTAACAAGGACAAGTACCACCTTTCCGATGGTGTACTTGAGCCTCGTATGCAGATGCCCAGGGGCAAGGCGATTGTGAGGACAGTTCGGGCTTGGGGAGAGAAGAAGGCTGCAGGTGGTGCTGCCCCGGACCACACCGGTCGGACCGGTGTGGGGCACCGGTCGGACCGGTGCGGGCACAGACGGACGAAGACACCGTTCGGGTTTCGAGCGCGTACGGGTGCGAGGGTTGTTTCGGTGGTCGTGGTTGCGGTGGTTGGGGCCGGAAAGGGTGCGGGTGGTCGGTTGCTAGGCGTTCTCCACCTCGTGCTCAATACGGGGATTGGAGGAGTCGTGGCGGTGAGTTGGAGAGGAAGGACGTGCCACGGGCTTTCTTGCGTGGTTTTGGTCCTCCTCCGGGCGAGAGAGGGGTGGTTCCCTCGGGGTGGTTACCGTGGTGGTGTTCGTGGAGGTAGTTTTGGTAGGAGAGATGCTTTGGTTGGTGCTAACCCCACTTTCGAGCAAATGGCTCGGCACTCGGTTTTCCTCCTTTGGTTCTAACCCCGGTCTTTGAGTCGTTTGTTCGCTCACGTGCCTATTTTTGATGTGCAGGTGGGAGACTTGAAGAACATTTGGTTGATTGACTCCGGTTGCTCGAGGCATATGACCGGAGACAGGGGGGTGGTTCTCAAGTCTCGTCCCGGTGGTGACGAAGAGGTACATCACCTTTGGGGACAATGGGCGTGGGCGTGTGCTTTCGAAGGTGAGATAAAAGTGAATGACAAGATCACTGCGAGGCGTGTTGCTCTTGTTCAATCGGCCGGGGTACAATTTGCTTTCGTGTCCCCGTCGTTGGATGAAGGCTTTGAGGTGTTGTTTCGGCCGGTGGTTCTCGGATTGTGGACTCTCGAGGGGACCTTGTCCGTATGGTCGTTCCCGAGGGTCAGGTGTTTCGTGCTGATTTTTCTCAGTCTTCGGGTGTGGAGCGTTGTTTCTTGGCTGGTTCTTCGAGTGAGTTGTGGAAGTGGCATAGGAAGTTGGGTCACTTGAGCTTTGACCTTTTGTCACGCTTGAGTAAACTCAATTTGGTCCGAGGATTGCCACGGTTGAGGCTTGAGAAAGAGTTGGTTTGTGCTCCGTGTAGGCATGCCAAGATGGTGGCCTCTTCTCACCCGCCTCTCACCGATGTGATGACTAAGCGTCCATGCGAGCTGCTCCATATGGACCTTGTTGGCCCAGCTCGTGTGCGATGCGGGTGGGAAGTGGTATGTCCTTGTTGTGGTGGACGACTATTCTCGGTATGCGTGGGTGTTCTTTCTCGAGGATAAGGGGAGACGTTTGGTTTTGTTCGAGATCTAGTCTTGAGGTTGAGGAACGAGAGGCACGGAGATGCCATACGAGCTATCCGCAGTGATAATGGCTCGGAATTCAGGAACTCTCGTTTTGAAACCTTTTGTCATGACTTGGGTCTTGAGCACCAGTTTTCGAGTCCGTATACGCCTCCCCGAATGGTGTTGTGGAAAGGAAGAACGGGACCTTGTGCGAGATGGCTCGGACGATGCTTGATGAGCATAGGACTCGAGGAGGTATTGGGCCGAGGCGGTGAATACCGCATGCTATGTGTCGAACGAGAATATACCTCGAGTGCACAAGAAGAAGACATGCTATGAGTTGATGCATGGTCGCACACCCAAAGTGAGTCACTTCCATGTCTTTGGTTGCAAGTGTTTTATTCGAAGAAGGGCGGGGAAGTTGGATAAGTTTGAGGCTAGGTCCGTCGATGGCATTTTCTTTGGTTATGCATCTCATTCTAGAGCATATCGTGTGCTCAATCTTGAAACTAACCAAATCGTGGAGACTTGCGAGGTAACCTTCGACGAGACAGAGCCACGTAGTCAGCTTGTCTTTGAGTGTGCGAGTGATGATGAGCTCGGCGAGGAGTCTTTCGGGAGGAGGAGCATGAACATGGAGATGATGAGGATGGCGGTGCGGTGCCCCCGGCTGAACATGTACCCACTACTTCGACTACGATGATGGATGGACCCTCTCGCTACACCTACGACGACAAATCAAGAACGAGGAGAAGGCCGATGTTGAGGGGGAGGTAGCTTCGAGGCGAGAACCTCCCCGGCGAGTTCAAGTGGATCACCCGGCTTCGAGGATCATCGGCGACATGAATGAACGCACTACACGGTCGAGGGTTCGAAACAATTCCCATTTTGCTCATGCTACGTTTGTTGCTTCTTTCGAGCCCAAAGACATTGGACACGCACTATCCGATCACAATTGGGTTAACTCGATGCATGAGGAGTTGGAGAACTTTGAGAGGAATCGGTGTGGGAGTTGGTTGACCCCTCCCCCGGGTGTAAGCCGATTGGTACAAAGTGGGTGTGGAAAAACAAAGAGGGAGAGAAGGGTGAGGTTGTGAGGAACAAGTCGAGACTTGTTGCCCAGGGGTTCAGTCAGAAGGAGGGGATCGACTACGAGGAGACCTTTGCTCCCGTAGCCCATTTGGAGGCGATTAGGATCCTTCTAGCCTTTTCTGTGGCTAAAGGGTTCAAGTTGCACCAAATGGATGTGAAGAGTGCTTTTCTGAATGGAGTGTTGGAGGAAGAAGTGTATGTGAGGCGGCCTCGGGGTTTGAGAGTGAGAAGTACCCCCACCGGGTGTACAAGTTGAGGAAGGCGGCGTATGGGTTGAAGCGGGCGCCTAGAGCTTGGTATGGCGAGGTTGAGGGGGTTCTTGTTTGAGAGAGGTTTTGAGATGGGGAAGGTCGATCGGACCTTGTTTTTTTTTGCCGAGGCAGGGCGGAGATATCCGATTGTGCGGGGTGTACGTGGATGATGTTGTCTTTGGTGGCTCGTCTAACTCTCTTGTTGCAAGGTTTGCGGATGATATGAGCGGGGAGTTCGAGATGAGCATGATGGGTGAGTTGCGGTTCTTCCTCGGGCTACAAATCAAGCAATCAAAGGAAGGAACATTTGTGCACCGGGTGCTAAGTACACCAAGGACATTGTGAGGAAGTTCAAGATGGAGGACTCCAAGGCTATGACGACGCCGATGAGTACGACTACGGCTCTTGATGCGGATGAGGAAGGTGAACACGTGGACCGGAAGGAGTACCGGAGCATGATCGGGTCACTCCTCTACTTGACGGCGACGAGGCCGGATATACGGTTCTCGGTGTGTCCGTGCGCTCGTTTTCAAGCGTCTCCGAGGACTTCGCATCGGCAAGCGGTGAAGAGAATTTTCGAGGTACTTGCGTCACACTCCCGACTTCGGCCTTTGGTACTCCGCGTCCTCTTCTTTGGCGCCTCATGGTTTTTCGGACGCGGATTTTGCGGGTGTCGGTTGGATAGGAAGTCGACTTCGGGACTTGCCGCGTTTTGGGTTCTTCGTTGGTGTCTTGGTCTTCTCGTAAGCGGGTCGAGTGTTGCTCAATCCACGACCGAAGCCGAGTATGTTGCCGCCGCTAGTTGTTGCTCTCGGCTCCTTTGGATCACCTACACCATGAGTGACTTTGGTGAGGAGTATACCCATGTCCCACTTTAATGTGATAGCACCGGTGCCATAAGCGTTGCAAAGAACCCGTGCTCCATTCCAAAACCAAGCACATAGAAGTGAGGTATCATTTTTCGAGAGACAACGTTGAGAAAGGAAAGATAGCTTTGATCCATGTACCCACACATGACCAACTAGCCGATATTTTCACCAAACCCCTAGATCAAGCAACTTTCACTCGTTTGCGGGGGGAACTTGGTGTGTGTTTGATTTCTTGAGTTGGGTGTGTGGGAGCTTTCTTTTGCGGTGGTGTCGAGCCCGTTTTGCCTCCCCTCGAGGAGCCGGTTTTGTAGCATATGTATCGCTTTCCTTTGTGCATTTCTTGCATTTGGCATGGCATATGTAACATGATGTATAGGCATCCTTGTATCTTAGATTGCATGCATTTTGTATCATATGCATTGGTTAGGAAAAGCTTCTCTCATATATATAGTTCACCATGGAATGAGATATATGTCTTTGTGAGCTCGTTTGGTATGCTACGGTTAGTTTTGGCTTAGCTCTTGATGATCTTGATGAATAATCCATGGTTGATAGCTATACTTTTGAAAAATGTTACATGTATGCTCTCTCATGTGTAAATGCCTTTACATGCTCTTGACATGTTTTTGTGGCTTTGCTATGCTTAATTTGTGGTTGGATAGCTAGTTTATTGATCATATGGGGCCAAAGGCTCATTTGCCATCATGAATGTTTAGCCCTCTTGGCTTATCTTGTGGAGGGGCATAAGTTCCTTTTTGTCGCAAAGACATTTCATGTACCATTTACAAATCTGAAAATGAAATGAAAAAATGGTTGGAAAATATGCTCCCATGTCATATGTGCTGAATTTAATTTGCTTTGGGTGCTAAACCGTTGCATGATGTCTACCAATGAGAAGTCTCATACATAGAAGTAGGCACATGGCTCGGTGGCTTTGACATGACATGAGGTGCTTGTGGGTGTTTGTGATGGTCTTATGGTTAGAATAGCTGTCCTAGCATGAAGTTTGTGTGGCTTTGCCATTTTGATATGCTTTGATCATGTTTAGGACTTTGCTCAAGAGAGGGAAGTTTTTCGCAAAATTGCCGAAATCCATCTTAGCTTCGTCCAATGGTTGTGAAACTTGGTGATCATGTAGCTGAGATCGATACGAAGCCGTAGAGTACCTAACTTGCTCATTTGGACATGTGTAGCTTTCTTTGTTGAATTTTGTCTATGTGAGAAGCTCTAGGTTGAAAGTTTTGCATTTTTGGCTTGATTCATGCATTGCCAACAAGGGGGAGAAGTTTGAGCTTGAAATGGCTTGGTGGATGCATTTAGAAGGTTTTCAGGTGGTTTCGAGCCATTTCGGGCTCTCGTTGTACACCGGTCCGACCGGTGAAGAGCACCGGTCGACCGGTGTGAGTGCTGGTCCTGTACACATGTTAGGCACCGGTCGGCCGGTGGTGATGACCGGTCCGACCGGTGTGAGCCGAAAGTGCTTTGCACTGTCCCGTTTCATGTGGTTTCTTGCATGCATTCGTCCGGGGGGAGTTGCATTGGTTCGGGGGGAGCTTACATGTGTGCGGGGGGGAGTTCTTTGAGAGTTTTCGAGCTTTGTTTCGGTGGTTTGCGCTCCTTGCTTGAGCTTTGTTTTGTCTCGGATGTGTCGAGCCGTTGCCCTTGCCTAAGGGGTCCGAGACTTGTTTCCTTCAAGTGATCTTGCTCTTTGCCTTTGTTTGGCTTTCGATCGCTTGTTGGAGTTCCTTTTTGTTTAATTCTTTTTCTTTTCTTTTCTCTCTTGTTACTTTCGTGTGGGTGTTGTCAATGCACTCATCAAGGGGGAGATTGAGGACCATGTGTGGTTCGAGGACTGGTGGATGGTCGCTTCCTTGTGTGATGAGTGATTGACAACGTTGTGTGGACTGATTCTTGGCTAAGTATTGCAGGTGCAGGTTGCGGCTTGACTGGTGTTGGTGCAGGTGAAGAACAAGCGCGAAAGGTCGTCGCCGGTGAGGCCTCCGAGTGTGTGGAGAAGACAAGTAGGCTTCGTTTGAGGGACCCGGTGGCCGGCGGGGGTCAAGTGCGGGCCGCATGGTGGCATGAACAAGAAGATGAAGTCATGGACGGTTTCTTGGTTGAGCCTCAAAACCAAGGTCGAGCCGGGACTACGTGGGAGCCAAGTCATGAGTGGAGATTGGCGGAGGCTACACCGAGTTCGCGGGGTTTCCGGTGGTTCACCGGAAAACCACCGGGTTCCTTGGTTGATCCACAAAGCCAAGACCGGAGAACCGAAGACGGAGGTGCGGCGGCACCGGGCCGGTCGACCGGTGGGTCCGGCCGGTCGGCCGGTGGGGACCGGCTCCGACCGGTGAGGAGCACCGGTCCGACCGGTGTGCGACGACGCGGTCCGGAATCTTCGAAGCGGAGAACACGCGTCGGGATCGCATAGCTTGCGTCGAGGCTACACGGGGTGCGGTTGCGGGCATCCGTCCGATGGTGAAGACATCAAGAATTCCAAATCCGCCCTTGAGGGGCTTGTATCCCTAGTTAGTAGAGAGGGGCATTTTAGACATTCGGTTGCCGCCTATATAACCCAAGAGGTGAGAGGTTGGCAGCCAACTCTTGGAACCCTAGCTCATTAGTTTTCCTATTTTCCACCTATTTTCCTTAGGTTTTCTCTAGGACTAGCAAGAGAGCTTCACGGAGAGATCTTGTAGAGAGGGATGGATGATCGGGCGACTTGCTAGACCTTGTACGAACCTTTGTTTCATGTATAGATGATTCGGCGTGGTTCCTCAAGGTTTGGATGTGTTTTCCCCGGTTGTTCTTGGTGGTGATTTTCGGAGCCCTCTCTTCGTGATTTCTTTGGGGTGTTTTCGGAGCTTTTCTCTTGGGGATTTGATGGGGGAAATTTGTGGGAACCCTTCGTGGTTCTTTGGGCTGTGATTCCCCTCCCAAATCCGTGAGGAAAAGTGCTCGATTTTGGGGGTTTCTTGAGTTCTTGGGATGGAAGTGATTTCGGCGGGATTTCTTCGATTCCTCCTTTTTGGACGAGATTTGGTGGGATTAAACTTGGCTATGGACTCCTCATGAGGTGTTCCCGATATCCCCAAAGTCTTGTTCAAGTCCGTGGAGCGATTCGGGAGATCGAGATTTGGATTTGGGGGGAGTTGACCGCGGGTGCTTGTTCATCCCGAGTCGCCCGAGCCACACCGGTCGACCGGTGCTCTTGACCGGTCCGACCGGTGCAAGCCCTTGTGGGATTTTGCTCGCGTGAACGTCTTGGTGAGTTCGTTGTTGTCCCGTGGTGCCGCCGTTTCGAGTTTGGGTCCGTTTGGTGGTCGGTTGGCTGTTTGGTGTCTTGGGGGCTTTCGAGCTGCCATCGGTCCGACCGGTGTGTCTCACCGGTCCGACCGGTGTAGAGCCACTTAGTGAAAGTTGCTCGGGTTCACCAACGGGGACCGGTCGACCGGTGGTGCTCACCGGTCCGACCGGTGTGGGTCCGTAGACTCGAGGTTTGGTTTTTCCGTTGCGTTTCTCGGGTCGGAAGGTTGCGTGTTGGTTCCTAGGTCCGGTGGCACTCCGGTGGCTACGTGGGCTTGACCAACCTTGGTAGTGAGTCGGAGACGTGTGTTGGAAGCCGCGTTCGTCTTGTTGGAGTTTTCATCTCCTTCGAGAAGAATTTTTATCGGCTCCCATTCACTCCCCCCCCTCTTTGGTTCGCCGTATCGGTCCTTCACTCTTCAACTTCAACTAGACGACACGCCTCACCTCGGGGGCTCGACTACTTCTATTTGAGTACTTGGGAAGCGACAAGACTCAGGAGCATCTCAGGACACGTTCTACAAGATGACCCTTCAATTCGAGAGGAAGTACTCGACTCAAGGCTCGGGGGCTCCGTGCCACGTGTCCTTCCGTTTTTTCTCCGGATTTTTCGGGATATTCTTGCTAAAACTTCAGATGGACCCTCAGCCAGAGCCTACGACTCAACCTAAGGCTCGGGGGCTACTCCATATGGAGTGCGATTTTGCAATCGCACTTCCATATCAGCTTCGGCTTCAAGACAACGCGGGCATTGTTGAAGACCTTCGAGGGCAGCACTGGAGGACACTTGGGACTACTCGAGAAGACTTCAGGATTGCTCAAACATCAGCTGGAGTACATTCCAGCCTCGGGATGCTTCAACTACTCTTGAGGACTTTTGACTTCTAGTACTCGGGGACGCTTGAGGACTACTCGTTAAGGCCGTCAAGACTTCTTGAAGCTATCCTCCTCGACTACAAAGTACTCGGGGGCTTGTCGTATGGACCTCCCTGGGCCCACTACCTCGGTGGGTACCAGGACCGACTACTCGGTGGGCCTAGGACTACCCGGCTTGCGCTGCACGGCACCTGATGGCGTGAAGCACAAGGACTACAGAGGAGAAGTACTCGGTTAGGAAGCTGTACATGTCCCGCACTGTATGGAAGGCTCCTAGACATACTCGACTAGTACTCTCTCCCTACTCTCACTTGTAACCCTGCCTCCCGACTATATAAGGCGAGGCAGGGACACCTCTCTCATCATCTCATCTCACGGCGTACAATTGCACCATCTTGTAATCGTACCCAATCAATCCAGAGCTACGCAGCATACAGGACGTAGGGTATTACGCACCTCGCGGCCCGGACCTGTCTAAATTGTGTGCCACGTGTCTCTTCCTTTGAGTTACCGATTTCGGCGAGGCCACATTCATCTACTTCGGGTACTCCCCTTAGTAGGTTGCCGGTCTAAAACACCGACAGAGGTGTGTCTAATGATTTTACACACAAACATTTCACCTCATTTTCAAAATGAACACAAAAGGTGAGCAATTACCATTTACTTAAAATCTATCTCGCCTTTCATCAAAAATCCATATTAAATTAAATACACTTCCAATGGTTCTAAACTTTGGTACATAACATCATATACCTAAACTAAGCTCACACGCCAAAGTTTAGCTCCAGATTACATATATATTAGTTTATATGAAAAATACAAAACTCAGTAGAACATAACTCAAATAAATCCTACCAATAGATTTATTAATCTTTTTGGTCTCAACTTTCTACAACGTGCCATTCATGTTCAGTTGAAGCCTTTGGTCAAAGCACAAGTGTAGATTCAAATTATTTTTCTAGTTATCGATTTAAAGTCCTAAACAAGATTAAGTCCACTTTAATAGCGGTACATCTCATCATAACAAAGCCATGGGGTGCATTCGTGCAGAGAGAAAGTTTATTAAAATGGCTATAAAAAGCATCAAGATTAATCTAGCATAAAGATTACATAAATCATAACTAAATATCTTCTCATCCAAATCACATCAACTTTGGTCACAAGTCTAAACATGCCATAAAGAATGTCATATCCAAAGTTCACTTCCATATCATGAGTACATTTTAAATTACTTCAAAAACACCTCAAACTAAGTTTAAATATTAATTCAACAAGACAAAAACCCTATACAACCTTTATAGAAAAGGTAGAGTTCTTCACTAGGAACCCAAAAAAATTGGACTAGCATTCCCTGGAAAGGTTTTGAGTTTCACAGTTATGCCACTAGATCAAGGAAAAGACCCTGGAACAATCTTGACCTTTGCAATGTGACCCCTGACGGCCATGGGGACCTCGACGGTGGCAATGGTAGGGGAGCGGCCTTGGGTAGCATGCAAACCCACCTAGAAGTTATTGGAGGTGGTGGTGTGGCCAGGACCGGTGAGCTCCCGGGGTGGGATGATGGCAATGAGACCGATGTGGCTCGGCTTCCGGGCGACAGCGGCTACTATGCTTGACAACGAACGGCGAGGGAGCTCCAGAGGTTCAAGTGGAGAAGCTTTTCTAATGGGAGGCGGCGGAAATTAAGTGGAGAAGGGGGATTGCCATGGCGTCTATTGGGAGCTCGCTGGTTGAGGAACGGAGCGTCCAAGGACCGGTGGATGGTCACTCCTGGATGTAATGGGTGATTGACAACGTGCTGTTAAATGACTCTTAGCCGAGTATTGCAGGTGCTGGTTGCAGCTTGATTTTTATTGGTGCAGGTGAAGAGCGAGCGCGAAAGGCCTATGCCTTGCAGGGCCTCTGAGGAGTGGAGAGACAAGTCGGCTCGGCTTGAGGGACCTGGTGGCCAGCGGGGTAAAGTGCGGGCCGCATGGTGGAAAGAGAAGCAAGACGAAGTCTTGGACAGGAGCCGGAGTAGGGTAGCAGCTCACGACTGGAGGCTACACGCGGGCTTTGCGGTGGTTCACCACAAAACTGTCGAGTTACTTGGTTGCGCCACAAAACCAAGACCGGAGGCTCGACGGGCGGAGACGGGATCCGGGCGCGTCAAGCTTTGATGCCGGCGGACACATGGCGGGATCGTAAGGCTTGCTTCGATGTCATGTGATGAAGAAGAGTGCTACATGACCTATTTGCCCCTGAGGGGTTTGTATCACAACTTAAGTTCCAGGGGTAGCTTGGTCTTTTGCCCGGCCCGGAGGGACTCGTATATATTAAGTCTAGGGTTTTTGGGCAAACGATCCTTCGGGACTTCTTCTCATTTCCTTGCTACATAGGTTCAGATTTTTCATCTGTTTGTAAAGAATCTGACCTCGGAGTGAATGGAAGCTTTCATGGTTGCGTCGATCTCCTTCTCGTAGCTCATGTGATTTTTGTGTCTTTTTCTAGCTATTTTCGTTGAATTTTCATGTGTGGCTTGTTCCTTCGATTCCGAGGTGTTTGGGTTCGGAATTCTTGGTGGTGGTCATGGATAGTTACTTTGTGCATCTTTGTGCTTGATCATGACCCCTCAAACTCTGAATTCAGCCTCCGATTTAAGGTTTTCGGCTGGAACCCTAGCTTTTTTGGTAGAGCTCGGTTGCGATTCGATTCCCGGAGATTTTGTTCATTTGAGTGCTCAGGTTTTGGGGTATAGCATCTCCTAGGGATGCTTCACATCTTCCCCAAATCATTCATCAAGAGCTCAAGTCGTTTGGGAGATCCATGGATGGATAGGAGAGGTTGACTTCTCGTTTTCAGATTCGAGCAACTCTGTCTGCACATGGCGGACAGTCCACCTAGTAGGCGTGGATAGTTTGTGAGGCCGTGTGTTCGTCCAGTTCATTGCTTGTTCTTGTGCGTTCATGGTTCGATCTGTCAAGGAAGTTGATTTTGGTTGCACGGTGTTTACGGACAGTCCGCCTGCTCGTCGCGGATAGTCTGCATGGTATGAGTTGCCCTCAGAAAGTCCGCAGGTTGGGCACGAACGGTCCGTTTTTCAAGGTGTAGTATTAGAAGGTTGGGTGGCATTTTCAGATGGTCCGCCCCCTGCTGGCGGACAGTCCGCGAGGCCCACGCGGACAGTCCGCCGCCTCCACGCGGAAGGTCCGCTCCGGGCTGTGCAGATCGCCTAAGTCTTTTGCTTCTAGAGTTGCGCTTCTATATGTCTTTGAGTTGGGGTTTGTTCCTAGGGTTGGTAGGTCTGTTGTGGGTACCCTTGGTTGTGAATTTGGCGTTGTTGACGGTGTATATTTGTACTAAAGTTCAAGTGGACTTGCAAGTGGACAAATCCTCCGTCGTAGTCAAGGGACCTTCTTCCCTCAAGTGTGAACCCAGGGTATCGAATCTTTGGAACAATGTGCAAGAATCAATCTAATAAAGCTGAGAACTTTGATCTTCACATGAGAATCTAATGCATCTAATCAAGAGAACATCACGAAAACGAATCTAATCTATGAAAACCGGAGGTAACAAGAGATAGAGGGGGGTAGATAAACCAATCTAGAGAAATTTTTTTTTTTTGGATCAAGCCTTCCTTGAAGTTCTGAGCAAAAAAGAAGTAAACAAGTTCAATCTCATAAAAACATCTTTAAATCATGGTTTCCCATTCGACTCCGAAAACGCCCGCCTTTTGGAGCCACCGTTTTGTCAGAACGCACCCCTATTCGTGCGGGTTAGTCTAGGGTGAGTCCAAAGACAAGTTGAAATTTCACAGAAGGTCTGGCATACACCTCTAGCCTCCACGGCTATAAGAACACCCTCAATGATCTATCTTGACAATAGATCTTAAGATACGAAAAGCCGATTGAAATGAAAGTCGTAGGAGAAACACTCGATCGGTAGAAATCAGATTGCAACTTAATAATTCAACATAATACATGATACATGAATCAAGATCACCACCGGAATCCTACCTCAATCTTGCTTCTAGCTCCGGGAACTCTGACGTGGTCTTCCTTGCAAGGTTCCCACGCCGACTAGGGAGATCCTAGTCAACTGGCTCAACCCTCTCCTCTCCGAGATGGTGTCCCTCTCTTCTCTGCTCCTCGACGGCGGATGGCAAATGAATTGATGGCTGGCGCCTGGCCTCAGGGCTATAAATAGCCTGAATGGAGGCTAGGTCAAAGGGGGGCCGTCTAGGCCTTGAAATGGGTTCGGCCGGCTGGCCTGGACCGGCCGGTGTGGGCCCACTTCGGCTCAGCCTGCGGTCTCCTTTGCCCGGTGTCGGTTCCCGAGTCTTCTAGAGTCTTCCCCTATCTGCATGTGGGCCCTTGTCATCAGTTTCTCTTCGGGTTGGATGAACCTCCTTGTCATGGAAGATTCGGCAGTTTTCTGACTGGGTGCTCGGAGTTTTTCATCTTCTCGGGTTTGGCCTTGGGCTTATTGGAGTTATGTTCACTTCATTGCTTGACTTGAACTGGGCCTCAAGGTCTTGTCAAGAGGAGCTTAATGACTTATCCCAGAAGTCTTGCTATGAACACTAAAATCCTGCATAAACACTAAACTCCAAAACCGACATGCACAAATGAACTTGTTATACCAAGGGGGTTAGTACCAATGGATAAGATATAAAATTCATGCAGACACCGAAGGTAAACTCATGGCTAGGTTGACGGAATTTCACCGTCAACATCTCCCCCATGCTTAAACCTTGCTCGTCCTCGAGTAAACCTTTGATGGATATCATCGTTGCCCTTCATTGTTTAAACCTTGCAATTATCATACACGAGAAAACATAATGCTCTCAAAAACTTAGTTTGTTAAAGTTTCATAATGTACTAGACTTCATCCCTACGGAGGGTAGATTATTAATTAAGCTTATCCCACAAGTATTAACATGCTCCCAAAATTCAAATGGATCTCAGAAATTTTGAAATAAAGAATGGGATGAAAAAGAGCTAAACCAAGTTCAAAATTTTAAATCGCCTTGCATCTTGCTCAGGAACTCTCATCTCATCTTGTCAATCAAGCCTATTTCTTCTACTCCTTTCCCTCTCATAACATTCATATATGTGGTAGGCTTTATATTGAGCTCTTTTGGAAAGTTTAGTCCTACCAAGATATTATAAATGAGATGTTGTCAAAACAAGACAAGCTTCTCATGGTCTTACCGAGACTCGTCAAAAAGGTCAATGGAAAATAATGTTATATCAAGGAGGGGGGAGAGAAAAATACACACACTTGAGATAGGTGGACATGTGCAAATGGCAAAGAGTGATTCCGAGGCACATAGGAAGTCCTCGTTATCGGATTGCACATGATTGGAAAAATGAGTTTGAATCTTTTAATCTTGAAACCTTGAAATTCCTAATGATCTTTAGAGAACCGAGGAGTTCATTGTATTTTATTTTTACACATACTGATGTTTTTTCTCTTTTCTCATACATATTCTTTCTTTGTTTTTCTTTGTACTTATTTTTTTCTTTTTTTCTATTTTTATTTACTCCCCTTGAACTCTAGAGTTGCATTGTACCTACCTCCTCTCCCATGCTTAGGCGTTTGCTCGTCCTTGGGCAAAGAGGTGACAGAAATAATGTAGGTACTAGAAATATTTTTCTTTTAGAGATATGCTTGAAATCTTCAATCTTGTCATCATCTTGCTATCTTCCTTGAATTGATGATCCATACTCAATGATAGGTTGTGGTCAAGGAGGTAGTCACAAAAGATGATATTTGGTTTTAAGGGTGGATATCTAGAGAGGTTTGTGAGATCTCTGGTGTGGGCATACACAATGCACGGATAAAAGGCTAGCAATAAGATAGATACGCAAAAACAGTGACCAGCTTCTTAGTCTCAGGCCAGAATAATCATGGCCTGATATAACTCACCCAAAATTAAATCTTGCACACTAAGGTTTATACACTCAAATATATATATGTCTCTAGATAGGTGGAGCAACACGCAAGTGATATTTATGACAAGGTTAGCATTACTTTTAAGAATAAAAATCATCGTTATTCCATCTTGAAACTTGAGAGCACATAAAACACTTTGGGTCTTTATTTTTATCATAACCTCTGCTAAAGATTAAGCTAGCATTTAGATAATTTCAGATTTGCATTTAAAGAGAGCATAAGCTTAATCATGCATAGAACAAATACAAAGATAAACAAAGCGGCAATTATATCATATATCATAATGGCATAAACTTTGTAACTTTACCAATGGTAAAAATAAGGTGGTGACTTTATTCATGATGAAAATAAACTAACACTCATACTGAAAAATAAAATAAAAACTGAAAATACTACGCATACATAGGCATACAAAAGCTGGAAACTAAAAAAATAGGAAAAGAAAAGAGAACTAAAGCTCCTCGTCTCTCCAATCTTCCGCCGGTGGTTGGTATTGATAATCTTGGTGGTTATACCCTTGCTCATAATAGGATTGAACATCCCCTCCTATGAGTTGTTCTGGTGGTGCTAGGTGAAGGCGTCCAAGCTCATAAGGAATGTTTGCATTGCCTTCACCTAATTGAGCCGCATTGGCTTGGATGGCTGCAATATTTTGCATGTTCCTTGTAGCATATCCTCAAATAATGTCCACACTTTGTTGTGATTCAGGAAATTGTGCATAAGGCTTCTCAAAGGTTACGTCGGGCACCACAAAATTTGGTAGGGGCATGACTGCACCACTCCCCCATTCTTGCATTGGTGGACCACCATAGTAACTTGGCGGCGTCGGAATTCCTCCATATGGTGGCACATAGTTTTGTTGTGCACCCCCCTCTTGTGCCAAGGAGGATCCTTCTTCTACAATTTTTCCTCTTTTATTTTTCCTTGCCGGCACAAGGAGTTCTTCCTCTAGCCAATCTTCCTTCCCTTGAATAAAGAGTCTTAGTCTTGCATCCAGAAGGGGTAAGTTCACCTTGGCCACTTTAAAGCCACCTCTCTCATCTCCACTTACATATTTTCCTTGCTTCATATATTAAAATCTGAGAGAGGTCCCGGGTAGAAGATACTCGGGTTTCTTGGAATACCCGGTCTTAAAGAAATGGACAACATGGAGAGGTAACACCTCGAACCAATATCTCCCGAACCCGATGTTGCTTCACAGCACCATCGATTGATCATGAGGTAGGAGGGGTCCAACTGCCTGGCAAATAAAGCCGAGTAAAGCCAATTCAACTCTGTGTCGGTCACTGTTGACGGTGTATTTTGGTACACCAAACATGTTCATTACACTTTGGTTTGGATTTGTTCAAGGAACTAACCCGCCACTAGGCACACTAATCATATAACAAGTTCATCCATGTGCATGCATTTGGAAGTGTGTGTTTATGCAGAAAAACATGGACATAAAGGATGGATTCACAACAAGTTCAAAGGAGCATTTACAAAGTCTTGTTCGTGTTCATGAGCTTGATGAAATCACTTCCAATGGTGGCGAGGACCGAAGTGTTACAAAGGAACATCCCCGGGGATTGAAGCGTAAAAGACCGAACTTCATGCACGGAGAACCTCCATCTTGGACGCGAGGATGGCATCGTCAAAATCATGCAAATGGAAGGGGCAAAGTGCATAATCACTTGAGGACCCACGTGAGCGAAGGGGCGATCGAGCCAGGCCGGGATGGGCCTGGGCCGGTCAGCTCGAGCCGGTCGTTCTGGCCCACTTCCAGCGTCGGTTCAGCCCTCCTTTCCTTGCACCTGAAGGATCTTCAACCCTAAGTCCCTGGAGGCGCCGCCATTCGAAAAAGGTAGAGCCATTGGCACTGAGAGGCCATCCACAAGATAGAGAGAGAGAGGAGGGAGATCGTCGGAGGAGGATCGCCCAACTCGAAGGAAGCACCCACAAGTGGACAAGAAGGAAGACACTGTCGAAATCGTCACCATGATCAACGGTGCTACGTCTAGCACCTTGATGAAGTAATCTCCTTATTCATCCATGGGTTGTAAACGGTCTTGAGATGCAATCGGACTTTGTTGGAACATCTATCTATCATCTTGTGTTGAATGTGCTTAGATGCTTAAGGTTAGCTACCGTGCCGTAAAGGAAGTATGGATCCCAATGCTCCCTTGGATCAATTCAATACGCCGTGTCCATCATAGGTCTAGTCACGAATACCTCCGCGTAGTGACAGTACGGGGGGAGGGAAAGGGCGAAACCGTGGTCACAACCCCAAATAGATTAGATTGGTTTGCATGTTTAAAGCGATTGCTAGTTCAAGTATCGTAGACCCATGGGCGAGTGTCTCCTGTCATGATAGCTTAATTGTTCACTCTAGTGTAGTGTAGTCATTTTCTAGTTTAACCATAGATAGGGTTTAGGTAGTTAGTGAGTAGAGGTAGATCAAGCACTTGTAATCCCCTTGCTCCGCGGATTGACAAGAACCTAGGGAATCCTGTGGTGAAAAAGGTGTAGGTCTGTACGCTTGTGGATCGTAGGTGGATACGTCTTTTATCCGTCAACAGTCACCTTTGTTTCCCTCATTCTCCCCAAAATCCTTTTGCTCATCCATGAGTGAAACACTTTGTTGACGGGTAATAGTTGTATCAAAGTTCGTTTAGACTTTCAAGCAGACAAGTCACCCGTCGTAGGCAAGGTACCCTTCTTCCCTCGAGTGGTGAACCCAAGGTATCGAATCCGTGGAACAATGTGCAACGCAAGGATTCAATCTAGTAAAGCAAGGTAAAGCTATCTATTGAAGAATCAAATTGCATCTAATCTAAGATATCATAGGGAAAACGAATCTAATCTAATCTACTAAAGAGGTAGAAAGAGAAAGCAAGAGATAACCGATTTAGACAGTCTAGATCATGCTTATGTTGTAGCTCCAAACAAGATAGATGAAGATAGAAAAGCGAATCTCATTAAAAGCATCTTTGAATCGTGGCCTTCCATCCGACTCCGAAAACGCCCGCCTTTCGGAACCCCCGTTCTGTCACAACGTATCCCTACTCATGCGGGTTGTCTAGGGCGAGTTCGATAGAACAAGTTGAAGTCACTTGGCCGGTCTGGTATGCACCTCTAGCCACCGCGGCTACAAGAGCACCCTAAGTAATCTAGCTGCAAACTAGATCGTAGAAGAAGCAAAACCAAGAAGAAAACAAAATCATTGAGAAGGCACTTGATCGCTAGAAATCGAATTCACTTACAAACTTCACCATGAATGATTACATGAAGAAGATCACCACCGGGGCCCTCCTTCGATCTTGATCCTCGCTCCGGAGCTCCGACGTGGTCTTCCATGCAATGTTCCCACGTCTGCTAGGGAAACCATAGACAACTAGCACGACCCTCATCTCCGAGATGGTGTCCCTCAAGCTTCTCTCCTCCTCGGCGGCGGATTACGAATTGATTGATGTGTGGCTCTCGGTCAGGGGGCTATAAATAGCCAGATATACAACTAGGTCAAAGGGGAGGCCGATTGGGCCCCGAAACGGGCTGGGCCGTCGGCCTGGGCCCTTCCCGGCCCAATCTGTGGCCTGCTTCGCCCGGTGTTGCTTCCCGCGTCTTCTAGATGCTCTACCCTTTTGCATGTGGGCCCTTGACGTCGGTTTCACTCCGAATTGGACGAAGCTCTTTTTCTTGCAAGATTCAGCACTTTTCTGGGCTAGGTCCTCGGAGTTTATCATCTTCTCGGGCTTGGTCCTTGGGATCTTGGAGTCATGTTCACTTCATTGCTTGACTTGTATCGGGCTTCAAGGTCTTGTCATGAGGTGCTTAATGAACTTATCCCGGAAGTCTTGCTTTCAACGTTAAAACCCTACGTAAACACTTAACTCCAAAACCGACATGCACAAGTGAACTTGTTATACCACGGGGGTTAGTACCCATGGATAAGATACAAAAGTCATGCCAACACCGAAGGTAAACTCATGGCTAGGTTGACGGATTTTCATCGTCAACATCTCCCCCATGCTTAAACCTTGCTCGTCCTCGAGTAAGCCTTCGATGGATATCATCGTTGCCCTTCATTGTTTAAACCTTGCACTTGATCATACATGAGAAAAAAAATATAATGCCCTCAAAAGTTTAATCCGTTAAAGTTCCATAATCCACTAGCCTTCATCCCTGCGGAGGGTAGATGTTTAATTAAGCTTATCCCACAAGTATTATCATGCTCCCAAAATTCAAATGGATCTCAGAAATTTTGAAATAAAGAACAAGATGAAAAAGACCTAAACCAAGTTCACAAATTTAAACCACCTTGCATCTTGCTCATGAACTCTCATCCCATCATGTCTCTCAAGCCTATTTATTCTACTCCTTTCCCTCTCATAACACATATATATGTGGTAGGCTTTATATGGAGCTTTTTGGGAAAGTTTAGTCCTACCAAGATATTATAAATGAGATGTTGTCAAAATAAGACAAGCTTCTCATGGTCTTACCGAGACTCGTCAAAAAGGTCATTGGAAAATAATATTATATCAAGGAGGGGAAATAGAAAAATACACACGCTTTAGATAGGTGGACATGTGCAAATGACAAAAGTCATCCCGAGGCACAAAAGAAGTCCTCGTTATCAGATTGCACATGGTTGGAAAATGAGAATGGATCTTTTAAACTTAAAGCTTTGAATTTCCTAATGCACTTTAGAGAACCGGGGAGTTCACTTTACGCATACTCCTATATTTTTTTCTTTCTCATATTTCTCCTTCTTTTCTTCATTTATTTTTTCTCTTGTCATTCATTCGGTCATCTTTTTCTGTGAGACTTTCACCTTGGAAGTCCCGTACATCGCCTTTGAATTTTCTTTTATTAATTTTTTTAAAATTGCTCCCCTTTGAATTCTAAAATTGCACCGTACCTACCTCCTCCCCCATGCTTAGACGTTGCTCGTCTCGAGCAAAGAGGTGATAAATAAGGTAGGTACTGGAAATATTTTTCCTTGGAGAGATACTTGAATTCTTCAATGTTGGCACCGTCTTGCGATCTTCCTTGAATTGATGATCCATTCTCAATGATAGGTTGTGATCAAGGAGGTAAACACAAAAGATGATATTTGGTTTTAAGGGTGGATATCCGGCGAGGTTTGTGAGATCTCCGATGCGGGGATACACAATGCACGAATAAAGGGCTAGCAAAAAGATAGATATGCAAAAACGAAATGACCAGCTTCTTAGTCTCGGGCCAGAGAAATCAAGGCCTGAAATAACTCACCCAAAAATAAATCTTGTATACTAAGTTTTTGCACTCAAATATTTATAACGCTCTGGATAGGTAGAGCAACAAGAAAGAGGTATTTATGACAAAGTTAGCTTTACATTTAAGAACAAAAATAAATCATCTTTAATCCATCTAATACTTGAGAGCACACAAAACACTATGGGTCTTTATTTTTATCATAACCTCCGCTAAAGATTAAGCTAGCGTTTAGATAATTTCAGATTTGTATTTTAAGAGAGCACTAGGTTAAACATGCATAAATCAATTACAAAGATAACAAAGCGGCAATTATAATCATATATCATCGTGGCACAAACTTTGTAACTTTACTAATGGTAAAAACTTGGTGGTGACATTATTCATGAGGAAAATGAACACTAACACACATGCTGAAAAATAAACTAAAAACTAAAAATTAAAGTAAAGCTGAAAAATACTAGGCATACATAGGTGCAAACAAGCTGAAAATTAAAGAAAAGGGGGTAAAGGAAAGATAACTAAAGCTCCTCCTCTCTCTAATCTTCCACCGGTGGTTGATATTGAATGTCTTGGTTGTTTTACCCTTACTCATAATAAGATTGCGCCTCTCCTCATATGAATTGTCTGACGGTGCAAGGTGAAGGTGTCCAAGCACACAAGCGACGTTTGCATTTCCTTCACCCATTAGGTTTGCATTTGTTAGGATGACTGCGATATTTTGCATGTTTCTTGCAGCGTATCCTCCAATGGTGGCCACATTTTGTTGTGGTTGAGGAAGGTGTGCATATGGCTCCGCAAAGGCTACGTTGGGCACCGCAAAAATGGTGGGGGTATGGCTGCACCACTCCCCCATGCTTGCATTGGTACACCACCGTAGTAATTTGGCGGTGCCGGAATTTCTCCAAATGGTGGCACATAATTTTGTTGTGCACCTCTTTCTTGGGCCATAGAAGATCCTTCCTCTAATTAATCTTCTTTCCCCTCAAGAAAACGTCTTAATCTTTCACCCGGAAGGGGTAAGCTTACTTTGGCCACTTTAAAGCCTCCTCTCTCATCTTCATTTAAATTTTCCTTTCTTCATATACCTAGGGAGGTCCCAGGTAGGAGATGATTCGGGTTCCTTGTAATACCCGGGTTTAAAGATATAGTCAACATGGAGAGGTAACAACCCGATCTCCCGAATCCGATGTTACTCACAACACCACCGGTTGATCATAGGTGAGTTGGGTTGATTGGCTGCCTGGCAATCAAAGCCGAGTAAAGCCAATTCAACTCCGTGTTGGTTATCTTTGTCTCTCTTAATCTCCCAAAAATCCACTTGCACAAAAGTGACACACTTGGATGATGGGGTTCCGGATAGTATTTTTTTGTTGATGGTCTCTTCCCGCGATCATACTCCAAAAACTTTCTCATGTGCGTCATGCACATCCACTTGTTCCGGAGCTCCCTTTTGAAAATAGGGGACACTCGCCCATGGGTCTACGATACTAGAACATGCAATCGTTTTGAACATGAAAACCAGTCTAATCTATCGGGGGTTGTGTTGAATGGATCCAAGGAAGCATTGAGCCCTTACTCCCTTTAAGACATGGTAGCTAACCTTAAGCATTAAAGTATTTTCAACACAAGATGATAGATAGATAATCCCACAAAGTGTGATTACGTCTCAAGATCGATTGCAACCCATGGATGAAAGGAGATTACCCCATCAAGGTGCTAGAAATAGCACCATTGATCAAGGTTACCCTTCCAACGGTGTCTTCCTTCTTCTCCACTTGTGGGCTCCCTCCAAACAGAATGAGAGACTCAGCACTCCTTCATCAAGGGTATGCGCCATGGTCATGAAAATTTCCTAGGCGAATTCCTTGTGGGTGTTTGCCGACACTTCGTTAGAGAATTGCACCGGTGTCCCGTGTGAAACCCAATATGTGGAGAGCTTAGTCGTCGATGTCGACGTTCGCTACAAGCCTCTACTTAAGGCGAGCGAGCTTCTTCTCCTCCTCCTCTGTCATGATGACATACCCCTCGGAATACCGCGGAGCGTATGGAGGTGGAGCGGATGATCGTGTCAAGTGGCGAGGTTGGACGAGCGGCTCCTCCATATGTTATTGAATTTTGGTAAACCTAATAAACGAGTTCCGTGTGGCCCTCATGCCACCAAGGAGAAGAGTGGTTCCTCATCGGTGGTGTCGTGTCCTCCTCCATACTCCGAGGAGACTCGGAAACCGAGTTCCTCCTCGAAGAGGTTGTCGATGATGACTTAGACGACGATGATCCCTTCCTTTTTTGGTGAAAAGGCTTGTTGTTTTCTTCCATGATTGCAGCGCCCTCCCTCACAAATATATATCCGGTGTTTTCACCCGGTAACAAGGTACACAAATATTATTTTGGAGTCTGGACTTTGAGTGGATTAAGGGTGTGGATTTTTTTGAGTTATCAAGCTTGGGAAGGTTGGCTATGTCTACAGAGGTTCTAGGCACACAAACTGGGGAAGGAGAGGGAAGCTTGCCTGCAGAAAACGGGAGCCGGGGGGGGGCTCCTTAGTAGGGGAGGCCGGCCGGCCTAGGCCGACCGGCCTGGGTGGCCTGGTGCTCCTCCCCACCTCGGCTTTCTTCCAGCACGATCATCTCACCTCTACAACTTTCCTGCCCGCGTGCTCCACGAGTTGCACCGCCCAAACGCTCTCGTCCACTCATTGGTCCTTCCACTTGATGCTTCATGCCTTGAGTCATGTCCATGCTCCCTTGTTCCACTTGCTTCACATGCCACCATGAAATTCCTGCGAAGTATGCTTGCTGCCCACCATGCTTGTCCTTTGCATGTGGACTTGGTGGACTTGGTGCATGCATGATTAATTCAAACAAGATTGCCTCCCTTTAAGTGTGTTAAAGGCTAAGCACTCCTCTAATTTCGAAATTTAAAAATATTTTTCAGAGCCATGAAAGAGCTCAAGCATAAATTTAGAGAAGATTTTAAACCATTAAAAACAAATGTAAGTCGAAAATATTTTCTGACTACGTTGATATTTGTCTCACCGGTATAGTTTACCTTCATTGGTTGAGAGCAAACTTTTCCTGGCTTGATCATGGGGGCATAGGTTTAGGTTGTAATTTTGATTAGATAAGAGAGATTTTGAATAAAATAAAATTAAATGAGGCTTAAAAAAATTGTAATCTTAGAGAAACCAAGGGTAAGGATTTTTAAACCAACCAAAAGTTTTAGTTTCTAGGTTGACGCGAGTCCTACCACGTGCTGAATTTTAATTAACACCTAGGTATAAGTCGTGGCTCTACTCGTGTGTTTTTAGCATGAAAACAAGTCAACCACAACATCATAAAGAGGATGAAAGGTTGAGTTAGGTTTTGAATTTTTTTTGGTTGTGGTTTCTCGAAAAAGAAGCAAACAATCACATAGGATGGTTCATGTAAAGGGTTTATGATCAAGCAAAATATTCAACCAAGAATTATGTCTCTAATATTGTTCAACCATTCTAAGTCTAATGTTTTGCGTAGTAAAATTCAAAACTGAATTATATTTAAAAGGACATGAAAAACCTGGAATCGGGTTGTCCTCCCGGTAGCTTATTCTTGACTCGACGAAACGGGTTGCCCCCCGCCTAGCGCCTCGTTTATAGTCCATGGCTACACTTCTTCATTTGATTACTTCGGATCAACGCTTTTTGCGGGCGTTGCAATCTTGGGTACCCACTTTTGCTTAGTCATTTTTTTGGTCTTCACAGGCTGGCTTTGTCCTTCGGTCTTGACAGATGCAACAACTTCCTTCATGTAGTGGCTCGGTATCTCAAACTCTAGTCCTTCGGTCGTGATCTTCATGGTCTCCTAGTGTGATCCTCCATCTCTCCCGAATGAGTTTGAGTAGCCTTCGCCATCTTGGGACCTTGGAGTTGTCTCGGATATTCTTCTTTGTTACCCATCGGGTGCCTGGCAAGTTGTCCCACTTGCGTCTAGCATCTTCATCACGACGAACACTTCACGTATAGAGCTTCCGACCTCCGTCACCTTGCCATCTAAATTCTTCAATATTTTCTCTATAGCCTCGAACTTAGTGACGGCGTCCTTGGACATGGTCGTGCTCCACACATGTGGATCTTGCTTCGGCGGCCTTTAGGTGTTGAGCTTCTTTCTCCATCTCCATCTTCTCCATCCTCCTTTAAGTAAACTGATATGCCATTCAAGGAATCCGGCTCGTATGCATTCAGCTCTCGCAATCGTCATGCGGATAGTTGAGACCTTGATCTTGAACGGCCTCCCCGCGTCTAGAAGGTTTATGATAGGTAGATCAACAATGTTCGGGGTGCATAGCTCGATCTCGTGCTCCGGTGGTTGAGGTTGATCTTCCTTTGGACATGGAGGTGGCGATTCCCTTGGAGATTTCGACGGTCCTTCGAGTTTGACTTTTGAATCTAGGGTTTTCACCCCTTTAGCTTGTGTTGCACGTCTCCTCTGCCTGTAAAGTTTTCCTGGATCATCCACAAAAAAGTTTGGGTTTCTCGGAGAGGTAGCCAACCATCTCCGGTTAGGGTTAGCAATAAAACAAAAATCTAACAAAAGAAAAATTAGGGTTAATCAAAACTAGATTAGATTGACTTTTTTTTCTTTTTTGGGGATGATCAAACATAAGAGATGCAAAAGAAAATAAAAAAAACTGAAAAGAATAAGCGATACTAGATCGGATCTTGATTGCTTGTTCCCCGGCAGCGGCGCCAGAAAAAAGGGGCTTGTTGACGGTTAATAGTTGTATCAATGTTCGTTTAGACTTGCAAGCGGACAAGTCTCCCGTCGTAGTCAAGGGACCCTTCTTCCCTCGAGTGGTGAACCCAAGGTATCGAATCCGTGGAACAATGTGCAATGCAAGGATTCAATCTAGTAAAGCAAGGTAAAGCTATCTATTGAAGAATCAAATTGCATCTAATCTAAGATATCATAAGGAAAACGAATCTAATCTAATCTACTAAAGAGGTAGCAAGAGAAAGCAAGAGATAACCGATCTAGAGAGTCTAGATCATGCTTGTGTTGTAGCTCCAAACAAGATAGATGAAGATAGAAAAGCGAATCTCATTAAAAGCATCATTGAATCGTGGCCTTCCATCCGACTCCGAAAACGCCCGCCTTTCGGAACCCCCGTTTTGTCACAACGTATCCCTACTCATGCGGGTAGTCTAGGGCGAGTTCGATAGAACAAGTTGACATCACTTGGCCGGTCCGGAATGCACCTCTAGCCACCGCGGCTACAAGAGCACCCTAAGTAATCTAGCTGCAAACTAGATCGTAGAAGAAGCAAAACCAAGAAGAAAACAAAATCATCGAGAAGGCACTTGATCGCTAGAAATCGAATTCACTTACAAACTTCACCATGAATGATTACGTGAACAAGATCACCTCCGGGGCCCTCCCTCGATCTTGATCCTCGCTCCGGAGCTCCAACGTGGTCTTCCATGCAAGGTTCCCACGTCGGCTAGGGAAACCCTAGACAACTAGCACGACCCTCATCTCCGAGATGGTGTCCCTCAAGCTTCTCTGCTCCTCGGCAGCGGATTACGAATTGATTAATGCGTGGCTCTCGGTCAGGGGGCTATAAATAGCCAGAGATGCAACTAGGTCAAAGGGGAGGCCGATTGGGCCCCGAAACGGGCTGGGCCGGTCGGCCTGGGCCGACCGGCCCGGGCCGGCCGGCTGGGCCCTTCCGGCCCAATGCGTGGCTGCTTCGCCGGTGTTGCTTCCCGCGTCTTCTAGATGCTCTCCCCTTTTACATGTGGGCCCTTGACGTCGGTTTCTCTCCGAATTGGACGAAGCTCCTTGTCTTGCAAGATTCAGCACTTTTCTGGCTAGGTCCTCGGAGTTTATCATCTTCTCAGGCTTGGTCCTTGGGCTCTTGGAGTCATGTTCACTTCATTGCTGGACTTGTATCGGGCTTCAAGGTCTTGTCGTGAGGTGCTTAATGAACTTATGCCGGAAGTCTTGCTTTCAATGTTAAAACCCTGCGTAAACACTTAACTCCAAAACCGACATGCACAAGTGAACTTGTTATACCACGGGGGTTAGTACCAATGGATAAGATACAAAAGTCATGCCAACACCGAAGGTAAACTCATGGCTAGGTTGACGGATTTTCATCGTCAACACACTTGGATGATGGGGTTCTAGATAGAATTTCTTTGTTGGTGGGCTTCCCCTGAGATCATATTTTAAAACCCATCCAACATGCCTTTCGGCACGTCTACTTTTTCCGGAGCTTCCTTTTGAAAACCAAGTAACTCCCTAATATGTTCATAGGGAACTACTTGCTGAATTCCCTTCAACCGGAATGAGAGACTCGACACCCCCTCATGAAGGATAGGCGCCATGGTCATTAGAATTTACAAGGCAAATTCCTTGTGGTTGTTCGCCGACACCCTGTTGGAGAATTGCACCCATCCTAGGTGCCCCAACATATGATAAATGTTCGTGCCAAAACCCAATGACTTGAGAGCTTGATCGTCGAAGTCGACGTTCGCTACAAGCCTCTTCTCAAGGCGAGGGAGCTTCTTCCCCTCCTCCTCCAACATGATGATGAATCCATATGCGGAGTACCGTGGAGTGTACGGAGGTGGAGTGGATAATCGATGAGGTGGGACGGGAGGCTCCTCCGTACGCCCTTGAGGTTCGGTGAACCTCATGGACGAGCTTCTTGTGGCCCTCGTGCCACTGAGGAGAAGAGTGTCGTTCCTCCTTGGTGGTGTCGTGTCCTCCTCCATGCTCCGAGGAGACTTAGAAATGAGTGCCTCCTCGAAGACGCCGTCGAAGATGGCTTGGACGATGACGACCCCTTCTTCTTGGTAAAGAAACTTGTGGTTTTCTTCCACATTTTTTCTGCACTCTCCTCTCTAATATAATCCTGGGGTTTCAACCGATAACAAGGCACACAAAAATTATTTCGGAGTATGAACTTTGAGTGGATTAAGGATGTGATTTGTTCAGCAAAACAAACTTAGAAAGGATGGCTAAGTCTAAGGTGGTTCTGGATTACAAATTCGAGCATACAAACAGAGAGCTAGATGAGCTGCTTACCTGTTGAAGAGGAGCACCGGGGGTGCTTAAATAGGGTGAGGCCAGCCGGCCTAGGCCGACCGGCCTAGGTGGCCTCGTGCCCTCCCCCGCTCCGGTTTCTTCTAGCACACTCATCTTCACTTTGTGATCTTTGTGCCTGTGTGCTCCACGGGTTGCGCCGCCCAAACTCTCTCATCCACTCCTTTGCTTGTATTATTGGTCCTTCCACTTGATGTCTTTTCTTTGAGTCTTGTCCATGCTCCTTTGCTTCACATGTCTCCAAGATTTTTTTGCAAAACAAGGCCTCACAACCCTCCCATGATTGTCCTTTGCATGTGGCTTTAATAAAAGTTGTTGGAAGAGCATCCCGTGATGCATCATGGTGCATGCATGATTTGTTTAACTAGATTGCCTCCCTTTAAGCATTCCTTAAGACTAAGCACTCCTCTAAATTCGAAAATTAGAAATAAACTTAGAGCTATAAATGAGCTCAAGCATAAATTTAGAGATGTTTTTAAAGCATTAAAAACAAATGTAAGTCGAAAATATTTTCCGACTACTTCTATGTTGACCTCACCGGTATTGTTTGCATTCATTAGTTGAGAGCAAACTTTTCTCAGCTTGATCATGGGGGCATAGGTTTAGGTTCTACTTTCGGCTGAATGAGAGAGACTTTGAATCAAATAAAATTAAGTGAGGCTTAGAAAAATTCTAATCTTGGAGAAACCAAGGATATAGATTTTTAAACCAACCAAAAGTCAAGTTTCTAGGTTCACGTGAGTCCTACCACATGCTGAAATTTAAATAACATCTAGGTACAAGTCGTGGCTCTACTTGTGTGTTTTTAGCATGTAAAACAAGTCAACCGTAACATCATAAAGAGGATGGAAGGTTGAGATAGGTTCTGAATTTATTTGGTTTAGGATTCTCGAAAATAAGAAAATAACACATAAGATGGTTCATGTAAAGGGGTTTATGATCCAAACAAAATAACCAACCAAGAATTATGTATCCAATATTATTCGACTACTCTAAGTCTAATGTCTTGCATAGTAAATTTCAAAACTAATTTACTTGAATAGACTTGAAAATCTTGAATCGGGTTGTCCTCCCGGTAGCTTAATGTCTCTAATCTTTTTCAACCACTCTAAGTCTAATGTATTGCGTAGTAAATTTCAAAACTAACTTACTTGAAAAGACTCGAAAATCTGGAATCAGGTTGTCCTCCCGGTAGCTTATTCTTGACTCGATGAAACGGGTTGCCTCTTGCCTAACTGTAACACCGTGAAGTTTTCAAATTTCAGGATGTTAATAGGAAGAATTAATTAAACAACATTTTTTTCATAATTTAAATTTTGTCCAACATTTATTTTCATTACAGGAAATTTAGCATAAGAAAATTAATTGATTATTTTTATAATTTAAATAAAATGGCGGCCTCCACCGAGCTCCACCATTCCACCGCCTTGCCGACTCCTCCTCTCCCTTATCCACCCCTATTTAAGGCGAGCCCGAGCCCCTGCACAACCCATACCACCTCTCCGCTTTCGTCCTCGTGCATAACACAGTTGCTGCTTGAAGCCTGGTGTGCTGCCGGTGTTGAGCTCCGTCACCAGACCAGGGCGACACCACGACACCACCACGGGCTCGACGACGCCAAGCCACGCGACCGCTGCAGCTTCTCGTCATCATCCCGTTGCCGAACGAACTCCACACCATCGCACTGAGCTGCCGCCGTCCAGGTTTCGTCCCCAACCGCCACCTCCAAATTCAGCTTCCTCTTTCCCTCCCTACCACTGGTGAGCATATCCCTGAACTCTCCCCTTTTCCCTCTTTCTATTTTGCTGCTCTGGGACATGCTACTATGGACTAATACACATAGAAGGACTCTTTGTAAAGGCCTCGTAGTGTCCCTATGCAACAACACCTCGGAAGTGTCGTATTGTGCCTACTTTTGCATAGCATGGTTGGGTTCAAAGTTCTTCGGAACTTTTACGTGACTTGTGGTGAAAGTGTACAACCTCTGCAGAGTGTAAAACTATTATAACAGCCGTGCTCACGGTCAAGAGCGGCCTAGACCCTCACATGATTGATATACTTAAAGATGGACTTTAATTTGCTTACTAGTTAATTTTCATGGCCTTGCTGAGTACCAACCATAAGTGTACTCATCCTTGCTTAAACGCTGCTCAGAAAACGAAGAAGAAGGTGTATGAAGTCCAGAAGATGGTGCTAGGCGTACGCAACCCCTAGTCGATTGCCTGTGAAGTTTGGAGCCTTTGCTTCCCCAGGATTCCACTGTAAATCTCTGATAATCTCTATTTTCTTTACGTGATATTGTTTCTGTTTTTCACTATGATGTCACTATATGTATGTCATTAGATCCTGGCATACATATAGCTATCACTTGGTTTTCTTCGGAAAATCGGTTGTGACAGAGTGGTATCAGAGCTATATCGACTGTAGGACGTAAGCCTAGATAGAAATGGTTGCTTCTACTCTAAAACTAATTCCTACCTTACCCTTGATCATTCTGAGAGTTATTCTCACTTGTTGATCTTTTTCTTTTCTCAAATCCTTTTTGATATTCTTGTTTTTATCTTATCATCTCACATCTATTTCCTGGTGTATAAATCTCTCCATTTAAATCTCTTCTTGCTTCTATAGATGTATCACAACCAAGCTTAGGAGGATCCCTCTAACCATAATAACAATGTGTAGCATCGTTCCCTTGATCATGTGCTGTCTGGTAAAGCTATGTGTTTGCTTGATGATGCTTGACTTTATGATCTTGTTTGAGTTGGTTCTTTGAATTGATTGTTGGTGTATTGTGGGTCTTCTACCTACAATGACATCAATTGCCTAGTTGAGTTCTCCTTTTGTGTCTCTCACCTCCTTGTTCCCCTCTTTCTTTCTACTTAACCCTATGGAGGATGTCAGAAGATCAAAATCTAAAAGCAACACCTACATCAATAATAGAGATCTACAACCATATGCGGACATCAACACACGAAAGAAGTTGAAGAAAAAGATGATCAATTTTCTTTTGTTACGCCCTGTTATTCTCCTCTCTACCATGATTTGATTACAATTACAACAAACAAGAAACGATGGATATGATATCAATAATTTTGCAAGTTCTTCAATTTATTGTTGTTCTCTTTTGATCTTGATGTTTGTCCACTAACCAGATGGAAAAAGGCAACCAAGATAAAAACAATGATAGCAGTTACAACCCTGGATAAATATATGTCACTATATCTAAACCCGAAGGATACACATACAAAGTTCTAGAATACTGAGCCACCTAGTTTTTCTAACACTACGAAGCACCTAGAAGCTGAAGACTGGATCACGACAATTGAGAAGAAATTGGATATGGCACAATGCAATAATGGAGAAAAGGTTATGTATGCATCAGGACTACTTCTAGGAGCAGCCTTAGAATGGTGTAATTTCTACATCTATGAACATGAGCAACCACAATGTATTGTTTGGAAGGAATTCAAGGACAACTTTATAACACACTTTATTCTTGTAAGTACGATGAAGCTCCAAAGGAAGGAGTTCCTTAGCTTCAAGCAAGGGCAAATCCCTATACAGTGATTGAGTATAGGGATAAGTTTATCCAGCTATCTATGTACGCACCAAAATCATCTGAAAGTGACAAAAAGAAATTAGAATATTTCCTCAAAGGGTTGAATGAAGACCTTCAAAGTATACTAAGTTTACATGAATATGCTAGTCTGCAAGATGTCATCAACAAAGCTATTGAGTTAGAAAGCAAACTTCAAGAAATCATGAGTAAGAAGAGGAAAATGAATTTTCTAGAGCAATGTGATAATAGTTCACACCTTTACCATTTGTCTCAAGCACCAGAAGATGAGTATGAAGATCCACCACGTAATCGTAGAAACCTTAAAGAAAGTGGAGCTTGTTTCTACTGCAAAGATCATGGACATTTTATTAGTAGGTGCCCTAAAAAAACGTGTGGCTCAATATGAGAAGAAGGCTCAACAGAGACAAAATAAGCAAATCAATGCACAGGAAACAATCAGACCAAATTAGAGTGAGAAAAATGATGAAAGATAAAGACATCAAGTATGATTAGAAAAGCAATCATGGAGTCAATCCAGCTTTATTCAAATCACTTTATCTATATATGAAGGAATCTTTTCAAAGAAGAGCCAATGAAGCTGAGGAATGAAATGGACAGTCACAAGTGAAGTTAGATTGAGTATCCTATGTGGTGTTATGTTTATAAAGTGAGTTGTGAAGAATAAAGAAGTATGTTTATGGAGCTTGTGTAAGGTGAATTATATGGAAGCAAGTTAAATAGTGTTTGATGCTATCTATCTGAACCTTTGTTTCTTGCTAGCCTTTGCGAATCTCGGGACGAGATTCCTTTTAAGGGGGGTAGTTTTGTAACATCGAGAATTTTTCAAATTTCAGGATGTTAATAGGAAGAATTAATTAAACAAATTTTTTTTCATAATTTAAAATTTGTCCAACATTTATTTTCTTTACAAGAAATTTAGCATAAGAAAATTAATTGATTGTTTTTATAATTTAAATAAAATGGCTATCTAAGTGTTGCATTCATATTCGTTGCATGGTTTTTAGTTGATGTGTGGTTTAAAAAAGTTCAAAGTCTCAAAACACCCCTCAACCTTTCCCTCCTCTCTTTCTCCCTTTTTTCAGCCCAGCTCTGCCCTTTCGTTCTCTTTTTCTTTTACCCTCACCGCAGCCCAAATCTATATCGCGGCCCGATTTGCCCAATCTGTCCCACCAGCCCAACAGAACCTCCCTCTCTCTCCCAGTCACCCATAGCCGGGGCCCACTCGTTAGCTCCTTCTCCTACCTCCCGCTGCCACCTTCTCCACCATGGCCTGCCGCACCGCTGCCTCCCCAGCCTCCGCTGCTCTCCCCCCTCCTCCACTGAGTGTGACATTCAATGCGCAGTGCGCACTCGCGCCGCCTCACCCCCTTCCTCTTCCGCAATCGTCACCCCACGGACTCCCACACCATTCATGGCGTCCTCCACCGAGCTCCACCGTTCCACCGCCTTGCCGACTCCTCCTCTCCCTTCTCCACCCTATTTAAGGTGAGCCTGAGCCCATGCACAACCCGTACCACCTCTCCGCTCTCTTCCTCGCGCACAGCGCAGTTGCGGCTCGAAGCCCGGTGTGCTGCCGGCGCCGAGCTCCGTTACCAGACCAAGGCGACACCACCACGGGTTTGGCGACACCAAGCCCCGTGACCGCTACAGCTTCTCGTCATCGTACTGTTGCCGAAGGAACTCCACACTATCGCACCGAGCTGCCGCTGTCCTGGTTTCGTCCCCGGCCGCCACCTCCAAATTCGGCTTCCTCCTTCCCACCCTATGTTGACGGTGAAATTTCGTCAACCTAGGCATGAGTTTACCTTAGGTGTTGGCATAATTTTTGTATCTTATCCATTGGTACTAACCCCCATGGTAAAACAAGTTCACTTGTGCATGTCGATTTTGGAGTTTAGTGTTTATGTAGGGTTTTAGCGTTGAAAGCAAGACCTCATGACAAGACCTTGAAGCCCGGTGACCAAACCTGAGAAGATGACAAACTCCGAGGACCTAGCCAGAAAAGTGTCGAATCTTGCGAGGGAAGGAGCTTCATCCAACTCAGAGAGAAACTGAAGACAAGGGCCCACATGGAAAAGGGGGAAGGATCTAGAAGACTCGGGAACCAACGCCGGGAGAAGGAGGCCACGAACTGGGCCGAAAAGGGCCCAGGCCGGTCAGCCCAAGCCGGCTGGCCCAACCCGTTTCGAGGCTCAGTTGGCCCGCCTTTGACCTAGGTGCCTCTCGGGCTATGCATAGGCCCCTGACCGAGACCCACGGATCAATCAATTTGTCATCCGCCGTCGAGGAGCACAGAAGCTTGAGTGACACCATCTTTGAGATGAGGGTCGTGCTAGTTGTCTAGGGTCTCCCTAGCCGACGTGGGAACCTTGCATGGAAGACCACGTCGGAGCTCCGAAGCAAGGATCAAGATCGAGGTAAGATCCCGGTGGTTATCTTGTTCATGTAATCATTCATGGTGAAGTCTTTAAGTGAATCTGATTTCTAGCGATCAAGTGCCTTCTCGATGATTTTGTTTTCTTCTTGGTTTTGCTTCTTCCCCAATCAAGTCTACAGCTAGATTGAATAGGGTGCTCTTGTAGCCACGGTGGCTAGAGGTGCGTATCGGACCGACCAAGTGATTTCAATTTGTTCTTATCGAACTCGCCCTAGACTACCCGCATGAATAGGATGCCACGATTTAAAGATGCTTTTAGCGAGATTCACTTTTCTATCTTGTTTGGGGCTACAACATAAGCATGATCTAGACTCTCTAGACCGGTTATCTCTTGCTTTCTCTTGCTACCTCTTTAGTAGATTAGATTAGATTTGTTTTTCGGATGATATCTTAGATTAGATAGCTTTCTTTGCTTTACTAGATTGAATCCTTGCGTTGCACATTGTTCCACGGATTCGATACCTTGGGTTCACCACTCGAGGGAAGAACGGTCCCTTGACTACGACGGGGGATTTGTTCGCTTGCAAATCCGTATGAACTTTGATACGAATATACACCGTCAACAAGCCCCTTTTTCTAGCACTGTTGCCGAGGAACAAGCAATCAAGATCCAATCTAGTATCACTTATTTTTCAGTTTTTCTTTTGATTTTCTTTTGCATCTCTTAAGTTTGATCATCCTCAAAAAAGAAAAAAAATCAATCTAATCTAGTTTTGATGAACCATAATTTTTCTTTTTTTAGGTTTTTATTTTTGCTAACCCTAACCAGAGATGGTTGGCTACATCTCCAAGAAACCCAAACTTTCTTATGTGGATGATCCAGGAAAACTTTACGGGAAAAGGAGACATGCAACACAAGCTAAAGGATTGGAAACCCTAGATCCAAAAGCCAAGGTCGAACGACCGTCGGAATCTCCAAGGGAATCACCACCTCCAAGTTTAAAGGATGATCAACCTCAACCGCCACCCATGGGAGAACAACCACAACCGGAGCGCAAGATCGAGCTACGCACCCCGAACATCGTTGATCTACCTATCGTAAACCTTCAAGACGCCGGAAGGCCGTTCAAGATCAAGGTCTCAACTATCCGCATGACGATTGCGAGAGCTTTGGAGCGTTTCAATGAATACATACGAGCCGAATTTCTTGAGTGGCATATCGGTTTACTTAAGAGGAGGATGGAGAAGATGGAGATAGAGAATGAAGCTCAAGACCTAAGGGCTGCCGAGGCAAGATCAACATGCGAGGAGTTTGAGGAGTACGACCATGTCCAAGGTAAACCCCGAATTAATGCAAGTTCGTCGATTCATGATTTGGTTCCACTTTTTACACAATAAAAGGACTTCATGGACGAGCAAGCTAAGAACAACGAGGATGCCGTCAATAAGTTCGAGGCTATGGAGAAAGTATTGGAGAATTTAGATGGCAAGGCACCCGATGGGTAACAAAGGAGAATTTCCACCATGAGGTCCCGATACAGTGAAGGCTACTCAAACTCGTTCGAGAGAGATGGAGGATCACACTAAAGAGACCACAAAGATCACTACCGAAGGACCAGTGTTCGAGATACCGAGCCACTACATGAAGGAAGTTGTTGCACCCGTCAAAACCAAAGGACAAAGCCAGCCTTTGAAGACCAAAAAATATGACTAAGCTGAAGAATAAGCCCGTGCCCAAGATGGTGCGGAAGTGGGTACCCAAGATTGCAACACCCGCAAAGAGCGTTGATCCGAAGTAATCAAGTGAAGAATTCTAGCCATGGACTATAAACGAAGCGCTAGACGGGAGGCAACCTGTTGCGTCGAGTCAAGAATAAGCTACCGGGAGAACAACCCGATTCCAGATTTTTAGAATCTTTTTAATAATTCAGTTTTGAATTTTACTACACAAAACATTAGACTTAGAACGGTTGAACAATATTAGAGACACAATAATTGGTTGAATATTTTGTTTTGATCATAAACCCCTTACATGAACCATTCTATGTTGTTTGCTTCTTTTTCGAGAAACCAAAACCAAAAAAAATTCAGAACCTATCTCAACCATTCATCCTATTTATGATGTTGTGGTTGACTTATTTTACATGCTATAAACACACGAGTAGATCCAGGCCTTGTACCTAGATGTTATTTAAATTTCTGCATGTGGTAGGACTCGCGTGAACCTATAAACTTGATTTTTGGTTGGTTTAAAAATCCATATCCTTGGTTTCTCTAAGATTAGAATTTTTCTAAGTTTCATTTATTTTTATTTCATTCAAAATATCTCTCAGCTAACCAAAATTAGAACCTAAACCTATGCCCCCATGATCAAGCCGGGAAAAGTTTGCTCTCAACTAATGAAAGCAAACAATACCGGTGAGACCAACATTAAAGTAGTAGGAAAATATCGACTTACATTTGTTTTTATTGCTTTAAAAACTTCTATAATTTTATATTTGAACTCTTGGCATGATTTGAGTTTCTTTTTATTTTTTCAAAATTAGAGGAGTGCTTGAGATTAAGATGTGCTTAGGGGTAGGCAATCTAGTTAACTTAACCATGCATGCCCCATGATGCATCACGGGATGCTCCTCCAACATCTTTTATCAAACCACATGCAAAGGACAAGCATGGGGGGCAGCCAAGGCTTTGTTTTGCAGGAATATCATGGATGCATGTAAGGCAAGGGAGCATGGAGGTGGCTCAAAGCGAAAACATCAAGTGGAAGGAGCAATAATGCAAGCAAAGGAGTGGACGAGACTGTTTGGAAGGTGCAGCCCCGTGGAGCACGCGGACACGGAGCAACAAAGCAAGCATGAGTGCGCTGGAGAGGAACCGAGCAAGGATAGATAAGCCGCTCATCCATGCCTTTGTTTGTGTGCTCTAGTTGTAGTCCGGAACCACCTTAGACTTAGCCATCCACCCCGCTTGTTTCGTGCAACAAATCACATCCTTAATCCACTCAAAGTCCAGACTCCAAAATAATATTTATGTACATCATTACTGGTTGAAAACCTCGGATATATATTTGTGAGGGAGAGTTTGCAACGATGGAAGAAAACTACAAGTCTTTTCACCAAGAAGAAGGGATCATCGTCGTCCAAGCCATCATCGACAACATCTTCGAGGAGGCACTCGGTTTCCGAGTCTCCTCGGAGTATGGAGGAGGACACGACACCACCGAGGAGGAGTGATGTGACGCCCCAGTTTTCTAATTAACGTCATTAACGCTAATAAATAGGTCAACCGGTCAAACCCCGGTCAAACACCGGTCAAACCTAGGTCAACCTGGGCCGTCACCCGAAAACCTCGCCTTTGAACCCTATTGGACCCCTTGATCGAGCCTACACACACCCGTAGTCAACCCGTGGTCAAAGACACGGTCAAACCCCGCTTAACCGTTGACGTCAGCGAATGTCGTCCGGAACGTTTGCCGCGTTCTCCAAAATCCACCTAAACACCTCAAAATCTACCTTTATGAAAGTTGTCCGTCTTGTTGAGGGACACAACTTTCGTGTAGATTGGCATTTCAAATTTTGAGTGGAAATTAGCGAAAAACTTGGTCAACCGCCGGTACCTCCTGTTTTCCGGGACATGCCGAGCATTCAAAGTTGGCACGACGTTCCTGCAAAATCCGTAGAGAAAAACACCCTAGAACCTTTGTGAAAGTTGTAGAGGGTAGTGAGATCTACAACTTTGGTATTCCTTGCTTGGTGCACTTCAGTTCAGTTTTTTGGAGAAAAACGCAGTCAAAGACGCGTTGACCGGCCGAAAACCGGAGCGGTCGCGCTCCCGGAGCGCCGCCGGCGCGCCGCGCGTTCGCCGGCCGGCTGCCCGCGCGCGCGCGCGCGCGCCGGCCACCGTGCCGCCTCGACGTCCGCGCAGGCCCGTTTCCCCACCGCCTCGAGCCACGGACCGCCGGTTCCCTCCGCGCCGACCTTCTAGGAACATGAGCCGTCGCATGGGGGCGGGTGCCGCGCCGTACGGCGAGCGCGCGCACCACCCGGCGGTCCCTCGCCGGCGCCTCGCACACGCAGGCGACGTCCGTCGCCGTACCAAGCATTGACGCCGGGTGTACCATCGCCGAGTCCGAGCTATAAGAACCGCACGACGTCCTGCTCGCGCCCGCCGCTGCTCGCCGGCATCTTGTCCGCGCGCCTGCTCTCGAGGGCGCCCTCCTCTAGCGCTTTTGGCCGCGGTTCAGTGTCGTCCAGCAGCTCCACACGGTCTCCTCTATCCCCCAGCACCACCGCGCCCCCTCCCAGGCCGGAGCACCGCCGAACTGAAGGCGTTCCGCGACCAGGCTCCTGGGCACCGCCGGCCGGCCATCACCGGCGGTTTTCCCACCCGTCTGCGGCCACAAATCGGCGGGTGGTGAGCTCCTCTTCCTTCCCCACCCATCCCCCGGCCGAATCCCCCACTAGAGCGGCCTAATTCCGGCGAGCCGCGCCGGCCGGTCCGCCTGAGGACCACATTGCGAAGAAACAGTTCTTTTCAGGTGCCTAACTGCAAAAGCGCAACTCCAATAGTAAAACTGTTTTGCTGTTTTTTGTAAATTGCCTAGAAAATCACAGAAAATTTAGAAAAATGTGAAACCAATTTTGTTGGATCCGTTGTGAATTATTCTACAACTATTGTTATTCTGGCCTGAGCTAATTCCTTTTAGTTTTTGCATGAAAAATACAAATCTGAAAAATCTAGATCTGCAATATCTCAAAAACTATAAATCCTCTGTAGCTAATTTATGGATATGTTGTGTGTTAGGTCCTGACTAGATCCTATGCCAAAAATTGCACAAAGTTATAAAGTAAATCGTTTTATAAAAATGTTTTTCTATTTCAGACAGATCTGCATAAGTGATTTTTCGTGTTAAATATATTTATGTTTTTGACCCCAACTTGTGCACACTGTCTTGTAATACCAAAATACACATCTTGTGAATTAATCATGATTTTTGGGATTAACAGACATAATTATTCTTGATTATGCATGTTTTCCTTTGTAAATTAATAAACCAAGTTCAGTAGAGGTTCCATGTGGACATGCTGGCTTTTTAGGCTTGTTTAGGACCAGAGAGCATGCACAAGAAAGTTTGGATCATTTTGAGGCCTATTTATTTTTATATGCATTTAAATTGAATCACTAGCTAGTCTTTGTTATTTTCAATAATAATTAATTTCCTAGCATCCAACACTTACATGTTGGTCCAATGGACCAGTATAGGTGCTAGTAGGCTTAAGAAACACTACGTTAATTTTTGGTAATTTAATTGCTTAATATAAAGCTTAAAAGCCCCTTTTAATATTAAAGGGAAATTAAATAAAGAAAAGCCCTTATTTAATTCTTTTTCCTTTTTGAAAGTATTATTTAATACAATTAAAAGATAATTAATTATCATCACTAATAAGAAATTAATTCTTAAATAAAAATATTAATTACACCTATATTGGAGAAGATAAAGGGAAATGAAGCTTTCACATGAAATGATAAGTGTACTAAGAACCTTTATTCAAATGTTTAATAAAGAATTGCATATTGTTCCTTTTTGGAAGAGTATGCTAAATGTATTCTTATCTAGGTGAATGTGTCCAACTAATGCACCCTATGGTTGTCATTTATTGTTTGTGATTAATTAAATTAAAATCGTCAATTAAATACGGCATTTGCATCCTCGTGTAGATCTCCCGAACGGTAGCCGTACGCGTGTGCGGACGGAGGAGACGGAGGAGGGCGGCGGAGACGTGCACCACGTCGTTGTAGACCAAGACCTGGACCAAGTCCGAAGGGCCCAAGGCCAACCTTGCCATCGAAGGCAAGCCCGGATCATTAACCCCGTTTTTGAAATTTATGCAATTATGTTTGCTACGATTGTGCATTTACGTTTCAGGAGTTGATTTGAAACCCTAGATGCATGATCCCTAGGTACCTATGCTCTATCACTAGTATGCTAGGTCGATAGCTGCTATGCTATAGGACCGATAGAAGTCGAGTGATGTTCGTCACTCGCGAGAATAGGTTCTTATGTTGTAATCATAAGATCTTTATAAATGGATTGGTCATGAGGTAAGAGCATGGGATTGGGCTCCGGTCCAATGGCTTTCGTGGGCTAAGCTTTTGAACGTACTAAACATATGCCGGGAATGGGACCGGTAAGCCTAGTACCCGATTAACGCGGTAAGGAACCTTTCCCTACTAAACCTGGGGCACTTGTGTCCCCCTGCTTGCAACAGTGTGGTACCCGAGTGAGTCTGGACGTTCGTGTGGGAGCGATCCAGTAAACCTTTTACCAAGGAATGTAGGTTCCGCTCCCGAGCCGAAGATCGACGGAAACGGCCTGGGAAAGTTGTCCTTGCGGGGGCAGCCTACCGTGTGTTTGGGTTTACCTTGCAAGGTTTAAATCAATCGATTGTCGGCCTCTCACCGTTATCCGAGACTGCTTAATCAACTGGCCATGATATCCCATAATGATGGAACTCGAGGAATATTGTTGTATGAATTAATTGCTTGTCCAATTCTTGATTGAATTAGATGGCACACTTAGAAATGGTAATCAACTAGAACTTGTGCTAAAATTTTGAAACTAAGGATCTACCCTTAGTAGTTGTTTAGCAAAAGAAACTCCACCGGCCAAAAGCCTTTCATGTCTAGAGTTTGATGATGTAGTTATCACCCGACGGTTAAGTCTTGCTGAGTATTAGTATACTCAGCCTTGCTTTAAAATTGTTGATTGCAGGTGTGATTGACTGGATGGGTGACGACAAGTAAGGACATCACGGATGGCCTCCTGTGATGTTCACCGTTGCGCTAGATTAAATTATTTCCGCTATATTTTCGAACTGCGAACCTTTACTCCATGTCGTGAACAATGGTTTGTAATAAATTATGTTAATTCATGTTGTACTCGGACTCGCCTTCGCGTGAGTTTTAATGCATGTGTCGATCCTCCGTTCGATGTCCAAGTGATTTACGGGCGTTAACCCGGCAACTAACGACATGATGATACTTTACTATTGCTTAATGACCAAGGTGGATCGGTCTTAGGCGATAGTACGGTATTTTCCTGGGCGGGTTGTCACAGCTGGTATCAGAGCGACTGATTGCACCAGAGTTTAATTAACAACTCTAATCACATGATTTTCGAATAAAATTTGCCAAGATTGTTTGAATTGCAAAACACGTTGGTCCGTTAAGGATAAACTAGACCGAGAGGCCCTAGAGGGAAATCTTTGGGTTCTTTCAGGTGGCTTATTAACTTATGGTCTATTTTGCTAACTCCCAACACATTACTTTATGTCAGACTTACCTTCTCGCACAACCATACTAGTTCATCACGTTTTGACATACGTGGTGGTACCACAGGGAAGTCCTGTGAGGGACTAGTGAGACCTATTCCAATGGGTGTCACGTCGCGTCTGAGTCTCGTCACGTTTTGCCATACGTGATGACACCACGGGAAAGTCCGTGAGGGATGAGTGAGGCCTATTCCAATGGGCACTCACGTCGCGTCAGAGTCTTAAATAGGACGCTGTCCATGCAGCGGCCTAACGCATGGATACCGTTTCTATAGTGAACGGTAATGTATGTGGACGCTTTCATGAGTGCTGGCATGAAAGGTTCGTGGTGTTCTGTGATCTTCTGCAGGTATACTAACCACGTTCGTAAGTCGCTAAGCAAGTACCGATAGTCTCGACTAGTTATTATAGGGAGAGACGTAATTGTTGCCTTGCCACCGGCACTAACTCCGATTTTTGGTTTAATTGCTTGGTGAGGACGAATAGGTCGTTCTTGCATCATGATAAAAACCTGTTGAATAATAAATGGATCACAAGTGTTGTTTTCTTTAAGTAATATTCTAATAACAACCTTTAAACCGAATCTAAAAGTGTTGTTGAACCGTCTGGTCGACCCTGTTGTCGTGACCTCTTCTCAGACCTTTCTGCAGAGTTTCCGTAATAGTGATCTACACCAAGTGCTCCCAATCTATCCAAATCCTTGTCGAGAAGTATTTGCACGATCATAGGTGTTCAAATCTCAAGCTTTGCTCAAATAGTAAACCTATATCTTGTCGTCTTTCCGGAACACGTCATTCCGAATCTTGCACTTTTTCACTTTGTCCCTGACTCATCCAGTTTAACCTTCGACTACCAAGTTTGGTCTTATGAACCTACCAAGTTGCCGGAAAAATTTGAACATTCGGAAACTTTGGTTTCGGAATGTTGGAAATTGTCAATTCGATGCAGTGCAACTGTCTCGAGTCTAGCTATTCGATCAATTTGAGTTTTCGTCGTACATGTTCTACTTGTTGAACAAGCTTACGAATGTGTAACTTATGAAAACTCGAATTTTTCAGATGGTGGGCTCGACACGCAGCACTCCGAATGGTTTCGGTGATCCTAGTGGCCGCAATCAGCCGCCACCATCGCCAGACCCAACAATAGTGGCTACTCAAAACGAGATGATGCGCCAAATTCTCCTATATCTGCAGCAGCAATCCCAGTAGCAGCAGCCTCATGGGAATGAAATTGATGCCCGAGGTCAAGTAACCGAGTACAAGCACTTTCTGGAGATGAATCCTCCGCAGTTCAATGGGACAGAAGAACCCTTGGATGCTGATGCCTGGATTCGGGCCATTGAAGCTATGTTTGCGGTGTTTACCTTGCCATGTTCAGAAGGACGCAAGGCTAAATTCGCAGCATTGCAGCTTCGTGGTTCCGCTTTAATGTGGTGGGAACACTACAAATCCATGCAACCACCTGAGTATGAAATCTCTTGGGAAGAATTCAAAAAGGCTTTCAGAGATCATCACCTTCCTAAAGCACTTACCGATAGGAAAATGAGAGAGTTATTGGCTCTCAAGCAAGGGTCGGACACGGTGTACCGGTACGCGCGAAGTTTAATAACCTGCGCGGTATGGAGGATATCATGTGGATACCGACACGAAGAAGATGGAGCTTTTTCGTGAAGGTCCGAATAGTAAACCGGTCGAATGGCTGAACACGGTAAAATTTGACAGACTACCCCATGCTAGTGAATAAAGCTATCTCCCAAAAAGATGCCATGAAGAGAGCCCAAGCCGAGAAGAAAAGAAAGGCCGACTCCATGCCCAATAATGCACGGCATTGCAAGATACGCATCATGCGGAAGACCTTCCCGGACTTCCGGCGGGCTTCACGATCGGAAAAGTTAGTGCCTAAGTTGTCCCGGGATCGGACTCAAGAAAACCTTCACTTTCCCAACACTCAACGACCGACTCCCAAGCCCACCGTACCTAGTCCTAATGGCAACAATGAGCGTTGTTGTTTCAAGTGTGGTGAACCGGGACACTTCGCTAGGTCATGCCCGCAACCGTGCCGGACCAACGGGCGGCACCGGCTAACCCGACCCATTCGAGAGACAAGTTTCCAAACCCATCAAGAAGGTCAAGAAGAAGAAGATTGCTCAAGTCGGGGAGGGCGGACTCGGCTTCACTTCGTGGGTGATATTCCGAAGGAGCACCGGTAATGATGGGAACATTCTCTATTCGAGGCAAACCCATCCGTGTGTTGTTTGATTCTGGCGCTACCCATAGTTTCATGAATGCAAAGACGCTGAGCAAAGTAGGACTGAACTCCTGCAACACCAGGGACTCTTTTACAATCAAAACAGCAGGAGGGAACATCTCTTCCGAGTTGGTGACCAGGGGAGTACACTTGGAATTAGGAAGCAAAACATTTGACACAGACCTTATCATTTTGGGATTAGAGGGTATTGATGTCATTCTAGGAATGGACTGGATGAACCGTCATAAGGTGGTACTAGATATTTCAGAGAGAGTGGTAGAGATCAACTCACCAATTGTTGGAGCCACGACTCTATACCTACCTTTCAAAGATGATGTGACTCCTCGTTCTTATGTGGCAATCACTTCTCAGCTGGAAGGAATTCTAGTGGTTCGAGAGTTTGCGGATGTTTTTCCCGATGAATTGCCGTGTATGCCACCCGACCGAGATGTCGAGTTTGTCATTGAACTTCAACCGGGACGCCGCCCGTCTTCAACGGACCTTACCGTATGCCACCCAAGGAATTAGCGAGTTGAAGACCCAACTTCAAGAGTTGCTAGATAAGGGTTATGTTTTCCCAAGTTCTTCACCTTGGGGTTGCCCGGCTTTATTTGTGAAGAAGAAAGATGGTAGCCCGAGGTTGTGTGTGGATTACCGACCTCTCAATGCGTATAAATCAAGAACAAGTATCCTTTACCCCGCATCGATGTTCTGTTCGATCAGTTGGCTGGAGCCAAAGTTTTCTCCAAGATTGATCTTCGGTCAGGGTATCATCAAATAAAGATTAGGCCATGTGATATTCCCAAGACAACTTTTTCCACCCGATATGGTCTTTATGAGTATTTGGTAATGTCCTTTGGTCTTACCAATGCACCTGCTTATTTCATGTATCTCATGAATTCTGTATTCATGACGGAGTTGGACAAGTTTGTAGTGGTATTCATTGATGACATCTTAATATATTCCAAGAATGAAGAAGAACATGCAAAACATCTCCGAGTTGTTTTGCAACGTTTGCGAGATCACAAGCTTTATGCCAAGTTCTCCAAATGTGAATTTTGGTTAGATAGTGTGAAATTTTTGGGGCACACTATTTCCAAGGAAGGCATATCTGTGGATCCTAGCAAAGTACAAGAGGTTATGGATTGGAAACCACCCAAGACCGTCCATCAAATCCGAAGTTTTTCGGGTTTAGCAGGCTATTATCGTCGTTTCATTCCGGATTTCTCCAGGATCGCTAAACCTATGACTGAGCTATTAAAGAAGGGAGTTAAGTTTGTGTGGAGCAAAGATTGTGAAAAGGCTTTCCACACGTTAAGGCAACATCTCACTACAGCCCCAGTGCTAGTGCAGCCGGACAATTCTAAACCGTTTGAAGTCTTTTGTGATGCTTCGGGCACTGGTCTCGGTTGTGTTCTTATGCAAGAAAATCGAGTCATTGCTTATGCCTCACGATCGCTTCGACCTCATGAAGTGAATTACCCGACCCATGATCTTGAGTTAGCAGCAGTTGTTCATGCTCTCAAGATTTGGAGGCATTATCTTATGGGAAACCGTTGTAATATCTTCACCGATCACAAGAGTCTGAAGTATATCTTCACCCAATCAGAATTGAATATGAGGCAGAGAAGATGGTTGGAATTTATAAAAGACAATGATCTAGAAGTACACTATCATCCCGGAAAAGCCAATGTTGTTGCAGATGCACTTAGCCGAAAGGTTCACTGCAACTGCTTAACCGTGGAGTCCTATAGTAAGACTTTGTGTGAAGACTTGAGGAAGCTCCGATTAGAAATTGTGGAGCAAGGAAGCTTGAATGCTATCTCAGCTGAGTCCAATCTATATGACAGAATCGTTTTGTCTCAACTCAATGATGAAGGTGTCCAGCTAATCAAACAGAAATTAGCGGAAGGAGACCCCAAATATAGTTGTTTCCGTAAGGATGCAAAAGATGTGCTTTGTGGTTTGAGCAACGTCTCGTAGTTCCTGTTGATCCGGAACTCCGAAAGGAAATTTTCGACGAAGCTCATCTTTCCAAATTCTCTATTCACCCCGGAAGCACCAAAATGTATCAAGATTTGAAGAAAAACTTTTGGTGGTCAAACATGAAGGTAGACATAGCCAGATATGTGGCAGAGTGTGATACTTGTCATCGAGTCAAAGCCAGCCATTTGAAGTCAGCCGGTGTACTTCAACCGTTGACTATACCTTTGTGGAAGTGGGATGACATCAGTATGGATTTCATTGTGGGTTTACCTCTGACTGCCAGAAATAAGGATTCCACCTGGGTTATAGTGGACCGATTGACCAAGACTTCTCATTTCGTCGCAGTGCACACCACTTACTCCGTCCAAGATTATGCAGAACTCTATATCGATCAAATTGTGCGCCTGCACGGGATTCCCAAGACAATTGTTTCTGATCGAGGTACTCAATTTGTGGCTCGTTTTTGGGAACAATTGCATGAATCTTTGGGAACCAAATTGATTCGTAGTTCAAGTTATCATCCTCAGACCGATGGTTAGACCGAGCGAGTCAACCAAATTGTGGAAGACATGCTGAGAGCGAGCATCATGCATTTTGATAAGAGTTGGGACAAGTGTCTATCTTTGGCGAATTCTCCGTAACAATAGTTATCAAGCTAGTTTGAAGATGGCACCATTTGAAGCTCTTTATGGACGAAGATGTCGAACTCCTTTGAATTGGTCAGAAGCCGGAGAGCGAATGCTCTTTGGTCCGGATTTAGTTAAAGACGCGAGAAGAGAAGGTGGAAGTGATCGAGAGAAAACTTGAAGTTAGCTCAAATGAGACAAAAGAGTTACCATGACAAAGGGACAGCACCCCGACACTATGCAGTGGGTGATTACGTATACCGCAAGGTTTCCCCAACCAAAGGTGTACAGAGGTTTGGTGTCAAAGGGAAGTTAGCCCCACGTTATATCGGCCCATACGAGATCATTGAGATATGTGGACCAGTCGGTTATCGTATCCGACTTCCGGATCGACTCTTGGCTGTGCACAATGTGTTTCATGTGACACAATTAAAGAAAGGTGTGAAAGTACCCGAGACAGAAGTGATCACGGAAGCGAATGCTTGGATCGAGCTAGATCTTTCAGTGGTAGAGCATCCGCTGAGAGTGCTAGATCAAAAAGAAAGACAAAATAGGAGACATACCGTGAAGATGTACAAGGTACAGTGGAGTCACCATACTGAAGGAGAAGCTACGTGGGAGACCGAGCACTTCCTCAACACCAAGTATCCGGGTTTTCTTCGATCGAGAAACGGTAAGAACCTTACCCCTACCTTTGTCTTTAATTTTCGAATCTCGGGTCGAGATTCCTTTTAAGGGGGGTAGGTCGTGACGCCCCGCTTTTCTAATTAACATCATTAACGCGGATAAATAGGTCAACCGGTCAAACCCCGGTCAAACACCGGTCAAACCTAGGTCAACCTGGGCCGTCACCCGAAAACCTCGCCTTTGAACCCTATTGGACCCCTTGACCGAGCCTACACACACCCGTAGTCAACCCGTGGTCAAAGACACGGTCAAACCCTCGCTTAACCGTTGACGTCGCCGAATGTCGTCCGAACTTTTGCCGCGTTCTCCAAAATCCACCTAAACACCTCAAAATCTACCTTTATGAAAGTTGTCCGTCTTGTTGAGGGACACAACTTTCGTGTAGATTGGCATTTCAAATTTTGAGTGGAAATTAGCGAAAAACTTGGTCAACCGCCGCGTACCTCCGTTTTCCGGGACAGCCGACATTCAAAGTTGGCACGACGTTCCCGCAAAATCCGTAGAGAAAAACACCCTAGAACCTCTCGTGAAAGTTGTAGAGGGTAGTGAGATCTACAACTTTGGTATTCACTGCTCGGTGCACTTCAGTTCACGTTTTTGGAGAAAAACGCAGTCAAAGACGCGTTGACCGGCCGAAAACCGGAGCGGCCGCGCTCCCGGAGCGCCGCGCGCGCGCCGCGCGTTCTCGCCGGCCGGGCGCGCGCGCGCGCGCGCGCGCCGGCCACCGTGCCGCCTCGACGTCCGCGCAGGCCCGTTTCCCCCCCGCCTCGAGCCACGGACCGTCGGTTCCCTCCGCGCCGACCTTCTAGGAACGCGAGCCGTCGCATGGGGCCGGTGCCGCGCCGTATGGCGAGCCGCGTACCACCCGGCGGTCCCTCGCCGGCGCCTGCGCACACGCAGCCGACGTCCGTCGCCGTACCAAGCATTGACGCCGGGTGTACCGTCGCCAAGTCCGAGCTATAAGAACCGCACGACGTCCCGCTCGCGCCCGCCGCCGCCGCCGCATCGTGTCCGCGCGCCTGCTCCCGAGGGCGCCCTCCTCTAGCGCTTTTGGCCGCGGTTCAGTGTCGTCCAGCAGCTCCACACGGTCTCCTCTATCCCCCAGCACCACCGCGCCCCCTCCCAGGCCGGAGCACCGCCGAACCGAAGGCATTCCGCGGCCGGGCTCCCCGGGCACCACCGCCGGCCATCACCTCGCGGTTTTCCCACCCGTCCGCGGCCACAAATCGGCGAGTGGTGAGCTCCTCTTCCTTCCCACCCATCCCCCCGCCGAATCCCCCACTGGAGCGGCCTAATTCCGGCGAGCCGCGCCGGCCGGTCCGCCTGAGGACCACATTGCGAAGAAACAGTTCTTTTCAGGTGCCTAACTGCAAAAGCGCAACTCCAATAGTAAAACTGTTTTGCTGTTTTTTGTAAATTGCGTAGAAAATCACAGAAAATTGAGAAAAATGTGAAACAAATTTTGTTGGATCCGTTGTGAATTATGCTACAACTTTTGTTATTCTGGCCTGAGCTAATTCCTTAAAGTTTTCGCATGAAAAATACAAATGTGAAAAACCTAGATCTGCAATATCTCAAAAACTATAAATCCTCTGTAGCTAATTTTTGGATATGTTATGTGTTAGGTCATGAATAGCTCCTATCCCAAAACTTGCACAAAGTTATAAAGTAAATCTTTTTATAAAAATGTTGTTCTATTTCAGACAGATCTGCATAAGTGATTTTTCGTGTTAAATATATTTATGTTTTTGACCCCAACTTGTGCACACTGTCTTGTAATACCAAAATACACATCTTGTGAATTAATCATGATTTTTGGGATTAACAGACATAATTATTCTTCATTTATGCATGTTTTCCTTTGTAAATTAATAAACCAAGTTCAGTAGAGGTTCCATGTGGACATGCTGGCTTTTTAGGCTTGTTTAGGACCAGAGAGCATGCACAAGAAAGTTTGGATCATTTTGAGGCCTATTTATTTTTATATGCATTTAAATTGAATCACTAACTAGTCTTTGTTATTTTCAGGTAATAATTAATTTCCTAGCATCCAACACTTACATGTGGGTCCAATGGACCAGTATAGGTGCTAGTAGGCTTAAGAAACACTCCTTTAATTTTTGGTAATTTAATTGCTTAATAAAAAGCTTAAAAGCCCTTTTAATATTAAAGGGAAATTAAATAAAGAAAAGCCCTCATTTAATTCTTTTTCCTTTTTGAAAGTATCATTTAATACAATTAAAAGATAATTAATTATCATCACTAATAAGAAATTAATTCATAAATAAAAATATTAATTACACCTTTATTGGAGCAGATAAAAGGAAATGAAGCTTTCACATGAAATGATAAGTATAATAAGAACCTTTATTCAAATGTTTAATAAAGAATTGCATATTGTTCCTTTTTGGAAGAGTATGCTAAATGTATTCTTATCTAGGTGCATGTGTCCAACTAATGCACCCTATGGTTGTCATTTATTGTTTGTGATTAATTAAATTAAAATCGTCAATTAAATCCGGCATTTGCATCCTCGTGTAGATCTCCCGAACGGTAGCCGTACGCGTGTGCCGACAGAGGGAGACGGAGGAGCTGACGGAGACGTGCACCACGTCGTTGTAGAGCAAGACCTGGACCAAGTCCAGAAGGGCCCAAGGCCAACCTTGCCATCGAAGGCAAGCCCCGGATCATTAACCCTGTTTTTGAAATTTATGCAATTATGTTTGCTACGATTGTGCATTTACGTTTCAGGAGTTGATTTGAAACCCTAGATGCATGATCCCTAGGTACCTATGCTCTATCACTAGTATGCTAGGTCGATAGCTGCTATGCTACGGGACCGATAGAAGTCGAGTGATGTTCGTCACTCGCGAGAATAGGTTCTTATGTTGGAATCATAAGATCTTTATAAATGGATTGGTCATGTGGTAAGAGCATGGGATTGGGCTCCGGTCCAATGGCTTTCGTGGGCTAAGCTTTTGAACGTACTAAACATATGCGGGAATGGGACCGGTAAGCCTAGTACCCGATTAACGCGGTAAGGGAACCTTTCCCTACTAAACCTGGGGCACTTGTGTCCCCCTGCTTGCAACAGGTGGTACCCGAGTGAGTCTGGACGTTCGTGTGGGAGCGATCCAGTAAACCTTGTACCAAGGAATGTAGGTTCCGCTCCCGAGCCGAAGATCGACGGAAACGGCCTGGGAAAGTTGTCCTTGCGGGGGCAGCCTACCGTGTGTTTGGGTTTACCTTGCAAGGTTTAAATCAATCGATTGTCGCCTCTCACCGTTATCCGAGACTTATTAATCAAGCGGCCATGATATCCCATAATGATGGAACTCGAGGAATATTGTTGTATGAATTAATTGCTTGTCCAATTCTGGATTGAATTAGATGGCACACTTAGAAATGGTAATCAACTAGAACTTGTGCTAAAATTTTGAAAGTAAGGATCTACCCTTAGTAGCTGTTTAGCAAAAGAAACTCCACCGGCCAAAAGCCTTTCATGTCTAGAGTTTGGTGATGTAGTTATCACCCGACGGTTAAGTCTTGCCGAGTATTAGAATACTCGACCTTGCTTTAAAATTGTTGATTGTAGGTGTGATTGACCGGGATGGGTGACGACAAGTAAGGACATCACGGATGGCCTCCCGTGATGTTCACCGTTGCGCTAGTTTAAATTATATCCACCGTATTTTCGAACTCGAACCTTTACTCCATGTCGTGAACAATGGTTTGTAATAAATTATGTTAATTCATGTTGTACTCTAGACTCGCCTTCGAGTGAGTTTTAATGCATGTGTCGATCCTCTCGTTCGATGTCCAAGTGATTTACGGGCGTTAACCCGGCAACTAACGACAGGATGATACTTTGGTTTCGGAATGTTGGAAATTGTCAATTCGATGCGGTGCAAGCTGTCTCGAGTCTAGCTATTCGATCAATTTGAGTTTTCGTCGTACATGTTCTACTTGTTGAACAAGCTTACGAATGTGTAACTTATGAAAACTCGAATTTTTCGATGGTGGGCTCGACACGCAGCACTCCGAATGGTTTCGGTGATCCTAGTGGCCGCAATCAGCCGCCACCATCGCCAGACCCAACAATAGTGGCTACTCAAAACGAGATGATGCGCCAAATTCTCCTATATCTGCAGCAGCAATCCCAGTAGCAGCAGCCTCATGGGAATGAAATTGATGCCCGAGGTCAAGTAACCGAGTACAAGCACTTTCTGGAGATGAATCCTCCGCAGTTCAATGGGACAGAAGAACCCTTGGATGCTGATGCCTGGATTCGGGCCATTGAAGCTATGTTTGCGGTGCTTACCTTGCCATGTTCAGAAGGACGCAAGGCTAAATTCGCGGCATTGCAGCTTCGTGGTTTCGCTTTAATGTGGTGGGAACACTACAAATCCATGCAACCACCGGAGTATGAAATCCCTTGGGAAGAATTCAAAAAGGCTTTCAGAGATCATCACCTTCCTAAAGCACTTACTGATAGGAAAATGAGAGAGTTATTGGCTCTCAAACAAGGGTCGGACACGGTGTACCGGTACGCGCGAAGTTTAATAACCTGCGCGTATGGAGGATATCATGTGGATACCGACACGAAGAAGATGGAGCTTTTTCGTGAAGGTCCGAATAGTAAACCTGGCCGAATGGTCGAACCTGGTAAAATTTGACAGCTACCCCATGCTAGTGAATAAAGCTATCTCCCAAGAAGATGCCATGAAGAGAGCCCAAGCCGAGAAGAAAAGAAAGGCTGACTCCATGCCCAATAATGCACAACATTGCAAGATACGCATCATGCGGAAGACCTTCCCAGACTTCCAGCAGGCTTCACAGTCGGAAAAGTTAGTGCCTAAGTTGTCCCAGGATCGGACCAAGAAAACCTTCACTTTCCCAACACTCAACAGCCGACTCCCAAGCCCATTGTACCTAGTCCTAATGGCAACAATGAGCGTTGTTGTTTCAAGTGTGGTGAACCAGGACACTTCGCTAGGTCATGCCTGCAACCGTGCCAGACCAACAGGCGGCACCGGCTAACCCAGCCCATTCAGAGACAAGTTTCCAAACCCATCAAGAAGGTCAAGAAGAAGAAGATTGCTCAAGTCAGGGAGGGCAGACTCAGCTTCACTTCTGTGGGTGATATTCCAGAAGGAGCACCAGTAATGATGGGAACATTCTCTATTCGAGGCAAACCCATCCGTGTGTTGTTTGATTCTGGCGCTACCCATAGTTTCATGAATGCAAAGACGCTGAGCAAAGTAGGACTGAACTCCTGCAACACCAGGGACTCTTTTACAATCAAAACAGCAGGAGGGAACATCTCTTCCGAGTTGGTGACCAGGGGAGTACACTTGGAATTAGGAAGCAAAACATTTGACACAGACCTTATCATTTTGGGATTAGAGGGTATTGATGTCATTCTAGGAATGGACTGGATGAACCGTCATAAGGTGGTACTAGATATTTCAGAGAGAGTGGTAGAGATCAACTCACCAATTGTTGGAGCCATGACTCTATACCTACCTTTCAAAGATGATGTGACTCCTCGTTCTTATGTGGCAATCACTTCTCGATTTGGAAGGAATTCCGGTGGTTCGAGAGTTTGCGGATGTTTTTCCCGATGAATTGCCGGGTATGCCACCCGACCGAGATGTTGAGTTTGTCATTGAACTTCAACCGGGCACAGCCCCCGTCTTCAAGAGACCTTACCGTATGCCACCCAAGGAATTAGCAGAATTGAAGACCCAACTTCAAGAGTTGCTAGATAAGGGTTATATTTTCCCAAGTTCTTCACCTTGGGGTTGCCCGGCTTTATTTGTGAAGTAGAAAGATGGATTACCGACCTCTCAATGCGGTAACAATCAAGAATAAGTATCCTTTACACCGCATCGATGTTCTGTTCGATCAGTTGGCTGGAGCCAAAGTTTTCTCCAAGATTGATCTTTGGTCAGGGTATCATCAAATAAAGATTAGGCCATGTGATATTCCCAAGACAGCTTTCTCCACCCGATATGGTCTTTATGAGTATTTGGTAATGTCCTTTGGTCTTACCAATGCACCTGCTTATTTCATGTATCTCATGAATTCTGTATTCATGACGGAGCTGGACAAGTTTGTAGTGGTATTCATTGATGACATCTTAATATATTCCAAGAATGAAGAAGAACATGCAGAACATCTCCGAGTTGTTTTGCAACGTTTGCGAGATCACAAGCTTTATGCCAAGTTCTCCAAATGTGAATTTTGGTTAGATAGTGTGAAATTTTTGGGGCACACTATTTCCAAGGAAGGCATATCTGTGGATCCTAGCAAAGTACAAGAGGTTATGGATTGGAAACCACCCAAGACCGTCCATCAAATCCGAAGTTTTCTGGGTTTAGCAGGCTATTATCGTCGTTTCATTCCGGATTTCTCCAGGATCGCTAAACCTATGACTGAGCTATTAAAGAAGGGAGTTAAGTTTGTGTGGAGCAAAGATTGTGAAAAGGCTTTCCACACATTAAGGCAACATCTCACTACGGCCCGGTGCTAGTGCAGAAAGGACAATGCTAAACCGTTTGAAGTCTTTTGTGATGCTTCGGGCACTGGTCTCGGTTGTGTTCTTATGCAAGAAAATCGAGTCATTGCTTATGCCTCACGATCGCTTCGACCTCATGAAGTGAATTACCCGACCCATGATCTTGAGTTAGCAGCAGTTGTTCATGCTCTCAAGATTTGGAGGCATTATCTTATAAGAAACCGTTGTAATATCTTCACCGATCACAAGAGTCTGAAGTATATCTTCACCCAATCAGAATTGAATATGAGGCAGAGAAGATGGTTGGAATTTATAAAAGACAATGATCTAGAAGTACACTATCATCCCGGAAAAGCCAATGTTGTTGCAGATGCACTTAGCCGAAAGGTTCATTGCAAACCGCTTAACCGTGGAGTCGTATAGTAAGACTTTGTTTGAAGACTTGAGGAAGCTCCGATTAGAAATTGTGGAGCAAGGAAGCTTGAATGCTATCTCGGCGTCCAATCTATATGACAGAATCGTTTTGTCTCAACTCAATGATGAAGGTGTCCAGCTAATCAAACAGAAATTAGCGGAAGGAGACCCCAAATATAGTTGTTTCCGTAAGGATGCAAAAGATGTGGTGTGGTTTGAGCAACGTCTCGTAGTTCCTGTTGATCCGGAACTCCGAAAGGAAATTTTCGACGAAGCTCATCTTTCCAAATTCTCTATTCACCCCGGAAGCACCAAAATGTATCAAGATTTGAAGAAAAACTTTTGGTGGTCAAACATGAAGGTAGACATAGCCGGATGTACTTCAACCGTTGACTATACCTTTGTGGAAGTGGGATGACATCGGTATGGATTTCATTGTGGGTTTACCTCTCACCGCCGTAAAGAAGGATTCCATCCGGGTTATAGTGGACCGATTGACCAAGATCGCTCATTTCATCGCAAAGTGCACATCACTTACTCCGTCCAAGATTATGCGAGAACTCTATATCGATCAAATTGTGCGCCTGCACGGGATTCCCAAGACAATTGTTTCTGATCGAGGTACTCAATTTGTGGCTCGTTTTTGGGAATAATTGCATGAATCTTTGGGAACCAAATTGATTCGTAGTTCAAGTTATCATCCTCAGACCGATGGTCGGACCGAGCGAGTCAACCAAATTGTGGAAGACATGCTGAGAGCGAGCATCATGCATTTTGATAAGAGTTGGGACAAGTGTCTATCTTTGGCGTAATTCTCCTATAACAATATTTATCAAGCTAGTTTGAAGATGGCACCATTTGAAGCTCTTTATGGACGAAGATGCCGAACTCCTTTGAATTGGTCGAAGCCGGAGAGCGAATGCTCTTTGGTCCGGATTTAGTTAAAGGCGCGAAGAGAAGGTGGAAGTGATCGGGAGAAAACTTGAAGTTAGCTCAAATGAGACAAAAGAGTTACCATGACAAAGGGACAAGACCCCGACACTATGCGGAGGGTGATTACGTATACCTCAAGGTTTCCCCAACCAAAGGTGTACGAGAGGTTTGGTGTCAAAGGGAAGTTAGCCCCATATTATATCGGCCCATACGAGATCATTGAGATATGTGGACCGGCCGCTTATCGTATCCGACTTCCGGATCGACTCTCGGCCGTGCACAATGTGTTTCATGTGACACAATTAAAGAAAGGTGTGAAAGTACCCGAGACGAAGTGATCACGGAAGCGAACGCTTGGATCGAGCCGCATCTTTCGGTGGTAGAGCATCCGCTGAGAGTGCTAGATCAAAAAGAAAGACAAAATAGGAGACATACCGTGAAGATGTACAAGGTACAGTGGAGTCACCATACTGAAGGAGAAGCTACGTGGGAGACCGAGCACTTCCTCAACACCAAGTATCCGGGTTTTCTTCGATCGAGAAACGGTAAGAACCTTACCCCTACCTTTGTCTTTAATTTTCGAATCTCGGGTCGAGATTCCTTTTAAGGGGGTAGGCTGTGACGCCCAGTTTTCTAATTAACGTCATTAACGCTAATAAATAGGTCAACCGGTCAAACCCCGGTCAAACACCGGTCAAAACTAGGTCAACCTGGGCCGTCACCCGAAAACCTCGCCTTTGAACCCTATTGGACCCCTTGACCGAGCCTACACACACTCGTAGTCAACCCGTGGTCAAAGACACGGTCAAACCCTGCTTAACCGTTGACGTCAGCGAATGTCGTCCGGAACTTTTGCCGCGTTCTCCAAAATCCACCTAAACACCTCAAAATCTACCTTTATGAAAGTTGTCCGTCTTGTTGAGGGACACAACTTTCGTGTAGATTGGCATTTCAAATTTTGAGTGGAAATTAGCGAAAAACTTGGTCAACCGCCGTACCTCCGTTTTCAAGGACGGACCGACATTCAAAGTTGGCACGACGTTCCTGCAAAATCCGTAGAGAAAAACACCCTAGAGCCTTTGTGAAAGTTGTAGAGAGTAGTGAGATCTACAACTTTGGTATTCACTGCTCGGTGCACTTCAGTTCAGTTTTTTGGAGAAAAACGCAGTCAAAGACGCGTTGACCTGCCGAAAACCGAGCGGTCGCGCTCCGAGCGCCGCGCCGCGCGCCGGCGCGTTCGCCGGCCGGCTGCGCGCGCGCGCGCGCGCGCCGGCCACCGTGCCGCCTCGACGTCCGCGCACGCCCGTTTCCCCCACCGCCTCGAGCCACGGACCGCCGGTTCCCTCCGCGCCGACCTTCTAGGAACGCGAGCCGTCGCATGGGGCCGGGTGCCGCGCCGTACGGCGAGCCGCGCACCACCCGGGCGGTCCCTCGCCGGCGCCTCTCGCACACGCAGCCGACGTCCGTCGCCGTACCAAGTATTGACGCCGGGTGTACCTTCGCCGAGTCCGAGCTATAAGAACCGCACGACGTCCTGCTCGCGCCCGCCGCTGCTCGCCGGCATCCTGTCAGCGCGCCTGCTCCCGAGGGCGCCCTCCTCTAGCACTTTTGGCCGCGGTTCAGTGTCGTCCAGCAGCTCCACATGGTCTCCTCTATCCCCCAGCACCACCGCGCCCCCTCCCAGGCCGGAGCACCGCCGAACCGAAGGCGTTCCGCGGCCGAGCTCTCGGGCACCGCCGCCGGCCATCACCGCGGTTTTCCCACCCGTCTGCGGCCACAAATCGGCGAGTGGTGAGCTCCTCTTCCTTCCCCACCCATCCCCCGGCCGAATCCCCCACTGGAGCGGCCTAATTCCGGCGAGCCGCGCCGGCCGGTCCGCCTGAGGACCACATTGCGAAGAAACAGTTCTTTTCAGGTGCCTAACTGCAAAAGCGCAACTCCAATAGTAAAACTGTTTTGCTGTTTTTTGTAAATTGCGTAGAAAATCACAGACAATTCAGAAAAATGTGAAACCAATTTTGTTGGATCCGTTGTGAATTATTCTACAACTTTTGTTATTCTAGCCTGAGCTAATTCCTTTTAGTTTTTGCATGAAAAATAGAAATGTTAAAACCCAAGATCTGCAATATCTCAAAAACTATAAATCCTCTGTAGCTAACTTTTTGATATGTTGTGTGCTAGGTCATGACGAGCTCCTACGCAAAAAATGGCACAAATTTAAAAAGTAAATCGTTTTATAAAAATGTTTTTCTATTTCAGACAGATTTGCATAAGTTATTTTTCGTGTTAAATATATTTATGTTTTTGACCCCAACTTGTGCACACTGTCTTTTAATACCAAAATACACATCTTGTGAATTAATCATGATTTTTGGATTAACAGAAATAATTATTCTTGAATTATGCATGTTTTCCTTTGTAAATTAATAAACCAAGTTCAGTAGAGGTTCCATGTGGACATGCTGGCTTTTTAGGCTTGTTTAGGACCAGAGAGCATGCACAAGAAAGTTTGGATCATTTTGAGGCCTATTTATTTTTATATGCATTTAAATTGAATCACTAACTAGTCTTTGTTATTTTCTATAATAATTAATTTCCTAGCATCCAACACTTACATGTGGGTCCAATGGACCAGTATAGGTGCTAGTAGGCTTAAGAAACACTACTTTAATTTTTGGTAATTTAATTGCTTAATAAAAAGCTTAAAAGCCCCTTTTAATATTAAAGGGAAATTAAATAAAGAAAAGCCCTTATTTAATTCTTTTTCCATTTTGAAAGTATTATTTAATACAATTAAAATATAATTAATTATCATCACTAATAAGAAATTAATTCTTAAATAAAAATATTAATTACACCTTTATTGGAGAAGATAAAGGGAAATGAAGCTTTCACATGAAATGATAAGTGTACTAAGAACCTTTATTCAAATGTTTAATAAAGAATTGCATATTGTTCCTTTTTGGAAGAGTATGCTAAATGTATTATTATCTAGGTGAATGTGTCCAACTAATGCACCCTATGGTTGTCATTTATTGTTTGTGATTAATTAAATTAAAATCGTCAATTAAATCGGCATTTGCATCCTCGTGTAGATCTCCCGAACGGTAGCCGTACGCGTGTGCCGGACGGAGGGAGACGGAGGAGGCCGACGGAGACGTGCACCACGTCGTTGTAGAGCAAGACCCGGACCAAGTCCGGAAGGGCCCAAGGCCAACCTTGCCATCGAAGGCAAGCCCCGGATCATTAACCCCGTTTTTGAAATTTATGCAATTATGTTTGCTACGATTGTGCATTTACGTTTCGGGAGTTGATTTGAAACCCTAGATGCATGATCCCTAGGTACCTATGCTCTATCACTAGTATGCTAGGTCGATAGCTGCTATGCTATAGGACCGATAGAAGTCGAGTGATGTTCGTCACTCGCGAGAATAGGTTCTTATGTTGGAATCATAAGATCTTTATAAATGGATTGCTCATGTGGTAAGAGCATGGGATTGGGCTCCGGTCCAATGGCTTTCATGGGCTAAGCTTTTGAACGTACTAAACATATGCCGGGAATGGGACCGGTAAGCCTAGTACCCGATTAACGCGGTAAGGGAACCTTTCCCTACTAAACCTGGGGCACTTGTGTCCCCCTGCTTGCAACAGTGTGGTACCCGAGTGAGTCTGGACGTTCGTGTGGGAGCGATCCAGTAAACCTTGTACCAAGGAATGTAGGTTCCGCTCTCGAGACGAAGATCGACAGAAACGGCCTGGGAAAGTTGTCCTTGGGGGGGGGCAGCCTACCGTGTGTTTGGGTTTACCTTGGAAGGTTTAAATCAATCGATTGTCGGCCTCTCACCGTTATCCAAGATCGCTTAATCAATCGGCCATGATATCCCATAATGATGGAACTCGAGGAATAGTGTTGTATGAATTAATTGCTTGTCCAATTCTTGATTGAATTAGATGGCACACTTAGAAATGGTAATCAACTAGAACTTGTGCTAAAATTTTGAAAGTAAGGATCTACCCTTAGTAGTTGTTTAGCAAAAGAAACTCCACCGGCCAAAAGCCTTTCATGTCTAGAGTTTGGTGATGTAGTTATCACCCGACGGTTAAGTCTTGCTGAGTATTAGTATACTCAGCCTTGCTTTAAAATTGTTGATTGCAGGTGTGATTGACCGGATGGGTGACGACAAGTAAGGACATCACGGATGGCCTCCTGTGATGTTCACCGTTGCGCTAGTTTAAATTATTTCCGCTGTATTTTCGAACTCTGAACCTTTACTCCATGTCGTGAACAATGGTTTGTAATAAATTATGTTAATTCATGTTGTACTCTGGACTCGCCTTCGCGTGAGTTTTAATGCATGTGTCGATCCTCTGTTCGATGTCCAAGTGATTTACCGGGCGTTAACCCGGCAACTAACGACAGGATGATACTTTACTATTGCTTAATGGCCAAAGTGGATCGGTCTTAGGCGATAGTACGGTATTTTCCTGGGCGGGTTGTCACAAATGAAACTATTCTCCTCGGTGGGATGAGGGCCACACGAAGCTCGTTTATGAGGTTCACCGAACCTCGAGGACGTACGGAGGAGCCGCCTATCCGACCTCGCCACTCAACACAATCATCTGCTCCACCTCCATACACTCCGCGGCATTCCGAGGGGTTTGTCATCATGACAGAGGAGGAGGAGAAGAAGCTCACTTGACTTGAGAAGAGGCTTGTAGCGAACGTCGACTTCGGCGATCAAGCTCTCCACATATTGGGTTTTCATACGGAACACCTAGGATGGGTGCAATTCTCCAACGGAGTGTCGGCAAACACCCACAGGGTATTCACCTTGGAAATTCTCATGACCATGGCACATATCCTTGATGAAGGAGTGTCGAGTCTCTCATTCTATTTGAGGTAGTTGAACAAGTGGTTCCCTATGAGTATATTTGAGAATTACTCGGTTTTCAAAAGGGAGCCCCAAAACAAGTGTATGTGCATGGAGTATGATCACGGGAGGAGCCCATCAACAAAGAAATACTAGCCGAAACCCCATCATCGAAGTGTTTCACTCATGGATGTGCAAAAGGATTTTGGGAGAATAAAAGAGGCAAAGATAACCAACACGGAGGTTAATTGCTTTGCTCGGCTTTGATTGCCAGGTAGCCAATCGACCCCTCTCAACTTGGCTCGGGGTGTTACCTCTCCATGTTGGCAATCTCTTTGAGACCGGTGATTCCAAGAAACCCAAGCATCTCCTAGCCGGGACTTCCCTAGGATTTGATTATATGACAGAAGAAAAATATATAAGTGAAGATGAGAGAGGAGGCGTAAAAGTGGCCAAAGTAAATTTGCCCCTATCGAATCGAAGATTAAGACTTTTTATTGAGGGGAAAGAAGATTAGTTAGAGGAAGGACTTCTTGTGCCGGCGAAGAAAAATAAAAAAAAGAAGGATTATAGGAGAAGGTTCTTCCACAACCCAAGAAGGAGGTGCACAACAAAATTATGTGCCACCATTTGGAATCACGGCGCCGCCAAGTTACTACGGCGGTGTACCAATGCAAGCATGGGGGAGTGGTGCTGCCATACCCCCACCAAATTTGCGGTGCCCAACGTAGCCTTTGCAGATCCATATGCACATCTTCCTCGACCACAACAAAGTGTGGCGATCATTGGAAGATTAGGGAGTGGAAGAGCTTTAGTTATCTTTCCATTACCCCTTTTCTTTAATTTTCAGCTTGTATGCGCCTATGCATGGGTAGTGTTTTTAGTTTTTATTTAAATTTTCAGCATGTGTGTTAGTTTTTATTTTCATCGTGAATAAAGTCACCACCTAGTTTTAAACTTTGGTAAAGTTACAAAATTTGTGCCATTATGATATATGATTATAATTGCCGCTTTGTTTATCTTTGTATTTGATTTATGCATGTTAAAGCTAGTGCTCTCTTAAAATACAAATCTGAAATTATCTAAATGCTATATTAATCTTTAGCAGAGGTTATGATAAAAATAAAGACCCATAGTGTTTTATGTGCTCTCAAGTTTTAGATGGATTAAAAATGATTTATTTTTGTTCTTAAAAGTAGTGCTAACCTTGTCATAAATACCAGTTGCATGTTGCTCTACCTATCCAGAGCCATGTAAATATTTGAGTGCAAAAACTTAGTATACAAGGTTTATTTTTGGGTGAGTTATTTCAGGCCATGATTTCTCTGGCCCGAGACTAAGAAGATGGTCATTCCGTTTTTGTGTATCTATCTTACTGCTAGCCTTTCTATTAGTGCATTATGTATCCCCACATCAGAGATTTTACGAACCTCGCCGGATATCCACCCTTAAAACCAAATATCATCTTTTGTGATTACCTCCATGACCACAACCTATCGTTGGGAATGGATCGTCAATTCAAGGAAGATCGCAAGATGGTGCCAACATTGAAGATTTCAAGTATCTCTCCAAAGGAAAAATATTTCTAGTACCTACCTTATCTCTATCACCTCTTTGCTAGAGGACAACCAGACGTCTAAGAATGGGGGAGGAGGTAGGTAAAATGCAATTTTAGAGTTTAAGGGGAGCAAATAAAAAAATTGATGCGAAAGAAAAAAGAAAAAAAATGAGAAAAATAAAAAAAGAACAAAAATATGAGTATAAGAAAAAGAGAAGAGAAGAAAAGGAAAAAATATGAGTATGTATGATATAAAAATAAAATAAAGTGAACTCCCCGGTTCTCTAAAGTGCATTAGGAGTTTTAAGGTTTCCAGATTTAAAAGATCCAAACTCATCTTTCCAACCATGTGCAATCCGATAACGAGGACTTCCTTTGTGCCTTGGGATCACTCTTTGACATTTGCACATGTCCACCTATCTCAAGTGTATGTATTTTTCTCTTCCCCTCCTTGATATAACATTATTTTCCAATGACCTTTTTGACGAGTCTCGGTAAGACTATGAGAAGCTTGTCTTGTTTTGACAACATCTCATTTATAATATCTTGGTAGGACTAAACTTTCCCAATGGGCTCCATATAAAGCCTACCACATATATGAATGTTATGAGAGGGAAAGGGGTAGAAAAATAGGCTTGATTGACAAGATGAGATGAGAGTTCATGAGCAAGATGCAAGGCAATTTAAATTTTTGAACTTGGTTTAGCTCTTTTTCATCCCATTCTTTATTTCAATATTTCTGAGATCCATTTCAATTTTGGGAGCATGTTAATATTTGTGGGATAATCTTAATTAATAAGCTACCCTCTGTAGGGATGAAGGCTAGTACATTATGGAACTTTAAAGAACTAAACTTTTGAGAGCATTATGTTTTCTCATGTATGATCTAGTGCAGAGATTAAACAATGAAGGGCAACGATGATATCCACTGAAGGCTTACTCGAGGATGAGCAAGGTTTAAGCATGGGGGAGATGTTGATGGTGAAATTCCGTCAACCTAGCCATGAGTTTACCTTCGGTGTTGGCATAACTTTTGTATCTTATCCATTGGTACTAACCCCCGTGGTATAACAAGTTCACTTCTGCATGCTGGTTTTGGAGTTTAGTGTTTATGCAGCGTTATAACGTTGAAAGCAAGACTTCCGGGATAAGTTCATTAAGCACCTCATGACAAGACCTTGAAGCCCGGTACAAGTCAAGGAATAAAATGAACATGACTCCAAGAGCCCATGGACCAAACCCGAGAAGATGACAAACTCCGAGGACCTAGCCAAAAAAGTGTCGAATCTTGCGAGGCAAGAAGCATCATCCAACTCGGAGAGAAACATACGACAAGGGCCCACATGCAGAAGTGGGAAGAATCTAGAAGACTCGGGAACCAACGCCGAGCGAAGTAGGCCACAAACCGGACCCAAAAGGGCCCCGGCCGGTCGGCCCAGTCCGGCCGACCCTTTGACCTAGGTGCCTCTCGGGATATTTAGAGCCCCCTGACCGAGAGCCACGCATCAATCAATTCGTCATCTGCCGCCGAGGAGCAAAGAAGCTTGAGGGACACCATCTCGGAGATGAGGGTCATGCTCGTTGTCTAGGGTCTCCCTCGCCGACGTGGGAACCTTGCATGGAAGACCATGTCGGAGCTCCGGAGCAAGGATCAAGATCAAGGTAGGATCCCAGTGGTGATCTTGTTCATGTAATCATTCATGGTGAAGTCTTTAAGTGAATCCAATTTGTAGCAATCAAGTGCCTTCTCAATGATTTTGTTTTCTTCTTTGTTTTGCTTCTTCCCCAATCTAGTCTATTGCTAGATTGCATAGGGTGCTCTTGTACCCGCGGTGGCTAGAGGTGCATACCAGACCGACCAAGTGATTTCAACTTGTTCTTATCGAACTCGCCCTAGACTACCCGCATGAATAGGAGTACATTGTGATAGAACGAGGGCTCTGAAAGGCGGGCGTTTTTGGAATCGGACAGGAGGCCACGATTTAAAGATGCTTTTAATGAGATTCACTTTTCTATCTTCATCTATCTTGTTTGGATCTACAACATAAGCCTGATCTAGACTCTCTAGATCGGTTATCTCTTGCTTTCTCTTGCTACCTCTTTAGTAGATTAGATTAGATTCGTTTCCTAGATGATATCTTAGATTAGATGCAATTTGGTTCTTCATAAGATAGCTTTCCTTGCTTTACTAGATAGAATCCTTGTGTTGCACATTGTTCTACGGATTTGATACCTTGGGTTCACCACTCGAGGGAAGAAGGGTCCCTTGACTACGACGGGGGATTTGTCCGCTTGCAAATCCATATGAACTTTGATACGAATATACACCGTCAACACCCTACCACTAGTGAGCACATCGCTGAACTCTCCCCTTTTCCCTCTTTCTATTTTGCTCCTCTCTGGAATCCCTAGGCTGTCAGACCACCACCAAATTTGGATCGGCCAGGAGGTACAGTCCGCCGGTCATAGTTGTACAAAAACAACTTGTTTTTCTTTCCCGTGATGAAGATAAGGTGGCAGTTTTGCTGTTAGCTCCCTAGAGAATCCCAAAACAAAAGCTTTATAACTTGTCTCTTGCAACTGTACCCATAACCCCTTAGAATTATCCCACCTTTCAGACATGAACCCCACCATCACTCTTTTACCTGCTAGCCCTATCCTTTAATCTTTTCCTGAGCACTATTTTGTGTGTCTTGCAGATCTTCCAATCTAACCCCAGCGGTCTATAGTTAATAGTGTTTAGACCCTTGCAACCTTGTTTAGTGCATAGATCTTGCGTTTTAGCTCTGTTTCGATCGTTTCAAGTTGCATCAGGTTCATATCAACTCAAAGTACACGTTAGGAGCAAGGTTGAACATGATCTCTATTTTATAATATTTATAATATTTAAATATGATTAAATCCTTATACATATGCTTTTCTAATTAAAATCTAGTTAGAAGTTCAACACGTGTTTTCATAAGAAACTTAATATGATTAATACTTATTAAATATTTCTTCAATTAAAAAATAATTAGATATATACCTAGCTTTTTATAATCAAACTTAAGTTGATAAATGATTATGCAATTTGCTTTCAAATAAAAGCAACATAGGTTCTATCCTGTGTTCTCTTAATTAAATGTTAATTTGATTAATATGAACATAAATGTGCTTTTGAATTATAATTTGCTTAGTACAATTCGAAATGTAAACATATACGTTTAGATGCTTTACATGCTTCTTTTAGATTAAAATGTTTAATTTGCGTAAATAATACCTGAATATTTATAAATAAAATTGGAATAAGTTATACACCGTTCCTTTTATATCAATATAACTTGCTTAATAATTAAATAGGGTATTTCTCTGAAATAACCTATGCACATCTTTTTGAATTAAAATCTACCAAGCACATATTCCTGTGATATAATCCAAATCTTCTGATAGTGACCCTAACCAACCTTCTACCTATGCTTTAAACAAGAATACTATGAATTAACTGGAACATGGAGAACAAACCAGGAAAACAGTACAACCACAAGACATATGGCTCTATCTTGGCCAATTATTTAGAGAAGTCTTGTGTGGCTATTAGCCTTAGTAGCTTGAGGTACGGAGGAATGCTTTTATGACTCTTCTACTCTAGACAGGTTTTGGAACGGAAGTGCTCATCTAGGCTAACTTGGTTTGAGGGTAGAAGGAGGGTATGAAAGATAGCCTCTAGGACGTGCTACTATGGACTAATACACATGGGAGGACTTTTTGTAAAGCCCTCATAGCGTCTCTATGCAACCACACCTCGGAAATGTCCTATTGTGCCTACTTTTGCACAGCATGGTTGGGTTCAAAGTTCTTCAGAATTTTTACGCGACTTGTGGTGAAAGTGTACAACCCCTGCAGAGTGTAAAACTATTATAACAGCCGTGCTCACAGTCAAGAGTGGCCTGGACCCTCACATGATTGATATACTTAAAGATGGACTTTAATTTGCTTACTAGTTAATTTTCATGGCCTTGCTGAGTACCAACCATAAGTATACTCATTCTTGCTTAAACGCTGCTCAAAAAATGAAGAAGAAGGTGTAAGAAGTCCAGAAGATGGTGCTAGGCGTACGCAAACCCCAGTCGATTGCCTGTGAAGTTTGGAGCTTTTGCTTCCCTGGGATTCCACTGTAAATCTCTGATAATCTCTATTTTCTTTACGTGATATTGTTTCTGTTATTCACTATGATGTCACTATATGTATCAAACTAGATCCTGGCATACATATAGCTATCACTTGATTTTCTTCGGAAAATCGGCTGTGACAGAGTGGTATCAGAGCTATATCGACTGTAGGACGTAAGCCTAGATAGAAATGGTTGCTTTCTACTCTAACAATAATTCCTGCCTTACCCTTGATCATTCTGAGAGTAATTCTCACTTGTTGACCTTTTTCTTTTCTCAAATCCTCTTTGATATTCTTGTTTTTATCTTATCCTTGCACATCTATTTCCTAATGTATAAATCTCTCCATTTGAATCTCTTCTTGCTTCTATAGATGTATCACAACCAAGCTTAGGAGGATCCCACTAACCATAATAACAATGTGTAGCATAGTTCCCTTGATCATGTGCTGTCTGGTGAAGCTATGTGTTTGCTTGATGATGCTTGACTTTTGTTGACAGATAAAACTCGTATCCACCTACGATCCGCAAACGTTCCCAAGGTTCTTGTCAATCCGCTGTTGACGGTGAAATTCCGTCAACCTAGCCATGAGTTTACCTTCGGTGTTGGCATGACTTTTGTATCTTATCCATTGGTACGAACCCCCGTGGTATAACAAGTTCACTTGTGCTTGTCGGTTTTGGAGTTTAGTGTTTATGCAGTGTTTTAGCGTTGAAAGCAAGACTTCCAGGATAAGTTCATTAAGCACCTCATGACAAGACCTTGAAGCCCGGTACAAGTCAAGAAATGAAGTGAACACGACTCCAAGAAGCCCAAGGACCCAACCCGAGAAAATAACAAACTCCGAGGACCTAGCCAGAAAAGTGTCAAATCTTGTGATACAAGGAGCTTCGTCAAATTCGGAGAGAAACTGACGACAAGGGCCCACATGCACCAAGGGGAGGATATAGAAGACTCGGGAAGCAACACCGGACGAAGGAGGCCACGAACTGGGTCGAAGTGGGCCCAGGCCATTTCGAGGCCCAGTCGGCCCCCCTTTTGACCTAGATGCCTCTCGGGCTATTTATAGACCCCTGACCGAGAGCCACGCATCAATCAATTCGACATCCGCCGCCGAGGAGCAGAGAAGCTTGAGGGACAACATCTCGGAGATGAGGGTCGTGCTAGTTGTCCAGGGTCTCCCTAGCCGACGTGGGAACCTTGCATGGAAGACCACGTCGGAGCTCTTGAGCAAGGATCAAGATCGAGGTAGGATCCCGGTGGTGATCTTGTTCATGTAATCATTCATGGTGAAGTTTTTATAGTGAATCCGATTTCTAGCGATCAAGTGCCTTCTCGATGATTTTGTTTTCTTCTTGGTTTTGCTTCTTGCCCAATGTATACTTGAGATAGATTGCTTAGGGTGCTCTTGTAGCCGTGGTGGCTAGAGGTGCATACCAGACCGACCATGTGATTTCAACTTGTTCTGATCGAACTCGCCCTAGACTACCCGCATGAATAGGAATACGTTGTGACATAACGGGGGTTCCGAAAGGCGGGCGTTTTTGGAATCGGAACGGAGGCCACGGCTCAAAGATGCTTTTAATGAGACTCGCTTTTCTATCTTCATATATCTTGTTTGGAGCTACAACATAAGCATGATCTAGACTCTCTAGATCGGTTATCTCTTGCTTTCTCTTGCTACCTCTTTAGTAGATTAGATTAGATGTGCTTACTTGATGATATCTTAGATTATATGCAATTTGGTTCTTCATAAGATATCTTCTTTTGCATCTCTTATGTTTGATCATCCTCAAAAACAAAAAAAATCAATCTAATCTAGTTTTCGATTAACCCTAATTTTTTCTTTTTTCAGATTTTTGTTTTATTGCTAACCCTAACCGGAGAAGGTTGGCTACCTCTCCAAGAAACCCAAACTTTATTGTGGCTGATCCAGGAAAACTTCATAGGCAAATGAGACGTGCAACACAAGCTAAAGGGTTCGAAACCCTAGATTCAAAAGCCAAAGTTGAAGGACCATCGGAATCTCCAAGGGAATCACCACCTCCAAGTCCAAAGGAAGATCAACCTCAATCACCACCCATGGGAGAACAACCACAACCGAAGCGTGAGCTATGCACCCCGGACATCATTGATCTACCTATCATAAACCTTCAAGACGCTGGAAGGCCGTTCAAGATCAAGGTCTCAACTATCCGCATGACGATTGCGAGAGCTTTGGAGCGTTTCAATGAATACATACGAGCCGGATTCCTTGAGTGGCATATCGGTTTACTTAAGAGGAGGATGGAGAAGATGGAGATAGAGAAAGAAGCTCAAGACCTAAAGGCTGCCGAAGCAAGATCCACATGCAAGGAGTGTGAGGAGTACGGCCATGTCCAAGGTAAACCCCGATGTAATGCAAGTTCGTCCATTCAAGATTTGGTTCCTCTTTGTGCACAATTCAAGAACTTCATGGACGAGCAAGCTAAGATCAACAAGGACGTCGTCACTGAGATCGAGGCTATGGACAAAATATTGAAGAATTTAGATGGCAAGGTGACGGAGGTCGGATGCTCTATATGTGAAGTGTTCATCATGATGAAGATGCTAGAGATGCAAGTGGGACAACTTGCCGGACAACCGATGGGTGTCAAAGAAGAATTTCTGAGACAACCCCAAGGTCCCAGGACGGCGAAAGGCTACGCAAACTCATTCGGGAGAGATGGAGGATCACACTAAGGAGACCATGAAGATCACGACCGAAGGACCGGAGTTTGAGATGCCGAGCCATTACATGAAAAAAGTTGTTGCATCCGTCAAGACCAAAAGACAAAGCCAGCCTGTGACGACCAAAAATATGAATAAGACGAAGAATAAGCCCATGCCCAAGATGGTGCGGAAGTGGGTACCCAAGATTGCAACACCCGCAAAGAGCGTTGATCCGAAGTAATCAAGTGAAGAAGTCTAGCCATGGACTATAAACGAAGTGCTAGGCGGGAGGCAACCCATTTCGTCGAGTCAAGAATAAGATACCGGGAGGACAACACGATTCCAAGTTTTTGTGAGTCTTTTCAAGTAATTTAGTTTTTAATATTGCTATGCAAGACATTAGACTTTGAATGGTTGAACAATATTAGAGACATAATTCTTGGTTGAATATTTTGCTTGATCATAAACCCTTTACATGAACCATCCTCTGTGATTGTTTGCTTCTTTTCGAGAAACCGCAACCAAAAAAAGATTCAGAACCTAACGCAACCTTTCATCCTCTTTATGATGTTAAGGTTGACTTGTTTTACATGCTACAAACACACGAGTGGAGCCACGACTTGTATCTAGATGTTATTTAAATTTCAGCATGTGGTGCGACTCGCGTGAACCTAGAAACTTGATTTTTGGTTGATTTAAAAATTCATATCCTTGGTTTCTCTAAGATTAGAATTTTTCTAAGCCTCATTTTAATTTTATTACATTCAAAATCTCTCCCATCTAAACAAAATTAGAACCTAAACCTATGCCCCCATGATCAAGCTGGGAAAAGTTTGCTCTCAACTAATGAAGGCAAACAATACCGGTGAAACCAACATAAAAGTAGTCGGGAAATATTTTCGACTTACATTTGTTTTTAATGCTTTAAAAACACCTCTAAATTTGTATTTAAACACATTAATAGCTCTGATTTTTATTTTTTATTTTCGAAACTAGAGGAGTACTTAGCATTAAAAAATGCTTAGAGGGAGGCAATCTAGTTAACCAAACCATGCATGAACCATGATACATCATGGGATGCCCCTCCAACATATTTTATCAAACCACTTGCAAAGTACACGCATGGGGGGTAGCCAAGGCTTTGTTTTGTAGGAATATCATGGAGGCATGTGAGGCAAGGGAGTATTGAAGTGAGTCAATGCGAAAACATCAAGTGGAAGGAATAATAATGCAAGCGATGGAGTGGACGAGAACGTTTGGAAGGTGCACGCGGTCACGAAGAAAAATGAGTGCGCTAGAGAAGAACCGAGACAAGAGGAGGAGAGAGGTAAGTCTTCCATCCAACTCTTTGTTCGTGTGCTCTAGTTTGTAGTCCGGAACCACATTAGAGTTAGCCATCCACCTCGTTTGTTTCGTGCAACAAAACACATCCTAATTCCACTCAAAGTCTAGACTCCAAAATAATATTTGTGTACCTTGTTACCGGTTGAAAACCACGGATATATATTTGTGAGGGAGAGTGCTGCAATCATAGAAGAAACCTACAAGTCTTTGCACCAAGAAGAAGGTATCATCGTCGTCCAAGCCATCATCGACAACCTCTTCGAGTAGGCACTTAGTTTCTGAGTCTCCTCGGAGTATGGAGGAGGACACGGCACCGCCGAGGAGGAATGATACTCTTCTCCTCGGTGGGATGAGGGCCACACGAAGCTCGTTCTATAAGGTTTACCGAATCTCAAGGACGTACGGAGGAGCCGCCTGTCCGACCTCGCCACTCGACGCGATCATCCGCTCCACCTCCATACGCTCTGCAGTACTCCAATGGGTTTATCATCACGACGGAGGAGGAGGAGAAGAAGCTCGCTCGCCCTGAGTAGAGGCTTGTAGCGAACATCGACTTCGACGACCAAGCTCTCCACATATTGGGTTTTCAAACGGGACACCGAGGTTGGGTGCAATTCTCTAACAGAGTGTCGGCAAACACCCACAAGGAATTCGCCTAGGAAATTCTCATGACCATGGCGCATATCCTTGATGAAGAAGTGTTGAGTCTCTCATTCCGTTTGGAGAGAGCCATTCGCACCAGGAGGCCATCCACAAACTATAGAGAGAGGAGGGAGATCTCCGGAGGGAGATCAACCACCTCGAAGGAAGCACCCACAAATGGAGAAGAAGGAAGACACCTCTGGAAGGGTAACCGTGATCAACGGTGCTATGTCTAGCACCTTGATGGGTTAATCTCCTTATTCATCCATGGGTTGTAATCGATCTTGAGATGTAATCATACTTTGTTGGATTATCTATCTATCATCTTGTGTTGAATATACTTTATTGCTTAAGGTTAGCTATGATGCCATAAAGGGATTAGAGCTCCAATGCTTCCTTGTATCCATTCAATACACCGTGTCCATCATAGGTCTAGTCATGAATACCTTCATGTAGTGAGTATGAGAGGAGGGAAAGGGCGAAACCGTGGTCACAACCCCTGATAGATTAGATTGGTTTTCATGTTCAAAACGATTGCATGTTCTAGTATCGTAGACCCATGGGCGAGTGTCTCCTATCTTGATTGAACAAGCGGTTCCCTATGTATTAGGGAATAGCTCGGTTTTCAAAAGGGAGCCCCAGAACAAGTGGATGTGCATGGAGGCACATGGGAAGGTTTTTGGAGTATGATCGCGGGAGAAGCGTAGAAACAAAGAAATTTTATCCGGAACCCCATCATCCAAGTGTTTCACTCATGGATGTGCAAAAGGATTTTGGGGAGAATGAGAGAGACAAAGATAACCAACACGGAGTTGAATCGGCTTTACTCGGCTTTGATTGCCAGACAGCCAACCGTCCTTACTCACCTTATGATCAACTGGCGGTGTTGTGAAGCAATACCGGGTTTGGGAGATATTGGTTCGGGGTGTTACCTCTCTATGTTGGCTATCAATTTGAGACTGGGTATTACAAGGAACCGAAGCATCTCCTACCCAGGACTTCCCTATATGAAGAAAGGAAAATATATAGGTGAAGATGAGAGAGGAGGCTTCAAAGTGGCCAAAGTAAATTTGCCCCTATCGGATGGAAGATTAAAACTTTTTCTTGAGGGGAAGAAAGATTGGTTAGAGGAAGGACTTCTTATGCCGGTGAAGAAAAAAATAAAAGTGGAAGGATTATAGAAGTTTCTTCCATGGCCAAGAAGGAGGTGCGCAACAAAATTATGTGCCACCATTTGTAGAATTCTGGCGCCGCCGAGTTGTTACGGTGGTGTACCAATGCAAGCATGGGGGAGTGGTGCAGCCATGCCCCACCAAATTTGCGGTGCCCAACGTAGCCTTTGCGGAGCCATATGCACACCTTCCTCAACCACAACAAAATGTGGCCATCGTTGGAGGATACACTGTGAGGAACATGCAAATTATTGCAGCCATCCTAAACAATGCAACCCAAATAGGTGAAGGTAATGCAAACATCGCTTATGAGCTTTGACACCTTCACTTAGCACCATCGGACAATTCTTAGAGGAGAGTGAAGGACCGAAACGGCGAACCAGAGAGGGGGGGAGTGAATGGGAGCCGATAAAAATTCTATTCAAGAATTCGGCCTATGAACCCAAATTCACTCGTGCACCTCCGCAAGCTTCTCTTGCCAAGTTCACGTAGCCACTGGAGTGCTACTGAACCTAGGAACAAGACCTAAACAACAGCCTCAACACACACGCAGCGGAAACACACACGACAAGGCTGCTGACAGCACAAACCGGTCAGGCCGGTTTCTGAAACCGGTCAGACCGCTTCTGTTGGACTTAGCCTCACGCGAGCAAGGGGAAACCGGTCGGACGGTTAGGCAAACCGGTCGACCGATTCCGTCCCGTAAACTCCCCAAAGACCCCACACACTTCAAACGCCTTTCCACATCCGAACAAACGAAGCCATGGAACAAGTAAAGACTTCCTTGTTCAAAGATCTTTCTCGACGGCCCACGGGGGCGAAACCGGTCGACCGGTTTGGGAAACCGGTCGAGCCGGTTTTAGCACGGACGATCGGGAAGAACACGGCCCGCGGGTCAACTCCCCCCAAAACCAAATCTCAATCTCCCAAATCGCTCCACGGACTTGAACAAGACTTTGGGGATATCGAGAACACCTCATGAGGAGTCCATAGCCAAGTTTAATCCCACCAAATCTAGTCCAAAAAGGAGGAATCGAAGAAATCCCGCCGAGAGCACTTCCAACCCAAGAACTCAAGAAACCCCAAAATCGAGCACCTTTTCTCACGGATTTGGGAGGGGAATCACAGCCCAAAGAACCACGAAGGGTTCCCACAAATTTCCCCCATCAAATCCCCAAGAGAAAAGTCCCGAAAACACCGCAAAGAAATCACCGGGAGAGGGCTCCGAAAATCACCACCAAGAACAACCGGGGAAAACACATCCAAACCTTGAGGAACCACGCCGAATCATCTATACATGAAACAATGGTTCGTACAAGGTCTAGCAAGCTGGCCGATCATCCATCCCTCTCTACAAGATCTCTCCGTGAAGCTCTCTTGCTAGTCCTAGAGAAAACCTAAGGAAAATAGGTGGAAAATAGGAAAACTAATGAGCTAGGGTTCCAAGAGTTGGCTGCCATCCTCTCACCTCTTGGGTTATATGGAGGCAACCGAATGTCTAGAATGCCCTTCTCTACTAACTAGGGATACAAGCCCCTCAATGGCGGATTCGGAATTCTTGATGTATTCACCATCGGACGGATGCCGAGCGACCGCACCCTGCGTAGCCTCAACGCAAGCCTTGCGATCCCGACGCGTGTCCTCCGCCTCGAAGATTCCGGCGCCCTGCGACCCCAAACCGGTCAGACCGGTTCTCCAAACCGGTCGGGCCGGTTTTGGCCGACGACCACGCCGGTCTTCGGCCTCGGCTTTGTGGCTCGGCCGAGTAACCCGGTGATTTTTCGGTGAACCACCGCAAACCCCGCGAACTTGATGTAGCCTGCGCCAATCACCACTCATGACTTGGCTCCCATGAAGTCCCGGCTCGACCTTGGTTTTGTGGCTCAACCAAGAAACCGTCCATCGACTTCATCTTCTCGTTCTTGCCACCATGCGGCCCGCACTGGACCCCCGCCGGCCACCGGGTCCCTCGAACGAAGCCTACTTGTCTTCTCCACACCTGGAGGCCTCACCGGCAACGACCTTTCGCGCTTGTTCTTCACCTGCACCAACACGAGTCAAGCCGCAACCTGCACCTACAATACTTAGCCAAGAATCAATCCACACAACGTTGTCAATCACTCATCACACAAGGAAGCGACCATCCACTGGTCCTCGAACCACACATGGTCCTCAATCTCCCCCTTGATGAGTGCATTGATAACACACACACCTGGTAAGTAAAGAGAAAAGGAAAATAGAAAAGAAAACAAAAAAGAAAAACTCCAACAAGCGATCGAAAGCTGAGAAAGGCAAAAGACGAGATCACTTGAAGAAGACAAGTCTCGGACCCCTTAGGCAACGGCAACGGCTCGACACATCCGAGACAAAAATCACGATCAAGCAAAGAGCACAAACCACCAAAGCACACAAGAGCTCCCCCTGCACAAATGCAAGCTCCCCCTGATCAAGTGCCAACTCAGGGCACAAACCGGTCAGACCGGTTCCCATAACCGGTCAAGGCTGGTTCCACCAAAACCGGTCGGACCGGTTTCCACGGCCGGTCAGGCCGATTTCACACAGCAAGCCATACCCCCAAAAGCCAAAAATGCAAAAGAAATGCACAAACTCCCCCTTGACACTTGGGATAGGTTCCAGGGGTACAAAGCAACTTTTCTCCACCTTCCTTTCTCCCCCTTGTTGCCAATGCATGAATCAAGGCACAAATGTAATCTAGAGCTTCTCAAGTATACAAAATTCATCACAAGATGCTACACATGTCCAAATGAGCAAGTTAGATATTCTACAGGTTTGTATGGATCTCAACTACATGATCACCAAGTTTCACAACCATTGGACAAGGCTAACAAGGATTTGAGTAATTTTGCGAAAAGTTACTCTCTCACACGCAAAAACCTAAACATGAGCAAAACATGCCAAAATGGCAAGGCCACACAAACTTCATGCTAGGACAACCATTCTAATCATAAGACCATCACAAACACCCACAAGCACCTCATGTCATGTCAAAGCCACCGAGCCATGTGCCTACTTCTATGTATGAGACTTCTCATTGGTAGGCATCATGCAACGGTTTACAACCCAAAGCAAATTAAATTCAGCACATATGACATGGGAGCATAGTTTCCAAGCATTTTTCATTTCATTTTCAGATTTGTAAATGGTACATGAAATGTCTTTGCGACAAAAAGGAACTTATGCTCCTCCACAAGATAAAGCAAGAGGGCTAAACATTCATGATGGCAAATGAGCCTTTGGCCCCATACGATCAATAAACTAGCTATCCAACCACAAATTAAGCATAACCAAGCCACTAAAACATGTCATGATCATATAAGGCATTTACACATGAGAGAGCATACATGTGACATTTTTCAAAAACATAGCCATCAACCATGGATTATTCATCAAGATCATCAAGAACTAAGCCAAACTAACCATAGCATACCAAACAAGCTCACAAAGACATATATCTCATTCCATGGTGAACAATGTATATAAGAGAAGCTTTTCCTATCCAATGCATATGATACAAGATGCATGCAATCTAAGATACAAGGATGCCTATACATCATGTTACATATGCCATGCCAAATGCAGGAAATGCACAAAGAAAAGCTATACATATGCTACAAACCGGCTCCTTGAGGGGAGGCAAAACGGGCTCGACACCACCGGCAAAAGAGAGCTCCCACACACCCAACTCAGGAAATCAAACACACACCAAGTTCCCCCCGCAAACGAGTGAAAGTTGCTTGATCTAGGGGTTTGGTGAAGATATCGGCTAGTTGGTTATGTGTGGGTACATGGATCAAAGCTATCTTCCCTTTATCGACGTTGTCTCTCAGAAAATGATACCTCGCTTCTATGTGTTTGGTTTTGGAATGGAGCACTGGGTTCTTTGCAACGCTTATGGCACTGGTGCTATCACATTGAAGTGGGACATGGGTATACTCCTCACCAAAGTCACTCATGGTGTAGGTGATCCAAAGGAGCTGAGAGCAACAACTAGCCGCGGCAACATACTCGGCCTCGGTCGTGGATTGAGCAAGACTCGACTGCTTGCGGGAAGACCAAGACACCAATGAAGAACCCAAAAACTGGCAAGTCCCAGAGGTGGACTTCCTATCCAACTGACACCCGGCAAAATCCGCGTCTGAAAAACCATGAAGCGCCAAAGAAGAGGACGCGGAGTACCAAAAGCCGAAGTCGGGAGTGTGACGCAAGTACCTGAAAATTCGCTTCACTGCTTGCCGATGCGAAGTCCTCGGAGACGCTTGAAAACGAGCGCACAGACACACCGAGAACTGTATGTCCGGCCTCGTCGCCGTCAAGTAGAGGAGTGACCCGATCATGCTTCGGTACTCCTTCTGGTCCACGTGTTCACCTTCCTCGTCCGCATCAAGAGCCGTAGTCGTACTCATCGGCGTCGTCATAGCCTTGGAGTCCTCCATCTTGAACTTCCTCACAATGTCCTTGGTGTACTTAGCCTGGTGCACAAATGTTCCTTCCTTTGATTGCTTGATTTGTAGCCCGAGGAAGAACTGCAACTCACCCATCATGCTCATCTCGAACTTCGTGCTCATATCATTTGCAAACCTTGCAACAAGAGAGTTAGACGAGCCACCAAAGACAATATCATCCACGTACACCTGCACAATCAGGATATCTCTGCCATTCCTCAGCAAAAACAAGGTCTGATCGACCTTCCCCATCTCAAAGCCTCTCTCAAACAAGAACCCCCTCAACCTGCCATACCAAGCTCTAGGTGCCTCGCTTCCAACCCATACGGCGCCTTCCTCAACATGTACACCGGTGGGGGTACTTCTCACTCTCAAACCCCGGAGGCCGCCTCACATACACTTCTTCCTCCAACACTCCATTCGGAAAAGCACTCTTCACATCCATTTGGTGCAACTTGAACCCTTTAGCCACGAGAAAAGGCTAGAAGGATCCTAATCGCCTCCAAACGGGCTACGGGAGCAATGGTCTCCTCGTAGTCGATCCCCTCCTTCGATCGAACCCCCCGAGCAACAAGTCTCGACTTGTTCCTCACAACCTCACCCTTCTCTCCCTCTTTGTTTTTCCACACCCACTTTGTACCAATCGGCTTACACCCTGGGGAGGGTCAACCAACTCCCACACCTGATTCCTCTCAAAGTTCTCCAACTCTTCATGCATCGAATTTACCTAATTGTGATCAGATAGTGCGTGTCCAATGTCTTTGGGCTCGAAAGAAGCAACAAATGCAGCATGAGCGAAATGAGAGTTTTTCCGAAACCTCCACCGTGTAGTGCGTTCATTCATGTCGCCGATGATCCTCGAAGCTGGGTGATCCACCTGTACTCGTCGGGGAGGTTCTCGCCTCGAAGCTACCTCCCCCTCAACATCAGCTTCTCCTCGTTCTTGGTTTGTCGTCGTAGGTGTAGCAGAGGGTCCATCCATCATCGTAGTCGAAGTAGTGGGTACATGTTCAGTCGGGGGCACCAGACCGTCATCCTCATCATCTCCATGTTCATGCTCCTCCTCCTGAAAGATCTCCTCGCCAAGCTCATCATCACCTGCACACTCAAAGACAAGCTGACTACATGGCTCTGTCTTGTCGAAGGTTACCTCGCAAGTCTCCACGATTTGGTTAGTTTCAAGATTGAGCACACGATATGCTCTAGAATGAGATGCATAACCAAAGAAAATGCCATCGACTGACCTAGCATCAAACTTATCCAACTTCCCCGCCTTTCTTCGAATGAAACACTTGCAACCAAAGACATGGAAGTGACTCACCTTGGGTGTGCGACCATGCATCAACTCATAGCATGTCTTCTTCTTGTGAACTCGAGGTATATCCCTGTTCGACACATAGCACGCGGTATTCACCGCCTCGCCCCAATACCTCCTCGGAGTCCTATGCTCATCAAGCATCGTCCGGCCATCTCGCACAAGGTTCTATTCTTCCTTTCCACAACACCATTCCGGGGAGGCGTATACGGACTCGAAACCGGTGCTCAAGACCCAAGTCATGGCAAAAGGTTTCAAAACGAGAGTTCCTGAATTCCGAGCCATTATCACTGCGGATAGCTCCTATGGCATCTCCGTGCCTCTCGTTCCTCAACCTCAAGACTAGATCTCGAACAAAACCAAACGTCTCCCCCTTCTCCTCGAGAAAGAACACCCACGCATACCGAGAATAGTCGTCGACCACAACAAGGACATACCACTTCCCACCCGCAGATCACACACGAGCTGGGCCAACAAGGTCCATATGGAGCAGCTCGCATGGACGCTCAGTCATCACATCGGTGAGAGGCGGGTGAGAAGAGGCCACCATCTTGGCATGCCTACATGGAGCACAAACCAACTCTTTCTCAAGCCTCAACCGTGGCAATCCTCGGGCCAAATTGAGTTTACTCAAGCGTCACAAAATGTCAAAGCTCAAGTGACCCAACTTCCTATGCCACTTCCACAACTCACTCGAAGAACCAGCCAAGAAACAATGCTCCACACCCGAAGACTGAGAAAAATCAGCATGAAACACCTGACCCTCGGGAACGACCATACAAACAAGGTCCCCTCGAGAGTCCACAATCTGAGAACCACCTGGCCGAAACAACACCTCAAAGCCCTCATCCAACAACTGGGACACAGAAAGCAAATTGTACCCCAGCGATTGAACAAGAGCAACACGCCTCAGAGTGATCTTGTCACTTACTTTTATCTCACCTTCTAAAAGCACACGCCCACGCCCATTGTCCCCAAAGGTGATGTACCTCTTTGTCACCACCGAGACGAGACTTGAGAACCACCCCCTGTCTCCGGTCATATGCCTCGAGCAACCGGAGTCAATCAACCAAATGTTCTTCAAGTCTCCCACCTGAAATTCAAAGATAAGCACGTGAGCAAACAAACGACTCAGCACTGGGGTTAGCACCAAAAGAGGAAAACCAGTGCCGAGCCATTTGCTCGAAAGTGGGGTTAGCACCAACCAAAGCATCTCTCCTACCAATGCTACCTCCACGAACACCACCACGGTAACCACCCTGATGGAGCCAACCCTCTCTTCCTGGAGGAGGACCAAAACCACGAAAGAGAACTCGTGAACCGTCCCTCCTCTCCTTCTCAAAGCTACGACACCTCCCATCCCCGTAGTGAACTCGAGGGGGAGAACGCCTAGCAACCTGACCACCTGCAAATTCTCCAGCCCAGCCACCAGAACCACAACCTCCAGAAACAACCCTCGCACCTGTACGAGCACGGAAACCAAACTTGTCATTCCGCAGACCCCAAACCGGTCTGACCGGTTCCAAAACCGGTCTGACCGGTTTCACTTCTCCAGTAGCACCTCCTGCACTCTTTCGATCACCCCAAGCCGGAACTATCCTCACACTCGCCTTGGCCCTGGGCATCTGCACACGAGACTTAAGTACACCACTGGAGGGGTGATACTTGTCCCCGTTAGCCCACTCCTTCGCCATTCTCTCCTCTCGCTTCCTCTTGAAGCAAAACTCCTCCTTATGGCCATCTCTCCCACAATAGCCACAATGGAATCTCACAAGCTTAGGCTTAGGCTTGGGATGTGGCTGCTCACACGGTTTCTCTCCACTCAAATCCTCCACCGGTTTCTCACCACTAGCCTTTTCACTCTCCTTCCCAAAGAACACTTTCCTGGAAGTGCTCACAAACTTGATAGGCTTTTGTAGGTCATTTGTGGGTGTAGGAAACACGGGTGGAGCTGAGGTTGTGTCTAGTCGATTCCTTAGATGGTTAGGTTTTGGTGGGAAATCATTTTTGTGGTGGGTTTTTGGTGGCTCCGGGATATTCTCTCCACTTCCTTCACCAACCTTGTTTGCCCCAAGCCCCTCACCATCTTGCCTCTTAAAGGCCTCTATCATCATCCTCAACTGAGGTTCATGACTGGACAACCAACCCATCAACTTCCTCAAATCATCATTCTCATCCTGCAAATGATCAACATAATGTGCAAGCTCCAAATTTTTCAATGCATGCATTTCATAGATAGAGCAAGACGTAGGCATAGGTTCCTTCAATTTAGCCTCGAGAGAACTAGTGTAAGCATTCATCTCATCAATCTTAGCATGCAAAACAGGGCAAGAAGTGCAAGCACCTAGCAAAGCAGGTCTAGACTTAAGCTCAGCCACTTCAACCCTAAGCACATCTAGTTCCTCACACTTGGAGGCATGCTTCTCCTTAAACAAAGCAAGATCAGCAAGGAATATAGAGCAATCGGCGCAATAATTCTCATCGAAACAACGAGGCTAGCCTTCGCCGAATCAATCTCAAGCTTGCTATCAAGCACCCGTGTCTCTAGCTCGGCCACTCTAGTCCTAGCGTCCTCGAGTGAAGCCCTAAGCTCTTTCCTCATTTTCTTAGCCTCTCTAAGCATGTCATCACCGTTATCAAGCAAAGAGCCAAGCCTCTCATTCTCCTAGCGCAAGAAGGGAAGTTCATCACGCACCTCGTCGTCGGACTCGCAGTCCGAGTCGCTCCGTGTGCTCTTCTTGCTTCGCCGGAGCTCGGCGCCATGGTGCGAAGCCATCTCTTGCGAAGCGGCTCGGCCCCGCTCAGGTTCTTGGACGACTTCTTGTTCTTGCGACGATCTCCCTCGTCGTCACTGCTGCTCGAGCTCGAGGTGGAGTACGCGAACTGGAGTCGACGTCGCTCGCTCCAACCATCGCTCGGGCCTTGCCTCGGCCCTCCTTCTTCCTCGATCGTCGCTCGTCCTTGTACTTGTTCTTGTGCTTCCTCTTGTGGTCGCGCCTCGAACGGTACTTGCCATCGTTCATCCTCGGCTTGTGCTTGTAGCCGTCCTTGTTCTCGGCCTTCTCGGGCGGTCGGCGACGAAGTGTCCCGGCTTGCCGCACCGGGAAGCGGGTCCTCGTGTTCCTCCTCATGTTCACGCGGTTCTCGTGCGGCCTCTCGAACCGCCTCGTCAACAGCGCCAGCTCGTCCTCTCCAAGGTCATCAAACTCCTCATCTGGCATAGACATCAAAGAGGAAAACGAGAACATCCTGGTGGATGGGTTAGAGTTAGTCTTTCCTTTGGAACCACCAACGAGGGCAAGACTATGGGAATCAGTCGGTCCCTCGAGCTTGGCAGTCATGCCCCTATCCACCTCAGCCGACTTGAGCTCATACCTCTTCGACTCGACTATGGCCTCGAACTTTCCGCCCCATATCGTACGATCCAAAGAGTGTAAGAGCTTGACCGCTCTATCATGATCATCGTACGGGAGCACGTCCACATTGGCCCTCATGTTGTTCACAACCACCGTGAACCTCTGAAACAAGGCATCGATGGACTCACCGGGGAGATGAGTGAAGTTCTCGTACTCTCTCCGTAGGTCGCATACATCCGTGCTCGAACTCGGGCGTTCCCAACATGAGCCTCCTTCAACATAGCCCAAATCCTACAAGCCAAGTGCTCGGTGTGCACCCGATCGAACTCGGCCGACACAAAGCACGAAACAAGTAGTCGACCGCCTTATTGTTGGCGTCGAATCCGTCCCTCGACCCTAGAGCAAGGAAATCCATCGGCCGGGACATAGCCCGTGTCCACCGTGACATCCCAAAGCGAGGTGACCCTTTCCGCGGAGGAACGCACCCATCCGCTTGCTCCACATCTGGTAGTTCTTGCCATCGAAGTGTGGAGGACCCGAACCCCGTTCCTGGTACGCCATCCTTGGATCTTAGACTGGTTAGAGTCAACAAAGACCCGAACCGGCTCTGATACCACTTGAAGGACCGAAACGGCGAACCAGAGAGGGGGGAGTGAATGGGAGCCGATAAAAATTCTATTCAAGAATTCGGCCTATGAACCCAAATTCACTCGTGCACCTCCGCAAGCTTCACTTGCAAGTTCACGTAGCCACTGGAGTGCTACTGAACCTAGGAACAAGACCTAAACAACAGCCTCAACACACACGCAGCGGAAACACACACGACAAGGCTGGCGCGGCAAAAAACCGGTCGGGCCGGTTTTCGAAACCGTCGGGATCGCTTCGTTGGACTTAGCCTCACGCAGGCAAGGGAAACCGGTCAGACCGGTTAGGCAAACCGGTCAGACCGATTCTGTCCAGAAACTCCCCAAAGACCCCACACACTTCAAACGCCTTTCCACATCTGAACAAACGAAGCCATGGAGCAGCAAAGACTTCCTTGTTTAAAGATCTTTCTCGACAGCCCACAGGGCGAAACCGGTCAGACCGGTTTGGGAAACCGGTCGGAGTCGGTTTTAGCACGGATAGTCGGGAAGAACACAGCCCGCGGGTCAACTCCCCCAAAACCAAATCTCAATCTCCCAAATCGCTCCACAGACTTGAACAAGACTTTGGGGATATCAGGAACACCTCATGAGGAGTCCATAGCCAAGTTTAATTCCACCAAATCTCGTCCAAAAAGGAGGAATCGAAGAAATCCCGCCGAGAGCACTTCCAACCCAAAAACTCAAGAAACCCCAAAATCGAGCACCTTTTCTCACGGATTTGGGAGGGGAATCACAGCCCAAAGAACCACGAAGGGTTCCCACAAATTTCCCCCATCAAATCCCCAAGAGAAAAGTCCCGAAAACACCGCAAAGAAATCACCGGGAGAGGGCTCCGAAAATCACCACCAAGAACAACCGGGGAAAACACATCCAAACCTTGAGGAACCACGCCGAATCATCTATACATGAAACAAAGGTTCGTACAAGGTCTAGCAAGCCGCCCGATCATCCATCCCTCTCTACAAGATCTCTCCGTGAAGCTCTCTTTCTAGTCCTAGAGAAAACCTAAGGAAAATAGGTGGAAAATAGGAAAAATAATGAGCTAGGGTTCCAAGAGTTGGCTGCCATCCTCTCACCTCTTGGGTTATATGGAGGCAACCGAATGTCTAAAATGCCCTTATCTACTAACTAGGGATACAAGCCCCTCAAGGGCGGATTCGGAATTCTTGATGTATTCACCATCGGACGGATGCCCAGCGACCGCACCCTGCGTAGCCTCAACGCAAGCCTTGCGATCCCGACGCGTGTCCTCCGCCTCGAAGCTTCCGGCGCCCTGCGACCCCAAACCGGTCAGACCGGTTCTCCAAACCGATCGGGCCGGTTTTGGCCGGACGACCACGCCGGTCTTCGGCCTCGGCTTTGTGGCTCGGCCGAGTAACCGGTGATTTTACGGTGAACCACCGCAAACCCCCGCGAACTTGATGTAGCCTGCGCCAATCACCACTCATGACTTGGCTCGCATGAAGTCCCGGCTCGACCTTGGTTTTGTGGCTCAACCAAGAAACCGTCCACCGACTTCATCTTCTCGTTCTTGCCACCATGCGGCCCGCACTCGACCCCCGCTGGCCACCGGGTCCCTCGAACGAAGCCTACTTGTCTTCTCCACACCTGGAGGCCTCACCGGCAACGACCTTTCGCGCTTGTTCTTCACCTGCACCAACACGAGTAAAGCCGCAACCTGCACCTACAATACTTAGCCAAGAATCAATCCACACAACGTTGTCAATCACTCATCACACAAGGAAGCGACCATCCACCGGTCCTCGAACCACACATGGTCCTCAGAGAGGCGCAATCCTAAACAATGCAAACCATAGATTGCTTAGGGTGCTCTTGTAGCCGCGGTGGCTAGAGGTGCATACCAGACCGACCAAGTGATTTCAACTTGTTCTTATCGAACTCGCCCTAGACTACCCGTATGAATAGGAATACATTGTGACAGAATGGGGGTCCCGAAAGGCGGGCGTTTTCGGAATCGTACCGGAGGCCACGGTTTAAAGAAGCTTTTAATGAGATTTGCTTTTCTATCTTCATCTATCTTGTTTGGAGCTACAACATAAGCATGATCTAGACTTTCTAGATCGGTTATCTCTTGCTTTCTCTTACTACCTCTTTAGTGGATTAGATTAGATGTGTTTACTTGATGATATCTTAGATTAGATGCAAATTGGTTCTTCATAAGATAGCTATCCTTTACTAGATTGAATCCTTGCATTGCACATTGTTTCACGCATTCGATACCTTGGGTTCACCACTCGAGGGAAGAAGGGTCCCTTGACTATGACGGGGGATTTGTCCGCTTGCAAATCCATATGAACTTTGATACAACTATTAACCGTCAACATCCGCGGAGCAAGGGGATTGCTAGCGCTTAATCAAGTAATAACTTAGTTGAATGGAAAACCTTTGAAAGAGAATTAATCTAAATGTAAAGACAATCTAACCTAAGTTAATCTAAGTTGATCAAACAAATCTAGGGTTAAACTAGATGGTAAAGGGTGGACACAAGAGAGTGATTAAGAAACATAAGCGTTCCCTCCCTAGGATCTAGGATAACATGGATATGCATCTACTACACGAGAGTGGTAAACCAATCTACCGGGAGTTGTGACCATGGTTTCGCCCTTTCCCTCCCCTCGTACTGGCACTACGCGGAGGTAATCGTGACTAGACCTATGACGGACATGGTATGTTGATGGAATCTATGGGAGTTGCGGATATCATACGCTCGAAAAACACGGTAGCTAACCTTAATCATCAAAGCATCATCAAAATGAATGCAATAGATTGAAACCACGAATCAAGTAGCGATCACATAGCATGCACCCATCTAACCCTATGGACGAACGGAGACATTACCCCATCATCTTACACGGATTGAAGCACATAGGGGTGATGGAGACTCCGGAGAACGTCATCGATGAAGATGGCGGCGATGGAGCTTGGGAACACCCCTAGGCTAGCCGCTTGGAGTCCTCCTCTTGCTTCCTTCTCTCCGCCGGCGTTGATCCTTGTGACGAGCTCATGTAACTCTCTCCCTCATCTTACGGCGGCGGTTTTCTGGTTAATGGTGTCGGTAGAATGATTTTTTCGAAGTGGCGGCCGACGGCAGCGTAGGCAATAAATAGACGAACACCTAGGGCAAAGGGCGTCACGAACTGGGCCAAAAGGCCCCTGGGCCGATCCGAACAGGCCGGCCGGCCCAGACCCTTTCTGTGCCGGTTCGGGCCCGTGTTCCTCCCCGGTTGCTTCTCGCATGATTCCTTATTTGTGTGCACTTGCATGTGGGCCTTTGACGTCGTTTCCTTCACGGTTAAGGCTGGAATCCTTGCTATGCAAGCTTCGCTGTTTTCTGGTTGAGTCCCTGAAGACTTGCACGTTGACGCTTCGGTCCTTGGGTCATTTGGAGTCATGTTCATCACGTGTCTTGACTTGTGACGGGCTTCATGATCTTCTCTTGAAGTGCTTAATGAACTTATCTCGAAAGTCTCCTCTGTAACATTAAGTCCCTACATAAACAACAAACTCCAAAATCGACATGCAAGTGTGAACTTGTTACATCATTAGTATGCCTAGTGGCGGGTTAGTTGCAAATCATAATCGAAACCAATGTATAACAAGTACTCTCGGTTGACGGAAAATCACCGTCAACATCTCCCCCGTGCTTAAACCTTGCTCGTCCTCGAGTAAGTAATCCTTGCTTGAAAAGGGAAATCAATGTTGCGTTCCAATGTTGTCCGTGCACTTAGACATTCATGACGAGGCGAATTGCTCTCTCTTAAGAATTTAGTTTTAAAGTTCAAGTTGTGACCGACTTCTTTTTCATTATGGAAGATAAGCTAACAATAAAGAATAAGCCACATTTAATAAACATGATGCTCTCAAACTTAAGTGAACTTCAAACCATTACCTTGTTTCATGGAAGAATTTTCAAAAAGATGCATATCTAACATAAGTGAAAATCTCTCGCAAAAGCTCATGGAAACACTCATCTCATCAAGTCACTTAAGCCTATACTAGATTATTTTCAACCTACTCTACTCATATGTGATAGTGGAAGGCTTATGTGGAGCTTCGAAGGTTAAAAACAATCCTAGAAAAACATATATCCAAAATATTGTCAAATTAAGAGAGAGGTCTATTGGAATTACCGAGATTCATCAAAAAGGTCATGGAAAATAAATGTTGGGAAGAGAGAGGGATGCAACACACACATTAAGATAGGTGGACATGTGCAAGTGGACAATGTATGATCCCAAGGCATGAGTGAAGTCCTCGTTATCAGATTCCACATGGTTGAAAAATTTGAGTATGGATTTGTCATCAAGGCACTTGAGAACTTATGAAGCAAAAAGATCCGAGGAGCATCTTCATTATTTTTTTACTTTTATTTTATTTCCTTCTCATTTTTCCTTCTTTCTTTTTTTCCACTTTATTCTTCCTATTTTTCTTACTTTTCTTTTCTTCTCATCATAATTTTTTTCTTTTTCCATTTTTTTCTTTTGCTCCTCTAAACTTTTGCAACATAATACTTGCATAGCATTAGTCAGAGATGATGTAATGACTCCTCCCCCATGCTTGAACGATGCTCGTCCTCGAGCATAAAAGAGAGGGGAAATAACTGCTAAAGTAAGTATAAATCCCATAATCTTGCGGAATATTTGAATCTCCATCGAGAATTTTACTCCATACTCAAATTGGGTTGTGGACAAGGAGGTGATCACAAAAAGATGTTTTTGGTTTAGGGTGGATGCCCAGTGAAGTTTGTGAAATTTTTTATGTGAAAACCCACAATGCATGGACAAAAAGGCTAGCATGAAAAGTTACACAAAGGAATGACCAGCTTCTTAGTCTCAAACCATAGAAATCAATCCTAATCCAACTCATCAAAAGATATGTTTGCAATCTACGGGTTTTGTTATCATAAAACATATATGTATATGGCTTTGGTAGGTAGAACTTTGCAAGAGCATCACAAACATGTAGATAGCATAAAAGTTAAGTTTTCATAAAAACAACAAGTTATTCGGCTATCCATAAACTTAATTCGAAGAGCAAAGATATGAATGTGGGTCTAGAGCACAGTCATTACACCTCCACAAATAAAAGATCCGGTATTTAAATTAATTTCAGATCATATTATAGAGAGCAATTAGCCAAGACATGTATAACTTCATGTAGGTAAAACAAAGCAGCAACTTTCATCATCTTTCCGTAAGCATAGGCAATATTAACATCGAGGTGAACACATGGTCATGTCTATCTTTTGAAAATAAAAAGAAACCTAGGTTGTCCTCCTAGTAGCCATGTTATTGTTGGAAGAGAAAACAAAAGGTTACACCTAGTTGAGGTTGAAGGAATACTTACAAGCATCTGTGTTTGGAAAATAGAAGGTCTATGGAGGTGTTACCATCCTTTGTAGTTCTTCGTTGCCTTCTTCCGACATCTCCATGTATCGATGTGGCTTTTGTTTTTGTCTCCATTTATCAATACTCCTAAACTTCTGAATTTGATTTTGTATGCTTAATGGAGTCATTGGTCGCCCTTCTCTTCAATGTTGTCATCACCATCTCCTCTTTCTTGTTCTCATCATCTCCTTGTTGTCTCTTTTTCATGGATTTCCCCTCTGTCGAGAACAGAACATATATATGAATATTGCTCTATTGAAAAGTTTATGAAATCACCTTTCCAACATGTGGTCATTCATTGAAAACGGAGTTCAAACAAGGGAGCTATGTCTGTTTTACTTCAGCGCTGTGTGCTGTCCAAAACTGATTTCAGGACGTGTTGCACTATTTGGGCATAACCACTTGTAAGAACCTCCGATTGCTTTGATTCTTGAATTGTTGGAATTTTAACTTCATGGGGCTTTTAAATATCCAAAAATATCTAGTGTTTTCCCTTCGAGACCATGCAGAATTTTGATGAGATCGGTGGCTTCTTGCGCATTGATCCGGAGACGTTGATGATCTTGATCTTTCTATCTTCTAAAGTGTCATGTTGCACTTTCGTGTTGAAGATTCGGGGTCTCCCCCATGCTTAGCATTTTGCTAGTCATGGAAGAAGACGACAAAGCATTTTTATCTTAGTCATCCTTCAATTTCCTTGTAGTGAGAGTCTTTATCTTTCCTGCAAGACGTTTTAAGCGCACATTCTACCCCCAAGGTGACGGTTGGGAGTAGATAGAATTGCCAATAATTCAACAATACCTCCTAAGATTCTTAACTTGTGGCATAATTAGTCTAATGAGGAATAAAAACCTAATGAGTGTACGTGGTGCACGGTGTGTACGCACATGAGAGGAGAACATATAAACACAGATAATGTTTTCACCTAGTTCTAAACACCATGTTTACAACTAGGTTGCCGAATTTGTCCATAGCCATAAAGGTTTATTTATCAACGATTAAAACACCAGGTCTATCCCTAAATCAATAACTCTTATAGCACAAGAAAAATTAAGCGCATTGCAAGGCTTATAAACTAACCAAAGCAACATGAAAACATATGAAAAGCTAGCTAGGTTTATCGAACTTAACGATGATAGTCCGCAATCATGTTTAAACACCACGTTTACACAAGATCACAAAAGGAAAATGCTCAGAAGGCCTTATGAAACATTAACATGGAAAATGAAGCATACATCATTAAGTATATAAAACAACCAAGCCAACTATGTACAAAACATGTATACGCAAAGCATCATCATGTTGATAACAAAATGCAATGCATGCAAATAAATAAATATGAGCATGAACATGATGGTGGTTAAAAAGAAAACTAAAATTAGATTAATAACCACAAGTTGACCATCATAAGATAGTTCCATTCTTTATTTTCTCTAAGAAAGTAGTAAAAATATAAAGAAACGGTTTGCCTCCCGAAAAGCGCTTCATTTAAAGTCATAGAGCTCGACTTTCTCACATACCTTCTTTTCGTCGCATAGACACGGCCCTTCATGCAAGAATAAAAGGTACCAATTCAGCTTTAATTTACTTTCCATGTTGTGCTTGATCACATATAGAAGACTTGCCGAAGACATCATTTTGTTTCATCGCTATCTCCTTCTTTATCATCCTTCAGTGCTGCCTTCACTCCATGATTTTTTTTCTTTAATGTCCAGAACAGAAAGTATACTCAGCTCTACTCCATTGCATAGTTCACAAAATTTCCTTTCCAACGAGTCATTATTTGCTCAATCGGACTCCGGACAAGAGAGTTACGTCCGTTTTACTTCGGCGATGAAATCTGTCCTGAAATTTCAGAACGCGCAACGCTCAATGTTTTCTCCATAACTCCTTGCACGGGTCTTCAAACTTGTTGGTTCTTAATGCGTTGGAATGGTAACTTTATGGAGCTTCTGGATATCTCATTTTCTTCATTTGTACACCTCTAAACAAGCTCTCAAATTGATGAAGACAGCAGCAACCATCGTGGGATTTGGAGAGGTTCATGATTTATCTTGCAACTCTTTTAGGCTTGACTTCTTTTTTAATTATTCAAGCCTTGTCTACATAGTTAGTGAAAATCGGGCCTTCTCCCAACATGTACTTTTTTAAGGTCATTAGCTTAACCAAGAGCAAAGCATGATCAAAATTTACAAAACTTATTGTAAACATATGCGTCCATAATTAACACGACATGCGAATTGTAGCAACAAGTCAAGGTGTAAACAAAAGAAGCATATGTTTCATGCATAGCACTTAGCTCATCATTAGGCAAAGGTTCTTTAGGTGTGAGATTAATTGGGTCAAACATAAATGTTTCCTCTTTTTCATTCTCAAGGAAATCTAGCCTATCAACATGATCATTATTGGAACAAGGCATAAAATTTAAACTATTATTCATACTATTGGTTGAGCATGAGTATTTCAATTTATCATCATTAATACTAATAATATTTTGAGATTTCACGTACCTTGGCCTTAGAGATTTTTCAACAAGATTGATATTTGGTTCATTTAGTGGTGTTGAAGGCGAATCAATCTCAACGAGTGAAGGTGTCCCTTTATTACCTTTTTGCACCCCCTCCATATCATCATGTGGAAGGTGTAATCCATCAAATACATTTGCATTTGTCTCTTCTTTGAAGTCTTCATTGTCATCCCAATCTTCATCTTCAAAGTCTTATATGTCACGTCTTTATCTCCTGTGTACCACATCTCGTCAAGATCGCTCACTGTTGATTCACTCTTTTCTTCATCCTTAAGTGCTTCCATGTCTTTATTAGCTAGTGTGTAGGCTTCAATAGCACACAAGTTATCACCTTGTGGGGAGGGGCCTTCTTGGAGTACTTGCTATATGTCAACTTCTTCCCATTCATCTTCTAGCTTTAGTCCTATCTCCTCCCATTTATCATTTGAGTCACTAGGCTCGTCACGGTTGTACTCTTCTCTTCCTTCATCATAAATCCTTGAGTTGTCAAACCGGTCGATCCATCCTTCATCTCCTTCTTTTCTTTCTTCTTCGAACATCTTTTCGATCGACTCTCCACTCATCTCTTGATCAAATATATCTTCAACTAGTTTGGAAAGGTGTCGGTGTTCCTCCTTCCTTCGGTAGTTGATTAGTGGGGCAAAATCAACTTGTGCCCTTGAGGTTCGATAAACCTCATGGACGTGCTCCTTGCAGCCCTCATACCACCAAGGAGGAGAGCATCGTTCCTCCTTGGTGGCGTTGTATCCGTCTCCATGCTCCGGGAGACTCGGAAACCGAGTGCCTCCTCGAAGACGTCATTGACGACGGCTTGGATGACGACGAACCCTTCTTCTTGGAGAAGAGACTTGTGGTTTTCTTCCACATGGGTGCTTGCACTCTTTTCTTCTACTAAAACTCCGGGTTGCAACCGGTAACTAGGCACTTAAAATCTTACTTCGGGATGTGGACTTTGAGTGGATTAAGGATGTGGATTTTTTTTTCTTGAGCTATCAAGCTTGGGAAGGTTGGCTATGTCTAGGGAGGTTTTGAGCACACAAACTTGAACACACAAACAAAGGAAGGAGAGGGAAGCTTGCTGCGAGAAAACGGGAGCCGGGGGCTCCTTATGTAGGTGAGGCCGGCCTCGGTGCTCCTCCCCGTCTCGTCTTTCTTCCGGCACGATCATTGCACCTCTGCAACTTTCCTGCCCGCGTGCTCCACGAGTTGCACCGCCCAAACGCTCTCGTCCACTATTGGTCCTTCCACTTGATGCTTCATGTTTTGGGTCATGTCCATGCTCCCTAGCTCCACTTGCTTCACATGCCACCATGAAATTCCTACAAAGTTGATGCTTGCTGCCCACCATGCTTGTCCTTAGCATGTGGAATTGGTGAAAGTTGATGAAAGGGAATCCAATGGTGCATGCATTCAAACTAGATTGCCTCCATTAAGGTGTATTTAAGGTTAAGCACTCCTCTAATTCGAAATTTAAAATATTTTTCAGAGTCATGCAAGAGCTCGAACATAATTTTAGAGAAGTTTTTAAACCATTAAAAACAAATGCAAGTCGAAAATATTTTCTTTTTACGTCGATTTCGGTCTCATCGGTATAGTTTGCCTTCATTGGTTGAGAGCGAGACATTTTCCCGGCTTGATCATGGGGGCATAGGTTTAGGTTCTAATTTTGGCTAAATAAGAAAGATTTTGAATAAAAAAAATTAGAATAGGCTTAGAAAAATTCTAATCCTAGAGAAACCAAGGATAAAGATTTTTAAAACCAACCAAAAGATTTGATTTCTAGGTTCACGCGAGTCCTACCACGTGCTGAATTCTATTAACACTTAAACATAAATCGTGGCTCTACTCGTGTGGTTTTAGCATGAAAAATAAGTCAGCCTCAGCACCATAATGAGGGTGAAAGGTTGAGTTAGGTTCTGAAATTATTTGGTTGAGGTTTCTCGAAAAGAAAAGAATCAAACAAGCACATAGGAGGGTTCATGCAAAGGGTTTATGATAAAGCAAACATTCAATCAAGAATTATGTCTCTAATATTGTTCAACCACTTTTAAGTCTAATGCCTTTGCGTAATAAAACTCAAAAACTAAATTAAAAAAAACTCGAAAAACCCGGAATCGGGTTGTCCTCCCGTAGCTTATTCTTGACTTGACGAAACGGGTTGCCTCCCGCCTAGCGCTTCGTTTATAGTCCATGGCTAGACTTCTTCACTTGATTTCTCCGGATCAACGCTCCTTGCGGGCGTTGCAATCTTGGGTACCCACTTTGGCTTAGTCAATCTTTTTGGTCTTCACGGCTGGCTTTGTCCTTTGGTCTTGACGGATGCAACAACTTCCTTGTGGCTCGGCATCTCGAACTCCGGTCCTTCGGTCGTGATCTTCATGGTCTCTAGTGTGATCCTTCATCTCTCCCGAATGAGCTTGAGTAGCCTTCGCCGTCTTGGGACCTTGGAGTTGTCTCGGATATTCTTCTTCGTTACCCATTGGGCGCCGGCAAGTTGTCCCACTTGCGTCTAGCATCTTCATCACGATGAACACTTCACGTATAGAGCTTCCGACCTCCGTCACCTTGCCATCTAAATTCTTCAATATTTTCTCCATAGCCTCGAACTTAGTGACGGCGTCCTTGGACATGGTCGTACTCCACACACTCCTTGCATGAGGATCTTGCTTCGGCGGCCTTTAGGTGTTGAGCTTCTTTCTCCATCTCCATCTTCTCCATCCTCCTCTTAAGTAGACCGATATGCCACTCAAGGAATCCGACTCGTATGCATTCAGCTCTCGCAATCGTCATGCGGATAGTTGAGACTTTAATCTTGAACGGCCTTCCGGCGTCTTGAAGGTTTATGATAGGTAGATCAACGATGTCCGGGGTGCGCGGCGCTCCGGTGGTTGAGGTTGATCTTCCTTTGGACTTGGAGGTGGTGATTCCCTTGGAGATTTCGACGGTCCTTCGACTTCAACTTTTGAATCTAGGGTTTCCACCCCTTTAGCTTGTGTTGCATGTCACCTTTGCTCGTAAAGTTTTCCGGATCATCCACAAAAAAGCTTGGGTTTCTTGGAGAGGTAGCCAACCATCTCCGGTTAGGGTTAGCAATAAGCAAAGTATGCAAAAACTAGAAAGGAAAAATAAATCTATGAAAACTAGGGTTAGACAAACTAGATTAGATGTATTTTGAGGATGATCAAAATTTAGTAGATGCAAAAATAAAACAAAATCAGTACTGAAAATTACAAAAAAAAGCAATAAAAAATCAAATCTTGATCACTTGTTAACCGGCAACGGCGCCGGAAAAAGGGGCTTGTTGACGGTTAATAATTGTATCAAAGTTCGTTCGTGACTCGCAAGCGTACAAGTCTCCCGTCGTAGTCAAGGGACCCTTCTTCCCTCGAGTGGTGAACCCAAGGTATCGAATCCGTGGAACAAATGTGTGACGCAAGACTTAATCTATTAAAGCCAAGTAACTTCAATCTTCGATAAAAGACCTAATGCATCTAAGTAAAAGACATGAAACAAATCTAATCTACCGAAAACCGGAGAAAACAAAGTAAGATTGGGTAGATAAACCGATCTAGAGGGATCGGGGTAAGCCTTTTGTTAAAGTTCCAAGCAAGAGAAGAAGTAGCAAATCGAATCTTAATAGAAGCCTCTTTAAATCGTGGTTTCCCGTCCAAATCCGAAAACATCCGCCTTTCGAGACCCCCGTTCTGTCACAACGTATCCCTATTCATGCGGGGAGCTTAGGGCGAGTCAAAAGACAAGTCGAGATTCTTTCGGAGGATTCGGCGTGTACCTCTAGCCACCGCGGCTACAAGAACACCCTATGTAATCTATCGCGCGAATAGAATTGGAATAAGCAAAGCCGATCGAAAAACGAAATCTTCGAGGAAACACTTGATCGCTAAGAAAAGATTCAACTTGATAATTCAACTATGACAATGATACATACACAAGATCACCACCGGGATCCTTCCTTGATCTTGCTTCTAGCTCGGGAACTCCGACGTGGTCTTCCATGCAAGGTTCCCACGTCGGCTAGGGAAACCCTAGTCAACTAGCTCGACCCTCTCCTCTCCGAGATGGTGTCCCTCTCTTCTCTGCTTCTCGGCGGCCGAAGACGAAATCTTCTCGCGTGGCTCTCTCGTCGGGGGACTATAAATAGCCCGATTGGCGGCTAGGGCAAAGGAGAGCACGTTTGGGCCCAAAATGGGCTGGGCCGGCCGACCGGGCCGGGCCGGCCGGCCGGGCCCATTTAGGCCCGGCCCGTGGGCTCCTTTGCCCCACGTCGGTTCCCTTGCTTCCCGGATGTTTCCCCCTTCGCATGTAGGTCCATGTCGTCGGTTTCTCTCCGAATTGGACTCAACTCCTTGTCTTGCAAGATTCAAGCACTTTTTCCGGTCGGGTCCCCGGAGTCCGTCGTCTTCTCGGATCAAGTCCCCGGCTTCTTGGAGTTAAGTTTGCTTCATTGCATGACTTGTTCGGGGCTTCAAGGTCTTGTCATGAGGTGCTTGATGAACTTATCCCGAAAGTCTTGCATTCAACACTAAATCCCCGCATAAACATCAAACTCCAAAACCGACATGCACACATGAACTTGTTATACCACGGGGGTTAGTACCAATGGATAAGGTATAAAACTCATGCCAACACCGAAGGTAAACTCATGGCTAGGTTGACGGATTTTCACCGTCAACGGATGCCCGGCGACCGCACCCTGCGTAGCCTCGACGCAAGCCATGCGATCCCGACGCGTGTCCTCCGCTTCGAAGTCTCGGACCGCGTCGTCGCACACGGGCCGACCGGTGCTCCCCACCGGTCGGACGGGTGGTGCGCGCTTCTGCGGCTCGCGTCTTCGGTTCTTCGGTCTTGGCTTTGTGGATCAACCAAGGAACCCGGTGGTTTTCTGGTGAACCACCGGAAACCTCGCGAACTCGGTGTAGCCACCGCCAATCTCCACTCATGACTTGGCTCCCACGTAGTCCCGGCTCGACCTTGGTTTTGAGGCTCAACCAAGAAACCGTCCACGACTTCATCTTCTTGTTCATGCCACCATGCGGCCCGCACTTGACCCCGCTGGCCACCGGGTCCCTCGAACGAAGCCTACTTGTCTTCTCCACACTTGGAGGCCTCACTAGCGACGACCTTTCGCGCTTGTTATTCACCTGCACCAACACCAGTCAAGCCGCAACCTGCACCTGCAATACTTAGCCAAGAATCAGTCCACACAATGTTGTCAATCACTCATCACACAAGGAAGCGACCATCCACCGATCCTCAAACCACACATGGTCCTCAGTCTCCCCCTTGATGAGTGCATTGACAACAACCACATGAAAGTAACAAGAGAGAAAAGAAAAAGCAAAAAAATGAACAAAAAGGAACTCCAACAAGCGATCGAAAGCCAAACAAAGGCAAAGAGCAAGATCACTTGAAGAAGACACGTCTGGGACCCCTTAGGCAAGGGCAACGGCTCGACACATCCGAGACAAAAACAAAGCTCAAAGAAAGAGTGCAAACCACCAAAGCAAAGCTCGAAAAACCACAAAGAGCTCCCCCTGCACACATGCAAGCTCGCCCTGAACCAATGCACCTCCCCCTGGACGAATGCATGCAAGACACCACTTGAAACGGGAGCGGTGGAATAACTTCGACTCACACCGGTCAGACCGGTCATCACCACCGGTCAGACCGGTGCCTAACATGTGTACAGGTCCAGCACTCACACCGGTCAGACCGGTGCTCTTCACCGGTCAGACCGGTGTACAACAGAGCCCAGAAATGGCTCGGAACCACCTGAAAACCTTCTAAATGCGTCCGGTAAGCCATTTCAAGCTCAAACTTCTCCCCCTTGTTGGCAATGCATGCATCAAGCCAAAAGTGCAAAACTTTCAACCTAGAGCTTCTCAAATAGACAAAATTCAACAAAGAATGCTACACATGTCCAAATGATCAAGTTAGATACTCTACGGCTTCGTATCGATCTCAACTACATGATCACCAAGTTTCATAACCATTGGACGAAGCTAAGATGGATTTTGGCAATTTTGCGAAAAACTTGCCTCTCATGAGCAAAGTCCTAAACAGGATCAAAGCATATAAAAATGGCAAAGCCACACAAACTTCATGCTAGGACAGCCATTCTAATCATAAGACCATCACAAACACCCACAAGCACCTCATGTCATGTCAAAGCCACCGAGCCATGTGCCTACTTCTATGTATGAGACTTCTCATTGGTAGGCATCATGCAACGGTTTAGCACCCAAAGCAAATTAAATTCAGCACATATGACATGGGAGCACATTTCCAAGCATTTTTCATTTCATTTTCAGATTTGTAAATGGTACATGAAATGTCTTTGCGACAAAAAAGAACTTATGCTCCTCCACAAGATAAATCAAGAGGGCTAAACATTCATGATGGCAAATGAGCCTTTGGCCCCATATGATCAATAAACTAGCTATCCAACCACAAATTAAGCATAGCAAGGCCACAAAAACATGTCAAGAGCATGTAAAGGCATTTACACATGAGAGAGCATACATGTGACATTTTTTCAAAAGCATAGCTATCAACCATGGATTATTCATCAAGATCATCAAGAGCTAAGCCAAACTAACCATAGCATACCAAACAAGCTCACAAAGACATATATCTCATTCCATGGTGAACAATGTATATGAGAGAAGCTTTTCCTAACCAATGCATATGATACAAAATGCATGCAATCTAAGATACAAGGATGCCTATACATCATGTTACATATGCCATGCCAAATGCAAGGAATGCACAAAGGAAAGCTATACATATGCTACAAACCGGCTCCTCGAGGGGACGCAAAATGGGCTCGACACCACCGGCAAAAGAGAGCTCCCCCACACCCAACTCAAGAAATCAAACACACACCAAGTTCCCCCCGCAAACGAGTGAAGGTTGCTTGATCTAGGGGTTTGGTGAAAATATCTGCTAGCTTGTCATGTGTGGGTACATGGATCAAAGCTATCTTTCCTTTCTCTATGTTGTCTCTCAGAAAATGGTACCTCACTTCTATGTGTTTGGTTTTGGAATGGAGCACTGGGTTCTTTGCAACGCTTATGGCACTGGTGCTGTCACATTGAAGTGGGACATGGGTATACTCCTCACCAAAGTCACTCATGGTGTAGGTGATCCAAAGGAGCTGAGAGCAACAACTAGCAGCGGCAACATACTCGGCCTCGGTCGTGGATTGAGAAACACTCGACTGCTTGCGGGAAGACCAAGAGACCAAAGAGGAACCCAAAAACTGGCAAGTCCCAGAAGTCGACTTCCCATCCAACCGACACCCGGCAAAATCCGCATCTGAAAAGCCATGAAGCGCCAACGAAGAGGACGCGGAGTACCAAAGGCCGAAGTCGGGAGTGTGACGCAAGTACCTGAAAATTCTCTTCACCGCTTGCCGATGCGAAGTCCTCGGAGACGCTTGAAAACGAGCGCATAGACACACTGAGAACTGTATGTCCGGCCTCGTCGCCGTCAAGCAGAGGAGTGACCCGATCATGCTCCGGTACTCCTTCTGGTCCATGTGTTCACCTTCCTCGTCCGCATCAAGAGCCGTAGTCGTATTCATCGGCGTCGTCATAGCCTTGGAGTCCTCCATCTTGAACTTCCGCACAATGTCCTTGGTGTACTTAGCTTGGTGCACAAATGTTCCTTCCTTTGATTGCTTGATTTGTAGCCCGAGGAAGAACTGCAACTCGCCCATCATGCTCATCTCAAATTCCCTGCTCATATCATCTGCAAACCTTGCAACAAGAGAGTTAGACGAGCCACCAAAGACAATATCATCCACGTACACCCGCACAATCGGGATAGCTCGCCCGCCTCGGCAAAAACAAGGTCCGATCAACCTTCCCCATCTCAAAACCTCTCTCAAACAAGAACCCCCTCAATCGCCATACCAAGCTCTAGGCGCCGCTTCAACCCATACAAAGACCTTCCTCAACTTGTACACCCGGTGGGGGTACTTCTCACTCTCAAACCCCGGAGGTCGTCTCACATACACTTCTTCCTCCAACACACCATTCAGAAAAGCACTCTTCACATCCATTTGGTGCAACTTGAACCCTTTAGCCACGAGAAAAGGCTAGAAGGATCCTAATCGCCTCCAAACGGGCTACGGGAGCAAAGGTCTCCTCGTAGTCGATCCCCTCCTTCTGACTGAACCCTTGAGCAACAAGTCTCGACTTGTTCCTCACAACCTCACCCTTCTCTCCCTCTTTGTTTTTCCACACCCACTTTGTACCAATCGACTTACACCCTGGGGGAGGGTCAACCAACTCCCACACCTGATTCCTCTCAAAGTTCTCCAACTCCTCATGCATCGAATTAACCCAATTGTGATCAGATAGTGCGTGTCCAATGTGTCGGTGCGGAATGTGGTCCCGACACTAACCAGTAGAAAACGCCGAGGTCTATCCCTAAATGGTCGATGCTAAGCAACAAGGGACACAGAGTTTATCCTGGTTCCGGCCGAGGGGGCCGTACGTCCAGCAGTGGTGTGCTCGTGGCACTATATTGCTCAGCACTAGGGGTTCCTGTAGTGGGGCTGCTACAAGCAAGGCGGGAGAGGAAGCGTGGCTTCCAAGTCCCTGGTGTAGTGGCTGAAGATGCTGTGGGAGAATTGGAGAGCAAGTGCGTGGCGCAGCCTGTCTCCTGTTGTGTTGTGTCTGTCTCCCCCCGCGGTAGGGGGGCGTTCGTCCCCCTTTTATAGATCAAGGAGGGAGCGAATCACATGCGCGCCGCGCTATTCAGCTACGTGAAGGGCGTGGCGTGCTATGCTGTAGAGTGGGCGGCCGTCCGGACGATCCTTGCAGCGATCCGGCCATCATGGCCTATCTTGTACCCGAACAGTAGCGGCTTCGAGGGTAGAAGGGCGGCGGATGGCTGTGATGTCTTCCGATAGGCTCGAGGGAGCTGCTGACGTCAGTCCGTACGAGGCGCAGTGGCAGGCAAGGCGACGTCCCGTTCCCGTACGCTCCGCAGTGCCAGAACCGTTGCCACAGCACCCGGCGTGGGGTTCGTACGTGCGGGGCGGCGGCCATGCGGGTCAACGGTGGCGGGGATGGCGTCCCACCGGCCTAGCGCCTCCACCTAACCCCCCGCAAGGTCACAAGAAAGCAAATCGAGGGTGCAGCCGGCCCCCCGCGAGGGCTCGCGCGTTAGCCGCACGGAGCGGGCGGCGGCGTCACGGGGCTGGCGCCGGCCGCATTGCACAGTCCCCTCCCCCAACAGTGATGGGGATGGGCTCCCTCCTGGGGAGTTGGTGCGGCGGTACCGGGGCGCATGATGGCGCCGTCCCGCCGGTGTCAGGGCGTTAAATGCTTGCGTACGGGAGCAGGCACACGCGTGCGGGGCGCCCTCGAGCGAGGCGGAGCCTTCTCGAGGGGGAGCGGGTCCTCGAGCGAGGCGGAGCCTGCTCGAGGGAAGGGCACCCCCTCGAACGGGACGGAGCCCGCCCGAGGGAGGCGTGCATCCTCGAGCGAGGCGAAGCCTGCTCGAGGGGATCTTTGAGAGGGTCGCCTTGGTGGGCCGTTGAGGTCCCCGCGGCATGGGCCGTATCCTGCATGGTTTAGGCAAAGTGTGTTTGGCTTTGTTGCGGGTTTTAAGTGGGGATTTCCCAGTTGTTAAAGGGGACCCCTAGGGCTGTCCCCGACAGTAGCCTCCGAGCATCTGTGGGTTTGCCATTGAGGCTCCCGCAGATGCTGGAACCTACTCATAGGACGTTCTTCCCTTCTTGTCTTGCGAACGCTTTCCGTGGGGCTGCGTCAGCGGACCCGCGGGTCTAGCCTCGAAGCCTGCGCAGAGCGTGGATGCTCCTGCAGGGGTTAACCGTGTGAGCTGGTCAGAGGGCGTGGTACATGTTTCAACCGGCATCGGCAATGTTTCAGCCGGCTTCGGTGACGCACGCACTGCTGGCACTGTCTCCGGCGGGTGCAATCCAAGGCGGTGTAGCCGTGCGTCAAGCCCCCGAGCCTGGGCCCGTTTGAGGCGATCGAGTAGAGCTTTACGACTTGTTTTTTAACGCGCCCTCGCCGTCCCTCCGCGGGACGGAGGGTGAGGTTTCCGCAACTCCCATCGAGCGGGTCGCGAATTGCGGATTCGAGTGGACGCCCATGCCCCGTTCGATAAGGGTAGGCCGCACGTTCCGGAGACACGTCCATTGAAGCGCTTGCGTGGGTTTGCTAGGTGGGGCTCGGTCCCGTTCGATAGGGACCGAGGGCGCGGAAGCTCTCCCTCGGTGGGATCCCCCGCCAGTCGCCCTCGGCCGGCTCTCGAATACGACATATGGGGCACCCTCGAGCCAACGGGCTCGAGGAACGGCTCGAATGCGCGTGCCTTCGTCGTCCTTAACTCGTGATGCGGGGTGACTATTCCAACCCGTCGAGGGTCGGGCTTCGAACCTCGATTAGTAGGGGCCGTGCGGGGTGGCGCCTGGGCGGCCCCGTCTTTGCGTTTGCGATCGTCGAGGGGCCCGGGCGAGCCGGCCCTCGAGGTGCTGATTAGTAGAAATGGTGCGGGGCGGCGGCTAAGCGCTCCCGGCCTGGCATCTGCGACCATCTAGGGGCCTGGGCGAGCCAGCCCCGAGGCGCTGGTCAGTAACACAGTGCGGCTTGGGTGCTTGCGGTGCCTGCTCTGTTTCAAGCAGGCCCCGAGGCGACCTTCTCACGCCTGTGCCCTTTAGAAGGCTGACATCGTCCCGAGCCAGGGGCTCGTGCCTCTCGAGGGTTTTGCGTGGCATGGGTGCTTGCGGTGCCTGCTCTATTTCAAGCAGGCCCCGAGGCGACCTTCTCACACCAATGCCCTTTAGAGGGCTGACATCCTCTCGAGCCAGGGGCTCGTGCCTCTCGCGGGTTTTGTGTGGCATGGGTGCTTGCGGTGCCTGCTCTGTTTCAAGCAGGTCCCGAGGCGACCTTCTCACGCCAATGCCCTTTAGAGGGCTGACATCGTCTCGAGCGAGGGGCTCGTGCCGCTCGAGGGTCCTTCGTACCTTGTAAGGAACCGAGCCATTAAATGCTATGCAGTCGGGGCTGTGATTTCACGTCGTGGGCGCGCCTTTTTAGGCGTTGCAACCGCGCGCGCGCGTAGTGGGTGGCGTGGGCAGGCGGACGTGACCGCTGTCACGGTCCCTGCCATTCTTCGCCGTGATGATGGCTTATTCGCGGTGGCGTGGCCGCCGCGGTCGTGGTGGGGCCCGCCCATCAGCGAGAAAGAAGATTCCCTGCAGTTAATGCGCGCGGGACGTCCGCCCCGGAGAGCTCGCCCGCGGCTTATAAATCTGAGGGGAGGGAAAAACGGCGGTTTTTTACCTTAGCATTTCTCCGTTCTCGCCCCTTGTGCTCTCGCCTTCGGTTTGCTCTTGTCATCGTGCGCCTTCGCCATTAGAGATCCTCTTCCTTTCCTTGTTTTCCGCTCTCGCATTCCTTGTCCTTTCTAATGGCGCCGCCTCTGCCCCTCACGATCCTCGACTCCGTACGCACGGGAGTGGTCGACGGTGACCCGGTTAGCCCTTGGCGAGCGGGTCACCGCCGGCCAGTTGGCGGCAAACGAGGAGGGCCGCCCAGCGGACTGGATAGTACCGCCGGCGGGAGACCACGCGCCCAACCCGCCGGAGGGCTATGTGGTGAGCTTTATCCGCTTCCACGAGCGCGGCTTCACCGCGCCGGCGAGCCGCTTCATGCGAGCGCAGTGCCACTACTACGGCATGGAGTTGCATAACTTCGCGCCGAACGCGATTTCACAGGCGGCCACGTTCGTGGGCGTCTGCGAGGGGTATCTAGGGATCCAGTCAACTGGGAGCCCTGGGTACACCTCTTCCGCGCGGAGCTCTTCACGCAACCCACGACGGAGCAGAGGACCCGCCGCGCGGTGCGCGCTGGCGGAATGTCGCTCGCCCTGCGGGGGCAGTTCAAGGACGACTACATCCCTGCACCATGACGACGAACAACGCCGGCTGGGAGCGGGGGTGGTTCTATCTGCGCAACGCCGAGCCCGGCCTCCCCCCCTACACCGGTCGGGTATTCAAGGAGAAGCCCGACTCCTGGGGCAATGGGGTATCCACGCCCCAGCATCGGAGGCGGCAGGACTCGGTCTTGGCCGCCCTGAGGAGCCTGGCGATGCGCGGTCTGACCACGGTGGGCGTTCTCGCCTTCCTCCACCACCGCCGGGTCGTGCCTCTAATGGAGAGGTCGCTCTGCATCTACGAGATGACAGAGGAGGCAGACCCCGTCGCGCTGGCGAGGTCGCGGATGCTCCCGACCCCCCTTGAGCGGGCGTACGCGCTCACGCGCGCGCGGAACGCCGTTGACACCCGGATGCTGCGCCAAGGCCGGTCCCCGTGGGAGTTCGAGATGCTCCCCACCGGCCCGCTGGTGAGTATGATTCTTGATTCCGCTTTAGTTCTTGGTGTTGCCTCTGCCTCCCGACACGCCTTTAACGTTTTCGTATGCAGCTGGTGAACTTCACCTCCGCGAAGTCCGTCCCGCCTACCCCCGACTCCCGCGCGCTCGGTCGTGCGGCGCGACGAACGGGGAGCGAGGAGCGGGCGGCGTGCAAGAGGGAGCGCGCGAGGCGGCGCGCGAGCGCCGCGAGCGGTGGAGCGAGGAGTACGGCGGTGTGAGCAAGGGGGGGCTCTCCTCGCCGGGAGGCCGAGGAGTACTCGTCCTCCGAGAAGGACGTGGAGGAAGAAGCCGGGGGGCGGGCCCCCCTCGATAGGTGGGAGCCGCGCGCCCCGTCGCCGGAGCCGGGCCCGGCGGCAAGGGCGACATCGCACGGGGCGGGCGCAACGGCGCCCGCCGCCGGCAATCAACGACAGAGGCGGCGCGGGCCGCGGAGGTGCGGCACGCGCCGCGGAGGTTCGCGCGGCAAGCGTGCCCGCGCGCGCGGCGGGGCCGTGCGCGCGGCGGAGGCGTCGGGGGGGCGCGGTGGAGGCGTCGGGGGCGCGGCGACCGGTGCGTCGGCCGCGCGGGCCTCGTCCGCCGAGTCCTCGAGGAAAAGGAAGTGTGCCTTCTCCTCTTTGAGGTAAGGGGCTTGCCCTTCTGCTGTGTTTGGGTTTTTGGTGACCAGGCGTTCTGACTTTTGTTTATGCTTGGTCAGGGTGGTGCCAACCGTGCCTCCCCTCGCACCGGCCAAGGTGCTGAGGGCGGACGCGTCCATCCCCACCCGGCGGCGCTCGTCGAGGGCGCCGCGGGCGGGGACGAGCACGGTAGCGGCGGGCGAGGGCCCGCAAGGCGCGGCGAGGCCTCGAGGCCTCGGCCGGCGGATCGGCCCCCGCCGCCGCGCGGCCGGCGGTCGTCGAGGAGGGGCGGGCGCCGGGTCGTGGCGGAGGCGCGGCCGTGGCGGCGGCGGTGGTGGAGACACGGCCGGCGGTGGGCGCCGCGACGGAGCGCGCGGCGCGTGGCCCCGGCCTCGGCGGAGGCGGAGCGAGGTGCGGCCTACGGCGGCACCCGCGGTTGCGGTTGAGGAGGGCGGACGGGCGCTCGTGGTCGCGGAGGCGCGGCCGGAGGCGATGGCCACGGCGCGCGTCGGCGCCCGTGGCCGTGGAGGCGCAGGTGGAGGCGCCAGCGGAGGTGGCGCAGGGGCCAGCACCTGCCAGCGGCTCCCGGGCGGTGGTGGTGGAGGTCCCGGATGACGATTCCCCACCGCCCGGGTGGGATCAGTGGGTCAGCTTCCCCACGCTCTCCCCGGAGTCCCAGGAGGGGGCTCTCGTGAGGCGGCGCGAGGGCCACATGGTGGCGGGGGGCCGAGGACATGACGCCGAGGCCTCATCTTCCCGCGCCGGCCACTCTGCCCAGGTGGAGGGGGTCGCTGACGACCCGCCCGCGTTTGCCGACGCCCGGGCGGAGCGAGGAGGCTGTGGGGAGAGCTCCGCAGCCACGGCGCCACGCTCAACCGTGCGCTGAACGAGGCGCTGAGGGTCCACGGCGGCCCCGCGTGGCATGTCTTCCAGGTAGGGCATCGCTGCTCGTTTTCCTCTTCCTCTCGTTTCCGCGTGCTGTCTCTGTATCAGGATGCTTACGGATTTTGACTTGTGGGCGACAGGAGCTCGAGCGCCATGCCCGTGACAAGTATGGCGCCTTCGATCGGGTGAACGCCGAGCTCCACCAAGTCCGGGAGCGATGTGGCGCCTTCAACGCGCTCGCCGACGCCCTCAGGACTCCGGATGCCTGGTTGGCGTACCGGGCCATAGCCTTGCGCGACGAACTCCCCTGGAGCACGAGGCAAGACCCGGCACGTCGCTCTAGCCTCGAGCGGATCTGCACAGCCCTCATCGACCGTGATGAGGCGGCGGCGGTGCTCGCTCGGACCGGAGAAGATGCGGACGCCGGCGACCAAGCGGGAGGCGGAGGTGGCCGGCGTCCTCGCCGAGAACCGGGGCTCCGCTCGTCGCTAGAGGGGGCGCGGTGCGGCCGGCGCCGGCCGAGGAGCGGGCGCGCGCGCTCGAGCGAAGGGCGAAGGAGGCCGACGACTTGAAGGCCGCCCTCGACGCCAAGGCCGCGGCGCTCGCCGCCTCGAGGACCGACTTCCGAGGGGAGCGCACCGCCCACCAAGGGGCCGAGGGGGCGGCTCCGGCGAGGAGCGAAGGCCGCCCTTGCCGACGCCCGGTCGGCGCTGGAGCAGGAGCGCGTCGCTCGCGAGGCGGCGCAGAAGTCGCTGGAGGAGCGGAACACCGCGTTCTCCAAGGTCGAGGGCGAGCTGATAATGCTCAGCATCGCGAGCGCGAACCAGGAGCTGGCCCTCCAGGAGCAGGGCGAGACCGTCAAGGGCCTCGAGCTGGCGGTCGAGGCCGAGCGCCGTGCCCTCGAGGTGGAGAAGAAGCAAGTCGAAGGTGAGCCGCTGCTTGACTCCTGTTTGGTTGGTTTTCTGTTTGGGAATTCACACTCCTTTTTCTGATTTCTCTCTTGTTTTGGTGACTCCAGGCTTGCGCACCGATTTGGGGCACGCGGCCGAGCGGGCCGAGGCGCTGCAAGCCTCCTACAACTCCTCCGAGCAGGAGCTGCAGGAGTTGTGGAACGCGGCCCTCGAGACCTGCCGGGTCGTGGAGGAGGGTGAAGCACAGGCCGACAGCTCGTTGGCCAGCCGCCTGCGCGCCCTTGGCGGCCACGTCACCGAACGGATGCGCCGGGCGTTGCGTCTTGGCGTCCAGAAGGCCCTCGGAGTGGTACGATCCCACTACGAGGTCAACTTCGAGGCGCTGGCGGAGGGTTATGTCGTCCCCGACGGTGTTGAGGACGAGGTGGCGATGGAGCGTGTGGACGCGCTCGCCGCCGACGCCGCCGGGACGCTCGCTGAAGCCTTCGAGGAGTTCCTCTTCCCGGACGCTGTTGACGCCGCCGCTCCTCCCGCCTGAAGACAGCTGGGCGCTAGGCCCGTTTTTGTTTGATGTATCAGTACGCTGCCCGTGCGGCTTTTGTAAAGAAACAAGTTATTTTTGACGTAAACATTTGTTGATGTGAAATGAAGTCTTTTGTTTACTACGCTTTTTGTTTCTCCTTCTTCCTGAGTAGATTCTACTTAGGGGAGTTCGATTTTCGCGGGTGGCCTGCTGGATTGGAGGCGAGAGAGAAGGGCCGTATCCTCGCGGCGTGGGCTATCTCTGGCTCGCGCGCTCCTTCCGCTAGGCTGCCTGCGCCCTGTTCGAATCGTTGCTCGAGGTCGAAGTAGAGAACAAACTTAGCGCGAGTGAGTTGTTTCATTTTTGCGCGAAAATGGGACCATTTTGGGGGGATGCCCCCCGCAGTAGCCCCCGAGGGTAACTTGGGTTTCAGAGGAAAGCCAAGTTGCCCTTTTCATTAGACTTATGGCGTTTACATAGTTGTCACCAACTGGGGCGTTGGTCATGTGATTTTTGCAACAAAAATACTTGGAAATCCTAGCTAGTAGAAGCGACATAGCTGTTGGATGTTCCAAGCGTTGGTGAGCTTGTATGTGCCAGGCTTGAGTACCTTCACCACGACGTAGGGTCCCTCCCACGGAGGCGATAGCTTGGGGCGCCCTCGGTTGTCTTGGCGTAGCCTCAGGACCAAGTCCCCCTCGCTGAAGTCCCGTCGGCGTATCTTGCGCGCTTGGTAGCGCCTGAGGGACTGTTGATACCTCGCGGAATGCATCAAGGCCACGAGGCGTGCCTCATCGAGCTGGTCCAGCGAGTCCTCGCGGGCTCGCTGGTTGGCATCCTCGTCGTAGCCTCGAATCCTAGGCGATCCGTATTCTAAGTCCGTGGGGAGGACGGCCTCCGCGCCATGGACTTGGAAAAACGGGGTGAACCCGGTGGCTCTTCTTGGGGTGGTCCTTAGGCTCCACACGACTGCTGGCAATTCTTGGAGCCATTTCCGACCAGATTTGTTCAGCTAGTCGAAAATTCTAGGCTTAAGGCCTTGTAGGATCATGCCGTTGGCACGCTCTACTTGGCCGTTGGTCTGTGGGTGTGCCACAGCTGCCCAATCCACACGGATGTGGAATTTGTCGCAAAACTCCAAGAATTTCCTGCCCGTGAACTGGGACCCGTTGTCGGTAATGATGGAGTTTGGCACTCCAAAACCGTGGACGATGTCGGTGAAGAACGTCACCACTTGCTCGGCCCTGAGATTTGTGATGGGGCGCACTTCCACCCACTTGGAGAATTTGACGATCGTGACCAGCAAGTGGGTGAAGCCCCCGGGCGCCTTTCGCAGGGGCCCGACGATGTCCAGCCCCCACACAGCGAACGACCATGTTATGGGGATGGTCTGCAGGGCGTGAGCGGGAAGGTTGGACTTGCGGGCGTAAAACTGGCACCCCTCGCAGGTGCGTACGATTTCGCTGGCGTCTGCGACCGCGGTAGGCCAGTAAAAGCCTTGGCGGAACGCATTGACGACGAGGGCACGAGGCGCTGCATGATGGCCGCAGATCCCGGCGTGGATGTCCCGCAGGAGCTCGCGCCCCTCGGGGATGGGCACGCACCGCTGCAAGATGCCGGAGGCGGCGCGCTTGTACAGCTCGCCGTCGACGAGGGCGAAGGACTTGGCCATCCTGGCGATGCGTCTGGCCGCGGCCCGGTCCGTGGGGAGTTCCCCTCAGGCCATCCAGGCTACATACGTGTCACGCCAGTCAGCCTTGACGGGGGCTGGCTCGATGTCCATCACATCAGCTTCGTAGGCGCCATACCCCTCGAGGAGGGAGAGCACGTACGCCTCGTTCGAGGGGTCCTCATCCATGGGTTCCGCACCCGCTGGATTCGAGGGAGCCCCCGAGGGTTCTGTGTGGTTTGAGGGGTGAGGCTTGAGGGCGACCGAGGGCTGAGCGATGTCGCGGGCGAAAACGTTCGGGGGGATGGTGATCCGCCCGGACGCGATCTTAGCCAGCTCGTCTGCCTCCTCGTTGTACCGACGGGGCACGTGATTGAGCTCAATGCTGTAGAATTTGTCCTCGAGGGCTCGCACGGCCTTGCAGTAGGCCTCCATCTTGTCGTCATGGCAACTCGCGTTCTTCATGACCTGGTCAATTACAAGCTGCGAGTCCGCTCGCACGTCGAGGCGTTTGACGCCCAGCTCGATGGCGATCTTGAGGCCGCAGAGGAGGGCCTTGTACTCAGCCATGTTGTTCGAGGCGGGGAAGTGGAGGCACACCGTGTACCGCATGTGCTCCCCGAGGGGTGACACAAAGAGCGAGGGCCCGCGCCCGCCGCCGTTTTCATCACCGAACCGTCGAAGTACAAAGTCCAAGACTCTGCTTGGATTTGCGGCGCCGGCGGTGCGTATCCGTCCACTCGGCCGACAAAATCCGCCGGATGCGGGACTTGATGGCCTTGCGCGGGGCATAGGCGAGCGTCTCGCCCATCGGTTCCACGGACCACTTGGCGATCCCGCTCGCCGCATCGAGATTGCGGATGATCTCCCCCGGCCGGTAAGGAGGAGACCACCGTGACGGGGTGGGCCTCGAAGTAGTGGCGCGCCTTGCGCCGCGCGAGGATCACGCGCGTACGGCAGCTTCGGACTTGAGGGTAGCGCGTCTTGGTGTCGACAAGACCTCGCCGATGTAGTAGACCGATCGGCCGGACCGGCGGGCGTGCCCTTCCTCCGTGCGCTCCACCACGATCACAGCGCTGACCACCTGGGTGGTTGCGGCCACGTAGAGCTGCAGAGGTTCGCCGTCTTGCGGCAGCGTGAGGACCGGGACGTGCGTCAGGGACGCCTTCAGCTTGTCGAGCGCCTCCTGGGCCTCGGCGGTCCAGGAGAAGCGCTCGTGCTTCTTGAGGAGGCGATAGAGGGGCAGGCCCTTCTCGCCGAGCCGCGAGATGAAGCGGCTCAAGGCGGCAAGGCACCCCAACACCTTTTGCACCCCCTTGAGGTCCCGGATCGGGCCCATTCGTTCGAGGGCCGTGACCTTCTCGGGGTTGGCCTCGATCCCCCGTTGGGAGACGATGTATCCCAGGAGCATGCCTCGCGGCACTCCAAAGACACACTTTTCGGGGTTTAATTTGACCCCATTGGCCCGTAGGCAGCCGAACGCGATGCCAAGGTCGCCAACCAGGTCGTCCGCCTGCCTGGTTTTCACGACGATGTCATCCACGTACGCCTCGACCGTCCGTCCGATGTGGTCTCCGAAGACGTGCTGCATGCAGCGCTGGTATGTCGCACCTGCGTTTCGGAGGCCGAACGGCATCGTGATGTAGCAGAACATCCCGAACGGCGTGATGAACGAAGTCGCGAGCTGGTCGGACTCCTTCATTTTTATTTGATGATACCCGGAGTAGGCATCAAGGAAGCAGAGCAGTTCACACCCAGCCGTTGAGTCAACAATTTGATCAATGCGTGGCAAAGGAAAAGGAACTTTAGGACATGCTTTATTAAGACTAGTGTAGTCTATACACATCCGCCACTTCCTATTCTTTTTCTTTACATGTACAGGGTTTGCTAGCCACGTTGGGTGGAACACCTCCTTGATGAACCCGGCCTCTAGAAGCTTCCGCAGCTCCACTCCAATAGCCCGTCGCCGCTCCTCGTCGAAGCGGCGCAGCCGTTGCTGCACGGCACGGGCGTGAGGCAGGATGTCAAGGGAGTGCTCAGCGACCTCCCTCGGGATGCCTGACATATCCGAGGGGCTCCACGCGAAGATGTCGGCGTTGGCGTGGAGGAAGTCGACGAGCACCATTTCCTATTTGGGATCGAGGGTGGAGCTGACCCTCAACACCTTGCCCTCGGGGGCGGCTGGGTCGAGGAGGACCTCCTTGGTCTGCTCCGCGGCCTCGAAGGTGCTTGGCGGTGGAGTCGAGGTCCTCGTTGACCATCTTCTCCAAAGTGGTCACCAGCGCTTCATCCAGCGCTAGTGCTTCTACGTGCTCTACGCACTCGACGTCGCAGTCGAATGCGTGCTCGATGGACGAGCCTACGGTGATGACGCCGTTCGGTCCTGGCATCTTCATCTTCAAGTAGGTGTAGTTGGGGACCGCCATGAATTTGGCGTAGCAGGGCCGCCCAAGTATGGCGTGGTAGGCGCCCTTGAACCCCACCACCTCTAATGTGAGCGTTTCCTTGCGGAAATTCTTCGCGGTGCCGAACCAAAGCGGTAGATCGATCTCTACCCGAGGGGCCGGACTCCGCTTGCGGGGCGCGACGCGGTGGAACGGCTTCGTGCCCGGGCCGCGGCGGTCCAACCCAATCCCCAGCAGGTGCAGCGTATGCACGTAGAGGATGTTGAGGCTGCTGCCTCTGTCCATCAAGACTTTCGAGAACCGCGCGTTCCCGATGATTGGGTCGACCACCAGCGGGTACTGGCCCGGGTTGGGGATGTGGTTCGGGTGGTCCTCCCGGCTGAAGGTGATGGCGTCCTCCGACCAGTTGAGGAAGGATGGAGGCGCCCTCTCCGCGGCGAGGACCTCGTGCCGCTCCTTCTTGCGCTGGCGGGTCGACATGTCGACGGTCGGCCCCCCAAAGATGAGGAACACATTCTCCACGGCGGGGAAGCCGCCGGCATCTCCATCTCCTCCGTCTTTCTTGGCCTCTGCCTCCTTCGCGGCGGCGCGGCCATAGAACTTCTTGAGCATATCACACTGCTCAAGGTTGTGGTTTATTGGGGTCTTGTGGTAAGGACATGGCTTTTTTAGCATGTCATCAAACACCCCCGGACCTCGAGGGGCCGGTCGAGGGCCCCGTCGAGCCTGGTCAACAGCAAGGGCCTCGGCATTACCGCCGTCGCGCCCCTGCTCGTGCGCCTCGCGGCGCGGCTTCTTTCCCTTCTTGCCCCGCTTGTCGTTGCGGTGGGGCTCCTTGGACTTGCTGCCTTCCGCGGGCGCGTCCTCCGAGCGCTTGCCCTTCTTGCCGTCGAAGATCGCTCCCACGGCCTCCTCTCCTGAGGCGAAGCTGGTGGCGATGTCGAACAGCTCGTTGGAGTCCGCAGGCGGGCTGCGCCCCAGCTCGCGCACAAGGTCCCGGCACGTGGTTCCCTCGAGGAAGGCATGCACGATCTCGGATTGCGCCACGCTGGGGAGCTCCGTACAGCGCTTGGAGAAGCTCCGTATGAAGTCCCGCAGCGACTCGCTGGGCTTCTGGGTGCAGGAGCGCAGGTCCCAGGAATTCCTAGGGCGCACGTACGTGCCCTGGAAGTTACCCACGAACGTGCGGACTAGGTCATCCCAGTTGTGGATCTGGGCGGCGGGGGCGCGGTGCTCGAGCCATGTCCGGGCCGCATCGCCGAGGTGCAGGGGCAAGTTGCGGATGATAACCTCGTCGCTGGTGGCCCCGCCCAGCTGGCACGCCAAGCGATAGTCGTTGAGCCACACGTGGGGATCCGTCTCCCCGTTGTACTTGACGATGGTTGAGGGTTGGCGGAAGCGTTGAGGGAAGGCCGCCGCGTGGATCTCCCGGCTGAACACACGGGTCCCCGGGGGCTCCGGCGTCGGGGAGCGGTCCTCGTCGCTGTCGTAGCGTCCACCCCGTCAAGGGTGGTAGCCCACCGCTGCTCGCGCGTCCGCCTTGCTCGTGCGCCGGGCGTTGATGACGTTGCGGGCGTCGCCGTCCAGCGCCCTACGTGCGTCAAAGAGCCGCTCATTGGTCGGCGTGCGTCCTGGGTTGGCGGATCACCCCGCCGCTCCTCCTGCGTGGACCGAGGGTTCGCCCCCCTGTGCGCCCCTGTCGTCCTGCGCGTCCCCCTGTTGGCGGATGCGTGATGCCGAGCTCTCGGCCTGCTGGACGGCCGCTTGCTCGATGAGAGTCTGCACTTCGCGGTGCAGGTCTCGCGCCTCAGGGGTCGAGGATGCCGGCATAGCCCGTAGCAGCGTCGCAGCGGCAATGAGCTTTTGGCTCGCCCGCGGGGGTGCGTCCACGTTGTCGACGTTGGGGTCAGCGTTGATGCGGTCACGGACCTGTTGGCCCAGCTCCCGCGTGCATTCGCCGCGCGCGGAGGCTTCCCCGGCCATTGAGGCACGGAGCGGCCGCACCGTCCGCATTCCTCCACCCGCTTGGCCTCAAGCTTGCGGGCTCGGGGGCCTGCGTGTCGGTGTCGGCCCCGGCGGAGAGCGCTTGGCCCGCGCCGCCGAGCTCGTGGCGATCCCCGGGGCAGGCGTGGCCTCCCCGTCTCCAGCGCCCATCGCGCCGGCGGCATTGGCTGGGTCGTTGGTGATGACATCGTAGCACTCCCGCGCGAGGTCATAGCTCCCGGTGCTGGAGTCATCGGAACAGCCAAACCAGTAGTCCGTAGCGTCGAGGAAACGCCGGAACATGACTGGGTCCGGCACGCCGGAGAAGTCTCACTCCGCGTATCCTTGGAGGTTAGCGGGTGGTGGCGCGTCAAGGGAACCCAGGGACGATTCATCGGCGGCTGAGGCGCTGGGATCCCTGGCGACGAAGACGTGACGGCAGGGGGGAACCCTGCGCATCGTGGTGTTGACGTTGTTGTTGTAGGCCGTCGCGGCTCCACGGAGTCCAATGGGAAAGCGCGGTCCGGAGACCACGCGCTGTCCCGTTGGGGTGGCGGATGCCGTGATGGCGGGCGCGTCATGCTGAGAGGTGGCGCGCTCGGCCTGCCGTCGCTCGGACCGCGCCCGGCGCGAACGCATACCCGAGCGGCGGCGGCGTCGTGGCGTCGGCGGGCCCGCGGCGTCCGTGCCGGCAGGCGCCGCGCGCCGTGGTGGTGCGGGCAGCTGGGGCCGGAGCGGACTCGGCCTGGGGCCGCGCACGGAGCTCCTCGCGGTTGGTGAGGTGCATGAGGTAACCGTTCCCCGTGGCCTGAAAGTTCAAGCCCCCAAACCGGATTTCGAACCCGGCGGGGAGGGGGTCCGAGCTGCCCATGCAGTAGCGCGTACCGCGGTCCTCAGTGCGGATCACCATGGAGGGATATGGTGGAACGACCCTAGGCACTCCATTGCCCCATGGTGGGCGCCAACTGTCAGTGCGGAATGTGGTCCCGACACTAACCAGTAGAAAACGCCGAGGTCTATCACTCAATGGTCGATGCTAAGCAACAAGGGACACAGAGTTTATCCTGGTTCCGGCCGAGGGGGCCATACGTCCAGCAGTGGTGTGCTCGTGGCACTATATTGCTCAGCACGGGGGTGCCTGTAGTGGGGCTGCTACAAGCAAGGCGGGAGAGGAAGCGTGGCTTCCAAGTCCCTGGTGTAGTGGCTGAAGATGCTGTGGGAGAATTGGAGAGCAAGTGCGTGGCGCAGCCTGTCTCCTGTTGTGTTGTGTCTGTCTCCCCTGCGGCAGGGGGGCGTTCGTCCCCCTTTATAGATCAAGGAGGGAGCGAATCACATGCGCTCCGCGCTATTCAGCTACGTGAAGGGGCGTGGCGTGCTACGCTGTAGAGTGGGCGGCCGTCGGGACGATCCTTGCAGCGACCCGGCCATCATGGCCTATCTTGTACCCGAACAGTAGCGGCTTCGAGGGTAGAAGGGCGGCGGATGGCTGTGATGTCTTCCGATAGGCTCGAGGGAGCTGCTGACGTCGGTCCGTATGAGCAGCAGTGGCAGGCAAGGCGACGTCTCGTTCCCGTACGCTCCGCAGTGCCAGAACCGTTGCCACAGCACCCGGCGTGGGGTTCGTACGCGCAGGGGCGGCAGCCATGCTGTCAACAGTGGCGGGGATGGCGTCCCACCGGCCTAGCGCCTCCACCTAACCCTGCAAGGTCACAAGAAAGCAAATCGAGGGTGCAGCCGGCTCCCCTGCGAGGGCTCGGCACGTTAGCCGTACCGGAGCAGGCGGCCGGCGTCACGGACGGGCGCCGCCGCCGCGTTGCACGGTCCCCCCCCCCCCCCCACGGTGATGGGGATGGGCTCCCCTCCCGGAGAGTTGGTGCGGCGGCACCGGGGCGCGAGCCCCGGCGCATGATGGCGCCGTCCCGCCGGTGTCAGGGCGTTAAATGCCCGCGTACGGGAGCAGGCGCACGCATGCGGGGCGCCCTCGAGCGAGGCGGAGCCTGCTCGAGGGGGAGCGGGTCCTCGAGCGAGGCGGAGCCTGCTCGAGGGAAGGGCACCCCCTCGAACGGGACGGAGCCCGCCCGAGGGAGGCGTGCATCCTCGAGCAAGGCGAAGCCTGCTCGAGGGGATCTTTGAGAGGGTCGCCTTGGTGGGCCGTTGAGGTCCCCGCGGCATGGGCCGTATCCTGCATGGTTTAGGCAAAGTGTGTTTGGCTTTGTTGCGGGTTTTAAGTGGGGATTTCCCGGTTGTTAAAGGGGACCCCTAGGGCTGTCCCCGACACAATGTCTTTGGGCTCGAAAGAAGCAACAAATGCAGCATGAGCGAAATGAGAGTTGTTCCGAACCCTCGACCGTGTAGTGCGTTCATTCATGTCGCCGATGATCCTCATAGCTGGGTGATCCACTTGTACTCGACGGGGAGGTTCTCGCCTTGATGCTACCTCCCCCTCAACATCAGCTTCTCCTTGTTCTTGATTTGTCATCGTAGGTGTAGCAGATGGTCCATCCATCGTCGTAGTCGAAGTAGTAGGTACATGTTCAGCCGGGGGCACCACACCGCCATCTTCAGCATCACCATGTTCATGCTCCTCCTCCTGAAAGATCTCCTCGCCAAGCTCATCATCACCTGCACACTCAAAGACAAGCTGACTACGTGGCTCTGTCTCGTCGAAGGTTACCTCGCAAGTCTCCACGATTTGGTTAGTTTCAAGATTGAGCACACGATATGCTCTAGAATGAGATGCATAACCAAAGAAAATGCCATCGACAGACCTAGCCTCAAACTTATCCAACTTCCCGCCTTTCTTCGAATGAAACACTTGCAACCAAAGACATGGAAGTGACTCACCTTGGGTGTGCGACCATGCATCAACTCATAGCATGTCTTCTTCTTGTGCACTCTGAGGTATATCCTGTTCGACACATAGCACGCGGTATTCACCGCCTCACCCCAATACCTCCTCGGAGTCCTATGCTCATCAAGCATCGTCCGGGCCATCTCGCACAAGGTCCTATTCTTCCTTTCCACAACACCATTCTGGGGAGGCGTATACGGACTCGAAAACTGGTGCTCAAGACCCAAGTCAAGGCAAAAGGTTTCAAAACGAGAGTTCCTGAATTCCGAGCCATTATCACTGCGGATAGCTCGTATGGCATCTCCGTGCCTCTCGTTCCTCAACCTCAAGACTAGATCTCGAACAAAACCAAACGTCTCCCCCTTATCCTCAAGAAAGAACAACCACGCATACCGAGAATAGTCGTCCACCACAACAAGGACATACCACTTCCCACCCGCAGATCGCACACGAGCTGGGCCAACAAGGTCCATATGGAGCAGCTCGCATGGACGCTCAGTCATCACATCGGTGAGAGGCGGGTGAGAAGAGGCCACCATCTCGGCATGCCTACACGGAGCACAAACCAACTCTTTCTCAAGCCTCAACCGTGGCAATCCTCGGACCAAGTTGAGTTTACTCAAGCGAGACAAAAGGTCAAAGCTCAAGTGACCCAGCCTTCCTATGCCACTTCCACAACTCACTCGAAGAACCGACCAAGAAACAACGCTCCACACCCGAAGACCGAGAAAAATCAGCACGAAACACCTCACCCTCGGGAACGACCATACAGACAAGGTCCCCTCGAGAGTCCAAAATCCGAGAACCACCTGGCCGAAACAACACCTCAAAGCCCTCATCCAACAACTGGGACACAGAAAGCAAATTGTACCCCAGTGATTGAACAAGAGCAACACGCCTCAGAGTGATCTTGTCACTCACTTTGATATCACCTTTTGAAAGCACGCGCCCACGCCCATTGTCCCCAAAGGTGATGTACCTCTTTGGCACCACCGGGACGAGACTAGAGAACCACCCCCTGTCTCCGGTCATATGCCTCGAGCAACCGGAGTCAATCAACCAAATGTTCTTCAAGTCTCCCACCTGAAATTCAAATACGAGCACATGAGCGAACAAACGACTCAGCACTGGGGTTAGTACCAAAGGAGGAAAACCAGTGCCGAGCCATTTGCTCGAAAGTGGGGTTAGCACCAACCAAAGCATCTCTCCTACCAAAACTACCTCCACGAACACCACCACGGTAACCAACTTCGAGGGAACCACCCCTCTCTCGCCTAGAGGAGGACCAAATCCACGCAAGAAAGCCCGTGGAACGTCCTTCCTCTCCAACTCAAAGCCACGACTCCTCCAATCCCCGTATTGAGCACGAGGAGGAGAACGCCTAGCAACCGACCACCCGCACCCTTTCCAGCCCCAACCGCAAGAACCACGACCACCCGAAACAACCCTCACACCCGTACGAGATCGAAACCCGAACAGCCGTCCGTCTGTGCCTGCACCGGTCTGACCGGTGCCCCACACCGGTCTGACCGGTGTGACCTGGGCAGCAGCACCACCTGCAGCCTTCTTCTCTCCCCAAGCCCTAACTGTCCTCACACTCGCCTTGCCCCTGGGCATCTGCATACGAGGCTCAAGTACACCATCGGAAGGGTGGTACTTGTCCTTGTTAGCCCACTCCTTTGCCATTCTCTCCTCTCGCTTCCTCTTGAAGCAAAACTCCTCCTTATGGCCATCTCTCCCACTATAGCCACAATGGAACCTCCCAAGCTTAGGCTTAGGCTTGGGATGTGGCTGCTCACTTGGCTTCTCTCCACTCAAACCCTCCACCGGTTTCTCACCACTAGCCTTCTCACTCTCCTTTCCAAAGAACACTTTCCCCGAAGTGCTTACAAACTTGATAGGCTTTTGTAGGTCATTTGTGGGTGTAGGAAACACGGGTGGAGCTGGGGTTGTGTCTAGTCAGTTCCTTAAATGGTTAGGTTTTGGTGAGAAATCATTCTTGTGTTGGGTTTTTGGTGGCTCCGGGATATTCTCTCCACTTCCCTCACCCACCTTGTTTGCCCCAAGACCCTCACCATCTTGCCTCTTAAAGGCCTCGATCATCATCCTCAACTGAGGCTCATGACCAGACAACCAACCCATCAACTTCCTCAAGTCATCATTCTCATCCTGCAAACGATCAACATAATGTGCAAGCTCCAAATTTTTCAATGCATGCATTTCACAGTTAGAGCAAGATGTAGGCATGGGTTCCTTCAATTTAGCCTCAAGCGAACTAGTGTAAGCATGCATCTCATCAATCTTAGCATGCAAAACGGGGCAAGAAGTGCAAGCACCTAGCAAAGCAGGTCTAGACTTAAGCTCGACCACTTCAACCCTAAGCACATCTAGTTCCTCACACTTGGAGGCATGCTTCTCCTTAAACAAAGCAAGATCAGCAAGATCGGCAAGCAATCAACACAATCATTCTCATCTGAAACAACAAGGCTAGCCTTAAGCGAATCAATCTCAAGCTTGCTATCAAGCACCTGTGTCTCTAGCTCAGCCACTCTAGCCCTAGCATCCTCGAGTAAAGCCCTAAGCTCTTTTCTCATTTTCTTGGCCTCTCTAAGCATGTCATCACGGTTATCAAGCAAAGAGCCAAGTCTCTCATTCTCCTGGCGCAAGAAGGGAAGTTCATCATGCACCTCGTCGTCGGACTCAGAGTCCGAGTCGCTCTTTGTGCTCTTCTTGCTGCCGGAGCTCAGCGCCATGGTGCAGAAGCCATCTCTCGCGAAGCAGCTCAACCCGCTCAGGTTCTTGGATGACTTCTTGTTCTTGCGGCGATCTCCGTCATCTTCACTGCTGCTCGAGCTCGAGGTGGAGTACGCGGAACTTAAGTCGACGTCGCTCGCTCCAACCATCGCTCGAGCCTTGCCTCGGCTCTCCTTCTTCCTCGATTGCCGCTCGTCCTTGTACTTGTTCTTGTGCTTGCTCTTGTGGTCGCGCCTTGAACGGTGCTTGCCGTCCATCCTCGGCTTGTGGTTGTAGCTGTCCTTGTTCTCGGCCTTCTCCGGGCAGTCGGCGACGAAGTGTCCCGGCTTGCCGCACTGGAAGGAAGTCCTCGTGTTTCTCCTCTTGTTCACGCGGTTCTCATGCAGCCTCTCGAACCGCCTCGTCAGAAGCGCCAGCTCGTCCTCTCCAAGCTCGTCGAACTCCTCATCTGGCATAGACATCAAAGAGGTGAAAGAGAACATCTTGGTGGATGGGTTAGAGTGAGTCTTTCCTTTGGAACCACCAACAAGGGCGAGACTATGGGAGTCAGTCGGACCCTCGAGCTTGGCGGTCATGCCCCTATCCACCTCAGCCGACTTGAGCTTCGAGAACAGCTCGTTCACCGTCAGAGTATCATACCTCTCCGACTCGACTATGGCCTCAAACTTTCCGCCCCATATCGTACGATCCAAAGAGTGTAAGAGCTTGACCGCTCTATCATGATCATCGTACGGGAGCAGGTCCACATTGGCCCTCATGTTGTTCACAACCACCGTGAACCTCTGAAACAAGGCATCGATGGACTCACCGGGGAGATGAGTGAAGTTCTCGTACTCTCTCCGTAGGTCGCATACATCCATGCCCGAACACGGGCGTTCCCAACATGAGCCTCCTTCAACACCGCCCAAATCCTACAAGCCAAGTGCTCGGTGTGCACCCGATCGAACTCGGCCGACACAAAGCCCGAAACAAGTAGTCGACCGCCTTATTGTTGGCGTCGAATCTGTCCCTCGACTCTGGAGCAAGGAAATCCATCGGCTGGACATAGCCTGTGTCCACCGTGACATCCCAAAGAAGCTGACCCTTTCCGCGGAGGAACGCACCCATCCGCTTGCTCCACATCTAGTAGTTCTTGCCATCGAAGTGTGGAGGACCCGAACCCCGTTCCTGGTACGCCATCCTTGGATCTTAGACTGGTTATAGTCAACAAGGACCCGAACCGGCTCTGATACCACTTGAAGGACCGATACGGCGAACCAGAGAGGGGGGGAGTGAATGGGAGGCGATAAAAATTTTTCTCGAAGGAGATCGAAACTCCAACAAGATGAACACGGCTTCCAACACACGTCTCCGACTCACTACCAAGGTTGGTCAAGCCCACGTAGCCACTGGAGTGCCACTGGACCTAGGAACCAACACACCACCTACCGACCCGAGAAACGCGGCGGAAAAACAAACCTCGAGTCTACGGACCCACACCGGTCGGACCGGGTGAGCACAACCGGTCGGAGCCGGTCCCTCGCCGGTGAAACCGAGCAACTTCCACTAAGTGGCTCTACACCGGTCGACCGGTGAGACACACCGGTCGGACCGATGGCGACTCGAAAGCCCCCAAGGCACCAAACGAGCCAACCAACCACCAAACGGACCCAAACTCGAAACAAGCAGCAACACGGGACAACGGCGAACTCACCAAGACGTTCACCCGAGCAAAAACCCACAAGGGCTCGCACCGGTCGACCGGTCAAGAGCACCGGTCGGACCGGTGTAGCACGGGCGGCTCGGGATGAACGGCACACCCGCAGTCAACTCCCCCAAATCCAAATCTCGATCTCCCGAATCGCTCCACGGACTTGAACAAGACTTTGGGGATATCAGGAACACCTCATGAGGAGTCCATAGCCAAGTTTAATCCCACCAAATCTTGTCCAAAAAGGAGGAATCGAAGAAATCCCGCCGAAAGCACTTCCAACCCAAGAACTCAAGAAACCCCAAAATCGAGCACTTTTACTCACGGATTTGGGAGGGGAATCACAACCCAAAGAACCACGAAGGGTTCCCACAAATTTCCCCTGTGAAATCCCAAGAGAAAAGTCCCAAAAACAACCCAAAGAAATCACCGAGAGAGGGCTCAGAAAATCACCACCAAGAACAACCGGGGAAAACACATCCAAACCTTGAGGAACCACGCCGAATCATCTATACATGAAACAAAGGTTCGTACAAGGTCTAGCAAGCTGCCCGATCATCCATCCCTCTCTACAAGATCTCTCCATGAAGCTCTCTTGCTAGTCCTAGAGAAAACCTAAGGAAAATAGGTGGAAAATGGGAAAACTAATGAGCTAGGGTTCCAAGAGTTGGCTGCCATCCTCTCACCTCTTGGGTTATATGGAGGCAACCGATTGTCCAAAATACCCTTCTCTACTAACTAGGGATACAAGCCCCTCAAGGGCGGATTTGGAATTCTTGATGTCTTCTCCATCGGACGGATGCCTAGCGACCGCACCCTGCGTAGCCTCGACGCAAGCCATGCGATCCCGACGCGTGTCCTCCGCTTCGAAGTCTCCGGACTGCGTCGTCACACACCGGTCAGACCGGTGCTCCCCACCGGTCAGACCGGTCCCCACCGGTCAGACCGGTCTGGCGCTGCTGCAGCTCCATCTTCGGTTCTACGGTCTTGGCTTTGTGGATCAACCAAGGAACCCAGTGGTTTTCTGGTGAACCACCGGAAACCCCGCGAACTCGGTGTAGCCTCCGCCAATCTCCACTCATGACTTGGCTCCCACGTAGTCCCGGCTCGACCTTGGTTTTGAGGCTCAACCAAGAAACCGTCCACGACTTCATCTTGCTGTTCATGCCACCATGCGACCCGCACTTGACCCCGCTGGCCACCGAGTCCCTCGAACGAAGCCTACTTGTCTTCTCCACACTTGGAGGCCTCACCGGCGACGACCTTTCGCGCTTGTTCTTCACCTGCACCAACACCAGTCAAGCCGCAACCTGCACCTGCAATACTTAGCCAAGAATCAGTCCACACAACGTTGTCAATCACTCATCACACAAGGAAGCGACCATCCACCGGTCCTCAAACCACACATGGTCCTCAAGCTCGTACGGAGCTGTCACCTCCTTAGGGTACCACAACTATAATGTTGCGCGGGACTCAAATCTAAGACTAAGGTAAGCTCTGAGAACCACGCTCACAACGTACTAAAGAACCTTTCCCCGGATATCATGAACGAAGTTCTCTCTCTCTCTCCGGTGAAATACTGGATATAAAGCGAAGAACGACCACAACTCTATAGGGTTCAAGAGATTTATGCTAACCAGGACTAAACTAACTTTGGTATACACCAAGAATAAAGCTTCTAGAGCAAAGTAATATCTGAATATAATTGTCTCGAAAGGTAAGATAGAAAGATAACTTGAATTGTACTTGAGTCTAAACAAAGAAAGGATACAAGAGCAATACCAGAGCTCTAAAGAAGACTCCTCCGGAACCCCGAGACTTGCTCGACTCGACTCTAACTCCCACGCTACACTAATCCTACTCTATGTGAACAAAAGAGTGGAAATGAGATGCTCCAGCGTGGTGTTAGGCTCCCTTTATAGATAAGTGAGGTCGGTTGAGCACGTTGGCCCATTTTCATAGGTGCGGTCGGATCAAGGGGTGTGGTCGTCCCTATGATCCACCGCCTCTTGACTTGGACAATCCTAATCCTTGCTCTTAAGGCGGTTGAGGGGCAATTCCTTGCGTCGGTTTTTGCCGGTATGGCAGTTGGGAGGTGTGGCCAGCCCATCTCTATACCTGGGATGAACCTCCTTCACCTGGCGCCTTCAATTGGTGACGCTCATGATGTTCTTGGAATGACTGTTGTGGCGGTTGATCGGCCGGAGAGGTGGACCCATTGATCCAAGTGATAACAACTTCATCCATTCGATCAAACCGACGTTTCCTTGATCAATCTAGTTCATCCAAGTTGTGCACGCGAGGAAGGTAGTGTTTGGTACCGAGGACGTGGCACGGGGCAGGTGCGGCCCCACCTGGCAGGGCCGGCTGCACCTATAGGGCCGGCCGCACCTTGTAGGGCTTGCCGCACCTGCCAGGCCGGCCGCACCAGCAGGGATAGCTGTGCTTGGTGGTGCGGCTATGCCTGGCTTGTGTGGCACGTTGGTTCCATTTCCCCCCTAAATGCGTACTAGTGTTCATAAAAATTGCAACACAACTCGTGGAACTTTATTAGTATAAAAAATGTGCATGAAACATATTGTTTGCTCCTCTCAAACCCGAGGTTTTGATGGTTGGATATTTGTTGTAAGGACCGTCAACAAACTCCCCAAAGCTAAACGTTTGCTCGACCTTGAGCAAAGCCTAGACCTGGCCTCGGTGGATCAGGGGTTGCAAGATGTTATCGCTCAGCGAGTAACTGCGCACAAACTCCATGCTCTCCTTACAAATTTGAAAAGGTTGGTACGAGAGAAATTTGGCCATACTTTACCCTTGGGGCTTTTAGCTTTCCACCTTGTCTTCAGAGGTTGAAAAGTAGAACGGATTTTGACTTTGCATCTTTTACTCTTCTTTTCTGGATCCTATCTCGGAGTTTTTGAAAATGTTGGAAAGAAAGACAAGGTTCCTCGGATGGTTCCCTCAATCACTCAAGTGGTGTTTGTTATCTCACCAAAGGCTTTAAACGTGCCTCAACTTCCTACTTCTATGGCTTGTTTATGGAGCTTTGGGTAGGATAAGTATGAGACTCACTTGTGCCACATGATATTGTTGAGCCCAAGACCGGATCCAAGAAGAAACTAGTCATGCAACTTGATTGAGATGTGCAAGTGTGTGGAATAGTTTTGTGTTTTCTAAACACTCCTTGCTTTGAGAATTTCCTCTTGCTTTTATTTTGCAGGGGGTCATTCTTTCTTTTTCTCTTTTTTTCTTTGCTCTTTGATCAGAGCATATTTTTTCTATGCTTCTTGAGAATATACTTTTTTTCCATGACCCATCTCTCCTTTTGCAAGATTACAAGAAGAGAAATCTCTTTGAACTTTGGAGTATTTATTTTTGGTGGATGGATGATATGTTTTGTGTAACTCCCGGTGTAGGAGTTAGCATGTATATGTGGGTGTACGTGATCTTGATCATGGAAGCATGAAAAGATTCTACCAAGGGTCACAACAATTTGGCAAAACTCAATGGGTCAGAAGCAAGCATATGTAGAAGGTTTGAACATTTATATCGACACATGGCTTTGGTAGGTAATATGACCATTGAGGAACTTGCCTTGTTTTATTTTTAAAAAGAAATCATTCGAGATTTCACCATACTTTGAGATAGAGCAGATTAGCATTGTCGCACCATATCATACTAGTCAACAACTTACATTTGGTCATCAGTATTTGCTTCCCACAAATTTTTATTTCAGGCTCTTCTCTCAAATACCAACAAATTCAAAAAGGCATAGAGCACAAAGGTATGCACTAGGTTCTTACAAAGTTTTAACTTAGCAACCATTCATCATTTCCAAAGTTAGGGTATATACAAGATTTCAAGTACATGGTTGAATAAAACATTTCCTCTTATTCAAAAGGGATAAACATGATGTAAAAGAGTAGTTTGGAGGGATATACCTTCCTTAATTGAAAATGGGGTCTCCCCCAAGCTAAATTTTGGCTCTCTAGTTGGCGTGCCTTCATTTTGGTGATGGGACGAGCACATGGACACTTGTAGTGGTTGTCTTTATGGATTTATGAAAAATCGTAGGTACGACCTTATCACTTGGTACGACCGGCCCTACTAAGTTTTTCCCAGGCACTCATGTTCCCTCCTGCACAAAAATATTGTCGATGGGAGGTACGGCCGTACCTCTAGATTCGGCCGTATTAGCGAAATTCTCCAAAACTGCTTTTTCTAAGCCTTGTTTACTTACTAAATGCAATGATGAAAACAAATTTGAAATCTAAACATGATTGATGCACGAAATAAAATTATTGAAAGGGAAATATGAGATGATTACCAGTTTACCTCTTGGTGAGGGCTCGTCGTTTAGAGTCCATGAGTGGGACTCCTCCGGTTGCACAATTAACCTTAGGCTAGTCCGATCCCGGAGCGGAAGACTTGGACGATGCTCTCTTCACTCGCCACACCTTCTTTGTTCTCTTCGGTGGCGATGATGTCGGTGAGGCTTTAGCGGGGGTGTTCTTGATTTCCGTCTTCGTTTCCCCCTTAGCCTTGTTGATAGCCTTCGACTTCTTGGGTTGGTGGCACCCGTTGAATGCTTTGTCTTGCTCCCAATGTTTCCTCATTGTTGTATTGAGGTTATCCACCTTGGGTTCGGTCGGGGCCACCACATCTTTCTTATGTTGGGGTCGTGGCTCCCTCCACCTTGTAGTTTCCTCATCTTGCACTAGGTAACATTACTCTTCATTTGCTTGGAATCTAAAAGTCATGTTCCTTCGCCCTATGCAGACTTGGATCTTACCGGCTCCAACATCAATCCTTGCATTGACATCTCTATGGAATGGTCGCCCGAGGATGAGGGGAATTTCTTCTTGTGTGTCGAGGACCACGAAATCCGCAAAGACATACTGGCCTCTGACATTCACCAAGAGATTTTCTAGTATGCCTTCTGGATATTTGATTGACGAATCGGCAAGTTGGATTGTCATCATTGTCGGAGATATATCTAGATGTCCTAACTCTTCAAACATGGGCATGAGATTGACACTCGCTCCATGGTCACAAAGAGCATTCTTGATCTCTTGATAGTAGATTGTGTATGTGATGCCCGGATATCCATTGTCTTTCTTGTGCAAGACTGTTGATTCATCCCATTGGTCTTGGATTTGATGTATAAGCTTCCCTACATGGTTAGGTGCATATGTCCTCCTAGATGGCTTACCCCATCTGGTGGATATGGCTCTAACATGCTCTTAGGTAGGCTTGGGTTGCCCCGGGATTCCACCCGACTCAGAAGAAGGTAAAGAAGTAGCAAGCTGAGCTAATTGAGTTTCAATCATTTTATTAAAGCTAAGCTGATTCTTCATGGCATAGGTGAAGGATTCTATGGTGGAATTGAGATTTTCAAGAACTTTCTCATTGGCGGCTAGCTTCATGTTTAAACTTTAATTAATTCTAGTTTGGCCAAAGACAAGATCTTTAATAGAAACCTAATTATTGAAAGAGTTAGAATAGTTACCTTCAATTTGATTGTTGAACAAGAAGTTGGGACTCGAGTTCCACCCCTGATGGTTGTAGTTGTTGCGGAATCTGTTGTTGCTGCCATTGTTGATAAAGCTGGCTTCTTCCCTTGTTTTGAGGCAATCATTGCCCAAATGACCAACATTATCGCACGTCATTAGGAGGTCCATCTTAGCGGAGATCATGTCGATTCCATCGACTTGGTGTACACCGCGGGTATGGGGTTGGAGACGATCTCCATCCCAACCTTGATTTGCCACCATCTTCTCGATTAATTCCTTGGCAGCTGGTACTTGTAGCGAGAAGAAGGCTCCTCCAGCAGCTGCATCTAGGTGCTCACGGGATGTACGCTTGAGCCCATCCTAGAAGGTCTGAATTTAGAAGCACCCATGCATGCCATGGTGTGGGCACGCGGTGATGCACTCCTAGAAGCGTTCCCATGCTTCCGGGATGCTCTCATCATTCTGCTGCTTGAAACCCGAAATTCTTAAGCGGAGGGCATTGGTTTTGCCCACCGGGAAGAACTTTGCGAGAAATGCCATTGATCACTTATACCATGTATTTATGGCATCTCTCTCTGCATAAAACCATTGCTTTGCTTTCCGGAGCAATGAGAACGGGAATAGGCGAAGACGGATGGCATCATCCGTAACTCCACGTATAGTGAAAGTCCTACACACCTCCAAAAAGTGCTGGAGATGTGCATTGGCATCTTCATTTGGCTTGCCGGAGAACGGATTTGCTTGCACCATGATGATCAACGTTATCTTGAGTTCGAAACCGGTCATGCACTACTCTGCGTACACAAGAGTAGAGCAAGGGTAAAGCCGCTTAAATAGCGTTTTCACTGAACCTTGATAACTATACCACGATGTTTAAATGATATCTTATGCCTATTGCCTCCCCGACAACTACACCAAAAATGCTTGTTGATGCTCCTTAGCCTCACCACTAGGTTGGCAAATGGCGACGGCGACAGAAATGCTTGCTGGCGCGTACAAGTGTCGCCGCCGGGTTCACACCTCTAGTAACGAAGCTAGGGAATGTTTGGGGCAAAACACACGATCACAGGAAGGTCCACAAGCGCACGGATTACCGTTGTAGCACTTCACCCGGTGGTATTCGAGTTGTCTATTTATATTTTCCCAAGGGAGGCAGGACGGCAAATATGATCGAATGAATGGTGGAGAATAAACAAGACTTGGTGAAGAGCTATAGCTAGGGATAACAAATAATGATATTCAGGGATAAATTGACACACACTAGGAGATCTAGGTAAAATACTAGAGAGGATAGAGAGCTGGGAGGACATCGAGATGAGAAAGGATCCTAACACAATCTATTTATTCTTGTCAACTCTAGGCAAAGGGCTAAAGCAAAGGATAACCAAGGTAAGCTAACTCGACCAGCTCTTCTAGCATTGTAGGGGCATGCAAAGTCGTGCCCTCAGACTGGGATGGGAAGGGAGGACTACGCCGTGTTGAATCCTACCAGTTCGAACTAACGTGGTGGACTACAGAGCCCGTCCGGAACTGTCACCTCCTTAGGTTACCACAACTATTCCGTTGTGCGGGACACCAATCTAAGACTAAAGTAAGCTCTGAGCACCACACTCACAATGAACCAAAGAACTTTTCCGCGGATATCACGAAGGAAGGTCTCTCTCTCCAGTGAAACACCGGAGATCAACCAAAGAATGACCACAACACTATAGGGTTCAATAGAGCTATGCTAACCAAGACTAAACTAACTTTAGTTTAAACCATGAATAAATCTTCTAGAGCAAAGTAAAAGCTGAATATAAATGACTCGAATGGTAAGATAGAAAGATAACTTGAATTGTACTTGAGTCCAAACAAAGAAACGATACAAGAGCAATACCGAAACTCTGAAGAAGACTCCTCCGAAACCCCGAGACTTGCTCGACTCGACTCTAACTCCCAAGCTACACTAATCCTACTCTAAGTGAACAAAAGATTGGAAATGAGATGCTCCAGCACGGTGTGAGGCTCCTTTTAATGGTAAGTGAGGTCAGTTGAGTGCGTGGGCCCATTTTCATAGGTGCGGGCAGATCAAGGGGTGCGGCCGGCCCTATGATCCATTGCCTCTTGACTTGGACGCTCCTGATTCTTGCTCCTGAGGCGGTTGAGGGTCAGTGCCTCGCATCAATTTTGGTTGGTATGGAGGTTGGGAGGTGCGGCCGACCCACCTCTATGTGGTGGGATGAACCGCTTTCGCTTGGTCACACACAGGATGGTCTTGGAATGACTGTTGTGGCGGTTGATCGGCCGAAGAGGTGGACCCATTGATCCAAGTGATCACAACTTCATCCATTCGATCAAGCTGACTTTTCCTTGATCAATTTCGTTCATCCAAGTTGTGCACACGGGGAAGGAGGTGTTTGGTAACGAGGACGTGGCACGGGGCAGGTGCGACCACACCTGGCTCGTGTGGCATGTTGGTTCCATCTCCCCCCTAAACGTGTACCTGTTCATAAAAATTGCAAAAAAACTCATGGAACTTTATTAGTATCAGAAAATGTGCATGAAACTTATTTTATGCTCCTTCCGAACCCGAGGTTTTGACGGTCTGATATTTGTTATAAGGACAGACAACAATGCTAGTCATTCTTAAGCATTTAGTGTGCTCAACCTTGATACTAACCTAGTCATGGAGACTTGTGAGGTCACCTTTGATGAGACACTAAGGACCATGTGTGGTTCGAGGACCGGTGGATGGTCGCTTCCTTGTGTGATGAGTGATTGACAACGTTGTGCGGACTGATTCTTGGCTAAGTATTGCAGGTGCAGGTTGCAGCTTGACTCGTGTTGGTGCAGGCGAAGAACAAGCGCGAAAGGTCGTTGCCGCTGAGGCCTCCAGGTGTAGAGAAGACAAGTAGGCTTCGTTCGAGGGACCCGGTAGCCAGTGGGGTAAAGCGCGGGCCGCATGGTGGCATGAACAGCAAGATGACGTCGCGGACGGTTTCTTGGTAGAGCCTCAAAACCAAGGTCGAGCCGGGACTACGTGGGAGCCAAGTCATGAGTGGAGATTGGTGGAGGCTACACCGAGTTCGCGGGGTTTGCAGTGGTTCACCGGAAAACCACTGGGTTACTCGGTTGAGCCACAAAATCGAGGCTGAAGACTCGACGAGGAGGTGCGGCCACCTAGGCCAGTTCAACCGCCCAGGAGGGGCGGTCAGACCGCCTGGGGCCGGTCGGATCTCCGGGCCGGTCCTAACCGCCCTGTGGGGGCGGTCTGACCGCCCTGGCCGCCAGCGTCAAGATGTTCGAAGCGGAGGATCGCAAGGCTTGCGTCGAGACTAAGCAGGTTGCGGTCGCCGGGCATCCGTCCGATGAAGAAATTCCGAAGACTTTCAAATCCGCCCTCGAGGGGCTTGTATCCATAGTTATTAGGTGAGGGTAGTTTAGTCTTTTGGGTGCCTCCATATATACTCATTGAGTGGATGGATGGCAGCCAACTCTTGGAACCCTAGCTCATTTGTGTTTCCTTTTTTGTTCTCCATTTTCCCTAGTTTTTCATATGACTAGCTTGAGAGCTTCATGTGAGACTGAGAGAGAGGGATGGATGTTTGGGTGGCAAGCTAGACCTTGTACGAACCTTTCATGGTATGTATAGATGGTTCGGCGTTGTTCCTCACGGTGGTTTTCCCGTCTCTTTTGTAGTGATTTGCGGAGCTCTTTGTTGGGGGTGTTTTAAGAACGATTTCTTAGGGTTTTTGGTGGGTGTCGTGTATGAGGTTCTTGTGCCTCTTTGGCTGGTGACTTTGCCCCCAAATCTATCTTGAATCGGACTCGATTTGGTGGTTTTTCGAGTTGGGCGAGTTCTTGACCTAGAAAAGCGATTTCTTCGATTCCTCTTGATTGTGAGCATTTCGGGTCGATTCTTTTGAGGTAGAGGTTGCCCAGGAGGTAATCCAGCTAATCCCGAAGTTTCGCTGCAATCCGTGGAGTGATTCGGGAGATCGGGCGCGAGGAAGTTAGGGTTTGACCCACGGGTTCGTTTTCTGGAGGAGGCGGTCTAACCGCCCTTCTGGAGGGGGCGGTCTAACCGCCCTGGGGTTTCCAGGTCAAAGTTTTGTTTCGCTGGATTTTCCTCTGTGGGTTTGTTCGCCTTGATCAGAGGAGCATCTGGGTAAAATTTCGGGTCGTTCTCGTGCCGTTTGCAAGGTGTTCTTGGTTGGAGTTCGTTGCTGGGTACAAGAGGTTAGACCGCCCTTGGTAGCCAGTCTAACCGCCCCTAGGCCCCTAGGTGGAGTTTTGGTTTTCGCCAAGATTTTCTGGTAGCTAGCATGGCCCTGACCAGAGATCTCTGTTGGTGAAACTGTGATGCGTTTTGGTGCTCCGAAGAGGTGTTTCGGAGGATTTCTTGGTTGCCAGGTGGAGGCGGTCTAACCGCCCCCTCTGGTTAGCCGGCTTTCGAGTTGTTTCCGCTGTCGTGGGTGCGTGTGTGTTGAGGTTGCTGGTAGAGTTTGTTCCTAGGACCAGTAGCACTCCAGTGGCTATGTGGGTTTGGCAAACGGAAGGTAGAAGTGCGGAGCGTGGGATTTTGGGGGTCCGACCGAGCGAGTTCATCTTGTCGGAGTTTCAATCTCCCTCGAGAAGAATTTTTATCGGCTCCCATTCACTCCCCCCCTCTCTGGTCGCCTAATCGGTCCTTCAAGTGGTATCAGAGCCGGTTCGGGTCTTTGTTGACTCTAACCAGTCTAAGATCCAAGGATGGCGTACCAGGAACGGGGTTCGGGTCCTCCACACTTTAGATCCTTTGGGATGTCACGGTGGACACAGGCTATGTCCAGCCGATGGACTTCCTCGCTCCAGGATCGAGGGACAGATTCGACGCCAACAATAAGGCGGTCGACTACTTGTTTCGTGCTTTGTGTCAGCCTGAGTTCGATCCGGTGCACACCGAGCACTTGGCTTGTAGAATTTGGACGATGTTGAAGGAGGCTCATGTTGGGAATGCCCAGGTTCAGGCACGGATGTATGCCACCTACCAGAGAGAGTACGAGAACTTCACTCATCTCCCCGGTGAGTCCATCAATGCCTTGTTTCAGAGGTTCACGGTGGTTGTGAACAACATGAGGGCCAATTTGGACGTGCTCCCGTACGATGATCATGATAGAGCTGTCAAGCTCTTACACTCTTTGGATCGTACAATATGGGACGGAAAGTTCGAGGCCATTGTGGAGTCGGAGAACGAGCTGTTCTCGAAGCTCAAGTCGGCTGAGGTGGATAGGGGCATGACTGCCAAGCTCGAGGGTCCGACTGATTCCCATAGTCTCGCCCCCGTTGGTGGTTCGAAAGGAAAGGCTAACACTAACCCATCCACCAGGATGTTCTCTTTTTCCTCTTTGATGTCTATGCCATATGAGGAGTTCGATGTGCTTGGAAAGGATGAGCTGGCGCTCTGATGAGACGGTTCGAGAGGCTGCACGAGAACCGAGTGAACATGAGGAGGAACACGAGGACATGCTTCCAATGCGGCAAGCCAGGACACTTCGTCGCCGACTGCCCGGAGAAGGTCGATAACAAGGACGGCTACAAGCACAAGCCGAGGAACGATGGCAAGTACCGGTCGAGGCGCAACCACAAGAGCAAGTACAAGAACAAGCACAAGGACGAGTGACGATCGAGGAAGAAGGAGAGCCGAGCCAAGGCCCGAGCGATGGTTGGTGCGAGCAACGTCGACTCCAGTTCCGTGTACTCCACCTCGAGCTCGAGTTGCAGTGAGGACGAAGGTGATCGTCGCAAGGGCAAGAAGGCGTCCAGGAACCTGAGCGGGCTGAGCTGCTTCGCTAGAGACAGCTTCTGCACCATGGCGCTGAGCTCCAGCAGCAAGAAGAGCACACAGAGCGACTCGGACTTTGAGACCGACGATGAGGTGCGTGATGAGCTTCCCTTCTTGCGCCAGGAGAATGAACGGCTCGGTACTTTGCTTGATAATCGTGATGACATGCTTAGAGAGGCAAAGAAAATGAGAAAAGAGCTTAGGGCTTCACTCGAGGATGCTAGGACTAGATTGGCTGAGCTAGAAACACAGGTGCTTGATAGCAAGCTTGAGATTGATTCCCTTAAGGCTAGTCTTGTTGTTTCAGATGATGTTGATTGTGCTGATTGCTCCATCTTTCTTGCTGATCTTGCTCTGTTCAAAGAAAAGCATGCCTCCAAGTGTGAGAAAATATATGTGCTTAGGGTTGAAGTGGCTGAGCTTAAATCTAGACCTGCTTTGCTAGGTGCTTGCACTTCTTGCCCTGTTTTGCATGCTAAGATTGATGAGATGCATGCTTACACTAGTTCTCTTGAGGCTAAATTGAAGGAACCCATGCCTACATCATGCTCTACCTGTGAAATGCATGCTTTGAAAAATTTGGGAACTTGCACACTATGTTGATCGTTTGCAGGATGAGAATGATGAGCTGAGAAAATTGATGGGTTGGTTGTCTGGTCATGAGCCTCAGTTGAGAATGATGATCGAGGCACTTAAGAGGCAGGATGGTGAGGGACTTGGGGCAAACAAGGTTGGTGAGGGAAGTGGAGAGAATATCCTAGAGCCACCAAAAACCCACCACAAGAATGATTTCCCTCCAAAACCTAACCATCTTAGGAACCGACTAGACACAAGCCCAGCTCCACCCATGCTTCCTACACCCACAAATGATCAACAAAAGCCTATCAAGTTTGTGAGCACTTCCAGGAAAGTGTTCTTTGGGAAAGTGAGTGAGAAGGCTAGTGAGGAGAAATCGGTGGAGGGGTTGAGTGGAGAGAAACCAAGTGAGCAGCCCCAATCCAAGCCTAAGCCTAAGCTCGTGAGGTTGCATTGTGGCTATTGTGGGAAAGAGGGTCACAAGGATGAGTTTTGCTTCAAGAGGAAGCGAGAAGAGAGGATGGCAAAGGAGTGGGCGAACAAGGATAGGTACAACCCTTCCCATGGTGTACCTAAGCCTCGTATGCCACTGCCTAGGGGTAAAGCTGTGGTGAGAAGTGTTCCGGCATGGGGAGATGCGAGTTCCCGCAGCAGAGGAGCAGTTCTGGAGGGGGCGGTCGGGACCGGCCGGCTAGGGCGGTCGACCCGGCCCGCCGGAGGGGGGTGGTTAGACCGGACTGGCTAGGTGGTTCAACCGCCCCCCCAGAATTCTGGGCGGAGTGGTTTTTGATGTGGTGAGTCGAGAGGTTTCAGGTGTAGAGGTGGAGTTGCTGGTGGTTGGTCTGGAGAGACAGCAGGTGGTCAGTTTGCTAGGCATTCTCCCCCTCGAGTTCACTACGGGGATGGGAAGAGTCGTATCTTTGAGAAGGAGAGGAGGGAAGGTCCACGGGTTGTCTTCCGTGGTTTTGGTCCTCCTCCGGGCAGCGAGGGGTGGTTTCCTCAGAGTGGTTTCCGAGGTGGTGTTCGTGGTGGTAGTTTTGGTAGGAGAGATGCTTTGGTTGGTGCTAACCCCACTTTCGAGCAAATGGCTCGGCACTGCTTTTACTCTTTTGGTACTAACCCTAGTGTTGAGTCGTTTGTTCGCTCACGTGCTTGTTTTTGAATTTCTGGTGGGAGACTTGAAGAACATTTGGTTGATTGACTCCGGTTGCTCGAGGCATATGACCGGAGACAGGGGGTGGTTCTCAAGTCTCGTCCCGGTGGTGACGAAGAGTACTTCACCTTTGGGGACAATGGGCATGGGCGTGTGCTTTTAGAAGGTGAGATCAAAGTGAGTGACAAGATCACTCTGAGGCGTGTTGCTCTTATTCAATCGGCCGGGGTACAATGCGCTTTTCGTGTCCCAGTTGTTGGATGAGGGCTTTGAGGTGTTGTTTTGGCCAGGTGGTTCTCGGATTTTGGACTCTCGAGGGGACCTTGTTTGTATGGTCGTTCCCGAGGGTCAGGTGTTTCATGCTGATTTTTCTCAGTCTTCGGGTGTTGAGCGTTGTTTCTTGGCTGGTTCTTCGAGTGAGTAGTGGAAGTGGCATAGGAAGTTGGGTCACTTGAGCTTTGACCTTTTGTCTCGCTTGAGTAAACTCAATTTGGTCCGAGGATTGCCACAGTTGAGGCTTGATAAAGAGTTGGTTTGTGCGCCGTGTAGGCATGCCAAGATGGTAGCCTCTTCTCACCCGCTTCTCACCGATGTGATGATTGAGCGTCTATGCGAGCTGCTCCATATGGACCTTGTTGGCCCAGCTCGTGCGCGATCTGCTGGTGGGAAGTGGTATGTCCTTGTTGTGGTGGACGACTATTTTCGGTATGCGTGGGTGTTCTTTCTCGAGGATAAGGGGGAGACGTTTGGTTTTGTTCGAGGTCTAGTCTTGAGGTTGAGGAACGAGAGGCACGGAGATGCCATACGAGCTATCCGCAGTGATAATGGCTCGGAATTCAGAAACACTCGTTTTGAAACCTTTTGCCATGACTTGGGTCTTGAGCACCAGTTTTCGAGTCCGTATACGCCTCCCCGGAATGGTGTTGTGGAAAGGAAGAACAGGACTTTGTGCGAGATGGCTCGGATGATGCTTGATGAGCATAGGACTCCGAGGAGGTATTGGGCTAAGGTGGTGAATACCGCGTGCTATGTGTCAAACAGGATCTACCTCAGAGTGCACAAGAAGAAAACATGCTATGAGTTGATGCATGGTCGCACACCCAAGGTGAGTCACTTCCATGTCTTTGGTTGCAAGTGTTTCATTCTGAAGAAAGGCAGGAAGTTGGATAAGTTTGAGGCTAGGTCTGTCGATGGTATTTTCTTTGGTTATGCATCTCACTCTAGAGCATATCGTGTGCTCAATCTTGAAACTAACCAATTCGTGGAGACTTGTGAGGTAACCTTCTACGAGACAGAGCCACGTAGTCAGCTTGTCTTTGAGTGTGTAGGTGATGATGAGCTTGGCCAGGAGATCCTTCAGGAGGAAGAGCATGAACATGGAGATGATGAAGATGGCAGTGCGGTGCCCCCGGTTGAACATGTACCCACTACTTCGACTACGGTGATGGACGGACCCTCTACTACACCTACAGCGACAAATCAAGATCGAGGAGAAGCTGATGTTGAGGGGGAGGTAGCATCGAGGTGAGAACCTCCCCGGCGAGTACAAATGGATCACCCAGCTTCAAGGATCATCGGCGAGATGAATGAACGCACTACACGGTCGAGGGTTCGGAACAATTCTCATTTCGCTGATGCTGCATTTGTTGCTACTTTTGAGCCCAAAGACATTGGACACGCACTATCTGATCACAATTGGGTTAATTCGATGCATGAGGAGTTGGAGAAACTTTGAGAGGAATCAGGTTTGGGAGTTGGTTGACCCTCCCCCAGGGTGTAAGCCGATTGGTACAAAGTGGGTGTGGAAGAACAAAGAGGGAGAGAAAGGTGAGGTTGTGAGAAACGAGTCGAGGCTTGTTGCTCAGGGATTCAGTCAGAAGGAGGGGATTGACTACGAGGAGACCATTGCTCCCGTAGCCCGTTTGGAGGCAATAAGAATTCTTCTTGCCTTTTCCGTGGCTAAAGGGTTCAAGTTGCACCAAATGGATGTGAAGAGTGCTTTTCTGAATAGTGTGTTGGAGGAAGAAGTCTATGTGAGGCAACCTCTGGGGTTTGAGAGTGAGAAGTACCCCCACCGGGTGTACAAGTTGAGGAAGGCGCTGTATGGGTTGAAGCAAGCGCCTAGAGCTTTGTCGGGGACAGCCCTAGGGGTCCCCTTTAACAACGGGGAAACCCCCAATTAAAAACCCGCAACAAAGCCAAACACGCCTAACCATGCAGGACACGGCCCACCAAGGCGGCCCACTCGAAGATCCCCTCGAGCAGGCTCCGCCTCGCTCGAGGATGCGTGCCTCCCTCGGACGGGCTCCGTCCCGTTCGAGGGGGTGCGCTTCCCTCGGCGGAGGCTCCGCCTCGCTCGAGGGCCCGCTCCCCCCTCGAGCGAGGCTGCGCCTCGCTCGAGGGTCCGCTCCGCCCTCGAACGGGGTCCGCCTCGCTCAAGGGCGCCCCGCACGCGTGCGCCTTCTTCCGTGCACGAGCATTTAATGCCACGGCAACGGCGGGGGCGGCGCCTAGGGCTCGCGCCCGGTGCCGCCGTACCAACTCCCCGGGAGGTATCCCATCCCCGCCACGCGTAGAAGGAGCGTGCGGCGTGGCCGGCGCCGGTCCGTGACGCCGCGCCGTCCGCTCCGATACGGCTAACGTGCCGAGCCCTCGAAGGGGGACGGCCGCACCCTCGACTTGCTCTCTTGTGACCTTGCGGGGGGTTAGGTGGAGGCGCTAGGCCGGTGGGACGCCATCCCCGCCACGGTTAACGGCATGGGCGCCGCCCCCACGCGTACGAACCGCACGCCGGGCGCGCGGGCGCGGCTCCCGACGCGTGAAGCGTGCGGGAACGGGGCGCCGCCTTGCCTACCGCTGTACCCCGTACGGACCGACGTCAGCAGCTCCCTCGAGCCTATCAGAAGACATCACAGCCCTCCACCGCCTCGCTACCCTCGAAGCCGCCACTGTTCAGGTACAAGACGTGCCATGATGACCGGATCGCTCCAAGGATCGTCCGAACGCCCGCCCACTCTACAGTATAGCACGCCACACCCCTTCACGTAGCTAAATAGCGCGGCGCATGTGATTCGCTCCCTCCTTGATCTATAAAAGGAGGACGAACCCCCCTGCCGTGGGGGACGACGACGACGACACACACACAACGGATAGACAGACACAACATAACAGGAGACAGGCTGCGCCACGCACTTGTTCTCCAATTCTCCCACAACATCTTCAGCCACTACACCAGGGACTTGGAAGCCACGCTTCCTCTCCCGCCTTGCTTGTAGCAGCCCCACTACGAGCACCCCGGTCTTGCCGAGCAATATAGTGCCTTGAGCACACCCACGCCGTGGACGTACGGCCCCCTCGGCCGGAACCAGGATAAATCCCTTGTCTCTTATTGCTTAGCATCGACCATTGAGGGATAGATCTCGGCGCTTATTACTGGTTAGTGTCGGGACCACATTCCGCATCGACAGTTGGCGCCCACTGTGGGGCAATCGAGCGCCTAAGGTCATTGCACCAACTCCCTCCATGGTGATCCGCACTGAGTACCGCGGTCGCGGCTGCATGGGCGGCTCGGACCCCCCTCCCCGCCGGGTTCGAAATCCGGTTTGGGGGCACGAACTTTCGGGCCACGGGGAACGGCTACCTCATGCGCCTCACCAACCGTGTGGAGCTCCGTGCGCGGCGCCGGCCGGGTCCGCTCCGGCCCCGGCTTCCCGCACCACCACGGCGCGGACGCCCGCCGGCACGGACGCCGCGGGCCCGTCGATGCCACGACGCCGCCGCCGCCGCTGCGGTCGGCGTTCGCGCCGAGGCACGATCCGAGCGACGGCGGGACGAGCGCGCCGCCTCTCGGCACGGCGCGCCCGTCATCACGGCTACCGCCACCCCAACGGACGGCGCACGGTCTCGGACTGCGCTTTCCCATTGGGCTGCGTGGTGCCACGACGGCCTACAATGCTAACGTCAACACCACGATGCGCAGGGTTCCCCCGGGCCGTCACGTCTTCGTCGCTAGGGATCCCAGCGCTTCAGCCGGTGACGAATCATCCCTAGGCTCCCTTGACGCGCCGCCACCCGCTAACCTCCACGGGTACGCGGAGTGGGACTTCTCTGGCGTGCCAGACCCAGTCATGTTCCGGCGTTTCCTCGACGCTACGGACTACTGGTTCGGCTGCTCCGATGACTCCAGTACCGGGAGCTACGACCCCGCGCGGGAGTGCTACGTCGTCATCGCCAACGACCCGGCCCACGCCACCGGCGGCGTGGGCGCCGGGAGACGGGGGAGGTCACCCCCGCCCCGGGGGATCGCTTCGCGCCCGGCCGCGGGGGCCAAGCACTCTCGCCGGGGATGACGCCGATGCGCGGCGGCCCAGGCCCGGGAGCTCGAGGCTAAGCTGGCGGAGGAGTGCGGACGGTGCGGCTGCTCCGTGCCTCAATGGCAGGGGAAGCCTCTGCGCGCGACGAATGCGCACGGGAGCTGGGGAAACAGGTCCGCGACCGCATCAACGCCGACTTCAACGTCGACAACCCAGACGCGCCTCCGCGGGCAAGCCAAAAGCTCATTGCCGTCGCGATGCTGCTACGGGCTATGCCGGCACCCTCGACCCCCGAGGCGCGGGACTTACACCGCGAGGTGCAGGTTCTCATCGAGCAAGCGGCCGTCCAGCAGGCCGAGAGCTCCGCGTCACGCATTCGCCAACAGGGGGACGCGCGGGGCGACAGAGCCGCACAGGGGGGCGAACCCTCGGTCCATGCGGGAGAAGCGGCGGGGCGACTCGCCAACCCGGGACGCACGCCGGCCAAGGAGCGGCTCCTTGACGCGCGCAGGGCGCTGGACGTCGATGCCCGCAACGTCATCAACGCCCGGCGCATGAGCAAGGCGGACGCGCGAGCAGCGGTGGGCTACCACCCTCGACGGGGTGGACGCTATGACAGCGACAAAGACCGCTCTCCGACACCGGAGCCCCCGGGGACCCGTGTGTTCAGCCGGGAGATCCGCGCGACGGCCTTCCCCCAACGCTTCCGCCAGCCCTCGACCATCGTCAAGTACAACGGGGAGATGGATCCCCGCGTGTGGCTCAACGACTACCGCCTAGCGTGCCAGCTGGGCGGGGCCAACAGCGACGAGGTCATCATCCGCAACTTGCCCCTGCACCTCGGCGATGCGGCCCGGTCATGGCTCGAGCACCTGCCCGCCAGCCAGATCCACAACTGGGACGACCTGGTCCGCACGTTCGTGGGTAACTTCCAGGGCACGTACGTGCGCCCTTGCAGCTCTACGTAGCCGCAACCACCCAGGTGGTCAGCGCCGTGATCGTGGTGGAGCGCACGGAGGAAGGGCACGCCCTGCCTGTACAGTGGCCGGTCTACTACATCAGCGAGGTCTTGTCTGACACCAAGACGCGCTACCCTCAGGTCCAGAAACTGCTGTATGCGGTGGTCCTCGCGCGGCGCAAGCTCCACCACTACTTCGAGGCCCACCCCGTCACGGTGGTCTCCTCCTTCCCGCTGGGGAGATCATCCGCAATCCCGACGCGGCGGGTAGGATCGCTAAGTGGTCCGTGGAGCTGATGGGCGAGACACTTGCCTACGCCCCGCGCAAGGCCATCAAGTCTCAGATTCTGGCAGATTTCGTCGCCGAATGGACGGATACGCAGCTGCCACCGCCACAGATCCAGGCAGAGTGCTGGACTCTGTACTTCGACGGTTCGGTGATGACAACGAGGGGGCGGGCGCGGGCTGCTCTTTGTGTCACCCCTCGGGGAGCACATGCGGTACACGGTGCGCCTCCACTTCCCCGCCTCGAACAACATGGCCAAGTACGAGGCCCTCCTTTGCGGCCTCAAGATCGCCATCGAGTTGGGCGTCAAACGCCTCGACGTGCGGGGGGGACTCGCAACTCGTAATTGACCGAGGTCATGAAGAACGCGAGCTGCCATGACGACAAGATGGAGGCCTACTGCAAGGCCGTGCGAGCCCTTGAAGACAAATTTTACGGCATCGAGCTCAATCACGTGCCCCGCCGGTACAACGAGGAGGCGGATGAGCTGGCCAAGATCGCGTCCGGGCGGATCACCGTCCCCCCGAACGTTTTCGCCCGCGACATCGCTCAGCCGTCGGTCGCCCTCGAGCCTCACTTCTCGAACCACACAGAACCCTTGGGGGCTCCCTCGAATCCAGCGGGTGCGGAACCCATGGATGAGGACCCCTCGAACGAGGCGTACGTGCTCTCCCTCCTCGAGGGGTATGGCACCTATGGGGCTGATGTGATGGACATCGAGCCAGCCCCCGTCAAGGCCGACTGGCGTGACAAGTATGTGGCCTGGATGGCCCGAGGGGAACTCCCCACGGACGGGCCGCGGCCGGGACGCATCGCCAGGATGGCCAAGTCCTTCGCCCTCGTCGACGGCGAGCTGTACAAGCGCGCCGCCTCCGGCATCTTGCAGCGGTGCGTGCCCATCCCCGAGGGGCGCGAGCTCCTGCGGGACATCCACGCCGGGATCTGCGGCCATCATGCGGCGCCGCGTACCCTCGTTGGCAATGCGTTCCGCCAAGGCTTTTACTGACCCACCGCGGTCGCGGACGCCGGCCGAGATCGTATGCACCGCGAGGCGTGCCGGTTTACGCCCGCAAGTCCAACCTTCCCGCTCACGTCCTGCAGACCATCCCCATAACATGGCCGTTCGCTGTGTGGGGGCTGGACATCGTCGGGCCCCTGCGGAAGGCGCCCGGGGGCTTCACCCACTTGCTGGTCGCGATCGACAAGTTTTCCAAGTGGGTGGAGGTACGCCCCATCACGAATCTCAGGGCGGAGCAAGCGGTGACGTTCTTCACCGACATCGTCCACCGCTTTGGAGTGCCAAGCTCCATCATCACCGACAACGGGTCCCAGTTCACGGGCAGGAAATTCTTGGAGTTTGGCGACAAATTCCACATCCGTGTGGATTGGGCAGCCGTGGCACACCCACAGACCAACGTCCAAGTAGAGCGTGCCAACGGCATGATCCTACAAGGCCTTACGCCTTGGATTTTTGACCAGCTAAACAAATCTGGTTGGAAATGGCTCCAAGAATTACCAGCAGTCGTGTGGAGCCTAAGGACCACCCCAAGCAGAGCCACCGGGTTCACCCCATTTTTCCTAGTCCATGGCGCGGAGGCCGTCCTCCCCACGGACTTAGAATACGGATTGCCCAGGGTTCGAGGCTACGACGAGGATGCCAACCAGCGAGCCCGCGAGGACTCGCTGGACCAGCTGGACGAGGCACGCCTCGTGGTCTTGATGCATTCCGCAAGGTATCAGCAGTCCCTTAGGCGCTACCAAGCACGCAAGATACGCCGACGGGACTTCAGCGAAGGGGACTTGGTCCTAAGGCTACGCCAAGACAACCGGGGACGCCACAAGCTATCGCCTCCATGGGAGGGACCCTACGTCGTGGTGAAGGTACTAAAGCCCGGCACGTACAAGCTGGCAAACGAGGATGGTGAAGAGCTCACCAACGCTTGGAACATCCAACAGCTACGTCGCTTCTACCCCTAGCTAGGATTTCCAAGTAGTTTTGTTGTAAAAATAACATGACCAACGCCCCAGTTGGTGACGACTATGTAAACGCCATAAGTCTAATGAAAAGGGCAACTCAGCTTTCCCCTGAAACCCAAGTTACCCTCGGGGGCTACTACGGGGGGCACCCCCCCCCAAAATGGTCCCATTTTCGCGCAAAAACGAAACAACTCACACGCGCTAAGTTTGTTTTCTACTTCGACCCCGAGCAACGATTCGAACAGGGCGCAGGCAGCCTAGCGGCAGGAGCGCGCGAGCCAGAGATAGCCTACGCCTCCGCGAGGATACGGCCCTTCTCTCTCGCCTTCAACCCAGCAGGCCACCCGCGAAAATCGAACTCACCTAACTAGAATCTACTCAGGAAGAAGGAGAAACAAAAAGCGTAATGATACACAAACAAAAGACTTCATTTCGCATCATCAAATGTTTATGTCAAAAACAACTTGTTTATTTACAAAGGCCATACGACCAGCGTACTGATACATAAACAAAAACGGGCCTAGCGCCTAGCTGTCTTCAGGCGGGAGGAGCGGCGGCGTCAACAGCGTCCGGGAAGAGGAACTCCTAGAAGGCTTCAGTGAGCGTCCCGGCGGCGTCGGCGGCGAGCGCGTCCACACGCTCCATCGCTACCTCGTCCTCAACACCGTCAGGGACGACGTAACCATCCGCCAGCGCCTCGAAGTTGACCTCGTAGTGGAACATGGCCTTCTGGACGCCAAGACGCAACGCCCGGCGCATCCGTTCGGTGACATGGCCGCCAAGGGCGCGCAGACGGCTGGCCAGCGAGCTTCCGGCCTGCGCTTCGCCCTCCTCTACGGATCAGCAGGTCTCGAGGGCCGCGTTGTGCAACTCCTGCAGCTCCTACTCAGAGGAGTTGTAGGAGGCCTCCAGCGCCTCGGCCCGCTCGGCCGCGTGCCCCAGAGCGGTGCACAAGCCTGGAGTCACCAAGACAAGAAAGAAATCAGACAAAAGGAGTGCGAATTCCCTAACAGAAAACCAACCAAACAGGAGTCAAGCAGCGGCTCACCTTCGACTTGCTTCCTCTCCACCTCGAGGGCGCGGCGCTCGGCCTCGACCGCCAGCTCGAGGCCCTTGACGGTCTCACCCTGCTCCTGGAGGGCCAGCTCCTGGTTCGCGCTCGCAATGTTGAGCACTATCAGCTCACCCTCGACCTTGGAGAACGCGGTGTTCCGTTCCTCCAGCGACTTCTGCACCGCTTCGCGAGCGACGCGCTCCTGCTCTAGCGTCGACCGGGCGTCGGCTAGGGCGGCTTGCTCCTGCTGGAGCCGCCCCTCAGCCCCTTGGCGGGCGGTGCGCTCCCGCGGAAGCCGGTCCTCGAGGGCGGCGAGCGCCGCGACCTTGGCGTCGAGGGCGGCCTTCAAGTCATCGGCATCCTTGGCCCTTTGCTCGAGCGCACGCCCGCTCCTCGGCCGGCATTGCTACGCCCGCGCCCCCTCGAGCGACGAGCGGAGCCCCGGTTCTCGGCTGCGGACGCCGGCCGGCTCCGCCTCCCGGTTGGTCGCCGGCGTCCGCATCTTCTCCAGTCCGAGCGCGCCGCCGCGGCGCCTCATCACGGTCGATGAGGGCTGTGCAAACTTGCTCGAGGCTAGAGGGAAGCGCCGGTCCTCGCCTTGTGCTCTCGTGGAGCTCATCGCGCAAGGATCTTGAACCCTCGAAGGATCTTGCGGTTCGGTCCCGTTTTCCTTGCCCTCGAAGGATCTTGAACCCTAAAAGCCCCGAGGTGCCGCCAACACCGGGGGGAGGAGTCATTCGCACCAGAAGGCCATCCACAAGCTAGAGAGAGAGGAGGAGGATCTCCGGCGGGAGATCAACCACCTCGAAGGAAGCACCCTCTCGTGGAGAAGAAGGAAGACACCGGCGGAAGGGAAACCATGATCAATGGTGCCATGATCAGCACCTTGATGGGGTAATCTTCTCATTCGTCCATGGGTTGTAATTGATCTTGAGATGTAATCGCACTTTGTCGGATTATCTGTCTATCATCTTGTGTTGAATATACTTTAATGCTTAAGGTTAGCTACCATGCCGTAAAGGGAGTAGAGCTTCGATGCTTCCTTGGATCCATTCAATACGCCGTGTCCATCAAAGGTCTAGTCATGAATACCTTCGCGTTGTGACAGTACGAGAGGAGGGAAAGGGCGAAACCGTGGTCACAACTCCGATAGATTAGATTGGTTTTCATGTCTTTAAGCGATTGCATGCTCTAGTATCGTAGACCCGTGGGCGAGTGTCCTCTATCTTGATATCTTAATCATTCTCTCTAGTGTGTTTAGTTGTTTTCTAGTTTAATAGTAAGTTAGGGTTTTAGTAGCTAAGTGTGTCATAGTAGATCAATCGCATGTAATCCCCTTGCTCCGCGGATTGACAAGAACCTTGGGAATCCCGTGGTGAAAAAGGTGTGGGGTCCGTACGCTTGCGGATCGTAGAGGGATACGTCTTTTATCCGTCAACAGACCAGAAGGAGTACCGGAGCATCAACGGGTCACTCCTCTACTTGACGGCAACGAGGCCGGACATCCTGTTCTCAGTGTGTCTGTGCGCTCGTTTTCAAGCGTCTCCGAGGACTTCGCATCTACAAATGGTGAAGAGAATTTTCAGGTACTTGCGTCACACTCCTGACTTCGAACTTTGGTACTCCGCGTCCTCTTCTTTGGCGCTTCATGGTTTTTCAGACGCAGATTTTGCAGGGTGTCGGTTGGATAGGAAGTCCACTTCTGGGACTTGCCAGTTTATGGGTTCTTCTTTGGTGTCTTTGTCTTCCCGCAAACAATCGACTGTTGCTCAATCCACTACCGAGGCTGAGTACGTTGCTGCTGCTAGTTGTTGCTCTCAGCTCCTTTGGATTTCATACACCATGAGTGACTTTGGTGAGGAGTATACCCATGTCCCACTTCAATGTGATAGCACCAGTGCCATAAGCGTTGCAAGGAATCCAATGCTCCATTCCAAAACCAAGCACATAGAAGTGAGGTATCATTTTCTGAGAGACAACGTAGAGAAAGGAAAGATAGCTTTGATCCATGTACCCACACATGCCCAACTAGCCGATATTTTCACCAAACCCCTAGATCAAGCAACTTTCACTCATTTCCGAGGGGAACTTGGTGTGTGTTTGATTTCTTGAGTTGGGTGTGTGGGAGCTCCTTTGTTGCATATGTATAGTTTCCTTTGTGCATTTCTTGCATTTGACATGGCATATGTAACATGATGTATAGGCATCCTTGTATCTTAGATTGCATGCATTTTGTATCATATGCATTGGATAGGAAAAGCTTCTCCTATATACTTTGTTCACCATGGGATGCTATATATGTTATTGTGAGCTTGTTTGGTATGCTATGGTTAGTTTGGCTTAGCTCTTGATGATCTTGATGAATGATCCATGGTTGATGGCCATATTTTTGAAAAATGTCACATATATGCTCTCTCATGTGTAAATGCCTTTATATGATCTTCACATGTTTTAGTGGCTTTGCTATGCTTAATTTGTGGTTGGATAGCTAGTTTATTGATCATATGGGGCCAAAGGCTCATTTGCCGTCATGAATGTTTAGCCCACTTCCTTCATCTTGTGGAGGGGCATAAGTTCCTTTTTGTCGCGAAGACATTTCATGTACCATTCATAAATCTGAAAATGAAATGAAAAATGCTTGGAAAATATGCTCCCGTGTCATATGTGCTGAAATTAATTTGCTTTGGGTGCGAAACCGTTGCATGATGCCTACCAATGAGAAGTCTCATGCATAGAAGTAGGCATATGGCTCGGTGGCTTTGACATGACATGAGGTGCTTGTGGGTGTTTATGATGGTCTTATGATTAGAATGGTTGTCCTAGCATGAAGTTTGTGTGGCTTTGCCATTTTGATATGTTTTGCTCATGTTTAGGTATTTGCTTATGAGAGAGTAACTTTTCGCAAAATTACTCAAATCCTTTTTGGCCTTGTCCAATGGTTGTGAAACTTGGTGACCATGTAGTTAAGGTCATTACGAACTGCGAGTATCTAACTTGCTCATTTGGACTTGTGTAGCTCCTTGTGATGAATTTTGTATACTTGAGAAGCTATATGTTGTAAAGTTTCGCATTTTGCCTTGATTCATGCATTGTCAACAAGGGGGAGAAGTTTGTGCATGCTTTGGGCACCTGGGAGTGTTTGGAAGGTGTTCCAATTGGTTCGGGCAAATTTTGAGCAGTTTGGTGCAGGGCTGGTCACATGGGGCGGTCTAACCGCCCCCAGGCGGTCAGATGAGGAGCAGGCGGTCTAACCGCCCGTACGAGCGGTCTAACCGCCCCGGGCGAGTGAGCGAGTTTTGCTCTTTGTTGCATTCCCGTGTTGCATTTCTGCATTTGTTGAGGGGGAGTGTGCTTTGGCTCAGGGGGAGCTTGCATATGTGCAGGGGGAGCTCTTTGTGGTGTTCGAGCTTCGCTTTGGTGGTTTGCGCTCTTTGCTTGAGCTTTGTTTTGTCTCGGTTGTGTCGAGCCGTTGCCCTTGCCTAAGTGGTCCGAGACGTGTCTTCTTCAAGTGATCTTGCTCTTTGCCTTTCTTTGGCTTTCGATCGCTTATTGAGGTTTCTTTTTTTTTGTTTCTTTTCTTTTCTTTTTCTCTTGTGTTACTTCATGTGGGTGTTGTCAATGCACTCAACAAAGGGGAGATTGAGGACCATGTGTGGTTCGAGGACCGGTGGATGGTCACTTCCTTGTGTGATGAGTGATTGACAACGTTGTGTGGACTGATTCTTGGCTAAGTATTGCAGGTGCAGGTTGCGGCTTGACTCATGTTGGTGCAGGCAAAGAACAAGTGTGAAAGGTCGTTTCTGCTGAGGCCTCCAGGTGTGGAGAAGACAAGTAGGCTTCGTTCGAGGGACCCGGTGGCCAGTGGGATCAAGCGCGAGCCGCGTGGTGGCATGAACAGCAAGATGAAGTCGTGGACGGTTTCTTGGTAGAGTCGGGACTATGTGGGAGCCATGTCATGAGTGGAGATTGGCGGAGGCTGCACCGAGTTCGCGGGGTTTGTAGTGGTTCACCAGAAAACCACTGGGTTACTCGGTTGAGCCAGAAAACCGAGGCCGAAGACTCGACGAGGAGGTGCTGCCACCCAGGCCGATTCAACCACCCAGGAGGGGCGGTCAGACCGCCTGGGGCCGGTCAGATCTCTCGGGTCGGTCTAACCGCACAGGGGTGGCGGTCTGACCGCCCTGGCCACCAGCGTCAAGATGCTTCGAAGCAGAGGACACGCGTCGGGGTCGCAAGGCTTGCGTCGAGGCTAAGCAGGTTGCGGTCGCCGGGCATCCGTCCGATGAAGAAATTCCGAAGACTTCCAAATCCGCCCTTGAGGGGCTTGTATCCCTAGTTATTAGGTGAGGGTAGTTTAGTCTTTTGGGTGCCTCCATATATACTCATTGAGTGGATGGATGGCAGCCAACTCTTGGAACCCTAGCTCATTTGTTTTTCCTTTTTCGTTCTCCATTTTCCCTAGTTTTTCCTAGGACTAGCTTGAGAGCTTCATGTGAGATCTAGAGAGAGGGATGGATGTCTGGGTGGCAAGCTAGACCTTGTACGAACCTTTCATGGTATGTATAAATGGTTCGGCGTTGTTCCTCAAGGTGGTTTTCCCGTCTCTTTTGTGGTGATTTTCAGAGCTCTTTGTTGGTGGTGTTTTGAGAACAATTTCTTGGGGTTTTTGGTGGGTGTCACGTATGAGGTTCTTGTGCCTCTTTGGCTGGTGACTTTGCCCCAAAATCTCTCTTGAATCGGACTCGATTTGGTGGTTTTTTGAGTTGGGCGAGTTCTTGACCTAGAGAAGCGATTTCTTCGATTCCTCTTGATTGTGAGCGTTTCGGGTCGATTCCTTTGAGGTAGAGGTTGCCCACGAGGTAACCCAGCTAATCCCGAAGTTTCGCTGCAATCTGTGGAGTGATTCGGGAGATCGGGCGCGAGGAAGTTAGGGTTTGACCCGCGGGTTCGTTTTCTGGAGGAGGCGGTCTAACCGCCTGGAGGGGGCGGTCTAACCGCCCTGGGGCTTCCAGGTCAAAGTTTTGTTTCGCCGGATTTTCCTCTGTGAGTTTTTTCCCCTTGATCAGAGGAGCGTCTGGGTGAAATTTTGGGACGTTCTCGTGCCATTTGCTAGGTGTTCTTGGCTGGAGTTCGTTGCTGGGTACAGGAGGTTAGACCACTCTACCATCGCCACACCTTCGAGGACTTCGGTCGTCGCCGCCCCAGGTCCATCCCCCACCTCAAGGACATGATCACGTCCTGGGCGGATGAAGAGGACAAGGCCAACGCCAAGTACGACGCCATCCGCGGCAAGTCCAAGCGAGAACCGGGGGCGGCGGCGGCGCGGCAACGCAAACCAAGACGACCGCAACAACAACAACAACAACAGCAACTACTCGGGTCCCAACCGCAAGCGCAAGCCAGACAACACCGTCGCGGCTATCCAGCGCCCTGCGAAAGGGAACTCGAAGAAGAACTCGGCGGGTTCAAAGACCTCGCCGAAGGAGAAGTGCCCGTGGCATCCGAACGGCAACCACACTACCGAGCGGTGCTACCGGCTCGGGCATGCACTCAAGGATACGCCGGAGCCACCGCACCCTCACGACCGGAAGGGCAAGAAGAATGACGGCGAAAACAATGACTTCCAAGAACCCGAGAAGACCGTCAACGTCCTTTTCGGCGGACCGCCCGGCGGGCGGGAGTAGAAGGCTACCCGTCGTGAAGTGATGTCCATTGAACCGGCGAGTTCCGACCCCTCTCGGTGGTCGGAGGTACCCATCACCTTCTCCCGCGCGGACCAATGGACCGGCTTCTCCGAACCGGGGACGGTTCCCCCTCGTCCCGAAGCCAACGGTGGCGGGCTCCAAGCTCAACAAGGTGCTCATCGACGGTGGAAGCGGGCTCAACGTCCTCTTCACCAAAACCTTGAAGAAAATGAAGCTCGACATCACCCCAATGCCCACCAAGGGTAGTACGCCCTTCTACGGCATCGTCCCAGGCAACGCGGCTATCCCACTGGGCTCAGTGGTACTGCCAGTTACCTTCGGGGCGTCTCGGGACAACTACCGTACCGAGTACATCAAGTTCGAGGTCGCGGATTTCGAGACCTCTTACCATGCCATCTTCGGCAGGCCGGCTATCGCCAAGTTCATGGCGGTGCCACACTACACCTACTTGGTACTCAAAATGCCAAGTCCAGCCGGTGTACTCTCCCTCCAAGGGGACTTGAAGATCCCCCACGACTGCGATACAGAGGCCGTGGTGATCGCTTCAACGAACCAAGTACCCAACGCGATGATGGAGGTCTACGCAGCGTCGAAGAAGCTTGCCACGAGCGAACTCGACATTCCAGAGAAGTCTGACAGCGCCAACGAGCCTCAGCCACCTGAGGAGGTACTCGTCAGGACGGTCGACCTCGGAACAGGCGACCCCAGCAAGACCACCACCATCGGGGCCGGCCTCGACCCCAAATAGGAAGACGCGCTCATCAGCTTCCTTCGGGCTAACCGTGACATCTTCGCGTGGAAGCCGACGGACATGCCAGGAGTGCCCGGGGAGCCGATTGAGCACGCGCCTTAACGTCGACCCAAAGGCCACCCTAAGCGACAACACCTCCGACGCTTTGCCGACGACGGACGGGATGCCATCAAGAAGGAGCTCGCCAAGCTACTCGCAGCCGGCTTCATCAGAGAAGTCTTCCATCCGAGTGGCTCGCCAACCCCGTCCTCGTCCGCAAGAAGAACTCGAACGAGTGGAGGATGTGCGTCGACTACACCGACCTCGACAAGCACTGCCCCAAGGACCCCTTCGGGTTGCCGCGCATTGATCAAGTCATCGACTCCACGGCGGGCTGCGACCTGCTCTGCTTCCTTGAGCGCTACTCCCGGTACCACCGGATCGCAATCAAGGAGGAAGACCGAGGAGAAGACCGCGTTCATCACCCCGTTTGGCGCGTCTTCGCTACACGACCATGTCATTCGGGTTGAAGAACACCGGCGCTACATACCAACGGGCCATCCGGGCTCTGCTTCAAGCGGCAACTCAACAAGAACGTCGAGGCCTATGTGGATGACGTGGTTGTCAAAACCGGGGACTCCGGTACTCTCATCGACGACCTTGAAGAGACCTTCGCATCGCTACGCGAGTACCGCCGGAAGCTCAACCCGAACAAGTGCGTCTTCGGCGTCCCTTCGGGCAAACTACTCGGCTTCATCATCGGCCCGGCGCGGCATCGAAGCCAACCCCGAGAAGATCTCCGCCATCACCGGCATGAAAGCTCCCACGAGCATCAAAGACGTCCGGTAAGCCGACGGGGTGCATGGCGGCATTGAACAGATTCATCTCGAGGCTAGGAGAACGGGGCCTCCCCTTCTTCAAACTACTCAAGCATCACGAGAAGTTCGTGTGGACTCCGAGAGGCGGATCAAGCCCTTGCCCGGCTCAAGGACTTCTGTCAAAACCTCCAATCCTCACGGCTCCTCACAAGGGCGAGCACCTCTCGCTCTACCTAGGCGCGACTACTCACGTGGTCGGTCATCGCCATCGTGGTCGAGCGGCGGGGAAGACGGCCACGCCTACCGGTCCGGGGCGCCCGGTCTACGCCGTCGGCGAGGTTCTATCGAGTCCAAGGCTCGCTACCGGCCGTGCGAAGCTCTGTACGCTCTACTCATCACCTCGCGGAAGCTACGACACTACTTCCGGGGAGTACTCGGTCTCCGTCGTCACCGACTACCCGCTCGGCGACATCACGAGGAACCAAGACGCCACGGAAGAATCTCCAAGTGGGCTGTCGAGCTCGGCGCCCTCACCATCGACTTCAAGCCACGCACGGCCATCAAGTCGCAAGCACTAGTCGACTTCATGGCAGAGTGGCGGGAGAACCAGCTACCTACTCCCACCGTGCGACCAGAGCATTGGGTGATGTACTTTGACGGCTCACTCAACCTCGAGGGCGCAGGCGCAGGGGTGCTCCTGATCTCTCCAACGGGCGAACAACTCAAGTACGTCCTGCAGATCTTCTGGAAGGTCTCAAACAACAAAGCCGAGTACGAAGCCCTCCTACACGGGCTCCGCCTCGCGGCTTCACTGGGCATCAAGCGGCTACTAGTCTACGGCGACTCCGCAGTGGTCATCAGCCAAGTCAACAAGTCCTGGGACCGCAAGAAGGAGAACATGGACGTCTACTGCCTAGAAGTCCGCAAGCTCGAGAACAAATTCTATGGTCTCGAGTTCCATCACATCGTCCGCGACAACAACGTTGCAGCGGACGTCCTTTCGAAGCTTGGATCCACCCGCGCTCAAGTACCCGCGGGCGTCTTCGTCCATGAGCTTCACGCGCCATCCATCCCGGAGCCGGCGCCACCGACCACTGCCTCAGCACATTCACCGGCTGGGCAGGAGGTCATGATGATCGACGTGGACTGGAGGCAACCCTTCATCGACTACCTCAGCGAGCAGAAGGTCCCCTCCGACAAGAACGCAGCCGAACAACTCGTCCGCCGCGCCAAGTCTTACGTCCTCGTCGGAGACAAGCTTTACAAGCGGGGCGCATCTTCTGGAGTACTCATGAAGTGCGTCCCTCGCGAAGAAGGCAAGGACATCTTGGAGGAGATCCACAAGGGCGTCTGCGGCAACCACGCGTCCTCACGCACGCTGGTCAGCAAGGCCTTCCGGCGAGCTTTCTACTGGCCCACAGCCCTGGGCGATGCCGAAGAACTCGTCAGAAGGTGCCAAGGATGTCAGTACTTCGCCAAGCAGCAACATGTCCCAGCCTACAAGCTAGTCACCATACCACCAACCGGCCCTTTGCCTGCTGGGGGCTCGACATGATTGGGCCACTGCCAACTGCGCCAGGAGGATTCAACAGGGTACTGGTGGCTATCGACAAGTTCACCAAGTGGATCGAGGTCAAGCCGGTCACATGCCCCAAGGCTGACAGAGTACTCGACTTCCTGGATGAACTCGTACACCGCTATGGGCTACCCCACCGCATCATCACAGACCTGGGGTCCAACTTCAACAACCACCAGTTCTGGGAGTACTGCGAGAACAGCGGAATAGACGTCCGATACGTCTCAGTCGCCCATCCACGGGCCAACGGACAAGTCGAGCGCGCCAATGGGATGGTGCTCGACGCCCTCAAGAAGCGGCTACACGACGCTGCTAACTCCAAAGGGGGCAAGTGGATCAAGGAACTACCCAACGCACTCTGGGGGCTGCGGACTCAACCATCCAAGCCAACGGGGGCAATCCCCCTACTTCCCGGTCTACGGCTCGAAGCCATCCTCCCCGCCGACGTCATATGGAACTCGCCGGCGGTGGAGCACTACGACGAAGGCGTCTCGGAGAAGACGACAGACGAGTTGACATCGACGGCCTCGAAGAAGCTCGCCGCGCCGTCCTCGTCCAATCGGCAAGGTACACGGAGGGTATCCGACGCTACCACGATCGCAACGTCAAGGAACGCTCCTTCAACGTTGGAGATCTTGTCCTCCGCCGTATCCAGAACACGGAGGGACTCCACAAGCTCAGCTCTCCATGGGAAGGCCCCTTCACCATGGCTAAGGTGACCGGGCCGGGCTCCTACCGCCTCCAAACACTTGAAGGCGAAGACGTCAACAACTCGTGGAACGTCGACCAACTCTGTCGATTCTACGCCTAGTCTACACGACTACTCCGGGGTTCAAGTCCAATCGACTACATCAACACCCCTCACCGCAAGCGACCCTCCGGGTCCTGGCTCCAGTCTCCGGACTACTCTTCTCCAGGGTCCAGCCCGTGCGGCTACCTACGGACCATGGGCTGCGACGAGCGTCAAGGACTCTAGCAGCGGTCTACCAAGAGACCACACTCCAAGATCCAGCCTGCGCGGCTACCTACGGATCTACGATCCAGCCTACACGGCTACCTACGGATCACTTGCTGCAAGCGGCTACCCGCTCCAGCGCTACTTAGCTGTAAGCGGCCTCCGGGTCCAGGCGACTACTTTGTAATTACGGCCCTGGCCACCCAGGTGTACTTCTTCAGTAATAAAGTTTGATTGTTTCATCAACTTCTTTACTGCCTACTCCCTACGACGGGACTACTGAAGTCGAGTACCACTACTCGCACCAACTCCACGATGGGCGCTCCGCACTCTGAGATCGCGACTACGAGTACTCATTGCTGGAAAATTTCATTTCATTGATACTTGAACATTTCATTACAAGTGTTTCCTGTACAGCTATGGCTACTAGCTACCTATGCAGGGCTACTGGAGGTTCAGCTTCTCGGCTACCTGCTCCGCGATGGGAGCCATCTGCTCCAGCAGCTCTGCGTACTGCTCATCCGAGCAGTTGGCGGCTACCCCGCCGGCGACCACTTCCACTGGAGCCTTCGAGAAGTACGACTTCATGAAGGCCAAGACTTGTCTTGGGATCGACTTGGCCATGTGCTTGACGTAGGCGGCCAGCCGGCTTGGTGCTTCACGGAGTCGATCCACCAGAGGGGCGATCTTGGGGCCGCCCGGGTGCGGCACCAGAAGCCTCGCGATCGGGAGAGCGACCTCTTCAAGATCCTTCGACCGGGCCCGCGAGCGCCCTCGCAATCTTCATTCAACACGCAAAGATTTGTAGCAGTCGACGAGATCCCTGTCAGAGGCAATCCGCAGCTCCATGTGCTTCTCGCAATCGAAGGCAAGTTTCTTGTAGTCGAGCTCGAGTACCTGGCGGGCTTCCTGCTCCCGGTAGAAGAGGTTCTTCATGCTCAGCTCCGAGGCCTTCAGCTGTTCCACCTGGCCCTCAAGCTCTGCAACACAGCAACGCAACAGCGGGACAGACACTTCTCGGCTTTCAACAAGTACCCGACAAGTCGAAGGATGTACCTTTATTCCTGTTGTGGAGGCCCTTGTTCTTCCGCACCAAGTCGTCGCCTTTCGCCTGCAGCTCCATGACGTCATTGTGGTACTTGGCGAAGGCGGCGTCGAGCTTCGATTGCATGGAGGCCGTGTGTTTCCGCGACTTCACGAGCTGCTCCTCCAGGGCCTCGGCTCGGAGCACGGTGTCGCCGTAACCCTGCAGCAGGTTCGACTTCTCGCGGGACCGCTCCGCGACGTCCTGCACAAGACAACTCAAGTCAAGAAGAGTACTCAACGGCAGAGGATTGACTACTCAGGAGGCTATGGCTACGTACCTTCATCCATTGCTCAGCTCGCCGGATCGCCTCCAGGTGCTGGGCCACCGCTGCTGGCTCGACGAGATCGTCCGCCAGAAGTTCTATACCGCCGCGGCTACTCGAGGTAGCCTCCGTCATCGGCGCAGAGCGGATGGGCTCCGCGTCTTGGATCTCAGGGGAGCAGATAGCCACCTCCAGAGCAACCTCTGGCGACGTGGTGACCGCCTCTCCCCTGGCAGACTTCTCGACGACCTCCGCCACGGGCTCGGGGGCTCCCTTTGCAGCCTCTGGGGCCTCTGGCGTCAACTCCTGCATGGGCACCCCCGCAGGGATGTCACCTCCTTCAGCGCCTGCCAACAAACGACACGCGCATCAGTGCTTACGACTACTCATCCTGGAGCTCTGTAGCTTCAATAAGGGTACTCACCTTCGACTACGACCGCCTCCGGCAGCGGAGCTTCGGTGGCTGGGGGCTCAGTCGCGGCTTGGGCATCGGGAGTGGCCTCCTCGACGGGCGGCGTGACTTCTTCCGCCACCGCCGATGAGGGCTCGTCCCCATCCCAGCTCAGATCTGTGGATTTTCTGCAGAAGTATTCACAGAGGGTCGTCAGGCAAACATCGACTACTACATCAAGTACTACTCGTGAGGATATGGTACTTACAAATTCGACCGGACGATGGTCACAGCCGGAGCACCGAGGATGCTGGCATTATCCACCAGTCCACCCTCGGCGGGCGTCTCTTCCTCCGCCTCTGCGGCTACTGCCTCCTCCACGGCGGCGGCGGCCGGCGCGGATGTCTCTTGCGCTCCCGAAGCCACCACCTCTCCAACGGCGGCGGCCACGGGTACTCTGCTCTCTTCGGAGCGAGGGGGCCGGCGCTCCGGACCGCGCTAGGAGTTCTTCAACAGTGGGGGCCGGACTACGGCTTCTAGCCGGCTCCCCCCACCGGGTCCCACACGCCCTCGTCGCCCTCCTCAACGGGCTCCGATGGCGGCACCTCCCCGCACACAAGGAAGGCTACTCGTCAGCAATGTACTCGAAACAATGGGTACTCGACTACTCTGCTCAAGACGACTTACCTCCCGAGGCTAGCCGGGGTTGCGCGGCTTCCGTGGCGGGGTTGCGCGGCTTCCGTGTGCTTCCGTGGCGGGGGTTGCGCGGCTTCCGTGGCGGCGCGGCAAGGCTGGCTTCCAGGCTAGCCAGAGGGTCTTGGACAAGTGGAACATGAGGTAAGCCCGGGCGGCTAAACCTCGACCGCAGCTGGAAGCGGTCCTGAAGAGTCTCTTCGTCTTCGTCGTCGTCATCGGAGGTATCCTCCACGATGACGGGGTCGTCGCCTTCACCGACATCGCAGCGCTCCTTCACCTTCCCCTCCACCGGGATCTCAATCCCGCTCGGTGGCGGCTGAGGCTCGGAGACGAACCGCTTCACATCATCCTGCGCAAGACACAAGACATCAGCAACTCTACTACGAGTACTCACTACTCGACGAGGGGAGTACGACTACTCACCTCCTTGGGCGGGCGCGCGGCGGAGTACTCCTCGACTGGGCACGCCGTGTACGGCGGCATGTCCTTGAAGATCCTCGTCAACCTCTCGACGATGTCGTTGTCGTCCAGCTCGCCTCTCGGCATCCGCGACGTGTCGTCATCGCCGTTGTACTCGAAGCCTAGGGTCTCCCGCGCCATCAGCGGCTGGATCCTGCGCTTCATGAAACTGAAGGCCACGTGCTCGGCCCTCAGTCCCGCCTCCCTGAGCACCTTGATGCGTGCTAGCAGCTCGGGGAGCTGGATTCCTTCTTGCATGGTGGGCTCTGTGTTCCACTAGTCACGGTACCGGGCCGCCGTCCGCTCGGCTTCGGCGAGCCGTGGGTGGTGGTTCGTGATGTAGAACCACCGGTCTTCGAGTCCGTGTTGGAGTCCACGAGCTTGTACGCCGTGTCGCTCCGCGGCGTCCACCCCCCTCGAGGGGATCCCGGCTCCTCCGACTACTGCGGGGTTGGAGGCACCGGGTCGCGGCTTGACGCGGAAGAACTTCCGAAGAGCACCCGGTGGCTTGATTCCGAGGAAGGCTTCGCGAAGTGGACGAAGACCGACGTGTGGAAGATGCCGTTGGGGTTCAGGTTGAGGTACTCGATGCCGTAGTACCCGAGCAGCCCCTTGAAGAAGTCGTCGGGCCGGGAGCGCAAGGCCGCGCTCCACGAAGCGCGAGAACATCGGGATCTCGTCTTCGGCCTTCTCCATCGGATATGGATCTCCCCGCGTGGATCTCCACATATCGACTTCCTTCTCCCCGATGAACCCGTCGTTTAGCGGGGTCGGCGGGTCCTCCGTCTTGACCTTCGATTTCTTCCACTCGCGGCTCGGATCGGCGCGCGGTGGAGACATGGGCGGCGACGCTCCGGTGGCGGCCGCGGCGACCTCTGCACGGCTCCTCTTCTTCCCGGCGGCCTTGGACGCCTTGGACGGCGACGGCTTCATCCTCCAAGTACAAGGTGTCTTCACTCGCATCCGCTCGGGGGCTACCCTAAAGCTCTCGGGTGGCGATGCGCTCGGATCTACTACGGCGGCAGCAGGCGCTGGAGTAGATTTGCTTCAAGATTCATGTAGGAATCACTGCGGCTCGAATGGGTGAAAAACCCTAAGGGTTTTGGCTCTTATTTATAAGCCAAAACGGCTCCGTAACGGGCGGCCGGATAAGTCCACGCGCGGCTGACTCAGCGGCTGCGCGTGACTCTTCGCATTCTACAAGTCGACGCGCCTCACCTCGGGGGCTCGGCTACTTCTACTCGACTACCTGAGAAGCGGGTAGTCTCAAGAGCATCTCAGGACACATTCTCCAAGAAGACCCTTCAATTCGAGAGGAAGTACTCGACTCAAGGCTCGGGGGCTCCATGCCACGTGTCCTTCGATTTTTTCTCTCCGGATTTTTCGGGATTTTCTTGCCAAGACTTCAGATGGACCCTCAGCCAGAGCCCGCGGCTCGAGGCTCGGGGGGCTATTCCATGCGGAGTGCGGTTTTACAAGTCGCACCTCCATGTCAGCTCCGGCTTCAAGACAAGACAAAGCGGTTTTTGAAGACCTTCGAAGGCAGTTTTCGAGGACGCTTGGGACTACTCGAGAAGACTTCAAGATTGCTCAAACATCAGCTGGAGTACATTCCAGCCTCGGGATGCTTCGACTACTCTTGAGGACCTTGACTTGCAGCACTCGGGGACGCTTGAGGACTGCTTGTTAGGGCCGTCGAGACTACTTGAAGCTATCCTTCTCGACTACAAAGTACTCGGGGGCTTGTCGTATGGACCTCCCTGGGCCCACTACCTCGGTGGGTACCAGGACCGACTACTCGGTGGGCCCCTGGGACTACCCGGCTTGCGCTACACGGCACCTGAAGGCGTGGAGCACAAGGACTACACGAGAGTAGTACTCGGTTAGGGAGAGCCGTACATGTTCGCACCGTATAGAGGACTCCTAGATGTACTCGACTAGTACTCTCTCCCTACTCCGACTTGTAACCCACGCCTCCCGGACTATATAAGGCGAGGCGGGGGGACCGATCCCCTCATCCAATCTCCTCTCATACAACTCACGGCGCACCATTGCACCATCTTGTAATCGTGCCCTATCAATCCAGAGCTACGCAGCATACAGGACGTAGGGTATTACGCACCTCACGGCCCGAACCTGTCTAAATTGTGTGCCACGTGTCTCTTCCTTCGAGTTACCGATCTCGACGAGTCACAATCATCTACTTCGAGTACTCCCCGTAGTAGGTTGCCGGTCTAAAACACTGACAGTAAATGCCATGCATGAAGAGTTAGAGAATTTTGAGAGAAACCAAGTGTGGGAGTTAGTGGAGCCACCACCAAACTGCAAACCTATTAGGACAAAATGGTCGTGGAAAAACAAAGAGGGAGAAAATGGTGAGGTGGTGAGGAACAAGTCGAGGTTGGTTGCTCATGATTATAGCTAGGAGGAGGGGATAGTTATGAGGAGTCATTTGCTCCTGTAGCACTTTTGGAGGTAATCATAATTCTTCTGGCCTTTTTTGTGGCTAAAGGATTCAGGTTGTACCAAATGGATGTGAAGAGTTCCTTCTTGAATGAGTTCCTAGAGGAGGAAGTTTATGTGAGGCAACCATCTAGGTTTGAGAGTGTTGAGTTTCCCTACCAAGTGTACAAGATGAGGAAGGCCTTGTATGGGCTGAAACAAGCTCTAAGGGCATGGTATGGCAGATTGAAGGGGTTCTTGTTCAACAAGGGTTTTGAGATGGGCAAGGTCGCTAAGACAGTTTTTCTCCTCACGCAGGGTGATGATATCCTAATTGTTCAGGTGTACGTCGATGATATTATCTTTGGTGGCTCATCACACTATTTGGTTGCAAGGTTTGAAGAGTATATGAGCAAAGAATTCAAAATGTCTATGATGGGAGAGTTGCAATTCTTTCTCAGGCTTTAGATCAAGCAAGCGAAGGAAGGAACCTTTGTGCATCAAGCCTAGTACACGAAGGACATCCTCAAGAAATTCAAGATGGACAACTCGAAGCCCTTGTCGACACCAATAACTATGACTATAGTGCTCGACGCGGACGAGGACAGAGAGCCCTTGGACCAGAAAGAGTACCAGAGCATGATCGGCTCCCTCTTGTACTTCACGGCGACGAGGTCGGACATCCAGTTTTCTGTGTCTGTCTGCTCGTTTCAGGCATCGCGAAGGACTTCACATCGGCAGGCCGTCAAGCAGATCTTCAGGTATCTTCGATACACTCCTGAGATCAGTCTTTGGTACTCGACTTCCTCTTTCCGTTCGCTTCTTGGTTTTTCGGATGCCGACTTTGCAGGATGTCGAGTTGATCGGAAATCGACTTTGGGTACTTGCCAGATTCTAGGTTGTTCTCTTATTTCTTGGTCTTCTTGCAACCAATCTAGTGTAGCTTAGTCTACCATAGAAGCTGAGTATGTTGCTGCCGCTAGTTGTTGCTCACAGCTGATTTGGGTCACATAAATGATGAGTGACTTCGGTGAGGAGTGTTCCCATGTATCTGTCATGTGTGATAACACGAGTGCCATTAGTGTTGCCAAAAACCCCGTGCTTCACTCTAGAACCAAACACATAGAAGTAAGGTACCACTTTCTGAGAGACAATATTCAGAAGGGATACATAGACCTCATCCATGTACCAACAGAAAAGCAGCTTGTCGATATCCTAACCAAGCCTTTGGACCAAGCTACATTTGCTCGTTTGCGAGGAGAGTGTGCTGTTGTTTTTCCTTTTTGAGCTTCGGTTGGGAAGGTTGATGTACATATGCATGTTGCATTTTCATTTATGTATCATAACATGTTTGCATCTTTATATCATAGACTGCATTAGTATCATATGCCATAGAGATGTGCTTCTCTCATATGCTTTGATCACCATGATCTACTAGATATGAGGTTATGACTTTTCTTGTGATGCTCATGAGATGTATAGCTATGCACTTGGTAGCTTTGGGATGTGCTTGTGGATGGATTTCTTTTGTAAAAATGCTATATAATCCTCTCTTGTGACTAGAATGCCTCTCATGTTGATATTGGGTTCTTATGGCTATATCTTGATTAAGTTGTGCTTGGAACCATGTTCTTTCCATTTGGGATCAAAGATCCATTTATCATTATGAATGTTTAGCCTACTTACTACCTTGTGGAGAAGCCTAAGCTTCTTTTGGCCGCAAACGCACTTCATGTACCATGCTTAATTTGTAAATCATCCAAATGGTATGTGAGATGCCTATGCTTAAAAAACTTGTTTCCACGTCATAAATGCCTTAAATCTCTTATCTTGGGTGCTAAACCGTTGCATGATGTTCACCAATGAGAAGTCTCGTATCTAGAAGTGGACACATGGCTCGGTGGCTTTGACATGACATGAGATAGCTTGTAGGAGTTTGTGATGATATTGTAATAAGAAGTTGTGACCTTGCATGAAATTTGCGAGTTATATGTTGTTCATGCTCATTTTTACCATGTGTAGGTCCCATGCTCATTAGAGGGAAATTTTGTGAAAAATGCTTCTTTTGATCATGGCTATGTGACTTGCTTGTCTGTCCCTTTCTATCTTGTTGGCGATGATTGTGCTCCAATTCTGGCTATCTTGCTTATCTATGTCTCAATTTTAGCATGTTGTAGTGCTCTTTGTATATTTGAGAAGCACATGCTTGCATTTGTACACTTAATTCATGCATTACCAACAAGGGGGAGAAAAGTACCCAATTCATGTTTCGAGGGGGAGTTTAGCATCAAGGGAAGAAAAATTGGGAGAAATGCATTTGTTCAGGGGGACCTTGCATTCATGCTTTTGTGAGCTCTTTTTCGCCTAAATTTTAGTTGTGCTCTTTTGCCGATGGTGTTGAGCCCCTTTGCCTCACCTTGAGGAGTTGGAAATTTTGGAGCATTTTATCTCGGTTGTGTCGAGTCGTTGCCCTTGTCTTAGGGGACCGAGATTTTTATCATTCAAATGATCTTTTCTTGGCTTTTGTTTGGCGTTTGATCACTTGTTTGAGTTTTTCGTTCATTTCTTTTCTTTTTCTCTTTTCTCTGAATTAGTTACTTGGGTGTGTTGTCAATGCACTCGTCAAGGAGGAGACTGATGACCGGAGCATCCGAGGACAGGTGGATGGTAGCTCCTGGTTGTGATGAGTGATTGACAACATGGTGTGGACTGACTCTTGGTCGAGTATTGCAGGTGCAATTGTGTTGGTGCAGGTGAAGTGCGAGAGCGAAAGGTCTATGCCTTGCGAGGCCTCTGAGGACTGGAGAGACAAATAGGCTCAGCTTGAGGGACCCGGTAGCCTGTGAGGTCAAGTGCAGGCTGCATGGTGGCAAAAAAGAAAGACGAAGTCGTGGACAGGAGCCAGTGCAGGGTAGCGGTGTCGTATGGACCTCCCTGGGCCCACTACCTCGATGGGTACCAGGACCGACTACTCGGTGGGCCCCTGGGACTACCCGACTTGTGCCGCACGGTACGTGATGGCGTGAGGCGCAAGGACTACAGTGGAAAAGTACTCGGATAGGAAGCTATACATACCATGAACTGTGTAGAGGACTCCTAGACGTACACGGCTAGTACTCTCTCCCTAAACCGACCTGTAACCCTGCCTCCCGGACTATATTAGGCGAGGTAGGGACATCTCTTCTCTCATTACGCATCATCTTGTAATCACATCCAATCAATCAGAGCTACGCAGCATACAGGATGTAGGGTTTTACGCACCTCGCGGCCCGAACCTGTCTAAATTGTGTGCCACGTGTCTCTTCCTTCGAGTTACCGATCTCGGCGAGGTCACATTCATCTACCTCAGGTACTCCCCTTGGTAGGTTGCCGGTCTAAAACACCGACAGCTGGCACGCCAGGTAGGGGATCTCGCCGAAGATCATATGGCGAACTCGACGGCTACAATCTTCATCAAGCCAACTGTCCCCTTTAACCGCGGCGACACCTTCGTCTTCGGCTCCTGGGTCTACACCGCCGACGGCGCTGGATCCTTCCAGCGCCGCCTCACTATGCCGCACAACCCGAAGACTGGCCTCGTGACACTTCCCGAAGTAGTCACGGGCGATCTCGCCGTAAAATTCAGCGAAATTTTGCTCTACAACCGGCACGCGGACTTCGAGCTTGGATCCGACTCCAACTCGAACTCGACGTCACCATGGGCCATCTCATGCGAGGCGATTATCGAGCCATTGTGTGCGGACTCCCCACTCCATGAGCACTTCCCATACGGCCTCTGCATCGCTAGCAAGGCCCACGCGAAGGCTCTCTCCGAACGTCGAGCTGGAAAAGAGATCGCCTCCGAGTACGACTCAGACTCCAACCCCATCTCTAGCTACTACTCGGACTCCTCTTACGAGTTCAACTTCGGAGCGGACCTGGACGAGCCCGAGTCTGAGACCTACATGATGGAGCAACCGCTGTCAAGACCTGCATCCAGCCTGGTTAGAACATCTACACCCACCGACAGATTCGTCTACTGGCCAGACTGCAAGCCCGCAGACCTGATAGACGAGAACTCACGCTGCATCGCCTACCTCGACTCACTGTCGTTCCAAGAGGGAACACCGCTAGCTCCAACTGAGGAGCACACTCCGACAGAGGTGGCAACCAGTGACTCTAGCCTCGGCTCTCCTGATCGGCAAGTCTTAATGACTACCAACGAAACGCCGGGGCCCTCAGGGACAGTCCCTGACCGATATCTCGAGGATATCTCAACGGACGAGTTGTCCGCCAATGCACCCGCTGACGATACAGACGCCAACAGGGACGCTTGACGTGAACGCAATAGAAAGCGGAACGAACGGCGCCGATGCCTCCGCAAAGTCCCTCCCCATCCGGAACCTCGCAGAAGCACTCGACCAAGTCGAGAGACGGGTACACACTACCCTAGAGCAATGCCTCATGTCTATCACTACGATAGCATGTCAGACTCAGAGGATGCACGCGGGAGAAGTCATCGCCAAGCTCGCGGAGGACGCCTACTTCATGCGAGTTGACAAAAGGGTCACTCATGTGCCCCCCGTCAGGAACCGCCAGCAAGACAATGAAGCCACAAGTCGCAGTGCGGACATCGGTCGCAATCGTACTCGAGGGGAGCTACCGGGCCAACCCCAACCGTACCCGGGCATCGGCCGGTGGACCCTCTCTTGGTGGCAACAGCACCGGCGGCGCCGACGGCGACCGTCAGATCATCCCTCACTGTGATCCTGGCGGCGGAGGCGGCGACGGCGGGAGCTCCAACCATGGGGCTGGCAAGAGAGCCGGGGGCGGAGGCTACCGCGGCGGCCAAGGCCACGCGAATAGCCATGCCTCCGGCGCTTCACGTGGTGGTTTCGAGGCCCGCCAGAAGATCGAAGAACTTCGGTGCAAGAAGTCCTCTACGGCAGGCGACAACGATGGCTTCCCCTCCTTTTCTACACGGCTTCACAATCTACTTCACCTGGAGAAATTCAAACCTGTGTGGATCACCAAGTACGACGAGAAGCAGGATCCAGTGCAGTGGCTCAGATGCTACGCCCTCTCCATCGAGAACGCTGGTGGCAATAACGACACGAAGTGCCTCTACTTCCCCTTCTGTCTAGATCAAACCCCGCTTACATGGCTCGAGTCACTCGAGAAGTACTCGATGGACAAGTGGGACCAGCTTAAGGAACAGTTCACCAACAACTTCGTGAGCGCTATGGGTCGCTCGGGTACTCGCATGGACCTGGCAATGGTGAAGCAGTAACAGGGCGAGACCCTTCGCAAGTACATGCGGCGCTTCTTTGACAAGCGCGCCACCATGGTTGACGTCTCCGACAAGGAGGTCATCGACCTCTTCCAAGATGGTCTCTATCACCGTCGCACCTTCGAAGGCTTCGGTCATTGCCGCTTGAGCTATATCGCCCACCTCAAGGACATGATCACCTCCTGGGCTGATGAAGAAAACAAGGCTAACGCCAAGTACGACGCCATCCGTGGCAAGATAAAATAGAACACGAGCGGCAACAGCAACAACAACGGGAACCAAGGCGGTCGCAGCAACAACTACTCGGGTCCCAATCGCAAGCGCAAGCCAGACAACACTGTCGCGAGCTATCCAGCACCCTGTGAAAGACAACTCGAAGAAGACCTCTGGCGGCTTCAAAGACTTGTTGAAAGAGAAGTGCTCGTGGCATCTGGACGGCAACCACACCACCGAGCAATGCTACCAACTCCGGTGAGCACTCAAGGATACTCCAGAGCCACGGCACCCTCACGACAAGAAAGGCAAGAAGAAGACCGACGAGTGCAACGACAACTTTCAGGAACCCGACAAGACGGTGAACGTCCTCTTCGGCGGACTTCCCAACCGACGGGCTCCGAAAGCCACTCGACGAGAAATCATGTCCATTGAACCAGCGGTTCTGACCCCTGTCCGGTGGTCGGAGGTACCCATTACCTTCTCCTGTGCGGATCAATGGACAAGCTTCTCCGAACCAGGACGGTTCCCACTCGTCCTGAAGCCGGTGGTCGCGGGCTCCAAACTCAACAAGGTCCTTATCGACGGTGGAAGCGGGCTCAATGTCCTTTTCACCAAGACCCTAAAGAAGATGAAGCTCGACATCACCCACATGCTCACCATGAGCACCTCGCCTTTCTACGGAATCGTCCCCGGGAATGCGGCTATCCCACTGGGCTCAGTGGTCCTGCCAGTTACCTTCGGGGAAACAAGGGACAACTACCGTACCGAGTACGTCAAGTTCGAAGTCGCGGACTTCGAAACTTCCTACCATGCCATCCTCAGCAGACCAGCTATCGCCATGTTCATGGTGGTACCCCACTACACCTACCTGGTACTCAAGATGCCAAGTCCGGCCGGTGTACTCTCACTAGAGGGGACTTGAAGATATCCTCGACTGCGACACAGAAGCTGTGGAGCTCGCAGCCACAAATCGAGTATCGAACGCAATGATGGAGAACTACGCTGCATCCAAGAAGCTTGCCCCAAGTGAACTCGACATCCTAGAGAAGTCGGACAAAGCAAACAAGCCTCAGCCAGCTGAGGAGGTTCAAGTCAAGACAATTGACCTCGGGACAGGCGACAGCAGCAAGACCACCACCATCGGGGCGGGCCTTGACCCGAAACAGGGTCGCTCAGCCACCCCCCGCCAGGAACAATGAAGCTACAAGTCGCAGCGCGGACCTCGATCGTAACCGTACTCGAGCCGAGCTACCGGCCAATCCCAACCGTACTCGTGCAATGGCCGGCGGACCCTCTCAAGGTGGCAACAGTGCGGCAGCTACTGGTGGCGATCGTGAGATCGTCCCTCACCGCGACCCTGGCGGCGGAGGCAGCGACGGCGGAAGCTCCAACCATGGGGCTAACAGAAGGCCCAGTGGTGGAGGCGATCGCGGCGGCCGAGGCCACGCGAACAGCCACGTCTCCAGAGACTCACAGGGCGGTTTCGACGCCCGCCAGAAGATTGAAGAACTACGGCGGAAGAAGTCCGCCACTGCAGGCGACAATGACGACTTCCCCGCCTTCTCTGCGCGACTTCGCAACCTCCTCCTCCCAGATAAATTCAAGCCTCTGGGAATCACCAAGTACGACGCGAAGCAAGATCCTGTGTAGTGGCTCAGGTGCTATGCCCTCTCCATTGAGAACGTTGGTGGCAACAACGACACCAAGTGCCTCTACTCCCCCTTCTGCCTGGACCAGGCACCGCTTACATGGCTCGAGTCACTTGAGAAGTACTCGATCGACAAGTGGGACCAGCTGAAGGAGCAGTTCACCAGCAACTTCGTGGGTGCAATGGGCTGCTCGGGTACTCACATGGACCTAGCTATGGTGAAGCAGAAACAAGGCAAGACCGTTCGCAAGTACATGCGGTGTTTCATCGACAAGCGCGCCACGGTAGTCGCTGTCTCTGACAAAGAAGTCATCGACCTCTTCCAAGACGGTCTCTACCACCGTCGTACCTTCGAAGACTTCGGCCGTCGCCGCCCAAGCTCCATCACCCACCTCAAGGACATGATCACGTCCTGGGCCGATGAAGAAGACAAAGCCGATGCCAAGTACGACGCCATCTATGGCAAGAGCAAGCGGAACACGGGCGGCGGCAGCAGCAACAACGGGAACCAAGGCGGTCGCAACAACAACAACTACTCGGGTCCCAACCGCAAGCGCAAGACAGACAACACTGTCGCGGCTATCCATCGCCCTGCAAAGGAGAACTCGAAGAAGACCTCCGGCGGCTTCAAAGACTTCCTGAAAGAGAAGTGCACGTGGCATCTGGATGGCAACCACACCACCGAGCAGTGCTACCAACTCAGGCGAGCACTAAAGGATACTCCGGAGCCACGGCACCCTCATGACAAGAAACGCAAGAAGAAGAACGACGAAGGCAATGGCGACTTCCAGGAACCCGACAAGACGGTTAACGTCCTCTTCGACGGACTACCCAGCAGACGGGTTCAAAAGGCTACCCATCGAGAAGTCATGAGCATTGAACCAGTGGTTCCAACCCCTCTCAGGTGGTAGGAGGTACCCATTACCTTCTCCCGCGCGGATCAATGGACCAGCTTCTCTGAACCAGGACGGTTCCCACTCGTCCTGAAGCCGATGGTCGCGGGCTCCAAGCTCAGCAAGGTCCTCATCGACGGTGGAAGTGGGCTTAACGTCCTTTTCACCAAGACCTTGAAGAAGATGAAGCTCGACATCACCCACATGCTCACCAAGAGCACCTCGCCCTTCTACGGCATCATCCCCAGCAACGCGGCTATCCCACTGGGCTCAGTGGTCCTGCCAATTACCTTCGGGGAATCTCGGGACAACTATCGTACCGAGTACATCAAGTTCGAAGTCGCGGACTTCGAGACGTCTTACCATGCCATCCTTGGCAGACCGGCTATGGCCAAGTTCATGGCGGTACCCCACTACACCTACTTGGTACTCAAGATGCCGAGTCCAGCAGGTGTACTCTCTCTGCAAGGGGACTTGAAAATATCGCATGACTGCGACACGGAAGCTGTGGAGATTGCCTCCACAAATCAAGTACCCAATGCAATGATGGAGATCTACGCTGCGTCGAAGAAGCTTACCCCAAGTGAACTCGACATCCCAAAAAAGTCGGACAAAGCTAACAAGCCTCAGCCAGTTGAGGAGGTTCTGGTCAAAACAATTGACCTAAGGACAGGTGACAGCAGCAAGACCACCACCATCGGGGCGGGCCTCGACCCCAAATAGAAAGACGCGCTCATCAACTTCCTCCGGGCTAACCGCGACATCTTCGCGTGGAAACCAGCAGACATGCCAGGGGTGCCCAGGGAGTTGATTGAGCATTCCCTCAACGTCGATCCTAAAGCTACCCCGAAGAGACAACACCTCCGCCACTTCGCCGACGACAGACGGGACACCATCAAGAAGGAACTCGCCAAACTACTCGCGGCTGGCTTCACCAAAGAAGTCTTCCATCCTGAGTGGCTCCCAACCCCGTCCTCGTCCGCAAGAAGAAATCGAACGAGTGGAGGATGGGCGTCGACTACACCGACCTCAACAAGCACTGCCCCAAGGACCCCTTCAGGTTGCCGCGGATCGACCAAGTCATCGACTCCACGGCAGGCTGCGACCTGCTCAACTTCCTCGACTGCTACTCCGGGTACCACCAGATCGCGATCATGGAAAAAGACTAGGAGAAGACCGCATTCATCACCCCGTTTGGCGTGTACTGTTACACGACCATGTCATTCTGGTTGAAGAACGAGCTATCAAGGCTTGCTTCAAGAGGCAACTCAACAAGAACGTCGAAGCCTATGTGGATGACGTGGTCGTCAAGACCAGAAACTCGAGCATGCTCATCGCCGATCTTGAAGAGACCTTCTCATCTCTGCGCGAGTACCGCTGGAAGCTCAACCCGAACAAGTGCGTCTTTGGCGTACCATCGGGCAAACTACTCAGCTTAATCATCAGCCATCGCGGTATCGAAGCCAATCTCGAGAAGATCTCCGCCATCACCAGCATGAAGGCTTTCACGTGCATCAAGGACGTGCAGAAGCTAACCGGGTGCATGGCGGCCTTGAACAGATTTATCTCGAAGCTTGAAGAATGGGGGCTCCCCTTCTTCAAACTACTCAAGCACCAAGAGAAGTTCGTGTGGACTCCAGAGGCGGACCAAGCCCTTGCCCAGCTCAAGGACTTCCTATCGAAGCCACCAGTGCTCATGGCTCCTCGCAAAGGCGAGCAGCTACTGCTCTACCTCACTGCAACTACTCACGTGGTCAGTACTGCCATCATCGTCGAGCGGCAGGAAGACGGCCACGCCAATCCAGTCCAGCGCCCAGTCTACTTCGTTAGCGAGGTCCTGTCAGAATCTAAGGTATGCTACCAGCCTGTACAGAAGCTTCTGTACGCAGTGCTCATCACCTCGCAAAAGCTACGACACTACTTCCAGGAGTACTTGATCTCCGTTGTCACCGACTACCCACTCGGCGACATCCTGCGGAACCAAGATGCTACTGGAAGAATCTCCAAGTGGGCAGTCGAACTCGGCACCCTCAACATCGTCTTCAAGCCACGCACAACCATGAAGTCGCAGGCACTAGTCGACTTCATGGCAGAGTAGCAGGAGAATCAGCTACCTACTCCAACCGAGCACCCAGAGCACTGGGTGATGTACTTCGACGGCTCACTCAACCTCGAGGGCGCAGGCGCAGGAGTACTCTTGATCTCTCCAACGGGCGAACAACTCAAGTACGTCCTGAAGATCTTCTAGAAGGTCTCAAACAACGAAGCCGAGTACGAAGCCCTGCTACACGGGCTCCACCTCGCGGCTTCACTGGGCATCAAGCGGCTACTAGTCTACGGCGACTCCGCAGTGGTCATCAACCAAGTCAACAAGTCCTGGGACCGCAACAAGGAGAACATGGATGCCTACTGCCTAGAAGTCCGCAAGTTCGAGAACAAGTTCTATGGTCTCGAGTTCCACCACGTCATCCGCGACAACAACGTTGCAGCGGACGTCCTGTCGAAGCATGGTTCTACTCGCGCTCAAGTACCAGCGGGTGTCTTCGTCCACGAGCTTCACGCGCCATCCATCCCGGAGCCGGCGCCACCGACCACTGTCCCAGCGCATCCCCCGGCTGGCCAGGAGGTCATGATGATCGACGTGGACTGGAGGCAGCCCTTCATCGACTACCTCAGCGAGCAGAAGGTTCCCTCGGACAAGAACTTGGCCGAGCAACTCATCCGCCGTGCCAAGTCCTATGTCCTCGTCGGAGACAAGCTCTACAGGCGGGGCGTGTCTTCCGGAGTACTTATGAAGTGCGTTCCCAGACAAGAAGGCAAGAACATCTTAAAGGAGATCCACAAAGGCATCTGCGGCAACCATGCGTCCTCTCGCACGCTGGTCAGCAAGGCCTTCCGACGAGCTTTCTATTGGCCCACAGCTTTGGGCGACGCCAAAGAACTCGTCAGAAGGTGCCAAGGGTGCCAATACTTCGCCAACAACAACACGTCCCAGCCTACAAGCTAGTCACCATACCGCCAACCTGGCCTTTCGCCTGCTGGGGGCTCGACATGATTGGGCCTTTGGCAACTGCGCTAGGTGGATTCAACAGAGTACTGGTAACCATCGACAAGTTCACCAAGTGGATCAAGGTCAAGCCGGTTACATGCCCCAAGGCTGACAGGGTATTCGACTTCTTGGATGAACTCGTGCATCGCTACGGACTACCCCATCGCATCATCAGAGACCTGGGCCCCAACTTCAACAACCCCCAGTTCTGGGAGTACTGCGAGTACAGCGGGATTGACGTCCGATATGTCTCAGTTGCCCATCCTCGGGCCAATGGACAAGTCGAGTGCGCCAATGGGATGGTGCTCAACGCTCTCAAAAAGCAGCTACACGACACTGCCACTACCAAAGGAGGAAAGTGGATTAAGAAAATACCCAATGCTCTCTGGGGGCTACGTACTCAACCCTCCAAGCCAACGGGACAATCTCCATACTTCCTGGTCTACAACTCCGAAGCAATCCTCCATGCTGATGTCATGTGGGATTCACCAGCAGTGGAGCACTACGACGAAGGCATCTCTGAAGATAGCAGACGAGTTGACATCGACAGACTCGAAGAAGCTCGCTGCGTCACCCTCATTCAAACAGCTTGGTACCTCGAGGGTATCCGACGCTACCACAATCACAACATTAAGGAACGCTCCTTCAACATTGGTGATCTTGTCCTCCGTCGCATCCAGAACACGGAAGGACTACACAAGGTCAGCTCGCCTTGGGAAGGTCCCTTCACAGTTGCAAAGGTGACTAGACCGGGCTCCTACCGCCTCCAGACCCTTGAAGGCGAAGACGTCAACAATTCGTGGAACATCGACCAGCTCTGTCGATTCTACGCCTAGTATACACGACTACCCTGGGGGCTCAAGTCTACACGACTACTCCAATACCCCTTCGCCTTAAGCGGCCTTCGGGTCCAGGCTGCAGTGTCTGGACTACTCCACTCCAGGATCCAGCCCACGCGGCAACTAACGGATCTTGGGCTGCGACGAGCGACAAAGGACTCCAGCAGCAGTCTACTGAGAGACCATGTACCTATAGATCCAGCCTACACGGCTACTAAAGGATCTACTGTTGTAAGTGGCTATACGCCCTAGCACTACTTAGCCGTAGGAGGCCTCCGGGTCCTGAGGACTACTCTATAACAACGGCCCTGGCCATCTAGGTGTATTTCTTCAGTAATAAAGTTTGATTATCTATCAACTGCTTTACTGTCTCTTTCCCTCAACGGCACTACTAGCGAGTACGACTACTCGCGATGACTCCATGATGGGACTCCGCACTCACAGATCGCGATAACGAGTACTCGTTTATGGAAGTTTCTTTCATTCACACTTAAACAAGTTCATTACAACTGTTTATGTACAACTACTGCTATGAGCTAACTTTACAGGACTTTTGGAGATTGAGCTTCTCGGCGACTTGTTCAGCAATGGGCGCCATCTGCTCCAGTAGCTCCGCGTACTTCTCGTCCGTGCTGTTGGCGGCTAGTTCGCCGGCGACTACATCCACAGGAGCTTTTGGGAAGTACGACTTCATTAAGGCTAGAACCTGGTTGGGGATCGACTTTGCCAAGTGCTTGACGTAGGTCGCCAGGCGGCTGGGGGCTTCTCTCAGCCGGTCCACCAAAGGAGCTATCTTCGGACCGCCAGGGTGAGGCACCAGTAGCCTCGCGATGGGGAGCGCAGCTTCCTCGAGTTCCTTGAGTTGAGCCCGCAGCTTCTCGCAGTCCTCGTTCAGCTTCTGCAAGGATTTGTAGCAGTTGACGAGGTCACGATCCGACGCAATACGGAGCTCCATGTGCTTGGCGCACTCGTAAGCAAGCTGCTTATAATCATACTCCAGTACCTGGCGGGCCTCTTGCTCTCTGTAGAAGAGGTTCCTCAGATCAGTCTCTGAAGCCTTCAGCTGATCGACGTGGGTCTCAAGCTCTGCAATCAACAAAGGCAAAGTGGGTCAGACTACCTCATGCTACTATCAACAAGTACCCGACAAGGCGGTCACGTACCTTTATTCGCCTGCATATCTTGGATGTCGTTGTGATACTGGGCGAAGGCGGTGTCCAGCTTCGACTGCATCGCGGCGGCGTGCTTCCGGGACTTCACGAGTTGCTCCTCTAAAGCTTCCGCCCCGAGTACTGTGTCGCCGTACCCTTGAAGCATATCGGACTTCTGCAGGGACCTCTCCGCGACGTCCTGCGACAGACAACACATATCAACTATGTACTCAACGGTAAAGGATTGACTACTCAAAGGTGTCGACTACTCACCTTCATCCATTGCTCGGCTTGGCGCACAGCCTCTAGGGGATGTGCTACCGTACCTGGGTCGACTAGATCATCTGCCAACAGCTCGGTCCAGCCACGACGACTCGTCGCGGCTTCGGACATTGGCGCCGAGCGGATTGGCTCCGCGCCTTGGATCTCCGGCGAGCGAACGACTACCTCCAGAGTGGGTTTTGGCAGCGCATCCTCGCCCTCTCCTCCAGTCGTCGCGGCGGCTTCTCCGACGGCCACCTCCATCGGCTCGGGGGCTCTTCCGGGAGCTCCCTGAGTCTCCAGTGTCACATCTTCAACGGGCACCGCCGACGGGATATCGCTTCCCTAGACTTCAGTACATGTCATCAAAAGGACAACCGGTTCAGTCATACTTGGCGGCTACAACTACTCATCAGGGTCACTTGCATTTGAGCAAAGTACTCACCTTCTACGATGCTGGCTTCGGGCAAGGTAGCCTCCATGGCCGGAGCCTCGTACTCCGCTTGAGGGGCGGGAGCGGACTCCTCAGCGGGCGGCGCGGTTTCCTCTTCCGCCACCACTGTGGCGGGTTCATCTCCCTTCCAGGTCAAGTCCATCGATTTCCTGAAGAGTACACAAGCTGGTCGTCAACCTAGTATGACTACGACATCCAATGTACTACTCGGGAAGGATCAACACTTACAAGCTCGACCGGACTACCGTCACTGTTGGGGTGCCGAGGATACTGGCGATGTCGACCAGTCCTGCCTCGGCAGGCACCTCCTCCTAAGCCTCGCAGCCGCCGCTGCCTCTTCGGCGGCGGCGGCCAGCCGATTCGCCCGTGCTCCCCTCAGCAACAGGGGGCTTGCGCTCCAACTACGCTAAGAGCTCTTCTACGGTGGGGGCTGGGCTACAACTACCTGTGATAAACCCACCCGAGATAATTCCGTACTATCGCCTAAACCACTCCATTTGGTCATTAAGCGATAATAAGGAAGCATCCCGTTGAGTATTGCCGGGTTTACATCCGGTAAATCACTTGGAATCACAGAGAGGATCGAACGAATGCATTAAAACTCCCGCGAAGGAGAGTCCAGAGTGCCTTACAAATTATTCATCACATCCCCATAGGGGTCATTATTACAAACATAGTTCTTTGACATGAAAGTAAATGGTTCAGAGTTTATTGAAAACAGCGGAAGATAACTAAACGATTCGATCACATCATAGGAGGCCTATCCATGATGCAATCACTCTTCGTCATCCACCCATTCCAGCTCCCAGCCGGGTGGAAGTTCTCCGGGCCACACATCAGATGCATTACCTGGAACAACATTCATAAAGTAAGGCTGAGTATACTAATACTCGACAAGACTTACCCGTCTAAAAGAAATGACTTTACCTCTAATCATGCGAGGCTTTTGGCTAGTGGGTTTGTTTGCCAAAAAGCTGCTGAGTAGTGAATCCTTACTTTCCATATTTTAGCTCAAGTTCTAGTTGACGTAATTATTACTAAATAAGCAACTATTACAACCAAAGTTGTACAAGTAATTAATCAAAGTAATAATCTTCACAAAGTTCCATCATAAAGGGATATCATGGCCAGTCGGGTAAGTAGTCTCAGATAACGGTGAGAGGCCGACAATCGATTGATTCATAACCTTGCAAGGTGGACCTAAACACATGGGAGGTGCCCTCACTAAGAGTTCACCAACCAGGCGGTTCAAGTCATTCTTCGGATTGGGGATAATAGCTCACAGTCTTAAGTACAAGGTTTATCTGGGTTACGCCACAAAGGTCACCCAGCCTCACGCATGCACTCGGGTGGCGAGCCCGGGGCCGCAACCCTAAGAGTAGTGATAGTAAAACCCCGTACCGCCTCATTTAGGCACTAGGCTTACCGTGCCCATTTCCGACAAGTGTTTAGTAATTTCAAACACTTAACCAACGAAGCCATTGGACCGGAGCCCAAATCCCATGCTCTTACAACATGAGCAATCCATTAATTTATATGGTGATTCCAGAAAGGAGATCCTATTCTCGCGAGTGACAAACATCACTCGACTTGTACCGAATCCTTAGAGCACAGCAACTAGTGACCTAACATGCTAGTAAAAGATCATAGGTACTTATGGATCATGCAACTAGGGTTTCATTTCAACTCTTGAACGTAAATGCACATACAATAACAAGAAGTAAATTCAGAGGTTTAAAGAAACACTAGGGTTAATGAATAAACCGGGGCTTGCCTTCGTCAGCACAAGCAGACACACAAATTTCCGGACTTTGGCCCGGGTCTTGCTCTATGGTCATGTAGTGCACATCTCCTCCTGCTCCCTCGTCCTCGTCAGCCGCCACCAGCGTATAGCTACCGTCGGGGACTTCTACACGGGGGATGCAATGCAGTGATTAGGAGTGTAATTATTTTAAATTAATTCCAAAAATAGTAGCAAACAGCTGCAAGGAGTATATGGATGGCCATTTTCACCTTAACGAGAGTATTTAAAAATTTTTCCTTTTACGAGAATAATCAAAAGCCTATTTATCCTCTTCTTTAATGTGATTGTGCGCACATCTATTAAAGGAACATTTACTTAAAAACAAACAGCAAGGAATTCATTCTCCAAGCACCATTTTACTTTTCCTAAAACTTCTTCTTAAGTCATGCACTAGAGAGTGACTTTTCTCTATTTTCCCTTTTCTAGATTATTCTAGTTTGACCTCTTATGCATAACCAAAACATAACAAAACTGATCCAGCCACCCCACTGGTCCTTTTGACCTGGAGGCATACTTGGACAACAAGAAAAGGGTTTTAGCACCATTGAATTGAATACACTAGAATAGGAGCATTCCTATTCAGCATAAAACGGAATAATGCACAACAAAATAAATAGGACAGAATTGATTCTCATCTTTCTCCTACACATACTCTGGTCCAAAACAAGATGAAAGAACTAACAAACACACATATAGCCTTTATGAAACAGGCTCCTCATATTTATATTCAAAAACATGCATAAATGAGGAAATATTATTTCTAACCGAGATAAAATCATGGTAAATTCACCAAAGGTACTTTTTAACACAACAAGACTATAGCCAGAAGTTGGGATCAAAAATAATTATATAACCAGCTACAAATATCATCTAAGCAGATTTACCAATATCACAAAATACTTTATTCAGGAAGATCCCTTCAGCAACTTTGTGCAAATTTTGGCACAGAGTCTAGGCATACTAGTTACCACAACATATCCAAAATCCTGCTCAAGAGCTTGGGTGGATTTTGCAAAAACACCAAACTAAGTATTTCACATTCCTATTGTTCAAGCAAAAACTAAAACTCAAAAGTATATGCCCATTTGGACAAAGTTGTAGTTCTTGTTACACTGATGAAGGACCGATACGGCGAACCAGAGAGGGGGGGAGTGAATGGGAGCCGATAAAAATTCTTCTCGATGGAGATGAAAACTCCAACAAGACGAACACGGCTTCCAACACACGTCTCCGACTCACTACCCAAGTTGGCCAAGCCCACGTAGCCACTGGAGTGCCACTGGACCTAGGAACCAACACACACAGCCTTCCGACTCGAGAACGCAGCGGAACAACAAACCTCGAGTCTACGAGACCCACGGTCGGACGGGGTGAGCACCACCGGTCGGGACCGGTCCCCGCCGGTGAAACCGAGCAACTTTCACTAAGTGGCTCTACACCGGTCGACCGGTGAGACACACCGGTCGGACCGATGGCGACACGAAAGCCCCCAAGGCACCAAACAAAGCCAACCGACCACCAAACGGACCCAAACTCGAAACGGCGGCAACACGGGACAACAACGAACACACCAAGACGTTCACCCGAGCAAAAACCCAACGGGGCTCGCACCGGTCGGACCGGTCAAGAGCACCGGTCGTACCGGTGTAGCATCGGGCGGCTCGGGATGAACAGACCCGCGGGTCAAATCCCCCAAATCCAAATCCCGATCTCTCGAATCACTCCACGGACTTGAACAAGACTTTGGGGATATCAGGAACACCTCATGAGGAGTCCATAGCCACGTTTAATCCCACCAAATCTCGTCCAAAAAGGAGGAATCGAAGAAATCCCGCCGAAAGCACTTCCAACCCAAGAACTCAAGAAATCCCAAAACCGAGCACCTTTTCTCACGGATTTGGGAGGGGAATCACAGCCCAAAGAACCACGGAGGGTTCCCACAAATTCCCCCCATTAAATCCCCAAGAGAAAAGTCCCGAAAACAACCCAAAGAAATCACCGAGAGAGGGCTCCGAAAATCACCACCAAGAACAACCGGGGAAAACACATCCAAACCTTGAGGAACCACGCCGAATCATCTATAAATGAAACAAAGGTTCGTACAAGATCTAGCAAGCCGCCCGATCATCCATCCCTCTCTACAAGATCTCTCCGTGAAGCTCTCTTGCTAGTCCTAAGGAAAACCTAAGGAAAATAGGTGGAAAAAATAGGAAAACTAATGAGCTAGGGTTCCAAGAGTTGGCTGCCATCTCTCACCTCTTGGGTTATATGGAGGCAACCGAATGTCCAAAATACCCTTCTCTACTAACTAGGGATACAAGCCCCTCAAGGGCGGATTTGGAATTCTTGATGTCTTCACCATCGGACGGATGCCCGGCGACCGCACCCTGCGTAGCCTCAACGCAAGCCATGCGATCCCGACGCGTGTCCTCCGCTTCGAAGATTCCGGACTGCGTCGTCGCACACCGGTCAGACCGGTGCTCCTCACCGGTCAGACCGGTCCCCACCGGTCAGACCGGTCAGACCCACCGGTCAGACCGGTCTGGTGCTGCTGCACCTCCGTCTTCGGTTCTCCGGTCTTGGCTTTGTGGATCAACCAAGGAACCCGGTGGTTTTACGGTGAACCACCGGAAACCCCGCGAACTCGGTGTAGCCTCCGCCAATCTCCACTCATGACTTGGCTCCCACGTAGTCCCGGCTCGACCTTGGTTTTGAGGCTCAACCAAGAAACCGTCCACGACTTCATCTTCTTCGTTCATGCCACCATGCGGCCCGCACTTGTCCCCGCCGGCCACCGGGTCCCTCGAACGAAGCCTACTTGTCTTCTCCACACCCGGAGGCCTCACCGGCGACGACCTTTCGCGCTTGTTCTTCACCCGCACCAACACCCGGTCAAGCCGCAACCTCGCACCCGCAATACTTAGCCATGAATCGGTCCACACAATGTTGTCAATCACTCATCACACAAGGAAGCGACCATCCACCGGTCCTCGAACCACACATGGTCCTCAATCTCCCCCTTGATGAGTGCATTGACAACACCCACACGAAAGTAACAAGAGAGAAAAGAAAAGAAAAAGAAACGAACAAAAAGAAACTCGAACAAGGGATCGAAAGCCAAACAAAGGCAAAGAGCAAGATCACTTGAAGAAGACAAGTCTCGGACCCCTTAGGCAAGGGCAACGGCTCGACACATCCGAGACAAAACAAAGCTCAAGCAAAGAGCGCAAACCACCGAAACAAAGCTCGAAAAACCACAAAGAGCTCCCCCTGAACCAATGCACCTCCCCCTGGACGAATGCATGCAAGACACCACTTGAAACAGGACAGCTGCAGCACTTTCAGCTCACACCGGTCAGACCGGTCATCACCACCGGTCAGACCGGTGCCTAACATGTGTACAGGACCAGCACTCACACCGATCAGACCGGTGCTCTTCACCGGTCAGACCGGTGTACAACAGAGCCCAGAAATGGCTCGAAACCACCTGAAAACCTTCTAAATGCATCCGGTAAGCCATTTCAAGCTCAAACTTATCCCCATTGTTGGCAATGCATGAATCAAGCCAAAAATGCAAAACTTTCAACCTAGAGCTTCTCAAATATACAAAATTCAACAAAGAATGCTACACATGTCCAAATGAGCAAGTTAGATACTCTACGGCTTCGTATCGATCTCAACTACATGATCACCAAGTTTCACAACCATTGGACGAAGCTAAGATGGATTTTGGCAATTTTGCGAAAAACTTGCCTCTCATGAGCAAAGTCCTAAACATGATCAAAGCATATCAAAATGGCAAAGCCACACAAACTTCATGCTAGGACAGCCATTCTAATCATAAGACCATCACGAACACCCACAAGCACCTCATGTCATGTCAAAGCCACCGAGCCATGTGCCTACTTCTATGTATGAGACTTCTCATTGGTAGGCATCATGCAACGGTTTAGCACCCAAAGCAAATTAAATTCAGCACATATGACATGGGAGCATATTTTCCAAGCATTTTTCATTTCATTTTCAGATTTGTAAATGGTACATGAAATGTCTTTGCGACAAAAAGGAACTTATGCTCCTCCACAAGATAAATCTAGAGGGCTAAACATTCATGATGGCAAATGAGCCTTTGGCCCCATATGATCAATAAACTAGCTATCCAACCACAAATTAAGCATAACAAAGCCACAAAAACATGTCAAGAGCATGTAAATGCATTTACACATGAGAGATCATACATGTGACATTTTTCAAAAGCATAGCTATCAACCATGGATTATTCATCAAGATCATCAAGAGCTAAGCCAAACTAACCATAGCATACCAAACAAGCTCACAAAGACATATATATCATTCCATGGTGAACAATGTATATGAGAGAAGCTTTTCCTAACCAATGCATATGATACAAAAAGCATGCAATCTAAGATACAAGGATGCCTATACATCATGCTACATATGCCATGCCAAATGCAAGAAATGCACAAAGGAAAGCTATACATATGCTACAAAGGAGCTCCCACACACAAAGCTCACAAACCACCGGCTCCACGAGGGGAGTCAAAAAGGGCTCGACACCACCGGCAAAAGAGCAAAGGAGCACAAAACTCACAAGCTCCCCCTAAACACATGCACTAGGGCCAAAGAGCATACAAAGCTCACCCTACACACATGAGATAGAGAAGGAGCAAAAGAAACCAAGTGCCTTGACCAAGGCCACACACTCGAAGGTCACAAGTACACTTACCTTTATCATTTCTTCACAATTCACTCATCCTTGTCCACCATCCCCGAAAGTGATGCACCTACATGTCACCACTGGGATATGAAGCCGAAGAACCACCCCCAGTATCAACCAAATGTTCTCCGGGTCGTCCACCTGCAACTCAAAACCAAGAGCGAGGGCGAGAAAACGACTCAACACTGGGGTTAGTTCCAAACGTGTGAAACCAGTGCCTAGCCATTTGCTCGAAAGTGGGGTTAGCACAAACCAAACCACCTTTCCTACCAAAGCTACCTCCATGAACACCACTACGGTAACCATCATGAGGGAACCAACCCTCTTCGCCTGGAGGAGGACCAAAACCACGAAAGAAAGCCCGTGGACCATCCCTCCTCTCCTTCTCAAAGCCATGACTCCTCCCATCCCCGTAGTGAGCTCGAGGGGGAGAATGCCTAGCAAACTGACCTCCTGCAAACTTTCCAGACCAATCACCAGAACCACGACCTACGAAACAACCCTCGCACCGTACGAGCACGAAACCCAAACCGCTGCTGTCCGGTGCCGCACCGGTCCGACCGGTGCTCCACACCGTCCGACCGGTGTAGCACAGGCGACGGCACCTCCAACGACCTTCCGCTCTCCCCAAGCCCGAACCGACCTCACACTCACCTTGGCCCCGGGCAAGCGCACACGAGGCTCAAGTACACCATCGGAAGGGTGGTACTTGTCCTTGATAGCCCACTCCTTCGCCATTCTCTCCTCACGCTTCCTCTTGAAGCAAAATGCTCTCTTGTGACCATCTTTTCCACAAAACTCACAATGGAAACGGATCGATGCGGGCTTAGGCTTGGGATGAGGCTCTTCACAAGGCTTCTCACTTGGTTTCTCACTAGGCGTTTCACTTGCCTTCTCACTCGGTTTTTCTCTTGGTTGGTTTGGCTTGGAGGTAAACTTGTCTTTGGGTGTGGGTTGTGGTGGAACCGAAACATTCCCAAATTTCCTTTCTCTCTCCCCCCTGCCCTCACCAACCTTATCCAAACCCAAAGCCCAACCGTCAAAGCGCTTACGGCTAGCAATCATCATACCAAGGCGAGGTTCTTGACTCGATAACCAACTCGGCGCTTCACGCAACTTATCATTCTCATCTTGCAAGTGACCAACACATTTTGCAAGATCCAAATTCTTCATAGCATGCAACTCACATGTAGAGAAAGAAGTAGGAATAGGCACTTTCAAATCAGCCTCAAGCGAAACAATGCGAGAATGGAGCTCAGCAATTTTCTCATGCAAACTAGGGCAAGAAGTGCAAGCACCAAGCAAAGTGGGTCTAGATTGTAGCTCGGCCAACTCAACCCTAAGCACATCTAGTTCCTCACACTTGGAGGCATACTTCTCCCTAAGATCGGTCAAGTCGGCTAGGAAAGCGAGCAATCGGCACAATCATGTTCACTCGGTTCTCGTGGAGCCTCTCGAACCGCCTCGTCAGGAGCGCCAGCTCGTCCTCTCCAAGCTCGTCGAACTCCTCATCTGGCGTAGACATCAAAGAGGAGAAAGAGAACATCCTGGTGGATGGATTAGTGTTAGCCTTTCCATTCGAACCACCAACGAGGGCAAGACTATGGGAATCAGTCGGTCCCTTGAGCTTGGCAGTCATGCCCCTATCCACCTCAGCCGACTTGAGCTTCGAGAACAGCTCGTTCACCGTCGAGTATCATACCTCTCCGACTCGACTATGGCCTCGAACTTTCGCCCCATATCGTACGATCCAAAGAGTGTAAGAGCTTGACTGCTCCATCATGATCATCGTACGGGAGCACGTCCACATTCGCCCTCATGTTGTTCACCACCACCGTGAACCTGCGAAACAAGGCATCGATGGACTCACCGGGGAGATGAGTGAAGTTCTCGTACTCTCTGCGGTAGGTCGCATACATCCGTGCCCGAACACGGGCGTTCCCAACATGAGCCTCCTTCAACACCACCCAAATCCTACAAGCCAAGTGCTCGGTGTGCACCCGATCGAACTCGGGCGACACAAAGCACGAAACAAGTAGTCGACCGCCTTATTGTTGGAGTCGAATCGTCCCTCGATCCTGGAGCGAGGAAATCAACCGCCTGGACATAGCCTCGTGTCCACCGTGACATCCCAAAGGATGCGACCCTTTCCGCGGAGAAACACACCCATCTGCTTGCTCCACATCTGGTAGTTCTTGCCATCGAAGTGTGGAGGACCCGAACCCCGTTCCTGGTACGCCATCCTTGGATCTTAGGCGGTTAGAGTCAATAAAGACCCGAACCGGCTGCGATACCATTTGAAGGACCGATACGACGAACCGAGAGATGGGGGGAGTGAATGGGAGCCGATAAAAATTCTTCTCGATGGAGATGAAAACTCCAACAAGACGAACACGGCTTCCAACACACGTCTCCGACTCACTACCCAAGTTGGCCAAGCCCACGTAGCCACCGGAGTGCCACCGGACCTAGGAACCAACACACACGGCCTTCCGACTCGAGAACGCGGCGGAACAACAAACCTCGAGTCTACGGACCCACACCGGTCGGATCGGTGAGCACCACCGGTCGGACCGGTCCCCGCTGGTGAACCGAGCAACTTTCACTAAGTGGCTCTACACCCGTCGGACCGGTGAGACACACCGGTCGGACCGATGGCGCACCGAAAGCCCCCCAAGGCACCAAACAGGCCAACCGACCACCAAACGGACCCAAACTCGAAACGGCAGCAACACGGGACAACAACGAACACACCAAGACGTTCACCCGAGCAAAAACCCAACAGGGCTCGCACCGGTCAGACCGGTCAAGAGCACCGGTCAGACTGGTGTAGCCTGGGCAGCTCGGGATGAACAGCACCCGCGGGTCAAATCCCCCAAATCCAAATCCCGATCTCTCGAATCACTCCACAGACTTGAACAAGACTTTGGGGATATCAGGAACACCTCATGAGGAGTCCATAGCCAAGTTTAATCCCACCAAATCTCGTCCAAAAAGGAGGAATCGAAGAAATCCCGCCGAAAGCACTTCCAACCCAAGAACTCAAGAAATCCCAAAATCGAGCACCTTTTCTCACGGATTTGGGAGGGGAATCACAGCCCAAAGAACCACGAAGGGTTCCCACAAATTTCCCCCATCAAATCCCCAAGAGAAAAGTCCGAAAACAACCCAAAGAAATCACCGAGAGAGGGCTCCGAAAATCACCACCAAGAACAACCGGGGAAAACACATCCAAACCTTGAGGAACCACGCCGAATCATCTATACATGAAACAAAGGTTCGTACAAGATCTAGCAAGCCGCCCGATCATCCATCCCTCTCTACAAGATCTCTCCGTGAAGCTCTCTTGCTAGTCCTAAGGAAAACCTAAGGAAAATAGGTGGAAAAAATAGTAAAACTAATGAGCTAGGGTTCCAAGAGTTGGCTGCCATCCTCTCACCTCTTGGGTTATATGGAGGCAACCAAATGTCCAAAATACCCTTCTCTACTAACTAGGGATACAAGCCCCTCAAGGGCGGATTTGGAATTCTTGATGTCTTCACCATCGGACGGATGCCCGGCGATCGCACCCTGCGTAGCCTCGACGCAAGCCATGCGATCCCGACGCGTGTCCTCCGCTTCGAAGATTCGGGTCGCGTCGTCGCACACCGGTCAGACCGGTGCTCCTCATCGGTCAGACCGGTCCCCACCGGTCAGACCGGTCAGACCCACCGGTTAGACCGGTGCGGTGCTTTCGCCGCACCTCCGTCTTCGGTTCTCCGGTCTTGGCTTTGTGGATCAACCAAGGAACCCAGTGGTTTTCTGGTGAACCACCGGAAACCCCGCGAACTCGGTGTAGCCTCCGCCAATCTCCACTCATGACTTGGCTCCCACGTAGTACCGGCTCGACCTTGGTTTTGAGGCTCAACCAAGAAACCGTCCACGATTTCATCTTCTTGTTCATGCCACCATGCGGCCCGCACTTGACCCCGCCGGCCACCGGGTCCCTCGAACGAAGCCTACATGTCTTCTCCACACCCGGAGGCCTCACCGGCGATGACCTTTCGCGCTTGTTCTTCACCTGCACCAACACCAGTCAAGCCGCAACCTGCACCTGCAATACTTAGCCAAGAATCAGTCCACACAACGTTTTCAATCACTCATCACACAAGGAAGCGACCATCCACCGGTCCACGAACCATACATGGTCCTCAACTGAGCTCAGCAAAATTGGTTTTGCTATTTTTGTATTTTTCTACGATTTTTAATCAATTTTACAAGGTGCTGGACTAATTCACAAAACAAGGAAGAATCTTCTTGCACTGGGGACCCTAACACTTTTGAAATCTTCACAGATATACCCTCGGTCCCTCCCACTCGGGCCCGACGGTGGGAACCAGCTCGCCGGCGGTGAGCTGGGGCTCTGCCATGCAAACATGCGACAGGGATCGTCGATTGGACTCACCTGTGACCGATTGGTGGCGGTGGATCGACCAGGGAAGGCTTCGGCGAGCGGCGGCGGCGGAGCAGCGACAACTCGCCCGCGGGAAGCTAGAAGGCGGTGAGGAAAAGGCATGGGCTCAACCACGTGTTGCGCGGGGAGCTTCCATGTGACCCAGAGAAGGTGCTAGGCTGGTCGCGGGGCTTGGAGAAGCGGAGGATGAGCGAGCTCGATGGCGGCTGTTCGGCGGCGGCCGCGGGAACTCGGGTTCCGGCGAATGGGTGGCTCGGCTTGAACAGCAAGTAGCTCGGGGAGGTGTTGTGGTACACAGGGAAGGGCTGAAGCTCTTGGGTGCGTGAGGAAAGCGACTGGAATATGGTGCTCACCGAGCGGCGGCAATGGCGGACGGCGGCGGCTCGGGTAGGAACGCGTGCGCGCGAGGGACGGCCGGAGCTTGCTTATAAGCGTTTGGGAAGGTCAGTTGGGGTAGGTAGGAACGCGCCGGTGCCACTAGCACGCGTAGGGAGGCCGAGGGCATGGCCGGCGACGTGCGCCGCTCCGGCGGCCAATGGCACGCCGCGGGCGCGTGCGGCCGGCCGGCGGATCGGGCGCCACCCCGGCCCGGCCACTTGCCACGGACGGCACACACGAGTGCTCGCCGACCGCGCGCGTGATCGGCGGTCACACGGCGCCTCGGCGTGCGCGCCCGAAGCGGGTACGGTGCATACGACGGTGGTCGACGTGGCCGCGCACGACGTCGCGCCCGAACGCGCTCCGGCGTCCTCGGTGTCAAATGTATTTCACTGGTCTGTTTTCAAAATTGTTTTTCTCCAATTTTTCAAACTAAACTGTACCTTAGTGTCTGAAGCAAAGTTGGAGATTAGGGATCCCTCTACAACTTTCACAAAGACTTGTAGGGGTTTTGTTCAAGCAATGGAGCAGGAACACCATGCCAACACAGCCAAAAACTCGGCGCCTATGAATAGGAACAGGACACCTTCCAAGGCCTGTTTCACCAAGAATTCCTCCAAATTTCAAATGCCAATCAACAGCAAAGTTGTGTGCCTCAACATTCTGCACATTTTTCTCTTTGGGTGGTTTTGAAGTGTTTAAGGAAATTTTGGAGAACGTGCCAAAGTTCTAGAATGGCATCAAGGGGTTAAGGGGATCAAAGGGGTTTGAGCTAGGGCTTTGACCAAGGGTTGACCTAATGACCTATTGTCACTAAGAAAAAAACACGGGGTGTTACAGCCTACCCCCCTTAACGGGAATCTCGTCCCGAGATTCGAATCAAGAGCACGTGAGGATAGTTCACTTACGAGCTTGACTCGGAAGAAAGTCAGGGTACTTGGAGTTGAGAAATTGCTCGGTCTCCCATGTAGCTTCTTCTTCTGTGTGGTGACTCCATTGTACCTTGTACATCTTCACCTTTTGTCTCCTAGTTTGCCTATCTTTATGATCCAATACCCTCATTGGATATTCTGCCAGCGATAGATCTGTTTCTATTTCCGCATTGGTCTCTTCAATGATTTGTGCCTCTGGGACTTGCTAACACTTCTTCAATTGCGAGACGTGAAACACGTCGTGCACTGCAGACAATTGGTCGGGGAGTCGAATATGGTAAGCAACCGTACAAAACTTCTCGGTGACTTCATATACTCCAAAGCGTTGTACGCCTTTGGTCGGAGATACCTTTAGGTATACATAATTACCAACTTCAAACTCTCGGGGAGCTTTGGCCTTATCATGGTAGCTCTTTTGCCTCATCTGAGCTGCTCTCAGATCTTCTCTAATAACACTTACTTTTTCTTCGGCTTATTGCACCAACTTAGGACCAAACAAGGTTCGTTCTCCCGCTTGTGACCAATTCAGAGGGGTACGACACCTTCTTCCATACAAGGCTTCAAATGGGGCCATCTTCAAACTAGCTTGATAGCTATTGTTGTAAGCAAACTCTGCTAGAGCTAGGCATTTGTCCCATGATTTGTCAAAATGAATGACACAAGCCCTCAACATATCTTCTACTACTTGATTTACTCTTTCTGTCTGACCATCAGTCTGAGGATGATAACTGGAGCTATGGATTAGCTTGGTTCCCAAAGATTCGTGCACCCGTGCCCAAAATCGAGCAACAAATTGATTGCCACGATCTGACAAGATAGTCTTGGGAACACCATGTAAGCGCACTATGAGATCAATATAGATTTCCACGTAGCGCTCAGCTGAATAGGTGGTGTGGACGGGGATAAAATGAGCGGTCTTGGTAAGCCGGTCCACTATGACCCAAATGGAATCATGCTTCCGAGGCGTGAGAGATAAATCGACAATGAAATCCATTATGATATCGTCCCACTTCCATGCAGGGATAGTTAATGGTTGCATTTGACCTGCGGTTTTTAGATGACTAGCCTTGATTCTTTGGCATGTGTCACAACTGGACACATACTCGGCTATTTCACCCTTCATCTTCGACCACCAAAAATTTTCCCTAAGATCTCGGTACATTTTGGTACTTCCGGGGTGAATGGTGTATTTAGAGAGATGAGCCTCATCTAAAATCTCCTTCTTTAAGTCTTGATTCCGAGGTACCACTAATCTTTGTCCGAACCAAACAATTCCCTTGTCATCCTTTCGGAAACAATCATACTTGGGGTCTCCTTCTCCTAATTTTTGGTTGATTTTCTGAACCTCTTCTTCAATGAGTTGAGCTACAACAATTCTCTCATGGAGAGGGGATTCGATCGAAACAGCATGAAGCTTGCCATGTTCGACCACTTCTAAGAGAAGCTTCCTCATTTCTTCACATAAAGCTTCATTCTTCGGCTCTAACGTTACATAGTTGCATTGCTTGCGGCTAAGCGCATCTGCAACCACGTTAGCCTTACCGGGATGATATAGACTTCTAAATCATAATTTTTGATTAATTCCAACCATCTTCATTGCCTCATATTCAAGTCAGATTGAGTGAAAATATACTTGAGACTCTTGTGGTCCGTGTAGATATTGTAGTGATTACCCATCAAGTAGTGTCGCCAAAGCTTCAAGGCATGCACAACTGCTGCTAACTCAAGGTCATGAGTCAGATAGTTCTTCTCATGAGGTCGAAGTGCCCGTGAGGAATAGGCAATGACTCGGTTTTCTTGCATAAGCACACAACCAAGGTCAGTGCCCGAAGCGTCACAAAACACCTCAAATGGTTTGGACATATCCGGTTGAGTCAATACGGGAGCTGAGGTTAAGTTTTTCCTCAAGGTGTGAAAAGCTTGGTCACACTCCTCGCTCCACACAAACTTGACACCCTTCTTCAGAAGTTCAGTCATGGGTTTAGCTATTCTAGAGAAATCCGGGATAAACCGACGATAATAGCCTGCTAAACCCAGAAAGCTACGGATTTGGTGTACTGATTTGGGTGGCTTCCAATCCATGACCTCCTACACTTTGCTAGGATCCACGGAGATACCATCCTTGGAAATAGTGTGACCCAAAAACTTCACGCCATCCAGCCAGAATTCACATTTAGAGAATTTGGCATATAGTTTGTGATCTCTCAATCACTGCAAAACAATACGAAGATGCTTTGCATGCTCGGCTTCGCTTTTGGAATATATGAGAATATCATCAATGAAGACCACTACGAACTTGTCCCGTTCATTCATGAAAACTGAGTTCATAAGGTACATGAAACAAGCAGGTGCATTGGTGAGACCAAAAGACATCACAAGGAATTCATAGAGACCATATCTGGTGGAAAAGGCTGTCTTTGGTACGTCGCTTGCTCGAATTTTGATTTGATGATAGCCAGATCGAAGATCAATCTTAGAAAAGACTTTGGCACCAGCCAATTGATCAAAAAGAACATCAATGCGGGGCAACGGATATTTATTCTTAATTGTCACCGCATTGAGTGGACGATAGTCAACGCACATTCGCAAACTACCATATTTCTTTTTCACAAACAGAGCGGGGCTTCCCCAAGTAGAAGAACTTGGGCGGATATATCCCTTATCAAGCAATTCTTGCAACTGAACTTTCAACTTTGCCAGTTCTTTGGGTGGCATTCGGTAGGGCCTTTTAGATATTGGTGCGGTACCTGGATGAAGTTCTATGACAAATTCGACGTCCCTGTCTGGTGGCATACCAGGCAAGTCGTCGGGAAAAACGTCGGGATACTCGCACAACACTGGAATATCTTCTAGTTGGGTGGCTACGGCAAAGCAAGATAATATGACCACTGGTAGGGGAATGGATTTCTATCATTCTAGTGGCGATGTCCAAAACCACTTGGTGTTGGGTCAACCAATTCATTCCTAGAATCACATCTAGACCTCCCAATCCCAAACGAATTAGGTTGGTTAAGAAGGTTTTGCTGCCGAGCTGCAAAGGAACGGCTTCGGTTATAGTGTTGGAGAGGATTCTTCCTCCCGCCGTGGCTACGACGAAAAAATCTTTGGTATGACAAGAAGGTAAGCCCAACTTACTCACTAGGCTATCACTGATGAAACTATGAGTCGCTCCAGAATCAAACAATATTCTAATAGGGTGATCACGGATAGAGAATGTACCCGTCAGCACTACTGCTCCCTCTGGAACGTCAGCCAGGGTGGTGAAGTTGAGTTTACCCTACTTGACTTGCACCACGGGCTTCTTGACTTGGTTCCCATGACAGAAGCATGAGCTTTCGCCCTGTTTGTTTTTCCTGGGCTTAGGGCACTCATTGGCATAGTGCCCAGGTTGTCCACAATTATAGCAGCGGCGATCCTTGGTAGCACTGTTGTTGTTGTTGTTATTAGTCGGGGGTGCACTAGGCTTGAATGGCTGCTGCTGCGCCTTACGGAACTGAAAGTTCCCAGATGGCTTGTTCTGAGACGGGGTCACCCTCCAGTGTCCAGTTGTAGATGACTGGGGAGGACCCTGAGTACCTTTCTTGATGAAACAGAATTTTTTTCCCGACCCACCAGTAGTGGTGAATCCGGCCTGCCTCTTTCTATCCCTTTGGGATTTGGACATGGCATCTTCTTGAGATATGGCCTTGTTCACAAGGTCCTGATAGTTGTTAGGCTCATAAAGATTAAGCCTCTCATAGAGATCCCCGTGTAGCCCATCACGGAAACGCTCTATCGTCTTAGCATCATTGTCAACATGATGCCCACCATACTGACACAAGGTGTTGAATTTCTTTGCATACTCATACACCGTGTCAGATCCTTGCTTTCTTCGACACAAGGTGTTGAATTTCTTTGCATACTCATACACCGTGTCAGATCCTTGCTTTAAAGCAAGCAACTCCTTCATCTTCCTATTCATGAGACCCTTAGGAATGTGATGTTCCTTGAAGGCCTGCTTGAAATCAGCCCATGTGATCCGGTGTCCCGGCGAGAATCATGGTCTTGAAGTTCTCCCACCATATCAATGGTGCACCACGAAAAGCCGGAGAGCGGCGAAGTTGGCCTTTCGCTCCTCGGAGCGGGGCAAGGTGAACACGAGAGAACTTGGCTTCAATAGCCTTGATCCATGCATCGGCGGCCCGGTGGCTCTTTGGCCTCTTCAAAAGTCGGGGGCTTCATGGCATAGAAATGCTCATATTTTGTGACTCGAGGCTGGCCGTCGATGTTTTCCCCACGAGGGTTATTCCGCAGTGGCCGATCAAGGCGCTCATCGCGTCTGCAAGAGCTGCCTCATCACCTCGGTTTGGGTGACCATAAACTGCTCCTGGATGGTCATGTTGGGAGGAGGAGGCGGAGCGTCACTCCCGCTTGCACCAAAGCCATTGGGAGAAGCACGAGTTTGTCCCACCATCTGAAATCCATGAGATTTTCATTAGTCACATATTCGCATGCTTGTTCAGCTATCCACAAGAAGAATATGCAGAATGAAACTCATAGCATCAATTTGGTGAAAACCGGACAGCATAGTGGAGTTATTAGAAAATTCATAACTCTCTGCCCGTCATAGCAAAAACTCCCATTTTTGGTCAACAAGTGCAAAATTTCCCGAGCTCCAACATTGGTATTCAACCTGAGGTCTAAACCCAACGTTAACATGCCCAAAAAATTCCAACACCGGGGTTCTGCCTAGCTGTTTTTGCTATAGGCCGAATTGCACCATTTTCGCTATCATTCTCGGTACGCTTATATAATGGTGGTGAATTTCGGTGACCATGATCTCCACAACATAACACACAAGGTTGGTATTTAACACAAAGCGAGATTTTGATCACAACAATCCTGAATTATTCATCAAACATGGCAACACGAGATGTCCATATACGCATTACATGATGCGGAGTCTTGGAACCGCTTAGACACTTATGTACAACAAAAGGTCATCCAATATACTCTTTGAGCAGCCTCTACCCTTACACAAAAGCTAGCTGAGGAGGCTAAACTAAGAGTACATGATCATCCTCTAAAGACAACTGCTAAAACTACTAGTAACCTGCAGCGGAGCCAGTACTAGTGTCCGGAGAGTCAGGTGGTGGACCACCAGCACTGCCCTCGCTCAAGCCTGAAACTCCTTGTAGCTCGTCTGGGGCGGCAGGTGCTGCCGGTTGTGCGATCGGCGGCTGCTGACCCTGCTGGGCCATCGCCTGCCACACCTCTACCTCAATCTCCATCTCTGCTACCTGGTTCTGCATCTCCATCATGTTCTACACCAAGGCAAAACGTTGAGCCTCAGTGTGAGCGAGCTGCGCCTGAGTCATCTCAAGAGCGTGCTCTCGGGCAAACAACTGCTCCGTGAGCTCAGCACGCTCCTGGTGCCACTGAATGAGCTCGTCCTGAAGCGTAACGATCTCCTGCTGGTGGTGAGCAACACGGTCTGGCGCTCGTACTAAAGGTCAAGGGTAAGGATATCCCTCATCGCTGTGGAGTCCATCAACACAACGGAGAGCATACCCTGAGTGGATAGACGAAACACCTGCATGTTGTACACCACCTCCAAGAACCTTAGAAGCTGACGCACAACAACCACTTGAGGGTATGCCGTGAGTAACACGTCGGTGAGCGAGATACGCTCACGCCGAGCTGGGTCGAGTGGGTCCATGGCCGGAAACAAACCCAGCGCAGTAATCATCACCTCGTCCGGGTGCTGCTCACAGAAGGTGTAAAGAATCCGCATGGCCGCGGACTCAACTGACTCAACACCGCGGTGAGCGAAGAACACCATGCTCAAGTCCGCCCACCCCGGGTGCTTGGGGTGAGGAAGCACCGTAGCGGTCGTACGGGCGTAGGGAACACCCTGGTCCCAAAAAGAGACCTCCTCGTAGAGCGGCGGCGTAACGTAGCCCACCTCACTGAGAGTCTCCCACAAAATACGGGGAAAACCCTCCCAGTGAAGGGCATCGGTACGGATCGTACCATCTACGTCGATCTCGTAGATCGGTGGTTGCGCCATCTGTACAACAATTAGGAACTACACGTTAGATATCAATCGACATCAACGAGCAATAGGGTAAAAATCTGGTAGGTATGAACAAAAATTCATAACATAAAAACCAGGGCCCCAAAAATTCCCAATTTCTCACAGCAACTTAATGACATGATTATGCACACTTTTGGTATTCAAAGGTAAATCTAAATTGGCTTGGAACACGCTCGAAAATTTCTTTTGCGGAAGGGTGCTGTTCTGGAAAACAGCAGAACAGAGACTCGCTAAACTGAGCATAACTCTCTACAGAAAATTGCTAAAATCCTGGAAAATTCACAGTGGATGCTCAACTTCATAAGGAACAACTTTCCTAAAGGATGTCTATTCAGATTCCTTACAGATTTGACTACAAAAATTGAGAAATGACAGAGACAGAATCTGCCCGAATTTTTCTAATTTCAAAAGAGAGGAAAAAATCTTATCTATGATCAAGCAATTCACCCAAGATAAATTATTCAAGCAATTAAGGTTAAATTTTAGGTTCATCAAGATCTTAATCATGCATGCACACGCCTTATACGACCTTCCCACTAGATTCAAACACGTATTTAGTGCCGGTGGCAAGGTTATAATCGGCTCTCCTTATAATAACTAATCGGAGCTAATCGATTCGCACTTAACGACTTTCGAATGTTGTTAGTGTACCTGCAGAAAATGAACCTTTCGTGCTAGCACGTCACGAAAGCGTCCACATACAGTACCGTTCACTTATAGAAATGGTATCCATGCGTCAAGCCGCTGCATGGACAACATTCAACCTCGGAGACCCTCCTTTTGAATGGAGTGTATCCTTGCCTCGCATGATCGACATGCGCAATGCACACGTATGAGACACGTGGCGACACCACAACACATATCTAGACGCGAAGATGGGATCCGTGGAATGGATCGCTCCATCAACCGTCGCAATTCCCGTGATGCGGAACAGCACACGTATAAAACATGTGGCTCATCTAGTTTGGTTGTGCAATAAAGTAAGTCTGACATAAAGTAAAGTGCGGGAAGTTAGCAAAATAAACCATATATTCTTATGCCACCTTAAAGAACCTAAAAATTTCTCTCTAGGGCCTCTCGGTCTAGATCATCCCTTAACGATCCAACGGGTTTTCAAAATCCAATCAATCTTGGCAAGTTTTATTGTAAATCATGTGATTAATATTAATCTAATCACTCCGGTGCATTCGGTCGCTCTGATACCAGCTGTGACAACCCCACCCGAGATAATTCCGTACTATCGCCTAAACCACTCCATTTGGTCATTAAGCGATAATAAAGAAGCATCCCGTTGAGTATTGCCGGGTTTACACCCGGTAAATCACTTGGAAACACAGAGAGGATCGAACGAATGCATTAAAACTCCCACGAAGGAGAGTCTAGAGTGCCTTACAAATTATCCATCACATCCCCGTAAGGGACATTATTACAAACATAGTTCTTTGGCATGAAAGTAAATGGTTCAGAGTTTATTGAAAACAGCGGAAGATAGCTAAACGATCTGATCACATCATAGGAGGCATGTCCATGATGCAATCACTCTTCGTCATCCACCCATTCCAGCTCCCAGCCGGGTGGAAGTTCTCCGGGCCACACATCAGATGCATTATCTGGAACAACATTCATAAAGCAAGGCTAAGTATACTAATACTCAGCAAGACTTACCCTTCTAAAAGAAATGACTTTACCTCTAATCATGCAAGGCTTTTGGCTAGTGGGTTTGTTTGCCAAAAAGCTGCTGAGTAGTGAATCCTTACTTTCCATATTTTAGCTCAAGTTCTAGTTGAAGTAATTATTACTAAATAAGCAACTATTACAACCAAAGTTGTACAAGCAATTAATCAAAGTAATAATCTTCACAAAGTTCCATCATAAAGGGATATCATGGCCAGTCGGGTAAGTAGTTTCAGATAACTTTGAGAGGCCGACAATCGATTGACTCATAACCTTGCAAGGTGGACCTAAACACACGGGAGGTGCCCTCAATAAGAGTTCACCAACTAGGTGGTTCCCATCATTCTTCGGTTTGGGGTAATAGCTCACAGTCTTAAGTACAAGGTTTATCTGGGTTACGCCACAAAGGTCACCCAGCCTCACGCATGCACTCGGGTGGCGAGCCCGGGGCCGCAACCCTAAGACTAGTGATAGTAAAACCCTGTACCGCCTCATTTAGGTACTAGGCTTACCGTGCCCATTTCCGACAAGTGTTTAGTACTTTCAAACACTTAACCAACAAAGCCATTGGACCGGATCCCAAATCCCATGCTCTTACCACATGAGCAATCCATTAATTCATATGGTGATTCCAGAAAGGAGATCCTATTCTCATAGGTGACGAACATCACTCGACTTGTACCGGATTTTAGAGCACAACAATTAGCGACCAAACATGGTAGTAAAAGATCATAGGTACTTAAGGATCATGCAACTACGGTTTCATTTCAACTCCTAAATTCAGAGGTAACAAGAAGTAAATTCAGAGGTTTAAAGAAACACTGGGGTTAATGAATAAACCGGGGCTTGCCCTCGTCAGTACAAGCAGACACACAAATTTCCGGACTTTGGCCCGGGTCTTGCTCTACAGTCACGTAGTGCACGTCTCCTCCTGCTCCCTCGTCCTCGTCAGCCGGCACCAGCGCATAGCTACCGTCGGGGACTTCTACCTGGGGGATGCAATGCAGTGATTAGGAGTGTAATTATTTTAAATTAATTCCAAAAATAGTAGCAAACAGCTGCAAGGAGTATACGGTTGGCCATTTTCACCTTAACGAGATTATTTAAACATTTTTCCTTTTATGGGAATAATCAAAAGCCTATTTAGCCTCTTCTTTAATGTGATTGTGTGCATATCTATTAAAGGAACATTTACTTAAAAACAAACAGCAAGGAATTCATTCTCCAAGCACCATTTTACTTTTCCTAACACTTCTTCCTAAATCATGCACTAGAGAGTGACTTTTCTCTATTTTCTCTTTTCTAGATTATTCTAGTTTGAGCTCTTATGCATAACCAAAACATAACAAAACTGATCCAGGCACCCCCACTGGTCCTACTGACCAGGAGGCATACTTGGACAGCAAGAAAAGGGTTTTAGCACCATTGAATTTAATACACTAGAATAGGAACATTCATATTTAGCATAAAAGGGAATAATGCACAACAAAATAAATAGGACAGAATTGATTATCATCTTTCTCCTACACATACTCTGGTCCAAAACACACTGAAAGAACTAACAAACACACATATAGCCTTAATGAAACAGGCTCCTCATATTTATGATCAAAAACATGCATAAATAAGGAAATATTATTTCCAACAGAGATAAAATCATGGTAAATTCACCAAAGGTGCTTTTTAACACAACAAGACTATAGCCAGAAATAATTATATAACCAGCTACAAAAATCATCTAAGCAGATTTACCAATATCACAAAATAATTTATTCAGGAAGATCCCCTCAGCAACTTTGTGCAAATTTTGGCACAGAGTCTAGGCATACTAGTTACCACAACATATCCAAAATTCAGCTCAAGAGCTTGGGTGGATTTTGCAGAAACACCAAACTAAGTATTTCACATTCTTATTTTTCAAGCAACAACTAAAACTCAAAAGTATATACCCATTTGGACAAAGTTGTAGTTATTGTTACACAGAGCTCAGCAAAATTGGGTTGTTATTTTTCAATTTTTTATGATTTTTAATCAATTTTACAAGGTGTTGGACTAATTCACAAAACAAGGAAGAATCTTCTTGCACTGGGGACCCTAACACTTTTGAAATCTTCACAGATATACCCTCGGTCCCTCCCCCTTGGTCCCGACAGCGGAAACCAGCTCGCCGGCAGCGAGGTGGGGCTCGGCCACGCAAACATGCGACAGGGATCGTCGACTGGACTCACCTGTGACCGATTGGTGGCGGTGGATCGACCGGGGAAGGCTCTAGCGAGCGGCGGCGGCGGAGCAGTGGCGGCGCGCCCGCGGGAAGCTAGACGACGGTGAGGAAAAGGTTTGGGCTCAACCACATGCTGTGCGGGGAGCTTCCATGTGACCCAGAGAAGGTTCTAGGCTGGTCACGGGGCTTGGAGAAGCGGAGGAGGAGCAAGCTCGACGGCGACGGTGTGGCGGCGGCCGCGGGAACTCGGGTTCCGGCAAATGGGTGGCTCGGCTTGAACAACAAGCCGCTCGGGGATGTGTTGTGGTACACAGGGAAGGGCTGAAGCTCTTGGGTGCGTGAGAAAAGCGACTAGAATATGGTGCTGACCGAGCGGCGGCAATGGTGGACGGCGACGACTCGGGTAGGAACGCGTGCGCGCCAGGGACGGCCGGGGCTTGCTTATAAGCGTTCGGGAAGGTCGGTTGGGGTAGGTAGGAACGTGCCGGTGCCACTAGCACGTGTAGGGAGGCCGAGGGCATGGCCGGCGACGTGCGCCGCTCCGGCGGCCAATGGCACGCCGCGGGCGGTGCGCCGGCCGGCGGATCGGCCGCCACCCCGGCCCGGCCACTTGCCACGGACGGCACGCACGAGTGCTCACCGGCACCGCGCGGTGACCCGCCGGTCACACCGGAGCCTCGGCATGCGCGCCCGAAGCGGGTACGACGCGTACTGCGGTGGTCGACGTGGCCGCGCACGACGTCGCGCCCGAACGCGCTCCGGCGTCCTCGGTGTCAAATGCATTTCACTGATCTGTTTTCAATATTGTTTTTCTCCAATTTTTCAAACTAAACTGTACCTTAGCGTCTGAAGCAAAGTTGGAGATTAGGGATCCCTCTACAACTTTCACAAAGACTTGTAGGGGTTTTGTTCAAGCAATGGAGCAGGAACACCATGCCAACACGGCCAAAAAGCGGGCGCCCGTGAATAGGAACAAGGCACCTTCCAAGGCCTGTTTCACCAAGAATTCCTCCAAATTTCAAATGCCAATCAACAGCAAAGTTGTGTGCCTCAACATTCTGCACATTTTTCTCTTTGGGTGGTTTTGAAGTGTTTAAGGAAATTTTGGAGAACGTGCCAAAGTTCTAGAATGGCATCAAGGGGTTAAGGGGATAAAAGGGGTTTGAGCTAGGGCTTTGACCAAGGGTTCACCTAATGTCCTCAAGGTTAGGTAGAGAAGTGATTAAGTGGGTTATTAGCACAATTTGTCACTGAGCAAGAAACACGGGGTGTTACACTACCCCCAGCTGGCTCCCCCACTGTGTCCCAATCGCCTTCGTCACCCTAATCAATGGGGTCGGAAGGCGGCATCTCCTGCAAGCAAGGGAACTTTGTCGTCAACATCGAGACATAAGTACTCAACTACCTTATTCAAGACAGCTTACCTCCTGGGTTGTGGTCTCCGTGACCTTCAACTTTTTGGCCACGTGCTTGCGGGCCATGTTGCGCGGCTTCCTTGGTGGCGCAGGCAAACTAGCCTCCAGGCTAGTCGCCGGATCCTGAACGAGAGGAATGTGCGGCAATCCAGGGCAGCTGAATCTCGACTGTAGCTAGAAGCGCTCCTGGAGCGTTTCCTCATCATCGTCCTCCTCGAACGTGTCTTCGACGACAACTGTGTCGTCTCCTTCTCTAACCTCGTGCTGCTTCTTGGCCTTGGCCTTCCCTTCTTCTGGGACCTCGACAAGTTGAGGAGGCGACGCCGGCTCGGAGACGAACATCACCAAGTCATCCTGCAAGAAGCACAGTACGTCAGCACGACTACTCTTACGTAATGAGTACTCGACAAGAGGGTATGGCTACTGACCTCATTTGGTGGGCGCGCAGCGGAGTACTCGGGCACAGGGCACGGTGTGTACGCTGGCATGTCTTTGAAGATCCTGCCCAGCCTATCGAAGATGTCGTTGTCGTCGACTTCATCACCAGGCATCCGCGACGTGTCATCGTCGCCGGTGTACTGGTATCCTAGGGTGTCGCGGGCCATTAGTGGCTGCACCCTTCGCTTCATCAAGCTGAAGGCCACATGCTCGGCCCTCATCCCGGCTTCTCTCAAAGCCTTAATCTTCGCCAGCAGCTCGGGTAGCTGGATACCCTCATGCATCGTTGGCTCCGAGTTCCACCACGGACGGTGCTTGGGTTGCTTCCCGCTTGGCTTCGGTAGCTCTGGGTGGTGGTTGGTGACGTAGAACCACTTTGCTTTCCAATCCTGGTTGAAATCAATCAGCTTGTAGGAGAAGTACTGCTCCGCGGCGTCCTCCCTCATCTGGATCCCGGCTCCCCCCACTGCTCGGGGATTGTTGGCGCTGGACTGGGGCTTCACCCGGAAGAATTTCCGGAACAAGATCCAATGGGGCTTGATCCCCAAGAAGGCTTCGCGGAAGTGTACGAAGACTGAGGTGTGGAAGATACCGTTGGGGTTGAGGTTGAGGTACTCGATGCCGTAGTACCCCAGCAGTCCCTTGAAGAAGTCGCTGGCCGGGAGAGACAGTCCGCGCTCTGCGAACCGGGTGAACATCGGGATCTCGTCCGGGCTTTTCTCCATTGGGTATGGATCCCCTGCAGCGGCTCTCCACATATCAACCTCCTTCTCCCGCAAGAATCCACTATTGAGAAGGGCCAGCAGGTCTTCAGTATTGGCCTTGAATTTCTTCCACTCTCGATTTGGATCTGGCCGCGGCGGAGACACCGGTGGCGATGTCCCCGCAACAGATCCGGCAGCATCCTCACGAGCCCTCTTCTTCCCACCGGCGGCCTTCGAGATCTTCGATGGCGAGGGCTTCATTCTCCAAGTGCACGGCGTCTTCACGCGCATTCGCTTGGGGGCTACGGCGGTGGCTTCGTACGGCGGTGCGCTTGGATCTACAATCCTCTCAACGGCGACAGCTCGCACTGGCGGTGATTTCTGGCTCGATCTGCTAGGAATGGCTATGAATGCGTGGGGTGAAAAACACTAAGGGTTTTGGCTTCTATTTATAAGTCAACAGCGGCCCTCCAACGGCCGAATGGATAAGTCTGCGCTCGGCTGACTCAGCGGCGGCGCGTGACTCTTCAACTTCTACTAGTCGACGCGCCTCATCTCGGGGGCTCGGCTACTTTTACTCGACTTCCTGGGTAGCGACAAGGCTCAAGAGCAACTCTGGACACATTCTACAAAATGACCCTTCAATTCGAGAGGAAGTACTCGACTCAAGGCTCGGGGGCTCCATGCCACGTGTCCTTCGGTTTTTTCTCTCTGGATTTTTCGGGACTTTCTTGCCAAGACTTCAGATGGACCCTCAGCCAGATCCTACGGCTCAACCTAAGGCTCGGGGGCTACTTCCATATCAGTTTCGGCTTCAAGACAAGGCGGGTATTTTTGGAGGCGGGTCCTCGAGCGAGGCGGAGCCTGCTCGAGGGAAGGGCACCCCCTCGAACGGGACGGAGCCCGCCCGAGGGAGGCGTGCATCCTCGAGCGAGGCGAAGCCTGCTCGAGGGGATCTTTGAGAGGGTCGCCTTGGTGGGCCGTTGAGGTCCCCGCGGCATGGGCCGTATCCTGCATGGTTTAGGCAAAGTGTGTTTGGCTTTGTTGCGGGTTTTAAGTGGGGATTTCCCAGTTGTTAAAGGGGACCCCTAGGGCTGTCCCCGACAGTAGCCTCCGAGCATCTGTGGGTTTGCCATTGAGGCTCCCGCAGATGCTGGAACCTACTCATAGGACGTTCTTCCCTTCTTGTCTTGCGAACGCTTTCCGTGGGGCTGCGTCAGCGGACCCGCGGGTCTAGCCCCCGAAGCCCTGCAGGAGCGTGGATGCTCCTGCAGGGGTTAACCGTGTGAGCTGGTCAGAGGGCGTGGTACATGTTTCAACCGGCGTCGGCAATGTTTCGGCCGGCTTCGGTGACGCACGCACTGCTGGCACTGTCTCCGGCGGGTGCAATCCAAGGCGGTGTAGTCGTGCGTCAAGCCCCCGAGCCTGGGCCCGTTCGAGGCGATCGGGTAGAGCTTTACGACTTGTTTTTTAACGCGCCCTCGCCGTCCCTCCGCGGGATGGAGGGTGAGGTTTCCGCAACTCCCATCGAGCGGGTCGCGAATTGCGGATTCCTCGTTGAGCTGCTAGCGGGCGATTCGAGTGGACGCCCATGCCCCGTTCGATAAGGGTAGGCTGCGTGGTCCAGAGACACGTCCATTGAAGCGCTTGCATGGGTTGGCTAGGTGGGGCTCGGTCCCGTTCGATAGGGACCGAGGGCGCGGAAGCTCTCCCTCGGTGGGATCCCCCGGCTAGCTGCCCTCGCTGGCTCTCGAATACGACATATGGGGCACCCTCGAGCCAACGGGCTCGAGGAACGGCTCGAATGCGCGTGCCTTCGTCGTCCCTAACTCTGTGATCTGGGGCTCCTGTTCGAACTTGTCGAGGGTCAGGCTTCGAACCTCTGATTAGTAGGGCCGTGCGGGGTGGCGCCTGGGCGGCCCCGTCTTTGCGTCTGAAGGTGATGGCGTCCTCCGACCAGTTGAGGAAGGATGGAGGCGCCCTCTCCGCGGCGAGGACCTCGTGCCGCTCCTTCTTGCGCTGGTGGGTCGACATGTCGACGGTCGGCCCCCCAAAGATGAGGAACACATTCTCCACGGCGTGGAAGCCGCCGGCGTCGCCATCTCCTCCGTCTTTCTTGGCCTCTGCCACCTTCGCGGCGGCACGGCCATAGAACTTCTTGAGCATATCGCACTGCTCAAGGGTGTGGTTTACTGGGGTCTTGTGGTAAGGACATGGCTTTTTTAGCATGTCATCAAACACCCCCGGACCTCGAGGGGCCGGTCGAGGGCCCCGTCGAGCCGGGTCAACAGCAAGGGCCTCGACATTACCGCCGTCGTGCCCCTGCTGGCGGGCAGGTGCTCGAGCCATGTCCGGGCCGCATCGCCGAGGTGCAGGGGCAAGTTGCGGATGATAACCTCGTCGCTGGTGGCCCCGCCCAGGTGGCACGCCAGGCGATAGTCGTTGAGCCACACGCGGGGATCCGTCTCCCCGTTGTACTTGACGATGGTCGAGGGTTGGCGGAAGCGTTGAGGGAAGGCCGCCGCGCGGATCTCCCGGCTGAACACATAGGTCCCCGGGGGCTCCGGCGTCGGGGAGCGGTCCTCGTCGCTGTCGTAGCGTCCACCCCGTCGAGGGTGGTAGCCCACCGCTGCTCGCACGTCCGCCTTGCTCGTGCGTCGGGCGTTGATGACGTTGCGGGCGTCGCCGTCCGCCGCCCCGCGTGCGTCAAGGAGCCGCTCCTTGGCCGGCGTGCGTCCTGGGTTGGCGGGTCGCCCCGCCGCTCCTCCTGCATGGACCGAGGGTTCGCCCCCCCTGTGCGCCCCTGTCGTCTTGCGCGTCCCCCTATTGGCGGATGCGTGATGCCGAGCTCTCGGCCTGCTGGACGGCCGCTTGCTCGATGAGAGTCTGCACCTCGCGGTGCAGGTCTCGCGCTTCAGGGGTCGAGGGTGCCGGCATAGCCCGCAGCAGCGTCGCGGCGGCAATGAGCTTTTGGCTCGCCCGCGGGGGTGCGTCCGCGTTGTCGACGTTGGGGTCGGCGTTGATGCGGTCGCGGACCTGTTTGCCCAGCTCCCGCGCGCGTTCGCCACCCGCGGAGGCTTCCTCGGCCATTGAGGCACGGAGCAGCCGCACTGTCTGGTATTCCTCCGCCAGCTTGGCCTCAAGCTTGCGGGCCCGGGGCCCCGCGCGTCGGTGTCGGCCCCGGCGAGAGCACTTGGCCCTCGCCGCCGGGCTCGTGGCGATCCCCGGGGCAGGCGTAGCCTCCCTGTCTCCAGCGCCCATCGCGCCGGCGGCATTGGCTGGGTCGTTGGTGATGACAGCGTAGCACTCCCGCGCGGGGTCGTAGCTCCCGGTGCTGGAGTCATCAGAACAGCCAAACCAGTAGTCCGTAGCGTCGAGGAAACGGCGGAACATGACTGGGTCCATCACGCCGGATAAGTCCCACTCCGCGTATCTGTGGAGGTTAGCGGGTGGTGGCACGTCAAGGGAACCCAGGGACGATTCATCAGTGGCTGAGGCGCTGGGATCCCTGGCGACGAAGACGTGACGGCCGGGGGGAACCCTGCGCATCGTGGTGTTGACGTTGTTGTTGTAGGCCGTCGCGGCTCCACGCAGTCCAATGGGAAAGCGCGGTCCGGAGACCGCGCGCTGTCCCGTTGGGGTGGCGGATGCCGTGATGGCGGGCGCGTCACGCTGAGAGGCGGCACGCTCGGCCCGCCGTCGCTCGGACCGCGCCCGGCGCGAACGCGGACCCGCAGCGGCGGCGGCGTCGTGGCGTCGGCGAGCCCGCGGCGTCCGTGCCGGCGGGCGCCCGCGCCGAGGTGGTGCGGGCAGCTGGGGCCGGAGCGGACCCGGCCTGGCGCCGCGCACGGAGCTCCTCGTGGTTGGTGAGGCGCATGAGGTAACCGTTCCCCGTGGCCTGAAAGTTCAGACCCCCAAACTGGATTTCGAACCCGGCGGGGAGGGGGTCCGAGCTGCCCATGCAGTAGCGCGTACCGCGGTACTCAGTGCGGATCACCATGGAGGGAGTTGGTGGAACGACCTTAGGCGCTCGATTGCCCCACGGTGGGCGCCAACTGTGGGTGCGGAATGTGGTCCCGACACTAACCAGTAGAAAACGCCGAGGTCTATCCCTCAATGGTCGATGCTAAGCAACAAGGGACACAGAGTTTATCCTGGTTCCGGCCGAGGGGGCCATACGTCCAGCAGTGGTGTGCTCGTGGCACTATATTGCTCAAGACCGGGTGCTCGTAGTGGGGCCGCTACAAGCAAGGTGGGAGAGGAAGCGTGGCTTCCAAGTCTCGCGGTGTAGTGGCTGAAGATGCTGTGGGAGAATTGGAGAGCAAGTGCGTGGCGCAGCCTGTCTCCTGTTGTGTTGTGTCTGTCTCCCCCGCGGCAGGGGGGCATTCGTCCCCCTTTTATAGATCAAGGAGGGAGCGAATCACATGCGCGCCGCGCTATTCAGCTACGTGAAGGGGCGTGGCGTGCTACGCTGTAGAGTGGGCGGCCGTCCGGACGATCCTTGCAGCGATCCGGCCATCATGGCCTATCTTGTACCCGAACAGTAGCGGCTTCGAGGGTTGAAGGGCGGCGGATGGCTGTGATGTCTTCCGATAGGCTCGAGGGAGCTGCTGACGTCGGTCCGTACGAGGCGCAGTGGCAGGCAAGGCGACGTCCCGTTCCCGTACGCTCCGCAGTGCCAGAACCGTTGCCACAGCACCCGGCGTGGCCTTCGTGCGCGCAGGGGCGGCAGCCATGCCGTCAACAGTGGCGGGGATGGCGTCCCACCGGCCTAGTGCCTCTACCTAGCCCTGCAAGGTCACAAGAAAGCAAATCGAGGGTCCAGCCGGCCCCCCTGCGAGGGCTCGGCGCGTTAGCCGTACCTGAGTTTGGATACACCAGCTCAAGTCATCAAATCTAAGATACTATGCCCTAGAAACACCATATACCAGAGTAGCTAGCTAGTCTTGAACTAGGAGGAAGCAAGGCATCTACTTGGCTCCTGATCGTCTAGAGGCTGATCAAGATACTGATCTAGCTTCGCTCTTGTATGTTCTTATAAAGACATATGTTCTTATCAATGATTATATTCGACATTATATGCTTTGTTATTTCTTATGATTACATGTTTAGCATAGTTAATTTGCCTTTATATTCATGTATGGAGTCGTATAGCCCTCACCTAGATCATTTGTTAACATGGGTGAACGGTAAAGACAGTGTAAGTGTGGTGCTTATATTGTATTTATCTACGATTGCACCGTATGTGTCGGGTAGTGTGGTAGATCGTGGTGGTGACAGCAATATTGAGTCCTTCACAGTCCACCCCCCCGTGTATAGGACTAGTGGAGCCTTAATCCTCCTGGATAGTCTCCGCATGCATTAATATGATAGTTCTTCTTCCATGATTGTTAAATGTTTGCACTAACCATATTTTGCATTGACATATAGTTTAGATTTACCGAGTATCCTCTCTAACTAGACTTTGCTATGTTTCTTTTGCTATAATGACACTTTCTAGCTGCTCATGATGTTATGACCTGAATAATGCTATCAATATCTTTATCTTTATGTGACTTACCCCTGTTTATAGCCATTGATATATTTTGGCCAATCTACATTATAAAACTAAGAGATGAGCATATATCAGCTATTATGGATCAGAAATACTTCTTTCCCTTTGGTAAAATATGAATATGATACCTGGTTTTACTCCTGATTAAAATGCTACAATGGTATATTCATATCTGTGCGCTTGCGGATTCCCGATATATATATATATATATATATATATATATATATATATATATATATATATATATATATATATATATATATACACACACACACGAGTGGATTTTGTACCACCGGTGCTAGATGCCCCCCCGTGTGTGGTAGCTACCCATTCCTCACATGCAGCGACGCGTGGCAGTTTGGTGCAGACGGAGCCGTTTCTCCCCCGTTCTATGGTGATGGTAGATGTTTGTGGTCTAGCTACTTAACCTCTTGAATTGGTGGTGGATTACAAGATCCGTCGTCGCAACCAACTCGAGTTTTATTGCTATCCGCCGCAGAACATGCGATGGCGGCGATGCCATTGGCGCTTGCGCCCGGGTGTTGTAGGCGGCATCATGAACTTCGTCAAAGGTTGCCTCCATTGCCACACGCTCGAAGTCTTTGGAAAATTGAACGGTGTTCTATCTAGTTGGTTATGATAGTTAGACGCCCAACATGTTTATTTATACAAGTGAGTACGTCGCGTTTGGGATTGAAAAAAAAAGACCGCGTCACGGGTTGGCGGTTTGTGTCGCTTTCGCATGTAAGTGCTTGCGGGTGGCCGGGATCGTACGTACCGACAAATACTTTATATCACTTGTGTGTGCTCTCGAACATACCAAAAAGTGTGGATCCGTGACAGATATATGGAATAGAAAAAAAGCCGCCATGTACTTTGGCTAGGCTCCATGCGGAATACTATAGTATCATTTGTTTTTGTTTCGTTTACATGGTGCATGTCAACGGCGCCGCGTACTTCGGGAGGACGGCATTGCCCTTGCACACCTTTGCAAGGTGGGGGCGCCGAAAAAGTCGTGACACAAAAAAAAAGGGTAAAAAGGGTTAGGAGACTACCGTGGTACCGTACTTCTCGACGGATAGGAGCGTACAAGACGCGAGGAGTGAGAGGCAGGCGGTGAGGTGACGACGTTGACGGAGAGGTTGCCGCCGTTAAGTGTTCGGTGGGATTCCGCAAATGGCTGGATGGGGATCGGACGGTTGAAAACGAGTAGGGTAGCTATCACTTGTGGGGGGTATCTAGCACCGGTTGTATCTAGTTATTTCTAATATATATATATATATATATATATATATATATATATATATATATATATATATATATATATATATATATATATATATATATATATATATATATATATATATATATTCTTTTCTAGAGGTCCAAGGCATATGTAACAGTACCATATCCATGCGTTTTCTGGCACACATGTCAGGGCTGACAACCTATATCGAGTTGTGCTATGAATTGTATCGGAGTTCACCTTTTAGTTTAATCTGAAAGCAATATCTGATATACACTTAGCATCATGTCAAGATATACCTTTGCATTTCTGGTGCCGTCGATAGTGATGGATCTTATATCCGTTTCTAGTCGATGACGTTAGCAATGTCAACAAGCATTTTTGGCACCGTTGCCGATGAAAGAAAGTCTATAGCCTAGATGAAAAAGTTGTAGTAATAGCATACATGCATCTCTCACACATAATGTATCGAGAACCCAAATTATCATTGCTTAAACAGGCTTACCCTTGTTCTTTCCACTTTTGTCTATCTTATTTCGGGGTAATGTATGAATAAGAATCTTCCAGAAAACTTCATTTCAGATCCAGAGAAAATCTTAGGGAAAGTGAGGTCAAAGCTAAGGTCTCCTGATTCTCGGCCCACGATGTCTGCCTTGGGAGATTCAACAACGCGAAGCTTAACACCCACGTTTGAAGTAATGGCAAACAAGTCCCTACGCGAATACTCCGCACCGACCCCGGACAACATCCGTACTGGCCAGAGAGTCACTGTAGGAGATGCTGCTTTTGAGCTCAAGCCGGTGCTGACCACCATGGTACAAGCTTTTTAGCTCATGAAGAAGCCAACAAACACCTCCATCATTTCTTGGAGATGTGTAGCACCTTCACAATCAAAGGTGTTCCAAGTGATGCAGTCCTACTTCGTTTATTCCCATTCTCATTATTGGGGCGAGCGAAGCAATGGTTTTACTTCAACAAAGACAAATTTACAACTTACATTGTGTTCTACTGCCTTTCTGGAAAAGTACTATCCTATAGGCAAAACCAATGCCTTACGGTGGAAAATTTCAAGTTTCCAGTAGCAACACGAGGAATCTGTTACTGAAGCATCGGAGCGCTTTCAAGACTACATTTCAGAATGCCCACTTCTACCACTTCTACCACTTCTATCATGGCATGGAAAACTGGTTGGTCTTGGAGACTTTTTACCACGAGCTCTCTACCAACACCCGTGAAATGATGGATGCTGCAGCTGGAGGTGCTTTACTGTCCCTTACACTTACTTAAGCTACTAACTGTGTGGAAAAGATGGCGTCTAATCAAGCTTGGAACGAGGAACGTAAACCCTGCAAGAAAGAAAGAGGAATGCACCAGCTCAAAGAGGTAGACATGCTGTCTGCCAAAATAGATTTACTAATGAAGAGGCTTGAAGACAAAGGCCCTGAGGAGAAGGAAGTCATGCAACTCTTCGAATCCCGCATGACCTGTGAAAAGTGTGGAAACAATGGACACTCAGGGAGTCAATGACCTCAGCTGGAGGAGGACGTGAGCTACATCAACAATAACAACCAATATCGTCCCCAACTGAATCAAGGATGGACTCAGCAGAGGACCAACTACCTAGGTAAATATGCAGTTAATTATCAAGGTAATAATTCTTCCAATAATTTCTCATCTTTAAGAGACTTATTTCAAAACTAGGGTAGAATTATGGATAATCTGTCTAAGAAGTTAGCTTCCAATGACAAAATGCTAAAAACTATTAGTAATAAAATGGAAAGTTTTTTTCTGCCGTCAAGAACCAACATAGCTTTAATAAAATGCTAGAATCTCAAATTTCTTAGCTGGCATCATCTGTTCACACGGCTAACCCAGATAACATTCCGGGCCAGCCGGAAGAATTAGAATCTACAAATCTTGTCGATATCTACTCTGCAGATCTGTAAGATAGAAGAAGGCCCAAGATGGACTGACTGGGGCATGCCTGCCAAGAGAGGAGATCCAGGAAGGCCCATCATCACCATCACTACTGAAGCCTACACCTTCAATATTGCACTTTGTGGCTTTTTGTCTAGGGTCAACATAATGCCTAAGGTAATGCATAATAAAATCAATGGTTCACCTTTATTGTATACAACCATGTGCTTGCAGCTTGCAGACCTATCACTATGCTACCCTGAGGGCATTCTAGACGACATATGTCTAGGGGTAGGACGCTCCTACCTAGTTGCCAACTTCGTTGTTGTCGAGACTGGGGGAAGTGAGAACGTTCCAATCATTTTGGGACGTCCTTTCCTTGCCACAACGAAAGCCATCATCGACGTCGACGCTACTAAGATCGTCTTCACCATCAATGGGACAAATGAGACATTCTATTTCAAGAACAAGATCCTAAAAGCTCCTACACACCCCCGATATCCTTACCCCCAAGAACACGAGCCAGTTGTCGAGAAGAAGAGAAGAGATAGAAGGAGGAATAAGAAGAACAATCGACCTCAACTTCATGTGGAGGAAGTTTGGATGATCAACATGATTCAATCAGAGAATGAGATCTGTTCCCTTCACCATTACTACCAAATCTTGAAGACCCTGAAGTTCGATCAATCCACTGCTCCATCAATTAAGGGGACTTCCAGCGAGTTGTCTACGACACAGGATCGGGCACCAACCTAATGTCTAAGGTAACCTATGAATTAATATATGGTGACCTACATTTGTATTCCACTTATATAATGTTGCAGATGGTGGATCAATCACAACGGTTCTCGGAAGGAATTGCACGAGATGTACCTGTCAAGATAAAGGACAACTATGTCTTGACTGACTTTTTAGTCATAAACATGGGAGATGAGCAAGATCCTCCCATAGTGCTTGGAAGACCGTTCCTGAACACAACAAGAGTAATCATGTAAATCAGGACTGGCGAGATCCACTTCCAGTTTAGAACTTATACTGATCCTGAGCAGCCCAAGAAGAACAAGACACGGAGACGCCTTCAGAAATTACAACGCAAGCTAAACACAAATCTGACAGATGTCAAGAACATTGAAGAAAAGATTAAGGAGAAGTCCACTCAGCTTCTACCAGCCCAGTATTCTGAACCTGTTACTCCAGAAAGTTCTCCACCGAAGGAACAAGTTTGGAGGAAGAAAGATCAAAGTACACCTTCGGGAGACCAATCACTACCCACATCATCAACTGATCAATCAATGGCAACTACATCTATGCCATGGGAGTAAGTACTCTAAACTTTTGCCGAGAGGTAACTCAGTATTTATCTTTATATTTTGCACTGCATATTAAGATTAGCATGTTTATTTCCCAGTACCTGCATTGAAAAAGATCAGAAAAATATTTTCTACTTTTGCATTCTTTAAGGCCCCATGTACTCTGTACCGTGGCGGCATAAAAAATAAATATATTTTTTCATTCACATGTTTTTTTCATTTAGCATCCCTTATGCATATAAAAATTCACAAAAATACATGAGCACATGAAGGTCCACACATTTCAGAAAAACCAAAAAGAAGTGGGAACATGAAGGCTCACAACATAATCATAGAATTTGCTCCTTGGCGTATATGCAAGACTAATATTTAAAGCGAGAATTTAATAAGGACCTGAAGGCAAACAAGTTCCAAGGATGAACCAAGAATCACTTCAAGATCTAGCTTGGGGGAGAGCAACCCCAGTTATCATGATAAGTATCACTATCCTATGTTTTAGCTAGTTATTTGAGTATTAGTTAAAAGTCTTAGTTTGAATAAAATGCTAGAGTCTGTTAGTTGGCTTTTCTCTTTAATAACAACCTTGATGATATATGCTTAGAGATGATGAATAGTTGATAAGTCGTAATTCCTTTTAAAAGTGCTTTGTTTTCAGACCTAGATTCTCTTGAAGCTTAAATGCTTAATTTGCTCTAAACCCAAAACCTGTGCAGGTACATGCTTAATCTGAGTCTAAGCTTTGAAAGACGATTCATGATTAGTTGAGTTGCTATTGATCATTTTCCTAGAGAAGCTTGATTCCTCGATTTATCTCAAAATCATGAAATTTTATATGATGAGTTCCTGTGTCTATGGTCTTAAGACTTTGTCATACACATCAAGATCATTCCATTCCACCATTTATGTTGCTTCTGCCATGGAAGTACGCATTTTCCATCAAGCCATAAAGCTCATGCAATTCTAGGATATATCTCTGTCAATGTTAAAAAGGATTCTGGGCTACATTCAAAAAAGAAAAAAAGGAGAGGAAAAAGTGAGAAGAGATAGGGAGAGAAAAGGACAAGTGTCATACTAGGAGAGAAGAGCCCACCTCCCTAAAAAAATATAAATTTAGAGATGAATAATGGACACGTGTCAGAGGGCGAGTAGAGACCACATCTCTAAGGAGAGAGAAAAATGGACAAAATTTTGGGGCGAGTAGAGCCCACCTCTCCAAGAATGGAAAGCCCAGATCTTAAAAATCTTAAAAAGAGAGATATAGTCCAAGAGCTAGTCTAAAAGGCTTACCACCTTTCACCCTCATCCATCCAACAGCATCATCCATCCATATATTGCCAAGTGTGACTCCATGCTTGAGAAGGTCATACATATACACAGGATCTCTGAGTTTCATAAGAAAAATGTCGCAAAACCCCTGGATGATAACTGATCAAAAAATTTGAGATATACTGCTTGACTTTATTGTTTTGTCTTTTATTTGCTCAAGATTTATGAAAAGGCTATGCTTAAAGGTTGAAGGTAAGAGAGAGCAATCTTGTTGAGGATAATTGGTTCTTGAAAAGCATAGTATTTTTGAGGTGTGAAAGCGTTGTAGCAACTCCTGATCCTGCTAAAGCATATTTTTGCTAGGGACTAGCAAAGGGTAAACTTGGGGAAGTTTATTGACACATCTTATCCTATATATTTATAAGTCCACTAAACATGAGAAAAGGGCATACATTTTAATATCAACTTAGAATATGGTGCCACTAACAGTTTTTCTGGAGATTTGGTAAATTATATAAATTAAGGAACCATTCGGAGAAAGTGCTAAAAGAATCAAATCTAGAAGACTCCAGACGGCTCCGAAACTCAACGTGACTTGGCAACCAAGAAAGAAGCGTCTAAAATAAGTGACGGACCACCTGGCCAAAGTGGGCCCCGAGGGGGGCCCACCCCAACACGATCGGCCTAGTGGTGGGGCCGGTCGACCTCCCCCAGGTGCCACCTCAGCCTTACTTCTAGAAGGTTCTTGCACAGCCTATGAGGATCAGTCTAAAGCACTCGTTAGGTCGGTTTGATCATACGGTGCACGTCTACCCCTCAGGGCTATATAAGCAGCCCCCTGCCCCCTGGCAGAGGCATCTGGAAACCTAAGTCTGCATACTCCAGATCAAGTCATCAAGTCAGAGATATGACGCCCTAGAAACACCATATAGTAGAGTAGCTAGCAAGTAAAAATCTAGGAGGAGGCAAGTCGTTTACTTGGCTCCTGATCGTCTAGAGGCTGATCGAGATACTGATCTAGCATCGCTTTTGTAAGTTCTAATCTAGTTCCTATCATTTGTTATACAGACATATGTTCTTATCAATGATTATATTCGACATTATATGCTTTGGTGTTTATTATGATTACATGTTTAGCATAGTTGATTTGCCTAACTCAGGTATGGAGTCGTATTGGCCTCACCTAGATCATTTGTTAACATGGGTGAACGATAAAGATAGTGTAAGTGTGGTGCTTATATTGTATTTATCTGCGATTGCACCCTATATGTCGGGTCGTCTGGTAGATCGTGGTGGTGGCAGCACTATTGAGGCCTTCGCAGCCCCCCCCCCCCCACCCCGCCTGTGTAAAGGACTAGTGGAGCCTTATACTGTTTGGGTTGTTTCAAGTTTTGGTCTTGATCCTCCTGGATAGTCTCCCCATGCATTAATATGATAGTTCTTCTTTGATGATTGTTAAATGTTTGCACAAATCATAGTTTGCATTGCCATATAGTTTATAGTTACCGAAAAGTATCCTCTCTAACTAGACTTTGCTATGTTTCTTTTTCTATGACACTTTCGAGGACCATGTGCGGTTTGAGGACCGGTGGATGGTCGCTTCCTAGTGTGATGAGTGATGGACAACGTTGTGTGGACTGACTCTAGGCTAAGTATTGCAGGTGCAGGTTGCGGCTTGACTGGTTTTGGTGCAGGTGAAGAAAAAGCGCAAAAGGTCGTCGCCGGTGAGGCCTCCAGGTGTGTAGAAGACAAGTAGGCTTGGTCCGAGGGACCAGGTGGCCAGCGGGGTCAAGTGTGTGCCGCATGGTGGCAAGAACAGCGGGACGAAGTCGTGGATGGTTTCTTGGTTAAGCCTCAAAACCAAGGTCGAGCCAGGACAACGTGGGAGCCGAGTCATGAGTGAAGATTGGCGGAGGCTACACCGAGTTCGCGCGGTTTGTAGTGGTTCACCAGAAAACCATTGGGTTACTCGGTTGAGCCACAAAACCGAGGCTGAAGACTCGACGAGGAGGTGCGGCCACCCAGACCGGTCCAACCGCCCAGGAGGGGCGGTCTGACCGCCCAGGTTGCTGCCACCGAGAAGCTTCCAAGAGGAGGACACGTGTCGGGATTGCAAGGCTTACGTCGAGGCTAAGCAGGTTGTGGTCGCTGGGCATCCGTCCGATGGAGAAAATCTGAAGACTTCCAAATTCGCCCTTGAGGGGCTTATATCCTTAGTTAGTAAGTAAGGGTAGTTTAGTCTTTTGGGTGCCTCCATATAAACACATGAGGGGATGGATGGCAGCCAACTCTTGGAACCCTAGCTCATTTGTTTGTCCATTTTCGTCCTCATTTTCCTCTAGTTTTTTCTGGGACTAGCTTGAGAGCTTCATGTGAGATCTAGAGAGAGGGATGGATGTATGGGTGGCAAGCTAGACCTTGCACAAGTCTTCATGGTATGTATAGATGTTTCGGCGTGGTTCCTCAAGGTTGTGTGGAGCTTTTCCGGTCATTCTTTGTGGTGATTTTCGGAGCTCTTTGTTGTGATTTTCTTGGCAGAGTCTTGAGGATGATTTTTTGGGGATTGTGTTGGGTGTCACGTATGAGGACCTTGTGCCTTTTTGGCTAGTGACTTTGCCCCCAAATCTCCCTTGAATCAGACTCGATTTGGTGGTTTTTCGAGTTGCTCAAGTTATTGCCCTAGAGAGTCCAAATCTTTGATACCTCTTGATTGTGAGCGATTCGGGTCGATTCCTTTGAGGCAGAGGTTGCCCAAGAGGTAATCCAACTATTCCCGAACTTTCGCTGCAATCCGTTTTCCCGCGGGTAGGTTTTCTGGAAGGGGAGATCAGGCGATGGGAAGTTGAGGGTTGTCCAGCGGGTAGGTTTTCTGGAAGGGGCGGTCTAACCGCCTAGGGGGCGGTCTAACCGCCCTGAGCCTTCTAGGTCGAGGTTTTGATTTTGCCGGATTTTCCTCTGTGAGTTTGTTCACCTTTATCAGAGGAGTGTTCAGGTGAAATCTTGGGTCGTTTTCGTGTTGTTTACTAGGAGTTCTTGCTTGGAGTTCTTTGCTGGGTACAGGAGATTAGACCGCCCCTAGTAGCCAGTCTAACCGCTCCTAGGCCCCTGGGTGAAGTTTTGGTTTTCACCAAGATTTTCTGTTAGCTAGCTTGGCATTGACCAGAGATTTCTGTTGGTGAAACCGTGGTGCGTTTTGGTGCACGAAAGAGGTGTTTTGGAGGATTTCTTGGTTGCCTAGTGGAGGCGGTCTAACCGCCCCTCATACCCGGTCTAACTGCCCCCAGACAGCCGGCTCTCGAGTTGTTTCCGCTGTCGTGTGCGTGTAGGAGTTGAGGTTGCTGGTAGTGTTAGTTCCTAGGACCATTAGCACTCCAATTGCTACGTGGTTTTGGAAAACAGAAGGTGAGTGCGGAGCGTGTGATTTTGGGTGTCCGACCGAGCTAGTTCATCTTGTTGGAGTTTCGATCTCCTTCGAGAAGAAAATTTACCGACCACCATTCACTCCACCCCTCTCTGGTCGCCTAATCGGTCCTTCAACTTTCCAGCTGCTCATGATGTTATGACTTGAATAATGCTATCAATATCTTTATCTTTATGTGATTTACCTCTATTTATAGCAATTGATATATTTTGGCAACTCTACATTATAAAACTGAGAGATATGCATGTATTAGCTATTATGGATTAGAAAGAGTTCTTTCCCTTTGCTAGAATATAAATACGATACCTGGTTTTACTCCGGGTTAAAATGCTACAGTGGTATATTCATATATGTGCGCTTGCGGATTCCCTATATATATATATATATATATATTCTTCTCTAGAGGTCCAAGGCATATGTAAGAGTACCATATCCATGCATTTTCTTGCACACCTGCCAGGGCTGACAAACCTATATCGAGTTGTGCTATGAATTGTATCGGAGTTCACCTTTTAGTTTAATCTGAGAGCAACATCTGATATGCACTTATCATCATGTTAAGATATACCTTTGCATTTCTGGTGCCGTACTTAGAGATGGATCTTATATCTATTACTAGTCGATGGTTAGCAATGTCAACAGTAGATCTTGTTTGAAACATAGCACGCGGTATTGACCGCCTCAACCTAGAACCTTCTCGGAGTCCTATGCTCATCGAGCATCGTCCGAGACATCTCACACAAGGTTCTTTTTTTTCCACCACGCCATTCTGGGGAGGTGTATACGGACTCGCAAACTGATGTTCAAGACCCAAGTCATAGCAAAAGGTTTCGAAGTGAGAGTTTTTGAATTCCGAGCCATTGTCACCGCGGATCGCTCGTATGGCATCTCCATGCCTCTCGTTCCTCAACCTCAAGACAAGATCTCGAACAAAACCAAACCTCTCCCCTTTCTCCTCCAGAAAGAACACAAACGGATACTGAGAGTAGTCGTCCACCACGACAAGGACATACCACTTCCCACCCGCAGATCGCACATGAGCAGGGCCAACAAGGTCCATATGGAGTAGCTCGCATGGACGTTCAGTCATCACATCGGTGAGAGGCAGGTGAGAAGAGGCTACCATATTGGCATGCCTACACGGCGCACAAACCAAATCTTTCTCAAACCTCAACCGTGGCAATCCTCAGACCAATTTGAGTTTACTCAAGTGAGACAAAAGGTCAAAGCTCAAGTGAACCAACTTTCTATGCCACTTCCTCAACTCACTCAAAAAACCAGCCAACAAACAACACTCCACTCCTGAAGACTAAGAAAAATCAGCTTGGAACACTTGACCCTCAGGAACAACCATGCAAACAAGGTCCCCTCGAGGATCCAAAATCCGAGAACCATTAGACCGAAACAACACCTCAAAACCCTCATCCAACAGTTGGGACACAAAAAGCTAATTGAACCCCAATGATTGAATAAGAGCAACACACCTAAGAGTGATTATGTCACTAACCTTGATCTCACCTTCTGATAGCACACGCCCTCACCCATTGTCTCTAAAGGCGATGTAAGGCCTGGACACCAACGGCACGAGACTTGACAACCACCCCTTGTCCCCGATCATATGCCTCGAGCAACCAGAGTCAATCAACAAAACGTTCCTCAATTATCCCACCTGAAATTCAAAAGCGAGCACGTGAGTGAACAAACGACTCAGCATTGGGGTTAGTACAGAAAGAGTGAAACTAGTGCTGAGCCATTTGCTCCAAAGTGGGGTTAGCACAATCCAAAGCATCTCTCCTGTAAAAGCTACCTCCACGAACACCACCATGGTAACCACTACGAGGGAACCAACCCTCACTAGCTGGAGGAGGATGAAAACCACGAAAGGAAGATCGTGGACCATTCCTTCTGTCCATCTCAAAGCTACGAATCCTCTCTTCCCCGTATTGAGCATGAGGGGGAGAACGCCTAGCAAACTGACCACCTGCAGACTTCCCATACCAACCACCTGAACCACGACCACCTAAACCAAATCAAGCATCATCACGGGCACGAAAACCAACACCCTGTTTATCCAGACCTGCACTGGTCTGACTGGTGTAGTCCGTTCCCTTTCGCTTCTTGGTTTTTCGGATGCTGACTTTGTGGGGTGTTGAGTCGATAGGAAGTCGACTTCTGGACGTGCCAGTTTTTGGGTTCTTCGCTTGTTTCTTGGTCTTCTCACAAACAATCTAGTGTAGCCCAGTCTACCACAGAAGCTGAGTATGTTGTTGCCACTAGTTGTTGCTCCCAATTGCTCTGGATCACATACACGCTGAGTGACTTTGGTGAGGAGTGTTCCCATGTACATCTCATGTCTGATAGCACGAGTCCTATCAGTGTTGCCAAAAACCCCGTGCTTCACTCCAGAACCAAACATATAGAAGTGAGGTACCACTTCCTAAGAGACAATGTTGAGGAGAGAAACATAGACCTCATCCATATGCCAACCGAAAAACAGCTCGCCAATATCCTAACCAAGATTTTGGACCAAGTTACATTTGCTCGTTTGCGAGGGGAGCTTGGTGTTGTTTTTCCTTTTCGAGCTTCAGTTGGGGGTTGTTGTACATATGCATGTTGCATTTTCATTTTTGTACCATATCATATTTGCATCTTTGTATCATAGACTGCATTTGTATCATATGCTCTAGAGATGTGCCTCTCCTATATACTTTGATTACCATGATATGTTGGATATGAGCTTATGACTTGATAGTGACGCTCATGTGATGTATAGTTGTGCTCCTGGTTGATTTGGGATGTATATGCTTGTGGATGGCTTTCTTTTGTAAAGATGCTATACATGATCCTCTCTTGTGAGTTGAATGCCTCTCATGTTCAAATTGTGCACTTGTGGCTATATCTTCCTTACTTTGTGCTTGGAACCATATTCTTTTCATTTGGGGTCAAAGACCCATTTATCATCATGAATGTTTAGCCTACATGCTACCTTGTGGAGACACCTAAGCTTCTTTTTGCCGCAAAGACACTTAATCTACTATGCTTAATTTGTCAATCATGAAATTGGTATCTGAAATGCTTGTGCTTGGAAAATGTGCTTTAATGTCAAATTTGCTTTAAATTCCTTATCATTGGTGCTAAACCGTTGCATGATGTTCACCAATGAGAAGTCTCATATCTTGAAGTGGACACATGGCTCCGTGGCTTTGACATGACATGAGATAGCTTATAGGTGTTTGTGATGAACTTGTGATAAGAATTTGTGACGTTTTATGAAGTTTGTGGGCTATATGTTGTTTGCGCTCATTTTGGCCATGTGTAGGTCCCATGCTCATGAGAGGGAAATTTTTGTGCAAAATGCTTCTTTTTGATCATGGTTATGTCACATGCTTATATGTCCCTATCTATCTCGTTGGTGATGCTTGTACTAAATTTGTGGCTATCTTGCTTGTCTATGTCTCTTCTTAGCATGTTCTAGTGATCTTTGTATATTTGAGAAGCACATGCTTGCATTTGTAGACTTAATTCATGCATTACCAACAAGGGCCAAGAAAGTACCTAATTCATGCATCCAGGGACAGTTATGAATCAAAAGAAAAATTTGGGAGAAATGCATTTGTTCAGGGGGAGCTTGCTTTCATGCAGTTGGGAGCTCTTTTTTGCCTGTTTTTAGTTGTGCTCTTTTGCCGATGGTGTCGAGCCTTTTTGTTGAAAACACACCGAGAAAACCACTAAGAGAGGGCTTCGAAAATCACCACAAAGAACGAGCGGGAACAACACATCCAAGCCTTGAGGAACCACGCCGAATCATCTATACATACCAAGGAGGTTCATACATGGTCTAGCTTGTCGCCCGATCATCCAACCCTCTCACAAGATCTCACCATGAAGCGCTCAAGCTAGTCCTATAGAAATCCTAAGAAAATAGGAAGGGAAAAAGGAAAGTAAATGAACTAGGGTTCCAAGAGATGGCTGCCATCCACTCACCACTTGGGTTATATGGAGGCAACTGAAAGTCTAAAATACTCTTACTAGCAAATTAGGGATACATGCCCCTCGAGGGCGAAATTGGAAGTCTTTGTTATCGCTCCATCGGACTGATGCTCGGCGACCGCAACCTGCTTAGCCTTGACGCAAGCCTTGTGATCCCGACGTGTGTCCTCCGCTTCGAAGTCTTTGGACTGCACCGTCGCACACCGGTCAGACCGGTGCTCCTTACCGGTCAGACCGGTACCCACCGGTCAGACTGGTCTGGAGCTGCTGCATCTCCGTCTTCGGTTATTTGGTCTTGGCTTTGTGGATCAACCAAGGAACCCACTGGTTTTCTGGTGAACCACTGGAAACCCGCGAACCCGGTGTAGCCTCTGCCAATCTCCATTCATGACTCGGCTCCCACATAGTCCCAGCTCGACCTTGGTTTTGAGCTACCAAGAAACCGTCAATGACTTCATCTTGTTGTTGATGCCACCATGTGGCCTGCACTTGACCCCGCTGGCCATCGGGTCCCCCGAATGAAGCCTACTTGTCTTCTCCACACCTGGGGGCCTCACCGGCGATGACCTTCCGCGCTTGTTCTTCACCTGCACCAACAACAGTCAAGCCGCAACCTGCACCTACAATACTTAGCCAAGAATCAGTCCACACAATGTTGTCAATCACTCATCACACAAGGAAGCGACCATCCACCGGTCCTCGAACCACACATGGTCCTCACAAGACACCTAGAAGATCATATCCAATCCATCCAAGTGCTTAATTGCTCATCCTTAGACTTGCATATGCTTAGTGTATGTGCTTAGTGATAGGCTTCGCTTATAGCTGAATGAGTGCAAGGTTGTGCCAACCTTGTGAGGTGATTTTTGAGTGAATCAAGGTGTACAAGGTTCGCCGGAAGCCATGGGGTCTAAGTGGATCACCGGCAATCGTCATCGACCCTCCGGCTTGGTGTGGAGTGGCGAGAACACTTTGTGCGGGGGACGTGGGGACCCCTTCCTTGGTGGAGAAGCTCCTAAGTGGAGGTGGCATCAAGGTGACCAAGGGAGCTTGGTAAGTGCCTAAGAGGCTAGCCTTTCTGGCGAGTTAAGTTGTGCTCTTGGGAGAGACTTAGTGACCGGGAAGCAATACTCCTGTGTGAGTGCTTCAACAACTTGGACTAAGGGTGGCTTAGTGCTTACCGATACCACAGGATAAAATCGCGTGTGAAGAGTATGCTTCCTTTCATCCCCTTTACGCTTGCACATTTACTCTATTGCAATATTTGCTTGCCTTTACTTTCCTAGACTAGTATCATGCTAGGATTGGCTATAGGTTGCAAACCTTATTTTGGGATGGGAGTTTCACACTAGAACAACCTTAGTTGCACATCTAGATAGTATGTTCTAGTTTACTTTGAGAAAAAGTATCAAAGCCATAGGTTAAGCTTTTTAGATTGCCTAATTCACCCCTCCCCCTCTTAGGCTATGAGCATCCGTTTCCTTACAAGTGGTATCAGAGCTGGGACTCACTTCCTTCGCAAGGAAACACCAATTCGATTGGTAAATTGTGAAAACCAGCTCATCGGAATGGTTAGGCTTCACCGCGTAGTGAGTTACTCTATAGAGGTATGAAAGGGGTGGATACCTTAGGTTTGGCTCCACATTTCGATGGCATGGGCTATCCTAAGTGGAAGGTTCTCGTGGAGGCCTATCTCCAAGCAAAGGACCTTGATGTTTGGAGAGTCACCGATGAGGGCATGAAAAATGGTACTAAGAAGGAAAAACAATTTGATGTGATTGCTAATAGTATCATTTTGTCCTCACTAGATGTAGGTGTTTTCAATAGAGTTTTTAATTTTGAAAATGCTCATGAGCTATGGAAAACCATCAAGGAGAAAAATGAGGGTTCAAAAGAAGTTGTTAATGAACACTACAGTTGTCTCCTTGAGGAATTCAATAGCTTTATGAAATTAGCAAATGAAAATGTTGAATCTACATTCTCACGCCTAAATGTGCTTGTCAATGAGATCAATGCTTTAGGTGTGAAGAACATCACGGACTTGAACATCAACCGCAAGATCCTTCGGAGTCTCCGGAAGCCCGATTATGACTTGGTGAAGGCAATCATCTATGAGAAGAAGCTCGAAAAATTGAAGCCATCTCATATCTTGAGAAAGATCATGGCACATGAGCTTCAAATCATGCCCAAGTTCAAAAAGGAACCCCAAGAAAAGCCCCAAGAACCATCTTCTCCAACCAAAAGTCATGCCCTCTTAAGACAACAAGAGAAGGTGATGAGTAGCATGGCTTCTCGTAGAAGCTCAAGTGAAGAAGATGGTGATGATGGTGATGATGAAGATTCCTCAAGTGATGAAGAGGTTGAATCCATGGTGGTCGAGTACGTGAAGAAGATCTTCAAGTATGTGAAGAAAGTCAACATGTATGGCTACAACGTCCACTTGAGAGAAGGGTGTCATCATCAACACATCAAGTTCACCAAGATCGAGCACAAGCCTAAGAAGAAGGTGGTCAAGGAGAGGAGACCATGGCAAGAAGCAAATGCCATCATCCGTGAGTGGACAAGTGGTAGAGAATTAAGTTCTTCTATCTCAAGTGAGGAATCAAGGAAGAACATCACCACCCTCTTCATGCATGGTCCTTCATCATCACTACACATGTCCCTTATGTCCAATGTTTTGGAGAGCAATGTAAGTGATGACGAATCCGACACCACCTCTCTCGATGATCTGGTTGAGCTTGTCCATGAGCAAAAAAAGAATGCTTAAGAAACAAGCTAATGAAATTAAAAAACTCAATACTCTCAATGATCTTAGTGCAACCATTGCTACAAACTATGAACATTTGTTGTGTCAATTCTAATTTCTTAGCAAGGAGTGTGGTGAGATAAAATCTAAGCTTGAGAGAAATGAGACTAAAACAAGTAATTCCTTTGATCTTGATGAATCATCTATCCATTGTGCAATTCCTTTCTCCAAGGTAGATGCTTCAACTTCTTGCATTGATTAAATTGATGAATCTTGCTCACCATCTTGCAATGAGAATGTTGTTGTAGAAACATGTGATTGTCTCATAGGCAAGAAAAATGATGAGCTCAAGCAAGAAGTGAAATGGCTCCGAGAGAGGTTGGCAAGCTTGATGGGCAAGGGCAAGAACAATGAGGAACAAGTGAACATCTCTCGATATATGAAGAGCAAAAACAAACAATCTCAAGATAACCGTGATCCCATGGTGAAGAAGCTTGAGAAGGGTGCAACCGTGACTTTCTACAAGTGTCATGGGGAAGGACACAAGTTCTACAAATGCCCTCAATTTGTCAAGAAGATGGACAATGGCGAAAAGAAGAAGTTGAACCCCACCATCAAGAGCTCCCTCATCTACACCAAGCCCAACCGCAAGAACTAGACCAAGAGCAACACCTACGTCATCAAGAAGAGAAGGCCAATGGCAAGGTGGTTTCACACAAGGTTGGGAAGATGAAGGAATAGCGGGGTTGGAACCATTCCATTTGGGTGCCCAAGGAAGTCATCACCAACATGAAGGGGTCTCAAATGGTGTGGGTTCCTAAGGCCACATGAAGGCCTTGAGTTCGAGGACTTGGGATGCTTGGCAAAAAGAAGTTGTGAAGATTCAAACCTAGAAGCCAAGCTTGCAAGTTGGACATGTGTTGCCCAAGATCCACGGTTGAGGTAATGGAAACTATAACCCATTTTTTGTATCTTTGTAGCTCCATTACCTTGTCTTGGTTTGCATTTGTTGCTATGCCTAGTTGTTTACATATGGTAGGTTGCTTGTGCCTTGTGTTAACCCATGAGCAACCTACATGGTTTAATTAGTGTGTAGGAAAGCTACACTTGTTCTTTCATGGTGCGTGTTTTAAATTATATCTCTTTGCATCATGAGCAAGCTATATGGTTAGCTTCCCTTTTGTTGTCATAAACAATGTGCATACATTTGGTTGGTGATTCAAACACTAAATGCACACATTTAGGGGGGGGGCTCATCCTATGGATTGGTTATGGGACTAACATTGTTTCAAGCTTATCTTATGTAGTCCTTTGGCGACGCGTTCCGGTGCGGTACTTCATTCTAAGAGAATGCTATTTCACTCTCAATATGATCTAACATCTCTAAAAGAGTGAATATAGTAATATGATCTTCATGCTATTGAGTCATTCCCTTGCGAGCTTATGTCTCTATATAAGTTCAAAGGCAATGTACTCATACATTCCTAATCCTTGTGGTACCCAAAGTGTCTTCTATGCAAGCTTCTTCCAAGTGGTGTCACCTCTAGGAATATCATTTCCAAGTGGCTTATCTCAATGTGGTGCCAACAAGGTAGAGAGAAACAAACCCCGGAGGTATGCAATGATCAAAAGACTACAACTGATATCTACAAGTGGTAATGTAACAATAACCCATTTGTGTTATCTCTTATCCTTTAAGCTACCTCCTTGCATGATATTCTCTAAGCTTCCTAGTCTTACAAATGTTTGTAGTTGTTCACTTGATTTTTACACTATCATATTGTGCACACACTTAGGGGGAGCTTAGGTTGTATCATGATAGTCTCATGAGCTTGTGATCCAACTTAGTTTTTCGCACATGTGGTATCTTTATTGATATCATACATATGGATCATGGTTCATGTGGCTTTCTCCCTTGAATTTAAAAAATCTCCTTGAGCTATGTTTACTAGGACTTGCTAAATTTCCTTGGAGACCTTTATCTTTGGAATGTTTTTGGAGATTTTATTCCAAAGGGGGGGAATGTGGGACCAAAGCAAAGTAGTGTTTGCAAAGTGGGAAGAGGCAATGTATGTGTGAACATAGGAAGAGAAGATCAAAAAGGAGGGAGTTTGATCCAGGGTGTGTTTCGATGATGTTAAGCATCCACGCAAGTGTATGTGGTTCTAATTTTGCCAATTTTTGCAAAAATTATGCTTGATTTGGTTGTTGTGACAACCCGCCCAGGAAAGTACCGTACTATCGCCTAAGACCGATCCACTTTGGCCATTAAGCGACAATAAAGTACCATCCTGTCGTAAGTTGCCGGGTTAACGCCCGGTAAATCACTTGAATAGCACAAGGATCGATATATGCATTAAAACTCACTCGAAGGCGAGTCCAGAGATACAACAGCATTCAAATCCAAATTCTTACCCCGAAGGGTTTAATTATTACAAACCATAGTTTTTGTCATGACAGAATAGTTCAGAGTTTTGAAAAGACAGCGGAATTTAACTAGCGGCAGCGAAGTCACCACGGGAGGCCATCCATGATGCTTCAGTAGTCATCCTCCACCCACTCCAGCTCCCAGCCGGGCGGGATCTCACCGGGCCACACATCACTGAAGGCATGACCTGGATCAACACATCATAGCAAGTCTGAGTATACTAATACTCAGCAAGACTTACCCGTCGGTGATATCTACTTCACCAAAACTAGACCATGAAAGGCTTTTTGGCTACTGGGTTGCTTTTGCTAAAAAGTAACAAAGAGTAGGTCCTTACTTTCAAGATTTTAGCACAAGTTCTAGTAGTTTAGTCATTACTACATTAGCCAACTAGTACAAACAAAGTTGTACAATACAATTATTCAAACATCATCTTCATCAACTTTCATCATTAGGGATCACATGACTACTTGGAGTAAGTAGTCTCGGATAACGGTGAGAGGCCGACAATCGATTGATTAAAACCTTGCAAGGGAGACCCAAACACACGGTCCGGCCCCCGCGAGGACAACTCCCCGAGCCGTCCCCATAAATCCTCGGGTTGGGATCGAATCTTACGATCTTTGGTGCGGGCTATCCGGCATACCCCGCGAGATACCGGAGTCACCATACACCACCGGTAGCTAGCCGTGAGAGCGAATCCCAAGAGTAGTAATAGTAAGATCCCTCACCGCCTCATTATGGTACTAGTCTTACCGGTCCCATACCGGCATATGCTTGGTACGTTCAAAAACTTAACCCACATAACCACTGGACCGGAGCCCAGATCCCATGCTCTTACCACGTGAGCAATCCATTTAAGGATATAGTATGATTCCTATCTAGGAACCTATTCTCGCGAGTGAGGTCATCACTCGACTTGTAACGGTCCTATAGCTTAGCAGCTATCGACCTATCATACTAGTAGAGACCAAAGGTACCTATGGATCATGCATCTAGGGTTTCATTCAACTCCTGAACGTAAATGCATAATCATCCATAGATAATTGAATAAAGAATTTTAAAACTGGGTTAGATGCACCGGAGCTTGCCTTCGTCAGCTAGGTTAGCCTGGGCACCCTCGGTGTCGAGTCCGTCCACGTACTGCAGAGTACCTTCTGCTCCGCCTTCCTCAGTTTCCGGGACCAGGGAGTAGTCTCCGTCCGGAAGATCTACACGGAATGCAATGCACTTTAGGTGATGTGATAGTTTGTGGTCCTATCCAACTCTAGTTGGTCATATCCACCTTGACAAGCATTCAATTAAGGTTTCTCTTTTAGGAAGGTTAGGGAATGTACATGTGTTACTCTTTTATTCCACATTTGAAGAAAGGTTTTTATTTAAGCTTATCATTCCATGTGAAAGCTTTATTTCATTTTATCTTTACCCACATGGTGTATTTAATAATTATATTTATGAATTAATTCCTTATTAGTGCTTGGTAATTAACTTTATTTTTATTTATATTAAATAATGGCTTCAAAAAGGAAAAAGATTTAATTAAGGATTTTCTTTATTAATTTCCCTTTAATATAAAAAGGGCATTTAAGCCATTTATTTAACTCATTAAATTGCCAAAAATTACATGAGTGTTTCTTAGGCCTACTAGCACCTATCCTGGTCCATTGGACCCACATGTAAGTGTTGGATGCTAGGAAAAATAATATTATTAAAAATAACAAAGGCTAGCTAGTGATTCAACTTAAATGCATATAAAAATAAATAAGCCTCGAAATGATCCAAACTTTCTTGTGCATGCTCTCTGATCCTAAACAAGCCTAAAAAGCTAGCATGTTCACATGGAACCTCTACTAAACTTGGTTTATTAATTTACAAAGGAAAACATGCATAAATCAAGAATAATTATTTCTGTTAATCCTAAATTCATGATTAATTCACAAGATGTGCCTTTTGACATCACAAGACAGTGTGCACAAGTTGGGCTCAAGAACATGAATATATTTAACATGAAAAATCATCTATGCAGTGCTGTCAGAGATAGAAAAACATTTTTATAAAAAGAAGTACATGATAACTTTGTGCAATTTTTGGCACAGCATCTAGTCATATCCTAACTCACAACATATCCAAAGCTCAGCTACAGAGAAGCTAGACATTTCAAGTTATGACAGATTCAAGCATAACACATTTGTAATTTTTCTGCCAAAACTGCTTTGAATCTAGCCACAAGTGCACATCAAGTAGGTGGGGTTTAACATCCTGAGACTTACAAAATTTGTTTGAGAATTTTTGGAATTTTCTGTGAATTTCTAGGGATTTTCTAAGACTTTGGACTGATCTGCAAATAAACTAAGTTACGGTTCCTTGCAAATAGGCCCCTGGATTCACATCCATGCCCTGGGCGGTGGCGGGAGGGCTCGCCGGCGGCGATGTGGGGCCCGACCACGACAACAAGCGGCACAATGTTGAAATTGAGCTCACCACGGTCCTATTGGCGGTGGTGGCGAGGGTGGAACGTGCTCCGGCGACGGCGCACGGCGGCGATCGGCGGCGGCGCTCGGGGCGGCTCGGTGTCTTGCGGTGTGGAGGCCAAATTGACGCGAACGAGCGCGCTTGCGAGCTTGCCCGAGTGCTAAGGGACCCTAGCGACGTGCTTGGACGGCGGCGAGCGCGAGCCCGGAGAGCTAGCACCGGCGGCGGCGAGATGGCGGCGGCAATGGCGGCGGGGCGCACGGGTGGCGCGCGGAGGGGCGCGAGGGGGGGGGGTTTAAGTAGGCGCGCGGGCACCGGCGACGAGCGGGTGACGGCGCGGGGATGCTCTCCGTGCTACGGCGCGTCGAGGGCGCGCGCGTACGGCGGCGACACCGCCGACGGACCGCCGGTCCGTGGCGCGCGCGCGTACGGCGCGCGCGTGCCTCGGGGCACCTCGGGACGGGGCACCTAGGGGCGCGGGGCATCGGGACGGAGCACGGCGCGGACGTCGAGGCCTCGGGCGGCGCGGGCACGGGCGCGGGGGCAAGGGCGGCGGCGGGCGGCGGCGGCGGCGCACGGCGCGCGCGGCGTCGCGGCGCGACGCGCCCGGTCCTCGGCGGTGACACCGGTGCTTTGTGTTCAAGCCACTATTTCTCCAAAATTTTGAATACAACTCGACCAAACAATGAATACCAAAGTTGTAGATCTAAGTACCAGCTACAACTTTCCCAAAGGGTGTATGGGGTTTTACTGTTTAGATTTGAATCTAGAGGAATGTCAACTTTGAATGTCAGCATGATTCTGTCAACAGTAGAATCTGGCTTGCAAGGGCTTTTTCAACATTTTCCCCTCCAAATCAGCAATGCCACTGTACATGAAAGTTGTGTCCCTCAACAAGATCTACAACTTTCCTAAAGGTAGAATTTTAAGTGTTTAGGTGAAATTTGGGAAACACGGCAAAAGTTCGGCGGACACACTCGTGGACACTTTGGGTGGCAAGGGGGTTTGACCCACCCTTTGACCATGGGTTGGCCCCACAAGTGTTTTAACTATTCACTAGGGTCACTAGGGGTGTGTTAAGGAGTTTTCATGGGTGAGGGCCCAGGTTGACCTAGGGTTGACCATTTGACCGGCTAATCGTGTCATTAGCGTTAAATACGGTAATTAAAAACCTGGGGCGTCACAGTTGTGTTGTCATAAATCACCAAAAAGGGGGAGATTGTAGCGAACATGGCCTTATATACCATTAGTTCGAGTATGATTTGGGTGATTCATGACAACATGATCAATGGGACTAAACATATTGTTTATCATGTCTTTGTAAACATTTCTAGGTCCCAAGGATGCCAAAATACCACACGCCAAATTGAGAAGATAGTCTATTTTTCAAGGGTTAAAAATGAGAAAGAAACGAAAAAGAAAGGAGACCGTCGGATGAATCGACGGTCCATTTTCTAGTAGCGTCAGACGAACTGCAGGAGAAAAGCCGTGAAGAACAGCAGTGTCGGATCAACCGACGGTCCATTGGTGGGAACCGTCGGTCTATCCGGTGGTTGAGTTTAAACAAGACAGAGACGCGCCAAGAACAATGCAGTAGCACATGATGTACCAACGGGTCAGCAATGGTTCATTTGACGGTCGCATGAAAGCTACCAGAGACGTTTTGGCCGCAGGGTCTTTAGCACCGGATGATCTGACGGTGCGTTGGAGCATAGCGTCAGAACAGTTGTGCCAACGGTCATGTGCGGTGGAGGCAACGGCTAGTAGCACCTGAGGAACCGATGCCCGAAAAATGATAGCATCGGATCATCCGACGGTACTACTTTCAGCAGCTTTTAGCCAACGGCTAGTTTGATGCCTTGGGCTATATATACCTCCTCCACCTGCCCATTTGAGGTTGCTGGATTGTGTGGAAGTGTAGGAGAGTGCAAGACACCTAGAAGATCATATCCAATCCATTCAAGTGCTTAATTGCTCATCCTTAGACTTGCATATGCTTAGTGTATGTGCTTAGTGCTAGGCTTAGCTTAGAGCTGAACGAGTGCAAGGTTGTGCCAACCTTGTGAGGTGATTCTTGAGTGAATGAAGGTGTACAAGGTTCGCTGAAAGCCTTGGGGCCTAAGTGGCTCAACGACAATCGTCATCGACCCTCCGGCTTGGTGTGGAGTCGTAAGGACACTTTGTGCGGGGCACGTGGAGACCCCCTTCCTTGGTGGAGAAGCTCCTTAGTGGAGGCGGCATTAAGGTGACCAAGGGAGCTTGGCAAGTGCCTAAGTGGCTATCCTTTGTGGTGAGTCAAGTATGCTCTTGGGAAAGACTTGGTGACCGGAATCAATACTCTTGTGTGAGTGCTTCAACAACGTGGACTAGGGGTGGCTTAGTGCCTACCGATACCACGGGATAAATCGCATGTCAAGAGTTTGCTTCCTCTCATCCCCTTTACGTTTCCGCAATTATTCTATTGAAATCTTTGCTTGCCTTTAATTTCCTAGAGTAATATCATGCTGGATTGTCTATAGGTTGCAAACCTTGTTTTGGGATGGGAGTTTCACACTAGAACAACCTTAGTTGCACATCTGGATAGTATGATCTAGTTTCCTTTGAGAAAAAAGTAGCGAAGCCATATGTTAAGTTTTTTAGATTGCCTAATTCAGCCCCTCCCCCTCTTAATTAGGCTACGAGCACCCAAGCGCCGTTGCTTCTCTGGCTGCTGGCACCTCCCCATCGTTGCCTAGTTTGAGAAGTTAGAAGGAGAACATGGTAATTTCCTTGACATTATTTGCGCACTCAGGGAAATTCTAGATTCCAGTAGTGTCGTCCCAAGCGCCATTGTTTCTCAGGATGCCAACACCTACCCGCCGCCGCCTGGTTTGACAAGTTAGAAGGGTAAGATCGTGGAAAGACTGAGAGATTTGGAAGTGAGAAGGGGAGGATGGTGGAGAGACTGAGAGATTCGGGCGGGGAGGGCGGGCATGGGATAGGGGAGGCCAAGGGCTCGTTGCTCGCGATGGTTGTTGTGCGCGGCGACATCAGTGACGACAGTGGGTGAGAGTCAAGCCGAGGTACTGTTGCAGTAGAGAGGAGAGGGTGAGGTAGATAATGGATTGGAGGAGGAGGCAAGGGGGTGGTGAAGACCTTGCGGCGGATGCGAAGTGCATGGACTATATTTGATAAAAAGTTTCGGTTCTGAGAGTGCCGGAGACGCTTTTCACAATCCCACGCTCCTTTTATGGTGCACAAACAATACGCGTTTTGTGAACCAGTCTCGACTTGTGAACTCAATGAAGATGTTGCACGTCTCATATTTGTAGGGCAGGTTAATCTCGACAGTTTTTGACAGACACATAAAGAGACATGTGATCCTAATTACACATCTCCGTTGAGTCATGTGGGGCGTGTTTGGGAGGGTGGGTCTGGCCAGCGCGGCTTGCTGGACAGGCTGTGGCCAGCCGAAGCCAGGCGAAAACAGGCCACCCCTCCTTGTTTGGTGCACTAGTTCAATCCAGCCAGCCCCGACAAAGATCGTGTTTGGTTGTCAGTTCAGCTTCACCGCCAACTGACTCCTCGTTGAACACACCACGGTGCTCTACCAGTCGGCAGCAATCTCACAACAGCCATGGCTTACTCGAGGCAGTAGAGAGTGTCGTATGGACCTCCTTGGGCCCACTACCTCGGTGGGTACCAGGACCGACTACTCGGTGGGCCCCTGGGATTAGCCGGCTTGCGCTACACGGCACCTGATGGCGTGGAGCACCAGGACTACGGAGGAGAAGTACTCGGTTAGGAAGTTGTACATGTCCCGCACTGTATGGAAGACTCCTAGACGTACTCGACTAGTAGTCTCTCCCTACTCCGACTTGTAACCCTGCCTCACGGACTATATAAAGCGAGGCAGGGACCTTTCTCTAGGCATCTCATCCAATCCAATCTCACGGCGCACTATTACACCATCGTGTAATCGTGCCCAATCAATCTAGAGATACGCAGCATACAAGACGTAGGGTATTACGCACCTCGCGGCCCAAACCTGTCTAAATTGTGTGCCACGTGTCTCTTCCTTCGAGTTACCGATCTCGGCGAGGCCACATTCATCTACTTCGGGTACTCCCCTTAGTAGGTTGCCGGTCTAAAAACCGACGGTGGCGCGCCGAGGTAGGGGGACTCGCCCGAGATCACATGGTGAACTCGACGGCTCCTGTCTACTTCAAGCCAACCGTCGCCTTCAACCGCGGCGACACCTTCGTGTTCGGCGCTTGGGTGCCCCGCCCTTGCGGACGGCGCGGGCTCTTTCCAGCGCCGCCTCACTATGCCGCCCAACCCGAAGACCGGCTTCGTGACGCTTCCTGAAGTTGTCACAGGCGAACTCGCCGGCAAGTTCGGCCAAATTTCGCTCTTCAACCACCACGCTGACTTCGAGCTCGAGTCCGCTTCCAACTCGAACTCGACGTCTCCATGGGCCATCGCATGCGAGCTGGCTGCTCAGCCATCGCAGGCGGTCCCCTCACCCCGTGAGTGCTCCATGCGTGGTCCCCGCATCCTCAACAGGGCCCGCAAGGAGGCTCCTCCTCTGCGCCGGGCCGGCAAGGAGCCCGTACCCGAGTACAGCTCGGACTCCGACACCGCCACCGGCCACGCTTCGGACTCCAACTTCCTCTCCGGGTTCTACTCGGACTCTGCATATGAGTTCGACTTCGGGTCGTACCCGGAGGATCCCGAGTCCGAGGACAAATCCACAGAGCATCCCTTATCAGGCCTGGCCTCCGGGCTGGTTATAACATCCACACCGGCCGGCAGATTCGTCTACTAGCCAGACCGCAAGCCCGCTGACCTGATAAGTGGTGACTCACGCTACGTCGCCTACATCGACTCGCTCCCATTCCAGGAGGGAACACCGCTAGCCCGGGCTGATTCGAACACACCAACTGAGGTGGCGCCTTCTGAGTCCAGCCTTGGCACTCCTGATCGCCAAGTCTTCATGGCTGCCGGCGACACCCCAGGACCTTAAGGGACGGCTCAAGACAAGTACCTTGAAGACATCTCCTCTGACGAGCTCTCTGCTGATGCTCCAGCAAACAAGACCCCCGCAGACAGAGACGCTCGACGTGAGCGTAACAGGAAGCGCAGTGAACGTCGCCGGCGCCTCCGCGACAATTTCCCCGTCCGCAACCTTGCAGAAGCTCTCGAGGCGGTCGAGAGCAGAGTACACACTACCCGTGAGCAATGCCTCATGTCGATCACAACGATCGCACGCCAGGCTCAGGGCATACGCGCTGGAGAGGTCATCGCCAAGCTTGCTGAGGATGCCTACTTCATGCGGGTGGACAACAGGGTCAACCAACCTCCCCCCGCCAGGCACCGCGACAACGAAGCCACAAGTCGCAGCGCCAACAACGGTCCCAACCGTACTCGAGCTGAGCTTCGCGCTCAGCCCAACCGCACTCACTCCAATGCCGGCGGACCTCCACATGGTGGCAACAGCAACCGCGAGGTCGTCCCTCACCATGCTCCAGCCGGCGGCGGCGGCGCCATGATCCCGACGGCGGCGGCGGCCGACGGCGGAAGCTCCAACCATGGAGCCAGGCGGAGGGCCGGCGGCGGCGGCGGCCGCGGCGGCCGAGGCCATGCGAACAGCCACGCCTCTGGTGCCTCACAGGGCAGCTACGAAGCCTGTCAGAAGATTGAGGAGCTGCGGCGGAAGAAGTCGACCACTGCAGGCGACAACGACGGCTTCCCCGCCTTCTCACCTCGACTTCGCTACTTGCTCCTCCGCGACAAGTTCAAGCCTTTGGGGATCACCAAGTACGACGCGAAGCAGGACCCCATCCAGTGGCTCAGGTGCTACGCCCTCTCCATCGAGAACACTGGCGGCAACAACGACACCAAGTGCCTCTACTTCCCCTTCTGCCTGGACCAAGCTCCACTCACATGGCTCAAGTCGCTATACAAGCACTCGATCGACAAGTGGGACCAGCTGAAGGAGCAGTTCACCAGCAACTTCGCGAGCGCCATGGGCCGATCGGGTACTCGCATGGACCTAGCTATGGTCAAGCAGGAACAAGGTGAGACCCTCCGCAAGTACATGCACCGCTTCTTCGACAAGCGCGCTACCGTGGTCGACATCACCGACAAGGAGGTCATCGACCTTTTCCAAGACGGCCTCTACCACCGCCGCACCTTCGAAGACTTCGGTCGTCGCCGTCCCAAGTCCATCCACCATCTCAAGGACATGATCACGTCCTGGGAGGATGAAGAAGACAAGGCCAACGCCAAGTACGACGCCATCCGTGGCAAGAACAAGCAGAACCAGGGCGGCGGCAGCGGCAACAACGGGAACCAGGGCGGTCGCAACAACAACAACAACAACTACTCGGGTCCCAACCGCAAGCGCAAGCCAGACAACACTGTCGTGGCTATCCAGCGCCCTGCGAAGGAGAACTCGAAGAAGAACTCCGACGGCTTCAAAGACATGCTAAAGGAGAAGTGCCCGTGGCACCTGAACGGCAACCACACCACCGAGCAGTGCTACCAACTCAGGCACACAATCAAGGGTACTCCAGAGCCACCGCACCCTCATGACAAAAAGGGCAAGAAGAAGAACGACGGGGACAACAACGACTTCCAGGAAACCGACAAGACCGTCAACATCCTCTTCGGCGGACTACCCAGCAGGCGGGAGCAGAAGGCTACCCGTCGAGAAGTCATGAGCATTGAACCAGCGGTCCCGTCCCCTCTCAGGTGGTCGGAGGTACCCATCACCTTCTCCCGCGCGGATCAATGGACCAGATTCTTCGAACCATGACGGTTCCCCCTCGTCCTGAAGCCAGTGGTTGCGGGCTCCAAGCTTAACAAGGTCCTCATCGACGGTGGAAGCGGGCTCAACGTCCTTTTCACCAAGACCTTGAAGAAGATGAAGCTCGACATCACCCACATGCTCACCAAGAGCAACACGCTCTTCTACGGCATCGTCCCCGGTAACGCGGCTATCCCACTGGGCTCAGTGGTCCTACCCGTTACCTTCGGGGAGTCTCGAGACAACTACCTTACCGAGTACATCAAGTTCGAGGTCACGGACTTCGAAACTTCCTACCATGCCATCCTCGGCAGACCGGCCATCGCCAAGTTCATGACGGTGCCCCACTACACCTACTTGGTACTCAAGATGCCAAGTCCAGCAGGTGTACTCTCTCTCCAAGGGGACGAAAAGATCTCCCATGGCTGCGACACAGAAGCCGTGGAGATCGCCTCTATGAATCAAGTACCCAATGCTATGATGGAGGTCTACGCTGCCTCAAAGAAACTTGCTACAAGTGAACTCGACATCCCGGAGAAGTCTGACAATGCCAACAAGCCTCAGCCAGCTGAGGAGGTTCTCGTCAAGACGATCGATCTTGGAACAGGCGACTCCAGCAAGACCATCACCATTGGGGCTGGCCTCGACCCCAAATAGGAAGACACGCTCATCAACTTCCTCTGAGATAACCGCGACATCTTCGCGTGGAAGCCAGCGGACATGCCAGGAGTGCCTAGGGAGTTGATTGAGCACTGCCTCAACGTCGATCCTAAGGCCACCCCAAGCGACAACACCTCCGACGCTTTGCCGACGACAGACGGGACGCCATAAAGAAGGAACTCGCTAAACTACTCGCGGCTGGCTTCATCAGAGAAGTCTTCCATCCTGAATGGCTCGCCAACCCCATCCTCGTCCGCAAGAAGAACTCGAACGAGTGGAGGATGTGCGTCGACTACATCGACCTCAACAAGCACTGCCCCAAGGACCTCTTCGGGTTGCTGCGGATTGATCAAGTCATCGACTCCACGGCGAGCTGCGACCTGCTCTGCTTCCTCGACTGCTACTCCGGGTACCATCAGATTGCGATCAAGGAAGAAGACCAGGAGAAGACCGCGTTCATCACCCCATTTGACGCGTACTGCTACACGACCATGTCCTTCGGGTTGAAGAACGCCAGCGCTACTTACCAACGAGCTATCCAGGCCTGTTTCAAGAAGCAGATCAACAAGAACGTCGAAGCCTACGTGGATGACATGGTTGTCAAGACCAGAAACTCCAGTACCCTCATCGACGACCTTGAAGAGACCTTCGCATCCCAGCGCGAGTACCGCTGGAAGCTCAACCCGAACAAATGCGTCTTCGGTGTGCCTTCCGGCAAACTACTCGGCTTCATCATCAGCCAACACGACATCGAAGCCAACCCCGAGAAGATCTCCACCATCACCAGCATGAAAGCTCCCACGTGCATCAAAGACGTCCAGAAGCTGACCGGGTGCATGGCGGCACTGAACAGATTCACCTCGAAGTTTGGAGAACGGGGACTCCCCTTCTTCAAACTACTCAAGCACCAAGAGAAGTTCGTGTGGACTCCAGAGGCGGATCAAGCCCTTGCCCAACTCATGGACTTCCTATCGAAGCCGCCGGTCCTCACGGCTCCCCGCAAGGGCGAGCAGCTACTGCTCTATCTCGCTACGACTACTCACGTGGTCAGTACTGCCATCATCGTCGAGCGGCAGGAAGACCGCCTACCCAGTCCAGCGCCCAGTCTACTTCGTCAGCGAGGTCCTGTCAGAGTCCAAGGCACGCTACCAGCCTGTGCAGAAGCTCCTGTACGCAGTACTCATCACCTCGCGGAAGCTATGACACTACTTCCAGGAGTACTCGATCTCCGTCGTCACCGACTACCCGCTCGGCGACATCCTGCGGAACCAAGATGCTACTGGAAGAATCTCCAAGTGGGCAGTCGAGCTCGGCGCCCTCACCATCGACTTCAAGCCACGCACAGCCATCAAGTCGCAGGCGCTAGTCGACTTCATGGCGGAGTGGCGGGAGAACCAGCTACCTACTCCAACCGTGCGACTAGAGCATTGGGTGATGTACTTCCATGGCTCACTCAACCTCGAGGGCGCAGGTGCAGGGGTACTCCTGATCTCTCCAACGGGCGAACAACTCAAGTACGTCCTGCAGATCTTTTGGAAGGTCTCAAACAACAAAGCTGAGTACGAAGCTCTCCTACACGGGCTCCGCCTCGCGGCTTCATTGGGCATCAAGCGGCTACTAGTCTACGGCGACTCCGCAGTGGTCATCAACGAAGTCAACAAATCCTGGGACCGCAACAAGGAGAACATGGACGCCTACGGCCTAGAAGTCCGCAAGCTCGAGAACAAGTTTTATGGTCTCGAGTTCCAGCACATCGTCCGCGACAACAACGTTGCAGCGGACGTCCTGTCGAAGCTTGGTTCTACCCGCGCTCAAGTACCAGCGGGTGTCTTCGTTCACGAGCTTCACGCGCCATCCATCCCGGAGCCAGCGCCACCGACCACTGTCCCGGCGCACCCACCAGCTGGACAGGAGGTCATGATGATCGACGTGGACTGGAGGCAACCCTTCATCGAGTACCTCAGCGAGCAGAAGGTCCCCTCGGACAAGAACTTGGCCGAGCGGCTCATCTGCCGCGCCAAGTCCTACGTCCTCGTCGGAGACAAGCTTTACAACTGGGGCGCATCTTCCGGAGTACTCATGAAGTGCGTCCCTCGGCAAGAAGGCAAGGACATTTTGGAGGAGATCCACAAGGGCATCTGCGGCAACCACGCATCCTCCCGCACGCTGGTCAGCAAGGCCTTCCGGCGAGCTTTCTACTGGCCCACTGCTCTGGGCGACGCTGAAGAACTCGTCAGAAGGTGCCAAGGATGCCAGTACTTCGCCAAGCAGCAACACGTCCCAGCCTACAAGCTAGTCACCATACCGCCAACCTAACCCTTTGCCTACTGGGGGCTCGACATGATTGGGCCACTGCCAACTGCGCCAGGTGGTTTCAACAGAGTATTGGTGGCCATCGACAAGTTCACCAAGTGGATCGAGGTCAAGCCGGTCACATGCCCCAAGGCCGACAGAGTACTCGACTTCCTGGATGAACTCGTGCATCGCTACGGACTACCCCACCGCATCATCACAGATCTGGGCTCCAACTTCAACAACCACCAGTTCTGGGAGTACTGCGAGAACAGCGGGATCGACGTCCGATACGTCTCAGTTGCCCATCCTCGGGCCAACGAACAAGTCGAGCGCTCCAACGGGATGGTGCTCGATGCTCTCAAGAAGCGGCTACATGATGCCGCTAAGTCTAAAGGAGGCAAGTGGATCAAGGAACTACCCAACGCACTCTGGGGGCTACGTACTCAGCCCTCCAAGCCAACGGGGCAATCCCTTTACTTCCTGGTCTACGGCTCCGAAGCAATCCTCCCTGTCGATGTCATATGGAACTCACCAGCAGTGGAGCATTACGACAAAGGCGTCTCTAAAGATAGCAGATGAGTTGACATCGACAGCCTCGAAGAAGCTCGCTGCGCTGCCCTCGTCCAACCAGCGAGGTACCTGGAGGGTATCCGACGCTACCACGATCGCAACGTCAAGGAACGCTCCTTCAACGTTGGTGATCTCGTCCTCCGTCGTATCCAGAACATGGAAGGACTACACAAGCTCAGCTCCCCCTGGGAAGGTCCCTTCACCGTGGCAAAGGTGACTGGGCCGGGCTCCTACCGCCTCTAGACACTTGAAGGCGAAGACATCAACAACTCGTGGAACGTCGACCAGCTCTGTCGGTTCTACGCCTAGTCCACATGACTACTCCGGGGTTCCAGTCTACACGACTACATCAACACCCCTCCGCCCTAAGCGGCCTCCGGGTCCTAGCTCTAGTCTCCGGACTACCGTTCTCCAGGATCCAGCCCGCGCGGCTACTTACGGATCCTGGACTGCGACGAGCGACAAAGGACTCTAGCAGCGGTCTATTAAGAGACCATGTACTCCAAGATCCAGCCTACACGGCTACTTACGGATCTCGTCGTAAGCGGCTACCCGCCCTAGCACCACTTAGGCGTAAGCGGCCTCCGGTCCGGGCAACTACTCAGAACTACGGCCCCGGCCATCCGGTGTACTTCTTCGGTAATAAAGTTTGATCGATCATCAACTTCTTTACTGTCTACCTCCCTCAACGGGACTACTGCCGAGTACGACTACTCGCATCCACTCCACGATGGGGCTCCGCACTCTGAGATCGCGACTACGAGTACTCATTGATGGAACTTTTCTTTCATTAATACTTAAGCAATTCTATTACAATTGTTTTTGTACAGCCTTAGCTACGAGCTAACTTTTACAGGGCTACTGGAGATTGAGCTTATCGGCTACTTGTTCCGCAATGGGTGCCATCTGCTCCAGCAGCTCCGCGTACTGCTCATCTGTACAGTTGGCGGCTACCCCGCCAGCGACTACTTCCACCGGCGCCTTCGGGAAGTAAGACTTCATGAAAGCCAGCACTTGCTTCGGGATCAACCCCGCCAGATGCTTCACATAAGTCGCTAGCCGGCTGGGGGCTTCCCTGAGGCGATCCACGAGCGGCGTGATCTTGGGGCCGCCAGGGTGTGGCACCAAGAGCCTTGCGATCGGAAGGGCGGCTTCTTCAAGCTCCTTCAGCTGGGCCCGCAGCGACTCGCAATCTTCGTTCAACTTCTGCAATGACTTGTAGCAGTTGACGAGATCACGATCAGAAGCAATCCGAAGCTCCATGTGCTTGTCGCACTTTAAGGCAAGTTTCTTATAGTCAAGCTCGAGTACCTGGCGGGCCTCCTGCTCCTGGTAGAAGAGGTTCTTCATATTTGTCTCTGAGGACTTCAACTGCTCCACCTGGGTCTCGAGCTCTGCAACACAACAAGGCGCAGCGGGTTAGACTACCTCTCGACCTCCAACAACTACCCAAGACTCTGGAGAGTACTCGCGGGTTGCTGGCGCTCGTCTGCAGCTTCACCCGGAAGAACTTCCGGAATAGGATCCAGTGGGGCTTGATCCCCAGAAACGCCTCGCAGAAGTGAATGAAGACGGCGGTATGGAATATACTGTTGGGGTTGAGATTGACGTACTCGACACCGTAGTACCCCAGAAGACCTTTGAAGAAGCCGCTGGCCGGCAGTGCGAGTCCGCGCTCCACGAAGCGCACGAACATCGGAATATCGTCCTCGCTCTTCTCCATGGGGTACGGGTCTCCGGCGGCGGCTCTCCAACTGTGCATCTCCTTTTCACGGATAAATCCGCTGTTGAGGAGAGCCAGCAGATCTTCGGTCTTTGTCTTCGACTTTTTCCACTCGCGTCTCGGATCTGGCCGCAGTGGAGACATCGGTGGCGCTGTCCCCACGGCAGCCACGGCGGCCTCTTCGCGGCCCCTCTTCTTCCCGGCGGTCTTCGTAGACTTGGACGGCGATGGCTTCATTCTCCAAGTACACGGAGTCTTCACGCGCATTCGCTCGGGGGCTACCCTAGCAGCTCTGGGTGGCGGCGCGCTTGGATCTACAGCGGCAACAGCGTGTGCAGATCTATTCGAATGGCTGCAGCAGTAATGGGTGGAAAACCCTAAGGGTTTTGGCTTCTATTTATAAGTCAAAACGGCCTTCCAATGGCCAGATGGATAAGTCCGCGCTCGGGTGACTCAGCGGCCGCGCGTGACAATTCGAATTCTACTAGTCGACGTGCCTCGCCTCGAGGGCTTGGCTACTTCTACTCGACTTCCTCGGAAGCGACAAGGCTCAGGAGCATCTCAGGACACATTTTACAAGATGACCCTTCAATTCGAGAGGAAATACTTGACTCAAGGCTCAGGTGCTCCGTGCCACGTGTCCTTCGGTTTTTTCTCTCCGGATTTTTCGGGACTTTCTTGCCAAGACTTCAGATGGACCCTCAGCCAGATCCTACGGCTCAACCTAAGGCTCGGGGGCTACTTCCATATCAGTTTCGGCTTCAAGACAAGGCGGACATTTTTGGAGACCTTCGAAGGCAGCACTCGAGGACACTTGGGACTACTCGAGAAGACTTCAAGATTGCTCAAACATCAGCTGGAGTACATTCCAGCCTCGGGATGCTTCGACTACTCTTGAGGACTTTTTTGACTTGTAGCCCTCGGGGACGCTTGGGGACTACTCGTTAAGGACGTCAAGACTACTTGAAGCTATCCTTGTCGACTACAAAGTACTCGGGGGCTTGTCGCATGGACCTCCCTGGGCCCACTACCTCGGTGGGTACCAGGACCGACTACTCGGTGGGCCCCTGGGACTACCCGGCTTCCGCTACACAAGACTCCGATGGCGTGGAGCGCCGGGACTACGGAGGAGAAGTACTCGATTAGAAAGCCGTACATGTCCCGCACCGTATGGAAGACTCCTAGACGTACTCGACTAGTACTCTCTCCCTACTACGACTTGTAACCCCGCTCCCGGACTATATAAGGCAAGGCGGGGACCTTTCTCTAGGCATCTCATCCAATCCAATGTCACGGCGCACTATTACACCATCTTGTAATCGTGCCCAATCAATCCAGAGCTACGCAGCATACAGGACGTAGGGTATTACGCACCTCGCGGCCCGAACCTGTCTAAATTGTGTGCCACGTGTCTCTTCCTTCGAGTTACCGATCTCGGCGAGGCCACATTCATCTACTTCGGGTACTCCACTTAGTAGGTTGCCGGTCTAAAACGCCGACAGAGAGCAAGGGTGGACCGCACGCGGAGGTCTGCCGCGCGCGGAGAAGATGGCATGTTTGTAGGCAACAGCCGCCGCCTCCTGGCGAGGCGGAGCAGCGATGCGGGGAGCGCCCCTCGATTTGCTGTTGGTCAGCGGCGGTGCCGGAATGGAGGTCGCGCGCCGTCCTCCACCGCCGATGGCCTCGCCCCGAGGACGCCCTCCCTTCGCCCGCCGACCAAATCCAGAGGCAGGAGCTCCTCGCCCTCCCCGTCCCGCCGCCGGCAAAATCCAGAGGCAGAAGCTCCCTCATCAGGCTGCGCGATTGGCGACGAGGCAGGAGAGCTCGATTTGCAGCGAGGCAACATGGCGAGGGCGGCGAAGGAGAGGCTGTGGATGAGCGCCGGTGACGCATCCTCACCTACCCGAACTCCTCTCTCCCTCACACGCGCGGCTCATGTAGGTCTGTCGGCGCCGCCACCGCGGTGCTCTCCTCCCACCTCGCGCTAGGTCGCCGTACTTGCCCTCGCGAGCCCCTATGGCGAGCTAGCGAGCGCATGGCGAGTGGACGACGACGACACCAGAGGAAGATGCGGCGGAGAAGAGTGCCCAAGAGAGCCCACGAGCGCTCCACTCAGCCGGGCCCAAATGCTACGCTATTTTCTGGCGTACCGATTGAGCCAGGCTGTGGGCTGCTATAAGGAGCGTGCGAGCCAGGCTGAGGGAGACGAAAGTGATGACAAACACGAATTTGAGCCCACGGGAGCGCAGCAGAGCTCCAAGGCCACCCTATCAAACACGCCCATGACGACTCTTAAAAAACCTGTTTGGAGGGTGTCTTCCGAGACTCAAGTTGAATAAATAATGTACTGCAAATCATGCAAGTCAACGGAAGCGCACTGGCTGTTTAAGCCCACTAACTTCACACACACCACATTTAGAAATCGATAGACATCCAACCAATTATCCAAGCGCACGCACACAGCCTCCGGGGCTTTGATCCGAACCAAACGACGACATGCTGCCGTGGATGGTGGCATGGTGCTCAACACAGCCTGAACCACACATTATGCTGCCAACACTACGATTGGGAAAAACCAAACAACAATGCATGGCGACGGTCACTCGCTCAGAAGTCGCTGCTGGCGACAGGGGCGTGGTCTCCGCACATGTAGATGTACCGGTAGACGATGCCGGCGAGGCCGCCGCCGACGAGCGGGCCGACCCAGTAGATCCAGATGTTGGTAAAGTCGCCGCTGGCGACCGCGGGGCCGAAGGAGCGGGCCGGGTTCATGGAGCCGCCGGAAAAGGGGCCAGCGACGAGGATGTTGGCGCCGACGATGAAACCGATGGCGATGGGCGCGATGGTGCCCAGGGAGCCCTTCTTGGGGTCGGCCGCGGTGGCGTACACGGTGTAGACGAGGCCGAAGGTGACGATGATCTCCATCACCACGCCCTCCAACGTGCCGATGCCCGATAGGCCATGGGTCGGGGTTGCCTGCGTGCCCAACAGAAAGCGTCCATGGTCCATGTCTGTTCGATCTCTGGATACCTACCGACGCGAACTATACACAAATATCTGCAGCAGAACTTTTGAGACGTACCACACCGGTGGAAAACTGGACGAGGACGGCGCCAACGATGGCACCGACGAGCTGGGCGATCCAGTAGAAGAGGCCGGTGAGCATGGTGATCTGGCCGCCGAGGACTAGGCCGAAGGTGACGGCAGGGTTGACGTGGCCGCCGGAGATGTTGGCGCCGATGGCGACCGCGACGAACAGCGCGAACCCGTGGCACACCGCCACGGCGACAAGGCCGGTCGCGTCAAGAGGCGCGCCGTCGCTCAACTTTCCTGCACCAATCCACAGATATTGTCCGTGTTGGCGAATGCACATCGTCAATGATCCAAGCACGTACACAGCAGTGACTCACTGTAGGCGATGGCGGAGCCAACGCCGGCGAAGACGAAGACGAGGGAGGAGATGAACTCGGCGACGTAGGCCTTGAGGGAGGCCGCACTGAAGGAGTCGCCGAAGCTGCCGAAGGCGATGTTGCCCGTCATGGTGGCGATGGCAGGTGAAGGTGACGAGCTGACTGATAACAAAGGAGGGATAGGAGCTGCGACGATAGCCACTCGTTAAGAATACAGATCGAGGACAGGGAGAGTGTGCCACCGTTCTTATAGGGGACGGAGTTGCCTGCCTCACTCTGCTCTCTTCATCAGACGCAAAATACGTAAATGGAAAAATCAACCTGAGCTTCTTTGTACCCGAGTGAAACAGTGTAAACAGATTAAAGCAATGACTTTTTTTAGAAAATTAAACCATTGAATTGATGCTGGTTCTATTTTAGGTGAGGCAGAGTTTTGACTTGACCGGCATGACCACATGCCACTAATCCCGGATCCCCCCCGTTGGCTTTATGTGGAGCATAAATTATTTCGCAACTCCTTTGCATGTATTGAAATTTCTGGAAATATTTTTCTTAAGGAAAAAGTTTATATTGCCCCTCACCTATAGGGGTTGGATTACATAACCCCCTAACCTTTGAAAGCGTGCCTATATCACCTCCCGAACTTTGCAAAACGGGTCAAATTACTCCCTACCGGTTTCGAAAAATCACGATAAATCACGGAAAATTCATAAAATGGAAAATCAAATTGTGTTAGATTTCAAATGAGTAGATCTACCTAATGAACATATAATATGGAATGCTTTAGTACAATTTTTTGTGTGTAGCTTTAGATCCATGTTTTTCTTTGTAGATGTATAAAAATATACTAAAGCATACAATATTATATGTTCATTGTGTAGATGTACTCATTTTTAGTCTAACACAATTGGATTTTCCATTTTATGATTTTTCTGTGATTTACTATGATTTTTCAAAACTGTTATAGGGGGTAATTTACCCGTTTTGCAAAGTTCAAGGGGGTGATATAGGCCGTTTCATGGGTTGGGGGTTATGTAATCCAACCCCCATAGGTGAGGGGGTGATATAGACTTTTTTCCTTTTTCTTAAGGCCTATGAATTTCAAGAAACAATATGAATTCAGTCAACTGGAGGTTAGTCTATGTGAATCTGTTCAGCTTATCTCAACTCGTCTTATCTTTAACTTCTTTCTCTCACACAATACTATATATTCTAACACTGAATACTATTTATTCTTTGTAATAGATGAATATGCTCACAATCGTTCTGTCCATTTGACTTATCAGCCACCAGTATTTCTCTCACAACAAACCAGTCATCAGCAAAAAGTCAACAGTACTTTTTTATCAGAACAAATCAGCACCAGCCATCCCCGCCGGGCAAACTAACATGATGTGTGTCCGCTAGCTGGACAGACTCGTTACCAACGACTGGATCACGGACGACGTGGCGCCTCTAGGCGCTTCCGGCGCCCAACCCTTATCCAATACCAGCGCGCCAGCTGTGCCCAGCTAGCCGTGCCGGCCGGAGCAGAAGCGTCTGGAGAGTTTGGAAACGATGGCGCTCCGCTGCTCCCCTGCCCCCCTATCGCTTTCCCCCGGCGCCGAAAGCCCGAGTGCCCGACACGGCCAATCATTCGTCCAAGCAGCCAGGCCCGCTCGTGGCTGGCCGGTCCCACCATGCGCTCAAGCATCGGCATGCCAGGCCGTACGAGCTAGCTGCTAGCTCACAAAACAAAAGGATAAGGTTTTTCGCATTAGGTTTATTGATCAGTGGAGGTTTATCATCAGTCGTTGTTTGGCACCAAGTCATCATCTTCAAACTATGAAAACGTTATCCGTACTTTTATACAAACACAAAGTGTTTTCTTATCGCACAGATAGAGCCAATAAAGAAGAGTGACGGGGCTGCATTTTTTTTATTTACTTCTTCCTTTTGTTCGCAAAGACAAAAGTTTCAGTTCGAGGTTGGATTATAAAAAGAAGTGTTGGGTACGTCGATCCTCTGATCCTAAGTTACCAACACGCCTCTCTGTTGGTAATGCATCTTATTAAATTGTTTCCCTAAAAAAAATGTTCCCCAAGAGTTTTCGAGGAGCAGTGTTTCATTGGTCTTTTAACACTTCTAAGAATCATTAGAAGGTTTTCTTCAAAATTTGGGCACAGAGATACTATGGACCATATAATACAACGCATGGTTAATTATGCCTCCCATGAGGCGAGTGTCACTGTTTTAGATTAGCAACCTACCAATGGGGTTACCTCAGGTAGATGATTGTGGCCTCACCGAGATCGGAAGCCCGATGGAGAGACACGCAACGCACAATTTAGACAGGTTCAGACAGCAATGTGCGTAATACCCTGTGTCATGTATGCTACGTAGCTCTTGATTGATGGGGTGTTGTTTACAAGATGATGCGGATAGAAAGAGAGGGTCCCTGCCTCGCCTTATATAGTCCGGGAGGCAGGGTTACAAGTCGGTCTGAGTAGAGAGTTATAGCCGTACCTGAGTAGGAGTACTCTACATGGGTTCGAACATGTCTAGGCTTCCGATCGGAGTACTACTCCTCTGTTGCCTTGCGCTCCACACGCGTCTTGTACCGTGGCGCACAAGTCTAGTAGTCCCGAGGGCCCACGTAGTAGTCAGAACTAGTACCCTCCTGGAGTGGGCCCTAGGATGTCTGTAATACAAGCCCCCGAGTACTTTGTGGCCGAGTGAGATGTTTTCGAGTAGTCTTTATGGCATCCGCGAGTAGTCCCTGAGCGTCCCCGAGTTCTACAAGATAGAAGTTCTCGAGAATGCCTGAATCATCACGAGGCTGAAAGGTACTCCAGATGATCTTTGTGTAGTCTTAAAGTTTTCTCGATTAGTCCCCAAGCGTGCCCGAGTGCTTCTCTTGAAGGTCTTTAATAGTAGTCATGTTGTCTTGGTAGCTTATGATGAAAAACCATATGGAAAATGTGATTCGAAGAATCACATTACATATGGAATGCATCCAAGGAAGTTGTCATCGGGGCTGACCTCGACCCCAAATAGGAACTCGGGCTCAACAGTTTCCTCAGGGACAACGCTGACATCTTTGCATGGAGCCCATCCGATATTCCTGGTGTCCCCAGGGAGCTAGGTGAGCACACACTTGAAGTCAACAAGACTGCACAACCTATCAAGCAAAAGCTCCGGTGATTTGCAAAAGATAGAAAACAAGCCATAGAAGTAGAAGTCTGTAAGCTCTTAGCTGCAGGATTTATCAGAGAATGTAAACACTCGGTTTGGCTCGCAAACCCGGTCCTTTTACCAAACAAAATTGGCATATTAAGGATGTGTATCGATTAGACCGACCTCAATAAGCACTGCCAGAAGGATCCTTTCCCTCATCCTCGTATCGACCAGGTCGTAGACTCCACGGCTGGCAGTGTTCTACTCTGCTTCCTTGACTGCTACTCAGGGTATCATCAGATAGCCCTATATCCCGACGACGAAGACAAAACGACGTTCATAACACCTCATGGCATCTATTGCTACAAGGTCATCACCTTTGGCCTGAAAAACGCTGGAGCAACATATTAGAAGGCAATTCAGAAGTGCCTGAAGTCGCAAATTGGGAAGAACGTCGAAGCCTACGTAGACGATGTGGTCATGAAGACCATAGAGGAAGATAAGCTCATTGCTGACCTCACCGAAACCTTCGCCAACCAATGAGAGTTCCAATGGAAGCTCAACCCAACCAAATGTGTCTTCGGTGTGCCTTCCGGGTTGCTCTAGGGCTTCATGGTCGGACACCGAGGCATTGAAGCCAACCCCGCGAAGGTCGATGCTATTCGCAAGATGGCCAAGCCATCCAACAAGAAAGACGTCATGAAGCTCACAAGAATGATGGCGGACCTAGGACGTTTCATCATCAAGGTAGGTGAGAAAGGCTTACCCTTCTTCAAGCTATTGAAGAAGGCAGACAAGTTCATGTGGGACTACGAAGCTCCAAAAGCATTTGAAGCTCTCAAAGAGTCCTTGATGACACGACCAATCATGACCCCGCCAATTCCAAAGGAAACTCTCCTACTTTACATCTCTGCCACCACTAATGTGGTCAGCACAGTCCTCGTCACCGAGCGAGAAGAAGAAGGGCAGGCCTGTCCTGTTCAGCGACTTGTGTATTACGTAAGTGAGGTCTTGGCCGATGGTAAGACACGTTACACACAACCTCAGAATCTGCTCTATGCGCTCCTGATTACATCCAGAAAACTTCGCCATTATTTCCAAGCTCACAAGATCGTAGTTCCATCATCATTCCCTTTAGGAGAAATCATCTGCAACTGCGACGCCACCGGCCGCATCGTCAAGTGGTCGGTTGAGCTAGGGGAATTCGACATCGAGTTGTGTCCTCGACAAGCGATCAAGTCGCAGATCCTCGTAGACTTCATGTCTGAGTGGACAGAAATCCAGATGCCCCCTCCCAAGGAGCGGCTTGAATACTGGATAATGTACTTGGATGGTGCCCTCAACCTCGATGGAGCAGGCGCATGCGTGTTTCTCATCTCTCCTCAGGGGGAGCAGCTTAACTACACCCTTCAAATCCACTACAATGCCTCCAATAATGGTGCAGAGTACGAAGCCCTGATTCACAGGCTCTGCATAGCAGTGTCCCTTGGCATCAAGCGACTACTGGCTTTTGGCGATTCTAAGGTCGCCGTGTCCCTAGGCATCAAGCGACTACTGGCTTTTGGTGATTCTAAGGTCGTCATCGAACAAGTCAACAAGGAGTGGGACTGCGTTTAAGGATACAATGGATGCATACTGCGCTGAGATTCGTAAACTCGAAGGCCACTTCGAGGGGATCGAGTTTCAGCACGTCCCGCGAAACAACAACGTCATCGCCGACGTACTTTCTAAACTTGGCTCCCGATGAGCTCTAGTCCCAGCAGGCGTGTTCATCCAAGACCTACGCAAGACTTCAAGCAAGCTTCTGGACCCGGATAACCTAGAACCACCTCCAAGCGATCAAAACCTGGCACCTCCCCGCGACATGCTCATGACAGAAAAAGAAGATGATTGGCGCAAGCCCTTCATAGACTTCATACTTGACCAGCTCGACCCTGACGACAAAGCAGAAAGAGAGCGTATCACAGGGAGAAGTGTTAACTACATCGTGATTGGCACCATCCCATACAGAAAAGCCGCCTCTACTAGCGTCTTGATGAAGTGCATCTTAAGATCAGAAGGTCTACAAGTCCTAGCTGAAATCCACAGTGGCGAATGTGGCTATCACGCGACATCTACCAACCTGGTCGGCAAAGCATACTGATCTGGATTCTACTGGCCCACGGCCATGACCAATGCTAAAGACCTTGTTAAGAGGTGCAAAGAATGTCAGTTCTTTTCCAAATAGCAGCACCTGCCAGCTCAGGTCCTGCATACCATCCTTCCATCATGGCCCTTCGCCATGTGGGGCCTTAATGCTATAGGTCCGTTTCGTACCGCCCCAGGTGGCTACAAACACATCCTGGTCACCGTAGACAAATTCACCAAGTGGATCGAAGTCCGACCTGTTGCGAAAGTAACATCGGAAGAAGATGCAAAGTTCATCAGAGATATCGTACACCGCTTCGGCGTGCCCAATAGGATCATAACCGACCTGGGCAAAGCCTTCACTGGCTCGGTCTTTTGGGACTTCTGCCAAGATAACACAATCAACGTTTACTACTCCTCGGTCGACCACCCTAGGTGCAACAGCCAGGTCGAACGAGCCAAAGGCATGGTCCTCCAGGCTCTCAAGGATCGCATCTACGACCACACCTCTAACTACGCCACCAGATGGCTAGCCGAGCTACCGCACATGATTTGGGGTCTAAGGACTCAAGTCAGTTCCGCCACGGGTTTTTCACCCTTCTTTCTTGGCTACGGATCAGAAGTCGTGCTACCTACCGACGTTGCCTTCGGAGCTCCACGCATCCAATTCTACAAGGAGAGAGAGGCCGAACAAACATGTGTCGACCTCGACAGCCTCGAAGAGCAGAGACTTGCTGCAATCATGAGACAAGCCCGTCACGATCAACAACTTCGACGCTATCATGACCGCAACGTCAAGGAAACCTCCTTTGACATTGGCGACCTCGTCCTCTGGCGCATCCAGAAGACCGATGGCATGCACAAGCTCTCTTCCCCTTGGGAGGGACTTTCATCGTTACTGAAGTTGTCAGCCCATCGACTTACCGTCTGCAATGGGGCGATGGAGAAGGAGTGCCAAACCCTTGGAACGTGGAGCATCTATGACGATTCTATCCATAGTAGTTTTTTCCAGCCATGTATTTATGTTCTCTGTACATTTTTAGATTAAATAAATAAATGTTACTTCAAGCAATCATCTGCTACGTGTTGAGCACTACCTTCTCCTCTATCATGTCGCAAAACCCTCCCCCTCGACATGCTCGGGGGCTTGGCTAATGCCAATACATGGGTTACAAAACCTGAGGGTCATGGATTTTTGCCTACTCCTCCCCCTCGACATGCTCGGGGGCTTGGCTCAAAGCCAACTTAAGGGTCACATGACCTGGGAAGACTACACGTAATGAACACAAAAGCCTTCTGTCGCCACGGAGCATGCTTGGTCAAAAAAAGATCGCCAGACCTGAGCCCGAGGCTCCATCCTCACATGCCGACCTCACGTAATCCTCCATGCTGAGCTGTGCAGGTCGGTAAGCCAGCCTATTCGTGAGTAGTGGTTAGCGAGGCAAGAAGCAAGACATCGTTACCTACAAGACTACCAAGCTCGCATAGACATAAGGCAAAGTGCTTCATCTAGGTTCAACAAAATATTTATCTTGCAATACCTATTTACAAGACTGGAGGAGGGGAAGGTACAGTACCTACTCGAAGACTATTATTCACCATAATTACCTTCATAATCTAAGTTGTTCATCACCTCGGAGGCGGCATCTTGTACCTTCACCTCCAGGGCTGTGAGGTCCTTCTCAACATAAGAACCAACCTTGACCTTGGCCATGTCGACGTCGGGGTAGTGAGACTTAACTCTCACCAATGGGTATGTAGCCGCCACCAAGCTTGTCGCCTTCAGCAGAGTCAGAGCCTGTTGGGTGTATCTATAAGGCGGTCCACGATGGAATTCGCTTCCCCTCCTTCAGCAGGCACATTTATGCAATCCATTGCATAGCTGGCGCCACCCTTCAGGTCGTTCAGTTCCACCTCGTTCCCTGCAATGGTTACTTGGTTATTCTGCAACGCCTTCAAGACAGCCTCGAACTCGACCTCAAGGCCCCGATGAGCTCCTGTCTCATAAGCCAGCTTTTGATATATAGCGTACTCACTGTCGGCAGCTTCCGTCATTGCCCGCTTGAGCTCTCGCCCCCAGCCTCAGACTCCCGGAGCCTCACCTCCAAGCTCCGAACCTTCTCCTTGGTATTCATCAATGCGGTGTCGAGCTCCTCCTCACGATTGTGAAAGCCTACGAAATAACACAAGTCAGCGCGCCATAAAAATAGCCCTCACGACGATATCATCAATATGATGACTCAACTTACCAATGGACAAAGCGTTGAACTGCGCAGTAGCCTCCGTGGCCTTGCGCTTTTCCTCGGCAAGCTGCTCCTCGAGCTTCTTCTTTTCAGCGGTCGCCTCCTCAAGGACCTGCTTGAGCTCTTGCTCAAGGTCAGTGATCCGTTGCTCCCTCTCTGTTGCATTCTTTAGCAGGTCGACCCGGCTTTTTGCCCGCTCTGCTAAGGACTGCCACGGTACATGCAAGCTCGTTAGCAGTGCTCCGACAAAACATCAACAGGAAAACTACGTCGAAAAAGCAAACTTACCATCAATGCATGGTTGATGGTCACAATGCTGGTTCGCAGGGCATGCATGTCCTCGTTGTCTTCAAAAATATCATCCTGCCAAGGGGTGCCATTCCAATTAATTTCCGTCGCGGTAACCTCGAATTCGAAGAAGAAGATTCGGGTACCTGTCCGCCAGATGTCCTCGGACCTCTTGGCACCTGATCAATCTGAGGTTGATTTTTCATCAGGTCCTCACCCCCAGCAGGTCTTGCACTGATGGGGTCGACATCAATAATTCTTGGGGAGGTCGTCACCCTGACGTCCCCAACAGAAGTCCCTTCCCCCGCTTCAACAGCGCGAGGAGGGCTCGCCACCCTTGTATCCTCAACCGGCGGAGAAGACGCCGAAGGACCGAAACAACGAACCAGAGAGGGGGGCGGCAGTGAATGGGAGCTGATAAAAATTCTTCACGAAGGAGATGGAAACTCCAACAAGATGAACACGGCTTCCAACACACGTCTCCGACCCACTACCCAAGTTTGCCAAGTCCACACAACCATTGAAGTGCTACTGGACCTAGGAACCAACAAACAACCTTCCGAGCAAAAAACACACCAACACGCATAGCGGAAACTTGCACGGCTTGCTGCCTGTGCTGCACCGGTCAGACCGATGGCCTGCGCCGGTTAGACCGGTGGACGGAGCCGGTCAGGCCGGTGGCTACAGCAGCCACACAACAAGCGTTCCAGAAAGCCTTAGTGACTTCTCTAGGCCCTGGAACCAAAACACCCCCAAAACACAACTTGCACGGAAGGAAAACCCTACACAAACCTAACAAAACAACTCCAAACGGACCAAGAACTGACCAACAGCACCAAGACCCAAAGACACACGAGTCAAGCAGTTCACCCGAGACAAATCCCACAAGTGACTCGCACCAGTCAAGAGCACCGGTCAGACCTGTGTAGCCTGGGCAGCTCGGGATGAACATCACCCGCGGGTCAACTCCTTCAAATCCAAACTTCGATCACTCGAATCGCTCCACGGACTTGAGCAAGACTTTGGGGATAATAGGAACACCTCATGAGGAGTCCATAGCCATGATTTTGTCCACCAAAACTTGCCAAATCAAGAGGAATCGAAAAATCCCGCCTAGAACTCCTCTAACCCTAGAACACCGAAAACCCCAAAATCCAGCCCCTTAACTCAACGGATTTGGGAGGGGAATCACAGCCCAAAGAACCACAAAGGGTTCCCACAAATTTCCCCCATCAAAACCCCAAGAGCAAGATCCCGAAAACACCCCAAGAAAACCACCAAGAGAGGGCTCCGAAAATCCCCACCAAGAACAACCGGGAACAACACAACAAAGCCTTGAGGAACCACGCCGAATCATCTATACATACCAAGAAGGTTCATACAAGGTCTACCTTGCCGCCCGATCATCCAACCCTCTCACAAAATCTCACCATGAAGCTCTCAAGCTAGTCCTATGGAAATCCTAAGAAAATAGGAAGGGAAAATGGGGAAGCAAATGAACTAGGATTTCAAGAGATGGTTGCCATCCTCTCACCTCATGGTTGTATGGAGGCAACCGAAAGTCTAAAATACCCTTACTTAACAACTAGGGATACAAGCCTTCAAGGGTGGTTTTGGAAGTCTTCAAGTTTTCTCCATCGGACGGATGCCCGGCGACCGCACACTGCTTAGCCTCGACGCAAGCCTTGCGATCCCGATGCGTGTCCTCCACTTCGAAGATTCCGGACTGCGTCGCCGCACACCGCCGGGACCGTGCTCCTCACCGGTCAAACCGGCCGACCCACCGGCCGACCGGTCCGGAGCCGCCGCAAGACCGTCTTCGGTTCTCCGGTCTTGGCTTTGTGGATCAACCAAGGAACCAGTGGTTTTCTAGTGAACCACTGGAAACCCCGTGCACTCGGTGTAGCCTCCGCCAATCGCCACTCATGACTCGGCTCCCACGTAGTCCCAGCTCGACCTTGGTTTTGAGGCTCAACCAAGAAACCGTCCATGGCTTCATCTTGCTGTTCATGCCACCATGCGGCCCGCACTTGACCCCGCTGGCCACCAGGTCTCTCGAACGAAGCCTACTTCTCTTCTCCACACCTGGAGGCCTCACCTGCGACGACCTTTAGCGCTTGTTCTTCACCTGCACCAACACGAGTCAAGCCGCAACCTGCACCTGCAATACTTAGCCAAGAATTAGTCCATACAACGTTGTCAATCACTCATCACACAAGGAAGCGACCATCCACCGGTCCTCGAACCACACGTGGTGCTCACTACTCTCAGCTGCTCCCCGTGGCGGAGTGGTTGTCCACGCGTCATCAACAAGAGTTTCCCCCACGACCTTCAGGTCAGCCGACCTCGTGCGGGATGGAGAAGCCGGGGCGACCAGGTCATTCTATGGCACCACCGCCGGCCTACAAGGCCACATCACATAAAAAACAAGAATTCCACAGCAAGCCAAAAAGATTGACTCATCAAGATTTTACGTGGAACAAACCAGAATTCGAAGCTTCGGCCTAAAAGGTCGAGGCTTAAGCCTTGCAGGCATCTCTGCCTGCGCGGCCGCAGCAGTCGGCTGCGCCTCCAACCCACGACATAGAGCATCCTCCGATGTCTTCTCCATCAATTCCCGCTGCCTCTTGGCAGCAGGACTTTCTGGTCTCCTCGCCGGCTGAGTCACCTCAACCGACAGCTCCTCGACAGCCTCGTCCTCCTCCTCCTCCTCCTCTTCCGATTCGACCTCCCTCGATCGGGGTGTCGGGATCGTTGGCATCACAACTGCCGGAGGGGAAGTCGCCTTACTCTTCCTCGTCTTCTTCTTTTCGGTGGCCTTCACCGCAGAAACGGCAGCAGCAATAGCTGAAGCTGATTGCTTTCCCACCGCCGACCTAATCCCGCCGTTAACATGGCAATGCATGAATCAAGCCAAAAACGCAAAACTTTCAACCTAGAGCTTCTCAAATAGACAAAATTCAACATAGGATGCTACACATATCCAAATGAACAAGTTAGATACTCTATACCTTCGTAATGACATAAACTACAAGATCACCAAGTTTCACAACCATTGGACGAAGCTAAGATGGATTTGGGCAATTTTGCGAAAAATTTACCTCCATGAGCAAAGTCCTAAACATGATCAAAACATGTAAAAATGGCAAAGCCACACAAACTTCATGCTAGGACAACCATTCTAATCATAAGACCATCACAAACACCCACAAGCACCTCATGTCATGTCAAAGCCACCGAGCCATGTGTCTACTTCTATATATGAGACTTCTCATTGGTAGACATCATGCTACAATTTAGCACCCAAAGCAAATTAAATTTAGCACATATGACATGGGAGCACATTTTCCAAGCATTTTACATTTCATTTTCAGATTCAAATTGGGTACATGAAATGTCTTTGCGACAAAAAGGAACTTATGCCTCTCCATAAGATAAAGCAAGAGGGCTAAACATTCATGATGGCAAATGAGCATTTGGCTCCATATGATCAATAAGCTAGCTATCCGAGGACAAATTAAGCATAACCAAGCCACTAAAGCATGTCAAGATCATATAAATGCATTTACACATATGAGAGCATATATGTGACAATTTTAAAAAATATAGCCATCAACCATGGCTCTAGCAAGAGTGATGAGTGTCTTGTTCTTCCCTCTCAACCACCATTTTGTTGGGGTGTATAGGTTGAGGAGAATTCATGCTTGATGCCTTCACCATCACAATACTCTTCCACCTTGGTGTTGCGGAATTGACCCATTGTCACTTCTTATCTTCACCATGGATGACCCAAATTCATTTTGGGCTCTAGTAGCAAACTTCTTGAAGATATCAAATGTCTTGCCCTTGTCCTCCAAAGAAAAGTCCAAGTATAGCGTGAGAAATCATCCTTAAATGACAAAATTGATAGAATTACCACCAAGACTCTTGTATGTAGTTGGTCAGAAGGGTCCATGTGAATGAGCTCCAATGGTCTTGTGGTAGATACATAAGCCTTCATGGGATGATGACTTGCAGCTTGCTTCAGAGCCGACGCATGCACTACAACTTGTCCTTCTCAAATGCCAACATCCTTCACACCAAGGACCATGCCTTTCTTGAAAGCTTTCTTGAGTTGGCTCATGCCTATGTGTGCAATGCGACGATGCCATAGCCAACCCTTGGATGTAGTCGAGACGAGGCAAGTAGTCAAAGTTTGCTTCACGGGATGTAAAATCTACAAGATAAAGGTGCTATAGCGGAATCCCTTGAAAACAACTTCATTAGTTTCTTGTTAGTAATTGTGACCCCTTCATCATCAAATGTGCATGAGAAAGACCAAGGTCACAAAATTGTGCCAATGGAAAGCAAGTTATAACTACAAGAATCCACAAAGAGAACATTGGAAAGGATAAGTCGTTTGTTAGAGAGATTTCACCCAATCTAGGAGATCTTCCTTCAAGTTATACCAAATGAAACTTGTTCATGATCTCCCGCATCCACTAATGAGGTGAACATTTTACTTGGCCGGTCATGTGTTGAGTGCAACCACTATCAAGTATCCAATGACTCCCTCATAGGCCTTGTAGTTCACCTACACACAAGAAATTAGCATTGAGATTTAGGAACCCAAGCTAGTTTGGGCCCTTTGATGTAGTGACAAGAGCTTTAGGAATCCATAAGCTTCTGGGTGGCTTGACTTTTGGTTTGGCCCCAATGAACTTGATTTCCACTTGCCATTGTTCTTCTTCATCAGCAAGAAGTGGTTGTCATTATACATGGACTTGTAGTTGCTAGGCAAGGTGGGCAAGGGGCGAGTAGGTGTTGGGCACTCCCTTGTGTGATGACGGTGACCTTGCAATGTTAATGATAGGATCCAACTTCATTGATGAAACACCCATATAGCTCCTTTGATTTAGGAGTTTCCTTGATGGGATTGGGGAAAGCACCAAGCCCCTTTGTCCCATAATCTCTTGCATTGTAGTAGAGGGATCTCCTTGTGCAACTCCCTCACCCTTGACTAAGTCTTTACACAAGACAGCAAACTTCTCACTTCTTCTTCAAGAGCTTTCACCCTATCATGGTTAGTCTTGGAGGAAGATGCAATATTTTCAACATTAAGCAAGACCTTAGGTTTTCAATTAGATCATCACATGAGGTGGAGGCATTGACTTTAGTGACTTCTCTAGCATTTGCATGCCTACTAGAATCAATGTCCTCACTAGCAAGCTCAAGCTTTTGATATTTCATCTCTAAGAGCACATATTTCTTTCTTGAGCTTCATATGACTTGACTCGAAAGGGACTTGTTAAGCACGGTTATGTCGTCATACTTGACAATTAGCTCATTGTGCTTATCAAGTAACTTGTGGTCATCTCTAAGTGACTTGTTAGACACTACCAAAGCATCATGCTCTTTGCTAAGGTCATCGTGCTTTACAAGTAACTCATCATATGAAAGCTTAAGAGTTTATCATGGAGTCTCATCAAGAGCTTTGAGCTTACTCTTTTGTTCTTTATCATGGAGGTGTATTCATCGAAAGATCTTTAAGAGCAAGAGGTGAGAAATCATCATCACTAGAAGATCCACTACTATCACTACTTATCACCTTGGAGTGCTTTGCCATGAAGCACATAGGTGGAGAGGTGGAAGTGGAGGCTCATCATCAATGTAATGCGGCGATCTTCTTGTTCTTGTCCTCTTCTTGAACTTGACTCATGAGGGTCTGGGTCACCCATTCATTGACCAGAGAACGATGTTCACCCTTCTTCTTGTGGTAGGGCTTGGTTGATGACTTTTTCTTGGATGAGTTCTTCTTGTAGTACTTGGCATCTTGTCATCTTCATCATTCTTCTTGCTTGAGTTTGACACTCTCTTGTCGGGCTTGGGGCAATCATATGAGAGATGATCATAGCTACCACAGACATAGCACTTCCGATTGCTTCCCTCACCACTTCTTCTTGATGACGGAACTTTGCTTCTTAGGATCATAGTTGTAGCCCTTCTTGCCAATCTTGGAGAGCATTCTTGTGGTCTTCCTCATGAGAAGAGCAAGCTTAGCATCATCGCTCTCACTTCACTTGAGTCACTTGGATCATCACTTTCACTTGTAGGAAGAAAGGAGCTTTTTCCTTGATCTTCTTGGACTTTCCCTTTTCACTAGCCTTGAGTGCAAGATCTTTCTTGGCGCTTGAGTGTGAGGTAGATGATTCCATGTCTTCCATCATGAACATCTCGTGGGAGCGAATCTTGCTCACAACCTCGGTGATGGTGAGGGTGGTGAAGTCCTTCTCGAAGAAGTGCCTTGACGATGTTGTATTTGGCTTGGGAAGCGTTTGAAGGATTTTCGGATGATTTCCTGCTCGGGAAAGGTTAGCAACATCGAGAGCATTGATACTTTGAATAAGAACCCCCATCCTAGAGTACATTTGCTCTACCCCCTCATCATCTTTCATTTTGAACTCATTGAGTTCCACCTTGAGCAACTCATATTTTTCCTCACGGATCTTTTTTGTTACCCACATGAATTTCTTTGAGTTCCATCCACACCTCATGGGAGGTGGGCTTAGCAAAGACCGATCAAACAACTCCTCATCTAGCGCCTCCAAAGATGTGATTCCTAGCACGTGCATTCCACTTAGCCTCACTCTCGGTGGGAGGCAAAGGCAATGGATACAAGGTAGTGCGCCACGCATCATGATGTTGAGCTTGAAGATAGCTAGCCATTCTATGCGCCCAAAGGTGAAGACGCTTCCCCGCCAACAGCAGGGGGCCATTGCCGCTTCCTTTCCCCATCTCCCTGGGCGGTTAAGCCCACGGCAAAGGGAGCCCTGGCTACGATACCACTTGTAGGATCTAGTCACATAGAAGGGGGGTTGAATATGGGACTTGTTTTCAAGCTCTAAAGGAAAAAACGAAAACCTTAACCTATCAACTAGTGTTGCCCATACTAAAACGGTTCTTCTCTACTTCTAGAGCACACTAACACAAGTTTCCTTAGCAAATAACACACTAGGAGACGACAAGACAACTAGGCAAGATATTAAGCACACAAGCGAAACAAGCTAGAACAAAGACAAGAAACTTGAGAGCGGAATTGAAATGCGAAAGTAAGTGCTAGAAGTAAATAAGATGGACAAGAGGCGATCGAATTTTTTCCGTGGTATCGAGAAGTTGACGCTCCCCCTAGTCCGTTGGAGCACTCACTTTAGGCATATTACCAGGTCACTAAGACACAAGTGCTCACTAAGAGCACAGTTTTCCATCTCCGGAGCAGTGGGTCTCGAACCGTGTACACCAAGCTTGTCTTGAAGCTCCCCTGATCTCCAAGAGCTCACCAAGACCCCCCAAGTCACCTAGACGAGTCTAGGAGCGGAAGTCAAACTCCAAGAGTATGACCGCCATTCACTTGAGCACTCGGCCCCCCCCCACTAAGAAAGAACACCTCAATGAAGAGGAAGAAATTCGATAAGAAAGAACACCTCTCCTTCTCTCCTAGGGCTGAGTAGATCTTGAGTGGCAAAGGCGGCTCTAGAGAGCGAGGGGAATATATGAGCCTAGCAAAGGTGGCTAGCCGTTGGAAAAGTCCACGAAAAAGTTGTGCCAAGTCGGATGAACCGATGGTGCCCCCTCGCCTCGGATCATCCCGTTCACTCACGGCGCCCAATATGGCCGTTGAACCTTGAAACCCGGAAAGCCTGCCGACGCTATGCAGAAGCGCCCTCGTCGGATCATCCGGTCTTGAAGGCACCCCGCCGGAGGCGATGCTTGTGTGTTGGAAACAGCCAGTCGGATGAACCGCGCGAGCACTAACCAAGCGTCGGATCATCGATGTGAAGCCGAGACTTCTTGGCGCGTCTCTGTTGGATTTAAATGCAACGGGATCGGATGAGCGATGTGGTCGAGCGTCGGATCGTCAGGTGCGCAGGCCCGGACCCTTGACCCGAGCTGTGGCCAAACCCTAAGGCGTCGGATGAACCGGTGCTATGCCGTCGGTTCATCAGAACGGTCCATTTTGAACCGGTGGTATAACGAGAACTCATCCGGCGCATGTTAAATATAGGGCGTCGGATGTCAGAAGCGCTATGAAGTTGATTTCCGACTCATCCAATTCGACGCCTTTGAGTTTCCGTCGATTCTTTTGCTTCAACCTTGCTTCCATGAACTCTCCCGAGCTAGATAGGATCCAAGGAACATGAGTGTGCATAAATTATGGCTTTCAAAATTACATGGTCAAGCTACTAGTGTACGAACCCCTCTTAATAGTACGAGGTCGAAACTACAAACTAGTAATCCAAGTGTCCTTCATCTCCTTTGAGACACTTGGAACTAACAAAGTCCTTAGCCTTGCAGTCTTCGACAAGATTGAGCCCATAAATTCAAATTGAGGGGTCTCATTCCATTCAATACTCGTGACAATAACCCAAATAGAAATCCGCTTCAAAACAAAGGTTAGTCACAAGCATATGGTTGTCATTTATCACGAAACACCCTTACCAAAGGTGCGAAAGGGACTAGATCGCTACACCGTAGTTGTCTTTACTATAATATATATAATTAAGTGCATATTAATCATTTCCGACCTTTTGAAATGGAGGACTATCATCTTCGGTAGCTAACATATGAATATACTCTCGGTTTGGTAAAATAAGTCGTTTAGGACGATTGTGCTGATGCCAGTACAACTTTGACTTCTTATTTTTATAACAATAATTATTAAAAACTAACATATGTATACTTTTGCAGAAAGTATTTTACAAGACAGATCTAGTCATGTAGTTTTCACATTTTCAAACTCAACGACTTAAAAGTTATTAAGCAGTTTATATTCTTAATGTTTGACTCAAACCTTGTCAACAGAAACTTCTTTAAACGCTTCGGAGGGAGTATGATGCATTCACTACAGCTAGATTAATGTGTAAAAGTCACATTGACATTGTTGTTACCTGTACCCAGTAAACAGCCAGTTACTGAGCTTGCAAGGTTACACATGCTGTGTGCTGACAGCAGTACATCAAAGTGACTGCAGAAAGGGCCTAACACCTACAAGCTCAGAATATTTTAGGGTTAGGATCAGGACAATTTGGAGATAATGGTGGCTGTATCAACTTTCATGACATTTTGCCTTTCCCCCATACTTACCTTTCCAAAGTGCTGCCAACTTTTTACAAACTCAAGACAAGTAGTGCTTTTGCAAAAAGATAGGCCACCTTTCGCCTGTTAACCTTAGCAGGAAACTTCAAACATGCACACATCATGCAAGCAGTAGTATAAAATTTTTCTTATCCTATCTGTAACTACTATTCTATAGAATTCATTGGTGTAAAGCATTTCACTATTTCAGTGTGATCATATATCACTTTGTAGGTTGGAAACCAACATCATGAGAGCCTGTGGGGTTCCCAAGTAGCAAGCTATACAAATTCGTGTTCGTTATTCTCTAGCTGTTCTATTCGCTAATTCAAAGGCCATCTTTCATTTAGCAATATGAGCGTATAATTCCAATAATGATTGTGTTAGTGCATATGGATGTTGAATAAGTCATTTGGCATTTTAACAAGTGGGTTATATAATATATTACACCTTCTATATTGTTTCTCTTTGCAAGAATGCTGATGCTAGATAACTAAGCAAATCCGTCTTCTAAGATGGTTTTAAATAGCTATTTTAATTTAAAATATTTTTGGAATATTGGATCTTGATCCACCAGTAGCACCCTATTCAAGTTTTTTGTAATTTAGACCTAAATAACTATATATGAATAATCCTACCAGCATCTAGATAATTAAAAAGTTTTCTTTTGTAAAGCTAGACACAAAAAGGAACCTTGGTGATACTCACATAATCAACATCAAACCTAAGGAAAAATAATACACATTGACAAGTCACTAATTTGGAATCATACTGATTTAATAAGAACACTAAGGTAAAGTCATCTTAAAGGACTAGAAATCATTATTATTAAGAAATATGAAAGTGTGCCAGGATTGCAATGCTTAGATTCAATTTCTTAAAAATCTTAAGCGGTTACGGTAATAATCAGTGACAAAAACCATTACCTGTCGAAACTACTTGATCATGGTTCATCCTTTTTGTGTCCACTAGATGTAACCTGCACAACAGTTCACACATTGTGGTCAAGAAAACATTTTTTTGTGATTTAACCTAAATAACTATATGGATCCTACAGCATCTGGATAATTAAAAAGATTTTTTAAAACCTGGACACAAAAAGGAACCATGGTGAAGCTCACATAATAAAGATAAAAATGGTTTGAAATCTAAGGAAAAATAATAGACATTGAAAAGCACTAATTTGAAACCATAATGGTTTAATAAGAGCACAAAAATAAAGTCATCTTAAAAGACTAGGAAATCATTATTATTAAGAAAAATACAAAGTATAGGATTGCAATGCTTAATTAGAATCAATTTCTTAGAACTTAAACGTTATAGTAATATCCACGACGAAAACTATTACTGTCAAAACTACTTGGTCATGGTTGATCCCTTTTAATTTGTGTCCACTAGATCTTGTTCGTAACTAGTACATCAGGTCATCATTTGTAGCTGCCTAGAAGTCAGGAGTCCTAATATATATATATATATATATATATATATATATATATATATATATATATATATATATATATATATATATATATATATATTAAAGACATACCTGATACACAACAGTTCAGCTATTGAAGTTTTTCATATGATGCTTAAAAAAGCTCTGTGAACAATTTAGATTTATACTCATATGTTCTCAGCACGCGCCTTGCAAGTCGTAAACACTAAACACATTGTCCAAATAGAAACCCAATCCATTCCTGAATCCTGATCAGATTCTCCCCATCCTTTTACAAAAGCAGAATTTAAGTTGAAGAACTGCTAGGTATAAGCTGTCTCTTGCCAACTTCTCTCATAAGATAAGGTAATTATATATTTTCCTGAACATTATATATTTACCTGGTTGGTGGAGAAAAATGTAATCCTTACAAAAGATAACATGATTAAGAGGAAATGGAAGGGTAATCCATTATGCTTATTCTGTGATCAAGTAGAAACACTGTAACATTTATTCTTCCAACGCACAATTGCAAAATGTGTGTGGGGGATGGTTGGCTCCTGCCTAGGGGCAACCAACGTTCCTAACAACATTGAACAATATAAAGAGTGGATTCTGAAACTTCTCCCAAAGGGAAACGTTGTGCACCATTTCGGCTTTTCAGCAACTTGCTAGGCCATTTGGAATTGTAGAAACAAGGCTGTTTTTGATAAATACTAATCAAACATCCGGCTGAAATCATTGTGCGGCTTGTGCGTATATGTCTTATTGTGTAGGTTTTATTCAGCTTGGATTTCGCTGGGAGTGTTTTGAAGGCGTCAAGGTGCTGCTGGCGATTGCACACAAGACCCTGGCTCAACAGAAGAAGGCACCCGAGCTCAGGCTGCTGACAGCACCACATAAGGACCAGACGGGTGATGCTGATGAGGAGTAGACAATCGCTGAAACACATGAAAGAATTTCTTTGAGTGGTATGAAGGAGTATTAGTAGGCTAGATGCATTAGACTAGTCTGCTAGCTTGAATTCAGGAACTGTGTAATAACTCTGTTCTTGAACTCCTCCCTCCCCCCTTTTCTCACTGTGATACCCGGTGGTGATGTTGTTGGGGAAATTCTATCTGTCCTCATACAGGTTCAGAGAGGATGGGGCTTCATAGGGACTATTTCTCTCCCTTTCATCTATTTCTATAATGAACACTATGTATTTCCGTTCTCGTAATGGAAATGGAGGAAACCCTCGATTGAAACAAAAGTTAGCTTGAATTAGGAAAAAGGAGAGGTCTATCCTGTACCCGAGCATTCTTGCTACTCATACACTTGTTGATTTTCTAAGCCATCGGATCTAAAATGAACTGGAGATCAACTCCTCTTCGTCCTTATCTTCTCCTGTACCTTGCATTCTTATCCACACCGCTTTCATATCAATCCCATGTATGCTCTCAACCTCACACCGGCAAGGCTCGCTCGCCCTCCATTCACTCTCCCTCCCTTCACCGTCCATTCTTGTTGTTGAGCTCTCTTTCGGTGACGCTCGTGTCAAGAAGCCGTCACTACCGCCCTTTCGGTGCCACCTTGCGTTTTGGTGGCTTCCCGCTACTAGATCTCCCGCCACCTTCTCGACCACAATGTACCACACAATCGACCCCGACCACTCCATAGCCCAACCGAGGTTCCTCAGCTGCCCTGGCGAGCAGTGCCCCTACCACGCCGCTTCGCCGCCATCTCAATCCCCAACACCGCTTGCTTCCCTATCACCTCGAGACTTTCAATTGGTCCACGGAAATAGGTACGCCCCAAACCCCGAACCCTAAAAGCTTGTTGGAGCTCCAAAGTTTTAGATTTTGTACCTTAAACATTTTGATGAATCAATGTTTTGTAAAACCTACTTCAATAATTTGAATGTACTACGGCAATTTTTCATAAAAATAGTTATTTATAAAATGTTGTACTAGTTCTAGCAAAATATTAAGTACTTACTCAAATGTTCAAATCTAGAAAGTCGAGAATAAGAAAAACATATTTATTCAGATATTATTTATTACACAAATTCTCATCACGATTAAATGGGTTCAAGTGTTCAGCACAACACATTAAGGAGAAAAAAATGCATTTAAAGTTTGCAAATCAACCAAAAAAAAATCTCAGCCCAGCCATTATCCTTACCGGCCCAATTAAATTGGGCCACAAAGTCCCATTAACTCCGTCGCATGCCCATGTTTTCATCTTAATCTCGCACGTTAACTAATCTCTTGTAATGTTGTACATGAATCTCAAAACGGTGGGGATACTGGCATATAGAAATTCAGGGATGGATCCGCGCCCAGAGGCATAGTCGATCTGCACTCTGGAAAGTGAAATATATCCAGCAACAGAGCTGTATCCATAAGCATGTCACCATTTTCTCGAAAAGGAAACTGGGTGTAAATGACTGATTTCATGATGTTCAACCTTCTGTTTCAAAGGGGTCCATGATTTCCATAGATGATTGATCCTTGATTGAATATATAATTCTTATGTTCATATCCATGTCATGTGAAGCAATTTTGACTTGGCTGCTCCTCCCTCTGTCTTTAGCATTGGCAAAATGATTTCCACTATTGATATCCTTCCTTACATGGGACTACAAGCCTACGGAATTAGATGCTTGGAAAGTTAGACGCGAGAAATTAGAAGAAGAATATAACATGGTAATAGAGAAGGATACAAATAGTCCCAAGAACGTTTGAGTTGAGCATTGTATATATAATTCATAACATACTAGTTAATAAATTTACAGCTTCACGATATGGCTGTCAACATAAATGAAGAAAATTGCTTTGTTTATCTTCTAAACTAATATAAATATAGAATTATTCAAGTGTCCGAATAATGATTTTACGCTGACATGAAACTACGCACTGGAGATATAGTTTCATTAATCAACAAAAAATAATTAAGATGATGTGGTAGATTTGGGAACCAGGTCCTAGGGATGGATCTAGATGTACGGAAATGTTTGAATTATACGTATTCATATCCGCTAAAAATGTTAATATGGATATCTGTATTCGTATTCGTTTTTAATATGGATGTATTCAAATCCGTTTTTCAATATTATCCGTATTCGACGTTATCCGAATTATTTGATAAAAATCTGACATATATGACATTATTCGTATCTGCAAAAAATAAAGTACCGATAAAAACCATCAAAAATTCATTTATAGTACTAAATACTAATTACCAATGATGTTAATTTTAATATTGCTAGTAAAATAATTATTTACACATTTTAACTATTAAAAAGTATATATGACAACTAACTAATTATGCTAACCTAATATTACTAAATTATATAATTATATTTTTAATTAATTTTGATGTGTCTAATCATAGTAATTTTAAATACATTATATTATTTAGCAAATAAAAAAAATTATATTTAAATGTATTTATGTACTTATTTTTTACTAATACAATATGTTTATATATTTAAAAATTACCTATTTTATATTTATTGTGATATATTTATTAAATTAGTTAATTATTTAACATGTTATTTGCAATAAGATATCTATTATGTATAATGATCATAATTTACTCTCTATTTGATCAATTATAAAACCATCGAAAATGAAATTGATACTCATTATCACTCTACGCTATAAATCGAGTAAGTATTCGAATGCGAATCCGAATTCGAAATGTCCATTTTGTATTCGTATTCGATAATATTATTTTCGTATCCGCATTTGAATTAAAATGTGGTAAATACTGACATCCGAATTTGTATTCGTGTGTATCCGATCTGAATCCATCCCTACCGACCCCATGCATGAACCACCCCACTGAGAATGTCCTATCAATGGTGTGTGCAAGACGACATGCTTGGTAAAGATTAGTAACACACATAAATAGTAGAAGAAAGTTGTTATACTACCTTGCTATGTCCTCGATTAAGTAGAATACCATGCCTTCAATGGGATCTTTAAGTTGGACCACTTTCTCAAGCACCAATACAATTATGAAACCACCATTAGTTACCGTTTTCAAACTGGGGTACCTACATACGAGAATTTCCATGCCCCAACGACCCTAGAGGAAAGAACTATTAAGTTCAATAAAGTGTTTCAAATCTTGGTGGTAAAGGTGGGTTTGAGATCGATACTAAATGTCTACCAAAGGTCCTCTAGCCTAGTTGATTAGAGAGGCCGAGTATGAGTACCGCAACCGGGAAACCAAGGTTCAATTCCTATATTAGAGCGGATTATGAGGCTGATTTTAAAAAAATCCTCTTGTCCGTGAAACGAAGTTAGTAGGTTTTCTAAGCTCGGAAAAGGTTCCTTCTTCTTAATGAAAACCCCGTAGGGCGATTCCCGGTGGTAATTGTGCATGGTGTCATGGTGAGGCTTTATCTATCTTCCAAAATCTTTGTACAACAAAGTATAAAGAACTCTTACTCTTGACGAAGAGATGATACACCCCCCAAATTTCTCTCGGATCTTCGTGTCTCACGCAACCATGCCTTGGGTACTTCAATGCGTACCAGCCTACCAGGTATGTGCTCGAGGTGCCATATGTGCAAGTAGGACACATGAATGAATCTTAGATTCTATACATGGTTCGGGATCAATTTGTCATCAAAGTTGGGTACAGGTTACCAAGTTGGTGCACTTTGTGTGTTTGGTTAGTTTAATGAACCCTAACTGCTACATTTGCTTGTGAAATACCATGGGTTCATGCAAACGCCACTTTGTTTCATTACTTGTCCATATTAATATGGCTAAGAATGAGGAGTGGACCAAACACCAAATTGTGTGGTAGGGCTAACTTCTATTTAGAATGACTAAGAATAATGACAAGGCGACAAGTAGTATGGGGGGTGGGGGTTATTTGTGGTCCATTCCAAGCGGATTGATCTCACCGGTTTTGAATCCGGCCATACCAATTGGTCGTTCGGACTAGGCTTGGTTCCGGGCGGATTCCCTGGCCGTTGGAATCCGGCTCATTTCTTACGCCACGTGATTCCAGGGAATTGTTCCCCACCTCTTGAGATCAAGAATGCAAACAACCGAGGTGATCAATGAATCCCTTAACTCATTCTAGGTTGTGAATAGTTTTGGAACTATTTTAATCCACAACAAACGAATAGGCCTACATGTTCTTGTCATTTCAAAAATGAAAACAACATATTGATTGTGTAACGTTTGTTGGGCCACGGGTTTTATATGTTAGAGGGAACAAAACCGATCTTTTGTTGTCTTTGGGCGACAAAAGTAGCACTGGTAGAGTCACATGCATCAGTCTCGATTGGTAAGGTGCATAGAAACCTAAAGTCCAACTGGGACTAATGATGTCAGACAAAAGGACACCCTCACCTTTAGTCTCGGGTGAACAAACCTGAACTAAAGGAGGGCCTTTTCACGGTTGGTAATACCAATCGAGGACTAAGGGGAGCACGCCAATGAATTTATTTTTGAATATCCCTAGGAGATGCAATTTTTCATGCGAAATATACACGCGTCTGGTGCGGTGATTCGAACTCGTGACCTCTAGCCTCGCGTGTAGCTTCCTTACCATCTCACCTACACAACATCTAATTGAGTAATTCATGGGAGACCCTTTAGTCTTGGTTGGTATTACCAACCGGGACTAAAGGGGGTGAGCACTGCTGACATTAGTGGCCACGTCGACGCAACCCCTTTAGTCGCGGCTCCAAAACTGAATTGAGACTAAGGGGCATATCAAAGGCTCCTTCTTTACCATTAGGTCTAGAGATTACCACATTATAATCAAAGAGAAACAAATAAGCCAAAGCGTGTCTACATGTCTATACACACCCTACAAAATAATAGTTAAATTATTGATCAAGTATTATAAAGTTTGAATCTCGGTAGGTGTGTGTGACTAATTATATAGAAGTTAACATGCTCTAGCTAGCTGCTACTCTATATTAACCAATGTTGCAAATCGCGAGCTATAAGAATTTACGGAGAGTTCTTCGAAAAAGCTATAAGAGCTATATAGCCTTTAGCGATATGCAAAAAATCCGCAAAATTTAAGGAACTAGTGAAAACATAGGCAATTCAGAAGATAAGTCATAGATCATAATTGTAGTTCATAAATCTCACTAATATATGTTCGTAGCTCAACCATAGCAGTGTTAGCGGTGCTAACCTATTGAATTCAGCGAAGCTATTTCATGCAATGGGAGGTTAGTGGCAGTGACATTATGATGGCTATTTGCAATATCATCGTGGCACATGTCTCGAAAATGCTATAGGAGACTGTTGCAACCATGATAATAACCCACCCATATCCATCTAATAAATTGAAAAAGGATGAGATGTTAATTACCTGTAGGTCCTTGAATCCACAAACAAAGATCTCCTGACCCCCGCATGTAATTATTGGAAACGATGGGTGGCAAGCAACGTCATACATGTTCAAGCTCGTCATGTCAAGTTTATGAACGATCTCCTTCTGAAAATCCCGTATCTAATTCACAAAAAAAGGAGAAACGAAGGGATCAGAGAATAGTGTATTTTTAGGTGATTGGGCCACAGTCAATATGTCCGTAAGTTATGATTTTTGTAACGGGTCATATTGGGTGCCATACGTACGATTGCTGATTAGTTTCCGCAGCCATGAACCAGGAAGTACTGATGACAGTCAGCGTAAAAGTGAGAACAATTGCAGCACGACGCATTGAATGTGGTGATAGGAATCGCAGAATGAATGTTCCAGCTCCAGTCCTGCAAATAAATCCATTAGAGATGATCACATATTTACATGCCCAAAAGTTTTCTCTTAGATTCCGATAGCAAATGTACTTCCATCTATCCATTCCAAAATGTTGCTATGCCTAAATACCCTGGGCCAAACCTGCTACACCGAGCAGCTGAGCCCTCCGGCCGGACTGGGGGCCCGCACCGGTTTTTTCTTATTGTTTTTTTTTCTAGTGACGGGGAACCGAGATCGTCGCGGGGAGGGCCACGATGCATTTACAGTTCCGCGACCACATCTCTCTCGGAAGAATTCGTATAGTCTCCGAAAACAAAGACGCAACAAACCTTTGTGCAGCAGTCGGAAGCGCTAGAAGAAGTGTTGATGTCGCTGGTTGCATCAAATGTGAGACCTTCTTGCACGCTGCCGCGTCGAGTTTGTCCAATGTTTGAGCGCATCCAGTCCTTGTTCCAGTTCCAAAGCAGTTGGACGTGTCACAACTAGACGCCGTCAACAAGAACGGTTTGGTTGGGTGAACAGCCAACGAAGTGACAGGTTTGCCCGGGTGAGCCTGCAGCTCCTTGACGGCGGCGGCCTTCTCCGTCGTATTTGTATCGTGGTAGTAGTGTAGGAGTAGACAAGGGACACCCGTTCTCAAGCCCGGCTGCAAACCAATGTTTTCTCCGATAAATTTGGCCGAACGAATGACACACGGGAATTGGATTCGGTTAATATAAGGACAGCCGCTTCGGTACTTTTCTGCTGATGACCTGCAACGCCACTCTTTCCTGTAGAACGATGATGAGATCATCAGTTCATCACTGATATAATATAAGCTAGATGGATCCAGATGTTGGTTAACTGATACCTGCATTTGGTGAATTTGAAATGGAAACAACGCTCTTTTCGTAGCCTACCAACACCCTGCGGTATATGCATGCATGCTGCAATTAAGTAGCCGGTAATTAACCCCATCAAGTGTTTAGTTATTGTGTATATATAATTGTACTCCTAACTGATTTGGTAATAGAAATCGTTTGGACAATATTTGGATCAAACATAAGAATATAAATTATGAACACTTTTAAACTGTTCACTTTGGAAATGTTAAAATCATATCAATATGTTTGTCTTGAAAATTAATTTCATAAAAACATCGTGTAACTTTCGATAATTATTTTTATAGAAAAGAAAGTAAGTTGTCTTTTAGGGGACCGTGTCACTGTCCTAAACGACTTCTATTACCAAATCGGAGGGAGTAATTAAAGTTAGCATAATGCCACTAGGGCTGTCTACTCACAATGTCTTCTCGGGGTGCACATCTATGCATTTGACCTCCCCAAAATCTGGTACTGCTGGTATGAACTGATACAAGAAAAGAAAATCATGTATGAGAGAGTGTGATTAGAAAAATTATCTACAATTCGATATCAAAAGAAGGTTGATTCTCGTTTTCTCTAGTACTCCTATTAATTAAAGGCGACCATTTTCCTTGTTAGGCCATTCTCAGTGCACAGTTTCATAGTTTACTTAGATTGGAAATTAGATAAATGTGTCTGTGGAGTTCAATAGGGGTGAAACTCTTTCCACATCCCATGAAACTTTTCCTAGTTCTCTCTCATTACTACATCAGCAAAATTGATGATATGACATAGAATTTTATGCTATGAAACTCTCATTGAGATTGACCTTAAATTTTGGCTTGTACTTTGAATTATGGCAAACTAACTCATCACCTTGTGGAAGAGGCGCATCGGTTCCTGGGACTGCTGGGAGCATGCTGCTGGGCCGTCACAGACGACAACCGCTCTCAGCATTGCTCGATTCACCTCGCCCCTAAACTTGTCAACCCTTCTAAAGAACTTGATGTAGTCCTCAGCCGCTAGTACCTGAAAGGATGACTCCATATTTCTGCGAGATCCTCCGACCCGACGACCATAAGCACCTCAAGCGTGCATGATGCATCTTGCATGAGATGATTCACGTTCATTGTTGTCGTCATGGCTACGGCACAAGTGGAATGTGGCTCCACTCTGTGCAAAGGAAGGCGCAATAACTGGGTCGTTCTCTCGTTGATCTGGAAGATGGCTTTTGAAGTCTGTACGCCGGTCAGTCGGCATAATCTGAACGACGACGTGTTGGTTAGTCCTGTTGGTCAGGGTCAAGGGGTGTTGAGTGCGCTTGTTTGGCTGGAAGGGTAGCGGAGCTCCAGCGGGTGGACGTCCAGCAGCTTGCTTGTCTCAGAGTCAGAGGACCCAATAAGGTAGCGTATCTGCATGCAAGGACGACAATGGTAAAAATGTAATTAGCACCGTAATATTGTTACCAAATGACAATATGAGAGTAAAAGGAATGGACATAATGTGTTATATAAAAGATTTGATATATGCAACAATGTCATTTGACATATTTCCAATCATACCATGTACTACCTATGCATACTACCCATACTATAGTAAAAAACCGGTATTATAGAATTGAATTAGTCTCAGCGGCGGATCCTTACATACGAGATCCTTTTTTATTTCATACGAGCCTTTTCAAATTGCTAGTATAAAGTAAGTATTAGCACCGTAAAAGACCTCACGAATTAGTACCCTAGCACCACAGGATTCCACCTCAAACAAATCATTAGGAGGTCTTTTACGGTGCACAATAATTGCATCTCTCACCTCGATCTGCTTGTGTCTTCGGGTCCACAGGCTACGCCAAGTGACCATTTAACGATTGGGGATGGTGCGGAGACACGATATCTCGTTCGCCGACCCCGAGAATCTTTAGAATCATGCACTTTCCGGGCTACAAGTTTATAACCATTAGCATATTGAGATTTGTGTTTGTGCATGACGCTCATCAAAAAGTTCAAACAAAAAAGAAGGGAAAAAGCTTCTAACCATCGATCGCACTAGTAATGCGAGGCAATCCGTTGTTTAGCCGACACAATAGCGTCAATAGCCGGCTGCACTTGCCGGCAAAATGATCGGTTAAATAATGTGTTCCAAACTTAGAAGAACGGAATTAGCAAAGATGAGTTAAAAAGGCGTGAATGATTGTTAGCTTCATATGTCTAGTTTCTGGTGATGAGGAAATGGTAAAGAACTAAGAAAATGATCAAAAGTACATGCTTAAAGAAAAGCATCGAGGCGGAAAATAAAAGCCAAAAAAAATTGTTCAAGTCAAATTGGAGGCACAATACATATATCAAGTTTGAATCCACCTCAGAATCTAGGAGAAGACTAAACTGAATTCATCACTTTAACTTATCGCTCAGATCTTATATAAACCCCTTTTAGTTTTTTTTAAACAAACACATTAATTGCATATATTTTACCCATCCATCACCATAGAAAATATCTCAAAACACATCAATATATGATTATGAATTTACCTATTTCCTCCAATTTTATATCATATCAAATACAAACTTAAGGTACATATATATGATGTGTGCTACCATCTATAAATGTGTGGAGAAAATGATGATAATGCCGATTTCCACATATCAACCATATGGAGGTGTGATGGAAACTAAAAAAATATGAATATGGATGATACTATGTATAGAATAATTTCTAAATAAAGTATATAGAACCATAACTAAGATAAAGTATATATCTGCATGAATACTATGCTACAATATTTGAGAGGGGGAGTTGCACACACACACACACACACACGGAGAGAGAGAGAGAGAGAGAGAGAGAGAGAGAGAGAGAGAGAGAGAGAGAGAGAGAGAGAGAGAGGAGGTTTGGACTAAAGTTCGAGATTTTTCTCACGTCGAGGAATTAGTTGTACGCCTACTCTCTACTGAGTTGAATTATTCGTGGAGTTGCGACAAGATGGACGAACAATCTCAATCACGGTTTCCATCCTCGGCCAACATATCCATGATGTTATCTATCGTAGGTCTTTGTTGTGGATCATCATCCTCACGAGGTTGCACAATTTTAATGTATCTCTTCAACAACGGGTTGTCTGTATTTACTGATTGATGCCACTGTAGGGTTAAAATTCAAATTGTGAAAAAACATTCTCCCTATGTTTCAATACTTGTTCATGATATGCATAGTAAAACAAGGAGAACATTATTAATGAGTATTTACTTTACTCCTTATTTCTCATTTCAAATCTAAATGTCAAAAAAGTGATGTAGAGTTACTAGGACTTCATTCCAAATATTGAAAAATAAAACAACAATTTTCCAACTAAATTATTTGAAACTTAAATTTTGATAACCCAATTGAATTTTTAAATTTTAAGTTCCAAATCCAAAAATCTTGATTCCAACCCTACTAGATACCCAAAGTTTATAAATTAGAATTTTAATATAAATTTAAATATTACACTTATGGAGAAATTAATTATAACAATAAACTTAAACTATTGCACAAGTTTGAAAAATATCTTCCATTGGATGCTAATGTTTTGTCCAACTAACCTCTTTCTTATATTTGAAATTTCTTTGCGAAAAATTATGTCTACATAACTCTTTACGAGAGGAGAGCTAACTTTAAGAAACATGTGCTTAATTTGAAGTAATCCTCCCAATGTAGGAAAAAAGTCCATTTTGACCATCCAACTATAGGTTAAGTTTGGTTTTGTCCATCAAATTCCAAAATGCGGAAATCGTTGACCAAATTAGCTATCAAATCCGTTCAAATTTGGCCACTAAGCTATTTTGATGGGTAGTTCTCAGAATTTTTATTTATAATTTAGTTCTTTGATCTTAAAATGATTATTACTTTTTCCCATACCTTAGAAACTAGGTGATTCTTTTGACACACTCATAACGGCAAGCTTTATCTATTCGAGATGTTATTTATACTATTTATCACTATTTTTTATATTATTCTTATGTTGTGGTGTACAAACAACAATATAAGAAAAGTAAATAAATAGTTAAAAAATAATATGAACAACATTCAAAAGATAAAGGTAATCGAACGCATGATCACAAGAATCACTTAAATTGGAGATATGAGAAAATTTTTTAATCATTATAATATCCAAGAACTATTTTAATCGTTTTATTTATAATTTAGTTCTCGCATCTTAAAATGAATATTATTTTTTGCTCAAATCTCTAATTTAAGTGATTCTTGTGATCATGCATTTGTAATAATTAACTTTATCTTTTAAAATGATGTTCATATTATTTTGTAACCATTTATTTTACTTTTCTTATATTGTTGTTTTACACCACCACATAAAACAATATAATAGATAGTGCTAAAATGGTATAAATAACAAATGAAAGACAAAGCTCACCATTATGAACACGCAAAAATCACCTAAATCTGAATCTTGACAAAAGTAATGATCGGTTTAAGATCTAAAGACTAAATTGTAAATAAAAAATTAAATCACCCGGTTTTCATAGTTGGATGGCCAAAGATTTTCAGTTTTTGGAGTTCGGTGGCAAAATCAAACTTAGCCTATAGTTGAATTGTCAAAAATGAACTTTCCCCCCAATGTATAATCTATGCAATTTGTATCCATAGGGATTTCTATTGTGTGACAAAAGATGAAGAGCATACATCGAGGACATTATACCCCAATGCATATGGTGTGTTTCATTTCTTTGATTATATCAATTCTTGAAATTGGAATAGCAATAAATAAATCAACAAGATTATTTTAATTTATATAGAAATTTTTTTCTTCTTTATAATATTAAAAATGTACCCTTCTATGCAAATCCAATTTTGCATTGATAGAATAAATCCAAATTGTAGATTCGGAGTAGATGAAGAATTGAAAATTTTAATATAAATAGATAGAAATTAGATTATGACTTGCATTAATCTCCTTAAAGAAAAGGAAAGCAATTTCATATGTTAAGCATGAAGTATAAGATAGGCATGTACTAAGAGTGCTATTTTACGTACGCAATAGTTGGCTAAACTAGTGTTCGAAAAGACTAGTAAAAAAACATATGGTGGTCAAGATTAATTGTATACTACTTAAACTTTGACTGTGGTATACGTAATATAAGGATATCATGGTAAAAGAACATAAATGGCATCACTATAACTTTATTTTTGACACTAGCATAAAGTTTAAAAGACCATTTCATTTAAAATATTACCTTTTGCAATTTAATAATTACTAAATTATTCATAATAATGAACAATTAAATCTTGTATATATATTATATACTACTAAGTAGTAGTATTGTGTACCATAAAAGAGTTATTGAAAATACACGGTATAATCTGTATTCTTTTTCGAAGAAAAATAAAATCAGGTGCTAGTGAAACGAATTGGGTATCATTATTGCAAGGTAAAAATCCTTACATTTTGGCGATCAACTGACTTTGTACTTCCCGTTAACAGTTTCATGATTATGATGCCCAAACCAACTAAATATGTCTGCCTTGAAAGATATCTCCCCTTTGCCAAAACGTTCTGGTGGAATATATCCCCTGTGCTACAATATGATAGTTTTAAGCATCATCTGGACATCAAGCAAGTAAATACATTAACTGTCAGCGATACAGTTTGTTACATAAGGCATGCTTACCAAGTTCCACAAATAGTTTTAGTGATTATTCGGGATTGTTCGCCACCAAAGCATCTTGCTAATCCAAATCTATTATTTTTGGGACCATGTCACGATCCAGTAGAATATTTTCTGGTTTGAGATCCAAATGACTAATGCGTTGTTCATTGTGTAGATAACGCAAACCATGGCAATACCCTCGATCAATTTGTTGTGTGTGCTCCATTCATGTCTGTGAGATTTATCTGTCAAAGTAATCATAAAGAACACTTAAAAACAAATGATACAGAGCAAAGCTTTCAGCTTCCTTCTAAAAAAACATGATGCACTGCCAAGTGTGGAAAAGAAACCCACGGTTATATTAATAATGTTGCAGTGTTACCTTCAGATAATGCTGAAGGCTTTGATTAGGCGCATACTCCAAAACAAGAACCCTTCGTCGATCATCTGCCATTACTGTAGTCTCATTGTATTTTGCTGGTACTTTTGGTGTCTCAGAGCAATAGCCTAAAAATCTCACTATATTTTTGTGTTTAACGCTTTTCAAACATTTGAACTCCTCCTGAAATTTTTCTCCAAAAGTCTTCGTCTGTAAGAGCTTCTTCACTGCTGTATACGCTCCTGAAGATATCCCTGTTTCTACACAGTATATATCTCTATCATTAGTCCTGACTTCTTCAGCATTTTTTGGACCCACAGATAAAAAAATTGATGTTTAGTTTTCGCAAGGTTATCTGGGAAAAAACATATTTACCATATAAACTTTTCCAAACCCACCACTACCAATCACTTTGGAAAACCTTTTGTGATCTTTTTTTAAAAATTCATATGATAGAACTATTGGATCGGCTTCTGTATCAATCAATATGCGCTCCAGGGCTTCATATTCAGCCTCTTGATTATCCATTTCTGCAAACCATAAACCTATTTATTATCCATTTACCGCAAGTGAGACTTGTACAGAATGTGACGAATTTGCTCACGTACAGAAGAAAAATACTGGGAACAGTTTTAAATTGAACACAAGCTAGCTCAAATTTTTCACCAGAGAAAAAACCAGAGCTAGCTCCAACATGGATCATGGTCTAGCAATGCACTAACCTTTGATGATGCTGTCCTCCACACAGAAAGACGTACGACGACGCCTCCTCCGATCCGATCAGTACAGCGTTGATCAGGGGAAGCTGTATATGAGCAGAGATTCACCTAGCGAGCACTCGATGCGATGGACATTTATCTCCACTGAGGCACTGAACAAGCATACTGTAATGAAGTCAGCGGTAATTAACCAAATCGAAAGCACACATGATCCGGATCAGGTTCTCTCAAGTGCACGCGTTGATCACATCAGTTAAGGTGGGTGCACAGTATTAATGAAGCCACATTAGTCACATGGTTCACAAAAAAAAAAGAGTTATCCTTATCCCAAAGCAAGAGCTGACCCGGCGAGTTCATTATGCTAAAATGGATCGCATTTTTGGAGTTGACATGATGCCATTAATGTGCATCAGAACTGTTGTGTTCCTCGGAAAAAGGATTCGTCATGGAGTTTTGTGAAGTCTTTGTGGATTGAGTAGTGCATCGCCAAGTAGTAAGCTTGCTTGGGTGGCAGAGTAGCAGCAGCCAATGGAACCCACCGCCACCGCCAGGGTTCAGAGCAAGTCTTTTATTGTCATAATAATCCAGATTTAATCTTGAGGAAGCATATTGACTAAAAATGATGCAATCACACAACACAAATGAACAAGCCACATATTAAGAAATTACTCCTGAGTTCTTCTTGCCCAGATGAAGGTTGACGAACGCGCCAGAAGAAATAGTTGTAGATCCACCAAGCGGTCGCGTCGCGCGGCGCCCAAAAGCCCCGATTACCCGCCCCGTGTAGGAATGTTGCGGTAGTGGTTTTGGAGATCCCTTCCTCCAGAAGCCCGGTGCACGCCGAGATCGAAGGTCGACGAAGCACAACGACGCGGTCGAACAGCGAACGCGTGGGAGATGAAGTGTATGTCTGCTACGTATCCCGGCCACCAAGACGTCTCCGGTGTTTATAGGCTCCAGCCAACGTTTTCATATTCCTCTCATCAATCGGGCCGATAGCGCTCCAATTGGATTCCAGCGAGAAGCGCCACCTTTATCCGCCAAATTTGACGCCTATTTGGTGCGATGCGCTTTGTCACCATTAGCGGTCGAAACTGAAACGTCATTGACACAACACAAAAATAAAAATGCACTGTAGACGATTCGCACACGTACGCGTTGCGCTCGTCGCAAGTCACAAGTCACGCGATAATTTACGCTGATAATTTACGCGAAAATGCGCGGGCTGCGCGTGCGTGTATCAACATGATCTCCTTTTTTTCTCATGCATCTATTTTGCTATGATAGGAGACTCCCATATTTAAAGCAAGGCAACCTCTCCTTGTTTTGGGAATACGGGACTATTATTGTGCATGCTTTAGAATTTACTAAATGGGCCACATGGACCAAATTCCAACACACTCCCACCAATTCTAAAAGCGATTTATTTATTCTAAACCACTTTTATATACCCGATTTTCGGTACAAGTCCCGTACGGAGTTGAACTTACACCTAGATCAACAAGATCCATCTTTCGTGACTTGTGAATGGACTAAGCCTTGAATTCATAGCTTTTTATATCAGATTTCTCTTGAAAATCTATCTGGTACTAGACTACCGAACGACAAGTCTAAACGAGCTTTAAAGGTCTTGCTCCCCCGTCTTCTCATGAGGCTTTCTGAAAGCACCCCACTCTCATATTGCGACCCAACGAGTTGAGCTCACATGAGTGTGTTCATTATAGGTATCATGTAGGACGATACCTTTTCTCTCGTGTAGACATAGGACCATACAAAAAAGAGTACATATTATGAACATGGGTAATTTAAATGGTGTACTCCTTGTTACAACAATAACTTTGTTTTTACTCATTTTCCAAATAAGGGATCTCCTTTCGGAGAGTGAGTTACCATTACTTTGTAACTAAATGGGTCTCGGTCCCATGTCATACTTTTAACGAATATCGCCGTCCGTGCAAGCCCTTTTGTAAAAGGATGTTGCTAGATTTTTCTCACTACGAATATAATTCGCGGCCAAATTACTACGGGAGTTTTTCGGCTTTCCCTATGATTTAAGCCTCCGCTTCACATGTCTCGAGGACTTCATGTTATCCTTAGTACTCATTATCTTGGCCAAGATTGTTTGATTATCACAATATGTAAAGGATAGCGAGGAGCTGGTTTCTCTACGGTGGCAAGTCCATGAGTAGTTCTCTCTCAACCACTCGGCTTCAGCCTTGGCCGTGTCCAAGTGCTACAAGCTCAGCTTCCATGGTTGATCGCGTCAAAATGGTCTGTTTACATGACCTCCATGAAATTGCAGCACCTCCTAATGTAAACACATAGCCACTCGTGGCTTTAATCTCATTTGTGTTAGAGATCCAATTTGCATCACTATATCCTTCTAGTACAGATGGATAACCAGTATAGTGAATTCCATATGCGATTGTTCCTACTAGATAACGTATCACTCTCACTAGTGCTTCCTAGTGATCCTTCCCTGGATTGGAAGTAAATCAACTTAATTGCTCCATGACAAAAGAGATGTCGGGACGTGTTGCTCCGGCAAGATACAGAGGGAACCAATTATTTGTGAAAATCTCAATTGGTCCAACTTATCGCCACGATTTTTCTTAATTTTACACTCGCATCATAGGGTGTAGGGGCTACTTTGGCATTCTCAAAACCGAAAGCGACACAACATTTTTCACATAATGAGATTGATTTAAAATAATCCCATTCTTGTTTCTTGTCAACTTAATATTTAGGATAACATACGCTTCTCCCCGGATCCTTCATGTCAAGCATGAGGACAAGAATGATTTGACCTCGTCAATTCTTGCGGTATTAGTCCCAAATATAAGTATGTCATCCACATACAAACATAAGATCACCGTTTGACCCCACCATGACGATAATAAACACACTTATAAAAAGCCGTTTGCAACAAAACCAACGAGATGTTAGTCGATCAAATTTCTCGTGCCATTGTTTGGGTGCTTGTTTCGGACCATACAAAGATTTTAGTAATCTGCGCACTTTACTCTCTTGACCCTTAACCATGGCTCCATCGAGTTGCTCCATATAGATTTCTTCCTCCAACTCTCCATTAAGAAAAGATGTCTTTACATCCATCGATGAATGTACGGACCATGAATGACTAATGCTATAGGAGCACGATAGTGGTTAACACGGCCACGGTGAATATGTGTCAAAATAATCTTCACCTTCTTTCTGTGTAAATCCTTTGGCCACAAGCCTCGCTTTATATTTGTCAATCGTGCCATACGGTCTCATCTTTTCTTGAAAATCCATTTACATCAATAGGTTTGCAATTTTGGACGTTCAATGACTTCCCAAGTCACATTTGCCATGATGGATTCCATCTTGCTTGAGCCGCGTCTTTCCAATACTCTACATCCGAAGATGCATAAGCATCAGCTAGAGTCTTAGGCACGTCATCCACAAGGTATACAATAAAGTCATCTACAAAGGATTTCTCGACCCTTTGTCTCTTACTCCTGCACGGAGTGATGACTAAGTGTTGTCTTCCTCATCATCATCCTCTCGCGAGAGGTATGTTCTCTAACGATGCAATGAGGAAAGTACCGGAATGACTACATCCACATTTTCTAAACTCTTGCTAATTAAATACTCATAGGAAAGATATTTTCAAAAGTCGCATCTTTAGACTCCATTATAGTATCAACTATCATCTACGGAGTTTCAGATTTAACTATCAAAAATCTATAGGCGGGACTATTACGAGCATATCCTATAAAAATGCAATCGACATTTTTGGCCCAAGCTTTCTCTTCTTTGGCTCCGGAATATTGACTTTCGCCAAACATCCCCATGTTCTCAGAAAGTTGACATTGGGTTTTCTTCCCCTCCATGCCTCGTATGGAGTTATTCACAGTTCTTGCGCAGTGAGTTGACGAACGCGTCGAAGAGGTAGTTGCAGATCCACCAAGTGGTCGTGTGTGACGCTGCCCAAAAACCTAATTACCGCCCCGTGTAGGAATGTTGCGGTAGTGGTTTCGGAGATCCCGCTTCCTCCAAGCCCGGTGCATGCGAGTCGAAGGTCGACGAAGCGCGGCGGCTAGCGGTCGGAACGACAGCAGTAGGAGATGAAGTGTATGTCTACTTTGTATCCCAACCACCAAGACGTCTCCTGGTATTTATAGGCTCCAGCCAGTGTTTCATATTCCTCTCATCAATCGAGTGATAAGCGATCAATTGATTCAAACGGCTTTGCCACCTTTATCAAACGGTGAGCGCCTGTTGATTGCAATAGGCTTGTCACCATTAAGAAGTCGAAACTGAAACGTCATTGACACAGCACAAAAATAAAAATGCACCTATAACAGCCAGTTGTACACGTACGCGTCGCGCAAGTCGCAAGTCACAAGTCACGTGATAATTTACATGATAATTTACGCGAAAATGCGCGGGCTGCGCGTGCGTGTATCACTTGATCTCCTTTTCTCTCACATGCATCTATTTTGCTATGATAGGGAAGCCCTTACATATTTAAGCAAGGCAACCTCTCCTTGTTTTGGCAATATAGGACTATTATTGTGCATGCTTTAGAATTTACTAAATGGGCCGCATGGACAGAAATTCCAACATAGTCGAGGTTCAACTTTGGGCCCAAGGGACTAAAGGCCTTTCGTCGACGTGGCCTTAAATGGCAGCGAATCCCCATAGCCTTTTTCCCGGTTGGTATTACCAACCCGGGACTAAAGAGAGTGCGCGACCAGCGCGAGACAATTATTGGTGCCAAGTTTGAGTCCGGAGTGGTAGTACCACCCGAGATTTAAAAATTACTCATTTAGTCTCGGGTGGCATACCCGGGACTAAATATTCGGTCCCGGGTGGTGTTTTCACCCGAGAGACTAAAGCCACCCTTTAGTCCGGGTTGAATACCCACCGAGACAAAAATAGTCACCCAGCATCCTCCTCTCTCTCCCTTCCTTTATTTTCTCTCGTTGCCCAACACTTAGTCCATTCAATCATTCTTTCTCTTCTTCTTTTCTTCATCTTCCGCTCTAGATCTCATCCTTTCTTCTTCCTTACGCAGGGGAGAGGAGGCCCTGAGTTCCCCAGAGGCGGAGCGGACGCCCGGCGCGGCCTCAGCGCGACCCCACCGCACGGCCTCGGCGCGGCCGGCGCCGTGCGGGCACGCGGCCGGCGGAAGGAGCCGAGGGCGGCGCGGCCTCCGGCCGGTGCGCCCGGCGCGGCGGTGCGTGCGGCCGCGGAGGCGCGAGCTCCCGGGCGGAGCGGGCGGCGCGCCCGCCCATGCGACCTCCCCGGAGCGGCCCCTGCGCGCGCGGCCGGTGCGTGCGGCCACTGGGCGCGGGCGCTGGGCGGAGCGGTCGCGGGCTCCCGGAGGCAAGCTTTTTTAAATTTATTTTCTGCATGAATGAGTTGTATTGTGATGAGATTTTTAAGTGAAATGGATCGGTTCCTATGATGATAAATCGGGTTGAATGAAGATGAATTGTATGATGATTTGATTTTCTTTGGAACAAGATGATGATGAGATTGAGATGAACATGTATGATAGTGGTATGATTTTGATTCGATTTGGGTATGTGGTGATAAATCTAAGTTGTATGATGATGAATGAATTTGTGCATGATTTTTTATTATTTTGATTTGAACGTGATGAGGACGGGGACGAGAGAAGATGTAGGGGGTAAGGATTTTATTTTCTAATAAACACTTTAGTCTGGTTAGTATTGCCAACCGAGGCCCAAGGGGAGGTGGCTTGTAGTCTTTGTCATGCCCCTCCTTTAGTCTCGGTTTGTAATACCACCGGGACAAAGGATCCTTCGATCCGGTTGGTTCAGCGGGACTAAAGGAGGGCCTTTTGTCTACGAACTTTAGTCTAGGTTGGACTTGAGAGACCTATACCCCTCTCCAACGGGACTAAAGCCCACTCTCCCTATGCAATTTAATTTTGGTAATTTTGATGGCGACTTACGTTTGTTAACACCAAAATTTGGTAAAGGATATGACATGTGGGTCCAATTCGGAAAAGAGTTCGTCCGTGGAAGGAAAGGCATCTTCGGAGATTTTCGGCGAAGGATCCGCGGTCGGCTATCGCTCCCCGGTTCGGCAAAGGAACGAGAGGTAGAGCTGATTTTGCGGGATTGGACGGTGGCGTGATTCGATCGGAGAGGGAGCGAATGGATGGACGAGTGATCAAGCTTAGTTAGGCAATGTATCCATTCGCAGTTGTAATCGGCGGGGTATAAATACGACCCCCGGATGTATGTAAAAAACACGTTCATTCCTCAATACACACCGGCCTTACGCCAAACCCTAGAGTCCTTTGTCGTGTCGTCGAGTTCTTCGAGAGGACCAATCGATCCGTCGACCTCCGTGAGTACCGCAACCTTGTATCATGTCTAGTATCATGCGGTGGATTTAGATCTCGATGCAAGTAGTCTTGTTACCATGCTTCGTGTCATGCGGTAGATTCAAGCTTGGTTCAAGAGGGTTTCTTGTTAGATCACGAGCCATGCGGTGGGCTAAGGTCTAGCTCGAAGCTAGTTATCGGCTCTATTGGGTTTTGGCAAGATCCAATAGATTCATTAAGTTACCTTGTGTTATCATGAGTTTTGCGTTATGTTTTAATTCATGTAACACTCTTTTGCCCAATCTAGATGGGTTTGGATCGGCTCTTTTCCTTTTAAGATCCGTGCAAGAGCAGGGTTTCGTGTTTTGACGCGTGGATCTCGTGTTCCCCGATAGCCGAAACCGAATCGATCTAGGTTGTTACGTGTTGCGGGTTCAAGCTTGCTTTGTTGGTATAAATCTTGAAAGAGCCGGGTATCATGCGGTAGATGCGAGGTTTTGGGTTGCTTTGGAGCTAGTCATCGGGTGGATTAGATTTCCATTTCGGCTTGATAGATTTATTCACGTGGTAATGTTTGTTCCTTCTTCATGGATCCCGAATCGGTTGTTCGACGCATTCGGTTATATCTTTCACGAGTAGATCACGTGCGTTATTTATGTTTTAGAAGACGTGTGCTTCTAGCTTTCCATATTTGGGTTGTATCATGCGGTGGATAGATCTATTTGTGGAAAGTGGTGCGTTCTTTCATGCAAGTTGTATCATGCGGTGGATAGATTTGCTTGATGTCGTGCCCGACGGATCTTAAAGTGATTAGACATGCGGTAGACTAATTGCTTTGGATCTATGCATGCTTATTTTAATACATGATCATGTTCGTGCTTTGCTTTATTTAATGTTAATCTTCATTGAGGATCGGTCATGGCTTTGTACGTGCATTCCCTGTTTATTCAAAGACCGATCGTTGTCATGCTTACGTCATCCATTCGGCAATGTTCCTTTTTCCTTTGTGTTTACCCGAATGGTTGCGGTTCTTTGACGGTAGCTTCACATAGCTACATGTCGTCTTGCTTGGCTTTTTAGCCGTAAATATGGAACCGCCTGGTACCACCGGTAGGTTCCAAGTTTTGGTATTTAACTCGTTTTCCCTTTGTTAATTTTCGGGAAAAAATTGAGCGGCACGTCACTTTCTCTCGCGCGTGCGAAGCTAAGCTTTTCGGCTTGCTGTGTGATTGGCGCTGAGTGCATATTTTGCGTCAACACACTTCTTGGCACGCCCGGTGGGACAAACGTAGAGTTGGTTCGGGATGCCCGAGATCACGGACCTCCCGGATGTCAGCATTGAGGAGCTCTCTCCAGAGCAGCATCAGCAGCTCTTGGACGCCGTGAATCGGTTTCAACGAAGTGTCTCATGTCATTCAAGAAGAATCGAAGTGGTGTACCATATTTGAAGAATGGCACCGCCCGAGTGCTTGTTGCCGGGAGAAACCGACGCAACAACCCAACAAGAAAAGGAAGAATGCGCGCGGATCTTCCAAGAGTCAATGGACGACGTGCTCACCAAGCACAATCAAGCTTTCCTTGGGTCGTTCCGGCGGATGATGGCGGCCCTCTTTGGTCCGGGCGCGGGGCAAGCGTTCGGAAAGGCGTACGCGGAAAGAGCACCGTGGAGGCCGGGTGAATCGAGCTCTCGGCCGCCACCACGGGGCCCGGTGCGGCGGCCCCCTCCCTCGCAGCTCCCGGGAGCCAAGCGTTCCAACCTCCTCCACGGGAGGGCGGGGGCGGCCGGTTCGGCCTCCGCCGCAAACTTCGGGAAGTCAACCAATCTCGCCGCCACCACAAAGCGGCACGGGTCGGCACCGTGCAACGGCCGAATCCGTACCGGCCCACGTACGGAGACCTAGCGTTCGGCTCATCCGGGGCCCCACTTGACCCCGCCGAAGAATAGCTCCGTCAACCAACGGCTCCCGAGAGGAATCTATACGGCGGTGGCTATCATGAAGTGGGAAATTACGGGGCGTTCGACGCCTTCCCGCACCCAGGGTACGCGCCGGCTGCAGGCGCTCAGGAGGAAGATGCCCTAGCTCGCAAGATGGCCGAATTGATGCAGAATCAGTTCGGCCTCAAGCCAAGGATGCAGGGCCCCACCTACAGGCCGCCGTTCCCGGAGTGGTACTATAACGTGCTCCTGCCGCCAAGGGTAAAACCACCAACGGAATTCACAAAGTTCTCTGGGCAGGACGAGACAAGCACGGTCGAGCATATCGCTCGTTATCTCATGCAGGCGGGGGAATGTTCGGCCGAAGAGACGTTCGGGGTTCGCTACTTCCCCGCCTCGGCCGACGGGTCCGGCTTTTCGGTGGTTCTCGTCCTTGCCGCCCGAGTCGGTGGCCGGGTGGAAAGATTTGGAGCGTAAATTCCACGCTCACTACTTCGACGGCGATTCGAGAAAAAGTTGATCGACCTCGCCACCCTAAAGCAAAGGCACAGTGAAACACCGCTGGAGTTTCGAGAAGATTCGAGAGAAGTCAAGGGCATGTGCTTCTCATTGAACTTGCCGGACGATCAACTAGCCGACATGGCCGTCGCCGGATGTTACCGGCCGTGCGCGAAAGGCTCTTTGGGATGGAGTTTGAAAACTTGGGCCAATCTTGTCACAAAAATTATCCTTGATGAGCAATCGGGCATACGGCCTCGAGAAGGACCCCAAGTTTGGCAAAGCGGCACGACGTCGCCGATATCTACAATCAATTCTTGGACAAAGCTGATTTGTTCGAGGATTCCGACGACGAACCGGAGATAGCCGCGGCGGAAATCATGTGGGGTAAAGAGCCTCTCACAATGAATCGGCGTTGGGTCGAACGGACCAAAGGAACCTATGACTTCGACATCACAAAAGCCGACAAGTTGTTTGAGCTCTTGGTAAAAGAAGGCCGAATCAAGGCCCTGAAGGGCACTCCATGCTTCGGCTCGATGGAGTCAAAGCGAAACGTTCTGCGGCTTTCATGACGGGGACTCCCATTCCATCAACGGCTAAGTGGGGTCTTCGGGATGAGGATCCAAAAGGCTATCCGGGAAGGGCACCTCAAATTCGATAACAAGATGAAGCCGGATGGCCACCCCTTCCCGCGAGAACATGCTCGGCTTTTCCGTCAATGCGATAACGACCGAAGAGAAAGGGAAAGTCAAGGTCCCGACCTCGGCCAGGTCCAAGCAAGATGGATCGGTTGACCCGAAGCGCCGGTGACCATAGAGCAAGTCCGGGCGACGCCCCCGCGTTCTCAAGAGCCACATCGAGATCGGGGAGTCGTCCAAGCCCAAACCCAAGGTGACGTCGCGCATCCTCCTTAATAAATGGCGGCGCCGGATGGAGAAGGAACGCTACCGGAGCGTCGTCACGAGGAGGAGCAACGCGGGGCGAAGAGGAAGCGCGCGGATGGAATCGGGGAACGCACGCGCGCGAGCAAGAGCGCGCCCCTGGGGGTGCGCCTTTTCGAGCACCGCCGGAACGAAGGCCTCGAAGCTACCCACATTAAGGAACCGTCCCGAATGCGCGACGGATATGCGAGTACAGGCGGGGAAAAACCGCCAATCGCCGATCCGTCCACGAAAGACTTGGAAAGATCCACCCAAATGGGGATCGGCGGCAAAAAATTGAAATCATTGATCATCCCAGGAAGCGCCGAGCTGATCTCAGGTGGGCTGACCACGAGGAGGATGAGGAGGTCTACGTCCGGCGTAAGGGGCAATGGTGCCCACCCGGTCTACGCAAGAGCCAGAAGAGGCGGGTCCAACGCTTGAGGAACCGCGAGATGAAGCAAGCCGGGGTCCAGACGAGACAGAAGTGGCGCCCCAAGGACCAGCCGGAAGGATCAAAGCGTCAAGCCCCTGCATGCATGGTATACTTCCTGCCAAATGAGTTCATGGCTCCCGCTAACCGGTGATGCAGAGGAAGCTTCCTTTGACGACGAGCAGCCCGAGGAGATGATGGCGCAGCGGTGCTTGCCAAGCGTGCCATCTTCGATAAGCCGGCCAAGAATCGCCACATGAGGCCGCCGTACTTGAGGGGGGTACGTCAATGGCAAGCCATTGACCAAGATGTTCGTCGACGGTGGCGCGGCAGCTAACGTGATGCCGTACACCACCTTCGGGAAGCTTGGCATGACCCCGAGCGATTTGACACCAACAAGCATCATCCTCAACGACTTCGCCGGAACCCCTCGGATACCAAAGGATGCGCTCACGTGGACTTGATGATCGGGTCCAAGACGCCGCTCACCACCTTCTTCGTCATCGAAGGGAAGGGAGCCTACGGCTTTGCCGTCGCTTGGGCGGGACCGGATCCACGCCAACCGCCGCGTCCCATCCACTATGCATCAACACCGATCCGGTGGGTGGACGATGAGATTGAGGTCGTGCGGGCGGACGACTCCGTGAGCGTGGCTAACATGGAACCAACCTTTCCGGGAATACCAAGGCATCGATTGCTTCTCGGGGAAGGACCGGGGAGAAGGTCTGTTGAACCCGTCGGCGGTGACCAACGGCCGATTCAAGCGGTCGGCTCTTACGGTAAGAATTTTTAATGGAGAACCCCGTGGATGGCACCGATGGCAAGCCGGGACGAGGATTCATGTCGGCCGATAAGCCGGAGGAAGTTGACATTGGAAACGGTGATAGACCAAGGCCGACGTTCATCGGTGCGGGTTTGCAACCGGACTTCGAGAGGAAACTTAATCAAGCTTCTCAAAGAATATAAAGATTGCTTCGCACGGGATTACTCGGAGATGCCTCGGATTGGATCGATCCATCGTCGAGCACCGGTTGCCAATCAAGCCCGGTTTCAAGCCATATAAGCAACCGCCCCGGAAAATCTACAAGGATGAAGTATTGGCCGATGTGAAGAAGGAAATCGAAAGATTACTTGATGCAAACTTCGTTCGGCCCCGCGATATGCGGAGTGGATTTCTAACATCGTCCCCGTGTACAAGAAAAATGGAAAAATGAGAGTTTGCATAGACTTCGGGGACCTAAACAGAGCTACTCCCATGGATGGATACCCAATGCCTATTGCCGATTTGCTAATTGACGCCGCCTACGGACACAAGGTGATTAGCTTCATGGATGGCAACGCGGGATACAATCAAATCTTTATGGCAATAGAAGACATCTCGAAGACGGCCTTTAGGTGTCCCGGTCATATAGGCCTATTTGAATGGATCGTCATGACATTTGGGTTGAAAAATGCCGGTGCAACCTACCGGCGGGCCATGAACTACATTTTTCATGAGTTGATCGGCAAGACCGTGGAAATCTATATTGACGACGTAGTGATCAAGTCCTTAAGCCATGACTCCCATCCGGAGGATGTGAAGAAAACCCCGGAATGCACCCGGAAGCATGGTCGAAGATGAATCCAAACAAGTGTGCATTTGGGGTGTCGACCGGAGAGTTCTTGGGGTTTTTGGTCCACGAAGGAGGGATTGAAGTTGGCAAAAAGAGCATGAAAGCCATTGATGAAGTCGTTCCTCCAACCAACCTCAAGGAGTTGCAATCATTTGCTCGGCAAGATCAACTTTGTGAGAAGGTTCATCTCAAATTTATCACGAAGGTGTTGCCGTTCTCTCCGTTGCCGAAGCTAAAGAAGGATCGAAGTTCACATGGGGTGACGAACAACAAAAGGCTTTCGAGGAAATCAAACAATACATGAAGGAGCCACCGGTCTTGGTTCCTCCTCACCGAACAAGCCTTTCAAGTTGTACGTGGCGGCCGATACCCAAACTATTGGATCGGCCCTTATTCAAGAATTCGAAGGGAAGGAGCGGATAGTAGCCTATCTTAGCCGAAAACTACTTGATCCCGAAACCGAGTATTCGGCTATAGAAAGATTATGTCTTTGCGTATACTACTCGTGTACAAAGTTTCGGCACTACTTGTTGAATGCCGAATGCACTGTATACTCAAAGTTTGATGTGATAAAACATATGTTATCCATGCCAATTTTGAATGGTCGGGTTGGCAAATGGATTTTAGCTCTATCGAGTTCGAGTTGAAGTTCGAATCGGCGAAAGCCATCAAAGGCCAAGTCATTGCCGATTTTATAACCGAACACCGTGACCCTTCAATTAATACTCGCTTGAAATTACCCCATGGGCTCTATTCTTTGACGGGTCATCATGTGGCAAAGGTGGGGGAGTAGGGATCCTACTAATTTCTCCCGCAGGTGAGATGTTCGAATTCGCCATTCCTATACAACCCACCGTCACAAATAACCGGTGAGTGCGAAGCACCGCTTCGAGGGCTTCGGTATTTGAGAGAAGCCGGGGCCGTTTCGGTTGAAATTTATGGGGATTCGAGTTGGTCATCAAGCAATTGAACGGCCGATACGAGTGCGAGAAGCGAGGCGCCGAGGAGTTACTACGAGGAATGCGAGAGAAATCTTGAAGAGCTTTCCACCGGTAACCCTACAAGACATTCCTAGAGAGCATAACGAAGAAGCAAACGAGCCGGCTCGGAGCGCCTCCGGTTATAAAGAAGATCAAGAAGCATTTGCCTTGCAGAGGTGAGCGCACCGGGGACGGATCTTACGAGAAGATGATTGGAGGAAAGAGATTGTTGATTATTTGAGAGATCCATCCCGAAAAGTCTCTAGGAAGCTCAGGTACAAGGCAATCAAGTTCGTTCTTCTGGATGACAATTTATTCTATAAATCATTAGATGGAGTACTGTTGCGATGCCTGGGTCCAGAAGAAGCCAAGAACATGATGAGCGAGGTGCACGATGGGATATGCGGAGCGCACCAATCGGCCTATCGCATGAAATGGGTTATTAGGCAGGCTGGATGCTTTTGGCCGACGATATTAGAGGATTGCTTTGAGTATTACAAGGGGTGTCAAGATTGCCAGAAGTTCGGGAATATTCAAAGAGTCCCCGCATCGGCATTAAATCCCATCATCAAGCCATGGCCATTCGGGTGGCCGGGGTATAGACTTGATTGGCCAAATTAATCCACCATCTAGCAAGGGGCATAAGTTCGTGCTTTTGGCTACGATTACTTCACCAAATGGGTCGAAGCAATCCCACTCAAGAAGGTGACGTCGAAAAACATGATCGAATTCATCAAGGAACACATCATCTATCGATTTGGGATTCCTCGGACGATTACCACCGACCAAGGGGCACAATTCGTGTCATTGGAATTCGCAGATTTTGCCGAAAGCATGGGGATTAAACTCGTTTAATTCTTCCCCATACTATGCCCAAGCTAATGGTCAAGCGAGAGGCTTCTAACAAGATCATGATCAAGCTTATACGAAGAAGATCGACCGAAGCCGAGGAGATGGCATTCGGTACTCGGCGAGGCGCCGTGGGCTTACCGAATGGCCCCCCATGGAGCTACAAAGACTTCTCCTTACGAGTTGGTTTACGGGCATCACGCGATCTTGCCCCGGGAAATGCAATCGAGTCAAGGAGAGTAGTGCCGCCAAAAGGACTTGAGCTCCAAGGATTACGGTGGCCTAATGATGGATGAGTTAGAAGATTTGCATATGATCCGTCTCGGGGCCCTAGAGAGCATCGAGAAAAACAAGGCTGCGGGTCGCCAAATACTATAACAAGAAAGTAAAAGTAAAGCAATTCACGAGAGGGCGATCTAGTTTGGAAAGCGCTACCGCCGATTGGAACTAAATACAATGAATTCGGCAAATGGTCCCCTAACCGGGAGGGCCCTTTTCGCGTGGTCGGATGCGTTCCCGGTAATGCATACATATTGAAAACTTTGCTTGGGAGAGGAGTTTTCCGCCGCAATAAATGGAAGATATCCGAAGAAGTATTATCCTAGCATTGAAATCGATCGATGATCATACACGTTCGACACGAAACGGCCGCGCTCGAGGATGAGGCCGCCTTTAGAACAAAAAATCATGAACAAAAGAAAATGGCCGGTGCCGATGCATTGCCCTTAGCTCAATACTACACTACAACCGGTTTCTTGCGGATTACACATAGCAGCCCCGAAGGCCAAGTCCCCTAAGGGAGGGAAGCGAAGGCGTGGAGTAAGAAGCGAAAGTATGCTTCAATCTTTTCTTTGCTTCTTCGGCCGTCGCTCCCTCTTCGGTTGTTCCGGGACCACCGTGACGGCGACTTGGAACGCACGAGGATGACCACGGTTGGCGGCCTCTACCAAGCGATCCCGTAGCCGCCTTCGGGTTGCCGTACCCGTCGGAGACATCCGGAGCAAAGGAATCAAGGTTAGGGGCAAGAAATCCGGATGCAAACATGAAGGGGGCGAGAGGCGTTTACCCCCTACTAGCGCTTCCGGCGCCATACGACGCTCGCGTTCGGCTTGACAGCCGAACGGACATGTCCCCGAGGTCACGCTCCAGGTGCCGGACACGACGGCGCGGCTTGATGGATGACCCTTTGCTCGGGCGTGGCATCCTCCGCCTCGGAGAAGAATCGGAGGAGATGTACTCGGGAACATCTTCGGTTCCGATGATTTCTTCGGAAGCAAATCAAGGCCGAAAGAGGCAGAGGAAAACATGAAGCGCAAGATCAAGCGAAGGACAAGGAGCGAGATCAAGAAAGAACTCACTTCCGAAGCGTACGCTTCCTTGACGAGCCGCTCTCCCGAGGTTGTTTACCCTTGTCCATGGCGTTGGGGTTTTTTCTTCCGGCAGCGAAGAAGAAACGAGAAGCGATGGAGGAGTGTGCGAGTAGATTTGCGAGCACCCCACGGGCTATTTTATTGACCAAGGAGGCGCATTGGGAGTGATGATCGCCGCGTACGCACCGTTGGAATACCAAGCGGCGGGGTTTTCCACCAAGTGCGAAGGGTTTTCTTTTGAACAAGTATTTACGGATTGCCGAATTGGGATCCTTTGTGGAGTTTGCGCCAAGGGGCGCTTGCTTGCGAGCGTTCGGCTAAAGACGGTTCCCATACGCATTCGAAGAAAACAAAATTCACGGATGCAAATGCAAAGGGAGATATCACGGAACAAGTGCGGGATTCAAAAGTTCATCATATATTGCCGACATTTACACATCCCTAGTACAATCTAATCAAAGAGTCCGTTCGGCACGGACGGGGATGGGTAATTTCGGCAATAGCGTCGCCGTGGCCGTCGAGGCGCTCCCAGATGAGCTCGATCTCGTCGATATCCTCCCGCGCGCCGCCCGGAAGCCACGCGGCCTGGTGGAATAGTCGACGTCCGTATGCGTCGCCATCGCGGCCGGTGCCCAAGGTGGTGCCCGGACGAACACCATGGACGGCCACCTCGTCAATGCGGCGCTCCACCGCGGCCGGGCGCTCCGCCGGCGTGCCGCCGTGAGCGTTCACCTTCTCCGCCGCCTGCTCCACCGGCGCCTTTAGGCGGTTGAGCTCGGCATCACGGGCTGCGAGAGGCAAACAAGAAGGGATTAGCATCAAAGGCCGGACTAAATCAAGAATCGAACCATACCATCGATGGCTTCCGGCGAGTTGTTTCCGCCGGTCCTCCCACTCTAGTTCGGCCACGCCCGCTTTTTGGAGACGGCCTCCCGCCTCAAGACGAGACGCTTCTAGCTCCTCCTTGAAGCGAATAGCGTCTCGCTTCCCCGTACGGCACGGGGAGTGGCCATCGGACTCCGAAGAGTCGTCGGGGAGGGGCCGATTGGCCGGCGCGCGGGCGGATTCCACCGAATCAAACCGAAAAAAGGGAGATGATTGTCAAGGCAAAGGAAGATCAAAAGGAGATCGACAAGGAGAAGTTGATGATCATCACCGCTCGCGCGCATTGGCGCCGCTTCCCTCGGCCTCGTCGGAGGCGGCGGCGGCGGAGACGGCGCACCATTACGGTTTGGGGATGTGCACTTGTTTGCAAGAGGGCCGGAGATTGGCAAAGATTCGAGAGCTAGAAGGCCCGGTGGAGAGCTAGGGGCACCTATGGCAACATTTATAGGCCTGGCAAGGTAATTGTGGCTTCGAATCGTGGCTGTGGATCGTGGCGCACGTCCCAATAAAATCGGAAGGCGGGAGAGATTTCCTTGACCAACCCGCCGGCGGGTCGTTTGGAGTTCTAAGCCGAAACGCGCGTGGGTCGATGGTTTCGGCTAAAGGAATTCAAGGTGTCGTTCGGCGGTTAGCGTTTCACTACCGAACGGGTCGTTCGGCCTCACATTTCAAAGCACGCCAAGGAAAGGAAACAAATTGAAAAGGAAATATTACAAGAACGACCGAATCCGGGTATACATCAATAAGAACATTCAAGCGTTAAGGAGTTTTGCAAGTGCGTGACGAACATTGGATACTATCAAGTGGGAGTTATCCAAGATCTCCTGATAGTCCTTTTGGGCATCAGATAAGTCAGTAAGCTCTGCATCGCACTGCTTTACTCTGGTAACAGCCGATTCTGCCTCCGCTTCGGTCTTTGCTATCAATCCAGGGAGATCGGCTATTTTCTTCTGGTCAATCTCCATTTCCGCTGACAGGCTTTTCAATTCCGCCTCTAGAGCAGCCTTTCTGGCGACTTTCAGATCGTAAGAGGCTTGCAGGTCAGCCAAGGCATCCTTATGGCTTTTTGCTTGGGATTGTATCCCGTTCATGGCCTCGTTCGGCATCGCTTTTTCCTCTTCAATGGCCGAACGGGAGCGCAATTTCCTCCAAGCACGCCTCAAGGGAACATAGAGGGGCTCTAAGTCGTAGATGGACGACGAAAAAAGCTCGATGTCATCGGGAAGTTTGCGGCTAATGGGCTCAAACATCTCTTCAAAATGACAGAGATCATTGAGCCGATCCCGGACGTTCTTCTCTAGCCGGCCGCGATTTCTTTGAGCTTGAGCAATACCTCGTCGGCAACGGCCGGTTTACTTCTTTCATCACATCGGCGGCTAACGGGCCCTCGATGGCGAGCTCGATGATGACGGGGCGTGATCCCGAAAACAACACTCGCCGAGGTGAGAATGCTAGCATCAAGGTATCAAGATTAAGAGCGGAACCAAGTACCTCATGAATGGTGTCTTGAGCGGGAGCAATCGCGGACGGAGGAGGCGTCCCGAGCGAGCCGAAACGTCCAAGTCGGGAGATGCTGGTGCAGCAATCAGCGACTCGTGAGTTTCTGGCTGGGGAAGAATCGGATCTTCCTCTGTGGGGTTGGCCGTTGCTGCTTGGCTGATAGGCGATGACATCCTGGGAGAACTTGGCGGCTCCAGTTGAGTTGAGGGATTCATCTCTGGAGAGCGTGCTGATTCCGCAGAAGGTGATGAAGATGAAACCTCTACTGGGATGGGCAATGCAACCCTGGAAGGGCTCGCCCGTTGAACCACCGGAACATCTACAAGTGGTTCTCCAACGGTTTCTTCGCAAATGTCCAAATGAAGGGATAAGTGCCGTTGCTCATCCTTGAGAAAGAACGAGCAAAGACCATACCAATGGATGGGGCATCGGCGGGCATTGGTTCTCAAGAATGTTGGACTCGGTCCGAAATACACAATGATATGATCCATCAAGAACGAGTGACCCAAGTAATCAAGAAGGTAAAGGAGCTCACCTCAATCGGTATTTTCTTGACGCTTCTCCTCCTTTTAGCGCTCGGAGGGGGGAACCGGATGCAATCCTTGCCTCCTGTCAATAGCAAGGCCGGAAAGGCCGGGATCGGTGGTAGCATACCTCGTCCATCGGTTGGCGCGGGGTTGTGGATTTAAACCCCAATGCTTTGAAATCGGGCCTTCGGCATTATAAGTGATTACCCCGGCTCGAGGGCGCCGAGTATTGTGTTCTGTGGACAAAAGATGAAGGTCAAAACCCCGAATGGAGAAGGAGTGCTTGATCTAAAGGTTCATTGTGTTACCTCCGAGATCGGCGGAAATCGAGCACCACTTCGCACGTAACACATGGACGGAGTTCATTGAAGATGTGGTCATGAAATTCTTGCCACCATGAGTCGAAGGTGGGGTGAACTACGATTGCGAGGCACAAAAGGACATGTGTAGACAAGTGGGACCGCACACGTAGTTGAAAACTCTGCCGCATCGCATCGATTCTTTGATTTCCTCCCCGGGCTTGAGGAATTCATGCGAAACAATCTTGGGGGCAGCCGGCCGCATCCAAGTTGCCCGGCCGTTATGTTGGGCCGGTAGTACTCATAAGTACGGCATTCGCCTCCCTCCATTGAACTCGGCCGGTAATATACATGGGCGGATTATGACATTAAAGATTTCCAGGAATCTCCCATCTTGATGGCCGGGCTCAAAGGAGAACTCGACAGGGAAGGTCGGAGTATCACAGCCTAGATAAGGGAGCCAAAGGGGATCGGGGAAGCCTTTGAAGAACAGCTCGAAAAGTTGGGTGATGTCCCGCTGAACAATAACAGTTGAAGCTGCTTCTCCATAGCTTTGGCATCCTCTGGTGACTTGAAGGCTCTCCTTAGGGGGATTGGACCAGGGGAAGGACCTGGAGTTCAAGTCGACGCCTATAATCTGATGCATGTGAAGTTGCAGCCAAATCTGAACAAACCACCAAGGGCCATTGACGCACGTTATCCTCTGGCTGGTATACATTTGGGTAACTGTTTGATGAAGCATATGGTATACACTGCCCAAGAGGAATTTTCCCAGAGGAAGGCGGTTGCCGCTGGCCAGATGGATCGCCATTGCAATATGATTCAGAGTGGGTTCATTGGCCTTGCCACAGAAGACAAACCTGCATAGCCACATGTTCAAGAAGGCTCGTATTCAACTTCGCCGAGGGGATTGTCTTTCATGTGCTTCGCAATATAATTCTTGTAGCCATTCCCCGGCTTTACCCCCGTCCGACGTGAGGAGTTCTTGAAATTCCAAGGCCGAACGGACCGGTGATGTCAAGGCCGGTGATCATATACACATCGGCCAAAGTTGGAGACATTGGGCCATGCCCAAAAAGGAAGGCATTGACGCCGTTAGACCAGAAGTGGCACGCGGCTATCAGAAGATCTTCATTCTTGGGCATCTCAGCTACGGATAACTCCAAACATTGAGCGATGCGGAGAGTATCCGGATTGGTTAATCCACTCTTATCCGCAAGAACCCTACGGTACCAAGTCTTCCAGCCTGCGATTGGGGGCAAAGGCCGGTTCTTGAACGCATCTTGCCACCGAGGAGGTGGAGATAAAGCCGCCTTGAAAGGAATTCTCCGAGATTCGGCGGCAATGAAATCTCGAGGGTCGGGATTCCCTTCGGGACCGAGATAATAAGATTGCGAATTGGCCTCAATGGGAATCGAGCGGGGCGATAGACGTTTCTCGGAAGAGAGCGGAAGAAGAAAATCTCGGATAAAATTGAAAACCTAATGCCGAACGAAGGTTTGGAGGGGTGAAGTTACCCGAGCAGCTTGGTGCCGAGTTGCCATTGGAGATTCGAGCTCGGAGCAAAGGGGATCTAGGGTTGGATCGAACGAAGAATCCGGCGGATTGCGAAGAACGGGTGTTGACGGGTTTGGCTCAAGGATTCGTGGTGGAGTCAATTGTGGAACAAAATTACTTTTATCCCACAATTGAAGGGGCATGTGTTAACACCAAAATTTGGTAAGGAGTATGACATGTGGGTCCAATTCGGAAAAGAGTTCGTCCGGTGGAAGGAAAGGCATCTTCGGAGATTTTCGGCGAAAGGATCCGCGGTCGGCTATCTCGCTCCCGGTTCGGCAAAGGAACAAGAGAGCTGATTTTGCGGGATTGGACGGTGGCGTGATTCGATCGAGGGAGCGAATGGATGGACGGTGATCAAGCTTAGTTAGGCAATGTATCCATTCGCGGTTGTAATCGGCGGGGTATAAATACGACCCCCGGATGTATGTAAAAAACACGTTCATTCCTCAATACACACCGGCCTTACGCCAAACCCTAGAGTCCTTTGTCGTGTCGTCGAGTTCTTCGAGAGGACCAATCGATCCGTCGACCTCCGTGAGTACCGGCAACCTTGTATCATGTCTAGTATCATGCGGTGGATTTAGATCCGATGCAAGTAGTCTTGTTACCATGCTTCGTGTCATGCGGTAGATTCAAGCTTGGTTCAAGAGGGTTTCTTGTTAGATCACGAGCCATGCGGTGGGCTAAGGTCTAGCTCGAAGCTAGTTATCGGCTCTATTGGGTTTTGGCAAGATCCAATAGATTCATTAAGTTACCTTGTGTTATCATGAGTTTTGCGTTATGTTTTAATTCATGTAACACTCTTTTGCCCAATCTAGATGGGTTTGGATCGGCTCTTTTCCTTTTAAGATCCGTGCAAGAGCAGGTTTCGTGTTTTGACGCGTGGATCTCGTGTTCCCCGATAGCCGAAACCGAATCGATCTAGGTTGTTACGTGTTGCGGGTTCAAGCTTGCTTTGTTGGTATAAATCTTGAAAGAGCCGGTATCATGCGGTAGATGCGGGTTTTTGGGTTGCTTTGGAGCTAGTCATCGGTGGATTAGATTTCCATTTCAGCTTGATAGATTTATTCACGTGGTAATGTTTGTTCCTTCTTCATGGATCCCGAATCGGTTGTTCGGCCGCATTCGGTTATATCTTCACGAGTAGATCACGTGCGTTATTTATGTTTTAGAAGACGTGTGCTTCTAGCTTTCCATATTTGGGTTGTATCATGCGGTGGATAGATCTATTTGTGGAAAGTGGTGCGTTCTTTCATGCAAGTTGTATCATGCGGTGGATAGATTTGCTTGATGTCGTGCCCGACGGATCTTAAAGTGATTAGACATGCGGTAGACTAATTGCTTTGGATCTATGCATGCTTATTTTAATACATGATCATGTTCGTGCTTTGCTTTATTTAATGTTAATCTTCATTGAGGATCGGTCATGGCTTTGTACGTGCATTCCCGTTTATTCAAAGACCGATCGTTGTCATGCTTACGTCATCCATTCGGCAATGTTCCTTTTTCCTTTGTGTTTACCCGAATGGTTGCGGTTCTTTGACAGTAGCTTCACATAGCTACATGTCGTCTTGCTTGGCTTTTTAGCCGTAAATATGGAACCGCCCGGTACCACCCGTAGGTTCCAAGTTTTGGTATTTAACTGTTTTTTCCCTTTGTTAATTTTCGGGAAAAAATTGACGGCACGTCACTTTCTCTCTCGCGCGTGCGAAGCTAAGCTTTTCGGCTTGCCGTGTGATTGGCGCCGAGTGCATATTTTGCGTCAACACTGCGTCGGGACTTAGTGACGCCGCCAGCATCCGGGCCTGTCCTGACATCACCATCTCCAGCCTCATCGCCGGTATCCTCGTCATCCTCCACCGACAAGTCAGACTCATAAAACTCTAGCAAACGACCTGCTGGAGGTTTAAACTTATCAGACCTAAGTTTTCTCTAGTGCTGCTCACCCTCAGGAAGAGGTGTGGGGCACCACATCTGAAGCTCACGCTCTTGCAAACAGACAATCAAGAAGTTTATATGACCTAAATACAACAACAAGCAAGGTAAAAAGATCAATGGGTAAATCTTAGGATCTTACCGGATCAGCCGGCCTCTTCAGCGAGTGTGCCTTAGGGCACTTCTTCACCTTTACTTTCCCAGAGTACATCTGGGACACTCTGGCCGCCATCTCCTCCTTGGAGACCTTGCGGTTAACTTCATGTGTGAGGTCCGACTACCCCTAGTACTCATTTGTTGGGTGAATCCAATCCTTGATCAGCTGGATCATCCGCCGGCAGAACGACCTAGCAACTGCGGCTCCCGTCACCCCCAGTCTCTTCATGTCGTTGACAAGCTCTAGGACCCCCTTGAGGTCCCTGAGATCACGGGACGACAACCCTAAGCCCCACTCATTTATTTTCACTGACTTATGGCCAGTACGACATGGAAGCCTAGGAAGCTGATCTACAATATAAAACCATTCCGACCTCCACCCAGCCGTGTTGTCGGGGAGATCGGTGTCTATCCACTCCGCCTTGAGGCCTGACCTCGAGGTAAACATTACAGCCCCCACTGGCCCCGACCTCTTGCCAGTGCTCTTCACAAAAAACAAGTACCTCCACAACAATAAGTTAGGCGATATCAACAGATACACCTCACAAAAATGAATAAAAGTTGCCACTATAGTTATGGAGTTGGGGACAAGATGTACCAGCTCCAAGTTGTAGTAGTACAGCAAGCCCCGGAAGAAATCCCCCGCGGGGATGGTGAAGCCACGCTCGAAGAAGGACGCAAAGACGACCTGCTCCTTGACGTCCTCGCTCAGGAAATGCTCCCCAACCGCTGCCCTCCACTCAACCTCTGCCTTTGGCCGGAGCAGCCCACGGTCCACCAAAGCTTGAATCTTTGCTTCGGTCATCGTCGACCGAAGCCACGCCGTCTGCGGGTCCAAGATGGAAGATGCCTCCGCCGCCATTCTTCCGCTAGGGTTTGCGCTGGATCTAATGTTGTAGAGGGTCTTGACGCACATGTGCAAGAGAAACACGATGCGAGGCGGTGGCGCTAGTGCGTGACCGGCCGGAGCTGGAGGCTGGATGGGTGCGCGCGCTCGGGAGCAAGGTGGTCCCAAGATCATAGCAAAGTTACAGTAGCGGGAAAACGACAGGAGTGGAAGCGAGAGCGACGCGTGGAAGAAGAAAGGGAAATGGGGTCAACCCCGACCCGGGCCACCCTATTTATAGGGGGTCCACTGAATTTGCCTGTTGCGGTTCCTTCCGCCGTACAACACGCCTCAACGACTCTATTCCGAGAAGTTCACGAGAAGAATAAGGTGGATTTTTCGCTAACATACTAAAGCCACGACCTAAATTCTGAGTTTAGGTCGTCAACTAAACAACAATACAACATCAGGTCGTCTTGATGGTAAACAAATTTTATAAGCCCCCAAGCTGCATTAGATTAGGTCTTTGACACATCATTTTGTCAAAACGACCAAGTACATGACAGAAGAGAGCGAACATTACATGGACCATCCGAAGGTACACAAGTCGCCTGCGACCTCATTGGATCCAGAACCCGACATACAATATAAACATACTACAAGGCTTGGGCCACCCAGAGCAATCACCACGACCTACTTTACCGAAGTAAAGCACGTCACGAGATTTCTTCTAGCACCAGGACTACGATGATAGCCTTGCAGGGGACAGCTGCAGGACAACACGCAACCTAAGGCATACTCGGGCCGCAACTATTGGAATGGAGACACGAGCTTTCTCTTCGATGTGGGATTACATGTCCCAGTGAGCAACCGATGCTCACCAGCGACGTCCTCCTATAGCCCCACCTCGAATAGCATCACCTCCAAACTCTACCTGATACCCCGCAGAGGCAGGGCTCAGAGGATGGAGATGTTTCCTGCACTTCGCGAGAGTTCTCCTAGCTCCAAGTTTCTACAAGTACAAGACTCTACAATCTGGTGGACGAACACATGCCCACGGCATGGTGGGATTACTACTCTGCAGTTTCATAGCTCAACAATGCTCGGTGCTTGCCTCCTTCAATTTCACGGTGCTATTTATAGCCAAAGCCACGCCCCGGGCAGCTGGCGAAGTAATGACACTGTTACCACGTGATACTGGGACCTGCAGTCATGTGTACGATTAAAGGCGATGACTTCATTTCCCTGTCGCTAGTGCATCAATGATGCCTGAGCCCCGCTGCAGAGGTCACATGGCTACAGTAACTCTCTTGATTGTTGACGGATAAAAGACGTAGCCCTCTACGATCCGCAAGCGTACGGACCCCACACCTTTTTCACCACGGAATTACCAAGGTTCTTGTCAATCCGCGGAGCAAGGGGATTACAAGCGTTCGATCTACTATGACACACTTAGCTACTAAAACCATAACTATTATTATACTAGAAAAAACAACTAAACTACACTAGAGAGAATGATAAACGATCAAGGAAGAAGACACTCGCCCACGGGTCTACGATACTAGTGCATGCAATCGCTTAAAGACATGAAAACCAATCTAATCTATCGGGGTTGTGACCACGGTTTCGCCCTTTCCCTCCTCTCGTACGTCACTACGCGAATGTATTCATGACTAGACCTTTGATGGCCACGGCGTATTGAATGGATCCAAGGAAGCATTGGAGCTCTACTCCCTCTATGGCACGGTTGCAAGCCTTAAGCATTAAAGTATGTTCAACACAAGATGATAGATAGATAATCCGACAAAGTGCGATTACATCTCAATATCGATTACAACCCATGGACGAATGAGAAGATTACCCCATCAAGGTGCTGATCATGGCACCGTTGATCATGGTTTCCCTTCCGCCGTGTCTTCCTTCTTCTCCACGAGAGGGTGCTTCCTTCGAGGTGGTTGATCTCCCGCCGGAGATCCTCCTCCTCTCTCTCTAGCTTGTGGATGGCCTTCTGGTGCGAATAACTCCTCTTCGTGAGTTGGCGGCGCGTCGGGGGTTTTAGGGTCGAAGATCCTTCGAGGGCAAGGAAGACGGGACCGAACCGGTGCCCGAAGTGGGGCTGGGCCGATCCGACCGGGCCGGCCGGCCCGGGCCCGGTTCGGCCGGTTCGGTCGGCCGCCCCTTTGCTCCGTGGGTCCTCGTGCACTTATCTACTTTGCCCCTTCCACTTGGATGATTTTGACGCTGTTATCCTTACGATCAAGATGCGGGCTCTCTTTGCATGAAGTTTAATCTTTTACGCTTCAATCCCCGGGGTGTTCCTCGTAGCACTTCGGTCCTCGCCACCATTGGAAGTAATTTCAGCAAGCTCATGAACACGAACAAGACTCCATGAATGCTCCTTTGAACTTATTGCGAATCCGTCCTTTATGTCCATGATTTCCTACATAAACACAACACTTCCAAATGCATGCACAAAGATGAACTTGTTATATGATTAGTGTGCCTAGTGGCGGGTTAGTTCCATAATCAAATCCAAACCAAAGTGTAATGAACATGCTAGGTGCACCAAAATACACCGTCAACATCTCCCCCACACTTAGCTCTTGCTCGTCCTCGAGCAAGTACTCGTAAAAGAACTTCGTCCAAGGTGTGTAATCGTGTATCACTTATCCTTCTTCACAAGTTAGTCAATCCCTTCATCTTTAATACATAAACACAAAGTAATGATAATCAAACATAAACATGGGCGTTTAGAATTTTTACCACGTCAAGATTTACCCCACAACTCAAACTCTTCACTCGAAGCCTTCAATTCCAGCCATACTTACTTCTTTGCTTCCATCGGAGGGTTTTTATGATTTTTTAAAACAAAAATTCCTGCAACAAGTATTAGACAAAAACCTTTCTCCAAGCTTTCTCAAGTCACTCATATGAAGTGGTTATCCTAACCAAATTTTATGAAACACTCACCTCCCATTAATCTCTCATATATCATGTAAAGGTGGAGCTATAGGTAGGGCTAGCGCAATCAACACAAGTATTGTCAAACTAAGAACTTCCTCTAACGGTTGTCTACCTTTCAAAGCCAATGATCATGAGAATTAACCATATGTAGGGATATCAAGGATGAGAAGATTTAGAATGGTGGACATGTGCAAGGGCAAAAGAAAACTGTGACCACAAGGCACCAATGATGTCCTCGTTGTCGGATTGCACATGGTTGGAAATAGAATAAAAGTTTCGTCTCACAATCAACGTGACATCCTTCCTTACACTTTATTATTTTTCTTTTCTTTCACTTGATCCATCCCTCTCATATCTTCATTGCTAACTCATCTTTCTCTCTTTTTTTCTTTTCTTCTTTCATTCACATATGATTTTTTTTTCTTTTTTTTTTCTTTCTTTTCCATACACATACTTTTTCTCTTTATTTTTCTTTCTCTTGACAACTTTTCAAAGCTTTCAATTCTCCCTTTTCTCGCATGCACAATCTGAATTTTTTAAATAAATCATGCTAGAGACGAGACGAAACTTTGAAAATAGGTTGTGTTCAAGGAATACGATGTTCAAAAGAGATGTATAGGGTTGGGTATGGAATCCGATGATATACATGACTTTCGTTATGAAAGTCATGAACCGAATAAATGACGAGGCTAGCAACAAAAGATAAGCACAAGGACATGATCATTGCTTGAAATTAAAACTCACCAAGAGAGAAAGGTCCTAGCCTAACTCATCGTGCTAATCACACTTATGGTGGAGCGAAAAAAAACAAACTTGGCTTTGGATAGGAATTTTTTTCATACTCTCAACTTGGAAAAAGAGATTTTGCTAACCTTTATTACAAGGGTTTTAATATAATTTTCAGAACTGAAATCCTCCAATTTTTAGCATCGAACATAGCACAACTAGCATGTGAAGCTCAAGATCGAAGTGCGGTATGGGTACTTTAAGTAGTAGCGATTCCACTAAGCACCACGGTAAACGATTTTCAAACCACATACTTGTGTTCATATATCAAGAATCGAAGATTAGACAAACAAGTAAATAAAGATAAACAATACATAAAACACAAAGATATATATAAGACTCGAAAACTAAAGACTCATTAAAACGCTAAGACTCTCACACGAAGATTAAACCGAACCTAAACTTGAAGTTCAAAAGCTAAGGCTAGCTCTCCCCCACACTTAAAACATACGACGTCCTCGTCGTATCTTACAAAAATCCTAAGGGGAAAACTAGATTTAGTGGTACTTCAAGCAAGCTTTGCACCACTTGCCTCTCATGTTTCCAACCATGCCGAAAAGCTTGCGCACGTTGCGGTTAAGGAACTTGTAGTCATCTTCAACTACGCGCTCCAAGTCCTCCATATGCTTTGCTTCATCGCTTCCATGGTTTGAAGACATTCGTCGGCCGACGCGTAGAGAGCTGCGATGGATTGACGGCAAACTCGACAAGACACCGGATGCAATCCGAAGGGGTCTTCGTCGCCATAATCTCCACCGTTGTCACCACCGTCGTCACCACCTCCACCGTTGTCGCCTTCGCCACCGCCGTTGCCGTCGCCGTTGGGGCCTTCGGGAGTCCTTTCATAAGGATGCTCATCCCAATCATCATCATCTCTACCGCGGCCGCCCACGAGCTCGGGCTACGATCGTCGGAGTAGTCGCTATCCCCATAATCCTTAGGCTCCGGCGATACCTCCTTGTAATCCTTGCGCTTGATGCCTTGGAGACGTGCCGACCTTTGAACGGGTGTAGGGACCTTCTCTCCTTTGACGGGGTGGCGAGATGCAAGAGCTCCGGTCGGGACACGTCCTCCGCAACGGATACGTGCGGTCCTCTTGACGGGTAGCTTGACCTCGCATCGCATCGCCTCCTCCATCGATGGATTCTTGGCTTCTACCTTCAACCCTAAGCTTTTTGGAGGCTCAATGGTCGCTACAAGGGTGCAACACATTGCTTGAAAGATTTGATTCTCGAGCTCCCAATTCGGCCAAATATATAGTCCCGAGGGAAAAGCTCGGAAACCTTATTTTCCTTTTTTACACTTCCCTTAAAATTTTCCGACCAAACAAGGAAGTCGAAAAGGAGCGAGTTCGGGCGAAATTCGGGGACATCGGGCGTCGGGCCCCCCCGGGCCGATCCGACGGGCCGGCCGGCCCACCCCCGCCGTCGGGGGCCGGGCCGGTCCGGTTTTTTGCACACCGCCCTATTTTTTTTGTCCCCTCGGCCCATGGGAAAAAGTTGGCCCGGTAAATCTTCGCGAAAAACTCCCGGAGAACTAAAAGAAAAATTATTTACGAGAAGTTGGTGCCTTGTTTTTCGTCCTAGGCAGGACGTTCGGGCTCTTCCTCCATGGTAAAGACGTCAACATGATGAACGGGCACGACATCGGGTTCGTAGTAAACCTTAAGCCGCTGTCCATTCACCACAAATTGATCGCCGTTTATATCCATAATGGTCACCGCTCCGTTGGAGAACACCGAATGCACAACATAAGGTCCGTCCCACTTGCTTTGTAATTTCCCCTTTCCGAAGGTTTTAAACCTCGAATTGTAGAGGAGGACCTTATCTCCTTCTTTGAATTCTTTTTTCTTCAATCTTTTATCATACCACCTTTTGATTCTCTCTTTGTATATGCTTGCGTTTTCATAAGCTTTCAACCTCAACTCCTCTAGCTCGCTTATTTGAATCCTCCGTTTCACCACCGCGGCATCGAGATCAAGGTTCATCTCTTTAATCGCCCAATAGGCTTTATGTTCCAACTCAACCGGAAGGTGGCAGGCTTTTCCATAGACGAATTGATAAGGGGTCATACCTATCGGTGTTTTAAACGCCGTTCGATAAGCCCATAAAGCTCCATCTAATTTCTTTGACCAATCCTTGCCTCCCTTCTCTATGGTCTTGTTGAGTATGCTTTTTAATTGCCTATTTGACGTTTCCGCTTGTCCGTTGGTTTGTGGGTGATAGGCCGTGGAGACCCTATGCTCAATTCCCAACTTGGACAAGCACTTTTTAAAGTTCTTCCCGGTGAAATGAGTTCCTCCATCACTTATCAAGATTCTCGGTGTACCGAAACGGGGAAAAATCACGTTCTTGATCATAGTGATGGACTCCTCCGTGGAAGCTTTACGACATGGTATAGCCTCTACCCACTTGGATACATAATCAACCATAACGAGTATATACTCGAATCCAAATGAGTTTTTAAAAGGCCCCATGAAGTCTATGCCCCATACATCGAATATGTCGATTTGCAAGTTGTATTTCAAAGGCATAGAATTTCTTTGAGAGATGTTTCCGGTTCTTTGGCATTCGGGGCATGACGCAACATATCTTTTAGTATCTTCATGCATCTCCGGCCAATAGAACCCGCTTGACCATACTTTTGCTTCGGTTCGAAAATGGCTATAGTGCCCACCGTACTCCGCCGAGTGGCACTTCCTTAGAATCTCAAGCCTCTCTTCTCTTGGCACACATCTTCTCATCACTCCATCATTGCCAAGCTTGAAGAGGTATGGTGCATCCCAAAAATATTTCTTACTTTCGAAATTATCTTCCTATGAGTGTTTTTGTCTAGGTGATCGAAGGGCATCTTTCGAATTGCTCGAATGATGTCGATCATCCAAGTATCTTTATCAAGCACTCTATAGAGGTGGTCATCTCTCATCTTATCTTCTATGGGCTCTTTATCATCTTGTCCACGATTCATCCTAGACAAATGATCGGCCACAACATTTTCCACCCCCTTTTATCACGAATTTCAACATCGAACTCTTGGAGAAGAAGGATCCAACGAATCAAACGTGGTTTAGCTTCCTTCTTAGCCAAGAGATACTTTATGGCTGCGTGATCGGTGTAAACAATGACTTTCGAGTTCACGATGTAAGATCTGAATTTTTCGAAAGCGAATACCACCGCTAGCAATTCTTTTTCCGTAGTAGCGTAATTTAATTGTGCCCCACTAAGAGTTTTGCTAGCGTAGTAAACGGCGTGAACTCGGCCTTCCTTTCTTTGTCCCAAGACCGCGCCTACGGCGTAGTCACTTGCGTCACACATGATCTCGAAAGGTTGGCTCCAATCCGGAGGTTGAATGATGGGAGCACTCACCAACGCATTTTTCAAGGTCCGGAATGCCGCTAGACACTTCTCATCAAAGTCAAAAGCCACATCCTTTTGAAGAAGGTGCGTTAAAGGCTTAGTGATCTATAGAATCCGGCATGGCCTAGAAAGCTCCTTAAGGACTTAATATCCGTAGGAGGTGGGAGTTGCTCAACCGTCTCTACCTTAGCCTTGTCCACTTCAATTCCTCTCTCGGATATAACATGTCCGAGCACTATGCCTTGCTTAACCATGAAGTGGCATTTTTCCCAATTTAAAACCAAATCAACCTCCGCACACCTTGTAAGGACCTTTTCTAGGTTTGCTAAGCAATCCATGAACATCTTCCCATAAACGGAAAAATCATCCATAAACACTTCAACAATCTCTTCGATGAATTCGAAAACACGGCCATCATGCAACGTTGAAAAGAGGCCGGAGCGTTGCATAGGCCGAAGGGCATCCTCCTATATGCAAACGTTCCGTAAGGACACGTAAACATTGTCTTATGTTGATCTTCCGGTGAATAGGAATTTGCATGAACCCCGAGTATCCATCGAGAAAGCAAAAATAAGCGTGGTTTGCTAACCTCTCGAGCATCTCGTCTATGAACGGTAGGGGGAAGTGATCTTTCTTCGTCGCTTTGTTAAGCTTACGGTAGTCAATACACATCCGCCACCCGGTCACGGTTCTTTGCGGTATCAACTCATTCTTCTCATTCTTCACCACGATTAAACCTCCTTTCTTCGGCACACAATGTACCGGGCTCACCCATTCGCTATGCGGAACCGGGTAGATGATTCCGGCATCAAGTAACTTGATAACCTCTTTCTTTACTACCTCTCGCATGGCATGGGTTAGCCTCCTTTGGTGGTCCACTACGGGCTTACATTGGTCTTTCATTGGTATACGATGAGTGCAAAAGGCTGGGCTAATACCTTTGAGATCATTAATCGAATATCCAATCACCTTCCTATGTTTTTTAATAAAATCAGCAACGCTTCATTTTCTTCGGGGCTCAACTCGTCGCTCACAATGATCGGATAAGTTTTGTCCGGACCCAAAAATTCATATTTTAATCCCTTGGGCAAAGGTTTAAGGTCTACTTCGGGCACTTGTGGCTCCTCGGGTTTGATTTCTCCTATGTCTTCGAACTTCTCTTCCTCCACGCTACCATCATGCGGCTCTAAGCCTTTTGTTGCTTCCTCTAGTTCTTCATCTTGTTGATTACTAATTTGATTTTCCATCGCTCTTTGCAGCGGGTCTCTAAGGGTTTCAACAAAACAAAGACTATCTATCTCTTCTACTTCTTCACCTTCGGGAGGAAAAGGAGTAAGGTGTTTAGAAGCACGAAGAAAGTTATATGTGTACTTTGTTCCATTAAGGTTCATTGTTACTTTGCCTTCTCCGGCATCTAACACGGCATCAACCAACTTAAGAAAAGGCCTACCTAAGATTATATGATCAGAATTACCATGGTAAGCATCAATAACAAAGAAATCGGTTGGTATATAGTTTCTAGAGATTTTTACTTTCATGTTGCAAGCAATACCTAGAGGTTTGATAGTTCTACCATCTCCCATAATTAATTTCGTTGATGTTGGAGCTAAGTCTAGGTTGTGGTATTGAACTTTATCGTAAATTTTAGAAGATAGAACACTTACTTGGGCTCCGATGTCGCATAAAGCTTTGCATTGAACTCCGTAGATCTCGCAACTCAAGTGCGGCGTCATCTTCTCGTTCTTCTTCGGATCCGATCGAATAAATTTCAGCAAGGCGAGCGTATGGTGATGCTTCGGGCTTGATCCCCATGATCCTCTTCACCTCGGCAATATGTTCCGTATCCACCACGTCATCTCCAAAGAGCTTTTCAAAAATCTCACCGGTGGTTTCAAGGTCGTATGAATTTTCAGCTTTCTTCTCCGGTGGGAAATCGACTTCCAATGCTCTTGCCATTCCCTTTTGATTAGGGAACGGTCTTCTCTTGTCGAATACTTCTCCGTAATCAATAGGAACCCAATCCATTGGCTCGAACTCCCTTAATGGCTTCGCGCTCGACATGCTTCTCTTGTTCGTCTCATTTGGTGCGACGAAGTCGACGTTTGGTGTAGTTCTTGACTTGATGTGTTCTTGTTCAAGCTTTTCCATGATCGGTTCCTCTTTTGTGACTTCCGGGGTTGCCTCTTTAGAAAAATCAGCAAGCTTCTTCTTCCTCGAATTGAATTCCGGCTCTTCCGCAAGTCTTGTTTCCCAATCTCTTCGCATGGCAGCCGCTTTACTAACTTTTTGTAGAAGTTGGGCGCTTTCCGTGAGTGTTTTCTCCATGAGATCCCCACCCGCACACATTTCGACGTGTCGCATGCAACTAGGGGTTAGGGAAAAGAAAAATGTATGCAAGAGTACGTCACCGGTGAAGCCGAGTTTTGGTCCTTGTTCGATTAATTCATTAAACCTATCCCGGGCTTGGTCTATCCCTTCCTCTTCTCCTTGCATGAAATTGATCACTTGCCTCCTTAGATGTTGAACCTTGCTCATTGGAAAGAACTTCTCGCAAAACTTCTTTGTCAACTTGTTCCAATTGCCTTCAACTTCAAAGGACGCAACCGAATACCATGTTTTTGCTTTGCCGGCAAGTGAGTAGGGAAAGAGATTCCATTTGAACCATTCATCGGGAACTCCTTCTTGACGCACCGTGTTGCATATTGTCGTGAAATCCCTTATGTGTCTATATGGGTTCTCCGTAACCATCCCTTCAAATGGGTTTTCCGCCACCATCTTCATGATCTTGGATTTAATTTCATACTTGGTCGCTTCGAGCTTCGAATCCGACTCTTGTACCTTTATGTCTTCACATCGAGGGCTAGCGTAATCCCTTAATGGTTTCTCCGGTTCTTCCACGGGTTGATTAACGAACTCCATCTAGACAATAAGATAAAAACAAAAACAAAAAAAAAAGAAACAAGTGTTTTTCTGATAATATATGTTAGATAAAGCAAATAAAAGATGAACTAAAATATAAAACTAAGTTAGATGCAAATCAAACGATGTAAACTAACTTGCTCCCCGGCAACGAGCGCCGGAAAAAGGGGCTTGTTGACGGATAAAAGACGTATCCCTCTACGATCCGCAAGCGTACGGATCCCACACCTTTTTACCACGGAATTACCAAGGTTCTTGTCAATCCGCGGAGCAAGGGGATTACAAGCGTTCGATCTACTATGACACACTTAGCTACTAAAACCCTAACTATTATTATACTAGAAAAAACAACTAAACTACACTAGAGAGAATGATAAACGATCAAGGAAGAAGACACTCGCCCACGGGTCTACGATACTAGTGCATGCAATCGCTTAAAGACATGAAAACCAATCTAATCTATCGGGGTTGTGACCACGGTTTCGCCCTTTCCCTCCTCTCGTACTGTCACTACGCGAAGGTATTCATGACTAGACCTTTGATGGCCACGGCGTATTGAATGGATCCAAGGAAGCATTGGAGCTCTACTCCCTCTATGGCACGGTTGCAAGCCTTAAGCATTAAAGTATGTTCAACACAAGATGATAGATAGATAATCCGACAAAGTGCGATTACATCTCAATATCGATTACAACCCATGGACGAATGAGAAGATTACCCCATCAAGGTGCTGATCATGGCACCGTTGATCATGGTTTCCCTTCCGCCGGTGTCTTCCTTCTTCTCCACGAGAGGGTGCTTCCTTCGAGGTGGTTGATCTCCCGCCGGAGATCCTCCTCCTCTCTCTCTAGCTTGTGGATGGCCTTCGGTGCGAATAAACTCCTCTTCGTGTGTTGGCGGCGCGTCGGGGGTTTTAGGGTCGAAGATCCTTCGAGGGCAAGGAAGACGGGACCGAACCGGTGCCCGAAGTGGGGCCGGGCCGATCCGGCCGGGCCGGCCGGCCCGGGCCCGCTTCGGCTCGGTTCGGTCGCCCCTTTTGCTCCGTGGGTCCTCGTGCACTTATCTACTTTGCCCCTTCCACTTGGATGATTTTGACGCTGTTATCCTTACGATCAAGATGGAGGCTCTCTTTGCATGAAGTTTGATCTTTTACGCTTCAATCCCCGGGGGTGTTCCTCGTAGCACTTCGGTCCTCGCCACCATTGGAAGTAATTTCAGCAAGCTCATGAACACGAACAAGACTCCATGAATGCTCCTTTGAACTTATTGCGAATCCGTCCTTTATGTCCATGATTTCCTACATAAACACAACACTTCCAAATGCATGCACAAAGATGAACTTGTTATATGATTAGTGTGCCTAGTGGCGGGTTAGTTCCATAATCAAATCCAAACCAAAGTGTAATGAACATGCTAGGTGCACCAAAATACACCGTCAACATTGATCAGTGGGCAATTTGTCGTTTCTTGGGTGCCAAGAGAATCTCCGACCACTGTTGACCTGTGACCCTACAGTCTACACTACACGACAAAACCTGACCCTGTGTCAGAAGGCCCAGTGCCTAAGTTAGCCCCCTTTCGACGACAACTTTACGACCTTCCTCCACGATTCGACGTCTTGAATTTGCACTCACTAGGCTCTGCGTCCTGGTGCACCCGCTATGGCTCTGCACGTAAACAGACCTATTCCAATCAGCCTATATTTCTGTTTCCTGAGGAGAATGGTCGTAGGTTTAATTTAAGACCTTCCGGGGTAGGCGTGCCTCGCTTCTCTGCCAGATCCGTCTAAACGCCTGAAGATCAGTAACATCATGGAGATCTACGATTTTGCGGGCCCTCGTGGTCGATGTGCCTATTGCTGAGGTCGCCAATACCTTAGTATAATGGCTCCGCTGGATGGCTAGCAGCTATGTTGGTCGTCTGGACACCAAAACGACCTTCTTGAGGTCGGCATGCCTTAATACCGGGGTCCTGCAATATCTTGGTATGTTTACGGCCCTTCCAACCTAGTTGGGCGCCCTGGATGCGTGACATTCCAAGGTCAGTGTGCTCTCGTAGCTCTGCCAGCCTGCTTTGGACACCTAGGATTTTACGTTCGGAATGAAGGCCTCCCTGTGGGGTGCACACCTGATGGCCCTACCAAGTACTTCTAGGTGCTGTGGCAGTGATTGATTTGAGACCTTCTTGAGGTCGGCATGCCTCGGGTGGCTCTGCCAGACGCTTTGCAGCTATGCAAGATATCTGGGTGTCTCTACACTCCATACGTTCAAGATTAACAAATTTCTGATTTCATCGTCAACCGACCCCCCGGACATGGCAACTTCAACTACGACATCATCGACAACTTCTTCATTCGACACACCTTTCAAGATCCTACTAGGTTTTCTCGGGTACTAGACATTGCTGATTTAAGGCCTCTTTGAGGTTGGCACGCCTATGAGGCCTCCCTGAGGTCAGCCCTGCCAGACTCCTTGCAGCCATGCTTGGAGATCTAGGTGCCTCTACACTTCGTTCGATAAAGACCATGACTCAATTTTCTTCTCCTTTTGAGCATCAAACTAGCCATGCTGTCTTCTTCAATGCTAGGACTACTCTACGAGTGCATCTTCGAGGCCCTCTTATTTTTCTCGTCGTATCGAACTGTTGGGAAACCCATTTCTCATCACGTCGTTACTCAACCTACTTTTTCTTCCATTTCTTTTTCGGATCGTCATACCAGACATCCCGCCCGCCACGATGCTCAGATACTACTCTATGAGTGCATCTTCGATGCCCTCTAAATTTTTTCATCATCATTTCGATCTATTGGAAGCCTGCTTCCTATAGGTTGTCACTCGACCTCTCTTCATTCGGCATGGCAACAAACAGGTCGGCTGCTAAGCTGAACCTGTTATTTTTTCTTTTGGACTGACGTGCATACTATTCGACCTGTCGATAGCTCTACGACTTCGTCATGACCTTTCTAAGGTCGCTGCGCCTACACCTCGCTCGAAGTCCTGTGAGACATGGGTACCCCTGGGTCCCCACCGACCATGCTCACGGCCGTCCCCGACAAGTGGGTCCGGCCTAGTAGAAAACCCGCCGACCTGTCAGTGGGCCCAACTGACCTAGTTGGTGGCCCACACGACCTCCTGAAGACCTTCCAGAAGACCTAATCCATCACGACCTCAAGACTCGGCGTACAAGACAAGACCTCGGTGGATTTCGCCCAAAGCATATCGACGGGATATGGCAAGATGTGAAACATAGACTGACGTCTCTTGGTCGTAACGGACCAGGAGTCTGGGAACCAACCTCATCCACTGGCCAATACAAGGCGGACGAGGTGACCCCTTGTACAATCACGCAATCCTCAAGCAATCTACACCAACAACTGGACGAAGGGTTTTACTCTCTGGAGGCCCGAACCAGTATAAACTCGCCTTGTTCTCTGTGTTTTGCGTACTTGTCACACCCTGAAATTTTCAATTTCAGGATGTGAATAGAGAGAATAATTAAATAACTCTTTTCTCTTAGTTTTAAAATTTTTTCCAACATTTATTTTCTTTACAGGGAATATAGGATAGGAAAAAAAATCCTTTGCCGATGCATCTTGGTGCTTCTTGAGTGCCAAAGGTTTCAAAAATGCGTTTAGGTGCTATCCAAATCCTTCCGACAATTTTCCAGATTTTTCTGGGATTTATTCTCATTTTTCGTTGAGCTATTTCTATTTATTAGAAGGCTCTAAAATCTTTTTCATGAGCTCCAAATGCTTTATTTGGATTGTTCATGTTCCAATCTATCTCTGGGAATTTTCCTAGAATTTTTGGAATTTTAGAATATTTTTCGTGGCTTATATGAATTATCTAGCTATTTCGGGATAATTCTTTACATGAAAATGTATTCTGAAAATAAAAAGAAATTCTTAATCTTTTTCTTTAAACCTTTCTCCCTTTTGGCCCATGAAAGCTTTCAGCCCAAATCTCCGGAAGTCTGGCTGGCCACCCCAGACCTTCTCCTCCGTCCGCCCTTTAGCTTTTGGCCCACCAATCTTTTCAGCAGCTCCTCAAGTCTGTTGTTCCCCCCTCAACTCCCGCAGCCCATCTAGGACCAAACCGCAGACCCACCTGACCCGTTCCACCAGCCACCGTGGCCCTGTGCCAGCCCGTGCGGAGCCCATCGAGGCCCATTCGGCGCCGGCCGCCGCCTGGACTATACCGGAGTCCGTCGTCCCCACGCCTGGACGTTCGTGCCGAGCACGCGCAAGCTCGCGCCCTATTTTAACTCGCGTGCCTCGCCCTAGCCCGCCTCCCCGCCGGCGCGGACCGCGCCTCGCCACCGCACGCAGACGCCTCCGCCGCCGCCAGACCTGCGCCGGACAGAGATGCCGCCGGCGTTGACCGCGAGCGCCGGCCGATTCCGTCGATCTCCAATTCTGGTGAGCACGTCCTCGAACTCTCCTCGACCTCCTCCTTCGATTCCGCGCCGCAGTCGAGCCCTGGTGAGGACTAGGAGCGTCCCGGTGGTCGATGGATGACCGCTCCTCAGTGATGAGTGATTGACAACGGGTGTTGGACTGACTCTTGGCTCAGTGCGCAGGTGTAGGCTGCGGCCTAGTTCGTGTTGTTGTAGGTGAAGAACAGGCACGAAAGGTCTTCAGCCTTGAGGGGCCTCCAGGAGACGGAGAGACAAGTAGGCTCGGTTCGAGGGACCCGGTGGACAGCGGGACTAAGTGTGGGCCACATGGTGGCGAGACGAGCAAGACGAAGTCGTGGACGATCGAGCCGGTGCACGGTGGCGGTCGAGTCAAGAGGCATGGCGGGAGGACGGGTCGAGCACGCGGGGTTTGGTGGTTTGCCCACAAAACCATCGGAGGACGGTTTCTTGGTTTGGGCCTCAAAACCATGTCCGAAGGCCCAACACGACGGAGACGGGATCTGGGCGTGCCGGGAAGCTTCGAAGCAGAGGACACGCGGCGGGATCGCATGGCTTGTGTCGGGAGGACGCGGGGTGCGGCGAAGGCGTGGCCGTCCGATGGCAAGACCCACAAACATTACATAAATGCCCCTGCGTGGGTTGTATCTCCAGTAGTTGAGTTAGGGGTGGTTGAGTCATTTACCACACCGGTGGGACCTGATATATAAGCCATGAGTGTGAGTGGATGGCTCCCTCTCTCTGCGATCCCGGGTTTCATTTCCCCCTCCTCTTTCTCTTTTTCCTAGACTATTTTCTCCTCTATTTTCTCTAGGCTAGCTTGAGAGCTTCATGAGAGATTTGTTGAGAGGGATGGATGTTAGGGCGGCATGCTAGACCTTGTGAATCTTTCCTGGTTTGTATAGAAGATTCGGCGTTGTGGTTCCCGTGATGATTTTTGGAGTCATTTTTGTGCTATTTTCGTTCTTCACGTGATTCGTCGATTTGTGGGCGTTTCTCTCTGGATTTCTTTGAGGGGATCATGGGTGAGTGCCTTGTGCCTCTTTGTGGATGATCTTGACCCCTCAAACTCCGGATTTGGCCTTCGATTCGTTTACTTTTGGATGAACCCTAGGTCATTGTGTTCTTGGCAAGGATTTGCGATTTCGGGAGTTGTAGGGTGTTTGAGACCGTAATTTTTGGGGCATAACCTCTCCTTGGGGTGTTCATCATCTCCCCAAAACTTCGTCTCAAGACTCCAAGTGGTTTGGGAGATCCTTTGATCGAAAGTTTGGGGCGATTTCGCGGGCAGTTTTCTGGGCTGTCCCGGGTGATCCGGTCACACTGTGCCGGTGACCCGAAGGGGGTAGGTTGATCCTGGTCACTTGTGCTTGGGCGACCGGTGCGGCTCGTAAGGCTCGGGGTGACCCTGGTCACTTGTGCTTGGTTGACCGGTAGGTCTCAGCCTTCTTCGTTGTTGCTCAAGTTCTTTCGTGTTTGCTTCCGCTTTGCTTCCTAGCCTTTCAAGCTTTGTTCCTAATGTATCAAGGGAGGTTTGTGTGTGCTTCCGCATGTTTGTGTGTGACTCGGAGTTGCGATTGGGATATAGGACGAGTTCTTCGGAGAAAGAATTTTTATCGGCTCCCATTCACTCCCCCCCTCTCTGGTTTGCCGTTTCGGTCCTTCAAGTGGTATCAGAGCTTGGTGCCGGATTCGTGGTGACTTTGATAAGTCTTGAATCCTAAGACGGCGTATGGTTAGCAGGGCGGTCCACCGCACTTCGATGGGAAGGGTTACCACAAGTGGGCGGCCCGAATGATGACCTTTCTTCGTGGCAAGTTGTTGGATTTCATTGTGCTTGACAAGACCTATGCTATTTCGGCGGATATCCATACTCTTATGGTGACCGATGCCGGTGCTAAGGCCAAGTATGAGGCAAATGCAAAAGCCATTGATCACTTGGTCCGAAGCTTGTGTGATCCTGAGTTTGAGCGTGTTCGCCATTAGAATCTTGCTTGGCAAATTTGGGAGAAGTTGTTGGTTGCTCATGGTGGTGATAACCCTGTGAAGGCTCGCCTCTTTGTTTCTTACCGGATACAATATGAGAACTTTACTCAACTTCCCGGTGAGGACATTGATGTGATGTTTCAGAGATTCACCGCCATCGTGAACAACATGAAGGCCAATGTTGAGGATTTCCCTTACACCGAGCATGATCAAGCTTTGAAGCTCTTGCATATCTTAGACCAAAATGTTTGGGGTGCTAAGGTTGAGGCCATCAAGGAGTCCAAGCAATACTTGACTATTGAGTTGGATGATCTCTTTTCTAAGCTCAAGTCGGCTGAGGTTGACAAGAAGTTGCAATCCAAGCATGAGGGCTCGACTGATCATAGTCTTGCTCTTGTGGGTGGAACAAAGGGCAAAGCCAACACTAACCCTTCCTGTCGACAGCTTTCCTTGTCTTCTCTCATGTCCATTACAGATGATGAGTTCGATGTGCTGAGCGAGGAGGAACTGGCCTTGCCCTCAAGGAGATTTGATTGACTACATGAGAACCGGAGGAATGCAAGGCGGAGCTCGGGGACATGCTACAAGTGTGGCAAGCGTGGACACTTCATCGCCGAGTGCCTGGAAGCGGAGGAGAACAAGTACAAGATGAGCGAGTACAAGGCGCACTCAAGGCGTGAAAACAAGTACTCCTCCAAGGGCAAGCACTACAACAAGTCCAAGAGCAAGGACAAGGACAAGCGGCGACCGAGCAAGGGCGGCCAAAAGAAGGACAAAGCAAGAGCCATGGTGGCCGGTGCAAGCGACGTCGATACAAGCTCAAGCGACGCGCATTCAAGCTCAAACAGTGAGGATGAAGACGTCGGGAGGCGCAAGGGCAAGAAGAATGCAAGCCGGAACCTCAGTGGGTTGAGCTGTGTTGCACTTGGAGGCTTTTGTGGCATGGCCCATAGCTCAAGCAGCAAGAAGAGCGAGAAAGAAGACACCGACTCCGACTCAGAGGATGAGGTAAACCATGACCCCGACTCTTTGCTTGCTGAGATCGCTAGGTTGAATGGGTTGATTGACAACCGTGATAGTGTGTTGAGAGATGCTAAGAAAATGAGGAGAGATCTTAGGGCTCAACTTGAGAATGTTTGTGAGAAAGTAGGAGAGTTAGAGTCTAAATTGCTTGAATTGAAACTTGAGAATGACTCTTTGAAACTTACTCCTACCATTTCTGATGATGTTGAATGTTTTTAATGTAATGCATGATTGAATGAGATCAAGTTGCTTAATGAGAAGAATGCTTCAACTTTGGCTAAACTAGATGCTCTTAGGACTGAGTATGATGAGCTTAAGGCTAGACCCACTTTGCTTGGTGCTTGTAAATCATGTCCTACCATGCATGCTAAGCTTGTTGATGCTCTTTCTACCATTAGCACTTTGGAAGCTTCTTTGAAATCTCCTGTTGTCAATGCATGCACTAGCTGTGATGAAGTTACTTTGTGCAATCTTGAACTTACTTCCCATTTGGATGTCATCTATGAGGAGAATGATTATTTGAGGAAGGTGTTGGGTTGGTTGTCTGGGCAGGAACCTCAATTGAAAATCATGATTGAGGAGTTCAAGAGAGCGGATGGTCGTGGTTTGGGTTTTGAGAAGTTGGGTGACAAAGTGGGAGAAAACAGTGGGGAGAGTGTGTATGAGAAGTGTGTCAAGACTAACCTCGAGTTTGAAGTGATCAGAGACATCCAAGTCCCTCTTCCAAAAGCACCCAAGAACTCTTTCACACCAAAGCCCAACCACCTTTGCAACAAGCTTGACACAACCCAAGATCCACCCAAATTTCCACCTAAAACAAATGACTTCCAGAAACCGGTGAAGTTTGTGAGTGAGAAAGGTGTGAAACCTAGAGAGAAGCTAGAGCCAAAACCAAAACCCATCCCCTTCAGGTGTGAGTATTGTGGCAAGGAGAGGCATCTAGCAAAGTTTTGCTACAAGAGGAAGAGGGATGAGAGGCTTGCTAGGGAGCAAGCAATCCAGGACAGGTATCACCAGTCTCATGGTATTCCTGAGCCTACAGTGCCGCTTCCACGGGGTGTGGGAAGAGTGAGTAGTATTGGTAGAGTTGGAGCTCAGGGTGGTAGGTTCCCATAGAGAGGTGGTGGTGAGAGGTTTGATAGGAGAGATAATGGTGTGTGTGCTGGTGAGAGGTTTGGTCGGGCTCGTGGTGGTTTTGCTGGACGCCCCCCTACACGTCCTCAATACGGGTTTAGGGGAGATGATCGCAGCTTTGGGTTCCAGAGGAACTACGGACCATGTTTTCCCCCTCGTGGTGCTCGTACTCCTTCCATGGGACATGAGAAATTTGGTGGCAAGGGAATGATGTTTGCTAACCCCTCTTTTGAGCAGATGGCTCGACACTGGTTCAACTTTCTTTGTCCTAGCCCCAGTGTCGAGTCGTTGGCTCATTCTCGTTCTTGTTTCTGACTACAGGCAGGAGGCTTGGAGAACATTTGGATGATCAACTCCGGATGTTCCCGACACATGACCGGAGACAAGAAGTGGTTCTCCAACCTCACCCTAGTGAAGGAAAAGATGTACTTCACTTTTGGGGACAACGGACGAGGAAGGGTGATTTCTGAGGGTGTGGTGCATGTGAGTGACAAGGTAACGTTGAAGAGAGTTGCTCTTGTGAAGTCTTTGGGTTTCAATTTGCTTTCGGTTTCTCAGTTGCTTGATGTGGGCTTTGAGGTGCGTTTCAAGTCTGGTGAGTCTCGTTTGCTGGATTCTCGAGGTGATCTTGTTTGTATGATCATCCCTGAGGTTCAGATTTTCAGGGCTGATTTCTCTCGTTCTTTGGGTCCTGCTCGTTGTTTGATGGCTGGTCCTTCTTCTGATTTGTGGAAATGGCATAGGCGGTTGGGTCACTTGAGCTTTGATTTGGTTTCCCGCTTGAGTGGTCTTGACCTTGTCTGAGGATTGCCAAAGTTGAAGTTTGAGAAGGATTTGGTTTGTGCCCCGTGTAGGCATGGCAAGTTGGTAGCCACTCCCCATCCACCCCTGACCGATGTCATGACCGAGCGTCCGACAGAGCTGTTGCATATGGACTTTGTTAGGCCAGCTCGAGTTCGCTCGGTGGGTGGGAAGTGGTATGTCCTTGTTGTGGTGGACGATTACTCTCGCTATGCCTAGGTGTTTTTTCTTGGAGGACAAAAGTGAGACATTTGGTTTTCTTCAAGATCTGATCGTGAGGTTGAAAAACGAGAGGCATGGGAATGCCATTCGAGCTATCCGCGGTGATAATGGCTAAGAGTTCAAGAACTCTCGTTTTGATGCCTTCTGTCGTGATCTAGGTCTTGAGCATTAGTATTCGACCCCTTTTGTGCCCCCTCAAAATGGAGTTGTGGAAAGGAAAAATCGGACTCTTTGTGAGATGGCTAGGACGATGCTCGATGAGCACAGGACTCCTAGGAGGTTTTGGGCCGAGGCGGTCAATACGGCCTGTCATGTCTCCAACAGGATTTTATTGCGAGCTTTCAAGAGGATGACCTGTTATGAGCTTATGCTTAGTCGGGCACCCAAGGTGAGTCATTTTCGAGTCTTTGGCTGCAAGTGCTTTATTCTCAAGAAGGGAAAACTCGACAAGTTTGAGGCTAGGTCTAGTGATGAGATTTTCTTTGGATATGCTAACCATTCTAGAGCCTATAGAGTGCTTAACCTTGAGACTAACAAAATCATGGAGACTTGCGAGGTAACCTTCGACGAGACAATGCCATGTACCTCTTTTGGCTTTGAATGTGCAGGTGATGAAGAGATGGCTGAGGACCTCTTTGAAGAGAAGAAGGATGAAGATGGAGATGATGATGGAGAGAACCATGCGCCTGAATCTGAGTGTGTACCAACTACTTCCCCTACGACCACTACGGAGAGTAGACCGTCTACTTCATGGACAACGACGGTGCGACAAGAGAATCAGGCGAGAGAAGCTGAAGTTGAGGGGGAGGTAGTCTCGAGGCGTGAGGCTCCCCGGCGGATTCAAGAAGTGCATCCCCTATCTAAGATCATTGGGGACATCGGCGAACGTACCACGTGGTCAAGGTCCAGAAATTCCTCTCATTTCGCTCATGCTGCATTTGTTGCCTCCTTTGAGCCCAAGGACATTGGACACGCTTTATCTGACGCAAACTGGGTCAATTCTATGCATGAGGAGTTGGAAAATTTTAAGAGGAACTAGGTGTGGGAGTTAGTTGAACCACCTCCAAATTGCCATCCTATAGGAACCAATTGGGTTTGGAAGAACAAAGAGGGTGAGAACGGGATGGTTGTGAGAAACAAGTCCAGACTTGTTGCTCAGGGATATAGTCAGAAGGAGGGGATCGACTATGAGGAGACCTTTGCTCCTGTGGCCCGTCTTGAGGCAATTCGAATCCTTCTAGCCTTTGTCGTGGCTAAAGGGTTCAAGTTGTTTCAAATGGATGTGAAGAGTGCTTTTCTGAATGGGGTCATAGAGGAGGAGGTGTATGTGAAGCAGCCACCGGGGTTCAAGAGTGAAAAGTATCCACACATGGTGTACAGGTTGAAAAGGGCTCTGTATGGGTTGAAACAAGCGTCGGGGCTTGGTATGGGAGATTGAGAGGTTTTCTGTTGAGCAGAGGGTTCGTAATGGGTACCGTGGATAGGACCTTGTTTCTCCTCAAGCATGGGAATGACTTGTTGATTGTGCATATATACGTGGATGATATTGTCTTTGGTGGCTCGTCACATAACCTTGTTGCCAAGTTTGCAGATGAGATGAGTAGGGAATTCGAGATGAGAATGATGGGCGAGCTGCAGTACTTTCTCGGGTTGCAGATCAAGCAAGTGAAGGATGGAACATTTGTACATCAGACCAAGTACACAAAAGACATGCTGATGAAGTTCCAGATGCAAGATGTGAAGCCTATGTTGACACCCATGGGGGAGTACGGCTACTTTGGACGCGGACGAGGACGGAGAACCAGTGGACCAGCGGGAGTACCAGAGCATGATCGGCTCCCTCCTCTACCTGACGGCGACGAGGCCAGACATACAGTTCAGTGTGTGTCTGTGCGCTCGTTTTCAGGCCTCGCCGAGGACATCACATCGACGAGCCGTCAAGAGGATCTTCGGTACCTACGATCCGCCCTCGGTCTTGGCCTTTGGTATTCTTCCTCCTCGACTCTTTCACTTCATGGTTTTTCTGATGCGGATTTTGCTCGTTGTCGAGTCGAGAGGAAGTCTACTTCTGGTACTTGCCAGTTTCTTAGGTCCTTGTTGGTTTCGTGGTCTTCCCGCAAGCAGTCTAGTGTAGCTCAGTCCACCACCAAGGCGGAGTATGTTGCAGCCGCGAGTTGTTGTTCCCAGCTTTTGTGGATCTCATACACTTCAGAGACTTTGGTGAGGAGTGCACCTAGATCCCACTTCTTTGTGGTATCACCAGTGCCATAAGCGTAGCAAAAAACCCAGTGCTTCATTCCAAAACCAAACACATAGAAGTGAGGTATCATTTGTTGAGAGACAATGTGGAGAAAGGGACCATTTGTGTTGAGTCATGTCCCTACCCAAGATCAGCTTGCAGACATCTTTACAAAGCCTCTCAACCAAGCTACATTTGTGTGCTTGCGGGGGGAACTTGGGGTTTGTTGCCCTTTCTAGTTGATTCTTGGGGAATTTCCTTTTGTACCATGTGTATCATACCATGTTTCCTTTGATGTATATACATGCTTCGCTTGATGTATAAACCATGGTAGGATAGCCATCTTATTATATATCATGTTGCATTTGTATCATATTGCATTTTAGGATGATGAGCTTCTTTCATATTTCTTATTTGAGTTTCTTTGGCAACTTGTGAGATATTGGTCATGTGTGTGGAGAAATGTCTATGTGAGGCTATGCTCTTGGAATATTTGAGATGTATGTGTTGTGAGATAGCCCTTTTTGAATCAAATGCTAATGTTGACTAACTTTGATGAAATGTGCTCCAAGTAGTGTATCCATGTCACTTTTTGGTCTAAATGTGCCTTTCATGCTTAGATTGTGCTTGGATGTCTCTTTCTTGCATTTGGGCCAAAGGCCGATATCATTGTGAATGTTTAGCCTATGTTGCATTCATGGAGGAGCATAAGCTTCTTTTTGCCGCAAAGGCACTTCATGTACCATGAAATGAATTAATCTTGAAAAGAAGTGTGTATGCTTGAAAAATGCTTCATCCATCATGTTTATGCTTAAAATGTCTTATCTTTCACACATGGGTGCAAGACATGTTGCATGATATTCACCAGTGGAGAAGTCTCCCCGAAGTGGACACATGGCTCATGAGCTTTAACATGACATGCTTTGCTTTATGGGTGTTTGCAATGATCTCTTGTTGAGAATTTGATATCCTTGTATGATCTCTGGATGATATGCATGTTTTTGGCTAGAATATGACATGGATAGGCCTTTAAATTTGAAGTGAGCCATCTTTTGATAAAACTGCTCAAATCTGAAAATTTGCTTTGTCACATGCCTATATTTCCATATATTACTTGTGGCAATGCTTTGACTATGTTATGATCCATATGTGTGCTCTTTGTCTCATTTCTAGCCTTTGACACTAGATTTGGCCTATTTGAGAAGCTCATGTAGATTTTTATATGCTTTGTTTTACATTCATGCATTTGCACCTAGATTCATACATTATCGACAAGGGGGAGAAGAGGTGAGCTTAATGAAAAATTCAGAAAATCTTTGCATCCACATGTTCAGGGGGAGCTTGCATTTGTTCAGGGGGAGTTTTCTTGCTGTTTTCAGTGTGGAGTTTGTGCTTTGCTCGGCTTGTGACCTTTCTTTGCCTTTCTTTGGTTTTGGTCATGAGTTGAGCTTCCTTGTTTTTCTTTCTTCTTACTTTCTTTCTTAAATTTCATTTCGCGTTGTGTGTTGTCAATGCACTCATCTAGGGGGAGATTGAGGACCAGGAGCGTCCCGGTGGTCGATGGATGACCGCTCCTCAGTGATGAGTGATTGACAATGGGTGTTGGACTGACTCTTGGCTCAGTGCGCAGGTGTAGGCTGCGGCCTAGTTCGTGTTGTTGCAGGTGAAGAACTGGCGCGAAAGGTCTTCAGCCTTGAGGGGTCTCCGGGAGATGGAGAGACAAGTACGCTCGAGTGACTCGGTGGACAGCGGGACTAAGTGCGGGCCACAGGGTGGCGAGACGAGCAAGACGAAGTCGTGGATGATCGAGCCGATGCACGGTGGCGGTCGAGTCAAGAGGCTTGGCGGGAGGCCGGGCCGAGCACGCGGGGTTTGGTGGTTTGCCCACAAAACCATCGGAGGACGGTTTCTTGGTTTGGACCTCAAAACCAAGTCCGAAGGCCCAACACGACGGAGACGGGATCCGAGCGTGTTGTGAAGCTTCGAAGCGGAGGACATGCGGCGGGATCGCATGGCTTGTTTCGGGGGGACGCGGGGTGCAGCGAAGGAGTGGCCGTCCGATGGCAAGACCCACAAACATTACATAGATGCCCCTGCGTGGGTTGTATCGCCAGTAGTTGAGTTAGGGGTAGTCGAGTCATTTACCACACCGGCGGGACCCGATATATAAGCCATGAGTGTGAGTGGATGGCTCCCTCTCTCCGCGATACAGGGTTTCATTTCCCCCCTCCTCTTTCTCTTTTTCCTAGATTATTTTCTCCTCTATTTTCTCTAGGCTAGCATGAGAGCTTCATGAGAGATTTGTTGAGAGGGATGGATGTTAGGGCGGCATGCTAGACCTCGTGAATCTTTCCTGGTTTGTATAGAAGATTCAGCGTTGTGGTTCCCGTGATGATTTTCAGAATCATTATTGTGCTATTTTCGTTCTTCACGCGATTCGTTGATTTGAGGGCGTTTCTCTACGGATTTCTTTGAGGGGATCATGGGTGAGTGCCTTGTGCCTCTTTGTGGATGATCTTGACCCCTCAAACGCCGGATTTGGCCTTCGATTAGTTGACTTTTGGATGAGCCCTAGGTCATTGTGTTCTTGGCAAGGATTTGCGATTTCGGTAGTTGTAGGGAGTTTGAGACCGTAATTTTTGGGGCATAACCTCCTTCGGGTGTTCATCATCTTCCCAAAATTTCGTCTCAAGACTCCAAGTGGTTTGGGAGATCCTTTGATCGAAAGTTTGGGGCGATTTCGCGGGGCGGTTTTCGGGGTCGTCCGGTGATCCGGTCACCTGTGCCGGGTGACCCGAAGGGGGTAGGTTGATCCGGTCACTTGTGCTCGGGCGACCCGGTGCGGCTCTATAAGGCTCAGGGTGACCCGGTAGGTCTCAGCCTTCTTCGTTGATTGCTCAAGTTCTTTTTGTTTGCTTCCTCTTTGCTTCCTAGCCTTTCAAGCTTTGTTCCTAAGGTATCAAGGGAGGTTTGTGTGTGCTTCCGCGTGTTTGTGTGTGACTCGGAGTTGCGATTGGGATATAGGCCGAGTTCTTCTGAGAAATAATTTTTATCGGCTCCCATTCACTCCCCCCTCTCTGGTTCGCCGTTTCGGTCCTTCACCTGGCCCCCCTATTCACCGGCGCCGCCAACCCCCATGGCCGCCAGCCTTCCCTAGACAGAGGATGAAGAAGGTGTGTCATCTTTGCAGATTAGCCCCTGGAGAATTGTGACGCCCTAGGTTTCTAATTAACGTCAATAGTGCTAACGACCGGTTCAGCCAAGTCAAACCAGCTGACAATGGTCAAACCTAGGTCAACCTGGGTCATCACCTTGAAAACCTCGCCATTGAACCCTATTGAACCCCTTGACAAAGCCTACACACACCCGTGGTCAACCTGTGGTCAAAGGCACGGTCAAACCCCGCTTAACCGTTGATGTCGGCGAATGTCGTCCGGAACTTATACCGCGTTCTCCAAAATTCACCTAAACACTTCAAAATCTACCTTTACGAAAGTTGTCCATCTCATTGAGGGACACAACTTTCACGTAGATTGGCATTTCAAATTTTGAGTGGAAATTGGTGAAAAACTTGGTCAACCGCCAGTACCTCCTGTTTTTCAGAACAGGCCGACATTCAATGTTGGCACGACGTTCTTGCAAAATCCGTTGAGAAAAACACTAGACGGCCTTTACGAAAGTTGTAGAGGGTAGTTAGATCTACAACTTTCCTGTTGACCACTTTGTGCACTTCTATTCAACTTTCTAGAGTTTTGCGCGTTCAAACACTGGTCCAGCGACACAACTTCGCCGCGCCGCGCCACGCAGCGACATCGCCCGCGCTGGCCGCGTCGTGCGCGCGCGCGCCGTGCCGTACGCGTCGTACGCCCGGCCCGCGTCCCCGCGCGCTCCGTCCCGAGGCGCCCGCACGTCCCGAGGACCGCAGCCGAGGTCGCACTCGGCCCGAGCTCCCTTGGAGTCCGCGTGCGCCCGGGACGTGCCGCGCGCGCACGCCACCGCGCGCCGCGCGCCGCCGCGCGCGGCCGGCCGCAGCCCGTGGCGTGTCCCCCTCCTGTGCCGTGCGTGCTGATGCTTGGACGCCGCTATAAAGGCCTGAACGCCCCGCCCTGCCCAGGCCGTTCCTCCAGCTCGGAGCCGCGCTGCCGTCTCCGTTGGCAGGACGCGCGGTGTTCTGTCCAGCGTCCGCTGCTATCACTAGACCACCACCCTGGTGCCCTCATCTAGCTCCACAGCAGCTCGCCGCCCACCCGCAAGCCACAGCCAGAGGTCCTTGTCGCCGGCATTGCCAGCTGCGGCGGCCGACGCCGCTAACCGCAGATGCTACCCCCCAGCTGGTCGTTCCTTGCCCCCATCCAACCCACAAACCGGCCCCCAGTGACCCGTAGATTGCTCCCCTACCCTCCCCGGCCGGGCTCCGGCGAGACATCGCCGGAATTTGGCCACCCCGCGCCGGCCACCGCTCCCAGGGACCACATTGCGAAAACAAAAATCTTCCCAGGGTCCCTGCTGCAAAAGCGCAACTCCAATAGTAAAAGTGAGTGGCTGATTCTTGTAAATTGCGTAGAAAATCTCAGAAAAATCAGAAAAATGTAAAACCAATTTTGTTTGGTTCGTGGTGAATTATACTACAACTTTTGTTAATTTGGCCTGAGCTAATTCCTGTTAGTTTTTTGCATGAAAAATACAAATGTGAAAACCCTAGATCTGCAATAACTCAAAAACTATAAATCCTCTGTAGCTAATTTTTGGATATGTTGTGTGTTAGGTCATGACTAGCTCCTATGCCAAAAAGTGCACAAAGTTATGGTGTAAATCGTTTTATAAAAATGTTTTTCCATTTCTGCCAGGTCTGAATAAATGATTTTTCTTGCTAAATATTTACGTTTTTTAGCTCCACTTGTGCACACTGTCTTGTAATATCAAAACACACCTCTGGTGAATTAATCACAATTTTATAGATACCAGAAATAATTATTCTTGAATTACGCTTGATTTTTTTCAAATATACATAACTCAAGTTCCATAATAGTTCTAGGTGTATGTGCTGCACCACTAGGCTAGTTTTGAGCCATAGAACATGTGTGAGAAAGTTCAGATCATTTTGTTGAGTATTTATTTTTGTGTGCATTTATCTTGTTCTTCTAGCTAGCTCTTGTTATTTTCAAAAATAATTAATTTCTAGCTATCCAAAGCGCGCATGTGTGTCCAGTTGCTTGTTATAGGTGTTTAGTGGTTAATACCCCCTTCCACACAATTTTATTAATTAATTTCATGAATTAAAGCATTGGAAGTAATTAAGGGCTTGATAGTCATTAAATGGGAAAAATCACCAAACCACCCTTGCTAACTTGTGTGTCGTTGTAAATCAATTTAAAAAGCTAAATGCATCCACCCACTACTGTTTGTGAAATTAAATTAAATTATTTGCATATATATGTACACAGTCACTATCAAAAAGAATTTTAATAAAGAATTGCATATTGTTCCTTTTTGGAGGAGTATGCTAAATGTATTCTTATCTAGGTGAATGTGTCCAACTAATGCACCCTATGGTTGTAATTTATTGTTTGTGATTAATTAAACTGAAATTGTCAATTAAATCTTGCATTTGCATCCTCGTGTAGATCTCCCGAACGGTAGATGTACGCGTGTGCCGGACGGAGGAGACAGAGGAGCTGACGGAGACGTGCACCACATCGTTGTAGAGCAAGACCTGGACCAAGTCCAGAAGGGCCCAAGGCCAACCTTGCCATCGAAGGCAAGCCCCGGATCATTAACCCTGTTTTTGAAATTTATGAAATTATGTTTGCTACGATTGTGCATTTACGTTTCAGGAGTTGATTTGAAACCCTAGATGCATGATCCCTAGGTACCTATGCTCTATCACTAGTATGCTAGGTCGATAGCTGCTATGCTATAGGACCGATAGAAGACGAGTGATGTTCGTCACTCGCGAGAATAGGTTCTTATGTTGGAATCATAAGATCTTTATAAATGAATTGCTCATGTGGTAAGAGCATGGGATTGGGCTCCGGTCCAAGTGGCTTTCGTGGGCTAAGCTTTTGAACGTACTAAACATATGCCGGGAATGGGACCGGTAAGCCTAGTACCCGATTAACGCAAGAAGGGAACCTTTCCCTACTAAACCCGGGGCACTTGTGTCACCCCGCTTGCAACAAAGGTGGTACAAGAGTGAGTCCGGACGTTCGTGTGGGAGCGATCCAAGAACCTTGTACCAAGGAATGTAGGTTCCGCTCCCGAGCCGAAGATCGACGGGAACGACCTGGGAAAGTTGTCCTTGCGGGGGTAGCCTACTGTGTGTTTGGGTTTACCTTGCAAGGTTTAAAACAATCGATTGTCGGCCTCTCACCGTTATCCGATACTGCTTAATCAACTGGCCATGATATCCCATAATGATGGAACTCGAGGAATATTGTTGTATGAATTAATTGCTTGTCCAATTCTTGGTTGAATTAGATGGCATACTTAGCAATGGTAATCAACTAGAACTTGTGCTAAAAGATTGAAAGTAAGGATCTACTCTTAGTAGTTTTCCAGCAAAAGAAACTCCACCGGCCAAAAGCCTTTCATGTCTAGAGTTTGGTGATGTGGCTATCACCCGACGGTTAAGTCTTGCTGAGTATTAGTATACTCAGCCTTGCTTTAAACTGTTGATTGCAGGTGTTGTTGACCAGAAGGGTGGCGACAAGTGATGACATCACGGATGGCCTCTTATGATGTTTACCGTTGCGCTAGTTTATTTTATTTCCGTTGTTTTCAAACTCTGAACCTTTACTCCATGTCATGAACAATGGTTTGTAATAAATTATGTTAACTCGTGTTGTACTCTGGACTCGCCTTCGCGTGAGTTTGAATGCATGTGTCGATCCTCTGTTCGATGTCCAAGTGGTTTACTGGGCGTTAACCCGGCAACTAACGACAGGATGATACTTTATTATTGCTTAATGACCAAAGTGGATCGGTCTTAGGCGATAGTACGGTATTTTCCTGGGCGGGTTGTCACAGCTGGTATCAGAGCTTATATGCACCAGAGATTAATTAATAAACCTTAATCAATGGTTTTTGAATAAAATATGCCAAGGTTTTCTGATTTTCCAAAATACGTTGGTCCGCTAAGGATAAACTAGACCGAGAAGCCCTAGAGGGAATTTTGGGTTCTTTCAGGTGGCCTAATAACTTATGGTTTATTTTTCTAACTTCCAGCACATTACTTTATGTCAGACTTACTTTCTTGCACAACCAAATTAGGAGCCACGTGTTTTATACGTGTGCTGCTCTGCATCACGGGAATTGCGTGGGTTGATGGAGTGATCCATTCCACGGATCCCATCTTCGCGTCTGTTTGTGAGTAGTGTGTCGCCACGTGTTTCATACGTGTGCATTCCGCATGTCGCTCATGCGAGGCAAGGATACACTCCATTCGAACGGAGGGTGTTCGAGGTTGGACGATGTCCATGCAGCGGCTTAACGCATGGATGTCGTTTCTATAGTGACCGGTAATGTATGTGGACGCTTTCATGAGTGCTGGCATGAAAGGTTCGTTGTGTTCTGTGATCTTCTGCAGGTACACTAACCACATTCGTAAGTCGCTAAGCAAGTACCGTATAGCTCTCGACTAGTTATTATAGGGAGAGACGTAATTGTTGCCTTGCCACCGGCACTAACTCCGATTTTTGGCTTAATTGCTTGGTGAGAACGAATTGGTCGTTCTTGCATCATGATAAAAACCTGCTGAGTAGTGAAATGATCATATGTGTTGTTTTCCTTAAGTAATATTCTAATAGCAACAATAACAACCTTTAAACCGAATCTAAAGTGTTGTTGGACCGTCTGGTCGACCCTGTTGTCGTGACCTCTTCTCAGACCTTTCTGCAGAGTTTCTGTATAGGTGATCTACACCCAAGTGCCCCCAGTCTATCCAAATCTCTGTCAAGAAGTATTTGCCCGATCATAGGTTTTCAAATCTCAAGCTATGCTCAAATAGTAAACCTAGGTCTTGCCGCCTTTCCGGAACACGTCACTCCGAATCTTGCACCTTTGCACTTTGTTCCTGACAAATCTAGCTTAACCCTTGAATGCCAAGTTTTGGTCTCATGAACCTACCGAGTTGCCAGAAAAATTTGAACATTTTGGAAACTTTGGTTTCGGAATGTTGGAAATTGTCATTTCGATGCAGTGCAACTGTCTCGAGTCTAGCTATTTGGTCAATTTGAGTTTTTGTCGTACATGTTCTACTTGTTGAACAAGCTTACGAATTTGTAACTTATGAAAACTCGATTTTTTCAGATGGTGGGCTCGACACGCAGCACTCCGAGTGGTTTCGGTCATTCTTGTGGCCGCAACCAGCCACCACCACCGCCAGACCCGACAATAGTGGCTACTCAAACCGAGATGATGCGCCAAATTCTTCTATACCGCAAAGCAGCAATCCCGCAGTGCAGCAGCCCCATGGGAATCAGATTAATGCCCAAGGTCAAGTAACCGAGTACAAGCACTTCCTGAATATGAATCCTCCGCAGTTCAATGGGACGGAAGAACCCTTGGATGCTGATGCCTGGATTCGGGCCATTGAAGCTATGTTTGCGGTGTTTACCTTGCCATGTTCAGAAGGACGCAAGGCTAAATTCGCGGCATTGCAGCTTCGTGGTTCTGCTTTAATGTGGTGGGAACACTACAAATCCATGCAACAGCCTGAGTATGAAATCTCTTGGGAAGAATTCAAAAAGGCTTTCAGAGATCATCACCTTCCTAAGGCACTTACCGATAGGAAAATGAGAGAGTTATTGGCTCTCAAGCAAGGGTCAGACACGGTGTACCAGTACGCGCAGAAGTTTAATAACCTCTGCCAGTATGGAGGATATCATGTGGATACCGACATGAAGAAGATGGAGCTTTTTCGTGAAGGTCTGAATAGTAAACTAGCTGAATGGCTGAACCTGGTAAAGTTTGACAGCTACCCCATGCTAGTGAATAAAGCTATCTCCCAGGAAGATGCCATGAAGAGAGCCCAAGCCGAGAAGAAAAGAAAGGCTGACTCCATGCCCAATAATGCACAACGTTACAAGATACGCATTATGCGGAAGACTTTCCCAGACTTACAGCAGGCTTCACAGTCGGAAAGGTTAGTGGCTAAGTTGTCTCAGGATCGGACTCAAGAAAATCTTCACCTTCCCAACACTCAACAGCCGACTCCCAAGCCTATTGTACCTAGTCCTAATGGCAACAATGAGCGTTGTTGTTTCAAGTGTGGGGAACCAGGACACTTCGCTAGGTCATGCCTACAACCGTGCCAGACCAACAGGCGGCATCGACTAACTCAGCCTAATCAGAGACAAGTTTCCAAACCCATCAACAAGGGCAAGAAGAAGATTGCTCAAGCCAGGAAGGGCAGACTCAGCTTCACTTCTGTGGGTGATATTCCAGGAGGAGCACCAGTAATGATGGGCACATTCTCTATTCGAGGCAAACCCATCCGGGTGTTGTTTGATTCTGGCGCTACCCATAGTTTCATGAATGCAAAGACGCTGAGCAAAGTAGGACTGAACTCCTGTAACACCAAGGACGCTTTTACAATCAAAACGGCGGGAGGGGACATCTCTTCCGAGTTGGTGACGAAGGGAGTACTCTTGGAATTAGGAAGCAAAACAATTGACACGGACCTTATCATTTTGGGATTAGAAGGTATGGATGTCATTCTAGGAATGGACTGGATGAACCGACATAAGGTAGTACTAGATATTTCAGAGAGAGTGGTAGAGATCAACTCACCAATTGTTGGAGCCACGACTCTATACCTACCTTTCAACGATGATGTGACTCCTCGTTCTTATGTGGCAATCACTTCTCAGCTGGAAGAAATTCCAGTGGTTCGAGAGTTTGCGGATGTTTTTCCCGATGAATTGTCAGGTATGCCACCCGACCGAGATGTTGAGTTTGTCATCGAACTTCAACCGGGCACAGCCCCCATCTTCAAGAGACCTTACCGTATGCCACCCAAGGAATTAGCAGAATTGAAGACCCAACTTCAAGAGTTGCTAGATAAGGGTTATATTCGCCCAAGTTCTTCACCTTGGGGTTGCCCAGCTTTATTTGTGAAGAAGAAAGATGGTAGCTTGAGGTTATGTGTGGACTACCGACCTCTCAATGCGGTAACAATCAAGAACAAGTATCCTTTACCCCGCATCGATGTTCTGTTTGATCAGTTGGCTGGAGCCAGGGTTTTCTCCAAGATTGATCTTCGGTCAGGGTACCATCAAATAAAGATCAGACAATGTGATATTCCCAAGACAGCTTTCTCCACCCGATACGGTCTTTATGAGTATTTGGTAATGTCCCTTGGTCTTACCAATGCACCTGCTTATTTCATTTATCTCATGAATTATGTATTCATGACGGAGCTGGACAAGTTTGTTGTGGTATTCATTGATGATATTCTAATCTATTCCAAGAATGAAGAAGAACATGCAGAACATCTCTGAATTGTTTTGCAACGTTTGCGAGATCACAAGCTTTATGCCAAGTTCTCCAAATGTGAATTTTTGTAAGATAGTGTGAAATTTTTGGGGCACACTATTTCCAAGGAAGGCATATCTGTGGATCCTAGCAAAGTTCAAGAGGTTATGGATTGGAAACCACCCAAGACCGTACATCAAATCCGAAGTTTTCTGGGTTTAGCAGGCTATTATCGTCGTTTCATTCCGGATTTCTCCATGATCGCTAAACCTATGACTGAACTATTAAAGAAGGGAGTTAAGTTTGTGTGGAGCAAAGATTGTGAAAAGGCTTTCCACACGTTAAGGCAACATCTGACTACAGCCCGGTGCTAGTGCGGCCGATAATTCTAAACCGTTTGAAGTCTTTTGTGATGCTTCGGGCCTTCGGTCTCGGTTGTGTTCTTATGCAAGAAAATCGAGTCTTGCCTCGTGCCTCACGATCGCTTCGACCTCATTAAGTGAATTACCCGACCCATGATCTTGAGTTAGCGGCGGTTGTTCATGCTCTCAAGATTTGGAGGCATTATCTTATGGGAAACCGTTGTAATATCTTCACCGATCACAAGAGTCTTAAGTATATCTTCACCCAATCAGAATTGAATATGAGGCAGAGAAGATGGTTGGAATTGATTAAAGACTTTGATCTAGAAGTACACTATCATCCCGGAAAAGCCAATGTTGTTGCAGATGCGCTTAGCCGAAAGGTTCACTGCAACTGCTTAACCGTGGAGTCGTATAGTGAGACTTTGTGTGAAGACTTGAGGAAGCTCCGACTAGAAATTGTGGAGCAAGGAAATCTGAATGCTATCTCTGCTGAGTCCAATCTATATGACAGAATAGTTTTGGCTCAACTCAATGATGAAGGTGTCCAGCTAATAAAACAGAAATTAGTGGAAGAAGACCCCAAATATAGTTGTTTCCGTAAGGATGCAAAAGATGTGGTGTGGTTTGAGCAACGTCTCGTAGTTCCTGTTGATCCGGAACTACGAAAGGAAATTTTCGACGAAGCTCATCTGTCCAAATTCTCTATTCACCCCGGAAGCACCAAAATGTATCAAGATTTGAAGAAAAACTTTTGGTGGTCAAACATGAAGGTAGACATAGCCAAATATGTGGCAGAGTGTGATACTTGTCATCGAGTCAAAGCCAGCCATTTGAAATCAGCTGGTGTTGTGGAAGTGGGATGACATAAGTATGGATTTCATTGTGGGTTTACCCCTGACTGCGAGAAAGAAGGATTCCATCTGGGTTATAGTGGACCGATTGACCAAGACTACTCATTTCATCGCAGTGCACACCACTTACTCCGTCCAAGATTATGCAGAACTCTATATCGATCAAATTGTACGTCTGCACGGGATTCCCAAGACCATTGTTTCTGATCGAGGTACTCAATTTGTGGCTCGTTTTTGGGAACAGTTGCATGAATCTTTGGGAACCAAATTGATTTGTCGTTCAAGTTATCATCCTTAGACCGATGGTCAGACCGAGCGAGTCAATCAAATTGTGGAAGACATGCTGAGAGCAAGCATCATGCATTTTGATAAGAGTTGGGACAAGTGTCTATCTTTGGCAGAATTCTCCTATTACAATAGTTATCAAGCTAGTTTGAAGATGGCACCATTTGAAGCTCTTTATGGACGAAGATGCCGAACTCCTTTGAATTGGTCAGAAGCCGGAGGGCGGACTCTCTTTGGTCCGAATTTAGTTAAAGACGCAGAATAGAAGGTGGAAGTGATCAGAGAAAACTTGAAGTTAGCTCAAATGAGACAAAAGAGTTACCATGACAAAGGGACAGCACCCCGACACTATGCAGTGGGTGATTACGTATACCGCAAGGTTTCCCCAACCAAAGGTGTACAAAGATTTGGTGTCAAAGGGAAGTTAGCACCACGCTATATCGGCCCATACGAGATCATTGAGATATGTGGACTAGTCGCTTATCGTATCCGACTTCCGGATCGATTCTCGGCCGTGCACAATGTGTTTCATGTGACACAATTGAAGAAAGGTGTGAAAGTACCTGAGACAGAAGTGATCACGGAAGCGAACGCTTGGATCGAGCCAGATCTTTCAGTGGTCGAGCATCCGCTGAGAGTGCTAGATCAAAAAGAAACTAGGAGACATACCGTGAAGATGTACAAGATACAGTGGAGTCACCATACTGAAGAAGAAGCTATGTGGGAGACCGAGCACTTCCTCAACACCAAGTATCCGGGTTTTCTTCAATCAAGAAACGGTAAGAACCTTACCCCTACCTTTGTCTTTAATTTTCGAATCTCGGGTCTAGATTCCCTTTAAGGGGGGTAGGCTGTGACGCCCTAGGTTTCTAATTAACGTCAATAGTACTAACGACCGGTTCAGCCAAGTCAAACCCGCTGACAATGGTCAAACCTAGGTCAACCTGGTTCATCACCCCGAAAACCTCGCCATGGAACCCTATTGAACCTCTTGACCAAGCCTACACACACCCGTTGTCAACCCGTGGTGAAAGGCACGGTCAAACCCCGCTTAACCGTTGATGTAGGCGAATGTCGTCCGGAACTTTTGCCGCGTTCTCCAAAATTCACCGCCGAAGTGTGACAGTACTCATGTGTGACCTTGGAAAAAAACAAGTGTGACAGTACTCGTGTGTGACCTTCGAGTTCATAGCCTTAGATTCTGCCCCGCCGAACAACTAAACCACTGGGATTAGTACCCCTGTGGGCTGTCTAGATCTCACCATCTGACAGCCCCCGAGTCTTAGTTCGAATTGTAGATTCAAGTTGAGGGTCAATCTAATGTTCTACCAATCTTATCCCTAAAAATCCTTAGAAAAAATCGAAGGACACATGGTACAGAGCCCCCGAGCCTTGAGTCGTGTACTTCTCTCGAATTGAAGGGCCATCTTAACTATAGAATGTGTCTGTAGTTGATCCTTGATGTGCTGAAATCCTTTAAAGTCCAAAGATTGAAGTCGAGCCCCTGTGATGTTGGGCGTTGAGTAATACAAGTTGAAGGGTCTTCCTCGCCTGCATGGAGCCAACCGTGCGGTTATAAACAAGGGTTTCCCACCTGCAACTATTTTAGCCGTTTGCGAATAGATCTCCAAGTCTTCCAACGACGCCAGTGCCAGAATTCTAGACCTACTAGTGCTGCCGCCGTAGCCGCCACCCAATTTCCCTTGAGTGAATGCAAGTCAAGACGCTCGTGACGGGAAGGATGATGGTGTCGCTATCAAAGACCCAAGCGTCGATGAAGAGAGGTCGGGAGTAGGGGGATGCTGGGCAATCATCTTCATGCCCCCGCTCCACCGAACCCATCGAAGGAGTGGAAGAAGTTCAAGTTGAAGATGGAGGATATCCTCACCTTGGTTAACAACGACATTCTACGGGAGAAGGTTGTCGATGGTTGGAATGCCGCCACCGGGGATGCCTACCCGATGGAGAAGAATTCGAAAGAGATCCCGATGTTCTCTCGCTTCGTCGAGCGCAGACTGGCGCTCCCAGCTAGTGATTTCTTCCGTGGGCATCTCAACTTCTATGACATCAAGCACATCCACATGAAATTAAATGGTATCTTCCACACCTTCGTGTTTATCCATTTTTGCGAAGCTTTCGTAGGAATCAAGCCACACTAGGTACTCTTCCGGGAGTTCTTCCAATTGAAGCCCCAACCTAGCGCAGATGACCCCAGGTTTGTCAGCGGCGCTGGAGTCTAGATGCGTGAAGACGCCGCCGCCCAGTACCTGTCGTACAAGCGCATCGACTCCAACTAGGATAGGAAGCAGTAGTAGTTCTACGTGAACAACCATCATCCCGAGTTGCTGAAGCCGAGTGGGTACTCGCTGAAGCATCAGCCTTGGTGGAACACAGAGCCCACCATGCAAGATGTCCTTCAGCTGCAGGCGCTGTTGGAAAAGATCACCACATTGAGGATGGCAGGAACGAGGGCCAAACATGTGTCCTTCATCTTCATGCAGAGAAGAGTCCATCAAGTGATGGGGCGCGATCATCTCGGGAATGAGTACAATGGGGTAGATCATCCCTCGAGGCTGCACGATGGAGATATCTGCAACGAGTTGCTCATTGAGAGATTGGGCAAGATCTTCAAAGATATGCCTCCATGTACTCCCTGCCTAGTGGAGTAGTACTCTGCCATATGTCTGCCCCTGAGTACCCATTATAGTAGTAGTCTTAATGACACTTGTTGTTGTTTGTTGTAGGAGGACGTTGTGAAGTTTGTGTCCACACCTCCACTACCCGAACCACAAGATCAATCCAGGGCAAGAGTAGAGGCAAAGGCCAAGGAGCGGAGAATAATCAGTGAAGGCGACGACACCGTCATTGTTGAGGACACGTCATTCGATGATGATGAGGAGGAGAGGTTGTAGCAGCAATTCTAGATTCGGTTGTGATTCAGCCATGTAGGGATGTCGTTCATGCTGGTGGAGGAGCCGATGACTACTCTTGAGGATGTCATCCCGCGTCCGCCGAGGAAACCCCATAGCACAACATAGAAGTAGCCCGTAAATAAGATGAAAGTGTCAGTAGACACCAGGCTGGAGGTGAGTACTTCCCAGTATTGTAGTCCATTACCGTTTACCGACTATTGTTGCTGACGACTTGTTAGTGTCATGTTATTTTAGGATGTTACTCCAACATAAAGGTGACTTCTTGTGAAAAAGAAGAATACTTCAACACCGTGGGAGTGTTAGCTAGAGGCAACACCAGCCCACTGCCCACCGTTGAAGTAGGCGTGCTAGTGGAGACACAGGAGCAACCGATGGATACAAAAGTGAACCCACAGCCGGCGGCGGCAATGACTCAGGATCCCCCTCCTATTGCAACTGAGACCGTTGAGTAGTCGGAGGCCCGAGAGCAAGAGTCGCATGCCGTTGAAGCGACCACCAAGGAGACCGTACTTGAGGTGCCACCCGTTATCATGGATACCTCGAGTCTCCTTGGTGCCTGTTAGATGGTGAGATCTAGACAGCCCACGGGGGTGTTAATCCCAGTGGTTTAGTTGTTCGATGGGGAGGAGTCTAAGGCTAAGAACTCGAAGGTCGCACACGAGTACGCGGAACATAGAGAACACAGCGAGTTTATACTGGTTCGGGCCTCCGGAGAGTAATACCTTACGTGTAGTTGTCAGTGTAGATTGCTTGAGAATTACATATGAGTACAAGGGGTCGCCTCGTTTGCTTTATATTGGCCAGCGGATGAGGTCGGTTCCCAGACTCCTGGTCGGTTACGACCAGGAGAGCTAAGTCTACATTACACGTCTTGCCATATCCTGTCAATCTACTTTGGGCGAAATCCACTGAGGTCTTGTCATGTACGCTAAGTCTTGAGGTCGTGCCGAACTAGGTCATCTGGGAATCTTCTAGAAGGTCTTCAGGAGGTCGTGTGGGCTGCCAACTAGGTCGGTTGGGCCCAGTGTTAGGTCGGCGGGTCTTCTAGTAGGCCGGACCCACTTGTCGTCGATGGCTGTTAGCCTGGTCGGTGGGGACCCAGGGGTACCCATGTCTCACAAGCCCCTGAGCGAGGTGTATGCGCAGCAACTTTAGAAAGGTCAGGATGAAGTCGTAGAGCTATTGACAGGTCGAATAGCATGCACGTCGATCCAAAAGAAAAGAACCAATCAACCTAGCAGCCGACCTATTTATAGTTTTGCTGAACGTAGAGAGGTCGAGTGACGACCTATGGGAAGCAAGCTCCCAATAGATCGAAATGACGAATAGTATCCGAGCATCGTGGCGGGCAGGATGGCCAGTATGATGATCTAAAAAAGGAAAGGAAGAGAAAGTAGGTCGAGTAACGATGTGATGGGAAACAGGTTTCCCGACAGGTTGGTACGACGAGGAAAACAAGAGGGTGTCGAAGACACACTCGTAGAGTAGTCCCCGAGCATTGAAGAAGGCAGCATTGCTGGTTCGATGCTCCAAAAATAGAAGAAAACTGAATCATGGTCTTGATCGAAAGAAGTGTAGAGACACCAAGATCTCCTAGCATAGCTGCAAGGAGTTTGGCAGGGCCGACCCCTGGGAGGCCTTGTAGGCGTGCCGACCTCGAAGAGGCCTAAAATCAACTATGCCCAGTATCCGAGGATACCCAGTATAATCTTGAAAGGCACGTCACATGAATAGGTTTTTAACGACGAAGGTCGTGGCACAAATTGCGATGTCCTTAGCCGGTCGATGATGAAGCTCGCGAAATAACGTCGATCTTGAACGTATGGAGTGTAGAGACATCCAGATATCTTGCATAGCTGCAAAGAGTTCGGCCGGGCCACCCGAGGCATGTCGACCTTAAGAAGGTCTCAAGTCAAAAGCGCCCAAGAACCCAGAGGTAATTGGCAGGGCCACTAGGCGCGCACCCCTCAGGGAGGCCATTATTCCCGACGTAAAATTCTGGGTGTCCAGAGTAAACTGACAGGGCTACGAGAACACACCGACCTCGGAAGTTCACACATCTGGGGCACCCAACTAGGTTGGTAGGGCCAAGTGATACCTCGGTATTGAAAGACCTAGGTATTTGCGGCACACCGACCTCAAGGAGGTCATTTTTGGTGTCCAGACGACCAACATAGCTCCTAGCCATCCAGTGGAGCCATTGTGCTAAGGTATTGGCGACCTTAGGAGTAGGCACACCGACCACGGGGGCCCGATGGAAATTATAGATCTCTGTGATGCTTCTGATCTCCTTGTTGTTTTTTATCTGCATCATTGTACTAATCTCCAGGCACCCAGACGGATCTAGTAGAGCAGCGAGGCATGCCTACCTTGGAAGGTCTTCAATCGAACCTACGACCATTCTGCTCAGGAAACAGAAATATAGGCTGATTGGAATAAGTCTGTTTACATGCAGAGTCATAGCGGGTGCAGCAAGACGCAGAGCCTAGCGGGTGCAAATAATGGTCATCAGGTCGTAGAAGAAGGTCGTATAGTGGTCATCGAAGGGGGGCTAAATTGGGCGCTGGGCCTTCTGACACAGGGTCAAGTTTTGTCATGTAGCGTAGACTGTAGAGTCACGGGTCAACAATGGTTGAAGATTCTCTTGCTACCCAGAAAATGACAAACTGCCCACTAATTAAGGGGGTTACTGTAGCCATGTGACCTCTGCGGGGGGCTCAAGCATCATTGATGCACAAATGACAAAGATGTCGTGAGTCAGGGAAAATAATATCGTCACCTTTAATCATGCACAAGTTGCAGGTCCCAGCATCACGTGTTGACAGTGTCATCACTTCACCAGCTGCCCAGGGCACGGCTTCGGCTATAAATAGAGCTTTTGAGATTAAAGGGGCAAGCTCCGAGCACCGTTGAGCTATGGAACTGAAGAGTAGTAATCCCGCCACGCCATGGGCATGTGTTCGTCCACCAGATTGTAGGTTCTTATTCTTCTAGATGCTTGGAGCTAGGAGAATTCTTGAAAAAAGGAGGCAACACCTTCACTCTACCCACCCTGCCTCTTCGGGGTATCAGGTAGAGTTTGGAGGTGATGCTATTCGAGCTAGAGCTATAGCAGGACGTCTCTAGTGAGCACCGAGAGCTCACTAGGGCTTGGATTTCAACGCCGAAGAGCAAGCTCGTGTCTCCATTCCAATAGTTCGAGCTAAGCATGCCTTAGATTACGTGTCATCCTGTAGTTTTCTCCCACAAGGCTGCCATCAAGGTCCTGGTGCTAGGAGAAGTCTCGCGACGTGCTTTGCTTCGGCAAAGTAGGTCGTGGTGACTGCTCTGAGTGGCCCAGGCCTTGTAGTATGTTTATCTTGTGTGTCCGGTTCTGGATCCAATGAGGTCGCAAGCGACTTGTGTACCTTCGAGCTGACCATATAATGTTCGCACTCTTCTTTCATGTACTTGTTCGATTTGGCAAAATGATTTGTCAAAGACCTAAATTAATATGACGTGGGGGCTTGCAAATCGTGTTTGCCATCAAGACGACATGATATTATCTTCTTGTTTAGCTAACGACCTAAACTTGGATTTAGGTCGTAGGTGTAGTCTATTAGCGAAAAATCCACCTTAATCTTCTCGCGAACTTCTCGAATAGAGCCGTTGAGGCGTGTTGTACAGCGGAAGGAACCGCAACGGGCAGATTCGGTGGACCCCCTATAAATAGGGCGACCCGAGGCAGGGTTGACCCTATTTCCCTTCATCTTCCTCCCCATCGCTCTCACTTCCGCCACTGTCGCTCTCCCGCACACCGTAGTGTTTCTTGCCACTATCTTGCTCCCGCGCCCACCCATCCAGCCTCCAGCTCCAGCCAGGCACGTGCTAGCGCCGCCGCTCCGCGCCGTGCTCCTCTTGCACATGCGCGTCAAAACCTTGTGCAACATTAGATCCAACTCGAACCCTAGCGGTGAGACGGCGGAGGAGGCGTCTTGCATTCCGGATCCGCATGCGGCGTTGCTGAAGGATCAGATGGCGACTAGAGAGGGGGGAGTGAATAGGAGCCGGTAAAAAGTCTTCCCAAAGAACCCGGCCTATACCCTAGTCAAACCCCGGTCACACACGAGCGATGGATCGAATCACACACCAATCGCCAAGACCATGAGGTTATGGATCAACCTCTAGCCTTAGGAACGATTCCTAGAAGCACACGCGGAAGCACTAGAAAGGGAGGGAGGAATCGAACCAAGAAGCAAAGCACACAGGCTCTGGCGGACCGTCCGGCCAGGAGGGGCGGACCGTTCGCGCGCGGCCTCGCGGACCGTCCGCGCCAACCCCGCGGACCGTCCGGCCCTACACCGCGGACCATCCGTTAAAGCACACGAACACCGAAGCGACCCGAGAAAAACGGACCGTCCGCCGAGGCCGGGCGGACCGTCCGCACCACCCGCGGACCGTCCGCTACTCAAGCCCGACCGTCCGCAAACCGGCGCAACAAAAACCAAAAACCAAAACGGATCGAAAACAAAGGCACGCAAGAACACGACGAACACGCGACGAACCCTAGCCGCGCGTACCGTCCGCCACACCCGCGGACCGTCCGCCGGTGCGGACGAACGAGGTAAATAGCCCGACCCCGAAAGTCAACTCCCCCAAATCATCATCGGATTTCCCAAACGGTTGAAGCTATGGAGACAAGGGTTTGGGGTTTTAAAAGCGTCACACAAAGATGCTATAGCCCAAAAATCTTGCCTCCTAACTCCCTAAACCACCGGGAATCGCGAATCCTTTGAGCACCACCAAAAGCTAGAGCACCGAACGAAAAACTTCGAATCCAAGTGGTTTCCGGCGTTTGAGGGCACAAGATCAATCACAACGATGCACGAGACATCTATCCATGTATCCCTCAAAGAAATTCGGGGAGAAATCCACTAAAATCCGCGCAACCGAACCGGGAACAAAGGCACGAAGACAAGCACGAAAAGGCCACGAAAAACAACCCCGAATCTTCTATACAAACCAGGAAAGATTCACAAGGTCTAGCATGCCGCCCTAGCATCCATCCCTCTCAACAAATCTCTCATGAAGCTCTCATGCTAGCCTAGAGAAAATGGAAGAAAAATAGCTACGAAAAATGAGAAAGAGGAGGGAGGAAATGAAACCCTAAGTCGCGGAGAGAGAGAGCCATCCACACACACTCATGGCTTATATATCAGGTCCCGCCGGAGTGGTAAATGACTCGACTACCCCTAACTTAACTACTGGCGATACAACCCACGTAGGGGCATTTTGGTAATGTTTGTGGGTCTTGCCAACGGACGGCCACGCCTTTGCCGCACCCCGCGTCCTCCCGACGCAAGCCATGCGATCCCGCCGCGTGTCCTCCGCCTCGAAGCTTCCCGACACGCCCGGATCCCGTCTCCGTCGTGTTGGGCCCTCGGACTTCGTTTTGAGGCCCAAACCAAGAAACCGTCTCGCCGATGGTTTTGTGGGCAAACCACCAAACCCCGCGTGCTCGGTCCGGCCTCCCGCCAAACCACTTGACTTGACCGCCACCGTGCACCGGCTCGCTTGTCCATGACTTCGTCTTGCTTGTGTCGCCACCATGTGACCCGGACCCGGTCCCGCCGTCCACCGGGTCCCTCGAACCGAGCCTACTTGTCTCTCCATCTCCCGGAGGCCCCTCAAGGCCGAAGACCTTTCGCGCCCGTTCTTCACCCGCAACAACACGAACTAGGCCGCGGCCTACACCCGCGCACTAAGCCAAGAGTCAGTCCAACACCTGTTGTCAATCACTCATCACTGAGGAGCGGTCATCCATCGACCACTGGGACGCTCCTGGTCCTCAATCTCCCCCTTGATGAGTGCATTGACAACACACAACACGAAATGAAATTCAGAGAAAAAAAGAAAAGAAGAAGAAAGAAAAACAAGGAAGCTCAACTCATGACCAAAACCAAAGAAAGGCGAAGAAAGGTCACAAGCCAAGCAAAACACAAACTCCACACCGAAAACAGCAAGAAAGCTCCCCCTGAGCAAATGCAAGCTCCCCCTGAACATGAGGATGCAAATTCCCAAATTTCAGCTCACCTCTTCTGAATTTTCATTAAGCTCACCTCTTCTCCCCCTTGTTGACAATGTATGAATCAAGGTGAAAATGCGAAATGCAAACCAAAACATATATACATCTACATGAGCTTCTCAAATAGGCCAAAGTTAGTGTCAAAGGCTAAAAATGAGACAAAGACCACACATATGAATCATAGCATAGTCAAAGCATTGCCACAAGTAATATACGAAAGTACAAGCATGTGACAAAGCAAAATTTTCAGATTTAAGCAGTTTTACCAAAAGAAGGCTCGCTTCACATGTAAAAGCCTATCCATGTCACACTTGAGCCACGAACATGCATACCATTCAAAGATCATACAAGGATATCAAATTCTCAGCAAAAGATCATGGCAAACACCCATAAAGCAAAGCATGTCATGTCAAAGCTCATGAGCCATGTGTCCACTTCGGGGAGACTTCTCCACCGGTGAACATCATGCAACATGTTTTGCACCCATATGTGAAAGATAGTATATTTCAAGCACGGACATGATGGATGGAACATTTTTCAAGCATTACACACTTCTTTTCAAGATTAATTCATTTCATGGTACATGAAGTGCCTTTGCGGCAAAAAGAAGCTTATGCTCCCCCATGAAAGCAACATAGGCTAAACATTCACAATGATATTCGGCCTTTGGCCCAAATGCAAGAACAAGCATCCAAGCACAATCTAAGCATGAAAAGCACATTTAGACCAAACTGTGACATAGATACACAACTACACATGAGTGGAGCATATTTCATCAAAAATTAGTCAAGATTAGCATTTATTTCAAAAAGGGCTATCTCACCACACATATATCTCAAATATTCCAAGAGCATAGCCTCACATCACCATTTCTCCACACATATGACCAAAATCTCACAAGTAGCCAAAGAAACTCAAACATGGCATATGAAAGAAGCTCATCATCCTAAAATGCAATATGATACAAATGCAACATGATATATGACAAGATGGCTATCCTACCATGGTTTATACATCAAGCAAAGCATATATATACATCAAAGTAAACATGGTATGATACATATGATACAAAAAGGAAATCCCCCAAGAATCAACTAGAAAGGGCAACAAACCCCAAGTTCCCCCGCAAGCGCACAAAAGTAGCTTTGTCGAGAGGCTTTGTGAAAATGTCGGCTAGCCGATCTTGGGTAGGGACATGGCTCAACACAATGGTTCCTTTCTCCACATTGTCCCTCAAGAAATGATACCTCACTTCTATATGTTTGGTTCTGGAGTGAAGCACTTGGGTTTTTGGCTACGCTTATGGCACCGGTGCTATCACAAATAAGTGGGATCTGGGTGCACTCCTCACCAAAGTCTCTCAAAGTGTATGAAATCCACAACGGTGGGAACGGCGGCTCGCGTACCAACATACTCTGCCTCGGTGGTAGACCGAGCTACACTAGACCGCTTGCGGGAAGACCATGAGACCAACGAAGACCCAAGAAACCGGCAAGTACCGAAGTAGACTTCCTCTCAACTCGACAACCAAGACAAAATCCGCATCGAAAAAAACCATGAAGAGAGAGAGTCGAGGAGGAAGAATACCAAAGGCCAAGACCAGGGGGCGGATCGTAGGTACACGAAAATCCTCTTGACGGCTTGTCGATGTGATGTCCTCGGCGAAGCCTCGAAAACGAGCGCACGGACACATGCCGAACCGTATGTCCGGCCTCATCACCGTCAAGTAGAGGAGGGAGCCGATCATGCTCCCGTACTCCCGCCGGTCCACGGGTTCTCCGTCCTCATCCGCATCCAAAGTGGCCGTACTCCCCATGGGAGTCGACATCGGCTTCACATCTTGCATCCGGAACTTCCTCGGCATGTCTTTCGTGTACTTGGTCCGGTGCACAAATGTACCGTCCTTCACTTGCTTGATCTCGCGGCCCGAGAAAATACTGCAACTCGCCCATCATGCTCATCTCGAACTCCCTGCTCATCTCATCTGCAAACTTGGCAACAAGGTTATGTGACGAGCCACCAAAGACAATGTCATCCACGTATATCTGAACAACCAGCAAGTCATTTCCATGCTTGAGGAGAAACAAAGTCCTATCCACGGTACCCATCACAAACCCTCTGCTCAACAGAAAACCTCTCAATCTCCCATACCAAGCACGGGGCGCCTGTTTCAACCCATACGAGCCCTTTTCAACCTGTATACCCCGTGTGGGTACGGCTCGCTCTCAAACCCGTGTGGTCGCTTCACATACACCTCCTCCTCTATGACCCCATTTAGAAAAGCACTCTTCGCGTCCATCCGAAACAACTTGAACCCTTTAGCCACGGCAAAGGCTAGAAGGATCCGAATTGCCTCAAGACGGGCCACGGGAGCAAAGGTCTCCTCATAGTCGATCCCCTCCTTCGACTAAACCCCCGAGCAACAAGTCTGGACTTGTTCCTCACAACCATCCCATTCTCTCCCTCTTTGTTCTTCCAAACCCACTTGGTTCCTATGGGATGGCAATTTGGAGGTGGTTCAACTAACTCCCACACCTGGTTCCTCTCAAAGTTTTCCAACTCCTCATGCATAGAATTGACCCAGTTTGCATCAGATAAAGCATGTCCAATGTCCTTGGGCTCAAAGGTAGCAACAAAAGCAGCATGAGCAAAATGAGAGGAATTCCTGGACCTCGACCGTGTAGTGCGTTCGTCGATGTTCCCAATGATTTTCGACGGGGGATGCACTTCTTGAATCCGCCGGGGAGCCTCACGCCTCGAGACAACCTCCCCCTCACTTCAGCTTCTCTCGCCCGGTCCTCTTGTTGCACCGTCGTTGTCCATGAAGTAGATGGTCCACGCTCCGTAGTGGTCTTAGGGAAGTAGTGGGTGCACACTCGGCTTCGGCGCATGGTTCTCCCCATCATCATCTCCGGCTTCGTCCTTCTCCTCTTCAAAGAGGTCCTCGGCCATCTCTTCATCACCCGCACATTCGAAGCCAAGAGAGGTACATGGCATTGTCTCGTCGAAGGTCACCTCGCAAGTCTCCATGATTTTGTTAGTCTCAAGGTTAAGCACCCTATAGGCTCTAGAGTGGTTAGCATATCCAAAGAAAATACCATCACTAGACCTAGCCTCAAACTTGTGGAGTTTCCCCTTCTTAAGAATAAAGCACTTGCAGCCAAAGACTCGGAAGTGACCGTGACTCACCTTGGGTGCCCGACCATGCATAAGCTCATAACGAGTCTTCTTCTTGAAAGCTCGCAATAAAATCCTCGTTGGAAACAAGACAAGCCGTATTGACCGCCTCAGCCCAATACCTCGTAGGAGTCCTGTGCTCATCAAGCATCGTCCTAGCCATCTCACAAAGAGTCTGATTTTTCCTTTCCACGACTCAATTTTGAGGAGGCACATAAGGGGTCGAATACTGATGTTCAAGACCTAGATCACGACAAAAGGCATCAAAACGAGAGTTCTTGAACTCTGAGCCATTATTACTACGGATAGCTCGAATAGCATTCCCATGCCTCTCTTTTTTCAACCTCACGATCAGATCTCGAACAAAACCAAATGTCTCACTCTTATCCTCCAAGAAAAACACCCAGGCATAGCGAGAGTAATCGTCCACCACAACAAGGACATACCACTTCCCACCCACTGAGCGAACTCGAGCTGGCCCAACAAGATCCATATGCAACGGCTACGTCGGACGCTCGGTCATGACATCGGTCGGGGGTGGATGGGGAGTGGCTACCATCTTGCCATGCCTACAAGGAGCACAAACCAAATCCTTCTCAAGCTTCAACCTCGGCAATCCTCGGACAAGGTCAAGACCACTCAAGCGGGAAACCAAATCAAAGCTCAAGTGTCCCAACCGCCTATGCCATTTCCACAAATCGAAGAAGGACCGGCCATCAAACGGCGAGCGGGACCCAAAGAACGAGAGAAATCGGCCACGAAAATCTGACCCTCGGGGATGAGCATACGACAAGATCACCTCGAGAATCAAGCAAACGAGACTCGTCAGACTTGAAACGCACCTCAAAACCCTCATCAAGCAACTGAGAAACCGAAAGCAAATTGAAACCCAAAGACTTCACAAGAGCCACTCTCTTCAACGTTACCTTGTCACTCACATGCACCACACCCTCCGAAAGCACCCTTCCTCGTCCATTGTCCCCAAATGTGATGTACATCTTTTCCTTCACCGGGGTGAGGGCCGGAGAACCACTTCTTATCCCCGGTCATGTGTCGAGAACACTCGGAGTCGATCAACCAAATGTTCTCCAAGCCTCCTCGCCTCATCCTCCGAGTCGGAGTCGCCGTCTTCCTTCTCGCTCTTCTTGCCGCTTGAGCTATGAGCCATGCCACAATAGCCCACAAGCGCCATACGGCTCAACCCGCTAAGGTTCCGGCTTGCACTCTTCTTGCCCTTGCGCCTCCCGGCGTCTTCATCTTCGCTGCTTGAGCTTGACTGCTCCTCGCTTGAGCTTGAGTCGACGTCGCTCGCACCGGCCACCATCGCTCTTGCCTTGTTCTTCTTGTAGCCGCTCTTGCTCGGTCGTCGCTTGTCCTTGTCCTTGCTCTTGGACTTGTTGAAGTGCTTGCCCTTGGAGGAGTACTTGTCTTCACACCTCGGGTGCACCTTGTACTCGTTCACCTTGTACTTTTTCTCCTCCGCTTCCGGCACTTGGCGATGAAGTGGCCTTGCTTGCCACACTTGTAGCACGTCCCCGAGCTCCGCCTTGCGTTCCTCCGACTCTCGTGTAGTCGATCAAACCTCCTTGAGAGCAAGGCCGGCTCCTCCTCGCCCGGCACATCAAACTCCTCATCCGGAATGGACATAAGAGAAGACAAGGAAAACCGTCGACGGGAAGGGTTAGATTTGACCTTTGATTCGCCCACAAGAGCAAGACTATGGTCGGTCGAGCCCTCATGCTTGGATTGCAACTTCCCGTCAACCTCGGCCGACTTGAGCTTAGAAAAAAGGTCATCCAACGGATAGTCAAGTACCGCCCGGACTCCTTGATGGCCTCAACCCGAGCACCCCAAACATTAGGGTCCAAGACATGCAAGAGCTTCAAAGCCTGATCATGCTCGGTGTATGGAAAATCCTCAACATTAGCTTTCATGTTGTTCACGATGGCGGTGAACCTCTGAAACATCGCATCAATGTCCTCACCGGGAAGTGGAGTGAAATTCTCATATTGCATCCGGTAAGAGACAAAGAGGCGAGCCTTCACATGGTTATCACCACCGTGAGCAACCAACAACTTCTCCCAAATTTGCCAAGCAAGATTCAAATGGCGAACACGCTCAAACTATGGATCACACAAGCTCCGGACCAAGTGATCAACGGCTTTTGCATTAGCCTCATACTTGGCCTTAGCACCGGCATCGGTCACCATAAGAGTATGGATGTTGACCGGAATAGCATAGGTCTTGTCAACCACAATGAAATCCAACGACTTCCCACGAAGAAAGATCATCATACGAGCCGCCCACTTGTGGTAACCCTTGCCATCGAAGTGCGGCGGACCACCCCGCTCAACGTACGCCATCTTAGGATTCGAGACTTATCAAAGTCGCAAAGAATCCGACACCGAGCTACGATACCAATTGAAGGATCAGATGGCGACTAGAGAGGGGGGGAGTGAATAGGAGCCGGTAAAAATTCTTCCCAAAGAACCCGGCCTATACCCTAGTCAAACCCCGGTCACACACGAGCGATGGATCGAATCACACACCAATCGCCAAGACCACGAGGTTATGGATCAACCTCTAGCCTTAGGAACGATTCCTAGAAGCACACGCGGAAGCACTAGAAAGGGAGGGAGGAATCGAACCAAGAAGAAAAGCACACATGCTCGCGGCGGACCGTACGGCCGGGGGGGGCGGACCGTCCGGCCGAGGGGGGCGGACCGTCCGCGCGGCCTCGCGGACCGTCCCGCCCGCTCTCGCGGACCGTCCGCGCCAACCCCGCGGACCGTTCGGCCCTACACAACGGACCGTCCGTTAAAGCACACGGAACACCGAAGCGACCCGAGAAAAACGGACCGTCCGCCGAGGCCGGCGGACCGTCCGCGCCACCCGCGGACCGTCCGCTACTCAAGCCCGACCGTCCGCAAACCGGGCGCAACAAAAACCAAAAACCAAAACGGATCGAAAACAAAGGCGCGCAAGAACACGACGAACACGCGACGAACCCTAGCCGCGCGGACCGTCCGCCGAAGACCCCGCGGATCGTCCGCCGTGTGCGGACATAGCGAAAACGGCCCCGACCCCGAAAGTCAACTCCCCCAAATCATCATCGGATTTCCCAAACGGTTGAAGCTATGTAGACAAGGGTTTGGGGACTTGAAAAGCGTCACACAAGGATGCTATAGCCCAAAAATCTTGCCTCCTAACTCCCTAAACCACCGGGAATCGCGAATCCTTTGAGCACCACCAAAAGCTAGAGCACCGAACGAAAAACTTCGAATCCAAGTGGTTTCCCGGCGTTTGAGGGCACAAGATCAATCACAAAGATGCACAAGACATCTATCCATGTATCCCTCAAAGAAATCCGGGGAGAAATCCACTCAAATCCGCGCAACCGAACCGGGAACAAAGGCACGAAGACAAGCACGAAAAGGCCACGAAAAACAACCCCGAATCTTCTATACAAACCAGGAAAGATTCACAAGGTCTAGCATGCCGCCCTAGCATCCATCCCTCTCAACAAATCTCTCATGAAGCTCTCATGCTAGCTTAGAGAAAATGGAAGAAAAATAGCTACGAAAAATGAGAAGGAGGAGGGAGGAAATGAAACCCTAAGTCGCGGAGAGAGAGAGCCATCCACACACACTCATGGCTTATATATCAGGTCCCGCCGGAGTGGTAAATGACTCGACTACCCCTAACTTAACTACTGGCGATACAACCCACGTAGGGGCATTTTGGTAATGTTTGTGGGTCTTGCCAACGGACGGCCACGCCTTTGCCGCACCCCGCGTCCTCCCGACGCAAGCCATGTGATCCCGCCGCGTGTCCTCCGCCTCGAAGCTTCCCGACACGCCCGGATCCCGTCTCCGTCGTGTTGGGCCCTCGGACTTGGTTTTGAGGCCCAAACCAAGAAACCGTCCGCCGATGGTTTTGTGGGCAAACCACCAAACCCCGCGTGCTTGGTCCGGCCTCCCCGCCAAACCACTTGACTTGACCGCCACCGTGCACCGGCTCGCTTGTCCATGACTTCGTCTTGCTTGTGTCGCCACCATGTGACCCGCACCCGGTCCCCACCGTCCACCGGTCCGTCGAACCGAGCCTACTTGTCTCTCCATCTCCCGGAGGCCCCTCAAGGCTGAAGACCTTTCGCGCCCGTTCTTCACCTGCAACAACACGAACTAGGCCGCAGCCTACACCTGCGTACTAAGCCAAGAGTCAGTACAACACCCGTTGTCAATCACTCGTCACTGAGGAGCGGTCATCCATCGACCACTGGGACGCTCCTGGTCCTCAGTTGCTCCGGTCGACGATGACCGAGGCCAAGGTCCAAGCCCTGGTGGACCGCGGGCTACTCCGATCGAAGGCGGAGGCGGAGTGGAGGGCTGCCACTGGGGAGTAGTTCTCAATTGAGGACATCAAGAAGCAGGTCGTCTTCGCATCCTTTTTCGAGCGCGGCTTCAACCTCCCGGCGGGAGACTTCTTCCGTGGTCTGCTGTACTACTACCAGCTGGAGCTGGTACACCTCGTTCCCAACTCCATAACCGTAGTTTCCACTTTTATTCACTTCTGTGAGGCGTATCTGGGACATCGCCTCACTTCTTGTTATAGAGATATTTCTTCTATGTAAAGAGCACTGGCAAGAGGTCGGGACCAGTGGGGGCTGTGATGTTTAACTTGAGGTCAGGGCTCAAGGCAGTGTGGATAGACACCGACCTCCCCGACAACACTGCCGGGTGGAGGTCGGAGTGGTTCTACATTGCAGATCAGCTTCCTGGTCTTCCACGTCGCACTGGCCATAAGCCAGCGAACATAAACAAGTGGGATTTGGGGTTGTCGTCCTGCGATCTTGGCGAGCTCAAGCCGGTCCTGGAGCTCATCAACGAGTTGATGAAGTAGGGGGTGACAGGAGCCACGGTGGCTAGGTCGTTCTGCCGGCAGATGATCCAACTGATCAAGGATCGGGTCTACTCAGCCTACGAGTACTGGGGGCAATCGGACCCCACACGTGAGGTCAACCGCAAGGTCTCCAAGGAGGAGATGGCGGCTAGAGTTTCCCAGATGTACTCTTGGAAAGTGAAAGTGAGGAAGTGCACAAAGGCACACTCGTTGAAGAGCCTGGCTGATCCAGTAAGTTCCTGAGATCTACACTTTGGTCGTTTTACTTCGCTTGTTTGTTGTTTAGGTCGTATAACTTCCTTGTCATCTGTTTGCAGGAGCGCGAGCTTCAGATGTGGTGCCCAGCACCTCTCCATAAGGGTGAGTAGTACCGAAGGAAACTTAGGTCGGACAAGTACAAGCCTCCAGCAGGTCGTCTACTAGAGTTTTACGATTCAGACTCGTCGGTGGAGGCCGACGAGGACACCGGCGTTGAGGCCGGAGGTGGTGTTGCCGAGACGGGCCTGGATGCTGGCGGCGCCACGAAACCACGGTGCAGGACTAGGTCGGCAGTGGGGAAGCAATCAGCTTCTGCTATTGGTGCTGCAGTTTCTGCGGTCAAGGCCGCAGAAAAAAAGAAGAAGAGGAAGAGGAGGGTGACCTCCACTCCGGCGGTTGTGACGCCAACGATTCCGACCGCCCGATCAGGGAGGTCGAATCGGAAGAAGAGGAGGAGTCAGAGAAGGAGAAGGATGAGGCGATCGAGGAGTTGCCGGTCCCTGAGAATCGACCGGCAAGATGCTCGGAGAGTCCTGCTGCCAAGAGACAGCGGGAGCTGGTGGAGAAGACATCGGAGGATGTCCTCCGGTGTTGTTTAGAGGTGCAACGAGCTGCTGCTGCGACACGGGCATGGATGCCTGCAGGGATTAAGCCTCAACCATTTAGGCCAAAGCTTCGCATCCCGATCTCTGTGGTGTAAAATCTTGAAGACCCAATCTTTGTTTCTTGCTATTAAGTTCTCGTATTGACGTGGTGTTGCTGACGTGCAGGCCGGCGGTAGCGCCACAGGGCGACTGGGGTGCCCCAGCTTCCCCATCCCGGACTAGGTCCGAAGAACCCATGGTCGTGGGGGAGGTGCTTGCCGACGACGCACATACTGCCACACCACCATGGGGCGCGATTGAGGGCAGGGAGAGTTCACCACCCGTAGTCGACGTGAGAGTGGACATTCCCCCACACGTTGCTGATCCCGTAGGCGCAACTTCTACTGGGGACGTCAGAGCGACGACCACCTCGACGATCATTGACGTCGACCCCATCAACGCTCGACCTCCTGGGGTTGAGGATCTGGTGAGGGACCAACCTCTGATTGACCAGGCACCAGCGGGACCAAAAACATCTGGCGCGCAGGTACCTCAACCTTCGCCCTCAAGCCTGAGGTTGCCACGACGGACAATTAACTGGAATCACACCCCTTGGCAGGAGGACTGGTTTGAAGATAACGAGGACATGCAGGCCTTGCGAACTAGCATCGTCACAATCAATACAGTGTCGACGGTAAGTTGTCTACTACGTGTTGTCACCACTTGATTCTGCATGGTCGGAATAGTACTGACGATCTTGTTGCCCTGCGACAGTTGTTGGCAGAGCGAGCCAAAGTTCGGGCGGTCCTGCTGAAGAATGAGACGGAGAAAGAACAGTGGATTGTCGACCTTGGGCGATAGCTCAAGGAGGTCCGCGAGGCGGTAGCCACCAAGAAGAAGAGGCTCAAGGATGAGCTTGCCGAGGAAAGATGCAAGGCTGTGGAAGCTACTACGCAATTCGACACTATGACTACTGGTAGGTTGAATCTTTATGCTTATGATCTCTTTTGTGAAGAATATCGTTTTGGCCATGTGCTAACTGTTGTATCTTGCATAGTTCCGCAATCGTGAAGAGGAGCTGAAGAATGCTCTCGCGGCCTCTAGGAGCAAGGTTCAAGACCTGGAGATATCACTTCGAGAAGTTGATGTTGGTGGCTGGGAGCTCAAACGAGCGATGAAAGAAGCTATTGACAATGAGTACGCCATATCTCAAAAGCTGGCTTATGAGAAATGAGCTCGTCATGGCCTTGAAGCCGAATTCGAAGTTGTTTTAAAGTCATTGCGAAGTGACCAAATCACCATTGCAGGGTATGAGGTGGAGCTGTAAGACCTGAAGAGTGCTTCAAACTATGCAAAAGATTGCATAGTTGTTCCGTCCGAAGGAGATGAGGAGAGGTCCATTGTGGACCGCCTTATAGACACACCCAACAGGCTCTTGATGTTGCTGAGGGGGACAAGCTTATCGGTGGCCACCGATGCGTTGGTGAGAGTTAAGTCTCATTATCCTGATGTCGACCTGGCCAAGATCAAGGGAGGTGCTAACACCACACAGGAGCTCAAGGCCATGGAGCTCAAAGTTGAAGAAGCAGCCATGGAGTGTAACACCCTAATTTTGCAAAATTTGGTTTTTATTAAAATTGGCTAGATTCCCCTTTAATTGCTCTTAAGCAATATAAGGAGGTTTTATTTTTTTAGGCATTTAAAACTTTTCTAAAATAAAATAAATGAATCATAGGAATTAATTCTGGCATTCATGCTGATGCATTGTTTTGATAGTTGGAATTCAAATTCTAAAGTTTGAATTCAATTGATTTGAATCCTTTCCTAATACCCAAACCTTTTATTACTTAACCTATCTACCCTACCCTTTTTGGCCCAGCAGCCCGCAGCAGTCGGCCTAGCCAGCCCGCGCAAGCCAGCCATGTTTCAGTGCGCAGCGGCGCAGCTACTGTCCTACGAGCTGTAGCCCAACTTCTTGCGCAGCGTAGCCCAGCAGCCGAGCGGCCCAACCGGCCCAGAACACCGCCGCCAGCCCACTCTGTTTCCCTCCCTCGCCGCCGCCGCCGCCGGCGGGGGCCCGCCTGTCATCTTCGTCCCCGACGCGTGACCCGGCTGGACTCAAGGCCAAGTCGAGCGCCGCCTCCAAGTCCGACTCGCGCGCGCGTGCTGTCCTTGGCCCGCACGTCGAGGGCAGGACCTCTCTGGGCTATTTAAGCCATGCGCCGCCCCTGGATTTTCCCACCCAAGCCGCCTTTGCCTGCCCTGTGCGCCGCTGGAAACCCTAGCCGCCGCCGCCGTCGATTCCCCGCCTCCGCCGGCCGCCTCGTCGCCGCGAAGCCGTCCAAGACCCTCGCGCCCGGAGGTGAGCTGCACGCCTACGCCATTTGTTGTCGAGCCCGTGCACCGTGGCGCCCTAGCGACCTCGCCGGAGTACCCGAGCCGTGCCGCCGTGTTGTCCGCCCGCGCCGCCGCGTCTCCGCCGCGCTCGCCGCCCCGGTCGCTTTGTCGCTTCGCGCACTGCTTGTAGGTGTCTTCCACGCCACAAACCTGACATCAAAACCCTAGTATATGGTCTTGCCGACGAACTCCGCCGCCGTTCATCGCCGGCCGCCGCCGTCGCTTCGCCACCGCCGCCGGCCAGTGCTCACTTGCGATTTGAGCCGTCGGATCGAGATCCGACGAGCCTATCTTAACCCGCCACCCCGCTTCACCCGCAAGCATCCAGCACCATCGGATCTAGATCCAACGGATCTAGATCGAGTCCACCTCGAGTCAGCCAGATCAAATCCAGCCGGCTCTGCAAATTTTGCAGAAAAACCCCTGTGTTTTCTGGTATTTAGAAAAATACCCTTCGGCCTTAGGAAAATCCTTATAGTTTAGTCCTTTTCTTTTATTTTAGCCCAGATTCTTCTTAAAACTTCACAGATTAGTCCCTGCACCTTCCATAGTGCGTAACTTGATCGTTTTAGCTCCGATTTTTGCGTTTTTTTGTGTCCATGTGGTCGTCTCGAAGCATAGATTAGTTTTATGCCATTGTTTTGTACTGTTTGTACGGTTTGGTGACTGTTTCTTATTTATTCTTATTGTATACTTGTATGTGATGATTGTGGACCATAGAGAGCAAAGCGTTTGAAGAATTTGAAGATCAAGACGTGGCGGAGTTTGAGCAGCGGAGTTTTGTTGAAGGCAATTCTTCCTTCATGCATGCCCGCTTGTCCTACATAACATACATTTAAATTCACTGTATTTACTTTTGTTGCTTGCATTGATTTGACGGGAACATATTAAGGATCATGCCTAGTCTTTTACTACCTTTACCTTGTCACCGGGTTTATTAAATTAATATTGTTGGTAGTTATGGCTTAGCATGCTCAACTGGGATTGGTATTAATGAAACTTGGATACTTTTATATTCTATGGTCCGTTTATGTTCTTTACTTTACAAGACCACTTTAACATGAGTAATCGGAACATGGAGAACCACCCAGGAAAACAGTACAACCACAAGAACTAATGGGCAATGGTCTTGGCTGAATAAATAGGAACTTTAGCTAGGGCTGGTCTTACCTGGTAAGGACAATGTATCGGTGGTACTGTGGGGTATGGACTCGCTCTAGCAGGGGGTTGGGGTGAGTTATTCTTTTTATGGTGGGGTATCGACCTGCTAGGGGACTTTATACCTTGCTAACTGATCCAGACCTTGTGGGTCATAACTTGCTAGGGAACCTTTGTAAAGGCCATGTAGTGTCCTTATGCAATCACACATTGGTAGTGTGATATGGTGCCTTGAAAACACCGCATGGTTGGGGTTCAAAGTTCTTCGGAGCTTTTACGCTGCTTGTGGTGAAAGTGTACAACCTATGCAGAGTGTAAAACTAATCGATTAGCCGTGCTCATGGTCAAGAGCGGCCTGGACACTCACATGATTAAATCATGGAATTTAAATGTTTAATTGCTATGTTATTCTTTATTTATGATGCTTATATCTAATTAATTGGGTTGGTATGAACTTACACTCTTTAGTAATCAGGTTGATAATAAAACTTGACTCACTAAAATGCTAAACTGCTTGAACCTTAGCCATCCACCATATGGCCTTGCATGTCATGTTGTTCTCCCTTGCTGAGTACGTCATGTGCTAACACTTGTTTATTCTCTTGCATCTACAATACCCGGATTGCTGCTCAGACTGGGAGAACATTGAAGACATTCCAGGAGACTTCCAGGAGTTCTAGGTGTGCGTAGTGTTCAGTCAGCTGCCTGTGGAGGCATTTTGTCTGCTGCGAGAACTTGTTATTTAAGTTTTGATTAAGTCTCTGGTTTGTAATAACTCTTTATTCGTGTGGCACTGATATTGGTATTCACATTGTCTAAACGTGTGTGTAACTTGATCCTGGCGCACACGTGATCTATGCATTCGGTTTTGCCTTTAAAACTGGGTGTGACAAAGTGGTACCACAACCATGTTGACTGTAGGAACGTTAGCCTAGATAGAAATGGTCGAACTAAGGATTTTATAATCATGGAATCTTTCTCCTACATGTTTGCAGATCTTCACTCCGGAGTTGCAGAAGCGTGCCCTGGAAGCTGCACTGCAGAACAGAGAGCAGCCAGTGGTTCATGATGCCACGGAAGGATGCACCTCCCCGTCACCCAAGAGGCCACATTACGGCTCCCCTGACGCTTGCACAGATGCCATGCTAGAAAATAGTCCTCAGGCTTAAGTTAAAAATAGGGTCTTTTGTAATCGCTAGTAGACGATCGGTTTGACGGGCCGATACGGCGAACCAGAGAGGGGGGGAGTGAATGGGAGCCGATCAAAATTCTTCTCGAAGGAGATGGAAACTCCTACAAGATGAACACGGCTTCCAACACACGTCTCCGACTCACTACCAAAGTCGGCCAAGCCCACGTAGCCACTGGAGTGCCACTGGACCTAGGAACCATCACACACAACCTTCCGACCCGAGAACGCAGCAGAACACCAAACCTCGAGTCTACAGACCCACACCGGTCAGACCGGTGAGCACGACCGGTCAGAACGGTCACTACTGGTGAAACTGAGCAACTTTCACTAAGTAGCTCTACACCGGTCAGACCGGTGAGACACACCGGTCAGACCGATCACAGCCTGAAAGCCCCCAAGGCACCAAATAGGCCAACCGACCACCAAACTGACCCAAACTCGAAACAGCAGCACCACAGGACAACAACGAACACACCAAGACGTTCACCCGAGCAAAATCCCACCGAGGGTTGCACCGGTCAGAACGGTCAAGAGCACCAGTCAGACCGGTGTAGCCTGGGCAGCTCGGGATGAACAGCACCCGCGGGTCAACGCCCCCAAATCCAAACCTCGATCTCCTGAATCACTCCACGGACTTGAACAAGACTTTGGGGATATTAGGAACACCTCATGAGGAGTCCATAGCCAAGTTTAATCCCACCAAAACTCGTCCAAAAAGGAGGAATCAAGGAAATCCCGCCAAGAGCACTTCCAACCCAAGAACTCAAGAAACCCCAAAAACGAGCACCTTTACTCACGGATTTGGGAGGGGAATCACAGCCCAAAGAACCATGAAGGTTTCCCACAAATTTCCCCCATCAATTCCCCAAGAGAAAGATCCCGAAAACAACCCAAAGAAATCACCAAGAGAGGGCTCCGAAAATCACCACCAAGAACAACCGGGGAAAACACATCCAAACCTTGAGGAACCACGCCGAATCATCTATACATGAAACAAAGGTTCATACAAGGTCTAGCAAGCTGCCCGATCATCCATCCCTCTCAACAAGATCTCTCCGTGAAGCTCTCTTGCTAGTCCTATGGAAAACCTAAGGAAAATAGGAAGGAAAAGGGGAAAACAAATGAACTAGGGTTCCAAGAGTTGGCTGCCATCCTCTCACCTCTTGGGTTATATGGAGGCAACCAAAAGTCTAAAATGCCCTTTCCAAATAACTAGGGATACAAGCCCCTCACGGGCAGATTTGGAAGTCTTCATCTCTTCTCCATCGGACGGATGCCCGGCGACCGCACCCTGCGTAGCCTCGACGCAAGCCATGCGATCCCGACGCATGTCCTCCGCTTCGAAGTCTCCGGACTGCGTCGTCGCACACCGGTCAGACCGGTGCTCCTCACCGGTCAGACCGGTCCCCACCGGTTAGACCGGTCAGACCCACCTGTCAGACCGGTCTGGCGCTGCTGCAGCACCGTCTTCGGTTCTTCGGTCTTGGCTTTGTGGATCAACCAAGGAACCCAGTGGTTTTCTGGTGAACCACCGGAAACCCCGCGAACTCGGTGTAGCCTCCGCCAATCTCCACTCATGACTTGGCTCCCACGTAGTCCCGGCTCGACCTTGGTTTTGAGGCTCAACCAAGAAACCGTCCATGACTTCATCTTGCTTGTTCATGCTACCATGCGGCCCACACTTGACCCCGCCGGCCACCGGTCCCTCGAACGAAGCCTACTTGTCTTCTCCACACCCGGAGGCCTAAGTGGCGACGACCTTTCGCGCTTGTTCTTCACTTGCACCAACACCAGTCAAGCCGCAACCTGCACCTACAATACTTAGCCAAGAATCAGTCCACACAACGTTGTCAATCACTCATCACACAAGGAAGCGACCATCCACCGGTCCTTGAACCACACATGGTCCTCAATCTCCCCCTTGATGAGTGCATTGACAACACCCACATGAAAGTAACAAGAGAGAAAAGAAAAAGAAAAGAAACGAACAAAAAGAAACTCCAACAAGCGATCGAAAGCCAAACAAAGGCAAAGAGCAAGATCACTTGAAGAAGACAAGTCTCGGACCCCTTAGGCAAGGGCAACGGCTCGACACATCTGAGACAAAACAAAGCTCAAGCAAGGAGCGCAAACCACCAAAGCAAAGCTCGAACAACCACAAAGGGCTCCCCCTGCACACATGCAAGCTCCCCCTGAACCAATGCACCTCCCCCTGGACGAATGCATGCAAGACACCACTTGAAACAGGGCAGGTGCAATGACCGGTCAGACCGGTCAACACCACCGGTCAGACCGGTGTGCAACATGTGAACAGAACCAGCACTCACACCGGTCGGACCGGTGACCTTGACCGGTTAAACCAGTGCACAACAGAGCCCAGAAATGGCTCGAAACCACCTGAAAATCTTCTAAATGCGTCCAGCAAGCCATTTCAAGCTCAAACTTCTCCCCCTAGTTGGCAATGCATGAATCAAGCCAAAAATGCAAAACTTTCAACCTAGAGCTTCTCAAATAGACAAAATTCAACAAAGAATGCTGCACATGTCCAAATGAGCAAGTTAGATACTCTACGGCTTCATATCGATCTCAACTACATGATCACCAAGTTTCACAACCATTGGACGAAGCTAAGATGGATTTTGGCAATTTTGCGAAAAACTTGCCTCTCATGAGCAAAGTCCTAAACATGATCAAAGCATATCAAAATGGCAAAGCCACACAAACTTCATGCTAGGACAGCCATTCTAACCATAAGGCCATCACAAACACCCACAAGCACCTCATGTCATGTCAAAGCCACCGAGCCATGTGCCTACTTCTATGTATGAGACTTCTCATTGGTAGGCATCATGCAACGGTTTATCACCCAAAGCAAATTAAATTCAGCACATATGACATGGGAGCATGTTTTCCAAGCATTTTTCATTTCATTTTCAGATTTGTAAATGGTACATGAAATGTCTTTGCGACAAAAAGGAACTTATGCCCCTCCACAAGATAAGACAAGAGGGCTAAACATTCATGATGGCAAATGAGCCTTTGGCCCCATATGATCAATAAACTAGCTATCCAACCACAAATTAAGCATAACCAAGCCACTAAAACATGTCAAGATCATATAAAGGCATTTACACATGAGAGAGCATACATGTGACATTTTCAAAAACATAGCTATCAACCATGGATTATTCATCAAGATCATCAAGAGCTAAGCCAAAACTAACCATAGCATACCAAACAAGCTCACAAAGACATATATCTCATTCCATGGTGAACAATGTATATGAGAGAAGCTTTTCCTAACCTGCATATGATACAAAATGCATGCAATCTAAGATACAAGGATGCCTATACATCATGTTAAATATGCCATGCCAAATGCAAGAAATGCACAAAGAAAAGCTATACATATGCTACAAAGAGAGCTCCCACACACCCAACTCAAGAAATCAAACACACACCAAGTTCCCCCCGCAAATGAGTGAAAGATGCTTGATCTAGGGGTTTGGTGAAAATATCGGCTAGTTGGTCATGTGTGGGTACATGGATCAAGGCTATCCTTCCTTTCTCTACGTTGTCTCTCAGGAAATGATACCTCACTTCTATGTGCTTGGTTTTGGAATGGAGCACTAGGTTCTTTGCAACACTTATGGCACTGGTGCTATCACATTGAAGTGGGACAAGGGTATAGTCCTCACCAAAGTCACTCATGGTGTATGAAATCCAAAGGAGCTGAGAACAACAACTAGCAGCGGCAACATACTCGGCCTCGGTCGTGGATTGAGCAACACTCGACTGCTTGCGGGAAGACCAAGACACCAAAGAAGAACACAAAAACTGGCAAGTCCCAGAAGTGGACTTCCTATCCAACCGACACCCGGCAAAATCCGCGTCTGAAAAACCATGAAGCGCCAAAGAAGAGGACGCAGAGTACCAAAGGCCGAAGTCGGGAGTGTGACGCAAGTACCTGAAAATTCGCTTCACCGCTTGCCGATGCGAAGTCCTCGGAGACGCTTGAAAACGAGCGCACAGACACACCGAGAACTGTATGTCCGGCCTCGTCGCCGTCAAGTAGAGTAGTGACCCGATCATGCTCCGGTACTCCTTCTGGTCCACGTGTTCACCTTCCTCGTCCGCATCAAGAGCTGTAGTCATACTCATCGGCGTCGTCATAGTCTTGGAGTCCTCCATCTTGAACTTCCGCACAATATCCTTGGTGTACTTAGCCTGGTGCACAAATGTCCCTTCCTTTGATTGCTTGATTTGTAGCCCGAGGAAGAACTGCAACTCACCCATCATGCTCATCTCAAATTCCCTGCTCATATCATCTGCAAACCTTGCAACAAGAGAGTTAGACGAGCCACCAAAGACAATATCATCCACGTACACCCGCACAATCGGATATATCCGCCCCGCCTTAGCAAAAACAAGGTCCGATCGACCTTCCCCATCTCAAAACCTCTCTCAAACAAGAATCCCCTCAACCCGCCATACCAAGCTCTAGGCGCCCGCTTCAACCCATACGGCGCCTTCCTCAACTTGTACACCCTGTGGGGGTACTTCTCACTCTCAAACCCCGGAGGCTGCCTCACATACACTTATTCCTCCAACACACCATTCAGAAAAGCACTCTTCACATCCATTTGGTGCAACTTGAACCCTTTAGCCACAGAAAAGGCTAGAAGGATCCTAATCGCCTCCAAACGTGCTACAGAAGCAAAGGTCTCCTCGTAGTCGATCCCCTCCTTCTGACTGAACCCTTGAGCAACAAGTCTCGACTTGTTCCTCACAACCTCACCCTTCTCTCCCTCTTTGTTTTTCCACACCCACTTTGTACCAATCGGCTTGCACACTGGGGGAGGGTCAACCAACTCCCACACCTGATTCCTCTCAAAGTTCTCCAACTCATGCATCGAATTAACCCAATTATGATCAGATAGTGCGTGTCCAATGTTTTTGGGCTCGAAAGAAGCAACAAATGCAGCATGAGCGAAATGAGAGTTGTTCCGAACCCTCGACCGTGTAGTGCGTTCATCCATGTCGCCGATGATCCTCGAAGCTGGGTGATCCACTTGTACTCGCCGGGGAGGTTCTCGCTTCGATGCTACCTCCCCCTCAACATCAGCTTCTCCTCGTTCTTGATTTGTCGTCGTAGGTGTAGTAGAGGGTCCATCCATCATCATAGTCGAAGTAGTGGGTACATGTTCAGCCAGGGGCACCACAACGCCATCTTCATCATCACCATGTTCATGCTCCTCCTCCTGAAAGATCTCCTCGCCAAGCTCATCATCACCTGCACACTCAAAGACAAGCTGACTACGTGGCTCTGTCTCGTCGAAGGTTACCTCGCAAGTCTCCACGATTTGGTTAGTTTCAAGATTGAGCACACGATATGCTCTAGAATGAGATGCATAACCAAAGAAAATGCCATCGACAGACCTAGCCTCAAATTTATCCAAATTCCTGACTCTCTTCAGAATGAAACACTTGCAACCAAAGACATGGAAGTGACTCACCTTGGGTGTGCGACCATGCATCAACTCATAGCATGTCTTCTTCTTGTGCACTCTGAGGTATATCCTGTTCGACACATAGCATGCGGTATTCACCACCTCAGCCCAATACCTCCTCGGAGTCCTATGCTCATCAAGCATCGTCCGAGCCATCTCGCACAAGGTCCTGTTCTTCCTTTCCACAACACCATTTTGGGGAGGCGTATACGGACTCGAAAACTGGTGCTCAAGACCCAAGTCATGGCAAAAGGTTTCAAAACAAGAGTTTCTGAATTCCGAGCCATTATCACTGTGGATAGCTCGTATGGCATCTCCGTGCCTCTCGTTCCTCAACCTCAAGACTAGACCTCGAACAAAACCAAACGTCTCCCCCTTATCCTCGAGAAAGAACAACCACGCATACCGAGAATAGTCGTCCACCACAACAAGAACATACCACTTCCCACCCGCAGATTGCACACGAGCTGAGCCAACAAGATCCATATGGAGCAGCTCGCATGGACGCTCAGTCATCACATCGGTGAGAGGCGGGTGAGAAGAGGCTACCATCTTGGCATGCCTACACGGCGCACAAACCAACTCTTTCTCAAGCCTCAACCGTGGCAATCCTCGAACCAAATTGAGTTTACTCAAGCGAGACAAAAGGTCAAAGCTCAAGTGACCCAACTTCCTATGCCACTTCCACAACTCACTCGAAGAACCAGCCAAGAAACAACGCTCCACACCCGAATATTGAGAAAAATCAGCACGAAACACCTGACCCTCGGGAACGACCATATAGACAAGGTCCCCTCGAGAGTCCAAAATCCGAGAACCACCTGGCCGAAACAACACCTCAAAACCCTCATCCAACAACTGGGACACAGAAAGCAAATTGTACCCCAGCAATTGAACAAGAGCAACACGCCTCAGAGTGATCTTGTCACTCACTTTGATCTCACCTTTTGAAAGCACACGCCCACGCCCATTGTCCCCAAAGGTGATGTACCTCTTTGTCACCACCGGGACGAGACTTGAGAACCACCCCCGTCTCCGGTCATATGCCTCAAGCAACCGGAGTCAATCAACCAAATGTTCTTCAAGTCTCCCACCTGAAATTCAAAAACGAGCACATGAGCGAACAAACGACTCGAGACCGGGGTTAGTACCAAAAGAGTAAAACCGGTGCCGAGCCATTTGCTCGAAAGTGGGGTTAGCACCAACCAAAGCATCTCTCCTACCAAAGCTACCTCCACGAACACCACCACGGTAACCACCCCCGAGGGAACCACCCCTCTCTGCCTGGAGGAGGACCAAAACCATGAAAAAGAACCCGTGGACCGTCCCTCCTCTCCTTCTCAAAGCTACGACTCCTCCCATCCCCGTAGTGATCTCGAGGGGGAGAACGCCTAGCAACCTGACCACCTGCAAACTCTCCAGCCCAACCACCAGAATCACGACCTCCAGAAACAACCCTCGCACCTGTACGAGCCCGAAACCCAAACCGCTGCCTGTCCAGGCCTGCACCAGTCTGATCGGTGCCCCACATCGGTCTGACCGGTGTGACCTGGGCAGCAGCACCTCCAACAGCCTTCTGCTCTCCCCAAGCCCGAACTGTCCTCACACTCGCCTTGGCCCTGGGCATCTGCACACAATGCTCAAGTACACCATCGGAAGGGTAGTACTTGTCCTTGTTAGCCCACTCCTTTGCCATCCTCTCCTCACGCTTCCTCTTGAAGCAAAACTCCTCCTTATGGCCATCTCTCCCACAATAGCCACAATGGAACCTCACAAGCTTAGGCTTAGGCTTGGGATGTGGCTGCTCACTAGGTTTCTCTCCACTCAACTCCTTCACCGGTTTCCCTTCACTAGCCTTCTCACTTTCTTTCCCAAAGAACACTTTCCCCGAAGTGCTCACAAACTTGATAGGCTATTGTAGATCATTTGTGGGTATAGGAAACACGGGTGGAGCAGGGGTCGTGTCTAGTCGGTTCCTAAGATGGTTAGGTTTTGGGGGGAAATTATTTTTGTGGTGGGTTTTTGGTGGCTCTGGGATATTCTCTACACTTCCCTCACCAACCTTGTTTGCCCCAAGTCCCTCACCATCCTGCCTCTTAAATGCCTCGATCATCATCCTCAACTGAGGCTCATGACCAGACAACCAACCCATCAACTTCCTCAAGTCATCATTCTCATCCTGCAAACGATCAACATAATGTGCAAGTTCCAAATTTTTCAAGGCATGCATTTCACAGGTAGAGCATGATGTAGGCATGGGTTCCTTCAATTTAGCCTCAAGTGAACTAGTGTAAGCATGCATCTCATCAATCTTAGCATGCAAAACGGGCAAGAAGTGCAAGCACCTTGCAAAGCGGGTCTAGACTTAAGCTCAGCCACTTCAACCCTAAGCACATCTAGTTCCTCACACTTGGAGGCATGCTTCTCCTTAAACAAAGCAAAATCAGCAAGGAATATGGAGCAATCAGCACAATCAACCTCATCCGAAACAACAGGGCTAGCCTTAAGGGAATCAATCTCAAGCTTGCTATCAAGCACCTGTGTCTCTAGCTCAGCCACTCTAGTCCTAGCATCCTCGAGTGAAGCCCTAAGCTCTTTTCTCATTTTCTTGGCCTCTCTAAGCATGTCATCACGGTTATCAAGCAAAGAGCCAAGCCTCTCATTCTCCTGGCGCAAGAAGGGAAGTTCATCACGCACCTCGTCGTCGGACTCAGAGTCCGAGTCGCTCTGTGTGCTCTTCTTGCTGTCGGAGCTCAGCGCCATGATGTAGGAGCCGTCTCGCGCGAAGCAGCTCAGCCCGCTCAGGTTCTTGGACGACTTCTTGTTTTTGCGACGATCACCTTCGTCTTCACTGCTGCTCGAGCTCGAGGTGGAGTACGCGGAACTGGAGTCGACGTCGCTCGCTCCAACCATCGCTCGAGCCTTGCCTCGGCTCTCCTTCTTCCTCGATTGTCGCTCGTCCTTGTACTTGTTCTTGTGCTTGCTCTTGTGGTCGTGCCTCGAACGGTACTTGCCGTCCATCCTCGGCTTGTGCTTGTAGCCGTCCTTGTTCTCGGCCTTCTCCGGGCAGTCGGCGACGAAGTGTCCCGGCTTGCCGCACTGGAAGCATGTTCTCGTGTTCCTCCTCATGTTCATGCGGTTCTCGTGCAGCCTCTCGAACCGCCTCGTCAGGAGCGCCAGCTCGTCCTCTCCAAGCTCGTCGAACTCCTCATCTGGCATAGACATCAAAGAGGAGAAAGAGAACATCCTGGTGGATGTGTTAGAGTTAGCCTTTCCTTTGGAACCACCAACAAGGGCGAGACTATGGGAGTCAGTCGGACCCTCGAGCTTGGCAGTCATGCCCCTATCCACCTCAGCTGACTTGAGCTTCGAGAACAGCTTGTTCACCGTCAGAGTGTCATACTTCTCTGACTCCACAATGGCCTCGAACTTTCCGCCCCAAATCATATGATCCAAAGAGTGTAAGAGCTTGACCGCTCTATCATGATCATCGTACGGGAGCACGTCCACATTGGCCCTCATGTTGTTCACAACCACCGTGAACCTCTGAAACAAGGCATCGATGGACTCACCGGGGAGATGAGTGAAGTTCTCATACTCTCTCCGGTAGGTCACATACATCCGTGCCTGAACCTGGGCATTCCCAACATGAGCCTCCTTCAGCACCGTCCAAATCCTACATGCCAAGTGCTCCGTGTGCACCCGATCGAACTCAGGCTGACACAAAGCACGAAATAAGTAGTCGACCGCCTTGTTGTTGGCGTCGAAACTATCCCTTGATCCTGGAGCGAGGAAGTCCATCGGCTGGACATAGCCTGTGTCCACCGTGACATCCCAAAGGATCTGACCCTTTCCGCGGAGGAACGCACCCATCCGCTTGCTGCACATCCGATAGTTCTTGCCATCGAAGTGTGGAGGACCCGAACCCCGTTCCTGGTACGCCATCCCTGGATCTTAGACTGGTTAGAGTCAATGAAGACCCGAACCGGCTCTGATACTACTTGAAGGACCGATACGGCGAACCAGAGAGCGGGGGGAGTGAATGGGAGCCGATAAAATTCTTCTCGAAGGAGATGGAAACTCCTACAAGATGAACACGGCTTCCAACACACGTCTCCGACTCACTACCCAAGTCGGCCAAGCCCACGTAGCCACTGGAGTGCCACTGGACCTAGGAACCAACACACACAACCTTCCGACCCGAGAACGCAGCGGAACACCAAACCTCGAGTCTACAGACCCACACCGGTCAGACCGGTGAGCACCACCGGTCAGACCGGTCACTGCTGGTGAAACTGAGCAACTTTCACTAAGTAGCCCTACACCGGTCAGACCGGTGAGACACACCGGTCAGACCGATCACAGCCTGAAAGCCCCCAAGGCACCAAACAGGCCAACCGACCACCAAACTGACCCAAACTCGAAATAGCAAGACCACAGACAACAAAGTGAACACACCAAGACGTTCACCCGAGCAAAATCCCACCGAGGGTTGCACCGGTCAGACCGGTCAAGAGCACCGGTCAGACCGGTGTAGCCTGGGCAGCTCGGGATGAACAAGGCACCCGCGGTCAACGCCCCCAAATCCAAACCTCGATCTCCCAAATCGCTCCACGGACTTGAACAAGACTCCGGGGATATTAGGAACACCTCATGAGGAGTCCATAGCCAAGTTTAATCCCACCAAAACTCGTCCAAAAAGGAGGAATCAAGGAAATCCTGCCAAGAGCACTTCTAACCCAAGAACTCAAGAAACCCCAAAAACGAGCACCTTTACTCACGGATTTGGGAGGGGAATCACAGCCCAAAGAACCACGAAGGGTTCCCACAAATTTCCCCCATCAAATCCCCAAGAGAAAGATCCCGAAAACCACCCAAAGAAATCACCAAGAGAGGGCTCCGAAAATCACCACCAAGAACAACCGGGGAAAACACATCCAAACCTTGAGGAACCACGCCGAATCATCTATACATGAAACAAAGGTTCATACAAGGTCTAGCAAGCTGCCTGATCATCCATCCCTCTCAACAAGATCTCTCCGTGAAGCTCTCTTGCTAGTCCTATGGAAAACCTAAGGAAAATAGGATGGAAAAAGGGAAAACAAATGAACTAGGGTTCCAAGAGTTGGCTGCCATCCTCTCACCTCTTGGGTTATATGGAGGCAACCGAAAGTCTAAACCCTTTTCTAATAACTAGAGATACAAGCCCCTCAAGGGCGGATTTGGAAGTCTTCATCTCTTCTCCATCGGACGGATGCCCGGCGACCGCACCCTGCGTAGACTCGACGCAAGCCATGCGATCCCGACGCATGTCCTCCACTTCAAAGTCTCCAGACTGTGTCATCGCACACCGGTCAGACCGGTGCTCCTCACCGGTCAGACTGGTCCCCACCGATCAGACCGGTCAGACCAACCGGTCAGACCGGTCTGGCACTGCTGCAGCATCGTCTTCGGTTCTTCGGTCTTGGCTTTGTGGATCAACCAAGGAACCCAGTGGTTTTCTGGTGAACCACCGGAAACCCCGCGAACTCGGTGTAGCCTCCGCCAATCTCCACTCATGACTTGGCTCCCACGTAGTGCCGGCTCGACCTTGGTTTTGAGGCTCAACCAAGAAACCGTCCATGACTTCATCTTGCTGTTCATGCCACCATGCGGCCCACACTTGACCCCGCTGGCCACCGGGTCCCTCAAACGAAGCCTACTTGTCTTCTCCACACCTGGAGGCCTCACCGGCGACGACCTTTCGCGCTTGTTCTTCACCTGCACCAACACCAGTCAAGCCGCAACCTGCACCTGCAATACTTAGCCAAGAATCAGTCCACACAACGTTGTCAATCACTCATCACACAAGGAAGCGACCATCCACCGGTCCTCGAACCACACATGGTCCTCACGGTTAAAGTGTGCTTAGTTTAGAAGTGTGGTTGAATGCTTGGTTTTGTGCTAAATGTTTGAGGTGGAATTTTTGTGTTGTGGAGTGATGACCACAACAACATTGGTTTGTAGTAAGTTTGTGGGGGTCAACTGTTAGTCTTAATCAGTTATCTATCTTAATGCTTTTGTCTCTTTAAGTTTTGCCTTAATGCAAATCCGATAGCTCTAAATCTGTTCGCGCAGCTTTCTGAGTCAGCTGCACTGTTTTAATTTTATCTCGGGCTACAGAACTCCGATTACAGTAAATCCAATTGGAGAAGTTCAGAAATTTCATGACTGATTTTATGTGAAAAATTCAGAATATTTGGGTGGATATTAAGAGAGATATGACTGAAACATTACAGCCTCACGAATCTGTTAAATACTGCTGACCTACCTAACTTGTTTATTTTATAACCAGAGTTACATAACTCCGATTGAGGTGATTCCAGTTGGAGTAGTTTTGTAATTTCATTACCTATTATCAGTCCAAAACCCATAATTTTTGGATAGCCAAGCAGAGGGTTATACCTGATTGTTTAGGGTCAACAAAATCTGTCTTAGTCAAACACCCTTGCTATCTTATCTTTACGGGTGTAACTCTTGGTGAATACCAGGTCAGGATTAGGAGTTGATCAACCAGTAGTGAATCATCCAGGAAGAGCACCCCAGCAAGCACAAATGGATCCCGCTATGCAGCAATTCCTGTAGGCACAAACCCAGCTTCTTCGGAACCTGACCAACACCATGATGAACCTGCAAGGCCAGGTCAACAATCCACTGGTGCAGCAGCCGGCGCCTCGTAACAAGCACCGGGAGTTTGTGAGTCACCATCCCCCCGTGTTCACTCATGTCGCTGATCCGCTTGAAGCCGAGGATTGGCTGAAGACAGTGCTGAAGATGCTCACTACCTGTCAGTGTGATGACAGAGAGAAGGCCATGTATGCTGCAGGATGACTTCAGGGGTCTGCATCTGCTTGGTGGGATGCGTATACTGCCGCTCATGCCGCCCCAGACACTATCACCTAGGACGAGTTCACCACCAACTTCTGGAGCCATCACATACCCTCTAGAGTCATGAAGATCAAGAAGGAGTTCCTTTCTCTGAAGCAGAGAGGAATGTCAGTGGCTGAGTACAGAGACAAGTTCACTGAGTTGTCTCGCTATGAAGCTGAGGAGGTTGCACAAGATAGTAAGAAGCAGGAGCTGTTTCTGGATGGGTTAGCTGGTTCGCTGCAGTACCAGCTGATGTCTTATCCTTTTCCCATCTTTCAGTAGTTAGTTGATGCTGCCATCCGCTTGGAGCACAAATGCAAGGAGCTTAGGGAGCTGAAGAGGAAGGCCACCAGCTCTGGGCAGTTTGGGAGTGCGTCTCGCCCGCGCTTCAACCCACCGCAGAACACCCTGTTCCGCTTTGGAGGACCGGGTGGAAACTTCGGGCAGCAGCAGATAACGTCCCGCTCGGCCAGCTTCCAGCAGCCCCGCGCCGCAGGTTCGGTGTCCCTGTCCCTCAGACTCCACGCCCAGCTTCCCAGCAGAGTCAGCAGAGGGCTCCAGTTGGCACACCTGTGAGGTCCGTGGCACCTCCTAATCCCGCGACCATTACTGCTTCAAGTGCGGAGAGCTTGGTCAATATGCCAACGCTTGCCCAAAGAGGAACCCTCCCCACACTCCAGTATGGAACCAGCAGATGCCGTAGATGAGGAACGGGAATCAGACCCCGCAGACCAACAAGGGACAACAGAGCTATGCATGAGGCAAGGCGATGCATGTTGATGCTGAAGTCGCCAAGGAGAACCCAGAGTAGTGCTCGGTATGATTCTAGTAAACTCCACTCCTGCCTCAGTTTTATTTGATTCAGGAGCATCCCATTCCTTCATTACATCTCAGTTCGTAGCTCAACATAATATACCCATCAGTCCCATGACTCGCCACATGTTAGTTACCTCACCTAGGGGGAATTGAAAGCCATATATAAATGTGACAACATCAGTCTCAAGATTTTGGGTAGAGATTTCTGTGCCAGTCTTATAATCCTGGATTTGAAGGGGATTGATATGATACTGGGAATGGGATGGTTGACCGCGTGTGATGTGGTGATATAGTGTGCTAAGAGATTAGTCCTTCTTACTAGTCCAGCTGGTGAAAGGTTTGAGTTTGCAGCAGATCCCGCACCATCAACAGCCAGTGCCATGAATAAGCTCGATGGAACGGCCTTAGAAGACATAAGAGTGGTGTGCGATTACCCTGACGTGTTTCCTGAGGAGTTGCCAAGTATGCCTCCTGACCGAGATGTTGAATTCATTATTGATCTTTTGCCTGGTATTGCTCCTATCTCTAAGCGCCCATATAGAAGTTCTAGTGATCAGTTACAAGTACTTAAAGCTCAGATTAAAGAATTAATGGGTAAAGGGTTCATTCATGCTAGTTAATCACCTTGGGGAGCACCAGTTATCTTTGTGGGTAAGAAGGATGGCACACAGCGGATGTGTGTTGATTACATGTCTCTTAATGATGTTACCATCAAGAACAAGTATCCCTTGCCCCATATCAAGGACTTGTTTGATCAGATGAGAGGAGCCAAGGTATTTTCTAAGATCGATCTGCGATCCGGTTATCATCAGATGAAGATCAGACCTTCGGATATTCCTAAGACAGCTTTTACCACTAGGTACGAACTTTATGAGTACACGGTTATGTCCTTTGGGTTGACCAATGCACCTGCCTACTTCATGTACCTGATGAACAAGATCTTGATGGAGTATCTCGACAAGTTTGTTGTGGTGTTCATTGATGACATCTTGATCTACTCCAAGAACGAGGAAGAGCATGAGGAGCATTTAAGGCTTGTGTTGCAGAAGCTGAGAGAGCATGAATTATACGCATACTTCAGCAAGTGTGAGTTCTGGCTCAAGGAAGTGTCCTTTCTGGGTCATATCATCACCAACGGAGGTATTGCGGTAGATCCGAGCAAGGTCAGTGATGTGTTGAAGTGGGAACCCCCTCGTACGGTGTCTGAGTCCAGGAGTTTCCTAGGACTCGCGGGTTACTACCGTCGATTCATTGAGGGATTATCTAGGATTGTGAAGCCTCTCACCACACTGCTTGAGAAGGATAGAGAGTTCAAGTGGACCAGTGCATGTCAGTCCAGTTTTGAAGAATTGAAGAAGCGGTTGACCACAACACCTATTCTAGTGATGCCAGATCTGCAAAAGAGCTTTGACATCTATTGTGATGCATCCTGACAGGGTCTGGGTTGTGTACTGATGCAGGAAGGTCACGTTATAGCCTACGCAAATCGCCAGTTGAGGAAGCATGATTTGAACTATCCTACGCACGACCTTGAGCTAGCAGCAGTGGTTCATGCATTACAGATTTGGAGGCACTATGTTATGGGAACTAAGTGCCAGATATACACTGATCATAAGGGTTTGAAATACATCTTCACTCAGAAGGATCTCAATCTGAGACATCGCCGTTGGTTAGAGTTGATCAAGGACTATGATCTGGAGATTCACTATCACCCTGGTAAAGCGAATCTGGTCGCTGATGCCTTGAGTCGGAAGGTCCATACTAACATGGCTATAGTTTTCCAGATTCCTAATAAGTTGGTAAAAGAGTTCGAAAGGCTCAACTTGAAGGTGGTTGAACATGCAGAGGGAGTGACCTTGAAAGTGCAGTCCACTCTGGAGCAGGAGATACGCAAGTGACAGTTACATGATGCTGGAATACAGAAAATCAAGGAGAGTATGAAACAGGGAGAAGCCCCAGATTTCACAGAGGATGAACAAGGTACTGTGTGGTTTAAGAACCGGTTATGTGTGCCAGAAACAGGAGACCTCAGAGAGACTATCTTGAGAGAAGCTCACGACTCAGCTTACTCTATCCATCCGGGCAGTACTAAGATGTACCAGGATCTAAAGCAGAGGTATTGGTGGTACGGTATGAAAAGGGATGTGGCCGCACATGTGGCTTTGTGCGACACTTGCCATCGGGTTAAGGGTCAACATCAGAGGCCCGCTATTTTGCTTCGACCGTTGAAGGTGCCTGAGTGGAAGTGGGAAGAGATTGGAATGGATTTCATAGTGGGTTTACCCCGAACCCGAGATGGTTATGATTCAATTTGGGTCATTGTGGATCGTTTGACCAAGGTAGCTCACTTCATTCCGGTGAGAACCACATATACAGGAGCTAAGCTGGCAGAGCTGTACATGTCTAGGATTGTGTATCTGCATGGTGTACCAAAGAAGATCATGTGGGACAGAGGTACTCAGTTCACTTCTTGATTCTAGGGGAAGTTTCATGAGTCTCTGGATACCAAGTTGAATTTCAGCTCTGCTTATCATCCACAGACAAATGGACAGACAGAGAGGACCAATCAGATCCTAGAGGACATGCTGAGAGCATGTGCACTTAAGCCTGGTGGTAGTTGGGATAAGAGCTTGCCGTACGCTGAGTTCTCTTATAACAACAGCTACCAAGCTAGTCTCACCCTTTGAGGCTTTGTATGGAAGAAAGTGTAGAACTCCGTTGTACTGGAGTGAGACAGGCGAAAGGAGTTGTTTGGGAAAAACATTATCAGAGAGGCAGAGAAGCAGGTTCAGATTATCCGGGAAAACTTGAGGATTGCTCAGTCTAGACAGAAAAGTTATGCAGATGGTAAAAGGAGAGACGTGGTCTTTCAGGAAGGTGATTATGTGTACCTAAAGGTGTCACCTATCAGAGGTTTGTGTCGATTCAAAGTTAGAGGGAAGTTGTCACCTCGGTTTATCGGACCTTTTAAGATCCTTGAGAGAGTGGGAGAAGTGGCTTACAGGTTGGAGTTGCCAGTCCAGTTAGCTGATGTGCATGATGTGTTCCATATCTCTCAGTTGAAGAAGGGTTTTGGTCCTCATGACAAGGAGCCGCTACCCTTGGACGATCTAAATGTTAAAGAGGATCTCACTATTGTTGAACACCCTATCCGGATATTGGAAACTATGACAAGGATCACCAGAAATAGTGTGATCAAGATGTGCAAAGTACAGCGAAGTAATCATGCAGAGGATGAGGTGACATGGGAAAGAGAAGATGAGCTGAAGGTAGAGTTTCCAGATCTTTTTCCGAATCTATCCGAATCTCGAGGACGAGATTCTTCTTAAGGGGGCTGGATTTGTAACACCCTAATTTTGCTAAATTTGGTTTTTATTAAAATTGGCTAGAAACCACTTTAATTTCTCTTAAGGAATATAAGGAGGTTTTATTTTCTTCTAGGCATTTAAAACTTTTCTAAAATAAAATTAATGAATAATAGGAATTAATTGTGGCATTCATGCTGATGCATTGTGTTGATTGTTGGAATTCAAATTCAAAAGTTTGAATTCTATTGATTTGAATCCTTTCCTAATACCCAAACCTTTTATTACCTAACCTATCTACCCTACCCTTTTTGGCCCAGCAGCCCGCAGCAGCAGTAGCCGCGGCCTAGCTAGCCCGCGCAAGCCAGCCACGTTTCAATTCGCAGCGGCCCAGCTGGTGTCCGGCGAGCTGCAACCCAACTTCCCGCGCGCCATAACCCAGCAGCCGAGTGGCCCAACCGGCCCAGAACACCGCCGCCAGCCCGCTCCGTTTCCCTCCCTCGCCGTTGTCACTGCCAGTGGGGCTCGCCTGTCATCTTCGTCCCCGATGCGTGACCCGGCCGGACTCGAGGCCAAGTCGAGCACCGCTGCCGAGTCCAACTCGCACGCGCGTGCTGTCCTTGGCCCGCACGTCGAGGGCAGGACCTCTCTGGGCTATTTAAGTCATGTGCCGCCCTAGCATAATCCCACCCGAGCCGCCTTTGCCTGCCCCGTGCGCTGCTGGAAACCCTAGCCGCCGCCGCCGTCGATTCCCCACCTCCGCCACTGCCTCGTCGCCGCGAAGCCGTCCAAGACCTGCGCCCGGAGGTGAGCTGCACGCGTGCGCCGTTTGTTGTCAAGCCCGTGCACCGTGGCGCCCTAGCGACCTCGCCGAGTACCCGAGCCGCACCGCCGTGTTGTCGAGCCCATGCACCGTGGCACGGTTTGGTGACTATTTTTTATTTATTCTTATTGTATGCTTTTATGTGATGATTGTGGACCGTAGAGAGCGAAGTGTTTGAAGAATTTGAAGATCAAGACGCGCCGGAGTTTGAGCAGCCGAGTTTTGTTGAAGGCAAGTCTTCCTTGGTGCATGCCCACTTGTCCTACATAACATGCATTTAAATTCACTGTATTTACTTTTCTTGGTTGCATTAATTTGATGGGAACCTATTAAGGATCATGCCTAGTCTATTACTACCTTCACCTTGTCACCGGGTTTATTAAATTAATATTGTTGGTAGTTATGGCTTAGCATGCTCAACTGGGATTGGTATTAATCAAACTTGGATACTTTTATATTCTATGTTCCGTTTATGTTTGTTACTTTACAAGACCACTTTAACATGAGTAATCGGAACATGGAGAACCACCTAGGAAAATAGTACAACCACAAGAACTAATGGGCAATGGTCTTGGCTGAATAATTAGGAACTTTAGCTTGGGGTGGTCTTACCTGACAAGGACAAGGCATCGGCGGTACTGTGGGGTATGGACTCGCTCTAGCAGGGGGTTGGGGTGAGTTATTCTTTTTAGGGTGTGGTATTGACCTGCTAGGGGACTTTATACCTTGCTAACTAATCCAGACCTTGTGGGTCATAACTTGCTAGGGAACCTTTGTAAAGGCCATGTAGCGGCCCTATGTCGGTGTTTTGGACCGGCAACCTACTACGGGAGTACCCGAAGTAGATGAATGTGACTCGCCGAGATCGGTAACTCGAAGGAAGAGGCACGCGACACACAATTTAGACAGGTTCGGGCCGCGAGGACCAAATCTCGATCTCTAGAATCGCTCCACGGACTTGAACAAGACTTTGGGGATATGGGGAGCACCTCATGAGAGTCCATAGCCAAGTTTAATCCCACCAAATCTCGTCCAAAAAGGAATCGAAGAAACCCGCCAGCTTTTAACCCAGAACTCAAGAAACCCCAAATTCGAGCAACTTTTCTCACGGATTTGGGAGGGGGAATCACGGCCCAAAGAACCACGAAGGGTTCCCACAAATTTCCCCAGGATCACCGAAGAGAAAAGCCCCAAAAACACTCGAAGAAATGCGGAAGAGGGCTCCAAGAAAATCACCGCCAAAAACAATAGGGTAAAACACATCCAAACCTTGAGGAATCACGGCAGAATCATCCATACATGAAACAAGGATTCGTACGAGGTCTAGCAAGCCGCCCGATCATCCATCCCCTCTCTGCAAGATCTCTCCGTGGCTCTCTTGCTAGTCCTAAGGAAAACCTAGAGAAAATAGGTGGAAAAATAGGAAAACTAATGAGCTGAGGTTCCAAGTTGGTACCATCCTCTCACCTCTTGGGTTATATAGGCGACAACGAATGTCTAAAATGCCCCTCTCTGCCTAACTAGGGATACAAGCCCCTCAAGGGCGGATTTGGAATTCTTGATGCCTTCACCATCGGACGGATGCCGGCGACCGCACCACTGCGTAGCAAGCGCAAGCCATGCGATCTGAGCGCGTGTCCTGCGCTTCGGTCGGTGCGTCGTAGCACCGCGGTCGGACCGGTGCTCCTCACAGTCGGACGGTCCCAAGTCGGAGGCCGGTCGGACCCAGAGTCGGAGCCCAGGTGCAGTCTTCTTTGCACACTCCATCTTCGATTCTCCGGTCTTGGCTTTGTGGATCAACCAAGGAACCCGGTGGTTTTACGGTGAACCACGAAAACCCGCAACGAACTCGGTGTAGCCTCAGCCAATCTCCACTCATGACTTGGCTCCCACGTAGTCTGAAGCTCGACCTTGGTTTTGAGGCTCAACCAGAGAGCCGTCCACGACTTCATCTTCTTTGTTCATGCCACCATGCGGCCCGCACTTGACCCCGGCCCGCAAGGTCCCTCGAACGAAGCCCACTTGTCTTCTCCACACTGAGCCTCACCGGCGGCGACGACCTTTCGCGCTTGTTCTTCACGCACCAACACGAGTCAAGCCGCAGCACCGCACACCCAATGCCCAGCCAAGAATCGGTCCACACAACGTTGTCAATCACTCATCACACAAGGAAGCGACCATCCTGCGGTCCTCGAACCACACATGGTCCTCAATCACACACCTCGTCGTCGGAATCGGTCGAGTCGCAAAGCTCCCGGCCGCTCAGGTTCTTGGACGACTTCTTGCTCTTGCGACGATCACCTTCATCACTCACTACGCTCGAGCTCAAGGTGGAGTACGCGGAAGCTGGGTCGGCGTCACTCGCTCCAACCATCGCTCGGGCCTTGCCTCGGCTCTCCTTCTTCCTCGATCGTCGCTCGTCCTTGTACTTGTTCTTGTGCTTGCTCTTGTGGTTGCGCCTCGAACGGTACTTACCGTCCATCCTCAGCTTGTGCTTTTAACCGTCCCTGTTCTCGGCCTTCTTCGGGCAGTCGGCGACGAAGTGTCTCGGCTTGCCGCACGGAAGCATGTTCTCGTGTTCCTCCTTATGTTCACGATAGTTCTTGTACGACCTCTCGGAACCGCCTCGTCGGGAGCGCCGGCTCGTCCTCTCCAAACTCGTCGAACTCCTCATCGCGTAGACAACAAGGAGAAAGAGAACATCACGAGTGGATGGGTTAGAGTTAGCCTTTCCTTTGGAACCCACCGCGAGGGCGAGACTATGGGAGTCGGTCGGACCCTCGAAGGCTTGGCCGGTCCATGCCCCTATCTCTCCCGGTGACTTGAGCTTGAACGGCTCGTTCACGGTCAGTGTCATACTTCTGCGGCTCCATAATGGCCTCGAACTTTCCACCCCATATCGTACGATCCAAAAAGTGTAAGAGCTTGACCGTATCATGATCATCATACGGGAGCACGTCCACATTTGCCCTCATGTTATTCGCAACCACGAGTGAACCTGCGAAACAAGGCATCGATGGACTCCTTAGGGGGAGATGAGTGAAGTTCTTGTACTCTCACGGTAGGTCGCATACATCCAGGTGCACAGACACAGGCATTCCCAGCTTATGAGCCTCCTTCAACACCGTCCAAATTCTACAAGCCAAGTGCTCGGTGTGCACCCGATCGAACTCGAGGCTAAAACAAAGCACGAAATCAGTAGTCGACTTCCTTATTGTTGGCGTCGAATGCAATCCCTCGATCTGGAGCGAGGAAGTCCATCAGTTGGACATAGCACAGCCCTTATTGACATCCCAAAGGATCGACCCTTTTACGTGGAGAAACGCACCCATCAGCTTACTCCACATACGGCGGATTCTTGCCATCGAAGTGTGGAGGACCCGAACCCCGTTCTGCGAGTACGCCATCCTTGGATCTTGGAGCGGTTAGAGTCGGCAAAGACCGGCTTCGGCTGCGATACCACTTGAAGGACCGATACGGCGAGCCGAGAGAGGGGGGAGTGAATGAGGCCGATAAAAAATTCTTCTCGAAGCGGATGAGACCTCTTACAAGATGAACATAGCTTCCAATACAAGTCTCAGACTCACTACCCAAGTTGGCCAAGCCCACGTAGACATTGTAGTGCCCTTTGGACCTAGGGAACCAACACACAACCTTCCGCCCAGCACGGCGGAAAACCAAACCTCGAGTCTATAGACCCACACCGGTCAATAGGTGAGCACCACCGTGTCGAGACCACTCCTATTTGGTGAAGCGAGCAACTTTCACTAAGTGGCTCTACACGATCGGGCCGGTGAGACACACCGATGGACCGATTACGGCACAGAAAGCCCCAAGGCACCAAAGAGGCCAGCAGGCCACCAAAGCTGACCCAAACTCGAAACGGCGGCACCACAAGACAACGGCGAACACACCGGACGTTCACAGAAAAATCCCACGAGGGTTGCCTTGGTCGGTAGGTCAAGATCACCCAGGAGTCGAGGCCGGTGTAGCACAGGCGGCTCGGGATGATCGGCACCCGCGGGTCAACTCCGCCAAATCCAAAACTCGATCTCGGAATCGCTCCACGGACTTGAACAAGACTTTGGGGATATTAGGAACACCTCCCTTGAGGAGTCCATAACCAAGTTTAATCCCACCAAAACTCATCCAAAGAGGAGGAACCAAGGAAATCCCGCCAAGAGCACTTCCAACCCAAGAACTCAGAAACCCTAAAATCGAGCACCTTTACTCACGGATTTGGGGAGGGGAATCACGGCCCAAAGAACCACGAAGGTTCCCACAAATTTCCCTATCAAATCCCCCGAGAAAGGTTACGAAAACAACCCAAAGAAATCACCAAGAGAGGCTCCGAAAATCACCACCAAGAACAACGGGGAAAACACATCCAAACCTTGAGGAACCACGCCGAATCATCTATACATGAAACTAAGGTTCATACAAGGTGTTACAACAAGCCGCAGATCATCCATCCCTCTCAACAAGATCTCTCCATGAGCTCTCTTGCTAGTCCAATGGAAAACCTAAGGAAAATAGGAAGGAAAATGGGAAAACAAATGAGCTAGGGTTCAAGAGTTGGCTGCCATCCTCTCACCTCTTGGGTTATATGGAGGCAACGAATGTCTAAAATGCCCTTTCCTAATAACTAGGGATACCGGCCCCTCATGAGGCGGATTTGGAAGTCTTCATGTCTTCACCATCGGACGGATGCCGTGGCCAGCACCTGCGTAGCCTCGACGCAAGCCATGCGATCCCGACGCGTGTCGTACGCCGAAGTCTCGGTTTGCGTCGTCGCCGTCGGTCGGCCGGTGCTCCTCACCGGTCGGGCGCGGTACGGCCGGTCGAGCCTTGCCGGTCGGCCGTGCAGCCTTCTTTGCGGCCACCGTCTTCGGTTCTTCGGTCTTGGCTTTGTGGATCAACCAAGGAACCGGTGGTTTACGGTGAACCACGGAAACCCGCGAACTCGGTGTAACTCATGATCTCCACTCATGACTTGGCTCCCACGTAGTCCGGCTCGGCCTTGGTTTGAGGCTCAACAAAAAAACCGTCCATGACTTCATCTTGCTTGTTCATGCCACCATGGGGCCCGCACTTGACCCCGGCGGCACGGGTCCCTCGAGCAGAAGCCTACTTGTCTTCTCCACACACAGGCCTCCGCAGGCGACGACCTTTCGCGCTTGTTTCTTCCACTGCACCAACACTAGTCAAACCAAAACCTGCACACCCTTTCGTTCCCAGTTACGTATTGCTACGCGATTTCGCGGCGGCCACGTTCATGGGCATTTGCGAAGGGTACACAGGGATCCCGGTGAATTGGGATCTGCGGGGTGCACCTCTTCCGTGCGGAGTTGTTCCTCGGCCGACGACGGAGCAAGGACCCACCGCGCGGTGCGCGCCGGGCGTGATGTCGCTCGCCGTGTGGATGCGGTACGAGGGCGACTACATCCCTTGTACCATGACGACCAACAACACCTCGGGAGCGGGGGTGGTTCTGCCTTCGCAGCGCCGAGGCCCGGCCTCCCCCTACACCGGTACTGGTGCTCGGGAGAAGCCCAACTCCTGGGGCCACGGGGTGTCCACGGTCCGGCATCGGAGGCGGGTTCGGACTCGCTCTGGCCGCGGCGAAGAACACGGCGACACGGGCTGACCGCGGCAGCCGTCCTCGCCTTCCTCCACCACCGGCGGATCGTGCCTACGATGGAGAGGCCGCTGCGCATCTTCAAGATGACGGAGGAGGCGGACCCCGTCGCGGCGGCGAGGTCGCGGATGCTCCCGCCCCCCTCGGGCGGGGTATGCGCTCACACGGCGCGCGGAGCGCGCGGACACTCGTATCTTGCGCCAAGACCGGTCCTCGTGGGACCTCGAGATGCTCCCCGGCCGACCCGGTAAGTAGGATTCTTAGCCTGTTTTTGATCTTGATGATGCTCCTGGTTCCGACGCTTCTCGACGTTCTCGCCTGCCGGATGGTGAGCACGAGCGCCCGCGAAATCCGTTCCCCCCACCCCGACTCCCCGCGCGCTCGGTCGGGCGGTGCGGCCAACGGGAGCGGGGCGGCGGCGTGCAAAGGGAGCGCGCAAGGCGGCACGCGAGCGCGCGGCCGGCGGTGAGGAGTACGGCGGGGCGCGGCGGCGGGGGCTCTCCTCTGCGGGGACCGAGGAGTATTCGTCCTCGAAGGAGGATGAGGAGGGGAAGAAAGCCGGGGGCGGGGGCCCTTCGACGGGTGGGGCTGCGCCCCGGTCGCCGAGCCGACTCGGCGGCAAGGGCGGCATCGCACGGGGCGGGCGCGGCGGCGCCCGCCGCCGGGCAATCAGCAACGGGGAGCGGCGCGGACGCGGAGGTGCCGGCGCGCGCCGGGGAGCGCGCGCGCGGCAAGCGCGCCGCGCGCGGGGCGGGGGCCCCGCGCGCACGGGCCCGAAATGTCGGGAGCGCGGCGGCGGGGCGCGCGGCCGCGCCGTGCCACGCGAGGGCCTCGAGGAAGAGAAGCGCGCCTTCTCCTCTTCGAGGTAAGGGCTTGCCCTTCTGCGGGGTTTGGTTTTGGCGACCGGGCGTTCGATTTTTGGTTTGTGCTTATGAAGGGTGGTGCCGACCGTGCCTCCCCTCACACCGGCCAAGGTGCGAGGGCGGACGCGTCCGTTCCCCCCCCGGCGGCACTCGTCGAGGGCGCCGCGGGGCGGGGGCGGCGGCGGCCGCGGCGGCGGCGAGCTCGCGGGGGCGCCGGCGCCGAGGGACTCGAGGCCTCGGCGGCGGATCGGCCGTCGCGGCGCAGCGGTGGTCGTCGAGGAGCGGCGTGCGCGGTCGTGGCGGAGGCGCGCTTGCGGCGGCGCCGTGGTAGGCGCGGCCGCGGTGGCGGCCACGGTGGAGGCCACGGTGGAGGGCGCAACGCGGCGCGGCCGCGGCGGAGGCGCGGCTGCGCGGCGGTGGGCGGGGAGGGCGGTCGGGCGCCGTGGTCGCGGGGACGCGGCCGGAAGCGGTGGCCGCGGCGCCGCGTCGGGGGCCCACGGCTCACGGAGGGCGGCGGGGGCGTCGACGGAGCGGACGCGAGGGCCGGCACCCCGGCGGCTCGGGCGGTGGTGGTGGAGATCCCGGACGACGATTCCCCGCCGCCGGGGTGGGACCGGTGGGCGAGCTTCCCCACGCCTTCCCCCCGAGTCCCGGGGGAGGGGGCCCTCGTAAGGGGCGCGTGAGGCCACGAGGTGGCGGGGGCCGGGGCGCGGTGCGGGCCTCGTCTTCCGCGGCGGCCACTCCGCCCCGGAGGATGGGGATCGGCGGCGGCCCGCCGCGTTCGCCGACGCCCGGGGGGAGGCGAGGAGGGCGTGGTGGGAGCTCCGCAGCCATCGGTGCCGCGCTCGACGGGCGTTGCCACGGCGAGGATCCACGGCGGCCCCACGTGGGCGTCTTCCGGGTCGGGGTGTCGTTGCTTGCTTCTTTTTTTTCTTCTCGTTTATTTGCGCTTATCCTTGTAGCATGATGCTCACGGTTTTGACTTGTGGGTGACGGGAGCTCGGCGCGCCGCCCTTAACAAGTACGGCACCTTTGACCAGGTGACGGCAAGGCTCCCACCGGCTCGGGGAGCGGTGCGGCGCCTTCGACGCGCTCGCCGGCCGCCCTCGGGACCCGGACGGTGGGCGTCGTGCCGGGCCATGGCCTGCGCCGATCAACTCGATGAGAGCGCGAGCGAGGGCCCGGCCCGCATCCCTCTGGCCGCGAGCGGGTGCGCACGACCCTCATCGGCGGGATGAGGGCGCAGGCTAGCGGCGCGCTTGGATGCGGATAAGATGCGCACCCGGCGGCCAGGCGGGAGGGCGGAGGTGGTCGGCGTCCGTCGGCGCCGGTCGAGGAGCGAGGCGCGCGCGCGCTCGGCCCGAAGGCCAGAGGAGGGCGGCCGACGACTTGAGGGACGCCCTCGACGCCAAGGTCGTGGCGCTCGCCGCCGCGAGGACCGGCTCTGCAAGAGCGTACGCGCGCCAAGGGGCGAGGGGCGGCTCCGGCGGGGAGTAGTATTGCTCTTGCGGCCGCTCGAGCGGCCCCGAAGCGGGGGCGCGTCGCTCGCGAGGGCGGCGCGGTGTCGGCCATCTGGAGGGGCCGGAACACCGAGTTCTCCAAGCTCGAGCGGGCGATGGTGCTCGGCATCACGAGCGCAAGCCGAGAGGCGGCCCTCTAGGAGCAAGGCGAGACCGTCGGGGGCCTCGGACGGGCGGTCGAGGCGAGAGCGCCGGCGCCTTCGAGGTGGAGAGGAAGCAGAGTCGAAGGTAGCCGGCGCTCGACTCTGTCTTGCTGGTTTTTCCTTAAGGGGTTCGCACCCCTTTCGATTTCTTTCTCGTGCGGTGACTCCGAGGCTTGCGCACCGCGTTGGGGCACGCGGCGGGCGGGCGGGAGCCTTCACCCGGACCTCCTACAACTCCTCCGGCCGGGGGCTGGCGGGAGTTGCACCTTGCGGCCCTCGAGACCTCGGGGGCCGTGGAGGAGGGCGAGGCGCAAGCGGTGCTCGGCGGCCGGCCCGCTGCGCGCCCTTGGCGACCACGTCCTTTGGGCGCATGCGCCGGGGCGCCGCATCTTGGCGTCCACAAGGCCCAAGGGGTGGTGCGGTCCCACTACGAGGTCAACTTCGAGAGAGGCGGCGGAGGGCTATGTCGTCCCTGGGGTGTCGAGGACGAGTTGGCGATGGAGCGCGTGGATGCGCTCGCCGCCGCGCGCCGGCGGGACGGCCGCGGGGAGGCCTTCGGTTCCTCTTCCCGGATGCTGCTGATGCCGCCGCTCCTCCCGCCTGAAGACAGCTGGGCGCTAGGCCCTTTTTTGTTTATGTATCGGTACGCTGGTCGTGCGGCCTTGTAAATTAACAGATTACTTTTTCCATAAACATTTGTCAATGTGAAGTGATGTCTTTTGTTTATTGTGCTTTTTATTTCTCCTTCCTGAGTAGATTCTACTTAGGGGAGTTCGATTTTCGCGGGTGGCCTGCTGGGTTGAAGGCGAGAAAGAAGGGCCGTATCCTCGCGGAGGCGTAGGCTATCTCTGGCTCGCGCGCTCCTTCCGCTAGGCTGCCTGCGCCCTGTTCGAATCTTAGCTCGAGGCCGAAGTAGAAAACAAACTTAGCGCGCGTGAGTTGTTTCGTTTTCGCGCGAAAATGGGACCATTTTGGGGGATGCCCCCCGCAGTAGCCCCTGGGGGTAACTTGGGTTTCAGGGGAAAGCCGAGTTGCCCTTTTCATTAAACTTATGATGTTTACATTATTTGTCCTAGCGGGGTCTTGGTTTTCGTGGTTTTACAACAAACAAAACTTGGAAATCCTAGCTAGGGATAAAAGCGACGTAGCTGTTGGATGTTCCAAGCGTTGGCGAGTTCTTCGCCGTCCTCGTTGGCCAGCTTGTACGTGCCGGGCTTGAGCACTTCACCACGACGTAGGGTCCCTCCCACGGAGGTGATAGCTTGTGGCGTCCTCGGTTGTCCTGGGGTAGCCTTAGGACCAAATCCCCTTCCAGCGAAGTCCCGCGGCGTATCTTGCGTGCTTGGTAGCGCACGAGGGAGCGGTGATACCTTGCGGAGTGCATCAAGGCCACGAGGCACGCTTCGTCTGGGCGGTCCGGTGAGTCCTCGCGGGCTCGGCGGTTGGCGTCCTCGTCGTAGCCTCGAACCACAGGCGACCGTATTCTAGGTCCGTGGGGAGGGACGACCTCCGCACCATGGACTGGAAAGAACGGGGGTGAACCCGGTGGCTCCTGCTCGGGGGTGGTCCTTGGGCTCCACACGACCGCGGTAACTCTTGGAGCCATTTCCGAGCCAGATTTATTCGGGTGGTCAAAGATTCAGGCTTAAGGCACTGTGGGATCATGCCGTTGGCACGCTCTACTTGGCCGTTAGTTTGTGGGTGTGCCACAGTGCCCAATCCACACGGACGTGGAACTTGTCGGAGAACTCCAAGAACTTCACCGCCGTGAATTGGGACCCGTTGTCGGTGATAATGGAGTTTGGCACTCCAAAGCGATGGATGATGTCAGTGAAAAACGTCACGGCTTGCTGCGCACGAGGTTCGTAATGGGGCGCACTTCTACCCACTTGGAAAACTTGTCGATTGTGACTAACAAGTGGGTGAAGCCCCCGGGCGCCTTCCGCGGGGGCCCGGGCGATGTCCGGCCCCACACAGCGAACGACCATGTTATGGGGATGGTCTGCAGGACATGAGCGGGAAGGTTGGACTTGCTGGCGTAAAACTGGCACCCCTCACAGGTGCATACGATCTCGCTGGCGTCCGCGACCGCGGTAGGCCAGTAAAAGCCTTGGCGGAAAGCATTGCCAACGAGGGTACAAGGCGCGGCGTGATGGCCACAGATTCCCGTGTGGATGTCCCGCAAGAGCTGGCGCAAGATGCCGGAGGCGGCGCGCTTGTACAGCTCGCCGTCGACGAGGGCAAAGGACTTGGCCATCCTGGCGATGCGCCTGGCCTCGGTCCGGTTCGAGGGGAGTTCCCCTCGAGCCATCCAGGCAACATACTTGTCGCGCCAGTCAGCCTTGACGGGGGCTGGCTCGATATCCATCACGTTGGCCCCGTAGGAGCCATACCCCTCGAGGAGGGAGAGCACGTACGCCTCATTCGAGGGGTCCTCGTCCATGGGCTCCGCGCCTGCTGGATTCGATGGAGGGCTGGGCGACGTCACGGGCAAAAACGTTCGGAGGGATGGTGATCCGCCCGGACGCGATCTTAGCCAGCTCGTCCGCCTCTTCGTTGTACCGGCGGGTCACGTGATTGAGCTCGATGCCATAGAACTTGTCCTCGATGGCTCGCACGGCCTTGCAATACGCTTCCATCTTATCATCGTGGCAGCTCGCATTCTTCATGATTTGGCCAATCACGAGCTGCGAATCCCCCCGCACGTCGAGGCGCTTGACGCCTATCTCGATGGCGATCTTGAGGCCGCAAAGGAGGGCCTCGTACTCAGCCATGTTGTTTGACGCGGGGAAGTGGAGGCGCACGCGTACGCATGTGCTCCCAGGGGGTGACACGAAGAGCGGGGCCCGCACCCGCCCCTGTTTTCGTCCGCGGGGCTGTCCAAGATACGAGAGTCCGGCCTCTGCTTGGATGCGGCGGTGGCGGTGCTTGTCCGTCCATTCAGCGACGAAATCCGCCAGGATCTGGGACTTGATGGCCTTGCGCGGGGCGTAGGCAAGAGTCTCGCTCATCAGCTCCACGGACCATTTGGCGATCCTGCCTGCCGCGTCAGGATTGTGGATGATCTCCCCTAGCGGGAAGGAGGAGACCATCGTGACGGGGTGGGCCTCGAAGTAATGGCGGAGCTTGCGCCGCGCGAGGACCACCGCATACGGCGGCTCGGACACGAGGGTAGCGCGTCTTGGTGTCGGACAAGACGGCTCGACATAATAGACCGGCCCGGGCCCGGCGGGGGCGTGCCCTCCCTCTGCACGTTCCACCACGATAACGGCGCTGACCGCCTGGGTGGTTGCGGCCACGTAGAGCTGCAGGGGTTCGCCGTCCTGCGGCGGCGTGAGGATTGGGGCGTGGGTTAAAGATGCCTTCAGCTTGTCGAGCACATCCCGGGCCTCGGCGGTCCAGGAGAAGCGCTCGTGCTTCTTGAGGAGGCGATAGAGGGGCAGGCCCTTCTCGCCGAGCCGCGAGATAAAGCGGCTCAAGGCGGCAAGGCACCCCAACACCTTTTGCACCCCTTTGAGGTCCCGAATTGGACCCATTCGCTCGAGGGCCGCAACCTTCTCGGGGTTGGCCTCGATGCCCCTTTGAGAGACGATGTATCCTAGGAGCATGCCTCGCGGCACCCCAAAGACACATTTTTCGGGGTTTAGTTTGACCCCATTGGCCGTGGCGGCCGAACGCGATGCCAAGGTCGCCAGCGGAGTCGTCAGCCTTCTGGTTTTACGACGAAGTCGTCCACGTACGCCTCGACCGTTCGCCGGGTGTGATCTCCGAAAACATGCTGCATGCAGCGTTGATACATGGCGCCCGCGTTTCGGAGGCCAAACGGCATCGTGACATAACAAAACATCCCGAACGGCGTGATGAACGAAGTCGCGAGGCTGGTCGGACTCCTTCATCTTTATTTGATGATACCGGAGTAGGCATCAAGGAAGCAAAGCGACTCACACCCAGCCGTTGAATCAACAATTTGATCAATGTGTGGCAAAGGAAAAGGAACTTTAGGACATGCTTTATTGAGACTAGTGTAGTCTATACACATCCGCCATTTCCCGTTCTTTTTCTTTACAAGTACAGGGTTTGCTAGCCACGTTGGGTGGAACACTTCCTTGATGAATCCGGCCTCGAGAAGCTTCGCGGCTCCGCTCCGATCGCTCACCGCCGCTCCTCGTCGAAGCGGCGGAGCGGTCTGGCCGGGCCGGCGCGGGCATGGGGGCGAGGATGTCAAGGGAGTGCTCGGCGACTTCCCTCGGGATGCACGGCATGTCCAGGGGCTCCCACGCGAAGATGTCGGCGTTGGCGTGGAGGAAGTGGACGAGCACCACTTCCTATTTTGGATCGAGGGTGGAACTGACCCTCAACGCCTTGCCCTCGGGGGCAGCGGGGTCGAGGGGCACCTCCTTTGTCTGCTCCGCGGCCTCGAAGTTGCTGGTGTGCTTGGCGGTGGAGTCGAGGTCCTCATTGACCATCTTCTCCAAGGTGGTCACCAGCGCTTCATCCAGCGGCAGTGCTTCCGCATGCTCTACGCACTCGACGTCGCAGTCGAATGCGTGCTCGATGGACGAGCCCACGGTGATAAAGCAGTTTGGCCCCGGCATCTTCATCTTCAAGTAGGTGTAGTTGGGGACCGCCATGAACTTGGCGTAGCAGGGCCACCCAAGTATGGCGTGATAGGCGCCCCTGAACCCCACCACCTCGAAGGTGAGCGTTTCCTTGTGGAAATTCTTCGCGATCTTGGGGAACCAAACCGGCGGGGTCGATGCGCGAGGGGGCTGGACTCGCTTGCCGGGCGCGACGCCATGGAACGGCGTCGTCTTCGGCTGCGGCTGGTCCAACAGATCCCCGGCCAAGCGCGGCGGTATGCGCGTAGAGGATGTTGAGGCTGCTGCCCCCGTCCATCAAGACTTTTGACAACCGCGCGTTCCCAATGATCGGGTCGATCACCAGCGGGTACTAGCCCGGGTTGGGGATGCGGTTCGGATGGTCTTCCCGACTGAAGGTGATGGCGTCCTCCAACCAGTCGAGGAAGGAGGGAGGTGCCTTCTCTGCGGCGAGGACCTCGTGCCGCTCCCGCTTGCGTTGTCGGGTTGACATGTCGACGGTGGGTCCCCCAAAGATGAGGAACACATCCTCCACGGCGGGGAAGCCGCCGGCGTCGCCGTCTCCCCCGTCCTTCTTGGCCTCCGCGTCCTTTGCGGCGGCGCGGCCGTATAACTTCTTGAGCATGTCGCATTGCTCAAGGGTGTGGTTCACTGGGGTCTTGTGGTATGGACATGGCTTTTTCAGCATGTCATCAAACACCCCCGGACCTCGAGGGGTCGGTCGAGGGCCTCGTCGAGCCGGGTCAACAGCAAGGGCCTCGGCATCGTCGCCGTCGCGCCCACGCTCGCGCGCCTCGCGGCGCGGCTTCTTTCCTTTCTTGCCCCGCTTGTCCTTGGGTGGGGCTCCCCGGACTTGCTGCCCTCCGCGGGCGCATCGTGCGAGCGCTTGCCCTTCTTGCCGTCGAAGATCGCCCCCACGACCTCCTCTCTCGAGCCGGGGCGGGTGGCGATGTCGAACGGCTCGTTGGAGTCGCGGGCGGGCGGAGTCCCGGCTCTCGCACGAGGGTCCGGCACGTGGTGCCCTCGAGGAAGGCGTGCATGATCTCCGATTGCGCCACGCTTGGGAGCTCCGTACGGCGCTTGGAGAAGCGCCGTATGAAGTCCGTAGCGACTCGCCGGGCTTCCGGGTGCGGGGAGCGCGGGTCCCGGAATTCCCCGGGCGCACGTCGTGCCCACGGAAGTTACCCACGAACGTGCGGACCAGATCGTCCCAGTTGTGGATCTGGCTGGCGGGCAGGTGCTCGAGCCACGTCAGGGCTGAATCGCCGAGGTGTAGGGGCAGGTTGCGGATGATGACCTCGTCGCTGGTGGCCCCGCCCAGCTGGCACGCCAAGCGGTAGTCGTTGAGCCACACGCGGGGTCCGTCTCCCCGTTGTACTTGGCGATGGTCGAGGGCTAGCGGAAGCGTTGGGGGAAGGCCGCCGCACGGATCTCCCGGCTGAACACACGGGTCCCCGAGGGCTCCGGCGTTGGAGAGCGGTCTTCCTCGGCTGTCGTAGCATCCACCCTGCGGCTTCTCCTGCATGGACCGAGGGTTCGCCCCCCTGTGCAGCCCCGTCTCCTTGTGCTTCCCATCCTTGTTGGCGGATACGTGACGGCGAGAGCTTTCGGCCTGGCGGGACGGCCGCTTGTTCGATGAGGCACACTCCGCGGTGCGGTTCCGCGCCTCGGGGGTAGAGTGTGCGGCATCGCCGCCGGCGGTGTCGCGGCGACAATGAGCTTCGACTTGCCGTGGACGTCGCGGCATAGCCCGCGGCGGTGTCGCGGCATAGCCCCCGACGGTATTCCTCCGCTAGCTTGGCCTCGAGCTCGCGATCCTGGGCTAGCTGTGCGTTGACGTCGGCCCCAGCAGGGGTGCTCGGCCCCGCAGCTGGGCGCGGAGCAATGCCCGGGGCAGGTGTGACTTCCCCATCTCCATCGCCCACTGCGCCGGTAGCGATTGCTGGGTCGTTGGGGATGACGACGCAGCATTCCCGCGCAGGGTCGTAGTTCCCGGTGCTGGAGTCGTCGGAGCAGCCGAACCAGTAGTCCGTAGCGTCAAGAAAACGCCCTTGAACATGGCGGGTCCGGCACGCCGGGGAGGGGGGTCCCATTCCGCGTATCCATGGAGGTTGGCGGGTGGCAACGCGTCCAAGGGATCCCGGGGACGATTCGTCGCCCGGCCCGAGGCGCGGGATCCCCCGGCGACGAAGACGTGACGGCCGGGGGGGAACCTCGCGCATCGTGGTGTTGACGGCGGTGTTGTGGGGCTGTCGTGGCACCACGCGGACGCGGGGGGGGAAGCGCGGTCGGAGACCGTGCGTTGTCCCCACCGGGGCGGTGGCCGCCGTCGGCGGGCGCGCCGCGTTGGGAGGTGGTGCGCTCGGCTTGCCGTTGCTCGGACCACGCACGGCGCGAAGGCGGCGGCCGGAGCGGCGGCGGCGTTGTGTGCCGTCGACGGGCCCGCAGCATCTGCGCCCGCGGGCGTACGCGCCGTGGTGGTGCGTGCAGTGGGGACCGGAGCGGACCCGGCCTGGCGCCGCGCACGGAGCTCCTCACGGTTGGTGAGGCGCATCAGGTAGCCGTTCCCCGTGGCACGAAAGTTCGGGCCCCCGAGCCGGATTTCAAACCTCGCGGGGGAGGGGGTCCGAGCTGCCCATGCAGTAACGCGTACCGCGGTACTCAGTACGGATCACCATGGAGGGAGTTTGACGGTGGATTGACCTTATGCGCTCGATTGCCCACGGTGGGCGCCAACTGTCAGTGCGGAATGTGGTACCGACACTAACCAGTAATAAGCGCCGAGGTCTATCCCTCAATGGTCGATGCTAAGCAATCAGAGACACAGAGTTTTATCCTGGTTCCGGCCGAGGGGCCGTACCTCCAGCAGAGGTGTGCTCAAGGCACTATATTGCTCGACGCGGGGGTGCTCGTAGTGGGGCGGCTACAAGCAAGGCGGGAGAGGAAGCGTGGCTTCCAAGTCCCTAGTGGAGTGGCTGAAGATGTTGTGGGAGATTTGGTGAGCAAGTGTGCAGTGTCACCTGACTCGTGTTGTGTTATGTGCCTTATCTTCTTTCTCCGTCCCCTGCGGCAGGGAGGTTCGTCTTCCTTTTATAGGCCAAGGAGAGAGCGAATCACATGTATGCCGCGCTATTTAGCTACATGGGGAAGCGTGGTGCGCTATGCTGTAGAGTAGGCGGACGCCTGGACGGTACTTGCTGCGATCCGGCCATCATGGCGTATCTTGTACTCGAACAGTGGCGGCTTCGAGGGTAGAAGAGCAGCGGACGACCGTGATGTCTTCAGGCGGGCTCGAGGGAGTTGCTGACGTTGGTCTGTACAGGGTACAGTGGCAGGTAAGGCAGCGCCCCGTTCCCGCGTGCTCCACGGCGTTGGAGTTGTTACCACAGTGCCCGGCGTGGGTTTGTACTCGCGGAGGCGGCCACCGTGCCGATAACAGTGGCAGGGATGGCGCCCCGCCGGCCTAGCGCCTCCTCCTAACCTTGCAAGGTCAAAAGAAAGCAGATCGAGGGTGCGGCCGGCCCCCCTTCGAGGGCTTGGCGCGCTAGCCGTACCGGAGTAGGCGGCGCAGCGTCACGGGACTAGCGCCAGCCACGTCGCACAGTCCCCCACAGTGGCGGGGATGGGTTCCCTCCTGGGGAGTTGGTGCGGCGACGCGGGGCGCGAGCCCCGGGCGCATGATGGCGCCGCCCCGCCGTTGTCAGGGCATTAAATGCCCGTGTTCTGGAGCAGGCGCGCGCGTGCGGAGCGCCCTCGAGCGAGGGCGGGCCCCGTTCGAGGGCGGAGCGGACCCTCGAGCGAGGGCGGAGCCCGCTCGAGGTAGCGCACCCCCTCGAACGGGGCGGAGCCCGCCCGAGGAGGCGTGCACCCTCGAGTGAGGCGAAGCTTTGCCCCCGAGGGGGATCTTTGAGTGGGCCGCCTTGGTGGGCTGTTGGGGCCACCGCGGCGTGGGCCATGCCCTGCATGCTTAAGCGAGGCGTGTTTGGCTTTGGCTTGTTGCGGGTTTTAAGTGGGGATTTCCCAGTTGTTTAAGGGGACCCCTAGGGCTGTTCCCGACACTGGCGGTCTAGGGTCTCGAACTCCTCTCCCGAATAGTTCGGGCAGATGGTTATGCGGGCGATCTAAAACGCGAGGCGATCCAGAGATGTCTCTTGGTTTAGCTGGTGGCGGTGGGACGCAGCGAGAGGTCAATGAAACTTCTTGAGGACACAACACTGGCGTGCGGTGTGTTTGGAGTTCTCGTGGATAGGGCAGGGTTCGTCGAGATGACTCCTGCAGCTTCCACGATCTTGGGTCTTGGGTCCAGATTCGATCTGGATCTTGCATTTCATGTAGCGTGATGCCACATGAGCTGCGTTACGAAAGCCGAGAGGCATGCTGGGGGTTGATGAAGACATGCGAGGACGTTTGACGCGTTCGAAGATCTTGATCGTGTCGAAGAGCATGCCCTCAACACGATCGATCCCGGTGATCAGGTCACTAGGAGTGGGTGGGTGGGATTCAGATGACAGGTCCGTTTCGATCTGTTGGTCGGTAGAGACGGTGTTGCCTTCGATGACGATGCAGGCGGCTGGAGCGGAGGATTCCGTCGGCATCGAGCGGAAGTGGATGTCGACAGGACTGGCGAGGAAGTCCACCATGCTCTCCGGGAAGATGACGCCGTTGGTCCAAGCCATTGAGTTGCACGAAGAACCTTGACTCGACCTCTACACGGTGCGCCACGGGGGTGTTAATCTCAGTGGTTTAGTTGTTCGGTGGAGAGGAGTCTAAGGCTAATAACTCGAAGGTCGCACACGAGTACGCGAATCACAGAGAACACGACAAGTTTATACTGGTTCGGGCCTCCGAAAAGTAATACCCTACATCCAGTTGTCGGTTTAGATTGCTTGAGGATTGCGTATGAGTACAAGGGGTCGCCTCGTCCACTTTATATTGGCCAGCGGATGAGGTCGGTTCCCAGACTCCTGGTCGGTTACGACCAGGAGACCTAAGTCTATGTTACACATCTTTCCATATCCCGTCGATCTGCTTTGGGCGAAATCCACCGAGGTCTTGTCTTGTACGCCAAGTCTTGAGGTCGTGTGGGCTGCCAACAAGGTCGGTTGGGCCCACTGTCAGGTCGGTGGGTCTTCTAGTGGGCCGGACCCACTTGTCGGGGACGGCCGTGAGCCTGGTCGGTGGGGACCCAGGGGTACCCATGTCTCACAGTGCCCTGACTGTCACCGTGGTGCGGTCGACATTGTAAGTATTCATCCATTTGAGTAGATAGAGAGGGTTGTTATTTGCTGCTGACATGGTGTTTTGCGTGAGAAATCCACCGACTTGTCATGGGATGGTGTCGTGATGAGGACCCTTGTTGATGGTGGAGACCTCTGAATAGGGCCACGAGAACCCACGCTACCTCACCATGAGGAAGATGAAGTGGAGGTGACGGTTGTAAAAGCCGGCACCTCTCAAGGTATGATCTTGGCGCTTCAAGTACTATGTCCTGCTGGTTGATTTCTATAGCCCCCAAGCTCGCTTGACCATTTGTTAATAGGGCATGAAGCTGAAACCAAGGATAGGGTATTCCCGGACCCTATTGAAGTTGAACCCATGGAGGTGGAGAGTACAGTTGCAGCCCCCGAGACTAGGGAAGAAGCATGAGTAGAGCTTCACCCTAGCCTAGCAACTTGGAATGTCCTTCGGGAGAAGGAAATTGAAGAGCCAGCATTGTTGAGGTCTGTGCTAATGGGTTCCTCTAGTAGCTCAAGCTACCAGGGCCTTGAGCTGCTTGATGATGAACTCATTGACCACATGGTTGAAAGATCCCAGAAGAAGACCGAGCTTCTGAAAGGGTATGGTGACAACGTCCTCCATTCTGAGGAGCTGGAGAAGGAGCTGGACATGTCCAAAAAGCATTCCACTCTACTCCTGTCAAATCTTGACACCACCCTCACCCATTACCATAATGAAGTCCAGGAGATGGAGCCCAATAGGGACGAGATCATCAGGAGGAACAAGGCACTCCGGCAGAAAAACAAAGGTATGACTCTTGGAGTAGTTGTTGTGTACTTATTTTGTTGATGGCTGCATCTGACTTTGTTGATGAGGTCTGTGCAGAACTTTAGGATTCTCACCAGCAGATCAAGGCTTCCAAGACGATCTTAAGAATATCGTGTATCAAGAGACAAATGCTCAAGAGGTAGCTGGATACGAACTCGCGAATATGACTCATGAGTGTATTATGTGGATGGGGCTCTGTGAAGCCAGTGACATTGACCTTCTGCATTGTTATCAATCTCTGAAGAAGCTAAATGAAAACTTCGAGAAGTTGCGGGCATCACTAAAGGAGCTTGAAGAGGCTGCACTGCCAATCACGAGACTGCTAGTTCCACATGTGGCCGGAGAGCAACTGCGACCGCTTGTGGATAGTTTGAACAAGCTCCCAAGGGCTTGGTGATGTATGTGAAACACTTGGCGGAGTCAATCCCCAACCAAGTGCTCGCATTCCTGAAGTAAGGAGCCGCGGATGTTGTGACTAGAGGAGTCACGGCGAATTGCTCTGATGAGCAGTTTCGCATGCTGCTATAGGAGAGCTGGGGGCAGTGGCGACCGCGGCGGCCGAGGCCACGCGGATAGCCAAGTCTCTGGTGCCTCACGTGGCGGCTTCGACGCCTGCCAGAAAATCGAAGAACTACGACGCAAGAAGGCCTCCACGGCAGGCGACAACAACGGCTTCCCCGCCTTCTCTGCGCGACTTCGCAACCTACTTCTCCCAGAGAAATTCAAGCCTCTCGGAATCACCAAGTACGACGCGAAGCAGGATCCAGTGCAATGGCTCAGATGCTACGCCTTCTCCATCGAGAATGCTGGTAGCAACAACGACACCAAGTGCCTCTACTTCCCCTTCTGTCTGGACCAAGCCCCACTTACATGGCTTGAGTCACTCGAGAAGTACTCGATCGACAAGTGGGACCAGCTGAAGGAGCAGTTCACCAGCAACTTCGCTGGCGCCATGGGCTGCTCGGGTACTCACATGGACCTAGCAATGGTGAAGCAGGAACAAGGTGAGACCCTTCGCATGTACATGCGGTGCTTCTTCGACAAGCGCGCCACCGTAGTCGATGTCTCTGACAACGAAGTCATCGACCTCTTCCAGGACGGTATATACCACCGTCGCACCTTCGAAGACTTCGGTCATCGCCGCCCAAGCTCCATCACTCACCTCAAGGACATGATCACCTCCTGGGCTAATGAAGAAGACAAGGCTAACGCCAAGTACGACGCCATCCGTGGCAAGAGCAAATAGAACACGGGCGGCGGCAGCAACAACAACGAGAACCAAAGCGGTCGCAAAAACAACTACTCGGGTCCCAATCACAAGCGCAAGCCAGACAACACTGTCGCAGCTATCTAGCGCCCTACGAAAGACAACTCGAAGAAGACCTCCGGCGGCTTCAAAGACTTGCTGATAGAGAAGTGCCCATGGCATCTGGACGGCAACCACACCACCGAGCAGTGCTACCAACTCCGGCGAGCACTCAAGGATACTCCAGAACCACGACACCCTCACGACAAGAAAGGCAAGAAGAAGACTGTCGGTGCGGAATATGGTCCCGACACTAACCAGTAGATAGCGCCGTGGTCTATCCCTCGATGGTCGATGCTAAGCAACAAGTGACACAGAGGTTTTATCCAGGTTCCGGCCGCGGGGCCGTACGTCCAGCAGAGGCGTGCTCGGGGCACTATATTACTTAGCACCGGGGGTGCTTGTAGTGGGGCAAATACAAGCGAGGCGGGAGAGGAAGCGTGGCTTCCAAGTCCCTGGAAGGGTGGCTGAAGATGTTGTGGGAGAATGAGAAGTGAATGTGTGGTATGTGAAGTGTTATCTGTTGTCTCTCCTCGCGGCTGGGGGCTCGCCTCCCCTTTTATAGGCCAAGGGGGCGGCGAGTTACATGCACGCCGCGCTATCCAGCAACGTGGGGGTGCACGTCGTGCTACGCTGTAGAGTGGGCGGCCGTCCGGACGATCTTCGCAGCGATCTGTCCATGATGGCCTACTTCGTACCCGAACAGTGGCGGTTCGAGTGTAGGAAGGCGGCGGTGGTGGTGGCGTCCCCGATAGGCTTCGAGGGAGGCGCCGATGATGGGCGGTACGGGGTACGGGGAGCGGGCGAACGGCGTTCCTTCCCAACGCGCTTCACGGTAGTGGAGTGGTTGCTACGAGCGCCGGTGTGCGCACGCACGCGCGGGTACGGCGGCCACGCCGTCACGGTGGGCGGCCTAGCGCCTCCACCTAACCCCGTAGGGTCACAAGAAAGTGAAATCGAGGGTGCGCCGGCCCCCCTTCGAGGGTCGGGCGCGTTAGCCGTCTTTGTAGTGGGCGCGCGGTGTCACGGGGCCGACACCGGCCGTACCGCACGGTCCCTTCCCACGGGGGTGGGGATGGGCGCCTCCACGGGGAGTTGGTGCGGCGGCACGGGGTGCGAGCCCCGGGCGCATGATGGTGCCATCCCGTCCGTGTCGGGGCGTTAAATGCCGTGTACGGGGCCGGCGCACGCGTGCGGGGCGCCCGTGAGCGTGGCGGGCCCCGGCCGAGGGCGGGACGGACCCTCGAGCGAGACGAGACTCGTTCGAGGGGGAGTGAGCCCTCGAGCGGGGCGGGACCACTCGAGGGAGGAGTTGCTCCTCGAACGGGGCGGAGCCCGCCGGAGGGGGGAGTGCGCCCTCGAGTGAGGCGGAGCCCGCTCGAGGGGATTTCTAAGAGGGCCGTCTCGGTGGGCCGTCGGAGTCCCGTGGCGTGGGCCGTGTCTCCGCATGGTTAGGCTTAGCGTGTTTTGGTGTAGTTGCGGGATTTAAGTGAGGATTTCCCCGTTGTTTAAGGGGACCCCTAGGGCTGTCCCCCGACGGTAGCCCCCGAGCATCTGCGGGTTTGCCATTGAGGCTCCCACAGATGCTGGAACTTACTGATAGGACGTTCTTCCCTCCTTGTTTGCGAACGCTTTCCGTGGGGCCGCGTCAGCGGACCCGCGGGTCTAGCCCCCGAAGCCCTGCAGGAGTGTGGGTTCTCCTGCAGGGGTTAACCGCGAGAATTACGGTCAGAGAGACGTGGCACATATGCCAACCGGCATCGGCGGTATTTCAGCCGGCTTCGGGGGTGCACGCACCGCCGACACTTTGTCTCGGGCGGGTGCAATTTCAAGGAGGTGTAGCCGTGCGTCAAGCCCCCGAGCCTTGGCCCGTTCGAGGCGATCGGGTAGAGCCCGACGACTTCTTTTAACGCGCCCTCGCCGTCCCTCCGCTGGATGGAGGGTGAGGTTTCGCAACTCCTATCGAGCGGGTCGCGAATTGCGATTCCTCTTCGAGGCGGCGGCGGGTGGTTCAAGTGGACGCCCATGCCCCGTTCGATAAGGGTAGGCCGCACGGTCGGAGACACGTCCATGGAAGCGCTTGCGTGGGTTTGCTAGGTGGGGCTCGGTCCCGTTCGCTAGGGACCGAGGGCGCGGAAGCTCTCCCTCGGTGGGATCCCCCCGGCTAGGCGCCCTCGGCGGCTCTCGAACACGACATGTGGGGCACCCTCGAGCCGACGGGCTCGAGGAACGGCTCGAATGCGCGTGCCCTCGTCGTCCCTAACTCTGCGATCTGTGGCGCCTGTTCGAACCCGTCGAGGGTCAGGCTTCGAACCTCTGATCAGTAGGGCCGTGCGGGGTGGCGCCTGGGCGGCCCCGTCTTTTCACGTTTGCGGCCGTCGAGGGGTCTGGGCGAGCCAGCCCTCGAGGTGCTGGTTGGTGGTACAGCGCGGCATGGGTGCTTGCGGTGCCCGTTTTACTTCAGGGGCGGTGCACCGGGCGACCCTTCTCACGCGTGTGCCTTCTCTTAGAGGGTTGACATTGTCTCGAGCCGGGGGCTCGCTCCGCTCGAGGGTTTTGCGTGGCATGGGTGCCCGCGGTGTCTCCTCTACATCGAGCGAGTCCCGGCGACCTTCCAAGTCGATATCCCATCGAGGGTTGACGTCATCTTGAGCCAGGGGCTCGTGCCGCTCGAGGGTTTTACGTGGCATGGGTGCCCGCGGTCGCCTGCGCTACATCGAGCGAGGTCCCGGGCGACCTTCTCACGCGATATCCCATCGAGGGTCGCTTTTGTTTCGGCCGGGCGTTCGCCCCGCTCGAGGGTTCTCCTTGCTTGGCAAGGGACACGGGCATTTAAGTGCCTCGCGGTCGTGGCCGCGGTTTTGCAGCCGCGGGCGCGCCTTTTTAGGCGGCGCGGCGCGCGCGCGCGCGTAGTGGGCGGCGTGGCAGGTGGACGTGACGGCTTCGCCTCGATCGCTGCCGGTCTTTGCCGTAATGATGGCCCGCCTGCGGTGTTGTGGTCGCTGCGGTCGTGGTGGGGCCCGCCCGTCGACGCGATGGAAAGATTCCCTGCAGTTAATGCTAGCGGGGCGTCCGCTCTGGAGAGCTCGCCCGTCGGCCTATAAAACTGCGGGGAGGAGGGGACGGCGGTTTTTTACCTTAGCGTCTCACCGTTTTCAGTCCCCCGTCCCTTCGCCTTCGTCTTGCTCTTGCCACCGCGCGGGCTCGCTGTTAGAGCTTTTTCTTCCGTTCGTTGTCCTCCGCTCCTGTTTTCTTTCGTCTTCTCCATGGCGCCGCCTCAGCCTCCCCTTAGGATCTTGGAGCCGTATGCCTGGGAGAGGTCGACGGTGACGCCGTTGGCCCTTGGCGAGCTGGTCGCCGCCGGACCCGCTGCCGGCGGCCAACGAAGACGGACGTCCGGCGGAGTGGATCGTGCCGCCGGCTGCGGACCGCGAGCCCAACCCGCCGGAGGGCTACGTGGTGAGTTTCATCCGTTACCATGAGCGGGGCTTCACCGGGCCGGCGAGCACCTTCATGCGGGCGATGTGCTACTACTACGGGGTGGAGCTGCACAACTTCGCCCCCAACGCGATCTCGCAGGCGGCCACATTCGTGGGCGTCTGCGAAGGGTACCTAGGGGTCCCAGTCAATTGGGAGCTCTGGGTACACCTTTTCCGCGCGGAGCTCATCACGCAGCCCACGACGGAGCCAAGGACCCGCTGCGCGATGCGCGCCGGCGGGACGTCGCTTGCCTTGCGGGGGCAATTCAAGGACGTCTACATCCCCTGCACCATGACGACGAACAACGCCGGCTGGGAGCGGGGATGGTTTTATCTCGCGCAACGCCGAGCCCGGCCTTCCCCCCTACACCGTCGGGTGTTCAAGGAGAGGCCTGCCTCCTGGGGCTACGGGGTGTCCACGCCCCGGCACGGGCGCGGCGAGGAGTCGGTCTTTGGGCGCGCCGCGGCCGACCGAGGAAGCACGGGGCCGCACGCGATGGGCGTCCTCGCCTTCCTCCACCATCGGCGGGTCGTGCCTCGATGGAGAGGCCGCTCTGCATCTTCGAGATGACGGAGGCGGCCAACCCCGTCGACACGGCAAGGTCGCGGATGCTCCCGACGCCCCTTGAGCGGCCGTATGCGCTCACCGGGCGCGGAGCGCCGTCGACACCGGACGCCGCCGATGCCGAGGGGCCGGACCCCGTGGGACCTCGAGATGCTCCCCCTCGGCCCGCCGGGTGAGCCCGGCTTTTGATTTCGTTTTAGTTCTTGGTCTTGCTTTCATTTTTTCGACGTGCCATTGTCGCTTGCGTGCGACCGGTGGAGTTCAACATCGCCAAGTCCGTTCCGCCCAACCCCCGACCCCGCGCGCCGGGCGGGCGGCGCGGCGGCGGCGGCGAGAGGAGGCGGCGCGCAAGAAGGAGCGCGCAAGGCGACGTCAAGCGCGTCGCGGACCGGCGGTCCGCGGAGTGCCGGCGGTGTGAAGAGGCGGGGCTCTCCTCCCCGGGGACCGAATGGTGCTCGTCCTCGGAGGAGGACGAAGAGGGAAGAGGCCGAGGGGGAGGGCCCCTCGGACGAGGGTGGCGGCTCGCGCCCCCGTCGCCGGAACCGGCGCGGCGACAAGGGCGGCTTCGCCGGGGCGGGCGCACCGGCGTCCGCCGCCGGGCAATCGACATCGGGGAGCGGCGCGCGCCGCGGGGTGCCGGGCGCGCGCCACGGAGGCGCGCGCGCGGCGAGCTCGCCCGTGCGCGCGTCAAGCGTGCTCGCGCGCGGGGCGAGCGTGGCCGCACGCGCGGCACCATCGTCGGAGGGCGCGACGGCGGGCGTGTCCGTGCGCGGGGCGAGCGTGCCCCGCGCGCGGCGGCGCCTTCGGGAGGTGCGGTGTCGGGCGCGCCCGCGCATGGGGGCGGGGCGTGCGCGCGCGTGCGGCGGCGCCGTCGGGAGGCGGGCCGCCGGCGCGGCGGCTCGCACCGGCCTCGTCCGCGGAGGCCTCGAGGAAAAGGAAACGGGCCTTTTCCTCTTCGGGGGTAAGGAGCTCGTCTTTTTTCGCTTGGTTTGGTTCGTTGGTGATCGGGTGATCTAACCCTCCGTTCGTGCTCGTGTAGGGTGGTGCCAACCATTCCCCCCTCTTGCACCGGCCAAGGTGCCGAGGACGGACGCGTCGATCCCCACCGGCGGCGCTCGTCGAGGGGGTCGCGCCGGGGACAAGCACGGCGGCGAGCACGGGCTCGCAAGGCCGGCCGGGGCCTCGAGGCCCCGGCCGGCGGATCCGCCCCCGCCGTGGCGCGGCCCGAGGCCGCCGGGGGGCGGCCGGCGCCGGTCGTCGCGGAGACACGGGCGCGGCGGCGGCCGTGGTGGAGGTGGAGCGGGAGCATCCTACGGGGGCGCCCACGGACGTGGCGGCGCGCTAGAAGCGGCGGCCGCGGCGCCGCGCCGGCGCCCGCGGCCACGGTGGCGCAAGTAGAGGTGCCGGCGGAGGCGCGCGCGGGCGGCGGCGTCCGCCGTCCATCCCCGAGCGGAGGTGGTGGAGGTCTCGGACGACTCCCCGCCGCCCGGGTGGGATCGGTGGGCCCGGCCCACGAACTCCCCCGAGCCCCGGGGAGGGGGCCCTCGTGAGGCGGCACGAGGGTCACATGGTGGTGGGGGGCCGAGGGCATGGTGCCGAGGCCTCGTCCTCCCGCGCCGGCCGCCCCGCCCGGGTGGAGGGGGCCGTCGAGGATCCCCCCGCATTCGCCGACGCCGGGGGGGGAGCGAGGAGCTGCGGGGCGAGCTCCGGAGCCACGGCGCCATGCTCAACCGCGCGCTGAACGAGGCGCTGCGGGTCCATGGCGGTCCGGCCAGGCTTGTCTTCCAGGTGAGCCATGGTTGCTCGTTCTTTTTCCCTTTTCGTTTTCGTACGCTGCATTCAAGTCTCGGCGCTTACGGGCTTCGATTCTGTGCTGCCAGGAGCTCGAGCGTCGTGCCCACGACAAGTACGACGCCTACGACCGGGTGAACGCTGAGGTTCACCAGCTCCGGGAGCGGTGCAGCGCCTTCGACGCGCTTGCCGACGCTCTCAGGACACCGGACGACTGGCTGGCGTACCGGGCGATGGCATGGTGCGACGAGCTCCCGGAGAGCTCAGGGCAGGATGCCCCGCGGCGTTCGAGCCTCGAGCGGGTCCGTGCAGCCCTCGTCGATCGTGATGAGGCGGCGTGGAATGCGCGCGCGGACCTAGAGAAGACGCGGACGGCCGGCCGCCAAGCGGGAGGCGGAGGTGGCCACCGCTCGCGCCGAAACTCGGGAGCTCCGCACGTCGCTCGAGGGGGCACGGCGCAACACCGCCGGGCGAGGAACGGGCGCGCGAGTTGGAGCAGCGCGCCAAGGAGGCCGACAACCCGAGGGCCGCCCTCGACGCCAAGGCCGCGGCCCTCGACGCCGGCGAGGATCGGCTCCGGCAAGAGAGCGCCGCCCGCCAAGGGGGCCGAGGAGCGGCGCGGCGAGGGGCGGAGCCGCCCTCGTCGACGCCCGTGCGGCCGGAGCGGGAGCGCGCCGCCCACGAGGTGACGCGGAAGTCGCCGGGAGGAGCGGAACACCGCGTTCTCCAAGGTCGAGGGCGAGGCGCTCGCGCTCGGCCACGACAACGCCAACCGAGGATCCGGCCCTCCGCGAGGCGGGCGAAACCGTCCGGCGCCTCGAGTTGGCGATCGAATCCGTGCACCACGACTTCGAGTTGGGGAGGAAGCAAGTCGAAGGTGAGCCACCGTTTGACACTTGCTTGTTGGTTTTTCGTTTGGGAACTCGCATCCCCTTTTTCTCGATTTCTTCTTGTCTTGTCGATTCCGGGCTTGCGCACCGCCTTGGGGCACGCGGCGGAGCGGCCGAGGCGCGGCAAGCTTCCTACAACTCCTCCGAGCGGGGAGTTGCGGGAATTGCGCGATGCGGCCCTCGAGACCCGCCACGTCGTCGAGGAGGGCGAGGCCCGGGCGGCGGCTCGGCCGGCCGGCCGCTGCGCGCCCTTGGCGGCCACGTCACGGAGCGGATGCGCCGGGCGTTGCAGCTGGGTGTCCAGAAGGCCCTCGGAGTGGTGCGATCCCACTACGAGGTAGACTTCGAGGCGCCGGCGGAAGGCTACGTCGTACCCGAGGGCGTCTAGGACGAGGTAGCCATGGAGCGCGCGGATGCGCTCGGCCGCCGACGCCGCCGGGTCGCTCGCCGAGGCCTTCGAAGAATTTCTCTTCCGGACGTCGCCGATGCCGCTTGCTCCTCCCGCTCGAAAGCGGTTGGGCGCTAGGCCCATTTTTTGTTTACGTGTATCGGAACTCGGCCTCGTGGCCTTTTGTAAACAAACAAGTTGTTTCGTGAACATGAGCGATTCTTTGTAAATGAAGTTGTTTGTTTATCACGCTTTTTGTTTCTCCTTCTTCCTGAGTAGATTCTAGTTAGGGGAGTTCGATTTTCGTAGGGGGCCCGTTGGGTTGGAGGCGAGAGAGAAGGGCCATAGCCACGCGGCGTAGGCTATCTCTGGCTCGCACGCTCCTTCCGCTGTGCCACCTACGCCCTGTTCGAATCGTGGCTCGAGGTTGAAGTAGAAAACAAACTTAGCGCATGTGAGTCGTTTTTATTTTTGCGCGAAAAAATGGGACCATTTTGGGGGGGGATGCCCCCCGCAGTAGCCCCCGAGGGTAACTTGGGTTTCAGGGGAAAGCCGAGTTGCCCTTTTATTAGACTTGGAGCGCTTACATAGTTGACACCAACTGGGGCGTTGGCCATGTGATTTTACAACAAAAATACTTGGAGAATCCTAGCTAAGGGTAGAAGCGACGTAGCTGTTGGATGTTCCAAGCGTTGGTGAGCTCTTCACCGTCCTCGTTGGCCAGCTTGTATGTGCCCGGCTTGAGTACCTTCACCACGATGTAGGGTCCCTCCCATGGGGGCGATAGCTTGTGGCGCCCTCGGTTATCTTGGCGCAGCCTTAGGACCAGGATCCCTTTCGCCAAAATCCGGCCGATTTATCTTGCGTGCCTGATAACGTCGTAGGGACTGTTGATACCTCGCGGAGTGCATCAAGGCTACGAGGCGTGCCTCGTCCAGCTGGTCCAGCGAGTCCTCGCGGGCTCGCTGGTTAGCACCCTCGTCGTAGCCTCGAACCCTGGGTGACCCGTACTCCAAGTCCGTGGGGAGGACGGCCTCCGCGCCATGTACTAGGAAGAACGGGGTGAACCCGGTGGCTCTGCTTGGGGTTGTCCTTAGGCTCCACACAACCGCTGGTAGTTCTTGGAGCCATTTTCGCCCAGACTTGTTGAGCTGGTCGAAAATTCGGGGCTTGAGGCCCTGTAGGATCATGCCGTTGGCACGCTCCACTTGGCCGTTGGTCCGTGGGTGTGCCACGGCCCGCCCAATCCACGCGGATGTGGAACTTATCACAGAACTCCAAGAACTTCCGGCCGTGAACCGGGACCCGTTGTACGTGATGATGGAGTTTGGCACTCCAAAGCGGTAGACGATGTCGGTGAAGAACGTGACCGCCCGCTCGGCCCTTAAATTCGTGATGGGGCGCACCTCCACCCACTTGGAGAATTTGTCGATCGCGACTAGCGGGTGGGTGAAGCCCCCGAGCGCCTTCCGCGGGGGCCCGACGATATCCGGCCCCCATACGGCGAATGGCCATGTTACGGGGGATGGTTTGCGGGGCGTGAGCGGGCGGGTTGGATTTGCGGGCGTAGAACTGGCACCCTTCGCAGGTGCGTACGATTTCGCTGGCGTCCGCGACCGCGGTAGGCCAGTAAAAGCCTTGGCGGAATGCGTTGCCGACGAGGGTGCGGGGTGCGGCGTGGTGGCCACAGATCCCCGCATGGATGTCCCGTAGGAGCTCGCGCCCCTCGGGAATGGGCACGCAACGTTGTAGGATGCCGGAGGCGGCGCGCTTGTACAGCTCGCCGTCGACGAGGGCGAACGACTTGGCCATCCGGCGATGCGCCGGCCGCGGCCCGGTCCGCGGGGAGTTCCCCTCGAGCGATCCAGGCAATATATTTCTCCCGCCAGTCCGCCTGGACGGGGGCCGGCTCGATGTCCATCGCGTCGGCCTCGTGGGAGCCGTACCCCTCGAGGAGGAAGAGCACGTACGCCTCGTTCGAGGGGTCCTCGTCCATGGGCTCCGCACCCGGCCGGGTTCGAGGGAGCCCCGAGGGTTCGTTGTGGTTCGAGGGGTAGGGCTCGAAGGCGACCGAGGGTTGAGCGATATCGCGCGCGAACGCGTTCGGGGGGACGGTGATCCGCCCGGACGCAATCTTGGCGAGTTCATCCGCCTCTTCATTGTACCTGCGGGGCACATGGTTGAGCTCGATGCCGTAGAACTTGTCATCGAGGGCCCGCACGGCCTTGCAGTAGGCCTCCATCTTGTCGTCGTGGCAGCTCGCGTTCTTCATGACTTGATCGATCACGAGCTGCGAGTCGCCCCTTACGTCGAGGCGCTTGACGCCCAACTCAATGGCGATTTTGAGGCCGCAGAGCAGGGCCTCGTACTCAGCCATATTGTTGGACGCGGGGAAGTGGAGGCGCACTGCGTAGCGCATGTGTGGTCCCCGAGGGGTGACACGAAGAGCGGGCCCGCGCCGCTCCCGTTTTCATCAATGAGCCGTCGAAGAACGGAGTCCGGCCTCTGCCTGGATTTGTGGAGGCGGCAGCTGCGTGTCTGTCCACTCAGCGACGAAATCCGCCAGGATTTGCGATTTGATGGCCTTGCGCGGGGAGTAGGCGAGCGTTTCGCCCATCAGCTCCACGGACCACTTGGCGATCCTACCCACGGCGTCGGGGTTGCGGATGATTTCTCCTAATGGGAAGGAGGAAACCACCGTGACCGGATGGGCCTCGAAGTAGTGGCGGAGTTTGCGCCGCGCAAGAACCACTACGTACGCGAGCGGCTTCGGACCCGTGGATAGCGCGTCTTCGTATCCAAGAGGACCTCGGCGATGTAGTAGAGCGGCCGCCGCACCGGCGGGCGTGTCCTTCCTCCGTGCGCTCCACAACGATCACGGCGCTCACCACCCGGGTGGTCGCGGCCACGTAGAGCTGCAGGGGCTCGCCGTCCTGCGGTGGCGTGAGGATCGGGCGTGTGTCAGTGACGCCTTTAGCTTGTCGAGCGCGTCCTGGGCCTCGGTGGTCTAGGAGAAGCGCTCGTGCTTCTTGAGTAGGCGGTAGAGGGGTAGGCCCTTCTCGCCGAGCCGCGAGATGAAGCGGCTCAAGGCGGCAAGGCACCCCAACACTTTCTGCACCCCCTTGAGGTCCCGGATCGGACCCATCCGTTCGAGGGCTGCAACCTTTTCAGGGTTGGCCTCGATTCCCTGCTGGGAGACGATGTATCCCAGGAGCATGCCTCGCGGCACTCCAAAGACACATTTTTCGGGGTTTAACTAGACCCCATTGGCCCGTAGGCAGTTGAACGCGACGCCAAGGTCGCCAACCAGGTCTTCTGCCTTCCTGGTTTTCACGACGATGTCGTCCACGTACGCTTCGACCGTCCGCCCGATGTGATCCCCAAAAACGTGCCGCATGCAACGTTGGTATCTTGCACCCGCGTTTACGAGGCCAAATGGCATCGTGACGTAGCGAACGTCCCGAACGGTGTGATGAACGAGGTCGCGAGCTGGTCGGACTCTTTCATCTTAATCCGGTGGTATCCGGAATAAGCATCAAGGAAACGGAGCGAGTTCGCACCCGGCGGTCGAGTCAACAATTGGATCAATGTGTGGCAAAGGAAAAGGAACTTTAGGACATGCTTTATTAAGACTAGTGTAGTCTACACACATCCGCCACTTCCCATTTTTCTTTTTTACAAGCACAGGGTTAGCTAGCCACGTAGGGTGGAATACTTCCTTGATGAATCCGGCCTCGAGGAGCTTCCGCAGCTCCGCTCCGATTGCCCGTCGCCGCTCCTCGTCGAAGCGGCGCAGCCGTTGCTGCACGGCGCGAGCATTTGGCAGGATGTCAAGGGAGTGCTCGGCGACTTCCCTCGGGATGCCTGGCATGTCCGAGGGGCTCCACGCGAAGATGTCGGCGTTGGCGCGGAGGAAGTCGACGAGCACTTGCTTCCTATTTGGGGTCGAGGGTGGAGCTGACCCTCAACGCCTTGCCCTCGGGGGCCGAAGGGTCGAGGGGGGACCCCCTTGGTCTGCTCCGCAGCCTCGAAGGCGCCTGCGTGCTTGGCGGCGGAGTTGAGGTCCTCGTTGACCATCTTCTCCGGCGTGTTCACCGGCGCTTCGTCCCGCCGCTAGTGCCTCTGCGTGCTCCACGCACTCGACGTCGCAGTCGAATGCGTGCTCGATGGACGACCCGACGGTGATGACGCCGTTTGGACCCGGCATCTTCATCTTCAGGTAAGTGTAGTTGGGGACCACCATGAATTTGGCATAGCAGGGTCGCCCAAGTATAGCGTGGTAGGCCCCCTTGAACCCCACCACCTCGAAGGTGAGGGTTTCCTTGCGGAAATTCTTTGGGGTGCCAAACCAGACTGGCAGGTCGATCTGCCCGAGGGGCTGAACCTGCTTGCCGGGCGCGATGCCGTGGAACGGCTTCGTGCTGGGCCGCAGCTGGTCCAACCCGATCCCCATCAGGCGCAATGTATGCGCGAAGAGGATGTTGAGGCTACTGCCTCCGTCCATAAGGACTTTTCGAACCGGGCGTTCCCAATAATGGGATCGACCACCGGTGGGTACCGGCCGGGTTGGGGATGCGATTCGGGTGGTCTTCCCGGCTAAAGGTGATGACGTCCTCCGACCAATTGAGAAAGGCCGGAGGCGCCCTCTCCGCGGCGAGGACTTCGTGTCGCTCCTTCTTGCGGCGCGGTCGACATGTCGACGGTAGGCCCCCCAAAGACGAGGAACACATTTTCGACGGCGGGGAAGCCACCGGCGTCGCCCTCGCCCCCGTCTTTCTTGGCCTCTCGCCTCCTTCGCGGCGGCGCGGCCATAGAACTTCTTGAGCATGTCGCCTTTGCTCAAGGGTGTGCTGCACCGGTGTCTTGTGGTAGGGACATGGCTTCTTCAAGATGTCGTCGAACACTCCCGGGCCTCGAGGGGCCGGTCGAGGGCCCCGTCGAGCCGGGTCGACGGCGAGGGCCTCGGCGTTACCGCCGTCGCGCCCTTGCTCGCACGCCTCGCGGCGCGGCTTCTTCCCCTTATTGCCCCGCTTATCATTGCGGTGCGGCCCCTTTGACTTGCTGCCCTCCGCGGGCACGTCCTCAGGGCGCTTGCCTTTTTGCCGTCGAAGATCGCCCCCACGGCCTCCTCCCCGGAGGCGAAGCTGGTGGCGATGTCGAACAGCTCGTTGGAGTCCGCGGGCGGGGGCTGCGTCCCAGCTCCCGCACGAGATCTCGGCACGTGGTGCCCTCGAGGAAGGCGTGCACGATTTCGGACTGCGCCACACTGGGGAGCTCCGTGCAGCGCTTGGAGAAGCGCCGTATGAAGTCCCGCGGCGACTCGCCGGGCCCTCGCGTGCGGGAGTGCGGGTCCCACGAGTTCCCGGGGCGCACGTATGTGCTCGGGAAGTTGCCCATGAACGTGTGGACTAGGTCGTCCCGGTCATGGATGCGGGCCGGCGGGCAAGTGCTCGAGCCATGTCGGGGCCGCGTCGCCCGGATGCGGGGGCAAGTTGCGGATGATGACCTCGTCGTTAGTGGCCCCGCCGAGGCGGCAAGCCAAGCGGTAGTCGTTGAGCCAGACACGGGGGTCCGTCTCCCCGTTGTACTTGACAATCGTCGAGGGTTGGCGGAAGCTTTGGGGGAACGCCGCCGCGCGAATCTCCCGGGCCGAACACGCGAGTGCCGGGGGCTCCGGCGTCGGGGAGCGGTCCTCGCCGCTGTCGTAGCGCCCACCCCGTCGAGGGTGGTAGCCCCTTGCCGCTCGTGCGTCCGCCTTGCTGGTGCGCCGGGCGTTGATGACGTTGCGAGCGTCGCCATCTAGTGCCCTGCGCGCGTCGAGGAGTCGCTCCTTGGCCGGCGTGCGCCCTTGCTCGGTGGGTTGCCCCGCTTGTCCCCCTGCGTGCACCGAGGGTTCGCCTCCCGGCGCAGCTTCGTCGCCTCGAGCATCCCCCTGCTGGCGGATGCGTGAGGCCGAGCTCTCGGCCTGCTGGACGGCCGCTTGCTCGATGAGGGTTTGCACCTCGCGGTGCATGTCTCGAGCCTCGGGGGTCGAGGGTGCTGGCATAGCCTGCAGCAGCGTTGCGGCAGCGACGAGCTTTTGGCTCGCCCGCGGGGGCACGTCCGTGTTTTCGACGTTGGGGACGGTGTTGATGCGGTCGCGGACCTGTCGGCCTAGCTCCCGCGCACGTTCGCCACGCGCAGAGGCTTCCCCCGCCATTGAGGAGCGGAGCAACCGCACCGTTCGGTACTCTTCCGCCGGCTTGTCCTTGAGCTCGCGGGCTTGGGCCGGTTGTGCGTCGACATCGGCCCCAACAGGAGCGCTTGGCCCCGCGGCCGGCGCGCGCGGCGATCCCCGGGGGCAGGTGTGACCTCCCCGTCTCCGGCGCCCACCGCGCGGCGGCGTTGGCCGGGTCGTTGGTGATGACGGCGCAACACTCCCGCGTGGGGTCGTAGCTCCCGGTCTTGGAGTCGTCGGAGCGGCCGAACCAATAGTCCGCGGCGTCGAGGAAACACCGAACGCAACTGGGTCGGGTACGCCGGAGAAGTCCCACTCCGCGTAACCGTGGCGGTTGGCGGGTGGCATCGTGTCGACCGAGCCCGGGGATGACTCATCCGCCGCCGAGGTGCCGGGATCCCCGGCGACGAAGACGTGGCGGCCGGGCGGAACCCGCGCATCGCCGTGTTCACGTTGGCGTTGTGGGCCGTCGTGGCGCCACGCGGCCCAATGGGGACGCGCGGTCCGAGACCGCGCGCGGCCCCCGCCGGGCGGTGGCGATCGTGGTGGCGGGCGACCGCGCCGGGCGGCGGCTTGCTCGGGCTGCCGCCGCTCGGATCGCGCCGGACGAGAGCGCCGCCCGGAGCGACGGTGGCGTCGTGGCGCCGACGGGCCCGCGGCATCCGTGCTGCGGGCGCCGCGCCGTGGCGGTGCGCGCGGCGGGGGTCAATGCTGACCTAGCCTGGCGCTGCGCGCGGAGCTCCTCACGGTTCGTGAGGCGCATGAGATAGCCGTTCCCCGTGGCCTGAAAGTTCAGGTCCCCGAAGCGGATTTCGAACCCGGCCGGGAGGGGATCCGAGCTACCCATGCAGTAGCGTGTAGCACGATATTCGGTGCGAATCACCATGGAGGGAATTGGCGAAATGACCTTAGGCGCTCGTTTGCCCCACGGTGGGCGCCAACTGTCGGTGCGGAATATGGTCCCGACACTAACCAGTAGATAGCGCCGTGGTCTATCCCTCGATGGTCGATGCTAAGCAACAAGTGACACAGAGGTTTTATCCTGGTTCCGGCCGCGGGGCCGTACGTCCAGCAGAGGCGTGCTCGGGGCACTATATTACTTAGCACCGGGGGTGCTTGTAGTGGGGCAAATACAAGCGAGGCGGGAGAGGAAGCGTGGCTTCCAAGTCCCTGGAAGGGTGGCTGAAGATGTTGTGGGAGAATGAGAAGTGAATGTGCGGTGTGTGAAGTGTTATCCGTTGTCTCTCCTCGCGGCTGGGGGCTCGCCTCCCCTTTTATAGGCCAAGGGGGCGGCGAGTTACATGCACGCCGCGCTATCCGGCTATGTGGGGGGTGCACGTCGTGCTACGCTGTAGAGTGGGCGGCCGTCCGGACGATCTTCGCAGCGATCTGGCCATGATGGCCTACTTCGTACCCGAACAGTGGCGGTTCGAGGGTAGGAAGGCGGCAGCTGGTGGTGGCGTCCCCCGATAGGCTTCGAGGGAGGCGCTGATGATGGCTGGTACGGGGTACAGGAGCAGGCAGAACGGCGTTCCTTCCCAACGCGCTTCACGGTAGTGGAGTGGTTGCTACAGCGCCCGGCGTGCGCCTGCACGCGTGGGTACGGCGGCCACGCCGTCACAGTGGCCGGGATGGCGGTCCACCGGCCTAGCGCCTCCACCTAACCCCCGTAGGGTCACAAGAAAGTGAAATCGAGGGTGCGCCCGGCCCCCTTCGAGGGTCGGGCGCGTTAGCCGCATGCGTAGTGGGCGCGCGGTGTCACGGGACTGACACCGGCCGTACCGCACAGTCCCTTCCCACAGTGGTGGGGATGGGCGCCTCCCCGGGGAGTTGGTGCGGCGGCACGGGGTGCGAGCCCCGGCGCATGATGGTGCCGTCCCGTCCGTGTCGTGGCGTTAAATGCCCGTGTACGGGGGCCGGCGCACGCGTGCGGGGGCGCCCGTGAGCGTGTCGGGCCCCGGCCGAGGGCGGGACGGACCCTCGAGCGAGACGAGACTCGTTCGAGGGGGAGTGAGCCCTCGAGCGGGGCGGGACCACTCGAGGGAGGAGTTGCTCCTCGAACGGGGCGGAGCCCGCCCGAGGGGGAGTGCGCCCTCGAGCGAGGCGGAGCCCGCTCGAGGGGATTTCTAAGAGGGCCGTCTCGGTGGGCCGTCGGAGTCCCGCGGCGTGGGCCGTGTCCTGCATGGTTAGTCACCTGCATGGTTAGGCTTAGCGTGTTTTGGTGTAGTTGCGGGATTTAAGTGAGGATTTCCCCGTTGTTTAAGGGGACCCCTAGGGCTGTCCCCGACAAAGACTGAGGAAGGCAACGGTGACTTCCAGGAACCCGACAAGATGGTGAACGTCCTCTTCGGCGGACTACCCAACCGACGGGCTCAGAAAGCTACCCGTTGAGAAGTCATGAGCATTGAACCAGCGGTCCCGACCCCTCTCCGGTGGTCGGAGGTACCCATTACCTTCTCCCACGCAGATCAATGGACAAGCATCTCTGAACCAGGACGGTTCCCACTCGTCCTGAAGCCAGTAGTTGCGGGCTCCAAACTCAACAAGGTGCTCATCGACGGTGGAAGCGGGCTCAACGTCCTTTTCACCAAGAACTTGAAGAAGATGAAGCTCGACATCACCCACATGCTCACCAAGAGCACCTCGCCTTTTGAAGGACCGATACGGCGAACCGAGAGAGGGGGAGTGAATGGGAGCCGATAAAAATTCTTCTCGAAGGAGATGAAAACTCCAACAAGACGAACGCGGCTTCCAACACACGTCTCCGACTCACTACCAAGGTTGGTCAAGCCCACGTAGCCACCGGAGTGCCACCGGACCTAGGAACCAACACACCACCTTCCGACCCGAGAAACGCGGCGGAAAAACCAAGCCTCGAGTCTACGGACCCACACCGGTCGGACCGGTGAGCACCACCGGTCGGACCGGTCCCTCGCCGGTGAACCGAGCAACTTCCACTAAGTGGCTCTACACGGTCGGACCGGTGAGACACACCGGTCGGACCGATGGCGACACGAAAGCCCCCAAGGCACCAAACGGGCCAACCGACCACCAAACGGACCCAAACTTGAAAAACGGCGGCAACACGGGACAACAAGGAACACACCAAGACGTTCACCCGAGCAAAAACCCACAAGGGCTTGCACCGGTCGGACCGGTCAAGAGCACCGGTCGGGACCGGTGTGGCACGGGCGGCTCGGGATGAACGGCACCCGCGGGTCAACTCCCCCAAATCCAAATCTCGATCTCCCGAATCGCTCCACGGACTTGAACAAGACTTTGGGGATATCATGAACACCTCATGAGGAGTTCATAGCCAAGTTTAATCCCACCAAAACTCGTCCAAAAAGGAGGAATCGAAGAAATCCCGCCGGAAGCACTTCCAACCCAAGAACTCAAGAAACCCCAAAATCGAGCACTTTTCCTCACGGATTTGGGAGGGGAATCACAGCCCAAAGAACCACGAAGGGTTCCCACAAATTTCCCCCATCAAATCCCCAAGAGAAAAGCCCCGAAAACACCCCAAAGAGATCACCGAGAGAGGGCTCCGAAAATCACCACCAAGAACAACCGGGGAAAACACATCCAAACCTTGAGGAACCACGCCGAATCATCTATACATGAAACAAAGGTTCGTACAAGGTCTAGCAAGCCGCCCGATCATCCATCCCTCTCTACAAGATCTCTCCGTGAAGCTCTCTTGCTAGTCCTAAGGAAAACCTAGAGAAAATAGGTGGAAAATAGGAAAACTAATGAGCTAGGGTTCCTAGAGTTGGCTGCCAACCTCTCACCTCTTGGGTTATATAGGCGGCAACCGAATGTCTAAAATGCCCCTCTCTACTAACTAGGGATACATGCCCCTCAAGGGCGGATTCGGAATTCTTGATGTCTTCACCATCGGACGGATGCCGGCGACCGCACCCTGCGTAGCCCGGACGCAAGCGATGCGATCCCGACGCGTGTCCTCCGCTTCGAAGATTCGGTGCGCGTCGTCGCACACGGTCGGACCGGTGCTCCTCACCGGTCGGACCGGTCCCCACCGGTCGGACCGGTCGGACCCACGGTCGGAGCCGTGCGAGTCTTCTTGCACCCTCCGTCTTCGGTTCTCCGGTCTTGGCTTTGTGGATCAACCAAGGAACCCGGTGGTTTTACGGTGAACCACGGAAACCCCGCGAACTCGGTGTAGCCTCCGCCAATCTCCACTCATGACTTGGCTCCCACGTAGTCCCGGCTCGACCTTGGTTTTGAGGCTCAACCAAGAAACCGTCCACGACTTCATCTTGCTGTTCATGCCACCATGCGGTCCGCACTTGACCCCGCTGGTCACCGGGTCCCTCGAACGAAGCCTACTTGTCTTCTCCACACCTGGAGGCCTCACCGGCGACGACCTTTCGCGCTTGTTCTTCACCTGCACCAACACGAGTCAAGCCGCAACCTGCACCTGCAATACTTAGCCAAGAATCAGTCCACACAACGTTGTCAATCACTCATCACACAAGGAAGCGACCATCCACCGGTCCTCGAACCACACATGGTCCTCAATCTCCCCCTTGATGAGTGCATTGACAACACCCACACGAAAGTAACAAGAGAGAAAAGAAAAAGAAAAGAAACGAACAAAAAGAAACTCCAACAAGCGATCGAAAGCCAAACAAAGGCAAAGAGCAAGATCACTTGAAGAAGACGAGTCTCGGACCCCTTAGGCAAGGGCAACGGCTCGACACATCCGAGACAAAGCAAAGCTCAAGCAAAGAGCACAAACCACCGAAACAAAACTCGAAAACTCTCAAAGAGCTCCCCCTGCACACATGCAAACTCCCCCGAACCAATGCAACTCCCCCGGACGAATGCATGCAAGAAACCACATGAAACGGGACGGCAACTGCAAGCAACTTCGGCTCACACCGGTCGGACCGGTCATCACCACCGGTCGACCGGTGCCCAACATATGTACGGGACCAGCACTCACACCGGTCGGACCGGTGCTCATCACCGGTCGGACCGGTGTACAACGAAGCCCGAAATGGCTCGAAACCACTCGAAAACCTTCTAAACACGACCAAGAAGCCATTTCAAGCTCAAACTTCTCCCCCTTGTTGGCAATGCATGAATCAAGCCAAAAATGCAAAAATTTCAACCTAGAGCTTCTCAAATATGCAAAATTCAACAAAGAATGCTACACATGTCCAAATGAGCAAGTTAGGTACTCGACGGCTTCGTATTGATCTCAACTGCATGATCACCAAGTTTCACAACCATTGGACGAAGCTAAGATGGATTTGAGCAATTTTGCGAAAAACTTGCCTCTCATGAGCAAAGTCCTAAACATGATCAAAGCATATCAAAATGGCAAAGCCACACAAACTTCATGCTAGGACAGCTATTCTAACCATAAGACCATCACAAACACCCACAAGCACCTCATGTCATGTCAAAGCCACCGAGCCATGTGCCTACTTCTATTTATGAGACTTCTCATTGGTAGGCATCATGCAACGGTTTAGCACCCAAAGCAAATTAAATTCAGCACATATGACATGGGAGCATATTTTCCAAGCATTTTTCATTTCATTTTCAGATTTGTAAATGGTACATGAATGTCTTTGCGACAAAAAGGAACTTATGCTTCTCCACAAGATAAATCTAGAAGGCTAAACATTCATGATGGCAAATGAGCCTTTGGCCCCATATGATCAATAAACTAGCTATCCAACCACAAATTAAGCATAGCAAAGCCACAAAAACATGTCAAGAGCATGTAAAGGCGTTTACACATGAGAGAGCATACATGTGACATTTTTCAAAAGCATAGCTATCAACCATGGATTATTCATCAAGATCATCAAGAGCTAAGCCAAACTAACCGTAGCATACCAAACAAGCTCATAAAGACATATATCTCATTCCATGGTGAACAATGTATATTAGAGAAGCTTTTCCTAACCAATGCATATGATACAAAATGCATGCAATCTAAGATACAAGGATGCCTATACATCATGTTACATATGCCATGCCAAACGCAAGAAATGCACAAAGGAAAGCTATACATATGCTACAAAACCGGCTCCTCGAGGGGAGGCAAAACGGGCTCGACACCACCGGCAAAAAGACAGCTCCCACACACCCAACTCAAGAAATCAAACACACACCAAGTTCTCCCCGCAAACGAGTGAAAGTTGCTTGATCTAGGGGTTTGGTGAAAATATCGGCTAGTTGGTCATGTGTGGGTACATGGATCAAGGCTATCTTTCCTTTCTCGACGTTGTCTCTCAGAAAATGATACCTCACTTCTATGTGCTTGGTTTTGGAATGGAGCACTGGGTTCTTTGCAACGCTTATGGCACTAGTGCTATCACATTGATGTGGGACATGAGTATACTCCTCACCAAAGTCACTCATGGTGTAGGTGATCCAAAGGAGCCGAGAGCAACAACTAGCGAGCGGCAACATACTCGGCCTCGGTCGTGGATTGAGCAACACTCGGCCGCTTGCGGGAAGACCAAGACACCAAAGAAGAACCCAAAACGCGGCAAGTCCCGAAGTGGACTTCCTATCCAACCGACACCGGCAAAATCCGCGTCCGAAAAGCCATGAAGCGCCAAAGAAGAGGACGCGGAGTACCAAAGGCCGAAGTCGGGAGTGTGACGCAAGTACACGAAAATTCGCTTCACCGCTTGCCGATGCGAAGTCCTCGGAGACGCTTGAAAACGAGCGCACGGACACACCGAGAGCGCGTATGTCCGGCCTCGTCGCCGTCAAGTAGAGGAGTGACCCGATCATGCTCCGGTACTCCTTCCGGTCCACGTGTTCACCTTCCTCATCCGCATCAAGAGGCCGTAGTCGTACTCATCGGCGTCGTCATAGCCTTGGAGTCCTCCATCTTGAACTTCCTCACAATGTCCTTGGTGTATTTAGCTTTGGTGCACAAATGTTCCTTCCTTTGATTGCTTGATTTGTAGCCCGAGGAAGAAGCGCAACTCACCCATCATGCTCATCTCGAACTCCCTGCTCATATCATCCGCAAACCTCGCAACAAGAGAGTTAGACGAGCCACCAAAGACAATATCATCCACGTACACCCGCACAATCGGGATATCTCCCGCCCCGCCTCGGCAAAAACAAGGTCGATCGACCTTCCCCATCTCAAAACCTCTCTCAAACAAGAACCCCCTCAACCTCGCCATACCAAGCTCTAGGCGCCTGCTTCAACCCATACGGCGCCTTCCTCAACTTGTACACCCGGTGGGGATACTTCTCACTCTCAAACCCGGAGAGGCTGCCTCACATACACTTCTTCCTCCAACACTCCATTCGAAAAGCACTCTTCACATCCATTTGGTGCAACTTGAACCCTTTAGCCACGGAAAAGGCTAGAAGGATCCTAATCGCCTCCAAACGGGCTACGGGAGCAAAGGTCTCCTCGTAGTCGATCCCCTCCTTCGACCGAACCCCGGGCAACAAGTCTCGACTTGTTCCTCACAACCTCACCCTTCTCTCCCTCTTTGTTTTTCCACACCCACTTTGTACCAATCGGCTTACACCCCGGGGGAGGGTCAACCAACTCCCACACCCGATTCCTCTCAAAGTTCTCCAACTCCTCATGCATAGAGTTAACCCAATTGTGATCGGATAGTGCGTGTCCAATGTCTTTGGGCTCGAAAGAAGCAACAAATGCAGCATGAGCAAAATGGGAATTGTTTCGAAACCTCGACCGTGTAGTGCGTTCATTCATGTCACCGATGATTCTCGAAGTTTGGGTGATCCACTTGAACTCGCCGGGGAGGTTCTCGCCTCGAAGCTACCTCCCCCTCAACATCAGCTTCTCCTCGTTCTTGATTTGTCGTCGTAGGTGTAGCAGAGGGTCCATCCATCATCGTAGTCGAAGTAGTGGGTACATGTTCGGCGGGGGCACCACACCGCCATCTTCATCATCACCATGTTCATGCTCCTCCTCCGAAAAATCTCCTCGCCAAGCTCATCATCACCGCACACTCAAAGACAAGCCGACTACGTGGCTCGTCTCGTCGAAGGTTACCTCGCAAGTCTCCACGATTTGGTTAGTTTCAAGATTGAGCACACGATATGCTCTAGAATGAGATGCATAACCAAAGAAAATGCCATCGACGGACCTAGCCTCAAACTTATCCAACTTCTCGCCTTTCTTCGAATGAAACACTTGCAACCAAAGACATGGAAGTGACTCACCTTGGGTGTGCGGCCATGCATCAACTCATAGCAAGTCTTCTTCTTGTGCACCCCGAGGTATATCTGTTCGACACATAGCATGCGGTATTCACCGCCTCGGCCCAATACCTCCTCGGAGTCCTATGCTCATCAAGCATCGTCCGAGCCATCTCGCACAAGGTCCTGTTCTTCCTTTCCACAACACCATTACGGGGAGGCGTATACGGACTCGAAAAGCGGGTGCTCAAGACCCAAGTCATGACAAAAGGTTTCAAAACGAGAGTTCCTGAATTCCGAGCCATTATCACTACGGATAGCTCGTATGGCATCTCCGTGCCTCTCGTTCCTCAACCTCAAGACTAGATCTCGAACAAAACCAAACGTCTCCCCCTTCTCCTCTAGAAAGAACACCCACGCATACCGAGAATAGTCGTCCACCACAACAAGGACATACCACTTCCCACCCGCAGATCGCACACGAGCCGGGCCAACAAGGTCCATATGGAGCGGCTCGCATGGACGCTCGGTCATCACATCGGTGAGAGGCGGGTGAGAAGAGGCCACCATCTTGGCATGCCTACACGGAGCACAAACCAACTCTTTCTCAAGCCTCAACCGTGGCAATCCTCGGACCAAATTGAGTTTACTCAAGCGAGACAAAAGGTCAAAGCTCAAGTGACCCAACTTCCTATGCCATTTCCACAACTCACTCGAAAAACCAGCCAAGAAACAACGCTCAACACCCGAAGAGCGAGAAAAATCAGCACGAAACACCCGACCCTCGGGAACGACCATACAAACAAGGTCCCCTCGAGAGTCCACAATCCGAGAACCACCGGGCCGAAACAACACCTCAAAACCCTCATCCAACAACCGAGACACGAGAAAGCAAATTGTACCCCGGCGATTGAACAAGAGCAACACGCCTCGAGTGATCTTGTCACTCACTTTTATCTCACCTTACGAAAGCACACGCCCACGCCCATTGTCCCCAAAGGTGATGTACCTCTTCGTCACCACGGGACGAGACTTGAGAACCACCCCCTGTCTCCGGTCATATGCCTCGAACAACCGGAGTCAATCAACCAAATGTTCTTCAAGTCTCCCACCTGTACATCAAAAATAGGCACGTGAGCGAACAAACGACTCAAGATCGGGGTTAGAACCAAAGGAGGAAAACCGGTGCCGAGCCATTTGCTCGAAAGTGGGGTTAGCACCAACCAAAGCATCTCTCCTACCAAAGTTACCTCCACGAACACCACCACGGTAACCACCCCGAGGGAACCACCCCCTCTCTGCCTGGAGGAGGACCAAAACCACGCAAGAAAGCCCGTGGCACGTCCTTCCCTTTCCAACACACCGCCACGACTCCTCCAATCCCCGTATTGAGCACGAGGAGGAGAACGCCTAGCAACCGACCACACCGCACCCTTTCCGGCCCAACCACCGAACCACGACCACCGAAACAACCCTCGCACCGTACGAGCACGAAACCCGAACATCCGTGCGCCGGGCCCGCACCGGTCCGACCGGGTGCTCCACACCGGTCCGACCGGTGTGGTCCGGGCGAAGAAGCACCGCCACTCTGACCTTCTTCTCTCCCCAAGCCCGAACCGTCCTCACAATCGCCTTGCCCCCGGGCATCCGCACACGAGGCTCAAGTACACCATCGGAAGGGTGGTACTTGTCCTTGTTAGCCCACTCCTTCTCCATTCTCTCATCTCGCTTCCTCTTGAAGCAAAACTCCTCCTTATGGCCATCTCTCCCACAATAGCCACAATGGAACCTCACAAGCTTAGGCTTTGGCTTGGGATGTGGGCTGCTCACTCGGTTTCTCTCCACTCAAACCCTCCACCGGTTTCTCACCACTAGCCTTCTCACTCTCCTTCCCAAAGAACACTTTCCCGGAAGTGCTCACAAACTTGATAGGCTTTTGTAGGTCATTTGTGAGTGTAGGAAACACGGGTGGAGGCCGGGGTTGTGTCTAGTCGGTTCCTTAGATGGTTAGGTTTTGGTGGGAAATCATTCTTGTGGTGGGTTTTTGGTGGCTCCGGGATATTCTCTCCACTTCCCTCACCAACCTTGTTTGCCCCAAGCCCCTCACCATCTTGCCTCTTAAAGGCCTCGATCATCATCCTCAAGCGAGGCTCGTGGACCGGACAACCAACCCATCAACTTCCTCAAATCATCATTCTCATCCCGCAAACGATCAACATAATGTGCAAGCTCCAAATTTTTCAATGCATGCATTTCACGGGTAGAGCAAGATGTAGGCATGGGTTCCTTCAATTTAGCCTCGAGCGAACTAGTGTAGGCATGCATCTCATCAATTTTAGCATGCAAAACGGGGCAAGAAGTGCAAGCACCTAGCAAAGCGAGGTCTAGACTTAAGCTCGGCCACTTCAACCCTAAGCACATCTAGTTCCTCACACTTGGAGGCATGCTTCTCCTTAAACAAAGCTAGATCGGCAAGGAATATGGAGCAATCAGGCACAATCATTCTCATCGAAACAACGGGGGCTGACCTTAAGCGAATCAATCTCAAGCTTGCTATCAAGCACCCGTGTCTCTAGCTCGGCCACTCTAGTCCTAGCATCCTCGAGTGAAGCCCTAAGCTCTTTCCTCATTTTCTTGGCCTCTCTAAGCATGTCATCACGATTATCAAGCAAAGAGCCAAGCCTCTCATTCTCCTGGCGCAAGAAGGGGAAGCTCATCACGCACCTCGTCGTCGGACTCGGAGTCCGAGTCGCTCCGTGTGCTCTTCTTCTTGCGCCGGAGCTCAACGCCATGGTGCGAGAAGCCGTCCCTCGCGAAGCGGCTCGGCCCCGCTCGGGTTCTTGGACGACCTCTTGTTCTTGCGGCGATCTCCCTCGTCGTCGGCTGCGCTCGAGCTCGAGGTGGAGTACGCGGACCCGGAGTCGACGTCGCTCGCTCCAACCATCGCTCGGGCCTTGCCTCGACCCTCCTTCTTCCTCGATCGTCGCTCGTCCTTGTACTTGTTCTTGTGCTTGCTCTTGTGGTCGCGCCTCGAACGGTACTTGTCATCGTTCTTCCTCGGCTTGTGCTTGTAGCCGTCCTTGTTCTCGGCCTTCTCGGGCGGTCGGCGACGAAGTGTCCCGGCTTGCCGCACCGGAAGCAAGTCCTCGTGTTCCTCCTCATGTTCACGCGGTTCTCGTGCAGCCTCTCGAATCGCCTCGTCAACAGCGCCAGCTCGTCCTCTCCAAGGTCATCAAACTCCTCATCTGGCATAGACATCAAAGAGGAAAACGAGAACATCCTGGTGGATGGGTTAGAGTTAGTCTTTCCTTTAGAACCACCAACGAGGGCAAGACTATGGGAATCAGTCGGTCCCTCGAGCTTGGCAATCATGCCCCTATCCACCTCAGCCGACTTGAGCTTCGAGAACAGCTCGTTCACCGTCAGAGTATCATACCTCTCTGACTCGACTATGGCCTCGAACTTTCCGCCCCATATCGTACGATCCAAAGAGTGTAAGAGCTTGACCGCTCTATCATGATCATCGTACGGGAGCACGTCCACATTGGCCCTCATGTTGTTCACCACCACCGTGAACCTCTGAAATAAGGCATCGATGGACTCACCGGGGAGATGAGTGAAGTTCTCGTACTCTCTCCGGTAGGTCGCATACAACCGTGCTCGAACACGGGCGTTCCCAACATGAGCCTCCTTCAACACCGCCCAAATCCTACAAGCCAAGTGCTCGGTGTGCACCCGATCGAACTCGGCCGACACAAAGCACGAAACAAGTAGTCGACCGCCTTATTGTTGGCGTCGAAGCCGTCCCTCGATCCTGGAGCGAGGAAATCAACCAGGCTGGACATAGCCTTGTGTCCACCGTGACATCCCAAAGGATCCGACCCTTTCCGCGGAGAAAAGCACCCATCCGCTTGCTCCACATCCGGTAGTTCTTGCCATCGAAGTGTGGAGGACCCGAACCCCGTTCCGGTACGCCATCCTTGGATCTTAGGGCGGTTAGAGTCAACAAAGACCCGAACCGGCTCGATACCACTTGAAGGACCGATACGGCGAACCGGAGAGGGGGGAGTGAATGGGAGCCGATAAAAATTCTTCTCGAAGGAGATGAAAACTCCAACAAGACGAACGCGGCTTCCAACACACGTCTCCGACTCACTACCAAGGTTGGTCAAGCCCACGTAGCCACCGGAGTGCCACCGGACCTAGGAACCAACACACCACCTTCCGACCCGAGAAACGCAGCGGAAAAACCAAGCCTCGAGTCTACGAGACCCACACCGGTCGGACGGGGTGAGCACCACCGGTCGGACCGGTCCCTGCCGGTGAACCGAGCAACTTCCACTAAGTGGCTCTACACCGGTCGGACCGGTGAGACACACCGGTCGGACCGATGGCGACCGAAAGCCCCCAAGGCACCAAACGAGGCCAACCGACCACCAAACGGACCCAAACTTGAAACAAGCGGCAACACGGGACAACAAGGAACACACCAAGACGTTCACCCGAGCAAAAACCCACAAGGGCTTGCACCGGTCGGACCGGTCAAGAGCACCGGTCGACCGGTGTAGCACGGGCAGCTCGGGATGAACAAAGCACCCGCGGGTCAACTCCCCCCAAATCCAAATCTCGATCTCCCGAATCGCTCCACGGACTTGAACAAGACTTTGGGGATATCATGAACACCTCATGAGGAGTTCATAGCCAAGTTTAATCCCACCAAAACTCGTCCAAAAAGGAGGAATCGAAGAAATCCCGCCGGAAGCACTTCCAACCCAAGAACTCAAGAAACCCCAAAATCGAGCACTTTTCCTCACGGATTTGGGAGGGGAATCACAGCCCAAAGAACCACGAAGGGTTCCCACAAATTTCCCCCATCAAATCCCCAAGAGAAAAGCCCCGAAAACACCCCAAAGAGATCACCGAGAGAGGGCTCCGAAAATCACCACCAAGAACAACCGGGGAAAACACATCCAAACCTTGAGGAACCACGCCGAATCATCTATACATGAAACAAAGGTTCGTACAAGGTCTAGCAAGCCGCCCGATCATCCATCCCTCTCTACAAGACTCTCTCCGTGAAGCTCTCTTGCTAGTCCTAAGGAAAACCTAGAGAAAATAGGTGGAAAATAGGAAAACTAATGAGCTAGGGTTCCAAGAGTTGGCTGCCAACCTCTCACCTCTTGGGTTATATAGGCGGCAACCGAATGTCTAAAATGCCCCTCTCTACTAACTAGGGATACATGCCCCTCAAGGGCGGATTCGGAATTCTTGATGTCTTCACCATCGGACGGATGCCCGGCGACCGCACCCGCGTAGCCTCGGACGCAAGCGATGCGATCCCGACGCGTGTCCTCCGCTTCGAAGATTCGGACCGCGTCGTCGCACACGGTCGGACCGGTGCTCCTCACCGGCCGAGCCGGGGCCCCCACCGGTCGACCGGTCGGACCCACCGGTCGGGACCGGTGCCGGTGCCGCCGCACCTCCGTCTTCGGTTCTCCGGTCTTGGCTTTGTGGATCAACCAAGGAACCCGGTGGTTTTTACGGTGAACCACCGGAAACCCCGCGAACTCGGTGTAGCCTCCGCCAATCTCCACTCATGACTTGGCTCCCACGTAGTCCCGGCTCGACCTTGGTTTTGAGGCTCAACCAAGAAACCGTCCACGACTTCATCTTCTCGTTCATGCCACCATGCGGTCCGCACTTGACCCCCGCCGGTCACCGGTCCCTCGAACGAAGCCTACTTGTCTTCTCCACACCCGGAGGCCTCACCGGCGACGACCTTTCGCGCTTGTTCTTCACCCGCACCAACACGAGTCAAGCCGCAACCCGCACCCGCAATACTTAGCCAAGAATCGGTCCACACAACGTTGTCAATCACTCATCACACAAGGAAGCGACCATCCACCGGTCCTCGAACCAAACATGGTCCTCACCTTTCTATGGCATCGTCCCCGGGGGAACGCGGCTATCCCACCTTGTGGGTTCCGGTGGATGGCCTTCCGCCGAGTTTACCTTCGGGGAAACAAGGGACAACTACCGTACCGAGTACGTCAAGTTCGAAGTCGCGGACTTCGAGACGTCCTACCATGCCATCCTCGGCAGACCGGCTATCACCAAGTTCATGGCGGTACCCCACTACACCTACTTGGTACTCAAGATGCCAAGTCTAGCCGGTATACTCTCACTGCAAGGGGACTTGAAAATATCCTTCGACAGCGACACAGAAGCTGTGGAACTCGCAGCTATGAATCAAGTACCCAACACAATGATGAAGATCTACGATGCGTCAAAGAAGCTTGACCCAAGTGAACTCGACATCCCAGAGAAGTTGGACAAAGCCAACAAGCCTCAGCTAGCCGAGGAAGTTCTAGTCAAAACAATTAACCTCAGGACAAGCGACAATAGCAAGACCACCACCACCGGGGCAGGCCTTGACCCGAAATAGGAAGACGCGCTCATCAACTTCCTCCGGGCTAACCGAGACATCTTCACGTGGAAACCAGCGGAGATGCCAGGGGTTCCTAGGGAGCTGATTGAGCATTCACTCAACGTCGACCCTAAAGCTACCCCGAAGCGACAACACCTCTGCCGTTTCGCCGAGGACAGACGGGACGCCGTCAAGAAGCAACTTGCCAAACTACTCGCAGCTGGCTTCATTAGAGAAGTCTTCCATCCTGAGTAGCTCGCCAACCCCGTCCTTGTCCGTAAGAAGAACTCGAACGAGTGGAGGATGTGCGTCGACTACAACGACCTAAACAAGCACTGCCCCAAGGACCCTTTGGGTTGCCACGGATTGATCTATTCATCGACTCCACAGCGGGCTGCGACCTACTTTGCTTCCTCGACTGCTACTCCGGGTACCACCAGATCGCGATCAAGGAAGAAGACCAGGAGAAGACCACGTTCATCACCCCGTTTGGTGCTTACTGCTACACGACCATGTCCTTCGGGTTGAAGAACGCCGGCGCTACCTACCAACGAGCTATCCAGGCCTGTCTCAAGAGGAAACTCAACAAGAAGATCGAAGCCTATGTGGATAACGTGGTCGTCAAGACCAAAAACTCCAACACGCTCATCGCCGATCTTGAAGAGACTTTCTCATACCTGCGAGAGTACCGCTGGAAGCTCAACCCGAACAAGTGCGTCTTCGGCGTACCGTCGGGCAAACTACTCGGCTTCATCATCAGCCACCGCGGCATCAAAGCCAATCTCGAGAACATCTCCACCATCACCAGCATGAAAGCTCCCACATGCATCAAAGACGTGCAGAAGCTAACCGGGTGCATGGCGGCTCTGAATAGATTTATCTCGAAGCTTGGAGAATGGGGGCTCCCCTTCTTCAAACTACTCAAACATCAAGAGAAGTTCGTGTGGTCTCTAGAGGAAGACCAAGCCCGTGCCTAGCTCAAGGACTTCCTATCAAAGCACCAGTCCTCACGGCTCCTCGCAAAGGAGAGCAGTTGCTATTCTACCTCACTGCGACTACTCACGTGGTCAGTACTGCCATCATCGTCGAGCGGCAGGAAGACGACCACGCCTATCCAGTCCAGCGGCCAGTCTACTTCGTCAGCGAGGACCTGTCAGAATCCAAGGCACGCTACCATCCTGTACAGAAGGTTCTGTACGCAGTGCTCATCACCTCGCAGAAGCTACGACACTACATACAGGAGTACTCGATCTCCGTCGTCACGGACTACCCGCTCGGCGACATCCTGCAGAACCAAGATGTTACTGGAAGAATCTCCAAGTGGGCAATCGAACTCGGCACCCTCAACATAGACTTCAAGCCACGCACAGCCATCTAGTCGCAGGCGCTAGTCGACTTCATGGCGGAGTGGTGGGAGAATCAGCTACCTACTCCAACATAGCGCCCAGAGCACTGGGTGATGTACTTCGACGGCTCGCTCAAGCTCGAAGGCGCAAGTGCAGGGGTACTATTGATCTCTCCAATGGGCAAACAACTCAAGTACATCCTGCAGATCTTCTGGAATGTCTCAAACAACAAAGCCGAGTACGAAGCTCTACTACACAGGCTCCGCCTCACGGCTTCACTGGGCATCAAGCGGCTACTATTCTACGGCGACTCCGCAGTGGTCATCAACCAAGTCAACAAGTCCTGGGACCGCAACAAGGAGAACATGGACGCCTACTGCCTAGAAGTCCGCAAGCTCAAGAATAAGTTCTCTGGTCTCGAGTTCCACCACGTCGTCCGCGACAACAACGTTGCAGCGGACGTCTTGTCGAAGCTTGGTTCTACTCGCGCTCAAGTACCAGCGGGTGTCTTCGTCCACGAGCTTCACGGCGAGGACCATGTGTGGTTCGAGGACCGGTGGATGGTCGCTTCCTTGTGTGATGAGTGATTGACAACGTTGTGTGGACCGATTCTTGGCTAAGTATTGCGGGTGCGAGGTTGCGGCTTGACTCGTGTTGGTGCAGGTGAAGAACAAGCGCGAAAGGTCGTTGCCGGTGAGGCCTCCAAGTGTGGAGAAGACAAGTAGGCTTCGTTCGAGGGACCCGGTGGCCGGCGGGGGTCAAGTGCGGGCCGCATGGTGGCATGAACAACAAGATGAAGTCGTGGACGGTTTCTTGGTAGAGCCTCAAAACCAAGGTCAAGCCGGGACTACGTGGGAGCCGAGTCATGAGTGGAGATTGGCGGAGGCTACACCGAGTTCGCGGGGTTTGCAGTGGTTCACCGGTAAAACCACCGGGTTACTCGGTTGAGCCACAAAACCGAGGCCGAAGACTCGACGAGGAGGTGCGGCCACCCGGGCCGGTTCAACCGCCCGGGAGGGCGGTCGACCGCCCGGGGACCGGTCGGATGCACGCGGGCCGGTCCTAACCGCCCGTGGGGGCGGTCCGACCGCCACGGCCGCCGGCGCCGAGAAGCTTCGAAGCGGAGGACACGCGTCGGGATCGCAAGGCGTGCGTCGAGGCTACGCGGGGTGCGGTCGCCGGGCATCCGTCCGATGGTGAAGACATCAAGAATTCCAAATCCGCCCTTGAGGGGCATGTATCCCTAGTTATTAGAGAGGGGCATTTTAGACATTCGGTTGCCGCCTATATAACCCAAGAGGTGAGAGGTTGGCGGCCAACTCTTGGAACCCTAGCTCATTTCGTTTTTCCATTTTCGTTCTCTATTTTCCCTAGGTTTTTTAGAAGGCTAGTTTGAGAGCTTCATGTGAGATCTAGAGAGAGGGATGGATGTTTGGGTGGCAAACTAGACCTTGTACGAACCATTCATGGCATGTATAGAAGGTTCGGCGTGGTTCTTGATGGTGGTTTTCCCGTCTCTTTGATGTTGATTTTCGGAGCTCTTTTTGGCGGTGTTTTGAGAACGATTTCTTGGGGTTTTTGGTGGGTGTCACGTATGTGGTTCTTGTGCCTCTTTGGCTGGTGACTTTGCCCCCAAATCCCCTTTGAATCGGACTCGATTTGGTGGTTTTTCGAGTTGGGCGAGTTCTTGACCTAGAGAAGCGATTTCTTCGATTCCTCTTGATTGTGAGCGTTTCGGGTCGATTCCTTTGAGGTAGAGGTTGCCCGGGAGGTAACCCGGCTATCCCCGAAGTTTGGCTGCAATCCGTGGAGTGATTCGGGAGATTGAGCGCAAGGAAGTTGAGGTTTGACCCGCGGGTTCCTGTTACGGGAAGGGGCGGTCTAACCGCCGCAGGGGGCGGTCTAACCGCCCGGGGGTGTTTCCGGGTCAAAGTTTTGTTTCGCCGGATTTTCCTCCGTGAGTTCGTTCGCCTTGATCGGAGGAGTGTCCGGGTGAAATTTGGTGCCGTTCTCGCGCGGTTTGCTAGGTGTTCTTGGTTGGAGTTCGTTCTTTGGGTACGGGAGGTTAGACCGCCCCGGGTAGCCGGTCTAACCGCCCCCTAGGCCCTTGGGTGAAGTTTTGGTTTTCGCCAAGATTTTCGGTAGCTAGCATGGCCTTGACCGAGAGATCTCTGTTGGTGAAACCGTGGTGTGTTTTGGTGCTCGGAAGAGGCGTTTCGGAGGATTTCTTGGTTGCCGTGTGGAGGCGGTCTAACCGCCCCCTATACCGGTCTAACCGCCCCCTCCGGTTAGCCGGCTTTCGAGTTGTTTCCCCCTGTCGGTCTTTGCGTGTGTGTTGTGGTTCTTTGGTAGAGTTTGTTCCTAGGACCGGTAGCACTCCGGTGGCTACGTGGTTTTGGCAAACGGGAGGTAGAAGTGCGGAGCGTGTGATTTTGGGGGTCCAACCGAGCTAGTTTGTCTTGTCGGAGTTTCAATCTCCCTCGAGAAGAATTTTTATCGGCTCCCATTCACTCCCCCCCTCTCGGTCGCCTTATCGGTCCTTCAAGTGGTATCGAGCCGGTTCGGGTCTTTGTTGACTCTAACCAGTCTAAGATCCAAGGATGGCGTACCGGGAACGGGGTTCGGGTCCTCCACACTTCGATGGAAAGAACTACCGGATGTGGAGCAAGCGGATGGGTGTGTTCCTCCGCGGAAAGGGTCGACTCGTGGGATGTCACGGTGGACACGGGATATGTCCGGCCGATGGATTTCCTTGCTCCGGGGTCGAGGGACGGATTCGACGCCAACAATAAGGCGGTCGACTACTTGTTTCGTGCTTTGTGTCGGCCGAGTTCGATCGGGTGCACACCGAGCACTTGGCTTGTAGGATTTGGGCGGTGTTGAAGGAGGCTCATGTTGGGAACGCCCGGGTTCGGGCACGGTTGTATGCGACCTACGGAGAGAGTACGAGAACTTCACTCATCTCCCGGTGAGTCCATCGATGCCTTGTTCCGGAGGTTCACCGTGGTTGTGAACAACATGAGGGCCAATGTGGACGTGCTCCCGTACGATGATCATGATAGAGCGGTCAAGCTCTTACACTCTTTGGATCGTACGATATGGGGCGGAAAGTTCGAGGCCATAGTCGAGTCGGAGCGGTATGATACTCTGACGGTGAACGAGCTGTTCTCGAAGCTCAAGTCGGCTGAGGTGGATAGGGGCATGACTGCCAAGCTCGAGGGACCGACTGATTCCCATAGTCTTGCCCTCGTTGGTGGTTCCAAAGGAAAGACTAACTCTAACTCATCCACCAGGATGTTCTCGTTTTCCTCTTTGATGTCTATGCCAGATGAGGAGTTTGATGACCTTGGAGAGGACGAGCTGGCGCTGTTGACGAGGCGGTTTGAGAGGCTGCACGAGAACCGTGTGAACATGAGGAGGAACACGAGGCACCGCTTCCGGTGCGGCAAGCGGGACACTTCGTCGCCGACCGCCCGGAGAAGGCCGAGAGCAAGGACAGCTACAAGCACAAGCCGAGGAAGAACGACGACAAGTACCGTTCGAGGCGCGACCACAAGAGCAAGCACAAGAACAAGTACAAGGACGAGCGACGATCGAGGAAGAAGGAGGGCCGAGGCAAGGCCCGAGCGATGGTTGGAGCGAGCGACGTTGACTCCAGTTCCGCGTACTCTACCTCGAGCTCGAGCAGCAGCGACGACGAGGGAGATCGCCGCAAGAACAAGAGGTCGTCCAAGAACCCGAGCGGGCCGAGGCGCTTCGCGTGAGACGGCTTCGTACCATGGCGTTGAGCTCGGCAGCAAGAAGAGTACACGGAGCGACTCGGACTCCGAGTCCGACGACGAGGTGCGTGATGAACTTCCCTTCTTGCGCCGGGAGAATGAGAGGCTTGGCTCTTTGCTTGATAACCGTGATGACATGCTTAGAGAGGCCAAGAAAATGAGGAAAGAGCTTAGGGCTTCACTCGAGGATGCTAGGACTAGAGTGGGCTGAGCTAGAGACACGGGTGCTTGATAGCAAGCTTGAGATTGATTCGCTTAAGGCTAGCCCTGTTGTTGCCGATGAAAATGATTGTCTTGATTGCTCCATATTCCTTGCCGATCTTGCTTTGTATAAGGAGAAGCATGCCTCCAAGTGTGAGGAACTAGATGTGCTTAGGGTTGAAGTGGCCGAGCTTAAGTCTAGACTCGCTTTGTTAGGTGCTTGCACTTCTTGCCCGTTTTGCATGCTAAGATTGATGAGTTGCATGCTTACACTAGTTCGCTCGAGGCTAAATTGAAGGAACCCATGCCTACATCCTGCTCTACTTGTGAAATGCATGCATTGAAAAATTTGGAGCTTGCACACTATGTTGATCGTTTGCAGGATGAGAATGATGACTTGAGGAAGTTGATGGGTTGGTTGTCCGGTCATGAGCCTCAGTTGAGGATGATGATCGAGGCCTTTAAGAGGCAAGATGGTGAGGGGCTTGGGGCAAACAAGGTTGGTGAAGGAAGTGGAGAGAATATCCGGAGCCACCAAAAACCTACCACAAAAATGATTTCCCTCCAAAACCCAACCATCTTAGGAACCGATTAGACACAACCCCGGCTCCACCTATATTTCCTACACCCACAAATGATCTTCAAAAGCCCATCAAGTTTGTGAGCACTTCGGGGAAAGTGTTCTTTGGGAAAGTGAAAGAGAAGGCAAGTGAGGAGAAATCGGTGGAGGAGTTGAGTGGAGAGAAACCAAGCGAGCGGCCCCAATCCAAGCCAAAACCTAAGCTTGTGAGGTTCCGTTGTGGCCATTGTGGGAAGGAGGGTCACAAGGATGAGTTTTGCTTCAAGAGGAAGCGGGAAGAGAGGATGGCAAAGGAGTGGGCGAACAAGGATAGGAACAACCCTTCCCATGGTGTACCTAAGCCTCGTATGCCACCGCCCGGGGGTAAGGCTGTGGTGAGAAGTGTTCGGCATGGGGAGATGCGAGTTCCCGCGGCCCGAGGAGCGGTTGCGGGAGGGGGCGGTCGGACCGGCCCGGCTAGGCGGTCGGGACCGGCCCGGCCCGAAGGGGGCGGTTAGGACCGGCACGGCTAGGCGGTTTAACCGCCCCCCCCGAACTACGGGGCGGAGTGGTTTTCGAGGTGGTGAGTCGAGAGGTTTCGGGTCCGGAGGTGGAGTTGCTTGGTGGTTGGTCCGGAAAGACGAGCGGGTGGTCGGTTGCTAGGCATTCTCCCCCTCGAGGTCACTACGGGGATGGGAGGAGTCGTAGCTTTGAGAAGGAGAGGAGGGACGTCCCACGGGTTGTCTTCCGTGGTTTTGGTCCTCCTTCAGGCAGTGAGGGGTGGTTTCCTCGGAGTGGTTACCGAGGTGGTGTTCGTGGAGGTAGTTTTGGTAGGAGAGATGCTTTGGTTGGTGCTAACCCCACTTTCGAGCAAATGGCTCGGCCCGGTTTTCCTCCTTTGGTACTAACCCCGGTCTTTGAGTCGTTTGTTCGCTCACGTGCTTGTTTTTGAATTTCGGGTGGGAGACTTGAAGAACATTTGGTTGATTGACTCCGGTTGTTCGAGGCATATGACCGGAGACGGGGGGGTGGTTCTCAAGTCTCGTCCGGTGGTGACGAAGAGGTACATCACCTTTGGGGACAATGGGCGTGGGCGTGTGCTTTCGAAGGTGAGATAAAAGTGAGTGACAAGATCACTGCGAGGCGTGTTGCTCTTGTTCAATCGGCGGGGTACAATTTGCTTTCGTGTCTCGGTTGTTGGATGAGGGCTTTGAGGTGTTGTTTCGGCCGGGTGGTTCTCGGATTGTGGACTCTCGAGGGGACCTTGTTTGTATGGTCGTTCCCGAGGGTCAGGTGTTTCGTGCTGATTTTTCTCAGTCTTCGGGTGTTGAGCGTTGTTTCTTGGCCGGTTCTTCGAGTGAGTTGTGGAGGTGGCATAGGAAGTTGGGTCACTTGAGCTTTGACCTTTTGTCTCGCTTGAGTAAACTCAATTTGGTCCGAGGATTGCCACGGTTGAAGCTTGAGAAAGAGTTGGTTTGTGCTCCGTGTAGGCATGCCAAGATGGTGGCCTCTTCTCACCCGCCTCTCACCGATGTGATGACCGAGCGTCCATGCGAGCCGCTCCATATGGACCTTGTTGGCCCGGCTCGTGTGCGATCTCGCGAGTGGGAAGTGGTATGTCCTTGTTGTGGTGGACGACTTTTCTCGGTATGCGTGGGTGTTCTTTCTTGAGGAGAAGGGGGAGACGTTTGGTTTTGTTCGAGATCTAGTCTTGAGGTTGAGGAACGAGAGGCACGGAGATGCCATACGAGCTATCCGCGGTGATAATGGCTCGGAATTCGGGAACTCTCGTTTTGAAACCTTTTGTCATGACTTGGGTCTTGAGCACCGGTTTTCGAGTCCGTATACACCTCCCCGAATGGTGTTGTAGAAAGGAAGAACGAGGACCTTGTGCGAGATGGCTCGGACGATGCTTGATGAGCATAGGACTCCGAGGAGGTATTGGGGTGAGGCGGTGAATACCGCATGCTATGTGTCGAACGGGATATACCTCGAGTGCACAAGAAGAAGACATGCTATGAGTTGATGCATGGTCGCACACCCAAAGTGAGTCACTTCCATGTCTTTGGTTGCAAGTGTTTTATTCGAAGAAGGGCGGGGAAGTTGGATAAGTTTGAGGCTAGGTCCGTCGATGGCATTTTCTTTGGTTATGCATCTCATTCTAGAGCATATCGTGTGCTCAATCTTGAAACTAACCAAATCGTGGAGACTTGCGAGGTAACCTTCGACGAGACAGAGCCACGTAGTCGGCTTGTCTTTGAGTGTGCGGGTGATGATGAGCTTGGCGAGGAGATCTTTCGGGAGGAGGAGCATGAACATGGTGATGATGAAGATGGCGGTGCGGTGCCCCCGCCGGACATGTACCCACTACTTCGACTACGATGATGGATGGACCCTCCGCTACACCTACGACGACAAACCAAGAACGAGGAGAAGGCCGATGTTGAGGGGGAGGTAGCTTCGAGGCGAGAACCTCCCCGGCGAGTTCAAGTGGATCACCCGGCTTCGAGGATCATCGGCGACATGGATGAACGCACTACACGGTCGAGGGTTCGAAACAATTCCCATTTTGCTCATGCTGCATTTGTTGCTTCTTTCGAGCCCAAAGACATTGGACACGCACTATCGATCACAATTGGGTTAACTCGATGCATGAGGAGTTGGAGAACTTTGAGAGGAATCGAGGTGTGGGAGTTGGTTGACCCTCCCCCGGGGTGTAAGCCGATTGGTACAAAGTGGGTGTGGAAAAACAAAGAGGGAGAGAAGGGTGAGGTTGTGAGGAACAAGTCGAGACTTGTTGCTCGGGGGTTCGGTCGAAGGAGGGGATCGACTACGAGGAGACTTTTGCTCCGTAGCCCGTTTGGAGGCGATTAGGATCCTTCTAGCTTTTTCCGTGGCTAAAGGGTTCAAGTTGCACCAAATGGATGTGAAGAGTGCTTTTCCGAATGGTGTGTCTTGGAGGAAGAAGTGTATGTGAGGCAACCTCGGGGTTTGAGAGTGAGAAGTACCCCCCCGGGTGTACAAGTTGAGGAAGGCGCTGTATGGGTTGAAGCGGGCGCCTGAGAGCTTGGTATGGCGAGGTTGAGGGGGTTCTTGTTTGAGAGAGGTTTTGAGATGGGGAAGGTCGATCGGACCTTGTTTTTGTCGAGGCGGGGGCGAGAGAGATTCCGACCGTGCGGGTGTACGTGGATGATATTGTCTTTGGTGGCTCGTCTAACTCTCTTGTTGTGAGGTTTGCGGATGATATGAGCGGGGAGTTTGAGATGAGCATGATGGATGAGTTGCGGTTCTTCCTCGGGCTACAAATCAAGCAATCAAAGGAAGGAACATTTGTGCACCGAGGTTAAGTACACCAAGGACATTGTGAGGAAGTTCAAGATGGAGGACTCCAAGGCTATGACGACGCCGATGAGTACGACTACGGCTCTTGATGCGGACGAGGAAGGTGAACATGTGGACCGAGAAGGAGTACCGAAGCATGATCGGGTCACTCCTCTACTTGACGGCGACGAGGCCGGACATACGGTTCTCAGTGTGTCTGTGCGCTCGTTTTCAAGCGTCTCCGAGGACTTCGCATCGGCAAGCAGTGAAGCGAATTTTCAGGTACTTGCGTCACACTCCCGACTTCGGCCTTTGGTACTCCGCGTCCTCTTCTTTGGCGCTTCATGGCTTTTCGGACGCGGATTTTGCCGGGTGTCGGTTGGATAGGAAGTCCACTTCGGGACTTGTCGGTTTTGGGTTCTTCGTTGGTGTCTTGGTCTTCTCGTAAGCGGTCGAGCGTTGCTCGGTCCACGACCGAAGCCGAGTATGTTGCCGCCTGCTAGTTGTTGCTCTCGGCTCCTTTGGATCACCTACACCATGAGTGACTTTGGTGAGGAGTATACCCATGTCCCACTTCAATGTGATAGCACCGGTGCCATAAGCGTTGCAAAGAACCCAAGTGCTCCATTCCAAAACCAAACACATAGAAGTGAGGTATCATTTCCGAGAGACAACGTAGAGAAAGGGAAGATAGCTTTGATCCATGTACCCACACATGACCAGCTAGCCGATATTTTCACCAAACCCCTAGATCAAGCAACTTTCACTCGTTTGCGGGGGGAACTTGGTGTGTGTTTGATTCTTGAGTTGGGTGTGTGGGGGCTTTCTTTTGCTGGTGGTGTCGAGCCCGTTTTGCCTTCCCTCGAGGAGCCGGTTTGTAGCATATGTATAGCTTTCCTTTGTGCATTTCTTGCATTTGGCATGTCATATGTAACATGATGTATAGGCATCCTTGTATCTTAGATTGCATGCATTTTGTATCATATGCATTTTTAGGGAAAGCTTCTCCTATATACAATGTTTACCATGGGTTGTTATATATGTTCTTGTGAGCTTGTTTGATATGGTACGGTTAGTTTGGCTTAGCTCTTGATGATCTTGATGAATGATCCATGGTTGATGGCTAATTTTTGAAAAATGTCACATACATGCTCTCTCATGTGTAAATGCCTATATATGATCTTGACATGTTTTAGTGGCTTTGCTATGCTTACTTTGTGGTTGGATAGCTAGTTTATTGATCATATGGAGCCAAAGGTTCACTTGCCATCATGAATGTTTAGCCCTCTTGCTTAATCTTGTGGAGGGGCATAAGTTCCTTTTTGTCGCAAAGACATTTCATGTACCATTTACAAATCTGAAAATGAAATGAAAAATGCTTGGAAAATATGTTCCCATGTCATATGTGCTGAAATTAATTCGCTTTGGGTGCTAAAACCGTTGCATGTTGCCTACCAATGAGAAGTCTCATATATAGAAGTAGGCACATGGCTCGGTGGCTTTGACACGACATGAGGTGCTTTTGGGTGTTTATGATGGTCTCATGATTAGAATGGCTGTCCTAGCATGAAGTTTGAGTGGCTTTGCCATTTTGATATGTTTTGCTCATGTTTAGGTATTTGCTTGTGAGAGAGTAACTTTTCGCAAAATTACTCAAATCCTTTTTAGCATTGTCCAATGGTTGTGAAACTTGGTGATCACGTAGTTAAGGTCTTTACGAACCTGTCGAGTATCTAACTTGCTCATTTGGACTTGTGTAGCACCTTGTGATGAATTTTGTATATTCGAGAAGCTATATGTTGCAAGTTTTCGCATTTTGCCTTGATTCATGCATTGTCAACAAGGGGGAGAAGTTTATGCATGTTTTGGGCACACGGGGAGTGTTTGGAAGGTGTTCCAATTGTTTCGGGCAATTTTTGAGCGAGTGTGGTGCGGGGCCGGTTTCTTTGGGCGGTCTAACCGCCCCCGGCGGTCGGTTCGGGCGAGAGGCGGTCTAACCGCCCCGGGCGGCGGTCTAACCGCCTGGGCGGTGTGAGCGGAGTTTTTGCTCTTTGTTGCATTCCCGAGTTGCATTGATGCATGTGTTCGGGGGGGAGTGTCTTGTGGCTCGGTGGGGAGCTTGCATTTGTGCAGGGGGAGCTCTTGGTAGTGTTCGAGTTTTGCTTTGGTGGTTTGCGCTCTTTGTTTGAGCTGTGTTTTGTCTCGGATGTGTCGAGCCGTTGCCCTTGCCTAAGGGGTCCGAGACTTGTCTTCTTCAAGTGATCTTGCTCTTTGCCTTTCTTTGGCTTTCGATCGCTTGTTGGGGTTTCTTTTATTTTGTTTCTTTTCTTTTCCTTTTCTCTTGTGTTACTTCATTCGAGTGTGTTGTCAATGCACTCATCAAGGGGGAGATTGAGGACCATGTGTGGTTCGAGGACCGGTGGATGGTCGCTTCCTTGTGTGATGAGTGATTGACAACGTTGTGTGGACCGATTCTTGGCTAAGTATTGCGGGTGCGGGTTGCGGCTTGACTCGTGTTGGTGCGGGTGAAGAACAAGCGCGAAAGGTCGTTGCGGTGAGGCCTCCAAGTGTGGAGAAGACAAGTAGGCTTCGTTCGAGGGACCGGTGGCCGGCGGGGGTCAAGTGCGGGCCGCATGGTGGCATGAACAAGCAAGATGAAGTCGTGGACGGTTTCTTGGTAGAGCCTCAAAACCAAGGTCAAGCCGGGACTACGTGGGAGCCGAGTCATGAGTGGAGATTGGCGGAGGCTACACCGAGTTCGCGGGGTTTGCGGTGGTTCACCGGGGAAAACCACCGGGTTACTCGGTTGAGCCACAAAACCGAGGCCGAAGACTCGACGAGGAGGTGCGGCCACCCGGGCCGGTTCAACCGCCCGGGAGGGGCGGTCGGACCGCCCGGGACCGGTCGGATGCACTAGGCCGGTCCTAACCGCCCGGGGGGCGGTCCGACCGCCACGGCCGCCGGCGCCGAGAAGCTTCGAAGCGGAGGACACGCGTCGGGATCGCAAGGCGTGCGTCGAGGCTACGCGAGGTGCGGTCGCCGGGCATCCGTCCGATGGTGAAGACATCAAGAATTCCAAATCCGCCCTTGAGGGGCATGTATCCCTAGTTATTAGAGAGGGGCATTTTAGACATTCGGTTGCCGCCTATATAACCCAAGAGGTGAGAGGTTGGCAGCCAACTCTTGGAACCCTAGCTCATTTCGTTTTTCCATTTTCGTTCTCTATTTTCCCTAGGTTTTTTAGAAGGCTAGTTTGAGAGCTTCATGTGAGATCTAGAGAGAGGGATGGATGTTTGGTTGGCAAACTAGACCTTGTACGAACCATTCATGGCATGTATAGAAGGTTCGGCGTGGTTCTTGATGGTGGTTTTCCGTCTCTTTGATGTTGATTTTCGGAGCTCTTTTTGGCGGTGTTTTGAGAACGATTTCTTGGGGTTTTTGGTGGGTGTCACGTATGAGGTTCTTGTGCCTCTTTGGCTGGTGACTTTGCCCCCAAATCCCCTTTGAATCGGACTCGATTTGGTGGTTTTTCGAGTTGGGCGAGTTCTTGACCTAGAGAAGCGATTTCTTCGATTCCTCTTGATTGTGAGCGTTTCGGGTCGATTCCTTTGAGGTAGAGGTTGCCCGGGGAGGTAACCCGGCTATCCCCGAAGTTTGGCTGCAATCCGTGGAGTGATTCGGGAGATTGAGCGCAAGGAAGTTGAGGTTTGACCCGCGGGTTCTGTTACGGGAAGGGGCGGTCTAACCACCTGCAGGGGGCGGTCTAACCGCCCGGGGTGTTTCCGGGTCAAAGTTTTGTTTCGCCGGATTTTCCTCTCGTGAGTTCGTTCGTCTTGATCGGAGGAGTGTCCGGGTGAAATTTGGTGCCGTTCTCGCGCGGTTTGCTAGGTGTTCTTGGTTGGAGTTCGTTCTTTGGGTACGGGAGGTTAGACCGCCCCGGTAGCCGGTCTAACCGCCCCTAGGCCCTTGGGTGAAGTTTTGGTTTTCGCCAAGATTTTACGGTAGGTAGCATGGCCTTGACCAGAGATCTCTGTTGGTGAAACCGTGGTGTGTTTTGGTGCTCGGAAGAGGCGTTTCGGAGGATTTCTTGGTTGCCGGTGGAGGCGGTCTAACCGCCCCCTATACCGGTCTAACCGCCCCCTCCGGTTAGCCGGCTTTCGAGTTGTTTCCGTTGTCGGTCTTTGCGTGTGTGTTGTGGTTGGTAGAGTTTGTTCCTAGGACCGGTAGCACTCCGGTGGCTACGTGGTTTTGGCAAACGGGAGGTAGAAGTGCGGAGCGTGTGATTTCGGGGGTCCGACCGAGCTAGTTTGTCTTGTCGGAGTTTCAATCTCCCTCGAGAAGAATTTTTATCGGCTCCCATTCACTCCTCCCCCTCTCTCGGTCGCCTTATCGGTCCTTCACACGCGCCATCCATCCCAGAGACGGCGCCACCGACCACTGATCCAGCACATCCCCCGGCAGGCCAGGAGGTCACGATGATCGACGTGGACTGGAGGCAACCCTTTATCGACTACCTCAGCGAGTAGAAGGTTCCATCAGACAAGAACTTGGCCGAGCAACTCGTCCGCCGCGCCAAGTCCTACGTCATAGTCGGAAACAAGCTCTACAGGCGGTGCGCATCTTCTGGAGTACTCATGAAGTTCGTTCCCTGAGATGAAGGCAAGGGCATCTTGGAGGAGATCCATAAAGGCATCTGCGGCAACCATGCGTCCTCTCGCACGCTGGTCAGCAAGGCTTTCCGACGAGCTTTCTATTGGCCCACAGCTCTAGGCGATGCTGAAGAACTCATCAGAAGGTGCCAAGGGTGCCATTACTTCGCCAAGCAACAACATGTCCCGGCCTACAAGCTAGTCACCATACCGCCAACCTGGCCTTTCGCCTGCTGGGGGCTCGACATGATTGGGACACTCCCAACTGCGCCAGGTGGATTCAACAGAGTACTGGTGGTCATCGACAAGTTCACCAAGTAGATCGAGGTCAAGCTGGTCACATGCCCCAGGGCTAATAGAGTACTCGACTTTTTGGGTGAACTCGTACATCGCTACGGACTACCCCACCGCATCATCATAGACTTGGGCTCCAACTTCAACAATCACCAGTTCTGGGAGTACTGCGAGAATAGTGGGATCGACGTTCGATATGTCTCAATTGCCCATCCTCGGGCCAACGGACAAGTCGAGCGCGCCAATGGGATGGTGCTCGACGCTCTCAAAAAGCGGCTACACGATGCTGCCAACACCAAAGGAGGAAAGTGGATCAAGGAACTACCTAATGCACTCTGGGGGCTACGTACTCAACCCTCCAAGCTGACGGGACAATCCCCATACTTCCTGGTCTACGGCTCCGAAGCAATCCTACCTGCTGATGTCATGTGGGACTCACCAGCAGTAGAGCAATACAACGAAGGCATATCTGAAGACAGCAGACGAGTTGACATCGATGGACTTGAAGAAGCTCGCTGTGCCTCCCTCGTCGAATCAGCAAGGTACCTCGAGTGTATCCAACGCTATTACGATCGCAACGTCAAGGAACACTCCTTCAATGTTGGTGATCTTGTCCTCCGCTGCATCCAGAACACGGAAGGACTACACAAGCTCAACTCGCCCTGGGAAGGTCGCTTCACAGTTGCAAAGGTGACCGGACCGGGCTCCTATCGCCTCCAGATGCTTGAAGGCAAAGACGTCAACAACTCGTGGAATATCGACCAGCTCTGTCGATTCTACGCTTAGTCTACCGACTACCCTGGGGGCTCATGTCTACACGACTACTCAAAGACCCCTTCGCTGTAAGCGGCCTCCGGGTCCAAGCACTAGTCTCCGGACTACTCTACTCTAAGGTCCAGCACTAACAGCTACTAACGGATCTTGGGCTGCTCCGAGCAACAAAGGACTCTAGCAGCGGTCTACTGAAAGACCATGTACTCCTAGATCCAGCCTACACGGCTACTAACGGGTCTACTGCTGTAAGCGGCTGCACGCCCTACCACCACTTAGCCGTAGGCGGCCTCCGGGTCCTGGCGACTGCTCTTGTAAAACGGCCCTAGACATTCAGGTGTACTTCTCTCAGTAATAAAGTTTGATTATCTATCAACTGATTTACTGTCTTTTTCCCTTAACGGGTCTACTGGCGAGTACGACTACTCGTGACAACTCCACAGTGAGTACTCATTTCTGAGAAGTTTTCTCATTTCATACTTCAACAAATTCAATACAACTCTGTTTTTACAACTATTGCTGCGAGCTAACCCTACAGGACTACTGGAAGTTAAGCTTCTCGGCGACTTGTTCAGCAATTGGCGCCATCTGCTCCAGCAACTCCGCGTAATGCTCGTCCGTGCAGTTGGTGGCTAGTCCACTGGCGACTACATCAACTGGAGCCTTTGGGAAGTACGACTTCATATATGCCAGGATCTGGTTGGGGATTGACTTCGCCAAGTGCTTGACGTACGTCGCCAGACGATTGGGAGCTTCTCTCAACCGGTCCACCAAGGGAGCTATCTTCGGTCCGCCCGGATGAGGCACCAGTAGCATCGCAATGTGAAGTGCAGCTTCCTTGAGTTCCTTCAGCTGGGCCTACAGCTTCTCGCAGTCCTCGTTCAGCTTCTGCAGATATTTGTAGCCGTTGACGAGGTCACGATCCGAGGCAATTCGAAGCTCCATGTGCTTATCGCACTCGTAAGCCAACTGCTTATAGTCATATTCAAGTACCTCACGAGCCTCCTTCTCCCGGTAGAAGAGGTTCTTCATGTCGACTTCTGAGGCCCTCAGTTGCTCGACACGAGTCTCAAGCTCTGCAATCAACAAGCAAGGCGGGTCAGACTACTGCAAGGTACTTCCAATGGGTACTCGACAAGACAACACGTACCTTTATTCTTGTTGCGGAGCGACTTGTTCTTCCGCACCAGCTCGTCGCTCTTCACCTGCATATCTTGGACTTCGTTGTGATATTGGGTGAAAGCGCCGTCCAGCTTTGACTGAAGCATGGCACAGTGCTTCTGGGCCTTCACAAGTTGTTCTTCTAAGGCCTCCGCCCGGAGCACTGTGTCGCCATACGCCCGGAGCATGCCAGACTTCTGTCGGGATCTCTCCGCAATGTCCTGCAGCAGACAACAGATGTCAACTAGGTACTCAGCATTCCACGACAGATTGACTACTTAGGAGCATCGACAACTCACCTTCATCCACTGCTCGGCCTGGCGCATCGCCTCCAAGTGACGAGCTACTGCCGCCGGGTCGACAAGGTCGTCTGCCAGCCGCTCAATCCCACCACAACTACTCGTGGCGGCTCCAGACATTGGCGCCGAGCGGATTGGCTCCACATCCTGAATCTCCGGCGAATGGACGACGACTTCCAGAGTTGATTCTGGTAGTACGTCGTCGCGTTCTCCTCCTACCATCGCGGGGGCTTCTCCGTTGGCTACCTCCATCGGCTCGGGGCCTCCTCTGGCAGCTCCTTGGGTCTCTGGCGCCTGGTTTTCAACGGGCACTGCTTTAGGAATAGTGCTTCCCTCAGCTTCGGCACCTGTCAACAAGAAGACAACTGGATTAGTCACCCCTGGCGGCTACGACTACTCCTTGAGGATACCTGCACTCGTGTAGTGTACTCACCTTCTACGATGGCTCGCCTCCGGCAATGCAGCCTCCATGGCCGGCGCCTCGGACTGCGCGAGGGGCGGGAGCGGAACTCCTCAGTGGCTGGCGTGGATTCCTTTTCAGCCACCGCTGCGCTGGGTTCATATCCATCCTAGGTCAAGTCCGTGGATTTCCTGCAGGGTACACAACTGGTTGTCAACCAAGTACGACTACCAAATCAAATGTACTACTCGGGAAAGATCTTCACTTACAGGCTCGACCGGACTATTGTCACAATTGAGGCGCCGAGGATGCTGGCGATATCGACCAGTCCAGCCTCGGTAGGCGCCTCCTCTTGGGCACCAGTCGTTGTTGGCTCTTCAGCAACAGCCACGACCGGTACAGTGCTCCCATCAGCAACTGGGGCCTGGCGCGTCAGCTGCACCACAAGTTCTTCTACGGTGGGGGCTGGGCTGCGGCTGGCTCCAGCCGGCTCTCCCACCGTATCCCAGTCGCCTTCGTCCCACTGTTCTACGGGGTCGGAAGGCAGAATCTCCTGCAAGCAACGAAATTTCATCGCCAGCATACACAACATCGAGAAACAAGTACTCAACTACCTTACTCAAGGAAGCTTATCTCTTGGGATGTGGTCTCCGTGACCTTAATCTTCTTGGCCACACGCTTGTGGGCCACGTTGCGCGGCTTCCTTGGCGGCGCAGGTAAACTAGCCTCCAAGCTAGTTAGCGGATCCTGAACGAGAGGGACGTTGGGCAGTCCAGGGCGGTTGAATCTTGACCGCAGTTGGAACCACTCTTGCAGCGTCTCCTCATCATCTTCGTCTGATGTGTCTTCAACGACTACTGTGTCGTCTCCCTCACCGACTTTGCGGCGCTCCTTGGCCTTGGCCTTGCCCTTCCCCTCATCTGGGATCTCGACAAGTCGAGGAGGCGACGCCGGCTCAGAGACAAACTTCACTACGTCATCTCGCAAGAAGCACATTGGATGAGCATGACTACTACTACATATTCAGACTTCGACTTGAGTACGGCTACTGACCTCATTGGGTGGATGCGCGGCGGAGTACTCAGGCACGGGGCATGGCGTGTACGGCGGTATGTCTTTGAAGATTCTCCCCAGCCTGTCGATGATGTCATCGTCGTCGACTTAATCCCCAGGCATCCGTGATGTGTCTTCGTCGCCGGAGTACTGGTAGCCCAAGGTGTCGCGAGCCATCAGTGGCTCCACCCTTCTTTTCATGAAGCTGAAGGCCACATGCTCGGCCCTCAGCCCGGCTTCTCTCAAAGCCTTGATCTTCGCCAGCAGTTCGGGTAGTTGGATACCCTCCTGCATCGTCGGCTCGGAGTTCCACCAGGGCCGGTGCTTCGGCTGCTTCCCGCTGGGCTTCGGCAGCTCCGGGTGATGGTTGGTGATGTAGAACCATTTTGACTACCAATCTTGGTTGGAGTCTCTATGGGATACGGATCTCCCGCAGTGGCACGCCACATATCGACTTCCTTCTCCCGATGAAACCCACTATTGAGGAGTGCTAGCAGATCCTCAGTCTTCGCTTTTGACTTTTTCCACTCCTGGTTGGGATTTGGCCGCGGTGGAGACACCGGCGGTGATGTTCCTGCGGCGGATCCGGCGGCTTCCTCGCGGGATCTCTTCTTCCCACCAACAGTCTTCAAGCTCTTCGATGGCGAGGGCTTCATTCTCCAAGTGCACAGGGTTTTCACTCTCATTCGCTCGGGGGATACGGCGGTGGCTTCCGGCGGCGGCGCGCTTGGATCTACAATCTCTTCTGAGGTGGCAGTGCACACAAGCGGTGGATTCTAGGCACGATCTGCTTGGAATGGCTGCAAGTGCATGGGGTGAAAACCCTAAGGGTTTCGGCTTCTATTTATAAGTCAACGAGCGGCTCCTGAACGGTCGGACGGATAAGTCTTCAGACGGCTGACTTAGCGGCAGCGCCTGGCCCCTCAACTTATAGTAGTCTACGTTCCTCATCTCGGGGGCTCGACTACATCTAATCAATTTTCTGGGTAGCGACAAGATTCAAGAGCAACTCAGGACACCTTCCACATACAAGATGACCCTTCAATTCGAGAGGAAGTACTCGACTCAAGGCTCGGGGGCTCCGTGCCACGTGTCCTTCGGTTTTTTTTTTGAATTTTGCGGGATAATCTTGCCAGAACCTCAGATGGACCCTCAGCCATAGTCTACAACTCAACCTAAGGCTAGGGGGCTACTCCATATGGAGTGCGATTTTGCAATCGCACTTCCATATCAGCTTCGGCTTCAAGACAACACGAGTATTTTTGAAGACCTTCAAGAGCAGCACTTGAGGACGCTTGGGACTACTCAAGAAGACTTCAGGATTACTCAAATATCAGCTGGAGTACATTCCAGCCTCGGGATTCTTCAAATATTCTTGAGGACTTTTGGCTTATAGTACTCAGGGACGCTTGAGGACTACTCGTCAAGGCCGTCAAGACTACTCGATGCTATCCTGCTCGACTACAAAGTACTCAGGGGCTTGTCGTATGGACCTCCCTGGGCCCACTACCTCGGTGGGTACTAGGACCGACTACTCGGTGGGCCCTTGGGACTACCCGACTTGTGTCGCACGGTACCTGTTGGCGTGGGGTGCAAGGACTATGGTGGAGAAGTACTCGGATAGGACGCTATACATACCATGTACTGTGTAGAGGACCCCTAGACGTACACGACTAGTACTCTCTCCATAAACCGACCTGTAACCCTGCCTCCCGGACTATATAAGGCGAGGCAGGGACCCTCCCCTCTCATACACACGAGATTACGCATCATCTTGTAATCGTATCCAATCAATCAAGAGCTACGCAGCATACAGGACGTAGGGTATTACGCACCTGGCGGCCCAAACCTGTCTAAATTGTGTGCCACGTATCTCTTCCTTCGAGTTACCGATCTCGGCGAGGCCACATTCATCTACTTCGGGTACTCCCCTTAGTAGGTTGTCGATCTAAAACACCAACAATCTTGTCCATGTATCATTTACTATGTTGAATTTACAAATTAGAATCCAATTATTCATGATCAAGTGCTTTCTCTACGACTTTGTCTTCATTTGGAATTTCTTCCTCCTGGATCTATTATCAAGATAGATCACACAGTATGTTCTTATAGCCGTGGTGGCTAGAGGTGCATACATGACCTACCAAACATTTTCTTCTTGTTCATCTTGAACTCGCGCTAGGCTAACTCGCATGAATAGGGGCGCGTCATGTCAGGATGAAGGTTCCAAAAGCAGGCGCATTCAGAGTTGGAACGGAAGCCATAGTTTAAAGAGGATTTTTATGAGATTCAATTTGCTATGTTCTTCTTTTGTTGGAACTTCAACAAAGAGCTCGATCCAGTCTCTTTAGATTAGTTTTACCTCCCCTCTCTATCTCTTGCAACCTTCAGTGTTTCTCATATTAGATGAATTTTCTTGATGTCTTCTTAGAATATATGCAAAAGCAACCTTTTCAAGATCAAGTGTTCTCGGCTTTATAGTATGGACATGTCCAAAAATATTGCCCAGAGGAAGCCAAGATGTTCGACTACGCGAGGAAGGGAGATTTGCCAAACTTCCGCTATAGGCAAGGTAGACCTCAATATAATGCAAGTTCGTCCATTCAAAATCCCGTTCCTCTTCGTATAAAATCGAAAGATTTCATGGACGAGCAAGATATTATCAACAAAAACACCGTGACCAAGTTCAAAGCGATAGACAAAGTGTTGGAGAACATCGATGGCAAGGTGATGGAGGTCGGAAGCTCCAACCATCAAGTGCTCAACAGAATCAGGATGCTCGAGACACAAGTGTTACAACTTGCCGGGTGCCTATCCGCTAATGAAGGGAAGTTACCGGGTGTTGATGGCTGTTAAATACCTATTTTAGGGTCGTTAACTCCTGCATTTTACCACAAGAACCATGCATCCACAGTAGAATAGGAGCTTATACTGTAACATTCCACCAGTGGCAATGCAAAGACGAATGCAAGTATTTAGCACAAGAAAAGAGAAGAAAACATACCTCCATGATCCAAGTAGTTCAGGCTCAGCCAATGATTGGCTGCCATGCAAGCATCCCCTAGATCCATGACGTCAATAATCCATGGGAAGAAGACCCGACAAATAAGAAGCCACCATATGTGCATCGCATGGATCCCATGGCCCTCCTACGCGTCCAAACCGCCTCAAATCCATGTGGGCACCCGGAACCACCATGAGGGCCCACCTAAGGTCAGCCGACCCCACAGGTCGGCCGAACCGCCTATGGCTCGACTCATCCTGGCCTTCCACGTGTGGGCTCCTGGTTGGTTCCTTGCGACATCTCACTAAGTAGCCCAATCCCTACAAATAGAAGAGAAGGGGGGGGGTAAGAAGAGGACAACACACTTGAAGGCAACTTCTCACCTTTGTCTCGTCCCTTTTCCTCCTCTCTTGGTTGAGGTGAAACTTCATCTGACCATGGGTGTGTGTGTGTGTGTGTGTGGAGGATCTAGCCTATGTGGTGCTAGGTAGAGAGAGAGAGAGAGTCTATGTGTGAGTGAGTAGAGGTGAGATGGTGATGATTCATTGACCATCCATCATCCCCTTGTACCTCGTGGATGATGTCATTCTTCATTTAGACTAAAGTGAGTATTTCAGTATATTCCAATTAGACTAAAGTAGCATTCATGTTCTTCATCCGTTCTTGATCTTACGCTTGAGTTCTACATGAACCATTCCTTTCAAACCTGTGGAGAAGATGCATAAGTTGTTTATCAATTTGTATGACTCCTTGTCAATAAGAATATAGTGGATGCTCATGCATATCTGATTTAGATCAAAGTACCATTCATATCTCCTGTCGCCTATTTGATTCCATGATTAGTGAGGCCTAGCCTGAACTTGTGGGTTCGCCTCTCCATATTTATAAAGAGTGCTATAGTGTTGCTACGGGATGTCCGATTTAGCATGCTATAGTAGTGATCGGTGGTGTAGACATGGTGTCTAGACTGCGGGTTATCCTTCGTTTGCCCTGTATACCATGAATTGTCTAGGGGTAGTCCGCGGTAGTGACAACGGTTGGACCTTTTGAACTGCCCCACGTTCGGATACGATGTAGAGCTTTCGGCCAGAACAGACCTGTTACAGCCAGGAGGGAATTGGTGGTTGAAGCTAGTGTCCTTATCTCGAGCTTGAGACCCTCTAGAATCAATACCCACAACAGATTCCTCCTCTCTTGATCCACCTCAGCATGGATCCTGTGTCCTTGGATGGTCATTCGTAGAGCCCCCTGTTTGGGAATTGGGCAAAAACCATTCACCCAGCAAACGTCAAAGCTATCAAATTCGTGGATATATTCGTGAAAATATCGCAGTGTCATCGCTCCATTTCACGGCAAGAGAATGGTTCATGAAGGTGTTCTGCTGTTTCTACATGATTCGCTAACTTTCTGATATTGAATGAAGTAATTGCCGAATTGGCATCGGATCACAGGTCTGCCGTTTGTTTCAGGACGGCTGGAGTTTGGCGAATTCAGAAAACTATAAAGTTTTAAACTTCAGGAAGCTCTCTTCAGTTGTGAGTTCTGAAGCACGTTTCGGAGACCATGATGACTAATAGTATTCGCAAATAAAGGTCCGAAGGACAAAGGAAGTCTGAGTCATAGACGTTGCCTCAAAAGTCCGGGTTCGAGGTGTGAACCGGTGGTAGGCTTGGAAATATGTGAAATTAGCCCCGCAAATAATGAGATGTAAAAGACGTTCGTGTACGTGTGTTGATAGTTGATTGTCGTATCAAAGTTCATTTGGACTTGCAAGCGGAAAAGTCCTCCGTCGTAGTCAAGGGACCCTTTTTCCCTTAAGTGTGAATCCAAGGTATCGAAGTCGTGGAACAATGTGTAATGCAAGATCCAATCTAATAAGCCGAAAACACTTTGATCTTGAGAGGTTTGCTTTTGCATCTAATCTAAGAAAGAGGCATGAAAGCACATTTAATCTACTAAACACCGAATGTAGCAAGAGAAAGAGAGATAAAACCAATCTAGAGGTTGGATTGTTCTTTTGTGGAAGTTCCAAAACAAAGAAGAATAAAGCAAATGAATGCCATTACTAGCCTTTTTAAATCATGGCTTCCGTTCCAACTCCAAAGACGCCCGCCTTTGGAGCCACCGTCTTGTCACAACGCACTCCTATTCTTGTGGGTTAGACTACGGTGAGTCTGAGAAGAACAAGTTGAAAATGCTCAGAAGATCAGGTATGCACCTCTAGTCACCATGACTAGAAGAGCACCCTAAGCAATCTAGCTATAGACTAGATTGGGGAAGAAGCAAACCCAAGCGAAGAAAAAAGTCGTAGAGAAAGCACTTGATTGCTAGAAATTGGATTCAATCTTGCAAATTCAACACGAGAGTATAATACATGGACAAGATCACCACCGAGATCCTACCTTGATCTTGATCCTAGCTCCGGGAACTCCGACGTGGTTTTCGATGCAAGGTTCCGACGACGGCTAGGGAAACCCTAGTCAACTATCTCGACCCTCTCCTCTCCAGAACGGTGTCCCTCTCTTCTTTGCTCCTCGGTGGCAGATGATGAATGAATTGCTGCGTGGCTCTTGGAGAGGGGGCTATAAATAGTTCGAATGGCGGCAATGTCAAAGGGGGTGCAGAACTTGGCCCGGAATGGGCTGGGCTGGCCAGCCTAGGCCCGTTTTGGCCCAGTTTGGCCCCGGCCTTTGTCCCGGATGCTTCTCGCACGATTCCCTATTTGTGTGGACTTGCATGTGGGCCTTTGACATCGTTTCCTTCACTGTTAAGGTTTGAATCCTTGCCATCAAAGCTTTGTTGTTTTCTGGTTGAGTCCCTAAAGATTTGCACATTGACGCTTCGGTCCTCGGTTAATTTGGAGTCATGTTCATCATGTGTCTTGACTCTAGTCGGGCTTCGTGATCTTCTTCCGAAGTGCTTCATGAACTTATCTCGAAAGTCTCCTCTTTAGCGTAGATTTCCTGCGTAAACAATAAACTCCAAAATCGACATGCAATAGTGAACTTGTTAAATATGGGGGTTAGTTCTAGTGGTTAGAATAATAATTCAATGCCAACATTAAAGGTAAACTCATGGCTAGGTTGACGAAAATTCACCGTCAACATCTCCCCCATGCTTAAACCTTGCTCGTCCTCGAGTAAGATTTAATGAATATCAGCGTTGCCTTTCATTGCTTTATACCTTGCACTTGATCATACACGAGAAAACATAATGCTCTCAAGCATTTAATAGTTAAAGTTCCATAATGTACTAGCCTTCATCCTTATGGAGGGTTGATATTAATTTAAGCACTTCCCACGAGTAATTACCTCATGCTCCCAAATTTCAAATGAATCTTAGAAATTTTGAAATTAAGAGCAAGATGAAGAAAAAAGAGCTAAACCAAGTTCAAAGATAACTTCCTTGCATCTTGCTCATGTACTCTCATCTTATTTTGTCTCTCAAAGCCTATTTATTATACTCCTTTCCCCTCTAAATACATACAGCGGAAGGCTTTATGTGGAGCTATATGGGAAAAGTTTAGTCCTACCAAGATATTATAAATGAGATGTTGTCAAAACAAGACATGCTTCTCATGGTCTTATCGAGACTCGTCAAAATGGTCATTGGAAAATAATATTATATCAAGGAGGGGGAGAGAAAGATGCACACATTTTGACATAGGTGGACATGTGCAAATGGCAAAGAGTGATCCTGAGGAACAAAGAAAGTCCTCGTTATCGGATTGCACATGGTTGGAAAGATGAGTTTGGATCTTAAATCTTGAAACTTTTGAGATTCCTAATGCACTTTAGAGAACCGAGGAGTTCACTTTATTTTATTTTTATAAACTCATATATATTTTTTCTTTATCCTTTTTCATACATATTTTTTCTTTATCTTTTTTCATCTCTTTATACTCATTTGTTTTCTTCTTTCATCATTTTTTTATTTGCTCCCCTTGAACTCTAAGTTGCATCGTACCTACCTCCTCCCCATGCTTAGACATTTGCTCGTCCTCGGGCAAGGAGCTAATAGAGATAAGGTAAGTACTAGAAATATATTTCATTTGGAGAGACACTTGACATCTTGAATCTTGGCACCATCTTGCGATCTTCCTTGAATTGACGATCCATACTCATACAATAGGTTGTGGTCAAGGAGGTAAACACAAAAGATGATATTTCTAGTTTTAAGGGTGGATATCCGCTGAGGTTTGTGAAATTTCCGACGTTGGGATACACGATGCACGGATAGAAAGGCTAGCAAAAAGATAGATACGCAAGAACGGAATGACCAGCTTCTTAGTCTCGGGCCAGAGAAATCAAGGCTTGAAATAACTCACCCAAAAAATAAACCTTTTCTAATAAGGTTTATGCACTCAATATATCTAAGTATTTGGGTAGGTAGAGCAAAGTGCAAGAAGCATTAATGATAAGGTTAGCATATATATTTTTAAGAACAAATCATCTTTAACTCATCCAAAATTGGGAGCATGAAAATAACACTATGGGTCTTATTTTTATCATAATCTCCACAAAAGATTAAGCTAGCATTTAATTAATTTAATAACCATATTAAAGAGAGCATTAGCTTAATCATGCATAAAACAAGTACAAAAGTTGAGCAAAGCGGCAACTTTTCATCATATATTGTCATGGGTCCAACTTAGTATTTTTACCAAAGGTTGATCAAGGCGGAAAACTTTATTCATGGTGACCTTAAACTAACTCTACTATTATCACGCATGATGAAAATAGATAAAACAGAAAATGCTACACATATATAAACTTGCACAAAATCTGAAAATAAAGAAAGGGAAGAGGAGAAAATCAAACCCAATTATTATTTTCTTTTGTTCCTCCTTCTTTCTTTATTTTTCGGTGGTTGATATTGATGGCCCGACACGTTATATCCTCGCTTGTATTGTGAGTGTGCTGATCCTCCTCTAAATTGCTCCAATGGTGAAGGCGACCATTTTTATAGGCGATGTGCAATGTTTGCGGTCCCTTCTTCTTGAATTTGTTGGATAGAGCGCCATGAAAACTTCGTGAGGAACATGTATGGTGGAGGATTTGGTGGCGTGGCTGCCCCACTCCCCGATGCTTTCATTTGACATACTTCCTTCATATGGTGGTGGCATTGGACTCCTTTCATGGTTGTTTATTAGCTTCATGCGCAGCCCCTCCTCTGTCTTGGGTTACAGAAGATGATTCCTCTTACACAATTTTACTTTTTAATCTTTTTTTCATTACAAAAAATCCTTCCTCTAACCAGTTTTTGTCTCCCTTCAACAAATAAATTCAGCCCCATGTTGGAAAGAGGAATGTCAACTTGTACCTTTTCTCTCATCTGCACTTTCCTTGCTTCATGTACTCGATCCCCAAAGAAATCCCGTCAAGCAGAAATTTTGGGTTCCTTGTAATCTTCTCTCGAAATCATTCCCCAAAAATCCTTCTAGCATATTTTCTTGGACTTCAACTTGCTCCGGGCTTTCTTCTTGTAACTGAGTAGTTCTCCAGTATATTCATAAGGAACTAGTTGCTCTTCATCTTCAAGGTAGAATGAGAGACATGACACTCATTCATTAATGACCGGATCAAGCTCCTTGTGAGTATTGACACCAACTCCATAAATAATCACACCCATCCATGGTTGCTCAAGATTTGATATCGGAGTTGAATCCAACACTTGAATGGCGTCATCGAAATCAACATTTGGCTCGAGCCTCTTCCTAAGACGAACACGCCTCTCCTCCTCCTCCGTCGTCATGATACATCCATTGGAACACCTCGGAGTGTATGGTGGTGGAGAGGATGAACGAGTTGAGCATCATGGTAGAACGTGTGGCTCTTCTGTGTGTCCTCACGGTTCGGTGTACCGCATGGATGAACTTTGTGTACTCCTCATGTCACTGAGGGGCAGCGTGTCGCTCCTTGGTGGTGACACATCTTCCTCCATGCTTCGGGGAGACTTGAAGACCAAGTGCTTCCTCAAAGAGCTCGATGATGGTGCCTTCGATGATCGTGTCTTCTTGGGGGAGGTATTGGTGGCTCCCTTCCACATTGTTGTTGCACTAACTCACAACAAGTCCACCGGGGGTTTCTTGCTGGTGGGAAAAACACACAAGAGAAGTATATGGAGTGATGGAAATTATGGTGAATTTTCTTTGTTATTATTGTTGTAGGGTGGTGAGTGAGGTGCACAAGTTAGGATGGATATTAGCCCATAGGATTTTTGGATTCTTTAACATGCAACTGCCTATCAAGGTGAAGCTAAACTAATGTGGTGTGAACATGAGGCCACTTTAGCTAAACCTACAAAAGATATGTTGATGGGATCTACGAGCGCAACATACTCCCATTAAGCATGGTAGCTAGCATTATGCATCAAAGCATTATCAAAATACACAAAAGAAACAACGATTACATGACAAGATCCTCATCCCCATGGAACTCAAATACATCTATGTTGTTTCTAGAACTTATGGGCTATGAACTCAAGAACATGAATTAACAAATGCATAAAATATACCTGGCGAAGGGGAGCACCTTGCTCCCTTCTTTCCTTGTGTCCACGTGATCCACGAGATTCCATTGCCTGAACCGTTCACAACCACACCTTTGCGCGTGATTAATCATCCACCTCCATCGTTTTTCTTTGTGTCACTCCCTTTTTTCCTTGCCTCTTGCGCTTCAACTAATTTCCTGCAAAACAAAGACCTTGCTTCCCAAGATGAATCATGGGGCACTATATGTTAATCAAGCTCAAAAACCTGCCTTAATCATGTTAAGATGCTAATCACTCCTTTAATATTGAAACTTTGAAACTTAACTCAGCTCTAGCGATGAGTACAAATATATCATTAGAGGAGCTTTTAGGCATAAAAACAAATATAAAATTTATGTTGGTTGCACCGGGATCGATTGGTTTCATTAATTGATAGCAAGTTCCTCCTGTATGACCGTGGGGGTATAGGTTTTGGTTCTAATTTTGGCCAAACACGAGAAAGATATTTTGAATAAAACTAAAGTCAACGGGGCTTAGAAAAATTCTAAATCCAGAGAATCTGGTGGATGTCAAGTTGAATGAAACCAAAAGTCAAGTTGCATAGGTTCACACGAGTCCTACCATGCATCAAAGATTAAAACCATTAAGAAACATATCAAGGCTCCACTCGTGTGTTTTTATCATGTAAAACAAACCAGCCTTAACACCATGGAGAGGATGAAAAGTTGGGGCAGGTGCTGAATTTTTGGTACTAGTTTCTCTAAAAGATGCAATCAAAACTTGGGATGGCTCAAGTCATCGGTTTATGGTCAATATAAAATTCAAATAAAATGACTGATTAATCAAATGTCCCTAAAAATTATTAAACCACATATAAATTTAGAATATGTAATGCATAGCAAATTCTAAGACTAACTTACTTGAAAAACTTGAAAAATTCTTCGGGTTGCCCTCCCGGTAGGTTGACTCTTCAACGGGTTGTCCTCCCGGTAGGTTATTCTGACTTGATGAACGGGTTGCCTCCCGTCAAGCGCTTTATTTATAGTCTATAGATTGACTTCTTCTCTTCGTTCCGGATCAAGGCTCATTGCGAGTGTTGCAATCTTGGGGGGCCCACTTCTACACCATCCTTGGCTTTGGTGTAGGTTTGTTCTTCAGCTTACTCACCTTTTTGGTATTCACAGGCGGGAATTGATTCTTGGTCTTGACGGACGTAACAACTTTGGCGTCTTCTTCGCTTCATTCTCTATTGACTCCTCCCTTCTGATGCGACGATGACATAGAATGTATTTAACATGAATCATGTTACATACCTTGAATAATGGTTGACTTGAATGCACTCTTCACGCCATCAATGTCAAACATGACTCCCCCTTTGAAGGATCGGATGGCGACTAGAGAGGGGGGAGTGAATAGGAGCCGGATAAAAATTCTTCTCAAAGAACCCGGCCTATACCCTAGTCAAAACCCGGTCACACACAAGCGTTGGAACGAATCACACACCAATCGCCAAAACAACGAGTCCTTGAAGCACACGCGGAAGCACGAATGAAGGAAGGAGGAATCGAACCAAAGAGCAAAGCAGCCAGGCTCTGGCGGACCATCCGGTCGGGCGGGGGTGGACTGTCCGCGATGGCAGTGCGGACCGTCCGGCCGGGTACCGCGGACTGTCCGCACCCTTGCCGCGGACTGTCCGGCCTGAGCCGTGGATCGTCCGTTAAAGCGAACAGAACCACCAGAACCGACCTGAGAAAAACGGACCGTCCGCGAAGACTGGGCGGACCGTCCGCGCGGGCCACGGACCGTCCTCTACTGAAGCTCGGACCGTCCGCAAACCGACTGCAACAAAAAACCAAAACCAAATCGGATCGAAAGCAAAACCGAGCAAGAACACGAAGAACACGCGAAGAACACTGTACACGCGGACCGTCCGCCTGGCCCTCGCGGACCGTCCGCCAAGCACGAAGAGAACTGAAAACTGCTCGACCCCGAAAGTCAACACTCCCAATCCATCACCGGATCTCCCTAACGATAGTAGCTGTTGAGACAAGAGTTTGGGGACATGTAAAGCGTCAACCAAGGATGCTATACCCTAAAAATTTCGTCTCCTAACTCCCTAAATCATCTGGAATCGCGGATCCTTTGAACACCACCAAAAGCTAGAGCACCGAACGAAAATCCTTGAATCGAAGTGGTTTCCAGGCGTTTGAGGGCACAAGATCAATCACAAAGATGCACTAGACATCCATCCATGATTCCCTCAAAGAAATCCGGGGAGAAACCCACTCAAATCTGCAGAATCACACCAAGAACAAAGGCACCAAAAACAAGCACGAAAATAGCACAAAAAGAGCTCCGAAAAAGCAATAAAAGAAATTCGGGAATAGAAAGATTGGCACAAGATTTAGAGGATGAAATCACTATGAATATCTTGTCCAATCGATTACAAGCCACTCCTAGAAACCAAATCTAAGATGGCAAAAAGCTCCAATCAAAGAGCCACTCTCCCCTCTCTCCCTCTCTCCCTCTCTCCCAAAGCACTCCAAAATGAAAGAGTACAGCAGCCTCTAGCCCAAGAGTTGGCTGAAAATTCAGCCCCCTCCTCCTATATATAGGCCCTCCGGAAAAGACTAAAGTGCCCCTGCACTAGGAGTACAACACAAGCCCTCACATGGGCATTTTGGTCAACACATGAAGTTCACCATCGGACGGCCGCGCATCCATCAGGCCTTCACGTCCTCCCGACGCAAGCACCTCGATCATGCTGCGTGTCGCCCGTCTCGAAGCTTCCCGACGAACCCGGATACCGTCTCCGTCACGTCAAGCCCTCGGGCTCGGTTTTGAGGCCCAAACCGAGAAACCCTCCTCCGATGGTTTTGTGGCCAAACCACCAAACCCCGCGTACACGGCGCGGCCTCACCACGCCAAGCGTCGAGCCCGCCAAGCCTTTCACCTCCGGCGCCCGGACGGTCTACTCAGTCTTGCCTCGTTCCTTGACTTGGCCACCACCGATGCACCGGCTCCATGTCCACGACTTCGTCTTGCTCTTCTTGCACCATGCGGCTCGCACTTGATCCCGTCGGCCACCGGGTCCCTCGAACCAAGCCTACTTGTCTCTCCACTCCTCGGAGTCCCTGCAAGGCTAAGACCTTTCGCGCCTGTTCTTCACCTGCACCAGCGCAAACCAAGCCGCAACCAACACCTGCAATACTAGGCCAAGAGTCAGTCCACACAACGTTGTCAACCACTCCTCACGAGTGCATTGACAACACACCACATAAACAATAAGGTAAATACACAAAATAAAACACACACAACACAACTCAACACCACACACACAAAGCTTCAAACCATCCGGTCAATCACTCATCACACACGGACCAAGGTCCTTCTCAACTTGGTTCCTCAATCTCCCCCTTGATGAGTGCATTGACAAAAGAAGGTCAAAAAGCAAATAAGAACTCATTCAAGCGCCACAAAGCCAATAAAAAGCAAACAAAAGGCCACTTGAAGTGAGAAGGGATAAAAACATGCTCCGACAAATTCCTCTCGAAACCAAAGCAAGCACAAAGGCTAAGCGCAAACGAAGAGACACACTAGCAACATGTAATCCCTAAAAGCCATCAAACCAAAATGCTCAACACAAAGTGCCATAAAACTCTTACCAAAACACTTGTCAACCGCTCATCACCATCAAATCAAGGTTCATATCAACTTGATTTTGGAAATTTCTCCCCCTTGAGGAGCGGATTGACAACATGTGAGCACAATGAAATGGTTTGAGAGGGCAAAGACCGAACACCTCATCCAAGTGAAAGAAAAACCACACAAGAGCAAAGAACAAGGTCACTTGGCAGGAGAGAAACCACAAAGGCCAACTCAATGTCTCGGTCCCCAAAGACATGGGCAACGGCTCGACACAACCGAGACAAGAATGCATGATCCCTCAAGAAGAGGCACAAAGGGCTCAACACCGATCATGGAATAATCGAAAACATAAGTCAACCGCCGGCTCCTCAAGAAGAGGCAAAGGGGCTCAACACCACCGGCACAAAAGCACAAAAATCACAAGCTCCCCCTAAACACATGAACTAGGACCAAAGAGCATACAAAGCTCACCCTAAACTCATGAGATAGAGAAAAGAGCACACCAAGCTCACAAGCTCCCCCCTAAACACATGCACTAGGGACAAAGAGCATACAAAGCTCACCCTAAACACACGTGATAGAGCAAAAAGCAACCACCAAAGCACAACTCAGGCAAACAAAGGAGACTCACCAAAGCTCCCCCCTACACAAATGCAAGCTCCCCCTGAACATGTGGAGCAAACTCCCAAATTTTAAATGCAGTTTTCTGAATTTTTCATTAAGCTCACCTCTTCTCCCCCTTGTTGACAATGTATGAATCAAGGTGAAAATGCAGAAATGCAAAACAAAGCATATAAACATCTACATGAGCTTCTCAAATAGGCCAAATTTAGTGACAAAGGCTAGAAATGAGACAAAGAGCACATATATGGATCATAACATAGTCAAAGCATTGCCACAAGTAATATATGGAAATCTAGGCATGTGACAAAGCAAATTTTCAGATTTGAATAATTATATCAAAAGATGGCTCACTTCAAATGTAAAAGCTTATCCATGTCATATTCTAGCCAAAAACATGCATATCATCCAGAGATCATACAAGGATATCCAATTCTCAACAAAAGATCATTGCAAACACCCATAAAGCAAAGCATGTCATGTTAAAGCTCATGAGCCATGTGTCCACTTCGGGGAGACTTCTCCACTGGTGAACATCATGCAACATGTTTTGCACCCATGTGTGAAAGATAAGACATTTTAAGCATACACATGATGTAGGGAGCATTTTTCAAGCATACACACTTCTTTTCAAGATTAATTCATTTCATGGTGCATGAAGTGCCTTTGCGGCAAAAAGAAGCTTATGCTCCTCCATGAATGCAACATAGGCTAAACATTCACAATGATATCGGCCTTTGGCCCAAAAGCAAGAAAGAGACATCCAAGAACAATCTAAGCATGAAAGGCACATTTAGACCAAAAAGTGACATGGATATACTACTACACATGAGTGGAGCACATTTCATCAAATTTAGTCAAGATTAGCATTTGATTCAAAAAGGCTATCTCACAACACATATATCTCAAATATTCCAAGAGCATAGCCTCACATAGCCATTTCTCCACACACATGACCAATATCTCACAAGTAGCCAAAGAAACTCAAATGAGGCATATGGAAGAAGCTCATCATCCTAAAATGCAATATGATACAAATGCAACATAGGTAGATATGTACATCAAAAGGAACATGATATATGACAAAATGCGAGACACAAAAGTCAAACCTACCAAAGTCTATACATCATGATATATGATACAAATGCAATGCAGAATGCATAGGGAGACAAGGAACTTGACTTAACACCAATAAAGCTCACGAGGGAACACACCAACCAAGAATCGCTCCAAGCGAGAGAAGAGCCACCAAAGGTCCCAATTGAGTACCATTGAAAAAGTACCAATTGCAAAACCGCAAAGATCCCAATTGAATACCATAGAAGGAATATCAATTTAAGGATCAGGATCACAAAGACTACCCAGAAAGCCACAACCCTTCTTGGAATAAAATTCCCTATCAAAAGAAGCCAAGCTCCCCCTCAACCAAGGGCAACTAACATAGCAAAAGCTAGGAAAAGGAAGAGCAAGGAAAAACTCTAAAACCAACTGAAAAGAGGAACAACAACACAACTCGAAGACAAGACAAGCCCAAAACTCCAAGGAAAGCTCACAACATGCTACACAATGCATTGACAATATCAATTAACATAAATAGAGCATTGTAACATGATTCCACAAATATGAATAAGCATGGGCAAGCAAGTATGTCAACAAGGTACAACACTAAACCAACATGATACCAAAGAACAACATGCCAAACAATATACAAGAACTAAACAAAGGCATGATACAAGATCACATGGATCATCCACCAACATATATTACAAAGCTAGCATGACAAGAGATACATGGGGGACAAACATGCTAACAAGAAAGGTACCATCGAGCTAGACAAACATGATATGAATGAACAACATGACATATCCGAGCAATCAACCATAAAGCATGACATGATGTTCATAAATAACATCCACCATAAAATCATACAAAGATAGAAAGATAGATATTCAAGATCACAAAGCTATCATGAATAAGGTGGCTAGCCTACCATGGTTTTCACACAAGCAAGACACAAGTATATACAAGAGAGGACAAGGGGAAAAGAAAACTCACTATACATGTGTACAAAGGCTTTCAAGAGCCATCCAAAACGGTGTGGAGAACCATCATGTCTCCATTGAGCTCATGTTCTCCAACCGCGTCTCCATACCTACACACAGGGAGACGAGAAAGACCGAGCCTTGGATCCCAAAGGGTTAGCAAGCACGTACTTGGGAATCCAAGATTTGGTCACACGGGTAAGTGGTGCACACAACCTATCATGTGGGTTAGCATGATGCAAATGCCGGTTGAAATGAAAAGTCTTTCGAACACCCTTGGAACCGTGCCTCAAAGAAGTCGCTCGCGAAAAAATCGAGTGCTACCACAAGAAAAAAGGCAAAGATCCTTCGGGGTCGTAGGAGAAGAACCAACACAAGCACCACGGGAAGCATGTCGCAAAACCAACACAAGAAACACTAGAAGCATGTCCACGAGCATGGCCTAACTCACTAGAAAGACTGTCATAATACCCGTCCACAGATCGCGCCTTCTTAGGCTCACAAGTGTTCATGCCATGAGAAGGGCTATGAACAACCAAAGGCCTAGAGGCACCTCCTCGCCGTATTCTCCTTGCCCAGCGGTAGCAAAAACTCTCTTGATGCCCATCCTTCCCACAGTGAGAGCAATGGTACAAAGGCCTATCGAGAGGCACGGTCCGAGTGGATGAATCACCATTCTCTTGTAAGTGGGAAGTCCCTTGGGACTTAGAGCACGAAGCATCAACCCCAACATCCAACTTGGTGCCCACATTAGAATCATACGTGCCATGAGAAAGGCTACGTGGCTTCTTAAAAGCTTTAGCACGCACACGTCGCTCGTGCTTGACACGGCGAAAGCAAAACTCAATGGTATGCCCATCCTTCTTGCAAAAGGTGCATTGGAACCTCGGCTTGGGAATATGAGTTCCAAATATGTGGGAGGCACCCTTTCCATTCAAATCACCTTGGGCAACACCGGAAGAAGCAACAAGCTTAGGAGTAGCTATGAGAGAGCTATCCAAAGCACTAGCACGCTTACCACCATCCAAAGACTCACACTCAAGAGAAGAAGTCGACTCCGATTTAGAAGAAGCAAATTTAGAAGCATCAACATTGGAGTGACACGGGAAGCATGAATCCAAACCCTTGGCACAAAGACTCTTGCACCTTGTGCGCAAAACCTCATTTTGAGACTTGAGGCGCTCACAAGTACCACATGTCATATTTCTCAAATTATTGATTTCTTCTTCAATGCATTTAGCATATGTGGTACGCAAGAGTTCATTTTCTTTCTCAAGGTTGGCACTCACCTCATCATGCTCAACCAACTTGGCGCTCATATCATCGCGCATTTTCTTTAAAGCCAAAACTTCACTTTCCAAATCAATGCATGAAGTGCAAATGAGACCACATGAACAAGTGTCATCATTTACACCCATCAAAGCATCAACATCATCATTATCACAAGAAGTATGGCAAGCATCCTCTACAAGAAACAAAGAGCACTTGCTACAAGGCATGGATTTTATATCACAAATTTCAGCCCTGGCATGCTCAAGATCATCTACACATGTGGTGTGAGTCAATTTTAATTCATTAATTTCAGCATGCAAAGACTCACAAGAACCACATGGTAAAGAAGCACTTGTCTCTAACAAAGCAATCTTACTCCTAGCCATATCAAGCTCATCATTCAAAACAACACAAGAGTTGCAAGGCATAGAAGCATTGGATTTCAACAAGTCAATTTCAGATTGCAAGTTAGCAAGAGATGATCTCAATTCGTCATTCTCAAAATCAAGATTGTCGCATGCTCTTCTAAAAGCTTCAACATGCATTTTGCGCCAATTAACTTCATCTTTTAATTTCTCATTTTCAGCACACAAGGCATCGCAAGATTTGCAAGGCAAAGAAGCTTTGAAATTTAACACCTTAATTTCAGATTTCAAGCATGCAATGGAAGCAATCAAAGCATCATTTTTAGCATGCATGGTGTTACAAGAAGTGCGAGAATTCAAAGCACGAGACCTCCAATGAGCCATACCACATTTCAACCTAGTAAGAGAGCATTTCATCTTCTCATTCTTCCTACGCAAGGCATCACACAAATCTATGTTTCTCCTATGCAAGTCTCCACAATCACACTCACAATCATCCAACCTATTGCATAGGATCAAGATAACTTTGGCAAGTGTACCTTGGTTCATGCCTCCTAGCTTGTGGTAGAGCTCACCTTTCTTGATGTCACCATCTCGATAGTCCTCGATGAAAGATATCATCTCCTCCATTCCGGCTTCCGCCTCAACCGCCATACTCCTCCTGCTCAAAGAACCACAAGGAGAAGAACTTGGTGCCATAATCAAAGTACGGGTTAGGATTAGCCGAAAGCAAACTCGAGGAACAAGCAACGATACAAAGAAAGCACTCAAAATGCCTCAATTCTCTAACAACTACTGATGAGTTCAATAGCAAAGGATCTTATCTTTTTCCCAAAATTTTACCACTGAACAAGGAGCACCAAAGATAGAGGCACAAAAAAATTTCAGCTCAAAATAAGGTGAAATGAAGTCTAGAGAAAATCCAGAAGAAACAAGACAAAGCCACAAGAGACTTAAATGAGGATTTTTCAATTATCTTCTTGATTTTTTCTGAATTTTTGAAGACCCCAAAATGATCTTTATTTTGGATCACCTACAAATGGAGTCACGAAACCGCTGTAAACATTTGAGCCAAAACGGAGCACCGAGCGAAAAGTTATGTCCGTTTTACTGAAGGTATCTCAAGTTATGGTTTTCCAAGGGCACAACTCCAAATCGTCGGACTCAAAACGTGCAAACCAAGGTCGCAAGCAAAAGCACCTCTTTCCTCTAGTCACCCTATGGATTCAAGACTGGTTAGAGCCAAAAGAATCCACAACCGGCTCTGATACCAATTGAAGGATCGGATGGCGACTAGAGAGGGGCAGAGTGAATAGGAGCCGGATAAAAATTCTTCTCAAAGAACCCGACCTATACCCTAGTCAAAACCCGGTCACTAACAAGCGTTAGAACGAATCACACACCAATCGCCAAAACAACGAGTCCTTGAAGCACGAATGAAGGAAGGAGGAATCGAACCAAAGAGCAAAGCAGCCAGGCTCTGGCGGACTGTCCGGCCGGGCAGTGCGGACTGTCCGCGATGGCCGCGCGGGACCGTCCGGCCGGTACCGCGGACCGTCCGCACCCTTGCCGCGGATCGTCCGGCCCGAGCCGCGGACCGTCCGTTAAAGCGAACGGAACCACCGTAACCGACCCGAGAAAAACGGACCGTCCGCGGAAGACCGGCGGACCGTCCGCGCGGGCCACGGACCGTCCGCTACCGAAGCTCGGACCGTCCGCAAACCGACCGCAATGAAAAACCAAAACCAAATCGGATCGAAAGCAAAACCGAGCAAGAACACGAAGAACACGCGAAGAACACTGTACACGCGGACCGTCCGCCCGGCCCTCGCGGACCGTCCGCCAAGCACGAACAGAACCGAAAGCGCTCGACCCCCGAAAGTCAACACTCCCAATCCATCACCGGATCTCCCTAACGATAGTAGCTGTTGAGACAAGAGTTTGGCGACATGTAAAGCGTCAACCAAGGATGCTATACCCCAAAAATTTCGTCTCCTAACTCCCTAAATCATCGGGAATCGCGGATCCTTTGAACACCACCAAAAGCTAGAGCACCGAACGAAAATCCTTGAATCGAAGTGGTTTCCGGCGTTTGAGGGCACAAGATCAATCACAAAGATGCACTAGACATCCATCCATGTTTCCCTCAAAGAAATCCGGGGAGAAACCCACTCAAATCCGCGGAATCACACCAAGAACAAAGGCACCAAAAACAAGCACGAAAATAGCACAAAAAGAGCTCCGAAAAAGCGATAGAAGAAATTCGGGAATAGAAAGATTGGCACAAGATTTAGAGGATGAAATCACTATGAATATCTTGTCCAATCGATTACAAGCCACTCCTAGAAACCAAATCTAAGATGGCAAAAAGCTCCAATCAAAGAGCCACTCTCCCCTCTCTCCCTCTCTCCCAAAGCACTCCAAAATGAAAGAGTACAACAGCCTCTAGCCCAAGAGTTGGCTGAAAATTCAGCCCCCTCATCCTATATATAGGCCCTCCGGAAAAGACCGAAGTGCCCCTACACTAGGAGTACAACACAAGCCCTCACAGGGGCATTTTGGTCAACACATGAAGTTCACCATCGGACGGCCGCGCATCCAACAGGCCTTCACGTCCTCCCGACGCAAGCACCTCGATCATGCCGCGTGTTGCCCGTCTCGAAGCTTCCCGACGAACCCGGATACCGTCTCCGTCACGTCAGGCCCTCGGGCTCGGTTTTGAGGCCCAAACCGAGAAACCCTCCTCCGATGGTTTTGTGGCCAAACCACCAAACCCCGCGTACACGGCCCGGCCTCACCACGCCAAGCGTCGAGCCCGCCAAGCCTTTCACCTCCGGCGCCGGGACGGTCTACTCAGTCTTGCCTCGTTCCTTGACTTGGCCACCACCGATGCACCGGCTCCATGTCCACGACTTCGTCTTGCTCTTCTTGCACCATGCGGCTCGCACTTGATCCCGTCGGCCACCTGGTCCCTCGAACCAAGCCTACTTGTCTCTCCACTCCTCGGAGGCCCCGCAAGGCTAAGACCTTTCGCGCCTGTTCTTCACCTGCACCAGCGCAAACCAAGCCGCAGCCAACACCTGCAATACTAGGCCAAGAGTCAGTCCACACAACGTTGTCAACCACTCCTCACGAGTGCATTGACAACACACCACACAAACAATAAGGTAAATACACAAAATAAAACACAGACAACACAACTCAACACTACACACACAAAGCTTCAAACCATCCGGTCAATCACTCATCACACACGGACCAAGGTACTTCTCAACTTGGTTCCTCACCTTGCCGATGTCGATTCCGACGGTCTTGAGGAACGATCTCCCTAGGATGAGTGGAGATGAGGTTAATTTCCTCTCGATCTTGGAGGTGGAGTTTCTCTTGGAGATTCCGATGATGTTTGGCCTCCGCTTTTATCATGTGTTGCACATCACCTTTGCCTGCAAAATATTTTCCTAAACCATTCACAAAATATATGCTTTTTTTGGATATGTAGCCGTCCATCTCTGGTTAGGGTTAGCAATAAACAAAATATATACAAAACCTAAAAGAAAACTAGGGTTTAGCAAAACCCTAGATTGATTTTTTTTGTTTTGAGGATGTTCAAAATTAAGAGAAGCAAAAGAAAAATCAAGAGAAAAAATTAAAATATTCACAAACGCAAACTAGATTGAATCTTGATTACTTGTTCCCCGGCAACGGCGCCAGAAAATGGGGCTTGTTGACGGTTGATTGTTGTATCATGTTCGTCTGGACTTGCAAGCGGACAAGTCCTCCGTCGTAGTCAAGGGACCCTTTTTCCCTTATGTGTGAACCCAAGGTATCGAATCTGTGGAACAATGTGTAACATGAGATCCAATCTAATAAGCGGAAAACACTTTGATCTTGAGAGGTTTGGTTTTGCATCTAATATAAGAAAGAGCCATGAAATCACATCTAATCCACTAAACACCGGAGGTAGCAAGAGAAAGAGAGATAAAACCAATCTAGATGTTGGATTGGGTCTTTTGTTGAAGTTCCAAAACAAAGAAGAATAAAGCAAACGAATGTCATTACTAGCATCTTTAAATCGTGGTTCCGTTCCAACTTCGATGACGCCCGCCTTTTGGTGCCACCGTCCTGTCACAACGCACTCCTATTCATGTAGGTTAGCCTAGGGCGAGTCCAAGAAGAACATGTTGAAAATGCTCGGTACATCGGGTATGCACCTCTAGTCACCATGACTACAAGAGCACCCTAAGCAATCTTGCTATAGACTAGATTGGGGAAGAAGCAAACCCAAGCGAAGACAAAGTCGTAGAGAAAGAACTAGATCGCTAGAAATCAGATTCAATCTTGCAAATTCAACACGAGAGTATAATACATGGACAAGATCACCACCGGGATCCTACCTTGATCTTGATCTTATCTTCGGGAACTCCGACGTGGTCTTCCATGCATGGTTCCCACATCGGCTAGGGAAACCCTAGTCAACCATTTCGACCGTCTCCTCTCCGGAATGGTGTCCCTCTCTTATCTACTCCTCAGCGGCGGATGATGAACCAATTGTTGTGTGGCTCTTGGCGAGGGGACTATAAATAGTTTGAATGGTGGCTAGGTCAAAGGGGGTGCCGAACTGAGCCCAGAATGGGCTGGGCCGGCTAGCCTGGGCACGTTTCGGCCCAGTTCGTCCCAGGCCTTTGTCCTGGTTGCTTCTTTCGTGATTCCCTATTTGTGTGCACTTGCGTGTGGGCCTTTGATGTCGTTTCCTTCACGGTTAAGGCTTGAATCCTTGGCATCATAGCTTCGCTGTTTTCTGGTTGAGTCACTGAAGATTTGCACATTGACACTTCGGTCCTCGGGTCATTTGGAGTCATGTTCATTGCGTGTCTTGACTCTTGTTGGGCTTCATGATATTCTTTCGAAGTTCTTGACGATCTTATTCGAAAGTCTCCTCTTTAGCGTAGATTTCTTGCGCAAACAATAAACTCCAAAATTGACATGCAAGAGTGGCCTTGTTATATATAGGGGGTTACTTCGAGTAGTTAGAATAATTAATCAATGTCAACATTAAAGGTAAACTCATGGCTAGGTTGACGGAAATTCACCGCTAACGTCTTCACATAAGGAATATTCTTTAGATTTGAGGGTAATCTCAGAATGTAAAAGTCCTTTCGTCTCCCTATAAAAGGGGGAGAGAGGGCACGCGTAAAGCGATTCACAACTTTTGAGGCGAGCATAGGCTTTCAGGGATTCCTTGTCCCCTCCCGGCGCTTACTTTCGTGTGCTTGTTCAGGAATTCTGTATTCGGGGATCCCATCCGAATTTCGGACCCCCCAAAAACAACTCACGATGCCTCCACAGAAGAAGTCCAAGAAGAACACACCCACTGAGGCCCACCATGAAGACCACCACGCTAGAGAAGACAATGGAATCTCTCTTACTACATAACCTATACAAATCACAGATCATGAAAGAAGAGTAAAACTTGAGGCTTTTTAGAGGGCAAGAGCTGAAAAAACAGCGCATACTCTAGAACCATTCGCTAAAGAAGAAGCTAATGAGGATGATGATCAAGATGTTGACAGAGAACTAGAAAGGGTGAACCAAAAAGTGCTGCAGTTTCAGAAAGATAAGGATAGATTTGCGAACCAACTGGAATCAGGAAGAAAAGCTCGGTGAAGCTTGACAAACTCAACCAAGCAAAAGAGCAGATAGAGAAAAATGCAAAGAGAAATTGATGAAATGTAAGAACAAGAGAACAATTCGCTGTGGCTGATTCACCACACCAGAACTCTGGCCAGAACAAAAGAACTTCTAGGTAAAACTTCTTCACGGGCAACAGAATCTCACAGTTTGCAGATCCGGACTCACCACTCTCACTTGGGTTGCAAACAGCACCGTGACCACCAAAGTACAAACCAGTCTCTCTACCGAAGTATAATGGGTATGGAAACTCCAGACTGTTCCTCATGAGCCATGAAGCAGCTGTGAATTCAGCAGGAGGAGATGATGTCGCACTGGCCAAGTCCTTCATCATTGCTTGCGAATGCCCAGTACTCAACTGGTATTCTCTGCTTATACCACACTCAATCTGCAGTTGCACTAATCTAAAGACAAAGTTCATTCCAGCTTTTCAAATATTACACGAAACAACAACACAATAATCAGATCTGTACAATTGCAAAAAGAAAGATAGAGAACCACTGCGAAACTTTGTAAGAAGATTCATGCAGCAGAGATCTCAGACCCCAGAAGAAGATGATAAAACAACAATACAAACACTGATCAAAGGTCTGACTCCAGGGCCAACATCCTCACACTTAACCCGAAAGGAGCCTAAAAGCATTAACAAACTCTTTCATGAACTGGAAGAATACATTATGCCCGATGAAGACCATCGCAGAAGAGTTGCTGAGCGAAATGAAGCAAGGCAAGGCAATAGAGGAACAACGTGGAGACCTCACTCACAAACTCCATGAAACATCCACAATGTGGAAAATCCTCAGTTCTACCAAGACAACAGACCGAGCACAAGAGTTGGTTTTGCGTCAAGAGGAAGCGAAGGGGAAGACGACCCCTGAAAGTTCAGAACAATGATCCAAGATATCCATACTTCTACTATCGATATCATGGAAGAGGTCATAACACTGAACCATGCCCAGAAACCAAAAAGAACATCGCGAGAATCCCACAAGAATAAACCATGATGAGTATCGCCTCCACAATGTCGAAACAATTCCGTTCGAACTTCTGGCAACGACAATACGTGAGTCATCAGCCGAATCCAGTCACCGTACAACAGTTTCAGCAGGCACAATCATCTTGGCAGCCATCCCAGCAATTCTACCCTCAGTCTCAGGCAATCCAAACCATTTAATAGCCAGAACCGATTCAAGAAATATTGCCACCACCTCTGAATAGTTCATCAAGGCCTAAGTCGAGTTCAAGAGGCAACAATCCGAAAGCATTACCTTCATTTGGAATTACCATGCCTATAACAGGAGGTTTGGCCATGGAGTTTGACACAAAAAGGCAAAGAAACAATTACTTCAAATCTGTGAACATAGCCATCAATGATGGTCCAGCAGCGTGTCCAGAGTGGGCCAAGGTACCGATAACATTCACCGAACAAGACTTAAACTAAAGTAAGCATACCACAACGATGCCATGGTCATCGAAGTGAATATAGATGGATGGATTATCAAAAACGTTCTAGTGGATAATGAAAGTTGAACAGATATCTTATTCATGAAAACTTTTGAGAAGATGAGCTTGAGTCAACACATGCTGCAACCACTAGAATACCCGATGTTAGGTTTCAGGGGGAAACCAATCAAGCCAGTAGGAAAGATAGCTCTGCCTATATCTTTATGTGATCTTGACAATGCCAGAACCGAAACTCTCATCTTTGACGTGGTTCACATGAATCATCCATACTTCGCGATTTTCGGTAGAGGATTCATGAACAAGTTCAATGCTGCAATAAGACAACAGTTCTTGTGCATGAAAATCCCGGTACCCAATGGAATCATCACAATATTCAATGATCAACAAGAAGCTAGAAATATTGAAAAGGGCTTCACACCAGGTCACAGCATTCTGCATCAGCTGAATTCTACTGAAGAAAGGGAAGAACCCTATGTTGAAGGCAAGACAGATAAAGAAAAAAATGAGATTGCCGCTGACGGCAAAACGAAAAAGTGTACTTAGATGATATGGTAGACAAAGCAGTCGTGATAGGGGCTCATCTTAGCCCCGAAAAAGAAAAGGAGCTTGTGAAATTCTTGAATAAGAACAAAGATGTATTCGCTTGGTCAGCCAAAGATTAGCAAGGTGTTGATAGAGATATCATTGAGCATGCCCTGGAAACATATGAGAAAATAACTCCAAAGAAGCAAAAACTCAGGAAAATGTCCAAAGAAAAGGTTAAAGTAGTAGAAGCTGAAGTAGAGAGGCTCCACGATGCAAAAGTAATCAGAGAAGTATTGTATCTTGTTGGCTTACTAGTACTGTACTAGTGAAGAAGAAAAATGAGAAGTGGAGAATGTGTGTGGACTTCACAGATCCGAATAAGGCTTGCAATAAGGTTGACTTCCCCTTAGAAAGGGTAGACAAGATCGTGATGACACCGCAAATAGCGAAATGCTTTCATTAATGGACATGTTCTTAGGATATCATCAAATTAGAGTGCGAAGAGAAGACGAGGAGAAAACAAGTATTATTACTCCTTTCGGAACCTTTTGCTTCGTCATTATGCAGGATGCACGTTTTCAAGAATGATAGGAATAGTGCTCCATCCCCAGCTTTGGGGAAATATTCTAGCATATGCCGATGATATAGTGGTCAAAAGCATACAAAGAAGAAACCATATCAGCAATCTAGCAGAAACATTCACGAATCTCAAAGTAGCCAATCTTAAGCTGAATGCCAAAAAGTGCGTTTTCAGCATACACAATGGGAAAGTTTTGGGGTGCTTGGTTTCCACAAAGGGTATCGAGGCAAATCCCGAAAAAATCAAGGCTCTAGTCGAGATCCAAGATCCTGTTTTAGTGAAAGATGTGCAAAAATTGACAGGGAGAGTCACCGCACTCAACAACATCATTCCTAGAGCTGCAGAGAGAAGCTTGCCTTTCTTTCAAGTTCTCCGAAGTTCCAAGAACTTTTAGTGGTCCGAATCTTAGAAACAAGCTTTCCAAGAGCTCAAAGACTATCTGTCACATATGACCAAGCTATGCCCTCTTGAGCCTAAATCGCCGCTTCTACTGTACTTGTTTGCTTCAAATTCGGCCATAAGTGTTGTACTAGTGCAAGAGAAAGAGGAAGAAGGAAAGCTCAAACAAATTCCAGTATATTTTGCTTCAGAAGCTCTCTCGGGATCCAAACTTTTTTACTCTGAGTTGGAAAAGATAGCATACGAAGTTGTGAAGGCTGCAAGAAAATTAAGACACTACTTCGAGGGTCATGGAATAAGGGTTATCATGAATCAACCTCTGAATGACTTATTCACGAATAAAGAAGCATCAACTCGACCCATCAAATGGGATGCTGAGCTAACAGAGTACACAATTGATTTCAAAAGAAGAAGCACAATCAAATCACAAGTCTTGGCAGATTTCGTTGTGGACTGGACATTGCCAACCTATGATCCTAGCAAAGATATAGTCACACCATGGGTGGTACATTGTGATGGAGCTTGGTGGGTCAGAGGTATAGTCATTGCAGCAATCGTAACATCCTTGTTGACGGTGAATTTCCGTCAACCTAGAGTACTTGTCATACATTGGTTTCGATTATGATTTGCAACTAACCTGCCACTAGGCATACTAATGATGTAACAAGATCACACTTGCATGTCGATTTTGGAGTTTGTTGTTTCCGCAGGAAATTAACGTCAAAGAGGAGACTTTCGAGATAAGTTCACCAAGCACTTCAAGAGAAGATCATGAAGCCCGTCACAAGTCAAGACACGCGATGAACATGACTCCAAATGACCCGAGGACCGAAGTGTCAACGTGCAAGTCTTCTGGGACTCAACCAGAAAACAGAGAAGCTTGCATAGCAAGGATTCAAGCCTTAACCGTGAAGGAAAGGACGTCAAAGGCCCACATGCAAGTGCACACAAATAAGGGATCACGCGAGAAGCAATCGGGGAGGAAACCGGGGCCGAACCGGGCCGAAATGGGCCTGGGCCGGCTAGCCTGGGCCGACCAGCCTAGCCCACTCCGAGCTCGGTTCGCGCTCCTTTTTGCCCTAGGTGCTTGTCTATAAATCATCTCTGCCTCCGCCGGCCGCCACATCCATCCATCCACAGGAACTCGACGAAACCTAGGAGAGAGCAACGACGGCCGCCGCGAGTCCTCGAAGTCGTCTATGAGATGGCCTAGGCCTACCCTAGCCGCCATGGCCGCCTTGCACGGTTGAGCCATGGCGGAGTTCTGAAGCTAGTTGAGGTCATCAATGGTATGTACTCGGTGGAGATGATCTAAAGGCATTTATTATGTGAGTTAAGTACTTCATGTCATCCTATCTTTTAGCGACTTGATTCCTCCCTCAATGATTTTGTTTTCTTCTTGGATATGCTTCTTCCCCAATCTAGTCTATAACTAGATTGCATAGGGTGCTCTTGTAGCCGCGGTGGCTAGAGGTGCATACAAGACCGACCAAGTGATTTCAACTTGTTCTATCGAACTCGCCCTAGACTACCCGCATGAATAGGAATACATTGTGACAGAATGGGGGTTCCGAAAGGTGGGCGTTTTCAGAATCGGACCAGAGGATAGTAGTTTAAAGATGGCTTTGGATGAGATGCATGTCGTGCTTGCTCTTTTGGCTAGAACTACGACTCGACAATGATAGGCATTACTTTCCCTTGTTTGCTCTTTACCTTGTCTACGTTCATGGATGCGATCAACCATATGCTATAATTCATACATCTTTAAGATTTATCTTCTTATGCAATCAATGCTTCATGTTAGGCTAGATCAATAGGTTAGATGGAGAATCTTAGGAGTTTGCTTCCGATCCTTGGATTGACAAATCTAGGAGGAGCCTCCTTGGTGAAAAAGGCACCAAGTCACCCGTAGGTTTGCGGTGAACTTGCGCACGGTTTTGAACCGTCAACAAGCCCCTTTTTCTAGCGCCGTTGCCGGGGATCGGCAACTCGAACCCTAGGGTGATCCATCTATCTCTTTGACTAACCCTAATTTTTATTATTGCATATATGATTGCTTTCTTGTTTGTGTCCTTGAAAGTAGGTGAAAACCTAGACACAAGACGTTCGAGAAGTTCACATCCACTCCGACAAGATGATGACTACATCAAGATTCACTCTTTAGTGGTAGGTGCTAACTTTTGTTAGTATCCTGTCATCCGCTATTGAGTGCGCACCCTACACGAGTGATGTTGAACAAGGTATGTCAATGTGTCAATTAAAGTTTTAAGACTAACATTTTGTGGAGGTTTGTTTGTCCAAGCAATAGGTGTTCGAAGCAATCACGTTGTGAGAGAAGCACCCATCACTTTGGCTAAAGCAAAATAAAGAATACACACCATTGCCATCATGCTACTTGCTGGTCCAGCAATGATGAGGTCTTAAAGCCAAAGGAGATGCGATGTAACGCCCCGGAGACCACAAGATCAAGGTCGTCAACATATTCGGATCAATTCACAAGAAGTTTTTGTTCCCATCAATTTCTGCACAACCTCATGGGAGAACAACAGGATATCTTTGAATATTTATAAGCCCCATGAAGTTACGCTTCCAACAAATCAAGAATCAAGTCAATCGGAGGTTCCTACAAGCGGGTATGGCCGAATTACCGAAGGTTGCACGTTCTGAAATTTCTGGACAGCATGCAAGAGCGGAAACAAAACGGCCATAACTCCCTCATTTGGGCTCCGATTAAGATGAATGAGTACCCGTTGGAAAGGTATTTTTATAAAGTTTTCAATAGAACAATATTTTGGTATATTTTCTGTTATGTACACAGGGGAAAATCCACGAAAAAGAGGCAGCAGCACACGATGAGAACAAGATAGTGGAGATGAGGACGACGACAACGAAAAGAGAAGCTTGGGCAACGCTTCCATTAGACCACACGAGATGAAGTTCAGAAGTTTGGTACAAAACAAAGACTCCAAGAGCATTGGCAAAAGGAGGCACAAGTTGGCAACATCTGACGCTAGGAGATGTTAGAAGCAAATCACCATGGATTACACACAAATGATGGCATACACTGGCGCGGATACTCTGGGCTCTCACACGAAGGATCATGGAGTTACTTGAAGATACTTGAGACAAGTGTGAAGTCCCACAAATGAATAAGAAGAGTGAGTACACACAAGGCAACCTTGATGATGTGTGGCACGAACGTAGGAATTGCGAAAAGACAATACAAGCCACCAATCATTGAAGATTGTTTGCTTTCAACTCTGAGAGACCAATCACGATGAAAAGCTCGAAGGCCAAGGTACAAATTAACCTCTCAAGACAATTTTGGAGCTGATATATTCCTTTGGTATATCTATGATTCATATCCAATAGTGAGATTGATTCAATTCTATGCCTTGTTCTTATGATAATCATGATAGGCTATAATTTCATGAGAGTGATAAAGAGGCTTTTTTGTGCTTAAAATTTGTTACATTCCTAATGAACCTTTGCCTAATAAGAGCTTAGTGCTGAGCAAGAAAACTTATGCTATAATTAATCACAACTTACTTTGTCATAAATTGTGGTTATGGAAGCGTTTGTTTGCAATATGATTTGTAAATCATGGACTTGTTTTGTGCTCGGTCAAGATAGTGACCTTAAAAGAGCAATTTGTGGGAGAAATCCCAAGTTTCACTAACCATGCAGGGCACTAAATATAAATTAAGAGGAGAGAGTCATACCCAAAGGAATTGCAAACCCGTGCATCACCGTCACCGAACATCAAAAACGGACGTTGCTGTTTTCATCAATTTTGAGGACCTGGTCAGACATGTTCAAGGAAGAAAAAGATGAAAATCAGAAGGTCCATCAAGTACCGGTTCCAACGCATCCAAGATCGATGAATTTGAAGACCCGTACAAGGAGGTATGACAAAAACATTGAGCGATGTGCAGTCTGAAATCAGCTTTGGACAGATTGCAGCGCCGGAGTAGAACGGGCATAACTCACTCAATCGGAGTCCGTTGGGGGTGAATGAATACTTGATGGAAAGATAATTTCATGCGCCACGAATGGAAGCTATTATTCTCTACATGGTCTGATCTGGACAGAGAGGAAAATTCGTAAAAGGAGAGGCAACGATAAAGTGTGATGGAGAAGGTGATGATGATGCAAGGAGACGATTGGGCAAGCCTCTCATCGAGCATAAGTGATCGTGTCAAGCATGGAGAGTGGATCAAGGCTGCATGAACACCTTCAAATCTTGCATGAAGGATTATGGCTCCGCAACAATAAGAAGGTTTGTGAGGAGCTCTATGACTTTCAATGAAGCGCTTTGCGGGAGGCAACCCGGTTTTTATTTATATATATACATGTCCGTCTACATTGTGCTCTTTAATCAAACCATCAAGTAACATTGTACTATTGCTCTAATAAAAACCATAACACCATGTTGTATTATCTAATTGCTATTGAGGGAGCGCTTTGTTATTTGATCTCAAAAACCGTGTAGACCTTTTTGTGTGCCTATTAGAGTTTATAGTCTTTTTCCTTTGTGTCTTTTTAAAGAGATATATGAAGTTGGCACCATCCTTTGATTCCAAACTTTTGGCTAGTTAATTTAGGCTAACTTTTGTTTTAGACAACCTCCATATCGTGTTGTTTTGTTCATCCATGTCATATTGCATTGCATGTTGTGCTAATCTAACTTTTTGTCCAACCAACCTAAGCCTTCCTATAACTCCCACCAAAAACTATAGCCAATAGAGGTAGGATTTTTTTGAGTTGACTGAGGGCTCTCACCCTCGGGGTTGAACAAGTCTATCCCTTTCCTCTTTATTAATTAAAAACTTTGACTAGCCTCCCCATAAAATCCTTAGGAAAACTTCTCCTACCTATAGACATCCTAAAACCATAGGTTTGTAGAAAGACTCTAGGACCACCTTAGTTAGAATTTCTACACTTGACTTCCTCTCTTCAAAATCCTTGTTGAGATAAAAATATAGGATACCTATAACCTACCCTTAAACCTTGTTAGTTTGGTTGATTGATTCTTTTCGATTGGTGACTTCCTTGCTGACAATGCTTACTTTGTACGAAGTGTGAAATCAAGCTATGTCCTTTGCTTATTATAGACCACATCGAAAGTGTTTTTCAAACCTTGCTAATGTTTGATTGAGCTAACTTTCTGCATTTGTATTTTACATCCATCTCTTTGTCATCATCCACTTTATGTTAGCTTGGGACCTTTTGTGAAACTCTATGATGAATGCTTTCATATCCATGTTAGTGTTTGCCGGCATGCGTTACTACTTTTTGCAATCTTGTGTAAACATGGTGCTTAGACATGATTGGAGACCACCATCATTTAGTCTTATATCCTGAGCTATCATGTTGCATTAGTTGGTTTATAAACTTAGCAATGTGCCATACTTTTCTTGCACTATAACGAATTATTGATCTTGGGATGAACATGGTGTTTTGACCTTGGTTAACAAATATCTATGGGAATAGAAAGTTGGGCAACCACTTTGTAAGCATGGAGCTTAGAATTTGGTGTAAACATTGTTTTGTTTTATACCATCCTTTCATTTGCATACACACTTTCACTCACGTACACCCATTAGTATTTTCGCTAGATTAATTATGCCACGAGTGAAAATCTTAGGGATGTCATGGTTTGTTGTCATATGGTGAGTATTCCCGACCGTCATCTCGAGGGTACTTTGTGCATTATAGTTATTTTGCAGGCATGGTGAATCACTCCCATGAGTTCATGATAAGAGCTGAAATCAAGATCATCAACACCTCCAAAATCCCGAAAGGAGCACTGCTGTTTTCATCAAGATTAAGCACATGTTCAGAGATGTACAAAAGGGGAAAATTGGATATTCAAGTGCTCCATTAGGTCTACTTTCCAATGCATCAAGAATCAACATTTTAGGAGACCTACGCAAGAAGTTACAACCAAATCTTTGGGCGTCACATATTCTGAAATCAGCCTGGGACAGCTTGCACCACCAAAGTAAAAAGGGCCTAACTCTCTTGTTCGGAGTCCGATCGGGATGAACGACCACTCATTGGAAAGATAATTTCAAGCCCTTTGCAATGTAGCTATTATTCAGTGCATACTCAGTTCAAAAAGTATAAGAAAAACTCGTGGAAGATGAACCAGCGGTAAGGGACAACATGGAAGGAGGAGAAAATGAAATGAGAAACACTTGGGAGCAAGGCTCGTGGCGAAGGGCGGACATTGAAGGATGGACAAAAGCAACAATGTGATGATGATCTCCACGCATGGCGGTGGGACTTCAAGAATTTTAAGATGGTTCATCATCTTTCATGCCTAGCAACATGCTAAGCATGGGGGAAGACTTGGTGGACGAAAGAAGACCGCATGGAGTTCAAGGACCACGGTTGCTATGGATGCCGATCTTCATTCTTCCATGCTAGGCACGATGCTTAAGAATGGGGGAGGGCGCGCTACATCACAAACATCAAAGGACGGTAACAATTCCACAGCCCTCTCTTTGTCCTTGTCTTTATAAATGCTTGTATATATGTATATGCCTTCAACAACCTTAGATGCAACTTTTGTATGTCTCTCGTTAAATAACATGGCTTCTAGGAGTACAACCTAGTTTTAGTTTTTGTTTATTGTCATCACCTTGTGCTCACCATGATGAAATAATTTTGGCTTGATCTTGCTTGTTGATATATGATGATGGTTGCCACTTTGTTTAAACTTTGTGCTTATTTATGCATGATTAAGCTATTGCTCTCTCTAATACCAATCTGAATATAATTAAATGCTAGCTTAATCTTTTGTGGAGGTCATGATAAAAATAAAGACCCATGGTTTCTTTTATGCTCTCAACTTTGGATGGGTCGAAGAACATATTACTTTTTGCTTTTAAAAGTCATGCTAACCTTGTCATTAATACCTCTTGCATTTTGTTCTACCTATCCAAAGCCTTATATATTGAGTGCAACCATAGATTACAAGAGCTATTGTTGGGTGAATTGATTCAAGGCTCGATTCTTTGGCAAGTGACTAAGAAGCTGGTCATTCCATTTTTTGCGTAACTTATCTTTTGCTAGCCTATTCTATCCGTGCATTGTGAGCTCCCACATCGGAAGCTTTGCAAATCTCACCGGATATCCACCCTTTAAACCATCATCATCTTTTGTGTTAACCTCTTTGACCTACCTACCTATCACTTGAGTATGGAGACGACACATCACAAGAAGGTGCTTCAAAGGGAAGATTCAAGTTCCCTCTCATCAAGACATCCGGTACCTAACTTACCACCACTTCCTCTTTGCTCGGGGACGAGCAAACATCTAAGCATGGGGGAGGAGGTAGGTACTATGCAAATTAGAGTTCTAGTGGAGATAAAAGACGAAAGATGGAGATATGCATGACGAGGCTAGCAACAAAAGAAATTAAAAAAAATGAATAAGATAAGAGGACGAAAAAAAATCAAAGTACCTCACATGTCAAAAAGAAAAAAGAAGGAAAAAAGGAGGAATATAAGAAAAAGTGGAAAATAAGAAAAAGAAAAAGGAAAAAAATAAAGTAATAATAATCTCCCCCAGTTCTCTAATTGCTTAAGGATTTTCCATGGACTTCAAGATCAAGACCCATACTCATTTTTCCAACCATGTGCAATCCGATAACGAGGACTTCGTTGGGGTCTCGGGATCATTCTTTGCCATTTGCACATGTCCACCTATCTAAAAGTGTGAGTTCTTTCTCTTCCCCTTTTTGTGAACATTATTTTTCCAATGACCTTTTTGACGAGTCATGATATGTCCATAAAAAGCTTGCCTTGTTTTGATAATAGTCTCAACTTTAGCATCTTGGTAGGATAAAAACTTTCCTATGAGCTCCAAATAAAACCCTTCCACCTACAGACATGAGAGGGAAAGGATATAGATCAAGTAGGCTTGAGAGTGTTGTGAGATGAGAGTTCATGAGCAAGATGCAAGAAGATTTAAATTTTTGTACTTAGTTTAGCTCTTGTATTCACCTCATTTTTCACTTCAAAAGTTTCTAAGACCTATTCAAATTTTGTGGAGCATGATTGAGTACTTGTGGAAAGAGCTTAAATTATATCTACCCTCCATAGAGATGAAAGCTAGTTACATTATGGAATTTTAACAAATATAAACTTGGAGAGCATTAAGCTTTCTCATGTGTGATCAAGTGCAGGGTATGAACAATGAAAGGTAATGCTGATATCCATTGAAAACTTACTCGAGGATGAGCAAGGTTTAAGCATGGGGGAGCTGTTGACGGTGAATTTCTGTCAACCTACAGTACTTGTTATACAGTGGTTTCGATTATGATTTGCAACTAACCCGCCACTAGGAATACTAATGATGTAACAAGTTCACACTTGCATGTCGATTTTGGAGTTTGTTGTTGAGGACCATGTGTGGTTCGAGGACCGGTGGATGGTCGCTTCCTTGTGTGATGAGTGATTGACAACGTTGTGTGGACCGATTCTTGGCTAAGTATTGCAGGTGCGGGTTGCGGCTTGACTCGTGTTGGTGCGGGTGAAGAACAAGCGCGAAAGGTCGTTGCGGTGAGGCCTCCGGGTGTGGAGAAGACAAGTAGGTTTCGTTCGAGGGACCCGGTGGCCGGCGGGGTCAAGTGCGGGCCGCATGGTGGCATGAACGAAGAAGATGAAGTCGTGGACGGTTTCTTGGTAGAGCCTCAAAACCAAGGTCGAGCCGGGACTACGTGGGAGCCGAGTCATGAGTGGAGATTGGCGGAGGCTACACCGAGTTCGCGGGGTTTGCAGTGGTTCACCAGAAAACCAGTGGGTTACTCGGTTGAGCCACAAAACCGAGGCCGAAGACTCGACGAGGAGGTGCGGCCACCCAGGCCGGTTCAACCGCCCGGGAGGGCGGTCGGACCGCCCCTGGGGTCGGTCGGGTTCCCGGGGCCGGTCTAACCGCCCTGTGGGGGCGGTCCGACCGCCCCGGCCGCGAGCGCCGAGAAGCTTCGAAGCGGAGGACACGCGTCGGGATCACAAGGCGTGCGTCGAGGCTACGCGAGGTGCGGTCGCCGGGCATCCGTCCGATGGTGAAGACATCAAGAATTCCAAATCCGCCCTTGAGGGGCATGTATCCCTAGTTATTAGTGAAGGGTAGTTTAGTCTTTTGGGTGCCTCCATATATACTCATTAGAGGGGTGGATGGCAGCCAACCCTTGGAACCCTAGCTCATTCGTTTTTCCATTTTTGCTCTCTATTTTCCTTAGGTTTTTAGAAGGCTAGTTTGAGAGCTTCATGTGAGATCTAGAGAGACGGATGGATGTTTGGGTGGCAAACTAGACCTTGTACGAACCATTCATGGCATGTATAGAAGGTTCGGCGTGGTTCTTCATAGTGGTTTTCCCCTCTCTTTGGTGTTGATTTTCGGAGCTCTTTTTGGTGGTGTTTTGAGAACGATTTCTTGGGGTTTTTGGTGGGTGTCACGTATGAGGTTCTTGTGCCTCTTTGGCTGGTGACTTTGCCCCCAAATCCCCTTTGAATCGGACTCGATTTGGTGGTTTTCCGAGTTGGGCGAGTTCTTGACCTAGAGAAGCGATTTCTTCGATTCCTCTTGATTGTGAGCGTTTCGGGTCGATTCCTTTGAGGTAGAGGTTGCCCAGGAGGTAACCCAGCTATTCCCGAAGTTTGGCTGCAATCCGTGGAGTGATTCGGGAGATCGGGCGCGAGGAAGTTGAGGTTTGACCCGCGGGTTTGTTTTCTGGAAGGGGCGGTCTAACCGCCTACAGGGGGCGGTCTAACCGCCCTGGGTGTTTCCGGGTCAAAGTTTTGTTTCGCCGGATTTTCCTCTCGTGAGTTTGTTCACTTTGATCGGAGGAGTGTACGGGGTGAAATTTGGGGTCGTTCTCGTGCGGTTGCTAGGTGTTCTTGGTCGGGGTTCGTTGCTTTGGGTACGGGAGGTTAGACCGCCCCGGGTAGCCGGTCTAACCGCCCCTAGGCCCTTGGGTGAAGTTTTGGTTTTCGCCAAGATTTTCCGGTAGCTACCATGGCCTTGACCAGAGATCTCTATTGGTGAAACCGTAGTGTGTTTTGGTGCTCGGAAGAGGCGTTTCGGAGGATTTCTTGGTTACCAGGTGGAGGCGGTCTAACCGCCCCCTATACCCCGGTCTAACCGCCCCCTCCGGTTAGCCGGCTTTCGAGTTGTTTCCGCTTGTCGGTCTGTGTGTGTGTTGTGGTTGCTTGGTAGAGTTTGTTCCTAGGACCGGTAGCACTCCGGTGGCTACGTGGTTTTGGCAAACGAGAGGTAGAAGTGCGGAGCGTGTGATTTCGGGGGTCCGACCGAGCTAGTTCGTCTTGTCGGAGTTTCAATCTCCCTCGAGAAGAATTTTTATCGGCTCCCATTCACTCCCCCCCTCTCGGTCGCCTTATCGGTCCTTCAAGTGGTATCGAGCCGGTTCGGGTCTTTGTTGACTCTAACCGGTCTAAGATCCAAGGATGGCGTACCGAGAACGGGGTTCGGGTCCTCCACACTTCGATGGCAAGAACTACCGGATGTGGAGCAAGCGGATGGGTGCGTTCCTCCGCGGAAAGGGTCGTTTGCTTTGGGATGTCACGGTGGACACGAGCTATGTCCGGCCGATGGATTTCCTTGCTCCGGGGGTCGAGGGACGGATTCGACGCCAACAATAAGGCGGTCGACTACTTGTTTCGTGCTTTGTGTCGACCGAGTTCGATCGGGTGCACACCGAGCACTTGGCTTGTAGGATTTGGGCGGTGTTGAAGGAGGCTCATGTTGGGAACGCCCGGGTTCGAGGGCACGGTTGTATGCGACCTACGGAGAGAGTACGAGAACTTCACTCATCTCCCCGGTGAGTCCATCGATGCCTTGTTTCAGAGGTTCACGGTGGTGGTGAACAACATGAGGGCCAATGTGGACGTGCTCCCGTACGATGATCATGATAGAGCCGTCAAGCTCTTACACTCTTTGGATCATACGATATGGGGCGGAAAGTTCGAGGCCATAGTCGAGTCGGAGAGGTATGATACTCTGACGGTGAACGAGCTGTTCTCGAAGCTCAAGTCGGCTGAGGTGGATAGGGGCATGACAGCCAAGATCGAGGGCCCGACTGACTCTCATAGTCTCGCCCTCGTCGGTGGTTTGAAAGGAAAGGCTAATACTAACCCATCCACCGGGATGTTTTCTTTGTCCTCTTTGATGTCTATGCCAGATGAGGAGTTCGACGTGCTTGGAGAGGACGAGCTGGCGCTCCTGACGAGGCGGTTCGAGAGGTTGCACGAGAACCGCGTGAACATGAGGAGGAACACGAGGACATGCTTCAAGTGCGGCAAGAGCGGACACTATTTCGCCGAGTGTCCGAAGGTGAACAACCACGACAAGCACAAGTTCAAGGACAAGAGGAAGAAGTCCAAGAAGAAGGATCATGAACATGGGAAGAAGGCACGGTCTCGAGAGAAGATGAAGAGATCAAGCGACATCGAGTCTGATTCCGAGGACACGTCTTCAAGCTCGAGTGATGAAGACGAAGAGGATGAGAAGAAGAGGAAGAAGAAGAAGAACCTTGGCAAGTATCTCAACGGCCTTTGTGTGACGGGCCTAAGCCTCAAGGATGACTTCTGCGGCATGGCTCGCAGTTCGAGCAGCAAGAGAAGCCAGAAGGACGCCTCGGACTTGGATTCCGAGGATGAGGTATGTGATGAGCTCTCTTCTTTGCGCAAGGAGAATGAGGAGTTGGTTGACTTGCTTGATAATCGCGATCACATGCTTAGAGAGGCTAAGAAGCTTAGGAAGGAGCTTAGATCTTTGCTCGAGGACGCTAGGACTAGAGTGGCGAGCTAGAAACACGGGTTCTTTATAGCAAGCTTGAAATTGATTCGCTTAAGGCTAGCCCTGTTGTTTCTGATGAAAATGATTGTGCTGATTGCTCTGCTTTCCTAGCCGACTTGACTGATCTTAGGGAGAAGTATGCCTCCAAGTGTGAGGAACTAGATGTGCTTAGGGTTGAATTGGCTGAGCTACAATCTAGACCCACTTTGCTTGGTGCTTGCACTTCTTGCCCTGGTTTGCATGAGAAAATTGTTGAGCTTCGTTCTCGCATTGGTTCGCTAGAGGCTGATTTGAAAGTGCCTATTCCTACTTCTTGTTCTACATGTGAGATGCATGCTATGAAGAATTTGGATCTTGCAAAATGTGTTGGTCGCTTGCAAGATGAGAATGATAAGTTGCGTGAAGCACTGAGTTGGTTGTCGAGTCAAGAACCTCAGCTTGGTATGATGATTGCTAGCTGTAAGCGCTTTGATGGTTGGGCCTTGGGATTGGATAAGGTTGGTGAGGGCAGTGGTGAGAGAGAAAGGAAATTTGGGAATGTTTCAGCTCCACCACAACCCACACCCAAAGACAAGTTAGCATCCAAGCCAAACCAACCTAGTGAAAAGCCTAGTGAGAAACCAAGTGAAGAGTCTCACCCCAAGCCTAAGCCCAAACCAATCCTTTTCCATTGTGAGTTTTGTGGGAAGGATGGTCACAAGAGAGAGTTTTGCTATAAGAGAAAGAGAGAGGCGAGAATGGCTAAAGAGTGGGCGAACAAGGACGGTACCACCCTTCTCATGGTGTGCCCGAGCCTCGTATGCCACCGCCTAAGGGAAAGGGCTTTGTGCGTAAGGATCCGGCATGGGGATATGAGAAATCCCGTAGCCGCGGTGGTGGTCCGGAGAGGGCGGTCGGAGCCCGGCCCGGCTAGGCGGTCGGACCGGCTCGCCGAGGAAGGGCGGTCGAGCCCGGCCCGGCTAGGCGGTCGAGCCGGCCCTCCCCGCATTTACGGCGCTTCTGTTTCCGAGGTCGTGATGTTGGTGGTTTCAGTTCCCTTGGTCATGGTGCAGATGGTAGACACTTTGAGTCCGGGTGGCGTTGAGTTTGCTGGACGTTCTCCACCTCGTGATCAATACGAGTTTGGGAGAGGTCGCAGTTTTGAGTCTCAGAGGGGCTACGGACCATGCTTTCCCTTTCGTGGTACTCGTACTCCTTCAGTGAGACGGGAGTGGTGTTCCCATGGTGGTTCCAGGTTTGATAGGTTTGACAGGATGGATCGCTGTATTGATAGGCAGGGTAGGATGAATGTTGCTAACCCCACTTTTGAGGAAATGGCCCGACACTGGTTTCACACCTTTGGGACTAACCCCAGTGTTGAGTCATTTGCTCGTTCTCGCTCTTGGTTTTGAGTTGCAGGTGGGAGGCCCGGAGAACATTTGGTTGATATTGGGGGTGGTTCTTCGGCCTCATACCCCGGTGGTGACATGTAGGTGCATCACTTTCGGGAATGGTGGACAAGGATGAGTGAATTGTGAAGAAATGATAAAGGTAAGTGCTTTGTGACCTTCGAGTGTGTGGCCTTGGTCAAGCCACTTGGTTTGTTTTGCTCCTTCTCTATATCATGTGTGTAGGGTGAGCTTTGTATGCTCTTTGGCCCTAGTGCATGTGTTTAGGGGGAGCTTGTGAGTTTTGTGCTCCTTTGCTCTTTTGCGGTGGTGTCGAGCCCTTTTTGCCTCCCCTCGAGGAGCCGGTCTTTTGTGAGCTTTGTGTGTGTGGTTGGTTTCCTAAGTTGGTGGTGAAGCTCCTTGTGTAGCATATGTATAGCTTTCCTTTGTGCATTTATTGCATTTGGCATGGCATATGTAACATGATGTATAGGCATCCTTGTATCTTAGATTGCATGCATTTTGTATCATATGCATTGGATAGGAAAAGCTTCTCCTATATACAATGTTTACCATGGGTTGCTATATATGTTCTTGTGAGCTTGTTTGATATGCTACGGTTAGTTTGGCTTAGCTCTTGATGATCTTGATGAATGATCCATGGTTGATGGCTAATTTTTGAAAAATGTCATATACATGCTCTCTCATGCGTAAATGCCTATATATGATCTTGACATATTTTAGTGGCTTTGCTATGCTTACTTTGTGGTTGGATAGCTAGTTTATTGATCATTTGGGGCCAAAGGCTCATTTGCCATCATGAATGTTTAGCCCTCTTGCTTAATCTTGTGGAGGGGCATAAGTTCCTTTTTGTCGCAAAGACATTTCATGTACCAATCATAAATCTGAAAATGAAATGAAAAATGCTTGGAAAATGTGCTCCCATGTCATATGTGCTGAATTTAATTTGCTTTGGGTGCTAAACCGTTGCATGATGCCTACCAATGAGAAGTCTCATACATAGAAGTAGGCACATGGCTCGGTGGCTTTGACATGACATGAGGTGCTTTTGGGTGTTTATGATGGTCTCATGATTAGAATGGCTGTCCTAGCATGAAGTTTGAGTGGCTTTGCCATTTTGATATGTTTTGCTCATGTTTAGGTATTTGCTTGTGAGAGAGTAACTTTTCGCAAAATTACTCAAATCCTTTTTAGCATTGTCCAATGGTTGTGAAACTTGGTGATCACGTAGTTAAGGTCATTACGAACCTGTCGAGTATCTAACTTGCTCATTTGGACTTGTGTAGCACCTTGTGATGAATTTTGTATATTCGAGAAGCTATATGTTGAAAGTTTTCGCATTTTGCCTTGATTCATGCATTGTCAACAAGGGGGAGAAGTGTGTGCATGATTTGGGCACCTGGGAGCTATTGGAAGGTGTCCAAAGTGGTTCGGCATTTTTCAGAGAAGTTTTTGCAGGGCGGTCACATGGGGCGGTCTAACCTCCCCAGGGGCGGTCACATGACCAGGGGCGGTTTAACCGGCCTGTGCAGGCGGTTTAACCGCCCTATGCAGTGTGAGCTTGGTTTGCTCTTTGTCATGCATTTCCAAGTGACCTTCTTGCATGCATTGGTTCAGGGGGAGTTTGCATATGTGCGGGGGGGAGCTCTTGTGTGAGTTTTTGGCTCGTGGCCTTGTGTGCTTTTGGTGGTTTTTGCTCTTTGCTTGACCATGGTTTTGTCTCGGATGTGTCGAGCCGTTGCCCTTGCCTAAGGGGTCCGAGACTTGTTCTTCTTCAAGTGATCTTGCTCTTTGCCTTTCTTTGGCTTTCGATCACTTGTTGGAGTTTTTCTTTTAGTAGTTTATTTTCTTTTCTTTTTTCTCTTTGGTTACAAATCATGGGTGTTGTCAATGCACTCATCAAGGGGGAGATTGAGGACCATGTGTGGTTCGAGGACCGATGGATGGTCGCTTCCTTGTGTGATGAGTGATTGACAACGTTGTGTGGACTGATTCTTGGCTAAGTATTGCAGGTGCAGGTTGCGGCTTGACTCGTGTTGGTGCGGGTGAAGAACAAGCGCGAAAGGTCGTTGCGGTGAGGCCTCCGGGTGTGGAGAAGACAAGTAGGCTTCGTTCGAGGGACCCGGTGGCCGGCGGGGTCAAGTGCGGGCCGCATGGTGGCATGAACAAGCAAGATGAAGTCGTGGACGGTTTCTTGGTAGAGCCTCAAAACCAAGGTCGAGCCGGGACTACGTGGGAGCCGAGTCATGAGTGGAGATTGGCGGAGGCTACACCGAGTTCGCGGGGTTTGCGGTGGTTCACCGGAAAACCACCGGGTTACTCGGTTGAGCCACAAAACCGAGGCCGAAGACTCGACGAGGAGGTGCGGCCACCCGGGCCGGTTCAACCGCCCGGGGAGGGGCGGTCGGACCGCCGGGGTCGGTCGGTTCCCGGGCCGGCCCTAACCGCCCGGGGGGGGGCGGTCCCCGACCGCCTGGCCGCCGGCGCCGAGAAGCTTCGAAGCGGAGGACACGCGTCGGGATCGCAAGGCGTGCGTCGAGGCTACGCAGGGTGCGGTCGCCGGGCATCCGTCCGATGGTGAAGACATCAAGAATTCCAAATCCGCCCTTGAGGGGCATGTATCCCTAGTTATTAGTGAAGGGTAGTTTAGTCTTTTGGGTGCCTCCATATATACTCATTAGAGGGGTGGATGGCGACCAACCCTTGGAACCCTAGCTCATTTCGTTTTTCCATTTTTGCTCTCTATTTTCCTTAGGTTTTTAGAAGGCTAGTTTGAGAGCTTCATGTGAGATCTAGAGAGAGGGATGGATGTTTGGGTGGCAAACTAGACCTTGTACGAACCATTCATGGCATGTATAGAAGGTTCGGCGTGGTTCTTCATAGTGGTTTTCCCCTCTCTTTGGTGTTGATTTTCGGAGCTCTTTTTGGCGGTGTTTTGAGAACGATTTCTTGGGGTTTTTGGTGGGTGTCACGTATGAGGTTCTTGTGCCTCTTTGTCTGGTGACTTGGCCCCCAAATCCCCTTTGAATCGGACTCGATTTGGTGGTTTTCCGAGTGGGGCGAGTTCTTGACCAAGAGAAGCGATTTCTTCGATTCCTCTTGATTGTGAGCGTTTCGGGTCGATTCCTTTGAGGTAGAGGTTGCCCAGGAGGTAACCCAGCTATTCCCGAAGTTTGGCTGCAATCCGTGGAGTGATTCGGGAGATCGGGCGCGAGGAAGTTGAGGTTTGACCCGCGGGTTTGTTTTCCGGAAGGGGCGGTCTAACCGCCTACGGGGGGCGGTCTAACCGCCCGGGTGTTTCCGGGTCAAAGTTTTGTTTCACCGGATTTTCCTCTGTGAGTTTGTTCGCTTTGATCGGAGGAGTGTCCGGGTGAAATTTGGGGTCGTTCTCGTGCGGTTTGCTAGGTGTTCTTGGTCGGGGTTCGTTGCTGGGTACGGGAGGTTAGACCGCCCCGAGGTAGCCGGTCTAACCGCCCCTAGGCCCTTGGGTGAAGTTTTGGTTTTCGCCAAGATTTTCTCGGTAGCTACCATGGCCTTGACCGAGAGATCTCTATTGGTGAAACCGTAGTGTGTTTTGGTGCTCGGAAGAGGCGTTTCGGAGGATTTCTTGGTTACCGGGTGGAGGCGGTCTAACCGCCCCCTATACCCGGTCTAACCGCCCCCTCCGGTTAGCCGGCTTTCGAGTTGTTTCCGCTGTCGGTCTTGTGTGTGTGTTGTGGTTGCTGGTAGAGTTTGTTCCTAGGACCGGTAGCACTCCGGTGGCTACGTGGTTTTGGCAAACGGGAGGTAGAAGTGCGGAGCGTGTGATTTCGGGGGTCCGACCGAGCTAGTTCGTCTTGTCGGAGTTTCAATCTCCCTCGAGAAGAATTTTTATCGGCTCCCATTCACTCCCCCCTCTCTCGGTCGCCTTATCGGTCCTTCGCTTGTTTACGCAGGAAATTAACGTTAAAGAGGAGACTTTCGGGATAAGTTCACCAAGCACTTCAAGAGAAGATCATGGAGCCCGTCACAAGCAAGACATGCGATGAACATGACTCAAAATGACCCGAGGACCGAAGTGTCAATGTGCAAGTCTTCAGGGACTCATCCAGAAAACAGCGAAGCTTGCATAGCAAGGATTCAAGCCTTAATCGTGAAGGAAACGACGTCAAAGGCCTACATGCAAGTGCACACTAATAAGGGATCACGCGAGAAGCAACCGGGGAGGAAACCGGGGCCAAACCGGGCCGAAATGGGCCTGGGGCGGCCGGCCTGGGCTGACCGGCCCAGCCCACTCCGGGCCCGGTTTGCGCTCCCTTTTTGCCCTAGGTGCTTGTCTATAAATTATCTCTGCCTCCGCCGGCTGCCACATCTATCTATCCACAGGAACTCGGCGAAACGTAGGAGAGAGTGCGACGGCCGCCGTGAGTACTCGAAGTCGTCTGGGAGATGGCCTAGGCCTACCCTAGCCGCCATGGCCCCCTTGCACGGTTGAGCCATGGCGGAGTTCCGAAGCTAGTTGAGGTCATCAATGGTATATACTCGTGGAGATGATCTAAATGCATTTATTATGTGAGTTAAGTACTTCATGTCATCCGATCTTTTAGCGACTCGATTCCTCCCTCGATGATTTTGTTTTCTTCTTGGTTACCCTTCTTCCCCAATCTAGTCTATAGCTAGATTGCATAGGGTGCTCTTGTAGCCGCGGTGGCTAGAGGTGCATACCGGACCGACCAAGTGATTTCAACTTGTTCTATCGAACTCGTCCTAGACTAACCGCATGAATAGGAATACGTTGTGACAAAACGGGGGTTCTAAAAGGCGGGCGTTTTCGGAATCGGACCGGAGGATAGTAGTTTAAAGATGGCTTTGGATGAGATGCATGTCGCGCTTGCTCTTTTGGCTAGAACTACGACTAGAATATGATAGGCATTACTTTCCCTTGTTTGCTCTTTACCTTGTCTACGTTCATGGACGCGATCAACCTTATGCTATAATTCAAACATCTTTAAGGTTTATCTTCTTATGCAATCAATGCTTCATGTTAGACTACATCAATAGGTTAGATGGAGAATCCTAGGAGTTTGCTTCCAATCCTTGGATTGACAAATCTAGGGAGGACCCTCCTTGGTGAAAAAGGCACAAAGTCACCCGTAGGCTTGCGGTGAACTTTAGCACGGTTTTGAACCGTCAACAATCCCCAACTGGAGTTGTGATAAGATATGCAGCTCGACTTGATTTCGCAGACAATGTGCATTCTACTAACAATGCAACAGAGTATGAGGCTCTACTCTTATCTTTGAGAAAGATGAAAGCTCTAGCCCAGCAAACTTTTATCATCAAGACAGACTCCAAGGTCATTGAAGATCACATTGAGAAATAGAGTGAAGCAAGAAATCCAGTTCTGCAGAAATATCTCGAGAAAGTCAGAGAAATAGAGAAGCATTTCAAAGGCTACTTAGTTCATCATATCCTAAGAAATGACAACAATGAAGGGGACAAACTAGCGAAAGCGGCAGCTTAAAATAATGCAATGCCTCTAGATGTATTCTACGAAATCATTCGAGAACCATCTGACAAAGAATTAAAGCCAAAAACTATGAAGATTGTGGAAACTCGCGATTGGAGGGCTGAAATCATGGCGTACCTAAGAGTGTGAGACATGGGTACCCCTGGGTCCCCACCGACCAGGCTCATCGCCATCACCGATAAGTGCGTCCGGCCTACTAGAAGACCCGCCGACTTGTTTGTGGGCCTAACCGACCTAGTTGGCGGCTCACACGACCTCCTGAAGACCTTCCAGAAGACCCCCCAGACGACCTAATCCGCTACGACCTCAAGACCTTGGTGGATTTCTCTCAAAGCAAATCGACAGGATATGGCAAGATGTGTAACACAGACTTAGGTCTCCTGGTGGTAACCGACCAGGAGTCTGGGAACCGACCTCGTCCGCTGGCCAATATAAGGCGGACGAGGCGACCCATTGTACTCATACGCAATCCTCAAGCAATCTACACCGACAACTGGACGTAGGGTATTACTCTCCGGAGGCCCGAACCACTATAAACTCGTCGTGTTCTCTGTGTTTTGCGTACTCATGCGCGACCTTCGAGTTCTTGGCCTTAGACTCCTTTAATCGATCAACTAAACCACAGGGATTAACACCCCCATCGGCTATCCAGATCTCACCATCTGACAGTTGGCGAGCTTTTGGTGCAGCGTGATGGCAGTTCGCTCCTGCGATCATCTTCGGTGACGACATGAAGGATATCTTTGCAGCAACCTACTCGCCGCCACCCTCTGATCTAATCGTGAGTTTGACGTCTTCGTTTTACAGATGGCGCGCCAAGAATTTTTTTCCCGTGTCCACCCACCCACCCGCATTTGTCTCCACGAAATCTGGTGTTACCTTATAACAAGTGTCGTCAAAAACGGCGGTGCAGGCGTTGAACAGTGTGTACAACATCGACCCTGCAGAATTCCATTCCCGAGACCCATGACGAGAGTCCGATCAAGATTAATTACGTGGATCTTGTTCACAATCGGAGCCGCGCTATGCCGTGTCCGTCTATGCCAATGCTGCCATGTTCAGGAGTACGGCGGCAAAAAAAAATCATCTTCGACATGAAGCTACGTGAAGATCCCTTGTCCATGCAACTTGCCAAATACGTGAGGCATGCATCATGTGCATGCCGTCCGTACGGCAACTTGCCATGTACAAGGCACCTGATGAAAGCGCACCGTCGGCGGACTCCGAATCAACCGCATCCACATGAAAGTCACCAGGCGAAATCAATTTGCAAACTATGTATACAGGATTTGGAAAAAAAAAACGTGCATCCACGAATACCACAAGGAGCATTGGCGTCGTGGCATGCTTTAATTTGATCTGCAACCCAGGTTGCATGTTCATGTGTACGTGATGTTCATATTTTGCACTTCACGGCCCGTGTCAACATGGACCTATCCCACGACGTATTAGAGCTCAGGGATCAATTATGCACATGCTGCTGCAAACATGGCAACTACACGATGGACGCAACAGTTTAGGGTCCTGTCCTGTAGACTGTGAGCGCCAGCTCGTTGTCCGACTTACTGCGCCGCCAGGCTGCAGACCTCCAACAGCGCTTTACCAACCTTCTCGACGTCTCGACAGTTCAGCACAATTTCAGCTCGAGTCGACAGCAACGATCTTTGGTCCTCCGCACCTACACAGAAGCTAAGTGCCAATTTTTAATTAAATATTTTATGGCTTTCATTTATTTTGTAGACCTGCTCCACATGTTTCTATCTGCTCTTCCGATCCCTCCCCCTCGACATGCTCGGGGGCTTGGCCTTGCAAATCTAAGGGTCGCTAGACTTGTGGGGTCCTACCTTCTCCTCTCTCGTGCCATCAACTCTCCCCCTCGACACACTCGGGGGCTTGGCTTTGCCAATCTAAGGGTCGCCAGACCTGTGGGGTCCTGCCTTCTCTTCTCTCATGCCATCAACTCTCGCCCTCGACATGCTCGGGGGCTTGGCTAAAGCCAATATATGGACCGTAAGACCTGAGGGTTAAAGTTCTTCTGCTCCTCCCCCTCGACATGCTCGGGGGCTTGGCTCAAAGCGAACCTAAGGGTCGTTCGACCTGAGGACATTGTCCCTCATGAGTACATGCCTTTTGTCGATGCGAGCCTGCTTGGTCGATAAGGTTGCTAAACTTGAGTCCTAGACTCCCCTCCTCTCGCACGTCGATCTCATGTAAGCCTCCCTGCTGAGCTGTGAAGGTCGGTAAGCTAGCCTCTTCGTGAGTAGTGGTCAGCGAGGCAACACACAAGACGACATTACTTCAAAGACTGCCAAGTTCGCGCAGGCACAAAAGCAAGTACCTCATGCCGGCATCAAAATAAAGTTCATCAAGTATTATTTTTGCATGGCTGAGAAAGGGGAGGCCGTTAGACCTTCCTCCGGATCTGTCGTCATCCTCTTCAGGTTGCTAGACCTTCCTCCGGCTTTGTCGTTGTTCTCGTCAGGTCGCTAGACCTTCCTCCGGCTCCGTCGTCGTCCTCGTCAGGTGGTTGGACCGCCCTACGACTTCGTCATTGATTTCACCAGTTCGGAAGACCTCATTAGCGACTTCGTTCTTCTAGCTCCAAGCTTCTATAACTCTGCATACTATGCTCTGGTGGACGGTCACATTCCCATGGCATGGCCAAAAATCTAATCTGCAGCTTCATAGCTCAACAATGCTCGGTGCTTATCACACCTGCTTTTCCAAAGAAAACCAAGTGCTAACCTATATGCATGCCAGGATCATTTTTCACGCATATAGTTGACATAAGTGAATAACAGAAACAATATCACGAAAGAAAAAGGAAGATTATCAGAGTTTACGCTTAATCCTGGAAACGAAGACACCAAACCTCACAGGCAGTCGACTGGGGGTTGCGTATGACTAGAACTCCACAACATCATCACAAGACTTCAGAGTAGCTTCCTCCTTCTGAGCAACATTGCTTATAGCAAGGGTGAGCACTTGTCGTACTCAGCAAGTGTGGGGAAACATGTGAATGCAAAGGCTTTATAGCGGACTGGGCTATAAGCATTTAGCATTTTAGTTGATCAAGTTTTATTAGCACCTGATTACTAATAAAGTATAAGTTTATACCAACCCACAATTAAGCATAAAGATAAGAGATACCCCATGAGCACATGGCAAGCATAACCATAACACATATCACAATTTAAGTCCATCTTCAAGTTCAATTAATCATGTGATGGTCCAGGCTGCTCTTGACTTTGAGCACGGCTAATCGATTAGTTTTTCACTCTGCAGAGGTTGTACACTTTCACCACAAGCAGCGTAAAAGCTTAGAACAACTTTGGACCCAACCATGCGATGCTGATCAGGCACCATACCACACTACCGAGGTGTGGCTGCATAGGGACGCTAAAAGGCCTTTACAAAGGTTCCCTAGCAAGTTGTGACTCACAAGGTCCGGATCAGTTAGCAAGGTATAAAGTCCCCTAGCAGGTCGATACCCCACCATAAAAAGAATAATTCACCCAACCCCCTGCTAGAGCAAGTCCATACCCCACAGTACTGCCGATCCCTTGTCCTTATCAGGTAAGATCACCCCAAGCTAAAGTTCCTAATTATTCAGCCAAGACCAGTGCCTGTTTAGTTCTTGTAGTTGTACTGTTTTCCTGGGTGGTTCTCCATGTTCCGATTAAACATATGGGCTTGTATATTAAACATCACATATCATATTGGAACATAGAGCATAAAATGATAACCATGTTGATTATTACCAACCCAATTGAGCACACTAAGCAATATCTACCATCAGTATTAATTAAGCAATCGGTTTATACAAGGTAATGGTAAAAACAACACTAGTCATCATCCTTAATAGGAACCCATCAAAGTTAATGCAAAGCAATGAAAGTGATTAATCATAGTTATTGGGACAAAAGAACAAGGACACACTTGCCTTTAACCACAGAGTAGTTGCACAAAATATCGCATCACCTTCGTGCTCTTCAATGCTCTCGAACCACGTTCATTCTAATCGCATCAATCACCAGCACAAAGCATATGAAGCAAACAAACAAACACACTGAGAACAATACACCAATCGAAGAGAAGCTTTAAAAGAACGCACTAAAGGATATGATGGTTTAGATGGATCACTAAAGAACACAAAGTGTGCTCGGAAGGGAAGGGCTTAGTTAGCTTTAAAGAGATGGTTGCGAAAGATTGAGCTAGGACCAGAAAGATCACACTAATATAGAGCTTGATTCTATTGGTTACGCAAGAAACACTGAAAACAGAACTAAGGTCGAAGCCACGAAAGATTATTATCCATCCACAAGAGACTACGAGCTTGTACATATCTTAATTTAAGAAATCATTTGAAAGAATATTTCAGAGGAATACTCAATGTTATCATTAAACAAGTTACATTTGATTAAAGAAATCACGATGAACATAATCATGTTTTATTTATAACATTCGAGTAGATGTTATGTCAAATTAGCAATTACTTTAGAAGTATAAAGCAAGTATAAGACATCTATGCGAGTAACTTTATGTCACATATTTTATATTGAAAAGACATTTATGATGTCATTAGGCATATTGACTTTATTATGAAAACCGATGCTTAACTATAACTTCTTTTATTTAGAAAAAACTAGTTATGAATAGGGATTAACCAATTACATCATGATTAAAGAAAATCGGATTAGAACCTAATCACTTTTTATTTATAAAAGCAATGGAATAAGAATTAGTCAAAATTAACATGTAGTTTATTGTTAAAACAGGTAACAGGTGATACACACGCTAAAGTACAAGTTAAGGTGAAACGAACGAGAATGGCACAAACGAACTATCAACGCACAAGTAAACCTTAGGAAAACTAGTCTACGAAGAGAACTAGACCGAAAGGCAACAACTGAGCAAAAGATAAGCTAAACTAGTTGGTAAAGGAACCGATAACAAGATTAGCTCTAAATAAAGGTATAGCTACGAAAGATTGGGCATATGAACATAGTGGATTTATAAAAATACAACTAACGGAGACGGGATAGACATCAACTAGCTAGATGCTGATAAACAAGATTGTAAGATAAACATGAAACAAGAGTGATAAGATTACTTGATAGGAAAATGAGCAGTGCAAACTACTTACACACATAAAGCTACAAAGCTAAATAGAAACTCTAAGGCTTGATTAGATGCACACGGTTTAGCTCGGGCTAACACTAGAAAGATTTAGAGCTTTTGATAAACTTGATCAAAAGAGATACTAAGATAGAACTGACACCGAACGTCTAATGAATTATTTGCATTTATGATAAAACAAAATTATGAGCTAGGTTCATTTTAATTAACAAAACAAATATAAAGTATATTTCAGAAATAAAATACCCTATGTTGACATTAAAGTAAATTAAAATTTATTTGCAAAACCGGTGTAAAGAACTAGTCAAGTTTTATTAATAAAGATTCATATATTGATTAAACAGATTAAGCATTTAATTTAGGAAAACCAAACTATATAAACAATCTAAATGAAATTTGTAATTCGGGTAGATCATATTATTATTAAAAACATTATGGAGCTCACATTAATCATATTAACATCTATTATAAAAGCCGATGTAAAAGCCTAATCAAATTTTAATTGTAAAAGATTAATTAACTATTTAAACAAATTGATCATTTGGTTTACGAAAACTGAAATAAAGACCTAATTAACTTTTATGTACAAAAACATGTGATACAACATTAATCAAATTAAATTTTCTTGTGAAAAACGATTTATAGATCTATATTGCTTTTATTTATAAAAGGCGTGTATAACTAGACATTAATCAAAATTAATAATAATTTTATTTTCAGCAAACAAGACATGATGAAAAGTCACCACTAACGTGTGCTTTACATTATTATGAACCTAACGCAACTTGAACGGATTAAAACGGAGTTAAAACAAAGATTTTATGGAGGAAACAAGATTGAAAGGACCTTTACGCGATTAACTACAGATCTCAAGGGGTAGCATAAAAGATTCCCGAGACACAGTAAACAGTGCTCATGAGACTAATAAAGCTCGAGGTTAGATCTGTAAAAGGGCCTTGGGTGAAGCTGGTTCTGAAGACCTAATAGATCTAGGGGGTTTTCTGCAAAAGATCTAAGACACACAATTGGATTTAGTAGGTTCTCGGGAACTCAGGGGGTTATGTGCAAAAACTCCTTTCTTCTTCCTCTATCCAAACCGGACAGGGAACAGAGCCTCTCCGACGTTTCAGGTGGCCGGTGGCGCCGGTGATTTGGGTGGCCAGGGGCTCGGCGAGTTGGGGAAAAGAGGGAGGAAACCGAGGGGAACACCAGGGGTGGCTCACCTTGGACGGAGAGGCACGGGGAGATGGCCAGCGGCAGTATTCATGGCGGCCGACTCGGGTAGCCGTGGGCGGCGGTGCTCCGGAGTCCTCCGGTCGTAGAAAACAGCGGAGAGGGCGCGGCCCGACACAGCGAGGAACCCGGCGGTGTTCATTTTCATTTGGTCGATCTCCACGCCGGCGAATCGAGCATGGCCGGCGGCGGCTCGACTTCCGGTGGCGGCGCAGGCAGTGGATGTGGCGCGGCCGCTAGGGCGAGGAAGGAGGTAGGGAACGGGATGCGGCGCAACCGTAAATAGGGCGTGGGCACCGAGGTTCCCGGGCGTGCACGCCTAGGCGGGGTGGTGGCCGGCGCCGGTCTGCGGACCCTAGCACGCCATGGCCGCAGCGCCATGCTCATATGGGCCCCGCGCGGGCCGACGGTTGGGCCGGTGCGGACCTGGGTCGGGCCTTCGGGCTCATCCCAGTTAGATAGGGTTTGTTTTTTTCGAATCTATTTTTAATGCGAAAACAATTCGAGAAAAACTCTAGAAATTGTTTAAAGGCATGAAAAATACTCTGAAAATCTCAAAACTTCCAAGAAAATTCCCAGAGAGACATTGGGACATGAAAAATCCAAATAAAGTATTTGGGGCTGATGAAAAAGATTTTAGAGCTTTCTAATAAATAGAAATTGCTCTAGAAAAATGATTATAAATACCAGAAAAACCCGGAAAATTCTCGTATGGATTTGGACAGCTCCTAAATGCCTTTTTGAAACCTTTTGCACTCAAGAAGCACAAAGATGCATTGACATGAATGCAACACTCATAACTTTTTATTTGCTTAAGAAAATCAAACAAGGATTTTTCCTATACTATATTTCCTATAATAAAATAAATGTTGGAAAAATTTTAAAATTATGAGAAAATTGTTATTTACTTATTCTCTCTATTCACATCGAGAAATTGGAAATTTCAGGGTGTGACAGTGCTTGCCTCCTTCAGTTTCGTGGTGCTATTTATAGTGAGAGACAAGACCCGGTTATGGCCGGATGAGCTCCGACACTGCCACTACGTGGTCAAGAGAGCCTGCCGACATGTGCATGATTATAGGCAATGACTTTACCCCTGTCTCGCGACGTCTTTGTCGCTAGTGCATCAATGATGCTAGAGCCTGCCGCAGTATCACATAGCTACAGTGCACTCCTTGATTCGGGGGTAGTTTGTCGTTTTCTGGGTGGAAAGGGAATCTCTGACCACTATTGACCCGTGACTCTGCAGTCTACGAAACAAGACAAAGCTTAACCATGTGTAAAAGGGCCCAGCGCCTAACTAAGCTCCATACGACGATGACTCCACGACCTCCCTCTACGACCTGATGTCTTTTATTTGCGCCTGCTAGGCTATGCGTCTTGGTGCACCCTCTATGGATCTGCATGTAAATGGACCTATTCCAATCAGCCTATATTTCTGTTTCCTGAGCAGAATGTGTCGTATGGACCTCCCTGGGCCCACTACCTCGGTGGGTACCAGGACCGACTACTCGGTGGGCCCCTGGGACTACCCGGCTTGCGCTACACGGCACCTGATGGCGTGGAGCACAAGGGCTACGGAGGAGAAGTACTCGGTTAGGAAGTTGTACATGTCCTGCACTGTATGGAAGACTCCTAGACGTACTCGACTAGTACTCTCTCCCTACTCCGACTTGTAACCCTGCCTCGCGGACTATATAAGGCGAGGCAGGGACCTTTCTCTAGGCATCTCATCCAATCCCACGGCGCACTATTACACCATCTTGTAATCGTGCCCAATCAATCTTGAGCTACACAGCATACAGGACGTAGTGTATTACGCACCTCGCGGCCCGAACCTGTCTAATTTGTGTGCCACGTGTCTCTTCATTCGAGTTACCGATCTCGACGAGGCCACATTCATCTACTTCGGGTACTCCCCTTAGTAGGTTGCCGGTCTAAAACACCGACAGCTGGCGCGCCAGGTAGTGGGTCTCGCCCGAGATCACATGGCGAACTCGACGGCTCCCGTCTACTTCAACCCAACCGTCGCCTTCAACCGCGGCGACACCTTCGTGTTCGGCTCCTAGGTCTGCACTGGAGACGGCGCGGGCTCTTTCCAGCGCCGCCTCACCATGCCGCCCAACCCGAAGACCGGCTTCGTGACGCTTCCTGAAGTTGTCACAGGCGAACTCGCCAGCAAGTTCGGCGAAATTTCGCTCTTCAACCACCGCACTGACTTCGAGCTCGAGTCCGCTTCCAACCCGAACTTGACATCTCCATGGGCCATCGCATGCGAGCCGGCTGCTCAGCTATCGCAGGCGGTCCCTTCACCTCGTGAGCGCTCCGTGCGTGGCCCCCGCATCCTCAGCCGGGCCCGCACAGGGGCTCCATCTTCGCGCCGGGCCGGCAAGGAATCCGTACCCGTGTACAACTCAGACTCCGACACCGCCCCCAGCCACGCTTCGGACTCCAACCCTCTCTCCGAGTTCTACTCGAATCCTGCATACGAGTTCAACTTCGGGTCGGACCCTTAGGATCCTGAGTCCGAGGATAACTCCACCGAGCACCCCTTGTCAGGGCCGGACTCTGGCTGGTCATAACATCCACACCGGCCGGGAGATTCGTCTACTGGCCAGACTGCAAGCCCGCTGACCTGATAAGTGGTGACTCATGCTACGTCGCCTACATCGATTCGCTCCCGTTCCAGGAGGGAACACCGCTAGCCCGGGCTGACTCCAACACACCAACTGAGGTGGCGCCTTCTAAGTCCATCCTTGGCACCTCTGATCGCCAAGTCTTCATGGCTGCCGGCGACACCCCAGGACCTTCAGGGACGGCTCAAGACAAGTACCTTGAAGACATCTCCTCTGACGAGCTCTCTGCTGATGCTCTAGCAAACGAGACCCCCGCAGACAGAGACGCTCGACGTGAGCGTAACAGGAAGCGCAGTGAACGTCGCCGGCGCCTCCGCGACAATTTCCCCGTCCGCAACCTTGCGGAAGCTCTCGAGGCGGTCGAGAGCAGAGTTCACACTACCCCTGAGCAATGCCTCATGTCGATCACAGCGATCGCACGCCAGGCTCAGGGCATACGCGCTGGAGAGGTCATCGCCAAGCTCGCTGAAGGTGCCTACTTCATGCTGGTAGACAACAGGGTCAACCAGCCTCCTCCCGCCAGGCACCGTGACAACGAAGCCATAAGTCGCGGCGCCAACAACGGCCCCAAACGTACTCGAGCTGAGCTTCCCGCTCAGCCCAACCGCACTCGCTCCAACGCTGGCGGACCCCCACAGGGCGGCAACAGCAACCGCGAAGTCGTCCCTCACCGTGCTCCAGCCGGTGGCGGCGGCCATGACCCTGACGGCGGCGGCAGCGACGACGGAAGCTCCAACCATGGAGCCAACAGGATGGACGGTGGCAGCGGCAGTCGCGGCGGCCGAGACCACGCGAACAGCCACACCTCCAGTGCCTCACAGGGCGGCTACGACGCCCGCCAGAAGATTGAGGAGCTGCGGCGGAAGAAGTCGACCACTGTAGGCGACAACGACGGCTTCCCCGCATTCTCACCTCGACTTCGCAACTTGCTCCTCCCCGACAACTTGGGATCACCAAGTACGACGCGAAGCAGGACACCATCCAGTGGCTCAGGTGCTACGCCCTCTCCATCGAGAACGCTGGCGGCAACAACGACACCAAGTGCCTCTACTTCCCCTTCTGCCTGGACCAGGGTCGACTCACATGGCTCGAGTCGCTGGACAAGCACTCAATCGACAAGTGGGACCAGCTGAAGGAGTAGTTCACCAGCAACTTCGCGGGCGCCATGGGCCGATCGGGTACTCGCATGGACCTGGCCATGGTCAAGCAGGAACAAGGCGAGACCCTCCGCAAGTACATGCGCCGCTTCTTCAACAAGCGCGCTACCGTGGTCGACGTCACCGACAAGGAGGTCATCGACCTCTTCCAAGACGGCCTCTACCACCGCCGCACCTTTGAAGACTTCGGTCGTCGCCGCCCCAAGTCCATCCCCCACCTCAAGGACATGATCACGTCCTGGGCGGATGAAGAAGATAAGGCCAATGCCAAGTACGACGCCATCCGTGGCAAGAACAAGCAAAACCAGGGCGGTGGCAGTGGCAACAACGGGAACCAGGGCAGTCGCGACAACAACAACAACAACAACAACTACTCGGGTCCCAACCGCAAGCGCAAGCCAGACAACACTGTCGCGGCTATCCAGCGCCCTGCGAAGGAGAACTCGAAGAAGAACTCCGGCGGCTTCAAAGACCTGTTGAAGGAGAAGTGCCCATGGCATCTGAACGACAACCACACCATCGAGCATTGCTACCAGCTCAAGCACGCACTCAAGGGTACTCCAGAGCCACCGCACCCTCACGAAAAAAGGGCAAGAAGAAGACCGACGGAGATAACAACGACTTCCAGGAACCCGACAAGACCGTCAACGTCCTCTTCGGCGGACTACCCAGCAGGTGGGAGCAGAAGGCTACCCGTCGAGAAGTCATGAGCATTGAACCAGCGGTCCCGACCCCATTCAGGTGGTCAGAGGTACCCATTACCTTCTCCCGCACGGATCAATGGACCAGCTTCTCCGAACCAAGACGGTTCCCCCTCGTCCTGAAGTCGGTGGTCGCGGGCTCCAAGCTCAACAAGGTCCTCGTCGACGGTGGAAGCGGGCTCAACGTCCTTTTCACCAAGACCATGAAGAAGATGAAGCTCGACATCACCCACATGCTCACCAAGAGCAACACGCCCTTCTACGGCATCGTCCCCGGTAACGCGGCTATCCCACTAGGCTCAGTGGTCCTGCCAGTTACCTTCGGGGAATCTCGGGACAACTACCGTACCGAGTACATCAAGTTCGAGGTCGCGGACTTTGAGACTTCCTACCACGGCATCCTCGGCAGACCGGCCATCGCCAAGTTCATGGCGGTGCCCCACTACACCTACTTGGTACTCAAGATGCCAAGCCCAGCGGGTGTACTCTCTCATCAAGGGGACTTGAAGATCTCCCACGATTGCGACACAGAAGCCGTGGAGATCGCCTCTACGAATCAAGTACCCAACGCTATGATGGAGGTCTACGCTGCGTCGAAGAAGCTTGCTACAAGTGAACTCGACATCCCGGAGAAGTCTGACAGCGCCAACAAGCCTTAGCCACCTGAGGAGGTTCTTGTCAAGACGATCGACCTCGGAACAGACGACCCTAGCAAGACCACCACCATCGGGGCCGGCCTCGACCCCAAATAGGAAGACGCGCTCATCAACTTCCTCTGGGCTAACCGCGACATCTTGGCGTGGAAGCCAGCGGACATGCCAGGAGTGCCCAGGGAGTTGATCGAGCACTTCCTCAACGTCGATCCTAAGGCCACCCCCAAGCGACAACACCTCCGACGCTTTGCCGACGACAGACGGAACGCCATCAAGAAGGAACTCGCCAAACTACTCGCGGCTGGCTTCATCAGAGAAGTCTTGCATCCTGAGTGGCTCGCCAACCCCGTCCTCGTCCGCAAGAAGAACTCGAACGAGTGGAGGATGTGCGTCGACTACACCGACCTCAACAAGCACTGCCCCACGGACCCCTTCGGGTTGCCGCGGATTGATCAAGTCATCGACTCCACGGCGGGTCGCGACTGCTCCGCTTCCTCGATCGCTACTCCGGCACCACCAGATCGCGATCAAGGAAGAAGACCAGGAGAAGACCGCGTTCATCACCCCGTTTGGCGCGTACTGCTACACGACCATGTCCTTCGGGCTGAAGAACGCCGGCGCCACCTATCAACGGGCTATCCAGGCCTGCTTCAAGAGGCAAGTCAACAAGAACGTTGAAGCCTACATGGATGACGTGGTCGTCAAGACCAGAAACTCCAGTACCCTCATCGACGACCTTGAAGAGCCTTTCGCATCTCTACGCGAGTACCGCTGGAAGCTCAACCCGAACAAGTGCGTCTTCGGTGTACCTTCGGGCAAACTACTCGGCCTCATCATCAGGAAACGCGGCATCGAAGCCAACCCCGAGAAGATCTCCGCCATCACCAGCATGAAAGCTCCCACGTGCATCAAAGACGTCCAGAAGCTGACCGTGTGCATGGCGGCACTGAACAAATTTATCTCGAAGCTCGGAGAATGAAGACTCCCCTTCTTCAAACTACTCAAGCACCAAGAGAAGTTCGTGTGGACTCCAGAGGCGGATCAAGCTCTTGCCCAGCTCAAGGACTTCCTATCGAAGCCGCCGGTCCTCACGGTTCCTCGCAAATGCGAGCAGCTACTGCTCTACCTCCCTACGACTACACATGTGGTCAGTACTGCCATCATCGTCGAGCGGCAGGAAGAAGGCCACGCCTACCCAGTCCAGTGCCCAGTCTACTTCGTCAGCGAGGTCCTATCAGAATCCAAGGCACGCTATCAGCCTGTGCAGAAGCTCCTGTACGCAGTACTCATCACCTCGCGGAAGCTACAACACTACTTCCAGGAGTACTCGATCTCCGTCGTCACCAACTACCCGCTCGGCGACATCCTGCAGAACCAAGATGCTACTGGAAGAATCTCCAAGTGGGCAGTCGAGCTCGGCGCCCTCACCATCGACTTCAAGCCACGCACAGCCATCAAGTCGCATGTGCTAGTCGACTTCATGGCGGAGTGGCGCGAGAACCAGTTACCTACTCCAACCATGCGACCAAAGCTTTGGGTGATGTACTTCAACGGCTCACTCAACCTCGAGGGCGCAGGTACAGGGGTACTCCTGATCTCTCCAATGGGCGAACAACTCATGTACGTCCTGCAGATCTTCTGGAAGGTCTCAAACAACAAAGCTGAGTACGAAGCTCTCCTACACGGGCTCCGCCTCGCGGCTTCACTAGGCATCAAGCGGCTACTAGTCTACGGCGACTCCGCAGTGGTCATCAACCAAGTCAACAAATCCTGGGACCGCAACAAGGAGAACATGGACGCCTACTGCCTAGAAGTCCTCAAGCTCGAGAACAAGTTCTATGGTCTCGAGTTCCACCACATCGTCCGCGACAACAACGTTGCAGCGGACGTCCTCTCGAAGCTTGGATCTACCCGCGCTCAAGTACCAGCGAGTGTCTTCGTTCACGAGCTTCACGCGCCGTCTATCCCGGAGCCGGCGCCACCGACCACTGTCCCAGTGCACCCACCAGCTGGACAGGAAGTCATGATGGTCGACGTGGACTTGAGGCAACCCTTCATCAACTACCTCAGCGAGCAGAAGGTTCCCTCGGACAAGAACTCAGCCGAGCAGCTCATCCGCCGTGCCAAGTCCTACGTCCTCGTCAGAGACAAGCTTTACAAGCGGGGTGCATCTTCCGGAGTACTCATGAAGTGCGTCCCTCGGCAAGAAGGCAAGGACATCTTGGAGGAGATCCACAAGGGAGTCTGCGGCAACCACGCGTCTTCACGCACGATGGTCAGCAAGGCCTTTCGGCGAGCTTTCTATTGGCCCATAGCCCTGGGCGACGCCGAAGAACTCGTCAGGAGGTGCCAAAGATGCCAATACTTCGCCAAGCAGCAACACGTCCCAGCCTACAAACTAGTTACCATACCGCCAACCTGGCCCTTCGCCTGCCGGGGGCTTGACATGATTGGGCCACTGCCAACTGCGCCAGGTGGTTTCAACATAGTATTGGTGGCCATCGACAAGTTCACCAAGTGGATCGAGGTCAAGCCGGTCACATGCCCCAAGGCTGATAGAGTACTTGGCTTCCTAGATGAACTCGTGCATCACTACGGACTACCCCACCGCATCATCACAGATCTGGGCTCCAACTTTAACAACCACCAGTTCTGGGAGTACTGCGAGAACAGCGGGATCGACGTCCGATATGTCTCAGTTGCCCATCCTCGGGCCAACGGACAAGTCGAGCGCGCCAACGGGATGGTGCTCGACGCTCTCAAGAAGCGGCTACACGATGCCGCTAACTCCAAAGGAGGCAAGTGGATCAAGGAACTACCCAACGCACTCTGGGGCTACGTACTCAGCCCTCCAAGCCAACGGGGCAATCCCCTTACTTCCTGGTCTACGGCTCCGAAGCAATCCTATCTGCCGACGTCATATGGAACTCACCAGTAGTGGAGCATTACGACGAAGGCGTCTCTGAAGACAGCAGACGAGTTGACATCGACAGCCTCGAAGAAGCTCGCTACGCTGCCCTCGTCCAATCAGCAAGGTACCTAGAGGGTATCCGACGCTACCACGATCGCAACGTCAAGGAACGCTCCTTCAACGTTGGTGATCTCGTCCTCCGTCGTATCCAGAACACGGAAGGACTACACAAGCTCAGCTCCCCCTGGGAAGGTCCCTTCACCGTGGCAAAGGTGACCGGCCGGGCTCCGCCGCCTCCCGGACACTTGAAGGCGAAGACATCAACAACTCGTGGAACGTCGACCAGCTCTGTCGGTTCTACGCCTAGTCTACACGACTACTCCAGGGTTCAAGTCTACACGACTACATCAACACCCCTCTGCCGTAAGCGGCCTCCGGGTCCTGGCTCCAGTCTCCGGACTACCCTTCTCCAGGATCCGGCCCGCTCGGCTACCTACGGATCTTGGGCTGCGACGAGCGACAAAGGACTCTAGCAGCGGTCTATTAAGAGACCATGTACTCCAAGATCCAGCCTACACGGCTACTTACGGATCTACTGCTGTAAGCGGCTACCCGCCCTAGCACCACTTAGCTGTAAGCGGCCTCCGGGTCCAGGCAACTACTCTGTAACTACGGCCCTGGCCATCCAAGTGTACTTCTTCAGTAATAAAGTTTGATCGATCATCAACTTCTCTACTGTCTACCTCCCTCAACGGGACTACTGCCGACTACGACTACTCGCATCCACTCCACGATGGGGCTCCGCACTCTGAGATCGCGACTACGAGTACTCATTGATGAAATTTTTCTTTCATTAATACTTAAGCAATTCTATTACAATTGTTTTTGTACAGCCTAGGCTACGAGCTAACTTTTACAGGGCTACTGGAGATTGAGCTTATCGGCTACTTGCTCCGCAATGGGCGCCATCTGCTCCGGCAGCCTCCGCGCATCTTGCTCATGCGTACAAGCTTGGCGACTACCTCTCCAGCGACTACTTCCACTGGCGCCTTCGGGAAGTAAGACTTCATGAAGGCCAACACTTGCTTCGGGATCGACCTCGCCAGGTGTTTCACATAAGTCGCCAGCCGGCTAGGGGCTTCCCTGAGGCGATCCACGAGCGGAGCGATCTTGGGGCCGCCAGGATGAGGCACCAAGAGCCTTGCAATCGGCAGCACGGCTTCCTCAAGTTCCTTCAGCTAGGCCCGCAGCTCCTCGCAATCTTCATTCAACTTCTGCAACGATTTGTAGCAGTTGACGAGATCACGGTCAGAAGCAATCCGAAGCTCCATGTGCTTCTCGCACTCGAAGGCAAGTTCCTTATAGTCAAGCTGGATTACCTGGCGGGCCTCCTGCTCCCGGTAGAAGAGGTTCTTCATATCTGTCTCTGAGATCCTCAACTGCTCCACCCGGGTCTCAAGCTCTGCAAAAATAACAAGGCGCAGCGGTTTAGACTACCTCTCGACCTCCAACAACTACCCAACAAGTCAAGTGGTGTACGTTTGTTCTTGTTGCGGAGTGTCTTGTTCTTCCGCACCAGTTCGTCGCTCTTTGCCTGTATATCCCAGATGTCATTGTGGTATTTGGCAAAGGCGGCGTCGAGCTTGGACTGCATGGCGGCCGCGTGCTTCCGCGACTTCAAGAGTTGATCTTCTAGTGCTTCAGCCCGAAGCACCGCGTCGCCAAAGCCTTGCAGCATGTTGGACTTCTCGCGGGACCTTTCCACGACGTCCTGCACAGACAACACATGTCAATGAGTACTCAACAACAAAGGATTGACTACTCAGAAGTTAAAACTATTTACCTTCATCCATTGTTCTGCCTGGCGGACCGCCTCCAGATGCCTGGCTAACGTCGCCGGGTCCACCAAGTCGTCAGCCAGCTGCTCCACTCTGCCACGACTACTCGTGGCAGCTTCCGTCATTGGCGCAGAGCGGATGGGCTCTGCGTCCTGGATTTCCGGAGAATGAACCACTACCTCCAGTGCAGCCTCTGGCGGCATGGCGGCCTCCTCTCCTCCAGTGGCCACGGCAATCTCCTCGGTGGCCTCCTCCATTGGCTCGGGGGCTCCTTCTGCAGCCTCCGGCACTTCTGGTGTCAACCCCTATAAAACCCCGGATTTTCATAGAAAATCCGAATCCCTGTACCATCGCGATAGTCCCTGGATCAGTGGCTATCGCGTACAAAACGTCTCACAGATAGATACACAAAGTCATACATCACATCACATAAAGTTAATAGTACATGAATTTATTACAAGTCCATTATGGAGTACATCAATACAAGCCACTTGGCTGAATCAGAGTGAAAATGCTACGCAACGGTAGCTATCTTCTCAGAAGGGTCTCCATCTTTATTCTTCCCGCCACGAGCAAACTCGAGCGAAGCGACGTATCCCTCGCCGTACCATCCGTCGGCGTTGCGTCGAACTCGTACTCGTACCCCGCACACCCAAAGTCTATCCCCAAGGAGTGGGATAGGTCCACGTCACCAACTCGTATGCGGCCTTTAAGTGGCCTAACATCTAAAGGGAAAAGAAAGTAGACAAGGAAGCGGCTTTGGTTTCCGAGCAAAGCCAGCGAGAGTATAAACAAGGTATCTCCATCAATATCCCAAATCCCAAGTCTCTCAACACAGGCTCGGAATCACCCGGTTACCCAGGATACCCGTCTCCACCTCCTACTCCTGTCTAGGGTCGATGCGAGAACTTCCTCTCCTCGCACCTCAATGATTACAACCGGATCGACGAGGTAGATGGAGCCTCTCTCCTCCAGCCGGCTGCAACCACGGCTCACCACACACACACCTATAGGGGAAGGTAGAAATCCCAAAACATGAGGATCAAGTAAGTCTTCTAGGCAGTGTCCATAACCGAGGACGCGGCTATAGCTATAGATCGAACAACTCTGCAGAGTGTGTACACCTGTACCCATCCTGGAATGGGACCCGGCCGGTGTACGGCCGACCGAGCCCATCCTACCGGCCAACTCTCGGTAGTTACGGTCCCATCCTGTATCTGGCCCTCAAAGCTGGCCCCCCCCTCGGAAGGGACGGCACCGGAACTGTGAAATGATCCCGTGTGGCCACACGGGAGTCGCTCTGAGAGGGTGGTCTCATCTCCACCGCTCCCCCACTGATACCCCGCTAACCATCCTAAGTAGGTATGGTTCCGCACTTGCCGAGCTCAACACGGCCCTACCCCCACTCTCGGCGGGGTGGTGTGTACGATGTCCTATAAACAAGTTGATCCACTCGGTTTCAGACCGGGGCGAGCTCATGTCCTCCAAGCACACGTAAAACCCCAACACCTAGGCTCCGAAAACCGTAACAGGAGGGATGCACTGAGGAGTGCACCCCTATCCCCAATCCCAGATCGGTTGTTTCGAGCTCACCCCCGCCAAAGTACCCAAAACGCCTTCTCCTGCCGGTTTTTGCCCCACACAAGCCAAGAACCACTATTCCCATCCCAACACATGCATCGCGAAGCTCGACGTATATACACGCTCACATAAACATATATATACAGTAGTAGTAGGACAATCAAGGACAGGGTAAACAAAGAGGCAGTGCAAGGTTCATCAACATGCATATATAAAATAAAGCACTAGCAATACTACTTAGCAATGCCTAATGGGTATTTCAGAATCAGTCGGGCATGAACCTGGGGTCGGGTAGTCCTCCGCAGCCGAAGTCGTCCGTGTAGTCGTACTCCCGGATCAGCTCTCCCGCCTCCGCTGCTCCTAATAGCGCGAAAAGAAAAATAAATAGCGGTCCTATTGCAATTTAAATCCAAACAAGAGCATTTAAGAACCAAAAGAGAGCAAACGCTAGTCTAGCCTGGAGTTTAAGATTTTAGAAAATTTTTGGAAAAGGTTTTGTTTTTTCGGAGCAAAAACGGATTTATTATGATCTTCCAAAGGCAAAAATAGTTTTCTGGAAATAAAATACGCATAAACAATAGCATAGAATCTAGGCTGACTACTAGCTGGCTCTAAAGGGCTTGAAGCTAGTTGTTAGGTGGCTGGTGGCTGGCTCCAGCGGCACACGTGGCCTCCACGTGGGCGGCTACAAGCCCAGCGGCTTCCCATGTGGCGGCCAGCGGGGAGGCTAGCGTGGCGCGGTGCAGCTGATCCCTGGGCGGGTCGCTACGGCACGGCGCCGTGCGTGCGCGCATGTGGCTTGGTCGGGAGTGGCCGAGCGCATGGGATCGCTCAGATCCTTTGTGACCAGCACGGCATGTGGGCCGGTGTGTGCAGGAAAACCCCCCTTGGGTTTCAAGGGTTGGTCGTCAAGTGCTCGGTGAAAAGCCCCAAAGGAGCGGCGGTTGGAGCAGAGCTCACCGGCGGCGAGGTCTCGCGGCGGCCGAGCAACACGTTCCATGACGAAGTTTGGGTGGTTCAAAGGTTTCGATTGTCGCAAAGAAAGAAGCGGCCTTGGGCCAGAAGACCGGCACGACGGCGATGGCGCGGCTCAGCATGCCGAGCAGAAACAGAGGAACGCAGCGGCATGGCTGGGATGCCCGTGCTAGCGCGGTCGCGTCCCTGGGTTCGGGTTTGGCCGCATGGCGGCGCGTTGGCGCGACGCGGCCGGTGCGCAGCGATCACCGGCGGCTTGACCGCGGCGGCGAGCCTGGCAACGAACACGAGAAAAGATGGCGCGACGAGGCTGGGGCGAACCACGACACCTTGGTCAGCTGTCGAAAGGGCCCGACCTTGGCCTCACACGGCGAGTGCGCGTAAGCTGGCGCACTGGGGTGTGCGGCGATGACGCGGCCGGCGCGCTCAAAGACGAAGCGAACAAGGGGAAAAACAAGTGTGGCGCACACGCGTTGGTGAAGGTGGCGGCTCCTGCAAGAGACTTCCCAACACGGCACAAAGACCGACTTCACATGGCAGCGAGCGAGGCGGCGCGAGAGTGTTCGGGTTGATCATGGCACACAAGGCCGGCGCACGTCCATGGCTCGACGGCCATGCACCACAGAGAAAAGGGGAACGCGGTGCTCACCAATGGTCCAAGGGGACCAGTGGTGAAGGCGTCGGTGAAGAGGTGTGCGACGCGGTGACGAGGAAGGCGGCGGTGCCGGTAGGGGAAGCGGATAGACGACACGATGAAGGGGAAGCCGAGGAAGCGGTGGGGTCGCAGGCGTACTTGGCTCCCGCGGGTCCGGCTCCTCCTCGCGGGCGGCTCCGGCTTCGCGGCATGGTGCTGCTCCGGGCGCCTCCGTTCTCCTCCTTCTCTCCCCCTTCTCCTTCTCCTCCGGCTTGCGGGTATGTGGGCAGGGGATTGAATCCCCGAGGCGGCTAGGGTTGGGAGAGCCCTGGGGGTCGCGGTGGCGGCTTCTTATAGCGGCGGGTAGCGCGGGGGGTATCTGGACGGCAAGGATGCGCCGGATGGCTGCCGGGCGCGTCGCGACAGCGGCCATGACCAGCGCGGCCGCGCTTTGGCGCCGGCGTCAGCCAAAGCGGTAAAGAGGAAGGTGACGATGGCGACGTCACAATGACGTCAGCATGACACATCACGGGTCCCACCCGTCAGTGACTTGGTGCAGCGCGCGGTTGGTGGCGGGCGGCGGGCGGGTTAGCAGACCGCACTTGGGCCGAAAGGGGCTGCTGGCCGGTTTGGTTGGCTGTGGCCCACGCAGGGAAGTTTAGGTTTTCCTAATTAAGTTCTCTTATATTCAAATTTGAATTCCAATTCAAATTTGAACCCACTCAAAGAAATCCAAATAAAGCCCAAATGAAAATCCAACTTCTCACACTAGCATTTTATAAGTCCTAAAATTATTGGTCGAATTAAATTAAATCTAGGAATCAGGGAAGGGAAAACGGAAGACATCCTTACTCGATTTCATGAGCACACAAATTCACGATAAGTTTTTGAAATCTCTTATTTTTACATACACGCAAATTCAAGGATGTTACAGAACTCCCCCCTCAAAAGAATCTCGTCCCCGAGATTAAGAAGTTACCTCCGTTTCGAAGAGATGAGGGTATTTCTCCCTCAACGCGGACTCCTTCTCCCATGTAGCTTCGCGCTCGGAGTGATTACTCCATAGCACCTTGCGTAAGCGCATGGTGGTGTTCCCGGTCGACTTCTCCGCCCGGTCCCAGATCCGAGCCGGGTACCCCGTGTACTCCAGGGTTTCCTGGACGTCGAGTGCCTGAGCGGGCACTCTCTTCTCGACGACCACACACTTCTGAAGTTGGGATACATGGAAACCGGATGCACTCCGGTAAGTTCGGGGGGTAGCTCGAGTTGATAAGCCACCTTCCCGACCCTTCTCACAATAGGGTAGGGGCCAACGTACCTAGGGGACAGCTTCCCCCTGATATGGAACCACTTCGTACCTCGGAGGGGTGACACCTTCAAGTAGACGTGATCCCCCACTTCAAACGAGACATCTCTCTGTTTTGGGTCGGCGTAGCTCTTCTGCCTGCTCTGAGCTATCTTCAGGTTCTCCCTGACCTTGGCGACATTTTCTTCGGCCTCAACAATGGCGGCGGGACCGAAAAAGGTTCGTTCCCCCACCTTGGACCACATCAACGATGTCCGACACTTTCTGTCGTACAGGGCTTCGAAAGGAGCCATCTTCAAGATGGCCTGGTAGCCGTTGTTGTACGAGAACTCGGCATAGGATAGACTCTTTTCCCAATCGGACCCGTAGGTCAACACACACGCTCTCAGCAAGTCTTCTAGGACTTGATTCACCCTCTCTGTATGACCATCAGTCTGGGGGTGGAATGCTGTGCTGTAGTTCAGCTTGGTGGCCATGGAAGCATGCAAACTCTTCCAGAACTTGGCATTGAACTGAGGCCCTCTGTCTGACACAATGCTCCTCGGAGCTCCATGAAGCTTTAAGATATTGTCCACATATAGTTCTGCAAGTCGGCTCACGCGGTAGCTCGTCTTAACGGGTAAGAAGTGTGCTACCTTGGTTAATCGATCAACAATCACCCAAAGGGAGTCATTCCCTTTCTGCGTGCGTGGCAAACCCACAATGAAGTCCATACTGATGTCATCCCACTTCCATGTAGGTATCTCGAGCGGTTGTAGTAGACCGGCAGGCCTCTGGTGTTCGGCCTTCACTCGCTGACACGTGTCGCACCGAGCGACGTACTCTGCAATATCTTCCCTCATCTTTTCCCACCAGAATCGTATCTTCAAGTCTTTGTACATATTGGTACAGCCAGGGTGGATCGAGTATCGAGAGTCGTGAGCCTCCTTAAGGATCGAGTCCCGAATTTCCTTGTTCTGAGGTACGCAGATACGATCCTTCAGCCACAGTGTACCCTGATCATCGAGGCGATAGTCAGCTGCTTTGCCACTCTCCATCAGGCGTTTTATTTCCTGAATCTCCGAGCACTCCTTCTGAGCTCGACGGATTTTGTCTTAGAGTGTGTATTTCACCCTCAATTCGTTCAACTGCGCCTCTTCTACTATGTCCAAACTCAGCCTTTCCAGCTCTTCATGCAAGGCTGGTTGTTCCTCTCGCACCATTAGGTTGTTGCAGTAGTGCTTGCGGCTCAGAGCGTCGGCTACAACGTTTGCCTTACTAGGGTGATAGTGAATGTTCAGGTCGTAGTCCTTGATCAACTCCAGCCATCTCCTTTGCTTCAGGTTCAACTCAGTCTGGGTGAAGATATACTTCAGACTCTTGTGATCAGTATAAATGTCGCACTTGTTTCCCATCAGATAGTGCCTCCATATCTTCAAGGCGTGAATGACAGCGGCTAGCTCGAGATTGTGTGTAGGGTAGTTCTCCTCGTGCTTCCTTAGCTGTCGTTAGGCATAGGCTACCACCTTGCCTCCTTGCATCAACACACAGCCGAGTCCTTGCCTTGATGCGTCACAGTACACCACGAAATCCTTGCTCGCATCGGGCAGGGTCAGAACCGGCATAGTGGTGAGACGAGTCTTGAGCTCCTGGAAGCTGGCTTCACACTTGTCCGACCACACATACGGCGTGTTGCTCTTCAAGAGTTCTGTCATGGGCTTGGCGATCTTCAAGAAGTTCTCGATGAACTGGCGGTAGTATCCGGCCAAACCGAGAAAACTGCGGATCTCTGTCACTTTGGTGACTGCCACTTGGAGACTGCCTCAATCTTGCTCGGGTCTATGGCAACTCCTTTGGCTGACAACACATGACCTAGAAATGCGACTTCCTCCATCCAGAACTGACACTTGCTGAACTTGGCGTACAACGGATGCTGCCTGAGCTTCCCCAACACGATCCTCAGGTGCTCCTCGTGCTCTTCTCGTCGTTCGGGGAGTAGACCAGTATATCGTCGATGAAGACGACGACACACTTGTCCAACTCATCCATGAAGACCTTGTTCATCATGTTCATGAAGTATGCCGGGGCATTGGTCAGGCCAAACCACACGATTGTGTACTCGTATTGCCCATACTGGGTTACGAATGCCGTCTTATGGATGTCCTCTGGGCGAATCTTCATCTGGTGATAACCTGACCGGAGGTCAATCTTGCTGAAGTACTTGGCTTGCCTTAGCTGATCCATCAGATCATCAATCCTGGGCAGTGGGTACTTGTTCTTGATGGTTACCGCGTTCAGGGCGCGGTAGTCGACGCACGGACGTTGAGTTCCATCCTTCTTCGTGAACGAATAGTGCCGAGAACCCCATGGTGAAGCACTTGGTCATATGAACCCTTTCTCGAGTAGTGAGTCTAGCTCGCCTTCAACAGTTTCAGCTCAACCTCTGCCATACGGTATGGACTCTGGGCTATCGGCGCCGTTCCCGGCACCAAGTTGATCACGAACTCCACATCACGATCAGGAGGCAACCTGGGCAGCTCCTCTGGGAACACATCCTCATACTCACAGACTACCGGCACGTCCGATATGGCCTTCGTGTGAAAGCTGTACACTGCTGGTATGTCTCGAGACTTCATCAGCTCGAAGGTAACTCTCGTCCCGTCAGGGTGCACTAGAGTCACAAGTCTCGGCGAATTGGAGATGACACCTTTGTGGGCAGTGATCCAATCCATTCCCAGTATCACGTCGATATCATGGGAAGGCGGCACGCCGTATCCCCATAAAACTTGTGGTCTTGGATGACCACTTCCACTCCTCTCGCACAAGCAGGTGCACCGGATATCCCCGAGCGGAGAGCTCGTGATAATGGGCATCGATCGGGTGGTTGTAGGGAGGGATAGTTTATTTACGAACCGAGAGGTGATATACGACCCGCCGCACCGTGTCGAAGAGAACCAGAGCAGAAGTACCACAAACCAAAAACTTACTGATCACGATGTCGGGGGCGTCAGCAGCCTCCTCCTTAGTGAGGTGGTTCAGCCTCCCACGGCCGGCCGCCGGGGGTGGCGCGGCCTGAGGAGGTCGTCCTCCTGGAGCGGCTGCCCTCGCGGGGGTGGCAGCAGCCTTCTTGTCGGGGCAGTCGTAGGACTTGTGGCCTGGCTTGCCACACGCGAAGCAGGTGACGGTGAAGCCTCCTGCGGCGGGTCTCGTAGTGCTCGGTGGAGCACGAGTGTAGCCTCCAGTCTGCTGGGGGTAGCCGGGGTTCCTCCCTCCGGGGAACGGGCTATGTCCACTTCCTCTGAAGCCACGCCCAGGCTGGTTGTGCCCCGGGCGGTGGCTCCCCCTCAGCATGTTGCTCGGTCCGCTCCTCGGCTTCTGGAAGGATCGGTCAAGCTGGTCTCGATCTCCCATCCTCTTCTTGCCCCTCATGCGTTCCTCGTGGCCCCTCCTCTCATCCTCGACCGAGATGGCGCGGTGGACGAGATGGCTAAGGGACTTGTGCTCACTTGCCTTCAGCGCCTGGCGAAGGCCGTGGTGGAGGCCTCGCAGGAACCAGAACCGCTTCTTCTGGTCGGTGTTGGTGTCGTCGGGGGCGTACCACATCATCTTCATGAAGTGACGCTCGTACTCCTCGACCCTCATCGCACCCTGAGTCATGGTGCGGAACTCCTGCACCTTCTGGACCAGCAGCTCATTGGGGATGTACTGCTCGCGGAACGTCTCGCAAAACTCCAGCCAGGTGATGAAAGCTGGTTTCGGGTGGGTGGCAGTGTAGTTGTCCCACCATGCCTTGGCTGGACCCTCTAGCTGATGCGCGGCGATAGCGACGCACTCCTCGTCGGAGCAGACGGTGAGGTCGAGCTTGGTCTCGATCACCCTCAGCCAGTCGTCGGCCTCGAGCGGGTCATCCGAGTAGCTGAAGGTGGGGCCCTTCAGGCGGATGAACCTCTCGATCTTCCTCGTGAGGTCCTCGTCCCCGCGGAGCGACGCGATTCCCACCGTTGTCGCGGTGCTCCATGGCTTCCGCCATCCTCTGCATCAGCTGAGTCTGAAGCGCCATCAATTCCACCAAGTTAGGTGGGGGTGGTGGTGGCTGGTCCGGCTCAGGCTAGCCTTGCTCGACCGCTCCTTGCTCAACCTGAGCCTCAGGGTTCTCGGGCGTTGGTGGCGGTGCACTATCACCTCAGGCCCTAGCTCCCAAAGTTCCTCCACGCAGGGGTGGGCGTCCACGGCCACACCCGCGTCCACGTCCCTGCTGGGCTTCCTCCTCAGCAGCTGCCTCCTCGAGGCGGGCTATCAGCCGGTTGGAGCGGCGGATCGACATCCTTCTGAAAACACAAGGAAAAGGGAAAAGTTTACACACGTCACTCACCTGCTCACACATGAGTCTACAACAATCAAGAAAATAGTTCTAAGTATAGCCTACACTCAAGGGGAAGAAGCATTAAGACACGAATAACACCATTAAGATCCAAGCACACATCAAACATGAATAATACACTGGCTCCCCTGAGGCTGACTCAGACCTTGGGGTAGCAACAACAAGTCAACGATCTAATACATCGGTACAACTCATGGAAAATACTAGCACAACACTAGGTCACGCCCCACGCCCAGCTCTCTACTCAGTGCGTGCCCTCTGGTACGTGACGGGGTAGCGGTCCTCAGTGGGGTAGTCTGGTGCAAAGATCCGGGACACCAAGGCGTGAGCCTCTCGAACCTCCTCGGTCTCGACGGGGGTCGGCAGACGGGCCATCGGGCACAGGTGAAGCTTGAGGCGTGACTGGTGCAGCTCGAAGGTCTCGGTGCGGATCTCACGCTGAGACTCAGGGGGTAGCTCTCCGTTGAGCTCAAAGAGCTCGTCCACGCGAAGCGAGTCGGTGTCCTCCCAAGTCCTCCTCAGTCTCTTGGCCTTGTCCCTCAGGTAGACGGCCGTGCGCGTGAGCCACGCGATGTTGGCGACGTTGTCTGCTCGGCTCTTCTCCAACTTCTCCACCTTGAGCCGCTCACACCCGAGCAGGTCGTCCTTGCGCTCGAGCTTGTCCTTTAGCCTGTTTTGACTCGCTGTCAGCTTGCGCAGGTCCTCCTTGGCGTGCAGCATCTCCTCCCGGGTATCCACCCTCTCCCTCTCGGACTGCAGCAGAACAGTGGTCGCGCGGTCGAGGCTTAGCTCGAGCTGGCGAACACGGTGGTGTACAGCGGTGTTCTCTCTCTCCAGCTCGGCACAGCTGCGCTGGTACTGGAGGGCGTCGATGGTGGCGTCCCTGACCTGGCCGTAGAGGGTACGTGACTCGTCCTCCAGTCGGCGTGCGTACTTGTCGAGGTCGACCAAGTAGCTGGCGGTCTCCACCAGGGTCTCGTCGGACTCGCGGAAGGGAGCATCGTCGACCTCGTCCTGGATCCCCTCGTACGAAGGAACTCCGTCCACGAGCGGTGCGAGGCGCCGCAGTCCGGGGTAGCGGCCGAAAACTCCCGGACAGGGCGCGGTACTGTGCGAGAAGGCAGCCCAGTGCCTGGCGGCAGGCGACGTCCAGTGCGGTCGCGACGGTGAGCGCAGCGCTCTAGCAGACATCTCCCTTGAACCCTGGAAGACTCGGGTGAGGGAGCACAGCGACCATGCAGAGCACCATCCGCCCCGTCACGACGGGTACGTACTCGGCGCGGTACTTGACGTAGGTCGGCGGGACTCCAAGCCTGAGAAGGGCCCTCTCCATCCAGTGGTAGATCGCCCCGCACGTCTCGGGGGTGATCTCCGCGACCTGGTGCTCCATCTCTTGTGAAACGCATGAAATTTCTGTCAGCGCAGGTGAGTAAGAAGTTTTCAAAGAGGGGACGAGTTTTATAACATAGCTCAAGGGTATGACTATAAAGGTAGAGCGTATAGAGTCCTATTTCTATCGACCTTTCCTAGGGATACTTGCTACGGTGAAGCATGGCTCTGGTACCACCTGTAAAACCCCGGATTTTCATAGAAAATTTGAATCCCTGTACCATCGCGATAGTCTCTGGATCAGTGGCTATCGTGTACAGAACGTCTCACAGATAGATACACAAATTCATATATCACATCACATAAAGTTAATAGTACATGAATTTATTACAAGTCCATTATGGAGTACATCAATACAAGCCTCTTGGCTGAATCAGAGTGAAAATTCTACGCAACGGTAGCTATCTTCTCAGAAAGGTCTCCATCTTTATTCTTCCCGCCACAGGCAAACTCGAGCGAAGCGACGTATCCCTCAGTCGTACCATCCGTCGGCGTTGCAGTCGAACTCAGACTCGTACCCTGCACACCCAAAGACTATCCCCAAGGAGTGGGATTGGTCCACGTCACCAACTGTATGCAGCTTTAAGTGGGATAACATCTCAAGGGAAAAGAAAGTAAACAAGGAAGCGACTTTGGTTTCCTGAGCAACAGCAGCAGAGTATAAACAAGGTATCTCCATCAATATCCCAAATCCCAAGTCTCTCAACACAGCTCAGAATCACCTGGTTACCCAGGAGACCTGTCTCCACCTCCTACTCCTGTCTAGGGTCGATGCGAGAACTTCCTCTCCTCGCACCTCAATGATTACAACCGGATCGACGAGGTTGATGGAGCCTCTCTCCTCTAGCCGGCTGCAACCACAGCTCACCACACACTCACCTATAGGGGAAGGTAGAAATCCCAAAACATGAGGATCAAGTAAGTCTTCTAGGCAGTGTCCATAACCGAGGACGCGGCTATAGCTATAGCTCGAACAACTCTGCAGAGTGTGTACACCTGTACCCATCCCGGAATGGGACCCGGCCAGTGTATGGCCGACCGAGCCCATCCTACAGGCGAACTCTCGGTAGTTACGGTCCCATCCTGCATCCGGCCCTCAAAGATGGCCCCCTCGGAAGGGACGGCACCGGAACTGTGAAATGCTGACGTGTGGCCACACGGGAGTCGCTCTGAGAGGGTGGTCTCATCTCCACCGCTCCCCCACTGATACCCCGCTATCCATCCTAAGCAGGTATGGTTCCACACTTGCCGAGCTCAACACGGCCCTACCCCCACTCTCGGCAGGGTGGTGTGTACGATGTCCAATAAACAAGTTGATCCACTCGGTTTCAGACCGGGGCGAGCTCATGTCCTCCAAGCGCACGTAAAACCCCAACACCCAGGCTCCGAAAACCGTAGCAGGAGGGATGCACTGAGGAGTGCACCCCTATCCCCGATCCCAGATCGGTTGTTTCGAGCTCACCCCCGCCAAAGTAGCCAAAACGCCTTCTCTTGCCGGTTTTTACCCAACATACGCCAAGAACCACTATTCCCATCCCAACACATGCATCGCGAAGCTCGGCGTATATACACGCTCACATAAACATATATATACAGTAGTAGTAGGACAATCAAGGACAGGGTAAACAAAGAGGCAGTGCAAGGTTCATCAACATGCATATATAAAGTAAAGCACTAGCAATACTACTTAGCAATGCCTAATGGGTATTTCAGAATCAGTCGGGCGTGAACCTGGGGTCGGGTAGTCCTCCGCAGCGAAGTCGTCGGCGTAGTCGTACTCCTGGATCAGCTCTCCGGCTCCTGCTGCTCCTAATAGCGCGAAAAGAAAAATAAATAGCGGTCCTATTGCAATTTAAATCCAAACAAGAGCATTTAAGAACCAAAAGAGAGCAAACGCTAGTCTAGCCCGGAGTTTAAGATTTTAGAAAATTTTTGGAAAAGGTTTTGTATTTTTCGGAGCAAAAACGAATTTATTATGATCTTCCAAAGGCAAAAATAGTTTTCTAGAAATAAAATACGCATAAACAATAGCATAGACTCTAGGCTGACTACTAGCTGGCTCTAAATGGCTTAAAGCTAGTTGTTAGGTGGCTGGTGGCTGGCTCCAGCGGCACACGTGGCCTCCACGTGGGCGGCTACAAGCCCAGCGGCTTCCCGTGTGGCGGCCAGCGGGGAGGCTAGCGTGGTGCGGTGCAGCTGATCCCTGGGCGGGTCGCTACGGCATGGCGCCGTGCGTGTGCGCATGTGGCTTGGTCGGGAGTGGCCGAGCGCATGGGATCGCTCAGATCCTTTGCGAACACCACGGCATATGGGCCGGTGTGTGCAGAAAAACCCCCCTTGGGTTTCAAGGGGTGGTCGTCAAGTGCTTGGTGAAAAGCCCCAAAGGAGCGGCGGTTGGAGCAGAGCTCACCGGCGGCAAGGTCTCGCGGCGGCCGAGCAACACGTTCCATGACGAAGTTTGGGTGGTTCAAAGGTTTCGATTGTGGCAAAGAAAGAAACGGCCTTGGGCTAGAAGACTGGCACGACGGCGATGGCGCTGCTCAACGTGCCGAGCAGAAACAGAGGAACGCAGCGGCATGGCTGGGATGCCCGTGCCAGCGCGGTCGCGGGTGCGCGCGGTTGTGCACGGGCGCCGGGAACTTGCCCGACGCGTCCCTGGGTTCGGGTTTGGCCGCACGGCGGTGCATTGGCGCGACGCGGCCGGTGCGCAGGCGATCACCGGCGGCTTGACCGCGGCGGCGAGCCTGGCAACGAACACGAGAAAAGATGGCGCGGCAAGGCTGGGGCGAACCACGACACCTTGATCAGCGGTCGAAAGGGCCCGACCTTGGCCTCGCACGGCGAGAGCGCGTAAGCCGGCGCACTGGGGTGTGCGGCGACGCTGCGGTCGGCGCGCTCAAAGACGAAGCGAACAAGGGGAAAAACAAGCGTGGCGCGTGCGCTTTGGAGAAGGTGGCGGCTCCAGCAAGAGACTTCCCAACACGGCACAAAGACTGGCTTCACATGGCAGCGAGCGAGGCGGCACGAGAGTGTTCGGGTTGATCATGGCACACAAGGCCGGCGCACGTCCATGGCTCGACGGCCAGGCACCACAGAGAAAAGGGGAACGCGGTGCTCACCAATGGTCCAAGGGGACCCAGTGGTGAAGGCGTCGGTGAAGAGGTGTGCGACGCGGTGACGAGGAAGGCAGTAGCGCTGGTAGGGGAAGCAGATAGATGACGCGATGAAGGGGAAGCCGAGGAAGCAGGGGGTCGCAGGCGTGCTTGGCTCCCGCGGGTCCGGCTCCTCCTCGCGGGCGGCTCCGGCTTCACGGCGGGTGGTGCTGCTCCGGGCGCCTCCGTTCTCCTCCTTCTCTCCCCCTTCTCCTTCTCCTTCGTCTTGCGGGTATGTGGGTAGGGGATTGAATCCCTCTAGGCGGCTAGGGTTGGGAGAGCCCTGGGGGTCGCGGTGGCGGCTTCTTATAGGGGCGGGTAGCGCGTGGGGTATGTGGACGGCAAGGATGCGCCGGATGGCTGCGGGGCGCGTCGCGACGGCGGCCATGACCGGCGCAGCCGCGCATTGGCGCCGGCATCAGCCAAAGCGGTAAAGAGGAAGGTGACGATGGCGACGTCACAATGACGTCAGCATGACACATCACGGGTCCCACCCGTCAGTGACTTGGTGCAGCGCGCGGTTGGTGGCGGGCGGCCGGCGGGTTAGCAGGCCACACTTGGGCCGAAAGGGGCGGCTGGCCGGTTTGGTTGGCTGTGGCCCACGCAGGGAAGTTTAGGTTTCCCTAATTAAGTTCTCTTATATTCAAATTTGAATTCCAATTCAAATTTGAACCCACTCAAAGAAATCCAAATAAAGCCCAAATGAAAATCCAACTTCTCACACTAGCATTTTATAAGTCCTAAAATTATTGGTCGAATTAAATTAAATCTAGGAATCAGGGAAGGGAAAACGGAAGACATCCTTATTCGATTTCATGAGCACACAAATTCACGATAAGTTTTTGAAATCTCTTATTTTTACATACACGCAAATTCAAGGATGTTACAACCCCTGCATGGGCACCGCCGCAGGGATGTTGCTCCCTTCGGCCTCGGCACCTGTCAAGAAGAAGACAAGTGCATTGGCAACTACGACTACTCTATGGGGAATATCAAAGCCTCAGCAGAATACTTACCCTCGACCACGCTGGCCTCGGGCAACGCAGCTCCAGCAGCCGGCGCTTCTGACTCCGCCTTAGGGGCTAGGGTAGACTCCTCGGCGGGCGGCGCGACTTCTTCCTCTGCCACCGTTGTGGAGGGCCCATCTCCCTCCTAGGATAGGTCTGTTGATTTCCTGCATGAGTACACAAAATTGGTTGTCATTCAAGCTCGACTACTACACCAAGTACTACTCGGGAAGGCAAAGCACTTACAAGCTTGACCGGACTATCGTCACGGCCGGGGCACCGAGGATGCTAGCAATGTCTACCAGTCCACCCTCGGCGGGCACCTCCTCTTGCGCCTCTGCAGCCATTGCCTCCTCTGCAGCAACGGTAGCCGGTGCAGCGCCCTCCTGCGCTCCTGCGGCCACCACCTCTTCGACGGCGGGGGCTGTGGGTCCCGTGCTCTCTTGATGAGCAGGGGCTGGCGCTCCAACTGCGCTATGAGCTCTTCAACAGTGGGGCTGGGCTACGACTCCCAGCTGGCTCCCCCACCGTATCCCACTCGCCTTCGTCGCCCTCATCAGTGGGCTCCGTCGGCAGCACCTCCTGTAAGCAAAGAAAGCTTGGACATCAGCAAGTGAACTCGAGCGACTAGTACTCGACTACTCTGCTCAAGACAACTTACCTCTTGAGGCGTGGTCTCTGAGACCTTCAGCTTCGTCGTCACCCGCTTGCAGGCGGGGTTGCGCGGCTTCCGTGGCGGCGCAGCCAGACTAGCCTTCAGGCTAGCCGGCGGATCTTGCACGAGGGGTACATGAGGCAAGCCGGGACGGCTGAACCTTGACCGCAGTTGGAAGCGGTCCTGTAGCGTCTCCTCGTCGTCGTCATCGTCGTCGGACGTGTCTTCTACAATGGCGGTGTCATCTCCTTCGCTGACCTCTCACCACTCTTTGGCCCTGGCTTTTCCCTCCTTCGGGATCTCGATTCCCTGAGGGTGCGGCTGCGGTTCGGAGACGAACTTCTTCAAGTCCTCCTGCAAGGCACAAGATATCAGCGCGATTACTCACAAGCAATGACTACTCGATTAGGGGGTATGGCTACTTACCTCCTTTGGCGGATGCGCGGTGGAGTACTCTTGGACCGGGCACGCAGTGTACGGTGGCATGTCCTTGAAGATGCGCATTAGCCTATCAACGATGTCGTCGTCGTCGACTCCACCTCCAGGCATCCACGACGTGTCGTCGTCACCGGTGTACTCGAAGCCCAGGGTGTCGCGGGCCATCAGTGGCTGCACCGTGCGCTTCATAAAGCTGAAGGCCACGTGCTCGGCCCTCAGGCCGGCTTCTCTAAACTCCTTGATGCGTGCCAATAGCTCGGGGAGCTGAATCCCCTCCTGCATCGTGGGCTTCGTGTTCCACCAGTCTCGGTGTCTGGGTTGCTTCCTGCTCGGCTTCGGCAAGCCGGGGTGGTGGTTCATGACGTAGAACCACCTCGCCTTCCAATCCTGGTTGGAGTCGATGAGCTTGTAGGAGAGGTACTGCTCGGCAGCGTCCTCTCGCATTTGGATGCCCGCTCCTCCAACTACTCGCGGGTTGCTGGCGCTCGGCTGCGGCTTCACCCGGAAGAACTTCCGGAACAGGATCTAGTGCGGCTTGATCCCCAGGAACGCCTTACAGAAATGGACGAAGACTGCGGTATGGAACATACCGTTGGGGTTGAGGTTGAGGTACTCGACGCCGTAGTACCCCAGAAGGCCTTTGAAGAAATCGCTGGCCGGTAGCGCGAGTCCACGCTCCGCGAAGCGCGCGAACATCGAATCTCATCCTCGCTCTTCTCCATGGGGTACGGGTACCCGGCGGCGGCCCTCCAGCTGTCCACCTCCTTCTCACGGATGAATCCGCTGTTGAGGAGAGCCAACAGATCCTCGGTCTTCATCTTCGATTTTTTCCACTCGCGGCTTGGATCTGGCCGCGGTGGAGACATCGGTGGCGCTGCTCCCGTGGCGGCCACGGCGGCCTCTTCGCGGCCCCTTTTCTTCCCGGCGGCCTTTGTAGACTTGGACGGCGAAGGCTTCATTCTCCAAGTACACGGAGTCTTCACGCGCATTCGCACGGGGGCTACCCTAGCAGCTCTGGGTGGCGGCGCGCTCGGATCTACAGCGGCGGCATTATGCGCAGATCTATTCGAATGGCTACTGCAGCGATGGGTGGAAAACCCTAAGGGTTTCGGCTTCTATTTATAAGTCAAAATGGCCCTCCAACGGTCAGATGGATAAGTCCGCGCTCGGCTGACTCAGCGGCCGCGCGTGACCCTTCGTATTCTACTAGTCGACGCGCCTCACCTCGGGGGCTCGATTACTTCTACTCAACTTCCTGGGAAGCGACAAGGCTCAGGAGCATCTCAGGACACATTCTACAAGATGACCCTTCAATTCGAGAGGAAGTACTCGACTCAAGGCTCGGGGGCTCCGTGCCACGTGTCCTTCGGTTTTTTCTCTCCGGATTTTTGGGGATGTTCTTTCCAAGACTTCAGATGGACCCTCAGCTAGAGCCTGCTGCTCAACCTAAGGCTCGGGGGCTACTCCATATGGAGTGCAATTTTGCAATCACACTTCCATATCAGCTTCGGCTTCAAGACAAGGTGGGCATTTTTGAAGACCTTCGAGGGTAGCACTCGAGGACGCTTGGGACTACTCGAGAAGAATTCAAGATTGCTCAAACATCAGCTGGAGTACATTCCAGCCTCGGGATGCTTCGACTACTCTTGAGGACTTTTGACTTGTAGTACTCGGGGACACTTGAGGACTACTCGTTAAGGCCATCAAGATTACTTGAAGCTATCCTTCTCGACTACAAAGTACTCGGGGGCTTGTCGTATGGACCTCCCTGGGCCCACTACCTCGGTGGGTACCAGGACCGACTACTCGGTGGGCCCCTGGGACTACCCGGCTTGCGCTACATGGCACCTGATGGCGTCGAGCACAAGGGCTACGGAGGAGAAGTACTCGGTTAGGAAGGTGTACATGTCCTGCACTGTATGGAAGACTCCCAGACGTACTCGACTAGTACTCTCTCCCTACTCCGACTTGTAACCCTGCCTCCAGGACTATATAAGGCGAGGCAGGGACCTTTCTCTAGGCATCTCATCCAATCCCACGGCGCACTATTACACCATCTTGTAATCGTGCCCAATCAATCCAGAGCTACGCAGCATACAGGACGTAGGGTATTACGCACCTCGCGGCCCGAACCTGTCTAAATTGTGTGCCACGTGTCTCTTCCTTCGAGTTACCGATCTCGGCGAGGCCACATTCATCTACTTCGGGTACTCCCCTTGGTAGGTTGCCGGTCTAAAACACCGACAGAATGGTCATAGGTTCAATTGAAGACCTTTCGGGGTAGGCGTGGCTCGCTGCTCTGCCAGATCCTTCTGGGCGCTTGGAGATCAAAAAGTACCATGGACATAAGAATCATCACGGAGATCTACAATATTCGTCGGGCCCCCGTGGTTGGTGTGCCTATTGCTGAGGTCGCCAATACCTTAGTGCATTGGCCCCGGTGGATGGCTGGTAGTTATGTTGGTCGTCTGGACACCAAAATGACCTCCTCGTGGTCGGCGTGCCTTAATACCTAGGTCTTTCTATACCTAGGTAAGTCTACGGTTCTGCCAACCTAGTTGGACGCCCCGGATGCATGACCTTCCAAGGTCGGTGTGCTCATGTAGCCCCGCCAGCCTGCTCTGGACACCCAAGGATTTTACGTTGGGAATAAAGGCCTCCCTATGGGGTGCGCGCCTAACGGCCCTGCCAAGTACTTCCGAGTGCTTGGGCGCTTTTGATTTGAGACCTTCCTGAGGTTGGCATGCCTCGAGTGGCTCTACCAGACTCTTTGCAGCTATGCAACATATCTGAATGTCTCTACACTACATACGATCTAGATCAACATTCTTCTATGACTTCATCATCTTTTATTTCAACCATCACAGAAGACCTCTTCATGTGACGCACCTTTCAAGATCCTTTGGGTATCCATAGATACTGGGCATTGAAGATTTGAGGCCTCTTCGAGGTCGGCACGCCTATAAGGCCTCCTCCAGTTCGGCCCTGCCAGACTCTTTGCAGCCATGCTTAGAGATGTGGGTGTCTCTACACTTCATTCGATCAAGACCATGCCTTAGTTTTCTTCTCTTTTTTAGCATCAAACCAGCCATGCTTCCTGCTTCAATGCTTGGGGACTATTCTACGAGTGCGTCTTCAACGCCCTCTTGTTTTCCTCATCGTACCGACCTGTTGGGAAACCTGTTCCTCAACACGTCGTTACTCAACCTACTTTTTTTCTTTCTTGTTGGAACATCATACCGGCCATCCTGCCTGCCACGATGCTCGGATACTACTCATGTTTGCATCTTCGACGCCCTCTGAATTTTTTCATCGTCATATTGATCTATTGGAAGCCTTCTTCCTATAGGTCGTCACTCGACCTCGCTTTGTTCGTCAAGGCTACAAACAGGTCAGCTGCTAAGCTGTTTTGTTATTTTTTTGGACCAACGTGCATGCTATTTGACCTGTCGATAGCTCTATGAGTTTGTCATGACCTTTCTAAGGTCGCTGCGCATACACCTCGCTCGGGGTCTTGTGAGACATGGTACATCTGGTTCCCCACCGACCAGGCTCACGGCCATCCCCGATAAGTGGGCCTGGCCTACTAGAAGACCCGCTGACCTGTTTGTGGGCCTAACCGACCTAGTTGGCAGCCCACACGACCTCTTGAAGACTTTCTAGAAGACTCCCCAGACGACATAATCTCCAAAGACCTCCAAAGCAGATCGATGGGATATGGCAAGATGTGTAACATAGACTTAGGTCTCTTGGACGTAACTGACCAGGAGTCCGGGAACCGATCTCGTCCGCTGGCCAATATAAGGCAGACGAGGTGACCCCTTGTACTCATAGGCAATCCTCAAGCAATCTACACTGACAGCTGGACGTAGGGTATTACTCTCCAAAGGCCCAAACCAGTATAAACTTGTTGTGTTCTTTGTGTTTCGCGTACTCGTGTGCAACCTTCGAGTTCTTAGCCTTAGACTCCTCCCCATCGAACAACTAAACCACATGGATTAACATCCCCGTGGGCTGTCTAGATATCACCATCTGACAAAGAGGTCATTATGAACCACGAGATGAATTGGAGGAAAAAGGCTAAAGCAAAGGGCAAGGGGCTATGCTGTAGTGGACGGAGAGCTCTATAAGTCCGGGGTTACCGAACCATGGTTGAGATGCATGACCTCCAAAAAAGGTCTTGAACTTCTCAAAGAAATCCATAGTGGATTCTGTGGTGCACACATAGGCACAAGAGCTTTAGCGAGAAAAGCAATAAAGCATGGATTTTTCTAGCCTTCCATAAATATTGATGCAAAGAAGCTTGTGCAAGAATGTGAAGCATGCTAAAAGATAGCGAATCATCAGAATCTACCATCCATACCTGTTCATCTAATTCCACCATCGTGGCCTCTGCAAAGGTGGGGAATGGATTTGGTTGGTAAATTGCCAACAACCCAAGAAAACTGCAAGTTCGCTGCAGTAGCAGTTGACTACTTCACCAAGTGGGTGGAAGCAAAAGCATTGGCGAATATCACAGCACCAACAATTCAGAAATTCTTCTAGCAAAACATAATCTGCATATTCGGATAACCAAGAGAGTTAACTGTCAACAATGGAAAGAAGTTCGACTGTTGTAGAACTCTGGGAACTAAGGCGAAGTTCTCCTTAGTTTATCATCCGTAGTCTAACTGGGCTACTGAAAGAGCAAATGATTTGATCTTTTTGGGAATCAAGAAGTGCCTATATGATCAGAAGAATGGCAAGTGGATAGATGAATTTCCAAAGGTGATATGGTCCCAAAACACGACAGTGCTGAGAGCAACTAGTTTCACACCATTTCGTTTATTGTTCGGCATCGAGGCAATAACACCATAAGAAATCAAGAACGGAGCCTAAGAGTGCTGAAATCAAAATAGATTGAGGAAATTGACATGAAGGTGGAGAAAGACATGATTGAATTGACAATCCTTGAAGCTTCTGATAAAATTGAAAAATACCATAAGGAAACCAAGCCATGGAGGGACAAGAAAATAGTCCGAAAAAATCAAAATTGGCGATCTAGTGCTGAAGAGAAAGAAACATTGGGAAAACCCTAAGAAACTTCAAGAATCCTAGGAAGGGCCGTACATAGCAAAAGAAACAAACATGCCAGGGGCTTTCCACATAATAGACCAAACCGGCGAAGAGCTGCTGCATTCGTGGAATGCAGACAGCTTAAAGAGGTACTACCCTTGAGAATTTTTTTTTCAACCGTTACCCTTGAGAATCTTGAAAGTAGTTAGATTTATTATTCAACATTTTTTTCGTAAGTTCAAATTCTGTAAAAATGTAAAAAGCCAAACCACAGATCTATAAGTGGCTTCAGGAACTCGAACTTAACTTAGAATAAGGAGGACCGTACTCTTTTCTTGCAAAGGGGACCCTAAATCAAAGGGCAAGGTTTTTAATGAGGCGGATACTATGTAAATACTCTTTGTGATATATATGAAAAGCACCTTCCCCCAACTATGTGTCTTTTGAAGTTCCATCATAAGAAAGAAAAAGTTTGTAAAAAGGCTCTATTATAGCCTAAGTTCCGTCGTGAGAAAGAAAAAGTTTGTGAAAAGGCTCCGTTATAGCCTAACTTCCATTACGAGAAAGAAAAAGTTTGTGAAAAGGCTCCGTGATAGCCTGAATCCCATCAGGAGAAAAAGGTCATGAAAAAGGCTCTGTGATAGCCTGAATCCCATGGCAAGAAAAGAGAAGATCGTGAAAGGGCTTTGTGATAGCCGAGAATTGAAAAAGGAAAGAAATGTTTCGTGAAAAAGGCTCCATTAAAGCCAAAGGCTCCGTGAAAACCTAAATCACACCTTAAGGCGATTTCCTACCAGAAAGTCCTGAGACAACAACAAGTTGTGGCCTAAAATCCCACCTTAAAGGGATTTCCTACCAAAAAGGCCCGAGACAACAACAAATTGTGGCCTAGATCCCACCTTGAAGGGACATCCTACTAGAAATACGGGAACAACTTTTGCCCAGAAAGTTCAAGTGTACTTATTTAGGATTTTTTTTGTGAAAAATTACAAAGTAAAAGTTAAATCCTCCTCGATTGCAATAGCAAATCAGCATGGTAGTGAACATTCACGAAGAATCATACGAAGTTTCCTAGGAAAATTGTTCTAACCGAGAACACTCCTCCAAGGGCCAAGGGGCTCAATCATCTGTAAGAACTAACAATCAGAACGGTTGAAGCAACTAAGAGTTGCGATATCAACCTAGGCATGTGTGTTGAGCGTGTGCAAGTCCACAAAATTCGCATAGCAAATTTTGTTGACTTACACTATGGTAAATCGTAAACAATAGCACATTGAAGAAAAACAATATTGTGATAACAAGACATCAATCATCAGAAATCCATGAAATTTTGCATGAAAACGGCAAGGTGGGAAGGCTGATGCTTTTTCTTAAAAATGATTTATTGCCTTAGTTTCATACAAAATTTCATAAAAGTAAAATAACAAAGCTTCCAAAAGGTTAGAACTTCAGACAGGAAGTTCGACAATACGGCCTGCTTTACGACCTCGATTTTCAGCAATATCACTAGCATAAGCAAAACTACAGTCGCCACTCATAGGGATAAGGGGCTCTGCCTTCACGAAAGACTGTGAGCCCGAAGTTTCATTGGTCAGAGCATAACCGTCTTGGTGAAGGAATAACCAACCAAGCTGAAAACTATTCATCGAATAATAGTGACAACACTCGAGCCAAAAATCAGAAAACTTGCAACCGGGATTATCTTCTTTGTACAGCCTCCATGCTTCACACTTAACTACTAGATCCTGACAATGAATTCGTATAGGTATCACATCCTGCACAGGCCCACCTTGCAGGACCTATGCAGGTTAAAATTTACAAGACAAGTGTTTAGAGGGGGTCGCAGCCCACAAATATACTGAGGACCATGCGTGGTTCGAGGATCGGTGGATGGTCTCTTCCTTGTGTGATGAGTGATTGACAACGTTCTGTGTACTGATTCTTGGCTAAGTATTACAGGTGCAGGTTGCGGCTTGACTCGTGTTGGTGCAGGTGAAGAACAAGCGCGAAAGGTTGTTGTCGGCGAGGCCTCCAGGTGTGGAGAAGACAAGTAGGCTTCGTTCGAGGGACCCGGTGGCCAGCGAGGTCAAGTGTGGGCCGCATGGTGGCATGAACAGCAAGATGAAGTCGTGGACAGTTTCTTAGTAGAGCCTCAAAACCAAGGTCAAGCCGGGACTACGTGGGAGCCAAGTCATGAGTGGAGATTTGCAGAGGCTACACCGAGTTTGCGGGGTTTGCAGTGGTTCACCAGAAAACCACTGGGTTACTCGGTTGAGCCACAAAACCGAGGCCAAAGACTCGACGAGGTGGAGCAGCCACCCAAGCCGGTTCAACTGCCCAGAAGGGGCGGTTAGACCGCCTGGGACGGTCAGATCGCCCGGGTCGGTCTAACCGCCCAGGGGGGGCGGTCTGACCGCCCTGGTCGCTGGCACCGAGATGCTTCGAAGCGGAGAACACGCGTCGGGATTGCAGGGCTTGCGTCGAGGCTAAATAGGCTGCGGTTGCCGGGCATCCGTCTGATGAAGAAAATCCGAAGACTTCCAAATTCTCCTTTGACGGTCTTGCATCCCTAGTTATTAAGTAAGGGTAGTTTAGTCTTTTGGGTGCCTCCATATATACTCTTTGAGGGGATGGATGACAGCCAACTCTTGGAACCCTAGCTCATTTGTTTTTCCATTTTCGTTCTCATTTTCTTCTAGTTTTTCCTAGGACTAGATTGAGAGCTTCATGTGAGATCTCGAGAGAGGGATGGATGTATGGGTGGCAAGCTAGACCTTGTACTAACCTTCAAGGTATGTATAGATGGTTCGACGTTGTTCCTCAAGGTTGAGAAGTGTTTTTCAGTCCTTCTTTGTGGTGATTTTGGGAGCTCTTTGCTGGCGGAGTATTGAGGACGATTTCTTGGGGTTTTTGGTGGGTGTCACGTATGAGGATTTTGTTCCTCTTTGGCTGGTGACTTTGCCCCCAAATCTCTCTTGAATCGGACTCGATTTGGCGGTTTTCCGAGTTGGGTGAGTTCTTGACCTAAAGTGGCGATTTCTTCGATTCCTCTTGATTGTGGGCGATTCGGGTCGATTCCTTTGAGGTAGAGGTTGCCCAAGAGATAACCCAGCTATTCCTGAAGTTTCACTGCAATCCGTGGAGAGATTCGGGAGATCAGGCGCTGGGAAGTTGAGGTTTGACCCGCGGGTTGGTTTTCTGGAAGGGGCGGTCTAAGCGCCTGGAGGGGGCGGTCTAACCGCCCTGGGCCTTTCAGGTCAAAGTTCTGTTTCGCCGGATTTTCCTCTGTGAGTTTGTTCGCCTTGATCAGAGGAGCGTCTGGGTGAAATTTTGGGTCGTTCTCGTGCGGTGTGCTAGGAGTTCTTGCTTGGAATTCGTTGCTGGGCACAGGAGGTTAGACCGCCCCTGGTAGCCAGTCTAACCACCCCTAGGCCCCTGGGTGAAGTTTTGGTGTTCGCCAAGATTTTCTATTAGCTAGCATGGCCCTGACCAGAGATCTCTATTGGTGAAACCGTGGTGCATTTTGGTGCTCGAAAGAGGTGTTTCGGAGGATTTCTTGGTTGCCTGGTGGAGGCGGTCTAACCACCCCCCATACCCGGTCTAACCGCCCCCCTCTGGACAGCCGGATTTCGAGTTGTTTCTGCTGTCGTGGGTGCGTGTGTGTTAAGGTTGCAGGTAGTGTTTGCTCCTAGGACCAGTAGCACTCAAGTGGCTACGTGGTTGTTGATGGATAAAATACGTATCCCTCTATGATCCGCAAGCGTAGGGACCCCACACCTTTTTCACCACAGGATTCCCAAGGTTCTTGTCAATCCGCGGAGCAAGTGGATTACAATCATTCGATCTACCTTCACACTCTAGCTAGTCAAACTTCTAACTACAATTACTAGAAAACAACTAAACTACTCTAGAGAACGATAAGCAATCAAGATAGGAGACACTCGCCCATGGGTCTACGATCATGCAATCAATTAAAGACATTAAACAATTCTAATCTATCGGGGGTTGTGACCACGGTATCGCCCTTTCCCTCCTCTCGTACTATCACTATGCAAAGGTATTCATGACTAGACCTATGATGGACACGGCGTATTGAATGGATCCAAGGAAGCATTGAGGCCTCACTCCCTTTACGGCATGGTAGCTAACCTTAAGAATTAAAGTATATTCAACACAAGATGATAGATAGACAATTCGATAAAGTATGATTACATCTCAAGATCGATTACAACCCATGGACGAATAAGGAGATTGCCCCATCAAGGTGCTGGACATAGCATCGTTGATCATGGTTTCCCTTCCGACAGTGTCTTCCTTCTTCTCTAGGTGAGGGTGCTTCCTTTGAGGTGGTTGATCTCCCTCTGGAGATCTCCCTCCTCTCTCTCTAGCTTGTGGACGGCCTCCTCGTGCAAATGGCTCTCCCCATGTCGAATGGTGGCGCAGGGTTTTAGGGTTGAAGATCCTTCGGGTGCAGGGAATTGGGGCCCGAACCGACCAACGGGGTGGGCTGGGCCGGCCGGCCTGGGCCGACCGGCCCAGGCCCATCTCAGCCCGGTTCGGTCACCCCTTCGTTCCCGTGGGTCCTCAGGTGATTATGTACTTTGCCCCCTCCACTTGCATGATTTTGACGATGTCATCCTCGCGTCCAAGATGGAGGTTCTCTTCGCGTGATGTTCAGTCTTTTACGCTTCAATCCCCGGGGGTGTTCCTCGTAGCACTTCGGTCCTTGCCACCATTGGAAGTGATTTCATCAAGCTTATGAACACGAACAAAACTCCGTAAATGCTCCTTTGAACTTGTTGCGAATCCGTCCTTTATGTCCATATTTTCCTACATAAACACCACACTTCCAAATGCATGCACATAGATGAACTTGTTATATGATTAGTGTGCCAAGTGGCGGGTTAGTTCCATAATCAAATCCAAACCAAAGTGTAATGAACATGCTAGGTGTACCAAAATACACCATCAACATCTCCCCCACGCTTAGCTCTTGCTCGTCCTCGAGCAAGTACTCGTAAAAGAATTTCATCCAAAGTGTTGTAATCGTGTACCGCTAATCCTTCTTCACAAGTTAGTCAATTCTTTCATCTTTAATACATAAACATAAAGTAATGATCATCAAACATAAACATGGGCGTTTAGAATTTTTACCACGTCAACATTTACCCCACAACCCAAACTCTTCACTCGAAGTCTTCAATTTCAGCCATGCTTACTTCTTGGCTTCCATCAGAGGTTTTTATGATTTTTAAAAACAAAATTCCTGCAACAAGTATTAGACAAAAACCTTTCTCCAAGCTCTCTTAAGTCACTCATATGAGGTGGCTATCCGGAGCTAGAGAGCTAGCGGAGACTACTCGAGTTGTTGTCGAGTAGTGATTTGGTGCGTAGCCCCTGAGTTGGGAACTAGCCGCGCCGGTGGAGGTACGCGGAGTGTACTGGAAGTCGTCGCCGAAGCCTGACCTGAAAGTAGAGATGCGTACATTATGTAGCATTTTTGTAGAAATTGAATCTACAAATGACAAATACAAATACGAATATAGATGTAAATGTCATGTGGTATGCTCTTGTCATCTTGAGTACTTGATTCGTAGAGGCGATCTCCACGTCTTCTGTGTTGCAGTCGTGGGAGATCTTCAAGTCTCCTTGAAGAGAGAGTACACCCGCTGGACTTGGCATCTTGAGTACCAAGTAGGTGTAGTGGGGCACCGCCATGAACTTGGCCATGGACGGTCTGCCGAGGATGGCGTGGTAGGAAGTCTCGAAGTCCGCGACGTCGAACTTGATGTACTCGGTACGGTAGTTGTCCCGAGATTCCCCGAAGGTAACTGGCAGGACCACTGAGCCCAGTGGGATAGCCGCATTACCGGGAATGATGTCGTAGAAGGGCGTGTTGCTCTTAGTGAGCATGTGGGTGATGTCGAGCTTCATCTTCTTCAAGGTCTTGGTGAAAAGGACGTTGAGCCCGCTTCCACCGTCGATGATGACCTTGTTGAGCTTGGAGCCCGCGACCACCCGCTTTAGGACGAGGGGGAACCATCCTGGTTCGGAGAAGCTGGTCCATTGATCCGCGTGGGAGAAGGTAATGGGTACCTCCGACCACCTGAGTGGGGTCAGGACCGCTGGTTCAATACTCATGACTTCTCGACGGGTAACCTTCTGCTCTCGCCTGCTGGGTAGTCCGCCGAAGAGGACGTTGACGGTCTTGTCGGGTTCCTGGAAGTCGTTGTTATCTCCGTCGGTCTTCTTCTTGCCCTTTTTGTCGTGAGGGTGCGGTGGCTCTGGAGTACCCTTGAGTGCGTGCCTGAGCTGGTAACACTGCTCGGTGGTGTGGTTGCCGTTCAGATGCCACGGGCACTTCTGCTTCAACAGGTCTTTGAAGCCACCGGAGTTCTTCTTCGAGTTCTCCTTCGCAGGGCACTGGATAGCCGCGACAGTGTTGTCTGGCTTGCGCTTGCGGTTGGGACCCGAGTAGTAGTTGTTGTTGTTGTCGCGACCACCCTGGTTCCCGTTGTTGCCGCTGCCGCTGCCCTGGTTTTGCTTGTTCTTGCCACCGATGGCGTCGTACTTGGCGTTGGCCTTATCTTCTTCATCCGCTCAGGACGTGATCATGTCCTTGAGGTGGGGGATGGACTTGGGGCGGCGGCGACCGAAGTCTTCGAAGGTGCGGCGGTGGTAGAGGCCGTCTTGGAAGAGGTCGATGACCTCCTTGTCAGTGACGTCGACCACGGTAGCGCGCTTCTCGAAGAAGCGGCGCATGTACTTGCGGAGGGTCTCGCCTTGTTTCTGCTTGACCATGGCCAGGTCCATGCGAGTACCCGATCGGCCCATGGCGCCCGCGAAGTTTCTGGTGAACTGCTCCTTCAGCTGGTCCCACTTGTCAATTGAGTGCTTGTCCAGCGACTCGAGCCATGTGAGTGGAGCCTGGTCCAGACAGAAGGAGAAGTAGAGTCACTTGGTGTCGTTGTTGCCGCCAGCGTTCTCGATGGAGAGGCCGCAGCTCCTCAATCTTCTTGCGGGCGTCGTAGCCGCCTTGTGAGGCACCGGAGGCGTGGCTGTTCGCGTGGCCTCGGCCGCCGCGACTTCCGCTGCCACCGGCCCTCCTGTTGGCTCCATGGTTGGAGCTTCTGCCATCGCTGCCGCCACCGTCAGGGTCATGGGTGCCGCCACCGGCTGGAGCGCGGTGAGGGACGACTTCGCGGTTGCTGTTGCCACCCTGTGGGGGTCCGCCGGCATTGGAGCTAGTGCGGTTGGGCTGAGCGGGAAGCTCAGCTCGAGTACGGTTGGGGCCGTTGTTGGCGCTGCGACCTGTGGCTTCGTTGTCGCGGTGCCTGGCGGGAGGAGGCTAGTTGACCCTGTTGTCTACCCGCATGAAGTAGGCATCTTCTGCGAGCTTGGCGATGACCTCTCCAGCGCGTATGCCCTGAGCCTGGCGTGCGATCATTGTGATCGACATGAGGCATTGCTCAGGGGTAGTGTGAACTCTGCTCTCGACCGCCTCGAGAGCTTCCGCAAGGTTGCGGACGGGGAAATTTCCGCGGAGGCGTCAGCGACGTTCGCTGCGCTTCCTGTTACGCTCACGTCGAGCGTCTCTGTCTGCAGGGGTCTCGTTCGCTGGAGCATCAACAGAGAGCTCGTCAGAGGAGATGTCTTCAAGGTACTTGTCTTGAGCCGTCCCTGAAGGTCCTGGGGTGCGCCGGCAGCCATGAAGACTTGGCGATCAGGGGTGCCAAGGCTGGACTCAGAAGGCGCCACCTCAGTTGGTGTGTTCGAGTCAGCCCGGGCTAGCGGTGTTCCCTCCTGGAATGGGAGCGAGTCGATGTAGGCGACATAGCGTGAGTAACAACTTATCAGGTCAGCGGGCTTGTAGTCTGGCCAGTAGACGAATCTCCCGGCCGGTGTGGATGTTATGACCAGCCCAGAGGCCGGCCCTGACAAGGGGTGCTCCGTGGAGTTGTCCTCGGACTTGGTATCCTCATGGTCTGACCCGAAGTCGAACTCGTAAGCGGGATTGGAGTAGAACTTGGAGAGAGGGTTGGAGTCTGAAGCGTGGCCGAGAGCGGTGTCGAAGTCCGAGTTGTACTCGGGTACGGACTCCTTGCCGGCTCGGCGTGAAGATGGAGCCCTTGGCGGGCCCGGCTGAGGACGCGAGGGCCACGCGCGGAGCTCTCACAAGGTGAAGGGACCGCCTGTGATGGCTGAGCAGCCGACTCGCATGCGATGGCCCATGGAGACGTCGAGTTCAGGTTGGAAGCGGACTCGAGCTCGAAGTCAGCGTGGTGGTTGAAGAGCGAAATTTGGCCGAACTTGCCGGCGAGTTCGCCTGTGACATCTTCAGGAAGCGTCACGAACCGGTCTTCGGGTTGGGCGGCATGGTGAGGCGGCACTGGAAAGAGCCCGTGCCGTCTGCAGTGCAGACCCAGGCGCCGAACACGAAGGTGTCGCCGCGGTTGAAGGCGACGGTTGGTTTGAAGTAGACGAGAGCCGTCGAGTTTGCCATGCGATCTCGGGCGAGACCCCCTACCTGGCGCGCCAGCTATCGGTGTTTTAGACCGGCAACCTACTAAGGGGAGTACCCGAAGTAGATGAATGTGTCCTCGCCGAGATCGGTAACTCGAAGGAAGAGACACGTGGCGCACAATTTAGACAGGTTCGGGCCGCGAGGTGCGTAATACCCTACGTCCTGTATGTTGCGTAGCTCTGGATTGATTGGGCACGATTACAAGATGGTGTAATAGTGCGCCGTGGGATTGGATGATATGCCTAGAGAAAGGTCCCTGCCTCGCCTTATATAGTCCGGGAGGCAGGGTTACAAATCGGAGTAGGGAGAGAGTACTAGTCGAGTACGTCTAGGAGTCTTCCATACAGTGCAGGACATGTATAGCTTCCTAACCGAGTACTTCTCCTCCGTACCCCTCGTGCTCCACGCCATCAAGTGCCGTGTAGCGCAAGCCGGGTAGTCCCAGGGGCCCACCGAGTAGTCGGTCCTGGTACCCACCGAGGTAGTGGGCCCAGGGAGGTCCATACGACAATTTGGTACGGCGAAGTCAATGCTCAGGGTAGTTCTTGACTTGATGTGTTCCTCTTCAAGCTTTTCCGTGATTGGTTCCTCTTTTGTAACTTCCGGGGTTGCCTCTTTAGAAAATTCAGCACACTTCTTCTTCCTCGAATTATATTCCGGCTCTTCCGCAAGTCTTGTTTCCCAATCTCTTCGGATGGCAACCGCTTTACTAATTTTTTGTAGAAGTTGAGCCACTCCCGTGACTGTTTTCTCCATGAGATCCCCACCTACACACATTTCGACGTGTTGCATGCAACTAGGGGTTAGGGAAAAGAAAAAATGTATGCAAGAGTACGTCACCAGAGAAGCCAAGTCTTGGTCCTTGTTCAATCAACCCATTAAACATATCCCAGGCTTGGTCTATCCCTTCCTCTTCTCCTTGCATGAAATTGATCATTTGCCTCCTTAGATGTTGAACCTTGCTAATTGGAAAGAACTTCTCGCAAAACTTCTTTGTCAACTTGTTCCAATTGCCTTCAACTTCAAAGGACGCAAACGAGTACCATGTCTTTGCATTGCCAGCAAGTGAGTAGGGAAATAGATTCCATTTGAACCATTCACCGGGGACTCCTTCTTGGCGCACCGTGTTGCATATCGTCGTGAAATTCCTTATGTGTCTATATGGGTTCTCCGTAACCATCCCTTCAAACGGGTTTGCCGCCACCATCTCGATGATCTTGGATTTAATCTCATACTTGGTCGCTTCGAGCTTTGAATCCGACTCTTGTACTTTTATGTCTTCACATCGAGGGCTAGCGTAATCCCTTACTGATTTCTTCGGTTCTTCCACAGGTTGATTGACGAACGCCATCTAGACAATAAGATAAAAACAAAAACAAAAACGAAGCAAGTGGTTTTTTAGATAATATATGTTAGATATAGCAAATAAAAGATAAACTAAAATATAAAACTAAGTTAGATGCAAACCAAACGATGTAAACTAGCTTGCTCCCCGGCGACGGTGCCAGAAAAAGGGGCTTGTTGACGGATAAAAGACGTATCCCTCTACGATACGCAAGCGTACGGACCCCACACCTTTTTTGCCACAGGATTCCCAAAGTTCTTGTCAATCCGTGGAGCAAGGGGATTACAAGAGTTCGATCTACCTTCACACTCTAGCTACTCAAACCTCTGACTATAATTAAACTAGAAAACAACTAAACTACTCTAGAGAGAATGATAAGAAATCAAGATAGGAGACACTCGCCCATGGGTCTACGATCATGCAATCAATTAAAGACATTAAACCAATCTAATCTATCGGGGGTTGTGACCACGATTTCGCCCTTTCCCTCCTCTTATACTGTCACTACGCGAAGGTATTCATGACTAGACCTATGATGGACACGGCGTATTGAATGGATCCAAGGAAGCATTGAGGCCTTACTCCCTTTACGGCATGGTAGCTAACCTTAAGCATTAAAGTATATTCAACACAAGATGATATATAGATAATCAGACAAAGTATGATTACATCTCAATATCGATTACAACCCATGGACGAATAAGGAGATTACCCCATCAAGGTGCTGGACATAGCACCGTTGATCATGGTTTCCCTTCCGATGGTGTCTTCCTTCTTCTCCATGTGAAGGTGCTTCCTTCGAGGTGGTTGATCTCCCTCCGGAGATCTCCCTCCTCTCTCTCTAGCTTGTGGACGACCTCCTGGTGCGAATGGCTCTCCGCCTGTCGAATGGCGGCGACTCCAGGGTTTTAGTGTTGAAGATCCTTCGGGTGCAAGGAAAGGGGGGCCGAACCGACCACAAAGGTGGGCTGGGCTGGCCGCCGGCCTAGGCCCATCTTGGCCCGGTTCGGTCGCCCCTTCGTTCCCGTGGGTCCTCAGGTGATTATGCACTTTGCCCCCTCCACTTGCATGATTTTGACGATGTCATCCTCGCGTCCAAGATGGAGGTTCTCTTCGCGTGAAGTTCGGTCTTTTACGCTTCAATCCCCGGGGGTGTTCTTCGTAGCACTTCGGTCCTTTCCACCATTGGATGTGATTTCATCAAGCTCATGAACTCGAACAAAACTCCATCAATGCTCCTTTGAACTTGTTGTGAATCCGTCCTTTATGTCCATGTTTTCCTACATAAACACAACACTTCCAAATGCATGCACATAGATGAACTTGTTATATGATTAGTGTGCCTAGTGGCGGATTAGTTCCATAATCAAATCCAAACCAAAGTGTAATGAACATGCTAGGGGTACCAAAATACACCGTCAACAGTGGTTTTGGCAAACGAAAGGTAGAAGTGCGGAGTGTGTGATCTCGGGGGTCGGACCGAACGGGTTCATATTGTTGGAGTTTCAAGCTCCATCGAGAAGAATTTTTATCGGCTCCCATTCACTCCCCCCCCCCTCTGGTCGCCTAATCGGTCCTTCATATACTGTTCACAATTTCCACAATAACATCAGAAGTGAATGTTTGAACAAGTGTAGTTTCATCTGGCGTCGGAGTCCACAATATCAACCTTCAGGAAGCTAGTTTCACGATCAGAGCTCGCTCCATCCCCGTCGTCTTGGCCGTCACCGTTGTTGCTGCTATCACCAATTCCTGCTTCTTCCGAACCATCTTCATCATCAGCAGCATCGTCATCCTCTTTGAGATTCGGAGGACGATTCTTGACTTTCTGCAGCCTTAGCTCGCTCCTCTTTCTAAATCATCTGAATAAACATAAAAAAGAGTTAGTAAAAATCAAGAAACAAATCCATGTTCATAAAGAAGCAAAACTTCAACAAAGCCTGCAAGCACTAACCTGTTCATGTTTTTCGCGGGCGAGCTTCTTCACGAAGTCTTTGCCAGTCGCAACCCAGAACTCCTTTAAAAATTTAATCTTCAGAGTGCGAACATCTTCGTTGGCTCGAATAGTTGAAGTGCTAGCATATTGGGGAATCGAGAGAGACCTCCATGAAATTTTGGAAGATCAACACAATCAAATTCAATAATAATCTTCAGGAGACTTTCTATGAAGAAAACAACAACGAAGTCGCTGGCTCCTGAAATGACGTTTGGAAGAGCCTAAAATTCCCTTAGCATCCAGTCTGACAAATCATAAATCTCTTCACTATCAGGAAGTCGGCCTTGACTGGTAGCAAACTGTTTCAGAGCCTCCTGGTACTCCTCAAACAAGAGTCTCAACCGTTCTCTGATCTCATCAACACCTTTCCCCGAGGTTTCACTTTGTTCAGATAAAGCTCTCTCGAGATCTTGAATCTTCTGTTGTTTGCTGCTTAAAGTCTTCGCAAGATCAGAATTCTTTGTTGAAAGCTCATAGTTATTAACACCAAATTCGACAACAGCTTTGGCATTTTTGTCAGAATCTTTGCGAAGATTTTCAATTAGTTTCAAATCATCTTCATGAGTTTTCTTCAATTTTCCAAGATCTTTCTTTGAATCTTGAAGGGCGGCTTCAGCAATTCTCTTCTCATCTTGGCATTTCTAGGAGTTAGCAAGTTCGGAGATCCATTTCTAATGCGGAGTTTGATCACTAATGGTTGTGTAAAACAAATATAATAAATATATTGTACTTACAAAGAACAAAATAAGGCATATAAACATTATTCAACAAGCGGAATATACACTAAACAATAAAATTAATGAAAAGATGGTGATTTTAGAAAAAATTAGAATAAATATAAAATTTGGACTAATTATGATGAAGAGATACTTAAAACAACATTTGATTGCATATTGAAAGGAGAACTGTGAATTGTTATTCGTTCGAAAAAGAACTGGGCCCCACAATCATTAGCGACACGGGACTGATAACCCGCATCAGCTTTGTTGCTCTTCCAAAATTTTACACAGATAATACGAGCAACATACAAAAGCTAATCCACTTCTGATTTCCTATTCGAATACTCCGTTCGAATTTCACCATTTCATAGCGGAGCCTACAGTCTTCGTTGCAAAACAGAAAATTTCCAAGCCATCCTTTATCCACACCATAGCAGCCGCCGTTGCCTGCGCACGGCTGATCGTCGTGCACCTGTGCCAGAGGCGGCAATGGTTCACCCCAAATGCGCCAAGTCGATGAGTGAATCACACGCGCGGCCCTCTCACGCAATGGCAGACACCCCTCGTTGCTCAGCCATCTCGATGTCGTATTGCCTTCGCCTATGACCCGCCTCATGTACCGCTTCGCGGTGTCGTCGGTGGCGGCACCACCATTGTCCCTGTAGAGCAAGATGACGTATATATAGGCCGTCGCATCATGCCCAGCCTCGGCAGCGCGCCGGAGATCATTGCATCCCCTGTTTTCCATGAGGACGACTTTGATCCTAGACAAGACGCAAGCCTCAAGTTTCCCGAGATCGGTTAGCATAGAAAGGAAGGATTTGTAGGCGGGGGGTCCCACACCCAAGAAATATCATCTTGTACCCTTTCTATCGACAAACGTCGGACGACGTCGCCGTGGCCGCACACACAGCGCATGGTCAAGCAAGTACCGCGTAGGCTGCGGAGGTCAGCCCAGGGCCGCTTCGTGGTCGCACCGACACGCGTCGCAATTTCAATGCGGAGGACTTGAGGGAGGTCCAACAACGACGACGACTGGTGCCGCCTGCTTCTTCCCGGCATGTTATTCATCTCCGACCGGGAACGGTGCGATGAGGAATAGGGCAGTTGTTGTTTTCTCGGGTAGATGAAGGGGCAGGGGATCTAAATTATTTTGGAATGAGAGGATACAAAACATTTGTTTCCAAACATGATTTAACTCAGCAATGGAGACGACATGTGGCTAATTCCCGTCTCCTTTAATTCTCCATTGCAGACAACATTTGGTTAATCTGCGTATGATTTAATTCTACATTGGAGATGATGTTTGGTTAATCTGCATATCATTTAATTCTACATTGGAATCACCACGTCTACTCTCAGCCATTGACTGGGCAACTGTGTCCCCCTTGACCGGATTTGGCATCAATTTCTTGGGAACCTTCCCATTTCATGTGCTCTTGATCTTATCCCTTCCTCTTTTTCTTACAATCCATCTCATCTCTTCCTTGTTTTTTCTATCAAAAAGACCTACGCCTATCGGTCCTCCTCACTTGCTTCCTTCTTCAATAAACTAGATATAGATCTAGTTATGGCACAAAAATAGATCTTGTAGGGCGCCAGCTTTTGGTTTTCTCTCTTTTTCCTTCTCCCTCCTCATTCTGTCAATTGCTAGAAGAATTCTTGTGATATGGGTGATTGGGTTGCTCATCCCTCTAGCACAGTTGCTAGAAAAATCCTTATGATATATCAGCTGTGGGAGGGAGGTAGCCCAGAACCTCCTGGCGTCAGAAAGAACAAGCTAAGAACAAGGGATATATTTCCTGCTGCAGAACCATCCTGCTGCAGCTTTCTCATCAAATTTGCGATTCCCTTTGCTTTCCCCTTCTCCTCCAGGAGAAGAATTTTTGAAGGGATATGTTTCCATCCTCTGCTATATCTTTCTCTTGTGCTCACTTGTAAGCATGAGGAAGAAGCCAGAATCTAGAGCATATCTTGTCAAGAAGAACAAGCTGACAAGAACCTCCTTTCTCTTCACCTCCGACGATCGACCGATGGGTAGGGAAGGAGCAAGATCTTGAGGCTGCCAAGTTGGCCAAGATCCAGAGGCCTCCTATCTAATGTATCAATGATGAAATGTAATCTGTGTGTGTGATTTTGCATCTCAAGAGACATGCTTCTGTGATTATATGTGTGCAGTCCAATTTTCTGTATGATTTACCTACTCATTTGCAAGCATGAAGAAGAACAAGCTGACAGCAGTATATCTCTTTTGCTTAGTTTAGATCTATGTTCCTAATCCAGGTAGGGCCTAGTGATGTGAACATAGATGGCTGCTTTGTAACCTTCTGATGTATCAAGGATGACTGTAATTTATGTGTGTGATTTTGTATAATTTACCTACTAACTAGCAAGTATGACGAAGAACAAGCCGACAGGGGCTATGCGTTTATTTTGATGTAATCTGTGTGTGTGATTTCGCATATCTTGCCCATAACAAAGGCGATGCGGGTAGGTTAATCCTCGTCTCTTGCCCATAACAAAGGCGACGCGGGTTGTTTAATCCTCGTCTCTATTATATAACAATTGTTACTGAATTGAAGCAGCCTGCAACATACTTACTGAATTGAATCAAAATATATATAGTATCTTAGGCAGAATATATTGCAAAAAGGATTCAAATTCCACCACATCCTATATATTACAAAAATGATTCAAATTCCACCAATACATCACATCCTTTATACTACAAGATGGATTGCATTTCCACCAATAGACACATCCTGCATTACAAAAAGGAATCAGCAGAAATCAGGCTTGCTTTTTCTTCCTTGATTTCTGTATATGGATTTTTTCACTATGGTCTCTTCGCAAATACGGTGTTTGCTTAGTTCCAATGAGTCAGGGCTACTATGAAGTGTCAAAGGATGAATTTTCGTCAAATTGGTTGTATTCCTACTTCTCAACAACATTTTCAACCCCAAGAATCCTTTTTTTCTAGGCATAACCAGAGACCAGTTCTTCTTTGCAAGGTTAGTGTGACATCCCGCCCAGGAAAATACCGTACTATTGCCTAAACCAATCCACTTTGGCCATTAAGCAATAATAAAGTATTATCCTGTCGTTAGTTGCCGGGTTAACGCCCGGTAAATCACTTGGATATCAACAAAGGATCGGCAATATGCATTAAAACTCACACAAAGGCGAGTCCAGAGTACACTACACTAATTAAAACAACTCTGCCCTGAAGGGGTTTAAGTATTACAAAACATTGTTCATGACAGGAAGTAAAGGTTCAGAGTTTGAAAATGGCGGAAATAAATAAACTAGCGACTCGATGAACATCACAGGAGGTCGTCTGTGATGCCATCACTTGTCGTCATCCACCCATTCCATCTCCTAGATAGGTGGAATCTCACCAGGTCAGACAACACCTACAACAACATTTTTAAAGCAAGGCTGAGTACACTAATACTCAGCAAGACTTAACCGTCGAGTGATTGAGGACCAGGAGCGTCCCGGTGGTCGATGGATGATCGCTCCTCAGTGATGAGTGATTGACAACGGGTGTTGGACTGACTCTTGGCTTAGTGCGCAGGTGTAGGCTGCGGCCTGGTTCGTGTTGTTGCAGGTGAAGAACGGGCGCGAAAGGTATTCAGCCTTGAGGGGCTTCCGGGAGATGGTGAGACAAGTAGGCTCGGTTCGAGGGACCGGTGGACGACGGGGATCGGGTGCGGGCCACATGGTGGCGACACAAGCAAGACGAAGTCATGGACAAGCGAGCCGGTGCACGGTGGCGGTCAAGTCAAGTGGTTTGGCGGGAGGCCGGACCGAGCACGCGGGGTTTGGTGGTTTGCCCACAAAACCATCGGAGGACGGTTTCTTGGTTTGGGCCTCAAAACCAAGTCCAAGGGCCCAACACGACGGAGACGGGATCCGGGCATGTCGGGAAGCTTCGAAGCGGAGGACACGCGGCGGGATCGCATGGCTTGCGTCGGGAGGACGCGGGGTGCGGCAAAGGCGTGGCCGTCCGAAGGCAAGACCCACAAACATTACCTAAATGCCCCTGCCTGGGTTGTATCGCCAGTAGTTAAGTTAGGTGTAGTCGAGTCATTTACCACTCCGGCGGGACCCGATATATAAGCCATGAGGGTGTGTGGATGGCTCCCTCTCTCCGCGACTTAGGGTTTCATTTCCTCCCTCCCATTTCTCATTTTCATAGCTATTTTTCTTCCATTTTCTCTAGGCTAGCATGAGAGCTTCATGAGAGATTTGTTGAGAGGGATGGATGCTAGGGCGGCATGCTAGACCTTGTGAATCTTTCTTGGTTTGTATAGAAGATTCGGAGTTGTGTTTTTCGTGGTCTTTTTGTGCTTGTTTTCGTGCCTTTGTTCTCGGTGTGATTCCGCGGATTTGAGTGGGTTTCTCCACGGATTTCTTTGAGGGAAACATGGATGGATGTCTCGTGCATCTTTGTGATTGATCTTGTGCCCTCAAACGCCGGGAAACCACTTCGATTCGAGAGTTTTCGTTCGGTGCTCTAGCTTTTGGTGGTGCTCAAAGGATTCGCGATTCCCGGTGATTTAGGGAGTTAGGAGGCAAGATTTTTGGGCTATGGCATCCTTGTGTGACGCTTTTCAAGTCCCCAAACCCTTGTCTCCATAGTTCCAACCGTTTGGGAAATCCGATGATGATTTGGGGGAGTTGACCTTCGAGGTCAGGTGTTTTTCTACTCTGTCCGTGCCTCGCGGACGGTCCGCGCCCTCCTGGCGGACGGTCCGCGCCGCACGTGTTCGTCCCATGTTCTTCGTGTTCTTGCTCATCCTTCGTTTCGATCCGTCGCAGCTTTGAGTTTTCGTTGGATGGAGTTTCGGACGGTCCGGCGGCGGGCGGACGGTCCTCGGGTGCCCGGCGGACGGTCCGCGTGCTCCCCGCGGACGGTCCGTGTTCCCGGTCGCTTCGTTGGTTCCGTGTGATTTAACGGACGGTCCGCGGCGTAGGGCCGGACGATCCCGCGAGGTTGGCGCGGACGGTCCGTGGCATCGGGTCGGACGGTCCGCGAGGCCGGTGCGGACGGTCCGCCCCTTCCGGCCGGCGGTCCGCCGAGCCCGTGAGCTTTGCTTCTTGGTTCGATTCTTCCCTTCCTTTCTCGTGCTTCCGCGTGTGCTTCAAGGAATCGTTCCTAAGGCTAGAGGTTGATCCATAACCTCGTGGTCTTGGCGATTGGTGTGTGATTCGATCCATCGCTTGTGTGTGACCGGGTTTTGACTAGGGCATAGGCCGGGTTCTTTGGAAAGAATTTTTACCGGCTCTTATTCACTTCCCCCTCTCTAGTCGCCATCTGATCCTTCAATTGGTATCAGAGCTTGGTGCCGGATTCTTTGCGATTTTGACAAGTCTCGAATCCTAAGATGGCGTACGTTGAACGGGGCGGTCCGCCGCACTTCGATGGCAAGGGTTACCACAAGTGGGTGGCCCAAATGATGATCTTTCTTCGTGGGAAGCTGTTGGACTTCATTGTGCTTGACAAGACCTATGCTATTCCGGTCAACATCCATACTCTTATGGTGACCGATGCTGGTTCTAAGGCCAAGTATGAGGCTAATGCAAAAGCTGTTGATGACTTGGTCCGAAGCTTGTGTGATCCAGAGTTTGAGCGTGTTCGCCACTTGAATCTTGCTTGGCAAATTTGGGAGAAGTTGTTGGTTGCTCAAGGTGGTGATAACCATGTGAAGGCTCACCTCTTTGTCTCTTACTGGATGCAATATGAGAATTTCACTCCACTTCTCGGTGAGGACATTGATGCGATGTTTCAGAGGTTCACCGCCATCATGAACAACATGAAAGCTAATGTTGAGGATTTTCCTTACACCAAGCATGATCAGGCTTTGAAGCTCTTGCATGTCTTGGACCCAAATGTTTGGGGTGCTAAGGTTGAGGCCATCAAGGATTCTGGGCAATATTTGACTATTGAGTTGGATGACCTCTTTTCTAAGCTCAAGATGGCTGAGGTTGACAGGAAGTTGCAATCCAAGCATGAGGGCTCGACTGACCATAGTCTTGATCTTGTGGGCAGATCAAAGGGCAAATCTAACCCTTCCTGTCGACAGTTTTCCTTGTCTTCTCTTATGTCTATACCAGATGAGGAGTTTGATGTGCTGGGCGAGGAGGAGCTGGCCTTGCTCTCAAGAAGGTTTGATCGACTACACGAGAGTCGGAGGAATGCAAGGCAGAGCTCAGGGACGTGCTACAAGTGTGGCAAGCGTGGCCACTTCATCGCCGAGTGCCCGGAAGCGGAGGAGAACAAGTACAAGGTGAACGAGTACAAGGCGCACTCGAGGCGTCAAGACAAGTACTCCTCCAAGGGCAAGCACTTCAACAAGTCCAAGAGCAAGGACAAGGACAAGCGGCGACCGAGCAAGAGCGGCTACAAGAAGAACAAGGCAAGAGTGATGGTGGCCGGTGCGAGCGACGTTGACTCAAGCTCAAGCGACGAGTAGTCAAGCTCAAGCAGCGAAGATGAAGACGCCAGGAGGCGCAAGGGAAAGAAGAGTGCAAGCCGGAACCTCAGCGGGTTGAGCTGTGTGGCGCTTGAAGGCTTTTGTGGCATGGCCCATAGCTCAAGCAGCAAGAAGAGCGAGAAGGAAGACAGCAACTCCGACTCGGAGGATGAGGTAAATCGTGACCCCGACTCTTTGCTTGCTGAGATCGCTAGGTTGAATGGCTTGATTGACAACCATGATAGTGTGCTAAGAGATGCCAAAAAGATGAGGAAAGATCTTAAGGCTCAACTTGAGAATGCTAGTGAGAAAGTAGGAGAGTTAGAGTCGAAATTGCTTGAATTGAAACTTGAGAATGACTCTTTGAAACTTGCTCCTACTACTCCTGATGATGTTGAATGTCTTGAGTGTGATGCATGGTTGAATGAGATCAAGTTGCTTAATGAGAAGGATGCCTCCACTTTGGCTAAACTAGATGCTCTTAGGACTGAATATGATGAGCTTCAGGCTAGACCCACTTTGCTTGGTGCTTGTAAATCATGTCCTACTATGCATGCTAAGCTTGTTGATGCTCGTTCTACCATTAGTTCTTTGGAAGCATCTTTGAAGTCTCCTGTTGCAAATGCATGTTCTAGCTGTGATGAAGTGACTTTGCGCAATCTTGAACTTACTTCCCGTTTGGATGTCATCTATGAGGAGAATGACTATTTGAGGAACGTGTTGGGTTGGTTGTCTGGGCAGGAACCTCAATTGAAAATCATGATTGAGGAGTTCAAGCGAGCTGATGGTCGTGGTTTGGGTTTTGAGAAGTTGGGTAAGAAAGTAGGAGAGAACAGTGGGGAGAGTGTGTATGAGAAGTGTGTTGAGTCTAACCCCGAGTTTGAGGTGATCGGAGACATCCAAGTCCCACTCCCAAAAGCACCCAAGAACTCTTTCACACCAAAGCCCAGCCACCTTTGCAACAAGCTTGACACAACTCAAGATCCACCCAAATTCCCACTCAAGACAAATGACCTCAAGAAACCGTGAAGTTTGTGAGTGAGAAGGGTGTGAAGCCTAGTGAGAAGCCGAGCCAAAACCAAAACCCATCCCCTTCGGTGTGAGTATTGTGGCAAGGAGAGGCATCTTGCGAGTTTTGCTACAAGAGGAAGAGGGATGAGAGGCTTGCTAGGGAGCAAGCTAACCGGGGACAGGTATCGCCGGCCTCATGGTATTCCCGAGCTCGGAGTGCCACTTCCACGGGGTGTGGGAAGTGTGAGGAGTGTTGGCAGGTTCCCACAGAGAGGTGCGAGGTTTGAGAGGAGAGATGATGGTGTGCGTGCTGGTGAGAGGTTTGGTCGGGCTCGTGGTGGCTTTGCTGGACGTCCCCCTACTCGTCCTCAATACGGGTTTAGGGGAGATGATCGCAGCTTTGGGTTCCAGAGGAACTACGGACCACGTTTTCCCCCTCGTGGTGCTCGTACTCCTTCCATGGGACATGGGAAGCTTGGTGGCAAGGGAATGATGTTTGCTAACCCTTCTTTTGAGCAGATCGCTCGACACTGGTTTAACATTCTTTGTGCTAACCCCAGTGTCGAGTCGTTAGCTCATTCTCGTTCTTGTTTCTGACTATAGGCAGGAGGCTTGGAGGACATTTGGTTGATCGACTCCGGGTGTTCTCGACACATGACCGAAGATAAGAAGTGGTTCTCCAGCCTCACCCTAGTGAAGGAAAAGTTGTACATCATGTTTGGCGACAATGGACGAGGAAGGGTGATTTCTGAGGGTGTTGTGCATGTGAGTGACAAGGTAACGTTGAAGAGAGTGGCTCTTGTGAAGTCTTTGGGTTTCAATTTGCTTTCGGTTTCTCAGTTGCTAGATAAGGGTTTTGAGGTGCGTTTCAAGTCTGGCGAGTCTCGTTTGCTTGATTCTCGAGGTGATCTTGTCTGTATGATCATCCCCGAGGGTCGATTTTCGTGGCCGATTTCTCTCGTTCTTTGGGTCCTCGCTCGCCGTTTGATGGCCGGTCCTTCTCTTGATTTGTGGAAATGGCATAGGAAGGTTGGGACACTTGAGCTTTGATTTGGTTTCCCGCTTGAGTGGTCTTGACCTTGTCCGAGGATTGCCGAGGTTGAAGCTTGAGAAGGATTTGGTCTGTGCTCCGTGTAGGCATGGCAAGATGGTAGCCACTCCCCATCCACCCCTGACCGATGTCATGACCGAGCGTCCGACAGAGCTGTTGCACATGGACCTCGTTGGGCCAGCTCGAGTTCGCTCGGTGAGTGGGAAGTGGTATGTCCTTGTATGGTGGATGATTACTCTCGCTATGCCTGGGTGTTTTTCTTGGAGGATAAGAGTGAGACATTTGGCTTTGTTCGAGATCTGATCGTGAGGTTGAAAAACGAGAGGCATGGGAATGCTATTCGAGCTATCCGCGGTGATAATGGCTCTGAGTTCAAGAACTCTCGTTTTGATGTCTTTTGTCATGATCTAGGTCTTGAACATCAGTATTCGACCCCTTATGTGCCTCCTCAAAATGGAGTCGTGGAAAGGAAAAATCGGACTCTTTGTGAGATGGCTAGGACGATGCTCGTTGAGCACAGGACTCCTAGGAGGTAATGGGCTGAGGCGGTCAATACGGCTTGTCATGTTTCCAACAGGATTTTATTGCGAGCTTTCAAGAAGAAGACCTGTTATGAACTTATGCATGGTCGGGCACCCAAGGTGAGCCACTTCCTAGTCTGTGGTTGCAAGTGCTTTATTCTTAAGAAGGGAAAACTCGACATGTTTGAGGCTAGGTCTAGTGATGGTATTTTCTTTGGATATGCTAACCACTCTAGAGCCTATAGGGTGCTTAACCTTGAGACTAACAAAATCATGGAGACTTGCGAGGTAACCTTCGACGAGACAATGCCATGTACCTCTCTTGGCTTTGAATGTGCAGGTGATGAAGAGATGGCCGAGGACCTCTTTGAATAGGAGAAGGATGAAGCTGGAGATGATGATGGAGAGAACCATGCGCCTGAAGCTGAGTGTGTACCCACTACTTCTCCTACGACCACTACGGAGCGTGGACCGTCTACTTCATGGACAACGACGGTGCGACAAGAGGACCAGGCGAGAGAAGCTGGAGTTGAGGGGGAGGTAGTCTCGAGGCGTGAGGCTCCCCGGCGGATTCAAGAAGTGCACCCCCTGTCGAAGATCATTGGGGACATCGACGAACGTACTACACGTCAAGGTCCAGGAATTCCTCTCATTTTGCTCATGTCGCTTTTGTTGCCACCTTTGAGCCCAAGGACATTGGACACGCTTTATCCGATGCAACCGCGTCAATTCTATGCATGAGGAGTTGGAAAACTTTGAGAGGAACCGGTGTGGGAGTTAGTTTAACCACCTCCAAATTGCCATCCTATAGGAACCAAGTGGGTTTGGAAGAACAAAGAGGGAGAGAATGGGATGGTTGTGAGGAACAAGTCCGGACTTGTTGCTCGGGGGTTCGATCGAAGGAGGGGATCAACTATGAGGAGACCTTTGCTCCGTGGCCCGTCTTGAGGCAATTCGAATCCTTCTAGCCTTCGCCGTGACTAAAGGGTTCAAGTTGTTTCAGATGGACGTGAAGAGTGCTTTTCTGAATGGGGTCATAGAGGAGGAGGTGTATGTGAAGCAGCCACCTGGGTTTGAGAGCGAGCTGTACCCACACAGGGTGTACATGTTGAAAAGGGCTCTGTATGGGTTGAAACAGGCACCCCGTGCTTGGTATGGGAGATTGAGAGGTTTTCTGTTGAGCAGAGGATTTGTGATGGGTACCGTGGATAGGACCCTGTTTCTCCACAAGCATGGAAATGACTTGTTGATTGTTCAGATATACATGGATGATATTGTCTTTGGTGGCTCGTCACATAACCTTGTTGCCAAGTTTGCAGATGAGATGAGCAGGGAGTTCGAGATGAGCATGATGGGCTAGTTGCAGTACTTTCTCGGGCTGTAGATCAAGCAAGTGAAGGATGGAACATTCGTGCACCAGACCAAGTACATGAAAGACATGCTGAGGAAGTTCCAGATGCAGGATGTGAAGCCGATGTCGACTCCCATGGGGAGTACGGCTACTTTGGATGCGGGCGAGGACGGAGAACCAGTGGACCAGCGGGAGTACAGGAGCATGATCGGCTCCCTCCTCTACTTGACGGCGACGAGGCCAGACATACAGTTCAGCGTGTGTCTGTGCGCTCGTTTTCAGGATTCGCCGAGGATATCACATTGACAGGCCGTCAAGAGGATCTTCAGGTACCTACAGTCTGCCACTGGTCTTGGCCTTTGGTATTCATCCTCCTCGACTCACTCTCTTCATGGTTTTTCCGATGCGGATTTTGCTGGTTGTCGAGTCGAGAGGAAGTCTACTTCTGGTACCTGCCAGTTTCTTGGGTCTTCATTGGTCTCATGGTCTTCCCGCAAGCAGTCTAGTGTAGCTCAGTCTACCACCGAGGCGGAATATGTTGCCGCCGCGAGTTGTTGTTGCCACCGTTGTGGATTTCATCACTACAAGAAACTATTTAATCCGTGACGTAACCATTCTGTCACCGGATTAAATAAAATTCGTCGCAAATCAGCATCCGCGACGATTTACATTTTCGTGGTGGAATGAGCGTCATTGATTAAATCTCTCGACGTTCCCTTAATAAACGTCGCGATCCGTGACGTATTTGAATCGTCACGGAGCAGCCCGAGGCCCATGCAGCCCAACCTATGGCTCACTATCAGTGACAAAATAAAATCGTCACGGATTGCTACACACATGGCAGCTGTGGCATCCTACGTGGGCGATGACGCGGCATCCTACGTGGGCGATGACGTGGCCTCCTACGTGGACGATGACGTGGCATCCTACGTGGACGATGACGTGGCATCCTACGTGGACGCTGACATGGCACCGTATGTGGACGATGACGTGGCAAAAATTTTAAGCCCAAGCAAATACAAATTTCGGCCCACCACAACCCATTTCGAATTATATTCCAAAGATAAAATTAGCAAAATTAGCCCATCTTCAACCCATTTTTCGAGAGGGTACATTTTTCCAACACATTTACGAAAATTCAATGAACGGACAAATCGGATATAATCGATACAATCTCCGGGAAAAAACCCGGCAAACACAATCGATATTGAGGCGGATAACACATGCATTCGGATGTCTACCATTCCTAAAACACTACACCTTCCTCTTTGTTATTCTGCCACTCTTTTCTCTGATTCCTTGCGAGTTCGTATAAATCCTGAAATAAAGGAAACCAGAATCCAATTAGAAAAGACAATCAAATATAGGATAACTCAACTTTGAATTTTCTGGCAAGGTATATATATAAAGGGAAACCAAACTAAAACTAGAGTTCTAGATAAAGCGTGCATTGTACAATGAAAGTATCAGTATAAGCATACAATTGGCATCATAAATCAACAGAATAGGAATGACGCAAAAAGAAGCTTGTTGTGCTAATTTAGCCTATAGTAGAGCATATGAGAGCAATATCTGAGACAACACATGAAATCTGCACTTGGAAACATGCTCTACCGACAAACCACCTGATGCATGTCTCCGACTTCGTCCATCTCGTTCTTTATCTCGCGTTGTCTCCACAAATATTTGATGCACAAACTCACGGATTGGTCATACAACGTGTATATATAATTCATCGATTAAATTTACTAGAGTAGTTTCAATTTGTTTGGTTAATTTAACTCGCTAGCATCAAGATGGATCCGGAATATCGTAGTTTGCATAGATTATGAAAGATCTTGAATTCCTATATAGGCAACTTAAAAGACAAGATAAACAAGGAAACTAGAGTAAACATTCTAGTCTTATGTGTCGATACTTAAATGATTTACATTTATATAGATATATATATATATATATATATATATATATATATATATATATATATATATATATATATATATATATATATATATATATATATATATATATATTCTCATAAAGTAAAGCGACAGCATCAAAGAACAAGCGACAAAGACCGACCACACGTAGACAAAGTAAAGCGACAGGCATCACAAGAACAAGCGACAAAGAGATGCATAGGTACACGTCCGAACCGGCGACCACCGATTCACATGCTCAAATGGAATTGAAATTGTAAATTTGTCAATTAATTGGTAGCAGGGAACTCCCGATCTCTTGCAGCCATATAATACTATGAGTCTATCTTGCTTCGTACATATATACGCCCTACACATTTGCAAATTACAAGACATCAAGAGTATGTCCATCCCAATCGAATGAAATCCTCCACCTAAACTACTTTGGTTACCGATCATTTGTTTGTATTTATATATAAACTTTGTGCGGTGAAACTATATAGCTTAAATTGCAAAATAAATATATTGTGCACTAAAAACAGAACCGCAATAGGAAACAGCCGGTTCAGACTGTTGTGCAACAACAAGCATCCGAGGATCATCGGGTGCGAGCGAAGAAAGCGAGAGATTGAAGGGAAAGTAGTGCTTGTCTTCAAAGTAAAGGCCGGGCTCCACCGATCTTTCGAATGTCCAAGCAAATTTGCTCCATTTTGGCCGCCGATGTTAGGGTGCCTTCAAGATAGATTGGAGAAGTCGGAGCCGTAAAAGAAAGATTAAGAGACGAAAGGGGAAGATAATAATCACCGAATCAAAAAATGCCGAATAAATGGATATAAGGAATCGTCGGTCTTGTTTGTTCATGATCGAGAAAACATAACAACACATATATGTAGGAGCATTGTGTGACAAAAATAAAAAAGTCATTTATAAGAACACAGGGGGTTCACTTGCATACCATACTTTGGTGACGAACCGCATCTTTGGAGGCTCAAAGGGGTATCCACCGCGAACCAAAGACAAAATTCGGTTAGGCAACAACATTTTCCACACCATACTCTCCTCACAAGATAAATAGACAGATAGATTAAAAATCTTCACAAGATAAATAGACGGATAGATTAAAAATCTTCACCTATGCGGCTATGCGAAAGATGGCTTACCGCTTGCAGAGTAGGAGTGTAGGACGATGAAAATCGAAATGGCAATCGATCGAAATCTAATTGGTACCAGTAGTAAACTCCGGCGGCGTGTTCATATACGCAAAGCAAAGGATATGGCCACGCCCAGTGGTCTCGCCTCTCGGCTTTCTTGGAGCCGCGTCCGGCGCTCGCCATCGCCGCCGGCCGGGCGAGGCGCAACAACCGAAATGGCGGTTTGCGGTGCACTTGGTCACTTGGACCGTGCCCACAAACAATGCATGCAAGACGACGCCTCCCCTTTACCATATCTCCATCCTCCCAAACAAAAATTCACGGTTGCTACCACTTCTCCAACTACCAAGGCTCCAACAAAACGGAAGGGAGTTTCGGAGGATTGATTGAATGGATGCTCGTGTGTGTGGGTGGGTCCTCTGCGCGAGCGAGACCCCGAACGTTGATCCGAAACCGGAAACCCTAACCCAGCCACCACCATGGCTCAATCCCGGAGAAGAAATCGGAGCGAGGGGAGGGGAAGGGGGAGGAAGAGAACCCACCTCGTCGTCGGCCGTCTACCGCCGTCGAGCACGAATCCGGAATCAAGCGATTCGAGATGGGAGGACGACACCCTACGACCTACGGGAGGGAGTGAGAGAGAGACGAGAGAGGCGCAATCGCGGTGGAGGACGGAGGGTTACCCGGATCCGGATCGATGCATGGTCGGTCGACCGTCGGGGTGTGGCGGCGGAGCGGAGTGCCTCTCTCTCTCGCCGGCAGTGCGGTGCGAAAGAGGAGGAGGAGGAAGGCACGATGGAGTTTGGAGTTCGGACCCCTCCTCCCTCGCCGGCGCCCGGCCTTCCGATCCGGGTGGGCGGGAGAGGGAGAGGGAGGGTGGCGGAGGGGTGGACAAGCGGGGTGAGAGAGGGTTACGGGGGGAGGGGAGGGGGCGAGGCTAGGGTTGAGGCGATGAGGGAGGGCAGCGAGGCTAGGGTTGCATATCTCCATATGCGCGGTGGATCTGAGGAGGGAGAGGCGAGAAGGAGAGGGAGGGGGCGGCGGGAGGAGGCTGAGGGGAGGAGGAAGTGGAATAGGGTTTGGGGTCCTTTTATACGAATCACGGTCTAAAATGATTGGGTCTGTTTTGGGCCCCGTTACATTTCTCCCCCGCTTAATTTTTTTCTTTTTCTTTTTTTCATTTATTTTAAATAAGAAAATAATTACAATTTGAACTATGTGTACCTCCAATAGGATTGGAAAAATTTCACAAAAATCATAATTAGGCTTCTATGGTCCATTCTAGGCCACGGGTAGGAGATTGACAAAAACTTCAATTGACTTGTAGGAAAAACTCGAACTTCTACTAGTCACCTTGTTGTAAAATAATGATAATGATACTTAAATTTGTTCAAAACATTCTACAAATTGACATGAAACCATATTTTAAGCGTATAATGCTCCTATAAAAAATTCATATGGTTTTGATAAAGTGAGATTATAGATGTTCACAAATAGGACACAACACTCACGTTTCATACAATTGAAAACAAACTTTGAGATTTGAACAACTAATAATGTGACCAAACTTGTATGCACCTCAATTATTGACACCATCTCATGTTGACCATAACATTAGAGAATATTAAGTTATATTAGCAATTATCATGAAAAAACATGTTTTTTATATTCTCTTTTTAGTTGGAAAAGTTATGTTGTATGAAAAGCAACCAAGAAATAGTAATTAAGATACAAACAAATGGCACTGGCTAAAACATCTCGATTTTAGAAAAAATTAGGAAAAAGAATCAACCGATTTGGAGTTAGTATGAGGAAGAAAAACAGTTTACAAGTTTTATCCAAAGATTAAAAACAGAAATTGTAATTGCTATGAACTGAGATGAACAATTGTGTTTTCTCTTTTTAATCGTTGACTAAAACTTGTAACTAGTTTTTCTCGCCTCATACTAACTCCAAATTCGATGATTCTTTTTTCTAAAATTTTCTAAAATCATTCTCTACCACGTGGTGGTGACGTGGCACCTAGGTGAAGTCGCGCCGCGTGGCGGTGAGGTGGGCCCCCGGCGCTCGCGTGGTGGTGACGTGGCGCCTGGGTGAGGTGGCGCCTGTGTGGCAGTGAGGTGGGCCCCCGGCGCTCGCGTGGTGGTGAGGTGGCGTCCGGGTGAGGTGGCGCTCGCGTGGCAGTGTGGTGGGCCCTTGGCGCTCACGTGGTGGTGAGGTGGCGCCTGGGTGAGGTGGCGCCTGCGTGGCAGTGAGGTGGGCCCCTGGCGCTCACGTGGTGGTGACGTGGCGCCTGGGTGAGGTGGCGCCTGCGTGGCAGTGTGGTGGGCCCTTGGCGCTCACGTGGTGGTGAGGTGGCGCCTACGTGGCAGGTGAGGTGGGCCCCCGTCGCTCTCGTGGTGGTGACGTGGCGCCCGGGTGAGGTGGCGCTCGCGTGGCGTTGAGGTGGACCCCGTGCGCTCATGTGGTGGTGACGTGGCGCACGGGTGAGGTGGCGCCCGTGTGGCGGTGAGGTGGGCCCCGGCGCTCGCGTGGTGGTGACGTGGCGCCCGGGTGAGGTGGCGCTCGCGTGGCGGTGAGGTGGGCCCCCGGCGCTCACGTGGTGGTGACGTGGCGCCCGGGTGAGGTGGCGCCGCGTGGAAGTGTGGTGGGCCGGGGCCCTCACGTGGTGGTGACGTGGCGCCTGGGTGAGGTGGCGCCTACGTGGTAGTGTGGTGGGCCCTTGGCGCTCACGTGGTGGTGAGGTGGCGCCTGGGTGAGGTGGCGCTCGCGTGGCGGTGAGGTGGGCCCCGGCGCTCACGTGGTGGTGACGTGGCGCCCGAGTGAGGTGGCGCTCGCGTGGCGGTGAGGTGGGCCCCGTCGCTCGCGTGGTGGTGACGTGGCACCCGGGTGAGGTGGCGCTCGCGTGGCAGTGGAGGTAGGCCCCGGCGCTCACGTGGTGGTGACGTGGCGCTCGCGTGGCGGTGAGGTGGGCCCCGGCGCTCGCGTGGTGGTGACGTGGCGCATGGGTGAGGTGGCGCCGCGTGGCGTGTGGTGGGCCCGGGCGCTCACGTGGTGGTGACGTGGCGCCCGGGTGAGGTGGCGCTCGCGTGGCGCGTGTGGGTGGGTCCTAAGTGTCGGTGAGGTGGTCGTTTTTTAGGATCGCGACGAATGCTAAAACGTCACGGTGTTGTGGGCCGTATTGCGACGAATTTAACAAATCGTCGTGATGGTTTGGGCTTCAATATCCATCGATGCACGTCCGTGACGAAAAATATGAATACGTCGTAGAATCGCGACAAACTAAACAAATCGTCGCAGTTGTTTGTGACGAAAAAAAGGAATACGTCGTAGAATCGCGACGAATTTAACAAATCGTCATAGTATTTTGGGCTTCAATGCACATCCGTGACGAGAAAAAGGAATACGTCGTAGAATCGCGACGAATTAAAGAAATCGTCGCGTTGTTTTGGGCCGCAATGCACATTCGTGACGTTTTTCGAAAACGTCGCGGAGAATGCGTCACGTATTAAATAGTTTCTTGTAGTGCATAAACTTTGAGAGACTTTGGTGAGGAGTGCACCCGGATCCCACTTCTTTGTGATAGCACCGGTGCCATAAGCGTAGACAAAAACCCGGTTCTTCACTCCAGAACCAAACACGTAGAAGTGAGGTATCATTTCTTGAGGGACAATGTGGAGAAAGGAACCATTGTGTTGAGTCATGTCCCTACCCAAGATTAGCTAGCCGATATCTTTACAAAGCCTCTCGACCAAGCTACATTTGTGCGCTTGCGGGGGGAACTTGGGGTTCGTTGCCCTTTCTAGTTGATTCTTGGGGGTTGCTTTTTGTATCATATGTATCATACCATCTTTACTTTGATGTATATACATGTTTTGCTTGATGTACAAACCATGGTAGGTTAGCCATCTTGTCATATATCATGTTGCATTTGTATCATATTGCATTTTAGGATGATGAGCTTCTTTCATATGCCTTATTTAAGTCTTTTTTGCTATTTGTGAGATTTTGGTCATATGTGTGGAGAAATTGTGATGTGAGGCTATGCTCTTGAAATATTTGAGATATATGTATGGTGAGATAGCTATTTTTGAAATAAATGCTAATCTTGACTAATTTTTGGTGAAATGTGCTCCACTCGTGTGTAATAGTGAATCCATGTCACAGTTTGGTCTAAATGTGCTTTTCATGCTTAGATTGTGCTTGGATGTCTTTTTCTTGCATTTGGGCCAAAGGCCGAATATCATTGTGAATGTTTAGCCTATGTTGCATTCATGGGGGAGCATAAGCTTCTTTTTGCCGCAAAAGCACTTCATGTACCATGAAATGATTTAATCTTGAAAAGAAGTGTATAATGCTTGAAAAATGCTCCATCCATCATGTCTATGCTTAAAATGTCCTATCTTAAAATGTCCTATCTTTCACATATGGGTGCAAAACATGTTGCATGATGTTCACCAGTGGAGAAGTCTCCCCGAAGTGGACACATGGCTCATGAGCTTTGACATGACATGCTTTGCATTATGGGTGTTTGCCATGATCTTTTTCTGAGAATTTGATATCCTTGTATGATCTTTGAATGGTATGCATGTTTGTGGCTCAAGTGTGACATGGATAGGCTTTTACATGTGAAGCGAGCCTTCTTTTGGTAAAACTGCTTAAATCTGAAAATTTTGCTTTGTCACATGCTCTTATTTTCATATATTACTTGTGGCAATGCTTTTACTATGCTATGATTCATATGTGTGATCTTTGTCTCATTTTTAGCCTTTGACACTAGATTTGGCCTATTTGAGAAGCTCATGTAGATGTTTCTATGCCTTGTTTTGCATTTCTGCATTCTCTCCTTGATTCATACATTGTCAACAAGGGGGAGAAGAGGTGAGCTTAATGAAAATTCGAAGAGGTGAGCTAAAATTCGGAAGTGTGCATCCACATGTTCGGGGGGAGCTTGCATGTGTTTAGGGGGAGCTTTCTTGCTTGTTTTCGGTGTGGAGTTTGTGCTTTGCTTGGCTTGTGACCTTTCTTTGCCTTTCTTTGGTTTTGGTCATGAGTTGAGCTTCTTTGTTTTTCTTTCTTCTTCCTTTCTTTCTTTCTCTCGAATTTCATTTCGTGTTGTTTTTTGTCAATGCACTCATCAAGGGGGAGATTGAGGACCAGGAGCGTCCGGTGGTCGATGGATGACCGCTCCTCGGTGATGAGTGATTGACAACGGGTGTTGGACCGACTCTTGGCTTAGTGCGCGGGTGTAGGCCGCGGCCCGGTTCGTGTTGTTGCGGGTGAAGAACGGGCGCGAAAGGTCTTCGACCTTGAGGGGCCTCCGGGAGATGGAGAGACAAGTAGGCTCGGTTCGAGGGACCCGGTGGACGAGCGGGGATCGGGTGTGGGCCACATGGTGGCGACACAATCAAGACGAAGTCATGAACAAGCGAGCCGGTGCACGGTGGCGGTCAAGTCAAGTGGTTTGGCGGGAGGCCGGACCGAGCACGCGGGGTTTGGTGGTTTGCCCACAAAACCATCGGAGGACGGTTTCTTGGTTTGGGCCTCAAAACCAAGTCCAAGGGCCCAACACGACGGAGACGGGATCCGGGCATGTCGGGAAGCTTCGAAGCGGAGGACACGCGGCGGGATCGCATGGCTTGCGTCGGGAGGACGCGGGGTGCGGCAAAGGCGTGGCCGTCCGAAGGCAAGACCCACAAACATTACCTAAATGCCCCGCGTGGGTTATATCGCCGTAGTTAAGGTAGGTGTAGTCGAGTCATTTACCACTCCGGCGGGATCCGATATATAAGCCATGAGGGTGTGTGGATGGCTCCCTCTCTCCGCGACTTAGAGTTTCATTTCCTCCCTCCCATTTCTCATTTGCGTAGCTATTTTTCTTTCATTTTCTCTAGGCTAGCATGAGAGCTTCATGAGAGATTTGTTGAGAGGGATGGATGCTAGGGCGGCATGCTTGACCTTGTGAATCTTTCCTGGTTTGTATAGAAGATTCGGAGTTGTGTTTTTCGTGGTCTTTTTGTGCTTGTTTTCGTGCCTTTGTTCTCGGTGTGATTCCGTGGATTTGAGACGGTTTCTCCCGGATTTCTTTAAGGGGAACATGGATGGATGTCCCGTGCATCTTTGTGATTGATCTTGTGCCATCAAACGCCGGGAAACCACTTCGATTCGAGAGTTTTCGTTCGGTGCTCTAGCTTTTGGTGGTGCTCAAAGGATTCGCGATTCCCGGTGAATTAGGGAGTTAGGAGGCAAGATTTTTGGGCTATAGCATCCTTATGTGACGCTTTTCAATTCCCCAAACCCTTGTGTCCACGGTTTCAACCGTTTGGGAAATCCGATGATGATTTGGGGGAGTTGACCTTCGAGGTCGGGCGTTTTTTCTCGCTCCGTCCGTGCCTCGCGGACGGTCCGCGCCCTCCGGGCGGACGGTCCGTGCCGCACGTGTTCGTCCCGTGCTCTTCGTGTTCTTGCTCATCCTTCGTTTCGGTCCGTCGCGGCTTTGAGTTTTCGTTGGACCGAGTTTCGGACGGTCCGCGGCAGCCGGGCGGACGGTCCGCGGGTGCACTCGGCGGACGCTCCGCGTGCTCTCCGCGGACGGTCCGTGTTCCCGGTCGCTTCGTTGATTCTGCGTGTGATTTAACGGACGGTCCGCGACGTAGGGCCGGACGGTCCGCGGGGTTGGCGCGGACGGTCCGTGGCATCGAGTCGGACGGTCCGCGAGGCCGGTGCGGACGGTCCGCCCTCCTCTGGCCGGGGACGGTCCGCCGAGCCCGTGAGCTTTGCTTCTTGGTTCGATTCTTCCCTTCCTTTCTCGTGCTTCCGCGTGTGCTTCAAGGAATCGTTCCTAAGGCTAGAGGTTGATCCATAACCTCGTTGTCTTGGCGATTGGTGTGTGATTCGATCCATCGCCTGTGTGTGATCGGGTTTTCACTAGGGCATAGGCCGAGTTCTTTGGGAAGAATTTTTACCGCTCCTATTCACTCCCCCCTCTCTAGTCGTCATCCGATCCTTCGGTGATAACCGCATCACCAAACTCTAGATATGAGAGGCTTTTTGGCCGGTGGAGTTCTTTTGCTAAAAAGCAACAAGGAGTATGTTCTCAAAGTCTAGTTGATTAACATTTCTAAGTGTGCCAACCGATTCAATCAATAATTGTACAAACAATTAATTCAAGCGATAGAACTTCACCAAGTTCCATCATTAAGAGATATCATGGCCGGTTGATTAAGCGAGTCTCGGATAATGGTGAGAGGCCGATAATCAATAGGTTTATAACCTTGCAAGGTGGACCTAAACACACGGAAGGATGCATACCCCATGAAGGTCCAACAAAAACGAAACGGTGTATACACCGACCGGAGGGTTCCCGTCGATCTTCGGCTCGGAATCGGAACCTACATTCCTTGGTGTAAGGCTTACCGGCTCTCCCACACACGAACGTCCGGACTCACGTAGCTACCACACTATTGCAAGCGGGGGGGACACATGTTTGTGCCCCGGGGGTAGTAGGGAAAGGTGCCCTTGCCGCGTCAATTGGGTACTAGGCTTACCGGTCCCATTCCGGACAAGTGTTTAGTACGTTCAAAAGCTTAGCCCACGAAAGCCACCGGACCGGAGACCAAATCCCATGCTCTTACCACTTGAGCAATCCATTTATAAAGATCTTACAATTCCAACATAAGAACCTATTCTCGTGAGTCACAAACATCACTCGACTTGTACCGGTCATATAGCATAGCGACCTATCGACCTAGCATACTATTGATAGAGTATAGGAACCTAGGGATCATGCATCTAGGATTTCAAATCAACTCCTAAAACGTAAATGCACAATGATAGGAACGATAATTGCAAAATTTTGAAAACAAGGTTAATTATCCGGGGCTTGCCATCGCCGGCAAGGTTGGGCCGAGGCCCTTCGGACTTTGGTCGAGGTCTTACTTTGGTCCACATGAGCAATCTTTCTATTAAAGTAATTTCCTGTGGTGTTTCATTATTTATTCTATTTGATAGTGACTGTGTACATAACTTATGTAAATAACTTAATTTAGCTTTCACAAACAGCAAGTTGTTGATTTTTATCATTTTAAAATGATTTACATCACACACATATGGCCTTTAGATGTGTAGTTGATGATTTTTTCCAATTAATTTTCTTGTTAAGCTTTAAAAGGCTTCCATAGCTTTTATTCACAAACAAGTTAATAAAATTGAGTGGGATGTGTTATGAAGCATTTCCAAACCTATACAAGCCACTGCACACACATGCACACTTAGGAGAGCTATGAATTTAAAAAAATACCGAAAATAACAAAAGCTATTTATTAAAACATGAGAAATGCATACAAAAACAAATACACATCATAATGATTCAAACTTTCCCACACATGGCTTCTAGTCCAAAACTAAGCTAGGAAAGCAACATATACACCTAGAGCTACTATAGATCTTGATCTATGAAATTACAAAAAAACAAGCATATTTCAAGAATAAATATTTCTGAAAACTATAAAATGGTGATTAATTCACCGAGGTGCATTTTAGTATAAAATACAACAAGCGAGAACTTGGGCCCAAAAGTCTAATTAGTTTTAGCTACAAAAATCATATGGACAAATTCTGCATAAATAGAAAACAACTCATATAAAACAATTTACTACATAAATTTGTGCAATTTTTGGTACAGGAGTTACTCATCACATAACACACAATATATCTAAAAATTAGCTAAAAAGGACTTGTAGATTTTGAGATACAACAGATCTAGGTTTTTCATATTTATTTTTTTCTTGCAAAAACGATCGAGAAAAGGTATGATAGTGCTTTGTAAATGTTGTAGGGTTTTTGTAGCTAATTTTTCTAAAAAAATGAGCTTGCATTTTTCCAATTTTTCTTTTATTTTCTATGGATTTTACAAGTGTCGGGGACAGCCCTAGGGGTCCCCTTAAACAACGGGGAAATCCTCACTTAAAACCCACAACAAGGCCAAAACACAAATTGTCTAACCATGCAGGGAACAGCCCACGCCGCGGGGACTCCGACGGCCCATCGAGGCGGCCCACTTAGAGATCCCCTCGAACGGGGCTCCGCCTCGTTCGAGGATGCGTGCTCCCTTCGGGCGGGCTCCGCCCGTTCGAGGGGCGCACTTTCCTCGAGCGGGCTCCGCCTCGCTCGAGGGCTCGCTCCCCTCGAGCGGGTTCCGCCTCGCTCGAGGGTACGCCCCCGCCCTCGGCGGGGGTCCGCCACGCTCGAGGGCGCCCTCACTCGTGCGCCGGCCCCCGTACACGGGCATTTAACGCCCCGACGCCGGCGAGGACGGCGCCATCATGCGCCGGGGCTCGCGCCCCGGTGCCGCCGCACCAACTCCCCAGGGAGGAGCCCATCCCCATCACTGTGGGGAGGAACTGTGCAGCGCGGCCGGTGTCAGTCCCGTGACGCCGTGCGCCTGCTCCAGTACGGCTAACGCGCCAAGCCCTCGAAAGGGGGCCGGACGCGCCCTCGATTCACTTTCTCGTGACCCTACAGGGTTAGGTGGAGGAGCTAGGCCGGTGGAACGCCATCCTCGCCACTGTAACAGCGTGGCGGACATCCCCGCGCGTGCAGGCGCACGCCGGACACTGTAGCAACCACTTCGGCACTGTGGAGCGTGTTGGGAAGGAATGCCGTTCTACCTACTCCTGTACTCCGTACAGGTCGACGTCAGCACCTCCCTCGAGCCTATCAGAAGACTTCGCCACCATCCGCCGCCCTTCTACCCTCGAACAGCCACTGTTCGGGTACAAGGTAGGCCATGATGGCCGGAACGCTGCAGGGATCGTCCGGACGGCCGCCCATTCTACAGCGTAGCACGTCGAACTCCCCCACGTAGCTAGATAGCGCGGCGTGCATGTAATTCGCCTCCCCCTTGATCTATAAAAGGGGGGTGAACCCCCCAGCCGCAGGGGACACACAGATTCATTTAGACCCGAACTCACAAAGCACCGCACACTCATTCTCCAATTCTCCCACAATATCTTCAGCCATTCCACCAGGGACTTGGAAGCCACGCTTCCTCTCCTGCCTTGCTTGTAGCAGCCCCACTGCAGGCACCCCCGGTGCTGAGCAATATAGTGCCTTGAGCACACCACTGCTGGACGTACGGCCCCCTCGGCCGGAACCAGGATAAATCCCGTGTCTCTTATTGCTTAGCATCGACCATTGAGGGATAGACCTCGGCGCTATCTACTGGTTAGTGTCGGGACCATATTCCGCACCGACAGTTGGCGCCCACCGTGGGGCAAGCGAGCGCCTAAGGTCATTCCGTCAACTCCCTCCATGGTGATCCGCACTGAGTACCGTGCTACACGCTACTGCATGGGTAGCTCGGACCCCCTCCCGGCCCGGGTTCGAAATTCGCTTTGGGGACCCGAACTTTCGGGCCACGGGGGAACGGCTATCTCATGCGCCTCACCAACCGTGAGGAGCTCCTCGCGCGGCCGCCGGAGCCGGCTCGGCCTTGGCCCCCGCCTCACGCACCACCACGGCGCGGGCGCCGCAGGCACGGATGCCGCGGGCCCGTCGGCGCCACGACGCCACCGTCGCTGCGGGCGGCGTTCGCGTCGGGCGCGGTCCGAGCGGCGGCAGGCGAGCGTGCCGCCGCCCGGCGCGGTGCGCCCGCCATCACGACCGCCACCGCCCCGGCGGGGCGGCGCACGGTCTGCGGACCGCGCATCCCCATCGGGGCCGCGTGGCGCTACGTCGGCCTACAACGCCAACATCAACACGACGATGCACGGGGTTCCGCCCGGCCGCCACGTCTTCGTCGCCGGGGGACCCGGCGCCTCGGCGAGGGGATGAGTCATCCCTGGGCTCCGTCGACACATTGCCACCCGCCAACCGCCACGGATACGCGGAGTGGGACTTCTCCGGCGTGCGGACCCGGGGCCGCGTTCCGGCGTTTCCTCGACGCCGCGGACTACTGGTTTGGCTGCTCCGACGACTCCAGCACCGGGAGCTACGATCCCGCGCGGGAGTGCTGCGCCGTCATCACCAATGACTCGGCCAATGCCGCCGGTGCGGTGGGCGCTGGAGAAGGAGAAGTCACACCTGCCCCAGGGATCGCCGCGCACCTAGCCGCAGGGCCAAGCGCTCCCGCTGGGGCCGACGCCAACGCGCAGCTAGCCCAAGCCCGCGAGCTCGAGGCCAAGCTAGCGGAGGAATACCGAACGCCGCGGCCGCTCCGCGCCTCAATGGCGGGGGGGAAGCCTCAACGTCGACAACACGGACGCGCCCCCGCGGGCGAGCCGAAGCTCGTCGCCGCCACAATGCCGCTACGAGCCATGCCGGCACCCTCGACCCCCGAGGCTCGAGACATGCACCGCGAGGTGCAAACTCTCATCGAGCAAGCGGCCGTCCGGCGGGCCGAGAGCTCGGCCTCGCGCATCCGCCAACGGGGGGGATGCGCGGGGCGACGGAGCTGCGCCGGGGGTGAACCCTCGGTGCACGCGGGGGAACCGGCGGGGCGACCCGCCGACCAAGGGCGCACGCCGGCGGGGGGGGAGCGACTCCTTGACGCACGCAGGGCGCTGGATGGCGACGCCCGCAACGTCATCAACGCCAGGCACACCAGCAAGGCGGACGCACGAGCAGCAAGGGGGTACCACCCTCGACGGGGTGGGCGCTACGACAGCGGCGAAGACCGCTCCCCGACGCCGGAGCCCCCGGGCACCCGTGTGTTCAGCCGGGAGATCCACGCGGCAGCGTTCCACCAACGCTTCCGCCAACCTTCGACGATCGTCAAGTACAACGGGGAGACGGACCCCCGCGTGTGGCTCAACGACTACCGCTTGGCTTGCCAGCTGGGCGGGGCCACCAGCGACGAGGTCATCATCCGCAACTTGCCCCTGCATCTTGGCGACGCGGCCCGGACATGGCTCGAGCACCTGCCCGCCAGCCAGATCCATAACTGGGACGACCTGGTCCACACGTTCGTGGGCAACTTCCAGGGCACATACGTGCGCCCTGGAAATTCATGGGACCTGCGCTCCTGCACGCAGAAGCCCGGCGAGTCGCTGCGGGACTTCATACGACGCTTCTCCAAGCGCTGCACGGAGCTCCCCGCCGTGGCGCGATCCGAAATCGTGCACGCCTTCCTCGAGGGCACCACGTGCGGGGATCTCGTGCGGGAGGCCGGGGACGCGGCCGCCCCGGTCTCCAACGAGGCGTTCGACATCTCCACCGGCTTCGCCTCCGGGGAGGAGGCCGTGGGGGGCGATCTTCGACGGCAAGAAGGGCAAGCGCTCGGAGGACGCGCCCGCGGAGGGCAGCAAGTCCAAGGAGCCCCACCGCGGCGACAAGCGGGGCAAGAAGGGGAAGAAGCCGCGCCGCGAGGCGCGCGAGCGAGGGCGTGACGGCGGCAACGCCGAGGCCCTCGCTGTCGACCCGGCTCGACGGGGCCCTCGACCGGCCCCTCGAGGCCCGGGGGTGTTCGATGACATGCCGAAAAAGCCATGTCCCTACCACAAGACCCCGGTAAATAACACCCTTGAGCAAGGTGCGACATGCTCAAGAAATTCTAGCGCCCGTGCCGCCGCGAAGGAGGCGGAGGCCAAGAAAGACGGAGGTGATGGCGACGCAGGCGGCTTCCCCGCCGTCGAAAATGTGTTTCTCATCTTTGGGGGGCCAACCGTCGACATGTCGACACGCCAACGCAAGAAGGAGCGAAGACGAAGTCCTCGCCGCCGAGAGGGCGCCTCCGTCCTTCCTCAATTGGTCGGAGGACGCCATCACATTCGGCCGGGAGGACCACCCAAACCGCGTCCCCAACCCGGCCGCACCCGCCGGGTGGTCGACCCCATCATCGGGAACGCCCGGTTCTCAAAGGTCCTCATGGACGAGGCGGCAGCCTCAACATCCTCTACGCGCATACGCCGCGCCTCGATGGGGATCGGATTGGACCGAGTGCGGCCCGGCACGAAGCCGTTCCATGGCATCGCGCCGGCAAGCGGTGTCCAACCCCTCGGGCGAGTCGACGCCGCGTTTGGTTTGGCACCCCAAAGAATTTCCGCAAGGAGACCCTCACCTTCGAGGTGGTGGGATTTAAGGGGGCCTACCATGCTATACTTGGGCGACCCTGTTACGCCAAATTCATGGCGGTCCCCAATTATACCTACCTAAAGATGAAGATGCCCGGCCCGTCAATCGAGCACGCATTCGACTGCGATGTCGAGTGCGTGGAGCACGCAGAGGCACTAGCGCTGGATGAAGCGCTGGTGAACACGCTGGAGAAGATGGTCAACGAAGACCTCAACTCCGCTGCCAAGCACGCCGGCACCTTCGAGGCCGCGGAGCAGACCAAGGGGGTCCCCCTCGATCCTTCAGCCCCCGAGGGCAAGGCGTTGAGGGTCGGGTCCACCCTCGACCCCAAATAGGAAGTGGTGCTCGTCGACTTCCTCCGCGCCAACGCCGACATCTTCGCGTGGAGCCCCTCGGACATGCCGGGCATCCCGAGGGAAGTCGCCGAGCACTCCCTTGACATCCCGCCAAACGCCCGCGCCGTGCGAGCAACGGCTCCGCCGCTTCGACGAGGAGCGGCGACGGCAATCGGAGCGGAGCGCGCAAGCTTCTCGAGGCCGGATTCATCAAGGAGGTGTTCCACCCAACGTGGCTAGCAAACCCCCGTGCTTGTAAAGAAAAAGAATGGGAAGTGGCGGATGTGTATAGACTACACTAGTCTTAATAAAGCATGTCCTAAAGTTCCTTTTACTTTGCCACGCATTGATCAAATCATTGATTCAACAGCTGGGTGCGAATTGCTCTGTTTCCTTGATGCCTATTCCGGGTACCACCAAATAAAGATGAAAGAGTCCGACCAGCTCGCGACCTCGTTCATCACACCGTTCGGGACGTTCTGCTACGTCACGATGCCGTATGGCCTCAGAAACGCGGGTGCAGCATACCAGCGCTGCATGCAGCGCGTTTTTGGGGATCACATCGGGCGGACGGTCGAAGAATACGTGGACGACATCGTCGTAAAGACCAGGAAGGAGGACGACCTGGTTGGCGACCTTGGCGTCGCGTTCAACTGCCTACGGGCCAATGGGGTCAAATTAAACCCCGAAAAGTGTGTCTTTGGAGTGCCGCGAGGCATGCTCCTGGGATACATCGTCTCCCGCCGGGGAATCGAGGCCAACCCCCGAAAGGTCGCGGCCCTCGAACGGATGGGTCCGATCCGGGACCTCAAAGGGGTGCAGAAGGTGTTGGGGTGCCTTGCCGCCTTGAGCCGCTTCATCTCGCGGCTCGGTGAGAAGGGCCTGCCCCTCTACCGCCCACTCAAGAAGCACGAGCGCTTCTCCTGGACCACCGAGGCCCAGGATGCGCTCGACAAGCTGAAGGCGTCTCTAACGCACGCCCCAATCCTCACGCCGCAGCAGGACGGCGAGCCCCTGCAGCTCTACGTGGCCGCAACCACCCACGTGGTCAGCGTCATGATCGTCGTGGAACGCATGGAGGAAGGGCATGCCTTGCCTGTGCAGCGGCCGGTCTACTACATCAGCGAGGTCCTCTCGGACACGAAGACGCGCTACCCCCAGGTCCAGAAGTTGTTGTACGCGGTGGTTCTTGCACGGCGCAAACTCCGCCACTACTCCGAGGCCCACCCCGTCACAGTGGTTTCCTCCTTCCCACTGGGAGAAATCATCCGCAACCCCGACGCTGCGGGCCGGATCGCCAAGTGGTCCGTGGAGCTGATGGGCGAGACGCTCGCCTACGCCCCATGCAAGGCTGTCAAGTCCCAAATCTTGGCGGATTTCGTCGCCGAATGGACGGACACGCGGCTACCGCCGCCACGGCATCCAAGCGGAGGCCGGACTCTCGTTCTTCGACGGTTCGGTGATGAAAACGGGGGGCGGGCGCGGGCTCGCTCTTCGTGTCACCCCTCGGGGAACACATGCGGTACGCGGTGCGCCTCCACTTCCCCGCGTCTAACAACATGGCCGAGTACGAGGCCCTCCTCTCGCGGCCTCAAAATTGCCATTGAGTTAGGCGTCAAGCGCCTCGACGTGCGGGGCGACTCGCGCTCGTGATCGATCAAGTCATGAAGAACGCGAGCTGCCACGACGACAAGATGGAGGCCTACTGCAAAGCCGTGCGAGCCCTCGAGGACAAGTTCTACGGCATCGAGCTCAACCATGTGCCCCGCCGGTACAACGAGGAGGCGGACGAGCTCGCCAAGATCGCGTCCGGCGGATCACCGTCCCCCCGAACGTTTTCGCACGCGACGTCGCTCAGCCCTCGGTTGTCTTCGAGCCCTACCCCTCGAATCACAACGAGCCCTCGGGGGCTCCCTCGAATCCAGCGGGCGCGGAACCCATGGACGAGGACCCCTCGAACGAGGCGTACGTGCTCCCCCTTCTCGAGGGGTACGGCTCCCACGAGGCCGACGTAATGGACATCGAGGCGGCCCCTGTCCAAGCGGGCCCGGAGGGAAAAATACCGCCCTCGGATCGCTCGAGGGGGAACTCCCCGCGGACCGGCCGCGGCCGGGCGCATCGCCGGGATGGCCAAGTCTTTTGCCCTCGTCGACGGCGAGCTGTACAAGCGCGCCGCCTCCGGCATCCTACAGCGATGCGTGCCCATTCCCGAGGGGCGCGAGCTCCTGCGGGACATCCACGCGGGGATCTGTGGCCACCACGCCGCGCCCCGCACCCTCGTCGGCAACGCGTTCCGCCAGGGCTTTTACTGGCCCACTGCGGTCGCGGACGCCAGCGAGATCGTGCGCACCTGCGAAGGGTGCCAGTTCTACGCCCGCAAGTCCAACTTGCCCGCCCATGCCCTACAGACCATCCCCCGTAACATGGCCGTTCGCCGTGTGGGGGGCCCCGGACATCGTCGGGCCCCCGCGAAGGCGCCGGGGGGCTTCACCCACTTGTTGGTCGCGATCGACAAGTTCTCCAAGTGGGTGGAGGTGCGCCCCATCACGAACCTAAGGGCAGAGCAGGCGGTAACATTCTTCACCGACATCGTCTACCGCTTTGGAGTGCCGAACTCCATCATCACCGACAATGGACCCCAGTTCACGGGCAAGAAGTTCTTGGAGTTCTGCGACAAGTTCCACATCCGTGTGGATTGGGCAGCTGTGGCGCACCCACAGACCAACGGCCAAGTAGAACGTGCCAATGGCATGATCTTACAAGGCCTAAAGCCCAGAATTTTCGACCAGTTGAACAAATCTGGGCGGAAATGGCTCCAAGAATTACCAGCGGTTGTGTGGAGCCTAAGGACCACCCCGAGCAGAGCCACTGGGTTCACCCCGTTTTTCCTAGTCCAGGGCGCGGAGGCCGTCCTCCCCACGGACTTGGAATACAGTTCGCCCAGGGTTCGAGGCTATGACGAGGATGCCAGCCAGCGAGCCCGCGAGGACTCGTTGGACCAGCTGGACGAAGCACGCCTCGTGGCCCCGATGCATTCCGCGAGGTACCGGCGAGCCCCTCGGGCGCTATCAAGCACGCAAGATACGCCGGCGGGATTTCAGCGAAGGGGATCTGGTCCTAAGGCTACGCCAAGACAACCGAGGGCGCCACAAGCTGTCGCCCCCATGGGAGGGACCCTATGTCGTGGTGAAGGTACTCAAGCCCGGCACGTACAAGCTTGCCAACGAGGACGGTGAAGAACTCACCAACACTTGGAACATCCAACAGCTACGTCGTTTCTACCCCTAGCTAGGATTCCCAAGCATTTTTTCTATTGTAAAAATCACACGGCCAACGCCCCAGTTGGTGGCAACTATGTAAACATCTCAAGTTTAATAGAAAGGGCAACTCGGCTTTCCCCTGAAACCCAAGTTACCCTCGGGGGCTCTTGCGGGGGCATCCTCCCCCCCCCCCCCCCCCCCAAAATGGTCCTATTTTTCGCGCAAAAATAAAAACAACTCACACGCGCTAAGTTTGTTTTCTACTTCGACTACGAGCAACGATTCGAACAGGGCGCAGGCGGCCTAACGGAAGGAGCGTGCGAGCCAGAGATAGCCTACGCCGCGTGGATATGGCCCTTCTCTCTCGCCTCCAACCCAGTAGGCCCCCTGCGAAAATCGAACTCCCCTAACCAGAATCTACTCAGGAAGAAGGAGAAACAAAAAGCGTGATAAACAAATGACTTCATTACAGCAAATGTTTATGAAACAACTTGTTCATTTACAAAAGGCCACGAGGCCGCAGTACCGATACACATCAAAAACGGGCCTAGCGCCCAAGCGCTCGGGGCGGGAGGAGCGGCAGCGTCAGCGGCGTCCGGGAAGAGGAACTCCTCGAAGGCTTCGGCGAGCGACCGGGGCGGCGTCGGCGGCGAGCGCATCCACACGCTCCATGGCCACCTCGTCCTCGACGCCTTCGGGAACGATGTAGCCCTCCGCCAGCGCCTCGAAGTTAACCTCGTAGTGGGACCGCACCACTCCGAGGGCCTTCGGGACGCCCGCAGCGGGGCGCCGGCGCATCCGCTCGGTGACATGGCCACCAAGGGCACGCGGGCGGGCCGGCCGGGGGAGCCGTCGGCCTGTGCCTCGCCCTCCTCGACGGCGCGGCGAGTCTCGAGGGCCGCATCGCGCAGCTCCCGCAGCTTCTGCTCGGAGGAGTTGTAGGAAGCCTGCAGCGCCTCGGCCGCTCAGTCGCGTGCCCCAGGGCGGTGCGCAAGCCTGGAATCGCCAAGACAAGAAAGAAATCAGAAAGGAGGATGCGAACCCTCTAACAGAAAAACCAACAAGGCAAGAGTCGAACAACGGCTCACCTTCGACCTGCTTCCTCTCCATCTCGAGAGCGCGACGCTCGGCCTCGACCGCCCGGCTCGAGGCGCTTGAGGGCCTCACTCGCTCCGGAGGGCTATCTCCCGGTTTGCGCTCGCAATGCCGAGCACAATGAGCTCACCCTCGGCCTTGGAGAGCTTGGCGTCCCGATCCGCCAAGGACTTCGCGACACCTCGTGGGCGGCGCGCTCTGCTCCGGCGGCGCTCGGGCGTCGACGAGGGCGGCTCGCTCCTCGCCGGAGCCGCCCCTCGGCCCCTTGGCGGGCGGTGCTCTCTTGCGGGAGCCACTCCTCGGCGGTGACGAGGGCCGCGGCCTTGGCGTCGAGGGCGGCCTTCAAGTCGTCGGCCTCCTTGGCCCGCTGCTCCCGCCCGCGCGCGCGCTCCTCGGCCCCCGGCGGCCGCCGCTGCCCGCCCCCTCAGCGACGAGCGAAGCTCCCGGGTTTCGGCGCGGACGGTAGCCACCTCCCGCCTCCCGGTTAGCGGCCGGCGTCCGCGTCTTCTCCAAGTCCGAGCGCACGTGCCACGCCGCCTCATCACGGTCGATGAGGGGCTGCGCGCACCCGCTCGCGGCTCGAGCGGCGCGCCGTGTCTCGCCTCGAGCTCTCGGGGAGCTCGTCGGGCCGTGCCGGGGCCCGTACGCCCGGCCCGGTTGTCCGGGGGGACCCGAGAGCGTCGGCAAGCGCGTCGAAAGCGCTGCACCGCTCCCGGAGCTGGTGGACCTCGGCGTTCACCCGGTCGAAGGCATCGTACTTGTCGTGGGCGCGGCGCTCGAGCTCCTGGCACCCACACACCAAAGTCCGCAAGCGTTACGGCACGATAAAAAGCACACGAAGATGAGAAGAAGAAGAAACGAGCGACGACGCCCCTACCTGGAAGGCGCGCCATGCAGGGCCGCCATGAACCCGCAACGCCTCGTTCAGCGCGCGGTTGAGCGTGGCGCCGTGGCTTCGGAGCTCGTCCCGAGCTCTGCTCCACCCGGCGTCGCAAACGCCGGGGGATCGTCGATGGCCCCCTCCACACGGGCGGGGGTGGCCGGCGCGGGAGGACGAGGCCTCGGCACCGTGTCCTCCGTCCCCCGCCACCATGTGCCCCTCGTGCCGCCTCACGAGGGCCCCCCTCCCGGGGCTCCGGGGGAACGCGTGGGGAAGCTAGCCCACCGGTCCCACCCGGCGGCGGGGGAGTCGAAACCGGGACCTCCACCACCTCCCGCCGGGAACCGCCGGCGGGCACCCGCCCTTGTGCCACCTCCACCGCCGCCTCCACTCGCGCCTCCGTGGCCGCGGGTGCCGGATGCGGCGCCACGGCCACCACCTGCGGCCGCGCCTCCGCAACCATGGGCGCCGCGCGGCCGCGCCCGCCCCGCCTCCTCTCGCTCGCCGGCACCGCGGACCGCGCCTCCGCGGCGCCCGCCTCGCGGCCGCGCCTCCGCCACGACCGCCGCCGCGACCTCGCGCCCCCACGACGACCGCGCCGGTCGCTCCTCGGGGGACCGCCGGCCGCGCCGCGGCGGACCGGACCGTTGGCCGAGGCCTCGGGGCCCCGGCCACGCCTCGCGAGCTCTCGCCCGCCGCCGCCGTGCTTGCCCCCGTCCGTGACGCTCTCGACGAGCGCCGCCGGGTGGGGATGGACGCGTCCGTCCTCAGCACCTTGGCCGGTGCAAGGGGAGGCACGGTCGGCACCACCCTGCACAGGCACGAACAGAGGGTTAGAGCGCCTGGTCATCAGAAATCAAACCAAAGCAGAAGATCGAGCCCCTTACCTTGAGGAGGAAAAGGCACGCTTCCTTTTCCTCGAAGCCTCAGCGGATGAGGCCGGCGCGGCCGGCGCGCCCGCCGCCGCGCGTCTTCGACGGCGCCGCCGCACGCGCGGGTGCACCCGCCCCACGCACGGGCACGCCCGACGCCGCGCCTCCGAAGGGCGCCCCCCGCGCGCGCGGGCACGCTTGCCCCGTGCGCGGTGCGCTTGCCGGTGGCACCGCCCGACGACGCCGCCACTCGCACGGGCACGCTCGCCCCGCGCGCGAGGGCACGCTTGACGCACGCACGGGCGCGCGCCGCGCGCGCGCCCCCATGGCACGCGCCGGCGCCTCGGCGGCACGCGCCGCCCCCGATGTCGATTGCTCGGCGACGGGCGCCGGTGCGCCCGCCCCCGGCGACGGCTCCCACCTATCCGAGTGGCCTCCCCCTCGGCCTCTTCCTCTTCGTCATCCCCCGAGGACGAGGGCTCCTCGGTCCCACGGGAGGAGTGCCCCGGCTCTTCGCGCCGCCGGTACTCCGCGTTCCGGCGCTCACGGCGCTCGTTGCGCCGCCCGCTCCTGTTCCCGCTGCTACGCCGCCCGACCAAGCGCGCGGGAGTCGGGGGTGGGCGGAACGGACTTGGAGGCGGTGAAGCTCACCAGCTGCAAACACGAACACCAAGGACGCGTTAGGTGGCAAAAGCAACACAAAGAACTAAAACGAAATCAAGAACCACACTCACCAATGGGCCGGTGGGGAGCATCTCGAGGTCCCACGGGGACCAGTCGGACGCAGCGGCATCCGGGTGTCGACGGCGTTCCGCGCCCGGGTGAGCGCATACGCCCGCCCGAGCGGGGACGGGAGCATCCGCGACCGCGCCAGGTCGACGGGGTTGGCCGCCTCCGTCATCTCGAAGATGCAGAGTGGTTTCTCCATCAGCGGCACGATCCGCCGGTGATGGAGGAACGTGAGGACGCCCAACGCGTTCAGCCCTTGCGCTGACAGGCTCCTCAGGGCGCCCAGGACCGAGTCCTGCCGCCTCCGGTGCTGGGCCGTGGACACCCCGTAGCTCCACGAGCTGGGCTTCTCCTTGAACACCCGACCGGTGTAGGGGGGAGGCCGGGCTCGGCGTTGCGCAAATAAAACCATCCCCGCTCCCGGCCCGGCGTTGTTCGTCGTCATGGTGCGGGGGGATGTAGTCATTCTTGAATTTCCCCCGCGGGGCAAGCGACATCCCGCCGGCGCGCACCGCGCGGCGGGTCCTCGGCTTCCGTCGTGGGCTGCGTGAAGAGCTCCGCGCGGAAAAGGTGTACCCGCAGCTCCCAATTGGGCGGGATCCCCGCGGTACCCTTCGGACGCCCACGAACGTGGCCGCCCGCGAAATCGCTTTGGGCACGAAGTTGTGCAACTCCACTTTGTAGTAGTGGCACATCGCCCGCATAAAGCGGCTCGCCGGCGCGTTGAAGCCCCGCTCGTGGTAGCGGATAAAGGCGACCACGTAGCCCTCCGGCGGATTGGGTGCGCGGTCCGCCGCCGGCGGCACGATCCACTCCGCCGGGCGGCCATCCTCGTTCGCCGACACCGGCCGGCGGCAACCGGCTCGCCAAGGGCCAGCGGCGTCACCGTCGACCTCTCCCAGGCGTACGGCTCCGGGATCATGAGAGGGCCGAGGCGGCGCCATGAGGAAGGACGAAGGAAAGCAAGAGCGGATGACGAGAAACGGAGGAAGAGCTCTAATGGCGACACCGCGCGGTGGCAAGAGCGAGGCGAAGACGAAGGCGCAGGGGGGCGAAATGGTGAGGTGCTAAGGTAAAAAACCGCCGTCTCCCCATCCCCTCAGATTTATAAGCCGCGGGCGAGCTCTCCGGAGCGGATGTCCCGCGCGCATTAACCGGCGGGGAATCTTCCCCCTCACGCCGACGAGTGGGCCCCACCACGACTGCCGCGGCCACATCACCGCGGGCGAGCAATCATCGCGGCGAAGACTAGCGGAGACCGAGGCAAGCGGTCACATCCGCCTGCTACGCCGCCCACTACGCGCGCGCGCGCGCGGCCGCAACGCCTAAAAAGGCGCGCCCACGTTGCAGAGCCTCGGCCTCGACTGCAAGGCATTTAATGACCCGTTCCCTTGCCGAGCAAGGAGGACCCTCGAGCGGGGCGGACCCCTGACTCGAGACAAAAATGGCCCTCGAAGGGACATCGGCGTGAGAGGGTCGCCCAGGGCCTGCTTGAAGTAAAGCAGGCTCCGCGGGCACCCATGCCACGTAAAACCCTCGAGCGGTACGAGCCCTCGGCTCAAGACGATTTCAGCCCTCGAAGGGACATCGACGCGAGAAGGCCGCCCGGGACCTGCTTGAAGTAAAGCAGGCACCACGGGTGCCCATGCCGCGCAAAACCCTCGAGCGGCGCAAGCCCTCGGCTTAAGACGATTTCAGCCCTCGAAGGGACATCGACGTGAGAAGGTCGCCCGGGGCCTGCTTGAAGTAAAGCTGGCACCACGAGCACTCATGCCACGAAAAACCCTCGAGCGGCGCGAGCCCCCGACTCGAAACGATATCAACTCTCTAAAAAAGGAACACGTGCGTGAGAAGGTCGCCCGGCGCCCGCTAGAAGCAAAGCAGGCTCTGCGCGCACCCATGCCACGCAGTGCTACCAACCAGCGCCTCGAGGGCTGGCAAGCCCAGACCCCTCGATGGCCGCAAGCGCAAAAGACGGGGCCGCCCAGACGCCGTCCTGCACGGCCCTACTGATCAGGGGTTCGAAGCCTGACCCTCGACGGGTTCGAACAGGCGCCTCAGATCGCAGAGTCAGGGACGACGAGGGCACGCGCACTCGAGCCGTTCCTCGAGCCCGTCGGCTCGAGGGTGCCCCACATGTCGTGTTCGAGAGCCAGCGAGGGCAGCTAGCCGGGGGATCCCACCGAGGGAGAGCTTCCGCGCCCTCGGTCCCTATCGAACGGGACCGAGCCCCACCTAGCAAACCCATGCAAGCGCTTCCATGGACGTGTCTCGGACCACGCGGCCTACCCTTATCGAACGGGGCATGGGCGTCCACTCGAATCACCCACTAACAGCTCGAAGAGGAATCCGCAATTCGCGACCCGCTCGATGGGGGTTGCGGAAACCTCACCCTCCGTCCCGCGGAGGGACGGCGAGGGCGCGTTAAAAAACAAGTCGTAAAGCTCTACCCGATCGCCTCGAACGGGCCAAGGCTCGGGGGCTTAACGCACGGTTACACCTCCTCGACCTGCACCCGCCGGAGACAGCGCCAGCAGCGCGTACGCCGCCGAAGCCGGCTGAAACACTGCCGATGCCGGTTGAAACATGTGCCACGCCCTCTGACCAGTTCTCGCGGTTAACCCCTGCAGGACCACCCAAACTCCTGCAGGGCTTCGGGGGTTAGACCCGCGGGTCCGCTGACGCAGCCCCACGGAAAGCGTTCGCGAGATAAGGAGGGAAGAACGTTCTATCAGTAGATTCCAGCATCCGCGGGAGCCTCAATGGCAAACCCGGAGATGCTCGGGGGCTACTATCGGGGACAGCCCTAGGGGTCCCCTTAAACAACGGGGAAATCCTCACTTAAAACCCACAACAAGGCTAAAACACAAATTGTCTAACCATGCGGGGGAACGGCCCACGCCGCGGGGACTCCGACGGCCCATCGACGCGGCCCACTTAGGAGATCCCCTCGAACGAGGCTCCGCCTTGTTCGAGGATGCGTGCTCCCTTCGGGCGGGCTCCGCCCCGTTCGAGCGGCGGCACTTCCCTCGAGCGGGCTCGGCCTCGCTCGAGGGCTCGCTCCCCCTCGAGCAGGTTCCGCCTCGCTCGAGGGTACGCCCGACCTCGGCCGGGGTCCGCCACGCTCGAGGGCGCCCCTCACGCGTGCGCCGGCCCCCGTACACGGGCATTTAACGCCCGACGCCGACGGAGACGGCGCCATCATGCGCTCGGGGCTCTCGCCCGGTGCCGCCGCACCAACTCCCCGGGGAGGAGCCCATCCCCATCACCGTGGGGAGGAAGCGTGCGGCGCGGCCGGTGTCGGTCCCGTGACGCCGTGCGCCTGCTCCAGTACGGCTAACGCGCCAAGCCCTCGAAAGGGGGTCGGACGCGCCCTCGATTCACATTCTCGTGACCCTACAGGGTTAGGTGGAGGAGCTAGGCCGGTGGAACGCCATCCCCGCCACTGTAACAGCGCGGCAGACATCCCCGCGCGTGCAGGCGCACGCCGGACACTGTAGCAACCACTTCGGCACTGTGGAGCGCGTTGGGAAGGAACGCCATTCTACCTACTCCTGTACTCCGTACGGGCCGACGTCAGCACCTCCCTCGAGCCTATCAGAAGACTTCACCACCATCCGCCGCCCTTCTACCCTCGAACCGCCACTGTTCGGGTACAAGGTAGGCCATGATGGCCGGATCGCCGCAGGGCCGCCCATTCTACAGCGTAGCACGTCGAACTCCCCCACGTAGCTAGATAGCGCGGCGTGCATGTAATTCGCCTCCCCCTTGATCTATAAAAGGGAGGTGAACCCCCCAGCCGCAGGGGACAGACAGATTCATTCAGACCCGAACTCACAATATCTTCAGCCATTCCACCAGGGACTTGGAAGCCATGCTTCCTCTCCCGCCTTGCTTGTAGCAGCCCCACTACAGGCACCCCCGGTGCTGAGCAATATAGTGCCTTGAGCACACCACTGCTGGACGTACGGCCCCCTCGGTTGGAACCAGGATAAATCCCGTGTCTCTTATTGCTTAGCATCGACCATTGAGGGATAGACCTCGGCTCTATCTACTGGTTAGTGTCGGGACCATATTCCGCACCGACAACAAGATTCAGCAAAAGTCATTTACTATTTGAGATTCGTTTTTTCCGGCAGGCCCCTGGAAAGTTTTTCAGGTTCACAACTAAGCCCCTGGTTCACACAAAAGGCCCTGGAAAGAAAGAGGGGGAAGCAATTGGGTCCCTGGGCCATGGAGGCAGCGGCTCCGGCCAAAATCCGGCGGCTCCAGCGGTGGGGTCGGCCTGGGAAAGAAAGGAGGAGGGCTAGGGGCTCACCGGTGATCGGTTTGTGGCGGAAGTTGGGGTTGGGGCGGTTCCAGTGATGGCCTACAGCGGCGACGACCAGCGCCAGCCACTAGACCTCTTACTGCGGCGAGCTCCTGGCCCGGGCAAGGAACTGGGTAGCACGGTGTGCTCCACTAGCACAGGGGAAAGGGCTAATAACGTAACTTGGCTGCGGGACTGATCGGCGGTCTGCCAGGTAGGACGGTGACGGCGTGCATGTGGGAGGTCAGCGGGCGGCCTTTATACGTGGGCGCTTGGTTGAGGGGGACGCGGACAGACCGCTGGATACTACGACGTGCAACCGACGGCAAGTGCAGGTGTGGCACATGGCAGGAGGGAACGGCGTGCGTTCCTAGGAGTCAAACACGAAGGGGACTGACGGCTCTGGACTCGAGGTGGTGGGGCCGGGCCTGCACGGACGCCAAGGCGGCCACATGCGCCGAACACGGCACAGGGCGCCAGCGCGCGTGTGTGGCGTCCTGGAGCGCGGCCGGCTGCTTTCTAGCCGGTCAACCCTACTTTTACCGTGCGTTTCTCCAAAATGTTAAACTGTGCGACAAAAACGGTAGTTACAAAATTTGTACATGAGACGTCCCTCTACAACATTTGCAAAGGCTGTCCTATGTTTTTCTCAATGGTTTGAGCAGGAACGCTAAGCAAGTTCGGGTTTTGCAGAGCGCTGATGAATAGTGAAAACTGTAGTTGACCAAGCTTTTCACCTTTTTCCACTCAAAAGTTTAAATGCCATCCAACATTAAAGTTGTGTCCCTCGAAAAACTAGACAACTTTTATATTGGTAGAATTTGAAGTGTTTATGTGAAATTTGGAGAACGCGACAAAAGTTCCAGAAGGGCAAGGAGTGTCAAGGGGTTTGACTAGGGTTTTAGCTAGTGTTTGACCAAGCTTTGACCACAGAAGTGTGTTGACTTAATTAAGAGAGTCGTTAGCACTAACTAATGGTATTTAAAAACCTGTGGTGTTACAGCCTACCCCCCTTAAAAGAAATCTCATCTCGAGATTCGAAAATTAAAGACAAAGGTTCTTACTGTTTCGTGATTGAAGAAAACCCAGATACTTGGTGTTGAGGAAGTGCTCGGTCTCCCAAGTAGCTTCTTCTTCACTATAGTGACTCCATTGTATCTTGTACATCTTCACAGTATGTCTCCTAGTTTTTATTTCGTTTTGATCTAGCATTCTCAACGGATGCTCGACAAATGAAAAATCTGGCTCAATCCAAGCATTCGCTTCTATGATCACCTCTATCTCGGGTAGCTTCACACCTTTCTTCAATTGTGTCACATGAAACACATTGTGCACAGCTGAGAATCGATCTTGAAGTCGGACGCGATAAGCAACTGGTCCACCTACCTCGATGATCTCGTATGGGCCAATAAAACGTGGGGCTAATTCCCCTTTGACGCCGAATCTCTGTACGCCTTTGGTCGGTGAAACCTTGAGGTATACGTAATCACCCACTTCATAGTGTTGGGGTGGTGTCCCTTTGTCATGATAACTCTTTTGTCTCATTTGAGCTAACTTCAAGTTTTCTCTGACCACTTTTACCTTCTCTTCTGCGTTTTAACTAGCTTGATAACTATTGTTATAAGAGAATTCTGCCAAAGATAGACACTTGTCCCAACTCTTGTTGAAATGCATGATGCTAGCTCTCAACATGTCTTCCACAATTTGATTGACTCGCTCGATCTGACCATCGATATGAGGATGATAACTCGAACCACAAATCAATTTGGCTCCCAAAGATTCATGCAATTGTTCACAGAAATGAGCCACAAATTGAGTACCTCGATTAGAAATAATGGTCATGGGAATCCTGTACAGGTGCACAATTTGATCGACATAGAGTTCTGCATAATCTTGGACGGAGTAAGTGGTGTGCCCTACGATGAAATGAGCAGTCTTGGTCAATCGGTCCACTATAACCTGGATAGAATCCTCCTTTCTGGCGGTTGGGGGCGAACCCACAATAAAATCCATACTTATGTCATCCCACTTCCACAAAGGTATAGTCAATTGTTGAAGTACAGCAGATGATTTCAAATGGCTGGCTTTGACTCGATGACAAGTATCACACTCTACAACATATTTAGCTATGTCTACATTCAGGTTTGACCATCAAAAGTTTTTCCTCAAATCTTGATACATTTTGGTTCTTCCGGGATGAATAGAGAATTTGGAAAGATGAGCTTCATTGAAAATTTCCTTTCGAAGTTCCGGTCCAACAGGAACTACGAGACGTTGCTCAAACCACAACACAACCTTTGAATCCTTACGGAAAGAACTATATTTAGGGTCTTCTTTCGCTAATTTCTGCTTTATTAGCTGGCCGTGTTCATCATTGAGTTGAGCCAAAACAATTGTCATATAGATTGGACTCAGCAGAGATAGCATTCAGATTTCCTTGCTCCACAATTTCCAATCGGATCTTCCTCAAGTCTTCACACAAAGTCTCACTATACGACTCCATGGTTAAGCACTTGCAGTGAACCTTACGGCTAAGCGCATCTGCAACAACATTGGGTTTTCTCGAGATGACAATGTACTTCTAGATCATAGTCTTTTATCAATTCCAACCATCTTCTCTGTCTCATATTCAATTCTGATTGGGTGAAGATATACTTAAGACTCTTGTGATCCGTGAAGATATTACAGCGGTTTCCTATACAATAATGCCTCCAAATCTTGAGAGCATGAACAACCGCAGCTAACTCAAGATAGTGGGTCGGGTAATTCACTTCATAGGGTCGAAGCAATCGTGAGGCATAGGCACTGACTCGATTTTCTTGCATAAGAACACAATTGAGACCAGTAACCGAAGCATCACAAAAGACTTCAAACGGTTTAGAATTATCCGGCTGCACTAGCACTGGGGTTGTAGTCAGATGTTGCCTCAATGTCTAGAAAGCTTTTTCACAATCTTCACTCCACACAAACTTGACTCCCTTCTTTAATAGTTCAGTCATAGGTTTAGCAATCTTGGAAAAATCCGGAATGAAACAATGATAATAGCCTGCTAAATCCAGAAAACTACGGATTTGATGTACGGTCTTGGGTGGTTTCCAATCCATAACCTCTTGTACTTTGCTAGGATCCATAGATATGCCATCCTTGGAAATAGTGTGCCCCAATAATTTCACACCATCTAACCAAAATTCACATTTGGTGAACTTTACATAATGCTTGTGATCTTGCAAACGTTGCAAAACAATTCGGATATGTTCTGCATGTTCTTCTTTAGTCTTGGAATAGATTAAGATGTCATCAATGAATACCACTACAAATTTGTCTAGTTCCGTCATGAATATGGAATTCATGAGATACATGAAATAAGAAGGTGCATTGGTAAGACCAAAGGGCATCACCGGATACTCATAAAGACTGTATCGGGTGGAGAAAGCAATCTTGGGAATATCACATGGCCTGATCTTTATTTGATGGCACCCTGATCGAAGATCAATCTTGGAGAAAACTTTGGTTTCAGCCAACTGATCGAAAAGAACATCGATGCAGGGTAATTGATACTTGTTCTTGATTGTTACCGCATTGAGAAGTCGGTAATCCACACACAACCTTAAGCTACCACCTTTCTTCTTCACAAATACAGCTGGGCAACCCCAAGGTGAAGAACCTGGGCGAATATGACCCTTATCTAGCAACTCTTGAAGTTGGGTTTTCAATTTTGCCAATTCCTTTGGTGGCATGCGGTAAGGTCTTTTGGAGATAGGGGTTGTGCCAGGCTGAAGTTCGATGACAAACTCTACATCTCTGTCAGGTGGCATACCCTGCAATTCATCAGGAAAAAATCCGCAAACTCTCGAACCACTAGAATTTCTTCCAACTGAGAAGTGATGGCCACATGAGAATGAGGATTCACACCATCTTTGAAAGGTAGGTATAGAGTCGTGGCTCCAACAATCGGTGAACTAATCTCTATCATTCTGTCTAAAATATCTAGTACTACCTTATGCCGGTTCATCCAATCCATTCCTAGAATGAAATCAATGCCTTCTAATCCCAAAATGATAAGGTCCGTGTCAGTCATTCTGCTGCCTAATTCCAAGGGTACTCCCCTGGTCACCAACTCGAAAGAGATGTTACCTCTAGCTATTTTAATCGTAAAAGCATCATTGGTATTGCAAGAGTTCAGTCCTACTTTGCTCAGCGTCTTTCCATTCATGAAACTATGTGTTGCGCCAGAATAAAACAACACACAGATAGGTTTGCCTCGAATAGAGAATGTACCAATCATTACTGGTGCTCCTTCTAGAATATCACCCACAGAAGTGAAACTGAATCTTCCCTTCCTGGCTTGAGCAATCATCTTCTTGCCCTTGTTGCTGGATTTAGAAACTTGTCTCTTATTAGGTAGAGTTACCTGGTGCTGCCTGTTGGTCTGGCCCGGTTGCAGGCAGTCCTTAGCGGAGTGTCCTGGTTCACCAGACTTGAAACAATGATGCTCACTACTACCATTAGGACTAGGTACAAAAGGCTTGGGAGTCGGCTGTTGAGTGTTGGGAAAGTGATGATTTTCTTGAGTCCGATCCTGGGAGGACTTAGCCACTAACCTTCCCAATTGTGAAGCCTGCTGGAAGTCTGGGAAAGTCTTCCGTATAATGTGTATCTTGCAAAGCTGCGCATTATGGGGCATGGAGTTAACCTCTCTTCTCCCGTCGGCTTGGGCCCTCTTCATGGAATCTTCCCGTGAGATAGCTTTATTCACTAGCATGGGGTAGCTGTCAAATTTTACCAGAATCAGTCGTTCATACAATTTACTATTAAGACCTTCACAAAAAATCTCCATATTCTTCACCTTTGTATCCACATGATATCTTCCTATCGGGGACAGCCCTAGGTGCCCCTTAAACAACTGGGAAATCCCCACTTAAAACACGTCATAAAGCTAAAACACACCTCGCCTAACCATGCACGACACGGCCCACGCCGCGGAGGCCCCCAACGGCCCACCATGGCGGCCCATTCGAAGATCCCCTCGAGCAGGCTTCGCCTCGCTCGAGGGTACACGCCTCCCTCGGGTGGGCTCCGTCCCGCTCGAGGGGGTGCGCTTCCCTCGAGCAGGCTCCGCCTCGCTCGAGGGCCCGCTCCCCCCTCGCGCGGGGGCTCCGCCCTCGCTCGGGGGACCGCTCCGCCCTCGAACGGGGTCCGCCTCGCTCGAGGGCGCCCGCGCGCGTACGCCCGCACCCGTGCACGGGCACACCGCCCGACAACGGCAGGGCGGCGCCATCATGCGAGCGGGGCTCGCGCCCGTGCACCGCCGCACCAACTCCCCGGGAGGGATCCCATCCCCGCCACCGTGGGAGGAAGCGTGCGGCGTGGCCGGCGCCAGTCCCGTGACGCCGCGCCGCCTACTCCGGTATGGCTAACGCGCCGAGCCCTCGAAGGGGGGCCGGCCGCACCCTCGACTCGCTTTCTTGTGATCTTGCAGAGTTAGGTGGAGGCGCTAGGCCAGTGGGACGCCATCCCTGCCACTGTTAATGGCATGGCTGGCGCCCCCGCGCGTACGAACCACACACCGAGCGCTGTGGCAACGGCTCCAGCACAGTGGAGCGTGCGGGAACGGGACGCCGCCTTGCCTGCCACTGTGCCTCGTACGGACCGACGTCAGCGACTCCCTCGAGCCCATCTAAAGGCATCACAGCCATCCGCTGCCCTTCTACCCTCGAAGCCGCTACTGTTCGGGTACAAGATAAGCCATGATGGCCGGATCGCTGCAAGGATCGTCCGGACGGCCGCCCACTCTACAGCATAGCACACCACGCCCCTTCACGTAGCTAAATAGCGCGGTGCGCATGTGATTCGCTCTGTCCTTGATCTATAAAAGGAGGACGAACCCCCCTGCCGCAGGGACGGACGGACGAACAGACACAGAGTCACACAACGCAACGTAACACAACATCTTCCGCCACTACACCAGGGACTTGGAAGCCACGCTTCCTCTCCCGCCTTGCTTGTAGCAGCCCCACTACAGGCACCCCCGGTGCAGAGCAATATAGTGCCTTGAGCACACCACTGCTGGACGTACGGCCCCCTCGGCCGGAACCAGGATAAACTCTGTGTCTCTCATTGCTTAGCATCGACCATTGAGGGATAGACCTCGGCGCTTATTACTGGTTAGTGTCGGGACCACATTCCGCACCAACACTTCCATACTGGCAAGGGTTATTAAACTTCTGCGCGTATTGGTACATCGTGTGTGACCCTTGCTTGAGAGCCAATAACTCTCTCATTTTCCTATCGGTAAGTGCCTTAGGAATGTGATGGTCTCTAAAAGCCTTTTTGAATTCTCCCCAAGTGATTTCATACTCCGGCTGTTGCATGGATTTGTAGTGTTCCCACCACATTAAAGCAGCACCACGAAGCTGCAATGCCGCAAATTTATCCTTGGTCCTTCTGAACATGGCAAGGTAAACACCGCGAACATGCTTCAATGCTTCAAGGGTTCTTTCGTCCCCGTGAACTGTGGCGGATTCATATCTAGAATGTGCTTGTACTCGGTGACTTGACCTTGGGCATCAATCCGATTCCCATTGGGTTGCTTCTGCTGTTGCATGTGTAGAAGGATCTGGAGCAGCATCTTGTTTTGAGTAGCCACTGATGTCGGGTCCGGTGGTGGCGGCGGCTGGTTGCGGCCACTAGAATCACCGAAACCATTCGAAGTGCTGCGTGTCATGCCCATCATCTGAAAAATTTGAGTTTTCATTAGTCACCATTCGTAAGCTTGTTCAACAAGTAGGACATGTCCAACGAAAACTCAAATTGACCAAATAGTCAGACTCGAGATAGTTGCACTGCATCGAATTGACAAATTCCAGAATTCCAAACCCAAAGTTCCCAAAATGTTCATAATTTTTTCGGCAACTCGGCAGGTTCATTAGACCAAACTTGGTAGTCAAGGGTTAAGCTAGATGAGTTAGGAACAAAGTGCAAAGGTGTAAAACTTGAAGTGACGTGTTCCTGAAAGACGGTAAGATCTAGGTTTACTATCTGAGCATAGCTCCAGATTTGGAAACCTATGATCAGGAAAAGATTCTCAGCAAAGATTTGGATAGATATGGAGCACTTGGGCATAGATCACCTACACAAAAATTCTGCAGAAAGGTCTGAGAAAAGGTCACGACCACAGGGTCAACTAGCTGGTCCAACAGGTTTAAAGGTTGTCCTTGTTATTATTATTATCCCTAATTAAGAAGAAGAACACTTGTAATTTTTATTTACTTACTCCACCTCGAGCTCGAGCAGCAGTGAAGACGAGGGAGATCGCCGCAAGAACAAGAAGTCGTCCGAGAACCTGAGCGGGCTGAGCTGCTTCGCGAGAGATGGATTCTGCACCATGGCACTGAGCTCCGGCAGCAAGAAGAGCACACAGAGCGACTCGGACTCTGAGTCCGACGACGAGGTGCGTGATGAACTTCCCTTCTTGCGCCAGGAGAATGAGAGGCTTGGCTCTTTGCTTGATAACCGTGATGACATGCTTAGAGAGGCCAAGAAAATGAGGAAAGAGCTTAGGGCTTCACTCGAGGATGCTAGGACTAGAGTGGCCGAGCTAGAGACACGGGTGCTTGATAGCAAGCTTGAGATTGATTCACTTAAGGCTAGCCCCGTTGTTTCGATGAGAATGATTGTGCCGATTGCTCCATATTCCTTGCTGATCTTGCTTTGTTTAAGGAGAAGCATGCCTCCAAGTGTGAGGAACTAGATGTGCTTAGGGTTGAAGTGGCTGAGCTTAAGTCTAGACCTGCTTTGCTAGGTGCTTGCACTTCTTGCCCTGTTTTGCATGATAAGATTGATGAGATGCATGCTTACACTAGTTCGCTCGAGGCTAAATTGAAGGAACCCATGCCTACATCTTGCTCTACCTGTGAAATGCGTGCATTGAAAAATTTGGAGCTTGCACATTATGTTGATCGTTTGCAGGATGAGAATGATGACTTGAGGAAGTTGATGGGTTGGTTGTCGGTCATGAGCCTCGGTTGAGGATGATGATCGAGGCCTTTAAGAGGCAAGATGGTGAGCGGATTGGGGCAAACAAGGTTGGTGAAGGAAGTGGAGAGAATATCCGGAGCCACCAAAAACTCACCACAAAAATGATTTCCCTCCAAAACCTAACCATCTAAGGAACCGACTAGACACAACCCCGCCTCCACCCGTGTTTCCTACACCCACAAATGACCTACAAAAGCCTATCAAGTTTGTGAGCACTTCGGGGAAAGTGTTCTTTGGGAAGGAGAGTGAGAAGGCTAATATTGAGAAACCGGTGGAGGGTTTGAGTGGAGAGAAACCAAGTGAGCAGCCACATCCCAAGCCAAAGCCTAAGCTTGTGAGGTTCCATTGTGGCTATTGTGGGAGAGATGGCCATAAGGAGGAGTTTTGCTTCAAGAGGAAGCGAGAGGAGAGAATGGAGAAGGAGTGGGCTAACAAGGACAAGTACCATCCTTCCGATGGTGTACTTGAGCCTCGTATGCAGATGCCCAGGGGCAAGGCGATTGTGAGGACGAGTTCGGGCTTGGGGAGAGAAGAAGGCTCGCAGTGGTGCTCGTTTGCCCGAGTCACACCGGTCGGACCGGTGTGGGGCACCCGTCGACCGGTGGTGCGGGCCCGGACGGACGCTTGTTCGGGTTTCGAGCTCTTACGGTGTGTGAGGGTTGTTTCCGGAGGTCGTGGTTCGGTGGTTGGGCCGGGAAAGGGTACGGTGGTCGGTTGCTAGGCGTTGTCCTCCTCGTGCTCAATACGGGGATTGGAGGAGTCGTGGCTTTGAGTTTGAGAGGAAGGACGTTCCACGGGCTTTCTTGCGTGGATTTGGTCCTCCTCCGGGCGGAGAGGGGTGGTTCCCTCGGGGGTGGTTACCGTGGTGGTGTTCGTGGAGGTAGTTTTGGTAGGAGAGATGCTTTGGTTGGTGCTAACCCCACTTTCGAGCAAATGGCTCGGACCGGTTTTCCTCCTTTGGTACTAACCCTGGTCTTCGAGTCGTTTGTTCGCTCACGTGCTTATTTTTGAATTTCAGGTGGGAGACTTGAAGAACATTTGGTTGATTAACTCCGGTTGCTCGAGGCATATGACCGGAGACAGGGGGTGGTTCTCAAGTCTCGTCCTGGTGGTGACGAAGAGGTACAACACCTTTGGGGACAATGGGTGTGGGCGTGTGCTTTCAGAAAGTGAGATCAAAGTGAGTGACAAGATCACTCTGAGGCGTGTTGCTCTTGTCATGACTTGAGGTGTTGTTTCGGCCTGGTGGTTCTCGGATTGTTGACTCTCGAGGGGACCTTGTTTGTATGGTCGTTCCCGAGGGTCAGGTGTTCCGTGCTGATTTTTCTCAGTCTTCGGGTGTGGACTGTTGTTTCTGGGCTGGTTCTTCGAGAGAGTTGTGGAAGTGGCATAGGAAGTTGGGTCACTTGAGCTTTGACCTTTTGTCACGCTTGAGTAAACTCAATTTGGTCCGAGGATTGCCACGGTTGAGGCTTGAGAAAGAGTTGGTTTGTGCGCCGTGTAGGCATGCCAAGATGGTAGCCTCTTCTCATCCGCCTCTCACCGATGTGATGACTGAGCGTCCATGCGAGCTGCTCCATATGGACCTTGTTGGCCCAGCTCGTGTGCGACCTACGGGTGGGAAGTGGTATGTCCTTGTTGTGGTGGACGACTATTCTCGGTATGCTTGGGTGTTCTTTCTGGAGGATAAGGGGAGACGTTTGGTTTTGTTCGAGATCTAGTCTTGAGGTTGAGGAACGAGAGGCACGGAGATGCCATACGAGCTATCCACAGTGATAATGGCTCAGAATTCAGGAACTCTCGTTTTGAAACCTTTTGCCATGACTTGGGTCTTGAGCACCAGTTTTCGAGTCCGTATACGCCACCCCAAAATGGTGTTGTGGAAAGGAAGAACAGGACCTTGTGCGAGATGGCTCGGACGATGCTTGATGAGCATAAGACTCCGAGGAGGTATTGGGCTGAGGCGGTGAACACCGCATGCTATGTGTCGAACGAGATATACCTCGAGTGCATAAGAAGAAGACATGCTATGAGTTGATGCATGGTCGCACACCCAAGGTGAGTCACTTCCATGTCTTTGGTTGCAAGTCTTTCATTCTCGAAGAAAGGCGAGGAAGTTGGATAAGTTTGAGGCTAGGTCTCGTCGATGGCATTTTCTTTGGTTATGCATCTCATTCTAGAGCATATCGTCTCGCTCAATCTTGAAACTAACCAAATCGTGGAGACTTGCGAGGTAACCTTCGACGAGACAGAGCCACGTAGTCGGCCTTGTCTTTGAGTGTGCAGGTGATGATGAGCTTGGCGAGGAGATCTTTCGGGGAGGAGGAGCATGAACATGGTGATGATGAAGATGGTGGTGTGGTGCCCCCGCTGAACATGTATCCACTACTTCGACTACGATGATGGACGGACCCTCTGCTACACCTACGACGACAAATCAAGAACGAGGAGAAGCTGATGTTGAGGGGGGAGGTAGCTTCGAGGCGAGAACCTCCCCGGCGAATTCAAGTGGATCACCCAGATTCGAGGATCATCGGCGACATGAATGAACGCACTACACGGTCGAGGGTTCGAAACAATTCCCATTTTGCTCATGCTGCATTTGTTGCTTCTTTCGAGCCCAGAGACATTGGACACGCACTATCTGATCACAATTGGGTTAACTCGATGCATGAGGAGTTGGAGAACTTTGAGAGGAATCAAGTGTGGGAGTTGGTTGACCCTCCCCCAGGGTGTAAGCCGATTGGTACGAAGTGGGTGTGGAAAAACAAAGAGGGCGAGAAAAGTGAGGTTGTGAGGAACAATTCAAGACTTGTTGCCCAGGGGTTCAGTCAGAAGGAGGGGATCGACTACGAGGAGACCTTTGCTCCCGTAGCCTGTTTGGAGGCGATTAGGATCCTTCTAGCCTTTTCTGTGGCTAAAGGGTTCAAGTTGCACCAAATGGATGTGAAGAGTGCTTTTCTGAATGGAGTGTTGGAGGAAGAAGTGTATGTGAGACAGCCTCCGGGGTTTGAGAGTGAGAAGTACCCCCACCGGGTGTACAAGTTGAGGAAGGCGCCGTATGGGTTGAAGCGGGCGCCTAGAGCTTGGTATGGCGAGGTTGAGGGGGTTCTTGTTTGAGAGAGGCTTCGAGATGGGGAAGGTCGATCGAGACCTTGTTTTTGCCGAGAGCAGGGCGAGAGATATTCGATTGTGCGGGTGTACGTGGATGATATTGTCTTTGGTGGCTCGTCTAACTCTCTTGTTGCAAGGTTTGCGAGATGATATGAGCGGGGAGTTTGAGATGAGCATGATGGGTGAGTTGCGGTTCTTCCTCGGGCTAAAATCAAGCAATCAAAGGAAGGAACGTTTGTGCACCGGTGCAAAGTACACCAAGGACATTGTGCGGAAGTTCAAGATGGAGGACTCCAAGGCTATGACGACGCCGATGAGTACGACTACGGCTCTTGATGCGGACGAGGAAGGTGAACACGTGGACCGAGAAGGAGTACCGGAGCATGATCGGGTCACTCCTCTACTTGACGGCGACGAGGCCGGACATACGGTTCTCGGTGTGTCCGTGCGCTCGTTTTCAAGCGTCTCCGAGGACTTCGCATCGACAAGCGTGAAGCGAATTTTCGGGTACTTGCGTCACACTCCCGACTTCGGCCTTTGGTACTCCGCGTCCTCTTCTTTGGCGCTTCATGGTTTTTCGTACGCGGATTTTGCCGGGTGTCGGTTGGATAGGAAGTCCACTTCGGGACTTGCCGCTTTTTGGGTACTTCTTTGGTGTCTTGGTCTTCCCGCAAGCGGTCGAGTGTAGCTCAATCCACGACCGAGGCCGAGTATGTTGCCGCCGCTAGTTGTTGCTCTCGCCTCCTTTGGATCACATACACCATGAGTGACTTTGGTGAGGAGTATACCCATGTCCCACTTCAATGTGATAGCACCAGTGCCATAAGCGTTGCAAAGAACACAGTGCTCCATTCCAAAACCAAGCACATAGAAGTGAGGTACCACTTTCTGAGAGACAACGTTGAGAAAGGAAAGATAGCTTTGATCCATGTACCCACACATGACCAACTAGCCGATATTTTCACCAAACCCCTAGATCAAGCAACTTTCACTCGTTTGCGGGGGGAACTTGGTCTGTGTTTGATTTCTTGAGTTGGGTGTGTGGGAGCTTTCTTTTGCCGGTGGTGTCGAGCCCGTTTTGCCTCCCCTCGAGGAGCCGGTTTGTAGCATATGTATAGCTTTCCTTTGTGCATTCCTTGCATTTGGCATGGCATATGTAACATGATGTATAGGCATCCTTGTATCTTAGATTGCATGCATTTTGTATCATATGCGTTGGTTAGGAAAAGCTTCTCTCATATACATTGTTCACCATGGAATGAGATATATGTCTTTGTGAGCTTGTTTGGTATGCTATGTTTAGTTTGGCTTAGCTCTTGATGATCTTGATGAATAATCCATGGTTGATGGCTATGCTTTTGAAAATGTCATGTGTATGCTCTCTCATGTGTAAATGCCTTTACATGCTCTTGACATGTTTTTGTGGCCTTGCTATGCTTAATTTGTGTTTGGACAGCTAGCTTATTGATCATATGGGGCCAAAGGCTCATTTGCCATCATGAATGTTTAGCCCTCTTGTTCTATCTTGTTGAGGGGCATAAGTTCCTTTCTGTCGCAAAGACATTTCATGTACCATTTACAAATCTGAAAATGAAATGAAAAATGCTTGGAAATGTGCTGCCATGTCATATGTGCTGAATTTAATTTGCTTTGGGTGCTAAACCGTTGCATGATGCCTACCAATGAGAAGTCTCATACATAGAAGTAGGCACATGGCTCGGTGGCTTTGACATGACATGAGGTGCTTGTGGGTGTTTGTGATGGTCTTATGATTAGAATGGATGTCCTAGCATGAAGTTTGTGTGGCTTTGCCATTTTGATATGCTTTGATCATGTTTAGGACTTTGCTCATGAGAGGCAAGTTTTTCGCAAAATTGCCAAAATCCATCTTAGCTTCGTCCAATGGTTGTGAAACTTGGTGATCACGTAGTTGAGATCGATACGAAGCCGTAGAGTATCTAACTTGCTCATTTGGACATGGGTAGCATTCTTTGTTGAATTTTGTCTATTTGAGAAGCTCTAGGTTGAAAGTTTTGCATTTTTGGCTTGATTCATGCATTTCCAACAAGGGGGAGAAGTTTGAGCTTGAAATGGCTTACCAGACGCATTTAGAAGGTTTTCAGGTGGTTTTGAGCCATTTCTGGGCTCTGTTGTGCACCGGTCTGACCGGTTAGGGTCACCGGTCTGACCGGTGTGAGTGCTGGTTCTGTTCACATGTTGCACACCGGTCTGACCGGTGGTGTTGACCGGTCTGACCGGTCAGGGCGAAGTTGTTCCAGCTGCCCTGTTTCAAGTGGTGTCTTGCATGCATTCGTCCAGGGGGAGGTGCATTGGTTCAGGGGGAGCTTGCATGTGTGCAGGGGGAGCTCTTTGTGGTTTTTCAAGCTTTGCTTTGGTGGTTTGCGCTCTTTGCTTGAGCCTTGTTTTTGTCTCGGATGTGTCGAGCCGTTGCCCTTGTCTAAGGGGTCCGAGACGTGTCTTCTTCAAGTGATCTTGCTCTTTGCCTTTGTTTGGCTTTCAATCGCTTGTTGGAGTTTCTTTTTGTTCGTTTCTTTTCTTTTTCTTTTCTCTCTTGTTACTTTCATGTGGGTGTTGTCAATGCACTCATCAAGGGGGAGATTGAGGACCATGTGTTGAGGACCATGTGTGGTTCGAGGACCGGTGGATGGTCGCTTCCTTGTGTGATGAGTGATTGACAACGTTGTGTGGACTGATTCTTGGCTAAGTATTGCAGGTGCAGGTTGCGGCTTGACTCGTGTTGGTGCGAGGTGAAGAACAAGCGCGAAAGGTCGTCGCGGTAAGGCCTCCGGGTGTGGAGAAGACAAGTAGGCTTTGTTCGAGGGACCCGGTGGCCGGCGGGGTCAAGTGCGGGCCGCATGGTGGCATGAACAAGAAGATGAAGTCGTGGACGGTTTCTTGGTTGAGCCTCAAAACCAAGGTCGAGCCGGGACTACGTGGGAGCCAAGTCATGAGTGGAGATTGGCGGAGGCTACACCGAGTTCGCGGGGTTTCCGGTGGTTCACCGAAAACCACCGGGTTCCTTGGTTGATCCACAAAGCCAAGACCGGAGAACCGAAGACGGAGGTGCGGTAGCACCGCACCGGCCCGACCGGTGGGTCCGACCGGCCTCGACCGGTGGGGACCGGTCCGGCCGGTGAGGAGCACCGGTCCGACCGGTGTGCGACGACGCGCGGTTCGGAATCTTCGAAGCGGAGGACACGCGTCGGGATCGCATGGCTTGCGTCGAGGCTACGCAGGTGCGGTCGCGGGCATCCGTCCGATGGTGAAGACCTCAAGAATTCCAAATCCGCCCTTGAGGGGCTTGTATCCCTAGTTAGTAGAGAGGGGCATTTTAGACATTCGGTTGCCGCCTATATAACCCAAGAGGTGAGAGGTTGGCAGCCAACTCTTGGAACCCTAGCTCATTAGTTTTCCTATTTTCCACCTATTTTCTCTAGGTTTTCCTTAGGACTAGCAAGAGAGCTTCACGGAGAGATCTTTTAGAGAGGGATGGATGATCGGGCGGCTTGCTAGACCTTGTACGAACCTTTCTTTCATGTATAGATGATTCGGCGTGGTTCCTCAAGGTGTGGATGTGTTTTCCCCGGTTGTTCTTGGTGGTGATTTTCGGAGCCCTCTCTTCGTGATTTCTTTGGGGTGTTTTCGGGGCTTTTCTCTTGGGGATTTGATGGGGGAAATTTGTGGGAACCCTTTGTGGTTCTTTGGGCTGTGATTCCCCTCCCAAATCCGTGAGTAAAAGTGCTCGATTTTGGGGTTTTCTTGAGTTCTTGGGTTGGAAGTGCTTTCGGCGGGATTTCTTCGATTCCTCCTTTTTGGACGAGATTTGGTGGGATTAAACTTGGCTATGGACTCCTCATGAGGTGTTCCGATATCCCCAAAGTCTTGTTCAAGTCCGTGGAGCGATTCGGGAGATCGAGATTTGGATTTGGGGGAGTTGACCGCGGGTGCTCGTTCATCCCAAGTCGCCTGTGCCACACCGGTCTGACCGGTGCTCTTGACCGGTCTGACCGGTGCAAGCCCTTGTGGGATTTTGCTCGGGTGAACGTCTTGGTGAGTTCTTTGTTGTCCCGTGGTGCTGCTGTTTCGAGTTTGGGTCCGTTTGGTGGTCGGTTGGCCTGTTTGGTGTCTTAGGGGCTTTCAGGCTGCCATCGGTCTGACCGGTGTGTCTCACCGGTCTGACCGGTGTAGAGCCACTTAGTGGAAGTTGCTCAGGTTCACCTGCAGGGACCGGTCCGACCGGCCGCTTGCTCACCGGTCCGACCGGTGTGGGTCTCGTAGACTCGAGGCTTGGTTTTTCCGCTGCGTTTCTCGGGTCGGAAGGTGGTGTGTTGGTTCCTAGGTCCAGTGGCACTCCAGTGGCTACGTGGGCTTGACCAACCTTGGTAGTGAGTCGGAGACGTGTGTTGGAAGCCGAGTTCGTCTTGTTGGAGTTTTGATCTCCTTCGAGAAGAATTTTTATCGGCTCCCATTCACTCCCCCCCCCTCTCTGGTTCGCCGTATCGGTCCTTCAAGTGGTATCAGAGCCGGTTCGGGTCTTTATTGACTCTAACCAGTCTAAGATCCAAGGATGGCGTACTCAGGAACGGGGGTTCGGGTCCTCCACACTTCGATGGCAAGAACTACCGATGTGGAGCAAGCGGATGGGTGCGTTTCTCCGCGGAAAGGGTCCGATCCTTTGGGATGTCACGGTGGACACGGGCTATGTCCGGCCGGTTGATTTCCTCGCTCCGAGATCGAGGGGACGGCTTCGACGCCAACAATAAGGCGGTCGACTACTTGTTTCGTGCTTTGTGTCGGCCGAGTTCGATCGGGTGCACACCGAGCACTTGGCTTGTAGGATTTGGACGGTGTTGAAGGAGGCTCATGTTGGGAACGCCCGAGGTTCGAGCACGGTTGTATGCGACCTACCGGGAGAGAGTACGAGAACTTCACTCATCTCCCGGTGAGTCCATCGATGCCTTGTTTCAGAGGTTCACGGTGGTGGTGAACAACATGAGGGCCAATGTGGACGTGCTCCCGTACGATGATCATGATAGAGCGGTCAAGCTCTTACACTCTTTGGATCGTACGATATGGAGCGGAAAGTTCGAGGCCATAGTCGAGTCGGAGCGGTACGATACTCTGACGGTGAACGAGCCGTTCTCGAAGCTCAAGTCGGCTGAGGTGGATAGGGGCATGACTGCCAAGCTCGAGGGACCGACTGATTCCCATAGTCTTGCCCTCGTTGGTGGTTCCAAAGGAAAGACTAACTCTAACCCATCCACCAGGATGTTCTCGTTTTCCTCTTTGATGTCTATGCCAGATGAGGAGTTTGATGACCTTGGAGAGGACGAGCTGGCGTTGTTGACGAGGCGGTTCGAGAGGCTGCACGAGAACCGCGTGAACATGAGGAGGAACACGAGGACTTGCTTCCGGTGCGGCAAGCGGGACACTTCGTCGCCGACCGCCCCGGAGAAGGCCGAGAACAAGGACGGCTACAAGCACAAGCCAAGGAAGAACGACGACAAGTACCGTTCGAGGCGCGACCACAAGAGCAAGCACAAGAACAAGTACAAGGACGAGCGACGATCGAGGAAGAAGGAGGGCCGAGGCAAGGCCCGAGCGATGGTTGGAGCGAGCGACGTCGACTCCAGTTCCGCGTACTCCACCTCGAGCTCGAGCAGCTGCGACGACGAGGTAGATCGCCGCAAGAACAAGAGGTCGTCCAAGAACCTGAGCGGGCTGAGCTGCTTCGCGAGAGACGGCTTCTGCACCATGGCGTTGAGTTCCGGCAGCAAGAAGAGCACACAGAGCGACTCGGACTCTGAGTCCGACGACGAGGTGCGTGATGAGCTTCCCTTCTTGCGCCAGGAGAATGAGAGACTTGGCTCTTTGCTTGATAACCGTGATGACATGCTTAGAGAGGCCAAGAAAATGAGGAAAGAGCTTAGGGCTTCACTCGAGGATGCTAGGACTAGAGTGGTTGAGCTAGAAACACAGGTGCTTGATAGCAAGCTTGAGATTGATTCGCTTAAGGCTAGCCCTGTTGTTTCTGATGAGAATGATTGTGCTGATTGCTCTATTTTCCTTGCCGATCTTGCTTTGTTTAAGGAGAAGCATGCCTCCAAGTGTGAGGAACTAGATGTGCTTAGGGTTGAAGTGGCCGAGCTTAAGTCTAGACCTCGCTTTGCTAGGTGCTTGCACTTCTTGCCCCGTTTTGCATGCTAAGATTGATGAGATGCATGCTTACACTAGTTCGCCGGGAGGCTAAATTGAAGGAACCCATGCCTACATCTTGCTCTACCCGTGAAATGCATGCATTGAAAAATTTGGAGCTTGCACATTATGTTGATCGTTTGCGGGATGAGAATGATGATTTGAGGAAGTTGATGGGTTGGTTGTCCGGTCACGAGCCTCGTTGAGGATGATGATCGAGGCCTTTAAGAGGCAAGATGGTGAGGGGCTTGGGGCAAACAAGGTTGGTGAGGGAAGTGGAGAGAATATCCGGAGCCACCAAAAACCCACCACAAAAATGATTTCCCACCAAAACCTAACCATCTAAGGAACCGACTAGACACAACCCCAGCTCCACCCGTGTTTCCTACACCCACAAATGACCTACAAAAGCCTATCAAGTTTGTGAGCACTTCGGGGAAAGTGTTCTTTGGGAAGGAGAGTGAGAAGGCTAGTGGTGAGAAACCGGTGGAGGGTTTGAGTGGAGAGAAACCAAGTGAGCAGCCACATCCCAAGCCAAAGCCTAAGCTTGTGAGGTTCCATTGTGGCTATTGTGGGAGAGATGGCCATAAGGAGGAGTTTTGCTTCAAGAGGAAGCGAGAGGAGAGAATGGAGAAGGAGTGGGCTAACAAGGACAAGTACCACCCTTCCGATGGTGTACTTGAGCCTCGTATGCAGATGCCCGGGGGCAAGGCGATTGTGAGGACAGTTCGGGCTTGGGGAGAGAAGAAGGCTGCAGGTGGTGCTGTTGTCCCGGTGCCACACCGGTCCGACCGGTGTGGAGCACCGGTCGACCGGTGCGGGCACAGACGGACAGACAATTGTTCGGGTTTCGAGCTCGTGCGGGGTGCGAGGGTTGTTTCTGGTGGTCGTGGTTCTGGTGGTTGGGCTGGAAAGGGTGCAGGTGGTCAGTTTGCTAGGCGTTCTCCTCCTCGTGCTCAATACGGGGATTGGAGGAGTCGTGGCGTTGAGTTGGAGAGGAAGGACGTTCCACGGGCTTTCTTGCGTGGTTTTGGTCCTCCTCCGGGCGAGAGAGGGGTGGTTCCCTCGGGGTGGTTACCGTGGTGGTGTTCGTGGAGGTAGCTTTGGTAGGAGAGATGCTTTGGTTGGTGCTAACCCCACTTTCGAGCAAATGGCTCGGCACCGGTTTTCCTCCTTTGGTACTAACCCCGTGATCTCGAGTCGTTTGTTCGCTCACGTGCCTATTTTTGATTTTCGGGTGGGAGACTTGAAGAACATTTGGTTGATTGACTCCGGTTGTTCGAGGCATATGACCGGGAGAGGGGGGTGGTTCTCAAGTCTCGTCCGGTGGTGACGAAGAGGTACATCACTTTTGGGGACAATGGGCGTGGGCGTGTGCTTTCGAAGGTGAGATAAAAGTGAGTGACAAGATCACTCCGAGGCGTGTTGCTCTTGTTCAATCTCCGGGGTATAATTTGCTTTCGTGTCCAAGTTGTTGGATGAGGGCTTTGAGGTGTTGTTTCGGCTCGGTGGTTCTCGGATTGTGGACTCTCGAGGGGACCTTGTCCGTATGGTCGTTCCCGAGGGTCGGGTGTTTCGTGCTGATTTTTCTCGCCTTCGGGTGTGGAGCGTTGTTTCTTGGCCGGTTCTTCGAGTGAGTTGTGGAAGTGGCATAGGAAGTTGGGTCACTTGAGCTTTGACCTTTTGTCTCGCTTGAGTAAACTCAATTTGGTCCGAGGATTGCCACGGTTGAAGCTTGAGAAAGAGTTGGTTTGTGCTCCGTGTAGGCATGCCAAGATGGTGGCCTCTTCTCACCCGCCTCTCACCGATGTGATGACCGAGCGTCCATGCGAGCTGCTCCATATGGACCTTGTTGGCCCGGCTCGTGTGCGATCCGCGGGTGGGAAGTGGTATGTCCTTGTTGTGGTGGATGACTATTCTCGGTATGCGTGGGTGTTCTTTCCGGAGGATAAGGGGGAGACGTTTGGTTTTGTTCGAGATCTAGTCTTGAGGTTGAGGAACGAGAGGCACGGAGATGCCATACGAGCTATCCGCGCCGATAATGGCACGGAATTCGGGAACTCTCGTTTTGAAACCTTTTGCCATGACTTGGGTCTTGAGCACCGCTTTTCGAGTCCGTATACGCCTCCCCAAAATGGTGTTGTGGAAAGGAAGAACGAGACCTTGTGTGAGATGGCTCGGACGATGCTTGATGAGCATAGGACTCCGAGGAGGTATTGGGCCGAGGCGGTGAACACCGCGTGCTATGTGTCGAACGAGATATACCTCGAGTGCACAAGAAGAAGACATGCTATGAGTTGATGCATGGTCGCACACCCAAGGTGAGTCACTTCCATGTCTTTGGTTGCAAGTGTTTCATTCGAAGAAGGGCAGGAAGTTGGATAAGTTTGAGGCTAGGTCTGTCGATGGCATTTTCTTTGGTTATGCATCTCATTCTAGAGCATATCGTGTGCTCAATCTTGAAACTAACCAAATCGTGGAGACTTGCGAGGTAACCTTCGACGAGACAGAGCCACGTAGTCAGCTTGTCTTTGAGTGTGCAGGTGATGATGAGCTTGGCGAGGAGATCTTTCAGGAGGAAGAGCATGAACATGGTGATGATGAGGATGGTGGTGCGGTGCCCCCGGCTGAACATGTACCCACTACTTCGACGACGATGGTGGATGGACCCTCTGCTACACCTACGACGACAAATCAAGAACGAGGAGAAGCTGATGTTGAGGGGAAGGTAGCTTCGAGGCGAGAACCCTCCCCGGCGAGTTCAAGTGGATCACCCAGGCTTCGAGGATCATCGGCGACATGAGTGAACGCACTACACGGCCGAGGGTTCGAAACAATTCCCATTTTGCTCATGCTGCATTTGTTGCTTCTTTCGAGCCCAAAGACATTGGACACGCACTATCCGATCACAATTGGGTTAACTCGATGCATGAGGAGTTGGAGAACTTTGAGAGGAATCGGTGTGGGAGTTGGTTGACCCTCCCCCGGTGGTGTAAGCCGATTGGTACCAAGTGGGTGTGGAAAAACAAAGAGGGAGAGAAGGGTGAGGTTGTGAGGAACAAGTCGAGACTTGTTGCCCGGGGGTTCGGCCGAAGGAGGGGATCGACTACGAGGAGACCTTTGCTCCCGTAGCCCGTTTGGAGGCGATTAGGATCCTTCTAGCCTTTTCCGTGGCTAAAGGGTTCAAGTTGCACCAAATGGATGTGAAGAGTGCTTTTCCGAATGGTGTGCTTTGGAGGAAGAAGTGTATGTGAGGCGACCTCCGGGGTTTGAGAGTGAGAAGTACCCCCAGGGTGTACAAGTTGAGGAAGGCGCTCGTATGGGTTGAAGCAGCGCCTAGAGCTTGGTATGGCGGGTTGAGGGGGTTCTTGTTTGAGAGAGGTTTTGAGATGGGGAAGGTCGATCGACCTTGTTTTTGCAGAGGCAGGGGAGAGATATCCCGATTGTGCTGTGTACGTGGATGATATTGTCTTTGGTGGCTCGTCTAACTCTCTTGTTGCGAGGTTTGCGGATGATATGAGCAGGGAGTTCGAGATGAGCATGATGGGTGAGTTGCGTTCTTCCTCGGGCTACAAATCAAGCAATCAAAGGAAGGAACATTTGTGCACCTGTGCTAAGTACACCAAGGACATTGTGAGGAAGTTCAAGATGGAGGACTCCAAGGCTATGACGACGCCGATGAGTACGACTACGGCTCTTGATGCGGACGAGGAAGGTGAACACGTGGACCGAAGGAGTACCGAAGCATGATCGGGTCACTCCTCTACTTGACGGCGACGAGGCGGGACATACGCGTTCTCGGTGTGTCCGTGCGCTCGTTTTCAAGCGTCTCCGAGGACTTCGCATCGGCAAGCGTTGAAGAGAATTTTCGGTACTTGCGTCACACTCCCGACTTCGGCCTTTGGTACTCCGCGTCCTCTTCTTTGGCGCTTCATGGCTTTTCGTACGCGGATTTTGCCGGTGTCGGTTGGACAGAAGTCCACCTCCGGGACTTGCCGTTTTTGGGTTCTTCTTTGGTGTCTTGGTCTTCTCGTAAGCGGCCGAGTGTTGCTCAATCCACGACCGAAGCCGAATATGTTGCCGCTGCTAGTTGTTGCTCTCAGCTCCTTTGGATCACCTACACCATGAGTGACTTTGGTGAGGAGTATACCCATGTCCCACTTCAATGTGATAGCACCAGTGCCATAAGCGTTGCAAAGAACCCAGTGCTCCATTCCAAAACCAAGCACATAGAAGTGAGGTATCATTTCCTGAGAGACAACGTAGAGAAAGGAAAGATAGCCTTGATCCATGTACCCACACATGACCAACTAGCTGATATTTTCACCAAACCCCTAGATCAAGCAACTTTCACTCGTTTGCAGGGGGAACTTGGTGTGTGTTTGTTTTCCTGAGTTGGGTGTGTGGGAGCTTTCTTTTGCCGGTGGTGTCGAGCCCGTTTTGCCTCCCCTCGAGGAGCCGGTTTGTAGCATATGTATAGCTTTCCTTTGTGCATTTCTTGCATTTGGCATGGCATATGTAACATGATGTATAGGCATCCTTGTATCTTAGATTGCATGCATTTTGTATCATATGCATTGGTTAGGAAAAGCTTCTCTCATATACACTGTTCACCATGGAATGAGATATATGTCTTTGTGAGCTTGTTTGGTATGCTACGGTTAGTTTGGCTTAGCTCTTGATGATCTTGATGAATAATCCATGGTTGATAGCTATGCTTTTGAAAAATGTCACATGTATGCTCTCTCATGTGTAAATGCCTTTACATGCTCTTGACATGTTTTTGTGGCTTTGCTATGCTTAATTTGTGGTTGGATAGCTAGTTTATTGATCATATGGAGCCAAAGGCTCATTTGCCATCATGAATGTTTAGCCCTCTTGTCTTATCTTGTGGAGGAGCATAAGTTCCTTTTTGTCGCAAAGACATTTCATGTACCATTTACAAATCTGAAAATGAAATGAAAAATGCTTGGAAAAGATGCTCCCATGTCATATGTGCCTGAATTTAATTTGCTTTGGGTGCTAAACCGTTGCATGATGCCTACCAATGAGAAGTCTCATACATAGAAGTAGGCACATGGCTCGGTGGCTTTGACATGACATGAGGTGCTTGTGGGTGTTTGTGATGGTCTTATGATTAGAATGGCCGTCCTAGCATGAAGTTTGTGTGGCTTTGCCATTTTGATATGTTTTGATCATGTTTAGGACTTTGCTCATGAGAGGCAAGTTTTCGCAAAATTGCCAAAATCCATCTTAGCTTCGTCCAATGGTTGTGAAACTTGGTGATCATGTAGTTGAGATCGATACGAAGCCGTAGAGTATCTAACTTGCTCATTTGGACATGTGTAGCATTCTTTGTTGAATCTTGTATATTTGAGAAGCTCTAGGTTGAAAGTTTTGCATTTTTGGCTTGATTCATGCATTGCCAACAAGGGGGAGATGTTTGAGCTTGAAATGGCTTGTTGGACGCGTTTAAGAGGTTTTCAGTGGTTTTGAGCCATTTCGGGTTTCGTTGTACACCGGTCCGACCGGTGATGAGCACCGGTCCGACCGGTGTGAGTGCCGGTCCCGTACATATGTTAGGCACCGGTCCGACCGGTGGTGATGACCGGTCGACCGGTGTGAGCCGAAGTTGCGCAATTTAGCCTCGCCCGTTTCATGTGGTTTCTTGCATACATTCGTCCGGGGGGGAGTTGCATTGGTTCAGGGGGAGTTTGCATGTGTTCAAGGGGAGCTCTTTGAGAATTTTCGAGCTTTGTTTCGGTGGTTTGTGCTCTTTGCTTGAGCTTTGCTTTGTCTCGGATGTGTCGAGCCGTTGCCCTTGCCTAAGGGGTCCGAGACTTGTCTTCTTCAAGTGATCTTGCTCTTTGCCTTTGTTTGGCTTTCGATCGCTTGTTGGAGTTTCTTTTTGTTCGTTTCTTTTCTTTTTCTTTTCTCTCTTGTTACTTTCGTGTGGGTGTTGTCAATGCACTCATCAAGGGGGAGATTGAGGACCATGTGTGGTTCGAGGACCGGTGGATGGTCGCTTCCTTGTGTGATGAGTGATTGACAACGTTGTGTGGACCGATTCTTGGCTAAGTATTGCGGTGTGAAAAGTTGCGGCTTGACTCGTGTTGGTGCGTGTGAAGAACAAGCGCGAAAGGTCGTCGCCGTAAGGCCTCCAGGTGTGGAGAAGACAAGTAGGCTTTGTTCGAGGGACCCGGTGGCCGGGCGGGGTCAAGTGCGGGCCGCATGGTGGCATGAACAAGAAGATGAAGTCGTGGACGGTTTCTTGGTTGAGCCTCAAAACCAAGGTCGAGCCGGGACTACGTGGGAGCCAAGTCATGAGTGGAGATTGGCGGAGGCTACACCGAGTTCGCGGGGTTTCCGGTGGTTCACCAGAAAACCACTGGGTTCCTTGGTTGATCCACAAAGCCAAGACCGAGAACCGAAGACGGAGGTGCAGGGAGCACCGCACCGGTCCGACCGGTGGGTCCGACCCCGGGCCCCGACCGAAGGAGGAGCACCGGTCGGACCGGTGTGCGACGACGCGGTCCGGAATCTTCGAAGCGGAGGACACGCGTCGGGATCGCATGGCTTGCGTCGAGGCTACGCAGGTGCGGTCGCCGGCATCCGTCCGATGGTGAAGACATCAAGAATTCCAAATCCGCCCTTGAGGGGCTTGTATCCCTAGTTAGTAGAGAGGGGCATTTTAGACATTCGGTTGCCGCCTATATAACCCAAGAGGTGAGAGGTTGGCAGCCAACTCTTGGAACCCTAGCTCATTAGTTTTCCTATTTTCCACCTATTTTCTCTAGGTTTTCCTTAGGACTAGCAAGAGAGCTTCACGGAGAGATCTTGTAGAGAGGGATGGATGATCGGGCGGCTTGCTAGACCTTGTACGAACCTTTGTTTCATGTATAGATGATTCGGCGTGGTTCCTCAAGGTGTGGATGTGTTTTCCCTGGTTGTTCTTGGTGGTGATTTTCGGAGCCCTCTCTTCGTGATTTCTTTGGGGTGTTTTCGGGGCTTTTCTCTTGGGGATTTGATGGGGGAAATTTGTGGGAACCCTTTGTGGTTCTTTGGGCCGTGATTCCCCTCCCAAATCCGTGAGTAAAAGTGCTCGATTTTGGGGGTTTCTTGAGTTCTTGGGTTGGAAGTGCTTTCGGCGGGATTTCTTCGATTCCTCCTTTTTGGACGAGATTTGGTGGGATTAAACTTGGCTATGGACTCCTCATGAGGTGTTCCGATATCCCCAAAGTCTTGTTCAAGTCCGTGGAGCGATTCGGGAGATCGAGATTTGGATTTGGGGGAGTTGACCGCGGGTGCTGTTCATCCCAAGTCGCCTGTGCCACACCGGTCGGTACGGTGCTCTTGACCGGTCCGACCGGTGCAAGCCCTTGTGGGATTTTGCTCGGGTGAACGTCTTGGTGAGTTCTTTGTTGTCCCGTGGTGCTGCTGTTTCGAGTTTGGGTCCGTTTGGTGGTCGGTTGGCCCGTTTGGTGTCTTAGGGGCTTTCGGTGCCATCGGTCGACCGGTGTGTCTCACCGGTCTGACCGGTGTAGAGCCACTTAGTGGAAGTTGCTCAGGTTCACCTGCAGGGACCGGTCTGACCGGTGCTGCTCACCGGTCTGACCGGTGTGGGTCTGTAGACTCGAGGCTTGGTTTTTCCGCTGCGTTTCTCGGGTCGGAAGGTGGTGTGTTGGTTCCTAGGTCCAGTGGCACTCCAGTGGCTACGTGGGCTTGACCAACCTTGGTAGTGAGTCGGAGACGTGTGTTGGAAGCCGAGTTCGTCTTGTTGGAGTTTCGATCTCCTTCGAGAAGAATTTTTATCGGCTCCCATTCACTCCCCCCCCCTCTGCGGTTCGCCGTATCGGTCCTTCATGTGTGGTTCAAGGACCGGTGGATGGTCGCTTCCTTGTGTGATGAGTGATTGACAACGTTGTGTGGACCGATTCTTGGCTAAGTATTGCAGGTGCGAGGTTGCGGCTTGACCGGTGTTGGTGCGGGTGAAGAACAAGCGCGAAAGGTCGTTGCGGTGAGGCCTCCGGGTGTGGAGAAGACAAGTAGGCTTCGTTCGAGGGACCGGTGGCCGGCGGGGGTCAAGTGCGGGCCGCATGGTGGCATGAACAGCAAGATGAAGTCGTGAACGGTTTCTTGGTTGAGCCTCAAAACCAAGGTCGAGCGGGACTACGTGGGAGCCAAGTCATGAGTGGAGAATGGCCGAGGCTACACCGAGTTCGCGGGGTTTCCTGTGGTTCACCGAAAACCAGCGGGTTACTTGGTTGATCCACAAAGCCAAGACGAGAAGAACCGAAGACGGAGCCGCAAGAGGCGCTGGCACCGGCCTCGACCGGGTGGGGTCCGACCGGTCCGACCGGTGGGGACCGGTCCGACCGATGGGGAGCACCGGTCTTCTCGGTGTGCGACGACGGTCCGAGACTTCGAAGCGGGAGGACACGCGTTGGGATCGCATGGCTTGCGTCGAGGCTACGCAGGGTGCGGTCGCCGAGCATCCGTCCGATGGAGAAGACATCAAGAATTCCAAATCCGCCCTTAAGGGGCTTGTATCCCTAGTTAGTAGAGAAGGGTATTTTGGACATTCGGTTGCCTCTATATAACCCAAGAGGTGAGAGGATGGCAGCCAACTCTTGGAACCCTAGCTCATTAGTTTTCCTATTTTCCACCTATTTTCCTTAGGTTTTATCTAGGACTAGCAAGAGAGCTTCACGGAGAGATCTTGTAGAGAGGGATGGATGATCGGGCGGCTTGCTAGACCTTGTACGAACCCTTGTTTCATGTATAGATGATTCGACGTGGTTCCTCAAGATTTGGATGTGTTTTCCCCGGTTGTTCTTGGTGGTGATTTTCGGAGCCCTCTCTCGGTGATTTCTTTGGGTTGTTTTTGGGACTTTTCTCTTGAGGATTTGATGGGGGAAATTTGTGGGAACCCTTCGTGGTTCTTTGGGCCGTGATTCCCCTCCCAAATCCGTGAGTAAAAGTGCTCGATTTTGGGGTTTCTTGAGTTCTTGGGTTGGAAGTGCTTCCGGCGGGATTTCTTCGATTCCTCCTTTTTGGACGAGATTTGGTGGGATTAAACTTGGCTATGGACTCCTCATGAGGTGTTCCTGATATCCCCAAAGTCTTGTTCAAGTCCGTGGAGCGATTCGGTGAGAGATCGAGATTTGGATTTGGGGGAGTTGACCTACGGCAGGGCGTTCATCCCGAGCCGCCCGTGCTACACGGTCGACCGAGGTGCTCTTGACCGGTCTGACCGGTGCGAGCCCTTGTGGGTTTTTGCTCGGGTGAACGTCTTGGTGAGTTCGTTGTTGTCTCGTGTTGCTGCTGTTTCGAGTTTGGGTCCGTTTGGTGGTCGGTTGGCCTGTTTGGTGCCTTGGGGGCTTTCTGGCTGCCATCGGTCTGACCGGTGCGTCTCACCGGTCTGACCGGTGTAGAGCCACTTAGTGGAAGTTGCTCGCTCACCGGCGAGGGACCGGTCCGACCGGTGGTGCTCACCGATCCGACCGGTGTGGGTCCGTAGACTCGAGGTTTGGTCTTTCCGCCGCGTTTCTCGGGTCGGAAGGTGGTGTGTTGGTTCCCGGGTCCCGGTGGCACTCCGGGGGCTACGTGGGCTTGACCAACCTTGGTAGTGAGTCGGAGACGTGTGTTGGAAGCCGCGTTCGTCTTGTTGGAGTTTTCATCTCCTTCGAGAAGAATTTTTATCGGCTCCCATTCACCCCCCCCTCTCTCGGTTCGCCGTATCGGTCCTTCACACTGCCTAGTGGTAAAGCTGTGGTGAGAAGCGTTTCGGCATGGGGAGATGCGAGTTCCCTCAGCAGAGGGGTGTTTCTAGAGAGGGCGGTTAGATCGGCCTGGATAGTTGGTCAGACCGGCCTGGCTAGGCGGTTCAACCGCCCCGCTAGAATTTTGGGCGGAGTGGTTTTCGAGGTGGTGAGTCGAGTGGTTTCAGTTCTTGAGGTCAGTTTGCTAGCTGTGGTGCTAGTATTTGGTCTGGAGAGTCTGTAGGTGGTCAGTTTGCTAGGCGTTCTCCCCCTCTTGCTCAATACAGTGATGGGAGGAGTCGTAGCTTTGAGATGGAGAGGAGGGACGGTCCACGGTCTTCCTTTCGTGGTTTTGGTCCTCCTCCAGTTAGAGAAGGATGGCTCCCTCGTAGTGGTTTTCGTGGTGGTGTTCATGGAGGTAGCTTTGGTAGGAAAGATGTTTTGGATTGTGCTAACCCCACTTTTGAGCAATAGGCTCAGCACAGGTTTTACTCTTTTGGTACTAACCTGTTGATGGATAAAACTCGTATCCACCTACGATCCGCAAGTGTACGAACCTACACCTTTTTCACCACGGGATTCCCAAGGTTCTTGTCAATCCGCGGAGCAAGGGGATTACTAGCGCTTAACCAAGTACTAATCTAGTTGACTAAGGAAACATTTAAAGAGAGTATTAATCTAAAAGTAAAGACAATGTAACCTAAGTTAATCTAAGTTAAGTTGATCAAACAAATCTAGAGTTAAACTAGATGGTAAAGGATGAACACAAGAGAGTGAGTAAGAAAGATAAGTGTTCCCTCCCTAGGATCTAGGATAACATGGTATGCATCTAGCACACGAAAGCGGTAAACCAATCTACCGGGGGTTGTGACCACGGTTTCGCCCTTTCCTCCCTCCTGCATCGTCACTACGCGAAGGTATTCGTGACTAGACCTATGATGGACACGGTATGTTGATGGAATCTATGGGCGTAGCGGATATCATACGCCTGAAAAACACGGTGGCCTACCTTAATCATCAAAGCATCATCAACATGAAAACAATAGATTGAAACCACGAATCAAGTAGTGATCACATAGCATGTATCCATCTAATCCTAGGGATGAACAGAGACATTACTCCATCATGTTACACGGATTGAAGCACATAGGGGTGATGGAGACACCGGAGAACGTCGTCAATGAAGATGGCGGCGATGGAGCTTGGGAACACCCCTAGGCCAGCGGCTTGGAGTCCTCCTCTTACTTCCTTCTCTCCGCCGGCGTTGATCCTTGTGACGAGCTCATCTAACTCTCTCCCCCATCTTGCGGCGGCGGTTTTCTGGTGATTGGCGTCGGTAGGATGATTTGCTCGATGTGGCGGTACCGACGACTGGTGGAGGCAATAAATAGACGAACACCTGAGGGCAAGGGGGGGACCGAACCGACCCAGGAGTGGGCCGGGGCCGGTCGGCCCGAGCCGGCCGGCCGAGCCCATTTCGGCCCCCGGTGCCGCCCCCGGGTTCCTCCCCGAGTTGCTTCTCGCGTGATCCCTTATTTGTGTGCACTTGCATGTGGGCCTTGACGTCATTTCCTTCACGGTTAAAGCTTGAATCCTTGCTATGTGCTTCGCTCGTTTTTCTACGGTTGAGTCCCCGAAGACTTGCACGTTGACGCTTCAAGTCCTCGGGTCATTTGGAGTCATGTTCATCGCGTGTCTTGACTCTTGTCGGGCTTCATGATCTTCTTCCAAAGTGCTTGGTGATCTTATCCCGAAAGTCTCCTCATTAGCGTAGATTCCTGCGTAAACAACAAACTCCAAAATCGACATGCAAGTGTGAACTTGTTACATCATTAGTATGCCTAGTGGCGGGTTAGTTGCAAACCATAATCGAAACCAATGTACAACAAGTACTCTAGGTTGACGGAAATTCACCGTCAACATCTCCCCCATGCTTAAACCTTGCTCGTCCTCGAGTAAGTAATCCTTGCTTAAAAGGGAAATCAGTGTTGCCTTCCAACGCTGTCCCTGCACTTAGTCATTCATGACGAGACAAATTAATCTCTCTACAATTTATTTTTAAAGTTCAAGTTGTGACCGGCTTCTTTTTCATTATGGAGGATAGACTAACAATAAAGAACAAGCCACATTTAATAAACACGATGCTCTCAAACTTAAGTGAACTTCAAACCATTACCTTGTCACATGGAAGATTTTCAAAAAGATGCATATCCAACATATGTGAAAATCTCTTGCAAAAGCTCATGGAAACACTCATCTCATCAAGTCACTCAAGACTATACTAGATTATTTTCAACCTACTTTACTCATATGTGATAGTGGAAGGCTTATGTGGAGCTTGGAAGGTTAAAAACAATCCTAGTAAAACATACATCCGAAATATTTTCAAATTAAGAGAGAGATCTATTGGAATTATCGAGACTCGTCAAAAAGGCCATGGAAAATAAATGTTGGAAAGGGAGAAGGATGAAACACACACATTTAGATAAGTGGACATGTGCAAGTGGAAAATGGACGATCCCGAGGCACGAGTGAAGTCCTCGTTATCGGATTGCACATGGTTGGAAGATTTGTGTATGGATGTGTCATTAAGGCACTTGAGAACTTATGAAGCAAAAAGAACCGAGGAGAATCTTTATTTTTTTTCTTTATTTTATTTCCTTCTCATTTTTCTCTCTTTCTTTTTTTTCACTTTATTCTTCCTATTTTTCTTACTTTTCCTTTCTTCTTATCATATTTTTTTTCATTTTTCATTTTTAGTCTCTTTTTTTGCTCCTCAAAACTTTTTGCAACATAATACTTACATAGCATTTGTGTCAGAGATGACTCCTCCCCCATGCTTGAACGATGCTCGTCCTAGAGCATAAAAGAGAGGGGAAATGACTGCTAAAGTAAGTATAAATTCCATAATCTTGCGGAATATTTGAATCTCCATTGAGAATTTTACTACATACTCAAATTGGGTTGTGGACAAGGAGGTGATCACAAAAAGATGTTTTTGGTTTAGGGTGATGCCCAGCAAAGTTTGTGAAATTTTCGATGTGAAAACCCACAATGCATGGACAAAAAGGCTAGCATGAAAAAGTTACACAAAGGAATGACCAGCTTCTTAGTCTCGAACCATAGAAATCAATCCTAATCCAACTCATCAAAACATATGTTTGCAATCTACGGGTTTTGTTATCATAAAACATATATGTATATGGCTTTGGTAGGTAGAACTTTGCAAGAGCATCACAAATATGTAGATAGCATAAAAGTTAAGTTTTCATAAAAACAACAAATTATCCGGCTATCCATAAACTTAAATCAAAGAGCAAAGATAAGTATGTGGGTCTAGAGCATAGTCATTTCACCTCCACAAATAAAAGAGTCGGTATTTAAATTAATTTCAGATCATATTATAGAGAGCAATTAGCCAAGACATGTATAACTTCATGTAGGTAAAACAAAGCGGCAACTTTCATAATCTTTCCGTAAGCATAGGCAATATAGAACATCGAGGTGAACACATGGTCATGCTTATCTATTGAAAGTAAAAAGAAACCTAGGTTGTCCTCCTAGTAGCCATGTTATTGTTGGAAGAGAAAAACAAAAGGTTGCACCTAGTTGAGGTTGAAGGCATACTTACAAGCATTTGTGTTTGGAAAAGAGAAGGTCCATGGAGATGTTACCATCCTTTGTAATTCTTTGTTGCCTTCATCCGACATCTCCATGTATCGATGTGGCTTTTGCTTTTGTCTTGATTTATTAATGCTCCTAAACTTCTGAATTTGATCTTGTATGCTTAATGGAGTCATTGGTCACCCTTCTCTTCAATGTTGTCATCACCATCTCCTCTTTCTTGTTCTCATCATCTCCTTGCTGTATCTTTTCATGGATTTCCCCCTCTGTCCAGAACAGAACATATATCGAAATATAGCTCTATTGAAAAGTTTATGAAATTACCTTTCCAACGTGTGGTCATTCATCGAAAACGGAGTTCAAACAAGGGAGCTATGTCCGTTTTACTTCAGCGCTGCGTGCTGTCCAAAACTGATTTCAGGACGTGTTGCACTCGGTGATTCGGGCATAACCGCTTGTAGGAACCTCCGATTGTCTTGATTCTTGATTTGTTGGAATCGTAACTTCATCTGGCTTCTAAATATCCAAAAATATCCAGTGTTTTCCCTTCGAGACCATGCAGAATTTTGATGAGATTGGTGGCTTCTTGCGCATTGATCTGGAGATGTTAACGATCTTTATCATTCTATCTTCTAGATTGTCATGTTGCACTTCCGTGTTGAAGATTCAGGGTCTCCCCATGCTTAACATTTTGCTAGTCATGGAAGAAGAAGACAAAGCACTTCTTATCCATCCTTCAATTTCCTTGTAGTGAGAATCTTTATCTTTGCCTGCAAGACGTTTTAAACGCACATTCTACCCCCAAGGTGACGGTTGGGAGTAGATAGAATTGCCAACAATCCAACAAGGTCTCCAAAGATTCTTAACTTGTGGCATACTTAGTCTAGTCAGGAATAAAAAACTAATGAGTGTACGTGGTGCAAGGTGTGTATGCACATGATAGGAGAGCATATAAACAAAGACAATGTTTTCACCTAGTTCTAAACACCATGTTTACAACTAGGTTTCCGAATTTGTCCATAGCCATAAAGGTTTATATATAGGGTTAAAACACCATGTCTATCCCTAAATCAATAACTCTTATAGCACAAGAAAAATTAAGCGCATTGCAAAGCTTATAAACTAACCAAAGCAACATGAAAACATATGAAAAGCCAGCTAGGTTTATCGAACTTCACGATGATGGTCCGCAATCTTGTTTAAACGCCATGTTCACACAAGATCACAAAAGGAAAACACCCATAGGTAGCTATGAAACATTAACATGGAAATTGAAGCATACATCATTAAGTATATAAAACAACCAAGCCAACTATGTGCAAAACATGTATACACAAAGAAACATCACATTGGTAACAAAATGCAATGCATACAAATAAATATTATCATGAACATGATGGTGGTTCTAAAAAGGAAAACTGAACTTAGATTGATAACCACAAGTTGATCATCATAAGATAGTGTCATTCTTTATTTTCTCTAAGAAAGTAGTAAAAATATAAAGAAACGGGTTGCCTCCTGAAAAACGCTTCATTTAAAGTCAGAGCTGGACTTTCTCACATACCTTCTTTTCGTTGCATAGCCATGGCCCTTCATGCAAGAAGAAAAGGTACCAATGCAGCTTTAATTTACTTCACATGTTGTGCTTGATCACTTATAGAAGACTTGCCCAAAGCATCCTTTTGTTTAATCATTATCTCATTTTTTATCATCCTTCGGTGCTGCCTTCACTCCATGAATTTTTTTTAATGTCAGAACAGAAAGTATACTCAAGCTCTACTCCATTGCACAGTGCACAAAATTTCCTTTGCAACGAGTCTTCATTTGCTCAAATTGCACTCCGGACAAGAGAGTTACGTCCGTTTTACTTCGGCGATGAAATCTGTCCTGAAATTTCAGAACGCGCAACACTCAATGTTTTCTCCATAACTCCTTGCACGGGTCTTCAAACTTGTTGGTTCTTGATACGTTGGAATGGTAATTTGATGGAGCCTCTGAATATCTCATTTTCTTCATTTGTACACCTCTGAACAAGCTCTCAAATTGATGAAGACAGCAGCATCCATCGCGGGATTCGGAGAGGTTGATGATTTATCTTGCAACTCTTTTCGGCATGACTTCTTTTTTCATTATTTAAGCCTTGTCTACATGGTTAGTGAAAATCGGGCCTTTCCCGACATATGATTCTTTAAGGTCATTAGGTTGACCAAGCACAAAGCATGATCGAGATTTACAAAACTTATTGTAAACATACGCGTCCATAATTAACACCACATGTGAATTGTAGCAACAAGTCAAGGTGTAAATAAAAGAAGCATATGTTTCATGCATAGCACTTAGCTCATCATTAGGCAAAGGTTGTTTAGATGTGAGATTAATTGGGTCAAAAATAAATGTTTCCTCTTTTTCATTCTCAAGAAAATCTAGCCTATCAACATGATCACTATTGGAACAAGGCATTGACATTAAACTATCATTCATACTATTGGTTGAGTATGAGTATTTGAATTTATCAACATCAATACCAATAATATCTTGAGATTTCAACGCGTACATTGTCCTTAGAGATTTTTCAACAAGAGTGATATTTGGTTCATCAAGCGGTGTTGAAGGCGAATCGATCTCAACAAGTGTAGTTGCCTCTTCATCACCATCTTGCAATTTCTTGAACTCATCATGTGGAACATGTAATCCTTCAACTATGTACGCATTCATCTCTTCTTTGAAGTCTTCTTTATCAACCAGATCTTCATCTTCAAAGACTTGTATGTTGCTTTCTTTATCTTCCATGTACCACATGTCGTCAAGATCGCTCATTGTTGATTAACTCTTTCCTTCATCCTTGGGTACTTCCATGTCTTGATTTGCTAGTGTGTAGGCTTCAATAGCACACAAGCTATCATCTAGCTTGAGTCCTATCTCCTCCCATTTATCCTTTGAGTCACTAGGCTCATCACGGTTGTACTCTTCTCTTCCTTCATCATAAATCTTTGAGTTGTCAAACCGGTCGATCCATCCTTCATCTCATTCTTCTCTTTCTTCTTCAAACATCTTTTGGGTTGACTCTCAATTAATCTCTTGATCAAATATATCTTCAATTAGTTTGGCAATGTGTCGACATTCCTCCTTCCTTCGGTTGTTAATTAGTGGGGCGAAATCAACTTGTACCCAACCGGATTGAATGAACTCCGCCAGTGGTCTAGCATTCCACGTACTTCGGCCTACATTCATGTTAGTTTCAACATTTTTAACATCCGAAATGACTTCTCTTACCTTGGGGAAGTGGATCTTCACTTTCTTGTATGGTCAGTTCATCTTCCTTCACCTTCGGTTCATCTTTTTCGAAATTTCAGCAAGCACCTTGGGCTTGCTTTTGTCATTTTGCTCCTCTCGACAACATCTTTGCCAATCTCGTAGTGTTCTTTGTCCATTGCTTATCTTTTGTGAGATTTGTGCGACTTCACTAATTGTTTTATCCATTATATCACCGCCGCACACATGCTTACAAAACGAGACGAGTTAGGGGTTAGTGAAAAATAAAAGGTATGCAACATCAAGTCACCGGAAAATCCCAAGTTCGGGCCTCGCTGATGTAGTTCATTAAATCGGTCCCATGCTTCATCAATTCCTTCATCCTCTCCTTGCTTGAAATTGAGCACTTGCCTCCTGAAGTCTTGGACCTTGCTTATGGGAAAGAACTTCAAAAGAAACTTCTTCACTAGCTCATCCCAATTTCCTTTTGCTTCAACAAACGCAAGTGCGTACCATATTCGCGCTTCATCTTCGAGAGAGAACGGAAAAAGATTCCACTACCAAGCGGCGGGAACTCCTTTTTGTTGCACCGTGTTGCATATCATCATGAATTCCTTAATGTGTCTATATGGGTTGTCATCCTCCAATCCTCTAAATGGTTTTGTCGCCACTAACTTGATGATTCCATGCTTCACTTCATAGTGGGTTGTAGAAAGCATCAAATCTGATTTTTGTATCTCAATGTCTTCCATTGACGGCATTGGTAGCTCCCTTAGCGACATCTCTTCGTCTTCCAATGGTGAGGTGAACAAATCCATCTAGGCACGAGAAAAGTAGAAAGAAAAACAAATAAGATTTTTTTCTTTTTTTAGAAAATAAGGGTTAGGTGTTAGTAATCAACAAAATTAATAATAGATTAAACGTAGCAAACTAGCTTGCTCCCCGGCAACGCGCCAAAAAAAGGCACCCTTCTTCCCTCGAGTGGTGAACCCAAGATATCGAATCCGTGGAACAATGTTCAACACAAGGATTCAATCTAGTAAAGCAAGGTAAGCTATCTTATGAAGACAAGTTGCATCTAATCTACTAACTCATAAAGAAAACGAATCTAATCTACTAAAGAGGTAGCAAGAGAAAGCAAGAGATAACCGATCTAGAGAATCTAGACCATGCTTATGTTGTAGCTCCAAACAAGATAGATGAAGATAGAAAAGCGAATCTCATTAAAAGCATCTTTAAATCGTGGCCTTCCATCCGACTCCGAAAACGCCCACCTTTCGGAACTCCCGTTCTATCACAACTTATCCCTACTCATGTGGGTAGTCTAGGGCGAGTTCGATAAGAACAAGTTGAAAACACTTGGCCGGTCCGGTATGCACCTCTAGCCACCGCGGCTACAAGAGCACCCTATGTAATCTATCTTGCGTATAGATCGTAGAAGAAGCAAAACCAACAAGAAAACAAAATCATCGAGAAGGCACTTGATCGCTAGAAATCGATTCACTTAAAGACTTCACCATGAATGATTACATGAACAAGATCACCACGGCCCTACCTCGATCTTGATCCTCACTCCGAGCTCGACGTGGTCTTCCATGCAAGGTTCCCATGTCGGCTAGGGAGACCCAGACAACTAGCACGACAATCATCTCCGAGATGGTGTCCTCAAGCTTCTCTGCTCTCGGCGGCGGATGACGACTTGGATGATACGTGGCTCTCGGTCGGGGGCTATAAATAACCCGAGATGCAACTAGGTCAAAGGGGAGGCCGATTGGGCCCCGAAACGAGGAGGCGGCCGACCGGGCCGACCGGCCTGAGCCCGTTTCGGCGGTTCGTGTCCTCCTTCGTACGGTATTGCTTTCTCGAGTCTTCTAGATCCTCTCCCCTTTTGCATGTGGGCCCTTGTCGTCGGTTTCTATATGAATTGGACGAAGCTCCTTGTCTTGCAAGATTCAGCACTTTTCCGGCTAAGTCCTTGAGTTTTCCATCTTCTCGGGCTTGGTCCTTGGTCTCTTGGAGTCATGTTCACTTCATTGCTTGACTTGTAACGGGCTTCAAGGTCTTGTCATGAGGTGCTTAATGAACATATCCCGAAGTCTTGCTTTCAACGTTAAAACCCTGCGTAAACACTTAACTCCAAAACTGACATGCACAAGTGAACTTGTTATACCACGGGGGTTAGTACCAATGGATAAGATACAAAGTCATGCCAACACCAAAGGTAAACTCATGGCTAGGTTGACGGATTTTCACCGTCAACACAACTCCTCACAGCAGGAGTTGGAAGAGCTGCAGGCCGCCGCCCTCTAGGCGTGCCAGGGGTCGAGGAAGGCGAGGCGCAGGCCGGGAGCTCTATGGCAAGTCACCTTTGCGCCCTCAATGGACACATTACCCAGCGCATGCACCGTTCCCTCCACTTGGGTGTCCAAAAAGCCCTCGGTGTGGTGGCTTCTCATTACCTGGTCGACCCGAGGCCATCTCCATGGGCTATGTCGTCCCTGTCGGCGTCGACGGCGGGGTGGTAATGAACCGCATGGACACGCTTGCCACTCCCGCCGCCAACGTCATCACCAAAGACATCATGGATTTCCTCTTCCTAGATGCTCCCCCGGCTAGCGGCCCTCAAGCCAGAAAACTGTTGGGCGTTCGTGCCCTTTATGTCTTTCGTGTTAGCATTGAGCGACACGACCGTGTAATGAATATTTGATGTTTAAAACATTTAGATGTTCGTAAATCGAAGCACTTGTTATTTATTTCAGCAGTTGTGTTGTTCTGCCTCCCCTAGTGTCTTAGGTGAACTTTGGCGAGAAAGATTTCGTTCGCACGAGTAGCTTGTAGGCAGAGTGGCGAGGGGGAGGGATGTATCCTATTGGAGGCATGGGCTATCCCCGACTCACACTTTTCTTCCTTTGGCCGCCTGTGTCCCGCGTAAATTCACCTAAAGCTTGGGTCGAGGCATACTTAGCACATTTGCGACGAATTTTGCGAAAAAATGGGACCATTTTTTTTTTGGGGGGGGGGGTTGTCCGGCATACCCCCCACTCATGCGAGGAAGGAGGAAAAGTGAGAAGACCGACTCCTACTAGAAGTTCTCCGTACTCCTACAGACTCGCTTCCGTGTAATCGAGGACTCGCTGCGCGTAATCCTGCTGGGACCTCTCGCCTTGTAACCGACTAGGAACCCGCCTCCTAGACTATATAAAGGAGTGTCGGTACCCTGGGAGGACATCTTCGATCCCTCCGGGACAACACCAAGCGCAGGCGCAATACTACTCTAAACAGACGTAGGGTGACTCTGCGGCTACCCGAACCTCGTATAAATATCGTGTCTTGTGTCCTGCGCCGGACCTTCGGGGTTCCGCATCATGGCAATCCTCACCTTCTACCTTCCGCGGGTACCTCCCATGCAGGTCGAGAGGTTTAAACACCGACAGCTGGCGCCCACCGTGGGGCCGATCGTAATGATCATCGGCGAATTCGAAGGACCCTCGTCAACGAGATCAATCTACTCAGCGGCATAGTGTGCATCACGTGCCTTCGCTTCATGGCCGATTTCCAAGAAAAAGCAAGTCGTCGTGGTACCTCACGTCGGAATCAATTTTTGCGCTCAGAATCAATTTCAGTGCTCGTCGAGTTCGACCTCGGAATTGGATTCTGCTGCGTGGTTGTTTGCTTCAATCAGTAGTGGCTTCAACATCGCCGGATCGACACTCGCCGAATCAACCTGACGGCACCAGGTTGCGTACAGTGCCCTGCGCAATGGCTATGGGTATGGAGATCGAAGTCAACCCGGACTACTCCGTCCCTACGGCCGGCCGAAGGCCCATCAAGTCAGAGACATACATGGCTGCTGCTGCTACAATTTCTTTTACGGATAGAAGACAAAGTCAATAGTGAAAACGCATGCGTGCCCAGCCTGTCATCGCGTGCACATCAACACTACAGGTTTGCAACACGGAGGGCATCTATGGTTTCCTCTGTTCTCGTACGGCAGCAAGAACAAGCTGATTGGTGAATTGCTGCACATGCTGACATGCACATCAAGACAAAGCACGAATAGAGCATCGGCTGCTTCTGTTTTGTGCCTCTCAAAAAAATCAACTTGGTACAAATCATTTATGTGCACACGAGGTGCACCCTGAGAATCCAAGACCAACGCTTGCTGCACACCAAAAACGCGATGCAGTGAACCGCGGGTGCGCCGCAACTACTCGTCTCCCGTTGGCGCGCTCTACATCAATCTTCGGCCCAGGGCGCCGAGGCTACTCGCTCTCGACGCCTGCGCTTTACTACAATCCTGCGCGTGCGCCTGACTACTCGCCTCGGCCCGCGCGCTCTCGTCAACCTGCGTGGGTACCGCGAGTACTGGCTAATCTCTCCCAGCGCGATCTACCTGGCTTACGATGTTGCTGGCAAGGTGTCTCCGGCACATCGCGCGGCTCGTCCTGTGGCTTTCGTCGCGCCGCTGGTCGTCGATTACTCGTTGTCCACTACTTCACCTCGCCGTGACGTCGGGTGCCTCAAGTACGTTGCGCGGCTAGTCATGCGGCGCGTCGCGCCGCTCGTCGTCGGCTGCTCCGATTCCTCGCCACAAGCTCATCATCGTGGAAACCACTTTGGCTGCGCGCGCGTCGCGGTGCTTCGCCGCGACGCTCGGCCTTCGTCATGCGGCTCGTCTCGCCGCTGCGTCGTCGATTACTCGCCCTGCGCGCAAGCCTCGTTGCCGACTACTTGATATTACGTCGCGCGTTCAGGTGCTCTCGCACGCGTCGCGCGTATCGTCATGCGGCTCGTCGCGCCGCCGTAGCTAAACTCACTCCGCCTTGCGCAAGCTCGGCGCTGGCGACTACTTTGCCTCCGCGGCCTGCGTCCGGATTGCCTCGGCACGTCGCGCGGCTCGTCATGCGGCTCGACGCGCCGCTCGTCGTCGACTACCCGCCTTGCGCAAGCTTGTCGTTGTCGACTACTCGCCCCCCTATCGCCGCGCGTCCGGGATGCCTCGGCCGTCGCGCGGCTCGTCATGCGGCTCGTCACGCCGCTCGTCGTCGACTACTCCGCCTCGCGCGGAGCTCGTCGTCGACTACTCCGCCCTCCCAGGCTCATCGTCGACTACTCCGTGTGCGCGACTTCGCCTTCCTGCGGCCACGGCCTCTACCATCCCGCCGTGCGTCGTGACTACTTCTCTCGCGACAACGCGGCTCTACTTCGGTGTGCCGCGTGCCGCCACGATGTCGTCTTGGTTGCTATCGCGCCACCATTCATCTCGACTAGTTTTCCAAACTAGCGAGAACGCCGCTCACGCCCCCAACAACTAGTCGGAATCTACTGCGACTAGTCAACTTCAGCAACAACCATGGGCGGCCAGCGCCGACCGCCACGGCTTCATCAACAGATTCCGGCCGCGAGAACAGCGATGATCATTTATCTAAATGATTCTTGTTTTCTGGGCTTGCTTCTCCTCATCATGTAGGACTACTTGCAGACTACTCATGTGTGAGGCTTCTACGGCGATTTTTTTCACGAGAGCTACACTGCCGACTACTCTTGGGGCATATCAATCAAGTCACCATCACTACTTCATCAACTCGAGGGCTATCCCTAGAGCGATTTCTAAAAAAAAGTCCGCTACGCGCGCAATCGAAAGTCGACTCCCCTAAAGTCGCATTCTAAAGTGCCGTTCCGTGCGGTAACTTAAAAGTCGACTCGGTCGCATCTTTGACTGGCTTCGATGGCATACTATGTGTGTGCTTCGATGGAACCTGAGCCGCAAGCGGCCCTCGGGTCCGCGACGATGGAACCCTAGTCCGCACGTGGTCTTCACGCTCCATACCATGGTCCAAGTACCCTAAGTACCGCTCTCCGTACCTTGGTGCGAAATCCATGGCCCGAGTACGCAAGCCGCTTGGGTCGCACCCTCCCAACCCGCTCGGGCGGCCGAAGGGCCACGCCTTGGTGCGAAATTCTGGCTCAGTACTCAAGGCCACTCCGATGGCACAAGCTGGCTGTCTACGGCGTGTTGTACCTTCGGGTGCGGAAATCCATGGCTGGGGTACTCGCTTCACTTCGATGGCATGCCCGCCCCCGGAGGCTGGAATCGTACCTTCGGGTGCGAAATCCCATGGCTCGGTACTCAAGGCCACTCCGTGGCACAAGCCCGCTCTCGCGGCAGCAAAGTTTTCTTCGGGTGCGAAATTCATGGCTCGTTGTGCTCCAGCCCCACTCCGGGGGCACAAGTCAATGCTAACAATCGCACCCAAGCCCACTCCTTGCTAGCCGACTTCGGCTGCAATCTTAAGCTCGCTTGCGGCGGAAAATTCCTCGTTTTCTCTCAATTTTTCATTCGCTTTGGCTTTACGGTAAAGTGCTTTTCGCTTTTTGCATCTTAAGTCCACCTCGTGTGGCGCAAAGTTGACTCTTAGCCGCACCATCTCGAAGTCCACCCCATGTGGCGCAAAGTCGACTCGTGCCGCAAATGATTCAAAAGTGCCGCTCCCCCGCGGCATCCTAAAGTCGACTTCTAAAGTCGCATATCAAAGTCCGCTGCGTGGCAACTAAAGCCACTTCGGTTTTAAGTAGCATCTCAAAGTCCGCTCCGTCTTGGTTCTCCGGTCTTGGCTTTTTGGATCGTCTCAGGGAACCCGATGGTTTCGGTGAACCCCCGGAACCCCGCAGCTTGGGTGAGCCTGCGCCAATCTCCACTCATGACTTTGCCTCACGTAGTCTCGCTCGACGCCTTGGTTTCGAGGCTCGACCAAGAAACGGTACACGACTTCATCTTGTTGTTCATGCCACCATGCGCTCCGCACTTCACCCCGCTAGCCACCGGGTCCTCGAAAGAAGCCTACTTGTCTTCTTTTCCACACCGGAGGCTCCTCACACGGCCGTGACCTTTCGCCTTGTTCTTCACTCCTCGCACCAACACCGGTCAAGCCGCAACCTCATTGCTTAATACTTAGCCAAGAATTCGTCCACACAACGTTGTCAATCACTCATTACGCAAGGAAGCGACCATCCACCGGTCCTCGAACCACACATGGTCCTCAATCTCCCCCTTGATGAGTGCATTGACAACACCCACACTAAAGTAACAAGAGAGAAAAGAAAAGAAAAAGAAACGAGCAAAAAAGAAACTCCAACAAGCGATCGAAAGCCAAACAAAGGCAAGGAGCAAGATCATGAAGGAAACAAGTCTCTGACCCCTTGGGCAAGGGCACCGACTCCGACACATCCGAGACAAGCAAAGCTCAAGCAAAGAGCGCAAACCACCAAAACAAAGCTCGAACACCACAAGGAGCTCCCCCCGCACACATGCAAGCTCCCCGAACCGATGCACCTCCCCCCAGACGAATGCATGCAAGACACCACTTGAAACGTGGCAAATTTCGCAACAAACAGCCCTATCATGTCAAACCAGCCCACAACTGCCGGACCGGGGTGTGCAACATGTGTACGAGAACAAGACTCACACCGGTCGGACAGTGCACAGCGAGCAGTCTTAAATGGCTCGAAACCACCGAAAAACTTCTAAACACGTCCAAAGAAGCCATTTTCAAGCCAAAACTTCGCATCGAAAGGTGCACAGCAGAGCCCGCAAATGGCTCGAAAACACCGAAAACCTTCTAAGCACGTCCAAGAAGCCATTGCATGCTCATACTTCTCCCCCTTGTTGGCAATGCTGAATCAAGCCAAAAGGCCCAAAACTTTTCAACCTAAGAGCTTCTCAAATAGACAAAATTCAACAAAGAATGCTACACATGTCCAAATGAGCAAGTTAGATAGTCTACGGCTTCGTATCGATCTCAACCACATGATCACCAAGTTTCACAACCATTGACGAAGCTAAGATGGATTTTAGCACTTTTGCGAAAAAACTTAGCTCTCATGAGCAAAAGTCCTAAACATGATCAATGCATATCAAAATGGCAAAGCCACACAAACTTCATGCTAGAGATTACCTATTCCAATCATAAGACCATCCACAAACACCCACAAAGCACCTCATGTCATGTCAAAGCCAATCGAGCCATGTGCCCACTTCTATGTGTGAGACTTCTCATTGGTAGGCATCATGCAACGAGTTAGCACCCCAAAGCAAATTAATTTCAAGACATATGACATGGGAGCATATTTTTCCAAGCATTTTTCATTTCATTTTCAGATTTGTAAATGGGACATGGAAATATCTTTGCGACAAAAAGGAACTTTATGCTCCTCCACAAGATAAATCAAGAGGGCTAAACATTCATGATGGCAAATGATTTTCTTTGCGCATGAATAGGGATACGTTGTGACTTGTATCGGGGGTTCAAAAAGGCGGGCGTTTTCAGAGTCGGATGGGAAGGCCACGATTTCAAGATGCTTTTAATGAGATTCGCTTTTCTATCTTCATCTATCTTGTTTGGGCTACAACATAAGCATGATCTAGACTCTAGATCGGTGATCTCCGTTCTCTTGCTACCTCTTTAGTAGATTAGATTAGATTAGATGTGTTTTCCTTATGAGTTAGTAGATTGGGGAGTGCAACTTTTCTTAATAAGATAGCTTACCTTGCTTTACTAGATTGAATCCTTGCGTTGCACATTGTTCCACGGATTTGATACCTTGGGTTCACCACTCGAAGGAAGAAGGGTCCCTTGACTACGACGGGGGACTTGTCCGCTTGCAAGTCACAAACGTACTTTGATACAACTACCAACGAAGTCAACAAGCCCTTTTTAAGGCGCGCGGTTGCGCGGGAACAATCAATCAAGATCCCATCTAGTATCGCTTATCTTTCGATTTTTCTTTTGATTTTCTTTTGCATCTCTTATGTTTGATCATCTCCTCAAAAGAAAAAAAAAGGAGTCAATCCTAATCTAGTTTGATTAACCCTAATTTTTTCTTTTCTTTTTAGATTTTTGTTTATCGCTAACCCTAATCGTGAGATGGTTGGCTACCTCTCAGAGAAACCCAAACTTTTTGTGGATGATCTGTGAAAACTTTACGTGCAAAGGAGACATGCAACACAAGCTAAAGAGTTGGAAATTCAAAAGTTGAAGTCGAAGGAGCGTGGAAATCTCTAGGGAATCACCACCGCAAGTCCAAAGGGAGATCAACCTCCCAACCAGGGAGCGCTACGCACCCCGACATCGTTGATCTACCAATCATAAGCCTTCAAGAAGCCTAAGTCCGTTCAAATCAAGAGGAGGATGGGAAGATGGAGATGGAGAAAGAAGCTCAACACCTAAAGGCTGCCAAAGCAAGATCCACATGCAAGGAGTGTGAAGTGTTCATCGTGATGAAGATGCTGGGGACGCAAGTGGGACAACTTGCCGGGCGCCGATGGGTAACAAAGAAGGCTTTCGGAGACAACTCCAAGGTCCCAAGGCAGCGAAAGGCTACTCAAACTCATTCGAGGAGAGATGGAGGATCACACTAAGGAGACCATGAAGATCACAACCGAAGACCGAGGTTCGAGGATCTTGCAGAGCCACAAGGGAAGTTGTTGCGTCAGTCAAGACCAAAGGATAAAGCCACCGTGAAGACCAAAAAAAAATGACTAAGCCAAAGTGGGTACCCAAGATTGCAACGCCGCAAAGAGCGTTGATCCGAAGTAATCAGAAGTGAAGAAGTCTTGCCATGGACTATAAACAAAGCGCTAGGGAAGGAGTCAACCCGCGTTTTCGTCGAGTCAAGAATAAGCTACTCGGGAGGACAACTTTGATCCCGAGGTTTTTCAAGTCTTTTTAAATATAATTCAGTTTTGAATTTTACTACACAAAACCTTAGACTTAGAATGGTTGAACAATATTAGAGACGTAATTCTTGAGTTGAATATTTTGCTTGATCATAAAACCCTTCACATGAACCATCCTATGTGATTGTTTGCTTTTTTTTTCGAGACACCACAACCAAAAAAAAAATTCAGAACCAACTCAACCCTTCACCCTCATTATGGTGTTGTGGTTGACTTGTTTTTCATGCTAAAAACACTCGCAGTAGAGCCACGACTAGTATCTAGGAATGTTATTTAAATTTCGAGATGTGGTAGGACTCGCATGAACCTAGAAACTCATTAACCGGTAGAAACCTTGCTTCAAGGTAGATTCTTACATGTTTGGAGTTTTGTGCGGATCCCGGTACCTCAACTATTGGCCTTACATGGCACGACATCGTATTCCATCTTTCTAGTCCCACTCTTCTCCAACGAGCTCCTCAGCGAGCGAACGTGGCATTCTAGTATGCTCCACTCATTCTACGCCAACACACAATCACGGGATCGAGAATCACACTCACAGATCATACCTTTCACGAAAGAAAAGGACATGCGGCGCTGCTAAACCAGATCCCCATCTCTTGACTCGGGATCGATCAATCTTACCTTATAGGGCACAATGGTATATTTACCATACGAGATGTGCACCTACTAAGGGATAGAAAGATCTTGGGCACAAGTACTCCACTTTTCACGAAAGACATACAAGAGATTCACCAATAGTTGGTTGGACTAAAATACTACATTTATTTGCTCGGAAAGAAGGAAAGTTGGGTACGTGAGAATGATTTATCGTACGCTAGTCTTTCCTAGGACCATTCCAACGGGATGCTCGGAGGTGGGTGGAGAAAAACTCAAAGGAGCTACCTAGCTTCTTGCACTTTCGAGGATCTCGTCATCTTCATCCTTTCGCTTTTCAACTCGCAATAAATATGTAAATTCATTTCGCGAAATTAAGAGATTTTCGATCTCCTCGAAGAAAATGAGTTCGATCGGCAACACGGTCTCGCGGCACCGGGATAAATGCGTGATGAAAAACTGGAGTCCGGGGACTATCACAATGGTACGGAGTCGGGTTTTTCCTCCTGCAAAGAAAACCCGGTTTGTTACGGGTGATATCAGTCGTACTTGACGAAGTAACACGCAACCATAGATTGGTCGATAGCTTAGGAACATTCTATACGCTCTATTATATATATATCCCCTTAGTTATTTGAAATATACCTCCCCTACTTAGAAAAACTCTTCTTTCCTCCGTTGATGCAGTTTCTTCTTGGCTAGTTAGGATGAGACCGAAGATAGTTTGGATGACATGGGAATACCTTGAACCACTAAAAGTAGAGCCTACCTTGTTTGACTTGCCACGAAGTAAATAGACGGATTAGTGTGCGGAGATCTCAACGGTTATGGTCGGCCTTGAGATAGCACTATACATAGTGTGTGAATGTTTGAGTGCTTGGTTCTTTATGGATCTTGTTGGATCTTATGGTTCTTACTATTGAGTGTAGGATTATATATTAGCGAATATTTTCTTGCTTGTATTTGACTCCTAGAATAAGAAACATGAGTGCTACCCCTCATAGGAAAGACCACCAGAATACAATGCTTTGGAGTTGTTGACCTAAGGAACGTAGGAAAATAACCCGGAAGGGCGGACAAGTCATCTATAAAAGCCAAGTATAAGGAGTATCGGAGACATGCCTACTCAATTGAGGTTGGAAAGGACAACAACGCCATATGAGGTTAAGAATTTGGATAGAAAGCACCTCATGCATTTTGGAACCAATTTACTAATTTGGATTCGAGTGATCGGTGGAACCACCCACTACATCGATGTTGTCAGTATTTGAAGAGTCATACAAGGAGTAAAGGAGCTACAATCAAGCACCCTCAAGCGTACTCAAGCGGAGACATGGAGATCAAGATCACCGTACCTCAGAACAACTTCTTTGTTGTGTGCACAGTATTGGTATTGACCAGAAAACGACAACAATAATGAAGCTGAAGATGCTCGAAGCTCAAGCGCAACTTAAAGACGATCGGTACCTCCAATGTACGTAGTGGAGCTTCAATCTCGAGGACGAGATTCTTTTGAGGGGGGAGTTCTGTAACATCCTGCATTTTTCTGGAATGTTAGCAATGCAAAAATGTGAATTTCAATTTTTTTTGAATTTGAGTGCTTACCTAAATTATAAGGTTGCTTTCTTTGATCCTTCCCTGAATACCTAGATTTAATTTGAGCAAAATAATAAAATTTAGGAAATATAAAATGCTAGTGTGAAAACTTTGGAGTTTATTGGTTCCTATTTTGGATTTACTTGAGTGTGATTCAAATTCAGATCTTAAATTCAAATTCGAATCTAATGTTAAATAGGAGTTACGGTGTTTAGATGGCGGGAAAACCTAAAATCGGTTACGGGCCTTAACCCACTCTGCGGGATTTGCCGGACCACCCCCACCTTTCTCGTTCGCTGCGCAACCGGTCGCTGCTGACAACCCAGGCCGCAAGTGGCCCAACTATCACATACCACCACATGTGCCACTTGCATGCGGGTCTCGCCGATCGGCCCTTTGCCATCTCAACTTTCCTCCCTATCTTCCACCCACGGCCCGGCGTGACGAAGCGCGTGGGGCGGGGCGCCGCACCGCCCATGGCCGATACCCCCACCTTCCCGGCGGATGGGCGCCACGTGCCCTTGGGCACGAATGCGAGATCGCCGCGCGTCCATCCATTTGCACGGAACCTAGCGCCACCCAATCCTCATCTCCTGTCGAGTCGCCGCCATGGGGATTTGTACTGTCCACCACGAGAGGAATGAGAGGAGGAGGGGAAAGAAGAAGGGGAGCGGAGAAGGAACACGCGCGTGACGCGTCTTCGGGCCGCCCTCACCGCCGACCCCTGAAACCAGCCGGCGCGCCCCCTAGGGGCGCGGCCGCCGCGTGGAGGGCGTCGTCACCGCTTGGGACGCAACATCGGCTCCCCACCGCTCGCTCGCGGGTCGCCTTCGTCCTTCGGAGGCCACCGGAACTTGGAGGCGCCGGGTGGAGCACCGGGTCCTCACCGTCACGGTTGCAGGGCGCCTGGCCGTCGCCACTGCCTCTCACGCAAACGCGCCATCGTCGTCCCCTTCAAGCTGCGCCCTCCACGGTCGACATCGTCGCTGCGGAGGAGTCGGCACGAGATGAGGCGATCGCGATGCCGGGGGGGGCGGAAGGAAACGGCGTTGTCGGTACCCTCACCATCTTCTCGGGTTTCACCGTGGTACCTTTGCTCGGTGCTATGGCCAAGGGGTGAGTTGCACATCTGTTTCCTTCTCTTTTTCTCCTTTGCTTGATGCTGAACCCGCTCTGCTGAAAATTGATGTCTTGCTCGCTCATGTTCTTTGCCCGCACCTCCCGACGCGCCACGAACATCGACGCCGGAAGCTTGCCAGGGGGGCAAGCCGAAGGAGCGGCACAATCACGGCGAGTGCGAAGACCCTCCTCATCGGTTTGCTGTCGCCGCCAAGGAGGCTGCGGTGCACACACCCTAGTAGCCCTTTTCCCTTCCTTGCGTGTCGGCGGGCGGGGGGACCAAGGGCTGCCACGCTCTTCCTGGCATCTGCGAAGCAGGCCTTCGTGCCGTATACGATTTCACAGCAGGGTCACAACGGTGTGATGCTCCATCCGTCGCCATGCTCGCGGCTTTTCTTTCGGCGATCGAGTGCACGCGCATAACGTGCTCGATGTTTGTTCCAACCAAGTTGCTGTCCCTCGCGGTCCGAGTGCCATCCGTCGCTAGCGTTCGACGAAATGCTTGAACCACGACGAGCAAGCCCTCGAGTGATGCCGGTTCCCGGCTCGTTGTCTGTGCGCGGCCTTCGTGCCATTTGTTTGCTGTGGGCAAGCCGCGGTTTGCCGGCCTTTACCCCTAGTTTCACTACTCGCGCGCCGCGCGCGCGTCGCTTGTGTGCGGGCCTTCGGAGTCGAGCCTTACGCCTGCAGTGCGTCGCCGTCGACCGCGCGCACACCCCGCTTGACCGTCACCAGCTGGTTGTCCCAATGGTCATGCCCACGGCGTGGGTTGTGAGCCGCAGGCGGATTCCGGTCGCGCCTTGACCTCACGGCCGCACGTCGGCTTTGTTGTCGTGTCGCGGTCGAGGTTGTTGTGCCCACGCGTGTACAGCCAAGAAAGGGCAAGACCTCGCCTTTGAACCCACGAGCCTCGTCCTCGCACGACCACCGGTCGTCGTCGTGGCGTTTCACTCCTTGACGTCGCTAAGCCCACGGGTATGGCCATCGGCTTGCGCTTGCGCGCACGAGGAGAACCGAGCCATCGATCTCTGCCATTTTGTTGTCACGCGCATGGCGAGCAAGGTGCATTTGGCCGACATGGTCTCGCACGTGAGTGCATGAACAAAACCACCTCATGGCACCTCCTAATTTTCGAAGCATCCGGGATTCACTCGTTCCGGCTCGCCGCTAGGGGTTTTCCTTGGCTTGCATGGGTGAGTACCTAGATTACGAATCCCGAGTGCACGTTTTTACGTACACGCGAGAGAAGAGAGCATGTCGGCTCTGGCACAGGAGCCATCTGGCCGCTACGCTTGCTCCGGCGCACCAGCAGCTCGATCTTCGCCTGCTTTTTAGCAACCGATCATCTTCCCAGAGTTTCCCAAGAAATGTTAAGTGTTTCATGGGAAGTCTTTAGATTTCATGATAGTCTTTAGCTCCTCAAAAGAATTTTGAAGTGAAATATTTTTCAACTCCAAATCTTTCAACTTTGATCTCTCCAAGCGCAATTTGTCATCGGACTTAATAATCATGGCAACAAGATCATCATAAGATAAAGCATTATCATCATTATCACTATCATAATCATCACCATCATCATCGATTATTACCTTTGATGCCTTTTGCCATGAGACAATATGGCTTGGATAAGAGAAAGGAGCTTCCTTGATAGCAACCCCGGCAAGACCTCTTGAAGGCTTGTCATCATCTTCTTCATCGGAGCTTGCATCGGAATCCCACTCAACAAAATAACTATGCTTGACCATTCTTCTCCTTCTTGTAATATTTCTTCCTCTTAGGTACACTCTTCTTGTCTTTCTTCTTGCCATATTTGTCTTCTTTCTTGTTTGGACAATTAATTGAGATATGTCAATTTCACCACAATTGAAGCAATCTTTGCCCTCAAAGGATTCTTCTTTGAAGATTGCCCATCTTTTAAACTTCTTCTTCTTCATGATTCTTCTAAGTCCCTTTACAATGAGAGCCATTTCCTCATCGGGGTCAATATCTTGGTTCTCATCATCATTTTCCTCTTGAGTAGCCTTAGCCTTGAGAGCAATATTCTTCTTCTCTTCATTTATTGATTGGCCTTGAACTTACTTTTGTGATTGCTTGAATAGGTCATGAGTTTGCACTTCACCAAGAACCTCAGGTAGGAATCATCTTACTCAAATCACTCCTCACAAGCAAGGTCAAAATTGTCATATTTTGCGGAAGGCACCTAAGGAGACTTGTGAGAGAAATCTTTGTTTGATACATCAAAATCAAGACACTTGAGTTCATTCACTATATCATTCAACGGTTCAACATGGTTGAAACATCTTCATCCTTCTTCACGGTGAACTCATTGAACTTTCTCTTGTACACATAAAGTTTTGCTTCCTTAGTAGATGTTCCCTCGTAAATTTCCATAAGCTTCTCCCATATCTCATTTGCCTTCTCAAGTCCCTTCACTCTATTGAATTCACTAAGAAGCGAGAGCATTGTAAAGTACACTCAAAGCTCTATCATTGAGTTTTCATTTTTATCATCTTGATCCGTCTTATTCTTAAAATCCAAAATAACATATCCTTCAAGTACAATCTTCCATAATTCTCTTCCCAAGGCCTTAAAGTAGACCTCCATTCTCTTCTTCCAATAGTCATAATTGTTCCCATCAGAGCTAGGTGGCTTCCCAACATGAAACTTATCCTTCCTCACCCATTTATCCTACTGCGAGATGGTTAATCTCTCAAACAAGAGTCCTCGACTCGATACCACTTGTAAGGATCTAGGATACGAAACTAGAGAGGTGAATAGGCGGTTTAAAAACTAAAACCGCAACACTAGAAATTTAATTAGAACCACAAGATAAATAAATCTCTACCTACTATATTCCTATGTTGGGGGTTTTGCTAGGCCTAGGGTGACAAGATAAACAACAACCTCTAGAAATAGAATGCTCAAGTAAAGTGCTTGAAAGGGAAATTGAGGAAAGAGATAACCAAGCACAAGAGACGAATTTTATCCCGTGGTATCGATGACTTGCGGTCACCCCTAATCCACGTTGAGGTGGATTCAATGTTCAACAACTCCTCTATCAAGACACCATGATCTTGAACGGTTAGAACAAGAGAACCACTCCACACATCGATTCCACTAGAGTTGCTCTTTACGCTTCCGTTGAGGTGAGCACAACACCTCTCACAACACGAAATCCCGAGGTCACGCACAATCTTCTTGCGAGCTTCAACGGATTCTTCCACCACCAAGCTTGTCCCAAGACGGCAACTTCCAAGAGTAACAAATCAACCACTTGCTTGATGATTCCCTAGTGCCACACGAGATCAAAACCTTGATGCAATGCACTAGAAACTCTCAATCTCACAAAGAATACCACCACTAAGTCAAGTGAGTGAGAGAGAGTAGAGGAGAGCTCTACAAGGGAGTATGAACCTTTCAAAGTGCCAGAGAGGCTCTCCCGGCCCGGGGTTGGGTATAAATGCTCTCCTTCCTAGAACACTAGCCGTTAGGAACAAACGCGTGCCTCGCGGTATCGAAATGCCCTCGCGGAGCGTCGCATTTAATTCCCGCGGTAAAATCGCGAAGTCAACGGGCGGGGTATTTGCCCCCGTTGGGGGCCCTACCGCGGGGCGAGCCGTCGCGAGAGACCACGCGGGCCGTCCGCGGGGTCACACGGACCCCGTCCCGCGAGTCCGCGCGGGCCCCGGCGGGGGCCCCGGCCCGCGGACCGTCCGCCACAATCACCGAGCGACACCTCGTTCACCGCTCGGTGCGGACCGTCATTTCGTCGTCGCGAACCGTCCGTCTTGCCCGCCCGGGCCGTCGCGCACGGACCCGCGGACGCGTCCGCCGGAAGCGCATTTCTTGAAAACTTTTGCCAAAACTCGGAGTATTAAATAATAACCAACAACCCACGGATCGTCGCCCCCAAGGACTCGGATTGTCCGCGGATACCGAAAACTTGTTTTTCTTATGATTTTCAATGAAACCCTTTTGCAGAGAAACCGCTACTCATCTAAATGCAATGCATGCAAATTTTTGATCCAGTGGCACTATGGAAAGTGGCTTGATGAGGTGATCCCTCTTGATAGTACGACTATCTATCCTATTCTTAGATAATTAACATCCTCTAATCACCTTATGACCGGTAAAAATAAACCCTATCTTTTACCTTTGCCTTGAGCCCTTTCCAACACAAGTCATCCAAGACCTTCTCAAGTATACCACATGACCTCATCATTTTACGGACTAACCTATTCTTATAACTCAACAAGATCATCGAGAGAGGTGGTGTTGGATTCGTCATCACTTACATTGCTCTCCATACCTTTGTCCATAAGACACATGTGTAGTAACTATGAAGGACCTTACATGAAGCGGGTGGTGACGTTCTTTCTTGATTTATCACTTGAGCTAGAAGAATTTGATTCTCTACCACTTGTCCACTCACTGACGGCGATAGTTGCTTCTTGCCTTGGTCTCCTCTCCTTGAATACCTTCTTCTTGGGCTTGTGCTCGATCTTGGTGAACTTGATGTGTTGATGATGACGCCCTTCTCTCATGTGGACGTTGTAGCCATACATGTTGACTTTCTTCACATACTTGAAGATCTTCTTCCCGTACTCGGCCACCATGGATTCAACCTCTTCATCACTTGAGCAATCTCCATCGTCACCATCATCACCATCATCCTCTCTTGAGCTTCCATGAGTAGTCATCCTACTCAACATCTTCTCTTGTTGGCTTGAGAGAGCATGGCTTGTAGTTGGATAGGATGGTTCTAGGAGCATTTCTTGCGGCGTCTTCTTTGACTTGGGCATGAGTTGGAGCTCATGTTCCATAATCTTGCTCAAGATATGAGATGGCTTCAAATCTTCGAGCTTCTTCTCGTAGATGATTGCCTTCACCAAGTCATAATCGGGCTTCCGGAGATTTGAAGGATCTTGCGGTTGATATTCAAGTCCGTGATGTCCTTCACACCTAAAGCATTGATCTCATTGACAAGCACATTTATGTGTGAGTAAATAGATTCAGCATTTTCATTTGCAAGTTGCTTAAAGCTATTGAATTCCTCAAGGAGACAACCGTAGCGTTCATTAGCAACTTCTTTTGAACCCTCATTTTGCTCCTTGATGGTTTTCCATAGCTCATGAGCATTTTCACATGTAAAAACTCTATTAAAAATGCCTACATCTAGTGAGGACAAAATGATACTCTTAGCAATCACATCATATTGCTTTTCCTTCTTAGTACCATTTTTCATTCCCTCATCGGTGACTCTCCAAACATCAAGGTCCTTTGCTTGGAGATAGGCCTCCATGAGAACCTTCTACCGAGGATAGCCCGTGCCATCGAAATGTGGAGCGAAACCTAAAGTATGCACCCCTTTCATTCCTCTATAGAGTAACTCACTAGGCGGTGAAGCCTAACCCGGTTCCAATGAGCCGGTTTTCACAATTTACCAATCGAATTGGCGTATCCTTGTGAAGGAAGTGAGTCCGGCTGCGATACCACTTGTAAGGAATCGGATACTTGTAGCCTAAGAGGGGGAGTGAATTAGGCAATCTAAAACCTTAACCTATGGCTTCACTAATTTTACACAATAGTAAACTTAGAACATACTATCTAGATGTGCAACTAGGGTTGTTCTAGTGTAAAACTCCCACACCAAAACAAGGTTTGCAACCTATAGCCAATCCTAGCATGATACTACTATAGGAAAGTAAAGGTAGACAAAGATTGCAATAGAGTAAATGCGGAAATGTAAAGGTTGAGAGTTAGCAAACTCTTGACACACGATTTATCCCGTGGTATGGGTAAGCACTAAGCCACCCCTAATCCACGTTGTTGAAGCACTCACACAAGAGTATTGCTTCCCAGTCACCATGTCTCTCCCAAGAGCACCACTTGACTCGCCATAAAGCTAGTCACTTATGCACTTGTCAAGCTCCCTTGGTCACCTTGATGCCGCCTCCACTAAGGAGCTTCTCCACCAAGGTCAGCTCTAAGCTAAGCCTAGCACTAATTATAAGCACATACACAAAGCATATGCAAGTCTATGGATGAGCAATTAAGCACTTGGATGGATTGGGTATGATCTTGTAGGTGTCTTGTGTCGGGGACCGCCCTAGGGGTCCCCATAAACAATGGGGGAACCCTCACCCGAATCCACGCATCGAAACACGCTAAGCCTAACCATGCGGGAAACTAAGCGAGTGCGGGACATAGCCCATGCGGCGGGACTCAGGAGGCCCACCAAGACGGCCGTCTGAGAAGACCCCTCGAGCGGGCTCCGCCTCGCTCGAGGGGACGCTCCTCCTCGGCGGGCTGCGCCCGTTCGAGGGGCAACCCCCCTCCTCGAACGGATTCCCGCCCCGTTCGAGGGACAACCCCCTTCCCTCGAGCGGTCCCGCCCCACTCGAGGGCTCGCTCCCCCTCGAGCGGGTCTCGCCTCGCTCGAGGGTCCGCTCCGCCCTCGGGCCGGGGCCCGCCACGCTCACGGGCGCCCCGCACGCGTGCGCCGGCCTGTGTTGGCGCAAAATGTGCACTCGGCGCCAATCACACGGCAAGCCGAAAAGCTGGCTTCGCACGCGCGAAGAGGGGTGACGTGCCGGTCAATTTTTTCCGAAAATTAACAAAAGATAAGCGAGTTAAATACCAAAACTTGGAACTTGCGGGTGGTACCGGACGGTTCCATATTTACGGCTAAGAAGCCAAGTAAGACGACATGTAGCTATGCAAAGCTATCTGTCAAAGAACCACGACCATTCGGATCATTAGTAAAGGGAAAAAGAACATTGCCGAACGGGTCACGTAAGCATGACAACGATCGATCTTTGAGATAAACATGAATGCATGAGCAAAACTATGACCGATCTTCATGAAGATTAACATTAAATAAAATGAAGTAAAGCACGGACATGATCATGTATTAAAATAAGCACGCATAGATCCAAAGCATTAGTCTACCGCATGTCTAATCACTTTAAGATCCGTCGGGCACGATATCAAACAAATCTATCCACCGCATGATACAACTTGCATGAAAGAACGCACCACTTCCCACAAATAGACCTATCCACCGCATGATACAACCTAAATATGGAAAGCTAGAAGCACACGTCTTTTAAAGCATAAATAAGGCACGTGATCTACTCGTGAAGATATAACCGAATGCGGGTGAACAACCGTCCGGGGTCCATGAAGAAGGAACAAACATTACCACGTGAATAAATCTATCAAGGTGAATTGGAAATCTAATCCACCGGATGACTAGCTCCAAAGCAACCCGAAAACACTGCATCTACCGCATGATACCGGCTCTTTCAAGATTTATACTAACAAAGCAAGCTTGAACCCGCAACACGTAACAACCTAGATCGATTCGGTTTCGGCTATCGGAGAGCACAAGATCCACACGTCAAAAACACGAAACTTTGCTCGTGCAAGGATCTTAGAAGGAATATAGCCGATCCAAACCCATCTAGATTGGGCAAGGGTGTATTACATGAATTAAAACATAAAGCAAAAACTCATGAAAAACACAGGGTAACTTAATGAATCTATCGGATCTTGCCAAAAATCGATAGAGCCGATAACTAGCTTCAAGCCAGATCTTAGCCCACCGCATGGCTCATGATCTAACCAGAAACCTTCTTGAACCAAGCTTGAATCTACCGCGTGACACGAAGCATGGTAACAAGACTACTTGCATCAGATCTAAATCTACCGCATGATACTAGACATGATACAAGGTTGCGGTACTCACGGAGGTCGACGGATCGATTGGCCCTCTCGAAGAACTCGACGACACGACAAGGACTCTAGGGTTTGGCGTAAGGCCGGTGTGTATTGAGGAATGAACGTGTACGTACATACATCCGGGGATCGCATTTATACCCTGGCGATTACAATTGCGAATGGATTCATTGCCTAACTAAACTTGATCGCCTATCCATCCATTCGCTTCCTCGATCGAGCCACGTCACCGTCCAATCCCGCAAAATCAGCTCTCTTGTTCCTTTGCCGGCGCGGGAGCGGATAGCCGACCGCGGATCCTTGCCGAAAATCTCTGAAAATATCTTTCCTTCCATCAAACGGACTCTTTTCCGAATCGGACCCACATGTCATACTCCTTACCAAATTTCGGTGTTAACACATGCCCCTTCAATTGTGGGATAAAAGTATTTTTGTTCCACAATTGACTCCAGCCACGAATCCTTGAGCCAAACCTGTCAACACCTGTTCTTCGCAATCCGCCGGGTTCTTCGTTTAGATCCAACCCTAGATCCCCTTCGTTCCGAGCTCGAATCTCCAATGGCAACTCAGAACCAAGCTGCTCAGGTAAATTCACCTTTCCAAGCTTTTGTTCGGCATTAGGTTTTCAATTTTACCTGAGATTTTCTTCTTCCGCTCTCCTCCGGGAACCTTCTCTTGCTCTTCGATTCCTATTGAGGCCAATTCGCAGTCTTATTATCTTGGTCCCGAAGGAAATCCCGACCCCCGAGATTTTATTGCCGCTGAATCTCGGAGAATCCCTTTCAAGGTAGCTTTATCTCCACCTCCCCGGTGGCAAGATGCGTTCAGAAGCGGCCTTTGCCCCCAATTGCGGTGGAAGACTTGGTATCGGAGGATTCTTGCGGATAAGAGTGGACTAACCAATGCGGATGCTCTCCGCATTGCTCAATGTGCGGAGTTATCCGTAGCCGAGACACCCAAGAATGAAGATCTTCGATAGCCGCATGCCACTTACGGTCAAATGGCGTCAACGCCTTCCTTTTCGGGCATGGCCCAATGTCTCCAACCTTGGCCGATGTGTACATGATCACCGGCCTTGACATCACGGGTCGAGTCCAGGCCTTGGAATTTCAAAGAATTCCTCACGCCAAACGGGGGTAAAGCCGGGGAATGGCTACAAGAATTATATTTTGAAGCACATGAGAGACAACCCCCTTGGCGAAGTTGAATACGAGCCTTTTTGAACATGTGGTTATGCGGATTTGTCTTCGTGGCAAGGCCAACGAACCCACTTTGAATCACATCGCGATGGCGATCCATGCGGCTAGTGGCAATCGCCTTCCTGCGGGAAAATTCCTCTTGGGCAGTGTATACCATATGCTTCATCAGACCGTTACCCAAATGTACACCAGCGAGAGGATAGCATGCGTCAATGGTCCTTGGTGGTTTGTTCAGATTTGGCTGCAACTTCACATGCATCGGATTGTAGGCGTCGACTTGAACTCCAAGTTCTTCCCCTGGTCCAATCCCCCCGAAGGAGAACTTCAAGTTACCGAGAGGATGCCAAAGCTATGGAGAAGCGACTTCAGTTGTTATCATTCGGCGGGACATCACCCGGCTCTTCGAGTTGTTCTTCAAAGGCTTCTCCAATCCTCTTTGGCTCCCTTATCTAGGCAATGACACTCGACCTTCCCTGTCGAATTCTCCTTTGAGCCCGGCCATCAAGATAGGGGATTCTTGGAAATCTTTAACATCATAATCCGCCCATGCATATTACGGCCGAGTTCAATGGAGGGAGGCGAGATACCGATACTTATGAGTACTACCGGCCTAATGTAATGGCCGGGCAACTTGGATGCGGCCGGATGCCCCCAAGATTGTTTTCGCATGAATTCCTCAAGCCCGGGGGAGGAAATCAAAGAACCGATGCGATGCGGCGGAGTTTTCCACTATGTGTGCGGTCCCTTGTCTATACATGTCCTTTTGTGCTTCGCAACCATAGCTCACCCCACCTTCAACTCATGGTGGCAAGAATTCCCATGACCACATCTTCGGTGAACCCGTTCATGTGTTACGTGCGAAAGTGGTGCACGATTTCTGCCGACCTCGGAGGTAACACAATGAGCCCTTGGATCAAACACTTCTTCCCTCTTTCATTCATGGTTTTGACCTTCATCTTTTGCCCACGAGAACACGGTTCTGCCCCTCGAGCCGGGGTAATAACTTATAACGCCGAAGCCCGGTTTCGGCACTGGGGTTTAAATCCACAACCTGCGCCAATTAATGGCCGGGTATGCTACCACCGATCCCGGCCTTTCTAGCCTCGGCTGTCGACGGGAGGCAAGGTGCGCACACGATTCCCCCTCCAAGTGCCAAAAGGAGAAGAGAGCTGTCAAGAAGGTGCTTGTTGAGGTAAAACCCTTTACCTTCTTGATTACCGGGTCACTCTGTTCTTGATGGATCATATCCATTGTGCATTTCGGACCCGAGCCCAGCATTCTTCGAGCCAACACTGCCGATGCTCCATCCTTTGGTATGACTTTTCTTGTTCTTTCTCAAGGATGAGCACGGCACTTACCCTTTCAATTGGACATTTGCGGAGGAAGCCGTAGGAGAACCGCTTGTAGATGTTCCGGTGGTTCAACAAGCGAGCCCATCCGGGGTTGAATTGCCCATCCCCGGTAGAGATCTCATCTTCATCACCCTGCGAAGCGATACGTTCTCCGGAGATGAACCTCCCAACTCAAGCGGAGCCACCAAATTCCCCCGGGATGCCATCACCTATCGGCCAAGCGGCAATGACCAACCCAACGAGAGGAGGATCCAATTCTTCACCAACCGAAACTCACGAGTCGTTGATGGCTGCACCGACGCATCTCCCGACTCGGAAGTTTCGGCTCTACTTGGGACGCCTCTTCGTCTGCGATTGCTCCCGCTCAAGAAACCACTCATGAGGTGCCCAATTCCGCTCTTAATTTCGATACCTTGATGCTAGCATTCTCACCTCGGCAATGTTGTTTTCGGGGTCACGCCCGTCATCATCAAGCTTGCCATCGAGAGGGCCCATCAGGGCCGAGGTGATGAAAGAAATAAACCGGCCCATTTGCCCGGATGAAGTGTTGCCCAAACTCAAAGAAATTGCGCACTGGTGCGGAAAAAGACGTTCGGGGATCGGCTCAATGATCTTCGCCATTTTGAAGAGATGTTTGAACCCATCGGTCGAAGACTTCCCGATGACATCGAGCTTTTCTATCGTCCGTCTACGACTTAGAGCCCTTCTATGTTCCCTTGAGGGCGCACTTGGAGGAAATTGCGCTCCCGTTCGGCCATTGAAAAGGAGAAAGCGATGCGAACATGCCATGAACGAGGTACAATCCCAAGCGGAAAGCCATAAAGATGCCTTGGCCGACACGCAAGCTTCTTACGATTTGAAAGTCGCGGAAAGGCTGCTCTAGAGGCGGAATTGAGAAGCACTGTCGGCGGAGATGGAGATTGACCGAGAAGAAAATAGCCGACCTTCTGGATTGATAGCAAAGACCCAAGCGGAGGTAGAATCGAGTTGTCACCGAGTGAAGCAATGCGATGCGAGAACTCACCGACTTATGCGATGCCCAAAAGGACTACCGGGGAGATCTTGGATAATTCCCACTTGATAGTATCCAATGTTCGTCACGCACTCGCAAAACTCCTTGACGCTTGAATGTCCTTGTTGATGTATACCGGATTTGGTCGTTCTTGTAATATTTCCTTTGCGATTTGTTTCCTTTCCTTTGCGTACTTTGAGATGTGATGCTAAACGACCCATTCGGTAGTGAAACGCTAACTCCCGAAAGACACCTTGATTTCCTTTAGCCGAAACAATCGACTTGCGCACGCGTTTCGGCTTAGAACTCCAAACGACCCGCCGGCGGGTTGGTCAAGGAAATCTTTCCACCTTCCGATTTTATTGGGACGTGCGCCACGATCCATAGCCACGACTCGAAGCCACGATTCATCTGCCGGGGCCTATAAATGTTACCATAGGTGCCTCTAGCTCTCCACCGGGCCTTCTAGCTCTCGAATCTTTGCCAATCTTTGGTTTTCTTGTAAACAGTGCACATCCCCAAACCGCAATGGTGCGCCGCCTCAACCGCCGCCGCGCCTCCGACGAGGCTGAGGGAAGCAGCGCTAATGCACGCAGGCGGTGATGATCATCAATTTCTCCTAGTCGATCCCCCTCTTGATCTTCTTTTGCCTTGACAATCATCTCCCTTTTTCAGGTTGATTCAGTGGAATCCGCCTCGCGCGCGGCCAATCGGCCCCTCACGACGACTCTTCGGAGTCAGAGTGCCCACTCCCCGTGCCGTACGGGGGAAGCGGATGCTATTCGCTTCAAGGAGGAGCTAGAGGCGTCCCGTCTCGAGGCGGAAGACGTCTCCAAAAAAAGCGGGCGTGGCCGAACTAGAATGGGAGGACCGGCGGAAACAGCGGCTTGGAGGCCATCGATGGTATGGCCGCGAGATTGATTCTTGGTCCGGACCCGGCCCTTGATGCTAATCCTTTCTTGTTTGTCTTTTGCGGCCCGTGATGCGAGCTCAACCGGCTAAAGGCGGCGAGGTAGAGCAATTGGCCGAGAAGGTGAACGCCCACGGCGACACGCGGCGGAGCGCGCGGCCGCGGTGGAGCGCCGCGTCGACGAGGTGGCCGTTCATGGCGTTCGTTTGAGCACCACCTTGGGCACAGGCCGCGATGGCGACGCATACGGACGTCGACTATTCCACCGAGCCGCGTGGCTTCCGGGGCGGCGCGCGGGGAGGGATATCGACGAGATCGAGCTCATCTGGAGCGCCTCGACGGCCACGGCGACGCCATTGCCGAAAGTACCCATCCCCGGTCTGTGTTGAACGAGGACTCTTTGACTAGATTGTACTAGGGATGTGTAAACGTCGGCAATATATGATGAACTTTTGGATTCTGCATTTGTTCCGTGATATTTCCCTTCGCATTTGCATCTGTGAATTTTGTCCTCTTTGAATGCATGCGGGAAGCTGTCTTTAGCCGAACGCTTGCAAACAAGCGCCCCTCGGCGCAAGATCCACAAAGGATCCCAATTCGGCAATCGTAAACAACTGTTCAAAAAAAAACCCTTCGCACTCGGTGGAAACCCACTGCCGCTTGGTATTCCAACGGTGTGTGCTGGCCGGATCATCACTCCCAATGCGCCTCCTTGGTCAATAAAATAGCCGTGGGGTGCTACGCAAATCCACTCGCACACTCCTCCATCACTTCTCGTCTCTTCCTTTGCGCTAGGAGAAAAAACCCCAACGCCATGGACAAGGGTAAACAACCTCGGGGGAGCGGCTCGTCAAGGAAGCGTACGATTCGGAAGTGAGTTCTTTCTTGATGCGCTCCTTGTCCTCTGCTTGATCTTACGCTTCATGTCTTCTTCTCGTCTTTTCAGCCTTGATTTGCTTCCGAAGAGGTCATCGGGACCCGAAGATGTCCCCGAGTACATCTCCTCCGATTCTTCCCCGAAGCGAGAGGATGCCACGCACGAGCAAAGGGCCATTCATCGAGCGCGCCGCCGTGCCGGCACACGGAGCGTGGCCTCGGGGACATGTCCGTCCGTTGCCAAGCCGCGCGGCGTGCGCCGTGCGGCGCTGAAGCACTAGTAGGGGGTGAACGCTTCTGACCCCTTCATGTTTGCATCTGGATTTCTTCCCCCTAACCTTGATTCTTTTGCTCCAGATGTCTCTGACAGGTACAGCAACCTGAAGGCGGCCTGGGATAGCTTGGTAGAGGCCGCCAATCATGGTCATCCTTGTCGGTGCGGAATATGGTCCCGACACTAACCAGTAGATAGCGCCTAAGTTTATCCCTCTATGGTCGATGCCAAGCAACAAATGACACAAGGATTATCTTGGTTGGGCCAGGGGTTGGGTCGGGGGAGGGCCGTACGTCCGGGGGGGCCGGCGTGCTCGTGGCACTATATTGCTCGGCGGTCGGGGGTGCTTGTAGTGGGGCAAGTACAAGCAAGGCGGGAGAGGAAGGGGGGCGTGGCTCCCAAGTCCCTAGTGGGTGGTGAAGATGTTGTGGGAGAATAAGAGAGTGAGTGTACGGTGTGTTGTGTTCTTGGGACTTGTTCGAACTGTCTCCCCGGCGGGGGGGGGCTCGCCTCCCCTTTTATAGGCCAAGGGGGGCGGCGAGTTACATGCACGCCGCGCTACCTAGCTACGTGTGGGAGCACGTCGTGCTATGGTGTAGTGGGGGGGGGTAGAATGGGCGGGTTTTGCCGGTTGTTTTTCGGCGGGTGCCGCCTTGATGGCCTACCTTGTCCGGAGCGGGTGGCGGTTCCTCGAGGGGTAGGAGGGGCGGACGGGGGGCTTGATGGCGTTGGGGGGGGGCGTTCTCGGTTGGGCTTAGGGGGGGGTGATGGAGGGGGTCACGGGATAGGGGGAGCGGGGGAGGGGGGGGGGGGGGGGGGGGGGGGGGGCGGCGTTCCTTCCCAATGGGCTGCGGTGGCGGAGTTGGGTGGCGGGGTTGGGCGGTTCTTTGCGCGTTGGGCGTGCCCCTGTGGAGCGGGGCGTGCGCCGCACGCGTGGGTACGGCGGCCGCGCCGTTTCGGTGGCCGGGATGGCCACCCACCGGCCCTAGCGCCCCTCACCCCTGGCCACACGGGGCACGGGGAAGTGTGGGTGGAATCGAGGGTGCGCCGGCCCCCTTTCGGGGGGGGGGGCGCTTTAGGGCCGTACGCCGGCGTGCGCACGGTGTCACGGGAGGCGACACGGGCCGTGCGCACGGTCCATCCCACGGTGGTGGCGGGGATGGGCTCTTCCCGGGGGATGGGGGGGGTTGGTGCGGCGGCACGGGGGGCGTGAGCCCCGGGCGCATGATGGCGCCGTCCGCGGCGTCGGGGCGTTAAATGCCCAAGTACGGGGCGGCGCGCGCGTGCGGGGCGCCGTGATCGTGGCGGGCCCGGCCGAGGGCGGAGCGGACCCTCGAGCGAGGGCGGGACTCGCTCGAGGGGAGCGCGCCCTCGGCGGGCGGGGCCGCTCGAGGGAAGGGTCGCCCCTCGGCGGGGCGGAACCCGTTCGAGGAGGGGGTTGCCCCTCGAGCGGGGGCGGGCCGTTCGAGGAGGAGGTGTCCCTCGGGCGAGGGCGGAGCACTGCCCGGGGGTCTCGTGGGCGGGCCGCCTTGGGGGGCCTCACGGAGTCTGTTTGCATGGGCCGTGTCTGCGGGGGTTAGTTTTCTGCATGGTTAGGCTTAGTTTATATTGATGCGGGGAATTTAAGTGAGGGTTCCCCCCATTGTTTTAGGGGACCCCTAGGGGCGGTCCCGACGGTGGCCCCAGAGCATCTGCGGGTTTGCCTTTGAGGCTCCCGCGGATGCGGAACTCTGCGATAGGACGTTCTTCCCTCCTTGTTTGCGAACGCTTTCGGGTGGGGCCGCGCTAGCGGCCGCGGGTCTAGCCCCGAAGCCTGCGGGGGTGTGGGCTCTCCTGCGGGGGGTTAGCCGCGAGCAAGTCGGTCGGAAAGGCGTGGCACATATGCCAGCCGGCATCGGCGGTGTTTCGGCCGGCATCGGGGGTGGCACGCTCCCCTGTCCTCTGTCTCGGGCGGGTGCAATTCCAAGGAGGTGTAGCCGTGCGTCAAGCCCCGAGCCTTGGCACATTCGAGGCGATCGGGTCGAGCACGACGACTTGTTTTTTTATCGCGCCCTCGCCGTCCCTCTCGCGGGTCGGGAGGTGAGGTTTCCACGACTCCCATCGAGCGGGTCGCGAATCGCGGATTCCTCTTCGAGGCGCTAGCGGGTGGTTCAAGTGGACGTCCATGCCCCGTTCGATAAGGGTAGGGCTGCGCGGTCCGGAGACACGTCCATGGAAGCGCTTGCGTGGGTTTGCTAGGTGGGGCTCGGTCCCGTTCGCTAGGGGACCGAGGGGCGCGGAAGCTCTCCCTCGGTGGGATCCCCCGCTAGGCGCCTCGGCGGCTCTCGAACACGACATGTGGGGCACCCTCGAGCCGACGGGCTCGAGGAACGGCTCGAATGCGCGTGCCCTCGTCGTCCCTAACTGCGAGATGCGGGGCGCTGTTCGGGCCGTCGAGGGTCGGGCTTCGAACCTCGATCGGTAGGGGCGTGCGGGGGCGTGCCTGGCCGGCCCGGGTCTTTTCACGTTTGCGGCCGTCGAGGGGTACGGGCGTGCCGACCCTCGAGGTGCTTGTTGGTGGCGTGGCGCGGTATGAGTGCTTTCGGTGTCGCTCTATTTCAAGCGTGACTGGGGCGATCCTCTTACGCGCGTGCCTTCTTTCGGAGGGTTGACATCATCTCGAGTTGGGGGTCATGCCGCTCGAGGGTCCTACGTGGCATGGGTGCCCGCGGTGGTACTGCTCTACATCGAGCGGGTCCCGGGCGACCTTCTCACGGCGATATCCCATCGAGGGTCGCCTTGTTTCGAGTTGGGGGTCATGCCGCTCGAGGGCTCCACGTGGCATGGGTGCCGCGGTTGCCTACTCTACATCGAAGGTAGGTCCGGGGCGACCTTCTCACGGCGATGTCCCATCGAGGGTCACCCTTGTCTCGGCGAGGGATTCGCCTCGCTCGAGGGGCTCTCCTTGCTTGGCAAGGGGCCCGGGCATTTAATAGCCTCGCGGGTCGTGGCCGCGGGTTTTGCGGCGCGGGCGCGCGCTTTTGGCGGCGCGGCGCGCGCGCGCGTAGTGGGCGGCGGGGCCGGCGGATGTGACGGTTTCGCCTCGGTTCTTGGCGGTCTCGTCGTAATGATGACCCGCTGCGGTGGTTAGTCGCCGCGGTCGTGGTGGGGCCCGCTCGTCGACGCGATGGAAAGATTCTGCCGATTCTTGTTGGCGGGGCGCGCGCTCGGAGAACTCGCCGTCGCCTATAAAAGCTGCGGGGAGGAGTAGGCGGCGGTTTTTACCTTGGCTCCTCACCATTTTCAACCCTCGCCTCTTCGCCTTCGTCTTGCATCCTTGCCGTCGCGCGGTTTCGTTGCTTAGAGCTTTCTCCTTGCTTCCTTGTCCTCCCGCCTTCGTACTCGTTCGTCCTCCCTCATGGCGCCGCCTCGGCCCTCGATCGGGGGGTCTTGGAGCCGTACGCACGGGAGAAGTCGGCGGTGACCGGCTCGCCTACGGGCGGCCCGGTCGCCGCCGGCCGGCTCTCGGCCAACGAAGATGGGCGCCGGCGGAGTGGATCGTGCCGCCATCGTCGCACCTTGAGCCCAACCCGCCGGAGGGATGCGTGGTGAGCTTCCTCCGCTACCACGAGCGCGGCTTCAATGCGGCGGCGAGCACATTTATGCGGGCGTTGTGCTTCCACTACGGGGGTGGAGGCGCACAACTTCGCCCCCAACGCTATCTCGCGGGCGGCCACATTCGTGGGCGTTTGCGAAGGGTACTGGGGATCCCGGTCAAGTGGGAGCTGCGGGTACACCTCTTCCGCGCGGAGCTCATCACGCGGCCCACGTCGGAGCGGGGACCCGCCGCGCGGTGCGCGCCGGCGGGATGTCGCTGCCTGTGCGGGGGGCAGCTCAAGAACTTCTACATCCCCCGCACCATGACGACGAACAACGCCGGTTGGGAGCGGGGATGGTTTTATGCGCAGCGCGGGAGCCCGCCTCCCTCCCTACACGGGCGGGTGTTCAAGGAGAGGCCGGACTGCCCGGGGCTACGGGTTGTCCACGGCCAACCATCGGGCGCGCCGGGGGGTCCATCCTCGCCGCCTTGCGGCGGGGGCGAGGGAGGGGCTCAACGCGATGGGCGTCCTCGCCTTCCTTCATCATCGGCGTATCGTGCGGGTTGATGGAGAGGCCGCTCCGCATCTTCGAGATGACGGAGGGCGGCCAACCCGTCGACTGGCGAGGTCGCGGATGCTCCGACGCCGGCCCCGGAGCGGCCGTACGCGCTCACCGGGGCGCGGAGCGCCGTCGACACCCGGACGCGCTACTGCGGGTCGGACCCCGTGGGACATCGAGATGCTTCCCCCGGCCCGTTGGTGAGTGTGGCTTTTCTACTACGTTTTGGTTCTTGTTCTCGTTTATGTTTCTTGACGCGCCATTGTCCTCTTGCGCGCGGTTGGTGCGGTTCACTATCGCCAAGTCCGTTCCACCCACCCCCGACTCCCGTGCGCTCGGCGGGCGGCGCGGCGGGGAGCGGCGGGGAGCGGGCGGCGCGCGGAGGGAGCACGCAAGGCGGCGCCAAGCGCGTCGCGGCCGCACGGTCCCGCCGAGTGCGGCGGCGGGAGGAGGGCGGGGCTCTCCTCCCCCGACATCGAGGAGCCCTCATCCTCGGATCGGGACGAGGAGGAAGAGTGCGAGGGGGGAGGGCCCCTCGGACGAGGTGGCGACCCACGCCCCGTCGGCGGATCTCGCGCGCGGCGTCGGGGGCGGCTTCGTCCGGGGCGGGCGCGTCGGCGCCCGCCCGCCGGGCGGTCGTCGTCGGGGCGGCACGCGCGCGCGCGGGCGGGCGCGCGCGCGTGGAGGCGCGCGCGCGCGGACGTGCGCGCGCGCGCGTCGAGCGTGCCGCACGCGCGGCGGGGTGCGTCGCGCGCGCGGCGTCGTCGTCGAGGGGCGCGTCGGGGGGCGCGCCGCGCGCGCGGGACAAGCGTGCCCCCGCGCGCGCGGCGCCGTCGGGGGGGTGCGGCGTCGGGGCGCGCGCGCACGGGGGGCGGGCGTGCCGCGCGTGCGGCGGCGCCATCGGGGAGCGCCGCGTCGGGCGTGGCCGCTACTTGCCCGGCCTCGTCGGAGGCCTCGAGGAAAAGGAAGCGGGCCTTTTCCTCCGCGAGGTACGTAGCCTTGCCTTCCTTTGTGTGGCTTTGGTGTGTTGGGTGGTTAGATGTTCTAACTCTCCGTTCGTGATTGCGCGGGCGGTGCCGGCCGTTCCTCCTCTTGCAGGCCAAGGTGCTTGAGGACGGATGCGTCGATCCCCACCGGCGGCGCTCGTCGAGGGGGTCGCGCCGAGGGAACGAGCGCGGCGGCGGGCACGAGCTCGCAAGGCCCGGCCGAGGCCTCGGGGGCCGGCCGGCGGATCAACCCGCCGCGGCGCGGCCGGAGGTCGCGGGGGCGGCCGGCGCCGGTCGCCACGGAGGCGCGGCCGCGGTGGTGGCTACGGTGGAGGTGCCGCCGCGGTGGCGGCCGCTACGGAGGAGGCGGAGCGGGCGCGGCCTGCGGGGAGCGCCGCGGAGGTGGCGGCGCGGACGGTGGTGGCGGCCACGGCGCCACGGCGGGCGCCCGTGGTCGCGGAGCGCGAGGTGGAGGCGCCGGCGGAGGGCGCGCGGGCGGCTCCGCCGTCGGCGGTCCCCGAGGGCGGAGGTGGTGGAGCTCTCGGATGACTCCCTCGCCGCACGGGTGGAACCGGTGGGCCGGGCGGCCCGCGAACTCCCCCGAGCCCCGGGGGGGGGCCCTCGTGAGGCGGCACGAGGGTCGCATGCCGGCGGGGGCCGAGGGCACGATGCCGAGACCTCGTCCTCCCGCGCGGCCGCCCCGCCCGGTGGGGGGGGCCGTGGAGGATCCCCCGGCATTTGCGCGACGCCGGGGGGGAGCGGGGGCTGCGGGGCGAGCTCTGGGCCATGGCGCCACGCTCACCGTGCGTTGAACGAAGCGGCGCGGGTCCCACGGCGGCCGGCTTCCGGACCGTCTTCCGGGTGAGCCACGGTTGCTCGTTTCTTCCTTCCTTTTTTTCGTTTTCGCGTGCGCACCCAAATTTTGGCACTTACGGGATTCGATGTGTGTTATGCCGGGAGCTCGAGCGCCGCGCTCGCGAAAAGTACGGCGCGTTCGACCGGGTGAACGCCGAGGGCCCCGCCGGCTCGGGAGCGATGCGGCGCTTACGACGCGCTTGCGGATGCCCTCGGGACGCGGACGGTACCGGGCGGGTGTGCGGGCGATGGCGTGGTGCGACGTGCTTCCCCGAGAGTTCGGGGCGGGACGCGGCGCGTGACCGAGCCTCGGGCGGATCCGCGCGGCCCTTGTCGATCGTGACGAGGGCGGCGTGGAACGCGCGCGAGGACCGCGGAGAAGACGCGGACGTTGGCCGCCACACGGGAGGCGGAGGTGGCCACCGCTCGCGCCGAGGCCGGGAGCTCCGCACGTCGCTCGAGGGAGCGCGGGCGCGGCGGCGCCGGGGGCGAGGAGCGGGCGCGCGGGCTGGAGCGAGCGCGCCAAGGAGGCCGATGACACGAAGGCCGCCTTCGACGTGAAGGTTGTGGCTCTCGTCGCCGGCGCGGGGGGGCGGCTCCGGCGGGGAGCGCATCGCCGTCGGGGGGCGAGGGGCGGCTCCGGCGAGGAGCGAGCCGCCCTTCGCGACGCCGGACGGCGGCGGAGCGGGAGCGCGTCGCGCGCGGGACGGCGGAGAGGTCGCCGGAGGAGCGGAACGCCGCATTCTCCGAGGTTGAGGATGAGGCGGCGGCGCTCGCCGCATCGGCAATGCCGCCCAAGAGATGGCCCTCGTCGGGCTCGGCGGCGCTCGAGTCCGCGCGCCGCGACCTCGATGCGGAGAAGAGGCAAGTCGAGGGTAAGTTCTTTGTCGACCCCCTTGTTAGTTTTTTGCTTTAGAGGGTTCGTTTCCCCCTTTCGATTTCTTGTCGTCTTGTCGCTTCCGGGCTTGCGCACGGCTTTATGCGGGCACGGCGGGGTGGGCGGGCCGAGGCCTGCGGAGCCTCCTACAACTCCTGCGAGCGGGAGGGCTGCCGGGGAGGCTGCGGGACGCGGCCCTCGAGACTGTCCACGGCTCGTCGAGGAAGGCGATGTCCGGGCGGCGGCTCGGCGGCCGGCCGCCTACGCGCCCTCGGCGGCCACGTCACGGGGCGGGTGCGTCGGGCGTTGCACACGGGCGTGCGAAGGCCCTCGGAGTGGTGCGATCCCACTACGAGGGTCAACCTCGAGGCGGTAGCGGAAGGCTACATCGTGCCGAGGGCGTCGGGGACGAGGTGGCCATGGAGCGTGCGGACGCGCTTGCTGGCGGCGCCGTAGGGTCGCTCGCCGGGCCTTCGAAGAATTCCTCTTCCGGACGCCGGCCCGATGCGCCGCTCCACCGCCCGAAAGCACACGGGCACTAGGCCCGTTTTTTGTTTGTGTGTATCGAACTGCGGCCTCGTGGCCTCTTGTAAATAAACAAGTAGTTTCGTGAACATGGTCGGTTGTAAATGAAATCGCTTGCTTATTGCGCTTTTTGCTTCTTCTTCTTCTGAGTAGATTCTAGTTAGGGAAGTCGCCTTTCGCGGGGGGCCGTGGGTTGGAGGCGAGAGAGACGGGCCATAGCCACGCGGCGTGGGGCGTCTCGCGGCTCGCGCGCTCCTTCCGTTGTGCCGCCTACGCCTGTTCGAATCGTGGCTCGTGGTTGAAGTAGGAGACAAACTTAGCGCGTGTTATTACGTTTTTTGCGCGAAAAAATGGGACCATTTGGGGGGGGGGTGCCCCCCGCGGCCCCCGAGGGTAACTTGGGTTTCGGGGGGAAAGCCGAGGTTGCCCTTTTATTGGATTCGGAGTATTTACATAGGTGACACCAGGCGGGGCGTTGGCCGGTGCGTTTTTACAACGGAAAATACTTGGAAATCCTAGCTAAGGGTAGAAGCGACGTAGGCTGTTGGATGTTCCAAGCGTTGGTGAGTTCTTCGCCGTCCTCGTTGGCAAGCTTGTACGTGCCGGTTTGAGCACCTTCACCACGACGTAGGGTCCCTCCCATGGGGGCGATAGCTTGTGGCGCCCTCGGTTGTCTTGGCGTAGCCTTAGGACCGAGTCCCCCTCGGCGAAATCCCTTCGACGTATCTTGCGTGCTTGGTAGCGCCGTGGGGGCGGTTGATACCTTGCGGAGTGCATCAACGCCACGAGGCGTACTTCGTCTAGGCGATCCGGTGAGTCCTCGCGGGCTCGGCGGTTGGCGTCCTCGTTGTAGCCTCGAACTTTGGGCGACCCGTATTCCGGATCCGTGGGGAGGATGGCCTCGCGCCATGGACTAGGAAAAACGGGGTGAACCCGGTGGCTACGCGGGGTAGTCCTTAGGCTCCATATGATCGCTTGGTAGTTCTTGGAGCCATTTTCGGCCGATTTGTTGGTGGTCGAAAATTCTGGGTTTGAGGCCCTGTAGGATCATGCCGTTGGCACGTTCCACTTGGCCGTTGGTACGTGGGTGCGCCACGGTGCCCAATCCACTCGGATGTGGAACTTGTCGCGAGAACTCCAAGAACTTCCGGCCGTGAGCGGGACCCGTTGTACGTGATGATGGAGTTTGGCACTCCAAAGCGGTAGACGATGTCGGTGAAGAACGTATTGTCTGCTCGGCCCTCAAATTCGTAATGGGGCGCACCTCCACCCACTTGGAGAACTTGTCGATCGCGACGAGCGGTGGGTGAAGCCCGGCGCCTTCCGCGGGGGCCGACGATGTCTAATCCCCACACGGCGAACGGCCATGTTACGGGGATCGTTTGCGAGCTTGAGGTGGCAAGTTGGTCTTGCGGGCGTAGAGCGGCACCCTTCGCAAGTGCGCACGATTTCGTTGGCATCGCGACCGCGGTAGGCCAATAGAAGCCTTGGCGGAACGCGTTACCGACGAGGGGTGCGCGGCGCGGCGTGATGGCCACGGATTCCCGCGTGGATGTCTCGTAGGAGCTCGCGCCCCTCGGGAATGGGTATACACCGCTGGAGGGGATGCCCGACGCGGCGCGCTTGTACGACTCGCCGTCGACGAGGGTGAATGACTTGGCCATCTGGCGATGCGCCTGGGCGTGGCCGGTGCGCGGGGAGCTCCCCTCGAGCGATCCGGGCGATGTACTTCTCCCGCCGGTCCGCCCGGAGCGGGGAGCCGGCTCGATGTCCATTGCAACGGCCTCGTGGGAGCCGTACCCCTCGAGAAGGGGAGAGTACGTACGCCTCGTTCGAGGGGTCCTCTTCCATGGGGTCCGCACCCGGCGGATTCGAGGGAGCCCCCGAGGGTCCGCCGTCGCTCGAGGGGTAAGGCTCGAAGGTTACCGAGGGGCTGCGCGACGTCGCGCACGAAAACGTTCGGGGGGAACGGTGATCCGCCGGATGCTATCTTTGCCAGCTCATCTGCTTCCTCGTTGTACCGGCGGGGTACATGATTAAGCTCGACGCCGTAAAATTTGTCCTCGAGGGCTCGCACGGCTTTACAGTAGGCCTCCATCTTGTCGTCGTGGCAGCTCGCGTTCTTCATGACTTGGTCGATCACGAGCTGCGAATCCCCTCGCACGTCGAGGCGCTTGACGCCCAACTCGATGGCGATCTTGAGGCCGCGAGAGGAGGGCCTCGTATTCGCCATATTGTTGGACGCGGGGAAATGGAGACGCCTTTGCGTAGCGCATGTGCTCCCCGAGGGGTGACACGAAGAGCGAGGCCCGCGCCGCTCTGTCTTCATCACCGAGCCGTCGAAGAACGAGAGTCCGGCACTGCTGCTTGGATGCGAGGGGGCGGCGGTGCGTGTCCGTCCACTCCGCGACGAAATCGGCAAAGATTTGTGATTTGATGGCCTTGCACGGGGCGTAGGCGGCGTTTCGCCCATCAACTCCGCGGACCACTTGGCAGTGCACTGCCGCGTCGGGGTTGCGAATGATTTCTCCTAACGGGAAGGAAGAGACCACCGTGGCGGGTGGGCCTCGAAGTAGTGGCGGAGCTTGCGCCGCGCGAGGACTACCGCATACAACGGCTCGGACACTCGGGGGTAGCGCGTCTTCGTGTCCGATAGGACCTCGGCCGATGTAGTAGACCGGCCTGCGCACGGGCAAGGCATGCCCTTCTTCCGTGCGCTCCACGACGATCACGGCGGCGACCACCCGGGTGGTCGCGGCCACGTAGAGTTGGAGGGGTTCGCCGTCTTGCGGCGGCGTAAGGATTGGGGCGTGCGTCGGCGATGCCTTCGGCTTGTCGAGCGCTTCCGGGCCTCGGCGGTCCAAGAGAAGCGCTCGTGCTTCTTGAGCGGCGGTAGAGGGGCGGGCCCTTCTCACCGAGCCTCGAGACGAAGCGGCTTAAGGCGGCGAGGCACCCCAACACTTTCTCGCACTCCTTTGAGGTCCCGAAGTGGACCCATTCGCTCGAGGGCCGCGACCTTTTCGGGGATTGGCCTCGATTCCCCGGCCCGGGAGACGATGTATCCTAGGAGCATGCCCCGCGGCACTCCAAAGACACATTTTTCGGGGTTGAGCTTGACCCCGTTGGCCCGCGAGCGGTCGAATGCGATGCCAAGATTGGCGACCGGGTCGTCGCCTTCCTGGTTTTGACGACGATGTCGTCTACGTAAGCCTCGACCGTCCGCCCGATATGGTCCCCAAAAAACGTGCTTGCATGCGGCGGCGATATGTTGCGCCGCGTTTACGAGGCCAAAAGGCATCGTGACGTAACGAACGTCCCGAACGGTGTGATGAACGAAGTCGCGAGCTGGTCGGACTCCTTCATTTTTATTTGGTGATAGCCCGAATAGGCATCAAGGAAACGAGTAGTTCACACCCGGCGGTGGAATCAATGATCGATCTATGCGCGGCAAAGGAAAAGGAACTTTTGGACATGCTTTATTGAGGCCCGGTGTAGTCAATACACATCCTCCACTTCCCATTTTTCTTTTTTACAAGCACGGGATTAGCCAACCATGTCGGGTGGAACACTTCCTTGATGAATCCGGCCTCGAGGAGCTTCCGCGGCTCCACTCCGATCGCCCGTCGCCGTTCCTCGTCGAAGCGGCGCGGCCGGCCGCCGAGCGGCGCGAGCATTAGGCGAGGATATCAAGGGAGTGCTCGGCGACCTCCCTCGGAATGCCCGGCATGTCCGAGGGGCTCCACGCGAAAACGTCGGCGTTGGCGCGGAGGAAGTCGACGAGCACTTGCTTCCTATTTAGGATCGAGGGTCGTGCTGACCCTCAACGCTTTGCCCTCGGGGGCCGATGGGTCGAGAGGGACCCCTTTGGTTTGCTCGGCGGCTTCGAACGCGCCGACGTGCTTGGTGGCGGAGCTGAGGTCGTCGTTGACCATCTTCTCCAGCGTGTTTACCAGCGCTTCATCCAGCGCTAGCGCCTCTGCATGTTCCACGCACTCGACATCGCAGTCGAATGCATGCTCGATCGACGACCCGACGGTGATGACGCCGTTTGGACCCGGCATCTTCATCTTCAGGTACGTGTAGTTGGGGACCGCCATGAACTTGGCATAGCATGGTCGCCCAAGGATGGCATGGTAGGCCCCTTTGAATCCCACCACCTCGAAGGTGAGGGTTTCCTTGCGGAAATTCTTGGGGGTCCCGAACCGGACGGGCGGATCGATCGCCCGAGGGGTTGAACCACGCTTTCGGGCGCGATGCGCGTGAAACGGCTTCGTGCTTCGGGCCGCGGCGGTCCGACCCAATCCCCATTAGGCGCAATGTATGCGCGAAGAGGATATTGAGGCTACGCCTCCGTCCATAAGGACCTTCGAAAACCGGGCGTTCCCAATGATGGGATCGACCACCGGGGAATCTTGGCCGGGTTCGGGATGCGGTTTGGGTGATCATCTCGGCTAAAGGTGATGGCATCCTTCGACCGGTTGAGAAAGGCCGGAGGTGCCCTCTCGCGGCGAGGACTTCGTGCCGCTCCTTCTTGCGGCTGCCGGGTTGACATGTCGACGGTGGGTCCCCCAAAAATGAGGAACACATTCTCGACGAGCGGGGAAGCCACTGCGTCGCCGTCGCCCCCATCCTTCTTGGCCTCTGCCTCCTTCGCGGCGGCACGGCCATAGAACTTCTTGAGCATGTCGCCTTGCTCAAGAGTGTGATTCACGGGGGTTTTGTGGTAGGGGCATGGCTTCTTCATCATGTCGTCGAACACCCCCGGGCCTCGAGGAGCCGGTCGAGGGCCCCGTCGGGCGGGTCAACGGCGAGGGCCTCGGCGTTGCCGCCGTTGCGCCCCTGCTCGCGCGCCTCGCGGCGCGGCTTCTTCCCCCTTCTTGCCCCGCTTGTCGTTGCGGCGCGGCTCCTTGGACCCGCTGCCCTCCGCGGGCGTGTCCTCGGAGCGCTTGCCCTTCTTGCCATCGAAGATTGCCCCCACGGCCTCCTCTCCGGAGGCGAAGGGCGGGTGGCAATGTCGAACGGCTCGTTCGAGTCCGTGGGCGGGGCGCGTCCCGGCTCGCGCACTAGGTCCCGGCACGTGGTGCCCTCGAGGAACGCGTGCACGATCTCGGATTGTGCCACGGCGGGGAGCTCGTGCGGCGCTTGGAGAAGCGTCGTATGAAGTCCCGCGGCGGTCGCACGGCTTCGCGTGCGGGGAGCGCGGATCCCGAGGAGTTCCGGGGGCGCACGTACGTGCCCGGAAGTTGCCCACGAAGGTGTGGACTAGATCGTCCCGGTTGTGGATGCGGGTGGCGGGCAAGTGCTCGAGCCATGTCCGGGCCGCGTCGCCCGGATGCGGGGGGCAAGTTGCGGATGATCACTTCGTCGTTGGTGGCCCCCGCCCGACCGACGGAGCCGGGCGGTAATCGTTGAGCCAAACACGAGGGTCCGTCTCCCCGTTGTATTTGATGATCGTCGAGGGGCCGACGGAAGCGGCGGGGGGAACGCCGCCGTGCGGATCTCCCGGCCGAACACGCGGGTGCCGGGGGCTCCGGCGTTGGGGAGCGATCCTCACCGCCGTCGTAGCGTCCACCCCTTCGAGGGTGGTAGCCCCCCGGCCGCTCGCGCGTCCGCCTTGCTGGTGCGCCTGGCGTTGATGACGTTGCGGGCGTCACCATCCAGCGCCCTGCGTGTGTCGAGGAGGCGTTCCTTGGCCGGCGTGCGTCCCTGGTCAGCAGGTCGACCCGCATGCACCAAGGGTTCGCCCCCTGGTGCCGGATCATCACCCCGCGCGTCCCCCTGTTGGCGGATGCGTGAGGCCGAGCTTTCGGCTTGCTGGACGGCCGCTTGCTCAAGGAGGCTCTGCACCTCGCGGTGCATGTCTCGAGCCTCGGGGGTCGAGGGTGCCGGCATGGCGCGCAGCAGTGTTGCGGCGGCGATGAGCTTTTGGCTCGCCCGCGGCGGAGTATCCGCGTTGTCGACGTTGGGGATGGGGTTGAGGCGGTCTCGGACCTGTCGGCCCAGCTCCCGCGCGCGTTCGCCGCGCGCAGAGGCCTCTCCCGCCATCGAGGCGCGGAGCGGCCGCACGGTCCGTACTCCTCTGCCGGCTTGGCCGAGCTCGCGAGCTTGGGCCCGCGCGCGTCGACATCGGCCCCCGGCGGGAGCGCTTGGTCCCGCGGCCGGGGCGCGTGGCGGCCCCGGGGCCGGCGTGACTTCCCCATCTCCGGCGCCGCCGCACCGGCGGCGTTGGCCGGGTCGTTGGTGATGACGGCGCGCGCATTCCCGCGTGGGGTCGTAGCTCCCGTGCGGAGTCGTCGGAGCAGCCCGAACCGCATGGTCCGTGGCGTCGAGGAAGCGCACGAACGCGGCCCCGGGTCCGGCACACCCGAGAAGTCCCACTCCGCGTGCCGTGGCGGGCGGCGGGTGGCATCGTGTCGACGGAGCCCGGGGACGACTCGTCCGTGGCCGAAGTGCCGGGATCCCCGGCGACGAAGACGTGCCGACCGGGCGGAACCCCGCACATTGTAGTGTTGACGTTGGTGTTGTAGGCCGTAGTAGCGCCACGCGGCCCGATGGGGATGCGCGGTCCGAGATCACGCGCGGTCCCGCCGGGGCGGTGGCGGTCGTCGCGACGGTGGGCGCCTTTGCGTTGGGCGGCGGCGCGCTCGGCCCGCCGCCGCTCGGACCGTGCCCCGACGCGAGCGTAGCCCGGAGCGGCGATGGCGTCGCGGCGTCGACGGACCCGCGGCATTCGTGCCTACGGGGTGCCCGCGCCGGTGTCGTGCGTGCGGCGGTGACCAGAGCGGACCTGGCCTCCCGCTGCGCGCGGAGCTCCTCACGGTTGGTGAGGCGCATGAGATAGCCATTCCCCGTGGCCTGGAAGTTCAAGTCCCCGAAGCGGATCTCGAACCCGGCCGGAAGGGGGTCTGAGCTACCCATGTTGTAGCGGGTGCTACGATACTCGGTGCGAATCACCATGGAGGGAGTTAGCGAAATGACCTTAGGCGCTCGTTAGCCCCACGGTGGGCGCCAGCGTCGGTGCGGAAAGTGGTCCCGACACTAACCGGTAGATAACGCCTAGGTCTATCCCTCGATGGTCGATGCTAAGCAACAAATGACACAAGGATTTATCCCGGTTCCCGCCGAGGGGGCCGTACGTCCGGCGGTGGTGTGCTCGTGGCACTATATTGCTCGGCACGGGGGTGCTTGTAGTGGGGCGAATACAAGCGAGGCGGGAGAGGAAGCGTGGCTCCCAAGTCCCTGGTGAGTAGCTGAAGATGTTGTGGGAGAATAAGAGAGTGAGTGCACAGTGCGCTGTGTTCCTCCGGATTCGTCCCCCCGCGGCTGGGGGCTCGCCTTCCCTTTTATAGGCCAAGGGAGCGGCGGGTTACATGCACGCCGCGCTACCTAGCTGCGTGTGGTAGCACGTCGTGCTACGGTGTAGAGCGGGCGGCCGTCCGGTCGATCTTCGCTACGATCCGGCCATGATGGCCTACCTTGTACCCGAACAGTGGCGGTTCGAGGGTAGGAGGCGGCAGATGGCGATGGCGTCCCCGATAGGCTTCGAGGGAGGTGTTGATGATGGGCGGTACGGGGCACGGGGAGCGGGCGAACGGCGCTCCTTCCCAATGAGCTATGCGGTGGTGGAGTGGTTCGTTGCGGTGTTCGGGCGTGCGCTGCGAAGTCGGGGCGTGAGCCCGCGCGCGTGGGTACGGCGGCCGCGCCGTTACGGTGGCCGGGATGGCCACCCACCGGCCTAGCGTCCCTCACCTAACTGCGGGGTCACGGGAAAGTGGGATCGAGGGTGCGCCGGCGCCCCTTTCGAGGGTTGGGCGCGTTAGTCGTACGGTGGCGTGCGCACGGTGTTATGGGACCGACACCGGCCGTACCGCACGGTCCCTCCCCACGGTGGCGGGGATGGGCTCCTCCCCGGGGAGGCGGGTGCGGCGGCACCGGGCGTGAGCCCGGGCGCATGATGGCGCCGTCCGCGGCGTCGGTGGCGTTAAATGCCCAAGTACGGGGCGGCGCACGCGTGCGGGGCGCCCGTGAGCGTGGCGGGCCCCGGCCGAGGGTGGAGCGAACCCTCGAGCGAGGCGAGGCCCGCTCGAGGGGGAGCGGGCCCTCGAGCGGGGCGGGACCGCTCGAGGGAAGGGGTCGCCCCTCGAACGGGGCGGAACCCGTTCGAGGAGGGGGTTGCCCCTCGAGCGGGGCGGAGCCCGTTCGAGGAGGAGGTGTACCCTCGGGCGAGGCGGAGCCTGCTCGAGGGGTCTCGTGGTCGGGCTATCTTGGCGGGGCCTCCGAAGTCCTGCTGCATGGGCCACGTCCTGCATGGTTAGTTCCCTGCATGGTTAGGCCTAGTTCATTTGATGCAGGAATTTAAGTGAGGGTTCCCCCATCGTTTGAGGGGACCCCTAGGGCGGTCCCCGACGCGGTTGCCGGCGAACAGGCAATCAAGATCCGATCTAGTATCGATTACTTTTTAGTTTTTCCTTTGATTTTCTTTTGCATCTCTTAACTTTGATCATCCTCAAAAAGAAAAAAAATCAATCTAATCTAGTTTTGATTTACCCTAATTTTTCTTTTGTTAGATTTTTGTTTTATTGCTAACCCTAACCGGAGATGGTTGGCTACCTCTCCAAGAAACCCAAAACTTTTTTTGTGGATGATCCAGGAAAACTTAACAGGCAAAGGAGACGTGCAACACAAGCTAAAGGGTTGGAAACCCTAGATTCAAAGTGAAGGAAGTTGTTGCATCCGTCAAGACCAAAGGACAAAGCCAGCCTATGAAGACCAAAAATACGATTAAGCTGAAGAATAAGCCCGTGCCCAAGAAGGTGCGGAAGTGGGTACCCAAGATTGCAACGCTCGCGAAGAGCGTTGATCCGGAATAATCAAGTGAAGAAGTCTAGCCATGGACTATAAACGAAGAGCTAGGCGGGAGGCAACGCGTTTCGTCGAGTCAAGAATAAGCTACCAGGTGGACAACCCGATTCCAGGTTTTTCAAGTCTTTTTAAAAATAATTCAGTTTTGAATTTTACTACGCAAAACATGAGACTTAGAATGGTTGAACAATATTAGAGACATAATTCTTGGTTGAATATTTTGCTTGATCATAAACCCTTTACATGAACCATCCTATGTTGTTTGCTTCTTTTTCGAGAAACCAAAACAAAAAAAAATCAGAACCTAACTCAACCTTTCATCCTCTTTATGATGTTGTGGTTGACTTGTTTTTCATGCTAAAAACACTCGAGTAGAGCCACGACTTGTATCTAGATATTATTTAAATTTCAGCACGTGGTAGGACTCGCGTGAACCTAGAATCTTGATTTTTGGTTTATTTAAAAATCCATATCCCTGGTTTCTCTAAAGATTATAATTTTTTCTAAGCCTCACCTAATTTTATTTCATTCAAAATCTCTCTTATCTAATCAAAATTAGAACCTAAACCTATGCACCCATGATCAAGCCGGGAAAGGCTTGCTCTCAACTAATGAAGGCAAACAATACAGGTAAGACCAACATAAAAGTAGTTGGAAATATTTTTCGACTTACAGTTGTTTTTAATGCTTTAAAAACTCCTCTAAATTTAAATTTTAACTCATTAATATCTCTGATTTTATTTTTTATTTTCGAATTTAGAGGGGTGCTTAGCATTAAAACATGCTTAGAGGGAGGCAATCTAGTTAACCTAACCATACATGCACCATCATACATCACGAGATGCCCCTCCAACATCTTTTATCAAACCACATGCAAAGTACAAGCATGGGGGGCAGCCAAGGCCTTGTTTTGTAGGAATATCATGGACGCATGTGAGGCAAGGGAGTATGGAAGTGAGTCAAGCGAAAACATCAAGTGAAAGGAGCAATAATGCAAGCGAAGGAGTGGACGGGAACGTTTGGAAGGTGTACACGGTCACGAACAAGAATGCACTGGAGAAGAATCGAGCCAAGAGGAGGAGAGAGGTAAGTCTCCCATCCAGCTCTTTGTTCGTGTGCTCTAGTTTCTAGGTCGGAACCACCTTAGACTTAGCCATCCACCGCGTTTGTTTCGTGCAACAAATCACATCCTTAATCCACTCAAAGTCTAGACTCCAAAATAATATTTGTGTACCTTGTTACCGGGTGACAACCCCGGATATATATTTGTGAGGGAGAGTGCTGCAATCATGGAAGAAAACTACAAGCCTTTTCACCGAAGAAGAAAGGATCATCGTCGTCTAAGCCATCAACCTCTTCGAGGAGGCACTCGGTTTCCGAGTTTCCTCGGAGTATGGAGGAGGACATGGCACCACCGAGGAGGAACCACACTCTTCTCCTCGGTGGCATGAGGTCCACACAAAACTCGTCTATGAGGTTCACCAAACCTCAAGGACATATGGAGGAGCAGCCTGTCCAACCTCACCACTCGACACGATCATCCGCTCCACCTCCATGCGCTCCATGGTATTCCAATGGGTTTATCATCACGACGGAGGAGGAGGAGAAGAAGCTCGCTCGCCTTGAGTAGAGGCTTGTAGCGAACGTCGACTTCGACGACCAAGCTCTCCACATATTGGGTTTTCATACGGGACACTGGTGCAATTCTCTAACGGAGTGTCGGCAAACACCCACAAGGAATTCGCCTAGGAAATTCTTATGACCATAGCACATATCCTTGATGAAGGAGTGAGTCTCTCATTCCGTTTGGAGGGAGCCCACAAGTGGAGAAGAAGGAAGACACCGTCGGAAGGGTAACCTTGATCAATGGTGCTATGTCTAGCACCTTGATGGGGTAATCTCCTTTCATCCATGGGTTGTAATCGATCTTGAGATGTGATCATACCTTGTTGGGTTATCTATCTATCTATCATCTTGTGTTGAATATACTTTAATGCTTAAGGTTAGCTACCATGCCGTAAAGGGAGTAAGGGTCTCAATGCTTCCTTGGATCCATTCAACACAATCCCCGATAGATTAGATTGGTTTTCATGTTCGAAATGATTGCATGTTCTAGTATCGTAGACCCATGGGCGAGTGTCTCCTATTTTCAAAAGGGAGCTCCGGAACAAGTGGATGTGCATGAAGGCACATGGGAAGGTTTTTGGAGTATGATCACGGGAGGAGACCATCAACGAAGAAATACTATCTGGAACCCCATCATCCAAGTGAGTCACTTTTGTGCAAGTGGACTTTTGGGAGAATTAGAAAGACAAAGATAACCAACACGGAGTTGAATTGGCTTTACTCGGCTTTGATTGCCAGGCAGCCAACCGTCCCCACTCACCTCGGGGTGTTACCTCTCTATGTTGGCTATCTCTTTGAAACCGGGTATTACAAGGAACCCGAATCATCTCCTACCTGGGACCTCCCTAGGTATATGAAGAAAGGAAAATTTAAATGAAGATGAGAGAGGAGGCTTCAAAGTGGCCAAAGTAAATTTGCCCCTATCGGATGGAAGGTTTCTTGAGGGGAAGAAGATCGGTTAGAGGAAGGACTTCTTGTGCCGGCGAAGAAAAAAATAAAAGAGAAGGATTGTAGGAGAAGGTTTTTCCACGGCCCAAGAAGGAGGTGCACAACAAAATTATGTCCCACCATTGGGAGGAACCCCGGCGCCGCCGAGTTACTACGGTGGTGTACCAATGCAAGCATGGGGGAGTGGTGCAGCCATGCCCCCACCAAATTTTGCGGTGCCCAACGTAGCCTTTGCGGAGCCATTTGCACACCTTCCTCAACCACAACAAAATGTGGCCACCATTGGAGGATACGCTGCAAGAAACATTCAAATTATTGCAGCCATCCAAATCAATATAAACTAAATGGGTGAAGGAGATGCAAACATAGCTTATGAGCTTTGACACCTTCACCTAGTACCGTCGGACAATTCATAGGAGGAGTAGTGCATTCCTATTATGAGTAAGGGTACAACAACCAAGACTATCAATATCAACCACCGGCGGAAGATTTGAGAGAGGAGGAGCTTTAGCTATCTTTCCTTTACCCCCTTTTCTTTAATTTTCATCTTGGATATGCCTGTGTATGCGTAGTATTTTCAGCTTTACTTTAATTTTCGGTTTTTAGTTTAATTTTCAGCGTGTGTGTTAGTTTTTATTTTCATCATGAATAATGTCACCACCTAGTTTTTACAATTAGTAAATTTACAAAGTTTGTGCCATGATGATATATGATTATAATTGCCGCTTTGTTTATCTTTGTAATTGATTTATGCATGTTTAACCTAGTGCTCTCTTAAAAATACAAATCTGAAATTATCTAAATGCTAGCTTAATCTTTAGCGGAGGTTATGATAAAGATAAAGACCCATAGTGTTTTATGTGCTCTCATGTTTTAGATGGATTAAAGATGATTTATTTTTGTTCTTAAATGTAAAGCTAACCTTGTCATAAATACTACTTGCGTGTTGCTCAACCTAACCTTGTCATAAATATTTGAGCCATATAAATATTTATTTTTGGGTGAGTTATTTCAGGCCTTGATTTCTCTGGCCCGAGACTAAGAAGCTGGCCATTCCGTTTTTGCCTATCTATCTTATTGCTAGCCTCTTATCCGTGCATTGTGTATCCCCACATCGGAGATCTCACAAACCTCGCCGTATATCCACCCTTAAAACCAAATATCATCTTTTGTGTTTACCTCCTTCACCACAACCTATCGTTGAGTATGGATCAACAATTCAAGGAAGATCGATGGTGCCAAGATTGAAGATTTCAAGTATCTCTCCAATGGAAAAATATTTCTGGTACCTACCTTATTTGTCGCCCCTTTGCTCGAGGACGAGCAACGTCTAAGCATGGGGGAGGAGGTAGGTACGATGCAATTTTTAGAGTTCAAAGGGGAGCAATTAAAAAAAATCAAAGGGGTACAAATAAAAAAAATAAAAACTCCGATGTGAAAGTCACGTGACCGAATGTATGACAAAAAAATGAATGAATGAGAAAAAGACTGAAAGAAAGAAAGAAAGAGGAGAAAAAGAGAAAAATATGAGTCTGTGCAAAAATAAAGTGAACTCCCCGGGATCCATACTCAATTTTCCAACCATGTGCAATCCGATAACGAGGACTTCCTTTGTGCCTCGGGATAACTCTTTGCCATTTGCACATGTCCAGCTATCTCAAGCGTATGTATTTTTCTCTTTCCCCACCATGATTTAACATTATTTTCCAATGACCTTTTTGACGAGTCTCGGTAAGACCATGAGAAGCTTGTCTTGTTTTGACAACATCTCATTTATAATATCTTGGTAGGACCAAACTTTCCCAAAAAGCTCCATATAAAGCCTACCACATATATGTGTGTTATGAGATGGAAAGAAGTAGAATAAATAGGCTTGAGAGACAAAGATGAGATGAGAGTTCATGAGCAAGATGCAAGGTGGTTTAAATTTGTGAACTTGGTTTAGCCCTTTTTCATCTTGTTCTTTATTTCAAAATTTCTGAGATCCATTTGAATTTTGGGAGCATGTTAATACTTGTGGGATAAGCTTAATTAAATATCTACCCTCCGTAGGGATGAAGGCTAGTACATTATGGAACTTTAACGAATTAAACTTTTTGAGAGCATTATGTTTTTTTTCATGTATGATCAAGTGCAAGATTTAAACAATGAAGGGCAACAATGATATCCATCGAAGGCTTACTCGAGGACGAGCAAGGTTTAAGCATGGGGGAGCTGTTGACGGTGAAAATCCGTCAACCTAGCCATGAGTTTACCTTCGGTGTTGGCGTGACTTTTGTATCATATCCATTGGTACTAACCCCCGTGGTATAACAAGTTCACTTGTGCATGTCGGTTTTGGAGTTAAGTGTTTACGTAGGGTTTTAACGTTGAAAGCAAGACTTCTGGGATAAGTTCATTAAGCATGTTGACGGTGTATTTTGGTGCACCTAGCATGTTCATTACACTTTGGTTTGGATTTGATTATGGAACTAACCCGCCACTAGGCACACTAATCATATAACGAGTTCATCTTGGTGCATGCATTTGGAAGTGTTATGTTTATGTAGGAAAACATGGACATAAAGGACGGATTCGCAACAAGTTCAAAGGAGCATTCATGGAGTCTTGTTCGTGTTCATGAGCTTGCTTGAATTCACTTCCAATGGTGGCGAGGACCGAAGTGCTACGAGGAACACCCCCGAGGATTGAAGCGTAAAAGATCGAACTTCATGCAAAGAGAGCCTCCATCTTGATCGCGAGGATAACAGCGTCAAAATCATGCAAGTGGAGGGGGCAAAGTAGATAAGTGCACGAGGACCCACGGAGCAAAAAGGGCGACCGAACCGGGCCGGCCCGGGCACGGGCCGGCCGGCCCGGGCGGGCCGGCCCGGCCCACTTCGGGCACCGGTTCGGTCCGTCTTCCTTGCCCTCGAAGGATCTTCGACCCTAAAACCCCCGACGCGCCGCCAACACGAGAGAGAGGAGGAATTCGCACCGAGAAGGCCATCCACAAGCTAGAGAGAGAGGAGGAGGATCTGCGGGCCGGAGATCAACCACCTCGAAGGAAGCACCCTCTCGTGGAGAAGAAGGAAGACACCGGCGGAAGGGAAACCATGATCAACGGTGCCATGATCAGCACCTTGATGGGGTAATCTTCTCATTCGTCCATGGGTTGTAATCGATATTGAGATGTAATCGCACTTTGTCGGATTATCTATCTATCATCTTGTGTTGAATATACTTTAATGCTTTAGGCTTGCAACCATGCCGTAAAGGGAGTATAGGCCTCAATGCTTCCTTGGATCCATTCAATACGCCGTGGCCATCAAAGGTCTAGTCATGAATACCTTCGCGTAGTGACGGTATGAGAGGAGGGAAAGGGGCGAAACCGTGGTCACAACCCCGATAGATTAGATTGGTTTTTCATGTCTTTAAGCGATTGCATGCTCTAGTATCGTAGACCCGTGGGCGAGTGTCTTCTTCCTTGATCGTTTATCATTCTCTCTAGTGTGTTTAGTTGTTTTCTAGTATAATATAGTTAGGGTTTTAGTAGCTAGTGTGTCGTTGTTGATCGAACGCTTGTAATCCCCTTGCTCCGCGGATTGACAAGAACCTTGGGAATCCCATGGTGAAAAAGGTGTGGGGTCCGTACGCTTGCGGATCGTAGAGGGATACGTCTTTTATCCGTCAACAAGCCCCTTTTTCTGGCGCCGTTGTCGGGGAGCAAGCTAGTTTACATCGTTTGATTTGCATCTAACTTAGTTTTATATTTTAGTTTATCTTTTGTTTGCTTTACCAAACATATATTATCAGAAAAACACTTGTTTCTTTTTTGTTTTTGTTTTTATCTTATTGTCTAGATGGAGTTCGTGAATCAACCCGTGGAAGAACCGGAGAAATCATTAAGGGATTACGCTAGCCCTCGATGTGAAGACATAAAAGTACAAGAGTCGGATTCGAAGCTCGAAGCGACCAAGTATGAAATTAAATCCAAGATCATCAAGATGGTGGCGGAAAACCCATTTGAAGGGATGGTTACGGAGAACCCATATAGACACATAAGGGATTTCACGACAATATGCAACACGGTGCGTCAAGAAGGAGTTCCCGTTGAATGGTTCAAATGGAATCTCTTTCCCTACTCACTTGCCGGCAAAGCAAAGACATGGTATTCGGTTGCGTCCTTTGAAGTTGAAGGCAATTGGAACAAGTTGACAAAGAAGTTTTGCGAGAAGTTCTTTCCAATTAGCAAGGTTCAACATCTAAGGAGGCAAGTGATCACTTTCATGCAAGGAGAAGAGGAAGGGATAGACCAAGCCTGGGATAGGTTTAATGAATTAATCGAACAAGGACCAAAACTCGGCTTCACCGGTGACGTACTCTTGCATACATTTTTCTTTTCCCTAACCCCTAGTTGCATGTGACACGTCGAAATGGGTGCGGGTGGGGATCTCATGGAGAAAACACTCACGGAAGCCGCCCAACTTCTACAAAAAGTTAGTAAAGCGGCTGCCATGCGAAGAGATTGGGAAACAAGACTTGCGGAAGAGCCGGAATTCAATTCAAGGAAGAAAAAGCTTGCTGAATTTTCTAAAGAGGCAACCCCGGAAGTCACAAAAGAGGAGCCAATCATGGAAAAGCTCGAACAAGAACACATCAAGTCAAGAACTACACCAAACGTCGACTTCGCCGCACAAAATGAGACGAACAAGAGAAGCATGTCAAGCGCGAAGCCACTAAGGGAGTTCGAACCAATGGATTGGGTTCCTATTGATTACAGAGAAGTATTCGACAAGAGAAGACCGTTCCCTAATCAAAAGGGGATGGCAAGAGCATTGGAAGTGGATTTCCCACCAGAGAAGAAAGCTGAAAATTCATACGACCTCGAAACCACCAGTGAGATTTTTGAAAAGCTCTTTGGAGATGACGTGGTGGATCCGGAACATATTGCCGAGGTGAAGAGGATCATGGGGATCAAGCCCGAAGCATCACCATACGCTCGCCTTGCTGAAATTTATTCGATCGGATCCGAAGAAGAAGAGAAGATGACGCCGCACTTGAGTTGCGAGATCAACGGAGTTCAATGCAAAGCCTTATGCGACATCGGAGCCCAAGTAAGTGTTCTATCTTCTAAAATTTACGATAAAGTTCAATACCACAACCTAGACTTAGCTCCAACATCAACGAAATTAATTATGGGAGATGGTAGAACTATCAAACCTCTAGGTATTGCTTGCAACATGAAAGTAAAAATTTCTAGAAACTATATACCAACCGATTTCTTTGTTATTGATGCTTACCATGGTAATTCTGATCATATAATCTTAGGTAGGCCTTTTCTTAAGTTGGTTGATGCCATGTTAGATGCGGAGAAGGCAAAGTAACAATGAACCTTAATGGAACAAAGTACACATATAACTTTCTTCGTGCTTCTAAACACCTTACTCCTTTTCCTCCCGAAGATGAAGAAGTAGAAGAGATAGATAGTCTTTGTTTTGTTGAAACCCTTAGAGACCCGCTGCAAAGAGCGTTGGAAAATCAAATTAGTAATTAACAAGATGAAGAACTAGAGGAAGCGACAAAAGGCTTAGAGCCGCATGACGGTAGCGTGGAGGAAGAGAAGTTTGAAGACATAGGAGAAATCAAACCCGAGGAGCCACAAGTGCCCGAGGTAGACCTTAAACCTTTGCCCAAGGGATTAAAATACGAATTTTTGGGCCCAGACAAAACTTATCCAGTCATTGTGAGCGACGAGTTGAGTCCCGAAGAAAATGAAGCATTGCTGATTTTATTAAAAAACATAGGAAGGTGATTGGATATTCAATTAATGATCTCAAAGGTATTAGCCCGGCCTTTTGCACTCATCGTATACCAATGGAAGACCAATGTAAGCCTGTAGTGGACCATCAAAGGAGGCTAACCCATGCCATGCGAGAGGTAGTAAAGAAAGAGGTTATCAAGTTACTTGATGCGGAATCATCTACCCGGTTCCGCATAGCGAATGGGTGAGCCCGGTACATTGTGTGCCGAAGAAAGGAGGTTTAACTGTGGTAAAGAATGAGAAGAACGAGTTGATACCGCAAAGAACCATGACCGGGTGGCGGATGTGTATCGATTATCGTAAGCTTAACAAAGCGACGAAGAAAGATCACTTCCCCCTACCGTTCATAGACGAGATGCTCAAGAGGTTAGCAAACCACGCTTATTTTTGCTTTCTCGATGGATACTCGGCGTTCATGCAAATTCCTATTCACCGGAAGATCAACATAAGACAACGTTTACGTGTCCTTACGGAACGTTTGCATATAGGAGGATGCCCTTCGGCCTATGCAACGCTCCGGCCTCTTTTCAACGTTGCATGATGGCCGTGTTTTCGGAATTCATCGAAGAAATTGTTGAAGTGTTTATGGATGATTTTTCCGTTTACGGGAAGACGTTCATGGATTGCTTAGCAAACTTAGAAAAGGTCTTTACAAGGTGTGCGGAGGTAGATTTGGTTTTAAATTGGGAAAAATGCCACTTCATGGTTAAGCAAGGCATAGTGCTCGGACATGTTATATCCGAGAGAGGAATTGAAGTGGACAAGGCTAAGGTAGAGACGGTTGAGCAACTCCCACCTCCTACGAATGTTAAGTCCTTAAGGAGCTTTCTAGGCCATGCTGGATTCTATAGAAGATTTATAAAGGACTTCTCGAAGATCACTAAGCCTTTAACACACCTTCTTCAAAAGGATGTGGCTTTCGACTTTGATGAGAAGTGTCTAGCGGCATTCCGGACCTTGAAAAATGCGTTGGTGAGTGCTCCCATCATCCAACCTCCGGATTGGAGCCAACCTTTCGAGATCATGTGTGACGCAAGTGACTACGCCGTAGGCGCGGTCTTGGGACAAAGAAAGGAAGGCCGAGTTCACGCCGTTTACTACGCTAGCAAAAAGTGGGGCACAATTAAATTACGCCACTACGGAAAAGGAATTGCTAGCGGTGGTATTCGCTTTCGAAAAATTCAGATCTTACATCGTGAACTCGAAAGTCATTGTTTACACCGATCACGCAGCCATAAAGTATCTCTTGGCTAAGAAGGAAGCTAAACCACGTTTGATTCGTTGGATCCTTCTTCTCCAAGAGTTCGATGTTGAAATTTGTGATAAAAAGGGGGTGGAGAATGTTGTGGCCGATCATTTGTCTAGGATGAATCGTGGACAAGATGATAAAGAGCCCATAGAAGATAAGATGAGAGATGACCACCTCTATAGAGTGCTTGATAAAGACACTTGGATGATCGACATCATTCGAGCAATTCGAAGGATGCCCCTTGATAATCTAGACAAAAACACTCAAAGGAAGATAATCTGCGAAAGTAAGAAATATTTTTGGGATGCACCATACCTCTTCAAGCTTGGCAATGATGGAGTGATGAGAAGATGTGTGCCAAGAGAAGAGAGGGTTGAGATTCTAAGGAAGTGCCACTCGGCGGAGTACGGTGGGCACTATAGCCATTTTCGAACCGAATCAAAAGTATGGTCGAGCGGATTCTATTGGCCGGAGATGCATGAAGATACTAAAAGATATGTTGCGTCATGCCCCGAATGTCAAAGAACCGGAAACATCTCTCAAAGAAATTCTATGCCTTTGAAATACAACTTGCAAATCGACATATTCGATGTATGGGGCATAAACTTCATGGGGCCTTTTAAAAACTCATTTGGATTCGAGTATATACTTGTTATGGTTGATTATGTATCCAAGTGGGTAGAGGCTATACCGTGTCGTAAAGCTTCCACGGAGGAGTCCATCACTATGATCAAGAACGTGATTTTTCCCCGTTTCGGTACACCGAGAATCTTGATAAGTGATGGAGGAACTCATTTCACCGGGAAGAACTTCAAAAGGTGCTTGTCCAAGTTGGGAATTGAGCATAGGGTCTCCACGGCCTATCACCCACAAACCAACGGACAAGCGGAGACGTCAAATAGGCAATTAAAAAGCATACTCAACAAAACCATAGAGAAGGGAGGCAAGGATTGGTCAAAGAAATTAGACGGAGCTTTATGGGCTTATCGAACGGCGTTTAAAACACCGATAGGTATGACCCCTTATCAATTCGTCTATGGAAAAGCTTGCCACCTTCCGGTTGAGTTGGAACATAAAGCCTATTGGGCGATAAAGCGAGATGAACCTTGATCTCGATGCCGCGGTGGTGAAACGAAGGATTCAAATAAGCGAGATAGAGGAGTTGAGGTTGAAAGCATATGAAAACGCAAGCATATACAAAGAGAGAATCAAAAGGTGGTATGATAAAAGATTGAAGAAAAAAGAATTCAAAGAAGGAGATAAGGTCCTCCTCTACAATTCGAGGTTTAAAACCTTCGGAAAGGGGAAATTGCAAAGCAAGTGGGATGGACCTTATGTTGTGCATTCGGTATTCTCCAACGGAGCGGTAACCATTATGGATATTAACGGCGATCAATTTGTGGTGAATGGATAGCGGCTTAAGGTTTACTACGAACCCGATGTCGTGCCCCTTCACCATGTTGACGTCTTCACCATGGAGGAAGAGCCCGAACGTCCCGCCTAGGACGAAAAACAAGGCTTCAACTTCTGTAAATAATTTTTCTTTTAGCTTTCTGGAGTTTTTCGCGAAGATTTACTAGGCCAACTTTTTCCCATGGGCTGAGGAAGAAAAAAATAGGGCGGTGTGCAAAAAACCGGACCGTCCCGGCCCCGAGGCGGGGGTGGGCCGAGGCGGACCGGCCCGGGGGGTGGCCCGACGCCCGATTACCCCGAATTTCGCCCCGAATCGCTCCTTTTTGACTTCCTTGTTTGGTCGGATAATTTTAAGGGAAGTGTAAAAAAAGGAAAATAAGGTTTCCAGAGCTTTTCTCTCAGGACTATATATTTGGCCGAATTGGGAGCTCGAGAATCAAACCTTTCAAGCAATGTGTTGCACCCTTGTAGCAGCCATTGAGCCTCCAAAAAGCTTAGAGTTGAAGCAAGAAGCCAAGAAGCCATCGATGGAGGAGGCGATGCGATGCGAGCTCAAGCTACCCGTCAAGAGGACCGCACGTATCCGTTGCGGAGGACGTGTCCCGACCGGAGCTCTTGCATCTCGCAACCCCGTCAAAGGAGAGAAGGTCCCTACACCCGTGCGAAGGTCGGCACGCCTCCAAGGCATCAAGCGCAAGGATTACAAGGAGGTGTCGCCGGAGCCTAAGGATTATGGGGATAGCGACTACTCCGACGATCGTAGCCCGAGCTCGTGGGCGGCCGCCGGTAGAGATGATGATGATTGGGATGAGCACCCCTATGAAAGGACTCCCAAAGGCCCCAATGGCGACGGCAACGGCGGTGGCGAAGGCAACAACAATGGAGGTGGCGACGACGGTGGTGACAACGGTGGAGATTATGGCGACGACGACCCCTTCGGATTGCATCCGGTGTCTTTGTCGAGTTTGCCGTCAATCCATCGCGGATCTCTACACGTCGGCCGATGAATGTCTCCAAGCCATGGAAGCGATGAAGCGGCGTATGGAGGACTTGGAGCGCGTAGTTGAAGATGACTACAAGTTCCTTGACCGCAACGTGCGCAAGCTTTTCGGCATGGTTGGAAACATGAGAGGCAAGTGGTGCAAAACTTGCTTGAACTACCACTAGATCTAGTTTTCCCCTTAGGATTTTTGTAAGATACGACGAGGACGTCGTATGTTTTAAGTGTGGGGGAGAGCTAGCTCGCTAGCCTTAGCTTTTGAACTTCAAGTTTAGGTTCGGTTTAATCTTCGTGTGAGAGTCTTAGTGTTTTTAATGAGTCTTTAGTTTTCGAGTCTGTTTTTAAATTTTTGCAAGTGTCTTAAATTAGTGTTGAGTCAAGATAACCAAATAAAAAGAGTCTTTACATATATCTTTGTGTTTTATGTATTGTTTATCTTTATTTACTTGTTTGCTTAATCTTCGATTCTTGATATATGAACACATGTATATAGTTTGAAATCGTTTACTGTGGTGCTTAGTGGAATCGCTACTAATTAAAGTAGCCATACCGCACTTCGATCTTGAGCTTCACATGTTAGTTGTGCTATGTTCGATGCTAAAAATTGGAGGATTTCAGTTCTGAAAATTATTTTAAAACCCTTGTAATAAAGGTTAGCAAAACCTCTTTTTCCAAGTTGAGAGTAAGAAAAAAATTCCTATACAAAGCCAAGTTTATTTTTTTCGCTCCACCATAAGTGTGATTAGCATAATGAGTTAGGCTAGGACCCTTCTCTCTTGGTGAGTTTTAATTTCAAGCAATGATCATGTCCTTGTGCTTATCTTTTGTTGCTAGCCTCGTCATATATTCAGTCCATGACTTTCGCAACGAAAGTCATGAGAATCACTGGATTCCATACCCAACCCTATACATCTCTTTTGTACATCGTATTCCTTGAACACAACCTATTTTCAAAGTTTCGTCTCGTCTCTAGCATGATTTATTTAAAAATTTCAGATTGTATGCATGCGAGGAAAGAGAGAATTGAAAGCTTTGAAAAGTTGTCAAGAGAGAGGAAAATAAAGAGAAAAAGTATGTGTATGGAAAAGAAAGAAAGAAAGAAAGAAAAATCATATGTGAATGAAAGAAGAAAAAGAAAAAAAAAGAGAAAGATGAGTTAGCAATGAAGATATGAGAGGGATGGATCGAGTGAAAGAAAAGAAAAAAATAAGTGTAAGGAAGGATGTCACGTTGATTGTGAGACGAAACTTTTTTTTCCAACCATGTGCAATCCGACAACGAGGACATCATTGGTGCCTTGTAGTCACAATTTTCTTTTGCTCTTGCACATGTCCACCATTCTAAATCTTCTCATCCTTGATATCCCTACATATGGTTAATTCTCATGATCATTGGCTTTGAAAGGTAGACAACCATTAGAGGAAGTTCTTAGGTTGACAATACTTGTGTTGATTGCGCTAGCCCTACCTACAGCTCCACTTTTACATGATATATGAGAGATTAATGGGAGGTGAGAGTTTTATAAAATTTGGTTAGGATAGCCACATCATATGAGTGACTTGAGAGAGCTTGGAGAAAGGTTTTTGTCTAATACTTGTTGCAGGAATTTTTGTTTTGAAAATCATAAAAACCCTCCGATGGAAGCAAAGAAGTAAGTATGGCTGAAATTGAAGACTTCGAGTGAAGAGTTTGAGTTGTGGGGTAAATCTTGACGTGGTAAAAATTCTAAACGCCCATGTTTATGTTTGATTACCATTACTTTGTGTTTATGTATTAAAGATAAAGGGATTGACTAACTTGTGAAGAAGGATAAGTGGTACACGATTACACTCCTTGGACGAAGTTCTTTTACGAGTACTTGCTCGAGGACGAGCAAGAGCTAAGTGTGGGGGAGATGTTGACGGTGTATTTTGGTGCACCTAGCATGTTCATTACACTTTGGTTTGGATTTGATTATGGAACTAACCCGCCACTAGGCACACTAATCATATAACGAGTTCATCTTTGTGCATGCATTTGGAAGTGTTATGTTTATGTAGGAAAACATGGACATAAAGGACGGATTCGCAACAAGTTCAAAGGAGCATTCATGGAGTCTTGTTCGTGTTCATGAGCTTGCTGAATTCACTTCCAATGGTGGCGAGGACCGAAGTGCTACGAGGAACACCCCCGAGGATTGAAGCGTAAAAGATCGAACTTCATGCAAAGAGAGCCTCCATCTTGATCGCGAGGATAACAGCGTCAAAATCATGCAAGTGGAGGGGGCAAAGTAGATAAGTGCACGAGGACCCACGGAGCAAAAAGGGCGACCGAACCGGGCCGAAACTGGGCTCGGGCCGGCCGGCCCGGGCGGGCCGGCCCGGCCCACTTCGGGCACCGGTTCGGTCCCGTCTTCCTTGCCCTCGAAGGATCTTCGACCCTAAAACCCCCGACGCGCCGCCAACACGGGAGAGAGGTGGAATTCGCACCGAAGGCCATCCACAAGCTAGAGAGAGAGGAGGAGGATCTGCGGCCGGAGATCAACCACCTCGAAGGAAGCACCATCTCGTGGAGAAGAAGGAAGACACGGCGGAAGGGGAACCATGATCAACGGTGCCATGATCGCACCTTGATGGGGTAATCTTCTCATTCGTCCATGGGTTGTAATCGATATTGAGATGTAATCGCACTTTGTCGGATTATCTATCTATCATCTTGTGTTGAATATACTTTAATGCTTTAGGCTTGCAACCATGCCGTAAAGGGAGTATAGGCCTCAATGCTTCCCCGGATCCATTCAATACGCCGTGGACATCAAAGGTCTAGTCATGAATACCTTCGCGTAGTGACGGTACAAGAGGAGGGAAAGGGCGAAACCGTGGTCACAACCCCGATAGATTAGATTGGTTTTTCATGTCTTTAAGCGATTGCATGCTCTAGTATCGTAGACCCGTGGGCGAGTGTCTTCTTCCTTGATCGTTTATCATTCTCTCTAGTGTGTTTAGTTGTTTTCTAGTATAATATAGTTAGGGTTTTAGTAGCTAGTGTGTCGTTGTTGATCGAACGCTTGTAATCCCCTTGCTCCGCGGATTGACAAGAACCTTGGGAATCCCGTGGTGAAAAAGGTGTGGGGTCCGTACGCTTGCGGATCGTAGAGGGATACGTCTTTTATCCGTCAACAAAGCACCTCAAGACAAAACCTTGAAGCCCAGTACAAGTCAAGCAATGAAGTGAACATGACTCCAAGAGCCCAAGGACCAAGCCCGAGAAGATGGAAAACTCTGAGGACCTAGCCAGAAAAGTGCTGAATCTTGCAAGACAAGGAGCTTCGTCCAATTCGGAGAGAAACCGACAACAAGGGCCCACATGCAAAAGGGGAGAGGATCTAGAAGACTCGGGAAGCAATACCAGACGAAGGAGGACACGAACTGGGCCGAAACGGGCCCAGGCCGGTTGGCCCAGGCCGGCCGGCCCAGCCTGTTTCGGGGCCCAATCGGCCTCCCCTTTAACCTAGTTGCATCTCGGGTTATTTACAGCCCCCCTGACCAAGAGCCACACATCATCCAATTTGTCATCCGCCGCCGAGGAGCAGAGAAGCTTGAGGGACACCATCTCGGAGGTGAGGGTCATGCTAGTTGTCTAGTGTCTCCCTAGCCGACGTGGGAACCTTGCATGGAAGACCACGTCAGAGCTCCAGAGCGAGGATCAAGATCGAGGTAGGGCCCCGGTGGTGATCTTGTTCATGTAATCATTCATGGTGAAGTCTTTAAGTGAATCCGATTTCTAGCGATCAAGTGCCTTCTCGATAATTTTGTTTTCTTCTTGGTTTCGCTTCTTCTACGATCTATACTTAAGATAGATTACATAGGGTGCTCTTGTAGCCGCGGTGGATAGAGGTGCATACCGGACCGGCCAAGTGTTTTCAACTTGTTCTTATCGAACTCGCCCTAGACCACCCGCATGAGTAGGGATACGTTGTGACAGAACGGGGGTTCCGAAAGGCGGGCGTTTTCGGAGTCGGATGGAAGGCCACGGTTTAAAGATGCTTTTAACGAGATTCGCTTTTCTATCTTCATCTATCTTGTTTGGAGCTACAACATAAGCATGATCTAGATTCTCTAGATCAGTTATCTCTTGCTTTCTATTGCTACCTCTTTAGTAGATTGGATTAGATTTGTTTTCCTTATGAGTTAGTAGATTAGATGCAACTTGTCTTCATAAGATAGCTTACCTTGCTTTACTAGATTGAATCCTTGCGTTGCACATTGTTCCACGGATTCGATACCTTGGGTTCACCACTCGAGGGAAGAAGGGTCCCTTGACTACGACGGGAGACTTGTCTGCTTGCAAGTCTAAACGAACTTTGATACAACTATTAACCGTCAACAAGTTCTATGCCATTTGGACGGCCTGCGTCAGGGTCGCCGAGTTCCCAAAAGGGGTCCGTAGGCCTGAAAGCCGAAACACAAACCAAGCCGTGCGAGCAATCCCGAACGAATCAAGCTGACAAATGAAGGGCAAAAAATGATGACTGACCCTCGACCTGTTCCTTCTCTGTCTCAAGAGCCGTGCGTGCAGTCTCAGCCGCCTGCTGCAGGTCAAGGATCGTCGCATCTTTTTCCTCGCCGGCCTGGCGCTGATCCTCGTAGGAGATGCTCAGCTAGTTCAGCTCCCCGTTGAGCCATGAGATTTCCTCATCTCGGAGCTTGAGGGTGGCTCGCGCCTCCTCGATCATAGCATGGCCCCGCTGGAGTTGGCCCTGTGCCTCCTCCCGCGCCATGCGTTCACACTCGAGGAAAGCTTGGGCCTCCTCGATAGCGGATCGCTCCTGCTGGAGCCGAGCTTCCGCCTGCTGGCGCGCGCTCTGCTCCTGCTGGAGCTGCCCCTCCTCCGCTGTGAGCGCGGTAGCCCTCTCTGCGAGCTCGACTCTCAGCTGCTCAGCCTCCTTGGCCTTTTCCTTAGCCTGGCTCTGCCAAGACCGTGCTCCCTCGAGGGTTGCGCGGTCCTGTTGGAGCTGGGCTCGAGTCGAGGTGACCTCCGTCTCCCATTCCGCCGCCAAGGTCCGCATCGCGGCCAGGTCCTCGCGCGCCTTCCGCAGCGCCTTGTCCTGCCCCAGAAGCGTTGTCGTCACCCTCTCGACCATGGAGGCGTCTTCTGTAGCCTGGGCGCCTTGATACAGGAACGCGTCCTGCACAACTTGCAGCCGGAACTCCAGCCACCCGTTGTCGGTTCGCAGGGCCTCGACGAGAGCGTCAAGGGCATCGTACTGGTCCTGGTACCAGTCGTGCTCGGAGCTCAATCGGTCGAGGCGGCCGTACCTCTCCCGATCTTGACAACGCAAGAGAGAAATTGAGTCAAGAGATGCACGAACGCGGAAGAGATGAGGGAGAAAACTCCAAATTCAACAAAAATACATACCCGGATGATTCGCCACGTGGGACCCGTGTGGATCCGCAGCGCCTCGTTCACCGTGTTGTTGAGCGAGGCGTCGTGGTCTCGAAATTCTTGCCACAGCACCTGCTCGGCCTGGGCCTCGTCAAAATGGGTCGGCTGCAAACTAGCGCGCCCCTGCTCCGACTCCGGGTGCGCAATGGCGACATCTGGGGCGGGCAGGCTAGCGCGTGACAACGAGGCCTCAGTGCCATGCGTCGGATGTCGCGGCAACACGCAACCATCCTCCCGCATCACTAGCACACACGCCGCAGGCTCGGGGGCTGGCGCGGGCCAGCTCTCCCATTGGCCCCACCCGGGCGGCGGGGCGTTGTCGTCGGGGATCTCCACCACGGCCGCCCGATCGCGCCGCAAGGGGGACAGCGCCGGTGGAACCGCCGACGCGGCGGTTGCCGCCGCTGTGACCACCGTCGTAGCCGTCGCCTCTGTCGCGACCCTGTGGCCACGGATGTGCCGCGCGGTGGCTCACTTGTCGCCGCCGCACTCCACGCCGCCCATGGCGCTCTCGACGAGCGCCTCCTCATGGGCACGAACGCGTCCGACCTAAGCACCTTAGCAGGTACAAGGGCGGGGACGTTCGGCACCACTCTGCGATAGAAGAAACACAAGACTGAGCTCTAGCCCCGCGAAATCAGGGGCGCATGGGAGAGCGCCACTTACCTCAAACTGGAGAAGCCCTGCTTCCTCTTCCTCGAGGGTTCGGGAGGCGCCACCACTGCGCCTGTCATCACCGCCGCTGCGCTCGGCGACTCCCCCGTGGCGCTCGCCGGCGCCCTCCGCGGCACGCGCGAGCTCCTCCACTGACCACCCGGCTGCGGCGCCTGCTCCTCTACGGCCTCTACGGCCCTTGGTGACGGGGGTGGGGGACAACTATTAAGATCGCATCGGTTCATCGTGAGAAAACGAGGAGAGGAGAGAGGCCTACTCTCCGCTGGGGCGTCGGGGAGCATAACGAACAACCAGATGTCATCGCTGCCATGCCGAACTGACTTAAGGCTGATGGCACGCCTCGCCCTCGTGGCCGCGTACTCTGGGGGAAGGCATTCGTGCAGTAGCCATGAACACACCAACACCGTAGGATTGGCCGCGCCGCTCATCTCGTAGATACGGAGCTCCCTCTCCATGAGGGGGGCGATCCGCTTGTGGTGGAGGTTGGTGAGGACCGAAGCCGCCCCAAACTCGGCATCTGCCAGGCCCTTTAGCGTATCCAGGAGCGACTCTAACCGCTCCTGGCGCGTGGAGGGAGACACACCGTGATGCCTGGCGTCGGTCTTCTCCTTCAGCACCTTGCCGGTGTAGGGGGGAGGCCTGCGCTGTCGTTGCGAAGGTAGAACCAGCCCCTCTCCCACTCCATGTTGTTGGATGTCATTGTCCACAGCAGGTAGAACTCTCTGTGTGAGTCCCGCAGCGCGATCGACAGGCCATCGGCGCTCCCGTGTCTCGACCGGTGGCGAGTGTGTGCAGCTCCGCGCGGAACAAGTGGACCCACAGGTCCCAGTTCACGGGGATCCCCATGAACCCCTCGCAGACGCCGACGAGGGTGGCCGCCTGCGAAATCACGTTGGGGGCAAAGTTGTGATGCTCCACCCTGTAGTGGTGGCACAGCCCGCGCATAAAGCGGCTCGCCGGCACGGTGAAGCCGTGCTCTTGATGCCTGATGAAGCTGACGATGTAGCCGTATGGCGGGTTGGGCTACCGATCCGTCGGTGGTGGAACGATCCACGCAGGGGTGACCGCTCCACGTTTGGCGCCAGCTGACTGCCATTCATGAGCTCGTGCAAGGCGAACACCTTCACTGTCGATCGAGTCCATGGCAGGGGATCCAGCCCCACGATTGGCTGAAGTGAAGCAATTGTGGTTGGCGGCGGCACGCGAAGGCGAAACGAGCTGCGGGCGAGTGCAAAGGGGCACACAGCTGGGAAGTGCAGGCGAGAAGCAAGGCGCAGCGGGTGCTGAGTAATGAGGTAAGGGACTTCCCCCTCCCTCTCCTCCGATTTGTAGATCTGGGGAGCCGCGCTCCCCAAACCGCGCACGTCACCCGCATTAAGTGAAGGCAGTCATTCATCACTAACGAGCGGAACCCTCACGTCGAAACAGCCAGGCGTGCGCGTGCGCGATCATTACGGTGCGGTGACCGAAAGGCCGCGGCCGCCCGTCACGTCCACCCCCCACGTCGCCCACCACGCGCGCGGTTGTGCCGCCTGAAAAGGCGCGCCTGTAGCGCGCGACCGCTACCGCGGCTGTAGTCATTTAATGACCCAGTTCCTACCGAGGAAGTGTAACCTCCCCGCGGCCCTAGCAAAGGGCTCGAGAAACCAGACCCTCGAAGGGTGTGATTACTGACCAGTGGCCTCGAGACCCGCTCGGTGAGAGCGAACGCCACAGGTGCCCTTGATTCTAGAGGACTAGTGATCAACAACTTGAGGGTTGGCTTGGCCACGAACCCATTAATTCTGCAGATGCAACCAAGACGAGGGCAGCTAGCAGCCACCCGCGATGGCCCTACTGATCAGAGGTTCGAAGCCTGACCCTCGAATGGTTCGAACAGGCGCCCCAGATCAACAGAGTTAGGGACGATGAGGTCGCGCACATTCAAGCCTATCCTGGAGCCCACCAGCTCGAGGGCGCCACACGTGTCGTATTCAAGAGCCAACGAGGGCAGCTAGTCGAGGGATCCCATCGAGGGAGAGCTTCCGCGCCCTCGTTCCCTAGCAAACGGGATCGAGCCCTGCCTAGAAAACCAGCGTAAGCGCTTTCATGGACGAGTCTCCGGACCATGGGCCAACCCTTAAAGAACGGGGCATGGACGTCCACTTGAGTCACCCGATAACAGCTCAATGAGGAACCCGCAATTCGCGACCCACTCGATGGGAGTTGTGGATACTTCACCCGTCTGTCCCATGGAGGGACGGCGAAGGGGCGCGTAAACAAGACGGATAGCACCCCTCGATCGCCTCGACTGGGCCCAGGCTCGGGGGCTCGACGTGCGGCTACACCTCCTGGAAATGCACCAGACGCAGACGTATGCCAAGTACGTGCGCATGGCACCGCCGAGGCCAGCTGAAATATTGCCGACGCCGGCAGAAATTACCACCTCGCACACCGGCAGACTCTGCGAAAAAACCTTTCAGGAGCGCCCACGCTCTTGCAAGGATTCGGGGGCTACACCTGCAGGTGCGCTAGCGCATGCCCACAGAACAACACAACATCTTGGAGGTAAGAATGTCCCATCAGCAAGCATCAGCCTCTGCAGGATCCTAACGGATACCACCGCAGTGGCTCGGGGGCTACTATCGGGGATAGCCATAGGGGTCCCTAAAAAACCGGGGGAAAACCCATTTTCTTTCGCAAACAACAAAACACAGACGACCACACAAATCATAAAACATGCCCGAGACAATCACAGCCAGCGGCAGGAGCCCACGGACTTGGCAGCCTCAGCGGCCCACCAGAACAGTCGGCCCCAGCACCCCTCGGGCGAAACTCCATCTCGCTCGAGGGACACTACACCGTACTAACGAGACTCCGCCGCGCTCGAGGGCTAGACGCCCCCTCGGGCGAGTCCCCGCCTCGCTCGGGGGCCGGACGCCCCTCGGGCGAGTCTCCGCCTCGCTCGAGGGCTGGACGCCCCCTCGGGCGAAACTCCGCCTCGCTCGCGGCTCTCATAGTCTCGCCGCTCCCGCAACCACTCCCCCGACCGGAGTATTTAATGTTCGGACACATGCAGGCGCCCAAGTCAAACACGAATCCGCGCCATGTCGTCCCTCTGACATCGCCTGGGAATCATATTCTGGCGCTGTTTCGCCCACCCTCCCGGTGAAGCCATCCCTGCTGAGGACCAGGAGCGTCCCAGTGGTCGATGGATGACCGCTCCTCAGTGATGAGTGATTGACAATGGGTGTTGGACTGACTCTTGCCTTAGTGCGCAAGTGTAGGCTACGGCCTAGTTCGTGTTGTTGCAGGTGAAGAACGGGCGCGAAAGGTCTTCAGCCTTATGGGGCCTCCGGGAGATGGAGAGACAAGTAGGATCGGTTCGAGGGACCCGGTGGACAGTGGGACTGGGTGCGGGCCACATGGTGGCGACACGAGCAAGACGAAGTCATGTACAATCGAGCCGGTGCACGGTGGCGGTCGAGTCAAGTGGTTTGGCGTGAGGCCGGACCGAGCACGCAGGGTTTGGTGGTTTGCCCACAAAACCATCGGCGGACGGTTTCTTGGTTTGGGCCTGAAAACCAAGTCCGAGGGCCCAACACGATGGAGACGGGATCCGGGCGTGTCGGGAAGCTTCGAGGCGGAGGACACGCGGCGGGATCGCATGGCTTGCGTCGAGAGGATGCAGGGTGCGGCAAAGGCGTGGCCGTCCGATGGCAAGACCCACAAACATTACCTATATGCCCCTACGTGGGTTGTATCGCCAGTAGTTAAGTTAGGGGTAGTCGAGTCATTTACCACTCCGGCGGGACCTGATATATAAGCCATGAGTGTGTGTGGATGCGAGGCTCTCCCGGCGAGTTAGGGTTTCATTTCCTCCCTTCCATTTTCTCATTTTCGTAGCTATTTTTCTTCCATTTTCTCTAGGCTAGCATGAGAGCTTCATGAGAGATTTGTTGAGAGGGATGGATGCTAGGGCGGCATGCTAGACCATGTGAATCCTTCCTGGTTTGTATAGAAGATTCGGAGTTGTGATTGATCTTGTGCCCTCAAATGCCGGGAAACCACTTCGATTCGAGAGTTTTCGTTCGGTGCTCAAGCTTTTGGTTGTGCTCAAAGGATTCGCGATTCCCGGTGATTTAGGGAGTTAGGAGGCAAGATTTTTGGGCTATAGCATCCTTGTGTGATGCTTTTCAAGTCCCCAAACCCTTGTCTCCACAGCTTCAACCGTTTGGGAAATCCGATGATGATTTGGGGGAGTTGACTTTCGGGGTCTGGCGTTTTCTGCTTTGTCTGCACCAGGCGGACGGTCAGCGAGGTCCTGGCAGACGGTCCGCGCCGCTAGGGTTCGTCTTGTGTTCTTCGTGTTCTTGCTCGCTTTTTGTTTCGATCCTTCGCGTTTTTGGTTTTCGGTTGGACGGAGTTTCGGACGGTCCGCAGCAGAGGGCGGACGGTCCGCGGGTGCCTGGCGGACAGTCCGCGTGCTCCCCACGGACGGTCCGTGGTTCGTGGGTCGCTTCTGTTGGTTTTGTGTGATTTAACGGACGGTCCGCGGTGTAGGCCGTCCGCGGTAGCGGCCGGACGGTCCGCGCGGCCCATCGCGGACGGTCCGCACCGCCCGGCTGACGGTCCGCCGCAGGCCGTGTGTGCTTGTGCTTCTTGTTTCGATTCCTTCCTTTCTTTCTCGTGCTTCCCCGTGGGCTTCAAGGAATCGTTCCTAAGGCCAGAGGTTGATCCATAACCTCGTTGTCTTGGCGATTGGTGTGTGATTCGATCCATCACTCGTGTGTGACTGGGATTTGACTAGGGTATAGGTCGGGTTCTTTGGGAAGAATTTTTACCGGCTCCTATTCACTCTCCCCCTCTCTAGTCGCCATCTGATCCTTCAATTGGTATCAGAGCTTGGTGCCGGATTCTTTGCGACTTTGACAACTCTCGAATCCAAAGATGGCGTACGTTGAGCGGGGCGGTCCGCCGCACTTCGATGGCAAGGGTTACCACAAGTGGGCGGCTCGTATGATGATCTTTCTTCGTGGGAAGCTGTTGGATTTCATTGTGCTTGACAAGACCTATGCTATTCCGGTCAACATCCATACTCTTATGGTGACCGATGCCGGTGCTAAGGCCAAGTATGAGGCTAATGCAAAAGCCGTTGATCACTTGGTCCGAAGCTTGTGTGATCCAGAGTTTTAGCGTGTTCGCCATTTGAATCTTGCTTGGCAAATTTGCGAGAAGTTGTTAGTTGCTCACGGTGGTGATAACCATGTGAAGGCTCGCCTCTTTGTCTCTTACCGGATGCAATATGAGAATCTCTCTCCACTTCCCGGTAAGGACATTGATGCGATGTTTCAGAGGTTCACCGCCATCGTGAACAACATGAAGGCTAATGTTGAGGATTTTCCTTACACTGAGCATGATCAGGCTTTGAAGCTCTTGCATGTCTTGGACCCAAATGTTTGGGGTGCTAAGGTTGAGGCCATCAAGGAGTCTGGGCATTATTTGACCATTGAGTTGGATGACCTCTTTTCTAAGCTCAAGTCGGCTGAGGTTGACAAGAAGTTGCAATCCAAGCATGAGGGGTCGACTGACCATAGTCTTGCTCTTGTGGGCGGATCAAAGGGCAAATCTAACCCTTCCTGTCGACAGTTTTCCTTGTCTTCTCTTATGTCCATTCCAGATGAGGAGTTTGATGTGCTGGGCGAGGAGGAGCTGGCCTTGCTCTCAAGGAGGTTTGATCGACTACACGAGAGTCGGAGGAACGCAAGGCGGAGCTCAGGGACGTGCTACAAGTGTGGCAAGCATGGCCACTACATCGCCGAGTGCCCGGAAGCGGAGGATAACAAGTACAAGGTGAACGAGTACAAGGCGCACCCGAGGCGTGAAGACAAGTACTCCTCCAAGGGCAAGCACTTCAACAAGTCCAAGAGCAAGGACAAGGACAAGCGGTGACTGAGCAAGAGCGGCTACAAGAAGAACAAGGCAAGAGCGATGGTGGCCGGTGCGAGCGACGTTGACTCAAGCTCAAGCGAGGAGCGATCAAGCTCAAGCGCCGAAGATGAAGACGCCGGGAGGCGCAAGGGCAAGAAGAGTGCAAGCCGGAACTTCAGCGGGTTGAGCTGTGTGGCGCTTGACGGCTTTTGTGGCATGGCCCATAGCTCAAGCAGCAAGAAGAGCGAGAAGGAAGACAGCGACTCCGACTCGGAGGATGAGGTATATCGTGACCCCGACTCTTTGCTTGCTGAGATTGCTAGGTTGAATGGCTTGATTGACAACCGTGATAGTGTGCTAAGAGATGCCAAAAAGATGAGGAAAGATCTTAGGGCTCAACTTGAGAATGCTAGTGAGAAAGTATGTGAGTTAGAGTCCAAATTGCTTGAATTGAAACTTGAGAATGACTCTTTGAAACTTGCTCCTACTACTCCTGATGATGTTGAGTGTCTTGAGTGTGATGCTTGGTTGAATGAGATCAAACTGCTTAATGAGAAGAATGCTTCCACTTTGGCTAAACTAGATGCTCTTAGGACTGAATATGATGAGCTTAAGGCTAGACCCACTTTGCTTGGTGCTTGTAAATCATGTCCTACTATGCATGCTAAGCTTGTTGATGCTCGCTCTACTATTAGCTCTTTGGAAGCATCTTTGAAATCTCCTGTTGTCAATGCATGCAGTAGCTGTGATGAAGTTACTTTGCGCAATCTTGAACTTACTTCCCGTTTGGATGTCATCTATGAGGAGAATGACTATATGAGGAAGGTGTTCGGTTGGTTGTCTGAGCAGGAACCTCAATTGAAAATCATGATTGAGGAGTTCAAGAGAGCTGATGGTCGTAGATTGGGGTTTGAGATGTTGGGTGAGAAAGTGGGAGAGAACAGTGGGGAGAGTGTGTATGAGAAGTGTGTTGAGTCTAACCCCGAGTTTGAGGTGATCGGAGACATCCAAGTCCCACTTCCAAAAGCACCCAAGAACTCTTTCACACCAAAGCCCAACCACCTTTGCAACAAGCTTGACACAACCCAAGATCCACCCAAATTCCCACCTAAGACAAATGACTTCCGTAAACCGGTAAAGTTTGTGGGTGAGAAGGGTGAGAAGCCTAGAGAGAAGCTAGAGCCAAAACCAAAACCCATCCCCTTCGGTGTGAGTATTGTGGCAAGGAGAGGCATCCGGCGGAGTTTTGCTACAAGAGGAAGAGGGATGAGAGGCTTGCTAGGGAGCAAGCAAACCGAGACAGTATCGCCAGTCTCATGGTATTCCTGAGCCTAGAGTGCCACTTCCACGGGGTGTGGGAAGTGTGAGGAGTGTTGGCAGGTTCCCACAGAGAGGTGGTGGTGAGAGGTTTGCTAGGAGAGATGATGGTGTGCGTGCTGGTGAGAGGTTTGGTCGGGCTCGTGGTGGTTTTACTGGACGTCCCCCCTACTCGTCCTCAATACGGGTTCAGGGGAGATGATCGCAGCTTTGGGTTCCAGAGGAACTACGGACCACGTTTTCCCCCTCGTGGTGCTCGTACTCCTCCCATGGGACATGGGAAGTTTGGTGGCAAGGGAATGATGTTTGCTAACCCCTCTTTTGAGCAGATGGCTCGACACTGGTTTAACCTTCGTGTGCTAACCCGGGTGTCGAGTCGCTAGCTCATTCTCGTTCTTGTTTCGCGACCGCAGCAGGAGGCTTGGAGGACATTTGGTTGATCGACTCCGGTGTTCTCGACACATGACCGGAGATAAGAAGTGGTTCTCCAGCCTCACCCCAGTGAAGGAAAAGATGTACATCACATTTGGGGACAATGGACGAGGAAGGGTGATGTCTGAGGGTGTTGTGCATGTGAGTGACAAGGTAACATTGAAGAGAGTGGCTCTTGTGAAGTCTTTGGGTTTCAATTTGCTTTCGGTTTCTCAGTTGTTTGATGAGGGTTTTGAGGTATGTTTCAAGTCTGGCGAGTCTCGTTTGCTTGATTCTCGAGGTGATCTTGTCTGTATGATCATCCCCGAGTGTCAGATTTTCAGGGCTGATTTCTCTCGTTCTTTGGGTCCTGCTCGCTGTTTGATGGCTGGTCCTTCTTCTGATTTGTGGAAATGGCATAGGCGGTTGGGACACTTGTGCTTTGATTTGGTTTCCCGCTTGAGTGGTCTTGACCTTGTCCGAGTATTGCTGAGGTTGAAGCTTGAGAAGGATTTGGTTTGTGCTCCTTGTAGGCATGGCAAGATGGTAGCCACTCCCCATCCACCCCTGACCGATGTCATGACAGAGCGTCCGACAGAGCTGTTGCATATGGATCTTGTTGGGCCACCTCGAGTTCGCTTGGTGGGTGAGAAGTGGTATGTCCTTGTGGTGGTGGACGATTACTCTCGCTATGCTTGGGTGTTTTTCTTGGAAGACAAGAGTGAGACATTTGGTTTTTTTCGAGATCTGATCGTGAGGTTGAAAAACGAGAGGCATGGGAATGCTATTCGAGCTATCCGCAGTGATAATGGCTCAGAGTTCAAGAACTCTCGTTTTGATGCTTTTTGTCGTGATCTAGGTCTTGAACATCAGTATTCGACCCCTTATGTGCCCCCTCAAAATTGAGTCGTGGAAAGGAAAAATCGGACTCTTTGTGAGATGGCTAGGACGATGCTCGATGAGCACAGGACTCCTAGGAGGTATTGGGCTGAGGCGGTCAATACAGCTTGTCACGTTTCCAACAGGATTTTATTGTGAGCTTTCAAGAAGAAGACCTGTTATGAGCTTATGCATGGTCGGGCACCCAAGGTGAGTCACTTCCGAGTCTTTGGCTGCAAGTTCTTTATTCTTAAGAAGGGAAAACTCGACAAGTTTGAGGCTAGGTCTAGTGATGGTATTTTCTTTGGATATGCTAAACATTCTAGAGCCTATAGGGTGCTTAACCTTGAGACTAACAAAATCATGGAGACTTGCGAGGTAACCTTCGACGAGACAATGCCATGGACCTCTCTTGGCTTTGAATGTGCAGGTGATGAAGAGATGGCCGAGGACCTCTTTGAAGAGGAGAAGGATGAAGCTGGAGATGATGATGGAGAGAACCATGCACCTGAAGCTGAGTATGTACCCACTACTTCCCCTACGACCACTACGAAGCGTGGACCATCTACTTCATGGACAACGACGGTGCAACAAGAGGACCAGGCGAGAGAAGCTGAAGTTGAGGGAGAGGTAGTCTCGAGGCGTGAGGCTCCCCGGCAGATTCAATAAGTGCATCCCCTGTCGAAGATCATTGGGAACATCGATGAACGCACTACACGGTCAAGGTCCAGGAATTCCTCTCATTTTGCTCATGCTGCTTTTGTTGCCACCTTTGAGCCCAAGGACATTGGACATGCTTTATCCGATGCAAACTGGGTCAATTCTATGCATGAGGAGTTGGAAATCTTTGAGAGGAACCAGGTGTGGGAGTTAGTTGAACCACCTCCAAATTGCCATCCCATAGGAACCAAATGGGTTTGGAAGAACAAAGAGGGAGAGAATGGGATGGTTGTGAGGAACAAGTCCAGACTTGTTGCTCAGGGGTTTAGTTAGAAGGAGGGGATCGACTATGAGGAGACGTTTGCTCCTGTGGCCCGTCTTGAGGCAATTCGGATCCTTCTAGCCTTTGCCGTGGCTAAAGGGTTCAAGTTGTTTCAGATGGATGTGAAGAGTGCTTTTCCGAATGGGGTCATAGAGGAGGAGGTGTATGTGAAGCAACCACACCGGGTTTGAAAGCGAGTTGTACCCACACGGGGTGTACGGGTTGAAAAGGGCTCGTATGGGTTGAAACGGGCGCCCGTGCTTGGTATGGGAGATTGAGAGGTTTTTTCGTTGAGCGAGAGAGTTTGTGATGGGTACCGTGGATAGGACCTTGTTTCTCCTCAAGCATGGAAATGACTTGTTGATTGTTCGGATATACGTGGATGATATTGTCTTTGGTGGCTCGTCACATAACCTTGTTGCCAAGTTTGCGGATGAGATGAGCGGGGAGTTCGAGATGAGCATGATGGGCGAGTTGCGGTATTTTCTCGGGCCGCGATCAAGCAAGTGAAGGATGGAACGTTCGTGCACCGGACCAAGTACTTGAAAGACATCCCGAGGAAGTTCCGTATGCAATATGTGAAGCCGATGTCTACTCCCATGGGGAGTACGGCCACTTTGGATGCGGACGAGGACGGAGAACCGGTGGACCGGCGGGAGTTCGGGAGCATGATCGGCTCCCTCCTCTACTTGACGGCGATGAGGCCGGACATACGGTTCGGCCGTGTGTCCGTGCGCTCGTTTTCGTGCTTCGCCGAGGACATCTCATCGACGGGCCGTCAAGAGGATTTTCGGTATCTACGATCCGCCCTTGGTCTTGGCCTTTGGTATTCTTCCTCCTCGACTATTTCTCTTCATGGTTTTCCGATACGGATTTTGCTTGGTTGTCGAGTCGAGAGGAAGTCTACTTCGGTACTTGCTAGTTTCTTGGTTCTTCGTTGGTCTCATGGTCTTCCCGCAAGCAAGATAGTGTAGCTCGGTCTACCACCGAGGCGGAGTATGTTGCCGCCGCGAGTTGTTGCTCCCGACCGTTGTGGATTTCATACACTTTGAGAGACTTTGGTGAGGAGTGCACCCGCATCCCACTTCTTTGTGATAGCACCAGTACCATAAGCGTAGCCAAAAACCCAGTGCTTCACTCCAGAACCAAACACATAGAAGTGTGGTATCATTTCTTGAGGGACAATATGGAAAAAGGAACCATTGTGTTGAGCCATGTCCCTACCCAAGATCAGCTTGCAGACATTTTCACAAAGCCTCTCGACCAAGATACATTTGTGCACTCGCGGGGGGAACTTGGGGTTTGTTGCCCTTTCTAGTTGATTCTTGGGGGATTTCCTTTTTGTATCATATGTATCATACCATGTTTACTTTGATGTATATACATGCTTTGCTTGATGTATAAACCATGGTAGGATAGCCATCTTGTCATATATCATGTTGCATTTGTCCCATATTGCATTTTAGGATGATGAGCTTCTTTCATATGCCTTATTTAAGTATCTTTGGCTATTTGTGAGATTTTGGTCATATGTGTGGAGAAATGTTGATGTGAGGCTATGCTCTTGGAATATTTGAGATATATGTGTGGTGAAATAGCCCTTTTTGAAATAAATGCTAATCTTGACTAGTTTTTGATGAAATATGCTCCACTCGTGTGTAGTTGTGTATCCATGTCACAGTTTGGTCTAAATGTGCTTTTCATGCTTAGATTGTGCTTGGATGCCTTATTCTTGCAATTGGGCCAAAGGCCGAATATCATTGTGAATGTTTAGCCTATGTTGCATTCATGGGGGAGCATAAGCTTCTTTTTGCCGCAAAGGCACTTCATGTACCATGAAATGATTTAATCTTGAAAAGAAGTGTATAATGCTTGAAAAATGCTCCATCCATCATGTCTATGCTTAAAATGTCTTATCTTTCACATATGGGTGCAAAACATGTTGCATGATGTTCACAAGTGGAGAAGTCTCCCCGAAGTGGACACATGGCTCATGAGCTTTGACATGACATGCTTTGCATTATGGGTGTTTGCCATGATCTTTTGCTGAGAATTTGATATTTTTGTATGATCTTTGAATGGTATGCATGTTTGTGGCTCAACTGTGACATGGATAGGCTTTTACATGTGAAGCGAGCCTTCTTTTGGTAAAACTGTTTAAATATGAAAATTTTGCTTTGTCACATGCTTGTATTTTCATATATTACTTGTGGCAATGCTTTGACTATGATATGATTCATATGTGTGATCTTTGTCTCATTTTTAGCCTTTGACACTAGATTTGGCCTATTTGAGAAGCTCATGTAGATGTTTATCTGCTTTGTTTTGCATTTCTGCATTTTCACCTTGATTCATACATTGTCAACAAGGGGGACATGAGGTGAGCTTAATGAAAATTCAGAAGAGGTGAGCTGAAATTTGGGAGTTTGCATCCACATGTTCGGGGGGGAGCTTGCATTTGTTCGGGGGGAGCTTTCTTGTCGTTTTCGGTGTGGAGTTTGTGCTTTGCTTGGCTTGTGACCTTTCTTTGCCTTCCTTTGGTTTTGGTCATGAGTTGAGCTTCTTTGTTTTCCTTTCTTCTTCCTTTCTTTCTTTCTCTGAATTTCATTTCGCGTTGTGTGTTGTCAATGCACTCATCAAGGGGGAGATTGAGGACCAGGATTGTCCCAGTGGTCGATGGATGACCGCTCCTCAGTGATGAGTGATTGACAACGGGTGTTGGACTGACTCTTGGCTTAGTGCGCAGTGTAGGCCGCGGCCTAGTTGGTGTTGTTGCGAGGTGAAGAACGGGCGCGGAAGGTCTTCAGCCTTAAGGGGCCTCCGGGAGATGGAGAGACAAGTAGGCTCGGTTCGAGGGACCCGGTGGACGGTGGGGGGCGGGTGCGGGCCACATGGTGGCGACACGAGCAAGACGAAGTCATGTACAATCGAGCCGGTGCACGGTGGCGGTCGAGTCAAGTGGTTTGGCGGGAGGCCGGACCGAGCACGCGGGGTTTGGTGGTTTGCCCACAAAACCATCGGCGTACGGTTTCTTGGTTTGGGCCTGAAAACCAAGTCCGAGGGCCCAACACGACGGAGACGGGATCCGGGCGTGTCGGGAAGTGTCGAGGCGGAGGACACGCGGCGGGATCGCATGGCTTGCGTCGGGAGGACGCAGGGTGCGGCAAAGGCGTGGCCGTCCGATGGCAAGACCCACAAACATTACCTATATGCCCCTGCATGGGTTGTATCGCTAGTAGTTAAGTTAGGGGTAGTCGAGTCATTTACCACTCCGGCGGGACCTAATATATAAGCCATGAGTGTGTGTGGACGCGAGGCTCTCCCGGCGACTTAGGGTTTCATTTCCTCCCTTCCATTTTCTCATTTTCGTAGCTATTTTTCTTCCATTTTCTCTAGGCTAGCATGAGAGCTTCATGAGAGATTTGTTGAGAGGGATGGATGCTAGGGCGGCATGCTGGACCTTGTGAATCTTTCCTGGATTGTATAGAAGATTCGGAGTTGTGTTTCTCGTGGTCTTTTGTGCTTGTTTTCGTGCCTTTGTTCTCGGTGTGATTCCGTGGATTTGAGTGGGTTTCTCCCCAGATTTCTTTGAGGGAAACATGGATAGATGTCTCGTGCATCTTTGTGATTGATCGTGAGCCCTCAAACGCGGGGAAACCACTTCGATTCTAGAGTTTTCGTTCGGTGCTCAAGCTTTTGGTGGTGCTCAAAGGATTCACGATTCCCGGCGATTTAGGGAGTTAGGAGGCAAGATTTTTGGGCTATAGCATCCTTGTGTGACGCTTTTCAAGTCCCCAAACCCTTGTCTCCACAGCTTCAACCGTTTGGGAAATCCGATGATGATTTGGGGGAGTTGACTTTCGGGGTCGGGCGTTTTCTGCTCTGTCCGCACCTGGCGGACGGTCCGCGAGGTCCTGGCGGACGGTCCGCGCCGCTAGGGTTCGTCCTGTGTTCTTCTTGTTCTTGCTCGCTTTTCGTTTCGATCCGTCGTGTTTTTGGTTTTCGGTTGGACGGAGTTTCGGACGGTCCGCAGCAGAGGGCGGACGGTCCGCGGGTGCCGGCGCGGACGGTCCGTGTGCCCGCGCGGACGGTCCGTGGTTCGTGGGTCGCTTCGTTGGTTCCGTGTGATTTAACGGACGGTCCCCGGCATAGGCCGGACGGTCGCGGTGTTGGCGCGGACGGTCCGCGGTAGTGTGCCGGACGGTCCGCGCGGCCCATCGCGGACGGTCCGCACTGCCTGGCCAGACAGTCCGCCAGAGGCTGTGAGCTGTGCTTCTTGTTTCGATTCCTTCCTTTCTTTCTCGTGCTTCCCCGTGGGCTTCAAGGAATCGTTCCTAAGGCCAGAGGTTGATCCATAACCTCGTTGTCTTGGCGATTGGTGTGTGATTCTATCCATCGCTCGTGTGTGACTGGGATTTGACTAGGGTATAGGCCGGGTTCTTTGGGAAGAATTTTTACCGGCTCCTATTCACTCCCCCCTCTCTAGTCGCCATCTGATCCTTCACCTGCCACTGTACGGCATTGTGCGGTAAGGCTAGTGTCAACTCCGTGACACTGTGCTACCCACTGTTATACGACCCGCGCACCACACCCTTGCAAGAGGGCGGCGAAACCCTTGAAAAGGGGACGGACGCCTGTCTCGCACCCGCCCAGGACGACGCCGTAAGGTCGGACCAGTACGACGCGTCTCCTCTGTCACCATCAGCCCTGTGCAGCCATCCCCGCTACCACGATGCCATCCTGGGCACTGCAGCACCGTCCCCGACGCTGTGGGAGTTCGGGATGACAAGACGCCACCACACCCGCTGTTGTGCACCATACAGCCTCCCGTCAGCCGCACCCTAGTGTTAGTGTATGAACGGTGACCAAGCGGGAAGTCCCCACACAACCACCCTCGAAGCCACTCCTGGGCGGGGACAGGACTCACCACGACGCCCGGCGGGAACAAGATTTTCCATGACCGCCATCATTTCTACAACGTTGTACACCATACCGCTACACGTAATTAGAACAGTGCGGTGCGATTATAAACCACCTCCCCTTGGCCTATAAAAGGAGGGGGCGGTCCCCTGGCCGCAGGGGGACGACAGAGTGCACACTTGCACGCTCACCACCTTCACCATGATATTGGCACCTTGCCTCAATCAAACCTCAGGGTCTAGGAGGCCCTGCCTCCTATCCCATCTCACTTGTAGCTCCCTTCTGCAAGCACTACGGTGTAGTGCAATACGGTGCCTCGAGCACACTACTGCTGGACGTACAGCCTCAGCTAGAACCAAGATAAACCTCGTGTCACTAGTTGCTTAGCACCGGCCATCAAGAGATAGATCTCAGCTCTCGTACTAGTTAGTGTCGGGACTACTTTCCGCACCGACCGTTTGATCGACATAGAGTTCTGCATAATCTTGGACGGAGTAAGTGGTGTGCACTGCGATGAAATAAGCAGTCTTGGTCAATTGGTCCACTATAACCCAGATAGAATCCACCTTTCTTGCAGTTGGGGGCAAAGGCACAATAAAATCCATACTTATGTCATCCCACTTCCACAAAGGTATAGTCAATTGTTGAAGTACACCAGCTGATTTCAAATGGTTGGCTTCGACTCGATGACAAGTATCACACTCTACAACATATTTAGCTATGTCTACCTTCATGTTTGACGACCAAAAGTTTCTACTCAAATCTTGATACATTTTGGTGCTCCCGGGATGAATAGAGAATTTGGAAAGATGAGCTTCGTCGAAAATTTCCTTTCAGAGTTCAAGATCAACAGGAACTAGGAGACATTGCTCAAACCAGACCACATACTTTGAATCCTTATGGAAACAACTATATTTAGGGCCTTCTTCCACTAATTTCTGCATTATTAGCTAGACGCCTTCATCATTGAGTACAACAAAAACAATTCTATCATATAGATTGGACTTAGCAGAGATAGCATTCAGATTTCCTTGCTCCACAATTTCCAATCGGTGCTTCCTCAAGTCTTCACACAAAGTCTCACTATACGACTCCATGGTTAAGCAGTTGCAGTGAACCTTACGGCTAAGCGCATCTGCAACAACATTGGCTTTTCCACAATGATAGTGTACTTCTAGATCATAGTCTTTTATCAATTCCAACCGTCTTCTTTGCCTCATATTAAATTCTGATTGGGTGAACATATACTTAAGTCTCTTGTGATCGGTGAAGATATTACAGCGGTTTCCCATAAGATAATGCCTCGAAATCTTGATAGCATGAACAACCGCGAATAACTCAAGATCGTGGGTCAGGTAATTCACTTCATGGGGTCGAAGCGTTCGTGAGGCATAGGCAATTACTCAATTTTCTTGCATAAGAACACAACCGAGACCGGTACCCGAAGCATCACAAAAGACTTCAAACGGTTTAGAATTATCCGGTTGCACTAGCACTGGGGCTGTAGTCAGATGTTGCCTCAATGTGTGGAAAGCTTTTTCACAATCTTCGCTTTACACAAACTTGACTACCTTCTTGTTGATGGTTAATAGTTGTATCAAAGTTCGTTTAGACTTGCAAGTGGACAAGTCTCCCGTCGTAGTCAAGGGACCCTTCTTCCCTCGAGTGGTGAACCCAAGGTATCGAATCCGTGGAACAAATGTGTGATGCAAAAGATGATCTAGTAATGCCGAGAAACTTCAATCTTCGAAAGATAAAACCCTAATGCATCTAATCAAAAAAAAATGAAAAAAATCTAATCTACTAAAGACCGAAGGTAGCGAAGATAGAGGGGGTAGATAAACCGATCTAGAGAGATCGGATCGAGCCTTTTGTTGAAGTTCCAAGCAAAAGAATAAGAAGCAAGTTTAATCTCATTAGAAGCCTCTTTAAACCATGGTTTCATGTTCGATTCCGAAAACGCCCGCCTTTCAGAGCCACAGTTCTGTCACAACGCACTCCTATTCTTGCAGGTAGTCTAGGGCGAGTGCGAGGACAAGTTGAGATCTTTTGGAAGGTCAGGCGTGCACCTCTAGCCAACATGGCTACAAGAACACCCTATGTGATCTATCTTGAGAACAGATCTAAGATAAGCAAAGCCGATCGAAAATGAAGACTTCAGAGAAACACTTAGTCGCTAAGAATTGGATTGAAACATCAACTAGTACATGATAAACGAACCAAGATCACCATTGGGATCCTACCTCGATCTTTCTTCTAGCTCCGTGAACTCCGACGTGGTCTTCCTTGCAAGGTTCCCACGTCGGCTAGGGAGATCCTAGTCAACTAGCTCGACCCTCTTTTCTCCGAGATGGTGTCCCTCTCTTCTCTGCACCTCGGCGGCCGATGACGAATGGATTGATGCGTGGCTCTCGACCCCAGGGCAATAAATAGCCTGAATGGTGGCTAGGTCAAAGGGAGAGGCGACTGGGCCCTGGAATGGGCCGGGTCGACCGGCTTGGGCCCACCCCAGCCCAGTTGCCTGGCTCCATCGCGTGGCGTCGGTTCCCGAGTCTTCTAGATCCTTCCCCCTTCTGCATGTGGGCCCTTGCCATCAGTTTCTCTTCGAGTTGGACGAAGCTCCTTGTCTCGCAAGATTCAGCTCTTTTCTGGCTAGGTCCTCGGAATTTGTCATCTTTTCGGGTTAGGTCCCTAGGCTTCTTGGAGTCAAGTTTGCTTCATTGCATGACTTGTATCTGGCTTCAAGGTCTTGTCAAGGCGCTTGATGAATTTATCCCTGAAGTCTTGCTTTCAACGTCAAAACCCTGCATTAACACTAAACTCCAAAACCGACATGCACAAATGAACTTGTTATACCAAAGGGGGTAGTACCATTGGATAAGATATAAAACTCATGCCAACACCGAAGGTAAACTCATGGCTAGGTTGACGGAATTTCACCGTCAACATCTCCCCCATGCTTAAAGCTTGCTCGTCCTCGAGTAAGCCTTAGATGGTTATCATCATTGCTCTTCATTGTTTAAACCTTGCACTTGATCACACATGAGAAAACATAATGCTCTCTAAATTTAATTCGTTATAGTTTCAGAATGTACTAGCCTTAATCTCTACGGAGGGTGGATTATTAATTTAAGCTTATCCCACAAGTATTAACATGCTCCAAAGTTAAATAGATCTCAGAAATTTTGAAATAAAGAATGAGATGAAAAAGAGCTAAACCAAGTTCAAAAAATTAAATCATCTTGCATATGGCTCATGAACTTTCATCTCACTTGTCTCTCAAGCCTATTTATTCTACTCCTTTGCCTCTCATAATATATATATATATATATATTTATATATATATATATGGTAGGATTTATTTGGAACTTTTGGGAAAGTTTAGTCCTGCCAAACTATTATAAATGAGATGTTGTCAAAACAAGACAAGCTTCTCATGGTCTTACCGAGAATCGTCAAAAAGGTCATTGGAAAATAATGTTATATCAAGGAGGGGACAGAGAAAAATACACACACTTGAGATAGGAAGTCCTCGTTATCGGATTGCACATGGTTGGCAAATGAGTACAGATATTTTAATCTTGAGGCCTTGAAATTCCTAATGCACTTTAGAGAACTTGGGAGTTCACTTTATTTTATTTTTACACAACTCACATTTTTTCTTTTTCTCATATATATATTTTTTCTTTCTTTCTTTCTCATTTTTTTCTTTCTCATCAAATTTTTTTTATTTGCTCCCCTTGAACTCTAAAATTACATTGTACCTACCTCCTCCCCCATGCTTAGATGTTGCTCGTCCTCGGGCAAAGAGGTGATAGAGATAAGGTAGGTACCGGAAATACTTTCCATTGGAGAGATACTTCAAATCTTCAATCGTGGCACCGTCTTGCGATATTCCTTGAATTGATGATCCATCCTCAACGATAGGTTGTGGTCAAGGAGGTAATCAGAAAAGATGATATTTGGTTTTAAGGGTGGATATCCGGCGAGGTTTGTGAGATCTCCGATGTGGGGATACACAATGCACGGATAAGATGCTAACAATAACATAGATACGCAAAAACGGAATGACCAGCTTCTTAGTCTCGGGCTAGAGAAATCATAGCCTGCAATAACTCACTCAAAAATAAATCTTGTACACTAAGGTTTATGCTTCAAATATTTATAAGGCTCTGGATAGGTAGAGCAACACACAAGTGATATTCATGACAAGGTTAGCATTACTTTTAGGAATAAAAACCATCTTTAATCCATCTAAAACTTGAGAGCACATAAAACACTATGGGTCTTTATTAATCATAACCTCCGCTAAAAATTAAGCTAGCATTTAGATAAATTTAGATTTGTATTTTAAGAGAGCACTAGCTTTAACATCCATATATCAATTACAAAGATATACAAAGCGGCAATTATAATCATATATCATCATGACATAAATTTCATAGCTTTACCAAAGATAAAACAATGTGGTGTCTTTATTTAGAAACTAATTAACATACAAGCTGATACTTGCTGGAATTTAAATAAAAACTGAAAACACTACGCAAACATAAGCGAAAGAAAAGAAAACTAAGGCTCCTCCTTCTTCTCAATCTTCCGCCGGCGGTTGGTATTGATGATCTTGGTAGTTGTACCCTTGCTCATAGTAGGTTTGTACATCCCCTCCAACGAACTGATCCGGCGGTACTAGGTGAAGACACCCAAGCTCATAGGCAATATTTGCATTGGCCTCACCAAGTTGAGCCGTGCTAGATTGGATGGCTGCGATGTTTTGCATATTTCTCGTAGCATACCCTCCAATTATGGCCATGCTTTGTTGTGGTTGGGAGTATTGTGTATAGGGCTCCGCAAAGGTTATGTTGGGCACCACATAATTTTGTGGGGGCATGGCTGGACCACTCCCCCATGCTTGCAATGTTGGCCCACCGTAATAACTCGGCGGAGTAGGAATTCCTCCAAACGGTGGCAAATAGTTTTGTCGTGCACCACCCTCTTGCGCCGAGGTGGATTCCTCCTCTATAACTCTTCCTCTTTTATTCTTCTTTGCCAGCACAAGGATTCCCTCCTCCAACCAATCTTCCTTCCCTTCAATGAAGAGTCTATGTCTTGGATCCGGAAGGGGTAAGTTTACTTTGGCCACATGAAAGTCTCCTCTCTCATCTCCACTTATGTATTTTCCTTGCTTCAAATATTCAAATGCGAGAGGGGTCCCATGTATTAGATATTCGGGATTTCTTGTAATTCCCGGCCTCATGGAGATGGCCAACATAGAGATGTAGCACCCCGAACCAATATCTCCCGATCCCGATGTTGCCTCGTAACACCATCGGTTGATCATAAGGTATCAAGGGTCTATTGGCTGCCTGACAATTAAGGTCGAGTAGAGCCAATTCAACTCCGTGCCGGTCACCTTCGTCTCCCTCATCCTCCCCATAATCCTCTTACACATCCATGAGTGGAATACTTGGATAATGGGGTTCCGGATGGAATTTCATTGTTGGTGGGCTTCTCCGGAGATTAAGTAGCAAAATCCATCCAACATGCTGTCCGGCACGTCAACCTTCTCCAGAGCTCCCTTTTGGAACCCAAGTAGCTCCCTAATTTGCTCGTAGGGAACCACTTGCTGAATTCCCTCCAAACGGAATGATAAACTTGGCACCCCCTCATCAAGAATGGGCGTTATAGTCATCAAAATTTCCAAGGCAAACTCCTTGTGGGTGTTTGCTGACACTCCGTTGGAGAATTGCACCCATCCAAGGTGCCCCAACATATAGTATATGTCCGTGCCAAAACCCAATGAGTTGAGAGCTTGATCGTCGAAATTGACGTTTCCCACAAGCCTCTTATCAAGGCGAGAGAGTTTCTCCTCCTCCTCCGATGACGAGATGATAAAGCAATATGTGGATTACCGCGAAGTGTATGGAGGTGGAGCGGATGAACGGGTCAATCGACGAGGTGGGACGGGCGGCTTCTCCGTACGCCCTTGAGGTTCGGTAAACCTCATGGACGTGCTCCTTGTTGCTCTCATGCCACCGAGGAGGAGAGTGTCATTCCTCCTTGGCGGTGCCGTGTCTTCCTCCATGATCTGAGGAGACTCGGAAACTGAGTGCCTCCTCAAAGACGTTGTCGAAGATGGCTTGGACGATGACGACCCTTTCTTCTTGTTGAAGAGACTTGTCGTTTTCTTCCACATGATTGCAGCACTCTTCTTTCTAATAAAGTTTTGGGTTTCAACTGGTAACTAAGCACTTCAAAGATTACTTCGGATTGTGGACTTCAAGTGGATTAAGGGTGTGAATTGTTTGAGCTATCAAGATTGGGAAGTATGGCTATGTCTTTGGTGGTTCTGGCACATAAACTTGAGCACACAAATAGAGGAAGGAGAGAGCTGCTTGCCTGCCGAAGACGAGCACTGGGGTTGCTATTTGTAGGGGAGGCCTACCGGCCTGGGCCGACCGGCCTGGGTGGGTGCGTGCCCCTCCCTGGCTCGACTTTCTTCGGTGCGATGATCTCCCCTTTGTGACCTTTGTGTCCGCGTGCTCCACTTGTTGCGCCGCCCAAACGCTCTCGTCTACTCCTTTGCTTGCATTATTGGTCCTTCCACTTGATGCTTCTTGCTTTGAGTCATGTCCATGCTCCCTTGCTCTACTTACTTCACATGTCACCATGAATTTCCTGCAAAGTCATGCTTGCTACCCACCCATGCTTTTCATTTGCATGTGGTCTTGATGAATGTTGTTGAAAGGGCATCCAATGATGTATTATGGTGCATGCATGATTAATTTAACTAGATCCTCCTTCTAAGCATGTCTTAAGGCTAAGCACTCCTCTAATTTCAAAAATTAAAAATAATTTCAGAGCTATGGGAAAGCTCAAGCATCAATTTAGAGAAGTTTTTAAACCATTAAAAACAAATGTATGTTGAAAATATTTTTTGACTACATTTATATCGGTCTCACCGGTATTGTTTGCTTTCATTAGTTGAGAGCAAACTTTCCCAGCTTGATCATGGGGGCATAGGTTTAGGTTCTAATTTTGGCTAAATGAGAGAAATTTTGAATGATGTATAATTAAATGAGGCTTAGAAAAATTCTAATCCTAGAGAAACCAAGGATATAAATTTTTAAACCAACCAAAAGTTTAGTTTCTAGGTTCACGCAAGTCCTACCGCGTGCTGAAAATTAAATAACATCTAGGTACAAGTCGTGGCTCTACTCATGTGTTTTTAGCATGAGAAACAAGTCAACCACAACATCATAAAGAGGATAAGTGGTTGAGTTAGGTTTTGAATTTATTTGGTTGTGGTTTCTCAAAAAGAAGCAAACAAACATATAGGAGGGTTCATGTAAAGGGTTTATGATCAAGCAAAATATACAACCAAGAATTATGTCTCTAATATTGTTCAACCACTTCTATGTCTAACGTCTTTGCGTAGTAAAATTCAAAACTGAATTATTAAAAAGATTCAAAAAACCTGGAATCGGGTTGTCCTCCCGGTAGCTTATTCCTGACTCAACGAAACGTGTTGCCTCCCGCCTAGCGCTTCGTTTATAGTCCATGGCTAGACTTCTTCACTTGATTACTCCGGATCAACGCTCTTTGCGGGCTTTTCAATCTTGGGTACCCACTTCCGCACCATCTTGGGCACGGGCTTATTCTCCAGCGTAGTCATCTTTTTGGTCTTCACAGGCGGCTTTTGTTCCTTTGTCTCGACGGATGCAACATCTTCCTTGATTTTCTTCACGTCATTCTTCTTCGGCTCTTTCTTCTTCTTTAGCCCTTCCTTCTCCCTTGGTTCTTCCTTAACAATGCGACGATGAGGTGGAACATTTTTAACTTCAATCACATTGCATACCTCGAGGCGTGGTCAAAACTTGAAGGAACTCCTTTCTCTATTGATGTCGAACATAATCTCCCCCTTGACAACATCAATGGTAGCTCCCACGGTCTTGAGGAGAGGCCTCCCAAGGAGTGGTGGCCTCTCCCTCTCTCCCACCTCGAGTACCACGAAGTCGACGGGGATAAAGTGGTGTCCGACCTTCAGGGGCACATCTTCGGCGATGCCCAAGGGATAGCGAATGGAGTTATCACCCAACTCCAAACACATACCCGTAGGCTCCAATGGTAGGCGTAGCTTCTTGAACACATCTCTTGGCATGACGCTCAAACTTTGTCCAAGGTCGCATAATGCCTTCTCGAACTTGAACGAACCAATGGAACATGGAATTGTCGGGCATCCGGGGTCCTTTTGCTTATCTAGTCCATTTGCAATAGCAGCACTACATTGCTCGGACATCTTGACATGATCTACCCCGAGTGTTGCTATCTCATATTTATTTGCAAGTATGTCTTTGAAGTAACGAAGAATATGTAGGAACTTGAAGGGCATCCAATAACGGCATGTTGACGCTAAGTCTACGCACAACCTCCACAATCTTCTCGAAGTGGTTGTCAAGTTTACCTCAGAAGTAGCGTGGCTTGAGTTGCGGTATCTTCGTGTCTTCTCTTGGCATTTCAAACTTGGGCCCTTCGGTGACGATCCCCGTAACTTCCTCTTAGCAAATTCCTCCGCCTCGGCGGATGGTCTAGGCTTCCTTGCTTTCGTGGAACGTTCCGGATCTTCGGTCTCCTTTCCCGAACGTGTTTGAATAGCCTTCGCCGATTTGGGACCTTTAGGTTGTCCCGGAATCTTCCCTTCATTAGTAGTGAGGCGCATGGCAAGTTGTCCCACTCGCGTCTCGAGCATCTTCATCATGTTGAGAACTTGATGGTTGGAGCTTCCGACCTCTGTCACTTTTCTATCGTTGTTCTCCAACACCTTGTCTATGGCTTTGAACTTGGTGACAGTGTCCTTGTTGATCTTATCTTGCTCGTCCATCAAGTCCTTCAACTGTATACGAAGTGGAACCAAATTTGGAATGGATGAGCTTGGATTAAATTGAGGTCTACCTTGCCCGTTGCAGAAGTTCGGCAAATCTCCCTTCCTCATGTAGTCGAGCACCTTGGCTTCCTCTGGACAATCCTTGTGTACATGGCCACACTCTCCACAATCTTCACATGTGGATCTTGCTTCGGAAGCCTTTAAGTATTCAGCTTCTTTCTTTTCTATCTCCATCTTCTCCAACCTTCGCATGAGTGAATCGATCTTGCCTTCAAGAATGTTTTCCTTCTCCACTAGCAGGACTCCTTTAACGTTCCCTGTGGGTTGAACCAGAAGTAGACGTCCAGATGACGCCCATGTGTCATTGTCCGCGACCTTTTTGAATGGAGTGAAAGCTTCGGTCGGTGTAAGCTCGATGATAGATCCTCCCGCCGATGCATCGATGATCGTCCTTGACGCCATGGTGAGGGCTTGGTAGAACTTTTGCACGAGGTCCTCCTTTGGGAACTTGTGATGTAGAACCGCCCGAGTGTACTCATTGAAGCGCTCGAATGCCTCCGAGATATTTTCCGTAGGATCTTGAAAAAAGTGGCAATCTTATTACGCGAGCTTTGAGTTTTACCCGGCGAGTATCATTCCTTCATGAAGGCCTTCATCAACATGTTCCAATTTTGCATCGTCTCCGCCGGTTGAGAGTGGAACCATTGCAAAGCCTTTCCGAGTAGCGAGAACGGAAAGATCTTTCCCCTCATTTGATCTTGAGTCACCCCTCTATGTTGAATGTCTGGCATAGTTGAATGACGCTTGGAGGTGAAGGTTCGGATCCTCTTTACCCGTGAAGGGTGAATGTTGCACCATGCAGATTGTTGAGGTCTTGATCTCGAACAGCCTTCCGATCTCCGCGAGGTTCAAGATTGGTAGGTCGACGATGTCCACGGTGCATAACTCCCCGATCTTCCGTTCTTGCGGCGGTTGTTCACCCTTCGGAGATTCCAACGATACTTCGTCTTCCGACTTTGAATTTACAAAATCCAGCTTTTTAGCTTGATGTGCTTCGCGTCTCCTTAGCCTGTAATGTTTTTCTGGATCATCCACAAAATTATCAGGTTTGTTGGAGAGGTAGCCGTCCATCTCCTGTTAGGGTTAGCAATAAACAAAATATACAAAACGAAAAAGTAAAAACAAGTCTAAGAAAACTAGGGTTAGACAAACTAGATTAGATTAGTTTTGAGGATGATCAAAAATTTGTAGATGCAAAAAGAAAAATCAAGAGAAAACTGAAAATTACAAAAAGCATTAAAAGATCGAATCTTGATCACTTGTTCTCTGGCAACGGCGCAAGAAAAAGGGGCTTGTTGACGGTTAATAGCTGTAACAAAATTCGTTTAGACTTGCAAGCAGACAAGTCTCCCGTCGTAGTCAAGGGACCCTTCTTCCCTCGAGTGGTGTACACAAGGTATCAAATCCATGGAACAAATGTGTGATGCAAGAGATGATCTAGTAAATATCCCGAATGGCGGCTAGGTCAAAGGGGGAGGCGACTGGGCCCTGGAATGGGCCGGGCCGACCGGCCTGGGCCCACCCCAGCCCAGTTGCCTGCCTCCTTCGCGTGCCGTCGGTTCCCGAGTCTTCAAGATTCTTCCCCCTTCTGCATGTTGGCCCTTGTCGTTAGTTTCTCTTCGAGTTGGATGAACCTCCTTGTCTCGCAAGATTCAGCACTTTTCTGGCTAGGTCCTCGGAGTTTGTCATCTTCTCGGGTCAGGTCCTTGGGCTTCTTGGAGTCAAGTTTGCTTCATTGCATGACTTGTACCGGGCTTCAAGGTCTTGTCAAGGTGCTTGATGAACTTATCCCGGAAGTCTTGCTTTCAACGTCAAAACCCTGCATAAACACTAAACTCCAAAACCGACATGCACGAATGAAGTTGTTATACCAAGCGGGTTAGTACCAATGGATAAGATATAAAACTCATGCCAACACCGAAGGTAAACTCATGGCTAGGTTGACGGAATTTCACCGTCAACACTTCTTTAATAGTTCAGTCATAGGTTTAGCGATCTTTTAAAAATCCGTAATGAAACGACGATAATAGCCTGCTAAACCAAGAAAACTATGGATTTGATGTACAGTCTTGGGTGGTTTCCTATCCATAACGTTTTATACTTTGCTAGGATGCAAAGATATGCCATCCTTGGACATAGTGTGCCCTAAAAATTTCACACTATCTAACGAAAATTCACATCTGGAGAACTTTGCATAAAGCTTGTGATCTTGCAAACGTTGCAAAACAATTCAGAGATGTTCTGCATGTTCTTCTTCATTCTTGGAATAGATTAAGATGTCATTAATGAATATCACTACAAACTTGTCTAGTTCTATCGTGAATACAGAATTCATAAGATACATGAATTAAGCAGGTGCATTGGTAAGACCAAAAGACATCACCAGATACTCATAAAGACCATATCGAGTGGAGAAAGCTATCTTGGGAATATCACATGGCCTGATCTTTATTTGATGGTACCCTGTTCGAAGATCAATCTTGGAGAAAACTTTGGCTCTAGCCAACTGATCGAAAAGAACATCGATGCGGGGTAATGGATACTTGGTCTTGATTGTTACCGCATTGAGAGGTCGGTAATCCACATACAACCTTATGCTACCATCTTTCTTCTTCACAAATAGAGCTAGGCAACCCCAAAGTGAAGAACTTGGGTGAATACAACCCTTATCTATCAACTCTTGAAGTTGGGTATTCAATTCTGCCAATTCCTTGGATGGCATGCGGTAAGGTCTTTTGGAGATAGGGGTTGTGCCAGGCTGAAGTTCGTTGACAAACTCTACATCTCTGTCGGGTGGCATACCCGACAATTCATTAGGAAAAACATCCGCAAACTCTCGAACCACTTGAATTTCTTCCAGCTGAGAAGAGATGGCCACATAAGAACGAGGATTCACACCATCTTTGAAAGGTAGGTATAGAGTCGTGGCTCCAACAATCGGTGCGTTGATCTCTATCATTCTCTCTGAAATATCCAGTACTACCTTATGCTGGTTCATCCAGTCCATTCATAGAATGACATCAATGCCTTCTAATCCCAAAATGATAATGTCCGTGTCAATCGTTCTGTTGCCTAATTCCAAGGGTACTCCCCTGGTCATCGACTCGGTAGAGATGTTACCTCCCACTGTTTAATTGTAAAAGCATCACTGGTGTTGCAAGAGTTTAGTCCTACTTTGCTCAGAGTCTTTCTATTTATGAAACTATGTGTAGCGCCAAAATCAAAAAACACACGGATAGGTTTGCCTCGAATAGAGAATGTACCCATCATTGTTGGTGCTCCATCTAGAATATCACCCACAGAAGTGAAACTGAGTCTGCCTTTCCTGGCTTGAGCAATCTTCTTCTTGCTCTTGTTGCTGGATTTGAAAAGTTGTCTCTGATTAGGCTGAGTTAGCTGGTGCTACCTGTTGGTCTGGCACACTTGCAGGCAGGCCTTAGCGAAGTGTCCTGGTTCACCACACTTGAAACAACGACGCTCACTACTACCATTAGGACTAGATACAAAAGGCTTGGGAGTCAGTTGTTGATTGTTGGGAAAGTGAAGATTTTCTTGAGTCTGATCCTTGGACCACTTAGCCACTAACCTTCCCGACTGTGAAGCCTGCTGGAAGTCTGGGAAAGACTTCTGCATAATGCGTATCTTGCAAAGTTGCACATTATTGGGCATGGAGTTAGCTTTTCTTTTCCTCTCGGCTTGGGCCCTCTTCATGGCATCTTCTTGGGAGATAGCTTTATTCACTAGCATGGGGTAATTGTCAAATTTTACTGGAATCAATCGTTCATACAATTTACTATTAAGACCTTCACAAAAAAGCTCCATCTTCTTCATGTCTGTATCCACATGATATCCTCCATACTGGCAGAGGTTATTAAACTTCTGCGCGTATTGGTACACCGTGTCTGACCCTTGCTTGAGAGCCAATAACTCTCTCATTTTCCTATCGGTTTGTGCCTTAGGAATGTGATGGTCTCTAAAAGCCTTTTTGAATTCTTCCCAAGTGATTTCATACTCTGGCTGTTGCATGGATTTGTAGTGTTCCCACCACATTAAAGCAGAACCACAAAGATGCAATGCCATGAATTTAGCCTTGCGTCCTTCTGAACATGGCAAGGTAAACACCGCGAACATGGCTTCAATGCCCTGAATCCAAGCATTAGCATCCAGGGGTTCTTACGTCCCCGTGAACTGTGGTGGATTCATATCTTGAAAGTGCTAGTACTCGGTGACATGACCTTGGGCATCAATTCGATTCCCATGGGGCTGCTGCTGTTGTTGCATGTGTAGAAGGATCTGGAGCAGCATCTCGTTTTGAGTAGCCACTGATGTCGGGTCCGGTGGTGGCAGCGGCTGGTTGCGGCCACTAGAATCACCGAAACCATTCGGAGTGCTGTGTGTCATGCCCATCATCTGAAAAATTTGAGTTTTCATTAGTCACCATTCGTAAGCTTGTTCAACAAGTAGAACATGTCCAACGAAAACTCAAATTGACCAAATAGTCAGACTCGAGATAGTTGCACTGCATCGAAATGACAAATTCCAGAATTCCAAAACCAAAGTTCCCAAAATGTTCACAATTTTTTCGGCAACTCGGCAGGTTCATTAGACCAAACTTGGTAGTCAAGGGTTAAGCTAGATGAGTTAGTAACAAGGTGTAAAGGTGTAAAACTTGAAGTGATGTTTTCCTGAAAGACGGTAAGATCTAGGTTTACTATCTGAGCATTGCTCAAGATTTGGAAACCTATGATCAGGAAAAGATTCTCAGCAAAGATTTGGATAGATATGGAGCACTTGGGCATAGATCACCTACACAAAAAATTCTGCAAAAAGGTCTGAGAAAAGGTCACGACCACAGGGTCAACTAGCTGGTCCTACAATGAAACTTTAGATTTGGTTTAAAGTTCATCATTGTTGTTATTATTATCCCTAATTAAGAAGAAGAACAATTGTAATTTTTATTTATTTATTATTATTATTATTCAACAGGTTTTTAACATGATGCAAGAATGACCTATTCGTCCTGACCAAGCATTTAAGCCAAAAATCGGGATTAGTGCCGGTGGCAAGGCAACAATTACGTCTCTCCCTATAATAACTAGTCGAGACTATCAATACTCGCTTAGCGACTTACGAACGTGGTTAGTGTACCTGCAGAAGATCACAGAACACAACGAACCTTTCATGCCTGCACTCATGAAACAATCCACATACATTACCATTAACTATAGAAACAGCATCCATGCGTTAAGCTGCTGCATGGACAGCATCCAACCTCAGACACCCTCCATTTGAATGGAGTGTATCCTTGCCTCGCATATTATTCGACATGCGGAATGCACACGTATGACAAAACGTGGTGACATCACAACCCATGACATGTTCATCTTGAATAGAGCATGTCATCCTTCGTATGACTTCATATGGAAAGCACACGTATATAACACGTGGACGACCAGACGCGAAGATGGGATCAATGGAATGGATCACTCCACCAACCCTCGCATTTCCCGTGATGCGGCACAACACACGTATAAAGCACGTGGCTCTTCTAGTTTGGTTGTGCAAGCAAGTAACTCCAACATAAAGTAAAGTGCTGGAAGTTAGCAAAATAAACCATATGTTAATAAGCCACCTGAAGGAACCCAAAAATTCACTCTAGGGCCTCTCGGTCTATTTCATCCTTAATAGACCAATGCATTTTGTAAACACAACCAATATTGGCAATTTTTATTCGAAAACCAGTGGTTAAGTTTGTTAATTAAACTCTGGTGCATATAATCACTTTGATACCAGCTGTGAGAACCCGCCCAGGAAAATACGGTACTATTTCCTAAACCAATCCACTTTGGTCATTAAGCAATAATAAAGTATCATCCTGTCGTTAGTTGCCGGGTTAACGCCCGGTAAATCACTTGGATATCAACAAAAGATCGACAATATGCATTAAAACTCACATGAAGGCGAGTCCAGAGTACACTACACCAATTAAAATAACTTGACCCGAAGGGGTTTAAGTATTACAAATCATTGTTCATGACAGGAACTCTAGACACGAGAGGCCTTTTTGGCCGGTGGAGTTCTTTTGCTGAAAAGCAACAAGGAGTGCGTCCTTACTTTCAATATTTTAGCTCAAATTCTAGTTGATTAACATTTCTAAGTGTGCCAACTGATTCAATCAATAATTGTACAAATAATTAATTCAAGCAGAAATCTTCGCCAAGTTCCATCATTAAAGGATATAATGGCCAGTTGATTAAGCAGTCTCGGATAACGGTGAGAGGCCGCCAATCGATTGGTTTATAACCTTGCAAGGTGGACCTAAACACACAGAAGGATGCATACCCCGAGAAGGTCCAACAAAAATTAAATGGGGTATACACCGACCAGGCGGTTCCCATCGATCTTCGGCTCGGGATCGAAACCTACATTCCTTGGTACAAGGTTTACTGGTGCGCCCACACACGAACGTCCGGACTCACGCAGGTACCACACTGTTACAAGTAGGGGGGCACATCTCTGTGCCCCAGGGGTAGTTCGGAAAGGTTCCCTTGTCGCGTCAATCGGGTACTAGGCTTACCGGTCCCATTCCCGACAAGTGTTTAGTGCATTCAAAAGCTTAGCCCACGAAAGCCACTGGACCAGAGCCCAAATCCCATGCTCTTACCACATGAGCAATCCATTTATAAAGATCTTATCATTCCAACATAAGAACCTATTCTCGCGAGTGACGAACATCACTCGACTTGTAGCGATCCTATAGCATAGCAGCTATCGACCTAGCACACTAGTGATAGAGCATAGGTACCTAGGGATCATGCATCTAGGGTTTCAAATCAACCACTGAAACGTAAATGCACAATCATAGCAACGATAATTGCATAATTTTAAAAACAAGGTAAATGATCCGGGGCTTGCCTTCGCTGGCAAGGTTAGCACACTAGTGATGTAGTGCATGTCTCCGTCAGCTCCTTTGTCTCCTCCTTCCGGCACACGCGTACAGCTACCGTTCGGGAGACCTACGCGAGGATGCAATGCAAGACTTACATGACAGTTTCTAGTTTATTTAATTACAAACAACATATGACAACCATGAAGAGTATGGTTGGCCATATTCACCTTGAGAAACACACCTAGGTTTAATCTTTCTATTAAAGTAATTTCTTGTGGTGCTTTATTATTTATTCTATATGATAGTGCCTGTGTACGTAAATTATGTAAATAACTTAATTTAGCTTTCACAAACAGCAAGGGGTTGATTTTTTTTCCAATAGATTTTTCCAATTCATTTTACTATAAAGCTTTAAAAAGCTTCCATAGAATTTATTCACAAGCAACTTAATAAAATTCAGTGGGATGTGTTATGAAGTATTTCCAAACCTATACAAGCCACTGCACAAATATGCACACTTAGGAGAGCTATGACTTTTTTTTAAAAAAATATCAAAAATAACAAAATCTAGTTATCAAAACATGAGAAATGCATAAAAAATTAAATACACCTCAAAATGATTCAAACTTTGCCACACATGGCCTCTGGTCCAAAACTAAGCTAGGAAAGCAACATATACACCTAGAGCTACTATAGATCTTGAGCTATGAAATTACAAAGAAAAACAAGCATATTTGAATAATGAATATTTATGTTAATTATAAAATGGTTATTAATTCACGAGAGGTGCATCTTGATTTTGGTATAAGAAGAAAACATGCAGAAGTTGGACACAAAAATCTAATTAGTTTTAGCTACAAAAATCATTTAGACAGATTCTGCATAAATAGTAAACATTTCATATAAAATGATTTTCCAAGTAACTTTGTGCAATTTTTGGTACAAGGGCTATTCACAGCATAACACACAACATATCCAAAAATTAGCTGCAGAGGACATGAAGATTTTGAGATACAACAGATCTAAGTTTGTCATATTTCTATTTTTCATGCAAAAACTATTAGGAAAAAGTATTGTAGTGCTTTGTAACATTTGTAGGGTTTTTCTCCAGGAGTCCAACAAACTTGAGTTTGCATTTTTTTGATTTATCTTTGATTTTCTATGGATTTTACAAGATTCAGTAAGAGTCATTTACTATTTCAGATTCAGTTTTTTCAGCAGGCCCCTGGAAAGTTTTTCAGGTTCACAACTAAGCCCTTGGTTCACACAAAAGACCTTGTAAACAAAGAGAGGGATGCAATTGGGTCCCTAGGCCATGGAGAGGGTGGCTCCGGCCAAAATCCGGCGGCTTCGGCGGCGGGGTCAGCCGGGGAAAGGGAGGAGGAGGGCTAGGGGCTCATCGGCGATCGGTTTGTGGCAGAAGTTGGGGTTGGGGCGGATCTAGTGATGGACTGCGGCGGCGACAACCAGTGGTAGCCACTGGTCCTCTTGCTCAGGCGAGCTCCTGGTCGGAGCAAGGAACTGGGCGGCACTGTATCTTCCAGTAGCGCAGGGGAAAAGGGCTAGGAATGCCACTTGGCTGAGAGAGTGATTGGAGGGCAACGTGCAGCGGCAGCGGTGTGCCAGGCAGGACGGCGACGGCTTGCGCGCGCGAGGTCAGCGCGCGGCCTTTATAGCCGGGCGGCTCCCTATCTTCGCGATGAAGTAAGAGCCCGTTGTTTACACCGCAATACGGCGACCGGCCTCGTTAGGCGCACTCAGCCGAGGGGGACGCGGAGAGACCGCTGGACACTATGACGTGCAGCTTTCGGCAAGTGCGGGCACGACACGTGGCAGGGGATCAACGCACGTTCCTAGGAGGCAGACGCGAAGGGGACCGGTGGCTCTGGCTCGAGGTGGTGGGGCCGGGCCCGCACGAATGCCAAGGCAGCCACACGCGCCGAACGCAGCACAGGGCGCCAGACAGGGCGCTGGCGCGCGCGTGTGGTGCTCTGGAGCCTGGCCGGCTGATTTCCAGCCGGTCAACCCTATTTTGATGGTGCATTTCTCCAAAAAGTTGAACTATGCGACAAAAACAATAGATACGAAAGTTGTAGATGAGACATCCCTCTACAACATTTGCAAAGGCTGTCCTATGTTTTTCTCAATGTTTGAGCAGGAACGCTAAGCAAGTTCAGGTTTTGCGGAGCGCTGATGAATAGTAAAACTGCAGTTGACCAAGTTTTTCAACTTGTTCCACTCAAAATTTGAAATGGCATCCAACATGAAAGTCGTGTCCCTCGAAAAACTGGACAACTTTTATATTGGTAGAATTTGAAGTGTTTAGGTGAAATTTTGAGAACGCGGCAAAAGTTCCAGAAGGACAAGGAGTGACAAGGGGGTTGACAAGGGTTTTAGCTAGTGTTTGACCAAGCTTTGACCACAAAAGTGTGTTGACTTGATTAAGAGAGTCATTAGAACAAACTAATGGTATTTAAACATTTGGGGTGTTACAGTCAGGTACATAGAACACTTGCTCATCATAGTTGGCGAAGACAAATGGTTCGTTTTTGTAACCAAAGACCCGGAGATTAACACTAACATAACCATATTTGTCCTTGCTCACAACTCTCTTCCCATTGGTGACCCATCTACACCGAAACAAAGCTATCTTCAATCCTACATAATCAAGCTCCCATATCTCCTCCATTTGACCATAATATGTGTCTGTCTCTATGTCATCATCATCAAGATTGTTGTCGAGGACGGACCATACACGCACACCACTATTTCGATAGACGCTCTATTTATCTTGGGCCATGGTGTAGAACGTGTATCCATTGATATCCATTGCTTGGTATCTTGTAATAGTGAACAATGGCCCCGCTGCTAGATTCCTTATCTCGTCGGTTATTACAGCATTGATGCATGTCTCGACATAATCTCGGAGCCACCTGCTGAAACCTTGCATGTGCATCTTTTCAAGCCAATCCCTACCACAGTCAGTGTTGTCTTCACGTAGTTGTTGCTTGTGTTCTTTGACAAACGGTGTAATTAGGTGCAACTTTTGTATCACGGTGAAATGATCCGTTTGGAAGGCATCTAGTTCCGGAGTGACTAACTTTTTCCCTAAGGTCCCAACACCTGAAAGCCTACCTTCATGCGGTGAGCGAGGCACACTAATGGGGTTTTGGGGGTCCATATAACCCATGGCCCACTCCACTGTTTCGATGGTCTTGTAGCCACGAACAATGGCTCCTTCCGAAAATAACCAGTTATGTACTAATGATTTCAGGAATCCATAGAACCTCTCATATGGAAACATCTAATCAAAGAATGATGGTGGGAAGATAGCTTTAAGCAGGCATAGGTTCTCAAAATGCCTCCTCTCTAAGTCCAATAGTTTTTCCTCATCAATCATATTCTGTTCTATTGCATTGAAGAATAAACACAAGCTCGTGACCGTGTCATGAACCAATTCTATCTTGATACCTCTAAGTGCAACAGGAAGAAGAGATATCATCAACACATGGCAATCATGAGGTTTCTTCAAGTTGAAATTCATTTTCATGTCCTTCACTATGACGCCCCAGGTTTTTAATCAGCATCATTAACGCTAATGGCCGACTCAGCTGAGTCAAACCGGCTGACACTAGTCAAACTTAGGTCAACCTGGGTCATCACCTCGAAAACCGGGCCGACAACCCCTATTAACTCCCTTGACCAAGTCAACACACCCTTGTGGTCAACCCTTGGTCAAAGACACGGTCAAACCCCACTTAAATCGTGACGTTAGTGAATGTCTTCGAGGACTTTTGCCGCGTTCTCCAAAGTTCACCTAAACACTTCAAAATCTACCAATATGAAAGTTGTCCAGTTTTTCGAGGAACACAACTTTCATGTAGATTGGCATTTCAAATTTCGAGGGGAAAAAGGTGAAAAACTTGGTCAACTGCCAGCAGCTCCTATTCACTGAAACTGAGTGGCATTCAAAGTTTGGTTGTGATTTATGCAAAATCCGTTGAGAAAAACACAATAGATCCTTTGTAAAACTTCTAGAGGGTAGTGAGATCTACAACTTTCCTATTCGCCACTCTATGCACTTTAGTTGCAAAATCTTGAGTTGAACTCAGTCAAACAGGGCTACCGCGAGTTGTTTCAGCACGCCACGACGCCGGCCGCGCTCTCACGCCCTTGAGCACGCCGTGCGCGCCGCGCCTCACCGTGGTCTGTCGTATGCGCGCGACGAGGCGGGCCCGCGATCGGCGGTCCGTGCGCCGTGTCCCGCGCGACACAGGTGGACCTCGCAGCACTCCCTTACCATCGAAGCTATGCGTCCCTCGCTTGCCTTAAAAGGGGCGGTTGCTTCTTACCCGGGGCGCGCCGCCGGGGTTCCCTGGCCGCCGTCGACGAGCTCCACCCCAAGACCCACTCCTCTATCTTCCGAGCTCACCGCCCCCTCCTTACTACCACACGCGAGCCCCTCAGCGTCCCAGCACGCAGCCGGCACCGCTGCACTCATCGGAGCAGTCGCTCCAGCGGCGGCTGCCGCGTGGTGCCGCCGTCAACCCCCGTCTGGTGCCGTTGTCCACCCCCGCCGGCAGCCCCTCTCCCACAACCGAGCACACAAATCGAGCCCTGGTGAGCCCCACACCCTCTCCCTCCACCTCCCCGGCCAAGGGCCCCGCTAGAGCCGCCAAATTCCAGCGAGCCGCACCGCCCTCCATGGCCGAGGACCCAATTGCGTCTCCTTCTTTCTTTCCAGGGTGTTTTACGCGAACTAGGGGCATGGTTGTGAGGTCTAGAATCTTCCAGGGGCCTGGCTGAAAATTCGAATCTCAAATAGTAAAGTCATGTTGCTGAATCTTGGATAATCCAAAGAAAATCGTCGAAAATTCAGAAAAATGCAAACCCAATTTTGTTGGACTCCTGGTGAATAGTACTACAACTTTTGTTAAACTTGTGAAGGCTGTTTCTGATAATTTTTGCATGAAAAATAGAAATGTGAAAACCTAGATCCGTGATATCTCAAAATCTGTACGTCATCTGTAGCTAATTTTTGGATGTGTGTTATGTCATGACTAGCTCTTGTACCAAAAATTGCACAAAGTTATTATGTAAATATTTTTATATGATGTGTTTTCTATTTATGCAGAATCTGCCTAGATGAGTTTTGTAGCTACAAATATTTAGATTTTTGCGACCATCTTCTGCATTTTGTCTTTTTATGCCAAAATACACCTCTAGTAAATTAATAACAATTTTATAATTACAGAAATAATTATTCTTGATATATGCTTGTTTTTCTTAGTAATTGCATAAGTCAAGATCCATAATAGTTCTAGGTGTATATGCTACATTCCTATGTTAGTTTTGGACCATAGGTCATGTGTGAGAGAGTTTGAATCATTTGGATGCTTATTTATTTTTGTATGCATTTACCTTGTTTTACTAGCTAGCTTTTGTTATTTTCGATATAATTAAATTTGTAGCTCTCCTAAGTGTGCATGGGAGTGAAGTGTACTTATTTTTATTCATAGTGCTTAGTAACACCCCTCACTGAAATTTTTTTTATAACTTATTTTGTGAATAAGAGTTGTTGAAGAAATTTAAGGTTTAATAGTCAATTAAACGGGGAAAATCACCAACCCACCTTTAATGATCTTGTGTGTGTGTAAATCTTATTAAAAAGCTAAATGTTACCAACCCATTGCTGTTTGTGGGTTTAAATTAAATTATTTCTATCTATATGTAAACAGTCACTGTCAAAAGAATAATTAATAAAGAGCTGCATATTGTTCCTTTTGGAAGAGTATGTTGAATGTATTCTCATCTAGTTGAATGTGGCCAGCAATGCACCCCGTGGTTGTCATTTGTTGATTGTAATTAATTAAATTACAAATCATAAATTAAATTTTGCATGTGCATCTTCGTGTAGATCTCCTTGATGGTAGGTTTACGTTCGTGCCGGAAGGAGGAGACGAAGGTGCTGACGAAGAGCTGCAGCACATGTTCGTAGCTCAAGGCCTGGACCAAAGTCCAGAAGGGCCCAAGGCCAACCTTTCTAGCGAAGGCAAGCCCCGGATCATTAACCCCGTCTTTTAAAATTTTGCAATAGTTCTGTGCTATGATTGAGCATATACATTTCAGGAGTTGAATTGAAACCCTAGATGCATGATCCCTAGGTACCTATGCTCTATCACTAGTATGCTAGGTCGATAGTTGCTATGCTATAGGACCGGTACAAGTCGAGTGATGTTCGTCACTCGCGAGAATAGGTTCTTATGTTGTGAGGACCATGTGTGGTTCGAGGACCGGTGGATGGTCGTTTCCTTGTGTGATGAGTAATTGATAACATTGTGTGGACTTATTCTTGGTTAAGTATTGCAGGTGCAGGTTGCGGCTTGACTGGTGTTGGTGCAGGTGAAGAACAAGCACGAAAGGTCATCGCCGCTGAGGCCTCTAGGTGTGGAGAATACAAGTAGGCTTCATTCAAGGGACCCGGTGGGCAACAGGGTAAAGTGCGGGCCGCATGGTGGCATGAACATCAAGATGAAGTCATGGACGATTTCTTGGTTGAGCCTCAAAACCAAGGTCGAGTCGGGACTACGTGGGAGCGAGTCATGAGTGGCGATTGGCGGAGGCTACACCGAGTTCGCGGGGTTTCGAGTGGTTCACCAGAAAACCGCTGTGTTCCTTGGTTGATCCACAAAGCCAAGACTGAAGAACCGAAGACGGAGATGAAACAGCTCCAGACCGGTTTGACCGGTGGGTCTGACCGGTGAGGAGCACCGGTCTGACCGGTGTGTGACGACGCAGTCCGGAGACTTCAAAGCGGAGGATAGGCATCGGGATCGCAAGGCTTGCGTCGAGGCTGAGCAGGTTGTGGTCGCCGGGCATCCGTCCGATGGAGCAATGACAAATACTTTCGATTTCGCCCTCGAGGGGCATGTATCCCTAATTATCTAGTAAGGGTATTTTAGACTTTCGGTGGCCTCCATATAACCCAAGTGGTGAGAGGATGGCAGCCATCTCTTGGAACCCTAGTTCATTTTCTTTCCTTTTTCCCTTCCCATTTTCTTAGGAATTCTATAGCACTAGCTTGAGAGCTTCATGGCGAGATCGTGTGAGAGGGTTGGATGATCGGGCGGCAAGCTAGACCTTGTATGAACCACCTTGGTATGTATAGATGATTCGGCGTCGTTCCTCAAGGCTTGGATGTGTTGTTCCCACTCGTTCCTTGTGGTGATTTTCGGAGCCCTCTCTTGGTGGTTTTCTCAGTGTGTTTTCGGGACCTTGCTCTTAGGGATTTGATGGGGGAAATTCGTGTGAACCCTTCGTGTTTCTTTTGCCTTTGATTCCCCTCCCAAATCCGTGAGTTAAGGGGCTCGATTTTGGGGTTTTCTGTGCTCTAGGGTTAGAGGAGTTCTTGGCAGAATTTCTTCGAATCCTCTTGATTTGGCGAGTTTTGGTGGACAATAACTTGGCTATTGACTTCCCATGAGGTGTTCCCACTATCCCCAAAGTCTTGCACAAGTCTGTGGAGCGATTCGGTTGTTGTTCATTCCGAGCTGCCCAGGCTTGACCGGTCTGACCGGTGTATGCCATTTGTGGGATTTTGAGGACCATGTGTGGTTCGAGGGACCGGTGGATGGTCGCTTCCTTGTGTGATGAGTGATTGACAACGTTGTGTGGACCGATTCTTGGCTAAGTATTGCGGGTGCGGGTTGCGGCTTGACCGGTGTTGGTGCGGGTGAAGAACAAGCGCGAAAGGTCGTCGCGGTGAGGCCTCCGGGTGTGGAGAAGACAAGTAGGCTTCGTTCGAGGGACCGGTGGCCGGCGGGGGTCAAGTGCGGGCCGCATGGTGGCATGAACAGCAAGATGAAGTCGTGGACGGTTTCTTGGTTGAGCCTCAAAACCAAGGTCGAGCCGGGACTACGTGGGAGCCAAGTCATGAGTGGAGATTGGCGGAGGCTACACCGAGTTCGCGGGGGTTTCCGGTGGTTCACCGGAAAACCACCGGGTTCCTTGGTTGATCCACAAAGCCAAGACCGGAGAACCGAAGACGGAGGTGCGGCGGCACCCGACCGGTCCGGCCGGTGGGTCCGACCGATCCGGCCGGTGGGGACCGGCCCCGGCCCGGTGAGGAGCACCGGTCGACCGGTGTGCGACGACGCAGTCCGGAATCTTCGAAGCGGAGGACACACGTCGGGATCGCATGGCTTGCGTCGAGGCTACGCAGGGTGCTGTCGCCGGGCATCCGTCCGATGGTGAAGGCATCAAGAATTCCAAATCCGCCCTTGAGGGGCTTGTATCCCTAGTTAGTAGAGAGGGGCATTTTAGACATTCGGTTGCCGCCTATATAACCCAAGAGGTGAGAGGATGGCAGCCAACTCTTGGAACCCTAGCTCATTAGTTTTCCTATTTTCCACCTATTTTCTCTAGGTTTTCCTTAGGACTAGCAAGAGAGCTTCACGGAGAGATCTTGTAGAGAGGGATGGATGATCGGGCGGCTTGCTAGACCTTGTACGAACCTTTGTTTCATGTATAGATGATTCGGCGTGGTTCCTCAAGGTGTGGATGTGTTTTCCCCGGTTGTTCTTGGTGGTGATTTTTGGAGCCCTCTCTTCGTGATTTCTTTGGGGTGTTTTCGGGGCTTTTCTCTTGGGGATTTGATGGGGGAAATTTGTGGGAACCCTTCGTGGTTCTTTGGGCTGTGATTCCCCTCCCAAATCCGTGAGTAAAAGTGCTCGATTTTGGGGTTTCTTGAGTTCTTGGGTTGGAAGTGCTTCCGGCGGGATTTCTTCGATTCCTCCTTTTTGGACGAGTTTTGGTGGGATTAAACTTGGCTATGAACTCCTCATGAGGTGTTCATGATATCCCCAAAGTCTTGTTCAAGTCCGTGGAGCGATTCGGGAGATCGAGATTTGGATTTGGGGGAGTTGACCCGCGGGTGCTGTTCATCCCGAGCTGCCCAGGCTACACCGGTCTGACCGGTGCTCTTGACCGGTCTGACCGGTGCAAGCCCCTGTGGGTTTTCGCTCGGGTGAGTGTCTTGGTGTGTTCTTTGTTGTCCCGTGGTCTTGTTGTTTCGAGTTTGGGTCCGTTTGGTGGTCGGTTGGCTCGTTTGGTGCCTTAGGAGCTTTCGGCTGCCATCGGTGCGACCGGTGTGTCTCACCGGTCGACCGGTGTAGAGCCACTTAGTGGAAGTTGCTCGGGTTCACCGGCGGGGACCGGTCCCGACCGGTGGTGCTCACCGCCGCCCGGCCGGTGTGGGTCTGTAGACTCGGGATTTGTTGTTCCGCTGCGTTCTCGAGTCGGAAGGGCGTGTGTGTTGGTTCCTAGGTCCGGTGGCACTTCGGTGGCTACGTGGGCTTGGCCAACTTGGGTAGTGAGTCGGAGACGTTTGTTGGAAGCCGCGTTCGTCTTGTTGGAGTTCTCATCTCCATCGAGAAGAATTTTTATCGGCTCCCATTCCCCTCCCCCCTCTCCGGTTCGCCGTATCGGTCCTTCAAGTGGTATCGAGCCGGTTCGGGTCTTTGTTGACTCTAACCGAGTCTAAGATCCAAGGATGGCGTACCGAGAACGGGGTTCGGGTCCTCCACACATCGATGGCAAGAACTACCGGATGTGGAGCAACCGGATGGGTGCGTTCCTCCGCGGAAAGGGTCGGCTTCTTTGGGATGTCACGGTGGACACGGGCTATGTCCCGGCGGTTGATTTCCTCGCTCCGGGATCGAGGGGACGGCTTCGACGCCAACAATAAGGCGGTCGACTACTTGTTTCGCGCTTTGTGTCGGCCGAGTTCGATCGGGTGCACACCGAGCACTTGGCTTGTAGGATTTGGGCGGTGTTGAAGGAGGCTCATGTTGGGAACGCCCGGGTTCGGGCACGGATGTATGCGACCTACGGAGAGAGTACGAGAACTTCACTCATCTCCCCGGTGAGTCCATCGATGCCTTGTTTCGAGAGGTTCACGGTGGTTGTGAACAACATGAGGGCCAATGTGGACGTGCTCCCGTACGATGATCATGATAGAGCGGTCAAGCTCTTACACTCTTTGGATCGTACGATTTGGGGCGGAAAGTTCGAGGCCATTGTGGAGTCGGAGAAGTATGACACTCGACGGTGAATGAGATTTGTTCTCAAAGCTCAAGTCGGCCGAGGTGGATAGGGGCATGACGACCAAGATCGAGGGCCCGACTGACTCTCATAGTCTTGCCCTCGTTGGTGGTTCGAAAGGAAAGGCTAACACTAACCCATCCACCAGGATGTTCTCTTTGTCCTCTTTGATGTCTATGCCAGATGAGGAGTTCGATGTGCTTGGAGAGGACGAGCTGGCGCTCCTGACGAGGCGGTTCGAGAGGCTGCACGAGAACCGGGTGAACAAGAGGAGGAACACGAGGACATGCTTCAAGTGTGGCAAGGCTGGACACTATTTCGCCGAGTGTCCGAAGGTGAATGACCCCGACAAGCACAAGTTCAAGGACAAGAAGAAGAAGTCCAAGACGAAGGATCATGGACATGGGAAGAAGACACGGTCTCGAGAGAAGATGAAGAGATCAAGCGACATCGAGTCTGATTCCGAGGACACGTCTTCAAGCTCGAGTGATGAAGACGAAGAGGATGAGAAGAAGAGGAGGAAGAAGAAGAACTTTGGCAAGTATCTCAACGACCTTTGTGTGACGGGCCTAAGCCTCAAGGACGACTTCGCGGCATGGCTCGCGGTTCGAGCGGCAAGAGAAGCCGAGAGGGACGCCTCGGATTTGGATTCCGAGGATGAGGTATGTGATGAGCTCTCCTCTTTGCGCAAGGAGAATGAGGAGTTGGTTGACTTGCTTGATAATCGCGATCACATGCTTAGAGAGGCTAAGAAGCTTAGGAAGGAGCTTAGATCTTCACTCGAGGATGCTAGGACTAGAGTGGCCGAGCTAGAGACACGGGTGCTTGATAGCAAGCTTGAGATTGATTACCTTAAGGCTAGCCCCGTTGTTTCGGATGAGAACGATTGTCTTGATTGCTCTGTTTTCTGGCTGACTTGGTCGATCTTAGGGAGAAGTATGCCTTCAAGTGTGAGGAACTAGATGTGCTTAGGGTTGAGTTGGGTGAGCTACAATCTAGACCCACTTTGCTTGGTGCTTGCACTTCTTGCCCTAGTTTGCATGAGAAAATTCTTGAGCTCCGTTCTCGCATTGTTTCGCTTGAGGCTGATTTGAAAGTGCCTATTCCTACTTCTTGCTCTACATGTGAGTTGCATGCTATGAAGAATTTGGATGTTGCAAAATGTGTTGGTCGCTTGCAAGATGAGAATGATAAGTTGCGTGAAGCGCTGAGTTGGTTGTCGAGTCAAGAACCTCAGCTTGGTATGATGATTGCTAGGTCGTAAGCGCTTTGACGGTTGGGCTTTGGGATTGGATAAGGTTGGTGAGGGCGGTGGTGAGAGAGAAAGGAAATTTGGGGATGTTTCGGTTCCACCACAACCCACGGCCAAAGACAAGTTTGCATGCAAGCCAAACCAACCAAGAGAAAAACCGAGTGAGAAGGCAAGTGAAACGCCTAGTGAGAAACCAAGTGAGAAGCCTTGTGAAGAGCCTCATCCCAAGCCTAAGCCCAGATCGATCCGTTTCCACTGTGAGTTTTGTGGGAAGGATGGTCACAAGAGAGCGTTTTGCTTCAAGAGGAAGCGTGAGGAGAGAATGGCGAAGGAGTGGGCTAACAAGGATAAGTACCACCCTTTCGATGGTGTACTTGAGCCTCGTGTGCGGTTGCCCGGGGCCAAGGCGAGTGTGAGGTCGGTTCGGGCTTGGGGAGAGCGGAAGGTCGTTGGAGGTCTTCTTGCCCGGGCTACACCGGTCGAGCCGGTGTGGAGCACCGGTCGGACCGGTGCGGGCCGGATAGGCGGCGGTTTGGGTTTCGTGCTCGTACGGGTGCGAGGGTTGTTTACGGGAGGTCGTGGTTCTGGTGGTTGGTCTGGAAAGTTTGCAGGAGGCCAGTTTGCTAGGCATTCTTCCCCTCGAGCTCACTACGGGGATGGGAGGAGTCATGGCTTTGAGAAGGAGAGGAGGGATGGTCCACGGGCTTTCTTTCGTGGTTTTGGTCCTCCTCCGGGCGGAGAGGGTTGGTTCCCTCATGGTGGTTACCGTGGTGGTGTTCGTGGAGGTAGCTTTGGTAGGAAAGATGGTTTGGTTTTTGCTAACCCCACTTTCGAGCAAATGGCTAGGCACTGGTTTTACACATTTGGAACTAACCCCAGTGTTGAGTCGGTTGCTCGCTCTCGCTCTTGGTTTTGAGTTGCAGGTGGATGGTCCGGAGAACATTTGGTTGATATCGGGGGGTGGTTCTTCGGCTTCATATCCGGTGGTGATATGTTAGTGCATCACTTTCGGGGATCTTTGGACAAGGATGAGTGAATTGTGAAGAAATGATAAAGGTGAGTGTATTTGTGACCTTCGAGTGTGTGGCCTTGGTCAAGCCACTTGGTTTCTTTTGCTCCTTGCCTTATCTCATGTGTGTAAAGTGAGCTTTGTACGCTCTTTGGCCTTAATGCATGAGTTTAGGGGGAGCTTGTGAGTTTGGTGCTCCTTTGCTCTTTTGCGGTGGTGTCGAGCCCTTTTTGCCTCCCCTCGAGGAGCCGGTGGTTTGTGAGCTTTGTGTGTGGGAGCTCCTTTGTAGCATATGTATAGCTTTCCTTTGTGCATTTCTTGCATTTGGCATGGCATATGTAACATGATGTATAGGCATCCTTGTATCTTAGATTGCATGCATTTTGTATCATATGCATTGGTTAGGAAAAGCTTCTCTCATATACATAGTTCACCATGGAATGAGATATATGTCTTTGTGAGCTCGTTTGGTATGCTACGGTTAGTTTTGGCTTAGCTCTTGATGATCTTGATGAATAATCCATGGTTGATAGCTATACTTTTGAAAAATGTTACATGTATGCTCTCTCATGTGTAAATGCCTTTACATGCTCTTGACATGTTTTTGTGGCTTTGCTATGCTTAATTTGTGGTTGGATAGCTAGTTTATTGATCATATGGGGCCAAAGGCTCATTTGCCATCATGAATGTTTAGCCCTCTTGGCTTATCTTGTGGAGGGGCATAAGTTCCTTTTTGTCGCAAAGACATTTCATGTACCATTTACAAATCTGAAAATGAAATGAAAAAATGCTTGGAAAATATGCTCCCATGTCATATGTGCTGAATTTAATTTGCTTTGGGTGCTAAACCGTTGCATGATGTCTACCAATGAGAAGTCTCATACATAGAAGTAGGCACATGGCTCGGTGGCTTTGACATGACATGAGGTGCTTGTGGGTGTTTGTGATGGTCTTATGGTTAGAATAGTTGTCCTAGCATGAAGTTTGTGTGGCTTTGCCATTTTGATATGCTTTGATCATGTTTAGGACTTTGCTCATGAGAGGCAAGTTTTTCGCAAAATTGCCGAAATCCATCTTAGCTTCGTCCAATGGTTGTGAAACTTGGTGATCATGTAGCTGAGATCGATACGAAGCCGTAGAGTACCTAACTTGCTCATTTGGACATGTGTAGCTTTCTTTGTTGAATTTTGTCTATGTGAGAAGCTCTAGGTTGAAAGTTTTGCATTTTTGGCTTGATTCATGCATTGCCAACAAGGGGGAGAAGTTTGAGCTTGAAATGGCTTGGTGGATGCATTTAGAAGGTTTTCGAGTGGTTTCGAGCCATTTTCGGGCTCGTTGTACACCGGTCTGACCGGTGAAGAGCACCGGTCTGACCGGTGTGAGTGCTGGTCCTGTACATATGTTAGGCACCGGTCTGACCGGTGGTGATGACCGGTCTGACCGGTGTGAGCTGAAAGTGCTGCAGCTGTCCTGTTTCATGTGGTTTCGTGCATGCATTCGTCCAGGGGGAGTTGCATTGGTTCAGTGGGAGTTTGCATGTGTGCAGGGGGAGCTCTTTGAGAGTTTTCGAGCTTTGTTTCGGTGGTTTGTGCTCTTTGCTTGAGCTTTGCTTTGTCTCGGATGTGTCGAGCCGTTGCCCTTGCCTAAGGGGTCCGAGACTTGTTCCCTTCAAGTGATCTTGCTCTTTGCCTTTGTTCGGCTTTCGATCGCTTGTTGGAGTTTCTTTTTGTTCGTTTCTTTTCTTTTTCTTTTCTCTCTTGTTACTTTCGTGTGGGTGTTGTCAATGCACTCATCAAGGGGGAGATTGAGGACCATGTGTGGTTCGAGGACCGGTGGATGGTCGCTTCCTTGTGTGATGAGTGATTGACAACGTTGTGTGGACCGATTCTTGGCTAAGTATTGCGGGTGCGGGTTGCGGCTTGACCGGTGTTGGTGCGGGTGAAGAACAAGCGCGAAAGGTCGTCGCCGGTGAGGCCTCCGGGTGTGGAGAAGACAAGTAGGCTTCGTTCGAGGGACCGGTGGCCGGCGGGGTCAAGTGCGGGCCGCATGGTGGCATGAACGAGCAAGATGAAGTCGTGGACGGTTTCTTGGTTGAGCCTCAAAACCAAGGTCGAGCCGGGACTACGTGGGAGCCAAGTCATGAGTGGAGATTGGCGGAGGCTACACCGAGTTCGCGGGGTTTCCGGTGGTTCACCCGAAAACCACCGGGTTCCTTGGTTGATCCACAAAGCCAAGACCGGAGAACCGAAGACGGAGGTGCGGCAGCACCGGACCGGTCCCGACCGGTGAGGAGCACCGGCTCGACCGTGTGCGACGACGCGGTCCGAAATCTTCGAAGCGGAGGACACGCGTCGGGATCGCATGGCTTGCGTCGAGGCTACGCAGGGTGCGGTCGCCGGGCATCCGTCCGATGGTGAAGGCATCAAGAATTCCAAATCCGCCCTTGAGGGGCTTGTATCCCTAGTTAGTAGAGAGGGGCTTTTTAGACATTCGGTTGCCGCTTATATAACCCAAGAGGTGAGAGGATGGCAGCCAACTCTTGGAACCCTAGCTCATTAGTTTTCCTATTTTCCACCTATTTTCTCTAGGTTTTCCTTAGGACTAGCAAGAGAGCTTCACGGAGAGATCTTGTAGAGAGGGATGGATGATCGGGCGGCTTGCTAGACCTTGTACGAACCTTTGTTTCATTTATAGATGATTCGGCGTGGTTCCTCAAGGTGTGGATGTGTTTTCCCCGGTTGTTCTTGGTGGTGATTTTCGGAGCCCTCTCTTCGTGATTTCTTTGGGGTGTTTTCGGGGCTTTTCTCTTGGGGATTTGATGGGGGAAATTTGTGGGAACCCTTCGTGGTTCTTTGGGCTGTGATTCCCCTCCCAAATCTGTGAGTAAAAGTGCACGATTTTGGGGTTTCTTGAGTTCTTGGGTTGGAAGTGCTTCCGGCGGGATTTCTTCGATTCCTCCTTTTTGGACGAGTTTTGGTGGGATTAAACTTGGCTATGAACTCCTCATGAGGTGTTCATGATATCCCCAAAGTCTTGTTCAAGTCCGTGGAGCGATTCGGAAGATCGAGATTTGGATTTGGGGGAGTTGACCCGCGGGTCTTTGTTCATCCCGAGTCGCCCGAGCTACACCGGTCGACCGGTGCTCTTGGCCGTCCGGCCGGTGCAAGCCCCCGTGGGTTTTCGCTCGGGTGAGTGTCTTGGTGTGTTCTTTGTTGTCCCGTGGTGTCTTGTTGTTTCGAGTTTGGGTCCGTTTGGTGGTCGGTTGGCCCGTTTGGTGCCTTAGGAGCTTTCGGTCGCCATCGGTCCGACCGGTGTGTCTCACCGGTCCGACCGGTGTAGAGCCACTTAGTGGAAGTTGCTCGGGTTCACCGGCGGGGACCGGTCCGGCCGGTGGTGCTCACCGGTCGACCGGTGTGGGTCCGTAGACTCGGGATGTTGTTCCGCTACGTTCTCGAGTCGGAAGGCCGTGTGTGTTGGTTCCTAGGTCCGGTGGCACTTCGGTGGCTACGTGGGCTTGGCCAACTTGGGTAGTGAGTCGGAGACGTGTGTTGGAAGCCGCGTTCGTCTTGTTGGAGTTCTCATCTCCATCGAGAAGAATTTTTATCGGCTCCCATTCACTCCCCCCCTCTCTCCGGTTCGCCGTATCGGTCCTTCGATTTGCCTCGAGTGAACTACTTGACTCGTGTGTTTTTGGGTCGTGGTGTTGCTGGCCGGTTCTTGATCTGTTCGGAGGGTTTTGCTTCAGTTTGTGAAGGGCTCTTCTTCATTGCAGGTTGTGTTTTTGGTGGTGTTTTGGTTCCAGGGCCTAGAGAAGTCACTGAGGCTCTGTGGAACATTTGTTGTGCGGCTGCTGCAGCCACCGGCCTGACCGGCTCTGTCCACCGGTCTGACTGGTGTCACCGGTCTGACCAGCGTAGGCCATCGGCCTTACCGGTGCAGCACAGGCAGCAAGCCGTTCATGTTTCCGCTGTGCGTGTTGGTGAGTTTTGCCTCGTAAGGTTGTTTGTTGGTTCCTAGGTCCAGTAGCACTCTAGTGGCTGCGTGGGCTTGGCCAACTTGGGTAGTTAGTCGGAGACGTGTGTTGGAAGTCGTGTTCGTCTTGTTGGAGTCTCCATCTCCTTCGAGAAGAATTTTTATCGGCTCCCATTCACTCCCCCCTTTTTCTGGTTCGACGTATTGGTCCTTCAATTGGTATCAGAGCCGGTTACGGGTCTTGATTGACTTTAACCAGTCTAAGGTCCAAGGATGGCGTACCAGGAACGGGGTTTGGGTCCTCCACACTTCGATGGCAAAAACTTCCAGATGTGGATAAGCAGATGGAGGCGTTCCTCCACGGAAAGGGTCAGATCCTTTGGGATGTCACGGTGGATACAGGATATGTCCAGCCAATGAACTTGAGGGCCAATGTGGACATGCTCCCGAACAATGATCATGATAGAGCCGTGAAGCTCTTACACTCTTTGGATCGTACGATTCGGGGCGGAAAGTTCGAGGCCATTGTGGAGTCAGAGAAGTATGACACTCTGACCGTGAACGAGCTGTTCTTGATGCTCAAGTCAGCTGAGGTGGATAGGGGCATGACAGCTAAGATCGAGGGCCCGACCGACTCTCATAGTCTCACCCTCGTCGGTGGTTCGAAAAGAAAGGCTAACACTAACCCATCCACCAGGATGTTCTCTTTGTCCTCTTTGATGTCTATGCCAGATGAGGAGTTCAACATTCTTGGAGAGGACGAGCTAGCGTTGCTGAAGCGGAGGTTCTAGAGGCTGCACGAGAACCAGGTGAACATGAGGTGGAACACGAGGACATGCTTCCAGTGCGGCAAGCCGGGACACTTCGTCGCCGACAAGCACAAGTCAAGGGCGGATGGCAAGTACCGGTCGAGGTGTGACCACAAGAGCAAGCACAAGAACAAGCACGAGGACGAGCGACGATCGAGTTCAAAGGAAAGCCGAGGCAAGGCCCGAGCGATGGTAGGAGTGAGCGACGTCGACTCCAGTTATGTGTACTCCACCTCGAGCTCGAGCAATAGTGAAGATGAAGGTGATCGCCGCAAGGGCAGGAAGTCGTCCCAGAACCTGAGTGGGCTGAGCTGCTTTGCTAGAGACGGCTTTTGCACCGTGGCGTTGAGCCCCGACAGTAAGATGAGCACACGGTGAAGGACCGATAAGGCGACCGGAGAGAGGGGGGAGTGAATGGGAGCCGATAAAAATTCTTCTCGAGGGAGATTGAAACTCCGACAAGACGAACTAGCTCGGTCGAACCCCCGAAATCACACGCTCCGCACTTCTACCTTCCGTTTGCCAAAACCACGTAGCCACTGGAGTGCTACTGGTCCTAGGAACAAACTCTACCAGCAACCACAACACACACACAGCATCGACAGCGGAAACAACTCGTAAGCCGGCTAACCGAGGGGGCGGTTAGACCGGGTATAGGGGGCGGTTAGACCGCCTCCACCCGGCAACCAAGAAATCCTCCGAAACGCCTCTTCCGAGCACCAAAACACACCACGGTCTCACCAATAGAGATCTCTCGGTCAAGGCCATGCTAGCTACCGAGAAAATCTTGGCGAAAACCAAAATTTCACCCAAGGGCCTAGGGGCGGTTAGACCGGCTACCGGGGCGGTCTAACCTCCCGTACCCAAGCAACGAACTCCAACCAAGAACACCTAGCAAACCGCGCGAGAATGGCACCAAATTTCACCCGGACACTCCTCCGATCAAGGCGAACGAACTCACGAGAGGAAAATCCGGCGAAACAAAACTTTGACCCGGAAACACCCGGGCGGTTAGACCGCCCCCTGCAGCGGTTAGACCGCCCCTTCCGAACAGGAACCCGCGGGTCAAACCTCAACTTCCTTGCGCTCAATCTCCCGAATCACTCCACGGATTGCAGCCAAACTTCGGGGATAGCTGGGTTACCTCCCGGGCAACCTCTACCTCAAAGGAATCGACCCGAAACGCTCACAATCAAGAGGAATCGAAGAAATCGCTTCTCTAGGTCAAGAACTCGCCCAACTCGAAAAACCACCAAATCGAGTCCGATTCAAAGGGGATTTGGGGGCAAAGTCACCAGCCAAAGAGGCACAAGAACCTCATACGTGACACCCACCAAAAACCCCAAGAAATCGTTCTCAAAACACCGCCAAAAAGAGCTCCGAAAATCAACATCAAAGAGACGGGAAAACCACCATCAAGAACCACGCCGAACCTTCTATACATGCCATGAATGGTTCGTACAAGGTCTATTTTGCCACCGAAACATCCATCCCTCTCTCTAGATCTCACATGAAGCTCTCAAACTAGCCTTCTAAAAAACCTAGGGAAAATAGAGAACGAAAATGGAAAAACGAAATGAGCTAGGGTTCAAAGAGTTGGTCGCCAACCTCTCACCTCTTGGGTTATATAGGCGGCAACCGAATGTCTAAAATGCCCCTCTCTACTAACTAGGGATACATGCCCCTCAAGGGCGGATTTGGAATTCTTGATGTCTTCACCATCGGACGGATGCCCGGCGACCGCACCCTGCGTAGCCTCGACGCACGCCTTGCGATCCCGACGCGTGTCCTCCGCTTCGAAGCTTCTCGGCGCCGGCGGCCGTGGCGGTCGCCGACCGCCCCCCGGGCGGTTAGACCGGCCCAGTGCATCTGACCGGCCCCAGGCGGTCTGACCGCCCCTCCTGGGCGGTTGAACCGGCCCGGGTGGCCGCACCTCCTCGTCGAGTCTTCGGCCTCGGTTTTGTGGCTCAACCGAGTAACCCGGTGGTTTTACGGTGAACCACCGCAAACCCCCGCGAACTCGGTGTAGCCTCCGCCAATCTCCACTCATGACTCGGCTCCCACGTAGTCCCGGCTCGACCTTGGTTTTGAGGCTCTACCAAGAAACCGTCCACGACTTCATCTTGCTATTCATGCCACCATGCGGCCCGCACTTGACCCCCGCCGGCCACCGGGTCCCTCGAACGAAGCCTACTTGTCTTCTCCCACACCCGGAGGCCTCACCGCAACGACCTTTCGCGCTTGTTCTTCACCCGCACCAACACGAGTCAAGCCGCAACCTCGCACCCGCAATACTTAGCCAAGAATCAGTCCACACAACGTTGTCAATCACTCATCACACAAGGAAGCGACCATCCACCGGTCCTCGAACCACACATGGTCCTCAATCTCCCCCTTGATGAGTGCATTGACAACACACTCACATTAAGTAACACAAGAGAAAAGGAAAAGAAAAAGAAACAAAATAAAAAGAAACCCCAACAAGCGATCGAAAGCCAAAGAAAGGCAAAGAGTAAGAACACTTGAAGAAGACAAGTCTCGGACCCCTTAGGCAAGGGCAACGGCTCGACACATCCGAGACAAAACACGGCTCAAGCAAAGAGCGCAAACCACCAAAGCAAAGCTCGAACACCACAAAGAGCTCCCCCCGCACAAATGCAAGCTCCCCCCGAGCCACAAGACACTCCCCCCGAACACATGCATCAATGCAACTCGGGAATGCAACAAAGAGCAAAAACACCGCTCACACCGCCCGGGGCGGTTAGACCGCCGCCCGTGGCGGTTAGACCGCCTCGCCCGAACCGACCGCCCGGGGGGCGGTTAGACCGCCCAAAGAGACCGGCCCCCGCACCACACTCGCTCAAAAATCGCCCGAAACAATTGGAACACCTTCCAAACACTCCCGTGTGCCCAAAACATGCACAAACTTCTCCCCCTTGTTGACAATGCATGAATCAAGGCAAAATGCGAAAACTTGCAACATATAGCTTCTCGAATATACAAAATTCATCACAAGGTGCTACACAAGTCCAAATGAGCAAGTTAGATACTCGACGAGTTCGTAAAGACCTTAACTACGTGATCACCAAGTTTCACAACCATTGGACAATGCTAAAAAGGATTTGAGTAATTTTGCGAAAAGATACTCTCTCACAAGCAAATACCTAAACATGAGCAAAACATATCAAAATGGCAAAGCCACTCAAACTTCATGCTAGGACAGCTATTCTAATCATAAGACCATCATAAACACCCAAAAGCACCTCATGTCATGTCAAAGCCACCGAGCCATGTGCCTACTTCTATGTATGAGACTTCTCAATGGTAGGCATCATGCAACGATTTAGCACCCAAAGCAAATTAATTTCAGCACATATGACATGGGAACATATTTTCCAAGCATTTTTCATTTCATTTTCAGATTTGTAAATGGTACATGAAATGTCTTTGCGACAAAAAGGAACTTATGCCCCTCCACAAGATTAAGCAAGAGGGCTAAACATTCATGATGGCAAATGAGCCTTTGGCCCCAAATGATCAATAAACTAGCTATCCAACCACAAAGTAAGCATAGCAAAGCCACTAAAACGTGTCAAGATCATAAATAGGCATTTACGCATGAGAGAGCATGTATATGACATTTTTCAAAAAATTAGCCATCAACCATGGATCATTCATCAAGATCATCAAGAGCTAAGCCAAACTAACCGTAGCATATCAAACAAGCTCACAAGAACATATATAGCAACCCATGGTAAACATTGTATATAGGAGAAGCTTTCCCTAAAAATGCATATGATACAAAATGCATGCAATCTAAGATACAAGGATGCCTATACATCATGTTACATATGCCATGCCAAATGCAAGAAATGCACCAACAAAAGCTATACATATGTTACAAACCGGCTCCTCGAGGGGAGGCAAAACGGGCTCGACACCACCGGCAAAAGAAAGCCCCCACACACCCAACTCAAGAAATCAAACACACACCAAGTTCCCCCCGCAAACGAGTGAAAGTTGCTTGATCTAGGGGTTTGGTGAAAATGTCGGCTAGTTGGTCATGTGTGGGTACATGGATCAATGCTATCTTCCCTTTCTCTACGTTGTCTCTCAGGAAATGATACCTCACTTCTATGTGTTTGGTTTTGGAATGGAGCACTGGGTTCTTTGCAACACTTATGGCACTGGTGCTATCACATTGAAGTGGGACATGGGTATACTCCTCACCAAAGTCACTCATGGTGTAGGTGATCCAAAGGAGCTGAGAGCAACAACTAGCAGCGGCAACATACTCGGCTTCGGTCGTGGATTGAGCAACACTCGACTGCTTACGAGAAGACCAAGACACCAACGAAGAACCAAAAACCGGCAAGTCCCGTGAAGTGGACTTCCTATCCAACCGACACCCGGCAAAATCCGCGTCTGAAAAGCCATGAAGCGCCAAAGAAGAGGACGCGGAGTACCAAAGGCCGAAGTCGGGAGTGTGACGCAAGTACCGAAAATTCGCTTCACTCGCTTTCCGATGCGAAGTCCTCGGAGACGCTTGAAAACGAGCGCACGGACACACCGAGAACCGTATGTCCGCCTCGTCGCCGTCAAGTAGAGGAGTGACCCGATCATGCTCCGGTACTCCTTCGGTCCACATGTTCACCTTCCTCGTTCGCATCAAGAGCCGTAGTCGTACTCATCGGCGTCGTCATAGCCTTGGAGTCCTCCATCTTGAATTTCCTCACAATGTCCTTGGTGTACTTAGCCTCGGTGCACAAATGTTCCTTCCTTTGATTGCTTGATTTGTAGCCCGAGGAAGAACCGCAACTCACCCATCGTACTCATCTCGAACTCCCCGCTCATATCATCCGCAAACCTCGCAACAAGAGAGTTAGACGAGCCACCAAAGACAATATCATCCACGTACACACCGCACAATCGGGATATCTCTCGCCCCCGCCTCTCGCAAAAACAAGGTCCGATTGACCTTCCCCATCTCAAAACCTCTCTCAAATAAGAACCCCCTCAACCTCGCCATACCAAGCTCTAGGCGCCTGCTTCAACCCATACAGCGCCTTCCTCAACTTGTACACCCGGTGGGGGTACTTCTCACTCTCAAACCCCGGAGGCTGCCTCACATACACTTCTTCCTCCAGCACACCATTCAGAAAAGCACTCTTCACATCCATTTGGTGCAACTTGAACCCTTTAGCCACGGAAAAAGCTAGAAGAATCCTAATCGCCTCCAAACGGGCTACGGGAGCAAAAGTCTCCTCGTAGTCGATCACCTCCTTCGACCGAACCCCCGAGCAACAAGTCTCGACTTGTTCCTCACAACCTCACCCTTCTCTCCCTCTTTGTTTTTCCACACCCACTTTGTACCAATCGGCTTACACCCCGGGGGAGGGTCAACCAACTCCCACACCGATTCCTCTCAAAGTTCTCCAACTCCTCATGCATCGAGTTAACCCAATTGTGGTCGGATAGTGCGTGTCCAATGTCTTTGGGCTCGAAAGAAGCAACAAATGCAGCATGAGCAAAATGGGAATTGTTTCGAACCCTCGACCGTGTAGTGCGTTCATCCATGTCGCCGATGATCCTCGAAGCTGGGTGATCCACTTGAACTCGCCGGGGAGGTTCTCGCCTCGAAGCTACCTCCCCCTCAACATCGCCTTCTCCTCGTTCTTGGTTTGTCGTCGTAGGTGTAGCGAGAGGGTCCATCCATCATCGTAGTCGAAGTAGTGGGTACATGTCCAGCCGGGGGCACCGCACCGCCATCTTCATCATCACCATGTTCATGCTCCTCCTCCCGAAAGATCTCCTCGCCAAGCTCATCATCACCCGCACACTCAAAGACAAGCCGACTACGTGGCTCGTCTCGTCGAAGGTTACCTCGCAAGTCTCCACGATTTGGTTAGTTTCAAGATTGAGCACACGATATGCTCTAGAATCGGATGCATAACCAAAGAAAATGCCATCGACGGACCTAGCCTCAAACTTATCCAACTTCCCCGCCCTTCTTCGAATGAAACACTTGCAACCAAAGACATGGAAGTGACTCACTTTGGGTGTGCGACCATGCATCAACTCATAGCATGTCTTTTTCTTGTGCACTCTGAGGTATATCCTGTTCGACACATAGCATGCGGTATTCACCGCCTCGGCCCCAATACCTCCTCGGAGTCCTATGCTCATCAAGCATCGTCCGAGCCATCTCGCACAAGGTCCTGTTCTTCCTTTCCACAACACCATTCTGGGGAGGCGTATACGGACTCGAAAACCGGTGCTCAAGACCCAAGTCATGACAAAAGGTTTCAAAACGAGAGTTCCCGAATTCCGAGCCATTATCACCGCGGATAGCTCGTATGGCATCTCCGTGCCTCTCGTTCCTCAACCTCAAGACTAGATCGTCCACCACAACAAGGACATACCACTTCCCACCCGCGAGATCGCACACGAGCTGGGCCAACAAGGTCCATATGGAGCAGCTCGCATGGACGCTCAGTCATCACATCGGTGAGAGGCGGGTGAGAAGAGGCCACCATCTTGGCATGCCTACACGGAGCACAAACCAACTCTTTCTCAAGCCTCAAACGTGGCAATCCTCGGACCAAATTGAGTTTACTCAAGCGAGACAAAAGGTCAAAGCTCAAGTGACCCAACTTCTTATGCCACTTCCACAACTCACTCAAAGAACCGGCCAAGAAACAACGCTCAACACCCGAAGACCGAGAAAAATCAACACGAAACACCCGACCCTCGGGAACGACCATACAAACAAGGTCCCCTCGAGAGTCCACAATCCGAGAACCACCGGCCGAAACAACACCTCAAAACCCTCATCCAACAACCGAGACACGAAAGCAAATTGTACCCCCGCCGATTGAACAAGAGCAACACGCCTCGAGTGATCTTGTCACTCACTTTTATCTCACCTTCCGAAAGCACACGCCCACGCCCATTGTCCCCAAAAGTGATGTACCTCTTCGTCACCACCGGACGAGACTTGAGAACCACCCCCCCGTCTCCGGTCATATGCCTCGAACAACCGGAGTCAATCAACCAAATGTTCTTCAAGTCTCCCACCCGAAATTCAAAAACAAGCACGTGAGCGAACAAACGACTCAAAGACCGGGGTTAGTACCAAAAGAGGAAAACCAAAGTGCCGAGCCATTTGCTCGAAAGTGGGGTTAGCACCAACCAAAGCATCTCTCCTACCAAAACTACCTCCACGAACACCACCTCGGTAACCACTCCGAGGGAACCACCCCTCCTCGCCCGGAGGAGGACCAAAACCACGGAACACAACCCGTGGAGCGTCCCTCCTCTCCTTCTCAAAGCTACGACTCCTCCCATCCCCGTAGTGACCTCGAGGGGGAGAATGCCTAGCAACCGACCACCCGTCGTCTTTCCGGACCAACCACCGGTGACTCCACCTCCGGACACCGAAACCTCTCGACTCACCACCTCGAAAACCACTCCGCCCGGTGCACGGGGGGGGGGGGGCGGTTAAACGACCTATCCGGGCCGGCCTAACCGCCCCCCCTCGGGCCGGGCCGGCCCGACCGCCTAGCCGGGCCGGTCCCCGACCGCCCCCTCCCGAACGGCTCGCCTCGGCCGCGGGAATTCGCGTCTCCCCATGCCGGAACACTTCTCACTACGGCCTTACCCCCGGGTAGTGGCATACGAGGCTTAGGTACACCATGTGAAGGGTCGTACCTATCCTTGTTCGCCCACTCCTTTGCCATCCTCTCTTCCCCGCTTCCTCTTGAAGCAAAACTCATCCTTGTGACCCTCCTTCCCACAATGGCCACAACGGAACCTCACAAACTTAGGTTTTGGCTTGGATTGGGGCCGCTTGCTTGGTTTCTCTCCACTCAACTCCTCCACCGATTTCTCCTCACTTGCCTTCTCTTTCACTTTCCCAAAGAACACTTTCCCCGAAGTGCTCACAAACTTGATGGGCTTTTGGAGATCATTTGTGGGTGTAGGAAATGTAGGTGGAGCTGGGGTTGTGTCTAGTCGGTTCCTAAGATGGTTGGGTTTTGGAGGGAAATCATTTTTGTGGTGGGTTTTTGGTGGCTCGGGGATATTCTCTCCACTTTCTTCACCAACCTTGTTTGCCCCAAGCCCCTCACCATCTTGCCTCTTAAAGGCCTCGATCATCATCCTCAACTGAGGCTCATGACCAGACAACCAACCCATCAACTTCCTTAAGTCATCATTCTCATCCCGCAAGCGATCAACCTAATGTGCAAGCTCCAAATTTTTCAATGCATGCATTTCACAAGTAGAGCGAGGATGTAGGCATGGGTTCTTTCAATTTAGCCTCGAGCGAACTAGTGTAAGCATGCAACTCATCAATCTTAGCATGCAAAACGGGGCAAGAAGTGCAAGCACCTAGCAAAGCAGTCTAGACTTAAGCTCGGCCACTTCAATCCTAAGCACATCTAGTTCCTCACACTTGGAGGCATGCTTCTCCTTAAACAAAGCAAGATCAGCAAGGAATATGGAGCAATCCGCACAATCATTTTCATCGGCAACAACGGGGCTAGCCTTAAGCGAATCAATCTCAAGCTTGCTATCAAGCACCTGTGTATCTAGCTCGACCCACTCTAGTCCTAGCATCCTCGAGTGAAGCCCTAAGCTCTTTCCTCATTTTCTTGGCCTCTCTAAGCATGTCATCACGGTTATCAAGCAAAGAGCCAAGCCTCTCATTCTCCCGGCGCAAGAAGGGAAGTTCATCACGCACCTCGTCGTCGGACTCGCAGTCCGAGTCGCTCCGTGTACTCTTCTTGCTTGCCGGAGCTCGGCGCCATGGTACGAGGCCGTCTCTCGCGAGCGGCTCACGCCCCGCTCGGGTTCGGGGACGACCTCTTGTTCTTGCGGCGATCTCCCTCGTCGTCGCCGCCGCTCGAGCTCGAAGTGGAGTACGCGGAACCGGAGTCGACGTCGCTCGCTCCAACCATCGCTCGGGCCTTGCCTCGGCCCTCCTTCTTCCTCGATCGTCGCTCGTCCTTGTACTTGTTCTTGTGCTTGCTCTTGTGGTCGCGCCTCGAACGGTACTTGTCGTCGTTCTTTCTCGGCTTGTGCTTGTAGCCGTCCTTGCTCTCGGCCTTCTCGGGCGGTCGGCGACGAAGTGTCCCGGCTTGCCGCATCGGGAAGCGGGTCCTCGTGTTCCTCCTCATGTTCACGCGGTTCTCATGCGGCCTCTCGAACCTCCTCGTCAACGGCGCCGGCTCGTCCTCTCCAAGGTCATCAAACTCCTCATCCGGCATAGACATCAAAGAGGAAAACGAGAACATCCTGGTGGATGGGTTAGAGTTAGTCTTTCCTTTGGAACCACCAACGAGGGCAAGACTATGGGAATCGTCGGTCCCTCGAGCTTGGCGGTCATGCCCCTATCCACCTCGGCCGACTTGAGCTTCGAGAACGGCTCGTTCACCGTCGAGTATCATACCGCTCCGACTCGACTATGGCCTCGAACTTTCCGCCCCATATCGTACGATCCAAAGAGTGTAAGAGCTTGACCGCTCTATCATGATCATCGTACGGGAGCACGTCCACATTGGCCCTCATGTTGTTCACAACCACGGTGAACCTCCGGAACAAGGCATCGATGGACTCACCGGGGAGATGAGTGAAGTTCTCGTACTCTCTCCCGTAGGTCGCATACAACCGTGCTCGAACTCGGGCGTTCCCAACATGAGCCTCCTTCAACACCGCCCAAATCCTACAAGCCAAGTGCTCGGTGTGCACCCGATCGAACTCGGGCCGACACAAAGCACGAAACAAGTAGTCGACCGCCTTATTGTTGGCGTCGAATCCGTCCCTCGACCCCGGAGCAAGGAAATCCATCGGCTGGACATATCCCGTGTCCACCGTGACATCCCACGAGTCCGACCCTTTCCGCGGAGGAACGCACCCATCCGCTTGCTCCACATCCGGTAGTTCTTGCCATCGAAGTGTGGAGGACCCGAACCCCGTTCCGGTATGCCATCCTTGGATCTTAGACGGTTAGAGTCAACAAAGACCCGAACCGGCTCGATACCACTTGAAGGACCGATAAGGCGACCGGAGAGGGGGGGGGGGAGTGAATGGGAGCCGATAAAAATTCTTCTCGAGGGAGATTGAAACTCCGACAAGACGAACTAGCTCGGTCGAACCCCCCGAAATCACACGCTCCGCACTTCTACCTTCCGTTTGCCAAAACCACGTAGCCACGGGGAGTGCTACCGGTCCTAGGAACAAACTCTACCAGCAACCACAACACACACACACAGCATCGACGGCCGGAAACAACTCGTAAGCCGGCTAACCGGAGGGGGCGGTTAGACCGGTATAGGGGGCGGTTAGACCGCCTCCACCGGCAACCAAGAAATCCTCCGAAACGCCTCTTCCGAGCACCAAAACACACCACGGTCTCACCAACAGAGATCTCTCGGTCAAGGCCATGCTAGCTACCGGAAAATCTTGGCGAAAACCAAAACTTCACCCAAGGGCCTAGGGGCGGTTAGACCGGCTACCCGGGGCGGTCTAACCTCCCGTACCAAAGCAACGAACTCCAACCAAGAACACCTAGCAAACCGCGCGAGAACGGCACCAAATTTCACCCGGACACTCCTCCGATCAAGGCGAACGAACTCACGAGAGGAAAATCCGGCGAAACAAAACTTTGACCCGGAAACACCCCGGCGGTTAGACCGCCCCCCGCAGCGGTTAGACCGCCCCTTCCCGAACGAGGAACCCGCGGGTCAAACCTCAACTTCCTTGCGCTCAATCTCCCGAATCACTCCACGGATTGCGGCCAAACTTCGGGGATAGCTGGGTTACCTCCTGGGCAACCTCTACCTCAAAGGAATCGACCCGAAACGCTCACAATCAAGAGGAATCGAAGAAATCGCTTCTCTAGGTCAAGAACTCACCCAACTCGAAAAACCACCAAATCGAGTCCGATTCAAAGGGGATTTGGGGGCAAAGTCACCAGCCAAAGAGGCACAAGAACCTCATACGTGACACCCACCAAAAACCCCAAGAAATCGTTCTCAAAACACCGCCAAAAAGAGCTCCGAAAATCAACATCAAAGAGACGGGAAAACCACCATCAAGAACCACGCCGAACCTTCTATACATGCCATGAATGGTTCGTACAAGGTCTAGTTTGCCACCCAAACATCCATCCCTCTCTCTAGATCTCACATGAAGCTCTCAAACTAGCCTTCTAAAAAACTAGGGAAAATAGAGAACGAAAATGGAAAAACGAAATGAGCTAGGGTTCAAAGAGTTGGCTGCCAACCTCTCACCTCTTGGGTTATATAGGCGGCAACCGAATGTCTAAAATGCCCCTCTCTACTAACTAGGGATACATGCCCCTCAAGGGCGGATTTGGAATTCTTGATGTCTTCACCATCGGACGGATGCCCGGCGACCGCACCCTGCGTAGCCTCGACGCACGCCTTGCGATCCCGACGCGTGTCCTCCGCTTCGAAGCTTCTCGGCGCCGGCGGCCGTGGCGGTCGAGCCGCCCCCCGGGCGGTTAGGACCGGCCCGGCGCATCCGACCGGCCCCGGGCGGTCCGACCGCCCCTCCCGGGCGGTTGAACCGGCCTGGGTGGCCGCACCTCCTCGTCGAGTCTTCGGCCTCGGTTTTGTGGCTCAACCGAGTAACCCAGTGGTTTTCTGGTGAACCACTGCAAACCCCGCGAACTCGGTGTAGCCTCCGCCAATCTCCACTAATGACTCGGCTCCCACGTAGTCCCGGCTCGACCTTGGTTTTGAGGCTCTACCAAGAAACCGTCCACGACTTCATCTTGCTGTTCATGCCACCATGCGGCCCGCACTTGACCCCGCTGGCCACCGGGTCCCTCGAACGAAGCCTACTTGTCTTCTCCACACCTGGAGGCCTTTCGCGCTTGTTCTTCACCTGCACCAACACGAGTCAAGCCGCAACCTGCACCTCGCAATACTTAGCCAAGAATCGGTCCACACGACGTTGTCAATCACTCATCACACAAGGAAGCGACCATCCACCGGTCCTCGAACCACACATGGTCCTCACACAGAGCGACTCGAACTCTGACTCTGACGACGAGGTGCATGATGAACTCCCCTTCTTGCGTCAGGAGAATGATCAACTTGGCTTGTTGCTTGATAATCGTGATGATATGCTTAGAGAGGCTAAAAAGATGAGGAAAGAGCTTAGGGCCTCGCTTGAGGATGCTAGGACTAGAGTGGCTGATCTAGAAACACATAATTTGGATGCTAAGCTTGAAATTGATTCTCGGAAATCTTCACATGTTGTTTCTGATGAAGTTGAAGGTGTTGATTGCCCTATCTTTCTAGCTGATCTTGCCTTGTTTAAGGAAAGCATGCCTCCAAGTGTGAGGAACTAGAACTGCTTAGGGTTGAAGTGGCGGAGCTTAAGTCTAGACCTGCTTTGTTAGGTGCTTGCACTTCTTGTCCTATTTTGCATGGTTAAATTGATGAGATGCATGCTAACACTGCTTCTCTTCAGGCTAAGCTGAAAGAACCAATTCCTACATCTTGACTACCTATGAATTACATGCTTTGAAGAATCTGGAACTTGGACATTATGTTGATCGTTTGTAGGATGAGATTGATGAGTCGAGAAAGTTTATGGGTTGGTTGTCTGGTCATGAGCCTAAGTTGAGGATAATGATCGAGACATACAAGAGGTAGGATGGTGAGGGACTTGGGGCAAACAAGGTTGGTGAGGTGTCGACGGTGAAAATCCGTCAACCTAGCCATGAGTTTACCTTCGGTGTTGGCATGAGTTTTATACTTTATCCATTGGTACTAACCCGCGTGGTATAACAAGTTCACGTGTGCATGTCGTTTTTGGAGTTTAATGTTTATGCGGGGATTTAGTGTTGAATGCAAGACTTTCGGGGTAAGTTCATCAAGCACCTCATGACAAGACTTTGAAGCCCCGAACAAGTCATGCAATGAAGTAAAATTAACTCCAAGAAGCCGGGGACTTGATCCGAGAAGACGACATACTCCGGGGACCCGACCGGAAAAGTGCCGAATCTTCCAAGACAAGGAGTTGAGTCCAATTCGGAGAGAAACCGACGACATGGACCCGTATGCGAAGGGGGAAGCATCCGAGAAGCAAGGGAACCGACCTCGGGCAAAGGAGCCGCGGGGGCCGGGCCTAAATGGGCCCCGGGCCGGCCGGCCCGGTCCGGTCGGCCCGAGCCCATTTAGGGCCCAAATGCGTCGTCCTTTGCCCTAGCCGCCAATCGGGCTATTTATAGTCCCCCGACCGAGAGCCACGGGGAGAAGATTTCGTCTTCGGCCGCCGAGAAGCGAGAGAAGAGAGGGACACCATCTAGGAGAGGAGAGGGTCGAGCTAGTTGACTAGGGTTTCCCTAGCCGACGTGGGAACCTTGCAAGGAAGACCACGTCGGAGTTCCCGAGCTAGAAGCAAGATCAAGGAAGGATCCGGTGGTGATCTTGTGTATGTATCATTGTTATAGTTGAATTATCAAGTTGAATCTTTTCTCGCCGATCAAGTGTTTCCTCGAAGATTTCGTTTTTCGATCGGCTTTGCTTATTTCAATTCTATTCTCGAGATAGATTACATAGGGTGTTCTTGTAGCCGCGGTGGCTAGAGGTACACGCGGATCCTCCGAAAGAATCTCGACTTGTCTTTTGACTCGCCCTAAGCTCCCCGCATGAATAGGGATACGTTGTGACAGAACGGGGGGTCTCGAAAGGCGGATGTTTTCGGATTTGGACGGGAAACCACGATTTAAAGAGGCTTTTATTAAGATTCGATTTGCTACTTCTTCTCTTGCTTGGAACTTCAACAAAAGGCTTACCCCGATCCCTCTAGATCGGTTTATCTACCCAATCTTACTTTGTTTTCTCCGGTTTTTAGTAGATTAGATCTGTTTTGTGTCTTTTACTTAGATGCATTAGGTTCTTTATTGAAGATTGCGGTTATTTGGCTTTAATAGATTAAGTCTTGCGTCACACATTTGTTCCACGGATTCGATACCTTGGGTTCACCACTCGAGGGAAGAAGGGTCCCTTGACTACGACGGGAGACTTGTACGCTTGCGAGTCACGAACGAACTTTGATACAATTATTAACCGTCAACAAGCCCCTTTTTTCTGGCGCCGTTGCCGGGGAACAAGTGATCAAGATTTGATTTTTTATTGCTTTTTTTTGTAATTTTCAGTACTGATTTTATTTTATTTTTGCATCTACTAAGCTTCGATCATCCTCAAAATACATCTAATCTAGTTTGTCTAACTCTAGTCTTTATAGATTTGTTTTGTTTTCTAGTTTCTTTTGCATATTTTGTTTATTGCTAACCCTAACAGGAGATGGACGGCTACCTCTCCAACAAACCCAATAATTTTGTGGATGATCCAGAAAAACTTTACGAGCTAAGGAGACGCGAAGCACATCAAGCTAAAAAGCCGGATTTTGTAGATTCGGAGTCGGAAGACGAAGGATCGCAGGAATCTCCGGAGAATTCACCACCTCAAAGTCCGCGGGAGAACCGACGTCCACCAATGGGTGACCAACCACCGGAAGAACGCAAGATTGGGGAGCTATGCACCCCAGACATCATCGACCTACCAATCTTAAACCTCGACGAGATCGGAAGACCGTTCGAGATCAAGACCTCAACAATCCGCATGGTGCAACATTCACCCTTCACCGGCAAAGAGGATCCGAACCTTCACCTCCAAGCATTCATTCAACTATGTCAGACTTTCAACATGGAGGGGGTGACTCAAGATCAAATGAGGGCAAGGCTTTTTCCGTTTTCACTACTCGGGAAGGCGTTGCAATGGTTCCACTCTCAACCGGCGGAGACGGTGCAAAATTGGAACACGTTGATGAAGGCTTTCATGAAGGAATACTACTCGCCGGGTAAAACTCAAAGCTTGCGTAATAAGATTGCCACCTTTGTTCAATATCCTACGAAACTATCTCGGAGGCATTCGAGCGCTTCAACGAGTACACCGGGCGGTTCCACATCACAAGTTCCCGAAAGAAGACCTCGTGCAAAAGTTCTATCAAGGACTCACCATGGCGTCAAGGACGATCATCGATGCATCGACGGGAGGATCTATCATCGAGCTTACACCGACGGAAGCTTTCACGCTATTCAAGAAGGTCGCGGATAATGACACGTGGGCGTCATCCGGCGCCTACACCCGGCTCAACCTATGGGGAACGTCAAAGGAATCTTGCAAGTGGAGAAGGAAGACATACTCGAAGGCAAGATCGACTCGCTCATGAGGAGGTTGGAGAAGATGGAGATAGAAAAGAAAGAGGCTCAAGACTTGAAGGCCGCCGAAGCAAGGTCCACATGCGAAGAATGTGGAGAGTATGGCCATGTCCGCAAAGATTGTCCGGAGGAAGCCAAAGTGCTCGACTACATGAGGAAGGGAGAATTTCCGAACTTCCGCTACGGGCAAGGTAGGCCTCAATTTAATGCAAGCTCATCTATTCCTAACGCGGTTCCACTTCGGATACAATTGAAGGAGTTCATGGATGAGCAAGCTAAGATCAACAAGGACACCGTCACCAAGTTCAAGACCATAGACAAGGTGTTGGAGAACATCGATAGCAAAGTGACGGAGGTCGGAAGTTCCAATCATCAAGTGCTCAACATGATGAAGATGCTCGAGACGCAAGTTGGACAACTTGCGGGGCGCCTCACTAATGATGAAGGGAAGCTTCCGGGACAACCCAAATGTCCCGAATCGGCGAAGGCCATTCAAACACGTTCGGGGAAGGAGACCGAAGATCCGGAACGTACCGCGGGAGCAAGGAAGCCGAAACCGTCCACCGAGGTGGAAGGAGCTGCTAAAGAGAAGGTTACGGGGATCGTCACCGAGGAACCCGAATTTGAGATGCCGGAAGATGACACGAGGATACCGCAACTCAAGCCACGCTACTTCCGAGGTAAACTTGACAACCACTTTGAGAAGTTTGTGGAAGTTGTGCGTAGACTTAGCATCAACATGCCGTTACTAGATGCCCTACAAGTACCTACATATTCTCGTTACTTTAAAGACATACTTGCAAATAAATATGAGATAGCAACACTCGGGGTAGATCATGTCAAGATGTCCGAGGAGTGTAGTGCGGCTATTGCTTATGGGCTAGAGAAGCAAAAAGACCCCCGGTGCCCTACAATTCCATGTTCGGTTGGTTCTTTCAACTTCGAGAAGGCGTTATGCGACCTTGGAGCTAGTGTGAGTGTCATGCCGAGGGATGTGTTCGAGAAGTCACACCTACCGATGGAGCCTACGGGAATATGTTTGGAGCCGGGTGACAACTCCATTCGCTATCCCTTGGGCATTGCGAAGATGTACCCGTGAAGATTGGACACCACTTCATCCCCGTCGACTTCGTTGTGCTCGAGATGGGAGAGAGGGAGAAGCCGCCACTCATCCTAGGGAGGCCGTTCCTCAAGACCGTGGGAGCAACTATTGATGTTGGCAAGGGGGAGATCATGTTCGATATCAACGGAGAAAGGAGTTCCTTCAAGTTCCGTCCAAGGATTGAGGCATGCAACATGATTGGAGTGAAGATAGAACCAAAACAAACGGAGGGGCTGAAAAAGAAGAAGGAGCCGAAAAAAAGTGAACGTAACGAAAATTAAAGAAGGTGTTGCATCCGTCAAGACAAAGGAAGAGAAGCCGCCTGTGAAGACCAAAAAAATGACTAAGCCGCCCAAGCCAAAAGACAAGCCCGCGCCCAAGATGGTGCGGAAGTGGGTACCCAAGATTGCAACGCCCGCAAAGAGCGTTGATCCGGAGTAATCAAGTGAAGAAGTCTAGCTATAGACTATAAACGAAGCGCTAGGCGGGAGGCAACCCGTTTCGTCAAGTCAAGTCAAGAATAAGCTACGGGAGGACAACCCGATTCCAGGTTTTTCGAGTATTTTTAATAATTTAGTTTTTGAGTTTTACTACGCAAAGACATTAGACTTAGAAGTGGTTGAACAATATTAGAGACATAATTCTTGATTGAATGTTTGCTTTATCATAAACCCTTTGCATGAACCCTCCTATGTGCTTGTTTGATTCTTTTCTTTTCGAGAAACCCCTCAACCAAATAATTTCAGAACCTTAACTCAACCTTTCACCCTCATTATGGTGCTGAGGTTGACTTATTTTTCATGCTAAAACCACACGAGTAGAGCCACGATTTGTGTTTAAGTGTTAATAAAATTCAGCACGTGGTAGGACTCGCGTGAACCTAGAAATCAGCTTTTGGTTGGTTTTAAAAATTTTTTATCCTTGGTTTCTCTAGGATTAGAATTTTTCTAAGCCTATTCTAATTTTGTTCTGTTCAAAATCTTTCTTATTTAGCCAAAATTAGAACCTAAACCTATGCCCCCATGATCAAGCCGGAAAACGTTCGCTCTCAACCGATGAAAGCAGACTTTACCGGTAAGACCAAAATCGACGTAGTCGAAAAATATTTTCGACTTACATTTGTTTTTAATGGCTTAAAAACTTCTCTAAAATTATGCTCAAGCTCTTGCATGGCTCTGAAAAATATTTTAAAATTCGAATTAGAGGAGTGCTTAACCTTAAACACACCTAAATGGAGGCAATCAAGTTTGAATTAATCATGCATGCACCATTGGATTCCCTTTTATCAACTTTCACCAATTCCACATGCAAAGGACAAGCATGGTGGGCAGCAAGCATCAACTTTGCAGAATTTCAATGGTGGCATGTGAAGCAAGTGGAGCTAGGGAGCATGGACATGACCCAAAGCATGGAGCATCAAGTGGGAGGACCAATAATTCAAGAAAAGGAGTGGACGAGAGCGTTTGGGCGGTGCAACTCGTGGAGCACGCGGGCGGGAAAGTTGCGGGAGGCGAAATGATCGTGCTGGGAGAAAGACGCGCCGAGGAGGAGCCGGAGCACCCTCGGGCCGGCCGGCCTAGGCCGGCCGGCCTGCCCTATAAATGGCGTCCCCCGGCGCCCGTCTTCTCGCAGCAAGCTTCCCTCTCCTTCCCTTGTTTGTGTGTTCAAGTTTGTGTGCTCAGAACCTCCGTAGACTTAGCCAACCACCCAAGCTTGAGAGCTCAAGAAAAAAAATCCACCTCCCTAATCCACTCAAAGTCCACATCCGAAGCAAAGAGTTTAAGTGCCTAGTTTACCGGTTGCAACCCCGATTTTTAGTTGAAGAGTGAGTGCAGCAAGCATGTGGAAGAAGACCACAAGTCTCTTCTCTAAGAAGAAGAGTTCGTCGTCGTCCAAACCGTCATCAACCACGTCTTCGAGGAGGCACTCGGTTTCCGAGTCTCCCCGGAGCATGGAGACGGACACGGCACCACCGAGGAGGAACGACGCTCTCCTCCTTGGTGGTATGAGAGCTGCGAGAAGCACTTCCATGAGGTTCACCGAACCTCGTGGGCACACGGAGGAGCAGCCCGCGCCACCACGACGATCGACTCGCTCAACCGCACCACCTCCTTACACCCCGACACAATCTTCGTACGGCTTCATCATCTTGTCGGCAGAGGAGGAGGATAGGCTCGCCAATCTTGAGAAGAGGCTTGTGCCAAACGTCGAGCTCGACGACCAAGCACTCCACACCTTGGGTTTTCGCACCGACATAAACTACATGTTGGGGCACCTCGGGTGGGTTCGGTTCTCCAACGGAATCTCGGTGGACACCCACTTAGGTTACACCTTGGAAATTTTAATGACTATGGCACCCATCGTTGATGATGATGGGGTGCAATGCTTGTCATTCCGTTTGGAGGGAATCCAACAAGTGGTTCCCTACGAGCACGTAAGGGAGCTGCTTGGATTCCACAAGGGCGCTCGGAGAAAGTTGACGTGCCTCCCGCATGTTGGCGGAATTTTGGGGCATGATCTCTCGGAGATGCCCATCAACAACGCAAAAGCATCCGCAACACCATTATCCGGATATTTCACTCTTGGATGTGCAAGAGGGTATTGGGGAGGATGAGGGAAACAAAGGTGACCGACACGGAGTTAAATTGGCTATATTCGGCTTTCATTGCCGGGCAGCCAATTGACCCCTCTTACCTCATGATCAACCGTTGGTGTTGTGAAGCAACATCGGGGGCTAGTGATATTGGTTCGGGGTGTTACCTCTCCATGTTGGCCTTTTCCTTGCGACCGGGGATCGCAAGAAACCCCGCTCACCTTTTGCGCGGTACCTCTCTCGGTTTTGAGTACTTGCGGCAAGGCAAGTACATTAGTGGAGATGAGAGAAGAGGTTACCGATTGGCCATTGTGAACCTCCCTCTTCCGGATGAGAGGCTTAGGCTTTTCACCGAAGGAAGGGAAGATTGGTTGGAAGAGGGACTACTTGTCCCTGCAAGGAAGAACAAAAGAGGAAGGATCGTAGAAGAGGGAACATCCTCCGCACAAGCGGGTGGAGCACAACCCAATGTGCAACCATCCGGCGGGGTTCCTCCTCCGCCAAGTTATTACGGAGGGTCTCAACAACAAGCATGGGGGGGTGGTGCACCGGTACCCCCACAAAATTATGTTGTGCCCAACGCTAACTTCGCGGAGTCCTACGCTCATCATCCCCAACCACAACAAAGCATGGCTATTATTGGAGGATATGCTGCAAGAAATGCTCAAAATATCACAGCCATCCAATCCAACGCAGCTCAACTCGGTGAAGGCAACGCAAATATTGCCTTTGAACTTGGACGCCTTCACCTTGTGGAGCCAAATCAATTCGACGGAGGAAGTGTTCATTCATATTATGAGCAAGGGTATTATTATCAAGACTACCAACATCAACCACCGGCGGAGGACTAGAAGATTTAGGAACTTTAGTTTTCTTTTCTTTTCTATTTCTCTCCGTAATTTTCAGCTTTTTCTTATGTGTGTTTGCGTAGTATTTTTCTGTTTTTATTTAATTTTCAGCAAGCATGTATGTTTATTTTCAGTGTGTATTTCAACTTGATATCACCATTAATAAAGTCACCACCTTGATTATATCTTTGGAAAAGTTACAAAATTCGTGCCATGTTGATATATGATTAAAATTGCAGCATTGTTCATCTTTGTAGTTGATTTATGCATGTTTAAGCTAGTGCTCTCTTAAAAATACAGATCTGAATTTATTTAAATACTAGCTTAATTTTCAGCGGAGGTTATGATTAAAATAAAGACCCATAGTGTTTTATGTGCTCTCAAGTTATGAATGGATTGAAATGTCTTTTATGCTCAAAAATATTGCTAACCTTGTCACAAATATCACTTGTGTGTTGCTCAACCTTTCCAAAGCCTTATATATATTTGAGTGCATAAACCTTAGTGTACAAGATTTATTTTTGAGTGAGTTTTTGCAGGCCATGATTTCTCTGGCCCGAGACTAAGAAGCTGGTCATTCCGTTTTTGCGTATCTATCTTTTTGCTAGCCTTTTATCCGTGCATTGTGTATCCCCGCATCGGTGATCTCACAAACTTCGCCGGATATCCACCCTTAAACCAAATATCATCTTTTTGTGACTACCTCCATGACCACAACCTATCATTGAGGATGGATCATCAATTCAAGGAAGATCGCAAGACGGTGCCAACGTTGAAGATTTCAAGTATCTCTCCAAGGAAAAATATCCGGTACCTACCTTATTTTTCGCCTCTTTGCTCGAGGACGAGCAACGTCTAAGCATGGGGGAGGAGGTAGGTACGGTGCAGTTTTAGAGTTCAAAAGGGAGTATTTAAAAAATATATATATATATATAATGATGAAAGAAAAAAAAAATCCCAAGTGATATTCATGACTTTCAAGGTATAAAAAAAAAATCAAAACTTCATTGTGAAAGTCATGGACTGAATATATGACGAGGCAAGAAAAAATGAATGAAAGAAAGAAAAGAATGAGAAAGAAAAAATATATTTGTGCGTAAAGTGAACTCCCCAGGTTCTCTAAGAGTGCATTCAAGGCTTCAAGATAAAAAGATCCATTCTCAATTTTCCAACCATGTGCAATCCGATAACGAGGACTTTCTTTGTGCCTCGGGATCACTCTTTGCCATTTGCACATGTCCACTCATCTAAAGTGTGTGTATTTTTCTCTTTCCCCTCCTTGATTTAACATTATTTTCCAATGACCTTTTTGACGAGTCTCGGTAAGACCATGAGAAGCTTGTCTTGTTTTGACAACACCTCATTTATAAATTCTTGTTAGGACTAAACTTTCCCAAAAGCTCCATATAAAGCCTACCACATATATATGAGAGGGAAAGGAGTAGAATATATAGGCTTGAGAGACAAGTGAGATGAGAGTTTATGAGCAATACATGAGATGATTTAAATTTGTGAATTTGGTTTAGCTTTTCTCTATCTCGTTCTTTATTTCAAAAATTCGAGATCTATTTAAAACTTTGTGAGCATGTTAATACTTGTGGGATAAGCTTAATAAGAATCTACCCTCCGTAGAGATGAAGGCTAGTACATTATGGAACTTTAATGAATTAAATTTTGAGAGCATTATGTTTACTCATGTGTAATCAAGTGCAAAGTTTAAACATTGTTTAGCAATGATGATATCCATCAAAGGCTTACTCGAGGACGAGCAAGGTTTAAGCATGGGGGAGATGTTGACGGTGAAAATCCGTCAACCTAGCCATGAGTTTACCTTCGGTGTTGGCATGAGTTTTATACTTTATCCATTGGTACTAACCCCCGTGGTATAACAAGTTCACGTGTGCATGTCGTTTTTGGAGTTTAATGTTTATGCGGGGATTTAGTGTTGAATGCAAGACTTTCGGGGTAAGTTCATCAAGCACCTCATGACAAGACTTTGAAGCCCCGAACAAGTCATGCAATGAAGTAAAATTAACTCCAAGAAGCCGGGGACTTGATCCGAGAAGACGACATACTCCGGGGACCCGACCGGAAAAGTGCTTCGAATCTTCCAAGACAAGGAGTTGAGTCCAATTCGGAGAGAAACCGACGACATGGACCCGTATGCGAAGGGGGAAGCATCCAGAAGCAAGGGAACCGACCTCGGCAAAGGAGCCCGCGGGCCGGGCCTAAATGGGCCCGGGCCGGCCGGCCCGGTCCGGTCGGCCCGAGCCCATTTAGGGCCCAAATGCGTCGTCCTTTGCCCTAGCCGCCAATCGGGCTATTTATAGTCCCCCCGACCGAGAGCCACGCGAGAAGATTTCGTCTTCGGCCGCCGAGAAGCAAGAGAAGAGAGGGACACCATCTAGGAGAGGAGAGGGTCGAGCTAGTTGACTAGGGTTTCCCTAGCCGACGTGGGAACCTTGCAAGGAAGACCACGTCGGAGTTCCCGAGCTAGAAGCAAGATCAAGGAAGGATCCCGGTGGTGATCTTGTGTATGTATCATTGTTATAGTTGAATTATCAAGTTGAATCTTTTCTCGCCGATCAAGTGTTTCCTCGAAGATTTCGTTTTTTCGATCGGCTTTGCTTATTTCAATTCTATTCTCGAGATAGATTACATAGGGTGTTCTTGTAGCCGCGGTGGCTAGAGGTACACGCCGGATCCTCCGAAAGAATCTCGACTTGTCTTTTGACTCGCCCTAAGCTCCCCACATGAATAGGGATACGTTGTGACAGAACGGGGGTCTCGAAAGGCGGATGTTTTCGGATTTGGACGGGAAACCACGATTTAAAGAGGCTTTTATTAAGATTCGATTTGCTACTTCTTCTCTTGCTTGGAACTTCAACAAAAGGCTTACCCCGATCCCTCTAGATCGGTTTATCTACCCAATCTTACTTTGTTTTCTCCGGTTTTTAGTAGATTAGATCTGTTTTGTGTCTTTTACTTAGATGCATTAGGTTCTTTATTGAAGATTGCGTTATTTGGCTTTAATAGATTAAGTCTTGCGTCACACATTTGTTCCATGGATTCGATACCTTGGGTTCACCACTCGAGGGAAGAAGGGTCCCTTGACTACGACGGGAGACTTGTACGCTTGCGAGTCACGAACGAACTTTGATACAATTATTAACCGTCAACATGAGGGAAGAAGAGAGAATATCCCAGAGCCACCAAAACCCACCACAAAAATGATTTCAATCCTAAACCTAACCATCTTAGGAACCGACTAGACACAACCCCAGCTCCACCCGTGTTTCCTCCACAAACAAATGATTTCCAAAAGCCTATCAAGTTTGTGAGCACTTCGGGGAAATTGTTCTTTGGGGAAGAGAGTGAGAAGGCTAGTGAGGAGAAACTGGTTGAGAAGCCGAGTGGAGAAAAACCAAGTGAGCAGCCCCAACCTAAGCCTAAGTGTAAGCTTGTGAGGTTCCATTGTGGCTATTGTGGGAGAGATGGCCATAAGGATGAGTTTTGCTTCAAAAGTAGGCGAGAGGAGAGAATGGCGAAGGATTCGGCTAACAAGGACAAGTACTAGCCTTCGAATGGTGTACTTGAGCCTCGTGTGCAGATGCCCAGGACCAAGGCGAGTGTGAGGACAGTTCCGGCTTGGGGAGAGCGAAAGGCTGTTGGACGTGCTGTTAGCCGGGCTACACCGACCAGATCGGTGAGAGGCACCGGTCAGACTGGAGCAACCCTGGACAGGAAGCAGTTTGGGTTTCGTGCTCGTATAGGTTCGAGGTTTGGTTCTGGAGGTCGTGGTTCTGGTGGTTGGGCTGGAGAGTTTGCAAGAGGTCAGTTTGCTAAGCGTTCTCTCGCTCATGCTCAATACGGGGATGGGAGGATCCGTGGCTTTGAGATGGAGAGGGGATGGTCCACGGTTTTCCTTTCGTGGTTTTGGTCCTCCTCCAGGTAGAGAGGGTTGGTTCCCTCATGGTGGTTACCATGGTGGTATTCGTGGTGGTAGCTTTTGTAGGAAAGATGGTTTGGATTGTGCTAACCCCACTTTTGAGCAAATGGCCCTGCACTGGTTTTACTCTTTTGGTACTAACCTCAGTGCCGAGTCGTTTGTTCGCTCACGTGCTCGTTTTTGAATTTCAGGTGGGAGACTTGAGAAGCATTTGGTTGATTGACTCTGGTTGCTCGAGGCATATGACCGGAGACAAGGGGTGGTTCCCAACTCTCGTCCCGGTGGTGACAAAGAAGTACATCACCTTTGGGGACAATGGGCGTGGGTGTGTGCTTTCAGAAGGTGAGATTAAGGTGAGTGACAAGATCACTCTCAGGCGTGTTGCTCTTGTTCAATCGCTTGGATACAATTTTCTTTCTGTGTCCCAGCTGTTGGATGAGGGTTTTGAGGTGTTGTTTCGGCCCGGTGGTTCTCAGATTTTGGACTCTCGAGGGGACCTTCTTTGTATGGTCGTTCCCGAGGGTCAGGTGTTTCTATCTGATTTTTCTTAGTCTTCTGGTGTTGAGCGTTGTTTCTTGGCTGGTTCGTCGAGTGAGTTGTGGAAGTGGCATAGAATGTTAGATCACTTAAGCTTTGATCTTTTGTCTCGCTTGAGTAAACTCAATTTGGTCCGAGGATTGCCACGGTCAAGGTTTGAGAAAGAGTTGGTTTGTGCGCCTTGTAGGCATGCCACGATCGTAGCCTCTTCTCACCCGCCTCTCACCGATGTGATGACTAAGCGTCCATGCGAGCTGCTCCATATGGACCTTGTTGGCCCAACTTGTGTGCGATCTGTGGGTGGGAAGTGGTACGTCCTTGTTGTGGTGGACGACTACTCTCGGTATGCTTGGGTGTTCTTTCTTGAGGAGAAAGGGGAGACATTTGGTTTTGTTCAAGATCTTGTCTTGAGGTTGAGGAATGAGAGGCACGGAGATGCCATACGAGCAATCCGCAGTGACAATGGCTCAGAATTCAGAAACTCTCGTTTTGAAACCTTTTGCCATGACTTGGGTCTTGAACACCAGTTTTCGAGACCGTATACGCCTCCCCAGAATGGTGTTGTGGACAGGAAAAACAGGACCTTGTGTGAGATAGCTCAGACAACGCTTGATGAGCATAGGACTCCGAGGAGGTTCCGGGCTGAGGCGGTGAATACCGCATGCTATGTGTCAAACAGGATCTACCTCAAGGTGCATAAGAAGAAAACCTGCTACGAGTTGATGCACGGTCGCACACCCAAGGTGAGTCACTTCCATGTCTTTGGTTGCAAGTGTTCTATGTTGAAGAAAGGGAAGAAGTTGGACAAGTTTGAGGCTAGGTCAGTTGAAGGTATTTTCCTTGGTTGTGCATCTCACTCTAGAGCATATCGTGTGCTCAACCTTGAAACTAACCAAATCGTGGAGACTTGCGAGGTAACCTTCGACGAGACACAGCCACGTAGTCAGCTTGACTTTGAGTGTGCAGGTGATGATGAACTTGGCGAGGAGATCTTTCAGCAGGAGGAGCATGAACATGGAGAGGATGAAGATGGCGGTGTGGTGCCCTCAGCTGAACATGTACCCACTACTTCGACTACGGTGGTGGACGACCCCTCTCCCTCACCTACGACGACAAATCAAGATCAAGGAGAAGTTGTTGTTGAGGGGGAGTTAGCATCAAGGAGAGAACCTCCCCGATGAGTACAAGTGGATCATCCAGCTTCGAGGATCATCGGTGACATGAATGAACGCACTACACGGTCGAGGGTTCGAAACAAATCTCATTTCGCTCATGCTGCATTTGTTGCTACCTTTGAGCCCAGAGACATTAGACACGCACTATCTGATCATAATTGGGTTAATTCAATGTATGAGGAGTTGGAGAACTTTGAGAGAAATCAGGTTTGGGAATTGGTTGACCCTCCCCCAGGGTGTAAGCCGATTGGGACAAAATGGGTGTGGATGAACAAAGCGGGAGAGAAAGGTGATGTGGTGAGAAACAACTCAAGGATTGTTGCTCAGGGGTTCAATCAGAAGGAGGGGATCGACTACGAGGTGACCTTTGCTCTCGTAGCCCGTTTCGAGACAATTAGGATCCTCCTAGCCTTTTCTGTGGCTAAGGGTTCAAGATGCACCAAATGGATGTGAAGAGTGGCTTCTTGAATGGTGTGTTGGAGAAAGAAGCGTATGTGAGGAAACCACCAGGGTTTGAAAATGAGAAGTACCCCCACCGGGTGTACATGTTGAGGAAGGCGTTGTATGGGTTGAAGCAGGCGCCAAGAGTTTGGTATGGTAGGTTGAGAGGGTTCCTGTTTGAGCGAGGGTTTGAGATGGGAAAGGTCGATCAGACCTTGTTTTTACTCAGGCAGGGCAGAGATATCCTGATTGTGCCGGTGTACATGTATGATATTATCTTTGGTGGCTCGTCTAACTCTTTTGTTGCAAAGTTGAGGACCATGTGTGGTTCGAGGACCGGAGGATGGTCGCTTCCTTGTGTGATGAGTGATTGACAACGTTGTGTGGACTGATTCTTGGCTAAGTATTGCAGGTGCAGGTTGCGGCTTGACTGGTGTTGGTGCAGGTGAAGAACAAGAGCGAAAGGTCGTCGCCGGTGAGGCCTCAAGGTGTGGAGAAGACAAGTAGGCTTCGCACGAGGGACCCGGTGGCCAGCGGGGTCAAGTGCGGGCCGCATGGTGGCATGGACAACAAGATGAAGTCATGGACAGTTTCTTGGTTGAGCCTCAAAAACCAAGGTCGAGCCGGGACTACTTGGGAGCCGAGTCACGAGTGGCAATTGGCAGAGGCTACACCGAGTTCGTGGGTTTCCAGTGGTTCACTGGAAAACCACTGGGTTCCTTGGTTGATCCACAAAGCCAAGACCGAAGAACCGCAGACACTGCTGCAGCAGTGCCAGACCGGTGGGTACCGGTCTGACCGGTGAGGAGCACCAGTCTGACCGGTGTGCGACGATGCAGTCCGAAATCTTCGAAGCGGAGGACACGCGTCGGGATCGCAAGGCTTTCGTCGAGGTTAAGCAGGTTGCGGTCGTCGGGCATCCGTCCGATGGAGAAAACTTGAAGGCTTCCAAAACCGCCCTTGAGTGGCTTGTATCCCTAGCTGTTAAGTAAGGGTATTTTAGACTTTCGGTTGCCTCCATATAACCCATGAGGTGAGAGGGTGGCAGCCAATCTCTTGAGACCCTAGTTCATTTGCTTTCCTTTTTCCCTTCCTAGTTTCTTAGGATTTCCATAGGACAAGCTTGAGAGCTTCATGGTGAGATCTTGTGAGAGGGTTGGATGATCGGGTGGCAAGCTAGACCTTGTATGAACCTTCTAGGTATGTATTGATGATTCAGCGTGGTTCCTCAAGGCCTTGTTGTGTTGTTCTCGGTTGTTCTTGGTGGTGATTTTCGGAGCCATCTCTTGGTGTTTTTCTGGGGGTGTTTTCGGGACCTTGCTCTTGGGGATTTGGTAGGGGAAATTTGTGCGAACCCTTCGTGGTTCTTTGGCCTGTGATTCCCCTCCCAAATCCGTGAGTGAAGGGGCTCGATTTTGGGGTTTTCGGTGTTCTAGGGTTAGAGGAGTTCTTGGCGGGATTTCTTCGATTCCTCTTGATTTGGCAAGTTTTGGTGGACATAATCATGGCTATGGACTCCTTAGGAGGTGTTCCTATTATCCCCAAAGTCTTGTCCAAGTTCGTGAAGCGATTCGGGAGATTGAAGTTTGGATTTGGGGGAGTTGACCCGTGGATGCAGTTCATCCCGAGCTGCCCAGGCTACACTGGTCTGACTGGTGCTCTTGACTGGTCAGACAGGTGCGAGTCACTTGTGAGATTTGCCTCGGGTGAACTGCTTGACTCGTGTGTCTTTGGGTCTTGGTGCTGCTGGTCAGTTCTTGGTCTGTTTGGGGTTGTTTTGGTAGGTCTTATGTAGGGTTTTCCTTCCGTGCAGGTTGTGTTTTGGGGGTGGTTTTGTTCCAGGGCCTAGAGAAGTCACTGAGGCTCTCTGGAACGTTTGTTGTGCGTCTGATGTAGCCACCGGCCTGACCGGCTCTGTCCACTGGTCTGACCGGTGTCGTCAGTTTGACCGGCGTAGCCCATCGTCTGACCGGTGCAGCAGAGGCAGCAAGCCATGCAAGTTTCCTCTGTGCGTGTTGGTGTGTTTTGGCTCGGTAGTTTGTGTGTTGATTCCTAGGTCCAGTGGCACTCCAGTGGCTACGTGGGCATGGCCAACTTGAGTAGTGAGCCGGAGACGTGTGTTGGAAGCAGTGTTCGTCTTGTTGGAGTTTCCATCTCCTTCGAGAAGAATTTTTATCGTCTCCCATTCACTCCCCCCTCTCTGGTTCAACGTTTCGGTCCTTCAAGTGGTATCAGAGCCGGTTCGGGTCTTTATTGACTCTAACCAGTCTAAGATCCCTGGATGGCATACCAGGAACGGGGTTCGGGTCCTCCACGCTTCGATGGCAAGAACTACCAGATGTGGAGTAAGCGGATGGCTGCGTTTCTCTGCGGAAAGGGTCAGATCCTTTGGGACGTCACGGTGGACACAGGCTATGTCCAGCCGATGAACTTCCTTGCTCCAAGATCGAGGGACATGTTCGACGCCAACAATAAGGCCGTCAACTACTTGTTACGTGCTTTGTGTCAGCCTGAGTTCGATCGGGTGCACACCGAGCACTTGGCTTGTAGAATCTGGTTGGTGTTGAAGGAGGCTCATGTTGGGAATGCCCAGGTTCAGGCTCGGATGTATGCGACCAACCGAAGAGAGTATGAGAACTTCACTCATCTCCCCGGTTAGTCCATCGATGCCCTATTTCGGAGGTTCACGGTGGGGCGGAAAGTTCGAGGCCATTGTTGAATCGGAGAAGTATGACACTCTGACGGTGAACGAGCTGTTCTCCAAGCTCAAGTCGGCTGTGGTGGATAGGGGCATGACAGCCATGCTCGAGGGCCCAACTGACTCTCATAGTCTCGCCCTCGTCTGTGGCTCGAAATGAAAGGCTAACACTAACCCATCCACCAAGATGTTCTCTTTGTCCTCTTTGATGTCTATGCCAGATGAGGAGTTCGACGTGCTTGGAGAGGACGAGCTGGCGCTCCTGACGAGGTGGTTCGAGAGGCTGCACGAGAACCGAGTAAACATGAGGAGGAACATGAGGACATGCTTCAAGTGCGGCAAGGCTGGACACTATTTCGCCGAGTGTCTGAAGGTGAACAAGTTCAAGGACAAGCACAAGTTCAAGGACAAGAGGAAGGAGTCCAGGATGAAGGATCATGGATATGGGAAGAAGACACGGTCTCGAGAGAAGATGAAGAGATCGAGCGACATCGAGTTTGATTCCAAGGACACGTCTTCAAGCTCGAGTGATGAAGACGAAGAGGATGACAGGAAGAAGAATAAGTTCATTGGCAAGTATCTCAACGACCTCTGTGTGACGGGCCTAAGCCTCAAGGACGATTTCCGCGGCATGGCTCGCAGCTCTAGCAGCAAGAGAAGCAGAAGGACGCCTCAGACTTGGATTCCGAGGATGAGGTATGTGATGAGCTCTCTTCTTTGCGCAAGGAGAATGAGGAGTTGGTTGACTTGCTTGATAATCGCGATCACATGCTTAGAGAGGCTAAGAAGCTTAGAAAGGAGCTTAGATCTTTGCTCGAGGATGCTGGGACTAGAGTGGCTGAGCTAGAAACACAGGTTCTTGATAACAAGCTTGAAATTGATTCTCTTAAGGCTAGCCCTGTTGTTTCTGATGAGATTGATCGTGTTGATTGCTCTGCTTCCATAGCTGACTTGACTGATCTTAGGGAAAAGTATGCCTTCTAGTGTGAGGAACTAGATGTGCGAAGGGTTGAGTTGACTGAGCTACAATCTAGACCCACTTTGCTTGGTGCTTGTACTTCTTGCCCTAGTTTGCATGAGAAAATTGTTGAGCTCCGATCTTGCATTGTTTCACTTGAGGCTGATTTGAAAGTGCCTATTCCTACTTCTTGTTCAACCTGTGAATTACATGTTGTAAAGAATTTGGATCTTGCAAAATGTGTTGGACGCTTGCAAGATGAGAATGAGAAGTTGCATGAAGTGCTGAGTTGGTTGTCGAGTCAAGAACCTCAGCTTGGCATGATGATTGCTAGTTGTAAGCGCTTTGATGGTTGGGCTTTGGGATTTGATAAGTTTGGTGAGTGCAGTGGAAAGAGAGAAGGGAAATTTGGTAATGTTTCATTTCCACCACAATCCACACCAAAAGACAAGTTTACATCTAAGCCAAACCAACCGAGAGAAAAATCGAGTGAGAAGGCAAGTGAAGAGCCTAGTGAGAAACCAAGTGAGAAGCCTTGTGAAGAGCCTCACCCCAATCCTAAGCCCAAATCAATCCGTTTCCATTGTGAGTTTTGTGGAAAGGATAGGAACAAGAGAGCGTTTTACTTCAAGAGGAAACGTGAGGAGAGAATGGCGATGGAGTGGGCTAACAAGGACAAGTACCACCCTTCCGATGGTGTACTTGAGCCTCGTGTACAGATGCCCAGGGCCAAGGCGAGTGTGAGGACAGTTCCGGCTTGGGGAGAGCGAAAGGATGTTGGAGGTGCTGCTGGCCAGGCTACACTGGTCAGACTGGTGAGAGGCACCGGTCAGACCGGTGAAGGCCTGGACGGGCAGCAGTTTGGGTTTCGTGCTCGTACTGATACTAAGTTTGGTTCAGGAGGTCATGGTTTTGGTGGTTGGTCTGGAGAGTTTGCCGATGGTAAGTTTGCTAGGCGTTCTCCTCCTCGTGCTCAATACGGGGATGGGAGGGGTCGTAGCTTGGAGTTGGAAAGGAGGGACGGTCCACAGTTTTCTTTTCGTGGTTTTGGTCCTCCTCTAGTTAGTGAGGGGTGGTTCCCTCATAATGGTTACCATGGTGGTGTTGAGTTTGCTGGACATTCTCCACCTCGTGATCAATACGAGTTTGGGAGAGGTCACAGTTTTGAGTCTCAAAAGGGCTACAGACCACGCTTTCCCTTTCGTTGTAGTCGTACCCCTCCAATGGAACAGGAGTGGTCTTCCCATGGTGGTTCTAGGTTTGACAGGATGGATCGCTGTATTGATAGGCATGGTAGGATGAATGTTGCTAACCCTATTTTTGACGAAATGGCTCGACATTGGTTTGCCACTTTTGGAACTAACCCCAGTGTTGATTCGTTTGCTCGCTCTCTCTCTTCATTTTGAGTTGTAGGTGGATGGCCCGGAGAACATTTGGTTGATATCGGGGGTGGTTCCGCTGCCTCATACCCCGGCGGTGACATGGAGGTACATCACTTTCGGGGATGGTGGACAAGGACGAGTGAATTGTGAAGAAATGATCAAGGTAAGTAAATTTGTGACCTTCAAGTGGCCTTGTTTAAGCCACTTGGTTCATTTTGCTCTTTGCCCTATCTCATGTGTGTAAGGTGAGCTTTGTATGCTTTTTGGCCTTAATGCATGAGTTTAGGGGGAGCTTGTGTGTTTTGTGCTCCTTTTCTCTTTTGCCGGTGGTGCCGAGCCCTTTTTGCCTCCCCTCGAGGAGCCGGTGGTTTGCGAGTTTTGTGTGGGAGCTCCTTTGTAGCATATGTATACCTTTCCTTTGTGCATTTCTTGCATTTGGCATGGCATGTGTAACATGATGTATAGGCATCCTTTCTTAGATTGCATGCATTTTGTATCATATGCATTGGTTAGGAAAAGCTTCTCTCATATACATTGTTCACCATGGAATGAGATATATGTCTTTGTGGGCTTGATTGGTAAGCTATGGTTAGTTTGGCTTAACTCTTGATAATCTTGATTTATATCCATGGTTGATGGCTATGTTTTTGAAAATTGTCACATGTATGCTCTCTCATGTGTAAATGCCTTTACATGATCTTGACATGTTTTAGTGGCTTGGTTATGCTTAATTTGTGGTTGGATAGCTAGTTTATTGATCGTATGGAGCCAAAGGCTCATTTCCCATCATGATTGTTTAGCCCTCTTGCTTTGTCTTATGGAGGGGCATAAGTTCGTTTTTGTCGCAAAGACATTTCATGTAACAAATATGAATCTGAAAATGAAATGTAAAATGCTTGGAAAATGTACTCCCATGTCATATGTGCTGATTTTAATTTGCTTTGGATGCTAGACCGTTGCATGATTCCTACCAATGAGAAGTCTCATAAATAGTAGTAGGCACATGGCTCGTTGGCTTTGACATGACATGAGGTGCTTGTGGGTGTTTGTGATGGTCTTATGATTAGAATGGCTGTCCTAGCATGAAGTTTGTGTGGCTTTGCCATTTTGATATGTTTTGATCATGTTTAGGACTTTGCTCATGAGAGGCAAATTTTTCGCAAAATTGCCCAAATCCATCTTAGCTTCGTCAAATGGTTATGAAACTTGGTGATCTTGTAGTTCATGTCAATACGAAGCTATAGAGTATCTAACTTGCTCATTTGGACATGTGTAGCATCCTATGTTGAATTTTGTATATTTCAGAAGCTCTAGGTTGAAAGTTTTGCATTTTTGGCTTGATTCATGCATTGCCAACAAGGGGGGAGAAGTATGAGCTTCAAATGCCTTGTTGAATGCATTTATAAGGTTTTTAGGTGGTGGATGCATTTAGAAGATTTTCAGGTGGTTTCGAGCCATTTCTGGGCTCTGGTGTGCACCGGTCTGACCGGTCGAGGTCACCGGTATGACCGGTCAGAGTGCTGGTCCTGTGCACATGTTGAGCACCGGTCTGACAGGTGGTGGTGACCGGTCTGACCGGTGAGAGCTGAGCTGATGTAGCTTCTCTATTTTCTTCAAGTGGTTTGCATGCTTTCGTCCAGGGGTAGTTGCATTGGTTCAGGGGGAGCTTGCATGTGTGCAGGGGGGCTCTTTGTGGTTTTTCGAGCTTTTGTTTGGTGGCTTGCGCTCTTTGCTTGAGCTTTGTTTTGTCTCAGATGTGTCGAGCGATTGCCCTTGCCTAAGGGGTCCGAGACTTGTCTTCTTCAAGTAATCTTGCTCTTTTCCTTTGTCTGGCTTTCGATCGCTTGTTGGAGTTTCTTTTTGTTTGTTTCTTTTCTTTTTCTTTTCTTTCTTGTTACTTTATGTGGGTGTTGTCAATGCACTCATAAGGGGGAGATTGAGGACCATGTGTGGTTCGAGGACCGGCGGATGGTCGCTTCCTTGTGTTATGAGTGATTGACAACGTTGCGTGGACTGAATCTTGGCTAAGTATTGCAGGTGCAGGTTGCGGCTTCACTGGTGTTGGTGCAGGTGAAGAACAAGCGCTTTAGGTCGTCGCCGGTGAGGCCTCCAGGTGTGGAGAATACAAGTAGGCTTCATTTGAGGGACCTGGTGGCCAGCGGGGTCAAGTGCGGGCCGCACCGTGGCATGAACAGCAAGATGAAGTCATGGACGGTTTCTTGGTTGAGCCTCAAAACCAAGTCGAGCCGGGACTACGTGGGAGCCGAGTCATGAGTGGCGACTGGCGGAGGCTACACCGAGTTTGCGGGGTTTCCAGTGGTTCACCAGAAAACCACTGGGTTCCTTGGTTGATCCACAAAGCCAAGACCGAAGAACCGAAGACGGTGCTGCAGCAGTGCTAGACCGGTCTGACTAGTGGGTACCGGTCTGACCAGTGTGCCACGACGCAGTCCAGAATCTTCGAAGCGGAGGACGCGTCAGGATTGCAAGGCTTGCGTCGAGGCTAAGCAGGTTGCGGTCGCCGGGCATTCGTCCGATGGAGAAAACTTGAAGACTTCCAAAACCGCCCTTGAGGGGCTTGTATCCCTAGTTGTTAAGTAAGGGTATTTTAGACTTTCGGTAACCTCCATATAACCCATGAGGTGAGAGGATGGCAGCCAATCTCTTGAAACCCTAGTTCATTTGCTTTCCCTTCTTATTTTCTTAGGATTTCCATAGGACTAGCTTGAGAGCTTCATGGTGAGATCTTGTGAGAGGGTTGGATGATCAGGCGGCAAGCTAGACCTTGTATGAACCTTCTTGGTATGTATAGATGATTCGGCGTGGTTCCTCAAGGCTTTGTTGTGTTGTTCCCGGTTGTTCTTGGCAGTGATTTTCGGAGCCCTCTCTTGGTGTTTTGTCTTGCGGTGTTTTTGGGACCTTGCTCTTGGGTTTTTGGTGGGGGAAATTTGTGGGAACCCTTCGTGGTTCTTTGGCCTGTGATTCCCCTCCCAAATCAGTGAGTTAAGGGGCTCGATTATGGGGTTTTCGGTGTTCTAGGGTTAGAGGAGTTCTTGGCGGGATTTCTTCGATTCGTCTTGAGTTGGCAAGTTTTGGTCGACATAATCATGGCTATGGACTCCTTATGAGGTGTTCCTATTATCCCCAAAGTCTTGTTCGAGTCCGTGGAGCGATTCGGGAGATCGAAGTTTGGATTTGGGGGAGTTGACCCGTGGGTGTTATTCATCCCGAGCTGCACAGGCTACACCGGTCTAACCGGTGCTCTTCATCGGTCTGATAGGTGCGAGTCACTTGTGGGATTTGCCTTGGGTGAACTGCTTGACTCGTGTGTCTTTGGGTCTTGGTGCTGCTGGTCAGTTCTTGGTCTGTTTGGTGTTGTTTTGTTAGGTCTTGTGTAGGGTTTTCCTTCCGTGCAGGTTGTGTTTTGGGTGTGGTTTTGTTCCAGGGCCTAGACAAGTCACTGAGGCTCTCTGGAACGTTTGTTGTGCGGCTGCTGTAGCCACCGGCCTGACCGGCTCTGTCCACCGGTCTGACTGTTGTCATCGGTCTGACCGGCGCAAGCCATCGATCTGACCGGTGCAGCACAGGTAGCAAGCCGTGCAAGTTTCCGCTGTGCGTGTTGGTGTGTTTTGGCTCGGAAAGTTGTGTGTTGGTTCCTAGGTCCAGTGGCACTCCAGTGGCTACGTGCACTTGGCCAACTTGGTTGGTGAGTCGGAGACGTGTGTTGGAAGCCGTGTTCGTCTTGTTGGAGTTTCCATCTCCTTCGAGTAGAATTTTGATCGGCTCCCATTCACTCCCCCCTCTCTGTTTCGCCGTATCGGTCCTTCAAAGGTTTGCAGATGATATGAGCAGGGAATATGAAATGAGCATGATGGGTGAGTTGCAGTTCTTCCTCGGGCTACAAATCAAGCAATCAAAGGAAGGAACATTTGTACACCAAGCTAAGTAAACCAATGACATTGTGCGAAAGTTCAAGATGGAGGATTCCAAGGCTATGGCGACGCCGATGAGTACGACTACAGCTCCTGATGCGGATGAGGAAGGTGAACACGTGGACCAGAAGGAGTACCGAAGCATGATCGGGTCACTCCTCTACTTGACGTCGACGCGGCCGGACATCCAGTTCTCAGTATGTCTGTGCGCTTGTTTTCAAGTGTCTCCAAGTGTCGTATGGACCTCCCTGGGCCCACTGCCTCAGTGGGTACTAGGACCGACTACTCGGTGGGTCCCTGGGACAACTCGGCTTGTGTCACACGACACCTGATGGCGTGAGGCGCAAGGACTACAGTGGAGAAGTACTCGGATAGGAAGCCATACATGCCTTGTACTATGTAGAGGACTCCTAGACGTACATGACTAGTACTTCCTCCCTAAACCGACCTGTAACCCTGCCTCCCGGACTATATAAGGCGAGGCAGGGACCCTTCTCTCTCATACGTATCATCTTGTAATCACACCCAATCAATCCAAAGCTACGCAGCATACAGGACGTAGGGTATTACGCACCTCACGGCCCGAACCTATCTAAACTGTGTGCCACATGTCTCTTCCTTCGAGTTACCGATCTCGGCACGGCCACATTCATCTACCTCGGGTACTCCCCATGGTGGGTTGACGGTCTAAAACACCGACACCAAGGACTTTGCATCGGCAAGCGGTGAAGCGAATGTTTAGGTACTTGCGTCACACCCCCGACTTCGGCCTTTGGTACTCCGCGTCCTCTTCTTTGGCTCTTCATGGATTTTCAGATGCAGATTTTGCCGGGTGTCGGTTGGATAGGAAGTCGACTTCTGGGACTTGCTAGTTTTTGCGATCTTATTTGGTGTCTTGGTCTTCCCGCAAACAGTCGAGTGTTGCTCAATCCACTACCGAGGCAGAGTACATTGCCGCAGCTAGATGTTGCTCTTAGCTCCTTTGGATCACATACACCATGAGTGACTTTGGTGAGGTGTATACCCATGTCCCACTTCAATGTGATAGCACCAGTGCCATAAGTGTTGCAAAGAACCCAATGCTCCATTCCTAAACCAAGCACATAGAAGTGAGGTATCATTTTCTGAGAGACAATGTTGATAAAGGGAAGATAGCTTTGATCCATGTACCCACACATGACCAACTAGTCGATCTTTTCACCAAACCCCTGGATCAAGCAACTTTCACTCGTTTGCAGGGGGAGATTGGTGTGTGCTTGTTTTCTTGAGTTGGTGCGTGGGAGCTCCTTTGTAGCATATGTATAGCTTTCCTTTGTGCATTTCTTGTATTTGGCATGACATATGTAACATGATGTATATGCATCCTTGTATCTTAGATTGCATGCATTTTGCATCATATGCATTGGTTAGGAAAAGCTTCACATATACATTGTTCACCATGATGTGCTATATATGATCTTGTGAGCTAGTTTGGTATGCTTTGGTTAGTTTGGCTTAACTCTTGATGATCTTGTTTTATAATCCATGGTTGATGGCTATGTTTTTGAAAAATGTCACATACATGCTCTCTCATGTGTAAATGTCTTTATATGATCTTGACATGTTTTAGTGGCTTGGTTATGCTTAATTTGTGTTTGGATAGCTAGTTTATTGATCATATTGGGCCAAAGGCTCATTTGCCATCATGAATGTTTAGCCCTCATGGTTTATCTTGTGGAGGGGCATAAGTTCCTTTTTGTCGCAAAGACATTTCATGTACCAAATATGAATCTGAAAATGAAATGTAAAATGCTTGGAAAATGTGCTCCCATGTCATATGTGCTAAATATAATTTGCTTTGGGTGCTAAACCGTTGCATGATGCCTACTAATGAGAAGTGCGGGGCGCATAGTGGCATGAACATCTAGATGAAGTCATGGACGGTTTCTTGGTTGAGCCTCAAAACAAAGGTCGATCTGGGACTACGTGGGAGCCGAGTCGTGAGTGGCGATTGGTGGAGGCTACACTGAGTTCGCGGGGTTTCCAGTGGTTCTCCAAAAAACCACTGGTTTCCCTGGTTGATCCACAAAGCCAAGACCGAAGAACTGAAGACGGAGATGCAGTAGCTCCAAACCGGTCCGACCGGTGGGTCTGACCGGTGGGTACCGATCTGACTGGTGAGGAGCACTGGTCTGACCGGTGTGCGACGATGCAGTCCGGAGACTTCGAAGCGGAGGACACGCATCGGGATAACAAGGCTTGCATCGAGACTAAGCAGGTTGCGGTCGCCGGTCATCCATCCAATGGAGCAATGACAAAGACTTCTGATTTCGCCCTCGAGGGGCATGTATCCCTAATTAGCTAGTAAGGGTATTTTAGACTTTGGGTTGCCTCCATATAACCCAAGTGGTGAGAGGATAGCAGCCATCTCTTGGAACCCTAGTTAATTTTCTTTCCTTTTCCCTTCCTTTTTTCTTAGGATTTCTATAAGACTAGCTTGAGAGCTTCATGGTGAGATCTTGTGAGAGGGTTGGATGATCAGGCGGCAAGCTAGACCTTGTATGAACCTCCTTGGTATCTATAGATGATTCGCGTGGTTCCTCAAGGCTTGGATGTGTTGTTCCCGCTCGTTCTTTGTGGTGATTTTTGGAGCCCTCTCTTGGTGGTTTTCTCAGTGTGTTTTCGGGACCTTGCTCTTAGGGATTTGATGAGGGAAATTCGTGTTAACCCTTCATGGTTCTTTTGCCTTTGATTCCCCTCCCAAATTCGTGAGTTAAGGGGCTCAATTTTGGGATTTTCGATGCTAGGGTTAGAGGAGTTCTTGGCGGGATTTCTTCGATTCCTCTTGATTTGGCGAGTCTGTTGGGAAATAACATGGCTATGGACTCCCCATGAGGTGTTCCTACTATCCCAAAACTCTTGCACAAGTTCGTGGAGCGATTAAGGAGATCGAGTTTTGGATTTAGGGGAGTTGTCCCGTGGTTGTTGTTCATCCCAAGCTGCACAGGCTTGACAGTCTGATCGGTGTTTGTGACCGGTCTGACTAGTGTATGCCATTTGTGGGATTTTCCTCGGGTGAACTGGTTGACTACTGTGTTTTTGCGTCGTGGTGTTGCTGGCCTGTTATTGATCTGTTTGAAGGTGTTTTGCTTCGGTTTGTGAAGGGTTCTTCTTCCTTGCAGGTTGTGTTTTGGGGGTTGTTTTGGTTCCAGGGCCTAGAGAAGTCACGGAGGCTCTCTGGAACATTTGTTGTGCGGCTGCTGCAGCCACCGGCCTGACCGGCTCTGTCCACCGGTCTGACCGGTGTCACAGGCCTGACCAGCGCAGGCCATCGGTCCGACCGGTGCAGCACAGGCAGCAAGCCTTGCAAGTTTCCACTATGTGTGTTGGTGAGTTTTGGCTCGAAAGGTTGTTTGTTGGTTCCTAGGTCCAGTAGCACTCAACTGGCTGCATGGGCTTGGCCAACTTGGGTAGTAAGTCGGAGACGTGTGTTGGAAGCCGGGTTCGTCTTGTTGGAGTCTCCATCTCCTTCGAGAAGAATTTTTATCGGCTCCCATTCACTACCCCCTTTCTAGTTCGCCGTATGGGTCCTTCATGTTGGAACCGTAAGATCTTTATAAATGGATTGCTCATGTGGTAAGAGCATGGGATTTGGGCTCCGGTCCAGTGGCATTCGTGGGCTAAGCTTTTGAACGTACTAAGCACTTGTCAGGAATGGGATCGGTAAGCCTAGTACCTTAATGAGACGAAGCGGGAACTCTCCCTTACTACTCTTGAGTATTCACCTACCCGGCTAGCTACCGGGAACGGGGTCCATGTGTGAGACTGGGTTAGCCTTGTACCCAGGACTGTAAGCATTGGTTCCAACCTGAGAATTTTTGGGAACTGCCTGGATGGTTGTCCTCGCGGGGGCACCCTACCGTGTGCTTAGGTTTACCTTGCAAGGTTTAAATCAATCGATTGTCGGCCTCTCACCGTTATCCGAGACTGCTTAATCAACTGGCCACGATATCCCATAATGATTGAACTGGGTTAATATTGTTGTATGAATTAATTGCTTGCCCAATTCTCGCTTAAATTAGTTGCCACACTTAGAAATGGTAATCAACTAGAACTTGTGCTAAAATATTGAAAGTAAGGACCTACTCTTTGTTGCATTTCAGGAAAAGAAACTCCATCGGCAACAAAGCCTCTAATGTCTAGAGTATGGTGATGTAGTTATCACCCGACGATTAGGTCATGTTGAGTATTAGTATACTCAGCCTTGCTTTAAAACTGTTGTGCAGCTGTTGTTGACAAGGTGGATGACGACGAGTGATGACATCACGGAATGGCCTCCTGTGATGTTTACCGTTGTTCTAGTTTATTTTATTTTCGCTATTTTCGAACTCTGAACCTTTATTTATTGTCTTCAACAAGGGTTTGTAATAATTTTACCCTCAGGGGTAATTTGGACTTAATTTGATGCTGTACTCTGGACTCGCCTTCGCGTGAGTTTTAATGCATATGTCGATCCTCTGTAATGGTTTCCAAGTGATTTACCAGGCGTGAACCCGACAACTAAAGACCGGATGATACTTTATTATTGCTTAATGACCAAAGTTGATTGGTTTTAGGCAATAGTATGATATTTTCCAGGGCAGGTTGCCACAGATGGTATCAGAGCGATTATATGCACCAAAGTTTCAATTAATAACCTTAATCACTGGTTTTTGAATAAAAATTGCCAAGATTGTTTGGATTTACAAAATACGTTGGTCCGTTAAGGATAATTCAGACCGAGAGGGCCTAGAGGAAATTTTGGGTTCTTTCAGGTGGCTTATTAACCTATGGTTTATTTTGCTAACTTCCATCACCTTACTCTATGTCAGACTTACTTTCTCGCAAAACCAAACTAGATGAGCCACGTTTGTTATACGTGTGTTGTGCCACATCACGGGAATTGTGAGGGTTGATGGAGTGATCTATTCCACGGATCCCATCTTCGCGTCTGGTCATGAGTTGTGTTGTCACCACGTGTTTTATACGTGTGCATTTCGCATGTCGAATATGCGAGGCATGGATACACTCCATTCCAACGGAGCATGTCCGAGGTTGGACGCTGTCCATTCAGTGGCTTAATGCATGGATGTCGTTTCTATAGTGAACGGTAATGTATGTGGACGCTTCCGTGACGTGCTGGCACAGATGGTTCTTCATCTGCAGGTACACTAACCTCGTCTCGTAAGTTGTTACGTGAGCATCGAATAGTTCTCGACTAGTTATTATAGGGAGAAAAGTGTATATGTCTTGCCACCGGCGCTTACTTCGAGTTTTGGCTTGATTGCCTTGTGAGTACGAATAGGACGTCTTGCATCATGCTAAAAGTCTTGAAAGCTTAAACTGAACCCGTACTTGCTTATGTTCTCTCTAAGGTGAAATATTGCTAGTATGTTTTGTCCTGCCTAGCCTTTCAAGTGTAGTTGTGTTGCTGTCCAAAAATATGTTCCGGCTTTTGGGTGTAGATCTTGCACCCTGTCCAAGAATCTTTTGCCTAGATGATCTCTACCGAAGTTGTTCCATATCTAATTTAGTTTCTGCTCACAAAAATCCGTGGTCATAGCTTGGGTCTACCTCAAGCTGTGCTCAGATTAGTGAACCCGACATCTTGCTTAGTTAAGCACCTTCCTAATCTTCTAACTCAATCTTGCATACCCAGACTTGTGTCTCTAACCTTTTTGAGTTGCTACACAAATTGAGAAATTTTGGGGTCTGCTTTTTAAGTTATGATTTTTTGTTAACAACTGCCAGAACGTTATGTCGTTATGTATATCTGCTCGCTCGAGTTCTAATATACGATTGTACCTTGGTACACGCGGTTACCCCATTTCTTAATCACGTACTCTTTTATCATGGATCGAGTTACCCTCATACACTCACGCTCATTTAGTTCTCAGTTTTGTCGTTATGTCCAGATGGACAATCTTGGATCTGCGTCGATTGATGTGGAAGCATGGACTCTCATGAACTACCTCGAGGATGGTGGATTTCCTGCACTTTTGTGGGACACCCTGAGGGACTTTGGGTACACTGTTTGCCTAGAGTACTCGACACGTGAGGTAATGACCACCGGCCAGCTCCTTCGTTGTGAAGTGAAGGTGAAGATTTACATGTGCCCGACCTATCCTGCTTGGGAAGAGTGGGAGTGTAAGGCACAAGGACGGAACCTAGCTGACACTATGCAAAAGGCTGCTCTCGAAGCGCTCACGACTTTTTGTGGGAAGCACCCTAACGAGGTAGCCGATACTACAGCCAGAGTGATTCCTGTACCAGAGCGACACACTGTACCTTGTGTCGAACGCGAAGCCTTCCTTCCAGCTCAATGCAACCCAGTATAGTCCTGATCTTGTCACCTCAATTTGCTTTTCAGAAGCCATGTATGACACCTACTGACAGATGGTGGGAGAAAGTGTTTTCTATAGACACCAAATCTATAGGTACCGAGTTAAAGAAATAGAGAACACTGCTAAAGCATTGAAGGAAGCTCGAGCACTGATAGCTACTCTCAATAAGGAAAGGCGCAAGGATAAGGCAAAGATACGAGAACTGAGTGAAGTTATCCATGAGCAAAACTTCCTGTTGCAGCATAATGACCAGTATATGTTGGAACTAGAGAATCAGTTGGAAGCTATAGCAGCTCCACCTCCGGAACCTGTCATTCTTGGACCAGCAGAAGAAGAAGATGCTGAGGACATCCATGGAGAATCTGGAATAGAGTCTGGACCTGAGTCACCATAGTCCTTCAGCATAGAAGATCCAACCCTAGGAAGTTGGTAGGTTGATAATAAAGTTCTGAGTCATATGAGTGTAGTAGTCGTAAGGAACCCTAGTATGCAGCCGCGTTTGGTTAGTTGTTGTGGTTGGCCGAACTGGGAGTTTCTTTACTGCAGCTAGTCTGCATTGTAATCCCAAATGTTGTTTTGGTAAATTCCAGATCTTTCATCAATGTAATTCCTTGATTGAACACCTTTCAGTAGTGATCTTCGTAAGGCATTATCTATGCTGGTTGTGATCAGATCAAAAAGTTTTGTGATGAGTCTCAAACCCATCCAAAAGTTTCTTGCCTATCCTGCTTAATCCGATCTATCGATCCTGAACTGTTCGTTTCGTCTTGCTCACAACTTTTTGAATTAAAATAAATGTCACTTTTTGAGTCTGCATCACATAGCATAAGCATTTGGGAACCTTGGGTGTACTAATGTGCATTCGCATGGAAACTTCCATTTTCATACCTTATATCTCTTGTTTGGTGATGTTGTTGTCCCATAACCAATGGTGCCGCTACGGAACCTAGGGCATCGTGTGCGCTGCAACCAGATGATGGCCACTAGGAACGCGCTAGGTATCTTGGTTATGAGAATGTGACTTTCCAAGCACACTCTTTCTATGCCCATGATTGCCCTCGCGGTCACTAACTCACCATGTGGGTAACCGAGTCATACTAACGTGCATCATGAGCACCATACCGCATGAGCATGTCATCGTGTCTTCACAAGCTTGTGCATTACACCAACTTTTCAAATTAATGTATCGCAATGTAATGAGTCATCAATACTCAAATTCACAAGTTAATTAGAGGGTGAGCAAGATTGATCTGAAGTTCCCACATTAAATTATCTTTTGTACAAGGAAAGTACAGAAACGTTTTACTAGCCTTCCTTTTCTTCATAAAAGTCTGTTTTGACGATCACTGTTCGACTGGTCTCTTGTCGCCAATCTCGACATTTTCGTAGCATGGACTCCTTTCCAAATCAGATAAGTTGTAGAAGTAGAAGTAGAGTTTTCTTGAGCAATCAAGGTTCTCGAAAAGTCAATGTTGGAAAGTCATCCATCACTTATTCGTCCATGATCCGTGATAACACCCTCCAAATCCTCGAAATCGAGGAAAGAAGCAAACCCATGATCGATGGAAGCTCTTGCTAAGATTCTCTTGGTTGCAATCACAAGGTTAGAATGTTGATACCTTGAGCTCTTCTTGTTCTTCCCCCCATCACGGTTGGACCCCATCCTTTTCAGTGCCACGACCGTACGATGCCGTGACGTCGCTCTGCTATCTTTTCCGCAGCCATGCTCATGTTGTTGAGACCTCACGGGCTGACCATTGTCGAGCTCCGTGTTGCCACCACCAGATACATCGGCTGGTTTAGATGACCGTTGCAACCCCACTGCGGCCATAAAAGGGAAGCCCTTTACCCAGAACCACCGATACCAAAGCCTCATATCCATCCGAGCTCGACATCACCACCCCTCTTGTTCTTTCCCCAGCTAGTCTTGGTCACCCTGCCACTAGCTCATCTCTCCCATCTGTTCCGTTCCTCGCCGAGCAAGCTGTTCCTCTGTCTTCGTGGATGACGTCGAGAAGAAGCTCGGAAGTAGACCGGAGGAAGGACTCGAGCCACGCTGACACCCATGACTCAGTCCTTGGAAGAGTTCGAGTCGCTTCGCTGGACGCTGATAGGGATGTATATCTGCACCGCAAGCGGAATTTGTCTGCTATTAGCGGTTCATGTGCACATCCATTGGCCGCTCCCTCATGAATGGTGATGAGGCAGTAAGGAATGCACCTTGTACCTTTTGTTCCATCTGAATCCCCGATATTGGGAAGTGTAAGAGAAGAAGTCTTCCTCCCTTTGTAACCCTTGTCATGATGGAAGGAATCACTCTAGTCTTGTTATCAAACCTCGGGACAGGATTCTTCTTAGGGGGTGTAGGCTGTGACGCCCCAGGTTTTTAATTAGCATCATTAACGCTAATGGCCAACTTAGCTGAGTCAAACCGGCTGACACTAGTCAAACCTAGGTCAACCTGGGTCATTACTTCGAAAACCGGGCCGACAACCCCTATTGACCCCCTTGACCAAGTCAACACAACCTTTTGGTCAACCCTTGGTCAACGACACGGTCAAACCCAGCTTAAACCCTGACGTTAGTGAATGTCTTCCGGAACTTCTGCCGCGTTCTCCAAATTTCACCTAAACAGTTCAAAATATACCAATATGAAAGTTGTCCAGTTTTTCGAGGAACACAACTTTCATGTAGATTTGCAAATTTTGAGGGGAAAAAGGTGAAAAACTTGGTCAACTGCTAGCAGCTCCAATTCACTAAAACTGAGTGACATTCAAAGTTTGGCTGCGATTTATGCAAAATCTGTTGAGAAAAACACTATAAAGACTTTCTAACAATTGTAGAGGGTAGTGAGATCTACAACTTTCCAATTGACCACTCTGTGCACTTTAGTTGCAAAATCTTGAGTTATACTCACTCAAACGGGGCTACCACGAGTTCTTTCGGCGTGCCACAATGCCGGCCGCGCTCTCGCGCCCTAGAGCACTCCCGCGTGCACCACACCTCACCGTGCGCCGTCGTACGCGCGCGACGAGGCGGGCCCGCAACCGGCGGTCCATGCGCCGTGTCGCGCCCTCACCCGCCTGTCGGCCGTCCGCCGTGTTACCCGCCAGGCCGCTCGCTGCCTCTCCCGGTCATGCACGCCTGCCGAGGTCCCACCGTACGCACTCCAAGGTAGCACGGGCCCACACCTCGCAACACTCCCTTACCATCAAAGCTATGCGTCCCTCACTTGCCTTACAAGGGGCCGCCGCTTCTTACTCGGGGCGCGCCGCTGTGGTCCCCTGGCCGCCGTCGTTGAGCTCCGCCCCAAGCCCCAATCCTCTATCTTCCGAGCTCACGGCCCCCTCCCTACTACCACGCAAAAGCCCCTCAGCGTCCCAGCACGCAGCCGGCACCGCTCCACTTGCCAGAGGAGTCGCTCCAGCGGCGGCCGCCACTTGCTGTCGCCGTCCACCCCCGCCGGCAGCCCCTCTCCCCTAACCGAGTACACAAATCGAACCCTGGTGAGCCCCACACCCTCTCCCTCCACTTCCCCGGCCAAGGGCGCCGCCGGAGCCGCCAAATTCCGGTGAGCTGCACCGCCCTCCATGGCCAAGGACCCAATTGTGTCTCCCTCTTTCTTTCTAGAGTGTTTTACGCGAACGAGGGGCATGGTTGTGTGCTCCAGAATATTCCAGGGGCCTCGCTGAAAATTCGAATCCCAAATAGTAAAGTCATGTTTCTGAATCTTGGAAAACACATAGAAAATCGTAGAAAATTCAGGAAAATGCAAAATCAATTTTGTTGGACTCGTGGTGAAATGTACTACAACCATTGTAAAACTTGTCTAGGTTGTTTCCTGATAAGTTTTGCATGAAAAATGGAAATGTGAAAACCTAGATCTAAGATATCTCAAAATCTGTACGTCCTTTGTAGCTAATTTTTGGATATGTTGTGTGTTATGTCATGACTATCTCCGGTTCCAAAAATTGCACAAAGTTATGATGTAAATATTTTTATATGAATTGTTTTCTATTTTTGCAGAATCTGCATAGATGATTTTTGTAGCTACAAATATTTAGATTTTTGTCACCAACTTCTGCATGTTGTCTTTTGATGCCAAAATACATCTATGGTAAATTAATAACAATTTTATAATTAAAGAAATATTTATTCTTGAAATATGCTTGGTTTTTTTAGTAATCGCATAAGTCATGATCCATAATAGTTCTAAGTGTATATGCTGCATTCCTAGGTTAGTTTTGGACTATAGTGTGGCGAACAAAGCCACATATGCCATTAGTTCGAGTTTGATTTTGGTGATTCATGACAATATGATCATTGGGACTAATAATATTGTTTTAGCATGTCTTTGTAGACACTTCTAGGTCCCAAGGATGCAAGAAAACCACATGCCAAAATGAGAAAATCAAGGGTCAAAACCGAGCAAGAAAGGAAAAGAAAAGACACCGTCGGATGAACCGACGGTATCAATATAGCAAGCGTCGGTGCAATCGTTGGACGAGTTGGTGCACAGGGTGAAATCCTAGGCACCATCAGATGAACCGACGATCCTTTTCCTACTAACATCGGACGAGTTGTAGAGGAAGAGCAGCGAAGACAGTAGCACCAGATGATCCGACGGTCTGAGTGAGGACACCATCGGTCTATCCGATTCTTAGTTTGAATCAAGACAGAGATGCGCCAAGACGAAGCCTTCAGCACCGGATGATCTGACATCTTGGTCAAGGGGTAGCGTCGGTCTATCCGACAATCGCGTGGAAGCTAACAGAGACGACTTGGCCGCGGGGTCTTTAGCACCGGATGAACCTTGTGAGGTGATTCTTGAGTGAATCAAGTTGTACAAGGTTCGCCGGAAGCCTTGGGGCCTAAGTGGCTCACCGGCAATCGTCATCGACCCTCCGGCTTGGTGTGGAGTGGCGAGGACACTTTGTGCGGGAGACGTGGAGACCACCTTCCTTGGTGGAGAAGCTCCATAGTGGAGGCGGCATCAAGGTGACCAAGAGAGCTTGGCAAGTGCCTAAGTGGCTAGCCTTTGTGGCGAGTCAAGTGGTGCTCTTGGGAGAGACTTGGTGACCGGGAAGCAATACTCTTGTGTGAGTGCTTCAACAACGTGGACTAGGGATGGCTTAGTGCCTACCGATACCACGGGATAAATCGCGTGTCAAGAGTTCACTTCCTCTCATCTGCTTTATGTTTCCACATTTATTCTATTGGAAACTTTGCTTGCCTTTTCTTTCCTAGAGTAGTATCATGCTAGGATTGGCTATAGGTTGCAAACCTTGGTTTGAGATGGGAGTTTCACACTAGAACAACCCTAGTTGCACATCTAAATAGTATGTTCTAGTTTATCTTTGTGTAAAATTAGTGAAGCCATAGGTTAAGTTTATAAGTTGCCTAATTCACCCCCTCCCCCTCTTAGGCTAACGAGCATCTCATTCCCTAAATGTGGTATCAGAATCGGGACTCAATTCCTTCACAAGGAAACACCAATTCGATTGGTAAATTGTGAAAACCGGCTCATTGGAACGGTTAGGTTTCACCACCTAGTGAGTTGCTCTTTAGAGGAATGAAAGGGGTGGATACCTTAGGTTTGGCTCCACATTTCGATGGCACGGGCTATCCTCAGTGGAAGGTTCTCGTGGAGGCCTATCTCTAAGCAAGGGACCTTGATGTTTGGAGAGTCACTGATGAGGGCATGAAAAATGGTACTAAGAAGGAAAAGCAATTTTATGTGATTGCTAAGAGTATCATTTTGTCCTCACTAGATGTAGGCATTTTCAATAGAGTTTTTACTTGTGAAAATGCTCATGATCTATGAAAAACAATCAAGGAGCAAAATGAGGGTTCAAAAGAAGTTGCTAATGAACGCAACTGTTGTCTCCTTGAAGAATTCAATTGCTTTAAGCAACTTGCAGATGAAAATGCCGAATCTATGTACTCACGCCTAAATGTGCTTGTCAATGAGATCAATGCTTTAGGTGTGAAGGATATGACGGACTTGAACATCAACCGCAATATCCTTCAAAGTCTCCGGAAGCCCGATTATGACTTGGTGAAAGCTATCATCTATGAGAAGAAGCTCGAAGAATTGAAGCCATCTCATACATTGAACAAGACCATGGCACATGAGCTTCAACTCATGCCCAATTTAAAGAAGGCACCCCAAGAAAAACCTCAAGAACCATCCTCTCCAACTACAAGCCATGCTCTCTCAAGCCAACAAGAGAAGATGTTGAGTAGGATGGCTACTCATGGAAGCTCAAGCGAGGATGATGGTGATGATGGTGACAATGAAGATTCCTCAAGTGATGAAGAGGTTGAATCCATGGTGGCCGAGTACGTGAAGAAGATCTCCAAATATGTGAAGAAAGTCAACATGTACGGCTACAACGTCCACTTGATAGAAGGGTGTCATCATCAACACATCAAGTTCACCTAGATCGAGCACAAGCCCAAGGCGAAGGTGGTCAAGGAGAGGAGACCAAGGCAAGAAGCAACTATCGCTGTCCGTGAGTGGACAAGTGGTGGAGAATCAAGTTCTTCTAGCTCAAGTGATGAATCAAGAAAGAACTTCACCACCCGCTTCATGCAAGGTCCTTCATCATCACTACACATATGCCTTATGGCCAAAGGTATGGAGAGCAATGTAAGTGATGACGAATCTGACACCACCTCTCTCGATGATCTAGTTGAGCTAGTCCATGAGCAAAAAGGAATGCTTAAGAAACAAGCTAATGAAATTAAAGAACACAATGATCTTAGTGCAACCCTTGCTACAAATTATGAACATTTGTTGTGCAAATTTAAATTGCTTAGCAAGGAGTGTGATGAGCTAAAATCTAAGCTTCAGAGCAATGAGACTAAAACAAGTAATTCCTTTGAGCTTAATGAATCATCTATCCCTTGTGCAATTCCTATCTCCAAGGTAAATGCTTCAACTTCTTGCATTTATTTAATTGATGATTCTTGCTCACCATATTGCAATGAGAATGTTGTTGTAGAAACATGTGATTCCCTCATAGGCAAGAAGAATGAAGAGATTAAGCAAGAAGTGAAATGGCTCTGAGAGAGGTTGGCTAACTTGATGGGCAAGGGCGAGAACGATGAGGAACAAGTGGACATCTCTCAAGACATGAAGAGTAAAGTCCAACCTTCTCAAGATAACTGTGAGCCCATGGTGAAGAAACTTGAGAAGGGTGCAACCGTGACTTGCTACAAGTGTCATGGAGAAGGGCATAAGTTCTACAAATGCCCTCAATTTGTCAAGAAGATGGACAAGGGCGCAAAGAAGAAGTTGTACCCCACCATCATGAGCTCCCTCATCTACACCAAGCCCAACCGCAAGAAAAAGACCAAGAGCAACACCTACATCATCAAGAAGAAGGCAAATGGCAAGGTGGTTGCACACAAGGTTGGAAAGATGAAGGAGGAGCGGGGTTGGAACCAATCCATTTGGGTGTCCAAGGAAGTCATCATCAACATGAAGGTTCCTAAAATGGTTTGGGTTCCTAAGGCCACTTGAAGGCCATGAGCATGGGGACTTGGGAGGCTTGGCACAAAGAAGTTGTGGAAATTCATGCCTACAAGCCAAGTATGCAAGTTGGACATGTGTTGCCCAAGTTCCCCGGTTGAGGTAATGGAAACTTGAACCTATCTCATGTATCATTGTAGCTCCATTGCCTTGTTTAGGTTGCATTTGTTGCAATGTTTATGTACGGTAGGTTGCTTGTGTCATGTGCTAACCCATGAGCAACCTACATGGATTTATTAGTGTGTAGAAAAGCTACACTTGTTCTTTCATGGTGCATGTTTACATATATATCTCTTTGCATCATGAGCAAGCTATAGGGTTAGCTTCCCTTTTGTTGTCATAAACAATGTGGATATATTTGGTTGGTGATTCAAACACTAAATGCACACATTTAGGGGGAGCTCATCCTATGGTTTGGTTATGGGACTAACATTGTTTCAAGCCTATCTTATGTAGTCCCTTTGCGATGCGTTCGGTGCGATACTTCATTCTAAGAGAATGCTATTTCACTCTCAATGTGATCTAACATCTCTAAAAGAGTGAATATAGCAATACGAGCTTAATGCTATTGAGTCATGTTCTTGCGAGCTTGTGTCTCTATATAAGTTCAAAGGAAATGTACTCATACATTCCTAATCCTTGTGGTACCCCAAGTGTCTTCTATGCAAGCTTCTTTCAAGTGGTGTCACCTAGTGATATCATTTCCAAGTGGCGCATCACAATGTGGTGCCAACAAGGTAAAGAGGATCATCCCCGAGAGGTATGCAATAATCAAAAGACTACAAGTGATATCTACAAATGGTAATGTAACAAGAACTCATTTGACTTATCTCTTGTCCTTTAAGCTACCTCCTTGCATGATATGCTCTAAGCTTCCATTGTCTTACAAGTTTGTAGTTGTGCACTTGATTTTCACACCATCTTTTTGTGCACACACTTAGGAGGAGCTTAGTTTGTATCATGCTAGTCTCATTAGCTTGTGATCCACCTTAGTTATTCACACATGTGATATCTTCATTGATATCATACACATGGATCATGGTTCATGCGGCTTTCTCCCTTGTATTTAACATTTCTCTTTGAGCTATGTTTGCTAAAACTTGGTATTTTCCTTGGAGCCCTTTTGTTTTGGACTTTTTGGAGATTTTATTCCAAAGGGGGAGAATGTGAGACCAAAGCAAGCTATATTCCAAGGATATGAGACCAAAGGGAGAGAATGTGAACATAGGAAGAGAAGATCAAAAAAAGGGGAAGTTTGATCTAGGGGGAGTTTGGATGATGGTAAGCATCCAAGCAAGTGTAAGTAGTTCTAATGCTGTCAATTTTTTCAAATTTATGCTTGCTTTGGTTGTGTTGTCATAAATCACCAACAGGGGGGAGATTGTAGCGAACATGGCCTCATATGCCATTAGTTCTAGTTTGATTTTGGTGATTCATGACAACATGATCATTGGGACTAACCATATTGTTTTAGCATGTCTTTGTAGACACTTCTAGGTCCCAAGGATGCAAGAAAACCACGTGCCAAAATGACAAAATCAAGGGTCAAAACCGAGCAAGAAAGGAAAGGAAAAGACACCGTCGGATGAACCGACGGTATAAATATAGAAAGCGTCGGTGCAATCGTTGGACGAGTTGGTGCACAGGGTGAAACCCTAGGCACCGTCGGAAGAACTGACGGTCCATTTCCTAGTAATGTCGGACGAGTTGCCGAGGAAGAGCAGCGAAGACAGTAGCACCGGAATGTCCGACGGTCTGAGTGAGGATACCGTCGGTCTATCTGACGCTTAGTTTGAATTAAGATAGAGACGCGCCAAGACGAAGCCTTCAGCACCGGATGATCTGACGCCTTGGTCAAGGGGTAGTGTCGGTCTATCCGACAGTCGTGTGCAAGCTAACAGAGTCGACTTGGCCGCGGGGTCTTCAGCACCGGATGAACCGACGCACCGTCGGTGTATAGCGTCTGAGCAGTTGTGTCAGAGAATCTCAATGGCTATGTGATGTGGGAGGGGCGCCGGATGAACCGACGCCCTGGAAAATCTAGCATCGGTTCATCCGACGCTACCTTTTTCAGTGGCCGTTAGCCAACGGCTAGTTTGATGCCTTCGGCTATTTATACCCCCTCCACTCACCCGTTTGAGGTTGCTGGATTGTGTGGAAGTGCAGGAGAGTCCAATATAATTAGAAGATCATATCCAATCCATCCAAGTGCTTAATTGCTCATCCTTAGACTTGCATATGCTTTGTGTTTGTGCTTAGTGCTAGGCTTAGCTTAGAGCTGAGTGTTTTCAAGATTGTGCTAACCTTGTGAAGTGATTCTTGAGTGAATCAAGTTGTACAAGGTTCGCCGGAAGCCTTGGGGCCTAAGTGGCTCACCGGCAATCGTCATCGACCCTCCGGCTTGGTGTAGAGCGGTGAGGACACTTTGTGCAGGGGACGTGGAGACCCCCTTCCTTGGTGGAGAAGCTCCTTAGTGGAGGTGACATCAAGGTGACCAAGAGAGCTTGGCAAGTGTTTAAGTGGCTAGCCTTTGTGGCGAGTCAAGTGGTGCTCTTGGGAGAGACTTGGTGACCGGGAAGCAATACTCTTGTGTGAGTGCTTCAACAACATGGACTAGGGGTGGCTTAGTGCCTACCGATACCACGGGATAAATCGCATGTCAAGATTTTGCTTCCTCTTATCCCCTTTACGTTTCTGCATTTATTCTATTGCAATCTTTGCTTGCCATTACTTTTTGAGAGTAGTATCATTCTAGGATTGCCTACAGGTTGCAAACTTTGTTTTGGGATGGGATTTTCACACTAGAACAACCCTAGTTGCACATCTAGACAGTATGTTCTAGTTTATCTTTGTGTAAAATTAGTTTTTAAGTTGCCTAATTCATTCCCTCCCCCTCTTAGGCTAACAAGCATCCGATTCCCTAAACATAGGTCATGTGTGAGAGATTTTGAATCATTTGGATGCTTATTTATTTTTGTATGCATTTACCTTGTTTTACTAGCTAGCTTTTGTAATTTTCAACATAATTAAAATTGTAGCTCTCCTAAGTGTGCATGGGAGTGCAGTGGCGTTGTTTTGATTCATAGTGCTTAGTAACACCCCTCACTGAAATTGTTTTTTATAATTTATTTTGTGAATAAGAGTTGTGGAACCAATTTAAGGTTTAATAGTCAATTAAATGGGAAAAAACACCAAACCACCTTTAATGACCTTGTGTGTGTGTAAATCTTATTAAAAAGCTAAATGTTACCAACCCATTGTTGTTTGTGAGTTAAAATTAAATTATTTCCATATATGTACACAGTCACTGTTAAAAGAATAGTTAATAAAGAGCTGCATATTGTTCCTTTTGGAAGAGTATGTTGAATGTATTCTTATCTAAGTGCATGTGGTCAACCATGCACCCCATGGTTGTCATTTGTTGATTGTAATTAATTAAATTAAAAATCGTCAATTAAATCTTGCATGTGCATCTTCGTGTAGATCCCCTTGACGGTAGGTTTACGTTCGTGCCAGAAGGAGGAGACGAAGGTGATGACGAAGAGCTGCAGCACGTGTTCGTAGCTCAAAGCCTGGACCAAAGTCCAGAAGGGCCCAAGGCCAACCTTGCCAACGAAGGCAAGCCCCGGATCATTAACCCCCTCTTTTAAAATTATGCAATTGTTCTGTGCTATGATTGAGCATTTACATTTCAGGAGTTGAATTGAAACCCTAGATGCATGATCCCTAGGTACCTATGCTCTATCACTAGTATGCTAGGTCGATAGCTGCTATGCTATAGGACTGGTACAAGTCGAGTGTTAATGAGACGGCGCGGGAACTCTCCCCTACTACTCTTGAGTATTCACCTACCCGGCTAGCTACCTGGAAGGGGGTTGCATGTGTGAGACTAGGTGCCTTGTGGGGTATGCCAGTTAGCCTTGTACCTAGGACTGTAAGCATTGGTCCCAACCCGAGGATTTTTGGGAACTGCCTGGATGGTTGTCGTCGCGGGGGCACCCTACCGTGTGCTTAGGTTTACCTTGCAGGGTTTAAATCAATCGATTGTCGGCCTCTCACCATTATCCGAGACTGCTTAATCAACTGGCCAAGATATCCCATAATGATGGAACTGGGTGAATATTGTTGTATGAATTAATTTCATTCCCAATTTTAGCTTAAATTAGTTGGCACACTTAGAAATGGTAATCAACTAGAACTTGTGCTAAAATATTGAAAGTAAGGACCTACTCTTTGTTGCTTTTCAGCAAAAGAAACTCCACCGGCCACAAAGCATCTCATGTCTAGAGTTTGGTGATGTAGTTATCACCCGACAGTTAAGTCTTGTTGAGTATTAGTATACTCAGCCTTGCTTTAAAACTGTTGTGCAGGTCTTGTTGACCAGGTGGATGACGAGAAGTGATGACATCACGGAATGGCCTCCTGTGATGTTTACCATTGCGCTAGTTTATTTTATTTCCGCTATTTTTGAACTCTGAACCTTTATTTATTGTCTTGAACAAGGGTTTATAATAATTTAACCCTCACGGGTAATTTGGACTTAATTTGATGTTGTACTTCGGACTCACCTTCGTGTGAGTTTTAATGCATATGTCAATCCTCTGTAATGGTTTCCAAGTGATTTACCGGGCGTGAACCCGGCAACTAACGATAGGACGATACTTTATTATTGCTTAATGACCAAAGTGGATAGGTTTTACTCGATAGTACGGTATTTTCCTGGGAGGGTTGTCACATTCACCGACACTAGCCTCTTGAAGTTTGATGAGTAGCCTAAAGATACTTTCAAATCATGCAAAAACTGACAAAATTCTTTTCTCTCTGCCTTTGACAAGGTGATTGCAAGAACAAGAAGGTTCGTCCCCATCTCTGTTTCCTTTGCATAGAGCTCCAGCCTAATGCGCATTTCTTTAAGATCCTCCATTGCATTTTTATGATCTTTTCTTTTGGACATCTATTGTAGCAATGTTCCTCAAGTAGATTCACACGCACTTTTCTTGACGTGCATGTTGTCAATTGAATGACGCACATCCAACATGGGCCAATACTCTAGCTCTCATATAATTGATTTCTTGTTCCACATTCCTTCTTCGTCATTCTTCTTCACCATCTCATTTTTTTTCTTTTGCTAAGGGGTTTTTCAGTCAGTTTGGGTAACTCTTCGATAGTTTTGACATCATTGACTTTCAAGTGGACCAGATCACCAATCACATGCAATGGGGCCTCTCGATTCTCCTTTTCCCCATTAAACGGACAATCGAAGGCCAGGTATTGTTGTTTCTCGCCGAGGAAACGACAGTGCCTGTAAATACGTATTTCTTTGAATATCTTAGCCATACTGCGCAAGTATCTTCCAAGTAGTGTGGGCAAGCTGCATCTTTCCTTATACTCTGGCTAGAGAGGTTGCGATGACCCGGGTTGTCATTGATGGTGGTGAACAACATGGCGCGCATTGTGAACTCCTCACGCTTGTACTAATCCCAAACCTCCTTCACACCAGGCTTCCACAATATCTTCATGTCATCAACTAGTGGCCCCAAGTAGATATCAACATAGTCGCTAGGTTGCTTTGGCGCGGAGAACAATATTGTTCGCGTCATATATTTTTGTCTCTTGCATAGCTAGCGTAGAAGGTTGTACAATAATAGCACGACATGCTAGGTGCTATGTGTTGAGCTCTGGTTACCGAATGGGTTCATGCCATCTATGCTCATAGCAAACCGTATGCTCCTTACGTTTGTGTCAAATCACGAAAAGTGGTTATTAATGTTACCTCATTGTGATGCATCTGTGGGGTGCCTAAACTTGCCATCTTTCTTAAGCTCCTTTCGGCCTTTGTCATGCCAACTGAAGAGTTGGGATTCCTTTCGTGTTGCGAACCATCTTCTCAGCCAAGGAATGAAGCAAAAATACCATGCCACTCTCAAAAGAGCCCCTCTATTAGCCTTCTTCTTCTTGCCTAAGATCTCGCCGGGCTCGTTCTTGTCATTAGCATTATTATCATCTCCACCATCCTTTTTCCTCTTGTACTGATCATAGCCACACTTGGGGCACTTGTCAAAGTCTGCATAATCTCCATGGAACAATACACAATTGTTATTGCATGCATGGATTTTTTCAACCTCTATTCCCAAAGTAAAAATTATCTTCTTCGCCTCATAGACAGACTCTACTATTTGGTTTCCTTCATGTAGCATGTCTCTAAGCACAACCAATAGATGTTTGAAACTTTTGTTGCTCCAACCTTGATCTGTCTTAAGCTGCAAAAGTTTTAGATCACCAGAAAAGCGAGAGTACTTCTAGCAATCAGGATAGAGTGGTTTCTTTGAATATTCAATGAACTGCTTCAAACTCGCTAATTCAGAAGGTGTGTACGCTCGTTGAAACTCAACATCCACAACATTTGATCAACAATGTGCACACATTACAACACCTCACCCTAACTCCTTGATCAGTGATATCCTCAGGCCTCATCACATTTGGTGGGAATAATGGTTCATTTTCCTCAAAAACTCCACCATCATCAAGGTCTTCATCATGGTCGGTAGCATGGTGTCACACTTCATCTTCATTTAGACAGCCTGCTTCGAGATCATTAAGGCCTTCCTCACCATGTTTATTCCAACACGTGTAATTTTTTTTGAAACCACGTGTGACCAAATGATGAAAAATGATTTCCTATTGTGCCATTTTCTTCAGGTTGAGACAATCTATACAGGGGCAAAGTATTGCTTGAACACCATGGTTTCTCATATCCGCCTCTGCTTGATTTAGAAAACCATTGACCCCACTTAAGAAATTCGCCTAATCTTCTTTGGGCTATATGTACATCCAAGCCCGAGCAGCAGATGCCATCTGCATTTCATACATCAAATGAGCAGAATTCATCACACAAAAAAACTGATGACATAAGAGGATTAGGACAACTAAAGAATTTCAATAAAGGGAAATTAATGTCCACCTTGATGAGGTCTTTCCACGAGGCGAGCGCGGATGAGGAGGATCGAAGGTGGTCGCGCGGTCGCAGCGACAGCGCGGAGGACACAGAGGCGTCTGGTTCGGATGACACTGTGCTCGACGTCCAGTGGCCCCTTTCACCATGGAGCATGCGGCCGGTCGGGCTGTAGCAGTGCCAGCTTTCTGAGGAGAGAAATTAAGCGTGATCCTCAGAGCGTGCGTAGCTAGCGGTGCCGTACGATAAAGGCAAGCGGGGACATATGAGCAGAGAGATCGAGTGAGTGACCTTCTGAGGAGACAGAGCAAGTGTTTTTATCAGAACGGGAGTGGCCTTCTGCAGAGAGAGAGCCAGTGGTGTCGAAAGGAGAAGACAGAGATGAGCAATAACAATGTGTGTCTCCGATGTGAGAAAAAAGGCGACCTTAGGTGGAAATCAAAGGAGACGAGTCCTAAGACACTAGCGTATCCAACTGGATCGCCAGGAAAGGAGACGCATCATAACATGCATGCGTCTCTAGCACGCAATTATCAGTAACAAACTTTATAGCCCGTTACCAATACAGCAGTGATCAGTAACGGATTTAAATAAACCGTTAACTATAGAGCATTGATCGGTAACGGACTTTACACACCTGTTACTGATAGGTTTAACTTTTGTGGCGGACTCTATTTAACGTCCGTTACAGAGAGCTCATGTGTTTAAAGTGTATTTTGGTACACCAAACAGGTTCATTACACTTTGGTTTGGATTTGATTATGGAACTAACCCGCCACTGGGCACACTAATGATATAACAAGTTCATCCTTGTATGTGCATTTGGAAGTGTTATGTTTTTGCAGGAAAACAATGACACAAGGACGGAGTAACAATAAGTTCAAAGGAGCAATTTAGGAGTCTCGTTCGTGTTTAAGAGCTTGATGAAATCACTCCCAAAGGTGGCAAGGACCGAAGTGTTACAAAGGAACATCCCCGAGGATTGAAGCGTAAAAGACCGGACTTCATGAAGGAGAACCTCCATCTTTGACGCGAGGATGACATCATAAAAATGGTGCAAGTGGAGGGGCGAAGTGAATAAATACAGGAGGACCCTTGGGAGCGAAGGGGCGACCGAATTGGGCCGTAATGGGCCTAGGCCGGTCGGCCTAAGCCGGCTGGCCTGGCCCACTCCGGGGTCGGTCCCCCCCCCACTTTTTCTTGCACATGAAGATACTTGAACCCTAAGTACGTGGAGGCGCTGCCATTCGCCCGAGAGGCTATCCACAAGCTAGAGAGAGAGAACAAGAGGGAGATCGTTCGCGAGGAGGATCGCTCTACTCGAACGAAGCACCCACAAGTGGATGAGAAGGAAGATACCATCGTAAGTGTCACCTTGATCAACGGTTCTATGCCTAGCACCTTGATGGGGTAATCTTCTCATTTGTTCATTAGTTGTAATCAATCTTGAGATGTAATCGCCACTTTGTTTGGTTATCTATCTATCATCTAGTGTTGAAGATGATTTGTTGTTTAAGGTTATCTACCATGCCGTGTAGGGAGTAAGATCTCAATTTTACCTTGGATCCATTCAATACACCGTGTCCATCATAGGTCTAGTCACGAATACCTCCGCGTACTGACAGTACGGGGAGGGAAAGGGCGAAACCGTGGTCACAACCCCCGATAGATTAAATCGGCTTTCATATCTTAAGTGCTTGCATGTTCAAGTATCGTAGACCCTAGGGCAAGGATCTTTTACATGTCTTATTGGTTTAATCATTCTCTCTAGTGTAGCATAGTTTTTCTCTAGATTAACTGTAGATTAGGGTATGGATAAGTTCGTGAGTAGTGCTAGATCAAACGCTTGTGATCCCCTTGCTCCGCGGATTGATAAGAACCTAGGGAATCCCCGTGGTGAAAAAAGTGTAGGTCCGTACGCTTGCGGATCGTAGGTGGATACAAGTTTTATCCGTCAACAAGCCCATTTTTCTGGCGCTGTTGCCGGGGAGCAAGCCAGTTTACATCGTTTGGTTTTGCATCTAGTTTTGTTTTAGATATAGTTTATCGTTTATTTGCTAACATCTAACCCCTATTACCTAGAAAACCACTTTGTTTTGTTTTGTTTTTTTATTTTGTTGTCTAGATGGTGTTCATCATCCACCCCGTGGAAGAACCAGAGAAATCGCTGAGGGATTACGCTAGTCCTCGATGTGAAGACATAAAGGTACAAGAGTCAGATTCGAAGCGACCAAGTATGAATTCAAAGCTAGGATCATCGAGATGGCGGCAGCAACCCTATTTGAAGGGTTGGATACGGAGAACCCATATAGACATATAAGCCATTTCACGACGTTATGCAACACAGTGCGTCAAGGAGTTCCCGATGAATGGTTCAAATGGAATCTATTTCCCTAGTCACTTACCGACGAAGCAAAGGCGTGGTACTCATTTGCATCCTTTGAAGTTGAAGGCAATTGGAACAAGTTGACAAAAAAATTTTGCGAGAAGTTTTTTCCAATAAGCAAAGTTCAACATCTAAGAAGGCAAGTGATCACCTTCGCGCAACGAGTAGAGGAAGGGATAGACCAGGATTGGAATAGATTTAATGTGTTGATTGAACAAGGACCAATAATCGTCTTCTCCGGTGACGTAATCTTTCATACATTTTTCTTTTCCCTAACCCCTAGTTCCATGGAACATGTTCAAATGTGTGCAGGTAGGGATCTCATGGAGAAAACACTCATGGAATCCAACAAAAGATTAGCAAAGCGGCAGCGATGCGAAGCGATTGGGAAACAAGACTTGCGGGAGAGCCGGAACACAATTCAAGTATGAAGACATGTGCTGAAATTTCTAAAGAGGCAACCACGGAAGACAAGAAAGAGGAGCCAATCCCGGAAAAGCTTGAAGAATTGCACATCAAGTCAAGAACTTCCCTGAACGTTGACTTCACCGAATCAAATGAAACAAACAAGAGGAGTATGTCAAGCGTAAAGCCATTAAGGGAGTTCGAACATATGAATTGGGTTCCAATCGATTGTGGAGAGGTATTCGATAAGAGAAGACCGTTCCCTAACTAAAAGGGGATGGGAAGAGCATTGGAAGCTGATTTTCCATTGGAAAAGTGAGTGGAAGATTCATACGACCTTGAAACAACCGGTGAGATCTCTCAAAAGCTCTTCGGTGATGATGAAGTGGATCCGGAACATATAGCCGAGGTGAAAATAATCATGGGGATCATGCCCGAAACATCATTATATGCTCGCCTCGCCGAAGTTTACGCAATAGGATCCAACCAAGAGGAGAAGATGACACCACACATGAGTGCGAGATCAATGGAGTTCAATGCAAAGCTTTATGTGACACCGGAGCCAAAGTAAGTGTCCTATCTTCTAAAATTTATGATAAAGTTGAAGACCACAACCTAGACTTAGCTCCAACTTCAACAAAGTCAATTATGGGTGATGGTAGAACTATTAGACCTCTAGGTATTGCTTGCAATATTAATGTAATCATCTCTGGAAAATGCATACCAACCGATTTCTTTGTTATAGATGCTTACCATAGTAATCAGGATCACATAATCCTAGGTAAGCCCTTTCTTAAGTTGGTTGATGCCGTGTTGGATCACGGAAAAGGCAAAGTAACAATAAATCTTAATGGAAAGAAGTGCACATATAATTTTCTTCACGTTTCTAAACACCCTTCACCTTTTCCTCCCGAAGACTAAGAAGTAGAGGAGGTAGGTAGTCTTTGTTTTGTTAAAACCCATAGAGACCCACTACAAAGAGCGATGGAGAATCAATATAATGATCAACAAGACTAGGAACTAGAGGAAGCAACAAAGGGGTTAGAACCACAAGATGGAAGCGTGGATGAAGAAAAATTCTAAGACATAGGAGACATTAAACCCGAAGAGCCACAAGTGCCTAAGGTGGATCTCAAACCTTTGCCCAAGGGATTAAAGTACGATTTTTTGGGCCTAGACAAGACTTATCTAGTCATCATGCGCGACGAATTAAGTCCCGAAGAAAATGAGAAGTTGCTGAATTTATTGAAAAAGCATAGGAAGGTAATGGGATATTCAATTAATGATCTCAAAGGACTTAGCACATCCTTTTTCACTCATTGTATACCTATGGAAGACCAATGTAAGCCCGAAATGGACCATCAAAGTAGGCTAGCTCATGTCATGTGATAGGTAGTAACGAAAGAGGTCATCAAGCTACTTGATGCCGGAATCATCTACCCGGTGCCGCATAGCAAGTGGGTGAGCCAGGTACATTGTGTACCGAAGAAAGGAGGTTTAACCATGGTGAAGAACGAGAATAATGAATTAATACCGCAAAGAACCATGACTGAATGGCGGATGTGTATCGATTATCGGAAGCTAAACAAAGCGACAAAGAAAGATCACTTCCCCTTACTGTTCATAGACGAGATGCTCGAGAGATTAGCAAACCATTCTTATCTTTGCTTTCTTGATGGGTACTCGGGGTTCATGCAAATACCCATTCACCCGAATGGTCAACACAAGACAACGTCTACATGCCCTTATGGAACGTTTGCATATAGAAGGATGCCCTTTGGTCTATGCAACGCTCCCGCATCTTCTCAACGTTACGTGATGGCGGTATTCTCGGAATTCATCGAAGAAATTGTCGAGGTGTTCATCGATGATTTTTCCGTTTATAGGAAGACATTTGTGGATTGCTTGGCAAACTTAGAAAAGGTCCTCACGAGGTGTGCGGAGGTAGACTTGGTGCTAAATTGGGAAAAGTGCCACTTTATGGTAAAGCAAGGCATAGTGCTCGGACATGTTATATCCGAGAGAGGAATCGAAGTGGACAAAGCTAAAGTGGATACGGTAGAGCAACTCCCACCTCCAATGGATGTTAAGTCCTTGAGGAGCTTTCTATGCCATGCTGGATTCTAAAGAAGATTTAGTAAGGACTTCTCAAAGATCACTAAGGCTTTAACTAAACTCCTTCAAAAGAATGTAGCTTTTGACTTTGATGAGAAGTGCTTGGCGGCATTCCGGATCTTGAAAGGTGCTTTGGTGAATGCTCCCATTATTCAACCTATGGATTGGAGCCAACTGTTGACATTGCTAACGTCATTGACTTGAAACGTATATAAGGTCCATCTCTATCGACGACACTAGAAATGCAAAGGTATAACATAACATAATGCTAAGTGTATATCAGATGTTACTTTCAGATTTAACTAAAAGGTGAAGTCTGACATGATTCATAGCACAACTCGATATAGGTTGTCAGCCCTGACAGGTGTGCCAGAAAACGCATGGATATGGTACTCCTACATATGCCTTGGATCTCTAGGAAAAAAAGATATATATAAATAGGGAATCCACAAGCACACAGATATGAATATACCATTGTAGCATTTTAACTAGTAGTGAAACCAGGTAACGTATTTATATTCTACCACACGGAAAGAAGTCTTTCTAATCCATAATAGCTAATACATGCTCATCTCTCAGTTTTAAAATGTAGAGTGGCCAAAATATATCAATTGCTATAAATAGGGGTAAGTCACATAAAGATAAAGATATTGATAGCATTGTTCAAGTCATAACATCATGAGCATCTAGAAAGTGTCATTATAGCAAGAGAAACATAGCAAAGTCTAGTTAGAGAGAATACTCCTCGGTAACTCTGAAATATATGTCAATGCAAACTATGATTAGTGCAAACATTTAACAATCATGGAAGAAGAACTGTTATATTAATGCATGGGGAGACTATCCAGGAAGATCAAGTCTGAAACTTGAAACAACCCAAACAGTATAAGGCTCCATAGTCCTATACACGTCGGGTGGACTGTGGAGGACTCAATAGTGCTGTCACCACCATGATCTACCACACGACCTGATATATAGGGTGCAATCATAGATGAATACAATATAAGCACCACGCTTACACTATCTTTACCGTTCACCCATGTTAACAAATGATCTAGGTGAGGTCTATACGACTCCATACATGAATATAAAGGCAAATCAACTATGCTAAACATGTAATCATAATAAACACCAAAGCATATAATGTTGAATATAATCATTCATAAAAACATATGTCTATATAACAAATGTAAGGAATTGGATAAGAACTTACTAGAGCGAAGCTAGATCAGTATCTCGATCAGCGTCTAGATGATCAGGAGCCAAGTAGACGCCTTGCCTCCTCCTAGATCTAGACTAGCTAGCTACTCTGCTATATGGTGTTTCTAGGGCATAGTATCTCTGACTTGATGACTTGATCTAGTGTATGCAAACTCAGGTTTCTAGATGCCTCTGCCTGGGGGCAGGGGGCTGCTTATATAGCCTTGAGGGGGAGATGTACGCATTTGATCAAACTGACCTAACGAGTGGTTTAGATTGATGCTCATAGGCGGAAGAAGAACCTTCTAGAAGTAGGGCTGAGGTGGCGCATGGGGGAGGCCGATCGGGCTGGGGTGGGTCCCCCTCGGGGCCAAGTTCGGCCAGGTGGTCTGTCGCTTCTTCTAGATGCTTCTTTCATGGGTGCCAATCACGTTGAGTTTTGAAGCCCTCTGGAGTCTTCTAGATTTGATTCTTTTAGCACTTTTCCCGAATGATTCTTGGATTTATATAATTTACCAAATCTCCAGAAAAACTGTAAGTGGCACCCTATTCTAAGTTGATATTAACATTTATGCCCTTTCCTCATGTTTAGGATAAGATGTGTCAACAAACTCCCCCAAGCTTACCCTTTGCTAGTCCCTAGCAAAGATATGCTTTAGCAGGATCAGGAGTTGCTACAAAGCTTTCACACTTCAAAAGTACTATGGTTTTCAAAAACAAATTCTCCTCAACAAGATTGTTCCCTCTTACCTTCAACCTTTAAGCTTAGCCTTTTCATAAATATTGAGCAAATAAAAGACAAAACAATCAAGTCAAGCAGTATATCTCAAATTCTTTGATCAGCTATCATCCAGTGGGTTTTCACATTTTTCAGATAAAACTCAGAAATCCTGTGTATGACCTTCTCAAGCATGGAGTCACACTTGGCAAGACATGTTTGGATGATAGTGTTGGATGGATGAGGGTGAAATGTGGTAAGCCTTTTAGCCTAGGTCTGAGACTATATCTCTCTTTCTAAGATGTTTAAGATCTGGGCTTTCCATTCTTGGAGAGGTGGGCTCTACTCACCCTGGACTTTTGTCCATTTTTTCTCTCTCCTTAGAGATGTGGGCTCTACTCGCCCTCGGACACATGTCCATTATTCATCTCTAAATTTATATTTTTTAGGGAGGTAGGCCCTTCTCGCCTAGTATGACACTTGTCCTTTTCTTTCCCTTTCTCTTCTCACTGTTTCCTCTCTATTTTTCGAATGTAGCCCCAAAATCCTTTTAACATTGAGGATATATATCCTAGAGTTGCATGAGCTATATGGCTTGATGGAAAATGCGTACTTACATGACAAGCTCTTAAGGATCATAGACACATGAACTCATCATATAAAATTTCATGATTTTTAATGTAAATCTAGGAATCAAGCTTCTCTAGGAAAATGATCAATAGCAACTCAACTTTTCATGAATCATCTTTGAAAGCCTAGACTCAGATTAAGCATGTACTTGCATAAGTTTTGGTTTAGTGCAAATTAAGCTTTTAAGCATCAGGAGAATCTATGTCTGAAAACTAAGCACTTTAAAAAGGGATTACAACGGAGCAACTATTCATCATTTCCAATCATATATCATCAACATTATTATTAAAGAGAAAAGCCAACTAGCAGACTCAAATAACTAGCTAATATTAAACACCTAGGATAGTGATACTTATCGTGATAACTGGGGGTGCTCTCCCCAAAGCTGGATCTTGAAGTGATTCTTGATTCATCCTTGGAACTTGTTTGCCTTAATGTCCTTATTATTTCTCCCTGTAAATATTAGTCTCGCAGATACCTGAAGGAGCAAATTCTAGGATTATGTTGTGAGCCTTCATGTGCCCACGTATTTTTTTGTGAAATGTTTTATGCAAAAGGGATGCTAAAACAAAAACCTGTGAATGCAATTTTTTATTTATTATTATTTTATTTTTTTATATGTCGCCACAGTACGGAGTACATGGGGCCTTAAAGAATGCAAAAGCAGAAAATATTTTTATGATTTTTTCAATGCAGGTATAGGGAAATAAACATGCTAATCTAAATATGTAGTGCAGAATGTAAAGATAAGTATTGAGTTACCTCTCGGTGAGAGTTTAGAATACTTACTCCCATGGCGTAGATGTAGTGGCCATTGATTGATCAGTTGATGACGCTGGTAGTGATTGGTCTTCCAAAGGTGTACTTTGATCATTCTTCCTCCAAAATTGTTTCATCAGGGGAGACCTTTCTAGAGTAACAGGTTCAGAATACTGGGCTGGTAGAAGCTGAGCGGACTTCACCTTAATCTCTCCTTCAATGTTCTTTATGTTGACGGTCCTTACGAAAAACTTTTGATCATCAACATCTCGGCTATGGTAGCAAGTAATAACGAATTTCATGCATGTTTTAGGTGCTAACAAGGTTCCACAAGCAGTGTTGAGTTTTTATCTGTATGACTAAGATTAGGGGGCAATTCTGGAGCACTGGGCCACATATGGTAGGCACGGCCGCACCTAGTGGTATGGCCGCACCTAATGCTGCGGCCGCACCTACCTTACCCCCCTATAAGGTTCAATGCACTGGAGTCTGAACGACTCAACTTGACACGATCGTGTGGGATCAATCAAACGAACCACGGAAGCAATGCACTGGGGCCACGAGGCAGGGCCGACCAAACCTCCAGGTGCGGCCGCACCACCTAGGGCTGGCATCAACGGCCCAACTTGGCCAGATGAGCCACATGGCCTCGGTCATCCACGGGTACAATGCCTCGAGTGATCCTGATCGAAGAAGTGAAGTCGGTTCAATCCAAAGGACAAGATGAGCCTCACTTGGATCCATGGACCCACAAACCAGTGATCAACCGACTTTGGGCAACGTCCAACACTCCACCTACACAAAAGAACATGCTCTGGAGTGTATGACACTAGGGCCCAGAGCCGGCCGCACCTCCTCTCAACAGCAAACCGACACACAACCACCTTCTAACCGTCTTAGGGACCAAAACACAGACGCTCAATCAAATGCAGTGAATATCATAGGGTCGGCCGCACCTCCTGGCCGGCTACTGCAGCTCCCTCTCCCCTACAAATACCCCCTCCTGCAGCCACCGACCTACTGGGGTTACAAATTGAGCCAGGCACCTCGGGGAAGAACATAAGTGATTAGAAGCAAGTGGCGGAGCCCTCTAGAAGTTAGCATTCAGTTAGTAGGGAGAGAGAGTTGAGTGTCGGAGTAGAAGCCGGAATCAGTCTTCCTCTTGTACCTCGGCGGGTGCGGTACACCTTTGGTCGTCCACACCCAGGATACTTTGTAAGTTCAGATTCATAAGTAACAAAGTCTCGAGTTATTTCATTGTTTGCTCTTAGGATCCTTGATTGTGACTTGGAAGTTTCTACTTATCGTGATTGCTTTGCTCTAGCGCAGGTTAAAGTAGTGCTTGGTTAGTATAGACGCGGTGTCTAGGCTTTCCGGTACCTTTGGATCCTTCCCGGTTCAACAAAATAGTTGTGGTACCCTATGGAGGTGACAGCTCCAGACGGGCTTTGTAGTCCACCATGTTAGTTCCGGTTAGTAGGAGTTACGACATCAGAGCCCCCTTCTCATCCCTTTCGGTGGCTCTTTTCCCTCGGGCCTTGACGAGCGACAAGTTGTGTCTTGATTCTATCTGTTATCCTCACGAGTCCCTAACGACCGGAGCGTCCGAGGACCGGTGGTTGGTCTCTCCTGGCTGTGATGAGTGATTGAAAACATGGTGTGGACTGACTTTTGGCTGAGTATTGCAGGTGTAGTTTGCGGCTTGACTTGCGTTGGTGCAGGTGAAGAGTGGGCGCGAAAGGTCTGTGCCTTGCGGGGCCTCCGAGGAGCGGAAAGACAAGTAGGCCTGACTCGAGGGACCCGGTGGACAGTGGGGTCAAGTGCGGGCCGCATGGTGTCAAGAAGAGCAAGATGAAGTCATCGATTGGAGCCGGTGTAGGGTAGCGGCTCAAAGCCCGGTCTGCACGCGGGGTTTGCGGCGGTTCACCAGAAAACCGGCAAGTTACTTGGTTGCGCCACAAAACCAAGATCGGAGGCTCAGCGGGCGGAGACGGGATCCGGGCGCGCCGAGAAGCTTCAATGTCGGCAGACGCATGGCGAGATCGCAGGGCTTGCGTCGGGAGGACGTGGTCTACGGCAACGTCGTGGCTGTACGATGAAGAGGAGTGCTACATGACCTATTTGCCCCTGAGGGGTTGTATCACAACTTAAGTGCTAGGGTTTCTAGGCAAACCATCCATCTGGACTGCTTCTCATTTCCTTGCTCTCTAGGGTTAGATTTTTCCTACATTTGTAAAGAATATGACCTCCGAGTGAATGGAAGCTTTCATGGTTGCGTCGATTCCCGGTTGTAGCTCGTTGGATTTTCGTGTCTTTTTCGAGCTATTTTCGTCGGTTTTTCGTGCGTGGCTTGTTCCTTCAATTCTGAGGTGTTTGGGCTCGGATTTTTTGGTGGGAATCATGGATAGTTGGTTCGTGCATCTTTGTGCTTGATCTTGATCCCCGAAACTCCGAGTTCGGCCTCTGATTGAAGGATTTCAGTTGGAAACCTAGTTTTGTTCTCGAGCTTGGTAGAATCTCGTTTCCTCTCGATTCATTGGGTTTGAGGCTACAAATTCGTAGGCATAGCATCTCCTAGAGGCGCTTCACCTTCACCTATGAATTGGTAGCAATCCCTTGGTTGATTCGGGAGATCGGGTAGTGGGGAGGAGGTGTTGACCTTCAAGAGGTCGAGTCCGGGCTACTGTCTGCGTTCTACCCGGACGGTCCGCATGTCATATGGACCTCCCTGGGCCCACTACCTCTGTGGGTACCAGGACCGACTACTCGGTGGGCCCCTGGGACTACTCGACTTGGGCTGCACAGCACCTGTTGGCGTGAAGCACAAGGACCTCTGTGGAGAAGTACTCGGATAGGAAGCTGTGCATGTCCTGTACCATGTAGAGAACTCCTAGACGTACACGACTAGTACTCTCTCCCCAAACCGACTTGTAACCCTGCCTCTCGGTCTATATAAGGCGAGGCAGGGACCTTTACCTCTCTTATACGCGTCATCTTGTAAACACATCTAATCAATCAAGGGCTACGCAGCATACAGGACGTAGGGTATTCCGCACTTCGCAGCTCGAACCTGTCTAAATTGTGTGCCACGTGTCTCTTCCATCGAGTTACCGATCTCGGCGAGGCCACATTCATCTACCTCGGGTAATCCCCTTGGTAGGTTGCCGGTCTAAAACACCGACAGCTGGCGCGCTAGGTAGGGGATCTCGCCGAAGATCTCATGGCAAACTCGACGACTTCAATCTTCATCAAGCCCACTGTCGCCTTCAACCGCGGCGACACCTTCGTCTACGGGTCCTGGGTTTGCACCACTGACGGCGCCGCATACTTCCAACGCCGGCTCACCATGACACCCAACACGAGGACCGGGCTCGTGACACTTCCCGAGGTGATCATGGGCGATCTCGCCGAAAATTTTGACGAAATCTCGCTCTTCAACCAGCACGCCGACTTTGAGTCTGGATCCGCCCCAATCGAACTCGACGTCCCCGTGGGTCACCGCATGTGAGTCGGCTACTGAGCCATTGTGTGTTGATGCCCCACTCCACGAGCACTTCCCGTTTGGTCTCTGCAATGCTAGCAGGGCTCACGCAGAAGCTCTCGTTGCACACCGGGCCGGCAGAGAGATCGTTTCGACTACGACTCGAACTCCAACCCCGGCTTCGGCTACTACTCGGACTCCTCCTACGAATTCGACTTCGGGTCGGGTCCTGATGAGCTCGAGTCCGAGAACCCCACGACTGAGCAACCGCTGTTAGGACTAGCCACGGGACTGGCCAGACTGCAAGCCCACAGATTTGACATACTGGAACTCACGCTACGTCGCCTACCTCAACTCTCTTCCCTTCCAGGAGGGAGCACCCCTAGCTCCAACAGAGGAGCATACTCCAACCTAGGCGGCGAGTACCGACTCTAGCCTCGGTACCACTGATCGCCATGTCTTCATGGCTGCTGGCGAAACCCCAGGACCTTCAGGTACCCGGCCCGATTGCTACTCCGAAGACATATCCACAGACGAGCTGTCTGCCAATGCACATGCCAATGAAACCAACGACGTCAAGAATGCCTGACGTGAGTGCAATAGGAAGTGCAACGAACGGCGCAGATGCCTCTGAGAATCTCTCCCCGTACGGAATCTCGCAGAGGCACTCGATCAAGTCGCCAACTGGGTGCACACCACCCCCGAATAGTGCCTGACGTCGGACTTAGGGGATATGTGCGGGTGAAGTCATCGCCAAGCTCGCGGAAGACGCCTACTTCATGAGAGTTGACAACAGAGTCACTCAAGCGCCCCCCCAGAACTCACGAACACAAGAACCACGAAGTCACAAGTCGCAGTCCAGCGGATAATGGACGCAACCGTACTCAAGGAGAACTCCCCAGATCCCCAACCATACTAGGGCATCAGCTTGAGGATCTTCTCAGGGTGGTAACAGTGCTAGCGGCGCCGGTGGTAGTCGCGGCGCTACTGGTCATGGTGATGCTGTTGGCGGAGGCGGCGGGAGCTCCTCACACGGGGCTAGAAGAAGAGTCGGTGGCGGAGGCGATTGCGGAGGCCGAGGCCACGCAGACAGCCACGTCACCGGCGCCTCACGCGGCGGCTACGATGCCTGCCGTAGAATTGAAGAAATATGATGCAACAAGTCCTCCACGGCAGGCGACAACGATGGCTTCCCCGCCTTCTCCTATCGACTTCGCAATCTACTCCTTCCATAGAAATTCAAACCTCTGGGGATCACCAAGTACGACGCGAAGCAAGACCTAGTCTAATGGCTCAGATGCTACGCCCTCTCCATCGAAAACGCTAGTGGCAACAATGACACCAAGTGCCTCTACTTTCCCTTCTGCCTGGACCAAGCACCACTCACATGGCTCGAGTCGCTCGACAAGTACTCGATCGACATGTGGGACCGGCTCAAGGATCAGTTTACCAGCAACTTCGCGGGCACTATGGGACCCTCGGGTACTCGCATGGACCTGGCAATGGTGAAACAGGAACAGGGCGAGACGCTACACAAGTACATGTGACGCTTTTTCGACAAGTGCGCCACTCTAGTCGATGTCACAGACAATGAGGTCATCGACCTCTTCCAAGATGGTCTCTACCATCATCGCACCTTTGAAGACTTCGGTCGCCGCCACCCGAGTTCTAAAACCTAGCTCAAGGACATGATCACCTCATGGGCTGATGAAGAAGACAAGGTTAATGCCAAGTACGACGCCATCCGCGGTAAGAGCAAGCAAAACCCGGGCGGCAGCAACAATAACAACAGGGATCAAGGGGGTCGCAACAGCAACAACTACTCGGGTCCTAACCGCAAGCGCAAGCCAGACAACATAGTCACGGCTATCCAGCGCCTTGCGAAAGACAACTCGAAGAGGACCTCTAATGGCTTCAAAGACTTGCTGAAAGAGAAGTGCCCGTGGCATCTGGAGGGCAACCACACCACCAAGCAGTGCTACCAACTTCGGTGAGCACTCAAGGATACCCCAGACCCACAGCCTTCTCACGACAAGAACGGCAAGAAAAAAGCCGACGAGGACAATGACGACTTCCAAGAACCCAACAAGACGATCAACGTCCTCTTTTGCGAACTACCCACCAAACGGTCTCAAAAGGCAGCCAGATGGGAAGTCTTCAACATTGAACCAGCGGTCCCGCCCCTCTAAGGTGGTCGGAGGTACCCATCACCTTCTCCCACGTGGATCAATGGACAAGCTTCTCTGAACCAAGGCATTTTCGACTCGTCCTGAAACCAGTAATCACGGGTTCCAGACTCAACAAGGTACTCATCGATGGTGGGAGTGGGCTCAACGTCCTTTTCACCAAGATCCTGAAGAAGATGAAGCTCGATACCACTCACATGCTCACCAAGAGCACATCGCCTTTCTACGGCATCATCTCTGGGAACGCGGCAATCCCACTGGGTTCAGTGGTCCTGCCAGTTACCTTCGGGGAAACCAGGGAGAATTACCGCACCGAGTACATCATGTTCGAGGTTGCGGACTTCAAGACTTCCTACCATGCCATCCTCGGCAGACCAGCTATCGCCAAGTTCATGGCGGTACCCCACTACACGTACTTGGTACTCAAAATGCCAAGTCCTGCCGGTGTACTCTCGCTGCAAGGGGACTTGAAGATATCCTTCGACAGCGTCACAGAAGCTGTGGAACTCGCTGCTATTGAGGCAAAATCAGCACCTCGTGCCAGGCACACAGCCGAAAGAAGCTAGCTTAACACACGTGATGAATCCCGAAGTCTGCCAGTCAATTTTCCTGAAACTGACAAAGGAATAAAAATAGTTAGATAAAACATGGAACTTACCGGGTGGTACCAGACAGTTCTGTATCTACGGCTAGAAAGCCAATTAAAATGACATATAGCTACAACAAGCTATCTGTTAGCAGTTTAAATATCATTTGGGAGCTGTTAAACATGAAAACATGATATAGCCGAATGGATGACGTAAGAATGACGAAGGATCGGTCTTTGTTTAAATAGCGTTGCTCGTACATGATCATGACCGATTCTCGAGGATAAATAACAATTAAAACAAATAAGGTAAAAGCATGATCATAAATATGAAGTAAACAAGCATGCATAGGCCAAAAGCACTAGTCTACCGCATGTCTAGGTACTTTCAAACCCGTCAAGCATGATAACAAACAAATTAATCCACCGCATGATACAACTTGTTTGAAACCATACCACCAACCACAAAAAGATTAATCCCCCGCATGATACAATCTAAATATGGAGAGCTAAAAGCACACATTATTTAAAACAAACTTATAAACATGTTTTACTCATGGAAGCATAGCCGAATACAGCTGTTCAGTCGAATCGGGTTCCGTGGAGAAGGAACAAACATTGTCAAAGATGATAAACCTATCAGATTGAATTGAAATCTAATCCACCGGATGATTCGCTCTAAAACAATCCAAAAACCTACATCTATCGCATGATACCCAGTTCTTTCAAGATCCATACAAGATCAACAAGCTTGAACCCGCAACACCTGACAAATCAGATTGATTCGGGTTCGGCTATTAGGGAACACGTGATCCATGCGCTGTATTGAGCTAAAGATATGAACATGATACATAAGGATCACCAGACAAGATAAAGCCGATTCTAATCAATCTAAATTGGGCAAAAGGGTGTTATATGAATTTAAACATAAAATAAAAACTCAAAGCAACACGTGGTAACTTAATGAATCAATTAGATCTTGCCAAATCTAATAGAGTCGATAACTAGCTCCAAGCTAGATCTTAGCCCACCGCATGGCTCATGATCTAACAAGAAACCCTCTTGAACCAAGCATAAATCCACCGCATGATACTAAGCAAGGTAACAAGATTTCTTGCATCACTGTCTAAATCCACCGCATGATACTAGACATGATACAAGGTTGCCGGTACTTACCGAGGTCGAGGATCGATAGCTCCTCTCGAAGAACTCGACGACTCGACTTTAGGACTCGATTTTGGCACGAGGCCGGTTTAGTTGTGAATATGTTCGATTGATATTACAGACATCAAGGGTTTATATTTATACCCTTGTCCTAACACGGCTCCTGGTCGACTACGAGTACAACATTTAATGTCTAAATTAATGCTTCGACGCCAATGTCCATCTCGTATACGCCATCAACTCATTCCTTCCTTATATCAGGCCACATCACCACGCATTCCCGAAAACTTCCCTTCAAAAGCGCAAACAGTCCTTTTGCCGAATGATGGCACATTACCGACCGCAAGTGTCCTTTACCGAATCCTCTGAGAAGATTTTTCCTAGCCGAATGGTATTTTATCACCAAGCTCGGCCCACAGGTCAGCCCTTTTCCTGTACCATTTTTTGGTGTTAACAACAGCCACCAATCAAGTACCCAATGCAATGATGGAGATTTATGTTGCATCTAAGAAGCTTGCCCTAACCGAACTCCAGATCCCAGAGAAGTCGGACACAGCCAACAAACCTCAACCCTTTGAGGAAGTGCAAGTCAAGACGATCGACCTTGGGATAAGCGACAAGAGCAAAACCACCATGATTGGGGCGGGCCTCGACCCGAAATAGGAAGACACGCTCGTCAGCTTCCTTCGGGCTAATCGAGACATCTTTGCTTGGAAACTAGCCGATATGCCACGAGTGCCCAGGAACCTTATCGAGCATTCACTCAACGTCGATCCTAAAGCTACCCCCAAACGACAACATCTCCGCTGTTTTGCCGACGACCGACGGGAAGCCATCAATAAGGAACTCTCCAAACTACTCGCGACCGGCTTCATCAGAGAAGTATTCCATCCTGAGTGGCCCGCCAATCCCGTCCTCGTCTGCAACAACAACACAAACGATTGGAGGATGTTCGTCGACCTTAGATTTCCATTCGGTACTGCCTTTTTCGATCCCCACCATAGATTTCTTCCTCTGTCTTTTCCTGATAGGCTCAATCCACTGAGCTTTTGATTCCCATCAAGGATAAATCATCATCTTATTTCCTCGGTCCTGTGGGAATCTCTGACCCCCATGAGTTTATCGAAGCCGAATCCAACACAGTACCCTTCAAGTCGTCTTTGGTAAGACCTCATGCGTTGCAAGACGCCTTTAAAAACTGGCCCCTGCCCCCCATCGCAGGCTAGAGGAACTGGTATAAGAGGATACTCGAAGATAAAAGTGTAAAAACCAGCAATTGGGACAGCCTTCGTATTGCCCAGTGTTTGGAGTTATCTCTAGCCGAAACCCCCAAGAATGAGAGTCTTCTAATTGCAGCTTGTCATTTCTGGTCAAACGGCGTCAATGCTTTCCTTTTTGGTCATGGACCAATGTCTTCCACTCTGGCCGATGTATAAATGATGACCGGCCTTGATGTCATAGTATCCATGTACCCTTACAAGTACAAAAGCTTCGTCAAGCAAAGAGGAGTAAAAACAGGATCTGGATATAAACAATATATCCAAAACCATATGCATGATGGTCCCCTGACTGAGGTTGACTACAGAGCTTTCCTGAACATGTGGCTATGCAGATTTATCTTTTGTGGCAAAGCCAATGAGCCAACTCTGAACCACATTGCAATGGCCGAAGATTTGGCTACTGGACATCGCATCCCCCTCGGGAAGTACCTCCTAGGAAGTGTTTACCATATGCTCCATCAAACCATCCATCTGATGCACACCAGTCAAAAGATCTCTTGTGTCAACGACCCCTGGTGGTTCATACAGATTTGGCTGCAACTGTATATGCACCAGATTATTGGTGTCAATCTCAACAATCGGCACTTTCCTTCATCTGACTACAAGGAAGGAGAAAATCAGATCATAAAAGGATGTCAAACCTATGGTGAAGCTGCCTCAACCATATCCATTAATCAAAATATCAGTCAACTCTTTGAGCTCTTCTTCAGAGGTTTCACCAATCCCCTCTGGCTTCCTTATTTGCACAATGATAACCTGACCCTTCCTTATGAATTCTCCTTTTAGAATGGATGCAACGATGCAAGATCCATAGAAATGTTTAATATCTTCATCCACCCATGCATCCTGCTAGCAGAATTTTGTGGAGGAAGGCAAAATCACAGTACTTGTGAATATTACCAGCCAAACATGATGGATCGGCAGCTAGGATGTGGCCAAGTGCCTCCAAGGCTATTTCTTCATGAATTCCTCAAACCCAGAGAGGAAATAAAAGAAAGCCTGCAAGCAAAAATTCATCCTCTCTTCATCTCCTGGTGGCAAGAATTTCATGACCATATCTTCAGTGAACTAGTGCACTTCTTTTGTCTTGAGTTAATGCCTGACTTCCAGCCAACTTCAGAGGTAATGCACTTATCTTTTCCTTTTATCAAGCATGCCTCCTCTACTGATCATGATTTTGTCACTTCTTGAAGAATACAGTGCCTGCCCCTCGAGCTAGGACAAATGCTTACAACACAGCAGGCCCAATTTCTGCTTTAGGATTTAAATCCACAACTCTGGCTCAGGTGATGTCTAGATATGCTGCAATGGACCCAACTCTTATCAGCTCAACCTCTGATAAGAGAAAAGCTCCACCTTTGGTTGCACCTCCAGCCGCCAAAAAGAAAAGAACTACAAAAAAAGATTCTCATTGAGGTAATATCCCTTCCTTCTTGAACACAAGACCATTCTTCACCTGACAAATTTCATCTTGTGTAATTTCAGACCAGAACCCAGCAACCATCAACAACTTCAGAACCTGCCAATGCTCCATCTGTTAGTATGGCCCTTATTACCTTACTTTTTCTTTCAAGACCATTATTCACATTGGCATTAAGCCTTCATTTACCATATGCAGAAGAAACAGTGGTGAAACAACGTGTGGAGATTTCTTCTCCTGAACATGCTTCAAATTCAAATTCACCAAGGGTTCAAACATCTCCCCCTAAAGCAGAAACCTCAGCTTCACCAGGGATTCAATCATCCCCCTCTCAAGTAGAAGCCCAATTTCACCAGGGATGAATCCATCTTCACCTCAGCCAGAAGCTTCAAATCCACTAGGGACTCCACCAGCTTCCCCTCAAATAGAAGCCTCAGCTCTACCAAGAACTCCTCAAGCTCTTCCTCAGTTAATTACTCAGGAAATCCCTCTTGAGCCTGAACAAGCCTCCCCTCCAATTCAGGAAGCCAGAAATGAGGTAAGTGAAAACACCTGTACTTTCATTTCCATTTAACAAACCATCCCTAATTCGGCAACTCCTCCTGTCTAAATCAGGCTACATCAACCTCTAGCCCTCCATTCATTGTGGATGACCCAACTGCCGAAAAGGAGATGAGGCTTCTTCAAATCAAGCTTTATCAGAGGAAAATCAAGCAAGACTGAGAGAAGTATTTTCTTTGTTGCAATGGGATATCCAGGATTAAGTCAGAGACAATGATTGTATGGAGGAAATACTTGAATCCATTGATCAAGAACTTCCAAGCAATATCAAAGTTCTCCTGGAGCCCATCTCTCATCTGGACAATCATTATGCAGCGGCGAGGTGAGCCTTAAAGAACCAATCCTCCTTACCAGTTCTTGAGCAAAAGAGAGCCAAAGTCAAACAATTCGTGATGGAATCACAAGCTCAAATCCAGAGCAACAAGGAATTGTTGACTGCACTGACGCCTGCACTTGAATTGAATATTGCATTAGAAGCTGAGTTGAAGAATTTATCAGCTGAAATTGAAGCTGACAGGAAGAAGATAGCCGAACTCCCTGGATTAACAGAGAAAATCCAAAAGGAAACTTCAGCGGCCATGATTGAATAAAACCAGCTCAAGTCAAAGATTTCCATCCTGTCCAACACTCAAGAAGCTGACCAAAAACTGTTAGAAGACATCAGGAAAACAATATCAGATGCTTCTAGTGAGATTGCAATGTATCTGAACATCTGATTGTGCCAAACAATTTGTAACTGAATGATTGATCATCATTGTAATTTTTTTGTCACAAACTTGAGCTGTATCCCCTTGCAATCTCCTTGCTTGTTTGCATTTTTCTTTTTGGACGATTCATTCAATAACACCTGCCAAACAGTACCATAACCGAATAGCACTCCGACCGCAACTCAGCCGAGCCAGTCAACCGAATATGACTCAGCTTGAATTCCAAATGACCCGACAACGATTCGGTTAAGGAAGCCTCTCCACCTTGCAAATTTCTCGGGATATACACCACTATCCAGGGCCACGATCTCTTTGGCACCCCCATAAATAAAACCATAGGTGCCCCCAGCCTTTCACCAAATCCTTTGCCTTCAAGCCTTTGCCAATCTAAGCTTTCCTTCTCCATCACTAGCGCACCCCAAAAACCTGATGGCGGGTAGTGGCAACAGGCGCCGCGCTAGCGACGAAGCGGATGGAAGCCGCGCCGGCTCTCATCGGAGGTAGAGATCGTCAACTTCCTTTATGATTCCTTCCAGATTTCTTTCTGCTTCTGACGATCCTCTTTGTTTTAGGCTCATCCATTGGAATCCGGCCCCTGCGCGGGCCACGAACCCAGCCTTGCCGCACGACTCCTCGGAGTCATACAACTACTCCCCCTTGCCCTACGGCGAGCGCGATGCCCTCGGCTTCAAGGCGGAGCGTGACGAAACCCGGCGTGAGCTGGGAGAAGTTTCTAAGAATGCTGGCATCGCCGAGCTCGAATAGGAGCATCAGCGCAAATAGCTGCTGGAGACCATCGATGGTAAATTTTTTGATTGATTTTAATTCAATCCAACCTTCAAACTAACCGCCATTGCCTTGCAACTTTGCAGCCCGCGACGCCGAGCTTGACCAGCTGAAAATGCTGGAGAAGCAACTGGTGGACAAGGTGAATGCCCCTGGGGACACGCCGGCGGACTGCCTCGCCGCGGTGGAAGACCGCGTCGATAATGTGGCCCTCTACGGTGTCCGCCTGGGCACCACCTTGGGCCTGGCCGCCATGGCGACGCACACTGGCTTCGATTACTCCATCCAGCCGCGCGACTTCCAGGGCGGCGCACCAGAGGACGTCTACGAGATCGAGGTCATCCTGGAGCGCCTCGATGGCCATGGCGATGCCATTGCCGATACCATCCATCCCAATCTGTGTTAAACATGGTCTTTGATTAGTTTGTACTAGGGATGCTTGGTTTTCGGCAATAAATAAAGAATTTTAATTTCTGTGCTTGTATTGTGATGATTCCCTTCTGCTTGTCGATGCGAACTTTACTGTTTTCAAACGAATCCGGAAACTTTATCTTAGCCGAATACGCAAAACACTTGCCCCTTGGCACAAAATCCGCAGAAAATCTTCAATTCGGGAACCATAAACACTGATCAATGGAAACCCTTCGCACTCGGGAAGAAAACCCTGCCGTTTGGTATTCCAATAACGTACGTCAACCAGTCATCATCCCAATGTGCTCTTTCAGTCAATAAAATAGCCTCCTGGGTGCCCTGCAAATCCACTCACATACTCCTCCATCACTTCACATCTTCTTTCCTTGCTCCAGAGGAGAAAACCCCGAGGCCATGGCGGATAAGGGAAAGCAACCCATCAAGGAGAGCAGCACGCCACCAAAGAAACGCACCATTCGGGAGTGAGTTTTCTGTTAATCCGTTTCTTGCTCTTGTTTGCAATCTCATGGTTTACCCCTCTCTGCTTTTTCAGTCTTGACCTGCTTCTTGAAGAAATCTTTGGAACTGAAGAGGTCCCCGAGTACATCCTCTCTGATTTCTTCACTGAAGAAGAAGACGCCACGCCGGAACAGAGGATCAACCACCAGCTGTGCCGCCGTATTCGGCATCTAGAGCACAACCTGCGGGACATCACCGTCCGCTGCAATGCCGAACACGAACGCCGCATGAGTTTGGAGGTGTTGGTAGGGGGTAAGATTTCCATCTTTATTTGACTCCCATGCTCAAGCTCAAATCTTCATATTCTAACAACTGTTCCCTTCTCCCAGATGTCTCCGATAGGTACAGTAACCTAAAGGCTTCTTGGGATAGCCTAATGGAAGCTTCTAGTCAAAGCAACCCCCGAAGCTTCTAGGTTGCTGTTACGGTGGTCCTGGAATAGTTGAAGAGGGAGGAACTGAGGAGGAAAAATAAGGAATCAAGGGAATGAAGCATACTTTCGCTTCTTTCTCCATGCCTTCTGCTTCCTACCCTCTTGTAATCTTAGGTAGCTGGATTGTCAAATCTTAGGTAGCTGTAATCTTAGCCTGCAAGAAACACTTGTAATGCGTAGTATTTTGGTACTAAGGGCAATACATTCCAGTATTGGCCATTTACTCTATTAAGATTTTTGTTATAAAGACGACTTCTGTTCTGAACGTCGGCTATCTCTATGTTTCAGATGTTTGCAATCCTAGTGCTTATAATCAACGATCAACTTCAATACTAGGATAATATTTCTTCAAATATCTTCCATTTATAGCAGCAGTGAATTCCTCTCCTAGTAAAGTTTTCAATATGCAGGCATTACCAGGCGCACATCTGACTACCCGAAAAGGACCCTCCCAATTCGGGGACCATTTGCCGAACGTACTGTATTTAGTCCCAATCGGCAATAACGCCTTCCAGACCAAATCTCCTTCTGCAAATTGCTTAACCTTTACTTTCTTGTTGTCCTCTAACTCATCCATCATTAAGCCACTGTAATCTTTGGAGCTCAAATCCTTTTGCAAAACCACCCTCCTTGAATCTGGTTGTATTTCCCAGGGAAAAATAGCATGATGCCCATAAACCAACTCATAAGGAGATGTTTTTGTAGCTCCATGTGGAGCCATTTGGTAAGCCCACAAGGCCTCATTGAGTACCGAATGCCACCTCTTTGGCTTCTGATCAATTTTCTTTTGTATAAGCTTGATCATGATCTTATTAGAAGTCTCTGCTTGACCATTAGCTTGGGCATAATAAGGAGAAGAATTCAATAACTTGATCCCCATGCTTTCAGCAAACTCTGTGAACTTTGAAGATACAAATTGTGCTCCTTGATCAGTTGTAATTGTTTGAGGAATCCCAAATCTGTAGATGATGTGTTCTTTGAGAAATTCAACCATGTTTCCTGATGTTACATTCTTCAATGGAATTGCCTCAACCCATTTGGTGAAATAATCTGTTGCCAAAAGCAAAAATTTATGCCCCTTACTAGATGGAGGATTTATATGGCCAATCAAATCTATACCCCATCCTCTAAATGGCCATGGCTTGATGATAGGATTCAGAGCTGACGTTGGGACCCTTTGAATATTTCCAAACCTTTAACAATCTTGACAACCCTTGTAATACTTAAAGCAATCCTCCAGCATCGTCGGCCAAAGACATCCAGTGTTTCTGATAACCCATTTCATTCGATAAGTCGATTGATACGCTCCACATAGCCCATCGTGCACTTTGCTCATCATTTTCTTTGCTTCTTCTGGACCCAGGCATTGCAGCAACACCCCATCTAATGATTTGTAAGATAAACGTCCATCCAGAAGAACAAATTTTATAGCTTTATACCTGGGCTTCCTAGAAACCTTTCAGGATGGATTCTCCAAATAATCAACAATCTCTTTTCTCCCATCATCCTCTGCTAGATCACTCCCGAAAGCACACACCTCCATGCCAAATGCTTCTTGATTTTCCCTATAACCTGAAGCACTTTGAGCCAACCTGTTTTCCTCTTCATTGTGTTCTCTAGAAATATGTTGTAGAATGACTAACTGAAAACTTTTCAAGATTTCCTTGCACTCTTCGTAGTAACTCCTCAGGATATCGCTTCTACATTCATATTGGCCATTCAATTGTTTTATAACCAGCTCTGAATCTCCATAAATCTCAACTGAAATAGCCTTTGCTTCTTTTAAATATTGAAGCCCTCTAAGCAGCACCTCATATTCAGCTTGATGATCGGTGACAGTAGGTTGAATAGGAATAGCAAACTCAAACATCTCAACCCTGGGTGAAATTAATAAAATCCCTACTCCATCACCTTTGCCACATGAAGATCCATCAAATAATAAAGACCAAGGAGTAATTTCAAGCAAATTAACTAATGGATCACGATGTTCAGTAATGAAATCAGCAATAACCTGACCTTTAATAGCTTTTGCAGATTCAAACTTCAGCTCAAACTCAGATAAAGCCAAAATCCACTTGCCAATCCTTCCATTCAAAATTGGCATAGATAACATGTGTTTAATTACATCAAATTTTGAATATACAACGCATTCGGCATTCTACAAGTAGTGCCGAAACTTTGTACATGAGTAATAAACACACAAGCACAGTTTCTCCGCAGCCGAATACCTGGTCTCGGGATCAAGTAATTTTCGGCTAAGGTACGCCACTATCCTCTCCTTTCCTTCAAATTCTTGTATAAGGGCCGATCCAATGGTTTGGATATCGGCCGCCACGTACAACTTGAAAGGCTTGTTCGGCTGTGGAGGCACTAGCGCCGGTGGTTCCTTCATGTACTGCCTGATCTCATCAAAAGCCTTTTGTTGTTCGTCACCCCATACAAATTTCTGATCTTTCTTGATCCTCAGCTGCAGAGAAAAAGGCAAAACCTTTTGTGACAAGTTTGAAATAAATCTTCTCACAAAATTGATCTTGCCAAGCAGTGATTGCAACTCCTTGAGATTGGTTGGAGGAATAACTTCATCGATAGCCTTCATGTTTTTCTTGCCAACTTCAATCCCTCCTTCATGCACCAAAAATCCCAAGAATTCCCCAGCTGAAACTCCAAAAGCACACTTGTTTGGATTCATCTTCAACCCATGCTTTCGGGTGCACTCCAAAGTTCTCTTCACATACTTCAAGTGTGAGTCGTGATTCAAAGACTTGATCACGACATCATCAATATAAATCTCAACAATTTTGCTGATCAACTCATGAAAGATATAATTCATGGCTCGTTGATAAGTAGCACTGGCATTTTTCAACCCAAATGTCATGATATCTGAAGGATGTCTTCGATATGTCTTCTATTGCCATAAATATTTGATTGTACCCTGCATTACCATCCATAAAACTGATAACTTTATGTCCAGCAGCAACATCAACCAATAGATCAGCAATAGGCATCGGGTATCCATCCATAGGAGTAGCTCTGTTCAAATCTCTAAAGTCTATGCAAACCCTCATCTTCCCATTTTTCTTGTAGACAGGGACGATGTTAGAGACCCATTCCACATATCTGCATGGCCGAATGAAATTTGCATCAAGCAATCTTTCAATTTCCTTCTTCACCTCGGCCAATACTTCATCCTTGTAGATTTTTCGGGGAGGTTGCTTGTAAGGTCTAAAACCACGCTTAATTGGCAACCAATGCTCAACAATGAAACGATCAAACCAAACATCTCCGAATAATCCCAAGCGAAGCAATCTTTATATTCCTTTAATAGCATGATTAATCCTTCCCTGAAACTTGACTCTAAGTTGGCACTTGTAAATGTCGGCCTTGGCTTGTCACCATCTCCAATGTCAATTTCTTCCAATTTGTTAGCCGACATGAATCCACGCCCTAACTTTCCATCAGTTCCATCAACTGGATTATCCATTAAAAATTACTATAAGAGTCGACTGCTTGAATCGGCTGTTGATCACTGCTGGCTGGTTCGACGTTAGCCACGCTCACTGAACAAGCTGTTGATGCATGGTAGATGGGATGCAGCAACTTGCATGTTTCGAGTCCCGTCCAAGCAGCAAGCTGTAAGCCCCTTTGCCCTCAATGACAAAGAAGGTCGTGAGCAAAGTCTTAGGCCCAATCATTAGGTCCACGTGCACGCAGCCCTTGGTATCTGAAGGATTCCCAGCAAAATCATTCAGAATTATGCACGTTGGCGTTAAATCTCCGGGGCCCATGCCAAGCTTCCTGAATGTAGTGTATGGCATCAAATTGACTGCAGCTCCACCATCAACAAACATTTTGGTCAATGGCTTGCCATTGATGTATCCTTTCAAGTACAACGACCTCATGTGTCGATTCTTGGCCGGTTTGTCGAAAGTTGCTTGCTTGGCCAAAACCAGCTGCGCCATTAACCCCCCAAGTTGCTCATCCTCATTGATATCCGGAGATGTGTCTTCCTGCACAACTTGGTTAGCTGGAGCCATGAACTCATTCGGCAAAAGGTATACCATACATGTTGGAGCCGAACGACCCGATCCATTAGGCCTATCTTTTGGACGCCACACCTGCTTCCTCTTGACTCCTGCTTGTTTTAACTCTTGGTTCCTCAAGCGCTGAACCCTTCTCTTTTGGCTCTTCCTCAAGCCAGGTGGGCACCACTGTCCTTCTTTCCAGATGTACTCGCGTTCCTATTCCTCTTGATCAACCCACCTTTGATCAGTATGTCTTTTCCTTGGGTGATCATTAACTTCACTTATTTTTTAGGCGCCGACCGTCAATGGGATGCATTCTACCAATTCTTTCATGGACGGATCGGCGACTGACAGTTTCCTGCCTATACTCAGTGTACTTATCACTGCATTCAGGGCAATTGTTTAAAGTGGGGAGCTTGAAACCCTCGTTCCAGCAGTGCCTGAAGAACGCGCATCCCCAATGTGCACTCTCCTGCTCTCATGCATGCTCTTCCAGCTGTCTTCGGTGCGCTTCTTCTTCAAATCTCCGCTTCTCCTCTTCGTATTTCTGTTTCTGGTAGCGTTCCTTCTCCTGCTGACACTGCCACTTGTTAAGGAGAATGCGTGTAGTCACCCTGGGCTTGGATCTGGAAAATTCCCCAACTTCAATCTAGCTTCTCAAGATGCGAGGAGCCTCTTTGTGGACTTGTTCCACTGTCACTTGACGTGTAGGATCAACTGATCCATCTTGCTTTGCTCTAGCTGAAGTTAAGACTTTTACTTTCCCTTTTTCCTCAGCAGTCACCATATTAACAGAAAAGCCAACCATGTTATGAGGGAAAGGGTGACCATCCAGCTTCATCTTATTATCAAATTTCAAGTGACCCTCCTGGATAGCCTTTTGGATCCTCATTCTGAAAACCCTGCAATCATTAATGGAGTGAGAGTTTCTATCATCAAAACCACAATAACGTTTCCATGTAACTCCATCAGGCCGAAGCATAGAATGCCCCTCTGGCAACTTGATTCGGCCTTCTCTCACTAGGAACTCAAAGAGCTTGTCAGCCTTGCTCACGTCAAAGTCATATGTGCCCTTGGCTTGTTTTATCCATCTTTGGTTCACAGTTAACGGCTCTTTGCCCCACATGATCTCAGCTGCTGCTATTTCCTCATCATCATCAAACTCTTCCACCTGATCAGCTCTCTCAAGGAATTGATTCTAGATATCAGCTATATCATTGTGCTTAGCAAACCCGGACTCTTTCTTGAATCTGTAAGCTTGATTGCTCATTAATGACAGCCTTTGAGACAACTGACCAAGGTTGTCGAACTCTATGCCGAACAACTTATCTCGAATAGCCAGTAACATTCCTACAACAGCCATGTCAGCCAATTGATCATCTGGCAAATTCAAAGAGAAGCACAAGCCCTTGACCTCTCTGAACCTACTGAGAAATTCCATGGGCGTTTCATTGTGTCTCTGTCTCAAGGTAGTCAGATCAATTAGCTTCTTCTCAGTACTGCCACTGAAGTAATGAGCATGGAACTTCTGTTCCAAATCTTTCCAGGCACCGATCGATTGAGGAGACAAAGAAGAAAACCATGTAAAGGCCGGGCCTGTCAATGACAAAGGGAAGTATCTGACCCTGAACACCTCATCAGCTGAAGCTTCCCCAAGCTGCATCAAGTATCGGGCAATGTGCTCCACAGTACTTGTATAATCTTGCCCAGAGAACTTCGTGAAATCTGTAGGAGGTTTCACCCTTGGTGGCCAGATCACCCTGTGGTACCACTCTGGCAAAGGAGGCGTATAAGCTTGTCCCTGCATCTTAGGTTTGAGGCCGAATTGATTTTGCAAAACATCAGCCATTTTTTGCACCAAGATATCATCATTGGCATCTTGCATTCCCGCAGCTGTACCATATCCAGGGTTTGGGAAAGCATCAATGGCGACATAGTCCATGACTTTTGAATATCACCCACCATACATATTCTTCTGCAGCCTGTTGTTGGCCGGGGCTATCTTGTAAGTAGAGTTAGGTGGCACTCCAAGTGAACCGAACACCAGATCTCCATATGTAGGCCTATTTGCCTGATACGGGTTCGGTTGTTGGACTGGTTGACCTCCACTGCTTTGTAGAGGCGGCTGGATCGGTTGACTTCCCACGCTTTGCAGAGGTGGTTGGATTGGTTGGCCTTGCAGTGGTGGTTGAGTACTTGCATCTCGAGCTGGTTGAGCAGTACTGGTTTCTCCAACCTCCGCAGAAGATGCTTGAGGGGATACTCGACTAAGCATCCTCTCCATGCCTGGGCCAAAGACTCAAACCATCATCTGCTTGAACATATTTAGGAAAGCAGTATGATGCTTAACCATTACGTTTTCAATAGTCTCCCGAAAAGCATTCAAAACCTCCTGTTTTTCTTGAGCAGACGTGGAATCAGGCTCTCCTGGTAACAGAACCCTTGGCATATCAGATTTGAGGTACGACACGCCACTTCTGTTTTTGCCAAATGACATCAAGCATTTCTGTTGAAACTGGTCAATGGCATCCTTCAACTGTACTTGCTGCTCCAGAGACAGATCATCAATGGTGACATCCATGATGACTTGAATATCAGGCATCTTGAATGTGTGTTGACGCAAAATCAGCACCTCGCACCAAGCAAACAGCAAGCCGAAAGAAGCTAGCTTAACACACGTGATGAATCCCGAAGCGTGCCAGACAATTTTCCTGAAACTGACCAAGGAATAAAAATAGTTAGATAAAACATGGAACTTGCCGGGTGGTACCAGACAGTTCCGTATTTACAGCTAGAAAGCCAATTAAAATGACATATAGCTACAACAAGCTATCTGTCAGCAGTTTAAATATTATTCGGGAGCTATTAAACATGAAAACATGATATAGCCGAGTGGATGACGTAAGCATGACGAAGGTTCGGTCTTTGTTTAAATAGCGTTGCTCGTACATGATCATGACCAATTCTCGAGGATAAATAACAATTAAAATAAATAAGGTAAAAGCATGATCATAAATATGAAATAAACAAACATGCATAGGCCAAAAGCACTAGTCTACCGCATGTCTAGGTACTTTCAAACCCGTCGAGCATGATAACAATCAAATTAATCCACGCATGATACAACTTGTTTGAAACCATACCACCAACCACAAAAAGATTAATCCACCACATGATACAATCTAAATATGGAGAGCTAAAATCACACATTATTTAAAACAAACTTATAAACACGTTTTACTCATGGAAGCATAGCCGAATACAGCTGTTCAGCCGGATCGGGTTTCGTGGAGAAGGAATAAACATTGTCAAAGATGATAAACCTATCAGATTGAATCGAAATCTAATCCACCGGATGACTAGCTCTAAAACAATCCAAAAACCTGCATCTACCGCATGATACCCAGTTCTTTCATGATCCATACAAGATCAACAAGCTTGAACCCGCAACACGTGACAACTTAGATTGATTTGGGTTCGGCTATTAGGGAACACGTGATGCATGCTCTGTATTGAGCTAAAGATATGAACATGTAACATAAGGATCACCAGACAAGATAAAGCCGATTCTAATCAATCTAAATTGGGCAAAAGGGTGTTATATGAATTTAAACATAAAATTAAAACTCAAAGCAACACGTGGTAACTTAATGAATCTACTAGATCTTGCCAAATCTAATAGAGCCGATAACTAGCTCCAAGCTAGATCTTAGCCCACCGCATGGCTCATGATGTAACAAGAAACCCTCTTGAACAAAGCTTAAATCCACCGCATGATACTAAGCAAGGTAACAAGACTTCTTGCATCACGATCTAAATCCACCGCATGATACTGGACATGATACAAGGTTGCCGGTACTTACGGAGGTCGACGGATCGATGGCTCCTCTCGAAGAACTCGACAATTCGACTGAAGGACTCGATTTTGGCACGGGGCCGGTTTAGTTGTGAAGATGTTCGATCGATATCACAGACATCAAGGGTTTATATTTATACCCTTGTCCTAACACGACTCCTGGTCGACTACGAGTACAACATTTAATGTCTAAATTAATGCTTCAACGCCAATGTCCATCTCGTATACGCCATCAACTAGTTCCTTCCTTATATCGGGCCACGTCACCACGCATTCTCGAAAACTTCCCTACAAAAGTGCAAAGAGTCCTTTTGCTGAATGATGCCACATTGCCGACCGCAAGCGTCCTTTACCGAATCCCCTGAGAAGATTTTTCCTAGCCGAATGGTATTTTATCACCAAGCTCGGCCCACAAGTCAGCCCTTTTCCTGTACCATTTTTTGGTGTTAACAACAGCCACCAATCAAGTACCCAATGCAATGATGGAGATTTGCTGCATCTAAGAAGCTTGACCCAACCGAACTCCAAATCCCAGAGAAGTCGGACACAGCCAACAAACCTCAACCCTCTGAGGAAGTGCAAGTCAAGACGATCGACATTGGGATAAGCGACAGGAGCAAAACCACCATGATTGGGGCAGGCCTCGACCCGAAATAGGAAGACACGCTCGTCAGCTTCCTCCGGGCTAATCGAGACATCTTCGCTTGGAAACCAGCAGATTTGCCAAGGGTGCCCAGGAACCTTATCGAGCATTCACTCAACGTCGATCCTAAAGCTACCCCCAAACGATAACATCTCCACTTTTTTGCCGACGACCGACGGGAAGCCATCAAGAAGGAACTCGCCAAACTACTCGCGGCCGGCTTCATCAGAGAAGTATTCCATCCTGAGTGGCCCGCCAATCCTGTCCTCGTCTGCAAGAACAACACAAACGATTGGAGGATGTGCGTCGACTACACCGACCTCAACAAGCACTGCCCCAAGGACCCCTTCGGGTTGCCGTGGATTGATCAAGTCATCGACTCCATGGCGGGTTGCGATCTGCTCTGCTTCCTCGACTACTACTCTGGGTACCACCAGATTGCTATCAAGGAAGAAGACTAGGAAAAGACCACGTTCATCACCCTGTTCGGCGCCTACTGCTACACGACAATGTTATTCGGGTTGAAGAACATCGGCGCTACGTACCAACGAGTTATCCAAGCCTGTTTCAAGAGACAGCTCAACAAGAATGTCCAAGCCTATGTGGATGACATGGTGGTCAAGACCCGAAACTCCGACACGCTCATCGCCGATCTTAAAGAGACTTTCACATCCCTGCGGGAGTACTGGTGCAAGCTCAACCCGAACAAGTGCATCTTCGGCGTACCTTCGGGAAAACTACTCGGCTTCATCATCAGTCATCACAGCATCAAAGCCAATCCCGAGAATGTCTCCGCCATTACCAACATGAAAGATCCCACATGCATCAAAGACGTGCAGAAGCTTACCGTGTGTATGGAGACCCTGAACAAATTCATCTCTAAGCTTGGAGAATGGGGACTACCCTTCTTCAAACTACTCAAGCACCAAGAGAAGTTCGTGTGGACACCAGAGGCAGATCAAGCTCTGGCTCAGCTCAAGGACTTCCTGTCCAAACCACCAGTCCTCACGACTCCTCGCAAAATGGAGCAGTTACTACTCTACCTCGCTGCGACTACTCACGTGGTCAGTACTACCATCATCGTCGAGCGGCAGGAAGACGTCCACACCTACCTAGTCTAGCAACCAGTCTACTTCGTCAGCGAGGTCCTGTCGGAATCCAAGGCACAATACCAGCCAGTGCAGAAGCTACTGTATGCGGTGCTCATCACCTCACGGCAGCTACGACACTACTTCCAGGAGTACTCGATCACCGTTGTCTCTGATTACCCGCTCGGCGACATCTTACAGAACCAATATGCTACTGAAAGAATCTCCAAATGGGCAGTCGAACTCAGCGCCCTCACCATTGACTTCAAGTCGCGAACAACCATCAAGTCGCAAGCTCTAGTCGACTTCGTGGCGGAGTGGAAGGAAAATCAGCTACCAACTCCAACCGAGCAACTAGACCATTAGGTGATGTACTTCGACGGCTCAATCAACCTCGAGGGCGTAAGTGCAGGAGTACTCTTGATTTCTCCAATGGGCAAACAACTCAAGTACGTCCTACAGATCTTCTCGAAGGTCTCAAACAACGAAGCCTAGTACGAAGCTCTACTACACGGGCTCCACCTTGTAGTATCTCTAGGCATCAAACGACTACTAGTCTACGACGACTCCACAGTGGTCATCAACCAAGTTAACAAGTCTTGGGATCGCAACAAGGAGAACATGGACACCTACTGCCTAGAAGTCCACAAGCTCGAGAACAAGTTCTATGGTCTCGAGTTCCATCACATCGTCCGCGACAACAACGTTGCAGTGGACGTCCTGTCAAAGCTTGGTTCTACTCGCGCACAAATACCAGCAGGAGTCTTCGTCCATGAGCTTCACGTGCCATCCATCCCGGAGCTGGCGCCCACAACAACTGACCCAGCCCCTTCTCCAGCTGGTCAGGAGGTCATGATGATAGACGTGGACTGACGACAACCCTTCATCGACTACATCCGCGAGCAGAAGGTTCCTACTGACAAGAATCTGGCCGAGCAAATCATCCACCGGGCAAAGTCCTACGTACTAGTCGGCGACAAGCCCTACAGGCGGGGCACAACCTCTGGAGTACTCATGAAGTGCGTTGACCGAGAAGAAGCCAAGGACATCTTGGAGGAGATCCACAAAGGCTTATGCGGCAACCACACGTCTTCTCGCACGCTGGTCAGCAAGGCCTTTAGACGAGATTTTTACTAGCCCACAACCTTGGGTGATGTTGTGGAACTCTCCAAAAGGTGCCAAGTGTGCCAATACTTTGCCAAGCAACTACACGTCCTGGCCTATAAGCTAGTAACTATACCACCAACTTGGCCTTTCGCCTGTTGGGGGCTCGACATGATTGGGCCTCTCCCGACTGCGCCAGGAGGATTCAACAGAGTCCTGGTGGCTATCGACAAGTTCACCAAGTGGATCGAAGTCAAGCCAGTCACTTGTCCAAAGGCCGACAGGGTACTCGACTTCCTGGATGAACTCGTGCATTGCTACAGACTAACCCACCGCATCATCATAGACCTGGGGTCCAACATCAACAACCACCAGTTCTGGGAGTACTGCGAGAATAGCGGGATCAACGTTCGGTATGTCTCAGTCTCCCATCCACGGGCCAACGGACAAGTCGAGTGTGCCAACGGGATGGTACTCGATGCTCTCAAGAAGAGACTACACGACGCCACTAATACAAAAGGGGGCAAGTGGATCAAGGAACTACCCAACGCACTCTGGGGGCTTCGTACTCAACCTACGAAGCCAACAGGGCAGTCACCATACTTCCTGGTCTATGGCTCCGAAGCTATTATACCTGCTAACATCATGCGGGATTCACCGACAGTAGAGCAATATGACGAAGGCATCTCGGAAGACAGTAGTCGAGTTGATATCGATGGACTCGAAGAAGCTCGCTGTGCCGCCCTCGTCTAGTCAGCAAGGTACCTTGAGGGTATCCGACGCTACCACGATCGCAATGTCAAGGAACGCTCCTTCAACGTTGGTGATCTAGTCCTCCGGCGCATTCAGAACACGGAAGCACTACACAAGCTCAGCTCGCCATGGGAAGATCCCTTCTCAATCGCCAAGGTGACCAGACCAGGCTCATACCGTCTTCAGACACTTAAAGGCAACAACGTCAGCAATTCGTGGAACATCGACCAACTCTGTCGATTCTACGCGTAGTCTCTCGACTACTCTCCGAGAGTCCAAGTCTATACGACTACCACTGGGCTCTCTACTGTAAGCAGCCTCTGGGTCCAAGCACTAGTCTACGGACTACTCTACTCCAAGATCCAGTGTCAACGGCTACTAACGGATCTCGGGCTGTTCACAGCATTAAGGACTCTAGCAGCGGTCTTCAAAGAAACCATGTACTCCAATATCCAGCCTATACGACTACTAACGGATCTACAGCCATAGGCGGCCTTCGGGTCTAGGCAACTACACTTGTAAATGGCCCTATCCACCCAGGTGTACTCTTTCTTTAGTAATAAAGTTTGATTTTCAGTCAACTCATTTACTGTGTTTTCCTGTAATGGATCTTCTATCAAGTACTACTACTCGTAACACCTCCTTGTTGAGCACTCCACACATACAAACAGCGACAACAAGTACTCATTTCAAGCAATATATCATAGAGATTTTAATTCAAACTTAAACAAGTTCATCATAACTTTGTTTATATTACATCTGCTACTGAAAGCTAACCCTACAGGACAACTACTAGAGGTTCAGCTTCTCCGCGAAGGGCACCATCTGCTCTAGCAACTCCTTGTACTAGTCGTCCGTGCAATTCGTGGCTAGTCCACCCGCGATTACATCTACTGGGGACTTGGGGAAGTACGACTTCATATACACAAAGATCTGGTTCGGGATGGACTTCGCTAGATGCTTCACATATGTAGCCAGATGACCGGGAGCTTCCTTCAACCGATCCACCAATGGAACTATCTCGGGCCCACCCGGGTGAGGTACCAGTAACCTCGCAATTGGAAGTGCGGCTTCTTCAAGCTCCCTGAGTTGGCCGCGCAGCCTCTCGCAATCTTCATTAAGCTTCTGCAGAGATTTATAGCAATTGACAAGATCACGGTCCGAGGCTTCACGAAGCTCCATGTGCATGACACACTCATGGGACAGTTGTTTATATTCGTACTCAAGTACCTCACGGGCATCTTTCTCTCGGTAGACGACGTTTTTCAAATCGGTCTCCGATGCCTTCAGCTTATCTACATGGGCCTCAAGTTCTGCAATAGCTCAAACAAGATGTGTAAAATTACTACAAGGTAATTGCAAAAGGTATTCGACGGGCTTACAGTGGCATACATTTATTCTTCTGGTGCAATGACTTGTTCTTGCGAATCATGTCATCGCTCTTCGCCTGGACCTGTTGAACTTCATTGTAGTACCGGGCGAAGGGTCCATAAAGCTTGGACTGCATCATGGCGGCGTGCTTCTTGGCTTTGTTGAGTTCTTTCTCTAGTGCTTCTGCCCAAAGCACTGTATCGCCATATCCCTAAAGCATATCTGATTTGTGTCGGGATCTTTCCACGACATCCTTCACAAAGGCAGCAACCATTACTTGGGTACTCGGTTCTCGCGGATTCGACTACTCAAGGGTACCGTCACATACCTTCATCCACTGCTCGGTCCGGCGCATCGTCTCCAAGTTCCGAGCTACCGTAGCCGGGTCGATGATGTCATTTGACAGAAGCTCCAGCCTGCCACGACTAGTCGGCGCAGCCTCTTCCATCGGCGCCGAACGTATCGGCTCCGCATCCTGGAACTCTGGCAACCTCACGACAACGTCCATGCTCGACTCCAGGAGCAGGTCATCGCGAACCTCTTCCGTGGGCTCGGGGTCTACTAATACTTCTGGTCCAGTAGTCGCTCCCTCCAGCACAGCGGTTTCCGGCATGGTGCTCTCGACTGGCAAGGCTTCAGGGGTCGCGGTCCCCTCGGCTTGTGTTTCTGTCATCACAAGACATGTCCGTCAGTACCCGGGGCAATGACTACTAATTGAGGCAAGCGACATTGTCCAAGTCTACGTACCTTCCACTACGGTGGCCTCCGGCGATGTAGCCTCTGTTCCCGGCACCACGGTCTCAGCCTGGGGAAGAGGAGTGGACTCCTGAACAGCTGGCGTGGGGTCCTCCTCAATAGCTGAGGTACTGGGTTCTTCTCCTTCCCAGGACGGATCGGTGGATTTCCTGCAAACTACAAATTTGATGGTCAGGCAAGCAAGACTATCAAACTACACGTACTACTCAGGGACGGATTTCACTTACACGCTAGACCAGACTACAGTCACGGTCGGAGCGCCAAGGATACTGGCAATATCAACAAGCCCGGCTTCCGCGGGTGCCTCTTCTTCAGCCTCAGCTGCTACTGGTCCTCCGACTCCAGTAGTCATGGAGGGTTCCGGCCTCCTTGATTTTGTCGACACAGGCGGCTCGCCGGCGCCAGTTGCTTGTTGTGCCGACTCCGGCACGATTTCTTCGACGGTGGGGGTTGGGCTGCGGCTCCTCTCAGTCGCTCTGCCCACCGTGTCCCAGTTGTCTTCAGCCCCCTGTTCCACAGGGTCGGACGATGGAATCTTTTGCGACAACACCAAATTCCACTATCAGCATACAATACTTCATGACAAGTGTCGGTGCGGAATGTGGTCCCGACACTCACCAGTAATAAGCGCCAAGGTCTATCCCTCGATGGTCGATGCTAAGCAATAAAAGACACAGAGTTTATCCTGGTTCCGGCCGAGGGGCCGTACGTCCAGCAGTGGTGTGCTCAAGGCACTATATTGCTCAGCACCGGGGTGCCTGTAGTGGGGCTGCTACAAGCAAGGCGGGAGAGGAAGTGTGGCTTCCAAGTCCCTGGTGTAGTGGCTTTGTGGGAGATTTGGAGAGCAAGTATGTGGTGCGACCTGTATCGTGTTGTGTTGTGTCCCGTGTTCTGTCCCCTGTGGCAGGGGGGTTCGTCTTCCTTTAATAGGACAAGGAGAGAGCGAATCACATGTATGCCGTGCTATTTGGCTATGTGGGGAAGTGTGGTGTGCTATGCTGTAGAGTAGGCGGATGCCTGGACGGTCCTTGCAGCGATCCGGCCATCATGGCGTATCTTGTACCCGAACAGTAGCAGCTTCGAGGGTAGAAGAGCAGCGGACGACCGTGATGTCTTCAGGCGGGCTCGAGGGGGTTGCTGATGTCGGTCCGTACGGGGCACAGTGGCAGGTAAGGCGGCGTCCCGTTCCCGCACGCCCCACGGCGCCGGAGGCCGCCGCGCGCGCCGCCGGCGTGGGTTCGTACGCGTGGGGAGCGGCGCCCATGCCGCACAGGGGCGGGGATGGTGCCCCGCCGGCCTAGCGCCTCCACCTAACCCCCGCAAGGTCACGAGAAAGCAGATCGAGGGTGCGGCCGGCCCCCTTCGAGGGCTCGGCGCGTTAGCCGTACCGAGTAGGCGGCGCGGCGTCACGGATCGGCACCGGCCACACCGCACGCTCCCCCACGGGTGGGGATGGGTTCCCTCTTGGGGAGTTGGTGCGGCGCACCGGGGCGCGAGCCCCGTGCGCATGATGGCGCCGCCCCCACCGTTGTCGTGAATTAAATGCCCGCGCACGGGAGCAGCGCGCGCGTGTTGAGCGCCCTCGAGCGAGGCGGACCCCGTTCGAGGGCGGAGCGGACCCTTGAGCGAGGCGGAGCCCGCTCGAGGTAAGCGCACCCCCTCGAACGGGGCGGAGCCCGCCCGAGGGAGGCGCGCATCCTCGAGCGAGGCGAAGCCTGCTCGAGGGGATCTTTGAGTGGGCCGCCTTGGTGGGCCGTCGAGGCCACCGTGGCGTGGGCCATGCCCTGCATGCTTAAGCGAGGCGTGTTTGGCTTTGGCTTGTTGCGGGTTTTAAGTGGGGATTTCCCAGTTGTTTAAGGGGACCCCTTGGGCTGTCCCCGACAGTAGCCCCCGAGCATCTGTGGGTTTGCCATTGAGGCTCCCGCAGATGCTGGAGCCCACTGATAGGACGTTCTTCCCTCCTGGTCTTGCGAACGCTTTCCGTGGGGCCGCGTTAGCGGACCCGCGGGTCTAGCCCCCGTAGCCCTGCGGGAGCGTGGGTGCTCCTGTAGGTGTTGACCGCGAGACTTGGTCAGAGGGCGTGGTACATATTTCAACCGGCGTTAGCAATGTCTCAGCCGGCTTCAGTGACGCGCGCGCTGCTGGCACTATCTCCGGCGGGTGCAACCCAGGAGGTGTAGCCGTGCGTCAAGCCCCCGAGCCTGGGCCTGTTCAAGGCGATCGGGTAGAGCTTTACGACTTGTTTTTTAACGTGCCCTCGCCGTCCCTCCGCGGGACGGAGGGTGAGGTTTCCGCAACCCCCATCGGTCGGGTCGCGGATTGCGGATTCCTCGTTGAGCTGTTAGCGGGTGGTTCGAGTGGACGCCCATGCCCCGTTCGATAAGGGTAGGCTGCGTGGTCCAGAGACACGTCCATCGAAGAGCTTGCGTGGGTTTGCTAGGTGGGGCTCGGTCCCGTCCGCTAGGGACCGAGGGCGCGGAAGCTCTCCCTCGGTGGGATCCCCCGCTAGCCGCCCCTCCCCGGCTCTCGAACACGACATGTGGGGCACCCTCGAGCCGGCGAGGCTCGAGGAACGGCTCGAATGCGCGCGTGCCCTCGTCGTCCCTGACTCTGGTGATCTGGGGCGCCTGTTCGAACCCGTCGAGGGTCAGGCTTCGAACCTCTGATCAGTAGGGCCGTGCGGGGTGGCGGCTAAGCGCTCCCGGCCTGGCATCTGCGATCCTTCGAGGGGCCTGGGTGAGCCGGCCCTCGAGGCGCTGATCAGTAAAGTGGTGCAGGGCGGCGGCTAAGCGCTCCCGGCCTGGCATCTGCGATCCTTCGAGGGGCCTGGGCGAGCCAGCCCTCGAGGCACTGATCAGTAAAGTGGTGCGGGGCGGCAGCTAAGCGCTCCCAGCCTGGCATCTGCGATCCTTCGAGGGGCCTGGGCGAGCCAGCCCTCGACGCGCTGATCCGTAAAGTGGTGTGGGGCGGCGGCTAAGCGCTCCCGCCCGCATCCGCGATCCTTCGAGGGGCACGGGCGAGCCAGCCCTCGAGGCGCCGATCGCAAAGTGGTGCGGGGCGGCGGCTAAGCGCTCCCGTCCGGCATCGCGCGATCCTTTGAGGGGCCTGGGCGAGCCAGCCCTCGAGGCGCTGATCAGTAAAGTGGTGCGGGGTGGCGGCTAAGCGCTCCGCCCGGCATCTGCGATCCTTCGAGGGGCCTGGGCGAGCCAGCCCTCGAGGCACTGATCCGTAAAGTGGTGCGGGGCGGCGGCTAAGCGCTCCCGGCCTGGCATCTGCGATCCTTCGAGGGGCCTGGGCGAGCCAGCCCTCGAGGCGCTGATCAGTAAAGTGGTGCGGGGCGGCGGCTAAGCGCTCCCGGCCTGGCATCTGCGATCCTTCGAGGTGCCTGGGTGAGCCAGCCCTCGAGGCGCTGATCAGTAAAGTAGCGTGGCATGGGTGCTCGCGGTACCTGTTTTGTTTCAAACTGGCCCCGAGGTGACCTTCTCACGCCTGTACCCTTTCGAGGGTTGATTTCTCCTGAGCCAGGAGCTCTTGCCACTCGAGGGTCCTCCTTGCTTAGCAAGGAGCCGGGCCATTTAATGCCCCTCAGTCGAGGCTACGGTTTCGCGTCGCGGGCGCGCGTAGTGGGCGGCGTGGGCAGGAGGACGTGACCCCCTGCCACGGCCCTCCCGGTTCTTCGCCGTGATGATGGCCTGTTTGCGGTGGCGTCGCTGCCGCGGTCGTGGTGGGGCCCGCCCGTTAGCGAGAAAAAGATTCCCTGCAGTTAATGCGCGCGAGACGTGCGCCCCGGAGAGCACGCCCACGGCTTATAAATCTGAGGGGAGGGAAAACGATGGTTTTTACCTTAGCGTTCCACCATTCTCCCCCCCTGCGCTCTCGCCTTCGTTTTGTTCTTGCCACCACGCCCCTTCGCCATTAGAGCTCATCTTCTTCTTCCCGTCCTCCGCTCTCGGACCCCTTGTCCTTTCTCATGGCGCTGCTTCTGCCCCTCACGGTCCTCGACCCGTACGCATGGGAGCAGTCGTCGGTGAATCGGCTGGCCCTTACCGACCTGGTCTCCGCCGGCCAGCTGGCGGCGAACGAGGAGGGCCGGCCGGCGGAGTGGATCCTGCCGCCGGCGGGGGACCACGCGCCTAACCCACCGGAAGGCTATGTGGTGAGCTTCATTCGCTTCCAAGCTTCATGCGGGCGCTCTGCCACCGCTACGGCGTGGAGTTACACAACTTTGCGCCGAATGCGATTTCGCAGGCGGCCACGTTCATGGGCGTCTGCGAGGGGTATCTAGGGATCCCAGTGAATTGGGAACTCTGGATACACCTCTTCCGCCAGGAGCTGTTCACGCAGCTGACGACGGAGCAGAGGACCCGCCGCGCGGTGCGCGCCGGCGGCATGTCGCTCGCCCTCGCGGACGCGAGACAAGGACGACTACATCCCTTGTACAACGCCGGCCGGGAGCGGGGGGTGGTTCTACCTTCGCAACGCCGAGCCCGGCCTCCCCCCCCCTACACCGGTCCGGTGCTCCGGGAGAAGCCCAACTCCCGGGGCCATGGGGTGTCCACGGTCCAGGCATCGGAGGGCGGCTGGACTCGCTCCTGGCCACACTGAAGAACCTGGCGACGCGCGGGCTGACCGCGGGGACCGTCCTCGCCTTCCTCCACCACCGGTGGATCGTGCCTCTAATGGAGAGGCCGCTCTGCGTCTTCGTGATGACGGAGGAGGCGGACCCCGTCGCGCTGGCCAGATCGCGGATGCTCCCGACCCCCCTCAAACGGGGGTATGCGCTCACACGGGCGCGGAGCGCCGTCGACACTCGGATGCTGCGCCAAGACCGGTCCCCGTGGGACCTCGAGATGCTCCCCACCGGCCCACTGGTAAGTATGATTCTTGGCCTTGTTTTTGTTCTTGATGATGCTCCTGGCTCCTGACGCACCTTTGACGTTCTCGCCTGGACGTGGTGAGCCTGAGTGCCGCGAAATCCGTTCCGCCCACCCCTGACTCCCACGCGCTTGGCCGGGCGGCGCAGCAACAAGAGGGGGAGCGGGCGGCGCGCAAGAGGAAGCGTGCGAAACGGCACCGCGAGCGCCGCGAGCGGCGGGACGAGGAGTACCGGCTGCGTGAGCAGCAGGGGCTCTCCTCGCCAGGGACCGAGGAGTACTCGTCCTCGGAGGAGGACGAGGAGGAAGAAACTGGGGGGCAGGGCCCCCTGATAGGTGGGAGCCTGCACCCCCGTCGCCGGAGCCAGCTCCGACGGCCGGGCGGCATCGCACGGGGCGGGCGCCCGCCGCCGGGCAACCAACGACGCGGCCGGCGCGGGCCGCGGAGGCGCCGGCACGCGCCGCGAGGGCGCACGCGGCAAGCGCGCCCGCGCTCGGGGCGGAGCCCGCGCGCGCGGCGGAGATGTTAGGAGGCGCCTCGACGGGCGCGCCGGCCGTGCCGGCGCCATCCGCCGAGGCCTCGAGGAAGAGGAAACGCGCCTTCTCCTCTTCGAGGTAAGGGGCTTGTTCTTCTGCGGGGTTTGGTTTTTGGCGACCAGGCGTTCTGATTTTTTGTTGGTACTTGTGCAGGGTGGTGCCGACCGTGCCTCCCCTCGCACCAGCCAATGTGTTGAGGGCGGACGCGTCCATTCCCACCTGGCGGCGCTCGTCGAGGGCGCGCGCGGCGGGGGCGAGCACGACGGCGGCGGCGGGCGAGAGCTCGCGAGGGCGCGGCCGAGGCCTCGAGGCCTCGGCCGGTGGATCGGCCTGCCGCGGCGCGGCCGATGGTCGTCGAGGAGCGGCCGACGCCGGTCGCGGCGGAGGCGCACCTGCGGCGACGCCCGTGGTGGAAGCGCGGCCCCGCGGTGGCGCCGCGGTGGAGGCTCGCGCCTGCGGCGGCGGCCGGACGGAGGCGAAAGCGGTGCGGCGGTGGCCGAGGAGGGCGGTCGGGCGCCCGCCGTCGTGGCGGAGGCGCAACCGGAAGCGGTGGCCGCGGCGCCGCGTCGGGCGCCCGCGGCTATGGAGGCGCGAGCGGAGGCGCCGGCGGAGGCGACGCGGGGGCCGGCACCTGCCGGCGGCTCCCGGGCGGTGGTGGTGGAGATCCCGGACGACGACTCCCCGCCGCTCGGGTGGGACCAGTGGGCGAGCTTCCCCGCGCTCTCCCCAGAGTCCCAGGAGGGGGCCCTCGTGAGGTGGCGCGAGGGCCACATGGTGGCAGGGGGCCGAGGGCACGGCGCCGAGGCCTCGTCTTCCCGCACCGGCCAATCTACCTAGGTAGAGGGGGTCGCTGGCGACCCGCCCGCGTTTGCCGACGCCCAGGGGGAGCAGGAGCTCTGGGGAGAGCTCCGTAGCCACGGCGCCGCGCTCAACCGATCGTTGAACGAGGCGCTGAGGATCCACGGCGGACCCGTGTGGCGCGTCTTTCAGGTGAGGTGTCTTTGCTTGTTTTTCTTTTTTCCTCGTTTCTGTGCGCATTCTTCGTGGCGTGATGCTTACGGTCTTGACTTGTTGGTGACAGGAGCTCGAGCACCGCGCCCGCGATAAGTACGGCGCCTTTGATTAGGTGATCGCCGAGCTCCATTAGCTCCTGGAGCGGTGCAACGCCTTCGACGCGCTCGCCGACGCCCTCATGACCCCAGACGGTTGGTTGTCGTACCGGGCCATGGCCTTGCGCGATCAACTCCATGAGAGCGCGAGGCAGGACCCGGCGCACCCGTCCAGCCTCGAGCGGGTCTGCGCGGCCCTCATCGACCGGGATGAGGCGCTGCAGCGGGCGAGGGCGGACTTGGAGAATACGCGCACCACGGCGGCCAAGCGGGGAGGCGAGAGGTGGCCGGCGTCCGCGAGCCGACAACCGGGGGCTCCACTCGTCGCTCCGGGGAGGCGCGAGCTCGGCGGCACCGGGCCGAGGAGCGGGCGCGCGCGCGCTCGAGCCGAAGGCCAAGGAGGCCGACGACTTGAGGGCCGCCCTTGACGCCAAGGTCGCGGCGCTCGCCGCCGCCGAGGGCCGGCTCTGCGAGGAGCGCACCGCCCGTCAAGGAGGCGAGGGACGGCTCCGGCGGGGAGCGAGGGCCACCCTTGCCGACGCTCGGTCGGCCCTGGAGCGGGAGTGCGTTTCTCGCGAGGCGGCGCAGATGTCGCTGGAGGACCGGAACACCGAGTTCTCCAAGCTCGAGGGCGAGCTGATGGTGCTCAGCATCACGAGCGCGAGCCAGGAGCTGGCCCTCCAGGAGCAAGGCGAGACCGTCAAGGGCCTCGAGCAGGCGGTCGAGGCCGGGCACCGCGCCTTCGAGATGGAGAGAAAGCAAGTCGAAGGTAAGCCGCTATTCGACTCCTGTTTTGCTGGTTTTCTCTTGGAGGGTTCGCACCCTTTTCTGATTTCTTTCTTGTCTGGCAACTCCAGGCTTGCGCACCGCGCTGGGGCACGCGGCTGAGCGCGCCGAGGCGCTGCAGACCTCCTACAACTCCTCCGAGCAGGAGCTGCAGGAGTTGCGCACTGCGGCCCTCGAGACCTGCCGAGCCGTGGAGGAGGGCGAGGCGCAGGCCGGTAGCTCGCTGTCCAGCTACCTACGCGCCCTTAGCGGCCACGTCACCGGGCGCATGTGACGGGCGCTGCATCTTGGCGTCCAGAAGGCCCTAGGGGTGGTGCGATCCCACTACGAGGTCAATTTCGAGGCGCTGGCGGAGGGCTACGTCTTTCCTGAGGGTGTCGAGGACGAAGTGGAGATGGAGCGCGTGGACGCGCTCGCTGCCGACGCCGCCGGGACGCTCGCCGTGGCCTTCGAAGAGTTCCTTTTCCCGGATTCTGCTGATGCCGCCGCTCCTCCCGCCTAAAGACAGACGGACGCTAGGCCCGTTTTTGTTTATGTATCAGTATGCTGGCCGTGCGGCCCTTGTAAATAAACAGATTACTTTTGCCATAAACATTTGTTAATGTGAAGTGATGTCTTTTGTTTATTGCGCTTTTTTGTTTCTCCTTCTTCCTGAGTAGATTCTAGTTCGGGGAGTTCGATTTTCGCGGGTGGCCTGCTAGGTTGGAGGCGAGAGAGAAGGGTCGTATCCTCGCGGAGGCGTAGGCTATCTCTGGCTCGCGCGCTCCTTCCGCTAGGCTGCCTGCACCCTGTTCGAATCTTTGCTCGAGGCCGAAGTAGAAAACAAATTTAGCGCGCGTGAGTTGTTTCGTTTTCGCGCGAAAATGGGACCATTTTGGGGGGGTGCCCCCCCGCAATAGCCCCCGAGGGTAATCTTCGGTTTCAGGGGAAAGCCGAGTTGCCCTTTTTATTGAACTGGTGCTGTTTACATAATTATCACCAACTGGGGTGCTGGTTGTGTGTATTTTTCAACAAAATACTTGGAAATCCTAGCTAGGGGTAGAAGCGACGTAGCTGTTGGATGTTCCAAGCGTTGGTGAGTTCTTCACCGTCCTCGTTGGCCAGCTTGTACGTGCCGGGCTTGAGTACTTTCACCACGATGTAGGGTCCCTCCCATGGAGGTGATAGCTTGTGGCGTCCTCGGTTGTCCTGGCGTAGCCTTAGGACCAAATCCCCTTCATTGAAGTCCCGCCGGCGTATCTTGCGTGCTTGGTAGCGCCTAAGGGACTGTTGATACCTTGCGGAGTGCATCAAGGCCACGAGGCGTGCCTCGTCCAGCTGGTCCAGCGAGTCCTCGCGGGCTCGCTGGTTGGCGTCCTCGTCGTAGCCTCGAACCCTGGGCGACCCGTATTCTAGGTCCGTGTGGAGGACGGCCTCCGCGCCATGGACTAGGAAAAACGGGGTGAACCCGGTGGCTCTGCTCGGGGTGGTCCTTAGGCTCCACACAACTGCTGGTAACTCTTGGAGCCATTTCCGACTAGATTTATTTAGCTGGTCGAAAATTCTAGGCTTAAGGCCTTGTAGGATCATGCCGTTGGCACGCTCTACTTGGCTGTTATTCTGCGGGTGTGCCACAGCTGCCCAATCCACACGGATGTGGAACTTGTCGCAGAACTCCAAGAATTTCCCCGCCCATGAACTGGGACCCATTGTCGGTGATAATGGATTTTGGCACTCCAAAGCGATGGACGATGTCGGCGAAGAACGTCACCGCCTGCTTTGCCTTGAGGTTCGTAATGGGGCGCACTTCTACCCACTTGGAAAACTTGTCGATTGCGACCAACAAGTGGGTGAAGCCCCCGGGCGCCTTTCGCAGGGGCCCGACGATGTCCAGCCACCACACGGCGAACGACCATGTTATGGGGATGGTCTGCAGGACATGAGCGGGAAGGATGGACTTGCGGGCGTAAAACTGGTACCCCTCGCAGGTGCGTACGATCTCGCTGGCGTCCGCGACCGCGGTAGGCCAGAAAAAGCCTTGGCGGAAAGCATTGCCAACGAGGGTACGAGGCGCGGCGTGATGGCCACAGATCTCAGCGTGGATGTCCCGCAGGAGTTCGCGCCCCTCGGGTATGGGCACACACCGCTGCAAGATGCCGGAGGCGACGCGCTTATACAGCTCGCCGTCAACGAGGGAAAAGGACTTGGCCATCCTGGAGACGCGCCTGGCCGCGGCCCGGTCCGAGGGGAGTTCCCCTCGAGCCATCCAGGCGACATACTTGTCGCGCCAGTCAGCCTTGACAGGGGTTGGCTCGATGTCCATCACATCAGCCCCGTAGGCGCCATACCCCTCGAGGAGGGAGAGCACGTACGCCTCGTTCGACGGGTTCTCGTCCATGGGCTCCGCGCCCGCTTGATTCGAGGGAGCCCCCGAGGGTTCCGCGTGGCTCGAGGGGTGAGGCTCGAGGACGACCGAGGGTTGGGCGATATCACGGGCAAAAACGTTCGGAAGGACCGTAATCCGCCCGGACGCGATTTTGGCCAGCTCGTCCGCTTCGAGAACTTGTCTTCGAGGACTCGCACGGCCTTGCAGTAGGCCTCCATCTTGTCGTCGTGGCAACTCGCGTTCTTCATGACTTGGTCAATCACGAGTTGCGAATCCCCCCCGCACGTCGAGGCGCTTGACGCCTAACTCGATGGCGATCTTGAGGCCGCAGAGGAGGGCCTCGTACTCAGCCATGTTGTTCGACGCGGGGAAGTGGAGGCGCACCGCGTATCGCATGTGCTCACCGAGGGGTGACACAAAGAGCAGGCCCACTCCTGCCTCTGTTTTCATCACCGAGCCATAGAAATACAGAGTCCAGCACTCTGCTTGGATCTGCGGCGGTGGCAGCTGCTTGTCCGTCCATTCAGCGACGAAGTCTGCCAGGATCTGGGACTTGATGGCCTTGCGCGGGGCGTAGGCAACCGTCTCGCCCATCAGCTCCACGGACCACTTGGCGATCCTGCCCGTCGCGTCTGGATTGCGGATGATCTCCCCTAGCGGGGAAGGAGGAGACTACCGTGACGGGGGTGGGCCTCGAAGTAGTGGCGGAGCTTGCGCCGCGCGAGGATCACCGCGTACGCAGCTTTTGGACTTGAGGGTAGCGCGTCTTGGTGCCGTACAAGACCTCGCCGATGTAGTAGACTGGCCGCCGGGCCCGGCGGTGGCGTGCCCTTCCTCCGTGCGCTCCACCACGATAACGGCGCCGACCACCCGGGTGGTTGTGGCCACGTAGAGCCGCAGGGGGTTCGCCGCCGCCGCGGCGGCGTGAGGATTGGGGCGTGGGTCAAGGATGCCTTCGCCTTGTCGAGCGCGTCCCGGGCCTCGGCGGCCCAGGAGAAGCGCTCGTGCTTCTTGAGGAGGCGATAGAGGGGCAGGCCCTTCTCGCCGAGCCGCGAGATGAAGCGGCTCAAGGAGGCAAGGCACCCCAGCACCTTCTGCACCCCTTTGAGGTCCCGGATCAGACCCATTCGCTCGAGGGCCGCAACCTTCTCAGGGTTGGCCTCGATGCCCCTTTGGGAGACGATGTATCCTAGTAGCATGCCTTGCGGCACTCCAAAGACACATTTTTCGGGGTTTAGTTTGACCCCATTGGCCCATAGGCAGCCGAATGTGATGCCAAGGTTGCTAACCAGGTCGTCCGCCTTCCTGGTTTTTACGACGATGTCGTCCACGTACGCTTCGACCGTTCGCCCGATGTGATCTCCGAAAACGTGTTGCATGCAGCGTTGATACGTTGCACCCACGTTTCAGAGGCCAAATGGCATCGTGACGTAGCAGAACATCCCGAACGGCGTGATGAACGAAGTCGCGAGCTGGTCGGACTCCTTCATCTTTATTTGGTGATACCCGGAGTAAGCATCAAGGAAGCAAAGCAACTCACACCCAGCCGTTGAATCAACAATTTGATCAATGCGTGGCAAAGGAAAGGGAACTTTAGGACATGCTTTGTTAAGACTAGTGTAGTCTATACACATCCGCCATTTCCCGTTCTTTTTCTTTACAAGTACAGGGTTTGCTAGCCACGTTGGGTGGAACACTTCCTTGATGAATCCGGCCTCGAGAAGCTTCCGCAGCTCTGCTCCGATCGCCCGCCGCCGCTCTTCGTCGAAGCGGCAGAGCTATTGCTGCACGGCGCGGGCATGAGGCAGGATGTCAAGGGAGTGCTTGACGACCTCCCTCGGGATGCCTGGCATATCCGAGGGGCTCCACGTGAAGATGTCCGCGTTGGCGCGGAGGAAGTCGACGAGCACCACTTCCTATTTTGGATCGAGGGTGGAGCTGACCCTCAACGCCTTGCCCTCGGGGGCAGCGGGGTCGAGGGGCATCTCCTTGGTTTGCTCCGCGGCCTCGAAGTTGCCGGTGTGCTTGGTGGAGTCGAGGTCCTCGTTGACCATCTTCTCCAAGGTGGTCACCAGCGCTTCATCCAGCGCCAGTGCTTCCGCATGCTCTATGCACTCGACGTCGCAGTCGAATGCGTGCTCGATGGACGAGCCCACGGTGATGATGCCGTTTGGTCCCGGCATCTTCATCTTCAAGTAGGTGTAGTTGGGGACCGCCATAAACTTGGCGTAGCAGGGCCGCCCAAGTATAGCGTGATAGGAGCCCTTGAACCCCACCACCTCGAAGGTGAGCGTTTCCTTGCGGAAATTCTTCGTGGTGCCGAACCAAACCGGCAGGTCGATCTGCCCGAGGGGCTGGACTCGCTTGTCGGGCGCGACGCCATGGAACGGCGTCGTGCTGGGCTGCAGCTGGTCCAACCCGATCCCCAGCAAGCGCAGCGTATGCGCGTAGAGGATGTTGAGGCTGTTGCCCCCGTCCATCAAGACTTTTGAGAACCGCGCGTTCCCAATGATCGGGTCGACCACCAGCGGGTACTGGCCCGGGTTGGGGATGCGGTTCGGGTGGTCTTCCCGGCTGAAGGTGATGGCGTCCTCCGACCAGTCGAGGAAGGAGGGTGGCGAGGACCTCGTGCCGCTCCCGCTTGCGCTGGCGAGTCGACATGTCGACAGTGGGTCCCCCAAAGTTGAGGAACACGTTCTCCACGGTGGGGAAGCCGCCGGCGTCGCCATCTCCTCCGTCCTTGGCCTTCGTGTCCTTTATGGCGGCGCGGCCATAAAACTTCTTGAGCATGTCGCATTGCTCAAGGGTGTGGTTTACTGGGGTCTTGTGATATGGACATGGCTTTTTCAGCATGTCATCAAACACCCCCGGACCTCGAGGGGCCGGTCGAGGGCCCCGTCGAGCCGGGTCAACAGCAAGGGCCTCGGCATCATCGCCGTCGCACCCCTGCTCGCGCGCCTCACGGCGCGGCTTCTTCCCTTTCTTGACCCGCTTGTCCTTCAGGTGGGGCTCCCTGGGCTTGCTGCCTTAAGCGGGCGCATCGTCCGAGCGCTTGCCCTTCTTGCTGTCGAAGATCGCCACCACAGCCTCCTCTCCTGAGGCGAAGCTAGTGGTGATGTCGAACAGCTCGTTGGAGTCCGCAGGCGGGCTGCGTCCCAGCTCTCGCACGAGGTCCCGGCACGTGGTACCCTCGAGAAAGGCGTGCACAAAATCAGATTGCGCCACGCTTGGGAGCTCCGTGCAGCGCTTGGAGAAGCGCCGTATGAAGTCCCGGAGCGACTCGCCGGGCTTTTGGGTGCATGAGCGTAGGTCCCAGGAATTTCTAGGGCGCACGTACGTGCCCTAGAAGTTGCCCACGAACGTGCGGACCAGATCATCCCAGTTGTAGATCTGGCTAGCGGGCAGGTGCTCGAGCCACGTCCGGGCTGAATCACCGAGGTGCAAAGGTGTTGTGGATGATGACCTCGTCACTGGTGGCCCCGCCCAGCTGGCATGCCAGGCGGTAGTCGTTGAGCCACACGCGGGGGTCCGTCTCCCCATTGTACTTGACGATGGTCGAGGGCTGGCGGAAGCGTTGGGGGAAGGCCGCCGCGCGGATCTCCCGGCTGAACACACGGGTCCCCGGGGGCTCCGGCGTCGAAGAGCGGTCTTCATCGCTGTCGTAGCGTCCACCCCGTCGAGGGTGGTAGCCTACCGCTGCTCGCGCATCTGCCTTGCTCGTGCGCCGGGCGTTGATGACGTTGCGGGCGTCCCCGTCTAGCGCCCGGCGCGTGTCGAGGAGCCGCTCCTTGGCCGGCGCGCGTCCTGGGTTGGCGGGTCGCCCCACGGCTTCACCTGCATGGACCGAGGGTTCGCCCCCTCCTGCAGCCCCGGCTCCTTGCGCATCCCCCTATTGGCGGATACGTGACGCTAAGCTTTCGGCCTGCTGGACGGCCGCTTGCTCGATGAGAGCCTGCGCCTCGCGGTGCAGGTTCCGCGCCTCAGGGGTCAAGGGTGCCGGCATAGCCCGTAGCGGTGTCGCGGAGGCGCGTCCGGGTTGTCGACGTTAAAGTCGGCGTTGATGCGGTCGCGGGCTTGTTTGCCCAACTCCCGCGCTCGTTCACCGCGCGCGGAGGCTTCCCCAGCCATCGAGGCACGGAGCAGCCGCACCGTTTGATATTCCTCTGCCAGCTTGGCCTCGAGCTCGCGAGCCTGGGCTAGCTGCGCGTCGACGTCAGCCCCAGCAGGGGTGCTTGGCCCCGCAGCCAGGCGCGGAGCGATGCCCGGGGCAGGCGTGACCTCCCCGTCTCCAGCGCCCACTGCGCCGGTGGCGTTTGTTGGGTCGTTGGTGATGACGATGCAGCATTCGCGCGCAGGGTCGTAGCTCCCGGTGCTGGAGTCGTTGGAGCAGCCGAACCAGTAGTCCGTAGCGTCAAGGAAGCGCCTGAACATGACTGGGTCCGGCACGCCGGAGAAGTCCCATTCCGCGTATCCATGGAGGTTGGCGGGTGGCAACGTGTCAAGGGAGCCCAGAGATGACTCATCGCCCGCGGAGACACCGGGATCCCTGGCGACGAAGACGTGACGGCCAGGGGGAACCCTGCGCATCGTGGTGTTGACATTGGCGTTGTAGGCCGTCGTGGCACCACGCAGACCAATGGGGAAGCGCGGTCCGGAGACCGTGCGCCGTCCCACTGGGGCGGTGGTTGCCGTGCTGATGGGCGCGCCGTGTTGAGAGGCGGCGCGTTCGGCCCGCCGTCGCCGCACCGCGCCCGGTGCAAACGCCGGCCGGAGCGGCGGCGGCGTCGTGGCGTCGACGGGCCCGCGCATCCGCGCCGGGGGGCGTCCGTGCCGTGGTGGTGCGCGCAGCGGGGACCGGAGCGGACCCGGCCCGGCGCCGCGCACGCAGCCTCCTCACGCTTGGTGAGGCGCATCGGTAGCCGTTCCCCGTGGCTCGAAAGTTCGACCCCCGAACCGGATTTCAAACCGGGCGGGGGAGGGGGTCCGAGCCGCCCATGCGAGAACGCGTACCGCGATACTCAGTGCGGATCACCATGGAGGGAGTTGATGATGGATTGACCTTAGGCGCTCGATTGCCCCACGGTGGGCGCCAACTGTCGGTGCGGAATGTGGTCCCGACACTAACCAGTTACAAGCGCCAAGGTCTATCCCTCGATGGTCAATGCTAAGCAATAAAATACACAGAGTTTATCCTGGTTCTGGCCGAGGGGCCGTACGTCTAGCAGTGGTGTGCTCAAGGCACTATATTGCTCGGGAAGACCGGGTGCCCGCAGTGCGGCTGCTACAAGCAAGGCGGGAGAGGAAGTGTGGCTTCCAAGTCCCTGGTGTAGTGGCTGAAGATGTTGTGGGAGATTTGGAGAGCAAGTATGTGGTGCGACCTGTCTCGTGTTGTGTTGTGTCCCGTGTTCTGTCCCCTGCGGCAGGCGGGTTCGTCTTCCTTTTATAGGCCAAGGAGAGAGCGAATCACATGTATGCCGTGCTATTTGGCTACGTGGGGAAGTGTGGTGTGCTATGCTGTAGAGTAGGCGGACGCCTGGACGGTCCTTGCAGCGATCCGGCCATCATGGCGTATCTTGTACCCGAACAGTAGTAGCTTCGAGGGTAGTGAAGACCATGTGTGGTTCGAGGACCGGTGGATGGTCGCTCCCTTGTGTGATGAGTGATTGACAACGTTGTGTGGACCGATTCTTGGCTAAGTATTGCGAGTGCAGGTTGCGGCTTGACTCGTGTTGGTGCGGGTGAAGAACAAGCGCGAAAGGTCGTTGCGGTGAGGCCTCCGGGTGTGGAGAAGACAAGTAGGCTTCGTTCGAGGGACCCGGTGGCCGGCGGGGTCAAGTGCGGGCCGCATGGTGGCATGAACAAAGCAAGATGAAGTCGTGGACGGTTTCTTGGTAGAGCCTCAAAACCAAGGGCGAGCCGGGACTACGTGGGAGCCGAGTCATGAGTGGAGATTGGCGGAGGCTACACCGAGTTCGCGGGGTTTGCGTGGGTTCACCGTAAAACCACCGGGTTACTCGGTTGAGCCACAAAACCGAGGCCGAAGACTCGACGAGGAGGTGCGGCCACCCGGGCCGGTTCAACCGCCCAGAGGGGCGGTCCGACCGCCCGGGGCCGGTCGGATCCACCGGCCGGTCCTAACCGCCCGGGGGGGCGGTCCGACCGCCCGGCCGCCGCGCCGAGAAGCTTCGAAGCGGAGGACACGCGTCGGGATCGCAAGGCTTGTGTCGAGGCTACGCGGGGTGCGGTCGCCGGGCATCCGTCCGATGGTGAAGACATCAAGAATTCCAAATCCGCCCTTGAGGGGCATGTATCCCTAGTTATTAGTGAAGGGCGTTTTAGTCTTTTGGGTGCCTCCATATATACTCATTAGAGGGGTGGATGGCAGCCAACTCTTGGAACCCTAGCTCATTTGGTTTTTCCATTTTCGTTCTCCATTTTCCCTAGGTTTTTAGAAGCCTAGCTTGAGAGCTTCATGTGAGATCTAGAGAGAGGGATGGATGTTTGGGTGGCAAGCTAGACCTTGTATGAACCATTCATGGCATGTATAGAAGGTTTGGCGTCGTTCTTTATGGTGGTTTTCCCGTCTCTTTGGTGTTGATTTTCGGAGCTCTTTTTGGCGGTGTTTTGAGAATGATTTCTTGGGGTTTTTGGTGGGTGTCACGTATGAGGTTCTTGTGCCTCTTTGGCTGGTGACTTTGCCCCCAAATCTCCTTTGAATCGGACTCGATTTGGTGGTTTCTCAAGTTGGGCGAGTTCTTGACCTAGAGAAGAGACTTCTTCGATTCCTCTTGATTGTGAGCGCTTCGGGTCGATTCCTTTGAGGTAGAGGTTGCCCGGGAGGTAACCCGGCTATTCCCGAAGTTTGGCTGCAATCCGTGGAGTGATTCGGGAGATCGGCGCGAGGAAGTTGAGGTTTGACCCGCGGGTTCGTTTTTCGGAAGGGGCGGTCTAACCGCCTACGGGGGCGGTCTTACCGCCCGGGTGTTTCCGGTCAAAGTTCGTTTCGCCGGATTTTCCTCCGTGAGTTTGTTCGCCTTGATCGAGAGGAGTGTCCGGGTGAAATTTGGGGTCGTTCTCATGCAGTTTGCTAGGTGTTCTTGGTTGGAGTTCGTTGCTGGGTACGGGGAGGTTAGACCGCCCCCGGTAGCCGGTCTAACCGCCCCTAGGCCCTTGGGTGAAGTTTTGGTTTTCGCCAAGATTTTCCGGTAGCTAGCATGGCCTTGACCAGAGATCTCGTTGGTGAAACCGTGGTGTGTTTTGGTGCTCGGAAGAGGCGTTTCGGAGGATTTCTTGGTTGCCGTGTGGAGGCGGTCTAACCGCCCCCTATACCGGTCTAACCGCCCCTCCGGTTAGCCGGCTTTCGAGTTGTTTCCGCCGTTGTCGGTCCGCGTGTGTGTTGTGGTTGCCGGTAGAGTTTGTTCCTAGGACCGGTAGCACTACGGTGGCTACGTGGTTTTGGCAAACGAGAGGTAGAAGTGCGGAGCATGTGATTTTGGGGGTTCGACCGAGCTAGTTCATCTTGTCGGAGTTTTAATCTCCCTCGAGAAGAATTTTTATCGGCTCCCATTCACTCCCCCCTCTCTGGTCGCCTTATCGGTCCTTCAAGTGGTATCAGAGCCGGTTCGGGTCTTTGTTGACTCTAACCGCCTAAGATCCAAGGATGGCGTACCGTGAACGGGGTTCGGGTCCTCCACACTTCGATGGCAAGAATTACCGGATGTGGAGCAAGCGGATGGGTGCGTTCCTCCGCGGAAAGGGTCACCGCTTTGGGATGTCACGGTGGACACGAGCTATGTCCACCGATGGATTTCCTTGCTCCGGGGTCGAGGGACGGATTCGACGCCAACAATAAGGCGGTCGACTACTTGTTTCGTGCTTTGTGTCGCACCGAGTTCGATCGGGTGCACACCGAGCACTTGGCTTGTAGGATTTGGGCGGTGTTAAAGGAGGCTCATGTTGGGAACGCCGGTGTTCGAGGCACGGTTGTATGCGACCTACCGGAGAGAGTACGAGAACTTCACTCATCTCCCCCGGTGAGTCCATCGATGCCTTGTTTCGCAGGTTCACGGTGGTGGTGAACAACATGAGGGCCAATGTGGACGTGCTCCCGTACGATGATCATGATAGAGCGGTCAAGCTCTTACACTCTTTGGATCGTACGATATGGGGCGGAAAGTTCGAGGCCATAGTCGAGTCGGAGAGGTATGATACTCGACAAGGGAACGAGCTGTTCTCGAAGCTCAAGTCGGCTGAGGTGGATAGGGGCATGACAGCCAAGATCGAGGGCCCGACTGACTCTCATAGTCTCGCCCTCGTCGGTGGTTTGAAAGGAAAGGCTAATACTAACCCATCCACCGGGATGTTTTCTTTGTCCTCTTTGATGTCTATGCCAGATGAGGAGTTCGACGTGCTTGGAGAGGACGAGCTGGCGCTCCTGACGAGGCGGTTCGAGAGGTTGCACGAGAACCGGGTGAACATGAGGAGGAACACGAGGACATGCTTCAAGTGCGGCAAGACTGGACACTATTTCGCCGAGTGTCCGAAGGTGAACAACCACGACAAGCACAAGTTCAAGGACAAGAGGAAGAAGTCCAAGAAGAAGGATCATGGACGTGGGAAGAAGGCTTGGTCTCGAGAGAAGATGAAGAGATCAAGCGACATCGAGTCTGATTCCGAGGACACGTCTTCAAGCTCGAGTGATGAAGACGAAGAGGATGAGAAGAAGAGGAAGAAGAAGAAGAACCTTGGCAAGTATCTCAACGGCCTTTGTGTGACGGGCCTAAGCCTCAGGGACGACTTCTGCGGCATGGCTCGCAGTTCGAGCAGCAAGAGAAGCCAGAAGGACGCCTCGGACTTGGATTCCGAGGATGAGGTATGTGATGAGCTCTCTTCTTTGCGCAAGGAGAATGAGGAGTTGGTTGACTTGCTTGATAATCGCGATCACATGCTTAGAGAGGCTAAGAAGCTTAGAAAGGAGCTTAGATTTTTGCTCGAGGATGCTAGGACTAGAGTGGGCCGAGCTAGAAACACAAGTTCTTGATAGCAAGCTTGAAATTGATTCGCTTAAGGCTAGCCCCGTTGTTTCGATGAAAATGATTGTGCCGATTGCTCGCTTTCCTAGCCGACTTGATCGATCTTAGGGAGAAGTATGCCTCCAAGTGTGAGGAACTAGATGTGCTTAGGGTTGAGTTGGCCGAGCTACAATCTAGATCCACTTTGCTTGGTGCTTGCACTTCTTGCCGGGTTTGCTTGAGAAAATTATTGAGCTTCGTTCTCGCATTGGTTCGCTAGAGGCCGATTTGAAAGTGCCTATTCCTACTTCTTGTTCTACATGTGAGATGCATGCTATGAAGAATTTGGATCTTGCAAAATGTGTTGGTCGCTTGCAAGATGAGAATGATAAGTTGCGTGAAGCACTGAGTTGGTTGTCGAGTCAAGAACCTCAACTTGGTATGATGATTGCTAGCTGTAAGCGCTTTGATGGTTGGGCCTTGGGATTGGATAAGGTTGGTGAGGGCAGTGGTGAGAGAGAAAGGAAATTTGGGAATGTTTCAGCTCCACCACAACCCACACCCAAAGACAAGTTAGCATCCAAGCCAAACCAACCTAGTGAAAAGCCTAGTGAGAAACCAAGTGAAGAGTCTCACCCCAAGCCTAAGCCCAAACCAATCCTTTTCCATTGTGAGTTTTGTGGGAAGGATGGTCACAAGAGAGAGTTTTGCTATAAGAGAAAGAGAGAGGCGAGAATGGCTAAAGAGTGGGCGAACAAGGACGGTACCACCCTTCTCATGGTGTGCCCGAGCCTCGTATGCCACCGCCTAAGGGAAAGGGCTTTGTGCGTAAGGATCCGGCATGGGGATATGAGAAATCCCGTAGCCGCGGTGGTGGTCGGGAGAGGGCGGTCGACCGTCCCGGCTAGGGCGGTCGGACCGGCCCCCGCCCGAGGAAGGGCGGTCAGACCGGTCTGGCTAGGCGGTCGGGGACCCGCCCTCCCCGCATTTCCGGGTAGTTCGTTTTCGAGGTCGTGATGCTGGTGGTTTCAGTTCCCTTGGTCATGGTGCAGATGGTAGACACTTTGAGTCTAGTGGCGTTGAGTTTGCTGGACGTTCTCCACCTCGTGATCAATACGAGTTTGGGAGAGGTCGCAGCTTTTGAGTCTCAGAGGGGCTACGGACCATGCTTTCCCTTTCGTGGTACTCGTGCTCCTCCAAAGGAGACGGGAGTGGTGTTCCCATGGTGGTTCCGGGTTTGATAGGTTTGACAGATGGATTGCCGTATTGATAGGCGAGGGTAGGATGAATGTTGCTAACCCTACTTTTGAGGAAATGGCCCGACAATCGGTTTCACACTTTTGGGACTAACCCCGGTGTTGAGTCATTTCTTGGTTCTCGCTCTTGGTTTTGAGTTGCGGTGGGAGGCCCGGAGAACATTTGGTTGATTTCGGGGATGGTGGTTCTTCGGCCTCATACCAGGTGGTGACATGTAGGTGCATCACTTTCGGGGATGGTGGACAAGGATGAGTGAATTGTGAAGAAATGATAAAGGTAAGTGCTTTGTGAACTTCGAGTGTGTGGCCTTGGTCAAGCCACTTGGTTTGTTTTGCTCCTTCACTATATCATGTGTGTAGGTTGAGCTTTGTATGCTCTTTGGCCCTAGTGCATGTGTTTAGGGGGAGCTTGTGAGTTTTGTGCTCCTTTGCTCTTTTGCCGGTGGTGTCGAGCCCTTTTTGCCTCCCCTCGAGTAGCCGGTCTTTTGTGAGCTTTGTGTGTGTGGTTGGTTTCCTAAGTTGGTGGTGAAGCTCCTTGTGTAGCATATGTATAGCTTTCCTTTGTGCATTTATTGCATTTGGCATGGCATATGTAACATGATATATAGGCATCCTTGTATCTTAGATTGCATGCATTTTGTATCATATGCATCGGATAGGAAAAGCTTCTCCTATATACAATGTTTACCATGGGTTGCTATATATGTTCTTGTGAGCTTGTTTGATATGCTACGGTTAGTTTGGCTTAGCTCTTGATGATCTTGATGAATGATCCATGGTTGATGGCTAATTTTTGAAAAATGTCACATACATGCTCTCTCATGTGTAAATGCCTATATATGATTTTGACATGTTTTAGTGGCTTTGCTATGCTTACCGTGTGTGGTTGGATAGCTAGTTTATTGATCATATGGGGCCAAAGGCTCATTTGCCATCATGAATGTTTAGCCCTCTTGCTTAATCTTGTGGAGGGGCATAAGTTCCTTTTTGTCGCAAAGACACTTCATGTACCATTTACAAATCTGAAAATGAAATGAAAAATGCTTGGAAAATGTGCTCCCATGTCATATGTGCTGAATTTAATTTGCTTTGGGTGCTAAACCGTTGCATGATGCCTACCAATGAGAAGTCTCATACATAGAAGTAGGCACATGGCTCGGTGGCTTTGACATGACATGAGGTGCTTTTGGGTGTTTATGATGGTCTTATGATTAGAATGGCTGTCCTAGCATGAAGTTTGAGTGGCTTTGCCATTTTGATATGTTTTGCTCATGTTTAGGTATTTGCTTGTGAGAGAGTAACTTTTCGCAAAATTACTCAAATCCTTTTTAGCCTTGTCCAATGATTGTGAAACTTGGTGATCATGTAGTTAAGGTCATTACGAACTCCGTCGAGTATCTAACTTGCTCATTTGGACTTGTGTAGCTCCTTGTGATGAATTTTGTATATTCGAGAAGCTATATGTTGCAAGTTTTCGCATTTTGCCTTGATTCATGCATTGTCAACAAGGGGGAGAAGTTTGTGCATGATTTGGGCACCTGGGAGCTAATGGAAGGTGTCCAAAGTGGTTCGGCAATTTTCGCAGAAGTTTTTGCGGGGCGGTCACATGGGGGCGGTCTAACCTCCCCCGGGGCGGTCACATGACCAGGGGCGGTTCAACCGGCCTGTGCAGGCGGTTTAACCGCCCTATGCGATGTGAGCTTGGTTTGCTCTTTGTCATGCATTTCCAAGTGACCTTCTTGCATGCATTGGTTCGGGGGAGTTTGCATATGTGCGGGGGGGAGCTCTTGTGTGAGTTTTTGGCTCGTGGCCTTGTGTGCTTTTGGTGGTTTTTGCTCTTTGCTTGAGCATGGTTTTGTCTCGTATGTGTCGAGCCGTTGCCCTTGCCTACGGGGTCCGAGACTTGTTCTTCTTCAAGTGATCTTGCTCTTTGCCCTTCTTTGGCTTTCGATCACTTGTTGGAGTTTTTCTTTTAGTAGTTTATTTTCTTTTCTTTTTCTCTTTGGTTACAAATCATGGGTGTTGTCAATGCACTCATCAAGGGGGAGATTGAGGACCATGTGTGGTTCGAGGACCGGTGGATGGTCGCTCCCTTGTGTGATGAGTGATTGACAACGTTGTGTGGACTGATTCTTGGCTAAGTATTGCGGTGCAAGGTTGCGGCTTGACTCGTGTTGGTGCGGGTGAAGAACAAGCGCGAAAGGTCGTTGCGGGGTGAGGCCTCCGGGTGTGGAGAAGACAAGTAGGCTTCGTTCGAGGGACCCGGTGGCCGCCGGGGTCAAGTGCGGGCCGCATGGTGGCATGAACAAGAAGATGAAGTCGTGGACGGTTTCTTAGTAGAGCCTCAAAACCAAGGGCGAGCCGGGACTACGTGGGAGCCGAGTCATGAGTGGAGATTGGCGGAGGCTACACCGAGTTCGCGGGGTTTGCAGTGTTTCACCAGAAAACCACTGGGTTACTCGGCTGAGCCACAAAACCGAGGCCGAAGACTCGACGAGGAGGTGCGGCCACCCGGAGCCGGTTCAACCGCCCGGGAGGGGCGGTCGGACCGCCCGGGGCCGGTCGATCCACCGGGCCGGTCTAACCGCCCGGGGGGGGGCGGTCGACCGCCCGGCCGCCGGCGCCGAGAAGCTTCGAAGCGGAGGACACGCGTCGGGATCGCAAGGCTTGCGTCGAGGCTACGCAGGTGCGGTCGCCGGCATCCGTCCGATGGTGAAGACATCAAGAATTCCAAATCCGCCCTTGAGGGGCATGTATCCCTAGTTATTAGTGAAGGGCGTTTTAGTCTTTTGGGTGCCTCCATATATACTCATTAGAGGGGTGGATGGCGACCAACTCTTGGAACCCTAGCTCATTTGGTTTTTCCATTTTCGTTCTCCATTTTCCCTAGGTTTTTAGAAGGCTAGCTTGAGAGCTTCATGTGAGATCTTGAGAGAGGGATGGATGTTTGGGTGGCAAGCTAGACCTTGTATGAACCATTCATGGCATGTATAGAAGGTTTGGCGTCGTTCTTTATGGTGGTTTTCCCGTCTCTTTGGTGTTGATTTTCGGAGCTCTTTTTGGCGGTGTTTTGAGAACGATTTCTTGGGGTTTTTGGTGGGTGTCACGTATGAGGTTCTTGTGCCTCTTTGGTGGTGACTTTGCCCCCAAATCTCCTTTGAATCGGACTCGATTTGGTGGTTTCTCGAGTTGGGCGAGTTCTTGACCTAAAGAAGCGACTTCTTCGATTCCTCTTGATTGTGAGCGCTTCGGGTCGATTCCTTTGAGGTAGAGGTTGCCCGGGAGGTAACCCGGCTATTCCCGAAGTTTGGCCGCAATCCGTGGAGTGATTCGGGAGATCGGGCGCGAGGAAGTTGAGGTTTGACCCGCGGGTTCGTTTTTCGGAAGGGGCGGTCTAACCGCCTACGGTGGGGCGGTCTAACCGCCCGGGTGTTTCCGGGTCAAAGTTCGTTTCGCCGGATTTTCCTCTCGTGAGTTTGTTCGCCTTGATCGAGGAGTGTCCGGGGTGAAATTTGGGGTCGTTCTCATGCAGTTTGCTAGGTGTTCTTGGTTGGAGTTCGTTTGCTGGGTACGGGGAGGTTAGACCGCCCCTGTGTAGCCGGCCTAACCGCCCCTAGGCCCTTGGGTGAAGTTTTGGTTTTCGCCAAGATTTTCCGGTAGCTAGCATGGCCTTGACCAGAGATCTCTCGTTGGTGAAACCGTGGTGTGTTTTGGTGCTCGGAAGAGGCGTTTCGGAGGATTTCTTGGTTGCCGTGTGGAGGCGGTCTAACCGCCCCCTATACCCGGCCTAACCGCCCCCTCCGGTTAGCCGGCTTTCGAGTTGTTTCCGCCGTCGGTCTTGCCGCGTGTGTGTTGTGGTTGCCGGTAGAGTTTGTTCCTAGGACCGTAGCACTACGGTGGCTACGTGGTTTTGGCAAACGAGAGGTAGAAGTGCGGAGCATGTGATTTTGGGGGTTCGACCGAGCTAGTTCATCTTGTCGGAGTTTTAATCTCCCTCGAGAAGAATTTTTATCGGCTCCCATTCACTCCCCCCCTCTCGGTCGCCTTATCGGTCCTTCGGTAGAAGAGCGACGGACGACCGTGATGTCTTCAGGCTGGATCGAGGGGGTTGCTGATGTCGGTCCATACGGGGCACAGGTGGCGGGTAAGGCGGCGTCCGTTCCTCGCACGCTCCACGGCGCCGGGAGCTATTGCCCGCGCGCCGGCGTGGGTTCGTACGCGCGGGGGCGGCAGCCATGCCGTTGCGCGTGGCGAGGATGGCGCGCCGCCGGCCTAGCACCTCCACCTAACCTTGCAAGGTCACGAGAAAGCAGATCGAGGGTGCGGCCGGCCCCCTTCGAGGGCTCGGCGCGTTAGCCGCACCGGAGTAGGCGGCGCGGCGTCACGGGACCCGGCACCGGCCACGCCGCACAGTCCCCCACGGTGGCGGGGATGGCTTCCCTCCCGGAGAGTTGGTGCGGCGGCCCCCGGGCACGAGCCCCGGGCGCATGATGGCGCCGCCCCGCCGTTGTCGTGGCATTAAATGCCCGCGTACGAGAGCAGGCGCTCGCGTGCGGAGCGCTCTCGAGCGAGGCGGACCCCGTTCGAGGGCGGAGTGGACCCTCGAGCGAGGCGGAGCCCGCTCGAGGTAAGCGCACCCCCTCGAACGGGGCGGAGCCCGCCCGAGGGAGGCGCGCATCCTCGAGCGAGGCGAAGCCTACTCGAGGGGATCTTTGAATGGGCCGCCTTGGTGGGCCGTCGGGGCCACAGCGGCGTGGGCCATGCTTTGCATGGTTAAGCGAGGTGTGTTTGGCTTTGGCTTGTTGCAGGTTTTAAGTGGGGATTTCCCAGTTGTTTAAAGGGACCCCTTGGGCTGTCCCCGACAACAAGTACTCGACTACTCTACTCGAAGAACATACCTCGGGGGATGTAGTCTCTGTCACCTTCAGCTTCTTGGCGACACGCTTCCGCGCAACATTGCGCAGCCTCCTCTGCAGCGCAGGAAGACTAGCCTCCAAGCTGGTCGGTGGATCGTCAACAAGGGGTACATGGGGTAGTCCATGACGGCTGAACCTAGACCATAGTTAAAATCGCTCCTGGAGCGTTTCCCCATCCTCCTCGTCGGACGTGTCTTCAATGGTGATAGTGTCGTCACCCTCGCCGACTTCGCGGCATTCTTTCACCTTGCTGTGACCCTCCTCTGGAACATCTACAAGTCGAGGAAGGGGAGTCGGGTCGGAGACAAATTTCGCGATGTCATCCTACAGCAAACAATTTGGGTGAGCGCGATTATTTCAAGTCAATCAGTACTCGGAGATTGAGGTCACAGTTACCAACCTTGTTCGGCGGAAGAGTCGCAGAGTACTCGAGGACTGGGCAAGGATTTTACGGTGGCATATCCTTGAATATCTTGCCCAGCCTCTCGACAATGTCGTCATCGTCAACTTCATTGCCTGGCATCCACGATGTGTCTTCGTCTCCCGTGTACTGGTACCCGAGAGTGTCTCGAGCCATCAGCGGCTGTACTCTCCTCTTCATGAAGCTGAAGGCCACATGCTCAGCCCTCAGTCCGGCCTCTCTCAAGGCCTTGATCTTCTACAACAACTCGGGTAGTTGAATACCCTCCTGCATCGTCAGCTTTGTATTCCACCATGCCCGATGCTTCGGCTGCTTCCCGCTTGGCTTCAGCAGCTCTGGATGGTGGTTGGTGATATAGAACCATTTGGCCTTCCAATCTTGGTTTGAATCGATGAGCTTGTACGCCAAGTACTGGTCGGCTGCATCTTCTCGCATCTGGATGCCCGCTCCTCCGACTACTCGTGGGTTGTTGGCGATGGGTTGTTGCTTCACACAGAAGAATTTCCGAAACAAGATCTAGTGGGGATTGATCCCCACGAATGCCTCACAGAAATATATGAAGACGGAGATGTGAAAAACACCATTGGGTTCAAGTTGAGGTACTCGATACCGTAGTACTGAAGCAGCGCCTTGAAGAAATCGCTGGCCGGGTGTGCTAGTCCGCGCTCCACGAATCTGGCGAACACGGGAACTTCGTCGGGATTTTTCTCCATAGGGTACGGGTCGCCCGTGGCGGTGCGCCAGATATCCATCTCCTTCTCGCGTAGGAACCCGCTGTTCACCAATGCCAGAAAATCTTCAGTCTTCATCTTTGACTTCTTCCACTCCTTCGTCGGATTGGGGTGCGGGGGAGATGTCGGCGGTGATGACACTTGGGCAGATCCTCTGCCTCACTGTGGGATCTCTTCTTTCTGGCTCCAGCCTTTGAGCCCTTAGACGGAGAAGGCTTCATCCTCCAAGTGCACGGGGTCTTCCCTCACATCCGCTCGGGGGCTACGCTGGTGGTGAGCAGCGACGGCGCGTGTTGACTTGCAATCTACAGCGTGGGAGCAGGAGCAATAGTGGATGGACACTCGGATGGATCTAATCCAACAGCTTCTACTCAAGAGAATGAAAAAACCCTGAGGGTTTCGGCGTCTATTTATAACCTAGCGAGCGGCAACATAACGACCGGATGGATAAGTATCGGCAGCTGACTCAGCGGCGACTGCCTGACTCTTCGGCTTTCGACACTCGACACAGCCCATTTCGGGGGCTCGGCTGCATCCTCTCGGTTCAGTGGGTGATGACGGGACTCAAGATTCACTCATGACACATTCTACAATCAAGATGACCCATCAAATTGAGAGGAAGTGCTCAACTCAAGGCTAAGGGGCTCCGTGCCACATGTACTTCCGTTTTTTCTCCGGATTTTACGGGATAATCTTGGCAGAACTTCAGATTGAACCTCAGCTTGAATCTACAATTCGACCTAAGGCTCGGGGGCTACATTCCATACGGAATACGATTCTTCGAATCGCATTTTCGATATGGTTTCTTCTTCAAGACAATGCGAGTAGTATTGAAGGCCATCAAGAGAAGAACTCGAGGACGCTTGGGAACTACTCGAGAAGACTTCAAGACTACTCACGGATCAGCAGGAGTACCTTCCAGCCTCGGGATGCCTCGAATATTCTTGAGGAGTTTCGACTTGTAGTACTCGAGGACGCTTGAGGACTACTCGTCAAGGCCGTCAAGACTACTCGAATCTATCCTACTCGACTACAAAGTACTCGGGGGCTTGTCGTATGGACCTCCCTGGGCCCACTACCTCGGTGGGTACCAGGACCAACTACTCAGTGGACTTCTGGGACTACTCGACTTGGGTTGCACGGCACCTGTTCGCGTGAAGCACAAGGACCTCGGTGGAGAAGTACTCAGATAGGAAGCTGTGCATGTCCTGTGCCATGTAGAGAACTCCTAGACGTACACGACTAGTACTCTCTCCCCAAACCGACTTGTATCCCTGACTCTTGGGCTATATAAGGCGAGGCAGGGACCTTTACCTCTCTAATACGCATCATCTTGTAAACACACCCAATCAATCCAGGGCTACGCAGCATACAGGACGTAGGGTATTACGCACCACGCGGCCCGAACCTCTCTAATTTGTGTTCCACGTGTCTCTTCCTTCGAGTTACTAATCTCGGCGAGGCCACATTCATCTACCTCGGGTACTCCCCTTGGTAGGTTGCCGGTCTAAAACACTGACACCGCAGGTCCCCGGTGGACGATCCGTGAGGAGGCTTTCAGCTAGCAGTTCATCGCATTCTTCGCATGTTCTTACATGCTTTTTGTTCGATCCATTTTTTTGGTGGATTTTTTGTTGCACGGTGTTCGCGGACGGTCTGCACTAGAGTGCCGGACGGTCTGTAACGGGGCGCACCGTCCGTGGGCCCATCACGGACGGTCCATTATTGAGGGTCCAGTACTGGAGGTTCAGGGGTTGTTTTCGGACGGTCTGTCGCAGCCACGCGGACACTCCGCCTAGGCCTCGCAGACGGTCCGCCTAGTGTCTACGGACAGTCCGCCGAGGCCTCGCAGACGGTCCGCCCGGTGCATGTGGACAGTCAGCCTGGTCCAGTGCTAAGAAGCTAAGTCATTTGCTCTTTGAGTTTCTTTTTCACTTTGGGATCGTTTGGGTTTTGCTCCTAGGGTTGGTAGGTCCGGTGTGACTACACTACCTCGGCAAACTCATGTGGGAATCTGTGGTTGTCAATTTGTGGCATAGGCCGAGCTCTCTCTTTGGAGAAGAATTTTTGTCGGCTCCCATTCACTCCCCCCCACTCTGGTCGCCTAATCGGTCCTTCAGTCCCAAACGTCTTTAGTTATCCCCCCTTTTACCCGAAATTTACCCTTTCCTTTCTATCCTTCGTCACCATACCCCCCGGACGAATTAGTTCAGGTTATATACACTTCGTGTTCCCTGAGGAAATCAATACCTTGGAATAATACTGGGTGAAAGCTACAGCGGTATCCGTGCACTTGCGGATTATTCTGTGATCGTGTAGTATACTCACAGGCTTTCTTGCGCTGTTGCAACTTTGGTAACAACGTAAGAAATGCCAACAAGCTTTCTGGCACCATTGCCGAGGAACGGTAGCTGTTTGGATCCCGAACCCAGTCCATCTGCTTATCACCTCATTTATCTCATGGATTTTGATCCAACCCTTTTTGAGATTTCAGCTCCAAAGGGCGATCATTTGGAGCCTCAACCTTCATCACATCCTATCACAACATCTAGCTATGAGCTACGTACCGGCTTCATAGCTATGGTCTGAAAGCAAAGCTTCTCCAGAGAAAAGGACAAAAGTTCTTACTCCCACCTGCGCGATTTTGAACAGCTTTGCCCGTGTCTCGTAATCGTAGGAATGAGCCAAGATACATTGAAATGGAAACTAGTTCCGTTTTCATTAACGGGGAGAGCTAAGCAATGGTATTCGCTCAATGTGAGAAGTATGGAGGGGGGTTGGGAAAGTTTACAAAAGGCTTTTTGCCTAACATTCTTCCCGACTCCCCAAGTAGTGAAACACCGACGAGAGGTCATCAGTTTTGAACAACAGAAGACCGAATCTCTAGGAGAAGCATGGGCACTATTTATAAAGATCGTAGAATCTGGTCCAGACCTCGGTATTGCAGAGCCCGCTCTCTTGCAACATTTCCTCGATGGTCTTGGACCAGAATCAGCAGCTTTCTTATACTCTTCTTCTAGATGATCTTTCGCTCATCTCACCTTGTCTGAGTGTAAGGACATTCTAGGAAAAATCCTAGAAAAAACTCCCTACATAGGGATTTTTGACGAATTTCCCGACGAAGATGAAGAACCTATGACAACCACTCTCCCGGAACAAAAACCCATGGAGGAGGAACACACTTTCCCAACTATCCAATCCGTAGAGGATTGCACTCCTCTAACAAAAACATGGTTCACCGATGAACCATTCCAACCATATCAAAAGGTTAACGACACCTCATTTGATTTCGTCTATGAGTTATACGATGAGCTTTTTGAAGACTTTGGAAATACTTGGAATTACCGAAGAGTGGAGAGACCGAAAGCACGATAGAAACCGGAACTCTTATCCCAACCCTAGAAGATCGAGCCGAGTATTTCAGGCTCATTTCAAGTCTTTCGACCATCATGAGTAGGGAATAGTTGGACGAGGCGGAAGCCTCGACCGATGTCATAAAACTCCCAACTAAAATAAGGCACACTAGATGTGATCTCATGGGAAGTAAACATGATGTCAGGTATGAACCAAGCTTAGGGATCAACGTCATCAGTTCATCCTTAGCAAAATCCCTAGCAGCCGCATCCTCTCTCTCAAGATCCTCGAAACTCCTTAACATCCCTTTAGGAGAGACATTAGGATGCCAGGGTGTTCTTCGAGTGTGTCCCGTAAAGTTCACAGAACACGAGCTCTATCTTGATTTTCATCTATTTGATCTACCTTGTCATGACACCCACTCAATCATCATCGGTAGACCCATTATGAAAATCTTAAAGCAATCCCCATGAAGACCAGAGTTGGAGCTACAGATCGGTGACGACTTCCTACCGGTATGTTATCTTAGAATCGAAAACACCCCGGTAGAAGTCGAACCCACACCCGATCTACTAGAGGAAGTAATGGCCGCTTCATTAGCCGAACTAGCTCAACCAAACTTTGAAGAGGAAATCCCGTTTTTCACGAAAGAGGATGAGGCCCTGGTCTCGTTTGAGCTAGACCCAACTAAGAAACCGTAACGTCCACAAGTAGAACTTAAACCTCTTCCTCTGGGATTAAAGTACACGTTTCTCCATGTGAATTGAGAAACTCCCGTGATCATCAGTCACAAGCTATCTAAGGTAGAAACTCAACAGCTCATCACTATTCTTGAAACCCATCGATCAGTACTAGGGTACTCTCTTCAATATCTCAAGGGAATTAGCCCCACTCTTTGCATGCATCGAATTCCCATTGAACCCGACGCAACCCCTTCAAGAGAACCTCAACGTCGGCTCAACAACAACATGAGGGAGGTAGTGAAAAGGAAGTTTTGAAACTCCTTCATGCCGGGATTATCTGTCTCGTACCCAATAGTGAATGGGTTAGCGTCGTTCAAGTTGTGCCCAAGGAGGGAGGCATGACGGTAGTGCGCAATGACAAGAATGAACTCATCCCTCAGCGCACCGTCACAGGGTGGCGTATGTGCATAGACTATCGTAAGCTCAACAAGGCCACCAAGAAAGACCACTTTCCCCTTCTTTTCATCGATTAGATGTTGGAGAGATTAGCAAAGCATTCCTTCTTTTGCTTCCTAGATGGTTATTCTGGTTATCACAAAATTTCTATCCATCCCGATGACTGTTGACGGTTAATAGTTGTATCCAAGTTCGTTTAGACTTGCAAGCGAACAAGTCTCCCGTTGTAGTCAAGGGACCCTTCTTCCCTCGAGTGGTGAACCCAAGGTATCGAATCCGTGGAACAAATGTGTGACGCAAAAGATGATCTAGTAAAGCCAAGTAACTTCAATCTTTGGTAAAGTGAAACCCTAATGCATCTAGATAAAGAACACAAAACAAATCTAATCTACTAAAGACTAGAGGTAACAAAGATAGATTGGGTAGATAAACCGATATAGAGATATCGAGTTAAGCCTTTTGTTGAAGTTCCAAGGAAAAGAAGAAGTAGCAAATCGAATCTTATTAGAAGCCTCTTTAAATCTTGGTTTCCCATTCGACTCTGAAAACACCCGCCTTTTAGAGCCCCCGTTCTGCCACAACGTACTCCTATTCAAGCGGGTAGTGTAGGGCGAGTCCAAGGACAAGTCGAGTTCTTTCGGAAGATCCGGCGTGTACCTCTAGCAACCACGGCTATAAAACACCCTATGTGATCTATCTCGAGAATAGAACTAGAATAAGCAAAGCCGACCGAAAAACAAACACATTGAAGAAATGCTTGATCGCTAGAAATCGATTCAACATGATAATTCATCTAGTACAATGATACATAAACAAGATCACCACCGGGATCCTACCTTGATCTTGCCTCTAGCTCCGGGAACTCCGACGTGGTCTTCCTTGCAAGGTTCCCACGTTGGCTAGGGAGACCCTAGTCAACTAGCTCGACCCTCTCCTCTCCGGGATGGTGTCCCTCTCTTCTCTGCTCCTCGTCGGCCGATGACGAATTGATCGATGCGTGGCTCTCGACCCCGGGGCTATAAATATCCCGATTTGCGGCTAGGTCAAAGGAGGGGGCAAATGGGCCCCGGATCGGGCCGGGCCGGCCGACCGGGCCGACCGGCCCGGGCCCATCCAGCCCGGGTTTCCACCCCCTCATTCGCGTGGCGTCGCTCCCGAGTCTTCTAGATCCCTCCCCCTTCGCATGTGGGCCCTTGTCGTCAGTTTCTCTCCGAGTTGGATGTAGCTCATTGTCCCGCAAGATTCGACACTTTTCTGACCGGGTCCTCGGAGTTTGTCATCTTCTTGGGTTAGGTCCCTGGGCTTCTTGGAGTCAAGTTTGCTTCATTGCATGACTTGTACGGGCTTCAAGGTCTTGTCACAAGGTGCTTGATGAACTTATCCCGAAAGTCTTGCTTTCAACGCTAAAACCCTGCATAAACACTAAACTCCAAAACCGACATGCACAAGTGAACTTGTTATACCACGGGGGTTAGTACCAATGGATAAGGTATAAAACTTATGCCAACACCGAAGGTAAACTCATGGCTAGGTTGACGAATTTTCACCGTCAACATCTCCCTCATGATTAAACCTTGCTCATCCTCGAGTAACCCTTCGATGGATATCATCGTTGCCCATCAATGTTAAACCTTGCACTTGATCATACATGAGAAAACATAATGCTCTCAAAATTTCAAGTTCCTTAATGTGCTAGCCTTTATCTCTACGGAGGGTAGATTCTAAATTAAGCTTACCCCACAAGTATTAACATGCTCCCAAAATTTAAATAGATCTCGTAAATAAAGAACTAGATGAAAAAGAGCTCAACCAAGTTCACAAATTTAAATCACCTTGCATATTGCTCATGAACTCTCATCTCATCTTGTCTCTCAAGCCTATATATTCTATTCCTTTCCCTCTCATAACATATATGTATGTGGCAGGCTTTATACGGAGTTTTTGGGAAAGTTTAGTCCAACCAAGATATTACAAATGAGATGTTGTCAAAACAAGACAAGCTTCTCATGGTCTTACCGAGACTAGTCAAAAAGGTCATTGGAAATTAATGTTATATCAAGGAGGGGAAAGAAAAAATACACACACTTGAGATGGGTGGACATGTCCAAATGGCAAAGAGTGATCCCGAGGCACAAAGGAAGTCCTCGTTATCGGATTGCACATGGTTGGAAAATGAGTATGGATCTTTTAATCTTGAAGCCTTAAAATTCCTAATGCACACTAAAGAACCAGGGAGTTCTCTTTATTTTTATTTTTTAACATACTCATATTTTTTCTTTTCCTCACATATATATATATATATATATTTTTTCTTTCTTTCGTTTGAAAACTTTTTTATTTGCTCCCCTTTGAACTCTACAATTACATCGTACCTACCTCCTCCCCCATGCTTAGACGTTGCTCATCCTCGGGCAAAGAGGTGATAAATAAGGTAGGTACCGGAAATACTTTTCCTTTGGAGAGATACTTGAGATCTTTAATTGTGGCACCGTCTTGCAATCTTCCTTGAATTGATGATCCATCCTAAACCATAGGTTGTGGTCAAGGAGGTAATCACAAAAGATGATATTTGGTTTTAAGGGTGGATATCCCGACGAGGGTTGTGAGGCTAGCAAAAAGATAGGTACGCAAAAACGGAATGACCAACCTTCTTAGTCTCGGGCTAGAGAAATCATGGCCTGCAATAACTCACTCAAAAATAAATCGGTACACTAAGGTGTATGCACTCAATTATATATAAGGCTTTGGATAGGTTGAGCAACACACAAGTAATATTCATGACAAGGTTAGCGATATTTTTGGGCATAAAAACCATCTTTAATTTATCTATAACTTGAGAGCACATAAAACACTATGGGTCTTTATTTTAATCATAACCTCCCCTAAAGATTAAGCTAGAATTTAGATAAATTCAGATTCGTATTTTAAGAGAGCACTAGCTTCAACATGCATAAATCCATTACAAAGATAAGCAAAGCGGCAATTATAATCATATATCATCATGGCACAAATTTTGTAACTTTTCCAATGGTGTAAACAAGGTGGTGTCTTTATTAATGATGAAAACAAACTAAAATACATGCTGAAAATAAACTAACACACTTGCTGAAATTTAAACAAAAACTGAAAATACTACGCAAACACAAGCAAACACAAGTTGAAAATTACAAAAAAAGGTAAAAGAAAAAGAAAACTAAGGTTCCTCCTTCATAATCCTCCGCCGGTGGTTGGTGTTGATAATCATGGTAGTTGTACCCTTGCTCATAGTAGGGTTGGACATCTCCTCCAACGAATTGATCCTACTGTACTAGGTGAAGGCACCCAAGCTCATAGGCAATATTTGCATTGCCCTCACCAATTTGAGCCGCGTTGGATTGGATGGCAACAACGTTTTGCATGTTTCTCGCAACATACCCTCCAATTACGTCCATGCTCGTTGTGGTTGGGGATATTGTGCGCAGGCTCCGCGAAGGTTACGTTGTGCACCACATAATGTTGTGGGGCACCGTGCACCACCCCCCATGCTTGCATTTGTGGCCCTCCGTAATAATTTGCCGGAGTAGGGATCCCACCGAATGGTGGCACATAGCTAGGTTGTGCACCACCCGCTTGCGCGGAGGAAGATCCCTCCGCTACAATTCTTCCTCTTTTTTTTTTTTGCCGGGACAAGGAGTCCCTCCTCCAACCAATCTTCCTTCCCTTGAATGAAAAGCCCGAGCCTTGAGTCCGAAGGGGAAGGTTCACCTTTGCCACATGAAAGCCTCCTCTCTCATCTCCACTAATATATTTTCCTTGTTTCAAATACTCAAAACCGAGAGGGGTTCCACGTAAAAGACATTCGGGATTTCTTGTAACCCCCGGCCTTAAAGAGATGGCCAACATAGAGAGGTAGCACCCCTAACCAATATCTCCCGATCTCGATGTTGCCTCGCAACACCATCGGTTGATCATAAGGTATGAGGGGTCTATTGGCCGCTTGGCAATTAAAGCCGGTAGAGCCAATTCAACTCGTGTCGGTCACCTTCGTCTCCCTCATCATCCACATAATCCTCTTGCACATCCAAGAGTGGAATACTTGGATAATGGGGTTGCGGGTGGAATTGCGTTGTTGGTGGGCTTATCCGGAGATTAAATTCCAAAATCCATCTAACAAGCCGTTCAAGACGTCGACTTTCTTCGAGCTCCCTTTTGGATACCAAGTAGCTCCCTAACATACTCGTAGGAAACCACTTGTTGGATTCCCTCCAAACGGAATGATAAACTTTGCACCCCCTCATCAAGGATGGACGCCATAGTCATCAAGATTTCCAAGGCAAACTCCTTGTGGGTATTTGCCGACACCCCGTTGGATAATTGCACCCATCCAAGGTGCCCCAACATATAATATATGTCCGTGTCAAAACCCAAATAGTTGAGCGCTTGATCGCCGAAATCGACATTTGCCACAAGCCTCTTCTCAAGACGAGAGAGTTTCTTCTCCTCCTCCGACGACGACAATATGATGAAGCCGTATGTGGAATACCGCGGAGTGTATGGAGGTGACGCGGATGAACGGGTCGATCAATGAGGTGGGACGGCGACTCCTCCGTACGCCCTCGAGGTTCCGTAAACCTCATGGACGTGCTCCTTGTTGTCCTCCCCGCCACCGAGGAGGAGAGTGTCGTTCCTCCTTGGCGGTGTCGTGTCCTCCTCCATGCTTCGAGGAGACTCGGAAACCGAGTGCCTCCTCGAAGACATCGTTAAAGACGGCTTGGATGACGATGACCCCTTCTCCTTGGTGAAGAGACTTGTGGTTTTCTTCCACATGATTGCAACACTCTTCTCTCCACTAAAATTCCGGTGGCAACCGGTAACTAGGCACTTAAATCTTACTTCGGAATGCGGACTTTGAGTGGATTAAGGGTGTGTATTGTTTGACCTATCAAGCTTGGGAAGGTTGGCTATGTCTACGGTGGTTCTCGGGCACAAAAACTTGAGCACACAAACCGAGGAAGGAGAGGGATGCTTGCTCTGTAAGACGGGAGCTAGGGGGGCTCCTTTTGTTGGGGAGGCCGGCCGTCCCGGGCCGACCGGCCGGTGGCCGCGTGCCTCCCAAGGGCTCGTTTTCCTCCAGCATGATCATTTTTCCTCCATGACTTTGTTGCCCGCATGCTACACGAGTTGCACAGCCCAAACGCTCTCGTCCACTCCTTTTCTTGCATTATTGGTCCTTCCACTTGATGCTTGATGCTTTGAGTCATGTCCATGCTCCCTTGCTCCACTTACTTCACATGCCACCATGAAATTCCTACAAAGTCAAGCTTTTCGCCCACCCATGCTTGTCCTTTGCATGTGGTCTTTATGAAAGTTGATGAAAGGGCATCCAATGGTGCATGCATGATTAACTCTATCTAGTTTGCCTCCCTCTAAGTATGTTTTAAGGCTAAGCACTCCTCTAATTTCGAAAAATTAAAAATATTTTCGGAGCTATGGAAGAGCTCAAACATAAATTTAGAGAAGTTTATAAACCATTAAAAATAAATGTAAGTCGAAAATATTTCCCGACTATATTGATATCGGTCTTACCGTGATAGTTTGCCTTCATTGGTTGTGAGCAAACTTTTCCCGACTTAATCATGGGGGCATAGGTTTAGGTTCTAATTTTGGCAAAATGAGAGAGATTTTGAATAAAATAAAATTAAATGAGCCTTAGAAAAATTCTAGTCGTAGAGAAACCAAGGATATATATTTTTAAACCAACCAAAAGTTTAGTTTCTTTGTTGACACGAGTCCTACCACATGCTGAAATTTAATTAACACCTAGTTATAAGTCGTGGCTCTACTCGTGTGTTTTTGGTATGAAAAACAAGTCAAACACAACACCATAACTAGGATGAATGGTTGAGTTAGGTTCAGAATTTATTTGGTTGTGGTTTCTCAAAAAGAAACAAACAAACACATAGGAGGGTTCATGTAAAGGGTTTATGATCAAGCAAAATATTCAACCAATAATTATGTCTCTATTGTTCAACCACTTCTAAGTCTAATGTCTTAGCGTAATAAAATTCAAAACTAAATTATTTAAAAAGACTCGAAAAACCCGGAATCGGGTTGTCCTCCCGTAGCTTATTCTTAACTTGACGAAACGGGATGCCTCCCGCTTAGCGCTTCGTTTATACTCCATAGCTAGACTTTTTCACTTGATTACTTCGGATCAACGCTCTTTGCAGGTGTTGCAATCTTGGGTACATACTTCCGCACCATCTTGGTCACGGGCTTATCTTCCGGCTTAGTAATTTTTTTGGTCTTCACGGGCGGATTTTCTTCCTTTGTCTTGACGGATGCAACATCTTCCTTGACTTTCTTCACGTCCTTCTTCTTCGGCTCTTTCTTCTTCTTCAGCCCTTCCTTCTTCCTTGGTTCTTCCTTGACAATGTGACATTGAGGTGGAACATTTTTAACTTCAATCATATTGCATGCCTCGAGTCGTGGTCGGAACTTAAAGGAACTCCTTTCTCGCGTTAATATCGAACATGATCTCCCCCTTGCCAACATCAATAGTAGCTCCCACGGTCTTGAGGAAAGGCCTCCCAAGGATGAGCGGCGGCTTCTCCCTCTCTCCCATCTCAAGAACCACGAAGTCAACGGGGATGATGTGGTGTCCGACCTTCATGGGTACATCTTCGGCGATGCCCAAGGTATAGCGAATGGAGTTATCTCCCAACTCCAAACACATACCCGTAGGCTCCAACGGTAGGCGTAGCTTCTCGAACACATCCCTTGGCATGACGCTCACACTTGCTCCAAGGTCGCATAACGCTTTCTCGAACTTGAAAGAACCAACAAGACATGGAATTGTAGGGCATCCGGGTCCTTTTGCTTCTCTAGCCCATTAGCAATAGCCGCACTACACTCCTCGGACATCTTGACATGATCTACCCCGAGTGTTGCTATCTCATATTTATTTGAAAGTATATCTTTAAAGTAATAAGAATATGTAGGTACTTGAAGGGCATCCAATAATGGCATGTTGATACTAAGTCTACGCACAACCTCCGCAAACTTCTCAAAGTGGTTACCAGAGTTTACCTCGGAAGTAGCATGGCTTGAGTTGTGGTATCCTCGTGTCTTCTCCCCGCATCTCAAACTCGGGCTCTTCGGGACGATCCCCGTAACTTTCTCCTTAGCAATTTCCTCCGCCTCGGCGGATGGTTTAGGCTTCCTTGCTCCCCGCGGGGCGTTCGGGATCGTCGGTCTCCTTTCTCGAACGTGTTTGAATAGCCTTCGCCGATTTGGGACCTTTAGGTTGTCTCGGAAGCTTCCCTTCATCATTAGTGAGGCGCCGGCAAGATGTCCCACTTGCGTCTCGAGCATCTTCATCATGTTGAGCACTTGATGGTTGGAGCTCCCGACCTCCGTCACTTTGCTATCGATGTTCTCCAACACCATATCTATGGCCTTGAACTTGGTGACGGTGTCCTTGTTGATCTTAGTTTGCTCGTCCATGAATTCCTTCAATTGTATAAGAAGCGGAACCGAATTCGAATGGATGAGCTTGCATTAAATTGAGGTCTACCTTGCCCGTAGCGAAAGTTCGGCAATTCTCCCTTCCTCATGTAGTCGAGCACTTTGGCTTCCTCCGGACAATCTTTGTGGACATGGCCATACTCTTCGCATTCTTCGCATGTAGATCTTGCATCGGCGGCCTTCAAGTCTTGAGCCTCTTTCTTTTTCATCTCCGTCTTCTACAATCTCCTCATGAGTGAATGAATCTTGCCTTCAAGTATGCTCTCCTTCTCCACTTGCAAGACTCCTTTGACGTTCCCCGTGGGTTGAACCGGATGTAGGCGTCCGGATGACGCCCATGTGTCATTATCCGCGACCTTCTTGAATAGAGTGAAAGCTTCTGTCAGTGTAAGCTCGATGATAGATCCTCCCGCCGATGCGTCGATGATCGTCCTTGACGCCATGGTGAGTCCTTGATAGAACTTTTGCACGAGGTCTTCCTTCGAGAACTTGTGATGTGGAACCACCCGAGTGTACTCATTGAAACACCGAAATGCCTCCGAGATAGTTTCCGTAGGATATTGAGCAAAGGTGGCAATCTTATTACGCAAGCTTTGAGTTTTACCCGGCGAGTAGTATTCCTTCATGAAAGCTTTCATCAACGTGTTCCAATTTTGCACCGTCTCCGCCGGTTGAGAGTGGAACAATGGCAAAGCCTTCCCGAGTAGTGAGAACGGAAAAAACCTTGCCCTCATTTGATCTTGAGTCACCCCATCCATGTTGAAAGTCCGACATAGTTGAATAAATGCTTGGAGGTGAAGGTCCGGATCCTCTTTACCGGTGAAGGGTGAATGTTGCACCATATGGATTTTTGAGGTCCCGATCTCGAACGGTCTTCCGAACTCCTCAAGATTCAAGATTGGTAGGTCGATAATGTCCGGTGGTGCATAGCTCACCGATCTTGCGTTCTTGTGGTTGTTCACCCATCGGTGGAAGTCGATTCTCCCGAGGACTTTGAGGTGGTGAATTCTTCGGAGATTCCTTTGATCCCTTGTCTTCTTCGACTTCGAATCTACAAAATCCAGCTTTTTAGCTTGATGTGCTTCGCGTCTCCTTAGCCTCGTAAAGTTTTTCTCGGATCATCCACAAAATTATCGGGTTCGTTGGAGAGGTAGCCGTCCGTCTCCTGTTAGGGTTAGCAATAAACAAAATATGCAAAAACTAGAAGGTAAAAACAAATCTATGAAAACTAGAGTTAGACAAACTAGATTAGATTTATTTTGAGGATGTTCAAAGTTTAGTAGATGCAAAAAGAAAAACTAAAAGAAAACTGAAAATCACAAAAAAAGCGATAAAAGATCAAATCTTGATCACTTGTTCCCCGGCAATGGCGCCAGAAAAAGGGGCTTGTTGACAGTTAATAGTTGTATCAAAGTTCGTTTAGACTTGCAAGCGGACAAGTCTCCCGTCGTAGTCAAGGGACCCTTCTTCCCTCGAGTGGTGAACCCAAGGTATCGAATCCGTGGAACAAATGTGTGACGCAAAAGATGATCTAGTAAAGCCAAGTAACTTCAATCTTTGGTAAAGTGAAACCCTAATGCATCTAGATAAAGAACACAAAATGTACCTAATCTACTAAAGACTCGGAGGTAACAAAGATAGATTGGGTAGATAAACCGAATAGGGAGATCGGGTTAAGCCTTCTATTGAAGTTCCAAGCAAAAGAAGAACTAGCAAATCGAATCTTATTAGAAGCCTCTTTAAATCGTGGTTCCCCGTCCGACTCCGAAAATGCCCGCCATTCATAGCCCCCGTTCGTCACAACGTACTCCTATTCATGCGGGTAGTCTAGGGCGAGTCCAAGGACAAGTCGAGTTCTTTCGGAAGATCGAGCGTGTACCTCTAGCCACCGCGGCTACAAGAACACCCTATGTGATCTATCTCGAAAATAGATCTAGAATAAGCAAAGATAATCAAAAAACCAAGACATCGAAGAAACGCTTGGTCACTAGAAATTGATTCAACTTGATAATTCCACTACTACAATGATACATAAACAAGATCACCACCGAGATCCTACCTTGATCTTGCTTCTAGCTCCGGGAACTCGACGTGGTCTTCCTTGCAAGGTTCCCACGTTGGCTAGGGAGACCCTAGTCAACTAGCTCGACCCTCTCCTCTCCGGGATGGTGTCCCTCTCTTCTCTGCTCCTCGTCGGCCGATGACGAATTGATCGATGCGTGGCTCTCGACCCCGGGGCTATAAATATCCCGATTTGCGGCTAGGTCAAAGGAGGGGGCAAATGGGCCCTGGACTGGGCTGGGCTGGCCGGCTGGGCCCATCCAAGCCCAGTTCCCGGCCTCTTTCGTGTGGTGTCGGTTCCCGAGTCTTCTAGATCCTTCCCCCTTCTGCATGTGGGCCCTTGTCGTCAGTTTCTCTCCGAGTTGGACGTAGCTCCATGTCCCACAACATTCGGCACTTTTCTGGGTAGGTCCTCAGAGTTTGTCATCTTCTTGGGTTAGGCCCCTGGCTTCATGGAGTCTAGTTTGCTTCATTACATGACTTGTACGGGGCTTCAAGGTCTTGTCACAAGGAGCTTGATGAACTTATCCCGGAAGTCTTGCTTTCAACGCTAAAACCCTGCATAAACACTAAACTCTAAAACCCACATGCACAAGTGAACTTATTATACCACGGGGGTTAGTACCAACGGATATGGTATAAAACTTATGCCAACACCGAAGGTAAACTCATGGCTAGGTTGACGGATTTTCACCGTCAGCAATGACTAAGATAAAACCACTTTTACATGTCCTTATGGAACTTACGCCTACCGACGAATGTCCTTTGGGCTATGTAATGCTACAGCCTCTTTTCAACGTTGCATGATGTCAATCTTCTCAGATATGATTGAACAAATCATGGATGTGTTCATGGAAGATTTCTCGGTTTACGAAAAAACTTTCCCGGAATGTCTTAAAAATCTTGATAGAGTTCTTAGAAGGTGTGCCGAGAAGAATCTTGTCCTCAACTAGGAAAAATACCATTTTATTGTAAGGGAAGGAATAGTTCTCGAACACAGGGTGTCCGAACGAGGAATAGAGGTGGATAGAGCTAAGATAGAGGTTATTGAATAACTTCCACCTCTGGCCAATGTCAAGGGCATCCGTAGATTCCTAGGCCATGCAGGATTCTACTGTAGATTCATCAAAAACTTCTCAGAAATCGTCCGTCCCTTGACCAAACTCCTAGCCAAGGATGCCCGTTCATCTTTGATGAAGAATGCCTTGTTGCATTCCACACCCTCAAGAAATCCTTGATCTCAACCCCGATTATCCAACCTCCTGATTGGAGTTTACCCTTTGAGATCATGTGCGATGCTAGCGATTATGCCATTGGGGCGGTCTTAGGACAAACTAAAGATAAGAAACACCATGCCATAGCCTTCGCTAGCAAGACTCTAAACGGTGCCCAGCTAATCTATGCTACCACCGAAAAAAGCTCCTAGTCGTGGTTTTTTCTGTAGACAAGTTTAGGTCCTACCTAGTGGGGGCCAAGGTGATAGTTTTTACAGATCACGCCACCCTCGAGTACCTCCTCACCAAGAATGATGCAAAGCCAAGACTGATCTGATGGATTTTACTACTCCAAGAGTTCGACATGGAAATCAAGGATAAACTCGTAGTAGAAAATTCAGTGGAAGATCATTTGTCAAGACTTCATCTAGAGTATGATTCATCGCCACCAATCAATGATTTCTTGAGAGATGATACACTCCTTAGGGTAGACCACAGAGATCCTTGTTATGCAGAAATTGTCAATTTTATGGCATCGGGATATGTGCCACCCGCGAGAGATAAGAGGAAGTTGACGTATGAGAGTAGACTCCATATGTGGGATGAGCCCTATCTATTCTGCATATATGCAGATGGTCTCCTACGACATTTTGTACGACATTTTAGGAAGGGGTCACTCGTCAGAATATGGAGAACATTATGAAGCATTCTGTACCAATGCAAAAGTGTGGCAGTGTGGTTTCTTTTGGCCAACAATGTACCAAGACGCCAAGGATTTTGTGAGAAGGTGCCCAAGATGTCAGAAGCATGGTAACATCAGTACAAGACATGCCATGCCCCTCACCACCAACCTTCAAGTTGAAATATTTGATGTCTGGGGGATTGACTACATGGGACATTTTCCAATGTGGGGGAATTGTGAATATATCCTAGTGGCAGTGGACTACGTGTCAAAATGGGTAGAAGCACTACCCTGTCATATAGCAGCTGCTCAAAGCTCGAAGAAAATGTTCCATGACATAATATTCCCTAGATTCGGAGTACCAAAGGTGGTCATTAGTGACGGAGGATCACACTTCACCAATGGGAACCTCAAAAAATACTTGAAAACCCAATGAGTAGAGCACTGAGTCGCTACGCCACATCATCCTCAAATAAGTGGCCAAGTCGAGACATCAAATAAGCAAATCAAGAACATCCTTCAAAAGACTGTCCATGAGATGGGAAGAGGATGGAAAGAGAAACTTCCTGAAACTTTATGGGCATATCGAACGGCATACAAAACTCCCATTGGTATGACACCATATCAAGTGGTCTATGGGAAGACATATCATTTGCCGGTGGAATTAGAATACAAATCAAATTGGGCCATCAAGAAGTGGCGTATGGATCTTCCAACCACCGGAATCAAAAGGCAAATGCAATTGGGTGAACTCCAGGAATGGAGGGAGAAGGCATACCACAATGTAAGGATGTATAAGGAGAAAACCAAGATGTGGCACGACAAGAGGATCAATAAGAAATCCTTTGAATCGGGAGATAAGGTGCTACTTTTTAACTCTCGCTTTAAATTTTTTGGTCGTGGACAGCTTAGAATTAAATGGGACGACCTTTACATGGTTCTAAATTCCGCTTCTCATGGGGCCGTAACCCTACAAGATTTAGATGTAAACACTTTTAAAGTAAATGGACAAAGGCTTAAAATTTTCCTGGAACCAACCATGCCTAACCTCAAAGAATTTGATGTCATTGAGGCCATTAACCTAGATTGATTAAAGTCTTGATTGTCTTTTTACGAATTTCTCCCCAGAAACCAATCTCCCTTCCAAAAACCCTCGCCCCTTGCCATCTCCTAGCACAACATGGGTGGTGACGGCCCTAGCAACCTTTCTAAGATGTTGGCGCCCACCACCCCTGGCGGTGCATCCTCGAAAGCACCCGCAGGAGGTTCCGGAGTGGGATTAAGCCAAAACTCACCACGCCAGGATCCCTGGCCCTTACTCAGGCATCCTAGGAGGCAACCCCAAAAGGGGGTAGGACCAGCCGCACCTCCCTGGTCCGGCCGCACCTGGCTCGTTCGGCCAGCCCGGCCGACGTGCACAGGAGGTCCTTGTCTCCCAAGCGAATGATCAAGAAAGGGAACCCCCGACGTTCAGAATCACCACCACGCCACACAACGTGCCAGTTGAAGCTAAAGGAGACGGTAACGCCAATCTCCAAGTGACTCTTCAACGAGTCTCTAAGGGAGAACATCTTTGCCATCAAGATGGCCGTGGCTGAACTCTTCAATTCCCTAATGCAGGGGAAATACAATATAATTGGGCCAAGACCCCATGGGTATGAGAAGCAATTAACCCCTCAACTGGATAGGGATAATTTCGAGCCTGATGAGTCCATCTTCTCTACCCCCGTGGGAGGCACCACCTCAAGCCTCCACCAATTCGTGGTCCTCCCGGTCAGTTTGAAGATTCAGATGAGGATTTGAAGGACGATGACCCTTACGAGGACCTTCGTAATGAGATCGCCGATCTAAAAATGATGAATAACTTGCGGGAGGAATGCGTCGCTGAGGCTGAGCTCTAGCGGATGGCAAACACAAAATGGAAATCCTCTGCAAAGCCATTTGCAGCAAGTTTAAGCGCCTGTTGAGTGAGTTGGGGCGTCCGGATCTCTACAATTGCATCTTGCCTTAGATATCTAAGCGTAGGATCCGTGTAGCATCTCGTTAGTTTTGTTTCTTATCTTGTGTGATAGCTTGGTTGTTTCAAGAACTTGTTTGCTTTAATTCGTTTAGCTTGCTTGAATAAAGAGATGTTGTAAATGCTTAACACCTATAAATCTCTGGTTAATTTGCTGCTCTGGTTGGTGCTTTGAACCAGCCAGAGAATATTATTTCGCCCAGTTTACAAGTGCGCAAGAAAAATGGAAGGTGGTAGGGCGGGCCGCTCCTAGAGGGCCGGCCGCACCTACCTTCGGCACACACATGCAAAACCAACGATGTGTAGGTAACCAGGGTGCACCAGAGTGGCTCACGAAGCGCGACACAAATTTTGGGTGGGCCGGCCGCACCACCTGGGACCGGCTGCAACTACTTTTTCGACACGAACCGAACATCTTCATGCCTAATCACACTAGTTCGAATCCCTAACTCAACTCGTGACGTTATCTTATGGTTATCCTATTTATCTTGCTTAGTATCAAAACTGCATATTGTGCTTTTGAAAATGTTGCCTACCCATCCTCACCTCGGAAATGAGGATTAACTGCCATGTCAAACCCTTGCAAGAACCTAGTATGCAATTTTATTTTATATAGGCTTGAATTTGTGGGACCATTTCGAAACATGAGCCTGAATTTAAACCTTGTGGGTTGCAAATGCTTGTGACCAGACATAGGGTGTTGATTAGTATGATATGTTTAGACAATGTTGGTCTTGCTCTATCTCATAGTATGGTGAAAATCTTGTCACACCCTGAAATTTCCAATTTCAGGATGTGATAGAGAGAATATTTAAATAACGATTTTCTCATAATTTTAAATTTTTTCCAACATTTATTTTTCTTTACAGGAGATATAATATAGGAAAAATCTTTGTTTGATTTTCTGAAATAAATAAATTGGTTCAATGCGTGTTGCATTCATGCCGATGCATCCTAGTGTTTCTTGAGTGCAAAATATTTAAAAATGAGTTTAGACAATGTTTAGGTTCCTCTAAAAATCTTCCATCCCTTTCTGGCATTTATTCTCAGTCTTCCTAGAGCTAAATCCAATTTTTCTTTTTGGAATGCTCTAAAATCGTTTGAATGAGTTCCAAGTATTTTTATTTGGATTCATAGTGTCACAAACAATCTTTGAGCCACGATACTCATAGAGCACCTGTCTGTCGTGGCAGAAACTTTTGATCTTCTGCAGTTTAGCCATAATCAAGGAACTCCGTAATTTCAGAAGTGTCAAGGTGTGTGTTCTTTTACAGCTGAAAAGCCATATATTCTACCAATTCAGATCCAAGCAACGTTTTATTTATTTCCTTGCTTTATCTCTTTGGGCCCATTCTTTTCTTTCTTGCGACCCAAGTAGCTAGCTAGTTTTGATGTCCATGATGTTTTCCCCTGTCGATGTTAGGCCAGGCTTGTTTCCTGCTCGCCTTAAGCAAACAGAGGTCATACTCATACCTACACGTATGTTTGCTGCAACGAACCATGACGCAAGGACATCCAACTCTTCTGGTTTCCTGCCGCGTGGTACAAGTATCGTCGCATACATAAACTCTTTCAAATCTTCTCTGTATACAAATTCGCAGCCGCAGTCCTAGCGTCCCTGCCGCGTGCTGCCGAGGATGAAGCCTTCACCGGCCCATCCACCCCTGACCGATGTCATGGCCGAGCGTCCGACAGAGCTTTTGCATGTGGACCTTGTTGGGCCAGCTCGAGTTCGCTCGGTGGTGGGAAGTGGTATGTCCTTGTTGTGGTGGAAGATTACTCTCTCTATGCCTGGGTGTTTTTCTTGGAAGACAAGAGTGAGACATTTGGTTTTGTTCGAGATCTGATCGTGAGGTTGAAAAACGAGAGGCATGGGAATGTCATTCGAGCTATCCGTAGTGATAATGGCTCAGAGTTCAAGAACTCTCGTTTTGATGCCTTCTGTCATGATCTAGGTCTTGAACATCAGTATTCGACCCCTTATGTGCCCCCTCAAAATGGATTCGTGGAAAGGAAAAAAAGGACTCTTTGTGAGATAGCTAGGACGATGCTCGATGAGCACAGGACTCCTAGGAGGTATTGGGCTGAGGCGGTCAATACGGCTTGTCATGTCTCTAACAGGATTTTATTGCGAGCTTTCAAGAGGAAGACCTGTTATGAGCTTATGCATGGTCGAGCACCCAAGGTGAGTCATTTTCGAGTCTTTGGCTGCAAGTGCTTTATTCTTAAGAAGGGAAAACTCGACAAGTTTGAGGCCAGGTCTAGTGATGGGATTCTCTTTGGATATGCTAACCATTCTAGAGCCAATAGAGTGCTTAATCTTGAGACTAACAAAATCATGGAGACTTGTGAGGTAACCTTCGACGAGACAATGCCAAGTACCTCTCTTGGCTTTGAATGTGCAGGTGATGAGGAGATGGCTGAGGACCACTTTGAAGAGAAGGATGAAGCTGGAGATGATGATGGAGAGAACCATGCGCCTGAAGCTGAGTGTGTACCCACTACTTCCCCTACGACCACTATGAAGGGTGGACCATCTACTTCATGGACAACGACGGTGCGACAAGAGGACCAGGCGAGAGAATCTAAAGTTGAGGGGGAGGTAGTCTCGAGGCTCCCCGGCGGATTCAAGAAGTGCATCCCCTATCGAAGATCATTGGGGACATCGACAAACGTACTACTCGGTCAAGGTCCAGAAATTCCTCTCATTTCGCTCATGCTGCATTTGTTGCCTCCTTCAGACCCAAGGACATTGGACACGCTTTATCTGATGCAAACTGGGTCAATTCTATGCATGGGGAGTTGGAAAACTTTGAGAGGAACCAGGTGTGGGAGTTAGTTGAACCACCTCCAAATTGCCATCATATAGGAACCAAATGGGTTTGGAAGAACAAAGAGGGTGAGAATGGGATGGTTGTGAGGAACAAGTCCAGACTTGTTGCTCAGGGATATAGTCAGAAGGAGGGGATCAACTATGAGGAGACCTTTGCTCCTGTGGCCCGTCTTGAGGCAATTCGGATCCTTCTAGCCTTTGCTGTGGCTAAAGGGTTCAAGTTGTATCAGATGGATGTCAAGAGTGCTTTTCTGAATGGGGTCATAGAGGAGGAGGTGTATGTGAAGCAGCCACCGGGGTTCGAGAGTGAGAAGTATCCACACAGGGTGTATAGGTTGAAAAGGGCTCTGTATGGGTTGAAACAGGCGCCCCGGGCTTGGTATGGGAGATTGAGAGGTTTTCTCGTTGAGCGAGAGGGTTCGTGATGGGTACCGTGGATAGGACCTTGTTTCTCCTCAAGCATGGGAATGACTTGTTGATTGTGCAGATATACGTGGATGATATTGTCTTTGGTGGCTCGTCACATAACCTTGTTGCCAAGTTTGCAGATGAGATGAGTAGGGAATTCGAGATGAGCATGATGGGCGAGTTGCAGTACTTTCTCGGGTTGCAGATCAAGCAAGTGAAGGATAGAACATTTGTACATCATACCAAGTACATGAAAGACATGTTGAGGAAGTTCCAGATGCAAGATGTGAAGCCTGTCGACACCCATGGGGAGTACGGCTACTTTGGATGCGGACGAGGATGGAGAACCACTGGACCAGCGGGAGTACCGGAGCATGATCGGCTCCCTCCTCTACCTAACGGAGACGAGGCCAGACATATAGTTCAGTGTGTGTCTGTGCGCTCGTTTTCAGGCTTCGCCAAGGACATCACATAGACAGGCCGTCAAGAGGATCTTCAGGTACCTGCAGTCTACCCCTGGTCTTGGCCTTCGGTATTCTTCCTACTCGACTCTGTCACTTCATGGTTTTTCTGATGCAGATTTCGCTGGTTGTCGAGTCGAGAGGAAGTCTACTTCTGGTTCTTGTCAGTTTCTTGGGTCCTCGTTGGTTTCGTGGTCTTCCCGCAAACAGTCTAGTGTAGCACAGTCTACCACCGAGGCGGAGTATGTTGCAGCCGCGAGTTGTTGTTCCCAGCTGTTGTGGATCTCATACACATTGAGAGACTTTGGTTAGGAGTGCACCCAGATCCCACTTCTTTGTGATAGCACCAGTGCCATAAGCGTAGCGAAAAACCCAGTGCTTCACTTTAGAACCAAACACATAGAGGTGAGGTATCATTTCTTGAGAGACAATGTGGAGAAAAGGACCATTGTCTTGAGTCATGTCCCTACTCAAGATCAGCTTGCAGACATCTTTACAAAGCCTCTCGACCAAGCTACATTTGTGCGCTTGCAGAGGGAACTTGGGGTTTGTTGCCCTTTCTAGTTGATTCTTGGGGGTTTTCTTTTGTACCATATGTATCATACCATGTTTACTTTGACGTATATACATGCTTTGCTTGATGTATAAACCATGGTAGGATAGCCATATTGTTATATATCATGTTGCATTTGTATCATATTGCATTTTAAGATGATGAGCTTCTTTCATATGCCTTATTTGAGTTTCTTTGGCTACTTGTGAGATATTAGTCATATGTGTGGAGAAATGGCTATGTGAGGCTATGCTCTTGGAATATTTGAGATATATGGGTTGTGAGATAGCCTTTTTGAAACAAATGCTAATCTTGACTAAATTCGATGAAATGTGCTCCACTCATGTGTAGTAGTGTATCCATGTCACGTTTTGGTCTAAATGTGCCTTTCATGCTTAGATTGTGCTTGGATGTCTCTTTCTTGCATTTGGGCCAAAGGCCGATATCATTGTGAATGTTTAGCCTATGTTGCATTCATGGAGGAGCATAAGCTTCTTTTTGCCGCAAAGGCACTTCATGTACCATGAAATGAATTAATCTTGAAAATAAGTATGTATGCTTGAAAAATGCTCCATCCATCATGTTTCTGCTTAAAATGTTTTATCTTTCACACATGGGTGCAAAACATGTTGCATGATGTTCACCATTGGAGAAGTCTCCCCGATGTGGACACATGGCTCCTAAGCTTTGACATGACATGCTTTGCTTTATGGGTGTTTGCAATGATCTTTTGTTAAGAATTTGATATCCTTGTATGATCTCTGGATGATATGCATGTTTTTGGCTAGAATATGACATGGATAGGCCTTTACATTTGAAGTGAGCCATCTCTTGATAAAACTGCTCAAATCTGAAAATTTGCTTTGTCACATACCAATATTTCCATATATTACTTGTGGCAACGCTTTGACTATACTATGATCCATATATGTGCTCTTTGTCTCATTTCTAGCCTTTGACACAAGATTTGGCCTATTTGAGAAGCTCATGTAGATGTTTATATGCTTTGTCTTACATTCCTGCATTTTCACCTTGATTCATACATTGTCAACAAGGGGGAGAAGAGGTGAAGAGGTGAGCTTAATGAAAAATTCAGAAAAATGCATCTAAAATTTGGAAGTTTGCATCCACATGTTCAGGGGGAGCTTGCATTTGTTCAGGGGGAGCTTTCTTGCTGTTTTCAGTGTGGAGTTTGTGCTTTGCTCGGCTTGTGACCTTTCTTTGCCTTTCTTTGGTTTTGGTCATGAGTTGAGCTTCTTTGTTTTTCTTTCTTCTTACTTTCTTTCTCTGAATTTCATTTCGCGTTGTGTGTTGTCAATGCACTCATCAAGGGGGAGATTGAGGACCAGGAGCGTCCGGTGGTCGATGGATGACCGCTCCTCGGTGATGAGTGTTTGACAACGGGTGTTGGACCGACTATTGGCTCGGTGCACGGTGTGTAGGCTACGGCCTAGTTCGTGTTGTTGCGGGTGAAGAACGGGCGCGAAAGGTCTTCGCCCTTGAGGGGCCTCCGGGAGATGGAGAGACAAGTAGGCTCGGTTCGAGGGAACCGGTGGACGGCGGGACTAGGTGCGGGCCACATGGTGGTGAGACGCGCAAGACGAAGTCATGGACGATCGAGCCAGTGCACGGTGGCGGTCAAGTCAAGAGGCTTGGCGGGAGGCCGGGCCGAGCACGCGGGGTTTGGTGGTTTGCCCACAAATCCATCGGAAGACGGTTTCTTGGTTTGGGCCTCAAAACCAAGTTCGAAGGCCCAACACGACGGAGACGGGATCCGGGTGTGTCGGGAAGCTTCGAAGTGGAGGACACGCGACGGGATCGCACGGCTTGCGTCGGGTGGACGCGGGGTGCGGCGAAGGCGTGGCCGTCCGATGGCAAGACCCACAAACATTACATAAATGCCCCTGCGTGGGTTGTATCGCCAGTAGTTGAGTTAGGGGTAGTCGAGTCATTTCCAACACTGGCGGGACCCGATATATAAGCCATGAGTATGTGTGGATGGCTCTCACTCTCCGCGACTTATGGTTTCATTTCCCCCTCCCATTTCTCATTTTCCTGAGACATTTTCTCCTCCATTTCTTGTCTAGGCTAGCATGAGACCTTCATGAGAGATTTGTTGAGAGGGATGGATGCTTGGCCGGCATGCTAGACCTTGTGAATCTTTCCTGGTTTGTATAGAAGTTTCGGCGTTGTGAATTTCGTGGTCTTTTTCGTGCTTGTTTTTGGTGCCTTTGTTCTTGGTGTGATTCAGCGGATTTGAGTGGGTTTCTCCCCGGATTTCTTTGAGGGAAACATGGACGGATGTCTTGTGCATCTTTGGGATGGATCTTGTGCCCTCAAACACCGGGAAACCACTTCGATTCAGGATTTTCGGTCGGAGCTCTAGTTTTTGGTGATGTTCAAAGGATCTGTGATTCCCGGTGTTTTAAGGAGTTAGAAGGCAAAATTTTTGGGGTATAGCATCCTTGTTTGACGCTTGTCTTGTCCCAAAACTCTTGTCTCAATAGCTTATAACGTTTGGGAGATCCGGTGATGTGTAGGTGGAGTTGACTTCGCGAGCTCGGGCTTTTCCTGTTCTGTTTTGAACTGGCGGACTGTCCGCCCGCTCCCTGCGGACTGTTCGCGAGGAGCCATTTCAGCCCAGTTCTTCGTGGTGTTCTTCGTGTTCTTGTTTTGTTTCGGTTTGATCCAGTTTTGATTTAGGTTTTCGTTGCAGTCGGTTTGCGGACGGTCTGAGCTTCAGTAGCGGACGTTCCGCCTGGTCTTCGTGGACGGTCCGTTTTTCTCAGGTCGTTTCTGGTGATCCTGTTGGCTTTGATGGACGGTCCGTGGCTCCTAGACGGACGGTCCGCGTGGCCCTTACGGACTGTGCGCGGCACCTGGCCGGACTGTCCGCGTGGCCTTTGCGGACAGTCCACCCCACCTGGCCGGACAGTCCGCCAGTGCCTGGCAGCTTTGTTCCTTGGTTCGATTCCTCCCTTCCTTCTTTCGTGCTTCCGCGTATGTTTCAAGGAATCATTCCTAACACTTGACGTTGATCCATAACCTTGTTGTTTTGGCGATTGGTGTGTGATTCGATCCATCGCTCGTGTGTGACCGGGATTTGTCCAGGGTATAGGCCGGGTTCTTTGAGAAGAATTTTTACCGGCTCCTATTCACTCCCCCCCTCTCTAGTTGCCATCCAATCCTTCATGGTTTCTCATATCCACCTCTACTTGATTTAGAAAACCATTGACCCCACTTAAGAAATTCACCCAATCTTCTTGGGGCTGTCTGTACATCCAAGCCCAAGAAGGAGACGCCATCTGCATTCCACACATCAAATGAGACATAGGAGGAATAGGACATTTGAAGAATTTCAATAAAAGGGGGCAATAAATGTCCAACTTGATGAGGACTTTCTACGAGGAGAGTGCGGCCAAGGAGGAGGATCGGAGGTGGTGGTGCGGTCGCGGCAACAGCGTGGAGGACGGCACCGAGCCCTAGGGTGAGGGGACACAGAGGCGTGTGCTTCGGATGACACGGCGGTTGACGTCTGGTGGCCCCTTTTGCCGTCGCGCATGCGGCCGGATGGCCTGCTGCAGCACTGGCTTTCTGAGGAAAGAAATTGGGCGCAATCCTCAGAGCGCGCGCAGCTGGTGGCGGCAAACGGGACAAGTGTGACAACCCGCCCAGGAAAATACAGTACTACCGCCTAAGACCGATCCACTTTGGCCATTAAGCAATAGTAAAGTATCATCCTGTCGTTGGTTGCCGGGATAACGCCCGGTAAATCACTTGGGATTCAGACAGAGGATCGACTTATGCATTAAAACCCACGCGAAGGCGAGTCCAGAGTACAACACGAGTTAAATAATTTATTACAATCCATTATTCCGGTTATGTAGTAAAGGTTCAGAGTTCGAAAATACAGCGGAAATGAAAGAACTAGCGCAACGGAAAACATCACAGGAGGCCATCCGTGATGTCATCACTTGTCGTCACCCATCCGGTCAATCACACCTGCAACAACAATTTTTAAAGCAAGGCTGAGTATACTAATACTCAGCAAGACTTAACCGTCGGGTGATGACTACATCACCAACCTCTAGACATGAAAGGCTTTTGGCCGGTGGAGTTTCTTTTGCTTAAACAACTGCTAAGGGTAGATCCTTACATTCAAAATTATAGCACAAGTTCTAGTTGATTACCATTTCTAAATGTGCCATCTAATTCAATCAAGAATTGGACAAGCAATTATTACATACACAATATTCCTCGAGTTCCATCATTATGGGATATCATGGCCAGTTGATTAAGCAGTCTCGGATAACGGTGAGAGGCCGACAATCGATTGATTTAAACCTTGCAAGGTAAACCCAAACACACGGTAGGCTGCCCCCGCAAGGACAACTTTCCTAGGACGTTCCCGTCGATCTTCAGCTCGGGAGCGGAACCTACATTCCTTGGTACAAGGTTTTACTGGATCGCTCCCACATGAACGTCCAGACTCACGCAGTACCACCTCTGTTGTGAGCGAGGGGGGACACAAGTGCCCCCGGGTTTAGTAGGGAAAGGTTCCCTTACCGTGTCAATCGGGTACTAGGCTTACCGGTCCCATTCCCGCATATGTTTAGTACGTTCAAAAGCTTAGCCCACGAAAGCCACTGGACCGGAGCCCAAATCCCATGCTCTTACCACATGAGCAATCCATTTAAGGATATCTTATGATTCCTATCTAGGAACCTATTCTCGCGAGTGACGAACATCACTCGACTTCTACCGGGTCCTATAGCATAGCAGCTATCGACCTAGCATACTAGTAAGTTAAATAATACTTTCAAATAGGAAAAAGAATTAATTAGGGGTTTTCCTTTATTTAACTTCTCTTTAATATTAAAAGGGCTTTTAAGCTTTTTATTAAGAAATTAAATTACCAAAATTTAAAGAAGTGTTTCATATGCATATTAGCACCTATCCTGGTCCATTGGACACACACGTAAGTGTTGGATGCTAGGAAATTAAATATTATGGAAAATAACAAAGCCTAGCTAGTGATTCCATTTAAATGCATACAAAAATAAATAAGCATCAAAATTCTCCCAACTTTCTTGGGCAAGCTCTCTAGTCCTAAACAAGTCTAAAGAACTAGCATATGCACCTAGGAACTTCACTGAACTTGGTTTATTAATTTAGAAAGGAAAGCATTCATAAATCAAGAATAATTATTTCTGGTGAGCCAAAAATCATGATTAATTCACAATATGTGCATTTTGGTATTACAAGACAGTGTGCACAAGTTGAGCTCAAAAACTTAAATACATTTAGCAAGAAAAATCATTTATGCAGATCTGGCAGACATGGAAAAACATTTTGATAAAACGATTTACATAATAACTTTGTGCAATTTTTGGCATAGGAGCTACTCATGAACTAACACACAACATATCCAAAAATTAGCTAGAGAAGGTTTATAGAATTTGAGATATTGCAGATCTAGGTTTTTCACATTTGTATTTTTCATACAAAAACTATCAAGAATTAGCCCAGGAAAGAATAACAAAAGTTGTAGGATAATTCACCATTAATCCAACAAAATTGGTTTTGCATTTTTCTGATTTTTCTATGATTTTCTACGCAATTTACAAGAATCAGGAAAACTGCAACACTATTGGAGATACCCTTTTGCAGAAAAACCCCCGGAAAGATACTTTTCTTTGCAATGTCGCCCCTGGGGTGGCCGGCCGGCGCGGGTAAGCCAAATTCCGGCGAGCTGCCACCGGGCTTGGCCAGGGAAGGGCGTGTGGAGGGGCTACGGGTCACGGGGGTGCGATTTGGGGGCTCGGCCGGGGCAGGGAGAGGGCGGTGAGGGGCGGCGCGGCGGCCGGACTGGTGGCCGCCGCGGCTGCCGTGCGGTGAGGTCGGAGGTCCGGGAGGGAGACAGCACGCGGCGAGTTCGGTTAGGTGCAAGGGAAGGTGGCAAAAACGTTTAATTGGACTTCGGCCGGCCGCCCGGAGCTCACGCGCGGCCGCCATCCATGGCACCGGTGGCGGCTCGGCCCTGGGCACGGCGCGGGGGAAGGGCGGTGCCCCTTTTATGGGTGGCCAGGGAGCTTGCAAGTGACCACATGGTACCCACGGCGACATCTAGGGACACGAGCTGGCCTCAGGAGGAGCTAACCGCAGGGGACAGCATGGAACGGACCGGCGGTCCGTTGGGGTGTTCGCCGGCCGGTCGGTGCGCGGCGCGAGGAGGAGGGGTGACTTCGAGGATGCCTCGGTGTGCGTGTGGCCTGGGGAAGGAGCGGCGCGTGGCCCGAAAGGCCGAGGCGCGGGCGGCCGGCGCGGGCGGGCGCGGCGGGGGCACGGCGTGCGCGCGGCGCGCGACGTCGCAGCGCGGCGCGGCTGGCCCGAAAAGGTGTCGCTGCACCCCTGTTTGAACTCACTTTTCTCCAAATTTTTGTATAGAACTTGACCAAGAGGTGAACATGAAAGTTGTAGATCTAGTCACCCTCTACAACTTCTAAAAAGGCTCTAGGGTGTTTTTCTCAACGGGTTTTGCAGGAACGTCGTGCCAACATTGAATGCCGGTCTGTTCTGGAAAACAGGAGGTACTGTCAGTCGATCAAGTTTTTCACCAATTGCCACCCAAAATTTGAAATGCCAATCTACATGAAAGTTGTGTCCCTCAACAAGATGGACAACTTTCATAAAGGTAGATTTTGAAGTGTTTAGGTGAATTTTGGAGAACACGGCAAAAGTTCCGGACGACATTCGCTGACGTCTACGGTTAAGCCGATTTTGACCGTGTCTTTGGCCAAGGATCCACTACGGGTGTGTGTAGGCTTGGTCAAGGGGTTCATTGGGGTTCATTGGCAAGGTTTTCGAGGTGATGACCCAGGTTGACCTAGGTTTGACCGGTGTTTGACCGGTTTGACTCGGCTGATCCGGTCATTAGCGTTAATGACGGTAATTAAAAACCTGGGGCGTTGTTGGCGCAAAAAGTGCACTCAACGCCAATCACACAGCAAGCCGAACAAAGCTGGCTTCACACGCGCAGAGAGCAAATGACGTGCCAGTCAATTTTTCCTGAAAATTAACAAAAGATAAAACATGTTAAATACCAAAGCTTGGAACTTGCCGGGTGATACCAGACAGTTCCATATTTACGGCTAAAGAGCCAATTGGGATAACACATAGCTATGCAAAGCTATCTGTCAAAGAACCACGACCATTCGGGCAACCATAAAGGGAAAAGGAACACTGCCGAATGGATGACGTAAGCATGACAACGATCGGTCTTTGTATAAACAAAGATGCAAGCGCAAAGTTATGACCGATCCCCATGAAGATTAGCATTAAATAAATAAGGTAAAGCACGGACATGATCATGTATTAAATAAGCATGCATAGATCCAAAGCACTAGTCTACCGCATGTCTAGTTACTTTAAAACCCGTCGGGTACGATATCAAACAAATCTATCCACCGCATGATACGACTTGCATGAAAAACGTACCACTTTCCACAAATAGATCTATCCACCGCATGATACAATCTAAATATGGAAAGCTAAAAGCATACATCATTTAAAACATAAATAATGCACGTGTTCTACTCGTGAAAATATAACCGAATACGGCTGAACAGCCGATCCAGGGTCCATGAAGAAGGAACAAACATTACCACGTGAATAAATCTATCAGAGCGATTTGGGAATCTAATCCACCGGATGACTAGCTCCAAAGCAACCCAAAAACCTCGCATCTACCGCATGATACCGGTTCTTTCAAGATTTATACGAACATAGCAAGCTTGAACCCGCAACACGTAACAACCTAGATCGATTCGGTTTCGGCTATCGGAAAGCACAAGATCCACGCGTCAAAATACGAAACCTGCTCGAACAAGGATCACAAAAGAGATATAGCCGATCCAAACCCATCTAGATTGGGCAAAGATGTGTTACATGAATTAAAACATAAAGTAAAACTCAAGATAACACGGGATAACTTAATGAATCTATTGGATCTTGCCAAAATCCAATAGAGCCGATAACTAGCTTCAAGCCAGATCTTAGCCTACCGCATGGCTCATGATCTAACAAGAAACGCTCTTGAACCAAGCTTGAATCTACCGCATGACACGAAGCATGGTAACAAGACTACTTGCATCAGATCTAAATCCACCGCATGATACTAGATATGATACAAGGTTGCCGGTACTCACGGAGGTCGACGGATCGATTGGCCCTCTCGAAGAACTCGACGACACGACAAGGACTCTAGGGTTTGGCGTAAGGCCGGTGTGTATTGAAGAATGATCGTCTTTGTTACATACATTCGGGGGTCGTATTTATACCGTTGAGTACAAGCGCGAATGGATTCATTGCCAAACTAAACTTGATCGCCTATCCATCCATTCGTCTCCCCCGATTGAGCCACGTCACCGTCCAATCCCGCAAAATCAGCTCTACTGTTCCTTTGCCGAACCGGAGCAGATAGCCGACCGCAGATCTCTTTGCCGAAAATCTCTGAAAGTATCCTTCCTTCCACCAGACGGAGTCCTTTTCGAACCGGACCCACAGGTCAGACTCCTTACCAAATTTTGGTGTTAACACATGCCCCTTCAATTGTGGGATAAAAGTAATTTTGTTCCACAATTGACTCCAGCCACGAATCCTTGAATCAAATCTGTCAACACCTGTTCTTCGATGACTTCCCTTCGCATTTTGCATCTGTGAACTTTGTTTTCTTTGAACGCATCCTGGAACTATCTTTAGCCGAACGCGCGAGAACAACTGGCCCTTGGCGCAAAATCCACAGAGGATCCCAATTCGGCAATCCGTATACACTGTTCAAGAGAAAACCCTTCGCACTTGGTGGAAAACCCTGCCGCTTGGTATTCCAACAGTGTGTACTGGCCAGTCATCACTCCCAATGCGCCTCCCCGGTCAATAAAATAGCCTGTGGGGTGCTCTGCAAATCCACTCGCACACTCCTCCATCATTTCTCATCTCTTCCCCTGCCTCTAGAGGAAAAAATCCCAACGCCATGGACAAGGGTAAACAACCTCAGGAGAGCGGCTCATCAAAGAAGCGTACGATTCGGAAGTGGGTCCTCTCTTGATCTGCTCCTTGTTCTCCCGCTTGATCTTGCGCTTCATGTTTTCCTCTCGTCCTTTTCAGTCTTGATTTGCTTCCCGAAGAAGTCATTGGGACCGAAGATGTGCCTGAGTACATCTCCTCCGATTCCTCTCTCGAAGCAGAGGATGCCACGCCCGAACGAGAGGACCAACCATCGACCGCGCCGCCGCGTACGGCACACGGAGCATGGCCTCGGGGACATGTCCGCCGTTGCCAAGCCGAGCGCGAGCGTCGCCTGGCTCTGGAAGCACTAGTAGGGGGTAAATGCTCCTGACTCCTTCATGTTTGCATCCGGATTTCTTGCCTCTAACCTTGATTCTCCTGCTCCAGATGTCTCTCGACGGGTACAAGCAACCTCGAAGGCGGCCTGGGATAGCTTGGTAGAGGCCGCCAATCATGGTCATCCTCGTGCGTTCCAAGTCGCCGTCACGGTGGTCCGGAACAAGCGAAGAGGGGAGCGAAGCCGAAGAAGTAAAGAAAAGATTGAATCATACTTTCGCTTCTTCCTCCACGCCTTCTGCTTCCCACCTCCTCGGGGACCTGACCATCAGGGTTGTTAGATGTGATCCTGCAAGAAGCAGTTGTAATGTAGTATTGAGCTAAGGGCAATGCATCCAGGCACTGGCCATTTTCTCTTGTTCATGGATTTTGTTCTGAAGGCGGCCTCATTCTCGAGCGCCGGCTATTTTTTGTGCCAGATGTGTGTAATCATCGATCGATCTCAATGCTAGGATAATATTTCTTCAGATATCTTCCATTTATCGCAGCGGAAAATTCTTCTCCTAGCAAAGTTTTCAATATGTATGCATTACCGGGAACGCATCTGACCACACGAAAAGGCCCCTCCCAGTTAGGGGACCATTTGCCGAATTCACTGTATTTAGTTCCAATCGGCAATAGTGCTTTCCAAACTAGATCACCTTCTGCGAATTGCCTTACTTTTACTTTCTTGTTATAGTACTTGGCGACTCGCAGCTTGTTTTTCTCGATGTTCTCCGGGGCCACGAGACGGATCATATGCAAATCTTCTAACTCATCCATCATTAGGCCACTGTAATTCTTGGAGCTCAACTCGTTTTGCAGCACTACTCTCCTTGAATCGATTGTATCTCCCAAGGCGAGGATTGCATGATGCCGGTAAACCAACTCGTAAGGAGAGGTCTTTGTAGCTCCATGGGGGGCCATTCGGTAAGCCCACGGCGCTTCACCGAGTACCGAATGCCACCTCCTTGGCTTCGATCGATCTTCTTCGTATCGGCTTGATCATGATCTTATTAGAAGCCTCTCGCTTGACCATTAGCTTGGGCATAATATGGAGAAGAATTAAATAATTTGATTCCCATGCTTTCGGCAAAATCTCCGAACTCCAATGACACGAATTGTGCCCCCGGTCGGTGGTAATCGTCCGAGGGATCCCAAATCGATAGATGATGTGTTCCTTGATGAATTTGATCATGTTCTCTCGACGTCACCTTCTTCGGTGGGATTGCCTCGACCCATTTGGTAAAGTAATCGTAGCCAAAAGCACGAACTTATGCCCCTTGCTAGACGGCGGATTAATTTGGCCAATCAAGTCTATACCCCAGCCCCCCGAATGGGCATGGCTTGATGATGGGATTCAATCTTGATGCGGGGACTCTTTGAATATTCCCGAACCTCCGGCAATCTTGACACCCCTTGTAATACTCAAAGCGAGTCCTCTAATATCGTCGGCCAAAAGCATCCGGCTTGTCTAATAACCCATTTCATCCGATAGGCCGATTGGTGCGCTCCACATATCCCATCGTGCACCTCGCTCATCATGTTCTTGGCTTCTTCCGGACCCGGGCATCGTAGCAATACCCCATCTAATGATTTATAGAATAAATTATCATCCGGAAGAACGAACTTAATTGCCTTGTACCGAGTTTCCTAGAGACTTTTCGGGATGGATCTTTCAAGTAATCAATGATTTCTTTCCTCCAATCACCTTCTCGCGAGACCCGTCCCTAGTGCAAACACCTCCTCGCAAAGAAACGCTTCTTGACTCTCTTTATAACCGAGGCGCTCCGAGCCGGACTGTTTGCTTCCTCGTTATGCTCTCTAGGAATGTCTTGTAGGGTTACCAATGGAAAGCTCTTCAAGATTTCTCTCCGCACTCTTCGTAGTAACTCCTCGGCGCTTCGCTCCGCACTCGTATTGGCCGTTCAATTGCTTGATTACCGATTCCGAATCCCCATAGATCTCAATCGAAACGGCCCCGGCTTCTCTCAAATATTGAAGCCCTCGAAGTAGTGCTTCGTACTCGGCCGGTTATTTGTGACAAGTGAGTTGTATAGGAATGGCGAATTCAAACATCTCACCTGCGGGGCGAAATTAGTAGGATCCCTACTCCCCCACCTTTGCCACACGATGACCCATCAAAAAATAAAGCCCAAGGGGTAATTTCAAGCAGATCAATTGAAGGGTCACGATGTTCAGTAATAAAATCGGCAATGACCTGACCTTTGATGGCTTTTGCCGATTCGAACTTCAACTCGAATTCTGATAAAGCTAAAATCCATTTGCCAATCCGACCATTCAAAATTGGCATAGATAACATATGTTCTATCACATCAAACCTTGAGTATACAGTGCATTCGGCATTCAACAAGCAATGCCGAAACTTTGTACACGAGTAGTACACGCAAAGACACAGTTTCTCTATAGCCGAATACCTGGTTTCAGGATCAAGTAATTTTCGGCTAAGGTAAGCTACTACCCGCTCCTTTCCTTCGAAATCTTGAATAAGGGCCGATCCAATGGTTTGGGTATCGGCCGCCACATACAACTTGAAAGGCTTGTTTAGCCGAGGAGGAACCAAGACCGGCGGCTCCTTCATGTCCGCTTGATCTCATCAAAAGCCTTTTGTTGTTCGTCGCCCCATGTGAATTTCGATCTTTCTTTAGCTTCAGCAATGGAGAGAATGGCAACACCTTCGTGATAAATTTGAGATGAATCTTCTCACGAAGTTGATCTTGCCGAGCGTTGATTGCAATTCCTTGAGGTTGGTTGGAGGAACGACTTCATCAATGTCTTTCTCGCTCTTTTTGCCAACTTCGATTCCCCCTTCGTGGACCAAAAACCCCAAGAACTCTCCACCGATACCCCAAAAGCGCACTTGTTTGGATTCATCTTCAAACCGTGTTTCCGGGTGCACTCCAAGGTCTTCTTCACATCTTCCAGATGGGTGTCATGACTTAAGGACTTGATCACCACGTCATCAATGTAGATTTCCACAGTTTTGCCGATCAACTCATGAAAAATGTAATTCATGGCCCGTTGATAGGTTGCACTGGCATTTTTCAACCCAAATGTCATGACTATCCATTCTAATAGGCCTATATAACCAGGACATCTAAAGGCCGTCTTTGATATGTCTTCTATTGCCATAAAGATCTGATTGTATCCCGCGTTGCCATCCATGAAACTAATCACCTTGTGTCCAGCAGCGGCGTCAATCAACAAATCGGCAATAGGCATCGGGTATCCATCCATGGGAGTAGCTCTGTTTAGGTCCCTGAAGTCTATGCAAACCCTCATTTTTCCATTCTTCTTGTACACAGGGACGATGTTAGAAATCCACTCCGCATATCTGCACGGCCGAACGAAGTTTGCGTCAAGTAATCTTTCGATTTCCTTCTTCACATCGGCCAATACTTCATCCTTGTAGATCTTCCGGGGTGGTTGCTTATATGGTTTGAAACCGGGCTTGATTGGCAACCGATGCTCGACGATGGAACGATCCAATCCGAGCATCTCCGAGTAATCCCGGTGCGAAGCAATCCTTATATTCTTTGAGAAGCTCAATTAAGTTCCTCCCGAAGTCCGGTTGCAAATTTGCACCGATGAACGTCGGCCTTGGCTTATCACCGCTTCCAATATCAACTTCTTCCAGTTTATCGGCCGACATGAATCCTCGCCCTAATTTGCCATCAGTGCCATCCACGGGGTTCTCCATTAAAAATTACTATAAGAGCCGACTGCTTGAATCGGCTGTTGGTCACTGCTGACAGGTTCAACAGGACCTTCTCCCCAGTCCTTCCCTGAGAAGCAATCGATGCCTTGGTACTCCCAGAAGGCTGGTTCCATGTTGGCTACGCTCACGGAGTCGTCTGCCTGGACGACCTCAATCTCATCATCCACCCACTGGATGAGCTGTTGATGCATGGTGGATGGGACGCAGCAGTTAGCATGAATCCAGTCCCGCCCAAGCAGCAGGCTGTAGGCTCCTTTGCCCTCGATGACAAAGAAGGTGGTGAGCAGCGTCTTGGACCCGATCATCAAGTCCACGTGGGCGCATCCTTTGGTGTCTGAGGGGTTCCCGGCGAAGTCGTTCAAGATGATGCTTGTAGGTGTCAGATCGCTCGGGCCCATGCCAAGCTTCCTGAAGGTGGTGTACGGCATTACGTTGACCGCCGCGCCACCGTCGACGAACATCTTGGTCAATGGCTTGCCATTGATGTACCCCCTCAAGTACGGCGGCCTCATATGGCGGTTCTTGGCCGGCTTGTCGAAGATGGCCCCGCTTGGCCGGCACCCGTTGCGCCATCATCCCCTCGGGCCGCTCGTCATCAAAGGAAGCTTCCTCCTGCATAACCTGGTTAGCAGGAGCCATGAACTCGTTCGGCAGGAAGTATACCATGCATGTAGGAGCCGAACGCTTCGATCCCTCCGGATGGTCCTTGGGGCGCCACTTCTGCCTCGTCTGGATCCCGGCTTGTTTCATCTCGCGGTTCCTCAAGCGCTGGACCCGCCTCTTCTGGCTCCTGCGTAGACCGGGCGGGCACCACTGCCCCTTCTGCCAGACGTGGACATCCTCGTCCTCTTCCTGATCAGCCCACCTGAGATCAGCTTGGCGCTTCCTGGGATGATCGATGATTTCAATTTTTTGACGCCGATCCCCATTCGGGTGGATCCTTCCAAGTCTCTCGTGGACGGATCGGCGATTGGCAGTTTCCTGCCTGTACTCAACATATCTGTCGCTGCATTCAGGACAGTTCTTCAATGTGGGCAGCTTTAGGCCCTCATTCCAGCAGTGCCTGAAGAAGGCGCATCCCCAGTGTGCGCGCTCCGCTCGCGCGCGTGTCTTGCTCTTGGTCCCTTCTACGTGCTTCTTCTTCGGCTCGCGTTGCTCCTCCTCGTGATGACGCTTCTGGTAGCGCTCTTTCTCTATCTGGCGCTGCCATTTGTTGAGGAGAATGCGCGACGTCACCTTGGGCTTAGGCCTGGATGACTCCCCAATCTCGATGTGGCTCTTGAGAACGCGGGGGGCGTCGCCTTGTACTTGTTCCAGGGTCACCTGGCGTTCTGGGTCCACTGCCCCACCTTGCTTGGACCTGGTTGAGGTCAGGACCTTGACTTTACCCTTCTCCTCGGCTGTTATCGCGTTGACAGAAAAGTCGAGCATGTTCTGAGGAAAGGGGTGGCCATCCAGCTTCATCTTGTTATCGAACTTGAGGTGTCCCTCCTGGATAGCCTTCTGGATCCTCATCCTGAAGACCCTGCAATCGTTGATGGAGTGTGAATCCCTGTCATGGAAGCCACAGTAACGTTTCGCTTTAACTCCATCAGGCCGAAGCATAGAATGCCCCTCAGGCAGCTTAATTCGGCCTTCTTTCACCAAGAGCTCAAACAACTTATCAGCCTTCGTGATGTCAAAATCGTAAGTCCCTTTGGTCTGCTTGACCCAACGCTGATTCATTGTCAAGGGCTCTTTACCCCACATGATTTCTGCTGCAGCTACCTCCAATTCATCGTCAGAATCCTCGAACAGATCAGCTTTGTCCAGGAACTGGTTGTAGATGTCAGTGACGTCGTGCTGCTTGCCAAATTTGGGGTCCTTCTTGAGGCCATATGCCTGATTGCTCATCAGAGATAACTTTTGTGACAGTTGGCCCAGGTTCTCCAACTCCATCCCAAATAGCTTCTCGCGCACGGCCGGTAACATCCCGGCGACGGCCATATCAGCCAGCTGATCGTCTGGCAAGTTCAGCGAGAAGCACATGCCCTTGACTTCCCTGAATCTTCTAAGAAATTCCAGCAGTGTTTCGCTGTGCCTTTGCTTCAGGGTGGCGAGATCAATCAGCTTCTTCTCAGAGCTGCCGCTGAAATAATGAGCGTGGAATTTACGCTCCAAATCCTTCCATCTGGCCACCGATTCGGGAGAGCGGGGACGAGAACCACCGAAAAGCCGGGACCCGTCGGTGAGGCGGGGAAGTAGCGAACCCTGAACGTCTCCTCGGCCGAGCATTCCCCAAGCCGCATGAGGTAACGGGCGATGTGCTCGACCGTGCTTGTCTCGTCCGCCCCGAGAACTTTGTGAATTCCGTCGGCGGCTTCACCCTCGGCGGCAAGAGCACGTTATAGTACCACTCTGGGAACGGCGGCCTATAAGCGGGGCCCCGCATCTTTGGCTTGAGGCCGAACCGATTCCGCATCAATTCGGCCATCTTGCGCGCTAGGGCGTCATCTTCTTGCGCGCCCGCAGCTGGCGCGTACCCTGGGTGCGGGAAGGCGTCGAACGCTCCGTAATTTCCCACTTCATGATAACCACCGCCGTACAAATTCTTCTCGGGAGCCGGTTGGTCGACGGAGCAATTCTCCGACCGGGGTCAAGTGGGGCTCCGGACGAGCCGAACGCTAGGTCTCCGTACGTAGGCCGGTACGGATTCGGGCGTTGCACGGGCCGACCCGTGTCTTTGCTCCGTGGTGGCGGCGGGATTGGTTGACTTCCGAAGCTTGCAACGGGGACCGAACCGGGCGCCCCCCGGTGCCTGCGGAGGAGGTTGGAACGCTTGGCTTCCGGTGCTGCGAGGAGGAGGCCGCCGTGGGCGGCTCCGTAGCGGCGGCCGAGAGCTTGATTCACCCGGCTCTATGGTGCTCCTCCGGAAGGGTGCCTTCCCGAACGCTTGCTCCATGCCCGGGCCAAAGATGGCCACCATCATCCGCCGGGAGCGATCCGAGGAAGGCCTTGTTGTGCTTGGTGAGCATGTAATCTGCGACTCTTGGAACACCCGCGCGCATTCCTCCTTTTCCCCGCCGAGACGTAGCATCGACTTCTCCCGGCAGCGCACTCCGGCATCTCGTTCTTTAGATATGGGACGCCGCTTCGGTTCTTCTTAAACGACGGCGGGCACTCTCGCTGAAATTGATCTACGACGTCTTGGAGCTGCCGCCGCTCGCTCCGGAGAAAGATCCTCCAGGTCGACGTCCATAAGGTCTGCAATCTCAGGCATCTTGAATTAATTCGGCTGTTGGTCCCACCGGGCGTGCCAAAAAGTGTGTTGGCGCGAAAAGTGCACTCAACGCCAATCACACAGCAAGCCGAACAAAGCTGGCTTCACACGCGCAGAGAGCAAATGATGTGCCAGTCAATTTTTCCTGAAAATTAACAAAAGATAAAACATGTTAAATACCAAAGCTTGGAACTTGCCGGGTGGTACCAGACAGTTCCATATTTGCGGCTAAAGAGCCAATTGGGATAACACATAGCTATGCAAAGCTATCTGTCAAAGAACCACGACCATTCGGGCAACCATAAAGGGAAAAGGAACACTGCCGAATGGATGACGTAGGCATGACAACGATCGGTCTTTGTATAAACAAAGATGCAAGCGCAAAGTTATGACCGATCCCCATGAAGATTAGCATTAAATAAATAAGGTAAAGCACGGACATAATCATGTATTAAATAAGCATGCATAGATCCAAAGCACTAGTCTACCGCATGTCTAGTTACTTTAAAACCCGTCGGGTACGATATCAAACAAATCTATCCACCGCATGATACAACTTGCATGAAAAACGTAGCACTTTCCACAAATAGATCTATCCACGACATGATACAATCTAAATATGGAAAGCTAAAAGCATACATCATTTAAAACATAAATAATGCACGTGTTCTACTCGTGAAAATATAACCGAATACGGCTGAACAGCCGATCCAGGGTCCATGAAGAAGGAACAAACATTACCACGTGAATAAATCTATCAGACTGATTTGGGAATCTAATCCACCGGATGACTAGCTCCAAAGCAACCCAAAAACCTGCATCTACCGCATGATACCCGGTTCTTTCAAGATTTATACGAACATAGCAAGCTTGAACCCGCAACACGTAACAACCTAGATCGATTCGGTTTCGGCTATCGGAAAGCACAAGATCCACGCGTCAAAATACGAAACCTGCTCGAACAAGGATCACAAAAGAGATATAGCCGATCCAAACCCATCTAGATTGGGCAAAGATGTGTTACATGAATTAAAACATAAAGTAAACCTCAAGATAACACGGGATAACTTAATGAATCTATTGGATCTTGCCAAAATCCAATAGAGCCGATAACTAGCTTCAAGCCAGATCTTAGCCTACCGCATGGCTCATGATCTAACAAGAAACCCTCTTGAACCAAGCTTGAATCTACCGCATGACACGAAGCATGGTAACAAGACTACTTGCATCAGATCTAAATCCACCGCATGATACTAGATATGATACAAGGTTGCCAGTACTCACGGAGGTCGACGGATCGATTGGCCCTCTCGAAGAACTCGACGACACGACAAGGACTCTAGGGTTTGGCGTAAGGCCGGTGTGTATTGAAGAATGATCGTCTTTGTTACATACATTCAGGGGTCGTATTTATACCCTGTTGAGTACAACTGCGAATGGATTCATTGCCTAACTAAACTTGATCGCCTATCCATCCATTCGTCTCCCCTGATTGAGCCACGTCACCGTCCAATCCCGCAAAATCAGCTCTACTGTTCCTTTGCCGAACCGGAGCAGATAGCCGACCGCAGATCTCTTTGCCGAAAATCTCTGAAAATATCCTTCCTTCCACCAGACGGACTCCTTTTCGAACCGGACCCACAAGTCAGACTCCTTACCAAATTTTGGTGTTAACAGGCGTCACAGCCTACCCCCCTTAAGAAGAATCTCGTCCAGAGATTCGAAATTCCATAGACAAGATAGGGAAATAAGGAAGTGGTCCTCTTGGATTTTCTGGAATTAGTCGGAGGGAGCAACACAATGGGATTATTAGTCAAATGGTATGACCACCACCTGTTCAAGATTAGCCCATAAGGGTAATCAAAGGAGACAAGTAATGGAAAGCCTTTGCACGAAGTTTTACTTGCGGATACAAGCGGGAAGTATGGAGAGATAAATTGGTATAGGATCTTCCGAACGATCTTGCTCACGCGTTATTTAGTTTGCAATCTTATGTGGCATGGTCGTGCCACTATGATGCAATGATTTTCAAAAAGTGATGTGATGCACATGTTTATGGAGACACGATGCATATGCTCATGTCGTATGGTGCTTATGATGCATGTTAGCATGACTCGGTTACCCGCCAAATGAGTTAGTGATTGAGAGGACAAGCATCGGTTGAGAAGGAGTATGCTTGGTGAGTTGCATTCTCACAACCAAGATACCTAGTGCGCTCTTAGTGGCAATCATGTGGCTGCAGCGCACATGACGCCCTAGGTTCCGTCATGGCACCTTTAGTTATGGGATGACAACTTCACCAAACACAAAGGATAGAGTGGGAGATATTGAAAACACTCCAAGCGCATGCAATGTTAGTTCACCCAAGGTTCCCAATGCACATGCTATGCAAATGCATGCTCAAGAAGAGACATATTTATTTATTTATTTATTTAAAAGGTTGTGAGCAAGACCATGAGAATAGGCTCGGATTGAAAGTTCGAAGTGGAAAGAATACCCTAGTGCTTCAACATGTCTGAGGACAAGGGGTTGAAGGGAAAATACAAGTCGACGGAAATGACTTGATGATAGGAGAATCACTATTGAAGATTGAATTCTAAGATCAAGACATTCCCACGGACATAGTAGAATAGCATAAGTTCTTTTCTCCGGCTGAGCATTGCTGGGTACTCATCTGCACAAAGGCACAGTCGTATGTCAGAACTCGAAGCGAGCTCACATATATAACGACATAAAGTTCTCGCAGTTATGAACAAAAATTCATAACTTAAACCCAGAGCTCCAAAAGTTTCCAACTTTTGGACGGTAACTCGTCAAGGTTAGAGATACATTTTTGGTACTCAAAGGCTAAGCTAGAAGGCTAGGAAGGTTGCTCAATTAGGCAAGGTTGGGATTGAGTTCTGTAAAAACATCAAAATAGGGGTTCCCAAATCTGATCATAACTTGAGATAGAATGAAGCTATTGTTAACACCAAAATTTGGTAAGGAGTCTGACTTGTGGGCCAGGTTCGATAAAGAGTCCGTCTGGTGGAAGGAAGGATATTTTCAGGGATATTCGGCAAAGAGATCTGCGGTCGGCTATCTGCTCCGGTTCGGCAAAGGAACTGTAGGGCTGATTTTGCGGGATTGGACGGTGACGTGGCTCAATCAGGGAAGACGAATGGATGGATAGGCGATCAAGCTTAGAGATAAGTTAGGCCACGAATCCATTCGAAGTTGTACTCAACGGGGTATAAATATGACCCCTGAATGTATGTAACAAGACAATCATTCTTCAATACACACCGGCCTTACGCCAAACCCTAGAGTCCTTGTCGTGTCGTCGAGTTCTTCGAGAGGGCTAATCGATCCGTCGACCTCCGTGAGTACCGGCAACCTTGTATCATGTCTAGTATCATGCGGTGGATTTAGATCTGATGCAAGTAGTCTTGTTACCATGCTTCGTGTCATGCGGTAGATTCAAGCTTGGTTCAAGAGGGTTTCTTGTTAGATCATGAGTCATGCGGTAGGCTAAGATCTAGCTTGAAGCTAGTTATCGGCTCTATTGGATTTTGGCAAGATCCAATAGAATCATTAAGTTACCCCGTGTTATCTTGAGTTTTACTTTATGTTTAATTCATGTAGCACACCTTTGCCCAATCTAGATGGGTCTGGATCGGCTCTATCTCTTTTATGATCCTTGTTCGAGTAGATTTCATATTTTAACACGTGGATCTTGTGTTTTCGATAGCCGAAACCGAATCGATCTAGGTTGTTACGTGTTGCGGGTTCAAGCTTGCTAATGTTCGTATAAATCTTGAAAGAGCCGGGTATCATGCGGTAGATGCAGGTTTTTGGGTTGCTTTGGAGCTAATCATCCGGTGGATTAGATTCCCAAATCAATTTGATAGATTTATTCACTTGGTAATGTTTGTTCCTTCTTCATGGACCCCGAATCGGCTGTTCAGCCGTATTCGGTTATGTTTCTTCACGAGTAGGACACGTGCGTTATTCATGCTTTGAATGATGTGTGCTTTTAGCTTTCCATATTTAGATTGTATCATGCGGTGGATAGATCTATTTGTGGAAAGTGGTACAGTTTTTCATGCAAGTTGTATCATGCGGTGGATAGATTTGCTTGATATCGTACTCGACGGGTTTTGAAGTAACTAGACATGCGGTAGACTAGTGCTTTGGATCTATGCATACTTGTTTAATACATGATCATGTCCGTGCTTTACTTTATTTACTTATTTAATGCTAATTTTCATGGGGATCGGTCATGGCCTCGTGCGTACGCATTCATGTTTAAACAAAGACCGATCGCCGTCATGCTCACGTCATCCATTCGGCAGTGTTGCTTTCTTCCTTTGCGGCTTCCCGAATGGTTGTAGTTCGTTGGCAGATAGCTCTCTATAGCTATGTGTCATCTCGTTTGGCTTCTTAGCCGTAAATATGGAACTGTCTGGTATCACCCGGCAAGATCCAAGCTTTGGTATTTAACTGCTTTGTCTTTTGTTAATTTTCAGGAAAAATTGACTGGCACGTCTTTCGCTCTCTGCGCGTGCGAAGCCAGCTTTGTTCGGCTTGCTGTGTGTTTGGCGTTGAGTGCACTTTTCGCGTCAACACACTTTTTGGCACGCCTGGTGGGACCACAGCCGAATAGATTCAAAATGCCTGAAATCGCAGACCTCATGGATGTCAACCTTGAAGATCTTTCTCCAGAGCAGCGGCAGCAACTCCAAGACTTCGTGGACCAGTTTCAGCAGAAGTGTCTGCTGTCATTCAAGAAAAATCGAAGCGGCGTCCCGTATTTGAAGAACGAGATGCCCAGGGTGTTGCTACCGGGGGAGAGCGATACCACAACTCAGCAGGAGAAAGAGGAGTGCATGCGGGTGTTCCAGGAATCCGCAGATTACATGTTAAGCAAGCACAACAAGGCTTTCCTCGGTGCGCCCCAGCAGATGATGGTGGCCGTCTTCGGCACTGGCATGGAACAAGCGTTCAGCAAAGCGCCTGTCCAGGGGGGCACTGTGGAACTGGGCGAGTCAAGCTCTCAGCCGCCACTTCGGAGCCCGCCAGTGCAGCCTCCTCCCCAAAGGGCGGGAAGTCAAGCTTTCCAGCCTCCGCCACAGGCCGCCGGGAAAACGGCGGTTCGCCCTCCCCTTGCGGGCCTCGGGACGCCCAATCCGGCCACCACCGCGGGCGGCACGAGTCAACCCGTGCAACGGCCCGAATCCGTACCAGCCCACGTACGGAGACTTAGCATTCGGCTCGACCGGCGCCCCGCTCACTTCCGGTCAGAGGATTGCTCCGGTGACCAACTGGCTGCAGAGAAACTTGTACGGCGATGGCTATCATGAGGTGGGGAACTACGGGGCGTTTGATGCTTTCCCACATCCAGGATACGCGCCAGCTGCAGGCGCGCAGGAGGACGACGCCCTGGCGCGGAAAATGGCCGAATTGATGCAAAATCAGTTCGGCCTCAAGCCAAAAATGCAAGGACCCGCCTATAAGCCGCCGTTCCCAGAATGGTAGTACAATGTGCTCCTGCCGCCAAGGGTGAAGCCGCCAACGGAGTTCACAAAATTTTCGGGGCAAGATGACACGAGCACGGTCGAGCACATCGCTCGTTACCTCATGCAGCTCGGGGAGTGCTCGGCTGAGGAGACGTTCAGGGTTCGCTACTTCGCCGCATCGCTGACAGGTCCAGCATTTCAGTGGTTCTCTTCCCTGCCCCCTGAATCAGTTGCCAGATGGAAGGACTTGGAGCGGAAATTCCACGCTCATTACTTCAGCGGCAGCTCGGAGAAGAAGCTGATTGACCTTGTGACCATGAAGAAGAGGCATAGCGAGACGCCGCTGGAGTTTCTCCGGAGGTTCAGGGAGGTCAAAGGCATGTGCTTCTCGCTTAACTTGCCGGATGACCGGTTGGGCGACATGGGCTGTCGCCGGGATGCTACCCGGCCGTACGCGAAAAGTTGTTCGGGATGGAGTTTGAGAATGCGGGTCGGCTATCACGAAGCTATCAGCGATGAGCAATCGGGCGTATGGCTTTAAGAAGGACGCCAAATTTGGCAAGCGAAGCACGACGTCGGCGACGTCTACAACCGAGTTCTTGGACAAGGATGATCCGTTCGAGGATTCCGATGATGAATTGGATGTAGCCGCAGCGAGAGATCATGTGGGGGAAGGAGCCTTTGACAATGAATCGGCGGGTCAAGCGGACCAAGGGAACCTATGATTTTGATATCACGATAGGCGATAAATTGTTTGAACTCTTAGTGAAAGAAGGCCGAATCAAGTCGCTCGAGGGGCATTCCATGCTTCGGCCCGATGGAGTTAAAGCAAAACGTTACCGTGGCTTCCATGACCGGGATTCACACTCCATCAATGATTGCGGGGTCTTCAAGCATGAAGATTCAAAAGGCTATCCAGGAGGGTCACCTCAAGTTTGATGACAAAATGAAGTCGGATGGCCACCCCTTTCCTCGAACATGGTGGGTTTTTCTCGTTAATGTGATAATGCGAGCCGAGGAGAAGGGAAAAGTCAAGGTCTTGACCTCAGCCAGGTCTAGACAAGGTGGAGCAGTGGACCCAGAGCGCCAAGTGACTCTGGAACAGATGCAAGGTGACGCCCCCCGCATTCTTAAGAGTCACATCGAAATTGGGGAATCATCCAGAGCTAGGCCCAGGGTGACATCGCGCATCCTCCTCAACAAGTGGCAGCGCTAGATTGAGAGAGAGCGCTACCAGAAGAGGCGCCACGAAGAGGAGCAACGCAGAGCCGAAGAAGAGGCGCGCAGAAGGGACCAGGAGCAGTACACGCGAGAGCAGGAGCGTGCACACTGGGGATGCGCCTTCTTCAGGCATTGCTGGAATGAGGGTTGAGTACAGGTCCGGAATGTAGTGACAGGTATGTTGAGTACAGGCAGAAAACTGCCAATCGCCGATCCGTCCACGAGAAAATTGGAAGGATCCACCCTAACGGGGATCAGCGCCAAAAAATTGAAGTCATCGATCATCCCAGGAAGCGCCAAGCTGACCTCATATGGGCCGATCAAGAAGAGGATGAAGATGACTACGTCTGGCAGAAGGGGCAATGGTGCCCGCCCGGCCTGAGGAGAAGCCAGAAGAGACGGGTCCAGCGCTTAAGGAACCGCGAGATGAGGCAGGCCGGGATCCAGACGAGGCAGGTGTGGCGCCCCAAGGACCAACCGGAGGGATCGAAGCGTTCGGCTCCAGCATGCATGGTATACTTTCTCGCCGAACGAGTTCATGGCTCCCGCTAACCGGGTTATGCGGGGAGGAAGCTTCCTTCGATGATGAGCGACCGAGGGGATGATGGCACAACCGGGTGCGGCCAAGCGAGGCCATCTTCGACAAGCCGGCCAAGAATCGTCATATGAGGCCGCCGTACTTGAGGGGGATACGTCAATGGCAAGCCATTGACCAAGATGTTCGTCGACGGTGGAGCGGCAGTCAACGTAATGCCGTACACCACCTTCAGGAAGCTTGGCATGGGCCCGAGCGATTTGACGCCTACAAGCATCATCTTGAACGATTTTGCCGGGAACCCCTCAGACACCAAGGGATGTGCTCACGTGGACTTGATGATCGGGTCCGAGACGCTGCTCACCACCTTCTTGGTCATCGAAGGCAAAGGAGCCTACAGTCTGCTGCTTGGGCGGGACTGGATTCATGCTAACTGTTGCGTCCCATCCACCATGCATCAACAGCTTATCCAGTGGGTGGACGATGAGATCGAGGTCGTCCAAGCAGATGACTCCGTGAGCGTGGCCAACATGGAACCAGCCTTCTGGGAATACCAAGGCATCGATTGTTTCTTAGGGAAAGACTGGGGAGAAGGTCCTGTTGAACCTGTCAGCAGTGATCAACAGCCGATTCAAGCAGTCGGCTCTTATAGCAATTTTTAATGGAGAACCCCGTAGATGGCACTGATGGCAAATTAGGGCGAGGATTCATGTCGGCTGATAAACTGGAAGAAGTTGACATTGGAAGCGGTGATAAGCCAAGGCCGACGTTCATCGGTGCAAATTTGCAACCAGACTTCAGGGGGAATTTGATTGAGCTTCTCAAAGAATACAAGGATTGCTTCGCCTGGGATTATTCGGAGATGCCTGGATTGGATCGTTCCATTGTCGAGCATCGGTTGCCAATCAAGCCTGGTTTCAAACCATATAAACAACCACCCTGGAAAATCTACAAGGATGAGGTATTGGCCGATGTGAAGAAGGAAGTTGAAAGATTGCTTGATGCAAACTTCGTTCGGCCATGCAGATATGCGGAGTGGATATCTAACATCGTCCCTGTGTACAAGAAGAATGGAAAAATGAGGGTCTGCATACATTTCAGGGACCTCAACAGAGCTACTCCGATGGATGGGTACCCGATGCCTATTGCCGATTTGTTGATTGACGCCGCCGCTGGACACAAGGTGATTAGCTTTATGGATGGCAATGCGGGATACAATCAGATCTTCATGGCAATAGAAGACATTTCAAAGACGGCCTTTAGGTGCCCTGGTCATATAGGCCTATTCGAGTGGATCGTCATGACATTTGGATTGAAAAATGCCGGTGCAACCTATCAGCGAGCCATGAACTACATTTTTCATGAGTTGATCGGCAAGATCGTGGAGATCTACATTGATGATGTGGTAATCAAATCCCTAAGTCATGACACCCATTTGGAAGATGTGAAAAAGACCTTGGAGTGCACCCGGAAACACGGTTTGAAGATGAATCCAAACAAATGCGCTTTTGGGGTTTCAACTGGAGAATTCTTGGGGTTTTTGGTCCACGAAGGAGGAATTGAGGTTGGCAAAAAGAGCATGAAGGCCATTGATGAAGTTGTTCCTCCAACTAACCTCAAGGAGTTGCAGTCACTGCTCGGCAAGATCAATTTCGTAAGAAGATTCATATCAAAATTGTCACAGAAGGTCTTGTCGTTTTCTCCGCTGTTGAAGTTAAAGAAAGATCAGAAGTTTATTCGGGGCGACGAACAACAAAAGGCTTTCGATGAGATCAAGCAGTACATGAAGGAGCCACCAGTACTGGTTCCTCCCCAGCTGAACAAGCCTTTCAAGTTGTACGTGGCGGCCGATACCCAAACCATTGGATCGGCCCTTATTCAAGAATTTGAAGGAAAGGAGCGGGTAGTAGCTTATCTTAGCCGAAAACTACTTGATCCTGAAACCAGGTATTCGGCTGTAGAAAAATTGTGCCTTTGCGTGTACTACTCGTGTACAAAGTTTCGGCACTACACCGTTGAATGCCGAATGCACTGTATATTCCAAGTTTGATGTGATAAAACATATGTTATCTATGCCAATTTTGAACGGCGAGGATTGGCAAGTGGATTTTAGCTTTATCAGAGTTTGAGTTGAAGTTCGAATCGGCAAAAGCCATCAAAGGTCAGATCATTGCCGATTTCATATCTGAACATCGCGATCCGTCAATTGATTTGCTTGAGATCACCCCTTGGGCTTTGTTTTTTGATGGATCATCATGTGGTAAAGGTGGGGGAGTAGGGATCCTACTGATTTCGCCTAGAGGTGAGATGTTCGAATTCGCCATCCCTATACAGCCCACTGTCACAAATAATCAAGCAGAATACGAGGCATTACTTCGGGGCTTCAGTACTTGAGAGAAGCAGGGGCCGTTTCGGTTGAAGTTTATGGAGATTCAGAGCTGGTAATCAAGCAATTGAACGGCCAATATGAATGCAAAAGTGCAGCGCTGAGGGGTTACTACGAAGAGTGCAGGGAAATCTTGAAAAGCTTCCCATTGGTAACTCTACAGCACATTCCTAGAGAACATAACGAAGAAGCAAACAGGCTGGCTCAGAGCGCTTCTGGTTACAAAGAGAGTCAAGAAGTGTTTGCTGCAGAGGCGTGTGCACTAGGGGCGGATCTTGCAGGAGATGATTGGAGGAAAGAGATCGTTGATTACTTGAAGGATCCTTCCCGTAAAGTCTCTAGGAAGCTCAGGTACAAAGCCATAAAGTTCGTTCTTCTGGATGATAATTTATTCTATAAATCGTTGGATGGGGTATTACTACGATGCCTGGGTCCAGAAGAAGCCAAGAATATGATGAGCGAAGTGCATGATGGGATATGCGGAGCGCACCAATCGGCCTACCGTATGAAGTGGGTTATTAGACAAGCTGGATGCTTTTGGCCGACGATATTAGAGGACTGCTTTGAGTATTACAAGGGATGTCAGGATTGCCAAAGGTTTGGGAATATTCAAAGGGTCCCTGCATCAGCATTGAATCCCATCATCAAGCCATGGCCATTCAGGGGTTGGGGTATCAACTTGATTGGCCAAATTAATCCACCATCTAGCAAGGGGCATAGGTTCGTGCTTTTGGCTACAGATTATTTCACTAAATGGGTTGAGGCGATCCCACTGAAGAAGGTGACGTCAGAAAACATGATTGAATTCGTCAAGGAGCACATCATCTACCAATTTGGAATCCCTCAGATAATTACCACTGATCAAGGGGCACAATTCGTGTCACTGGAGTTCAGAGAATTTGCCGAAAGCATGGGAATCAAATTGTTTAATTCCTCTCCCTATTATGCCCAGGCTAATGGTCAAGCAGAGGCTTCTAATAAGATCATGATCAAGTTGATACAAAAGAAGATCGATCAGAAGCCAAAAAGGTGGCATTCGGTTCTCAGCGAAGCACTGTGGGCTTACCGAATGGCCCCCCATGGAGCCACAAAGACTTCTCCTTACGAGTTGGTTTACAGGCATCACGCAATCTTGCCTTGGGAGATGCAATCGGATTCAAGGAGAGTGGTGCTGCAAAACGATTTGAGCTCCAAAGATTACAGTGGCCTAATGATGGACGAGCTGGAGGATTTACATATGATCCGTCTTAGGGCCCTGGAAAACATCGAGAAAAACAAACTGCGGATTGCCAAGTACTACAATAAGAAGGTAAAAGTAAGGCAATTTGCAGAAGGCGATCTAGTGTGGAAAGCGTTATTGCCGATTGGAACTAAATACAGTGAATTCGGCAAATGGTCCCCTAACTGGGAAGGACCTTTTCATGTGGTCAGATGCGTCCCTGGTAATGCATATATATTGAAAACTTTGCTAGGAGAAGAATTTTCCGCTGCAATAAATGGAAGATATCTGAAGAAATATTATCCTAGCATTGAGATCGATCGGTGATTACACACATCTGGCACAGAGATAGCCGGCACTCAAGAAGGAGGCCGCCTTCAGAACAAAAATCCATGAATAGGAGAAACGGCCAGTGCCTAGATGCATTGCCCTTAGCACAAAAACTACATTACAACTGCTTCTTGCAGGATTACATCTAACAGCCCTGATGGTCAGATCTCCAAGGAGGTGGGAAGCAGAAGGCGTGGAGAAAGAAGCGAAAGTATGATTCGATCTTTTCTTTACTTCTTCGGCTGCTCCCTCTTCAGTTGTTCCAGGACCACCGTGACGGCAACTTGGAACGCACGGGGGTGACCATGGTTGGCAGCCTCTACCAAGCTATCCCAGGCCGTCTTCAGGTTGTTGTACCTATCAGAGACATCTGAAGCGGAGGAATCAAGGTTAGGGGCAAGAAATCCAGATGCAAGCATAAGGCCAAAAAGGAAGGCGTTGACGCCATTTGACCAGAAGTGGTAGGCGGCTATCAGGAGGTCTTCGTTGTTAGGGGTCTCAGCCACGGATAATTCCAAGCACTGGGAGATACGGAGGGTATCCAGGTTGGTCAATCCACTCTTGTCTGCAAGAATCCTCCGATACCAAGTTTTCCAACCTGCAATTGGAGGTAAAGGCCAGTTCTTGAAAGCGTCTTGCCACCGAGGCGGTGGAGACAGAGCGCTTTGAAGGGGATTCTCCGAGATTCGACTGCGATGAAATCTCGAGGGTCAGAGTTCCCCACAGGACCAAGATAATAAGATCTCGAATTGGCCTCGGTGCGGATCAAAAGCTCAGTAGAAGGCTCCTGGAAGGAAAGCGGAAAAGGAAATCTCAGGTAAAATTGAAAACCTAAATGCCGAACGAAGTTTACGGGGGATGAATTTACCTGAGCATCTTGGTTCTGAGTTGCCATTGGAAGTTTGAGCTCGGAACGAGGGGATTTAGGGTTGGATCTGGATGAAGATTCCGGCGGATTGCGAAGAACAGGTGTTGGCGGATTTGATCTGAAGATTCGTGGCTTGAGTCAATTGTGGAACAAAATTACTTTTATCCCACAATTGAAGGGGCATGTGTTAACACCAAAATTTGGTAAGGAGTCTGACTTGTGGGCCAGGTTCGATAAAGAGTCCGTCTGGTGGAAGGAAGGATATTTTCAGGGATATTCGGCAAAGAGATCTGCGGTCGGCTATCTGCTCCGGTTCGTCAAGGGAACAATAGAGCTGATTTTGCGGGATTGGACGGTGACGTGGCTCAATCAGGGAAGACGAATGGATGGATAGGCGATCAAGCTTAGAGATAAGTTAGGCCACGAATCCATTCGAAGTTGTACTCAACGGGGTATAAATATGACCCCCGAATGTATGTTACAAGACAATCATTCTTCGATACACACCGGCCTTACGCCAAACCCTAGAGTCCTTGTCGTGTCGTCGAGTTCTTCGAGAGGGCTAATCGATCCGTCGACCTCCGTGAGTACGGCAACCTTGTATCATGTCTAGTATCATGCGGTGGATTTAGACCGATGCAAGTAGTCTTGTTACCATGCTTCGTGTCATGCGGTAGATTCAAGCTTGGTTCAAGAGGGTTTCTTGTTAGATCATGAGTCATGCGGTAGGCTAAGATCTAGCTTGAAGCTAGTTATCGGCTCTATTGGATTTTGGCAAGATCCGATAGATTCATGAAGTTACCCCGTGTTATCTTGAGTTTTACTTTATGTTTAATTCATGTAGCACACCTTTGCCCAATCTAGATGGGTCTGGATCGGCTCTATCTCTTTTATGATCCTTGTTCGAGTAGATTTCATATTTTAACATGTGGATCTTGTGTTTTCCAATAGCCGAAACCGAATCGATCTAGGTTGTTACGTGTTGCGGGTTCAAGCTTGCTAATGTTCGTATAAATCTTGAAAGAGCCGGGTATCATGCGGTAGATGCAGGTTTTTGGGTTGCTTTGGAGCTAATCATCCGGTGGATTAGATTCCCAAATCAATCTGATAGATTTATTCACTTGGTAATGTTTGTTCCTTCTTCATGGACCCCGAATCGGCTGTTCAGCCGTATTCGGCTATGTTTCTTCACGAGTAGGACACGTGCGTTATTCATGCTTTGAATGATGTGTGCTTTTAGCTTTCCATATTTAGATTGTATCATGCGGTGGATAGATCTATTTGTGGAAAGTGGTACGGTTTTTCATGCAAGTTGTATCATGCGGTGGATAGATTTGCTTGATATCGTACTCGACGGGTTTTGAAGTAACTAGACATGCGGTAGACTAGTGCTTTGGATCTATGCATACTTGTTTAATACATGATCATGTCCGTGCTTTACTTTATTTACTTATTTAATGCTAATTTTCATGGGGATCGGTCATGGCCTCGTGTGTACGCATTCTTGTTTAAACAAAGACGATCGCCGTCATGCTCACGTCATCCATTCGGCAGTGTTGCTTTCTTCCTTTGCGGCTTCCCGAATGGTTGTAGTTCGTTGGCAGATAGTTCTCTATAGCTATGTGTCATCTCGTTTGGCTTCTTAGCCGTAAATATGGAACTATCTGGTATCACCCGGCAAGTTCCAAGCTTTGGTATTTAACTGCTTTGTCTTTTGTTAATTTTCAGGAAAAATTGACTGGCACGTCTTTCGCTCTCCGCGCGTGCGAAGCCAGCTTTGTTCGGCTTGCTGTGTGTTTGGCGTTGAGTGCACTTTTCGCGTCAACAGCTATGACCATGACTTGCTGTGAACAGGAACTGGATTAGGTTCGGAGCAATTTTTGTTTGCACACCTATTTTAGTTACTCCTAGAACATGGTGCAAGACAAGGCGAACAAACCATTACACTCTGAGCAGCATAACAGCTAAGCACGAGATGTACTCTAGTTTATAAAAAGCACACACTAGCAAAATCTTCCTTAGAGAGCATATGGAAATTTATTTTTCGGGTCCATTTAGTTGTTTCGATTTTTAACATGCATGCAAGACGTCCTATCCGACCTCACATGGCAATCAAGCCAAAAATCGAAGTTAGTGCCGGTGGCAGGGCAACAATTACGTCTCTCCCTATAATATCTAGTCGAGAGCTATACGATACTTGCTTAACAACTAACGAAGTGCCGTTATGTACCTGCAGAAAACGAACCTTTCGTGCCAGCACGTCACGAAAGCGTCCACATACATTACCGTTCACTATAGAAACGGTATCCATGCGTTAAGCCACTGCATGGACAGCGTCCTATTTAAGACTCTGACGCGACGTGAGTGCCCATTGGAATAGGCCTCACTCATCCCTCATGGACTTTCCCGTGGTACCATCACTATGGAAAAACGTGACGAGACTCAGACGCGACGTGACACCCATTGGAATAGGTCCCACTAGTCCCTCACAGGACTTCCCTGTGGTACCACCACGTATGGCAAAACATGATGAACTAGTATGGTTGTGCATGAAAGTAAGTTTTGACAGAAATAAATGTGTTGGAAGTTAGCAAAATAAACCATAAGTTAATAAGCCACCTGAAAGAAACCAAAAATTTCCCTCTAGAGCCTCTCGGTCTAGTTTATCCTTAACGGACCAACGTGTTTTGCAAATCAAACAGTCTTGGCAAATTTTATTCGAAAATCATGTGATGAGAGTTGTTAATTAAACTCTGGTGCATGCAGTCGCTCTGATACCAGCTGTGACAACCCGCCCAGGAAAATACAGTACTATCGCCTAAGACCGATCCACTTTGGCCATTAAGCAATAGCAAAGTATCATCCTGTCGTTGGTTGCCGGGTTAACGCCCGGTAAATCACTTGGGATTCAAACAGAGGATCGACATATGCATTAAAACTCACGCGAAGGCGAGTCCAGAGTACAACACGAGTTAACATAATTTATTACAAACCATTGTTCCGGTCATGGAGTAAAGGTTCAGAGTTCGAAAATACAGCGGAAATGAAAGAAATAGCGCAACGGAAAACATCACAGGAGGCCATCCGTGATGTCATCACTTGTCATCACCCATCCGGTCAATCACACCTGCAACAACAATTTTTAAAGCAAGGCTGAGTATACTAATACTCAGCAAGACTTAACCGTCGGGTGATGACTACAGCACCAACCTCTAGACATGAAAGGCTTTTGGCCGGTGGAGTTTCTTTTGCTTAAACAGCTGCTAAGGGTAGATCCTTACATTCAAAATTTTAGCACAAGTTCTAGTTGATTACCATTTCTAAATGTGCCATCTAATTCAATCAGGAATTGGACAAGCAATTATTTCATACACAATATTCCTCGAGTTCCATCATTATGGGATATCATGGCCAGTTGATTAAGCAGTCTCGGATAACGGTGAGAGGCTGACAATCGATTGATTTAAACCTTGCAAGGTAAACCCAAACACACGGCAGGCTGCCCCCGCAAGGACAACTTTCCCAGGATGTTCCCGTCGATCTTCAGCTCGGGAGCGGAACCTACATTCCTCGGTACAAGGTTTTACTGGATCGCTCCCACATGAACGTCCAGACTCACGCAGGTACCACACTGTTGTGAGCAGGGGGACACAAGTGCCCCAGGTTTAGTAGGGAAAGGTTCCCTTACCGCGTCAATCGGGTACTAGGCTTACCAGTCCCATTCCCGGCATATGTTTAGTACGTTCAAAAGCTTAGCCCACGAAAGCCACTGGACCGGAGCCCAAATCCCATGCTCTTACCACATGAGCAATCCATTTAAGGATATCTTATGATTCCTATCTAGGAACCTATACTCGTGAGTGACGAACATCACTCAACTTCTACCGGGTCCTATAGCATAGCAGCTATCGACCTAGCATACTAGTAAGAGGACATATGTGCCTAGGGATCATGCATCTAGGGTTTCATTTAACTCTTGAACATAAATGCACGATCATCCATAGATAATTGAATAAAGAATTTGAAAACTAGGTTAGATGCACCGGTGCTTGCTTTCGTCAGCTAGGTTAGTTTGGGCACCCCGGTGTCGAGCACTTCCACGTACTGCAGCAAAGCTTCCTCTCCTCCTTCCTCGTTTTCCAGGACAAGGTAGTAATCTCCGTCCGGAAGATCTACACGGAATGCAATGCAAATTTAGGTGATGTGATAGTTTGTTGTCTTATCCAACTCTTGGTTGGTCATATTCACCTTAGCAAGCATCTATCTAATGTTTCTCTTTTAGGAAGGTCAAGTGTACATGGGTTATTCTTTTATTGCACATTTGAATAAAGGTTTTTATTGTACTCGTCATTTCATGTAAAGGCTTTAACTCCTTTTACTTTCACTAGCAAGGGTGTAAATAATATTTTTATTTGTGAATTACTTTCTGATCAGCAATGGTAATTAACTACCCTTTAATTAAGTTAAATAATACTTTCAAAAAGGAAAAAGAATTAATTAGGGGTTTTTCTTTATTTAACTTCTCTTTAATATTAAAAGGGCTTTTAAGCTTTTTATTAAGAAATTAAATTACCAAAAATTAAAGAAGTGTTTCATATGCATATTAGCACCTATCCTGGTCCATTGGACCCACACGTAAGTGTTGGATGCTAGGAAATTAAATATTATGGAAAATAACAAAGGCTAGCTAGTGATTCCATTTAAATGCATACAAAAATAAATAAGCATCAAAATGCTCCCAACTTTCTTGGGCAAGCTCTCTGGTTCTAAACAAGTCTAAAGAACCAGCATATGCACCTAGGAACTTCACGGAACTTGGTTTATTAATTTACAAAGGAAAACATGCATAAATCAATAATAATTATTTCTTGTGAGCCCAAAACCATGATTAATTCACAATATGTGCATTTTGGTATTACAAGACCGTGTGCACAAGTTGTGCTCAAAAACATAAATACATTTAGCAAGAAAAATCATTTATGCAGATCTGGCAGAGATGGAAAAACATTTTTATAAAAAGATTTACATCATAACTTTGTGCAATTTTTGGCATAGGAGCTAATCATGACCTAGAACACAACATATCCAAAAATTAGCTACAGAGGATTTAAAGAATTTGAGATATTGCAGATCTAGGTTTTTCACATTTGTATTTTTCATGCAAAAACTATCAAGAATTAGCCCATGCAAGAATAACAAAAGTTGTAGGATAATTCACCATTAATCCCAAAAAATTGGTTTTGCATTTTTATAATTTCTCTATGATTTTCTATGCAATTTACAAGAATCAGGAAAACTGCAACACTATTGGAGATACCCTTTTGCAGAAAAACCCCCGGAATGATACTTTTCTTTGCAATGTCGCCCCTGGGGTGGCCGGCCGGCGCGGGGGAGCCAAATTCCGGCGAGCCGCCGCCGGGCTTGGCCAGGGAAGGGCGTGTGGAGGGGCTACGGGTCACGGGGGTGCGATTTGGGGGCTCGGCGGGGGGCGGGGAGAGGGCCGGTGAGGGGCGGTGCCGGCGGCCGGGCCCGGTGGCCGCCGCGGCCCGCCGTGCCGGTGAGGTGGGGGGGTCCGGGAGGGAGATGGCACGCCGGCGAGTTCGGTTAGGTGCAAGGCAAGGTGGCAAAAACGTTTAATTGGACTTCTGGCCGGCCGGCCCTGGAGCTCACCGCGGCTGCCGTCCATGGCACCGGCGGCGGCTCGGCCCTGGGCATGGCGCGGGGGAAGGGCGGTGCCCCTTTTATGGGTGGCCAGGGAGCTTGCAAGTGACCACATGGTACCCAAGGCGACATCTAGGGACACGAGCTGGCCTTAGGAGGAGCTAACCGCAGGGGACAGCACGGAACGGACCGGCGGTCCGTTGGGGTGTTCGCCGGCCGGTCGGCGCGCGGCGCGAGGAGGAGGGGTGACTTCGAGGACGCCTCGGTGTGCGTGTGGCCCGGGGAAGGAGCGGCGCGTGGCCCGGAAGCCGAGGCGCGGGCGGCCGGCGCGGGCAGGTGCGGCGGGGGCGCGGCGTGCGCACGGCGCGCGTCGCGGCGCGTGTCGCGGCGCGCGACGTCGCAGCGCGGAGCGGCCAGCCCGAAAAGGTGTCGCTGCACCCCTGTTTGAACTCACTTTTCTACAAATTTTTGTATAGAACTTGACCAAGAGGTGAACATGAAAGTTGTATATCTAGTCACCCTCTACAACTTCTAAAAAGGCTCTAGGGTGTTTTTCTCAACGGATTTTGCAGGAACGTCGTGCCAACATTGAATGCCGGCCTGTTCTGGAAAACATGAGGTACTGTCAGTCGATCAAGTTTTTCACCAATTTCCACCCAAAATTTGAAATGCCAATCTACATGAAAGTTGTGTCCCTCAACAAGATGGACAACTTTCATAAAGGTAGATTTTGAAGTGTTTAGGTGAATTTTGGAGAACGCGGCAAAAGTTCCGGACGACATTTGTTGACGTCTACGGTTAAGCCGATTTTGACCGTGTCTTTGGCCAAGGGTCCACTACGGGTGTGTGTAGGCTTGGTCAAGGGGTTCATTGGGGTTCATTGGCGAGGTTTTCGAGGTGATGACCCAGGTTGACCTAGGTTTGACCGGTGTTTGACCGGTTTGACTCGGCTGATCCGGTCATTAGCATTAATGACGGTAATTAAAACCTGGGGCGTCACAGCAAGCCAGTGGGGACATCTGAGTAGGGATATCGAGTGAGTGACCTTCTAAGGAGATAGAGCGATTGTTGTTGTAAGAACGTGAGTGGCCTTCCGCGGAGAGAGAGCGAGAGGCGTCGAAAGGAGAAGACAGAGACCCTTCTCCGATGTCAGAAAAAAGGCGACCCTGGGTGGTAATCAAAGGAGACGAGTCCTAAGACACGAGAGTATCCAATTGGGTCTCCAGCAAAGGAGACACATCCTAACAAGCATGCGTCTCCAGTACGAAATTATCGGTAACAGATTTTATAGCCCATTACCAATACGGAAATGATCAGTAACGGACTTAACAGCCCGTTACTAATAGGGCATTGATCGGTAAAGGACTTTACAAGCTCATTACCAATAGGTTTAACTTTTGTTGAGGACTCTACTTAACGTCCATTACAAATAATTCATGTAACGGGCGTTTAAGAAGTCTGTTACCAGAAGTCCACATTGGTAAAGGGCGTTGTGGAGACCAACCCTGGGGTCATCCTGACATTCTTATGGGTAACGGGCGCCAAACAACAACTGTTATAGATGTGGGTGCATGTAACGGGTGTTAAGGTCCTGTTACAATTGTTGCGTGACCTATTTGAGGTTTTCACGCTGTGAACCATGATCTGGCGTAAGTTGCAGAAGTTTTAGCTCACCAGAAAGGCGAGAGTACTTGTAGCAATCAGGATAGGGGGGTTTTTTTTGAATCTTCAATGAACTGCTTTAGCCTCACTAATTCAGAAGGTGTGTACACTCGTTGAAACTCAACATCCCGCAACATTTGATCAACATTGTGCACACGTTACAACACCTCACCATCATCGAAGCCCCTAACTTCTTGATCAGTGATATCCTTAGGCCTCATCTCATTTGGTGGCAATAATGGTTCATTTTCCTCAAAAACTCCACCTTCATCAATGTCTTGATCATGGTCGGTAGCATGGTGTCGCACTTCACCTTCATTTAGGCAGCTTGCTTCGAGTTCATTAAGGCCTTCCTCACCATGTTTATTCCAACAAGTGTAAGTTTTTGTGAAACCACGTGTGACCAAATGATGAAAAATGATTTCCCGTTGTCCGAATTTATTCTGGTTGAGACAATCTATACAGGGGCAAAGCATTGCCTGAACACCACGGCTTGTCATATCCGCCTCTGCTTGATGTAGAAAACCATTAACCCCACTTAAGAAATTCTCTCGATCATCTTGGGGCTGTCTGTACATCCAAGCCTGAGCAGCAGCCGCCATCTGCATTCCATACACTAAATGAGCATAATTCGTAAAACTTAAAAACTGATAACATAAATAAAAAGGTGCAATTAATTTTCACCTTGACAAGGACTTTCTACGAGGCGAGCGCGGCCGAGGAGGAGGATAGGAGGCGGCGTCACTACCGCGGTGACAGCGCGGAGGATGGCACCAATCCGCAGGGGGGAGGGGACATGGAGGCGTCTGCTTTGGATGACGTCGCGGTCGACATCCGTTAGCCCCTTTCGCCGTTGCGCACGCGGCCGGCCGGCCTGTTGCTGCGCTGGCTCTTTGAGGAGAGAGAGCGCAATCCTCAAAGTGCGCATAGCTGGCGGCGACGAACGGGGCAGGCCTGCGTGGACTTTTCAGGAGAGAGATCGAGCGAGTGACCTTCTAAGGAGAGAGAGCGAGTGTTGTTTTCGGAATAGGAGTGGCCTCCGGAGGAGTGAGAGCGACTAGTGTCGGAAGGAGAAGACAGAGATGAGCTATCACAACGCGCGCCTCTGATGTGAGAAAAAGGCAACCCTGGGTGGCAATCAACGGAGACGAGTCCTAAGAAACGAGGGAATCCAATTGGGTCGCCAGCAAAGGAGACGCATCCTAACAAACATGCATCTCCAGTATGAAAGTTATGGACTTTCTAGCTCGTTACCAATACAGCAGTGATCAGTAACGGACTTAAACAGCCCGTTACAGATAGGGCATTGTTCAGTAACGGTCTTTACAAGCCTGGTACCGATAGGTTTAACTTTTGTAACGGACTCAGTTTAGCGTCTGTTACAACGAATTCATGTAACGGGCATTTAAGAAGCACATTACCAGATGTCCACATTACCGGGGTCAGCCTGCCGCGCTTATGGGTATCGGGCGCCAAACAACAACCGTTTCAGACGTGGGTGCATCTAACAGGTGTTAATGGCCCGTTACAAATGTTGCGTGACATATTTGAGGTTTTCACGTAGTGTCCTCACACAAATTTTTCTTCTTCCCATCTCCACCATCTCCACCATCTTTTACAACTACAGCGACACTCCGGTGAAGTTAGGGTTCGGGTTTTGGGGGTTGTGTGGGGCTGCTGCTCGATCACCACCGGCCGTAGACGAAGGCAGGCGGCAGGCCGGCCCGACGGAGGTGGCAGTTGAGGGCAGCGCCGGCCAGGCAGTTGAGGCGGGCAGGGGCGGTGGTAGGAGGGGCGGCAGGAGGGGCTGGAGGTAGGTTGGCCGGTGCCGACCGGGGCAGTGGAGGGGCTGGGCGGCAGTGGTGGCAGCGGGGGCATCGGGAGGAATACGAAGAGGATAACGGGAGGAGAGAGAAAGAGGAGGAAGAAGATAAGATTGAGAGGTAGAGGTAGTAAAAATAGTAGATATGAAATATTTGCAAATATTCGTGTGAGGATAACCATTATTCTTATTTCATACGTGACGTATAGACACTAAAAATGGTTGTACCATTTTTCACCCATGAAGGATAGTAAAACAACCTCTAGTATCACTAAATTGATGTTACGACTGCCATACTACACATACTGCAGAGATGCATCCTGACGCAAACAAGCCAAGATACACACAGCATGCTGTTCATGGTGATCGAGAATTCAAGATACGCACATGTCAGCCCCAGCTGCTCGTGGCCACCACCGCTGCCGCCTGCCATGGATGCCGAGAGGCCCGAGATAGAGAATTTGTCCTCGCTGCAATATCGATGTTCATGATCGGGGCCTCAGCGCAGCCGTCCATCGTCCTACCGGTGCTAGTCGCTGTTGCTGGGGCCTCGTCGAGCTTCCGGAATAGCATGACGTCCTCGCAACAGCTACCGTGCCCGGATACAGAGCGGTCTTGTCCGGCAAGAGGTAGAGCTAGCAACATGTCGTCTTCGCCCTCCATATCCGCACCCTCGAGCAGCATCCTTACGGGGACGGCGTCGTCGTCCTTGTACTCTACTCCAAGTCCCAGCGATGGTGAGCGTAGGCGCAGCGGCGTGCTGGTCGACAGCCCGGTTAACGCACACGGCGAGCCCTGCGACTTTGTGGTGTCGGTGGCCGCCGATGCAGTGGACAGCGCGGCCTCCGGCTTCGGAGCGTCCTCTGCCTTGGACGGGGACGGCGGCGGCGGCTGTACCTTGTTGCGCGTGGTGCCGGCGAGGGAGTTGCGGTGGAGCGGGACGGGGTGGCTGTGGTCGCCAGTGTAGGTGACGATGAGGGTGCCCGGGTCGGAGCGGCAGCGCTCCACCTGCTTCCGCGCCGTGCAGTCCTTGTCGGTGCTGCACCGGTAGTAGCCCCGTGGGTATGGCGACCCCTTGATCGGCTTCTGCCCGTACTTGCGCCACGCCCACAGGTCCGCCGGGGGCCCGCCCACCGGAACCCGCGTCACGTCCTTGCTCACCTGGCTCTTCTTGCTCCTGTATACACCAGATCGACCAGCGTGATCAGCAATTCAGCAAGGCATTTCCCGAAGATTCCGCGAGCATATTATGCGATGCGACATGCGACTACACTAATGGAAGATGTATATATACATACTTTCTCTTGGATCGAATTGGCCCGCCTCCGCCGGCCCGGTCGGATGTTCGCGGTTTGCCGGGCGCCCCATCGGCGGGAGACATATCGGAGGGCGGCGCTACGTTTGTTGGGGACGACGGCTGCGGTGTCGCAGGCTTCGGCGAGACGAAGAAGGCCTGCAGGCAGAGGTCGCCGATAGCCGGTTCGGCCAGGATAGGTTGCGATGCGGTGGCGGCGTCGGCGTCCATCAGCTGGTCCTCATGCGGCTGCGGTTGGGGCAGCCCGGACGAGGACTCCAACGCTGACGGCGTGTTTAGCCAGGAGAATGTGTCGTTTGAGGCCGACTGCAGGGCGACGCGGCCGCTGCCGGTGCAGGCGAAGCGCACGACGGCGTGCAGGTCCCAGTTGTTGCTTCCGTTGCCGCAGAACCACCCCAGATCGCCCTCCATTAGCCGCGAGGTCTCGGTGACTAGGCTTGTGCAGGAGGAGAGAGAGGAGGCGTTGACTTGCTAGGGACGGAGAGGGAGAGATGGAAGTGGTAGGGACGACGGACAAGATGGAGAAGGGACGGGAAGTATGACACTACATCCGGCTTAAAAAGGAGCAACAAACGGGCTGGCAGGCTTCTTGCTTGCCCGGTTGGGTTTTTGTTGTGAGCCATATTGACGAACGACACTTGACTTCAGAAGGGCTGAAAAAAATTTAGTGTAGTTTTTGTGGAAATCAAACATATTAATTCCAAACCGTAGATCAAAAAAGTTAGTTATTTAATTTTTTATTATTTGTGACAAGGATTTTTTTTAATCGAGGCGAATCCCATTTTCATTAACTAGCAACCTAAATACTCCCTCCGGTTGGGTAAAAAGGCTTGTTTAAGACAATGGCACGGTCTCCAAAGTACAACTTTGACATTTTATTTTGATAAAAATAATTATTAAAAACTAACATATGTATACTTTTGTGAATGTATTTTACAATATAAATCTACTCATGTAGTTTTCACATTTCTAAACTCAAGGACTTAAAAGTTATTCATGATTTATATTCCTAATTTTGATTCAAATCTTGTCTGAAACGACTTCTTTTACCAAACTGGAGGGAGTACAGAGTTTGGATAACAGAAACAGACTGGGAAGGAAAACAGAACTGGATTCTAGGCGAAGCTACCAATGCCAACCCGGCCACATCCATCGACTACCTTCAATAAGGTGCCCCACCTACCGAAAGTCACAGTTTTCCTACATCATCACATCAACCTTCACATTAAACATACATCCCGACCAATTTTGCCAAAATCACCCTCCAACTCACTACTGCATATCACCAATTCCATCTTTTTCCTCAGCCTCCTCATTGCGTCTTCAATCCATAGAGTGCTTGACACATTGTTCCTCTGGTCCGCCAACACTTGATATGTAGCTGTTAGTATGTAATGAACATGGCCACATTTGCCATTTGTTCGAGTCGATTTTGATGATTCATGCTAACACAAGCAACGGGACTAACAACTTTGTCAAGCATATCCTTGTAGACATATCTAGGTCCCATGGATGCAGCCACAATAAAAGAAAGTAAAGAAACAAGTCATAGAAGAAAGGAAACAACAAAAGGGCACCGCTGGATGAACCGACGGCTCCTATTGCAGTTGCGTCTGATGATTGAGTGAGGAGAAGCAACGACCGACTAACAGAAATCTGTAGCACCGGATGATCCGACGGTCTGGTTGGTTGGACCATCGGTCTATCCTGTCATCAAATTTGAAAGAGACAGAGATGCACAAAGACTAAAACAATAGCACTAGATAAACTGACAAGAAGGTAGCAGTTCATCCGACGGTCCTTGAGTTCAAGATAGAGGGCAGCTGGTCCACAAGACTTAAGCACCAAATGAACTGTATCAGTTCATCCGACGGCCTCGAGGAAGCTAACAATAAGGTTTTGGACGCTAATTCTTCAGCGTTGGATAAACTGACAATGTGTCGGTCAATGCATTGAATGTTTTGTGTCAACGGTCAAGCAGGGTGGAAAACAACGGCTAGTAGCACCGGATGAACTGACGTCGGAAAAAGCATAGCATCGGATCATCCGATGGTACTACTTTCTGCAGCTTTGGCCCAATAGCTACTTTGATGCCTTGGCCTATGTATACCCCTTCCACCCTGCCATTCGAGGTTGCTGGATAGTGCTGGATTGTGTGGAAGTGTAGAGGAGTGGAAGACACTTAAAATATCATATCAAAATCCAAGCCATACAAGTGCTACATTGCTCATCCATTTACTTGCACATGCTTTGTGTGTGTGTGCTTAGTGATAAGCTTTGCTTATAGCTGAGTGAGTGTAAGGTGCTCCTACCTTGTGAGGTGATTCTTGAGTGAATTAAGTTGTACAAGGTGAGTCGGAAGCCATGGGGCCTAATTGGTTCACCGGCAATCATTTTCGACCCTCCGTTTTCGTGTGGAGTGGCGAGGACACTTTGTACGGGGCACGTGGAGACCCCCTTCCTTGGTGGAGAAGCTCCTTAGTGGAGCCAGCATCAAGGTGACCAAGGGAGCTTGGCGAGTGCCTTAATGACGAGGCTTTATGGCAAATCAAGTGGTGCTATTGGGAGAGAATTGGTGATTGGGCACTCTTGTGTGGAGTGCTGCAACAAGGTCGACTAGGGGTGGCTAGGTGCCTACCAATAACACGAGATAAATCGTGTGTCTAGAGTTTCCACATTACTCTCTTTCAAACCTTGGGTTCCTTTACTTTCCTATAGTAGTATCATGCTAAGATTGACTATAGGTTGCAAAACTTGTTTTCAGATGAGGATTTCACACTCGATCTACCTTAGATTGCACATCTAGATAGAATTGATCCAGTTCAGTTTATGTAAAGTAGTGGATGCCGTTGGTTACATTTTTAAGAAGCCTAATTCACCCCCTCCCCCTCTTAAGCTATGAGCATCCTATTCCTTACACAGTATCACCTGCAGCCAGGCCTCCAACTGCTCTTGGAAGTCATTCTTGTATAGCTCTGCCCAAAGCTTTGTATAAGCACAAGCCAAACATAGTATATCAACAGGATGTTACATCCATTTTTTTCTCAAATCAGGATGTATTTCTAGTCCTCCACACTGCCCAGCAGATCACTGCTAAGCCAAATGTGTAGACATGCCCCCAGGCAACTACTTCCTAATCCAAACCCAATACTAGTTCAGATTGCATGGGATGTTATCAGCCCATATGCATTTGGCCACAATCCCCCACACCACTCTAGCTACTGCACATTCAAACAACATATGGTTAATAATCTCCTCTCCCTCACATAACTGGCAAGAAGTATCACAAAACGATTTCCTTCTGTTCATATAATCTTTTCTTGATATAGCTCCATTTTCCACAAGCCATAGAAAGATTTTTTTGTATGGAATTTTGGCTTGGCAAAAGAATCACCATCATCCGCCTCGCAAGCTGATCATATAACGATTTCACAAGGAATTTACCACCATTACCCCACTTCCACCCAATAGCATCAGCCTCATTATATAGAGGCTTTCTTAGGATCTCAAGGCATACCTCACTCCATTGAGAGTACAGGAAGCTAGGCAGCCTCTCCTAAAGCTAACTATTCCTCTCTTAATATAGAAATCTTTGACAGTGATATCTCTCTCATCACATACTTCATACAGAACTAGTAATCTTATATAGTGAGCATTCTCCCCCACCAACTATCAGTCCAGAATAGGGTAGATCCCCCATTCTTGACTTTCACAATTCTACCACACAAATATATTTTCTTATCTTTGAGTAGATTGCTCCACACTGGGGAGTCATCTATCTTGTGGTAAACATTCCCAACAACATTTTTCTTCAAGTATTTAGCCTTCCTCATTTTCTATGCGCTACCACCACTTGCATAACAAGCAGATGTTCATCTTCCTTATGCCTTGATCCCTAACACACCTTTGCCTTTTCTTTTACATATTAGTTCCCGTTTAACTAAATGGTATTTTCTCGTAGCACTTCCTACTTGTCAGAAAAAAGTTCTTCTTTGCTTGCTCAGATCTACACCAAAGTTTTGGGCAACAAATACATGGACATATGATATGCAAATGTACTTGTCAGAATATAATTGATTAGAGTTCTCCTCCCAGCAATTGACATAGTCCCTCCCTTCTAGATATCCAGTTTTTCCTATTTTTACCTTTTAGGTGAGCCCAATCCTTCACCTTCAACCTGCTAGGAATCACAGGTACCACCAAGTATTTTATAGGGAACTTCCCTATTTTACAGTGATAGATCTCAGCACATTTTCTTGCTATGTCATCATCACCATTTATTACCACTACTTCACTTTAGACAAAGTTAATTTTAACCCCGACATAACTTCATATAGGTACAATAGTTAGTGAGATCTGTTATCTTAAGTTTGATGTTTGACATTAGAAGTAATTTTTGTCACTACTACACAGCTGGGAATTCGTCCCAAGCACCTAGTACCGGGCGCAATTTCGCCCGGTACAAAGTGGAGAAATTAGTACCGGGCAAAGTCTACCGTAAACCAGCAGGCATATTAGTACCGGCTGGTATAACAAGGCAGTACAAAATGGCACTAAGGACCCCACCCCCGCTGCAGCCAATGGGACCTTTGGATGTAATTTTTAGTATCGTCTAGAAACACCAGCCGGTACTAGCTTCCTTCAAAGCAATTTAGTACTGGCCCTTGTTTCCAGCCGGTACTAAGTGGCGTCGCGGACCCTGTTGTTGATAACAGCTAGTGGGCCCGGTTTAAACATTTAGTACTAGTTGGAAACAAGGGCCAGTACTAATCGTCTTGTGGGGCTAGTCTAGCACTTTAGTACCGGCTGGTAATACCAGTCGGTACAAAACACTACGAGTAGTACGACCCGGTACAAACTGTCAACGGCTATATATACCCTTCTTCCTCCCCGAGCCCGAGGTGAAGCTTTCATTTCCCAGCTTCAGCTTCACACTCCCATGGCGCCCTAGGATGTGATGTCCATTTCTTCCTAGATTTGAAGGTGTTTTGCTGCTCTAACATCTTCAAAAGGTTAGGTATCGAATCCTCTCTTTGCTAATATGTATAATGTTAGGATTTGTGCTTTGTAGTTAGAAAAATTAGAGTTTATTAGATTATACACTCTGAGTTGGAGAAATTCGATTCAGATACATGATTTAGAGGCAAGTATTTTTTTATTAATTAATGAATTACTGTAGTTATTTTATATTATATTATTTTTAATAATTAGTGAATTACTATTTTTAATATATATTTATTTTTATTAAATAGTGGATTATGATACATAATTAATATTAGAGATAATTGTATTTTATTATTTAGTGAATTATGATAGTTACTTTTTTATTAGTTTTTATTAGATATTGAATTGTGATAGTACCTTTTTATTAGTTTTAATTTTCGATTTATCTGAAATAATTAGAGGTAGTTAACTTCAGTAAAATATGTGAATTTAAATTTTTTTAAAATGTTATTACCTTAGTTTTGTTTGCAGATGGACCGCAATGGGTGTACGGTGATTGATGCGGTGAGGCCTTTCTTACTGGCCTAATGAAATTTCTCCAAACTGTTGAGGTGAACAAGTCTGTGAAGGGTATCATGTGTTGTCCATGTAGAATGTGCAGAAATAACAAGGAGTACTCTAGTCGAAAAACTCTCCACGATCACATATATAGATGGGGTTTCACGGAAAACTATATTGTTTGGAGCCATCATGGCGAAAGAGGAGTTTGGAAGATGGCCAAGAAGATGACTATGATGATAACTACATTCCTGCTGATTGGGTTGAAGGCAAAACATTTTCAGATGTTGCAATGGGCGAAGGTGGGGAGGATGGCGAAGATGAACCTCTCGACGATTTTGGTCAGGTGTTGGAAGTTGCACGACAAGGCACCCAAAATGCAAGGGAAAAGAAGAAGTTTGAAAAGATTTTAGATGATGACAAGAAGTTGTTGTACCCTGACTACAAATAGGGCCACAAAAAGTTGAGTACCACGTTGGAAATGATGCATTGGGAGGCAGCAAATGGTGTTACCGAGAAGGGATTTGGGGAGCTTTTGAAAATTGTAAAGAGTTTGCTTCCCAGGGACAACCAACATCTTTCAAGCATATACAAAGCAAAAAGGTCATTTGCCCTTTAGGATTGCAGGTACAAGAGATACATGCATGCCCTAATGATTATAACCTCTATCATGGTAAAGAATTTGAGAATTTGCAAGCTTGTCCTGTTTTCAAGGCATTGCAGTATAAGATCAGGAATGATGACCCTAGAGATGTCGATGGGGAGGTTGTTAAGAAGAAAATTCTAGCAAAGGTGATGTGGTATTTCCCTATAATACCACGTTTGAAGCATTTGTTCAAAAATAAATCACACACTAAGTTGATGCAATGGCACAAAGAAGACCATTTGAAAGATGGTATGCTAAGACACCCCGCACATGGTATTTAATGAAGAAACATTGATAGAGAATTTGGAGACTTTGGGGGGGGGGGGGGGAAGCAAGGAACATTAGGTTCGGCTTAAGCACTGATGAAATGAATCCTTTCGGTGAGTTTGGCAGTGCACATAGTACATGGACTGTGACCTTATCAATGTTCAATCTTCCATCTCAGTTGTGCATGAAGCAGAAGTTTAGCATGATGTGCCAAGGGCCAAAATAACCAGACAACAACATTGATGTGTACCTAAGAGCTCTGGTTCACAAACTTTTAACACCGTGGAGCAAAAAAGTCGTACCTGTTTGGGATGCGAACAAAGAGGAGACCTTCGATCTTAGAGCATTGCTTCTCCTAACCATCAATGACTGGCCTGCAATTAGTAACCTGTCAGGTCAGTTGAACACGAGATATAAGGCATGCACCCATTGTCTAGAAGATACAGAAAGCATTTATTTGAGAAAATGTCGGAAGGTGGTATATATGGCCCATGGTCTATTCTTGATTAAGAATCACCCTCTAAGAACGAAAGGAAGCATTTTAAAGGGGATCCTGACACTTGTCCTAAGCCTTTGCACCGTTTAGGAAATCATGTACATGACATGGTAAAGGACGTGAAAGTAATCTTTGGTAAGGGATCCGACAGCCAACCTATTCAGAATGATGAGAACGGACGTGCAACCATGTGGAAAAACAAATCAATATTTTAGGAGCTACTTTATTGGCAAATTTTAGAGGTCCGCAACGCAATTGACATGGTGCACCTGACAAAAAATCTTTGTTTGAATATGCTAGTATTCCTCGGTGTTTATGGCGCATCGAAGGATACAATTGAAGCAAGGGAGGACTTGAAACAGATGGAATAGAGAGAGAACCTACATCCTGAATAGAGAGATAACGAGGAACATTACTTACGTCCTGCCAGCTACACTCTCAGCCGCGAGGAGAAAGAAAGCATGCTTTCTTTCTTGTATTGTATGAAGGTCCTATCTGGGTACAACTCTAACATGAAGAGAATAATTAACATGAAAGAGAAGAAATTACAAATCTAAAGTCACATCATTGTCATGTCTTGATGACTCAGTTGCTTCTGATTGCATTAAGGGGTATTTTACCAGAGAATGTGATATTGATAATCGTAAAGCTTTGTGCATTCCTTAATGCAATACAACATAAGGCAATGAATCCAAATGATCTAATAAGGCTTCAAAATGACGTGGTCCAATGCCTTGTTAGCTTTGAGATGATCTTTCCACCATCTTTCTTTAACATTATGACTCATCTCTTGGCTCACCTTGTAAAAGAGATAACCACTCTCGGTCCAGTTTACCTACATAATATGTGGCCTTCTGAGAGGTTCATGGGAGTACTAAAGACGTGGGTTCACAATCGTGCTAGTCCAGAAGGTAGCATCGCCCAAGGATATGAAGCAGAGGAGGTTATTGAATTTTGTGTTGACTTAAAACCTGGGGAAGTCTGAGAACTGGATTATACGACACCACATAGATACTTTTATCGTATGCTTTCTACGACGTCTCATGGGTAACTCTACTGTTGATGTGAAACTTCAATGGTTATCTAGAGGACCATCTATCTTGATGTTGCAAGACCAAGGTTACGAGATAAACGAGTATACATTTTATACGAGAAGTCAAGATGAAAAGAGTACCAACCAAAATAGTGGTGTCCGCATGTTTGCAATTGACTCTAACAGAAATAAAGAGAACTACTATGGTGTCATAGAAGAGATATGGGAACTGGATTATGGGCCTTTGAAGGTTCCTCTATTTCGGTGCAAGTGGATTGCTGGAGGAAGTGTAAAAAACGACAATTAAGGAATGAAAATAGTCCTAGCCAAGGATGTTTGTTAGGTTTTCTATGTGATAGAAATGTCTAGAAAACCTAAGACGAAAGCCGGGAAAAAGTCAGAAGCTGAGCCAAAACGTCACATATTTATGCCAGGAAAAAAAAGATAGTTGGAGTTGAAGACATTTCGGACAAGTCAGGATATTATGATCTATTTGATGACCTTCCTCCATTCTCAGTTAATGTTGACCCTAGCATCATGACCAAGGGACGTTTGTCAGAAACAAGATTGTCCCCTGTCATTAATGATGAGTAGCTTTGTAATTCAAAGAAATATGTGTAATGTATTTTGTAATATGTTACTCCGCTCTCCGCATGCTGAATATGTGATCCAAACTTTTGTGAAATGCATATCGAAAACACAAGGATTGTTCCTTGCCTTAATTTATAATATATTTTTCTTTAATTTGCTCACTTTATTTTCACTTACCAGATAGGGGACAAAACAAAATAAAAAAGAGATATAGTATTGGTGGGAAAGGGGGAATGGCAGGTGAAATTTAGTACTGGGACTAATAACCACCCTGTACAAACTACATCTTAGTACCGGATCTAAATGTTGCCTGGTACTAAATTTTGTCACGTTTTGGAATCCTGTGCGACATAGCCACTTTGTACCGGGTTAGTATCTTCGCCCGGTACTAATTTGCACATCTTTGTACTGGGCGCTAGGATTGTCATGTACTAAATGCTACTGAGGGTGCAATTTTGTACTGGGTGCTAGCATCGCCCAGTACTAAATGCAACTGATGGCAATTTTGTACTGGGCGCTATGGTTGCCCGGTACTAAATTGGCACCGCCTATATAAAGCGCCCCCTCCTCCTTAACGCTTCCGCCTCCCCGCTGCCTCGCCCCTGTCACTGCATTGTCGTCCTCGCCTCCACGTCGATCCGCCCCGGCCTTGCCGCCTCCTTTGCTGATCTGCGCCCCCGCACCCCCGTCGACTCCGGCGCCACCCCCGCTCTCCACCATGATGCCCGTCTCCTCGCCACCTCAACGCATCATCGTCCTAGCCGCCAGTCCGCTCGATCTAACCCGCCTCGCTGCCATCCACGTCGATCCTTGTCGCCCTCGTCGACTCCGCGCCATCCCCCTCTCCACCGTGCCGCAGGCGCCATCGTACCACTCCGCCATGGTCACGTGTGTCTACCTAGCCTCACCGTGCCCCGGCCTCGTCCTCTCCGGTCGTGTCAGTGCCTCGACCTCTCCAGCCTCGCCGTGCTCGACCTCCATGCTTGCCGCGACCTAGTCGTCAACCCACAGCGGCGCCCGGGCCTTGCTTTCTCCCTACGCCACGCCCTTACACCGCGGTGCCGCAGCCACGAATGGTCGTCGCCCTATGGTGCCACCACCAGCGCACGAGGCCAGCGCCCTCTAGGGTGGCGCGCACAAGCCAAGGGTGTGGACACAGCTCATGTGAGCCCAAGTCTCATATGATGTCATCGATGAATTTGTGGATGAATGTTTAATTTTGCAAGATGAATGTGCTATGTGTGGATGAGTGTTTAAATTTTGCGGGATGAATGTGCTAGTGGATGTGGTATGAGATGTATGGAAATATAAAAATGAGTTAGAAAATTAGCAACAAATTATATATTAATTAAACTATAATAAGTTAAAAATTAGTTATTAATTGAGGTTGAAATTGAATTAATAAATATATATTATTTTGTTTCGAATATAATGTTAACTTTCATTCTATGTTGCATCATAGAAATTAGACATCGATTTATCGGCACTCAACGTCGACTTCGCTCTCGAGTCGCCACTCGATGTCGACTCCGCTCTCGAGTCGCCACTCGAAGTTACCTTCGCTCTCGAGTCACCACTCGACGTCGACTTCGCTCTCAGAGTCGCCACTCTACATTGACTCCGCCCTGCACCCCTCGATGTAAGCACTCAGAGACAGTTATGGAAATTCATTCCTTATGTATGACAGTTAGAGAAATTGTTAGAAATTATGGAATTCATTTCTTATGTATCAAAATTAGAGAAATTGTAAGAAATTATGGAAATTGATTTCTTACATATGAGAATTAGAGAAATTGTTAGAAATTATGGAAATTCATTTCTTACTTCTGAAATTTAGAGTAATTGTTAGTAATTATGGAAATTCATTTCTTATGTATGAAAATTAGAGTAATTTGTAGAAATTATGGAAATTCATTACTTATGTATAAAAATTAGAGTAATTGTTAGAAATTATGGAAATTCATTTCTTATGTATGAAAACTAGATTAATTGTTAGAAATTATGGAAATTCATTTGTTATGTATGAAATTAGAGAAATTTTTAGACATTATGGAAATTCATTTCTTATTTATGAAAATGAGAGAAAATTTTAGACATTATGGAAATTCATTTCTTCTTGATATGATCTATCAAGGAACGATGTATGCAAGCTCCGGAGAAAGTGGGATGGACGATGGCAGCCAGTATTTAAATGAAACTGGCGATGGTGCTGAAGATGATAATATTGGAATAGAAGAGGACATACCAATAACTGAGGTATAATGTTTGTTACTTCATGATTTACACTTCACACTACATATATAGATAGTTAATGATACCATTTTTATTAGCCATCTACATCATCGTCGAGACCAAGACGTAAACGAGGCGGGAAAGCAAAAATGGAGGGCAAAATCATTATAATAGAAGTGGACAATGATGGCACACCAATTGCACCCCCTGGTGTTCAGACAATATTTGTCAATCAGTGTGGTGATATAGTTCGGGAGAACATCCCCATCAATATTAAGAAATGGAAGTTAACAAAAAAGACTGATCTACTTGAAGATGTTGTCCCTAACCTTGAGAAGAACATGTGTTGGGAACAGATGAAACTATATTTCTCATTTCTAGAACAAAAAAAAATGAGCTGAAGGATTTTGCCTTCAAAAAGTTGGCAATTGCATTTGGGACATGCAAGAAGAATCTGTACAAGAACTTTATCAAGAAGGGCATCGATCCCGATTTGGTGAACAAATACCAAACATTAGCACCTTACTAGGAAGACATCAAACAATACAAGTTGTCATAGGATGCCAAAGATATATCTGAAAAGGCAAAGGTTAATGCGTGAAAAAAGCTATGGTTTCATAGACTCGACCAAGGAGGTTACTAGACCGCGATCCCCAAATGGGGAAAGAAGGAAGACGACCTGATGGGTCGGGGAATTGGGCCTGCGACTTTTGATTGGTCCGAATGAGCAAAGCACTTTTTCTATGCTCATGGTGGCTTATTGAAAGAGGAGGATGGCACATTTGTTACTACCGATAGTTTACTACAAGCTTATGATCGGTTACAAGAAGCACTACAGCGTAAACGATAAGGTGCTTTCAAGCCTCGCGGAGAGAGAGAGAGAAAGAGAGACGAGCTCACTTATGCACTTGGAAATAAGGAACGCTCTGGACGTGTCCGAGGCATGGGTGTAATTCCATGGAAGAAGGATTCAGTGCAGACATGGAAAGTTACAAAAAATGGGACTGAATCAAACGTGAAGCAGATGAGAAGTTGCGTAGCTTAGAGGAAGAAATATCTTCAAATAATGAAAGGTTGGATCGGCTACAAGTGGCATACGATGCACAGAGACAAGTAGGTGCATCAACTGCTAATGAGGGGGCGAGACCTCCCAGTTCACATAAGAGTAGCAGCGTTGCATCCATAGAGCACCATCCGGTAGATGATTCCATAGAGAACAATGAACAATACCTCGTGGATGACATCACTGCGAGAACCCCTTGTGAGCTTCTTACTCCGTTTAGAAAAATAGTAAAGGTAGTAGCTCATGGTATTGCCGAAGTACCTGGGGGGACAAATTATTGCATGGACATTCCTCGAGGATATGCTAGAGTCCAAGTTGGTAGAGTGGAACCTAAATGGGAGGACATGGATCTCGAGGTCCATGGAAGCGACAGTGAGACATTACTAGGACACACCATCCACACTTGGATTTGCCAAGCCCTACATAAGGCTTCCGCAAGCAGTTGTCTCATCACCCCAGGCTCAAGGCAGAGATCACCTTCGCTAGCCGCCATCAGTCTACTGGCAGCAATCCGACGCCTGAAGTGTCTCCAAAAAAAATCCACCTCAACAATCTGCAAAGAACACTTCGCCTGATCCGCCACCACCAGTTAAGAGGAAACAATCAAAGCAATCAGTCCGACAATCTCCACCTAAGAAGAAAGAAAAGCCTCCACCGAAGAAACTCCCCTAGGAAAGAACTCTAGAGGAAAATGAGGCTATATCTCAGGCTGAGGTTGATGCTCACTTCGCGCCCAAGAAGAAGCTAGTGGAGAAACCAATTAATGAAAAAATGAGGCAATACTTTAGATTACCCAGACAACTGAAAGTCGTCACAAAAAAGAGGCAATCTCCGACTATCATTGTCATATCAAAAAGACGTGGAACGAACAACGATGGTCAAAGACAGTCAAAAAAGTTTCCCAGCTTGGAGAACAACCAGAACAATTGCTCACACCATTCAGAGTGTTATCAAAAGAAGATAAGGATTAGGCTAAGATTATAAAGGAGACAGACATCACAAGAGAGCAACTTCTCAGCGTAGCCGATATCCCCCAACATGAAGGTGCTAATAGAAATTCGTTTGTGCTCGGGGAGCCACTTATGTGGCCACAACTGGTGGATCTTCTACCAATGAAAATGCGTTTATTGCATAATTGGTACATGGAGCAATCTAAGGAAGGACGTGAGATGTTCATTGCTTGTGTCCATGATCGTGATTGTTTTAGGGGGCAGATGACTTATGGATTGAATTTGAAAGTCTATGGTTTTTCTACAATCAAGACGTTGTTGACAAATCGCTAATGAGTGCATGGATTCTATGAGTATTTCATCTCATTTCTAATCGTACACTAATTGTGTGTTGTCTCATTTGATATATTTTATTTTATATCATGGAGAATGGAGATTCAATTGTGCCAGAAAAAATGTACTATCATGTGGGCTTCATGGACCCCCAGGATGTTAACAACAATATGCTAAAGGAATGACCAAATAGGACCATGAAAAACATGTTCAACTACCTAGAAAAGCAGCATCACATGCCTTACATACTTCTTCAGTACCACTTTGGGTGAGTTGATTATCCTTATTATTTATACTTTCAATGAATATGACAATACATGTAACATCTCTATTATGTATATATGAAAATGTTCCGCTGGATATTGATTGTTATCGAGATTGATCGTGGCGAAATCACGGTGATGGACCCAAAGCATCACCCCACCTAAGTGTACCCAGAACTCGTGGATGCACTTCGCTTAGTATGGGTCCGCTTTGAAAAAATATCCAGGACAATTCAAGGAAGTCTTTTACTTGCGCGACAGATTTCATGTATGTATTTACTTTCATTCTATTTTCAGGATTGATAACAAGAATTTTATTATCCAAAGAAATTGTTTTAACTTGTTCTTTCATATTCAGGAACATGGTAACAATTTATGTGGATTTTACATTTGTAAGTTCATCCACGACTTCATGGTTGATCCGAAAAAAGCAATGATCAAAAATTGGTACGTATAGAAAATTATTTCATTTGTTGACTTTTGTACTTTAATTTCCATAAATATTAGTTCCTAGATTTCTATCTTGTGATTTTACGTGTGACAACCGAAAGAAATGAGAAGTGAGATCCTCCTCCAAGAACGAATAAGGGCGACTCAAGAACAACTACGTGGATTTCTATTATCTGGGGTCGTATTTCCAAAAGGACATTTTTATTTTGACGGAAAAAGTGTGGGTACATTTAATCCATTCAGGGACGACCGGTACTAAACTGCTCAGCAAACAACGTGGAGTGGTTGCAGTTTTGTACCGGTCTTTGTTACTAATTGTAAATTAGTACCGAGCGGGTGGCCGGTACTAATTGTCGTGGCAATTAGTACCGGCCAGCTTGTACCGAGGAAGCGCCCGGTGCTAACGTGGCCTTTTGCCCAGTATTAATGCCCGGATCTGTAGCTGTGTTTGTTCAGGGATCAAAAAATAAACTTGATTGGTAGGGAAGAAATAGAGCCAATATCCTTCTACCTTGAGCAAAAGCCTGGACAAGTGTTCGTACTTCTCGTGGTACGTCCACAATGGATCCTGTAGTCGCCCTTGAGTGACACCACCCAGCAAATATTAATCAATATTTTTATCAAATCCCGAGCAGATCCTGGCAAGATTTACTGATTTAGTGCCCATCACCATTAAAAAAAGTGTGCTAGGGGTGGACCAATAAATGAAGTTTCCTTCTTCCTACCTTCCTACCTTTGGGTGCCTCATCAGTTGAGGCTAGGGGTGGACCCTGAGTGAGATACTCGTGAGCTGGCTCGAGCCTCGACTGATTCGTAGCTTGGCTCGACTCTCGGCTCGGCATGACCAATTTTTTAACACCAGCTCGCAAGCTACCCGCGTGTCAAATGAGGTAAAAGTTCTAATTTTAATACAGAAAACTGAGCTATCAAAGTTGAGCTGAGCCATTGAAGCTATGCTAAACTTTCCTATGTGCTCCATGTGTGACTAACTTTATCATTTACAACTTTATAATTATTATTTTAAAATTTTTACATATACTCAGATGTTAATTTCAAATGTACATACGGCTCTCAAGCCTAACGGGCTAGCTAGCTCGAGCTACCACGAGCCAAGCCAAGTAAAAGTTTTTGCTGGTTTTGTTAACAAGTCAAGTTGTGATGGCTCGTTACCTTAACGAGTCATACCAAGCCAAGCCGTGCCAAGCTGGCTCGGCGTCCAGCCCTAGTTGAGGCCAATAATATTATTATACAACCGAAACATGGAAAGTGAAACACCTTGAATTCTAGCAGCTGAAAACTTAGTTTATATAATAATAGCAAACATCGACTCAAGATCGTTGAGAAAAACATATCGGGATGTCATCAAATATAGCTTAGATTTCTTTGTCCCTTGATGGTTTGAAGAGGCTCATATATGTCCAAGGGCGACCGTTTCTCTCTCAATTAAGTATTCTCTTGACCCATCCACCATTTAGTGGCTAGAAATGAGAAGGAGAGAAGCTATTTTTTTACATACTTCTCTAGAAAATTGAGCAAAGTTGTTGGCTATATATATAGCAAAAATGAAATGTAATTTTATGTTTTTGCAGGGTGATGGACGAGTCATATATATATACACTTCTAGGAGAAATGCTGCCGTGTGAAGTTTGAGAAAACGTAACTACTTCATCCGTGCAAAAATGATTGTCATTTCGAGGAACAACTTTGACTAAACATATATAAAAACATATTAATATTTACGGTAAAAAATTAATATCACTAGCTAGATATTTAAATCTAGTTTTGTACAAACTTATTTAATGATTTAAATGTTGCATATAACCAACCTCGACAATCATACTCCTCGCAAAAAAAAACGTCGACAATCATACTAGGACAGAGGTAGTATATATAGACATAGTTTAATTATAGAAAAAGATGCAGCATGATTGCGGCCAATCTTTTTAGCATGTAAAACTAGCTAATTGCGCATGAGATCTCGTGATCAAGAAAAGTCAGTGTGTGCATCAGCAACACCAAAATAAAATATGAACTTCTTAAGAAAATTATCTTGACTCAATCAGCTCCGTACTTATGTGTACGACCATATAACCGATGGAATCGCGACTAAGCTAGTGGACGATAATGTACGGCATATGCATGTATTGTAATAAACAGCTGAAGCTGACATAACAACTATTTACAGACCATCACCAAAGGTAGCCTTCATTTGATTAACCTCCGTATGAAATGGCGCCACCCTTGACAAACCAGTAACTTGTATTAACTTAATTAAATTAAGTGTTGCTGTTGTCCTTTTTTTTTCTCTTGTACCAGCATTGCTCGCGCTATAATCCTTGTTAGAGACCCAGACCAACATAGTTCTCATAACGCGTGGCATTCACAGTTAGTTTTTGGAAAGTGTACGTTTTCATTTTTTTGTCAGCACTAAGGACTTATATGTAATGTGGATTATATAATATCTGAAATTTGTTTCTAAAACGAAATGGGACCCATAAAATTAGTTCTCGGGAGAGGCTAGCTCACACTGCACTAAGCTGGATTGTATGCCACCAGGACGCATGTCGGTAATCTATTTATTCTCTATTCATGTTAAGAGATTCACTCTCTTGAAAATGTTCCTAGAAATAAGAACCCGTACTTCTCGCCGTTGTACCTCCCCGAGGATCAGATCATTTGCAGTTGAGCTACCCAGTACTAATCAACGGCTGCTTTCATATTTTACAAAAAGAAATCGAATAAATAAAACCTGGGGCAGCTTGACATAGGTACTGTTTGGATGATAGCGGTAAATATTTACCCCAAGGAAAATGGTTTGCCCCTCCCATTTGCCACTACTCATATTTGCCCTTTGAGGTGTTTGGATGGAGGGGTAAATGTGAATGTGGATGAGAGAGGGAGAGCGGGACCCACCACAAATTTACTCCAATTTGCTACCTTTTAGGGGTAAATGGAATTAGGGGGGCAAAACATTTTCCCCACCACATTTGCCCCACATGTTTAGCACCTTAGTGGTAAATTTGCCCCATTTATCCCATTTACCGCACCATCCAAATAGGCCCATAGTTAATTACTTAATTCTCTGTATGTTAGCAGAATTTTAAGATACAGTAAATTCATAGCATTTGATTGGATGCTCGAGACAAACTAACTTTTCTTTATGGAATGACTCAATAATAATGAACGCTATGGCAGCACTACATTTAAAATATGTCCAAATCAAAACTCCTGCACAAGCTCGAGAATTCAGTAGGGAACTCAGGAAAAATAAACGCAAAATATTTGTGAGGAATCAGATGCTCGTTAGCCTGAGAGGGGGAGGGGTGAATTAGGCAACTTAAAACCTTAACCTATGACTTTACTAAATTACACAAAGATAAACTAGAACATACTATCTAGATGTGCAACTAGGGTTGTTCTAGTGTGAAACACTCATCCCAAAACAAGGTTTGCAACCTATAGCCATTCCTAGCATGATACTACTCTAGGAAATTAAAGGCAAGCAAAGATTGTAAAAGAGTAAATGCGGAAAGGTAAAGGGGATGGGAGGAAGCAAACTCTTGACACGTGATTTATCCCGTGGTATTGGTGAAGGACCGATATGGCGAACCAGAGAGGGGGGAGTGAATGGGAGCCGATAAAAATTCTTCTCGAAGGAGATGGAGACTCCAACAAGACGAACTCGGCCTCCAACACACGTCTCCAACTCACTACCTCATAAACCCGAGAACGCAGCGGAACACCAAAACTCGAGTCCACTGACCAACACCGGTCAGACCGGTGAGCACCACCGGTCAGACCGGTCCCTGTTGGTGAAACCTGGCGACTTCCACAGAATGACTTCACACCGGTCAGGCCGGTGCAACATACCGGTCAGACCGATCTCAGACAGAATGCCCCAAAACACCAAACAGGCATACCGAGCTCCAAACAGACCCAACCTCGAAACAGTAGCAACACAGGACAACAACGAACACACCCAAACGTTCAGACGAGCAAAAACCCAACAAGGGTTGCACCGGTCAGACTGGTCAAGAGCACCGGTCAGACAGGTGTAGCCTGGGCAACTCGAGATGAACAGCACCCGCGGGTCCACTCCTCCAAATCCAAACTTCGATCTCCCGAATCGCTCCACGGACTTGAACAAGACTTTGGGGATAACAAGAACACCGCATGAGGAGTCCATAGCCATGATTTTGTCCACCAAAAACTTTCCAAATCAAGATGAATCAAAGAAAACCCGCCAAGAACTCCTCTAACCCTAGAAAACCGAAAACCCCAAAATTGAGCCCCTTAACTCACGGATTTGGGAGGTAAATCAAAGGCAAAAGAACCACGAAGGGTTCACACGAATTTCCCCCATCAAATCCCCAAGAGCAAGGTCCCGAATACACACCGACAAAACCACCAAGAGAGGGCTCCGAAAATCACCACCAAGAACAACCGGGAACAACACAACAAAGCCTTGAGGAACCACGCCGAATCATCTATACATACCAAGAGGTTCATACAAGGTCTAGCTTGCCGCCTGATCATCCAACCCTCTCACAAAATCTCACCATGAAGCTATCAAGCTAGTCCTATCGAAATCCTCGGAAAATAGGAAGGGAAAAATAGGAAAGCAAATGAACTAGGGTTCCAAGAGATGGCTGCCATCCTCTCACCTCATGGGATATATAGAGGCAACCGAAAGCCTAAAATACCCTTACTTAATAACTAGGGATACAAGCCCGTCAAGGGCGGTTTTGGAAGTCTTCAGATTTTCTCCATCGGACGGATGCCCGGCAACCGCACCCTGCTTAGCCTCGACGCAAGCCATGCGATCCCGACGCGTGTCCTCCACTTCGAAGATTCCGGACTGCGTCATCGCACACCGGTCAGACCGGTGCTCCTCACTGGTCAGACCGGTACCCACCGGTCAGACCGGTCTGGAGCTGCTGCATCACCGTCTTCGGTTCTCCGGTCTTGGCTTTGTGGATCAACCAAGGAACCCAGTGGTTTTCTGTTGAACCACTGAAAACCCCGCGAACTCGATGTAGCCTCCGCCAATCGCCACTCATGACTCGGCTCCCACGTAGTCCCAGGTCGACCTTGGTTTTGAGGCTCAACCAAGAAACCGTCCATGACTTCATCTTTCTATTCATGCCCCCATGCCGCCCGCACTTGACCCCGCTGGCCATCGGGTCCCTCGAACGAAGCCTACTTGTCTTCTCCACACCTAGAGGCCTCACCGGCGACGACCTTTCGCGCTTGTTCTTCACCTGCACCAACACCAGTCAAGCCGCAACCTGCACCTGCAATACTTAGCCAAGAATCAGTCCACACAATGTTGTTAATCACTCATCACACAAGGAAGCGACCATCCACCGATCCTCGAACAACACATGGTCCTCAATCGGTAGGCACTAAGCCACCCCTAGTCCATGTTGTTGAAGCACTCACACAAGAGTATTGCTTCCCGGTCATCAAGTCTCTCCCAAGAGCACCACTTGACTCGCCACAAAGGCTAGCCACTTAGGCACTTGCTAAGCTCTCTTGGTCACCTTGATGCCGCCACGACTAAGGAGCTTCTCCACCAAGGAAGGGGGTCTCCACGTCCCCCGCACAAAGTGTTCTCGCCACTCCACACCAAGCCGGAGGGTCGATGACGATTGCTGGTGAGCCACTTAGGCCCCAAGGCTTCCGGCGAACCTTGTATAATTTGATTCACTCAAGAATCACCTCACAAGGTTGGCACAACCTTGCACTCACTCAGCTCTAAGCTAAGCCTAGTACTAAGCACATACACAAAACATGTACAAGTCTAAGGATGACCAATTAAGCACTTGGATGGATTGGATATGATCTTCTAGGTGTCTTGAACTCCTCTGCACTTCCACACAATCCAGCAACCTCAAATGGGTGAGTGGAGGGGCTATAAATAGCCCAAGGCATCAAACTAGCCGTTGGCTAACGGCCACTGAAAAAGGTAGCGTCGGATGAACCGATGCTAGATTTTCCTGGGCGTCGGTTCATCCGGTGCCCCTCCCACGTCATATAGTCGTTGAGATTCTCTGACACAACTGCTCCGATGCTATACATCGACGGTGCGTCGGATCATCCGGTGTTGAAGACCCCGCGACCAAGTCGCCTCTGTTAGCTTTCACGCGACCGTTGGATAGACCGACGCTTCACCTTGACCAAGGAGTCGGATCATCCAGTGCTTAAGGCTTTGTCTTGGCGCGTCTCTGTCTTGATTCAAACTGTGCGTCGGATAGACCAACAGTGTCCCCACTCAGACCGTCGGATCATCCGGTGCTACTGTCTTCGCTGCTCTTCCTCTGCAACTCGTCCGACGCATCTAGAAATTGGAATGTCGGTTTATCCGAAGGTGCCTAGGGTTTCAACTAGTGTACCAACTCGTCCAACGATTGCACCGATGCTTGCTATATAGGCACCGTCGGTTCATCCGACGGTGTCTTTTTTCTTCTTTTTCTTCGCGTCTTCAACTTGGATCTTTGCTTCAACTTACATACTTAACATACTTATCATGCAATTACTTATGGCCTCCAAATATATACTAAGTCCTCAAATTTGCTGTAAGTAACCTAACATGTCCATGGTATGTTAACTTGGGGCATGACATCTTAGCTTGGGCATGGTATGTTAACATGTGGTAACATCCATGAGACCTATGAATGCCTACAAAGACATGCTAGACAATGTGGTTAGTTCCATTACTTGTGTTAGAATGAATCACCAAATTCAACTCGAACAAATGGCAAATGGGGCCATGTTCGCTACAAATATAAACGGTGAGGTCTCTACATTTAGGCTTAAATTGAGAGCCCTATGAGGTTACTTCTTGCGACATAAAAGTTACTTTCCACGACACAGAGTTACTTCCCGCGACACAATTCCTCCGGTGTGTTTCTTTTCTGTTGAGAGAAGTAACTTTGTGATCTCCATGTATGAATAAAAGTTACTGTCGTATGGACCTCCCTAGGCCCACTACCTTAGTGGGTACCAGGACCGACTACTCGGTGGGCCCCTAGGACTACCCGACTTGAGCTACACAGCACCTGATGGCGTGGAGCGCAAGGATTTCGGTGAAGGAGTACTCGGATAGGAAACTGTACATGACCGGCTCCATGTAGAGAACACCTAGACGTACACGACTAGTACTCTTCCCCTGAACTGACTTGTAACCCTGCCTCCTGGACTATATAAGGCGAGGCAAGGACCCTTACCTCTCTCATACGCATCATCCTGTAATAACACCCAATCAATCCAGAGCTACACAACATACATGACGTAGGGTGTTACGCACATTGCGGCCCGGACCTGTCTAAATTGTGTGCCACTTGTCTCGTCCTTCGAGTTACCGATCTCGGTGAGGCCACGTTTATCTACCTCAGGTACTCCCCTTGGTAGGTTGCCGGTCCAAAACAACAACAGCTGGCGTGCCAGGTAGGGGATCTCGCCGAAGATCTCATGGCGAACTCGACGGCTTCAATCTTCATCAAGCCAACTTTCGCCTTCAACCGTGGTGACACCTTCGTCTTCGGGTTCTGGGTCTGCACCACTGACGGTGCCAGCTCCTTCCAACGCCGCCTCACCATGACACCCAACCCGAAGACGGGCTCGTGACACTTCTCGAGGTGATCATGGGCAACCTCACCGGAAAATTCGGCGAAATTTCGCTTTACAACCAACACGCCGACTTCGACTCCAGATCCACCTCCAACTCGAACTCGATGTCGCCATGGGCCATCGCATGCGAGCCGGCTACTGAGCCATCGTGTGCGGATGTACCGCTCCACGAGCACTTCCCATATGGCCTTTGCAATACTAGCAGGGCCCATGCAGAGGCTCTCGCTGCACCCTGGGCTGGCAAGGAGATCGTCTCCGACTACTCTTCGGACTCCAACCCCGCCTCCGGCTACTACTCGGACTCCTCTTACAAGTTCGACTTCGGGTCGGACCCTGACGAGCCTGAGTCTGAGAACTCCACGACTGAGCAACCGTTGTCAGGACCAGCCACCGGTCTGGTTATAACATATACACCCACCAGGAGATTCGTCTACTGGCCAGACCGCAATCCTGTAGACTTGACAGACGGGAACTCACGCTGCGTCGCCTACCTCGACTCGCTTCGCTTCCAGGAGGGAACACCCCTAGATCCAACAGAAGAGCATACTTCAACCGAGGTGGCGACCACTGACTTCGGTCTCGGTACCCCTGATCGCCAAGTCTTCATGGCTGCTGGCGAGACGCCATGACCTTCATGGACCCGACCTAACTGATACTTCGACGACATCTCAGCAGACGAGTTGTCTGGCAATGCACCTGCCGATGAAACCAACGACGACAAGAACGCCCACGTGAACGCATTAGGAAGCGAAACGAATGGCGTAGATGTCTCCACGAATCCCTCCCCATCCACAATCTCGTAGAGACCCTCAACCATGTCGCCAACCGGGTACACACTACCCCCGAGCAGTGCCTCATGTCTATCACTACAACAGCGTGTCAGGCCCAGGGTATACGCGCGGGTGAAGTCATCGCCAAGCTTGTGGAAGACGCCTGCTTCATGAGAGTTGACAAAAGAGTCACTCAAGTACCTCCCCCCAGAACTCGTGACCACGCGCACCATGAAGCCACCAGTCGCAGTCCAGCGGGTGATGGACGCAACCATTCCCGAGGAGAACAGCCACAGAATCCCAACCGCACTAGGGTATCATCTGGAGGACCTTCTCAGGGTGGCAACAGTGCCGGCAGTGCCGGCGGAAGCCGTGGTGCCGCCAGTCACTGTGACGATGGTGGTGGAGGCAGCAGCGGCGGGAGCTCCTCACACTGGGCTGGCAGGAGAGCGGACGGCAGGGGCAGTCACGGAGGCCGAGGTAGGTGACAACGACGGCTTCCCCGTCTTCTCTGCTCGACTTCGTAATCTCCTTCTCCCAGAGAAATTCAAACCTCTGGGGATCACCAAGTACGACGCGAAGCAAGACCCAGTCCAATGGCTCAGATGCTACGCCCTATCCATCGAAAATGCTTGTGGCAACAATGACACAAAGTGCCTTTACTTTCCCTTTTTCTTGAACCAAAAACCACTCACCTGGCTCGAGTCGCTCGACAAGAACTCAATTGACGAGTGGGACCAGCTCAAGGCTCAGTTCACCAGCAACTTTGGGGGTGCCATGGGACACTTGGGTACTCGCATGGACATGGCAATGGTGAAGCAGGAACAAGGCGAGACGCTACACAAGTAGATGCGATGTTTTTTCGACAAGCCTGCTACAGTAGTCGATGTTACCGACAAGGAGGTCATCGTCCTTTTCCAGGACGGTCTCTACCACTGCCGCACCTTCGAAGATTTCGGTCGCCGCCGCCGGAGTTCCATCACTAAGCTCAAAGACATGATCACCTCATGATCATCTTTGATCACTAAGCTCAAAGACATGATCGGACAAGGCAAACGCCAAGTACGATGCCATTCGTGGCAAGAGCAAGCACAACTCGGGTGGTAACAACAACAACACCAGGGATCAAGGGGGTCGCAACAACAACAACTACTCGGGTACTAACCGCAGCGCAAGCCAGACAACACGATCGCGGCTATCCAGCGCCCTGCGAAAGACAACTCGAAGAAGATCTCTGGCGGCTGCAAAGATTTGCTAAAAGAGAAGTGCTCGTGGCATCTAGAGGGTAATCATACCACTGAGTAGTGCTATCAACTCTGGCGAGCACTCAAGGATACTCTAGTCCCACGGCCTCCTCACGACAAGAAGGGCAAGAAAAAAGCCGACGAGGACAACGACGACTTCCAAGAACCGGACAAGACGATGAATGTCCTCTTCGGTGGACTACCTACCAGACGTTCTCAGAAGGCCACCAGACGGAAAGTCTTGAACATTGAACCAGTGGTCCTGACCCGCCTCAGGTGGTCAGAGGTACCCATCACCTTCTCCCGTTCGGATCAATGCACAAGCTTCTCTGAGCCAGGGCGTTTCCCACTCGTCCTGAAACCTATAGTTGTGGGCTCCAGACTGAAGAAGGTGCTCATTGATGGCGGAAGCGGGCTCAGCGTCCTTTTCACCAAGACCTTGAAGAAGATGAAGCTCGACATTACCCACATGCTCACCAAGAGCACATTGCCTTTCTACGGCATCGTCCCTGGGAACGCGGCTATTCCACTAGGTTAGTGGTATTGTCGGTTACCCTCGGGGAAACCAGGGAGAATTACCGCACCGAGTACATGAAGTTCGAGGTTCGGACATAGAGACTTCCAACCATGCCATCCTCGGTAGACCAGCTATCGCCAGTTCATGGCGGTACTCCACTACACATACTTGGTACTCAAAATGCTAAGTCTTGTTGGAGTACTCTCACTACAAGGGGACTTGAAGATATCCCTCGACTGCGACACAGAGGTTGTGGAACTCGCAACTACTAATTAAGTTCCCAACACAATGATGGAAATCTATGCTGCATCCAAGAAGCTTGCACAACTGAACTCGAGATCCCAGAGAAGTCTGACACAGCCAACAAGCCTCAACCATCTGAGGAAGTGCAGGTCAAGGCTATCGACCTTGGGATAGGGGACATTCGCAAGACTATCATGATCGGGGCGGGCCTTGACCCGAAATAGGAAGACGAGCTCGTCAGCTTCCTCTGGGCTAATCGAGACATTTTCGCCTGGAAACCAGCGGACATGCTAGGAGTGCCCAGGAGGCTGATCGAGCACTCACTCAATGTCGATCCTAAAGCTACCCCCAAACGACAACATCTCCACCATTTTGCCGACGACCAACGGGATGCCATCAAGAAGGAACTCGCCAAACTACTCGTGGCCGACTTCATCAGAGAAGTCTTCCATCCTGAGTGGCTTTTCAACCCCATCCTCGTCCGCAAGAAGAACACAAACGCGTGGAGGATGTGCGTCGACTACACTGATCTCAACAAGGACTGCCACAAGGACCCTTTCGGGTTGCCGCGGATTGACCAGGTCATCGACTCCACGGCGGGCTGCGACCTGCTCTGCTTCCTCGACTGCTACTCCGGGTACCACCAGATCGCCGTCAAGGAAGAAGACCAGGAGACGACTGTGTTCATCACCCCGTTTGGCACCTACTACTACACAATGATGTCAATCGGGTTGAAGAACGCTGGCGCCACCTATCAGCGAGCTATCCAGGCCTGTTTCAAGAAACAGCTCAACAAGAATGTCGAAGCCTCTGTGGATGACTTGGTTGTCAAGACCAGAAATTCTGAAACGCTTATCGCCGATCCTGAAGAGACTTTCGCATCTCTCTGGGAGTACCAGTGGAAGCTCAACCCGAACAAGTGTGTTTTCGGCGTACCCTCGGGCAAACTACTCGGCTTCATCATCAGCCACCGCAGCATCGAAGCCGATCCCGAGAAGATCTCCTCCATTACCAAAATGAAAGCTCCCACCTACATCAAAGACGTGCAGAAGCTCACCGGGTGTATGGCGTCCTTGAACAGATTCATCTCGAGGCTTGAAGAACGAGGACTACCCTTCTTCAAACTACTCAAACACCAAGAGAAGTTTGTGTGGACCACGAAGGTAGAACAAGCCTTGGCCCAGCTCAAGGATTTCTTGTCCAAGCCACCAATCATCACATCTCCCGCAAAAATGAGCAGCTACTACTCTATCTTACTACGACTACTCATGTGGTCAGTACTGCCATCATTGTCGAGCGGCAGGAAGACGACCACACCTACCCAGTCTAGCGACCAGTCTACTTCGTCAGCGAGGTCCTGTCAGAGTCAAAGGCACGCTACCAACCTGTACAAATGCTACTCTGTGTGGTGCACATCATCTCGCAGAAGATACGACACTACTTCTAGGAGTACTCGATCACCGTCGTCACCGTCTACCCGCTCGGCGACATCCTACGGAACCAAGATGATACTGGAAAGAATCTCCAAATGGGCAGTCGAACTCGGCGCCCTCAACATCGACTTCAAGCCACGAAAAGCAATCAAGTCTCAAGCACTAGTCGACTTCATGGCAGAGTGGCAGCAGAATTAGCTACCAACTCCAACCGAGCGGCCATAGCATTGGGTCATGTACTTCGACGGCTCCCTCAAGCTCCAGGGCGCGGGTGCAGTGGTACTCTTGATTTCTCCAAAGGGCGAACAACTCAAGTACGTCCTGCAGATCTTTTAGAAGGTCTCAAACAACGAAGCTGAGTATGAAGCTTTGCTACACGGTCTCCGCCTCGTAATATCATTGGGCATCAAGCGACTACTAGTCTACGGTGACTCCGCTGTGGTCATCAACCAAGTCAACAAGTCTTGGGATCGCAACAAGGAGAACATGGATGCCTACTGCCTAGAAGTCCGCAATCTCGAGAACAAATTCTACGGTCTCGAGTTCCATCACGTCATCCGCGACAACAATGTTGCAGCAGACGTCCTGTCGAAGCTTGGCTCTACTCGCGCACAAGTACCAGCGGGAGTCTTCGTCCACGAGCTTGATGTGCCATCCATCTCGGAGTCGGCGCCCACGAACACTGACCCAACACCCTCTCAGCATGGCCAGGAGGTCATGATGATAGACGTGGACTGGCGACAACCCTTTATCGACTACATCCGCGAGCAGAAGGACCCTTCAGACAAAAACTTGGCCGAGCAGCATGTTCGCCGCGCCAAGTGCTATGTACTAGTCGGAGACAAGCTCCACAGGAGGGGCACCACTTCTAGAGTACTCATGAAGTGCGTCCCCCACGAAATAGGCAAGGACATATTGGAGGAGATCCACAAAGGTGTTTGCGGCAACCACACGTCTTCCCGCACGCTGGTCAGCAAGGCTTTCTGACGATCTTTCTACTGGCCCACGGCTCTAGTGATGTCGAGGAACTCGTCAGAAGGTGCCAAGGGTGCCAGTACTCACCAAGAAACAGCACGTCCCAGCCTACAAGCTAGTCACCATACCACTAACCTAGCCTTTTGCCTGCTGGGGGCTCGACATGATTGGGCCTCTCTTGACTGCGCCATGATGGTTTAACAGAGTCCTGGTGGCTATCGACAAGTTTACCAAGTGGATCCAAGTCAAGTCGGTCACCTTCCGAAAGGCCGACAGGGTACTCAACTTCTTAGACAAGCTCGTGCATCGCTACTGACTACCTCACAGAATCATCACAGACCAGGTTCCAGCTTCAACAATCACCAGTTCTGGGAGTACTGCGAGAACAACGGGACTGACGTCCATTACGTATCAGTCTCCCATCCTCGGGCCAATGGACAGGTTGAGCGTGCTAATGGGATGGTACTCGACGCTCGCAAGAAGCGACTGCATAAGTCTGCTAACACAAAAGGAGGCAAGTGGATCAAGGAACTACCTAATGCACTCTGGGGGCTTCGTACACAACCCACCAAGCCGACAGGGCAGTCATCCTATTTTTTGGTCTACGGCTTCGAAGCTATTCTACTTGCCGACGTAATGTGGGAATCACCCACAGTAGAACAATATGACGAAGGCATTTCAGAAGACAGCAAACAAGTTCATGTTGATGGACTCGAAGAAGCTCGCTGTGCCGCTCTCGTCCAGTCAGCAAGGTACCTTGAGGGTATTCGATGCTATCACAATCGCACCGTCAAGGAATGCTCCTTCAACGTTGGTGATCTAGTCCACCACCGCATCCAGAACATGGAAGGACTACACAAGCTCAGCTCGCCATGGGAAGGTCCCTTCTCAATCGCCAAGGTGACCGGACCAGGCTCATACCGTCTTCAAACACTTGAAGGAAACAATGTCAACAACTCGTGGAACATCGACCAGCTCCGTCGATTCAACGCGTAGTCCCTCGACTACATCGGGGTCCAAGTCTGCATGACTACTCCTGGACTCCTCGCCGTAAGCGACCTTCAGGTCCAGGCACCGGTCTCCGGACTACTCCACTCCAAGATCCAGCGTCAACGGCTACTAAAAAATCTCGGGCTGCTTAGATTCAGCCTATACGGCAACTAACGGATCTCCAGCTGTAAGCGGCCACAGGTCCTACTGCTACTTAAGCCGTAGGCAGCCTCCGGATCCAGGCGACTACACTTGTAAACGGCCCTGGCCATCCAGGTGTACCCTTTTTATTAGTAATAAAGTCTGATTTACAATCAACTCATTTACTGTGTCTCCCTGCAAAGGATCCACTGCTGAGTACTACTACTCGTACGGATGGGCACCCCGCACATGCAAAATAGCGACAACGAGTACTCATTTTAAACATATATCATGGCAGACTTTCATTCAAACATAAACAAGTTCGTCATAACTTTGTGTATGCTACATTTGATGCCAAAAGCTAACCCTACAGCATAAATACTAAAGGTTAAGCTTTCGGGCAACTTGTTCCGCGATTGGCGCCATCTGCTCCAGCAGCTCCTTGTATTGGTCATCTGTGCAGTTTGCGGCAAGTCCTCCAGCAACTACATCCACCGGAGCCTTGGGGAAGTACGAATTCATGTACGCCAAGACCTGGTTTGGATATACTTTGCTATATGCTTCACATAGGTCGCAAGACGCCCGGGAGCTTCCTTCAGCCGATCCACTAATGGAGCTATCTTGGGCTCGCCTGGATGAGACACCAGCAGTCTCGCAATCAGAAGCGCGGCTTCTTCAAGCTCTTTCAGCTGGCCACGCAACTTCTCACAGTCCTCATTCATCTTCTGCATAGATTTATAACAATTGACCAGATCACGATCCTAGGCTTCGCGAAGCTCCATGTGCTTAACGCACTCATGAGACAACTGATATATTCGTACTCAAGTACCTCACGGGCATCCTTTTCCCGGTAGACAATGTTCTTCAGATCGGTCTCTGATGCCTTCGACTGGTCTACCCGAGCCTCAAGCTCTGCAAAAAGCTCAAGGACAAATGTCAGACCACTGTAAGGTACCCTCAATAAGTAATCAACAGGCTGACTGAGGACCAAGAGCGTCCCAGTGGTCGATGGATGACCGCTCCTCAGTGATGAGTGATTGACAACGGGTGTTGGACTGACTCTTGGCTTAGTGCACAGGTGTAGGCTGCGGCCTAGTTCGTGTTGTTGCAGGTGAAGAACGAGCGCGAAAGGTCTTCAGCCTTGAGGGGCCTCCGGGAGATGGAGAGACAAGTAGGCTCGGTTCGAGGGACCGGGTGGACGGTGGGGCCCGGGTGCGGGCCACATGGTGGCGACACAAGCAAGATGAAGTCATGGACAAGCGAGCCGGTGCACGGTGGCGGTCGAGTCAAGTGGTTTGGCGGGAGGCCAGACCGAGAACGTGGGGTTTGGTGGTTTGCCCACAAAACCATCGGCGGACGGTTTCTTGGTTTGGGCCTCAAAACCAAGTCCGAGGGCCCAACACGACGGAGACGGGATCCGGGCGTGTCGAGAAGCTTCGAGGCGGAGGACACGCGGTGGGATAGCATGGCTTGCGTCGGGAGGACGCAGGGTGCGGCAAAGGCGTGGCCGTCCGATGGCAAGACCCACAAACATTACCTAAATGTCCCTACGTGGGTTGTATGGCCAGTAGTTAAGTTAGGGGTAGTCGTGTCATTTACCACTCCGGCGGGACCTGATATATAAGCCATGAGTGTGTGTGGATGGCTCTCTCTCTCCGCGACTTAGGGTTTCATTTCCTCCCTCCCATTTCTCATTTTCGTAGCTATTTTTCTTCCATTTTCTCTAGGCTAGCATGAGAGCTTCGTGAGAGATTTGTTGAGAGGGATGGATGCTAGGGCGGCATGCTAGACCTTGTGAATCTTTCCTGGTTTGTATAGAAGATTCAGCGTTGTGTTTTTCGTGGTCTTTTGTGCTTGTTTTCGTGCCTTTGTTCTCGGTGTGATTCCGTGGCTTTGAGTGGGTTGCTCCTCGGATTTCTTTGAGGGATACATGGATAGATGTCTCGTGCATCTTTGTGATTGATCTTGTGCCCTCAAACGCCGGGAAACCACTTGGATTCGAAGTTTTTCGTTCGGTGCTCTAGTTTTTGGTGGTGCTCAAAGGATTCGCGATTCCCGGTGATTTAGGGAGTTAGGAGGCAAGATTTTTGGCCTATAGCATCCTTGTGTGACGCTTCTCAAGTGCCCAAACCCTTGTCTCCATAGCTTCAACCGTTTGGGAAATCCGATGATGATTTGGGGGAGTTGACTATCGTATGGACCTCCCTGGGCCCACTACCTCGGTGGGTACCAGGACCGACTACTCGGTGGGCCCCTGGGACTACCCGGCTTGCGCTACACGGCACCTGAAGGCGTGGAGCACAAGGGCTACACAGGAGTAGTACTCAGTTAGGGAGCTGTACATGTTCCGCACTGTATAGAGGACTCCTAGACGTACTCGACTAGTACTCTCTCCCTACTCCGACTTGTAACCCTGCCTCCCGGACTATATAAGGCGAGGCAGGGACCGATCTTAGGATCACCTCATCCAATCCCCTACAACTCACGGCGCACTATTGCACCATCTTGTAATCGTGCCCAATCAATCCAGAGCTACGCAGCATACAGGACGTAGGGTATTACGCACCTCGCGGCCCGAACCTGTCTAAATTGTGTGCCACGTGTCTCTTCCTTCGAGTTACCGATCTCGGCGAGTCACAATCATCTACTTCGGGTACTCCCCTTAGTAGGTTGCCGGTCTAAAACACCGACAAGCCGGCGCACCGAGTTGGGGCTCTCGCCCGAGATCACATGGCGAACTCGACGGCTTCGTCCGTGAGGACCATGTGTGGTTCGAGGACCGGTGGATGGTCGCTTCCTTGTGTGATGAGTGATTGACAACGTTGTGTGGACTGATTCTTGGCTAAGTATTGCAGGTGCAGGTTGCGGCTTGACTCGTGTTGATGCAGGTGAAGAACAAGCGCGAAAGGTCGTTGCGGTGAGGCCTCCGGGGTGTGGAGAAGACAAGTAGGCTTCGTTCGAGGGACTCGGTGGTCGGGCGGGGGTCAAGTGCGGGCCGCATGGTGGCATGAACAGCAAGATGAAGTCGTGGACGGTTTCTTGGTAGAGCCTCAAAACCAAGGTCGAGCCGGGACTACGTGGGAGCCGAGTCATGAGTGGAGATTGGCGGAGGCTACACCGAGTTCGCGGGGTTTGCAGTGGTTCACCAGAAAACCACTGGGTTACTCGGTTGAGCCACAAAACCGAGGCCGAAGACTCGACGAGGAGGTGCGGCCACCCAGGCCGGTTCAACCGCCCAGAGGGGCGGTCGGACCGCCCGGGGCCGGTCGGATGCACCGGGCCGGTCCTAACCGCCGCGGGGGGGGCGGTCCGACCGCCCCGGCCGCCGCGCCGAGAAGCTTCGAAGCGGAGGACACGCGTCGGGATCGCAAGGCGTGCGTCGAGGCTACGCATGGTGCGGTCGCCGAGCATCCGTCCGATGGTGAAGATATCAAGAATTCCAAATCCGCCCTTGAGGGGCATGTATCCCTAGTTATTAGAGAGGGGCATTTTAGACATTTGGTTGCCGCCTATATAACCCAAGAGGTGAGAGGTTGGCGACCAACTCTTGGAACCCTAGCTCATTTCGTTTTTCCATTTTCGTTCTCTATTTTCCCTAGTTTTTTAGAAGGCTAGTTTGAGAGCTTCATGTGAGATCTAGAGAGAGGGATGGATGTTTGGGTGGCAAACTAGACCTTGTACGAACCATTCATGGCATGTATAGAAGGTTCGGCGTGGTTCTTGATGGTGGTTTTCCCGTCTCTTTGATGTTGATTTTCGGAGCTCTCTTTGGCGGTGTTTTGAGAACGATTTCTTGGGGTTTTTGGTGGGTGTCACGTATGAGGTTCTTGTGCCTCTTTGGCTGGTGACTTTGCCCCCAAATCCCCTTTGAATCGGACTCGATTTGGTGGTTTTTCGAGTTGGGCGAGTTCTTGACCTAGAGAAGCGATTTCTTCGATTCCTCTTGATTGTGAGCGTTTCGGGTCGATTCCTTTAAGGTAGAGGTTGCCCGGGAGGTAACCCGGCTATCCCCGAAGTTTGGCCGCAATCCGTGGAGTGATTCGGGAGATTGAGCGCAAGGAAGTTGAGGTTTGACCCGCGGGTTCTCGTTCGGGAAGGGGCGGTCTAACCGCCTACGGGGGCGGTCTAACCGCCCGGGGTGTTTCCGGGTCAAAGTTTTGTTTCGCCGGATTTTCCTCTCGTGAGTTCGTTCGCCTTGATCGGAGGAGTGTCCGGGTGAAATTTGGAGCCGTTCTCGCGCGGTTTGCTAGGTGTTCTTGGTTGGAGTTCTTTGCCGGGTACGGGAGGTTAGACCGCCCCTGTAGCCGGTCTAACCGCCCCTAGGCCCTTGGGTGAAGTTTTGGTTTTCGCAAAGATTTTCTCGGTAGCTAGCATGGCCTTGACCAGAGATCTCTCGTTGGTGAAACCGTGGTGTGTTTTGGTGCTCGGAAGAGGCGTTTCGGAGGATTTCTCGGTTGCCGGGTGGAGGCGGTCTAACCGCCCCCTATACCCGGTCTAACCGCCCCCTCCGGTTAGCCGGTTTTCGAGTTGTTTCCGCTGTCGGTGCTTGTGTGTGTTGTGGTTGCTGGTAGAGTTTGTTCCTAGGACCGGTAGCACTCCGGTGGCTACGTGGTTTTGGCAAACAGGAGGTAGAAGTGCGGAGCGGGTGAGTTCGGGGGTTCGACCGAGCTAGTTCATCTTGTCGGAGTTTCAATCTCCCTCGAGAAGAATTTTTATCGGCTCCCATTCACTCCCCCCTCTCCGGTCGCCTTATCGGTCCTTCAAGTGGTATCGAGCCGGTTCGGGTCTTTGTTGACTCTAACCGTCTAAGATCCAAGGATGGCGTACCGAGGAACGGGGTTCGGGTCCTCCACACTTCGATGGAAAGAACTACCGTAGATGTGGAGCAAGCGGATGGGTGCGTTCCTCCGCGGAAAGGGTCGGACTCGTGGGATGTCACGGTGGACACGGGATATGTCCGGCCGATGGATTTCCTTGCTCCGGGGTCGAGGGGACGGATTCGACGCCAACAATAAGGCGGTCGACTACTTGTTTCGTGCTTTGTGTCGACTCGAGTTCGATCGGGTGCACACCGAGCACTTGGCTTGTAGGATTTGGGCGGTGTTGAAGGAGGCTCATGTTGGGAACGCCCGGTGTTCGGGCACGGTTGTATGCGACCTACGGAGAGAGTACGAGAACTTCACTCATCTCCCCGGTGAGTCCATCAATGCCTTGTTCCAGAGGTTCACGGTGGTGGTGAACAACATGAGGGCCAATGTGGACGTGCTCCCGTACGATGATCATGATAGAGCGGTCAAGCTCTTACACTCTTTGGATCGTACGATATGGGGCGGAAAGTTCGAGGCCATAGTCGAGTCGGAGAGGTATGACACTCTGACGGTGAACGAGCTGTTCTCGAAGCTCAAGTCGGCTGAGGTGGATAGGGGCATGATTGCCAAGCTCGAGGGACCGACTGATTCCCATAGTCTTGCCCTCGTTGGTGGTTCCAAAGGAAAGACTAACTCTAACCCATCCACCAGGATGTTCTCGTTTTCCTCTCGATGTCTATGCCAGATGAGGAGTTTGATGACCTTGGAGAGGACGAGCTGGCGCTGTTGACGAGGCGGTTCGAGAGGCTGCACGAGAACCGCGTGAACATGAGGAGGAACACGAGGACCTGCTTCCAGTGCGGCAAGCCGGGACACTTCGTCGCCGACTGCCCGGAGAAGACCGAGAGCAAGGACAGCTACAAGCACAAGCCGAGGAAGAACGACGACAAGTACCGTTCGAGGCGCGACCACAAGAGCAAGCACAAGAACAAGTACAAGGACGAGCGACGATCGAGGAAGAAGGAGGGCCGAGGCAAGGCCCGAGCGATGGTTGGAGCGAGCGACGTCGACTCCAGTTCCGCGTACTCCACCTCGAGCTCGAGCAGGCGGCCGACGACGAGGGAGATCGCCGCAAGAACAAGAGGTCGTCCAAGAACCCGAGCGGGCCGAGCCGTTTCGCGGGAGACGGCTTCGTACCATGGCGCCGAGCTCCGGCGGCAAGAAGAGTACACGGAGCGACTCGGACTGCGAGTCCGACGACGAGGTGGGAGACTTGAAGAACATTTGGTTGATTGACTCCGGTTGCTCGAGACATATGACCGGAGACAGGGGGTGGTTCTCAAGTCTCGTCCGGTGGTGACGAAGAGGTACATCACCTTTGGGGACAATGGGCGTGGGCGTGTGCTTTCGGAAGGTGGGATAAAAGTGAGTGACAAGATCACTGCGAGGCGTGTTGCTCTTGTTCAATCGCCGGGGTACAATTTGCTTTTCGTGTCTCGGTTGTTGGATGAGGGTTTTGAGGTGTTGTTTCGGCCGAGGTGGTTCTCGGATTGTGGACTCTCGAGGGGACCTTGTTTGTATGGTCGTTCCCGAGGGTCAGGTGTTTCGTGCTGATTTTTCTCAGTCTTCGGGTGTTGAGCGTTGTTTCTTGGCTGGTTCTTCGAGTGAGTTGTGGAAGTGGCATAGGAAGTTGGGTCACTTGAGCTTTGACCTTTTGTCTCGCTTAAGTAAACTCAATTTGGTCCGAGGATTGCCACGTTTGAGGCTTGAGAAAGAGTTGGTTTGTGCTCCGTGTAGGCATGCCAAGATGGTGGCCTCTTCTCACCCGCCTCTCACCGATGTGATGACTGAGCGTCCATGCGAGCTGCTCCATATGGACCTTGTTGGCCCAGCTCGTGTGCGATCTGCGGGTGGGAAGTGGTATGTCCTTGTTGTGGTGGACGATTTTTCTCGGTATGCGTGGGTGTTCTTTCTTGAGGAGAAGGGGGAGACGTTTGGTTTTGTTCGAGATCTAGTCTTGAGGTTGAGGAACGAGAGGCACGGAGATGCCATACGAGCTATCCGCAGTGATAATGGCTCGGAATTCAGGAACTCTCGTTTTGAAACCTTTTGTCATGACTTGGGTCTTGAGCACCAGTTTTCGAGTCCGTATACGCCCCCCGGAATGGTGTTGTGGAAAGGAAGAACGGGACCTTGTGCGAGATGGCTCGGACGATGCTTGATGAGCATAGGACTCCGAGGAGGTATTGGGCCGAGGCGGTGAATACCGCATGCTATGTGTCGAACGAGATATACCTCGAGTGCACAAGAAAAAGACATGCTATGAGTTGATGCATGGTCGCACACCCAAGGTGAGTCACTTCCATGTCTTTGGTTGCAAGTGTTTTATTCGAAGAAAGGCGAGGAAGTTGGATAAGTTTGAGGCTAGGTCCGTCGATGGTATTTTCTTTGGTTATGCATCTCATTCTAGAGCATATCGTGTGCTCAATCTTGAAACTAACCAAATCGTGGAGACTTGCGAGGTAACCTTCGACGAGACAGAGCCACGTAGTCAGCTTGTCTTTGAGTGTGCAGGTGATGATGAGCTTGGCGAGGAGATCTTTCAGGAGGAGGAGCATGAACATGGTGATGAAGATGGCGGTGCGGTGCCCCCACCGAACATGTACCCACTACTTCGACTACGATGATGGATGGACCCTCTCGCTACACCTACGACGACAAACCAAGAACGAGGAGAAGCCGATGTTGAGGGGGGAGGTAGCTTCGAGGCGAGAACCTCCCCGGCGAGTTCAAGTGGATCACCCGGCTTCGAGGATTATCGGCGACATGAATGAACGCACTACACGGTCGAGGGTTCGAAACAATTCCCATTTTGCTCATGCTGCATTTGTTGCTTCTTTTGAGCCCAAAGACATTGGACATGCACTATCTGATCACAATTGGGTTAACTCGATGCATGAGGAGTTGGAGAACTTTGAAAGGAATCAGGTGTGGGAGTTGGTTGACCCTCCCCCAGGGTGTAAGCCGATTGGTACAAAGTGGGTGTGGAAAAACAAAGAGGGAGAGAAGGGTGAGGTTGTGAGGAACAAGTCGAGACTTGTTGCTCAAGGGTTCGGTCGAAGGAGGGGATCGACTACGAGGAGACCTTTGCTCCCGTAGCCCGTTTGGAGGCGATTAGGATCCTTCTAGCCTTTTTCGTGGCTAAAGGGTTCAAGTTGCACCAAATGGATGTGAAGAGTGCTTTTTCGAATGGAGTGTTGGAGGAAGAAGTGTATGTGAGGCGAGCCTCCGGGGTTTGAGAGTGAGAAGTACCCCCACCGGGTGTACAAGTTGAGGAAGGCGCCGTATGGGTTGAAGCGGGCGCCTAGAGCTTGGTATGGCGGGTTGAGGGGGTTCTTATTTGAGAGAGGTTTTGAGATGGGGAAGGTCGATCGGACCTTGTTTTTGCGAGAGGGCAGGGCGGAGATATCCCGATTGTGCGGGTGTACGTGGATGATATTGTCTTTGGTGGCTCGTCTAACTCTCTTGTTGCGAGGTTTGCGGATGATATGAGCAGGGAGTTCGAGATGAGCATGATGGGTGAGTTGCGGTTCTTCCTCGGGCTACAAATCAAGCAATCAAAGGAAGGAACATTTGTGCACCGGGCTAAGTACACCAAGGACATTGTGAGAAAGTTCAAGATGGAGGACTCCAAGGCTATGACGACGCCAATGAGTACGACTACGGCTCTTGATGCGGACGAGGAAGGTGAACACGTGGACCAGAAGGAGTACCGAAGCATGATCGGGTCACTCCTCTACTTGACGGCGACGAGGCCGGACATACAGTTCTCAGTGTGTCTGTGCGCTCGTTTTCAAGCGTCTCCGAGGACTTCGCATCGGCAAGCAGTGAAGAGAATTTTCAGGTACTTGCGTCACACTCCCGACTTCGGCCTTTGGTACTCCGCGTCCTCTTCTTTGGCGCTTCATGGCTTTTCGGACGAGGATTTTGCCGGGTGTCGGTTGGATAGGAAGTCCACTTCGGGACTTGCCAGTTTTGGGTTCTTCGTTGGTGTCTTGGTCTTCTCGTAAGCGCCGAGTGTTGCTCAATCTACGACCGAAGCCGAGTATGTTGCCGTTGCTAGTTGTTGCTCTCGGCTCCTTTGGATCACCTACACCATGAGTGACTTTGGTGAGGAGTATACCCATGTCCCACTTCAATGTGATAGCACTAGTGCCATAAGTGTTGCAAAGAACCCAGTGCTCCATTCCAAAACCAAACACATAGAAGTGAGGTATCATTTCCTGAGAGACAACGTAGAGAAAGGGAAGATAGCTTTGATCCATGTACCCACACATGACCAGCTAGCCGATATTTTCACCAAACCCCTAGATCAAGCAACTTTCACTCGTTTGCGGGGGGGAACTTGGTGTGTGTTTGATTTCTTGAGTTGGGTGTGTGGGGGCTTTCTTTTGCCGGTGGTGTCGAGCCCGTCTTGCCTCCCCTCGAGGAGCCGGTTTGTAGCATATGTATAGCTTTTCTTTGTGCATTTCTTGCATTTGGCATGGCATATGTAACATGTTGTATAGGCATCCTTGTATCTTAGATTGCATGCATTTTGTATCATATGCATTTTTTAGGGAAAGCTTCTCCTATATACAATGTTTACCATGGGTTGTTATATATGTTCTTGTGAGCTTGTTTGATATGGTACGGTTAGTTTGGCTTAGCTCTTGATGATCTTGATGAATGATCCATGGTTGATGGCTAATTTTTGAAAAATGTCACATACATGCTCTCTCATGTGTAAATGCCTATATATATGATCTTGACATGTTTTAGTGGCTTTGCTATGCTTACTTTGTGGTTGGATAGCTAGTTTATTGATCATATGGGGCCAAAGGCTCATTTGCCATCATGAATGTTTAGCCCTCTTGCTTAATCTTGTGGAGGGGCATAAGTTCCTTTTTGTCGCAAAGACATTTCATGTACCATTTACAAATCTGAAAATGAAATGAAAAATGCTTGGAAAATATGTTCCCATGTCATATGTGCTGAAATTAATTTGCTTTGGGTGCTAAACCGTTGCATGATGCCTACCAATGAGAAGTCTCATACATAGAAGTAGGCACATGGCTCGGTGGCTTTGACATGACATGAGGTGCTTTTGGGTGTTTATGATGGTCTTATGATTAGAATGGTTGTCCTAGCATGAAGTTTGAGTGGCTTTGCCATTTTGATATGTTTTGCTCATGTTTAGGTATTCACTTGTGAGAGAGTAACTTTTCGCAAAATTACTCAAATCCTTGTTAGCCTTGTCCAATGGTTGTGAAACTTGGTGATCACGTAGTTAAAGTCATTACGAACTCCGTCGAGTATCTAACTTGCTCATTTGGACTTGTGTAGCTCCTTGTGATGAATTTTGTATATTCGAGAAGCTATATGTTGCAAGTTTTCGTATTTTGCCTTGATTCATGCATTGTCAACAAGGGGGAGAAGTTTGTGCATGTTTTGGGCACTGGGAGTGTTTGGAAGGTGTTCCAATTGTTTCGGGCGTTTTTGAGCAGTTTGGTGCGGGGGCCGGTTTCTTCGGGCGGTCTAACCGCCCCCCGGGCGGTCGTTCGGGCAGAGGCGGTCTAACCGCCCCGAGCGAGCGATCTAACCGCCCTGGGCGGTGTGAGCGGGTTTTTGCTCTTTGTTGCATTTCCGAGTTGCTTTGGTGCATGTGTTCGGGGGGGAGTGTCTTGTGGCTCGGGGGGGAGCTTGCATTTGTGCAGGGGGAGTTCTTTGTGGTGTTCGAGTTTTGCTGTGGTGGTTTGCGCTCTTTGCTTGAGCTGTGTTTTGTCTCGGATGTGTCGAGCCGTTGCCCTTGCCTAAGGGGTCCGAGACGTATCTTCTTCAAGTGATCTTGCTCTTTGCCTTTTTTTGGCTTTCGATCGCTTGTTGGAGTTTCTTTTTATTTTGCTTCTTTTCTTTTCCTTTTCTCTTGTGTTACTTCATGTGAGTGTGTTGTCAATGCACTCATCAAGGGGGAGATTGAGGACCATGTGTGGTTCGAGGACCGGTGGATGGTCGCTCCCTTGTGTGATGAGTGATTGACAACGTTGTGTGGACTCGATTCTTGGCTAAGTATTGCGGGTGCGAGGTTGCGGCTTGACTCGTGTTGATGCAGGTGAAGAACAAGCACGAAAGGTCGTTGCGGTGAGGCCTCCGGGTGTGGAGAAGACAAGTAGGCTTCGTTCGAGGGACCGGTGGTCGGCGGGGTCAAGTGCGGGCCGCATGGTGGCATGAACAAGAAGATGAAGTCGTGGACGGTTTCTTGGTAGAGCCTCAAAACCAAGGTCGAGCCGGGACTACGTGGGAGCCGAGTCATGAGTGGAGATTGGCGGAGGCTACACCGAGTTCGCGGGGTTTGCGGTGGTTCACCGGAAAACCACCGGGTTACTCGGTTGAGCCACAAAACCGAGGCCGAAGACTCGACGAGGAGGTGCGGCCACCCGGGCCGGTTCAACCGCCCGGGAGGGGGCGGTCGGACCGCCTAGGGCCGGTCGGATGCACCGGGCCGGTCTAACCGCCCGGGGGGCGGTCTGACCGCCCTGGCCGCCGGCGCCGAGAAGCTTCGAAGCGGAGGACACGCGTCGGGATCGCAAGGCGTGCGTCGAGGCTACGCAGGTGCGGTCGCCGAGCATCCGTCCGATGGTGAAGATATCAAGAATTCCAAATCCGCCCTTGAGGGGCATGTATCCCTAGTTATTAGAGAGGGGCATTTTAGACATTCGGTTGCCGCCTATATAACCCAAGAGGTGAGAGGTTGGCAGCCAACTCTTGGAACCCTAGCTCATTTCGTTTTTCCATTTTCGTTCTCTATTTTCCCTAGTTTTTTAGAAGGCTAGTTTGAGAGCTTCATGTGAGATCTAGAGAGAGGGATGGATGTTTGGGTGGCAAACTAGACCTTGTACGAACCATTCATGGCATGTATAGAAGGTTCGGCGTGGTTCTTGATGGTGGTTTTCCCGTCTCTTTGATGTTGATTTTCGGAGCTCTCTTTGGCGGTGTTTTGAGAACGATTTCTTGGGGTTTTTGGTGGGTGTCACGTATGAGGTTCTTGTGCCTCTTTGGCTGGTGACTTTGCCCCCAAATCCCCTTTGAATCGGACTCGATTTGGTGGTTTTTCGAGTTGGGCGAGTTCTTGACCTAGAGAAGCGATTTCTTCGATTCCTCTTGATTGTGAGCGTTTCGGGTCGATTCCTTTAAGGTAGAGGTTGCCCGGAGGTAACCCGGCTATCCCCGAAGTTTGGCTGCAATCCGTGGAGTGATTCGGGAGATTGAGCGCAAGGAAGTTGAGGTTTGACCCGCGGGTTCTGTTCCGGAAGGGGCGGTCTAACCGCCTACAGGGGGCGGTCTAACCGCCGGGGTGTTTCCGGGTCAAAGTTTTGTTTCGCCGGATTTTCCTCCGTGAGTTCGTTCGCCTTGATCGGAGGAGTGTCCGGGTGAAATTTGGAGCCGTTCTCGCGCAGTTTGCTAGGTGTTCTTGGTTGGAGTTCTTTGCTGGGTACGGGAGGTTAGACCGCCCCGGTAGCCGGTCTAACCGCCCCTAGGCCCTTGGGTGAAGTTTTGGTTTTCGCAAAGATTTTTACGGTAGCTAGCATGGCCTTGACCGGAGATCTCTGTTGGTGAAACCGTGGTGTGTTTTGGTGCTCGGAAGAGGCGTTTCGGAGGATTTCTCGGTTGCCGTGTGGAGGCGTCTAACCGCCCCCTATACCCGGTCTAACCGCCCCCTCGGTTAGCCGGTTTTCGAGTTGTTTCCGCCGTGTCGGTGCTGTGTGTGTGTTGTGGTTGCTTGGTAGAGTTTGTTCCTAGGACCGCAGTAGCACTCCGGTGGCTACGTGGTTTTGGCAAACGGGAGGTAGAAGTGCGGAGCGGGTGAGTTCGGGGGTTCGACCGAGCTAGTTCATCTTGTCGGAGTTTCAATCTCCCTCGAGAAGAATTTTTTATCGGCTCCCATTCACTCCCCCCTCTCCGGTCGCCTTATCGGTCCTTCGGTCGCTTCAAGCCAACCGTCGCCTTCAACCGCGGCGACAACTTTGTGTTCGGCGCTTGGGTCTGTACAGCTAATGGCGCGGGCTCCTTCCAGCGCCGCCTGACCATGCAGCCCAACCCAAAGACAGGCCTCGTGACGCTTCCCGAAGCTGTCACAGGCGAACTCGCCGGCAAGTTCGGTGAAATTTCGCTCTTCAACCACCACGCTGACTTCGAGCTCGAGTCCGTCTCCAACTCGAACTCGACATCGCCATGGGCCATCGCATGCGAGCCGGCTGCTCAGCCATCGCAGGCGGTCCCCTCACCACTCGAGTCCTCCGCGCGCGGCCCCCGCATCCTCAGCTGGGCCGGCACGGGGGGCTCCCACTCCGCGCTGGGCCGGCGAGGAGCCCGTACCCGAGTACAACGCGGACTCCGACGCCGCCCCCGATCGCGCTCCGGACTCCAACCCTCTCTCCGAGTTCTACTCGAACCCGAACTACGAGTTTGACTTCGGGTCGGACCCTGAGGAGCCCGAGTCCGAAAACGACTCCATTGAGCTTCCCTTGTCAGGGCCAGCTTCGGGGCTGGTTATAAAATCCACGCCGGTCGGGAGATACGTCTACTGGCCAGAGCGCAAGCCTGCTGACCTGGCGAAGGGAGACTCACGCTACGTCGCCTACATCGACTCACTACCGTTCCAGGAGGGAACACCACTAGCCCGGGCTGACTCAAACACACCAACTGAGGTGGCACCCTCTGAGTCCAGCCTTGGCACCCCCGATCGCCAAGTCTTCATGGCTGCCGGCGACACCCCAGGGCCTTCAAGCACGGCTCGGACCCCGGTGCACTGGAGGACATCTCCGCCGACGAGCTCTCTGCTGATGCTCCACCCAACGAGATTCCGGCAGACAGAGACGCTCGACGTGAACGCAACCGGAAGCGCAACGAACGTCGTCGACGCATCCGCGACAACCTCCCCATCCGCAACCTTGCGGAAGCTCTCGAGGCGGTCGAGAGCAGAGTACACACCACCCCTGAGCAATGCCTCATGTCGATCACAGCGATCGCACGCCAGGCTCAGGGCATACGCGCTGGTGAGGTCATCGCCAAGCTCGCTGAAGAAGCTTACTTCATGCGGGTCGACAACAGAGTCAACCAACCTCCTCCAGCTAAGCCCCGCGACAACGAAGCTACTAGTCGCAGCGCCAACAACGGTCCCAACCGTACTCGAGCTGACCTCCCAGCCGAGCCAAACCGTCGCCGCTCCAACGCCGGCGGACCTTCACTGCAAGACCGCGGCAACCGAGAAGTTGTCCCCCACCGCGCTCCGGCAGGTGGCGGCGGCAACGACCCCGACGGCGGCAGCAGCGATGGCGGTAGCTCCAACCATGGGGCCAACGGGGAGGGCGGGAGGCGGCGGCGCCCGCGGCGGCCGAGGCCACGCGAACAGCCATGCCTCCGGCGCCTCACACGCGGGTACGACGCCCGCCAGAAGATTGAGGAGCTGCGGCGGAAGAAGTCGACCACTGCCGCTGAAGGCGACGGCTTCCCCGCCTTCTCACCTCGACTTCGCAACTTGCTCCTCCCCGACAAGTTCAAACCTTTGGGGATCACCAAGTACGACGCGAAGCAGGATCCCATCCAGTGGCTCGATGCTACGCCCTCTCCATCGAGAACGCTGGCGGCAACAGCGACACCAAGTGCCTCTACTTCCCCTTCTGCCTGGACCAAGCACCACTCACATGGCTCGAGTCGCTGGACAAGCACTCGATCGACAAGTGGGACCAGCTGAAGGAGCAGTTCACAAGCAACTTCGTGGGCGCCATGGGCCGATCGGGTACTCGCATGGACCTGGCCATGATCAAGCAGGAACAAGGCGAGACCCTCCACAAGTACATGCACTGCTTTTTCGACAAGCGCTCTACCGTCGTCGACGTCACCGACAAGGAGGTCATCGACCTCTTCCAAGACGGCCTCTATCACCGCCGCACCTTCGAAAACTTCGGTCGCCGCCGCCCCAGGTCTATCCCCCACCTCAAGGACATGATCACGTCCTGGGCGGATGAAGAAGACAAGGCCAATGCCAAGTACGACGCCATTCGTGGCAAGACCAAGCGGAGAACCGGGGTGGCGGCAAGCAGCAGCAATGCAAACCGGGGCGGCCGCAACAACAACAACTACTACTACTACTACTCGGGTCCCAACCGCAAGCGCAAGCCGACAACACCGTCGCGGCTATCCGGCGCCTGCGAAAGGGAACTCGAAGAAGAACTCGGCGGTTTCAAAGACCCGCCGAAGGAGAAGTGCCCGTGGCATCCAAACGGCAACCACACCACCGAACGGTGCTACCCGGCTCGGGCACGCACTCAAGGAGACGCCGGAGCCACCGCACCCTCATGATCAAAAGAACAAGAAGAAGGACGGCGACAACAAGGACTTCCAAGAACCCGAGAAGACCGTCAACGTCCTCTTCGGCGGACCGCCCGACGGGCGGGAGCGAAGGCTACCCGTCGTGAAGTAATGTCCATTGAGCCGGCAGCCCCGACCCCTCTCAGGTGGTCGGAGGTACCCATCACCTTCTCCCCGCGCGGACCAATGGACCGGCTTCTGCGAACCAGACGGTTCCCCCTCGTCCTGAAGCCAACAGTGGCGGGCTCCAAACTCAACAAGGTCCTCATCGATGGTGGGAGCGGGCTCAATGTCCTGTTCACCAAGACTTTGAAGAAAATGAAGCTCGACATCACTCCCATAATCACCAAGAGCAGCATTCCCTTCTACGGCATCGTCCCTGGCAACGCGGCTATTCCACTGGGCTCAGTGGTCCTGCCAGCTACCTTCGGGGCATCTCGGGACAACTACCGTACCGAGTACATCAAGTTCGAGGTCGCGGACTTCGAGACCTCCTACCACGCCATCCTCGGCAGGCCGGCCATCACCAAGTTCATGGCGGTGCCCCACTACACCTACTTGGTACTTAAGTTGCCAAGTCCACCCGGTGTACTCTCCCTCCAAGGGGACCTCAAGATCTCCCACGACTGCGATACAGATACCGTGGAGATCGCCTCCAAAAATCAAGTACCCAACGCGATGATGGAGGTCTACGCTGCGTCGAAGAAGCTTGCTACAAGTGAACTCGACATCCCAGAGAAGTCTGACAATACCAACAAGCCTCAGCCACCTGAGGAGGTACCCGTCAAGACGGTCGACCTCGGAACAGGCGACCCCACCAAGACCACCACCATCGGGTCCGGCCTCGACCCAAAATAGGAAGACGCGCTCATCAGCTTTCTTCAGGCTAACCGCGACATCTTCGCGTGGAAGCCTGCGGACATGCCAGGAGTGCCCAGGGAGCTGATTGAGCACGCCCTCAACGTCGATCCTAAGGCCACCCCCAAGCGACAACACCTCTGACGCTTTGCCAACGACAGGCGGGATGCCATCAAGAAGGAACTCGCCAAGCTACTCGCAGCCGGCTTCATCAGAGAAGTCTTCCATCCTGAGTGGCTCACCAACCCCGTCCTCATCCGCAAGAAGAACTCGAACGAGTGGAGGATGTGCGTCGACTACACTGACCTCAACAAGCACTTCCCCAAGGACCCCTTCGGGTTGCCGCGAATTGATCAAGTCATCGACTCCACGGCGGGGCTGCGACTCGCTCTCGCTTCCTCGGCGCTACTGCGGGTACCACCGGATCGCGATCAAGGAAGAAGACCGAGAGAAGACCGCGTTCATCACCCCGTTTGGCGCGCATCGCTACACGACCATGTCATTCGGGTTGAAGAACGCCGGCGCTACCTACCAACGGGCCATCCGGGCTCGCTTCAAGCGGCAACTCAACAAGAACGTCGAGGCCTACGTGGATGACGTGGTTGTCAAAACCAGGGACTCCAGTACCCTCATCGACGACCTCGAAGAGACCTTCGCATCACTATGCGAGCACCGCCGGAAGCTCAACCCGAACAAGTGCGCCTTCGGCATCCCTTCGAGCAAACTACTCGGCTTCATCATCGCCCGGCGCAGCATCGAAGCCAACCCCGAGAAGATCTCCGCTATCACCAAGCATGAAAGCTCCCACGAGCATCAAAGACGTCCGTAAGCCGACGGGGGTGCATGGAGGCGCCGAGCCGTATTCATCTCGAGGCTAGGAGAACGGGGCCTCCCCTTCTTCAAACTACTCAAGCATCAAGAGAAGTTCGTGTGGACTCCAGAGGCGGATCAAGCCCTTGCCCAGCTCAAGGACTTCCTATCAAAGCCACCGATCCTCACGGCTCCTCACAAGGGCGAGCAGCTACTGCTCTACATCGCTGCGACTACTCACGTGGTCAGCACTGCCATCGTTGTCGAGCGGCAGGAATACGGCCACGCCTACCCAGTCCAGCGTCCAGTCCACTTCGTCAGCGAGGTTCTATCAGAGTCCAAGGCCCGCTATCAGCCTGTGCAGAAGCTCCTGTACGCTCTACTCATCACCTCGAGGAAGCTACGACACTACTTCCAGCAGTACTCGGTCTCCGTCGTCACCGACTACCCGCTTGGCGACATCCTGCGGAACCAAGATGCTACTAGAAGAATCTCCAAGTGGGCTGTCAAGCTCGGCGCCCTCACCATCGACTTCTCGCCACGCACGCCCATCAAGTCGCGGGCACTAGTCGACTTCATGGCAGAGTGGCGGGAGAACCCGCCTACCTACTCCCACCGTGCGACCAGAGCATTGGGTGATGTACTTTGACGGCTCACTCAACCTCGAGGGCGCAGGTGCAGGGGTACTCCTGATCTCTCCAACGGGCGAACAACTCAAGTACGTCCTGCAGATCTTCTAGAACGTCTCAAATAACGAAGCCGAGTACGAAGCCCTCCTACACGGGATCCGCCTCGCGGCTTCACTGGGCATCAAGCGGCTACTAGTCTACGGCGACTCCGCAGTGGTCATCAACCAAGTCAACAAGTCCTGGGACCGCAACAAGGAGAACATGAACGCCAACTGCCTAGAAGTCCGCAAGCTCGAGAACAAGTTCTACGGTCTCGAGTTCCATCACATCGTCCGCGACAACAACGTTGCAGCGGACGTCCTCTCCAAGCTCGGATCCACCCGCGCTCATGTGCCAGCAGGTGTCTTCGTACACGAGCTCCACGCGCCATCCATCCCGGAGCCGGCACCACCGACCACTGTCCCAGCCCATCCACCAGCTGGGCAGGAGGTCATGATGATCGACGTGGACTGGAGGCAACCCTTCATCGACTACCTCAGCGAGCAGAAGGTCCCCTCCGACAAGAACGTGGCCGAGCAACTCGTCCGCCGCGCCAAGTCTTACGTCCTCGTCGGAGACAAGCTTTACAAGCAGGGCGCCTCTTCTGGAGTACTCATGAAGTGCGTCCCTCGCGAAGAAGGCAAGGACATCTTGGAGGAGATCCACAAAGGTGTCTGCGGCAACCATGCGTCTTCACGCACGCTGGTCAGCAAGGCCTTCCGGCGAGCTTTCTACTGGCCCACAGCCTTGGGCGACGCCGAAGAACTCGTCAAAAGGTGCCAAGGATGTCACTACTTCGCCAAGCGACAACACGTCCCGGCCTACAAGCTAGTCACCACACCACCAACCCGGCCCTTTGCCTGCCGGGGGCTCGACATGATTGGGCCCGCGCCAAGCCGCGCCGGGGAGGATTCAACGAGTGCGGTGGCTATCGACAAGTTCACCAAGTGGATCGAAGTCAAGCCGGTCACATGCCCCAAGGCAGACAGAGTACTCGGCTTCCTGGATGAACTCGTACACCGCTATGGGCTACCCCACCGCATCATCACAGACCTGGGATCCAACTTCAACAACCACCAGTTCTGGGAGTACTGCAAGAACAGCGGGATCGACGTCAGATACCTCACAGTCGCCCATCCACGGGCCAATGGACAAGTCGAGCGCGCCAATGGGATGGTGCTCGACGCTCTCAAGAAGCGGCTACACGACACCGCGAACTCCAAAGGAGGCAAGTGGATCAAGGAACTACCCAACGCACTCTGGGGGCTACGGACTCAACCATCCAAGCCAACGGGGCAATCCCCCTACTTCCTGGTCTACGGCTCCGAAGCCATGCTCCCTGCCGACGTCATATGGAACTCGCCAGCAGTGGAGCACTACGACGAAGGCGTCTCGGAAGACGACAGACGAGTTGATATCAACGGCCTCGAAGAAGCTCGGCCGTGCTGCCCTCGTCCAATCAGCAAGGTACCTGGAGGGTATCCGACGCTACCATGATCGCAACGTCAAGGAATGCTCCTTCAACGTTGGAGATCTCGTCCTCCGCTGCATCCAGAACACGGAAGGACTTCACAAGCTCAGCTCCCCCTGGGAAGGTCCCTTCACCGTCGCAAAGGTGACCAGGCCGGGCTCCTACCGCCTCCAAACACTTGAAGGCGAAGACATCAACAACTCGTGGAACGTCAACCAACTCTGTCGATTCTACGCCTAGTCTACACGACTACTCTGGGGTTCATGTCTACACGACTACATCAACACCCCTTGCCGCAAGCGACCCCCCGGGTCCTGGCTCCAGTCTCCGGACTACTCCTCTCCAAGGTCCAGCCCGTGCGGCTACCTACGGACCCTGGGCTGCGACGAGCGTCAAGGACTCTAGCAGCGATCTACTAAGAGACAACACTCCAAGATCCAGCCTGTACGGCTACCTACGGATCTACGATCCAGCCTACACGGCTACCTACGGATCAACTGCTGCAAGCGGCCACCCGCTCCGGCTCTACTCGGTTGTAAGCGGCCTCCGGTCCAAGCGACTACTTTGTAACTACGGCCCCGGCCATCCGGGGTGTACTTCTTCGGTAATAAAGTTTGATTGATCATCAACTTCTTTCTTGTCTACTCCCGCAACGGGACCACCAAAGTCGAGTACTACTACTCGCATCTACTCCACGATGGGCGCTCGCACTGCGAGATCGCGACTACGAGTACTCATTGCGGGAAAATTTTCTTTCATTGATACTTGATACAATTCATTACAATTGTTTTCTTATACAACTATGGCTACTAGCTACCTATTACGGGGCTACCGGAGGTTCGGCTTCTCGGCTACCGCTCCGCGCGATGGGGAGCCATCTGCTCCGGCGGCTTTGCATCTTGCTCATCGGAAGCGGTTGGCGGCTACCCCCGCGGCGACTACCTCCACCGGGGCCTTCGGGAAGTACGACTTCATGAAGGCCAAGACTTGTCTTGGGATCGACCGGCCATGTGCTTCACGTAGGCGGCCGGCCGGCTTGGAGCTTCCCGAAGGCGATCCACCGGAGGAGCTATCTTGGGGCCGCCGGGTGCGGCACCGAGTCTTGCGATCGGCAATGCGGCTTCTTCCAACTCCTTCATCTGGGCCCGCAATGCCTCGCGGTCTTCGTTCAACTTCGCAAGGATTTGTAGCGATTGACGAGATCTCTGTCAGAAGCAATCCGAAGCTCCATATGCTTCTCGCACTCGAAGGCGAGTTCTTTGTAGACGAGCTCGAGTACCTGGCGGGCTTCTTGCTCCCGGTAGAAGAGGTTCTTCATGCTCGTCTCCGAGTCCTTCAGCTGCTCCACCTGGCCCTCAAGCTCTGCAACACAGCAATGCAACAGCGGGTCAGATGCTTCTCGACCTCCAACAAGTACCCGACAAGTTCAGGGGTATACCTTTGTTCTTGTTGCGGAGGCCTTTGTTCTTCCGCACCAAGTCGTTGCCCTTCGCCTGCAACTCCAAGACATCATTGTGGTACTTGGCGAAGGCGGCGTCAAGCTTCGACTGCATGGCAGCTGCGTGCTTCCGCGACTTCACAAGTTGCTCTTCTAGGGCTTCGGCTCGGAGCACCGCGTCGCCATAGCCCAGCAGCATGTTCGACTTGTCGCGGGACCGCTCCGCAACATCCTGCACAAGACAACTCAAGTCACGAAGAGTACTCAACGGCAAAGGATTGGCTACTCAAAAGGCTACGGCTACTTACCTTCATCCACTGCTCGTCTTGACGGATCGCCTCCAGATGCTTGGCTACCGTCGCCGGCTCGATGAGATCGTCCGCAAGCAGCTCTATCCCGCCGCGACTACTCGCGGTGGCCTCTGTCATCGGTGCAGAGCGGATGGGCTCTGCGTCTTGGATCTCGGGGGAGCGAACAGCCACCTCCAGAGCAATCTCTGGCGACGTGGTGACCGCCTCTCCCCCGGCGGTCTTCTCGACGGCCTCCTCCATGGGCTCGGGGGCTCCTTCCGCAGCCTCCGGGGCCTCTGGTGTCAACCTCTGCATTGGCACCCCTGTAGGGATGTCACCACCTTCAGTGCCTGTCAAAGAGACGACGAGTGCATCAGCGCCTACGACTACTCCTCAAAGAGCTTCACAGCTTCAAGAAGGGCACTCACCTTCGACTACACTGGCCTCCGGCAGTGGCGCCTCGGCAACCGGTGGCTCGATCACGGCCTGGGTAGCGGGAGCGGCCTCCTCGGCGGGCGGCGCGACTTCTTCCGCCACCGCTGAAGAGGGCTCATCCCCATCCCAGGTCAGATCCGTGGATTTCCTGCAGAACCAAACACAAATGGTCGTCAGGCAACATCAGCTACTACAACAAGTACTACTCGCAACGACATGGTACTTACAAGTTCGACCGGACGATGGTCACGGCCGAAGCACCGAGGATGCTGGCGATATCGACCAGTCCACCCTCGGCGGGAGCCTCCTCCTGCGCCCCTACGTCTACCGCCTCCTCCACAGCAGCGGCGGCCGGCGCAGCGGTCTCCTGCGCTCCTGAGGCCACCACCTCTTCAACGGCGGCGGCCACGGGTCCCGTGCTCCCTTGTGGAGCAGGGGGCTGGCGCTCCAGCTGCGCCAAGATGTCCTCAACAGTGGGGGCTGGACTACGGCTTCCAGCTGGCTCCCCCACCGTGTCCCACACGCCCTCGTCGCCCTCTTCGACGGGCTCCGCTGGCGGCACCTCCTGCATACAAGGAAGACTACTCGTCAGCAAACGTACTCGAACAACGGGTACTCGACTACTCTACTCAAGACAAGTTACCTATTGAGGTGTGGTCTCTGAGACCTTCAGCTTCTTCGTCACCTGCTTCCTAGCGGGGTTGCACGGCTTCCGTGGCGGCGCAGCCAGGCTAGCCTCCAGGCTAGTCGGGGGGTCTTGTACTAGAGGAAAATGAGGCAAGCCCGGGCGGCTAAACCTCGACAGCAGCTGGAAGCGGTCTTGCAACGTCTCGTCGTCGTCTTCGTCGTCGTCATCGGAGGTATCCTCCACGACGACGGTGTCGTGGCCTTCACCGACTTCACGCCGCTCCTTCGCCTTCCCCTCCTTTGGGATCTCGATTCCGCTTGGAGGTGGCTGCGGCTCGGAGATGAACCTCTTCACATCATCCTGCGCAAGACACAAGACGTCAGCAAGTCTACTTCAAGTAATCACTACTCGACTAGGGGAGTACGACTACGCGTCGCGGGCGTGCGGCAGAGTACTCCTCGACAGGGCACGCCATGTACGGCGGCATGTCCTTGAAGATCCGCGACAACCTCTCGATGATGTCGTTGTCGTCGAGCTCGCCTCCCGGCATCCGCGACGCGTCGTCGTCGCCAGTGTACTCGAAGGCCAGGGTCTCCCGAGCCATCAACGGCTGGATCCTTCGCTTCATGAAACTGAAGGCCACGTGCTCGGCCCTCAGTCCCGCCTCCCTGAGCACCTTGACGCGTGCTAGTAGCTCGGGGAGTTGAATCCTTTCTTGCATGGTGGGCTCCGTGTTCCACCATTCACGGTGCCTGGGCTGCCATCCGCTAGGCTTCGGCAGGCCGGGGTGGTGGTTTGTGATGTAGAACCACCTGGTCTTCCAGTCCGTGTTGGAGTCAACAAGCTTGTACGCCAGGTACTGCTCCGAGGCGTCCTCCCTCAGCTGGATGCCAGCTCCTCCGACTACCCTGGGATTGGTGGCACTTGGGCGCGGCTTGACGCGGAAGAACTTCGGAAAAGCGCCCAATGCGGCTTGATCCCGAGGAAGGCTTCACGAAGTGCACGAAGACCGACGTGTGGAAGATGTCGTTGGGGTTCGAGTTCGGGTACTCGATCCCGTAGTATGGATCTCGTCCTCGGCCTTCTCCATCGGATATGGATCTCCAACGGCGGATCTCCACATGTCGACTTCCTTCTCCCTGATGAACCCACTGTTCAGGAGGGTCAGCAGATCCTCCGTCTTCACTTTCGACGTTTTCCACTCGCGGCTTGGATCAGCCCGCGGTGGAGATGTGGGCGGCACCGCTCCGGTGGCAGCCGCGGCGGCCCCTTCGCGGCCCCTCTTCTTCCCGGCGGCCTTGGACGTCTTGGACGGCAACGGCTTCATCCTCCAAGTGCAGGGCGTCTTCACTCGCATCCGCTCGGGGGCTACCCTCAAAGATTTGGGTGGCGGCGCACTTGGATCTACTACGGCGGCAGCAAGCGCTGGGAGTGGATTCGCTTCAGATGCAAAGGGAATGGCTGCAGCTCGAATGGGTGAAAAACCCTAAGGGATTTGGCTTCTATTTATAAGCCAAAGCGGCTCCGCAACGGGCGGCTCGACAGTCCACGCGCTGCTGACTCAGCGGCTGTGCGTGACCCTTTGTATTCTACTAGTCGACGCGCCTCACCTCGGGGGCTCGGCTACTTCTACTCGACTACCTGGGAAGCGGCTAGTCTCAAGAGCATCTCAGGACACATTCTCCAAGAAGACCCTTCAATTCGAGAGGAAGTACTCGACTCAAGGCTCAGGGGCTCCGTGCCACGTGTCCTTCGGTTTTTTCTCTCCGGATTTTTCGGGATTTTCTTGCCAAGACTTCAGATGGACCCTCAGCCAGAGCCCGCGGCTCAAGGCTCGGGGGCTACTCCATGTGGAGCGCGGTTTTACAAATCGCACCTCCATGTCAACTCCGGCTTCAAGACAAGACAGGCGGTTTTTGAAGATCTTCGAAGGCAGTTTTCGAGGACGCTTGGGACTACTCGAGAAGACTTCAAGATTGCTCAATTATCAGCTGGAGTACATTCCAGCCTCGGGATGCTTCGACTACTCTTGAGGACTTTGGCTTGTAGCACTCGGGGACGCTTGAGGACTACATGTTAAGGCCGTCAAGACTACTTGAAGCTATCCTTCTCGACTACAAAGTACTCGGGGGCTTGTCGTATGGACCTCCCTGGGCCCACTACCTCGGTGGGTACCGGGGACCGACTACTCGGTGGGCCCCCGGGACTAGCCGGCTTGCGCTACACGGCACTTGAAGGCGTGCAGCACAAGGACTGCACAGGAGTAGTACTCGGTTAGGGAGCTGTACATGTTCCGCACTTTATAGAGGACTCCTAGACATACTCGACTAGTACTCTCTCCCTACTCTGACTTGTAACCCTGCCTCCCGGACTATAAAAGGCGAGGCAGGGACCGATCTCAGGATCACCTCATCCAATCCCCTACAACTCACGGCGCACTATTGCACCATCTTGTAATTGTGCTCTATCAATCCAGAGCTACGCAGCATACAGGATGTAGGGTATTACGCACCTCGCGGCCCGAACCTGTCTAAATTGTGTGCCACGTGTCTCTTCCTTCGAGTTACCGATCTCGGCGAGTCACAATCATCTACTTCGGGTAGTCCCCTTAGTAGGTTGCCGGTCTAAAACACCGACATTGACCTTCGGGGTCGGGCGTTTTCTGCTCTGTCCGCACCTGGCGGACAGTCCGCGAGGTGCTGGCGGACGGTCCGCGCGGCTAGGGTTCGTCGCGTGTTCGTCGTGTTCTTGCGCGTCTTTGCTTTCGATCCGTTTTGGTTTTTGGTGTTTGTTGCAGCTGGTTTGCGGACAGTCCGAGCTTGAGTAGCGGACGGTCCGCGACCCACGCGGACGGTCCGCCCGGCCTTGGCGGACGGTCCGTTTTTCTCGGGTCGGTTCTGGTGGTTCTGTTTGCTTTAACGGACGGTCCGTGGCTCAGGCCAGACAGTCCGCGGCAAGGGTGCGGACAGTCCGCGGTACCCTGCTGGACGGTCTGCGCGGCCATCGCGGACAATCCGCCCTGCCCGGCCGGACGGTCCGCTAGAGCCTGGCTGCTTTGCTCTTTGGTTCGATTCCTCCCTCCATCATTTGTGCTTCCGCGTGTGTTTCAAGGACTCGTTGTTTTGGCGATTGGTGTGTGATTCGTTCCAACGCTTGTGTGTGACCGGGTTTTGACTAGGGTATAGGCCGGGTTCTTTGAGAAGAGTCTTTATCCGGCTCCTATTCACTCCCCACCTCTCTAGTCGCCATCCGATCCTTCAATTGGTATCAGAGCCTGGTGCCGGATTCTTTGCGACTTTGACAAGTCTCGAATCCTAAGATGGCGTACGTTGAGCGGGGCGGTCCGCCGCACTTCGATGGCAAGGGTTACCACAAGTGGGCGGCTCGTATGATGATCTTTCTTCGTGGGAAGCTGTTGGATTTCATTGTGCTTGACAAGACCTATGCTATTCCGGTCAACATCCATACTCTTATGGTGACCGATGCCGGTGCTAAGGCCAAGTATGAGGCTAATGCAAAAGCCGTTGATCACTTGGTCCGGAGCTTGTGTGATCCGGAGTTTGAGCGTGTTCGCCATTTGAATCTTGCTTGGCAAATTTGGGAGAAGTTGTTGGTTGCTCACGGTGGTGATAACCATGTGAAGGCTCGCCTCTTTGTCTCTTACCGGATGCAATATGAGAACTTCGCTCCACTTCCCGGTGAGGACATTGATGCGATGTTTCAGAGGTTCACCGCCATCGTGAACAATATGAAAGCTAATGTTGAGGATTTTCCTTACACCGAGCATGATCGGGCTTTGAAGCTCTTGCATGTCTTGGACCCAAATGTTTGGGGTGCTAAGGTTGAGGCCATCAAGGAGTCCGGGCATTATTTGACTATTGAGTTGGATGACCTCTTTTCTAAGCTCAAGTCGGCCGAGGTTGACAGGAAGTTGCAATCCAAGCATGAGGGCTCGACCGGCCATAGTCTTTCCCTTGTGGGCGGATCAAAGGGCAAATCTAACCCTTCCCCGTCGACGTTTTCCTTGTCTTCTCTTATGTCCATTCCAGATGAGGAGTTTGATGCGATGGGCGAGGAGGAGCTGGCCTTGCTCTCAAGGAGGTTTGATCGACTACACGAGAGTCGGAGGAACGCAAGGCGGAGCTCAGGGACGTGCTACGAGTGTGGCAAGCGTGGCCACTTCATCGCCGAGTGCCCGGAAGCGGAGGAGAACAAGTACAAGGTGAACGAGTACAAGGCGCACCTGAGGCGTGAAGACAAGTACTCCTCCAAGAGCAAGCACTTCAACAAGTCCAAGAGCAAGGACAAGGACAAGCGGTGACCGAGCAAGGGCGGCTACAAGAAGAACAAGGCAAGAGTGATGGTGGCCGGTGCGAGCGACGTCGACTCAAGCTCAAGTGACGAGCAGTCAAGCTCAAGCAGCGAAGATGAAGATGCCGAGAGGCGCAAGGGCAAGAAGAGTGCAAGCCGGAACCTCAGCGGGTTGAGCTGTGTGGCGCTTGAGGGCTTTTGTGGCATGGCCCATAGCTCAAGCAGAAAGAAGAGCGAGAAGGAAGACAACGACTCCGACTCGGAGGATGAGGTAAATTGTGACCCCGACCCTTTGCTTGCTGAGATCGCTAGGTTGAATGGCTTGATTGACAACCGTGATAGTGTGCTAAGAGATGCCAAGAAGATGAGGAAAGATCTTAGGGCACAACTTGAGAATGCTATTGAGAAAGTAGGAGAGCTAGAGTCGAAATTGCTTGAATTGAAACTGGAGAATGACTCTTTGAAACTTGCTCCTACTATTCCTGATGATGTTGAATGTCTTGAGTGTGATGCATGGTTGAATGAGATCAAGTTGCTTAATGAGAAGAATGCTTCCACTTTGGCTAAGCTAGATGCTCTTAGCACTGAATATGATGAGCTTAAGGCTAGACCCACTTTGCTTGGTGCTTGTAAATCATGTCCTACTATGCATGCCAAGCTTGTTGATGCTCGTTCTACTATTAGCTCTTTGGAAGCTTCTTTGAAATCTCCTGTTGTCAATGCATGCACTAGTTGTGATGAAGTTACTTTGCGCAATCTTGAACTTACTTCCCGTTTGGATGTCATCTATGAGGAGAATGACTATTTGAGGAAGGTGTTGGGTTGGTTCTCTGGGCAGGAACTGTCGTATGGACCTCCCTGGGCCCACTACCTCGGTGGGTACCAGGACCGACTACTCGGTGGGCCCCTGGGACTACCCGGCTTGCGCTACACGGCACCTGAAGGCGTGGAGCACATGGACTACACAGGAGTAGTACTCGGTTAGGGAGCTGTACATGTTCCGCACTGTGTAGAGGACTCCTAGACGTACTCGACTAGTACTCTCTCCCTACTCCGACTTGTAACCCTGCCTCCCGGACTATATAAGGCGAGGCAGGGACCGATCACCTCATCGAATCTTCTCTCGTACAACTCACGGCGCACCATTGCACCATCTTATAATCGTGCCCTATCAATCCAGAGCTACGCAGCATACAGGACGTAGGGTATTACACACCTCGCGGCCCGAACCTGTCTAAATTGTGTGCCACGTATCTCTTCCTTCGAGTTACCGATCTCGTCGAGTCACAATCATCTACTTCGGGTACTCCCCGTAGTAGGTTGCCGGTCTAAAACACCGACACCGGCGCGCCGTGTAGGGGCTCTCGCTTGAGATCACATGGCGAACTCGACGGCTTCCGTCTACTTCAAGCCAACCGGCCGCCTTCAACCGCGGCGACACCTTCGTCTTCGGCGCACGGGTCCGCGCGCCGATGGCGCGGGCTCCTTCCAACGCCGCCTAATCATGCAGCCCGACTCGAAGACAGGCCTTGTGACGCTTCCCGAAGTTGTCACAGGTGAACTCGCCGGCAAGTTCAGCGAAATTTCGCTCTTCAACCGCCACGCTGACTTCGAGCTCGAGTCCATCTCCAACTCGAACCCGACGTCGCCATGGGCCATCGCATGCGAGCCGGCTACTCAGCCATCGCAGGCGGCCTCCTCACCGCTCGAGCCCTCCGCATGCGGCCCCCGCGCCCCTCGGCCGGCCCGCACGGGGGCTCCCACTTCGCGCCGGGCCGGCAAGGAGCCCGTACCCGAGTACAACTCGGACTCCGACGCCGCCCCCGATCACGCTCCGGACTCCAGCCCTCTCTCCGAGCTCTACTCGAACCCGGACTACGAGTTCGACTTTGGGTCGGACCCTGAGGAGCCCGAGTCCAAAGACGACTCCACTGATCTTCCCTTGTCAGGGCCGGCCTCCGGGCTGGTTATAAAATCCACGCCGGCCGGGAGATACGTCTACGGGCCAGACTGCAAGCCTGCTGACCTGGCAAAGGGGGACTCACGCTACGTCGCCTACATCGACTCGCTACCGTTCCAGGAGGGAACACCGCTAGCCCGGGCTGACTCCAAAACACCAACTGAGGTGGCACCCTCTAAGTCCAGCCTTGGCACCCCTGATCGCCAAGTCTTCATGGCTGCCGGTGACACCCCAGGACCTTTAGGCACAGCTGAGGACAGGTACCTGGAGGACATCTCCGCAGACGAGCTGTCTGCCAACGCACTCGCGGACGAGACCGTCACCAATCGGGGACGCCCGACGCGAACGCAACAGAAGCGCAGCCGAACGACGCCGGCGGCTCGAGACAACCTCCCCATCCGCAACCTTGCGGAAGCTCTTGAGGCGGTCGAGAGCAGAGTACACACCACCCCCCGAGCGAAGGCCTCATGTCGATCACAACGATCGCACGCCAGGCTCAGGGCATACGCGCTGGAGAGGTCATCGCCAAGCTCGCTGAAGAAGCCTACTTCATGCGGGTCGACAACAGAGTCAACCAACCTCCTCCGGCAAAACCCCGCGACAACGAAGCTACTAGTCGCAGCGCCAACGCTGGCCCCAACCGTACTCGAGATGACATTCCAGCCGACCCAAACCGCCGCCGCTCCAACACCGGCGGACCTTCACAGCAAGACCAAGGCAACCGAGAAGTTGTTCCCCACCGCGCTCCGGCCGGTGGAGGCGGCAACGACCCTGACGGCGGCGGCGGCCGACGGCGGCGCCTCCAACCACGGGGCCAACAGAGAGCCGGGAGGCGGCGGCGTAGCGGCAGCCGAGGCCACGTGAACAGCCACGCCTCCGGCGCCTCGCACGACAGGTACGACGCTCGCCAGAAGATTGAGGAGCTGCGGCGGAAGAAGTCGACCACTGCCGCTGAGGGTGACGGCTTCCCCGCCTTCTCGCCTCGACTTCGCAACCTGCTCCTCCCCGACAAATTCAAACCTTTGGGGATCACCAAGTACGACGCGAAGCAGGATCCTATTCAGTGGCTCCGATGCTACGCCCTCTCCATCGAGAACGCTGGCGGCAACAGCGACACCAAATGCCTCTAATTCCTCTTCCGTATGGACCAAGCACCACTCACTCGGCTCGAGTCGCTCGACAAGCACTCGATCGACAAGTGGGACCAGCTCAAAGAGCAGTTCACGAGCAACTTCGCGGGCGCCATGGGCCGTTCGGGTAATCGCATGGACCTGGCCATGATCAAGCAGGAGCAGGGCGAGACCCTCCGCAAGTACATGCGCCGCTTTTTCGACAAGCGCGCTACCGTCGTCGACGTCACCGACAAGGAGGTCATCGACCTCTTCCAGACGGCCTCTACCATCGCCGCACCTTCGAGGACTTCGGTCGTCGCCGCCCCCAGTCCATCCCCCACCTCAAGGACATGATCACGTCCTGGGAGGATGAAGAGGACAAGGCCAACGCCAAGTACGACGCCATCCGCGGCAAGTCCAAGCAGAACCGGGCGGCCGCAACAACAACAACAACAACAAAGAACTACTCGGGTCCCAACCGCAATCGCAAACCGGACAACACCGTCGCGGCTATCCAGCCGCCTGCGAAAGGGAACTCGAAGAAGAACTCGGCGGTTTCAAAGACCTCGCTAAAGGAGAAGTGCCCGTGGCATCCAAACGGCAACCACACTACCGAGCAAGGTGCTACCGGCTCGAGCATGCACTCAAGGATACTACGGAGCCACCACACCCTCACGACCAAAAGGGCAAGAAGAAGGACGGCGACAATAACAACTTCCAAGAACCCGAGAAGACCGTCAACGTCCTCTTCGGCGGATCGCCGACAGGCGGGAGCGAGAAGCTACCCGTCGTGAAGTGATGTCCATTGAGCCGCGGTCCCGACCCCTCTCAGGTGGTCGGAGGTACCCATCACCTTCTCCCGCGCGGACCAATGGACCAGCTTCTCCGAACCAGGACGGTTCCCCCTCGTCCTGAAACCAACGGTGGCGGGCTCCAAGCTCAACAAGGTGCTCATCGACGGTGGGAGCGGGCTCAACGTCCTCTTCACCAAAACCTTGAAGAAAATGAAGCTCGACGTCACCCCCATGCTCACCAAGAGCAAGACGCCCTTCTACGGCATCGTCCCGGAGAAACGCGGCTATCCCACCGGGCTCGGTGGTACCGCGGCTACCTTCGGGCGTCTCGGGACAACTACCGCACCGAGTACATCAAATTCGAGGTCGCGGATTTCGAGACCTCTTACCACGCCATCCTCGGCAGTCGGCCATCGCCAAGTTCATGGCGGTGCCCCACTACACCTACTTGGTACTCAAGATGCCAAGTCCGGCCGGTGTACTCTCCCTCCAAGGGGACTTGAAGATCTCCCACGACTGCGACACGGAGGCCGTGGTGATCGCTTCCACGAACCAAGTACCCAACGCGATGATGGAGGTCTACGCCGCGTTGAAGAAGCTTGCCACGAGCGAACTCGACATCCCGCAGAAACCGACAAGTGCCAACAAGCCTCAGCCACCTGAGGAGGTACTCGTCAGGACGGTCGACCTCGGAACAGGCGACCCCACCAAGAGCACCACCATCGGGGCCGGCCTCGACCCCGAATAGGAAGACGCGCTCATCAGCTTTCTTCGGGCTAACCGCGACATCTTCACGTGGAAGCCGGCGGACATGCCGGGAGTGCCCGGGGAGCCGATTGAGCACCGCCTTAACGTCGATCCAAAGGCCACCACTAAGCGACAACACCTCCGACGCTTTGCCGACGACGGACGGGATGCCATCAAGAAGGAGCTCGCCAAGCTACTCGCACCGGCTTCATCGGAGAAGTCTTTCATCCCGATTGGCTCGCCAACCCCCGTCCTCGTCCGCGGGAAGAACTTGAACGAGTGGAGGATGTGCGTCGACTACACCGACCTCAACAAGCACTCGCCCCAAGGACCCCTTCGGGTTGCCGCGGATTGATCAAGTCATCGACTCCACGGCGGGCTGCGACCTGCTCGCTTCCTCGACCGCTACTACGGGTACCACCGATCGCAATCAAGGAGAAAGACCGAGGAAAAGACCGCGTTCATCACCCCGTTTGGCGCGTCATCGCTACACGACCATGTCATTCGGGTTGAAGAACGCCGGCGCTACCTATCAACGGGCCATTCGGGCTCGCTTCAAGCGGCAACTCAACAAGAACGTCGAGGCTTACGTGGATGACGTAGTCGTCAAGACCAGAACCCGGCACCCTCATCGACGACCTTGAAGAGACCTTCGCATCGCTACGCGAGTACCGCTGGAAGCTCAACCCGAACAAGTGCGTCTTCGGCGTCCCTTTGGGCAAACTACTCGGCTTCATCATAAGCCAGCGCGGCATTGAAGCCAACCCCGAGAAGATCTCCGCCATCACCAGCATGAAAGCTCCCACGAGCATTAAAGACGTCCAGAAGCTGACGGGGTGCATGGCGGCATTGAACAGATTCATCTCGAGGCTAGGAGAACGGGGCCTCCACTTCTTCAAACTACTCAAGCACCATGAGAAGTTCGTGTGGACTCCAGAGGCGGATCAAGCCCTTGCCCAGCTCAAGGACTTCCTGTCAAAGCCTCCAAAACTCACGGCTCCTCACAAGGGCGAGCAGCTACTGCTCTACCTAGCTGCGACTACTCACCTGGTCAATATTGCCATCGTTGTCGAGCGGCAAGAAGACGGCCACGCCTACCCGGTCCGGGCCGCCCGCCTACTTCGTCGGCGAGGTTCTATCGTAGTCCAAGGATCGCTACCAGCCCGTGCGAAGCTCCCGTACGCTCTACTCATCACCTCGTGGAAGCTACGACACTACTTCCAAGAAGTACTCGGTCTCCGTCGTCACCGACTACCCGCTCGGCGACATCCTGAGGAACCAAGACGCCACCGGAAGAATCTCCAAGTGGGGGCCGTCGAGCTCGGCGCCCTCATCATCGACTTCAAGCCACGCACGGCCATCAAGTCGCAAGCACTTGTCGACTTCATGGCGAGTGGCGGGAGAACCACTGCCTACTCCCACCGTGCGACCAGAGCATTGGGTGATGTACTTTGACGGCTCACTCAACCTCGAGGGCGCAGGCGCAGGGGTACTCCTGATCTCTCCAACGGGCGAACAACTCAAGTACGTCCTGCAGATCTTCTGGAAGGTCTCAAACAACGAAGCCGAGTACGAAGCTCTCCTACACGGGCTCCGCCTCGCAGCTTCACTTGGCATCAAGCGGCTACTAGTCTACGGCGACTCCGCAGAGGGTCATCAACCAAGTCAACAAGTCCCGGGACCGCAACAAGGAGAACATGGACGCCTATCGCCTAGAAGTCCGCAAGCTCGAGAACAAATTCTATGGTCTCGAGTTCCATCACATCGTCCGCGACAACAACGTTGCGGCGGACGTCCTCTCGAAGCTTGGATCCACCCGCGCTCAAGTACCGGCGGGCGTCTTCGTCCATGAGCTTCACGCGCCATCCATCCCGGGAGCCGGCGCCATCGACCATTGTCCCCGGCCCCATCCACCAGCGGGCGAGGAGGTCATGATGATCGACGTGGACCGGAGGCAACCCTTCATCGACTACCTCAGCGAGTAGAATGTCCTCTCCGACAAGAACGCAGCCGAACAACTCGTCCGCCGCGCCAAGTCCTACGTCCTTGTCGGAGACAAGCTTTACAAGCGGGGCGCATCTTCTGGAGTACTCATGAAGTGCGTCCCTCGCGAAGAAGGCAAGGACATCCTGGAGGAGATCCACAAGGGCATCTGCGGCAACCACGCGTCTTCGCGCACACTGGTCAGCAAGGCCTTCCGGCGAGATTTCTACTGGCCCACAGCCCTGGGCGATGCCGAAGAACTCGTCAGAAGGTGCCAAGGATGTCAGTACTTCGCCAAGCAGCAACATGTCCCAGCCTACAAGCTAGTCACCATACCGCCAACCTAGCCCTTCGCCTGCTGGGGGCTCGACATGATTGGGGCACCGCCAACCGCACCCGGGAGGATTCAACGAGGTACCGGTGGCTATCGACAAGTTCACCAAGTGGATCGAGGTCAAGCCGGTCACATGCCCCAAGGCCGACGAGTACTCGACTTCGGATGAACTCGTACACCGCTATGGGCTACCCCACCGCATCATCACGGACACCGGGGTCCAACTTCAACAACCACCGACCCGGGGAGTACCGCGAGAACGGCGGGATCGACGTCCGATACGTCTCGGCCGCCCATCCACGGGCCAACGGACAAGTCGAGCGCGCCAATGGGATGGTGCTCGACGCCCTCAAGAAGCGGCTACACGACGCCGCTAACTCCAAAGGGGGCAAGTGGATCAAGGAACTACCCAACGCACTGCGGGGGCCGCGGACTCAACCATCCAAGCCAACGGGGGCAATCCCCCTACTTCCCGGTTTACGGCTGCGAAGCCATCCTCCCCCTGCCGACGTCATATGGAACTCGCCGGCGGTGGAGCACTACGACGAAGGCGTCCGAGAAGACGACAGACGAGTTGACATCGACAGCCTAGAAGAAGCTCGCTGCGCCGCCCTCGTCCAATCAGCAAGGTACCTGGAGGGTATCCGACGCTACCATGATCGCAACGTCAAGGAACGCTCCTTCAACGTTGGAGATCTTGTCCTCCGCCATATCCAGAACACGAAAGGACTTCACAAGCTCAGCTCCCCCTGGGAAGGCCCCTTCACCGTGGCAAAAGTGACCAGGCCGGGCTCCTACCGCCTCCAAACACTTGAAGGCGAAGACGTCAACAACTCGTGGAACGTCGACCAACTCAAACGATTCTATGCCTAGTCTACACGACTACTCCGGGGTTCAAGTCTAATCGACTACATCAACACCCCTCGCCGCAAGCGACCCTCCGGTCCCGGCTCCGCCTCCGGACTACTCTTCTCCAGGGTCCGGCCCGTGCGGCTACCTACGGACCATGGGCCGCGACGAGCGTCAAGGACTCTAGCGAGAGGTCTACCAAGAGACCACACTCCAAGATTCGGCCTCGCGCGGCTACTTACGGGTCTACGATCCAGCCTACACGGCTACCTACGGATCACCTGTCGTAAGCGGCTACCCGCTCCGGCGCCACTTAGCCGTAAGCCGCCTCCGGTCCGGGCGACTACTTTGTAACTACGGCCACGGCCACCGGGGTGTACTCCTTTAGTAATAAAGTTTGATTGTTCATCAACTTCTTTACTGCCTACTCCCTACAACGGGACCACTAAAGCCGAGTACTACTACTCGCACCTACTCCACGATGGGCGCTCCGCACTCTGAGATCGCGACTACGAGTACTCATTGCTGGAAAAATTCTCTTTCATCGATACTTGAACAACTCATTACAATTGTTTTCCTGTACAACTATGGCTACTAGCTACCTCTTGCAGGGCTACTGGAGGTTCGAGCTTCTCGGCCTACCTCGCTCCGCAACGGGAGCCATCTCGCTCCAGCGGCTCGCGCATACTTGCTCATCAGAGCAGTTGGCGGCTACCCCGCCGGCGACTACCTCCACTGGGGCCTTCGGGAAGTACGACTTCATGAAGGCCAAGACTTGTCTTGGGATCGACCTGGCCATGTGCTTGACGTAGGCGGCCAGCCGGCTTGGAGCTTCACGAAGGCGATCCACCAGAGGAGCGATCTTGGGGCCGCCCGGGTGCGGCACCAGGAGCCTCGCGATCGGCAGAGCGGCCTCCTCCAACTCCTTCAACTGGGCCCGCAATGCCTCGCAATCCTCGTTCAATTTCTGCAAAGATTTGTAGCAGTTGACGAGATCTCTGTCAGAGGCAATCCGCAGCTCCATATGCTTCTCGCACTCGAAGGCGAGTTCCTTGTAGTCGAGCTCGAGTACCTGGCGTGCTTCCTGCTCCCGGTAGAAGAGGTTCTTCGTGCTCGTCTCCGAGGCCTTCAGCTGCTCCACCTGGCCTTCGAGCTCTGCAACACAGTAATGCAACAGCGGGTCAGATGCTTCACGACTTCCAACAAGTACTCGACAAGTCAAAGGATATACCTTTATTCTTGTTGCGGAGGCCCTTGTTCTTCCACACCAAGTCGTCGCCCTTCGCCTGCAACTCCATGACATCGTTGTGGTACTTGGCGAAGGCGGCGTCGAGCTTTGACTGCATGGCAGCCACGTGTTTCCGCGACTTCACGAGCTGCTCCTCCAGGGCCTCGGCTCGGAGCACGGTGTCGCCATAACCCTGCAGCAGGTTCGACTTCTCGCGGGACCGCTCCGCAACGTCCTACACAAGACAACTCAAGTCAAGAAGAGTACTCAACGGCAAAAGGATTGACAACTCAAAAGGCTACGACTACTTACCTTCATCCATTGCTCGGCTCGACGGATCGCCTCCAGGTGCTTGGCTACCGTTGCCGGCTCGACGAGATCGTCCGCCAGAAGTTCTATCCCACCGCGGCTACTCGAGGTAGCCTCCGTCATCGGCGCAGAGCGGATGGGCTCTGCGTCTTGGATCTCAGGGGAGCGGATAGCCACCTCCCGAGCAATCTGCGGCAACTTGGTGACCGCCTCTCCCCCGGCGGACTTCTCGACGACCTCCCCCACGGGCTCGGGGGCTCCTTCTGCGGCCTGCGGGGCCTGCGGTGTCAATTCCTGCATTGGCACCCCCACAGGGATGTCACCACCTTCAGCGCCTGACAACAAAACAACACGTGCATCAGTGCCTACGACTACTCATCCTGGAGCTCTGCAGCTTCAAGAATGGTACCCACCTTCGACTACACTCGCCTCCGGCAGCGGCGCTTCGGTAGCTGGGGGCTCAGTCGCGGTTTGGGCATCGGGAGCGGTCTCTTCGACGGGCGGCGCGACTTCCTCCGCCATCGCTGATGAGGGCTCATCCCCATCCCATGTCAAATCTGTGGATTTTCTGCAGAAGCACACACAGGTGGTCGTTAGACAATATCGACTACCGCAGCAAGTACCACTCGTGAGGATATGGTACTTACAAGTTCGACCGGACGATGGTCACGGCCGGAGCACCGAGGATGCTGGCAATATCAACCAGTCCACCCTCGGCGGGCGTCTCTTCCTCCGCCCCTGCGGCTACTGCCTCCTCCACGGCGGCGGCGGCCGGCGCAGATGTCTCCTATGCTCCTGAGGCCACCGCCTCTCCAACGGCGGCGGCCACGGGTCCTCTGCTCTCTTCTGGAGCAGGGGGCTGGCGCTCCAGTTGCGCCAGAAGTTCTTCAACGGTGGGGGCTGGACTACGACTTCCAGCCGGTTCCCCCACCGTCTCCCACACGCCCTCGTCGCCCTCTTTGACAGGCTCTTCGACGGGCTCCGCTGGCGGCACCTCCTGCACACAAGGAAGACTACTCGTCAGCAATGTACTCGAACAACGAGTACTCGACTACTCTGCTCAAGACAACTTACCTCCTGAGGCGTGGTCTCCGAGACCTTCAGTTTCTTCGTCGCCCGCTTCCTGGAGGGGTTGCGCGGCTTCCGTGGCGGCGCAGCAAGGCTAGCCTCCAGGCTAGCCGGAGGGTCTTGAACCAGTGGAACATGAGGCAAGCCCAGGCGGCTAAACCTCGACCGCAGCTGGAAGCGGTCCTGCAACGTTTCTTCATCTTCGTCGTCGTCATCGGAAGTATCTTCCACAACGACGGTGTCGTCGCCTTCACCGACTTCGCGGCGCTCCTTCATCTTCTCCTCCACCGGGATCTCGATCCCGCTCGGTGGCGGTTGCGGTTCGGAGATGAACCTCTTCACGTCATCCTGCGTAAGACATAAGACGTCAGCAACTCTACTACAAATAATCACTACTCGACTAGGGGGAGTACGACTACTCACCTCCTTGGGCGGGCGCGCGGCGGAGTACTCCTCGACTGGGCACGCCGTGTAGGGCGGCATGTCCTTGAAGATCCGCGACAACCTCTCGACGATGTCGTTGTCGTCCAGCTCGCCCCCCGGCATCCGCGACGCGTCGTCGTCGCCGGTGTACTCGAAGCCTAGGGTCTCCCGAGCCATCAGCGGCTGGATCCTGCGCTTCATGAAACTGAAGGCCACGTGCTCGGCCCTCAGTCCCGCTTCCCCGAGCACTTTGATGCGTGCTAGCGGCTCGGGGAGCTGGATTTCTTCTTGCATGGTGGGCTCCGTGTTCCACCACTCACGGTGCACGGGCCGCCGTCCGCTCGGCTTCGGCGAGCCGGGGTGGTGGTTCGTGATGTAGAACCACCCGGTCTTCCGGTTCGTATTGGAGTCGACGAGCTTGTACGCCGTGTGCGCTCCGCGGCGTCCTCCCTCAGCTGGATGCCGGCCCCTCCGACTACTCTGGGGTTGGAGAAACTGGGCTGCGGCTTGACGCGGAAGAACTTCCGGAAGAGCACCCAGTGTGGCTTGATTCCGAGGAAGGCTTCGCAGAAGTGGACGAAGACCGACGTGTGGAAGATGCCGTTGGGGTTCAGGTTCAGGTACTCGATCCCGTAGTACCCGAGCAGCCCCTTGAAGAAGTCGCTGGCTGGGAGCGCAAGACCGCGCTCCACGAACCGCGAGAACATCGGGATCTCGTCTTCGGCCTTCTCCATCGGATATGGATCTCCCGCGGCGGATCTCCACATGTCGACTTCCTTCTCCCTGATGAACCCACTGTTTAGGAGGGTTAGCGGAGTCCTCCATCTTCACCTTGGATTTCTTCCACTCGCGGCTCGGATCGGCGCGCGGTGGAGACATGGGCGGCGCCGCTCCGGTGGCAGCCGCGGCGGCCTCTGCGCGGCCTCTCTTCTTCCCGGCGGCCTTGGATGCCTTGGACAGCGACGGCTTCATCCTCCAAGTACAAGGTGTCTTCACTCGCATCCGCTCGGGGGCTACCCTAAAGGTTTTGGGTGGCGATGCGCTTGGATCTACTACGGCGGCGGGTGGCGGCCGGGAGTGGATTTGCTTCGAGATTCAAATGGAACGGCTGCGGCTCGAATGGGTGAAAAACCCTAAGGGTTTTGGCTCCTATTTATAAGCCAAATCGGCTCCGTAACGTGCGGCCGGATAAGTCCACGCGCGGCTGACCCAGCGGCTACGCGTGACTCTTCGTATTCTACTAGTCGACGCACCTCACCTCGGGGGCTCGGCTACTTCTACTCGACTACCCGGGACGCGGCTAGTCTCAAGAGCATCTCAGGACACATTCTCCAAGAAGACCCTTCAATTCGAGAGGAAGTACTCGACTCAAGGCTCGGGGGCTCCGTGCCACGTGTCCTTCGGTTTTTTCTCTCCGGATTTTTCGGGATTTTCTTGCCAAGACTTCAGATGGACCCTCAGCTGGGGCCCGCGGCTCAGGGCTCGGGGGCTACTCCATGCGGAGTGCGGTTTTACAAGTCGCACCTCCATATCAGCTTCGGCTTCGCGACAAGACAGGCAGTTTTTGAAGACCTTCGAAGGCAGTTTTCGAGGACGCTTGGGACTACTCGAGAAGACTTCAAGATTGCTCAAACATCAGCTGGAGTACATTCCAGCCTCGGGATGCTTCAACTACTCTTGAGGACCTTGACCTGCGGCACTCGGGGACGCTTGAGGACTGCTTGTTAGGGCCGTCAAGAGTAGTTGAAGGTATCCTTCTCGGCTACAAAGTACTCGGGGGCTTGTCGTATGGACCTCCCTGGGCCCACTACCTCGGTGGGTACCAGGACCGACTACTCGGTGGGCCCCTGGGACTACCCGGCTTGCGCTACACGGCACCTGAAGGCGTGGAGCACAAGGACTACACAGGAGTAGTACTCGGTTAGGGAGCTGTACATGTTCCGCACTGTGTAGAGGACTCCTAGACGTACTCGACTAGTACTCTCTCCCTACTCGACTTGTAACCCCGCCTCCCGACTATATAAGGCGAGGCGAGGGGACCGATCACCTCATCGAATCTCCTCTCGTACAACTCACGGCGCACCATTGCACCATCTTATAATCGTGCCCTATCAATCCAGAGCTACGCAGCATACAGGACGTAGGGTATTACACACCTCGCGGCCCGAACCTGTCTAAATTGTGTGCCACGTATCTCTTCCTTCGAGTTACCGATCTCGTCGAGTCACAATCATCTATTTCGGGTACTCCCCGTAGTAGGTTGCCGGTCTAAAACACCGACAGGAGCCTCAATTGAAAATCATGATTGAGGAGTACAAGAGAGCTGATGGTCGTGGTTTGGGGTTTGAGAAGTTGGGTGAGAAAGCGGGAGAGAACGGTGGGGAGAGTGTGTATGAGAAGTGTGTTGAGTCTAACCCCGAGTTTGAGGTGATCGGAGACATCCAAGTCCCACTTCCAAAAGCACCCAAGAACTCTTTCACACCAAAACCCAACCACCTTTGCAACAAGCTTGACACAACCCAAGATCCACCCAAATTCCCACCTAAGACAAATGACTTCCAGAAACCGGTGAAGTTTGTGGGTGAGAAGGGTGAGAAGGCTAGAGAGAAGCCAGAGCCAAAACCAAAACCCATCCCCTTCAGATGTGAGTATTGTGGCAAGGAGAGGCATCTTGCGTAGTTTTGCTACAAGAGGAAGAGGGATGAGAGGCTTGCTAGGGAGCAAGCGAACCAGGACAGGTATCGCCAGCCTCATGGTATACCTGAGCCTAGAGTGCCACTTCCACGGGGTGTGGGAAGTGTGAAGAGTGTTGGTAGAGTTGGAGCTCAGAGTGGTAGGTTTGTGAGGAGAGATGATGGTGTGCGTCTTTGGTGAGAGGTTTGGTCGGGCTCGTGGTGGTTTTGCTGGACGTCCCCCTACTCGTCCTCAATACGGGTTTAGGGGAGATGATCTCAGTTTTGGGTTCCAGAGGAACTACGGACCACATTTTCCCCCTCGTGGTGCTCGTACTCCTTCCATGGGACATGGGAAGTTTGGTGGCAAGGGAATGATGTTTGCTAACCCCTCTTTTGAGCATATGGCTCGACACTGGTTTAACTTTCTTTGTGCTAACCCCAGTGTCGAGTCGCTAGCTCACTCTCGTTCTTGTTTCTGACTACAAGAAGGAGGCTTGGAGGACATTTAGTTGATCAACTCCGGGTGTTCTCGACACATGACCGGAGATAAGAAGTGGTTCTCCAGCCTCACCCCAGTGAAGGAAAAGATGTACATCACTTTTGGGGACAATGGACGAGGAAGGGTGCTTTCAGAGGGTGTTGTGCATGTGAGTGACAAGGTAATGTTGAAGAGAGTGGCTCTTGTGAAGTCTTTGGGTTTCAATTTGCTTTCGGTTTCTCAGTTGCTTGATGAGGGTTTTGAGGTGCATTTCAAGTCTGGCGAGTCTCGTTTGCTTGATTCTCGAGGTGATCTTGTACGTATGATCATCCCCGAGGGTCGATTTTCGTGGCTGATTTCTTTCGTTCTTTGGGTCCTCGCTCGCCGTTTGATGGCCGGTCCTTCTTCGATTTGTGGAAATGGCATAGGCGGTTGGGTCACTTGAGCTTTGATTTGGTTTCCCGCTTGAGTGGTCTTGACCTTGTCCGAGGATTGCCGAGGTTGAAGCTTGAGAAGGATTTGGTTTGTGCTCCTTGTAGGCATGGCAAGATGGTAGCCACTCCCCATCCACCCCTGACCGATGTCCTGACCGAGCGTCCGACAGAGCTGTTGCATATGGACCTTGTTGGGCCAGCTCAAGTTCGCTCCGTAGGTGGGAAGTGGTATGTCCTTGTTGTGGTGGACGATTACTCTCGCTATGCCTAGGTGTTTTTCATGGAAGATAAGAGTGAGATATTTGGTTTTGTTCGAGATCTGATCGTGAGGTTGAAAAACGAGAGGCATGGGAATGCTATTCGAGCTATCCGCAGTGATAATGGCTCAGAGTTCAAGAACTCTCGTTTTGATTCCTTTTGTCGTGATCTAGGTCTTGAACATCAGTATTCGACCCCTTATGTGCCCCCTCAAAATGGAGTCTTGGAAAGGAAAAATCAGACTCTGTGAGATGGCTAGGACGATGCTCGATGAGCACAGGACTCCTAGGAGGTATTGGGCTGAGGCGGTCAATACGGCTTGCCATGTTTCCAACAGGATATTATTGCGAGCTTTCAAGAAGAAGATCGGTTATGAACTGATGCATGGTCGGGCACCCAAGGTGAGTCATTTCCGAGTCTTTGGCTGCAAATGCTTTATTCTGAAGAAGGGAAAACTCGACAAGTTTGAGGCTAGGTCTAGTGATGGTATTTTCTTTGGATATGCTAACCACTCTAGAGCCTATAGGGTGCTTAACCTTGAGACTAACAAAATCATGGAGACTTGCGAGGTAACCTTCGACGAGACAATGCCATGTACCTCTCTTGGCTTTGAATGTGCAGGTGATGAAGAAATGGCCGAGGACCTCTTTGAAGAGGAGAAGGATGAAGCTGGAGATGATGATGGGGAGAACCATGCGCCTGAAGCTGAGTGTGTACCCACTACTTCCCCTACGACCACTATGGAGCGTGGACCGTCTACTTCATGGACAACGGCGGTACGACAAGAGGACCAGGCGAGAGAAGCTGAAGTTGAGGGGGAGGTAGTCTCGAGGCGTGAGGCTCCCCGGTGGATTCAAGAAGTGCATCCCCTGTCAAAGATCATTGGGAACATCGACGAACGCACTACACGTTCAGGGTCCAGGAATTCCTCTCATTTTGCTCATGCTGCTTTTGTTGCCACCTTTGAGCCCAAGGACATTGGACATGCTTTATCTGATGCAAATTGGGTCAATTCTATGCATGAGGAGTTGGAAAACTTTGAGAGGAACCAGGTGTGGGAGTTAGTTGAACCACCTCCAAATTGCCATCCCATAGGAACCAAGTGGGTTTGGAAGAACAAATAGGGAGAGAATGGGATGGTTGTGAGGAACAAGTCCGGACTTGTTGCTCGGGGGTTTAGTCGGAAGGAGGGGATCGAGCGTGAGGAGACCTTTACTCCGTGGCCCGTCTTGAGGCAATTCGAATCCTTCTAGCCTTTGCCGTGGCTAAAGGGTTCAAGTTGTTTCGGATGGACGTGAAGAGTGCTTTTCCGAATGGGGTCATAGAGGAGGAGGTGTATGTGAAGCGACCACACGGGTTTGAGAGCGAGTTGTACCCACACAGGGTGTACAGGTTGAAAAGGGCTCTGTATGGGTTGAAACAGGTGCCCCGTGCTTGGTATGGGAGATTGAGAGGTTTTCTTTTGAGCAGAGGGTTTGTGATGCGTACCGTTGATAGGACTTTGTTTCTCCTCAAGCATGGAAATGACTTGCTGATTGTTCAGATATACGTGGATGATATTGTCTTTGGTGGCTCGTCACATAACCTTGTTGCCAAGTTTGCAGATGAGATGAGTAGGGAGTTTGAGATGAGCATGATGGGCGAGTTGCAGTATTTTCTCGGACTGCAGATCAAGCAGGTGAAGGATGGAACATTCGTGCACCAGACCAAGTACACGAAAGACATGCTGAAGAAGTTCCAGATGCAAGATGTGTAGCCGACGTCGACTCCCATGGGGAGTACGGCCACTTTGGATGCGGATGAGGACGGAGAACCAGTGGACCAGCGGGAGTACAGGAGCATGATCGGCTCCCTCCTCTACTTGACGGCGACGAGGCCAGACATACAGTTCGGCGTGTGTCCGTGCGCTCGTTTTCGAGCTTCGCCGAGGACATCACATCGACAAGCCGTCAAGAGGATTTTCGGGGTATCTACGGTGCCCTCGGTCTTGGCCTTTGGTATTCTTCCTCCTCGACTCTTTCTCTTCATGGTTTTTCCGATGCGGATTTTTCTTTGGTTGTCGAGTCGAGAGGATGTCTACTTCGGCACTTGCCGGTTCTTGGGTCTTCGTTGGTCTCATGGTCTTCCCGCAAGCGATCTAGTGTAGCTCGGTCTACCACCGAGGCGGAGTATGTTGCTGCCGCGAGTTGTTGCTCCCAGCTGTTGTAGATTTCATACACTTTGAGAGACTTTGGTGAGGAGTGCACCCAGATCCCACTTCTTTGTGATAGCACCAGTGCCATAAGCGTAGCCAAAAACCCAGTGCTTCACTCCAGAATCAAACACATAGAAGTGAGGTATCATTTCTTAAGGGACAATGTGGAAAAAGGAACCATTGTGTTGAGCCATGTCCCTACCCAAGATCAGCTTGCAGACATTTGCACAAAGCCTCTCGACCAAGCTACATTTGTGCGCTTGCGGGGGGAACTTGGGGTTTGTTGCCCTTTCTAGTTGATTCTTGGGGGATTTCCTTTCTTTACCATATGTATCATACCATGTTTACTCTGATGTATATACATGCTTTGCTTGATGTATAAACCATGGTAGGATAGCCATCTTGTCATATATCATGTTGCATTTGTATCATATTGCATTTTAGGATGATGAGCTTCTTTCATATGCCTTATTTGAGTCTCTTTGGCTATTTGTGAGATATTGGTCATATGTGTGGAGAAATGGTGATGTGAGGCTATGCTCTTGGAATATTTGAGATATATGTGTGGTGAGATAGCCCTTTTTGAAATAAATGCTAATCTTGACTAATTTTTGATGAAATATGCTCCACTCGTGTGTAGTTGTGTATCCATGTCACAGTTTGGTCTAAATGTGCTTTTCATGCTTAGATTGTGCTTGGATGCCTTGTTCTTGCATTTGGGCCAAAGGCCGAATATCATTGTGAATGATTAGCCTATGTTGCATTCATGGGGGAGCATAAGCTTCTTTTTGCAAAAAAGGCACTTCATGTACCATGAAATGATTTAATCGTGAAAAGAAGTGTAAAATGCTTGAAAAATGCTCCATCCATCATGTCTGTGCTTAAAATATTTTATCTATCACATATGGGTCCAAAACATGTTGCATGATGTTCACCAGTGGAGAAGTCTCCCCGAAGTGGACACGTGGCTCATGAGCATTGACATGACATGCTTTGCTTTATGGGTGTTTGCCATGATCTTTTGCTGAGAATTTGATATCCTTGTATGATATTTGAATGGTATGCATGTTTGTGGCTCAACTGTGACATGGATAGGCTTTTACATGTGAAGCGAGTTTACTTTTGGTAAAACTGCTTAAATCTGCAAATTTTGCTTTGTCACATGCTTGTATTTTCATATATTACTTGTGGCAATGCTTTGACTATGCTATGATTCATATGTGTGATCTTTATCTCATTTTTAGTCTTTGACACTAAATTTGGCCTATTTGAGAAGCTCATGTAGATGTTTATATGCTTTGTTTTGCATTTCTGCATTTTCACCTTGATTCATAAATTGTCAACAAGGGGGAGAAGAGGTGAGCTTAATGAAAATTCAGAAGAGGTGAGCTGAAATTTGGAAGTTTGCATCCACATGTTCAGGGGGAGCTTGCATTTGTTCAGTGGGAGCTTTCTTGCTGTTTTCAGTGTGGAGTTTGTGTTTTGCTTGGCTTGTGACCTTTCTTCGCCTTTCTTTGGTTTTGGTCATGAGTTGAGCTTCTTTGTTTTTCTTTCTTCTTCCTTTCTTTCTTTCTCTGAATTTCTTTTCGCGTTGTGTGTTGTCAATGCACTCATCAAGGGGGAGATTGAGGACCAGGAGTGTCCCAGTGGTCGATGGATGACCGCTCCTCAGTGATGAGTGATTGACAACGGGTGTTGGACTGACTCTTGGCTTAGTGCGCGGGTGTAGGCCGCGGCCTAGTTCGTGTTGTTGCGGGTGAAGAATGGGCGCGAAAGGTCTTCGGCCTTGAGGGGCCTCGGGAGATGGAGAGACAAGTAGGCTCGGTTCGAGGGACCCGGTGGACGACGGGGCCCGGGTGCGGGCCACATGGTGGCGACACAAGCAAGACGAAGTCATGGACAAGCGAGCCGGTGCACGGTGGCGGTCGAGTCAAGTGGTTTGGCGGGAGGCCGGACCGAGCACGCGGGGTTTGGTGGTTTGCCCACAAAACCATCGGCGGACTGTTTCTTGGTTTGGGCCTCAAAACAAAGTCCGAGGGCCCAACACGACAGAGACGGGATCCGGGCGTGTAGGGAAGCTTCGAGGCGGAGGACACGCGGCGGGATAGCATGGCTTGCGTCGGGAGGACGCAGGGTGCGGCAAAGGCGTGGCCGTCCGATGGCAAGACCCACAAACATTACCTAAATGCCCCTACGTGGGTTGTATCGCCAGTAGTTAAGTTAGGGGTAGTCGAGTCATTTACCACTCCGGCGGGACCTGATATATAAGCCATGAGTGTGTGTGGATGGCTCTCTCTCTCCGCGACTTAGGGTTTCATTTCCTCCCTCCTATTTCTCATTTTTGTAGCTATTTTTCTTCTATTTTCTCTAGGCTAGCATGAGAGCTCCATGAGAGATTTGTTGAGAGGGATGGATGCTAGGGCGGCATGCTAGACCTTGTGAATATTTCCTAGTTTGTATAGAAGATTTGGGGTTGTGTTTTTCGTTGTCTTTTGTGCTTGTTTTCGTGCCTTTGTTCTCGGTGTGATTCCGGGGATTTGAGTGGGTTTCTCCCTGGATTTCTTTGAGGGATACATGGATAGATGTCTCGTGCATCTTTGTGATTGATCTTGTGCCCTCAAACGTCGGGAAACCACTTGGATTCGAAGTTTTTCGTTCGGTGCTCTAGTTTTTGGTGGTGCTCTAAGGATTCGCGATTCCCGGTGATTTAGGGAGTTAGGAGGCAAGATTTTTGGGCTATAGCATCCTTGTGTGACGCTTTTCAAGTGCCCAAACCCTTGTCTCCATAGATTCAACCGTTTGGGAAATCCGATGATGATTTGGGGGAGTTGACCTTCGGGGTCGGGCGTTTTCTGCTCTGTCCGCACCTGGCGGACAGTCCGCGAGGTGCTGGCGGATGGTCCGCGCGGCTAGGGTTCGTCACGTGTTCGTCGTGTTCTTGCGCGTCTTTGCTTTCGATCCGTTTTGGTTTTTGGTGTTTGTTGCAGCTTGTTTGCGGACAGTCCAAGCTTGAGTAGCGGACGGTCCGCGACCCACACGGACGGTCCGCCCGGCCTTGGCGGACGGTCCGTTTTTCTCGGGTCGGTTCTGGTGGTTCTGTTCGCTTTAACGGACGGTCCGCGGCTCGGGCGGACGGTCCGCGGCAAGGGTGCGGACGGTCCGCGGTACCCTGCTGGACGGTCCGCGCGGCCATCGCGGACGGCCCGCCCCCGCCGGCCGGACGGTCCGCGAGCTCGGGCCGCTTTGCTCTTTGGTTCGATTCCTCCCTCCTTCATTCGTGCTTCCGCGTGTGTTTCAAGGACTCGTTGTTTTGGCGATTGGTGTGTGACTCGTTCCAACGCTTGTGTGTGACCGGGTTTTGACTAGGGTATAGGCCAGGTTCTTTGAGAAGAATATCTATCCGGCTCCTATTCACCCCCCCTCTCTAGTCGCCATCCGATTCTGCATTTCTTTTACTCCTAAATTCATGATTAAATCACAAGATGTGTCTTTTGTCATCACAAGACAGTGTGCACAAGTTGGGCTCAAGAACATGAATATATTTAACATGAAAAATCATCTATGCTGTTCTGCCAGGGATGGAAAAACATTTTTATAAAAAGATTCACATGATAACTTTGTGCAATTTTTGGCACAGCATCTAGTCTTATCCTAACTCACAACATATCCAAAGCTCAACTACAGAGAAGCTATACATTTCAAGTTATGACAGATTCAATCATAACACATTTGTAATTTTTCTGCCAAAACTACTTTGAATCTAGCCACAAGTGTACATCAAGTAGGTGGGGTTTAACATCCTGAGACCTACAAAATTTGTTTGAGAATTTTTGGAATTTTCTCGTGAATTTCTATGGATTTTCTAAGAGCGTGGACCGATCCGCAAATAAACTAAGTTAAGATTCCTTGCAAACGAGCCCTTGGATTCACATCCATGCCCCCGGCGGTGGCGGGAGGGCTCGCCGGCGGCGATGTGGGGCCCGACCACGACAACAAGCGGCACCGTGATGAAATTGAGCTCACCACGGTCCCGTTGGTGGTGGTGGCGAGGGTGGAACTTGCTCCGGCGACGGCGCACGGCGGCGGCCGGCGGCGGCGCTTGGGGCGGCTTGGTGTGCTGCGGAGTGGAGGCCAAATTGGCGCAAACAAGCGCGCACGTGAGCTTGCACGGGTGCTAAGGAGGCTATCTAGGGTCTTGGACGGCGGCGAGCACGAGCGGTGGGCTCGTCACCGGCGGCGGCGGCAATGGCGGCGGGGGGCGCTCGGGTGGCGCGCGGAGGGGCGCGGGGGGGGGGGGGGGTTTAAGTAGGCGCGCGGCATTGGGTGACGCGGGGGTGACGACGCAAGATACCCTCCGTGCTACGGCGCGTCGAGGCACGCGCGTATGGCGGCGACGCCGCCGACGGACCGCCGGTCCGTGGCGCGTGCGCGCGTACGGCGGCGCGGACGCCAAGGCGCCTCGGGACGGAGCACCCGGGGGGCGGGGGCATCGGGACGGGGCACGCACACGGACGCCGAGACCTCGGGCGGCGCGGGTGCGGGTGCCGGGGCAAGGCCGGCGGCGGTCGGCGACGGCGGCGCCTCGCGCGCGCGACGTCGCGGTGCGACGCGCTCTGGTGCTGGACAGTGACACTGGTGCTGTGTTCAAGCCACTATTTCTCCAAAAATTTGAATACAACTTGACCAAACAATGAATACCAAAGTTGTAGATCTAAGTACCATCTACAACTTTCCCAAAGGTTGTATGGGGTTTTACTGTTTAGATTTGAATCTAGATGAAGGTCAACTTTGAATGTCAACATGATTCCGTCACCGTAGAATCGCCTTGCAAGGGCTTTTTCACAATTTTCCTCTCCAAATCAGCAATGCCACTCTACATGAAAGTTGTGTCCCTCAACAAGATCTACAACTTTCCTAAAGGTAGAATTTTAAGTGTTTAGGTGAAATTTGGGGAACGCGGCAAAAGTTCCGGCGGTACACTGTGGACACTGGGTGGCAAGGGGGTTTGACCCACCCTTTGACCAAGGGTTGGCCCCACAAGTGTTTTAACTATTCACTAGGGTCACTAGGGGTGTGTTACGGAGTTTTCATGGGTGAGGGCACAGGTTGACCTAGGGTTGACCATTTGACCGGCTAATCGTGTCATTAGCGTTAGTGACGGTAATTAAAAACCTGGGGCGTCACAGCCTACCCCCCTTAGAAAGAATCTCGTCCCGAGATTCGACCTGACAACGAAGAGATGGGGAAAAAGACTCACGGTTTCGGGATTGGAGGAAACCCGGGTACTTGGTGTTGAGATAATCCTCCGTCTCCCACGTGGCTTCTTCTTCCGTGTGATGGCTCCATTGGATCTTGTACTTTCGCACGGTTTGCCTCCGGGTCTTTCACTCTTTTTGATCTAGCACCTTTAAGGGATGCTCGACGAGCGAGAAATCCGGCTCGATCCAAGCATCAGCTTCTGTGATGATCTCGTTCTCCGGAACAGGCATTCCTTTCTTCAACTGAGTTACACGAAACACATTGTGAACCGCGGAAAACCGTTCAGGCAATTGGATACGGTAGGCCACAGGTCCACATACTTCTATTACTTCATAGGGTCCAATGTAGCGCGGAGCTAACTTTCCTTTGACTCCGAACCTTTGCACACCTTTGGTGGGGGATACCTTTAAGTATACATGATCTCCCACTTCAAAGTGTCGAGGTGCGGTTCCCTTATCCTGATAACTCTTTTGTCTCATCTGGGCCATCTTCAAATTTTCTCTTATCACTTGTACCTTCTCTTCGGCCTCTTTAACTAACTCTGGTCCAAAGAGTGTTCTTTCTCCGGCTTCGACCAATTCGGTGGGGTGCGCATCCGCGTCCGTATAGAGCATCGAACGGTGCCATTTTCAAACCGGCTCGATAGGCCGTTGTTGTAGGAGAACTTTCGCCAAAGACAAGCACTTGTCCCAACTCTTGTCAAAGTGCAAGATGCTTGCTCTCAACATGTCTTCTAGAATCGGTTTATCCTCTCCGTCCGACCATCGATCCGGGGATGATAGCCGGAACTACGGAGTAGCCGGGTTCCCAAACACTCATGCAATCGCTCCCAAAAACGGGCTACAACCGAGTTCCTCTATCGGAGATTATAGTCTTTGGGATTCCATGGAGACGAACTACGTGGTCCACGTACAACTCGCATACTGTTGTACTGAGTAAGTGGTGTGCACGGCAATGAAGTGAGCAGTCTTGGTGAGTCTATCCACGATTACCCAAATAGAATCTTTCTTCCTAGGGGTCAGGGGTAAACCCACAATAAAATCCATACTAATGTCATCCCATTTCCACATAGGTATCGACAGGGGTTGGAGTACTCCTGCCGATTTCAGATGACTTGCTTTCATCCGGTGGCAAGTATCGCACTCGGCTACATACTTGGCTACATCCACCTTCATGTTAGACCACCAAAAGTTCTGCTTTAGATCTTGGTACATCTTGGTACTACCGGGGTGAATAGAGAATTTGGACTTGTGAGCTTCATCTAGAATGATCTTCTTGATTTCCGGGTCAACGGGGACCACTAGGCGTTTTCCAAACCGGAACACACCTTGGTGATCTTGCTGAAAACAAGTGTACTTTGGGTCTCCTTCCACTAGTTTCTGCCTAATGTTTTGAATATTCGCATCATTGCGCTAGGCCGTGACAATTCTGTCATAAAGGCTAGACTCTGAGTCAAGGCATAAAGAATTCCCTGCGGTACCACTTCTAGGCTGAGCTTTCTCATTTCTTCACACAGGGGTTCGCTGACTGGCACCAACTCTAGGTGGTTGCAATGATCCTTGAGGCTAAGAGCATCCGCAACAACATTTGCTTTGCCGGGATGATAGTGCACTTCTAGATCATAATCCTTGATCAACTCAAGCCATCTTCTCTGTCTCATATTCAATTCCGATTCGGGTGAAGATATATTTGAGGCTCTTGTGATCGGTGAAGATATTGCAATGATTGCCCATTAGATAGTGTCTCCATATCTTGAGGGCATGAACAACGGCGTTAGTTCAAGATCGTGAGTAGGATAGTTGAGCTCTTGGGGTCTAAGGGCTCGTGAAGCATAGGCAATGACTCGGCCTTCTTGCATAAGGACACGCCCAAGACCGGTGCCGATGCGTCACAGAAGACTTCGAACGGTTTGGAATTATCAGGTTGAGCTAGCACTGGGGCTGAAGTTAAATGTTGTCTGAGGGTGTGAAAGGCTTTCTCACATGCTTCACTCCACACGAATTTCACTCCCTTCTTGAGTAATTCGGTCATGGGCTTTGCGATTCGAGAAAAGTCAGGAATGAATCGACGGTAATATCCCGCCAATCCTAGAAAACTGCGGATTTGATGTACGGACTTGGGTGGTTTCCAATCCATCACCTCCTGAACTTTACTAGGATCTACGGAAATACCATCGTGGGAAATGGTGTGCCCCAAGAATTTGACACTTCTCAACCAAAATTCGCATTTGGAGAATTTAGCATAAAGCTGATGATCTCGCAAACGCTGCAGGACAACTCGGAGATGGTTGGCGTGTTCTGCCTCGTTTTTAGAATAGATGAGGATATCATCGATAAAGACCACGACAAATTTGTCGAGCTCCGTCATGAATACGGAGTTCATGAGGTACATGAAGTAGCCAGGCGCATTAGTGAGTCCGAAGGACATGACCAAGAACTCGTAAAGACCATAACGAGTGGAAAAAGCGGTTTTAGGAATATCACATGGTCGAATCTTGATTTGGTGGTAGCCAGAACGAAGGTCGATCTTAGAGAAGACTTTGGCACCGGCCAATTGATCAAACAAGACATCGATTCGAGGAAGTGGGTATTTGTTTTTGATGGTGAGCGCATTGAGTGGGCGGTAATCTACGCACATCCTCAAGCTACCATCTTTCTTTTTGACAAAAAAGAGCGGGGGCAACCCCAAGGAGAAGAGCTTGGGCGAATGTAACCCTTATCTAACGAGTTCTTGGAGTTGGGTTTTTAGCTCGGCTAACTCTTTGGGTGGCATGCGATAAGGTCTTTTGGAAATGGGTGCGGTACGGGTTGGAGTTCGATCACAAACTCGACATCTGCGTCCGGTGGCATACCAGGTAACTCGTCAGGAAACACATCCGGGTACTCACACACTACTGGAATCTCATCAAGGGAGGAGATAATGGTCGCATAGGCACAAGAGTCGGTACGCGTCCCGGAAAGGTAGGTACAAGGTAGTGTGCCCGACCGTAGGAGAGTGGATCTCTACGACCCTATCTGATATATCTAGAACCACCTTATGTTGATTCATCCATTCCATACCCAAAATAACATCCATGCTTCCTAACCGGATGACTATCGATTAGATTGAACAACCCGACTTCCTAGTCTTAGGGGAACTCCAAAAATCACTAATTGAGACGTGATGTTTCCACCAGGTGTGGTAATTGTTAACACCAAAATTTGGTAAGGAGTATGACATGTGGGTCCAATTCGGAAAAGAGTCCGTCCGGTGGAAGGAAAGGCATCTTCGGAGATTTTCGGCGGAAGGATCCGCGGTCGGCTATCCGCTCCGGTTCGGCAAAGGAACAAGAGAGAGCTGATTTTGCGGGATTGGACGGTGACGTGGCTCGATCGGAGGGAGCGAATGGATGGACGAGCGATCAAGCTTAGTTAGGCAATGTATCCATTCGCGAGTTGTAATCGGCGGGGTATAAATACGACCCCTGGATGTATGTAAAAGGAGACGTTCATTCCTCAATACACACCGGCCTTACGCCAAACCCTAGAGTCCCTTGTCGTGTCGTCGAGTTCTTCGAGAGGGCCAATCGATACGTCGACCTCCGTGAGTACCGCAACCTTGTATCATGTCTAGTATCATGCGGTGGATTTAGATCGATGCAAGTAGTCTTGTTACCATGCTTCGTGTCATGCGGTGGATTCAAGCTTGGTTCAAGAGGGTTTCTTGTTAGATCACGAGCCATGCGGTAGGCTAAGGTCTAGCTCGAAGCTAGTTATCGGCTCTATTGGGTTTTGGCAAGATCCAATAGATTCATTAAGTTACCCTGTGTTATCATGAGTTTTGCATTATGTTTTAATTCATGTAACACTCTTTTGCCCAATCTAGATGGGTTTGGATCGGCTCTTTTCCTTTTAAGATCCGTGCAAGAGTAGGTTTCGTGTTTCGACGCGGGGATCTCGTGCTCTCCGATAGCCGAAACCGAATCGATCTAGGTTGTTACGTGTTGCGGGTTCAAGCTTGCTTTGTTAGTATAAATCTTGAAAGAGCCGGGTATCATGCGGTAGATGCGGAGTTTTTGGGTTGCTTTGGAGCTAGTCATCGGGTGGATTAGATTTCCAATTCGGCTTGATAGATTTATTCACGTGGTAATGTTTGTTCCTTCTTCATGGACCCCGAATCGGTTGTTCGGCCGCGTTCGGTTATATCTTCACGAGTAGATCACGTGCGTTATTTATGTTTTAAAAGACGTGTGCTTCTAGCTTTCCATATTTGGGTTGTATCATGCGGTGGATAGATCTATTTATGGAAAGTGGTGCGTTCTTTCATGCAAGTTGTATCATGCGGTGGATAGATTTGCTTGATGTCGTGCCCGACGGATCTTAAAGTGATTAGACATGCGGTAGACTAATGCTTTGGATCTATGCATGCTTATTTTAACACATGATCATGTTCGTGCTTTGCTTTATTTAATGTTAATCTTCATCGAGGATCGGTCATAGCTTTGCACATGCATCCATGTTTATTCAAAGATCGATCGTTGTCATGCTTACGTCATCCATTCGGCAATGTTCTTTTTTCCTACGCGGTTGCCCGAATGGTCGTGGTTCTCTGACAGGTAGCTTCGCATAGCTACATGTCGTCTTGCTTGGCTTCTCGGCCCGTAAATATGGAACTGCCTGGTACCACCCGGTAGGTTCCAAGTTTTGGTATTTAATTGTTTTTTCCCTTTTGTTAATTTTCAGGAAAAATTGACTGGCACGTCACTTTCTCTCCGCGCGTGCGAAGCTAAGCTTTCGGCTGGCTTTGTGTGATTGGCGCCGAGTGCATATTTCGCGTCAACACACTTTTTGGCACGCCCGGTGGGACCAACGGCCGAATTGGTTCGGGATGCCGAGATCACGGACCTCCCGGATGTCGGCATTGAGGAGCTTTCTCCGGAGCGACATCGGCGGCTCGTAGACGCCGTGAATCGGTTTCAACGAAGTGTCTCATGTCATTCAAGAAGAATCGAAGTGGTGTACCATATTTGAAGAATGGCACCGCCCGGAAGTCTTGTTGCCGGGAGAAACCGACGCAACGACCCAACAAGAAAAGAAAGAATGCGCGCGGATCTTCCAAGAGTCAATGGACGACGTGCTCACCAAGCACAACCAAGCTTTCCTTGGGTCGCTCCAACGGATGATGGTGGCCCTCTTCGGCCCGGCGCGGGGCGGGCGTTCGGAAGGCGTACGCCGGAAAGAACACCGTGGAGCCGGGTGAATCAAGCTCTCGGCCCGCCACCACGGGGCCGGTGCGGCGGCCCCCTCCTCGAGCTCGGGAGCCAAGCGTTCCATTCTCCTCCACGGGGCGCGGGGGCGGCCGGTTCGGCCTCCGCTACGGGCTTCGGGGAAGTCAACCAATCCCGCCGCCACCACGGAGCGGCACGGGTCGGCCCGCGCAACGGCCGAATCCGTGCCGGCCTACGTACGGAGACTTAGCGTTCGGCTCATCCGGGGCCCCACTCGATCCCCGGTCGAAGAATAGCTCCGTCCACCAAGCGGCTCCCGAGAGGAATTTATACGGCGGCGGCTATCATGAAGTGGGGAATTACGGAGCGTTCGATGCCTTCCCGCACCCGGGGTACGCGCGCGCCGCGGCGCTCGGGAGGAAGATGCCCTAGCTCGCAAGATGGCCGAATTGATGCGAGAATCGGTTCGGCCTCAAGCCAAGGATGCGGGGCCCCACCTACGAGCCGCCGTTCCCGGAGTGGTACTATAACGTGCTCCCGCCACCAAGGGTAAAACCACCGACGGAATTCACAAAGTTCTGCGGGCGGGGACGAGACAAGCACGGTCGAGCATATCGCTCGTTATCTCATGCGAGTGGGGGAATGTTCGGCCCGAAGAGACGTTCGTAGTTCGCTACTTCCCCGCCTCGGCCGACGGGTCTAGCTTTTCGGTGGTTCTCGTCCTTGCCGCCTGAGTCGGTGGCCAGGTGGAAAGATTTGGAGCGTAAATTCCACGCTCACTACTTCGGCGGCGAGTTCGGAGAAAAAGTTGATCGATCTCGCCACCCCCGAAGCAAAGGCACGGTGAAACACCGCCGGAGTTTCGAGAAGATTCGAGAGAAGTCAAGGGCATGTGCTTCTCATTGAACTTGCCGGACGATCGGCTAGCCGATATGGCCGTCGCCGGGATGTTACCGGCCGTGCGCGAAAAGCTCTTTGGGATGGAGTTTGAAAACTTGGGCCAACCGTCACGAAATTATCCTTGATGAGCAATCGGGCATATGGCCTCAAGAAGGACCCCAAGTTTGGCAAGCGAAGCACGACATCGCCGATATCTACAATCAATTCTTGGACAAAGCTGATTTGTTCGAGGATTCCGACGACGAACCGGAGATAGCGCGGCGAAATCATGTGGGGTAAAGAGCCTCTCACAATGAATCGGCGTTGGGTCGGACGGACCAAAGGAACCTATGACTTTGACATCACAAAGGCCGACAAGTTGTTTGAGCTCTTGGTAAAAGAAGGCCGAATCAAGGCTGCCGAAGGGCACTCTATGCTTCGGCCCGATGGAGTCAAAGCGAAACGTTCTGCGGCTTTCATGACAAGGGACTCCCATTCCATCAACGACCGCGGGGTCTTCGGGATGAGGATCCAAAAGGCTATCCGGGAAGGGCACCTCAAATTCGATAACAAGATGAAGGTGGATGGCCACCCCTTCCCCGAGAACATGCTCGGCTTTTCCGTCAATGCGATAACGGCCCGAAGAGAAAGGGAAAGTCAAGGTCCCGACCTCGCCCGGGTCCAAGCAAGATGGATCGGTGGACCCGAAGCGCCGAGGTGACCATAGAGCAAGTCCGGGCGACGCCCCCGCGTTCTCAAGAGCCACATCGAGATCGGGGAATCGTCCAAGCCCAAACCCAAGGTGACGTCGCGCATCCTCCTTAATAAATGGCGGCGCCGAGATGGAGAAGGAACGCTACCGGGAGCGTCGTCACGAGGAGGAGCAACGCGGGGCCGAGGGAAGAAGCGCGCGAGATGGAATCGGGAACGTAGCGCGCGCAAGCGGAGCGCGCCCCGGGGGGTGCGCCTTTTTCGGTGCACCGCCGGAACGAAGGCCCGAAACTACCCACGATGAGGAAGCGTCCCGAATGCGGCGACGGATATGCCGAGTATAGGCGGGGAAGCGCAATCGCCGATCCGTCCACGAAAGACTTGGAAGGATCCACCCGAATGGGGATCGGCGGCAAAAAATTGAAATCATTGATCATCCCAGGAAGCGCCGAGCTGATCTCGGGTGGGGTGACCACGAGGAAGACGAGGAGGTCTACGTCTGGCAGAAGGGGCAATGGTGCCCACCGGTCTACGCAAGAGCCGAAGAGGCGGGTCCAACGCTTGAGGAACCGCGAGATGAAGCAAGCCGGGGTCCGGACGAGACGAAGTGGCGCGCCCAAGGACCGGCCGGAAGGATCAAAGCGTCAAGCCCCCGCATGCATGGTATACTTCCGCCAAACGAGTTCATGGCTCCCGCTAACCGGGTGATGCGGAGAGGAAGCTTCCTTTGACGACGAGCAGCCCGAGGAGATGATGGCGCGGTGGTGCTTGCCAAGCGGGGCCATCTTCGACAAGCCGGCCAAGAATCGCCACATGAGGCCGCCGTACTTGAGGGGGGTACGTCAATGGCAAGCCATTGACCAAGATGTTCGTCGACGGTGGCGCGGCGAGTTAACGTGATGCCGTACACCACCTTCGGGAAGCTTGGCATGACCCCGAGCGATTTGACACCAACAAGCATCATCCCGAACGACTTCGCGGGAACCCCTCGGATACCAAAGGATGCGCTCACGTGGACTTGATGATCGGGTCCAAGACGCCGCTCACCACCTTCTTCGTCATCGAAGGGAAGGGAGCCTACGGCCCGCCGCTTGGGCGGGGACCGGATCCACGCCAAGCGTTGCGTCCCATCCACTATGCATCAACAGCTGATCCAGTGGGTGGACGATGAAATTGAGGTCGTGCAGGCGGACGACTCCGTGAGCGTGGCTAACATGGAACCAGCCTTCTGGGAATACCAAGGCATCGATTGCTTCTCAGGGAAGGACTGGGGAGAAGGTCCTGTTGAACCTGTCAGCAGTGACCAACAGCCGATTCAAGCAGTCGGCTCTTACAGTAATTTTTAATGGAGAACCCCGTGGATGGCACTGATGGCAAGCTGGGACGAGGATTCATGTCGGCCGATAAGCTGGAGGAAGTTGACATTGGAAACGGTGATAAACCAAGGCCGACGTTCATCAGTGCAGGTTTGCAACCAGACTTCAGGGGAAACTTAATCAAGCTTCTCAAAGAATATAAAGATTGCTTCGCCTGGGATTACTCGGAGATGCCTGGATTGGATCGATCCATCGTCGAGCACCGGTTGCCAATCAAGCCTAGTTTCAAGCCATATAAGCAACCGCCCGGAAAATCTACAAGGATGAAGTATTGGCCGATGTGAAGAAGGAAATCGAAAGATTACTTGACGCAAACTTCGTTCGGCCCACGCGAGATATGCGGAGTGGATTTCCAACATCGTCCCCGTGTACAAGAAAAATGGAAAAATGAGAGTTTGCATAGACTTCGGGGACCTAAACGGAGCTACCCCCATGGACGGATACCCAATGCCTATTGCCGATTTGCTCGATTGACGCCGCTGCTGGGCACAAGGTGATTAGCTTCATGGATGGCAACGCAGGGTACAATCAGATCTTTATGGCGATAGAAGATATCTCGAAGACGGCCTTTAGATGTCCTGGTCACATAGGCCTGTTTGAGTGGATCGTCATGACATTTGGATTGAAAAATGCCGGTGCAACCTATCAGCGGGCCATGAATTACATTTTTCATGAGTTGATCGGCAAGACCGTGGAAATCTACATTGACGACGTAGTGATCAAGTCCTTAAGCCATGACTCCCATCTGGAGGATGTGAAGAAAACCCCGAAATGCACCGGAAGCATGGTCGAAGATGAATCCAAACAAGTGTGCATTTGGGGTGTCGAGTGGAGAGTTCTTGGGGTTTTTGGTCCACGAAGGAGGGATTGAAGTTGGCAAAAAGAGCATGAAAGCCATAGATGAAGTCGTTCCTCCAACCAACCTCAAGGAGTTGCAATCATTGCTCGGCAAGATCAACTTTGTGAGAAGGTTCATCTCAAATTTATCACGAAGGTGTTGCCGTTCTCTCCGTTCTTCGAAGCTAAAGAAGGATCGAGAAGTTCACATGGGGTGACGAACAACAAAAGGCTTTCGAGGAAATCAAGCAATACATGAAGGAGCCACCGGTGCTTTGGTTCCTCCTCACCGAGCAAGCCTTTCAAGTTGCACGTGGCGGCCGATACCCAAACTATTGGATCGGCCCTTATTCAAGAGTTCGAAGGGAAGGAACGGGTAGTAGCTTATCTTAGCCGAAAACTACTTGATCCCGAAACCGGGTATTCGGTCGTAGAAAGATTATGTCTTTGCGTATACTACTCGTGTACAAAGTTTCGGCACTACTTGTTGAATGCCGAATGCACCGTATACTCGAAGTTTGATGTGATAAAACATATGTTATCTATGCCAATTTTGAATGGTCGGGTTGGCAAATGGATTTTAGCTCTATCGAATTCGAGTTGAAGTTCGAATCGGCAAAAGCCATCAAAGGTCAAGTCATTGCCGATTTTATAACCGAACACCGTGACCCTTCGATTGATCTCGCTTGGAAATTACCCCATGGGCTCTATTCTTTGACGGGTCATCATGTGGCAAAGGTGGGGGAGTAGGGATCCTACTAATTTCTCCCGAGAGGTGAGATGTTCGAATTCGCCATTCCTATACAACCCACCGTCACAAATAACCGGCCGAGTACGAGGCCTTTCGCTTCGAGGGCTTCAATATTTGAGAGAAGCGGGGCCGTTTCCGTTGAAATTTATGGAGATTCGAGTTGGTCATCAAGCAATTGAACGGCCGGTACGAGTGCAGAAGCGAGGCGCTGAGGAGTTACTACGAGGAATGCAGAGAAATCTTGAAGGGCTTTCCACTGGTAACCTTACAGCACATTCCTAGAGAGCATAACGAGGAAGCAAACAGGCTGGCTCAGAGCGCCTCTGGTTATAAAGAGAGTCAAGAAGCATTTGCCGCAGAGGTGAGCGCACTGGGGATGGAACTCACAGAAGATGATTGGAGGAAAGAGATCGTTGACTATTTGAGAGATCCATCCCGAAAAGTCTCTAGGAAGCTCAGGTACAAGGCAATCAAGTTCGTTCTTCTGGATGACAATTTATTCTATAAATCATTAGATGGAGTACTGTTGCGATGCCTGGGTCCAGAAGAAGCCAAGAACATGATGAGCGAGGTACACGATGGGATATGTGGAGCGCACCAATCGGCCTATCGCATGAAATGGGTTATTAGGCAGGCTGGATGCTTTTGGCCGACGATATTAGAGGACTGCTTTGAGTATTACAAGGGGTGTCAAGACCGCCGGAAGTCCGGGAATATTCAAAGAGTCCCTGCCTCGGCACTAAATCCCATCATCAAGCCATGGCCATTCAGGGGCTGGGGTATAGACTTGATTGGCCAAATTAATCCACCATCTAGCAAGGGGCATAAGTTCGTGCTTTTGGCTACAGATTACTTCACCAAATGGGTCGAGGCAATCCCACTAAAGAAGGTGACGTCAGAGAACATGATCGAATTCGTCAAGGAACACATCATCTATCGATTTGGGATTCCACGGACGATTACCACTAACCAAGGGGCACAATTCGTGTCATTGGAATTCAGAGATTTTGCCGAAAGCATGGGAATTAAACTGTTTAATTCTTCCCCATACTATGCCCAAGCTAATGGTCAAGCGAGAGGCTTCTAACAAGATCATGATCAAGCTTATACGAGAAGAAGATCGACCGAAGCCGAGGAGATGGCATTCGGTACTCGGTGAAGCGCCGTGGGCTTACCGAATGGCCCCCCATGGAGCTACAAAGACTTCTCCTTACGAGTTGGTTTACGGGCATCACGCGATCCCGCCCCGGGGAAATGCAATCGGAATCGAGGAGAGTAGTGCGCAAAACGATTTGAGCTCCAAGGATTACGGTGGCCTAATGATGGATGAGCTAGAAGATTTGCATATGATCCGTCTCGGGGCCCCGGAGAACATCGAGAAAAACAAGGCTGCGGGTCGCCAAATACTATAACAAGAAAGTAAAAGTAAAGCAATTCACGAAGGCGATCTAGTTTGGAAAGCGCTACCGCCGATTGGAACTAAATACGGTGAATTCGGCAAATGGTCCCCTAGCGGGAGGGGCCTTTTCGTGTGGTCGGATGCGTTCCTGGTAATGCATACATATTGAAAACTTTGCTAGGAGAGGAGTTTTCCGCCGCAATAAATGGAAGATACCGAAGAAGTATTATCCTAGCATTGAAATCGATCGATGATTATACACATCCGACACGGAAAACAAACCCGCATAACCACATATTCAAGAAGGCTCGTATTCAACTTCGCCAAGGGGATTATCTCTCATATGTTTCAAAATATAATTCTTGTAGCCATTCCCCGGCTTTACCCCCGTTTGGCGTGAGGAGTTCTTGAAATTCCAAGGCCGAACGAGACCGGTGATGTCAAGGTCGGTGATCATGTACACATCGGCCAAAGTTGGAGACATTGGGCCATGTCCAAACGAGAAGGCATTGACGCCATTGGACCGAAGTGGCACGCGGCTATCGGAAGATCTTCATTCTTAGGCATCTCGGCTACGGATGACTCCAAACATTGAGCAATGCGGAGAGTATCCAGATTGGTCAATCCGCTCTTATCCGCGAGAATCCTACGGTACCAAGTCTTCCGGCCGCGATTGGGGGCAAAGGCCGATTCTTGAACGCATCTTGCCACCGAGGAGGTGGAGATAAAGCTACCTTGAAAGGAATTCTGCGAGATTCGGCGGCAATGAAATCTCGAGGGTCGGGATTCCCTTCGGGGCCGAGATAATAAGATTGCGAATTGGCCTCAATAGGAATCGAAGGGCGGTAGATGGTTCTGGAAGAGAGCGGAAGAAGAAAATCTTAGGGTAAAATTGAAAACCTAATGCCGAACAAAGGTTTGAAGGGGTGAAATTACCCGAGCAGCTTGGTGCCGAGTTGCCATTGGAGATTCGAGCTCGGAACAAAGGGGATCTAGGGTTGGATGCGAACAAAGAATCCGGCGGATTGCGAAGAACAAGGTGTTGACGGGTTTGGCTCAAGGATTCGTGGCCGGAGTCAATTGTGGAACAAAATTACTTTTATTCCACAATTGAAGGGGCATGTGTTAACACCAAAATTTGGTAAGGAGTATGACATGTGGGTCCAATTCGGAAAAGAGTCCGTCCGGTGGAAGGAAAGGCATCTTCGGAGATTTTCGGCGAAGGATCCGCGGTCGGCTATCCGCTCCCGGTTCGGCAAAGGAACGAAGAGAGCGATTTTGCGGGATTGGACGGTGACGTGGCTCGATCGGAGGGAGCGAATGGATGGACGGGCGATCAAGCTTAGTTAGGCAATGTATCCATTCGCGGTTGTAATCAGCGGGGTATAAATACGATCCCTGGATGTATGTAACAGGAGACGTTCATTCCTCAATACACACCGGCCTTACGCCAAACCCTAGAGTCCCTTGTCGTGTCGTCGAGTTCTTCGAGAGGGCCAATCGATCCGTCGACCTCCGTGAGTACCGGCAACCTTGTATCATGTCTAGTATCATGCGGTGGATTTAGATCGATGCAAGTAGTCTTGTTACCATGCTTCGTGTCATGCGGTGGATTCAAGCTTGGTTCAAGAGGGTTTCTTGTTAGATCACGAGCCATGCGGTAGGCTAAGGTCTAGCTCGAAGCTAGTTATCGGCTCTATTGGGTTTTGGCAAGATCCAATAGATTCATTAAGTTACCCTGTGTTATCATGAGTTTTGCATTATGTTTTAATTCATGTAACACTCTTTTGCCCAATCTAGATGGGTTTGGATCGGCTCTTTTCCTTTTAAGATCCGTGCAAGAGTAGGTTTCGTGTTTCGACGCGGGGATCTCGTGCTCTCCGATAGCCGAAACCGAATCGATCTAGGTTGTTACGTGTTGCGGGTTCAAGCTTGCTTTGTTAGTATAAATCTTGAAAGAGCCGGGTATCATGCGGTAGATGCGAGGTTTTTGGGTTGCTTTGGAGCTAGTCATCGGGTGGATTAGATTTCCAATTCGGCTTGATAGATTTATTCACGTGGTAATGTTTGTTCCTTCTTCATGGACCCCGAATCGGTTGTTCGACCGCGTTCGGTTATATCTTCACGAGTAGATCACGTGCGTTATTTATGTTTTAAAAGACGTGTGCTTCTAGCTTTCCATATTTGGGTTGTATCATGCGGTGGATAGATCTATTTATGGAAAGTGGTGCGTTCTTTCATGCAAGTTGTATCATGCGGTGGATAGATTTGCTTGATGTCGTGCCCGACGGATCTTAAAGTGATTAGACATGCGGTAGACTAATGCTTTGGATCTATGCATGCTTATTTTAACACATGATCATGTTCGTGCTTTGCTTTATTTAATGTTAATCTTCATCGAGGATCGGTCATAGCTTTGCACATGCATCCATGTTTATTCAAAGATCGATCGTTGTCATGCTTACGTCATCCATTCGGCAATGTTCTTTTTTCCTACGCGGTTGCCCGAATGGTCGTGGTTCTTTGACAGGTAGCTTCGCATAGCTACATGTCGTCTTGCTTGGCTTCTCGGCCGTAAATATGGAACTCGCCGGTACCACCGTAGGTTCCAAGTTTTGGTATTTAATTGTTTTTCCCTTTTGTTAATTTTCGGGAAAAATTGATCGGCACGTCACTTTCTCTCTCGCGCGTGCGAAGCTAAGCTTTTCGGCTTCTTTGTGTGATTGGCGCCGAGTGCATATTTCGCGTCAACGGTAATTTTATAAGTAGATTTGGTTGGTACTCCTCTTAGACCCAATTTGTCTAGTAGACTCTCATTTATGAAACTATGGGTGGCTCTGAATCAAATAAGACCTTGACGGGAGTGTTATTGATAGAGAATGTACCCGTGAGTACTGGAGCTCCTGCGGGAATGTCACTCATGGTGGTGAAGTTCAACTTGCCTTGGCGCACTTGCGGCATGGGTTTCTTGGCCGGAGTGGCGGGCTTGTTTCCCGTATTCTGGTTCTGCGGGTTTGACTTGATCTGCCTGGGCTTGGGACACTCATTGATATAGTGCCCCGGGCGGCCACGGTTGTAGCAACGGCGATCTCCAACATCACGAGGGGGTGCATTGGGCTTTGGAGCCTCCTGCTGGGCACAGCGGAACTGGAAGTTCCCGTAGGTTTGCCCCGGAATGGCTTCATCGTCCGGCGTCCGGTTGAAGATTCTTCGGGATGGGCCTGGAGCTTCCTTCTTCACAAAGCGAAACTTCTTGTGTGTTCCGCTGCCTGGGGTGAAACCGGACACTCTCTTGTTGTCCCCATAGGCTTTCTTCATAGCATCTTCTTGCGAGATAGCTTTATTCACGAGCTCATGGAAGTTTGCCGTCTCGAGCAGATTTAGGCGCTCATACAACTTGCCATCAAGTCCGTCGCGGAACCTCTCCATCTTCTTGGCATCAGTATCAACATGATGCCCACCGTACTGGCATAAGCTATTGAATTTCTGGGCATAACAGTACACGGAGTCAGATCCTTGACGAAGGGCTAGCAGCTCCCTCATCTTCCGGTCCATCAGACCCTTGGGGATGTGATGACTCTTGAAAGCTTGCTTGAATTCTTCCCAAGTCACGGCGTAGTTTCACTGCATGGACTTGAAATGGTCCCACCACATCAAAGCTTCACCTCGCAGTTGTAGGGCTGCGAAGTTCGCTTTGTTCTCCTCCGAGCAAGGCAGCACAAAGGCAGAGAACTTCGCCTCTATGGCCTTAACCCAAGCCTCAGCTTCCAGAGGGTCTTCTGCTTTCGCGAAAGTTGGCGGCTTCATGGCGATGAAGCGGGCGTATGTGGTGACACGGTTAGGTCCCTCGTGGTTGGCCCCATGTGGCGGCCCTCGGTTCATCCGTCGGGCAATCCGCTGCCGTGTCCGCAAGATCCGGCGCGAAGCACCTCGGTCCGGGTGGCCATGAAAGCCTCCGTCGGGTTCATGGGCGGGGGGTGGCGGCAAGTCACCACTACCACTCGCTCCAAAACCGTTGGGAGAGCCGCGCGTGGTTCCCACCATCCGAAAAGTGAGCGTTATTAGTGAGATAACCGAAAGCTTACTCCCAAATGATGACAAGCACGATCATGCATTATCACATCTCATTAGTACGTAAATAATGAGTACAACAACAAGCACAACATCCTATAGCCACCAAGATTCATAGAATCGTTTCTCTTAACATGGTTAGGACGGTGATTGCTCAACTGCGCGGCTCCTAATCAGTTCCGAACGATCGTCGTTATCCCGAATACCAAAGAAGATGGTATACGAACGAGCACTTACATGCTGGCAACGAGTGGCGTTCGCAAAGATGCTTTGTTTTACCTACGTTCATAGGAGATAAACAATGCATTCCTTGACAAGCGTGATCAATCGCAACGAATTATCCAAGGATATGGTATTTAGCACAAGAAAATTCAATTTGAAAGGCAACGGGATTCACTTAAAGCATACAAGCTTGAATATTCTTATTACAACATGACAGATCAAGGTTCAACGTCATTACAACTCGGTTTTGAAACATCAAGACAACACATGATACAATAGTTGCTTGGCACGAAGACGTCTTTGTCAAGCCACTACTCCAACATCTCTAATACAACTCGATAAGATCGATATCCTGCTGCTCCCTACTGTCGGCAACCTAGTTGCCCACTGAAGCACCACTGTACGAAGGCGAAGCTGGGGGAGTCGGTAGCGGTGGTCCTGCCTGGCTCGTCTGATCCAGGCCGGACACAGCCTGCTGCTCCTCCGGGTGTGCCTGTACTGGGGGCAGTGGCTGTAAGGCCACTATAGCCTGTAAGGCTGCCACCTGTACCTCGGCCTCCTGCACCTGCTGCTGCATATCAGCAATGTTCTGCAACAGGGTCAGCCTCTCAATCTCGTGTGCGTCGGCATCCTCCTCTAGTGCATTGTTCTCCGTCTCTAGGTCCACGATCCTGCGGAGGCGGTCGCCTTGCTCAAGCTCCAACTGGAACCTCCTAGTACGCGATCTGTCGTTCTCTGCTGCACACGGGTAAGCGTGAAGTTCGGCCGCCGGTGTGCTCCGAAAGCTGCTCCCAATCGCTCCTAGATGCCTCCAAGCGCCGTGCAATAATCGGCCGCGGTGTTAAAACGCAGCCCCCGGAGTGTGAAAACCACGTTCGGACAATGGGCAAGTGTCCGAGTAACATCCAACGGCTGCGCTAGGGTGAGTAACTCCGGTAGATGGTCCATACGATCCAACCAAGCCGGGTCGTGAGGATTCACGAGTGGAAACGGTCCAAACGGTGAAAGAGCTACCACGGTAGGGTTGTGGTCACAAAAGTCCGTCGGCACTGCGAGGGCGGCCGACTCCACGGACTCGTGCGTGATAAATCCCCGATAAATAAAACTCGGGGTCAAACCGGTCGGCGTGGTCGGGGTGTGGCGGCACGGTCACGATCACCCCCGCAACGGGGAACACCAAAGCGCTCAAACTCCACCTCGTACATCGGTGGGGTAAGGTATCCTGCGGCACTTAGTGCTTCCCACGCCAAGCGCGGAAAACCCTCCCAGTGCAACCCGTTGGTACGGATCGTACCGTCAGTGTCGAACTGGTGAAACACGGGGAAATCCATCTGTACACAAAGGTAACCCATGTCAGATCTCAAAAGAGAACGGCATGACAAATGGTGAAGTTCTGGTAGTTGTGAATGAAAATTTCATAACCAACAGCCCAGAAACCACAAAAATTTCCCACTTTTAAATTAATCCTTTGATACTCTTAGTTAGGATTCTAAAGTTTGAACAACGATTAAGGAAACAAGATGGGGGGTCCTTAACTTGGATGTGCCTAGGGAGTGTGAACCAACCCAACAACTAGAGTTGAGACTTGTTATTACCAGGTAACCAGTTGAGGAACAATTGTTTTTAACAATTTGGTTTAGTTAACCTAGCACAAAATAAACAAAATTTTCACAAAATTTCGGCAGCATGACGGCTAGGTATGAGGGGTACTTCTAATTTATAAAAAGCACATACTAGCATAATTTCCTTAGAGAACACATGGAATTTCGATTTTTGGGGTCTATTTTAGTTGTTTCGATTTTTAACATGCATGCAAGACATCCTATTCGACCTCACATGGCAATCAAGCCAAAAATCGAAGTTAGTGCCGGTGGCAAGGCTTATATTCGTCTCTCCCTATAATATCTAGTCGAGAGCTATACGGTACTGCTTAACGACTAATGAAGCGCTATTATGTACTGCGCAGAAAACGAACCATCCGTGCCAGCACGTCACGAAAGCGTCCACATACATTACCGTTCACTATAGAAACGGTATCCATGTGTTAAGCCGCTGCATGGACAGCGTCCAACCTCGGACACCCTCCGTTTGAATGGAGTGTATCCTTGCCTCGCATGAGCGACATGCGGAATTCTCACGTATGAAACACGTGGCGACACACAACTCATAAGCAGACGCGAAGATGGGATCCGTGGAATAGATCACTCCATCAACCCTCGCAATTCCCGTGATGCGGAACAGCACACGTATAAAACACGTGGCTCCTAGTTTGGTTGTGCATGAAAGTAAGTCTGACATAAAGTAATGTGCTGGAAGTTAGCAAAATAAACCATAAGTTAAATAAGCCACCTGAAAGAACCCAAAATTCCCTCTAGGGCCTCTCGGTCTAGTTTATCCTTAGCGGACCAACGTATTTTGGAAAATCAGACAATCTTGGCATATTTTATTCCAAAATCAGTGATTAAGGTCTATTAATTAATCTCCGGTGCATATAAGCTGCGATGCCAAGCGTGACAACCCGCCCAGGAAAGTACCGTACTATCGCCTAAGACCGATCCACTTTGGCCATTAAGCGATAATAAAGTACCACCCTGTCGTAAGTCGCCGGGTTAACGCCCGGTAAATCACTGAATAGCACAAGGATCGATATATGCATTAAAACTCACTCGAAGGCGAGTCAAGAGATACAACAACATTCAAATCCAAATTCTTACCCCGAAGGGTTTAATTATTACAAACCATAGCTTTTGTCATGACAGAATAGTTCAGAGTTTTGAAAAGACAGCGGAATTTAACTAGCGGCAGCGAAGTCACCACGGGAGGCCATCCATGATACTTCAGTAGTCGTCCTCCACCCACTCCAGCTCCCAGCCGGGCGGGATCTCACCGGGCCACACATCACTGAAGGCATTACCTGGATCAACACATTATAGCAAGGTTGAGTATATTAATACTCAGCAAGTCTTACCCGTCGGTGATATCTACTTCACCACATCTAGACCATGAAAGGCTTTTTGGCTACTGGGTTGCTTTTGCTAAAAAGTAACAAAGAGTAGGTCCTTACTTTCGAGATTTTAGCACAAGTTCTAGTGGTTTAGTCTTTACTACATTAGCCAACTAGTACAAACAAAGTTGTACAATACAATTATTCAAACATCATCTTCATCAACTTCCATCATTAGGGATCACATGACTAGTGGAGTAAGTAGTCTCGGATAACGGTGAGAGGCCGACAATCGATTGATTATAACCTTGCAAGGTGGACCCAAACACACGGTCGGCTGCCCCCGTGAGGACAACTCCCCAGGCCGTCCCTATAAATTCTCGGGTTGGGATCGAATCTTACAGTCTTTGGTGCAGGCTATCCGGCATACCCCGCGAGATACCCGGAGTCACCATACACCACCGGTAGCTAGCCGTGAGAGCGAATCCCAAGAGTAGTAATAGTAAGATCCCTCACCGCCTCATTATGGTACTAGTCTTACCGGTCCCATACCCGGCATATGCTTGGTACGTTCAAAAACTTAACCCACATAACCACTGGACCGGAGCCCAGATCCCATGCTCTTACCACGTGAGCAATCCATTTAAGGATATAGTATGATTCCTATCTAGGAACCTATTCTCGCGAGTGAGGTCATCACCTGACTTGTAACGGTCCTATAGCTTAGCAGCTATCGACCTATCATACTAGTAGGAACCAAAGGTACCTATGGATCATGCATCTAGGGTTTCATTCAACTCCTGAACGTAAATGCACAATCATTCATAGATAATTGAGTAAAGAATTTTAAAACTGGGTTAGATGCACCGGAGCTTGCCTTCGTCGACTAGGTTAGCTTGGGCACCCTCGGTGTCGAGTCCGTCCACGTCTTTGAGAGAACCTTCGCTCCGCCTTCCTCGGTTTCCGGGACCAGGGAGTAGTCTCCGTCCGGAAGATCTACGCGGAATGCAATGCACTTTAGGTGATGTGATAGTTTGTTGTCCTATCCAACTTTAGTTGGTCATATTCACCTTAACAATCATTCATTTAATGTTTCTGCTTTAGGATGGTTATTAGTTGTACATGGGTTACTCTTTCATTCCACATTTGAATAAAGGTTTTTATTTAAGCTTATCATTCCATGGGAAAGCTTTATTTTATTTTATCTTTACCCACATGGTGTAATTAATAATTATATTTATGAATTAATTCCTTATTAGTGCTTGGTAATTAACTTTATTTTTATTTATATTAAATAATGCCTTCAAAAGGAAAAAGATTTAATTAGGGATTTTCTTTATTAATTTCCTTTTAATATTAAATGGGCATTTAAGCCATTTATTAAACAATTAATTTACCAAAAATCAAATGAGTGTTTTCTTAGGCCTAACAGTACCTATCCTGGTCCATTGGGCCCACATGTAAGTGTTGGATGCTAGGAAGATAAATATTATTGAAAATAACAAAGGCTAGCTAGTGATTCAACTTAAATGCATATAAAAATAAATAAGCATCAAAATGATCCAAACTTTCTTGTGCATGCTCTCTGATCCTAAACAAGCCTAAAAAGCTAGCATGTTCACATGGAACCTCTACTGAACTTGGTCTATTAAATTACAAAGGAAAACATGCATAAATCAAGAATAATAATTTCTGTTACTCCTAAATTCATGATTAAATCACAAGATGTGTCTTTTGTCATCACAAGACAGTGTGCGCAAGTTGGGCTCAAGAACATGAATATATTTAACATGAAAAATCATCTATGCTGTTTTGCCAGGGATGGAAAAACATTTTTATAAAAAGATTCACATGATAACTTTGTGCAATTTTTTGCACAGCAGCTAGTCTTATCCTAACTCACAACATATCCAAAGCTCAACTACAGAGAAGCTACACATTTCAAGTTATGACAGATTCAATCATCACACATTTGTAATTTTTCTGCCAAAACTACTTTGAATCTAGCCACAAGTGTACATCAAGTAGGTGGGGTTTAACATCCTGAGACCTACAAAATTTGTTTGAGAATTTCTGGAATTTTCTGTGAATTTCTATGGATTTTCTAAGACTGTGGACTGATCTGCAAATAAACTAAGTTAAGATTCCTTGCAAACAGGCCCTTGGATTCACATCCATGCCCCCGGCGGCGGCGGGAGGGCTCGCCGGCGGCGATGTGGGGCCCGACCACGACAACAAGCGGCACCATGATGAAATTGAGCTCACCACGGTCCTATTGGTGGTGGTGGCGAGGGTGGAACTTGCTCCGGCGACGGTGCACGGCGGCGGCCGGCGGCGGCGCTTGGGGCGGCTCGGTGTGCTGCGGCGTGGAGGCCAAATTGGCGCAAACAAGCGCACACGTGAGCTTGCCTGGGTGCTAAGGAGGCTATCTAGGGGCTTGGACGGCGGCGAGCACGAGCGGTGGGCTCTGTCACCGGCGGCGGCGGCAATGGCGGCGGGCTACTCGGGTGGCGCGCGGAGGGGCGCGAAGGGGGGGGGGGGTTTAAGTAGGCGCGCGGCACCGGGTGACGCGGGGATGACGGCGCAAGATACCCTCCGTGCTACGGCGCGTCGAGGCGCGCGCGTACGGCGGCGACGCCGGCCGACGGACCGCCGGTCCGTGGAGCGTGCGCGCGTACGGCGGCGCGGACGCCAAGGCGCATCGGGACGGGGCACGGCACGGACTCCGAGACCTCGGGCGGCGTGGGTGCGGGTGCGGGGGCAAGGCCGGCGGCGGCGGCGGCGGCGGCGCAGCGAGCGCGCGACGTCGCGGCGCGACGCGCTCTGGTGCTGGACAGTGACACTAGTGCTGTGTTCAAGCCACTATTTCTCCAAAAATTTGAATACAACTTGACCAAACAATGAGTACCAAAGTTGTAGATCTAAGTACCATCTACAACTTTCCTAGAGGTTGTATGGGGTTTTTCTGTTTAGATTTGAATCTAGAGGAAGGTCAACTTTGAATGTCAACATGATTCTGTCAACAGTAGAATCTGCCTTGCAAGGGCTTTTTCACAATTTTCCTCTCCAAATCAGCAATGCCACTCAACATGAAAGTTGTGTCCCTCAACAAGATCTACAACTTTCCTAAAGTTAGAATTTTAAGTGTTTAGGTGAAATTTGGGGAACGCGGCAAAAGTTCGGCGAGACACTGTGGACACCGGGGTGGCAAGGGGTTTTGACCCACCGTTTGACAAAGGGTTGGCCCCACAAGTGTTTTAACTATTCACTAGGGTCACTAGGGGTGTGTTACGGAGTTTTCATGGGTGAGGGCCCAGGTTGACCTAGGGTTGACCATTTGACCGGCTAATCGTGTCATTAGCGTTAGTGACAGTAATTAAAAACCTGGGGCGTCACAGTTACCGATCAAGTGTTACAAATAAGCCAAGAATGGTAACAGGCATATGCCCGTTACTGATAAGACATATTTGTAATGGGCATTAAACAACGACTGTTACCACAACTAGCCACCGGTCACGTGGAATGGCTGTTTCTCTGGGCCCACGGGCAACTTTCGTAACGGGCACCAAAGGAAAGCCCGTTACTAAAGCTCAACATCAGAGACATCTGATGTGCACCTGCGTCTCCACTATCTTGACGAACTGAGATGCGTGTATTTCACGCGTGTCTCAGTACATATAGGATTTGTAACGGGCATCAAACAACGACCGTTACCACAAATAGTCACCAATCATGTGAAATGGCTATTTCTCTAGGCCCACATTGAACTTTGGTAACATGCATGAAACAGAGCCCGTTACTGTGAAATTAACTTCAGAGACGTGTTACGTGAACCTGCATCTCCACTGTCTTGACGAAATGAGACGCATCTGTTTCCACGCGTGTCTGCTTTCTCTCCTATATCTCGATGAACGGACCAGGTCCTGGGGCCCACCGGTCAGGACTGGTCATGGGATTTTACACTGCCCGTTACATTATAGGCATTTTTGTAATGAGCTTTCCGAATGAAGCCCGTTACTCACTGATCAATGTTTGTAATGAGGTTTAATTAACGCCCGTTACAGATACGGCAGCCACCCCTTTAGTAACATGCCCGGTTGTCGGCAGTATCCTGGAACCAGTCAGGATTTGGCAGCCACCAGGGGCAGCATCCTGGAACCAGCCAGGATTTGGCAGGCACCACAGCAAGGAGACATCACAAGTACATTTTGACATCACAGATATAGGCAAAGCAAGATCACATTTATAGACAAGCTAGGGTCACATTAAGTTTGAAGTTACTCTCATCAGGGCTTGTTTGGATGGAGTCATGAGAAAACTGCCTGAACCAGGCAGTATCTTACCCGAACCAAGCAAGCCAAGCAGGTTTCTCAGGCAACAACACCTGACTAAAGAACACTGAATGAGTTTCAAGTTTCTGGTCACAATAAACTCACGGTGCACCACAGTAGAAGTTGCCCTTTCGGTCGATGGTATTCTTAAGAATGTACTCGCACAACATCTCCCGGACATACTTTACATCTTTTGTGGAAACATCTACAGGAGGTTTGAAATCCTACAAAATACAATCATTAATCAGAATACATGTAGAAATCATTTTCTAAAATCATATGGATAATATGAGCAGAGACAAGGTTGAGCATTATTATCTACTTACATCAGTCTTCTTGATGTCAGGTATGTCATCGAGTAGTCTTAACATATGGAATGCCACATGGAATCCACACAAAGAGGACCCCCGTGGCTGTTGAGCACACTGCATCGAGGTACCAAAATGACAAGTTAATGCAGTACCAAATAGGTAAGAAGTGACCATAAAAAACCTCGGTCTTACAACGAGATTTGTTTTGTGCTTGAGTGTGGCTTTTGGCTTTTTTGTTTCTTTCCTTGAGTCACTCTGTCCTATGCATCACCAAAGGCCATGCATGATCAGCAATACCAATTAGAAACACTAAGGGATTGATTTTTTGTGAAAAAAATACTGTACCAAAGGCCCTGCACGGTCAGCAATACGAAAGGCCCTGCTACATCACCCTCATCAATTGGTACAGGCAGAGGGTATTGACTCGCATTGGCCCACACATAAGTAGGTTGCACCACAACATACCCGTCCTGCATCGGTACTGAATGACAAGCCTTTTGAGATGGAAAGACTTTCGCTAGTGTGAGCTCCACAGTGCCATCCAAAAGACTGCACACAGTTGGCTCTGTCAGCTTATCTATAGTGTCTAGCATAAGTGATCGACTATCACTGTGCACTTCATTCGCTTCGTCACCGTTGGCATTCCAATGATCTAGCTCTCTGCCATCTTCCTTGCTATCATGCGCTTGTTCTTCCTCGCGGTAATGCCCATCTTCTTCCTCAATGCCATCCATATCTTCTTCCTCGCTGCTACTGACAGGCGCTAGTAATTGGGAAGGAAGAAGTGCATTTTCAGTATGTTGCTGCCTGATAGTCTTAGAGCGTGGACAATTGATTTAAATGTTTTGTCCGCCATCACATCATGAGCATCAGACCTCTTGTTCCTCTTCTTCGTGTACATTCCAGTGAACTCTTCACCAAACCCTTTACCCCAGCCAAGTGAACGAGACACGCCTCAGACCCAATCTCGATGCTCTGGAGTCTCAAGTGCTGCGGTGAGGATATCATCCTCCCTAACCCCAGGGAAAGAACCATCGCTACCCTGAGTTGCAAGTGTTTTCACCTTATCTGCTACACCCACCACCGCAGGGTTACTGAATGTTATGCCTCCGCTTCCTTCACTAGTATTCTTCTTCTTCTTCCCTACCCTTGCCCGCAGGTAAGGTCTCGAACGCCCAGGAAATTGGTCCCAAGGGTTCTGTTTTCCTTCTGCAGCTAGCTTTGCATCCTCCTCCTCCCACTCTTTCTTTTTACCACGATAACCTTTTCTGCCCATCTTGTGTGACTTATTATGCAATGCTCTCTTTTGTTTCATCTCCTCGCTCCATTGCTGAAATGAAGGAGAATTGGTTTCCCGCACAAACATGTCCCAGTCTTGTTGCTGCAAAAAGGCATGCTTCACAAAGGGAGTCTCCTCTTCACTCACATACTTTTTTTAAAATGGGCCTTGAACCGCCGTTGCAAGCTTCCAATCTGTGATATAGCTTCCTTAACTGCCTTCTTGCGAATACATTCTTCGAGATTGGCTGGGTAATCTAGATTTTCCTCTAGAACTGTGAACAGATGTTCCTTTTCAATTGGTGAGAGATCATCAACCGCCTTGTTGATTGACACCCTCTCCCGACCAATGAGACAATAGACCAATACAAATCTATCCCTCACAGCATATGGGGTAGGCCAAAAATTGGCATCAAGTCCAGTTGCAGTCAACTTGTCTTCTGGCAATTTGGTTTGTGTCCTTGACCCGTGGGATCGAGTACTACTCGTTGCAGTCTGTGCTGAGTGACCATGTGAAGAAGGTTCACTGACGATGGGCTGTGATGATGCACTGGAGGTAGAGGAGTTTGTTGTTGTGGACTGCATAGATGATATGTCACGTTAGTCAATAGAGCAACATAAGCACGACTGAAAATCTAAAAAAAAATTCTTATTAGATAAATTCGTTTTCTCTGATAGGCAAAATTTGATACAGTTGTAAATAAAATCAGCATAGACATACACAGTTCATATTTTACTCAATTAGCATACAGGGATCGGTGCTAACCATTTTGACGGGGACACAACAATATGCTTATATATATCAAATCAGAGAATAAATTCCTTCAACTGCTTCCTTGTCCAACTTGAGCAGTGATGGATTGTGTGTTCCATATGTACATGCAACAAGAGGATAAAGCAATGATCATGACATTATATATGACAGTAGTGAAACAACACTCACAACACGTCATGACACCACCAAAACAATATATATGACAGTAGTGAAACAATTAACACTCACAACAAAGCATAAGACAGTGTAGTTATCACTACCTTATAAACCACTGTGATGCAATTCCCAATGACATAATGTGGCCATCAGAATTAAAGTATGCTAACAGGTCCAAAGCATAACTGTCAATCTGGTACATTCAAAGCATAGCTGAATTAAAGTATGCTAACATCCTTTATGCTTTTCATGAAATTACAGTGCAAAAATTATAGCACCAAGAACATGAAAATGAATTTCAACATTTCATATAACTTCATCAGTTAACAACAATTTATTCAAAACGGACTTGGAGCAACAAAATCCATCCATCAAATCCACAGTCAATAAATTGAAGATGAACTATTAAGGCATGTCTCCCTAATCCTCCTTGACATGAATATATAGCAGATTGGGTGGACTACATTATAAACCTCTGCGATGCATTTCCCAGTGACATTATATGGCCATCAGAATTAAAATATGCTAACAAGTCCAAAGCATAACTGTTGATATGAGCATAGCTGAATTAAAGTATATGCTAACAGGTCCAAAGCATAACTGTCGATCTGGTACATTCAAAGCATAGCAGAATTAAAGTATGCTAACATCCTCGATGCTTTTCATGAATATACAGTGCAAAAATTGCAGCACCAGGAACATGAAAATGAATTTTAACAGTTCATATAAATACATCTGTTAGCAACAATTTATTCACACAGACTTGGGGCAACAAAATCCATCCATCAAATCCACAGTCAATCAATTAAAGATGAACAATCAAGACATGTCTTCCAAATTAATCCACATTGACATGAATATGTAGTAGATTGATTTTGGTGGCCGATGAGAGAGAGGGCGTTGGGGGTTCAAGAAGGACTAACCTCTGTCGCGAATGAAGTAGTTGTTCTCGTGATGGTCGGAGGGGCCGGATCCACGGCGGCTCGTGGCTTGAGGCGGCCAGCTCGTCGTCGTGGCCAGGGACGACGTCGACGGATCCATGTCAGCTGTCTTTAGGTTGGCCGGATGTACGTACGTCTGCACGCCAGTAATCGTGTCCTCATCACTGTCGTCACGTAGGGAGCGGTGGGGCTGGAGAAGAGCAGGGCTACGGCGGGGAGAGAGCGGCGAAGGCGAGCGGGGCGAGTGGCGGCGGCGGTGGGGAGAATGGGGGCATTGTGGATCTGTCTAGCGAGGAGCCGAATATGAACGGCTCACATAACTGTGTTTAATGAAACTACTAGTGTGCCCTTGACAGCTCTGTGCAGCAGTTGGAACTTCATGGGCACTATTGTAAATATAGGTGGGAAATTTTGAGCAGCCCGCGCACGGTTCACCTGCTAACACTGACGAGTGGGCCAGTGTGATGGGCGACGATGGCTAGTGAACCCGAATCGCATTTGTTGGGAGTTGGGTCAGCGGTTATCTTTTTATTTTGGCTACTGACGCTGACGCGTGGGCTAGCCAATATTTTCTTTTGAATGAAACGTGCTTCCCTAAAATATTAGAGCCCATAAAACAACACCTAAAAGATCATAAAAATATGAACAATTCGTATGTGGACATTTAGTATTTGAATAAATTATCAACAGTCACACGTTAATGGTGTTAATGATGTAATAATTCTACTAACATCTAGTGTGCTATAAAAAATCTACAAATTTACTTGCCAACATAATTTGGGTACCTAGACTTGTCTTCAAAATTTCAAATGTTTTCGATGAAGGAATTATATACTTGTGTACAAATATCTACATCTCTGACATAGTTTCCTAGAGTGTTCCTTGAACATATATTGAAGTTTTCCACAATTTGCAACATGTTCAAACTCATATGCATTTGAAAACTTAACAAAACTTTGTGTTCACCTTAAGCTTACGAAATTTATAGTTCCATCACTAATGGTTGTGTAAAACAAATATTATCTGTATGTTGTAATTACAAAGAACAAAATAAGGCATATAAACATCACTCAACAAACAGAATGTACACCAAACAATGAAATTAATGAATATATGGTGATTTCAGATAAAATTAGACAAAAACTATAAAATTTGGACTAATTGAGGACCATGTGAGGTTCCAGGATCGGTGGATGGTCGCTTCCTTGTGTGATGAGTGATTGACAACGTTGTGTGGACTGATTGTTGGCTAAGTATTGCAGTTGCAGGTTGCGGCTTAACTAGTGTTGGTGCAGGTGAAGAACAAGCACGAAAGGTCGTCGCCGATGAGGCCTCCATGTGTGGAGAAGACAAGTAGGCTTCCTTCGAAAGACTCGGTGGCCAGCGGAGTCAAGTGCGGGCCGCATGGTGGCATGAACAGTAAGATGAAGTCATGGATGGTTTCTTGGTTGAGCCTCAAAACCAAGATCGAGCCGGGACGACGTGGGACCCGAGTCATGAGTGGCGATTGGCGGAGGCTACAGTGAGTTTGCGGGGTTTCCATTGGTTCACCAGAAAACCACTAGGTTCCTTGTTTGATCCACAAAGCCAAGACCAAAGAACCGAAGACGGTGCTGCAGCAGCTCCAGACCGGTCTGACCGGTGGGTCTGACCGGTCTGACCGGTGGGTACCGGTCTGATTGGTGAGGAGCACCGGTCTGACCGGTGTGCGACAGCGCAGTCCGGAATCTTCGAAGCGGAGGACGCAGTGCGGATCGCATGGCTTGCGTTGAGGCTAAGCAGGGTGTGGTTGCCAGGCATCCATCCGATAGAGAAAATCTGAAGACTTCCAAAACCGCCCATGAGGGGCTTGTATACCTAGTTACTAAGTAAGGGTATTTTAGACTTTCGGTTGCCTCCATATAACCCATGAGGTGAGAGGATGGCAGTCATCTCTTGGAACCCTAGTTCATTTGCTTCCCTATTTTCTTAGGATTCCTAGAGGACTAGCTTGAGAGCTTCATGGTGAGATTTTGTGAGAGGTTGGATGATCGGGCGGCAAGCTAGACTTTGTATGAACCTCCTTGGTATGTATAGATGATTCGGCGTGGTTCCTCAAGGCTTTGTTGTGTTGTTCCCGGTTGTTTTTGGTGGTGATTTTCAGAGCCCTCTCTTGGTGGTTTTCTCGGTGTGTTTTTTGGGACCTTGCTCTTGGGGATTTGATGAGGGAAATTCATGTGAACCCTTCGTGGTTCTTTTTTCTTTGATTACCCTCCCAAATCCGTGAGTTAAGGGGCTTGATTTTGGGGTTTTCGGTGTTCTATGGTTAGAGGAGTTCTTGGCGGGATTTCTTCGATTCCTCTTGATGTGGCAAGTTTTGGTGGACAAAATCTTGGCTATAGACTCCTCATGAGGTGTTCCTACTATCCCCAAATTCTTGTTCAAGTCCGTGGAGCGATTTGGGAGATTGAAGTTTCGATTTGGAGGAGTTGTCCCGCGGGTGCTGTTCATCCCGAGCTGCCCAAGTTACACCGGTCTAACCAGTGCTCTTGACCGGTCTGACCGGTGCGAGCCACTTGTGGGATTTGCCTCTGGTGAACTGCCTGACTCGCGTGTCTTTGGGTCTTGGTGCTATTGGTCAGTTCTTGGTCTGTTTGGAGTTGTTTTGTTAGGTTTTGTGTAGGGTTTTCCTTCCGTGCAGGTTGTGTTTTGGGGGTGTTTTTGTTCCAGGGCCTAGAGAAGTCAATGAGGCTTTCTGGAACGCTTGTTGTGCGGCTGCTGTAGCCACCGGCTGGACCGGAGCTGTTCACCGGTCTGACCGGTGTCACCGGTCCGACCGGCACAGGCCATCGGTCTGACCGGTGCAGCACAAGCAGCAAGCCGTGCAAGTTTCCGTTTTGCGTGTTGGTGTGTTTTGGCTCAGAAGGTTGTTTGCTTGTCCCTAGGTCCAGTAGCACTTCAGTGGCTGCGTGGGCTTGGCCAACTTGGGTAGTGAGTCGGAAATGTGTGGTGGAAGCCGTGTTCATCTTGTTGGAGTCTCCATCTCCTTCGAGAAGAATTTTTATCGGCTCCCATTCACTCCCCCCTCTCTGGTTCGCCGTATCGATCCTTCAAGTGGTATCAGAGCTGGTTCGAGTCTTTATTGACTCTAACCAGTCTAAGATCCAAGGATGGCATACCAGGAATGGGGTTCGGGTCCTCCACACTTCGATGGCAAGAACTACCAGATGTGGAGTAAGCGGATGGCGGCGTTCCTCCGTGGAAAGGGTCAGATCCTTTGGGATGTCACGGTGGACAGAGGCTATGTCCAGCCGATGAACTTCCTTGCTCCAGGATCGAGCGACATCGAGTTCGACTCTGAGGACACGTCTTCAATCTCAAATGATGAAGACGAAGACGCTGACAAGAAGAAGAAGAAGAGGAAGAGGAAGAGGAAGAGGAAGAAGAGGAAGAGGAAAAAGAAGAGAAAGAAGAGGAAGAAGAAGAAGAAGAAGAAGAAGAACCTCGGCAAGTATCTCAACGGCCTTTGTGTGACGGTCCTAAGCCTCAAGGATGACTTCTGTGGCATGGCTCGCAGTTCCAGCAGCAAGAGAAGCCAGAAGGACGCCTCAGACTTAGATTCCGAGGTTGAGGTATGTGATGAGCTCTCTTCCTTGTGCAAGGAAAATGAGGAGTTGGTTGACTTGCTTGATAATCACAATCACATGCTTAGAGAGGCTAAGAAGCTAAGGACGGATCTTAGATCTTTGCTTGAGGATGCTAGGACTAGAGTGGCTGAGCTTGAAACACAGGTTCTTGATAGCAAGCTTGAAATTGATTATCTTAAGGCTAGCCCTATTGTTTTTGATGAGGTTGATTGTGCTGATTGCTCTATTTTCCTAGCTGACTTGACTGATCTTAGGGAAAAGTATGCCTCCAAGTGTGAGGCACTAGATGTGCTTAGGGTTGAGTTGGCTGAGCTACAATCTAGACCCACTTTGCTTGCTGCTTGTACTTCTTGCCCTAGTTTGCATGAGAATATTGTTGAGCTTCCTTCTCGCATTGTTTCACTTGAGACTGATCTGAAAGTGCATATGCCTACCTCTTGTTCTACATGTGAGTTGCATGTTATGAAGAATCTGGAACATGCACAATGTGTTGACCATTTGCAAGATGAGAACAATAAGTTGCGTGAAGTGCTGAGTTGGTTGTCTAGTCAGGAACCTCAGCTTGGTATGATGATTGCGAGTTGTAAGCGCTTTGATGGTTGGGCATTGGGATTCGATATGGTTGGTGAGGGAAGTGGTGAGCGAGAAGAGAAATTCAGGATTGTTTCAGCTCCACCACATCCCACACCCAAAGACAAGTTTGCATCCAAGCCAAACCATTTGCTTAAACCGAGAGAAAAACCGAGCGAGAAGGTAAGTGAGAAGCCTAGTGAGAAATCTTGTGGGAAGCCTAGTGAGAAGCCTTGTGAAGAACCTCATCCCAAGCCTAAGCCAAGACCAATCTGTTTCCATTGTGAGTGTTGTGGAAAGGATGGTCACAAGAGAGAGTTTTGCTACAAGAGAAGGAGAGAGGCGAGAATGGCTAAGGAGTGGGCATACAAGGTCGAGTACCACACTTCTCATGATGTGCCTGAGCCTCATGTGCAGTTGCCCAGGGCCAAGGTGAGTGTGAGGACAGTTCCGGCTTGGGGAGAGCGAAAGACTGTTGGAGGTGCTGCTGGCCGGGCTACACCGGTCAGACTGGTGAGAGGCAGCAGTGCAAGACTGGACTGGTAGCAGTTTGGGTTTCGTTCTCATACAGATGCTATGTTTGATTCAGGAGGTTGTGCTTCTGGTGGCTGGTCTAGAGAGTTTGCCGATGGTCAGTTTGCTAGGCGCTTTCCCCCTCGTGCTCAATACGGGGATGGGAGGGGTGGTAGTTTGGAGTTGGAAAGGAGGGAGGGTCCACGGTTTTCTTTTCGTGGTTTTGGTCTTCCTCTGGTTAGTGAGGGGTGGTTCCCTCATAATGGTTACCATGGTGGTGTTGAGTTTGCTAGACACTCTCCACCTCGTGATCAATACGAGTTTGGGAGAGGTCGCAGTTTGAAGTCTCAGAAGGGCTACGAGCCACACTTTCCCTTTTGTGGTAGTCGTATCCCTCCAATGGGACAGGACCATGGTGATTCTAGGTTTGACAGGATGGATCGCTGTATTGATAGGCATGGTAGGATGAATGTTGCTAACCCTACTTTCCAGGAAATGGCCCGACACTGGTTTGCCACTTTTGGAACTAACCCTAGTGTTGAGTCATTTGCTCGCTCTTGCTCTTGGTTTTGAGTTGCAGTTGGATGGCCCGGAGAACATTTGGTTGATATCGGGGGTGGTTCTTCGGCTTCATACCCCGGTGGTGACATGGAGGTACTTCACTTTCGGGGATGTTGGACAAGGACGAGTGAATTGTGAAGAAATGATGAAGGTAAGTAAAATTGTGACCTTCAAGTGTGTGGCCTTGGTCAAACCACTTGGTTTATTTTGCTCTTTGCCCCATCTCATGTGCGTAAGGTGAGCTTCGCATGCTTTTGACCTTAATGCATGAGTTTAGGGGGAGCTTGTGAGTTTTGTGCTCCTTTGCTCTTTTGCCAGTTGTGTCGAGCCCCTTTTTGCCTCCCCTCAAGGAGTCGGTGGTTTGTGAGTTTTGTGTGGGAGCTCCATTGTAGCATATGTGAAGGATTGGATGGCGACTAGAGAGGGGGGGGGTGAATAGGAGCCGGTAAAAATTCTTCTCAAAGAACCCGGCCTATAACCTAGACAAAACCCGGTCACACACGAGCGATGGATCGAATCACACACCAAAAGCCAAGACAACGAGGTTATGGATCAACCTCAAGTCTTAGGAACGATTCCTTGATGCACACGCGGGAGCACGAGAGAAGGACGGAGGAATCGAACCAAGAAACAAAGCAGACACGCTGTGGCGGACTGTCCGGCCAGGAGGGGCGGACTGTCTGCACGGGTACGGCGGACCGTCCGACCTGGGCAGCGGACTGTCCGTTAAAGCTCACAAAACCTCCAGTAGCAACCCCGAATAACGGACCGTCCACGGGGAGCACGCGGACTGTCCGCCAGGCACCCGCGGACTGTCCGCCCGGCACACGCGGACCGTCCAAAACCTCGCCCAACCAAAACTCAAAATCACAACAGATCGAAAACGAAGGCGAGCAAGAACACGAAGAACACGCGACGAATAGCCAGGTCGTGGACCATCCGCCACACGCTCACGGACCGTCCGCGATTTGCAGACAGAACCAAAAACAGCTCGACCTCGAAAGTCAACACCTCCAATCCATCACCGGATCTCCCAAACGGTAGAAGCTGTTGAGACAAGGGTTTGGGGACATGATAAGCGTCAAACAAGGATGCTATACCCCAAAAATTTTGCCTCCTAACTCCCTAAGTCACCGGGAATCACGGATCCTTTGAACACCACCAAAAGCTAGAGCTCCGACCGAAAATCCTCAAATCGAAGTGGTTTCCCGGCGTTTGAGGGCACTATATCACTCCCAAAGATGCACAAGACATACATCCATGTTTCCCTCAAAGATATCCGGGGAGAAACCCACTCAAATCCGCGGAACCACACCAAGAACAAAGGCACCAAAAACAAGCACGAAAAAGACTACTAAATTCACAACGCCGAATCTTCTATACAAACCAGGAAAGATTCACACGGTCTAGCATGCCGCCCTAGCATCCATCCCTCTCAACAAATTTCTCATGAAGCTCTCATGCTAGCCTAGAGAAAATGAAGAAGAAAATAGTCCAGGAAAAAGAGAAATGGGAGGGGGTAAATGAAACCCTAAGTCGCGGAGAGAGAGAGAGAGCCAACCACACACACCCATGGCTTATATATCGGGTCCCGCCGGTGTGAGAAATGACTCGACTACCCGTAACTCAACTACTGGCGATACAACCCACGCAGGGGCATTTATGTAATGTTTGTGGGTCTTGCCATCAGATGGCCATGCCTTCGCCGCAGCCCGTGTCCTCCCGACGCAAGCCATGCGTTCCCGCCTTGTATCCTCCGCTTCGAAGCTTCCCGACACGTCCGGATCCCGTCTCCGTCGTGTTGGGCCTTTTTTGAGGCCCAAACCAAGAAACCGTCCTCCGATGGTTTTGTGGGCAAACCACCAAACCCCGCGTGCTCGGCCCGGCCTCCCGCCAAGCCTCTTGACTCGACCGCCACCATGCACCGGCTCAAACGTCCCTGACTTCGTCTTGCTCGTCTCGCCACCATGTGGCCCGCACCTAGTCCCGCCGTCCACCGGGTCCCTCGAACCGAGCCTACTTGTCTCTCCATCTCCCGGAGGCCCCTCAAGGCTGAAGACCTTTCGCGCCCGTTCTTCACCCTCGCAACAACACGAACTAGACCGCAGCCTACACCTGCGCACTGAGCCAAGAGTCAGTCCAACACCCGTTGTCAATCACTCATCACTGAGGAGCGGTCATCCATCGACCACCGGGACGCTCCTGGTCCTCAATCTCCCCCCTTGATGAGTGCATTGACAACACACAATGCGAAATGAAATTCATAGAAAGAAAGTAAGAAGAAAGAAAAACAAAGAAGCTCAACTCATGACCAAAACCAAAGAAAGGAAAAGAAAGGTCACAAGCCGAGCAAAGCACAAACTCCACACTGAAAACAGCAAGAAAGCTTCCCCTGTACAAATGCAAGGTCCCCCTGAACATGTGGATGCAAACTTCCAAATTTTAGATGCATTTTTCTGAATTTTTCATTAAGCTCACTTCTTCACCTCTTCTCCCCCTTGTTGACAATGTATGGATCAAGGTGAAAATGCAGGAATGTGAGACAGAGCATATAAACATCTACATGAGCTTCTCAAATAGGCCAAATCTAGTGTCAGAGGCTAGAAATGAGACAAAGAGCACATATATGCATTATAACATAGTCAAAGCATTCCCACAAGTAATATATGAAAACATAGGCATGTGACAAAGAAAAATTTCAGATTTGAGCAATTTTATCAAAAGATGGCTCACTTTCAAATGTAAAAGCCTATCCATGTCATATTCTAGCCAAAAGCACGCATATCATCCAGAGATCATACAAGGATAGCAAATTTTTAACAAAGGACCATTGCAAACACCCATAAAGCAAAGCATGTCATGTTAAAGCTCATGAGCCATGTGTCCACATCGGGGAGACTTCTCCACTGGTGAACATCGTGCAACATGTTTTGCACCCATGTGTGAAAGATAAGACATTTTAAGCATAAACATGATGGATGGAGCATTTTTCAAGCATACACACTTCTTTTCAAGATTAATTCATTTCATGGTACATGAAGTGCCTTTGCGGCAAAAAGAAGCTTATGCTACTCAATGAATGCAACATAGGCTAAACATTCACAATGATATCGGACTTTGGCCCAAATGCAAGAAAGAGACATCCAAGCACAATCTGAGCATGAAAGGCACATTTAGACCAAAAAGTGACATGGATACACTGCTACACATGAGTGGATCACATTTCATCTAATTTAGTCAAGATTAGCATTTGATTCAAAAAGGGCTATCTCACAACACATATATCTCAAATATTCCAAGACCATAGCCTCACATAGCCATTTCTCCACACATATGACCAATATCTCACAAGTAGCCAAAGAAACTGAAATAAGGCATATGAAAGAAGCTCATCATCCTAAAATGCAATATGATACAAATGCAACATGATATATAACAAGATGGCTATCCTACCATGGTTTCTACATCAAGCAAAGCATGTATATACATCAAAGTAAACATGGTGTGATACATATTGTACAAAAGAAAATCCCCCAAGAATCAACTAGAAAGGGCAACAAACCCCAAGTTCCCCCCGCAAGCGCACAAATGTAGCTTGGTCGAGAGGCTTTGTAAAGATGTCTGCAAGCTGATCTTGGGTAGAGAAATGACTCAACACAATGGTCCCTTTCTCCACATTGTGTCTCAAGAAATGGTAACTCACTTCTATATGTTTGGTTCTGGAATGAAGCACTGGGTTTTTCGCTACGCTTATGGCACTGGTGCTATCACAAAGACGTGGGATCTGGGTGCACTCCTCACCAAAGTATCTCAAGGTGTATGAAATCCACAATAGCTGGGAATAACAACCCGCGGCTGCAACATACTCCGCCTCGGTGGTACACAAAGCTACACTAGACTGCTTGCGGGAAGACCACGAAACCAACAAGGACCCAAGAAACTGGCAAGTACCAGAAGTAGACTTCCTCTCGACTCGACAACTAGCAACATCCGCATCAGAAAAACCATGAAGTGAAAGGGTCGAGGAGGAAGGATACCAAAGGCCAAGACCAGGGCAGACTGTAGGTACCTGAAGATCCTCTTGACGGTCTGTCGATGTGATGTCCTCGGCGAGGCCTGAAAACGAGCGCACAGACACACACTGAACTGTATGTCTGGCCTCGTTGCCGTCAGGTAGAGGAGGGAGCCGATCATGCTCCGGTACTCCCACTGGTCCACTGGTTCTCCGTCCTCGTCCGCGTCCAAAGTAGCCGTAGTCCCCATGGGTGTCGACATAGGCTTCACATCTTGCATCTGGAACTTCCTCAGCATGTCTTTTGTGTACTTGGTCTGATGTACAAATGTTCCGTCCTTCACTTGCTTGATCTGCAACCCGAGAAAGTACTGCAGCTCACCCATCATGCTCATCTCAAATTCCCTGCTCATCTCTTCTGCAAACCTGGCAACAAGGTTATGTGACGAGCCACCAAAGACAATATCATCCACGTATATCTGCACAATCAACAAGTCATTCCCATGCTTGAGGAGAAACAAGGTCCTATCCACGGTACCCATCACGAACCCTCTGCTCAACAGAAAACCTCTCAATCTCCCATACCAAGCCTGGGGTGCCTGTTTCAACCCATACAGAGCCCTTTTCAACATGTACACCCTGTGTGGATACTTCTCACTCTCGAACCCCGGTGGCTGCTTCACATACACCTCATCATCTATGACCCCATTCAGAAAAGCACTCTTCACATCCATTTGAAACAACTTGAACCCTTTAGCCACGGCAAAGGCTAGAAGGATTCGAATTGCCTCAAGATGGGCCACAAGAGCAAAGGTCTCCTCATAGTCGATCCCCTCCTTCTGACTATATCCCTCATAGACTTGTTCCTCACAACCATCCCATTCTCACCCTCTTTGTTCTTCCAAACCCATTTGGTTCATATAGGATGGCAATTTGGAGGTGGTTCAACTAACTCCCACACCTAGTTTCTCTCAAAAATTTCCAACTCCTCATGCATAGAATTGACCCAGTTTTCATCACATAAAGTGTCCAATGTCCTTGGGCTCAAAAGAGGCAACAAATGCAGCATTAGCGAAATGAGAGGAATTTCTACACCTTGATCGCGTAGTACATTCATCGATGTCCCCAATGATCTTCGATAGGGGATGCACTTCTTGAATCCGCCGGGGAGCCTCACGCCTCGACACTACCTCCCCCTCAACTTCAGCTTCTCTTGCCTGGTCCTCTTATCGCACTGTCTTTGTCCATGAAGTAGACGGTCCACCCTTCGTAGTGGTCGTAGGGGAAATAGTGGGTACACACTCGGCTTCAGGCGCATGGTTCTCTCCATCATCATCTCCAACTTCATCCTTCTCCTCTTCAAATAGTGTCGTATGGACCTCCCTGGGCCCACTACCTCGGTGGGTACCAGGACCGACTACTCGGTGGGCCCCTGGGACTACCCGTCTCGCGCTACACGGCACCTGATGGCGTGGAGCACAAGGACTACAGAGGAGAAGTACTCGGTTAGGAAGCTATACATGTCCCGCACTGTATGGAAGACTCCTAGACGTACTCGACTAGTACTCTCTCCCTACTCCGACTTGTAACCCTGCCTCCCGGACTATATAAGGCGAGGCAGGGACCTTTCTATAGCATCCAATATCATCTCACGGCGTACAATTGCACCATCTTGTAATCATACCCAATCAATCCAGAGCTACGCAGCATACAGGACGTAGGGTATTACGCACCTCGCGGCCCGAACCTGTCTAAATTGTGTGTCACGTGTCTCTTCCTTCGAGTTAACGATCTCGGCGAGGCCATATTCATCTACTTCGGGTACTCCCCTTAGTAGGTCGCCGGTCTAAAACACCGACAGCTGGCGCGCCAGGTAGGGGATCTCGCCCGAGATCACATGGCGAACTCGACGGCTCCTGTCTACTTCAAGCCAACCGTCGCCTTCAACCGTGGCAACACCTTCATTTTCGGCGCTTGGGTCTGCACAGCTGACGGCGCGGGGTCCTTCCAGCGCCGCCTCACCATGCCGCCCAACCCGAAGACTGGCTTCGTGACGCTCCCTGAAGTTGTCACAGGCGAACTCGCTGGCAAGTTCGGCGAAATTTCGCTCTTCAACCACCACGCCGACTTCGAGCTCGAGTCTGCTTCCAACTCGAACTCAACGTCTCCATGGGCCATCGCACGCGAGCCGGCTGCTCAGCCATCGCAGGCGGTCCCCTCACCCCGTGAGCGGTCTGCGCGTGGTCCCCGCATCCTCAGCCGGGCCCGCACGGAGGCTCCCTCTTCGTGTCAGGCCGGCAAGGAGCCCGTACCCGAGTACAACTCGGACTCCGACACCGCCCCCGGCCACGCTTCGGACTCCAATCCCCTCTCTGGTTTCTACTCGGATTCCGCATACGACTTCGACTTCGGGTCAGACCTAGAGGATCCCGAGTCCGAGGACAACTCCATTGAGCATCCCTTGTCAGGGCCGGCCTCTGGGCTGGTTATAACATCCACACCGGCCGAGAGATTCTTCTACTGGCCAGACCGCAAGCCCGCTGACCTGATAAGCGGAGACTCACGCTACGTCGCCTACATCGACTCTCTTCCGTTCCAGGAGGGAACACCACTTGCCCGAGCTGACTCAAACACCCCAACTGAGGTGGCAGCTTCTGAGTCTAGCCTTGGCACCCCTGATCGCCAAGGCTTCATGGCTGCCAGCGACACCCCAGGACCTTCAAGAACGACTCAAGACAAGTATCTTGAAGACATCTCCTCCGACGAGCTGTCTGCCGATGCAACAGCAGACGAGACCCCCGCCAACAGAGACGCTCGACGTGAGCGGAACAGGAAGCGCAACGAACGGCGCCGGCGTCTCCGAGACAACCTCCCCATTCGCAACCACACGGAAGCTCTAGAGGCGTAAGAGAGCAGAGTACACACTACCCCTGAGCAATGCCTCATGTCGATCACAGCGATCGCACGCCAGGCCCAGGGAATTCACGCTGGGGAGGTCATCGCCAAGCTCGCCGAAGACGCATACTTCATGCGGGTCGACAACAGGGTCAACCTGCCTCCTCCCGCTAGGCACTGCGACAATGAAGCTACAAGTCGCAGCGCCAACCTCAGTCCCAACCGTACTCAAGCTGAGCTCCCGGCTCAGCCCAACCGTACTCGCTCAAACGCTGGGAGACCTCCACAGGGTGGCAACAACAACCACGAGGTCGTCCCTTACCGTGCTCCTGCCGGCGCCGATGGCCGCGATCCCGACGGCGGCGGCAGCGACGACGGAAGCTCCAACCATGGAGCCAACAAGAGGGCCGGCGGCGGCAGCAGTTGCGGTGGCCGCGTCCACGCGAACAGCCACGCCTCCGGTGCCTCACAGGGCGGCTACGACGCCCGCTAGAAGATTGAGGAACTGCGGTGGAAGAAGTCAACGACTGCAGGCGACAACGACGGCTTCCCCGCCTTCTCACCTCGACTTCGCAACTTGCTCCTCCCCGATAAGTTTAAGCCTTTGGGGATCACCAAGTACGACGCGAAGCAGGACCCCATCCAGTGGCTCAAGTGCTACTCCCTCTCCATCGAGAACGCTGGCGGCAACAACGACACCAAGTGCCTCTACTTCCCCTTCTGCCTGGACCAAGCTCCACTCACATGGCTCGAGTCGCTGGACAAGCACTCGATTGACATGTGGGACCAGCTGAAGGAGCAGTTCACCAGCAACTTTGCGGGCACCATGGGCCAATCGGGTACTCGCATGGACCTGGCCATGATCAAGTAGGAAAAAGGCGAGACCCTCCGCAAGTACATGCACCACTTCTTCGACAAGCGCGCCACCGTAGTCGACGTCACCGAGAAGGAGGTCATCGACCTCTTCCAAGACGGCCTCAACCACCGCCGCACCTTTGAAGACTTCGGTCGTCGCCGCCCCAAGTCCATCCCCCACCTAAAGGACATGATCACGTCCTAGGCGGATGAAGAAGACAAGGCCAACGCCAAGTAGGACGCCATTCGTGGCAAGAACAAGCAGAACACGGGCGGCGGCAGCGGCAACAACGGGAACCAAGGCGGTCGCAACAACAACAACTACTACTCGGGTCCTAACCGCAAGCGCAAGCTAGACAACACTGTCGGGGCTATCTAGCGTCCTGTGAAGGAGAACTCGAAGAAGAACTCCGGCGGCTTCAAAGACTTGCTAAAGGAAAAGTGCCCGTGGCATCTGAACGGCAACCACACCACCGAGCAGTGCTACCAGCTTAGGCATGCACTCAAGAGTACCCTAGAGCCACCGCACCCTCACAACAAAAATGGAAAGAAGAAGAACGACGAAGATAACAACGACTTCCAGGAACCCGACAAGAATGTCAACGTCCTCTTCGGCGGACTACCCAGCAGGCGGGAGCAAAAGGCTACCCGTCGAGAAGTCATGAGCATTGAACCAGCGGTCCCGACCCCTCTCAGGTGGTCGGAGGTACCCATTACCTTCTCCCGCGCGGATCAATGGACCAGCTTCTCCGAACCAGGGCGGTTCCCCCCTCGTCCCGAAGCCGGTGGTCGCCGGCTCCAAGCTCAACAAGGTCCTCATCGACGGTGGAAGCGGGCTCAATGTCCTTTTCACCAAGACCTTGAAGAAGATGAAGCTCGACATCACCCACATGCTCACCAAGAGCAACACGCCCTTCTACGGCATCGTCCCCGGTAACGCGGCTATCCCACTGGGCTCAGTGGTCCTGCCAGTTACCTTCGGGGAATCTCGGGACAAATACTGTACCGAGTACATCAAGTTCGAGGTCGCAGACTTTGAGTCTTCCTACCATGCCATCCTCGGCAGACCGGCCATCGCCAAATTTATGGCGTTGCCCCACTACACCCACTTGGTACTCAAGATGCCAAGCCCAGCAGGTGTACTCTCTCTCCAAGGGGACTTGAAGATCTCCCACGACTGCGACACAGAAGCCGTGGAGATCGCCTCTACGAATCAAGTACCCAACGCTATGATGGAGGTCCTCGGCCATCTCTTCATCACCTGCACATTCAAAGCCAAGAGAGGTACATGGCATTGTCTCGTCGAAGGTTACCTCGCAAGTCTCCATGATTTTGTTATTCTCAAGGTTATGAACCCTATAGGCTCTAGAATGATTAGCATATCCAAAGAAAATCCCGTCACTAGACCTAGCCTCAAACTTGTCGAGTTTTCCCTTCTTAAGAATAAAGCATTTGCAACCAAAAACTCGGAAATGACTCACCTTGGGTGCCCGACAATGCATCAGCTCATAACAGGTCTTCTTCTTGAAACTCGCAATAAAATCTTGTTGGACACATTGTCGGTGTTTTAGACCGGCAACCTACTAAGGGGAGTACCCGAAGTAGATGAATGTGGCCTCGTCGAGATCGGTAACTCGAAGGAAGAGACACGTGGCACACAATTTAGACATGTTCGGGCCGCGAGGTGCGTAATACCCTACGTCCTGTATGCTGCGTAGCTCTGGATTGATTGGGTACGATTACAATATGGTGCAATTGTACGCCGTGAGATGAGATGAGGTGATGAGAGAGGGGTCCCTGCCTCGCCTTATATAGTCCGGGAGGCAGGGTTACAAGTCGGCGTAGGGAGAGAGTACTAGTCGAGTACGTCTAGGAGTCTTCCATACAGTGCAGGACATGTACAGCTTCCTAACCGAGTACTTCTCCTCTGTAGTCCATGTGCTTCACGCCATCAGGTGCCATGCAGCGCAAGCCAGGTAGTCCCAGGGGCCCACCGAGTAGTCGGTCCTGCTACCCACCGAGGTAGTGGGCCCAGGGAGGTCCATACGACAGACATGACAGGCAGTATTGACCGCCTCAGCCCAATACCTCCTAGGAGTCTTGTGCTCATCGAGCATCGTCCTAGCCATCTCACAAAGTGTATGATTTTTCCTTTCCACAACTCCATTTTGAAGGGGGCACAAAAGGGGTCGAATACTGATGTTCAAGACCTAGATCACAACAAAAGGCATCAAAACGAGAGTTCTTGAACTCTGAGCCATTATCACTGCGGATAGCTCGAATAGCATTCCCATGCCTCTCGTTTTTCAACCTCACGACCAGATCTCAAACAAAGCCAAATGTCTCACTCTTGTCCTCCAAGAAAAACACCCAGGCATAGCGAGAGTAATCGTCCACCACCACAAGGACATACCACTTCCCACCCACCGAGCGAACTCGAGCTGGCCCAACAAGGTCCATATGCAACAGCTCTGTCGGACGCTCGGTCATAACATCAGTCAGGGGTGGATGGGGAGTGGATACCATTTTGCCATGCCTACACGGAGCACAAACCAAATCCTTCTCAAACTTCAACCTTGGCAATCCTCGGACAAGGTCAAGACCACTCAAGCGGGAAACCAAATCAAAGCTCAAGTGACCCAACCGCCTATGCCATTTCCACAAATCAGAAGAGGACCGGCCATCAAACAGCAAGAAGGACCCAAAGAACGAGAGAAATCAGCCCTGAAAATCTGACCCTCGGGGATGATCATTCAAACAAGATCACCTCGAGAATCCGACAAACAAGACACACCAGACTTGAAACGCACCTCAAAGCCCTCATCAAGCAACTGAGAAACCGAAAGCAAATTGAAACCCAAAGACTTCACAAGAGAAACCCTCTCCAACATTACCTTATCACTCACATGCACTACAACCTCATAAATCACCCTTCCTCGTCTGTTGTCCCCAAAAGTGATGTACACATTTTCCTTCACTGGGGTGAGGCTGGAGAACCACTTCTTGTCTCCGGTCATATGTCAGGAACATCCGGAGTTGATCAACCAAATTTTCTCCAAGCCTCCTGCATGTAGTCAGAAAGAAGAACGAGAATGAGCTAACGACTCGACACTGGGGTTAGCACAAAGAAAGTTGAACTAGTGTCGAGCCATTTGCTCAAAAGATGGGTTAGCAAACATCATTCCCTTGCCACCAAACTTCCCATGTCCCATGGAAGGAATACGAGCACCACGTGGGGGAAAACATGGGTCGTAGTTCCTCTGGAACCCAAAGCTGCGATCATCTCTCCTAGACCCGTATTGAGGACGAGTAGGGGTACGTCCAGCAAAACCACCACGAGCCCGACCAAACCTCTCACCAGCACGCACACCATCATCTCTCCTATCGAACCTACCACCCTGAGCTCCAACTCTACCAACACTCCTCACACTTCCCACACCCCGTGGAAGTGGCACTGTAGGCTCAGGAATACCATGAGACTGGCGATACCTGTCCTGGTTTTCTTGCTCCCTAGAAAGCCTCTCATCCCTCTTCCTCTTGTAGAAAAACTCTGCTAGATGCCTCTCCTTGCCACAATACTCACACCTAAAGGGGATGGGTTTTGGTTTTGGCTCTGGCTTCTCTCTAGGTTTCACACCCTTCTCACTCACAAACTTCACCGGTTTCTGGAAGTCATTTGTTTTAGGAGGGAATTTGGGTGGGTCTTGGGTTGTGTCGAGTTGTTGCAAAGGTGTTTGGGCTTTGGTGTGAAAGAGTTCTTGGGTGCTTTTGGAAGTGGGACTTGGATGTCTCCGATCACCTCAAACGCGGGGTTAGACTCAACACACTTCTCATACACACTCTCCCCACTGTTTTCTCCCACTTTCTCACCCAACTTCTCAAAACCCAAACCACGACCATCCGCTCTCTTGAACTCCTCTATCATGATTTTCAATTGAGGTTCCTGCCCAGACAACCAACCCAACACCTTCCTCAAGTAATCATTCTCCTCATAGATGACATCCAAGCGGGAAGTAAGTTCAAGATTGCGCAAAGTAACTTCATCACAGCTAGTGCATGAATTGACAACAGGAGATTTCAAAGAAGCTTCCAAAGTGCTAATGGTAGAACGAGCATCAACAAGCTTAGCATGCATAGTAGGACATGATTTACAAGCACCAAGCAAAGTGGGTCTAGCCTTAAGCTCATCATACTCAGTCCTAAGAGCATCTAGTTTAGCCAAAGTAGAAGCATTCTTCTCATTAAGCAATTTGATTTCATTCAACCATGCATTACATTCAGAACATTCAGCATCATCAGAAATGGTAGGAGTGAGTTTCAAAGAGTCATTCTCAAGTTTCAATTCAAGCAATTTGGACTCTAACTCTCCTACTTTCTCACAAGCATTCTCAAGTTGAGCCCTAAGTTCTTTTCTCATCTTTTTGGCATCTCTTAACACACTATCACGGTTGTCAATGAAGCCATTCAACCTAGTGATCTCAGCAAGCAAAGAGTCGGGGTCACGATTTACCTCATCCTCTGAGTCGGAGTCGGTGTCTTCTTTCTCGCTCTTCTTACTGCTTGAGCTATGGGCCATGCCACAAAAGCCTCCAAGTGCAACACGGCTCAACCCACTTAGGTTCCGGCTTGCATTCTTCTTGCCCTTGCGCCTCCCGGCGTCTTCATCCTCACTGCTTGAGCTTCAATGAGCTTCGCTTGAGCTTGTGTCGACGTCGCTTGCACCGGCCACCAAGTCTCTTGCCTTGTCCTTCTTGTGGCCGCCCTTGCGCGATCGCCGCTTGTCCTTGTCCTTGCTCTTGGACTTACTGTAGTGCTTGCCCTTGGAGGAGTACTTGTCTTCACGCCTCGGGTGTGCCTTGTACACGCTCATCTTGTACTTGTTCTCCTCCGCTTCCGGGCACTCGGCGATGAAGTGTCCACGCTTGCCACACTTGTAGCATGTCCCCGAGCTCCGCCTTGCAGTCCTCCGGTTCTCATGTAGTCAATCAAACCTCCTTGAGAGCAAGGCCAGTTCCTCCTCGCCTAGCACATTGAACTCATCATCTAGAATGGACATGAGAAAAGACAAGGAAAACTGTCAACAGGAAGGGTTAGTGTTGGCTTTGCCCTTTGATCCGCCCACAAGAGGAAGACTATGGTCAGTCGATCCCTCATGCTTGGATTGCAACTTGCTGTCAACCTCAGCCGACTTGAGCTTAGAAAAGAGGTCATCCAACTCAATAGTCAAGTATTGCCCGGACTCCTTGATGGCCTCAACCTTAGAACCCAAAACACTTGGGCCCAAGATATGCAAGAGCTTCAAAGCTTGATCATGCTCGGTGTAAGGGAAATCCTCAACATTGGCCTTCATGTTGTTCACGATGGCGGTGAACCTCTGAAACATCGCATCAATGTCCTCACCGGGAAGTTGAGTAAAGTTTTCATATTGCATCCGGTAAAAAACAAAGAGGAGAGCCTTCAGATGGTTATCACCACCGTGAGCAACCAACAACTTCTCCCAAATTTGCCAAGCAAGATTCAAATGGCGAACACGCTCAAACTCAAGATCACACAAGCTTCGGACCAAGTGATCAACGGTTTTTGCATTTGCCTCATACTTGGCCTTAGCACCAGCATCGGTCACCATAAGAGTGTGGATCTCAGCTAGAATACCATAGGTCTTGTCAAGCACAATAAAATCCAACAACTTTCCATGAAGAAAGGTCATCATACAAGCCGCCCACTTGTGGTAAACCTTCCCATCGAAGTGCGGTGGACCGCCCCGCTCAACGTACGCCATCTTAGGATTCAAGACTTGTCAAAGTCACCATGAATCAAGCACCAAACTCTGATACCAATTGAAGGATCGTATGGCGACTAGAGAGGGGGGAGTGAATAGGAGCTGGTAAAAAATCTTCTCAAAGAACCCGACCTATACCCTAGACAAAACCCTGTCACACACGAGCGATGGATCGAATCACACACCAATCGCCAAGACAACAAGGTTATGAATCAACCTCAAGTCTTAGGAACGATTCCTTGAAGCACACATGGAAGCACGAGAGAAGGAGGGAGGAATCGAACCAAGAAAAAAGCAGCCAGGCTCTGGCGAACCGTCCGGCCAGGAGGGGCGGACTGTCCGCACGGGCCACGCGGACCGTCCGCCGCGTACCGCAACCGCGTCCGCACGGGTACGGCGGACTGTCCGACCTGGGCCGCGGACTGTCTGCTAAAGCTCACAGAACCTCCAGTAGAGACCCCGAATAACGGACCGTCCGCGGGGAGCACGCGGACTGTCCGCCAGGCACCCGCGGACTGTCCGCCCGGCACACGCGGACCGTCCGAAACCTCACCCAACCAAAACTCAAAATCACAACGGATTGAAAACGAAGGCGAGCAAGAACACGAAGAACACGCGACGAATAGCCAGGTCGCGGACCGTCCGCCACACGCTCGCGGACCGTCCGCGCCTTCCGGACAGAACCAAAAACAGCTCGACCCCGAAAGTCAACACCTCCAATCCATCACCGGGTCTCCCAAACGGTAGAAGTTGTTGAGACAAGGGTTTGGGGACATGATAAGCGTCAAACAAGGATGCTATACCCCAAAAATTTTGCCTCCTAACTCCCTAAATCACCAGGAATCGTGGATTCCCGGCTAGAGCTCCATCCGAAAATCCTCGAATCGAAGTGGTTTCCCAGCGTTTGAGGGCACAAGATCACTCCTAAAGATGCACAAGACATCCATCCATGTTTCCCTCAAGGAAATCTGGGGAGAAACCCACTCAAATTTGCAGAACCACACCAAGAACAAAGGCACCAAGAACAAGCACGAAAAAGACCACGAAATTCACAATTCCGAATCTTCTATACAAACCAGGAAAGATTCACAAGGTCTAGCATGCCGCCCTAGCATCCATCCCTCACAACAAATTTCTCATGAAGCTCTCAAGCTAGCCCACAGAAAAATGGAGAAGAAAATAGTCCAGGAAAAAGAGAAATGGGAGGGGGGAAATGATACCCTAAGTCGCGGAGAGAGAGCCATCCACACACACTCATGGCTTATATATCGGGTCCCGCCGGTGTGAGAAATGACTCGACTACCCCTAACTCAACTACTGGTGATACAACCCATGCAGGGGCATTTATGTAATGTTTGTGGGTCTTGCCATCGGACGGCCACACCTTCGCCGCACCCCGCGTCCTCCCAACGCAAGCCATGCGATCCTGCCGCGTGTCCTCCGCTTCAAAGCTTCCCGACACGCCCGGATCCCGTCTCTGTCGTGTTGGGCCTTCGTACTTGGTTTTGAGGCCCAAACCAAGAAACCGTCCTCCGATGGTTTTGTGGGCAAACCACCAAACCCCACGTGCTCGGCCCGGCCTCCCGCCAAGCCTCTTGACTCGACCGCCACCGTGCACCAGCTTGAACGTCCATGACTTCGACTTGCTCGTCTCGCCACCATGTGGCCCGCACCTAGTCCCGCCGTCCACCGGGTCCCTCGAACTGAGCCTACTTGTCTCTCCATCTCCCGGAGGCCCCTCAAGGCTGAAGACCTTTCGCGCCCGTTCTTCACCTGCAACAACACGAACTAGGCCGCAGCCTACACCTGCGCACTAAGCCAAGAGTCAGTCCAACACCTGTTGTCAATCACTCGTCACTGAGGAGCGGTCCTCCATCGACCACCAGGACGCTCCTGGTCCTCAATATGTATAGCTTTCCTTTGTGCATTTCTTGCATTTGGCATGGCATATGTAATATGATGTATAGGCATCCTTGTATCTTAGATTGCATGCATTTTGTATCATATGCATTGGATAGGTAAAGCTTCCCCTATATACATTGTTCACCATGGAATGCTATTTATGTCTCTGTGAGCTTGTTCGGTATGCTATGGTTAGTTTGGCTTAGCTCTTAATGATCTAGATTTATAATTCATGATTGATGGTTATATTTTTGAAAATTGTCACATATATGCTCTCTCATGGGTAAATGCCTTTATATGCTCTCTCATGGGTAAATGCCTTTATATTGTCACATATTTTAGTGGCTTGGTTATGCTAAATTTGTGGTTGGATAGCTAGTTTATTGATCATACGGGGCCAAAGGCTCATTTGCCATCATTAATGTTTAGCCCTCTTGCTTTATCTTGTGGAGGGGCATAAGTTCCTTTTTGTCGCAAAGACATTTCATGTACCAAATTTGAATCTGAAAATGAAATGTAAAATGCTTGGAAAATGTGCTCACATGTCATATGTGCTAAATTTAATTTGCTTTGCGTGCTAAACTGTTGCATGATGCCTACCAATGCGAAGTCTCATACATAGAAGTAGGCACATGGCTAGGTGGCTTTGATATGACATGAGGTGCTTGTGGGTGTTTGTGATGGTCTCGTGATTAGAATGGTTGTCCTAGCATGAAGTTTGTGTGGCTTTGCCATTTTGACTTGTTTTGATCATGTTTAGGACTTTGCTCATGAGAGGTAGTTTTTTCGCAAAATTGCCCAAAACCATCTTAGCTTCATTCAATGGTTGTGAAACTTAGTGATCTTGTAGTTGATGTCAATACGAAGCTATCGAGTATCTAACTTGCTCATTTGGACATGTGTAGCATCCTATGTCGAATTTTGTCTATTTGAGAAGCTGTAGGTTGAAAGTTTTGCATTTTTTGGCTTGATTCATGCATTGACAAGAAGGGGGAGAAGTTTGAGCTTGAAATGGCTTGCTGGATGCATTTAGAAGGTTTTCAGGTGGTTTCGAGCCTTTTTTAGGCTCTGTTGCAAACCGGTCTGACCTTGAATTGGCTTTCTAGATGTATTTAGAAGGTTTTCAGGTGGTTTCGAGCCTTTTCTGGGCTCTGTTGCACACCGATCTGACCGGTCGAGGTCACCTGTCTGACCGGTCAGAGTGCTGGCCCTGTTCACATGTTGCACACCGGTCTGACCGGTGGTGTTGACCGGTCTGACCGATCAGGGCTGAGTTGTTGCAGCTACCCTATTTCAAGTGGTGTTTTGCATGCATTCGTCCAAGGGGAGTTGCATTGGTTTAGGGGGAGCTTGCATGTGTGCAGGGGGAGCTCTTTGTGGTTTTTGCGAGCTTTGGTTTGGTGGTTTGTGCTCTTTGCATGAACATAGATTTGTCTCGGATGTGTCAAGCCATTGCCCTTGCCTATGGGGTCTGAGACTTGTTTTCTTCAAGTGATCTAGCTCTTTGCCTTTGTTTGGCTTTCGACTGCTTGTTGGAGTTTCTTTTTATTCGTTTCTTTTATTTTTCTTTTCTCTCGTGTTACTACTTACTTTATGTGGGTGTTGTCAATGCACTCGTCAAGGGTGAGATTGAGGACCATGTGTGGTTCAAGGACCGGTGGATGGTCGCTTCCTTGTGTGACGAGTGATTGACAATGTTGTGTGGACTAATTCTTGTCTAAGTATTGCAGGTGCAGGTTGCGGCTTGACTGGTGTTGGTGCAGGTGGAGAACAAGCGTGAAAGGTCGTCGCCGGTGAGGCCTCATGGTGTGGAAAAGTCAAGTAGGCTTCGTTCGAGGGACTCGGTGGCCAGCGGAGTCAAGTGCGGGATGCATGGTGGCATGAACAGCAAGATTAAGTCATGGACGGTTTCTGGGTTGAGCCTCAAAACCAAGGTCGAGTTGGGACTACGTGGGAGCCGAGTCATGAGTGGAGATTGGCGGAGGCTACACCGAGTTCACGAAGTTTCCAGTGGTTCACCAGAAAACCACTGGGTTCCTTGGTTGATCCACAAAGCCCAGACCGAAGAACCGAAGACGGTGCTGCAGCAGCTCCAGACCTGTCTGACCGGTGGGTCAGACCGGTCAGACCGGTGGGTACCGGTCTGACTGGTGAGGAGCACCGGTCTGACCGGTGTGCGACGACGCAGTCCGGAATCTTCGAAGCGGAGGACACGCGTCGGGATCGCATGGCGTGTGTCGAGGCTAAGCAGGGTGGGGTCGCCTGGCATCCGTCTGATGGAGAAAATCTGAAGACTTCCAAAACCACCCTTGAGGGGCTTGTATCCCTAGTTATTAAGTAAGGGTATTTTAGACTTATAACCCATGAGGTGAGAGGATGGCAGCCATCTCTTGGAACCCTAGTTCATTTGCTTTCCTATTTTCCCTTCTTATTTTCTTAGGATTTCCAGAGGACTAGCTTGAGAGCTTCATGGTGATATTTTGTGAGAGGGTTGGATGATCGGGCGGCAAGCTAGACCTTGTATGAACCTCCTTGGTATGTATAGATGATTTGGCGTGGTTCCTCAAGGCTTTGTTGTGTTGTTCCCGGTTGTTCTTGGTGGGGATTTTTGGAGCCCTCTCTTGGTGGTTTTCTCGGTGTGTATTCGGGACCTTGCTCTTGGGGATTTGATGGGGGAAATTCGTGTGAACCCTTCGTGGTTCTTTTGCCTTTGATTCCCCTCCCAAATCCGTGAGTTAAGGGGCTCGATTTTGGGGTTTTCGGTGTTCTAGGGTTAGAGGAATTCTTGGCGGGATTTCTTCGATACCTCTTGATTTGGCAAGTTTTGGTGGACAAAATCTTGGCAATGGACTCCTCATGAGGTGTTCCTACTATCCCCAAAGTCTTGTTCAAGTCCGTGGAGCGATTCGGGAAATCGAAGTTTGGATTTGGAGAAGTTGACCCACGGGTGTTGTTCATCTCGAGCTGCCATGGTTACACCGGTCCGACCGGTGCTCTTTACCGGTCTGACCGGTGCGAGCCACTTGTGGGATTTGACTCGAGTGAACTACTTGACTCATGTGTCTTTGGGTCTTGGTGCTACTGGTCAGTTCTTGGTGTGTTTGGAGTTGTTTTGTTAGGTTTTGTGTAGGGTTTTGCTTCCGTGCAGGTTGGGTTTTGGGGGTGTTTTTGTTCCAGGGCCTACAGAAGTCACTGAGGCTTTTTGGAACACTTGTTGTGCGGCTGCTATAGCCACCGGCCTGACTGGCGTTGTTCACCGGTCTAACCGGTGTCACCGGTCCGACCGGCGCGAGCCACCATCGGTCCGACCGGTGCGGCAAGACAGGAAAGCAAGCCATGCAAGTTTCCGCTGTGCGTGTTGGTGTGTTTTGGCTCGGAAGGTTGTTTGTTGGTTCCTAGGTCCAGTAGCACTTCAGTGGTTGCGTGGGCTTGGCCAACTTGGGTAGTGAGTTGAAGACGTCTGTTGGAAGCTGTGTTCGTCTTGTTGGAGTCTCCATGTCCTTCGAGAAGAAATTTTATTGGCTCCCATTCACTCCCTCCCCTCTCTAGTTCACCGTATCGGTCCTTCACTAATAACAACAAAGAAATACTTGTTACAACATCAGGCCATCGTCTTGTTGGATCAACCAACATTTGAGAAACAAACTTAGCGGTAGCAGTTCACCCCAAATGCGCCAAGTCGAGTAGTGGAGCGCAGGCATGGCCTTCTTGCCCAAAGGCAGACACTCCTCATTGTTCAGCCATCTCTACGTCGTACTGCCACTGCCCACGACCCGCCTCATGTATCCCATCGTAGTGTCGTTGGTGGCGGCACCGCCATTGTCTTCGTAGGGCAAGATAGCGTATAGACAGGCCGCCGCATCGTGCCCACCCTCGGTAGCGCGCCGGAGATCATCGTATCCCTTGTGTTCGATGAAGAAGGCTTTGATTCCAGAGAGGAAGCAAGCCTCTAGATTCCCGAGACCACTCAGCATAGCAAGGAATGCTTTGTAAGCAGTGGGGTTCCACATTCAAGAAATCTCATCTCGTATCCCCTCTATCAACAAACGTCGGCCGACGTCGTCGTTGCCGCACACACGGCGCATGATCGAGAAAGTACCGCGTAGGTTGCGGAAGCCAGCCAAGGGCCGCTCCGAGGTCGCACCGACGCGTGCTGCAATCTGAATGCGGAGGTCTTAAGGGAGGCCCAACAGTGACAACGATGGCTGGTGCCACGTGCTTCTTCCCGGCATGCTATCCATCTCCGGCTGGGAATGGTGACGATGAGGAGTAGGCAGTTGTTGTTTTTTCGCGGGTAGAGGTGAAGGGGAGGGGATATAATTGTTTTGGAAGGAGAAGATACAGGAGATTTGTTTCCAAACACAGTTTAAGTATACAATGGAGACGACATTTCGTTACTCCGTGTAACATTTAATTCTACATTGGAATCACTACCTCTACAGCGGTGCTCTCAGCCATTGACTGGCAACAGTTTCTCCATTGCCCGTCTTGGGAACCTCTTCTCGTTTCGTGTGCTCTTGATCTTATCCCTTCCTCTCCTTTTTTTTGAAGATGATGACTACATTATGGTCATGTTTGGATGGAGGTGTTAGTGTTTGTTTGTAGCAAACTAACACCAAAACTAACACTTTGGTGTTAGTTTGGTGTTGGAACTAACACCCCAAAAAAACTAAGACCTCCAAGAGGTGGTAATTGGTGTTAGTTTGGTGGACCCACCCATTTTCTCCCTACCTCTCCTTTTTCAAATCTTGGAAAAGTTAATTCAAATGCAAACTAACACCTCCATCCAAACATCCAAGATGTTAGTTTTTTATGTGTTAATTTGGAGGTGTTAAAAACTACCACTAACAGTAACACTAAGATCTACCATCCAAACACGGTCATTGGAGATGATGTTTGCTTACTCCGTATATCATTTAATTCTACATTAGAATCACTACCTCTGCAGCTCTGCTCTCAGCCATTGACTAGCAACAGTTTTGCCATTGACCGTCTTGGGAACCTTCCCGGCCGTTCCTGTGCTCTTGGTCTTATCCCTTCCTTGTTTTTTCTATAAAAGGCACCCACACCTATCGGTCGTCCTCACTTCAAGTTGCTTCCTTCTTCTCTAGATCTAGATCTAGATCTAGCTATATGCTTCCTTCTTCTGATACAATAAAGTGAGTCACTTGCTTCCTTCTTCTCTAGATCTAGATCTAGCTAGTATATGGTTCCTTTATCTGATACAATAAAGTGAGTCACTTCCTTCTACTCTGGATCTAGATCTAGCTATGGTGCAAAGAATAGGTCTTGTAGGGTGCAAGCTTTTGCTTTTCTCTCTTCTTTCTCCTCCTCGATCTCTCAATTGCTATAAGAGTTCTTGTGATAGGGGGTGATTGGGTTGCTCATCCCTCGAACACAACTGCCAGAAGAATCCTTGTGACATACCCCTTGCTCGCAGCTGTGTCTGGGGAAGGTAGCCCAGAACCTCCTAGCATCAGGATGAATAATCCTTCATCATGTCTCCAATGATCATGATTTTTCCTATGCCTTCTCCCTCCACTCGCGGAATGCTGTTGCAAACCAAAAGTGTAGGTTCAGAAAGCTTTGTGGTCTCATTGCAAGTCAGGAATCAATTCTCTAAGCCATCAACAAAGATGGAGCTTATTCAATGACCACGTGCAGCAAGATTGATGACTGCGAGCAAGATCGATGTGTGTGTGATTTTGCATATCTCGTCATGAAGATATGGCCGCATTGTAACCTTGTTCGATGTATCAATGATGACCGTAATCGTGTGTGTGTGATTTTGCATCCCGCGTCATGAAGATATGGCCGCATTGTAACCTTGTTCTATTGTATTAATGATGATTGTATTTCGTGTGTGTGATTTTGCATCTCAAGAGACATGCTTTTGTGATTATCTCTCGTGCAATACAATTTCTTGTATGATTAATCTCGCTCACTTGCAAAGCTTGAAGAACAAGGCGACGGGGGTGCCGGCTAAGAGCAACTCCAACGAGTTTAACAAATCAATTTGTTTCTCTCATTATTCCCGATGTAATTTAGATTTGGATTTGGCAAATGAAATTATGTCAAACTCGTTGGAGATGAAGTCTTTTTTTACTTCGCACATCTTTTTAGAAGTTGGCAAAGCACAAGATTTGCCGGGTCAAATTTGGCAAACTCTTGGATGTAATCTGTTCATGATTTCGCATATCTTGCCCATAACAAAGGCGAAGCCGGTTCGTTAGTCCTCTTCTCTTGCCCGTAACAATGGCGACACGAGTTCGTTAATCCTCGTCTCTTGCCCATTACTAAACCGAAGCAAAATATATATATAAACGGAATATATATAGTATATTTGGCGGAATATATTACTAGCGAGGATTCAAATTCGACCACATCCCATATATTAAAAAAAGGATTAAAATTCCACCAATACATCATATCCTTTATATTACAAAACGGATTCCATTTCCACCAATAGGCACATCCTCGGCATTACAAAAAGGATTCGGCGAAATCGGGCTTGCTTTTTCTTCCTTGATTTCGTATATGGATTTTTTCTCTATGGTCGCTTCGCAAGTACGGTGTTTTGTTAGTTCCCAAGAGCCGGGCTTGTATGAAGTGTCAAAGGATGAAATTTCGTCAAACCGGTTGTATTCCTCCTCTTCAACCACATTTTCAATCCCCACAATCCTTTTTTCGGGCATAACCACAAACCAGTTCTTCTTTGCTAGGTTAGGTACATAGAACACTTGCTCAAAATCGTTGGCGAAGACAAACGGTTCGTTTTTGTAACCAAAGACCCGAGAGATCAACACTAACATAACCATATTTGACCTTTCTCACAGCTCCTTTCCCATTGGTGACCCATCTACACCGAAACAAGGCCACCTTCAATCCTACATATCGGTAACAGACTTTATAGCCTGTTACCAATACGACGGCGATCGGTAACGGACTTAAGCGGCCCGTTAGCGATAGGGCATTCATCGGTAACGGACTTTACAAGCCCGGTACCAATTGGTTTGACATTTGTAACGGGCTCTTTTAACATCCGTTACAAAGAATTGATGTAACGGGCATTTAAGAAACTTGTTACCGAAGTCCACATTGGTAAGCGGCGTTGTGGAGGCCAACCTTGGGGTCGTCCCGGCGCGCATATAGGTAACGGGCGCCAAACAACAACCGTTGCGGATGTCGGTGGATGTAACGGGCGTTAAGGGCCGTTACAAATGTTGTGTGACCTATTTGAGGTTTTCACGTAGTTGGAGGAAAAATCTAACCCTATGGAGAAAGGAAATGAGAAGCAATCCGGATGGATGGTTTGCACCGGAAACCCTAGAGCTAATATATATGAGTCCCCTCCGGGCCGGGAAAAAGAACACACTACCCCTAGCACTTAAGTTGTGATACTAACCCCTCGGGGGCAAATAGGTCATGTAGCACTCCTCTTCATCGCACGGTCACGCCGTCGCCGCGAGCCGCGTCCTCCCGACGCAAGCCCCGCGATCCCGCCACGCGTTCCCCGACATCGAAGCTTCTCGGCGTGCCGGATCCCGTCTCCGCCCACCGAGCCTTTGGTCTTCGTTTTGTGGCTCAACCAAGTAACCCGAAGGTTTTTCGGTGAACCACCGCAAACCTCGCGTGCGGACTCCGGTCATGAGCCGCTACCCGGCACCGGCTACGTTCGACGACTTCGTCTTGCTTTTCTTGCAACCATGCGGCCCGCACTTGACCACACCGGCCACCGAGTCCCTCGAGTCGGGTCTACTTGTCTCTCCACTCCTCGGAGGCCCCGCAAGGAATAGACCTTTTGCGCCCACTCTTCACCCGCACTAACGCAAATCAAGCCACAACTTGCACGTGCAATATTCGGCCAAGAGTGAGTCCGCACCACGTTGTCAAGCACTCATCACATCCAGGAGCCACCATCCACCGGTCCTCACCGGATAAGAATTGGTTGAGAACCTCCCACGTCAACCATCCACACATTATTATTCGCCGACGGCTCCGTCGAAAAAAAGCAAAAAACGGTGCTCTCGCCTCCGACTACCCGCCGCCCGACCTTCCCCGCGGCCGCCACCATCCACCTCACCGGCATCGAGAGGACCGCCCACCTTCTCCTCCCCGCTTGGTTTTCTCCATATGAATCGGTGAAGATCTTAACGAGGTTGTCTCCGGTGGCCGCCCCCACCATCGCCGACCTTGACCACCACCACGGCCGGTGGAGACCTCACCGATGTGTTGTCCTCCTGTCGCAGCCCCCCTTCGCCACCCCGTCTAACCCCTCCAACCACTTGCCCCGATGCCGACCCACCACCGGCGGCCTCCACCACCACCCACAACCGACGGCGATCTCACCACCGTGTCGCCACCCACCAACCGCCCCTCCCCATCAACCCCACTCTTCTAAACCATCGTTCTCGCTTTCCACCGTCACCAACCCAACCAAACCGCCCCGACCACCCCGGTGGGCGGGGCCGTTGTCTCGCCAACACCCCACCACTACCCCTCGTCCGTAGCCGGCCCCAACTCCCCGTTGGTCGGTGCCCATGGAAGATCCCGAAACCCCGAATCCCAACCCCGAAACCCAAACCCTAACCCAAACCCCGAGGCCGCCGCACGCGCCGGCGGCGTCCCGCCGTCGGTCGCCTCACCCGCAACCCGCCGGAGTTGGAGAAGAAGCATGGAAGATACTTCCTCTCGTGTATTTTGTTTGTGACCCGCCGTCGGCCACCGCGCCCGCAACCCGCCGCATTTGGAGAAGCATGGATGATACTTCCTCCAAGTGTATTTTGTTTGTGTTGAGAAGTAACTCTGTGTTGAAAAAAAAGTAATGTCGGAGGGCTCTCCATATAAGCCTAAATGGAGGAGCCTCTCCGTTTAGCATTTGACAAAAAAAATATTGTTTGCACCCAATTTGGCACAAGGCTGGTCGGCCGACACCACCGGTCGGACCCGGTGCCCCTCGACGGCCCGACCGGTGAGGCGTCTTGTAGCCGATTCGGCAACGGCCACACGGGTCTGACCGGTGGGCCTGACCGGTCTGACCGGTGGACTCCGAGTCCGAGTAGAATTGTGGAGTCCTTGCGAATTCCGAGTGGTAAAAGGATTCCTTGAGGGGCAAGACCTCCCCACCCTATAACTATAAAGGGCCACGACCGTTTGAGGGGGCATCACCCAATCGATCATTACTTTTTACAACTTTTATCTCTCAAACCCTAGCTCTCCCAACCTCGTGTTTTCCTTGTTTGTCTCGACGACGATCAAGGATGTTCGAGTGGCCTTGCCGACCTCAGAGCAACCCTAGGCGCGCCACCTCCGACGGGGGTCCCTCCCGAGGCGGCGATCTTAGGTTTTCACCGTGCCTCTACATACACGGGTCGACCGGTCCGTGCGGGAGCTCGGTGAGTTCAACATTTTGACATTTCCGCGCGATCTAGCACTCGTGTGTGTTGATCGAAAAGTGTCAACATACTTTTGGCGACTCCACCGGGGATAAAGATCAAGTTACTAAAACCGTTCAATCTAACCTCGGCCGATGGGTGCTCGGTGTGATCTTGACATGAACAATAATATCACCGTGTCGCCGGAAGATCTTCCTCCGGAGGAACAGCGAGAAGTACAAAGCGCTACAAGAGTACACGAATGTGTAGTTCCTCGTTGACATCAAGATGGATCAATCCGGCAAGGTGGCAAGATTAAAAGAGTTCGAGGTGCGGCGATCGACTAAACGACAACAATATTGAGGTAATCTCCACTTTAAGTAAGAAACTCCCACCCGATACTATTCCTACGAAATCTATAGTGGGTAGTGATGAATTTCTTGCTTCTTACATTGCTCGTTTAGAACGGTTAGAAGATCTTGAAAAGGATTGGGCTTTAGGTTTTAATAATAATGATGCTAATAGTAGTACTCTTAAAGTGAATCCTCGGGGGTCTCATCCTAGGTTAGCCCCTTTGTCCGTAAATAATGATAATTTTGCATATGGTTTGACACCAAATCCAGCATCCGGTCGTACCCTCGCCAAATCAGATCGTTCCTACATTTCCCGATACAATTAGTAACATTGGGGCCTCATTATAGTACGACGATAAATGCATCGGCCTCCAAAAACATTATTCTAGACGATGTGTTTGAATGTTACGGGCTAGCTCAAGCTAAGATACCTCCCTATTTAAATAAAGTGAACTTAGAGAATCCTCAACCCTCACAAACCAAATAATCCTAATTGGGCGGAATTTAATAAATTCAAGGAAGATTTGGCTAATGTGGTAAAAACTAAGCTTGGGGTTGACATGGTTAATAGTAATTTATATCAAAAACCATTGATGATCCCGAGTTTGATAAAGTTCCTCTCCCACGTGGTTGGTGTATGCCTGATTTAATCAAATTTAGTGGTGATGATGACCGAACCACATGGGAGCATATTAGTCAATACACTGCACAACTAGGTGAAGCTGGTGTCTATAGTGCTTTAAAAGTACATTTATTTTCTTTATCTTTAACTGGCACCGCTTTTGCTTGGTTTTCTTGGCTTGCTCCGGTTCTATTATGTCTTGGGATATTTTAGAACGTAAGTTTCATATGACTTTTATAGTGGGAGCATACAATTAAAATTGACATTAAAAGTTTTCGCTTGCATTAAAAGTTTTAAAGAAACTAAAAATCTATGCTTTAATTTGTCATTCATCGATATGGACCATGCGGACATTTGTCTAAAAGGTTTAAGATCATCCATTAGGGATAAGATAGAGGGTTCGATTTTCTTCCGGTTGCACAAGTTCAAGTAAGGGCTTTAATTGTTGAAAACCTAATGAATAAAGAGAAAGATAACTTTAAATCATGTCATTCTAATGTTCATATTATTGATTATGATTCCGATAGTTCGAATGATAGTGATAAAGAAGTTTATCTTTGCTGAATTTGTTTGGCCCTCTAAAGAAAAATCTTATTCTTGTTCATCTCTTAAGCCGCTAGTAAAGGTCGGCAAGAAGAAATTAAATTTACTTTTGAAGTTTCCAAGTGTGATCGTATATTGGATGAATTGCTTAAATCTGCAAATATCAAATTAACTCATACTATTCCTCCACTTGAAGAGTTGAAAAGACGTGCATATTCTAAGTTCCATAATTCATTTTCTCATGCCGAATGTAATGTGTTTCGTCGACGGGATCAATCGGCCATAAACGAAGGTCGTTTGACTTTGCATGAGATGCAAGTGGATAAAGCTCCTTTTCCAATCAATACCATGGATTTACAATAGCTTAAGGTACTTGGTTCGGCCACATCAACCCGAAGCAACTAAAGGCAAGAACGTGGTAATCGGGGAGGCTAAGCCCGATTTGAGAGGAAAAGAGCTAGTTCGCAAAGTTGAGTATGAGAAAACTCCCGATGGCAAAGAGGCTTTCAAGGTTACAATGAGTGCCTCCGGACATGGGGGGCAAGGGTCGTCCGCACCCGTCGATCGGCGGCCCCGTCCGAGCCATCTCGGGCAAGACCGATCGGACCGGTGGATGTGACCGATCGACCGGTGTACCCCCGTGTCGTGTGAGGATGATCAAACCAAGCCATCCGAGATTGGAAACCGGAAACTCAATGTAGCAAAAAATCGGGGGAGTGGTCCTAAGCTAAAGGTCGGTTTTGGCATGCTATTTGACAAGTATTCCAAGCAAAAGGCCGTTACAAGTGATCGGCCATTAAAAAAAGGATGAGGTCACCTAAACACCAAGGAGGGTCATCTTCACCTCCAAGGGATGTTACAAGACTCAAGGGTGAATCATCACAACAAGGGCAATGCTTTACTCCACCATGGGCGTCATCAAGTTCAAATGCACCACGTCCGGTATATGACGACAATGGAGTGATGTGGGTGCCATATCAACAAGCCTTTCATCCTAGATGGAGTGAACAGAAATCAGCTTTTGACAGGACCTCCAGGCCTATCCAAGACCGATTGGCTCCTCGCCGATCTGGTCAGGGTCACCAGACCAGACCGGTCAGACCAGTCGCTATCACCGGTCAGACCGGTGTGGCCAGAAAAGCCGCGCAACCTCTAGTAAGGCAAGTTTACAAGACAAAGCAAAGGGAGGAGGTGCAGAAGATGGAAGTTGATCCAGAGAGGACTACAAGTCAGGATATTATTCAGATTGGATCAATGGATGTTCCTATTGCAGAAGATGGCAAAAGACTGATTGTTCTAAACAATAAGGTTATGACATCAACTCCAAAGGTTGCTTCTAATAACAATGAGGCCGGTGGAAGTAGCTCCAATTCCAAATACTTCTTGCCAAGGTGGTGTCCTCCCGGATTGACTCGTACACAAAGGAGGAAGCTTCAACGCCTAAGATTTCAAGAAAAAAGGGAGAAAGAGCTAGAGAAGCAAAGGGACGAAGTTTTCAACCAGTACAGGCCTATGGTACCTCAAGGGAAAGAATGGAGAGTCAAGATCGGCTACGAACCCGCACCGGTCGACCGGTGGAAGAGTTGGTCGGACCGGTCACACCGATCACACCGGTGAACGTTGACGGTCGACCGATGACTCGAGACACCACCCGGTTTCTCTTCATCTATTTCGATGGTTTGTGATGACAAGTTAGCATCGGATCCCGCACGAGAAGACGATGAGGAGCTTGTTGATTACGATTCTTCACATGAGCACCCGAATTTGGACATCAACGTGATACACATGTCTATCGATGGTTATGTGCTCTCGGAGGAAGACGTTATGCATCTCGCTTTTGGGCCAAAGTAAGCAATTTTCCGGAAGACTAAAGCAAGCGAAAATCACCGAAGGCTTTGTACATGAAGGGTCACATCAATGGAAGCCTATCTCTCGCATGTTAGTGGACGGAGGAGCGATTGTCAATCGGATACCATATTCTTTGTTCAAGAAACCGGGAGGTTCGGATGATGAGCCGATCAAGACCAACATGATCGTCGGTGATATTGGGGTAGGCGAGCCAATGGAAGCTAAAGGCGTCATCTCTATGGAGCTCACTATTGGGAGCAAGACATTGGCTACGGCATTCTTCGTCGCCGAGACACAAGGTAACTTCGATCTCATCCCTCGGTCGTGATTGGATTCATGCAAATCGGTGTGTGCCTTCTACTTTGCATTAATTTTTAATCCAATGGGTAGGCGACGAGGAAGAGGTTGTTCATGGTGATGCATCGGCTTGTGTTGCGGTGACCGATAGTTCTATTATGGATAATCATGAGAATCTTAAGTGCTTAAGCTGGTTTAGATTTATCCAACTTAAAACTTATTGATTCTACCAAAGATGGCTTTGCTACTGTTGTCATTAGGCTGATTGTTGATGAGGCTGGAACTTCTCTGTTGATTTGATGGATGCAAACCTAGAGTGGTTGCAACAAAGGCAAGAGCACTATCGTGGGCATAAGAACGATATCTGTGAGGCTATCATAGACTTTGATGATTTAAGCAAGTTAGGACAAGGGTTTACGTCGACCGATCCTTTAGAGGAGGTTGATATTGGTGATGGCACTGTACCTAGGCCAACATTTGTAAACAAGAATCTTGATCCTTTGTTTAAATCTGATTTAATAAAGTTGTTAAAGGAGTATGTTGATTGTTTTGCATGGAATTACAATGAAATGTCCGGTTTAAGTCGTGATTTAGTTGAACACCATTTACCTATTAAACCTAGTTTTAGGCCTTACAAACAACCTCGTAGAAACTTTAATCATGATATTTATGACCGAGTGAAAGAAGAAGTCAATCGGTTACTTGATGCAAAGTTTATTAGGCCTTGTCGTTATGCTTGATTGGATCTCTAATATTGTGCTCGTTGAGAAAAAAGGAACAAAAAAGCTTCGTGTTTGCATTGATTTTAGAGATCTTAATAGAGCTACTCCTATAGATGAATATCCTATGCCTACAAACCGATTTTCTTGTTAATACCGCATCCGAACATAGAATACTTAGCTTTCTTGATGGTAATGACGAGTTACAATTAAATATTTATGGACGATGAGGATATTTCCAAAACGGCTTTCATATGTCCGGGTTTTGTTGGCCTATTTGAGTGGGTTGTCATGACTTTTGGATTGAAAAATGTGGGTGCTACTTATCAAAGAGCTATGAATTTAATCTTTCATGATTTGCTTGGCATCATAGTAGAGGTTTATATCGATGATATCTTTGTCAAATCGATTTGGAAATGATTCTCATTTAGCTGATTTAAGACTTGCATTTGAGAAAATGAGTCGATATAAATTAAAGATGAATCCACTCCAATGTGCTTTTGGTGTATGGGCTGGGAAGTTCTTAGGCTTCATTGTGCATGACAAAGGCATAGAGATAGATCCTAAAAAGATTGAGGCAATCCAGAGTGTTAAAGTACCAACTTGTAAAAAGGATTTGCAAAAGTCTTGGGCAAGGTGAATTATTTGAGAAGGTTCATTTGTAACTTGTTCGAGAAGGTGAATGCTTTTACTCCTTTACTTCGGTTGAAAAATGATGTTGATTTCACTTGACGGGCAAAGCAACAACATGCATTTGATGAGATTAAGAGCTATTTGACTTCGCCACCCGTTCTTCAAGCACCCAAGAGTGGTATTCCTTTCAAGTTGTATGTAGCAGCTGAAAAGGATGTTATTGGAGGTGTTTTGACTCAAGAGACCGAAGGCAAGGAGTACATTGTTGCATATGAGAGTAGAAGATTATTGGATGCCGAAACAAGGTACACTTTCATTGAAAAGTTATGTTTATCACTATATCATACTTGTACCAAGTTGAGGCATTACCTATTACCTAGCACTTGCAAAGTAGCATGTCAAACCGACATAATCAAATACATGTTGCATAAACCAATTTTAAGTGGTAGAGTCGGCAAATGGGCTTATGCTTTAGTTGAATATGATTTACATTGTGAGCCATTAAGTTCTATGAAAGGTCAAAATGTTGCCGACTTTATTGTTGGACATAGAGTAGATAAGCAACTGAATTTGAATGTCGGTTATGTTACTTTTACTCCATGGAAGTTGCATTTTGATGGATCAGTTTGCAAATATTATTATGGTGTTGGAGTTGTCATTATTTCGCCAAATGGGGCTATTTTTGAAGCTCTTAACCGATTGGATCATGATTTTACTAACAACCAAACCAAATATGAGGCTCTTCTATTTGGGTTGGATATTTTATATTACATGGGAGTGAAACATGTGGAAGCATATGGAGATTCTTTATTGGTGGTGAAACAAGTTTCCAAGGTATGTCAATGCTTAAATGGCTTTTTAAATGCTTATCTTGATAAGTGTTTAGACATCATATCTTGTATGGATGAATTTGTTATTTATCATGTGCCACGAGAGGAATATCCTAGAGCTAATGCTCTGGCTCAGCAAGCATCTGGTTATAACGTTCGAATTTTTTTTCCAAGAACGCAAACCGTTGCTTACAGCCGAGTGTTTTGCTCTGGAGACACCGGTCTAACCGGTGACTTTGGTCTAACCGGTGACACCGGTCTAACCGGTGCCACCGACAGGTCGGACCGGTCTCCTCATAAAAGTTCCTCCTCGGTTTTTCATGACAAAAATGAGGTGGAGGATTGGAGGAAGTCTCTGGTAGACTACTTGCATAATCCTAGCAATTCAGTTGATAGAAGAATCCGACGATGGGCTCTTAAGTTTGTTCTTGATGATGGTGAATTGTATCGTCGGATGCGGATGATTTGCTCATAAAGTGTTTGGGTCCCGATCAAGCTAGGTTAGCTATGGCAGAGGTTCATGAAGGTATTTGTGGTACTCATCAATCGGCTCATAAGATGAAATGGCTCCTAAGGTGAGCTTCCTTTTGCGGCCTACCGGGATAGCCGATTGTTTTAGGTATTACAAAGGTTGTGAAGAGTGCCGAAACATGGAGATGTTCGGTTGGTGCACTGCTACATTGATGCATCCGATCATTAAGCCTTGGCCTTTCGGAGGATGGGGTTTTGATTTCATTGGCAAGATTCATCCTTCATCGTCAAAGGGGCATTGTTTTGTGATTGTGACTACCGATTATTTCACCAAGTGGACCGAAGCTATCCCTTTGAAGAATATGACACATAAAGAGGTGATTGAGTTTATTCTTGGGCATATCATACATATGTTTGGTATTCCGCGAGACTTTGACTACGGATCAAGGAACTTCGTTCACATCTAAAGAGGTGCGTGAATTTGTTGATTCCTATGGTATTAATTTGCTCAATTCATCTCCATATTATGCTCAAGCCAATGGTCAAGCCGAATCTAGCAATAAAACTTTGGTAAAGCTCATTAAGAAAAAGATAGAAGACAATCCTAGAAGATGGCATGAGGTATTATCTGAAGCTTTATGGGCTCATCATATTTCTAGACATGGTGCTACTGAGGTTACTCCCTTTGAGCTTGTGTATGGTGAAGAGGCCGTTTTACCCGTTGAGGTTAATCTAGGCGCATATAGACTTGCAAAGCAAAATAACCTTAGTGTTGAGTCATATAATGCTTTGATGATGGACAATATTGATGAAGTGACAGACAAACATATGGAGGCTTTGGAAGAAATTGAGAAAGACAAGAGGAGAGTGGCTAGAGCGTACAACAAGAAGGTAAAGGCCAAATTTTTTCAGGTAGGTGACTTGGTTTGGAAGACGATTTAACCTATTGGGTCTAAAAGTAACAAGTTTGGCAAGTGGTCTCCAAGTTGGGAAGGTCCATACAAGGTTGTCAACATTTGTTCAAGAAATTCTTACATGGTGAAAACTTTGCAAGGATAGCAACATCCAATGGTTATTAACGGGAGGTATTTGAAGATATTTTATCCAAGTGTCTAACAAGATGCTCGATAAAATATAGCCGATTTAAACCAAAATCTCCCTTAGACCAAAAAATGGCCGGTGAGGTGTCACATCGAGCTTAGGATTATTTTTTAGACAACAACCTTTACTAAAAAACGGGGGGGGCATATGTTTGCACCCAAATTTGGCACAACGCTGATCGGTCGCCGACGCCACCGGTCGACCGGTGCCCCTCGACGGTCGGCGGTAAGGCGTCTTATAGCCGATCCGCAACGGCCACACCGGTCCGACCGGTGGGCTTGACCGGTGGACCCCGAGTCCGAGTAGAATTTTGGAGTCCTTGCGAATTTCGAGTTGTAGAAGGATTCCTTCCGGGGCAAGACCTCCCCACCCTATAAATATAATGGGCCACGGCCGTGTGAGGGGGTATCACCCAATCGATCATTACTTTTTACAACTTTTATCTCTCAAACCCTAGCTTTTCTAACCTCGGTGTTGTTCTTGTTTGTCTCGACGACGATCAAGGACGTTCTGAGTGGCCTTGCCGACCTCGAGCAACCCTAGGCGCGCCACCGCCAACGGGGTCCCTCCAGAGGCGGCGATCGGGAGGTTTTCACCGTGCCTCGCATTCACCGGTCGGACCGGTGCCCCTGACCGGTCAGACCAGTCCGGGCAGGAGCTCGACGAGTTCAGCGTTTCGATGTTTTACGCGATCTAGCGCTCGTGTGTTGACCAGAAAAGCGTCAACAAATATTGTTAGCGATTAGCGTCCTAACTACTACGGGAGTAAAAAGCAACGTACCAGTAGTAAAATATATATGAAGTTAAATATGTAAGGAGTATATGTTACGCAAAACTTTTTATCTGGACTAAAGTATTATATGAATTGATATTGCACGCAGCATCGACGAGGCAGAACCTTAATTTAATCGTAGCACGTGATGCCTGTTAGGAGATGCAGATGTACCTGGTCTCTGAACAAATGGTCGGCTGCATTTGCATCGTCACACATGACCATAAAACCTAAAGATTAATAAATCTGATATGTATTTTGACGGCATCATATATATAGTCGCTGTCCGTTCCAATTTTTTCAAATTTATGTCATTTTGATATTTAGAGATTCATAACTTTTAATACATATAGAACACAATATACATTGGTGCTTAATAAAAACATATAAATTTAAAGAGAAATTTTAAAGTGCTTGTTCTTTATGAGTCATCCATCCGACGAAATCTAACGGCGGAAGTATCATGAAGTTTCCATGAGAAAATATTAAGAAGTACTAATTTGGTGGGACCCACAGCAAATTTTTCTTATTATTATTTTAAGTCGGAAAGGGCATATTAGTAAATTCACCTGTGTTTCAAAGTTCTTTGTCACACATAAAAAGGTTCAAACTTCGGATTTACAAACAGGTCCCTGCATTTTGCAGTGGCCCTTACAAAGAGCTTAGAGCAACTCCAACAGCTTACGTATAATCCTAACTAAATTTAGAGTTTTAGAAGTCCTTCAAAAAATAGAAAACTCCATAAATAGTGAAGTAATCCAACAGACTCTCCAAATCGTGAGCTGATCCAAGTTCAAATCCTCCATCGCTGCATCCCCACATCTTAACTGAAAATGGGCCCGACATGTCATATTCTATATCTTATCTTCCTCCTCGGAGTTGACCTCATCCCCTTCACTCCACCGGTCCACCCCTATCTGGAATTCTGGATCCCCCCGTGCACGGAGAGGAGCTCACCCAGCCGGTGGCGAGGGCCGTGACGGAGGCATGGGGCTCAGCTGGAGGCGCGGTACTGGGAGCTCCAGGCCAGCGGCACGACCCGCGATGGCGATGAGGCGGAGCGGAGAGGAAAGGGCGAGAGGGACCGGACCGATCTTGCTGCTATCATTGCAGGTGCGGAGGAGTTGTCGCGCGGCGGCGAGCGCGCGACGGAGCAGGGCGAGTCGGCGGTACGCGTTGTCGGTGAACGGGGCGCGGCGTCGCGAAGCTCCTCGAGGAGCGGGAGGACGAGCTGCGGCCGGCGCACTCCTTGCGGCTCGCGTCCGGCGGAACTCGGCTCGGCCTCGCAACTCCGGCCGGCGGCGCGGCCCCCACGAAGGAGCCCGGTCTCGCGGCTTCGGCCGAAGGCGTGGCACCGCGGAGGTGTTCGGACTAGCAGTTCCGGCCGGCGGCGTGCGCCGAGTCCGGTCGCCTCTCGCATCCCTCCTTCGCCCATGGCTCCCGCCGCCGCCGCCGTGACCCGTTCCCGCCGCCGCCGTGCGAGACATGGCATGAGAAGGAGCGTGATTTGGCGCGAGAGAGGGGCGCAGAAGGGGTCCATGCCGGGAGATCCGTCGATTTTGCGAGGGAGGAGAGCTCGCCAAAGGTCGCGAGCCACCAGGCTCAAATGGCGAGCAGGATTGCGAGGATGGATTTTGACGAGGTTGTTGGAACGGTGCTTCTGTGTTTTTTCTATCTTTTAGCGAAGGAAAACGATTTAGAGGAGCTGTTGGAGTTGCTCTTAGGCGGCCGTGAGATGTGGTCCCTTGCCGGACAGCACGGGATGGAAGGTTGAAATCTGGCGAGGTCCTTATCTGACTTGGCCAGGGAAGGATATGGGAGCGACAAGGGGTTTAGCAAAGAGCCATTTGGTGCGGGAGTTTGGGCGGGAAGAGCTACTGCGAGGCGGCACGACAACACAATTGTGTTGTGGCCGCTGCTGTTCGTTTTTTGGTGAAGCGAAAAATCATTCGGACAACGAGGTGGCTTGTGAGCTGTAGGGGAGCGGGAGGGTAGCGCTGGTGGGGCGGGTTGCTGGCGATGGGTATGGACGGAAGGTGGTGCTCCGTAGCGGCGCCAATGGGGGGCAGTGGATGGCTCAGGCGTCAAAGGTGAAGACCTAGAAGATGTTTTTAATTGTGACACGGTCTTCAAAACACAACTTTGACATGTTCTTTATAAAAAATATTTATTCAAAAATGATAATTTATATTTTTATGAGAATATTTTTTAAGACAAATCTATTGATATGATTTACATATTTTCAAATTCAATAACTTAAAAACTATTCATCATTTAAAATCTCAATGTTAACGTAAACCTTGACCTAAACGTGTTTTAATAACAATACGGATGGACTAAGCATCAGCGGTTGGTCGGCGGGTGTAGGTGCGACGGGGAGTAGAGGTGGAGCCGGGCGTGTGAACTCAAGTCGGCAGGACGACGTGGCGAGGGCTTGCCGGTACTGCGGGCGTGTGCGCACTCAAGCACTGGTGCAGCAGGGCGGCCGGGGAAGCGACTTGAGAGACAATAGGATAATAGATTACCATAATGTCTTTTCTTTAATTAGTTTATTTTTTAATGAATGAAGTGGTACTTCCTGCTACTTCCAGCTTGTTGGCACAACACAAACACAGTAAAAAAGGCCAAATTTAAAATACCAAAACGTCCTAAATTTTGGAACGCCGAGACCACCTTATTATTTGAATATCCGCTACAAATTTTTGTTACCAAAAGTAGCAAATGTTAGAAAACTAGGCAATTTTCGGTACATTTTAATTCCATAAATTATTAACATGTTCATGACAATTATGAGTGATCCCGTGAAAGCAAAGCATGTGCTTGTGTTCAAGTTAAATCTCAAATAAAACTCGAACAAAAATACACAGAAAAGGTTTAGTTGGTACCCAAAGGCGGGACGGTTGACGGAGTCAACCGGTGCGCCGTTATCCCCTAGAATAGACATGCTACTCGTGGAGGGACCTTGTTCGATGTAGTCGTACAGAGGTGATGCAGTGGCGAGTCGTTGCAGTGAAGTCCCACGAACGGCCTTCGGGAAGTAGTCGTTCACGCTGATGTAGTCGTTCTCGTGGACAGGGACATAGACGTACAGAAGAGCGAGCAGGCGCGTACGGGTACGCTCCCCAAAAACCTTATCGCCTGCCTATCCCGAGCAGGATCGCTAGGTGGACGAGGTTCGGAGGCAACTGCTCACGCAAACAGTGTGCGCGCAAAGCTTGCGTTGGGAATGGCAGAGAGCAACAACACAGAGGGAGAAGAGAGAGGTCTCTAAGCGGTAGTACCCGAGTGTGAGAATGTGTGTCCGTGCCGAGGAAGGAGTCCTCTTATATAGGCGCGAGAGGAGAGGAGGAGGGAATGAACCTGGATGCTTCTGACCACCATAATTCTCATTAAACGACAAGTTACCGATGAATCGCTTGTATTCAACGTCATCAGTTACCAGTAACGGCCGTTTTAATACAGAAGATTATTGCTGACATGAATGACCGACATGAATGACAAAAACTGTGCATACGCATCACGGTCTCGGTCTCGACTCGTCTCGACTCGACTCGACACGACACGCCCACGCCCACAGCCCGGCCCGGCAAGCCCTCGCCACCTCCTTTTACCAACTTCACAAGTGGTCCACCATTGGTCCACCCTTTAAGTTAGTTAAGATTCTCATTGGCTTTCAATACGGGATTGGATCCCTAGCATTTATTTTGTGGACCTTTTAATTCTTAAGATTAATTGAGATTAAATGGCCCAAGGCCCAATTAATCCAACAATCCCCACCAAGAATTTCAAGGTACACAAAGAAATGTCCTCTTCTCAACTCTTGTTTTGATATACCGACTTTATGGTGGAGAGCGTTAAGTTGAACATCCACCGAGACAAAAGCTACACTCATTCACAACCGACCAATGGACTATGCCTTGAATTGACGAGTTTCGTGCAAACAAGTTTGACTAGAGCCCCTTGCCAGTACTAGGCTGCTATAAGCATCCCCTCGGGTTGGAGCGTATAAGTCATACTCCGTGCCTTTCATGGGTATCTAGAGATCACCCTATCTCATAGATTGTGACTAGCAATCAGACCCATATAGGTGCAATCCTTTAAGATGTTCTGTAGGCCAACATCTTTGCTCCTCTTTGAGCCACTCGGATCACATTAAGGTTTTTCACCAACCTGCCATACGAATTTTAGAAGAGAAATGCATCTCTACTGGAATGAGCCCTTTACAAAGGTTCTCTTCTCTCTGTTAAACAGTAGTTTGTTGCACTATCCTAATTCACGGGATCTCCGATCACATAGGACAAAGTTACCACTACCGAATCACACCGACGGGTCTCAAGCCCAATTCCTCGGATGCATTGTCTATCACATTACGTGAAAGACCCTTTGTGAATTGATCCGCGATTCTTAGCCGTTTGGATGTAGTCCAAGGCTATCACTCCGAAGTTTCTCATTTTCCCGATGCATTTTAGCCGCCTCTTTACATGCCTAGATGACTTCATGTTGTCCTTTGAACTGTTCACCTTGACAATCACCGTTTTATTATCACAGTTCATGAGGATCGCCAATATCGGTTTTTCAACTACCGGTAAATCCATAAGGAGTTCACGAAGCCATTCGGCCCTCAAGCGTGGCGGTGTCCAATGCAGTGAGTTCCGCCTCCATAGTTGACCTCGTTAAGATGGTCTCGCTTGCAAGACTTCCGGGAGACGAGCGCCACCTCCAAGTGTAAACACATATCCACTTGTGGCTTTAATCTCATCTACATCGAGATCCAATTCAAATCACTATAACCCTCTAGTACCCTAGGATACCCAAGATAGTGAATCGCGTAGTTCGGTGTTCCTTTCGGATAGCGCATTACCCGTTCAAGAGCTTCCCAATGAGCATCTCCGGGCTAGACACGAATCGACTCGGCTTTGCTCACAAGCATATGCGATGTCGGGTCTAGTAGCGCTAGCTAGGTACATTAGTGAACCAATGATTTGGGAGTATCTCAGCTGATCTCTCATTATTCTTATGTTTTTCCTTAACATTTTACTAGCATCATAAGGTGTTAGAACTGGCTTGCAGTCGTTGTAACCAAAACGACTCAAGATTTTCTCCACATAATGAGATTGTGTAAGAACAACCCCACCATCACCTTCTCTCGCTAGTTTAATGTTTAGAATCACATCAGCCTCCCCCAAATCTTTCATCTCGAAGCTTTGAGACAAGAATTCTTTCACTTCCTTAATCGCATTAAGGCTTGTCCCAAATATCAGTATGTCATCTACATACAAACATAGGATCACTCCTTCGCCCCCACCATAGCGATAGTACACACATTTGTCAGCTTTGTTCACAACAAAGCCAACTGACGTTAAAGTTTTGTCAAACTTCTTATGCCATTGCTTAGGAGCTTTCTTAAGACCATACAAAGATTTTACCAATTTACACACCATCCCTTCTTGACCTTTTACTACGAATCCATCTGACTGATCCATATAGATCTCCTCCTCCAACTCTCCATTTAGGAAAGCGGTCTTAACGTCCATCTGGTGAACGATAAGACCATGGGAAGCTTCCAAGGAAAGTAGTACTCGAATAGTGGTCAATCGGGCAACTGGTGAGTAAGTATCGAAAAAATCTTCTCCTTCTTTCTGAGTATAGCCTTTAGCCACCAGCCTTGCCTTGTACTTATCAATAGTACCATCAGGCCTAAGCTTTTTCTTGAACACCCACTTGCATCCTACAGGTTTGCACCCATAGGGACGGTCCACAACCTCCCAAGTACCATTAGACATAATAGAGTCCATCTCACTCCGAACTGGCTTCTTTCCAATAGTCGCATCCGGAGAGGAATATGCCTCTTCAATGGTTCTAGGAGTGTCATCCACGAGGTACACAATGAAATCATCACCAAAGGACTTTGCAATCCTCTGTCTCTTGCTCTTTCTAAGAGCTTCATTGCTATCCTCCTCTGGAATTTTCTCATGTGGTTGTTCATTGTGTTCTATCGAAACAGTAGGTTCTTTGAGTTCATTATTAATAGACAATTCATGACTAAATGTGCTATCTATCTCTTTCATAGGAAAAATGTCCTCAAAAAATGTAGCGTCTCTGGATTCCATGATGGTGCCGACATGCATATCAGGTACTCCAGACTTCAATATTAAAAACCTATAACCCACACTGTGTAAAGCATAACCAAGAAAGATACAATCGACAGTTTTAGGTCCTAGTTTACGTTTCTTGGTTATAGGCACATTCACTTTGGCCAAACATCCCCAAGTCCGTAAGTATGAAAGTGTTAGCCTTTTCTTTTCCCATTCCTCGAATGGTGTTATCTCTTTGTTCTTTACGGGAACACGATTCGAGACACGACATGCGATCAATATAGCCTCACCCCACCATTCCTTGGAAAGTCCCGCTGTGTCTAACATGGCGTTAACCAAATCAGTTAGAGTGCGGTTCTTTCTTTCGGCTACCCCGTTTGATTGAGGTGAATAGGGAGGCGTCCTCTCATGAATTATTTCGTGTTCCTCACAGAACGCAGTGAAAACATTAGAAAAGTACTCTCCACCACAATCAGACCTAATTCTTTTGATCTTTCTCTCAAGTTGGTTTTCTACTTCAGCTTTATAGATTTTAAATTATTGTAATGCTTCATCTTTAGACTTCAACAAATAGATATAGCAAAATCTAGTACAATCGTCTATAAGAGTCATGAAAAACTTTTTACCACCTTTTGTCAACACACCATTCATCTCGCATAAATCAGAATGAATTAGTTCTAGAGGAGCTAAGTCTCTCGCCTCGGCCCGAAAAATGAGGCTTGCGAGGTTGTTTTGATTCAACGCACACATGGCACTTAGAATTTTTGACTAAGGTAAATTTCGGAATTAAACTCAAGTTTGCAAGATGTATCATACAACCAAAATTAACATGACAAAGTCGCGAATGCCAAACATTTGATTCATCATTAACATTCGAGACATGGTTCACAACTTTATTACAATCATATGACAAAGAATAGCGGAACGAGCCTCCGCTATCATAACCTTTTCCAATAAAACTTCCAAACTTAGAAATTACACATTTATTGGATTCAAAGACTAATTTAAAACCATCTCTACACAGTAGAGACCCGCTGACTAAGTTCTTCTTGATAGTACGGACATGCTGCACGTTCTTCAATCGAACGGTCTTTCCCGAAGTAAGCTTCAGATCGACCGAACCAACACCAAGAACACGCGCATGTGATCCGTTTCCCATCAACAAGGAGGAAATTCCACCCGCTTGGTAAGAGGAAAATAAGGAAATGTCAGCACAAACATGAATATTAGCACCCGTATCAATCCACCAATCAGGTGACTGACATACTGAAAGAACTGTAGGTAAAAGATTACCGTACCCCGACGTTCCACCAGTTTCACTAATAACCATGTTGGCACTTTTGCCATCTTTCTTATCCTTGCGATCCGGACACTTTGCGGGGCAAAGTGTTCCGTGCCGCCACGAGCAGTAGCACTTTCCAGTTGGCGGCTTTTTTCGCTTGAACCGAGCCGTCTACTTAGACTTTGGTTGGTTTTGATGTTGCTTGTTTTTCTTTTTGAATGCATTGTTGTTCTTCTTTCGCACCAAATTAGCACTAGAAGACCCAACAATCCCTTTACCATGTGTCTTGTCCTTTGCTCTCGCCTTCTCTTCAACATCAAGAGTGCCGATAAGATCGACAACAGGAAACTCTTGCCTCTTGTGTTTTAGAGAGGTTCCAAAGTCCTTCCAAGAAGGTGGTAACTTGGAGATAATACCTCCGGCCACAAACTTGTCGGGCAACTTACATGGTGCATCCTTGCTATAATTCTCAAGATCTCTAGCTAGCGCCGAATCTCATGGGCCCCGCTCTACCACGTAACGGTCTTCAACCATTTTGTAGTCATAGAGCCGTTCCATGACATACGACTCACCACCAAGATCGAAACCCCAAATTTAGCCTCAAGCGCATCCCAAATATCTTTTCCACTTGGCAGCAGAAGGTACGTGTCCACAAGGTTTTCAGCGAGAACACTCAAGATGGCACCACTAAACAGGTTATCGGCTGCCTCGAAAGCCTTCTCCTCCTATGGAGAAAACTGTTCGGGCTTCCCCTGTATGACATGCATGATGCTCATCGCTGTCAACCAATACGTAACCCTTTGCTTCCAACGCTTGTAAATTGAACCATCGGAAACATTTGGTTTGAGCGTTGCAGCGAAACTAGTTACCGAAAGCCTATCAACAATATAAGGTTTTTGGATTGTTAGAAAACTAAGCAATTTTCGGTACATTTTAATTTCAGAAATTATTAACATGTTCATGACAATTATGAGTGATCCCGTGAAAGCAAAGCATGTGCTTGTGTTCAATTTAAATCTCAAATAAAACTCGAACAAAAATACACAGAAAAGGTTTAGTTGGTACCCAAAGGCTGGACGGTTGACGGAGTCAACCGGTGCGCCGTTATCCCCTGGAATAGACATGCTACTCGTGGAGGGACCTTGTTCGATGTAGTCGTACAGAGGTGATGCAGTGGCGAGTCGTTGCAGTGAAGTCCCACGAACGGCCTTCGGGAAGTAGTCGTTCACGCTAATGTAGTCGTTCTCGTGGACAGGGACGTAGACGTACAGAAGAGCGAGCAGGCGCGTACGGGTACGCTCCCCAAAAACCTTATCGCCCGCCTATCCCGAGCAGGATCGCTAGGTGGACGAGGTTCGGAGGCACTGCTCACGCAAACAGTGTGCGCGCAAAGCTTGCGTTGGGAATGGCGGAGAGCAAAGCAACACGGAGGGAGAAGAGAGAGGTCTCCTAAGCAGGAGTACCTGAGTGTGAGAATGTGTGTCTGTGCCAGAGGAAGTAGTCCTCTTATATAGGCGCGAGAGGAGAGGAGGAGGGAATGAACCTGAACGCTTCGACCACCATAATTCTCATTAAACGACAAGTTACCGAAGAATCGCCGTATTCAACATCATCAGTTACCAGTAACGGCTGTTTTAATACAGAAGATTATGGCTGACATGAATGACCGACATGAATGACAAAAACTGTGCATACGCGTCACGGTCTCGACACGCCACGCCCACGGCGCGGCGAGGCGAGCGAGCGCGCGTGCGCGCGTGTGGCACGCCCTTCTCCTTTTACCAACTTCACAAGTGGTCCACCATTGGTCCACCCTTTAAGTTAGTTAAGATTCTCATTGGCTTTCAACACGGGATTGGATCCCTAGCATTTATTTTGTGGACTTTTTAATTCTTAAGATTAATTGAGATTAAATGGCTCAAGGCCCAATTAATCCAACAGCAAACGCATATAGAACAACAAATTATAAACAGGAAAATTAATTACAAGAAAATGTACCTATAATGCAGTAACTCAGACAGTAGCCTACAGGAGTTTGACTACCAATCATCTGGTTCGAATGGATATAGATTGGACTAGTGAGGATCTGTTGTCAAGTTCAAGTTGTACTTTTGCCTTTGATATGAAAGCCCATCGATCATATCATTAGTCGTTGCTGATTGGAATCCCACATGGTCCATCACATGGTTTCTGTCATTTAGCATGTGGTACCCCTGTTCCAAATTCATTAGCTGATCGAGCACTCTCGAAGTATGTGATCATTTAGTTTGTTGTCCTATGAGACTATAGTAGTAACAACGGGTGAATAGCAGGTAGAATTAAAAAATGCTCATGGCTTCCGTACAAGAGTTGACATTACAATACAAAACAGCATGGTGATGGCGATAGCTTATCATCTAAATTTTTCCGTACGGTTGATATGTTGCTACCGTCGCCTAGCTACTGGCCTTTGTGTAAGATGGACTGTGCAACTACTACCATAACGATTTTTTTACTGTTGGTTGGTGCCTGTTGGCTGGATCCTAAACCCATAGAGTGAGAGGCTTTGGTACACCCTTGTAGTTCCCATTCAACTTTGGAGCCGAGATTGAAGGGTTTGGTCGACGTGGCCCGAAATAGCTGCGGGAGCCGCCCCATTAGTCTCGGTTGGTATTATTTACCGGGACGAGAGGGTGGAGATCCACTAGCTATTTGAAGCGGTATTACCAACCTAGACTAAAGGTCAGACTCCCTTTAGTCACGAGTGGTGTTATTAACCGAGCCTAAAGAAACCCCTTTAGTATCGGTGGGAAACACCACCCGTGACCAAAGGGATGGCCACGGACATCCCGTCTCCCCCGCGACCCTCTCTCCCTGAGAGACATGGGTACCGATGTGTCTCCACCGACCAGGGTTCCATAGGTCCCTGCCAAGTGGACCCGACTTGCCAGAAGCCTCACCGAAGACCTTATCCATAACATCGACGACCTTGGAAGACTCTAGAAGACATTATCCAGATACCGGAGGATCCGAAGGACTTAGAGCGCAAGGTGAGCCTAAGGAGATGGCCTTTGTGATGCCCCAGGTTTTTAATTACCGTCATTAACACTAATGACCGGATTAGCCGGTCAAATGGTCAACCGTGGTCAAACCTAGGTCAACCTGGGCCCTCACCTCGGAAAACTCACTAACACACCCTAGTGACCCTAAATGAATAGTAAACACACTTGTGGGGCCAACCCATGGTCAAAGGTTGGGTCAAACCCCTTGCCACCCCAGTGTCCACAGGTGTCTGCCGGAACTTTTGCCGCGTTCTCCAAAATTCACCTAAACACTAAAAATTCTACCTTTAGAAAAGTTTTAGATCTTGTTGAGGGACACAACTTTCATGTAGATTGGCATTTCAAATTTGGAGAGGACAAACTTGAAAACCCCCTTGCAAGGCAGAAAACACTGTTGGCCAAAATAGGCTGACCTTCAAAGTTGGCATTCAAATATTTTCAAATCCAGGCAGAAAAACCCCATATAGCTTTTGTATAAAATGTTGCTGGTACCTAGATCTACAACTTTGGTATTCATCACTTGGTCCAGTTCTGTTTGAAAATTTTCAGAAAAATCAATTTGAACTGGGCACCAGTAAAACATTTTGGCCGGAGCGTGCCACGCCGCGATGTCGCGCGCGCGCCCATGCGCCGCCCGTCGCCGGCCGCGCGCCGCCGGCCCCGGCGTTCGCGCCCACGCCTCCCAAGGCCGCGCCCTCCCCAAGGCGCTCCATCCCGATGCCCCGCGTCCCTAGAGCGCCCCGTCCCGAGGATGCCCCGAGGCCCGCGCCGCCGTACGCGCGCACGCTCCACGGACCGGCGGTCCGTCGGCGGCGTCGCCGCCGTACGCGCGCGCCTCGAGCCGCCGTAGCACGGCCGGCATCTCCGCCGTCATCCCCTCGTCACCCACGGGCGGGTGGCCGAGCCGTGTATTTAAGCCCCCCGTCCCTCCCCGCGCGCCACCCCGAGCCGCCCCGCGCCATTGCCGCCGCCGCACGCTGCTGGAGCTCGCCGCCGACCAACCGCGCTGGTAGCCTCCTTAGGATCTAGTGAAGCTCCAGCACCCGCTTATTTGCCAGAAATCCACCCCTACGCCGTCGTTCACCGGCGCCGCGGTACCGCCGCCGGCCGCCACCGAAGCTCGCCGCCGGCCAACCCCCACCTCCCCTCCGGTTCCCTGCCACCCCTAGGTGAGCACGTGGTCCTCCACGCCGCCCGCTTGCCCGCCCACATCGCCGCCGGCTCGCCGGAATCGGCCCTGCCCGCGCTGCCGGCATGGCCAGGGACCCAATTGCAGTGATTCAAATTTTGTTAGGGTGTTTTGAGTAAAAAACAGGACTAGTTTGTGAAGAACCCTATCTAGCTTTTCTTACAGATTAGTCCAGGGTCTTAGAAAATTCCTATAAATTCACAGAAAAATCAGAAAAATCCCAAACCAATTTTGTAGGGTTCAGGATGATAAATCCCACCTCTTTGTTGTACACTCATGGCTAGATTCAAAATAGTTTTGGCAGGAAAAATACAAATGTGTTATAAATGGATCTGTCATAACTTGAAAAGTATAACTCCTCTGTAGCCAAATTTTGGATATGTTGTGTGTTAGGATATGACTAGATGCTTTGTACCAAAAATTGCACAAAGTTATGCAAGTAGATTTTGCTAGACAAATTCTTTTCCATTCCCTGCAAGAATTGCCTAGATGATTTTTCCTGTTAAATATAATTATGTTCTTGCACCCCACTTGTGCACACTGTCTTGTAAAGCCAAAAGACACATCCTGTGAATGAATCATGAATTTTGGATTAACAGAAATAATTATTCTTGATTTATGCATGTGTTCCTTTGTAATTTAATAAACCAAGTTCAGTGAGGTTTCCCTGTGAATGTGCTGGTTCTTTAGGCTTGTGTAGGTCCAGAGAGCCTGCACAAGAGAATTTGGATCATTTTGATGCTTATTTGTTTTTATATGCATTTAAGTTGAACCACTAGTTAGCCTTTGTTATTTTCCATAATATTTATTTTCCTAGCATCCAACACTTACATGTGGGTCCAATGGACCAGGATAGGTGCTAGTAGGCTTCAGAAACACTCATGTAATTTTTGGTAATTTAATGGATTAATAAATGGCTTAAATGCCCTATTAATTTTAAAGGGAAATCAAATAAAAGAAAATCTTTAATTAAATCTTTTTCTTTTTGAAAGTATTACTTAATATAAATAAAAGAAATTTAAGTATCAACTCTGATAAGGAGTTAATTCACAAATAAAAAATATTAAATACACTCTTGTTGGTAAAGATAAAATGAAATAAAGCTTTCACATGAAATGATAAGCTTAAATAAAAAAACTTTATTCAAATGTGGAATAAAAGAGTAACCCATGTACAACCAATGACTTCCTCAAATAGAAACCTTAGATGAATGCTTGTTAAGGTGAATAATGAGCAACTAGAGTTGGATAAGACAACAAACTATCACATCACCTAACGTGCATTGCATTCCGTGTAGATCTTCCGGACGGAGATTACTCCCTGGTCCCGGAAACCGAGGAAGGCGGAGCGGAAGGTTCTCTGCAGTACGTGGACGTACTCGACACCGAGGGTGCCCAAGCTAATCTAGTCGACGAAGGCAAGCTCCGGTGCATCTAACCTAGTTTTTAAAATTCTTTATTCAATTATCTTTGAATGATTGTGCACTTACGTTCAGGAGTTGAATGAAACCCTAGATGCATGATCCATAGGTACCTTTGGTCCCTACTAGTATGATAGTTCGATAGCTGCTAAGCTATAGGACCGGTACAAGTCGGGTGATGATGGAGAGGTTCCACGACGGTGGGCATCATGTTGATACTGATGCTAAGAAGATGGAGAGGTTCCGCGACGGGCTTGATTGCAAGCTGTATGAGCGCCTGAATCTGCTCGAGCCCGCAAACTTCCATGAGCTCGTGGATAAAGCTATCTCGCAAGAGGATGCTATGAAGAAAGCCCATGGGGACAACAAGAGGATGCCCGGTTTCACCCCAGGCAGCGGAACAAACAAGAAGTTTCGCTTTGTGAAGAGGGAAGCCCCAGGCCCGTCCCAGCAATCTTCAACTGGACGCTGGACGATGAAGCCATTCCAGGGCAAACCTGCCGGGAATTTCCAGTTCCGCCGTGCCCAGCAGTAGGCTCCGAAGCCTATTGCACCCCCTCGTGATGTTGGAGATCGTCGTTGCTACAACTGTGGCCAGCCAGAGCACTACATTAATGAGTGTCCCAAGCCCAGGCAGATCAAGCCCAACCCGCAGAATCAAAGTACGGGAAACAAGCCTGCCACTCCGGCCAAGAAACCTATGGTGCAGGTGCGCCAGGGCAAGCTGAACTTCCCCACCATGAGTGACATTCCCGCAGGAGCTCCAGTACTCACGGGTACATTCTCTATCAATAACACTCCTGTTAAGGTCTTATTTGATCCGGGAGCCACCCATAGTTTCATAAATAAGAGTCTACTAGACAAATTGGGTTTAAGAGGAGTTCAAACCAAATCTGCTTATAAAATTACCACACCCGGTGGAGACATCACGCCTCAATTGGTGACCTTCGAAGTTCCTCTGAGACTAGGAAGTAAGGTTATTCGATCTAATCTTATAACCATCAAATTGGGAAGCATGGATGTTATTTTGGGGATGGAATGGATGAGTCAACATAAGGTGGTTCTAGATATGTCGGATAGGGTCGTAGAGATCAACTCTCCTACGGTACCGACTCTTGTGCCCATGTGACCATTATTTCTTCCCTTGATGAAATTCCAGTAGTGTGTGAGTACCCGGATGTATTTCCTGACGAGTTGCCTGGTATGCCACCAGACAGAAATGTCGAGTTTGTGATCGAACTCCAGCCCGGTACCGCACCCATTTCCAAAAGACCTTATCGCATGCCACCCAAAGAGTTAGCTGAACTAAAAACCCAACTCCAAGAATTGTTAGATAAGGGTTACATTCGCCCGAGCTCTTCTCCTTGGGGTTGCCCTGCTCTCTTTGTCAAAAAGAAGGATGGTAGCTTGAGAATGTGCGTAGATTACCGACCACTCAATGCAGTCACCATCAAAAACAAATACCCGCTTCCTCGAATTGATGTTCTGTTTGATCAACTGGCTGGTGCCAAAGTCTTCTCTAAGATCGACCTTCGTTCTGGCTACCACCAAATCAAGATTCGACCATGCGACATTCCTAAAACCGCTTTTTCCACTCGTTATGGTCTTTACGAGTTCTTGGTCATGTCCTTCGGACTCACTAATGCACCTGCCTACTTCATGTACCTCATGAACTCCGTATTCATGACGGAGCTCGATAAATTTGTCGTGGTCTTTATCGATGATATCCTCATCTATTCTAAGAGTGAGGAAGAGCACGCCAAACATCTCCGAGTTGTCCTTCAGCATTTGCGAGATCACAAGCTTTATGCTAAGTTCTCCAAATGCGAATTATGGTTGAAAAGTGTCAAATTCTTAGGGCACACCATTTCCCACGATGGTATCTCCGTAGATCCTTGCAAAGTTAAAGAGGTGATGGATTGGAAACCACCCAAATCCGTACATGAAATCCGCAGTTTCCTAGGATTGGCGGGATATTACCGTCGATTCATTCCTGACTTTTCTAGAATCGCCAAACCCATGACGGAATTGCTCAAGAAGGGAGTGAAATTCGTGTGGAATGAAGCATGTGAGAAAGCTTTTCACACCCTCAGACAACACCTAACTTCAGTCCCAGTGCTAGCTCAACCCAATAATTCCAAACCATTTGAAGTCTTCTGTCTTGGCTGTGTCCTTATGCAAGAGGGCCGAGTCATTGCCTATGCTTCACGGGCCCTTCGACACCATGAGCTCAACTATCCTACCCATGATCTTGAGTTAGCTGCCGTTTTTCATGCCCTCAAGATATGGAGACATTATCTAATGGGCAATCATTGCAATATCTTCACTGATCACAAGAGCCTCAAATATATCTTCACCTAGTCGAAATTGAATATGAGGCAGAGAAGATGGCTTGAGTTGATCAAGGATTATGATTTAGAAGTGCACTATCATCCCGGCAAAGCAAATGTTGTTGCGGATGCTCTTAGCCGCAAGGATCATTGCAACCACCTAGAGCTAGAGCCAGTCAGTGAACCCTTGTGTGAAGAAATGAGAAGGCTCAACTTAGAAGTGGTACCGCAGGGAATTCTTTATGCCTTGATGGCAGAGTCAAGCCTTTATGACAGGATTGTCACTGCCCAGCGCAATGATGCAGATCTTCAAACCATCAGGCAGAAACTAGTGGAAGGAGACCCAAAGTACACTTGTTTTCGGAAAGATCACCAAGATGTGGTCTGGTTTGGAAAACGTGTAGTGGTCCCCGTTGACCCAGAAATCAAGAAAATCATTCTAGATGAAGCTCACATGTTCTCTTCATCCCGGTAGTACCAAGATGTACCAAGATCTAAAGCAGAACTTTTGGTGGTCTAATATGAAGGTGGATGTAGCCAAGTATGTAGCCGAGTGCGATACTTGCCACCGGATGAAAGCAAGTCATTTGAAATCGGCAGGAGTCCTCCAACCCCTGTCGATACCTATGTGGAAATGGGACGACATTAGTATGGATTTTATTGTGGGTTTACCCCTGACCCCTAAAAAGAAGGACTCTATTTGGGTAATCGTGGATAGACTCACCAAGACTGCTCACTTCATTACCGTGCATACCACTTACTCCGTACAACAATATTCAGAGTTGTATGTAAACCACATAGTTCGTCTGCATGGAATCCCAAAGACTATAATCTCTGATAGAGGGACTCAGTTTGTGGCCCGTTTTTGGGAGCAATTGCACGAGTGTTTGGGAACTCAGCTACTCCGCAGTTCCAGTTATCATTCACAGACCGATGGTCAGACGGAAAGGATAAATCAGATCCTAGAAGATATGTTGAGAGCAAGTATCTTGCACTTTGACAAGAGTTGGGACAAGTGTTTGTCCTTGGCAGAGTTCTCTTACAATAACAGCTATCAGGACAGCTTGAAAATGGCACCGTTCGATGCTCTATACGGACGTAGATGCCGCACCCCACTGAATTGGTCAGAGACCGGAGAAAGGACACTCTTTGGACCAGAGTTAGTTAGAGAGGCCGAAGACAAGGTGCAAGTGATAAGAGAGAATTTGAAGATGGCCTAGATGAGACAAAAGAGTTACCATGATAAGGGAACCGCACCTCGACACTTTGAAGTGGGAGATCATGTATACTTGAAAGTATCCCCCACCAAAGTTGTGCAAAGGTTCGGAGTCAAGGGAAAGTTAGCCCCGCGCTACATTGGACCCTATGAAGTAATAGAAGTATGTGGACCCGTGGCTTACCGTATCCAATTGCTAGAACGGTTTTCCGCGGTTCACAATGTGTTCCATGTAACTCAGTTGAAGAAGGGACTGCCTGTTCCGGAGAACGAGATCATTACAGAAGCTAATGCTTGGATTGAGCCGGATTTCTCGCTCGTCGAGCATCCATTGAAGGTACTAGACCAAAAAGAGCGAAAGACCTGAAGGCAGACCGTGCGAATGTACAAGATCCAATGGAGCCATCACACGGAGGAAGAAGCCACATGGGAGACGGAGGATTATCTTAACACCAAGTATCCGGGCTTCCTCCAATCTCGAAACCGTGAGTCCTCTCCATCTCTTCGTTGTCAAATCGAATCTCGGGACGAGATTCCGTAAGGGGGGTAGGCTGTGACGCCCCAGGTTTTTAATTACCGTCATTAACGCTAATGACCGGATTAGCCGGTCAAATGGTCAACCGTGGTCAAACCTAGGTCAACCTGGGCCCTCACCTCGGAAAACTCACTAACACACCCTAGTGACCCTAAATGAATAGCAAACACACTTGTGGGGCCAACCCATGGTCAAAGGTTGGGTCAAACCCCTTGCCACCCCAGTGTCCACAGTGTGTCTCCGCGTAACTTTTGCCGCGTTCTCCAAAATTCACCTAAACACTTAAAATTCTACCTTTAGGAAATTTGTAGATCTTGTTGAGGGACACAACTTTCATGTAGATTGGCATTTCAAATTTGGAGAGGAAAAACTTGAAAACCCCCTTGCAAGGCAGAAAACACTGTTGGACAAAACAGGCTGACATTCAAAGTTGGCATTCAAATTTTTTCATATCCACGCAGAAAAACCCCATATAGCCTTTGTATAAAATGTTGCTGGTACCTAGATCTACAACATTGGTATTCATCACTTGGTCCAGTTCTGTTTGAAAATTTTGAGAAAAATCAATTTGAACTAGGCACCAGTAAAACATTTTGGCCAGAGCGTGCCGCGCCGCGACGTCGCGCGCGCCCGTGCGCCGCCAATCGCCGGTCGCGCGCCGCCGGCCCCGGCGTTCGCGCCCACGCCTCCCAAGGCCGCGTCCTCCCCAAGGCGCTCCATCCCGATGCCCCACGTCCTCGAGCCGCCGTAGCACGGCCGGCATCTCCGCCGTCATCCCCTCGTCACCCACGGGGGCCGAGCCGTGTATTTAAGCCCCCCGTCCCTCCCCGCGCGCCACCCCGAGCCGCCCCGTGCCATTGCCGCCGCCGCACGTTGCTGGAGCTCGCCGCCGATGCTCGCAGTCGACCAACCGCGCCGGTAGCCTCCTTAGGACCTAGTTTAGCTCCAGCACCCGCTTATTTGCCAGAAATCCACCCCCACGCCACCGGTCACCGGTCGCCGTGGGTACCGCGCCGGCCGCCGCCGAAGCTCGCCGCCGGCCACCCCCCACCTCCCCTCTGGTTCCCTGCCACCCCTAGGTGAGCACGTGGTCCTCCACAGCTGCTTGCCCAGCCCACATCGCCGCCAGCTCGCCGGAATCAGCCCTGCCCGCGCTGCCGGCCTGGCCAGGGACCCAATTGAAGTGATTCAAATTTTGTTAGCGTGTTTTGAGTAAAAAGCAGGACTAGTTTGTGAAGAACCCTATCTAACTTTTCTTACAGATTAGTCCAGGGTCTTTGAAAATTCCTAGAAATTCACAGAAAAATCAGAAAACTCCCAAACCAATTTTGTAGGGTTCAGGATGATAAACCCCACCTCTTTGTTGTACACTCATGGCTAGATTCAAAATAGTTTTGGCAGCAAAAATACAAATGTGTTATAAATGGATCTGTCATAACTTGAAAAGTATAACTCCTCTGTAGCCAAATTTTGGATATGTTGTGTGTTAGGATATGACTAGATGTTGTGTCGAAAATTGCACAAAGTTATAAAGTAGATTTTGCTAGACAAATTCTTTTTCATTCCTACAGTAACTACCTAAATGATTTTTCCTGTTAAATATAATTATGTTCTTGCGCCCCACTTGTGCACACTGTCTTGTAAAGCCAAAAGACACATCCTTTGAATTAATCATGAATTTTGGATTAACAGAAATAATTATTCTTGATTTATGCATGTGTTCCTTTGTAAATTAATAAACCAAGTTCAGTAAGGTTTCCATGTGAATGTGCTGGTTCTTTAGGCTTGTGTAGGTCCAGAGAGCCTGCACAAGAGAATTTGGATCATTTTGATGCTTATTTGTTTTTATATGCATTTAAGTTGAACCACTAGTTAGCCTTTGTTATTTTCCATAATATTTATTTTCCTAGCATCCAACACTTACATGTGGGTCCAATGGACCAGGATAGGTGCTAGTAGGCTTAAGAAACACTCATGTAATTTTTGGTAATTTAATGGATTAATAAATGGCTTAAATGCCCTATTAATATTAAAGGGAAATCAAATAAAAGAAAATCTTTAATTAAATCTTTTTCTTTTTGAAAGTATTACTTAATATAAATAAAAGAAATTTAATTATCAGCTCTGATAAGGAGTTAATTCACAAATAAAAATATTAAATACACTCTTGTTGGTAAAGATAAAATGAAATAAAGCTTTCACATGAAATGACAAGCTTAAATAAAAAAACTTTATTCAAATGTGGAATAAAAGAGTAACCCGTGTACAACCAATGACTTCCTCAAATAGAAACCTTAGATGAATGCTTGTTAAGGTGAATAATGACCAACTAGAGTTGGATAAGACAACAAACTATCACATCACCTAAAGTGCATTGCATTCCGTGTAGATCTTCCGGACGGAGATTACTCCCTAGTCCCGAAACCGAGGAAGACGGAGCGGAAGGTCTCTGCGCAAAGACGTGGACGTACTCGACACCGAGGGTGCCCAAGCTAACCTAGTCGACCAAGGCAAGCTCCGGTGCATCTAACCTAGTTTTTAAAATTCGTTATTCAATTATCTTTGAATGATTGTGCACTTACGTTCAGGAGTTGAATGAAACCCTAGATGGATGATCCATAGGTACCTTTGGTCCCTACTAGTATGATAGGTCGATAGCTGCTAAGCTATAGGACCGGTACAAGTCGGGTGATGACCTCACTCGCGAGAATAGGTTCCTAGATAGGAATCATACTATATCCTTAAATGGTTTGCTCACGTGGTAAGAGCATGGGATCTGGGCTCCGGTCCAGTGGTTATGTGGGTTAAGTTTTTGAACGTACTAAGCACATGCCGGTTATGGGGCCGGTAAGCCTAGTACCATAATGAGGCAGCTAGGGATCCTACCGTTACTACTCTTGGGATTCGCTCTCACGGCTCGCCACCGGTGGTGTATGGTGACTCCGGGTATCTCGCGGGGTATGCCGGATAGCCTGCACCAAAGACTGTAAGATTCGATCCCGACCCGAGGATTTATGGGGACGGCCTGGGAAGTTGTCCTCGCGGGGCCAGCCTACCATGTGTTTGGGTTTACTTTTCAAGGTTTAAATCAATCGATTGTCGGCCTCTCACCGTTACCCGAGACTACTTACTCCACTAGTCATGGGATCCCTAATGATGGAAGTTGATGAACTTTATGCTTGATTAATTGTATCGTACAACTTTGTTTGTACTAGTTGGCTAATGTAGTAAAGATTAAACTACTAGAACTTGTGCTAAAATCTTGAAAGTAAGGGTCTACTCTTTGTTACTTTTTAGCAAAGCAACCCAGTAGCCAAAAAGCCTTTCATGGTCTAGAACTGGTGAAGTAGTTATCACCGACGGGTAAGACTTGCTTAGTATTAGTATACTCAGCCTTACTATAATGTGTTGATCCAGGTAATGCCTTCAGTGATGTGTGGCCCGGAGAGATCCCGCCCGGCTGGGAGCTGGAGTGGGTGGAGGACGACTACTGAAAGCATCATGGATGGCCTCCCGTGGTGACTACGCTGCCGCTAGTTATTTCCGCTGCTTTTCAAAACTCTGAACCGTTTCGTCATGAAAAAAACTATGGTTTGTAATAATTAAACCCTTCGGGGTACGAATTTGGATTTGAATGTGGTTGTATCTCTGGACTCGCCTTCGAGTGAGTTTTAATGCATATATTGAATCCTTGTGCTCTCAAGTGATTTACCTGGCGTTAACCCGGCAACTTACGACAGGATGATACTTTATTATTGCTTAATGACCAAAGTGGATCGGTCTTAGGCGATAGTACGGTATTTTCCTGGGCGGGTTGTCACAGCCTTCCTCTTTTGTAACCGACCTCGATGAGGATCCACCGACCTCGAATGGAAGCCCTTACCCATTGACCATATAAGGCAGCCCGAAGTTCCATTCGAGGGGACTTTCCGTTCACGCATAATTCCACCTCATACTGGACGTAGGGTTTCACTCTCCGGGGGCCCGAACTAGTCTAAACCCCTGTGTTCCGAGTTCCACACGCGAACAGAACTACGCTCTTAGTTCCCGACCCCCTCAACTAACCTACAACCGCTTGAGTCGCCCCCTTGCGGATCTGTCCAGGTCTCACCCCCCTGACAGTTGGAGCGCCATGTAGGGGAGATCAGGAACTCGTTGTGCAACGACCACGACCTCCTCGGTGGCCACAAGACAAGCTTCGATGCGTGTAACGTTACCCCCATTTCCGATCTAACGATGGAGATCCACCTGCCCAAACCATATGACATTGTTTAGGGAATGGAGCGTGTAATTAGCATGATGGAGGACACCTTCCAGATATGCAAGAGAGCCCAGCGCTCAACGCGGATGGCGCCACATCATGGGGCCTTCCCCTTCGGTCTACGACCTCCCAGCGACGTCTACACTCGCCAGGCGATCATGCCCTCCTAGATCCAATCTGGGCAGCGGCGGCCCGCTGGAGACCTAAAGCCCGAGCCTTGCACACACTGCGACCCGCTCGAGGTACAGTGCCCCTACCACAAGGGTGCAAGGCGTACCATATGCGGCTGCCGCCTGCGGAAGAAGATCGACAAAGAGCGGCTCCCGCGTACCACGTGAACTCCTGCGTCTCTGGATGGTGGCGAGTTTCAGAAGGTCCGGGTCCACGTCACCCCAACGACTCGTGTTCCATCTTTTGTTGGGCCCTGGTGGTTTCTGAGAACAAAACACCATTTCAGGGCGCGACGGATTCCGAGGAGGCAGACGGATCCACGGGAACGCCAACTGCACCTAGTGACGTGTGGAAGAACAGTGTCATGCGGTCCCTCCTTGCAATCGAGACCTTCATCACGAGTTCGAGGAGGCAGGGCTACCGACGTTCAACAGCCCTCAGGCCAACCTTGGCGCCGCCATGGCACGTCTCCAGCAAGCCGATCTCACGCCCGAAGCTGAAGCAGCCATGGCCTACATTCGGGTCCCCACGGCCCTGGTTGCGGAGAAGAGCGCGACCGCCAAATCCGTCGCATGTTCGTCGAGCCGTCATTCGTGTAGTTGATCCAATCGACTTGGGCATAGCATCCTTCCAACCATCTAGGAGGAGGTCGACCAGCACAAACCCGATCAGCCTCGAGGTTGAGGTGTTAAGGATGACGACCTTTGCCACAATGTCAACAACAATAGGCATGCCCGTGACGCTCGCGGCTACATCGACCAACGCGACCGCGAGCCCGATGAGTGGGAGCTGCAGCGTCGTGCGGAGTACGACCGTGAGTACGACCCCCATGGCGCCGTCCACCGCATCATGGAGCGTGAGGAGTGCGATCGCCACGACATCGAGAACAGACGCTGTGGAGAATATGAGGCAGACTACAACCACCCAGAGGGTGCTGCTCTGGACCTAGATCGCCAACCTTGACCCAGGTCATCGTTCTAGAGCAAAGCAAAGGCGGTGCCTAAGCCGGAGGTGGCGCTGATGACAAGTTCAAGTCTAACATCCCGAAGTACAACGGCCGCTCCGACTACAACATTTGGCTGTCGACCTATTACGCCACCGTCAAGGCGGAGACGACAACTTCGACCACATGGCGGCATACTTTTCGCTGGTGATGGGTGACACACCGTCACTCTGGGTCAGCAACCTCCCGGCCGTTGCCTCCACCGCACATGACTTCTCTGACACAACTGCTCCGATGCAATGCACCGATGGTGCATCGGATCATCCGGTGCTAAAGACCCTGCACCCAAGTCGCCTCTGTTAGCTTCCACGTGACCGTCGGATAGATCAACGCTTCACCTTGACCAAGGCGTCGGATCATCTGGTGCTGAAGCCTTCATCTTGGCACGTCTCTGTATGAATTCAAACTGAGCGTCGGATAGACCGACGGTGTCCCCACTCAGACCGTCGGATCATCTGGTGCTACTGTCTTCGCTGCTCTTCCTCTGCAACTCGTACGACGCAACTAAAAAGTTGATATCGTCGGTTGCACCGACGCTTGCTAAATTGATATCGTCGGTTCTTCCGATGGTGTCTTTTCTTTTCCTTTTCTTGCTCAGTTTTGACCCTTTATTTTCTCACTTTGGCATGTGGTTTTCTTGCATTATTGGGACCTAGAAGTGTCTACAAAGACATGCTAAAACAATATGGTTAGTCCCAATGATCATGTTGTAATGAATCACCAAAATCAAACTCGAACTAATGGCATATGAGGCCATGTTCGCTACAGCCGCCACGCCTCACACCGCGCCGAGCCGTTCTATTGCGCCGCACCAAGCCACACCTCGCCGGCCCAAGGCCGAGACTTTCTTGGTCCTATCAGAGCTCTAGCAACCCCTGAGCCAAGCCGTGGAACACGTTGACCCGCCACCATCCCTTTGGGGCAAGGCATCGAGCACCTTGTGTGCCGCCACCACCTAGAGGGGTTCTTCTTTCACACCCCGACCCACATGTTGTTCTGGCCACAACAGATCCATCTGGATCTCGTGTGGCTGATGCATCACACACCAGCCTCGCCATTGCCTTCTCAGCTGCGAGCCGCTGCAGATCCGGCCTGGTTCGTTTGTGGCATCAACGCCAAGCAGCCACTTGGTCTGCCATGTGTGCAACCGCAGGCTTTTAGCCATCTGTTGGCAGCCAAGTAAGCAGCAAGAGCTAGCCTGCAGCTGGCCTGTAGTTAGTTTAGAGACCTTTAGAGCTAGCATGTAGATAGCTTATAGTTAGTGTTATTGTGTATGCGTATTTTAATTTGAGAAATGTATTTTTCCTTTGGAAAATCCTGGAAAATCCATTTCAACTACGAAAATTATGAAACCTGTTATAAAATTCTTCCAAAATTATAAACTCTGTGTTAGGCTAGTGTTCGCTCTCTTTTGGCTCTTAATCATTGTTCAGTTGGAGTTAATTGCAATAGGATCCGTCTTTATTTTATTCACGTGTTAATAGGAGTAGCTGGAGCCGGGGAGCTGAGCTCGTAGATCGACTACAATGACGACTACGCCGTCGCCGACTACTCGCACGCAGGTGTCCATGCCCGACTGATTCTGAATACCTATTAGGCATTGCTATCTAGTATGCTAGCGCTTTAGTTTAAATGCATGATGATGAACCTTGCATTGCCCTTTTTAATTATAATGTCCTTGAATGTCCTACTACAATATATGTATACAAGCGTGTATATGTGGTGAGCTTCACGGTGCATGTGTTGGGATGGGAATAGTTGTTCTTGGTGTGCGTGGGGTAAAAACTGGCAGGAGAAGGTGTTTTGGTACTTTGGCGGGGGTGAGCTCAAAACAATCGATCTGGGATCAGGGATGGGGGTGCACTTCTCATGTATCCCCACTCGTACGTTATTCGGAGCACACGTGTTGGGGTTTTACTTACGAATGTAGGACATGAGTCTACCTCGGTCTGAAAGCAAGTGGACAAAATTTTTCACTGGACCTTTCGTACACACCACCTCAACGAGAGTGGGGTTAGGGCCGAGTTGAGCTCGATATGTGCGGAACCATACCTGCCAACAGGATAGAGGGTATCAATGGGGAGAGGTGGGAGTGAGACCACCTTCACTCAGTGTGTCTCCAATGTGGCCACACGGGAGAATTTCATAGTTCCGGTGCAATTCCTTCCGCGGGGGGATCACTTTGAGGGCTAGATGAAGGATGGGACCATAACTACCGAGAGTTCGCACGGTAGGGTGGGCTCGGTTGTCTGATCACTGCCAGGTGCAATCCTGAGTTGGGTACAGGTGTATACGCTTGCAGAGTTTAGATCTATATGTATAGCCACGTCCTCAGTCATGAACATGCCTTTTGATAGCTTTGTCCTCATGTTTTGGGGTTTCTACCTCCCGCTGTAGCTGAGAGTGAGGTGAGCTATGGCTGCAGTCGGGGAGAGGAGAGTGGCTCCCTCTACCTTGCAGATTCGATAGCAATCATCGAGGCGCGAGGAGAGGAAGTTCTCACATTGATCCTAGATGGAGATAGGATGTGGAGACAAGGCCCTAGGGTACCAGGTGGTTCTGAGCTATGTTTGAGAGATTGGTTTGGGACTTATAAGGAGATGATTTCTATTTATACTCTGCTGGTGCTACATAGGAAACCTAAGCTTTAACCTTGTCTCTTTTCTTACCCTTTAGAAGTTAGTCCACTTAAAGTTGCATACACTTGGTGACGTGCACCTATCCCATTCCTTGGGGATAGACTTTGGGTGTGCAGGGTACGAATCCGACTTCGACAACAACACCGATGGATGGTACGACTGTGGGATGCGTCGCTGTGCTCAAGGATGCCTGTGGGCGTGAAGAATAAAAGATGGAGACCCTTCTGAGATGTTAGCTACCGCTGTGTAGAATTTCACTTTGATTCAGCCAAGAGGCTTGTAATGTTCTACTCCATTATGGACATGTAATAACTTATGTACTACTATTTGCATGATGTGATGTATGGCTTTGTTTTACTTTCTGTGATGCGATCTGTACGTGATAGCCACTAATCCAGGGACTATCGCAAAGGTTCAGGGACTCAGAGTTTTCTCTCCGAAAACTCAGGGCGTTACAATGGTGGAGGACAACCTCATCGCCGACCTTGCCCAGACCTTCGCCAACCTTTCCCGCTACCACTGGAAGCTCCACCCAAAGAAGTGGTTCTTTAGTGTACCGTCTGGCAAGCTTCTAGGCTTCATGGTCAGCCACTGCGACATCGAGGCGAATCCCACCAAGGTCGATGCCATCCACAAGATGAAGAGAACTACCGGGAAGAAAGACGTCACATGATGGCTGCTCTAGGTCGCATCATCAACAAGCTGGGGGAGAAAGGCCTGTCCTACTTGAGCGGGCTGAGCTGCTACGTGAGGGATGGCTTCTGCGGCATGGCACATAGCTTCGGCATCAAGAAGTGTTACCAGAGCAACTCGGACTCCGAGGATGAGGTACGTGATGAGTTTCCCTTCTTGAATGAAGAGAATGAGCGTCTTGGCAAGTTCCTTGTTAGCCAAGATGACATGCTTAGAGAGGCAAAGAAGATGAGGTCTGCCCTTCTTCAAGCCACTAAAAAAGTCTGACAAGTGCATCTTGACAGACGAGGCTGATCGGGCCCTAGAGGAGCTAAAGGCCTTCCTCACGACGGCCTCGACGATGGTGCCCCCCGGCTCCAAAAGAGACCTTGCTGCTCTACATCTCCACGTCCACCCAGGTGGTCAGTGTGGTTCTGGTGGCAGAGTGACCTAAGGAAGGACAACCCTACTCCATCTAGTGACCCGTCTACTACATCAGCGAGGTCCTCTCTGATAGCAAGATCAGGTACTCGCAGCCTGTTGACGGATAAAAGACGTATCCACCAACGATCCGCAAACATACAGACCTACACCTTTTTCACCAAGGGATTCCCTAGGTTCTTGTCAATCCGCGGAGCAAGGAAAGCGTTTGATCTACCTCTACTCACTAACTTATCTAAACCCTATGTATGGTAAAACTAGAAAACGACTACACTACACTAGAGAGAACGATAAAGCTATCAAGATAGAAGACACTCTCCCTTGGGTCTAAGATACTTGAACATGCAACCGCTTAAAGCATGAAAACCAATCTAATCTATCGGGGGTTGTGACCACTGTTTCGCCCTTTCCCTCCCCCCGTACTGTCACTACGCGGAGGTATTTGTGACTAGACCTATGATGGACATGGCGTATTAAATTGATCCAAGGGAGCATTGGGGCCCTTACTTCCTTTACGGCATGGTAGCTAACCTTAAGCATCTAAGCACATTCAACACAAGATGATAGATAGATGTCCCAACAAAGTAGCGATTACAACTCAAGACTGATTACAACCCATGGACGAATGAGAAGATTACCCCATCAAGGTGCTAGTCATGGCCCTATTGATCATGGTGACGCTTCCGACGGTGGCTTCCCTCTTCTCCACTTGTGGGTGCTTCCTTTGAGATGAGCGATCCTCCTCCAGAGATCTTCCTCCTATCTCTCTCTACCTTGTGGATAGCCTCTCGGTGCGAATGGCTCTCTCCCTTACGAATGGCGGCGCCTCCAGGGACTTAGGGTTGATGATTCTTCGAGTGCAAGGAAAGGGGGGCCGAACCGACCCTTGGAGTGGGCCAGGACAGCCGGCTTGGGCCGACCGACCTAGGCTCTTCCCGTCCCGGTTCGGTCGCAATTTCGCTCCCGTGGGTCCTCATGCAGTTGTGCGCTTTGCCCCTACCACTTGCACCATTTTGATGATGTCATCCTCGAGTCCAAGATGGAGGTTCTCCGTGCATGAAGTCCGGTCTTTTACGCTTCAATCCTCAGGGATGTTCCTTTGTATCACTTTGGTCCTTGCCAGCATTGGAGCGATTTCATCAAGCTCATGAACATGAACAAGACTCCGTAATTGCACCTTCGAACTCATTGTGAATCCTTCCTTTATATCCATGTTTTCCTACATAAACAGAACACTTCCAAATGTATGCACAAAGATGAACTTGTTATATGATTAGTGTGCCTAGTGGCGGGTTAGTTCCATAAACAAATCCAAACCAAAGTGTAATGAAAATGTTTGGTGTACCAAAATACACCATCAACATCTCCCCCATTCTTAGCTCTTACTCGTCCTCGAGCAAGTACTTGTAAAAGAACTTCGTCTAAGGCGTTGTAATCGTGCTCCGCTAGTTCTTTCTTCACAAGTTAGTCGATCTTTTATCTTTAGTACATAAACATAGAGCAATGATCATCATACATGAACATGGGTGTTTAGAATTTTTACCATGTCAAGATTTACCCCACAACTCATACTCTTCACTCGAACTCTTCAATTTCAGCCATGCTTACTTCTTTGCTTCCATCAGAGGGTTTTTGTGATTTTCAAAAATAAATTCCTGCAACAAGTATTAGACAAATATCTTTCTCCAAGTTCTCACAAGTCGCTCATATGAGGTGGCTATCCTAGACAAATTTTATAAAACTCTCACCTCCCATAAGTCTCTCATATATCATGTAGGGTAGATCTATAGGTACGGCTAGCACAATCAACACAAATATTGTCAAGTTAAGAACTTCCTCTAATGGTTGTTTACCTTTCAAAGCCAATGACCATGAGAATAAACCATATGTGGGGACATCAAGGATGACATCCTCGTTGTCGGATTGCATATAGTTGGAAAAAGAGTGAAAGTTTCGTCTCTCAACAACGTGACATCCTTCCTTGCTCTTTATTCATCTTTCAGTTGATTCATCCCTCTGATATCTTTCTTGCCACTCCTCTTATTTCTTTTTCTTCTTATTTTTATCTTTTTTAATCTCTCATACACATATTTTTTCCCTTTACTTTTCTATTTTTTTTCTTTTTTTCCATACACATATTTTTTTCTTTCCCTTTCTCTTGACATCATTATCTCTCTTTCAAAGCTCTTAACTCATCTTTTTCTAGCATAAACATAATCCGAATTTTAAAATAAAACCATGTTAGAGATGAGACGATTCTTCAAATATAGGTTGTGTTCAAGGAATACGATGTACAAAAGAGATATATATAGGTTCGGTTATGGAACTCGGCCATGTACGGAACTTCCGATGTGAAAGTCACGTTACCAAATGTATGACGAGGCTAGCACCAATAGATAAGCACAAGGACATGATCATTGCTTGAAATTAAAACTTCCAAGAGAGAAGGATCCTAGCCCAACTCATTGTGCTAATCACACTTACAGTGGAGCAAAATTTAATTAGGCTTGTATAATATTTTTTTCTTTACTCTCAACTTGGAAAAAGAGAATTTGCTAACCTTTATTACAAGGGTTTTCTAATAATTTTCAGAATTGAATTTCTCCAATATTTAGCATCGAACATAGCACAACCAAAATATAAAGCTCTAGATCGAAGCTTGGTACGGGTACTTTTAGATGTAGCAACTCCACTAAGCACCACGATAAACGTTTCAAATCAAACACTTATGTTCATATATCAAAAGTTAAAGATGAATAAACGAGTAAAGCAAGAAAAAGCATCACAAGAGACAAAAATTTAAACGACTCTTTTTATTTGATTTTCTTTGATGCAAACACTAAATTAAGACACTTCAATCTTGCAAAAATTTAAAGCACACTCACACTCAAACTTAAGACTCTTAAACCCTAAAACTCTCTAGAAAACTAAACCGAACCAAAACTAAACTTCAAGCAAAAGGCTAGCTAGCTAGCTCTCTCCCACGTTAAAATCATAAGACGTCCTTGTCGTATCTTACGAAAATCCTAACGGGGGAAACTAAACCTAATGGTACTTGCCGCAACCAATGAACCACTTGCCCTTCAAGTTCCCCACTATGCCAAATAACTTGCGCACGTTGCAATTCAGGAACTTGTAGTCGTCTTCGACCACGCGTTCGAAATCCTCCATGCACTGCCTCATCGCCTCCATAGCCTGGAAACATTTGTCAACCGATGTGTAGAGCTCCAAGATGGAGTGACGGCAAGCCGCACAACACATCAGATGCATCCCCAAAGGGTCGTCATCGTCAGGGTCGCCACAGTCGTCGCCGCCGTTGTCACCATCATCACCATCATCGCTGCTGCCGCCATTGGGGCCTTCGGGAGTCATCTCCTTGGGCACCTCTTCCCAATAGTACAAATCATTGTCTTCCCTTCCAGCGGCCGCCCACGAGCTCAGGATACAATCATCGGAATAGTCGCCCCCATAGTCTTAGGCTCGGGCGACACCTCCTTATAATCCTTCCTCTTCATGCCTCGGATGCGCACCGACCTTCGAACAGGAGTAGGGACTATCTCCTCCTTGACGGAGTTGCAAGATGCGATAGCTCCGGTCGGGACACGCCCTCTACAATAGATGCGGGCGGTCCTCTTGATGGCTCCTCCTCCATCGATGGCTCCTTAGCACCTTGCTTGAACTCTACGCTCTTCGTGGACATCATGGTTGTAGCGTGGGTGCAAGAGAATGTGAGATGGGATGGATTCCCGAGCTCCCAATTCGGCCAATTAAATAGTCTGAAAAGGAATACTCTAGAAACTGCATTTTCCTTTTTCAAAATTTCCTTAAAATTTTCTGACCAAAGAAGGAACTCGAAAAGGAACGTTCCAAGGAAAAATCGGGGCGAACCGCCGCTGGGCCCACCATGCTCCACGAGCCGGTCCGATCCGGTTTTCTGTGTACCTCCTTTATTTCGCATTTTTAGCCCATGAGAAGAATTTGGCCCGGTAAAACTCTGCGAGAAACTCCAAAAAAATCAAAGAAAAACTATTTACAAAAATCCACATCTTGTTTTACGTCCTAGGATAGACGTTTGGGCTCTTATTCCATGGTGAAGACATCAATATGGTGAAGAGGCACAACGTCGGGTTCGTAGTAAACCTTAAGCCGTTGACCATTTACCATGAATTGATCACCTTTCACATCTATGATGGTTACCACTCCATTGGAGAGCACCGAATGAATAATGTAAGGTCCATCCCACTTGCTTTGCAATTTCCACTTTCCGAAGGTTTTAAACCTCGAATTATAGAGGAGGACCTTATCTCCTTTTAATTCTTTTTTATTCAACATTTTATTATACCACCTTTCAATCTTCTCTTTGTAAATGCTTGCATTTTCATTTGCTTTCAACATCATCTCCTCTAGCTCGCTTAATTGAATTCTTCGCTTCACTATTGCGGCATCGAGATCAAGGTTCATCTATTTGATCGCCAAATAGGCTTTATGTTCCAACTCAACCGGAAGGTGGCAAGCTTTTCCATAGACGAATTGATAAGGGGTCATAACTATTGGTGTCTTGAACGCCGTTCGATCTGCCCACAAAACTCTATCCAAATTTATTTGACCAATCTTTGCCTCCATTCTCTATGGTTTTGTTGAGGATGCTCTTTAATTGCCTATTCGATGTTTCCGCTTGTCTGTTGGCTTGTGGGTGATAGGCCGTAGAGACCCTATGTTCAGTTCCCAACTTGGACAAACACTTTTTGATGTTCTTCCCAGTGAAGTGAGTTCCTCCATCGCTAATCAAGATTCTCAGTGAACTGAAATGAGGGAAAATCATGCTCTTGATCATGGCAATGGACTCCTCCGTGGAACCTTTACGACATGGCATGGACTCTACCCACTTTGATACATAATCAAACATGACTAGGAAATGCTCATATCCATGTGAGTTTTTTAAGGGCCCCATGAATTCTATTCTCCACACATCGAATAAGTCGATTTGTAGAATATACCTCAAGGGCACAGAATTTCTTTGAGAAATATTCTCGGTTCTTTGGCATTCGGGGCATGATGCAACATATCTTTTAGTATCTTCATGCATCTCCAGCCAATAGAATCTGCTGGCCATACTTTTGCTTGGGTCTGAAAGTGGCTATAGTGTCCACCGTACTCCGTCGAGTGGAACTTTCTCAAACTTTCTAGCCTCTCTTCTCCTGGCCCACATCTACTCACGACTCCATCATTGCCAAGTTTGAAGAGGTAAGGTGCATCCCAAAAGAATTTCCGACTTTCGGAGATTATCCTCCTTTGAGTATTTTTATCTAAATGATCAAGGGGCATCTTCCGTATCGCTCGAATGATATCAATCATCCAAGTATCTTAATCGCGCACTCGATAGAGGTGGTGATCTCTCATCTTGTCTTATATGGGCTCTTTATCATCTTGTCCACGGTTCATTCTAGACAAATGATTGGCCACAACATTTTCCACCCCCTTCATATCACGAATTTCAACATAAAACTCTTGGAGAAGAAGGATCCAACTGATCAACTTTGGTTTAGCATCCTTACTAGCCAAGAGATACTTGATGGCCACGTGATCGGTGTAAACAATGATCTTCGAATTCATGATGTAAGATCTAAATTTTTCAAGGCGAATACTACCGCTAGCAACTCTTTCTCCGTAGTGGCAAAATTTAATTGTGGCCCATTAAGAGTTTTACTAGTGTAGTAAACGGCGTGAACTCGACCTTCCTTTTTGGACCAAAAACAGCTCTGACGGCATGTCACTTGCATCACACATGATCTCGAAAGGTTGGCTCCAATCCAGAGGTTGAATAATGAGAGCAATCACCAAAGCACTTTTCAAGGTCTGAAATGCCGCTAAGCACTTCTCATCGAAGTCAAAAGCCACATCCTCTTGAAGGAGATGCGTTAAAGGCTCGGTGATCTTCGAGAAGTCTTTAATAAATCTTCTATAAAATTCTGCATGACATGGAAAGCTCCTTAAGAACTTAACATCCGTCGAAGGTGGGAGTTGCTCAACCATCTCCACTTTAACTTTGTCCACTTTGATTCCTCTTTCGGATATAACATGTCCGAACACTATGCCTTGCTTAACCATGAAGTGGCACTTTTCCCAATTTAGCACCAAGTCTACTTCCCCACACCTTGTGACGACCTTATCCAAGTTTGCCAAGCAATCCATGAACGCCTTCACATAAATGGAAAAAATATCCATGAATACCTCGACAATCTCTTCGACGATTTCCGAGAATACGGCCATCAAGCAATGTTGAAAAGAGGTCGGAGTGTTGCATAGACCGAAGGACATCCTTCTATATGCAAATGTTCCATAAGGGAATGTAAACGTTGTTTTGTGCTGATCATCCGAGTGAATGGGGATTTGCATGAACCCCGTGTACCCATCGAGAAAGCAAAAATAAGCGTGGTTTGCTAATCTCTCGAGCATCTCGTCAATGAACGGTAGGGGGAAGTGATCTTTCTTTGTTGCTTTGTTTAGCTTTCGATAATCGATACACATCCACCACCCGGTCATAGTTATTTGCGGTACCAATTCATTCTTCTCATTCTTCACCACGGTTAAACCTCTTTTCTTCAGTACACAATGTACCGGGCTCACCCATTCGCTATGCGGGACTGGGTAGATGATTCTGGCATCAAGTAACTTGTTGACCTCTTTCTTTACTACCTCTCGCATGGCATGAGTTAGCCTCCTTTGGTGGTCCATTACGGGCATACATTGGTCTTCCATAGGTATACGATGAGTGCAAAAGGCTGGGCTAAGACCTTTGGGATCATTGATCGAATATCCAATCACCTTTCTATCCTTTTTCAATAAATTCAGCAACTTCTCATTTTCTTCGGGACTCAACTCGTCGCTCACGATGACTAGATAATTCTTGTCTAGGCCCAAAAATTTGTACTTTAATCCTTTGGGCAACGGTTTAAGATCCACCTCGGGCACTTGTGGCTCCACGGGTTTGATTTCTCCTATGTTCTAAAATTTTTCTTCCTCCATGCTTCCATCTTGTGGTTCTAATCCTTTTGTTGCTTCTTCTAGTTCTTCATGTTGTTGATCATTGGCTTGATTCTCCATCGCCCTTTGCAGCGGGTCTCTAAGGGTTTCAACAAAACAATGACTATGTACCTCCTCTACTTCTTTGTCTTCGGGAGGAAATTGTGAAGGTGTTTAGAAATGCGAAGAAAATTATATGTGTACTTCTTTCCATTAAGGTTCATTGTTACTTTGCCTTTTCCACATCCAACACGGCATCAACCAACTTAAGAAAGGGCCTACCTAGGATTATGTGATCATGATTAGTATGACTATGTACCTCCTCTACTTCTTCGTCTTCGGGAGGAAATTGTGAAGGTGTTTAGAAATGCGAAGAAAATTATATGTGTACTTCTTTCCATTAAGGTTCATTGTTACTTTGCCTTTTCCACATCCAACACGGCATCAACCAACTTAAGAAAGGGCCTAACTAGGATTATGTGATCATGATTAGTATAGTAAGCATCAATAACAAAGAAATCGGCTGGTATTCATTTTCCAGAGATTATTACATTCATGTTGCAAGCAATACCTAGAGGTCTAATAGTTCTACCATTTCCCATGATTAATTTCATTGATGTTGGGGCTAAGTCTAGGTTGTGGTTGTGGACTTTATCGTAAATTTTAGAAGATGGGACACTTAATTGGGCTCTGATGTCGCACAAAGCTTTGCATTGAACTCCATTGATCTCGCAACTGAAGTGTGGTGCCGTCTTCTCCTCTTCTTCGGATCCTATCGCGTAAACTTTGGCGAGGCGAGAATATGGTGATGCTTCGGGCTTGATCCCCATAAATTTTTTCACTTCGGCAATGTTTTCCGGATCCACTTCATCATCTCCAAAGAGCTTTTGAAAGATCCCGCCTGTGGTTTCAAGGTCATATGACTCTTCTGCTTTCTTTTCCGGTGGGAAATCCGTTTCCAATGCTCTTGCCATCCCCTTTTGGCTAGGGAATGATCTTCTCTTGTCGAATACTTCTCCGTAGTCAATTTGAAACCAATCCATGTGTTCGAACTCCCTTAATGGCTTTGCGCTTGACATACTCCTCTTGGTTGTTTCATTCGATTCGGCGGAGTCAACGCTCAGGGTAGTTCTTGACTTGATGTGCTCTTCTTCAAGCTTTTTCAGGATTGGCTTTTCTTTTGTGACTTCCGGGGTTGCCTCTTTAGAAATTTCAGCACACTTCTTCATCCTTGAATCATATTCCGGCTCTCCCGGAAGTCTTGTTTCCCAATCTCTTCGCATGGCTGCTACTTTGATAATTTTTTGTAAAAGTAGCGTGGCTTCTGTGAGTGTTTTCTCCATGAGATCCCCACCTGCACAAATTTGAACGTGTTGCATGCAACTAGGGATTAGAGAAAAGAAAAATGTATGCAAGAGTACGTCACCGGAGAAGCCAAGTCTTGGTCCTTGTTCGATCAACTCATTAAATCTATTCCAAGCTTGGTCTATCCCTTCCTCTTCTCCTTGCGTGAAAGTGATCACTTGCCTCCTTAGATGTTGAACCTTGCTAATTGCAAAGAACTTCTCGCAAAACTTCTTTGTCAACTTGTTCCAATTACCTTCAACTTCAAAGGACACAAGTAAGTACCACGTCTTTGCTTCAACGGCTAGTGAGTAGGGAAAGAGATTCCATTTGAGCCATTCATCGGGAACTCCTTCTCGACGCACCGTGTTTCATAGCGTTGTGAAATGCCTTATGTGTCTATATGGGTTCTCCGTAAACATCCCTTCAAATGGGGTTGCCGCCGCCATCTTGATGATCTTGGATTTGATTTCATACTTGGTTGCTTCGAGCTTCGAATCCGACTCTTGTACTATTATGTCTTCACATCGTGGACTAGCATAATCCCTTAATGATTTCCCTGATTCTTCCACAGGGTGATTGACAAACGCCATCTAGACAACAAGATAAAAACAAAAACAAAAACAAAAACAAAAACAAAACAAAGTGGTTTTCTAGGTAATATGGGTTAGATATTAGTAAACAAGTGATAAACTAAATATAAAACAAAGTTAGATGCAAAGCAAACGATGTAATCTATCTTGCTCCCCGACAACAGCGCCAGAAAAAGGGGCTTGTTGACGGATAAAAGACGTATCCACCTATGATCCGCAAGTGTACGGACCTACACCTTTTCGACCATGGGATTCATTAGGTTCTTGTCAATCAGCAAGGGGATTACAAGCGTTTGATCTACGTCTACTACTTATCTAAACCCTATCTATGGTTAACCTAGAAAATGACTACACTACACTAGAGAGAACAATTAAGCTATAGAGATAGAAGACACTCGTCCATGGGTCTACGATACTCGAACATGCAACCGCTTAAAGCATGAAAATCAATCTAATCCATCAGGGGTTGTGACCACAGTTTCGCCCTTTCCCTCTCCTGTACTGTCACTACGCGGATGTACTCGTGACTATACCTATGATGGACACGGCGTAATGAATTGTTTCAAGGGAGCATTGGGGCCTTTACTTCCTTTATTGCACGGTAGCTAACCTTAAGCATCTAAGCACATTCAACAAAATATGATAGATAGATGTTCCAACAAAGTAGCGATTACATCTCAAGACCGATTACAACCCATGGACGAATGAGAAGATTACCCCATCAAGGTGCTAGTCATGGCACCGTTGACCATGGTGACGCTTCCGACGGTGTCTTCCCTCTTCTCCACTTGTGGGTGCTTCCATAGAGATGAGCGATCCTCCTCCGGATATCCCCCTCCTCTCTGTCTAGCTTGTGGGTGGCCTCTCGGTGCGAATGGCTCTCTCCCTTACGAATGGCGGCACCTCCAGGGACTTAGGGTTGAAGATCCTTCAGGTGCAAGGAAAGATGGGCCGAACCGACCCTCGGAGTGGGCCAGGCCGGCCGGCTTGGGCCGACCGACCCAGGCCCATCCCGGCCTGGTTTGGTCGCCCCTTCGCTCTATTGGGTCCTCATGCATTTATGCACTTTGCCCCCTCCACTTGCACAATTTTGACGATATCATCCTCACGTCCAAGATGGTTCTCCGTGCATGAAGTCCGGTCTTTTACGCTTCAATCCTCGGGGATATTCCTTTGTAGAACTTCGGTCCTTGCCACCATTGTAAATGATTTCATCAAGCTCATGAACACGAACAAGACTCCGTAATTGCTCATTCGAACTCGTTGTGAATCCGTCCTTTATGTCCATGTTTTCCTACATAAACACAACACTTCCAAATGCATGCACAAAGATGGACTTGATATATGATTAGTGTGCCTAGTGGAGGGTTGGTTCCATAAACAAATCCAAACCAAAGTGCAATGAACATGTTTGGTGTATAAAAATACACCGTCAACACAACCTCAAAATATGTTGTGCGCCCTCCTCATCACTTTGCGCAAGGTCTAACATTACTTCCAGGCGCACAAGATCAAGGTCATCTCGGCCTCCCCCCTGGGAGAAATTCTGCGTAGCCGGGACACCATAGGGTGTGTTGTCAAATGGTCCATCGAACTAGGCAAGTTCGACCTTCAGTTTTGCCCACGACAGGCCATCAAGTAACAGGTCATTGCGGACTTCGTATGCGAGTGGACAAAGACTCAGCAACCTCCACCGACTGAAAAACCTAAGCACTGGAAGATGTACTTCGATGGTTCCCTGAACCTAGAAGGAGTGAGAGTAGGTGTACTCGCCATCTCCCCTCAAGGTGATAACTTGTAGTACGTCCTACAGATCCACTACAAGGCTTCCAACAATGGCGCCGAATATGAAGCCCTCATTCATGGGCTACGCATCGCCATCTCCCTATGGATCGAGCCGCTCATAGCCTATGGCTCGTCGACCAAGTCAACAAGTGTTGACAGTGAAAATCCGTCAACCTAGCCATGAGTTTACCTTCGGTGTTGGCATGACTTTTGTATCTTATTCATTGGTACTAACCCCCGTGGTATAACAAGTTCACTTGTGCATGTCGGTTTTGGAGTTAAGTGTTTACGCAGGGTTTTAACGTTGAAAGCAAGACTTCCGGGATAAGTTCATTAAGCACCTCATGACAAGACCTTGAAGCCCGATACAAGTCAAGCAATGAAGTGAACATGACTCCAAGAGCCCAAGGACCAAGCCCGAGAAGATGATAAACTCCGAGGACCGACCCGGAAAAGTGCGTCGAATCTTGCAAGACAAGGAGTTGAGTCCAATTCGGAGAGAAACCAACGTCAAGGGCCCACATGCAAAAGGGGAGAACATTTAGAAGACGCGGGAAGCAACACGGGCGAAGCGAGGGCCACGAGATGGGCCGAGGTGGGCCCGGGCGGCCGGCCCGGCCCTTTCGGGGCCCAATCGGCCTCCCCTTTGACCTAGTTGCATCTGCGGCTATAAATAGCCCCCCGACCGAGAGCCACGCGAACCGAAGTCGTAATCCGCCGCCGAGGAGCGAGAGAAGCTTGAGGGACACCATCTCGGAGATGAGGGTCGTGCTAGTTGTCTAGGGTCTCCCTAGCCGACGTGGGAACCTTGCATGGAAGACCACGTCGGAGCTCGGAGCGAGGATCAAGATCGAGGTAGGATCCCGGTGGTGATCTTGTTCATGTAATCATTCATGGTGAAGTTTGTAAGTGAATCCGATTTCTAGCGATCAAGTGCCTTCTCGATGATTTTGTTTTCTTCTTGGTTTTGCTTCTTCTATGATCTAGTCTGCAGCTAGATTACTTAGGGTGCTCTTGTAGCCGCGGTGGCTGGAGGTGCATACCGGACCGGCCAAGTGATTTCAACTTGTTCTATCGAACTCGCCCTAGACTACCCGCATGAATAGGGATACGTTGTGACAGAACGGGGGTTCCGAAAGGCGGGCGTTTTCGGAGTCGGATGGAAGGCCACGATTTAAAGATGCTTTTAATGAGATTCGCTTTTCTATCTTCATCTATCTTGTTTGGAGCTACAACATAAGCATGATCTAGATTCTCTAGATTGGTTATCTCTTGGTTTCTCTTGTTACCTCTTTAGTAGATTAGATTAGATTCGTTTTCTTTATGAGTTAGTAGATTAGATGCAACTTAGTTCTTCAATAGATAGCTTACCTTGCTTTACTAGATTGAATCCTTGCGTTGCACATTGTTCCACGGATTCGATACCTTGGGTTCACCACTCGAGGGAAGAAGGGTCCCTTGACTACGACGGGAGACTTGTCCGCTTGCAAGTCACAAACGAATTTTGATACAACTATTAACCGTCAACAAGCCCCTTTTTCTGGCGCCGTTGCCGGGGAACAAGCAATCAAGATCCGATCTAGTATCACTTATCTTTCAGTTTTTCTTTTGATTTTCTTTTGCATCTCTTATGTTTGATCATCCTCAAAAAGAAAAAAAATCAATCTAATCTAGTTTTGATTAACCCTAGTTTTTATGTTTAAATTTTTGTTTTATCACTAACCCTAACCGGAGATGGTTGGCTACCTCTCCAAGAAACCCAAACTTTTTGTGGATGATCCAGGAAGACTTTACAGGCAAAGGAGACGTGCAACACAAGCTAAAGGGTTGGAAACCCTAGATTCAAAAGCCAAAGTCGAAGGACCGTCAAAATCTCCAAGGGAATCACCACCTCCAAGTCCAAAGGAAGATCAACCTCAACCACCGGAGCGCTGCGCACCCCGGACATCGTTGATCTACCTATCATAAACCTTCAAGACGTCGGGAGGCCGTTCAAGATCAAGGTCTCAACTATCCGCATGACGATTGCGAGAGCTGAATGCATACGAGCCGGATTCCTTGAGTGGCATATCGGTTCACTTAAGAGGAGGATGGAGAAGATGGAGATGGAGAAAGAAGCTCAACACCTAAAGGCCACCAAAGCAAGATCCACATGCAAGGAGTGTGAAGTGTTCATCGTGATGAAGATGCTAGACGCAAGTGGGACAACTTGCCGGGCGCCCGATGGGTAACAAAGAAGAATTTCGGAGACAACTCCAAGGTCCAAGACGGCGAAAGGCTACTCAAACTCATTTGGGAGAGATGGAGGATCACACTAAGGAGACCATGAAGATCACAACCGAAGACCGGAGTTTGAGATGCCGAGCCACAAGGAAGTTGTTGCATCCATCAAGACCAAAGGACAAAGCCGCACTGTGAAGATCAAAAAAAATGACTAAGCCAAAGTGGGTACCCAAGATTGCAACGCCCGCAAAGAGCGTTGATCCGGAGTAATCAAGTGAAGAAGTCTAGCCATGGACTATAAACGAAGCGCTAGGCGGGAGGCAACCCGTTTCGTCGAGTCGAGAATAAGCTACCGGGAGGACAACCCGATTCCAGGTTTTTCGAGTCTTTTTAATAATTCAGTTTTGAATTTTACTACGCAAAACCTTAGACTTAGAATGGTTGAACAATATTAGAGACATAATTCTTGGTTGAATATTTTGCTTGATCATAAACCCTTTACATGAACCATCATATGTGATTGTTTGCTTCTTTTTCGAGAAACCACAACCAAAAAAAAAATTCAGAACCTAACTCAACCCTTCACCTTCATTATGGTGCTGTGGTTGACTTGTTTTTCATGCTAAAAACACACGAGTAGAGCCACGACTTGTATCTAGATGTTATTTAAATTTCAGCACGCGGTAGGACTCGTGTGAACCTAGAATCTTGATTTTTGGTTGGTTTAAAAATCCATATCCTTGGTTTCTCTAAGATTAGATTTTTTCTAAGCCTCACTTAATTTTATTTCATTCAAAATCTCTCTCATCTAATCAAAATTAGGACCTAAACCTATGCCCCCATGATCAAGCCGGGAAAAGCTCGCTCTCAACCAATGAAGGCAAACTATACCGGTGAGACCGATATCAACGTAGTCGGAAAATATTTTCATTTGTTTTTAATGGTTTAAAAACTTCTCTAAATTTATGCTTGAGCTCTTGCATGGCTCTGAAAAATATTTTTAAATTTCGAAATTAGAGGAGTGCTTAGCCTTAAACACACCTAAAGGGAGGCAATCTAGTTAACCTAACCATGCATGCACCATGATACATCACGGGATGCCCCTCCAACATATTTAAACCACATGCAAAGTACAAGCATGGGGGGCAGCCAAGGCTTTGTTTTGTAGGAATATCATGGATACATGTGAGGCAAGGGAGTATGGAAGTGAGTCAAAGCGAAAACATCAAGTGGAAGGAGCAATAATGCAAGCGAAGGAGTGGACGGGAACGTTTGGAAGGTGTACGCGATCACGAAGCAACATGAATGCACCGAGAGAAGAACCGAGCCAAGAGGAGGAGAGAGGTAAGTCTTTCATCCAACTCTTTGTTCGTGTGCTCTAGTTTGTAGGCCGGAATCACCTTAGACTTAGCCATCCACCGCGTTTGTTTCGTGCAACAAATCACATCCTTAATCCACTCAAAGTCCAGACTCCAAAATAATATTTGTGTACCTCGTTACCGGGTGAAAACCCCGGATATATATTTGTGAGGGAGAGTGCTGCAATCAAGGAAGAAAACTACAAGCCTTTTCACCAAAGAAAAAGGGATCATCGTCGTCTAAGCCATCAACCCCTTCGAGGAGGCACTCGGTTTCCGAGTTTCCTCGGAGTATGGAGGAGGACACGGCACCGCCGAGGAGGAACCACACTCTTCTCCTCGGTGGCATGAGGCCACACGAAACTCGTTTATTAGGTTTACCAAACTTCAATAACATATGGAGGAGCCGCCTGTCCAACCTCACCACTTGACACGATCATCCGCTCCACCTCCATGCGCTCCGTGGCATTCCAATGGGTTTATCATCACGACGGAGGAGGAGGAGAAGAAGCTCGCTCGCCTTGGGTAGAGGCTTGTAGCGAACATCGACATCGACGACCAAGCTCTCCACATATTGGGTTTCACACGGGACACCGGTGCAATTCTCTAGCGGAGTGTCGGCAAACACCCACAAGGAATTCGCCTAGGAAATTTTCATGACCATGGCGCATACCCTTGATGAAGGAGTGCCGAGTCTCTCATTCCGTTGGAGGGAGCCCACAAGTGGAGAAGAAGGAAGACACCGTCGGAAGGGTAACCTTGATCAATGATGCTATTTCTAGCACCTTGATGGGGTAATCTCCTTTCATCCATGGGTTGCAATCGATCTTGAGATGTAATCACACTTTGTTGGATTATCTATCTATCATCTTGAGTTGAATATACTTTAATGCTTAAGATTAGCTACCATGTCGTAAAGGGAGTATAGACCTCAATGCTTCCTTGGATCCATTCAACACAATCCCCGATAGATTAGATTGGCTTTCATGTTCGAAACGATTACATGTTCTAGTATCATACACCCATGGGCGAGTGTCCCCTATTTTCAAAAGGGAGCTCCAGAACAAGGATGTGCATGAAGGCACATGGGAAGGTTTTTGGAGTATGATCACGGGAAGAGACCATCAACGAAGAAATACTATCCGGAACCCATTATCCAAGTGTGTCACTTTTGTGCAAGTGGATTTTTGGGAGAACAAGAGAGACAAAGATAACCAACACGGAGTTGAATTGGCTTTACTCGGCTTTGATTGCCAAGTGGCCAATAGACCCCACTCACCTATGATCAACCGGTGGTGTTGTTAAGCAACATCGAGTTCGGAAGATATTTGTTCGGGGTGTTGCCTCTCCATATTGGCTATCTCATTAAAACCGGGTATTACAAGGAACCAAATCATCTCCTACCGGGACTTCCCTAGGAATATATGAAGAAAGGAAAATATAAAAGTGAAGATGAGAGAGGAGGCTTCCAAGTGGCCTAGGTGAATTTGCCCCTTCCGGATTGAAGATTAAAACTTTTCTTGAGGGGAAGAAGATTGGTTAGAGGAAGGACTTCTTGTGCCGGTGAAGAAAAAAATAATAGAGAAGGATTAGGAGAAGGTTTTTCCACGACCCAAGAAGGAGGTGCACAACAAAATTATGTCCCACCATTCGGAGGAACCACAGCGCCGCCAAGTTACTACGGTGGTGTACTAATGCAAGCATGGGGGAGTGGTGCAGCCATACCCCCACCATTTTTGCGGTGCCCAACGTAGCCTTTGCGGAGCCATATACACACCTTCCTCAACCACAACAAAATGTGGCCACCATTGAAGGATACGCTGCAAGGAACATGGAATTTATTGCAGCCATCCAAACCAATGCAAACCAAATGGGTGAAGGAAATGCAAACGTCGCTTATGTGCTTGGACACCTTCACCTAGCACCGTCGGACAATTCATAGGAGGAGAGGCGCATTCCTATTACAAGTAAGGGTACAACAACCAAGACTATCAATATCAACCACCGGCGGAATATTAAAGAGAGGAGGAGCTTTAGTTATCTTTCCTTTACCCCCTTTTCTTTAATTTTCAGCTTGTTTGCACCTATGTATGCGTAGTATTTTCAGTTTTACTTTAATTTTTAGTGTTAGTTTAATTTTCCAGCGTGTATCTTAGTGTTTATTTTCATCATGAATAATGTCGCCACCAAGTTTTTACCTTGGTAAAGTTACAAAGTTTGTGCCATGATGATATATGATTATAATTGCCGCTTTGTTTATCTTTGTAATTGATTTATGCATGTTTAACCTAGTGCTCTCTTAAAAATACAAATCTGAAATTATCTAAATGCTAGCTTAATCTTTAGCGTAGGTTATGATTAAAATAAAGACCCATAGTGTTTTATGTGCTCTCAAGTTATGAATAGATTAAAGATGACTTTTATGCTCAAAAATATCGCTAACCTTGTCATAAATATCACTTGTGTGTTGCTCAACCTATCCAGAGCCTTATATATATTTGAGTGCAAAAACTTAGTACACAAGATTTATTTTTGAGTGAGTTATTTCAGGCCTTGATTTCTCTGGCCCGAGACTAAGAAGCTGGTCATTCCGTTTTTGCGTATCTATCTTTTTGCTAGCCTTTTAATCCGTGCATTGTGTATCCCCACATCGGAGATCTCACAAACCTCGCCGGATATCCACCCTTAAACCAAATATCATCTTTTGTGTTTACCTCCTTGACCACAACCTATCGTTGAGAATGGATCATCAATTCAAGGAAGATCGCAAGACGGTGCCAACATTGAAGATTTCAAGTATCTCTCCAAGGAAAAATATTTTCGGTACCTACCTTATTTTCGCCTCTTTGCTCGAGGACGAGCAACGTCTAAGCATGGGGGAGGAGGTAGGTACGGTGCAGTTTTAGAGTTCAAAGGGGAGTATTTTAAAAAAATATAATGATGAAAAAAAATTCAGCGATATACGTGACTTCCAAGGTGAAGGTCTCACAAGAAGAAAGAAAAAAATATATATATATAATGAAAGAAAGAAAGAATGAATGAAAGAAAAGAATGAGAAATATGAGAAAGAGAAAAAAATATATGCGTAAAGTGAACTCCCCGGTTCTCTAAGAGTGCATTCAAGGCTTCAAGTTAAAAAGATCCATTCTCATTTTCCAACCATGTGCAATCCGATAACGAGGACTTCCTTTGTGCCTCGGGATCACTCTTTGCCATTTGCACATGTCCACTCATCTAAAAGTGTGTGTATTTTTCTCTTTCCCCTCCTTGATTTAACATTATTTTCTAATGACCTTTTTGACGAGTCTCGGTAAGACCATGAGAAGCTTGTCTTGTTTTGACAACACCTCATTTATAAAATCTTGTTAGGACTAAAATTTCCCAAAGCTCCATATAAAGCCTACCACACATATATGTTATGAGAGGGAAAGGAGTAGAATATATAGGCTTGAGAGACAAGCGAGATGAGAGTTCATGAGCAATATGCAAGGTGATTTAAATTTGTGAATTTGGTTTAGCTCTTTTCTTTATCTCGTTCTTTATTTCAAAAATTCTGAGATCTATTTAAACTTTGTTAGCATGTTAATACTTGTGGGATAAGCTTAATAAGAATCTACCCTCTGTAGAGGTAAAGGCTAGTACATTATGGAACTTTAACGAATTAAACTTTTGAGAGCATTATGTTTTTTTTCATGTATGATCAAGTGCAAGGTTTAAACATTGTTGGGCAACGATGATATCCATCGAAGGCTTACTCGAGGACGAGCAAGGTTTAAGCATGGGGGAGATGTTGACGGTGAAAATCTGTCAACCTAGCCATGAGTTTACCTTCGGTGTTGGCATGACTTTTGTATCTTATTCATTGGTACTAACCCCCGTGGTATAACAAGTTCACTTGTGCATGTCGGGTTTGGAGTTAAATGTTTACGCTGGGTTTTAACGTTGAAAGCAAGACTTCCGGGATAAGTTCATTAAGCACCTCATGACAAGACCTTGAAGCCCGATACAAGTCAAGCAATGAAGTGAACATGACTCCAAGAGCCCAAGGACCAAGCCCGAGAAGATGATAAACTCCGAGGACCGAACCAGAAAAGTGCTGAATCTTGCAAGACAAGGAGTTGAGTCCAATTCGGAGAGAAACCGACGTCAAGGGCCCACATGCAAAAGGGGAGAACATTTAGAAGACGCGGGAAGCAACACCGGGCGAAGCATGCCACGAGATGGGCCGAATTGGGACCAGCCCGGCCGGCCCAGGCCGGCCGGCCCAGCCCTTTTCGGGGCCCAATCGGCCTCCCCTTTGACCTAGTTGCATCTCTGGCTATAAATAGCCCCCTGACCGAGAGCCACGCAGAACCGAAGTCATAATCCGCCGCCGAGGAGCAGAGAATCTTGAGGGACACCATCTCGGAGATGAGGGTCGTGCTAGTTGTCTAGGGTCTCCCTAGCCGACGTGGGAACCTTGCATGGAAGACCACGTCGGAGCTCCGGAGCGAGGATCAAGATCGAGGTAGGATCCCGGTGGTGATCTTGTTCATGTAATCATTCATGGTGAAGTTTGTAAGTGAATCCGATTTCTAGCGATCAAGTGCCTTCTCGATGATTTTGTTTTCTTCTTGGTTTTGCTTCTTCTACGATCTAGTCGCAGGCTAGATTACTTAGGGTGCTCTTGTAGCCGCGGTGGCTAGAGGTGCATACCGGACCGGCCAAGTGATTTCAACTTGTTCTATCGAACTCGCCCTAGACTACCCGCATGAATAGGGATACGTTGTGACAGAACGGGGGTTCCGAAAGGCGGGCGTTTTCGGAGTCGGATGGAAGGCCACGATTTAAAGATGATTTTAATGAGATTCGCTTTTCTATCTTCATCTATCTTGTTTGGAGCTACAACATAAGCATGATCTAGATTCTCTAGATTGGTTATCTCTTGCTTTCTCTTGTTACCTCTTTAGTAGATTAGATTAGATTCGTTTTCTTTATGAGTTAGTAGATTAGATGCAACTTAGTTCTTCAATAGATAGCTTACCTTGTTTTACTAGATTGAATCCTTGCGTTGCACATTGTTCCACGGATTCGATACCTTGGGTTCACCACTCGAGGTAAGAAGGGTCCCTTGACTACGACGGGAGACATGTCCGCTTGCAAGTCACAAACGGATTTTGATACAACTATTAACCGTCAACAACAAGGCACGCGACATCATGAATGACATGATGGATTCATACTACAATAAGTACGAAAGCTGGAAGCCCACTTCAAAGGTTTGGAGTTCCACCACGTCTGTCGTGACAACAACATCGTAGTAGACGTCCTCTCCAAGCAGGGCTCCAAGCGTGCGCTAGTTCCGGCCGTCGTGTTTGTCCAAGACCTACGCAACCGGTCTATCAAGCTCCTCAGCGACCTAGAGCTTCCAGCTGGTGACACGCCTCCATAGGGCAACCGCGATTTCCTTATGGATGAGGCCGAAGATGACTGGTGCCTCGACATCATCACCTACATCCTCGAGCATCAGGTTCCTGAAGATAAGGTAGAATGTGAGAACGTCATGAGGCGTAGTGCCAACTGCGTCGTCATTGGCAGAGGACTCTACCGGAGGTCTGCCTCCAACGGCATGTTGATGAAATGCATATTAAGTTCTGAGGGCCTCAGGGTCCTGCAAAAGATCCATGGTGGCGAATGCGGTAACCACGCGACCTCCGCCAACCTGTTGGGAAAGGCTTTTAGGTCAGGCTTTTATTGGCCTACCACCATGGCTGACGCGCAAGATCTAGTCCGTGGTGCAAAGGGTACTAGTTCTTCGTCAAGGAACAACACGTCCCAGCTGAGGCACTGTGGACAATTCCTCCATCGTGGTCCTTTACCATATGGAGCCTTGACTCTGTAGGGCCCTTCAGAACCGCCCCTGGCGGCTACAAGCACATCCTCGTGGCAGTGGACAAGTTCACCAAATGGATTGAGGTTCGGGCCGTAGCAAATGTCACATCGAATGAAACAGCCAAGTTCATCGAGGAGATCACTCATAACTTTATGGTCCCCAATAGGATCATCACCGACCTAGGCTCGACCTTCACAGGACCCGACTTGTGGGTCTTCTGCAAGGACAACCTCAACGACATCTACAACTCCTCGGTGGCACACCCGCGCTGCAATGGCCGGTCGAACGTGCCAACGACATTGTCCTGCAAGCCATGAAAGATCGCATCTTCAACGATGCATCCCCATACGCCTCCAGGTGGCTAGCAGAGCTCCCTCACATGATCTGGGGTATTTGGACCCATGTCAGATTGGCCACGGGGTATTCCCCATTCTTCTTGGTATACGAGTCAGAGGCCATCCTCCCCCACTGACCTTGCCTTCGGTGCCCCTTGCATACAACTCTATGAACAGGGCATAGCGGAAGAGACGTGCTAGGTCAACCTCGACAGCATCGAAGAGCACCGAGTGGCTGCGATCATGAGACACACCTGTCATGAGCAGCAGCTACGTCACTACCATGACCGCAATGTGCGAGAGCGATCCTTCAACGTCGGCAACCTTGTTTTGCGACGCATCTAGAACACCAAAGACATGCACAAGCTCTCTGCTACTTAGGAAGGCCCATTCATAGTTAAGGAGGTCGTTGGACTAGCGACCTACCGCCTCCAGTGGGCTGGCGGTCAAGGCATCCCGAATGTCTGGAACATCAAGCACTTACACCGCTTCTATCGTTAGAAGATGTATACCAAAATAAAAGCTATGTACTCTCCCCTTTTGTAATTTATAGTTAATAAATATCAGATTCGCTTCAGCTGGCTCCCTGTCAACCTATGTGTGGGTATCCTTTTTCCTTTTTGTTCAGACTCACGCACCCCCCCCCCCCCCCCCCCCCGAAGCGCTTGGGGGCTTGGTCTAAGTTAGGCCTGAAATGCTCGGGGGCTTGGCTTCGCCAACCTATGGGTCTGTCAACCAAAAGGGGATTTTTTATGTGTCTTCCTTTCTCCAACATGTTAATTCCTTTGCATGACCCTTACTCTTGTTATGCGCATTCCTAGAGTTGTGCGATTGCAAGACCTATGGTCCACGAACATTCATAACAAGCGTTTTCATTGTTCAGAGGAGATCGCGTTTAAGATTAAATTGCATCCTTTTTTATTAAATGCAAGGTCTTTTCACATCGATAGACCATAGGACTAACCTACACACTGATGCAATTTTAGTCTTGACTTTCAGAGGTCAAACTTCTTGATGACCTCGTCTATTGCAGCTTGGATGTCTTCACTGCCCACTAGCTCGGCCAGATCGACGTCCTCCGCAACCTTCTGCAGGTCAAACGACGGCTCGTGGAACTTCACCATCACAGCGGCCGCGTTCACAGCAAACTTGCTGGTGTCCAACAACAAGCACTACGTGAAAAACTCTTTTTGGTAATGGGCATAGATTGCCTTTAGTAATGGGCAAAGCGCCTGTTACCGATCAAGTGTAACAAATGAGCCAAGAAAGGTAACGGGCAGATGCTCATTACTGATAACACATATTCATAACAGGCATCAAACAACAACTGTTACCACAAAATAGCCACCAGTCACGTGAGCTGATTGTTTCTCTAGGCTCACAGGGAACTTTGGTAACAAGCACCAAAACAAAGCCTGTTACAGTAACTCAACATTAGAGACACATGTTGTGTACCTACGTCTCCTCTATCTAGATGAGATGAGACGCGTCTATTTCACATGCATCTTAGCACATCTAGGATTCGTAACGGGCATCAAACAACAACCATTATCGCAACTAGTTACTGGTCACGTGAAATGGTTGTTTCTTTGGGCCCATAAGGAACATTGGTAACAGGCACCAAAACAGAGCCTGTTACTGTGAACTCAATATCAGAGATGCATGCTGTGAACCTTTGCCTCCTTTGTCTTGACGAAATAAGAGGCATATATTTCCACACGCGTCTGCTGTCTCTCGACTAAAGGAGATACATGCTGTCAACCCGCATCTCCTCTATCTCGACGAAAGGGCCAGGTTCTGGGGCCCATCGGTCAGTACTAGTAACGGGCTTTTACGCTGCCCATTACATTGTTGGCATGTTTGTAACGAGCGTTACGAATGAAGCCCGTTACTCACTGATCATTGTTTGTAATGAGCTTGAATTAACACCCGTTACAGATATGTAGGCCACCCCTACAGTAACCTACCTACTTGTTGGCGCATCCTGGAACCAGCCAGGATTTTGTAGCCATCAGGGGCTGCATCTTGCCATCTTGGAACCAACCAGGATATGGCAGCCACCACAGCATGGAGACATCACAAACACATTCTCACATCACAGATATAGACAAGCAAGATCACATTGATAAACAAGCTAGCAAGATCACATCTAGTTTCAGGCTACTCTCATCAGGGCTTGGTTGGATGGAGTCATGAGTAAAGTGCATAAACCAGGCAACATCTGACCCTGACAAAGAAAGCCAAGCAAGTTTCTCAAGCAACAACACCTACTAAGGAAGACTGAATGAGTTTCAAGTTTCGGGCTATAATGAACTCACGGTGCGCCATTTTAGAAGTTGCCCTTTTGGTCTATGGTCTCCTTAATAATGTACTCACATAGCATCTTGTGGACACGCTTTAGATCTTCTGTGGAAACATCTACAACAACTTTGAAATCCTGCAAAATACAATCATTTATGAGAATACAGGTAGAAACCGGTTTCTAAAATCACATGGAGAATATAAGCAGAGATAAGGTTGAGCATTATTTTCTACTTACAACAGCCTTCTTGATGTCAGGTATGTCATCGAGTAGTCTTAACGTATGGAATGCCACATGGAATCCAGACAAAGAGAATTGCCATGGCTAATGAGCACACTACATTGAGGTACCAAAATCACAAGGTAATGCAGTGACAAATAGGTGAGAAGGGACCATAAAAAAACCTCGGTCTTACATCAAGATTTGTCTTGTGCTTGAGTGTTGTGGCTTTTGGCTTTTTTTCTTTCCTTTCGTAACTCCGTCCAGTGCATGATCAGCAATCCGATTAGAAACACTAAGAGATTGAAATTTTGTGAATAAAACCTACAATATACTGTACCAAAGGCCCTACATGGTCAGCAATACCAATTAGAAACACTAAGATATTGAATTTTTGTGAACAAAACCTACAAGATACAAACCAGTCCACAATAGATTTGAGGTTAGAGAACTTTAGCGGGGGATGTTGTTTAGCAGAATCAAGATACCAAACCTCTTTGAACTTCATACAGATGATCACTGTTACCCAGTGGTTAATGTAGTAGGCACCCACCACATAGTCGTTGTTCATTGCATTTGCGATTGATTTGTTAACAAGGCCAGAATGTCGAGAAATCTTTGTGGAAGCAATAAATTCTAGATCAAGAAACCCAACACCGATTTGCATCTTCGTTGCCTTGTCCATCATTTTCCTACAAAAAATCAAATTGTTAGCATGCATGAACTTTGTGGTCAAAATTAAAGAAATAACTTTTTAGATTTTAAGGGACTTACAATGTCCACAAACTTAAAAAGTTAACATCCAGAGAAGCCAGGGTTATAAGGTTATACACGCTACTAAATGCAATGTTTAACATTAAAACACCACCACCACATTTAAAGTAGTGTTGATCCACCTTTGCTGGAAAGGCAAGTTTATCCTTACTGTGTTCCATGACGTAAGCATGCAACCTGGCACAATTTGGTTCAGTAGCCTCTAGGTTTGATTCTCACAACAAAGATGCACCAGGCTTGTATTTTGGTCGTTCCTATTCTATCCCAATAATATAGTTAAGAATCTCATCTTTAGACAGAGGTTTCTGGGACAACCCGCCCAGGAAAATACCGTACTATCGCCTAAGACCGGTCCACTTTGGCCATTAAGCAATAATAAAGTATCATCCTGTCGTTAGTTGCCGGGTTAACGCCCGGTAAATCACTTGGAATTCAAACAGAGGATCGACATATGCATTAAAACTCACGTGAAGGCGAGTCCAGAGTACAACACGAGTTAACATAATTTATTACAAACCATTGTTCATGACTTGGAGTAAAGGTTCAGAGTTTAAAAACAGCGGAAATAAAATAAACTAGCGCAACGGTAGACATCACAGGAGGGCATCCGTGATGCATCACTTGTCGTCACCCATCCGGTCAATCACACCTGCAACAACAATTTTAAAGCAAGGCTAAGTATACTAATACTCAGCAAGACTTAACCGTCGGGTGAGAACTACATCACCAAACTCTAGACATGAAAGGCTTTTGGCCGGTGGGTTTCTTTTGTTGAACAGCTGCTAAGAGTAGGTCCTTACTTTCAATCTTTTAGCACGAGTTCTAGTTGATTACCATTTCTAAATGTGCCATCTAACTCAATCATGAATTGGACAAGCAATTATTTCATACACAATATTCCTCGAGTTCCGTCATTATGGGATATCATGGCCAGTTGATTAAGCAGTCTCGGATAACGGTGAGAGGCCGACAATCGATTGATTTAAACCTTGCAAGGTAAACCCAAACACACGGTAGGCTACCCCCGCAAGGACAACTTTCCCAGGTCGTTCCCGTCGATATTCAGCTCGGGAGCGGAACCTACATTCCTTGGTACAAGGTTTTACTGGATCGCTCCCACACGAACGTCCAGACTCACGCAGGTACCACACTGTTGTGAGCAGGGGGACACAAGTGCCCCAGGTTTAGTAGGGAAAGGTTCCCTTACCGCGTCAATCCGGTACTAGGCTTACCGGTCCCATTCCCGGCATGTGTTTAGTACGTTCAAAAGCTTAGCCCACGAAAGCCGCTGGACCGGAGCCCAAATCCCATGCTCTTACCACTTGAGCAATCCATTTATAACGATCTTATGATTCAAACATAAGAACCTACTCTCGCGAGTGACGAACATCACTCGACTTCTACCGGGTCCTATAGCATAGCAGCTATCGACCTAGCATACTAGTAAGAGGACATAGGTACCTAGGGATCATGCATCTAGGGTTTCATACAACTCCTGAACGTAAATGCACAATCATCCATAGATAATTGAATAAAGAATTTGAAAACTGGGTTAGATGCACCGGAGCTTGCCTTCGTCAGCTAGGTTAGCCTGGGCACCCTTGGTGTCGAGTACTTCCACGTACTGAAGCGACGCTTCCGTTCCTCCTAAACGGTTTTCGGGACAAGGGAGTAATCTCCGTCCGGAAGATCTACACGGAATGCAATGCAAGTTTAGGTGATGTGATAGTTTGTTGTCTTATCCAACTCTGTTGGTCGTATTCACCTTAACAAGCATCTAGATAGTGTTTCTCTTTTAGGAAGGTTATTAGGTGTACATGGGTTATTCTTTTATTGCACATTTGAATAAAGGTTTTTATTGTACTTGTCATTTCATGTGAAAGCTTTAATTCCTTTTTACCCTCACAAGCAGAGGTATAAATATTATTTTTATTTATGAATTAATTTCTTTTCAGCGATGATATTTAATTATCTTTTAATTATATTAAATAATATCTTCAAAAAGGAAAAAGAATTAATTAGGGGTTTTTCTTTATTTAACTTCTCTTTAATATTAAAAGGGCTTTTAAGCTTTTTATTAAACAATTAAATTACCAAAAATTAAAGGAGTGTTTCTCATGCCTACTAGCACCTATCCTGGTCCATTGGACCCACATGTAAGTGTCGGATGCTAGGAAATGAAATATTATTGAAAATGACAAAGGCTAGCTAGTGATTCCATTTAAATGCATTCAAAAATAAATAAGGATCAAAATGACCCAAACTTCCTCATGCATGCCCTCTGGTCCTAAAAAAGCCTAGAGAACCAGCACATACATCTAGGAACTTTAGTGATCTTGGTTTATTAATTTGCAAAGGAAAACATGCATAAATCAAGAATAATTATTTCTGATAATTCAAAAATCATGATTAATTCACAAGACGTGCATTTTGACATTACAAGACAGTGTGCACAAGTTGAGCTCAAGAACATAAATATATTTAACAAGAAAAATCATTTATGCAGATTCTGCAGAAATGGAAAAACATTTTGTATATTTACATCATAACTTTGTGCCATTTTTGGCATATGAGCTAGCCATGACCCAACACACAACATATCCAAAAATTAGCTACAGAGGATTTATATATTTTGAGATATTGCAGATCTAGGGTTTTCACATTTGTATTTTTCATGCAAAACTTATCAGGAATTAGCCCAGGCAAGAATAACAAAAGTTGTGGGATATTTCACCATGAATCCAACGAAAATGGATTTGCATTTTTCTGGTTTCTCTATGATTTTCTACGCAATTTACAATAATCAGGAAAACTGCAACACTATTGGAGATACCCTTTTGCAGAAAAACCCCCGGAAAGATACTTTTCTTTGCAATGTCGCCCCTGGGGTGGCCAGCCGGCGCGGGGAAGCCAAATTCCGGCGAGCCGCTGCTGGCCTTGGCCAGGGAAGGGCATGAGGAGGGCCTACGGGTCACTGGGGTGCGATTTGGGGGCTCGGCGGGGGCGGGGAGAGGGCCGGTGAGGGGCGGCGCCGGCGGCCGGGCCGGTGGCGCCGCGGCCCGCCGTGCCGGTGAGGTGGGGTCTGGGAGGGAGACGGCACGCCGGCGAGTTCGGTTAGGTGCAAGGGAAGGTGGCAAAAACGTTTAATTGAACTTCCGGCCGGCCGGCCCTAGAGCTCATCGCGGCTGCCATCCATGGCACCGGCGGCGGCTCGGCCCTGGGCACGGCACGGGGGAAGGGCGGTGCCCCTTTTATGGGCGGCCAGGGAGCTTGCAAGTGACCACATGGTACCCACGGCAACATCTAGGGACATTAGCTGGCCTCGGGAGGAGCGAACCGCAAGGGACAGCATGGAACGGAACGACGGTCCGTTGGGGTGTTCGCCGGCCGGTCGGCGCGCGGCGCGAGGAGGAGGGGTGACTTCGAGGATGCCTCGGTGTCTGTGTGGCCTGGGGAAGGAGCGACGCGTGGAACGGAAGCCGAGGCGCGGGCAGGTGCGGCGGGGGCGCGGCGCGCGTCGCGGCGCGCGACGTCGTAGCGCGGTGTGTCCGGCCCGAAAAGGTGTCGCTGCACCACTGTTTGAACTCACTTTTCTCCAAATTTTTGTATAGAACTTGACCAAGCGGTGAACATGAAAGTTGTAGATCTAGTCACCCACTACAACTTCTAAAAAGGCTCCAAGGTGTTTTTCTCAACGGATTTTGCAGGAACGTCATGCCAACATTGAATGCCGACCAGTTCTGGAAAACATGAGGTACTGTCAGTCGATCAAGTTTTTCACCAATTTCCACCCAAAATTTGAGATGCCAATCTACATGAAAGTTGTGTCCCTCAACAAGATGGACAACTTTCATAAAGGTAGATTTTGAAGTGTTTAGCTGAATTCTGGAGAACGCGACAAAAGTTCCGGACGACATTCGCTGACGTCTACGGTTAAGCCGATTTTGACAGTGTCTTTGGCCAAGGGTCCACTACGGGTGTGTGTAGGCTTGGTCAAGGGGTTCATTGGGGTTCATTGGCGAGGTTTTCGAGGTGATGACCCAGGTTGACCTAGGTTTGACCGGTGTTTGACCAGTTTGACTCGGCTGATCCGGTCATTAGCGTTAATGACGGTAATTAAAAACCTGGGGCGTCACAGCCTACCCCCTTAAGAAGAATCTCGTCCGGAGATTCGAAATTCCAAAGACAAGATAGGAAAATAAGGAAGTGGTCCTCTCGGATTTTCTGGAATTACTCGGAGGGAGCAACACGATGGGATTATTAATCAAATGGTATGACCACCACCTGTTCAAGATTAGCCCATAACAGTAATCAAAGGAGACAAGTAATGGAAAGCCTTTGCACGAAGTTTTACTTGCGGATACAAGCGGGAAGTATGGAGAGATAAATTGGTATAGGATCTTCCGAACGATCTTGCTCACGCGTTATTTAGTTTGCAATCTTATGTGGCATGGTCGTGCCACTATGATGCAATGCTTTTCAAAAAGTGATGTGATGCACATGTTTATGGAGACACGATGCGTATGCTCATGTCGTATGGTGCTTATGATGCATGTTAGCATGACTCGGTTACCCGCCAAATGAGTTAGTGATTGAGAGGACAAGCATCGGTTGAGAAGGAGTATGCGTGGTGAGTTGCATTCTCACAACCAAGATACCTAGTGTGCTCCTAGTGGCAATCATGTGGCTGCAGCGCACATGACGCCCTAGGTCCGTCACGGCACCTTTAGTTATGAGATGACAACTTCACCAAACACAAAGGATAGAGTGGGAGATATTGAAAACACTCCAAGCGCATGCAATGTTAGTTCACCCAAGGTTCCTAATGCACATGCTATGCAAATGCATGCTCAAGAAGAGTCATAATTAATTAATTATTTATTTATTTATTTAAAAGGTTGTGAGCAAGACCATGAGAATAGGCTCAGATTGAAAGTTCGAAGTAACCAGTACAAGGATATCAATATGAAGAATACCCTAGTTCTTCAACATGTCTGAGGACAAGGGGTTGAAGGGAAAATACAAGTCGACGGAAATGACTTGATGATAGGAGAATCACTATTGAAGATTGAATTCTAAGATCAAGACATTCCCACAGACATAGTAGAATAGCATAAGTTCTTTTCTCCGGCTGAGCATTGCTGGGTACTCATGTGCACAAAGGCACAGTCGTATGTCAGAACTCGAAGCGAGCTCACATGTCGGGGACAGCCCTAGGGGTCCCCTTTAACAACTGGGAAATCCCCAATTAAAACCCGCAATAAAGCCAAACACACCTCACCTAACCATGCAGGACACGGCCTACCAAGGCGGCCTGCTCGAAGATCCCCTCGAGCAGGCTTTGCCTCGCTCGAGGACGCGCGCCTCCCTCGGGTGGGCTCCGTCCCGTTCGAGGGGGTGCGCTCTCCTCGAGCAGACTCCGCCTCGCTCGAGAGCCCGCTCCCCCCTCGAGCAGGCTCCGCCTACACAAGATCAGCTAGCCGACAATGTGGAGAAAGGAACCATTGTGTTGAGCCATGTCCCTACACAAGATCAGCTAGCTGACATCTTTACAAAGCCTCTCGATCAAGCTACATTTGTGCGCTTGCGGGGGGGAACTTGGGGGTTTGTTGCCCTTTCTAGTTGACTCTTGGGGGATTTCCTTTGTGTATCATATGTATCATACCATGTTTACTTTGATGTATATACATGCTTTGCTTGATGTATAAACCATGGTAGGATAGCCATCTTGTCATATATCATGTTGCATTTGTATCATATTGCATTTTAGGATGATGAGCTTCTTGCATATGCCATGTTTGAGTTTCTTTGGCTACTTGTGAGATTTTGGTCATATGTGTGGAGAAATGGTGATGTGAGGCTATGCTCTTGGAATATTTGAGATATATGTGTGGTGAGATAGCCCTTTTTGAAATAAATGCTAATCTTGACTAATTTTTGATGAAATATGCTCCACTCATGTGTAGTTGTGTATCCATGTCACAGTTTGGTCTAAATGTGCTTTTCATGCTTAGATTGTGCTTGGATGCCTTGTTCTTGCATTTGGGCCAAAGGCCGAATATCATTGTGAATGTTTAGCCTATGTTGCATTCATGGGGGAGCATAAGCTTCTTTTTGCCGCAAAGGCACTTCATGTACCATGAAATGAATTAATCTTGAAAAGAAGTGTATAATGCTTGAAAAATGCTCCATCCATCATGTCTGTGCTTGAAATATATTATCTTTCACATATGGGTGCAAAACATGTTGCATGATGTTCACCAGTGGAGAAGTCTCCCCGAAGTGGACACATGGCTCATGAGCTTTGACATGACATGCTTTGCTTTATGGGTGTTTGCCATGATCTTTTGCTGAGAATTTGATATCCTTGTATGATCTTTGAATGGTATGCATGTTCGTGGATCAAGTGTGACATGGATAGGCTTTTACATGTGAAGCGAGCCTTCTTTTGGTAAAATTGCTTAAATCTGAAAATTTTGCTTTGTCACATGCTTGTATTTTCATATATTACTTGTGGCAATGCTTTGACTATGCTATGATTCATATGTGTGATCTTTGTCTCATTTTTAGCCTTTGACACTAAATTTGGCCTATTTGAGAAACTCATGTAGATGTTTATATGCTTTGCTTTGCATTTCTGCATTTTCACCTTGATTCATACATTCTCAACAAGGGGGAGAAGAGGTGAGCTTAATGAAAATTCAGAAGAGGTGAGCTGAAATTTGGAAGTTTGCATCCACATGTTCGGGGGGGGAGCCCGCATTTGTTCAGGGGGAGCTTTCTTGCTGTTTTCGGTGTGGATTTTGTGCTTTGCTTGGCTTGTGACCTTTCTTTGCCTTTCTTTGGTTTTGGTCATGAGTTGAGCTTCTTTGTTTTTCTTTCTTCTTTCTTTCTCTTTTTCTCTGAATTTCATTTCGCGTTGTGTGTTGTCAATGCACTCATCAAGGGGGAGATTGAGGACCAGGAGCGTCCCAGTGGTCGATGGATGACCGCTCCTCAGTGATGAGTGATTGACAACGGGTGTTGGACTGACTCTTGGCTTAGTGCGCGGTGTAGGCCGCGGCCTAGTTCGTGTTGTTGCGGGTGAAGAACGAGCGCGAAAGGTCTTCGGCCTTGAGGGGCCTCCGGGAGATGGAGAGACAAGTAGGCTCGGTTCGAGGGACCCGGTGGACGACGGGACCGGGTGCGGGTCACATGGTGGCGACACAAGCAAGACGAAGTCATGGACAAGCGAGCCGGTGCACGGTGGCGGTCAAGTCAAGTGGTTTGGCGGGAGGCCGGACCGAGCACGCGGGGTTTGGTGGTTTGCCCACAAAACCATCGGCGGACGGTTTCTTGGTTTGGGCCTCAAAACCAAGTCCGAGGGCCCAACACGACGGAGACGGGATCCGGGCGTGTCGGGAAGCTTCGAGGCGGAGGAAACGTGGCGGGATCGCATGGCTTGCGTCGGGAGGACGCGGGGTGCGGCAAAGGCGTGGCCGTCCGATGGCAAGACCCACAAACATTACCTAAATGCCCCTACGTGGGTTGTATCGCCAGCAGTTAAGTTAGGGGTAGTCGAGTCATTTACCACTCCGGCGGGACCTGATATATAAGCCATGAGTGTGTGTGGATGGCGCTCCTTCTCCGCGACTCAGGGTTCCATTTTCCCCCTCCTCTTTCTCATTTTCGTAGCTATTTTTCTTCCATTTTCTCTAGGCTAGCATGAGAGCTTCATGAGAGATTTGTTGAGAGGGATGGATGCTAGGGCGGCATGCTAGACCTTGTGAATCTTTCCTGGTTTGTATAGAAGATTCGGAGTTGTGTTTTCGTGGCTTTTCGTGCTTGTTTTCGTGCCTTTGTTCCCGGTTCGATTCCGCGGATTTGAGTGGGTTTCTCCCCGGATTTCTTTGAGGGATGCATGGATAGATGTCTCGTGCATCTTTGTGATTCATCTTGTGCCCTCAAACGCTGGGAAACCACTTGGATTCGAAGTTTTTCGTTCGGTGCTCTAGTTTTCGGTGGTGATCAAAGGATTCGCGATTCCCGGTAATTTAGGGAGTTAGGAGGCAAGATTTTTGGGCTATAGCATCCTTGTGTGACGCTTTTCAAGTCCCCAAACCCTTGTCTCCATAGCTTCAACCGTTTGGGAAATCCGATGATGATTTGGGGGAGTTGACTTTCGGGGTCGGCCGTTTCTCGCTCCGTCCGCACTCGCGGACGTCCGCGGGTGCCGGCGGACGTCCGCGCGGCTAGGGTTCATCGCGTGTTCGTCGTGTTCTTGCACGCCTTTGTTTTCGATCCGGTTTGGCTTTTGGTTTTTGTTGCGGCCGGCTTGCGGACGGTCCGGGCTTGAGTAGCGGACGGTCCGCGGGTGGTGCGGGCGGTCCGCCCGGCCTCGGTGGACGGTCCGTTTTTCTCGGGTCCCTTCGGTGTTCTCGTGTGCTTTAACGGACGGTCCGCGGTGTAGGGCCGGGACGACCGCGGGGTTGGCGTGGACGGTCCGCGAGAGCGGCCGGACGGTCCGCGAGGCCTGCGCGGACGGTCCGCCCCTCCTGGCCGGACGGTCCGTCAGAGCCTGTGTGCTTTGCTTCTTGGCTCGATTCCTCCCTCCCTTTCTAGTGCTTCCGAGTGTGCTTCTAGGAATCGTTCCTAAGGCTAGAGGTTGATCCATAACCTCGTGGTCTTGGCGATTGGTGTGTGATTCGATCCATCGCTCACACCGTCTCCTATTCACTCCCCCCCCTCTCTAGTCGCCATCTGATCCTTCAGCGCTGCATGCATCACGTTTTCGGAGATCACATCGGACGGACGATCGAGGCGTACGTGGACGACATCGTCGTGAAAACCAGGAAGGTGGACGACCTGGTTGGCGACCTTGGCAACGCGTTCGGCTGCCTACGGGCCAATGGGGTCAAATTAAACCCCGAAAAGTGTGTCTTTGGAGTGCCGCGAGGCATGCTCTTAGGATACATCCTCTCCCAACGGGGCATCGAGGCCAACCCCGATAAGGTTGCGGCCCTCGAACGAATGGGCCTGATCCAGGACCTCAAAGGGGTGCAAAAGGTGCTGGGGTGCCTTGCTGCCTTGAGCCGCTTCATCTCGCGGCTCGGCGAGAAGGGCCTGCCCCTCTATCGCCTCCTCAAGAAGCACGAGCGCTTCTCCTGGACCGCCGAGGCACAGGATGTGCTCGACAAGCTGAAGGCATCCTTAACGCACGCCCCGATCCTCACGCCGCCGCAGGACGGCGAACCCCTGCAGCTCTATGTGGCCGCAACCACCCAGGTGGTCAGCGCCGTGGTCGTGGTGGAGCGCATGGAGGAAGGGCACGCCCTGCCTGTCCAGTGGCCGATCTACTACATCAGCGAGGTCTTGTCTGACACTAAGACGCGCTACCCCCAAGTCCAAAAGCTGCTGTATGCGGTGGTCCTCGCGCGGCGCAAGCTCCGCCACTACTTCGAGGCCCACCCCCGCACGGTGGTCTCCCTCCCTTCCCGCTGGGGGAGATCATCCGCAATCCTGACGCGGCGAGCAGGATCGCCAAGTGGTCCGTGGAACTGATGGGCGAGACGCTCGCCTATGCCCCGCGCAAGGCCATCAAGTCCCAGATCCTGGCGGATTTCGTCGCTGAATGGACGGACACGCAGCTGCCACCGCCACAGATCCAGGCAGAGTGCTGGACTCTGTACTTCGACGACTCGGTGATGAAAACAGGGACGGGCGCGGGCCTGCTCTTTGTATCACCCCTCGGGGAGCACATGCGGTACACGGTGCGCCTCCACTTCCCCGCGTCGAACAACATGGCTGAGTACGAGGCCCTCCTTTGCGGCCTCAAGATCTCCATCGAGTTAGGCGTCAAGCGCCTCGACGTACAGGGGGACTCGCAGCTCGTGATCGACCAAGTCATGAAGAATGCGAGCTGCCATGACGACAAGATGGAGGCGTACTGCAAGGCTGTGCGAGCCCTCGAAGACAAATTTTACGGCATCGAGCTCAATCACGTGGCCCGCCGGTACAACGAGGAGGCAGACGAGCTGGCGAAGATCGCGTCCAGGCGAATCACCGTCCCCCCGAACGTTTTCGCCCGCGATATTGCTCAGCCCTCGGTCGCCCTCGAGCCTCACCCCTCGAACCACGCAGAACCCTCGGGGGCTCCTTCGAATCCAGCGGGTGCGGAACCCATGGATGAGGACCCCTCGAACGAGGCGTACTTGCTCTCCCTCCTCGAGGGGTATGGCGCCTATAGGGCTGATGTGATGGACATCGAGCCGGCCCCTGTCAAGGCTGACTCGCGTGACAAGTACGTGGCCTGGATGGCCCGAGGGGAACTCCCAACGGACCGGGCTGCGGCCAGACGCATCGCCAGGATGGCCATATCATTTGCCCTCGTCGACGGCGAGCTATACAAGCCCGCCACCTCCGGCATCTTGCAGCGGTGCGTGCCCATCCCCGAGGGGCGCGAGCTCCTGCGGGACATCCACGCGGGGATCTGTGGCCATCACGCCGCGCCCCGCACTCTCGTAGGCAACACTTTCCGCCAAGGCTTTTACTGGCCCACCGCGGTCGCGGACGCCAGCTAGATCGTACGCACCTGCGAGGGGTGCCAGTTTCCCGCTCATGTCCTGTAGACCATCCCCATAACATGGTCGTTCGCCGTGTGGGGGCTGGACATCGTCGGGCCCCTGCGGAAGGCGCCCGGGGGCTTCACCCACTTGCTGGTCGCGATCGACAAGTTCTCCAAGTGGGTGGAGGTACGCCCCATTACGAATCTCAGGGCGGAGCAAGCGGTGACGTTCTTCACCGACATCGTCCACCGCTTTGGAGTGCCAAACTCCATCATCACAGATAACGGGTCCCGCTCACGGGCGAGGAAATTCTTGGAGTTTTGCGATAAATTCCACATCCGTGTGGATTGGGTAGCCGTGGCACACCCGTAGACCAATGGCCGGGTAGAGCGTGCCAACAAGATGATCCTACAAGGCCTTAAGCCATGAATTTTCGACCACCGAATAAATCTGGTCGGAAGTGGCTCCAAGAGTTGTCGCCAGCCGTGTGGAGCCTAAGGACCACCCCAAGCGAGCCACCGGTTCACCCCGTTGTTCCTAGTCCATGGCGCGGAGGTCGTCCTCCCCACGGACTTAGAATACGGATCTCCCGGGGTTCGAGGCTACGACGAGGACGCCAGCCAGCGAGCCCGCGAGGACTCACAGGACCAGCTGGACGAAGCACGCCTCGTGGCCTTGATGCATTCCGCAAGGTATCAGTAGTCCCTTAGGCGCTACGAAGCACGCAAGATACGCCGACGAGACTTCAGCGAAGGGGATTTGGTCCTAAGGCTACGCCAAGACAACCGAGGACGCCACAAGCTATCGCCTCCATGGGAGGGACCCTACATCGTGGTGAAGGTACTCAAGCCCGGCACGTACAAGCTGGCCAACGAGGATGGTGAAGAGCTCACCAACGCTTGGAACATCCAACAGCTACGTCGCTTCTACCCCTAGCTAGGATTTACAAGCATTTTTGTTGTAAAAATCACATAGCCGACGCCCCAGTTGGTGACAACTATGTAAACGTCATAAGTCTAAAGGAAAGGGCAACTCGGCTTTCCCCTGAAACCCAAGTTACCCTCGGGGGCTACTGCGGGGGGCACCCCCCCCCCAAAATGGTCCCATTTTCGCGCAAAAACGAAACAACTCACGCACCCTAAGTTTGTCTTCTACTTCGACCTCGAGCAACGATTTGAACAGGGCGCAGGCAGCCTAGCGGAAGGAGCGCGCGAGCCGAGATAGCCTACGCCTCCGCGAGGATACGGCCCTTCTCTCTCGCGTCCAACCCAAGAAAGAGGGCCACCGCGAAAATCGAACTCCCCTAACTAGAATCTACTCGGGGAAGAAGGAGAAACAAAAAAGCGTAATAAACAAAAGACTTCACTTTACATTGGCAAATGATTATGGCAAAAATAACTTGTTTCTTTACAAAGGCCGCACGGCCAGCATACCGATGCATCAATAAAAACGGGCCTACCGCCCCGCCCTATCTTCGGGGCGGGAGGAGCGGCGGCGTCAGCAGCGTCCGGGAAGAGAAATTCCTCGAAGGCTTCGGCGAGCGTCCCGGCGGCGTCGGCGGCCAGCGCGTCCACGCGCTCCATCGCCACCTCGTCCTCGACACCCTCGGGAACGACGTAGCCCTCCGCCAGCGCCTCGAAGTCGACCTCGTAGTGGGACCGCACCACCCCCGAGGGCCTTCTCGGACGCCTAGACGCGCCGCCCGGCGCATGCGCTCGGTGACGTGGCCGCTAAGGGCGCGCGAGCGGCCGGCCAACGAGCTACCGGCCCGTGCCTTGCCCTCCTCCAAGACCCGGCAGTCTCGATGGCCGCATTGCGCAACTCCCGCAGCCTCCTGCTCGTAGGAGTTGTAGGAGGCCTGCGGCCGCCACGGCCCGCTCACCGCGTGCCCCGCAGCGGTGCGCAAGCCCGGAGTCGCCAAAAAGACAATAGGGAAATCGAAAAAGGGGTGTGAACCCCTCTAACGTAAAACCGGCCGAAACGGGGAGTCGAACAGCGACTTACCTTCAACCCCGCCTCCTCTCCACCTCGAGGGCGCGGCGCCCGGCCTCGACCGTCTCGCTCAAGGCCCTTGACGGTCTCGCCTTGCTCCCGAAGGCCGGCCTTCCGGCTCACGCAGTTGATGCCGAGCACCATCGCCTCACCCTCGAGCTTGGAGAACTCGGTGTTCGGATCTCCGGCCGAGCCCCGCGCCGCCTCGCGAGCGACGCGCTCTTGCTCGGCCGCCGACCGGCGGCGTCGGCGAGGGCGGCCTGCTCTTGCTAGAGCCGCCCCTCGGCCCCTTGGCGGGCGGTGCGCTCCCATAGAAGCCGGTCCTCGGAGACGGCGAGCGCCGCGATCTTGGCGTCGAGGGCGGCCCTCATGTCGTCGCCCTCCTTGGCCCTCTCGCTCGAGCGCGCGCGCCCGCTCCTCGGCCCGGCACCGCCGCGCCCGCGCCCCCTCGAGCGACGAGCGGAGCCCCGGTTCTCGTTGCGGACGCCGGCCACCTCCGCCTCCCGTTGGTCGCCGCCGTGCGCATCTTCTCCATGTCCGAGCGCGCCGCCGCGGCGCCTCATCCCGATCGATGAGGGCGTGCGTAACCGCTGAGGCTAGAGGGACGCGCCGGTCCCGCGTCGCGCTCTCGTGAAGTTGATCGCGCAGGCAATGGCCCGATACGAGAGCCGACCATCCGGGGGTCGGAGGGCATCGGCGAGCGCGTCGAAGGCATCACACCGCTCCCGGAGCCGGTGGAGCTCGGCGTTCACCTGATCGAAGGCGCCGTACTTGTCGCGGGTGCGGCGCTCGAGCTCCTGTCACCCACAAGTCAAAACCCGTAAGCATCATGATACGTAAACAAGACGCGGAAGCGAGAAAAAGAGGAAAACGAGGGCCGATGCCCCGCCCGGAAGACGCGCCACGCGGGGCCGCCGTGGATCCTCCGCCGCCTCGTTCGCCGCACGGTCGAGCGTGGCGCCGTGGCCTGCGGAGCTCTCCCCACGCCCTCCTCGCTCCCCCCGGGCGTCGGCGAACGCGGGCGGGTCGTCGGCCCGACCCCCTCCACCCGGGTGGAGTGGCCGCGCGAGAAGACGAGGCCTCGGCGCCATGTCCCCGGCCCCCCGCCACCATGTGGCCGTCGCGTCGCCTCACGAGGGCCCCCTCCTGGGACTCCGGGGAGAGCGTGGGGAAGCTGACCCACTGATCCCACCCGGGCGGTGGGGAGTCGTCGTCCGGGACCTCCACCACCACCGCCCGGGGGCCGGCCGGCAGCGCCGGCCCCTCGCGTCGCCTCCGCCGGCGCCTCCGCAACCGCGGCGCCCGACGCGCGCGCGCCACGGCCACTACTTCCCGGCCGCGCCTCCGCAACCACGGGCGCCACCGCGGGCCGCACCCGCTCCGCCTCCGCCGCGGCCGGCGCCACGGACCGCACCTCCGTCGCGGCGCCCACCGTGGGCCGCATCTCCACCACGGCCCCGCCGCCGCGGCCGCGCCTCCGCCACGACCGGCGCCCCGCCACTCCTCGACGACCGCCGCCGCGCCGTGGCGGGTCGATCCGCCCGCCGAGGCCTCGAAGCCTCGGCCGCGCCTTGCGAGCCCTCGCGCGCGCGCCGCCGTGCTTGCCCCCGCCCGCGGCGCCCTCGACGAGCGTCGCCGGGGTGGGGAATGGCCGCATCCTCCCTCAACACCTTGGCCGGTGCGAGGGGAGGCACGGTTGGCACCACCCTGCCCATGTACAAGCAAAAAGTCATAACGCCTGATCGCCAAAAACCAAACCCAGCAGAAGAGCAAGCCCCTTACCTCGATGAGGAGAAGGCGCACTTCCTCTTCCTCGAGGCCTCGGAGGATGAGGCCGGCGCGGCCGACACGCCGGTCGCCGCGCCCCCGATGTCTCCGCCGCGCGCACGGGCCCCCCGCCCGCGCGCGGGCGCGCTGCCGCGCGCGCCCCGCGGCGCGCGCCGCACCTCCGCGGCTCGCACCGCCCTCGTCGTTGATTGCCCCGGCGGCGGGCGCCGCCGCGTCCGCCCCGGGCGATGCCGCCCTTGCCGCCGGAGCCGGCTCCGGCGACGGGGGAGCAGAGCTCCCACCCATCGGAGGGGCCCCGCCCCCGAGCCTTCTTCCTCCTCGTCCTCCTCCGAGGACGAATACTCCTCGGTCCCCGGCGAGGGAGAGCCCCCGCTGCTCGCGCGGCCCGCACTCCTTGCTCCGCCGCCGCGGCGCGCCGCGTGCCGCCTCGCGCGCTCCCTCTTGCGCGCCGCCCGCTCCTCGCTCCCGTTGCCGCGCCGCCCGACCGAGCGCGCGGGGAGTCGTGGGTAGGCGGAACGTACTTCGTGGCGCCGAAGGTCACCACCGCGTGCGAGAACATCAAAGGCGCGTCGGGGACCGGGGTCATCATCAATAACGAAAACAGAGCCAAGAACCATACTCACCGCCGGGCCGGTGGGGAGCATCTAGAGGTCCCACGGGGATCGGTCCCGGCGCAACATCCGGTGTCGACGGCGTTCCGCGCCCGCGTGAGCGCGCACGCCCGCCCGAGGGGGGGTTGGGAGCATCCGCGACCTCGCCATCGCGACGGGTCCGCCACCTCCGTCATCTCGAAGATGCGCAGCGGCCTCTCCATCGAGGCACGATCCGACGGTGGTGGAGGAAGGCGAGGACGCCCGCCGCGGTCGCCCCACGCGTCGCCGTGTTCCTCAAGGCGGCCGAGAGCTAGCCCGGCCCGCCTCCGATGCCGGGGCGTGGACACCCCGTAGCCCCGTGAGCTCAAGCTTCTCCCAGAACACCCCGGACCGGTGTAGGGGGGGAGGCCGGGCTCGGCGTTGCGCGGTAGAACCACCCCCGCTCCCGGCCCGCCGTTGTTCGTTGTCATGGTGCAGGGGATGTAGTCGTCCTTGAACCGCGTCCGCAGGCAAGCGACATCCCGCCGCGCGCACCGCACGGCGGGTCCTCTCGCTCCGTCGTCGGCCGTGTGAAGAGCTCCGCGTGGAAGAGGTGTAGCCGCAGCTCCCAATTGATCGGGATCCCTAGATACCCCTCGCAGATCGTCGTATGGACCTCCCCGGGCCCACTACCTCGGTGGGTACCTGGGACCGACTACTCGGTGGGCCCCCGGGACTACCCGACTTGCGCTACACGACACCCGAAGGCGTGGAGCACAAGGACAACACAGGAGTAGTACTCGGTTAGGACTCTCGTACATGTTCCGCACCGTGTAGAGGTCTCCTAGACGTACTCGACTAGTACTCTTTCCCTACTCCGACTTGTAACCCCGCCTCCCGACTATATAAGGCGAGGCAGGGACCGATCTCCGCATCATCTCATCCAATCTCAACTCACGCGCACACTATTGCACCAACCCGTAATCGTGCCCTATCAATCCGTAGCCACGCAAAGATACAGACGTAGGGTATTACGCACCTCGCGGCCCGAACCCGTCTAAATTGTGTGTCGCGTGCCTCTTCCTTCGAGTTACCGATCTCGGCGAGTCACATTCATCTACTTCGGGAACTCCCCGTAGTAGGTTGCCGGTCCAAAACACCGACACCGGCGCGCTGTAGGGGCTCTCGCTCGAGATCACATGGCGAACTCGACGGCTTCCGTTCACATCAAGCCAACCGTCGCCTTCAACCGCGGCGACACCTTCGTCTTCGGCGCCCGGGTCCGCACCGCCGATGGCGCGGGTTCCGTCCCCGCCGCTTGATCATGCAACCCGACTCGAGGACGTGCCCTTGTGACGCTTCCCGAAGTTGTCACGGCAAGCTCGCCGGCAAATTCGGCGAAATTTCGCTCTCCAACCTCCACGCCGACTTCGAGCTCGAGTCCGTCTCCAACTCGAACCCGACGTCGCCATGGGCCATCGCATGCGAGCCGGCTCCTCGGCCCATCGCGCGCGGTCCCCCTCTCCACGCGAGGCCGCTCCGCGCGTGGCTCCCGCGTTCCCGCCCGGGCCCGCACGGAGGCTTCTACACCACGCCGGCCGGCAAGGAGCCCGTAACCGAGCACAACTCGACTCCGACGCCGTCTCCAACCGCGTCTCGGACTCCAGCCCTCTCTCCGAGTTCTACTCGAACCCGGACTACGAGTTCGACTTCGGGGTCGGACCCCTGAGGAGCCCGAGTCCGAAGACGACTCCTCTGAGCTTCCCTTGTCAGGGCCAGCCTCTGGGCTGGTTATAAGATCGACGCCGGCCGGAAGATACGTCTACTGGCCAAACCTCAAGCCCGCTGAGCTGACAACAGAGGACTCACGCTACGTCGCCTACATCGACTCGCTACCGTTCCAGGAGGGAACGCCACTAACCCAAGCTGACTCAAGTACACCAACTGAGGTGGCACCTTCTGAGCCAAGCTTGGGCACGCCTGATCGTCAAGTCTTCATGGCTGCCGGCGACACCCCGGGACCTCGAGCACGGCCGCGTACAAGTACTTGGAGGACATCTCCGCGACGAGCCGTCCGTCGATGCCCCCGCGACGAGACCGACGCCAACAGGGGACACCCGGCGCGAACGTAACAGAAGCGCAACGAACGACGCCGACGGCTCGAGACAACCTTCCCATCCGCAACCTTGCGGAAGCTCTCGGCGCTGGAGAGCAGCAGTCCACACCACTCCCGAGCAAGGCCTCATGTCGATCACAACGATCGCACGCCGTGCTCGTGGCATACGGGCCGGAGAAGTCATCACCAAGCTCGCCGAAGAAGCCTACTTCATGCGGGTGGACAAGAGAGTCGCCCAACCTCCTCCAACCCAAGCCTCGCGACAACGAGGCTACTAGTCGCAAGTGTTGACCCCCGGCCCCAACCGTACTGGGGCGACATCCCGCCCGAACCAAACCGTCGACGCTCCACCGCCGGCGGACCCTCACGACAAGACAACGTCAACCGAGAAGTCGTCCCCCACCGTGCTCCCGCCGGTGGTGGCGGCAACGACCCCGACGGCGGCGGCGGCCGACGGCGGCAGCCTCCAACCACGGGCCGACAAGAAAGCCGGAGGCGGCGGCGGCCGCGGCGGCCGCGGCCACGCACACAGCCACGCCCTCCGGCGCCTCTCACGGCGGGTACGATGCTCGCCGCAGAATCAACGAGTTGCGGCGAAGAAGTCGACGACCGCCGCCGAAGGCGACGGCTCCCCGCCTTCTCACCCCGCTCGCAACCTACTCCTCCCCGACAAGTTCAAGCCTTTGGGGATCACCAAATACGACGCGAAGCAGATCCCATCCGAGGGCTCCGATGCTACGCTCTCTCCATCGAGAACGCCGGCGGCAACAGCCGACACCAAGTGCCTCTACTTCCCCTTCGCTCGGACCAAGCCCCACTCACGTGGCTCGAGTCGCCGGACAAGCACTCAATCGACAAGTGGGACCACCGAAGGAGCAATTCACAAGTAACTCTCGCGGCGCCATGGGCCGTTTCGGTACTCGCATGGACCTTGCCATGATCAAGCAGAACAAGGCGAGACCCTCCGCAAGTACATGCGCCGCTTCTTCGACAAGCGCGCTACCGTCGTGGACGTCACCGACAAGGAGGTCATCGACCTCTTCCAGACGGGCTCTACCATCGCCGCACCTTCGAAGACTTCGGCCGACGCCGCCCCAAGTCCATTCCCCACCTCAAGGACATGATCACGTCCCGGGCGGACGAAGAGGACAAGGCCAACGCCAAGTACGACGCCATACGCGGCAAGTCCAAGCAGTAACCAAGGTGGCGGCAAGCAGAAAGAACCCGAACCAAGGCGGCCGCAAAGAACAACAACAACAACAACAACTTCTCGGGGTCCCAACCGCAAGCGCAAGCGACAACACCGTCGCGGCTATCCGCCGTCCCCCGAAAGGGAACTCGAAGAAGAACTCCTGCGGGTTCAAAGACCCGCTCGAAGGAGAAGTGCCCGTGGCATCCGAACGGCAACCACACTACCGAGCAAGGCTACCAGCTCGGCACGCGCTCAAGGATACGCCGGAGCCACCACACCCTCACGATCGAAGAACAAGAAGAAGGACGGCGACGACTTCCAAGAACCCGAAAAGACCGTCAACGTCCTCTTCGGCGGACTACCCCCCGCAGCGGGAGCGAAGGCTACTCGCCGTGAAGTGATGTCCATCGAGCCGCCGGCTATGACCCCTCTCGGTGGTCAGAGACACCCATCACCTTCTCCCGCGCGGACCAATGGACCAGCTTCTCCGAACCAGGACGCTTCCCTCTCGTCCCGAAACCAACAAAGTGGCGGGCTCTAAGCTCAACAAGGTGCTCATCGACGGCGGAAGCGGGCTCAACGTCCTCTTCACCAAGACTCTGAAGAAGATGAACCTTGACGTCACCCCCATGCTCGACAAGAGCAAAGATGCCTTTCTACGGCATTGTCCCGTGCAACGCGGCCATCCCACCGGGCTCTGGTACCGCCGCTACCTTCGGGCGTCTCGCGACAACTACCGCACCGAGTACATCAAGTTCGAGGTCGCGGATATCGAGACTTCCTACCATGCCATCCTCGGCAGTACCAGCCCATCGCCAAGTTCATGGCGGTGCCCCACTACACGTACTTGGTACTCAAAATGCCAAGTCCACTCGGCGTACTCTCCCTCCAAGGTGACTTGAAGATCTCTCACGACTGCGATACAGAGGCCGTGGTGATTGCTTCGACAAACCAAGTACCCACCCCAATGATGGAGGTCTACGCCGCGTCGAAGAAGCTTGCCACAAGCGAACTCGACATCCCGCAGAAGTCCGACAACGACCAACAAGCCTCGGCCACCCGAGGAGGTGCTCACCAAGACGGCCGACCTCGGAACAGGCGACCCCACCAAGACTACCACCATCGGGGCCGGCCTCGACCCCAAATAGGAAGACGCGCTCATCGCCTTCCTTCGGCTAACCGCGACATCTTCGCGTGGAAGCCGCCGGACATGCCAGAGTGCCCAGTGGAGCCGATCGAGCACCGCCTCAACGTCGACCCAAAGGCTACCCCCAAGCGACAACATCTCCGACGCTTCGCCGACGACGACGGGATGCCATCAAGAAGGAGCTCGCCAAGCTACTCGCCGCCGGCTTCATCGAGAAGTCTTCCATCCCGAGTGGCTCGCCAACCCCCGTCCTCGTCCGCAAGAAGAACACGAACGAGTGGAGGATGTGCGTCGACTACACCGACCTCAACAAGCACCGCCCCCCAAGGACCCCTTCGGGTTGCCGCGGATTGATCAAGTCATCGACTCCACGGCGGGCCGCGACCGCTTTCGCTTCCTCGATCGCTACTCCGGTACCACCGCATCGCAATCAAGGAGGAAGACCAGAGAAGACCGCGTTCATCACCCCGTTTGGCGCGCATCGCTACACGACCATGTCCTTCGGGTTGAAGAACGCCGGCGCCACCTACCAACGGCCATCCAGGCTCGCTTCAAGCGGCAACTCAACAAGAACGTCGAGGCCTACGTGGACGACGTGGTTGTCAAAACCGGGGACTCCGCACCCTCATCGACGACCTTGAAGAGACCTTCGCATCGCCGCGCGAGTACCGCCGGGAAGCTCAACCCGAACAAGTGCGTCTTCGGCGTACCTTCGGCAAACTACTCGGCTTCATCATCGCCCAACGTGGCATCGAAGCCAACCCCGAGAAGATCTCCGCCATCACCAAAGCATGAAAGCTCCCACGAGCATCAAGGACGCTCCGTAAGCCGACGGGGTGCATGGCGGCATTGAACTGATTCATCTCAAAGCTAGGAGAACGGGGTCTCCCCTTCTTCAAACTACTCAAGCACCACGAGAAGTTCGTGTGGACCGCAGAGGCGGACCAAGCCCTTGCCCAGCTCAAGGACTTCCTGGGCCGAAGCCACCGGTCCTCACGGCTCCCTACAAGGGCGAGCGCCCATCGCTCTATCTCGCCGCGACTACTCACGTGGTCGCATCGCCATCGTCGTCGAGCGGCAGGAAGACGGCCACGCCTACCCGGCCCGGCCCCGCCCTACTTCGTCGGCCGAGGTTCTATCGTAGTCCAAGGCTCGCTACCAGCCCGTGCGAAGCTCCCGTACGCTCTACTCATCACCTCGCGGAAGCTACGACACTACTTCCGTGAGAGTACTCGGTCTCCGTCGTCACCGACTACCCGCTCGGCGACATCCCGAGGAACCCGTACGCCACCGAAGGATCTCCAAATGGGCCGTCGAGCTCGGCGCCCTCACCATCGACTTCAAGCCACGCACGGCCATCAAGTCGCAAGCTCTAGTCGACTTCATGGCAGAGTGGCGGGAGAACCGCCTACCTACTCCCACCGTGCGACCGCAGCATTGGGTGATGTACTTCGACGGCTCACTCAACCTCGAGGGCGCAGCGCAGGGGTACTCCCGATCTCTCCAACGGCGAACAACTCAAGTACGTCCCGCATCTTCTCGGAAGGTCTCAAACAACGAAGCCGAGTACGAAGCCCTCCTACACGGGCTCCGCCTCGCGGCTTCACTTGGCATCAAGCGGCTACTAGTCTACGGCGACTCCGCAAAGGGTCATCAACCAAGTCAACAAGTCCTCGGGACCGCAACAAGGAGAACATGGACGCCATCGCCTAGAAGTCCGCAAGCTCGAGAACAAATTCTATGGTCTCGAGTTCCACCACATCGTTCGCGACAACAACGTTGCAAGCCGGACGTCCCTCTCGAAGCTCGGATCCACCCGTGCCCAAGTACCCGCGGGCGTCTTCGTCCATGAGCTTCACGCGCCATCCATCCCGGAGCCGCGCCACCGACCACCGTCCCGCCCAACCCGCCCACCGGGCAGGGAGGTCATGATGATCGACGTGGACCGGAGGCAACCCTTCATCGACTACCTCGGCCGAGCGAAGGTCCCCTCCGACAAGAACGCAGCCGAACAACTCGTCCGCCGCGCCAAGTCTTACGTCCTCGTCGGCGACAAGCTTTACAAGCGAGGCGCATCTTCCGGAGTACTCATGAAATGCGTCCCTCGCGAAGAAGGCAAGGACATCTTGGAGGAGATCCACAAGGGTGTCCGCGGCAACCACGCGTCCTCCCGCACGCCGGTCGCCAAAGCCTTCCGCGAGCCTTCTACCGGCCCACGCCCCGGGCGATGCCGAAGAACTTGTCGACACCGCCAAGGATGTCGGTTCTTCGCCGCGCAACACGTCCCCGCCTACAAGCTGGTCACCATACCACCAACCCGGCCCTTTGCCCGCCGGGGGCTCGACATGATTGGGCCACCGCCAACCGCGCCGGTGAGGATTCAACCGGTACCGGTGGCTATCGACAAGTTCACCAAGTGGATCGAGGTCAAGCCGGTCACATGCCCCAAGGCCGACAGAGTACTCGACTTCCCGGATGAACTCGTCCACCGCTACGGCTACCCCACCGCATCATCACGTACACTGGGGTCCAACTTCAACAACCACCGCCCGGGGAGTACCGCGAGAACAAAGCCGGAATCGACGTCGATACGTCTCCGTCGCCCATCCACGGCCAACGGACAAGTCGAGCGCGCCAACGGGATGGTGCTCGACGCCCTCAAGAAGCGGCTACACGACGCCGCTAACTTAAAGGGGGGCAAGTGGATCAAGGAACTACCCAACGCACTGCGGGGGCCGCGGACTCAACCATCCAAGCCCACGGGGCAATCCCCCTACTTCCCCGGTCTACGCGCTCCGAAGCCATCCTCCCTGCCGATGTCATATGGAACTCGCCAGCAGTGGAGCATTACGACGAAGGCGTCTCAGAAGACAGCAGACGAGTTGATATCGACGACCTCGAAGAAGCCTCGCCGCGCCGCCCTAGTCCAATCAGCAAGGTACCTGGAGGGTATCCGACGCTACCATGACCGCAACGTCAAGGAACGCTCCTTCAACGTTGGAGATCTTGTCCTCCGCCGTATCCGAACACGGAAGGACTTCACAAGCTCGCCTCCCCCTCGGGAAGGACCCTTCACCGTGGCTAAGGTGACCGGCCAGGCTCCTACCGCCTCCAAACACTTGAAGGCGAAGAAGTCAACAACTCGTGGAACGTCGACCAGCCTCTCGTCGATTCTACGCCTAGTCTACTCGACTACTCCGGGTTCAAGTCCACACGACTACATCAACACCCCCTTGCCGCAAGCGACCCTCCGGGTCCCGGCTTCAAGTCTCCGACTACCCTACTCCGTGTCCGGCCCCGTGCGGCTACCTACGGACCCCGGGCCGCAACGAGCGTCAAGGACTCTAGCAGCCGGTCTACCAAGAGACCACACTCCAAGATCCGACCGCGCGGCTACTTACGGACCGCGATCCGGACCCTATACGGCTACCTACGGATCACTCACCGTAAGCGGCTACCCGCTCCAAGTACTACTCGACCGTAAGCGGCCCCCGGTCCAGCGACTACTTGTAACAACGGCCCGGCCACCCAGTGTGCACTTCTTCGGTAATAAAGTTTGATTGTTCATCAACTTCTTTACCGTATACTCCCCGCGACGGGACTACTAAGCCGAGTACTACTACTCGCACCTACTCCACGATGGGCGCTCCGCACTCGAGATCGCGGTTACGAGTACTCATTGATGGAACTTCACATTTCATTGATATATGAGATAGTTCATTAACAACTCGTTTCCTATACAACCATGGCTACTAGCTATCTACGCAGGCTACCGGAGATTCAACTTATCGGCTACCGCTCCGCGATGGGAGCCATCTCGCTCCCGGAAGAACTCGGCGTGCATCGCTCGTCCGAGCGCTGGCGGCTACTCCGCCGGCGACTACCTCCACCGGGGCCTTCGGGAAGTACGACTTCATGAAGGCCGCACCTGCTTCGGGATCGACCTTGCCATGTGCTTCACGTAGGCGGCCGGCCCGGCTTGGCGCCTCACGAAGTCGATCCGCCAACGGAGCGATCTTGGGGCCGCCCGGTGCGGCACCGGAGCCTCGCGATCGGGAGGGCGGCCTCTTCCGGGTCCTTCGCCTGGGCTCGAGCGCCTCGCGCCTCCTCGTTCAACTTCTGCAAGGATTTGTAGCAGTTGACAAGATCCCGGTCAGAAGCAATTCTCAACTCCATGTGCTTCTCGCACTCGACGGCCAGCTCCTTGCAGTCGAGTTCAAGTACCTGGCGGGCTTCTTGCTCCCGGTAGAAGAGATTCTTCATGCTGATCTCCGAGCCCTTCAGTCGCTCCACCTGGCCTTCGAGTTCTGCAGCACCGGAACACAACAACGGGTCAGAGCTTGGCGACTTCCAACAAGTACCCGACAAGTCAAGAGACGTACCTTTATTCTTGTTGCGGAGGCCTTTGTTCTTCCGCACCAGCTCGTCGCTCTTCGCCTGCAGGTCCATCACATCGTTGTGATACTTGGCGAAGGCGGCGTCAAGCTTCGACTGCATGGCGGCCGCGTGCTTCCTCGACTTCACAAGTCGCTCCTCCAAGGCTTCGGCTCGCAAGACCGTGTCCCCATAGCCTTGCAAGAGATTGGACTTCTCGCGGGATCGCTCCGCGACGTCCCGCACAAGACAAGTTCAAGTCGCGCAGTACTCAACGAAAGGATTGACTACTCGGGAGGCAACGGCTACGTACCTTCATCCACCTGTTCGGCTCGTCGCATCGCCTCCAATGCCGCGCCAACACCGCCGGCTCGATCAGATCGTCGGCAAGCAGCTCGATCCCGCCACGGCTACTTGTCGTAGCCTCCGTCATTGGCGCCGAGCGGATAGGCTCCGCGTCTTGGATCTCCGGGGACCGGATCGCCACCTCCAGGGCAACCCCTGGCGACGTGGCAGCCGCCCTCCTCCTCGGCGGACTTCTCGACGGTCTCCCCCATGGGCTCGGGGGCTTCTACCGCAGCCTCCGGGGCTTCTGGTGTCAACTCCTGCATGGGTACCCCCGCAGGGATGTCACCCCCTTCAGCGCCTGTCACCAAGGAACACGCGCATCGCATCTACGACTACTCCTTTCGGGGCTCTACGGCTTCGGGAGGAGTACTCACCTTCTACTACGACCGCCTCGGCGCCGGCGCTTCGGCAGCTGGGGGCTCGGTCGCGGCTTGGGCCTCGGGAGCGGGCTCTTCGGCGGGCGGCGTGGCCTTCTCTCGCCTCCGCCGCCGTGGGCTCCTCTCCGTCCCGGCTCAAGTCGGTGGATTTTCTCGCACAAGTATCCACAAAGGTTCATCGGACAATATCGACTACTACAATGAGTACTATTCGGGATGTTGTGGTACTTACAAGTTCGACCGACGATAGTCACGGCCGGGGCACCGAGGATGCCGGCGATGTCAACCCGGTCCACCCTCGGCGGGAGTTTCTTCCTCCGCCTCTCCGACCACCGCCCTCCTCCACGGCGGCGGTGGCCGGCGCGACGTTCTCGCGCCCCTCGCGGCTTCCACCTCTTCGGCGGCGGCGGTCGCGGGTACTCGCTCCCTTACGGGGCGAGGGCCGGCGCCCCGACCGCGCCGAAGTTCTTCGACGGTAGGGGCTGGACTTCGGCTTCCAGCCGGTTCCCCCACCGTGGGCCACGTGCCCTCATCGCCCTCCTCCACGGGCTCTGTTGGCGGCCTCTCCTGCACACATGGATAACTACTCGTCAGCACCGTACTCGATCATTGGGTACTCGACTACTTCGCTCAAGATGATTTACCTCAGGAGGCGTGGTCTCTGAGACCTTCATCTTCTTGGCTACCCGCTTCTTGGCGGGGTTGCGCGGCTTCCTCGGCGGCGCGGCAAGGCTAGCCTCCAGGCTAGCCGGAGGGTCTTGGATGAGAGGTACATGAGGCAAGCCTGGACGGCTAAACCTCGACCGCAGCTGGAAGCGGTCCTGCAGCGTCTCCTCGTCCTCCTCGTCGTCGGAAGTATCCTCCACGATGACGGGATCGTCGTCGTCTCCGACTACTCGGCGCTCCTTCACCTTCTCCACCGTCGGGATCTCAATTCCGCTTGGTGGTGGCTGCGGCTCGGAGACAAACCGCTTCACGTCATCCCGCGCAAAAGGCGACAAGGCGTCAGCAACTCTGCTACAAGTGCCTACTACTCGACGAGGCGGGTACGACTACTTACCTCGTTGGGCGGGCGCGCGGCGGAGAACTCCTCGACAGGACACGCCGTGTACTCCGGCATGTCCTTGAAGATCCTCGACAACCTCTCGACGATGTCGTTGTCTTCAATTTCTCCCCCCGCATCCGCGACGTGTCGTCGTCGCCGTGTACTCGAAGCCCGTCGTATCCCGCGCCGACGGCCGGCTGGATCCGGCGCTTCATGAAACTGAAGGCCACATGCTCGGCCCTCAGTCCTGCATCCCGCAGAGTCTTGATCCGTGCCAGCAACTCCGGGAGCTGGATCCCCTCTTGCATGGTGGGCTCCGTGTTCCACCACTCTTGGTGCTTGGGCCGCCGCCCGCCGCTCGGCTTCGGCAGCTCGGGATGGTGGTTCGTGGTGTAGAACCACCTCGTCTTCCAGTCCGTGTTGGAGTCCACGAGCTTGTACGCCGTGTATGCGCTCGGCGGCATCCTCCCTCAACCGGATCCCGGCCCCTCCGACTACTCGGGGTTGGAGGCGCCGGGTGCGGCTTCACACGGAAGAATTTCCGAAGAGAGTCCAATGCGGCTTGATTCCCGTAAATGCTTCGCGTAAATGGACGAAGACGAAGTGTGGAAGATTCCGTTGGGGTTCAAGTTGAGGTACTCGATGCCGTAGTACCCGAGAAGACCTTCGAAGAAATCGCTCGCCGGGATAGGGATCTCGTCTTGCGCCTTCTCCATTGGATAGGGATCTCCCGCGGCGGATCTCCACATATCGATCTCCTTCTCCCCGATGAACCCGAGTTCAACAGGGGTCGCAAGTCTTCGGTCTTCACCTTCGACCTTTTCCATTCGCGGCTTGGGTCGGCCGCGCGGTGGAGATGTGGGCGGCGCCGCTCCGGTGCCGGCCGCGGCAGCCTCTGCATGGCTCCTCTTCTTTCCGCCGGCCTTCGACGTCTTCGACGGGGACGGCTTCATCCTCCAAGAACAGGGAGTCTTCACTCGCATCCGCTCGGGGGCTACCCTACAGCTTTCGGGTGGCGATGCGCTCGGATCTACTGCGGCGGCAGTGCTCGTTGGAGTGGATCTACTTCAAGATTCAAGTGGCGAATGACTGCGGCTCACTTGGGTGAAAAACCCTAAGGGTTCCGGCTTGAATTTATAAGCCAAATCGCCTCCGTAACGGGCGGCCGGATAAGTCCGCGCGTGGCTGACTCAGCGGCTGCGCGTGACTCTTCGTATTCCACTAGTCGACGCGCCTCATCTCGGGGGCTCGGCTACTTCTACTCGACTACCCGGGGACGCGGCTAGTCTCAAGAGCATCTCAGGACACATTCTTCAAGAAGACCCTTCAATTCGAGAGGAAGTACTCGACTCAAGGCTCGGGGGCTCCGTGCCACGTGTCCTTCGGTTTTTTCTCTCCGGATTTTTCGGGATTTTCTCGCCAAGACTTCGGATAGATCCTCGACCCGAGCCCGCGGCTCGAGGCTCCGGGGGCTACCTTACGTGGATTGCGGTTCGCAAATCGCATCTTCTTAACGGCTCCGGCTTCAAGACAAGACGAGCTTTTTCGAAGACCTTCGAAGACAGATTTCAAGGACGCTTGAGACTACTCGAGAAGACTTCAAGATTGCACGAACATCACCGGAGTACATTCCGGCCTCGGGATGCTTCGACTACTCTTGAGGACTTTTGACTTGTAGCACTCGGGGACGCTTGAGGACTACTCGTTAAGGCCGTCAAGACTACTGGAAGCTATCCTTCTCGACTACAAAGTACTCGGGGGCTTGTCGTATGGACCTCCCTGGGCCCACTACCTCGGTGGGTACCAGGACCGACTACTCGGTGGGCCCCTGGGACTACCCGACTTGCGCTACACGACACCTTAAGGTGTGGAGCACAAGGACAACACAGAGTAGTACTCGGTTAGGACTCGTACATGTTCCGCACCGTGTAAGAGGTCTCCTAGACGTACTCGACTAGTACTCTTTCCCTACTCCGACTTGTAACCCCGCCTCCCGACTATATAAGGCGAGGCGGGACCGATCTCCGGATCATCTCATCCAATCTCAACTCACGGCGCACTATTGCACCAACCCGTAATCGTGCCCTATCAATCCGTAGCTACGCAAAGATACAGACGTAGGGTATTACGCACCTCGCGGCCCGAACCCTCGTCTAAATTGTGTGTCGCGTGCCTCTTCCTTCGAGTTACCGATCTCGGCGAGTCACATTCATCTACTTCGGGAACTCCCCGTAGTAGGTTGCCGGTTCAAAACACCGACACGGACGCCCACCAATGTGGCCGCTCGCGAAATCGCGTTCGGCGCGAAGTTGTGTAACTCCACGCCATAGCGGTGGCGGAGAGCGCCCGCATGAAGCGGCTCGGCCGGCGCAGCGAAGCCGCGCTCATGGAAGCGGATGAAGCTCACCACGTAGCCCTCCGCCGGTTGGGCGCGTGGTCCCCGCCGGCGGCACGATCCATTCCGCCGGCCGGCCCTCCTCGTTCGCCTCCAGGCGGCCGGCGGAGACCGGCCGCCGAGGGCCAGCCGGGTCACCGTCGACCGCTCCCAGGCGTACGGGTCAAGGATCGTGAGGGATGGAAGCGGCACCATTAGAAAGGACAAGGGATCCGGGAGCGGAGGACAAGAAGAAGAGAAAGAGCTCTAATGGCGAGGGGCCGCGGTGGCAAGAGCAAAGCGAAGGCGAGAGCGCAGGGGGCGAGAACGGCGAAACGCTAAGGTAAAAAACCGCCGCTTTTCCCTCCCCTCAGATTTATAAGCCGTGGGCGTGCTCTCCGGCGTACGTCCCACGCGCATTAACCGCAGGGGAATCTTCTTTCTCGCTGACAGGCGGGCCCCACCACGACCGCGGCGGCCACGCCACCGCGAACAAGCCATCATCACGGCGAAGAATAGCGGGGACCGTGGCGGCGGTCACGTCCGCCTACCCACGCCACCCACTACGCGTGCGCGCGCGGCCGCAACGCCTAAAAAAGCGCGCCGCGCGACGAGAAATTACGGCCTCGGGCTGTGGAGCATTTAATGGCCCGGTTCCTTACAAGGTAAGGAGAACCCTCGAGCGGCACGAGCCCCTGGCTCGGGATAATTTCACCCCTCGAAAGGGTACAGGCGTGAGAAGGTCGCCTCGGGGCCCGCTTGAAACAAAGGTGCACCGCAAGCACCCATGCCACGCGAACCCTCGAGCGGCACAAGCCCCTGGCTCGGGATAATTTCACCCCTCGAAAGGGTACAGGCGTGAGAAGGTCGCCTCGGGGCCTGTTTGAAACAAAGCAGGCACCGCAAGCACCCATGCCATGTAGAACCCTCGAGCGGCACGAGCCCCTGGCTCGGGATAATTTCACCCCTCGAAAGGGTACAGGCGTGAGAAGGTCGCCTCGGGGCCCGTTTCAAACAAAGCGGGCACCGCAAGCACCCATGCCACGCGGTGTCACCGATCGGCGCCTCGGGGCCGGGCTCGCCTGTGCCCCTCGATGGCCGTGTTGGGGCCGGGGAGCGCTTAGCCGCCGCCCCGTACCATTTTTACTAATCGCCGCCTCGAGGGCCGGCTCGCCTGTGCCCCTCGACGGCCGCGGACGCAAAGACGGGGCCGCCCTGTGCGCCACCCCGCACGGCCCTACCGATCGAGGTTCGAAGCCCGTTGACGGTTAATAATTGTATCAAAGTTCGTTCGCGACTCGCAAGCGTACAAGTCTCCCGTCGCGGTCAAGGGACCCTTCTTCCCTCGAGTGGTGAACCCAAGGTATCGAATCCGTGGAACAAATGTGTGACGCAAGACTTAATCTATTAAAGCCAAGTAATCTTCAATAATCGATAAAAGACCTAATGCATCTAAGTAAAAGACACAAAACAGATCTAATCTACTAAAAACCGGAGAAAACAAAGTAAGATTGGATAGATAAACCGATCTAGAGGGATCGGGATAAGCCTTTCATTGAAGTTCCAAGCAAAAGAAGAAATAGCAAATCGAATCTTAATAAAAGCCTCTTTAAATCGTGGTTTCCCGTCCAAATCCGAAAACATCCGCCTTTCGAGACCCCCGTTCGTCACAACGTATCCCTATTCATGCGGGGAGCTTAGGGCGAGTCAAAAGACAAGTCGAGATTCTTTCGGAGGATCCGGCGTGTACCTCTAGCCACCGCGGCTACAAGAACACCCTATGTAATCTATCTCGAGAATAGAATTGGAATAAGCAAAGCCGATCGAAAAACGAAATCTTCGAGGAAACACTTGATCGCTGAGAAAAGATTCAACTTGATAATTCAACTATAACAATGATACATACACAAGATCACCACGGGATCCTTCCTTGATCTTGCTTCTAGCTCCGGGAACTCCGACGTGGTCTTCCTTGCAAGGTTCCCACGTCGGCTAGGGAAACCCTAGTCAACTAGCTCGACCCTCTCCTCTCCCGGATGGTGTCCCTCTCTTCTCTCGCTTCTCGGCGGCCGAAGACGAAATCTTCTCTCGCGTGGCTCTCGGTCGGGGACTATAAATAGCCCGATTGGCGGCTAGGGCAAAGGACGACGCGTTTGGGCCCTAAATGGGCATGGGCCGACCGGACCGGGGCCGGCCGGCCCGGGCCCATTTAGGCCCGGCCCGCGGGCTCCTTTGCCCGAGGTCGGTTCCCTTGCTTCCCGGATGCTTCCCCCTTCGCATACGGGTCCATGTCGTCGGTTTCTCTCCGAATTGGACTCAACTCCTTGTCTTGGAAGATTCAGCACTTTTCTGGTCAGGTCCCTGGAGTATGTCGTCTTCTCGGATCAAGTCCCCGGCTTCTTGGAGTTAATTTTACTTCATTGCATGACTTGTTCAGGGCTTCAAAGTCTTGTCATGAGGTGCTTGATGAACTTACCCCGAAAGTCTTGCATTCAATACTAAATCCCTGCATAAACATTAAACTCCAAAAACGACATGCACACGTGAACTTGTTATACCACGGGGGTTAGTACCAATGGATAAAGTATAAAACTCATGCCAACACCGAAGGTAAACTCATGGCTAGGTTGACGGATTTTCACCGTCAACATCTCCCCCATGCTTAAACCTTGCTCGTCCTCGAGTAAGCCTTCGATGAATATCATCATTGCTAAACAATGTTTAAACCTTGCATTTGATCATACATGAGAAAACATAATGCTCTCAAAATTTTAATTCATTAAAGTTCCATAATGTGCTAGCCTTCATCTCTACGGAGGGTAGATTCTTATTAAGCTTATCCCACAAGTATTAACATGCTCACAAAGTTTTAAATAGATCTCAGAATTTTTGAAATAAAGAACGAGATAGAGAAAAGCTAAACCAAATTCACAAATTTAAATCATCTCATGTATTGCTCATAAACTCTCATCTCACTTGTCTCTCAATCCTATATATTCTACTCCTTTCCCTCTCATATATATGTGGTAGGCTTTATATGGAGCTTTTGGGAAAGTTTAGTCCTAACAAGAATTTATAAATGAGGTGTTGTCAAAACAAGACAAGCTTCTCATGGTCTTACCGAGACTCGTCAAAAAGGTCATTGGAAAATAATGTTAAATCAAGGAGGGGAAAGAGAAAAATACACACACTTTAGATGAGTGGCCATGTGCAAATGGCAAAGAGTGATCCCGAGGCACAAAAAAAGTCCTCGTTATCGGATTGCACATGGTTGGAAAATGAGAATGGATCTTTTTAACTTGAAGCCTTGAATGCACTCTTAGAGAACTGGGGAGTTCACTTTACGCACAAATATATATATTTTTTTTTCTTTCTCATTCTTCTCTTTCTTTCATTCATTCATTTTTTCTTGCCTCGTCATATATTCAGTCCATGACTTTCACAATGAAGTTTTGATTTTTTTATACCTTGAAAGTCATGAATATCACCGGATTTTTTTTTTCATCATTATATATATATATATTTTTTTTAAATACTCCCTTTTGAACTCTAAAACTGCACCGTACCTACCTCCTCCCCCATGCTTAGACGTTGCTCGTCCTCGAGCAAAGAGGCGAAAAATAAGGTAGGTACCGGAGATAATTTTCCTTGGAGAGATACTTGAAATCTTCAACGTTGGCACCGTCTTGCGATCTTCCTTGAATTGATGATCCATCCTCAATGATAGGTTGTGGTCAAGGAGGTAATCACAAAAGATGATATTTGGTTTAAGGGTGGATATCCGGCGAGGTTTGTGAAATCCCCGATGTGGGGATACACAATGCACGGATAAAAGGCTAGCAAAAAGATAGATACGCAAAAACGGAATGACCAGCTTCTTAGTCTCGGGCCGAGAAATCATGGCCTGCAATAACTCACTCAAAAATAAATCTTGTACACTAAAGTTTATGCACTCAAATATATATAAGGCTTTGGAAAGGTTGAGCAACACACAAGTGATATTTGTGACAAGGTTAGCAATATTTTTGAGCATAAAAGACATCTTCAATCCATTCATAACTTGAGAGCACATAAAACACTATGGGTCTTTATTTTAATCATAACCTCCGCTGAAAATTAAGCTAGCATTTAAATAAATTCAGATCTGTATTTTTAAGAGAGCACTAGCTTAAACATGCATAAATCAACTACAAAGATGAACAAAGCTGCAATTTTAATCATATATCAACATGGCACGAATTTTGTAACTTTTCCAATGATATAATCAAGGTGGTGACATTATTAATGGTGATATCAAGTTGAAATACACACTGAAAATAAACATACATGCTTGCTGAAAATTAAATAAAAACAGAAAATTACTACGCAAACACACATAAGCAAAAGCTGAAAATTACAGAGAAATAGAAAAGAAAAGAAAACTAAAGTTCCTAAATCTTCTAGTCCTCCGCCGGTGGTTGATGTTGGTAGTCTTGATAATAATACCCTTGCTCATAATATGAATGAACACTTCCTCCGTCGAATTGATTTGGCTCCACAAGGTGAAGGCGTCCAAGTTCAAAGGCAATATTTGCGTTGCCTTCACCGAGTTGAGCTGCGTTGGATTGGATGGCTGCGATATTTTGAGCATTTCTTGCAGCATATCCTCCAATAATAGCCATGCTTTGTTGTGGTTGGGGATGATGAGCGTAGGACTCCGCGAAGTTAGCGTTGGGCACAACATAATTTTGTGGGGGTACCGGTGCACCAACCCCCCATGCTTGTTGTTAAGACCCTCTGTAATAACTTGGCGGAGGAGGAACCCCGCCGGATGGTTGCACATTGGGTTGTGCTCCACTCGCTTGTGCGGAGGATGTTCCCTCCTCTACGATTCTTCCTCTTTTGTTCTTCCTTGCAGGGACAAGTAGTCCCTCTTCCAACCAATCTTCCCTTCCTTCGGTGAAAAGCCTAAGCCTCTCATCCGGAAGAGGGAGGTTCACAATGGCCAATCGGTAACCTCTTCTCTCATCTCCACTAATGTACTTGCCTTGCCGTAAGTACTCAAAACCGAGAGAGGTACCACGCAAAAGGTGAGCGGGGTTTCTTGCGATCCCCGGTCGCAAGGAAAAGGCCAACATGGAGAGGTAACACCCCGAACCAATATCACTAGCCCCCGATGTTGCTTCACAACACCAACGGTTGATCATGAGGTAAGAGGGGTCAATTGGTTGCCCGGCAATTAAAGCCGAGTATAGCCAATTTAACTCCGTGTCGGTCACCTTTGTTTCCCTCATCCTCCCCAATACCCTCTTGCACATCCAAGAGTGAAATATCCGGATAATGGGGTTGCGGATGCTTTTGCGTTGTTGATGGGCATCTCCGGAGATCATGCCCCAAAATTCCGCCAACATGCCGGGAGGCACGTCAACTTTCTCCGAGCGCCCTTGTGGAATCCAAGCAGCTCCCTTACGTGCTCGTAGGGAACCACTTGTTGGATTCCCTCCAAACGGAATGACAAGCATTGCACCCCATCATCATCAACGATGGGTGCCATAGTCATTAAAATTTCCAAGGTGTAACCCAAGTGGGTGTCCACCGAGATTCCGTTGGAGAACTGAACCCACCCGAGGTGCCCCAACATGTAGTTTATGTCGGTGCGAAAACCCAAGGTGTGGAGTGCTTGGTCGTCGAGCTCGACGTTTGGCACAAGCCTCTTCTCAAGATTGGCGAGCCTATCCTCCTCCTCCGCCGACAAGATGATGAAGCCGTACGAAGATTGTGTCGGGGTGTAAGGAGGTGGTGCGGTTGAGCGAGTCGATCGTCGTGGTGGCGCGGGCTGCTCCTCCGTGTGCCCACGAGGTTCGGTGAACCTCATGGAAGTGCTTCTCGCAGCCCTCATCCCACCAAGGAGGAGAGCGTCGTTCCTCCTCGGTGGTGCCGTGTCCGTCTCCATGCTCCGGGGAGACTCGGAAACCGAGTGCCTCCTCGAAGACGTGGTTGATGACGGCTTGGACGACGACGAACTCTTCTTCTTAGAGAAGAGACTTGTGGTCTTCTTCCACATGCTTGCTGCACTCTCTCTTCAACTAAAAATCCGGGTTGCAACCGGTAAACTAGGCACTTAAACTCTTTGCTTCGGATGTGGACTTTGAGTGGATTAAGGAGGTGGATTTTTTTTTCTTGAGCTCTCAAGCTTGGGTGGTTGGCTAAGTCTACGGAGGTTCTGAGCACACAAACTTGAACACACAAACAAGGGAAGGAGAGGGAAGCTTGCCTGCAGAAGACGGGCGCCGGGGGACGCCATTTATAGGGCAGGCCGGCCGGCCTAGGCCGGCCGGCCCGTGGGTGCTCCGGCTCCTCCTCGGCGCGTCTTTCTCCCAAAGCACGATCATTTCGCCTCGCAACTTTCCCCGCCCGCGTGCTCCACGAGTTGCACCGCCCAAACGCTCTCGTCCACTCCTTTTCTTGAATCATTGGTCCTCCCACTTGATGCTCCATGCTTTGGGTCATGTCCATGCTCCCTAGCTCCACTTGCTTCACATGCCACCATGAAAATCCTGCAAAGTTGATGCTTGCTGCCCACCATGCTTGTCCTTTGCATGTGGAATTGGTGAAAGTTGATAAAAGGGAATCCAATGGTGCATGCATGATTAATTCAAACTTGATTGCCTCCATTTAGGTGTGTTTAAGGTTAAGCACTCCTCTAATTCGAATTTTAAAATATTTTTCAGAGCCATGCAAGAGCTTGAGCATAATTTTAGAGAAGTTTTTAAACCATTAAAAACAAATGTAAGTCGAAAATATTTTTCGACTACGTCGATTTTGGTCTTACCGGTAAAGTCTGCTTTCATCGGTTGAGAGCGAACGTTTTCCCGGCTTGATCATGGGGGCATAGGTTTAGGTTCTAATTTTGGCTAAATAAGAAAGATTTTGAATAAAACAAAATTAGAATAGGCTTAGAAAAATTCTAATCCTAGAGAAACCAAGGATAAAAAATTTTTAAAACCAACCAAAAGCTGATTTCTAGGTTCACGCGAGTCCTACCACGTGCTGAATTTTTATAACACTTGAATATAAATCGTGGCTCTACTCGTGTGGTTTTAGCATGAAAAATAAGTCAACCTCAGCACCATCATGAGGGTGAAAGGTTGAGTTAAGGTTCTGAAATTATTTGGTTGAGGGGTTTCTCGAAAAGAAAAGAATTAAACAAGCACATAGGAGGGTTCATGCAAAGGGTTTATGATAAAGCAAACATTCAATCAAGAGTTATGTCTCTAATATTGTTCAACCACTTCTAAGTCTAATGTCTTTGCGTAGTAAAACTCAAAAACTAAATTATTAAAAATACTCGAAAAACCCGGAATCGGGTTGTCCTCCCGTAGCTTATTCTTGACTCGACTTGACGAAACGGGTTGCCTCCCGCGTAGCGCTTCGTTTATAGTCTATAGCTAGACTTCTTCACTTGATTACTCCGGATCAACGCTCTTTGCGGGCGTTGCAATCTTGGGTACCCACTTCCGCACCATCTTGGGCGCGGGCTTGTCTTTTGGCTTGGGCGGCTTAGTCATTTTTTTGGTCTTCACGTGCGGCTTCTCTTCCTTTGTCTTGACGGATGCAACACCTTCTTTGATTTTCGTTACGTTCACTTTTTTTCGGCTCCTTCTTCTTTTTCAGCCCCTCCGTTTGTTTTGGTTCTATCTTCACTCCAATCATGTTGCATGCCTCAATCCTTGGACGGAACTTGAAGGAACTCCTTTCTCCGTTGATATCGAACATGATCTCCCCCTTGCCAACATCAATAGTTGCTCCCACGGTCTTGAGGAACGGCCTCCCTAGGATGAGCGGCGGCTTCTCCCTCTCTCCCATCTCGAGCACAACGAAGTCGACGGGGGATGAAGTGGTGTCCAATCTTCACGGGTACATCTTCAGCAATGCCCAAGGGGTAGCGAATGGAGTTGTCACCCGCCTCCAAACATATTCCCGTAGGCTCCATCGGTAGGCGTAACTTCTCGAACACATCCCTCGGCATGACACTCACACTAGCTCCAAGGTCGCATAACGCCTTCTCGAAGTTGAAAGAACCAACCGAACATGGAATTGTAGGGCACCCGGGGTCTTTTTGCTTCTCTAGCCCATAAGCAATAGCTGCACTACACTCCTCGGACATCTTGACATGATCTACCCCGAGTGTTGCTATCTCATATTTATTTGCAAGTATGTCTTTAAAGTAACGAGAATATGTAGGTACTTGAAGGGCATCTAGTAACGGCATGTTGATGCTAAGTCTACGCACAACTTCCACAAACTTCTCAAAGTGGTTGTCAAGTTTACCTCGGAAGTAGCGTGGCTTGAGTTGCGGTATCCTCGTGTCATCTTCCGGCATCTCGAATTCGGGTTCCTCGGTGACGATCCCCGTAACCTTCTCTTTAGCAACTCCTTCCACCTCGGTGGACGGTTTCAGCTTCCTTGCTCCCGCGGTACATTCCGGATCTTCGGTCTCCTTCCCCGAACGTGTTTGAATGGCCTTCGCCGATTCGGGACATTTGGGTTGTCCCGGAAGCTTCCCTTCATCATTAGTGAGGCGCCCCGCAAGTTGTCCAACTTGCGTCTCGAGCATCTTCATCATGTTGAGCACTTGATGATTGGAACTTCCGACCTCCGTCACTTTGCTATCGATGTTCTCCAACACCTTGTCTATGGTCTTGAACTTGGTGACGGTGTCCTTGTTGATCTTAGCTTGCTCATCCATGAACTCCTTCAATTGTATCCGAAGTGGAACCGCGTTAGGAATAGATGAGCTTGCATTAAATTGAGGCCTACCTTGCCCGTAGCGGAAGTTCGGCAATTCTCCCTTCCTCATGTAGTCGAGCACTTTGGCTTCCTCCGGACAATCTTTGCGGACATGGCCATACTCTCCACATTCTTCGCATGTGGACCTTGCTTCGGCGGCCTTCAAGTCTTGAGCCTCTTTCTTTTCTATCTCCATCTTCTCCAACCTCCTCATGAGCGAGTCGATCTTGCCTTCGAGTATGTCTTCCTTCTCCACTTGCAAGATTCCTTTGACGTTCCCCATAGGTTGAGCCGGGTGTAGGCGCCGGATGACGCCCACGTGTCATTATCCGCGACCTTCTTGAATAGCGTGAAAGCTTCCGTCGGTGTAAGCTCGATGATAGATCCTCCCGCCGATGCATCGATGATCGTCCTTGACGCCATGGTGAGTCCTTGATAGAACTTTTGCACGAGGTCTTCCTTCGGGAACTTGTGATGTGGAACCGCCCGAGTGTACTCGTTGAAGCGCTCGAATGCCTCCGATATAGTTTCTGTAGGATATTGAACAAAGGTGGCAATCTTATTACGCAAGCTTTGAGTTTTACCCAGTGAGTAGTATTCCTTCATGAAAGCCTTCATCAACGTGTTCCAATTTTGCACCGTCTCCGCCGGTTGAGAGTGGAACCATTGCAACGCCTTCCCGAGTAGTGAAAACGGAAAAAGCCTTGCCCTCATTTGATCTTGAGTCACCCCCTCCATGTTGAAAGTCTGACATAGTTGAATGAATGCTTGGAGGTGAAGGTTCGGATCCTCTTTGCCGGTGAAGGGTGAATGTTGCACCATGCGGATTGTTGAGGTCTTGATCTCGAACGGTCTTCCGATCTCGTCGAGGTTCAAGATTGGTAGGTCGATGATGTCTGGGGTGCATAGCTCCCCAATCTTGCGTTCTTCCGGTGGTTGGTCACCCATCGGTGGACGTCGGTTCTCCCGCGGACTTTGAGGTGGTGAATTCTCCGAGATTCTCGCGATCCTTCGTCTTCCGACTCCGAATCTACAAAATCCAGCTTTTTAGCTTGATGTGCTTCGCGTCTCCTTAGCCTCGTAAAGTTTTTCCGGATCATCCACAAAATTATTGGGTTTGTTGGAGAGGCAGCCGTCCATCTCCTGTTAGGGTTAGCAATAAACAAAGTATGCAAAAGAAACTAGAAAACAAAACAAATCTATAAAGACTAGAGTTAGACAAACTAGATTAGATGTATTTTGAGGATGATTGAAGCTTATTAGATGCAAAAATAAAATAAAATCAGTACTGAAAATTACAAAAAAAAGCAATAAAAAATCAAATCTTGATCACTTGTTCCCCGGCAACGGCGCCAGAAAAAGGGGCTTGTTGACGGTTAATAATTGTATCAAAGTTCGTTCGCGACTCGCAAGCGTACAAGTCTCCCGTCGTAGTCAAGGGACCCTTCTTGCCTCGAGTGGTGAACCCAAGGTATCGAATCCGTGGAACAAATGTGTGACGCAAGACTTAATCTATTAAAGCCAAGTAATCTTCAATAATCGATAAAAGACCTAATGCATCTAAGTAAAAGACACAAAACAGATCTAATCTACTAAAAACCGTAGAAAACAAAGTAAGATTGGGTAGATAAACCGATCTAGAGGGATCGGGATAAGCCTTTCGTTGAAGTTCCAAGCAAAAGAAGAAATAGCAAATCGAATCTTAATAAAAGCCTCTTTAAATCGTGGTTTCCCGTCCAAATCCGAAAACATCCGCCTTTCGAGACCCCCGTTCGTCACAACGTATCCCTATTCATGCGGGGAGCTTAGGGCGAGTCAAAAGACAAGTCGAGATTCTTTCGGAGGATCCGGCGTGTACCTCTAGCCACCGCGGCTACAAGAACACCCTATGTAATCTATCTCGAGAATAGAATTGGAATAAGCAAAGCCGATCGAAAAACGAAATCTTCGAGGAAACACTTGATCGCTGAGAAAAGATTCAACTTGATAATTCAACTATAACAATGATACATACACAAGATCACCACCGGGATCCTTCCTTGATCTTGCTTCTAGCTCCGGAACTCCGACGTGGTCTTCCTTGCAAGGTTCCCACGTCGGCTAGGGAAACCCTAGTCAACTAGCTCGACCCTCTCCTCTCCGGATGGTGTCCCTCTCTTCTCTCGCTTCTCGGCGGCCGAAGACGAAATCTTCTCTCGCGTGGCTCTCGGTCGGGGGACTATAAATAGCCCGATTGGCGGCTAGGGCAAAGGACGACGCGTTTGGGCCCTAAATGGGCTCGGGGCCGACCGGACCGGGGCCGGCCGGCCCGGGCCCATTTAGGCCCGGCCCGCGGGCTCCTTTGCCCGAGGTCGGTTCCCTTGCTTCCTGGATGCTTCCCCCTTCGCATACGGGTCCATGTCGTCGGTTTCTCTCCGAATTGGACTCAACTCCTTGTCTTGGAAGATTCAAGCACTTTTCCGGTCGGTGTCCCCGGAGTATGTCGTCTTCTCGGATCAAGTCCCGGCTTCTTGGAGTTAATTTTACTTCATTGCATGACTTGTTCGGGGCTTCAAAGTCTTGTCATGAGGTGCTTGATGAACTTACCCCGAAAGTCTTGCATTCAATACTAAATCCCCGCATAAACATTAAACTCCAAAAACGACATGCACACGTGAACTTGTTATACCACGGGGGTTAGTACCAATGGATAAAGTATAAAACTCATGCCAACACCGAAGGTAAACTCATGGCTAGGTTGACGGATTTTCACCGTCAACAAAGCCCGACCCTCGACGGGTTTCAACGGGCGCCCCGGATCACGAGTCGGGGACGACGAAGGCGCGCGCATTCGAGCCGTTCCTCGAGCCCGTCGGCTCGAGGGTGCCCCATATGTCGTATTCGAGAGCCAGCGAGGGCAGCTAGCCGGGGGATCCCACCGAGGGAGAGCTTCCGCGCCCTCGGTCCCTATCGAACGGGACCGAGCCCCACCTAGCAAACCCACGCAAGCGCTTCAATGGACGTGTCTCTGGACCACGCAACCTACCCTTATCGAACGGGGCATGGGCGTCCACTCGAACCACCCGCCAGCAGCTCAACGAGGAATCCGCAATCCGCGACCCGCTCGATGGGGGTTGCGGAAACCTCACCCTCCGTCCCGCGGAGGGACAGCGAGGGCGCGTTAAAAAAACAAGTCGTAAAGCTCTACCCGATCTCCTCGAACGGGCCCAGGCTCGGGGGCTTGACGCACGGCTACACCTTCTGGATTGCACCCGCTGGAGATAGTGCCAGCAGCACGTGCGTCACCGAAGCCGGCTGAGACATTGCCGACGCCGGTTGAAACATGTACCACGCCCTCTCGGTCAACTCTCGCGGTTCACCCCTACAAGAGCACCCACGCTCCCGCGGGGCTTCGGGGGCTAGACCCTACAGGGAGAGCGTTCGCGAAATCGGGGAGGGAAGAACGTCCTCATCGGTAGGTTCCGGCATCCGCGGGAGCCTCAATGGCAAACCCGCAAATGCTCGGGGGCTACTGTCGGGGACAGCCCTAGGGGTCCCCTTTAACAACTGGGAAATCCCCAATTAAAACCCGCAATAAAGCCAAACACGCCTCGCCTAACCATGCAGGACACGGCCCACCAAGGCGGCCTGCTCGAAGATCCCCTCGAGCAGGCTTCGCCTCGCTCGAGGACGCGCGCCTCCCTCGGGTGGGCTCCGTCCCGTTCGAGGGGGTGCGCTCACCTCGAGCGAGGCTCCGCCTCGCTCGAGAGCCCGCTCCCCCTCGAGCGAGGCTCCGCCTCGCTCGAGGGTCCGCTCCGCCCTCGAATGGGGTCCGCCTCGCTCGAGGGCGCTCCGCACGCGCGCGCCTCGCTCCCCGTACGCCGACATTTAATTCCCGGACACCGGCGGGGGGCGGCGCCATCATGTGCACGGGGCTCGCGCCCGGTGCCGCCGCACCAACTCCCCGAGAGGGATCCCATCCCCGCCACCGTGGGATGCACCGTGCGCCGCGGCCGGTGCCGGTCCCGTGACGCCGCGCCGCCTCGCTTCCGGTACGGCTAACTCACCGAGCCCTCGAAGGGTGGCCGGCCGCACCCTCGACTTGCTTTCTTGTGATCTCGCGGGGTTAGGTGGATGCGCTAGGCCGGTGGGACGCCATCCCTGCCACTGCTAACGGCATGGCTGCCGCCCCCGCGCGTACAAACCACACGCGGGCGCCGTGGCAACGGCTCTAGCACGGTGGAGCGTGCGGGAACGGGACGCCGCCTTACCTGCCACTGTGCCTCGTACGGACCGACGTCAGCAACTCCCTCGAGCCCGTCTAAAGGCATCACAACCGTCCGCTGCCTTTCTACCCTCGAAGCCGCCATCGTTCGGGTACAAGATACGCCATGATGGCCGGATCGCTGCAAGGATCGTCCGGACGGCCGCCTACTCTACGGCACGGCGCACCACGCTCCCTCACATAGCTAAATAGCGTGGCGCGCATGTGATTCGCTCTCTCCTTGGTCTATAAAAGGAGAACGAACCCCCCCCGCCGGGGGGGACGGACGGACGAGAGAAACACACGACGCAACATAACACAACACCTCCAGCCACGACACCAGGGACTTGGAAGCCGCCCTTCCTCTCCCGCCTTGCTTGTAGCAGCCCCACTACAGGCACCCCCGGTGCTGAGCAATATAGTGCCTAGAGCACACCCCTGCTGGATGTACGGCCCCCTCGGCCGGAACCAGGATAAACTCTGTGTCTCTCGTTGCTTAGCATCGACCATTGAGGGATAGACCTCGGCGCTTATTACTGGTTAGTGTCGGGACCACATTCCGCACCGACATCACATACATAACGACATAAAGTTCGACAGTTATGAACAAAAATTCATAACTTAAACCCGCAGCTCCAAAAATTTCCAACTTTTGGACGGTAACTCATCAAGGTTAGGGATTCATTTTTGGTACTCAAAGGCTGAGCTAGAAGGCTAGGAAGGTTGCTTAATTAGGCAAGGTTGGGATTGAGTTCGTAAAAACATCAAAATAGGGGTTCCCAAATCTGGTCATAACTTGAGATAGAATGAAGCTATGACCATGACTTGTGTGAACGGGAACAAGAATAGGTTCGGAGCAATTTTTGTTTGCACACCTATTTTAGTTACTCCTAGAACATGGTGCAAGACAAGGCGAACAAACCTTTACAACTCGAGCAAAGATAACGGCTAAGCACGAGAGGTACTCTAGTTTATAAAAAGCACACACTAGCAAAATCTTCCTTAGAGAGCGTATGGAAATTTATTTTTCGGGTCCATTTAGTTGTTTCGATTTTTAACATGCATGCAAGACGTCCTATCCGACCTCACATGGCAATCAAGCCAAAAATCGAAGTTAGTCCCGGTGGCGGGGCAACAATTACGTCTCTCCCTATAATATCTAGTCGAGAGCCGTACGATACTCGCTTAACGACTAACAAACGTGGTTAGTGTACTGCGCAGAAGATCACGGATCACAACGAACCTTTCATGCCGGCACTCATGAAGGCATCCACATACATTACTCGTTCACTATAGAAACGGCATCCATGCGTTAAGCTCGCTGCATGGACGGCGTCCAACCTCGGACACCCTCCGTTTGAATGGAGTGTATTCTTGCCTCGCATGAGCGACATGCGGAATGCACACATATGCAACATGTGGAGACACACAACTCATAAACGGACGCGAAGATGGGACCCGTGGAATGGATCACTCCATCAACCCTCGCAATTCCCGTGATGCGGTACATCACACGTATAAAACACGTGGCTCATCTAGTTTGGTTGTGCAAGAATGTAAGTCCGACAAAAAGTAAAATGTCTTTGGAAGTTAGCAAAATAAACCATAGATTAATAAGCCACCACGAAAGAAACCAAAAATTCCCTCAAGGGCCTCTCGGTCTAGTTTATCCTTAACGGACCAACGTGTTTGCAAATTCAAACAATCTTGGTAGATTTTATTCGAAAATCATGTGATTAAGATTGTTAATTTAGCTACGGTGCATGCGATCGCTCCGATACCACTTGTGACAACCCGCCCAGAAAATACCGTACTATCGCCTAAGACCGATCCACTTTGGCCATTAAGCAATAGTAAAGTATCATCCTATCGTTAGTTGTCGGGTTAACGCCGGTAAATCACTTGGAATTCAAACGGAGGATCGACACATACATTAAAACTCACGCGAAGGCGAGTCCAGAGTACAACACGAGTTAACATAATTTATTACAAACCATTGTTCATGACATGGAGTAAAGGTTCGGAGTTTAAAAACGGCGGAAATAAAATAAACTAGCGCAACAAGAGACATCACAAGAGGCCATCCGTGATGTCATCACTTGTCGTCACCCATCCGGTCAATCACACCTACAACAACAATTTTAAAGCAAGGCCGAGTATACTTATACTCAGGCAAGACTTAACCGTCGGGTGAGAACTACATCACCAAACTCTAGACATGAAAGGCTTTTGGCCGATGGGTTTCTTTTTGCCGAACAACCGCTAAGAGTAGGTCCTTACTTTCAATCTTTTAGCACAAGTCTTAGTTGATTACCATTTCGAAATGTGCCATCTAATTCAATCAAGAATTGGACAAGCAATTATTTCATACACAATATTCCTCGAGTTCCATCATTACGGGATATCATGGCCGAGTTGATTAAGCGATCTCGGATAACGGTGAGAGGCCGACAATCAATTGATTTAAACCTTGCAAGGTAAGCCCAAACACACGGTAGGATGCCCCCGCAAGGACAACTTTCCCGGTGTCGTTCCCGTCGATCTTCGGCTCGGGAGCGGAACCTACATTCCTTGGTACAAGGTTTTTCTTGGATCGCTCCCACACGAACGTCCGGACTCACGCGGTTACTACATCGTTGTGAGCGAGGGGGGGACACAAGTGCCCCGGGGTTTAGTAGGGAAAGGTTCCCTTACCGCGTCAATCCGGTACTAGGCTTACCGGTCCCATTCCCGGCATGTGTTTAGTACGTTCAAAAGCTTAGCCCACGAAAGCCGCTGGACCGGAGCCCAAATCCCATGCTCTTACCACTTGAGCAATCCATTTATAACGATCTTATGATTCAAACATAAGAACCTACTCTCGCGAGTGACGAACATCACTCGACTTCTCCGGGTCCTATAGCATAGCGCCTATCGACCAAGCATACTAGTAAGAGGACATAGGTACCTAGGGATCATGCATCTAGGGTTTCATTCAACTCCTAAACGTAAATGGACAATCATCCATAGATAATTGAATAAAGAATTTGAAAACCGGGTTAGATGCACCGTAGCTTGCCTTCGCCGGCTAGGTTAGCACGGGCACCCTAGGTGTCGAGTACTTCCACGTATCGAAGCGACGCTTCCGCTCCTCCTTCTTCCGTTTCCGGGACAAGGGAGTCATCTCCGTCCGGAAGATCTACACGGAATGCAATGCAAGTTTATGTGATGTGATAGTTTGTTGTCTTATCCAACTGCGTTGGTCGTATTCACCTTAACAAGCATCTAGATAATGTTTCTCTTTTAGGAAGGTTATTAGGTGTACATGGGTTATTCTTTTATTGCACATTTGAATAAAGGTTTTTATTGTTCTTGTCATTTAATATGAAAGCTTTAATTCCTTTTTACCCTCACAAGCGAGAGGTATAAATATTATTTTTATTTATGAATTAATTTCTTATCAGCGATGATATTTAATTATCTTTTAATTATATTAAATAATATCTTCAAAAAGGAAAAGAATTAATTAGGGGTTTTTCTTTATTTAACTTCTCTTTAATATTAAAAGGGCTTTTAAGCTTTTTATTAAACAATTAAATTACCAACAATTAAAGGAGTCTTTCTTATGCCTACTAGCACCTATCCTGGTCCATTGGACCCACATGTAAGTGTTGGATGCTAGGAAGTTAAATATTATTGAAAATAACAAAGGCTAGCTAGTCATTCCATTTAAATGCATTAAAAAATAAATAGGCATCAAAATGACCCAAACATCCTCATGCATGCCCTCTGGTCCTAAACAAGCCTAGAGAACCAAGACATACATCTAGGAACTTTACTTGATCTTGGTTTATTAATTTGCAAAGGAAAACATGCATAAATCAAGAATAATTATTTCTTTTAATCCAAAATCATGATTAATTCACAAGACATGCATTTTGACATTACAAGACAGTGTGCACATGTTGAGCTCAAGAACATAAATATATTTATCAAGAAAAATCATTTAAGCAGATTCGCGAGAAATGGAAAAACATTTTTATAAAAAGATTTACATCATAACTTTGTGCATTTTTTGGCATAGGAGCTAGTCATGGCATAACACACAACATATCCAAAAATTAGCTATAGAGGATTTATATATTTTTAGATATTGCAGATCTAGGTTTTTCACATTTGTATTTTTCATGCAAAAACTATCAGGAATTAGCTCAGTCCAGAATAACAAAAGTTGTAGAGTATTTCACCGCGAACCCAACAAAATTGATTGTGCAATTTTCTTATTTTCTATGATTTTCTACGCAATTTACAAGAATCAGGAAAACTGCAACACTATTGGAGATACCCTTTTGCAGAAAAACCCCCGGAAAGATACTTTTCTCTGCAATGTCACCCCTGGGGTGGCCGGCCGGCGCGGGGAAGCCAAATTCCGGCGAGCCGCCACCGGTCTTGGCCAGGGAAGGGCGTGGGAGGGCCTACGGGTCACTGGGGTGCGATTTGGGGGCTCGGTCCGGGCAGGGAGAGGGCCGGTGAGGGGCGGCGCCGCTACGAGGCACGGGTGGCCGCCGCGGGCCCCGCCGTGCCGGTGAGGTGGGGGGTACGGGAGGGAGGCCGCACGCCGGCGAGTCCGGGTTAGGTGCAAGGGAAGGTGGCAAAAACGTTTAATTGGACTTCGGCCGGCCGGCCCCGGAGCTCACCGCGGGCCGCCATCCATGGCACCGGCGGCGGCTTGGCCCTGAGCATGGCGCGGGGGAAGGGCGGTGCCCCTTTTATGGGCGGCCAGGGAGCTTGCAAGTGACCACATGGTACCCACGGCGACATCTAGGGACATGAGCTAGCCTCGGGAGGAGCGAACCGCAGGGGACAACACGGAACGGACCGGCGGTCCGTTGGGGTGTTCGCCAGCCGGTCGGCGCGCGGCGCGAGGAGGGGTGACTTCGAGGACGCCTCGGTGTGCGTGTGGCCTGGGGAAGGAGTGGCGCGTGGCCGGAAGTCGAGGCGCGGGCGGGAGATGCGAGGGCGCGGCGTGCGCGCGGCGCGCGTCGCGGCGCGCGACGTCGCAGCGCGGCGCGGCCGGCCCGAAAAAGGTGTCGCTGCACCCCTGTTTGAACTCACTTTCTCCAAATTTTTGTATAGAACTTGACCAAGCGGTGAACATGAAAGTTGTAGATCTAGTCACCCTCTACAACTTCTAAAAAGGCTCGAGGGTGTTTTCTCAAAGGATTTTGCAGGAACATCGTGCCAACATTGAATGCCGGCCGTTGCGGGAAAACGAGGAGGTCTTGTCGATCGATCAAGTTTTTCACCAATTTCCACCCAAAATTTGAAATGCCAATCTACATGAAAGTTGTGTCCCTCAACAAGATGGACAACTTTCATAAAGGTAGATTTTGAAGTGTTTAGGTGAATTTTGGAGAACGCGGCAAAAGTTCCGGACGACATTCTCTGACGTCTACGGTTAAGCCGATTTTGACCGTGTCTTTGGCCAAGGGTCCACTACGGGTGTGTGTAGGCTTGGTCAAGGGGTTCATTGGGGTTCATTGGCGAGGTTTTCGAGGTGATGACCCAGGTTGACCTAGGTTTGACCGGTGTTTGACCGGTTTGACTCGGCTGATCCGGTCATTAGCGTTAATGGTGGTAATTAAAAACCTGTGGCGTCAAAGTTTCCTACCTTGGTTCCTCTTCTGCAGTGGAGATTGCTTGGGCTCCTCCTCCTGTTGTAGAGGTTGTTTTACATGTTGCATCTATTGCTTAGGGGGAGATTGCCTGTGCTCATGATCCTGCTGCTGGAGAGGCTGTTGTTTTGTCTATTGCTTATCATCATGTTGCAACTGCTGCTTAGGTGGAGTTTGCCTGGTTTCCTCTGGCTGTTGTCAACGCTCCTGCTGGGTAATTTTGTTGATCTGGTGATGCTGTTAAGCCTTCTCTTGCTAACACTGATATGTAGTACCTCCATCTGATGTTGTAACCCTGCTACCTGTTGCGGCTTCAGGGTTGGGAGATCTTGTCATGGGTGGTATAAGATCCAGTCTTTTGACCATTAAATCCTTTGAACGAGAGCCTCAGCTAGGTTGCTATGTCACCCCCATCAATTGGTACAGGCAGAGGGTAGTGACCCGCATTGGCCCACACATAAGTAGGTTGCCCCACAACATACTGAATGGCAAACCTTTTGAAATGGAAATACTTTCCCTAGTGCGAGCTCCACATTAATCCTGGTGCCATCCAAAAGGATGCACGTAGTTGGCTCTGTCAGCTTATCTATTGTGTCTAGCATAGGTGATCAACTATCACCGTGCACTTGATTCGCTTCGTTCTCGTTGGCATTCCAATGGTCTTACTCCCTGCCACACGCATCTTCCTCGCAGTCATGCGCATGTGCTTCCTCGTGGTCATGTGCATCTTCTTCCTTGCTGCCATGCACGACTTCTTCCTTTCTACTACTGACAAGCACTGGTAATTTGGAAGGAAGAAATACATTTTTGGGTATTTCGATGCCTGATAGTCTTAGAGCATGGACAACTGCTTTAAATGTTATGTTCATCATATCATCAGACCTCTTGTTCCTCCTTTTCTTCCTGTACATTCTAGTAAACTCTTCACCAAACCCTTTCCCCCAGCCATGTGCACTAGACATGCCTCAGACCCAACCTCGATGCTATGGAATCTGAAGTTTTGCGGAGAGCATATAATCTTCCCTAACTTAAAAAACCATCGCCACCCTACGCTGCAAGTGTTTTTACCCTATCTGCTACCCTACCACTGTAGGGTTACTGAATGTCCCCACTTCCTTCACTAGTATACTTCCTCTTCTTCCCTACCTTTGACGCAGATAAGGTCTCTAAAGTTAATGAAATTTTTCCCAAGGGTTCTGTTTTCCTTCTGCAACTAGCTCTACATTCTGCTCCCACTCTTTCCTTTTGCCACGATAATCTTTTCTGTCCGTCTTGTGCGGCTTATTATGCAATGCTCTCTTTTGTTTCATCTCCTCACTCAATTGCTGAAGTGAAGGAGAATTGGTTTTGATGAGGACACCACGAGTACATCTACACCAGCAGCGCCTTCTCCTACTCCAGCATCGGCAGCACCGTCTTCGGCACCACCTTATGGGCTAATTACTCGGGCCCGTGCAAGAGAGTTCAACTTCGTCATGATGCTGAAGATTGAAGGCCCGAAAGACTGGACGTTGGCCTAGCAAGAGGCCTTGTGCGTGCCTAGAACTAGCCCAAGAGGGAGCCTAGGGTTGCACCCCCAGATCCACGACGCTAGGGGCGGTGCCCCCTTTGCTTGCCGCCCCTCTCCTAGGGGCTGCACCCCGTTTATTAGTCAGAGTCCTGTATCTTTTACAACTCGAGTTTTGTTTTACATCTAGCTTTAGCTACACCAGAACATGCACAAATATGTACTGTCCTCCGTGATTCAGAACTCCACCTTCGAGTGATATTAAGATTGCTCGCCTCAAATTCTTGTTCATCCCTCGATTGCACACAGGAATTGATCTTCGTGATCAGGCTGATCTTGCGCCGGCAAGGTCTTAGTCAGAGTCCTGTATCTTTTACAACTCGAGTTTTGTTTTACATCTAGCTTTAGCTACACCAGAACACACACAAATATGTACTGTCCTCCGTGATTCAGAACTCCACCTTCGAGTGATATTAAGATTGCTAGCCTCAAATTCTTGTTCGTCCCTCGATTGCACACAGGAATTGATCTTCGTGATAGGCTGATCTTGCGCCGGCAAGGTCGGTAACCATCGGGATTTGGTTCGGCGATTGCATTGGCGCTTCGAGTCTCGCTCGACGTAGTCGGATCGTGAGGGTCGCCTCCCACCAGATCGAAGTTATCTCCACTCACCGAAAGATCGGGCACTTCGCCTCTATCAGGTTTCCTGCACAAACATGTCTCAGTCTTGTTGGTGCAAAAAGGCATGTTTCACAAAGGGAGTCTCCTACTTGCTCACATATTTTTTTCTTAAATGGACCTTGAACCGTTGTAGCAGGGTTCCAATATCTGATATAGCTGCCTTAACTGCATTCTTGTGAAAAGATTTTTCCAGATTGGTTGAGTAATCTAGTTTTTCCTTCAGCACTGCTTGCTGTCCAAAATTTCAGCATGTGCAACCATCCGTGATTCGGCCATATCCGCTTGTAGGAACCTCCAATTGCCTTGCCGCATGATTCGTTGGAACGTAGACTTCATGGACCTTCTGAAAATCCAAATATATCTATTTTTTTTCTGCTGAGGCTTATGCAAATATCGCGATGACATCATTATCCTTTCGTCCATCGATCCGGAGATGTGCGTGGGGTCTTCATCTTGAAGTCTTTTAGGGCACCATGTCACGCATCCTTTGGCTTCAAAAATCATAACCATCACTGCATGAGCATGATGGTAATGGAATCATTCATCATGCTTGACATGGTCGTTTGCGAAACCTATAGCTTGGACAAACAATCCTCCAAAAGACATTAGTCTAAAAACTTAATTGACACATGTAGGCATACCTTGTTCATCTTTGTTTGCTTTGGGTGGAGGCTCAATAGCGGATGTTGGTCCACTAACCAAGGATAGCACCTACCACTAAAGAGCAAAACATGTGTAGCCATAAACTTGGTTGAGCAAGGTTGGACTTGTTGAAGTCCGAATGTGGAGAACTTTTCTCGATCACTTTGTGTCTAGTTTTCCACCTACTTTCAAAGACACAAACAAGAAAGCAAGTGTGTATGCAATGATAAAAATTAGGGTTAGTTAAAAGAAAGATAGATCGCCCTAGGGTTCGAGTTGTCGATCCCCGGCAACGGTGCCAGAAAAAGGGGCTTGTTGACGGTGTAAAACCGTGCTCAAGTTCACCGAAAGCCTACGGGTGACTTGGTGTCTTCTTCACCAAGGAGGGTTCTCCCTAGATTTGTCAATCCAAGGATCGGAAGCAAACTACCAAGGTTTTCTATCTAACCTACCGGTCTAACCCTACATGAAGTGTTAATTGCATAAAGGTAACATACAAACACGAAGAGATGTATGGATCACATCCACCTAGCCACAAAGGTAAGCAAACCAAAGGTGAAACTAGCCTAACATCTTCTTGTTACCGTTTCGGCCAAGGTGATAAACCAATCTAAACCTATACTATAACAAGGATTACACTCGATATGGAGTAACCCGATATGGAGTGGTCCGATGCACGTTCACTCGCCGCTTTCTCCCCTCTCGTACTGTCACTATGCTAGGATAATCATCACTGAGCAACAACCTCGGTCCGTGCACTACTACGGTGTGTCCACAAGACAAGACTAATCACCATGATTCGATCTAGTCCTACTAAAGGCATATGGTAGCTACACATATGAATGAGCATAACTCGTAGTACATCAAAGTATGACAAGATATAGTTACATCACTGAATGTTGAAGGTACAAATGATTTGACGAATTCAAGTCGCGGCTCCGGAACTCCACCATGGCTTTACCATGCAGGGCCAACCATGGCGGCTAGGGCATGGCCTAAGCCATCTCCTAGGCAAATCGAGGACTCGCGGCGGCCGTCGGCTTCCTCCTGGTGCTTTTCCTTCGTCTCGGCGGCTCTCTGATGAAAGGATGGATGTGGCGGCCGGCGGAGGCAGAGGCAATAAATAGACAAGCACCTAGGGAAAAAGGGGGACGCGAACCGGGCTTGGATCAGGCTGGGCCGGCCGGCCTGTGAGGACCATGTGTGGTTCGAGGACCGGTGGATGGTCGCTCCCTTGTGTGATGAGTGATTGACAACGTTGTGTGGACTGATTCTTGGCTAAGTATTGCAGGTGCAGGTTGCGGCTTGACTCGTGTTGATGCGAAGGTGAAGAACAAGCGCGAAAGGTCGTCGCCGGTGAGGCCTCCAGGTGTGGAGAAGACAAGTAGGCTTCGTTCGAGGGACCGGTGGTCAGCGGGGTCAAGTGCGGGCCGCATGGTGGCATGAACAGCAAGATGAAGTGGTGGATGGTTTCTTGGTAGAGCCTCAAAACCAAGGTCGAGCCGGGACTACGTGGGAGCCAAGTCATGAGTGGAGATTGGCGAGGGCTACACCGAGTTCGCGGGGTTTGCAGTGGTTCACCAGAAAACCACCGGGTTGCTCGGTTGAGCCACAAAACCGAGGCCGAAGACTCGACAAGGAGGTGCGGCCACCGGGCCGGTTCAACCGCCCGGGAGGGGCGGTCGGACCGCCCGGGGCCGGTCGGATCCACCGGGCCGGTCTAACCGCCTGGGGGGGGGCGGTCCGACCGCCCCGCCGCCGGCGCCGAGAAGCTTCGAAGCGGAGGACACGCGTCGGGATCGCAAGGCTTGCGTCGAGGCTACGCGAGGTGCGGTCGCCGGGCATCCGTCCGATGGTGAAGACATCAAGAATTCCAAATCCGCCCTTGAGGGGCATGTATCCCTAGTTATTAGTGAAGGGCATTTTAGACATTCGGTTGCCGCCTATATAACCCAAGAGGTGAGTGGTTGGCGACCAACTCTTGGAACCCTAGCTCATTTGGTTTTTCCATTTTCGTTCTCTATTTTCCCTAGGTTTTTAGAAGGCTAGTTTGAGAGCTTCATGTGAGATCTAGAGAGAGGGATGGATGTTTGGGTGGCAAACTAGACCTTGTACAAACCATTCATGGCATGTATAGAAGGTTCGGCGTGGTTCTTCATGGTGGTTTTCCCGTCTCTTTGATGTTGATTTTCGGAGCTCTTTTGGCGGTGTTTTGAGAACGATTTCTTGGGGTTTTTGGTGGGTGTCACGTATGAGGTTCTTGTGCCTCTTTGGTGGTGACTTTGCCCCCAAATCTCCTTTGAATCGGACTCGATTTGGTGGTTTTCGTTGGAACTCGAGTTCTTGACCTAGAGAAGCGATTTCTTTGATTCCTCTTGATTGTGAGCGTTTCGGGTCGATTCCTTTGAGGAAGAGGTTGCCCGGGGAGGTAACCCGGCTATCCCCGAAGTTTGGCCGCAATCCGTGGAGTGATTCGGGAGATCGGGCGCGAGGAAGTTGAGGTTTGACCCGCGGGTTCGTTTTACGGGAAGGGGCGGTCTAACCGCCTACGGGGGGCGGTCTAACCGCCGGGGTGTTTCCGGGTCAAAGTTTTGTTTCGCCGGATTTTCCTCCGTGAGTTTGTTCGCCTTGATCGGAGGAGTGTCCGGGTGAAATTTGGGGTTGTTCTCGTGCGGTTTGCTAGGTGTTCTTGGTCGGGGTTCGTTGCTTGGGTACGGGGAGGTTAGACCGCCCCGGGTAGCCGGTCTAACCGCCCCTAGGCCCTTGGGTGAAGTTTTGGTTTTCGCCAAGATTTTCCGGTAGCTAGCATGGCCTTGACCAGAGATCTCTCGTTGGTGAAACCGTGGTGTGTTTTGGTGCTCGGAAGAGGCGTTTCGGAGGATTTCTTGGTTACCGGAGTGGAGGCGGTCTAACCGCCCCCTATACCGGTCCTAACCGCCCCCTGCGGTTAGCCGGCTTTCGAGTTGTTTCCCTTGTCGGTGCTGCGTGTGTGTTGTGGTTCTTGGTAGAGTTTGTTCCTAGGACCCGGTAGCACTCCGGTGGCTACGTGGTTTTGGCAAACGGGAGGTAGAAGTGCGGAGCGTGTGATTTCGGGGGTCCAACCGAGCTAGTTCGTCTTGTCGGAGTTTCAATCTCCCTCGAGAAGAATTTTTATCGGCTCCCATTCACTCCCCCCTCTCGGTCGCCTTATCGGTCCTTCAAGTGGTATCGAGCCGGTTCGGGTCTTTGTTGACTCTAACCGTCTAAGATCCAAGGATGGCGTACCGAGAACGGGGTTCGGGTCCTCCACACTTCGATGGAAAGAACTACCGGATGTGGAGCAAGCGGATGGGTGCGTTCCTCCGCGGAAAGGGTCGGACTCCGTGGGATGTCACGGTGGACACGGGATATGTTCGGCCGATGGATTTCCTTGCTCCAGGGTCGAGGGACAGATTCGACGCCAACAATAAGGCGGTCGACTACTTGTTTCGTGCCTTGTGTCAGCCTGAGTTCGATCGGGTGCACACCGAGCACTTGGCTTGTAGGATTTGGGCGGTGTTGAAGGAGGCTCATGTTGGGAACGCCCAGGTTCAGGCACGATTGTATGCGACCTACGGAGAGAGTACGAGAACTTCACTCATCTCCCCGGTGAGTCCATCGATGCCTTGTTCCAGAGGTTCACGGTGGTTGTGAACAACATGAGGGCCAATGTGGACGTGCTCCCGTACGATGATCATGATAGAGCGGTCAAGCTCTTACACTCTTTGGATCGTACGATATGGGGCGGGAAGTTCGAGGCCATAGTCGAGTCGGAGAGGTACGATACTGCGACGGTGAACGAGCTGTTCTCGAAGCTCAAGTCGGCCGAGGTGGATAGGGGCATGATTTCGCCAAGCTCGAGGGACCGACCGACTCCCATAGTCTTGCCCTCGTTGGTGGTTCCAAAGGAAAGACTAACTCTAACCCATCCACCGGGATGTTCTCGTTTTCCTCTTTGATGTCTATGCCAGATGAGGAGTTTGATGACCTTGGAGAGGACGAGCTGGCGCTGTTGACGAGGCGGTTCGAGAGGCTGCACGAGAACCGCGTGAACATGAGGAGGAACACGAGGACTTGCTTCCAGTGCGGCAAGCCGGGACACTTCGTCGCCGACTGCCCGGAGAAGGCCGAGAGCAAGGACAGCTACAAGCACAAGCCGAGGATGAACGATGGCAAGTACCGTTCGAGGCGCGATCACAAGAGCAAGCACAAGAACAAGTACAAGGACGAGCGACGATCGAGGAAGAAGGAGGGCCGAGGCAAGGCCCGAGCGATGGTTGGAGCGAGCGACGTCGACTCCAGTTCCGCGTACTCCACCTCGAGCTCGAGCAGCAGCGAAGACGAGGGAGATCGCCGCAAGAACAAGAAGTCGTCCAAGAACCCGAGCGGGCCGAGGCCGCTTCGCGAGAGATGGCTTCTCGTACCATGGCGGCGAGCTCCGGCGAAGCAAGAAGAGCACACGGAGCGACTCGGACTGCGAGTCCGACGACGAGGTGCGTGATGAACTTCCCTTCTTGCGCCAGGAGAATGAGAGGCTTGGCTCTTTGCTTGATAACCGTGATGACATGCTTAGAGAGGCCAAGAAAATGAGGAAAGAGCTTAGGGCTTCACTCGAGGATGCTAGGACTAGAGTGGGCCGAGCTAGAGACACGGGTGCTTGATAGCAAGCTTGAGATTGATTCGCTTAAGGCTAGCCCTGTTGTTTCGATGAGAATGATTGTCTTGATTGCTCTATTTTCCTTGCCGATCTTGCTTTGTTCAAGGAAAAGCATGCCTCCAAGTGTGAGGAACTAGATGTGCTTAGGGTTGAAGTGGTCGAGCTTAAGTCTAGACCGCTTTGCTAGGTGCTTGCACTTCTTGCCTGTTTTGCATGCTAAGATTGATGAGATGCATGCTTACACTAGTTCGCTCGAGGCTAAATTGAAGGAACCCATGCCTACATCTTGCTCTACCCGTGAAATGCATGCATTGAAAAATTTGGAGCTTGCACATTATGTTGATCGCTTGCGGGATGAGAATGATGACTTGAGGAAGTTGATGGGTTGGTTGTCGGTCATGAGCCTCGGTTGAGGATGATGATCAAGGCCTTTAAGAGGCAAGATGGTGAGGGGCTTGGGGCAAACAAGGTTGGTGAAGGAAGTGGAGAGAATATCCGGAGCCACCAAAAACCCACCACAAAAATGATTTCCCTCCAAAACCCAACCATCTTAGGAACCGACTAGACACAACCCCGGCTCCACCTATATTTCCTACACCCACAAATGATCTCCAAAAGCCAATCAAGTTTGTGAGCACTTCGGGGGAAAGTGTTCTTTGGGAAAGTGAGAGAGAAGGCAAGTGAGGAGAAATCGGTGGAGGAGTTGAGTGGAGAGAAACCAAGCGAACGACCCCAATCCAAGCCAAAACCTAAGCTTGTGAGGTTCCGTTGTGGCCATTGTGGGAAGGAGGGTCACAAGGATGAGTTTTGCTTCAAGAGGAAGCGGGAAGAGAGGATGGCAAAGGAGTGGGCGAACAAGGATAGGTACAACCTTTCCCATGGTGTACCTAAGCCTCGTATGCCACTACCCGGGGGGTAAGGCCGTGGTGAGAAGTGTTCGGCATGGGGAGATGCGAGTTCCCGCGGCTCGAGGAGTCGTTCGGGGAGGGGGCGGTCGACCGGCTTGGATAGGCGGTCGGACCGGCCCGGCCCGAAGGGGGCGGTTAGACCGGCACGGCTAGGCGGTTTAACCGCCCCCCCCCCCCAGCCCGGGCGGAGTGGTTTTCGAGGTGGTGAGTCGAGAGGTTTCGGTGTCCGGAGGTGGAGTTGTTGGTGGTTGGTCCGGAGAGACGGCGGGTGGTCGGTTGCTAGGCATTCTCCCCCTCGAGGTCACTACGGGGATGGGAGGAGTCGTAGCTTTGAGAAGGAGAGGAGGGACGCTCCACGGGTTGTCTTCCGTGGTTTTGGTCCTCCTCCAGGCAGTGAGGGGTGGTTTCCTCGGAGTGGTTACCGAGGTGGTGTTCGTGGAGGTAGTTTTGGTAGGAGAGATGCTTTGGTTGGTGCTAACCCCACTTTCGAGCAAATGGCTCGGCCTTTGGTTTTCCTCTTTTGGTACTAACCCCGGTCTTGAGTCGTTTGTTCGCTCACGTGCTTGTTTTTGAATTTCGGGTGGGAGACTTGATGAACATTTGGTTGATTGACTCCGGTTGTTCGAGGCATATGACCGGAGACGGGGGGTGGTTCTCAAGTCTCGTCCGGTGGTGACGAAGAGGTACATCACCTTTGGGGACAATGGGCGTGGGCGTGTGCTTTCGGAAGGTGAGATAAAAGTGAGTGACAAGATCACTGCGAGGCGTGTTGCTCTTGTTCAATCGCCGGGGTACAATTTGCTTTCGTGTCTCGGTTGTTGGATGAAGGTTTTGAGGTGTTGTTTCGGCCGGGTGGTTCTCGGATTGTGGACTCTCGAGGGGACCTTGTTTGTATGGTTGTTCCCGAGGGTCGGGTGTTTCGTGCTTGATTTTACTCGGTCTTCGGGTGTTGAGCATTGTTTCTTGGTCTGGTTCTTCGAGTGAGTTGTGGAGGTGGCATAGGAAGTTGGGTCACTTGAGCTTTGACCTTTTGTCTCGCTTGAGTAAACTCAACTTGGTCCGAGGATTGCCACGTTTGAAGCTTGAGAAAGAGTTGGTTTGTGCTCCGTGTAGGCATGCCAAGATGGTGGCCTCTTCTCACCCGCCTCTCACCGATGTGATGACTGAGCGTCCATGCGAGCTGCTCCATATGGACCTTGTTGGCCGGGCTCGTGTGCGATCGCGGGTGGGAAGTGGTATGTCCTTGTTGTGGTGGATGACTTTTCTCGGTATGCGTGGGTGTTCTTTCTTGAGGAGAAGGGGGGAGACGTTTGGTTTTGTTCGAGATCTAGTCTTGAGGTTGAGGAACGAGAGGCACGGTGATGCCATACGAGCTATCCGCGGTGATAATGGCTCGGAATTCGAGAACTCTCGTTTTGAAACCTTTTGTCATGACTTGGGTCTTGAGCACCGAGCTTTTCGAGTCCGTATACGCCTCCCCGAGAATGGTGTTGTGGAAAGGAAGAACGAGACCTTGTGCGAGATGGCTCGGACGATGCTTGATGAGCATAGGACTCCGAGGAGGTATTGGGCCGAGGCGGTGAATACCGCATGCTATGTGTCGAACGGGATATACCTCGAGTGCACAAGAAAAAGACATGCTATGAGTTGATGCATGGTCGCACACCCAAGGTGAGTCACTTCCATGTTTTTGGTTGCAAGTGTTTCATTCGAAGAAAGGCGAGGAAGTTGGATAAGTTTGAGGCTAGGTCCGTCGATGGCATTTTCTTTGGTTATGCATCTCATTCTAGAGCATATCGTGTGCTCAATCTTGAAACTAACCAAATCGTGGAGACTTGCGAGGTAACCTTCGACGAGACGAGCCACGTAGTCGGCTTGTCTTTGAGTGTGCGGGTGATGATGAGCTTGGCGAGGAGATCTTTCGGGAGGAGGAGCATGAACATGGTGATGATGAAGATGGTAATGCGGTGCCCCGCTGAACATGTACCCACTACTTCGACTACGATGATGGATGGACCCTCTCGCTACACCTACGACGACAAATCAAGAACGAGGAGAAGGCGATGTTGAGGGGGAGGTAGCTTCGAGGCGAGAACCTCCCCGGCGAGTTCGGGTGGATCACCCGGCTTCGAGGATCATCGGCGACATAAATGAACGCACTACACGGTCGAGGGTTCGAAACAATTCCCATTTTGCTCATGCTGCGTTTGTTGCTTCTTTTGAGCTCAAGGACATTGGACACGCACTATCGATCATAATTGGGTTAACTCGATGCATGAGGAGCCGGAGAACTTTGAGAGGAATCGGGTGTGGGAGTTGGTTGACCCTCCCCCGGGGTGTAAGCCGATTGGTACAAAGTGGGTGTGGAAAAACAAAGAGGGAGAGAAGGGTGAGGTTATGAGGAACAAGTCGAGACTTGTTGCTCAAGGGTTCGATCGGAAGGAGGGGATCGACTACGAGGAGACCTTTGCTCCCGTAGCCCGTTTGGAGGCGATTAGGATCCTTCTAGCCTTTTCTCGTGGCTAAAGGCTTCAAGTTGCACCAAATGGATGTGAAGAGTGCTTTTCTCGAATGGAGTGTTGGAGGAAGAAGTGTATGTGAGGCAGCCCTCGGGGTTTGAGAGTGAGAAGTACCCCCACGGGTGTACAAGTTGAGGAAGGCGCCGTATGGGTTGAAGCGGGCGCCTAGAGCTTGGTATGGCGAGGTTGAGGGGGTTCTTGTTTGAGAGAGGTTTTGAGATGGGGAAGGTCGATCGGACCTTGTTTTTGCCGAGGCGGGCGGAGATATCCCGATTGTGCGGGTGTACGTGGATGATATTGTCTTTGGTGGCTCGTCTAACTCTCTTGCCGCGAGGTTTGCGGATGATATGAGCAGGGAGTTTGAGATGAGCATGATGGGTGAGTTGCAGTTCTTCCTCGGGCTACAAATCAAGCAATCAAAGGAAGGAACATTTGTGCACCAGGCTAAGTACACCAAGGACATTGTGAGAAAGTTCAAGATGGAGGACTCCAAGGCTATGACGACGCCGATGAGTACGACTACGGCTCTTGATGCGGATGAGGAAGGTGAACACGTGGACCAGAAGGAGTACCGGAGCATGATCGGGTCACTCCTCTACTTGACGGCGACGAGGCCGGGACATACGTTCTCGGTGTGTCCGTGCGCTCGTTTTCAAGCGTCTCCGAGGACTTCGCATCGGCAAGCGGTGAAGCGAATTTTCGGTACTTGCGTCACACTCCCGACTTCGGCCTTTGGTACTCCGCGTCCTCTTCTTTGGCGCTTCATGGCTTTTCAGACGCAGATTTTGCCGGGTGTCGGTTGGATAGGAAGTCCACTTCTGTGACTTGCCAGTTTTTGGGTTCTTCGTTGGTGTCTTGGTCTTCTCGTAAGCAGTCGAGTGTTGCTCAATCCACGACCGAAGCCGAGTATGTTGCCGGCGCTAGTTGTTGCTCTCGGCTCCTTTGGATCACCTACACCATGAGTGACTTTGGTGAGGAGTATACCCATGTTCCACTTCAATGTGATAGCACCAGTGCCATAAGCGTTGCAAAGAACCCAGTGCTCCATTCCAAAACCAAACACATAGAAGTGAGGTATCATTTCCTGAGAGACAACGTAGAGAAAGGGAAAATAGCCTTGATCCATGTACCCACACATGACCAACTAGCCGATATTTTCACCAAACCCCTAGATCAAGCAACTTTCACTCGTTTGCGGGGGGAACTTGGTGTGTGTTTGATTTCTTGAGTTGGGTGTGTGGGGGCTTTCTTTTGCCGGTGGTGTCGAGCCCGTTTTGCCTCCCCTCGAGGAGCCGGTTTGTAACATATGTATAGCTTTCGTTGGTGCATTTTTTGCATTTGGCATTGCATATGTAACATGATGTATAGGCATCCTTGTATCTTAGATTGCGTGCATTTTGTATCATATGCATTGGATAGGAAAAGCTTCTCCTATATACTTTGTTTACCATGGGTTGCTATATATGTTCTTGTGAGCTTGTTTGGTATGCTATGGTTAGTTTGGCTTAGCTCTTGATGATCTTGTTGAATGATCCATGGTTGATGGCTAATTTTTGAAAAATGTCATATACATGCTCTCTCATGCGTAAATGCCTATATATGATCTTGACATATTTTAGTGGCTTTGCTATGCTTACTTTGTGGTTGGATAGCTAGTTTATTGATCATATGGGGCCAAAGGCTCATTTGCCATCATGAATGTTTAGCCCTCTTGCTTCATCTTGTGGAGGGGCATAAGTTCCTTTTTGTCGCAAAGACATTTCATGTACCATTTATAAATCTGAAAATGAAATGAACAATGTTTGAAAAATGTGCTCCCATGTCATATGTGCTGAATTTAATTTGCTTTGGGTGCTAAACTGTTGCATGATGCCTACCAATGAGAAGTCTCATACATAGAAGTAGGCACATGGCTCAGTGGCTTTGACATGACATGAGGTGCTTGTGGGTGTTTGTGATGGTCGTATGATTAGAATGGCTCTCCTAGCATGAAGTTTGTGTGGCTTTGCCATTTTGATATGTTTTGATCATGTTTAGGTATTTGCTTGTGAGAGAGTAACTTTTCGCAAAATTACTCAAATCCTTTTTAGCATTGTCCAATGGTTGTGAAACTTGGTGATCACGTAGTTAAGGTCATTACGAACTGTCGAGTATCTAACTTGCTCATTTGGACTTGTGTAGCTCCTTGTGATGAATTTTGTATATTTGAGAAGCTATATGTTGCAAGTTTTCGCATTTTGCCTTGATTCATGCATTGTCAACAAGGGGGAGAAGTTTGTGCATGTTTTGGGCACCTGGGAGTGTTTGGAAGGTGTTCCAATTGTTTCGGGCAATTTTTTGAGCAGTTTGGTGCAGGGCCGGTCTCTTTGGGCGGTCTAACCGCCCCCCAGGCGGTCAGTTCAGGCAGAGGCGGTCTAACCGCCACGGGCGGCGGTCTAACCGCCCCGGGTAGTGTGAGCGAGGTTTTTGCTCTTTGTTGCATTCCCGAGTTGCATTGAGGCATGTGTTCGGGGGGGAATGTGCTTGTGGCTCAGGGGGAGCTTGCATTTGTGCAGGGGGAGATCTTTGTGGTGTTCGAGTTTCTTTGTGGTGGTTTGCGCTCTTTGCTTGAGCTGTGTTTTGTCTCGGATGTGTCGAGCCGTTGCCCTTGCCTAAGGGGTCCGAGACTTGCCTTCTTCAAGTGATCTTGCTCTTTGCCTTTCTTTGGCTTTCGATCGCTTGTTGGGGTTTCTTTTTATTTTGTTTCCTTTCTTTTCCTTTTTCTCTTGTGTTACTTCATGTGAGTGTGTTGTCAATGCACTCATCAAGGGGGAGATTGAGGACCATGTGTGGTTCGAGGACCGGTGGATGGTCGCTCCCTTGTGTGATGAGTGATTGACAACGTTGTGTGGAGCGATTCTTGGCTAAGTATTGCGGGTGCGGGTTGCGGCTTGACTCGTGTTGATGCGGGTGAAGAACAAGCGCGAAAGGTCGTTGCCGGTGAGGCCTCCAGGTGTGGAGAAGACAAGTAGGCTTCGTTCGAGGGACCCGGTGGCCAGCGGGGTCAAGTGCGGGCCGCATGGTGGCATGAACAGCAAGATGAAGTTGTGGACGATTTCTTGGTATAGCCTCAAAACCAAGGTCGAGCCGGGACTACGTGGGAGCCGAGTCATGAGTGGAGATTGGCGGAGGCTACACCGAGTTCGCGGGGTTTGCAGTGGTTCACCAGAAAACCACTGGGTTACTCGGTTGAGCCACAAAACCAAGGCTTGCGTCGAGGCTACGCGAGGTGCGGTCGGCGGGCATCCGTCCGATGGTGAAGACATCAAGAATTCCAAATCCGCCCTTGAGGGGCATGTATCCCTAGTTATTAGTGAAGGGCATTTTAGACATTCGGTTGCCGCCTATATAACCCAAGAGGTGAGAGGTTGGCGCCAACTCTTGGAACCCTAGCTCATTTGGTTTTTCCATTTTCGTTCTCTATTTTCCCTAGGTTTTTAGAAGGCTAGTTTGAGAGCTTCATGTGAGATCTAGAGAGAGGGATGGATGTTTGGGTGGCAAACTAGACCTTGTACGAACCATTCATGGCATGTATAGAAGGTTCGGCGTGGTTCTTCATGGTGGTTTTCCCGTCTCTTTGATGTTGATTTTCGGAGCTCTTTTGGCGGTGTTTTGAGAACGATTTCTTGGGATTTTTGGTGGGTGTCACGTATGAGGTTCTTGTGCCTCTTTGGCTGGTGACTTTGCCCCCAAATCCCCTTCGAATCGGACTCGATTTGGTGGTTTTCGTTGGAACTCGAGTTCTTGACCTAGAGAAGCTATTTCTTCGATTCCTCTTGATTGTGAGCGTTTCGGGTCGATTCCTTTGAGGAAGAGGTTGCCCAGGAGGTAACCCAGCTATCCCCGAAGTTTGGCTGCAATCCGTGGAGTGATTCGGGAGATCGGGCGCGAGGAAGTTGAGGTTTGACCCGCGGGTTCGTTTTCGGGAAGGGGCGGTCTAACCGCCTACGGGGGGCGGTCTAACCGCCGGGGTGTTTCCGGGTCAAAGTTTTGTTTCGCCGGATTTTCCTCTTTGAGTTTGTTCGCCTTGATCGGAGGAGTGTCCGGGTGAAATTTGGGGTTGTTCTCGTGCGGTTTGCTAGGTGTTCTTGGTCGGGGGTTCGTTCTTTGGGTACGGGAGGTTAGACCGCCCCGGGTAGCCGGTCTAACCGCCCCTAGGCCCTTGGGTGAAGTTTTGGTTTTCGCCAAGATTTTTCGGTAGCTAGCATGGCCTTGACCGGAGATCTCTCGTTGGTGAAACCGTGGTGTGTTTTGGTGCTCGGAAGAGGCGTTTCGGAGGATTTCTTGGTTACCGGGTGGAGGCGGTCTAACCGCCCCCTATACCCGGTCTAACCGCCCCCTACGGTTAGCCGGCTTTCGAGTTGTTTCCGCCGTCGGTGCTTGCGTGTGTGTTGTGGTTCTTTGGTAGAGTTTGTTCCTAGGACCGGTAGCACTCCGGTGGCTACGTGGTTTTGGCAAACGGGAGGTAGAAGTGCGGAGCGTGTGATTTCGGGGGTCCGACCGAGCTAGTTCGTCTTGTCGGAGTTTCAATCTCCCTCGAGAAGAATTTTTATCGGCTCCCATTCACTCCCCCCCCCCTCTGCGGTCGCCTTATCGGTCCTTCGGCTGGGCCGACCGGCCCGAGCCCATTTTGGCCTGGTTTGGACCCGTCTCGCTCCCCGATGCTTCTCGGTCAATTGTTGACTTGCTCCCTTATGCATGTGGGCCCTGGACGTCGTCTTCTCCACGGTTTGGACGGAGCTCCTTGTCGTGCAAGCTTTAGCATCTTCTGTCCAGGTCCCTGGAGTTTCATGGCTTCATGCTTTGGTCTCTAGACCCTTTGGAGTCATGTTCATGATGTGTCTTGACTTGTATCGGGCTTCATGATCGTCTCTTGAAGTGCTTGATGAACTTATCCCGAAAGTCTCCCTTTAAGCGCTAGTTTCCTACGTAAACAACAAACTACAAAATCGACATGCGAGAGTGAACTTGATACCTCCAGAGGGTTAGTACCATTGGTTAGAATATCAAATACGTGCAAATGTTGACGGTAAACTTATAGCTAGGTGTACCAAAATCGACCGTCAACATGGGCTGTGATGGTGCGTTGGAGGTAGAGGAGTTTGCTGATATGTCAGGTTGTCAGTAGAGCAACATAAGCAAGGCTGAAAATCTAAACAAAATTCTTATTAGATAAATTTGTTTTCTCTTCATGAAAAATAGCTGATATTACACTAGAAATCATCACAAGTCGTAAATAAAATCAGCATAGATATACACAATTCATATTTTACTTAATTAGCATACAAGGATAGGTGCTAACCATTTTTACAGAGAGACGACAATATTCTTATATATCAAAGTAGAGAATAAATTCCTTAAACTGCTTCCTTGTCCAACTTCAGCAGCGATGGATTGTGTGTTCCATGTTTACATGTAACAAGAGGATAAAAGAATCATGACATTACATATGATAGTTGTGAAACAACACTCACAACACAACATGACACCGACAATAACAATATCTATAATAGTAGTGAAACAATTAACAGTCACAACAAAGCATAGGACAGTCTAGTTAACACTACATTATTAACCACTGCGATGCAATTACCGCTGACATTATGTGGCCATCAGAATTAAAGTATGCTAACAGGTCCAAAGCATAACTATCGATCTGGTACATTTAAACCATAGCAGAATTAAAGTATGCTAACAACCTTAGTGCTTTTCATGAATTTATGGTGCAAAAATTGTAGCACCAGGAACATGAAAATCAATTTCAACAATTCATATAGCTTCATCTATTTGCAACAATTTATTCAAGCAGACTTGGAGCAACAAAATCCATCCATCAAATCCTTAATCAATCAATTAAAATGAACTATTAAGGCATGTCTCCCTTATCCACCTTGACATGAATATATAGAAGATTGGGTGGAGTACATTATAAACCACTGCGATGCAATTTCCACTGACACTATGTGGCCATCAGAAGTAAAGTATTATAACAATTCCAAAGCATAATTGTTGATCTGGTACATTCAGAGCATAGAAGAATTAAAGTATACATTAATCTTTAATGCTTTTCATGAATTTACAGTGCGGAAATTGTAGCACCAGGAACATGAAAATGAATTTCAACAATTCATATAACTTCATAAGTTAGCAACAATTTAATAAAACATACCTGGAGCAACAAAATCCATCCATGCACTTCTTGTCCTCTTTTGTATGAAAAGCTTGTTGAGTCTCATTCTCACATTGATTCTCTTGAGGCTGAATTGAAAGCTCCAATTGCTACTTCCTGCTCTACTTGTGAATTGCATGTTGTGAAGAATTTGGAGCTTGCACATTGTGTTAATCATGTGCAAAATGAAAATGATGATTTGCGCGAGTTGTTGAGTTGGCTTTCTAGTCACGAGCCTCAGTTTGGTATGATGATTGCAACATTTACGCGCTTTGATGGTCAGGCACTTGGGTCGGACAAGGTAGCGGAGTGTAGTGGTGAGAGAGAAGGGTAATTTGGGAAATTCCAGTTCCGCCACACACTAAAACCAAGAACCATTTTACCCCCAAACCAAACCAGACGCATAAGCTGAGAGAAAAACCAAGTAATAAGTTGAGTGAGCAAAGCAAAAAACCTGAGAGAAAACCACAACCAACACCCAAGGCAAAATTGGTCTGCTTCCATTGTGAGTAATGTGGGAGGTATGGTCACAAGAGAGAGTTTTGCATCAGGAGGAAGCATGAGGAGAGGTTTTCTAGGGAAATGGCAAAGAAGGATAGGTACCACCCATTTCGTGGTGTGATTGTGCCTCAAAATGAGCATACGGTCCCATCGTGGAGTTAACAGGGCTTTCCTACCCGAGGTGCTGATAGTTTCCGTTTTCGAGGTCGTGGTGTTGATCGGTTCGATTCCGTTGGTCGTGGTGCAAGTGATGGATATGTTGAGTCTGGTGGTCGTATGTTTGCTGGACATTCTCCACCTTGTGATCAATATGAATTTGGGAGAAGTCACAACTTTGAGTCACAGAGGGGCTACAGACCGTGTTTTCCCTCTCGTGGTTCTTATACTCCTCCAGTGAGACGTGAGATGATTCCCCATGGTGGTCATAGCTTTAAAAGGATGGATTTTGCTCACCGCACTTTTGAGCAAATAGCTCTGCATTGCTTTGATTGTTTTGTGCTAACCCTAGTGTTGAGTCAGTTGCTCGCTCTCGCTCTTTGTTTTGATTTTGCAAGCGGGTGTCAGGGGGTGAGACCTAGACAGATCCGCAATATGGACGAGACTGGGAATTAAGAGCGTAGGTGGTAGTTCACAGCAGGAATGGCGATGAACACTGGGGTTTAGACTGGTTCGAGCCTCCGAAGAGTGAAACCCTACGTCTAGTATCAGGTGGAATTATGCGTGGAAGAGGAGTCCCCTCGAATCGAGCTCTAGGCCGCCTGATATGGTCAACGGGATAGGTCTTCCATTCGAGGTCGGTGGACCCTCATTGGGGTCGGTTGCAAAAAAGGAAGGCCATCTGCCTTGATTACAGGGAGTATCCTGCGATCTGTGGACCTACTAGCAGTGCCAAGCCGTGATTTGGTAGCATGCCTTCCACTCCAAGTCCTGCGGATCCTTCGGGTCTGGATAAGGTCTTTTGGAGTCTTCCAAGGTCGCCGGTGTTATGGATAAGGTCTTCGATCCCACTTGCAAGTCGGCCGGGCTTCTGGCAGGTCGGGTCCTCTTGATAGGGACCTCTGGGATCCTTGTGGATGGGGACCCATTGGTACCCAAGTATCTATAGCCGGCGATCAACTTGTAAGCGTAGCGGCTGAGACGAAGTCATGTCGAGGTTGGACGAAGAAATGGCATCACCAAGGTTGTGTAGGGTGCACGGGGATTCAAAAAAGAAAGAAACTCCGTAGTCTTCCCGAAGTCGAACATCGAGCTTCTGGAATGCATGTCCAGAAGGTCGAAGTGAAGGAAAGTCGTCAACGTTGAAGAACCCCCAACGACCTGACCTGAGTTAGGAAATCATGAAGGAATCTCTGTGACCTTGAGGACGGTCTGGCTGCCGATCGTAGGTAAGTCGAGCAGAGAAATAGTGGATGTGGGCTTCTGGTAGATCAATGAGATGTATAAGAAGAGGGCGTCACAGGAAGTATTTGTAGAGTAGCCCCCGAGCAGTAAGACGACCAGGATGGTCAGTTTGATGTTTGAAAAACAAAGGAATAGCGAACAAATGGCCCTCTGTTTCCCTTGTGATGCTTTGATGATCTGAATAGGACAAAATACATAGAATCATCGAGTAAAGCACAAGGAGACAGTGGTTGTCGTGTCTAGTACCATGGGTGCACTGTATGGTCACGAGACCTGCCTCCAAGTAGAACTGCAGTCGCTATCCACCCGCAAAAGACAAAGGCTACCAGAACATTATCAGGTAGGGGATAGGCGAGCCAATGCTTCCATGGGTGAACAGGGACCTTGAGCTTCACGTGGCAACAGTCACCGGATAAGGATGCCACGCCAGCTGTGTTGCGTATGGGATCCAAGACCTTGTGTTGTGGCTACAAATAGCTGATCACGCAACTGAGCTCGTCGTTGAACCAGCCAAAATAGCCATGGCAAAGTTGTGTAGTAATTTTCCCATTCCTTGGGCACGTAGTTGTCCACCAGAGCATAGACCTGAGCCAACAATGCCTGGAGCTAGAAGAATGTTTGCAAAGTTGGGGGAACTCCATCAGCTGCTTCACCCATGCCCAGCGACGAATCCAGGAGTAGGATGGGGCAGTACATGCCTCGACGGACCTTGTGAGTGACGGCCCGAGGTGATGTTGGGAATCACAGTGTTGTACTGGAAAAGGTTCGAGGTGACGCTGGCTCGATTTGGAATCTCGTGGGAGAACCCATGTGTAAATGTGGGTACCATAGGAAACCTTTGGGCTAGAGTAGATGTGGCCGTGTGGTAGTTGCGACCTCGTCGGCGGTGGAGATCCCCAAGGTGGTCCTGAAGCTAGATGAAAGCTTGCGACATGCTTCATTACTATAGGTTGCATCATAGACATTGTGTAATGTAGATCAAGACCTTTAATATGTTTGTATCTTGTAATTGGCCATGGGCAAAATTCCTTTGTTGCTTACAAAGCTTGTATGCACATGTTTGTTCTACAAACATCACATGTTGAGCGTTTAGTAGAGGCGCCCGGGTGGTAATGGCATGGCCATGGTCCCAGTGGGGCTGTAATAGCACGGTGACCTTCAAAAGGCCTTGTGTATTGACGAAGGTCCCATGCAGACCAGAGTCAACACAGCTGTTGTGCAGTGACACAAAAGCAGGTCATCAACCTGAAAGTTGTAGATCTAGTTGATGCAGAAGGCAATAGAGCTTTAGCAAGGAGCTGATAATCAAGACTAGGAGGTCGCCAACTGGTAGTGGAGCCTTTAAGCATGAAGTCGTTGGTAATCTTCAACACTGTAGGTCGAGGCGACCTTGAAGGCACAAAGGCAGCTGGACCTAGGAGACGTGGTGTGAACCTGCCATTTTTAGGCCGAGGCGACCTAGGAAGCTGCTGGGTCCTTGTCAACCTTGTAGAGGAAACATAGCATGACCGTAGGTCGTCTGTTGGTCGAGGCGACTTTGAAGTTATCATCAGAAATTTAAGTTGGGGGCTTAGACGTAAGGTGTAATGGGTTTGCGCCTGGCTGGGTGTATTGGCCGAAAATCTGGCGGACGCAGATTCCCATAGAGAACTAGCCATTATTGCCTGTTATCCATTTAGGCCGAAAGAGCCATTGGGGATTAGATCCATTGAGCGTAGATCCATTGGGTAGCCAAGAAGTCTCCAAAAGAGAGGTTGGGCTTAGCGGCCCATGGGGCGACTTTGGCCTAGCTATATAAGGCTGAGCCTCGGGCCGGGACCTCCACTTTCTTTCATTTTGGTGTAGCATCTAGGGTTCTTCCACCGCTTGAGTGCTCCAGCGAAATCCTAGCTCTCTTGTGCTTAGGTCTGCCGCGTCGTGCACTATCGCATGCGCACAAAGCGCTCGTTGTGTTTAGAGCTAAATTCGTCGTAGTATACGAGGAGGAGATGGAGCTCGCGCTTGCACCAGCGCTGGAGACCATCTAGGAGCCGTCAGTAGTGACGGAGGAGCAGATCCGAGCCTTGGAGACATGCGGGCTACTAAGGTCCAAGGTGGAGGTGGCTTGGAGGCCAGCGGCCGGCGAGGCGTTCCCCACCGAGGGGACTAGGGAGACCATCGTCTTCCTCGTGCACGTCGAGCGTGGATTTGGGGTCCCAACCAATGACTTCTTCCGCAGGCTCTTGTACTTCTACAAGATCGACCTGGTACAACTCGTCCCTAACACCATCAACATTGTTTCCTCCTTCATCCACTTGTGCGAGGCCTATTTAGGCATATCGTCACACTTCAACATGTGGCGGCATTTTTTCGAGCTCAAGAAGACAGGAAGTCCGACGTCGTTGGAAGCGTCAGGTTCATGTTGTGTAGGTACATGAAGCAAGGGTAATTCTACCTCGACATCCCACTGTCGGTGCTCCCCACTAGGTCCGGACATGCTCCCGTGGTGAGGCCCAAGTGGTCTAGCCAGCTTACGTCGCGGGAGACAGACGACCTACAACCACTTCTTGCAACCTTGAGAAGTTGAAGACAGAGGGGATGACTGGTGGCGCTGTGGCAATCAACTTCAGCTGGTGGTTGCTGCAGCCCATCTAGGACTAGGTTTACCCGACCTATGAGTACTGAGGCCAGTCGGACCCCACCCACGTCGTACGGTGCGAGGTCTCCAAGGAGGCGATGGTGGCGCGGGTGAGGGGTATCTTTGTTGGCTGCATCTGCAACCAGATGTGCCCCAAGGCGCTCAGCATGTGCCGGCATGCCGACACAGTAAGTTACCAAGCTTCAACCTTTGACTTGTGTTGTCTAAGTTTATGAATCTATTCTAATATACGTCTTCCACTTTTAGGGTCGTGAGGACATGTACTTGTGCCCAGCTTTGTTGCCCGACGTAGGGGAGCGGAGCTTCAAGGTCCGGGCTGCGGGGGATGTGTATTGGCCTCTGCAACAATGTATCAAAGTCTACCTTTCTGACTCATCGGTGGGCAGCAACGATGAAGATCCCACAACTAGGGGGTGCTAGTGAAGGTCGTCGCGCCACCACCGCGACGCACAAGGCAGACCACGGGAAAGATGCCCGCATCACTGGCCGCAGCGATGATCGCCGCTACCCAGGCGGTGGAGTTGAAGAAGAAGAGAAAAAGGACGGACCCTGTTGTGTCAGTGGACACAACGATAACCAACTCTGACGTTGAGACGATCAACATCGAAGAGGAGGACGGCATGAAGTCAGCTAGCACATCGGCCGACCAGGCGGCGCAGACGCCCCGCAAGGTCGTCAGAGAAGAGGAGCGTTCGGGGTCAGGCGCGGACGTCATGGGTGACATGGGGTTACAGAAGAGGGTGATGAAGGCACCACCTAAGCCCATCAAGCTTATGCTAAAGTCCATAGGCAAGTAGGTCGCCGAACCCATGCCTACATCGCTTTTGATGTTGGATTTGTTGATGTCTGTATTTGTCGGGGACAGCCCTAGGGGTCCCCTTTAACAACGGGGAAATCCCCACTTAAAACCCGCAACAAAGCCAAACACACTTCGCCTAACCATGCAGGATACGACCCATGCCGCAGGGACCTCAACGGCCCACCAAGGCGGCCCTCTTGAAGATCCCCTCGAGCAGGCTTCGCCTCGCTCGAGGATGCGCGCCTCCCTCGGGCGGGCTCTGTCCCGTTCGAGGGGGTGCGCTTCCCTCGAGCGGGCTCCGCCTCGCTCGAGTGTCCGCCCCGCCCTCGACCGGGGTCCGCCTCGCTCGAGGGCGCCCCGCACGCGTGCGCCTGCCCCCGTACGCGGGCATTTAACGCCCCGACACCGGCGGGACGGCGCCATCATGCGTCGGGGCTCGCGCCCGGTGCGCCGCACCAACTCCCCGGGGAGGGAGCCCATCCCCATCACTCGTGGGGAGGGACGTGCGGCGGGGACCGGTGCCGGTCCGTGATGCCGTGCACCTGCTCCAGTACGGCTAATGCGCCGAGCCCTCGAAGGGGGGCCGGCTGCACCCTCGATTTGCTTTCTTGTGACCTTACAGGGTTAGGTGGAGGCGCTAGGCCGGTGGGACGCCATCCCTGCTACTGTTACGGTATGGCTGCCGCCCCCGCGCGTGCAGGCGCACGCCAGGCGCTGTAGCAACGACTCCAGCACCGTGGAACGTATTGGAACGGGACGCCGTTTTACCTACTCCTGTACTCCGTACGGGCCAACGTCAGCAGCTCCCTCGAGCCTATCAGAAGACGCCACCACCATCCGCCGCCCTTCTACCCTCGAACCGCCACTGTTCGGGTACAAGATAGGCCATGATGGCCGGATCGCTGCAAGGATCGTCCGGACGGCCGCCCACTCTACAGCATAGCACGCCACGCCCCTTCACGTAGCTAAATAGCGCGGCGCGCATGTGATTCGCTCCCTCCTTGATCTATAAAAGGGGGACGAACCCTCCCTGCCGCGGGGAGAGATAGACATAATACAGCAGGAGACAGGCTGCGCCACGCACTTGCTCTCCAATTCTCCCACAACATCTTCAGTCACCACACCAGGGATTTGGAAGCCAGACTTCCTCTCCCGCCTTGCTTGTAGCAGCCCCACTACAGGCACCCCCGGTGCTAAGTAATATAGTGCCTTGAGCACGCCACTGCTGGACGTACGGCCCACCGGCCGGAACCAGGATAAAACTCTGTGTCCCTTATTGCTTAGCATCGACCATTGAGGGATAGACCACGGCGCTTATTACTGGTTAGTGTCGGGACCACATTCCGCACCGACAGTTGGCGCCCACCGTGGGGCAATCTGAGCGCCTAAGGTCAATCCGTCAACTCCCTCCATGGTGATCCGCACTGAGTACCGTGGTACACGCTACTGCATGGGCAGCTCGGACCCCCTCCCCGCCGGGTTCGAAATCCGGTTCGGGGGCCTGAACTTTCAGGCCATGGGGAACGGCTACCTCATGCGCCTCACCAACCGTGAGGAGCTCCGCGCGCGGTGCCAGGCCGGGTCCGCTCCGGCCCCCGCCGCACGCGCCACCACGGCGCGGACGCCCGCGGGCACGGATGCCGCGGGCCCGTCGACGCCACGACGTCGCCGCCGCTGCGGGCTGCGTTCGCGCCGGGCGCGGTCCGAGCGACGGCGGGCCGAGTGCGCCGCCTCTCGGCACGGTGCGCCCGCCACCACGACCGCCACCATCCCGGCGGGACGGACGCGCGCGGTCTCCGGACCGCGCTTTCCCATTGGGCTGCGTGGTGCCACGACGGCCTACAACACAAACGTCAACACCACGATGCGCAGGGTTCCACCTGGCCGTCACGTCTTCGTCGCCTCAGCGGGTGACGAGTCGTCCCTGGGTTCCCTCGACGCGTTGCCGCCCGCCAACCGCCACGGGTACGCGGAATGGGACTTCTCCGGCGTGCCGGACCCAGTCATGTTCAGGCGTTTCCTTGACGCTACGGACTACTGGTTCGGCTGCTCCGATGACTCCCGACGCGGGAGCTACGATCCCGCGCGGGGGAGTGCTTTGCGTCGTCGTCACCAACGACCCAACGAACGCCACCGGCGTGGTGGGCGCGGCGGCGACGGGGAGGTCACGCCTGCCCCAGGGATCGCTCCGCGCCAAGCCGCGGGACCAAGCACCCCTGCTGGAGCCGACGCCGATGCGCAGCTAGCCCAAGCCCGCGAGCTCGAGGCTAAGCTGGCAGAGGAGTACCGCACGGTGCGGCTGCTCCGTGCCTCGATGGTAGGAGAAGCCTCCGCTCGCAGCGAACGCGTGCGAGAGCTGGGCAGGCATGCCCGCGACTGCATCAACGCTGACAACCCTGACGTGCCTCCGCGGGCAAGTCAGAAGCTCGTTGCTGCCGCAAGGCTGCTGCGAGCTATGCCAGCACCCTTGACCCCTGAGGCGCGGAACCTGCACCGCGAGGTGCAGGCCCTCTTCGAGCAGGGGGCCGTCCAGCAGGCCGAAAGCTCAGCCTCACGTATCCGCCAGCAGGAGGATGCGTGGGGTGACGGGGCCGCACAAGGGGGCGAACCCTCGGTCCACGCAGGAGAAGCTGCGGAGCGTCCCGCCAACTCAGGGCGCGAGGCGGCCAAGGAACGGCTCCTCGACACACGCAGAGCGCTGGACGGTGACGCCCGAAACGTCATCAACGCCAGGCGCACGAGCAAGGCGGACGCACGAGCAGCGGTGGGCTACCACCCTCGACGGGGCGGACGCTACGACAGCGGAGAGGACCGCTCCCCGCCGCCGAGCCCCCGGGGAACCCGTGTGTTCGGCGGGAGATCCGCGCGCGGCGGCCTTCCCCCCGGCGCTTCCGCCAACCCTCGACCATTGTCAAGTACAATGGGGAGACGGATCCCCGCGTGTGGCTCAACGACTGCGCTTGGCTTGCTAGCCGGGCGGGGCCACCGGCCGACGAGGTCATCATCCGCAACTTGCCCCCTGCACCTCGGCGACGCGGCCGGACATGGCTCGAGCACCACCGCCCGCCGACCAAATGCACAATTGGGATGATCTGGTCTGCACGTTCGTGGGCAACTTCCAGGGCACGTACGTGCGTCCCGGAAATTCCTAGGACCTGCGCTCCTGCACTCAGAAGCCGGGCGAGTCGCTGCGGGACTTCATACGGCGCTTCTCCAAGCGCTGCACGGAGCTCCCCAGCGTGGCGCAATCCGAAATCGTGCACGCCTTCCTCGAGGGTACCACGTGCCGGGACCTCGTGCGCGAGCTGGGACGCAGCCCGCCCGCGGACTCCAACGAGCTGTTCGACATCGCCACCAGCTTCGCCTCAGGAGAAGAGGCCGTGGGGGCGATCTTTGACGGCAAGAAGGGCAGGCGCTCGGACGATGCGCCCGCGGAGGGTAGCAAGTCCGGGGGAGCCCCACCGCAAGGACAAGCGGGGCAAGAAGGGGAAAGAAGCCGCGCCGCGAGGCGCGCGAGCAGGGGCGCGACGGCGGTGATGCCGAGGCCCTTGCTTGTCGACCCGGCCGGAGCGGGGCCCTCGACCGGCCCCTCGAGGCCCGGGGGTGTTTGACGACATGCTGAAGAAGCCATGTCCCTATCACAAGACCCCAGTAAACCACACCCTTGAGCAGTGTGACATGCTCAAGAAGTTTTATGGCCGCGCCGCCGCGAAGGAGGCAGAGGCCAAGAAAGATGGAGGAGATGGCGACGCCGGCAGCTTCCCCGCCGTGGAGAACGTGTTCCTCATCTTCGGGGGGCCCACCGTCGAAATGTCGACCCGCCAGCGCAAGCGGGAGCGGCACGAGGTCCTCGCCGCGGAGAAGGCGCCTCCCTCCTTCCTCAATTGGTCGGAGGACGCCATCACCTTCAGCCGGGAGGACCATCTGAACCGCATCCCCAACCCGGGCCAATACCCGTTGGTGGTCGACCCCATCATCGGGAACTCGCGGTTCTCGAAGGTATTGATGGACGGAGGCAGCAGCCTCAACATCCTCTACGCGCATACGCTGCGCTTGATGGGGATCGGGTTGGACCGGTGCGGCCCCGGCACGAAGCCATTCCATGGCATCGTGCCCGGCAACGGAGTCCGGCCCCTCGGGCGGATCGACTGCCAGTTTAGTTTGGCACCGCGATGAATTTCCGCAAGGAAATCCTCACCTTCGAGGGAGCCTACCACGCTATACTTGGGCGACCCTGTTACGCCAAATTCATGGCGGTCCCCAACTATACCTACTTGAAGATGAAGATGCCAGGACCGAACGGCGTCATCACCGTCGGCTCGTCCATCGAGCATGCATTCGACTACGACGTCGAGTGCGTGGAGCACACAGAGGCACTGGCGCTGGATGAAGCGCTGGTGACCACTTTGGAGAAGATGGTCAACGACGACCTCGACTCCACCGCCAAGCACACCGGCACCTTCGAGGCCGCGGAGCAGACCAAGGAGGTCCCCCTCGATCCTTCTGCCCCCGAGGGCAAGGCATTGAGGGTCGGCTCCACCCTCGACCCCAAATAGGAAGTGGTGCTCGTCGACTTCCTCCGCGCCAACGCCGACATCTTCGCGTGGAGCCCCTCAGATATGCCAGGCATCCCGAGGGAGGTCGCCGAGCACTCCCTTGACATCCTGCCTCACGCCCGCGCCGTGCAGCAACGGCTCCGCCGCTTCGACGAGGAGCGGTGACGGGCAATCGGAGCGGAGCTGCGGAAGCTCCTCGAGGCCGGGTTCATCAAGGAGGTGTTCCACCCAACGTGGTTAGCCAACCCCGTGCTTGTAAAGAAAAAGAACGGGGAGTGGTGGATGTGTATTGACTACACTAGTCTTAATAAAGCATGTCCTAAAGTTCCTTTTCCTTTGCCACGTATTGATCAAATCGTTGATTCAACGGCTGGGTGTGAACTGCTTTGCTTCCTTGATGCTTACTCCGGGTATCATCAAATAAAGATGAAGGAGTCCGACCAGCTCGCGACTTCGTTCATCACGCCGTTCGGGATGTTTTGCTACGTCACGATGCCGTTTGGCTTCCGAAACGCAGGTGCGACATACCAGCGCTGCATGCAGCACATGTTCGGAGATCACATCGGACGGACGGTCGAGGCGTACGTGGACGACATCGTCGTAAAGACCAAGAAGGCGGACGACCTGGTTGGCGACGTTGGCGTCGCGTTTGGCTGCCTACGGGCCAATGGGGTCAAGTTAAACTTCGAAAAGTGTGTCTTTGGAGTGCCGCGAGGTATGCTCCTGGGATACATTGTCTCCCAACGGGGAATCGAGGCCAACCCTGAAAAGGTTGCGGCCCTCGAACGAATGGGTCCGATCCGGGACCTCAAAGGGGTGCAAAAGGTGCTGGGGTGCCTTGCCGCCTTGAGCCGCTTCATCTCGCGGCTCGGCGAGAAGGGCCTGCCCCTCTATCGCCTCCTCAAGAAGCACGAGCGCTTCTCCTGGACCACCGAGGCCCAGGACGCGCTCGACAAGCTAAAGGCGTCCTTAGCGCACGCCCCGATCCTCACGCCGTCGCAAGATGGCGAACCCCTACAGCTCTACGTGGCCGCAACCACCGAGGTGGTCAGCGCCGTGATCGTCGTGGAGCGCACGGAGGAAGGGCACGCCTTGCCTGTACAGCGGCCGGTCTATTACATCAGCGAGGTCCTGTCAGACACCAAGACGCGCTACCCCCAGGTTCAGAAGTTGCTGTACGCGGTAGTCCTTGCGCGGCGCAAGCTCCGCCACTACTTCGAGGCCCACCCCGTCATGGTGGTCTCCTACTTCCCGCTGGGGGAGATCATCCGCAATCCTCACACCGCGGGCAGGATTGCCAAATGGTCTGTGGAGCTGATGGGCGAGACGCTTGCCTACGCCCCGCACAAGGCCGTCAAATCCCAAATCTTGGCACATTTCGTCGCTGAATGGACGGATACACAGCTGCCGCCGCTGCAGATCCAAGCAGAGTGCTGGACTCTGTTCTTCGATGGTTCAGTGATGAAAACAGGGGCGGGCGCGGGCCTGCTTTTCGTGTCACCCCTCGGGGAACACATGCGGTACGCGGTGCGCCTCCACTTCCCCGCATCTAACAATATGGCCGAATACGAGGCCCTCCTCTGCGGCCTCAAAATCGCCATTGAGTTAGGCGTCAAGCGCCTCTACGTGCGGGGAGACTCGCAGCTCGTAATCGATCAAGTCATGAAGAATGCGAGCTGCCATGACGACAAGATGGAGGCCTATTGCAAAGTCGTGCGAGCCCTCGAGGACAAGTTCTACGGCATCAAACTCAACCACGTGCCCCGCCGGTACAACGAGGAGGCGGACGAGCTGGCCAAGATTGCGTCCGGGCGGATCACCGTCCCCCCGAACGTTTTCGCACGCGACGTCGCTCGGCCCTCGGTCGTCTTCGAGCCCCACCCCTCGAGCCGCATAGAACCCTCGGGGGCTCCCTCGAATCCAGCGGGTGCGGAGCCCATGGATGAGGACCCCTCGAACGAGGCGTACGTGCTCTCCCTCCTCGAGGGGTATGGCTCCTACGAGGCCGACGTGATGGACATCGAGCCAGCCCCCGTCAAGGCTGACTGGTGCGACAAGTATATCGCGTGGATGGCTCGAGGGGAACTCCCCGCGGACCGGGCTGCGGCCAGGCGCATCGCCAGGATGGCCAAGTCCTTTGCCCTCGTCGACGGCGAGCTGTGCAAGCGCGTCGCCTTCGGCATCCTGCAGCAGTGCGTGCCCATCCCCGAGGGGCGCGAGCTCCTACGGGACATCCACGCCGGAATCTGTGGCCACCACGCCGAGCCTCGCACCCTCGTCGGCAACGCGTTCCGCCAGGGCTTTTACTGGCCTACCGCGGTCGCGGACGCCAACGAGATCGTACGCACTTGCGAAGGGTGCCAGTTCTACGCCCGCAAGTCCAACCTACCCGCCCATGCCATGTAGACCATCCCCGTAACGTGGCCATTTGCCGTGTGGGGGCTGGACATCGTCGGGCCCCTGCGGAAGGCGCCCGGGGGCTTCACCCACTTGTTGGTCGCGATCGACAAGTTCTCCAAGTGGGTGGAGGTGCGCCCCATCACGAACCTCGGGGCGAGAAGCGGGCGGTAACATTCTTCACCGACATCGTCTACCGCTTTGGAGTGCCAAACTCCATCATCACCGACAACGGGTCCCGGTTCACGGGCGGGAAATTCTTGGAGTTCGCGACAAGTTCCACATCCGTGTGGATTGGGCAGCTGTGGCACACCCACAGACCAACGGCCAAGTAGAGCGTGCCAACGGCATGATCCTACAAGGCCTTAAGCCTAGAATTTTCGACCAGCTAAACAAATCTGGGCGAAAATGGCTCCAAGAGTTACCAGCGGTTGTGTGGAGCCTAAGGACCACCCCGAGCAGAGCCACTGGGTTCACCCCGTTTTTCCTAGTCCATGGCGCGGAGGCCGTCCTCCCCACGGACTTAGAATACGGATCGCCCAGGGTTCGAGGCTATGACGAGGATGCCAACCAGCGAGCCCGAGAGGACTTGCTGGATCAGCTGGACGAGGCACGCCTCGTGGCCTTGATGCATTCCGCAAGGTATCAACAGTCCCTAAGGCGCTACCAGGCACGCAAGATATGTCGACGGGACTTAAGTGAAGGGGACTTGGTCCTAAGGCTACGCCAAGACAACCGAGGGCGCCACAAGCTATCGCCCCCATGGGAGGGACCCTATGTCGTGGTGAAGGTACTCAAGCCCGGCACGTACAAGCTGGCCAACGAGGACGGTGAAGAGCTCACCAACGCTTGGAACATCCAACAGCTACGTCGCTTCTACCCCTAGCTAGGATTTCCAAGTATCTTTTGTTGTAAGAATCATATGACCAACGCCCCAGTTCGTGACAACTACGTAAACGCCTCAAGTCTAATAAAAAGGGCAACTCGGCTTTCCCCTGAAACCCAAGTTACCCTCGGGGGCTACTGCGGGGGGCCCCCCCCCCCCCAAAATGGTCCCATTTTCGCGCAAAAATAATACAACTCACACGCGCTAAGTTTGTTTTTCTACTTCAACCCCGAGCAACGATTCGAACAGGGCGCAGGCGGCCTAGCGGAAGGAGCGCGCGAGCCAGAGGTAGCCCACGCCGCGAGGATACGGCCCTTCTCTCTCGCCTCCAACCCGGTCGGCCCCCCCGCAAAAATCGAACTCCCCTAACTAGAATCTACTCGGGGAAGAAGGAGAAACAAAAAGCGCAGTAAACAAAAGACTTCATTTCGTATCAACAAAAGTTTACAATTAAGATAACTTGTTTATTTACAAAGGCCGCGTGGCCAGAATACTGATACACAAATAAAAATGGGCCAAGCGCCCAGCTGTCTTCAGGCAGGAGGAGCGGCGGTGTCAACAGCGTCCGGGAAGAGGAACTCCTCGAAGGCTTCAGCGAGCGACCCGGCGGCATCAGCGGCGAGCGCGTCCACGCGCTCCATCGCCACCTCGTCCTCGACGCCCTCGGGAACGACGTAGCCCTCCGCCAGCGCCTCGAAGTTGACCTCGTAGTGGGACCGTACCACTCCGAGGGCCTTCTGGACGCCAAGACGCAACGCCGGCGCATCCGTTCGGTGACGTGGACACCAAGGGCGCGCAGGCGGCTGGCCAGCGAGCTTCCGTCCCGCGCCTCGCCCTCCTCCACAGCCTGGCAGGTCTCGAGGGCCGCATCGCGCAGCTCCTGCAACTCCTGCTCAGAGGAGTCGTAGGAGGTCTGCAGCACCTCGACCCGCTCAACCGCGTGTCCCAGCGCGGCGTGCAAGCCTGGAGTCACCAAGACAAGAAAGAAATCAGAAAAAGGAGTGCGAATTCCCAAACAGAAAACCAACCAAACAGGGGTCAAGCAGCAGCTCACCTTCAACTTGCTTCCTCTCCGCCTCGAGGTCACGGCGCCCGGCCTCGACCGCCAGCTCGAGGCCCTTGACGGTCTCACTTTGCTCCTGGAGGTCCAGCTCTTGGTTTGCGTTTGTAATGCTGAGCATAATCACCTCGCCCTCGGCCTTGGAGAGCGCGGTGTTCCGCTCCTCCAGTGACTTCTGCGCCGCCTCGTGAGCGACGCGCTCCTGCTCCAGCGCCGACCGGGCGTCGGCGAGGGTGGCTTGCTCTCGCCGGAGTCGCCCCTCGGCCCCACGGCGGGCGGTGCGCTCTGCGTAGGCGCTCCTCGGCGACGGCGAGCGCCGCGACCTTGGCGTCGAGGGCGGCCGTCAAGTCGTCGGCCTCCTTGGCCCGCTGCTCCGGCACGCGCGCCCGCTCCTCGGCACGGCGGCTGCCGCGCGCGCGCCCCCTCGAGTGACGAGCGGAGCCCCCGGTTCTTGCTGCGGACGCCGGCCACCTCCGCCTCCCGGTTGGTCGCCGGCGTGCGCATCTTCTCCGGGTCCGAGCGCGCGCCGCCACGGCGCCTCATCGCGGTCGATGAGGGCCGCGCGGACCCGCTCGAGGCTAGAGCGGCGCGCGGGTCCGCCTCGTGCTCTCGGGGAGTTCGTCGCGCCGAGGTTACGACTCGGTACGCCAACCAGCCGTCCGGAGTCCTGAGGGCGTCAGCGAGCGCGTCGAAAGCGCCGCATCGCTCCCGGAGCTGGTGGAGCTCGGCGTTCACCCGATCGAAGGCGTCGTACTTGTCGTGGGCGCGGCGCTCGAGCTCCTGGCACCCACAAATCAAAACCCGTAAGCGCCACGACACAGAAACAGCGCACAAAAACGAGAGAAAGAAGAAAACGAACAACAACGCCCTACCTGGAAGACGCGCCATGCGGGGCCGCCATGGACCCTCAGCGCCTCGTTCAGCGCGCGGTCGAGCGTGACGCCGTGACTCCGGAGCTCTCCCCAGAGCTCCTGCTCCCCCTGGGCGTCGGCTAACGCAGGGGGATCGCCAGCGGCCCCCTCTACCTGAGCGGAGTGGCCGGCGCGAGAGGACGAGGCCTCGGCACCGTGTCCTCGGCCCCCCGCCACCATGTGTCCCTTGCGCCGCCTCACGAGGGCCCCCTCCTGGAGCTCGGGGGAGAGTGTGGGGAAGCTCGCCCACTGGTCCCACCCGGGCGGCGGGGAGTCGTCGTCCAGGACCTCCACCACCTCCGCCGGGAACCGCCGGCGGGCGCCGGCCCTTGCGCCGCCCTCCGCCGGCGCCTCCACTTGCGCCTCCACGGCCGCGGGCGCTTGACGCGGCGCCGCGGCCACCGCCTCCGGCCGCGCCTCCGCGGCGGCGGGCGCCCGGCCTCCCTCCTCGGCGGCCACCACCTCCGGCCGTGCCTCCGCGACCACGGGCGCCACCGCGGGCTGCACCCGCCGCTCCGCCTCCTCTGCCGGTCGGCGCCACGGACCGCGCCTCCGTCGCGGCAGCCTTCGCGGGCTACGCCTCCGCCACGGCCGCTGCCGTGGGGGCTGCGCCCCCACCACGGCCGGCGCCGGCCGCTCCTCGGCGACCGCCGGCTGCGCCATGGCGGGCGATCCGCCGGCCGAGGCCTCGAGGCCTCGGCGGGCTTTGCGAGCTCTCGCCCGCCGCCGCCGTGCTTGCCCCCGCCCGCGACGCCCTCGACGAGCGCCGCCGGGGTGGGGATGGACGCGTCTGTCCTCGGCACCTTGGCCGGTGCGAGGGGAGGCACGGTTGGCACCCCCCCCGCACAAGCACAAACGAGAAAGTTGGAATGCTCGATCGTCAAAAAAACTAAACCGAGCGAGAGGAGCGAGCCCCTTACCTCGAAGAGGAAAAGGCGCGCTTCCTTTTCCTCGAGGCCTCGGCGGATGAGGCCGGCGCGCCCGCCGCCGCGCCTCCCGACGTCGCTACCGCGCGCGCGCGGCCCCCGCCCCGCGCGCGGGCCAACTTGCCCCGAGCGCGGGGCGCGCTTACCGCGCGCGCAAACGCGCTTGCCGTGCGCGCCTGCGTGGCACGCGCCGGCGCCTCCGCGGTGCTCGCCGTCCCCGTTGTCGATTGCCCGGCGGGGGTCTCGTCTGCTGGTGCATCGGCAGACAGCTCGTCAGAGGAGATGTCTTCAAGGTACCTGTCCCGAGCCGTCCCTGAAGGTCCTGGGGTATCGCTGGCAACCATGAAGACTTGGCGATCAGGGGTGCCAAGGCTAGACTCAGAAGCCGCCACCTTAGTTGGGGTGTTCGAGTCAGCTCGGGCGAGTGGTGTTCCCTCCTGGAACGGGGGCTTGTCGATGTAGGCGACGTAGCGTGAGTCTCCGCTTAGCAGGTCAGCAGGCTTGCAATCTAGCCAGTAGACGAATCTCCCGGGCGGTGTGGATGTTATAACCAGCCCAGAGGCCGGCCCTGATAAGGGATGCTCAGTGGAGTTGTCCTCGGACTCAGGATCCTCTGGGTCCGACCCGAAGTCGACCTCGTATGCGGAATCCAAGTAGAACCCGAAGAGAGGATTGGAGTCCGAAGTGTGGCTGGGGGGCAGTGTCGGAGTCCGAGTTGTACTCGGGTACGGGTTTCTTGCCGTCCCGGCGCGAAGGAGCCCCCGTGCGGGCCCGGCTTAGGATGCGGGGACCACGCATGGAGCGCTCACGGGGTGAGGGACCGCCTGTGATGGCTGAGCAGCCGGCTCGCATGCAATGGCCCATGGAGACGTCGAGTTCGAGTTGGAAGCGGACTCGAGCTCGAAGTCAGCGTGATGGTTGAAGAGCGAAATTTCGCCGAACTTGCCGGCGAGTTCGCCTGTGACAACTTCAGGAAGCGTCACGAAGCCGGTCTTCGGGTTGGGCGGCATGGTGAGGCGGCGCTGGAAAGAGCCCGCGCCGTCTGCAGTGCAGACCCAGGCGCCGAACACGAAGGTGTCGCCGCGGTTGAAGGCGACGGTTGGCTTGAAGTAGACATGAGCCGTCGAGTTCTCCATGTGATCTCGGGCGAGAGCCCCTACCTGGCGCGCCAGCTGTCGGTGTTTATACCGGCAACCTACTAAGGGGAGTACCCGAAGTAGATGAATGTGGCCTCGCCGAGATCGGTAACTCGAAGGAAGAGATACTTGGCACACAATTTAGATAGGTTCGGGCCGCGAGGTGCGTAATACCCTACGTCCTGTATGCTGCGTAGCTCTGGATTGATTGGGCACGATTACAAGATGGCGTAATTGTGCGCCGTGAGATGAGATTGGATTGGACGCTAGAGAAGGGTCCCTGCCCCGCCTTATATAGTTCGGGAGGCAGGGTTACGAGTCGGAGTAGGGAGAGAGTACTAGTCGAGTACGTCTAGGAGTCTTCCATACAGTGCGGGACATGTACAGCTTCCTAACCGAGTACTTCTCCTCCGTAGTCCTTGTGCTCCACGCCATCAGGTGCCGTGTAGCGCAAGCCGGGTAGTCCTAGGGGCCCACCGAGTAGTCGGTCCTGGTACCCACCGAGGTAGTGGGCCCAGGGAGGTCCATACGACAGCCACTGCAGGCGACAACGACGGCTTCCCCGCCTTCTCACCTCGACTTCGCAACTTGCTCCTCCCCGAAAAGTTCATGCCTTTGGGGATCACCAAGTACGACGCGAAGCAGGACACCATCCAGTGGCTCAGGTGCTACGCCCTCTCCATCGAGAATGCTGGTGGTAACAACGACACCAAGTGCCTCTACTTCCCCTTCTGCCTGGACCAAGCTCCACTCACATGGCTCGAGTCACTGGACAAGCACTCGATCGACAAGTGGGACCAGCTGAAGGAGCAGTTCACCAGCAACTTCGCGGGCGCCATGGGCCGATTGGGTACTCCCATGGAACTGACCATGGTGAAGTAGGAACAAGGCAAGACCCTCCGCAAGTACATGCACCGCTTCTTCGACAAGCGCCCTACCGTAGTCGACGTCACCGACAAGGAGGTCATCGACCTCTTCCAAGACGGCCTCTACCATCGCCGCACTTTCGAAGACTTCGGTCGTCGCCGCCCCAAGTCCATCTCCCACCTCAAGGACATGATCACGTCCTAGGCGGATGAAGAAGACAAGGCCAATGCCAAGTACGACGCCATTCGTGGCAAGAACAAGCAGAACACGGGCGGCGGCAGCGGCAACAACGGGAATGAAGGCGGTCGCAACAACAACAGCTTCTCGGGTCCCAACCGCAAGCGCAAGCCAGACAACACTGTCGCGGCTATCCAGCGCCCTGCGAAGGAGTACTCAAAGAAGAACTCCGGCGGGTTCAAAGACTTGATAAAGGAGAAGTGCCCGTGGCATCTGAACGGCAACCACACCACCGAGCAGTGCTACCAACTCAGGCATGCACTCAAGAGTACTCCAGAGCCACCGCACCCTCACGACAAGAAAAGCAAGAAGAAGAACGACGGCAACAACAACGACTTACAGGAACCTGACAAGACCGTCAACGTCCTCTTCGGCGGACTACTCAGCAGGTGGGAGGAAAAGGCTACCCGTCGAGAAGTCATGAGCATTGCACCAGCAGTCCCGACCCCTCTCAGGTGGTCGGAGGTACCCACTACCTTCTCCCGCGCGGATCAATGGACAAGCTTCTCTGAACCAGGGTAGTTCCCTCTTGTCCTGAAGCCGGTGGTCGTGGGCTCCAAGCTCAACAAGGTCCTCATCGACGGTGGTACCGGGCTCAACGTCCTTTTCACCAAGACCTTGAAGAAGATGAAACTCGACATCACCCACATGCTCACCAAGAGCAACACGCCCTTCTACGGCATCGTCCCCGGCAACGTGGCTATCCCACTGGGCTCAGTGGTCCTGCCAGTTACCTTCAAGGAATCACGGGACAACTACCGTACCGAGTACATCAAGTTCGAGGTCGCGGACTTCGAAATATCCTACCATGCCATCCTCGGCAGACCAGCCATCGCCAAGTTCATGGCGGTACCTCACTACACCTACATGGTACTCAAGATGCCAAGTCCAGCAGGTGTACTCTCTCTCCAGGGGGACTTGAAGATCTCGCACGACTGCGACATCGAAGCTGTGGATATCGCCTCTAGAAATCAAGTACCCAACGCGATGATGGAGGTCTACGCCGCATCGAAGAAACTTGCTACAAGTGAACTCGACATCCCTGTGAAGTCTGACAAAGGCAACAAGCCTCAACCAGCTGAGGAGGTTCTAGTCAAGACGATCGACCTGGGGACAGGAGACGCCAGCAAGACCACCACCATCGGGGCCAACCTCGACCCCAAATAGGAAGACGCGCTCATCAACTTCCTCTGGGCTACCGCGACATCTTCACGTGGAAGCCAGCGGACATGCCAGGAGTGCCCAGGGAGTTGATTGAGCACTGCCTCAACGTTGATCCTAAGGCCACCCCCAAGCGACAACACCTCCGACGCTTCGCCCACGACAGACGGGATGCCATCAAGAAGGAACTCGCCAAACTACTCGCGGCTGACTTCATCAGAAAAGTCTTCCATCCTATGTAGCTCGCCAACCCCGTCCTCGTCCGCAAGAAGAACTCAAACGAGTGGAGGATGTGCGTCGACTACACCGACCTCAACAAGCACTGCCCCAAGGACCCCTTCGGGTTGCCGCGGATTGATCAAGTCATCGACTCCACGGCGGGCTGCGACCTGCTCTGCTTCCTCGACTACTACTCCGGGTACCACTAGATCGCGATCAAGAGAGAAGACCAGGAGATGACCGCGTTCATCACCCCGTTTGGCGCGTACTGCTACACGACCATGTCTTTCGGGTTGAAGAACGCCGACGCTACCTATCAACGAGCTATCCAGGCCTGCTTCAAGAAGCAGCTCAACAAGAACGTTGAAGCCTACATGGATGACGTGGTCGTCAAGACCAGAAACTCCAGCACCCTCATCGACGACCTTGAAGAGACCTTCGCATCTCTGCGTGAGTACCGCTGGAAACTCAACCCGAGCAAGTGCGTCTTCGGCGTACCTTCGGGCAAACTACTCGGCTTCATCATCAGCCAGCGCGGCATCAAAGCCAACCCCGAGAAGATCTTCGCCATCACCAGCATGAAAGCACCCACATGCATGAAGGACGTCCAGAAGCTAACCGGGTGCATGGCGGCCTTGAACAGATTCATCTCGAAGCTTGGAGAACGGGGGCTCCCCTTCTTCAAACTACTGAAGCACCAAGAGAAGTTCGTGTGGACTCCAGAGGTGGACCAAGACCTTGCTCAGCTCAAGGACTTCCTATCGAAGCCACCAGTCCTCATGGCTCCTCGCAAAGGCGAGCGACTCATCGCTCTACCTCACCGCGACTACTCATGTGGTCGATCGCCATCGTTGTCGAGCGGCGGGGGAAGACGGCCACGCCTATCCGGTCCGGGGCGCCCGGCCTACTTCGTCGGCGAGGTCCCGTCGAGTCCAAGGCACGCTATCGCTGTGCGTGCTTCTGTACGCAGTACTCATCACCTCGCGGAAGCTACGACACTACTTCCAGGAGTACTCGATCTCCGTCATCACCGACTACCCGCTCGGCGACATCCTGCGGAACCATGATGCTACTGGAAGAATCTCCAAATGGGCAGTCAAGCTCGGCGCCCTCACCATCGACTTCAAGCCACACGCAGCCATCAAGTCGCAGGTGCTAGTCGACTTCATGGCAGAGTGGCGGGAGAACCAGCTACCTACTCCAACCGTGCGACCAGAGCATTATGTGATGTACTTCGACGGCTCACTCAACCTCGAGGGCGCAGGTGCAGGGGTGTCGGTGTTTTGGACCGGCAACCTACTACGGGGAGTACACGAAGTAGATGAATGTGACTCGCCGAGATCGGTAACTCGAAGGAAGAGGCACGTGGCACACAATTTAGACTGGTTCGGGCCGCGAGGTGCGTAATACCCTACGTCCTGTATGATGCGTAGCTCTGAGTTGACAGGGCACAATTACAAGATGGTGCAATAGTGCACCGTTGAAGGAACAGATGGCGACTAGAGAGGGGGGGAGTGAATAGGAGCCGATAAAAATTCTTCCCAAAGAACCCGGCCTATGCCCTACTCAAATCCCGGTCACACACAAGCGATGGATCGAATCACGCAACAATCGCCACGACCACGAGGTTATGGATCAACCTCTAGTCCTAGGAACGATTCCTTGAAGCACACGCGGAAGCACGAAAGAAGGGGGGAAGGAATCGAACCAAGAAGCAAAGTGCTCGGCCCTCGGGCGGACCGTCCCGGCCGGACGGGCGGACCGTCCGCAAAGGGCCGCGCGGACCGTCCGGCCGAGTACCGCGGACCGTCCGCACCCGAGCCGCAGACCGTCCGGCCCCGAGCCGCGGACCGTCCGTTAAAGCCAACAGAACCACCAGTGGCACACCACGAACCACGGACCATCCGCGGGGAGCACGCGGACCGTCCGCCAAGCACCCGCGGACCGTCCGCCCAACACCGCGGACCGTCCGAAACTCCGTCCAACCGAAAACCAAAATCGCGACGGATCGAAACGAAAGACGAGCAAGAACACGAAGAACACGGGACAAACCCTAGCCGCGCGGACCGTCCGCCTGGTCCTCGCGGACCGTCCGCCAGGTGCGGACAGAGCTGAAAACGCCCGACCCCGAAAGTCAACTCCCCCAAATCATCATCGGATTTCCCAAACGGTTGAAGCTCGTAGAGACAAGGGTTTGGGTACTTGAAGAGCGTCACACAAGGATGCTATAGCTCAAAAATCTTGCCTCCTAACTCCCTAAATCACCGGGAATCGCGAATCCTTTGAGCACCACCAAAAGCTAGAGCACCGAACGAAAACTCACGAATCGAAGTGGTTTCCGGCGTTTGAGGGCACAAGATCAAGCACAAAGATGCACAAGACATCTATCCATGTTTCCCTCAAAGAAATCCGGGGAGAAACCCACTCAAATCCGCGGAATCACACCGGGAACAAAGGCACGAAAACAAGCACGAAAAGCCACGAAAAACAACCCCGAATCTTCTATACAAACCAGGAAAGATTCACAAGGTCTAGCATGCCGCCCTAGCATCCATCCCTCTCAACAAATCTCTCATGAAGCTCTCATGCTAGCCTAGAGAAAATGGAAGGAAAAATAGCTACGAAAATGAGAAAGAGGAAGGAGGAAATGAAACCCTAAGTCGCGGAGAGAGAGAGCCATCCACACACACTCATGGCTTATATATCGGAGTCCCGCCGGAGTGGTAAATGACTCGACTACCCCTAACTAAACTACTGGCGATACAACCCACGTAGGGGCATTTAGGTAATGTTTGTGGGTCTTGCCATCGGACGGCCACGCCTTTGCCGCACCCCCGCGTCCTCCCGACGCAAGCCATGCGATCCCGCCGCGTGTCCTCCGCCTCGAAGCTTCCCGACACGCCCGGATCCCGTCTCCGTCGTGTTGGGCCCTCGGACTTGGTTTTGAGGCCCAAACCAAGAAACCGTCCGCCGATGGTTTTGTGGGCAAACCACCAAACCCCGCGTGCTCGGTCCGGCCTCCCACCAAACCACTTGACTCGACCGCCACCGTGCACCGGCTCGATTGTCCATGACTTCGTCTTGCTCGTATCGCCACCATGTGGCCCGCACCTAGTCCCGCCGTCCACCGGTCCCTCGAACCAAGCCTACTTGTCTCTCCATCTCCCGGAGGCCCCTCAAGGCCGAAGACCTTTCGCGCCCGTTCTTCACCTCGCAACAACACGAACTAGGCCGCGGCCTACACCGCGCACTAAGCCAAGAGTCAGTCCAACACCCGTTGTCAATCACTCATCACTGAGGAGCGGTCATCCATCGACCACTGGGACGCTCCTGGTCCTCAATCTCCCCCTTGATGAGTGCATTGACAACACACAACGCGAAATGAAATTCTGAGAAAAAGAGAAAAGAAGGAAGAAAGAAAAACAAGGAAGCTCAACTCATGACCAAAACCAAAGAAAAGCGAAGAAAGGTCACAAGCCAAGCAAAGAACAAACTCCACATCGAAAACAGCAAGAAAGCTCCCCCTAAACAAATGCAAGCTCCCCCTGAACATGTGGATGCAAACTCATGCAAACTCCCAAATTTCAGCTCACCTCTTCTGAATTTTCATTAAGCTCACCTCTTCTCCCCCTTGTTGACAATGTATGAATCAAGGTGAAAATGCAGAAATGCAAAAGCAAAGCATATGAACATCTACATGAGCTTCTCAAATAGGCCAAATCTAGTATCAAAGGCTAGAAATGAGACAAAGATCACACATAGGAATCATAGCATAGTCAAAGCATTGCCACAAGTAATATATGAAAATACAAGCATGTGACAAAGCAAAATTTTCAGATTTTAAGCAGTTTTACCAAAAGAAGGCTCGCTTCACATGTAAAAGCCTATCCATGTCACATTTGAGCCACAAACATGCATACCATTCAAAGATCATACAAGGATATCAAATTCTCAGCAAAAGATCATGGCAAACACCCATAAAGCAAAGCATGTCATGTCAAAGCTCATGAGCCATGTGTCCACTTCGGGGAGACTTCTCCCCTGGTGAACATCATGCAACATGTTTAGCACCCATATGTGAAAGATAATACAATTTAAGCATAGACATGATGGATGGAGCATTTTTCAAGCATTCACACTTCTTTTCAAGATTAATTCATTTCATGGTACATGAAGTGCCTTTGCGGCAAAAAGAAGCTTATGCCCCCCCATGAATGCAACATAGGCTAAACATTCACAATGATATTCGGCCTTTGGCCCAAATGCAAGAACACGGCATCCAAGCACAATCTAAGCATGAAAAGCACATTTAGACCAAACTGTGACATGGATACACAACTACACACGAGTGGAGCATATTTCACCAAAAATTAGTCATGTTTAGCATTTATTTCAAAAGGGGCTATCTCACCACACATATATCTCAAATATTCCAAGAGCATAGCCTCACATCACCATTTCTCCATACATATAATCAATATCTCACAAATAGCCAAATATGGCATATGAAAAAAGCTCATCATCCTAAAATGCAATATGATACAAATGCAACATGATATATGAAAAGATGGCTATCCTACCATGGTTTGCACATCAAGCAAAGCATGTATATACATCAAAGTAAAACATGGTATGATATATATGATACAAAAAGAAAGTCCCCCAAGAATCAACTAGAAAGGGCAACAAACCCCAAGTTCCCCCCGCAAGCGCACAAATGTAGCTTGGTTCAGAGGCTTTGTAAAGATGTCGGCTAGCCGATCTTGGGTAGGGACATGGCTCAAAACAATGGTTCCTTTCTCCACATTGTCCCTCAAGAAATGATACCTCACTTCTATATGTTTGGTTCTAGAGTGAAGCACCGGGTTTTTGGCTACGCTTATGGCACCGGTGCTATCACAAAGAAGTGGGATCCGGGTGCACTCCTCACCAAAGTCTCTCAAAGTGTATGAAATCCACAACAAGCGGGAGCAACAACTCGCGGCAAAGCAACATACTCTGCCTCAATGGTAGACCGAGCTACACTAGATCGCTTGCGGGAAGACCATGAGACCAACGAAGACCCAAGAAAGCGGCAAGTACCAAAAGTAGACTTCCTCTCGACTCGACAACCAAAGAAAATCCGCATCGGAAAAACCATGAAGAGAAAGAGTCGAGGAGGAAGAATACCAAAGGCCAAGACCAGGGCGGACCGTAGGTACCCGAAAATCCTCTTGACGGCCCGTCGATGTGATGTCCTTGGCGAAGCCTCGAAAATTAGCGCACAGACACACGCTGAACTGTATGTCTGGCCTCGTCGCCGTCAAGTAGAGGAGGGAGCCGATCATGCTCCTGTACTCCCGCTGGTCCACTGGCTCTCCGTCCTCATCCGCATCCAAAGTGGCCGTACTCCCCATGGGAGTCGACATCGGCTTCACTTCTTGCATCTGGAACTTCCTCAGCATGTCTTTCGTGTACTTGGTTTGGTGCACAAATGTACCATCCTTCACTTGCTTGATCTGCAGCCCGAGAAAATACTGCAGCTCGCCCATCATGCTCATCTCGAACTCCCTGCTCATCTCATCTGCAAACTTGGAAATAAGGTTATGTGACGAGCCACCAAAGACAATATCATCCACGTATATCTGAACAATCAGCAAGTCATTTCCATGCTTGAGGAGAAACAAGGTTCTATCCACGGTACCCATCACAAACCCTCTGCTCAAAAGAAAACCTCTCAATCTTCCATACCAAGCACGGGGCGCCTGTTTCAACCCATACGAGCCCTTTTCAACCCGTATACCCCGTGTGGGTACAACTCGCTCTCAAACCTAGGTGGTCGCTTCACATACACCTCCTCCTCTATGACCCCATTCAGAAAAGCACTCTTCACGTCCATCTGAAACAACTTGAACCCTTTAGCCACGGCAAAGGCTAGAAGGATCCGAATTGCCTCAAGACGGGCCACATGAGCAAAGGTCTCCTCATAGTCGATCCCCCGCTTCGACTAAACCCCCGAGCAACAAGTCTAGACTTGTTCCTCACAACCATCCCATTCTCTCCCTCTTTGTTCTTCCGGACCCACTTGGTTTTTATGGGATGGCAATTTGGAGGTGGTTCAACTAACTCCCACACCTGGTTCCTCTCAAAGTTTTCCAACTCCTCATGCATAGAATTGACCTAGTTTGCATCAGATAAAGCATGTCCAATGTCCTTGGGCTCAAAAGTGGCAACAAAAGCAGCATGAGCAAAATGAGAGGAATTCCTGGACCTCGACCGTGTAGTGCGTTCGTCGATGTTTCCAATGATCTTCGACAGGGGATGCACTTCTTGAATCCGCCGCGGAGCCTCACGCCTCGAGACTACCTCCCCCTCAACTTCAGCTTCTCTTGTCTGGTCCTCTTATTGCACCGTCGTTGTCCATGATGTAGACGGTCCATGCTCCAAAGTGGTCGTAGGGGAAGTAGTGGGTACATGCTCAGCTTCGGGCGCATGGTTCTCCCCATCATCATCTCCAGCTTTATCCTTCTCCTCCTCAAAGAGGTCCTCGGCCATCTCTTCATCACCTGCACATTCAAAGCCAAGAGAAGTACGTGGCATTGTCTCGTCGAAGGTCACCTCGCAAGTCTCCATGATTTTGTTAGTCTCAAGGTTAAGCACCCTATAGGCTCTAGAATGGTTAGCATATCCAAAGAAAATACCATCACTAGACCTAGCCTCAAACTTGTCGAGTTTTCCCTACTTCAAAATAATGCACTTGCAGCCAAAAACTCGGAAGTGACTCACCTTGGGCGCCCGACCATGCATAAGCTCATAACAGGTCTTCTTCTTGAAAGCTCGCAATAAAATCCTGTTGGAAACATGACAAGCTGTATTGACCGCCTCAGCCCAATACCTCCTAGGAGTCCCGTGCTCATCGAGCATCGTCCTAGCCATCTCACAAAGAGTCCGATTTTTCCTTTCCACGACTCCATTTTGAGGGGGCACATAAGGGGTCGAATACCGATGTTCAAGACCTAGATCACGACAAAAGGCATCAAAACGAGAGTTCTTGAACTCGAGCCATTATCACTTGCGGATAGCTCGAATAGCATTCCCATGCCTCTCGTTTTTCAACCTCACGATCAGATCTCGAACAAAACCAAATGTCTCACTCTTATCCTCCAAGAAGAGCACCCAGGCATAGCGAGAGTAATCGTCCACCACAACAAGGACATACCACTTCCCACCCACCGAGCGAACTCGAGCTGGCCCAACAAGGTCCATATGCAACAGCTCTGTCGGACGCTCGGTCATGACATCGGTCAGGGGTGGATGGGGAGTGGCTACCATCTTACCATGCCTACAAGGAGCACAAACCAAATCCTTCTCAAGCTTCAACCTCGGCAATCCTCGGACAAGGTCAAGACCACTCAAGCGGGAAACCAAATCAAAGCTCAAGTGTCCCAACCGCCTATGCCATTTCCACAAATCAGAAGAAGGACCGGCCATCAAACAGCGAGCAGGACCCAAAGAACGAGAGAAATCAGCCCTGAAAATCTGACCCTCGGGGATGATCATACAAACAAGATCACCTCGAGAATCAAGCAAACGAGACTCGCCAGACTTGAAACGCACCTCAAAACCTTCATCAAGCAACTGAGAAACCGAAAGCAAATTGAAACCCAAAGACTTCACAAGAGCCACTCTCTTCAACGTTACCTTGTCACTCACAGGCACAACACCCTCCGAAAGCACCCTACCTCGTCCATTGTCCCCAAATGTGATGTACATCTTTTCCTTCACTGGGGTGAGGCTGGAGAACCACTTCTTATCTCCGGTCATGTGTCAAGAACACCCGGAATCAATCAACCAAATGTCCTCCAAGCCTCCCCGCCCGCGGTCGAAACAAGAACGAGAGTGAGCTAGCGTCTCGACACCGGGGTTAGCACGGGAGAAAGTTAAACCCAGTGTCGAGCCATCTGCTCAAAAGAGGGGTTAGCAAACATCATTCCCTTGCCACCAAACTTCCCATGTCCCATGGGAGCGAGTACGAGCACCACGAGGGGGAAAACGTGGTCCGTAGTTCCTCCGGAACCCAAAGCCTGCGATCATCTCCCCCGAACCCGTATTGAGGACGAGTAGGAGGACGTCCGAAGCAAAACCACCACGAGCCCGACCAAACCTCTCACCAGCACGCACACCATCATCTCTCCTGACAAACCTCTCACCACCACCTCTCTGTGGGAACCTGCCAACACTCCTCACACTTCCCACACCCCGTGGAAGTGGCACTCTAGGCTCAGGAATACCATGAGCCTGGCGATACCTGTCCTGGTTTGCTTGCTCCCTAGCAAGCCTCTCATCCCTCTTCTTCTTGTAGCAAAACTCTGCAAGATGCCTCTCCTTGCCACAATACTCACACCTGAAGGGGATGGGTTTTGGTTTTGGCTCGGCTTCTCTCTAGGCTTCTCACCCTTCTCACCCACAAACTTCACTCGGTTTCGGAAATCATTTGTCTTAGGTGGGAATTTGGGTGGATCTTGGGTTGTGTCAAGCTTGTTGCAAAGGTGGTTGGGCTTTGGTGTGAAAGAGTTCTTGGGTGCTTTTGGGAGTGGGACTTGGATCTCTCCGATCACCTCAAACTCGGGGTTAGACTCAACACACTTCTCGTACACACTCTCCCCACTGTTCTCTCCCACTTTCTCACCCAACTTCTCAAACCCCAAACCACGACCATCAGCTCTCTTGAACTCGTGCCCAGACAACCAACCCAACACCTTCCTCAAATAGTCATTCTCCTCATAAATGACATCCAAACGGGAAGTAAATTCAAGATTGCGCAAGGTAACTTCATCACAGCTAGTGCATGCATTGACAACAGGAGATTTCAAAGATGCTTCCAAAGAACTAATGGTAGAACGAGCATCAACAAGCTTAGCATGCATAGTAGGACATGATTTGCAAGCACCAAGCAAAGTAGGTCTAGCCTTAAGCTGATCATGTTCAGTCCTAAGAGCATCTAGTTGAGCCAAAGTAGAAGCATTCTTCTCATTAAGCAGTTTGATCTCATTCAACTATGCATCACACTCAACACATTCAACATCATCGGGAGCAAGTAGGAGCAAGTTTCAAAGAGTCATTCTCAAGTTTCAATTCAAGCAATTTTGACTCTAACTCTCCTACTTTCTCGCTAGCATTCTCAAGGCGAGCCCTAAGATCTTTCCTCATCTTTTTGGCATCTCTCAAAGCACACTATCACGGTTATCAAGCAAATCATTCAACCTAGCAATCTAGCAAGCAAAGAGTCGGGGTCACGGTTTACCTCATCCTCCGAGTCGGAGTCGCCGTCTTCCGTCTCACTCTTCTTGTCGCTTGAGCTATGGGCCATGCCACAAAAGCCCTCAAGCGCCACACGGCTCGGCCCCGCCGAGGTTCGGCTTGCACTCTTCTTGCCATTGCGCCTCCCGGCGTCTTCTTCTTCGCCGCTTGAGCTTGATCGCTCCTCGCTTGAGCTTGAGTCAACGTCGCTCGCACCGGCCACCATCGCTCTTGCCTTGTTCTTCTTGTAGCTGCTCTTGCTCTTTCGCCGCTTGTCCTTGTCCTTGCTCTTGGACTTGTTGAAGTGCTTGCCCTTGGAGGAGTACTTGTCTTCACGCCTCGGGTGCGCCTTGTACTCGTTCACCTTGTACTTGTTCTCCTCTCGCTTCGGGCACTCGGCGATGAAGTGGCCACGCTTGCCACACTTGTAGCACGTCCCTGAGCTCCGCCTTGCATTCCTCCGACTCTCGTGTAGTCGTTCAAACCTTCTTGAGAGCAAGGCCGGCTCCTCCTCGCCTAGCACATCAAACTCCTCATCCGGAATGGACATGAGAGAAGACAAGGAAAAGCTGTCGACGGGGAAGGGTTAGATTTGCCCTTTGATCCGCCCACAAGAGCAAGACTATGGTCGGTCGAGCCCTCATGCTTGGATTGCAACTTCCCGTCAACCTCGGCCGACTTGAGCTTAGAAAAGAGGTCATCCAACTCAACAGTCAAATACTGCCGAGACTCCTTGATGGCCTCAACCTTAGCACCCCAAACATTTGGGTCCAAGACATGCAAGAGCTTCAAAGCCCGATCATGCTCGGTGTACGGAAAATCCTCAACATTAGCCTTCATGTTGTTCACGATGGCGGTGAACCTGCGAAACATCGCATCAATGTCCTCACCGGGAAGTGGAGTGAAATTCTCATATTGCATCCGGTAAGAGACAAAGAGGCGAGCCTTCACATGGTTATCACCACCGTGAGCAACCAACAACTTTTCCCAAATTTGCCAAGCAAGATTCAAATGGCGAACACGCTCAAACTCGGATCACACAAGCTCCGGACCAAGTGATCAACGGCTTTTGCATTAGCCTCATACTTGGCCTTAGCACCGGCATCGGTCACCATAAGAGTATGGATGTTAACCGGAATAGCATAGGTCTTGTCAAGCACAATAAAATCCAACAGCTTCCCACGAATAAAGATCATCATACGAGCCGCCCACTTGTGGTAACCCTTGCCATCGAAGTGTGGCGGACCGCCCCGCTCAACGTATGCCATCTTAGGATTCGGGACTTGTCAAAGTCGCAAAGAATCCAGCACCAAGCTCTAATACCAATTGAAGGATCAGATGGCGACTAGAGAGGGGGGAGTGAATAGGAGCCGGTAAAAATTCTTCCCAAAGAACCCGGCCTATGCCCTACCGAAATCCCGGTCACACACAAGCGATGGATCGAATCACGCACCAATCGCCAAGACCACGAGGTTACGGATCAACCTCTAGTCCTAGGAACGATTCCTTGAAGCACACGCGGAAGCACGAAAGAAGGGGGGAAGGAATCGAACCAAGAAGCAAAGCGCTCGGCCCTCGGGCGGACCGTCCGGCCGGACGGGGGCGGACCGTCCGCAAAGGGCCGCGCGGACCGTCCGGCCGGCACCGCGGACCGTCCGCACCCGAGCCGCGGACCGTCCGGCCTGAGCCGTGGACCGTCCGTTAAAGGCAACAGAACCACCAGTGGCACAGCACGAACCACGGACCGTCCGCGGGGAGCACGCGGACCATCCGCCAAGCACCCGCGGACCGTCCGCCCAACACCGCGGACCGTCCGAAACTCCGTCCAACCGAAAACCAAAATCGCGACCGATCGAAACGAAAGACGAGCAAGAACACGAAGAACACGGGACGAACCCTAGCCGCGCGGACTGTCCTCCTGGTCCTCGCGGACCGTCGGCCAGTGCGGACGGTAGCCGACAACGCCCGACCCCGAAAGTCAACTCCCCAAATCATCATCGGATTTCCCAAACGGTTGAAGCTGTGGAGACAAGGGTTTGGGTACTTGAAAAAGCGTCACACAAGGATGCTATAGCCCAAAAATCTTGCCTCCTAACTCCCTAAATCACCGGGAATCGCGAATCCTTTGAGCACCACCAAAAGCTAGAGCACCGAATGGAAACTCACAAATCGAAGTGGTTTCCGGCGTTTGAGGGCACAAGATCAAGCACAAAGATGCACAAGACATCTATCCATGTTTCCCTCAAAGAAATCCGGGGAGAAACCCACTCAAATCTGCGGAATCACACCGGGAACAAAGGCACGAAAACAAGCACGAAAAGCCATGAAAAACAACCCCGAATCTTCTATACAAACCAGGAAAGATTCACAAGGTCTAGCATGCCGCCCTAGCATCCATCCCTCTCAACAAATCTCTCATGAAGCTCTCATGCTAGCCTAGAGAAAATGGAAGGAAAAATAGCTACGAAAATGAGAAAGAGGAGGGAGGAAATGAAACCCTAAGTCGCGGAGAGAGAGAGCCATCCACACACACTCATGGCTTATATATCAGGTCCCGCCGGAGTTGTAAATGACTCGACTACCCCTAACTAAACTACTGGCGATACAACCCACGTAGGGGCATTTAGCTAATGTTTGTGGGTCTTGCCATCGGACGGCCACGCCTTTGCCGCACCCCGCGTCCTCCCGACGCAAGCCATGCGATCCCGCCGCGTGTCCTCCGCCTCGAAGCTTCCCGACACGCCCGGATCCCGTCTCCATCGTGTTGGGCCCTCGGACTTGGTTTTGAGGCCCAAACCAAGAAACCGTCCGCCGATGGTTTTGTGGGCAAACCACCAAACCTTGCGTGCTCGGTCCCGCCCTCCCGCCAAACCACTTGACTCGACCGCCACCGTGCACCGGCTCAATTGTCCATGACTTCGTCTTGCTCGTATCGCCACCATGTGGCCCGCACCTAGTCCCGCCGTCCACCGGGTCCCTCGAACCGAGCCTACTTGTCTCTCCATCTCCCGGAGGCCCCTCAAGGCTGAAGACCTTTCGCGCCCGTTCTTCACCTGCAACAACACGAACTAGGCCGCAGCCTACACCTGCGCACTAAGCCAAGAGTCAGTCCAACACCCGTTGTCAATCACTCATCATTGAGGAGCGGTCATCCATCGACCACTGGGACGCTCCTGGTCCTCAGCCGTGAGTTGTAGAGGATTGGATGAGATAATCCTGAGATTGGTCCCTGCCTCGCCTTATATAGTCCGGGAGGCAGGGTTACAAGTCGGAGTAGGGAGAGAGTACTAGTCGAGTACGTCTAGGAGTCCTCTATACAGTGCGGAACATGTACAGCTCCCTAACCGAGTACTACTCCTGTGTAGTCCTTGTGCTCCACGTTTTCAGATGCCGTGTAGCGCAAGCCGGTAGTCCCTGGGGGCCCACCGAGTAGTCGGTCCCGGTACCCACCGAGGTAGTGGGCCCGAGAAGGTCCATACGACAAGCCCCCCGAGTACTTTGTAGTCGAGAAGGATAGGCGGGAAGTAGTCTTGACGGCCTTAATGAGTAGTCCTCAAGCGTCCCCGAGTGCTACAAGTCAAAAGTCCTCAAGAGTAGTCGAAGCATCCCGAGGCTGGAATGTACTCCAGCTGATGTTTGAGCAATCTTGAAGTCTTCTCGAGTAGTCCCAAGCGTTCCCGAAAACTGCTTTCGAAGGTCTTCAAAAAATGCCTGTCTTGTCTTGAAGCCGGAGCTGATATGGAGGTGCGACTTGCAAAACCGAAATCCACATGGAGTAGCCCCCGAGCCTTGAGCCGCGGGCTCTGGCTGAGGGTCCATCTGAAGTCTTGGCAAGAAAATCCCGAAAAATCCGGAGAGAAAAAACCAAAGGACACGTGGCACGGAGCCCCCAAGCCTTGAGTCGAGTACTTCCTCTCGAATTGAAGGGTCTTCTTGGAGAATGTGTCCTGAGATGCTCTTGAGACTAGCCGCTTCCTAGGTAGTCGAGTAGAAGTAGCCGAGCCCCCGAGGTGAGGCGCGTCGACTAGTAGAATGCGAAGGGTCGCGCGCGGCCGCTGAGTCAGCCGCGCGTGGACTTATCCAGCGCCCGTTGCGGAGCTGGTTTGGCTTATAAATAGAAGCCAAAAGCCTTAGGGGTTTTCACCCATTCGAGCTGCAGCCATTCCCTTTGCATCAGAAGCGAATCCACTCCCAGCGCTTTCTGCGCCGTAGTAGATCCAAGTGCGCCGCCACCCAAGTCCTTTAGGGTAGCCCCCGAGCGGATGCGAGTGAAGACGCCCTGCACTTGGAGGATGAAGCCGTCGCCGTCCAAGACGTCCAAGGCCGCCGGGAAGAAGAGGGGCCGCGAAGAGGCCGCCGCGGCTGCCACTAGAGCGGGGCCGCCAATGTCTCCACCGCGGGCTGATCCGAGCCGCGAATGGAAGAAATCCAAAGTGAAGACGGAGGATCTACTGACCCTCCTGAACAGTGGGTTCATCAGGGAGAAGGAAGTCGACATGTGGAGATCCGCCGCGGGGGATCCATATCCGATGGAGAAAGCCGAAGACGAGATCCCGAGGTTCTCGCGGTTCGTGGAGCGCGGTCTTGCACTCCCGGCTAGCGATTTCTTCAAGGGGCTGCTCGGGTACTACGGGATTGAGTACCTGAACCTGAACCCCAACAGCATCTTCCACACGTCAGTCTTCGTCCACTTCTGTGAAGCCTTCCTCGGGATCAAGCCGCATTGGGCGCTTTTCCAGAAGTTCTTCCGCGTCAAGCCGCAGCCCAGTGCCACCAATCCCAGAGTAGTCGGAGGAGCCGGCATCCAGCTGAGGGAGGACGCCGCGGAGCAGTACCCGGCGTACAAGCTCGTGGACTCCAACACCGATTGGAAGACCAGGTGGTTCCACATCACGAACCACCACCCCGGCCTGCCGAAGCCGAGCGGAGGGCAGCCCATGCACTGTGAATGGTGGAACACGGAGCCCACCATGCAAGAAGGGATCCAGCTCCCCGAGCTGCTAGCACGCATCAAGGTGCTCAGGGAGGCGGGACTGAGGGCCGAGCACGTGGCCTTCAGCTTCATGAAGCGCAGGATCTAGCCGTTGATGGCTCGGGAGACCTTGGGCTTCGAGTACACCGGCGACGACGACGCGTAGCGGATGCTAGGAGGCGAGCTGGACGACAACGACATCATCGAGAGATTGTCGCGGATCTTTAAGGACATGTCATCGTACACGACGTGCCCTATCGAGGAGTACTCCGCCGCGCGCCCACCGAAAGAAATGAGTAGTCGAACCACCCTAGTCGAGTAGCGACTACTTGAAGTAGAGTTGCTGACGTCTTGTGTCTTGCGCAGGATGATGTGAAGAGGTTTATCTCCGAGCCGCAGCCACCTCCGAATGGAATCGAGGTCCCGAAGGAAGGCAAGGCGAAGGAGCGGCGTGAAGTCGGTGAAGGCGACGACACCGTTGTCGTGGAGGATACCTCCGACGACGACGACGAAGACGAGGAGACGCTGCAAGACCGCTTCCAGCTGCGGTCGAGGTTTAGCCGCCCGGGCTTGCCTCATGTTCCTTTGATACGAGACCCTCCGGCTAGCCTGGAGGCTAGCCTTGCTGCGCCGCCGCGGAGGCCGCGCAACCCCGCCAGGAAGCGGGTGGCGAAGAAGCTGAAGGTCTCAGAGACCACGCCTCATGAAGTAAGTTGTCTTTAGCAGAGTAGTCGAGTACCCTTTGTTCGAGTACGCTTGCTGACGAGTAGTCTTCAATGTGTGCAGGAGGTGCCGCCAGCAGAGCCCGTCGAAGAAGGCGACGAGGGCGTGTGGGACCCGGTGGGGCAGCCAGCTGGAAGTCGTAGTCCAGCCCCCACTGTCGAAGAGATCCTGGCGCAACTGGAGCGCCAGCCCCCAGCTCCGCAAGGGAGCGTGGGACCCGTGGCCACCACCGTTGAAGAGGTGGCGGCCTCAGGAGCGCGGGATACCGCTGCGCCGACCGCCGCTGCTCTGGAGGCGGTAGCCGCAGGAGCGCAAGAGGAGGAGGAGCCCGCCGAGGGTGGACTGGTTGATATCACCAGCATCCTCGGTGCTCCGGCCGTGACCATTGTCCGGTCGAACTTGTAAGTACCATACCCTTGAGAGTAGTACTTGATGTAGTAGTCGATGTTTGCCTGACGACCATCTGTGTGTGCTTCTGCAGAAAATCCACAGATCTGACCAGGGATGGGCATGAGCCCTCACCAGCGGTGGCGGAAGAAGTCGCGCCGCCCGCCGAGGAAACCGTGCCCGCTACCCAAGCTGCGGTTGAGTCACCGGTAGCCGAGGCGCCGCTGCCGGAGGCCAGCATAGTCGAAGGTGAGTACCCTTCTTGAAGCTACAGGTCTTCACAAGGAGTAGTCGTAGGCACTGATGCACTTGTCTCACTTTGACAGGCGCTGGAGGTGGTGACATCCCTGCAAGGGTGCCCATGCAGAGGTTGACGCCAGAGGCCCCGGAGGCTGCGGAAGGAGCCCCCGAGCCCGTGGAGGAGGTCGTCGAGAAGACCGCCGGGGGAGAGGCGGTCACCACGTCGCCAGAGATTGCTCTGGCGGTGGCTATCCGCTCCCCCGAGATTCAAGACGCAGAGCCCATCCGCGCTGCGCCGATGACGGAGGCCACCGCGAGTAGTCGCGGCAGTACAGAGCTGCTCGCGGACGATCTCATCGAGCCGGCGACGGTGGCCAAGCATCTGGAGGTGATCCGTCAAGCCGAGCAGTGGATGAAGGTGAGTAGCCGTAGCCTTTGAGTAGTCAATCCTTTGTCGTTGAGTACTCGTCCTGACTTGAGTTGTCTTGTGCAGGATGTTGCAGAGCGGTCCCGCGACAAGTCGAACCTGTTGCAGGGCTACGGCGACACTGTGCTCAGGGCTGAGGCACTTGAGGAGCAGCTTGTGAAGTCGCGCCGGCATGCTGCTGCCATGCAGTCGAAGCTCGACGCCGCCTTCGCCAAGTGCGAGAAGCATATGGAGGTTCGGATTGCTTCTGACAGGGATCTCGTCAACTGCTACAAATCCTTTCAGAAGTTGAACGAAGACTGCGAGGCATTACGGGCCCAGTTGAAGGAGTTGGAGGAAGCCGCGTTGCCAATCGCGAGACTCCTGGCGCCGCACCCGGGCGGCCCCAAGATAGCTCCTCTGGTGGATCGCCTTCGTGAAGCTCCAAGCCGGCTAGCCGCCTACGTGAAGCACAAGGCTAGGTCGATCCCAATACAAGTCTTGGCCTTCATGAAGTCGTACTTCCCGAAGGCCCCAGTGGAGGTAGTCGCCGGCGGGGTAGCCGCCAACCGCTTCCGATGAGTAGTATGCGAGCCGCCGGGAGCGAGATGGCTCCCATCGCGGAGCAGGTAGCTGAGAAGCTGAACCTCCAGTAGGCCTGTAATAGGTAGCTAGTAGCCATAGTTGTACAAGAAAACAATTGTAATGAATTGTATCAAGTATCAACAAAAGAAAATTTTCCAGCAATGAGTACTCGTAGTCGCGATCTCAGAGTGCGGAGCGCCCATCGTGGAGTAGATGCGAGTAGTAGTACTCGGCTTTGGTAGTCCCGTTGTAGGGAGTAGACAGTAAAGAAGTTGACGAACAATCAAACTTTATTACTGAAGGAGTACACCTGGGTGGCCAGGGCCGTAGTTACAATGCAGTCGCTTGGACCCGGAGGCCGCTTACAGCTGAGTAGAGCTGGAGCGGGTAGCCGCTTGCAGCCATTGATCCATAGGTAGCCGTGTAGGCTGGATCGTAGATCCGTAGGTAGACCGCTGCTAGAGTCCTTGACGCTCGTCGCAGCCCAGGGTCCGTAGGTAGCCGGACGGGCTGGACCCTGGAGAGGAGTAGTCCGGAAACTGGAGCCAGGACCCGGGGGGTCACTTGCGGCGAGGGGTGTTGGCGTAGTCGTGTAGACTTGAACCCCGGAGTAGTCGTGTAGACTAGGCGTAGAATCGACACAGTTGGTCGACGTTCCACGAGTTGTTGATGTCTTCGCCTTCAAGTGTTTGGAGGCGGTAGGAGCCCGGCCCTGTCACCTTTGCAACGGTGAAGGGACCTTCCCAGGGGGAGCTGAGCTTCTGAAGTCCCTCCGTGTTCTGGATACGGCGAAGGACGAGATCGCCAACGTTGAAGGAGCATTCCTTGACGTTGCGATCATGGTAGCGTCGGATACCCTCCAGGTACCTTGCTGATTGGACGAGGGCAGCGCAGCGAGCTTCTTCGAGGCCGTCAATATCAACTCGTCTGCTGTCTTCTGAGACGCCTTCGTCATAGTGCTCCACTGCTGGCGAGTTCCATATGACGTCGGCACGGAGGATTGCTTCGGAGCCGTAGACCAGGAAGTAGGGGGGATTGCCCCGTTGGCTTGGATGGTTGAGTCCGTTGCCCCCAGAGTGCGTTGGGTAGTTCCTTGATCCACTTGCCCCTTTGGAGTTAGCAGCATCGTGTAGCCGTTTCTTGAGGGCGTCGAGCACCATCCCATTGGCGCGCTCGACTTGTCCGTTGGCCCGTGGGTGGGCGACTGAGACGTATCTGACGTCGATCCCGCTGTTCTCGCAATACTCCCAGAACTGGTGGTTGTTGAAATTTGATCCCAGGTATGTGATGATGCGGTGGGGTAGCCCATAGCGGTGTACGAGTTCATCCAGGAAGTCGAGTACTCTGTCAGCCTTGGGGCATGTGACCGGCTTGACCTCGATCCACTTGGTGAACTTGTTGATAGCCACCGCACTCGGTGAATCCTCCCCGGCGCAGCTTGGCGGTGGCCCAATCATGTCGAGCCCCCAGCAGGCAAAGGGTCAGGTTGGCGGTATGGTGACTAGCTTGTAGGCTGGGACGTGTTGCTGCTTGGCGAAGTACTGACATCCTTAGCACCTTCTGACGAGTTCTTCGGCGTCGCCCAAGGCTGTGGGCCAGTAGAAGGCTCACCGGAAGGCCTTGCTGACCAGCGTGCGTGAGGACGCATGGTTGCCGCAGACGCCCTTGTGGATATCCTCCAAGATGTCCTTGCCTTCTTCGCGGGGAACGCACTTCATGAGTACTCCAGAAGATGCACCCCGCTTGTAAAGCTTGTCTCCGACGAGGACGTAAGTCTTGGCGCGGCGGACGAGTTGTTCGGCTGCGTTCTTGTCGGAGGGGACCTCTCGCTCGCTGAGGTAGTCGATGAAGGGTTGCCTCCAGTCCACGTCGATCATCATGACCTCCAGCCCGGCCGTTGGATGGGCTGGGGCAGTGGTTGGTGGCGCCGGCTCCGGGATGGATGGCGCGTGAAGCTCGTGAACGAAGACACCCGCTGGCACTTGGGCGCGGGTGGATCCGAGCTTGGAGAGGACGTCCGCTGCGACGTTGTTGTCGCGGACGATGTGATGGAATTCGAGACCGTAGAACTTGTTCTCGAGCTTGCGGACTTATAGGCAGTAGGCGTTCATGTTCTCCTTGTTGCGGTCCCAGGACTTGTTGACTTGGTTGATGACCACTGCGGAGTCGCCGTAGACTAGTAGCCGCTTGATGCCCAGTGAAGCCGCGAGGCGGAGCCCGTGTAGGAGGGCTTCGTACTCGGCTTCGTTGTTTGAGACCTTCCAGAAGATCTGTAGGACGTACTTGAGTTGTTCGCCCGTTGGAGAGATCAGGAGTACCCCTGCACCTGCGCCCTCGAGGTTGAGTGAGCCGTCAAAGTACATCACCCAGTGTTCTGGTCGCATGGTGGGAGTAGGTAGCTGGTTCTCCCGCCACTCCGCCATGAAGTCGACTAGTGCCTGCGACTTGATGGACGTGCGTGGCTTGAAGTCGATAGTGAGGGCGCCGAGCTCGACGGCCCACTTGGAGATTCTTCCAGTAGCATCTTGGTTCCGTAGGATGTCGCCAAGCGGGTAGTCGGTAACGACGGAGACCGAGTACTGCTGGAAGTAGTGTCGTAGCTTCCGCGAGGTGATGAGTAGAGCGTACAGGAGCTTCTGCACGGGCTGATAGCGGGCCTTGGACTCTGATAGAACCTCGCTGACGAAGTAGACTGGACGCTGGACCGGGTAGGCGTGGCCGTCTTCCTGCCGCTCGACAACTGTTGACGGTGAAAATCCGTCAACCTAGCCATGAGTTTACCTTCGGTGTTGGCATGACTTTTGTATCTTATTCATTGGTACTAACCCCCGTGGTATAACAAGTTCACTTGTGCATGTCGGTTTTGGAGTTATGTGTTTACGCAGGGTTTTAACGTTGAAAGCAAGACTTTCGGGATAAGTTCATTAAGCACCTCATGACAAGACCTTGAAGCCCGATACAAGTCAAGCAATGAAGTGAACATGACTCCAAGAGCCCAAGGACCAAGCCCGAGAAGATGATAAACTCCGAGGACTGAACCAGAAAAGTGGTCGAATCTTGCAAGACAAGGAATTGAGTCCAATTCGGAGAGAAACCGACGTCAAGGGCCCACATGCAAAAGGGGAGAACATCTAGAAGACGTGGGAAGCAACACCGGCCGAAGCAGCCGCGGGATGGGCTGAATTGGGCCCGGGCCGGCCGGCCCAGCCGGCCGGCCCGGCCCAATTCGGGGCCCAATCGGCCTCTCCTTTGACCTAATTGCTTCTCGGGCTATAAATAGCCCCCCGACCGAGAGCCACGCGGAACCAAAGTCGTAATCCGCCGCCGAGGAGCGAGAGAAGCTTGAGGGACACCAACTTGAAGATGAGGGTCATGCTAGTTGTCTAGTGTTTCCCCGGCCGACGTGGGAACCTTGCATGGAAGACCACGTCGGAGCTCGGAGCGAGGATCAAGATCGAGGGAGGGCCCGGTGGTGATCTTGTTCATGTAATCATTCATGGTGAAGTTTGTAAGTGAATTCGATTTCTAGCGATTAAGTGCCTTCTCGATGATTTTGATTTCTTCTTGGTTTTGCTTCTTCTACGATCTAGTCTATAGCTAGATTACATAGGGTGCTCTTGTAGCCGCGGTGGCTAGAGGTGCATACCGGACCGGCCAAGCGATTTCAACTTGTTCTATCGAACTCGCCCTAAGCTCCCCGCATGAATAGGGATACGTTGTGACAGAACGGGGGTCTCGAAAGGCGGATGTTTTCGGAGTCGGATGGGAAGGCCACGATTTAAAGATGCTTTTAATGAGATTCGCTTTTCTATCTTCATCTATCTTGTTTGGAGCTACAACATAAGCATGATCTAGATTCTCTAGATTGGTTATCTCTTGCTTTCTCTTGCTACCTCTTTAGTAGATTAGATTAGATTCGTTTTCTTTATGAGTTAGTAGATAGATGCATCTTGTCTTCATTAGATAGCTTTACTTTGCTTTACTAGATTGAATCCTTGCATTGCACATTGTTCCACGGATTCGATACCTTGGGTTCACCACTCGAGGGAAGAAGGGTCCCTTGACTACGACGGGAGACTTGTCCGCTTGCAAGTCACAAACGAACTTTGATACAACTATTAACCGTCAACAACAACGATGGCAGTACTGACCACGTGGGTAGTCGCAGCGAGGTAGAGGAGTAGCTGCTCTCCCTTGCGAGGAGCCGTGAGGATCGGTGGCTTTGATAGGAAGTCCTTGAGCTGGGCAAGGGCTTGATCCGCCTCTGGAGTCCACACGAACTTCTCTTGATGCTTGAGCAGTTTGAAGAAGGGGAGGCCCCATTCTCCTAGCCTCGAGATGAATTTGTTCAGCGCCGCCATGCACCCCGTCAGCTTCTGGACGTCCTTGATGCTCATGGGAGCTTTCATGCTGGTGATGGCGGAGATCTTCTCGGGGTTGGCTTCGATGCCGCGCTGGCTGATGATGAAGCCGAGTAGTTTGCCCGAAGGGACGCCGAAGACGCACTTGTTCGGGTTGAGCTTCCAGCGTGATGCGAAGGTCTCTTCGAGGTCGTTGATGAGGGTACTGGAGTCCCTGGTTTTGACAACCACATCATCCACGTAGGCCTCGAAGTTCTTGTTGAGTTTCCACTTGAAGCAGGCCTGGATGGCCCGTTCGTAGGTAGCGCCGGCGTTCTTCAACCCGAATGACATTGTCGTGTAGCAGTACGCGCCAAACGGGGTGATGAACGCGGTCTTCTCCTGGTCTTCTTCCTTGATCGCGATCCGGTGGTACCGGAGTAGCGGTCGAGGAAGCAGAGCAGTCGCGACCCGCCGTGGAGTCGATGACTTGATCAATCCGCGGCAACCCGAAGGGGTCCTTGGGGTAGTGCTTGTTGAGGTCGGTGTAGTCGACGCACATCCTCCACTCGTTCGAGTTCTTCTTGCGGACGAGGACGGGGTTGGCGAGCCACTCAGGATGGAAGACTTCTCTGATGAAGCCGGCTGCGAGTAGCTTGGCGAGTTCCTTCTGGATGGCATCCCGCTTGTCGTCGGCAAAGCGTCGGAGGTGTTGTCGCTTGGGGGTGGCCTTAGGATCGACGTTGAGGGCGTGCTCGATCAGCTCCCTGGGCACTCCTGGCATGTCCGCTGGCTTCCACGCGAAGATGCCGCGGTTAGCCCGAAGAAAGCTGATGAGCGCGTCTTCCTATTTGGGGTCGAGGCCGGCCCCGATGGTGGTGGTCTTGCTGGGGTCGCCTGTGCCAAGGTCGACCGGCTTGACGAGTACCTCCTCAGGTGGCTGAGGCTTGTTGGTGCTGTCAGATTTCTCTGGGATGTCGAGTTCACTTGTAGCAAGCTTCTTCGACGCAGCGTAGACCTCCATCATCGCGTTGGGTAATTGGTTTGTGGAGGCGATCTCCACGGCTTCTGTGTCGCAGTCGTGGGAGATCTTGAGGTCCCCCTGGAGGGAGAGTACACCGGCTGTACTTGGCATTTTGAGTACCAAGTAGGTGTAGTGGGGCACCGCCATGAACTTGGCGATGGCCGGTCTGCCGAGGATGGCGTGGTAAGAGGTCTCGAAGTCCGCGACCTCGAACTTGATGTACTCGGTACGGTAGTTGTCCCGAGTTGCTCCGAAGGTAACTGGCAGGACCACTGAGCCCAGTGGAATAGCCGCGTTGCCGGGGACGATGCCGTAAAAGGGCGTGCTGCCCTTGGTGAGCATGGGGGTGATGTCGAGCTTCATCTTCTTCAAGGTCTTGGTGAAGAGGACGTTGAGCCCGCTTCCACCGTCGATGAGTACCTTGTTGAGCTTGGAGCCCGCCACCGTTGGCTTCAGGACGAGAGGGAACCGTCCTGGTTCGGAGAAGCTGGTCCATTGATCCGCGCGGGAGAAGGTGATGGGTACCTCCGACCACCTGAGAGGGGTCGGGACCGCTGGTTCAATGGACATCACTTCACGACGGGTAGCCTTCTGCTCCCGCTTGCTGGGCAGCCCACCGAAGAGGACGTTGACGGTCTTGTCCGGCTCCTGGAAGTCGTTGTTGTCGCCGTCCTTCTTCTTGGCCTCTCGATCGTGAGGGTGCGGTGGCTCGGCGTGTCCTTGAGTGCATGCCCGAGCCGGTAGCACTTGCTCGGTGGTGTGATTGCCATTCGGATGCCGCGGGCACTTCTCCTTCGCAGGTCCTTGAAGCCGCCGGAGTTCTTCTTCGAGTTCCCTTTCGCGGGGGCGGTGAATAGCCGCGACAGGTGTTGTCCGGCTTGCGCTTGCGATTGGGACCCGAGTAGTAGTAGTTGTTGTTGTTGTTGCGGCCGCCTTGGTTTGCATTGCCGCGCCGCCGCCGCCCTGGTTCTGCTTGGACTTGCCGCGGATGGCGTCGTATTTGGCGTTGGCCTTGTCCTCTTCATCCGTCCAGGACGTGATCATATCCTTGAGGTGGGGGATGGACCTGGGACGGCGACAACCGAAGTCTTCGAAGGTGCGGCGATGGTAGAGACCGTCCTGGAAGAGGTCGATGACCTCCTTGTCGATGACGTCGACGACGGTGGCGCGCTTGTCGAAAAATGAGGACCATGTGTGGTTCGAGGACCGGTGGATGGTCGCTTCCTTGTGTGATGAGTGATTGACAACGTTGTGTGGACTGATTCTTGGCTAAGTAATGCAGGTGCAGGTTGCGGCTTGACTCGTGTTGGTGCAGGTGAAGAACAAGTGCGAAAGGTCGTTGCCGGTGAGGCCTCCAGGTGTGGAGAAGACAAGTAGGCTTCGTTCGAGGGACCCGGTGGCCGGCGGGGGTCAAGTGCGGGCCGCATGGTGGCATGAACAAAGCAAGATGAAGTCGTGGACGGTTTCTTGGTAGAGCCTCAAAACCAAGGTCGAGCCGGGACTACGTGGGAGCCGAGTCATGAGTGGAGATTGGCGGAGGCTACACCGAGTTCGCGGGGTTTGCGGTGGTTCACCGTAAAACCACCGGGTTACTCGGTTGAGCCACAAAACCGAGGCCGAAGACTCGACGAGGAGGTGCGGCCACCCGGGCCGGTTCAACCGCCCGAGGGGGGCGGTCGGACCGCCCGGGGCCGGTCGGATCCACCGGGCCGGGCCTAACCGCCCGTGGGGGCGGTCCGACCGCCCGGCCGCCGCGCCGAGAAGCTTCGAAGCGGAGGACACGCGTCGAGATCGCAAGGCTTGCGTCGAGGCTACGCGAGGTGCGGTCGCCGGGCATCCGTCCGATGGTGAAGACGTCAAGAATTCCAAATCCGACCTTGAGGGGCATGTATCCCTAGTTATTAGTGAAGGGTAGTTTAGTCTTTTGGGTGCCTCCATATATACTCATTAGAGGGGTGGATGGCAGCCAACTCTTGGAACCCTAGCTCATTTAGTTTTTCCATTTTCGTTCTCCATTTTCCTTAGGATTTTAGAAGGCTAGCTTGAGAGCTTCATGTGAGATATAGAGAGAGGGATTGATGTTTGGGTGGCAAGCTAGACCTTGTACGAACCATTCATGGCATGTATAGAAGGTTTGGCGTTGTTCATCATGGTGGTTTTCCCGTCTCTTTGGTGTTGATTTTCGGAGCTCTTTTTAGCGGTGTTTTGAGGACGATTTCTTGGGGTTTTTGGTGGGTGTCACGTATGAGGTTCTTGTGCCTCTTTGGATGGTGACTTTGCCCCCAAATCCCCTTTGAATCGGACTCGATTTGGTGGTTTCTCGAGTTGGGCGAGTTCTTGACCTAGAGAAGCGATTTCTTCGATTCCTCTTGATTGTGAGCGTTTCGGGTCGATTCCTTTGAGGTAGAGGTTGCCCAGGAGGTAACCCAGCTATTCCCGAAGTTTGGCTGCAATCCGGGGAGTGATTTGGGAGATCGGGCGCGAGGAAGTTGAGGTTTGACCCGCGGGTTCGTTTTCTGGAAGGGGCGGTCTAACCGCCTATAGGTGGCGGTCTAACCGCCCGGGGTGTTTCCAGGTCAAAGTTTTGTTTCACCAGATTTTCCTCTGTGAGTTTGTTCGCCTTGATCAGAGGAGTGTCTGGGTGAAATTTGGGGTCGTTCTCGTGCAGTTTGCTAGGTGTTCTTGGTCGGGGTTCGTTGCTTGGGTACGGGAGGTCGACCGCCCCGGCCTAGCCGGCCTAACCGCCCCTAGGCCCTTGGGTGAAGTTTTGGTTTTCACCAAGATTTTCCGGTAGGCGGCATGGCCTTGACCGCAGATCTCTCGTTGGTGAAACCGTGGTGTGTTTTGGTGCTCGGAAGAGGCGTTTCGGAGGATCTCTTGGTTGCCGGGTGGAGGCGGCCTAACCGCCCCCTATACCCGGTCTAACCGCCCCCTCTCGGTTAGCCGGCTTTCGAGTTGTTTCCGTCGGTCTTTGCGTGTGTGTTGTGGTTCTTTGGTAGAGTTTGTTCCTAGGACCGGTAGCACTCCGGTGGCTACGTGGTTTTGGCAAACGGGAGGTAGAAGTGCGGAGCGTGTGATTTCGGGGGTTCGACCGAGCTAGTTCGTCTTGTCGGAGTTTCAATCTCCCTCGAGAAGAATTTTTATCGGCTCCCATTCACTCCCCCCCTCTCTGGTCGCCTAATCGGTCCTTCAAGTGGTATCAGAGCCGGTTCGGGTCTTTGTTGACTCTAACCAATCTAAGATCCAAGGATGGCGTACCAGGAACGGGGTTCGGGTCCTCCACACTTCGATGGCAAGAACTACCAGATGTGGAGCAAGCGGATGGGTGCGTTCCTCCGCGGAAAGGGTCGTTTGCTTTGGGATGTCACGGTGGACACGGGCTATGTCCGGCCAATGGATTTCCTTGCTCCGGGGGTCGAGGGGACGCATTCGACGCCAACAATAAGGCGGTCGACTACTTGTTTCGTGCTTTGTGTCGCCCGAGTTCGATCGGGTGCACAACGAGCACTTGGCTTGTAGGATTTGGGCGGTGTTCAAGGAGGCTCATGTTGGGAACGCCCGAGGTTCGGGCACGGATGTATGCGACCTACGGAGAGAGTACGAGAACTTCACTCATCTCCCCGGTGAGTCCATCGATGCCTTGTTTCGAGGTTCACGGTGGTGGTGAACAACATGAGGGCCAATGTGGACGTGCTCCCGTACGATGATCATGATAGAGCGGTCAAGCTCTTACACTCTTTGGATCGTACGATATGGGGTGGAAAGTTCGAGGCCATAGTCGAGTCGGAGAGGTATGATACTCGACGATGAACGAGTCGTTCTCGAAGCTCAAGTCGGCTGAGGTGGATAGGGGCATGACTGCCAAGCTCGAGGGACCGACTGACTCCCATAGTCTTGCCCTCGTTGGTGGTTCCAAAGGAAAGACTAACTCTAACCCATCCACCAGGATGTTCTCGTTTTCCTCTTTGATGTCTATGCCGGATGAGGAGTTTGATGACCTTGGAGAGGACGAGCGCGGCACCGTTGACGAGGCGGTTCGAGAGGCCGCACGAGAACCGCGTGAACATTAGGAGGAACACGAGGACTGCTTCCGTGCGGCAAGCCGGGACACTTCGTCGCCGACCGCCGGAGAAGGCCGAGAACAAGGACGCTACAAGCACAAGCCGAGGATGAACGATGGCAAGTACCGTTCGAGGCGCGACCACAAGAGCAAGCACGGGAACAAGTACAAGGACGAGCGACAATCGAGGAAGAAGGAGGGCCGAGGCAAGGCCCGAGCGATGGTTGGAGCGAGCGACGTCGACTCCAGTTCCGCGTACTCCACCTCGAGCTCGAGCAAGCGGTGAAGACAAGGGAGATCGCCCCAAGAACAAGAAGTCGTCCAAGAACCTGAGCGGGCTGAGCTGCTTCACGAGAGATGGCTTCTGCACCATGGCGCTGAGCTCCGGCAGCAAGAAGAGCACACAGAGCGACTCGGACTCTGAGTCCGACGACGAGGTACGTGATGAACTTCCCTTCTTGCGCCAGGAGAATGAGAGGCTTGGCTCTTTGCTTGATAACCGTGATGACATGCTTAGAGAGGCCAAGAAAATGAGGAAAGAGCTTAGGGCTTCACTCGAGGATGCTAGGACTGGAGTGGCCGAGCTAGAGACACGGGTGCTTGATAGCAAGCTTGAGATTGATTCGCTTAAGGCTAGCCCCGTTGTTTTGGATGATAATGATTGTCTTGATTGCTCCATATTCCTTGCCGATCTTACTTTGTTTAAGGAGAAGCATGCCTCCAAGTGTGAGGAACTAGATGTGCTTAGGGTTGAAGTGGCCGAGCTTAAGTCTAGACTCGCTTTGTTAGGTGCTTGCACTTCTTGCCCGTTTTGCATGCTAAGATTGATGAGATGCATGCCTACACTAGTTCGCTCGAGGCTAAATTGAAGGAACCCATGCCTACGTCTTGCTCTACCTGTGAAATGCATGCATTGAAAAATTTGGAGCTTGCACATTATGTTGATCGTTTGCAGGATGAGAATGATGACTTGAGGAAGTTGATGGGTTGGTTGTCCGGTCATGAGCCTCAGTTGAGGATGATGATCGAGGCCTTTAAGAGGCAAGATGGTGAGGGGCTTGGGGCAAACAAGGTTCGTAAAGGAAGTGGAGAGAATATCGCGGAGCCACCAAAAACCCACCACAAAAATGATTTCCCTCCAAAACCCAACCATCTTAGGAACCGACTAGACACAACCCCAGCTCCACCTATATTTCCTACACCCACAAATGATCTCCGAAGGCCTATCAAGTTTGTGAGCACTTCCGGGAAAGTGTTCTTTGGGAAAGTGAGTGAGAAGGCAAGTGAGGAGAAATCGGTGGAGGAGTCGAGTGGAGAGAAACCAAAAGAGCAGCCCCAATCCAAGCCTAAACCCAAGCTTGTGAGGTTCCGTTGTGGCCATTGTGGGAAAGAGGGTCACAAGGATGAGTTTTGCTTCAAGAGGAAGCGGGAAGAGAGGATGGCAAAGGAGTGGGCGAACAAGGATAGGTACAACCCTTCCCATGGTGTACCTAAGCCTCGTATGCCACTACCCAGGGGTAAGGCTATGGTGAGAAGTGTTCGGCATGGGGAGATGCAAGTTCCCGCGGTCGAGGAGCGAGTTCCGGAGGGGGCGGTCAGACCGGCCTGGCTAGGCGGTCGAGCCGGCCCGGCCCGAGGGGGGCGGTTAGGACCGGCCCGGCTAGGCGGTTTAACCGCCCCCCCCCCCAGTCGGGGCGGAGTGGTTTTCGAGGTGGTGAGTTGAGAGGTTTCCGGGTCCGGAGGTGGAGTTGCGGGTGGTTGTTCGGGAGAGACAGCAGGTGGTCAGGTTGCTAGGCATTCTCCCCCTCGAGTTCACTACGGGGATGGGAGGAGTCGTAGCTTTGAGAAGGAGAGGAGGGACGTTCCACGGGTTGTCTTCCGTGGGTTTGGTCCTCCTCCAGGCAGTGAGGGGTGGTTCCCTCGGAGTGGTTACCGAGGTGGTGTTCGTGGTGGTAGTTATGGTAGGAAAGATGGCTTGATGTGTGCTAACCCCACTTTCGAGCAAATGGCTCGGCACTGGTTTTCCTCCTTTGGTACTAACCCCAGTGCTGAGTCGTTTGTTCGCTCACGTGCTTGTTTTTGAATTTCAGGTGGGAGACTTGAAGAACATTTGGTTGATTGACTCCGGTTGCTCGAGGCATATGACCGGAGACGAGGGGGTGGTTCTCAAGTCTCGTCCGGTGGTGACGAAGAGGTACATCACCTTTGGGGACAATGGGCGTGGGCGTGTGCTTTCGGAAGGTGAGATAAAAGTGAGTGACAAGATCACTGCGAGGCGTGTTGCTCTTGTTCAATCGCCGGCGTACAATTTGCTTTCGTGTCCCGGTTGTTGGATGAGGGCTTTGAGGTGTTGTTTCGGCCAGGTGGTTCTCGGATTGTGGACTCTCGAGGGGACCTTGTTTGTATGGTCGTTTCCGAGGGTCAGGTGTTTCGTGCTGATTTTTCTCAGTCTTCGGGTGTGGAGCATTGTTTCTTGGCTGGTTCTTCGAGTGAGTTGTGGAAGTGGCATAGGAAGTTTGGTCACTTGAGCTTTGACCTTCTGTCTCGCTTGAGTAAACTCAATTTGGTACGAGGATTGCCACGGTTGAGGCTTGAGAGAGAGTTGGTTTGTGCTCCGTGTAGGCATGCCAAGATGGTGGCCTCTTCTCACACGCCTCTCACCAATGTGATGACTGAGCGTCCATGCGAGCTGCTCCATATGGACCTTGTTGGCCCAGCTCGTGTGCGATCAGCGGGTGGGAAGTGGTATGTCCTTGTTGTGGTGGACGACTATTCTCGGTATGCTTGGGTGTTCTTTCGCGAGGATAAGGGGGAGACGTTTGGTTTTGTTCGAGATCTAGTCTTGAGGTTGAGGAACGAGAGGCACGGAGATGCCATACGAGCTATCCGCAGTGATAATGGCTCGGAATTCGGGAACTCTCATTTTGAAACCTTTTGTCATGACTTGGGTCTTGAGCACCGGTTTTCGAGTCCGTATACGCCTCTCCGGAATGGTGTTGTGGAAAGGAAGAACGGGACCTTGTGTGAGATGGCTCGGACGATGCTTGATGAGCATAGGACTCGAGGAGGTATTGGGCGAGGCGGTGAATACCGCATGCTATGTGTCGAACAGATACACCTCGAGTGCACAAGAAGAAGACATGCTATGAGCCGATGCATGGTCGCACACCCAAGGTGAGTCGGTTCCATGTCTTTGGTTGCAAGTGTTTCATTCGAAGAAAGGCGAGGAAGTTGGATAAGTTTGAGGCTAGGTCTATCGATGGCATTTTCTTTGGTTATGCACCTCATTCTAGAGCATATCGTGTGCTCAATCTTGAAACTAACCAAATCGTGGAGACTTGCGAGGTAACCTTCGACGAGACGAGCCACGTAGTCGGCTTGTCTTTGAGTGTGCGGGTGATGATGAGCTTGGCGAGGAGATCTTTCGGGAGGAGGAGCATGAACATGGTGATGATGAAGATGGCGGTGCGGTACCCCGGCCGAAGAAGTACCCACTACTTCGACTACGATGATGGATGGACCCTCTCGCTACACCTACGACGACAAACCAAGAACGAGGAGAAGCCGATGTTGAGGGGGAGGTAGCTTCGAGGCGAGAACCTCCCCGGCGAGTTCGGGTGGATCACCCGGCTTCGAGGATCATCGGCGACATGAATGAACGCACTACACGGTCGAGGGTTCGAAACAATTCCCACTTTGCTCATGCTGCGTTTGTTGCTTCTTTTCAGCCCAAAGACATTGGACACGCACTATCCGATCACAATTGGGTTAATTCGATGCATGAGGAGTTGGAGAACTTTGAGAGGAATCAGGTGTGGGAGTTGGTTGACCCTCCCCCGGGTGTAAGCCGATTGGTACAAAGTGGGTGTGGAAAAACAAAGAGGGAGAGAAGGGTGAGGTTGTGAGGAACAAGTCGAGACTTGTTGCTCAGGGGTTCAGTCAGAAGGAGGGTATTGACTACGAGGAGACCTTTGCTCCCGTAGCCCATTTGGAGGCGATTAGGATCCTTCTAGCCTTTTCGTGGCTAAAGGGTTCAAGTTGCACCAAATGGATGTGAAGAGTGCTTTTACGAATGGTGTCTTTGGAGGAAGAAGTGTATGTGAGGGAGCCTCCGGGGTTTGAGAGTGAGAAGTACCCCCACCGGGTGTACAAGTTGAGGAAGGCGCGTATGGGTTGAAGCGAGGCACCTAGAGCTTGGTATGGCGGGTTGAGCGGGTTCTTGTTTGAGAGAGGCTTTGAGATGGGGAAGGTCGATCGGACCTTGTTTTTGTGAGGCGAGGCGAGAGATATCCCGAATGTGCGGGTGTACGTGGATGATATTGTCTTTGGTGGCTCGTCTAACTCTCTTGTTGCGAGGTTTGCGGATGATATGAGCGGGGAGTTTGAGATGAGCATGATGGGCGAGTTGCGGTTCTTCCTTGGGCTACAAATCAAGCAATCAAAGGAAGGAACATTTGTGCACCGAGGCTAAGTACACCAAGGACATTGTGAGGAAGTTCAAGATGGAGGACTCCAAGGCTATGACGACGCCGATGAGTACAACTACGGCTCTTGATGCGGACGAGGAAGGTGAACACGTGGACCAGAAGGAGTACCGGAGCATGATCGGGTCACTCCTCTACTTGACGGCGACGAGGCCGGACATACAGTTCTCGGTGTGTCTGTGCGCTCGTTTTCAAGCGTCTCCGAGGACTTCGCATCGGCAAGCGGTGAAGAGAATTTTCAGGTACTTGCGTCACACTCGCGACTTCGGCCTTTGGTACTCCGCGTCCTCTTCTTTGGCTCTTCATGGTTTTTCAGACGCGGATTTTGCCGGGTGTCGGTTGGATAGGAAGTCCACTTCTGGGACTTGCCAGTTTTTGGGTTCTTCTTCGGTGTCTTGGTCGTCCCGCAAGCAGTCGAGTGTTGCTCAATCCACGACCGAAGCCGAGTATGTTGCCGCTGCTAGTTGTTCCTCTCATCTCCTTTGGATCACCTACACCATGAGTGACTTTGGTGAGGAGTATACCCATGTCCCACTTCAATGTGATAGCACAAGTGCCATAAGCGTTGCAAAGAACCCAGTGCTCTATTCCAAAACCAAACACATAGAACTAAGGTATCATTTCCTGAGAGACAACGTAGAGAAAGGGAAGATAGCTTTGATCCATGTACCCACACATGACCAACTAGCCGATATTTTCACCAAACCCCTAGATCAAGCAACTTTCACTCGTTTGCGGGGGGAACTTGGTGTGTGTTTGATTTCTTGAGTTGGGTGTGTGGGGGCTCTCTTTTGCCGGTGGTGTCGAGCCCGTTTTGCCTCCCCTCGAGGAGCCGGTTTGTAGCATATGTATAGCTTTCCTTTGTGCATTTCTTGTTTTTGGCATTGCATATGTAACATGATGTATAGGCATCCTTGTATCTTAGATTGCATGCATTTTGTATCATATGCATTGATAGGAAAAGCTTCTCCTATATACTTTGTTCACCATGGGTTGCTACATATGTTCTTGTGAGCTTGTTTGGTAGGCTATGGTTAGTTTGGCTTAGCTCTTGATGATCTTGTTGAATGATCCATGGTTGATGGCTATTTTTTGAAAAATGTCACATACATGCTCTCTCATGTGTAAATGCCTATATATGATCTTGACATGTTTTAGTGGCTTTGCTATGATTACTTTGTGGTTGGATAGCTAGTTTATTGATCATATGGGGCCAAAGGCTCACTTGCCATCATGAATGTTTAGCCCTCTTGCTTAATCTTGTGGAGGGGCATAAGTTCCTTTTTGTCGCAAAGACATTTCATGTACCAATCATAAATCTGAAAATGAAATGAAAAATGCTTAGAAAATATGTTCCCATGTCATATGTGCTGAAATTAATTTGCTTTGGGTGCTAAACCGTTGCATGTTGCCTACCAATGAGAAGTCTCATACATAGAAGTAGGCACATGGCTCGGTGGCTTTGACATGACATGAGGTGCTTTTGGGTGTTTATGATGGTCTTATGATTAGAATGGCTGTCCTAGCATGAAGTTTGAGTGGCTTTGCCATTTTGATATGTTTTGCTCATGTTTAGGTATTTGCTTGTGAGAGAGTAACTTTTCGCAAAATTACTCAAATCTTTTTTAGCCTTGTCCAATGGTTGTGAAACTTGGTGATCACGTAGTTAAGGTCATTACGAACCTATCGAGTATCTAACTTGCTCATTTGGACTTGTGTAGCTCCTTGTGATGAATTTTGTATATTCGAGAAGCTATATGTTGAAAGTTTTTGCATTTTGCCTTGATTCATGCATTGTCAACAAGGGGGAGAAGTTTGTGCATGTTTTGGGCACCTGGGAGTGTTTGGAAGGTGTTCCAATTGTTTCGGGCAATTTTTGAGCGGTTTGGTGCGGGGCCGGTCTCTTGGGGCGGTCTAACCGCCCCCGAAGGCGGTCGGTTCGGGCGAGAGGCGGTCTAACCGCCACGGGCGTGTGAGCAAGTTTTTGCTCTTTGTTGCATTCCCGAGTTGCATTGATGCATGTGTTCGGTGGGAGTGTCTTTGTGGCTCAGGGGGAGCTTGCATATGTGCAGGGGGAGCTCTTTGTGGTGTTCGAGTTTTGCTTTGGTGGTTTGCGCTCTTTGCTTGAGCTGTGTTTTGTCTCAGATGTGTCGAGCCGTTGCCCTTGCCTAAGGGGTCTGAGACTTGTCTTCTTCAAGTGATCTTGCTTTTTGCCTTTCTTTGGCTTTCGATCGCTTGTTGGGGTTTCTTTTTATTTTGTTTCTTTTCTTTTCCTTTTCTCTTGTGTTACTTCATGTGAGTGTGTTGTCAATGCACTCATCAAGGGGGAGATTGAGGACCATGTGTGGTTCGAGGACCGGTGGATGGTCGCTTCCTTGTGTGATGAGTGATTGACAACGTTGTGTGGACCGATTCTTGGCTAAGTATTGCGGGTGCGGGTTGCGGCTTGACTCGTGTTGGTGCGAGGTGAAGAACAAGCGCGAAAGGTCGTTGCCGGTGAGGCCTCCGGGGTGTGGAGAAGACAAGTAGGCTTCGTTCGAGGGACCGGTGGCCGGCGGGGGGTCAAGTGCGGGCCGCATGGTGGCATGAACAAGCAAGATGAAGTCGTGGACGGTTTCTTGGTAGAGCCTCAAAACCAAGGTCGAGCCGGGACTACATGGGAGCCGAGTCATGAGTGGAGATTGGCGGAGGCTACACCGAGTTCGCGGGGTTTGCGGTGGTTCACCGGGGAAAACCACCGGGTTACTCGGTTGAGCCACAAAACCGAGGCCGAAGACTCGACGAGGAGGTGCGGCCACCCGGGCCGGTTCAACCGCCCGGGAGGGGCGGTCGGACCGCCCGGGGCCGGTCGGATCCACCGGGCCGGTCTAGCCGCCCGGGGGGGCGGTCGACCGCCACGGCCGCCGGCGCCGAGAAGCTTCGAAGCGGAGGACACGCGTCGGGATCGCAAGGCTTGCGTCGAGGCTACACAGGGTGCGGTCGCCGGGCATCCGTCCGATGGTGAAGACGTCAAGAATTCCAAATCCGCCCTTGAGGGGCATGTATCCCTAGTTATTAGTGAAGGGTAGTTTAGTCTTTTGGGTGCCTCCATATATATACTCATTAGAGGGGTGGATGGCAGCCAACTCTTGGAACCCTAGCTCATTTAGTTTTTCCATTTTCGTTCTCCATTTTCCTTATGATTTTAGAAGGCTAGCTTGAGAGCTTCATGTGAGATCTAGAGAGAGAGATGGATGTTTGGGTGGCAAGCTAGACCTTGTACGAACCATTCATGGCATGTATAGAAGGTTTGGCGTTGTTCATCATGGTGGTTTTCCCGTCTCTTTGGTGTTGATTTTCGGAGCTCTTTTTGGCGGTGTTTTGAGGACGATTTCTTGGGGTTTTTGGTGGGTGTCACGTATGAGGTTCTTATGCCTCTTTGGTGGTGACTTTGCCCCCAAATCCCCTTTGAATCGGACTCGATTTGGTGGTTTCTCGAGTTGGGCGAGTTCTTGACCTAGAGAAGCGATTTCTTCGATTGCTCTTGATTGTGAGCGTTTCGGGTCGATTCCTTTGAGGTAGAGGTTGCCGGGAGGTAACCCGGCTATTCCGGGAAGTTTGGCTGCAATCCGTGGAGTGATTCGGGAGATCGGGCGCGAGGAAGTTGAGGTTTGACCCGCGGGTTCGTTTTTCGGGAAGGGGCGGTCTAACCGCCTATAGGGGGCGGTCTAACCGCCCGGGGTGTTTACGGGACAAAGTTTTGTTTCACCGGGTTTTCCTCCGTGAGTTTGTTCTCCTTGATCGGAGGAGTGTACGGGTGAAATTTGGGGTCGTTCTCGTGCGGTTTGCTAGGTGTTCTTGGTCGGGGGTTCGTTGCTGGGTACGGGAGGTTAGACCGCCCCGGTAGCCGGTCTAACCGCCCCTAGGCCCTTGGGTGAAGGTTTGGTTTTCGCCAAGATTTTTCGGTAGCTAGCATGGCCTTGACCGAGAGATCTCCGTTGGTGAAACCGTGGTGTGTTTTGGTGCTCGGAAGAGGCGTTTCGGAGGATCTCTTGGTTGCCGGGTGGAGGCGGTCTAACCGCCCCCTATACCCGGTCTAACCGCCCCCCCTGCGGTTAGCCGGCTTTCGAGTTGTTTCCGCCGTTGTCGGTCTTGCGTGTGTGTTGTGGTTGCTTTGGTAGAGTTTGTTCCTAGGACCAGTAGCACTCCAGTGGCTACGTGGTTTTGGCAAACGGGAGGTAGAAGTGCGGAGCGTGTGATTTCGGGGGTTCGATCGAGCTAGTTCGTCTTGTCGTAGTTTCAATCTCCCTCGAGAAGAATTTTTATCGGCTCCCATTCACTCCCCCCCTCTCTGGTCGCCTAATCGGTCCCTCAAAATTGCGGCGCATGTACATGCGGAGGGTCTCGCCTTCTTCCTGCTTGATCATGGCCAGGTCCATGCGAGTACCCGATCGGCCCATGGCGCCCGCGAAGTTGCTTGTGAACTGCTCCTTCAGCTGGTCCCACTTGTCAATCGAGTGCTTGTCCAGCGACTCGAGCCATGTGAGCGGTGCTTGGTCCAGACAGAAGGGGAAGTAGAGGCACTTGGTGTCGCTGTTGCCGCCAGCGTTCTCGATGGAGAGGGCGTAGCATCAGAGCTACTGGATGGGATCCTGCTTCGCATCGTACTTGGTGATCCCCAAAGGCTTGAACTTGTCGGGGAGGAGCAAGTAGCGAAGTCGAGGTGAGAAGGCGGGGAAGCCGTCGCCCTCAGCGGCAGTGGTCGACTTCTTTCGCCGCAGCTCCTCAATCTTCTGGAGAGCGTCGTACCCGCCTTGTGAGGCACCGGAGGCGTGGCTGTTTGCGTGGCCTCGGCCGCCGCGGCGCCGCCGCCTCCCGGCTCTCTGTTGGCCCCATGGTTGGAGTTGCCGCCGTCGCTGCCGCCGCCGTCGGGGACGTTGCCGCCGCCACCTGCCGGAGCGCGGTGGGGAACAACATCCCGGTTGCCGCGGTCTTGTAGTGAAGGTCCACCGGCGTTGGAGCGGCGACGGTTTGGCTCGGCTGGGAGGTCAGCTCGAGTACGGTTGGGACCGTTGTTGGCGCTGCGACTAGTAGCTTCGTTGTCGCGGTGCTTAGCTGGAAGAGGCTGGTTGACTCTGTTGTCGACCCGCATGAAGTAGGCTTCTTCAGCGAGCTTGGCGATGACCTCTCCAGCGCGTATGCCCTGAGCCTGGCATGCGATCGCTGTGATCGACATGAGGCATTCCTCAGGGGTGGTGTGCACTCTGCTCTCGACCGCCTCGAAAGCTTCCGCAAGGTTGCGGATGGGGAGGTTGTCGCGGATGCGTCGACGACATTCGTTGCGCTTCCGGTTGCGTTCACGTCGAGCGTCTCTATCTGCCGGAGTCTCGTTGGGTGGAGCATTAGCAGAGAGCTCATCGGCGGAGATGTCCTCCAGGTACTGGTCCTGAGCCGTGCCTGAAGGCCCCGGGGTGTCGCCGGCAGCCATGAAGACTTGGCGATCGGGGGTGCCAAGGCTGGACTCAGAGGGTGCCACCTCAGTTGGTGTGTTTGAGTCAGCCCGGGCTAGCGGTGTTCCCTCCTGGAACGGTAGTGAGTCGATGTAGGCGACGTAGCGTGAGTCTCCCTTTGCCAGGTCAGCAGGCTTGCGGTCTGGCCAGTAGACGTATCTCCCGGCCGGCGTGGATTTTATAACCGGCCCGAGGCGGCACGACAAGGGGAAGCTCGGTGGAGTCGTCTTCGGACTCGGGCTCCTCGGGGGTCCGACCCGAAGTCGAACTCGTAATCCGGATTCGAGTAGAACTCGGAGAGAGGGGCGGGGTACGGGAGCGTGATCGGGGGGCGGCGTCGGAGTCCGAGTTGTACTCGGGTACGGGCTCCTTGCGGCTCGGCGCGGAGTGAGAGCCCCTGTGCGGGCCCGGCTGAGGATGCGGGGGCCGCGCGCGGAGAGCTCGAGTGGTGAGGGGACCGCCTGCGATGGCTGAGCAGCCGGCTCGCATGCGATGGCCCATGGCGACGTCGAGTTTGAGTTGGAGACGGACTCGAGCTCGAAGTCAGTGTGGTGTTTGAAGAGCGAAATTTCGCCGAACTTGCCGGCGAGTTCGCCCGTGACGGCTTCGGGAAGCGTCACGAGGCCTTTCTTCGGGTTGGGCTGCATGATCAGGCAGCGTTGGAAGGAGCCCGCGCCATCAGCTGTGCAGACCCAGGCGCCAAAGACGAAGGTGTCGCCGCTGTTGAAGGCGACGGTTGGCTTGAAGAGGACGGAAGCCGTCGAGTTCGCCATGTGATCTCGAGCGAGATCCCCTACCTGGCGCGCCAGCTGTCGGTGTTTTAGACCGGCAACCTACTACGGGGAGTACCCGAAGTAGATGAATGTGACTCGCCGAGATCGGTAACTCGAAGGAAGAGGCACGTGGCACACAATTTAGACGAGGGTTCGGGCCGCGAGGTGCGTAGTACCCTACGTCTGTATGCTGCGTAGCTCTGGATTGATAGGGCACAATTACAAGATGGTGCAATAGTGCGCCGTGAGTTGTAGAGGATTGGATGAGATGATCCTGAGATCGGTCCCTGCCTCGCCTTATATAGTCCGGGAGGCAGGGTTACAAGTCGGAGTAGGGAGAGAGTACTAGTCGAGTACGTCTAGGAGTCCTCTATACAGTGCGGAACATGTACAGCTCCCTAACCGAGTACTACTCCTGTGTAGTCCTTGTGCTCCACGTCTTCAGATGCCGTGTAGCTCAAGCCGGGTAGTCCCAGGGGCCCACCGAGTAGTCGGTCCTAGTACCCACCGAGGCAGTGGGCCCAGGGAGGTCCATACGACAAGGGGTACTCCTGATCTCTCCAACAGGCGAACAACTCAAGTACGTCCTGCAGATCTTCTGGAAGGTCTCAAACAACGAAGCCGAGTACGAAGCTCTCCTACACGGGCTCCGCCTCGCGGCTTCACTGGGCATCAAGCGGCTACTAGTCTACGGTGACTCCGCAGTGGTCATCAACGAAGTCAACAAGTCCTGGGACCGCAACAAGCAGAACATGGACGCCTACTGCCTAGAAGGCCGCAAGCTCGAGAACAAGTTCTACGGTCTCGAGTTCTACCACATCGTCCGCCACAACAACGTTGCGGCGGATGTCTGTCGAAGCTCGGTTCTACTCGCGCTCAAGTACCGGCGGACGTCTTTGTACACGAGCTTCATGCACCATCCATCCCGGAGCCGGCGCCACCGACCAATATCTCAGCGCATCCGCCCGCTAGCCAGGAGGTCATGATGATCGACATGGACTGGAGGCAACCCTTCATCGACTACCTCAGCGAGCAGAAGGTTCCCTCGGACAAAAACTTAGCTGAGCAGCTCATCCGCCGCGCCAAGTCCTACGTCCTTGTCGGAGACAAGCTCTACAAGCGAGGCGCATCTTCCAGAGTACTCATGAAGTGCGTTCCCAGAGAAGAAGGCAAGGACATCTTGGAGGAGATCCACAAGGGCGTCTGCGGCAACTACACGTCTTCTCGTACGCTGGTCAGCAAGGCCTTCCGGCGAGCTTTCTACTGGCCCGCAGCTCTGGGCGACGCTGAAGAACTCGTCAGAAGGTGCCAAGGATGTCAATACTTCGCCAAGCAGCAACACGTCCCAGCCTACAAGCTAGTCACCATACCGCCAACCTGGCCCTTCGCTTGCTAGGGGCTCGACATGATTGGGCCATTACCCACTGCGCCAGGCGATTTCAACGGAGTATTGGTGGCCATCGACAAGTTCACCAAGTGGATCGAGGTCAAGCGGGTCACATGCCCCAAGGCTGACAGAGTACTCGACTTCCTGGATGAACTCGTGCATCACTACAGACTACCCCACCGCATCATCACAGACCTGGGCTCCAACTTCAACAATCACTAGTTCTGGGAGTACTGCGAGAACAGCGGGATCGACGTCTGATATGTCTCAGTTGCCCACCCTCGGGCCAACGGACAAGTGGAGCGCGCCAATGGGATGGTGCTCGACGCTCTCAAGAAGCGGCTACACGACGCTGCTAATTCCAAAGGAGGCAAGTGGATCAAGGAACTACCCAATGCACTCTGGGGCTACGTACTCAGCCTTCCAAGCCAACGGGGCAATCCCCTTACTTCCTGATCTACGGCTCCGAAGCAATCCTCCCTGCAGATGTCATATGGAACTCACCAGCAGTGGAGCACTACGACGAAGGCGTCTCTGAAGACAGCAGACGAGTTGACATCGATGGACTCAAAGAAGCTCGTTGCGCTGCCCTTGTCCAATCAGCAAGGTACCTGGAGGGTATCCGACGCTACCACGACCGCAACATCAAGGAACGCTCCTTCAACGTTGGCGATCTCGTCCTCCGTCGTATCCAGAACACGGAAGGACTACACAAGCTCAGCTCCCCCTGGGAAGGTCCCTTCACCGTGGCAAAGGTGATCGGGCCGGGCTCCTACCGCCACTAGACACTTGAAGGCGAAGATGTCAACAACTCGTGTAACGTCGACCAGCTCTGTCAGTTCAACACCTAAGTCTACACGACTACCCTGGGGGCTCAAGTCTACAGGACTACATCAAGACCCCTCCGCCGTAAGCAGCCTCCTGGTCCTGGCTCCAGTCTCCGGACTACTCTTCTCCAGAATCCAGCCCATGCGGCTACCTACGGATCCTGGGCTGCGACGAGCGACAAGGACTCTAGCAGCGGTCTACTGAGAGACCATGTACTCCTAGATCCAGCCTACACGGCTACCTACGGATCTACTGCTGTAAGCGGCTACTCGCCCTAGCACCACTTAGCCGTAGGCGGCCTCCGGGTCCTGGCGACTACTCTGTAACTACGGCCCTGGCCATCCAGGTGTACTTCTTCAGTAATAAAGTTCGATTGCTCATCAACTTCTTTACTGTCTACTTCCCTCAATGGGACTACTGCCGAGTACCACTACTCGCGACAACTCCACGATGGGACTCCGCACTCCGAGATAGCGACTACGAGTACTCATTGATGGAACTTTTCTTCATTAATACTTAAACAATTTCATTACAATTGTTTTTGTACATCTATTGCTACGAGCTAACTATTACAGGACTACTGGAGATTAAGCTTATCGGCTACTTGCTCCGCAATGGGAGCCATCTCGCTCCCGGCGGCTCCGCATGCGCTCGTACGTACGGGTTGGCGGCTAGCCCGCCAGCGACTACATCCACGGGCGCCTTCGGGAAGTAGGACTTCATGAAGGCCAGCACTAGGTTCGGGATCGACTACGCCAGATGCTTCACGTAGGCCGCCAGCCGGCTGGGGGCTTCCTTCAATCGATCCACGAGCGGTGCTATCTTGGGGCCGCCAGGATGAGGCACCAAGAGTCTTGCGATAGGAAGTGCGACTTCTTCAAGCTCCTTCAGCTGGGCCCGCAGCACCTCGTAGTCCTCGTTCAGCTTCTGCAACGATTTGTAGCAGTTGACGAGGTCACGATCGGAGGCAATACGAAGCTCCATGTGCTTGTCGCACTCGAAGGCAAGCTCGTTATAGTCTAACTCGAGTACCTGGCGGGCCTCCTGCTCCTGGTAGAAGAGGTTCTTCAGATCCGTCTCTGAAGTCTTCAACTGCTCAACCCAGATCTCAAGCTCTGCAAACGACAAGGCACAACAGGCTAGACTACCTCTCGACCTCCAGCAAGTACTCAACAAGACAAGTGGTGTACCTTTGTTCTTGTTGCGGAGCGACTTGTTCTTCCGCACCAAGTCGTCGCTCTTTGCTTGCATCTCCTGGATGTCGTTGTGATACTTGGCGAAGGCGGTGTCAAGCTTGGACTGCATGGCGGCCGCGTGCTTCCAGGACTTCACGAGTTGGTCCTCCAGCTCCTCCGCCCTAAGCACCGCGTCGCCGAAGCCTTGAAGCATATTGGACTTCTCGCGGGACCTTTCCACGGCGTCCTGCACAGACAACATACATCAAATGGGTACCAACGCTTACGGATTGACTACCCAGGAGTTACGACTACTCACCTTCATCCATTGCTCGGCTTGGCGGACCGCCTCCAGATGCCGAGCCACCGTTGCCGGGTCGACCAAGTCATCCGCCAGCAACTCGACCCCGCCGTGACTACTTGTGGCGGCTTCGGTCATCGGCGCAGAGCAGATGGGCTCTGCGTCTTGGATCTCCGGGGAGCGGACGACCACCTCCAAAGCTGGTTCTGGCTGTGCGGCGGCCTCCTCTCCTACGGTCGCTGTGGCGGCCTCTCTGGCGACCTCCTCCATTAGCTCGGGGCTCCTCCAGTAGCCTCTTGAGTTTCTGGTGTCAACCTCTCCATTTGCACCGCCGCGGGGATCTCGCTCCCTTCGGCCTCAGCGCCTGTCATCGAGAAGACAAGTGCATCAGCGTCATCTGACGACTACGACTACTCTTTGGGGGTACTACAACCTCAGCAGAGTACTCACCTTCGACCACGCTGGCTTCGGGCAACGTAGCCTCGGCGCCCCGGCGCTTCGGGCTCCGCCCGTGGGGCGGGGAGCGGACTCCTCGGCGGGCGGCGCGGCTCCTTCTTCCGCCACCGGCGCGTAGAGGGTTCATCCCTCTCCCGGTACGGATCCGTTGATTTCTGCCGCAGTACACAAGTTGGTTGTCAATCAAGTTCGACTACTACATCAACTACGCTCGGGAAGATCTAACGGTTACAAGCTTTACGGGACCACTTTGTCATGGTCGGGGCGCCGAGGATGCTGGCGATGTCCACCAGTCCACCCTCGGCAGGCGCCTCTTCTTGCGCCTCTGTGGCCGCTGCCCCCTCTGCAGCAACAGCAGCTGGTGCAGCGCTCTCCTGCGCTTCCGCGGCCACCACTTCTTCCGCAGCAGTAGTCGTGGGCTCCGTGCTCCTCTGAGGAGCAGAGGGCTGGCGCTCCATCTGCGCCAGTAGTTCTTCAACAGTGGGGGCTGGGCTACGACTCCCAGCGGGTTCCCCCACCGTGTCCCACTCGCCTTCGTCACCCTGGTCAACGGACTCCGTAGGCAGCACCTCCTGCAAGCAAGGAAAGTTCATCGTCAACAAGTGAACTCGAGCCACGAGTACTCGACTAACACTACTCAAGACAGCTCACCTCTGGGGACGTGGTCTCGGTCACTTTCAACTTCTTCGACACGCGCTTGCGGGATGCATTGCGCGGCTTCCGCGGCGGTGCGACCAGACTAGCCTCCAGACTAGCCGGTGGATCTTGCACGAGGGGGACGTGAGGTAGGCCAGGACGGCTAAACCTCGACCGCAGCTGGAAGCGGTCCTGCAGCGTCTCCTCGTCGTCATCCTCGTCGGACGTGCCCTCCACGACAACGGTGTCGTCTCCTTCACCGACCTCCCGCCGCTCCTTGGCCTTGGTCTTCCCCTCCTCCGGGATCTCGACTTCCTCAGGGGCCAGCGGTGGCTCGGAGACAAACTTCTTCAAGTCGTCCTGCAAGGCACAACTCATCAGCACGACTACTCACACGAAATGCGTACTCGATGCGGGGTATGGCTACTTACCTCCTTCGGCGGGCGCGCGACGGAGTACTCCGGGACGGGGCACACCGTGTACGGTGGCATGTCCTTGAAGATCCGTGCCAGCCTGTCAACAATGTCGTTGTCGTCGACTTCGTCTCCAGGCATCTGCGACGTGTCGTCGTCGCCGGTGTACTCAAATCCAAGGGTGTCGCGAGCCATCAGTGGCTGCACCCTGCGCTTCCTGAAGCAGAAGGCCACGTGCTCGGCTCTCAGCCCGGCTTCCCTTAGCGCCTTGATCCGCGCCAACAACTCGGGGAGCTGGATCCCCTCCTGCATCGTCGGCTCCATGTTCCACCACGGGCGGTGCTTGGGCTGCTTTCCGCTCGGCTTCGGCAACCCTGGGTGGTGCAGAACCACTTCCCCTTCCAGTCTTGGTTGGAGTCGATGAGCTTGTACGAAAGGTACTGCTCGGCGACGTCCTCCCGCATCTGGATTCCCGCTCCTCCGACAACCCGCGGGTTGCTGGCGCTCGGTTGCGGCTTCACCTGGAAGAACTTCCGGAACAGGATCCAGTGGGTCTTGATCCCCAGAAAAGCTTCACAAAAGTGGACGAAGATGGCGGTGTGGAAAATACCGTTGGGGTTGAGGTTGAGGTACTCGACGCCGTTGTACCCCATGAGCCCCTTGAAGAAGTTGCTCGCCGAGAGCGCGAGTCCACGCTCCGTGAAGCGCGCGAACATCGGTATCTCGTCTTCGCTCTTCTCCATCGGGTACGGATCCCCGGCGGCGACCCTCCACATGTCCACCTCCTTCTCCCGGATGAATCCGCTGTTGAGGAGGGCCAACAAGTCTTCGGTCTTCGCTTTCGACTTCTTCCACTCGCAGTTCGGATCTGGCCGCGGTGGAGACATCGGCGGTGCTGCCCCTGCGGCAGATCCGGCGGCCTCGTCGCGGCCCCTCTTCTTCCCGCCGGTGGTCTTCGTGGTCTTGGACGGCGACGGCTTCATCCTCCAAGTGCACAACATCTTCACGCGCATTCGCTCGGGGGCTGCTCCGGTGGCTCTGGACAGCGGCGCACTCAGATCTACAGCGGCGACGGCCTGTGCTGGCGGCAATTCTGGCCAAGATCTATTTGAAATGGCTACAGCTGTGTGGGGTGAAAAACCCTAAGGGTTTTGGCTTCTATTTATAAGTCAACGCGGCCCTCCAACGGCCGGATGGATAAATCTTGCGCTCGGCTGTCTCAGCGGCCGTGCGTGACTCTTCGACTTCAACTAGTCGACGCGCCTCACCTCGGGGGCTCGGCTACTTCTACTCGACTACCTGGGAAGCGACAAGACTCAGGAGCATCTCAGGACACATTCTACAAGATGACCCTTCAATTCGAGAGGAAGTACTCGACTCAAGGCTCGGGGGCTCCGTGCCACGTGTCCTTCGGTTTTTTCTCCGGATTTTTCGGGATATTCTTGCCAAAACTTTAGATGGACCCTCAGCCAGAGCCTACGACTCAACCTAAGGCTCGGGGGCTACTCCATATGGAGTGCGATTTTGCAATCGCACTTCCATATCAGCTTCGGCTTCAAGACAACACGGGCATTGTTGAAGACCTTCGAGGGCAGCACTCGAGGACGGTTGGGACTACTCGAGAAGACTTCAGGACTCCTCAAACATCAGTTGGAGTACATTCCAGCCTTGGGATGCTTCGACTACTCTTGAGGACTTTTGACTTGTAGTACTCGGGGACGCTTGAGGACTACTCGTTAAGGCCGTCAAGACTACTTGAAGCTATCCTTCTCGACTACAAATTACTCGGGGGCTTGTCGTATGGACCTCTCTGGGCCCACTACCTCGGTGGGTACCAGGACCGACTACTCGGTGGGCCCCTGGGACTACCCGGCTTGCGCTGCACAGCACCTGATGTCGTGAAGCACAAGGACTACAGAGGAGAAGTACTCGGTTAGGAAGCTGTACATGTCCCGCACTGTATGGAAGACTCCTAGACGTACTCGACTAGTACTCTCTCCCTACTCCGACTTGTAACCCTACCTCCGGACTATATAAAGTGAGGCAGGGGACCACTTTCTCATCATCTCATCTCACGGCGTACAATTGCACCATCTTGTAATCGTACCCAATCAATCTAGAGCTACGCAGCATACAGGACGTAGGTTATTACGCACCTCGCGGCCCGAACCTGTCTAAATTGTGTGCCACGTGTCTCTTCCTTTGAGTTACCGATCTCGGCGAGGCCACATTCATCTACTTCGGGTACTCTCCTTAGTAGGTTGCCAGTCTAAAACACCGACAGTTTCGAGTCGGGCCCTTGGGGCCGGTGGGGCGGCGGTGTCAGAGGCGGGAAGGTCGCTGTTGTGGAGGCTCAGCAGATTGGAGGTCCCCAAGATGACCTTTGCATGTCTGCCCCATCACCAACATAGGACCGGTAAACTACAGAGGCCGGCATGCCTGGGCCCAAGGAAGAGGATGATAGGTGCTTGTACGTCAGGACTGTGTGGGGGGACGACATCATTTCCGACCTCTGCGACGTTTACGAGTTCAAGGCGGCGTAGTTGAAGACCATGTGTGGTTCGAGGACCGGTGGATGGTCGCTTCCCTGTGTGATGAGTGATTGACAACGTTGTGTGGACTGATTCTTGGCTAAGTATTGCAGGTGCAGGTTGCGGCTTGACTTTTGTTGGTGCAGGTGAAAAACAAGCGCGAAAGGTCGTTGCCGGTGAGGCCTCCAGGTGTGGAGAAGATAAGTAGGCTTCGTTCGAGGGACCCGTTGGCCAGCGGGGTCAAGTGCCGGCCGCATGGTGGCATGAACAGCAAGATGAAGTCGTGGACGGTTTCTTGGTAGAACCTCAAAACCAAGGTCGAGCCAGGACTACGTGGGAGCCAAGTCATGAGTGGAGATTGGCGGAGGCTACACCGAGTTCACGAGGTTTGCAGTGATTCAAAAACCACTGGGTTACTCGGTTGAGCCACAAAACTGAGGCCGAAGACTCGACGAGGAGGGGCGGTCAGACCGCCTGGGTTGGTCAGATTGCTCGGCACGTCGATCCGCCCATGGGGGTGGTCTGACCGCCTTGGTCGCTGGCGCCGAGATGCTTCGAAGCGGAGGACACAGGTCGGGGTCGCAAGGCTTGCGTCGAGGCTAAGCAGGTTGCGGTCGCCGGGCATCCGTCTGATGAAGAAAATCTGAAGACTTCCAAATTCTCCCTTGAGGGGCTTGTATCCTTAGTTATTAAGTAAGGGTAGTTTAGTCTTTTGGGTGCCTCCATATATACTCTTTGAGAGGATGGATGGTAGCCAATGCTTGGAACCCTAGCTCATTTGTTTTTCCTTTTTCGTTCTCATTTTTCCCTAGTTTTTCCTAGGACTAGCTTGAGAGCTTCATGTGAGATCTAGAGAGAGGGATGGATGTATGGGTGGCAAGCTAGACCTTGTACGAACCTTCATGGTATGTATAGATGGTTCGACGTTGTTCCTCGAGGTGGTGAATGTTTTTCCCGTCCTTCTTTGTGGTGATTTTCGGAGTTCTTTGTTGGCGGTGTTTTGAGGATGATTTCTTGGGGCTTTTGGTGGGTGTCACGTATGAGGATCTTGTGCCTCTTTGGCTGGTGACTTCGCCCCAAAATCTCTCTTGAATCGGACTCGAATTGGTGGTTTTTCGAGTTGGGCGAGTTTTTGACCTAGAGAGGCGATTTCTTCGTTTCCTCTTGATTGTGACGATTCGGGTTGATTCCGTCGAGGTAGAGGTTGCCCAGTAGGTAATCCAGCTATTCCTAAAGTTTCGCTGCAATCCGTGGAGTGATTCGGGAGATCGGGCGCTGGGAAGTTGAGGTTTGACCCACGGGTTCGTTTTCTGGAAGGGGCGGTCTAACCGCCTGGAGGGGGCGGTCTAACCGCCCTGGGCCTTCCAGGTCGAAGTTCTCTTTCGCTGGATTTTCCTCTGTGAGTTTGTTTCTTTTGATCAAAGGAGCGTCTGGGTGAAATTTCGGGTCGTTCTCGTGCCGTTTGCTACGAGTTCTTGTTTGGAGTTTGTTGCTGCGTACAGGAGGTTAGACCGCCCCTGGTAGCCGGTCTAACTGCCCCTAGGTCCCTGGGTGAAGTTTTGGTTTTCGCCAAGATTTTCTGGTATCTAGCATGGCCTTGACCAGAGATCTCTGATGGTGAAACTGTGGTGCGTTTCGGTGCTCGGAAGAGGTGTTTCGGAGGATTTCTTGGTTGCCTGGTGGAGGCGGTCTAACCACCCCCCATACCCGGTCTAACCGCCCCCCTCTGGACAGCCGGCTTTCGAGTTGTTTCCGCTATCGTGGGCGCGTGTGAGTTGAGGTTGCTGGTAGTGTTTGTTCTTAGGACCAGTAGCACTCCAGTGGCTACGTGGTTTTGGCAAACAGAAGGTAGAAGTACGGAGCGTGTGATTTTGGGGGTCCGACCGAGCGAGTTCATCTTGTCGGAGTTTCAATCTCCTTTGAGAAGAATTTTTATCGGCTCCCATTCACTCCCCCCCCCCCTCTCTGGTCGCCTAATCGGTCCTTCAGTAGTGGACGATGACATGGTCGCTCTGAGTAAAGACCTGACACTATTTCTGTTGTTCTTTTAGCTTCTGCTTTGGTTGTTTCAATGTCTTGATGTAAGACGGGTCTTCTTCCGTTTTAGTCTCCCACCGAGCGGGCACAGGCCCAGGAGACCCTAGTGAGGGAGGCTGCCAATGCCCACGCAAAGGCGGTCGCGGCTCAAGAGGCTTTGCAGCAAGCCAGGGTCGAGGCCACATAAGAGATCTGGTGTCTAAAGGACGCCATGGCCCGCCAGCCGAAGAAGGAGGTGAAATCCTTGAAGAAGAAACTGGAGGCTTCCCAGCGAAAGGAAAAGGACGCCACGGACGACCTTCAGGTCGCTATTGATGGTACATTGGGTATTATCTTTAGGTCTTTTCTCATCTTAGACCTTTGACACATCCAGGCACCAAGGAGGTAGAGGAGGCCCTAAAGAGGGAGCTGTCGGAGACCAAGGACCAGGTGAAGGTCCTCAAGGAGAGGACCAAGAAGGTTCGGGAAGGTGAGCAGAGTTTCCCTTGGGGATCATTGTTGTTGTTGTGCCGAGGCTGTAAGTGAGCCTTTTGCTTTTTCTATAGGTCTGGAGAAGCAGCTCGCCGACCTTAAGGAGGCCGCCTAGTACCTAATGGACATCTATATCCCTCAGGAAGAGGGGGTGGAGCCGCAGGAGCTGGTTGACCGCCTGGACGAGGGTGAAGGTCGAATGAAGACGTTGCTGCTGGACACTAGCAACTGCGGCCGCGGCCTTAGTGATGGTGAAGTTCCACAAGCTGGCGTTCGACCTACAGAAGGTTGCGGAAAACATTGACCTGGCCGAGCTGGTGGGCAGTGAAGATGTCCAAGCTGCGGCGAAGGTGGTCATCAAGAAGTTCAACCTCTGAAAGTCAAGACATAAATTGCATCAATCTGTAGGTTAGGCCTATGGCTTATCAATGTAAAAAGTCCTTGCATTTAATAAAAAGATGTGATTTAATCTAAAACTCATTATCTCCTCTGAACAACAAAAACGCTTGTTATCATGGTTTGTGAGTGGTGAGACTTCTAAGTATTCCCTCCGCTTAGCCAACTTAGTGGAGGAACGGCTTACTGACTTAATGGTTCAGCGTGGAGGCTTACGTGCAGCCAGCGCACGGAGGGGGTCGTGGACCCTAGGTCTTGCAATCGCACAACTTTAGGAATACACATAAAAGGAGTAAGGGTTATGCAAAGGAGGTAACACGTTGGAGAAAGGAAGGCACATAAAAAATCCCCATCAGGTCAACAGACCCTTAGGTTGGTGAAGCCAAGTCCCCGAGCGTGTCAGGCCTAACTTAGATCAAGCCCCTGAGCGTTTCGGTGGTGAGGGGTGAACAAAAGGAAAAAGAGACCCACACATAGTTCGACAGGGAGCCTGCCGAAATGAATCTTATATTTATTAACTTTAAATTACACAAGGCGAGAGTACATAGCTTTTATTTTGGTATAGATCTTCTAAGGATAGAAGCGGCGTAAGTGCTCGATGTTCCAGATGTTCAGGATGCCTTGACCGCTAGCCCACTGGAGGCGGTAGGTCGCTGGTCCAACGACCTATTTGACTAGGAACGGGCCTTGCCAAGGAGCAGAGAGCTTGTGCTATCCTTGGTGTTCTGGATGCATCGCAAGACTAAGTCGTCGATGTTGAAGGATCGCTCCCGCACATTGCGGTCGTGGTAGCGACGTAGTTGCTGCACGTGACGGGTGTGTCTCATGAGTGCAGCCACTCAATGCTCTTCAACACTATCGAGGTCGACCTTGAGCGTCTCTTTCACTGCGCCCTCTTCATACTGCTTTATGCGAGGGGAGTCGAAGGCAAGTTCGGTGGGAAAGATGGCCTCCGACCTGTATACAAAAAATAATGGGGAATAGCCTGTGGCCGAACTAATCTAGGTCCAAAGACCAGAGATCACGTGAGGGAGCTCTACTTGCCAATTGGTGGCGTAGGGGGATGCATAGTCAAAGATGCGATCTTTGATGGCTTGCAGGACCATGTCGTTTGCACATTCGACCTAACTGTTCCAGCGCGGGTGTGCCACCGAGGAGTAGTAGACGTCAATGAGGTTGTCTTGGAATAAGTCCCAAAAGTCAGCCCCTGTGAAGGCTGAGCCTAGGTCAGTGATGATCCAGTTGGGGACCCCAAAGCGATGAGTGATCTCCTTCGATGTGACGCTAGCTACGGCCCGAACCTCAATACACTTGGTCAACTTGTCTAACGCCATGAGGAAGTGCTTGTAGTCGCGAGGGGTGGTTCTGAATGGGCCGTACAGAATCAAGGCCCCATAAGGCAAAGTGCCACGATGGAGGAATTGCCCTCAGGGTCTGAGTCGGGACGTGCTATTGCTTGGCGAAGAACTAGCACCCTTTGCACCGCCGGACTAGGTCCTACGCGTTAGCCGTGGCGGAAGGACAATAGAAGCCCGACCTGGAAACTTTTCCCATCAGGTTGGCGGAGGCCTCATGGTTGCCGCATTCACCACCATGGATCTCTTGCAGGAGCCTGAGGCCCTCAGATCTTAGGATGGATTTCATCAACACGCCCTTGGAGGCGGACCACTGGTAGAGTTCTGTGTCGATGACGACTTAGTTGGCGAACGACCGATCTAGCGACCAGAGAAGGGGGAGTGAATGGGAGCTGATAAAAATTCTTCTCGAGGAAGATCGGAACTCCAACAAGATGAAGACGACTAACGTAACACATCTCCAACTCAACTACCCAAGTTGGCCAAGACCACGCAACCGCTGCAGTGCTACTGGTCCTAGGATCCAGCAACCACCAAAGTCTACCCGAGAACACAGCGGAACAAACAACTCGAGCAGCTACTGGACTGCACTGGTCAGACCAGTCGGACCGGTCCCTGCTGGGGAACCCTGACAGAACCCTAGGACATCTACAGAAATCTCCTATACTGGTCAGGCCGGTGTAGCACACTGGTCAGACCGGTCTAAGCCAGGAAACCACAAATCCATGAACCCGACCTTTCTAGCTCTAAACTGAACCAACCTCGAAACAACATCAATACAAGACACCAAGGAACTCAGCAACACGTTCACCTGAGCAAAACCCAACCGGGGTTGGCACCAGTCAGACCGATGAGAGGCACTGGTCAGACCGGTCAAACCTGGGCTTTCGGGTTGAACAGCAACCCCGGGTCAACTCCTCCAAATCGAAATTCCGATCTCCCGATTGTCTCCATGGATTCGCGCAAGACATTGGGGATAGTAGGAACACCTCATGGGCAATCCATAGATAAGATTTGGTCAACTAAAACTTGATAAATCAAAAGTAATCGAAGAAATCCCACCAAGAACGCCTCTAACGCTAGAGAGAAGAAAACCCCAAAATCGAGCCCCTTTACTCACAGATTTGGGAGGGGAATCAAAGCGAAAAGAACCACGAAAGGTTCTTTCATACATCCCCCACCAAATCCCAAAGAGAAATGTCTCAAAACCGCCACAAGACATTTGCCACGAAAAGGCTCCGAAAATCACGAAAAAGGGGAAAACGGGAGAGACACAATCAAGCCTTGAGGAACCACGTCGAATCATGTATACATACCATGAAGGTTCATTCGAGGTCTAGCTTCCACCCCAATCATCTTTACCTCTCACAAGATCTCACCATGAAGCTCTCAAGATAGTCATAGAAAATTCAAAGCAAAACAAAATTCGCTAGGCTTCCAAGAGATGCCTAACATCATCTCACCACTTGGGTTATATGGAGGCAACTGAAAGACTAAACTACCCCTAATACCTAACACTAGGATACATGCCCCTGATGTGCACTTTGGGAATCTTTATCTTCGCATCATCAGATGGATGCCCGGTGAACGCAAACTTGCTTAGCCTCGAAGCAAGCCTTGTGATCTCTATGTGTGTCCTTTGCTTTGAAGTCTCAGGACTACGTCCTCGCACACCGGTCAGATAGGTGCCCACCTGTCAGACCAGCTTGATGGTACTACCTCCGGTCTTCGGTCTTGGCTTTGTGAATCAACCAAGGAACCTAGTGGTTTTCTGGTAAACCACTGGAAACCCCACGAACTCAGTGTAGCCTCCGCCAATCATCACTCTTGACTCAGCTCCCACGAAGTCCTTCCTCGACCTTGGTTTTGAGGCTCAACCAAGAAACCGTACATGACTTCATCTTGCTGTTCTTACCACCATGCTACCCGCACTTGACTCTGTCAGCCACCGGGTCCTTCGAACCAAGCCTACATGTCTTCTCCATACATGGTGGCCACACCAGCCACGACCTTTCGCGCTTGTTGTTTACCTGCACCAACACCAGTCAAGCAGCAACCTGCACCTACAATATTTAGCGAAGAATTGGTCCACACCACATTGTTAATCACTCATCACACCAGGAAGCTACCATCCACCGGTCCTCGAACCACACAGTTCCTCAATCTCCCCCTTGATGAGTGCATTGAGAACACACACGTTTGGTAAATTAAACGACTAAAAGAAAGTTCAACAAGTGAGTGAAAGCCAAAGGAAAGGCAATGAGCAAGATCACTTGAAGAAGACAAGTCTCAGTCTGCTTAGGCAAAGGCAACGGCTTGATACAACCGAGACAAAAGCAAGCTAAAGAAAAGAGCACAAACCACCAAACCAAAGCTCGAGAACCACAAAGAGCTCCCCCTGCACACATGCAAGCTCCCCCTAAACAAATGCAACTCCCCCTAAACGAGTGCATGCAAACCACTCCACAAAACAGAGCATCTGGCTCAACTTTGCTCTGACCAGTCAGACTGGTCCCCTCACCGTCAGACCGATGCACTAAATCGCCCAGCACCTGACACCTACACCAGTTAGACAGGTGCACCCCATCGGTCAGGCCGATGGAAACCTAGGAACTGTAATAGCTCCAAAATAGCTCAAAACCACTTGGAAACCTTCTAAATGCATGCAGCTAGCCAAAACATGGTCAAGCTTCTCCCCCTTGTTGACAATGCATGAATCAAGCCAAAAATGCAAAAAATGCAACCTAGAGTTTCTCAAATAGACAAAATTCAACATAGGATGCTACACATGTCCAAATGAACAATTTAGATACTCTATAGCTTCATAATGACATCAACTACAAGATCACCAAGTTTCACAACCACTGGGCGAAGCTAAGATAGAATTGAGCAATTTGGCGAAAAACCACCCTCTCATGAGCAAAGTCCTAAACATGAGCAAAACAGGTCAAAATGGCAAAGCCACAGAAACTTCATGCTAGGACGACCATTATAAGCATAAGACCATCATAAACACCCACAAGTACCTCACGTCATTTCAAAGTCACCGAGCCATGTGCTTACTTCTAAATATGAGACTTTCCATTGGTAATCAACATGCAATGGTTTAGCACCCCAAAAGCAAGTAAATTAAGAGCATATGACATGGGAGCACATTTTCCGAGCAATTTACATTTCATTTTTAGATTTATATTTGGTACATGAAATGTCTTTGCAACAAAAAGTAACTTATGCCCCTCCACAAGATAAAGCATGGGGGCTAAACATTCATAATGACAAATGAGCCTTTGGCCCCATATAATCAAAATAAGTTATCCAACCATGAATGAAGCATAACATAACCACTAAAACATGTTAAGATCATATAAAGACATTTACTCACAAGAGAGCATACATGTAACATTTTTCCAAAAGCATTGCTATTAACCATGGATTTAAGTCAAGATCATCAAGAGCTAAGCCAAACTAACCATAGCTTACCAAACTAGCTCACCAGGACATATATATAATACCATGGTGAACAAAGTATGTAGGAGAAGCTTTTCCTACACAATGCATATGGTACAAAATGCATGCAACCTAGATACAAAGATACCTATACTACATAATGTTACATATGCAATGCAAAATGCAAGAAATGCACAAAGAAAATCTATACGTATGGTACAAAGAAGTTTCCACACACCCAACCCAAGAAATCAAACACACCAAGCTCCCCGCCGCAAACGAGTGAAAGTTGTCTAGGGGTTGGGTAAAAATATCAGCTAGCTGGTCATGTGTGGGTACATGGATCAAAGCAATTTTTCCTTTCTCAACAATGTCTCTCTAGAAATGATACCTTACTTCTATATGCTTGGTTTTGGAATGGAGTATTGGATTCTTTGCAGTTGTTATGGCACTGGTGCTGTAACATAGAAGTGGGTCATGGGTATGCTCCTCACCAAAGTTACTCATGGTGTATGTGATCCAAAAGAGCTTAGAGCAACAACTAGCTGCGGCCACATACTCTGCCTTAGTAGTGGATTGAGAAACACTCGATTGTTTCTCAGAAGACCAAGACACCAAAAAGGAACCCAAAAACTGGCAAGTCCCAGAATTGAGCTTCCTATCCAACCGACACCCAGCAAAATCCATGTCCGAAAATCCATGAAGAGCCAAAGAAGAAGACGCAAAGTGCCAAAGGTCGAAGTCGGTGAAGGACCGATTAGGCGACTAGAGAGGGGGGAGTGAATGGGAGCCGATAAAAATTCTTCCTGAAGTTTGAACTCAGCTTATTCCCCAAATTCACAACCAATGATTCCCACATGAGTTTGCCAAGGTCAAGTAGTCACGATGGACCTACCAACTCTAGGAACAAACCCAAACTTAAAGCAATACGGAAGCGCAACTTAAGAAGTAAAGGACATAGGCAACCGGTAGTGCCTGGGCGGATGGTCCGCGGTGCCCTGGCGGATGGTTCACAAAGTGAAGTCGGACGGTCCGTTAGGTTTTCGTGGATGGTCCAAAATTTCTAACCGAACAACAAGTACTACTACTCGAAATAGAGGCGGTCCGTACCCTACCCCTCGGACGGTCTGAGAGCAACTTGTGTCGCGCGGACGGTCCACGACCTCCAAGTGAACGATCCGCAAACTACTTGCAACGAAACTCAACTTTTCCAATGGAACAAACCACAAATGCGCAAGAACAAGCGATGAACAGGATGAACCTTAAACCACACAGACTGTCCGCGCCTACCAGGAGGACTATCCGCCAGGTGCGGACAGAGCAGCTTGAGCCCGAAAACGAGAAGTCAACCCCTCCTATCCATCCATGGATCTCCCAAATTGCTTGAGCTCTTGAGCAAAGATTTGAGGGAGTGTGAGGCGTCCCTAGGGGATGCTATGACACCCTAGGTTTTTAATTAGCCTTAATAGCCGGTCAAATGGTCAATAGTGGTCAAACCACGGTCAAACTGGGCCCTCACCTCGAAAAACTCACTAACCCACCCAAGTGACCCCAATTGTCTAGTAAACACACTTGTGGGGCCAACCCATGGTCAAAGGTTTGGTCAAACCCCTTGCCACCCTAGTGTCCACAGGTGTCTGCCGGAACTTTTGCTGCGTTCTCCAAAATTCACCTAAACACTTAAAATTCTACCTTTATGAAAGTTGTCCATCTTGATGAGGGACACAAGTTTCATGTAGATTGGCATTTCAAATTTTGAGGGGAAAAGCTTGGAAAATGGGTTGCAAGGCAGATTTTTATTGTTTGCCATGACAGGCTGACTTTCACTTTTGGCATTCAAATAACTCCAATCCTATGCAGAAAAACCCTATATAGCCTTTGTAGAAAATGTTAAGGGTAACTAGATCTAAAACTTTGGTATTCATCACTTGGTCGTCTTCTATTCAAAAATTTAGAGTTTTTCCATTTCAAAGTTGGCACCAGTGAAAGGATTTGAGCCAGAGCGCCACGCGCCGCGATGTCGCGCGCCCCGCGCGCCGCCCGTCGCCGGCCGCGCGCCGCCGGCTCCGGCTTCCGCGCCCGTGCCTCCCGAGGCCCCGCCCGGCCCAAAGTGTGCTCCGCCCGAGCCAACCCGCGCCCCAACACATCTCCCCCGCCCTAGGTGCGCCGAGTCCGCGCCGAACGCCGCCGTACGCGCGCGTGCCACGGACCGGCGGTCCGTCGGGCGACGTCGCCGCCGTACGCGCGAGCCCCCGAGCCGCCGTATCACGGTGAGCATCTCCGCCGCCACCCCTCGTCACCCACGGACGCGCCGAGCGGCGTATAAAAGCCCCTTGCCCGCTCCGCGCGCCGCCCCGAGACGCCCACCGCCATTGCCGCCGCCGCCCGTGCTAGAGCTCGCCGCCCGTGCTCGCCGCCGGTCAACTACTCCGGTAGCTCCTCTAGGCTCTAGTGAAGTTAGTGCGCTTGCCAATTGCCCAGCACCCCGCCTCCTCGACGGTTTTCCCCGAGCCGCCGCGGCCACTGCTGAACCCCGTCGCCGGCCACCTCTCCGCCCCAACCACGGCAACCTACGGCCCCTAGGTGAGCATGTGGTCAAGCAGGGCCGCTTGCCCGGCCGGCGGCCGCCGCCGCTCGCCGGCGTTGGCCGTGCCCACGCCGCCCGGTCTGGCCAAGGGACTGATTGCTTGGATTTAAATGTTTCTAGGGTGCCTCGTGTAAAATTCAGGGCCTAGTTGTAAAGAACTCTATCTAGGTTTCTTTGCAGTTTAGTCCAGAGCCTTAGAAAATTCCTAGAAATTCGTAGAAAAATCAGAAAATACCAAACCAATTTTGTTGGGTTGAGGAAGAGAAATCCCACCACTTTTGTTATTTGCACATGGCTGGATTCTGAATAGTTTTAGCATGAAAAATACAAATGTGAAAAAACTAGATCTAGCATAACTTTAAATCCATAACTCCTCTGTATCCCTATTTTGGATATGTTGTGTGCTAGGTTATGACTAGCTGCTGTGCCAAAAATTGCACAAAGTTATGCAGTGGATCTTGTTAAATAAATTGTTTTCCATTCCTGCAAAAACTACCTAGATGATTTTTCTTGCTAAATATATTTATGTTATTGAGCTCAACTAGTGCACACTGTCTTTCTATGTCAAAATACACATCTTGTGAATTAATCATGATTTTTGGCTTACCAGAAATATTTATCCTCAATTTATGCATGAATTCCCTTGTAAATTAATAAGCTGAGATCAGTAGAGTTTCTAGGTGAATATGCTGGTTCTTTAGGCTTGTTTAGGAGCAGAGAGCATGCATGAGAAAGTTTGGATCATTTTGCTGCTCATCTATTTTTTTATGCATTTAATTTGAATCACCAGCTAGCCTTTGTTATTTTCAATAGTATTTAATTTCCTAGCATCCAACACTTACATGTGGGTCCAATGGACCAGGATAGGTGCTAATATGGTTAAGAAACACTTCTTTAATTTTTGGTAATTTAATTGCTTAATAAAAAGCTTAAAGCCCTTTTAATATTAAAGAGAATTTAAATAAAGAAAAGCCCCTATTTAATTATTTATCCTTTTTGAAATCATTATCTAATTTAATTAAAAGATAATTAATTATCCTCACTGATAAGGAATTAATTCATGAATAAAAGTATTATTTATACCTTTGCTTGTGAAAGTAAAATGAGTACCCCTTTCACATGAAATGACAAGTACAATGAAAACCTTTATTCAAATGTGCAATAAAAGAATAACCCATGTACAACTAATAACCTTCCTAAAAGACAAACACTATCTAGATGCTTGTTAAGGTGAATATGACCGACAAGAGTTGGGTAAGATAACAACCTATCACATCACTTGAACCTTGCATTGCATTCCGTGTAGATCTTCCGGACGGTGATTACTCGCTTGTCCCGGAGAACGAGGAAGGAGGAGCGGAAGCTTCACTGCAGTACGTGTAAGTGCTCGACACCGAGGGTGCCCAGGCTAACCTAGCTGATGAAGGCAAGCTCCGGTGCATATAACCTAGTTTTTAAATTCTTTATTCAATTACCTATGAATGATTGTGCATTTACGTTCAGGAGTTGAATGAAACCCTAGATGCATGACCCCTAGGTACCTTTGTCCTTACTAGTATCATAGCTCGATAGCTGCTAAACTATAGGACTATTGCAAGTCGAGTGATGACCTCACTCGCGAGAATAGGTTCCTAGATAGGAATCACAATATATCTCAAATAGATTGCTCACGTAGTAAGAGCATGGGATCTGGGCTCCGGTCCAGTGGTTATGTGGGTTAAGTCTTTGAACATACTAAGCACATGTCGGGTATGGGACCGGTAAGCCTAGTACCTTAATGAGGCGGCGAGGGATCCTACCATTACTACTATTGGGATTCGCTCTCACGGCTAGCTACCGGTGGTGTATGGTGACTCCGGGTATCTCGCGGGGTATGCCAGATAGCCTGCACCAAAGACTGTAATATTCGATCCTGACCCGAGGATTTTTGGAAACGGCCTGAGAAAGTTGTACCTTTGTGGGCAACCTACTGTGTGTTTGGGTTTACCTTGCAAGGTTTAAATCAATCGATTGTCGGCCTCTCACCGTTATCCGAGACTACTTACTCCACTAGTCATGAGATCCCTAATGATGGAAGTTGATGAATATTATGCTTGATTAATTGTATTGTACAACTTGCTTGTACTAGTTGGCTAATGTAGTAAAGATGAAACCTACTAGAACTTGTGCTAAAATCTTGAAAGCAAGGACCTACTCTTTGTTACTTTTTAGCAAAAGCAACCCAGTAGCCAAAAAGCCTTTCATGGTCTAGATTTGGTGTAGTTATCACCGACGGGTAAGTCTTGCTGAGTATTAGTATACTCAGCCTTGCTTTAATTTGTTGATCTAGGTAATGCTTTCCGTGATGTGTGGCCCGGAGAGATCCCGCCCGGCTGGGAGCTGGAGTGGGTGGAGGACGATTACTGAAAGCATCATGGATGGCCTTCCGTGGTGTCTTCACTTCCGTTAGCTTATTTCCGCTGCTTTCGAAAACTCTGAACTATTCCATCATGGCAAAAACTATGGTTTGTAATAATTAAGCCCTTCGTAGTATGAATTTGGATTTCAATGTTGTTGTATCTCTGGACTCGCCTTCGAGTGAGTTTTAATGCATATATTCAATCCTTGTTGCTTTTCAAGTGATTTACCGGGCGTTAACCCGGCAACTAACGACAGTATGATACTTTATTATTGCTTAATGACCAAAGTGTATCGGTCTTAGGCGATAGTACGGTATTTTCCTAGGCGGGTTGTCACAGTTGGCATCAGAGCTTATATGCACCGGAGATTAATTAATAAACTTAATCAAATGGTTTTTAATAAAATATGCCAAGATTGTCCGATTTTCCAAAATACGTTGGTCCGCTAAGGATAAACTAGACCGAGAGGCCCTAGAGGGAATTTTGGGTTCTTTCGTGTGGCTTAATTAACTTATGGTTTATTTTGCTAACTCCCAGCACATTACTTTATGTCAGACTTACTTTCTTGCACAACCAAACTAGGAGCCACGTGTTTTATACGTGTGCTGTTCCGCATCACGGGAATTGCAAGGGTTGATGGAGTGATCCATTCCACGGATCCCATCTTCGTGTCTGTTCATGAGTGGTGTGTCGCCACGTGTTTCATACGTGTGCATTCCGCATGTCGCTCATGCGAGGCAAGCATACACTCCATTCAAACGGAGGGTGTCCGAGGTTGGACGCTGTCCATGCAGCGGCTTAACGCATGGATACTTCTTTTATAGTGAACGGTAATGAATGTGGACGCTTTCGTGATGTGCTGGCACGAAAGGTTCGTTTTCTGCAGGTACATAACAACGCTTCATTAGTCGTTAAGCGAGTACCGTATAGCTCTCGACTAGATATTATAGGGAGAGACGAAAAAAAGCATTGCCACCGGCACTAACTTCGATTTTTGGCTCGTTTGCCATGTGAGGTTGGATAGGATGTCTTGCATGCATAGTAAAAATCGAAACAACTAAAATGGACCGAAAACCGAACTTCTACATGCTCTCTAAGGAAGATTTTGCTAGTGTGTGCTTTTTTATAAACTAAAGTACCTCTCATACCTAGCCGTCATGCTGCCGAAATTTTTGAAAAAGTTTGTTTACCTTGTGCTAGGTTAATTAAACCAAGTTGTTAAAAACAATTGCTCCTTAACTAGTTATCTTGTAATAGCAAGTCTCAATCCTAGTTCCGCTTGGGTTGGTTTACACTTTCCTAAGCACACCTAGGTTCAGGACCATCCACCTTGTTCCTTGTTCGATGCCCAACCTTAAAAATTTAATTAATTGTTAAAGGATTTATTTTGAACCGGGGAAACTTGGGAAGTTTTGAGGTTTCTGGATTTTTGGTTATGAATTTTTATTCACAGCTGCCAGAACTTCACAATTTGACATGTCGTTCTCTTTGAGATCTGACATGAGTTACATTTGTGTACAGATGGCTTTCCCCGTGTTCCATGAGTTCGACGCTGACGGTACGATCCGTACCAACGGGTTGCACTTGGAGGGTTTTCCGCGCCTTGCGTGGGAAGCACTCAGCGCCGCAGGCTACCTCACACCACCGACTTAGGAGGTGAAGGAGTTCGAGCGTTATGGCATTCCCCATTGCAGAGTGATCGTCACTAATCTGCCACACCCAGACCACGCCGACTGTTTCGACTTGAGTTTTATCTACTGGGGATTTATCACTCACGAGTCCGTTGAGTCAGCCGCCCTCAGAGTGCTGACCGATTTTTGTGCCCACAACCCCACCGTGGTAGCTCTCTCTCCGTTTGGATTGTTTCCTGCTATGAGTCCTCATGACCCAGCATGGTTGGACCGTATGGATCACATACGGGAGCTGTTGACACTAGCAGAGTCGTTGGATGTTACTCAGACGCTAGCTCGCTGTCTGAACATGGTCTTCACACTTCATGGGATGCGCTATAATACCGCAGCGATTATTGGGCAACATTTGGAGGCATCTAGGCGTGATTGGCAGCAGTTATTAGCAGCACACCAGCAGCTGAACTTTACGCTTACTCAGGTGCAGCAGGAGAACGACAGGCTGCGTGCTAGGAGATTTCAGTTAGAGCTTGAGACAGGCGACCGCCTGCAGAGGATTGTAGATCTGGAGGCAGAGAATCATACACTAGAGGAGAATGCCGATGTGCATGAGATTGAGAGGTTGACGCTACTTCAGAACATCACTGATATGCAGCAGCATGTGGAGGAGGCCGACGTACAGGTGGCAGCCTTGCAGGTGATAGTGGCCTTACAGCTATTGCCCCCAGTACAGGCACACCCGGAGGAGCAGCAGGGATTGTCCGGTCTGGATTAGACGAGCCAGGCAGGACCACCGTTACCGACTCCCCCAGCTTCGCCTACGTACAGTGGTGCTTCAGTGGGCAACTAGGTTGCCGATAGCACGAATAAGAAGGATGTCGATCCTATCGAGTTGTCTTTGAGATGTTTAGTGTAGTTGGCTTGTCAGCACGTTTTCGTGCCGAGTAACTGCTTGTATCGTGTCATGTCATGTTGTTTCAAATTCGAGAGTGTAGTATCCGTGGACCTTGTCCTATCTTATTGTAATAAAGAATGCTTAAGCAGGTATGCCTTAAGTGGATTCGTTTGTCATTCAGTAATGGAAGTCTTGTTGTGTATGATTACCAAATTCTTGGATAAACCATTGCAAATGACCACGCTTGTCAATTTTGCATTTCCACCTAAAAGCGTTGGTAAACCAAAGCATTTCTAGGGGCATCACTCGTTGCCAGTGATTAAGTGCTCGTTCGTATACCACTTTCGTTGGTACCCGAAGTGACAGTAATCGTCCGAGGGTAAATGCGGGCCCGTGGATTCGAGTGATCGCATTCCTAACCGTGTTAAGAAAACAATTCTATGAATCTTGGTGGCCATGGAATATTGTTCGACTGCTGCTGTCCTCATCATTTAAATGCTAATGAGATGTGATTATGCATGATCATGCTTGTCATCATTTTGGAGTAAGCTTTTGGCTATCTCACTAATGAAGCTCGCTTTTCAGATGGTGGGAACCACGCCCAACGGTTTCGGAGCAAGTGGTAGCGGTGACTTGCCGCCACCCCCGCCCATGACGTCGTCGGAGGCCTTCATGGCCACCCAAACCGAGGTGCTCGCGCCGCATCCCCCGGACGCAAGAGCGCATCACCCAGCAGATGAACCGAGGGCCGCCACACGGGGCCAACCACGAGGGGCCTGATCAGGTCACCATGTATGCCCAGTTCATCACTATGAAGCCGCCGACCTTCGCTAAAGCAGAAGACCCTCTGGAAACTGAGTCTTGGATCAAGGCCATAGAGGCAAAATTCTCTGCCTTTGTGCTGCCTTGCTCCGAGGAGAACAAAGCTAACTTCGCAGCACTGCAAATGCGAGGAGAAGCTTTGATGTGGTGGGACCATTTCAAGTCAATGCAGCGAGGGCACGCTGTGACTTGGGATGTGTTCAAGCAGGCTTTCAAGAGCCACCACATTCCCAAGGGACTGATGGATAGGAAGATGAGGGAGCTGTTGGCCCTCAGATAGGGATCTGATATAGTGTATCGCTATGCTTAGAAGTTCAATAGCTTGTGCCAATATAGAGGGCATCACGTTGATACTGATGCAAAGAAGATGGAAAGGTTTCGTGATGGGCTTGATGGCAAATTGTATGAGCGTCTGAACCTGCTCGAGCCCGCAAACTTCCATGAGCTCGTGAACAAGGCTATCTCCCAAAAAGATGCTATGAAGAAAGCCCACGGGGACAAGAAGAGGATGTCTGGTTTCACCCCAAGCAGCGGAACGGGCAAGAAGTTTCGCTTTGTGAAGAAGAACGCTCCAGGCCCATCCCAGCAATCTTCAACTGGACGCTGGACGATGAAGCCACCTCAGAGCAAACCCACAAAGAACTTCCAGTTCCGCAGTGCTCAGCAGCAGGCTCCAAATCCTAATGCACCTCCTCGCAACGTTGGTGATCGTCCTTGCTACAACCGTGGCCAGCCAGGGCATTACATCAACAAGTGCCCCAAGCCCAGGCAGATCAAGCCCAACCCGCAGAATCAGGGTGCAGGAAATAAGCCTGCCACTCTGGCCAAGAAGACCATGGTTCAAGTACGCCAGGGCAAGCTAAACTTCCCCAGCATGAGTGACATACCAGAAGGAGCTTCAGTGCTCATGGGTACATTCTCTATCAACGACACTCCTGTTGAGATTTTATTTGATTCAAGAGCCACTCATAGTTTCATAAGCGAGAGTCTACTAGACAAGTTGGGTCTAAATGGAATACAAATCCAATCAGCTTATAAAATTACCACACCAGGTGGGAATATCACGTCTCATTTAGTAACTTTTGGGGTTCCTTTAAGGCTAGGAAGTAAGGTTATTCAATCTAATCTCATAGCCATCAAATTGGGAAGCATGGATGTTATCTTGGGTATGGAATGGATGAATCAACATAAGGTGATTCTAGATATATAAGATAGGGTCGTAGAAGTCAATTCTCCTACGGTCGGGCACACTACCTTGTACCTACCTTTCAGGGACCGTACCGATTCTTGTGCCTGTGTGCCCATTATCTCCCCTCTTGATGAAATTCCAGTAGTGTGCGAGTACCAGGATGTCTTTCCGGATGAGTTGCCTGGTATGCCACCAGACAGAGATGTCAAGTTTGTGATCGAACTCCAGCCCGGTACCGCACCCATTTCCAAAAGACCTTATCGCATGCCACCCGAAGAGTTAGCCAAACTGAAAACACAACTCCAGGAATTGTTAGATAAGGGTTATATTCGCCCAAGCTCTTCTCCTTGGGGTTGCCTTGCTCTCTTTGTCAAGAAGAAAGATGGTAGCTTGAGAATGCGTGTAGATTACCGACCACTCAATGCAGTCATCATCAAAAACAAATACCCGCTTCCCCGAATCGATGTTCTTTTTGATCAATTGGCTGGTGCCAAAGTCTTCTCTAAAATCGACCTTCGTTCTGGCTACCACCAAATCAAAATTCGACCTTGCGACATTCTTAAAACCGCTTTTCCACTCGTTATGGTCTTTACGAGTTCTTGGTAGTGTCTTTTAGACTCACAAATGCCCCAGCCTACTTCATGTACCTCATGAACTCCGTGTTCATGACGGAGCTCGATAAATTTGTCATGGTCTTTATCGATGATATTCTCATCTATTCCAAAAGTGAGAAAGAACACGCCAAACATCTCCGAGTTGTCCTTCAGCGTTTGCGAGATCACAAGCTTTATGCTAAGTTCTCCAAATGCGAATTCTGGTTGAAAAGTGTGAAATTCTTAGGGCACACCATTTCCCACGATGGTATCTCCGTAGATCCTAGCAAAGTTCAAGAGGTGATGGATTGGAAACCACCCAAGTCCGTACATCAAATCCGCAGTTTCCTAGGATTGGCGGGATACTACCGTCGATTCATTCCTGACTTTTCTAGAATCGCAAAACCCATGACCGAATTACTCAAGAAAGGAGTGAAATTCGTGTGGAGCGAAGCATGTGAGAAAGCTTTCCACACCCTAAGGCAACATCTAACTTCAGCCCCAGTGTTAGTGCAACCGGATAATTCCAAACCATTTGATGTTTTCTATGACGCATCAGGCACGGGTCTCGGCTGTGTCCTTATGCAAGAGGGCCGAGTCATTGCCTATGCTTCCCGGGCACTTCGACCCCATGAGCTCAATTATCCTACCCATGATCTTGAGTTAGCTGCTGTTGTCCATGCCCTCAAGATATGGAGGCATTATCTAATGGGTAATCGTTGCAATATCTTCACCGATCACAAGAGCCTCAAATACATATTCACCCAGTCAGAATTGAATACGAGGCAGAGAAGATGGCTTGAGTTGATTAAGGATTATGATCTAGAAGTGCACTATCACCCCGGCAAGGCAAATGTTGTTGCGGATGCTCTTAGCCGCAAAGATCATTGCAACCACCTAGAGTTAGAGCAAATTAGTGAACCGTTATGTGAAGAAATGAGAAGGCTCAACTTAGAAGTGGTACCACAGGGAATTCTTAATGCCTTGATGACAGAGTCCGATCTTTATGTTAGAATTGTCACTGCTCAGCGCAATGATGTAGACATTCAAACCATCAAACAGAAACTAGCAGAGGGAGACCCCAAGTACACTTGTTTCCAGGAGGATCACTAGGACGTGATCTGGTTTGGGAAATGCCTAGTGGTCCCCGTTAAACCGGAAATTAAGAAAATTATTCTAGATGAGGCTCACATGTCCAAATTCGCTATTCATCCCGGTAGTACAAAGATGTACCAAGATCTCAAACAGAACTTTTGGTGGTCTAATATGAAGGTGGATGTAGCCAAGTATGTAGCCGAGTGTGATACTTGCCACCGAATGAAAGCAAGTCATTTGAAATCGGCCGGTGTACTCCAACCCCTGTCGATACCTATGTGGAAGTGGGACGATATTAGTATGGATTTCATTGTGGGTTTACCCCTAACAGCTAGAAAGAAAGACTCTATTTGGGTAATTGTGGACAGACTCACCAAGACCACTCACTTCATTGTCGTGCACACCACTTACTCCGTACAACAATATGCAGAATCGTACATGGATCACATAGTTCGTTTGCATGGAATTCCAAAGACTATAATCTCTGATAGAGGGACTCAGTTTGTAGCTCGTTTTTGGGAACAATTGCATGAGTGTTTGGGAACCCAGCTGATCCGCAGTTCCAGTTATCATCCGCAGACCGATGGTCAGACGGAAAGGATAAATCAGATTTTGGAAGACATGTTGAGAGCAAGCATCTTGCACTTTGACAAGAGTTGGGACAAGTGTTTGTCCTTGGCAGAATTCTCCTACAATAACAGCTATCAAGCCAGTTTGAAAATGGCACCGTTCGATGCTCTTTACGGACGTAGATGCCGCACTCCGCTGAATTAGTCAGAGGCCGGAGAGAGAACACTCTTTGGACCAGAATTAGTTAAAGAGGCCGAAGAAAGAGTGCAAGTGATAAGAGAGAATTTGAAGATGGCACATATGAGGCAAAAGAGTTACAATGATAAGGGAACCGCACCTCGACACTTTGAAGTCGGAGATGTAACACCCTAATTCTATTAAAAATTTGGCTTTATAAAATTTGCTAGAAACCATTCTATTGCTTAAGGAGTATAAGGTTGTTTTATTTATTATTAGGCATTTAAAACTTTTTCTAAAATAAAGTTAATGAAATATAGGGGTTAATTGTTGCATTCATGCTGGTGCATTTCTTTTGGTTGCTGGAATTCAAATTCAAGGTTTGAATTCCATTTGGTTTGAACCTTTTTAATCAACCCTTAAACCCCTACCCTTTTCCCTCTCCTAACCCAACCCATCTAGCTAACCCAACCCATCTAGCTTTCCAGCCCGCTCAACCCCGGCGCGAGCAGCAGGCCCAGCTCGCCAGCAGCCACGCGGGCCGCGCGCCCCACCTAGCGCAGGCGCCCCGCCGCCGCACCGCAGCCCCGGGGGCCTTCCGCCCAAACCACCGCCGGCCCGCGCTCCCGCGCCCCCGAGCCGCCGACGGGAGGGACCCGCATGTCAACCCTCCCGCCGCGCCGTCCCCCGACCCGGACTCGGCCGAGGCCGCGCCGCCGCCCGAGTCCGACGGGAGCACGCATCCCCGTGCGTGACCCGCACGCCAAGGGAGCCCCCGCCCCGGCTATTTAAACCGTGCATCGCCCCCCGGACGCCCCACCCGAGCACCCGTCGCCCGCCGCCTCTTGCGCCGCAAACCCTAGCTCGAGCTTGCCGCCGCCGCCGTCGAGACCTCGACTCCGCCGCCGACGCGCCGTCAAGGAGCACATCCGGAGCCGCGCAAGGAGGTGAGGCACCCGCCGCGCCGTTGGTTGTTGGTTCCGTGCACCCCGCCATCTTGGAGCCGCCACCGGAGTTCGTCGCCGCGCCGCCGTGTGGAGCGCCGTCGCCGTTGCGACCTAGCCGTCCGCGCCGCCCGGTTGGATTCCCCATCGTTTGCGCTTCGTGTTGGTGCCGCTTGTGCACGAGACCGAGCCCCCCCGACCAAACCCGTGTGCGGCGCCGCCGCCCGCCACCGCGTGTCGTCGCCGGCCGCCGCCCGCCGCCGCGTCCGTCTCCCCTGCCGCTTGCCCGCGTCCGTGGCCGCCGGATCGAAATCCGATGGCCAGATCTAAGCCCGCCGCCCGCAAGCCACCGTAGCCCTTGGATCTAGATCCAACGGATCTAGATCGGGTCAAAACCCTAGTCAACAGGTCAAACCCGCCCGCCCTGGCAATTTTGCAGAAAAGCCCCTGAGTTTCCTATACTTACAAAAATACCCTTCCACCTTAGAAGTTTTCTTACAGTTTAGTCCTTTTACCTTTATTTTAGCCCAAAACCTTTTCAAATCTTTACAGATTGGTCCCTATACCTTGCCTAAGCCATAACTTAGTCGTTTTAGCTCCGATTCTAGCGTTCTTTATGTCCACGCGTTCGTCTCGAAGCGTAGATTAGTTTTATGCTACTGTTTAGATCTGTTTGATCTGTTTGGTGACTGTTTCTTATTTATTCCTATTGTATGCTTGTATGTGATGATTGTGGGCCGTAGAGAGCGATTCGTTCGAGGGATTTGAAGATCAAGTCGTGCAAGAGTTTGAGCAGCAAGGCTTTGTTGAAGGCAAGTATTCCTTGATGCATGCCTGCTTGTCCTACATAACATGCATTTAAATTCACTGGTTTTTACTTTTCCGCTTGCATTAATTTGATAGGAACCTATTAAGGATCATGCCTAGCTTTTACTACCTCTACCTTGATACCGGGAATTAAATTAATCTTGTGGTAGTTATTGCTTAGCATGCTCAACTGGGAATTGGTATTAATCAACTTGGTTACCTTTTGTTATTCTATGTTCCGTTTATGAGCTTTTACTTTACAAGACCACTTTAATATGATAATCGGAACCTGGAGAACCACCCAGGAAAACAGTACAACCACAAGAACTAATGGGCAATGGTCTTGGCTGAATAATTAGGAACTTTAGCTTGGGATGGTCTTACCTGATAAGGACAAGGGATCGGCGGTACTGTGGGGTATGGACTCACTCTAGCAGGGGGTTGAGTGAGTTATTCTTTTATGGTGGGGTATCGACCTGCTAGGGGACTTTATACCTTGCTAACTGATCCGGACCTTGTGGGTCATAACTTGCTAGGGAACCTTTGTAAAGGCCATGTAGCGTCCCTATGCAATCACACCTCGGAAGTGTGATATGGTGTCTTGCAAACACCGCATGGTTGGGTCCAAAGTTCTTCGGAGGTTTTACGCTGCTTGTGGTGAAAGTGTACAACCTCTCGCGAGTGTTAAACTAATCGATTAGCCGTGCTCACGGTCAAGAGCGGCCTGGACACTCACATGATTAAATTATGGAACTTTAATGTTTAAATTGTTGTTTTATTCTTTATTTATGATGCTTATATCTTATTAATTGGGTTGGTATGAACTTACACCTTTAGTAATCAGGTTGCTAATAAAACTTGATCAACTAAAATGCTAAAGTGCTTGAACCTTAGCCATCCACCATATGGCCTTGCATGTTATGTTGTTCTCTCTTGCTGAGTACGATATGTGCTCACGCTTGTTTATTCTCTTGCATCTACAATACCCGGATTTGCTGCTCAGACTGGGAGAACTTTGAAGATATTCCAGGAGATTTCCAGGAGTTCTAGGTGTGCGTAGTCTTCAGTCAGCTGCCTGTGGAGGCATTTTGTCCGCTGCGAGAACTCGTTTATTTAAGATTCGTTTAAGACTATGGTTTGTAATAACTCTTTATTCGTGTGGCACTGTTTTTGGTATTCATGATGTCTAAGCATGTGTGTAACTTGATCCTGGCGCACACGTGATCAATGCATTCGGTTTTGCCTTTAAAACTAGGTGTGACAGGAGATTACGTATATTTGAAAGTATCCCCCACCAAAGGTGTGCAAAGGTTCGGAGTCAAGGTAAAGTTAGCCCCGCGCTACATTGGACCATATGAAGTTATAGAAGTATGTGGACCCATGGCTTACCGTATTAGATTACCAGAACGGTTTTCCGCAGTTCACAATGTGTTTCACGTAACTCAATTGAAGAAGGGAATGCCTGTGCTAGAGAATGAAATCATCACAGAAGCTAATGCTTGGATTGAGCCGGATTTCTCGCTCATCGACCACCCATTGAATGTACTAGACCAAAAGGAGCGAAAGACCCCAAGGCAGACTGTCCGGATGTACAAGATCCAATGGAGTCATCACACGGAGGAAGAAGCAACGTGGGAGACGGAGGACTATCTTAACACTAAGTATCTGGGCTTTCTACAATCTCGAAACCGTGAGTTCTTCTCCCCATCTCTCCGTTGTCAAATCGAATCTCGGGACGAGATTCCGTTTAAGGGGGGCAGGTTGTGACGCCCCAGGTTTTTAATTAGCCTTAATAGCCGGTCAAATGGTCAACAGTGATCAAAGCACGGTCAACCTTGGCCCTCACCTAGAAAAACTCACTAACCCACCCTAGTGACCCCAATTGGCTAGTAAACACACTTGTGGGGCCAACCCATGGTCAAAGGTTTGGTCAAACCCCTTGCCACCCTAGTGTCCACAGGTGTCTGCCAGAACTTTTGTCGCGTTCTCCAAAATTCACCTAAACACTTAAAATTCTACCTTTATGAAAGTTGTCCATCTTGATGAGGGACACAACTTTCATGTAGATTGCCATTTCAAATTTGAGGGGAAAAGCTTGGAAAATGGGTTGTAAGGCAGATTTTACTGTTTGCCATAGCAGGCTGACTTTCACTTTTGGCATTCAAATAACTCCAGTCCTGTGCAGAAAAACCCTATATAGCCTTTGTAGAAAATGTTAAGGGTAACTAGATCTACAACTTTGGTATTCATCACTTGGTCGACTTCTATTCAAAAATTTAGAGTTTTTCCATTTCAAAGTTGGCAATAGTGAGGATTTGAGCCAGAGCGCCGCGCGCCGCGACGTCGCGCACCCCGCGCGCCGCCCGTCGCCGGTGGCGCGCCGCCGGCTCCGGCTTCCGCGCCCGCGCCTCCCGAGGCCGCGCCCCGGCCCAAGGTGTGCTCCGCCCGAGCCAACCCGTGCCCCAACACGTCTCCCCCACCCTAGGTGCGCCGAGTCCGCGCCGAACGCCGCCGTACGCGCGCGGGCTACGGACCGGCGGTCCGTCGGCGATGTCGCCGTCGTACGCACAAGCCCCCGAGCCGCCGTAGCACGGCGAGCATCTCCGCCGTCACCCCTCGTCACCCATGGACGCGTCGAGCCGCGTATAAAAGCCCCTTGCCCCCTCCGCGCGCCAACCCGAGCCGCCCGCCGCCATTGCCGCTGCCGCCCGGTGCTAGAGCTCGCCGCCCATGCTCGCCGCCGGTCAACTACTCCGGTAGCTCCTCTAGGCTCTAGTGAAGCTAGCGCGCTTGCCAATTGCCCAGCACCCCGCCTCCTTGCCGGTTTTCCCCGAGCCACCGCGGCCACTGCCGCTGGCCGCCGCTGAACCCCGTCGCCAGCCACCTCTCCGCCCCAACCACGGCAACCTACGACCCCTAGGTGAGAATGTGGTTGAGCAGGGCCGCTTGCCCGGCCGGCGGCGCCGCCGGCTCGCCTGCGTTGGCCGTGCCTGCGCCGCCCGGTCCGGCCAAGGGCCTGATTGCTTGGATTTAAATGTTTCTGGGGTGCCTCCCGTAAATTTCATGGCCTAGTTGTAAAGAACTCTATCTAGGTTTCATTGCAGTTCAGTCTAGAGCCTTAGAAAATTCCTATAAATTCGTAGAAAAATCAGAAAAATACCAAACCAATTTTGTTGGCTTCAGAAACAGAAATCCCACCACTTTTGTTATTTGCACATGGCTAGATTCTGAATAGTTTTAGCACGAAAAATACAAATGTGAAAAACCTAGATCTAGCATAACTTTAAATCCATAACTCCTCTGTATCCCAAATTTGGATATGTTGTATGTTAGGTCATGGCTAGCTGCGGTGCCAAAAATTGCACAAAGTTATGCAGTGGATCTTGTTAAATAAATTGTTTTCCATTCTTGCAGAAACTGCCTAGATGATTTTTCTTGGTAAATATATTTATGTTTTTGAGCTCAACTTGCGCACACTGTCTTGTTATGTCAAAATACACATCTTGTGAATTAATCATGATTTTTGGCTTACCAGAATTATTTATCCTCAATTTATGCATGAATTACCTTGTAAATTAATAAGCTGAGATCAGTAGAGTTTCTAGGTAAATATGCTGGTTCTTTAGTCTTGTTAGGACCTGAGAGCATGCATGAGAAAGTTTGGATCATTTTGTTGCTTATTTATTTTTGTATGCATTTAATTTGAATCACTAGCTAGCCTTTGTTATTTTCAATAGTATTTAATTTCCTAGCATCCAACACTTACATGTGGGTCCAATGGACCAGGATAGGTGCTAATATGGTTAAGAAACACTTCTTTAATTTTTGGTAATTTAATTTCTTAATAAAAAGCTTAAAAGCCCTTTTAATATTAAAGAGAAATTAAATAAAGAAAAGCCCCTATTTAATTCTTTTTCCTTTTTGAAAGTATTATCTAATTTAATTAAAAGATAATTAATTATCCTCGCTGATAAGGAATTAATTCATGAATAAAAATATTATTTATACCTTTGCTTGTGAAAGTAAAAGGACTAACCCTTTCACATGGAATAACAAGTACAATAAAAAACCTTTATACAAATGTGCAATAAAAGAATAACCCATGTACAACTAATAACCTTCTTAAAAGAGAAACACTATCTATATACTTGTTAAGGTGAATATGACCGACAAGAGTTGGGCAAGATAACAACCTATCACATCACCTGAACCTTGCATTGCATTCCGTGTAGATCTTCCGGACGGTGATTACTCGCTTGTCCCGGAGAACGAGGAAGGAGGAGCGGAAGCTTCGCTGCAATACGTGGAAGTGCTCCACACCGAGGGTGCCCAGGCTAACCTAGCTGACGAAGGCAAGCTCCGGTGCATCTAACCCAGTTTTTAAATTCTTTATTCAATTACCTATGAATGATTGTGCATTTACGCTCAGGAGTTGAATGAAACCCTAGATGCATGACCCCTAGGTACCTTTGTCCTTACTAGTATGATAGGTCAATAGTTGCTAAGCTATAGGACCGTTACAAGTTGATGGAAGTTGATGAATATTATGTTTGATTAATTGTATTGTACAACTTGCTTGTACTAGTTGGCTAATGTAGTAAAGATGAAACCTACTAGAACTCGTGCTAAAATCTTTAAAGTAAGGACCTACTCTTTGTTACTTTTTTGAAAAAGCAACCCAGTAGCCAAAATTCCTTTCATGGTCTAGATTTGGTGAAGTAGTTATCACCGACGGGTAAGTCTTGCTGAGTATTAGTATACTCAGCCTTGCTTTAATGTGTTGATCCAGGTAATGCTTTCTGTGATGTGTGGCCCGAAGAGATCCCGCCCGGCTGGGAGCTGGAGTGGGTGGAGGACGATTAGTGAAAGCATCATGGATGACCTTCCGTGGTGTCTTCGCTTCCGGTAGCTTATTTCCGCTGCTTTCGAAAACTCTGAACTATTTCATCATGGAAAAACTATGGTTTGTAATAATTAAGCCCTTCGGGGTACGAATTTGGATTTCAATGTTGTTATATCTCTGGACTCGCCTTCGAGTGAGTTTTAATGCATATATTCGATCCTAGTTGCTTTTCAAGTGATTTACTGGGCGTTAACCCGGCAACTAACGACAGGATGATACTTTATTATTGCTTAATGACCAAAGTGGATCGGTCTTAGGCGATAGTACGGTATTTTCCTGGGCGGGTTGTCACAGATGCTATGCCCCGAAACTTGAGCCCTCGAACGAAACAAATCGTCAGGAATCGAATCACAACCGATCTCTACCAAAAAGCAAGGGTTCGAACCGAAATCCATCAATTAGAGGCCGAATCTGGAGATTGAGGGGTCATGATCAAGCACAAAGACGCATGAGGCAACTATCCACGATCCCCACCAACAAATCCGAACCAAAACACCTAAGAATCGAAAGAACAAGCCATGCACGAAAATCCAATTAAAATAGCTCGAAAAAGACACAAAAATCACACGAGCTACAAGAAGGAGATCGGCGCAACCATGAAAGCTTCCATATACTCGGAGGTCAGATTCGTTACAAACTGGAGAAGAAAATCTAAACCTATGGAGCAAGGGAATGAGAAGAAGTCCGGAAGGATGGTTTGCCCAGAAACCCTAGAGTTAATAAATATGCGTCCCTTTTGGGCTAGGCAAAAGACCAAGCTACCCCTAGCACTTAAGTTGTGATACAAACCCCTCAGGAGCAAATAGGTCATGTAGCACTCCTCTTCATCACACGGCCACACCATCGCCGTAGTCCGCGTCCTCCCGACGCAAGCCCTGTGATCCTGCCACGTGTCCACCGGCATCGAAGTTTCTCAGTGCGCCTGGATCCCGTTTCCGCCCGCCAAGCCTCCAGTCGATTTTGTGGTGAACCACCGCAAACCCCGCAGGCAGACTCCAGTCGTGAGCCGCTACTCTGCACCAGCTCTTGTCCACGACATTCGTCTTGCTTTTCCTTCCACTATGTGGTGCGCACTTTACCCTTCTACCCACCGGGTCTCTCAAGCGGAGCCTACTTGTCATTCCACTCCTCGGGGGGGGGCGCAAGGTGTAGACCTTTCACGCCCGCTCTTCACCTGCACCAACACTTATTAAGCCACAACCTGCACCTACAATACTCGGCCAAGAGTCATCCATACCACGTTGTCAATCACTCATCTGTTGACGGTTAATAATTGTATCAAAGTTCGTTCGTGACTCGCAAGCGTACAAGTCTCCCGTCGTAGTCAAGGGACCCTTCTTCCCTCGAGTGGTGAACCCAAGGTATCGAATCCGTGGAACAAATGTGTGACGCAAGACTTAATCTATTAAAGCCAAATAACCGCAATATTCAATAAAGAACCTAATTCATCTAAGTAAAAGACACAAAACAAATCTAATCTACTAAAAACCGGAGAAAACAAAGTAAGATTGGGTAGATAAACCGATCTAGAGGGATCGGGGTAAGCCTTTTGTTGAAGTTCCAAGCAAGAGAAGAAATAGCAAATCGAATCTTAATAAAAGCCTCTTTAAATCGTGGTTTCCCGTCCAAATCCGAAAACATCCGCCTTTCGAGACCCCCGTTCTGTCACAACGTATCCCTATTCATGCGGGGAGCTTAGGGCGAGTCAAAAGACAAGTCGAGATTCGTTCGGAAGATCCGGCGTGTACCTCTAGCCACCGCGGCTACAAGAACACCCTATGTAATCTATCTCGAAAATAGAATTGAAATAAGCAAAGCCGATCGAAAAACGAAATCTTCGAGGAAACACTTGATCGCCGGGAAAAGATTCAACTTGATAATTCAACTATAACAATGATACATACACAAGATCACCACCGGGATCCTTCCTTGATCTTGCTTCTAGCTCTCCGACGTGGTCTTCCGTGCAAGGTTCCCACGTCGGCTAGGGGAACCCTAGTCAACTAGCTCGACCCTCTCCTCTCCGAGATGGTGTCCCTCTCTTCTCTGCTTCTCGGCGGCCGAAGACGAAATCTTCTCTCCGTGGCTCTCGGTCAGGGGACTATAAATAGCCCGATTGGCGGCTAGGGCAAAGGAGGACGGATTTGGGCCCTAAATGGGCTCGGGCCGACCGGACCGGGCCGGCCGGCCTCGGCCCATTTAGGCCCGGCCCCCGTGGGCTCCTTTGCCCGACGTCGGTTCCCTTGCTTCCCGGATGCTTCCCCCTTCGCATGTAGGTCCATGTCGTCGGTTTCTCTCCGAATTGGACTCAACTCCTTGTCTTGCAAGATTCGAAGACTTTTCCGGTCGGGTCCCCGGAGTCCGTCGTCTTCTCGGATCAAGTCCCCCGCTTCTTGGAGTTAAGTTTGCTTTATTGCATGACTTGTTCGGGGCTTCAAAGTCTTGTCATGAGGTGCTTGATGAACTTATCCCGAAAGTCTTGCATTCAACACTAAAACCCCGCATAAACATTAAACTCCAAAACCGACATGCACACGTGAACTTGTTATACCACGGGGGTTAGTACCAATGGATAAGGTATAAAACTCATGCCAACACCGAAGGTAAACTCATGGCTAGGTTGACGGATTTTCACCGTCAACATCTCCCCCATGCTTAAACCTTGCTCGTCCTCGAGTAAGCCTTCGATGGATATCATCATTGCTAAACAATGTTTAAACTTTGCACTTGAATACACATGAGAAAACATAATGCTCTCAAAATTTTAATTCATTAAAGTTCCATAACGTACTAGCCTTCATCTCTACGGAGGGTAGATTCTTATTAAGCTTATCCCACAAGTATTAACATGCTCACAAAGTTTTAAATAGATATCGAATTTTTGAAATAAAGAACGAGAATAAGAAAAGCTAAACCAAATTCACAAATTTAAATCATCTCGTGCATTGCTCATGAACTCTCATCTCACTTGTCTCTCAAGCCTATATATTCTACTCCTTTCCCTCTCATATATATGTGGTAGGCTTTATATGGAGCTTTGGGAAAGTTTAGTCCTAACAAGATTTTATAAATGAGGTGTTGTCAAAACAAGACAAGCTTCTCATGGTCTTACCGAGACTCATCAAAAAGGTCATTGGAAAATAATGTTAAATCAAGGAGGGGAAAGAGAAAAATACACACACTTTTAGATAAGTGGACATGTGCAAATGGCAAAGAGTGATCCCAAGGCACAAAGGAAGTCCTCGTTATCGGATTGCACATGGTTGGAAAATGAGAATGGATCTTTTTAACTTGAAGCCTTGAATGCACTTTTAGAGAGCCGAGGAGTTTACTTTACGCACATATATTTTTTCTCTTTCTCATATTTCTCATTCTTTTCTTTCTTTCATTCATTCATTTTTTTTTCTTGTCATTCCCCTTTGAACTCTAAAACTGCACCGTACCTACCTCCTCCCCCATGCTTAGACGTTGCTCGTCCTCGAGCAAAGAGGCGAAAAATAAGGTAGGTACCGGAATATTTTTCCTTGGAGAGATACTTGAAATCTTCAACGTTGGCACCGTCTTGCGATCTTCCTTGAATTGATGATCCATTCTCAACGATAGGTTGTGGTCAAGGAGGTAATCACAAAAGATGATATTTGGTTTAAGGGTGGATATCCGGCGAAGTTTGTGAGATCACCGATGTGGGGATACACAATGCACGGATAAAAGGCTAGCAAAAAGATAGATACGCAAAAAATGGAATGACCAGCTTCTTAGTCTCGGGCCAGAGAAATCATGGCCTGCAATAACTCACTCAAAAATAAATGTTGTACACTAAGGTTTATGCACTCAAATATATATAAGGCTTTGGATAGGTTGAGCAACACACAAGTGATATTTGTGACAAGGTTAGCGATATTTTTGAGCATAAAAGACATCTTTAATCTATTCATAACTTGAGAGCACATAAAACACTATGGGTCTTTATTTTAATCATAACCTCCGCTGAAAATTAAGCTAGCATTTAAATAAATTCAGATATGTATTTTTAAGAGAGCACTAGCTTAAACATGCATAAATCAATTACAAAGATGAACAAAGCTGCAATTTTAATCATATATCATCATGGCACGAATTTTGTAACTTTTCCAATGATATAATCAAGGTGGTGTCTTTATTAATGGTGACATCAAGTTGAAATACATACTGAAAATAAACAAACATGCTTGCTGAAATTTAAATAAAAACAGAAAATACTACGCAAACACACATAAGCAAAAGCTGAAAATTACAGAGAAAAAGAAAAGAAAAGAAAACTAAAGTTCCTAAATCTTCTAGTCCTCCGCCGGTGGTTGATGTTGGTAATCTTGATAATAATACCCTTGCTCGTAATATGATTGGACGCTTCCTCCGTCGAATTGATTTGGCTCCACAAGGTGAAGGCGTCCAAGTTCAAAGGCAATATTTGCGTTGCCTTCACCGCGTTGGGCTGCGTTAGATTTGATGGCTGCGATGTTTTGAGCATTTCTTGCAGCATACCCTCCAATAATGGCCATGCTTTGTTGTGGTTGGGGATGATGAGCGTAGGACTCCGCGAAGTTAGCGTTGGGCACAACATAATTTTGTGGGGGTACCGGTGCACCACCCCCCCATGCTTGTCCTTGTGACCCTCCGTAATAACTTGGCGGAGGAGGGACCCCGCCGAATGGTTGCACATTGGGTTGTGCTCCACTCGCTTGTGCGGAGGATGTTCCCTCCTCTACGATTCTTCCTCTTTTGTTCTTCCTTGCAGGGACAAGTAGTCCCTCTTCCAACCAATCTTCCCTTCCCTCGGTGAAAAGCCTAAGCCTCTCATTCGGAAGGGGTAGGTTCACTATGGCCAACCGATAACCTCCTCTCTCATCTCCACTAATGTATTTGCCTTGCCGCAAATACTCAAAACCGAGAGAGGTACCACGCAAAAGGTGAGCGGGGTTTCTTGCGATCCCCGGCCGCAAGGAAAAGGCCAACATGGAGAGGTAACACCCCGAACCAATATTACCCGCCCCCGATGTTGCTTCACAACACCAACGGTTGATCATGAGGTAAGAGGGGTCTATTGGCTGCCTGGCAATTAAAGCCGAGTATAGCCAATTCAACTCCATGTCGGTCACCTTTGTTTCCTTCATCCTCCCCAACATCCTCTTGCACATCCAAGAGTGAAATATCCGGATAATGGGGTTGCGGATGCAATTGCGTTGTTGATGGGCTTCTCCGGAGATCATGTTCCAAAATCCCGCCAACGTGCCGGGTGGCACGTCAACTTTCTCCGGAGCTCCCTTGTGGAATCGAAGCAGCTCCCTAACGTGCTCGTAGGGAACCACTTGTTCGATTCCCTCCAAACGGAATGACAAGCTTTGCACCCCATCATCATCAACGATGGGTGCAATAGTCATCAAAATTTCCAAGGCGTAACCCAAATGGGTGTCCACCGATATTCCGTTGGAAAACTGCACCCATCCGAGGTGCCCCAACATATAGTATATGTCGGTGCAAAAACCCAAGGTGTAGAGTGCTTGGTCGTCGAACTCGACGTTCGGCACAAGCCTCTTCTCAAGATTGGCGAGCCTCTCCTCCTCCTCCGCCGACAAGATGATGAAGCCGTACGAAGAGTGTGTCGGGGTGTAAGGAGGTGGTGCGGTTGAGTGAGTCGATCGTCGTGGTGGCGCGGGCTGCTCCTCCGTGTGCCCACGAGGTTCGGTGAACCTCATGGAAGTGCTTCTCGCAGCCCTCATACCACCAAGGAGGAGAGCATCGTTCCTCCTCGGTGGTGCCGTGTCCGTCTCCATGCTCCGGGGAGACTCGGAAATCGAGTGCCTCCTTGAATACGTGGTTGATGACGGCTTGGACGACGACGAACTCTTCTTCTTTGAGGAGAGACTTGTGGTCTTCTTCCACATGGTTGCTGCACTCTTTCTTCAACTAAAATTCCGGGTTGCAACCGGTAAACTAGGCACTTAAACTCTTTGCTTCGGATGTGGACTTTGAGTGGATTAAGGATGTGGATTTTTCTTGAGCTCTCAAGCTTGGGATGGTTGGCTAAGTCTACGGAGGTTCTGAGCACACAAACTTGAACACACAAACAAGGGAAGGAGAGGGAAGCTTGCCTGCAGAAAACGGGAGCCGGGGGGCTCCTTAAGTAGCTGAGGCCGGCCGGCCCGGGGGCCTCCTGGCTCCTCCCCGCCGCGTCTTTCTCCCAGCACGATCATTTCGCCTCTGCAACTTTCCTGCCCGCGTGCTCCACGAGTTGCACCGCCCAAACGCTCTCGTCCACTCCTTTTCTTGAATTATTGGTCCTCCCACTTGATGCTCCATGCTTTGGGTCATGTCCATGCTCCCTAGCTCCACTTGCTTCACATGCCACCATGAAAATCCTGCAAAGTTGATGCTTGCTGCCCACCATGCTTGTCCTTTGCATGTGGAATTGGTGAAAGTTGATAAAAGGGAATCCAATGGTGCATGCATGATTAATTCAAACTTGATTGCCTCCATTTAGGTGTGTTTAAGGTTAAGCACTCCTCTAATTCGAAATTTAAAATATTTTTCAGAGCCATGCAAGAGCTCAAGCATAATTTTAGAGAAGTTTTTAAACCATTAAAAACAAATGTAAGTCGAAAATATTTTTCGACTACGTCGATTTCGGTCTCACCGGTATAGTTTGTTTTCATCGGTTGAGAGCAAACATTTCCCGGTTTGATCATGGGGGCATAGGTTTAGGTTTTAATTTTGGCTAAATAAGAAAGATTTTGAACAAAGCAAAATTAGAATAGGCTTAGAAAAATTCTAATCCTAGAGAGACCAAGGATAAAGATTTTTAAAACCAACCAAAAGCTTTGATTTCTAGGTTCACGCGAGTCCTACCACGTGCTGAATTTTTATAACACTTGAACATAAATCGTGGCTCTACTCGTGTGGTTTTAGCATGAAAAATAAGTCAACCTCAGCACCATAATGAGGGTGAAAGGTTGAGTTAAGGTTCTGAAATTATTTGGTTGAGGGGTTTCTCGAAAAGAAAAGAATCAAACAAGCACATAGGAGGGTTCATGCAAAGGGTTTATGATAAAGCAAACACTCAATCAAGAATTATGTCTCTAATATTGTTCAACCACTTCTAAGTCTAATGTCTTTGCGTAATAAAACTCAAAAACTAAATTATTAAAAATACTCGAAAAACCTGGAATCGGGTTGTCCTCCCGGCAGCTTATTCTTGACTCGACTTGACGAAACGGGTTGCCTCACGCCTAGCGCTTCGTTTATAGTCTATAGCTAGACTTCTTCACTTGATTACTCCGGATCAATGCTCTTTGCGGGCGTTGCAATCTTGGGTACCCACTTCCGTACCATCTTGGGCGCGGGCTTCACTTCCGGCTTAGTTGGCTTAGTCATTTTTTTGGTGTTCACAGGCGGCTTCTCTTCCTTTGTCTTGACGGATGCAACACCTTCTTTGATTTTCGTTACGTTCATTTTTTTCGGCTCCTTCTTCTTTTTCAGCCCCTCCGTTTGTTTTGGTTCTCCCTTCACTCCAATCATGTTGCATGCCTCAATCCTTGGACGGAACTTGAAGGAACTCCTCTCTCCGTTGATATCGAACATGATCTCCCCCTTGCCAACATCAATAGTAGCTCCCACGGTCTTGAGGAACGGCCTCCCTAGGATGAGTGGCGGCTTCTCCCTCTCTCCCATCTCGAGCACAATGAAGTCGACGACGATGAAGTGGTGTCCAATCTTCACGGGTACATCTTCAGCAATGCCCAAGGGATAGCGAATGGAGTTGTCTCCCAACTCCAAACATATTCCCGTAGGCTCCATCGGTAGGCGTAGCTTCTCGAACACATCCCTCGCCATGACACTCACACTAGCTCCAAGGTCATAACGCCTTCTCTAAGTTGAAAGAACCAACCGAACATGGAATTGTAGGGCACCGGGGTCTTTTTGCTTCTCTAGCCCATAAGCAATAGCCGCACTACACTCCTCGGACATCTTGACATGATCTACCCCGAGTGTTGCTATCTCATATTTATTTGCAAGTATGTCTTTAAAGTAACGAGAATATGTAGGTACTTGTAGGGCATCTAGTAATGGCATGTTGATGCTAAGTCTACGCACAACTTCCACAAACTTCTCAAAGTGGTTGTCAAGTTTACCTCGGAAGTAGCGTGGCTTGAGTTGCGGTATCCTCGCGTCATCCTCCGACATCTCGAATTCGGGTTCCTCGGTGACGATCCCCGTAACCTTCTCTTTAGCAGCTCCTTCCACCTCGGTGGATGGTTTAAGCTTCCTTGCTCCCGCGGAACGTTCCGGATCTTCGGTCTCCTTCCCCGAACGTGTTTGAATGGCCTTCGCCGATTCGGGACATTTGGGTTGTCCGGAAGCTTCCCTTCATCATTAGTGAGGCGCCCCGCAAGTTGTCCAACTTGCGTCTCGAGCATCTTCATCATGTTGAGCACTTGATGATTGGAACTTCCGACCTCCGTCACTTTGCTATCGATGTTCTCCAACACCTTGTCTATGGTCTTGAACTTGGTGACGGTGTCCTTGTTGATCTTAGCTTGCTCATCCATGAACTCCTTCAATTGTATCCGAAGCGGAACCGCGTTAGGAATAGATGAGCTTGCATTAAATTGAGGCCTACCTTGCCCGTAGCGGAAGTTCGGCAATTCTCCCTTCCTCATGTAGTCGAGCACTTTGGCTTCCTCCGGACAATCTTTGCGGACATGACCATACTCTCCACATTCTTCACATGTGGACCTTGCTTCGGCGGCCTTCAAGTCTTGAGCCTCTTTCTTTTCCATCTCCATCTTCTCCAACCTCCTCATGAGCGAGTCGATCTTGCCCTCAAGTATGTCTTCCTTCTCCACTTGCAAGACTCCTTTGACGTTCCCCATGGGTTGAGCCGGATGTAGGCGCCCGGACGACGCCCACGTATCATTATCCGCGACCTTCTTGAATAACGTGAAAGCTTCCGTCGGTGTAAGTTCGATGATAGATCCTCCCGCTGATGCATCGATGATCGTCCTTGACGCCATGGTGAGTCCTTGATAGAACTTTTGCACGAGGTCTTCTTTCGGGAACTTGTGATGTGGAACCGCCCGGGTGTACTCGTTGAAGCGCTCGAATGCCTCCGAGATAGTTTCTGTAGGATATTGAACAAAGGTGGCAATCTTATTACGCAAACTTTGAGTTTTACCCGGTGAGTAGTATTCCTTCATGAAAGCCTTCATCAACGTGTTCCAATTTTGCACCGTCTCCGCCGGTTGAGAGTGGAACCATCGCAAAGCCTTCCCGAGTAGTGAAAACGGAAAAAGCCTTGCCCTCATTTGATCTTGAGTCACCCCATCCATGTTGAAAGTCTGACATAGTTGAATGAATGCTTGGAGGTGAAGGTTCGGATCCTCTTTGCCGGTGAAGGGTGAATGTTGCACCATGCGGATGGTTGAGGTCTTGATCTCGAACGGTCTTCCGATCTCCTCGAGGTTCAAGATTGGTAGGTCGATGATGTCTGGGGTGCATAGCTCCCCAATCTTGCGTTCTTCCGGTGGTTGGTCACCCATTGGTGGAAGTCGATTCTCCCGCGGACTTTGAGGTGGTGAATTCTCCGGAGATTCTTGCGATCCTTTGTCTTCCGACTCCGAATCTACAAAATCCAGCTTTTTAGCTTGATGTTCTTCGCGTCTCCTTAGCCTGTAAAGTTTTTCTGGATCATCCACAAAATTATTGGGTTTGTTGGAGAGGTAGCCGTCCATCTCCTGTTAGGGTTAGCAATAAACAAAGTATGCAAAAAAAACTAGAAAACAAAACAAATCTATAAAGACTAGAGTTAGACAAACTAGATTAGATGTATTTTGAGGATGATCAAAATTTAGTAGATGCAAAAATAAAACAAAATCAGTACTGAAAATTACAAAAAAAAAGCAATAAAAAATCAAATCTTGATCACTTGTTCCCCGGCAACGGCGCCAGAAAAAGGGGCTTGTTGACGGTTAATAATTGTATCAAAGTTCGTTCGTGACTCGCAAGCGTACAAGTCTCCCGTCGTAGTCAAGGGACCCTTCTTCCCTCGAGTGGTGAACCCAAGGTATCGAATCCGTGGAACAAATGTGTGACGCAAGACTTAATCTATTAAAGCCAAATAACTGCAATATTCAATAAAGAACCTAATTCATCTAAGTAAAAGACACAAAACAAATCTAATCTACTAAAAACCGGAGAAAACAAAGTAAGATTGGGTAGATAAACCGATCTAGAGGGATCGGGGTAAGCCTTTTGTTGAAGTTCCAAGCAAGAGAAGAAATAGCAAATCGAATCTTAATAAAAGCCTCTTTAAATCGTGGTTTCCCGTCCAAATCCGAAAACATCCGCCTTTCGAGACCCCCGTTCGTCACAACGTATCCCTATTCATGCGGGGAGCTTAGGGCGAGTCAAAAGACAAGTCGAGATTCTTTCGGAAGATCCGGCGTGTACCTCTAGCCACCGCGGCTACAAGAACACCCCATGTAATCTATCTCGAGAATAGAATTGAAATAAGCAAAGCCGATCGAAAAACGAAATCTTCGAGGAAACACTTGATCGCTGGGAAAAGATTCAACTTGATAATTCAACTATAACAATGATACATACACAAGATCACCACCGGGATCCTTCCTTGATCTTGCTTCTAGCTCCGGGAACTCCGACGTGGTCTTCCGTGCAAGGTTCCCACGTCGGCTAGGGGAACCCTAGTCAACTAGCTCGACCCTCTCCTCTCCGAGATGGTGTCCCTCTCTTCTCTGCTTCTCGGCGGCCGAAGACGAAATCTTCTCTCCGTGGCTCTCGGTCAGGGGACTATAAATAGCCCGATTGGCGGCTAGGGCAAAGGAGGACGGATTTGGGCCCTAAATGGGCCTGGGCCGACCGGGCCCGGGCCGGCCGGCCCGGGCCCATTTAGGCCCGGCCCCATGGGCTCCTTTGCCCGACGTCGGTTCCCTTGCTTCCTGGATGCTTCCCCTTCTCGCATGTAGGTCCATGTCGTCGGTTTCTCTCCGAATTGGACTCAACTCCTTGTCTTGCAAGATTCGAGCACTTTTCTCGGTCGGTCCCCGGAGTCCGTCGTATTCTCGGATCAAGTCCCCGGCTTCTTGGAGTTAAGTTTGCTTCATTGCATGACTTGTTCAGGGCTTCAAAGTCTTGTCATGAGGTGCTTGATGAACTTATCCCGAAAGTCTTGCATTCAACACTAAAACCCTGCATAAACATTAAACTCCAAAACCGACATGCACACGTGAACTTTTTATACCACGGGGGTTAGTACCAATGGATAAGATATAAAACTCATGCCAACACCGAAGGTAAACTCATGGATAGGTTGACGGATTTTCACCGTCAACATCATCACAGCCTGGAGCGACCATCTACCGGTCCTCAATCACCCCATTGATGAGTGCATTGAGAACACACACAAATAACGAATTTAGAGAAAGGAGAAAAAGAAAAGAAACGACTGAAAAACTCAAGCAAGTGATCAAAAGCCAAACAAAAACTAGGAAAAGATCACTTGAGTGAGAAAAACCTCGGTCCCCTAAGGCAAGGGCAAAGGCTTGACACAACCTAGATAAAATGCTCCTAAATTGCCGACCACTCATGGAGAGGCAAAAGGGCTCGACATCATCGACAAAAGAGCACAACTAAAATTCAGGCAAAAAAGAGCTCCCAATGAATGAATGCAAGATCCCCCTGAACAAATGCATTTCTCCCAATTTTCCTTCACTTGATGCAAAACTCAAACTGGAAAACATGAATTGGGTACTCCCCAACTTGTTGGTAATGCATGAATCAAGTCTACAAATGCAAGCATGTGCTTTTCAAATATACAAAGAGCACTAGACCATGCTAAAATCTTGAGACTTAGACAAGAAAGATAGCCACAACTTGAGCACAAGCATCACCAACAAGATAGATAGGGATATATAAGCAAGTGACATAGCCATGATCAAAATGAAGCATTTTTCACAAAAGTTTCCCTCTCATGAGCATAGGATCGACACATGGTCAAAATGAGCACAAACGACATATTGCTCATAAACTTCATGCAAGGTCACACATTCTCATCACAAGATCATCACAAACACCTACAAGCTATCTCATGTCATGTGAAAGCCCCCAAGCCATGTGCCCACTTCTAGATATGAGACTTCTCATTAGTGAACATCATGTAACAGTTTAGCACCCAAGATAATGAATTTAAAGCATTTACGACATGGAAGCAAAATTTTCAAGCATAGGCATCTCACATACCAAATTCATGATTTACATGTTAAGCATGGTACATGAAGTGCCTTTGCGGCAAAAAGAAACTTAGGCTTCTCCACAAGGTAGCATGTAGGCTAAATATTCATGACGATAAATGGATCTTTGTTCCCCAAATGAAGAGAACATGGTTCCAAGCACAAATTAAGCAAGATATAGCCATAAGCACCCAATTTGAACATGAGAGGCATTCTACTTACAAGAGAGAATCATATAGCGTTTTTTCAAAAGGAAGCCATCCAAAAGCATATATATCTCATGAGCATCACAAGAAAAGTCATAACATCATATCTATCATATCATGATGATCAAAGTATATGAGAGAAGCGCATCTCTACGACATATGATACACATGCAGTCTATAATACAAAGATGCAGAGATGCAAACATGATATGATACATAGACGATAATGCAACATGCATATGTGCATCAACCCTGCCAACCGAAGCTCATAATGGAAAAATGATTCCAAGCTCTCTTCGGAAAGGCGCAAATGTAGCTTGGTCCAAGGGCTTGGTTAGGATATCGGCAAGCTGCTTTTCGGTTGGCACATGGATGAGGTCTATTTTTCCCTTCTCAACATTGTCTCTCAGAAAGTGGTACCTCACCTCTATATGTTTGGTTCCAGAGTGAAGCATGGTGTTTTGGCAACACTAATGGCACTCGTGCTATCACACATGAGAGGTACATGGGAACACTCCTCACCAAAGTCACTCAGCGTGTATGTGATCCAAAGTAGTTGTGAGCAACATCTAGCGACAACAACATATTGACGGTGAATTTCCGACAACCTAGCCATGACTTTTCCTTTAATGTAGGAATTGATTTATTATTCTAACCACTGGAACTAACCCTCTGTATATAACAAGTTCACTCTTGCATGTTGATTTTGGAGTTTATTGTTTACGCATGAAATCTACGCTAAAGAGGAGACTTTTGGGATAAGTTCATCAAGCACTTTGGAAGAAGATCATGAAGCCTGACAAGAGTCAAGACACACGATGAACATGACTCTAAATGACCCGAGGACCGAAGTGTCAACATGCAAATCTTCAGGGACTCAACCGGGAAATGAAAAGCTTGAATGGAAAGATTCAAGCCTTAACCGTGTAGGAAACAATGTCAAAGGCCCACATGCAAGTGCACACAAATAAGGAATCGCACGAGAAGGAACCGGGGAAGAAACCATGACCGAACCAAGCCGAAACGGGCTTGGGCCGACCGGCCTCGGCCGACCGGACCAGCCCATTGCGGGCCCGGTTCGGTGCCCCCTTTGACCTAGACGCCCTCGGGCTATTTATAGCCCCCTGGCCAAGAGCCATAGAGAAATACATTCATCATCTGCCACCGAGGAGCAGAGAAGGGAGGGACACCGTTCCGGAGAGGAGAGGGTCAAGATGGTTCACTAGGGTTCCCCTAGCAGACGTGGGAACCTTGCATGGAAGACCACGTCGGAGTTCTCCGAGCTAGGATCAAGGTCGAGGTAGGATCCCAGTGGTGATCATGTCCATGTATTATACTCTCATATTGAATTTGCTAGTTTGAGTCCGATTTCTAGCGATCAATTTCTTCACTACGACTTTGTCTTCACTTCGGTTTTCTTCTTCTCTTTTCTATTCCGGATAGATTGCACATGATGTTCTTATAGCCATGGTGGCTAGAGGTGCATACCCAACCTACTGAGCATTTTCATCTTGTCCTTTGGACTCGCCCTAGGCTAACCAGCACGAATAGGGGTGGGTTGTGACAGAATGGTGGCTCCAAAAGGCGGGCGTTTTTGGAGTTGGAACGGAAGCCACGATTTAAAGAGGTTAGTTATGAAATTCGATTTGCTTTGTTCATCTATGCTTGGAACTTCAACAAATGCTCGATCCAATCTCTCTAGATTGGTTTTACCTATCCCTCTCTATCTCTTGCTACCTCTGGTGTTTCATAGATTAGAATGGTTTTCTTGTTGTTTCCATAGATTAGATGCAAAACCCCTTATCAATGGTAGCCTCCCTCCTCGCTCCTCCCTCTCGTTCCTGCTTGTACATAAACTCCCTTTTGTTTAATTGAGCTGTGGGGAGCTCCCCCACAGTATTTTGCTCAAAAAAAAAGATCCAAGTGTTTTTCGCTTATCAGATTGGATCTTGCGTTACACATTGTTCCATGGATTCGATACCTGGGTTCACACTTGAGGGAAGAAGGGTCCCTTGACTACGACGGAGCACTTATCCGCTTGCAAGTCCAAACGAACTTTGATACAACTATTAACCATCAACACTCAGCTTTTGTGGTACACTGGGCTACATTAGATTGTTTGTGAGAAGACCAAGAAACAAGTGAAGAACCTAGAAACTGGTAAGTACCCAAAGTCGATTTCCACTAGACTCAACACCCCACAAAGTCGGCATCCGAAAAACAAAGAAGTGAAAGGGAAGAAGATGCCGAGTACCAAAGACCAAACACCCCGCAATGTCGGCATCCGAAAAACGAAGATTCCTACACGCCTCCCACCTGCAAAATAAAAAATAAGAGCGAGAGTGAGCAAACGACTCGACAATGGGTTAGTACAAAACGAATCAAACTAGTTCCAGGCCATTTGCTGAAACGTGAGTTAGCAAAATCTATCGTGTCTCCCCTAGGTGGAACACCCACATGTCCCCTTGGAGGACTGCACGTACCACGAAGGGGAGACTGTGGCCCGTAGCACCTCTGGGACCTAAAATTGTTATCGTTCCACACATACTCATATTGGCCACGAGCGAAGGAACGTCCAGCAAACTCACCACGCCCAAACCCAACACACTTACCACCTTTTCTGTGTGGTGGCTCACCTCGAGGCACAGACTCATGCCTCTCTCGAGGGTAAATGGTATGCACCTGTCGACACCAACCTAGGCATACGTACACCACGAGGGGCGGTAGCTGTCCTTGCTAGCCATCTCTCTGGCCAACCTCTCCTCACTCTTCCCCCTAAAGAAAAAGTCAACAAGGTGCCCATCCATCCCACAATGCTCGGAGTGAAAGGGTTTGGGTTTTCGATTTGGTTTTGGGCTCTCTTTGGGCTCTAGCTTCTCCTCACTCGGTTTCTCTCCCTGTTGTATGGACCTCCCTGGGCCCACTGCCTCGGTGGGTACCAGGACCGACTACTCGGTGGGCCCCTGGGACTACCCGGCTTGTGCCACACAACACCTGATGGCGTGAGGCGCAAGGACTACGGTGGAGAAGTACTCAGATAGGAAGCTATCATACCTTGTACTGTGTAGAGGACTCCTAGACGTACACGACTAGTACTCTCTCTCTAAACCGACCTGTAACCTTGCCTTTCGGACTATATAAGGCAAGGTAGGGACCCTTCTCTCTCATTACGCATCATCTTGTAATCACATCCAATCAATCCAGAGCTACGCAGCATACAGGACGTAGGGTATTACGCACCTCGCGACCCGAACCTGTCTAAATTGTGTGCCACATGTCTCTTCCTTCGAGTTACTAATCTCGGCGAGGCCACATTCATCTACCTCAGGTACTCCCCTTGGTAGGCTGCCGGTCTAAAACACGACAGCTGGCACACCGGGTAGGGGATCTCGCCGAAGATCATATGGAGAACTCGATGGTTTCAATCTTCATCAAGCCAACTGTCGCCTTCAACCGCGGTGACACCTTCGTCTTCGACTCCTGGGTCTGCACTGCTGACGGTGCCAGATCCTTCCAGCGCCGCCTCACCATGCCGCCCAACCCGAAGACCGGGCTCGTGACGCTTCCCAAAGTAGTCACGGCGATCTCGCCAGAAAATTCGTCGAAATTTTGTTCTACAACCAGCACGCCGACTTCGAGCTTGGATCCCACTCCAACTCGAACTCGACCTCACCGTGGACCATCACATGCGAGCCGGCTATCGAGCATCGTGTGCGGACTCCCCACTCCATGAGCACTTCCCATACTTCCTCTGCATTCAAGCAAGGCCCACGCGAAGGCTCTCTTCGCGAGCCGGGCTGGGAAGGAGATCATCTCCGAGTACATCTCAGACTCCAACCCCGCCTTCGGCTATGACTCGTACTCCAACCCGATCTCTGGCTACTATTCGGACTCCTCCTACGAGTTCGACTTCGGGGTGGACCCTGACGAGCCCGAGTCTGAAGCTTCTCTGAACCAGGACGGTTTCCACTCGTCCTGAAGCCGGTAGTCGCGGGCTCCAGACTCAACAAAGTCCTCATCGACGGTGGAAGCGGGCTCAACGTCCTTTTCACAAAGACCTTGAAGAAGATGAAGCTCGACATCACCCACATGCTCACCAAGAGCACTTCGCCCTTCTACGGCATCATCCCCGGGAACGCGGCTATCCCACTGGGCTCAGTGGTCCTGCCAGTTACCTTTAGGGAGACAAGGGAAAACTACCGCACCGAGTACATCAAGTTCGAAGTCACGGACTTCGAGACTTCCTACCAGGCCATCCTCGGCAGACCAGCCATCGCCAAGTTCATGGCGGTACCTCACTACACGTACTTGGTACTCAAGATGCCATGTCCGCCCGGTTTACTCTCGTTGCAAGGGGACTTGAAGATATCCTTCGACTGCGACACAGAAGCTATGGAACTCTCAACCACGAATCAAGTACCCAACACAATGATGGAGATCTATGCTGCATCCAAGAAGCTTGCCCCAAGCGAACTCGACATTCCAGAGAAGTCGGACAACGCCAACAAGCCTCAGCCAGCTGAGGACGTTCAAGTCAAGACAATTGACCTCGGGACATGCGACAGCAGCAAGACCACCACAATCGGGGCTGGCCTCGACCCGAAATAGGAAGACGCGCTCGTCAGCTTCCTCCGGGATAACTGAGACATCTTTGCGTGGAAACCAGCGGACATGCCAGGGGTGCCCAGGAATCTGATCGAGCATTCACTCAACGTTGACCCTAAAGCTACCCCGAAGCGACAACACCTCCGCCACTTCGCCGATGACAGACATGATGCCATCAAGAAGGAACTCGCCAAACTACTCGTGGCTGGCTTCATCAGAGAAGTCTTCCATCTTGAGTGGCTTGCCAACCCGGTCCTCATCCGCAAAAAGAACTCGAACGAGTGGAGGATGTGCGTCGACTACAATGACCTCAACAAGCACTGCCCCAAGGACCCCTCCGGGTTGCCGCGAATAGACCAAGCCATTGAATCCACGACAGGATGCGACCTGCTCTGCTTCCTTAACTGCTACTCTGGGTACCACCAGATCGCAATCAACAAAGAAGACCAGGAGAAGACCGCGTTCATCACCCTGTTTGGCGCATACATGCTCATCGCCGATCTTGAAGAGACTTTCGCATCCTTGCGAGAGTACCGCTGGAAGCTCAACCCGAACAAGTGCGTCATCGGCGTACCGTCGGGCAAACTGCTCAGCTTCATCATCCGCCATCGCGGCATCGAAGCCAATCCCGAGAAGATCTCCACCATCACCAACATGAAAGCTCCCACGTGCATCAAAGACGTGCAGAAGCTGACCGGGTGCATGGCGGCCCTAAACAGATTCATCCCGAAGCTTGGAGAACGGGGGCTCCTCTTCTTCAAACTACTCAAGCATCAATAGAAGTTCACGTGGACTCTAGAGGCAGACCAAGCACTTGCCCAGCTCAAGGACTTCTTATCCAAGCCACCAGTCCTCACGGCTCCTCGCAAAAAGGAGCATTTACTGCTCTACCTCGCTGTGACTACTCACGTGGTCAGTATTGCCATCGTCGTCAAGCGGCAGGAAGACGGCCACGCCTACCCAGTCCAGCGACCAGTTTACTTCGTTAGTAAGGTCATGTCATAATCTAAGGTGCGCTATCAACCAGTACAGAAGCTACTGTATGCAGTGCTCATCACCTCGCGGAAGCTACGACAATACTTCCAGTAGTACTCGATCTCCATCGTCACCGACTACCCGCTCGGCGACATCTTGCAGAACCAAGATGCTACTGGAAGGATCCCGAAGTGGGCGGACGAACTCGGCACCCTCAACATCGACTTCAAGCCACGAACAACCATCAAGTCGCAGGCACTAGTCGACTTCATGGCGGAGTGGTGGGAAAATTAGCTACCTACTCCAACTGAGCGCCTAGAGCACTGGTGATGTACTTCGACGGCTCGCTCAACCTTGAAGACGCAGGTGCTGGGTTACTGCTGATTTCCCCAACGGGCGAACAACTCAAGTACGTCCTGCAGATCTTTTGGAAGGTCTCAAACAATGAAGCCGAGTACGAAGCTCTACTACACGGGCCCCACCTCACAACTTCACTGGGCATCAAGCGACTACTAGTCTATAGGGACTCCGCAGTGGTCATCAACCAAGTCAACAAGTCCTGGGACTGCAACAAGGAGAACATGGATGCCTACTACCTAGAATTCTGCAAGCTCGAGAACAAGTTCTACGGTCTCGAGTTCCATCACGTCGTCTGCGACAACAATGTTGCAGCGGACGTCCTGTCGAAGCTTGGTTCTACTCGCGCTCAAGTACCAGCGGGTGTCTTCGTCCACGAGCTTCACGCGCCATCCATCCCGGAGCCGGTGCCATCGACCACTGATCCAGCACATCACCGGCTGGCCAGGAGGTCATGATGATAGACGTGGACTGGCGGCAACCCTTCATCGACTACATCCGCGAGCAAAAGGTTCCCTCGGACAAGAACTTGGCCGAGCAACTCATCCACCGCGCCAAGTCCTACGTCCTAGTAGGAGACAAGCTCTACAGGCGGTGCGCATCTTCCGGAGTACTCATGAAGTGCGTCCCCTGAGAAGAAGGAAAGGGCATCTTCGAGGAGATCCACAAAGCCGTCTACGGCAACCACGCGTCCTCACGCACGCTGGTCAGCAAGGCCTTCCGAGGAGCTTTCTACTGGCCCACAGCTCTGGGCGACGCTGGAGAACTCGTCAGAAGGTGCCAAGAGTGTTAATACTTCGCCAAGCAACAACACGTCCCGACCTACAAGCTAGTCACCATACCGCCAACCTGGCCTTTCGCCTGCTGGGGGCTCAACATGATTGGGCCTCTCCCGACTGCGCCAGGTGGATTCAACAGAGTCTTGGTGGCCATCGACAAGTTCACCAAGTGGATCGAGGTCAAGCCGGTCACATGCCCCAAGGCCGACAGAGTACTCGACTTCTTGGATGAACTCGTGCATCGCTACGGACTACCCCACCACATCATCACATGCCTGGGCTCCAACTTCAACAATCACCAGTTCTGGGAGTACTGCTAGAACAGCAGGATCGACGTCCGATATGTCTCAGTTGCCCATCCTCGGGCAATGGACAAGTCGAGCGCGCCAATGGGATGGTACTCGACGCTCTCAAGAAGCGACTGCATGATGCTGCTAATTCAAAAGGAGGCAAGTGGATCAAGGAACTATCCAATGCGCTCTGGGGGCTACGTACTCAACCCTCCAAGCAACCTGGACAATCGCCATATTTCCTGGTCTACGGCTCTGAAGCAATTCCCCTGTCGACGTCATGTGGGATTGACCAGCAGTAGAGCAATACGACGAAGGCATAACTGAAGATAGCAGACGAGTTGATATCGATGGACTCGAAGAAGCTCGCTGCGTTGCCCTCATCCAATCAGCAAGGTACCTTTGATGGTATCCAATGCTACCATGATCGCAACGTCAAGGAACGCTCCTTCAACATTGGCGATCTCGTCCTCCGCCGCATCCAGAACATGTGTTAACACCAAAAATTTGTATAGGAAAGAGACTGACTTGTGGGCCGAGTTTGGTAACGAAACGCCATTCGGTAGAAAATTTTCCTCGAAGCATTCGGTAAAGGTACCTGTGGTCGGTAACACACCATCATTCGGCAGAATGGCTCTTTGCGCTTGAAAGAAGAAGCATTCGAGAATACGTGATGACGTGGCCTGAATATAAGGAAGGGATGAATTGATGACGGGTGCGAGATGGACATTGGCGCTGGGGCATTAATTTAGGCAATGAATGTTGTGCTTGTAGTCGACCAGAGTCGTGTTAGGACAAGGGTATAAATATAAACCCTTAGTGTTTGAAATAGGGATCGAACCATTTCACAACAAACCGGCCTTGCGCCAACCTTCGAGTCCTTTAGTCGAGTCGTTGAGTTCTTCGAGAGGAGCCATCGATCCGTCGACCTCCATAAGTACCGGCAACCTTGTATCATGTCTAGTATCATGCGGTGGATTTAGCACGTGGTGCAAGTTGTCTTGTTACCATGCTTAGTGTCATGCGGTGGATTTAAGCTTGGTTCAAGAGGGTTTCCTATTAGATCACGAGCCATGCGGTAGGCTAAGATCTAGCTCGAAGCTAGTTATCGGCTCTATTAGATTTGGCAAGATCTAATAGATTCATTAAGTTACCTCGTGTTGCTTTGGATTTTGCTTTATGTTTAATTCATGTAACACTCTTTTGCCCAATCTGGATTGATTAGTTTCGGCTCTATCTCTTTGAGATCCATGTGTTGTACTTTCAAATATTTGGTTTTATTTATTGAAAAGGATCAAGTGCTCTCAATAGCTGAATTTAGATCAATCTAGATTGTCACGTGTTGTGGGTTCAAGCTTGTTGACGATTCAATGTTTGTTCCTTCTCCACGGAACCCGAATCGGCTGTACAGTTGTATTCGGCAATCCTGCCATGAGTGAAAAGTGTTTATAAGTTCGTTTTAAATAATGTATGCTTTTAGCCTTCCATGGTTAGATTGTATCATGCGGTGGATTGATCTATTCTTGGTTGGTGGTGCGGTTTAAAACAAGTCGTATCATGCGGTGGATTAACTTGTTTGGTGTCTGTTGACCATGAAATTCCGTCAACCTAGCCATGAGTTTACCTTTGGTGTTGGCATGACTTTTGTATCTTATCCATTGGTTTTGGAGTTAAGTGTGTACGCAGGGTTTTAACGTTGAAAGCAAGACTTTCGGGATAAGTTCATTAAGCACCTCATGACAAGACCTTGAAGCTCAGTACAAGTCGAGCAATGAAGTGAACATGACTCCAAGAGCCCAAGGACCAAGGCCAACAAGATGACAAACTCCGAGGACCTAGCCAGAAAAGTGTTGAATCTTGCAAGACAAGGAGCTTCGTCCAATTCAGAGAGAAACTAACGACAAGGGCCCACATGCAAAAGGGGAGAGGAACTAGAAGACAAGGGAAGCAACACGAGTCGAAGGAGGCCACGGACTGGGCAGAATTAGGCCTAGGCCGGCCGGCCCAGCCCAGCCCGTTTTGGGGCCCAGTTGGCCTCCCCTTTGACCTAGTTGCATCTCGGGCTATTTATAGGCCCCTGACCGAGATCCACGCATCAACGAATTCGTCATCCGCCGCCGAGGAGTTGAGAAGCTTGAGGGACACCATCTCGGAGATAAGGGTCGTGCTTGTTGTCTAGGGTCTCCCTAACCGACGTGGGAACCTTGCATGGAAGACCACGTCGGAGCTCCGGAGCAAGGATCAAGATCGGGGTAGGATCCCAGTGGTGATCTTGTTCATGTAATCATTCATGGTGAAGTCTTTAATTGAATTCGATTTCTAGTGATCAAGTGCCTTCTCGATGATTTTGTTTTCTTCTTGGTTTTGCTTATTCCCCAATCTAGTCTATAGCTAGATTGCATAGGGTGCTCTTGTAGCCGCGGTGGCTAGAGGTGCATACCGGACCAGCCAAGTGATTTCAACTTGTTCTATCGAACTCGCCCTAGACTACCCGCATTAGTAGGGATACGTTGTGACAGAACGGGGGTTCCGAAAGGCAGGCGTTTTCAGAGTCGGATGGAGGCCACGATTTAAAGATGCTTTTAATGAGATTCGCTTTTCTATCTTAATGTATCTTGTTTGGAGCTACAACATAAGCATGATCTAGACTATCTAGATCGGTTATCTCTTGCTTTCTCTTGCTACCTCTGTAGTAGATTAGATTAGATTAGATGTGTTTCTTTTATGATTTAGTAGGTTAGATGCAACTTAGTTCTTCATAAGTTAGCTTACCTTGCTTTACTAGATTCAATCCTTGCGTTTCACATTGTTCCACGGATTCGATACCTTGGGTTCACCACTCGAGGGAAGAAGGGTCCCTTGACTACGACGGGAGACTTGTCCGCTTGCAAGTCTAAACGAACTTTGATACAACTATTAACCGTCAAGAAGCCCCTTTTTCTGGCGCCGTTGCCGGGGAACAAACAATCAAGATCCAATCTAGTATCGCTTATTTTTCAGTTTTTCTTTTGATTTTCTTTTGCATCTCTTATGTTTGATCATCCCCAAAAAGAAAAAAAAATCAATCTGATTTAGTTTTGATTAACCCTAATTTTTCTTTTTAGATTTTTGTTTTATTGCTAACCCTAACCGGAGATAGTTGGCTACCTTTCCAAGAAACCCAAACTTTTTTGTGGATGATCCAGGAAAGCTTTACAGGCAAAGGAGACACGCAACACAAGCTAAAGGATTGGAAACCCTAGATCCAAAAGCCAAAGTCGAAGTGAAGGACCGATACGGCGAACCAGAGAGGGGGAGTGAATGGGAGCCGATAAAAATTCTTCTCGAAGGAGATGGAAACTCCAACAAGATGAACACAACTTCCAACACACGTCTCCGACTCACTACCCAAGTTGGCCAAGCCCATGTAGCCACTGGAGTGCCACTGGACCTAGGAACCAACACACACACCCTTCCGACCCGAGAACACAGCGGAACACCAAACCTCGAGTCCACTGACCAACACAGGTCAGACCGGTGGGCACCACCGGTCAGACCAGTCCCTGCTGGTGAAACTGGGCAACTTCCACTAAGTGGCTCCACACCGGTCAGACCAGTGAGACGCACCGGTCATACCGGTCACAGCCTGAAAGCCCCCAAGGCACCAAATAGGCCAACTGACATCCAAACTGACCCAAACTCGAAACAGTAGCAACACAGGACAACAGCGAACACACCCAAACTTTCACCCGATGCAAATCCCACAAGTGACTCAAACCGTCAGACCGGTCAGGAGCACCGGTCAGACCAGTGTAGCCTGGGCAGCTCGGGATGAACAACACCCGTGGGTCAACTCCTCCAAATCCAAATCTCGATCTCCCGAATCGCTCCACGGACTTGAACAAGACTTTGGGGATATTAGGAACACCTCATGAGAAGTCCATAACCAAGTTTAATCCCACCAAAACTCGTCCAACAAGGAGGAATCGAAAAAATTCCGCCAAGAGCACTTCAAACTCTAGAACCCGGAAAACCCCAAAATCGAGCCCCTTTACTCACGGATTTGGGAGGGGAATCACAGCCCAAAGAACCATGAAGGGTTCCCACAAATTTCCCCCATCAAATCCCCAAGAGAAAGGTCTCGAAAACAACCCAAAGAAATCACCAAGAGAGGGCTCCGAAAATCACCACCAAGAATAACCGGGAACAACACATCCAAACCTTGACGAACCACGCCGAATCATTTATACATGCAAAAAAGGTTCTTACAAGGTCTAGCTTGCCACCCGATCATCCAACCCTCACAACAAGATCTCACTATGAAGCTCTCAAGCTAGTCCTATTGAAACCCTAAGAAAATATGAATGGAAAATAGGAAAGCAAATGAACTAGGGTTCCAGGAGTTGGCTGCCATCCTCTCACCTCTTTGGTTATATGGAGGCAATTGAAAGTCTAAAATACCCTTCTCTAACAACTACGGATACAAGCCCCTCAAGGGCGGTTTTGGAAGACTTGAAGCTTTCTCCATCGGACGGATGCCCGACGACTGCAACCTGCTTAGCCTGGACGCAAGCCATGCGATCCCGACGCGTGTCCTCCGCTTCGAAGATTTCTGACTGCATCGTCGCACACCGGCCGACCGCCTCGCTCCTCACGGTCGGACCGGTCGGACCCACCCGCCGACCGGTCTCGGCACCGCCGCAAAGACCGTCTTCGGTTCTTCGGTCTTGGCGTTATGGATCAACCAAGTAACCCAGTGTTTTTCTGGTGAACCACTGGAAACCCCGCGAACTCGGTGTAGCCTCCGCCAATCACCACTCATGACTCGGCTCCCACGTAGTCCCGGCTCGACCTTGGTTTTGAGGCTCTACCAAGAAACCGTCCACGACTTCATCTTGCTGTCATGCCACCATGCGGTCCGCACTTGACCCTACCGGCCACCGGTCCCTCGAACGAAGCCTACTTGTCTTCTCCACACCCCGCATGCCTCACCGGCAATGACCTTTCGTGCTTGTTCTTCACCTGCACCAACACGAGTCAAGCCGCAACCTGCACCTGCAATACTTAGCCAAGAATCAGTCCACACAACGTTGTCAATCACTCATCACACAAGAAAGCGACCATCCACCGGTCCTCGAACCACACATGGTCCTCAATCTCCCCCTTGATGAGTGCATTGACAACACCCACACGAAAGTAACAAGGGAGAAAAGAAAAGAAAAAGAAACGAACAAAAAGAAACTCCAACAAGCGATCGAAAGCCAAACAAAGGCAAAGAGCAAGATCACTTGAAGAAGACAAGTCTCGGACCCCTTAGGCAAGGGCAACGGCTCGACACATCCGAGACAAAGCAAAGGCTAAGCAAAGAGCGCAAACCACCGAAACAAAGCTTGAACAACCACAAAGAGCTCCCCCTGCAAACATGCAAGCTCCCCCTGAACCAATGCACCTCCCCCTGGACGAATGCATGCAAACCAGCTGAAAAATAGGGCAGCTGCAGCAACTTCAGCTCACACCGGTCAGACCGGTCATCACCACCGGTCAGACCGATGCCTAACATGTGCACAGGACCAGCACTCACACCGGTCAGACCGGTGACCTCGACCGGTCAGACCGGTGACAAACAGAGCCCAGAAATGGCTCGAAACCACCTGAAAACCTTCTAAATGCACCTAGCAAGCCATTTCAAGCTCAAACTTCTCCCCCTTGTTGGCAACGCATGAATGAAGCCAAATATGCAAAACTTTCAACCTAGAGCTTCTCAAATATACAAAATTCAACATAGGATGCTACACATGTCCAAATGAGCAAGTTAGATACTCTATAGCTTCGTATCGACATCAACTACAAGATCACCAACTTTCACAACCATTGGACGAAGCTAAGATGGATTTGGGAAATTTTGCGAAAAACTTGCCTCTCATGAGCAAAGTCGTAAACATGATCAAAGCATATCAAAATGGCAAAGCCACATAAACTTCATGCTAGGACAGCCATTCTAAACATAAGACCATCACAAACACCCACAAGCACCTCATGTCATGTCAAAGCCACCGAGCCATGTGCCTACTTCTATGTATGAGACTTCTCATTGCTAGGCATCATGCAACGGTTTAGCACCCAAAGCAAATTAAATTAAAGACATATGACATGGGAGCATATTTTCCAAGCATTTTTCATTTCATTTTCAGATTTATAATTGGTACATGAAATGTCTTTGCGACAAAAAGGAACTTATGCCCCTCCACAAGATGAAGCAAGAGGGCTAAACATTCATGATGGCAAATGAGCCTTTGGCCCCATATGATCAATAAACTAGCTATCCAACCACAAATTAAGCATAACCAAGCCACTGAAACATGTCAAGATCATATAAAGGCATTTACACATGAGAGAGCATACATGTGACAATTTTTCAAAAACATAGCCATCAACCATGGATTATTCATCAAGATCATCAAGAGCTAAGCCAAACTAACCATAGCATACCAAACAAGCTCACAAGATCATATATCTCATTCCATGGTTAACAATGTATATGAGAGAAACTTTTCCCAACCAATGCATATGATACAAAATGCATGCAATCTAAGATACAAGGATGCCTATACATCATCTTACATATGCCATGCCAAATACAAGAAATGCACAAAGGAAAGCTATACATATGCTACAAAGGAGCTCCCACACACAAAGCTCACAAACCACCGGCTCCACGAGGGGAGGCAAAAAGGGCTCGACACCACCGGCAAAAGAGCAAAGGAGCACAAAACTCACAAGCTCCCCCTAAACACATGCACTAGGGCCAGAGAGCATACAAAGCTCACCCTACACACATGATATAGAGAAGGAGCAAAACAAACCAAGTGGCTTGACCAAGGCCACACACTCGGAGGTCACAAAAACACTTACCTTTATCATTTCTTCACAATTCACTCATCCTTGTCCACCATCCCCGAAAGTGATGCACCTACATGTCACCACCGGGATATGAAGCCGAAGAACCACCCCCCGATATCAACCAAATGTTCTCCGGGCCATCCACCTGCAACTCAAAACCAAGAGCGAGAGCGAGCAAACGACTCAACACTGGGGTCAGTTCCAAATGTGTAAAACCAGTGCCTAGCCATTTGCTCGAAAGTGGGGTTAGCACAAACCAAACCATCTTTCCTACCAAAGGTACCTCCACGAACACCACCACAATAACCACCATGAGGTAACCAAACCTCTCTACCTGGAGGAGGACCAAAACCACGAAAGAGAACCCGAGGACTGTCCCTCCTCTCCTTCTCAAAACTATGGATCCTCCCATCCCCGTATTGAGCACGAGGAGGAGAATACCTAGCAAACTGACCTCCTGCAAACTCTCCAGCCCAACCACCAGAACCATGAACTCCAGAACCAAACCTCGCACCTGTACGAGCACGAAACCCAAAAGCCGCCGCTCTGTCCGGTGCCCGCACGGTCTGACCGGTGCCGCTCACCGGTCTGACCGGTGTAGCCTGGGCAGCAGCACCTCCAACAGCCTTTCGCTCTCCCAAAACCCGACCTGTCCTCACACTCACCTTGGCCCTGGGCAACTGCACACGAGGCTCAAGTACACCATCAGAGGGGTGGTACTTGTCCTTGTTAGCCCACTCCTTCGCCATTCTCTCCTCACGTTTCCTCTTGAAGCAAAATGGTCTCTTGTGACCATCCTTTCCACAAAACTCACAATGGAAACGGATTGATCTGGGCTTAGGCTTGGGATGAGGCACTTCACAAGGCTTCTCAGTTGGTTTCTCACTAGGCTTTTCAATTGCCTTCTAACTCGGTTTTTCTCTTGGTTGGTTTGGCTTGGATGCAAACTTGTCTTTGGGTGTGGGTTGTGGTAGAACTGAAACATTCCCAAATTTCCCATCTCTCTCACCACTGCCCTCACCAACCTTATCCAATCCCAAAGCCCAACCGTCAAAGCGCTTACAGCTAGCAATCATCATACCAAGCTTAGGTTCTTGACTCGACAACCAACTCAGCGCTTCACGCAACTTATCATTCTCATCTTGCAAGCGACCAACACATTTTGCAAGATCCAAATTCTTCATAGCATGCAGCTCACATGTAGAGCAAGAAGTAGGAATAGGCACTTTCAAATCAGCCTAAAGCGAAACAATGCGAGAACGGACCTCAGCAATTTTCTCATGCAAACTAGGGCAAGAAGTGCAAGCTGTCGGTGCGGAATATGGTCCCGACACTAACCAGTAGAAAGCGCCGAGGTCTATCCCTCAATGGTCAATGCTAAGCAACAAGGGACACAGAGTTTATCCTGGTTCCGGCCGAGGCGGCCGTACGTCCAGCAGTGGTGTGCTCGTGGCATTATATTACTCAGCACCGGGGGTGCCTGTAGTAGGGCTGCTACAAGCAAGGCGGGAGAGGAAGCGTGGCTTCTGGGTCCCTGGTGTAGTGGCTGAAGATGCTGTGGGAGAATTGGAGTGCAAGTGCGTGGTGCAGCCTGTCTCCTGTTGTGTTGTGTCTGTCTCCCCCCGCGAAGGGGGGGGGTTCGTCCCCCTTTCATAGATCAAGGAGGGAGCGAGTCACATGCGCGCCGCGCTATTTAGCTACGTGAAGGGGCGTGGCGTGCTATGCTATAGAGTGGGCGGCCGTCCGGACGATCCTTGCAGCGATCCGGCCATCATGGCCTATCTTGTACCCGAACAGTAGCGGCTTCGAGGGTAGAAGAGCGGCGGATGGCTGTGACATCTTCTGATAGGCTCGTGGGAGCTGCTGACGTCGGTCCGTACGAGGCGCGGCGCGGACGCACAAGGCGACGTCCCGTTCCCGCACGCTCCGCAGCCGCCGGAACCGCGCGCCACGCCGCCCGGCGTGGGGTTCGTACGCGCGGGGGCGGCAGCCATGCCGTCAACAGTGGCGGGGATGGCGTCCCACCGGCCTAGCGCCTCCACCTAACCCCCGCAAGGTCACAAGAAAGCAAATCGAGGGCGCGTTAGCCGCACCGGGAGCAAAGGGCGGCCGGCGTCACGGGACTGGCACCGGCCGCGTTGCATAGTCCCCCCCACGGGATGGGGATGGGCTCCCTCCGGGGAGTTGGTGCGGCGGCACCGGGGGCGCGAGCCCCCGGCGCATGATGGCGCCGTCCCGCCGGTCTCGTGGCGTTAAATGCCCGCGCACGGGAGCAGGCGCACGCGTGTGGGGCGCCCTCGAGCGAGGTGGGCCCCGGTCGAGGGCGGGGCGGACCCTCGAGCGAGGCGGAGCCTGCTCGAGGGGGAGCGGTTCCTTGAGCGAGACGGAGCCTGCTCGAGGGAAGCGCACCGCCTCGAATGGGTCGGAGCCCGCCCGAGGGAGGCGTGCATCCTCGAGCGAGGCGAAGCCTGCTCGAGGGGATCTTTGAGAGGGACGCCTTGGTGGGCCGTTGAGGTCCCCGCGGCATGGGCCGTATCCTGCATGGTTAGGCAAAGTGTGTTTGGCTTTGTTGCGGGTTTTAAGTGGGGATTTCCCAGTTGTTAAAGGGGGATCCCCGGGGCTGTCCCCCGACAAGTAGCCCCCGAGCATCCGTGGGTTTTCCATTGAGGCCCCCGCATGCCGGAGCCTACCGATAGGACGTTCTTCCCTTCTTGTCTTGCGAACGCTTCGTGGGGCCGCGTCGCCGGACCCGCGGGTCTAGCCCCCGAAGCCCTGCAGAAGCGTGGATGCTCCCGGTGCAGGGGTTAACCGTGAGAGCTGGTCAGAGGGCATGGTACATGTTTCAACCGGCGTCGGCAATGTTTCAGCCGGCTTCGGTGACGCACGCGCTGCTGGCACTGTCTCCGGCGGGTGCAATCCAAGGAGGTGTAGCCGTGCGTCAAGCCCCCGAGCCTGGGCCCGTTCGAGGCGATCGGGTAGAGCTTTACGACTTGTTTTTTAACGCGCCCTCGCCGTCCCTCCGCGGGACGGAGGGTGAGGTTTCCGCAACCCCCATCGAGCGGGTCGCGAATTGCGGATTCCTCGTTGAGCTGCTAGTGGGCGATTCGAGTGGACGCCCATGCCCCGTTCGATAAGGGTAGGCAGCGTGGTCCAGAGACACGTCCATGGAAGTGCTTGCATGGGTTTGCTAGGTGGGGCTCGGTCCCGTTCGATATGGACCGAGGGCGCGAAAGCTCTCCCTCGGTGGGATCCCCCGGCTAGCTGCCCTCGCTGGCTCTCGAATACGACATATGGGGCACCCTCGAGCCGACGGGCTCGAGGAACGGCTCAAATGCGCGTGCCTTCGTCGTCCCTGACTCTGCGATCTGGGGCGCCTGTTCGAACCCGTCGAGGGTCAGGCTTCGAACCTCCGATCGCAGGGGCCGTGCGGGGCGGCGCCCGGGCGGCCTTGTCTTTGCGTTCGTGATCGTCGAGGGGCCCGGGCGAGCCGGCCCTCGAGGTGCTGATTAGTAGCAATGGTGCGGGGCGGTGGCTAAGCGCTCCCGTCCTGGCATCTGCGACCATCTAGGGGCCTGGGCGAGCCAGCCCCCGAGGCACTGATCAGTAACACTGCGCGGCATGGGTGCTTGCGGTGCCTGCTCTGTTTCAAGCAGGCCCCGAGGCGACCTTCTCACGCCTGTACCCTTTAGAGGGCTGACATCGTCTCGAGCCAGGGGCTCGTGCCTCTCGAGGGTTTTGCGTGGCATGGGTGCTTGCGGTGCCCGCTTTGCTTCAAACGGGCCCCGAGGTGACCTTCTCACGCCAATGCCCTTTAGAGGGTTGACATCGTCTCGAGCCAGGAGCTCGTGCCGCTCGAGGGCTCTGCGTACCTTGTAAGGAACCGAGCCATTAAATGCTATGCAGTCGGGGCTGTGATTTCGCGTCGTGGGTGCGCCTTTTTAGGCAATGCAACCGCGCGCGCGCGTAGTGGACGGCGTGGGCAGGCGGACGTGACCGCTGTCACGGTCCCTGCCATTCTCCACCGTGATGATGGCTTATTCACGGTGGCGTGGCTGCCGCGGTCGTGGTGGGGCCCGCCCGTCAGCGAGAAAGAAGATTCCCTGCAGTTAATGCGCGCGGGACGTCCACCCTGGAGAGCTCGCCCGCGGCTTATAAATCTGAGGGGAGGGAAAAACGGCGGTAGAGCTCTTGCCATCGCGCGCCTTCGCCATTAGAGCTCCTCTTCCTTTCCTTGTTTTCCGCTCTCGCATTCCTTGTCCTTTCTAATGGCGCCGCCTCCGCCCCTCACGATCCTCGACCCGTACGCCTGGGAGCGGTCGACGGTGACTCAGTTGGCCCTTGGCGAGCGGGTCACCGCCGCCGCCTGGCGGCAAACGAGGAGGGCCGCCCCGCCGGAGTGGATAGTGCCGCCGGCGAGAGACCACGCGCCCAACCCGCCGGAGGGCTATGTGGTGAGCTTTATCTCGCTTCCACGAGCGCGGCTTCACCGCGCCGGCGAGCCGCTTCATGCGAGCGCCGTGCCACTACTACCGCATAGAGTTGCATAACTTCGCGCCGAATGCGATTTCACAGGCGGCCACGTTCGTGGGCGTCTGCGAGGGGTATCTAGGGATCCCAGTCAACTGGGAGCTCTGGGTACACCTCTTCCGCGCGGAGCTCTTCACGCAACCCACGACGGAGCAGAGGACCCGCCGCGCGGTGCGCGCCGGCGGGATGTCGCTCGCCCTGCGGGGGCAGTTCAAGGACGACTACATCCCCTGCACCATGACGACGAACAACGCCGGCTGGGAGCGGGGGTGGTTCTATCTGCGCAACGCCGAGCCCGGCCTCCCCCCCTACACCGGTTGATTATTCAAGGAGAAGCCCGACTCCCCGGGGCTACGGGGTATCGACGCCCCAGCATCGGAGGCGGCAGGACTCGGTCCTGGCCGCCCTGAGGAACCTGGTGACGCGCGGTCTGACCGCGGCGGGAGTTCTCGCCTTCCTCCACCACTGGCGGGTCGTGCCTCTGATGGAGAGGCCGCTCTGCATCTACGAGATGACAGACGAGGCAGACCCCGTCGCGCTGGCGGGGTCGCGGATGCTCCCGACCCCCCTTGAGCGGGCCTACACGCTCACGCGGGCGCGGAATGCCATTGACACCCGGATGCTGCACCAGGGCAGGTCCCCGTGGGAGTTCGAGATGCTCCCCACCGGCCCGCTGGTGAGTATGATTCTCGATTCCGTTTCAGTTCTTGGTGTTGCCTCTGCCCCCGACGTGCCTTTAATGCTTTCGCATGCAGCTGGTGAACTTCACCGCCGCGAAGTCCGTTCGGCCTACCCCCGACTCCTGCGCGCTCGGTCGGGCGGCGCAGCAACGGGAGCAAGAGCGGGCGGCGCTCAAGAGGGAGCGTGCGAGACGGCACCGCGAGCGCCGCGAGCGGCGGAGCGAGGAGTACCGCCGGCGCGAGCAGCCGGGGGCTCTCCTCGCCGGAGACCGAGGGAGTACTCGTCCTCCGAGGAGGACGAGGAGGAAGAGGCCGGGGGGGGGGGCCCCTCGATAGGTGGGAGCCTCGTGCCCCCCGCCGCCGGAGTCGGCTCCGCGGCAAGGGCGCATCGCCCGGGGCGGGCGCAACGGCGCCTCGCTGCCGGGCAATCAACGACAGAGGCGGCGCGGGCCGCGGAGGCCGGGCGCGCGCGCCGCGAAGGCGCGCGCAGCAGCGTGCCGCGCGCGCGGGCGGGGCCCGTGCGCGCGGCGGAGGCGTCGGGGGCGGGGCGGCGACCGCGCGTCGGTCGCGCGGGCCTCATCCGCCGAGGCCTCGAGGAAAAGGAAGCGTGCCTTCTCCTCTTCGAGGTAAGGGGCTTGCCCTTCTGCTGTGTTTGAGTTTTTGGTGACCAGGCGTTCTGACTTTTGCTTATGCTTGGTCAGGGTGGTGCCAACCGTGCCTCCCCTCGCACCGGCCAAGGTGCTGAGGGCGGACGCGTCCATCCCCACCCGGCGGCGCTCGTCGAGGGTGCCGCGGGCGGGGACGAGCACCGGCGGCGGCGGGCGAGGGCTCGCAAGGCGCGGCCGGGCCCTCGGGCCGGTGGATCGGCCCGCGCCGCCGCGCGGCCGGCGGTCGTCGAGGAGGGGGGGCCGGCGCCGGCCGCGGCGAGGCGCAGCCCGTGGCGGCGGCGGCGGTGGTCGAGACGCGGCCGGCGGTGGCCGCCGCGACGGAGGCGCGGTGCGTGGCGCCGCCCGCGGCGGAGGCGGAACGAGGTGCGCCCCCGCGGCGCCGCCCGTGGTTGCGGTTGAGGAGGGCGGACGGGCGCCCGTGGTCGCGGAGGCGCGACCGGAGGCGATGGCCACGGTGCCGCGTCGGCGCCCGTGGCCGCGGAGGCGCAGGGGAGGCGCCGGGGCCGGAGGTGGCGCAGAGCAGCACCGCCGGCCGGCTCCCGGCGGTGGTGGTGGAGGTCCCGGATGACGATTCCCCACTGCCCGGGTGGGATCAGTGGGTCAGCTTCCCCACGCTCTCCCCGGAGTCCCAGGAGGGGGCTCTCCTGAGGCGGCGCGAGGGCCACATGGTGGCGGGGGGCCGAGGGCATGGCGCCGAGGCCTCATCTTCTCGCGCCGGCAACTCCGCCCAGGTGGAGAGGGTCGCTGACGACCCGCCCGCGTTCACCGACACCCAAGCAGAGCAGGAGCTGTGGGGAGAGCTCCGCAGCCACTGCGCCACGGTAAACCGTGCGCTGAACGAGGCGCTGAGGGTCCACAGCGGCCCCGCGTGGCATGTCTTCCAGGTAGGGCATCGCTGCTCGTTTTCCTCTTTCCCTCCTTTCAGCGCGCTGTCTCTGTATCATGATGCTTACGGGTTTCGAATCGTGGGTGGCAGGAGCTCGAGCGTCGTGCCCGCGACAAGTACGGCGCCTTCGATCGGGTGAACGCCGAGCTCCACCAGGCCCGGGAGCGATGTGGCGCCTTCGACGCACTCGCCGACGCCCTCAGGACTCCGGACGGCTGGTTGGCGTACCGGGCCATGGCCTTGCGAGATGAACTCCCCGAGAGCACAAGGCAAGACCCGGCGCGTCGCTCTAGCCTCGAGCGGATCTGCACAGCCCTCATCGACCGTGATGAGGCGCTGTGGCAGGCACGCTCGGACCTGGAGAAGATGCGGACGCTGGCGACCAACTGGGAGGCGGAGGTGGCCGGTGTTCGCAGCGAGAACCGGGGGCTCCCCTCGTCGCTCGAGGGGGCGCAGGCGCAGCCAGCCGCCGTGCCGAGGAGCGGGCGCGCGCGCCGAGCAAAGGGCGAAGGAGGCTGACGACTTGAAGGCCGCCCTCGACGCCAAGGCCGCGGCGCTCGCCGCCTCCGAGGACCGGCCTTGCGGGAGCGCACCGCCCGCCAAGGGGCCGAGGGGCGGCTCCGGCCAGAGCAAGCCTCCCTTGCCGACGCCCCGCCCGGCGCCGGAGCAGAGGAGCGCGCCGCCGCGAGGCGGCGCGTGTCACCGGAGGAGCGGAACACCGCGTTCTCCAAGGTCGAGGGCGAGCCGATAATGCTCGCGCATCGCGAGCGCGAACCGGAGCCGGCCCTCCAGAGCATGTGGCGAGACCGTCAAGGGCCTCGAGCTGGCGGTCGAGGCCGAGCGCCGTGCCCTCGAGGTGGGAGAAGAAGCAAGTCGAAGGTGAGCCGCCGCTTGACTCCCCGTTTGGTTGGTTTTCTCGTTTGGGAATTCGCACTCCTTTTTCTGATTTCTTTCTTGTCTTGGTGACTCCAGGCTTGCGCACCGCTTTGGGGCACGCGGCCGAGCGGGCCGAGGCGCTGCAAGCCTCCTACAACTCCTCCGAGCAGAGCCGGCAGAGTTGCGGAACGGGCCCTCGAGACCCGCCGGTCGTGGAGGAGGGCGAAGCACAGGCCGGCAGCTCGTTGGCCATCCGCCCGCGCGCCCTTGGCGGCCACGTCACCGAACGGATGCGCCGGCGTTGCGTCTTGGCGCCCGTAAGGCCCCTCGGAGTGGTACGATCCGACTACGAGGTCAACTTCGAGGCGCCGGCGGAGGGTTGCGGTCGTCCCCGACGGTGTTGAGGACGAGGTGGCGATGGAGCGTGTGGACGCGCTCGCCGCCGACGCCGCCGGGACGCTCGCTGAAGCCTTCGAGGAGTTCCTCTTCCCGGACGCTGTTGACGCCGCCGCTCCTCCCGCCTGAAGACAACTGGGCGCTAGGCCCGTTTTTGTTTATGTATCAGTACGCTGGCCGTATGGCCTTTGTAAATAAACAAGTTGTTCTTGACATAAACATTTGTTGATGCGAAATGAAGTCTTTTGTTTACTACGCTTTTTGTTTCTCCTTCTTCCTGAGTAGATTCTACTTAGGGGAGTTCGATTTTCGCGGGTGGCCTGCTGGATTGGAGGCGAGAGAGAAGGGCCGTATCCTCGCGGCGTAGGCTATCTCTGGCTCGCGCGCTCCTTCCGCTGGGCTGCCTGCGCCCTGTTCGAATCGCTGCTCGGGGTCGAAGTAGAAAACAAACTTAGCGCGCGTGAGTTGTTTTGTTTTTGCGCAAAAATGGGACCATTTTGGGGGGGGGATGCCCCCCCGCAGTAGCCCCCGAGGGTAACTTGGGTTTCAGGGGAAAGCCGAGTTGCCCTTTTCATTAGACTTATGGCGTTTACATAGTTATCACCAACTGGGGCGTTGGTCATGTGATTTTTACAACAAAAATACTTGGAAATCCTAGCTAGGGGTAGAAGCGACGTAGCTGTTGGATGTTCCAAGCGTTGGTGAGCTCTTCACCGTCCTCATTGGCCAGCTTGTATGTGCCGGGCTTGAGTACCTTCACCACGACGTAGGGTCCCTCCCACAGAGGCGATAGCTTGTGGCGCCCTCGGTTGTCTTGGCGTAGCCTTAGGACCAAGTCCCCCCTCGCTGAAGTCCCGTCGGCGTATCTTGCGCGCTTGGTAGTGCTTGAGGGGATATTGATACCTCGCGGAATGCATCAAGGCCACGAGGCATGCCTCGTCGAGCTGGTCCAGCGAGTCCTCGTGGGCTCGCTGGTTGGCATCCTCGTCGTAGCCTCGAATCCTGGGCGATCCGTATTCTAAGTCCGTGGGGAGGACGGCCTCCGCGCCATGGACTAGGTAAAACGGGGTGAACCCGGTGGCTCTGCTTGGGGTGGTCCTTAGGCTCCACACAACTGCTGGTAATTCTTGGAGCCATTTCCGACCAGTTTTGTTCAGCTGGTCGAAAATTCTGGGCTTAAGGCCTTGTAGGATCATGCCGTTGGCACGCTCTACTTGGCCGTTGGTCTGTGGGTGTGCCACAGCTACCCAATCCACACGGATGTGGAATTTGTCGCAAAACTCCAAGAATTTCCTGCCCATGAACTGGGACCCGTTGTCGGTGATGTGGAGTTTGGCACTCCAAAACTGTGGACGATGTCGGTGAAGAACGTCACCGCTTGCTCGGCCCTGAGATTTGTGATGGGGCGCACTTCCACCCACTTGGAGAACTTGTCGATCGCGACCAACAAGTGAGTGAAGCCCCCGGGCGCCTTTCGCAGGGGCCCGACGATGTCCAGCCCCCACACAGCGAACGGCCATGTTATGGGGATGGTCTGCAGGGCGTGAGCCGGAAGGTTGGACTTGCGGGCATAAAACTGGCACCCTTCACAGGTGCGTACGATTTCGCTGGCGTCTGCGACCGCGGTAGGCCAGTAAAAGCCTTGGCGGAACGCATTGCCGACGAGGGTACGAGGCGCTGCATGATGGCCGCAGATCCCGGCGTGGATGTCCAGCTGGAGCTCGCGCCCCTCGGGGATGGGCATGCACCGCTGCAAGATGCCGGAGGCGGCACGCTTGTACAGCTCGCCGTCGACGAGGGCAAATGACTTGGCCATCCGGGCGATGCGTTTGGCCGTGGGCCGGTCCGTGGGGAGTTCCCCTCGGGCCATCTAGGCCACATACTTGTCGCGCCAGTCAGCCTTGACGGGGGCTGGCTCGATGTTCATCACATCAGCCTCGTAGATGCCATACCCCTCAAGGAGGGAGAGCACGTACGCCTCGTTCGAGGGGTCCTCGTCCATGGGTTCCGCACCCGTTGGATTCGAGAGAGCCCCCGAGGGTTCTGCGTGGTTCGAGGGGTGAGGCTCGAGGGCGACCGAGGGCTGAGCGATATCGCGGGCGAAAACGTTCGGGGGGATGGTGATCCGCCCGGACGCGATCTTGGCCAGCTTGTCCGCCTCCTCGTTGTACCGGCGGGGCATGTGATTGAGCTCGATGCCGTAAAATTTGTCTTCAAGGGCTCGCACGGCCTTGCAGTAGGCCTCCATCTTGTCGTCATGGCAGCTCGCGTTCATCATGACCTGGTCAATTACGAGCTGCGAGTCCCCTCGCACGTCGAGGCACTTGACGCCCAACTCAATGGCGATTTTGAGGCCGCAAAGGAGGGCCTCGTACTCGGCCATGTTGTTCGAGGTGGGGAAGTGGAGGCACACCGTGTACCGCATGTGCTCCTCGAGGGGTGACACAAAGAGCAGGCCCGCGCCCGCCCCTGTTTTCATCACCGAACCGTCGAAGTATAGAGTCCAAAGACTCGCTGGATTTGCGGCGCCGGCGCCGCGCATCCGTCCACACGCCGACAAAATCCGCCGTGATCCGGGACTTGATGGCCTTGCGCGGGGCATAGGCGAGCGTCTCGCCCATCGGCCCACCGGACCACTTGGCGATCCCCGCCCGCCACATCGGATTGCGGATGATCTCCCCCGGCCGGGAAGGAGGAGACCACCGTGACGGGGTGGGCCTCGAAGTAGTGGCGCGCCTTGCGCCGCGCGAGGACCACCGCGTACAACGGCCTTCTCGGACTTGAGGGTAGCGCGTCTTGGTGTCGACAAGACCTTGCTGATGTAGTAGACCGGCCGCCGGACCGGCGGAGGCGTGCCCTTCCTCCGTGCGCTCCACCACGATCACAGCGCTGACCACCTGGGTGGTCCCGGCCACGTAGAGCTGCAGAGGTTCGCCGTCTTGCGGCGGCGTGAGGACCAGGGCATGCGTCAGGGACGCCTTCAGCTTGTCGAGCACCTCCTGGGCCTCGGTGATCCAGGAGAAGCGCTCGTGCTTCTTGAGGAGGCGATAGAGGGGCAGGCCCTTCTCGCCGAGCCGCGAGATGAAGCGGCTCAAGGCGGCAAGGCACCCCAACACCTTTTGCACCCCCTTGAGGTCCCGGATCGGGCCCATTCGTACGAGGGCCGTGACCTTTTCGCGGTTGGCCTCGATCCCCCGTTGGGAGACGATGTATCCCAGGAGCATGCCTCGCGGCACTCCAAAGACACACTTTTCGGGGTTTAATTTGACCCCATTGGCCCGTAGGCAGCCGAACGCGATGCTGAGGTCGCCAACCAGGTCGTTCGCCTTCCTGGTTTTCACGACGATGTCATCCACGTACACCTCGACCGTCCGTCCGATGTGATCTCCGAAGACGTGCTGCATGCATCGCTGGTATGTCGCACCCGCATTTCGGAGGCCGAACGGCATCGTGGCGTAGCAGAACATCCTGATGACGTGATGAACAAAGTCGCGAGCTGGTCGGACTCCTTCATTTTTATTTGATGATACCCGGAGTAGGCATCAAGGAAGCAGAGCAGTTCACACCCAGCCGTTGAGTCAACAATTTGATCAATGCGTGGCAAAGGAAAAGGACTTTAGGACATGCTTTATTAAGACTAGTGTAGTCTATACACATCCGCCACTTCCCATTCTTTTTCTTTACAAGTACAGGGTTTGCTAGCCACATTGGGTGCAACACCTCCCTGATGAACCCGGCCTCTAGAAGCTTCCGCAGCTCCACTCCAATAGCCCGTCGCCGCTCCTCGTCGAAGCGGCGCAGCCGTTGTTGCACGGCACGGGCGTGATGCAGGATGTCAAGGGAGTGCTCGGCGACCTCCCTCGGGATGCCTGGCATATCCGAGGGGCTCCACGCGAAGATGTCGGCGTTGGCGCGGAGGAAGTCGACGAGCACCATTTCCTATTTGGGATCTAGGGTGGAGCTGACCCTCAACACCTTGCCTTCGGGGGCAGCTGGGTCGAGGGGGATCTCCTTGGTCTGCTCCGTGGCCTCGAAGGTGCCGGTGTGCTTGGCGGTGGAGTCGAGGTCTTCGTTGACCATCTTCTCCAAAGTGGTCACCAGCGCTTCATCCAGCGCCGGTGCTTCGCGTGCTCTATGCACTCGACGTCGCAAGCCGATCCGGCCTAAGGTAGAAGATGTGTTGAAGTGGGAACCGCCGAGGACGATTAAGGAGATCGGGGAGTTTCCTTGGACTTGCGTGGTACTATCGACGGTTCATCGAGGGGTTCTCTAAGATCGTGAAGCCTCTAACCACCTTACCGGAGAAGGATAGAGAGTTTAAGTGGACCGATGCCCGTCGCGAGTTTTGAGGAGTTGAAGCAAAGGTTGACAACCGCTCCGGTGCTTGTGATGCCGTACTTGCGTAAGGGCTTTGATATCTACCGTGATGCATCGAGACAAGGTTTGGGTTGTGTTCTTATGCGGTGAGGGACACGTCATAGCTTATGCCTCAAGGCGCTTGAGGAAGCATGAGCGGAACTATCCTACACATGATCCGGAACCGGCACCGTGGTTCATGCGTTAAAGATTTGGAGACATTACATCATGGGGACCAAGTGTCGATCTACACAGACCACAAGAGCTTAAAGTACATCTTTACTCAGAAGGATCTTAATCTGAGACAACGCCAATGGTTGGAGTTGATCAAGGATTACGATCTGGACATACAGTATCATTCTGGGAAGGCTAATCTGGTTGCAGATGCTTTGAGTCGGAAGGGACAAGCCAATACAGCTTTGGTGTTCCAGCTGCCTGACGAGCTGATGAGGGAGTTCGAGGGACTCAATCTGGGGATAGCTGCTCACACTGAGGGAGTCACTTTGGAAGTAGAATCTACCCTGGAGCAGCAGATTCGCGAAGGACAGCTGGAGGATGAGGAGATCAAGGAGATCAGGGACACCATGGAGAGGGGCAAGGCCCCGGATTTCACTGAGGATGATCGTGTACGATATGGTTCAAGAATCGGATCCGTGTGCTCGATGTGGGAGATCTTCGGAAGACGATCTTGAGAGAGGCCCATGATTCAGCCTTATTCCATCCACCCAGGCAAGAGAAAGATGTATCGGGATCCGCGCAGGTATTGGTGGTATGGGATGAAAAGGGATGTGGCCGCTCACGTTGCGTTGTGTGACACATGCCACAAGGTCAAGGCCGAACATCGCAGACCAGCAGGATTGCTTCGCCCATTGAAGGTGCCGCAGTGGAAGTGGGAAGAGATAGGCATGGATTTCATCGTTGGGTTGCCCCGTACTCGGGATGGATATGATTCAATATGGGTTATCGTGGATCGTTTGACAAAGGTTGCTCACTTCATACCAGTGCGTACTACTTATACAGGGGCAAAGCTAGCTGAGTTGTACATGACCAGGATCGTAAGCTTGCACGGTGTTCCTAAGAAGATAGTTTCTGACAGAGGAATTCAGTTCACGTCACGTTTCTGGGAGAAACTGCATGAGTCTATGGATACAAAGTTGAACTTCAGCTCAGCCTATCATCCGCAGACAGACGGACAAACTGAAAGGACAAATCAGATTCTGGAGGACATGCTAAGAGCTTGCGCCCTTAAGCATGGTGAGAGCTGGGACAAGAGTTTACCGTATGCTGAGTTTTCTTACAACAACAGCTATCAAGCCAGTCTGAAGATGGCACCCTTCGAGGCACTGTATGGGAGAAAGTGCAGGACACCCTTGTACTAGAGTCAGACAGGTGAGAGTCAGTTATTTGGGACAGACATCATCAAGGAGGCAGAGAGGCAAGTTCAGATCATCAGAGAGAACTTGAGGGTTGCTCAGTCCAGACAGAAAAGTTATGCGTACGGGAAGAGGAGAGATGCATCTTTCCAAGAGGGCGACTATGTGTATCTGAAGGTGTCACCTATCAGAGGTTTGCGCAGGTTTAAGGTGAAGGGAAAGTTGTCCCCTCGCTACATTGGACCTTTCCAGATCTTGCAACGAGTGGGAGAGGTAGCATACAGACTTGATTTGCCGTTGCAGCAGCTTGCAGATGTGCATGATGTGTTCCATATCTCTCAGCTAAAGAGAGGTCTCAAGCCTCATGATAAGGAACCGTTGCCTATGGATGGGTTGGATGTGAAGGAGGATCTCACCATTACTGAACGGCCTATCAAGATTCTGGACAGATTGACACGGGTTACAAGAAACCGGACCTTCACGATGTGCAAGGTGCAGTGGAGTAATCATGCAGAGGATGAGGCAACTTGGGAAAGAGAAGAGGAGTTGAAAGCAGAATATCCACATCTCTTTGATCCATCCGAATCTCGAGGACGAGATTCATCTTAAGGGGGGTAGGATTTGTAACACCCTAAATTTCCACTACTTGAATTTGATTAAAATTTTCTTAGCAACAATGCGATCTCGTATAAGGAACATAAGGAAGTTGTGCTCTTATAGGCATTTAATCATTTTCCTTAATTAATTAATGAAATATAGGAGTTTACTGTTGCATTCATGCTGGTGCATTGTTTTTGGGTGTTTGGATTCAAATCTTGGTTTGAATTCATTTGCTTGAGTGGATTTTGAAATTTGAAAACCTTTTTTTCTTTTTCCCTCCTCTCTCCTTTCTCCTTCCTAGGCCATCACCGCAGCCCGCCTGTGTTCCCGGCCCAGCGCGCCACCGCCCCGCCGCCTTTCGGCCGCTCACGCGCCGCGGCCCGGCCTCTCGCTTAGTGGCCCGGCAGGGCGCAGCCTCGCGCGCGCGCCTCCCGCGCCGCGGCGCCCGCTGTCTCTGACGCGGGGACCCCACGCGTCATCCCCTTCCTCCCGCCGTGTCCGATACGGACTCAGCCCACCGCCGCCGTTTCCGCCTCGGGTCCGCATCCCCAGCAAGGCCCACACGACCAGGAGCTCCCCGACCCCTATAAAGCCACCGCCGCACCCCTGGGGCCTCTCACCCGAAACCCTAATCGCTCTAGCTCCCGCCGCCGCCAACGCCCTTAACCCTAGCCGGCCGCCATGCTTGAGCTTTGCCGTCACCACCTTCCGGACGCTTTGGAGCCGCTCCGTAGCATCACCGCGAGGTAAGGAGCCCAGCGGTGCCGTTTGTTTGGGCGTTCGTGCTCCGAGCCGCTGGCCCGACTTCGCCGGGAGCCGCCGCCGCCGCCGTTCGTCGTGCGCCGCCGCGCGTCGTCGCCGCCGCCGGGGAGGCCCCCGTCGAGTTCACCCGCGCGTGCTCGACGCCCGGTGCCACCCCCGCGAGAAAGGTGCACCCTAGCGCCGCGTGGCCTCCGCGCGCGCCGCTCGCCGGCGCCGCGCCACCGCCTTACCTCGCCGCCGGTCGCGCCCCGCGGCTGCCGCGCACGCTTGAGACCGGAGCCGCCGGATCGCAGATCTACGGTCCAGGACGTGTCAACGCCAGGTCAAAACTTCCTCATACCGGTCAACCCTTAACCCCGCGCCCGCATAGATCTCCGGCCGTCCGATCTGGATCCGATGGATCAGATCTACTCCCTTATCCTCAGCCGCGCGTTTTTGCTAAAGAAACCCTGAGTTCTTCCCTATTCACAACCCGGTCCTCCCACCTTAGAAAACCCTTAAGATTAAGCCCTGTTTTCTTCTGTTTTAGCCGAAAGCTTAAGATTCTTTACAAATTAGTCCTAAAACTTGTTTTATCCATAACTTGGTCGTTTTAGCTCCGTTTTTAGCGTTCTTTATGTCCACGCGATCGTCTCGACGAGTAGAATAGTTTTCTGTTGCTTTTGCTACTGTTTGAGATGATTGGTGTACTGTTTCTTATTTGTTCCCATTGTTTGCTTGTATGTGATGTGTGGAGCGTAGCGTACGAGCAATTCGGGGATTTCGCTGCTGTTGAAGAGTATCAAGACCCTGAGCAGTTTCCGGTGCTGGTAGAAGGCAAGTCCTTGCTGCATTCCCGTTAAATTCCTACTACAACATGCATTTTAATTACATTGTTGTTTATTATTGCTATGCATTAAATTGCTGGGTCCTATTGCTAAGGTTCGACTAGCTTTGTTATTCTATGCCTTGATCAACCTGGGTTTACTTTATGTTGGGTAGCACATGCTAGCGCTTTACGTGGTTTTGGATGGTTTAATGAACACTTGTTAATATGGCTTTATTTATGCTATCATTCATGTAATGCAAGAACACTTTACTTTGTTAATCGCAACATGGAGAACCACCCAGAAAACAAGACTACCACAAGACATATGGCTCTCGTCTTGGCTTATTAATTAGTGAACTAGATGTTAGGTATGCTTTACCCGATAAGGGTTGGGGGTTGCCGGTAGTTGGTGTATAACTCGGCCCTCGACCGATCCGTCTCCGTGGTCGCTTCGCAGTACCGAGAGAGGTTTATGCATTGCGCCGTCAAGTAACCTAGCGGGCAGCCTACATTTTGGATCTTTGTAACGGCCTCGTAGCGTCCCTATGCAATCACACCTCGGTAGTGTGGTATAGTGCCTAGCTAGCATCGCATGGTTGGGTCTAAAACTCTTTTGGGTTTTTACGCGACTTGTGGGTAAAGATGTACAACCTCTGCAGAGTGTAAAACTAACTAGTTAGCCGTGCCCACGGTCAAGGGCGGCCTGGACCCTCACATGATTAATTCTATGGAAGATGGAACTTTTAAACTTGTGCATTACATTTTATGGATCTGTTGCATTTTATTATCTGGGTTTGGTGTATACTTACACTTGCTAGTAACAGTTGCTTAATAAAACTTGACCAACTAAAATGCTGACTTGCTTATGAGCCAACAGCTTCCACCATAAAGCCTTGCATGTTGTTATAGAACTTTTCCCTTGTTGAGTACGACATGTGCTAATGCTTGTTGTTCATTTATTGCATCTACACTACCCGGCTGCTGCTCAGATGGGCGTTTTGAAGACTACTACGATGAGTTCGATGGGTTCTAGGCGTTTGTTCTCCAGTCAGCTGCCTGTGGAGGACTTCTACGTGTGTTTCTTTTTCCGCTGTTAGCTACTCGAACGATTGTTTAGTTGAGACATTCGGTCATGTAATAACTGTTTAATACTCTCTTTATGCTTTACACTGTATTTTGGTATTCACCGCGTCGATGCATGTGTGTAACTTGATCCTGGCGCATATGTATTCTTGCATTCGGGTTTGTCCTTAAATCCGGGTGTGACACCTAGGAAATTCTCATGACCATGGCGCATACCCTTGATGAAGGAGTGTTGAGTCTCTCATTCCGTTTGGAGGGAGCCCACAATTGGAGAAGAAGGAAGACTCCGTCGGAAGGGTAACCTTGATCAACGGTGCTATCTAGCACCTTGATGGGGTAATCTCCTTTCATCCATGGGTTGTAATCGATCTTGAGATGCAATCATACTTTGTTGGATTATCTATCTATCATCTTGTGTTGAATGGATCCATTCAATATGTAGTGTCCATCATATGTCTGGTCATGAATACCTTCGCATAGTGAGAGTACGAGAGGAGGGAAAGGGTGAAACCGTGGTCACAACCCCCGATAGATTAGATTGGTTTTCATATTCGAAACAATTGCATGCTCTAGTATCGTAGACCCATGGGCGAGTGTCTCTTATCTTTATTGAACAAGCAGTTCCCTATGTATTAGGGAATAGCTCGGTTTTCAAAAAGGGAGCCCCGGAACAAGTGGTTGTGCATGGAGGCACATGGGAAGGTTTTTTGAGCATGAACACGGGTGGAAACCATCAACGAAGAAATACTATCCGGAACCCCATCATCCAAGTGTGTCACTTTTGTGCAAGTGGATTTTTGGGGAGAATGAGAGAGACAAAGATAACCGACACGGAGTTGAGTTGTCTTTACTCGGCTTTGATTGCGAGGCAGCCAATAGACCCCTCTCACCTCACGATCAACCGGTGGTGTTGTGAAGCAACATCGGATTTGGGAGATATTGGTTCGGGGTGTTACCTCTCCATGTTGGCTATCTCTTTAAGACCGGGTATTACAAGGAACCCGAATCATCTCCTACCCGGGACTTCCCTAGGATTTGAGTATATGAAGAAAGACAAATATACAAGTGGAGATGGGAGAGGAGGCTTCAAAGAGGCCAAAGTAAACTTACCCCTTCCGGATTGAAGATTAAGACTTTTTCTTGAGGGGAAATAAGATTGGTTAGTGGAAGGACTTCTTGTGCCAGCGAAGAAAAAAATAAAAGAGGAAGGATTATAGGAGAAGGGTCTTCTATGGCCCAAGAAGAAGGTGCACAACAAAATTATGTGCCACTATTTGGAGAAATTCCGGCGCTGCTAAGTTACTACGGTGGTGTACCAAAGCAAGCATGGGGGAGTGGTGCAGCCATACCCCCACCAAATTTTGCGGTGCCCAACGTAGCCTTTGCGGAGCCATATGCACACCTTCCTCAACCACAAAATGTGGCCACCATTGGAGAATACGCTGCAAGAAACATGCAAAATATTGCAGCCATCCTAAATAATGGAAACCAAATGGGTGATGGAAATGTGAACGTCGCTTATGTGCTTGGACACCTTAACCTAGCACCGTCGGACAATTCATAGGAAGAGAGGCGCAATCTTATTATGAGTAAGGGTACAACAACCAAGACTATTAATATCAACCACCGGCGGAAGATTAGAGAGAGGAGGAGCTATAGTTTAATCTTTCCTTTTCCCTTTTTCTTTAATTTTCACCTTGTATGCGCCTATGTATGCGTAGTGTTTCCAGTTTTAATTTAAATTTTCAGCATGTGTGTTAGTTTATTTTCAGCATGTGTGTTAGTTTTTATTTTCATCATGAATAATGTCACCACTAAGTTTTTACGTTTGATAAAGTTACAAAGTTTGTGCCATGATGATATAGGATTATAGTTGCCGCTTTGTTTATCTTTGTAATTGTTTTATGCATGTTTTAAGCTAGTGCTCTCTTAAAATACAAATCTGAAATTATCAAAATGCTAGCTTAATCATTAGCGGAGGTTATGATAAAAATAAAGACCCATAGTGTTTTATGTGCTCTCAAGTTTTAGATGGATTAAAGAAGATTTATTTTTGTTCTTAAAAGTAATGCTAACCTTGTCATAAATACCACTTGCGTGTTGCTCTACCTATCCAGAGCCATATATATATATTTGAGTGAGAAAACTTAGTATACAAGGTTTATTTTTGGCTGAGTTATTCAGGCCTTGATTTCTCTGGCCCGAGACTAAGAAGCTGGTCATTCCGTTTTTGCGTATCTATCTTATTGCTGGCCTCTTATTCGTGCATTGTGTATCCCCACATCGGAGATCCCACAAACCTCGCTGGATATCCATCCTTAAAACCAAATATCATCTTTTGTGTTTACCTCCTCGACCACAACCTATCGCTGAGTATGGATCATCAATTCAAGGAAGATAGCAAAACAATGCCATTATTGTACATTTCAAGTATCTCTCCAAAGGAAAAGTATTTCCAACACCTACCTTATCTCTATCACCTCTTTGCCCTAGGACGAGCAACGTCTAAGCATGGGGTAGGAGGTAGGTACAATGCAATTTTAGAGTTCAAGGGTAGCAAATAAAAAAATTTGAGAAAGAAAAAGAGAAAAAAATGAGAAAACTAAAGAAAGAACACAAATATGAATATGAGAAAAACAGAAGAAAAGAAAAAAAATATATGAGTATGTATGATATAAAAATAAAATAAAGTGAACGCCCCGGTTCTCTAAAGTGTATTAGGAGTTTCAAAGTTTCAAGATTAAAAGATCCATACTCATTTTCCAACCATGTGCAATCTGATAAAGAGGACTTCCTTTGTGCCTCGGGATCACTCTTTGCCATTTGCACATGTCCACCTATCTCAAGTGTGTGTATTTTTCTCTTTCCCCTCCTTGATTTAACATTATTTTCCAATGACCTTTTTGACGAGTCTCGGTAAGACCATGAGAAGCTTGTCTTGTTTTGACAACATCTCATTTATAATATCTTGGTAGGACTAAAGTTTCGCAAAAAGCTCCATATAAAAGCCTACCACATATATATGTTATGAGAGGGAAATGAGTAGAATAAATAGGCTTGAGAGACAAGATGAGATGAGAGTTCATGAGCAAGATGCAAGGTGGTTTAAATTTGTGAACTTGGTTTAGCTCTTTTTCATCTCGTTCTTTATTTCAAAATTTTTGAGATCCATTTGAATTTTGGGAGCATGTTAATACTAGTGGGATAAGCTTAATTAAATATTTACCCTCCGTAGGGATGAAGGCTAGTACATTATGGAACTTTAACGAATTAAACGTTTGAGAGCATTATGTTTTCTCATGTATGATCAAGTGCAAGGTTTAAACAATGAAGGGCAACGATGATATCCATCGAAGGCTTACTCGAGGACGAGCAAGGTTTAAGCATGGGGGAGCTGTTGACGGTGAAATTCCGTCAACCTAGCCATGAGTTTACCTTCGGTGTTGGCATGACTTTTGTGTGTTATCCATTGGTACTAACCCCCGTGTTATAACAAGTTCACTTGTGCATGTCGGTTTTGGAGTTAAGTGTTTACGTAGGGTTTTAACATTGAAAGCAAGACTTCCGGGATAAGTTCATTAAGCACCTCATGACAAGACCTTGAAGCTCAGTACAAGTCGAGCAATGAAGTGAACATGACTCCAAGAGCCCAAGGACCAAGGCCGAGAAGATGACAAACTCCGAGGACCTAGCCAGAAAAGTGCTGAATCTTGCAAGACAAGGAGCTTCGTCCAATTCGGAGACAAAGTAACGACAAGGGACCACATGCAAAAGGGGAGAGGATCTAGAAGACAAGGGAAGCAACACCGGGCGAAAGAGGCCACAGACTGGGCCGAATTAGGCCCAGGCCGATCGGCCCAGGCTGGCCGGCCCAGCCCGTTTCGGGGCCCAGTTGGCCTCCCCTTTGACCTAGTTGCATCTCGGGCTATTTATAGCCCCCTGAACAAGAGCCACGCATCAACGAATTTGTCATCCGCCACCGAGCATCCGAGAAGCTTGAGGAACACCATCTCGGAGATAAGGGTCATGCTAGTTGTCTAGGGTCTTCCTAGCCGACGTGGGAACCTTGCATGGAAGACCACGTCGGAGCTCCAAAGCAAGGATCAAGATCGAGGTAGGAAGTCGGTGGTGATCTTGTTCATGTAATCATTTATGGTGAAGTCTTTAAGTGAATTCGATGTCTAGCGATCAAGTGCCTTCTCGATGATTTTGTTTTCTTCTTGGTTTTGCTTATTCCCCAATCTAGTCTGTATCTAGATTGCATAGGGTGCTCTTGTAGCCGAGGTGGCTAGAGGTGCATACCGGACCGGCCAAGTGATTTCAACTTGTTCTATCGAACTCGCCCTAGACTACCCGCATGAGTAGGGATACGTTGTGACAGAACGTGGGTTCCGAAAGGCGGGCGTTTTCGGAGTCAGATGGGAAGCCACGATTTAAAGATGCTTTTAATGAGATTCGCTTTTCTATCTTCATCTATCTTGTTTGGAGCTACAACATAAGCATGATCTAGACTCTCTAGATCGGTTATCTCTTGCTTTCTCTTGCTACCTCTTTAGTAGATTAGATTAGATGTGTTTCTTTTATGAGTTAGTAGATTAGATACAACTTAGTTCTTCATAAGATAGCTTACCTTGCTTTACTAGATTGAATCCTTGCATTGCACATTGTTCCACGGATTCGATATATTGGTTTCACCACTCGAGGGAAGAAGGGTCCCTTGACTACGACGGGAGACTTGTCCGCTTGCAAGTCTAAACGAACTTTGATACCACTCTTAACCGTCAACAGTGTCACACTTGACGGGTTTGAAAGTACCTAGACATGCAGTAGACTAGTGCTTTTGGCATATGCATGCTTGTTTACTTCAAATTTACAACCATGCTTCCACCTTATTTATTTTATTGTAATTTATCCCCGAAAATCGGTCATGACCACGTGCGTGCAGTGTTGTTTAAACAAAGACTGATCTTTCGTCACGCTTACGTCATGCATTCGGCTATATCCTGTTTTCATGTTTTAGAAGCTCCCGAATGATATTCAAACTGTTGATGGATAGTTTGTTGTAGCTACATGTCATTTTAATTGGCTTTGTAGCCGTAAATATGGAACTGTCTGGTACCACGTGGCAAGTTCCAGGTTTTATCTAATTGCTTTTTCATCCTTTGTCAGTTTCAGGAAAATTGACTAGCACGCTTTGGATTCGGCACGTGTGTTAAGACAGCTTCGTTCGGCTTGCTGTGTGCTTGGCGTGAGGTGCTGATTTTACGTCAACACACTTTTTTGCTTGCCCGGTGGGACAATCTAACTGATCAAGATGCCTGATATTCATGATGTCATGGATGTCACCATAAAGGAGCTGTCTCCAGAACAGCAAATGCAATTAAAGGATGCTATTGATCAATTTCAGCAGAAGTGTCTCATGTCGTTTTCTAAAAACAGAAGTGGTGTGCCATATCTTAAGTCTGACATGCCAAGAGTTCTACTACAAGGAGAACCTGATACCACATCTGCTGAAGAGAAACAGGAGGTTATGAATGCGGTTCAGCAAACTATGGAAAATACAATGGCCAAACACAATACCGCTGTCTTGAATATGTTCCGACAAATGATGGTTAGTATCTTTGGCCCAGGCATGGAAAAGGTGCTTAGTCGAGTATCACCCCAAGGGCCTAGTAGTGAGATAGGAGAATCAAGTGCTGCTGTCAATAGCCAACTAGCTTGAGATGCAAGTGCTCAGCCGCCTCTGCAAAGTACGAGAGGTCAACCAATCCAGCCCCCTCTGCAAAGTACAGGAAGTCAGCCAATCCAGCAACAGAACCCTTATCAGGCAATGCCCAATAGGCCTACTTATGGAGAATTGGCATTCGGCTCTTCTGGAGTTCCACCAGGCTCTACTTACAGGATAGCCCTAGCAGATAATAGGTTACATAAGAAAATGTATGGGGGTGGATATTCGGAATTCATGGATTACGGTGCCATTGATGCTTTCCCGAATCCTGGATATGGTACGGCCACAGGAATGCCTATTGGGCCGGCTGGAAGGCCAGACGATCAGGACGCTAACGTTGATCTTATGGTGCAGAAAATGGCCGATGTGTTACAAAATCAATTTGGTCTAAAACCCAAAAACCAAGGGCATGTGTATACACCTCCTTTCCCAGAATTGTATATCAGGGTGGCCTTGCCGCACAGGGTGAAAGCTCCTGCAGATTTCACGAAGTTTTATGGGCAAGATGATACTAGCACTGTGGAGCATATAGCCTAATACTTGATGCTGCTCGGGGAAGCTTCAGCTGATGAAGCATTCAGGATCAGATATTTCCCCCTATCAATGATAGGCCTGGCCTTTACATGGTAACTTCTTTGCCTGCTCAATCAATGTGCTCTTGGAGAGATTCAGAGCAGAAATTTCATGCTCATTATTTCATTTGCAGCAATGAGAAGAAGCTAATTGATCTGACTGCCCTGAGACAGAGGAACAATGAAACACCAATGGAGTTACTCAAGAGGTTTAGAGAGACCAAAAGCATGTGCTTCTCTTTCAACCTACCGGATGATCAATTGGCTGGTATGGCTATAGCAGGTATGTTGCCAGCTATTCGGGAAAATCTATTCGGCATGGAGTTCGATAATCTTGGCCAACTGTCGCACAGACTGTCATTGATGAGCAACCAGGCTTATGGTTTCAAGAAAGACTCCAGGTTCGCCAAACATAGTGATATAGCTGACATCTACAACCAATTCCTCGAAAGAGCTGATCAAGGAGAGGAATTTGATGATGAAGAGGAAACAGCTGCAGCTGAAATGGTGTGGGGCAAAGAGCCGTTAACAGTAAACCAGAGATGGGTCAAGCAAGCCAAGGGCACCTATGATTTTGATGTTACCAAGGCTGATAAGCTTTTTGAGTTCCTTGTAAAGGAAGGCCGAATCAAGTTGCTAGAAGGGCATTCTATGCTTCGGCTAGGTGGAGTCAAAGAAAAGAGATACTGAGGGTTTCACGACCGGAATTCTCACTCCATCAATGCGTGCAGGGTTTTCAAGATGAGAATTCAAAAGGCTATCCAAGAAGGTCATCTAAAATTTGACAATAAGATGAAGTTGGATGGCAATCCTTTTTCTCAAAACATGATTGGGTTTTCAGTAAACATGGTGACTTGAAGGATCAGATGGCGACTAGAGAGGGGGGAGTGAGTAGGAGCCGGTAAAAAGTCTTCTCAAAGAACCCGGCCTATACCCTAGTCAAATCCCGCTCACACACAAGCGATGGATCGAATCACACACCAATCACCAAGACAACGAGGTTATGGATCAACCTCAAGTCTTAGGAACGATTCCTTGAAGCACATGCGGAAGCACGAAAGGAGGGAGGAATCGAACCAAGGAACAAAGCTGCCAAGCTCTGGCGGACTGTCCGGCCAGGTGGGGCGGACGGTCCACAAAGGCCGCGTGGACTGTCCAGCAGGGTATCGCGGACTGTCCACACCCTTGCCGCGGACCGTCCGGCTTGAGCCGCGGACCGTCCGAAAAAGGCAACAGAACCTCCAGGAACACACCGTGAATAACGGACCGTCCGCGGGGAGCATGCGGACTGTCCGCCAGGCACCCGCTGTGACAGAACCGCTCAAATTACTTCCATATTATCGCCTAAACCACTCCTCTGGGTCATTAAGCAATAATACAGAAGTAACCTGTCGTCTCTGCCGGGTCGAACCCGGTAAATCACTTACATCACAGGATCGACATTTGTACAACAAACTCACGCGAAGGCGAGTCCAGAGATAAACAAGTCGCAAGATATTACATAACCTCCTTCAAAGGTTCATTATTACAAACCAAGTCTTTTGCATAAAAGTAAACAGTTCAGAGTTCGAAACACAGCGGAAATAAAACACTACACGACATAAGTAGCATCACACGAGGCCATCTGCGATACCACTAAGCACAGTCATCCTCCCACTCGTATTCCCAACCGGGTGGGAGAGAACCAGGTGGGAGAAAATCACCAACCCTCTAGACATGCAAGGCTTTATGGCTGGTAGTTTGTTTTGTTGAAAAGTAACAAAGAATATGTCCTTACTTTCAAATTTTAGCTCACATTCTATTCTTTTAACCATTACTAGGTTAGCCAACTAATTCAAGCAAAAGTTGTATAATGCAATTTAAGCAAGTATACAAGTTCCTTTACAATTCCATCATTAAGGGACATAGAGTGAATGGTTAAGCAGTCTCAGATAACGGTGAGAGGCCAACAATCGATCGATTAGTAACCTTGCAAGGTGGACCTAAACATACGGGAGAATGCATACCCCAAGAATGCCAAACAAAACCAAAGGGGTGGGGTATACACCAACCAGGCGGTTCCCAACCGTCCTCAGTTCGGGATCAAGTCCACAGTCCCTGGTACGAGGTTATCCAGCCACGGTATCTGACCGTCCGGATCCACCTGCGCACCACTGCCTAGTATCTGGGGATCTCTCCCGTGTGTAGTGGTAGAGAGTTCCCTTGCTGGATCAGGAAAGTACTAGGCTTACCGGTCCCATTCCCAACAAATGCTTAGTACGTTCAAAAGCTTAACCACTGACATCTACTTACCGGAGTCAGTCCCATGCTCTTACCACATGAGCAGATAAGTTCAACAATCTTATGGTTCCAACATAAAAGACCTATAGCTCGCGAGTGATAGTCATCACTCGACTTCTACCGTGGTCCTAAGCATGGCAACTAGCGACCTAACAGGCTAGTATTAAACATAGGAACCTAGGATCATGCATCTAAGGTTTCAAGTCAACTCCTGAACGTAAATGCACAAGCATTGCATAAAAGGAAAAGTTGCAGGAGTCTAACAAAGGTAGGTTATGCTCCGGGGCTTGCCTTCGCTGGCAAAGTCAGAAGCGAGATCCTCCGAACTTTGGTTCGGGTCTTGCTGCACTTCCACCACGTTCACTTCTCCCTCGGCTGGTTCTCCTTCAGACTCAGGCACCAGCTCGTAGTTCCCGTCAGGAAGTTCTATACGACATGCAGATGCATTATCATTCAAGTATACAAACTTAAGTAGTTAAATTCAGTTCTGAATTCAGAGATAAACATAGGGGTTTCTGTTGGTCATATTCACCTTACTAAGTTTTCAATTAAACTGTTTTTCACTAGGACAAGTGGATGGGTGTGAAACTTTATTCTTACTCAATGGTGACTGTGTACACATATAGGTTCCTTAGCTACGTGAACTTCATTAAAGTGTTTTGGGGCTGTTCAGAGATGGTTTCATAAATTTCAAGCTTTGAATTTAAACTGCACATGGAGACAAGTTTGATTTCCCTTTATTTGGCCCATGTTAAGCTTGATTACTTAGGAAATTAATTCTGGCAAAAATATACCCAAACTGATTACAAACTTTCACCAGCATGCACATGACAGCAAAACACAATTTCTGACAAAAAATTAGGCAAAACAACATTACAAGGCAATTATGACAAATATAACAAGTTTAAGCTAATAGAAGCATGAATAAATCATAAAGCACAAGATACTTAGAATATGAAGCTATAACTTGGCACACAGCATGATAGGGACATATTTAGCTCACACACCAAAAATCACATCCATAGCTGCAGTAGAAATATGGATTTGAAGTTAACTCAAAATAGCAATGATAAATCAGCAGGGCATTTTACAGAAGCCTAAAATTCATCTCTAATTTATGAAACACACTATTAAGCATTACAGAGCTACAGGAGAAAGTTGGAAGGCATTTGACTAACAGATAAATCTAAACAATTCATAAATGGAGAACAAGCTGAAATCAATATAAATTCATAACTGAAGCTTCACACATGTTTCCAGTGCCATCTTTCTGCACAAGGCCAGGAATGCTATTATTGACAACATATCCAAAATTCACATGCAGATCATTTATACATTTCAAGTTATTTCAAATTTACTCAAACTGATCAATTCAAGATTATTTAAAACTACTCTGAAATTAAAAAACTCCCTTTCTAGAAAAGTTAGGTTTCTTCGCATGGATTCCAGAACAGTTGAGTTTGCATTTTTACGATTTTCCTGTGATTTTATATTGATTTTACAAGGCTCGGCTTGTTAACCCTAAATCTGTAGATGTCGTTTTGCAGAAAGGCCCCCGATCGAATACTTAAGATTACAATCGGGTCCCCGGTGGCGGAGCAAGGCTGGCCGGCGGCGAGGGGTGGCCAGACTCCAGCGAGCAAGCGGCTGGGTGGGTTTTGGACTCACCCCCAATCGATTGGCGGGGTTGGCTTGGCGGAAAACGACTCCGGCGATGGTCGGTGGCGAGGGGGGGGCGGCAGACGGCCGCGGCGACCGCAATGCCGGCTAGCCGGCGGGTCGGCCGACCAATGCGTGTGCACGGGAGCGTTCCGGGGGTGCGTGTGGAGGCTAAGGTGGAGCTTGGGCTCGAGCGGAGGCGGTGGATGGCGGGGCGCACCGGCGAGCTCGGCACGGTGGCGACGGCGGGCGCGGAGGGGCGGCGCGGTGCGGTGCCCGAGCAATGTGAGGGAGGGGGAGTTGCGTGGGGCGTCGGGAGGAGCTTAATGCGCGCATGCAAGCCGAGGTGGCGTCGGCCGGCTCGGCCCGGGCGTGGGGGCGCGGCGCGTGGCCGTGGCGACGGCGTGCGCACTTGCGCGGCCGGCCGGCGGCAACGCGCGCGCGCGGGCGTGTGGGCCGGGCGGCCGCAAAGCCGTGGGCTCGGCCGTTGAAGACCGGTGTGTGGTCCTCGCCGTGACCGCGTACGGACGGCGGGGGCGGGCGTGGTCCCGGCGCGATGCGCCGGCGCGGCGCCGACGGGCGACGTCGCGCGCGGGGCGCGCTCTGGCGTTCCGGCCCACAACCGTTTCGATGTACCCCACTTTGACCGATTAAAACTCAAAAACTTTGAATTAATGTTCAAAATCGCCAAATATGAAAGTTGTAGACCAGTTAACCCTCTCCAACTTTCGTTAAGGCCGACCGGTCGAATTCTCAACGGATTTGGAGATAATCATCTTCAAAGTTACAGATTTGTATGCATTGGTCAAACTCTGCAGCAGGACATTGACTACGTTTTTTAAAGTTTAAACCTCAGAATTTGAAATGCCAATAATGGAATGAAATGTGTTCCCGGAAAAACAGAGAAACTTTGTTGTTGGTCGATTTTGAAGTTCTATGGCAAAATTTTGGGAACGCGCAAGAAAATTAATCTATCCTTAAGGAGCACTTGGGCTTTGACAACAGTTTAGGGTGTTTACCAAGGTTCTTTGTGCAAAAGTGTGACTCATCGTGTTAAACATGATTAGAGGCTACTTATTCTTGATTATTAAGGCTAGGTGATGTCATAAACAAGATAAACATCAGGGATGTTACAGCCTACCCCCTTAACAAGGATCTCGTCCCGAGATCGGAATTTTAAAAACATAGGTTAGGGATAGGTCACTTACGGTTCTGGACTTGCGAGAACCCTGGATAGTGAGTGTTAAGATAGTGTTCAGTTTCCCATGTGGCTTCCTCTTCTGTATGATGACTCCACAAGACTTTATACATGGTCACCGACTTCCTCCTCGTCTTCCTCTCCTTTGTATCAAGAATCCGCATCGGATGTTCCACTAGTGAAAGATCTGGCTGTATCCATGCGTTGTCTTCATTGATAACCCTCATTTCAGGTTCATGGGCGCACTTCCTCAATTGAGACACGTGGAACATGTTGTGTATAGCAGCAAACCGCTCGGGTAGGCGAATGCAATAAGCAACGGGTCCACAAATTTCAGTAATCTCATAAGGGCCAATGTATCTTGGAGCTAACTTCCCTTTGTCCTTGTTGGTCTGAGGTTGTCTCCGTCCTTGATTCTGCTGCCTGGGTTGAGGACAGGCATTCATGAAATGCTCGGGTTTGCCACAATTGTAGCGGCATCCTTCATTGTTGGTGCGGGTAGGTGGGGGTGCATTGGGCCTTGCATTCTGCTGCTGAAAATTTGGGGAACGGAAATTCCCTTGCTGCTGATTTTGGGGAGGTTTTGCCACCCATCGCCCAGAACGTTGGTCCCGCTGGAAATTTTGCTGTGCCTTCCGAACTATGCGGAACTTGCGCTTAGGCGCGTTGTTAGAGTTGAACGCAGCCTTCCTTTTCGTTGCACTCTGCACCTTATTCATTACATCTTCCTGGGATATGGCCAGGTCCACTATCTCATGGTAGCTGTTTGTTTTGATGGGGTTCAGCTTTTCATAGAGCTCAGGATCGAGACCCCTGCGAAAGCGATCCATTTTCTTGACATCTGTATCAACATAGTAGTCACCATACCGACACGGAGTTGTTGAACTTCGGGCGTATTGATATACGAGTCGAACCCCGCCTCAAGTTCAAGAGCTCATTTAACTTCCTCTCCACCATCCCCTTAGGAATGTGGTGATTCTTGAATGCAGTTTTGAATTCAGCCCATGTGATCTCATGGCCATTGGGCTGCATCATTTTAAAGTGATCCCACCAAAGCAGTGCCGGACCATGGAGATACATTGCTACAAACTTAACCTTTCTCTCCTTGGAGCACGGTGAGGTGAGAACATCCAACTTGGCTTCAATAGCACGCAGCCAAGCATCAGCCTCCAATGGTTCCTCCGCTTTGTGAAAAAGCGGCGGTTTCAGTGCAGAGAACTGAGCATAGGTTGCCACTCGAGGATCTTCTTCTAACTGGTCATTGCGCCACCGGTTCATCTGTTGTTGATTTTGCAGTATCTGGCGCATCATATCAGCTTGAGCAAGGAGGAAGCTCTCCATAGGTGTCATGTTCGGTGGGGGAGGTGGTGGTGGCAGATTGCTACCACTAGCCTCACCAAACCCATGGGGATTTCCGCGTGTTCCTCCCACCATCTGAAAAATTTGGTAATGGAGGTTAGCCACATATCCATAATCTTGCCAATATAAGCATAAACAAGAAGAACATGTGTAAAGCATTTCCTCCATGCACAAATTTCAGAAACAAGACAGCCAAGTACTCTGCCGTACAAAATTCATATCTTGCGGCTTGGTTATCGAACGATACTAAATTTTGGTCAGTAGCAGCAAAATTTCCTTCGCTACAACTTTGGTATTCAACCAAACTCTGAATTTCGAAACATGCCCGAAAAATAAAAATCCCACTGGTCTGTCCAATCGAACTTCGACCGCAAATCGATTCTGAGTAAAAATTCATAATTCCAAAACTGTAGAAGCAACGAGGCTGAAATTTTATGAGCATGCACACAAAGTAATTTCCAATGACATTGGTATTCATTTCACAGCCCAGATCATGCCATAAAGAGGTTGAAACTGCCATTACATACCACTGGATCCAGACCGCAGCATTCACTTGAAGACTTAATTACAACCCATTAGCCTAACTTTCAACAAGTCTTCATCCTAGGTTACATAGTGGTCAATGGTAGCATCAGGCCACCCAAAAGAATACTCATCCTACGTCAGCCTATCCCATTCACGGACCAAAATCAGGCCACCCGTATGAGTATGGACACTAGTCTATCAACATCTAGTAAGTATCATCACCGCCCGAGGCGGCACTACCGACGGTGAACCCTCGACCATCGGGTCCAGCGGCGGAGCCTCGGTGTCGTCCACCATGGACTGAGCGTCATCCTGGTCACACTCCATAGCTCCCGGGGCTGGCGGGGGGAGCCGGCTGCTGCAACACCTGGATCAACTTGTTGGCCGCCTCCAGGTCCTTGTCCATGGCCTCAAGCTGCCCATCCATATCTATCAGTGCCTGGAGGTGAACAAACCTCTCATCCTTCAGCTGCTCCATCTGCTCTCTCTGCTGCTCCATCTCCTCTCTTTGCTGCTCCCGCTGCTCCTGCAGTCCGAGGATGTTAACCCACTGAGCGTCACGTGCCACCTAGTTGGCCTCACGGGCCTCCAGCTGCCCAACCCTCAGTTGAGCTTCGGTGAGGTCCCTCTCAAGGCCCATGTAGCCAAACGAGAGAGAGCGCAGGTGGTGGGTGCGCACTCCCAGCTCTCCGGCGGAGTCGAGAGCGGTAGCAGTCACCGCGGTGGAAGCAGCGCTGTGAAGAGCCTGAAGATGGTACAACGCACCCTCGCGCCGAACCATCTCCTGCAGCACGTCGAGTGGGCGCATGCCGGCTAGAAGGTTAGCCATGTGCCCCATACGGTGCCTCCACGCAGGGTCCTCGGGGTCCACTGCCGGTAGAAGTCCCACCAGTGAGGTGGACACCTCGTCCGGGTGCTGGGCGCAGAAGGAGTTAAGCACTCCCAAAGCAGCCACCTCCAGCGTCTCTAGCAACTGGACGCTCACCACGTCCGTGCTCAGGTCGGCCCACTCCGGGTGGTCAGGGTGGAGCGGCACAGACACCTGAACACGGCGGCGGGGCACTCCCGACCGCACGGTCTCCATCGCCTCGTACGTCGGAGGTGTCGGGTACCCAAACGAGCGGAGGGCGTCCCACAAGATGCGGGAAAAACCCTCAAGGTGCAGCCCGTCAGTACGGACTGAGCCGTCCAGACGAACCTGCCAGAAAAGACCTCTAGCCATCTGCATCACAAAACTCCCACTGGTTAGCATGAGTTGAGAAATGACACATTCTGTACAGTGCACAAAAATGCATGTAACTCAAAAACTATTGAGCCAAAAATTCCCAAAGTTTACCATATTCTTGCTGAGATACTAAGACACAAGTTTGGTATTCAAAAGTCCAGCTAAAACCAAAAGGAGAATGGCCAAAAAGCTACAAGTTCAGGTTGCTATCACCCAGAAATTCCAGCCAACAGCACTGCACTAAACATAGCATAACTTCAATTTCCTTTACCCAAACTTCTTGAATTTTTCACAGCAGATCCACAACAAGATTTAGAGCAACTTTTGTATCTAGCACTTTTGCTGGAAACTAGATTTTGGGGGCCTAAAATTTTCAGAACTGAACTACTGCTAAAAGACAGCAAGAACAACCTTACGAAGGAATCCTAACTTGAGTTTGGTTAAACCAAGTTTTATGAAAAAAATTTTTTTACGGTATACCCTTTGGAAGATTTGGAACCTTTTTCTTAGATGATTTCTGAAGAAAAACTTGTTAACTTGATCGGGAAAATAATTCCATACCAGCAGCTTATTCACAAGATAGCTAGTTGGACCTTACATGCCTTTTGACAGAGTGTTGGTCAAGTCTTGACTTCAAGTTTTAATTGTAGGGTTGCGGTTCACTTGTGATTTTTAACATGATGCAAGCACACCTATGCGTCCTCACAGACAATTCCTTGTCAACACGAAGTTAGTGCCGGTGGCACCGCAAATAATCTCTCCCTATAATAGCTAGTCGAGAGCTAAACCAAGGAGTGGCCGGATCTAACGATTCGCGGTTAGCGTACCTGCAGAAAATTACAGAACACCCCGAATCTTTCATGCCAGCACTCATGAAAGCGTCCCCATACATTACCGTTCACTATAGAAACGGCATCCATGCATCAAGCCGCTGCATGGACAACGTCCAACCTCGGACACCCTCTGTTTGAATGGAGCGTATCCTTGCCTCGCATGAGCGACATGCGGAATGCACACGTATAAAACACGTGGCGGCACACAACTCATAAACAGACACGAAGATTGGATCCGTGGAATGGATCACTCCATCAACCCTCACAATTCCCATGATGCGGAACAACACACGTATAAAACACGTGGCTCATCTATTTTGGTTGTACAAGAAAGTAAATCTTGACTGAAAGTAATGTGTTGGAAGTTAGTCTAGATAAACCATAGTTAACTAGCCACCATAAAGACCCCAAAAACCTCTAGGGCCTCTCGGGCTAAATCATCCTTAGCGTCCCTAACCTACTTTGGAAAACACGCCTTACTCTTGCAAGTTTTAGTCTAAAACATGTTGTCAAGGGTGTATTAAGACCTCTGGCGTACAAATCAAGCTCTGATGCCAGCTGTGACAGAACCGCTCAAATTACTTCCATAATATCGCCTAAACCGCTCCTCTGGGTCATTAAGCAATAATACAGAAGTAACCTGTCGTCTCTGTCGGGTCGAACCCGGTAAATCACTTACATCACAGGATTGACATTTGTACAACAAACTCACACGAAGGCGAGTCCAGAGACAAACAAGTCGCAAGATATTACATAACCTCCTTCAAAGGTTCATTATTACAAACCAAGTCTTTTGCATAAAAGTAAACAGTTCAGAGTTCGAAACACAGCAGAAATAAAACACTACACGACATAAGTAGCATCACACGAGGCCATCTGTGATGCCACTAAGCACTGTCATCCTCCCACTCGTATTCCCAACCGGGTGGGAGAGAACCAGGCCACGGAAAGCCATCATCACACAGATCATCACCTGAAAATCAGCAACAAAAGCAAGGCAGAGTATACTAATACTCAACAAGACTTAACCATCGGGTGATTGGAAAATCACCAACCCTCTAGACATGCAAGGCTTTATGGCTGGTAAATTGTTTTGCAAAAGTAACAAACAATATGTCCTCACTTTCAAATTTTAGCTCACATTCTATTCTTTTAACCATTACTAGGTTAGCCAACGAATTCAAGCAAAAGTTGTACAATGCAATTTAAATAAGTATACAAGTTCCTTCTCAATTCCATCATTAAGGGACATAGAGTGAATGGTTAAGCAGTCTCAGATAACGGTGAGAGGCCGACGATCGATCAATTTGTAACCTTGCAAGGTGGACCTAAACATACGGGAGAATGCATACCCCAAGAATGCCAAACAAAACCAAAGGGGTGGGGTATACACCAACCAGGCGGTTCCCAACCGTCCTCAGTTCGGGATCAAGTCCACAGTCCCTGGTACGAGGTTATCCAGCCATGGTATCTAACCGTCCGGATCCACCTACGCACCACTACCTAGTATCTGGGGATCTCTCTCCGGTGTAGTGGTAGAGAGTTCCCTTGCTGGATCAGGAAAGTACTAGGCTTACCGGTACTATTCCCGACAAATGCTTAGTACGTTCAAAAGCTTAACCACTGACATCTACTGACCGGAGTCAGTCCCATGCTCTTACCACATGAGCAGATAAGTTCAACAATCTTATGAATCCAACATAAGAGACCTATAGCTCGCGAGTGATAGTCATCACTCGACTTCTACCGTGGTGCTAAGCATGGAAACTAGCGACCTAATGGGCTAGTATTAAACATAGGAACCTAGGATCATGCATCTAAGGTATCAAGTCAACTCCTGAACGTAAATGCACAAGAATTGCATAAAAGGAAAAGTTGCAGGAGTTTAACAAAGGTAGGTTATGCTCTGGGGCTTGCCTTCGCTGCCAAAGTCAGATGCGAGATCCTCCGAACTTTGGTTCGGGTCTTGCTGCACCTCCACCACGTTCACTTCTCCCTCGGCTGGTTCTCCTTCAGACTCAGGCACCAGCTCGTAGTTCCCGTCAGGAAGTTCTATACGACATGCATATGCATTATGATTCAAGTATACAAACATAAGTAGTTAAATTCAGTTCTGAATTCAGAGATAAACATAGGGGTTTTTGTTGATCATATTCACCTTAACAAGTTTTCAATTAAACTGTTTTTCACTAGGACAAGTGGATGGGTGTGAAACTTTATTCTTACTCAATGGTGACTGTGTACACATATAGGTTCATTAGCTAAGTGAACTTCATTAAAGTGTTTTGGGGCTGTTCAGAGATGGTTTCATAAATTTCAAGCTTTGAATTTAAACTACACATGGAGACAAGTTTGATTTCCCTTTATTTGGCCCATGTTAAGCTTGATTACTTAGGAAATTAATTCTGGCAAAAATATACCCAAACTGATCACAAACTTTCACCACCATGCACATGACAGAAAAACACAATTTCTGACCAAAAATTAGGCAAAACAACATTACAAGGCAATTATGACAAATATAACAAGTTTAAGCTAATAGAAGCATGAATAAATCATAAAGCACAAGATACTTAAAATCTGAAGCTATAACTTGGCGCACAGCATGATAGGGACATATTTAGCTCACACACCAAAAATCACATCCATAGCTGCAGCAGAAATATGGATTTGAAGTTACCTCGAAATAGCAACCATAAATCAGCAGGGCATGTTACAGAACCCTAAAGTTCATCTCTAATTTATGAAACACACTACTGAGCATTACAGAGCTACAGGAGAAAGTTGGAAGGCATTTGACTAACAGATAAATCTAAACAATTCATAAATGGAGAACAAGCTGAAATAAATATAAATTCATAACTAAAGTTTCACACAAGATTTCAGTGCCATCTTTCTGCACAAGGCCAGGAATGATATTATTGACAACATATCCAAAATTCACATGCAGATCATTTATACATTTCAAGTTATTTCAAAATTACTCAAACTGATCAATTCAAGATTATTTAAAAACTACTCTGAAATTTAAAAACTCCCTTTCTGGAAAAGTTAGGTTTCTTCACACGGATTCCAGAACAGTTGAGTTTGCATTTTTACGATTTTCTTGTGATTTTGTATCGATTTTACAAGGCTCAGCTTGTTAACCCTAAATCTGTAGATGTCGTTTTGCAGAAAGGACCCCCGATCGAATACTTAAGATTACAAAAGGGTGGCCGGACTCCGGCGAGCAAGCGGCTGGGTGGGTTTTGGACTCACCCTCAATCGATTGGCGGGGTTGGCTTGGCGGAAAACGACTCCGGCGATGGTCGGCGGCGAGGGTGGCGGCGGACGGCCGTGGCGACCGCAATGCCTGCGAGCTGGCGGGTCGTCCGACCAATGCGTGTGCACCGGAGCATTCCACGGGTGCGTGTGGAGGCTTAGGTGGAGCTTGGGCTCGAGCGAGAGGCGGTGGATGGCGGGGCGCACCGGCGAGCTCGGCGCGGCGGCGACGGCGGGCGCGGAGGGCGGCGCGGTGCGCGCGCCCGAGCAATATGAGGGAGGGGGAGTTGTGTGGGGCGTCGGGAGGAGCTTAATGCGCGCATGCAAGCCGGGTGGCGTCGGTCGGCCGGGCCGGGCATGGGGGCGTGGCACGTGGCCGTGGCGACAACGTGCGCACCGCGCGGCCCGACGCCGGCAACACGCTCGCGGGGGCGTGCGGGCGGGCGGGCGCAAAGCCGTGGGCCCGGCCGCCGAAGACCGGCGCGTGGTCCTCGCCGTGACGGCGTACGGACGGCGAGCCGGTGCGATGCGCGCGCGCGCGCGCGCCGACGGGCGACGTCGCGCTCGGGGCGCGCTCTGGCGTTCCGGCCCACAACCGTTTCGATGTACCCCACTTTGACCGATTCAAACTCAAAAACTTTGAACTAAAGTTCAAAATCGCCAAATACGAAAGTTGTAGACCAGTTAACCCTCTCCAACTTTTGTTAAGGCCGACCGGTCGAATTCTCAACGGATTTGGAGATAATCATCTTCAAAGTTACAGATTTGTATGCATTGGTCAAACTGTGCAGCAGGACTTTGACTGAGTTTTTGAGGGTTTAAACCTCAAAATTTGAAATGCCAACAATGGAATGAAATGTGTTCCCGGAAAAACGGAGAAACTTTGCTGTTTGTCGATTTTGAAGTTCTACGGGAAAATTTTGGGAACGCGCAGGAAAACTAATCTAGCCTTAAGGAGCACTTGGGCTTTTACAACAGTTTAGGGTGTTGACCAAGGTTCTTTGTGCAAAAGTGTGACTCACCATGTTAAGGCTTGGTGATGTCATAAGCAAGATAAACATCAGGGATGTTACAACCGCAGACTGTCCGCCCGGCACACACGGATCGTCCGAAACTTCGCCCAACCAAAACTCAAAAACACCACGGATCGAAAGCGAAGCCGACCGTCGCCGAGTCCACGCGGACTGTCCGCGAGGCACGGACAGAGCAGAAAACTGCTCGACCCCGAAAGTCAACACTCCCAATCCATCACCGGATCTCCCAAACGGTAGAAGCTGTTGAGACAAGAGTTCGGGGACGTGAAAAGCGTCAACCAAGGATGCTATACCCTAAAACGTTCGCCTCCTAACTTCCTAAATCATCGGGAATCGTGGATCCTTTGAAAACCACCAAAAGCTAGAGCTCCGAACGAAAATCCATGAATCGAAGTGGTTCCCTGGCGTTTGAGTGCACAAGATCAATCCCAAAGATGCACTAGACATCGATCCATGTTTCCCTCAAAGAAATCTGGGGAGAAACCCACTCAAATCCGCGGAATCACACCGAGAACAAAGGCACCAAAAACAAGCACAAAAAAGACCACGAAATCCACAACGCCGAATCTTCTATACAAACCAGGAAAGATTCACAAGGTCTATCATGCCGCCCTAGCATCCATCCCTCTCAACAAATCTATCATGAAGCTCTCATGCTAGCCTAGAGAAAATGGAGAAGAAAATAGTCCAGGAAAATGAGAAATGGGAGGGGGGAAATGAAACCCTAAGTCGCGGAGAGAGAGAGAGCCATCCACACACACTCATGGCTTATATATCGGGTCCCGTCGGTGTGGGAAATAACTCGACTACCCCTAACTCAATTGCGGCGATACAACCCACATAGGGCATTTATGTAATGTTTGTGGGTCTTGCCATCGGACGGCCACACCTTCGCCGCACCCCGCGTCCTCCCGACGCAAGCCATGCGATCTTGCCGCGTGTCCTCCGCTTCGAAGCTTCCCGACACGCCCGGATCCCGTCTCCGTCGCGTTGGGCCTTCGAACTTGGGTTTGAGGCCCAAACCAAGAAACCGTGCTCCGATGGTTTTGTGGGCAAACGACCAAACCCCTCATGCTCGGCCCGGCCTCCCACCAAGCCTCTTGACTCGACCGCCACCGTGCACTGGCTCGATCGTCCATGACTTCGTCTTGCTCGTCTCGCCACCATGTGACCCGCACCTAGTCCCGCCGTCCACCGGGTCCCTCGAACTGAGCCTACTTGTCTCTCCATCTCCTAGAGGCCCCTCAAGGCTGAAGACCATTCGTGCCCGTTCTTCACCTGCAACAACACGAACTAGGCCGCAGCCTACACCTGCGCACTGAGCCAAGAGTCAGTCCAACACCCGTTGTCAATCACTCATCACTGAGGAGCGGTCATCCATCGACCACTAGGACGCTCCTAGTCCTCATGACTGCTGAGGAAAAAGGAAAAGTGAAAGTTTTGACTTCAGAGAGGGCAAAGCAGGATGGATCAGTTGACCTTGCTCAACAATTAACAGTTGAACAAGTCCACAAGGAAGTGCCTCGCATCCTGAAGTAGGGGAGTTCTCCAAATCCGAACCCAGGGTGACTTCGCGTATTCTCCTTTACAAGTGGCAGCATCAGCAAGAGAAAGAATGCTACTAGAAACAAAAGTACGAGGAGGAGAAGCGAAGGTTTGAAGAACAATTGCACAGGAAAGAACGAGAAGATCATGCGCGGGAGCAAGAGCGTGCGCATTGGGGATGTGCGTTCTTCAGGCATTGCTGGAATGAAGGTTTAAAACTCCCCACGTTGAACAATTGTCATGAATGCAATGACAAATATACTGAGTATAGGCAGGATACTGTCAATCACAGATCCGTCCATGAAAGAATTTGAAGGATACATCCTAGCGACGGTCGGCGCATAAAAATAAATGAGGTTAATGATCAACCAAGGAAAACATATGTTCATCATAGATGGATTGATCATGAAGAAGAAGAGCATGAATATGTCTGGCAGAAAGGACAGCGGTGCCCACCTGGCTTGAGGAGGAGCCAAAAGAGAAGAGTTCAACGCTTGAGGAATCAAGAGTTGAAGCAGGCAGGGATCAAGAGGAAACAAGTGTGGCGTCCAAAAGATAAGCCTGATGGATCTGGTCATTCGGCTCCTACATGCATGGTATGCTTCTTGCCGAATGAATTCATGGCTCCAGCTAATCAGGTTGTGTAGGAAGAGGCGTCGCCAGACATCGATGAGGCTGAGCAACTTGGGATGATGGCACAACTAGTGTTGGCCAAGCAGGCAACCTTTGACAACCCAGCCAAGAATCGACACATGAGACCGCTGTACTTGAGAGGATATATCAATGGGAAGACATTGACCAAGATGTTCGTTGATGGTGGAGCTGCGGACAATGTGATGCCATACACTACGTTCAGGAATCTTGGCATGGGCTTGTGGGTTTGATGCCAACAAGTATAGTTCTGAATGATTTTGCTGGGAATTCTTCAGACACCAAGGGCTGTGTACATGTAGATCTGATGATCGGGTCAAAAACCTTGCTCACGACCTTCTTTGTCATAGAGGGCAAAGGGGCATATATCTTGTTGCTTGGACGGGACTGGATCCATACAAATTGTTGTATCCCATCTACCATGCATCAACAGCTTGTTCAATGGGTGGATGATGATATAGAAGTGGTCGAAGTAGATGATTCAGTAAGCGTGGCTAACGTGGAACCAGCCTTCTGGGAGTATCAAGGTATAGATTTCTTCTCAGGCAAGGACTGGGGTGAAGGTCCTGTTGAACCTGTCAGCAGTGATCAACAACAGATTCAAGCAGTCGGCTCTTATAGAAATTTTTAATGGAGAATCCAATTGATGGAACTGATGGAAAGTTAGGGTGTGGATTCATGTCGGTTGACAAATTGGAAGAAATAGACATCAGAGATGGTGACAAGCCAAGGCCGACATTTATCAGTGCTAACTTGGATTCATGTTTGAGAAAAGAGTTGATCAAGTTGTTGAAAGAATACAAAGATTGCTTCGCTTGGGATTATTTGGAGATGCCTGGTTTGGATCGTTCCATTGTTGAGCATCAGTTGCCAATCAAGCCTGGTTTTAAGCCTTACAAGCAACCTCCCCGAACGATCTACAAGGATGAAGTATTGGCCGACGTGAAAAAAGAAATTAAGAGATTGATCGAAGCAAATTTCATTCGGCTATGTAGATATGCAGAGTGGAACTCTAATATTGTCCCTGTTTACAAGAAAAACGGGAAAATGAGGGTTTGCATAAACTTTAAAGATCTAAACAGAGCTACACCCATGGATGGATATCCAATGCCTGTTGCTGACTTGTTGGTTGATGCCGCTGCTGGACATAAAGTTATTAGTTTCATGGATGGCAATGTAGGGTACAATATATTTTTTATGGCAATAGAAGATATGTCAAAAATAGCCTTCATATGTCCTGGACATATAGGCCTTTTTGAGTGGATTGTTATGACATTTGGGTTGAAAAATGTCGGTGCAACTTATCAAAGAGCCATAAATTACATTGATGATGTCGTGATCAAGTCATTGGATCATGAATCACACTTGAATGATGTGAGGAAAACTCTAGAGTGCACCCGAAAACATGGGCTTAAGATGAACCCGAACAAGTGTGCCTTTGGGGTTTTAGCTGGGGAGTTCTTGGGATTTTCGGTGCATAAGGGAGGAATAGAAGTTGGCAAGAATTGTTCATCCAACCAATCTCAAAGAATTGCAATCACTGCTTGGCAAGATCAACTTTGTGAGAAGATTTATATCAAATTTATCACAAAGGGTGTTGCCTTTCTCTCCACTGTTGAAAATCAAGAGGGATCAAAAGTTTGTATGTGGTGACGAACAACAAAAGGCTTTTTGATGAGATCAAAGAGTACATGAAGGAACCGCCAGTGTTGGTGCCTCTACAATTAAACAAGACTTTCAAGTTATACATGGCGGCCGATGCCCAAACCATTAGATCGGCCCTCATACAAGAATTTGAGGGAAAGAAACGAGTAGTTGCGTACCTTATCCGAAAATTGCTTGATCCCGGAACAAGATACTCGGCTACGCAGAATCTTTGCCTGTGTGTTCATTACTCATGTACAAAGTTTCTGCACTATTTGTTGAATGCCGAATGCGTTGTATATTCAAAGTTTGATGCAATTAAACTCATGTTATCTATGGCAATTTTGAATGGAAAGATTGGCAAGTGGATTTTACCTTTGTCTGAGTTTGAGTTGAAATTCGAATCGGCAAAAGCTGTTGAAGGTCAGATTATTGCTGATTTCATTACTGAACATCGCGACCCATCATTTAATTTGCTTGAGATTACTCATTGGGCTTTGTTCTTTGATGGATCCTCATGTGGCAAAGGTGGTGGAGTAGGAATTTTTTTGATTTCGCCGAGAGGGGAGATGTTTGAGTTTTCTATTCCTATTCAACCTACTGTCACAAATAATCAAGCTGAATATGAGGCATTGCTTAGAGGGCTTTAGTACTTGAAAGAGGCAAAGGCTGTTTCAGTTGAAATTTATGGAGATTCAGAGCTAGTTATAAAACAATTGAATGGCCAATATGAGTGCATAAATGATATCCTGAAGAACTACTACAAGGAATGCAAAGAGATCTTGAAAAGTTTTCAGTTAGTGATTCTACAACATATTCCTAGGGAACACAATGAAGAGGCAAACAGGCTGGCTGAAAGTGCTTCGGGTTATAGGGAAAATCAGGAAGTATTTGCCAATGATGTGTGCGCTTTTGGGAGTGATATAACAGAAGATGATTGGAGAAAAGAAACTTGTTGATTATCTGGAAAATCCATCTCGAAAGGTCTCTAGGATGCTCAGGTATAAAGCTATAAAGTTTGTTCTTCTTGATGGGCATTTGTTTTACAAATCATTAAATGGGGTGTTGCTACAATGCCTGAGTCAAGAAGAAGCAAAGAAAATGATGAGTGAAGTACACGATGGGCTGTGTGGAGCGCATCAATCGGCTTACCAAATGAACTGGGTTATCAGGCACACTGGATGTTATTGGCCGACGATGCTGGAAGATTGCTTTGAGTATTACAAAGGGTGTCAAGATTGTCAGAAGTTTGGGAATATCCAAAGAGTTCCAGCATCAGCTTTGAATCCTATTATCAAGCCATGGCCATTCAAAGGATGGGGTATAGATTTGATTGGCCAAATAAATCCTCCGTCTAGCAAGGGGCATAAGTTTTTGCTTTTGGCAACAGATTATTTCACCAAATGGGTTGAGGCAATTCCACTGAAGAAGGTGACATCAGAAAATATGGTTGAGTTTGTCAAGGAGCACATCATTTATAGATTTGGAATTCCTCAAACGATTACAAATGATCAAGGGACTTAGTTTACATCTTCAGAGTTCAGAGAATTTGCTGAAAGCATGGGGATCAAATTATTGAATTCTTCTCCTTATTATGCCCAAGCTAATGGTCAGGCAGAGGCTTCTAACAAGATCATGATCAAGGTTATACAAAAGAAGATTGATCAGAAGCCAAAGAGTTGGCATTCAGTACTCACTGTAAACATCTCCTTATGAGTTGGTTTACGTGCATCATGCTATTTTGCCATGGGAAATGCAATCAGACTCAAGGAGAGTGGTTTTGCAAAAGGATTTAAGTTCTAAAGATTACAGTGGCTTAATGATGGACGAGTTAGAGGATTTGCATATGATTCGTCTTAGGGCCATGGAAAATATTGAGAAAAACAAGATGCGAGTTGCTAAGTATTACAACAAGAAAGTAAAAGTCAAGCAATTTCCAGAAGGGGATTTGGTTTGGAAAACTTTACTGCCGATTGGGACTAAGTACAGTACGTTCGGCAAATGGTCCCCGAATTGGGAAGGTCCTTTTCGGATAGTTAGATGTACGCTTGGAAATGCATATATCTTGAAAACTTTACTAGGAGAAGAGTTTACTGATGCTATAAATGGGTGATACTTGAAGGAATATTATCCTAGTATTGAAGTTGATCATTGATTACAAGCATCGGGATTACAAGCATCAGAAATATAGAAACAGCCGGCGTTCGGGAAAGAAGCCGCCTTCTGAACAAAAGTCCTAACAAAGGAGATGGCCAATACTGAAGTGTATTGCCCTTAGCACAAAAAATGTTCTACATTACAAACGTTTCTTGCAGGTTCTTTATTTGGCAACCTAGCCACCTAAGATAACAAAAGGGAGCCTGCGGGAAGCAAAAGCCCTGGAGGAAGAAGCGAAAGTATGCTTCATTTCTTTGATTCCACGTTTTTCCTCTTCAGCTGTTCCAGGACCACCGTGATGGCAACGTAGAAGCTTCGGGGATTGCCGTGACTTGGAGCTTCCATCAGGCTGTCCCAGGAAGCCTTCAAGTTATTATACCTGTCAGAAACATCTGAAGAAAGGGAATAGATTCTTGTTGAAAGTGAGATCTGAAACTTAAACATGAGAATCAAATGAGGATGGAGATCTTACCCCCTACCAACGCTTCCAAGTTCATGCGACGTTCGCGTTCGGCACTGCAGCGAGCGGTGATGTCCCGCAGGTTGTATTCTAGATGCCGGATGCGACGGCGCAGTTGATGGTTGGTCTTCTGTTTCGGCGTGGCATCTTCTTCTTCAGTACAGGAATCAGAGAGGATGTACTTGGGAACCCCTTTAGTTCCAAAGATCTCCTCTGGGAGCAAGTCAAGGCTGAAAACAAAGGAAGGTGAATCATGAGATTGGATTCAAGAGTAAGAGAAAGGATTGAGAAGGAAAGCTTACTCTCGAATGGTTCGCGTCTTTGGTGGAGCGCTGCTATCCTTGATTGGCTGTTTCCCTTTGTCCGCCATGGCCTTGGGGGTTTTTCCTCAGGAGAAGCAAGATGAGAGGGCATGAAATGATGGAAGTGTATGCGAGTAGATTTGCAGAGCACCAAGGGGGCTATTTTATTAGCCATGAGAGCACATCGGGAGTGATGACTGGTTGGCGTACATTAATGGGAATACCTGTTAACACCAAAATTTGGTAAGGAGTCTGACTTGTGGGTCCAGCTCGGTGATGAGTCCGTTTGGTGGAAGGAAAGGATTTTTTCAGATGTATTCGGGAAAGAAGGCTGCGGTCGGTTATCTGCTCCCGTTCGGCAAAGGAACAGTAGAGCTGATTTTGCGGGATTGGACGGTGACGTGGCTCAAGCAGGAAGGACGAATGGATGGATAGGCGATCAAGCTTAGGGATAAGTTAGGCAGCGAATCCATTCGAGATTGTACTTGGTAGGGTATAAATATGAGCCCTGAATGTATGTAATACACACAATCATTCTTCAATACAAACCGGCCTTACGCCAAACCCTAGAGTCCTTTTGTCGTGTCATCGAGTTCTTCGAGAGGGTTCATCGATCCGTCGACCTCCGTGAGTATCGGCAACCTTGTATCATGTCTAGTATCATGCGGTGGATTTAGATCTGATGCAAGTAGTCATGTTACCATGCTTCGTGTCATGCGGTAGATTCAAGCTTGGTTCAAGAGGGTTTCTTGTTAGGTCATGAGCCATGCGGTAGGCTAAGATCTAGCTTGAAGCTAGTTATCGGCTCTATTGGTTTTTGGCAAGATCCAATAGATTCATTAAGTCATCCCGTGTTGCTTTGAATTTTACTTTATGTTTAAATTCATGTTACACCTTTTGCCCAATCTAGATAGGTTCGGATCGGCTTTATCCTTCTCGTGATCCTTGTACGAGTAGATTTCATGTTTTAACACGTGGATCTTGTGCTTTCCGATAGCCGAAACCGAATCGATCTAGATTGTTACGTGTTGCGGGTTCAAGCTTGCCAACGTTGGTATAAATCTTGAAAGAACTGAGTATCATGCGGTAGATGCAGGTTTTTGGGTTGCTTTGGAGCTAGTCATCCGGTGGATTAGATTTCAAATCAATCTGATAGATTTATTCGCTTGGTAATGTTCATTCCTTCTTCATGGACCCTGAATCGGCTGTTCAGCCGTATTCAGTTATGTTTCTTCACGAGTAGAACACGTGCGTAATTCATGTTTTAGAAGACGTGTGCTTTTAGCTTTCCATATTTAGATTGTATCATGCGGTGGATAGATCTATTTGTGGAAAGTGGTGCGATTTTCATGCAAGTTGTATCATGCGGTGGATAGATTTGTTTTGGCATCGTACCCGACGGATTTTTGAGTACCTAGACATGCGGTAGACTAGTGGTTTGGATCTATGCATGCTTATTTTTTACATGTTTATGTTCGCGCTTTACTTTATCCATTTATTTAATGTTGGTTATCATGGGGATCGGTCATGGCCTTGTGCACGTACATCTTTGCTCAAACAAGGACCGATTACTGTCATGCTTACGTCATCCACTCGGTCGTGTTGCTTTTCCTTTTATAAGATCTCGAATGGCTCTCAGTTTACTTGCAGATAGCTTCTTATAGCTATGTGTCATTCCCATTTGGCTTCTTAGCCGTAAATATGGAACTGTCTGGTACCACCCGACAAGTTCCAAGCTTTGGTATCTAACTGCTTTATCTTTTGTTAATTTTCAGGAAAAATTGACTGGCACGTCTCGTGACTCTTTGCGCGTGTGAAGCCAGCTTTTTCGGCTTGCTGTGTGTTTGGCACTAGGTGCACGTTTTGCGTCAACACACTTTTTGGCACGCCGAGTGGGACATAGCCGAAAGGATCAATATGCCTGAAATCACGGACATCATGGATGCTAACATTGAGGACATCTCTCCTGAGCAGCGGCAGCAACTCCAGGACGCCGTGAACCAATTCCAGCAGAAGTGTCTGCTGTCCTTCAAGAAGAACAGGAGTGGCGTCCCGTACCTGAAGAACGACATGCCCAGGGTATTGATGTCGGGGGGAGGGCGACGCCACCACCCGGCCAGAGAGAGAGGAATGCCGCAAGCATTCGGGATGCGGCGGATCTCGTTTTGAGCAAGCACCACAAAGCTTTTCTTGGTGCATTTCGGCAAATGATGGTGGCTGTCTTTGGCCCAGGCATGGAGCAGGCATTCAGCAAGGCACCCGTCCAAGGGGGCACCGTGGAGCCGGGCGAATCAAGCTCTCAACCACCAGCGCGGAGCCGGCCCGATTCGGCCTCCTCCTCGGAGCGGCGGAAGTCAAGCTTTCCGGCCTCCTCCGCGAGGCGCCGGGGGTCGGCCGGTTCGGCCCCCCGCTGCAGGCCTCGGGGGAGGACAGCCAATCCGGCCACCACCGCGGGCAGCACGGGTCAACCCGTGCAACGCGGCCGAATCCGTACCGGCCCACGTACGGAGACCTAGCATTCGGCTCGCACGGGGCCCCGTTCGCTTCGGTCACGGGATTGCTCCCGGCGAACAGCGGCTGCGAGAGAAACCTATACGGCGGAGGCTACCACGAGGTGGGAAACTATGGAGCCATTGACGCTTTCCCGCATCTAGGTTACGCGCCGGTGCGGGCGCACGGGGAGGACGACGCCCTAGCGCGGAAGATGGCCGAGTTGATGCAGAATCAGTTCGGCCTCAAGCCAAAAATGCAGGGACCTGCCTATAAGCCGCCGTTCCCAGAGTGGTACTTCAACGTGCTCCTCCCGCCAAGAGTGAAACCTCCAACGGAGTTCACGAAATTTTCCGGGCAAGACGACACAAGCACAGTGGAGCACATTGCTCGATACCTGATGCAGCTCGGAGAATGCTCAGCTGAGGAGGCGTTCAGGGTCAGATATTTCCCCGCGTCGCTGACAGGCCCGGCATTCCAGTGGTTCTCGTCCTCACCCCCTGAGTCAGTTAGCAGATGGAGGGACCTGGAGCGGAAATTCCACGCCCATTATTTCAGTGGCAGCTCGGAGAAGAAGCTGATCGATCTTGCCACCGTGAAACAGAGGCACAGCGAGACACCGTTGGAATTTCTCAGGAGGTTTAGGGAGGTGAAAGGCATGTGCTTCTCGCTCAACTGCCCGGACGACCGGCTAGGCGACATGGCCGTCGCCGGGATGCCGCCGGCCATACGAGAGAAGCTGTTCGGGATGGAGTTTGAAAACCCGGGCCGCTTGTCTCAAAAGCTATCGTTGATGAGCAACCGGGGTGTATGGCTTCAAGAAGGATGCCAGGTTTGGCAAGCAGCATGATGTGGCGGAGATCTACAACCAGTTCTTAGACAAGGCCGATCTGATCGAGGATTCTGATGATGAACTGGATGTGGCCGCAGCCGAAATCATGTGGGGGAAAGAGCCTTTAACAATGAATCAACGCTGGGTCAAACAGACCAAGGGCACCTACGATTTCGATATCATGAAGGCTGACAAAGCTGTTTGAGCTCCTAGTGAAGGAAGGCCGAATCAGACTGCCTGAAGGGCATTCCATGCTTCGGCCCGATGGAGTCAAGGGGAAACGTTACTGTGGCTTCCACGACAGGGATTCGCACTCCATCAATGATTGCAGGGTCTTAAGGATGAGGATCCAGAAAGCCATCCGGGAGGGTCACCTCAAGTTTGACAACAAGATGAAGCTGGATGGTCACCCCTTCCCTCAGACCATGGTGGGCTTCTTTGTTAACATGGTGACGGCTGAAAAGAAGGGAAAGGTCAAAGTCTTGACCTCAGCCAGGGCTAGACAGGATGGAACAGTGGACCCGGAGCGCCAAGTAACTCTGGAACAGGTGCATGGTGAAGCCCCCCGCATGCTCAAGAGCCACATCGAAGTCGGGGAGTCATCCAGAGCCAAGCCCAGGGTGACCACGCGCATCCTCCTCAACAAGTGGCAGCGCCAGATGGAGAAAGAGCGTTACGAGAAGCGCAGATACGAGGAGGAGAGGCGCAGAGCTGAAGAAGAGGCACGCAGAAGGGACCTGGAGCAATACACGCGCGAGAAGGAGCGTGCACACTGGGGATGTGCGTTCTTCAGGCACTGTTGGAACGAGGGTTTGAAGCTGCCCACGCTAAGGAACTGCCCTGAGTGCAGTGACAGGTATGTTGAGTACAGGCAGGAGACTGCCAATTGCCGATCCGTCCATGAGAGAATTGGGAGGATCCACCCTAACGGGGATCGGCGCCAAAAAATTGAAGTCATTGATCACCCCAGAAAGCGGCAAGCTGATCTAAGGTGCCCATCTGGCAAAAGGGGCAATGGTGCCCTCCCGGCCTAAGGAGAAGCCAGAAGAGACGGGTCCAGCACTTGAGGAACCGCTAGTTAAGGCAGGCTGGGATCCAGACAAGGCAGGTGTGGCGTCCAAAGGATCAGCCCGAAGGGTCAAAGCGTTCGGCTCCAACATGCATGGTATATTTTCTGCCGAACGAGTTCATGGCTCCTGCTAACCAGGTTGTGCAGGAGGAGGCGTCCCTGGATGATGAGCAGATCGAGGGGATGATGGCGCAGTTGGTGCTAGCCAAGCAGGCCATCTTCGACAAACCGGCCAAAAATCGACACATGAGGCCGTTGTACTTAAGGGGATACGTCAATGGCAAGCCATTGACCAAGATGTTCGTCGACGGTGGAGCGGCAGTCAACGTGATGCCGTACACCACCTTCAGGAAACTTGGCATGGGCCCGAGCGATCTGACGCCTACAAGCATAATACTGAATGATTTCGCTGGAAATCCTTCAGATACCAAGGGATGCACTCACGTGGATCTGATGATCGGGTCCAAGACGCTGCTCACGACCTTCTTTGTGATCGAAGGTAAAGGAGCCTACAGCCTACTGCTCGGACGGGACTGGATTCATGCCAATTGCTGCGTCCCATCCACCATGCATCAGCAGCTTATCTAGTGGGTGGATGATGATATTGAGGTCATCCAAGCAGATGACTCCGTGAGCGTTGCTAACATGGAACCAGCTTTCTGGGAGTACCAAGGCATTGATTGCTTCTCAGGGAAAGACTGGGGAGAAGTTCCTGTTGAACCTGTCAGCATTGATCAACAGCCGATTCAAGCAGTCGACTCTTATAGTAATTTTTAATGGAGAACCCCGTAGATGGCACTGATGGCAAGTTGGGGCGAGGATTTATGTCGGCTGACAAATTAGAAGAAGTTGACATCGGAAGCGGTGATAAGCCAAGGCCGACGTTCATCAGCGCAAACTTGCAGCCAGACTTCAGGGAGGAATTGATCAAGCTGCTCAAGGAATACAAGGATTGCTTCGCCTGGGATTATTCGGAGATGCCTGGATGGGATCGTTCTATCGTGGAGCATCGGTTGCCAATCAAATCTGGTTTCAAACCATACAAGCAACCACCCTAGAAAATCTACAAGGATGAAGTATTGGCCGATGTGAAGAAGGAAGTTGAAAGATTACTTGATGCAAACTTCGTTCGGCCATGCAGATATGCGGAGTGGATCTCTAACATTGTCCCTGTTTACAAGAAGAATGGAAAGATGAGGGTCTGCATAGATTTCAGGGATCTGAACAGAGCCACTCCGATGGATGGTTACCCCATGCCTGTTGCCGATTTGTTGATTGACGCCGCAGCTGGACACAAAGTGATCAGTTTCATGGATGGCAATGCGGGATACAACCAAATCTTCATGGTAATAGAAGACATATCAAAGACGACCTTCAGATGTCCTAGTCATATAGGCCTGTTTGAATGGATAGTCATGACATTTGGGTTAAAAAATGCCGGTGCAACTTATCAACGAGCCATGAATTACATTTTTCACGAGTTGACCGGCAAAGTTGTGGAAATCTACATTGATGATGTGGTAATCAAGTCCCTAAGTCATGACACACATTTGGAAGATGTGAAGAGGACCTTGGAGTGCACCCGGAAGCATGGTTTAAAGATGAATCCAAACAAGTGCGCTTTTGGGGTATCAGCTGGAGAATTCTTGGGGTTTTTAGTCCACGAGGGAGGAATTGAAGTTGGCAAGAAGAGCATGAAGGCCATCGATGAAGTTGTTCCTCCAACTAATCTCAAGGAGTTGCAATCACTGCTCGGCAAAATTAATTTCGTGAGAAGATTCATTTCAAATTTGTCACAGAAGGTTTTGCCATTATCTCCATTGCTGGAGCTAAAGAAGGATCAAAAGTTCACATGGGGCGACGAACAACAGAAGGCTTTCGATGAGATCAAGCAGTACATGAAGGAACCACCAGTGTTGGTCCCTCCTCAGCTGGATAAGCCTTTTAAGTTGTACGTGGCGGCCGATACCCAAACCATTGGATCGGCCCTTATTCAAGAATTCGAAGGAAAGGAGCAGGTAGTAGCATATCTTAGCCGAAAATTGCTTGATCCCGAGACCGGTTATTCGGCCGTAGAAAAGCCGTGTCCGTGTGTATACTACTCGTGTACAAAGTTTCGGCACTACTTGTTGAATGCCGAATGCACCGTGTATTCCAAGTTTGATGTGATAAAACACATGTTATCTATGCCAATTTTGAACGGCAGGATTGGCAAGTGGATTTTAGCTTTATCGAATTCGAGTTGAAGTTCGAATCGGCAAAAGCCGTCAAAGGTCGGATCATTGCCGACTTTATAACCGAACATCGCGATCCGTCAATTGATTTACTTGAAATTACCCCCTGGGCTTTATTTTTTGATGGATCATCATGTGGTAACGGTGGGGGAGTAGGGATCCTTCTAATTTCACCTAGGGGTGAGCTGTTTGAATTTGCCATCCATATACGCCCCCCATCGTTACAAACAATCGAGCCGAGTACGAGGCAACCGCTTCGAGGGCTTCAATATTTGAGAGAAAGGCGGGGCCGTTTCGGTTGAAGTTTATGGAGATTCGGAGCTGGTGATCAAGCAATTGAACGGACAACACGAGTGCAAAAGTGAAGCGCCGAGGAGTTACTACGAAGAGTGCGGGTAAATCTTGAAGAGCTTCCCGTTGGTAACTCTACAGCATATTCCTAGGGAGCATAATGAAGAAGCAAACAGTGGCTCAAAGCGCCTGCGGTTACAAAGAGAGTCAAGAAGCGTTTGTTGCGGAGGTATGTGCACTTTGGGGACGGATCTCGTAGAAGGTGATTGGAGGAAAGAAATCGTTGATTACTTGAGAGATCCATCCCGAAAGGTCTCTAGGAAGCTCGGGTACAAGGCCATAAAATTCGTTCTTCCGGATAAGAATTTGTTCTATAAATCATTAGATGGGGTATTGTTATGATGCACGGGTCCGAGAAGAAGCCAAGAATATGATGAGCGAAGTGCACGATGGGATATGTGGAGCACACCAATCGGCCTACCGTATGAAATGGGTTATTAGACAAGTTGGGTGCTTTTGGCCGACAATATTAGAGGATTGCTTTGAGTATTACAAGGGATGTCAAGATTGCCAGAGGTTTGGAAATATTCAAAGGGTTCCCGCGTCAGCATTGAATCCCATCATCAAGTCATGGCCATTCGGGGGCTGGGGTATAGACTTGATTGGCCCAATTAATCCACCATCTAGTAAGGGGCATAAGTTCATGATTTTGGCTACGGATTATTTTACTAAATGGATTGAGGCAATCCCACCGAAGAAGGTGACATCGAGAAAACATGGTTGAATTTGTCAAGGAGCACATCATCTATCGGTTGGAATCCCTCAGACAATCACCACTGATCAAGGGGCACAATTCGTGTCACTGGAGTTCAGAGAGTTTGCCGAAAGCATGGGAATCAAATTGTTTAACTCTTCTCCCTATTATGCCCAGGCTAATGGTCAAGCGGTGGCTTCTAACAAGATCATGATCAAGCTGATACAAAAGAAGATCGACCAGAAGCCAAGAAGGTGGCATTCGGTACTCAGTGAGGCACTGTGGGCGTACCGAATGGCCCCCCATGGAGCTACAAAGACTTCTCCTTATGAATTGGTTTATGGGCACCACGCGGTTCTACCTTGGGAGGTGCAATCAGATTCAAGGAGAGTGGTGTTACAGAAAGATTTGAGCTCCAAAGATTACAACGGCCTAATGATGGATGAACTGGAGGATTTACATATGATCCGTCTTAGAGCTTTGGAAAACATCGAGAAGAACAAGCTGCGAGTCGCCAAGTACTATAACAAGAAAGTAAAAGTCGGGGAATTCGCATAAGGAGATTAGGTTTGGAATGCGCTATTGCCGATTGGAACTAAATACGGCGAATTCGGCAAATGGTCCCCTAGCGGGAGAGGCCTTTTCGCGTGGTCGGATGCGTCCCTGGTAATGCATATATATTGAAAACTTTACTAGGAGAAGACTTTTCCGCCGCGATAAATGGAAGATATGCGAAGAAATATTATCCTAGCATTGAGATCGATCGATGATCACCTGCGGTGGAATCACGCACATCGACACGAAATAGGCGGCGCTCAAGAACGAGGCCGCCTTCGAACAAAAATTGACAAACGGAGGAAATGGCCGGTGCCTAGATGCATTGCCCTTAGCACAAAAACTACATTACAAGCCGTTGCTTCTTGCGGGTTTACATCCAACAACCCTGGTGATCGGGACCTCAAGGAGGTGGGAAGCGAGAAGGCGTGGAGGAAGAAGCGAAAGTATGATTCAATCTTTTCTTTGCTTCTTCGACGCTCCCTCTTCGGTTTTCCGGGACCACCGTGACGGTGACTTGGAATGCACGGGGGTGACCATGGTTTGCGGCTTCCACCAAGCCGTCCCGAGGCCGCTTTCGGGTTGTTGTACTGTCGGGAGACATCTAAAATAGAGAAATCGATGTTAGGGGCAAGAAATCCAAATGCGGGCACAAAGCCAAGAAGAAGTCGAAGCATTTACCCCCTACTAGTGCCTCCAAAGCCATGCGGTGCTCGCGTTCGGCTTGGTAACGAGCGGTAATGTCCCCGAGGCCATGCTCCGGGTGCCGAACGCGGCGGCGCGCGTTGATGGTTGGTCCTCTGTTCGGGTGTGGCATCCTCGCTTCGAGGGAGGAATCGGAGGAGATGTACTCGAGCACATCTTTGGTCCCGATGATTTCTTCGGGAAGCAAATCAAGGCTGAAAAGGAAAAAAGAAGAGGAGGTAAAGCGCTAGATCATGTGGGAAACAGGAAGTAAATCAAGAGAAAACTCACCTTCGGATCGTGCCTTTCTTTGGAGGGTTGCTCTTCGGGGTTGCTTGCCCTTGTCCATGGCCTTGGGGTTTTTTCCTGCGGGAGACGGGGGGGGGAGGGCCGAGAAATGATGGATGAGTGTGCGAGTGGATTTGTAGAGCATCTCGGCGGGCTATTTTATTGACCGAAAGGGTACATTGGGAGTGATGAGCGGCCGGTACACACCTTGTTGGAATACCAAACGGCGGGGTTTTCTCCCGGATGCGAAGGGCTTTTGCTTGAACGGTGCTTGCGGATTGCCGATTCGGGGATCTTCGCGGATCTTGCGCCAAGGGGCATCTGTTCTGGCGTATTCGGCTCTAGACAGTTCCCGGATACGTTTAAGGGAAAAGATTCACATGTGCAAATGTAAAGAAAATCATCACAGAGCAAGCACAGAATTCAAAAGTTCTTATTTATTGCCGATGATCAAACACCCCTCATACAATCTAGTCGAAAAGCCTGTTCAGTACAGATTGGGGATGAGTGATTTCGGCAATGGCGTCGCCGTGGCCATCGAGGCGCTCCAGGATGAGCTTGATCTCCTCAATGTCCTCTGGCGCGCCGCCCGGAAGCCGCGCGGCCGGTGGAGTAGTCGACGTCCGTGTGCGTCCCCATGGCGGCCGGGGCCCGGGGTGGTGCCCAAGCGAACGCCATGGGTGGCTACCTCGTCGACGCGGTGCTCCACCGCGGCAAGGCGCTCCGGCCGGCGTGTCACCGCGGGCCTTCACCTTGTCGGCCGGCCGATCCACCGGCGCCTTCGGCTGGTTGAGCTAGGCATCGCGGGCGCAAGGAGCAAGAAGAAAGGAGATTAGCATCAAAAGCCGGGTTGGATCAAAGATTTGATTTCGAGCCGTACCGTCGATGGTTTCCGGTAGGCCGTTTGCGCCGGTCTTCCCACTCCCGGCTAGGCTATGCCCGCCTTTTTCGAGACGTCCTCCAACTCGCGTCGGGCCGTCTCCGGCTCCTCCTTGAAGCGGAGGGCGTCGAGCTCCCCTTAGGGCACGGGGGAGTGGCCGTCAAACTCCGAGGAGTCATCGGGAGGGGTTGATTGGCCGGCGCGGAGGAGACGGATTCCACCGAATCAACTTCGAAGAAGAAGAATCAAAGAAGAAGAATCGACGATCATTGCCTCCGGCGCGCATTGGCGCTGCTCCCCTCTCGCCTCATCGGAGGCACGGTGGCGGTTGAGGCGGCGCACCATGTTGCTTTGGAATGTGCCTTTGTTCGGAAAAGAAGAAGAAGCGAGATTGGCAAAGATCCGAGAGCTAAAAGGCTTAGTGGAGAGCTAGGGGCACCTACGGTTTCATTTATAGGCACCGGCAAGACGGATCGTGGCCTCAAGTCGTGGCTCTGGATCGTGGCGCATATCCCAAGAAAATCGGAAGGTGGAAAGGTTTCCTTGACCAATCCGCCGATGGGTCGTTTGGAGTTCTAGGCTGAGTCGTGTTTCGGTTGACTGGCTCGGCTAAGAGGAGTCAAGGTGCCATTCGGGTATTGGCATGTCTTTGCCGAATGGATCATTCAGTATTACGTTGAAGGAGCGCAGCAGGAAAGGGAAATGAAATTGCAAGAACAGATATTACAAAAGCAGCCAATTCGGTTATACATCAATTGAAGCCTTCAAATGTTCAAGTATTTTGCAATTACATTACGGACATTGGATATTGTCTGGCGAATGTTATCCCACCGCTCCTGATAATCTTTCTGGGCACTAGACAAGGTGGTAAGCTCTGCATCGCATTGTTTCATCTTGGCCATAGCCGATTTCGCCTCCTCTTGGGTCTTCTCTATCAATTCAGGGAGCTCGGCTATTTTCCTGTCATCGGCCTCTATCTCAGCTGACAAGCTTCTCAATTCTGCTTCCAGAGCAGCTTTCCTGGCAATTTTTAAATCACGAGAGGCTTGCAGATTGGCCAATGTATCTTTGTGGCTCTCGGTCTGAGATCGTGCCCCGTTCATGGCTTGTCCAGCACTGGTTCTCTTCTGTTCAATAGCCGTGCGGGAGCGCACCTTCCTCAAAGCCTTCCTTATGGGCGCATAATGATCCTCCAGGCCACAGATGGATGCGAGAGAAGCATTGATGTCCTCGGGGAGCTCTTGGGCGATAGACTCAAGCATTTCTTCAAAATAATCGAGATCTACGAACGGATCTTATGTATCCTTTTCCGGCCAGGCAAAGATCTCCCCGAGCTTTTCTAGCACTTCCTCGACGGGGTTTGATGCATTTCTTCCATCACCTCGGCAATTGGATTGTTCCCCAGCGACGGACTTGATGATGATGGGGCCGATCCTAAGAAGCGAGTATTGCCGAGTTAGGAGTGCTAAAAGTAAAGGTAGCGAGAGTTAAGTGCAAATGAGTACCTCATGTCCGATTTCTTGGTGGGGTAGGACTGCGTTCGGGGGGCAATCACGGGCGAAGGAGGTGTTCCGGGCAAGGCTGAAGCTTCTATGTGAGAAGGCGGCGTGCCGGTAGCTCGGGGGCTTCGGGCTGAAAAGGAGATAGGTTCACCTCTCGCCGGGGTTGGTGTCCCTCCATGGCCGGCGGGTGATTGTGCCTCCGGATGACTTGACGGTTACGGCTAGGCGGGAGACTCATCTCCGGAGAATTCATTGCTTCCCGAGAAGGTGATTGAGTCCACGATGAAGATGAGATCTCCACCGGGATAGGTAATTCAACCCCGGGTGGACTTGCTTGTTGAGACAACGGGACGTCCACAAGTTGTTCTTCCATTGTGTCCGCTACAAATGTCAAATTAAAAGATGGATGCCGGTGTTCATCCTCAAAAAGGGGGCGATAAAGGTCATACCGGTGGATGGGGCATTGGCGGGTTCGCACGCGAAGATTCTTGGGCTGCGGGCTGAAAATACACAAGATATGATTTATCAGAAACAGAGCAATTTTGTGATCAAGAAAGGAAAAGGTTTTTACCTCAACGAGGATTTTCTTAACAGTTCTTATCCTCTTGGCATTTGGAGGAGCAATCAGGGTCAAACCTTGCCTCCTATCAGCAGCAAGGCTGGAAAGGCTTGGGTCTGTTGTGGCAAACACCGGCCATTAGGCGAGCCGAGTTGGGGACACGAATCCCGATCTTTGAGACCGGGCCTACGGCATTGTAGGTGATGTTCCCGGCTCGAGGGGCATGCCTTGTGTCCGTGAGTGAAAGAAATAAAGTCGGAATCATGATTGGAGGAGGAAATGTCTGATCCAAAGGTTAGTTATATTACCTCTGAAGTTGGCTGAAAATCAGACATCAACTCTGCACAGAACGAGTGCACAGGCTCACTGAAGATATGATCATGGAATTCTTGCCACCATTAGTTGAAGGTGGGGTGAGCTATTGTTGTAGGTGCGAAAGGCTAGGTATAGACAGTGGGACCGCACACATAACGGAAGACTGCGCTATCGTGCATGAGTTCTTTGATTTCCTCCCTGGGCTTGAGGAATTCATGCAGAAACAGCCTTGGGGGCATCTGGCCACACCCAAGTTGCCGAGCTACCACATTGGGCTGATAATATTCATAGGTGCTATAGGTCAGCCTTCCTCCATTGAATTCAGCTGGCAACATGCATGGGCGGATTATGATATTGAGGATCTCTAGAAATCTCCCATCTTGGTGTTCAGTTTCAAAAGAGAATTCACGGGGGAGAGTCAAAGTGTCATTATCCGGATAAGGGAGCCGAGAGGGTTTTGGAAACCTTTGAAGAATAGCTCAAAAGGTGGGCTGATGTCTGTTGAATGAGAACGGTTGAAGCGACTTCTCCATAATTCGGCATCCTCTCGGTGGCGTGAGGTTCCCCTTCGGGGTGATTGGATGAAGGGAAGAGCCCGGTGTTCAAATCGACACCAACGATCCGGTGCATGTGAAGCTGCGGCCACATCCGAACAAACCACCAAGGACCATTGACACATGTTATCCTGCGGTGGTATACATCCGGGTGACGAGTTTGGTGAAGCATATGATACACACTACCCGGGAGGAATTTCCCAAGGTGAAAGCGGTTGCCATTGACCAAGTGAGAAGCCATTATAATGTGATTCGAGTAGGCTCATTGGCTTTACCACGAAGACGAACTCGCATAGCCACATGTTTAGAAATGCTTTGTATTCAATTTCGCCAAGGGCGCCGTCTTTCATGTGGCTCGGGATATAAGTTTTGTATCCGCTCCCTGGTTTCACCCCCGTTTGGCGTGAAGAACATTTGAAGTCCCGGGGTTGAACGGATCCTGTAATGTCAAGGCCGGTGATCATGTACACATCGGCCAGAGTTGGAGACATCGGGCCGTGGCCAAAGAGGAAGGCGTTGACACTGTTTGACCAAAAATGGCAGGCTGCTATCAAAAGGTCTTCATTCTTGGGGGTCTCGGCTAAAGATAACTCCAGGCACTGAGCAATGCGGAGGGTATCCCAGTTTTGGGTCATGGCACTCTTATCTGCAAGGATCCTCCGGTACCAATTTTTCCAGCCTGCGATTGGAGGCAAGGGCCGGTTCTTGAAAGCGTCTTGCCACCGGGGAGGTGGAGACAGAGCCGCCTTGAAGGGGATCCTTTGAGATTCAGCCGCAATGAAATCTCGAGGATCAGAGTTTCCCATGGGACCAAGGTAATAAGATCTTGAATTGGCCTCGGTGCGAATCAAAAGCTCAGTAGAAGGCTCCTGAAGAAAAGCGGAAACGAAATCTCAGGTAAAATTGAAAACCTAAATGCCGAATGAAGCTTACGGGAGGGGGATTTACCTGAGCATCTTGGTTTTGAGCCGCCATTGGAGATTTGAGCTTAGAGCAAGGGGATCTAGGGTTTGGATCTAAACGAGGACTCCGGCGGATTGCGAAGAAAGAAGAACGACGGTGTTGACGGATTCGATTTGAAAATATTCGTGGCTGGAGTCAATTGCGGAACAAAATTACTTTTATCCCGCAATTGAAGGGGCATGTGTTAACACCAAAATTTGGTAAGGAGTCGACTTGTGGGTCCGGCTCGGTGAGGAGTCCGTTTGGTGGAAGGAAAGGATTTTTTTCGGATGTATTCGGCAAAGAAGGCTGCGGTCGGTTATCCGCTCCCGTTCGGCAAAGGAACGAAGAGGGCTGATTTTGCGGGATTGGACGGTGACGTGGCTCAAGCGGGGAAGGACGAATGGATGGATAGGCGATCAAGCTTAGGGATAAGTTAGGCGGCGAATCCATTCGAGATTTTACTTGGCGGGGGTATAAATATGAGCCCCGAATGTATGTAATACACACAATCATTCTTCAATACAAACCGGCCATACGCCAAACCCTAGAGTCCTTTTGTCGTGTCGTCGAGTTCTTCGAGAGGGTTCATCGATCCGTCGACCTCCGTGAGTACCGGCAACCTTGTATCCTGTCTAGTATCATGCGGTGGATTTAGATCGATGCAAGTAGTCTTGTTACCATGCTTCGTGTCATGCGGTAGATTCAAGCTTGGTTCAAGAGGGTTTCTTGTTAGGTCATGAGCCATGCGGTAGGCTAAGATCTAGCTTGAAGCTAGTTATCGGCTCTATTGGTTTTTGGCAAGATCCAATAGATTCATTAAGTTATCCTGTGTTGCTTTGAATTTTACTTTATGTTTAAATTCATGTAACACCTTTTGCCCAATCTAGATAGGTTCGGATCGGCTTTATCCTTCTCGTGATCCTTGTACGAGTAGATTTCATGTTTTAACACGTGGATCTTGTGCTTTCCGATAGCCGAAACCGAATCGATCTAGATTGTTACGTGTTGCGGGTTCAAGCTTGCCAACGTTGGTATAAATCTTGATAGAACTAAGTATCATGCGGTAGATGCGAGGTTTTTTGGTTGCTTTGGAGCTAGTCATCCGGTGGACTAGATTCAAATCAATCGATAGATTTATTCGCTTGGTAATGTTCGTTCCTTTTTCATGGACCACGAATCGGCTGTTCAGCCGTATTCAGTTATGTTTCTTCACGAGTAGAACACGTGCGTAATTCATGTTTTAGAAGACGTGTGCTTTTAGCTTTCCATATTTAGATTGTATCATGCGGTGGATAGATCTATTTGTGGAAAGTGGTGCGATTTTCATGCAAGTTGTATCATGCGGTGGATAGATTTGTTTTGGCATCGTACCCGACGGATTTTTGAGTACCTAGACATGCGGTAGACTAGTGCTTTGGATCTATGCAAGCTTATTTTTTACATGTTTATGTTCGCGCTTTACTTTATCCATTTATTTAATGTTGGTTATCATGGGGATTGGTCATGGCCTTGTGCACGTACATCTTTGCTCAAACAAGGACCGATTCTTGTCATGCTTACGTCATCCATTCGACAATGTTGCTTTTCCTTTTATAAGATCCCGAATGGCTCTCGGTTTACGTGAGATAGCTTCTTATAGCTATGTGTCATTCCCATTTGGCTTCTTAGCCGTAAATATGGAACTGTCGGTACCACCGGCAAGTTCCAAGCTTTGGTATCTAACTGCTTTATCTTTTGTTAATTTTCAGGAAAAATTGACTGGCACGTCTCGTGACTCTTTGCGCGTGTGAAGCCGGCTTTTTCGGCTTCTTTGTGTGTTTGGCGCTAGGTGCACGTTTTGCGTCAACAATACCAAACGTCGGGGTTTTCTCCCGAATGGGAAGGGTTTTTCATTGAACGGTATTCACGGCTCCCGAATTAGTATTTTTCGCGGATTCTACGCTAAGGGACAAGAGTTTGTTCGTATTCGACTACGATAAAAGTTTCGCGAATGCGTTCAAATCGTAAGGTTCGCATGCACAAATTGAAGGAAATCATCACAAAACAAATACGGAAGATAAAATTTCATATTTATTGCCGAAATTCCAACATCCTTAGTACAAACTAATCAAGAATCCTGTTCGGCATAGATAGACGGGGGATGAATGGAGTATGCAATGGCGTCTCCGTGGCCATCGAGGTGCTCCGGGATGACCTCAATGTCGTCAATGTCCTCCGGTGCGCCACCATGAAAGTCGCGCGGCCGCGTGGAGTAGTCCACGCCGGTGTGCGTCGCCATGGCGGCCGGGCCCAAGCCGGTGCGTAGAAGGACGCCGTGGAGGGCCACTTCTTCGACGCGGTCTTCCACCGCGCCAAGGCGAGCTTCCGGTGTGTCTCCGGGAGCATTCACCTTGTCCGCCGGCCTTCTTCACCGGCGTCTTCGGCCGGTTGAGCTCGGCGTCGTGGTCGCAGCAATTACGAAGCAATGGCGGTTAGTTCAAGTTGAATTAAAACAAATCACAAGATTCACCGTCGATGGTCTCCGGCGGCTACTTACGCCGGTGCTCCCACTCGAGCTCGCCGATTCCGGCCTTTTTGGAGACGTCCCCCAACTCGCACCGGGTTTTGTCACGCTCCGCCTTGAACCTGCGGGCATCGCGGTCGGCCGTAGCGCGAGCCGGGAGGAGTGGGAATGGCCGGACGATCTCGAGGAGTTGCCCACCATGACCGGAGTCGTGGCCGGTGTAGGAGCGGGGTTCCACCTTTGGATGAACACGGAAACACGAAGAGGGTCTTCGAAACAAAAAAAAAATCTAGAAAAAAAGCGTGAAGAAATTGACGATCACCACCTCCGGCGAGCGCCAACGCGACTCCCTTCGGCCTCGTCGGCGGCTCCGGCGCCTATTGCTTCGCCTCCCATTAAGCTTTTGGGATTACTAGTACTTGGAGAAAAGAAGTTTAGATTGGCAAAGGCTTGAAAGTAGGGGACTTTGTGAAAGACTAGGGGCACCCGAGGTTGTTATTTATGGGACCGGCAAAGAAATCGTTGCCAAAGATCGTGGTGCATATCCCGAGAAATTTGGGAAGTGGAGGGATTCCCTTAACCGAACCATCGTCGGGTCGTTTGGGATTCAAGCTGGGTTGTATTCGGTTTGACTTGTTGAAATTCGGTGAGTTGCGGTCGGGTTCCTACTCGGGTCTAATGTTGTTTGGCCGAGAGATGCCGAATGAATCATCCGAGAGTTGCTCGCTAAAGTAAGGCAAAACAATATTGGAAAATAAATCTTATGGTGAGCAAAATTACAAGGACGATAAACCATTCGGCTACAAATTGTTTGATACAATCATATACCCAAGTATCTTGAGATTACATTGGAAGCATCCGATATCATTTTACCGATGTTTTTCGGCAATTTCGATCGGCTTCTTGGGTTCTAGACAGAGCGGAGAGCTTTGTCTTGAGCTAATTTGATTCAATCAAGGCTGATGTAGCTTCCGTTTGGACATTCTCTGTTGATTCGGGAATATCGGCTATCTTTTTCTTGTCGGCCTCGACTTCGAATTTCGTCAAGTTCTTCGATTCGGCTTCTAGTGTAGCTTTTACGGTGATCTTCAATTCAAGTGCGGGCTGCGGTTCGGCTAGCAATTTTTTATTGTTTTCGATCCGAGCCTGTGAGTCTTTCACGCATTGCTTGGCTTGGGCTCTCTTTTGTTCCGGGGCTGGTCGGGAGGATCGATTCTTCAAAGCTCGCCTCCTTCTTTGCCGCAAAGTGATTATCCAATTGTGAGATAGGCTCCAAGGAGGCTTTAATATCGTCGGGGAGCTCTTGGTTTATGAATTCAAGCACTTCTTCTAGAAGATTCACGTCCCCGACTTGATCATGGATGTCCCTTTGCAGCAAAGAGAGGATTTGTTTTAGCTTTTCTTGATTTTCCTCGATAAAGCTTGGCCTGAAGATGCCTCATCTCCTTTTTGGCAATTAAGTCACCATGGTAAAAGAAAAGCTTGGTGGTGACGCAGCTTGATCCTGAAAAGAAAGGCTTGCCGAATTAAGGATGATTTATTAAATGGAAATAAAAGAGATAAATATTCATGCTTACCTCATTCCTGGCCTCCTGAGTTGGAGAAGGGAGTTTTTCAGGCTCAAGAAGGGGTTCCTGGATGATCAGTCGAGGAGAAGCTTGAGGGGTCCCTGGTAAAGCTGAAGCTTCTAGCTGAGGAGAAGCTGGTGGAGTCCTTGGTAGGGTTGAAGCTTCTGGATGAGGAAAAGATGGATCCATCCCTATTGAAGTTGGAACTTCTGCTTGAGAAGAGGATGGCTGGATTCTTGGTGAAGCTGGAGCTTCTACTTGAAGAGAGGGTGGTTGGATCCTTGGTGAAGCTGGATTTGAAACATGTTGAGGAGAGGAACTCCCCACAGTTTGGCTCACCAATGTTTCCTCTACAAGTAATGAGTAGAGGGTAAATGCCAATGAAGAAAATGTTTTAAAAAGGAAAAAGAGATATTGTGAAGATCTTACCAGTAGATGGGGCATTGGCAGATTCGTGGTGATTGTTGGTTGCTCGAGCTCGGTCCGAAATTACACAAGATAAAATTACCGGGATGAAGAGTGGTTTTATGCTTAGGAAGGAAAGATGTTAACCTCAATAAGAACTCTTTTAAATGTTCTTTTCTTCTTGGCGGTACCGAAGGAGCAACCGGGGATGGAGCTTTCCTTTTGTCGGAGGCTAAAGGCGATGAGAGTTGGGTCCGATGTGGCATATCCGGACATCGGTTGAGCCAAGGTGGTGGAATTAAATCCCGAGGTAGAGATTGGGCTGCAATGTTGTAAGAGATTGTCCTAGCACGAGGGACGGACATCGTATTCTGCAGAAAATGGCAAAGGATCATGATCGGTAAAGAAGGACATGATTGAGAAAGAGGAGAAAATAAGTATATTACCTCGAAATTGGTGGAAATCGGGCATTAGCTCAAGACAAAGAGAATTTACCGGCGCATTGAAGGTGTGATCATGGAATTCTTGCCACCGAGGAAGTAAAGAAGGGATGAGCATTGAAGGTATGATTTTGCCTTCCTCCACCGAATTCTGTTTGGCGGGATGCATGGATGTATGAAGATGTTCAAAATTGCTATGGATTTTAGATCATTACATCCGGTTTCAAAGCGCATTCACAAGGGAGAGTCAAGTTGTCATTGTTCGGATATGGAAGCCAAAGGGGATTAGCAAAGCCTTTGAAGAAGAGCTCAAAAAGTTGTCCGATGTTTTGGTCAATGGATATGGTTGAGACAGCTTCTCCATAAGTCTTGCAATCTTTGGTGATATGGGTTTCCCCTTCCTTGTAGTTGGCTGAAGGAAAGTGCCGATTGTTAAGGTCAATGCCAACGATGCGGTGCATGTATAGGGGCTGCGACCACATTTGAACAAACCACCGGGGGCCATTAACACGGGAGATCTTACGGCTGGTGTGCATCAAGTAGGTGGTCCGATGGACCATGTGGTATACACTTCCTAGGAGGTTTTTTCCAAGAGGAATAAGATTACCAACGACCAAGTCTTCACCATTACAATGCGGTTGAGGGTTGGCTCATTGGATTTGCCGCGAGAAGATGAATGCATAGCCACATGTTCGGGAAGGCCCCGTACTCAACTTCAAACAAAGGGCCATCAAACATGTGTTTTTGGATATACCTCTTATATCCAACTCCTGTTTTTACTCTGTTTGCCGGAGGAGCCTTTGTATTTGTGTGGGTACACGGATCCGTGACATCAAGGTTGGTTATCATATATACATCGGCCGCCGTGGGAGACATTAGTCCATGACCAAAAAGAAAAGCATTGACACCATTCGACCAAAAATGACAGCCGTAATCGGAAGATTCTCATATTTGGGTGTTTCGGCCAAGGATAATACCAAAGAATGGGCAATGCGAAGGTTGTCCCAATTGCTTGTTTTAGCGCCGTCATCATCAAGCATCCTCTTCGAGTGTTTGTAATAGGGATGGAACAATTTCACAACAAACCGGCCTTGCGCCAACCTTCGAGTCCTTTAGTCGAGTTGTCGAGTTCTTCGAGAGGAGCCATCGATCCATCGACCTCCATAAGTACCGGCAACCTTGTATCATGTCTAGTATCATGCGGTGGATTTAGCACGTTATGCAAGTAGTCTTGTTACCATGCTTAGTATCATGCGGTGGATTTAATCTTGGTTCAAGAGGGTTTCTGTTAGATCACGAGCCATGCGGTAGGCTAAGATCTAGTTCGAAGCTAGTTATCGGCTCTATTAGATTTGGCAAGATCTAATAGATTCATTAAGTTAGCTCGTGTGCTTTGGATTTTGCTTTATGTTTAATTCATGTAACACTCTTTTGCCCAATATAGATCGATTAGTTTCGGCTCTATCTCTTTGAGATCCATGTGTTGTACTTTCGAATCTTTGGTTTTATTTATTGAAAAAGGATCAAGTGCTCTCAATAGCCGAATTTAGATCAATCTACATTGTCACGTGTTGCGGGTTCAAGCTTGTTGACTTTTCAATGTTTGTTCCGTCTCCACGGAACCCGAATCGGTTGTACGGTTTGTATTCGGCAATCTCGCCAGGATTGAAAAGTGTTTATAAGTTCGTTTTAAATAATGTATGCTTTTATCCTTCCATGTTTAGATTGTATCATGCGGTGGATTGATCTATTCTTGGTTGGTGGTGTGGTTCCAAACAAGTCGTATAATGCGGTGGATTAACTTGTTCGGTGTCACACTTGACGGGTTTGAAAGTACCTAGACATGCGGTAGACTAGTGCTTTTGGCCTATGCATGCTTGTTTACTTCAAATTTACAATCATGCTTTCACCTTATTTATTTTATTGTAATTTACCCTCGAAAATCGGTCATCACCACGTGCGTGCGGTGTTGTTTAAACAAAGACCGATCTTTCGTCACTCCTATGTCATGCATTCGCCTATATCCCGTTTTCATGTTTTAGAAACTCCCGAATGATATTCAAGCTGCCGACGGATAGCTTGTCGTAGCTATATGTCATTTTAATTGGCTTTGTAGCCGTCAATACGAAGCTGCTCGGTACCACCGGCAAGTTCCGGGTTTTATCTAATCGCTTTTTCATCCTTTGTCGGTTTCGGGAAAATTGATCGGCACGCTTTGGATTCGGCACGTGTGTTAAGCCGGCTTCATTCGGCTTGCCTGTGTGCTTGGCGTGAGGTGCTGATTTTACATCAACAACACGGAAGGACTACATAAACTCGGCTCGCCATGGGAAGGCCGCTTCACGGTTGCAAAGGTGACCGGACTAGGCTCCTACCCGAGGACCAAGAGCGTCCGGTGGTCGATGGATGACCGCTCCTCGGTGATGAGTGATTGACAAGGGGTGTTGGACCGACTCTTGGCTCGGTGCGCGGGGTGTAGGCGCGGCCTAGTTCGTGTTGTTGTAGGTGGAGAATGGGCGCGAAAGGTCTTCGGCCTTGAGGGGCCTCCCGGAGATGGAAAGACAAGTAGGCTCGGTTCAAGGGACCGGTGGACGGTGGGATTAGGTGCGGGCCACATGGTGGCGAGATGAGCAAGACGAAGTCATTGTCACACCCGATTTTACAAGGAAAACCGAGTGCATCTCACGTGTGCCCCGGGATCAATTTACAAACACAAGATAGACAAAACGAGTGTAATACCATTGCAGTGACAAAACGTTCAAGAGTTAAACCGATACAATATCCATTATTACATCCAGAGAGGTGGACTCGAAGGTCCAAACACAACGATAACTAAACGACGAGCAGCTCCATCTTTGACTTCCACAGGCATGATGACTAGGGGATTGGCATGCCCTAGAACTCCTCGTAGTCGCTCCAGGTACTCGTCCTTGCCTCCGATGTTCTCCTGCGAACGACGGTAAGCAAGGGTGAGCACACTTATGGTTGGTGCTCGGCAAGTGGGGGAAACAATGCAAGGCTATCAATGATAGGCTATGGTTCACGACGGTAAGCATTTTATAAGTTGGTCAAGTTTTATTAGCAAGCACCTAATTACTAGGTGTAAGTGTATACCAACCCACTTATCATTAAAAGAAACCTCAAACCAAACCCACAAACCCATGATTTACATTTATCTTTAAGTTTATTAATCATGTGAGGGTCCAAGCCACTCATGACCGTGAGCACGGTTGATCGATCGATTTTACACTCGCGAGAGGTTGTACACTTTACCCATAGTTCGTGTTCCCCATTTTGCCCGGGTTATCTAGACCCTTAAACACTACCAAGGTGAGTGGCTAGGGGTCCACTACGAAGCCTTTACAAAGGAAAGAAGAGAAACCAATAGCCCGCAACGATTACGACGGCGGAGCGGACCATAACCCTCCCTAATGGTCAGCACCTTAGCCAAGGCTGCTACCCCAAAAGAACCGGGCTATACCCCTTCAACTCCGGCCCCCTGTGCCCCTCTCGGAAAAGAGCTGTCAGCTAACCCACTCTCCTAATTACTTGGCTAAGCCGAGCCATGTGGATTGTGGTTGTATTGTTATCATGGGTGGTTCTCCATGTTCCATTTATATCTCATGTTATCTTGTCTTAAGCATAAACGTATTACATAAACGGAACCGAGATATATATATATATATCATAAACAAAGCATAGCCATACCCATGTAAAGCAAACTAAGCATTCATCTACCCAAGCATTTGTTCAACGGGGTTGATCAAGGTAACGAGGTAAAATATCTAGTCAAGTCCTTAACTAGGTGTTTGCCCATCAAGTTTATGCATAACAACTAGAATAGTAAACTTTGTTTAACATGCGGTGACATAGGTTCAAAAAGATAATGCGAGAGGGGGAAAGCCACTTGCCTTCCTCTACAAACTAGGTAAAATCTTCCTCGAACACAGGCTCTTCCTGATCGCCTCCGATGGGGAGCTCAGACGAAACATGCACGATATCTACGAGTCAAACAAGAACAACAAACAATAAATAAACAGTGCGCTAAACAGTAACAAAACTGGTAAATTTGTTGTTTAAAAGATTCTACTCATTGAGACGATCATTTCGGTATATAGAACGCTAAAATCGGAGTTAAAACGAGAAAGATATGATTAAAACAAGAGTCGGGGACCTATCTGCAGTAAAACTAAATTTACGAGCCTTTTATAAATAAAACCAAGGGCTAAAACATAATCTTATATAAAAACTGAAGGGTTAAGATGCTAAAAAACAAAGGAAAGGGCCTCTCGGTGGAATTATACGGGGTAGACGGGGGCTAGTTTACAAGTTTCGGGACCTAACCGCAAGAATTCTTATTGGTGGGAGGACCGGCATGTGAATTTAAAATTTCCCGGGGACTCTTAAAGGAAAAGACCGCAGCCGCACCGTGGATCTTAGATCCAACGGCCATGGACTCGCACGGGCGCGGTGGACCGCGCCGTGCAACCGGTGCACGGGTCCACGGTGGACCGCCCATTCAAAACGAAGGGGTACGCGATCCGTGCCGTCCGTGCAAGATCTGACGGCCCTGGACGCTCGCGTGCGGGCGCATGGGAGCTCGCCGGCGTTGCGCCTAGGCGGCGTTCCCGGCCACTAGCACGACCACATGGTAGCTCAAAACGCAGAGGGGACGCATGAGCACGTGTTCGTGGGGTCAAGGGGGGCGATTGTGCCTCGCCGGCGGCCGGCACCGGAAGGGGGTGGAGAGGCCGCTCCGGCGAGCTCGTGAGTGCGCTGCTGTGCACAAAAGGAAGGGGAAACGGGCTGGGTGTATTGCTCACAGTACAAAGGAGAGGCGAGCGAGCTCGAAGGTGAAGAAGATGCGACGGCGGCAGAGCTTGGCAACGGCGGCGGGTCGGGCAGCGCTCCGGTGTGGTCGAGGTGCGGCTCCCATGGGCCTCGGGGACGAGAACCTGCAGCAATCCGAGCTTGATGAGCCCCTGGTGAACCCAAGCAGAAAGAAAGAAGGGCGGCGGAGGTTATCCTTCACCGGCGGCGACGAGTTCATGACAGCGGTGGAGGGAACCCGAGGCGGTGATGCTGGGGAATTGGTGCTCGAGCGAGTGAGTTGGTGCGCTGAGAAGGCAAAGGGAGGCGCAAGAGTTCGAGCACGAGCTTAAATAGTGCCAGAGGAAGGAAGGCGAGGGGAGGCGAGCGGGCTCCGAGCGGTGGCGCTTGCCATTGATGGCGGCGGCCATCACGGCTCGGTGCTAAAGGAAAGTAGCGGCCCCAATTGATCGAGGGAGGGGTTAATTGCCTTAATTGGCCGGTTTGGTGAAGAGGGAGGGAAGGGAAGAGGCGGGGCGCGGCGGGATTCGTGCGGCAGCGCCGGGCCGGCTAGCAGCGAGGTGGGGAAGAAGAAAGGAAGGTGGAGAGGGAGAGACTGACAAGTGGGGCCCAGGTGTCGGCCTCTGCAGAGAAAAACAAAAAGGGGCGGTTTGGTGGGCCACTTGCGGGGGAGTCTGGTGGGCCGGCAGGCCTGGCTGGGCCGAAAGGTGAGAAGTAAGCTTTCTCTTTTTTTCTTTTCTTTTTCAAACTCCTTTTAAAACAACTTTTCTTTTCAAATTCAAATCAAATTGTTTCAAACTTTTTCTCAAAAATTTTTTAAACTTTTTAGAAACCACACAAGCAACCAAAAACCATGCAAGCCAACTGATGATGCACAATCACTTGTTGTCTCTATGTTCATTAAATTATGTTTAATATTTTAGAGTTCAATTTTAAAAGGCAATTTAAATTTTAAATCCTTAGGGCTAATTAATAGTTGCTAGGTAATTTTTAGTGATGGAATTTTAGGGTGTCACAAATCAAACCCCCTTAAAGAGAATCTCGTCCCGAGATTCAGAAGATTTAGAGAACAGCTGAGGAAAGTCTTCCCTAAGTTCATCCTCTCTTTCCCAAGTTGCCTCTTCTTCAGTATGGTGACTCCACTGTACTTTACACATCCTAATAATTTTACTCCTGGTAACCCTTTCTGATGTATCCAAGATCTTAACAGGGTATTCCTTGTATGTCAAGTCATTCTCCATTTGAATATCCTCTAACTGTACCGGTTCTATCTTAACCTCACTTGTACATTTCTTCAGCTGTGATACATGGAACACATCATGAACTCCCGACAACTGTGCTGGCAACTCCAACTGGGAGGCTACCTCTCCTTTCCGTTCCACAATCTTGAAAGGTCTGATGAATCGAGGTGATAACTTCCCTCTGACATTAAAACTTCGTAAACTTAGAATAGGTGACACTCTGAGGTATGCATAATCACCGACTTCCAAAATCACCTCTTTTCTCCGAGGATCAGCATAACTCTTCTGACGTGACTGTGCCGCTTTAAGATTCTCTCTTATGAATGCAACTTGTTTTTCCGCTTCCCGTATGCTATCTGGTCCAAAGAGTTGACTCTCACCAGTCTGGTTCCAAAACAACGGTGTTCTACACTTCCTTCCATACAGAGCCTCAAAAGGTGCCATTTTAACGCTGGACTGATATATGTTGTTATAAGCAAACTCTGCATAAGGCAAACTCTTATCCCAACTGCCACTGTTCTTCAACGAGCTCTCAACATATCCTCAAGAATCTGATTTGTTCTCTCTGTCTGCCCATCTGTCTGAGGATGGTATGCTGAACTGAAGTTTAACTTTGTATCCATTTATTCATGCAGCTTCTGCCAAAACCGTGAAGTAAACTATGTGCCTCGATCTGACACTATCTTCTTCGGTACCCCGTGCAAACACATTATCCTTGAATTATACAACTCAACAAGCTTAACTCTTGTATATGTCGTCTTCACTGGGATAAAGTGTGCTACCTTGGTTAATCTATCCACAATAACCCATATAGAGTCATACCCATCACGAGTACGAGGTAAGCCCACTATGAAATCCATACCAATTTCTTCCCATTTCCACTCAGGTACCTTTAGAGGTTGAAGCAATCCTGCTGGCCTTTGATACTCAGCCTTCACTCTTTGACACACATCACACAAAGCTACATGAGCTGCTACATCTTTCTTCATTCCATACCACCAGTATCTCTGTTTCAAGTCCTGATACATCTTGGTACTCCCAGGGTGAATCGAGTAAGCTGAATCGTGTGCTTCCTTCAAGATAGTTTCTCGTAACTCCTTAATCTTAGGTACAAAGATTCTGTTCTTAAACCATACTGTTCCTTGCTCATCTTCTCTGAATTCCGGAACTTTGCCCAACCTAATCAACTTCCTGTACTCTGCAATCTTCTCATCAGTCAACTGTCATTTTCTAACATCCTGCTCAAGTGTCGACTCAATTTCCAATGTCAAGGTCTCACTTGAAGCAACTATTCCCAAGTTGAGTTGTGCCATCTCCCAACATAGCTCCTAAGGTAGCAGGTGTCCTATCAGCATGTTGGTCTGTCCCTTCCGACTCAAAGCATCTGCTACAACATTTTCCTTCCCTGGATGATACTGAATATCCAAATCATAATCTTTGATTAACTCCAACCACCTTCTTTGCCTTAGATTCAAATCCTTCTAGGTAAAGATATACTTCGGACTCTTGTGATCAGTGAAGATCCGACACTTCTTTCCGATCATGTAGTGTCTCCAAATTTTCAATGCGTGAACAACTGCAGCTAGCTCAAGATCATGAGTAGGGTAGTTCTGCTCATGTTTCCTCATCTGTCTTGAAGCATAAGCTACTACCTTTCCTTCTTGCATCAACACACAACTCAATCCTTGCCGAGAGGCATCGCAATACACATCGAATCCTTTATGTATGTCCGGCATGATCAACACAGGTGCTGTGGTCAACCTCTTCTTCAATTCTTCAAAACTAGCCTGACACTTCTCATCCCACTTAAATTCCTTCCCTTTCTCGAGCAGAGTGGTAAGTGGCTTCACAATCTTAGAAAACCCTTCAATGAACCTTCGATAGTATCCTGCAAGTCCAAGGAAGCTTCTGATCTCCGGTACATTCTTAGGCGGACTCCAGTTCAATACATCCCGAACCTTGCTTGGATCCACTGCAATCCCTCCATCTGTGATAATGTGTCCGAGAAAAGAAACCTCCTTCAACCAGAAAGCACACTTGCTGAACTTGGCATACAGCTGATGTTCCCGAAGCTTCTGCAACACAAGTCTCAGATGTTCTTCATGTTCTTCCTCACTCCGAGAGAATACCAATATGTCATCAATGAATACCACAACAAACTTATCAAGATACTCCATGAATACCTTGTTCATCAAATACATGAAGTATGCTGGTGCATTGGTCAGGCCAAAGGACATTACAGTGAACTCATACAACCCGTATCTAGATGTGAATGCTGTCTTTGGTATATCCTCCGCTCGGATTTTTAACTGGTGATAACCTGATCTAAGATCTATCTTAGAGAATGCCTTAGCTCCTCTCATCTGATCAAATAAATCCTCGATCCGAGGTAAAGGGTATTTGTTCTTGATAGTAACCTCATTAATTAATCGATAGTCTATACACAACCTCCTAGATCCATCCTTTTTATCAACGAAGAGTGTGGGGGCTTCCCATGGTGATGAACTAGGACGGATAAACCCTTTACTAAGTAGTTCTTCAATTTGTTTCTTTAATTCAGCTAAATCTTTAACATCCATTCTATATGGTCTTTTAGATATGGGAGCAGTACCAGGTATAAGTTCAATTCTAAATTCAATGTCACGGTCAGGTGGCATACCTGGCAAATCCTCTGGAAACACATCAGGGAATTCATTCACTACCCTTATATCTTCCAAGGCCTTGCCTTCTACAGAGTTCAAAACTCCTTTGCTGGATGAGGGTGTACTCACATATTCTACTCTCTCTCCTTGAGGACTGGTTAACTGCACTGACCTCTTCCGACACTGAATAACTCCATCATGCTTTTGTAACCAATCCATCCCAAGAACGACACATATTCCCCATGATTTTAGAACTATTAGATTAGCAAGAAAGTCTACCCCCATGATATTAATCTTTACTTGTGGGCATATATGACCAGTTTTCATTTCTCCACCCGGAGAGCTAACTATCAGTGGGTTCTTCATTGAGCTCATAGATATGTTACATTTTGTCACAAATTGATCAGTTATGAATGAATGTGATGCTCCTGAATCAAATAATACTATAGCGGGTACAGAGTTGACGAAGAACATACCCAATACCACGGCGGCGTCATTCTGAGCTTGCTTTACTGATACATGATTAACCCGGCCACACACATGATTCTGCTAGCCTCTCTTGCTAGGTGTCTGTGGAGTACGAGCCTGTGAAGATGACTGCCCAGTCCAGTTTCCACTGTCTCTCTGCGGAGTTTGCATCACCCTCTTGGGGCAATTGTTAGCATAATGCCCCAGCACTCCACACTTGAAGCATCCACCGGGCTGAACAGGGTTGGTGTTTCTGACAGGCACCCCAGAGCTATTGTTAGGACGACTCAACTGAGGGGTAGGAGCTCTAGGTGTCTGAGGATTGAAGCGCTATGGCTGAAACGAGCGCTGCAGCTGCATGTTCTGTGGGTACCTCCCACCATGACCACCAGGACGATATGGAGTCAAACTCTGCTGAGAACTGAAACGAGGACGGGTGTTGCTGCTAGACTGTCCATGCGACTGAAACTTGCATTTCTGTTCACCCATCTCCTTTCTTTTACTTTCCAGTCCAATAGCCTTGTTCACCAGTGTCTAAAAGTCTGGGAAGATGTGACTCTGCAGTTGATAGTTTAAAGGCCCAGTCAAGCCATCCAGAAACCTTTCCTGCCTTTTTGGATCAGTGTTTACCTCATCCAGCGCATAACGTGACAGGTGAGTGAACTTATCCAGATACTCAGTCACTGACATATTGCCCTACCTCATTGACAAGAACTCCCTCTGCTTAAGCTTGAATACCCCTGAAGGGATGTGGAAAGTACGGAAGTTGTCACGGAACTCCTGCCAAGTGATGTTCTGCCTGTTGGGATGAGCAGTTGAATACGCATCCCACCAATCCGCAGCTTGCCCCACAAGTCTGCCAGCAGCATACAGGACCATTTCCCTGTTAGTGCATTGCACAATCTCCAGCTTCTTGGTGATGGTTTTCAGCCAGTCGTCAGCATCCAGTGGATCAGACGAGTGAGAAAACGTAGGGGGGTGATGGCTCATGAACTCCTTGTGCCTGTTCCTGGGTGGCGGAGGTGGCGGAGGAATCGGCTGTGGTGGCTGGTTCTGTTGAGCTTTCATTTGCTGCACAGTGTTGGTGAGGTTTTGAATCAATTGCATCTGCGCCGCAAGAAACTGCTGCATATTTGGATCTGTTGCTTGATTGATCGGTGGGGGTGGTGCTGGATTCTGCTGATTTGCGATATGAGCACGAATCACTGGCGGTACGTCTTGACCTCCTCCGGACCTTGTGTTTACCATCTGACCGTTACAAAAATCATATTTCAGAAAGATGTACTTGAATCAATGCATAAGAAGATAACTCAAAATGAAATAGCAACATGTTCTTCAGCTAGGACAGATTCTGTTGACCTCAAAAAATTATGTATAACTTTCTGTGTAATTATCCAAAGACCACGAATTTTTACCAGATTATTACGAATAAAATTATGGAACTATCCCAACTGGAATCACATCATTTGGACATCTATAACTTGAGATAAAATCCAAACAGTGCAGCTGTATCAGCAGAAATTTACAGACACTGACATGTTCATTACTTTGTTCATAACTCCCAGAATATATACTGTATATCATAGACTTTTTGACATAAAATCATCCTCTAAATTTGTGAACTAACCCAACTGGTTTCATGTCATTTGGAGTTCTGTAGCTCGAGATATAAACAAAACATTACTGGTATGTCATATGACTGCGAAAACAGATTTGATCCATTTCAAACTTGCATAGGAGATTAAGCAATGACAACGAATAAAAACCCGAACTAACTTTTAATTAACTTAACAAATTCTGATTGCATAGTGGCCATCACTCCACTATACAATTCACAATCAAACAAAGATCCAACTCAATCATGTTTGCAGCCAACATTCATTATTACAAGAAATACGTTCACGCAGGAACGATCTAGTGAAAAAGTAAATGGTAAGGGCGAGTATCCTAGGATCCTAGCCAAGATGGGTAGTAGATTCAGCGGTGCCGTAACGGAGTCTCTTGCGCGGAGGGGAGGTTGTGGTATGATATGGCACAACTTCTTGAGGGAGTCGTTGTCCCGCCAGCTGTGCTTCCAGACGTGCAATCTTCACCTGGGCAGCCTGCAACTCCTCGTGATACCTGTCCATCTCAGTAGTTGCTCCCTCCAGATCTGTGTTCAAGGCAGCAGTCACACATGCCAGGATATCGATGCGGTCATCACCTCCAGCTGGCACTACAGTCTCCTCTGTGCCACTCGCACGACGAGGCACATGGCGATACTCCGAGTTGAACAGTCGTGCCCGCTTCGCATTGCAGATTGACCAGATTGCCCTCCTCGCTGCAACTTTTACCGCAGCATCATCCGTGGAGAAATGGGGCTGCCTTTGTGGTGAGATGAGCGGTACCTCCAGCCATCCGCATCATTCAAGGGCATCCTTATGTAGACTCGCCGGTGTAGTAGTCTCTCATCCCCGGCTCGCCGAAGTACTTTGTCACGTAGAGGGGCTTCATGGTATAACCTGTGCATTACGCAACTTCCCGCAGAAGAATGCAAAACTGCCGTTCTCATCTTCAGTGTAATGTTTGTGATACACTGCCCCGTGATAGCGAGGGTCTTCATCCTCATCTTCCTCCGGGTTTCCATTAGCATTGTTACCTCCTTTATCATCTCCACTGTCATCACTAGAATCGTCCAGGTCACCACCTTCACCATCAGGCACAGGATCAACATGTGTAGGGGGTGCCTCCTCACTTGCCACAGGTGCTGGTGGAATCACAATGTCCCCATCAGCGTCTTCCTCCAGCACGGTGCCATCGTACAGCTGTGGCTGTTCCAATGGCTCCTCTTCCTCCATCTCAACCTCCTCAGGATCTTCCTCTTCTGGTTCCGGCTGGACCTCCTTTGGGTTTTCCTCCATCTCAGCCTCTGGCTGGAACTCCTCTAGTTCCTCCTCAACATCCTCTAGACGATGGCGAAGAGCCAGTTGTCCAGTGGGAAAGCGCCCACCAGTGCTCTTGCGAGGGGTCATGTAGGTTCTGGCCATCTGTCAAAGCAAAACTGTTCTCAGAGTACAGAATAAATCAAAATAACAAAGTTTAAATGATAAACAAGATTAAATTAGATTTTTATTGCGTAAATAAGATTATTTGAAGCATGATAGGGTTTTCTAGAACATGAATCCTTAATTTCATCAATTTCTAACTAAGGCTGCGACCTACAGTCATCACGGCTCTGATACCACTTTGTCACACCCGATTTTACAAGAAAAACTGAGTGCATCTCACGTGTGTGCCAGGATCAATTTACACACACATGATAGACAAAACGAGTGTAATACCATTGCGGTGACAAAACGTTCAAGAGTTAAACCGATACAATATCCATTATTACATCAAGAGAGGTGGACTTGAAGGTCCAAACACAACGATAACTAAACGACGAGCAGCTCCATCTTTGACTTCCACAGGCATGATGACTGGGGGATCCGCATGCCCTAGAACTCCTCGTAGTCGCTCCAGTACTCGTCCTCGCCTCCAATGTTCTCCTCTGAACAGCGGTAAGCAAGGGTGAGCACACTTATGGTTGGTGCTCAGCAAGTGGGGGAAACAATGCAAGGCTATCAAGGATAGGCTATGGTTTACAGCGGTAAGCATTTTATAAGTTGATCAAGTTTTATTAGCAAGCACCTAATTACTAGGTGTAAGTGTATACCAGCCCACTTATCATTAAAAGAAACCTCAAACCAAACCCACAAACCCCACGATTTACATTTATCTTCAAGTTTATTAATCATGTGAGGGTCCAAGCCGCTCATGACCGTGAGCACGGCTGATCGATCAGTTTTACACTCTGCAGAGGTTGTACACTTTACCCACAGTTCGTGTTCCCCATTTTGCCCGGGTTAGCTAGACCCTTAAACACTTCCAAGGTGAGTGGCTAGGGGTCCACTACGAAGCCTTTACAAAGGAAAGAAGAGAAACCAATAGCCCGCAACGAGCATAAAGACGGAGCGGACCATAACCCTCCCTAATGGTCAGCACCTTAGCCAAGGCCGCTACCCCAAAAGAACCGGGCTATACCCCTTCAACTCCGGCCCCCGTGCCCCTCTCGGAAAAGAGCTATCAACTAACCCACTCTCCTAATTACTTGGCTAAGCCGAGCAATGTGGAATGTGGTTGTACTATTATCTTGGGTGGTTCTCCATGTTCCATTTATATTTCAAGTTATCTTGTCTTAAGCATAAACGTATTACATAAACGAACCGAGATATATATATCATAAACAAAGCATAACCATACCCATGTAAAGCAAACTAAGCATTTATCTACCTAAGCATTTGTTAAACAGGGTTGATCAAGGTAATGAGGTAAAATATCTAGTCAAGTCCTTAACTAGATGTTTGCCCATCAAGTTTATGCATAGCAACAGGAATAGTAAACTTTGTTTAACATGCAGTGACATAGGTTCAAAAAGATAATGCAGAGGGGGAAAGCCACTTGCCTTCCTCTACAAACTAGGTAAAATCTTCCTCGAACACAGGCTCTTCCTGATCGCCTCCGATGGGGAGCTCAGACGAAACATGCACGATATCTACGAGTCAAACAATAACAACAAACAATAAATAAATAGTGCACCAAACAGTAACAAAACTGGTAAATTTGCTGTTTAAAAGATTCTACTCGTTGAGACGAACATTTTGGTATATAGAACGCTAAAATCGGAGTTAAAACAAGAAAGATATGATTAAAACAAGAATGATATGATTAAAACAAGATTCGGGGACCTACTTGCAGTAAAACTAAATTTACGAGCCTTTTATAAATAAAACCAGGGGCTGAAACATAATCTTATATAAAAACTAAAGGGTTAAGATGCTAAAACACAAGGAAATGGCCTCGGTGGAATTATACGGGGTAGACGGGGGCTAGTTTACAAGTTTCGGGACCTAACCGCAAGAATTCTTATAGGTGGGAGGACCGGCATGTGAATTTAAAATTTCCCGGGGACTCTTAAAGGAAAAGACCGCAGCCGCACCGTGGATCTTAGATCCAACGGCCACGGACTCGCGCGGGCGCGGTGGACCGCGCCGTGCACCCGTGCATGGGTCCATGGTGGACCGCCCATTCAAAACGAAGGGGTACGCGATCCGTACCGTCCGTGCAAGATCCGACGCCCCCGGACGCTCGTGTGCGGGATGCGGCGGGGAGCATGCGGAGTGCGGCGGCGCGCTACGGGAGCTCGTCGGCGTTGCGCCAGGCGGCGTTCCCGGCCACTAGCACGACCACATGATAGCTCAAAACGCAAAGGGGACGCATGGGCACGTGTTCGTGGGGTCAAGGGGGGGCGATTGTGCCTCGCCGGCGGCCGGCACCGGAGGGGGGGGCGGAGCGGCCGCTCGGTCGAGCTCGTGAGTGCGCCTGGCCGTGTGAGGACCATGTGTGGTTCGAGGACCGGTGGATGGTCGCTTCCTTGTGTGATGAGTGATTGACAACGTTGTGTGGACCGATTCTTGGCTAAGTATTGCGAGGTGCGAGGTTGCGGCTTGACTCGTGTTGGTGCGGGTGAAGAACAAGCGCGAAAGGTCGTTGCGGTGAGGCCTCCGGGTGTGGAGAAGACAAGTAGGCTTCGTTCGAGGGACCCGGTGGCCGGCGGGGTCAAGTGCGGGCCGCATGGTGGCATGAACAAGCAAGATGAAGTCGTGGACGGTTTCTTGGTAGAGCCTCAAAACCAAGGTCGAGCCGGGACTACGTGGGAGCCGAGTCATGAGTGGAGATTGGCGGAGGCTACACCGAGTTCGCGGGGTTTGCAAGGTGGTTCACCGTAAAACCGCCGGGTTACTCGGTTGAGCCACAAAACCGAGGCCGAAGACTCGACGAGGAGGTGCGGCCACCGGGCCGGTTCAACCGCCCGGCAGGGGCGGTCGAGCCGCCCGGGGCCGGTCGATCCACCGGCCGGTCTAACCGCCCGGGGTGGGCGGTCCGACCGCCCCGCCGCCGGCGCCGAGAACCTTCGAAGCGGAGGACACGCGTCGGGATCGCAAGGCTTGCGTCGAGGCTACACAGGGTGAGGTCGCCGGGCATCCGTCCGATGGTGAAGACATCAAGAATTCCAAATCCGCCCTTGAGGGGCATGTATCCCTAGTTATTAGTGAAGGGTAGTTTAGTCTTTTGGGTGCCTCCATATATACTCATTAGATGGGTGGATGGCAGCCAACTCTTGGAACCCTAGCTCATTTGGTTTTTCCATTTTCGTTCTCCATTTTCCTTAGGATTTTAGAAGGCTAGCTTGAGAGCTTCATGTGAGATCTAGATAGAGGGATGGATGTTTGGGTGGCAAGCTAGACCTTGTACGAACCATTCATGGCATGTATAGAAGGTTTGGCGTTGTTCATCATGGTGGTTTTCCCGTCTCTTTGGTGTTGATTTTCGGAGCTCTTTTTGGCGGTGTTTTGAGGACGATTTCTTGGGTTTTTGGTGGGTGTCACGTATGAGGTTCTTGTGCCTCTTTGGCTGGTGACTTTGCCCCCAAATCCCCTTTGAATCGGACTCGATTTGGTGGTTTCTCGAGTTGGGCGAGTTCTTGACCTAGAGAAGCGATTTCTTCGATTCCTCTTGATTGTGAGCGTTTCGGGTCGATTCCTTTGAGGTAGAGGTTGCCCAAGAGGTAACCCAGCTATTCCCGAAGTTTGGCTGCAATCCGTGGAGTGATTCGGGAGATCGGGCGAGAGGAAGTTGAGGTTTGACCCGCGGGTTCGTTTTTACGGAAGGGGCGGTCTAACCGCCTACGGGTGGCGGTCTAACCGCCCGGGTGTTTCCGAGTCAAAGTTTTGTTTCACCGGATTTTCCTCTCGTGAGTTTGTTCGCCTTGATCGAGGAGCGTCCGGGTGAAATTTGGGGTCGTTCTCGTGCGGTTTGCTAGGAGTTCTTGGTTGGAGTTTGTCGCCGGGTACAAGAGGTTAGACCGCCCCCGGTAGCCGGTCTAACCGCCCCTAGGCCCTTGGGTGAAGTTTTGGTTTTCGCCAAGATTTTCTCGGTATCTAGCATGGCCTTGACCGAGAGATCTCTCGTTGGTGAAACCGTGGTGTGTTTTGGTGCTCGGAAGAGGCGTTTCGGAGGATCTCTTGGTTTCCGTGTGGAGGCGGTCTAACCGCCCCCTCTACCGGCCTAACCGCCCGCCCTCCGGTTAGCCGGCTTTCGAGTTGTTTCCGTCGGTCGGTGCCGCGTGTGTGTTGTGGTTGCGGGTAGAGTTTGTTCCTAGGACCGTAGCACTCCGGTGGCTACGTGGTTTTGGCAAACGGGAGATAGAAGTGTGGAGCGTGTGATTTCGGGGGTTCGACCGAGCTAGTTCGCCTTGTCGGAGTTTCAATCTCCCTCGAGAAGAATTTTTATCGGCTCCCATTCACTCCCCCCTCTCTCGGTCACCTAATCGGTCCTTCAAGTGGTATCGAGCCGGTTCGGGTCTTTGTTGACTCTAACCGTCTAAGATCCAAGGATGGCGTACCGGGAACGGGGGTTCGGGTCCTCCACACTTCGATGGCAAGAACTACCGGATGTGGAGCAAGCGGATGGGTACGTTCCTCCGTGGAAAGGGTCACCTGCTTTGGGATGTCACGGTGGACACGAGGCTATGTCCGGCCGATGGATTTCCTTGCTCCGGGGTCGAGGGGACGGATTCGACGCCAACAATAAGGCGGTCGACTACTTGTTTCGTGCTTTGTGTCGGCCGAGTTCGATCGGGTGCACACCGAGCACTTGGCTTGTAGGATTTGGGCGGTGTTGAAGGAGGCTCATGTTGGGAACGCCCGGAGTTCGAGCACGGATGTATGCGACCTACGGAGAGAGTACGAGAACTTCACTCATCTCCCCGGTGAGTCCATCGATGCCTTGTTTCGAGAGGTTCACGGTGGTGGTGAACAACATGAGGGCCAATGTGGACGTGCTCCAAGTACGATGATCATGATAGAGCAGTCAAGCTCTTACACTCTTTGGATCGTACGATATGGGGCGGAAAGTTCGAGGCCATAGTCGAGTCGGAGAGGTATGATACTCTGACGGTGAACGAGCTGTTCTCGAAGCTCAAGTCGGCTGAGGTGGATAGGGGCATGACTGCCAAGCTCGAGGGACCGATCGATTCCCATAGTCTTGCCCTCGTTGGTGGTTCCAAAGGACGGACTAACTCTAACCCATCCACCAGGATGTTCTCGTTTTCCTCTTTGATGTCTATGCCAGATGAGGAGTTTGATGACCTTGGAGAGGACGAGCTGGCGCTGTTGACGAGGCGGTTCGAGAGGCTGCACGAGAACCGCGTGAACATGAGGAGGAACACGAGGACCTGCTTCTAGTGCGGCAAGCCGGGACACTTCGTCGCCGACTGCCCGGAGAAGGCCGAGAACAAGGACAGCTACAAGCACAAGCCAAGGATGAACGATGGCAAGTACCGTTCGAGGCGCGACCACAAGACCAAGCACAAGAACAAGTACAAGGACGAGCGATGATCGAGGAAGAAGGAGGGCCGAGGCAAGGCCCGAGCGATGGTTGGAGCGAGCGACGTCGACTCCAGTTCCGCGTACTCCACCTCGAGCTCGAGCGGCGGTGAAGACGAGGGAGATCGCCACAAGAACAAGAAGTCGTCCACGAACCCGAGTGGGCTGAGGGCGCTTCGCGAGAGATGGCTTCGCACCATGGCGCCGAGCTCCGGCGGCAAGAAGAGCACACGGGAGCGACTCGGACTCTGAGTCCGACGACGAGGTGCGTGATGAACTTCCCTTCTTGCGCCTGGAGAATGAGAGGCTTGGCTCTTTGCTTGATAACCGTGATGACATGCTTAGAGAGGCCAAGAAAGTGAGGAAAGAGCTTAGGGCTTCACTCGAGGATGCTAGGACTAGAGTGGCTGAGCTAGAGACACAGGTGCTTGATAGCAAGCTTGAGATTGAATCGCTTAAGGGAGCCCTGTTGTTTCGGATGATAATGATTGTGCTGATTGCTCCATATTCCTTGCTGATCTTGCTTTGTTTAAGGAGAAGCATGCCTCCAAGTGTGAGGAACTAGATGTGTTTAGGGTTGAAGTGGTTGAGCTTAAGTCTAGATCTGCTTTGCTAGGTGCTTGCACTTCTTGCCCTGTTTTGCATGCTAAGATTGATGAGATGCATGCTTACACTAGTTCGCTAGACGCTAAATTGAAGGAACCCATGCCTACATCTTGCTCTACCTGTGAAATGCATGCATTGAAAAATTTGGAGCTTGCACATTATGTTAATCGTTTGCAGGATGAGAATGATGACTTGAGGAAGTTGATGTGTTGGTTGTCCGGTCATGAGCCTCAGTTGAGGATGATGATCGAGGCCTTTAAGAGGCAAGATGGTGAGGGGCTTGGGGCAAACAAGGTTGGTGAAGGAAGTGGAGAGAATATTCCGGAGCCACCAAAAACACACCACAAAAATGATTTCCCTCCAAAACCCAACCATCTTAGGAACTGACTAGACACAACCCCAGCTCCAGCTATATTTCCTACACCCACAAATGATCTCCGAAGGCCTATCGAGTTTGTGAGCACTTCCGGGAAAGTGTTCTTTGGGAAAGTGAGTGAGAAGGCAAGTGAGGAGAAATCAGTGGAGGAGTTGAGTGGAGAGAAACTAAGCGAGCAGCCCCAATCCAAGTCTAAACCCAAGCTTGTGAGGTTCCGTTGTGGCCATTGTGGGAAAGAGGGTCACAAGGATGAGTTTTGCTTCAAGAGGAAGCGGGAAGAGAGGATGGCAAATGAGTGGGCGAACAAGGATAGGTACAACCCTTCCCATGGTGTACCTAAGCCTCGTATGCCACTGCCCAGGGGTAAGGCTGTGGTGAGAAGTGTTCCGGCATGGGGAGATGCAAGTTCCCGCGGCCGAGGAGCAGCGATTCCGGAGGGGGCGGTCGAGCCCGGCCCGGCTAGGCGGTCGAGCCGGCCCCCGCCCGAGAGGGGGCGGTTGGACCGGCCCGGCTAGGCGGTTTTAGCCGGCCCCCCGGCACTCGGGCGGAGTGGTTTTCGAGGTGGTGAGTCGAGAGGTTTCGGTGTCCGGAGGTGGAGTTGCTGGTGGTTGGTCCGGAGAGACGGCGGGTGGTCGGGTTGCTAGGCATTCTCCCCCTCGAGTTCACTACGGGGATGGGAGGGGTCGTAGCTTTGAGAAGGAGAGGAGGGACGTTCCACGGGTTGTCTTCCGTGGGTTTGGTCCTCCTCCAGGCAGTGAGGGGTGGTTTCCTCGGAGTGGTTACCGAGGTGGTGTTCGTGGTGGTAGTTATGGTAGGAAAGATGGCTTGATGTGTGCTAACCCCACTTTCGAGCAAATGGCTCGGCACTGGTTTTCCTCTTTTGGTACTAACCCCAGTGCTGAGTCGTTTGTTTGCTCACGTGCTTGTTTTTGAATTTCAGGTGGGAGACTTGAAGAACATTTGGTTGATTGACTCCGGTTGCTCGAGGCATATGACCGGGAGACAGGGGGTGGTTCTCAAGTCTCGTCCGTGGTGACGAAGAGGTACATCACCTTTGGGGACAATGGGCGTGGGCGTGTGCTTTCAGAAGGTGAGATAAAAGTGAGTGACAAGATCACTCTGAGGCGTGTTGCTCTTGTTCAATCGCTGGGGTACAATTTGCTTTCTGTGTCCCAGTTGTTGGATGAGGGCTTTGAGGTGTTGTTTCGGCCAGGAGGTTCTCGGATTGTGGACTCTCGAGGGGACCTTGTTTGTATGGTCGTTCCCGAGGGTCAGGTGTTTCGTGCTGATTTTTCTCAGTCTTCGGGTGTGGAGCGTTGTTTCTTGGCTGGTTCTTCGAGTGAGTTGTGGAGGTAGCATAGGAAGTTGGGTCACTTGAGCTTTGACCTTTTGTCTCGCTTGAGTAAACTCAATTTGGTCCGAGGATTGCCACGGTTGAGGTTTGAGAAAGAGTTGGTTTGTGCTCCGTGTAGGCATGCCAAGATGGTGGCCTCTTCTCACCCGCCTCTCACCGATGTGATGACTGAGCGTCCATGCGAGCTGCTCCATATGGACCTTGTTGGCCCAGCTCGTGTGTGATCTGCGGGTGGGAAGTGGTATGTCCTTGTTGTGGTGGACGACTATTCTCGGTATGCGTGGTTGTTCTTTCTTGAGGAGAAGGGGGAGACGTTTGGTTTTGTTCGAGATCTAGTCTTGAGGTTGAGGAACGAGAGGCACGGAGATGCCATACGAGCTACCCGTAGTGATAATGGCTCGGAATTCAGGAACTCTCGTTTTGAAACCTTTTGCCATGACTTGGGTCTTGAACACCAGTTTACAAGTCCGTATACGCCTCCCCAGAATGGTGTTGTGGAAAGGAAGAACAGGACCTTGTGCGAGATGGCTCGGACGATGCTTGATGAGCATAGGACTCCGAGGAGGTATTGGGCCGAGGCGGTGAATACCGCGTGCTATGTGTCGAACGAGATATACCTCGAGTGCACAAGAAGAAGACATGCTATGAGTTGATGCATGGTTGCACACCCAAGGTGAGTCACTTCCATGTCTTTGGTTGCAAGTGTTTCATTCGAAGAAGGGCGGGAAGTTGGATAAGTTTGAGGCTAGGTCTGTCGATGGTATTTTCTTTGGTTATGCATCTCATTCTAGAGCATATCGTGTGCTCAATCTTGAAACTAACCAAATCGTGGAGACTTGCGAGGTAACCTTCGACGAGACAGAGCCACGTAGTCAGCTTGTCTTTGAGTGTGCAGATGATGATGAGTTTGGCGAGGAGATCTTTCAGGAGGAGGAGCATGAACATGGTGATGATGAAGATGGTGGTGCGGTGCCCCCGGCTGAACATGTACCCACTACTTGGACTACGATGATGGATGGACCCTCTGCTACACCTACGACGACAAATCAAGAACGAGGAGAAGCTGATGTTGAGGGGGAGGTAGCTTCAAGGCGAGAACCTCCCCGGCGAGTTCAAGTGGATCACCCAGCTTCGAGGATCATCGGTGACATGAATGAACGCACTACACGGTCGAGGGTTCGAAACAATTCCCACTTTGCTCATGCTGCATTTGTTTCTTCTTTCGAGCCCAAAGACATTGGACACGCACTATCTGATCACAATTGGGTTAATTCGATGCATGAGGAGTTGGAGAACTTTAAGAGGAATCAGGTGTGGGAGTTGGTTGACCCTCCCCCAGGGTGTAAGCCGATTGGTACAAAGTGGGTGTGGAAAAACAAAGAGGGAGAGAAGGGTGAGGTTGTGAGGAACAAGTCGAGACTTGTCGCTCAGGGGTTCGGTCAGAAGGAGGGGATTGACTACGAGGAGACCTTTGCTCCCGTAGCCCGTTTGGAGGTGATTAGGTTCCTTCTAGCCTTTTCCGTGGCTAAAGGGTTCAAGTTGCACCAAATGGATGTGAAGAGTGCTTTTCGAATGGAGTGTTGGAGGAAGAAGTGTATGTGAGTCGGCCCTCGGGGTTTGAGAGTGAGAAGTACCCCCCGGGTGTACAAGTTGAGGAAGGTGCTGTATGGGTTGAAGCAGGCGCCTAGAGCTTGGTATGGCAGGTTGAGGGGGTTCTTGTTTGAGAGAGGTTTTGAGATGGAGAAGGTCGATCAGACCTTGTTTTTGCTGAGGCAGGGCAGAGATGTCCTGATTGTGCAGGTGTACGTGGATTTTATTGTCTTCGGTGGCTCATCTAACTCTCTTGTTGCAAGGTTTGCAGATGATATGAGCAGGGAGTTCGAGATGAGCATGATGGGTGAGTTGCAGTTCTTCCTCGGGCTACAAATCAAGCAATCAAAGGAAGGAACATTTGTGCACCAGGCTAAGTACACCAAGGATATTGTGAGGAAGTTCAAGATGGAGGACTCCAAGGCTATGACGACGCTGATGAGTACGACTACAGCTCTTGATGCGGACGAGGAAGTTGAACACGTGGACCAGAAGAAGTACCGGAGCATGATCGGGTCACTCCTCTACTTGACGGCGACTGGGCCGGACATACAGTTCTCAGTGTGTCTGTGCGCTCGTTTTCAAGCATCTCCGAGGACTTCGCATCCGCAAGCAGTGAAGAGAATTTTCAGGTACTTGCGTCATACTCCCGACTTCGGCCTTTGGTACTCCGCGTCCTCTTCTTTGGCGCTTCATGGCTTTTCAGACGCGGATTTTGCTGGGTGTCGATTGGATAGGAAGTCCACTTCTGGGACTTGCCAGTTTTTGGGTTCCTCTTTGGTGTCTTGGTCTTCCCGCAAGCAGTCGAGTGTTGCTCAATCCACGACCGAAGCCGAGTATGTTGCCGCTGCTAGTTGTTGCTCTGAGCTCCTTTGGATCACCTACACCATGAGTGACTTTGGTGAGGAGTATACCCATGTCCCACTTCAATGTGATAGCACAAGTGCCATAAGCGTTGCAAAGAACCCAGTGCTCCATTCCAAAACCAAACACATAGAAGTGAGGTATCACTTCCTGAGAGACAACGTAGAGAAAGGGAAGATAGCTTTGATCCATGTACCCACACATGACCAACTAGCCGATATTTTCACCAAACCCCTAGATCAAGCAACTTTCACTCGTTTGCGGGGGGAACTTGGTGTGTGCTTGATTTTTTGAGTTGGGTGTGTGGGAGCTCCTTTGTAGCATATGTATAGCTTTTCTTTGTGCATTTCTTGCATTTGGCATTGCATATGTAACATGATGTATTTGGCATTTGGCTTACTTTGTGGTTGGATAGCTAGTTTATTGATCATATGGGGCCAAAGGCTCACTTGCCATCATGAATGTTTAGCCCTCTTGCTTAATCTTGTGGAGGGGCATAAGATCCTTTTTGTCGCAAAGACATTTCATGTACCATTTATAAATCTGAAAATGAAATGAAAAATGCTTGGAAAATATGCTCCCATGTCATATGTGCTTGAAATTAATTTGCTTTGGGTGCTAAACCGTTGCATGTTGCCTACCAATGAGAAGTCTCATACATAGAAGTAGGCACATGGCTCGGTGGCTTTGACATGACATGAGGTGCTTTTGGGTGTTTATGATGGTCTTATGATTAGAATGGCTGTCCTAGCATGAAGTTTGAGTGGCTTTGCCATTTTAATATGTTTTGCTCATGTTTAGGTATTTGCTTGTGAGAGAGTAACATTTCGCAATATTACTCAAATCCTTTTTAGCATTGTCCAATGGTTGTGAAACTTGGTGATCACGTAGTTCAGGTCATTACGAACCTGTCGAGTATCTAACTTGCTCATTTGGACTTGTGTAGCTCTTTGTGATGAATTTTGTATATTCGAGAAGCTATATGTTGAAAGTTTTCGTATTTTGCCTTGATTCATGCATTGTCAACAAGAGGGAGAAGTTTGTGCATGTTTTGGGCACCTGGGAGTGTTTGGAAGGTGTTCCAATTGTTTCGGGCAAATTTTGAGCAGTTTGGTGCAGGGCCGGTCTCTTGGGGTGGTCTAACCGCCCCCAGGCGGTCAGATCAGGCAGAGGTGGTCTAACCGCCCCGTACAGGCGGTCTAACCGCCCTGGGCAGTGTGAGCAAGTTTTTGCTCTTTGTTGCATTCCCGAGTTGCATTGATGCATGTGTTCAGGGGGAGTGTGTCTTGTGGCTCGGGGGGAGCTTGCATATGTGCGAGGGGGAGCTCTTTGTGGTGTTCGAGCTTTGCTTTGGTGGTTGGCGCTCTTTGCTTGAGCCGTGTTTTGTCTCGGATGTGTCGAGCCGTTGCCCTTGCCTAAGGGGTCCAAGACTTGTCTTCTTCAAGTGATCTTGTTATTTGCCTCGTCTTTGGCTTTCGATCGCTTGTTGAGGTTTATTTTTATTTGTTTCTTTTCTTTTCCTTTTCTCTTGTGTTACTTCATGTGAGTGTGTTGTCAATGCACTCATCAAGGGGGAGATTGAGGACCATGTGTGGTTCGAGGACCGGTGGATGGTCGCTTCCTTGTGTGATGAGTGATTGACAACGTTGTGTGGACCGATTCTTGGCTAAGTATTGCGGGTGCGAGGTTACGGCTTGACTCGTGTTGGTGCGGGTGAAGAACAAGCGCGAAAGGTCGTTGCGGTGAGGCCTCCGGGTGTGGAGAAGACAAGTAGGCTTCGTTCGAGGGACCCGGTGGCCGGCGGGGGTCCGGTGCGGGTGGCATGGTGGCATGAACAGCAAGATGAAGTTGTGGACGGTTTCTTGGTAGAGCCTCAAAACCAAGGTCAAGCCGGGACTACGTGGGAGCCGAGTCATGAGTGGAGAATGGCGGAGGCTACACCGAGTTCGCGGGGTTTGCAGTGGTTCACCAGAAAACCACTGGGTTACTCGGTTGAGCCACAAAACCGAGGCCGAAGACTCGACGAGGAGGTGCGGCCACCCAGGCCGGTTCAACCGCCCAGTAGGGGCGGTCAGACGGCCTGGGGCCGGTCAGATCCACCGGGCCGGTATAACCGCCCAGGGGGGCGGTCTGACCGCCCTGGCCGCCGGCGCCGAGAAGCTTCGAAGCGGAGGACACGCGTCGGGATCGCAAGGCTTGTGTCGAAGCTACGCAGGGTGAGGTCGCCGGGCATCCGTCCGATGGTGAAGACATCAAGAATTCCAAATCCGCCCTTGAGGGGCATGTATCCCTAGTTATTAGTGAAGGGTAGTTTAGTCTTTTGGGTGCCTCCATATATACTCATTAGATGGGTGGATGGCAGCCAACTCTTGGAACCCTAGCTCATTTGGTTTTTCCATTTTCGTTCTCCATTTTCCTTAGGATTTTAGAAGGCCACTTGAGAGCTTCATGTGAGATCTAGAGAGAGGGATGGATGTTTGGGTGGCAAGCTAGACCTTGTACGAACCATTCATGGCATGTATAGAAGGTTTGGCGTTGTTCATCATGGTGGTTTTCCCGTCTCTTTGATGTTGATTTTCGGAGCTCTTTTTGGCGGTGTTTTGAGGACGATTTCTTGGGTTTTTGGTGGGTGTCACTTATGAGGTTCTTGTGCCTCTTTGGCTGGTGACTTTGCCCCCAAATCCCCTTTGAATCGGACTCGATTTGGTGGTTTCTCGAGTTGGGCGAGTTCTTGACCTAGAGAAGCGATTTCTTCGATTCCTTTGAGGTAGAGGTTGCCCGGGAGGTAACCCGGCCTATTCCCGAAGTTTGGCTGCAATCCGTGGAGTGATTCGGGAGATCGGGCGCGAGGAAGTTGAGGTTTGACACGCGGGTTCGTTTTACGGGAAGGGGCGGTCTAACCGCCCGGGGTGTTTCCGAGTCAAAGTTTTGTTTCGCCGGATTTTCCTCTCGTGAGTTTGTTCGCCTTGATCGGAGGAGCGTCCGGGTGAAATTTGGGGTCGTTCTCGTGCGGTTGCTAGGAGTTCTTGGTTGGAGTTTGTCGGCGGGTACGGGAGGTTAGACCGCCCCCGGTAGCCGGTCTAACCGCCCCTAGGCCCTTGGGTGAAGTTTTGGTTTTCGCCAAGATTTTCCGGTAGCTAGCATGGCCTTGACCGAGAGATCTCGTTGGTGAAACCGTGGTGTCTTTTGGTGCTCGGAAGAGGCGTTTCGGATGATCTCTTGGTTGCCGGGTGGAGGCGGTCTAACCGCCCCCTCTGCCGGTCTAACCCGCCCCCCTCCGGATAGCCGGCTTTCGAGTTGTTTCCATTGTCGGTGCTGCGTGTGTGTTGTGGTTGTTGGTAGAGTTTGTTCCTAGGACCGGTAGCACTCCGGTGGCTACGTGGTTTTGGCAAACGGGAGATAGAAGTGCGGAGCGTGTGATTTCGGGGGTTCGACCGAGCTAGTTCGTCTTGTCGGAGTTTCAATCTCCCTCGAGAAGAATTTTTATCGGCTCCCATTCACTCCCCCCTCTCTGGTCGCCTAATCGGTCCTTCACTGTGCACAAAAAGAAGGGGAAACGGGCTGGGTTTATTGCTCACAGTTCAAAAGAGAGGCGAGCGAGCTCGAAGGTGAAGAAGATGCGACGACGGCGGAGCTTGGCAACGGCAGCGGGTCGGGCGGCGCTCCGGTGTGGTCGAGGTGCGGCTCCCACGGGCCCCGGGGACGAGAACCTGCAGCAATCCGAGCTTGATGAGCCCCTGGTGAACCCAAGGAGAAAGAAAGAAGGGCGACGGAGGTTATCCTTCACCGGCATCAACGAGTTCACGACGGTGGCGGCGGGAACCCGAGGCGGTGATGCTGGGGAATTGGTGCTCGAGCGAGTGAGTTGGTGCGCTGAGAAGGCAAAGGGAGGCGCAGCAGTTCGAGCACGAGCTTAAATAGGGCCAGAGGAAGAAAGGCGTGGGGAGGCGAGCGGGCTCCGAGCGGTGGCGCTTGCCATTGATGGCGGCGGCCATCACAGCTCGGTGCTAAAGGAAAGTAACGGCCCCAATTGATCGAGGGAGGGGTTAATTGCCTTAATTGGCCGGTTTGGTGAAGAGGGAGGGAAGGGAAGAGGCGGGGCGCGGCGGGATTCGCGCGGTGGCGCCGGGTCGGCTGGCAGCAAGGCGGGGAAGAAGGAAGGGGGAGAGGGAGAGACTGACAAGTGGGGCCCAGGTGTCGGCGTCTGCAGAGAAAAAGAAAAAGGGGCGGTTAGGTGGGCCGCTTGCGGGGGAGTCTGGTGGGCCGGCAGGCCTGGCTGGGCCGAAAGGTGAGAAGTAAGCTTTCTCTTTTTTTTCTTTTCTTTTTCAAACTCCTTTTAAAACAACTTTTCTTTTCAAATTCAAATCAAATTCTTTCAAACTTTTTCTCAAAAAAATTATAAACTTTTTAGAAACCACACAAGCAACCAAAAACCATGCAAGCCAACTGGTGATGCACAATCACTTGTTGTCTCTATGTTCATTAAATTATGTTTAATATTTTAGAGCTCAATTTTAAATGGCAATTTAAATTTTAAATCTTTAGTGCTAATTAATAGTTGCTAGGTAATTTTTAGTGATGGAATTTTAGGGTGTCACAGTCATGGACGATCGAGCCGGTGCACGGTGGCGGCCGAGTCATGAGGCTTGGCGGGAGGCCGGGCCGAGCACGTGGGGTTTGGTGCTTTGCCCACAAAACCATCAGAGGACAGTTTCTTGGTTTGGGCCTCAAAACCAAGTCCGAAGGCCCAACACAACAGAGACGGGATCCGGGCATGTCAGGAAGCTTCGAAGCGGAGGACACGCGGCGGGATCGCATGGCTTGCGTCGGGAGGACGCGGGGTGCGGCGAAGGCGTGGCCGTCCGATGGCAAGACCCACAAACATTACATAAATGCCCCTGCATGGGTTGTATCGCCAGTAGTTGAGTTAGGTGTAGTTGAGTCATTTCCCACACCGGCGAGACCCGATATATAAGCCATGAGTGTGTGTGGATGGCTCCCTCTCTCCGCGACTTAGGGTTTCATTTCCCCCCTACCATTTCTCTTTTTCCTATACTATTTTCTTCTCCATTTTATCTAGGCTAGCACGAGAGCTTCATGAGAGATTTGTTGAGAGGGATGGATGCTAGGGCGGCATGCTAGACCTTGTGAACCTTTCCTAGTTTGTATAGAAGATTCGGCGTTGTGAATTTCGTGGTCTTTTTCGTGCTTGTTTTTGGTGCCTTTGTTCTTGGTGTGGTTCCGAGGATTTGAGTGGGTTTCTCCCCGGATTTCTTTAAGGGAAACATGGATGGATGCCTTGTGCATCTTTGGTATTGATCTTGTGCCCTCAAATGCCGGGAAACCACTTCGATTCAAGGATTTTCGTTCAACGCTGTAGTTTTTGTTTGTGTTCAAAGGATCCGCAATTCCCGTTGATTTAGGAAGTTAGAAGGCGAAATGTTTGGGGTATAGCATCCTTGGTTGACGCTTTCTATGTCCCCGAACTCTTGTCTCAACAGCTTCTACCGTTTGGGAGATCCGGTGATGGATTGGGAGTGTTGACTTTCGGGGTCGAGTAGTTTTCTGCTCTGTCCGTGCCTCGCGGACAGTCCGCGTGGACCTGGCGGACGGTCCGCGCCGTGCCTGTTTGTCACGTGTTCTTCGTGTTCCTATTTGGCTTCGCTTTCGATCCGTGGCGTTTTCGTGTTTTGGTTGGGCGAAGTTTCGGACGGTCCGCGTGTATCGGGCGGACAGTCCGCGGGTGCCTGGCGGACAGTCCGCGGGTGCCTGGCGGACAGTCCGCGTGGTCCACGCGGACGGTCCGTTATACGCGGTGCGTCTCTGGAGGTTCTATTGCCTTTTTCGGACAGTCCGCGGCTCAGGCCGGACGGTCGCGGCAAGGGTGCGGACGGTCCGCGATACCTGCCGGACGGTCCGCGCGGCCTTTGCGGACGGTCCCCGCCCCGCCCTGGCCGGACGACCCGCGAGCACGGCGGCTTTGTTCCTTGGTTCGATTCCTCCCTCCTTCTTTCGTGCTTCCGCGTGTGCTTCAAGGAATCGTTTCTAAGACTTGAGGTTGATCCATAACCTCGTTGTCTTGGCGATTGGTGTGTGATTCGATCCATCGCTTGTGTGTGTGACCGGGATTTGACTAGGGTATAGGTCGGGTTCTTTGTGAAGAATTTTTATCGGCTCCTATTCACTCCCCCCCTCTATAGTCGCCATCTGATCCTTCACTACCGCCTCCACACACTTGAAGGCGGAGACATCAACAACTAGTGGAACGTCGACCAGCTCTGTCGGTTCTACATGTAGTCTCCCGACTACTCCGGGGGCTCAAGTCTGCACGACTACTCCAAGACCCCTTCGATGTAAGCAGCCTCCGGGTCTAGGCACTAGTCTCCGGACTACTCTACTCCAAGATCCAGCGTTAACGGCTACTAACAGATCTCGGGCTGCTTAGAGCATCAGAGGAATCTAGCAGCGGTCTATCAAGAGACCATGTACCTCTAGATCCAGCCTATACGGCTACTAATGGATCTACTGCTATAAGCGGCCATGCGCCCTAGCACCACTTAGCTGTAGGCGGCCTCCGGGTCCTGGCGACAACACTTGTACAACGGCCCTGGCCATCCAGGTGTACTTCTTTCAGTAATAAAGTTTGATTATCTATCAACTAACTTACTGTGTCTCCCTCAACGGGCCTACTGGAGAGTACCACTACTCGTGACAACTCCACAATGAGCACTCCGCATGCATCTCTCGCGACAACGAGTACTCATTTATGGAAGTTTTCTCATTCATACTTAAACAAGTTTGGTACAACTTTGTTTATACACAATTATTGCTACAAGCTAACCCTACAGGACTCCTGGATGTTCAGCTTTCCGGCGACTTGTTCAGCTATTGGCGCCATCTGCTACAGGAGCTCCGCATACTGCTCATCAGTACAGTTGGCGGCTAGTCCGCCTGCGACTACGTCCACCGGAGCCTTGGGGAAGTACGACTTCATGTATGCCAAGATTTGATTGGGGATGGATTTTGCCAGATGCTTGACGTATGTCGCCAGACGACCAGGAGCTTCTCTCAGCCGGTCAACCAAAGGAGCTATCTTCGGCCCGCCCGGTTGAGGCACTAGTAGCCTTGCAATGGGAAGTGTGGCTTCTTCAAGTTCATTGAGCTGTGCCCGCAACTTCTCGTAGTCTTTGTTCAACTTCTGCAAGGATTTGTAGCAGTTGACGAGGTCACGGTCCGAGGCAATTCGCACTCGTAAGCCAACTGCTTATAATCATATTCAAGTACCTAGTGGGCCTCCTTCTCCCAGTAGAAGAGGTTTTTCATGTCGAATTCCGAGGCCTTCAGTTGCTCGACCCGGGTCTCAAGCTCTGCAATTAACAAACAATGCGGAGTTAGACTACTGCAAGGTACTTCCAATTGGTACTTGACAAGATAGCAATGTACCTTTGTTCTTGTTGCGGAGCGACTTGTTCTTGCGCACCAGTTCGTCGCTCTTTGCCTGCATGTCCTGGACTTCATTATGGTACTGGGCGAAGGCGCCGTCAAGCTTCGACTGAAGCATGGTGGAGTGCTTCCTAGCCTTCGCGAGTTCTTTCTCCAATGCTTCCGCCCGGAGCACTCTATCGCTGTATCCTTGGAGCGTCTCAGATTTCTATCGGGATCTCTCCACAACATCCTGCAGTAGGCAACAACTGTTATTCGGGTACTCAACACTTATGGTAGTTGACTACTCAAGGGTACTGATAGTTTACCTTCATCCATTGCTCGGGCCGGCGCATTGCCACCAAGTTGCGCGCTACCACCGCCGGGTCGACGAGATGGTCCGCCAGAAGCTTGATCTCACCACGACTAGTCGTGGTGGTCCCGGACATTGGCGCCGAACGGATCGGCACCGCATCCCGAATCTCTGGCGAACGGATGACTACTTCCAGGTTTGACTCTGGCAGTACCTCGTCGCGCTCCTCTACGGCCATCGCAGGGGCTCCTCCGCTGGCTACCTCCGCCGGCTCGGGGGCTGCTCCGGTGGCTTCTCGGATCTCCGGCACCACGCCTTCAACGGGCACAGCCTCGGGGATGGTGCTTCCCTCGGCTTCGGCCCCTGTCAATAGGAGACATATGGATTAGTCTCCCTCGGCGGCTACGACTACTCCTTGAGGAAGACTGCGTCTGTGCAGTGTACTCACCTTCTACAATGCTGGCCTCTGGCAGCGTAGCCTCCACGGCCGGCGCCACGATCTCTGCTTGGGGGGACGGGAGCGGACTCCTCGGCGGCTGGCGTGGAACCTTCTTCAGCCACTGCCGTGTTGGGTTCATCCTCCTCCTGCACAGTACACAATATGTTGTCAACCAAGTACGACTACCAAGCTACCTGTACTACTCGTGGAATATCTTCACTTACAAACTCGACCGCACTACTATCACGGTTCGGGCGCCAAGTATACTGGTGATGTCAACAAGTCCAGCTTCAGCAACCGCCTCTTCTTCGGCTTCGGTAGCCGGCGGCTCATCGCCGGCGGGGAGTTGCGGGCGGCTCGGTCCGCCCTCCACAACTGGTGGCTGCGTCTCGACCTCTGTCACGGCGGGGGCTGGGCTGTGACTCCTTCCAGCCAGCTCCCCCACCATCTCCCAGTCGCTTTCGTCCCCTTGGTCTACGGGGTCGGAAGGCGGAATCTTTTGCAAGCAACAAAATTTTATCGTCAGCATACACAACATCGAAAGACAAGTACTTGACTACCCTACTCGAGGAGTTTACCTCTTGAGATGTGGTCTCAGTGAAATTCAGCTTCTTGGCCACGTGCTTGCGTGCCACGTTGCACGTCCTCCTCGGCGGCGCAAGCAGACTAGCTTCCAAACTAGTCGGAGGATCTTGGATGAGAGGAACATTGGGCAGTCCAGGGCGGCTGAACCTCGACCACTGCTGGAACAACTCCTGAAGCGTTTCCTCGTCATCTCCATCTGATGTGTCCTCAACAATGACAGTGTCGTCACCTTCTCCGACTTCGTGGCGCTCCTTGGCCTTGCCCTTTCCCTCCTCTAGGATTTGCAGAAGTCGGGGAGGCGAAGCCGGTTCAGAGACAAACTTTGCTATGTCATCCTACAACAAGCACAATGGGTGAGCACGACTACTACTACTAGATCGGTACTCGAACACTGAGTGCGGCTACTGACCTCGTTCGGCGGATGAGTGGCGGAGTACTCGGGGACTGGACAGGGCGTTTACGCCGGCATGTCTTTGAAGATTCCGTGATGTCGTCATCATCAATCTCACCGCCGGGCATCCGTGACGAGTCGCCCTCGCCGGTGTACTGGTAGCTGAGGGTGTCGCGAGCCATCAGTGGCTGCACCCTCCTCTTCATAAAGCTGAAGGCCACATGTTCCTCCCTCAGCCCGGCTTCCTTCAAAGCCTTGATCTTCACCAGCAGTTCGGGTAGCTGGATACCCTCCTGCATCGTCGGCTCGGTATTCCACCAGGGCCGGTGCCGGTGCTTCGGCTGCTTCCCGCTGGGCTTCGGCAGCTCCGGGTGGTGGTTGGTGATGTAGAACCACTTCGACTTCCAGTCTTGGTTGGAGTCAATCAATTTGTATGCCAGGTACTGCTCCGCGGCGTCCTCGCGCATCTGGATGACGGCCCCTCCGACTACTCGTGGGTCGTTGGCGCTCGGCTGGGGCTTCACGCGGAAGAACTTCCGGAAGAGTACCCAGTGGGGCTTGATCCCCAAGAACGCTTCACAAAAATGGACGATGACGGAAGTGTGGAAGATGCTATTGGGGTTGAGACTGAGGTGCTCGATACCGTAATACTCCAGAAGCCCTTTGAAGAAGTTGCTTGCTGGGAGGGCCAACCCGCGCTCCACGAATCGCGTGAACATCGGGATCTCATCCGGATTTTTCTCCATTGGGTATGGATCTCCCGCGGCGGCGCACCACATGTCGACCTCCTTCTCCCGGAGAAATCCACTATTTAGCAGCGCCAACATGTCCTCAGTCTTCGCCTTCGATTTCTTCCACTTCTTGTTGGGATTCGGGCGCGGGGGAGACACCGGCGGTGTTGACCCTCCAGCGGATCCAGCAGCCTCCTCCCGGGATCTCTTCTTCCCGCCGGCGGTCTTCATGCTCTTGCATGGTGAGGGCTTCATTCTCCAAGTACAGCGGGTTTTCACTCGCATTCGCTCGGGGGCTGCAGCGGTGGCTACTGGCAGCGGCGCGTCTGGATCTACGATTTCCACTGAGGCGGCAGTGTGCAATGGCGGCAGATTCTTAGCGAGATCTGCTACGAATGACTGTAAGTGTGGGGGGGGGGGGTAAAAACCCTAAGGGCTTTGGCTTCTATTTATAAGTCAACAGGTGGCTCCTTAACGGCCGGATGGATATGTTTCAAAACAGCTAACTCAGCGGTGGCGCGTGACCCTTCATCTTCCAGTAGTCGATGCGCCATATCTCGGGGGCTCGGCTACATCTAATCAATTCCCTAGGAAGCGACAAGATTCAAGGGCAACTCAGGGCACATTCTACATACAAGATGACCCTTCAATTCAAGATGAAGTACTCGACTCAAGGCTCGGGGGCTCCGTGCCACGTGTCCTTCGATTTTTCTCCGGATTTTGCGGGATAATCTTGCCAGAATTTCAGATTGACCCTCAGCCAGAGTCTACGACTCAACCTAAGGCTCGGGGGCTACTCCATATGGAGTGCGATTTTGCAATCGCACTTCCATATACACTTTGGCTTGAAGACAACACGAGTATTGTTGAAGACCTTCAAGGGCAGAACTCGAGGACGCTTGGGGACTACTCAAGAAGCCTTCAGGATTACTCAAGGATCAGCTGGAGTACCCTCCAGCCTCGGGATTCTTCAAATATTCTTGTGGACTTTCCGTCGTATGGATCTCCCTGGACGGACAGTCCGCCAGTGCCTGGCTGCTTTGTTCCTTGGTTCGATTCCTCCCTCCTTCTTTCGTGCTTCCTCGTGTGATTCAAGGAATCGTTCCTAAGACTTGAGGTTGATCCATAGCCTCGTTGTCTTGGCGATTGGTGTGTGATTCGATCCATCGCTCGTGTGTGACCGGGATTTGTCTAGGGTATAGGTCGGGTTCTTTGAGAAGAATTTTTACCGGCTCCTATTCACTCCCCCCCCCCTCTCTAATCGCCATCCGATCCTTCAGCTATCCCCTGAGATCTATAGTTAATCACATCTGGGTCCCTAGATCTTTAAAAGTCCATATCTTTTGTGTTCTAGCTCTGTTTTAATCCGTTCAAATTGCGTTAGGTCCATAATAATGCAAAGTACGCGCTAGAAGTTAGTTTTAATCATGTTTGTTTTCTGAAAATAAATTTAATATTAATCTTGATTAATGCCTAGATATGCATGCCCTTTATAAATAAAAGCAATATAGATCTATACCCGATTTTCATAATCACTATTAATTTGATTAATGATTACTTTGCATGCTTTTATAAATAAAATCTAATTAGATCTTTACCTCGTTTTTTCTATACCAAATGTTAATTTATTTAATAATTAAGTAACTTTTCCAATTAAAAGTTAATTAGATTTTTACACCATCTTTTATAATAAATGTTAACTTGCCTAATGTTAACATGCATGTACTTTCTAAATTAAATTTGATAAGCTCAACACGTCATGTGTCTTTATTCGATTAGTTGTTCTAACCTTTTCTTAAGTAAATTGTTTAACTGATATAATTGACACATGAACTTTTGTGAATAAAATTTGACTAGATCATTACTTCGGTTTTGCAAATACAATATAATATTGCATTAATGTCAACGTAGGGTATTTTATTTCTGAAATATCCTTTATATTTGTTTAGTTAATTAAAATGAAACTAGCTCGCCTAGTCTTTTGTGTTCCATGTATGCAAATCGTCGGTTAGACGTTCTCTTTTGTGTCTCTAGCCTTGTGTAAGCTTTAGATCTTTCTAAATCTAGTTCTAGTTCAGATAAAGTTGTTTCTTGCCCTTCTAAGCACGGTTTGTGTGTTTTTTGGTGATCCAAGTAGATATCTTAGAGTTTCTGTTCGGCATTTCTTTATCAAGTAATCCTGCCATGATTATTTCATGTTTCTCTTAGAATCTTGATCACCAATATCTAGTTCATGTCTATCCTATATCAATTGGGTTGTCTCTTTAGGAATCAACTGTGTTCTTGTACCTAATCTATCGTAGCTACCTTTCTTTAGAGTTTACCCTGTTATCTGTTTCTCCTGTCAGATCAGATCACCCTTGGTTAGTGTGTCTGTTGTTCATTCGAGTTCTCTTTGTGGACTAATTCTTCTAAACCCTAGCCGAAGGTTTGTGTGTGCGTTATAGTTCGCTTCTATCTTTATCGTTTGTTCCACCTTAACTTGTACGTTAGCATGTGTATCATCTGTTACTTGTTTTCACACTAAAACTACATGTTAATCTTGACTAATTTTTATTCCATTGCTTTTATAAATAAAAAGTGATTAGGTTCTAATCCGGTTTTCTTTAATCGTGATGTAATTGGTTTATCCCTATTCATAACTAGTTTTTCTAAATAAAATATGTTAGAGTTAAACATGGGTTTTCATAATAAAGTTAATATGCCTAATGATATCATAAATGCCTTTTCAATATTCAATATGTTTAGTTGAACACGTGACATAAAGTTACTCGTCTAGATATCTTATACGTGCTTTATCTTTCTAAAGTAATTGTTAATGTGACATAACTTCTACTCGAATGTTATAAATAAAATATGATTAGGTTTATCGTTATTTCTTTAATTAAATGTACCTTGTTTAATGGTAACATAGAGTATTTCTCTGAAATATTCTTTCACATGATTTCTTAATTTAATTATGCCAAGCGTAGTCTCTTGTTGTTTGATATTGATCTCACGATAGTTTCGAGCTTAGTTCTATTCTCAGCATTTCTTGCGCTTCCGTAACCAATAGAATCGAGCTCTATCTCAATGTGATCTTTTCGGTTCTTGCTCAATCTTCTGCAACCATCTCTTTAAAGCTAACCAAGCCTTTCCCTTCTAAGCACCCTTTGTGTTCTTTAGTAATCAATCTAATCGATCTTATCCTTTAGTGCGTTCTTTTAAAGCTTTCTTTTGATTGGAGTATTGTTCATAGTTTTGCTTGTTTGCTTGTGACGGTGATTGATGCGAGCAGAACGAACGTGGTTCGAGAGCATTGAAGAGCATGAAGTAAAGATATTCTGAGCAACTACTCTGTGGTTAAAGGCAAGTGTGCGGTTCCTGTCCCAATAACTACTTAATCACTCATCTTCTGTTTTCGTCTTCTAGCGGCAGCAACCACACCTCTGTTCGGAACAGGCCCTGTGCCTGCACTATTGAGGACCGGTGGATGGTCGCTCTTGGCTGTGATGAGTGATTGACAACGTGGGGTGGACTGACTCTTGGTCGAGTATTGCAGATGCAGGTTGCGGCTTGATTTACGTTGGTGCAGGTGAAGAGTGGGCGCTAATGGTCTATGCCTTGCGGGGCCTCCGAGGAGTGGAGAGACAAGTAGGCCTGACTCGAGGGACCCGGTGGCCAGCGGGGTTAATTGCGGGCTGCATGGTGGCAAGAAAAGCAAGACGAAGTCATCGATCGGAGCCGATGCAGGGTAGCGGCTCATGACCAGAGTGTGCACACGGGGTTTGCGGCGGTTCACCAGAAAACCGTCGGGTTACTTGGTTGAGCCACAAAACCAAGACCAGAGGCTCAGCATGCGGAGACGGGATCCGGGCGCGCTGAGAAGCTTCAATGCCGGTGGACGCGTGGCGGGATCGCAGGGCTTGCGTCGCGAGGAAGCGGTCTTCGGTGGCGGCGTGGCCGTGCCATGAAGAGGAGTGATACATGACCTATTTGCCCCTGAGGGGTTGTATCACAACTTAAGTGCTAGGGGTAGTGTGGTCTTTTGCCTGGCCTGGAGGGGACTCATATATATTAGCTCTAGGGTTTCCAGGCAAACCATCCATCCGGACTGCTTCTCATTTCCTTGCTTCATAGGGTAAGATTTTTCATCCATTTGTAAAGAATCTGACCTCATAGTGAATGGAAGCTTTCATGGTTGCCTCGATTCCCCGTTTGTAGCTCGTTGGATTTTCGTGTCTTTTTCGAGCTATTTTGGTCGGTTTTTCGTGCACGGCTTGTTCCTTCGATTCTGAGGTGTTTGGGTTCAAATTTGTTGGTGGGGATCATGGATAGTTGCCTTGTTCATCTTTGTGCTTGATCTTGACCCCCAAACTTCGAATTTGACCTCCAATTGAAGGATTTCGGTTGGACCCTAGGTTTTTGGTGGAGCTCAGTTTTGATTCGATTTTTGGCGATTTAGTTCGTTTGAGGACCCAAGTTTTGGGGCATAGCATCCCTTAGGGACGCTTCACATCTCCCCCAAATCTTTCCTCAAGAGCTCAAACGTTTGGGAGATCCATGGATGGGTAGGAGAGGTTGACTTCGCGTTTTGGAGCTCGGGCTATTCTGTTTGAGGCTGGCGGACTGTCTGCCAGTGGCCCACAGACTGTCTGCGCACTCCGTGTTCATCGTATGTTCGTCCAGTTCTTGCGAGTTCACACGTGGATCTTTCGAGGTGCCAAAGTTTTGAGGCACAAGTTGCTCTCGGACAGTCCGTGGGTAGGGTACGGACCGTCCACATTTAGGGGTGCGCTTTTGGTTGTTCTGTTTCCTTTTACGGACTGTCCGCTCGAGGGTCATGGACCGTCTGCCCGGTGTCCGCGGACCGTCCGCCCCAGCCTCGCGGACCGTCCGCCTGGTACTATGCAGGGTTGCTAAGTCGTTTGCTTCTTGAGTCGTGCTTCTGCTTTGGGATTGGTTTGGGTTTGTCCCTAGGGTTGGTGGGTCCATTGTGACTGCGTGACCTTGGAAAACTCATGTGGGAATCCTTGGTTGTGAATTTGGGACATAGGCCGAGTTCTCTCATTGGAGAAGAATGTTTACCGGTTCCCATTCACTCCCCCTCTCTGGTCGCCTAATCGGTCCTTCAATTGGTATCAGTGCCGGTCACGGATCTTCGTGGTTCTAACCAGTCTAATATCCAAAGATGGTGTACCAGGATGGGGTTCAGGTCCTCCACACTTTGATCGTAAGAATTACCAGATGTGGCAAAGGCGGATGGCTGCTTTCCTCCGTGGCAAGGGTTAGATCCTGTGGGGTGTCACGGTGAACACAACTTATGTTCATCCGCTGAAATTCCTTGCTCCAGGATCGAGGGACATGTTCGATGCCAACAACAAGGCGGTCAACTTCATGTACCATTCTCTGTGTCAATCCGCATTCAAATAGGTTCAGACAGAGAATTTGGCGGTCAGGATTTTGGAGCAGTTGAAGAATGCTCATGATGGGAATGCCAGGCTCAGGCCCGGCTCTCTGCAACCTGCCGGAGAGAGTACGAGAACTTCACTAATGTAAAACCCCAGATTTTCATAGAAAACCCGAATCCCTGTACCATCGCGATAGTCCCTGGATCAGTGGCTATCGCATACAGAACGTCTCACAGATAAATACACAAAGTCATACATCGCATCACATAAAGTTAATAGTACATGAATTTATTACCAGTCCATTATGGAGTACATCAATTCAAGCCTCTTGGCTGAATCAGAGTGAAAATTCTACGCAACGGTAGCTATCTTCTCAGAAGGGTCTCCATCTTTATTCTTTCCGCCACAGGCAAACTCGAGCGAAGCGACGTATCCCTCAGTCGTACCATCCGTCGGCGTTGCAGTCGAACTCGGACTCGTACCCTGCACACCCAAAGTCTATCCCCAAGGAGTGGGATAGGTCCACGTCACCAACTGTATGCAGCTTTAAGTGGCCTAACATCTAAAGGGAAAAGAAAGTAGACAAGGAAGCGGCTTTGGTTTCCTGAGCAGCAGCAGCAGCAGCAGCAGAGTAAGAACAGGGTATCTCCAGCAATAATCCAAAATCCCAAGTCTCTCTCAACACAACGCGGAATCACCTGGTCACCCAGGAGACCCATCTCCACCTCCTACTTCTGTCTAGGGTCTATGCGAGAAGTTCTTCGGATGAACCCTTTCTCGAGTAGTGAGTCTAGCTCTGCCTTCAACAGTTTCAGCTCAACCTCTGCCATACGGTACGGACTCTGGGCTATCGGCGCCGTCCCCGGCACCAAGTTAATCACGAACTCCACATCTCGATTTGGAGGCAACCCGGGCAGTTCCTCCGGGAACACATCCTCATACTCACAGACTACCGGCACATCCAATATGGCCTTCGTGTGAAGGCTGTACACTGCCGGTATGTCTCGAGACTTCATTGGCTCGAAGGTAACTCTCGTCTCGTCAGGGTGCACTAGAGTCACAAGTCTCGGCGAAGTGGAGATGACACCTTTGTGGGCAGTGATCCAATCCATTCCCAGTATCACGTCGATACCATGGGAAGGCAGCACAGTCAGATCCCCATAGAACTTGTGGTTTTGGATGACCACTTCCACTCCTTTGCACAGCAGGGTGCATCGGATATTCCCGAGCGGAGAGCTCGTGATAATGGGCATCGATCGGGTGGTTGTAGGGAGGGAAAGTTTACTCACGAACCGAGAGGTAATATATGACCCGGTCGCACCGGTGTCGAAGAGAACCAGAGCAGTAGTACCACAAACTAAAAACTTACCGATCACGACGTCGGGGGCGTCGGCAGCCTCCTCCTCAGTAAGGTGGTTCAGCCTTCCACGGCCAGCAGCTAGCGGTGGCGCGGCCTGAGGAGGTCGGGCTCCTGGAGCAGGTGCCCTCGCGGGGGTGGCAGCAGCCTTCTTGTCGGGGCAGTCGTAGAACTTGTGGCCTGGCCTGCCACACGCGAAGTAGGTGACGGTGAAGCCTCTGCCGGCGGGCCTCGCGGTGCTCGGTGGAGCACGAGTGTAGCCTCCGGTCGCCGCTGGTTCCTCCCCTCGGGGGAACGGGCTACGTCCACTTCCTTTAAAGCCATGCCCAGGCTGGTTGTGCCACGGGCGTAGCTCCCCCTCAGCATGTTGCTCTGTCTGCTCCTCGGCTTCTGGAAGGATCGGTCAGGCTGGTCCCGATCCCCCATCCTCTTCTTGCCCCTCATGCGTACCTCGTGGCCCCTCCTCTCATCCTCGACCGCGATGGCGCGGTTGACGAGATGGCGAAGGGACTTGTGCTCACTTGCCTTCAGCGCCTGGCGAATGTCGTGGTAAAGGCCTCGCAGGAACCAGAACTGCTTCTTTTGGTCGGTGTTGGTGTCGTCGGGGGCGTACCGCATCTTCTTCATGAAGTGACGCTCGTACTCCTCGACCCTCATCGCACCCTGAGTCATGGTGCGGAACTCCTATGCCTTCTGGACCAGCAGCTCATCGGGGAGGTACTGCTCGCGGAACGCCTCACAGAACTCCAGCCAGGTGATGAAAGTTGGGTTCGGGTGGGTGGTAGTGTAGTTGTCCCACCATGCCTTGGCAGGACCCTCCAGCTGGTGTGCGGAGATAGTGACGCACTCCTCGTCGGAGCAGACGGTGAGGTCGAGCTTGGTCTCGATCACCCTCAGCCAGTCGTCGGCCTCGAGCGGGTCATCCGAGTAGCTGAAGGTGGGGGCCTTCAGGCGGATGAATCTCTCGATCTTCCTCGTGAGGTCCTCGTCCTGCGGAGCGACGCGGTTCCCACCGTTGCCACGGTGCTCCATGGCTTCCGCCATCCTCTACATCAGCTGAGTCTGGAGCACCATCACTTCCACCAAGTTAGGTGGGGGTGGTGGTGGCTGGTCCGGCTCAGGCTGGCCTTGCTCGGCCGCTCCTTGCTCGACCTCAGCCTCAGGGTTCTCGGGCGGTGGTGGCGGTTCTCCGTCACCTCGGGCCCTAGCTCCCAAAGCTCCTCCACGCAGGGGTGGGCGTCCACGACCACGCCCGCGTCCACGCCCCTGCTGGGCTTCTTCCTCAGCAGCTGCCTCCTCGAGGCGGGCTATCAGCCGGTTGGATCGGCGGATCGACATCCTTCTAAAAACACAAGAAAAAGGGAAAAGTTTACACACGTCACTCACCAACCCACACATGAGTCTACAGCAATCAAGAAAATAGTTCTAAGTATAACCTACACTCAAGGGGAAAAGCATTAAGACACAAATAACACCATTAAGATCCAAGCACACATCAAACATGAATAATACACTTGCTCCCCTGAGGCTGACTCAGACCTTGGGGTAGCAGCAACAAGTCAACGATCTAATACATCGGTACAATCTCAAAAGGGTAGAGTCTACATGGTGTGGCATGACTCTCTTCATGCACCGGAACATGCTCGCGGCTGCATGGAACAAATCTTGGAAACTACTAGCACAATACACTACTCTAGGCCATTCCCCTCGCTCAGCTCTCTACTCAGTGCGCACCCTCTGGTACGAGACGAGGTAGCGGTCCTCGGTGGGGTAGTCCGGCGGAAAGATTCGAGACACCAAGGCGTGAGCCTCTCGAACCTCCTCGGTCTCGACGGGGGTCGGCAGACGAGCCATCGGGCACAGGTGAAGCTTGAGGCTGGACTGGTGCAGCTCGAAGGTCTCAGTGTGGATCTCATGCTGAGACTCGGGGGGTAGCTCTCCGTTGAGCTCGAAGAGCTCGTCCACGCGAAGCGAGTCGGCGTCCTCCCAAGTCCTCCCCAGTCTCTCGGCCTTGTCCCTCAGGTAGACGGCCGTGCGTGTGAGCCACGCGATGTTGGCGATGTTGTTTGCCCGGCTCTTCTCCAGCTTGTCCACTTTGAGCCGCTCACACCCGAGCAGGTGAGCACACACCGTGAGCAGGTCGTCCTTGCGCTCGAGCTTGTCCTTCGGCTGTACGGCGGGGCGTCGCCTGCGGAGGTCCTCTTTGGCGTGCAGCATCTCCTCCCGGGTGTCCACCCTCTCCCTCTCGGACTGCAGCAGGACAGTGGTCGCGCGGTCGAGGCTCAGCTCGAGCTGGCGACCACGGTGGCGTAGGGCGGTGTTCTCTCTCACCAGCTCGGCACAGCGGGGCTGGTACTAGAGGGCGTCGATGGTGGCGTCCCTGACCTGGCTGTAGAGGGTACGTGACTCGTCCTCCAGTCGGCGTGCGTACTTGTCGAGGTCGACCAAGTAGCTGGCGGTCTCCACCAGGGTCTCGTCGGACTCGCGGAAGGGAGCAGCGTCGACGTCGTCCTGGATCCCCTCGTACGAAGGAACTCTGTCCACGAGCGGTGCGAGGCGCCAGTAGTCCCGGGGTAGCAGCTGAAAAATCCCGGACTCGAAGGAGGCGCGGTACTGCGTGAGAAGGCAGGCCAGTGCCTGGCGGCAGGCGACGTCCAGCGCGGTCGCGACGATGAGTGCAGCGCTGTAGCAGACCTCTCCCTTGAACCCCGGGAGACTCGGGTGAGGGAGCACAGCGACCGTGTAGAGCACCATCCGCCCAGTCACGGCGAGTACGTACTCGGCGCGGTACGTGACGTAGGTCGGCGGGACTCCAAGCCTGAGAAGGGCCCTCTCCATCCAGTGGCAGATCGCCCCGCACGTCTCGGGGGTGATCTCTGCGACCTGGTGCTCCATCTCCTGTGAAACGCAAGAAATTTCTGTCAGCGCAGGTGAGTAAGAGGTTTTCAAAAAGGGAACGAGTTTTATAACATAGCTCAAGGTTATGACTATAAGGGTAGAGCGTATAAAGTCCTATCTCTATCGACCTTTCCTAGGGATACGTGCTACGGTCAAGCATGGTTCTGATACCACCTGTAAAACCCCGGATTTTCATAGAAAACCCGAATCCCTGTACCATCGCGATAGTCCCGGGATCAGTGGCTATCGCGTACAGAATGTCTCACGGATAAATACACAAAGTCATACATCGCATCACATAAAGTTAATAGTACATGAATTTATTACAAGTCCATTACGGAGTACATCAATACAAGCCTCTTGGCTGAATCAGAGTGAAAATTCTACGCAACGGTAGCTATCTTCTCAGAAGGGTCTCCATATTTATTCTTCCGGCCACAGGCAAACTCAAGTGATGTGACGTATCCCTCAGTCGTACCATCCGTCGGCGTTGTAGTCGAACTCGGACTCGTACCCTGCACACCCAAAGTCTATCCCCAAGGAGTGGGATAGGTCCACGTCACCAACTGTATGCAGCTTTAAGTGGCCTAACATCTAAAGGGAAAAGAAAGTAGACAAGGAAGCGACTTTGGTTTCCTGAGCAGTAGCAGCAGAGTAAGAACAGGGTATCTCCAGCAATAATCCCAAATCCCAAGTCTCTCTCAACACAACGCGGAATCACCTGGTCACCCAGGAGACCCGTCTCCATCTTCTAGTCCTGTCTAGGGTCGATGCGAGAAGTTCCTCTCCTCGCACCTCAATGATTACAACCGGATCGACGAGGTAGATGGAGCCTCTCTCCTCTAGCCGGCTGCAACCACGGCTCACCACACACTCTCCTATAGGGGGAAGGTAGAAATCCCAAAACATGAGGAACAAACATGTCGTCTAGGCAGTGTCCATGACCGAGGACGCGGCTATAGCTATAGATCGAACAACACCGCAGAGTGTGTACACCTGTACCCATCCCGGAATGGTACCCGGCCGGTGTACGGCCGACCGAGGCCATCCTACCGGCGAACTCTCGGTAGTTACGGTCCCATCCTGCATCCGGCCCTCAAATCTGCCCCCCCCCCTCGGAAGGGACGACACCGGAACTGTGAAATGCTCCTGTGTGGCCACACGGGAGTCGCTCTGAGAGGGTGGTCTCACCTCCACCGCTCCCCCACTGATACCCCGCTATCCATCCTAAGCAGGTATGGTTCCGCACTTGCCGAGCTCAACACGGCCCTATCCCCACTCTCGGTGGGGTGGTGTGTACGATGTCCTATAAACAATTTGATCTACTCGGTTTCGGACCGGGCGAGCTCATATCCTCCAAGCGCACGTAAAACCCCAACACCTAGGCTCCGAAAACCGTAACAGGAGGGATACACTGAGGAGTGCACCCCTATCCCCGATCCCAGATCGGTTGTTTCGAGCTCACCCCCGCCAAAGTACCCAAAACGCCTTCTCCTGCCGGTTTTTACCCCACACACGCCAAGATCCACTATTCCCATCACAACACATGCATCGTGAAGCTCGGCGTATATACACGCTCTCATAAACATATAAATATAGTAGTAGTAGGGCAATCAAGGACAGGGTAAACAAAGAGGTAGTGCAAGGTTCATCAACATGAATACATAAAGTAATGCGCTAGCAATACTACTTAGCAATGCCTAATAGGTATTTCAGAATCAGTCGGGCGTGAACCTGGGGTCGGGTAGTCCTCCGCGGTGAAGTCGTCGGCGTAGTCGTACTCCGGGATCAGCTCCTGGCTCCAGCTGCTCCTAATTGCGCGAAAGGAAAAATAAATAGCGGTCCTATTGCAATTTAAATCCAAATAAGAGCATTTAAGAACCGAAAGAGAGCAAACACCAACCCAACCCGGAGTTTAAGATTTTAGGAATTTTCTAGAAAAGGTTTTACAATTTTTGGAGTTAAAATGGATTTTCTAGGATTTTTCAAAGGAAATAACCATTTTCTGGAATTAAAATAAATCAAAAACCCCCCCTTAACAGGGCCAGCCGCACGGGATCCCCGGATCGCGGGTGCGGCCGGGATCCCTGCAATCCTCGGGGTGGCTGGCCCGCGACTGGCCAGCCGCATGGGATCCTTGGGCTGCCGGTGTGGCTGGGTTCCATGGGGGCAAGCGTGTGGCTGGGGAATGAGTGGCGGGCCGCACCGGATCCAAGCGGATCGGTTGCGGTCACCCCCGCGTGTAGCCCCCGGTGTGCTAAGGTCCCCTGCGGTTTTTCGAGGACAGCCCAAGTGTTCGACGAAATGCGCCTGAGGTGGCGGCGGCGGGACACGGCCCCGCCGGCGGCGAGATCCCCACGGCGCCGGCGCCTGGACTCCACCCGGTAGCCCGTGGACTCCCCTAGGGGTGCTTGCTCGACGGGTCGCGCACAAAAGGGCGACGGCGTTCGCGGCGTGGCCGGCGCCGGCGCGGGTGCGGCGACGAAGACGCGGCGGCGGGTGTGGGCGTCCTATCCCCGAGCGGCCGTGTATCTCCGCGCGGGGTAGCCCGTGCGCATGGCGAGCCCCAGTGGGTGAAGTTGCAGGTCGAGACGGAACACGCACGGGGTGCACAACGGAGCCCGGCTCGTCGCCATGGGCGGCGGCGAGCACGGCGCCCGCGGTCGGTTGGCGCAAACGCGACGCGGTCTCGGCGGTGTGTTCAGGGCAACCGAGGACGTGGCGTCCCCTCCCCTTGGCGACCGTGCGCGCAACCCACATGGCCACGGCGGGGTCACGGCGGCGCGGCCTTACTAGGCACGACGGCGAGCGACGGCGTAGGCACGAAAATAGACCAAAGGCCCGGCCTCGCCTCCAGGGTTGTGGGGCATGCGTGCTGGGGTGCACGCCTGTGCGAGGGCGTCGCGGCCGCAAGGACGCGCACGCGAATGCGAAGCGAACGCGCCGACACGGCGCGGCGGCGACCAAAATAGGGCGGCGTCCTACGGCTAGAGGGGGTTGGCTAGGTGGGCGGCGCGCGTGTGTTGGTGAAGGCGGCAGCACCTGCAAGAAATTGCGTCCCAGCCTGGCTCGATGGCCGGCATCACCAGCGGCGGCACGGCGGCGCGGAGCGGCGGGCGTTCCGCCTCGGCTCGAAGGTCGTGGCGTCCACAAGAGGGAAGAAGCGGGCGTCCTCACCTCGGTGGCCACTGGCCGAAGTGAAGCGCGTCGGTGAAGAGAGGCGGAGCGGCTTGCCGGCGAGGAAGAAGAGGAGGTAGGCGGCGGCGCGTCGTCGGGGAGGCAGAGGAAGTAGTGGAAGCGGACGATCACGGCGGGTCCGGCTCCTCCCCTCGGGCGGCTCCGGTCTTCGCGGCGAACGGCTCCCCCGCGGCGGCTTCTCTCTCCCCCTCCTTCTCCTCCTTCACCCCCTTCTCCTCCGGCGGACTATGTGGGAGGTCGGGGGCGGTTCCCCTAGCGCGGTTAGGGTTTGGGGCTCTCGGCGGGCTCGGTGGCGGCTTAAATAGGGGCGGCGCGGCGGGGGACACGTGGGCGGCCTCGGATGCGCCGGGGCGCGCGGCTCGCCGCGGCGACGGCGCGCCGGCCCCCCCCCCCCCCCCCCCGCCTTTGCCTTTGGGCCTCGGCCAAAGGCAAAAGGAAGGGGATGACGCGCGGGCGCGGGGCCCGCCGGTCGGTGGTGGAGCGGCGGCGCGCGGTAGGTGGGGCCGCGGCGGCGGCGGTTAGCTGGGCTGCGCTGGGCTCGAAGCGGCGCTGGGCCGGTTGGTTCGCTGGCGGCCCGATTAGCACAGTGATGTTTCCCCTTTTTCCTTTAGGCTAAACACTTGATTCAAATTTGAATTCAATTTCAAATTTGAATCCACTCAAACAAAAACCAAAATAAAATCGAAAGGAAGATCCAACTTCTCACACTAGCCGATTATTAGTCCTAAAATTTCGGTTGGTGCCAAAACTAAATCTAGGAATTTGGGGAAAGAAACAAGAAGACAGTCTTATTTGATTCATGAGCACTCAACTTCAATTCAAGTTTTTGAAATTCACAATTTTGAATTCAAGCCAAATCTAAGGATGTTACAACTAATCTCCCTAGTGAGTCCATAGATGCCATGTTTCAGTGTTTCACTATGATCGTGAACAACATGAGGGCTAATGTGGTCGTGCTCCCGTATGCTGACCATGACAGGGCTATCAAGCTCCTACATTCTCTGGATCATACCGTGTGGAGTGGGAAGGTCGAGGCCATCCTAGAGTCGAAGAAGTATAAGACCCTCGTGGTGGAAGAGCTGTTTTCCAAGCTCAAGTCGTCCGAGGTGGACCGTGGGGTGCGTGCAAAGATCGAGAACCTGACTGATCCCCATAGTCTGGCTCTCGTATCTGGTTCAAGGACTAATACTAACATGTCTTTGAGACATTTTTCTTTGTCTTGCCTTGCGTCTATGCCAGATGAGGAGTTCGACGTGCTGGGCGAGGAGGACCTCGCGTTGTTGAGAAGACGGTTCGAGCGCATGGACACGAACTGGAAGAACGCTCGGAGGAGCTCAGGCATGTGCTACCGGTGCGGGAAGCACGGGCACTTCATCGCCGAGTGCCCGGAGCCCATGGAGGTCAAGCCCGAACACAAGCACCGTCCAAGGACCGACCACAAGCACCGCTCGAGGGATGACCACAAAAGCAAGAACAAGTCTAAGCGGAGGCCAAGAAGGAGTGGTGGTCACAAAAGGAAGGAGCGGGCGATGGTGGCCGGTGCGAGCGACATCGACTCATGCTCCTGCTACTCTTCATCGAGCTCAAGTGATGAAGAAGAGAACCAGCACAAGGGAAAGCGGTCGGGCAAGAACATCAACGGCTTGTGCTTCGGTGCCCAAGGCTTTTGCGGCATGGCACATAGCTCCTCAAGCAAAAAGAGCAACAAGGATGACTCGGGCTCCGACTCCGAGGAAGAGGTAAACAATGATCCATCCTTCTTGATAGCAGGGAATGCTAGGTTGAATTACTTGCTTTACAACCGTGATGATGTGCTTAGAAAGACCAACAAGGAGAAGAGGGAGTATAGGTCTTTGCTTGGAGTGGCTAAGGAGAAGGTGGTTGAGCTAGAATCTTTACTTGATGACGGTAGGGCTCAAATAAATTCTCTTAAGTCTACTCCGATTGTGACCAATGAACCTAAATGCACTAATTGTTCTACTTTTCTTGGTGAATTGACTGTGCTTAAGGAGATGTATGCCTCCAAGGTCGAGGAACTAGATGTGCTTAGGGTTGAGCTAGATGAGATGAAATCTAGGCCCTCCATGCTTGGTTCTTGCACTTCTTGTCCTATTTTGCATGAGAAGCAAGATGTTTCGCTTGTGTATGCTAGATCTCTAAAGGCTCAGCTAAAAGCTCCTATTCCTACAATTTGCTCTACTTGTGAAATAAATGTTGTGAAGAATATGGAACTTCCGCACTATGTTGATCTCTTGCAGGATGAGAATGATGAGTTGAGAAAGTTGATGGGTTGGTTTTTGAGGACAATGTGTGGTTCGAGGACTGGTGGATGGTCGCTCCTGGTGTGATGAGTGATTGACAACGTTGTGTGGGATGGTTCTTGGCTAAGTATTGCAGGTGCAGGTTGCAGCTTGATTGGTGTTGGTGCAGGTGAAGAACAAATGCGAAAGATCGTTGCCGGTGAGGCATCGAGGTGTGGAGAAGACAAGTAGGCTTGGTTTGAGGGACCCGGTGGCTAGTGGGGTCATGTGTGGACTGCATGGTGGCAAGAATGGCAAGATGAAGTTGAGGACGGCTTCTTGGTTGAGCCACAAAACCAAGGTCGAGCCGGGACTTCATGGGAGTCAAGTCATGAGTGGTGATTGACCAAGTATGAAATCAAATCCAAGATAATCGAGATGGTGGCGGCAAACCTGTTATAAGGGATGGTTACGGAGAACCCATATAGACACATAAGGCATTTCACGTCGCTATGCAACACGATGCGTCGAGAAAGAGTTCCCGATGAATGGTTCAAATGAATCTCTTTCCCTAGTAACTTGCCGGTGAACCAAAGACATGGTACTCGTATGCGTCCTTTGAAGTTGAAGGAAATTGGAACAAGTTGACAAAGAAGTTTTGCAAGAAGTTCTCTCCAATTAGCAAGGTTCAACATTTAAAGAGGCAAGTGATCACTTTCATGCAAGGAGAAGAGGAAGGGATAGACCAAGCTTGGAATAGGTTTAATGAGTTGATCGAACAAGGACCAAGACTCGGCTTCTCCGGTGACGTGCTCTTGCATACCTTTTTGTTTTCCCTAGCCCCTAGTTGCATGCAACACGTCCAAATGTGTGCAGGTGGGGATCTCATGGAGAAAACACTCACGGAAGCCGCACAACTTCTACAAAACATTAGTAAAGTGGCTGCCATGCGAAGAGATTGGGAAATACGACTTGCGGAAGAGCCGGAATATAATTCACGGATGAAGAAGTGTGCTGAATTTTCTAAAGAGGCAACCCCGAAAGTCACAAAAAAGGAGCCAATCCCGCAAAAGTTTGAAGAAGAACACATCAAGCCAAGAACTACCCCGAGCGTTGACTTCACGGCATCAAATGAAACAAACAAGAGAAGCATGTCAAGCGCGAAGCCACTAAGGGAGTTCCAACCAATGGACTGGGTTCCTATCGATTACAGAAAAATATTCGACAAGAGTAGACCATTCCCTAATCAAAAGGGGATGGCAAGAGCATTGGAAGTGGATTTCCTACCGGAGAAGAAAGCGGAAGATTCATACGTCCTTGAAACAACTAGGGAGATCTCTCAAAAGCTCTTTGGAGATGATGAAGTGGATCCGGAACACATGGCCGAGGTGAAGAGAATCATGGGGATCAAGCCCGAAGCATCGCCATACGCTCGCCTTGCCGAAGTTTACGTGATAGGATTCGAAGAAGAAGAGAAGATGGCACCACACTTGAGTTGCGAGATCAGCAGAGTCCAATGCAAAGCTTTATGCGACATTGGAGCCCAAGTAAGTGTCCTATCTTCTAAAATTTACGATAAAGTTCAAGACCACAACCTAGACTTAGCTCCAACATCAACGAAAATAATCATGGGAGATGGTAGAACTATTAGATCTCTAGGTATTGCTTGCAACATGAATGTAAAAATCTCTGGAAAATGTATACCAACTGATTTCTTTTTTATTGATGCTTACCATAGTAATCATGATTACATAATCCTAGGTAGGCCCTTTCTTAAGTTGGTTGATGCCATGTTGGATGCCGGAAAAGGCAAAGTAACAATGAACCTTAATGGAAAGAAGTACACATATAACTTTCTTCGCGTTTCTAAACACCCTACACCCTTTCCTCCCGAAGACGAAGTAGAGGAGGTAGATAGTCTTTGTTTTGTTGAAACCCTTAGAGACCCGCTGCAAAGAGCAATAGAAAAAAAAATAATGATCAACAAGATGAAGAGCTAGAAGAAGCAACAAAAGGCTTAGAACCACAAGATGGAAGCGTGGAGGAAGAAAAATTGGAGGACGTAGGAGAGATTAAACCCAAGAAGCCATAAGTGCCTGAGGTAGACCTTAAACCTTTGCCCAAAGGATTAAAGTACGACTTTTTGGGCCCAGATAAGACTAATCTAGTCATTGTGAGCGACGAGTTGAGACCCGAAGAAAACGAGAAGTTGCTGAGTTTATTGAAAAACATAGGAAGATGATTGGATATTTGATTAATGATCTTAAAGGCCTTAGCCCTGCCTTTTGCACTCATTGTATACCATTGAAAACCAATGTAAGCACGTAGTGGACCACCAAAGGAGGCTAACTAATGCCATGCGAGAGGTAGTAAAGAAAGAGGTCATCAAGTTACTTGATGCCGGAATCATCTACCCTGTTCCGCATAGCGAATGGGTGAGCCAGGTACATTGTGTACCAAAGAAAGGAGGTTTAACCGTGGTTAAGAATGAGACGAACAAGATGATACCGCAAGGAACCTTGACCAGGTGCCGGATGTGTATCGATTATCATAAGCTTAACAAAGCAACGAAAAAAGATCACTTCCCCCTACCGTTCATCGCCGAGATGCTCGAGAGATTAGCAAACCATGCTTATTTTTGCTTTCTCGATGGATACGCAGGGTTCATGCAAATTCCCATTCCCCGGATGATCAAGACCAAACAACGTTTACATGCCCTTATGTAATATTTGCATATAGAAGGATGCCCTTCGGTCTCTTTTCAACGTTGCATGATGGCCGTATTCTCGGAATTCATCGAAGAAATTGTCGAGGTGTTCATGGATGATTTTTCCATTTATGGGAAGATGTTAATGGATTTCTTGGCAAACTTGGATAAGGTCCTGACGAGGTGTGCGGAGGTAGACTTGGTGTTAAATTGGGAAAAGTGCCAGTTCATGGTTAAGCAAGGCATAGTTCTCGGACATGTTATATCCGAGAGAGGCATTGAAGTGGACAAGGCTAAGTTAGAGATGGTTGAGCAACTCCCACCTCCGATGGATGTTAAATCCTTGAGGAGCTTTCTAGTCCATGCTGGATTTTATAGAAGATTTATTGAGGACTTCTCAAAGATCACTAAGCGTTTAACGCATCTCCTTCAAAAGGATGTGGCTTTTTACATTGATGAGAAGTGCCTAGCGGCATTCCGAACCTTGAAAAGTGCATTGGTGAGTGCTCCCATTATTCAACCTCCAGATTGGAGCCAACCTTTCGAGATCATGTGTGATGCAAGTGACTACGCTGTAGGCGCGGTTTTGGGTCAAAGAAAGGAAGGCCGAGTTCACGCCGTTTACTATGCTAACAAAACCTTTAATGAGGCAAAATTAAACTATGCCACTACGGAAAAGGAGTTGCTAGCGGTGGTATTCGCCTTTGAAAAATTCAGATATTACATCGTGAACTCGAAGGTCATTGTTTACACCGATCACACAGCCAACAAGTATCTCTTTGCTAAGAAGGATGCTAAACCACGTTTGATCCGTTGGATCCTTCTTCTCCAAGATTTTGATGTTGAAATTCGTGATAAGAAGGGGGTGGAGAATGTTGTGGCCGATCATTTGTCTGGGATGAATCGTGGACAAGATGATAAAGAGCCCATAGAAGATAAGATGTGAGACGACCACCTCTATCGAGTGCTCGATAAAGACACTTGGATGATTGATATCATTCCAGAAATTCAGAAGATGCCTCTTGACCATCTAGATAAAAACTCTAAAAGAAATATAATCTCCGAAAGTAAGAAGTACTTTTGGGATGCACCATACCTCTTCAAACTTGGCAATGATGGAGTCATGAGAAGATGTGTGCCAAGAGAAGAGAGGCTAGAAATTTTGAGAAAGTGCCACTCGGCGAAGTACGGTGGACACTATAGCCATTTTAGGACCCAAGCAAAAGTGTGGTCTAGCGGATTCTATTGGCCGGAGATGCATGAGGATACTAAAAGATATGTTGCATCATGCCCCGAATGCCAAAAAACCGGAAATATCTCTCAAAGAAATTCTATGCCGTTGAAATACAATCTACAAATCGATTTATTCGATGTGTGGGGTATAGACTTCATGGCGCCTTTCAAAAACTCACACAGATATGAGCATATTCTAGTCATGGTTGATTATGTATCCAAGTGGGTAGAGGCCATTCCATGTCGTAAAGCTTCCAAGGAGAAGTTCATTGCTATGATCAATAGCATGATTTTTCCGCATTTCGGTACACCGAGAATCTTGATAAGTGATGGAGGAACTCACTTCACCGGAAAGAATTTCAAAAAGTGCTTGTCCAAGTTGGGAATTGAACATAGGGCCTCTACGGCCTATCATCCACAAACCAACGGACAAGCAAAAATGTCGAATAGGCAATTAAAAAGCATCCTCAACAAAACCATAGAGAAGGGAGGCAAAGATTGGTCAAAGAAATTAGACGGAGCTTTGTGGGCTTATCGATCGGCGTTCAAGACACCGATAAGTATGACAACTTATCATTTTGTCTATGGAAAAGCTTGCGACCTTCCGGTTGAGTTGGAACATAAAGCCTATTGGGCGATCAAAGGGATGAACCATGATCTCGATGCAGCGGTGGTAAAATGAAGGATTGAAATAAGGGAGCTAGAGGTGATGAGGTTGAAAGCATACGTGCAAGCATATACAAGGAGAGAATTAAAAGGTGGTATGACAAAAGGTTGAAAAAGAAAGAGTTTAAAGAAGGACATAAGGTCCTCGTCTACAATTCGAGGTTTAAAACCTTCTGAAAGGGCAAATTGCAAAGCAAGTGGGACGGACCTTATGTTGTGCATTCGGTGCTCTCCAATGGAGCAGTAACCATTATGGATGTGAAAGTTGATCAATTCATTGTGAATGGTCAACGGCTTAAGGTTTACTACGAACCCGACGTTGTGCCCCTCCACCACATTGACGTCTTCACCGTGGAAAAAGAGCACAAACGTCCGGCCTAGGACAAAAAACAAGACTTGGATTTTTTTAAATAGTTTTTCTTTTAATTTTCTGGAGTATCTCGCGAAAATTTACTGGGCCAACTTTTTCCATGGGCTGAGAAAGCGAAAAAAGGCGGTAAACGGGAAACCGAACCGGACCGGATCGACCCCTGAGATAGGGTGGGCCGGCCGGCCCGGTCTGACCGGCCCAGTGGGGGCCCCGGCGGCAGTTCACCCCGGTTTTGCGCGATTTACTCCTTTTCGACTTCCTTCTTCGTACAGAAAATTTTAAGGGAAGTTTGAATAAGGAAATGAGGTTCCTAGGGTTTTCCTTTTCGGACTATTTATTTGGTCGAATTGGGAGCTCGGGAATCCATCCCATCTAGCGATCTTTTGCACCCACGCAGCAGCCATGGTGTCCCTGAGGAGTGTAGAGTTGAAGCAAGGCGCCAAGGAGCCACGGATGGAGGAGGCGATGCGATGCGAGCTCAAGCTACCTGTCGAGATCAAGAGAACCGCCCTCATCCGTTGCGGAGGGCGTGTCCCGACTGGAGCTATCGCATCTCGCAACCCCGTCAAGGAAGAGAAGGTCCCTACTCCCGTTCGATGGTCAGCGCGCATCCGAGGCATGAAGCGGAAGGACTACAAGGAGGTGTCGCCCGAGCCTAAGGACTATGGGGATAGCGACTACTCCGACGATCGTAGCCCGAGCTCGTGGACGGCCTCCGGGAGAGATGACAACGATTTGTACAATTGGGAAGAGGTGCCCAGAGAGAAGACTCCCGAAGGCCCCAACGGTGGCAGCAACGACGACAGCGACGACGATAATGGTGATGGCGACGATGGCGGAGACCCTGGCGATGACGACCCGTTCAGAATGTATCCGATGTGTTGTGCGGCTTGCCGTCACTCCATCTCAGAGCTCTACGCATTGGTCGACGAATGTTTCCGGGCCATGGAAGTGTTGAGGCAGCGTGTGCAGGATTTGGAGCCCATGGTCGAAGAAGACTACAAGTTCCTAAACCGCAACGTGCGCAAACTTTTTGGCATGGTCGGGAACATGAGGGGCAGGTGGTGCAATAGTTGTAGAAAGTACCACTAGGTTTAGTTTTCCCCCTTACGATATTTGTAAGATACGACGAGGACGTTGTATGATTTTAGCGTGGGGGAGAGCTAGCTAGCTAGCCTATAGTTTTTGAGCTTCAAGTTTAGATTGGTTCGATTTAGTTTTCGGGAGAGTTTTAGAGTTTAAAAGTCTTTAGTTTTTGAGTGTGTTTTTTAAATTTTTGCAAGTTTGATGTGTCTTAATTTAGTGTTGCGACAAAGAAAATCAAATAAAAGGAGTCTTTTAAATCTTGTGTTTGTTGTGATGCTTATCTTTATTCACTCGTTTGTTCATCTTTTGTTCTTGATATATGAACATAAGTGTGCGGTTTGAAAAACGTTTACTGGGGTGCTTAGTGGAATTGCTACCTCTAAAAGTACCCATGCCACACTTTGATCTTGAACTTCACATGTTGGTTGTGCATGTTCAATGCTAAAAGTTGGAGGAGTTCAATTCTGAAAATTATCTAAAAACCCTTGTGATAAAGGTTAGCAAAACCTCTTTTTCCAAGTTGAGAGTAAGAAAACAATCCTATACAAAGACAAATTTATTTTTTGCTCCACCATAAGTGTGATTAGCACGATGAGTTAGGATAGGACCCTTCTCTCTTGGGAGTTTTAATTTCGAGCAATGATCATGTCCTTGTGCTTATCTTTTGTTGCTATCCTCGTCAATCATTCGGTAACGTGACTTTCACATCGAAAGTCCCATACAACGCCGAATTCCATACCCAACCCTATAAATCTCTTTTGTACATCACATTCCTTGAACACAACCTACTCTCAAAGTTTCGTCTCATCTCTAGCATGGTTTATTTGAAATTTCAGATTGTGTGCATGTGAGAAAAAGAGGAGTTTAGAGCTTTGAAAGAAAAAAAGATGTCAAGAGAGGGAAAAATAAAGAGAAAAGTATGTGTATGGAAAAGAAAGAAATAAAAAAAGAAAAATAAAGAAAGAAAAAAAATATATGTATGAGAAAGAAAAGAATAAAAAAGAGAGAAGAGGACTGGCAAGAAAGATATGAGAGGGATGAATCGAGTGAAAAGAAAAAAATAAAAGTGCGAGGAAGGATGTCACGTTGTTGAGAGACGAAACTTTCACTCTTTTTCCAACCATGTGCAATACGACAATGAGGACGTCATCTGGGCCTCGTAGTCATTTTTTCTTTTGCCTTTGCACATGTCCACCATTCTAAATCTTCTCACCCTTAATTTCCCAACATATGGATTAATTCTAATGACCATTGGCTTTGAAAGGTGAACAACCATTAGAGGAAGTTCTTAGTTTGACAATATCTGTGTTGATTGTGCTAGCCCTACCTATAGCTCCACTTTACATGTATATGAGAGACATATGGGAGGTGAGAGTTTTATAAAACTTGTTTAGGATAGCCACTTTATATGAGCAACTTGAGAGAGCTTGGAGAAAGGTTTTTGTCTAATACTTGTTGCAGGAATTTTGTTTTTGCAAACCAAAAAAACCCTCCAATGGAAGCAAAGAGGTAAGCATGGCTGAGATTGTAGGCTTCGAGTGAAAAGTTTGAGTTGTGGGGTAAATCTTGATGTGGTAAAGATTCTAAACACCCATGTTTATGTGTGATGATCGTTACTTTATGTTTATGTATTAAAGATAAAGGATTGACTAACTTGTGAAGAAAGATTTAGCGGAACATGATTACAACGCCTTGGACGAAGTTCTTTTACGGGTACTTGCTCGAGGACGAGCAAGAGCTAAGCATTGGGGAGATGTTGACGGTGTATTTTGGTACACCAAGCATGTTCATTACACTTTGGTTTGGATTTGTTTATGGAACTAACCCACCACTAGGCACACTAATCATATAACAAGTTCATCTATGTGCATGCATTTGGAAGTGTTGTGTTTATGTAGGAAAACATGGACATAAAGGACAAATTCACAACAAGTTTAAAGGAGCATTTACGGAGTGTTGTTCATGTTCATGAGCTTGATGAAATCACTTCCAATGGTGGCAAGGACCGAAATGTTATGTAGGAACACCCTCGGGGATTGAAGCGTAAAAGACCGAACTTCATGCATGGAGAACCTCCATCTTGGACGCGAGGATGACATCGTCAAAATCATGCAAGTGGAAGGGGCAAAGTGCATAATTACCTAAGGACCCACAGGAGCGAAGGGGCAACCGAACTGGGCCGAAACGGGTCTGGGCCGGTCAGTGGAAGGGGCAAAGTGCATAATTACCTGAGGACCCACGGGAGCGAAGGGGCGACCGAACCGGGCCGAAACGGGTCTGGGCCGGTCGGCCCAGGCCGGTCGGCCTAGCCCACTCCGGTGGTCGGTTCGGCCCCCTTTCCTTGCAGCCGAAGGATCTTCAATCCTAAAGCCCTGGAGGCGCCGCCATTCGCAGAGGAGAGAGCCATTCACAAGCTAGAGAGAGAGGAGGAGATCTCCGGAGGGAGATCGACCACCTCGAAGGAAGCACCCACAAGTGGAGAAGAAGGAAGACACCGTCGGAAGGGTGACGATGATCAACAGTGCTATGTCTAGCACCTTGATGGGGTAATTTCCTTTTTTGTCCATGGGTTGTAATCGATCTTAAAATGTAATCGTACTTTGTTGGATTATCTATCTATCATCATGTGTCGAATATAGCTACCATGCCGTAAAGGGAGTAGAGCTCCAATGCTCCCTTATATCCATTCAATATGTCGTGTCCATCATAGGTCTAGTCACGAATACCTTCATATAGTTACAGAACGAGTGGAGGGAAAGGGCAAAATTGTGGTCACAACCCCTGATAGATTGGATTGGTTTTCTTGTTTAAAGTGATTGCATGTTCTAGTATCGTAGACTCTTCCCTTGGATCCAGTGTAGTTTAGTTGTTTTCTAGTTTAATCATAGTTAGGGTTTGAGTAGTTAGTGAGTAGAGGTAGATCAAACGCTTGTAATCCCATTGCTCCGCAGATTGACAAGAACCTTGGGAATCCCGTGGTGAAAAGTTGTAGGTCCGTACGCTTGCGGATCATATGTGGATACGTCTTTTATCTGTCAACATTGTCCAAGAACCTGAGCGGGCTGAGATGCTTTGCTAGAGACGGCTTCTGCACCATGGCTCTGAGCTCCTGCAACAAGAAGAGGACACAGAGCGACTCGGACTCCGACTCCGACGACGAGGTGCGTGATGAAGTTCCCTTCTTGCGTCAGGAGAATGAATGGCTTGGCTTGTTGCTTGATAATCGTGATGACATGCTTACAGAGGTCAAGAAGATGAGGAAAGAGCTTAGGGCCTCGCTTGAGGATGCTATGACTAGAGTGGCTGAGCTAGAAACACAAAATTTGGATGCTATGCTTGAAATTGATTTTCTAAAAGCTTCACCTGTTGTTTCTGATGAAGTTGAATGTGCCGATTGTCCTATCTTCCTAGATGATCTTGCTATGTTTAAGGAAAATCTTGCCTCCAAGTGTGAGGAATTAGATGTTCTTAGGGTTGAAGTGGCTGAGCTTAAGTCTTGAAGCGCCCCCTCATCAGAGGTGACTAATTGTGACACAAATACCAGTCCCAGGAGGCTGGCAACACATTTATTACAACAGGTGGTTCAGTCCCTTACATCACGGCGGCATAGTGGGCACAAGAGTGCCACTGCCACAAGAAACAACACAAAAGCTAAAGACCAAACAACAATAGCGAAGGCCTCATCAGAGTACCACACCATGGAAGCTCTCTGTGGAGGCCCCGAATACACAGGCACGGTTGGGTGCAGTGCAGCGACCTACTCGACGTCTTCGCGGACGAAGTCGGGATCCTCCTCTGAAGAAAAGTTAGTTAAGCAAGGGTGAGTACAAACGTACTCAACAAGTTCAACCCCACCCACAAGGGGCTTTTAAGCAGATCATGCACAGGATATATCAAGGATCAGGTTAAGGTTTATTTGTAAACACATTTACTCATGCAGGGGTTCATTTTTGAAAATGTTTTCACAAACCATTTTTATCACCCACGTAACTCAGTTGTTTTGAGAAAAACCACTTTGGGACTACCGGACTCTCCGTCCGTAGTAGCCCAGGCACACAGCCACACACTTTTCCAGAACACAACTCACGCCATGGAAACATTCCAAACCCAAACACTAGTTTTGTGACCACACCGTGACTCGTCCAATACCAGGGACCCGGCTATTTGAATAGGTTTTACACTCTACAAAGGTTGTACATCTTTACCCACAAGTAGGGTACCACCACATGAACACCTTAGTGCCGGCGCAGATCCTATCAAAGCCATTACCCACCTTAGCTAACCCTATGAGCCACCACGGAAGCAACCAAGGGGTTATTTCACATAACCAGGGCGTACCTCATACAGATTGTACCCCTACTCCTTGGTCTCCCGCTACTCACCCGCACACCAGATGGCACGTAGATTAACTAGTGGGATTTATTCTAAGCCGTTGCCACATACAACGGTCGAGTGCTTGTATGGTAATTGGGCCAGGTGAGAAGTCACACAACCCGGTCCTTAACGACAAGATAGACAACTCCCGACATGCTCAACCACACAGGTACGAGCTCACCCATACTCCTGACACACACGTCCATCCCGTCTACCCAGTTCTTTACACCCTTTTCCAAAATATCCCATTCCCATTTTTAAAGCACTCACACATTTTTTAAAAGCAATCATTTAGGACAAACAAAGGTCAATCATAGCAATCAAGGGTGGCTATCCTACCATGTTTTTGTAGTAAAACAATATGCAATTTATAAAACGGGTATAGGGTTGGGGTGGCTCCGGTGGCAGCGCGGTGGAGTGCAGGGGAGAAGGGGAGATGGCTAGCGGCGGTGCGAGGTGAGGCGGCGAGCAACCGGCCTCCATTTATAGGCACGGGAAGGCAGTGGAAGGGTCGGGATTCGGCACGAGGAGCTTGTGCGGCCAACAATGGCGGTTAGAAGAAAAATCTCACCGTTGACTCGACCGGCGGGGTTCCCGGCCAGATTTCGCGGCTAATCAGGCGTTGTTGGACGAGACCCGTCGTGCAGGTGAGCTGGCCGTGGCAGCGGAGCGGGGGCGACGAGGTGCGGTGGTGGCCCGTGGTGGCGCTTTTCGACCGGGAAATTAATGGCGGTCGTGGTGCCGTCGTGTGGTCTCATCGCGAGGCCTGCGCGAGCGACGAGGCGGAGGGCTGGGCGCAGGTAGGGCATGGAGCCGGGTGGCTTGCCGCAGCTGGTGGGCTGCCGGCGCGCGATCGGTTGCGACTGAAAGAGGGGAGCCGGCCGAAGGAAGAAGAAAGGGAGAGGAAAAGAAGGAAGGGAAAAAGGAAAGGAAGAAAAGGAAAAAGGAAAATAAGAAAAGAAAAATAGAAAAAGGGATTTAGAAAATTAGAAGAAATCCTAGGAAAATTAGGATTTTGTGGATTTTTCCGGGTTTCTCAGATACCGGCGTTAATCCCGGGACGGCGGTGATAACGAGGCGGGCCGGCCGGCGGGACCGCGGCGTGCGTGGGATTCCCGCGTGGTGGCCGACCGCGGCGCCGGGGCGGCACGCGATGGGCGACGCGCCCGAGGGGGTGTGGTGCCGGCGGGATTTGCAGCACGCGCGCCGAGGGTGAGAGAGGGGGAAGACGACCGGGGTTTCGAAGGGGATAATTGAGCTCAGTGGGAAAGTTTTGAAAATACACGTGATTTAGTAAGTTATTTAATAGGAGCTAAAAACGTGGAGTTACAAACCTACCCCACTTAAAATGAATCTCGTCCTCGAGATTCGGCTAGTTTTCGAACAGGTGGGGAAACTCTTTCCTCAACGTGTCCTCTCATTCCCACGTGGCTTCTTCTACTCCGTGTCTGCTCCATTGGACACTGCACACTCGCACTTCTGATGTTCTTGTCCTTCTGACCACTGTGTCAAAAATCTTGACGGGCACTTCCTGGTACCTAAGATTTGACTGCAAATCGATCGCCTCTACCGGCACTCGTTTCTCTTCAAGTACTTTCAAACACCTCCTCAACTGGGAGACATGAAGCACCGGATGTATGTCTGACATTTCCTCTGGTAATTCCAACTGGTACGTTACTACTCCAACTCTCTTCAACACCTTGTACAGTCCAATGTACCGAGGGGCCAACTTCCCATGCACTTGAAATCTTCGAGTTCCTCTGATAGGTGAAACCTTGAGGTAAGCGAAATCTCCAGGATTGAAGCTTGCTTCTCGCCTCTTCTTATGAGATGCATGCTTACATTGTTTCTCTTGAGGCTAAGTTGAAAGAACCAATTCCTACATCTTGTTCTACCTTTGAATTGCATGCTTTGAGGAATCTGGAACTTGCACATTATGTTGATCGTTTGCAAGATGGGAATGACGAGTTGAGAAAGTTGATGGGTTGGTTGTCTGGTCATGAGCCTTAGTTGAGGATAATGATTGAGACATACAATAGGCAGGATTGTGAGGGACTTGGGGTAAATAAGGTTGTTGAGGGAAGTGGAGAGAATATCCCAGAGCTACCAAAAACTCACCACAAAAATGCTTTCCCTCCTAAACCGAACCATCTTAGGAACTGACTAGACACAACCCCAGCTCCATCCGTGCTTCCTCCACAAACAAATGATTTCCAAAAGTCTATCAAGTTCGTGAGCACTTTGGGAAAAGTGTTCTTTGGAAAGAGAGTGAGATGGCTAGTAAGGAGAAACCAGTTGAGAAGCCTAGTGAGGAGAAGCCAGTTGAGAAGCCGAGTGGAGAGAAACCAAATGAACAACCCCATCCCAAGCCTAAACCTAAGCCCATAAGGTTCCATTGTGGCTATTGTGGGAGAGATGGTCACAAGGATGAGTGTTGCTTCAAGAGGAAGCGAGAGTAGAGAATATCGAAGGAGTGGGCTAACAAGGACAAGTACCACTCCTCCAGTGGTGTACTTGAGCCTGGTGTGCAGATGCCCAGGGCCAAGGCAAGTGTGAGAACAGTTCCAGCTTGGGGAGAGCGAAAGGCTGCAAGAAGTGTTGCTGGAGGAGTGAAACCGGTTAGACCGTTTTTGAAACCGATCAGACCGGTTTGGAGCCAGCAGTGGGGCAGGTTTGGTTTTCGTGCTCGTGAGGAGACTCGGTTTGTTGCAGGAGATCGTAGTTCTGATGGTAGGTCTGGAGAGTTTGCAGGTGGTCAGTTCGCTAGGCGTTCTCCCCCTCGTGCCCAATATGGGGATGGGAGGAGTCGTGGTTTTAAGGTGGAGAGGAGGAACAACCCATGGTCTTCCTTTCGTGGTTTCAGTCCTCCTCCAGGTAGAGAGGGTTGGTTCCCTCGGAGTGGTTACCATGGTGGTGTTCGTGGAGGTAGCCTTGATAGGAGAGATGTTTTGGAGTCTGCTAATGCCACTTTCGAGCAAATGGCTCGGCACTGGTTTTACTCTTTTGGTACTAACCCCAGTGTTTAGTCGTTTGTTCGCTCACGTGCTTGTTTTTGAATTTAAGGTGGGAGACTTGAAGAACATTTGGTTGATTGACTCTAGTTGCTCGAGGTATATGACCAGAGACAAGGGGCGGTTCTCAAGTCTCGTCCCGGTGGTGACAAAGAGGTACATCACCTTTGGGGACAATGGGCGAGGGCGTGTGTTGACGGTGTATTTTGGTGCACCTAGCATGTTCATTACACTTTGGTTTGGATTTGATTATTGAACTAACCCGCCACTAGGCACACTAATCATATAACAAGTTCATCTTTGTGCATGCATTTGGAAGTGTTGTGTTTATGTAGGAAATCATGGACATAAAGGACGGATTCGCAATAAGTTCAAAGGAGCATTCATGGAGTCTTGTTCGTGTTCATGAGCTCGCTGAAATTACTTCCAATGGTGGTGAGGACCGAAGTGCTACGAGGAACACCCCCGGGATTGAAGCGTAAAAGATCAAACTTCATGCAAAGAGAGCCTCCATCTTGATCGCGAGGATAACGGCGTCAAAATCATCCAAGTGGAAGGGGCAAAGTAGATAAGTGCACGCGGACCTACGGAGCAAAAAGGGCGACCGAACCGGCCGAAATCGGGCTCCGGGCCGGCCGGCCCGCCGGATCGGCCCAGCCCCACTTCGGGCACCGGTTCGGTCCCGTCTTCCTTGCCCTCGAAGGATCTTCGACCCTAAAACCCCCGACGCGCCGCCAACAGAGAGGGAGGAGTTTATTCGCACCAGAAGGCCATCTACAAGCTAGAGAGAGAGGAGGAGGATCTCCGGGCTGGAGATCAACCACCTCGAAGGAAGCACCCTCTCGTGGAGAAGAAGGAAGACACCGGCGGAAGGGAAACCATGATCAACGGTGCCATGATCAGCACCTTGATGGGGTAATCTTCTCATTCGTCCATGGGTTGTAATCGATCGTGAGATGTAATCGCACTTTGTCGGATTATCGTCTATCATCTTGTGTTGAATATACTTTAATGCTTAAAGGTTAGCTACCGTGCCGTAAAGGGAGTATAGGCCTCAATGCTTCCTTGGATCCATTCAATACGCCGTGGCCATCAAAGGTCTAGTCATGATTACCTTCGCGTAGTGACAAGACGAGAGGAGGGAAAGGGGCGAAACCGTGGTCACAACCCCGATAGATTAGATTGGTTTTTCATGTCTTTAAGCGATTGCATGCTCTAGTATCGTAGACCCGTGGGCGGGTGTCTTCTCTCTTGATCGTTTATCATTCTCTCTAGTGTAGTTTAGTGTTTTCTAGTATAATAGTTGTTAGGGTTTTAGTAGCTAGTGTGTCGTTGTTGATCGAACGCTTGTAATCCCCTTGCTCCGCGGATTGACAAGAACCTTGGGAATCCCATGGTGAAAAAGGTGTGGGGTCCGTACGCTTGCGGATCGTAGAGGGATACATCTTTTATCCGTCAACAAGCCCCTTTTTCCGGTGCCGTTGCCGGGGAGCAAGTTAGTTTACATCGTTTGATTTGCATCTAACTTAGTTTTATATTTTAGTTTATCTTTTATTCGCTATATCTAACATTTATTATCGAAAAACACTTGTTTCTTTTTTTGTTTTTGTTTTTATCTTATTGTCTAGATGGAGTTCGTTAATCAACCCGTGGAAGAACCGGAGAAATCATTAAGGGATTACGCTAGCCCTCAATGTGAAGACATAAAGGTACAAGAGTCGGATTCGAAGCTCGAAGCGACCAAGTATGAAATTAAATCCAAGATCATGAAGATGGTGGCGGAAAACCCATTTGAAGGGATGGTTGAGGAGAACCCATATAGACACATAAGGGATTTCACGACAATATGCAACACGGTGCGTCAAGAAGGAGTTCCCGATGAATGGTTCAAATGGAATCTCTTTCCCTACTCACTTGCCGGCAAAGCAAAGACATGGTATTCGGTTGCGTCCTTTGAAGTTGAAGGCAATTGGAACAAGTTGACAAAGAAGTTTTGCGAGAAGTTCTTTCCAATGAGCAAGGTTCAACATCTAAGGAGCCAAGTGATCAATTTTATGCAAGGAGAAGAGGAAGGGATAGACCAAGCCCGGGATAGGTTTAATGAATTAATCGAACAAGGACCAAAACTCGGCTTCACCGGTGACGTACTCTTGCATACATTTTTCTTTTCCCTAACCCCTAGTTGCATGCGACACGTCGAAATGTGTGCGGTGGGGATCTCATGGAGAAAACACTCACGGAAGCTGCCCAACTCCTACAAAAAGTTAGTAAAGCGGCTGCCATGCGAAGAGATTGGGAAACAAGACTTGCGGAAGAGCCGGAATTCAATTCAAGGAAGAAGAAGCTTGCTGATTTTTCTAAAGAGGCAACCCCGGAAGTCACAAAAGAGGAGCCAATCATGGAAAAGCTTGAACAAGAACACATCAAGTCAAGAACTACACCAAACGTCGACTTCGCCGCACCAAATGAGACGAACAAGAGAAGCATGTCAAGCGCGAAGCCACTAAGGGAGTTCGAGCCAATGGATTGGGTTCCTATTGATTACGGAGAAGTATTCGACAAGAGAAGACCGTTCCCTAATCAAAAGGGAATGGCAAGAGCATTGGAAGTCGATTTCCCACCGGAGAGGAAAGCTGAAAATTCATACGACCTCGAAACCACCGGTGAGATTTTTGAAAAGCTCTTTGGAGATGACGTGGTGGATCCGGAACATATTGCCGAGGTGAAGAGGATCATGGGGATCAAGCCCGAAGCATCACCATACGCTCGCCTTGCTGAAATTTATTCGATCGGATCCGAAGAAGAAGAGAAGATGACGCCGCACTTGAGTTGCGAGATCAACGGAGTTCAATGCAAAGCTTTATGCGACATCGGAGCCCAAGTAAGTGTTCTATCTTCTAAAATTTACGATAAAGTTCAATACCACAACCTAGACTTAGCTCCAACATCAACGAAATTAATTATGGGAGATGGTAGAACTATCAAACCTCTAGGTATTGCTTGCAACATGAAAGTAAAAATCTCTAGAAACTACATACCAACCGATTTCTTTGTTATTGATGCTTACCATAGTAATTCTGATCATATAATCTTAGGTAGGCCTTTTCTTAAGTTGGTTGATGCCGTGTTAGATGCCGGAGAAGGCAAAGTAACAATGAACCTTAATGGAACAAAGTACACATATAACTTTCTTCGTGCTTCTAAACACCTTACTCCTTTTCCTCCCGAAGATGAAGAAATGGAAGGGATAGATAGTCTTTGTTTTGTTGAAACCCTTAGAGACCCGCTGCAAAGAGCGATGGAAAATCAAATTAGTAATCAACAAGATGAAGAACTAGAGGAAGCAACAAAAGGCTTAGAGCCGCATGATGGTAGCGTGGAGGAAGAGAAGTTCGAAGACATAGGAGAAATCAAACCCGAGGAGCCTCAAGTGCCCGAAGTAGACCTTAAACCTTTGCCCAAGGGATTAAAATATGAATTTTTGGGCCTAGACAAAACCTATCCAAATCATTGTGAGCGACGAGTTGAGCCCCGAAGAAAATGAAGCGTTGCTGATTTTATTAAAAAGACATAGGAAGGTGATTGGATATTCAATCAATGATCTCAAAGGTATTAGCCCAGCCTTTTGCACTCATCGTATACCAATGGAAGACCAATGTAAGCCCGTAGTGGACCATCAAAGGAGGCTAACCCATGCCATGCGAGAGGTAGTAAAGAAAGAGGTTATCAAGTTACTTGATGCCGGAATCATCTACCCGGTTCCACATAGCGAATGGGTGAGCCCGGTGACATTGTGTACCGAAGAAAGGAGGTTTGACCGTGGTGAAGAATGAGAAGAACGAATTGATACCGCAAAGAACCGTGACCGGGTGGCGGATGTGTATCGATTATCGTAAGCTTAACAAAGCGACGAAGAAAGATCACTTCCCCCTACCGTTCATAGACGAGATGCTCAAGAGGTTAGCAAACCACGCTTATTTTTGCTTTCTCGATGGATACTCGGGGTTCATGCAAATTCCTATTCACCCGGAAGATCAACATAAGACAACATTTACGTGTCCTTACGGAACGTTTGCATATAGGAGGATGCCCTTCGGCCTATGCAACGCTCCGCCTCTTTTCAACGTTGCATGATGGCCGTTTTCTCGGAATTCATCGAAGAAATTGTTGAAGTGTTTATGGATGATTTTTCCGTTTACGGGAAGACGTTCATGGATTGCTTAGCAAACCTAGAAAAGGTCCTTACAAGGTGTGCGGAGGTAGATTTGGTTTTAAATTGGGAAAAGTGCCACTTCATGGTTAAGCAAGGCATAGTGCTCGGACATGTTATATCCGAGAGAGGAATTGAAGTGGACAAGGCTAAGGTAGAGACGGTTGAGCAACTCCCACCTCCTACGGATATTAAGTCCTTAAGGAGCTCTCTAGGCCATGCCGGACTCTATAGAAGATTTATAAAGGACTTCTCAAAGATCACTAAGCCTTTAACACACCTTCTTCAAAAAGATGTGGCTTTCGACTTTGATGAGAAGTGTCTAGCGGCATTCCGGACCTTGAAAAATGCGTTGGTGAGTGCTCCCATCATCCAACCTCCGGATTGGAGCAAACCTTTCGAGATCATGTGTGACGCAAGCGACTACGCCGTAGGCGCGGTCTTGGGACAAAGAAAGGAAGGCCGAGTTCACGCCGTTTACTACGCTAGCAAAACTCTTAGTGGGGCACAATTAAATTACGCCACCGCGGAAAAAGAGTTGCTAGCGGTGGTATTCGCTTTCGAAAAATTCAGATCCTACATCGTGAACTCGAAAGTCATTGTTTACACCGATCACGCAGCCATAAAGTATCTCTTGGCTAAGAAGGAAGCTAAACCACGTTTGATTCGTTGGATCCTTCTTCTCCAAGAGTTTGATGTTGAAATTCGTGATAAAAAGGGGGTGGAGAATGTTGTGGCCGATCATTTGTCTAGGATGAATCGTGGGCAAGATGATAAAGAGCCCATAGAAGATAAGATGAGAGATGACCACCTCTATAGAGTGCTTGATAAAGATACTTGGATGATCGACATCATTCGAGCAATTCGAAAGATGCCCCTCGATCATCTAGACAAAAACACTCAAAGGAAGATAATTTCGAAAGTAAGAAATATTTTTGGGATGCACCATACGTCTTCAAGCTTGGCAATGATGGAGTGATGAGAAGATGTGTGCCAAGGGAAGAGAGGCTTGAGATTCTAAGGAAGTGCCACTCGGCGGAGTACGGTGGGCACTATAGCCATTTTCGAACCGAAGCCAAAGTATGGTCGAGCGGATTCTATTGGCCGGAGATGCATGAAGATACTAAAAGATATGTTGCGTCATGCCCCGAATGCCAAAGAACCGGAAACATCTCTCAAAGAAATTCTATGCCTTTGAAATACAACTTGCAAATCGACATATTCGATGTATGGGGCATAGACTTCATGGGGCCTTTTAAAAACTCATTTGGATTCGAGTATATACTTGTTATGGTTGATTATGTATCCAAGTGGGTAGAGGCTATACCATGTCGTAAAGCTTCCACGGAGGAGTCCATCACTATGATCAAGAACGTGATTTTCCCTCGTTTCGGTACACCGAGAATCTTGATAAGTGATGGAGGAACTCATTTCACCGGGAAGAACTTCAAAAAGTGCTTGTCCAAGTTGGGAATTGAGCATAGGGTCTCCACGGCCTATCACCCACAAACCAACGGACAAGCGGAGACGTCAAATAGGCAATTAAAAAGCATACTTAAGAAGACCATAGAGAAGGGAGGCAAGGATTGGTCAAAGAAATTAGACGGAGCTTTATGGGCTTATCGAACGGCGTTTAAAACACCGATAGGTATGACCCCCTATCAATTCGTCTATGGAAAAGCTTGCCACCTTCCGGTTGAGTTAGAACATAAAGCCTATTGGGCGATTAAAGAGATGAACCTTGATCTCGATGCCGCGGTGGTGAAACGAAGGATTCAAATAAGCGAGCTAGAGGAGTTGAGGTTGAAAGCTTATGAAAACGCAAGCATATACAAAGAAAGAATCAAAAGGTGGTATGATAAAAGATTGAACAAAAAAGAATTCAAAGAAGGAGATAAGGTCCTCCTCTACAATTCGAGGTTTAAAACCTTCGGAAAGGGGAAATTGCAAAGCAAGTGGGACGGACCTTATGTTGTGCATTCGGTGTTCTCCAACGGAGCGGTAACCATTATGGATATAAACGGCGATCAATTTGTGGTGAATGGACAGCGGCTTAAGGTTTACTACGAACCCGACATCGTGCCCATTCATCATGTTGACGTCTTTACCATGGAGGAAGAGCCCGAACGTCCCACCTAGGACGAAAAACAAGGCACCAACTTCGTAAATAATTTTTCTTTTAGCTTTTCGGAGTTTTTCGCGAAGATTAACCGGGCCAACTTTTTCCCACGGGCCGAGGACGAAAAAATAGGGCGGTGTGCAAAAAACCGGACCGGCCCGCCCCCCCGAGGGGTGGGCCGGCCGGCCCGTGCGGACCGGCCCAGGGGGTGGCCCGACGCCCGATGTCCCCGAATTTCGCTCGAATTGCTCCTTTTTCGACTTCCTTGTTTGGTCGAAAATTTTAAGGGAAGTGTAAAAAAGGAAAATAAGGTTCCCCGGGCTTTTCTCTCGGGACTATATATTTGGCCGAATTGGGAGCTCGAGAATCAATCCTTTCAAGCAATGTGTTGCACCCTTGTAGCAGCCATTGAGCCTCCAAAAAGCTTAGAGTTGAAGGTAGAAGCCAAGAAGCCATCGATGGAGGAGGCGATGCGATGCGAGGTCAAGCTACCCGTCAAGAGGACCGCACGTATCCGTTGCGGAGGACGTGTCCCGACCGGAGCTCTTGCATCTCGCCACCCCGTCAAAGGAGAGAAGGTCCCTACACCCGTTCGAAGGTCGGCACGTCTCCAAGGCATCAAGCGTAAGGATTACAAGGATGTGTCGCCGGAGCCTAAGGAATATGGGGATAGCGACTACTCCGACGATCGTAGCCCGAGCTCGTGGGCGGCCGCCGGTAGAGATGATGATGATTGGGATGAGCATCCTTATGAAAGGACTCCCGAAGGCCCCAACGGCGACGGCAACGGCGGTGGCGAAGGCGACAACAATGGAGGTGGCGACGACCGTGGTGACAATGGTGGAGATTATGGCGACGACTTTCGGATTGCATCCGGTGTGCTGTCGAGTTTGCCGTCAATCCATCGCAGCTCTCTACGCGTCGGCCGACGAATGTCTTCAAACCATGGAAGCGATGAAGCAGCGTATGGAGGACTTGGAGCGCGTAGTTGAAGATGACTACAAGTTCCTTAACCGTAACGTGCGCAAACTTTTCGGCATGGTTGGAAACATGAGAGGCAAGTGGTGCAAAGCTTGCTCGAAGTACCATTAGATCTAGTTTTCCCCTTAGGATTTTTGTAAGATACGACGAGGACGTCGTATGTTTTAAGTGTGGGGGAGAGCTAGCTCGCTAGTCTTAGCTTTTGAACTTCAAGTTTAGGTTCGGTTTAATCTTCGTGTGAGAGTCTTAGTGTTTTAATGAGTCTTTAGTTTTTGAGTCTCGTTATAAAAATTTTTGCAAGTGTCTTAAATTAGTGTTGAGTCAAGAAAACCAAATAAACGAGAGTCTTATATATATCTTTGTGTTTTATGTATTGTTTATCTTTATTTACTTGTTTGTCTAATCTTCGATTCTTGATATATGAACACAAGTATGTGGTTTGAAAATCGTTTATCGTGGTGCTTAGTGGAATCGCTACTACTTAAAGTACCCATACCACACTTCGATCTTGAGCTTCACATGCTAGTTGTGCTATGTTCGATGCTAAAAATTGGAGGATTTCAGTTCTGAAAATTATATTAAAACCCTTGTAATAAAGGTTAGCAAAACCTCTTTTTCCAAGTTGAGAGTATGAAAAAATTCCTATCCAAAGCCAAGTTTGTTTTTTCGCTCCACCATAAGTGTGATTAGCACGATGAGTTAGGCTAGGACCCTTCTCTCTTGGTGAGTTTTAATTTCAAGCAATGATCATGTCCTTGTGCTTATCTTTTGTTGCTAGCCTCGTCATTTATTCAGTTCATGACTTTCATAACGAAAGTCATGTATATCATCGGATTCCATACCCAACCCTATACATCTCTTTTGAACATCGTATTCCTTGAACACAACCTATTTTCAAAGTTTCGTCTCGTCTCTAGCATGATTTATTTAAAAATTTCAGATTGTGTGCATGCGAGAAAAGGGAGAATTGAAAGCTTTGAAAAGATGTCAAGAGAGAGAAAAATAAAGAGAAAAAGTATGTGTATGGAAAAGAAAGAAAGGAAGAAAGAAAAAAAATCATATGTGAATGAAAGAAGAAAAAGAAAAGAGAAAGATGAGTTAGCAATGAAGATATGAGAGGGATGGATCAAGTGAAAGAAAAGAAAAAAAATAATAAAGTGTAAGGAAGGATGTCACGTTGATTGTGAGACGAAACTTTTACTTTATTCCAACCATGTGCAATCCGACAACGAGGACATCATTGGTGCCTTTAAGTCACAATTTTCTTTTGCCCTTGCACATGTCCACCATTCTAAACCTTCTCATCCTTGATATCCCTACATATGGTTAATTCTCATGATCATTGGCTTTGAAAGGTAGACAACCATTAGAGGAAGTTCTTAGTTTGACAATACTTGTGTTGATTGCGCTAGCCCTACCTACGGCTCCACTTTTACATGATATATGAGAGATTAATGGGAGGTGAGAGTTTTATAAAATTTGGTTAGGATAGACACTTCATATGAGTGACTTGAGAGAGCTTGGAGAAAGGTTTTTGTCTAATACTTGTTGCAGGAATTTTTGTTTTGAAAATCATAAAAACCCTCCGTTGGAAGCAAAGAAGTAAGTATGGCTGAAATTGAAAGCTTCGAGTGAAGAGTTTGAGTTGTGGGGTAAATCTTGATGTGGTAAAAATTCTAAACGCCCATGTTTATGATTGATTATCATTACTTTGTGTTTATGTATTAAAGATGAAGGGATTGACTAACTTGTGAAGAGGGATAAGTGGTACACGATTACACTCCTTGGACGAAGTTCTTTTACGAGTACTTGCTCGAGGACGAGCAAGAGCTAAGTGTGGGGGAGATGTTGACGGTGTATTTTGGTGCACCTAGCATGTTCATTACACTTTGGTTTGGATTTGATTATTGAACTAACCCGCCACTAGGCACACTAATCATATAACAAGTTCATCTTTGTGCATGCATTTGGAAGTGTTGTGTTTATGTAGGAAATCATGGACATAAAGGACGGATTCGCAATAAGTTCAAAGGAGCATTCATGGAGTCTTGTTCGTGTTCATGAGCTCGCTGAAATTACTTCCAATGGTGGTGAGGACCGAAGTGCTACGAGGAACACCCCCGGGGATTGAAGCGTAAAAGATCAAACTTCATGCAAAGAGAGCCTCCATCTTGATCGCGAGGATAACAGCGTCAAAATCATCCAAGTGGAAGGGGCAAAGTAGATAAGTGCACGCGGACCTACGGAGCAAAAAGGGCGACCGAACCGGGCCGAAACCGGGCCTGGGCCGGCCGGCCCGGCCGGATCGGCCCAGCCCACTTCGGGCACCGGTTCGGTCCCGTCTTCCTTGCCCTCGAAGGATCTTCGACCCTAAAACCCCCGACGCGCCGCCAACAGAGAGGGAGGAGTTTATTCGCACCAGAAGGCCATCTACAAGCTAGAGAGAGAGGAGGAGGATCTCGGGCTGGAGATCAACTACCTCGAAGGAAGCACCCTCTCGTGGAGAAGAAGGAAGACACCGGCGGAAGGGAAACCATGATCAACGGTGCCATGATCGCACCTTGATGGGGTAATCTTCTCATTCGTCCATGGGTTGTAATCGATCGTGAGATGTAATCGCACTTTGTCGGATTATCTGTCTATCATCTTGTGTTGAATATACTTTAATGCTTAAAGGTTAGCTACCGTGCCGTAAAGGGAGTATAGGCCTCAATGCTTCCTTGGATCCATTCAATACGCCGTGGCCATCAAAGGTCTAGTCATGATTACCTTCGCGTAGTGACAGTACGAGAGGAGGGAAAGGGCGAAACCGTGGTCACAACCCCGATAGATTAGATTGGTTTTTCATGTCTTTAAGCGATTGCATGCTCTAGTATCGTAGACCCGTGGGCGAGTGTCTTCTATCTTGATCGTTTATCATTCTCTCTAGTGTAGTTTAGTGTTTTCTAGTATAATAGTTGTTAGGGTTTTAGTAGCTAGTGTGTCGTTGTTGATCGAACGCTTGTAATCCCCTTGCTCCACGGATTGACAAGAACCTTGGAAATCCCGTGGTGAAAAAGGTGTGGGGTCCGTACGCTTGCGGATCGTAGAGGGATACGTCTTTTATCCGTCAACGGCGTGTGTTATCAGAAGGTGAGATTAAGGTGAGTGACAAGATCACTCTCAGGCGTGTTGCTCTTGTTCAATCATTTGGATACAATTTTCTTTCCGTGTCCCAGCTATTGGATGACGGTCTTGAGGTGTTGTTTCGACCTTGTGGTTCTCAGATTTTGGACTCTCGAGGGGACCTTGTCTGTATGGTCATTCCCGAGGGTCAGGTGTTTTGAGCTGATTTTTCTCAGTCTTCTGGTGTTGAGCGTTGTTTCTTGGCTGGTTCTTCGAGTGTGTTGTGGATGTGGCATAGGAAATTGGGTCACTTGAGCTTTGACCTTTTGTCTCGCTTGAGTAAACTCAATTTGGTCCGAGGATTGCCGTGTAGGCATGCCAAGATGGTAGCCTCTTCTCACCCGCCTCTCACCGGTGTGATTAATGAGCGTCCATGCGAGTTTCTCCATATGGACCTTGTTGGCCCAGCTCGTGTGAGATCTGCGGGTGGGAAGTGGTATGTCCTTGTTGTGGTGGACGACTGCTCTCGGTATGCTTGGGTGTTCTTTCTTGAGGAGAAAGGGGAGACGTTTGGTTTTGTTCGAGATCTTGTCTTGAGGTTGAGGAACGAGAGGCACGGAGATGCCATACGAGCGATCCGCAATGACAACGGCTCAGAATTCAAAAACTCTCATTTTGAAACCTTTTGGCATGACTTGGGTCTTCAACACCAGTTTTCGAGTCCGTATACGCCTCCTCAAAATGGTGTTGTGGAGAGGAAACACAGAACCTTGTGTGAGATGGCTCGGACGATGCTTGATGAGCATAGGACTCCGAGAAGGTTCTGGGCTGAGGTGGTGAACACTGCATGCTATATTTCGAACAGGATCTGCCTTAGAGTACATAAGAAGAAAACTTGTTACGAGTTGATGCACGGTCACACACCCAAGGTGAGTCACCTCCATGTCTTTGGTTGCAAGTGCTTTATCCTTAAGAAATGGAAGAAGTTGGAAAAGTTTGAGGCTAGGTCAGTTGATGGTATTTTCTTCGGTTATGCATCTCATTCTAGAGAATATTGTGTGCTCAATCTTGAAACTAACCAAATTGTGGAAACTTGTGAGGTAACCTTCGACGAGACACAACCACGTAGTCAGCTTGTATTTGAGTGTGCAGTTGATGATGAACTTGGCACGGAGATCTTTCAGGAGAGGAGCATGAACATGGAGATGATGAAGATGGCGGTGTGATGCCCGCGGCTGAGCATGTACCTACTACTGCGACTACGGTAATGGACGGCCCCTCTCCCACACCTATGACAATAAACCAAGATCGAGGAGAACCTACTGTTGAGGGGGGGGGGTAGCATCAATGCGAGAACCTCCCCAGCGAGTACAAGTGGATCACCCAGCTTCAAGGATCATCGACGACATGAATGAACGCACTACACGGTCAAGGGTTCGGAACAATTCTCACTTCGCTCATGCTGCTTTTGTTGCCACCTTTGAGTGCAAAGACATTGGACACGCACTATCTGATCATAATTAGGTTAATTCGATGCATGAGGAGTTGGAGAACTTTGAGAGGAATCAAGTTAGGGAAATGGTTGACCCTCCCCCATGGTGTAAGCCGATTGGAACAAAATGGTTGTGAAAGAACAAAGAGGGGGAGAAAGGTGAAGTAGTGAGAAACAAGTCAAGGCTTGTTGCTCAGGGGTTCAGTCAGAAGGAGGGGATCGACTACGAGGAGACCTTTGCTCCTGTATTTCGTTTGGAGGCGATCAGGATCCTTCTAACCTTTTCCGTGGCTAAAGGGTTCAAGTTGCACCAAATGGATGTGGAGTGCCTTCTTGAATGGTGTATTGGAGGAAGAAGTGTATGTGAGGCAACCACCGAGGTTTGAGAGTGAGAAGTACCTCCATAGGGTGTACAAGTTGAGGAAGGCGCTGTATGGGTTGAAGCAGGTGCCTAGAGGGTTTGAGATTGGGAAGGTTGATCAGATCTTGTTTTTACTCAGGCAGGGCAGAGATATCCTAGTTGTGCAGGTTTACGTGGATGATATTGTCTTTGGTGGCTCATCTAACTCTCTTGTTGTAAGGTTTGCAGAAGATTTGAGCAAGGAATTTGAGATGAGCATGATGGGTGAGTTGCAGTTCTTCCTCAGGCTACAAATAAAGCAATCAAAGGAAGGAACATTTGTGCACTAAGCTAATTACACCAAGGACATTGTGAGGAAATTCAAAATGGAGGATTCCGAGGCCATGGTGATGCCTATCAGTACAACCATAGCTCTTGATGCGGATGAGGAAGGTGAACACGTGGACCAAAAGGAGTACCGAAGCGTGATCGGGTCACTCCTCTACTTGATGGTGACGAGGCCAGACATCCAATTCTCGGTATGTCTGTGCGCTCGTTTTCAAGCATCTCCAAGGACTTCGCATCGGCAAGCGGTGAAGCGAATTTTCAGGTACTTGCGTCAGACTCCCGACTTCGGCCTTTGGTACTCCGCGTCTTCTTCTTTGGCACTTCATGGTTTTCCAGACGCGGATTTTGCCGGGTGTCGGTTGGATAGGAAGTCCACTTCTGGACTTGCCAGTTTTGGGGATCTTCTTTGGTGTCTTGGTCTTCTCCCAAACAGTCGAGTGTTGCTCAATCCACTACCGAGGCAGAGTACGTTGCCACAACTAGTTGTTGCTCTCAGCTCCTTTAGATCACATACACCATGAGTGACTTTGGTAAGGAGTATACCCATGATCCACTTCAATGTGATAGCACCAGTGCCATAAGTGTTGCAAAGAACCTAGTGCTCCATTCCAAAACCAAGCACATAGAAGTGAGATATTATTTTCTGAGAGACAATGTAGAGAAAGGGAAGATAGCTTTGATTCATTTACCCACACATGACCAACTAGCTGATATTTTCACCAAACCCCTAGATCAAGCAACTTTCACTCGTTTGCGGGGGGAGCTTGGTGTTTGTTTGATTTCTTGAGTTGGGTGTGTGGGAGCTCCTTTGTCGCATATGTATAACTTTCCTTTATGCATTTCTTGCATTTTGCATGGCATATGTAACATGATGGCATCCTTATATCTTTGATTGCATGCATTTTGTATCATATGCATTGTGTAGGAAAAGCTTCTCTCATATACATTATTCACCATGATGTGTTATATATGATCTTGTGAGCTAGTTTGGTATGCTATGGTTAGTTTGGCTTAGCTCTTGATGATCTTGATTTATATCCATGGTTGATGGCTATGTTTTTGAAAAATGTCTCATGTATGCTCTCTTGTGAGTAAATGCCTTTATATGATCTTGACATGTTTTAGTGGCTTGGCTATGCTTAGTTTGTGGTTGGATAGCTTATTTTGATCATATAGGGCCAAAGGCTCATTTGCCATCATGAATGTTTAGCCCTCTTGCTTTATCTTGTGGAGGGGCATAAGTTCCTTTTTGTCGCATTGACATTTCATGTACCAAATATGAATCAGAAAATGAAATGTAAAATGCTTGGAAAATGTTCTCCCATGTCATATGTGCTAAATTTAAATTTGCTTTGGGTGCTAAACCATTGCATGATGCCTATTAATGAGAAGTCTCATATATAGAAGTAGGCACATGGCTCGGTTGCTTTGACATGACATGAGGTGCTTGTGGGTGTTTGTGATGGTCTTATGGTTAGAATGGTTGTCCTAGCATGAAGTTTGTGTGACCTTGCCATTTTGACATGTTTTCCTCATGTTTAGGACCTTGCTCATAAGAGGGTAAATTTTCGCAAAATTGATAAACTCTGTCTTAGCTTTGTCCAATGGTTGTGAAACTTGGTAATAATGAAGTTGATGTCATTATGAAGTTGTAGAGTATCTATCTTGCTCTTTTGGACATGTGTAGCATCTTCTGATGAATTTTGTATACTTGAGAAGCTCTAGGTTGCATCTTTTCAAATTTGGGCTTTGATTTATGCATTGGCAACAAGGGGGAGAAAGAAAGGTGAAGAAAAGTTGCATTGCATCCCTAGAACCTATCACAAGAGTCAAGGGGGAGCTTGTGCATTTCTTTTGCATTTTTCGCTATTGGGGGTGTGGTCTGTTGTACAAAATCGTCCTGACCAGTTTTGGGAACCGGTCTAATCGGTTTTGGTGGAACCGGCCGGACCGGTTTTGGAACCGGCCTGACCGGTTTGTGCCCAAAGTTGGCACTTGTTCAGGGGGAGTTTGCATATGTGTAGGGGGAGCTATTGTATGCTTTAGTGGTTTGTGATCTTTGCTTGAGCATGATTTTGTCTCGGATGTGTTGACCCGTTGCCCTTGCCTAAGGGGTCCGAGACTTGTCTTCTTCAAGTGATCTTGCTCTTTGCCTTTTCTCAGCTTTCGATTGCTTGTTGGAGTTTCTTGTGGTCATTTCTTTTCTTTTTCCTTTTCTCTTATTACCAAATGTGTCTGTTGTCAATGCACTCATCAAGGGGGAGATTGAGGACCATGTGTGGGTCAAGGACCGGTGGATGGTCGCTTCCTGGTGTGATGAGTGATTGACAACGTTGTGTGGACTTATTCTTGGCTAAGTATTGCAGGTGCAGGTTGCAGCTTAATTGGTGTTGGTGCAGGTGATAACTACATCACCAAACTCTAGACATGAGGGGCTTTTGGCCGGTGGAGTTTCTTTTGCTGAAACGCGGCAATGAGTATGCCCTTACTTTCAATATTTTAGCACAAGTTCTAGATGATTACCATTTCTAAGTGTGCTAACTAATTCAATCAAGAATTGAACAAGCAATTAATTAATACAACAATATTCACCAAGTTCCACCATTACGGGATATCGTGGCCAGTTGATTAAGCAGTCTCAGATAACGGTGAGAGACCGACAACCGATTTATTTAAACCTTGCAAGGTAAACCTAAGCACACGATAGGGTGCCCCTGCGAGGACAACCATCCAGGCGGTTCCCAAAAGTCCTCGTGTTGGGATCAAATCTTACAGTCCTGGGTACAAGGCCAACTGGCACACCCCGCGAGGCATCCAGTCTCACACATGCACCCCCTTCCCGATAGCTAGCTGGGTAGGTGATTCCTCAAGAGTAGTAATAGTAAGTTCCCGCACCGTCTCATTAAGGTACTAGGCTTACCGGTCCCATTTCCGACAAGTGCTTAGTACGTTCAAAAGCTTAGCCCACGAAATCCACTGGACCGGAGCCCAGATCCCATGCTCTTACCACATGAGCAATCCATTTATAAAGATCTTATGATTCCAACATAAGAACCTATTCTCGCGAGTGATGAATGTTGACGGTGTATTTTGGTACACCAAACCCATTCATTACACTTTGGTTTGGATTTGATTATGGAACTAACCCGCCACTAGGCACACTAATCATATAATAAATTCATCTTTGTGCATGCTTTTGGAAGTGTTGTGTTTATGTAGGAAAACATGGACATGAAGGACAGATTTGCAACAAGTTCAAAGGAGCATTTACGGAACCTTGTTCGTGTTCATGAGCTTGATGAAATCACTTCCAATGGTGGCGAGGACCGAAGTGCTACGAAGGACCACCCCCGGGGATTGAAACGTAAAAGACCGAACATCGTGCACAGAGAACCTGCATCTTGGACGCGAGGATGACAGCTTCAAAATCATGCAAGTGGAAGGGGCAAAGTGCATAAATGCACGAGGACCCACGGGAGCGAAGGGGCGATCGAACCGGGCCGAGGTGGGCCTGGGCCGGTCGGCCCAGGCCGGCCAGCCCGGCCCACTCCCGACGTCGGTTTGGCCCCCCTTCCTTGCACTCGATGGATTTTCAACCCTAAAGCCCTGGAGGCGCCGCCATTCGCAGAAGGGAGAGCGATTCGCACTAGGAGGCCATCCACAAGCTAGAGAGAGGGGAGGGAGATCTCCAGAGGGGGATCGACCACCTCGAACGAAGCACCCATGACTGGAGAAGAAGGAAGACACCTTCGGAAGGGTGACCATGATCAACGGTGCTATGTCTAGCTCCTTGATGGGGTAATCTCCTTATTCGTCCATGGGTTGTAATCCATCTTAAGATGTAGTCGTACATTGTTGGAACATCTATCTATCATCATGTGTTGAATATACTTTAATGCTTAAGGTTAGCTACCATGCCGTAAAGGGCGTAGAGCTCCAATGCTCCCTTTGATCCATTCGATACGCTGTGTCCATCATAGGTCTTGTCACGAATACCTCCGCGTAGTGACAGTACGAGGGGAGGGGAAGGGCGAAACCGTGGTCACAACCCCTGGTAGATTAAATTGGTTTTCATGTTAAAAGCGATTGCATGTTCTAGGATCGTAGACCCATGGGCGAGTGTCTTTTATCTTGATATCTTAATCGTTCTCTCTAGTGTAGTTTAGTCGTTTTCTAGTTTAATCATAGTTAAGGTTTGAGTAGTTAGTGAGTAGAGGTAGATCAAACGCTTGTAATCCCCTTGCTCCGCGGATTGACAAGAACCTTGGGAATGCTGTGGTGAAAAAGGTGTAGGTCCGTACGCTTGCGGATCATAGGTGGATATGTCTTTTATTCGTCAACAAGCCCCTTTTTCTAGCGCCGTTGCGGGGAGCAAGCTAGTTTACATCGTTTGGTTTGCAACTAACTTTATTTTATCTTTTAGTTTATCTTTTATTTGTTATATCTAACACATATTATCTAGAAAACCACTTGTTTTGTTTTAGTTTTTGTTTTTATCTTGTTGTCTAGATGGCATTCGCTAATCAACCCATGGAAGAACCAGAGAAATCACTAAGGGATTACGCTAGTCCTCGATGTGAAAACATAAAAGTACAAGAGTCGGATTCGAAGCTCGAAGAGACCAAGTATGAGATTAAATCGAAGATCATCGAGATGGTGGTAGAAAACCCATTTGAAGGGATGGTTACGGAGAACCCATATAGACACATAAGGCATTTCACGACGCTATGCAACACGGTGCGTCAAGAAGGAGTTCCCGATGAATGGTTCAAATGGAATCTCTTTCCATACTCACTTGCCTGTGAAGCAAAGACGTAGTACTCGTTTGCATCCTTTGAAGTTGAAGGCAATTGGAACAAGTTGACAAAGAGGTTTTGAGAGAAGTTCTTTCCAATTAGCAAGGTTCAACATCTAAGGAGGCAAGTGATCACTTTCACACAAGGAGAAGAGGAAGGGATAGACCAAGCTTGGAATAGGTTTAATGAGTTGATCGAACAAGGACCAAGACTCAGCTTCTCCGGTGATGTACTCTTGCATACATTTTTCTTTTTCCCTAACCCCTAGTTGCATGCAACACGTCCAAATGTGTGCAGGTGGGGATCTCATGGACAAAACACTCACGGAAGCTGCTCAACTTATACAAAAAATTAGTAAAGCGGGGGCCATGCAAAGAGATTGGGAAACAAGACTTGCGGGAGAGCCGGAATATAACTCAAGGATGAAGAAGTTTGCTGAAATTTCCAAGGAGGCAACCCCGGAAGTTACAAAAGTGGAGCCAATCCCGGAAAAGCTTGAAGAAGAGCACATCAAGTCAAGAACTACCCCGAGCATTGACTTCGCCGTATCAAATGAAACAAACAGGAGAAGCATGTCAAGCGCGAAGCCACTAAGGGAGTTCGAACCAATGGATTGGGTTCCAATCGATTAAGGAGAAGTATTCGATTAGAGAAGTCCATTCCCTAATCAAAAGGGGATGGCAATAGCATTGGAAGTGGATTTCCCACCAGAGAAGAAAGCAGAAGATTCATACGACCTTGAAACCACCGATGAGATCTTTCAAAAGCTCTTCGGAGATGATGAAGTGGATCCGGAACACATAGCCAAGGTGAAGAGAATCATGGGGATCAAACCCGAAGCATCGCCATATGCTCGCCTCGCTGAAGTTTACGCGATAGGATCCGAAGAAGAAGAAGAGAAGACAACACCACACTTGAGTTGCGAGATCAACGGAGTTCAATGCAAAGCTTTATGCGATATCGGAGCCCAAGTAAGTGTCCTATCTTCTAAAAGTAATGATAAAGTGCAAGACCACAACCTAGACTTAGCTCCAACATCAACGAAATTAATCATGAGAGATGGTAAAACTATTAGACCTCTAGGTTGTTTGATGCCATGTTGGATGCCGGAGAAGGAAAAGTAATAATGAACCTCAATGGAAAGAAGTACACATATAACTTTACTCGCATTTCTAAACACCATACACCCTTTCCTCCCGAAGATGAAGCAGAGGAGGTTGATAGTCTTTGTTTTATTGAAACCTTTAGAGACCCGCTTCAAAGGGCGATGGAGAATCAAGTTAATGATCAACAAGACGAAGAGCTAGAAGAAGCAACAAAAGGCTTCGAACCACAAGATGGAAGCGTGGAGGAGGAAAGATTCGAGGACATGGTAGAGATTAAACCCGAGGAGCCACAAGTGCCCGAGGTAGACCTTAAACCTTTGCCCAAAGAATTAAAGTATGAATTTCTGGGCCCAGACAAGACTTATCCAGTCATTGTGAGCGACGAGTTGAGTCCCGAAGAAAATAAAAACTTGCTGATTTTATTGAAAAACATAGGAAGGTGATTGGATATCGATTAATGATCTCAAAGGCCTTAGCCCAGCCTTTTGCACTCATCGTATACCAATGGAAGACCAATGTAAGCCCGTACTGGACCACCAAAGGAGGCTAAGTCGTGCCATGCGAGAGGTAGTAAAGAAAGAGGTCATCAAGTTACTTGATGCTGGAATCATCTACTCGGTTCCGCATAGCGAGTGGGTGAGCCCGGTACATTGTGTATCAAAGAAAGAAGGTTTAACCGTGGTGAAGAATTAGAAGGACGAATTGATACCACAAAGAACCGTGACCGGGTGGCGGATGTGTATCGATTATCGTAAGCTTAACAAAGCCACGACAAAAGATCACTTCCCCTACCGTTCATTGACGAGATGCTCGAGAGATTAGCGAAACACACTTATTTTTGCTTTCTCGATGGGTACTCGGGGTTCATGCAAATTCCCTTTCACATGCCCTTATGGAATGTTTGCATATAGAAGGATGCCCTTCGGTCTATGCAACGCTCTGGCCTCTTTTCAACGTTGCATGATGGCCGTATTCTCGGAATTCATCGAAGAAATTGTCGAGGTATTCATGGATGATTTTTCCGTTTATGGGAAGACGTTCATGGATTGCTTGGCAAACTTGGATAAGGTCCTCACGAGGTGTGCGGAGGTAGAATTGGTGTTAAATTGGGAAAAGTTCCACTTCACGGTTTAGCAAGGCATAGTGCTCTTACATGTTTTGTCTGAGAGAGGCAATGAAGTGGACAAAGCTAAGGTAGAGACGGTTGAGCAACTCCCACCTCCGACGGATGTTAATTCCTTGAGGAGCTTTCTAGGCCATGCCGGATTTTATAGAAGATTTATTAAGGACTTTTCAAAGATCACTAAGCCTTTGATGCCTCTCCTTCAAAAGGATGTGGTTTTTGACTTCGATGAGACGTGCCTAGCGGCGTTACAGACCTTGAAAAGTGCATTGGTGAGTGCTCCCATTATTCAACCTCCAGATTGTAGCCAACCTTTCGAGATCATGTGTAATGCAAGTGACTACACCGTAGGCGCGGTTTTGGGTCAAAGAAAGGAAGGCCAATTTCACGCCGTTTACTACGCTAGTAAAACTCTTAATGAGGCACAATTAAATTATGCCACTACGGAGAAAGAGTTGCTAGTGGTGGTATTCGCCTTTGAAAAATTCAGATTTTACATCGTGAACTCGAAGGTCATTGTTTACACCGATCACGCAGCAATCAAGTATCTCCTTGCTAAGAAGGATGCTAAACCACGTTTGATCTGTTGGATCCTTCTTCTCCAAGAAGTAAGAAGTACATTTGGGATGCACCATACCTCTTCAAACTTGGCAATGATGGAGTCATGAGAAGATGTGTGCCAAGAGAATAGAGGCTAGAAATCCTGAGAAAGTGCCACTCGGCGGAGTACGATGGACACTATAGCCATTATAGGACCCAAGCAAAAGTGCGGTCCAGCGGATTCTATTGGCTGGAGATGCATGAAGATACTAAAATATGTCTTGCATCATGCCCCGAATGCCAAAGAACTGGAAACATCTCTCAGAGAAATTCTATGCCTTTGAAATACAATCTACAAAAATGATTTATTCGATGTGTGGGGTATAGACTTTATCGGGCCTTTCAAAAACTCACACGGATATGAGCATATCCAAGTGGGTAGAGGCCATGCCATGTCGTAAAGCTTCCACGGAGAAGTTCATTGCTACGATCAAGAGCGTGATTTTTTCTCGTTTCGGTACACCGAGAATCTTGATTAGCGATGGAGGAACTCACTTCACTAGAAATAATTTAAAAAGGTGCTTGTCCAAGTTAGGAATTGAACAAAGGGTCTCTATGGCCTATCATCCACAAACCAACAGACAAGCAGAAACGTCGAATAGGCAATTAAAAAGCATTCTCAACAAAACCATAGAGAAGGGAGGTAAGGATTGGTCAAAAAAATTAGATGGAGATTTGTGGGCATATCGAACGGTGTTCAAGACACTGGTAGGTATGACCCCTTATCAATTCGTCTATGGAAAAGCTTGACACCTCCCGGTCGAGTTGGAACATAAAGCCTGTTGGCCGATCAAAGAGATGAACCTTGATCTCGATGTCGTGGTGGTAAAATTAAGAATTCAAATAAGCCAGCTAGAGGAGATAAGATTGAAAGCTTATGAAAATGCAAGCATATAAAAGAGAGAATTAAAATGTGGTATTATAAAAGGTTGAACAAGAAAGAGTTTAAGGAAGGATATAAGGTTCTCCTCTACAATTCGAGGTTTAAAACCTTCGGAAAGGGGAAATTGCAAAGCAAGTGGGACGAACCTTATGTTGTGCATTCGGTGCTCTCGAACGAGCGGTAACCATTATGGATGTGAAAGGTGATCAATTCATGGTGAATGGTCAACGGCTTAAGGTTTACTACGAACCCTACGTTGTGCCCCTTCACCACATTGATGTCTTCACCATGGAAGAAGAGCCCGAACGTCCGGCCTAGGACGAAAAACAAGGCATGGATTTTTGTAAATAGTTTTTCTTTTAATTTTCTGGAGTTTCTCGCGAAGATTTACTGGGCCAACTTTTTCCCATGGGCTAAGAAAGCGAAAAAGGGCGGTACACGGGAAACCAGACTGGACCGGCCCCCCGGAACAGGGTGGGCTGGCCGGCCCGGTCCGACCGGCCTAGTGGGGCCCCGGCGGCGGTTCGCCCCGGTTTTTCCCCAGAATACTCCTTTTTGACTTCCTTCTTCGGTCAGAAAATTTTAAGGGAAGTTTGAATAAGGAAAATGAGGTTCCTAGGGTTTTTCTTTTCGGACTATTTATTTGGCCGAATTGGGAGCTCGGGAATCCATCCCATCTAGCATTCTTTTGCACCCACACAGCAGCCGTGGTGTCCCCGAGGAGTGTAGAGTTGAAGCAAGGCGCCGAGGAGCCATCGATGGAGGAGGCGAAGTGATGCGAGCTCAAGCTACTCGTCGAGATCAAGAGGACCGCCCGCATTCGTTGCGGAGGGCGTGACCCGACCGGAGCTATCGCTTCTCGCAACCCCGTCAAAGAGGAGAAGGTCCCTACTCCTATTCGAAGGTCGTCACGCATCCGTGGCATGAAGAGGAAAGACTACAAGGAGGTGTCGCTCGAGCCTAAGGACTATGGGGATAGTGACTACTCCTACGATTGTAGCCCGAGCTCGTTGGCAGTCGCCGAAAGAGATGATAATGATTTGTACATTTGGGAAGAGGTGCCCAAGGAGAAGACTCCCAAAGGCCCCAACAGCGGTGGCAACGACGACGGCGGCGACAACAACGGTGATGGCGACGACGGCGGTGACGATGGCGGAGACCCTGGTGATGACGACCCTTTCGGGATGAATCCGATGTATTGTGTGGCTTGCCGTCACTCCATCTCGGAGCTCTATGCATCGGTCGACGAATGGTTCCCGACCATGAAGGCGATTTGGAACGCGTGGTCAAAGAAAACTACAAGTTCCTGAATCGCAATGTGCGCAAACTTTTTGGCATGGTCGGAAACATGAGGGGCAAGTGGTGCCATAGTTGCGGAAAGTACCACTAGGTTTAGTTTCCCCCCTTAGGATTTTTGTAAGATACGACGAGGACGTCGTATGATGTTAGCGTGGGGGAGAGCTAGCTAGCTAGGCTTTAGCTCTTGAGCTTCAAGTTTAGATTGTTTCGGTTTAGTTTTCGAGAGAGTTTTAGAGTTTAAGAGTCTTTAGTTTTTGAGTGTGTTTTAAAATTTTTGCATGTTTGAAGTGTCTTAATTTAGTGTTGCGTCAAAGAAAATCAAATAAAAAGAGTCCTTTAAATTTTGTGTCTTGTGTGATGTTTATCTTGATTCACTCGTTTGTTCATCTTTAGTTTTTGATATATGAACATAAGTGTGTTGTTTGAAAAACGTTTACCGTGGTGCTTAGTGGAATTTCTACCTCTAAAAGTACCTATACCATACTTCGATCTTGAGCTTTTTATTTTGGTTGTGCTATGTTTGATGCTAAAATATTGGAGGAATTCAGTTATGAGAATTATCAAAAACCCTTGTAATAAGGGTTAGAAAAACCTCTTTTTCCTAGTTGAGAGTAAGAAAAAGATCATATACAAAGCCAAATTTATTTTTTGCTCCACCATAAGTGTGATTAGCACGATGATTTGGGCTAGGATCCTTCTCTCTTGGGGATTTTTAATTTCGAGCAATGATCATGTCCTTATGCTTATCTTTTGTTGGTAGCCTCGTCATGCATTCGGTAACGTGATTTTCACATCGAAGGTCCCGTACATTGCCGAATTCCATACCCGAACCTATACATCTCTTTTGTACATCACATTCCTTTAACACAACCTAGTTTCAAAGTTTCGTCTCGTCTCTAGCATGGTTTTTGTTTAAAATTCAGATTGTGTACATGCAAGAAAGAGGGGAGTTGAGAGCTTTGAAAAGAGAGGAAAAGATGTCAAGAGAGGGAAAAATAAAGAGAAAAGTATGTGTATGGAAAAGAAAGAATGAAAAGGGAGTAGAGCTCCAATGCTCCCTTGGATCCATTCGATACGCCGTGTCCATCATAGGTCGAGTCACGAATACCTCCGCGTAGTGACAGTACGAGGGGAGGGAAAGGGCGAAATAGGGGTCACAACCCCTGATAGATTAGATTGCATGTTCTAGGATCGTAGACCCATGGTCGAGTGTCTTTTATCTTGATAGCTTAATCGTTCACTCTAGTGTAGTTTAGTCGTTTTCTAGTTTCATCATAGTAAAGGTTTTTGTAGTTAATGAGTAGAGGTAGATCAAACGCTTGTAATCCCCTTGCTCCGCGGATTGACAAGAACCTTGGGAATCCTGTGGTGAAAAAGGTGTAGGTCCGTACGCTTGCGGATCATAGGTGGATACGTCTTTTATCCGTCAACAACAAACATCACACGACTTCTACCGAGTCCTATAGCAGAGCAGCTATCGACCTAACATACTAATGATAGAGCATATGTACCCAAGGATCATGCATCTAGGGTTTCAGTTCAACTCTTGAAACGTAAATGCACACACATAGCAAAGATAATTGTACACTTTTTAAAAGATGGGGTTAATGATCCGGGGCTTGCCTTCGCTAGCAAGGTTGGCCTTGGGCTCTTCTGGACTTTGGTCCAGGCCTTGAGCCACGTCCACGTACGACAGCTCTTTGTCAGCACCTTCGTCTCCTCCTCCCGGCATGAGCGTACATCTACCGTTGGGACGATCTACATGAAGATGCAAATGCAAGATTTATTGGGCCATTCTTACTTTAATTAATTACAATCAACAATTGACAACCATGGGGTGCAAGGTTGACCACATTCATCTAGATAAGAATACATTCTGCATACTCTTCCAAAAAGGAACAATATGCAGCTCTTTATTAATTATTCTTTTTGATAGTGATCGTGTACATATATATGGAAATAATTTAATTTAACTTCACAGACAGTAATGGGTTGGTATTTATCTTCTCAAAATGATTTTCATCAGACACAAGGCCATCAAAGGTGGGTTGGTGATTTTTCCCATTTAATTGACTATTAGGCCTTTAATTGCTTCCATAGCTTTTATTCATGAAATACATTACGAAAATTCAGTGGAAGGGTTTATTAAACACTAAACACCTATAACAAGCCACTAGACACACATGCATGCTTAGGATAGCTCAGAATTTAATTATTTTGAAAATAACAAAAGCTATCTAGTAAAACAAAGTAAATGCACACAAAATTAAATAAGCACCCAAATGATTCAAACTTCCTCACATAAGTTATAGGGTCCAAAACTAACCTAGGAATGCATCATATACACTTATAACTATCATGAATTTTGACTTATGCAATTTCTAAGAAAATCAAGCATAATTCAAGAATAACTATTTCTGTCAATTATAAAATTGTGAATAATTCTCCAGAGGTGCATTTTGGCATACAAAGACAACATGCATAAGTTGGTCACAGAATTCTAATTACTTTTAGCTACAAAAATCATCTAGGCAGATTCTGCATAAATAGAAAACAATTTATATAAAACGATTTGTAGCATAACTTTGTGCAATTTTTGGTGCAGGAGCTAGACATAACCTAACACACAACATATCCAAAAATTAGCTACAGAGGACTTACATATTCTGAGATATCACAGATTTAGGTTTTTCACATTTCTATTTTTCATGCCAAAATTATAAGGAACCAGCCTAGACAAGTATAACAAAAGTTGTATTACTTTTTACCGGAAGTCCAACAAAATTGGGTTTGCATTTTTCTGAATTTTTTACGATTTTCTACACACTTTAAAAGAAACCGCAAAACTGGGAACACTATTTGAGATCCACTTTCTACCTAGGTCCCTGGAAAGTTTTCAGATTCACATGTATACCCTTATTTCGCTGGTGAGGCCCTGGAAATAATTGGGGACTCGCAATTTGGTCCCCTGGGGCGGCCGGTGGTCGTTCGACCAAAGTTCCGGCGAGCTCGCCAGTGCTCGCGGTCGGGAAGGGGTGGGGAGACGCTCGGGTATCACCTAGGGCCCGATTTGCACCGGAGTTGGAAGTCGGGGTTGCGCCGGCGCACGGGCTCGACTGCATCAGGCGGCGCACGGCGGCGCGTGCCCCGCCCCGGCGAGGCCGGTGCCCGACCGGGGCAACGCGCGGAAGGGTGAGTTCCTAGGCGACCCAAGGAGAGGCTCCAGGCGGTTGGTCGGTGATGGCAAGCGTGGAGCGGCGGCTCAGCTGTGGTGACACACATGGCGCGGTGGCGGACCGAACTGGCACGTGACCATGGCGTTCTTGCGCGAAGTGGTGAATAGGAAAGTTGTAGATCTCACTACCCTCTACAACTTTTACAAAGGCTCTAGGGTGTTTTTCTCAACGGATTTTGCACAATCTGCTACCAAACTTTGAATGTCGTCAAGTCTCGGTGAACAGGAGATGCTGACAGTTGACCATGTTTTTCATCCTTTTCCGCCAAAAAATTGAAATGCCAATCTACATGAAAGTTGTGTCCCTCAACAAACTGGACAACTTTCATATTGGTAGATTTTGAAGTGTTTAGGTGAAATTTGGAGAACGCGGCAGAAGTTTTGGAAGACATTTACCGACGTTAGGGTTTATGCGGGGTTTGACTGTGTCTTTGACCACAGTTTGACCAGAAGTGGTTTTGACTTGGTCAAGAGGGTCATTAGGAGTTGTCAGTTCGGTTTTCAAGGTGATGCCCAGGTTGACCTAGGTTTGACCAATGTCAGCCGGTTTGACTCGGCTGATTCGGGCAATTACGTATAAAATGCCCGGGTTGTCTACAATTGTAGCATATTTGAGGCGGATGTTCTTTGGGATTGGAAACTTGTTGCAGATCTTTCTTGATGATATGGAGCTTCTTCCCCTTTCTGTTTCCTAACGTCTCGGCTTGCGAGTGAGTTTCGCCTGCGGGGAGCTGAGTGGTTTGCCAGTGTCGCATCTTCATTTGCCCTCACGCGAACGAGTCTCCTTATAGGTAATTTCCCACTCACCTATATCTATCTCTGATAATACTCGCTTGTTGCTCTGACTTGTTATCTCTTCCTTTCTAAGGTCCATTGTTAGTTGAGAAGGTGGTAACAGGGAGTCGGAGGCATGGGGTTGGTCTTGATTTACATGATACACCAATAGATTGAACAAGCGGGCCTGCTCGACCATGGATGCAGATAAAGACTGAGAGAGATTGTCTGCCAGACTAGTTCGAGATGGTCCCCCATAATGTCCTTGGATGATATTGTACACTAACTGATTCAGCACTGAATTTTGCCCCTCCAACATCTGGATTGCGCCGAGAATGGCATTTATGTCAGTATGGGTAGGTACTCTGGGTATACAGGGCTTAAAGAGTCGAAGCTTCTGTTGCATCGGCGGCATTTGCTGTAGTTCTTGGGCCATCCGTTGTTGTGCCTACAGGATCTGGCACAACACTTTGGTCTGTGCTGCCACGAAGGCCTCGGTCAGTGTCGTGGGCGATGGTGGTGATAGGTCACCACTACCCAATGCACCAAAATCATTGGGGGTACTTCGTGTCAGTGGAACCATCTGAAAATTGAGTTTCCATTTAATACACTTTCAGAAACTTTCTAAGAAAATTAACAAGTTGAATATGCATTATGAAACTCGTTTATGGCAAGTAAAACGAACTGGACAGCAAAACGGTCATAAGCATAGAATTTATAAATCCCTGTTCATGCACTAAAAAATTTCTCTTTGGTCAGCGGTGTAGAACTTCGTAACTCCATGGCGGATATTCAACTCCGAGGTGAACTCCAGGGTTACCTGTGACGGCTACACCACGAGGAAACTCACAGTATTATCCTCTATGCATGAAGAGCGTATCGGGAAGAATTTAGCACAAGCTTCCAACGATCCTGGGCTTGCTCCTTTCACGATTTTGAGGATTGGGAGGTTATGAGCACGGATCACGGACGGATAAACGATGGATGACTTCTCGACATTGACTTTCCGAGAACCTTAACTGCTCAAGAAAACTCTACATCTACTACTTATCTGATCGGAAAAGAGTTAATGCTAAGAGGTCGTCGAGATTGGCGGCAAGGGACCAAGTTGATAGAGATTATCAAAAAAACTTTTATGAAGAAAAGAAAGGCTAGCAAAAGATTTCCATAGTTCCTTTGTACATAAGATAATTTGGTGTGGGAACTTCAGAACAATCTTGCTCAGACTTTTAATTAACTTGAGAAATTGGGTGTTGACGACTCATGAGATTGTGGTGCAAAATTTCAAAAGTTGGTGTGATGCCCATGCTTGTGAAGACACGATGCACATGCTCATGCGGTATGGTGCTCATGCTGCATGTTAGTACGACTCGGTTACCCACACGATGAGTTAGTGACTGCGAGGGCAATTACGGGTAGAGAAAAGTATGTTTGGCGGGTCGCATTCTCATAACCAAGAAACCTAGCGTGCTCCTAGTGGCAGTCATGTGGCTGCAGAACATATGATGTCCTAGGTTCCGTCGCGGCACCTTTGGTTATGGGACAACAACATCACCGAACAAGAGAGATAGGGTATGAAAACGGAGGTTTCCATGTGAATGCATGTTAGTTCACCCAGGTTCCCAAATGCATGTGCTATGCAATGCATACTCAAAAAGTGACATTCATTTTAATTCAAAAGGTTGTGAGCAAGGGCAACAAGAATAAGTTCAGGATTGAGAGATCGATTGGATCATGATTGGCAAGAAATTTCCGGACGAGTTTGAGACTCACCACAAAACTTTTGACCTGATCATAACTAGCATAAATAATGCCTTACGAAGATCACTACTTAAAAAGATGTTCAATCAAGGCATTACATTGATGAGGGGTTTTCGGCATTACCAAAACAACGTCTGGGATAACAATGCAGACTAGCTGCACAAAAGAAGCTCCTAGTTCAACCAACCACAACAATTAACCAACACAGCTGCATACCAGGGTCCCTTACGACTACTACACTCGTATGACCCATAACTTTTATTCCAAACATACCAACTTCATAGGATTGGGCCGAAGAAATTTGAACCCAACCATGCGGTGTTTGCAAGGCACCATACCACACTACTGAGGTATGGTTGCATAGGGACGCTACATGGCCTTTACAAAGGTTCCCTAGCAAGTTATGACCCACAAGGTCCGGATTAGTTAGCAAGGTGTAAAGTCCCCTAGCAGGTCGATACCCCACCATAAAAGAACAACTCACCCAGCCCCCTGCTAGAGCGAGTTTATACCCCACAGTACCGTCGATCCCTTGTCCTTATCAGGTAAGACCATCCCAAGATAATGTTCCTAATTATTCAGCCAAGACCAGTGCCTGTTTAGTTCTTGTGGTTGTACTGTTTTCCTGGGTGGTTCTCCATGTTCCAATTAACGTATCATAAGTGGTCTTGTATTAAGCAAGCAAAAATATAACATAAAGGTAAACCATGTTCATCGTTAATGTTCAATAGAACCACCATAACCCAGGTAAAGCAACTAAGCATAGCTACCCAACATAAAGGAAAACCCGGTTGATCAAGGCTTGATTGACATTAAAGACTAGGCAAACCTTAATAGGCCCCATCAATATTAATGCAAGCATATGCAAAGTGATTAATCATAGTTATTAGGACAAAAGATCAAGTACACACTTGCCTCTGACCAGACTAGTGATATTGCTCAAAATCTTCATCTTCACGCTCTTCAAAGCTCTCGAACCACGTTCGTTCTACCCGCATCAATCATCGAGCAAGCATACAAAGCAAACAAACAAGCATACTAAGAACAATGCACCAATCAAGGAGAAGCTTTAAAAGAACACACTATAGGATAAACTCGATTCTAGGGTTACGCAAGCTCCAGAATCGCTAAAAACGGAACTAAGCTCGAATCTATCGTGAGATTATTAACAAACAAGAGACTACGTGCTTGTTCATCTTTTAATGAGAAATCATGTGGAAAGAATATTTCAGAGGAATACTCTATGTTACCATTAAACAAGTTACATTTAATTAATGAAATCACGATAAACCTAATCATATTTTATTTATAACATTCGAGTAGAACTTATGTCAAATTAACAATTACTTTAGAAAGATAAAGCAATTATAATATATCTAGGCGAGTAACTTTATGTCACATGTTCAACTAAACATATTTAATATTGAAAAGGCATTTATGATGTCATTAGGAATATTGACTTTATTATGAAAACCGATGTTTAACTCTAACCTCTTTTATTTAGAAAAACTAGTTATGAATAGGGATTAACCAATTACATCATGATTAAAAAAACCGGATTAGAAGCTAATCACTTTTTATTTTTATAAAAGCAATGGAATAAGAATTGGTCAAGATTAACATGTAGTTTTACTGTTAAACCAAGTACCAGGTGATACACATGCTAGCGTACCAGTTAAGGTGAAACGAATGTGAACGGAAGAAGCGAACTATAACGCACACAAAAACCTTAAGGTGGGCTAGGAAAACTAGTAAACGAAGAGAACTAGACCGAAAGGACAACACTAAACAAAGGTAAGCTAAGCTGATGCTGGTAGAGAAGAGATAACAAGATTGGCTCTAGAAGAAGATAGTTGTGGAAGACTAGACACAAGAACATAGCTGATTCATTAACTAGCTAGATGTTAAAGATTGGATCACAAAGAATTAAAAGAACGAAGCTGACTCACCGAGAGACAACTAGGAAAGGATTTACTAGTGAGCAATCTGAGATAAATCTTGGTAAAGAACGTCTATCGAACGATTTGCATAAATAACAAAACAAGGCTATGAGGTAGATTTATTTATAAAGCCGAAGTAGAAGCCTAATCAACTTTTGATTAGAAAAGATTAATTAAACATTGAACATTAAGCAAGATTAACATTAGTTTAATAAGACCGAGATGTGGCACTAATGAACTTTTATTTACAAAACATATGAAATATACATTACTCAAATTAACATTGATTATGAAAAACAGTGTGACACTACATTGCTTTTATATATAAAAGGCATGTATAACTAACTATTAATCAAAATTAATATTAAATTAATTTTCAAAAAACAAACATGATGAAAAATCACCACTAACACATGCTTTACATTACTACAAACCTAGCACAACATGAATGAATTAAAACAGAGCTAAAACGAAGAAACTAGGGGCAAAATAAGATTACAGGGACCTAGTCGTGATTAACTATAGATCTCTGGGGCTAGCTGAGAAGATCTGCAAGACACATTGAATAGTGCTCGCGAATAGCTCTTAGATCAGGGTTAGATCTATAAAGGTGTCGGGTTGGGCTTGGTTGCAGGGACCTAATAGATCTGGGGGGTTTTCTACAAGACTTGCAAGACACAAGAAAAGATATAAAGATTACACGATCCTCCAGGGGCCTAAACGCAAAACTGCCAGGACCTTCTTCTTTCTCTGGCCAGAAGCAAACAGGGGGGGGCGGCGGCCAATCCGGCGAAATCGCCGGCACTCCGGCGACCTAGGGGTTCGGGCGCGATGCGAATTAGGAAGAGGAGCTCGAGAGGGTTGCAAGGAACTGCTCACCGCGGTTGGAGGTGAAGGGATGCGGCCGGAATATTGGGCGGCGGCAGGCGGAAGTTGGCCAGTCGGTCAGCTCAGGTGGCACACGGGGCGGCGTGCTCTAGTGCTTCTCCGACGATGGGAAGCGGCTGAGGAGGCGCGGCTCGACGTCGCAGAGCTACCGGTGGCGTCGGCTTGCACCGGGAGGCGGCGGTCACAACGAATCGACGATGGCGGCGCACCGGCCGACGGCGAGCTTGCGGCTCCGGCAGCTCGGCTTGGCTCGGCGCGCGTCGCGAGAAGGGCGAGGCTCGGCCGCGCGCCCTTTATAGGGCGCGGGCGCGAGTCCTCTTGGCGCGCATGCCGGGGTGGGGTGGCCGGCGGCGGCGTGTCCGCCATGGACACCGCCGGCCGATGGGCTTCAGCGGGCCAGGCTAGGCCGGGGCGGGTCGGGCCTTCGGGCTCGGCCCGGTAGGGTTGGATTTTGTTTTTTTCAAATTTATTTTTAATGCAAAAACAATTCCAGAAAAGTCTAGAAATTGTTTAAGGGCACCAAAAATAGTCCGAAAATCAGAAAAATTCCAGGAAAATTCCTAGAGCAAGATTGAGGCATGAACAATCTAAATAAAGTATTTGGGGATCATGAAAAAGATTTTAGGGCCTTCTAATAAATAGAAATACCTCAAGAAAAATGAGAATAAATTCCAGAAAAGTCCGAAAAATTCTCGGAAGGATTTGGACAACAACGAAACGCATTTTTGAAACCTTTTGTACTGAAGAAGCACCAAGATGCATCATCATGAATGCAACGCACAAAACCATTTATTTAATTTCCGAAAAACAACAAAAGTTTTCTTTATACTATGTTCCCTGTAAAGAAAATAAATGTTGGAAATTTTTTAAAAAATTTATGAGAAAATTGTTATTTAATTATTCTTTCTATTCACATCCTGAAATTGGAAATTTCAGGGTGTGACAACTCTGCCCCCCTTAAAAGGAATCTCGTCCCGAGATTCGAAAATGGGTAGAAAGAAACAAAGACTCATGTGGGTATTATCCAAAGCTTATCAATTTTCTTCATATCGACCTTCCTTACACAAGCATACCCAACACGCTCTTATATCCTCCATAGCTCATTGGACTTGTATAGGAATATATAGTCTGGTCCCACTTATAACTTATCCATTCTTCCATCATTGTGATTTCTCCACTCTTCGCTTTGTTTCATCATAGTCCTTGGTAACTCAACTTGTGCATCAGGATTCTTCTTGATAGGAGTGACATACATAGGTCGAACAATCTTAGGCTTGGGTTTGTCGGAACCAGGTTCAGTACCATTATCAGCCCCTAGATGTGATAACTTCTTCTCTCATCGTGTTCTATGATTTTATTTGTTGGATAGCTTGCGTCTACCAGGTTTGTATTCCGTGCAAGTGATAATCCAATCATCAAGGTTTAGGGTTTGAGTGTGACCTTCAGCTTGAGAATCTTCTTCTCGAGTTCGGTCTTGGGTGGTCAATGTAACAGCCCGCCCAGGAAAATACCGTACTATCACCTAAACCAATCCACTTTGGTCATTAAGTGATGATAAGGTATCATCCTATCGTTAGTCGCCTGGTTAACGTCCGGTAAATCACTTAAATAGCAACAAGGATCGACATATATGCATTAAAACTCACGCGAAGGCGAGTCCAGAGATACAACATCAATAACATCCGAACTTTACCCCGAAGGGTTCAATTATTACAAACTGAAGTTTTTGGCATAAAGACGTAGTTCAGAGTTTTTCGAAACAACAGAATTAAACTAACGGGAAGCAGAAACACCACAGGAGGCCATCCATGATGCTCTTAGTCGTCATCCTCCACCCACTCCAGCTCCCAGCCGGGCGGGATTTCTCCGGGACACACATCACCGAAAGCATTATCTGGATCAACATGTTATAGCAAGGCTGAGTATACTAATACTCAGCAAGACTTACCCGTCGGTGATAACTACATCACCAACTCTAGACATGAAAGGCTTTTTGGCCACTGGGTTTCTTTTGCTGAAAAGTAACAAAGAGTGTGTCCTTACTTTCATGATTTTAGCACAAGGTCTAGTGGGTTTACTCTTTACTAAATTAGCCATCTAGTACAGACAAAGTTGTACAGCACAATTAATCAAGCATGATGTTCATCAACTTCCATCATTAGGGATCTCATGGCTAGTGGAGTAATTAGTCTCAGATAACGGTGAGAGGCCCACAATCAATTGATTCAAACCTTGCAAGGTAGACCTAAACACAGTGGGATGCCCCTCGCAGGGACAACCACCAAGCGGTTCCCAAAACTCTTCGGGTCAGGATCGAATCTTACAGTCTTTGGTGCAGGCTATCCGGCATACCCCGCGAGGCACCCGGACTCACCGTACACCACCGGTAGCTAGACGTGAGACATATCCCAAGAGTAGTAATAGTAGGATCCCTCGCCGCCTCATTAAGGTACTAGGCTTACCGCTCCCATTCCCGACAAGTGCTTACTACGTTCAAACACTTAACCCACAATAGCCATTGGATCTGAGCCCAAATCCCATGCTCTTACCACATGAGCAGTCCATTTAAGGAGATCTTATGATTCCTATCTAGGGACCTATTCTCGCGAGTGACATCATCACCCGACTTCTAACGGTCCTATATCTTAGCAGCTATCGACCTATCGTACTAGTAAGGACAAAGGTACCTAGGGATCATGCATCTAGGGTTCCATACAACTCCTGAACTCAAATGCTCAAGCATCCATAGATAATTGGATAATGAATTCGAAAACTAGGTTAGATCCACCAGGGCTTGCCTTCGTCAGCTAAGTTAGCCTGAGCACCCTCGGTGTCGTCGAGTACTTCCACGAACTGCAGCGAAGCTTCTGCTCCTCCTTCCTCGGATTCCGGGACGAGTGAGTAGTTACCGTCAGGAAGATTTACACGGAATGCAATGCAGGGTTCAGGTGATGTGACAGTTTGTTTATCTTATCCAACTCTTGTTGGTCATATTCACCTTAACAAATAATTAAATAATAAATCCTTTTATGAAGGTTATTATTGTTATGTGTTTCATTTTTTTATTACACACTTGAATTAATGTTCCCTTTATACTTGATATTTCATGTGAAGGTTTATTCCATTTACCTCTCACTAGCAAGGGTGTGTACAAAGATATTTATTTATAAATCAATTCCTTATCAGCAAGGGTGTGTTCTTAGCCTTTAATTAAGTTAAGTAACACTTCCCAAAAAGGGAAAAGAATTAAAATGCATTTTCCTTATTTAATCAATCTTTAATCTACAAAAGACTTTTTAACCTTTTGATTAAACAATAAATCACTAAAAATCTAAGGAAGGGTTTCTTAAGCATCATAACACCCATACTTAACCACTAGATTCACATGCAATTCTTGGAAGCTAGAAAATAAAATATTTTGGAAAATAACAAAAGACTAGCTAGGAATCAAATTAAATGCATAAAAAATAAATAAGCATCAAAATGCTCCAATCTTCCTCCTGCATGCTCTCTGGTCCTAAACAAGTCTAAGGAACCAGCAAGCACACCTAGAAGCACAAAGTAAGAATAAATACTTCTGATCATCCAAAAATCATGATTAAATCACCAGAGGTGTGTTTTGGCATAACAAGACAGCATCCACAAAAACCTAAATATTTTTAGCTATAAAGATCATCTAGGAAGATTCTACATAATTGGTAAACAATTTATATAAAAAGATTTACTTCATAACTTTGTGCAAATTTTGGCACAAGAGCTAGTCATGACATGATACACAGCATATCCAAAAATTGGATATAGAGGATTTATAGATTTTGAGATATTGCAGATCTAGGCTTTTCACATTTCTATTTTTCATGCTACAAATATCCAAAATCAGACCATATGAGTATAACAAAAGTTGTAGTATTTTTCACCTCCAATCCAACAAAATTGAGCTTGAATTTTTCTGAATTTTCTATGATTTTCTACGCATTTTACAAGTTTCTGCAAACTGGATACACTATTGAAGTTACAGTTTTGCACCGAAGCCCCTGGAAAACTTTTTAGATTTACACCTAGTCCTCTGGTTCGCGTAAAACTCCCTGGAAAGAGCTGGCCGCTTGCAATTGGGTCCTTAGGCATGGTTGCCGGCGGAGCCGGCCCAAATTCCGGTGCTCCGGCGCCGGAATCGGCCGGGGAAAGGGAGGAGGATAGCTAGGGGCTCACCACGCATCGGTTTGAGGGTTTGGTCGGGGTGGAGGCACTGCCGGCGATGGCGTGCAGCGGTGGCGACCGTCACCGGCCGCCGTGCCTCCTGCTTCGGCAAGTTCACGGCCGGGGCACGTGAATGGGTGGCTTGGGAAGCTGTAGCAGATGCACGGGGAGGTGGAGGAGAGCTCGGTTGGGTGTGCTGCCGGCCGGAACCCGGAGCTCGCCGCGGCGGCCTCTAATAGCGCCGGCGGGCGGCTCGGGCCGTGGGCGGCAGTGTCCGCGGGGATGCTCATGGTGCCACCCTTTTATAGCGCTTGCGCGATCCTCCTTGCGACGCCGAGAGGAGTGAAGGGGAGGGACGGGATCCCCGACCGCAGCGAAGCACGCCGTGCGCGGCTCGCGCGACGGCCGAACGGACCGGCGGTCCGTCGGGCGCCCGTCCGGCCGGTCCGACGCAGCGCACGGCCCGGCGAGCGACGCGAGGGGGGGGGGGGACTTCGAGGTAGCCTCCGCGCGCGCAACCGCCTAGGGAAGGTGCGCGCGCGGGCGCGAGTGCCGAGGCCGCGGGCGGCCCGAGGCGCGGCCGGCGCGTGCGCGCGGCGAGGTGAGCGGCGGCGCGGTGCGGTGCTCGCGGCGCGGCGCGGCCTCCTGAAAATGTTGGACTAGCACTGTTTGACTGACAATAACTCGAATTTTTGCAACTAAAGTGCACCAAGAGAAAAATAGGAAAGTTGTAGATCTCATTACCCTCTACCACTTTCACAAAGGCCGTGTGTTGTTTTTCTCAATGGATTTTGCAGAATCAGCTTGCCAACATTGAATGCCGCCATGTCTCGGTGAACAGGAGGTACTGCCAGTTGACCAAGTTTTTCACCCTTTTCCGCTCAAAATTTGAAATGCCAATCTACATGAAAGTTGTGTCCCTCAACAAGCTGGACAACTTTCATAAAGGTAGATTTTGAAGTGTTTAGGTGAAATTTGGAGAACGCGGCAAAAGTTCCGAAGGACGTTCATCGACATTGGGGTTTCAGCGGGGTTTGACCGTGTCTTTGACCAAGGGTTGACCACAAGGGTGTGTCGACTTGGTCAAGGGGATCAATATGGTTTGTCGGCTCAGTTTTCGAGGTGACGGCCCATGTTGACCTAGGTTTGACCAATGTCGGTCGGTTTGACTCGGCTGATTCGGCCATTAGTGCTAATGACGCTAATCAAAAACCTGGGGCGTCACAGTCGACCCCCCTTAAGAAGAATCTCGTCCCGAGATTCGAAATCCCAAGGACAAGATAGGGAAATAGGGAAGCGGTCCTCTCGGATTTTCTGAAATTGCTATGACGGAGCAAACACGTTGGGATTATTGGGCAAAGAGTATAACCACCATCAGTTCAAGATTGGCCCGTAAGAGTAGTCAAAGGCGACAAGTAATGGAAAGCTTTTGCACGGAGTTTACTTGTGGATGCAAGTGGAAAGTATGAATAGATAAATTTGTATAGGATCTTCCGAACGATCTTGCTCACACGTTAATTAGGTTGCAACCTTAGGTGGCATTGTTGTGCCACTTCGGTGCAATGCTTTTCAAAAATTGATGTGATGCACATGTTTATGAAGACACGATGCATATGCTCATATAGTGTGGTGCTTATGATGCATGTTAGCACGACTCGGTTACCCACCAAAATGAGATAGTGATTGAGAGGACAATCACAGGTTGAGAAGGAGTATGCGTGGCGAGTCGCATTCTCACAACCAAGATACCAGTGCGCTCCTAGTGGCAATCATGTGGCTGCAGCGCACATGACGCCCTAGGTTCCGTCATGGCACCTTTAGTTATGGAATAACAACATCACCAAACATAAAGGCTAGAGTAGGACATATTGAAACACTCCATGCGTATGGACGTTAGTTCACCCAAGGTTCCCAAATGCACATGCTATGCAAATACAAGCTCAAGAAGGGACATAATTATTTATTTATTTTTCAAAAGGTTGTGAGCAAGACCCGGAGGAATAAGCTCACGATTAAAAGTTCGAAGTAACTAGGACAAGGATATTAATACAAAGAATATCTTAGTGCTTCAACATGTTTAAGGACAAAAGGGTTGGAGTGAAATACAAGTCGATGGACATAACATGCTGACAGGAGAAAATTACGACTGAAGGTTCAAATCTAAAATCAAGACATTCCCACTAACATAGAAGAATATAATAAGTTCTTTTCTCAGGCCGAGCAATGTTAGGTAGTCGTGTGTACAAAGGCACAGTTGTATGTTAGAACTCGAAGCGAGCACACATACATAATGACATAAAGTTCTGGCAGTTGTGAACAAAAATTCATAACTTAAACCCAGAGCTCCAAAAATTTCCACTTTTGGGTAGTAACTCATCAAGTTTAAGAGACACATTTTTGGTACTCAGAGGTTGAGCTAGAAGGTTAGGAAGGTTGCTCAATTAAGCAAGGTTTTAGATGCGGTTCCGGAAAGACAAAGAAAGATAGAGGTTGACTAAACCGAGCATAACTTGAGATAGACAAAAGTTATGACCGTGACTTGCTGTGAGCAGGAACTGGATTGGATTCAGAGCAACTTTTGTTTAACACACCTATTTTAGTTACTCCTAGAACATGGTGCAAAGACAAGACTAACAAACTTTTAACAAATTTGGGCAGCATAACAGCTAAGCATGAGAGGTACTCTAGTTTATAAAAAGCACACACTAGCAAAATATTGCTTAGAGAGCATATAGAAGTTCTATTTTGGGTCCCTTTTAATTTGTTTCGATTCTTAATATGCATGCAAGACGTCCTATTCGACCTCACATGGCAAACGAGCCAAAAATCGAAGTTAGTGCCGGTGGCAAGGCTTTTATTTGTCTCCCCCTATAATATCTAATCAAGAGCTATACGGTTCTTGCTTAACGACTAACGAAGCGCTGTTATGTACCTGCAGAAAACAAACCTTTCGTGCCAGCACGTCACGAAAGCGTCCACATACATTAGTTCACTATAGAAACGGCATCAATGCGTTAAGCCGCTGCATGGACAACGTCCAACCTCGGACATCCTCCATTTGAATGGAGTGTATCCTTTCCTCGCATACTCGACATGCGGAATGCTCACGTATGAAACACGTGGCGACATACAACTCATAAACAGACGTGAAGATGGGATCCGTGGAATGGATCACTCCATCAACCCTCGCAATTCCCGTGATGCGGTACAACACACGTATGAAACACGTGGCTCATCTAGTTTGGTTGTGCAAGAAAGTAAGTCTAACATAAAGTAATGTGCTGGGAGTTAGCAAAATAAACCATAGGTTAAATAAGCCACCTGAAAGAACATAAAAATTCCCTCTAGGGCCTCTCAGTCTAGTTTATCCTTAGCGGACCAACGTGTTTTGGAAAATCAGACAATCTTGGCAAATTTTTATTCAAAAACCAATGATTAAGGTTATTAATTAATCTTTGGTGCACATAATTGCTCTAATGCCAACTGTGACAACCCGCTCAGGAAAATACCGTACTATCGCGTAAACCAATCCACTTTGGTCATTAAGCGATAATAAGGTATCATCCTGTCGTTAGTCACCGGGTCAACGCCAGGTAAATCACTTAAATAGCAACAAGGATCGACGTATATGCATTAAAACTCACGCGAAGGCGAGTCCAGAGATACAACATCAATAACATCCGAAATTTACCCTGAAGGGTTTAATTATTACAAACCGAAGTTTTTGGCATAAAGACGTAGTTCATAGTTTTTCGAAACAACGAAATTAAACTAACGGGAAGTAGAAACACCACGAGAGGCCATCCATGATGCTCTCAGTCATCATCCTCCACCCACTCCAGCTCCCAGCCGAGCAGGATTTCTCCGGGCCACACATCACCAAAAGCATTACCTGGATCAACATATTATATCAAGGCTCAATATACTAATACTCAGCAAGACTTACCCGTCGGAGATAACTACATCACCAACTCTATACATGAATGGCTTTTTGGCCACTGGGTTTCTTTTGCTGAAAAGTAACAAAGAGTGTGTCCTTACTTTCAAGATTTTAGCACAAGTTCTAGTGGGTTTACTCTTTACTAAATTAGCCATCTAGTACAGACAAAGTTGTACAACACAATTAATCAAGCATGATGTTCATCAACTTCCATCATTAGGGATCTCAAGGCTAGTGGAGTAAGTAGTCTAAGATAACGGTGAGAGGTCGACAATCGATTGATTCAAACCTTGCAAGGTAGACCTAAACACACGGTGGGATGCCCCTCGCGAGGACAACCACCAAGCGGTTGCCAAAACTTTTCGAGTCGGGATCGAATCTTACAGTCTTTGGTGCAGGCTATCCGGCATACCCCGCGAGGCACCCGGACTCACCGTACACCACCGGTAGCTAGCCGTGAAATGTATCCCAAGAGTAGTAATAGTAGGATCCCTCGCCGCCTCATTAAGGTACTAGGCTTACCGCTCCCATTCCCGACAAGTGCTTACTACGTTCAAACACTTAACCCACAATAGACATTGGACCGGAGCCCAAATCCCATGCTCTTACCACATGAGCAGTCCATTTAAGGAGATCTTATGATTCCTATCTAGGGACCTATTCTCGCGAGTGACATCATCACCCGACTTGTAACAGTCCTATAGCTTAGCAGATATCGACCTATCATACTAGCATGGACAAAGGTACCTAGGGATCATGCATCTAGGTGTCGTAGAGTACTTTCACGTACTGCAGCGAAGCTTTTGCTCCTCCTTCCTCAGATTCCGGGACGAGTGAGTAGTCACCGTCAGGAAGATCTACACGGAATGCACTGCAGGGTTCAGGTGATGTGACAGTTTGTTTATCTTATCCAACTCTTGTTGGTCATATTCACCTTAACAAATAATTAAATAATAAATTCCTTTTATGAAGGTTATTGTTGTTATGTGTTTCATTCTTTCATTACACACTTGAATTAATGTTCCCTTTATACTTGATATTTCATGTGAAGGTTTATTCCTTTTACCTCTCACTAGTAAGGGTGTGTACAAAGATATTTATTTATAAATCAATTCCTTATCAGCAAGGGTGTGTTCTGAGCCTTTAATTAAGTTAGATAACACTTCCCAAAAAGGGAAAAGAATTAAAATGCATTTTCCTTATTTAATCAATCTTTAATCTACAAAAGACTTTTAAACCTTTTGATTAAACAATAAATCACTAAAAATTTAAGGATGGGTTTCTTAAGCATCATAACACCCATACTTAACCACTGGACTCACATGCAAAGCTTGGAAGCTAGAAAATAAAATATTTTGGAAAATAACAAAAGACTAGCTAGCAATAAACTAAATGCATACAAAAATAAATAAGCATCACAATGCTCCAATCTTCCTCATGCATGCTCTCTGGTCCTAAACAAGCCTAAGGAACCAGCAAGCACACCTAGAAGCTCTACTGATCTTGCTTCATTAATTTACAAAGGAAAACATGCACAAAGTAAGAATAAATAATTCTACTCATCCAAAAATCATGATTAAACACCAAAGGTTTGCTTCGGCATAACAAGACAGCATGCACAAGTTGGGCACAAAAACCTAAATATTTTTAGCTACAAAAATCATCTAGGCAGATTCTGCATAATTGTAAACAATTTATATAAAAAGATTTTCTTCATAACTTTGTTAAATTTTTGGCACAGGAGCTAGTCATCACATGATACACAACATATCCCAAAATTGGATACAGAGGGTTTATAGATTTTGAGATATTGTAGATCTAGGCTTTTAACATTTCTATTTTTCATGCTAAAAATATCCAGAATGAGACCATATGAGTATAACAAAAGTTGTAGTATTTTTCACCTCCAATCCAACAAAATTGAGTTTGAAATTTTCTGAATTTTCTATGATTTTCTATGCATTTTACAAGTTTCTGCAAACTAGATACATTATTGAAGTTACAGTTTTGCAGTGAAGCCCTTGGAAAACTTTTCAGATTTACACCTAGGCCCTTGGTTCGCGTAAAACTCCCTGGAAAGAGCTGGTGGCTTGCAATTGGTTCCTTATGCATGGTTGCTGGCGGCGCTGGCCCCAATTCCGGTGCTCCGGCGCCATAATCGGCCGGGGAGGGAGGAGGATGGCTAGGGGCTCACCACGCATCGGTTTAAGGGTTTGGTCAGGGTGGAGGTGCTACCGGCAATGGCGTGCAGCGGCGGCGACCGGCACCGGCCGCCGTGCCTCCTGCTTCGGCGAGTTCACGGCCGGGGCACGCGAATGGGTGGCTTGGGAAGCCGTAGCAGATGCTCGCGGTGCCACCCTTTTATAGCGGCTGAGCGGTCCTCCTTGCGACGACGAGAGGAGTGAAGGGGAGGGACGAGGTCCTGACCACGACAGCACGCCATACGCAGCTCGCGCGACAGTGAACGGACCGGCGGTCCGTCGGGCTTCCGTCCGGCCGGTCCGACGCGGCGCACGGCCCGACGCACGACGTGAGGGGGGGGGGACTTCGAGGCGGCCTCGGCGCGCGCAACGACCTAGGGAAGGTGCGCGTGGGCGCGGCACGGAGGGCGTGGGCAGGCGCGCGGTAGCGCGGCGCGGCCTCCTGAAAATGTTGGACTGGCACTGTTTGACTGACAATAACTCGAACTTTTGCAACTAAAGTGCACCAAGAGATGAATAGAAAGTTGTAGATCTCACTACCCTCTACCACTTTCACAAAGGCCGTGTAATGTTTAATTTTCTCAATGGATTTTGCAGAATCGGCATGCCAACATTGAATGCTGCCATGTCTCGGTGAACAGGAGGTCCTGCCAGTTGACCAAGTTTTTCACCCTTTTCCGCTCAAAATTTGAAATGCCAATATACATGAAAGTTGTGTCCCTTAACAAGCTGGACAACTTTCATAAAGGTAGATTTTGAAGTGTTTAGGTGAAATTTGGAGAACGAGGCAAAAGTTCCGGAGTACGTTCATCGACATTGGGGTTTCAGCAGGGTTTGACCATGTCTTTGACCAAGGGTGGACCACAAGGGTGTGTCGACTTGGTCAAGGGGGTCAATAGGGTTTGTCGGCTCGGTTTTAGAGGTGATGACCCATGTTGACCTAGGTTTGACCAATGTCGGCCGGTTTGACTCGGCTGATTCGGCCATTAGCGCTAATGACGCTAATTAAAAACTTGGGGCGTCATAGTCAACATCCTCTACTTATTGATATCTATAAGGTTATGTTGGCGAGCTTCTGTTGTCCTAGGACTAGCTTCCTTCGGGGGACATGAAAGACCATGGTACTCACCACACGGACACATATCTGGAGCCTTGTTAACCTCATGTTGTTTCTCCATTGTTAGTTTCAGTGCTTCATGCTTCTTCTTCTTTCTTTGATTAATCCATGCTTCAGCAACTTGCCTCTTCACTGGTCCAATGGGAACTCTGTCTTTGGCCATCTCATTACGAAAGTAGGTTGTGCTAGGCTGCCTCCTTCCGTGTAAGACTTGAGTCTGCATAGCCGATAGCTTCTCTTTATCAAATGGTGAAGGAGTCATGTTTTGCAGGTTATCATTGGTGACCATATTGTGATCTTTAGGAAGTGAAGCTTGCTCTGTAATGCATTGATGCATCTTAACCATGGTTTGAGTCATTACTTGCAGAACCTGAGTTTGTGTAGCGATATACTCCAACATCTTGCGCTCCAGTGACGAGGTTGCAATAGGAATGTTGATGTTTCCTTCATTATCTTTATCTTCATGATTTATGTTGGAGCTCTCCATCTGACTGGGTATTTGTGATACGATCAGAAGAGATAGACTGAAGAGTAGAGAAAAAGAATGGGAAGAACAAGGAGGTGGAAGATGCAAAAGAAGAGCCCAACTAAGCAACTGATGTCGTTGCAGATATAAGATCCACAATACATCAACACTCACTTCAAAGAACCAACACAATCAATGTCATAAAACCAAGCATCATCATACAAGCACACAACTTCACCAAACAAGACACGGTTAAGGGAACAAACTACACGTTGTTAATAAAGTCAGAGGGTATCCTCCTAATAGATCAGATGTAGCTCCCAACAAGGAAATCCATGAATAATGGATTTTTCCCAGACCAAGGAGTAAGAAATTATGAGTTCATCCCAAGAGGAATCACCTCAATCGGAGGTTTAGAACTCGAGATATGAATTAACAAGATGGCTATGTCAGCAGTGTTGAAAGATTTGAGAACCTTCAAAGTTTCGGGCATAGCTCTCTGTATATGCAACCAAAATTGATGAATTGTGGACAGAGTTAATCTTATGAAATTCCTGAACTACTCCAATTGGATTTACCTCAATCGGAGGTCCATGTCCGGAGATATAAAATAATGAAGGTAAGTAGGTCAGCAGAGTTTACAGATTCTGATGGCTCCCATGTTTCGAGCATAGCTCCTGGAATATATTAGATATGGGTGAATTTTAGAAAATAAATCAATTATGAAATTTAAGAACTAACCCAACTGGTTTCATTTCAATCGGAGTTCTGTAGCTCGAGAAAGAATTAAAACAGCGCTGATGTGTCGAAGAGTTGCGCGAACACATAGAATGTTAAGGGTAACAGTTCACCTTTTGACTTATTGGTGGAATTGCTTGAGAAAAGTGGAAAAGAGAGACAAGATCAAGACCAAGGGAAGAGTAAATAAATAGGCATGGGTAGAGGTCATAATCGTTTGCAAAACAATGATGTGCAAATGAAAATGTGATAGTCAGAGGTGAGCTATCATGGAGGATTGATGAAAGATATGGTTTAAGGAGCGAGAATATTTATCACAGAGCTCAAGGGAAAGGTAGTGATGAATTTTAGATCAAAAGAAACCTTACGAAACGACCATTACTATCTAGGCTCATGTCCTACAGTCGATACAGCTCTGATACCACTCTGTCACACCTGTTTTTTCAAATGAAAACACAAGTGCAAATCTATATGCATGCCAGGATCATGTTTCATGCATATAGTAGACATAAGTGAATAACAGTTCAATATCACAAAAGAAAAAGGAGGATTATCAGAGATTTACGCTTAATCCTGGAAACGAAGGCTCCAAACATCACAGGCAGTCGACTGGGGGTTGCGTACGCCAAGCACCAGCAACATCTTCACGTCATCTTCATGTAGTAGCTTCCTCTTTCTGAGCAACGTGTATAGCAAGGGTGAGCACTTGTCATACTCAGCAAGTGTGGTGGAAAGAATGAATGCAAAGGCTTTATAGTGGACTGGCACAAAGCATTTAGCATTTTAGTTGGTCAAATTTTATTAGCAACTGATTACTAATAAAGTATAAGTTTATACCAACCCACGTTAAGCATAAGGTAAGAGATACGCCATAAGCATATGGCAAGAATGACCAGAGAGCACAATTTAAGTCCATCTTCAAGTTCAGTTATCATGTGAGGGTCCAGGCCGCTCTTGACCGTGAGCATGGCTAATCGATTAGTTTTACACTCTGAGAGGTTGTACACTTTCACCACAAGCAGCGTGAAAGCTCCGAAGAACTTTGAACCCAACCATGTCGTGTTTGCAAGGCACCATACCACACTACCGAGGTATGGTTGCATAGGGATGCTACATGGCCTTTACAAACGTTCCCTAGCAAGTTATGACCCAGAAGGTCCGGATCAATTAGCAAGGTATAAAGTCCCCTTGCAGGTCGATACCCAACCATAAAAGAACAATGTTGACAGTTAATAGTTGTATCAAAGTTCGTTTAGACTTGCAAGCGGACAAGTCTCCCGTCGTAGTCAAGGGACCCTTCTTCCCTCGAGTGGTGAACCCAAGGTATCGAATCCGTGGAACAATGTGCAACGCAAGGATTCAATCTAGTAAAGCAAGGTAAAGCTATCTATTGAAGAGGCTAGTTGCATCTAATCTACTAACTCATAAAGAAAACACATCTAATCTAATCTACTAAAGAGGTAGCAAGAGAAAGCAAGAGATAACCAATCTAGAGAATCTAGATCATGCTTATGTTGTAGCTCCAAACAAGATAGACGAAGATAGAAAAGCGAATCTCATTAAAAGCATCTTTAAATCGTGGCCTTCCCATCCGACTCCGAAAACGTCCACCTTTCGGAACCCCCGTTCTGTCACAACGTATCCCTATTCATGCGGGTAGTCTAGGGCGAGTTCGATAGAACAAGTTGAAATCACTTGGACGGTCCGGTATGCACCTCTAGCCACCGCGGCTACAAGAGCACCCTATGTAATCTAGCTATAGACTAGATCGTAGAAGAAGCAAAACCAAAAAGAAAACAAAATCATCGAGAAGGCACTTAATTGCTAGAAATCAGATTCACTTACAAACTTCACCATGAATGATTACATGAACAAGATCACCACCGGGGCCCTCCCTCGATCTTGATCCTCGCTCCAGAGCTCCGACGTGGTCTTCCATGCAAGGTTCCTACGTCGGCTAGGGAATCCCTAGACAACTAGCATGACCCTCATCTCCGAGATGATGTCCCTCAAGCTTCTCTGCTCCTCGGCGGCGGATTACGACTTGATTGATGCGTGGCTCTCGGTCAGGGGGCTATTTATAGCCTGAGAAGCAATTAAGTCAAAGGGGAGGCCGATTGGGCCCCGAAACGGCACCGGGCCGGCCGGCCGGGCCCAATTGGGCCCATCTCGTGGCCTGCTTCGCCCGGTGTTGCTTCCCGCATCTTCTAGATGTTCTCCCCTTTCGCATGTGGGCCCTTGACGTCGGTTTCTCTCCGAATTGGACTCAACTCCTTGTCTTGCAAGATTCAGTACTTTTCTGGTTCGGTGCTCGGATCTTCTCGGGCTTGGTCCTTGGGCTCTTGGAGTCATGTTCACTTCATTGCTTGACTTGTATCGGGCTTCAAGGTCTTGTCATGAGGTGCTTAATGAACTTATCCCGGAAGTCTTGCTTTCAACGCTAAAACCCTGCGTAAACACTTAACTCCAAAACCGACATGCACAAGTGAACTTGTTATACCACGGGGGTTAGTACCAATGAATAAGATACAAAAGTCATGCCAACACCGAAGGTAAACTCATGGCTAGGTTGACGGATTTTCACCATCAACATCTCCCCCATGCTTAAACCTTGCTCGTCCTCGAGTAAGCCTTCGATGGATATCATCGTTGCCCATCAATGTTTAAACCTTGCACTTGATCATACATGAAAAAAACATAATGCTCTCAAAAGTTTAATTCGTTAAAGTTCCATAATGTACTAGCCTTCACCTCTACGGAGGGTAGATTCTTATTAAGCTTATCCCACAAGTATTAACGTGCTCACAAAGTTTAAATAGATCTCAGAATTTTTGAAATAAAGAACGAGATAAAGAAAAGAGCTAAACCAAATTCACAAATTTAAATCACCTTGCATATTGCTCATGAACTTTCATCTCGCTTGTCTCTCAAGCCTATATATTCTACTCCTTTCCCTCTCATCACATATGTGGTAGGCTTTATATGGAGCTTTGGGAAAGTTTAGTCCTACCAAGATTTTATAAATGAGGTGTTGTCAAAACAAGACAAGCTTCTCATGGTCTTACCGAGACTCGTTAAAAAGGTCATTGGAAAATAATGTTAAATCAAGGAGGGGAAAGAGAAAAATACACACACTTTAGATGAGTGGACATGTGCAAATGGCAAAGAGTGATCCCGAGGCACAAAGGAAGTCCTCGTTATCGGATTGCACATGGTTGGAAAATGAGAATGGATCTTTTAAACTTGAAGCCTTGAATGGACTCTTAGAGAACCGGGGAGTTCACTTTACACATACTCATATTTTTTCTCTTTCTCATATTTCTCATTCTTTTCTTTCTTTCATTATATATATATTTATATTTTTTTCTTTCTTCTTGTGAGACCTTCACCTTGGAAGTCACGTTCGTTGCCGAATTTTTTTCTTTCATCATTATATTTTTTTAAAAAAAATACTCCCCTTTGAACTCTAAAACTGCACCATACCTACCTCCTCCCCCATGCTTAGACGTTGCTCGTCCTCGAGCAAAGAGGTGAAAAATAAGGTAGGTACCGAGAATAATTTTCCTTGGAGAGATACTTGAAATCTTCAATGTCGGCACCGTCTTGCGATCTTCCTTGAATTGATGATCCATTCTCAACGATAGGTTGTGCTCAAGGAGGTAATCACAAAAGATGATATTTGGTTTAAGGGTGGATATCCGGCGAGGTTTGTGAGATCTCCGATGCGGGGATACACAATGCACCGATAAAAGGCGAGCAAAAAGATAGATACGCAAAAACGGAATGACCAGCTTCTTAGTCTCGGGCCAGAGAAATCAAGGCCTGAAATAACTCACCCAAAAATAAATCTTGTATACTAAGTTTTTGCACTCAAATATTTATATGGCTCTGGATAGGTAGAGCAACACGCAAGTGGTATTTATGACAAGGTTAGCTTTACATTTAAGAAGAAAAATAAATCATCTTTAATCCATCTAAAACTTGAGAGCACATAAAACACTATGGGTCTTTATTTTAATCATAACCTCCGCTAAAGATTAAGCTAGCATTTAGATAATTTCAGATTTGTATTTTTAAGAGAGCACTAGGTTAAACATGCATAAATCAATTACAAAGATAAACAAAGCGGCAATTATAATCATATATCATCATGGCACAAACTTTGTAACTTTACCAAAGGTAAAAACTTGGTGGTGACATTATTCATGATGAAAATAAAAACAAAGACACACGCTGAAAAATTAAACTAACACTAAAAATTAAAGTAAAACTGAAAATACTACGCATACATAGGCACATCCAAGCTGAAAATTAAAGAAAAGGGGGTAAAGGAAAGATAACTAAAGATCCTCCTCTCTCTAATCTTCCGCCGGTGGTTGATATTGATAGTCTTGGTTGTTGTACCCTTACTTGTAATAGGAATGCACCACTCCTCCTATGAATTGTTCGACGGTGCTAGGTGAAGGCGTACAAGCACATAAGCGACGTTTGCATTTCCTTCACCCATTTGGTTTGCATTGGTTAGGATGCCTACAATAATTTGCACGTTCCTTGCAGCGTATCCTCCAATGGTGGCCACATTTTGTTGTGGTTGAGGAAGGTGTGCATATGGCTCCGCAAAGGCTACGTTGGGCGCCGCAAAAATGGTGGGGGTATGGCTGCACCACTCCCCCATGCTTGCATTGGTACACCACCGTAGTAATTTGGCGGTGCCGGGGTTCCTCCCAATGGTGGGACATAATTTTGTTGTGCACCTTATTCTTGGGCCATAGAAGATCCTTCTCCTATAATTCTTCTCTTTTATTTTTTCTTCACCGGCACAAGAAGTCCTTCCTCTAACCAATCTTCTTCCCCTCAAGAAAAAGTCTTAATCTTCCATCCGATAGGGGCAAATTGACTTTGGCCACTCTGAAGCCTCCTCCCTCATCTTCACTTATATATTTTCCTTTCTTCATATACTCAAATTCTAGGGAGGTCCCGGGTAGGAGATGATTCGGGTTCCTTGTAATACCCGGTTTTAAAGAGATAGCCAACATGGAGAGGTAACACCCCGAGGTGAGTGGGGACGGTTGGCTGCCTGGCAATCAAAGCCGAGTAAAGCCAATTCCACTCCGTGTTGGTTATCTTTGTCTCTCTCATTCTCCCAAAAATCCACTTGTACAAAAGTGACACACTTGGATGATGGGGTTCCGGATAGTATTTCTTCGTTGATGGTCTCCTTCCATGATCATACTCCAAAAACCTTCCCATGTGCCTTCATGCACATCCACTTGTTCCGAAGCTCCCTTTTGAAAATAGGAGACACTCGCCCATGGGTCTACGATACTAGACCATGCAATCGTTTCGAACATGAAAACCAATCTAATCTATTAGGGATTGTGTTGAATGGATCCAAGGAAGCATAGAGCCCTTACTCCCTTTACGGCATGGTAGTTAACCTTAAGCATTAAAGTACTTCCAACACAAGAAGATAAATAGATAATCCAACAAAGTTCGATTACATCTCAAGATCGATTGCAACCCATGGATGAAAGGAGATTACCCCATCAAGGTGCTAGAAATAGCATCATTGATCAAGGTTACCCTTCCGACGGTGTCTTCCTTCTTCTCCACTTGTGGGCTACCTCCAACGGAATGAGAGACTCAGCACTCCTTCATCAAGGGTATGCGCCATGGTCATGAAAATTTCCTCGGTGAATTCCTTGTGGGTGTTTGCCGACACTCCGTTAGAGAATTGCACCGGTGTCCCGTATGAAACCCAATATGTGGAGAGCTTGGTGGTCGATGTCGACATTCGCTGCAAGCCTCTACCCAAGGCGAGCGAGCTTCTTCTCCTCCTCCTCCGTCGTGATGATAAACCCATTGGAATTCCACGGAGCGCATGGAGGTGGAGCGGATGATCGTGTCAAGTGGTGAGGTTGGACTGGCGGCTCCTCCATATGTTATTGAAGTTTGGTAAACCTAATAAACGAGTTTCGTGTGGCCCTCATGCCACCGAGGAGAAGAGTGTGGTTCCTCCTCGGCGGTGCCGTGTCCTCCTCCATACTCCGAGGAAACTCGGAAACCGAGTGCCTCCTCGAAGGGGTTGATGGCTTAGACGATGATGATCCCTTTTTTCTTCGGTTAAAAGGCTTGTAGTTTTCTTCCATGATTGCAGGACTCTCCCTCACAAATATATATCCGGGGTTTTCACCCGGTAACAAGGTACACAAATATTATTTTGGAGTCTGGACTTTGAGTGGATTAAGGATGTGATTTGTTGCACGAAACAAACGCGGTGGATGGCTAAGTCTAAGGTGGTTCCGGCCTACAAACTAGAGCACACAAACAAAGAGTTGGATGAGAGACTTACCTCTCTCCTCCTCTTGGCTCGGTTATTCTCTAGTGCATGTTGCTTTGTGACCGTGTAGACCTTCCAAACGTTCCCGTCCACTCCTTCGCTTGCATTATTGCTCCTTCCACTTGATGTTTTCGCTTTGTTTCACTTCCATACTCCCTTGCCTCCCATGCATCCATGATATTCCAACAAAACAAGGCTTTGGCTGCCCCCCCCATGCTTGTACTTTGCATGTGGTTTGATAAAAGATGTTGGAGGGGCATCCCGTGATGTATCATGGTGCATGTATGGTCAAGTTAACTTGATTGCCTCCCTCTAAGCATGTTTTAAGGCTAAGCACTACTCTAATTTCGAAATTTAAAAATATTTTTCAGAGCCATGCAAGAGCTCAAGCATAAATTTAGAGAAGTTTTTAAACCATTAAAAACAAATGTGAGTCGAAAATATTTTCCGACTACGTTGATATCGGTCTCACCGGTATTGTTTGCCTTCATTAGTTCAGAGCAAGCTTTTCCCGGCTCGATCATGGAGGCATAGGTTTAGGTCCTAATTTTCGTTAGATGAGAGAGATTTTGAATGAAATAAAATTAAGTGAGGCTTAGAAAAATTCTAATCTTAGAGAAACCAAGGATATGGATTTTTAAACCAACCAAAAATCAAGATTCTATGTTCACGCGAGTCTCACCACGTGCTGAAATTTAAATAACATCTAGATACAAGTCGTGGCTCCACTCGAGTGTTTTTTAGCATGAAAAACAAGTCAACCACAACATCTTAAAGAGGATAAAAGGTTGAGTTAGGTTCTGAATTTTTTTTGTTTTGGTTTCTCGAAAAAGAAGCAAACAACATAGGATGGTTCATGTAAACGGTTTATGATCAAGCAAAATATTCAACAAAGAATTATGTCTCTAACATTGTTCAACCATTCTAAGTCTAATGTTTTGCGTAGTAAAATTCAAAACTGAATTATATTTAAAAAGACTTGAAAAACCTGGAATCGGGTTGTCCTCCCGGTAGCTTATTCTTGACTCGACGAAACGGGTTGCCTCCCGCCTAGCGCTTCGTTTATAGTCCATGGCTAGACTTCTTCACTTGATTACTTCGGATCAACGCTCTTTGCGGGCGTTGCAATCTTTGGTACCCACTTTGGCTTAGTCATTTTTTTTGGTCTTCACAGGCTGGCTTTGTCCTTTGGTCTTGACGGGTGCAACAACTTCCTTGTGGCTCGGCATCTCGAACTCCGGTCCTTCGGTTGTGATCTTCATGGTCTCCTTAGTGTGATCCTTTATCTCTCCCGAATGAGTTTGAGTAGCCTTTTGCCGTCTTGGGACCTTGGAGTTGTCTCCGAAATTCTTCTTTGTTACCCATCGGGCGCCCGGCAAGTTGTCCCACTTGCGTCTAGCATCTTTATCACGATGAACACTTCACGTATAGAGCTTCCGACCTCCGTCACCTTGCCATCTAAATTCTTCAATATTTTCTCCATAGCTTCGAACTTAGTGACGGCATCCTTGTTGATCTTAGCTTGCTCGTCCATCAAGTCCTTCAATTGTGCACAAAGAGGAAGCAAAACTTGAATCGACGAACTTGCATTAAATCGGGGTTACCTTGGACATGGTCGTACTCCACACACTCCTTGCATGTGGATCTTGCTTCGGCGGCCTTTAGGTGTTGAGCTTCTTTCATCTCCATCTTCTCCATCCTCCTCTTAAGTAAACCGATATGCCACTCAAGGAATCCGGCTCGTATGCATTCAGCTCTTGCAATCGTCATGCGGATAGTTGAGACTGTGATCTTGAACGGCCTCCCGGCGTCTTGAAGGTTTACGGTAGGTAGATGAACGATGTCCGGGGAGCGTAGCGCTCCGGTGGTTGAGGTTGATCTCCCTTTGGACTTGGAGGTGGTGATTCCCTTGGAGATTTTGATGGTCCTTCGAGTTTCACTTTTGAATCTAGGGTTTCCAACCCTTTAGCTTGTGTTGCACGTCACCTTTGCCTGTAAAGTTTTCCTGGATCATCCACAAAAAAGTTTTGGGTTTCTTGGAGAGGTAGCCAACCATCTCCGGTTAGGGTTAGCAATAAAACAAAAATCTAAACATAAAAACTAGGGTTAATCAAAACTAGATTAGATTGAATTTTTTTTCTTTTTGAGGATGATCAAACTTAAGAGATGCAAAAGAAAATCAAAAGAAAAACTGAAAGATAAGCGATACTAGATCGGATCTTGATTGCGTGTTCCCCGGCAACGGCGCCAGAAAAAGGGGCTTGTTGACGGTTAATAGTTGTATCAAAGTTCGTTTAGACTTGCAAGCGGACAAGTCTCCCGTCGTAGTCAAGGGACCCTTCTTCCATCGAGTGGTGAACCCAAGGTATCGAATCCGTGGAACAATGTGCAACACAAGGATTCAATCTAGTAAAGCAAGGTAAAGCTATCTATTGAAGAGGCTAGTTGCATCTAATCTACTAACTCGTAAAGAAAACACATCTAATCTAATCTACTAAAGAGGTAGCAAGAGAAAGCAAGAGATAACCAATCTAGAGAATCTAGATCATGCTTATGTTGTAGCTCCAAACAAGATAGACGAAGATAGAAAAGAGAATCTCATTAAAACGCCCGCCTTTCGGAACCCCCGTTCTGTCACAACGTATCCCTATTCATGCGGGTAGTCTAGGGCGAGTTCGATAGAGCAAAACCAAGAAGAAAACAAAATCATCGAGAAGGCACTTGATCACTAGAAATCGGATTCACTATAAAAACTTCACCACGAATGGTTACATGAACAAGATCACCACCGGGATCCTACCTCGATCTTGATCCTTGCTCCGGAGCTCCGACGTGGTCTTCCATGCAAGGTTCCCACGTCGGCTAGGGAATCCCTAGACAACTAGCACGACCCTCATCTCCGAGATGGTGTCCCTCAAGCTTCTCTGCTCCTCGGCGGCGGATTACGACTTGATTGATGCGTGGCTCTCGGTCAGGGGGCTATTTATAGCCTGAGAAGCAATTAGGTCAAAGGGGGAGGCCGATTGGGCCCCGAAACGAGCGGGGCCGGCCGGCCCGGGCCGGCCGGCCTGAGCCCAATTCGGCCCATCTCATGGCCTGCTTCGCCCGGTGTTGCTTCCCGCGTCTTCTAGATGTTCTCCCCTTTTGCATGTGGGCCCTTGACGTTGGTTTCTCTCCGAATTGGACTCAACTTCTTGTCTTGCAAGATTCAGCACTTTTCTGGTTCGATCCTCGGAGTTTATCATCTTCTCGGGCTTCGTCCTTGGGCTCTTGGAGTTATGTTCACTTCATTGCTTGACTTGTATCGGGCATCAAGGTCTTGTCATGAGGTGCTTAATGAACTTATCCCGGAAGTCTTGCTTTCAACGCTAAAACCTTGCGTAAACACTTAACTCCAAAACTGACATGCACAAGTGAACTTGTTATACCACAGGGGTTAGTACCAATGAATAAGATACAAAAGTCATGCCAACACCGAAGGTAAACTCATGGCTAGGTTGACGGATTTTCACCGTCAACAAACAACTCACCCAGCCCCCTGCTAGAGCGAGTCTATACCCCACAGTACCGCTGATCCCTTGTCCTTATCAGGTAAGACCATCCCAAGCTAAAGTTCCTAATTAATCAGCCAAGACCAGTGCCCGTTTAGTTCTTGCGATTGTACTGTTTTCCCGGGTGGTTCTCCATGTTCCAATTAACATATCATAAGTGGTCTTGTATTAAGCAAGCAAAAATATAACATAAAGGTAAAGCATGTTCATCATTAATGTTCAATAGAAGCACCATAACCCAGGTAAAGCAACTATGCATAGCTACCCCACATAAAGGAAAACCCGGTTGATCAAGGCTTGATTGACATTAAAGACTAGGCAAACCTTAATAGGCCCCATCAATATTAATGCAAGCATATGCAAAGTGATTAATCATAGTTATTAGAACAAAAGATCAAAGACACACTTGCCTTCGACCAAAGTAGTGATGTTGCTCATAATCTTCATCTTCACGCTCTTCAAAGCTCTCGAACCACGTTCGTTCTACCTGCATCAATCATCGAGCAAGCATACAAAGTAAACAAACAAGCATACTAAGAACAATGCACCAATCATGGAGAAGCTTTAAAAGAACACACTATAGGATAGACTCGATTCTAGGGTTACGCAAGCTGAAGAATCGCTGAAAACGGAACTAAGCTCCAATCTATCATGAGATCATTAACAAACAACAAGAGACTACGTGCTTGTTCATATTTTAATGAGAAATCATGTGGAAAGAATATTTCAGAGAAATTCTCTATGTTACCATTAAACAAGTTACATTTAATTAAAGAAATCATGATAAATCTAATCATATTTGATTTATAACATTCGAGTAGAAGTTATGTCAAATTAACAATTACTTTAGAAAGATAAAGCAAGTATAATATATCTAGCCGAGTAACTTTATGTCACGTGTTCAACTAAACATACTTAATATTGAAAAGGCATTTATGATGTCATTAGACATATTGACTTTATTATGAAAACCGATGTTTAACTCTAACCTCTTTTATTTAGAAAAACTAGTTATGAGTAGGGATTAACCAATTACATCATGATTAAAGAAACTAGATTAGAACCTAATCACTTTTTATTTATAAAAGAAATGGAATAAGAATTAGTCAAGATTAACATGAAGTTTTAGTGTTAAAACAAGTAACAGGTAATACACATGCTAACGTACCAGTTAAGGTGAAACGAACGAGAACAGTAGAAGCGAACTATAACGCACACAAAAAACTTAAGGTGGGCTAGGAAAACTAGTCTACGAAGAGAACTAGACTGAAAGGACAACACTAAACAAAGGTAAGCTAAACTGATGCTGGTAGAGAAGAGATAACAAGATTGGCTATAGAAGAAGATAGCTGCGGAAGACTAGACACAAGAACATAGCTGATTCATGAACTAGCTAGATGTTAAAGATTGGATCACAAAGAATTAAACGAACGAAGCTGACTCACCGAGAGACAACTAGGAAAGGATTTACTAGCGAGGAAACTGAGATAAAGCTTGGTAAAGAACGTCTATCGAACGATTTGCATAAATAAGAGAACAAGGCTATGAGGTAGATTTATTTTAATTAACAAAACATATGTAAGGATATTTCATAAATAAAATACTGCATGTTGGAATTAAAGAAAATTAAACTTTATTTACAAACCCGGTGTAAAGAATTAGTCAAGTTTTATTTACAAAGGTTCATATGTAGATTATACCAATTAAACATTTACTTTTAGAAAAAAACTAAACTATATGAATCCCCTAATCGAAACTTTTTAATTCGAGTTCATCATATTATTATTAAAAACAACATTACATTGGTATTAATCAAAATTAACAGTTATTTATAAAGCCGGAGTAAAAGCCTAATCAACTTTTGAATAGAAAAGATTAATTAAACGTTAAACATTAAGCAAGATTAACATTAGTTTAATAAAACCGAGATGTGGCATTAATTAACTTTTATTTACAAAGCAGGTGAAATATACATTACTCAAATTAACATTGATTATGAAAAACAGTGTAACACTATATTGCTTTTATTTATAAAAGGCATGTATAACTAACTATTAATCAAAATTAATATTAAATTAATTTTCAGAAAACAAAACATGATGAAAATTCACCACTGACACGTGCTTTACATTATTACGAACCTAGCGCAACTTGAGTGAATTAAAACGGAGCTAAAACGAAGAAACTAGGGGAAAAACAAGATTACAGGGACCTAGTCGTGATTAACTATAGATCTCAAGGGTTAGCTGAGAAGATCTGCAAGACACATTGAATGGTGCTCGCGAATAGCTCTTAGATCAGGGTTAGATCTATAAAAGGTGTCTGGTTGGGCTTGGTTTCAGGGATCTAATAGATCCGGGGGTTTTTTGCAAGACTTGCAAGACACAAGAAAAGATATAAAGATTACACGATCCTCCAGGGGCCTAAACGCAAAACTGTCAGGACCTTCTTCTTTCTCTGGACAGAAGCAAACAGGGGGGCAGCGCCCGATCCGGCCAAATCGCTAGCGCTCCGGCGACCTAGGGGTTCGGGTGCGATGTGAAATAGGAAAAGGAGCTCGAGTGGGTTGCGGGGAACTGCTCAGCGCGGTCGGAGGTGAAGGGATGCGGCCAGAATCTTGATCGGCGGCGGGCGGAGGTTGGCCGGCCGGTCAACTCGGGCGGCACACGGGGCGGCGTGCTCGGCGCTTCTCCGACGATGTAAAGCAACCGAGGAGAGGTGGCGGTTGCAACGAATCGACGATGTCGGCCGCACCGGCCGCCGGCGAGCTTGCGGCTCCGGTGGCTCGGCTTGGCTCGGCGCGCGACGCGAGAAGGGCGAGGCGCGGGGCGAGGCTCGGCCGCGCGGCCATTATAGGGCGCGGGCGCGAGTCCCCTTGGCGAGCACGCCAAGGTGGGGTGGCCGGCGGCGGTGTGTCCGCCATGTACACCACCGGCCGATGGGCTCCGGCGGGCCGGGGCCGGGGCGGGGCGGGTCGGGCCTTCGGGCTCGGCCCAGTAGGATAGGATTTTATTTTTTTCGAATTTATTTTTAATGCGAAAACAATTCCAGAAAAGTAATGGTTTAAAGGCACGAAAAATACTCCGAAAATCATAAAAATTCCAAGAAAATTCCCAGAGCTAGATTGGGCATGAACAATCCAATAAAGTATTTGGAGATCATGAAATAGATTTTAGAGCCTTCTAATAAATAGAAATAGCTCAAGAAAAATGATAATAAATTTCAGAAAAATCCGGAAAATTCTCGGAAGGATTTGGACAGCACCTAAACGCATTTTTGAAACCTTTTGTACTCAAGAAGCACCAAGATGCATCATCATGAATGCAACGCACAAAACCATTTATTTAATTTCCGAAAACAACAAAGGTTTTCTCTATACTATGTTCCCTGTAAAAAAATTGTTATTTAATTATTCTTTCTATTCACATCCTGAAATTGGAAATTTTAGGGTGTGACAACTGGGCTACAAATCATGGTGCCACAATGGCATGCCGGTCTTTCTTGTAGTGGACCTCGAGGATACTTATCTACCCAAAGGAGTACGCCTTGTGTCCCAAAAATAATACAACTCTCGCTTGTCAAGGAGTCAAATAGTTTCAAGTTGGACCAATTTTATATAAAAAATATAAACATTCACATCTCCAAATAGATTTAGTATAGAAATATATTACTTGATTAATATATTAATCTTTATTTTTATTATAAATATTCGTAATATTGTATATAAATTTGTTTAAATTTAAAATTGTTTGCCTTCTCAAAAAGTGAGAGTTGAATTCTTGATTTGTTGGGACAGAGGGAGTATGATTTAAGCATTCACGTCGTACTAGATTGGGATAGTTATCTATCGAAAGTAGAAGCATTTAAAATACTAATATGGTCATATTTTTATATTATCAAATTTCTATCCAAGTTATTGCTTCAATAACAAATTGTTCATAGGATATTTGCAACATTGTTAATATAGTATGATTTCTATAATTTTTTCCACATCATCCATACAGCAATGCTCCAATAAGCCTAGATATAACACACATTATATTCCAAAGTTATGTGGGCCCATATCCTCTTATCTTTCGAACCCTAGTTCCTTCTCCAATCTTGCCATTCCCATCCGCTCCGCTTGGCGCAGCCGAGATCTGCCCTCCTCGTCGACAGGGATAGCTACATCCCACATTGGCGGCGCGCTCCGCCCACATTAGTGGCCCCACGACTTGTTCCACACTGATGCCTTGGTGGATCTTCCCCTATGTTTCCCAGTTACCGTGACTCGCTTCGGCTGTGTCCCCACAATCACGCCTCCGGCCACCTCTTTATGGTGAGTAATCAGATCTAGTTGTCAGTTTCTTGTTCAACATCAGATTGGGTTATGATTTGGAAAAAATTGGTCGTTCTAGGTATGTAATGTTTCATTATTATTTTTTGCTTTGATGTTAGGTTGGGTTAGGGTTTTTCTTGGTTTTTTAGCAGTGGATTGGGTTAAGATTAGGAGGATAATGCTATTTTTGTTGATCGAGTTGGGAATTGTTTGGTTGATTTGGGGTTTTATCTTACAATAAATAAATTTCACGGGTTGATGTAGGCATTAGGTCTAACCTCTTCATCCTCGAGCTTTAGTGGGAATTTCTTAAAGGAGACTGTGGGGGAGATCCCCCTAGTATGAAAACATTTTTATCAAACAAAAAAGCATAAGAGTTTAGAAGTTTTTACATGACAATTAACTGAAAGCATCTAAACAAAAGCAAAATGTTCACTGAAGGTCTACCTTGAATCTAACCGACTGCAACGAACTTTGGCATTTACAATTACATAACCAGCGCATGGGTAGGCTCATGCCTTTCAAAGATTTGTCGTTTGACATTGTCGTTTCTGATCTTCCACAATTCCCACTAGGGTCGTACCAAAGTTTTGGAGGCCCATGTGCAAAATGCAAAATGAGGTCTATATTTTCAGGAAATATAATACTGAAAATGTTTTTGGATTAGGTCTTATAACTTTATGTAGCTATTCGACTTGTAATTTCTAGTATGAAATTGTAATGAACCTTTCTATTTCACGATTCATAGATAGAACAAAACTAAATTAATAATAATAATGGAGTTTACAGTAACCAATACAAAAGGGAAAATTTGACTTTGTATTAAACTTGATGCAACTGCGATGGCGTTGTGTAAGTTAATACTCCACACATCCATAAGTTGAGTAGGCACGCTCTAATTGAGAAATAAGAATTTAGATTAGAGTGGAGACGGTACAATTGTAGAACATGAATCAAATTATGACAAAACACTGATGGAATCAAAGGCTTAGATTTGTTGAAGTGTCGAAGGTCAGGCATCGATATGTTGCATTGACAGATGACTCCGTCCGGCTCATCATTTCTATTGCCTTGAAACGTCAAAAGCATTAGTTAATACTTATTAGATGGTCTAATTTCTAATGAGGAGGTTCTTCAGATTTGGGGGTGGGGTGGTTGTTGGAAATATGCCCTAGAGTCAACTGGATTTGATCCACTAATGGGCTCAGATGGATTTGATCCATTATGGTCTAAAAGTCCTAATGGGCCACAAATGTTGTAAAGCCCATTAGCATTGGAAGGGGTACACCATCTATTAGTCCCGTATTGCTAATGGACGATGGTGTGGGGGGTTTTCCTCCCAATAAATATAGACCACACCCCTCCTGAAAACACACAACTTTCTCAAGTAGCGCCGCGCGCCAACGCTCCCTCCTCGTCGCACCCGCGGACCTAGCGTCCGACGTGCGTCACTTCCTTCTCCGTACGTGTGGATACCTTGGAGGTGCCGCATCCGGAGCACTTGGATCGGACGAGCCGCACGTGCAAGTCAAGAAGGACGTGAGCAACTACACTGCCTGCTACCCTCGACGCGTTCGTCTACATCGAGACGGTTCCGCTGCATCTGCGCGTCTAGTGGTAATCCCGTGATCTCTGACAGCAGCAGTTCCTGTTTTGCGGGGAAAATTTTGTTTTGCGCTAGCGTAGCCACCCCGTTTCCCTTCAGTGGTATCAGAGCCGTAGCTGCTAAGTTTTAGATTCGGGATGTGTGCATATAGAGATATGCAGATGTAGATCAAAGTTTTGATCGGCTTCGTGTTCTTGACGTGATGGTCGTGTAACGAATTACTCCTACCGGTCGGAATTCCGCCATCGGAGTTAAGTGATACACGTAAACCCAGTCACAACGAGAAGGAGATCAATTGGATTGGTCGAATCGAAGCTAGGTCAAATGCCAGGAGCATGGGATGCGTGGCGGTGGCAGATTGGATCTCTACCGTCCCGGGAAAAACCAGAAAATATACAGATCGGTAAAACAGTCATAACTTTTCGTGGTTAACTCGGATGAAGACGTTTTCTATACGAAAATTGATCTACAGAAAATTTTACACATGTGAAAAACCAGCTTTGCTGGTCTCGGCGAAATTAGTTTTGCGAAATTCGGCTTGCAAGATGGGTTTTCGGGCGTTTTAAGTTTGGACGTCGGAATTGCTATAATCTGTTTTGCAGGTTTTGTAATCAGTATGGCCTATATGTGTATGTGATGCATGTGTGTAATTTTTTCGTGACCTACGTGTCACGCATAAGGCAATACGGCTGGAGCCACATGTATTGTCAAAATTAATGTAATGGTCTGCGTACCAAATTTGTGATGATCTAATACGCGATTGTGTAACTTTCATTACTAGCACGCGTTAGATAGTTCTTGGAGGACTCATCACATGGAGGATGGCACACACAGATCATGGAGATGGAGATCAACATGATGTACAGGTCAATGGAGATGGAGATCACCATGCGACAATAGGCCATACCGTATTACAACTGTGTGAATGTCGTTCTTACCGTTCTACTTTTACATGCGACAATGTTATTTTCTTGCGTGTGATGTTACGAGTAGAACGATCCCTTTGGAATTTTAAGTTAACATGCCCTCCCAACACTTTCCACCGTCCCACGTCTCGTACAATTAGTGGTGGGTCTATGAAATTAGGGTGCCACTAGTTTTCCTTGACTAGACGGGTTTGTATCGGATACTTACACGCATAAGTGTTGGTTTGCTTATCAAAGTCATCTTAACGGTTAAGGACTTTGGGGCATAAAGGTTGGGAGCCTAGACATAGAGATGTCACCCAACAACGAAGTCATATGTGATATGATTAGCAAAGAGTTGCTTACCGATCTACCTTGTTTACTAGCGGTGACGCAAAAGCTCACTAGTAGACTTGTTAGTTGTGGATTCTGAATCACTAAGTATCAATGTGGGGATATTGATTTTAGTGGGAGTAAATTCTTTTATTTTACTCCGTCATGGATATATTGTCTTAGTGTTTTGCATTTATTATTCTGTTGTAGATTAAAGGCACCTAGCAACACCACATCGTTTACCTTGCATTCGGTCCTTAAGAAGGACAAGTTGACTGGAACAAACTTTACGAATTGGATTCGTAATCTGAGAATTGTTCTCAGAGCTGAGAAAAGAGAAGGAGTTCTAGGCACCCCCTTACCAATAGATGATAACGTTAAGAAAAGCACGGGCAGTAGTCATGTGATGGTGATCCAAAACAAGCCGACCTTTAAAAGGAAGGGCAAGTCTTGGAAGAAGAAAGGCAAGGCCAAGGATAAGATCCCCATGCCAAATCAGACACCCAAGGCTAGTCCAGGCTACCGGTCTTGAATGTTTTCATTGTAAGGATATTGGTCACTGGAAAAGAAATTGTAAGTTGTACATAGCTTCTATGAAAAGCAATGGAAGTAAGGGTACTTCCACTTTAGGTACACTTAATGTTTATGTTACATATATTTTCCTCGCTGATTCTTATACTAATTCTTGGGTATTTGATACCGAAACGATTGCTCATATTTGCAACTCGATGCAAGGAATGATAAGAAGTAGAAGCGTGGAACGAGGAGAAGTTGATTTCCGCGTAGGCAATAATGCAAGAGTTGCTGCATTGAGCGTCGGAACGATGCAACTACACCTCCCGTCAGGATTTATTATGGAGTTGAATAATTGTTATTTTGTTCCTAGTTTGAGTCGAAACATTTTATCCCCTTCATGTTTAATGAAGGATGGTTATTCATTTGCGAGTGAAAACAATGGTTGTGTGATCTCTAAGGATAATATGTTTGTGGCTTGTGCATCCATTGTGAATGGCTTATTTGTTTTAAATCTTGATGATTCACCTATATGTAACATAAGTGCTAAAAGGTCTCGACCTAATGATTTAAGTCCTACCTACATATGGCATTGTCGTTTGGGTCACATCAGTGAAAAGCGCATGAAGATGCTCCATAACGATGGACTTTTAACTTCGTTTGATTTTGAATCCTACGAGACATGTGAAGCTTGTTTGCTAGGCAAGATGACCAAGATGCCTTTATCAGGTTTTCCTGAGAGAGCCTCAGACTTGCTGGAACTCATACATACGGATGTGTGCGGACCAATGAGTACGACAGCTAGAGGTGGATACCAATACTTCATAACGTTCACTGATGATTTAAGTAGATATGGTTATGTCTATTTAATGAAGCACAAGTCTGAAACTTTTGAAAGGTTCAAAGAATTTCAGAGTGAAGTAGAAAATCAACGTGGCAAGAAAATCAAGACCTTGCGTTCTGATCGTGGAGGTGAGTATTTGAGCCATGAGTTTAGCAATCATCTAAAGAGTTGCGGAATTGTTCCACAACTTACGCCACCTGGAACACCTCAAAGAAACGGTGTATCCGAGCGACACAATCGAACCTTGTTGGACATGGTCCGATCAATGATGAGCCAGTCGGACCTACCATTGTCATTTTGGGGTTATGCTCTAGAAACCGCAGCTTTCACTTTAAATAGGGTACCTTCTAAGTCCGTAGTTAAGATACCATATGAGATGTGGACTGGTAAGACTCCCAGTTTGTCTTTTCTGAAAATTTGGGGTTGTGAGGTTTATGTGAAGAAACTTCAATCAGATAAATTAACACCTAAATCGGACAAGTGCATATTCGTGGGATATCCAAAGGAAACCTTGGGATATTATTTCTACAACCGGTCAGAAGGCAAAGTGTTTGTCGCTCGGAACGGTGTTTTCTTAGAGAAAGAGTTTCTTAAAAGAGAAAAATGTAGACAGAAGGTGTATCTTGAAGAAGTTCAAGATGAGCCGGTTGGGCAAGATTTCACAATTGATGCTAATGTAGCTGAATGAGTTGAGATGCCCGTGGCAAGAGAAGCACCACCACAACCACGAAGGTCTGAAAGGGCACGTCGCGCAACTGATAAGATCAATCTCATGATCGCGGGAGAGCGCTGTAACAACCCAGGAATTTAGGTGTGCAAATTTTGCGAAAAATTAAAACTTTTTGCTTGAAATTGAGTGCTATCAATTTTTGAACCAAAATTGCTAGCCCTTCTCTAAAATTCTCCACCAATTTAGCCCATTTATAAAACATATATTTAAAAATATGGTAAAATATGTGAGTTGGTATTTCTCTGGTTTATTTGGAGTTCAAATGTGTGAAGTTTGAATTTGAGTGGGAATCAAATTCAAACTCCTTTTCAAACCTTAGCTCAAAGTTTAATCCTTTATTTGGCCAACCACCCAACCAGTGATCTGGGCCGATTTCTTTTTAATCGTTTTGCAGCCGGCCCAACCCAAGCCGCCTTTCGGCCCACTAGCCCGCGCCACATCTCTCTCCCTTCTCTTTCTCTGCCGCGTGGACCCCAGGCGTCAGCTCTATCTCATCCCTTTCTCCCCTTTCCCCGCCCGACCCATGCACCGGTCAACCGAACCGCCGGGGCGGCCGCCGCCGGTCCGGCCCCACCGGCTCGCGCGGGGGTGGAGAGCGGCCGGGCCGCCCGGCCGGCACGCACGCCAAGGACCGGCGCGCGCGTGGGACGGGAGGAGACCGGGGAAAAAGGGAATGGACGCCACTGCCCTCCCCAACGAGCATCCGAGGTGGGCCGGAGCTTCACCGGGCGCGCCACCTGCCCCGCCCGGCGGCGAGCCAAGGGCATCGAGGGGTTTTCCCCTCGAGACCCCGCGGCGCTGATTCAAAAGGAGGGGGCCGGCGTGGCCTGGAGGCAAAGCCAACCACCCCCTCTTGGGGCTTCCTCTTCCACCGCTCGGCTGTGTTCACCGGGCTGAAGGAGAAGGCGGGCGCGCCATCGCCGCGCCGCGCCGTTGGGGAAAGGAGCGGGCGTGTCGCCGCCGCGACGCGCCGTACGAGGGGGAAGCCGAGGACCGGGCCGGGAACAGGACCACTTCGCCGCCAGGGAGCGCCGAGCCGTGCCAGAAGGGGGAAAGACGAGGACTAGCCGGGGACAAGGAGCTGGAGCTGAGGCGGCGACCACTGACGTGAACCCCTACCTCGCCTTCGCACGCCTCTCCCCCGAGCCGGCCACGACTCCACCATCGCCCCATCATGAGCACCGCAGCCCCTTTCTCTCTTCTTCCCCTTGGTCTCTCTTTCCTGTGATGCACCGCGACGTCGAGACGCGACGTCGTGGATTCTTGCCTGGTTGCTGGCCGTCGCGCCGCAGGATTGCCGCACAGCGGCGGAGGGAGCCCCCGAGCCGCCCGTGCTCTTGGGCGCCGCCCGCCGCCGTGCGAGGAAGGGATGCGGGTCCGGCCGTCGAGCCGTGTTCGCTTGTGCCGGAACGTTGGTGTGCCGGCCTTCGCGCCGAGCTCTTTGTGCGAGAACGTGAACGCCGCCGTGCGCGCGCGCGGCGTGCCCCGGTTACCGGTGTGACCGCGCCGAGCGAACGGGCCGGGTCGCGCAGGGAACGGGTGGATGTGCCGGGCATCGACCCGTGGTTTCGGCAGTGGGGGAATTTGGGGCCGTCGCGCGCGTAACGCGCCGGCGGCGGCGGCATCGTGCCCGGCTACCGGGCGACGCGCCGCCCGCCGCGCGCGCGGGATCACGGATGCGAGCGCCCGAATGGCCGCACACCCCGGTGCGGGGCCGTGTCGTGCGTTTCGGCCCGGAGGATGTTGAGCCGGGGGCGAGTGGCACCCGAACCGAGCGCCGGCGGCGCACCGTGCGGTCGCGGCGCCGCCAGGGCGTTTCGTCGAACACTTGCTGGGCGAGCGGACGAGCTGTGCCGGTTTAAAGGAAGGAGCGGGCCGCCGGCCGGGTTTGGGCCCTAGGCCCAGCTAGCTGCTAGCAGGCCGCCGGCTCAGCGCTGGGTAGGGAACAGGAGGTGGTTTACCGGACTTCGAATGCTGTCTCTGGCGGGCTGTTGCGCCTGGGCCGTTATGGGCCGAAACTCGAATCCGGGCGGTAACGAGTCCGCTGGGCCGCCCACGGCCCAGCAGCACTTCTGGCCTTCTTGCAGCCCGATAGACCCAGGAGGCTGACGTCAGCAGCTTATTTTCTGAAAATCCCTTTTCTCTTCTGTTTAAAAATTCCAGAAAATGTTTTTAACCTTTATAAAATTCATAATAAATTCTAGGGAGCTCAGAAAAATACAAAACTAATTTCTATAAATCCGTATTTGCGAAACCTTGCTGATTGTAGGTAGTTTGGGTTCATTTGGATCTTCTAAATTGATTCTTATTTGGAGTTATTGCTTAGATGTGCACCGTTATGTTATTTTCGCGTCGAATCTCGTGCCGCAGACCCGAGCTTCGACCAGGAGGACGTGGAGGACCCCGAGTACACTGCTCCAGACAGCGACTGCTTCAACGGCAACGAAGGTGTCATGTCACTCCCAACCATATAGATCCCATGTCGTCAATAGCTGCTAGTGCTTTACTTTAATGCATTGAATTGATGAATTGCATAACCCGCTTAATAGCCATGCCTTGATGCTTTGTTATATCCTGTTTCCTTGTTCTTCTACCTGCGGGACTAGCTACAGACCCCTAGCTAGTCCCTTACCTCAACTATCCATACTTTTGTTGCTTGATTATGGATGGTACTCTGGGCTTGGGCTGAGATGTGGGTATCTCGGTGTGATTCTAGCGTGCGTTCTGGGTGCGTATCTCCTTGCCGTGTTTTGGCGGGAGCGAGCCGCTTGGTTACTTGTGAACGGCTGCCGAGGGAAGATGCGATCTGGCCTCTCATCCGAGGGTCGTGTCGTGTGGGATGGAGATGTTGAGTGCTCGCTCTCGGCCCCCTTAAGGACCGATCGTCAGTTGACCTTGTTTCGGATGACTACTTTCGTACAGACCGCCCGCCTTGTATTGGGCGGGGGTGCGGGGTGAGACATGTAGTGGATAGCACCCATCCTGTAGGAGGATCGGTGTGATCGTGTCGGGAGTGGTCTTTCCCTCCTTAGTAGACTTTGCCCTGGCGAGGCCAGGGAAGGTTTCCACAGCTTCGAGGGACCTCTCGCGGGTAGTATGAGCTCGCCGCGGAGGCCGGGCCGTGCTCGGAGATGCGAAGGGTACTATCCACTTACTTGAGCTTCGGCCCGTATGGTAGGGTCGGACACCGGTTACGGCGGTTCCGACCTATTCGGGCGGGTACGGTTGTACAACCTCTCGCAGTGTTAAACCTATAGCTATAGTCCGTGTCCACTGGTTATGGACAGTCTTTCGATCTCTCACCTGACTAGTTACACTTCTCTTGTGCTTCTTCTCTCCCCCGAGTGAGTGAGCCCGGCTTCGGCCGTTGAGATGTGGGGATAGGAGCCGGTGGGCCCCACATCGCAGATGAGAGCTGGGTTCTGGATCGTGGTTGAGATCCGGAGTGTTGGTGTGGTGATCCTTGAGCGGGGTGTGGACCCCAGAGGTGTGGACCTCGGAAGCGGTAGCTTCCCCGAGGTGTGGACCTCCTTGCTATATACTGCTTACCTTGTACGTTGCGATGCAGCTTTGCTTAAGCTTTATACAGCCAGAATAGGGTTATCTCATGCATAGTAGTATATACACCGCTTTTGCCTCTTTGTTGGGAAGTCGACATGACCTACCCGCTTATCGGGTAGACCCCGGTGACTCGACGCAGCCGGACTACGACTTCGACAACGACGGTTGGGTGGACTAGAGCTCTTCCTACACTTGAGCTGCCTGCGGATATGGAGTTTCCCGCGCTTTCATGGAGCCGCTGCTAGACGTTTTATTTATGTTTGATTCAGTCCCGATGGACTTGTACCCGGCATGTGCCGACGAGATGTACTCTGATTAATGTAATAAAATAAATGTCGTACTTTACTTTACTGTCTTTCTGTATGGATTTTGGAACCGCTGAAACAGGGATTGCACGTGGTAGCCCTCCTGGGACTACCACCGAGGTGCTAAGATTCGGGGTTCCGTTCGCGGAAATCCGGGTCGTTTCAGTTGGTACCAGAGCCAGGTTGACTGTAGGACGAGCCCCAGGAATGGTCGATAGCATAGGAAGCCGTTTCTGAACCTTGAAACTTTATATAAACCCCTTGGCTTCCGTATGTATATAACTATACTTATATATATGCATTACCTTGATTAACTTTCACTAACTGCCTTACTAACTACGTTCTAACAACGTTGTGCAGATGTCGGAGGAAGCGTGGATCCCTTTTGAGTCGGACGGCAAGAGCTACGGAGGCTTCTGCCGCTTGCTGAGGGAGTGCCTGGAGGCAGCCGGAGTAGGGACCGACCGAGTCAGCTACAAGGGGAGGGCTATGGGGCACAGGGAGCAGACACCCACTTTCCTGACCGTTACAGTGCCGGCGGACCCACTGGTGCCAGAGTTCAAGGAGGTAAAGGTGTACTGCTTCGAGAGTTCGACCACGGAGGCACACCAGACTGGCGCACGCAGAGCTCTCAATATGGTTTGTGTTCAGCTCAAGGAGAAGCTCAAGGACACACCGTTCAGTGTGCTTCCGTCAGGGATCTAGGACCTGGGTCGTTGGGACACGAGCGACCGAGCGCGGTACCTTGAGGTGACTTCAGTGGAGGTGGACAAGAAGATGCACGCAGCCAGACAGTGCATCTTGGCTCAGGACCAGGCGCTTTTCTGGGCAGACAGTGAGATCGCGTTCCTTCGGTGGAAGTGGGATGATACCCTGCGGCGAGTTCAGGACCTGGAGCTGGAGAGAGAGGATTTGCTCGACCGGTTGGAGGAGTCGCACGAGAGGAACGGAGAGCTGGTACAGCTTGGACTGGCAGCAGCCACAGCCAGCACCGAGAGGGACGCCAGGAGGATCGCTACACTGGAGGCACGGCTGAGGACAGAGCAGGAGTTGCACCGGGCTACAGTGGAGGCCACGCGTGAGGACAGAGTGAGGCTTGCAGAGGCGAGGGACCAGTTGGAGTCGGTTGGAGCTGCAGCAGCTGACTATCAAGTCAAGGTGTGGGATCTTCAGGAGGCGAGTCGACACAACTACCACCACTTGTGCTACCTCGGTGGACTGGTCTACGAGGAGAGAGACCGAGCAGCCAGGACCCGCACGGCCTGGGAGCGTTCTGACCAGCAGAGGCTGAGAGAGTTGGAGGAGCTCTCCGCGCAGCTACCGCCCAAGAAGAGGCCCCGACTGAGGACAGAGACCTTCGAGCTACCGCCGACACTCCTACCACGTGTACGCCCGTACCCGAGTGGTTCTCAGGACACAGCAGAGATGGACCGTGCTCTTCAGGATACCTGTGACTACTATGGAGGACCGGTGATCAGGGTGCCGGGGTACCCAGGGGCACACTCACCGCCGTTCTACTCGGTTCCACCAGACTCCAGCCCCGAGGCATCTCAGTGTACCCCGTGATGGGAGTGGAGTTCTATCAGTAGATTCTGAGTCGTTGTAATAAGTTAGATGTGATGTTATCGCTCTTGTTGTCATGACCTTAGTAGCTACCCATGATGTACCATGCGTTAGCGTGATGTGTTGCCGTGCACCCTCGAAGGTCGTTGGAGTAAACCTCGAGGTGCACCCCCTTTTGTATGGTGGCATTGATTGAGTGACATGGATCTTTAAGGTTTCTTACGGATTTCATGCTTCTTTATGTCTGTATGAATTCTTTGACTGTTAGTATGATTACTCCTTTATAGTTAGTAACCTTAATAGATACATTCTCCCTACCACTACTGACTCTTGCAACTGGAACAGATGTCGGGAGCAAGGAGGTCCGGGCGACTCTTGGCCCGTTTCGAGGAGGTCGCTGGGGACGACGGAGGGGAGGATGCCCCTAACCCAGCGGGAGCGAGAGGCCGCGGACGCCGTGGAGGTCGCGTGCCACGGGGGTGGACTCCGCGGAGGCACGGGCAGCCGCGTAGGCCGAGGAGGCCGAGTTGGTCGTTGAGGAGCCGCGCACGACAACGAGGGAGCTCGGGGAGTAGGAGCTCGAGCACGAGCAGTACCCCGGCCCGAGGGAGGAGCGGGCCGGGCTCGGGGACACGAGGTGCCACCACCGCCACCTCCCCCGAACTTGGCCGACGTGATGGCGGTGCGGACACACCGATGCGGACGATCACCCGGATGCTAGCTCGGAACAACAACAACAACAACCACGGGGGTCGAACCGCAACGCGCCGGAGGGGCTTCCCGGAAGAAGGTTGAGAACTTCAACAAGCTGCGACCGCCTACCTTCGACCACTCGACCGACCCGATGGACGCGGACAACCGGCTACGTGAGATTGAGAAGAAGCCGGAGCCGACCGAGCTTACGAGAGGAGGAGTGTGTGACCGTGGCGGCGCACCGACCGATCGGCACGGCCCGGTGCGTGGTGGGGACGGCATCGTGACTCGCACCGGGACCCGTTGCACATCGGGTGGGACGAGTTTGTGGAGGCCTTCGGGAGTCACCACATCCCGGATGCGGTGATGGAAAGGAAGGCCGACGAGTTCGAGCACCTCAAGATGGGAAACATGTCGGTGCGGGGAGTACGCCAACCGCTACCGTAAGCCGATGAGGTACGTGCCGACGACACCGACACGAGAGAAGAAGAAGGTCTACCGGTTCGAAAGGGGCTGCACAAGGGGATGGCACACCACTTGTCCGCACACGACCGCCCGACACTTCGCTCCATTATTGATAAGGCACGCGATCGTGGAGAGGTCAAGGCTTGAGTACATGGAGGTTCGTGGAGGCAAGTCCAAGCGCACGGACCCGAGCGAGACGCTCAGGACCACCACAGAGGCAGAGGACAGGTTACGCTCAGGGCCACCAGTCACAGCAGAGGCACCACGTCTCTCAGTCTCAGCCGCAGAGCAGAGCCAACCCAGGCGGGAGTGGAGGTCAGAACAGCTGGAAACCGAGGCCACCACCGCAGTCAGCAGACAGATCCAAGGTGACTTGCTTCAACTGCTGTCAGGTTGGGCACAAGTCGTTCGAGTGTCCACAGCAGGCGCCACCGGGGAGTCAGAACCGCAGCTCTCAGTACCAGACCCCAGCCAAGCCACCAGCACCAGGAGGACAGCCACCCCGTACACAGCAGAGGACTGCTCAGCCGCCAGCTACACGAGGCCGTCTGAACCACCTCACCGCCGAGGATGCAGCAGCCGCACCCGACGTCACGCTTGGTGAGTTCCTTGTTGACTCAGTTATGGCAACTGTTTTGTTCGATACTGGAGCTCAGTTTTCGTATATTTCTACCAAGTTTGCTAAAGAAAGGTCTTTACCAACTAAGCCTCGTCCAAGGCCTATCTTGACTAGCTCTCCGCTAGGAGAGAAGAGGAGTACGTTAGAGTGCAGGGGAGTGAAGATGGTGTTTGAGGGGTTACAGTTCACGGCAGACTTGACAGTCTTGGAGTCTACCGGGATTGACGTGATCCTAGGGATGGATTGGTTGGCAAAGCACAACGGGATAGTCTCTTGCAACCCCAGAGTTATACAGCCAGAACACCCTAGCGGAACTATAGTGCGGATCGAACCACAGAGTCCGAAGGTTGCTACGATGATGTGCAACATGAGTGGGAAAGAGATTGAAGAAATCCCAGTGGTCCGAGAGTTTCCGGACGTGTTCCCAGAGGAGCTTACGGAGTTACCCCCAGACCGGGACGTGGAGTTTGTGATCGAGCTGATGCCTGGCGCGGGGCCCGTTGCAAAGAGTCCGTACAGAATGTCGTCCGACGAGCTGGACGAGTTGAAGAAACAGCTCAAGAAGCTGCTCGAGCAAGGGTTTGTTCGGCCGAGTGCCTCACCGTGGGGTTCGCCAGTGCTCTTCGTGGAGAAGAAAGACGGCACCAAGAGAATGTGCATCGACTACCGCACGCTCAACTCGATGACAATCAAGAACAAGTACCCGCTACCCAGGGTTGAGGATTTGCTGGATAGGCTCAAAAAGGCAAGGTTCTTCTCCAAGATCGACTTGAGGTCAGGTTACCCCCAGATGAAGATCCGAGAGCAGGATATCCCCAAGACAGCCTTTACCACACGTTACGGCTTGTACGAGTTCGTGGTGGTTTCCTTCGGGCTGACTAACGCCCCAGCTTACTTCATGAACTTGATGAACAAGGTCTTCATGGAAGAGTTGGACAGGTTTGTAGTGGTGTTTATCAATGATATCTTGATCTACTCTGAGACCACTGAGGAGCACGAGGAGCACCTGAGGGTCGTGCTAGAGAGGCTGAGGCAGCAGAAACTGTACGCTAAGTTCAGCAAGTGCGAATTCTGGATGGAGAAGGTCGCGTTCTTGGGACACGTGTTGTCAGCAGAGGGGATAGCCGTGGATCTGTCCAAAGTAGAGTCAGTGACCAAGTGGGAGCAACCGTTGAACGCGACAGACGTCAGGAGCTTCCTTGGGTTGGCAGGATACTACCGAAGGTTCATCGAGATCTTTTCCAAGATCGCAAAGCCAATGACAGAGTTGCTCAAGAACAACTCAAAGTTCGAGTGGTCAGAAGCGTGTGAGAAGAGCTTCCAGGAGTTGAAGAAGAGACTCACCACAGCCCCAGTGCTCACCTTGCCAGATATCAAGAAGGACTTTGTGGTCTACTGTGACGCTTCGAAGCAAGGACTCGGATGTGTGCTGATGCAGGAAGGGAAAGTTGTGGCTTATGCTTCCAGGCAGCTGAAGAAACACGAGGAAAACTACCCGACACACGACTTGGAGGCGGCGGTACCGTTGTGCATGAGCTCAAGATCTGGAGACACTACCTGATAGGGAACAAGTGTGAACTGTTTTCCGACCACAAGAGCCTGAAGTACTTCTTTACACAGACAGAGTTGAACATGAGGCAGAGGCGATGGTTAGAGCTGATCAAGGACTACGACGTCGAGATCAACTACCACCCAGGCAAAGCTAACGTCGTGGCAGATGCTTTGAGCCGGAAAACATATTGCAACAACCTCATGGTAAAGGAAGAGCAACCTGCCCTGCATGAAGAGCTAGAGAAGCTGAGAATCGAAATTGTAGACCAAGGCCAAGTCAACGTGATGCAAGTGACCTATGACCTGGAGGAACGAATCCGTACAGCCCAGAAGTCGTGTGCAGAAATCAAAGCCCTGCGAGAACTGATGAAACAGGGTAAAGCAGAGGACTACCGGGTTGATGAACAAGGCACCGTGTGGTTGAAAGAACGGATCTGTGTACCACAAGACAGAGCACTCCGGGAGCAGATCATGAGAGAAGCTCACGACTCGAGGTACTCGATTCACCCGGGCAGCACCAAGATGTACAGAGATCTGAAGATCAGGTACTGGTGGAAGGACATGAAGAAGGATATAGCACACTACGTGGCCTGTTGCGACACCTGTAGCAGAGTAAAGATTGAACATCAGAAACCTGCTGGTTTGTTGAAGCCGTTGGATATTCCAGTGTGGAAGTGGGAGGACATTTCCATGGACTTTGTGGTGGGACTTCCTCGAACACCAAAAGGAAATGACTCGGTTTGGGTCATAGTGGACCGACTGACCAAAGTGGCTCACTTTGTGCCGGTGAAGACCCGGTATGCAACCGAGAAGTTGGCAGAACTGTACGTAGAGCACATACTCAGGCTGCACGGGGCACCCAGAAGTATAGTATCTGATCGAGGGCCACAGTTTGTCTCCAAGTTTTGGCAGAGCTTCCACAAGCTCATGGGCACCACTCTCAGCTACAGCACAGCTTTTCACCCACAGACAGATGGTCAGACAGAGAGGGTCAACCAGGTGTTGGAGGATATGCTACGAGCGTGTGCACTCACTTATGGCACCGATTGGGAGAGCAGTTTGCCGTTTGCAGAGTTCTCGTACAACAACAGCTTTCAAGCAAGTCTCCGGATGGCACCCTTTGAGGCCCTCTACGGGCGGAAGTGCAGAACCCCGCTAGCTTGGTCAGAGGTGGGAGAACGGACACTGTTTGGGCCAGCAATCATTGAGGAAGCGGAGGAGAAAGTCGAGAAAGTTCGTGAGAACCTGAAGATCGCTCAAAGCCGTCAGAAGAGCTATGCCGACAAAATAAGAAGAGAGTTGACTTTTGCAGTTGGCGATCGAGTGTACTTGAAGGTCTCACCGCTCCGAGGAACTAAGAGGTTCTTGGTGAAGGGAAAGCTCGCACCAAGGTACGTGGGGCTGTACCCGATTACCCGCAGGATTGGGAGTTTGGCTTACCAGCTTGCACTACCCGAGACAATGGCGGGGAGTTCACCCAAGGTGTTTCACGTGTCACGAGTCGAAGAAGAGCAAGAAGGCAGTGGAGGCTAAGCAAGTGCCCATGGAGTTGCTTGATCTGCAAGATAACCTTGAGTATGCAGAGTATCCTGAGAAAATCTTGGACCGAGCTGTCAAGGAGACAAGGAGAACAACCATTCCATTCTGTAGAGTGTTGTGGAGCAACCATACAGAGCGAGAAGCAACATGGGAGAAGGAAGCTGATCTCAGGAAAGAGTACCCTCACTTGTTCACGGAGGAGGTCGAGGACTAAATCTCGAGGACGAGATTCTCGGTGGTGGGGGAGAATGTAACAACCCAGGAATTTAGGTGTGCAAATTTTGCGAAAAATTAAAACTTTTTGCTTGAAATTGAGTGCTATCAATTTTTGAACCAAAATTGCTAGCCCTTCTCTAAAATTCTCCACCAATTTAGCCCATTTATAAAACATATATTTAAAAATATGGTAAAATATGTGAGTTGGTATTTCTCTGGTTTATTTGGAGTTCAAATGTGTGAAGTTTGAATTTGAGTGGGAATCAAATTCAAACTCCTTTTCAAACCTTAGCTCAAAGTTTAATCCTTTATTTGGCCAACCACCCAACCAGTGATCTGGGCCGATTTCTTTTTAATCGTTTTGCAGCCGGCCCAACCCAAGCCGCCTTTCGGCCCACTAGCCCGCGCCACATCTCTCTCCCTTCTCTTTCTCTGCCGCGTGGACCCCAGGCGTCAGCTCTATCTCATCCCTTTCTCCCCTTTCCCGCCTGACTCATGCACCGGTCAACCGAACCAGCCAGGGCAGCGCCGCCGGTCCAGCCCCACCAGCTCGCGCGGGGTGGAGCGCGGCCGGGCCGCCCGGCCGGCACGCACGCCAAGGACCGGCGCGCGTGGGACGGGGAGGCGACCGGGGAAAAAAAAGGGAATGGACGCCACCGCCCTCCCCGGCGAGCATCCGAGGCGGCGGGAGCTTCACCGGGCGCGCCACCTGCCCCGGGGCGGCGGCGAGCCAAGGGCATCGAGGGGTTTTCCCCTCGAGACCCCGCGGCGCTGATTCAAAAGGAGGGGGTCGGCGTGGCCTGGAGGCAAAGCCAACCACCCCCTCTTGGGACTTCCTCTTCCACTGCTCGGCTGTGTTCACCGGGCTGAAAGAGAAGGCAGGCGCGCCATCGCCGCGCCGCGCCGTTGGGGAAAGGAGCGGGCGTGTCGCCGCCGCGACGCGCCGTACGAGGGGGAAGCCGAGGACCGGGCCGGGAACAGGACCACTTCGCCGCCAGGGAGCGCCGAGCCGTGCCAGAAGGGGGAAAGACGAGGACTAGCCGGCGACAAGGAGCTGGAGCCGAGGCGGCGACCACCGACGTGAACCCCTACCTCGCCTTCGCACGCCTCTCCACCGAGCCGGCCACGACTCCACCATCGCCCCATCATGAGCACCGCGGCCCCCTTCTCTCTTCTTCCCCTTGGTCTCTCTTTCCGTGATGCACCGCGACGTCGAGACGCGACGTTGTGGATTCTTGCCCGGTTGCCGGCCGTCGCGCGCGGGATTGCCGCACCGCGGCGGAGGGAGCTCCTGAGCCGCCTGTGCTCTTGGGCGCCGCTGTCGCCGTGCGAGGAAGGGATGCGGGTCCGGCCGTCGAGCCGTTTTCGCTTGTGCAGGAACGTTGGTGTGCCGGCCTTCGCGCCGAGCTCTTTGTGCAGGAACGTGAACGCCGCCGTGTCGCCGCGTGGCGCGCCCTGGTTACCAGGCGACCGCGCCGAGCGAACGAGCCGGGTCGCGCGAGGGAACGGGTGGATGTGCGGGCATCGACCCGTGGTTTCCGCGGGTGGGGGAATTTGGGGCCGTCGCGCCGCAACGCGCGCGGCGGCGGCGGCATCGTGCCGGCCACGCGGGCGACGCGCGCGCCCGCCGCGCGCGGGATCACGGATGCGAGCGCCCGAACGGCCGGCACACCCCGGTGCAAGGCCGTGTCGTGCGTTTCGGCCGGAGGATGTTGAGCCGGGGGCGAGTGGCACATGAACCGAGCGCCGGCGGCGCACCGCGCGGTCGCGGCGCCGCCAGGGCGTTTCGTCGAACACTTGCTGGGCGAGCGGACGGGCTGTGCCGGTTTAAATGAAGGAGCGGGCCGCCGGCCAGGTTTGGGCCCTATGCCCAGCTAGCTGCTAGCAGGTCACCGGCCCAGCGCGGGTTAAGGAGCAGGAGGTGGTTTACCGGACTTCGAATGCTATCTCTGGCGGGCTGTAGCGCCTGGGCCGTTATGGGTCGAAACTCGAATCCGGGCGGTAACGAGTCCGCTGGGCCGCCCACGGCCCAGCAGCACTTCTGGCCTTCTTGCAGCCCGATAGACCCAGGAGGCTGACGTCATGCTGACGTCAGCAGCTTATTTTCTGAAAATCCCTTTCCTCTTCTGTTTAAAAATTCCAGAAAATGTTTTTAACCTTTATAAAATTTATAATAAATTCTAGGGAGCTCAGAAAAATACAAAACTAATTTCTATAAATCTGTATTTGCGAAACCTTGCTGATTGTAGGAAGTTTGGGTTCATTTGGATCTTCTAAATTGTTTCTTATTTGGAGTTATTGCTTAGATGTGCACCGTTATGTTATTTTCGCGTCGAATCTCGTGCCGCGACCCGAGCTTCGACCGACCAGAGGACGTGGAGGACCCCGAGTACATCGCTCCCGGACGGCGATCGCTTCAACGGCAACGAAGGTGTCATGTCACTCCCAACCATATAGATCCCATGTCGTCAATAGCTGCTAGTGCTTTACTTTAATGCATTGAATTGATGAATTGCATAACCCGCTTAATAGCCATGCCTTGATGCTTTGTTATATCCTGTTTCCTTGTTCTTCTACCTGCGGGACTAGCTACAGACCCCTAGCTAGTCCCTTACCTCAACTATCCATACTTTTGTTGCTTGATTATGGATGGTACTCTGGGCTTGGGCTGAGATGTGGGTATCTCGGTGTGATTCTAGCGTGCGTTCTGGGTGCGTATCTCCTTGCTGTGTTTTGGCGGGAGCGAGCCGCTTGGTTACTTGTGAACGGCTGCCGAGGGAAGATGCGATCTGGCCTCTTACCCGAGGGTCATGTCGTGTGGGATGGAGATGTTGAGTGCTCGCTCTTGGACCCCTTAAGGACCGATCGTCAGTTGACCTTGTTTCGGATGACTACTTTCGTACAGACCGCCCGCCTTGTATTGGGCGGGGGTGCGGGGTGAGACATGTAGTAGATAGCACCCCTCCGTAGGAGGATCGGTGTGATCGTGTCGGGAGTGGTCTTTCCCTCCTTAGTAGACTTTGCCCCGGCGAGGCCGGGGGAAGGGTTCCACGGCCTTCGAGGGACCTCTCGCGGGTAGTATGAGCTCGCCGCGGAGGCTAGGCCGGGCTCGGAGATGCGGAAGGGTACTATCCACTTACTTGAGCTTCGGCCGTATGGTAGGGTCGGACACCGGTGACGGCCGGTTCGGACCTATTCGGGCGGGTACGGTTGTACAACCTCTCGTAGAGTGTTAAACCTATAGCTATAGTCCGTGTCCACCGGTTATGGAGCGGTCTTTCGATCTCTCCACCCGACTAGTTACACTTCTCTTGTGCTTCTTCTCTCCCCCCGAGTGAGTGAGCCCGGCTTCGGCCGTTGAGATGTGGGGATAGGAGCCGGTGGGCCCCACATCGCGGATGAGAGGCCGGGTTACGGATCGTGGTTGAGATCCGGAGTGTTGGTGTGGTGATCCTTGAGCGGGGTGTGGACCCCAGAGGTGTGGACCTCGGAAGCGGTAGCTTCCCCGAGGTGTGGACCTCCTTGCTATATACTGCTTACCTTGTACGTTGCGATGCAGCTTTGCTTAAGCTTTCTACAGCCAGAATAGGGTTATCTCATGCATAGTAGAATATACACCGCTTTTGCCTCTTTGTTGGGAAGCTGACATGACCTACCCGCTTATCGGGTAGACCCCGGTGACTCGACGCGAGCCGGACTACGACTTCGACAACGACGGTTGGGTGGACTAGAGCTCTTCCTACACTTGAGCCGCTGCGCGGATATGGAGTTTCCCGCGCTTTCATGGAGCCGCTGCTAGACGTTTTATTTATGTTTGATTCAGTCCCGATGGACTTGTACCCGGCATGTGCCGACGAGATGTACTCTGATTAATGTAATAAAATAAATGTCGTACTTTACTTTACTGTCTTTCTGTATGGATTTTGGAATCGCTGAGACAGGGATTGCACGTGGTAGCCCTCCTGGGACTACCACCGAGGTGCTAAGATTCGGGGTTCCGTTCGCGGAAATCCGGGTCGTTTCAAGCGCGACATATTGTTGTTAGATAATGATTAACCTATGACATATGCGGAAGCAATGATGGACCCAGATTCCGAGAAATGGCAAAGTGCCATGAGATCCGAAATAGATTCCATGGATAACAATCAAGTTTGGAACTTGGTTGACCCGCCAGATGGTGTTAAACCCATAGAGTGCAAATGGATCTATAAGAAGAAGAGGGACATGGATGGAAATATTCACATCCATAAAGCTCGACTTGTTGCAAAAGGTTTTCGACAAGTTCAAGGAGTTGACTACGACGAGACATTCTCACCCGTAGCAATGCTTAAATCTATTCGGATCATTCTAGCTATGGTTGCATATTTCGATTATGAGATATGGCAGATGGATGTCAAAACAGCTTTCCTAAATGGAAATCTGACTGAGGATGTGTATATGACACAACCTGAGGGATTTGTTGATCCAACCAATGCTGGAAAGGTGTGCAAACTTCAAAAATCCATTTATGGATTGAAGCAAGCATCTCGGAGTTGGAACCTTCGCTTTGATGAGGTGGTAAAAGGGTTTGGCTTCATTTAGAGTGAAGAAGAGCCTTGTGTTTACAAGAAGGCAAGTGGGAGCTCTGTAGTATTTCTAATCTTATATGTGGATGACATATTACTGATTGGAAATGACATTCCTATGCTTGAGGCCGCTAAGACCTCATTAATAAATAGTTTTTCAATGAAGGACTTAGGTGAGGCGGCATACATTTTGGGCATCAGAATCTATAGAGATAGATCAAAAAGGCGTATAGGATTAAGCCAAGACACTTACATTGATAAAGTGTTGAAAAGGTTCAACATGGAAGAGGCAAAGAAAGGGTTCTTGCCTATGTCACATGGCATACATCTTAGCAAGACTCAGTGTCCTTCGACAAGCGATGAGCGGGAACGCTTGAGTAGAATACCGTATGCTTCGGCCATCGGATCTATTATGTATGCAATGATATGTACACGTCCGGATATTTTGTATGCACACGGTATTACAAGCGGATACCAATCCGATCCGGGTGAGGGTCCACGGGACGGCGGTTAAAATGTTTTTTAAGTACTTAAGAAGGACTAAAGGCATGTTCCTAGTCTATGGAGGTGAGGAGGAGCTCGTTGTAACGGGTTACACCGATGCTAGTTTCCAAACTGACCAAGACGATTCAAAGTCGCAATCAGGATACGTATTTATGATAAATGGTGGAGCGTGAGTGGAAGAGTTCCAAGCGAGGAGACGATGGGCGATTCTACAACGGGAATTCGAGTACATCGCGGCTTCGGAAGGCGCAAAGGAGGGTGTTTGGATAAGGAAGTTCCTTTACGAACTTGGTGTGTTTCCGAGTGTCTCTAGCCCATTGGATCTTTATTGTGACAACAATGGGGCTATTGCGCAAGCAAAGGAGCCAAGGAACCACCAAAAGAATAAACATGTCTTGCGGAAATTTCATCGATACGAGAGATCGTTAGACGAGGTGATATCAAGATATGCAAAGTACACACGGATTTGAATGTTGCGGATCCTTTGACAAAACCCCTTCCACATCCTAAGCATGAGGCGCACATGAGAGCTATGGGTATTAGATTTATTCTAGATTAGCTCAAGTGCAAGTGGAAAAATGTTAGAAATATGTCCTATAAGGAATTATAGAGATGATTATATTTCATTATATCCATGTCATTTGGTTCTTTTATTGAATATCCATGAAAGGCGACTTGTATTTGATTGGCAATTATGTGAATTGTTTGTGAAACTCTTTTACTTGTATGGTTATTCAAAAGTTGTCCCTAGTATGAGTTAATGACTAGCACATGAATTAGTTGATGACTATGTTTCACAAGTCATGAACATGGAGATGTATAACTAATAATGTGGGCACATGTATGACATGGGGCCGGACTGACCTAATTTGAGACCTTGTTCTCTGTTTACACAACGTATACAGCTTGTGTCCTTAGACTTGAGATTGTCGCATGTACTCAAGATGTGAATTGACCTACTTAGGGGCCATCAACCGCTACTCCGTAATCGGGTAGTCATAAAGATGACTTTCGGGTTTGTCGGGAAGCATCTTTGTGAGGCATGGTCAATCAAGATAAAATTTGCCCCTCTACTTGAGAGAGATATCTCCGGGCCCCTCGAGTGATCGGATCAAGAAATACATGGCCGTCTTTGGGTTAAGGGTTAAACCCCTTTTTGATGATCCAAATCACGGTGTCGAGAAAGAGAGGTCGGCTTGGAGCTAGATCAAATATCGTGAGGCAAAGGGAATAGCATGTATGAATTGTTGTGATGGTTTGTCTGATAAGATCTTTACGTATGCATAGGAGTTGACACGTCTTGCTAGAGGCCGCTATCAACTATTGATCGAGTAATGTACTTGGGTCGAGTCTATGTGTATGTGAACATATAGGGTCACACACTTAAGGGGTTGGAAGCCGAATGAGGATGAATATACTTGCATAGTTGACTTTAGTGCAAGTGGGAGACTGTTGGAAATATGCCCTAGAGTCAACTGGATTTGATCCACTAGTGGGCTCAGATGGATTTGATCCATTATGGTGTAAAAGTCCTAATGGGCCACAAATGTTCTAAAGCCCATTAGCATTGGAATGGGTACACCATCTATTAGTCCCGTATTGCTAATGGACGATGGTGTGGGGGGTTTTCCTCCCAATAAATATGGACCACACCCCTCCTGAAAAGACACAACTTTCTCAAGTAGCAGCCGCGCTGCCAACGCTCCCTCCTCGTCGCACCCGCGGACCTAGCAGTCCGACGTGCGTCACTTCCTTCTCCGTACGTGTGGATACCTTGGAGGTGCTGCATCTGGAGCACTTGGATCGGACGAGCCGCACGTGCAAGTCAAGAAGGACGTGAGCAACTGCACTGCCTGCTACCCTCGACGCGTTCGTCTACATCGAGACGGTTCCGCTGCATCTGCGCGTCTAGTGGTAATCCCGTGATCTCTGACAGCAGCAGTTCCTGTTTTGCGGGGAAAATTTTGTTTTGCACTAGCGTAGCCACCCCGTTTCCCTTCAGTGGTGTGGGTGCTCCACTTGCACTATGCTTTACATGGGCCTTCCCACGCCATGGTAAGTGAGTGATCCCAGTTGAAGTTAAGTGTGTTCGAGCATCTTGGTGTAAAGGGGCATGAGAAGAGGAGGTGCTCAATGTTTTGTTCTGCTCCTGTGTCACACATGACGCAAAAGTCATCATCGCAAGCTCCAATGTGTCTTCTGGTCAACATCGTTTTTGTGTTAGGTCTGTCCATCATAACATGCCATGTGAAGAACTTTATTCTCAGGCTTCAGTTGGACTTCCAAATCATCTTGAAGATACGGTATGCCTGGGTTAAGTCATATATGTATGAGTATAATTTCTTGGAAGTGTATTCATTGTTCCAAATTGGGCGCCATACGTCCCTTTCAGCTTGAGCAAATGGCACAGTTGGCACTTGTTACTGTTGCTGTATCAGTTCCTTCAACACTCGTTGTGGGCATTTTCACTAACCCTTTTCAATGATCATGTGCGTAGCGAATGCATTTGTAGCCTAGTGTCATTGTTTTTCTCTATCTTATGAGAGGTTGCAGGTTCTATCCCATCCACCACACGTGAATTTTTTTTTCATTTCTAGTTGATGTAGAATGATTATTCTTTTCTTTTTACTGCATTTCTTCTTTTCTTTTTTTGGTTAGTGTATGTCAACTATAGGTTCATCTAAGTGATGTTTACTAATTCCACTAATAAACATGGCCAATCTATCAGTGATATGTTTAACGCTCAAAGCTATTAGGTAGTTAGTAAGACATATCTATTTGTTTTCTTTATTAGTTATGTGTTCATTATTTAAAACATATCTATGTTTTTCTCCCCATGATACTAAGAAGCAGCAGCCAAGATATGAGCCCTTAAATGTCGAGCATAAAGATTCCATGACACACACATATTGAAGTTTTTTGTAACACTTAATTTATAGTGTCATTTTGTGTTATGTTTCACTTTTAGCATTTTTATTTGCACAGCACTTAATTCATGCATATTCGTAGCATTCTCCTTTTGTGTGTGTATGGCATGCACAAATTTTTTGTGCCATTTTTTATGACTTCTAGATATGTGTTAGTGTCGCAACAACAAACTACCATCTTTGTACCATTTTAGGTTTACCTGAATTTTGTGTTACTATAATTATTTTATGTACAATAAATTTATAGGACAAGGGGTATGTGTTAAAGTCTTCATTATAATGCATAGTTTGTGTTCCTATTAATATTCTTTGTAATACAATGATGAATGTGTTATAAGAGTGTGTCATATTCATGTTTTCTAGTAGTGGGACATCTTACACCAGTAGCACATACAAATAATGCACAGCAAGAGGAAGGACCAAGGGTGCCAGATGGATAGGGCAAATGATTTACAAAAGGAGGCAAAGGGGAAAGGTGTACTCAAAGAAGGCACTGGAGTGAAGAAGATACAAAATAAGGTAACTGACAAAAGAAATGTATACTATTTGTGCTCTCTCTATATATGTTGCAACTCATGCAGAATTTTTAGTTAATGTCCATGTGTTTTAATCGACGAAACACATTAGTACTAAAATATTGTGGAGTCAACACATTGATGCCTACTTAGCTCAAGGTTCCAAACTGAATTTCAAAATTTTGAGAAAATTGCTATACTTAGAATACATAAGTTGCCATCTAGCACTTGTACACGAATTTCTACCCTGCAGCATAACATACACACAATTATACAACACTAAAGAGCAAGTTACTGTCCTTCAATGTACACATCATGCACCTTTTGGTCCTTCCTTACACAAATAAGTTGCTACTTCATGATACATATAGCTTTCCATCATAGCCCGACAATCTATTACAAAAAATCAGTCTAATGAAAGACAAATATACTTATGCTACAGATTCATCGTATCTTTAATCTAACTCTTTCAGACTAAAAAATGGGGCATGCAATTTTGTTGAGAGAATTAATAACTGTGCTGCGAATTTTGTGTTTTATATGCTTTAGACACACAATTTTCATGACCCACTAAAATTTTACAGTTGGGAGAATGACTATTGGAATATATTATTTATGGGGACAAAGATGATGGGAGACTTGGTAGTCAATAGTTGTTTGTATAATGCCCCTTTAGGTCTTACATTAATATGAAGCTATTTTTAGTTTTATTCTATATATGTAGACTTTCAACAACTTGTAGAATCACTCGGGGGATTCCAACCTCTTCTAAATTGGATTCATCTTCCTACACTTTTTTGAACGATATTCCTACACTTCCTTCGTCAGTGCAATATGTAATATGATTACTGTGTAACAGGATTATGTAAAATACTGCTATAACGTAGAAACACTGCACGAGATGGGACAACCAAAAAAGAAAAGTCATTTTGTGCCATGTACTGAAAAACTTAGTCATACCATGTTGTAAGGTTCCATTTTTCTTTCAATGTGCCTATTGAAAGGAAGTGTTTCATTGTTCTAATTTTCTGAAATGGTCCATATAATCATATAATATCATAATGGAAGCTTTCATTTTTTCAATGTGCTTGTTCAAAAAATGTTTCATTGTTCTTCTCTTTAGAAGTATGATCTGTGCCACAAATAGTCCCAAAGAGTTGCATTTGTTGTTGCTATAATCTAAGCTTTCATTTTATATATGCTCACTGGATAGATAGATTTTCTTGTCTTTCCAGAAATTATACAAATAAAATAATTAATACGAATATAATTTGACAGAGAAATCGAGGTTCCACCACACATCCTATTGGCTTGTACGTGGTGCGTTGCTACGAGTGTGACCAATTTCGTACAGTTCCAACTCAAGAAGAATTCGAGACAATTCGTGAGAACTTCACCAAGTATAAATGGGTCTGCACCATGAAATCAAACTGCTCTTGTAAGGATCCGCCCGACATAGAGTATGACAGTAGCCGCATCTGCGTGATTGATCGGCCTGGTATTCCAAAGACTCCGCCGGGGACTGAGAGGCAGGTGGTTTTTAGGAGTGATTTATCTAGAATGGACACCTACAACGTCATGCCAACAGGGAAACGCATAAAAGGTCCGGGTGACTTGGACAACTTTCTGTAGGAAAATCCTCACTACAGGGGTCGCATGTCTGTTTCAGACTTCAGCTTTGCAACACCCAAGGTTGTGGAGGAGACTGTCTCTGCCTGGAAGAAGGCTGCTATGGCCAAGGTGCAGGAGAAGGCATCAGGCCCTTCGAGAGGGCAGAAGTGATCGGAGCTCTCAAGGCCGGCTGTGCTATTTTTGGGTGATAAATAGTTCGCTTTGGATCATGTCGCACTTATCTAGTATCTTAATAGACTTGAGTTACTTTAAGTTTTTATCGCGGTGATGCTTTGTTTCCAAATTTCCGAAAGGGTGGCAAGAGAATTGCAACAAATTTTATTAGCAGAAGAGGGAGTGGTCCTCTCCAACTTCTTGCTTCCTGAAAAATCTCTGAGATGGTTAATGTGTGCTGTAGACTTCTTATGTAATCCTTTAATACATCCTGCCGTTTTGCGTTTTTAGTTCCGATTATATTAGTGATGTCCAATCTAGGGCATTCCTACCAAAAAGAATTGTGTGACATTTCATTTCATCTAGGGATTGTTTGGATTCCAGGAGGTTATAATAAGTGGAGAACCAGGAGGAATGGTAGTTCCTCTAGGATATACCCTTTCCTTCTATTCAGATTTATTTTCTGGCCCACAATTATTTGGTTCGGTCCCACAAATATTTGGTTCCGGTCCACAATTTTACTTCCTTATAACAATCATCCGATCTGGACTGATTGAGAGCTCCTAAAGCATAGCAACGGTCTATAACATTCATTTTGTCATTGGCTACGTTTAATACTCCTAATCAACATTCAAACATCTGATGGGACCAGGGATTATAATAAGCCCCATCTGAACCAAACACACCACTGGTACAGCAACTCTTATTTCATCTAGCTAGTAATACAAGGCCTCCGTATGATGGTGCACGCAGCACGCCAAGTTTCTGCTGAATCTAACATGCTGATGTAGTGCAGAACGTAGATATTTGGAGATGAGCTGAGTTTCTTGGAGCTGTTACTGTCACGACGTAGAGTTGTCTTTTTTTTTTGTCTTTGATGATGTCGGTGCTGCACTGGACCTTCCCTCATGTTGTCTCGGCAGAACATCCCTTCCAGCCTGACTGGAAGTAGCAGTATAGGTGTTCTTCCTCAAGATTGCCTTCCACATGTCTTCAGTGTAATGGTACAACTGGTAGCTAGGGAGGCCAATAGAAATGTAAAGCGACCGTCCTGCATTGTGGCTGTAATCATGCATGAGTGTAGTGATCTAGGCCCTTTCGCACCTTTGGTAAGGGTGTATTTCGGTGATAAATGACAACCATATGCTTGTGACTAACATTTGTTTTGAAGCGGATTTCTATTTGGGTTATTGTCACGAGTATTGAATGGAATGAGACCCCTCAATTTGAATTAATGGCTCAATTTGGTTGAAGACTACAAGGCTAAGGACTTTGTTAGTTCCGAGTGTCACAAAGGAGTTGAAGGACACTTGGATTGCTAGTTTGTAGTTTCGACCGTACTATTAAGAGGGGCTCGTACGCTAGTAGCTTGACCATGCACTCAAAAGCCATAATTTATGCACACTCAAGTTCCTTGGATCCTATCTAGCTCAGAGAGTTCATGGAAGCAAGGTTGAAGCAAAAGAATCGATGGAAAACTCAAAGGCGCTGAATTGGATGAGTTGAAATCAATTTCATAGCGTCGGATGATCCGACGCCCTATATTTAACACGCGTCGGATGAGTTCTGCAGCCAACTGGTTCAAAATGGACCGTCGGATGAACCGACGGTACAAGCATCGGTTCATCTGATGCCTTAGGGTTTGGCTACAGTTCTGGTCAAGGGTCTGGGCTCAAGCATCGGACGATCCGACGCCTGGACCATCGGTTCATCCGACGGTTGCATTTAAATTCAACAGAGATGCGCCAAGACTTCTACTTCAGCACCGGATGAACCGACGCTTGGATGGTATACTCAACGGTTCATCCGACGGTGTGTTTCAAATCATACAGTACCGCCCCGGGTGTGGTGCCTTCAGCACCGGATGATCCGACGGGGCATCGGTGTATAGCGTCGGTGCATTGTCTTGGTTTCTTGGTTCAACGGCTATATTGGGCGCTGTGAGTGACCGGATGATCCGACGCTAAGCAGGGGGCACCATCGGTTCATCCGACGGTACTACTATTTCAGGAGACTTTTCCAACGGCTAGCCTCCTTTGCTAGGCCTATAAATAAGCCCCCCTGCCTCCATGGCTAAGCCACTCAGAAGATCTATTGCAGCCTAGGAGAGAAGGAGAGTGTGTTCTTGCCTATTGGGATTTCTCTTCCTCTTCATTGAGGTGTTCTTTCTTAGTGAGCAAGAGTTTCAAGGTGCATCCATGGCTTAGCTGAGTGCTCAGGTCAAGTGAAGGTTTGCGGGCTTGTTACTCTTGGAGTTTGACGGCTCCTAGACGGTCTAGGTGACTTGGGGGGTTCTTGGTGAGCTCTTGGAGATTGTGGGAGCCTCAAGACAAGCTTGGTGTACACGGTTCGAGACCCACCGTTCCGAAGATGGAGAACGGGTACTCTTAGTGAGCACTTGTGTCTTTGTGACTCAAGGGGGAGCGATACTCTAAGTGAGTGCTCCGACGTGGATTAGGGGGAAGCGTCAACTTCTCGATACCACGGGAAAAAAATCTGGTCGCCTCTTGTCCATCTTATTTACTTCTAGCACTTACTTTCAGCATTTCAATTCCACTCTCAAGTTTCTTTGTCTTTGTTCAAGCTTGTTTTGCTTGTGTGCTTCATATCTTGCCTAGGTTGTCATATTGCCTCCTAGTGTGATATTTGCTAAGGAAACTTGTGATAGTGTGCTCTAGAAGTAGGGAAGAACCTTTTTAGTATGGGCAACACTAGTTAATAGGGTTAAGGTTTTCGTTTTTGTTAGATCTTGCAAAACAAGTCCCATATTCAACCCCCCCTTCTATGTGACTAGATCCTACAAGTGGTATTAAAGCTAGGCTCCCTTTTGCTTCGCTTAACCGCGTAGGGAGATGGTGAAGGGAAGCGGCAATGACCCCCAAGGTTGGCAGGGAAGCGCTTCACCTTTTGGGCGCATAGAATGGCTAGCTATCTTCAAGCTCAACATCATGATGCGTGGCGTACTACCATGTATTCGTTGCCTTCGGTTCCCACCGAGAGTGAGGCTAAGTGGAATGCACGTGCTAGGAATCACATCTTTGAGGCGCTAGATGAGTTGTTTGATCAGGTCTTTGCTTTGCCCACCGCCCATGACGTGTGGATGGAACTCAAAGAAATCCATGTGGGTAACAACAAGATCAGTGGGGAAAAATATGAGTTGCTCAAGTTGGAACTCAATGAGTTCAAAATGAAGGATGATGAGGGGGTAGAGCAAATGTATTCTAGGATGGGGTGCTTATTCAAAGTATCAATGCTCTCGATGTTGCTAACCTTTCCGAGCAGGAAATAATCCGGAAAATCCTTCAAACGCTCCCCAATCCAAGATACATTATCGTCAAGGCACTTCTCTTTGAGAAGGACTTCACCACCCTCACCATCACCGAGGTTGTGAGCAAGATCCGCTCCCACGAGATGTTCATGATGGAAGACATGGAATCATCTACCTCACACTCAAGCGCCAAGAAAGACCTTGCACTCATGGCAAGTGATAAGGGGAAGTCCAAGAAGATCAAGGAAAAAGCTCCTTTTTCCTCAAGTGAAAGTGATGATCCAAGTGACTCAAGTGAAGCGGAGAGCGATGATGCTAAGCTTGCTCTTCTCATGAGGAAGACCACAAGAATGCTCTCCAAGATTGGCAAGAAGGGCTACAACTATGATCCTAAGAAGCAAAAGTTCCGGTCATCAAGAAGAAGTGGTGAGGGAAGCAATCGGAAGTGCTACAATTGTGGTAGCTATGATCATCTCTCATATGATTGCCCCAAGCCCGACAAGCGAGTGTCAAACTCAAGCAAGAAGAATGATGAAGATGACAAGGATGCCAAGTACTACAAGAAGAACTCATCCAAGAAAAATTCATCAAACAAGCCCTACCACAAGAAGAAGGGTGAACATCGTTCTCTCTTGGTCAATGGATGGGTGACCGGGGGTGAGACCTCAAGTGAGTCAAGTGAAAGTGAAGAGGACAAGAACAAGAAGATCGTCGGTATTGCTATCATGGATGATGAGCCTCCACTTCCACCTCCAGCAATGTGCTTCATGGCAAAGCACTCCAAGGTGAGCGATAGTGATAGTAGTGGGTCTTCTAGTGATGATGATCTCTCACCTCTTGCTCTTAAAGATCTTCTTGATGAATACACCTTCATGATAAAGAAACAAAAGAGTAAGCTCAAAGCTCTTGATGAGACTCATGAGAAACTTAAGCTTTCATATGATGAGTTGCTTGTGAAGCACAATGACCTTAGCAAAGAGCATGATGCTTTGGTAGTGTCTAACAAGTCACTTAGAGATGACCACAACAAGTTACTTGATAAGCACAATGAGCTAATAGTCAAGCATGACGACATAACCGTTCATAACAAGTCTCTTGAGTCAAGTCACATGAAGCTCAAGAAAGAACATGTGCTCTTAGAGATGAAATATCAAGAACTTGAGCTTGCTAGTGAGGACATTGATTCTAGTGGGCATCCAAATGCTAGAGAAGTCACTAAAGTCAATGCCTCCACCTCATGTGATGATCTAATTGAAAAACCTAAGGTCTTGCTTAATGTTGAAAATATTGCATCTTCCTCCAAGACCAACCATGATAGGGTGAAAGCTCTTGAAGAAGAAGTGAAAAGCTTAAGGTCTTGTGTAGAGACTTTGGCCAAGGGTGAGGAGTTGCACAAGGAGATCCTCTACTACAATGCAAGATACTATGGGACAAAGGGGCTTGGTGCTTTCCCTAATCCCATCAAGGAAACTCCTAGATCAAAGGATCTATATGGGTGTTTCATCAATGAAGTTGGATCTTATTGTCAACATTGCAAGGTCACCGGTCATCACACAAGGGAGTGCCCAACACCGCCCAACACCTACTCGCCCCTTGCCCACCTTGCCTACCAACTACAAGTCTATGTACAATGACAACCACTTCTTGATGATGAAGAAGAACAATGGCAAAGTGGCAATCAAGTTCATTGGGGCCAAACCAAAAGTCAAGCCACCTAGAAGCTTACGGATTCCTAAAGCTCTTGTCACTCACATCAAAGGGCCCCAACTAGCTTGGGTTCCTAAATCTCAATGCTAATTTCTTGTGTGTAGGTGAACTACAAGGCCGGAGGGAGTCATTGGATACTTGATAGTGGTTGCACTCAACACATGATCGGCCAAGTAAAAATGTTCACCTCACTAGTGGATGATGTGGGAGATCATGAACAAGTTTCATTTGGTGATAACTCTAAAGGAAGGATCTCCGGATTGGGTGAAATCTCTCTAACTAATGACTTATCCCTTTCCAATGTTCTCTTTGTGGATTCTTGTAGTTATAACTTGCTTTCCATTGGTCTTTCATGCACATTTGATGATGAAGGGTCACAATTACTAACAAGAAAACTAATGAAGTTGTTTTCAAGGGATTCCGCTATGGCAATCTTTATCTTGTAGATTTTACATCCCGTGAAGCAAACTTGACTACTTGCCTCGTCTCCACTACATCCAAGGGTTGGTATGGCATCGTCGCATTGCACACATAGGCATGAGCCAACTCAAGAAAGCTTTCAAGAAAGGCATGGTGTTGGGGGATACCCGAAAAATTCGGATAACTGCCCTAACACGAGTATGAGTTCTCAACACGTTCAAGTACGAAGTTAGAGCGCAAAGAGACTGTGATTCCCTCTGCAAGTAGCACAAGTTCCAAAAAAGTCTGAATCCGTTTACACGTGCCCTCGCGCCCCCTTTTATAGGGAGACGAAGGGACTTTTACATGCCGATAACACCCTCGAGCCCAGGGAATATTCCTAGTGTGAACATATACAAGAATGTCTTTTTCCACCTAACATATTTACAAACCCGCCACTAGTTCACACTCTAAACCCGGACTTTTTGGGACGGCAACTTTGACTTTGCTTCTCCCCTGGTTCGTGAATGTTTTCCCATCAAACTCCCGAACTAGATCTTCAGCAGATCCCCGAACAGGGTCTTCATCAGATTCCCGAATCGGCAGTTCTCCGAAGTTCGGGCCATCGCCAGTTGAGATTCCGGGCTTCCGCACGCTTGTGACCCCACTTCTTTGCCGAATCAAGATTCCCGAACTCAGCACATTCGCGAATTCGAGACTTCGTAGGTTCCACGCTTCCGAGATTCGCGAATTCCCTGCTCCTGAAAAACATACTTCGAGAACTTTGTTAAGCTTAACGTTTCGAGGGTGACGGGTTTTCCTGAATTCCCCAACACTAGCCCCTCGGGGAAGCGGGTTGACTCCGACGATCCGATTCCACGAACCTTTCGGAAATTTAGTAAAAAACGTCACCCTCGGAACGTCGGAGGGGACACGCGTCGCCCGGGGAGCCAAAGGCGGTTAAATCAAGGCGCACTTCGCGGAACTACCCCTCCCCAGCCCTATAAATAGCGGGCTGCTGCTGTTAAAAATTTTACTGCTCTCGAGCTTTTCGCGGTTCGTGCATCTCTCTTTCTTCGCGGAATCTGGTTTTCTGCTAGAAAACTCACGAACTCCAGGTCTTGTTCACGCTCCTCTAAGGTATTCCTTTATCTTTGCTTTTGTCGATTCGTTAGCTCGTTAAACTTTTGTGTAATGATGTCGCGATTTCGCGAATTTTATTCTCGAACATTACTATTACCTGTCTGAAAGTTCGTAATTTTTGGTTAGGTGGCTCGCGTTAAAAGTACAGCTAGGCCCATGACTACCGAAGAGCTCATTGCCGCCGGTCTCCCACTTGACCCGAGTCGCCGAAAGCGCGGACCGCGCCGCACCCGGCCGAAGATTCTGGTTCGCCCAGCGGCTCCCGAAGTCGCGAAGATGGGGAGGTTGAGTCTGACGGCGGCGAAGAAGTCGGGGATGTAGACGCCGGTGTCGACGATCTCATCATGTTAAGGACCTCCGGCCCACTGCCGCCTTCGCTCGCCTTCGGAGAATCGAAGGTCACAAGCAACATGGTTCGCGAGTACGAGAAGGCCGGATTCTTCTCCCCTGGCGCTGGGCGCGCCCCTCTTGATGAGCTGATTCCCACTCCCAAGGAGGGAGAGATTGTGGTGTTTCGGGACTTTTTCATCTGTGGACTGAGGTTCCCTTGTGACCCCATCCTGCCAGCGATTCTTGATGCTTTTTCGGTGAAGATCCACCAGCTCACTCCGACATCCTTCCTCGAAGTGTCGAAGTTTATCTGGATCTTGAAGACCTTCGGCTGCAATCCTATCATTGACGGTTTCACTCGGTTCTACGAGATGGTGATTATCCCCGAGGTTGTCAAGGGCGACGATGGGCAGTTCTACCATTGTCAACACGCGTGCTGCACCTTCAACACGCGACGCCAGAACACCCGACAGGGAATCACTCGAATCCAGATCGCTCCTTGCTGCAAGACCAACCTTACAGATGATTGGAGATCTTATTGGTTTTACTTGAAGGTTGATGAGCCGAAGATGTCGAGCCCGATCGCACCTCTCGCCGCGGTGAATGTAGGGAGATACAACCAGCGGGCCTTAGGAATCAGGAGCTGCGAGAGTGCATTTCACCTGGCCAGCACGATACTTGGAGGCCGTGATATTATCGAAGAATTCGTCGCCGCGCGAATCTGGCCTATCTCGAACGGTTGGTCCCCTGCTGAACTTGTGTACTACAATGTCAATTGGGCGGACCAGAAGGTGTCTTTCCCGAAGTTCGGGATTAAACTTCGCGAAGGCCAGAGCGCCGCAGACTTCATGGATGAAGTAGAGAAAAGGGTGAACGTCATGGTAGGCGAATATACCATGAACGAGTACAAGGCATACAAGGCCCTGGTGAAGCATAGGAAGAAGATCAATCGCGTCTTTTCGAAAATCAGCGGTGATAAATTTTTTAGTTCTCGAGGCCCTGGTCCCAAGTTGAAAGTTCCCGCCGTCGCCGTGGCCAGCTGCTCAGCCGCCCCAATCAACGCTCCCCGAACCAGGTCGTCGAAGCGAAGCTCGTCGCCTGCCATCGAGGGAACCTCTTCGGGAGTGAAGCCTTCAAGGACCAGATCGCTTGAGTCGTCGAAGCGGAAACGAAAGACCTCCGAACCTCGGACCTCGGAAGCTGAACTCCAGGCTGCTTCGGGGCTTGCCCAGATGAGCCGCAAGAAATTGAAGAAAGCTGTGAAGAAAGTTTCTTCCACCGGAGTTCGGCGGGTCCCATCCGCCTTCGACGACGATACCCACTCGAAGACGAGATAGCCTTAAAGGTGTTTTCCTCTGGCCACTATTTAACTTTCGAGACAGTTGTCTTGCTGGTTCCGAAAATGAATTCGTGGATATTGATTCCTTTTCAGATGTTGCTCCCGAAGTCCGAAGGGAGACATCTCCCGCCGTTCTTCGAGAAGTCTGTTATTGCTGCCGAAGTTGTTGCTCGTACTGAGTCCCCTGCTGCTGCCGAAACCCCTGTTGCTGAGGTCCCTGCCGCTGACCAAGTCTCCACCGAATTCGCCCAGGACCTTGAGCGCACTATTCAAAGGGGGGGCCATCCTATCGAGAATATTCCTTTTGTCGAAGTTCTGGAGATCGTCCCCGAAGACCAGGCGCCCTCTCCTTCCTTAGCCGCTTTTAACAAAAGCTTTGGTACGTCTCATCGCGGCAAGCTATTGCGTGTTGGTTTCGAGACAAGTGGCGTCGGGGGCAAGACGTCCAAGTTTTTAACTCTGTGGAAATCGTCCGCAATTGTTGATGAAACAGGAGAAGAGGCGTCGGAACGACCCGAAGAAGCCGCTCAAGGCTCCGAGAAAAGGCCTCTCTCTATCTCCGAAACTACTCCTTCGCCTCAGGAGAAGACCTCTTCGGGTTCGACTAAACAAGTCACCATGCAGCATTTTAGCAAGCAAGGTTCGTTCATCCTCGCTGCCTCTTTCATGTCATTCACGATTCTTGAATCTTTGTCTGAGATTTATTCCTAGATTTTTCAGAATTCAAGGATCTGTTGCATTCTTACTCTCCCTCCAAGCTTGCACGCTTCCACGAAGATTATACCCTCAAGCATTCTATGGTTGGAAAAGTTGCCATAGAGCGGCTCTCTAAACAGGAAAAGATTAACGAACAACTTGCTCAGAAATCCAAGGAGCTGGAGCATAACTTTTCTCTAGCGCAATCCACGAACCTGGAACTTGAGAGGAAGGTGGCTGAACTGGCGGAGGCTTTAAAAAGGAATCACGATGAGAAGAAAGTCGTGGAGGCCGCGCTCGAGGAATCCAAGAAAGAACTTGAGAAAGTTCAGAAATCTCACGAAGATGATTTGAGCGTGATCGAAAAGCTTCGGCAAAAACAAGAGCGAGCTACGAAAATCGCCGAGGATCTTCGCATCAATAACGCCAGCCTCGCCAAGTCACTGAGCACAAAGGATCGGAAGATTGTGGATCTTGAGAAGGCGCTGGCAGAACAAGGTGAAGCTTCGAAGAAAAACACTTCGGAAATTCTGGGAAAGTTGAAATTGCTCTATGCTGAGTACCAGAAATCCTTGAATGAGTACGGTGTTCGTCCAGCCCCTCTCCCGGATGACATTAATATTCCCGATTTCATGGATTGGCTGGAGGATGAATTCAAGGCTCTTACCGAAGTGATCTCTGGTGCCAGCGACTTCGCCGTTGCTTTCTCTGTGGAGAGTATCCTGAAGATCCTTCACGATTACGACTGTGTGGACTTGGCGAAGTTTCGCGCGAACCTTTCTCAATTCCCCAGCGTTACCAGCGACGCGATACTTCGAGCAAACCCCGACGTTGTGGCTATCAAGGCGAAATTCGCGAAGGAGTTCTGGCTGGCTGGCGGGGCGGATATCGTTAAGACTATTGCGCAGGCAAAGCTTGCTGAGGTAATTTCTTTTGCTCGATTTCGTGACTTATGTTCGTCGCAGGTGTTCCAGTTTCTTAAACCTTCCTTACTCTTTACTTCCTTTCGCAGCTGAGGGAAAAGGAGAACCAAGAAGGTGCCGCCGCGTCTCCCGAAGGATCGACTTCTGGCGAGAGTTCGAGTGGGTCCGGCGAAGACGGCTCAGGCGGCAGCAGCAGTAGCAGCAGCAGCAGCGATGGTGGCAACGACGGTGAACAAGTCCCCGAACGAGAGGAGGATTCGCCGAAGGTGGATATTACGAAGCGAGCGATATGTCCGGACTTTTTTGGGTGAATTCGAGCGGGGCCGTACATTCATGTAGATTCATCAAACTTTTCTGAACAGATGCTTTGTAAATTTTAACTCGCGCAGTCCCGCAAGCCGGGCTCGCGCAGACGTGCTACCACTTCGGATTCGTCGGGATAATATGTTCGTTAGTGGTGAAGTGTGGCGCCTGTTCAAGCGAGTGCATCCTGAACAAGATTTTTCTGATTTTTGGCTTGAGGCCTCGCTTAAGTTTTCTATAGGTTGTTTTGATCTCTCCTCGTTTTTCTTACTTCGTAAGAAGGTTCGTTCCGCGCAGTCTACTTCTCCATCCGCAAAGGTTGCTAAAATGGAGCCCCTTAGCTCCTTAGCCGATGCATCTGACTTCGCCTATGCTAGCGATACGACTGAAGACAATGTTTGTAAACCGGGACATGTTGTTGAGCTTTCGTTTTAAATTTTGCGCCAAGTTTTGTAATTATCGAAGAACTGCTCGGAAGTTTTTATGCGAATAAGGCAATGAATATGTTTTTTCTTTGAAAAAACGTCACCCTCCCCCACCTTGCCGTTTCGCATGAAAACTAAATTGCGGGTTCACAAGTCTTACTATTCACGAACTTCTTAGCACATCTTTTAGGAGAAGTCTTCGTCAATTTTTGAAAATTTTCGACCGTCGTTGTGCAAGTCGACAAAATTTGTTTTTCGAATTTTGTGGACTTGCCCCAATCGGTAGACTTGCCCTTGTTGAAATTGCAACCCTCAGTTGCTTCAACCAAGATTTTTATGCGAACGTCCGATGGAGCCCCTTGCCCTTTTGTTACAATGATGATACCTGAAAAAATTTTCAACAATCTGAACTGAGTGAGAATACACAGGCGAACCCTTAGACATTCGTTTTCTCGAACTCGTCATGCGAACTTTCTGGTGGGAATCCCTTCGTGGATGGGATTTTCCTAGGCCACAACTTGTTGTTGTCTCGGGCCTTTTCGGTGGAAATCCCTCGATGGATGGGATTTTTCGAGGCCACAACTTGTTGTTGTCTCGGGCCTTTTCGGTGGGAATCCCTCGATGGATGGGATTTTCTAGGCCACAACTTGTTGTTGTCTCGGGCCTCTTTTTCATTGACGGAATTCTGGCTATCGCTAAGCCTTTCTCACAAACTCTTTCTTTTTTCACGATGGAATTTCGGCTATCAGGAAGACCTTTCTCACGAATTTTTTTCTTTTTCACGATGGAATTTTGGCTATCAGGAAGCCCTTTCTCACGAATTTTTTCTTTTTTCACGATGGGATTTCGGCTATCAGGAAGCCCTTTCTCACGAATTTTTTCTTTTTTCACGATGGAATTCCGGCTATCAGGAAGCCCTTTCTCACGAATTTTTTCTTTTTTCACGATGGAATTTCGGCTATCAGGAAGCCCTTTCTCACAAATTTTTCTTTTTTCACGATGGAATTTCGGCTATCAGGAAGCCCTTTCTCACGAATTTTTTCTTTTTTCACGATGGAATTTCGAGACACAAAATACGAAACATGCAATTTGGGGGAAGACTCTTTTCATATATATATCGGAAAGAGTATTTACATGGGATCCGCCTCGTTAAAAACCTTGCCTCTTGATTTAGAGCCCCCTTTGCAAGGAAAAGAGTACGGTCCTTCTTATTCTAGCACGACGATTAAGAAATAAAACTAGTTTTTTCCTCCGAAGTCACTTATAGACACGTGATTCGGGCTTTTATCTTCCTAGAATGTAAACTTACGAAGATTGGAAAAGTGCTACCCACTACGTCTATCTACAACTAGGATTTTCATGGATAATACCTCTTTAGGCTATCGGTATTCCACGAATACGGCAACTCTTCGCCAGTCTGCTCCATCAGGCGAAAAGCCCCTGGCATATCTGTTTCCCTGGCTATGTAAGGCCCTTCCCATGACTCATGAAGTTTTTTGGGTTCTCCCAATTTTTCTTTCTTTTCAAGACAAGATCACAAGTTTTGATGTCCTTTCAGACCACCTTTTTGTCTCTCCATGCCCTTGTCTCTCTCTGGTACTTCTCAATGTTTTCTGCCGCTTCAAGGATTGTCAGCTCTATCATTTCTTTCTCCACCTTCTTATCAATTTCCTCTATCTCTTTTCCTTTCAAGACTCTCATGCTTTCATTCTTGATCTCCTCTGGCTTCATAGCCTCAGTCCCGAAGAGTAGGCGAAAAGGCGTGAAACCTGTTGCCCTTGAAACCGTGGTGCTATGAGACCAGATCACCTTCGGAAGTTCATCCACCCACTTGCCCTTTTTCTGATCAAATAAACATTTCTTGATTCCGAAAAAATCAAACCATTGGCTCTTTCGACCGCACCATTGGACTGTGGATGAATACCGATGAAAATTTCGCTTGTGTGCCCGGGGTTCTGCAGGTATTCTTTGAAGGTGTAGCGGTCAACCGTTTGCCATTGTCAACCGTCGGCTCTCTAGGAACTCCGAACCGCGAGACTATGTTACGCCAAAAGAATTTTTGAATTGTTGCCGATGTGATATTCGCGAGTGGTTTTGCCTCTACCCACTTCGTGAAATAGTCGATCGCTACGACCGCAAATCGGCAATTACCCCGAGCCGCTAGCAACGGGCCTACTAGATCCATTCCCCATCTTTGCAGAGGCCAGGTTGGAGGAATTAAGTGAAGCGGCATTGAAGGCGGGTTCGCGATTTCCCATCTTCTGGCATGCTTCACATTGCCGAACCAACATTTTGGCGTCGATGTTTATGGTGGGCCAATAGAATCCCCGCTTTATCGCCCGCCGCCCAAAGCCCCGGTGCCTATGTGTGCCCCACAAAATCCACTATGAATTTCTTTCAGAAGTTCGCGACCTTTTTCGGAGGTGATGCAGCGTAGCCAAGGCTCAGTGACTCCTGATTTGTACAATTCTCCATTTACCACTGTGTAGCCCCGAGCCCTTTGCTTCAACCTTTTCTCCTCCAACTCATCTTGTGGTTCGTAATGTCCCCTCAGATAGGCCATTATTTCTGCTCTCCAGTCTGGAATTTCCACCATATTCACAATTTGAGTTCTTGAATCTTTGATGGAGGGTTCTCTGATGATTTCAAAGAACACGTCCAGTGGTAGCTCTCGATTTACGGGCTCGCCTTCGCCGGTTATCGGCCTCATTGTTATCATCCCTTGGGATATGCTGGACTGAATACCCTTTGAAGTGCCTTTCCATTTCTCGGACTTTTTCAAGATATTTCATGAGAACTGGATTCCTGGCCTCGCTTTCCTTCTCGATATGTTCCTGGATCACTTTCGAATCCGTTCTGATTATGAAGGTATGCTGCCCCAAGGCTTTCATTTTTCTCAATGCCAGCAGTAGAGCTTCGTACTCCGTCGTGTTGTTCGTGGAGAGTTCATTGTTCGCGAATACGAGCCGCACTGCATATCTTATGACCACCCCCGTCGGGGACGTCACAACAGCCGAAATTCCGACCCCCTTGTAACACCATGCTCCATCACACTGTACTATCCAAGGTTCGGGCATATTTTCCTCAAGATTCTGAGTAGGTGAGGTCCAGTCCACGACAAAATCTGCTAGAACTTGCGATTTTATTGCACTTCTTCTCTCGAAATCCACCACATACTCGGAGAGTTCAAGACCCCACTTGATGATTCGGGTGGATGCCTCCCTATTTGCGAACAAGACACTTAACGGTTGGTTGGTGATAACTCTTATTCCGTGGCTCTCGAAGTAGTGTCTTAGCTTTCTTGTTGCCATGATGACCGCATACGCGATCTTCTCCGGTTCGGAATAGAAAACATTGGAACCGATCAATGCTTCGAGGCGAAGTATACAGGAATTTGCACGAGCGTTCCTTCTTCTTCCTTTTCTGTACCAAAGCACCTCGCACTTACTGCCGAATTTGATGCAGACACATACAGCAGAAGCGGCGATTTTGGCTCGGGAGGACAGAGCTTGGTCATGTTGGACAAGTAGTCCTTCAGTTCGCGAAAGGCCTGCTTCGAGGTTCGGACCACTGGAATTTCTTGGCACTTCTGAGAACTTGGAAGAATGGCAAACTTCTTTCTGCGGCTCTGGGGATGAATCTGTTGAGGGCAGCCACTCTCCCCGTCAATTTCCTGAACATCTTTCACTGAGATTGGCTCTTGCATTTCCATCAGGGCCTTTATCTTGTCAGGGTTTGCTTCAATGCCTTTCGTTGAAACTAGGCATCCAAGAACTTTCCCCTTGTGAATGCCGAACACGCATTTTTCTGGATTTAGCTTCAAGTTTGCTGCCCTCATGTTCGCGAATGTTTCTGCCAGATCACTGATATGGTCTCTTCTCTGAACACTTTTGACAACTATGTCATCCACATATGCCAAAATGTTTCTCCGAATCGCCGGTGCAAGGCACTATTGCTATCATTCTTGAAAACGTGCATCCTGCATTCTTGACCCCTCCGGCATTCTTACGAAACAAAATGTTCCGAAAGGAGTGATGAAACTTGTCTTCTTTTCGTCCTCTTTGCGAACTCGATCCGATGATACCCGGAGAACATGTCCAGGAGCGAAAGCATCTCGCCGTTGGTCGCATCATCCACGATTTTGTCTACCCTTTCCAAGGGGAAATCGTCCTTCTTGCGTGCCTTGTTCAAATCGGTGAAATCCACACACATTCTCCATTTGCCATTTTTCTTCTTGGCGGTACACGGTGTTGGCTAACAGACCGGGTACTTGACCTCTCCGATCACTTGGGCATCCTGCAACCTCTCGAACTTCGCTTCCACTTTGCCTTGACCTTTTCGTCGGACATTTTCCGAAGTTTTTGCTGCTTGGGTGGTATCTTGTCATCCGTTTCAAGGGCATGTTCGATTATGTCTCTGTCAACACCTTGCAAGTCCTTAGCTGACCATGAGAAAACATCCTTGTTTCTGTTCAGGAAGCGTATGAGTTCATCATCCTCTTTTGCGCTGAGGTTCGCCCCTACTATGACTGCTCTGTCGGGCATGTCATCCAAATACACTCTCTTTGTTTCATCTTCTGCGGCTATGTTATTTTTCTCTTTGTCCCACTTAGGCTCTTCATAGGTTTCCTTCCTCTCTTCAGCTGCTTTCAGCTGGTACACATTCGTTTGGCCAGGCGTGTGGCCCTTTTCTATGTTCCTGGCCTCCTGCTGATTGCCGAATACCGTGATAACCCCTTTGGGTGCAGGCATCTTCATGCATAGGAACTGTTGCCTTATGACAGCATCAAACTTGTTCATGAAACCTCTGCCGAAGATCGCAAGGTACGGGTGATATATGTCAACTACATCAAAGGTGAGGTTCTCCATTCTGGCATTCTCAAGATCTCCGAAAGAAACTGGGAGTGATATTTTTCCCACCGGCTTGATGGGCTTTCCTCCGAACCCCTGCAATGGGTACTCTGGTGGATCCAACATGTGCTGGCTTAGGTTCATTTTCTCGAATGTTTTCAGGAACAGGATGTCTGCCGAACTCCCGTTGTCCACCAAGATTTTTCCTATGACCCACCCAGCAATATTGACTTCGATCACCATGGTGTTATTGTGGATCGCGGCTTTCAACCTGAAATCTTCTTCTGTAAAGGTAATTGGCACCTTCGCCCACTCCGGGCGGGCAGCTGGGCCATCATTGATGATGGTATTCACAGATCTGAAGTAATTGTTTCGCTGCTTCTTTGTTTCGAATTCCATAGCGGATCCGCCCGTGATTGGCATGATAGTCCCGAACGATGGCAATGCTTTGGAGTTCTGAGGTCCCGAACTTGATCGAGGCCTTGATGAGCTTTACGGAGGCGGTGGCAAGATTTCTCGAATGGGGCGTGCCTCGTTGGATCGCTTGTATCGCTTGCGGACTGAGGGAAGAATTGCTGTGATGGCTGCCATGCTGATTGCGATTGTGGAAATTGCTGAACTGGTACAGAGCTTGACTGCGGACTCGCGAACTGCGGTTGCCAGAAGTTCGGCCGAAACTAGGTTGGCATCGAGGATGCAATGCTCATCAGTGCTTCCTCTTATTGGATTCGTGCCATGTTCTTTTTTGTCTCTGGGCACCCTTCAGTGCTGTGGCCTCTTCCATGATACTGGCAGTAGAAGTGAGGATCTCTTGGGTTGTGGTTCGGGAGGCTTGGGGTTCCTCTTCCTCTCCCCCTTCCTCTGGGACTGAATCCTCCCCTGGCACTTGGCCTGTTGTCTTGTTGCGGCTGAGAATTTCCAACACTGTTTATGTTTCATGGATGCTTCGGGGTGGTGCCCGCGAGTCATATCTCTGCCGCCCGTCTTGCCTCGTTTCGTTCGGCTACTCTCTTGCGGTGGTCATCATCGGACGAGAATGTAATCCTCCAATTCCCGAAATAGTTCTTCAAGCTGTCTCGGGCTTCTTTCTTGTGAGGTGGGAAGCCGTTGGCCCGGGGTGAGACCTTTGATCGGTGCCTTGATCGTTGTCTTGTCATCGGCGTCGGGGATGCGAGACCTCTGTTGCATGAACCTTCTCACGAAGTTCCGCGGTGGTTCCCTTTCCTTACGCTTGCGGTTGTACATATCCGAGGCTTCGGTCCGTTGTGTCATGGAACATACGAAACGCTTGCATGAACTTTGTTTTGAGATCTACCCGGTTTGTAGATCGAGTGTGGAGGCGATAGTGAGTACCAATTCGATCTGGTCCTTCGCAAGCTATGATGAAGGATTTGGCGAGTGCAACATCATCTCCTCCTGCCGAATTCACGAGCCGACTCGTATCTCATGAGAAACGCGCCGGAGTTTCCGAAGCCGTTGTACTTGGGAAGAGAGACGGGCTTGAACTTCGGCGGCCAAGGTGCTTGTTTGCGGCCCTATTGACAGCGGCAATTCAGAATCCATGAAGTGTGAGACTCCGTTTCCCGCGAAAAAGTTTTCTTTCGGGGATTCTCTTGCAGGCGCAGGGTTCTGCTGCGGTGTTTCTTGCCACAGGGAGCTGTTCTCTTGTTCTTTCATTTCGTCGATTTCTCTCTGTATTGCTTGTATCTGCTCTTTTGCTTTGTTCAGCTGCTCTAGTTTTTCAGAGATTTTTCTCTTCGCCTGCAACTAAGCCGCGAACTTCTCTTTGTCTTTCTGTAGCTGTTGTATCTTTTGGTGGACTATGGTTAGCTCCCTGTCTATGAAATCATCGTCAGCATCAACATTCTCGTGCTCTTCTTTGTTCGGGAGTTGTTCTTGGATGTGAGTTTGTCTTTTCTACTCTTGCCTTCATGAGGGCCTCAAGCTTCTCTCTTCGTTGTTGGTCCGTTACGTTCGAGGACTCAGGAACAAACGAGTTTTCATTCCTCTGGGTGAGATGGCGATCTTCCTGGTTTGCCTGTGCTGGAGCAGTCTTCTTTGACTTCTTCTGAGGTGGCATCGTGAGTTTCTTTTCGGCTGGGACACGGTGGGCGCCAATGTTGGGGGATACCCAAAAAATTCGGATAACTGCCCTAACACGAGTATGAGTTCTCAACACGTTCAAGTACGAAGTTAGAACGCAAAGAGACTGTGATTCCCTCTGCAAGTAGCACAAGTTCCAAAAATGTCTGAATCCGTTTACACGTGCCCTCGCGCCCCCTTTTATAGGGAGACGAAGGGACTTTTACATGCCGATAACACCCTCGAGCTCAGGGAATATTCCTAGTGTGAACATATACAAGAATGTCTTTTTCCACCTAACATATTTACAAACCCGCCACTAGTTCACACTCTAAACTCGGACTTTTTGGGACGGCAACTTTGACTTTGCTTCTCCCCTGGTTCGTGAATGTTTTCCCATCAAACTCCCGAACTAGATCTTCAGCAGATCCCCGAACAGGGTCTTCATCAGATTCCCGAATCGGCAGTTCTCCGAAGTTCGGGCCATCGCCAGTTGAGATTCCGGGCTTCCGCACGCTTGTGACCCCACTTCTTTGCCGAATAAAGATTCCCGAACTCAGCACATTCGCGAATTCGAGACTTCGTAGGTTCCACGCTTCCGAGATTCGCGAATTCCCTGCTCCTGAAAAACATACTTCGAGAACTTTGTTAAGCTTAACGTTTCGAGGGTGACGGGTTTTCCTGAATTCCCCAACACATGGTCCTTGGTGTGAAGGATGTTGCATTCGAGAAGGATAAGTTGTGTAGTGCAGGTCAAGGCGGCAAGCAAGTTGCAAGTCATCATCCCATGTAGGCTTATGTATCTACCACAAGACCATTGGAACTCATTCACATGGAACTCTTCGGACCAACTACATACAATAGTCTTGGTGGTAATCTCTATTGTCTTGTCATTGTTGATGATTTCTCATGCTATACTTGGACTTTCTTTTTGGAGGACAAGGGCAAGACATTTGACATCTTCAAGAAGTTCGCTACTAGAGCCCAAAATAAATTTGGGTCATCCATGGTGAAGATTAGAAGTGACAATGGGTCGGAATTCCGCAACACCAAGGTGGAAGAGTATTGTGACGGTGAAGGCATCAAGCATGAATTCTCCTCAACCTATACACCCCAACAAAATGGTGTGGTTGAGAGGAAGAACAAGACACTCATCACTTTTGCTAGAGCTATGTTGGATGACTATGGAGTCTCGCAAAGGTTTTGGGCGGAAGCTATCAACACGGCATGTCATGCTTCAAATAGAGTGTATCTCCACCGACTCATGATGAAGACACCATATGAGCTACTCATTGGGAGAAAGCCCAACATCTCTTACTTCCGGGTGTTTGGTTGTAAGTGTTTCATTTTTCAAGAAGAAGAAGCATCTAGGGAAGGTTGAGAGTAGAGTGGATGAGGGCATAGTTGTTGGTTATGCATCTAACTCCAAAGCATATAGAGTATTCAATAACTCTATTAGAGTGATTGAACAAACATGTGATGTGGAGTTTGATGAATCTAATGGCTCCCAAGGAGATGGTTTTTCTTGTGATGATGTAGGAAAAGAACCTCTTCGAGAAGCAATGAAGAAGATGGACATTGGTGACATCAAGCAAAGGGAGGATGATGACCCTCACTCCATTCTTGAAGACTCATCCTCCGATGATGATAATGATAATGATCCACCAAGGCATCCACCTACATCACCCACAAGACAAGATAGTCCATCTTCCTCACAAGAACCACCTCCTATCTCACAAGACACACAAGATCAAGTAGAGGACATGGGCGAAGTTCAATCTCATGATGATCCCACCTCTACAATGTTTGGAAGATGCACAAGGACTTCAACAAATCATCCGATTGATCTTGTGTTGGGTGATCCCCAAGGGGGTACAAGGACTCGCCGCAAGCAATATGCTTCATTTTGCAAACATCATGCTTTTGGCTCTTTTGTAGAACCCACAACTATAGATGAAGCTCTTGGGGAAGCGGATTGGATCTTAGCTATGCAAGATGAGCTCAACTACTTCACAAGAAATCAAGTTTGGGAGTTCGTCGAGCGCTCCATGAACATGGCATTGTGGTGAAGAACAAGGCAAGACTTGTCGCCATAGGGTACTCTCAAGTAGAAGGCTTGGACTATGGAGAGACCTTCGCTCCGGTGGCACGTCTTGAAGCTATCTGTATCCTCCTTGCATATGCATCTAGTCATAAAATGAAATTATTTCAAATGGATGTAAAGAGTGCTTTCTTGAATGGCTTCATCAATGAAGAAGTCTATGTGGAGCATCCTCCCGGTTTTGAAGATACTACATATCCTAACCATGCCTATAGGTTGCAAAAGGCGTTGTATGGACTCAAGCAAGATCCTAGGGCATGGTATGAGAGGCTCCGGGATTTTCTCATTGAAGCGGGATAAATGATTGGTAGAGTGGATGAGGACCATGTGTGGTTCGAGGACCAGTGGATGGTCGCTTCCTTGTGTGATGAGTGATTGACAACGTTGGGTGGACTGATTCTTGGCTAAGTATTGCAGCTGCAGGTTGCGGCTTGACTCGTGTTGGTGCCGGTCAGATCTCCCGGGCCGGTCTAACCGCCCAGGGGGGGCGTGTCGTATGGACCTCCCTGGGCCCACTACCTCGGTGGGTACCGGGACCGACTACTCGGTGGGCCCACTGGGACTACCCGGCTTGCGCTACACGGCACCTGAAGGCGTGGAGCACAAGGACTACACGGGAGTAGTACTCGGTTAGGAAGCTGTACATGTCCCGCACTGTGCAGAGGACTCCTAGACGTACTCGACTAGTACTCTCTTCCTACTCCGACTTGTAACCCTGCCTCCCGGACTATATAAGGCGAGGCAGGGACCGATCTTCCTCATCCAATCTCATCTCATACAACCCACGGCGCACTATTGCACCATCCTGTAATCGTGCCCTATCAATCCGAGCTACGCAGGCATACGGGACGTAGGGTATTACGCACCTCGCGGCCCGAACTGTCTAAATTGTGTGCCACGTCTCTCTTCCTTCGAGTTACCGATCTCGGCGAGTCACAATCATCTACTTCGGGTACTCCCCGTAGTAGGTTGCCGGTCTAAAACACCGACAGCTGGCGCGCCAGGTAGGGGCTCTCGCTCGAGATCACATGGCGAACTCGACGGCTTCCGTTCACATCAAGCCTACCGTCGCCTTCAACCGCGGCGACACCTTCGTCTTCGGCGCCTGGGTCTGCACTGCCGATGGCACGGGCTCCTTCCAAGACCGCCGATCATGCAACCCGACTCGAGGACGGGCCTTGTGACGCTCCCCGAAGTTGTCACAGGCAACCTCGCCGGCAAGTTCGGCGAAATTTCGCTCTCCAACATCCACGCCGACTTCGAGCTCGAGTCCGTCTCCAACTCGAACCCGACGTCGCCATGGGCCATCGCATGCGAGCCGGCTCCCCCGCCCATCGCGGGCGGCCCCTTCTCCACGCCAGCGCTCCACGCGTGGCCCCCGCGTCCCCAGCCGGGCCCGCACGGAGGCTCCTACACCACGCCGGGCCGGCAAGGAGCCCGTACCCGAGTACAACTCGGACTCCAACACCGTTCCCGACCGCGTCTCGGACTCCAGCCCTCTCTCCGAGTTCTTCTCGAACCCGGATTACGAGTTTGACTTCGGGTCGGACCCTGAGGAGCCCGAGTCCGAAGATGACTCCTCTGAGCTTCCCTTGTCAGGGCCAGCCTCAGGGCTGGTTATAAGATCAACGCCGGCCGGAAGATATGTCTACTGGCCAGACCGCAAACCTGCTGAACTGACAAAGGAGGACTCACGCTACGTCGCCTACATCGACTCACTACCGTTCCAGGAGGGAACACCACTGGCCCAGGCTGACTCAGGTACACCAACTGAGGTGGCCCCCTCTGAGTCCAGCTTGGGTACCCCTGATCGCCAAGTCTTCATGGCTGCCGGCGACAACACCCCGGGACCCTCGAGCACGGCCGAAGACAGAATACACGGAGGACATCTCCGCGGACGAGCCGTCCGCCAACGCACCCGCGGACGAGACCGTCGCCAACGGGGATGCCCGACGCGAGCGCAACAGAAGCGCAGCGAACGGCGCCGGTGGCTCGAGACAACCTTCCCATCCGCAACCTTGCGGAGGCTCTCGAGGCGGTCGAGAGCGAGTACACACCACCCCCGAGCAGGTGCCTCATGTGGATCACGAGCGATCGCGCGTCGAGCTCGGGGTATACGCGCCGGGAGAGGTCATCACCAAGCTCGGCCGAAGACGCCTACTTCATGCGGGTCGACAACAGAGTCAACCAACCTCTCCCAGCTAAGCCTCGCGACAACGAAGCTACTAGTCGCAGCGCTGATCCTGGCCCCAACCGTACTCGAGCTGACCTCCCGGCTGATCCAAACCGCCGCCGCTCCAACGCTGGCGGACCTTCACGACAAGAACAAGGCAACCGAGAAGTCGTCCCCCACCGTGCTCCGGCCGGTGGTGGCGGTAACGACCCCACGACGGCGGCGGCGCGACGGCGGCGCCTCCAACCAAGGGGTCGCGAGAAGAGCCGGAGGCGGCGGCGCCCGCGCGGCGGCCGCGGCCACGCGCACGGCCACGCCTCCGGCGCCTCTCATGGCGGGTACGATGCTCGTCGAGAGAATCGAAGAGTTGCGGCGAGAAGAAGTCGACGACCGCCGCCGAAGGCGACGGCTTCCCCGCCTTCTCACCCCGGCTTCGCAATCCGCTCCTCCCCGACAAGTTCAAGCCTTTGGGGATCACCAAGTACGACGCGAAGCGAGATCCCATCCGGTGGCTCCGATGCTACGCCCTCTCCATCGAGAACGGCGGCGGCAACGGCGACACCAAGTGCCTCTACTTCCCCTTCGCCGGACCAAGCCCCACTCACATGGCTCGAGTCGCCGGACAAGCACTCAATCGACAAGTGGGACCACCGAAGGAGCAGTTCACAAGCAACTTCGCGGGCGCCATGGGCCGTTCGGGTACTCGCATGGACCTTGCCATGATCAAGCAGGAACAAGGAGAGACCCTCCGCAAGTACATGCGCCGCTTTTTCGACAAGCGCGCTACCGTCGTGGACGTCACCGACAAGGAGGTCATCGACCTCTTCCAGGACGGGCTCTACCATCGCCGCACCTTCGAGGACTTCGGTCGTCGCCGCCCCAAGTCCATTCCCCACCTCAAGGACATGATCACGTCCGGGCGGATGAAGAGGACAAGGCCAACGCCAAGTACGACGCCATCCGCGGCAAGTCCAAGCGAGAACCAAGGCGGCGGCGGCGCGCGAGCAATCCAAACCGGGGCGGCCGCAACAACAACAACAACAACAACAACAACGCCTACTCGGGTCCCAATCACAAGCGCAAGCCGGGACAACACTTGTCGCGGCTATCCGGCGTCCTCGGAAAGGGAACTCGAAGAAGAATTCGGCGGGTTCAAAGACCCGCCGAAGGAGAAGTGCCCGTGGCATCCGAACGGCAACCACACTACCGAGCGGTGCTACCGGCTCGAGCACGCACTCAAGGATACGCCGAGCCACCGCACCCTCACGACCAACAGAACAAGAAGAAGGACGGCGACGACAACGACTTCCAAGAACCCGAGAAGACCGTCAACGTCCTCTTCGGCGGACTACCCTCCAGGCGGGAGCAGAAGGCTACCCGTCGCGAAGTGATGTCCATCGAGCCAGCGGTTATGACCCCTCTCAGGTGGTCAGAGACGCCCATCACCTTCTCCCGCGCGGACCAATGGACCAGCTTCTCCGAACCAGGACGTTTCCCTCTCGTCCTGAAACCAACGGTGGCGGGCTCTAAGCTCAACAAGGTGCTCATCGACGGCGAAAGCGGGCTCAACGTCCTCTTCACCAAGACCTTGAAGAAGATGAACCTTGACGTCACCCCCATGCTCGACAAGAGCAAAGCATGCCTTTCTACGGCATCGTCCCGAGCAACGCGGCTATCCCACCGGGCTCGGTGGTACGCGCGATTACTTTCGGGGCGTCTCGGGACAACTACCGCACCGAGTACATCAAGTTCGAGGTTGCGGATTTCGAGACTTCCTACCATGCCATCCTCGGCGAGACCGGCCATCGCCAAGTTCATGGCGGTGCCCCACTACACCTACTTGGTGCTCAAGATGCCAAGCCCGGCCGGTGTACTCTCCCTCCGGGGGGACTTGAAGATCTCTCACGACCGCGATACGAGAGGCCGTGGTGATCGCTTCAACAAACCAAGTACCCGGCCGATGATGGAGGTCTACGCTGCGTCGAAGAAGCTTGCCACAAGCGAACTCGACATCCCGAGAAGTCCGACGGCGCCAACAAGCCTCGGCCACCCGAGGAGGTACTCGTCGTGGCGATCGACCTTGGAACAAAGGGCGACCCCCGGCAAGACCACCACCATCGGAGCCGGCCTCGACCCCAAATAGGAAGACGCGCACATCGGCTTCCTTCGGGCTAACCGCGACATCTTCGCGTGGAAACCGGCGGACATGCCGGGGAGTGCCCGGGGAGCCGATTGAGCACGCCTCAACGTCGATCCAAAGGCCACCCCCAAGCGACAACACCTCCGACGCTTTGCCGACGACGGACGAGACGCCATCAAGAAGGAGCTCGCCAAGCTCCGGCGGCCGGCTTCATCCGAGAAGTCTTCCACCCCGAGTGGCTCACCAACCCCGTCCTCGTCCGCAAGAAGAACTCGAACGAGTGGAGGATGTGCGTCGACTACACCGACCTCAACAAGCACTTCGCCCCAAGGACCCCTTCGGGTTGCCGCGGATTGATCAAGTCATCGACTCCACGGCGGGGCGGCGACTGCTCTGCTTCCTCGATCGCTACTCCGGTACCACCGGATCGCAATTAAGGAAGAAGACCGAGAGAAGACCGCGTTCATCACCCCGTTTGGCACGTACGCTACACGACCATGTCATTCGGGCCGAAGAACGCCGGCGCCACCTATCAACGGGCCATCCGGGCTCGCGTTCCAAGCGGCAACTCAACAAGAACGTCGAGGCCTACGTGGATGACGTGGTTGTCAAAACCGGGAACTCCCAGTACCCTCATCAACGACCTTGAAGAGACCTTCGCATTGCTACGCGAGTACCGCCGGAAGCTTAACCCGAACAAGTGCGTCTTCGGCGTCCCTTCGGGCAAACTACTCGGCTTCATCATCGACCAACGCGGCATCGAAGCCAACCCCGAGAAGATCTCCGCCATCACCGACGCATGAAAGCTCCCACGAGCATCAAGGACGTCCGAAGCCGACGGGGTGCATGGCGGCATTGAACGCAGATTCATCTCGAGGCTAGGAGAACGGGGCCTCCCCTTCTTCAAACTACTCAAGCATCACGAGAGGTTCGTGTGGACCACGAGAGGCGGATCAAGCCCTTGCCCGGCTCAAGGACTTCTGTCGAAGCCGCCAATCCTCACGGCTCCTCACAAGGGCGAGCGCCTCTTGCTCTACCTAGCTGCGACTACTCACGTGGTCGATCGCCATCGTCATCGAGCGGCGGGGAAGACGGCCACGCCTACCGGTCCCGGCGCCTAGTCTACTTCGTCGGCGAGGTTCTATCGAGTCCAAGGCTTGCTATCGGCCCCGTGCGAAGCTCCTGTACGCTCTACTCATCACCTCGTGGAAGCTACGACACTACTTCCGGGAGTACTCGGTCTCCGTCGTCACCGACTACCCGCTCGGCGACATCTCGAGGAACCAAGACGCCACCGAAGAATCTCCAAGTGGGCTGTCGAGCTCGGCGCCCTCACCATCGACTTCAAGCCACGCACGGCCATCAAGTCGCAAGCGCTAGTCGACTTCATGGCAGAGTGGCGGGAGAACCAGCTACCTACTCCCACCGTGCGACCAGAGCATTGGGTGATGTACTTTGACGGCTCACTCAACCTCGAGGGCGCGGGCGCGGGGGTACTCCCTGATCTCTCCAACGGGCGAACAACTCAAGTACGTCCTGCAGATCTTGTGGAAGGTCTCAAACAACGAAGCCGAGTACGAAGCCCTCCTACACGGGCTCCGCCTCGCGGCTTCACTTGGCATCAAGCGGCTACTAGTCTACGGCGACTCCGCGGTGGTCATCAATCAAGTCAACAAGTCTTGGGACCGCAACAAGGAGAACATGGATGCCTACGCCTAGAAGTCCGCAAGCTCGAGAACAAATTCTATGGTCTCGAGTTCCACCACATCGTCCGCGACAACAACGTTGCAGCGGACGTCCTCTCGAAGCTCGGATCCACCCGCGCCCAAGTACCCGCGGGCGTCTTCGTCCATGAGCTTCACGCGCCATCCATCCCGGAGCCGGCGCCACCGACCACTGTCCCAGCTAACCCATCAGCTGGGCAGGAGGTCATGATGATCGACGTGGGTGGAGGCAACCCTTCATCGACTACCTCAGCGAGCAGAAGGTCCCCTCCGACAAAAACGCAGCCGAACAACTCATCCGCCGCGCCAAGTCTTACGTCCTCGTCGGCGATAAACTCTACAAGCGAGCCGCATCTTCAGGAGTACTCATGAAATGCGTCCCTCGCGAGGAATGCAAGGACATCTTGGAGGAGATCCACAAGGGCGTCTGCGGCAACCACGCGTCCTCGCGCACGCTGGTCAGCAAGGCCTTCCGGCGAGCCTTCTACTGGCCCACAGCCCTGGGCGATGCCGAAGAACTCGTCAGAAGGTGCCAAGGGTGTCAGTTCTTCGCCAAGCAGCAACATGTCCCCGCCTACAAGCTAGTCACCATACCGCCAACCTGGCCCTTTGCCGGTGGGGGCTCGACATGATTGGGCCACCGCCAACCGGCGCCGGGAGGATTCAACGGGGTAGCGGTGGCTATCGACAAGTTCACCAAGTGGATCGAGGTCAAGCCGTCACATGCCCCAAGGGCGACAGAGTACTCGACTTCTGGATGAACTCGTACACCGCTACGGGCTACCCCACCGCATCATCACAGACCTGGGGTCCAATTTCAACAACCACCAGTTCGGGAGTACCGCGAGAGACGGCGAAATCGACGTCGAGATACGTCTCAGTCGCCCATCCACGGGCCAACGGACAAGTCGAGCGCGCCAATGGGATGGTGCTCGACGCCCTCAAGAAGCGGCTACACGACGCGCTAACTCAAAAGGGGGCAAGTGGATCAAGGAACTACCCAACGCACTGCGGGGGCCGCGAACTCGGCCATCCAAGCCAACGGGGCAATCCCCCCTACTTCTGGTCTACGGCTGCGAAGCCATCCTCCCCGCGGATGTCATATGGAACTCGCCGGCGGTGGAGCACTACGACGAAGGCGTCTCGGAAGACGACAGACGAGTTGATATCGACGGCCTCGAAGAAGCTCGCCGTGCCGCCCCCGTCCAATCGGAGCAAGGTACCGGAGGGTATCCGACGCTACCACGATCGCAACGTCAAGGAACGCTCCTTCAACGTTGGAGATCTTGTCCTCCGCCGTATCCAGAACACGGAAGGACTTCACAAGTTCGGCCTCCCCCGGGAAGGCCCTTTCACCGTGGCTAAGGTGACCGGGCCAGGCTCCTACCGCCTCCAAACACTCGAAGGCGAAGAAGTCAACAACTCGTGGAACGTCGACCAACTCCGTCGATTCTACGCCTAGTCTATACGACTACTCAGGGTTCAAGTCTACACGACTACATCAACACCCCCCCGCCGCAAGCGACCCTCCGGTCCCGGCTCCAAGTCTCGGACTACTCCCCTCCGGGTCCGGCCCAAACGGCTACCTACGGACCCCGGGCCGCGACGAGCGTCAAGGACTCTAGCGCGGTCTACCAAGAGACCACAGTCCAAGATCCCGGCCGTGCGGCTACCTACGGATCGCGATCCGGCCTACACGGCTACCTACGGATCACTCGGCGCAAGCGGCTACCCGCTCCCGGCGCCACTTAGGGCGTAAGCGGCCTCCGGTCCAGGCGACTACTTGTAACTACGGCCCGGCCACCCGGGTGTACTTCTTCGGTAATAAAGCTTGATCGTTCATCAACTTCTTTCTGTCTACTCCCCGCGACGGGATTACTAAGCCGAGTACTACTACTCGCACCTACTCCACGATGGGCACTCCGCACTGCGAGATCGCGGTTACGAGTACTCATTGATGGAACATCGAGATTTCATTGATACATGAATAAGTTCATTACAACCGTTTCTCTGTACAACTACGGCTACTAGCTATCTATGCGGGGCTACCGGAGGTTCAACTTCTCGGCTACCGCTCCGCGATGGAAGCCATCTCGCTCCAGCGGCTACGCGTCTTGCTCATCCGAGCGGGGTTGGCGGCTACTCCGCCGGCGACTACCTCCACTGGGGCCTTCGGGAAGTACGACTTCATGAAGGCCAGCACCTGCTTCGGGATCGACCTGGCCATGTGCTTGACGTAGGCGGCCAGCCGGCTTGGCGCCTCACGAAGTCGGTCCGCCAACGGAGCGATCTTGGGGCCGCCCGGGTGCGGCACCAGGAGCCTCGCGATCGGGAGGGCAGCCTCTTCAAGGTCCTTCAGCTGGGCCCGGAGCGCCTCGCAATCTTCGTTCAACTTCTGCAAAGATTTGTAGCAGTTGACGAGATCCCGGTCAGATGCAATCCGCAACTCCATGTGCTTCTCGCACTCGAAGGCCAGCTCCTTGTAGTCGAGTTCAAGTACCTGGCGGGCTTCTTGCTCCCGGTAGAAGAGATTCTTCATGCTGACCTCCGAGGCCTTCTTAGCTGCTCTACCCGGCCTTCGAGTTCCGCAACACCGGGACACAACAACAGGTCGAGCTTGATGACTTCCAACAAGTACCCGACAAGTCAAGAGACATACCTTTATTCTTGTTGCGGAGGCCTTTGTTCTTCCGCACCGGCTCGTCGCCCTTCGCCCGCAAGTCCATCACATCGTTGTGGTACTTGGCGAAGGCGGCGTCAAGCTTCGACCGCATGGCGGCCGCATGCTTCCTCGACTTCACGAGCTGCTCCTCCGGGGCTTCGGCTCGCGCAGCCGTGTCGCCGTAACCTTGCGGCAGATTCGACTTCTCGCGGGATCGCTCCGCGACGTCCTGCACAAGATAAGTTCGAGTCAGGCAGAGTACTCAACGCAAAGGATTGACTACTCGGGAGGCAACGGCTACATACCTTCATCCATTGTTCGGCTCGCCGCATCGCCTCCAAGTGCTCGCGCCAACACCGCCGGCTCAACAAGATCGTCGGCAAGCAGCTCAATCCCGCCACGGCTACTCGATGTAGCCTCCGTCATTAGCGCCGAGCGGATAGGCTCCGCGTCTTGGATCTCGGGGGATCGGATTGCCACCTCCAGGGCAACCCCTGGCGACGTGGTAGCCGCCTCCCCTTCGCGGACTTCTCGACGGTTTCCCCCCACGGGCTCGGGGGCTCCCCGCTGCGGCTTCCGGGGCTTCTGGTGTCGACTCCTGCATGGGCACCCCTGCAGGGATGTCACCTCCTTCAGCACCTGTCAACAAGGAACACGCGCATCAGTGCCTACGACTACTCCTCTTGGGGCTCTATAGCTTCAGGAAGAGTACTCACCTTCGACTACGACCGCCTCTGGCAGCGGCGCTTCGGCAGCCGGGGGCTCGGTCGCGGCTTGGGCTTCAGGAGCGGGCTCCTCGACGGACGGCGCGGCCTCTTCTCGCCTCCGCTGTTGCGGGCTCCTCCCTCGTCCCGGCTCAAGTCTGTGGATTTTCTGCAAAAGTATCCGCAGAGGGTCGTCGGACAAAATCGACTACTCAAACGAGTACTACTCATGAAGGCGTGGTACTTACAAGTTCGACCGGACGATAGTCACGGCCGGAGCACCGAGGATGCTGGCGATGTCAACCAGTCCACCCTCGGCGGGCGTTTCTTCCTCCGCCTCTTCGCCTACCGCCTCCTCCGCGGTGGCGGCGGCTGGCGCAGACGTCTCCCGCGCCCCCGCGGCTTCCGTCTCTCCAACGGCGGCGGACGCGGGTACTCGCTCTCCTCCGGAGCGGGGGGCGGCGCTCCGGTCGCGCCGGGATTTCTTCGACGTGGGGGGGCGGACTTCGGCTTCCAGCCGGTTCCCCCACCGGGTCCCACACGCCTTCGTCGCCTTCTTCGACAGGCTCCGTTGGCGGTACCTCCTGCACACAACAGACGACTACTCGTCAGCAAGGTACTCGATTACAGGGTACTCGACCACTCTGCTCAAGACAGACTACCTCCGGAGGCGTGGTCTCTGAGACCTTCATCTTCTTCGCCACCCGCTTCTTGGTGGGGTTGCGCGGCCTCCGCGGCGGCGCGGCAAGGCTAGCCTCCGAGGCTAGCGGGGAGGGTCTCGCACGAGTGGCACATGAGGCAAGCCCGGACGGCTAAACCTCGACCGCGGTCGGAAGCGGTCTGCCGGCGTGTCTTCATCTTCATCATTGTCATCGGAGGTATCCTCCACGATGACGGTGTCGTCGCCGTCTCCAACTACTCGGCGCTCCTTCACCTTCTCCACCGTTGGGATCTCGATTCCACTTGGTGGTGGTTGCGGCTCGGAGACGAACCATCTCACATCATCCTGCGCGAAAAGGACACAAGGCGTCAGCAACTACACTACGAGTACTTATTACTCGACGAGGGGGTACGACTACTCACCTCGTTGGGCGGGCGCGCGGCGAGTACTCCTCGACCGGACACGCCGTGTACGGTGGCATGTCCTTGAAGATCCTCGTCAATCTCTCGACAATGTCGTTGTCGTCGAGCTCGCCCCCGCATCCGCGACGTGTCGTCGTCGCCGGTGTACTCGAAGCCCATCGTATCCCGCGCCATCGGCGGGCCGGATCCGGCGCTTCATGAAACTGAAGGCCACGTGTTCGGCCCTCAGTCCCGCATCCCGCAGTCTTGATGCGCGCTAGCAACTCCGGGAGCCGGATCCCCTCCCCGCATGGTGGGCTCCGTGTTCCACCACTCTTGGTGCACGGGCTGCCGTCCGCTCGGCTTCGGCGGCTCGGGATGGTGGTTCGTGATGTAGAACCACCTCGTCTTCCCGATCGGTGTTGGAGTCCACGAGCTTGTACGCCGAGTGCATCGCTCCGCGGCATCCTCCCTCGGCCGGATCCCGGCCCCTCCGACTACTGCGGGGTTGGAGGCGCGCGGGCGCGGCTTCACGCGGAAGAACTTCGGAAGAGAACCCGGTGCGGCCGATTCCCGGGAAGGCTTCGCGAGAAGTGGACGAAGACGGATGTATGGAAGATACCGTTGGGGTTCAAGTTGAGGTACTCGATGCCATAGTACCACGAGAAGCCCCTTGAAGAAGTCACTTGCTGGTAACGCAAGGCCGCGCTCCACGAAGCGCGAGAACATCGGGATCTCGTCTTCGGCCTTCTCCATTGGATAAGGATCTCCTGCGGCGGATCTCCACATGTCGATCTCCTTCTCCCTGATGAACCCGCTTTTCAACAGGGTCAGCAAGTCCTCGGTCTTCACCTTCGACTTTTTCCACTCGCGGCTTGGGTCAGCGCGCGGTGGAGATGTGGGCGGCGCTGCACCGGCGCCGGCCGCGGCGGCCTCTCGCATGGCTCCTCTTCTTCCCGCCGGCCTTCGACGTCTTCGACGCGGACGGCTTTATTCTCCAAGTGCAAGGAGTCTTCACTCGCATCCGCTCGAGGGCTACCCTAAAGCTTTCGGGTGGAGATGCGCTCGGATCTACTACGGCGGCGGTCTTGGGCCGGAGTGGATCTACTTCAATATTCAAGTGGCGACCGATCGCGGCTCACTTGGGTGAAAAACCCTAAGGGTTTCGGCTTGTATTTATAAGCCAAAACGCCTCCGTAACGGGCGGCTGGATAAGTCCACGCGCGGCTGACTCAGCGGCTGCGCGTGACTCTTCGTATTCTACTAGTCGACGCGCCTCATCTCGGGGGCTCGGCTACTTCTACTCGACTACCTGGGACGCGGCTAGTCTCAAGAGCATCTCAGGACACATTCTCCAAGAAGACCCTTCAATTCGAGAGGAAGTACTCGACTCAAGGCTCGGGGGCTCCGTGCCACGTGTCCTTCGGTTTTTTCTCCGGATTTTTCGGGATTTTCTTGCCAAGATTTCGGATAGATCCTCGGCCCGCAGCCCGCGGCTCGAGGCTCGGAGGCTACTCCACATGGATTGCGGTTTTGCAAATCGCATCTCCATGACGGCTCCGGCTTCAAGACAAGACGAGGCATTTTCTTGAAGACCTTCGAAGGCGGATTTCAAGGACGCTTGGGACTACTCGAGAAGACTTCAAGATTGCTCAAACATCGACCGGAGTACATTCCGGCCTCGGGATGCTTCGACTACTCTTCGGGACTTTTGACTTGTAGCACTCGGGGACGCTTGAGGACTACTCGTTAAGGCCGTCAAGACTACTTGAAGCTATCCTTCTCGACTACAAAGTACTCGGGGGCTTGTCGTATGGACCTCCCCGGGCCCACTACCTCGGTGGGTACCGGGACCGACTACTCGGTGGGCCCACGGGACTACCGGCTTGCGCTACACGGCACTCGAAGGCGTGGAGCACAAGGACTACACGGGAGTAGTACTCGGTTAGGAAGCCGTACATGTCCCGCATTGTGCGGAGGACTCCTAGACGTACTCGACTAGTACTCTCTTCCTACTCCGACTAGGGCACCATCCGTAATCGTGCCCTATCAATCCGAGCTACGCGGCATACAGGACATAGGGTATTACGCACCTCGCGGCCCGAACCTGTCTAAATTGTGTGCCACGTGTCTCTTCCTTCGAGTTACCGATCTCGGCGAGTCACATTCATCTACTTCGGGTACTCCCCGTAGTAGGTTGCCGGTCTAAAACACCGACGGGCGGTCTGACCGCCCTGGCCACCGGCGTCAAGATGCTTTGAAGCGGAGGACACGCGTAGGGGTCACAAGGCTTGCGTCGAGGCCAAGCAGGTTGCGGTCGCCGGGCATCCGTCCGATGAAGAAATTCTAAAGACTTCCAAATCCGCCCTCGAGGGGCTTGTATCCCCAGTTATTAGGTGAGGGTAGTTTAATCTTTTGGGTGCCTCCATATATACTCATTGAGTGGATGGATGGCAGCTAACTCTTGGAACCCTAGCTCATTTGTTTTTCCTTTTTTGTTCTCCATTTACCCTAGTTTTTCCTAGGACTAGCTTGAGAGCTTCATGTGAGATCTAGAGAGAGGGATGGATGTTTGGGTGGCAAGCTAGACCTTGTACGAACCTTTCATGGTATGTATAGATGGTTCGGCGTTGTTCCTCAAGGTGGTTTTCCCGTCTCTTTTGTGGTGATTTTTGGAGCTCTTTGTTGGCGGTGTTTTGAGAACGATTTCTTGGGGTTTTTGGTGGGTGTCACGTATGAGGTTCTTGTGCCTCTTTGGCTGGTGACTTTGCCCCCAAATCTCTCTTGAATCGGACTCGATTTGGTCCGAGGATTGCCACGGTTGAGGCTTGAGAAAGAGTTGGTTTGTGCGCCGTGTAGGCATGCCAAGATGGTAGCCTCTTCTCACCCGCCTCTCACCGATGTGATGACTGAGCATCCATGCGAGCTGCTCCATATGGACCTTGTTGGCCCGGCTCGTACGCGATCCGCGGGTGGGAAGTGGTATGTCCTTGTTGTGGTGGACGACTATTCTCGGTATGCGTGGGTGTTCTTTCTCGAGGATAAGGGGGAGACGTTTGGTTTTGTTCGAGATCTAGTGTTGAGTTTGAGGAACGAGAGGCACGGAGATGCCATACGAGCTATCCGCAGTGATAATGGCTCCGAATTCAGAAACTCTCGTTTTGAAACCTTTTGCCATGACTTGGGTCTTGAGGACCAGTTTTCGAGTCCATATACGCCTCCCCAGAATGGTGTTGTGGAAAGGAAGAACAGGACTTTGTGCGAGATGGCTCGGACGATGCTTGATGAGCATAGGACTCCGAGGAGGTATTGGGCTGAGGTGGTGAACACTGCGTGCTATGTGTCAAACAGGATCTACCTTAGAGTGCACAAGAAGAAAACATGCTATGAGTTGATGCATGGTCGCACACCCAACGTGAGTCACTTCCATGTCTTTGGTTGCAAGTGTTTCATTCTGAAGAAAGGAAGGAAGTTGGATAAGTTTGAGGCTAGGTCTGTCGATGGTATTTTCTTTGGTTCTGCATCTCAATCTAGAGCATATCGTGTGCTCAATCTTGAAACTAACCAAATCGTGAAGACTTGCGAGGTAACCTTCAATGAGACAGAGCCACATAGTCAGCTTGTCTTTGAGTGTGCAGGTGATGATGAGCTTGGCGAGGAGATCTTTCAGGAGGAGGAGCATGAACATGGAAATGATGAAGATGGTGGTGCAGTGCCCCCGGCTGAACATGTACCCACTACTTCGACTACAGTGATGGACGGACCCTCTACTACAACTACGACGACAAATCAAGAACGAGGAGAAGCTGATGTTGAGGGGGAGGTAGCATCGAGGCGAGAACCTCCTCGGCGAGTACAAGTGGACCACCCAGCTTCAAGGACCATCGGCGAGATGAATGAACGCACTACACGGTCGAGGGTACGGAACAATTCTCATTTCACTCATGCTGCATTAGTTGCTACTTTTGAGCCCAAAGACATTGGACACGCACTATCTGATCACAATTGGGTTAATTCGATGCATGAGGAGTTGGAGAACTTTGAGAGGAATCAGGTTTGGGAGTTTGTTGACCCTCCCCAAGGGTGTAAGCCGATTGGTACAGAGTGGGTGTGGAAGAACAAAGAGGGAGAGAAAGGTGAGGTTGTGAGAAACAAGTCGAGGCTTGTTGCTCAGGGGTTCAGTCAGAAGGAGGGGATTGACTATGAGGAGACCTTTGCTCCCGTAGCCCGTTTGGAGGCAATAAGAATTCTTCTAGCCTTTTCCGTGGCTAAAGGGTTCAAGTTGCACCAAATGGATGCGAAGAGTGCTTTTCTGAATGGTGTGTTGGAGGAAGAAGTGTATGTGAGGAAACCTCCGGGGTTTGAGAGTGAGAAGTACCCCCACCGGGTGTACAAGTTGAGGAAGGCACTGTATGGGTTGAAGGAGGCACCTAGAGCTTGGTATGGCAGGTTGAGGGGGTTCTTGTTTGAGAGAGGTTTTGAGATGGGGAAGGTCGATCAGACCTTGTTTTTGCCGAGGCGGGGGCGGAGATATCCCGATTGTGCGGGTGTACGTGGATGATCTTGTCTTTGGTGGCTCGTCCAACTCTCTTGTTGCAAGGTTTGCAGATGATATGAGCTGGGAAGTTGAGATGAGCATGATGGGCGAGTTGCAGTTCTTCCTCGGGCTACAAATCAAGCAATCAAAGGAAGGAACATTTGTGCACCAGGCTAAGTACACCAAGGACATTGTGCGGAAGTTCAAGATGGAGGACTCCAAGTCTATGACGACGCTGATGAGTACGACTACAGCTTTTGATGCGGACGAGGAAGGTGAATATGTGGACCAGAAGGAGTACCAGAGCATGATCGGGTCACTCCTCTACTTGACGGCAACGAGGCCGGACATCCAGTTCTCGGTGTGTCTGTGCGCTCGTTTTCAAGCGTCTCCGAGGACTTCGCATCGACAAGCGGTGAAGAGAATTTTCAGGTACTTGCGTCACACTCCCGACTTCGGCCTTTGGTACTCCGCGTCCTCTTCTTTGGCGCTTCATGGTTTTTCAGACGAAAATTTTGCCGGGTGTCGGTTGGATAGGAAGTCCACTTCTGGGACTTGCCAGTTTTTGGGTTCTTCTTTGGTGTCTTGGTCTTCCCGCAAACAATCGAGTGTTGCTCAATCCACTACCGAGGCCGAGTACGTTGCCGCTGCTAGTTGTTGCTCCCAGCTCCTTTGGATTTCATACACCATGAGTGACTTTGGTGAGGAGTATACACATGTCCCACTTCAATGTGATAGCACCAGTGCCATAAGCGTTGCAAAGAATCCAGTGCTCCATTCCAAAACCAAGCACATAGAAGTGAGGTATCATTTTCTGAGAGACAACGTAGAGAAAGGAAAGATAGCTTTGATCCATGTACCCACAAATGACCAACTAGCTGATATTTTCACCAAACCCCTAGATTAAGCAACTTTCACTCGTTTGCGGGGGGGGGGGGGACTTGGTGTGTGTTTGATTTCTTGAGTTGGGTGTGTGGGAGCTCCTTTGTTGCATATGTATAGTTTCCTTTGTGCATTTCTTGCATTTGACATGGCATATGTAACATGATGTATAGGCATCCTTGTATCTTAGATTGCATGCATTTTGTATCATATGCATTGGATAGGAAAAGCTTCTCCTATATACTTTGTTCACCATGGGATGCTATATATGTTTTTGTGAGCTTGTTTGGTATGCTATGGTTAGTTTGGCTTAGCTCTTGATGATCTTGATGAATGATCCATGGTTGATGGCCATATTTTTGAAAAATGTCACATATATGCTCTCTTATGTGTAAATGCCTTTATATGATCTTGACATGTTTTAGTGGCTTTGCTATGCTTAATTTGTGGTTGCATAGCTAGTCTACTAATCATATGGGGCCAAAGGCTGATTTGCCATCATGAATGTTTAGCCCTCTTGCTTCATCTTGTGGAGGGGCATAAGTTCCTTTTTGTCGCAAAGACATTTCATGTACCATTCATAAATCTGAAAATGAAATGAAAAATGCTTGGAAAATATGCTCCCATGTCATATGTGCTGAAATTAATTTACTTTGGGTGCTAAACCGTTGCATGATGCCTACCAATGAGAAGTCTCATACATAGAAGTAGGCACATGGCTCGGTGGCTTTGACATGACATGAGGTGCTTGTGGGTGTTTATGATGGTCTTATGATTAGAATGGTTATCTTAGCATGAAGTTTGTGTGGCTTTGCCATTTTGATATGTTTTGCTCATGTTTAGGTATTTGCTTATGAGAGAGTAACTTTTCACAAAATTACTCAAATCCTTTTTGGCCATGTCCAATGGTTGTGAAACATGGTGATCATGTAGTTAAGGTCATTACGAACCTGTAGAGTATCTAACTTGCTCATTTGGACTTGTGTAGCTCCTTGTGATGAATTTTGTATACTTGAGAAGCTATATGTTGTAAAGTTTCGCATTTTGCCCTGATTCATGCATTGTCAACAAGGGGGAGAAGTTTGTGCATGCTTTGGGCACCTGGGAGTGTTTGGAAGGTGTTCCAAATGGTTCGGGCAAATTTTGAGCAGTTTGGTGCAGGGCCGATCACATGGGGTGGTCTAACCACCCCAGGTGGTCAGATGAGGTGCAGGCAGTCTAACCGCCCTGTACACGCGGTCTAACCGCCCTGGGCAGAGTGAGCAGGTTTTTGCTCTTTGTTTCATTCCCGTGTTGCATTGCTGCATTTGTTCAGGGGGAGTGTGCTTTGGCTCAGGGGGAGCTTGCATATGTGCAGGGGGAGCTCTTTGTGGTGTTCGAGCTTCGCTTTGGTGGTTTGCGCTCTTTGCTTGAGCTTTGTTTTGTCTCGGATGTGTCGAGCCGTTGCCCTTGCCTAAGGGGTCCGAGACGTGTCTTCTTCAAGTGATCTTGCTCTTTGCCTTTCTTTGGCTTTCGATTGCTTGTTGAGGTTTCTTTTTATTTGTTTCTTTTCTTTTCTTTTTCTCTTGTGTTACTTCATGTGGGTCTTGTCAATGCACTCATCAAGGGGGAGATTGAGGACCATGTGTGGTTCGAGGACCGGTGGATGGCGCTTCCTTGTGTGATGAGTGATTGACAACGTTGTGTGGACTGATTCTTGGTTAAGTATTGCAGGTGCAGGTTGCGGCTTGACTCGTGTTGGTGCAGGCGAAAAACAAGCGCGAAAAGTCGTTGCCGCTGAGGCCTCCAGGTGTGGAGAAGACAAGTAGGCTTCGTTCGAGGGACCCAGTGGCCAGTGGGGTCAGGTGCGGGCCGCATGGTGGCATGAACAGCAAGATGAAGTCGTGGACAGTTTCTTGGTAGAGCCTCAAAACCAAGGTCGAGCCGGGACTACGTGGGAGCCAAGTCATGAGTGGAGATTGGCGGAGGCTACACCGAGTTCGCGGGGTTTGCAGCGGTTCACCGAGAAAACCACCGGGTTACTCGGTTGAGCCACAAAACCGAGGCCGAAGACTCGACGAGGAGGTGCGGCCACCCGGGCCGGTTCAACCGCCCGGGGAGGGGGCGGTCGGACCGCCCGGGGCCGGTCGAATCACCGGCCGGTCTAACCGCCCGAGGGGGGGGCGGTCGACCGCCACGGCCGCCAGCGTCAAGATGCTTCGAAGCGGAGGACATGCGTCGGGATTGCAAGGCTTGCGTCGAGGCTAAGCAGGTTGCGGTCGCCGGGCATCCGTCCGATGAAGAAATTCCGAAGACTTCCAAATCCGCCCTCGAGGGGCTTGTATCCCTAGTTATTAGGTGAGGGTAGTTTAGTCTTTTGGGTGCCTCCATATATACTCATTGAGTGGATGGATGGCAGCTAACTCTTGGAACCCTAGCTCATTTTTTTTCCTTTTTCTTTCTCCATTTTCCCTAGTTTTTTCTAGGACTAGCTTGAGAGCTTCATGTGAGATCTAGAGAGAGGGATGGATGTTTGGGTGGCAAGCTAGACCTTGTACGAACCTTTCATGGTATGTATAGATGGTTCGGCGTTGTTCCTCAAGGTGGTTTTCCCGTCTCTTTTGTGGTGATTTTCGGAGCTCTTTGTTCGCGGTGTTTTGAGAATGATTTCTTGGGGTTTTTGGTGGGTGTCACGTATGAGGTTCTTGTGCCTCTTTGGTTGGTGACCTTGCCCCCAAATTTCTCTTGAATCGGACTCGATTTGGTGGTTTTTCGAGTTGGGCGAGTTCTTGACCTAGAGAAGCGATTTCTTCGATTCCTCTTGATTGTGAGCGTTTCGGGTCGATTCCTTTGAGGTAGAGGTTGCCCAGGAGGTAACCCAGCTAATCCCGAAGTTTCGCTGCAATCCGTGGAGTGATTCGGGAGATCGGGCGCGAGGAAGTTAGGGTTTGACCCGCGGGTTCGTTTTCTGGAGGAGGCGGTCTAACCGCCTGGAGGGGGCGGTCTAACCGCCCTGGGGTTTCCAGGTCAAAGTTTTGTTTCGCCGGATTTTCCTCTGTGAGTTTGTTCGCCTTGATCAGAGGAGCGTCTGGGTGAAATTTCGGGTCGTTCTCGTGTCGTTTGCTAGGTGTTCTTGGCTGGAGTTCGTTGCTGGGTACAGGAGGTTAGACCGCCCCTGGTAGCCGGTCTAACCGCCCCTAGGCCCCTAGGTGGAGTTTTGGTTTTCACCAAGATTTTCTGGTAGCTAGCATGGCCCTGACCAGAGATCTCTGTTGGTGAAACCATGGTGCGTTTTGGTGCTCGGAAGAGGTGTTTCGGAAGATTTCTTGGTTGCCATGTGGAGGCGGTCTAACCGCCCCTATACCCGGTCTAACCGCCCCCTCTGGTTAGCCGGCTTTCGAGTTGTCTCCACTGTCGTGGGTGCGTGTGTGTTGAGGTTGCTGGTAGAGTTTGTTCCTAGTACCAGTAGCACTCCAGTGGCTACGTGGTTTTGGCAAACAGAAGGTAGAAGTGCGGAGCGTGTGATTTTGGGGGGTCCGACCGAGCGAGTTCGTCTTGTGGGAGTTTCAATCTCCCTCGAGAAGAATTTTTATCGGCTCCCATTCACTCCCCCCTCTCTGGTCGCCTAATCGGTCCTTCAGTGGACAACACTCTTTTCACAAAGATAATCAATAAAGAACTCTTCATTTGTCAAATTTATGTTGATGATATTATCTTTGGCTCTACTAATCTCAAAGTGTGCAAGGATTTTAGTGAACGGAGAGCTCCACTTCTTCCTTGGGTTTCAATGATCGGAGAGCTCCACTTCTTCCTTGGGTTTCAAATCAAGCAATTGAAGGAAGGTACTTTCATTCATCAAGAGAAGTACACCAATGATATTCTCAAGAAGTTCAAGATGGATGATTGTAAGCCGATCAAGACTCCAATGCCTACTAATGGACATCTCGACCTAGATGAGGGAGGTAAACCGGTTGACCAAAAGCTTTACCGTTCTATGATCGGTTCTCTTCTTTATCTTACCACATCTAGGCCCGATATCATGTTTAGTGTTTGTATGTGTGCTCAGTTTCAAGCCAACCCTCAAGAATCTCACCTAAGTGCTTTAAAAAGGATCCTTAGATATTTAACATACACACCTAGCATTGGCTTGTGGTACCCTCATGGTGCTTGTTTTGAGCTCTTGGGTTATTCGGATTCGGACTTTGCCGGATGTTGAGTAGACCGTAAGAGTACTTCGGGTGGGTGCCATTTGCTAGGTCGCTCTTTGGTTGCTTGGTCCTCTAAGAAGCAAAACTCCGTGGCCTTATCCACCGCGGAGGCGGAATACATTTCCGCGGGGGCTTGTTGTGCTCAAATCCTCTATATGAAGCAAAGCCTCTTGGATTATTGTGTGGTTCTAGATAGGGTTCCCCTCCTTTGTGGCAATGAGAGTGCCATAAAAATTGCTAACAACCCGGTTCAACACTCTCGCACCAAGCACATTGATATCCGTCACCACTTCTTGCGAGACCATGTTGCAAAAAGGGACATTGTCCTTTGTGGTGTTCGCTCCGAGGAGCAATTGGTGGATATATTCACCATGCCTCTTGATGAAAACACCTTTTGTAGGCTTCGGAGTGAATTAAATGTGCTTGATGCGTGCCAACATCATGTAATGCTTGTCATATAGTTTGCATTTGGATATGTACATGATTAGGGGCTTGTCTAACCTTGATGAGATAGTGATGAGTATGGGTCTTGCTTGAGCCGGTGGTTCTCTTGTTTCACTCAAGGCATGAAGAATGGCTCATCATGAGTAAGCTCATCAAGGGTTCAAACTTGGCAAGATAGTTTACCTTCTCGCTTTGCATGTTTGCTTGCCATGTAGATGCACTCATGTTTATTTTCATGCATTTGTTCTTGCATAGCATTGCGTGAGAGAAGCCACAAAGGAAACTCACACTATGAGAAAGTTGCTTAGCGTTCAATGCAAATCAACAACTCTTAAGATGTGATGAGACAAATAATTGTGCTTAATTCCTATTGCGTTAAGTCCTAACGAGCTTATGGTGTTAATCTCTGAGTTCAAAGGCAATTAACTCATACATTCCCTTTTTGGAGCTCCCTCCCTCCTTTGGTTCTTAATTTTCCTATTTTTATCTATGGTTTATCCCTTTTTAGGGAGCTATTTGTGTATTATAAGTATTTTATAACAGAGTGCTTGAGGGGTGAGGTTGTCACTCAGGATTGATCCAAAGATGTGCTTGTGTTGGCTTGTGTGTGACATTCGACGGATCAAAAATGAGAAATAGTTCAACAAAATCGAATTGTCACCGTCGGATGAATCGATGCTCTGTAGGTTCTGGCATCGAAACATCCGGTGAAGGGGTCTGGGCACTCAGTTGCTTACTGTTGGCAAATTTCGCATCGTCGGATGAACCGACGCTTCGCGTCTTTTGACCATCGGTTCATCGGGTGTTGAAGAAATTTGCCCTTTTTCCCAGACCCGCGCGCAACTGCTCCGACGCGTTATAAAGATAGGCCCTCGGACCATCCGATGCCTGGTTTCACCACGGAGCTTAGTTGCACCGACGGTTCGACCGACACTCTTATTTTTCAACCGTCGGTTCATCCGACGCTACACTGGAGCGTGGGTCCTACCTGTCATATCTGACGCTGGCCTCTCGATTCAATCTACCCCTAACACACCGTCCACCGCGGCCGCGCTGTCTGCCGCCGCCCCTCGCCGCCTCCGGCCACCATCCGCATGCGCAAGCTTCTACGCCGGCCCTCCGCCGCTCCTCGCGCTCGCCGCCGCCGCCGCGCCTCTCCACCACGCTAAATCGCGCGTGCCGCCGCCGCCGCACGCTAGTTAGGGTTTGCCCGCGCCGCCGCAATCCGGCCGTCCGCCGCCATCTTGGCTCGCCGGCGACCACAGGGGGGTGCACAAGTCTGAAATCCTTCTCCCACAGCAACTCCTCGTCGTCCATTCCTTCGCTGTGGTGAGGACTTCAATGTTTCCGCCCCTCCACTGCACTTCTAGGGTTCCCGTGCACTGTTTCTTAGTATTTTGATCCTGTTCTTCACAATTGCACTTCAGTGATAGAAATCTAGCATTTTTGTGGTCCTGCAACTCCTAGCATATGGTCCTGCACATCCTCATGCTCGAGTGCTCTTTCTCTAGTGTAATTGTCCAAATTTTGAGCACAAATTCATAAAGACCTTAAGCATTTTCAATTTCATTTGTAAGAGGAGCTATGCCATGGTCACATACATACCAGCTTGCTCACTTGTTGTTGCACATTTGTCCAATTTTGAGCATGTTTTGGTAATTTGTGATAAGGATCAATCACTCTTATCCACACAAATGCACATCTTGAGCACCTAAGGACCAATGTAGTATCTTTTTAATCTTGTGGTCACAATCTCCTAGAATTTTCATATTTTAGGCTCATATCTGCTCATAAGCTATGCTTAAGGACCCCTTATCCTTAGTTACATATCATGTTTATTATTGTCTCTATCCATTCTATAATCTTCTACCTTTTTCTCTCACAGATGGCAGGCGATAAGCGGAAGAGTAAGGCGGTTTCTGAGCCGAAGAGGAAGAAGAGCCGACAGCAGAAGGAGTGGGAGCGAGTGCTCGCAGTGCCAGACACACAGGGGCAGCCTCAGAGGGGCATTCGTATCTCAGAGGGCACACAGAGTCAGGGGGAGCAGCCCCAGAGTGAGAAGCGGCGGCGGCGGGGCGGAGCGCGGACACGACGGCAGCAGCAGCCACGTCGGTCAGGCAGAGGGCACCAGACCACAAAGCAGTCAGAGTCACCACACTCACTAGCCAGGTCTGGACCTCGGACACGCGGTGGTCACACACAGCCACAGCCGACACCTCGACAGAGGAGAGGTGCAGCAGAGGAGCTCACAGAGAGAGAGCAGTAGGCTCTAGACCCCCAGCTCCCCAGAGGTCCACGAGCAGAGGCTTTCGGAGTCTATCTCCGTGACCTCCGTCACTTGCCGGGGCCGAAGATCCGGCGGTTGAGGAGTGTGCCAGAGGACCGGTGGTTCCCACGGGCCGGACAGGAGTGTGACCCCGGGTTCTGGACGATTCTCCAGGAGAGCTTCTATGCCTCCTACACTCACAGAGGGTCTCAGCTCAGCCAGCACCGTATGCTACGGTTCACGGCTACGAGGGCGTTTGCGCCGGGAGAGGCGATACTCCCCTTCTTCGACTACCAACGGGGACTAGTGGACTTAGTGACTCGGAGGCCACAATACGTCCCCGACTGGGTGAGAGTTTTCTACGTCACCGTGTACGTTGACGCTGACCGAGTCGCCATCAGGTTCATGTTCATGGGTCAGCAGCAGCGGCTTACTCGAGAGGGGATTGCAGAGCTGCTTCAGATGGATCTACACGATTACTCTATCCACTACCTGGCGTACCCCGACGTCGAGCCTCCTCGTCGTGCACACTCACCTGTTCTACCCTCCGACGAGGAGATCAGCTTCCTGTTCCAGCCACCGTTCCTCCCCGGTACACCCGAGGACACCGGACCGTCTGATTCGTGAGGCGTACGTCGTTCACTACGCTCTCTGGAGGTCTGTGCTATATAGGATGGGGAACTCAGAGTCGTTGACAGGGGTGCAGCAGTGGCTCCTGATGTACGTGATGGCGAAGCGCCCCTTTGACCTCGTGGATATCATGCGAGCAGAGATCGAGGACGCCATTATGGATGGCATGGGGATGAGATGACAACAGCCTTTCGCCCACTGGATCAATTGGCTGCTGTCCCGGCTCGAGGCTCAGAGAGGTACGTTGGGATGCTCGAGGCATCGAAGTTCGTGTTCCCGACCTACCGGCCTCCGATGCCAGGTGACAGGAGGAGAGGCTCGAGAGGCATGAGGAGAGCCGAGGAGACACTCCAGTCTCGGGCAGCAGCAGAGGCAGTTATGGACGAGGCAGCACGACAGGATGCTACACTTGCTTTGTCACACCCGGTTTTAAAGGCAAAACCGAATGCATTGATCACGTGTGCGCCGGGATCAAGTTACACACACGCTTAGACATTATGAATACCAAAATCGGTGCCACACAAATAAAGAGTTGTTACAAACCATAGTCTTAATCGAAACTTAAACAAACGAGTTCTCGCGGCGGACAAAATGCCTCCACGGGCGGTGATCGAAGACTACGCACACCTAGAACTCCCGGAAATCTTCCGGATTATCTTCAAAGTTCTCCCGGTCCGAGCAAAGCAAATCCGGGTATTGTAGATGCAAGAGAATAAACAAGCGTGAGCACATTTCGTACTCAGCAAGGGAAAACAACATAACATGCAAGGCCATATGGTGGATGGCTAAGGTTCAAGCACTTTAGCATTTTAGTTGGTCAAGTTTTATTAGCAACCTGATTTCTAATGGTGTAAGTTCATACCAACCCAATTAATAAGATATAAGCATCATAAATAAAGAAGTAAACCACAATTTAAACATTAAAGTTCCATAACTTAATCATGTGAGTGTCCGAGCCGCTCTTGACCGTGAGCACGGCTAATCGATTAGTTTAACACTCTGCGAGAGGTTGTACATCTTTACCCACAAGCAAGCGTAAAGGCTCCGAAGAACTTTGGACCCAACCATGCGGTGTTTGCAAGACACCATACCACACTTCCGAGGTGTGATTGCATAGGGACGCTACATGGCTTTTACAAAGGTTCCCTAGCAAGTTATGACCCACAAGGTCGGATCGATTAGCAAGGTATAAAGTCCCCTAGCAGGTCAATACCCCACCATAAAAGAATAACTCACCCAACCCCTCGCTAGAGCGAGTCCATACCCCACGGTACCGCCGATCCCTTGTCCTTATCGGGTAAGACCATCCCATGCTAAAGTTCCTAATTAATCGGCCAAGACCATTGCCCATTAGTTCTTGTGGTTGTCTTGTTTTCTGGGTGGTTCTCCATGTTCCGATTATCAAATTAAAGTGGTCTTGCAAAGTAAAAGATCATAAACGGAACATGAAATAACAAAAAGGTAACCAAGTAGATTAATACCAAAACCCAGTTGAGCATGCTAAGCAATAACTACCACAAGATTAATTTAATTCCCGGCATCAAGGTAAAGGTAGTCAAAAGCTAGGCATGATCCTTAATAGGTTCCCATCCAATTAATGCAAGCGGAAAGTAAAAACAGTGAATTTAAATGCATGTTATGTAGGACAAGCGGGAATGCATCAAGGAATACTTGCCTTCAACAAAGCCTGGCTGCTCAAACTCTTGCACGACCGGATCTTCAAATCCCTCGAACGAATCGCTCTCTACGATCCACAATCATCACATACAAGCATACAATAGAAATAAATAAGAAACAGTCACCAAACAGATCAAACAGATCTAAACAGTAGCATGAAGCTAATCTACGCTCCGAGACGAACGCGTGGACATAAAGAACGCTAAAATCGGAGCTAAAACGACCAAGATATGGGCTCGGGAAGTTCCAGGGACTAATCTGCGAAGATTTGAAAAGGTTTCGGGCTAAAATAAAGAAAAAGGACTAAACTGTAAGGAATCTTATACGGTGGAAGGGTATTTTTGTAAATACCAAAAAGCTCAGGGGTTTTCTTGCAAAAATTACGGGAACAGGCCGGGTTGACCGGTACTGACCCGGGTCGGCTTGACCTAGATCCGTTGGATCTTGATCTCACGGCGCAGGACGCGTGCGTGTGGCTGCGCGGCGGAGGGTGACGGCCGACGGGGCTCGCCGGCGAACTCGATCTAGGGCTCCGGGGCTCGGTTTGAGGCTCGGATTGCATCTACGCGACGCGCACGAGCCGGCGAACCTATCTAGGGCGGCGGTTCGGGGCGAAGACGCGGCGGCGCGGGCGGTCGACGCGGCGGCGCGGGGCGCGGACGCCGGCGAGGTCGCGCGGGCGGTAGGGTGCACGGGGACGACGGCGGGTAGCACGGGCGCGCTGCTCACCTCTTTGCGCAGCTCCGGAGCGATCTCACGGCGACGAAGCGGCGGCGGAACCGAGGAATCGACGGCGGCGGCGGTGAGCTCGGGCTAGGGTTCGGCGAGGTGCGCGCGAGGGCTTAGGGTGGCTCGGGTTGGGGTCCGGGGGCGGCGGCGCCTTAAATAGTCCGGGCGGGGGCCTCCTTGGCGTGCGCGCTACGCGCGCGGGAAGGCGTCGTGGCCGAGCCGGACTCGGGCGGCGCGGCGGCGGCGGAGTCCGGGCGGGGACGAGCGGGGGGCGGGGGATGACGGTGGGGCCCCTAGGTCGGCGGCACGGCGCGGGCGGGTGCGGACGGGGCGCGTCGGATCCGAATCCGACGGCCGGCCGGATCGCGAGCGGCGGCGGGGGCGCGGGACGGCGCGGCCTGCGGGCCGAGGTGGGCCGAAAGGCGGCGCGCGCGCGCGCGGGGTTAAGGCGGGCCGCGGCCCCGCTAGCTAGCTGGGCTGGGTTAGAAAGGGTTAGGAGCTTGGGCTGAAAGGGAAAAGGGGGAGGGGTTAAGGAGATAAGGTTTTGGGATTTTTGGAAAAGGGTTTTCAAACATTTAGAATTCAAATTTGAATTTGAATTCCGGCAACCAAAATAATGCTCCAGCATGTATGCAACACTTAAATCCTATATTTCATTAAAGTTATTTTAGAAAAGTTTTAAATGCCTAAAATTAAATAAAACAACCTTATGCTCCTTAATCAATTAAATGGTTGCTATCAAATTTTAATAAAACCAAGTTTTTAATAGAATTAGGGCGTTACAAATCCTACCCCCCTTAAGAAGAATCTCGTCCTCGAGATTCGGACAGATTGGGAAAAAGATCTGGAAACTCCGCTTTCAGCTCATCCTCTCTTTCCCATGTTGCCTCATCCTCTGCATGATTACTCCATTGTACTTTGCACATCTTAATCACACTATTCCTGGTGACCCTTGTCATGGTTTCCAATATTCGAACGGGGTGTTCAACAATAGTGAGATCCTCTTCAACGTTTAGATCATCCAAGGGTAACGGCTCCTTGTCATGAGGACCAAAACCCTTCTTCAACTGAGAGATATGGAATACATCATGCACATCAGCGAGCTGGACTGGCAACTCCAATCTGTAAGCCACTTCTCCCACTCTCTCAATGATCTTGAAAGGTCCAATAAAGCGAGGTGACAACTTTCCTTTAACTGCGAATCGACGCAAACCTCGATAGGTGATACCTTTAGATACACGTAATCGCCTTCCGAAAGACCACATCTCTTCGTTTACCATCCGCATAGCTTTTCTCGTCTAGAGCGAGCAATCCTCAAATTCTCTCTGATAATCTGAACTTGTTTCTCCGCTTCTCTGATGATATCTGCCCCAAATAACTGCCTTTCGCCTGTCTCACTCCAAAATAACGGAGTCCTACACTTCCTTCCATATAGAGCCTCAAAGGGTGACATTTTGAGACTAGCTTGGTAGCTGTTGTTATAAGAGAACTCAGCATACGGCAAGCTCTTATCCCAACTACAACCATGCTTAAGCGCACATGCTCTCAGCATGTCCTCTAGGATCTGATTGGTTCTCTCTGTCTGTCCATCTGTCTGTGGATGATAAGCTGAGCTGAAATTTAGCTTAGTATCCAGAGATTCATGCAACTTCCCCCAGAAACGAGAAGTAAAGCGAGTACCTCTGTCGACACGATCTTCTTTGGTACACCATGCAAACACACGATCCTGGACATGTATAGCTCGCCAACTTAGCTCCTGTATAGGTAGTCTTTACCGGAATGAAGTGAGCTACCTTAGTCAAACGATCCACGATAACCCAAATCGAATCATAACCATCTCGGGTCCGGGGTAAACCCACTATGAAATCCATTCCGATCTCTTCCCACTTCCACTCAGGCACCTTCAAAGGTTGAAGCAAACCAGCGGGTCTTTGATGTTCAGCCTTAACCCGGTGACAAGTGTCGCACAAAGCCACATGGGCGGCCACGTCTCTCTTCATACCGTACCACCAATACCTCTGCTTGAGATCCTGGTACATCTTGGTACTGCCTGGATGGATAGAGTAAGCTGAGTCGTGAGCTTCTCTCAAGACCTTCTCTCTAAGATCTCCTGTCTCTGGGACACACAACCGGTTCTTAAACCACACGGTTCCTTGCTCATCTTCTGTGAAGTCTGGGGCTTCTCCTTGTTGCATGCTCTCTTTAATCTTTTGTATCCCAGCATCTTCTAGCTGCCACTTGCGTATCTCTTGCTCTAGAGTAGACTGTACTTCCAAAGTCACTCCTTCCGCATGTGAAACCACTTTCAAGTTGAGCCTTTCAAACTCTTTTACCAACTCGTCAGGAAACTGAATGGTCATTGCCATGTTAGTGTGGCCCTTCTGACTTAGAGCATCAGCAACCAGATTCGCTTTACCCGGATGGTAGTGAATCTCTAGATCATAGTCCTTGATCAGTTCTAACCAACGACGCTGTCTTAGATTAAGATCCTTCTGAGTAAAGATGTACTTCAAACTCTTGTGATCGGTATAGATGCGGCACTTAGTTCCCATAATGTAGTGTCTCCAAATCTTCAATGCATGAACCACTGCTTGCTAACTCAAGATCATGCATAGGATAGTTCAACTCATGCTTCCTTAAGCGACGAGATGCATAGGCTATAACATGACCTTCTTGCATCAACACACATCCTAGTCCTTGTCGAGATGCATCACAATATATGTCAAAACTCTTTCGTAGATCGGGCATTACTAGAACAAGTCTTGTGGTTAACCGCTTCTTTAACTCTTCAAAGCGGACCGACATGCACTGGGTCCATTTGAATTCCCCTGTCCTCCTCTAGCAATGTAGTGAGGGGCTTCACAATCTTAGAGAATCCTTCAATAAACCGACGATAGTAACCAGCAAGTCCAAGGAAACTCCGAATCTCGGACATCGTACGAGGGGCTTCCCACTTCAATACATCGCTAACCTTGCTAGGATCCACAAGCAATACCTCCGTTGGTGATGATATGACCTAGGAAAGATACTTCCTTGAGCGGAACTCACACTTGCTGAACTTCGCATATAACTCATGATCTCTTAGCTTCGCAACACAAGTCTCAAATGCTCCTCATGGTCCTCCTCATTCTTGGAGTAGATCGAATGTCATCAATGAATACCACAACAAACTTGTCCGGATACTCCATAAAGATCTTGTTCATCAAGTACATAAAGTACGCGGGTGCATTGGTTAACCCAAAAGACATAACTGTGTACTCATAAAGTCCGTACCTGGTAGTAAAAGCTGTCTTAGGAATATCTGAAGGCCTAATCTTTAGCTGATGATAACCTGATCGCAGATCGATCTTAGAAAACACGGTTGCTCCTCTCATCTGATCAAACAAATCTTCAATACGTGGCAGAGGATACTTGTTCTTGATAGTAACATCATTAAGAGACCTGTAATCAACACACATCCTCTGTGTGCCATCTTTCTTACCCACAAAGATTACGGGTGCTCCCCAAGGTGATGAACTAGCACGAATGAACCCTTTACCCAATAATTCTTTAATCTGAGCCTTAAGTTCTTGTAACTGATCACTAGACATTCTATACGGGCGCTTAGAGATAGGAGCAGTACCAGGTAAAAGATCAATAACGAACTCAACATCTCGGTCAGGGGGCATACCTGGCAACTCCTCGGGAAACACATCAGGATAATCGCACACTACTCGTATGTCTTCCAAGGCTGCTCCGTCAAGCTTATTCACGGCACTGGCATTTGAGGGTGCGGGACGCTGCAAACTCAAACCTTTCACCAGCTGGACTTGTAAGAAGGATTGACCTCTTAGCACACTGAATCACCGCATCACACGCGGTCAACCATCCCATTCCCAATATCACATCGATCCCCTTTGAATCCAAGATTATAAGATTGGCACGGAAATCTCTCGCCCACGATCTTGAGATGGACGTTATCACATTTATAGATAGCTTTCAATTCCCCCCCGAGGTGAGGTAACTAACATGTGGCGAGACATGGGACCGATAGGTAGATTATGTTGAGCTACGAGCGGGATGTAATGAAAGAATGGGATGCTCCGGAATCAAACAAAGCGAGGCGGGAGTAGAGTTAACTAGAAACATACCGAGCACTACTGCGGGGTTCTCTGGGCGACTTCAGCATCAACGTGCATTGCCTTGCCTCGTGCATAGCTCTGTTGTCCCTTGTTAGACTGCGGGGTTTGGCTTCCGCTCCTTGTCTGCTCGCTTTGGTTCTGTGTGGGGGTGTGTGGAGGGTTCCTCTTTGGGCAAGCATTGGCATAGTGACCAAGTTCTCCGCACTTGAAGCAAGTAGTGGTGGCAGGATTGGGCGGTGCCACGGTCCTTACGGGTGTGCCAAGCGGGGGCTCTCTCGCCGACCTCCGCCGGGAAGGCCGGGTGGGGAGTCCGAGGAACAGAGGCCGAAGCGGCCGAGCGGACCGCCGGAACTACCGAACGAGACGGCCGGGACCGCCGCTGCCCAAAGTTTCCACCCGGTCCCCCAAAGCGGAACGGGGTGTTCGGCGGTGGGTTGAAGCGCGGGCGAGACGCACTCCCAAGCGCCCGAGCCGGCGGCCTTCCTCTTCTGCTCTCCGAGCTCCTTGCGCTTGTGCTCCAAGCGGATAGCGGCATCAACTAGCCGCCGAAAGTTAGGAAAAGGTTATGACATCGGGCGATACCGCAGCGAACCAACCAATCCATCCAAGAACGGCTCCTGCTTCTTCCTATCTTCAGACAACCTCCTCGACCGCATAGCGAGATAGCTCGGTGAACTTGTCTCTATACTCGGCCACCGACATTCCTCCCACGCTTCGAGAGAAAGGAACTCCTTCTTCTTGATCTTCATGACTCCGGAGGGTATGTGATGGCTCCGAAGTTGGTGGTAAACTCCTCCCAAGTGATAGTGTCCGGGGGCGCCATGAGCGGCGAGTACGCATCCCACCAAGCGGCTGCAGAGCCTTGAAGTCGTCTCCCGCAAAGCATACGGGACCTTTTTCTCCGTCGTCACAGCGACGGGTAGTGAGCATCTTCGGTATTGTCTTGAGCCAATCTTCAGCTTCCAGTGGATCAGCGGCGTGAGTAAACACAGGAGGGTGATGACTCATGAACTCTCGGTGCTTGTTGCGAGGCGCAGGTGGCGGCACCGGCGGATTGTTGACCTGAGCTTGCAAGTTTGTCACAGTGGTGGTCAAGTTTTGGAGGAGTTGGGTCTGTGCCTCCAAAAACTGCTGCATAGCGGGATCCATTTGTACTGGCTGGGGTGCTCTTCCTGCTGGTTGATTAACACCTGATCCTGACCTGGTGTTCACCATCTGAGTGTTAGGAACATTACTTTAGATGATTGCACCAAGGTTTAAACTTAGGAAGATAGGATAGCAATGATATTCAGATAAGACAGATTCTGTTGACTCCAAACAATCAGGCATAGCTCTCTGTATAAGTAACCAAAAATTATGGATTTTGGACTGATAAAAGGAAATGAAATTATGAAACTACTCCAACTGGAATCACCTCAATCGGAGTTGTGTAGCTCTGGTTATAAAATAAACAAGTCAGGTAGGTCGGCAGTGTTTAACAGATTCGTGGGGCTGTAATGTTTTAGTCATATCTCTCTGGTTTTCCATCCAAATATTCTGAATTTTTCACAGAAAATCAGTAATGAAATTCTTGAACTTTTCCAATTGGTTTTACTACAATCGGAGTTCTGTAGCCCGAGATAAAATTAAAACAGTACTGCTGACTCAGAAAACTGTGCGAACAGATTTTTTTTTGGGATCTCGAATTTGTATTAAGGAAAAACTTAAGAGGACAAAAAGATTAGGATAGATAACTGATTGAGACTGAAAGATAACCCCCACAAACTTACTACTAAACCAATGTCGTTGTGGTCATCACTCCACAACACATTGCACTCAACCAAAAATCCAACTCACACATTAAGCACAAAATCAAGCATTCAACCACACCTCTAAGCTAAACACACTTTACCGATCACCTACTAGCGATTACAAAGAAATCCTATCCTTAATCTTAAACCTATGGACTATCTTCTGCCATGGCATCTGTGCGAGCGTCAGGGGAGTTGTAGTGTGGCCTCTTGGGTGATGGGGAGGTACATCCTTCTGCGGCTTCATGGGCTTCCGGCTGCTCCCTGTTCAAAAGTGCAGCTTCCAAGGCACGCCTGCGTCTCCGAGTGAAGATTTGCTGTTGTGCTGCATATAGCGTGTTGTTGGCATCATCCAACGCGGTGTTCACGGCTGCAAGTAGACCTCGGACATTGTTGAGCGTCCCTTCATAGGCTGGTCTTTGGGGGGCGATGTAAGTCTTGGCTTCCCCACTTGCCCTGAATGGTGTGTAGCGGCAGTGGGTATCCTCCAACCTGTCACGCTCCTTGTGAGAGAGCACATAGAGCGCCCTCCGAGCTGACTCTGCTATCCCAGCATCCATAGTAGTCCTGTGAGCCACATCATGATGCTTGGACATCTCCTTCACCCCACGGCATGGAATGTACTCCTCCAAGATGGCAGCAACCTCCCAATGGGGCTCGAACCAAGGATGGGTCCAAAGCTCACAATGGTAGACAGGGGCCTTATCATAGCCTAGGCGAAGTACCATTGCCCTCAGGTGGTCTGCCATGGGTATGCCTACTCCATCAGCTCTGTAATGGTACACTTCCCCGGATCGCTTCCCTCTCTTCCTCCTCTTGCTCTTGTTCCTCCATCTCTTGATCCGAGGAATCTTCATCTTCTTCGGCGCTTGCTCCTCTAGGTTGGGTTGTTCGGCTAGCTCATCCTCCTCTTGGATCACCTCCTCGGATCTTCCTCATCATCGGGCACCATGATAAGGTTAGGGAAAATCACGGAGTGCTTGGCTCCATCTCAATCTCCTCATCGGTATCTCCATCATGCAAGTCATGGTGCGTTCTGTGGAGCATGCGGTGGACTCCCGGCTCCGCCCGAGAAGTCTCCAAGCTACGAACCATCCGTAGTGTAGTGCGGAATGAGAAAGATGATAAGGCAAAAAGGACGAGAGCTAAAGCAAGCACGGGATAAAGAATGCGAGACGGCTCAAGAGTGAAGCAAAAAGGCAAGAGTAAGGTTAGTAAAGAATAAAGCAAGCATGTGTAAGAAAGCTTCTATGAGTATATAATCCTTAATTCGACCATTTTCTATCTAGGCTAGCGTTCCTACGGATCAACACGGCTACGGTACCACTCTGTCACACCCGGTTTTAAAGGCAAACCGAATGCATTGATCACGTGTGCGCCGGGATCAAGTTACACACACGCTTAGACATTATGAATACCAAAATCGGTGCCACACGAATAAAGAGTTATTACAAACCATAGTCTTAATCGAAACTTAAACAAACGAGTTCTCGCGGCGGACAAAATGCCTCCACGAGTAACGTCGAGCGAAGACTACGCACACCTAGAACTCCCGGAAATCTTCCGGATTATCTTCAAAGTTCTCCCGGTCCGAGCGACAAATCCGGGTATTGTAGATGCAAGAGAATAAACAAGCGTGAGCACATTTCGTACTTAGCAAGGGAAAACAACATAACATGCAAGGCCATATGGTGGATGGCTAAGGTTCAAGCACTTCGACATTTTAGTTGGTCAAGTTTTATTAGCAACCTGATTTCTAATGGTGTAAGTTCATACCAACCCAATTAATAAGATATAAGCATCATAAATAAAGAAGTAAACCACAATTTAAACATTAAAGTTCCATAACTTAATCATGTGAGTGTCCAGGCCGCTCTTGACCGTGAGCACGGCTAATCGATTAGTTTAACACTCTGCAGAGGTTGTACATCTTTACCCACAAGCAGCGTAAAAGCTCCGAAGAACTTTGGACCCAACCATGCGGTGTTTGCAAGACACCATACCACACTTCCGAGGTGTGATTGCATAGGGACGCTACATGGCCTTTACAAAGGTTCCCTAGCAAGTTATGACCCACAAGGTCCGGATCAGTTAGCAAGGTATAAAGTCCCCTAGCAGGTCAATACCCCACCATAAAAAAAATAACTCACCCAACCCCCTGCTAGAGCGAGTCCATACCCCACAGTACCGCCGATCCCTTGTCCTTATCGGGTAAAGTTCCTAATTAATCAGCCAAGACCATTGCCCATTAGTTCTTGTGGTTGTACTGTTTTCCTGGGTGGTTCTCCATGTTCCGATTATCAAATTAAAGTGGTCTTGCAAAGTAAAAGATCATAAACGGAACATGAAATAACAAAAAGGTAACCAAGTAGATTAATACCAAAACCCGAGTTGAGCATGCTAAGCAATAACTACCACAAGATTAATTTAATTCCCGGCATCAAGGTAAAGGTAGTCAAAAGCTAGGCATGATCCTTAATAGGTTCCCATCCAATTAATGCAAGCGGAAAGTAAAAACGGTGAATTTAAATGCATGTTATGTAGGACAAGCGGGAATGCATCAAGGAATACTTGCCTTCAACAAAGCCTGGCTGCTCAAACTCTTGCACGACCGGATCTTCAAATCCCTCGAACGAATCGCTCTCTACGATCCACAATCATCACATACAAGCATACAATAGAAATAAATAAGAAACAGTCACCAAACAGATCAAACAGATCTAAACAGTAGCATGAAGCTAATCTACGCTTCGAGACGAACGCGTGGACATAAAGAACGCTAAAATCGGAGCTAAAACGACCAAGATATGGGCTCGGGAAGTTCCGGGGACTAATCGCGAAGATTTGAAAAGGTTTCGGGCTAAAATGAACAAAAAGGACTAAGCTGTAAGGAATCTTATACGGTGGAAGGGTATTTTTGTAAATACCAAAAAGCTCGGGGGTTTTCTTGCAAAAATTACGGGAACGGGCCGGGTTGACCGGTATTGACCGGGTCGGCTTGACCTAGATCCGTTGGATCTTGATCTTACGGCGCGGGACGCGTGCGTGTGGGCGCGCGGCGGAGGGTGACGGCCGACGGCGGCGGCCGGCGGCGGCGGCGGCGGGGATCGCTGCGCGAACTCGATCTAGGGCTCCGGGGGCTCGGTTTGAGGCTCGGATTGCATCTACGCGACGCGCACGGGCGGCGAACCTATCTAGGGCGGCGGTTCGGGCGAAGACGCGGCGGCGCGGGCGGTCGACGCGGCGGCGCGGGGCGCGGACGCCGGCGAGGTCGCGCGGGCGGTAGGGTGCACGGGGACGACGGCGGGTAGCACGGGCGCGCGCTCACCTCTTTGCGCGGCTCCGGAGCGATCTCACGGCGACGAAGCGGCGGCGGAACCGAGGAATCGACGGCGGCGGCGGTGAGCTCGGGCTAGGGTTCCGGCGAGGTGCGCGCGAGGGCTTAGGGGCGGCTCGGGTTGGGGTCCGGGGGCGGCGGCGCCTTAAATAGTCCGGGCGAGGGGCCTCCTTGGCGTGCGCGCTACGCGCGGGAAGGCGTCGTGGCCGGCGGGACTCGGGCGGCGCGGCGGCGGCGGAGTCCGGGGGCGGGGGACGAGCCGGGGGCGGGGGATGACGGGGTGGGGCCCCTAGGTCGGCGGCACGGCGAGGGCGGGTGCGACGGGGCGCGTCGGATCCGGATCCGACGGCCCGGATCGCGAGCGGGCGGCGGGGTGCGGGACGGCGGGGCCGGGCCGGGCCGGTGGGCCGAAAGGGCCGGCGCGCGCGCGCGGGGTTAAGGCGGGCCGCGACCCGCTAGCTAGGCGGGCCGGGTTAGAAAGGGTTAGGAGCTTGGGTCGAAAGGGAAAAGGGGGAGGGGTTAAGGAGATAAGGTTTTGGGATTTTTGGAAAAGGGTTTTCAAACATTTAGAATTCAAATTTGAATTTGAATTCCGGCAACCAAAATAATGCTCCAAAGATGTATGCAACACTTAAATCCTATATTTCATTAAAGTTATTTTAGAAAAGTTTTAAATGCCTAAAATTAAATAAAACAACCTTATGCTCCTTAATCAATTAAATGGTTGCTATCAAATTTTAATAAAACCAAATTTTTAATAGAATTAGGGCGTTACACTTCTGCGGCAGAGGCACCTCTTCCTCAGTACTTTGCCACTGACGACAAGTCCTCCAGTGACGACGAGGAGTTTGTACCTACTCCAGAGACAGCCAGTTTTTAGAGTCCGTCGGTCACACGACGACAAGGCAGAGGCTCCACCTTTCCAGGCGACAGAGAGAGGCTGAGTCACCGGTTCCCACAATCACAACCGCTCAGGTGACCCAGCCAGACCAGCTCACTACACTGATCTCGTCTATGGCTGCTCAGACTCAGGCGACTCTCCAGGTACAGCAGCAGATGCAGGCTCACTTCCAGCAGTACTAGGAGTCGCAGCAGGTGATCCTCGAGGGGATCCAACAGCAGCAGGAGGCTCAGAGGCAGTAGATGCTACAACACCAGATGTTGACTTCGCAGATGTTCACGTTCATGTCTGGTTGCCTTGGTCGGCTCTTCCGGCGGTCGGGGACTTCGGCTACCTCGGCCACCTACCCGCTGCCGAGCTACGGGGCGACCCGACGAGCCTCCTCTTCCTCCAGCAGGCGGGTTTGTGAACGTTCCTCTGTCTACTTTCCCACGGACACCTCTCGCCGGACGGTGGCGTTCGCGATGCCTCGGACGACGACACCACGGGCAACGGTCACCACTTCCTTCCTTGCTCAACTTCAGATGACCACTCCTACGTCGTCCCAGTTGGTGTCTCCGCTTACCACAGGAGCTCTCGTCTTCGATACACCAGCTCGCACCACTCTGCCGAGTCCACCGGGATCTTCACCGCTTCCGACGTTTACTACACCGAGGGCAGAGGGGTTGGGACAGGAGGACCACTACCTTCGAGCGATCACAGAGCAGATCTCGTCAGCGCTTGCCTCCGACACTGTTCCTCCTGCTCCCGAGGCTACTACAGCTCCCAGCACGACGACTGTCGCACCTCCTGCGCCTCCTCCGGGTTCCTCGTCACTAGCTTGGGACATTCTCAGCGAGGACACCGACGACGACGACGCTTCCGGCTTCTCTGTGCGACCTTCGAGAGTCGTCTCTACTTCGCCGCCAGATCTGTAACAACCCAGGATTTTAGGTGTGTAATTTTTGCGAAAAATTAAAACATTTTGATTGAACTTGAGTGTCATCGGTTTTCGAGCCGAATTGCTAGCCCTCCTTTGAATTCAATCTACCCCTAACACACCGTCCGCCGCGGCCGCGCGCGTCCGCCGCCGCCCCTCGCCGCCTCCGGCCACCATCCGCATGCGCAAGCTTCTACGCCGGCCCTCCGCCGCTCCTCGCGCTCGCCGCCGGCCGCCGCGCCTCTCCACCACGCTAAATCGCGCGTGCCGCCGCCGCCGCACGCTAGTTAGGGTTTGCCCGCGCCGCCGAATTCCGGCCGTCCGCCGCCATCTTGGCTCGCCGGCGACCACGGGGGGGGGTGCACAAGTCTGAAATCCTTCTCCCACAGCAACTCCTCGTCGTCCATTCCTTCGCTGTGGTGAGGACTTCAATGTTTCCGCCCCTCCACTGCACTTCTAGGGTTCCCGTGCACTGTTTCTTAGTATTTTGATCCTGTTCTTCACAATTGCACTTCAGTGATAGAAATCTAGCATTTTTGTGGTCCTGCAACTCCTAGCATATGGTCCTGCACATCCTCATGCTCGAGTGCTCTTTCTCTAGTGTAATTGTCCAAATTTTGAGCACAAATTCATAAAGACCTTAAGCATTTTCAATTTCATTTGTAAGAGGAGCTATGCCATGGTCACATACATACCAGCTTGCTCACTTGTTGTTGCACATTTGTCCAATTTTGAGCATGTTTTGGTAATTTGTGATAAGGATCAATCACTCTTATCCACACAAATGCACATCTTGAGCACCTAAGGACCAATGTAGTATCTTTTTAATCTTGTGGTCACAATCTCCTAGAATTTTCATATTTTAGGCTCATATCTGCTCATAAGCTATGCTTAAGGACCCCTTATCCTTAGTTACATATCATGTTTATTATTGTCTCTATCCATTCTATAATCTTCTACCTTTTTCTCTCACAGATGGCAGGCGATAAGCGGAAGAGTAAGGCGGTTTACGAGCCGAAGAGGAAGAAGAGCCGACGACGAAGGAGTGGGAGCGAGTGCTCGCGGTGCGGACACACGGGGGCGGCCTCGGAGGGGCATTCGTATCTCGGAGGGCACACGAGTCGGGGGGAGCGGCCCCGAGTGAGAAGCGGCGGCGGCGAGCGAGGCGCGGACACGACGGCGGCGGCGGCCACGTCGGTCAGGCAGAGGGCACCAGACCACAAAGCAGTCAGAGTCACCACACTCACTAGCCAGGTCTGGACCTCGGACACGCGGTGGTCACACACAGCCACAGCCGACACCTCGACAGAGGAGAGGTGCAGCAGAGGAGCTCACAGAGAGAGAGCAGTAGGCTCTAGACCCCCAGCTCCCCAGAGGTCCACGAGCAGAGGCTTTCGGAGTCTATCTCCGTGACCTCCGTCACTTGCCGGGGCTGAAGATTCGGCGGTTGAGGAGTGTGCCAGAGGACCAGTGGTTCCCACGGGCCAGACAGGAGTGTGACCCCAGGTTCTGGACGATTCTCCAGGAGAGCTTCTATGCCTCCTACACTCACAGAGGGTCTCAGCTCAGCCAGCACCGTATGCTACAGTTCACAGCTCTGAGGGCAGCTGCAGCTGGAGAGGCGATACTCCCCTTCTTCGACTACCAACGGGGACTAGTGGACTTAGTGACTCGGAGGCCACAATACGTCCCCGACTGGGTGAGAGTTTTCTACGTCACCGTGTACGTTGACGCTGACCGAGTCGCCATCAGGTTCATGTTCATGGGTCAGCAGCAGCGGCTTACTCGAGAGGGGATTGCAGAGCTGCTTCAGATGGATCTACACGATTACTCTATCCACTACCTGGCGTACCCCGACGTCGAGCCTCCTCGTCGTGCACACTCACCTGTTCTACCCTCCGACGAGGAGATCAGCTTCCTGTTCCAGCCACCGTTCCTCCCTGGTACACCCAGGACACCGGACCGTCTGATTCGTGAGGCGTACGTCGTTCACTACGCTCTCTGGAGGTCTGTGCTATATAGGATGGGGAACTCAGAGTCGTTGACAGGGGTGCAGCAGTGGCTCCTGATGTACGTGATGGCGAAGCGCCCCTTTGACCTCGTGGATATCATGCGAGCAGAGATCGAGGACGCCATTATGGATGGCATGGGGATGAGATGACAACAGCCTTTCGCCCCCGGATCAATTGGGCTGCCGTCCCGCTCGAGGCTTAGAGAGGTACGTTGGGATGCTTGAGGCATCGAAGTTCGTGTTCCCGACCTACCGGCCTCCGATGACGGGTGACGGGGAGGAGAGGCTCGAGAGGCATGAGGAGAGCCGAGGAGACACTCCAGTCTCGGGCAGCAGCAGAGGCAGTTATGGACGAGGCAGCACGACAGGATGCTACACTTGCTGCAGCAGAGGCACCTCTTCCTCAGTACTTTGCCACTGACGACAAGTCCTCCAGTGACGACGAGGAGTTTGTACCTACTCCAGAGACAGCCAGTTTTTAGAGTCCGTCGGTCACACGACGACAAGGCAGGAGGCTCCACCTTTCCAGGCCAGAGAGAGGCTGAGTCACCGGTTCCCACAATCACAACCGCTCAGGTGACCCAGCCAGACCAGCTCACTACACTGATCTCGTCTATGGCTGCTCAGACTCAGGCGACTCTCCAGGTACAGCAGCAGATGCAGGCTCACTTCCAGCAGTACTAGGAGTCGCAGCAGGTGATCCTCGAGGGGATCCAACAGCAGCAGGAGGCTCAGAGGCAGTAGATGCTACAACACCAGATGTTGACTTCGCAGATGTTCACGTTCATGTCTGGTTGCCTTGGTCAGCTCTTCCAGCAGTCAGGACTTCAGCTACCTCAGCCACCTACCACTGCCGAGCTACAGGCTGACCCGACAGCTCCTCTTCCTCCAGCAGGCGGGTTTGTGAACGTTCCTCTGTCTACTTTCCCACAGACACCTCTACTTCAGACAGTGGCGTTCGCAGTACCTCAGACGACGACACCACAGGCAACGGTCACCACTTCCTTCCTTGCTCAACTTCAGATGACCACTCCTACGTCGTCCCAGTTGGTGTCTCCGCTTACCACAGGAGCTCTCGTCTTCGATACACCAGCTCGCACCACTCTGCCGAGTCCACCGGGATCTTCACCGCTTCCGACGTTTACTACACCGAGGGCAGAGGGGTTGGGACAGGAGGACCACTACCTTCGAGCGATCACGGAGCAGATCTCGTCAGCGCTTGCCTCCGACACTGTTCCTCCTGCTCCCGAGGCTACTACGGCTCCCAAGACGACGACCGGCGCGCACCTCCCGCGCCTCCTCCGGGTTCCTCGTCACTAGCTTGGGACATTCTCAGCGAGGACACCGACGACGACGACGCTTCCGGCTTCTCTGTGCGACCTTCGAGAGTCGTCTCTACTTCGCCGCCAGATCTGTAACAACCCAGGATTTTAGGTGTGTAATTTTTGCGAAAAATTAAAACATTTTGATTGAACTTGAGTGTCATCAGTTTTCGAGTCGAATAGCTAGCCCTCCTTTGAATTCTCCACCAGATTAACCCATTTATAAAAACATATGTTCAAACTATGGTAAATAAGTGATTTGGACTTTTCTGGTTTAATTGGATTTTATTGAGTGTAGTTTGAATTTGGAATTATTTCAAATTCAAACTAATTCTATAGCTTTTAACCCAAAACTTATTTCCCAAAGCTTGGAACCCCCTTACTGGGCCGGCCTTTCCTAAAGCCTGCGGCGGACCCACTTAACCCGCCGGCCCAGCGGCCCAAACTCGGCCCCGCCGGCTCTACCCGCAGCCCCTTACCCTCTCCTTCTATCTGCGACGCGTGGACCCCGCATGACGGCCCTTTATCCTCACCAACCCGCCAGCACACCGAGCCGGGCCAGCGCCGCCGGTCTCACCGCACCAACGCGTGCGGGGGCGGGGCGCGGCCGGACCGCCCGGTCGGCACGCACGCCGAGGGCCGGCGCGTGCGCGCGGGGCCGGATGCGACCGCGGGGAAAGGCCAAAGACGCATCAACCCCTTCCCCACCGAGCATCCGAGGCGGACCCGAGCACCACCGCGAGCGCCACCCGCCCCGCCGGCGAACGGCTAAGGGCATGGCCGGTTTTTCCCCCCTTGAGTCGCTCGCGGCGTCGATTCAAAAGGAGCGGGCCGGTGTGGCACGGAAGCAAAGCCACCCACCCCCTCTTGGGGTTTCCTCTTCCACCACCGCCCGTGTGCACCGGATTGGGGGAAGAAGCGGGCGCGCGCGCCGCCGCGCCGCGCGGACAAGGGAGGAGCCGGGAGCCGGACGGTAGCAAGGACCACTTCACCGCCGGGACGCCGTCGACACGCCGGGAGGCGCCGCGCCGCGCCGGAGGGGAAAGGACGTGAACCGGTCGGGGACAAGGAGCGAGGGAGGCGCGGCGGACGACCACCGGCATGAACATCTACACCGCCTTCGTACACCACTCCACCGAGCCGGCCGGGACTCCACGCGCCGCCCCGAAGTGAGCACCACCGCAGCCCCCTTATCTCTTTCCTCCCTCCTTGCGCTCTACTCTGTTTTGCGCCGACGGCGTTGGGGTGCGCCGTCGAGACGCCTTGCACGGTTGCGGCCGTCGAGCCGCGCACTACGCGCGTCGCGCTCGTGCGGAGCTCTCGGGCCACTCATGCCCCCGGCCCGTCGACGCCATGCGAGGACCGTGTGTGGGGGCGGCCTTCGCGCCAAGCTTGTTGTGCGAGGGGCGTGTGCGCCGCCATGTCGCCACGCGGCGCGCACCGGTTACCCCGGGCGGCCGCGCGCGGTGAACGGAGCCGGGACGCGCGAGGCATGTATGGATGAGCGGGCTTCGTCCCGTGTCTATTTGCGGGTGTGGATTGGGGGCGCCGCGCCGTGACGGCCGGCGGCGGCGGAGGCATCGGGCCCGGCTGCGGGACGACGCGCCGCTCGCCGCGCGCGAGGCCACGACGCGAGCGCCGTCCCGGCCGGTACACCCCGATGCCGAGCCGTGACGTGCGCATCAACTTGATGGTGGTGGTGGCCGGACGTTTGCCACCCGCGGACCGGCGCCGGCGACGCGCCGCGCGGCCGCTGCGCCGTCCGGGCAATCCATCGAGCACCTGGTGTGCATAGTTACTCCTGAACACGTTTCACCTGAGAAACGGGCAGCCGGCCGGATCTGGGCTGTGAGCCCAATTATCTTTTTCCTTATCAGGCCGTCGGCCCGGTGCGGGTTGTAGTAGGGGGGTAAAATTCAGACTTGTGAAGGAAGTTTGGTGGACTGTGGCACCTGGACCACTTTGGGCCGAAACCCTATTTCGGGCGGAAACCAGTCCGCTGGGCCACCCACGGCCCAGCGGCACTTCGGGCCCCTTACAGCCTGTTAACCCGGGACGCCGACGTCGGCGACGAATTTTTTCTAAACCCTCTTTTCTTTTTCGTCTAAAAATTCCGTGAAAATGTTGGTAATCTTTAAAAATTCATAACTAATTCTAGGGAGCTCAGAAAAATATAAAATTAATTTCTATAAATCCGTATTTGCGAAACCTTGCTGATTGTAGGTAGTATGGGTTCTTTTGGATCTTCTAAATTGATTATTATTTGGAGTTCTTTCTTAGATGTGCACCGTATTCTTATTTTCGCGTCGAATCTTGTGCCGCAGACCCGAGCTTCGACCAGGAGGACGTGGAGGACCCCGAGTACATCGCTCCCGGACGGCCGACCTGCTTCAACGGCAACGAAGGTGTCATGTCACTCCCAACCATGTAGATCCCATGTTGTTAAATAGCTGCTAGTGCTTTAATTAATGCATTGATCTGATGTATTGCATAACCCGTTTAATAGCCATGCCTTGATGTTTTGTTATATCCTGTTTCCTTGTTCTACTTCCTGCGGGACTAGCTACAGACCCCTAGCTAGTCCCTTACCTCAACTATCCATACTTTTGTTGCTTGATTATGGATGGTGCTCTGGGCTTGGACTGAGATGGGGATATCTCGGTGTGTTTCTAGCGTGTGTTCTGGGTGCGTATCTCCTTGCTGTGTTTCGGCGGGAGCGAGCCGCTTGGTTACTTGTGAACGACTACCGAGGGAGGATGCGATCTGGCCTCTTACCCGAGGGTCATGTCGTGTGGGATGGAGATGGTGAGTGCTCGCTCTCGGCCCCTTAAGGACCGATCGTTAGTTGACCTTGTTTTGGATGACTATTTTCGTATAGACCGCCCGCCTTGTATTGGGCGGGGGTGCGGGGAGAGACTTGTAGTGGATAGCACCCCTCCTGTAGGAGGATCGGTGTGATCGTGTCGGGAGTGGTCTTTCCCTCCTTAGTAGACTTTGCCCCGGCGAGGCCGGGGAAGGGTTCCACAGCTTCGAGGGACCTCTCGCGGGTAGTATGAGCTCGCCGTGGAGGCTGGGCCGGGCTCGGAGACGCGGGGAGGGTACTATCCACTTACTTGGCCTTCAGCCGTATGGTAGGGTCGGACACCGGTGACGGCCGGTTCCGGTCCTATTCGGGCGGGTACAGTTGTACAACCTCTGCAGAGTGTTAAACCTATAGCTATAGTCCGTGTCCACTGGTTATGGACAGTCTTTCGATCTCTCACCTGACTAGCTACACTCCTCTTGTGCTTCTTCTCTTCCCCGAGTGTGTGAGCCCGGCTTCGGCCGTTGTGATGTGGGGATAGGAGCAGGTGGGCCCCACATCGCAGATGAGAGTTGGGTTCTGGATCGTGGTTGAGATCCGGAGTTTTGGTGTGTTTTCCTTGAGCAGGGGGGGGTGGACCCCTGAGGTGTGGACCTCGGAAGCGGAAGCTTCCCCGAGGTGTGGACCTGCTAGCTGTTTTCTGCTTACCTTGTATGTTGCTATGCTGCTTTGCTTAAGCTTTCTACAGCCAGAATAGGGATATCTCCTGCATGGTAGAATATACACTGCTTTTGCCTCTTTGTTGGGAAGCTGACATGACCTACCCGCTTATCGGGTAGACCCTGGTGCCTCTGACGCAGAGCCGGACTACGACTTCGACAACGACGGTTGGGTGGACTAGAGCTCTTCCTACACTCGAGCTGTCTGCGGATATGGAGTTTCCCGCGCTTTCATGGAGCCGCTGCTAGACGTTTTATTTATGTTTGATTCAGTCCGATGGACTTGTACCCGGCATGTGCCGAAGAGATGTACTCTGATTAATGTAATAAAATAAATGTTGTACTCTACTTTACTGTTTTTATCTTTCTTTATGGATTTTGGCATCGCTGAGACAGGGATTGCACGTGGTAGCCCTCCTGGGACTACCACCGAGGTGCTAGGATTCGGGGTTCGGTTCGCGGAAATCCTGGTCGTTTCAGTTGGTACCAGAGCCATGCTTGACTGTAGGACGAGCCCCAGGAATGGTCGATAGCATAGGAAGCCGTTTTTGAACCTTGAAATTTTATATAAACCCCTTGGCTTCCGTATGTATATAACTATACTTATATATATGCATTACCTTGATTAATTTTCACTAACTACCTTACTAACTACGCTCTAACAACGTTGTGCAGATGGCGGAGAGAGCGTGGGTTCCTCTGGAGTCGGACGGCAGGAGGTACGGAGGCTTCTGCCGCTTGCCGAGGGGAGTGCACGGAGGCGGTGGAGTGGGGACCGACCGAGTCAGCTACAAGGGGAGGACCATGGGGCACATGGAGCGATGCCTCGCCACTTTTCTGACCGTTACGGTACCGGCGGACCCACGGGTGCCAGAGTTCAAGGAGGTCAAGGTGCACTGCTACGAGAGTTCGACCATGGAGGCACACCCGGTCTAGCACACGCCGAGCTCTCAAGATGGTTTGTGTCCGGTGGGGGAGAAGCTTAAGGACACCCCGTTCAGCGTGCTTCCGACAGGAGTCTACGACCCGAGCCGCTGGGACATGAGCGACCGAGCGCAGTACCTTGAGGCGACTTCAGTGGAGGAGGACAAGATGATGCTCGCAGCCAGACGGTGCATCCTGGCTCAGGACCAGGCGCTTTTCTGGGCAGACAGTGAGATCGCGTACCTGAGGTGGAAGTGGGATGGTAGTCTGCAGCGGGTTCAGGACCTGGAGATGGAGAGAGAGGATTTGCTCGACCAGTTGGAGGAGTCGCACCTGAGGAACGGAGAGCTGGTACGGCTTGGCCGGCGGCGGCGGAGCCGCACCGAGAGGGACGCCGGGAGGATCGCTACACTCGGAGGCACGACCGAGGACAGAGCGGGGAGTTGCACCGGGCTACGGTGGAGGCCACGCGTGAGGACAGAGTGAGGCTTGCGAGAGGCGAGGGACCGAGTTGGAGTCGGTTGGAGGCGCAGCGGTGACTATCAAGTAAAGATGTGGGACCTTCGGGGAGGCGAGTCGACACAACTACCACCACTTGTGTTACCTCGGTGGACTGGTCTACGAGGAGAGAGAGCGAGCGGCCGGGACCGCACGGCCCGGGAGCGTTCCGACCGGCGAGAGGCCGAGAGAGTTGGAGGAGCTCTCCGCACGGCTACCCCCTAAGAAGAGGCCACGGCGAGGACGAGAGACCTTTGAGCTACCCCCGACACTCCTACCACGTGTACGCCCGTACCCGAGAGGTTCTCAGGACACAGTAGAGATGGACCGTGCTCTTCAGGATACCCGAGACTACTACGGAGGACCGGCGATCAGGGTGCCGGGTTACCCAGGGACTCACTCACCGCCGTTCTACTCGGTTCCACCAGACTCCAGCCCAGAGGCACCTCAGAGTACCCTGTGATGGGAGTAGAGATCTAGCAGTAGATTATGAGTCGATGTAATGAGTTAGTTGTCATGCTGCCGCTCATGTTGTTATGCCTGTAGTAGCTACCCCATGATGTACTGTGCGTTAGCGTGATGTGTTGCCGTGCACCCTCGAAGGCTGTTGGAGTAAACCTCGAGGTGCACCCCTTTTGTATGGTGGCATCGATTGAGTGACATGGATCTTCATGGATTTTCTCGGATTTCATGCTTCTTTATGTCTGAATGAAATTCTTTGATTGTTAGTAGGATTACTCCTTTATAGTTGATAACCTTAATGATTATATTCTCCCTACCACTACTGACTCATGCAACTGGAACAGATGTCGGGAGCAAGGAGGTCCGGACGACTCCTGGCCCGTTTCGAGGAGGTCGGCGGGGACAACGGAGGGGAGGATGCCCCTAACCCGGGCGGGGAGCGAGAGGCCGCGGACGCCGTGGAGGTCACGCGCCACGAGGCGGGCTCCGCGGAGGCCCGGCGGCCGCGGAGGCCGAGGAGGCCGAGTTGGCGGTCGAGGAGCCGCGCACAACGACGAGGGAGCTCAGGAGCAGGAGCTCGAGCACGAGCAGGTACCCCTGCCCGAGGGAGGAGCAGGCCAGGCTCAGGGACACGAGGTGCCACCACCGCCACCTCCCCCGAAATTGGCCCACGTGATGGCAGTACAGACCCAGCTGATGTAGACGATCACCCAGTTGCTGGCTCAGAACAACAACAACAACCACAGGGGTCAGCACCGCAACGCGCCAGAGGGCTTCCAGAAGAAGGTTGAGAACTTCAACAAGCTGCGACCGCCTACTTTCGACCACTCGGCGGACCCGATGGACGCGGACAAGCGGCTACGGGAGATTGAGAAGAAGTTGGAGTTGGACCGAGCTCACCGAGGAGGAGTGTGTGACCGTGGCAAGACACCGGTGATCGGCACGGCCCGGTGCATGGTGGGACGGCTACGTGACTCGCACGGGACCCGTTGCACATCGGGTGGGACGAGTTTGTGGAGGCCTTCGGGAGCCACCACATCTTAGAGGCGATGATGGACGGGAAGGCCGACGAGTTCGAGCACCTCAAGATGGGAAACATGTCGGTGCGGGGAGTACGCCAACCGCTACCAAGAGCCGATGAGGTACGTGCCGGACGACACCGACACGAGAGAAGAAGAAAGTCTGCTTGGTTCGGGGAAGGGGCGCACAAGGGGATGGCACACCACTTGTCCGCACACGACCGCCCGACACTTCGCTCCATTATCGACAAGGCACCGATCGTGGAGAGGTCAAGGCTTGAGTACATGGAGGTTCGTGGAAGCAAGTCCAAGCGCACGGACCGGGCGGGGACGCTCGGGTCCACCACGAGAGGCGAGAGGACGAGGCTACGCTCAGGGCCACCAGACACAGCAGAGGCACCACGTCACTCAGTCTCAGCCGCAGAGCAGAGCCAACCCAGGCGGGAGTGGAGGACAGAACAGCTAGAAACCGAGACCACCACCGCAGTCAGCAGACAGATCCAAGGTGACTTGCTTCAACTGCCGTCAGGTTGGGCACAAGTCGTTCGAGTGTCCACGGCGAGGCGCCACCGGGGAGTCGAACCGCGGCTCTCGGTTCCGGACCCCGGCCAAGCCACCGGCACCGGGGAGGACGGCCACCCCGTACACGGCGAGAGGACCGCTCGGCCGCCGGCTACACGAGGCCGTCCGAACCACCTCACCGCCGAGGATGCGGCGGCCGCACCCGACGTCACACTTGGTGAGTTCTTTGTTGACTCGGTTTTTGGCAACTGTTTTGTTCGATGCGGAGCTCAGTTTTCGTATATTTCTACCAAGTTTGTTAAAGAAAGGTCGTTACCAACTAAGTCTCGACCAAGGCCCATCTTGACTAGCTCTCCGCTAGGAGAGAAGAGGAGTACGTTAGAGTGCAGGGGAGTGAGGATGGTGTTTGAGGGGCAACAATTCACGGCAGACTTGACAGTTTTGGAGTCTACCGGGATAGACGTGATCCTAGGGATGGATTGGTTGGCAAAGCACAACGGGATAGTCTCTTGCAACCCCAGAGTTATACAGCTAGAACACCCTAGCGGAACTATAGTGCGGATCGAACCACAGAGTCCGAAGGCTGCTACGATGATGTGCAACATGGGAGGGAAAGAGATTGAAGAAATCCCAGTGGTCTGTGAGTTTCCGGACGTGTTCCCAGAGGAGCGTACGGAGTTACCCCCAGACCGGGACGTGGAGTTTGTGATTGAGCTGATGCCGGGAGCGGGGCCCGTTGCAAAGAGTCCGTACCGAATGTCGTCCGACGAGCTGGACGAGTTGAAGAAACAGCTCAAGAAGCTGCTCGAGCAAGGGTTTGTCCGGCTGAGTGCCTCACCGTGGGGTTCACCAGTGCTCTTCGTGGAGAAGAAAGACGACACAAAGAGGATGTGCATAGACTACCGCACGCTCAACTCAATGACAATCAAGAACAAGTACCCGTTACCCAGAATCGAGGACGTGTTGGATAGGCTCAAAAAGGCAAGGTTCTTCTCCAAGATCGAGCTGAGGTCAGGATACCACCAGATGAAGATTCGAGAGAAGGATATTCCCAAGACAGCTTTCACCACTCGGTACGGCTTGTACGAGTTCGTGGTGGTTTCGTTTGGGCTGACCAACGCCCCTGCTTACTTCATGAACTTGATGAACAAGGTCTTCATGGAAGAGTTGGACATGTTTGTGGTGGTGTTTATCGACGATATCTTGATCTACTCTGAGACCACGGAGGAGCACGAGGAGCACCTGAGGGTCGTGCTAGAGAGGTTGAGGCGGCGAGAAGCGTACGCCAAGTTCAGCAAGTGCGAGTTCTGGATGGAGAAGGTCGCGTTCTTGGGGCACGTGTTGTCAGCGGAGGGGATAGCCGTGGACCCGTCCAAGGTTGAGTCGGTGACCAAGTGGGAGCAGCCGTTGAACGTGACAGACGTCAGGAGCTTCCTTGGGCTGGCAGGTTACTACCGAAGGTTCATTGAGAACTTTTCCAAGATCGCAAAGCCAATGACAGAGTTGCTCAAGAACAACACAAAGTTCGAGTGGTCAGAAGCGTGTGAGAAGAGCTTCCAGGAGCTGAAAAGGCGACTCACCACAGCCCTAGTGCTTACCTTGCCAGATATCAAGAAAGACTTTGTGGTCTACTGTGACGCTTCAAGGCAAGGACTCGGTTGTGTGCTGATGCAGGAAGGGAAAGTTGTGGCTTACACTTCCAGGCAGCTGAAGAAGCACGAGGAAAACTACCCGACCCACAACTTGGAGTTGGCGGTACGTTGTGCATGCACTCAAGATCCGGAGACACTACACGATAGGGAACAAGTGTGAACTGTTTTCCGACCACAAGAGCTCCGAAGTACTTCTTTACACGGACGAGAGTTGAACATGAGGCGAGAGGCGATGGCTAGAGCTGATCAAGGACTACGACGTCGAGATCAACTACCACCCAGGCAAAGCCAATGTTGTGGCAGATGCACTGAGCCGGAAAACATATTGCAACAACCTCATGGTGAGAGAAGAGCAACCTGCTCTGCATGAAGAGCTAGAAAAGCTGAGAATTGAAATTGTAGACCAAGGCCAAGTCAACGTGATGCAAGTGACCTATGACCTAGAGGAACGAATCCGTACAGCCCAGAAGGCGTGTGCAGAAATCAAAGCTTTGCGAGAAGTAATGAAGCAGGGCAAAGCAGAGGACTACCGGGTAGATGAACAAGGCACCGTGTGGTTGAAAGCACGAATCTTTGTACCACAAGACAAAGCACTCCGGGAGCAGATCATGAGGGAGGCTCATGATTCGAGGTACTCGATCCACCCGGCGACACCAAGATGTACAGAGATTTGAAGATCGAGTGCTTCGGTGGAAGGACATGAAGAAGGATATAGCACACTACGTGGCTGTTGCGACACACCGTAGCGAGTAAAGATTGAACATCGAAACTCCGTTGGTTTGTTGAAGCCTTTGGCTATTCCAGTTTGGAAGTGGGAGGACATTTCCATGGACTTTGTGGTGGGACTTCCTCGAACACCAAAAGGAAATGACTCGGTTTGGTCATAGTGGACCGGCTGACCAAAGTGGCTCACTTTGTGCCGGTAAAGACCCGATACGCAACCGAGAAGTTGGCAGAACTGTATGTAGAGCACATACTCAGGCTGCACGGGGCACCCAGAAGTATTGTATCTGATCGAGGGCCACGGTTGTCTCCAAGTTTTGGCGAGCTTCCACAAGCTTATGGGCACCACCCTTAGCTACGGCCACGACTTTTCACCCACGGACGGATGGTCAGACAGAGAGGGTCAACCAGGTGTTGGAGGATATGCTACGAGCGTGTGCACTCACCTATGGCACCGATTGGGAGAGCAGTTTGCCGTTTGCAGAGTTCTCGTACAACACAGCTTTCAAGCAAGTCTCCGGATGGCTCCCTTTGAAGCCCTGTACGGGCGGAAGTGCAGGACCCCGCTAGCTTGGTCAGAAGTGGGAGAACGAGCACTGTTTGGGCCACAATCATTGAGGAAGCAGAGGAAAAAGTAGAGAAAGTTCGCGAGAACTTGAAGATCGCTCAAAGCCGTCAGAAGAGCTATGCCGACAAAAGAAGGAGGGAGTTGACTTTTGCAGTTGGCGACCGAGTGTACTTGAAGGTCTCTCCGCTCCGAGGGACTAAGAGGTTCTTGGTGAAAGGAAAGCTTGCCCCGAGGTACGTAGGACCATACCTTATCACCCGAAGGATTGGAAGTTTGGCCTACCAGCTTGCGCTACCCGAGACAATGGTAGGAGTACACCCAGTGTTTCACGTGTCACAGCTGAAAAAGAGCGAGAAGGCAGTGGAGGCTAAGCAAGTGCCCATGGAGTTGCTTGACCTGCAAGACAACCTGGAGTACGCGGAGTACCCTGAGAAAATCTTGGACCGAGCTGTCAAGGAGACAAGGAGAACAACCATTCCTTTCTGTAGAGTGTTGTGGAGCAACCATACAGAGCGAGAAGCGACGTGGGAGAAGGAAGCTGATCTTAGAAAAGAGTACCCTCACTTGTTCACGAAGGAGGTCGAGGACTAAATCTCGAGGACGAGATTCTCAGTGGTGGGGGAGAATGTAACAACCTAGGATTTTAGGTGTGTAATTTTTGCGAAAAATTAAAACTTTTTGATTGAACTTGAGTGTCATCAGTTTTCGAGCCGAATTGCTAGCCCTCCTCTGAATTCTCCACCAGATTAACCCATTTATAAAAACATATGTTCAAACTATGGTAAATAAGTGATTTGGACTTTTCTGGTTTAATTGGATTTTATTGAGTGTAGTTTGAATTTGGAATTATTTCAAATTCAAACTAATTCTATAGCTTTTAACCCAAAACTTATTTCCCAAAGCTTGGAACCCCCTTCCGGGCCGGCCTTTCCTAAAGCCTCGCGGCGGACCCACTTAACCCGCCGGCGCGACGATCCCAAACTCGCCCCGCCGGCTCTACCCGCGGCCCCTTACCCTCTCCTTCTATCTCCGACGCGTGGACCCCGCATGACGCCCCTTGTCCTCACCAACCCGCCGGACACCGAGCCGGGCCGGCGACGCCGGTCTCACCGCACCAACGCGTGCGGGGCGGGGCGCGGCCGGACCGCCCGGCCGGCACGCACGCCGAGGACCGGCGCGTGCGCGCGAGGCTGGATGCGACCGCGGGAAAGGCCAAAGACGCATCTACCCCTTCCCACCGAGCATCCGAGGCGGAACCGAGCACCACCGCGAGCGCCACCTGCCCCGCCCGGCGAACGGCCAAGGGCATGGAGGGTTTTTCCCCCTTGAGCTGCTCGCGGCGTTGATTCAAAAGGAGCAGGCCGGTGTGGCACGGAACCAAAGCCACCCACCCCCTCTTGGGGTTTCCTCTTCCACCACCGCCCGTGTGCACCGGATTGGGGGAAGAAGCGGGCGCGCCGCCGCCGCGCCGCGCCGGACAAGGGAGGAGCCGGGAGCCGGACGGGAGCAAGGACCACTTCACCGCCGGGACGACGTCGACACGCCGGGGAGGCGCCGCGCCGCGCCGGAGGGGAAAGGACGTGAACCGGTCGGGGGACAAGGAGCGAAGCCGCGGCGGACGACCACCGGCGTGAACATCTACACCGCCTTCGTACACCACTCCACCGAGCCGGCCACGACTCCACCGCCACCCCCGAAGTGAGCACCACCGCGGCCACCTTATCTCTTTCCTCCCTCCTTGCGCTCTACTCGTTTTGCGCCGACGGCGTTGGGGTGCGCCGTCGAGACGCCTTGCACGGTTGCCGGCCGTCGAGCCGCGATGCGCCGTGTCGCGCTCGTGCGGAGCTCTCGGGCCACTCATGCCCCCGGGCCCGCCGACGCCATGCGAGGACCGTGTGTGGGGGCTGGCCTTCGCGCCAAGCTTGTTGTGCGGGGGCGTGTGCGCCGCCATGTCGCCGCGCGCGCGCGCGCGGTTACCGGGCGGCCGCGCGCGGTGAGGGGGCCGGGACGCGCGAGGCATGTATGGATGAGCCGGGCTTCGTCCCGTGTCTATTTGCAGGTGTGGATTGGGGGCGCCGCGCCGTGACGTGCCGGCGGCGGAGGCATCGAGCCCGGCCACGGGACGACGCGCGCGCTCGCCGCGCGCGAGGCCACGGACGCGAGCGCCCGTCCGGCCGGTACACCCCGGTGCCGAGCCGTGACGTGCGCATCAACTTGATGGTGGTGGTGGCCGGACGTTTGCCACTCGCGGACCGGGCGCCGGCGACGCGCCGCGCGGCCGCTGCGCCGTCCGGGCAATCCATCGAGCACCTGGTGTGCATAGTTACTCCTGAACACGTTTCACCTGAGAAACGGGCCGCCGGCCGGATCTGGGCTATGAGCCCAATTATCTTTTTCCTTAGCAGGCCGTCGGCCCGGTGCGGGTTGTAGTAGGGGGTAAAATTCAGACTTGTTAAGGAAGTTTGGTGGACTGTGGCGCCTGGACCACTTTGGGCCGAAACCCTATTTCGGGCGGAAACCAGTCCGCTGGGCCACCCACGGCCCAGCGGCACTTCGGGCCCCTTACAGCCTGTTAACCCCGGGACGCTGACATCATGCTGACGTCAGCGACGAATTTTCTCTAAACCCTCTTTTCTTTTCTGTCTAAAAATTCCAGAAAATGTTGGTAATCTTTAAAAATTCATAACTAATTCTAGGGAGCTCAGAAAAATATAAAATTAATTTCTATAAATCCGTATTTGCGAAACCTTGCTGATTGTAGGTAGTATGGGTTCTTTTGGATCTTCTAAATTGATTCTTATTTGGAGTTCTTGCTTAGATGTGCACCATATTCTTATTTTCGCGTCGAATCTCGTGCCGCAAACCCGAGCTTCGACCAGGAGGACGTGGAGGACCCCGAGTACTTCGCTCCCGGACGACTATCGCTTCAACGGCAACGAAGGTGTCATGTCACTCCCAACCATGTAGATCCCATGTTGTTAAATAGCTGCTAGAGCTTTACTTTAATGCATTGATCAGATGTATTGCATAACCCGTTTAATAGCCATGCCTTGATGTTTTGTTATATCCTGTTTCCTTGTTCTACTTCCTGCGGGACTAGCTACATACCCCTAGCTAGTCCCTTACCTCAACTATCCATACTTTTGTTCCTTGATTATGGATGGTGCTCTGGGCTTGGACTGAGATGGGGATATCTCGGTGTGTTTCTAGCGTGTGTTCTGGGTGCGTATCTCGTTGCTGTGTTTCGGCGGGAGCGAGCCGCTTGGTTACTTGTGAACGACTACCGAGGGAGGATGCGATCTGGCCTCTTACCCGAGGGTCATGTCGTGTGGGATGGAGATGGTGAGTGCTCGCTCTCGGCCCCTTAAGGACCGATCGTCAGTTGACCTTGTTTCGGATGACTATTTTCGTACAGACCGCCCGCCTTGTATTGGGCGGGGGTGCGGGGTGAGACTTGTAGTGGATAGCACCCCTCATGTAGGAGGATCGGTGTGATCGTGTCGGGAGTGGTCTTTCCCTCCTTAGTAGACTTTGCCCCGGCGAGGCCGGGGAAGGGTTCCACAGCTTCGAGGGACCTCTCGCGGGTAGTATGAGCTCTGCCGCGGAGGCTGGGCCAGGCTCGGAGACGCAGGAGGGTACTATCCACTTACTTGGCCTTCAGCCGTATGGTAGGGTCGGACACGGTGACGGCCGGTTCCGGTCCTATTCGGGCGGGTACAGTTGTACAACCTCTGCGCGAGTGTTAAACCTATAGCTATAGTCCGTGTCCACTTGGTTATGGACGAGTCTTTCGATCTCTCACCCGACTAGCTACGGTCCTCTTGTGCTTCTTCTCTTCCCCGAGTGTGTGAGCCGGCTTCGGCCGTTGTGATGTGGGGATAGGAGCGGGGTGGGCCCCACATCGCAGATGAGAGTTGGGTTCTGGATCGTGGTTGAGATCCGGAGTTTTGGTGTGTTTTCCTTGAGCAGGGGGGGGTGGACCCCTGAGGTGTGGACCTCGGAAGCGGAAGCTTCCCCGAGGTGTGGACCTGCTAGCTGTTTTCTGCTTACCTTGTATGTTGCTATGCTGCTTTGCTTAAGCTTTCTACGACGGAATAGGGATATCTCCCGCATGGTAGAATATACACGCTTTTGCCTCTTTGTTGGGAAGGCGACATGACCTACCCGCTTATCGGGTAGACCCCGGTGCCTCGACGCGAGCCGGACTACGACTTCGACAACGACGGTTGGGTGGACTAGAGCTCTTCCTACACTCGAGCCGCCCTGCGGATATGGAGTTTCCGCGCTTTCATGGAGCCGCTCGCTAGACGTTTTATTTATGTTTGATTCGGTCCGATGGACTTGTACCGGCATGTGCCGAAGAGATGTACTCTGATTAATGTAATAAAATAAATGTTGTACTCTACTTTACTGTTTTTATCTTTCTGTATGGATTTTGGCATCGCTGAGACAGGGATTGCACGTGGTAGCCCTCCTGGGACTACCACCGAGGTGCTAGGATTCGGGGTTCCGTTCGCGGAAATCCGGGTTGTTTCAAGATCCTTCCTCTCCGCCTCAGGCTTAGTCTCCTTTTTGGTGCTTGTTGCCAAAGGGGGAGATAGATAGGGGGAGTAGAGATAGGGGGAGTTAGGGGAGAGTGCAGGTTTTGGAGTTTTTGTAGCCTCTCTCGCTTTTGTGGGGTTTCATGATGAGACATGTATTCGGATCTTGTGTATGTCGATAGTTTACATGTCTACTCATGCTTGTTGTTTACTTAATGCATGTGTGTTTACCACTTATTCTATTTCATGCATTAGAAGTAGAGTTTATATGTTTTTAATTCAAATTTTCGTATATCTCTACTCGTGTTGTCATATATCACCAAAAAGGGGGAGATTGTAGCGATCTAGGCCCTTTCACACCTTTGGTAAGGGTGTGTTTCGGTGATAAATGGCAACCATATGCTTGTGACTAACCTTTGTTTTGAAGCGGATTTCTATTTGGGTTATTGTCACGTGTATTGAATGGAATGAGACCCCTCAATTTGAATTAATGGGCTCAATTTGGTTGAAGACTACAAGGCTAAGGACTTTGTTAGTTCCGAGTGTCACAAAGGAGTTGAAGGACACTTGGATTGCTAGTTTGTAGTGTCGATCGTACTATTAAGAGGGGCTCGTACGCTAGTCGCTTGACCATGCACTCAAAAGCCTTAATTTATGCACACTCAAGTTCCTTGGATCCTATCTAGCTCAGAGAGTTCATGGAAGCAAGGTTGAAGCAAAAGAATCGACGGAAAACTCAAAGGCGCTGAATTGGATGAGTTGAAATCAATTTCATAGCGTTGGATGATCTGACGCCCTATATTTAACACGTGTCGGATGAGTTCTGCAGCCAAGTGATTCAAAATGGACCATCAGATGAACCGACTGTACAAGCATCGGTTCATCCGACGCCTTAGGGTTTGGCTATAGTTCTGGTCAAGGGTCTGGGATCAAGCATCGGACGATCCGACGCCTTGACCATCGGCTCATCCGACGGTTGCATTTAAATTCAACAGAGACGCGCCAAGGCTTCTGCTTCAGCACCGGATGAACCGACGCTTGGATGGTATACTCAGCGGTTCATCTTACGGTGTGTTTCAAATCATACAGTACCGCCTCGGGTGTGGTGCCTTCAGCACCGGATGATCCGACAGGGCGTCGGTGTATAGCATCGGTGCATTGTCTGGGTTTCTTGGTTCAACGGCTATATTGGGCGCTGTGAGTGACCGGATGATCCGACGCTAAGCAGGGGGGCACCTTCGGTTCATCCGACGGTACTACTTTTTCAGGGGAGTTTTCCAACGGCTAGCCTCCTTTGCTAGGCCTATAAATAAGCCCCCCTGCCACTCTAGAGCTGCCTTTGCCACTCAGAAGATCTATTGCAGCCTAGGAGAGAAGGAGAGTGTGTTCTTGCCTATTGAGATTTCTCTTCCTCTTCATTGAGGTGTTCTTTCTTAGTGAGCAAGAGTTTCAAGGTGCATCCATGGCTTAGCTGGGTGCTCAGGTCAAGTGAAGGTTTGCGGGCTTGTTACTCTTGGAGTTTGACGGCTCCTAGACGGTCTAGGTGACTTGGGGGTTCTTGGTGAGTTCTTGGAGATTGTGGGAGCCTCAAGACAAGCTTGGTGTACACGGTTCGAGACCCACCATTCTGGAGATGGAGAACGGGTACTCTTAGTGAGCACTTGTACTCTTAGGGAGCGATACTCTAAGTGAGTGCTCCAACGTGGATTAGGGGGAAGCGTCAACTTCTCGATACCACGGGAAAAAATCCGGTCACCTCTTGTCCATCTTATTTACTTCTAGCACTTACAGCATTTCAATTCCGCTCTCAAGTTTCTTTTTCTTTGTTCTAGCTTGTTTCACTTGTGTGCTTCATATCTTGCCTAGTTTGTCATATTGACTCCTGTGTGATATTTGCTAAGGAAACTTGTGATAGTGTGCTCTAGAAGTAGGGAAGAACCTTTTTAGTATGGGAAACACTAGTTAATAGGGTTAAGGTTTTCATTTTTCTTAGAGCTTGCAAAACAACTCCCATATTCAACCCCTTTCTATGTGACTAGATCCAACAATGAGGCCTTTGTAGAGAAATCAGGAAAGTGAATTCTTAGATATTTCATTTGATATGCATGTCTTATGGTGTTGGAACTTGGAAACGGAACGGGTCTAACTCAAGAGAGAAGTGTTCGAGAATATTACTTGTGTTGATTTAGTCTAGCATGTATGATTTCACCTTGAACCGACCACGTTACTTCACAAGTCTGATGTCTGAAATACAAACATCACATTAACTTCTGTGACAATATGCATGATTACAGTTAGTCTTGGAATAACATGTTTCATGCCTGCAAGAAACCAACCTCTTGTGCTTACATGCATCAACATCAAAAGTTTACATCATATTAATTGAGATCCATATTTAAATAGGAATAGAATAAGGAAAATCTCTAGAACTTGCATCTGCTTTTTCTGATCAAGTGCCTATGTAGGATGAAAATAGAGTATGACAAGTACTGACAGCTTGAGAAGACTCAGGAAGCCTCACATAGGACTCTGGCGCCTCGTCATCTGCACTAACAGTGAAACAGAGGAGACAGATTATATCAGCTCAGGCACCATGAAAAGTATAGCTTCCCAACTCAAACTATCACAAGTAGTAGCATACTAGCATTACGGCCATTGCCTGAGGGGAGGTCCCTCTTGCTGCTATGAACACAGTCGCCATTGTTCGTCTTGCCATCGTTCGGTGCTGTAGTTCCCATTGCCGTTGGCACCCTTTCACCTCCTCTGTTTCCCATTCCATAGGCACGATAAATCTTTTGCAAACTCATACACGTACACAGATTGAAGCGACGAGCAGTGCTCGGGGCCTGATCTGCGATCCAGGGGTTCCAAAACCGAATTCGCGGCGTCGATGTCGTGAGCAACATCATGACCAACTCGTGAAAATTTTAAACCTCTCAACGTCGTTAAACCACTGGCTAGCCCCAGTAGAATATAGAGATTAGACGTAAGCTGTTGATTTGCCGGAGGGATGCAGTTACGCACGCGCCCTATTATACTGCCACTGCCACTAAAAAGAATCATTTGTGCGTGATTGACACTAACCAATGCCATCGCCGCCACCGGTTTGTTAAACGACGGGGGCAGGGGGTCACGCCACGGTCATGCGCCTCCACCTCCCTCCAGCATGTTGTTACCGTGCCTGCAGCAGCAGAAGCAGGCACAGCGCAGGCAGGCTTCTTCGTCCATCAGGGTCTCTGCTGTCTATATCTACTGGTATCACCTTTTTCTGCGGTGGTGACGGCATCAGATAGCTAGACCTCTTGATGCGTCGTCGTCGTTGCTGATCAGCAGCACAGGGAGCGTGTGAGCAGAGGGAACAACGGCGATGGGGAGGCCGCCGTGCTGCGATAAGGCGAACGTGAAGAAGGGGCCGTGGACGCCGGAGGAGGACGCCAAGCTACTGGCATACACCTCCACCCATGGCACCGGCAACTGGACCAATGTGCCCCAGAGAGCAGGTCAGTCATGTCCATGTCGTCGCTGTGCTTGTGCACTCAGAGAGAGTCATTTTGTGTTTTCTTGGCTGATGATGGATGGGATATGATACCGGGGGTGCAGGGCTGAAGAGGTGCGGCAAGAGCTGCAGGCTGAGGTACACTAACTACCTGCGCCCCAACCTCAAGCACGAGAACTTCACCCAGGAGGAGGAGGATCTCATCGTCACCCTCCACGCCACGTTCGGATCCAGGTACGCTACACTACTCTCTCTCTCTCTCTCTCAACATATTTGCCTTGTTTGTAATGGTCGTACTGTACTAGTAATAGTAGTACACCATGCATCTTCTGTCAAACTTTTCGATGGGGAACAAAACAACTCACTCCGTGTTCTATTGCTGGTCGCTTTTGTTTTGTCCAGGGAAATTTGTTTAAATTTTGCCAAGTTTATAGAAAGTATAATAACGTCTGCAACATCAAATCAGTACGCTCCATATTCAAGCGAAACCAATTTAGTATTGCTGATGTTGATGCTTTTTTTCCAAAAGTTTGGATAAGCTCCATATTACGACAAGACTAGAAATGAACTAGGATTTGAAAATGAATTAGTGTTTATAGATCCTTATAGGAGCACCGTTGTAAAGTCAAATTCATCGATCTGTTCCATATCCACATCAGACCTGTCGAAATCTGAATCCTAAAATACACGTGCAAAGTGGTGCACATATATTTTTCCTGGAAATTACTGCCACCAGTTGCTTGTCTACGAATGTGGCATCAATATATGAATCTCAGAAGGAAATCATGAAGATTTCGTTAACATTTAAATCAAATCCTAGGAAGATATTGCCCTCTCCAAAACAAGCCTGCTATCTGTTGCATCTGTGCCGTTGCTGATGGATCCAATCTTGATGCGAACGTAACGAAAATGACATGACACCGTGCTGCAGACCGTTGCATCTCTCAGAGAGCGATAACCAACTGTACGATCAAGCAGTGCCATACGCAATGCGTGAGCTCATGCATGCAAAGTTGATTGGGATCTATCTTCTTCCAAGAGTCATAGCCACACTTGCACTCCATTTCTGGGGGAGCTGATTCCAGTTTGAGATGCTATCTTGAATTGATTCATCACCAGCTACCGAACGAAATGCAGGTGGTCTCTGATCGCGAACCAGCTGCCGGGGCGCACGGACAACGACGTCAAGAACTACTGGAACACGAAGCTGAGCAAGAAGCTGCGGCAGCGCGGGATCGACCCCATCACCCACCGCCCCATCGCGGACGTCATGCACAACATCAGCGTGCTCGCCATCCGCTCGACGCAGCCGGCGCCCTCCCACAACGGCTCCTCCTCCTACCTCCACTCGGCAGCGCTCCCGCTCGTCCACGACGTCAAGTACCACGCCGCCGGCATGCTGCCGCCGCCACAGCAGCAGGCCGTCATCGCGCGCGTGGACGCGGACGCGCCCGCGTCGCCGGCGGCGGACCACGGCCAGGAGCTCAAGTGGAGCGACTTCCTCGCTGACGACGCCCCGGTAGCCGCCGCTGCACCCGATGCGCAGCAGATTCTTGGCCAGTACCACCACCACCACGACGCCGCCATGGCGGCCCCCGGAGGCGGCGTTCTGGCTGCTGGGAGCAGCAGCGCGGGTGGCGGCGACGACGGCGCGGCAGCGTTCATCGACGCGATCCTGGACTGCGACAAGGAGACCGGGGTGGACCAGCTCATCGCCGAGCTGCTGGCGGACCCGGCCTACTACGCCGGCTCCTCCTCTTCCTCGTCGGAGATGGGATGGGCTGCTGATTAATTCATTCATTTGCGGTTACACAAAACAAACTTGGGCCGCTTGATTTTTAGGCAATTTGTTTCAAGCATGGGCTGACAATTTCATACTGAACCGCTTCGTGTTTTACGATTATTTTTACTAGCACCATTGCTACTATTAAGTATCGACTGGGGAATATAGTGTAATACTTAATGTTATTTGCTTCTTCTTTTTTCATTTCCTGACGAATATTGTGCAGTGTGTTGGAGCATTTGAATCTTTTTGATAACTATGTCGGGGAAAACTTTTTTCACTTTCGCAACAGGGTGTTTTCTGAACAGCTACATTCATATGGACAAGAATCAAATCCAGCATGTTCAAGAATCCTGGACCTCCAATCTTTTGGGCCGGAACTCCGAGATGGTAGAGTTGTCTAGCGCTCAGCTGCTGTGGGTGCTGGCTGCCGAGTGCGGCATGAACATCTGGTGAAATACTGAAATCTTGAATCTGATCGAATAATCCTGTGACCTTCACCTGAACATCTGGTGAAATACTGAAATCTTGAATCTGATCGAATAATCCTGTGACCTTCATCATCTATCACTACCTTTCTGCACGCAACAACCATGAGCCAAGTGCACAAATATTGGCCTAAGAACATAGAAAATCGAAATGGGAGATGTCTCAGGTATCGTCACATATTCTGAACATATTTTGTACAGAATTCTTTCAACCAATTCAGCTACGGACTGCTCGTCTCTTCTGCAGTGCGAAAAGAGGTGAGAACGAGCAGTAGCTCGGTTGGTAGGTGTTGCAGATGGGCACACCACCGGCCTGGGTTCTAATCCCATCGAACACAGGTTTATGGCATCGGGAGGAGGCTTTCTACTCTTAATGAAAGCCGTGCGGCGGTCTTAGTCCAACGACTTAGTTTTTTTAGTGAGAACAGAGGTGTTGAGTTATTCACCATGTATTTTATTTGTGTCCCGTAGACGTACGGCAGAGTGTGTTATCTGTCACACCTGAAATTTTCAAATTTCAGGATGTGAATAGAAAGAATAATTAAACAATAATTTTTTCATAATTTTAATATTTTTCTCAACATTTATTTTGTTTATAGGAAATCTAGTATAGTAAAAAGTCATTGTTTGATTTTGTAAATTAAATAAATTTGTTTGATGTGAGTGTTGCATTAATGTCGATGCATCTTGGTTTTTTACGAGTGCAAAAGTCTTTTAAAATGTGCTTAGGTGCTGACCGAACACTTCTGATAATTTTCTAGACTTTTATGGAATTTATTCTCATTTTTGCTAAGCTTATTCTATTTATTAGAAGGCTCTAAAATATTTTTCTTGACCTCCAAATACTTTATTTGGATTCATCGTGTCCCAAGTCAAATCTAGTAAGTTTCCTAAATTTTTCTGAGCTTTCAAACTATTTTTCGTGGTTTAATTACGATTTCAGTATTTTCTGTAATTGATTTCTAATTCAAAATTAATTCCTGAAATTAGAAAAAAAGGAAAAATAAAATCAGACTCAATTTCGCTCAATAAATAGCTCCTGATGATCTCCAACCTCACCCGTTTCGATAACCCTAGCTCCCACAAACCGTCACCGAACTTTTGCATCTACTAAATTCCGGTGAACTTTCCGACGAACTGTTCCGGTGAAACCATGCACTTTCGGTACAAATGGACACCACCCTGGAGTTTCCCTCGTCGAGCTCAACGCCGTGGTGTTGTGGATTGCTCGATTCCGATGTCGGCACCATCATCTTCCCAACGCCGATGACTCCTCTCCAACTCCGATGAGCCTTCCGTCACCATCGTTCCTCCTTGGCCGAAAGTGAGCACACCATCGCGTTCGTCTCATGATTTCCTTTCCGTTTTGCCGTTCAATCTTCAGTTTCGTGGTCATCCCCATCAAATCCCTATCTCTCTTCCTCTCTGTTTCTGTTTGGAGTCACCATGACCGGTCCTTCCTCGAGCTCGTGTTCCGTCCGCCTCCCATGTGCCTATGGCTGAACCGAATCTGCCATGAGCTTCTCCAGGACGAGATGCATCCTTGCCGCCCCTTGACGTCACTGGAGGACCATAGCTGCGCCGCCGCGGGCAGGAACCCGAGCCGGCCGCCAGCCTGCCCTGATCCAAAATCTGGCTGCCCTTCCTCATCCCCTGCTCGTGAGCACCTCCCCATGATCCCATCGCTCTCCTCTCCCCGTTCCACGACAGCCGAACCGCCAGCAGCCTGAAGCCCTGGCAACGCTGACACCAGGAGTTTCCCTCCGCCCCTGTACGCTAGCTACATCCCTGGATCGAACCAGAGGCACAAGCTAAGGTGGTTTTGGGGCTAGGTCCCCGCACCTTCATGTAATCTATAGGTTTGTTTATGTGTCTTGATAAATCTATAGATACCCCCTTACAAAAATCCCACTTCCACATAAATCCCACCCAAGCCATTTTGTAAATTTAACCCTGTCCTTTGACCTTTTTACAGGCACTATTTTGTGTGTCTTGTTAATCTTTTTTGTCAGCATTTCAATTCTACAGATACTCGCATACAGGTCCTTGCAATCTTGTTTTATGCATAGAATCCATGTTAGGGATCCGTTTTATTCCGTTAATTTTGCGTTAGGTTCATAATAAAATAAAGTGCGCGTTAGGTTCATAATAAAATAAAGTTGACGTTAGTGGTCTGTTTTCATCATACATGTTTTCTGAAAATTAATCTAATATTAATTTTGTTTATTACCTATTGAATATGTCTTCTTTGATTAAAAGTTATATAGTGTTCTACACCGCTTTGCAATAAATTTTAATTTGATTAATGATTATTTCACATGCTTTGTAAATAAAAGCTAAATAGTGCTACACTCCATTTTCTTCATAAATCAAAGTTTAATCTGCTTAATATTTAATCAACTTTTCTAATTAAAAGTTTAATAGGCTTTACACCGACTTTTATAAATGAATGATAACTTGATTAACACCAACACAAATGTGTTTCTCATTCTTGGTTAGTTCTAATCGAACCATAAAGCCATGCACTTAGATCTTCTCACTTAAGTTATTTACCTAAATTAATATTTAATTGGTGTAATTTATATACAATCATTTATAAATAAAACTTGACTAGGTTATACACCCTGGTTTTGCAAATAAAGTTAATTTGCATTAATGTCAACATATGGTATTTTATTTCTGAAATATCCTTTACATTTGTTTTGTTAATTAAATGAACCTAGCTCATAATATTGTTCTCTCATAAATACAAATCGATCAATAGTTGTTCTTTGTTAGGTTTAGCTCAGCATCATCTTTTCAGCTCCAGTCTGATCTAAAGCTTTAGATCTTGCCAGTATATAGTTGGTGTGTGTCCTATCTCAGTTATGTTGTCTCTTTATGAATGAAATTTGATCCTGACATACATATAGGTATGCACTCGGTTTGCTTTTACAAAACCAGGTGTGACATTATCTCAATGAAGCTCTAAAGTATAAAAAGGTGGTATAGCAGATTTGAATCAGTCGCGAGGCTTTTATTTTATTAGTAACCAACAAGCATTTAGTCCTTGATACATGGCAACTAAGGAAAAATTTTGCTAATTTCAGAACAGGACTTGGACCGATATGCCGCTGACATGAGAGCCAATGATCCAGAACTCGTCGTTGATGTACCCAGTTACCCCACATGGACCGATATCCTATAGCTTGTTGGACAAGTGGATGTCAAAACCGGAACGTTTGGCATGATATAGTGGAGTCTGGAGTGGAGCACAGTGGGCAAGCTGACCCTGGATCGTTTGCTGTTGCCAATCTGGTCAGTATCAACTCCGAGATGCTCTGTAATCTTGCTGCGATCTGTGGATGAACTAATATAAACCTGTTTCGGTTGGAAGTTGTTTGTGAGAAAAAAAATAGAGCTCTTTTACGGAGCACAATAGTAATCTAGCTATGGTCCCTTCGTGATGTCTAATAAATCAACGCTGGACGCCATGTATGATGAAATTTCGTTCCTCACCTCAGAAACATAGTTTAAGACTCAAGATTACTCTTATTTCCACTAGTACGGCAGTATCTTGTGATAGGCTTTAAGATCTATTAGGTGCGGATCTACTCGGGTATAAACCTTTACTGTGTGTGTACAAATGTGTGATGCATGAACAACAGAGAGAGAAGGGGAGAGGGGTGTACCGTCTCCGGCAGGGGCGCTGCCGGAACCGCTAGCCATGTAGGAGATCTGCGCGAGGGCAGCGACGCGAAGTGCAGATCTGCGCACGGGCAGCGACGGTTGGGGAAGAGGCGGCGGCGGCGGCGCTTCCCGTCACTGCTGCGCGTCCCTGTAGATCGGGTAGGGAATGTAGGTGGGGGGTGTGGCTGGCGGCGAACCTCGTACCTCGAGCCAGTGGCCCCCACCTCCTTTATATAGCGCAGTGTGACAGGGGCCCGCCAACCAGTCTAGGGTTCGGCGCCCCCGATCAGGGCGCGTGACTAAGGGGCCCAGTGGGCCGTTGGGCCCACTGATGAGATTATCACTCTAACATTCTCCCCCTTGATCTCATCACATACTTTTAACTTTAACTTTTCCACTTTATTCGTTCCATCACAGATAGGCACATAGAGCATGCTTCATCGTCACGGCTCGATTGCCGATAGACTCAAACAGCCACAATATACTTCTCCGTTCTGGAATAAATTCTATTTACTTTGGGCCACTTCTTAATCCAGGATTTATAGGCTTTCCCTTAACCCCATGCCGGCTAAGTGTTTCTGAAACACATTGGGTGGTAAGCCTTTCGTAAGCGGATCCGCAACCATATCCTTTGTCCCTATATGCTCGAGACTTATGGTTTTATCCCGGATTCTATCCTTCACAACATAAAACTTTACCTCAATAGGTTTGGAAGCATTACTCGACTTGTTGTTGTGAGCATAGTATCTTATTTGGCTGATTGTCGCAAGTACATCTTTAGTGGTTTATGAATACAATCTACCACTCTCAAGTCGGGCACAAATTTCTTTAACCATATCACCTATCCAATAGTATCATGACATGCTATAAACTCTGCGTGCATCGTGGATGATGCAACTAACTTTTGTTTGGAGCTTCTCCACGAAATAGCTCCCCCTGCGAGAGTGAACAAATATTCGGATGTGGATTTTCTTCCATCTTTATCTCCCGCATAATCAGCATCTGAATACCCCTTTATCTCTAGGCAGTCAGAGCTTCTGTATGTTAGCATGTAATGCTTTGTGCCTTGCACATAACGCATTGCTTTCTTTACCATCTTCCAGTGCTCTATGCCTGGATTATCTTGATATCTACCGAGCACCCCGGTGATAAACGCTAAATCAGGGCGAGTGCACACTTGTGCATACTGTAAACTTCCAACAGCTGAAGCATACGGTACCGCTTTCATTTGATCGCGCTCATATTGATTCCTGGGACATTGGAATTCACCAAAACTATCGCCCTTTACTATAGGAGCAGGTGTTGCTTTACTCGTATGCATATTGTACTTCTTTAGAATCTTTTCCAAATATGCATTTTGAGATAATCCTAAAACCCCATTCTTTCTATCTCGATGAATTTCTATGCCCAAAACATAAGAGGCTTCACCAAGATCTTTCATATCGAAATTCGAGGACAAAAACTTCTTTGTTTCTCGTAGCATGTTGACATCATTGCTAGCAAGCAAAATATCATCCACATACAAGATTAGGAAAACATATTTCCCACTTTTAAACTTTGCATAAACGCAGTTGTCCTCTATATTCGGTTTAAACCCAAATCTTTTAATTGTATCATCAAACTTTAGATTCCATTGTCTGGATGCTTGCTTTAATCCATAAATAGAATTCTTTAAGCGGCATCCCATATGTTCTTTTCCGTTTACAACAAAACCTTTCGGTTGTTTCATGTAAACGTCTTCTTCCAAATCTCCATTTAGAAAAGCTGTCTTTACATCCATCTGATGCAACTCTAAATTAAAATGTGCCACTAATGCCATAATTATTCTGAAGGAATCTTTACATGAGGCGGAGAAAATGTCTCATTGTAGTCTACTCCTTCTATCTGTGTATAGCCTTTAGCCACGAGTCGTGCCTTGTACTTTTCTATATTCCCTCTGGAGTCACGTTTAATCTTATAGACCCATTTACGGCCCTCTTTGTTTTGGCTCCTTTAGGAATTTCTACCAAGTCCCACACATCGTTGGAACTCATCGATTTCATCTCATCCTCCATGGCCTCCAACCACTTCGATGATTGAGCACTTCTCATGGCCTCTTCATATGAAACGGGATCACCCTCCATATGAGCTATTTTTGTATTATAAACTTTATAATCATCAGGAATAGCTGATCTTCTAACTCTTTGAGACCTCCGAGGGGCCTCTACTGTCGGCACATCTTGTGCCTCATCATCTGTTGGCACATCATCGACAGGTGACTGCTGTGTCTCATCCTCATGTGCAACAGTGGATTCAATCGGATCCTGAAGGACAGGTTCCAAATCTTCACCCATTGTTACCACGGGCGGAGTTACAACAGGTGCTTGCACCACAACCTCAGGGGCTGTCGGCGCAGGCACAACAGGTAGTGAGAAATATGGCTCTTGAATCATCGGATTGGGTGCACACACCCTCTTCTCCTCAAGATCAACTTTCCGAACTACCGTGCTCCCCCTGATCATTTCATCTTCAAGAAAGACGAGCATGTCTCGTTTCTACAAACTTTGTATATCCGTCCGGACGGTAGAAACGAAACCCTTTTGACTTTTTGGGATACCCAATGAAGAAACGACTAAGCTGTTTTGGGATCCAACTTTGCTATGTTTGGGTTAAACACTTTGGCCTCAGCCGGACTCCCCCACACACGCAAATGGTGTAGAGAGGGTACTCTTCCCGTCCACAGCTCGTACGGTGTTTTCGGCACCGATTTGCTTGGTACTCTATTGAGAATGTGAATAGCGGTTTTCAACGCCTCCATCCACAAACTCAATGGCAAGGTGGAGTAACTCATCATGCTGCGCACCATATCCATCAGTGTACGGTTACGCCTTTCGGCCTACTCCATTTTGCCGAGGCTCGCCGGCATTGAATCTTTGGGCTACTATGCCATTTTCCGTAGGAACTTTGCAAAAGGTCCGGGAACTTGGCCAAATGGGGTGTGACGACCATAGTACTCCCCTCCACGGTCGGATCTTACTATTTTAATTCTTTTATCAAGTTGATTTTCAACTTCAGCTTTGAATATCTTAAATTTATCCAGTGCTTCCGATCTTTCTTTAATTGGATAAATATAACCATAACGGGAGTAATCATCTGTGAATGTTATGAACGAGTCATAACCATCCATACTTTTCACAGAAAACGGTCCACAAATGTCGGTGTGAACTATCTCTAGAGTTCCTGTGCTTCGCTTAGCGCCTTTTTTAATTTTCTTTACATACTTTCCTTTAATGCAATCTACGCATTGCTCTAAGTCAGAGAACTCTAATGGAGGAAGAATTTCATTTTTAACGAGACTCTCTATTCTCCCCCTCGAAATGTGGCCGAGACGATAGTGCCACAATTTCGACGAAGTATCATGAGTTCTCTTTCTTTTCTTTTGTACATTATTCGACTCGGAATCATTTGCAACATGAACATTCACATCACACACGGAATTAACTTTTTCACGCATGGATAATAAATAAAGCTCATCATGAAGGTAAGCAGTACCAACATAAGCATTATTACACCAAATGGCACACTGGCCATGTCCAAAATGACATTCAAAACCGTCTTTGTCCAAACGTGAAATACTAATCAAGTTTCTGTTTAACGAAGGAACATAAAAAACATCTCTAAGCAAAAGTACAAAACCATCAACTAGCTCCAAAGAGACATCGCCAACAGCTTCAACTTCCGCTTGAACTCCATTTGCAACTTCAATGGGACTTTCTTTTCTTTCCGTGCTCTGGGTCGAACTGAATCCCTGTAAAGAATTTGCAACATGAACCGTTGCACCTGAGTCAATCCACCAAGTAGATTTTGGAAACTGTGTATACAAGGATTCATTTACAAAAAATACTATATTATTACCTTTAGCAGCCATGACTGACTTCAACCATTCAGGACACTCTTTCTTGTAGTGCCCCCTTTTCTTGCAATAGAGACACTGGTCCTTGTCCATTGGAAGAACATTCTTCTGCTTTTGATGCTGATGCGGCATGTTATCTTTTCCATGTGGCTTTGAAGAAGAAGCCCCTGGATGGAAGTTCTTTTTCTTAGCAAAGTTCAAAGAACCACCACTTTGAGTCCTTATCCTTTCCTCTTCCTGAACAAGCATGGCTATGGTCTTTTCCAGATCCCACTGCTCTGGATGGATGTTGTAGTTGGTAACAAAAGTGTCAAACTCCTTTGGCAGAGAAGCCATAACCAAGTGAACAAGGAGCTTGGGCCTAATCTCAAGTTCCTCATCCAATGGCTTTAGCTTAGATGCCTGGTTGCTCATCTTGAGGATGTGCTCTCTCACACCTTTTCCATTACCAGTGTACTTTTCATTCACCAACCTTGTCTAAGCATCATGGTGGCATAAGTCTTTGAAGAGCCGGAAAACCGACTCTTTATCTGTCAAGTAACTGTGTAGCAGAGGTACAACCATCAATCGAGCTCAAAAGAGAAGGCTCAATCGTGTTCTCTATGAAAGCCATGCACTTTTTGTTTGCCGTGACCCACTTCCCCTTAGAAATGGACCATGACAACTCTAAGGGAGCATAGTCCCTCTCTTTGTTTGCCCATGCCTCATCATTATCAGTTGTCTCTCTCACTGGCTTTTCTGGCTGCTCTGGCATTGGTTCCTTCAGCACCCAGTCAAGATCAGCACACAAAAAAGCCAGATGCACTTTCCTGCTCCATTCCTTGTGATTTTCAGCATTGAGGATCGGAACTTTGTCGATGAAACTCATCAAGTTGCACCCTCCTGAAAACCACAATAAGTGAGATCCATAACAACAATTGCATGCATTAATCCAACGTTGGTCAAAATTAAAACATACAACTGTTTATGCAATTAAATCTATATCACCGTTGGGCAGAAAATAGAAATAAATGCACAAAAAACATCCATTTAATCATGATAGTGTTATTAACAACGTTGGTCAGTAAATAACAGCACCATAATTAACAGAAAAATTACTTTAACATGCTTATTTTTTAAATTTAATTTTCCCGTTGGTTCCAATTTGAATAGATATCACAAAACATACTTAAATACAAACAATTGCTTCTGAAAAATTGTCAAAATAAAATGACAAACGTACTGTTCACAAAACTGTCCTTTCAGCCCGCATCTAAATACAGGCCCACGGCCTCCTTTCCTATCCCACCCGGGCCCGAGGCCCGAAACCGACGGGCGGGCTGCCAAAGCGCCCGCGCACGCCGCCCGCCCCGGGCCAGAAAATGGCCCAGCAGCCGCTGGAGGCCGCTCCCGCCCGCAGCCGATCCTCCCTGATCTGATCCGACGGTTCTCCTTGCATTTCGGTGGTATATAAGAGGTGTGCTCGCCAGCTCCCCCTGGACAACCCTAGATGCTTCTTTCTCCTTCCCTGCCTGTCACCGTGACCTCAACAGGCGGCGGCGGGGTGGCCCCCGCGGCCGGCCTCCGCCGGCGACGGCGCGCCGCCGCCGGCCCAAGGCCGCCGGCGCTACCATGCGGGTCCCTCCCCCTACTTTCTTCTCCCCTGTTCCCTAGCCCCAAAAACCGGAGAGCACCGGGGATCCGCGCCCGCCCATGGCGGCCTGGAGGAAACGGCGGCGGCGGCGCCGCCGCCGGCCCCCTCGCCGGTGCGCGCGCTCCCCGCCCGGGTGAGCGCGCCGCCGTCGAGCGGCTCGGCGGTGGTGCCAAAACCCGCACGGCGGTGGGGCCCTACGCCCCCGCGACGCCTCTGTCCACGCGGTGCGCGCCCAAGGCGGCACCGGCGGCGGTGGTGACGGTGAGGTAGGGGTCTAACAGATCCCCTCCCGCGTCCTTTTCCTTTTAGATCTAGGGTTAGGGTTAGGGTTTCGGTTTGATTTGCCTTTTTCGATTCGAGATCGATGCTTTCTCCTTTTCTGTCTACCCGACGCTAGATCTACAACCTAAAACCGGCTCTGGTACCATTGATAGGATTTAAGATCTATTAGGTGCGGATCTACGCGGGTATAAACCTTTACTGTGTGTGTGCAAACGTGTGATGCATGAACAACAGAGAGAGAGAGAGGAGGGGAGAGGGGTGTACCGTCTCCGGCAGGGGCGCTGCCGGAACCGCTAGCCATGTAGGAGATCTGCGCGAGGGCGGCGATGCGGGGAGTGCGGATCCGCGCACGGGCGGCCGACGGTTGGGGAAGAGGCGGCGGCGGCGGCGCTTCCCGTCCTGCTTGCGCATCCATGTAGATCGGGTAGGGAATGTAGGTGGGGGGTGTGGCTGGCGGCGAACCTCGTACCTCGAGCCAGTGGCCCCCACCTCCTTTATATAGCGCAGTGTGACAGGGGCCCGCCAACCAGTCTAGGGTTCGGCGCCCCCGATCAGGGCGCGTGACTAAGGGGCCCAGTGGGCCGTTGGGCCCACTGATGAGATTATCACTCTAACATCTTGCACCTTCCTTGGTGGTAATCCAAGTAATGCCCACCAACCACCATGCAGATCGAGCACCACCCACAAAAAATTTATATTCTCTCACGACTAACTAATAACTTCCATCCGACTATGTTAGATGTCCATTCATAAGATTACAAAATATAGTAGCAAAAATCGCCGATCTGTCTATGCAAAGATCAATTGGGCATGCCTCTAATAATTGATCGAATCGGATGTCGAAGAGAGGGCTCCAAGACTATCGTATCTTGCAAAGGTACCATGCTACTTGATCTACCCCAGCTGCCTAGCCAATATCTTTGAGTGGTTGCTTCCTTGTCCCCAAGGCAAGTGGGCATAACATCGGGGGCTTGGAATAATCTTGTTGCCGGTCGACCAGATTTGCGGTGCTAGATGATTAGGCATCAATATTCGCTTTGGATGCGCCTTCGAAGAACTTATTGGACAAAATATACAGGCTCAAAGTGTAGCAAGTTATTATGGTGGAAATGATAAGGTTCTGCATTTCTGTTTTTTTAAATATGTAGCAATTTATTTCCACGCGAATGGTTGGCAACACCCTCTTTTCGAAAATGATCTTTTTTTAATTAGAACATTTCTGTTGTTGCGTTCTGAAAGATAATTCTAGAAGAGTAAAAGCATCTCCAAGAGTCTTTCTAGATTTTACTTTCTAAATCATCTTTAGAGAGCTATTTGTATGAAAATCGTTTTTTATATATTTTCACTTTCCAACAGCTTTTCTATTTCTTATACGCACTGTAGAGAGTCATTCTCGTCTTCAATATTTGACAAGCGAAAAATCTGTAATAGAAGATAGTTATATTTGGATGACCATTTGCATAAGATGTTGGCAGATATTTTTTTCACCAAAGTCTCTATTTTTACCATTTAGAAAGATTATAGAGAGTCTCCTGAAGATGCTCTAACTACGCACATGTAGTCTAGCCATTTTCAATTCTAAATATCTACATAATTCTTTTCTCGTATATTCGTCTTCTGGCCATAATTTTCTCGTAATAAATCTTAGTAAATAAATATATAACAACAAACATACTAATATAAATTTCTGTTGTGACACATTTTTCTATACTATGAAGAACGAGTTCAATTGAAAACATGTTTCACCAAAAGTTCTACCCCTTACCCCTCACAAGAGGACCAACATGTCATAAAAAGGCCCACGGAATCAGTAGTTGCGGACGACGAAAGGGGTAACCATTTTCTCGACGTTAGAAAATACTTTTGGCGATTTTGGCTTTCTTTTTTCACCTGGACGAAGTCTACCCGCCCCCTATACCCACATTTTCATTTTGGAAGCTGTGGTGCCTTGTTTACCCGCCTCGTGTATCCACATTTTCATTTTGGAAGGTTTGATATACTTCCACCAAATACCCACATATCATTTCATCCTTGATTAATGGTTTCCATTATTTGTTTTCTTTCCTTTCCTTGGTTAATTGTGCCATTTAAAGTCCTTGGCGCCTCTCTTCCCCCCTCAAAACAAAAGTATGGACGAACCTCGACTTCAGCCTAGGGGTCGCAAAAGGCCTCGAAGTGGTGACCCTAATGTGTCCAGTACGCATCATAAACATTAGGTATGATTTTGGTTTGTGTTTTATTTGTTCGTCCATAGCTCGTTTTGGATTGTGAAAGTTTTTTGTGTTTCAGATGTACCTATGCAAGAACAAGTTCGTGTACCTCTTGGTAACGTGAGTAACCAAGTAGAGGTTCGTCCCGACGCAGGTTGAGTTTTCTACAGATCAATTGTTCAAACATGTTTTTCTTTTATTTATAATTTCTACTGATCTATTGGTAATTTATTTGTTAGATGCTAGTGCTCGTAAGAGAGAACAACGTCGTCAGTTGTATGCGACATCTAAGGATGCCATAAACGCCAGGAGGAGACAAATATACGCACAAAAGAAGGCCTTTGCGGTGGCGACTCTTCAAACTAACAATGGATCTGTGTTGTCTGAACATGAGAATTTATTAGACGGTGACGATGATAGCCGGCTTCGCCGCAACAATTCATATACAAGATCAGAGAATGTTGTTCCAGGTAAATATATTATAAAATTCATAATTCGAGAATGTTTTTCTTAACATTATTATTAATATTAACAGAAGATGTGTGTCATCATCGTCAATTGGAAAATGCCAGATCGAAAGAGAAGAGAAAATATGAGCGTCGAACAGATGAAGTAAGATCTTCGATAAACGACAGAAGACTGACGCTGGTACGACCATTCAACTACCGTTGCTTCATTCAGTTTATTCTCACTAACATTTATATATGAAAATTTCTGGTACGGATGAGGTTTGTACAATGCAATCTGTAGTGACGTAACAAACTCCTTCCCCTTTTGATTGTGTAGTAACTGGTCTTAGTGTCGATGAAGGTGCGTGATTCTATAGTGCATTGTAGTATTGATATTAATTATTAATGAGTTTTATATTTACTTTGCAGCAACTCCTAGGACGTGTTGCAACAGGTGTGGTTACACGTTCAACATCAACATGTGTCAACGAAGGTATGTATAATTCTGAAATGGTTATTGTTTAGTACCATGTTAATTAAGTAATTAAAGTTTCATTGAATTATACGGGAAACCAGCTGCCCACACCCTGGATCAGCCACCCTCGAGCGAACTTCCGCTTCGCTCGATGGTGGGATGATACCCGGACAAACTTTCGCCTCGCTCGAGGGTCGGGCATCCCTCCATTAGCTTCCACGCATTCCTAGAGGGTTCTCCATCAACCCGAGGCGCTCTACCTGCTCCTTCTGATAGAGCCTTAGAGGAAAGATATTATATATGAAATATTTTTTCTATTTACTTTGCAGCAACGCATAGGACACGTGAGTCTGTTGCAACAGGTGTCGTTACACATTTAGCATCAATATGTGTCAACGAAGGTATGTATATTCTAAAATGGTTATTGTTTGGTATCAGGTTATTTAATTAAAATTTCATCGAATTATACGGGAAACCAGCTCCCCAAATCCTGGATCAGCCACCCTCAAGCGAACTTCCGCTTCGATCGACGGTGGGACGACACGCAGAAAAACTTCCGCCTCGCTCGAGGGTCTGGCATCCCTCGATTACCTTCCACGCCTCGCTCGAGATGTGGCACCCCTCGATGAGCTTCCACGCCTCGCTCGAGGGTTCTCCATCAACCCGGGGCGCTCTACCTGCTCCTTCCGATAGGGCCATTAGAGCAAAGATAATATATATTAATTATTTTTTCTCTTTACTTTGCAGCAATGCCTAGGACACGTGAGTCTGTTGCAACAGGTGTGGTTACACGTTCAGCATCAAGATGTGTCAACGAAGGTATGTATAATTCTGAAATAGTTATTATTTGGTACCATGTTAATTAAGTAATTAAAATTTCATTAATTTTTTATCAAAAAGGAATCGGTGTCTCGGAGACGGACGATCCTGATATTTCCTTACCAGGTTTCCTCTCGTAACTATTGTGAGTTTCTTGACTAAAATGTATGTTCATGTTTTGTATCGTTCAACTATTGTAGAGGATGACTTAGATTGTAACAATCCGGACGAACGTCCGCGTGATGGCATGCAAGAAGATGATCCGAGAGTGAGCTATGAAAAAGGTAAATAGCAATAACATTTACAATTTATGGTAAATTTTACAACCTTTGTACTATCGTGTTTGGTTAATAAAAGTTGTAAAATACAAAACACGTCGGGATCCTGCTGTGGTTATTGTAAATAAAGAAGATCCATACCGATGGGTGCATAAAGACATACCAAAAAAACAACACGTGCTATGGAAAGTTCCAATCTGTGAGTATTGTGGTGCTTTGACATTCAGTAGCGAAACACCGGCGTTCTGTTGCAGGAAAGGGAATGTTCACATTTATGTGCATGACCTACCATTTGAAATACGTTATTTATTTGATAGTCAAACAGATTGTGATGCCAAGTATTTTAGAAACAACATACATTATTTCAACTCGCATTTTTCGTTCACATCATTCGGAGCAACGGTTGACGAACGCACAGCCACAACCAAAGGTACATATAGATTTGTATGCATTATTTTACTTTTGTGATATTAGTAACTTTACATTGATTGTATCATTTTATTTAAATATAGGCACCGGAATTTATGCATTCAAAGTACATGGTCAAATTTATCACAATATTGACCAATTAATACCTGGTGGGAAGGGACTACGCCACATGCAGCTGTACATATCTCCTCATCTTGATCAGAACTTGATCCAGGAGATCCTTCGGATATTGAGCGATGTAGCTAAGAATCCATACATACATAATTTCAAAATCCTGGGGCAATCAGGCAATATCGAAGAGTACAAGATTGAATTAAATACGAGCAATTCTGTTGATCAAAGGAGGTTTAATATGCCTCGAATGGACCAGATAGCTGCGATATGGCAAGATGGGTATGATGAGCAACGAAAACTCAAGCGAAGTATAATGATTTATGCGAATTCTGGGCATGCCACATTTATACGTGCTTATCATGGTTGCTATGACCCATTAGGTTACCCGCTCTTTTACCCTAGTGGTGAGACGGGGTGGGAAGACAAAAAGGTGTTGTTGAAGAAAATCCCGTGGTACGATTCGCGAGGGTAAAACGAAAATACACAAAAAAGGATAATGGTATGTTTTTATGGAAATATTTAAATAATTTTAATTCACATTCACATTATATAATGAAAATGTTTTATGTTTGTTTTGTTTTGCAGATGATGCTGCGTAACGTCAGAAGGAAATGGGAACAGTGCAAGGACGAAAAATGATGTGTCAGTGCTTCCATCTTCTGTTGAAGATTCTGGTGAGAACCACTACAAGAAACTATTTAATCTATCACGCATTCTCCGCGACGTTTTCCGAACACATCACAAATGTGCATTGCAGCCCAGAACAGTGTGACGATTTGTTAAATTTGTCGCGATTCTATGACGTATTCCTGTTTTTCGTCACGAATATGCATTGAAGCCCAAAACACTGCGACGATTTGTTAAATTCGTCGCGATTCTACGACGTATTCCCGTTTTTCGTCACGGATGTGACCTGATGGATATTCATGCCCAGAACACTGCGACGTATTCCTATTTTTCGTCACGGATGTGCTCTGATGGATATTCAAGCCCCGAACACTGTGATGTATTCCTGTTTTTCGTCACGCATGTGCACTGATGGATATTCAAACCCAGAACATTGCAACAATTTATTAAATTCGTCGAAATCTAGCCCACAACGCTACGACATTTAATCAGATTCGTCACGATCAATAAATAAAAAATAATCCAAAAAATAATAAATTTAGAAATGATAAACATATAAAAAATAGTCCACAAATTAATAACTAGAAAAAGGAGGACAACAACGAATTGAACCTTAGACCTCATGGTAGGGAAGGAAGGAACTTTACCACCAAGCTAACTCTTCTCTTTGCATAATCTAAGTAATTCTGTTTTTATACAGTTTTGGAGCACTGGTGATTAGGTGGCAGCCCCTAGGCATACGCCACCTCACCCCGCGAGCGCCACCTCAGCGCTGGCCCAGCGCCGCATGGGCCGCCTACGCTAAGATGGCCCAACGGCCGCACGGGCTGCCAGCGCCAGTTTGGCCAATAGGCCACCAGCCCGCCAACACCGCATGGGCCGCCAGCGCCACAACAAGGTGACTAGTAGAAGTTCGAATTTTCCCTACAAGTCAATTAAATTTTTCGTCGATCTCTTAGATGTGGCCTAGAATGGACCATAGAAGCCTACATATGATTTATTTTTATTTTTTTAATCTTATTAGAGGTACATATAAGTCAATTTGGAATTTTTTCAATAAAGATATATAAATTTATTTAAACTATAAAAACTAGTAAATCGGTTCTATAACTATTAAGATTACTACAAAACAAATAAAATGCAGTATAGTACTTTTGAAAAATATATTTGAGTATACAAGATATAGTATTTTGCAATTTACTTCAAAAGGTGCTTTCAAATGAAAAAAGAAAACGAAAAATATTAATATGTGAAGTACATTGCAACAGGCCTGATTTCGGCCATAAATCCAGATTTCGGCCCATTCAACAACTACGGGCCAGAAAGATATTAGTTTTAGCCATTGGATCAAATTGAAAGGCTCAGATGCTCTGTGCTTTGTATAAATAATCATCACCACCCGAACCCCTACTTGCCTGTCACTCCCTGCCCCTCGCCTCTCTTCTCCCACCCGCCGCCCTTCCTCCCTTCCCCTTTCCTCTCCCTCCTCGTTGCTCCTCTGCAGATCCACGCCACCCCCAATCCCGCCGGCCACGGCACTGCCCGCTCCCTTCCCCTCTCCTCTCCCTTCTTTCCAACCGTAGCCCCATCTTCCATTCCCCTCTCCTATCCCTCCTAATCCCGCCGGCCACTGCACCACTACAACCTCCTCAGATCCGCTGAGGCGGCACCGACGCCACCCACGCCCACACCCCGCGCTGCTCCCCTCCACCACGGCCTGCACAGGTCTACGTGCTCGGCATGGATCTGCGGCCGAGGTTTGCGCGGATCCGGAGGCGCGGAGGCCGGGGCTGCGCGGAGCCCCCGGAAGTGACGGCGCCGTCGAAGATGGAAATGGAGGCGGCTGTGGAGAGGCAGGCTAAGGAGTCCCTAGAGCTGGCGTTCCAGGTGTCCCAGACCCTCGACACCGGCCTCGACCGCCACACCTTGTTGCTGCTCATGGCACTCTGCGACCGCGGCACCAACCCTGAGGCGCTGGCCACCCTCATCCACGAGCTATCGTCCGCCACACCCCGACCACCTCCGCGGAGGCCCCCCTCTCCCGTGAGCAACGGCGCCGCGTCGCCAGCCCCGGCAGCAGCGTCACTGTTCCCCTCCGGCGTTCGCCGCCCTAGGGTTTGTGATATCCCCTTCTTCCTCAATGAAATTACTCACTAGTATTCAACTAGATCCCACCGTATACATCTGGCAGTTGTGAATTACTGAATGTGGCATATCCTTTATCTGAGTAATTTTGCGTCCTAGCTTGTGATCCATGTGTACTTCCTATAGTGAGTTAATAGATCATACTACAAGATGTGTTGCACACTGCATTTGGAATTAAGATTCGAATTACAATGTATTTGGGCTGCCTAATAATTTTCATATGGTATCAGGCATTTCTACAAACAAAGAGAGCTGTGGAGTGGAGGTCAGATTGTGTTAGTTTTGATCTCCTGTTCTTACATGGTGTACTAGGTGTTTTGCAGCGACTAGTAGGTTAATCATCTATGTAGAGTGACAATCCACCTATTGACGAAACGAAATCATACTGTAGTAGAGTGCTCACCCACTATTTACTTGATCAGAATCTAGAGTGCCACAACTTACTGCATTGCCCTTGGATATAATTGACCATATTCAAGGGTGAAGAGCTGTTTGGTTTATTAGTTTTGATATCATTATTTTCCCTGTGTTTTTTAAGCACATGGCCGGAGCTCTGTCCATCGATTTAACTTGAATTTCGAGCATTAGTTGTGTGTCCTCTGGCACTGAGCGATCGATGCAATGTGCATGCTTTGCTCGCCCTGATGTGTGTGCTGTCTTGTGTCAGGTTGAGGAATTGGATCGAGCGACGTGCCTCATCACCAATGGTGATGTTGCATTGCTGCTCCCGAGCAAGACACATGATAATTTGAGCAATTTTGAGCTTGATCTTGTTCTTGGGTTTTGTCATTTTCAGCTATAATATCGTTCTGTACTACTGTTGTTTTGCGGGTGCTTTTCTGAAGATGTTCTTGGGTCCAGTGAATTTGCGGGCAACAAGGAAAGAGGTGCAGCTCGAGGTGAAGCTAACTCCTCCTTGACAAACTAGTAACTTGGACGGTCACCAATTGAATGCAAGGTATTGACTGTCTCCTTCCACATGTTCCTAAATTGCAGTAAGCAAGTGATAGTTCAGTGATAGACTAATAGTGAGGTAGAGTACTATAACTAATTTATATTCTGGGATGTTGTTGGAATAATGCTGGTGCTTGCATTCCTAGCTGTTGATCTGAATTGTAATAGTTGACTATTATGTTCTAGCAGATTTGCTATGGTGACACATAAAAATGCGAGTATAATAATTGCTTATATATCGTCATGATTTCACAATTATAAAGGGATACTACATGGACTCTTAGATATGCTCATGTTTTTTGTTTCAATATGCCAATTTGATTTCTGAAAATTTTGGTGTAACAAATATAGATGCCTACAATGATGAGTCATAGTTAATTTGTGAATTGAAATATGTATGTTCTGATCATTTAATGAGGAATATTGATTTCTTCTATATATTGTACGGATGGATTCAGGGGCATTTGAATTTTTCCATTTTTCTTATTCTTGGTTCTTTGTGTGAACGCTGCAGGTTCTAAGAAGACAAGATGGTGCACAAGGAGCTATGTCAGGCATGGTGGTTTGACACCCACAACTTTGCAAGGCCATCTCCATGGTTGAACAACACACTTTCAGGTCTTGCCTCATCCCCTTGGTTCTCCAATGGATGATCTGATACTGGATGGCTTCATGCATTGAATCGTGGAGCTGCATGATGGGAGTTATTCCTTGCCTTTAACCCGCAGTGCTTATATCATAGAATAGTTCATGTTCTATTCTATCTCTACCTTAATTATATTTACTTGTAACCAACCTGGTTGCCTGGTTGGTGCTTCTATAGTAGTGATTCTCAGTTCTATTCTGTCGCTTGTTGATTTGGGACATGTGCTTCTTTGAAATGATTAGTTAGCTGTATATCCTTTGCATGTTGGGTATCCCGAACGCATGAGGCTACTGCAGAAAAATAAACCAAGCGAACGACACCGTGCATCTGTTGAACATTTTATTTATTTTACATTTTCTTGCTTATCAAGAAAACTACCCTCAATGTGTTGAAAAGCGGGGTACAGGGAGAACATGCATGCATCAAAGACCCGACTCTGCTTTGTAGCTTCTTAATCATATTGACATTGCTCCTTGTTTTTGTTGCTTCAGTCAGCTGGAGGATGGCTGTTGGCAATCTGTCTGGTGGTGAAAAACAAGATGGCTGCTGTCTATATACTGTGCTGGCTTATACTTCTGGCTACTGTCTAGAAGGTAGATTTTTTTGGCTTATACTTGTGTTGGCTTATACTTCTGGCTGCTGTTTAGATGGAAGATTTTTGGCTTATACCTGTTGGCTGTTGGCAATCTGTTGAATTTGTATTTAAGCGGTTTTGATTACATGATACATCTGTGTGTTGTACTATATGATACATCTGTGTGTTGTCGTATATGATACATCTTTGTATCTGGGTTAAATTCTGTATGAAAGATTTTTGTGTTTATTATTCTGTGGGTTAAATGTGATGGGTATTTTTCATGGGCTGAATTGACTTCAACAGGCTGAAATTTTGGGCCGAAATGTGGCCCACTTCTAGAATAGGGCTCGTCAGTCCAGGGGTCCTAAAAATTCCACATCATCATGCCATGTCAATGTCCACGTCATTGTTATCGTCCCGGTCAGCTGCCACGTCAGTAGCCATGTGGCAAACTACGTCATTGTGCACGTCATTAAAACCATCTGAGTCAGCAGCCATGTGGCACGCCACGTTAGCTGCCAGGTGGCACACCACTTCAGCAATCAGGTGGCATCCATGTCGGCATCCATGTGGCATCCAAGTCAGCAGCCATGTCACATCAGTCAACAACAATCCGTGACGATTTTATTTTGTCACATATAGTGAGCCATGGGTTGGGCTGCATGGGCCTCAGGCTGCTCCGTGACGATTCAGATACGTCACGGATCGCGACATTTATTAAGGGAACGTCGACAGATTTAATCAATGACGCTCATTCCACCACGAAAATGTAAATCGTCGCAAATGCTGATTTGCGACAAATTTAATTTTGTCCGCGACAGAATGGTTATGTCACAGATTAAATAGTCTCTTGTAGTAAACATAATAATGTCGTCTGTTCAATTAACATTTTTTGAGATCCATCTAACTTACTTGTCATGACAAGTCATTGATGCGGATGTGGATGACGATGGTAACAGTGGTCATGACAACGACGACGGGGGTGAAAATGACCAAGATGGTGGTATGTTTATTCACGACTTTTCTTGCAGTTGTATATATAACGGTGGTCTTTGATATATTGGAAATTAGAGTATTTATGCAAAATTACTTGTACTCATGTATACTAGGTTCGAGGCTCTATGTCAGCGCTCACAAGTATTATTGTTATCTAATGCAAATCCGAGATGGTGTGTTTAATGTATTTTCCGTGGCGGACATCTCTTCCAGCAGTGGGATGTTGTTATGTACATAAAAATTGAATCAATGCGGCTTGATTGGTACTCCAACCAGATAATCAAGAAAATTATTCGAGCATATCTATATCAGGTTAGTGTGAATTGTAAGGTACAAGTAGTTTATTATGATATAGAAAAATACTAAATATTTGTTCTTTATCAGGTAGATTGCTTGGCACTCGGTGATTCTGATGCTAGAAAGGTTAGTAAATATATCGTGCTGTCAAAGGATTTTCCTGGTTCTGACAGGGATGTTCATTCACGTTTTATGGATGCCATGGCTCTGGTAGCACGGTATGGGCGTCCTGATTTTTTCGTTACAATGACATGCAATCTGTATTGGTCTGAAATTACAGACCAATTGCTACCCGGTCAGACACTGCAAGATAGACCCGATGTTGTTGCTAGAGTGTACCATGCTAAGCTACCTAATCTTCATGATTTCATGATCGTAAAGGGTCATTTTGGTAAAGTTGCCGCTTAGGCTCATGTTACTGAGTTTCAGAAACGGGGACTACCCCATGAACACTTTCTATTGATTACGGAGAAAAATTCAAAGCTCAACGGACCTGATGATTTTTACAAGTATATATCAGCTGAGATGCCTGATCAAAGCAAATATCCAGATCTTCATAGGTTGGTTTGCACACACATGATGCACGGCCCCTGTGGCACTCTTAATCAAAAGTGTCCGTGTATGATTGATGGTGGGTGTCATTTCAACTATCCCCGATAGTTTTCTGACCATACGCAGCAAGGGAAAGATCACTACATGAAAACCTCAAATATTTCACGCAGCATTTGTAACAGACCCTTAACGCCCGTTACATCCACCCACATGTGTAACGGTTTTTGTTTGGCGCCCGTTACCTATAAGCGCGCCAAGACGACCCCGTGGTTGGCCTCCATAACGCTCGTTACCAATGTGGACTTCTGGTAACGAGCTTCTGAAACGCCCGTTACCTAAATTCTTTGTAACGGATGTTAAAAGAGCCCGTTACAAATGTCAAACCTATCGGTAACAGGCTTGTAAAGTCCGTTACTGATAAATGCCCTATCAGTAACGGGCTGCTTAAGTCCGTTACTGATCGTTGCTGAAACATACCAGAAATTTGAATGATTTGCCATGTGTGAATTTTCGCAAAAATTTAAAACTTTTTGTTTGAACTTGAGTGCTACCAAGTTTGATTCCAAATTGCTAGCCTCTTATCTCAAATTCCTTATAAATTAAACCGATATAAAAATATAATTTCAAAATATGGTAAGTATGCAATTTGGAGTTTATGAAATTTATTTGGTTTTTATTTGAGTGTGTTTGAATTTGAAAGTATTCAAATTCAAATATATGGTTTAGACTAAATTCAAAACTATAATCAAAACTCTTCCAGCTATCTTGGGCCAGCTGACCGTCTTCGAAGTCCATCGGACCACCCTCATCCCTCAGTCCGTGGCCACACGTTCACCTTGACCATCCGCGCGGCCCAGTGATGCCTAGCACCGCAGCCCAGCAAGGCCCGCTGGCCTTCCCTCTCCTTTCCCTCACTGACCGGTGGACCCGTGTATCTTCCTCTCCCTTTCTCCTTTCTTCCACCCGGACTCAATGACTTGACCGCGCCGCTGCACCAACGCAGCGCGCACGCGCGCGTGCCACCCCGGGCAGGGGGCAGGCTCCGACCACGCCCATGGCATGGATGCCAAGCCAGGCGGCCGCACCCAGGCTCCGCTCGACCCTTTCCCTTTTTACCCTCACCTGTCGATGCGCATCCGCGCCCGTCAGCCATACCCGTGCCTCCACGTCGGCGACCACACCCTGGCAATCCAATAGACACCCATATGTGACTTTCTACTCTTGCCTCGTCTTGCGCGAGCCTCTAATCCCCCGGGCGAGGCACCTGCTGCAAGACGTCGCGCACTTGGGGATTTTTTTTCCCTTTGGTTTCTCTGTTCACCACCGGGAGGGGAAAAGGGAGAAGAGAGGAGGAGGGGGAAGGGGGAAGAGGAATCAGCGCGCGCGTCGCCACCGTGTCGCCTTGCCGGAGTCAGGGACCCTAAAGCTGGAGCCGGACGTGTGGCAGAGGAGGCCGTCCACGCGCGGGTGGAGACCGGGCGAGAGGAGCTCGTCGCGTCACCATCTTCACCACGCCGTCGCCACCGTGAACTTCACCACCGCGCACTCCACGGCCACGTCTTCACCTCCGCCTCAACGTGAGCCTCTCCGCGTCCTCCTCCTGACCCTGCTGTCTACCCAAGGGGGGTGTGCCACGGCGTCACGCCGTGCCGGCCGCGGCGCCGTGCGCCGGGCTCGCGCTCGCCGTTCGGCCCCATGTCCGGCCTTCGCGCCGCCGTTTTCCTGCGGGATCCCGTCTCCGTTCCGCCGCCGTGCACCCCGGCACGTGTCGGCGAGCCGCAAGCCACTACCTCACCCGAACACGTTCCGCCGCACTCTACTTCGCACCACCGCTCACGCCGGCTGCGTGACCGGCCGCCGACGTTGAACCCGCACGTGCGCGTCAATCCGTGGCTCGGCCTTCGCGCCGTGATGTTCTCTCCCCGCGGTGCGCGCGCGGCCCGCGGCCAGCCTAGGATTCGTCGCCGGCCAGCCCTTGCCGCGTCGCCGCCCCCTTTCTGGCATTATGCCGAACACCTTGTGGGCATCCTTGTTTTCCTGAGGTGAGAGTGGAGCCACACGCAAGGCCACACGCGCACAGCCACACGCAGCCACAAAGGATCCCGCGGCCGCCAGGACGAGCGAACCCCAGAAGAGTTCAGGGAGCAGATCCGAACTTCATCATAACCACCAGGCTCTTGTTTGGGCTATGACCCAACAGAGCCCATCTTGGTCCAAAGACTAACCAGGCAGAAGCAAACGTAGTCTGAGGACTTTTTCTGGACTTTGGAACTTTGGGCCAAGCTGTGTCGGCCCATTGGGCCACTAACACTTTGGACCCAATTTCGGCCCACCATCTGTGACGATGACGTCACGATGACGTCATGCTGATGTCATCCCTATTTTTCAAATTAAATATCCTTTTCTCTTTTATAAATAATTCTGGAAATTAATTTATAAAACCCTTTTATCTTTGAATATTCTTATCTAATTATCCGGAGCTCCGAAAATTATGAAACCACTTGCGTTGGTTTCATAATTTTGAGACGCTCACTGCTACCCTATCCATACCCGCTCTTGCCCTTGAACCGAGCCCCTTTTCGCCCCGCGTTCTTGGAGTAGAATTCGTGGCCGCTGCCCGCCACTGTGCTAATGTGGGTCTGGGACGCCGGAGCCCCGGAACTAACCATTGGCGTGTCGCGGACAGGAATCCTACCCCATTATCTCATCGCCTACATTTTCTACACCTTTGCCTTCCCTTTTTGCTGCTTCGCGCTTAACCCGCTTCTGCTCTACGAAGCTATGTGTTGTGAAGCGTGTACCGTGCCATGTGCTTGAAACCAGGATGTCGCACGTGATGGACGGCCGTGTCATGAGCAGAGGCCTCTGCTTCACGCTCGGCAACCCCGAGCCGCAACCTAGCTGCCTTGCCATGGACGTTGCCGCATCCTCAGTACATGCCTCGTAGCGCTCTTAAACACACTTTACCTCATCGCCACCCGATGTCAGTCACGAGATGATCCTTTCATCCCGTCTGAGCTATCGCCGCATATCTTGGCATGATAATGCCTTTTCTAGTTATCTTTGCTTTACTCTGCTTTCATCACCCTTCGCGCTACCGCTTTGATCATCCAAGAGCTAAAACCTAGCAAGTACTTGATCTCAGCCTCTCCGTTTTCCTGCTTGCAGGCTTGATTACCTAAGATCTTAGCCGTAAGACCCGTAAGCTAACTTTGAACTAACTCTTGATCCTACCCTGTTTACTAGTATATAAAACTAGTTGCTTAAACTAGTTTTGTTTTAAAACCAATTGCTCTATTTCAATTATTTAAACCAGTGCTGATTGTATTTAGCTTGGAGTTTATTTGGATCTTCTAAATTGGTTCTTATCGATGTTTTTGCATTAGATGAATGCTCGTTATTTATTTCCGCGTCGCATCTCGTGTAGGCTTGTGTTCTTGTTGAAGACCCGAGCTGCGACGACTGAGGAGGCTCGACTACCCCGACTTTGCCCGAGAGGATGCTCAACCTCTACTACTCTACGACGACTACCGCGCAGGTGTCATGTCACTCCCAACCATGTAGAACCCATGCATGCTATTAGTTGCTAGTGCTATATTTATGTTACTTGATTTGATGGAGTGCATAGCCATTTGATTAGCCTTGCCTTGTTATTTGATATATCCTGATTCCTTGCTTTACCTACCTCGGGACTAGCTACAGACCCCTAGCTAGTCCCATAAACCAACAATCCATACTTTTGTTGTTTGATTATGGATGGTTCTCTGGGTTTGGACTGAGATGTGGGAGATCTCGGTGTGTTCTAGCGTGAGTTCTGGGTGTGTTCTTCCTTGATGTGTTACGGGCGGGAGCGAGCCGTTTGGTTACTTGTGAACGCCTACCTCGGGGAGATGCGATCTGGCCTCTCGCCCGAGTGGCGTGTCGGACGGGATGGAGATGGTGAGTGCTTGCTCTCGGCCCTTAAGGACCGATCGTCAGTTGACCTTGCTTCAGTGGACTTTTACCGTACAAACCGCCCGCCTTGTATTGGGCGGGGGTGCGGGGTGAGACTCGTAGTGGATAGCATCCCTCATGTAGGCGGATCGTTGTGATCGTGTCGGGAGACGGCTTTCCTCCTTAGAAGACTTCGCCCCGGCGAGGCCGGGGAAGGGTTCCACAGCTTCGAGGGACCCCTCGCTGGCAGTATGAGCTCTACAGCAGGGGCTGCGCCAGACTCGGAGACGCAGGAGGGTACAATCCACTTACTTGGACTCCAGCCTTATGGTAGGGTTCAGGGCGGCGGCCACCATTTTCGGCTCTATTCGGGCGGGTACAGTTGTACAACCTCTGCAGAGTGTTTAAACCTATAGCTATAGTCCGTGTCCACTGGTTATGGACAGCCCTCTGATCTCTCACCTGGCTAGACTCTTCTCTTGTGCTTCTTCTCTCCCCTGAGTGTGTGAGCCCGGCCTGTGGCCGTTGAGATGTGGGGATAGGAGCAGGTGGGCCCCACATCGCAGATGAGAGTTGGGAGCTGGATCGTGGTTGTGATTCAGTGCTTTGGTGTGGACATCCTTGATGAGGGGTGCGGACCCCGGAGGTGTGGACCTCAGAGGTGTGGACCTCGAGGGTGTGGACCTCCCGGAGGTGTGGACCTCGCTGCTTATTCTGCATACCTTGATTGTTGTTACCACGCTGCTGCATGCATAACTTTCTACAGCCCAATATAGGTTTTATCCATGCATACTAGATTCAACCACCGCTTTTGCTCTTTGTTGGGAAGCTGACATGACCTACCCGCTTATCGGGTAGATGCTGGCATTTCAGACTCGGTGACCGTCTACGACTACAACTTCTGTGACGAAGGTGTGAAGACTAGAGCTGGTCCTATGCTCGAGTTTGCTTGTGGAGCTGGAGACGCTTCGCTTATGTAGATCCGCTGCGTAGGTGTTTTACCTTTCTTGATTCAGTCCTATTGGACTTATACCCAGCTTGTGCCGAAGAGTTGTACTCTGATGTTGTAATAGTAATATTATGTAATTCTTCTTTTATTCCCGTGTTGTATGGATTTGTACTACTTGAGACAGGGATTGCACGTGATAGCCTCTTCCTGGGACTATCATGGAGGTGCAGAGAGTCGGGTTTCCGTTCGCGGAAATTCGGGTCGTTTCAGCTGCCGTATTGGTAATAGGCTATAAAGTCTGTTACCGATAAGTTCGTACCGGAGACGCATGCTTGTAGCATGCGTCTCCTTTGATTATTGGCACATACGGTCGCCTTTTTTCTCACATCGGAGACGCATGTTGTTATCTCATCTCTGTGTTTGTGTCTTATCCTTTCGACACCACTCGCTCTCTCTCCGCAGAAGCTAGGCCACTCCTATTCCGACAAAACACTCGCTCTCTCTCTCCTCAGAAGGTCACTCGCTCGATCTGTGTGCTCAGATGTCCCCGTCGGCCTGTCCCGTTCGCCGCCGCCAGCTGCGCACGCTCTGAGGATTGCGCGACGTCAACCGCATCGTCCTCCGCGCCTCCGATCCTCCTCCTCTCGACCGCCCTCGCCTCGTAGAACGTCCTCATCAAGGTGAAAATTAATTGGCCTATTTTATTGAATTTTTTGTGTGATGAATTATGCTCATTTGGTGTATGGAATGCAAATGGCATCTACTGCTCGGGCTTGGATGTACAGACAGCCGCAAGAAGATTGGGTGAATTTCTTAAGCGGGGTCAATGTTTTTCTAAAACAAGCAGAGGCGGATATGAGAAACCGTGGTGTTCAGGCAATCCTTTGCCCCTGTATTGATTGTCTCAACCAAAAGAAATTCTCACAATGGGAAATCATTTTTTATCATTTGGTCACACGTGGTTTGACAAAACATTACACGTTTTGGAATAAACATGGTGAGGAAGGCCTTAATGAACTCGAAGCAGGCTGCCTAAATGAAGGTGAAGTGCGACACCATGCTAACCATGATGATGACCTTGATGACAATGGACTTTTTGAGGGAAATTAACCATTATTTCCACCAAATGTGTTGAGGCCTGAGGATGTCACTGATCAAGAAGTTAGGGGCTTCGATGATGGTGAGGTGTTGCAACGTGTGCACAATGTTGATCAAATGTTGCGGGATATTGAGTTTCAACGAGTGTACACACCTTCTGAATTAGCGAGGCTGATGCAGTTCATTTAAGATTCAAAGAAACCCCTCTATCCTGATTGCCAGAAGTACTCTTTCCTTTCTGGTGATCTAAAACTTTTGCAGCTTAAGGCAGATCATGGTTGGAGCAACAAAAGTTTCAAACATCTATTGGATGTGCTTAGAGACATGCTACCTGAAGGAAACCAAATAGCAGAGTCCGTCTACGAGGCGAAGAAGATAATCTGTCCTCTGGGAATATAGGTTGAAAAAATGCATGCATGCAAGAACAGTTATGTATTGTTCCGTGGAGATTATGTAGACCTTGACAAGTGCCCCTAGTGTGGCTATGATCGGTACAAGAGGAAAAAGGATGGTGGAGATGATAATAATGCTGATGATTAGAACGAGCCTGGCGAGATTAGAGGCAAGAAGAAGAAGGATAACAAAGGGGCTACTGTGAGGGTGGCATGGTATTTTTGCATTATTCCTCGATTGAAAAGATGGTTCGCAACATGAAAGGAAGCCCAACTCTTGCATTGGCATGACGAAGGCCAAAAGGAGCTTAATTATAAGAAAGATGGCAAGTTTAGACACCCCGCAGATGCAGCGCAATGGGGCAACATTAATACCCACTTCCCATGGTTTGACAATGCAAGGAGCATACGGTTTGCTATGAGCACAGATGGAGTGAACCCATTCGGTAACCAGAGCTCAACACATAGCACCTGGCCTGTCATGTTGTCGTTGTACAACCTTCCACCCTGGCTATGCATTAAACAGAAATATATGATGCTGACAATATTGGTATCCGGGCCAAAGCAACCTGGCGACCGTATTGATGTCTACTTGAGGCCACTAGTTGATGACTTGAAGATATTGTGGAAGCCTGTTGTGCCAGAGGTTTGGGATGAGTACAAGCGTGAGGAGTTCACAATGCATGGCATGTTGTTTACCACTATCAACGACAACCCGGCTCAGCGCAACCTCTCTGGCCAGAGTAAAAGGAAAGCTTGCCCACACTGCTTGGAAGATACTTGCGCAATATGGCTAAGCCATTCAAAGAAATACGTATTTATGGGGCATAGTCGTTTCCTCGGCAAGGAACATCCATACTGGGCCATGTATTGTCAGTTTAATGGGGAAAAGGAGAATCAAGAGGCGTCGTTACATGTGACTGGAGATCTGGTACACTTGAAAGTCAAGGACATCAAAACTATCGAGGAGTTACCCAAACTGACTGAAAAAACCCTTGGCAAAAGAAAGAAACGAGATGGTGAAGAAGAAGAAGGAATGTGGAACAAGAAATCAATTCTATGGGAGCTAGAGTATTGCCCGATGTTGGATGTGCGTCATTCGATTGACAACATGCACGTCAAGAAGAATGTGTGTGAAGCTACTTGTGGAACTTTGCTACAACAGAAGTCCAAAGAAAAAGATCATAAAAATGCAAGGGAGGATCTTAAAGAGCTGGGTATTAGGACGGAGCTCTATGCAGAGGAAACAGAGACGGGGACGAACCTTGTCATTGCTGCAACCACCTTGTCAAAGGCAGAGAGAAAAGAATTTTGTCTGTTTTTGCATGATTTGAAAGTACCTTCGGGCTACTCATCAAACATCAAGAGGCTAGTGTTAGTGAAGGACATGAAAATGAATTTCAACTTGATGAAATCTCGTGATTGCCATGTGTTGATGACAACTCTTCTTCCTGTTGCACTTAGAGGTGTGAAGATAGAACTGGTTTGCGATGTGGTCACGAGCTTGTGTTTATTCTTCTATGCCATAGAACAGAAGATGATTGATGAGGAAAAACTATTGGACTTGGAGAGGAGGCATTTCGAGACCCTATGCCTGCTTGAAGTTACCTTCCCACCTCCATTCTTTGATCTCATGCTGCATCTAACAGCACACCTCGCGAGGGAAATCTGGTTCCTTGGCCCATCTTACCTTCATCAGATGTTTCCATATGAGAGGTTCTATGGATTCTTGAAATCATTGGTACATAACCGGTTATTTTTGGAGGGAGCCATTGTTCATAGCTATGAGACCATCGAAGCAGTAGAGTGGGCCATGGGTTATATGGACTCACAAAACCCCATTGGTGTGCCTTGCTCACGGCATGAAGGTAGGCTTTCACGTGTTGGGACCATGGGGAAAAGGTCAATCACTCCGGATGCAGATGCCTTCGAAAAGGCTCATTTCACCGTGATGCAACAGCTGCACCTAATTACACCGTTTGCCAATGAGCAGAAACGACAACTACATGAAGACAACCCTAACCGTGGTAGGGCTTGGCTTGCAAAGATGCACATGCAAGGTTTCAGCAAGTGGCTCCGAGATTATGTCGAGACATGCAGCAATAATGCTGTAATTACCGACGAGATAAGGAATCTAGCAGCGGGGCCATTGTTCACTGTTACAAGATATGAAGGAATGGATATCAATGGATACACGTTCTACACCATGACCCAGGATAAAAGAGCGTTTATCAAAATAGTGGTGTGCGTGTATGGGCCGTCGTTGACGACAGTCATGACGATGATGATGACACAAAAACAGACATATATTATGGTCAAATAGAGGAGATATGGGAGCTTGATTATGTAGTATTGAAGGTAACCTTGTTTTGGTGTAGATGGGTCACCAATGGGAAGAGAGCTGTGAGCAAGGACAAATATGGTTGTGATAGTGTTGATCTCCGGGTCTTTGGTTACAAAAACGAACCATTTGTCTTCGCCAACGATGTTGAGCAAGTGTTCTATGTACCTGACCTTGCAAAGAAGAACTGGTCTGTGGTTATGCCTGGAAAAAAAGGATTGTGGGGATTGAAAATGTTGTTGAGGTGGAGGAATACAACCAGTTTGACGAAATTCCTTCTTTTGACACTTCATACAAGCCCCAACTCTTTGGAACTAACAAAACACCATATTTGCGAAGCCACCATAGTGAAAAAAATCCATATATAGAAATCATGGAAGAAAAAGCAAGCCTGATTCTGCTGAATCCTTTTTGTAATGCCGGAGGATGTGTCTATTGGTGGAAATGGATTCCGTTTTGTAATATAAAGGATATGATGTATTGGTGAAATTTCAATCTTGTTGTAATATATGGGATGTGGTGGAATTTGAATCCTGATTGTAATATATTCTGCCAAAGATACTATATATACTCTGTTTATATTCTGGTTCAGTTCAGTAACGGGCAAGAGACGAGGACTAACGAACCAGCATCGCCTTTGTTACGGGCAGGAGACAAGGACTAACGAACCAGAGTCACCTTTGTTACGGGCAAGAGACGAGGACTAACGACGGCAAGAGATGAGGACAAACAAACCAGCGCCGCTTTTGTTATGGGCAAGAAGATATGCAAAATCACAATCAGATTACATCAAAAGAGACACGGATTAGAGCATCTCCAAGAGTTTGCCAAATTTTACTTGGCAAATCTTGTGCTTTTCCAACTTCTAAAAAGATATGCCAAGTAAAAAAAGAGTTCATCTCCAACAATCTGGCATAATTTCACAAAAGAATGTCCCTTGACATGCAAAATCACACACACACAGATTACAGTCATCATTGATACATCAGAACAAGGTTACTATGCGGCCATATCTTCATGACGAGATATGCAAAATCACACACACACATCGATCTTACTCGTAGGTCGTCAACCTTGCTGCAAGTGGTCATCGAACAAGCTCCATTTCTGCTGACGGCTTAGAGACTTGATTCCTTGCATGGCTAAGTAAAGAAAGCTTCTGCCTAGCAACCCTACTTTTGGTTTACCAGACAAAAGCTGTCCTTAATTATGCTTATCTTACAAGGAAACAAATAATGAGATATGCTACATCTAGATTCTGGCTGCTTCCTCATCTTCCAAGTGAACACAAGAGAAAGATACAGACAGGGTGGAAACATATCCCTTAAAAAATCCCTCCTCCTGGAGGAGAAGGGGAAAGCAAAAGGAAGCCCAAGTGTGATGGAAAAGCTGTAGCAAGCTTTCCGTCGGCTTGTACATACTGATGTCATGAGGTTCTGGGCTACCTTTCCCGGACATGGCTGCGAGCAAGGGGTATGTCACAAGGATTCTTCTGGCAACTGTGTTCGAGGGATGAGCAACCCAATCACCCCCTATCACAAGAATTCTTCTAGCAACTGAGAGATTGACGAGGAGAAAGACGAGAGAAAAGCAAAATCTTGCGCCCTACAAGATCTATCCTTTGCGCCACAACTAGATCTAGAGAAGAAGGAAACAAGTGACTCGCTTTATTGTATCAGAAGAAGGAACCATATACTAGCTAGATCTAGATCTATAGAAGAAGGAAGCAACTTGAAGTGAGGAGGACTGATAGGCGTCGGTGCCTTTTTATAGAAAAAACAAGGAAGGGATAAGATCAAGAGCACAGGAATAGCCGGGAAGTTTCCCAAGATGGTCAAGACGGCCGGGAAACTGTTGCTAGTCAATGGCTGAGAGCAGAGCTGCAGCGGTAGTGATTCGGATGTAGAATTAAATGATACGTGGAGTAAGGAAACATTGTCTCCAATGGCCGTGTTTGGATGGTAGATGTTAGTGTTTCTATTAGTGGTAGTTTTTAACACCTCCAAATTAACGCATGTGTTTGGCTCCAAAGTATTAGTTTTGGTGTTAGTTTGCTACAAGCTAATACTAACACCTCCATCAAAACATCCAATGTAGTCATCATCTCCAAAAAAAAGAGAGGAAGGGATAAGATCAAGGGCACAGGAAACGGGAAGAGGTTCCGAAGACGGTCAATGGAGAAACTGTTGCCAGTCAATGGCTTAGAGCAGAGTTGCAGAGATAGTGATTCCAATGTAGAATTAAATGATACGCGGGGTAACGAAACATCGTCTCTACGCGGATTAGCGAAACGTCGTTTCTAATGGAGAATTAAATGATAACACGGATTAGGCAAACGTCATCTCCATCGCATACTTAAACCGTGTTTGGAAACAAATCTCCTCTATCTTCTCCTTCAAAATAATTAGATCCCCTGCCCCTTCATCTCTATCCGCGAAAAACAGCAACTGCTTACTCCTCATCGTCACCATTCTCGGCCCGAGATGGATAGCATGCCGGGTAGAAGCACGTGTCACCAGCCGTCATCGCTGCTACTGGGCCTCCCTCAAGACCTCCGCATTAAGATTGCGGCGCGCGTTGGTGCGACTTCAGAGCGGCCCTTGGCTGACCTCCGCAGCATATGCGGTACTTGCTCGACCATGCGCCGCGTGTGCGGCCACGACGACGTCGGCCGGCGTTTGTCGATAGAGGGGATACGAGATGAGATTTCTTGGGTGTGGAACCCCACTGCTTACAAAGCATTCCTTGCTATGCTGATCGGTCTCGGGAATCTGGAGGCTTGTTTCCTCTCCGGAATCAAAGCCTTCTTCATCGAACACAGGGGATACAATGATCTCCAGCGCGCCATCGAGGGTGGGCACGATGGGGCACCTATCTATATGCCATATTGCTCTATAAAGACAATCGCGGTGCCGCCACTGACCACAGCACGAAGGGGTACATGAGGCGGGTCGCAGGCGGCGGCAGTACGACGTCGTCAAGATGGCTGAGCAACGAGGGGTGTCTGCCTTTGCACGAGAAGGCCGCGCGTGCGCTCCACTACTCGACTTGGTGCATTTGGGGTGAACCACTGTAGCCTCCGGCACAGGTGCGCGGTGATCAGCCGTGCGCAGGCACCGGCGGCGGCTGCGACGTGCAAAAAGGATGGCTTTGAATTTCTCTGTTTTGCAGCGAAGACTGTAGGCTGCGCTGCAAATTGGTGAAGTTCGCACAAAGAATAGGAAATCAGTAGTAGATTAGCTTTTGTATGATGCTCGAATTATCTGTGTAAAATTTTGGGAGAGCAGCAAATCCGATGCGGGTTATCAGCCCCGCGTCGCTAATGACTGTGGGGCCCAGTTCTATGCAAATGAAGAACAGGTCCCATTTCTCTTTTTAATCTACAATCAAATGTTGTAACAAGTATTTCTTCGTCATTATTAGTCCAAATTTGATACTTTTTTCTAATTTTTTCTAAAATCACCATCTATTCATTAATTTCATTGTTAGTGTACATTCCATTTGTTGAGTGAAGTTTATATGTCTTATTTTGTTCTTTGTAAGTACAACATACAAATAATATTTGTTTTACACAACCATTAGTGATGATACTTTACATTTCGTAAGCTTAAGGTGAACACAAGGGTTTGTTAAGTTTTCAAATACATATGAGTTTGAACATGTTGCAAAGTGTGGAAAACTTCAATGTTCAAGGAAACATTCTAGGTTACTATGTGAGAGATGAAGATATTTATACACAAGTATATTATTCCTTCATCGATACCGCTTGAAATTTCGAAGACAAGTTTAGGTACCCAAATTATGTTGCCAAGTCAATTTGTAGATTTTTAGAGCAAATTTGCTATTATTAGAATTATTATATAATTACCATTGGGTGTAAAATTGAAATATATGAATTTTGGGCACACAAGTTTGACTGTTGATATTTTATTCAAATACTGAATGTCCAAATATGAATTGTTAGTATCTTTATGATTTTTTAGGTGCTGTTTTATGGGCTCTAATAATCCAGGGAAGCAAGTTTTATTCCAAAATATTGTGACAGGCTCACGGGTTAGCGTCAGCAGCCAATATAAAAAAAACCGTTGCCTGCCCGCCCGGACCCAACTGCTAACAAATGCGATCCGGGTTCACTAACCATCATCGCCAATGACACCGGCCCATGCGTCAACGTCAGCGTCAGCAGGCTAACCTGCGTCGGCAATGACTACTCAAATAAGAGCTAACTCATCACAACAGATCTCCAGTTAATCACAACAGAACACAGTTCATCACAACGCGGTTGGATCTACTCACGTATATTAGATCAAATTCATGACATACAAAATCTAACAACCAAGCTAATTAACTAAGCAGTTCATGATCGACAGACAAACTAAACAGTTCATGTCCAAGAACCGGACGAAGACACAAAAGCACACAGACATTATTGTTACTAATTGGTAGAGGAGTCTATCAATTAGTCGGAGTCCCGCCGTCGCCGCCTTGGCTGCTGTCATTGCCGCCGTTGTCGCCGTGGCTGCAGTCCTCACCGTCGGAGCTGTTGTCATCGAAGAAGAAGTAGTGGCGGGCAGCCCGCTTGACCACGTGGAGGTTCTCGAGCTTCTCAGCCAACCCGTGGATCCTGAAGGCGAGACCCTTCAAGGTCGGGTCCATATACACATCATGATGCGCCTTGATGTCGAAGGCCTCGCCAACACCTTGAAGCTTTCTGAAGGTGCTCCTGAGCAGCTCGGCGGCGAACTAATTGTTGTTGAAGAGCGGTTCCTCGTCGGCGTCCTTGGCCACCGGCTCCTTCCCCTTCTCCAACTTCTTCTGATGCCGGCTTTCATCGTCGTTGTCCTTCTTTCGTCCCCGCTTCGATGGCGGTGGGCTCCTTGACGCCATCTCCTCCTTCTCTCGGTGACCGAAGATTTGTACTGGTGAATCGTGAGGAGGATGAAGAAGTGAAGAAAAAGGTGATAAACTTATGGAAGAAGCAGGGGAGAAAGCAGTGGAGGGTGACTGGAGAGGGAGTTATATTGACAAGATGTGGAACCGTCAGGTGCCTCTACCCCCACCCGCTACTCCATTACTGCCAGTATGTGCCACTCGATTGAGCATCGGGCTCCGTCTCAGGCGCGAAGCCACTTGTCACCTTTCACTTACGCAGGAAGGAGAAGGGGCGGGGCAATGATGTCGGGCCCACCTGTCAACGTCAGCAACCAAACTGCGGTACCTCTTCAATTTCCATTTATTGTTTTATTACGACATGGCTGAGGCGCCATCTTCAACCTTCAACCCTTGAGCTCGTCGCCTCGCCCCTTCAACTTAAATCCTAGTCGCCAACTTCATCCCTCTTGAACTTCAATCCTCCTTGCCAACTTCATCCCTCGAAACCGGTGGCCCCTAGGACTTGGCCCGTTCATCGAGATATAGGAGATGCAAGTTGAAAGCAAATGTCTCCTTTAATAGAGAGAAAGCAGACACATGTAGAAACAGATGCGTCTCATTTCGTCGAGACAGTGGAGACGCAGGTTCACAGAACGTGTCTCTGAAATTAATTTCACAGTAACGGGCTTTGTTTCATGCTCGTGACCAAAGTTACATGTGGGCCCAGAGAAACAACCATTTCACGTGACCAGTGACTAGTTATGGTAACGGTTGTTGTTTGATGCCCATTACGAATCCTATGTGTACTGTGACGCGCGTGAAATAGACGCGTCTCAGTTCTTCAAGATAGTGGAGATCCAGGTGCACATCAGGCGTCTCTGATATTGAGCTTCTGTAACGGGCTTTGCTTTGGTGCCCTTTACGAAAGTTCCCCGTGGGCCCAGAAAAATAGCCATTTCACGTGACCGGTGGCTAGTTGTGGTAACGGTCGTTGTTTAATGCCCGTTATGAATATGTCTTATCAGTAACGGGCATCTGCCCATTACCTTTCTTGGCTTATTTGTAACACTTGATCGGTAACGGGCGCATTGCCCGTTACCAAAGGCGATCTACGCCCGTTACCAAAGACAGTTTTTCACGTAGTGGATGCATACCCAGTATATAGAAGACGGGATGATGGTCAACAAGTATTCATGAGGAACCATTGGTTAGACAATAGGTGGGTGGTTCCGTACAATCCTGTTCTGTTGATGCGTTATAATTGTCATATGAATGTCGAGGCTTGTTGCAGCATCAAGTCTATCAAATATATATACAAATACATTTATAAAGGACATGACAGCGCTTCATTCTCTATTGAATTGGGTACTGCCAATGGAAATATTGAAATAAATGAAGTGAAACAGTACAGAAAAGATAGATGTATTACTACGATAGAGGCATTCTATCGACTATATCGCTTTCCATGTACAACATGTATCCACATGTCCCTCAGATGCAAATTCACCTCCCTGGAATGCATATGGTACCTTTCAATGATACAGATAGCCTTGAAGAGGTTGCAGCACATGCCCTTTCTCTATGATATATGCTAACTGAATATCAAGATGAATATCGATGATCCCAAATCACGTCAATATTTGTACAGGAAATTTCCGGAACATTATATATGGGTCAAGTCTGGCAAATATTGGAAACCAAGGAAACAATGTTTCCAAATTGGAAGGTTGGTTTATGCTAATCCAGCTGAAGGGTGCAGGTACTACCTTCGAATTCTTCTAAATCATGTTAGAGGTGCGACATCGTACGAGTCCCTTAGAACTGTTAGAGGTGTTTTATGTCCTACTTTTAGAGACGCTTGTGAGAAGCTCGGGCTTATTACCAGTGATGGATCGCTTGATGAAGCAATGTTTGAAGCATCACATTTTCAAATGCCGTGCTCATTAAGGCGCATGTTTTCTATCATAGCTGTTTTTTGTGAGTATGCTGATATACGTAAACTTTGGGACAATCAGTTTGAATTGATGGCTGAGGACTACCGCCGCAATAACGGGGATCAATCATACGTAGTCCAAATGGTGCTGAGGGATGTAGCCGACATTGTGCGATCCAAGGGGAAGGATAACAAAGATTTTGGTCTACCCCCATCTTGACGAATCAGGTACTTTTTTCACGAAACGTCTTATTATTGGTTACTTTTTAATAGTCAGTATTTAGTATCAATTTATATATATACATATTTTGCATTTATGAATTATGTATGATAATTAATTTTACCAATATACATATGCGACCAGCGATTACTACAGGGAGTTAACAGAAGAGAGAAATGTAGTTTTCAACAAGGATGATTTGAATATAATAGGTTTGTTGAATTCTGATCAGCTGTTTGGTTTCAATTCAATCATGGAAAGTGTGATAAAGAGAGGTCGGGTTTTTTTCGTTGACGGCCCTGGAGGTACTGGCAAAACGTTTTTGTACAGAGCGTTACTTGCCAAGGTTCGTTCTATGGGATTAATTGTTGTTGCAACTACAACATCTGGTATTGCTGCTTCTATCATGCTTGGCGGGCGTACTACACATTCAAGGTTCAAGATTCCAATAAAACTTAGTGATAATACAACCTGTAACTTTTCTAAACAAAGTGGAACGACAGCTCTTTTGCGTACAACATCTTTAATTATTTGGAATGAAATGGCCATGACCAAACGACAAGCTGTTTAAACCTTTGATAGATCTTTACAAGATATAATGGATTGCAATGAACCTTTTGGTGGTAAGATTGTTGTGTTTGGAGGTGACTTTAGACAAGTTCTTCCTGTTGTGCCACGTGGCACTCGAGCACAGATCACAGATGCAACCTTGCAAAGGTCGCACATATGGGATAAAATCCATAAAATCAGGTTGTCACGGAATATGAGAGCACGGAGTGACCCGTGGTACTCTAATTTCCTTTTGAGGATCGATAATGGTTTAGAAGAGTGCGATGCTAATGACTATGTGCGGCTCCCATCAGATATTACGGTTTAGTATAAATCCGAGGATTCTATCGATATCCTGATAAATCATGTGTTTCCTTATTTGAAAGGTAATTGCACTTCATCAGAATATATGCGGGAGCCGGCAATTTTATCAACTCGAAATGGGCATGTCGATGCTATGAATGATAGGATGATCAAACAGTTTCCTGGAGATGAACATGTTTATTTCAGCCATGACACTGTCGATGATGACACTACCAACACTTATCCAGTTGATTTTTTGAACTCTATCACCCCTAATAGTTTGCCACCTCATATACTCAGAATAAAGAAAAACTGCCCTGTTATACTACTTCGCAATGTTGACCCACACAATGGTCTCTGTAATGGCACTCGGTTGGTTGTTAGGGGTTTTGGTAATAACTCAATTGATGCTGAAATTGTAAATGGCCAACATGCTGGTAAGCGTGTTTTCCTTCCAAGGATTCCTCTTTCCCCATCAGAAGATGTGACGCTACCATTCAAGTTGCAGAGGAAGCACTTTCCGATCAGGCTAAGTTTTGCAATGACTATAAACAAGGCACAAGGGCAGACAATTCCAATCGTTGGAGTATATTTTCCTGAACCGGTCTTCTCACATGGTCAACTCTACGTAGCACTGTCTAGAGGAGTTGCGCATAAAAAGACATGGGTTTTGGCAAAACCTAATGTTCTAGCTGATCTTTCCGGAAAAAAGACTAAGAACATTTTATATAGGGAGGTATTGGAGTCATAATTTTTTTGTCGATGTTATAATATTGGAATGAAAGTTTTGATGTGTTGATTTGTACAACTAGTATTATTGAGGACATGATTTATGTGTTGACATGTACGAGCACATGATTCGGTAATTAATATTCCAGTTGTACGATCAAGCATTCCATTTTACTGTAATCATTGATGTATATATGATACGTATCCATATGAAGGCGACTACAAATCCAATACATTACGGAAATAAATAATGACTTTGTGGATTACCTTCTTTTTTCAAAATCAGTACTTTGCATACCATAATACATAGACGGGAGTCTGCATCTGCACTTTCTAAATCACCTTCGGGACACCTTGTTTGCATCCATTATTTAAATGGCCTCTTTTAATGTTTGCATCACACGGTGTTTTGAGAATTATGAGCGACATTAGTTCTTAGCCAAGCCCACGATGGGTAGACCTGGTTGCAGATGCATGGAGCGAAATCATCGATCGTATTGATGTACTGGATTCCCAAAACGTATCGACAACATCCAAATCAATGTATGAATGTTGCAGGAACCTAAATGCTAAATGTCTGAGATTAGGTGCATAGCTTCTTCATTTGCTTACTTTATGTCATTTATCAGTACTTATGTTTTCAGCTTCAAATTACAATACCACTATCCTTTTCAGGCTTCCCTACATTACTGAGGTCTAGACCTAATATAGGAGGCGACACTACTCCTGAATCGTTGAGAGACGGGTCGTTTGGCATACACGATGTTGCACGGTGTTTGTCATTCCTAGCCAACAAGAAATCTATGAAGAACGTGGTTTGGGTTGGTGGGAAGGACTACTGGCTTGTCGTCTCGAGCAACAGGTGCGATATCCAATTATTGAACCTAATCACTAGGGTAACAGTCGAGCTACCATCGTTTTCCACTGTTGATATGTATGCAACTCACAAGTCGTTGGATCTTATTCAAGCATCTCAAGATTGCACACGTACAATGCGTCGAATTGGTTTATGTCAAACACCATTTGATAGAGGGGGTCACAAGGCAATTTCTCCATTCAATAAGTGGGAAATAGGATACGCTTCGAAAGGTGACACCGGGTGGAGAACAATTAAATGTGCAAAATATTTCATTGAGAAGTTTTTGTAGATGTCGACTTACATAAAAAATCGTTGGTTGCTGTTGACATTTATGGTGTTGTTTTTTGTGGCGCATGGATGATGATGAGGTCATAGTAACATATGGAGAGTATCTGTACGTTCGCAGCCCAACCAGTACCGTGCTTTACCTCGCCAAATCTCCTTATGACGATCTTATTCTTATAGCTTCAAGGACATGATGAAGCGCTTGAGTACCCATACTATCGGGTCCTTGAGAGCGAACACAACAAGTTCGAGACAGTATAATGCATGAGGATCTAAAAGTACGACGATGCTGGTGGGACATGGATACATATGGATGCACTCGATTTTGGTGCATCCATTTTCGTTGAATTAAACTATCCCTTCCACGGATCATGGAATGAAGATGGAGTGTACAAGCTGTTTCGAAAGCTGAATTATCCATGCACACTAGGGGCTCATCTGTTGAGAAGACAAATGATGCGCACACCAATTTCGTTCAAGCCTACAACTCCATTAAACAACATTTCAATAAGAGGATTGTCGGTGTGAGTGTTTCAAGATTATTCAATGGTTTTCAATGTCTAATACTGTACCAGGCAATTATATTAGTGTTTGGTATTATTAAAGTTTCTATAATAATTTCCCATCTATTTTCAATAGATGTATGTATATCTTATCAATGATTATTAACTATTTTCTTATGGTCCTGTATACGTGATGGAGAAAGGTTGGCTGGCCGTTGTAAGAATTTTGGCGTATGTATGCAAATACCCCTTTTTTTGTTGCATTATATTTGTCATTTAATTTTGAAATGAGCCCATGCGGACCATCAAACAAAAATCCATCCTTGGGCAAGACGGACACCTGCTGTGGGGGGGGGGGGGGGGGGTGCCCTCGACCGAGGTGGAAAGCTACTCGAGGTGTGCCAGGCCCTCGAGCGAGGCAGAAGTTTGCCCTTGTGCGGTTCGACCCACGAGCGAAGTGGAGGGTTCGCTAGAGGGTGGTTGGTGCGTTTGTTGATGGGCTGCAGAGGCCGTTGGGCCGAAGCTGGTCGTGGGCCATGTTCGAGTTTCAATTGTGGTTGATTTGGTGAGCTCGTTTAGCGATTCTTTTTTAAGACAACGAATTTCCCCTTAATTTGCGGACCTTTTGCAAACTTGTGCCCGAAATTTTTTGTGTTTTTATGTATTTTCTGTTTGGAGATGGTTTTGGATTTGGACTTGTTCCCTCTGGGATCAACCTTGAGCACGAGAGGAAACAAGCAAAGGGTTCCAAAAATGACGTTCGCAATCCTACCTTCATCATATATATGGAAACTTTCATTTATTCCCAATTCCCAATTAATCTGAAATAGGTTATATATAGTCCCGAACCCCCCTCCCCTCCCCCTCCATACGCAAAGGCTTGTAACAGAAACAAACACGAGGTTTGTAATCTTCCTTCCTCAGATCGAGTACATATTTTTGGAACCTTTGATTTATTACCAATTACCAATTTATTTATTTTCAAACAGGTTCTATATAGTCGCGACCCACGTATTTATTTCATCGCACTGGTGTCATCTAAGGATAACATAGAATGTTGAGGATTTTTTCTTATTTCATCTTATTATTAATTAATTATTATTATTACGTATTAATAATAATAATTAATTTTTTATTATTAATTATTATTGAATTATTGGAAATATTTAATTATAGTGATAATAATGAATAATGATAATGATGTTATGATATGAGTGATTTTGAGATGCAATTTGTTTTTTATATCAATACCTATGCTTTCGTGAAACTAAAGGATGCAATGTCTCAACCTCATGGGACTGCTGTTGATGTTGCAGCGGTAGTTGCTTCATTTGGTCCATCAGATTATAATTACATGCCTCCTCATGTAGTACGGGAGATTTGTTTAGCGGATTCGAAGTTAGTTTTTTATTCATCTTAATGCTAATTATGAATATCACGTTATGTTATTGATAATACAATCTTTTTGATGTTATATTAAATATTTACAGTTCATTAACATTCCTTCGTATGCGTGTCAAATGAGACGATGTTGAAGTAGGTAGGGTATTGCTTAATGCAAATGTCAAGAACCATATTGTGTTTCTTGGGAAGGTTTTTGTGGACCAGCATATGCGTACGTAACATCTGCTGTCAATAAATTGTGTACTGTTTTAGTTTAGTATCATATGTTTTTGTACTCATTGCGTTGTTTTTGTTATTCAGAATGTTTGACCAGTACTACTTGTACTACAATTAATTTTATTCAAACTTGGCAGCAGACTTCGTTGGTGTCATCACTTCATGGTAATATTTCATACATTTCCTTTAATTTATGTGGAAGACATCAATTTATTATGTTGTGTATCAATCTTGTTCCGTGGCAGTTGTAAGGAATGCACTTCGCCGGAACTATGAGGTTCGTGAATGTGTTATAGAGGTCATCGCTCTTAGATCTAAATACATGCCATTATTTTGCAATGAAGCAGACGTCAAGACTGCAAGAAGGAAGAGATCTGCCTCCGTTTGACTCTCAAACGGCCACTATGCAAAAGATGAATTTTTTGCGTAAATGTACAATATGAACAATTTTATGATTATCCAAGTATTAATAATGTTATGTATAGTAATTTATGAATAAATCTTGGAAAAATTATGGTTTCGGAAAATATTTATAAGAGATTGTGTGGTTTCGGATCATGTATTTCTTGTTGTTGCGAAGTGGGAGACAAGCATGCAGCTCAATGCTGATTCGCTTGCTGATCTGCTTGCCCTCGCCGCTGATAGACTTGCTGCATTCGTAGCAACTGGGATGCTTATGTTTGGAATGAGGCTGATTCGCCTGGTGATATGCTTGACCTCGACGCTGATAACCTTTCCGCATTCATAGCAACAGAGAAGCATGTATTTGGAATGTTTTACATAGTATATTTTGTCTATGTTCATATGTTCCTATTTATATATTAGTTGTAGTACCACGTGATGTTCGTACTCACGCGATGACCTCACCGACCTGTAGCCGCCCACATTGGTTCAATGAAGTTCAAGCGGATGTCGCCACCGATGGCATCCCAACCGAGGAAGAAAATGTACCTGGTATCTTGCTCGGGAAGAAAATTAATGGTGACATAGATGAGTATTGCAATTGCTTCGGAAAGAGGATGAGAGCCCCGACGCATCCATCTAACTTCGAGTTGCTCACAACAGTAAGTATGAATGGTCAATCTTTTATACTATCGTATCGTATTTTGTGTTACGACAATTACTTGTTCTTTCCTCAGGAGAAGTTTAATTCAGAAGAAGTCAAATCTCTAGTGTTAGTGATTGGTGGTCAAAATGATAGGATCACATCATATCACTCCCGCAAGAGTATTACGTCGGCTCATACTTTTGATCTCTTGAGCCCATCAATCACAATGTTAGATGAGGACGTGGTTGAGGTGGACATAACATGGTTCGATTTGTATCCTGACGATGATGAAGAGGCTCTTCGTCCTGGCTACAGCATAGAGGATCCTGTTATCATCATCGATTCGGATGATGAGTGAATTATTCTATACTTGTCGTGATTCATGAAATAAATATAAAGAATATGTCCTCATTTGTGTCATTGCTTTTTAGAAGAATTTGTTTTGCATTTTCTAAAGTATTATATAATGTAAATATATAATACTTGTGATCTCAATCTGAACTTTTGATGTGTTAGTGTAGATACCATGTGTATGCTCTGCACCAGAATTTGCACAAATTTACTGAGTAAATCTGTTTATTATGATTTATGCTATTTTCTGCCTTAATGATTGTTGTATCAATAATTTAATTGATAACACATCCGCAATCAGAAGGATGACCAAGGGTAATAATAATACTAGCATTCACTAAGATGCCATATATTTTCACTAAAGATGTTCACAAGGTCATTACACAAAAGCGTCATTCATCAAATCAAGATGTTCACTACATAAAAGCTATCTATCATTCCTTGGAGGCGCGCCTACAGGAGTGCTAGGCGCTTCAGTGCCAGCTTGATGTCCTCCACCTTAGCCTCAATCTGAAATTGTTTTACAATGCATCATCACTATTATTGTAGATCAAAATTTGAATATAACTCAACATTGGGGATGAAGCTAACCTCTGCATTAGTAGGACATTTTCGGTAGGGGCCTGGGAGGCGGACCTCATCGTTGTTATCATCATTGCATTCCATGGATAGCCTAACTCGTGGGAAGGTGAACTCATATGTCACCTTGGGCCCAAGATCCAGAAATAAGAAATCAAGACATGAACAACAGTATTACACTTGTTAACTTAATATTAAAAATCTGTTTCAAATTGTCCAAGATAAAATTCACATAAACACTTGTGTACAAATAATTCTCTACTACATAAAATGGAGAGATAGATTTGCTCAATGATCTTTAACTCGATGGCTCAGAAACAATTTCGCAATCACACAAAAAAAATCATCGGCTAGTGTACTAAGCAACCAGAGATATTAAAAGTTGTGTTCTAGAATGACAAAGGGGACAATACGGACGCTCCCATCCGAAATCCTTCCATCTAGGGGGGGGGGGGGGGGGGGGGGGGGGTGCAACTCCTCGCCGGAATCCTCCACCGCCTTCGGCTTCTTCGCGTTGGGGTGTTGAAAACCCTCATCGTCGGCCTTCCGCATCCGAGGCATCCTGGCGGATTCAGCATTCGCTTCCTGAGATGCCCGACCAGCATCGGGGCAAGGAAAGCCCCCCGGCATTGTCCCATCCGCCACCGGTCCCTTTGAAGACCCCGTCTCCCGGCTTGTGGAGTATGCGGGTAATGCGGCCAGCGGCGAGTAACGAGGACGAGAAACCCTGGACGCCGCGGGCGAGTCCGGCTCCATCTTGGCCTGCTTGTCCGGCGATGGGGAGGTTTGGAGAGTAACCAGGGTTTTTCAGCGGTGGGGAGGTTTGCAAAGTAATTGGAGTTGGGTGGCGGTTGCACTGGGTGCTTTCTACTGTAGCTAGACGCCTGGGAAGTCACGAGAGAGGAAGCAAAGCGTTGGGAAGGCGGTGCGTCTATGCAGACACAGGGTGCGGTTGACACCAGTTATTTTGCACCGCAAGCGGTTGACAAATGGAGCCCACCACGAAGGGCCCAAACATAAACTCCACACCAGAGTGATGCGGGCGGCGGTTGGGTGGTTTCTACTGCAGCGAGACGCCTGGGAATTGGCGAGACAAGAACCGAAACGTCGGGGAAGGCGGCGCGTCTAGGCGCACACGAGATGCGGTTGACACCTGTTGTTTCCACCACCGACCAGGCTCACGGCCATCCCCGACAAGTGGGTCCGGCCTACCAGAAGACCCGCCGACCTGTCAGTGGGCCCAACCGACCTAGTTGGCAGCCCACACGACCTCCCGAAGACCTTCTAGAAGATTGCCCAGACGACCTAATTCAGAATGACCTCAAGACTTGGCGTGCACGCCAAGGCAGTCCAGACGGATTAAGGCAGCTCGGATAAGCTTTCCATGTTGTAACTTACTAGAGATAGGTTTCCCTGTTGTAACCAATTTGGACTCCGGTCCACCGACCTTGTCCGTCGCAAAATATAAGGCGGGCAAGGGCGTCCTAGGGATAGGTCGCCATGTAATCTCGCCACGCCAGCAATACAAACCGAAGAACTGGACGTAGGGTTTTACTCTCCGGAGGCCCGAACCAGTATAAAATTGCCTTGTCTTTGTATCTTGTCGTAATTTCTGTGTGCTACACTAGCATAACCATCACGTTCTTAGCTCGCGATCTCCCCACCGAACAACTAAACCACAGGGATTAACACCCCCGTGGGCTGTCCAGATCTCACCATCTAACAGTTGGCGTGCCAGGTAGGGGTGATCGCGAGCTCTTCGTGTAGCGTGATGGCAGTTCGCCCCGGCGACCTCTTCGGCGACGACACGAAGTATACCCCCGCAGCGACCTGCTCGCTGCCTCCCTCCGATGTAATCGCGAGGTCGACGTCTTTGTTCTCCGGATGGCGCGCTAGAAATTTTTATTTACTTCTCTGGGACTCTGGTTACTCCACGTCAACCCGTCTCTGTGGTGACCAGCACAAAAGCAAGGCGGACTCCATGTTCATTACGAGTGCTGACAGCCTCACAGGGAAACAAGGGAATATTTCCTTATTCTATTCCTTTACTACCATCGGGTCACCTTTATTTTTACTTATTTTTTTGTCAACAATGGTTTTTTTCTGATCCACTATTTTTCTTACGTGATGCATGCATGGTTGTGTCAACATGGAGCTGTCCTGCGGTGTGCGTTAGAGCTCAGAGCTCATGCATGTGTAGCCTACCGCGAGCACGACTACACAGAAAAGATCCAACGAAAACGCGCCGACCCCGGCCACGACGATGCTACGACATTGGTTACGCAGAAGCTAAGTATTATTTGCAATTAAATATTCTACGGCTTCAATTTCTTTCATACACTTGTTCTACATATTTTTGTCTGCTCTTCCGCCCCTCCCCCTCGACATGCTCGGGGGCTTGTCCTTGCCAACACGTAGTTCACCAAACCTGAGGGTTCCAATTTTTTATCTTGTGCTATGTTCCCCTCCCCCTCGACATGCTCGGCGGATTGGCCTTGCCAATCTAAGGGTCGCCAAACCTGTGGGGTTCTACTTCTCCTATATGTTCTTCCTTTAACTACTTAACTCTCGTTATGAGTATTCGATGTTGTGTGGTTGCAAAACCTGAGTCCTAGCCCCTCCCCGTGCATCTGCTACATCTAAGCCTCCCTACTGAGCATTGTAGAGGGGTGAAACACTTTGCAGCTTTAGAGATTTCGAGTCCGTCGTATTATCATGATAAGTGGAATGCTTTCTTCGAAAAATGAAACATGGAACAAGAATGTTCAGCTCTAGCTAAACATTATTCCACATTTACTTGTTTCTCTCAGAATAAAGTTTTTATCATATTTATATTCGACAGATTGATACACTGACCTGGTGTTTATTTTATTTTACAGGACCAGTTCTGCTTCGGCTTCACCGACTTCGTCAGGTCGCTAGACCTCTATTCAGCTCCGGTGTCACCTTTGGTGAACCTTCTTGGTGGCTACGTCGTCGTCGAATTGAGTTCGGCGGACCTCTCGTTGTCACCCTCCGCCGTCGTTTTCATCAGGTCGCTAGACCTTCTAGCAACCTCTGTTGTCACGTTCGTTAGGTCGCTATACCTCCCTCCATCGTCATCAACTTCAGGTCGTTAGACCCTCCTCCGGCTCCGTCGTCGTCCTCGTCAGTTTGCTAGACCCTCCTCAGGCTCCGTCGTCGTCTTCGTCAGGTCGTTAGACCTTCCTCCGGTTCTGTCGTCGTCTTCTCCAGGTCTCTAGACCTTCCTCTAGTTCCGTCGTCGTCTTCGCCAGATCCCTAGTCCTTCCTTCGGCTCCGTCGCCGTCTTCGTCAGGTCGCTAGACCTTCCTCTGGCTCCGTCGTCGCTTTCGTCAGGTCGTTAGACCTTCTTCTGACTCTGTCGTTGCTTTCGTCAAGTCGTTAGACCTTCCTCCGGCTCTGTTGTCGCTTTAGTCAGGTCGTTAGACCTTCCTCTGGCTCCGTCATCACCTTCGCCAACTCGGAAGACCTCGTCAGGATTTTTACGACGAGTGAAGACCTCCCTGTGGGGTGCGCGCCTAATAGCCCCTGCCAAGTACTTTCGGGTGCTTGGGCGCTTTTGATTTGTGACCTTCCTAAGGTCGGCACGCCTCTAGTGGTTCTGCCAGACACTTTGCAGCTATGCAGGATATCTGGGTGTCTCGACACTCCATACGTTTAAGATTAACATCACTTTGCCAAGCTTCATTGTTGACAACCTCTTCATGCGACGCACCTTTCAAGATCGTGCAAGGTATCTTCGGATACTAGACAACGTCGATTTGAAGCCTCTTCGAGGTCGACACACCTCAAAAGGCCTCCTTGAGGTCGGCCTGCCAGACTCCTTGCAGCCATGCTTGGAGATCTGGGTGTCTCCACACTTCGTTCGATCAAGACCATGACTCAGTTTTCTTCTATTTTTTGAGCATCAAATCAGCCATGCTGCATGCTTCAATGCTCGAGGACTACTCTATGAGTGCGTCTTCGACGCCCTCTTCTTTTCCTCGTCGTACCGACCTGTCGGGAAACATGTTTCCCATCACGTCGTTACTCTACCAACATTTTTTCCTCTTCTTCTTTTTTGGATCATCATACGGGCCATCCTACCCATCATGATGCTTGGATACTACTCATGAGTGCATCTTCGATGCCCTCTGATTTTTTTCATTGTCGTTTCGATCTATTGGAAGCCTGCTTCCTATAGGTCGTCACTCGACCTCCCTTCGATTTGGCAATACTTGAAACAGGTCGGCTACTAAGTCGATTTGTTCATTTTTTGGACCGACTTGCTGGCTATTCGATCTGTCGATAGCTCTAGGACTTTGTCATGACCTTTCTAAGGTCGCCACGCCTACACCTCGCTCGGGGGCTTGTGAGACATGGGTACCCCTGGGTCCCCACCGACCAGGCTCACGGCCGTCCCCGAGAAGTGGGTCCGGCCTACTAGAAGACCCGCCGACCTGTCAGTGGTCCCAACCGACCTAGTTGGCAGCCCACATGACCTCCTGAAGACCTTCCAGAAGATTCCCCAAACGACCTAATTCAGAACGACCTCAAGACTTGGCGTGCAAGCCAAGGCAGTCCAAACGGATTAAGGCAGCTCGGATAAGCTTTCCATGTTGTAACTGACTTGAGATAGGTTTCCCCATTGTAACCGATTTGGACTCCTGTCCAATGACCTTGTCCGTCGCCCAATATAAGGCAGGCAAGGGCGTCCCCCCGGGGACAGATCGCCATGTAATCTTGCCACGCCAGCAATACAAACTGAAGAACTGGACGTAGGGTTTTACTCTCCAGAGGCCCGAACCAGTATAAAATCGCCGTGTCCTTATGTCTCGTCGTAATTTCTGTGTGCTACACTAGCATAACCATCGCGTTCTTAGCTCCCGATCTCCCTGCCAAACAACTAAACCACAGGGATTAACACCCCTGTGGGCTATCTAGATCTCACCATCTGACAGGCCCACACATAAACTCCACACCAAAGGGATGCGGGCGGCAGTTGGGTGGTTTCTACTGCAGCGAGGAGCTTGGGAATTAGCGAGAAAGGAAGCGAAACGTCGGGGAAGGCGAGGCGTCTAGGCACACACAGGGTGTGGTTGGCAGCAGTTGTTTCCACCACAAACGACTGACAAATGGAGCCCAACACGAAGGACGCACACAGAAACCCCACACCAAAGTGTTGCGACCCATGAGCGTCATTTCTAAATTGTGTACTATCTACAAATACTACATTTTCATGTAGATAATCGGCTCCATATTTTGATGGTTATTCAGAAAATATATAGACAGATGCATAGTCATGTACTAGATGCATTTATGTTAATTTAAATGCAACCACGATTAGTACAGGAAACATATACTTTGTACAATACTGTAAAGTATTGTGCTTACGTTGAGGCTGCTTTTGGGAAATGCAAAATAGTACCCATAAATATATGTGATTTAATTTAAACTAATATTATAGGAAAAAATATGCTTTGTATAATATTGTACCGAAATTATGGTGATGAAGTCTGTTCAAATTGTTAGAAATTGGGAAGAAACGTGGATGGTTTTTACTATTTGAACACCAGTAGAAGCACACAATTGCTTTTTTTTGGAAATTTGTTGGACAAAAAAATTCCATCATGGGGGCCAAGCTTATTTTTGAAATAGTTTAGTTAAAATCCTTACAATGAAAACATAAACAAAAAATCGCTCTCTTAAAACAAAAATCAACCGCAACTGTAACATGGAACATGAAGAAAGCCCACGATCTGTTGCGGCCCAATGGCCTCCGCGGCCCGTCAAACATCCGCACCAGCCACTCTCGAGCGAACCTCCGTTTCGCTCAAGGGTCGGACTGCTAGCTCGCGAAGTTCCTCCATGCTCGAGGTTCTACCACCCTCGAGTAGCTTTCCGCCTCGCTCGAGGGGCCAGCGCCCCCCAGCGGGTCTCCACCTCGCTTGATGTTCGTACCACGTGATGTTCGTACTCACGTGATGACCTCCCTGTGGTTGTCGTGCCTTGTACCACGGGTGTACTGTATGGTCACGGGACCTGCCTCCGAGCAAAACTGTAGTCATCGCCATGCGTAGCAATACATCCACAGATGAACAGGGACCTTGCTTTTCACGTGAAAACAGTCATCCGATAAGGATGCCCCGGTGGCTGAACTGCGGATACATCCAAGCTCGTGCTCCGCGGCTATAAATAAGTTGCCGGGCCACGGAGTGCACCACTTGAACCAGCCAGAGAACCATGGCAAAGCTGCTTAGTAATTCTTTAGTGCCTTGTGCTGGTACTCGCCCACCAGAGCATATAGTTAGGCCATCAGTGTCTGGAGCTAGAAGAATTCTTGTGAAGTTAGGGGAACTGCATCAGCCGCTTCACCTGCGTCCAGCGAACAATTCAGGTGCAGTGTAGGGCAGTACATGGCATGACAGACCTTGTGAGTGGAGGTCTGAGACCATGCTGGAAATTTCCGTGCTGCACCGGGGATGGCCCGGGGTGATGCTGGCTCGATTTGGAATCTTGTGGTGGGTACCACAGGTCACCTTCTGGAGCTAGAGTAGAGGTGGCTGCATGGCAGCATCAACCTCGGCGGCGGTGGAGGTCCCCAAGCACGTCCTGAAGCTAGAAGAATGCTTGCGACACGCTTCATCAGTCTAGGTTGCACCATAGTCATTACGTAAGGTACATCAGAACTTTTAATTTGTTTGCATCTTGTAATTGCCCACGGGCCAGAGCCCTTTCTAGCATACGAAGCTTTTACACACATGTTTGCATGGCAGACAATGTATCTCGAATCTTGTGTAGAGGCGCCCGGGCGACAATGTCGTGGTCACGGTCCTAGGGGGTGTATGAATATATTGATATCTTTCATTGATTTGTTTCAGATATGGTGCCAATTTGGTATTCCCTGCACATCTATTTCAATTTCATAATTTAACATATGGGTTGTGATGCAATTTCTTTGGTTGTGCGATCATTTTGGGTTTAGAAATATCCTTTCCGATAAATATAGCATGACGTATATCGTATAGTATGTGCTTCATTAATTAGTTCGTTAGAAAGGTATTGTGCTATGTGCAAATTATTTATTGCCAAACTTTAGCTATTTTTCTAACTGGAAACCTCATGTCTCCTATATAAATATAGTACAATACTCCGTTCATGTTAGTTAATAAAAACAAAACTTCATTAATACAACATGATGATTTGTTCGCATCTTTCCTGTCCTTGGATGATTCAAGAAAAGTTCTCGTGGTTCTCTTGTGGATACCTTGGGTATTATTTGCCATGTTGGTATGATTTACCAACACGTTGAGTACTATGTTATCAGGGAGGTCGCCATAAGAGACAACCGGTATGTTAAAACATCATTATTAGATTGAAATTCGTAAATTGTTTTATCTAGCTTATTGTGACACTAAAGAATGCTTTGGGTAGACACGTTGTGTTTCTACGACTTCTAACAGATCCAAGCGAGGTCACTTTCTGTATTTTCTTAGATGCACGCATCAACAGAAGCATGTTTATTGCTACACATGTTAGCGTGAATCATGTCTCAGGTAAAACATACTAAACTTTCAATATATTGATATTTTTTTCTCGTAATACACAAATATCGGTCTACACCTTCGTGTGCCTTCTTTTCATATTTAGGTTGCTTAGATGCGCACCACGGTACATCAATAAGGTTGGGAGCTGGCTCGGAATTCTCATGCATCGAAGGTACATTTTGTCTACAAGTATTTACAAAGTTTTTGTTTCGATTATTACCATGTCACTTTGTTCTAACACGATTTTATTCACTTTATATTGGAGTTAAGCTGTTAGGGCTTCCTTGCGTATTGATGATCTTATCTATGACTAGCCACGTATATTCGGAGACTAATTTTCACCGTTCCACAACGGATGGTGCATAAGTATATGCATGAACCTTCTGGGCCCACTTCATGTTTATCCGGGGTCCAGAACCGTGTGTTCTGGTGCCGCATGATCAATGTGATGCTGTCAGATGTCGTTCAAGTTGTTAACGGCCTTGTAAAGCAAATACTTGGCACCGACGAATTCCTGGTTGGAGTCGACAGCAACCGTCCTCTTATATTTCTTGCAATTGGGCAACAAGGGGACTGCTCGAATGTCATAGGGAAAACTTATTATTGTCGTAATATAGTTGTTGAGTTTCATTTTGTTCACTACCTTGGTTTGTATGATTGATGTATCGCGGTTGATGGAAATGAAAATCAATAAATATCAAGTAGTTGCCCCGTATGCTAATGATTCGCCCGCATGTAGCGGCATGGTGATGTTGATTCTACGTATCATGGAAAGTGTAATGTTATATATTATTATTATATCAACAAAGAAAAGATTCATAATTAATTACTTGAGCGACACTATTAAGGCTATAAAAATATTTCTAGGATCCTCTTATCACGGGCGCATCAAATCTATAATTATGGGTATCATACCATACTGATAATGATGATGACAACCATCATAAGGCAAGTAAGACAATATAAAGTAGTAACAAATTAATGAAATTATTTTATTTCCATATTAGGATATAATTGATGCGCATGGCCTTTTCAATAATGATGTGATCCAGAGTTTTCCTTACGCTAGAAGCTGCTCTTGCACAGCCTCATGGTACCCAGGTTTTCATCATTTCTTGTTGTAGCATCTGTTGGCCCAACTGAATTAAAGGGTTTCAAGCCGTTCTACACACGGGAAATTTGTTTGAAGGACACAAGGTTAGTATTGATTCATATTGTTCATACTTTTTATGCATATATGTTATATAGTGTAACATGTAATATTGTCGTGACACGTTTTTTGTTTGTCGCGGCATATCATTTCTTCGTGTCTTCACTGACAAATACACAAAATATGCAGTTTATTCACACAACCCCATACACGTAATGATTTTGTCATTGCCACAAATGTCATTGTTAATCATGGTAGATATGAGTACCATATCAATATCATTTGATTTTCGTTCCACAATATTGTAGGATCTAGTCACGTAGAAGGGGGGTTGAATATGGGACTTGTTTTCAAGCTCTAAAGGAAAAACGAAAACCTTAACCTATCAACTAGTGTTGCCCATAATAAAAAGGTTCTTCTCTACTTCTAGAGCACACTAACACAAGTTTCCTTAGCAAATAACACACTAGGAGGCAATATGACAACCTAGGCAAGATATGAAGCACACAAGCGAAACAAGATAGAACAAAGACAAAGAAACTTGAGAGCGGAATGGAAATGCTGAAAGTAAGTGCTAGAAGTAAATAAGATGGACAAGAGGTGATCAGATTTTTTTCCGTGGTATCGAGAAGTTGACGCTTCCCCCTAGTCCACGTTGGAGCACTCACTTAGAGTATTGCTCCCCCTTGAGTCACTAAGACACAAGTGCTCACTAAGAGTACCCGTTCTCCATCTCCAGAACGGTGGGTCTTGAACCGTGTACACCAACCTTGTCTTGAGGCTCCCACAATCTCCAAGAGCTCACCAAGAACCCCCAAGTCACCTAGACCGTCTAGGAGCCGTCAAACTCCAAGGTAACAAGCCCGCAAACCTTCACTTGACCTGAGCACTCAGCTAAGCCATGGATGCACCTTGAAACTCTTGCTCACTAAGAAAGAACATCTCAATGAAGAGGAAGAGAAATCCCAATAAGCAAGAACACACTCTCCTTCTCTCCTAGTCTGCAGTAGATCTTCAGAGTGGCAAAGGCAGCTCTAGAGAGGCAGGGGGGCTTATATATAGGCCTAGCAAAGATGGCTAGACGTTGGAAAAGTCCCCTGAAAAAGTTGTACCGTCGGATGAACCGATGGTGGCCCCCTGCTAAGCATCGAATCATCCGGTCACTCACAGTGCCCAATATAGCCGTTGAACCTTGAAACCCAGACAATACAGCGACGCTATACACCGACGCCCCGTCGGATCATCCGGTGCTGAAGGCACCCCACTCGGGGTGGTATTGTATGATTTGAAACACACCGTCGGATGAACCGCTGTGAACACCATCCAAGCGTCGGATCATCCGGTGCTGAAGCAGAAGTCTTGGCGTGTCTCTGTTGAATTTAAATGCAACCATCGGATGAACCGATGATCAAGGCATCGGATCGTTCGATGCTTGAGCCCAGACCGTTGACCAAAACTGTAGCCAAACCCTAAGGCGTCGGATGAACCGATGCCTGTACCGTCGGTTCATCCGACGGTCCGTTTTGAACCAGTTGGCTGCAAAACTCATCCGAGGCGTGTTAAATGTTGGGCGTCGGATCATCCGACGCTATGAAGTTGATTTCAACTCATCCAATTCAGTGCCTTTGAGTTTTCCGTCGATTCTTTTGCTTCAACCTTGCTTCCATGAACTCTCTGAGCTAGATAGGATCCAAGGACATGAGTGTGCATAAATTATGGCTTTTGAGTGCATGGTCAAGCTACTAGTGAACGAACCCCTCTTAATAGTACGGTCGAAACTACAAACTAGTAATCCAAGTGTCCTTCATCTCCTTTGCGACACTTGAAACTAACAAAGTCCTTAGCCTTGCAGGCTTCGACCAAATTGAGCCCATCAATTCAAATTGAGGGGTCTCATTCCATTCAATACTCGTGACAATAACCCAAATAGAAATCCGCTTCAAAACAAAGGTTAGTCACAAGCATATGGTTGTCATTTATCACCGAAACACACCCTTACCAAATATGCAAAAGGGCCTAGATCGCTACAATCTACCCCTTTTTGGTGATAGATGACAACACGAGTAGAGATATACGAAAATTTGAATTAAAAACATATAAACTCTACTTCTAATGCATGAAATAGAATAAGCGGTGAACACACATGCATTAAGTAGACACACAAGCATGAGAAGACATGTAAACCATCAACATACACAAGATCCAAATATATGTCTTATCATGAAAAACCACAAAAGCGAGAGAGAAGCTACAAAACTCCAAAACCTGCACTCTCCCCTATCTCCCCCTATCTCTACTCCCCCTATCTATCTCCCCCTTTGGCAACAAGCACCAAAAAGGAGACTAAGCCTGAGGCGGAGAGGAAGGATCTGGCGGTGAAGTGGAGATGACTCGCGAAGGTCGCACAGAGAAGCCGGAAGTGTCGTCGTCGTCATCCTCCTCGCCGAGGAGAGACCAAGCCGGAGAGGTAGAGTCCGGAGCCGGAGGAGGTCGTGCTGGAGGAGCTGTAGGCGTCCCGGTGCCTGAAGTCGGAGTCGGAGTGGACGCGGGAGCTGTAGTAGCCTCGGGAGCAGGAGGAACGGTATCGGAGGCAAGTGCTGCTGAGATCTGCTCCGTGATCGCTCGAAGGTAGTGGTCCTCCTGTCCCAAACCCTCTGTCCTCGGCGTAGTAAACGTCGGAAGTGGTGTAGACGCCAGTGGGCTGGGCAGAGTGGTGCGAGCTGGTGTCTCGAAGACGAGTGCTCCTGTGGTAAGCGGAGACACCAGCTGTGATGTCGTAGGCGAAGTCATCTATAGATGATCCAGGAAGGAGGAAGTGACCGCAGCCTGTGGTGTCGTGGTCTGAGGTACCGCGAACGCCCCTGTCTCAAGTAGTGGTTACTGTGGGAAAGTCGCCAGGGGAACGTTCACGAACCCGCCTGCTGGAGGAAGAGGAGCTGTCAGGTCAGCCTGAAGCTCGGCAGTGGTAGGTGGCTGAGGTGGCTGAAGTCCTGACTGCTGGAAGAGCTGACCAAGGCAACCAGACATGAACGTGAACATCTGCGAAGTCAACATCTGGTGTTGTAGCATCTGCTGCCTCCGAGCCTCCCCGCCGCCGTCGGATCCCCTCGAGGATCACCCGCCGCGACTCCCGGTACCGTTGGAACCGAGCCCCGCATCCGCCGCCGGGACCCGGAGGGTCGCCCGAGTCCGAGCGGCCCATAGCCGTGAGCAGTGAAGTGATCTGGTCTGGCTGGGTCACCTGAGCGGCTGAGATCGTGGGAACCGGTGACTCAGCCTCTCGCTGGCCTGGCAAGGTGGAGCCTCCTGCCTCGTCGTCGTAGGACCGATGGACTCTAAAAACTGGCTCTGTCTCTGGAGCAGGTGCGAAGTCCTCGTCGTCACTGGAGGACCCATCGTCAGTGGCGAAGTACTACGGGAGAGGTGCCTCGGCTGCAGCAAGGGTGGCATCCTGTCGTGCTGCCTCGTCCATAGCTGCCTCTGCTACTGCCCGAGCCTGAAGTGTCTCCTCGGCTCTCCTCATGCCTCTCGGGCCTCTCCTCCTGTCACCTAGCATCAGAGGCCGATAGGTCGGGAATACGAACTTTGATGCCTCAAGCATCCCAACGTACCTCTGAGCCTCGAGTCGGGACGGCGTGCCCAACGCGATCCGGTGAGCGAAGGGCTGCTATCGTGTCATCCCCATGCCATCCATAATAGCATCCTCGATCTCAGCTAGCATGATATCCACGAGGTCAAAGGGGCACTTTGCCATCACGTACATCAGGAGCCACTGCTGCACCCCCGTCAAAGACTCTGCGTTCCCCATCCTATATAGCGCAGACCCCCTGAGAGCGTAGTGAACGACGTACGCCTCACGGATCAGACGGTCAGGTGTCCTGTGTGTACCGAGGAGGAACGGTGGCTGGAACAGAAAGCTGATCTCCTCGTCGGAGGGTAGAACTGGTGAGTGTGCACGACGAGGAGGCTCGACGTCGGGGTACGCCAGGTAGTGGATCGAGTCGTCGTGGAGATCCACCTGAAGTAGCTCTGCTATCCCCTCTCGAGTAAGCCGCTGCTGCTGACCCATGAACATAAACCTGATAGCGACCTAGTCAGCGTCGATGTAGACAGTGGTGTAGAAAACCCTGACCCAGTCGGGGACGTAACGTGACCTCCGAGTCACTAAGTCCACCAGTCCCCGCTGGTAGTCGAAGAAGCGGAGTATCGCCTCTCCAGCTGCAGCTGCCCTCAAAGCTGTGAACTATAGCATACGGTGCTGGCTGAGCTGAGAACCTCTGTGAGTGTAGGAGGCGTAGAAGCTCACCTGGAGAATCGTCTAGAACCGGGGGTCACACTCCTCTCTAGCCCTAGGGAACCACTGGTCCTCTGGCACGCTCCTCAACCGCCGGATCTTCGGCCCCAGCAAGTGACGGAGGACACGAAAATAAACTCCGAAAGCCTCTGCTTGAGGACCTCTGGGGAGCTGGGGGTCTAGAGACTGCTTCTCTCTCTCTGTGAGCTCCTCTGCTGCAGCTCTCCTCTGTCGCGGTGTCGGCTGTGGCTGTGTGTGACCACCACGTGTCCGAGGTCCGGACCTGGCCAGTGAAGGAGGTATCTCCCGATCGCTCCGTGGTCCGGTGCCCTCTCGCCCGATCGACGTGGCCGCCGCCGCCGAGTCCGGCTGCTCCGCCACCGCCGCCGCCGCCGCTCCCCGCCGTCGCTCACCCCCGGGGCCTCCCCCCCGACTCCGTGTGCCCTCTCGAAATACGAATGCCCCTCTGAGGCCGTCCCCCGAGTGTCGGCATCGCTAGCACTCACTCCCACTCCTTCTGCTGCCTGGTCTTCTTCTTCTTCGGCTCAGCGACTGCCTTACCCTTCCGCTTATCGCCTGCCATCTGTGAGAGAAAATGGTAGATGATTATAGAATGGCTACAGACGAATAAACGAGATAAGTAACTAGAGGTAAGGGTCCTTAAGCATAGCATATGAGCAGATATGAGCCTAATTCTAAAAAATCTAGGAGAATTTCTGCCACAAGATACTAGGTAGGTCCTGAGGTGCAAAAGATGTGCAAATGTGTGTGAATGATTGAAAGAAATTAAGCCCCAGATGCTCTAGAGAAAAGAAGGATATGCAAGAATTGCAAGACTTGTGGCCATACACAAGAATTCCAGTGATTAATCAGAACCACAAGTCAATCTAGAGCATGAATTGCATTAAGTTGCCCTCTTATGCGCAGGAACAGTGCATCTAACCCTAAGAACAGGGAATGGAAGTGAAAGTGGACACTGGTGCTCACCACTGTGCTTGAATCAGCAAGGAGAGGGAGCTGTGGAGATGAAATAGGGCCTTGCGCACCCCCTTGTGGTCGCCGGCGAGCAGCTGTGGCGGCGCACGGCCGGATTCCGCGGCGCGGGCAAACCCTAGCTAGGCCGCGGCGGCGGCGCGCGCGATTTTGATGCGGTGGAGAGGCACGGCGGCCGGCGGCGGGCACGGAGGGGCCGGTAGAGGAGGCACGGGGCGCACGCGACGCGGGGAGGTTGCCGGAGGCGAGCACTGCGGTGGCGGTGTCGAGCGCGGAACGACGGCGAACTGATTAGGGTTAGAGGATGAAGAAGCGCGCCGAACTGTTATGACGGGTGGGACCAACGCGTCAGTGAAGCGTCGGATGAACCGACAGTGCAAAAATATGAGCGTCGGTCGAACCATCGGTGCACTTATGCTCCTGGGTGGAAGTAACCATCGGATGGTCCGACGGCCTGAAATTACAACGCGTCGGAGCAATTGTGCGCGGGTCTGGGAAGAGGGGCGAAAATCTTCAGCACTGGATGAACCAATGGTCAAAAAACGCGAGGCGTCGGTTCATCCGATGGTGCGAAAATATCTAACAGTAAGCAACTGAGCGCGCAGACCCCTTCACCGGATGTTCCGACGCCGGAACCTACAGGGCGTCGGTTTATCCGACGGTGACAAATCGATTTTGTTGAACTATTTCTCATTTTTGATCCGTCGAATGTCACACACAAGCCAACACAAGCATATCTCTGGATCAATCCTGAGTGACAACCTCACCCCTCAAGCATTTCTTTGTAAAATACTTATAATACACAATTAACTCCCTAACAAGGGATAAACTATAGATAAAAATAGGCAAAATAAGAACCAAAGGAGGGAGGGAGCTCCAAAAAGGGAATGTATGAGTTAATTGCCTTTGAACTTAGAGATTGACACCATAAGCTCGCTAGGACTTAACTCAATAGGCATTAAGCACAATCATTTGTCTCATCACACCTTAAGAGTTGTTGGTTTGCATTGAGCGTTAAGCAACTTTCTCATAGTGTGAGTTTCCTTTGCGACTTCTCTCACGCAATGCTATGCAAGGACAAATGCATGAAAATAAACATGAGTGCATCCACATGACAAGCATAAATGCAAAGCGAGAAAGTAAACTCTCTTGCCAAGTTTGAACCCTTAATGAGCTTATTCATGATGAGCCTTTCTTCATGCCTTGAGCGAAGCAAGAGAACCACCGGCTCAAGCAAAACCCATACTCATCACTATCTCATCAAGGTTAGACAAGCCCCTAATCATGTACATATGCAAATGCAAACTATATGACAAGCATTACATGATGTTGGACGCATCAAGCACATTTAATTCACTCCGAAGCCTACAAAAGGTGTTTTCATCAAGAGGCTTGGTGAATATATCTGCCAATTGCTCCTTGGAGCGAACATCACAAAGGACAATGTCCCCTTTAGCAACGTGGTCGCGCATGAAGTGATGACGGATATCAATGTGCTTGGTGCAAGAGTGTTGAACCGGGTTGTTAGAAATTTTTACGGCACTCTCATTGTCACAAAGGAGGGGAACCCTATCTAGAACCACACCATAATCCAAGAGGCTTTGCTTCATATAGAGGATTTGAGCACAACAAGCCCCCGCAGAAATGTATTCCGCCTCCGAGGTGGATAAGGCCACGGAGTTTTGCTTCTTAGAGGACCAAGCAACCAAAGAGCGACCTAGCAAATGGCACCCACCCGAAGTACTCTTACGGTCTACTCGACATTCGGCAAAGTCCGAATCCGAATAACTCAAGAGCTCAAAACAAGCACCATGGGGGTACCACAAGCCAATGCTAGGTGTGTATTTTAAATATCTAAGGATCCTTTTTAAAGCACTTATATGAGATTCTTTAGGGTTGGCTTGAAACCGAGCACACATACAAACACTAAACATGATATCGGGCCTAGATGCGGTAAGATAAAGAAGAGAACCGATCATAGAACGGTAAAGCTTTTGGTCAACCGATTTACCTCCCTCATCTAGGTCGAGATGTCCATTAGTAGGCATTGGGGTCTTGATCGGCTTACAATCATCCATCTTTAACTTCTTGAGAATACCATTAGTGTAATTCTCTTGATGAATGAAAGTCCCTTCCTTCAATTGCTTGATTTGAAACCCAAGGAAGACGTTGAGCTCTCCGATCATTGACATCTCGAATTCCCTAGTCATGAGTTCACTAAAATCCTTGCACACTTTGAGATTAGTAGAGCCAAAGATAATATCATCAACATAAATTTGACAAATGAAGAGTTCTTTGTTGATTATCTTTGTGAAAAGAGTGTTGTCCACTCTACCAATCTTGAATCCGGCTTCAATAAGAAAATCCCGGAGCCTCTCATACCATGCCCTAGGAGCTTGCTTGAGTCCATACAACACCTTGTGCAACCAATAGACATGGTTAGGATATGTAATATCTTCAAAACCGGGAGGTTGCTCCACATAGACTTCTTCATTGATGAAGCCATTCAAGAAAGCACTATTTACATCCATTTGAAATAATTTCATTTTATGACTAGATGCATATGCAAGGAGGATACGAAGCTTCAAGGCGTGCCAACGGAGCGAAGGTCTCTCCATAGTCCAAGCCTTCTACTTGAGAGTACCCTTTGGCGACAAGTCTTGCCTTGTTCTTGACCACAATGCCATGTTTATCTTGCTTGTTCCGGTAGACCCACTTGGTGCCAATAACATTCTTGTTCTTGGGGCGCTCGACCAGCTCCTACACTTGATTTCTTGTGAAGTTGTTGAGCTCGTCTTGCATAGCCAAGATCCAATCCGAATCCTCAAGAGCTTCATCTATAGTTGTGGGCTCTACAAAAGAGACAAAAGCATGATGTTTGCAAAATGAGGCATATTGCTTGCGGCGAGTCCTTGTACCCCCTTGAGGATCACCCAACACAAGATCAATTGGATGATTTGTTGAAGTTCTTGTGCGTCTTCCAAATATTGTAGAGGTGGGATCATCTTGAGATTGAACTTCGCCTGTGTCTTCTACTTGATCTTGAGTGTCTTGTGAGATAGGAGGTGGTTCTTGTGAGGAAGATGGACTATCTTGTCTTGCAGGTGATGTAGGTGGATGCCTTGGTGGATTATCATTATCATCTTTATCGGAGGATGAGTCTTCAAGAATGGAGTGAGGGTTATCATCCTCCCTTGGCTTGATGTCACCAATGGCCATCTTCTTCATTGCTTCTCGAAGAAGTTCTTTTCCTACATCATCACAACAAAAACCATCTCCTTGGGAGCCATTAGATTCATCAAACTCCACATCACATGTTTCTTCAATTACTCGTGTAGAGTTATTGAATACTCTATATCCTTTGGAGTTAGATGCATAACCAACAAATATGCCCTCATCCACTCTACTCTCAAACTTCCCTATATGCTTCTTCTTCTTGAAAATGAAACACTTACAACCAAACACCCGGAAGTAAGAGATGTTGGGATTTCTCCCAATGAGTAGCTCATATGGTGTCTTCATCATGAATCGGTGGAGATATACTCTATTTGAAGCATGACATGCCGTGTTGATAGCTTCCGCCCAAAACCTTTGCGAGATTCCATAGTCATCCAACATAGCTCTAGCAAGAGTGATGAGTGTTTTGTTCTTCCTCTAAACCACACCATTTTGTTGGGGTGTATAGGTTGAGGAGAATTCATGCTTGATGCCTTCACCATCACAATACTCTTCCACCATGGTGTTGCGGAATTCCGACCCATTGTCACTCCTTATCTTCACCATGGATGACCCAAATTCATTTTGGGCTCTAGTAGCGAACTTCTTGAAGATGTCAAATGTCTTGCCCTTGTACTCCAAAAAGAAAGTCCAAGTATAGCGTGAGAAATCATCAACAATGACAAGAAAATAGAGATTACTACCATGACTCTTGTATGTAGTTGGTCCGAAGAGGTCCTGAATGAGCTCCAATGGTCTTGTGGTAGATACATAAGCCTTCATGGGATGATGACTTGCAACTTTCTTGCCGGCTTGACATGCACTACATAACTTGTCCTTCTCGAATGTAACATCCTTCACACCAAGGACCATGCCTTTCTTGAAAGCTTTCTTGAGTTGGCTCATGCCTATGTGTGCAATGCGACGATGCCATATCCAAGCCTTGGATGTAGTGGAGACGAGACAAGTAGTCAAGTTTGCTTCGCGGGATGTAAAATCTACAAGATAAAGATTGCCATAGCGGAATCCCTTGAAAACAACTTCATTAGTTTTCTTGTTAGTAATTGTGACCCTTCATAAACAAAGTGCATGAAAGACCAAGGTCACAAAATTGTGCAATGGAAAGCAAGTTATAACTACAAGAATCCACAAAGAGAACATTGGAAAGGGATAAGTCATTAGTTAGAGAGATTTCACCCAATCCGGAGATCCTTCCTTTAGAGTTATCACCAAATGAAACTTGTTCATGATCTCCCGCATCATCCACTAGTGAGGTGAACAATTTTACTTGGCCGGTCATGTGTTGAGTACAACCACTATCAAGTATCCAATGACTCCCTCCGGCCTTGTAGTTCACCTACACACAAGAAATTAGCATTGAGATTTAGGAACCCAAGCTAGTTTGGCCCCTTTGATGTGAGTGACAAGAGCTTTAGGAATCCATAAGCTTCTCGGTGGCTTGACTTTTGGTTTGTCCCCAATGAACTTGATTGCCACTTTGCCATTTTTCTTCTTCATCAACAAGAAGTGGTTGTCATTGTACATGGACTTGTAGTTGCTAGGCAAGGTGGGCAAGGTGCGAGTAGGTGTTGGGCACTCCCTTGTGTGATGACCGGTGACCTTGCAATGTTGACAATAAGATCCAACTTCATTGATGAAAGACCCATATAGCTCCTTTGATTTAGGATTTTCCTTGATGGGATTAGGGAAAGCACCAAGCCCCTTTGTCCCATAATCTCTTGCATTGTAGTAGAGGATCTCCTTGTGCAACTCCTCACCCTTGGCCAAAGTCTTTACACAAGACCTTAAGCTTCTCACTTCTTCTTCAAGAGCGTTCACCCTATCATGGTTAGTCTTGGAGGAAGATGCAATATTTTCAACATTAAGCAAGACCTTAGGTTTTTCAATTAGATCATCACATGAGGTGGAGGCATTGACTTTAGTGACTTCTCTAGCATTTCCATGCCCACTAGAATCAATGTCCTCATTAGCAAGCTCAAGCTTTTGATATTTCATCTCTAAGAGCACATGTTATTTCTTGAGCTTCATATGACTTGACTCAAGAGACTTGTTAAGCACGGTTATGTCGTCATGCTTGATGATTAGCTCATTGTGCTTATCAAGTAACTTGTTGTGGTCATCTCTAAGTGACTTGTTAGACACTACCAAAGCATCATGCTCTTTGCTAAGGTCACCGTGCTTTACCAGTAACTCATCATATGAAAGCTTAAGTTTCTCATGAGTCTCATCAAGAGCTTTGAGCTTACTCTTTTGTTTCTTTATCATGGAGGTGTATTCATCAAGAAGATCTTTAAGAGCAAGAGGTGAGAGATCATCATCACTAGAAGATCCACTACTATCACTATCGCTCACCTTGGAGTGCTTTGCCATGAAGCACATAGGTGGAGGTGGAAGTGGAGGCTCATCATCCATGATAGCAATGCCGACGATCTTCTTGTTCTTGTCCTCTTCACTTTCACTTGACTCACTTGAAGTCTCACCTCCGGTCACCCATTCATTGACCAAGAGAGAACGATGTTCACCCTTCTTCTTGTGGTAGGGCTTGGTTGATGACTTTTTCTTGGATGAGTTCTTCTTGTAGTACTTGGCATCCTTGTCATCTTCATCATTCTTCTTGCTTGAGTTTGACACTCTCTTGTCAGGCTTGGGGCAATCATATGAGAGATGATCATAGCTACCACAATTGTAGCACTTCCAATTGCTTCCCTCACCACTTCTTCTTGATGACCAGAACTTTTGCTTCTTAGGATCATAGTTGTAGCCCTTCTTGCCAATCTTGGAGAGCATTCTTGTGGTCTTCCTCATGAGAAGAGCAAGCTTAGCATCATCGCTCTCCGCTTCACTTGAGTCACTTAGATCATCACTTTCACTTGAGGAAGAAGGAGCTTTTTCCTTGATCTTCTTGGACTTCCCCTTTTCACTAGCCTTGAGTGCAAGATCTTTCTTGGCGCTTGAGTGTGAGGTAGATGATTCCATGTCTTCCATCATGAACATCTTGTGGGAGCGAATCTTGCTCACAACCTCGGTGATGGTGAGGGTGGTGAAGTCCTTCTCAAAGAGAAGTGCCTTGACGATGTTGTATTTTGGCTTGGGAAGCGTTTGAAGGATTTTCCGGATGATTTCCTGCTCGAAAAGGTTAGCAACATCGAGAGCATTGATACTTTGAATAAGAACCCCCATCCTAGAGTACATTTGCTCTACCCCCTCATCATCTTTCATTTTGAACTCATTGAGTTCCACCTTGAGCAACTCATATTTTTCCTCACGGATCTTTTTGTTACCCACATGAATTTCTTTGAGTTCCAACCACACCTCATGGGCGGTGGGCTTAGCAAAGACCCGATCAAACAACTCCTCATCTAGCGCCTCAAAGATGTGATTCCTAGCACGTGCATTCCACTTAGCCTCACTATCGATGGGAACCGAAGGCAACGGATACATGGTAGTGCGCCACGCATCATGATGTTGAGCTTGAAGATAGCTAGCCATTCTATGCTCCCAAAAGGTGAAGCGTTCTCTTCCCCATCTCCCTAGGTGGTTAAGTCAAGCAAAAGGGAGCCTCGCTCTGATACCACTTTTAGGATCTAGTCACATAGAAGGGGGGTTGAATATGGGACTTGTTTTCAAGCTCTAAAGGGAAAACGAAAACCTTAACCTATCAACTGCGTTGCCCATACTAAAAAGGTTCTTCTCTACTTCTAGAGCACACTAACACAAGTTTCCTTAGCAAATAACACACTAGGAGGCAATATGACAACCTAGGCAAGATATGAAGCACACAAGCGAAACAAGCTAGAACAAAGACAGAAACTTGAGAGCAGAAATGAAATGCTGAAAGTAAGTGCTCGAAGTAAATAAGATGGACAAGAGGCGATCGGATTTTTTTCCGTGGTATCGAGAAGTTGACGCTTCCCCCTAGTCCACGTTGGAGCACTCACTTAGAGTATCGCTCCCCCTTGAGTCACTAAGACACAAGTGCTCACTAAGAGTACCCGTTCTCCATCTCCGGAATGGTGGGTCTCGAACCGTGTACACCAAGCTTGTCTTGAGGCTCCCACAATCTCCATGAGCTCACCAAGAACCCCCAAGTCACCTAGACCGTCTAGGAGCCGTCAAACTCCAAGAGTAACAAGCCCGCGAACCTTCACTTGACCTAAGCACTGAGCTAAGCCATGGATGCACCTTGAAACTATTGCTCACTAAGAAAGAACACCTCAATGAAGAGGAAGAGAAATCCCAATAAGCAAGAACACACTCTCCTCTCCTAGGCTGCAGTAGATCTTCAGAGTGGCAAAGGCAGCTCTAGAGAGGCAGGGGGGCTTATATATAGGCCTAGCAAAGATGTCTAGCCGTTGGAAAAGTCCCCTGAAAAAGATGTACCGTCGGATGAACCGATGGTGCCCCCTGCTAAGCGTTGGATCATCCGGTCACTCACAGCGCCCAATATAGCCGTTGAACCTTGAAACCCAGACAATACACCGACGCTATACACCGACGCCCCGTCGGATCATCCGGTGCTGAAGGCACCCCACTCGGGGCGGTACTGTATGATTTGAAACACACCGTCGGATGAACCGCTGTGAACGCCATCCAAGCGTCGGATCATCCGGTGCGGAAGCAGAAGTCTTGGCGCGTCTCTGTTGAATTTAAATGCAACCGTCGGATGAACCGATGATCAAGGCGTCGGATCGTCCGATGCTTGAGCCCAGACCCTTGACCAGAACTGTAGCCAAACCCTAAGGCGTCGGATGAACCGATGCCTGTACCGTCGGTTCATCCGACGGTCCGTTTTGAACCGCTTGGTCGCGTAACTCATCCGACACGTGTTAAATGTTGGGCGTCGGATCATCCGACGCTATGAAGTTGATTTCAACTCATCCAATTCAGCGCCTAGATTGCTAAAAATATGTCCTGTATAAATTTTAATGAATACTTTTGTTTTATTCCTTTATATAGATTGCCTAGAGAATTCATACGATGCGTCTATTACATTCTTTTAAAACGGATGGTATCCGTGTCTAACTAACCTTGAAGTATATGCATGTGATTTTATAATTATTTTATTCCATTATTATGTGCACCCTGGTTAAATCGTTCATATTCTGATTGTGCAGGAGTTAGGAATGGTTTGTGATGCTGTTAAGGCTGCAGTAGCTGCATGAGAAAATGAGATAAACAATGTTGATCCAATGCAGAATCAAACTTGGTTTCCTGGGTCTGCTCGCGATGCTTTTACACTTATGATAGACGGAAAACGCTTGCTTATGGGTATTGCTAATGAAGATGATTATTGTGTGTGTGGAATGGTCGAGGACAGAGGTGGCAGGTGCATCTGTGGAGGTAGTTATTACTATTAGTTGATACAACAATGTATCTTTATGAATATAATAAAATTTGGTGCACACTCAAGAAGTATATGTATGTTTTGGTGCTTGGCAAAAATTGTTCGCTAAATTTTAGCTATAATATTCGACAAATATTTGGTTGCACTGAGTTATGTCAACAATCTGTATTATTGTTTGTTTCACGGTCGTACTTTCGGCCGAATGTAACCTAAATTGGGCTCCTGGTCGGGTTCAGTCTAGCTCGGGTTGTAGTTTGGTCCCCATTGCCCCAAATTTTACAGTTCCCCCGTGGCCTGTCCAGATCTCTCCATCTAACAGTTGGTGTGCCAGGTAGGGGTGATTGCGAGCTCTTCGTGTAGCGTCATGGCAGTTCGCCCCGGCGACCTCTTCGGCGACGACACGAAGTATACCCCCGCAGCGACCTGCTCGCTGCCTCCCACCGATGTAATCGCGAGGTCGACGTCTTTGTTCTCCGGATGGCGCGCTAGAAATTTTTTTTTACGTCTCTGGGACTCTGGTTACTCCACGTCAACCCGTCTCTGTGGCGACCAGCACAAAAGCAAGGCGGACTCCATGTTCATTACGAGTGGTTACAGCCTCACAGGGAAACAAGGGAATATTTCCTTATTCTATTCCTTTACTACCATCGGGTCACCTTTATTTTTACTTATTTTTTTGTCAACAATGGTTTCTTCTGATCCATTATTTTTCTTACGTGATGCATGCATGGTTGTGTCAACATGGAGCTGTCCTGCGGTGTGCGTTAGAGCTCAGAGCTCATGCATGTGTAGCCTACCGCGAGCACGACAACTACACAGAAAAGGTCCAACGAAAACGCGCCGACCCCGGCCACGACGATGCTACGACATTGGCTACACAGAAGCTAAGTATTATTTGCAATTAAATATTCTACGGCTTCAATTTCTTTCATACACTTGTTCTCCATATTTTTGTCTCCTCTTCCGCCCCTCCCCTCGACATGCTCGGGGGCTTGTCCTTGCCAACACGTAGGTCACCAAACCTAAGGGTTCCAATTTTTTATCTTGTGCTATGTTCCCCTCCCCCTCGACATGCTCGGGGGCTTGGCCTTGCCAATCCAAGGGTCGCCAAAGCTGTGGGGTTCAACTTCTCCTATGTGTTCTTCATTTAACTGCTTGACTCTCGTTATGAATATTCGATGTTGTGTAGTTGCAAAACCTGAGTCCTAGGCCCCTCCCCGTGCATCTGCTACATCTAAGCCTCCCTACTGAGCATTGTAGAGGGGTGAAACACTTTGCAGCTTCAGAGATTTCGAGTCCGCATAATGTGTGTTTATCATGATAAGTGGAATGCTTTCTTCGAAAAATGAAACATGGAACAAGAATGTTCAGCTTTGGCTAAACATTATTCCACATTTACTTGTTTCTCTCATAATAAAGTTTTTATCATATTTATATTCGACAGATTGATACAATGACATGGTGTTTATTTTATTTTACAGAACCAGTTCTGCTTAGGCTTCACCGACTTCGTCAGGTCGCTAGACCTCTATTCAGCTCCGGTGTCACCTTTGGCGAACCTTCTTGGTGGCTACGTCGTCCTCGAATTGAGTTCGGCAGACCTCTTGTTGTCACCCTCCGCCGTCGTTTTCGTCAGGTTGCTAGACCTTCTAGCAACCTCTATTGTCACGTTCGTTAGGTCGCTAGACCTCCCTCCATCGTCATCAACTTCAGGTCGCTAGACCCTCCTCCGGCTCCGTCGTCGACCTTGTCAGGTCGCTAGACCCTCCTCAGGCTCCGTCGTCGTCTTCGTCAGGTCGTTAGACCTTCCTCCGGTTCTGTCGTCATCTTCTCCAGGTCGCTAGACCTTCCTCTGGTTCTGTCGTCGTCTTCGCCAGGTCCCTAGTCCTTCCTTCGGCTCCGTCGCCGTCTTCGTCAGGTCGCTAGACCTTCCTCTAGCTCCGTCGTCGCTTTCGTCAGGTCGTTAGACCTTCTTCTGACTCTGTCGTCGCTTTCGTCAGGTCGTTAGACCTTCCTCCGGCTCTGTTGTCGCTTTCGTCAGGTCGTTAGACCTTCCTCTGGCTTCGTCATCACCTTCACCAGCTCGGAAGACCTCGTCAGGATTTTTACGACGAGTGAAGATCTCCCTGTGGGGTGCGTGCCTAATAGCCCCTGCCAAGTACTTTCGAGTGCTTGGGCGCTTTTGATTTGTGACCTTCCTGAGGTCGGCACGCCTCTAGTGGCTCTGCCAGACACTTTGCAGCTATGCAGGATATCTGGGTGTCTATACAATCCACACATTTAAGATTAACATCACTTTGCCAAGCTTCATTGTTGAAAACCTCTTCATGCGACGCACCTTTCAAGATCGTGCAAGGTATCCTCAGATACTAGACAACGTCGATTTGAAGCCTCTTCGAGGTCGACATGCCTCAAAAGGCCTCCTTGAGGTCGGCCTGCCAGACTCCTTGCAGCCATGCTTGGAGGTCTGGGTGTCTCCACACTTCGTTCGATCAAGATCATGACTCAGTTTTCTTCTATTTTTTGAGCATCAAATCAGCCATGCTGCATGCTTCAATGCCCGAGGACTACTCTATGAGTGCGTCTTCGACACCCTCTTCTTATCCTCGTCGTACCGACCTGTCGGGAAACATGTTTCCCATCACGTCGTTACTCTACCTACATTTTTTCCTCTTCTTCTTTTTTGGATCATCATACGGGCCATCCTACCCATCATGATGCTTGTGTTGACGCAAAAAGTGCACCTAGCGCCAAACACACAGCAAGCCGAACAAGCTGGCTTCGCACGCGCAAAGAGTAAAGATGACGTGCTAGTCAATTTTTCCGGAAAATTAACAAAAGATAAAGAAGTTAAATATCAAAGCTTGGAACTTGCCGGGTGGTACCAGACAGTTCCATATTTACGGCTAAGAAGCCATACGAGATGACACATAGCTATATAAAGCTATTTGCCAAAGAATTGAAACCACTCGGGAACTTATGAGAGGAAAAAACAATACTGCCGAATGGATGACGTAAGCATGATGGCAATCGATCTTTGTTTGGTCAACAATACAATAAACACGATATATGACCGATCCCATAATAACAATGTTAAATAAATGAATGAAGTAAAGTGCAAACGTAAGCATGTAATAAACAAGCATGCATAGATCCAAAGCACTAGTCTACCGCATGTCTAGGTACTTAGAGATTCGTCAGGTACGATGCCAACACAAATCTATCCACCGCATGATACAACTTGCATGAAATTGTACCACTTTCCACAAATAGATCTATCCACCACATGATACAATCTAAACATAGAAAGCTAAAAGCACGCATTATTTAAAGCATGAATTGCGCACGTGTTTTACTCGTGGAGAAACATAACCGAATACTGACGAACGAATGTACCGATTCGGGGTCCATGAAGAAGGAACGAACATTACCACGCGGATAAATCTATCGGGTTGATTCGAAATCTAATCCACCGGATGACTAGCTCTAAAGCAGCCCAAAACCTCGCATCTACCGCATGATATCCGGTTCTTTCAAGATTTATACCAACAATGGCAAGCTTGAACCCACAACACGTAACAACCTAGATCGATTCGGTTTCGGCTATCGGAAGGCACAAGATCCATGTGTTAAAACATGAAATCTACCCATACGGGGATCACAAAAGGAGCGAGCCGATCCAAACCCATCTAGATTGTGCAAAAGTGTTACATGAATCTAAACATAAAGTAAAAACTCGAAGTAACACGGGGTAACTTAATGAATCTATTGGATCTTGCCGAATCGAATAGAGCCGATAACTAGCTTCAAGCTGGATCTTAGCCCACCGCATGGCTCATGACCTAACAAGAAACCCTCTTGAACCAAGCTTGAATCTACCTCATGACACGAAGCATGGTAACAAGACTACTTGCATCAGATCTAAATCCACCGCATGATACTAGACATGATACAAGGTTGCCGGTACTCACGGAGGTCGACGGATCGATTGGCCCTCTCGAAGAACTCGACGACACGACAAAAGGACTCTAGGGTTTGGCGTAAGGCCGGTGTGTATTGAAGAATGATTGTCTCTTTTTTTACATACATTCAGGGGTCATATTTATACCCTGTCAAGTACAACTTCGAATGGATTCGTTACCTAACTTATCTCTAAGCTCGATCGCCTATCCATCCATTCGTTCTCCCTGATTGAGCCACGTCACCATTCAATCCCTCAAAATCAGCTCTACTGTTCCTTTGCCGAACTGGAGCAGATAGCCGACCGCAGATCTCTTTGCCGAACATCTCTGAAAAGATCCTTCCTTCTGCCAGACGGACTCTTTATCGAACCGGACCCACAAGTCAGACTCCTTACCAAATTTCGGTGTTAACACATGCCCCTTCAATTGTGGGATAAAAGTAATTTTGTTCCACAATTGACTCCAGCCACGAATACATCAAATCAAATCTGTCAACACCTGTTCTTCGCAATCCGCCGGAATCTTCATCCAGATCCAAACCCTAGATCCCCTCGTTCCGAGCTCAAAACCCCAATGGCAGCTCAAAACCAGGATGCTCAAGTAAATTTCTCCCCTGTAAATCTCGTTCGGCATTTAGGTTTTCAATTTCACCTGAGATTTCTTCTTCCGCTTTTGCTTCAGGAGCCTTCCACTGAACTTCTGATTCGCACTGAGGCCAATTCGAGATCCTATTACCTTGGTCCTGTAGGGAACTCTGACCCTCGAGATTTCATCGCAGCTGAATCTCAGAGAATCCCCTTCAAAGCAGCTCTATCTCCACCTCCTCAGTGGCAAGATGCTTTTAAGAACTGGCCCTTACCTCCAATCGCAGGCTGGAAGACTTGGTACCGGAGGATTCTCGCAGACAAAAGCGGATTGACCAACCTGGATACCCTCCGTATCGCCCAGTGCTTGGAGTTATCCGTGGCTGAGACCCCCAAGAACGAAGACCTCCTGATAGCAGCCTGCCACTTCTGGTCAAACGGCGTCAACGCTTTCCTTTTTGGCCATGGCCCAATGTCTCCAACCCTGGCCGATGTGTATATGATTACCGGCCTTGACATCACTGGGTCTATTCAGCCTTGGAAATTCAAGAATTCCTCTCGGCAAACAGGGGTAAAGCCAGGGAACGGATATAAGAATTACATCTTGAAGCACATGAAAGACAATCCCCTTGGTGATGTTGAATACGAGCATTCCCGAATATGTGGCCGTGCGGATTTGTGTTCGTGGCAAAGCCAACGAGCCTACCTTGAACCATATTGCAATGGCGTCTCATTTGGCCGGTGGCAACCGCCTTCCCCTTGGGAAATTCTACCTCGGCAGTGTATACCATATGCTTCACCAAATCGTTACTCGGATGTACACTAGCCAAAGGATAGCATGTGTCAACGGCCCTTGGTGTTTCGTTCGGATATGGCCGCAGCCTCCACTCGCATCAAATTGTTGGTGTTGATTTGAACACCAGGCTTTCCCGTCATCCAATCACCCCGAAGGAGAAAACAATGCTACCGGGGGATGCCGAATTATGGAGAAGCGGCTTCAATCTGTTCTTATTCAACAAGACATCGGCCGGCTTTTTGAACTATTCTTCAAATGTTTCCCGAATCCTCTCGGCTCCCCTATCCGGATAATGACACCTTGACTTTCCCCGTTGAATTCTCCTTTGAGCCCGGTCGCCAAGATGGGAGATTTCTTGAAATCTTCAACATTATAATCCGTCCATGTATACTTAGGCTGAATTCAATGGAGGAAGGCAGAATCAGAGCACTTATGAATATTATCAGCCTAATACAATAGCCCGGCAACTTGGATGTGGCCAGATGCCCCCAAAGCTATTTCTGCATGAACTCCTTAAGCCCAGGGAGGAAATCAAAGAACTTATGCACAGCAGCAGAGTTTTCAATTATGTGTGCAGTCCCACTATCTATACCTGGCCTTTTCAACGTGAAGCCGCAACCTGCACCTGCAATACTTAGCCAAGAATCAGTCCACACAACGTTGTCAATCACTCATCACACAAGGAAGCGACCATCCACCGGTCCTCGAACCACACATGGTCCTCAATCTCCCCCTTGATGAGTGCATTGAAAACACCCACATGAAAGTAACAAGAGAGAAAAGAAAAAGGAAAGAAACGAACAAAAAGAAACTCCAACAAGCGATCGAAATCCAAACAAAGGCAAAGAGCAAGATCACTTGAAGAAGACAAGTCTCGGACCCCTTAGGCAAGGACAACGGCTCGACACATCCGAGGCAAAGCAAAGCTCAAGCAAAGAGCGCAAACCACCGAATCAAAGCTCGAACAACCACAAAGAGCTCCCCCTGCACACATGCAGGCTCCCCCCGAACCAATGCATCTCCCCCGGACGAATGCATGCAAGACACCACTTGAAACGAGGTAGCCGCAACAACTCGGCCCGACCGGTCGGACCGGTCAACACCACCGGTCGACCGGTGTGCAACATGTGAACAGAACCGAAGACTCACACCGGTCGGACTAGTGACCCACGACCGGTCGACCGGTGCACAACGAGAGCCCGTAAAATGGCTCAAAACCACCGAAAACCTTCTAAATGCGTCCAGCAAGCCATTTCAAGCCCAAACTTCTCCCCCTTGTTGGCAATGCATGAATCAAGCCAAAAATGCAAAACTTTCAACCTAGAGCTTCTCAAATAGACAAAATTCAACAAAGAATGCTACACATGTCCAAATGAGCACGTTAGATATTCTACGGCTTCGTATCAATCTCAACTACATGATCACCAAGTTGCACAACCATTGGACAAAGCTAAAATGGATTTTGGCAATTTTGTGAAAAACTTGCCTCTCGTGAGCAAAGTCCTAAACATGATCAAGCATATCAAAATGGCAAAGCCACACAAACTTCATGCTAGGACAACCATTCTAACCATAAGACCATCACAAACACCCACAAGCACCTCATGTCATGTCAAAGCCACCGAGCCATGTGCCTACTTCTATGTATGAGACTTCTCATTGGTAGGCATCATGCAACGGTTTAGCACCCAAAACAAATTAAATTCAGCACATATGACATGGGAGCATATTTTCCAAGCATTTTTCATTTCATTTTCAGATTTGTAAATGGTACATGAAATGTCTTTGCGACAAAAAGGAACTTATGCCCCTCCACAAGATGAAGCAAGAGGGCTAAACATTCATGATGGAAAATGAGCCTTTGGCCCCATATGATCAATAAACTAGCTTTCGAACCACAAATTAAGCATAGCAAAGCCACTAAAACATGTCAAGATCATATAAAGGCATTTACACATGAGAGAGCATACATGTGACAATTTTCAAAAACATTGCCATCAACCATCGATTATTCATGAAGATCATCAAGAGCTAAGCCAAACTAACCATAGCATACCAAACAAGCTCACAAGGACATAAATAGCATTCCATGGTGAACAATGCATATAGGAGAAGCTTTTCCTATCCAATGCATATGATACAAAATGCATGCAATCTAAGATACAAGGATGCCTATACATCATATTACATATGCCATGCCAAATGCAAGAAATGCACAAAGGAAACTATACAAATGCTGCAAAGGAGATCCCACACACAAAGCTCACAAACCACCGGCTCCTCGAGGGGAGGCAAAAAGGGCTCGACACCACCGGCAAAAGAGCAAAGGAGCACAAAACTCACAAGCTCCCCTAAACACATGCACTAGGGCCAAAGAGCATACAAAGCTCACCCTACACACATGAGATAGAGAAGGAGCAAAACAAACCAAGTGGCTTGACCAGGGCCACACACTCGAAGGTCACAAAAACACTTACCTTTATCATTTCTTCACAATTCACTCATCCTTGTCCACCATCCCCCAAAGTGATGCACCTACATGTCACCACCGCGATATGAACCCGAAGAACCAACCCCCGATATCAACCAAATGTTCTCCGGGCCATCCACCTGCAACCCAAAACCAAGAGCGAGAGCGAGCAACCGACTCAACACTGGGGTTAGTTCCAAATGTCTAAAACCATTGCCTAGCCATTTGCTCGAAAGTGGGGTTAGCACAAACCAAAGCATCTCTGCTACCAAAGCTACCTCCACGAACACCACCACGGTAACCACCATGAGGTAACCAAACCTCTCTACCTGGAGGAGGACCAAAACCACGAAAGAGAACCCGTGGACTGCCCCTCCTCTCCTTCTCAAAACTATGGATCCTCCCATCCCCGTATTGAGCACGAGGAGCAGAATGCCTAGCAAACTGACCTCCTGCAAACTTTCTAGCCCAACTACCAGAACCACGAACTCCATAACCAAACCTCGCATCTATACGAGCACGAAACCCAAACTGCTGCCTGTCTAGGCCTGCACCGGTCTGACCGGTGCCCCTCACCGGTCTGACCGGTGTAGCCTGGGCAGCAGCACCTCCAACAACCTTCCGCTCTCCCCAAGCCCGAACTGACCTCACACTCGCCTTGGCCCTGGGCAACTGCACACGAGGCTCAAGTACACCATCGGAAGGGTGGTACTTGTCCTTGTTAGCCCACTCCTTCGCCATTCTCTCTTCACGCTTCCTCTTGAAGCAAAACGCTCTCTTGTGACCATCCTTTCCACAAAACTCACAATGGAAACGGATTGATCTGGGCTTATGCTTGGGATGAGGCTCTTCACATGGCTTCTCACTTGGTTTCTCACTAGGCTTTTCGCTTGCCTTCTCACTCGATTTTACGCTTGGTTGGTTTGGCTTGGATACAAACTTGTCTTTGGGTGTGGGTTGTGGTGGAACTGAAACATTCCCAAATTTCCCTTCTCTCTCACCACTGCCCTCACCAACCTTATCCAATCCCAAAGTCCAACCATCAAAGCGCTTACATCTAGCAATCATCATACCAAGCTGAGGTTCTTGACTCGACAACCAACTCAGCGCTTCACGCAACTTATCAGTCTCATCTTGCAAGCAACCAACACATTTTGCAAGATCCAAATTCTTCATAGCATGCAAATCACATGTAGAGCAAGAAGTAGGAATAGGCACTTTCAAATCAGCCTCAAGCGAAACAATGCGAGAACGGAGCTCAGCAATTTTCTCATGCAAACTAGGGCAAGAAGTGCAAGCACCAAGCAAAGTGGGTCTAGATTGTAGCTCGCCCAACTCAACCCTAAGCACATCTAGTTCCTCACACTTGGAGGCATACTTCTCCCTAAGATCACCAAGTCGGCTAGGAAAGCGAGCAATCAGCACAATCATTTTCATCAGAAACAACAGGGCTAGCCTTAAGCGAATCAATTTCAAGCTTGCTATCAAGAACCTGTGTTTCTAGCTCAGCCACTCTAGTCCTAGCATCCTCGAGCAAAGATCTAAGCTCCTTCCTAAGCTTCTTAGCCTCTCTAAGCATGTGATCGCGATTATCAAGCAAGTCAACCAACTCCTCATTCTCCTTACGCAAAGAAGAGAGCTCATCACATACCTCATCCTCGGAATCCAAGTCCGAGGCGTCCTTCTGGCTTCTCTTGCTGCTCGAACGGCCGAGCCATGCCGTAGAAGTCGTCCTTGAGGCTTAGGCCCGTCACACAAAGGCCGTTGAGGTACTTGCCGAGGTTCTTCTTCTTCTTCTTCTTCTTCTTCTTCTTCTTCTTCTTCTTCTTCTTCTTCTTCTTCTTCTTCTTCTTCTTCTTCTTCTTCTTCTTCTTCTTCTTCTTCTTCTTCTTCTTCTTCTTGTCATCCTCTTCGTCTTCATCATTCGAGCTTGAAGACGTGTCCTCGGAATTGGACTTGATGTCGCTCGATCTCTTCATCTTCTCTCGAGACCAAGCCTTCTTCCCATGTTCATGATCCTTCTTCTTGGACTTCTTCCTCTTGTCCATGAACTTGTGCTTGTCGTGGTTGTTCACCTTCGGACACTCGACGAAATAGTGTCCAGCCTTGCCACACTTGAAGCATGTTCTCGTGTTCCTCCTCGTTCACCCGGTTCTCGTGCAGCCTCTCAAACCGCCTCGTCAGGAGCGCCAGTTCGTCCTCTCCAAGCACGTCGAACTCCTCATCTGGCATAGACATCAAAGAGGACAAAGAGAACATCCTGGTGGATGAGTTAGTGTTAGCCTTTCCTTTCGAACCACCAACGAGGGCAAGACTATGAGAGTCAGTCGGGCCCTCGATCTTGGCTGTCATGCCCCTATCCACATCAGCCGACTTGAGCTTTGAGAACAGCTCGTTCACCGTCAGAGTGTCATACTTCTCTGACTCCACAATGGCCTCGAACTTTCCGCCCCAAATCGTACGATCCAAAGAGTGTAAGATCTTGACCGCTCTATCATGATCATCGTACGGGAGCACGTCCACATTGGCCCTCATGTTGTTCACAACCACCGTGAACCTCTGAAACAAGGCATCGATGGACTCACCGGGGAGATGAGTGAAGTTCTCGTACTCTCTCCGGTAGGTCGCATACATCCGTGCCTGAACCTGGGTGTTCCCAACATGAGCCTCCTTCAACACCGCCCAAATCCTACAAGCCAAGTGCTTGGTGTGCACCCGATCGAACTCAGGCTGACACAAAGCATGAAACAAGTAGTCGACCGCCTTATTGTTGGCGTCGAATCTGTCCCTCGATCCTGGAGCGAGGAAGTCCATCGGCTGGACATAGCCTGTGTCCACCGTGACATCCCAAAGGATCTGACCCTTTCCGCGGAGAAAAGCACCCATCCGCTTGCTCCACATCTGGTAGTTCTTGCCATCGAAGTGTGGAGGACACGAACCTCGTTCCTGGTACTCTATCCTTGGATCTTAGACTGGTTAGAGTCAACAAAGACCTGAACCGGCTCTGATACCACTTGAAGGACCGATACGGCGAACCAGAGATGGGGGGAGTGAATGGGAGCCGATAAAAATTCTTCTCGAAGGAGATGGGAACTCCAACAAGATTAACAAGGCTTCCAACACACGTCTCCGACTCACTACCCAAGTTGGCAAAGCCCACGTAGCCACTGGAGTGCCACTGGACCTAGGAACCAACACACAACCTTCCAACCCGAGAACGCAGCGGAACACCAAACCTCGAGTCTACAGACCCACACCGGTCGGACCGGGGTGAGCACCACCGGTCGAGCCGGTCCCTCGCGGTGAACCGAGCAACTTTCACTAAGTGGCTCTACACCGGTCAGACCGGTGAGACACACCGGTCAGACCGATCACAGCCTGAAAGCCCCCAAGGCACAATACAGGCCAACCAACCACCAAACTGACCCAAACTCGAAACAGCAGCAACACGGGACAACAACAAACACACCAAGACATTCACCTGAGCAAAATTCCACCGAGGGTTGCACCGGTCAGACCGGTCAAGAGCACCGGTCAGACCAGTGTAGCCTGGGCAACTCGGGATGAACAGCACCCGCGGGTCAACTCTCCCAAATCCAAATCTTGATCTCCCGAATCGCTCCACGGACTTGAACAAGACTTTGGGGATATTAGGAACACATCATGAGGAGTCCATAGCCAAGTTTAATTCCACCAAAACTCATCCAAAAAGGAGGAATCAAGGAAATCCTGCCAATAGCACTTCCAACCCAAGAACTCAAGAAACCCCAAAATCGAGCACCTTTACTCACGGATTTGGGAGGGGAATCACAGCCCAAAGAACCACGAAGGGTCCCACAAATTTCCCCCATCAAATCCCTAAGAGAAAGGTCCCGAAAACAACCCAAAGAAATCACCAAGAGAGGGCTGCGAAAATCACCACCAAGAACAACTGGGGAAAACACATCCAAACCTTAAGGAACCACGTCGAATCATCTATATATGAAACAAAGGTTCGTACTAGGTCTAGCAAGCCGCCCGATCATCCATCCCTCTCAACAATATCTCTCCGTGAAGCTCTCTTGCTAGTCCTAAAGAGGACCTAAGGAAAATAGGTGGAAAATAGGAAAACTAATGAGCTAGGGTTCCAAGAGTTGGCTTCCATCCTCTCACCTCTTGGGTTATATGGAGGCAACCGAATGTCTAAAATGCCCTTTCCTAAAAACTAGGGATACAAGCCCCTCAAGGGCGGATTTGGAAGTCTTCATGTCTTCTCCATCGGACGGATGCCTGGCGACCGCACCCTGCGTAGCCTCGACGCAAGCCATGCGATCCCGACGCGTGTCCTCCGCTTCGAAGTCTCCGGACTACGTCGTCGCACACCGGTCAGACCGGTGCTCCTCACCGGTCAGACCGGTCCCCACCGGTCAGACCGGTCGGACCCACCCGCCGGACTCGGCCCGCGCCGCCGCATCTCCGTCTTCGGTTCTTCGGTCTTGGCTTTGTGGATCAACCAAGAAACCCAGTGGTTTTCTGGTGAACCACCGGAAACCCCGCGAACTCGGTGTAGCCTCCGCCAATCTTCACTCATGACTCGGCTCCCACGTAGTCCCGGCTCGACCATGGTTTTGAGACTCAACCAAGAAACCGTACATGACTTCATCTTGCTGTTCATGCCACCATGCGGCCCGCACTTGACCCCGCTGGCCACCGGGTCCCTCGAACGAAGCCTACTTGTCTTCTCCACACCTGGAGGCCTCACCAAGCAACGACCTTTCGCGCTTGTTCTTCACCCGCACCAACACCGGTCATGCCGCAACCTCGCACACCGCAATACTTAGCCAAGAATCAGTCCACACAACGTTGTCAATCACTCATCACATAAGGAAGCGACCATCCACCGGTCCTCGAACCACAAATGGTCCTCAAGTTCCTCCACACTCGAGGTTCTAGCACCCTCGAGTAGCTTTCCGCCTCGCTCGAGGGGCCAGCGCCCCCCAGCGGGTCTCCACCTCGCTTGATGTTCGTACCACGTGATGTTCGTACTCACGTGATGACCTCCTTGTGGTTGTCGTGTCTTCTACCACTTGTGTACTGTATGGTCACGGGACCTGCCTCCGAGCAAAACTGTAGTCATCGCCATGCGTAGCAATACATCCACAGATGAACAGGGACCTTTCTTTTCACGTGAAAACAGTCATCCGATAAGGATGCCCCGGTGGCTGAACTATGGATGCATCCAAGCTCGTGCTCCGCGGCTATAAATAAGTGGCCAGACCACGGAGCGCACCACTTGAACCAGCCAGAGAACCATGGCAAAGCTGCTTAGTAATTCTTCAGTGCCTTGTGCTGGTACTCGCCCACCAGAGCATATAGTTAGGCCATCAGTGTCTGGAGCTAGAAGAATTCTTGTGAAGTCAGGGGAACTGCATCAGCCGCTTCACCTGCGTCCAGTGAACAATTCAGGTGCAGTGTAGTGCAGTACATGGCATGAAAGACCTTGTGAGTGGAGGTCTGAGGCCATGTTGGAAATTTCTCGTGCTGCACCAGGGATGGCCCGGGGTGATGCTGGCTCGATTTGGAATCTTGTGGTGGGTACCACAGGTCACCTTCTGGAGCTAGAGTAGAGGTGGCTGCATGGCAGCATCAACCTCAGCGGCGGTGGAGGTCCCCAAGCACGTCCTGAAGCTAGAAGAATGCTTGCGACACGCTTCATCAGTCTAGGTTGCACCATAGTCATTACGTAAGGTACATCAGAACTTTTAATTTGTTTGCATCTTGTAATTGCCCACGGGCCAGAGCCCTTTCTAGCATATGAAGCTTTTACACACATGTTTGCAAGGCAGTCAATGTACCTCGAGTCTTGTGTAGAGGCGCCGGGCGACAATGTCGTGGTCACGGTCCTAGCGGGTTTATTAATATATTGATATCTTCATTGATTTGTTTCGGATATGGTGCCAGTTCGGTATTCCCTGCACATCTATTTCAATTTCCTAATTTACCATATGGGTTGTGATGCAATTTCTTTAGTTGTGCGGTCATTTTGGGTTTAGAATTAACCTTTCCGATAAATATAGCATGACGTATATCGTATAGTATGTGCTTCATTAATTAGTTCGTTAGAAAGGTATTGTGCTATGTGCAGATTATTTATTGCCAAACTTTAGCTATTTTTCTAACTGCAAACCTCATGTCTCCTATATAAATATAGTACAATACTCCGTTCATGTTAGTTAATAAAAACAAAACTTCATTAATACAACATGACGATTTGTTCGCATCTTTCCTGTCCTTGGATGATTCAAGAAAAGTTCTCGTGGTTCTCTTGTGGATACCTTGGGTATTATTTGTCATGTTGGTATGATTTACCAACACGTTGAGTACTATGTTATCAGGGAGGTCGCCATAAGAGACAACCGGTATGTTAAAACATCATTATTAGATTGAAATTCGTAAATTGTTTTATCTAGCTTTCTGTGACACTAAAGAATGCTTTGGGTAGACACGTTGTGTTTCTACGACTTCTAACAGATCCAAGCGAGGTCACTTTCTGTATTTTCTTAGATGCACGCATCAACAGAAGCATGTTTATTGCTACACATGTTAGCGTGAATCATGTCTCAGGTAAAACATACTAAACTTTCAATATATTGATATTGTTTTCTCGTAATACACAAATATCGGTCTACACCTTCGTGTGCCTTTTTTTCATATTTAGGTTGCTTAGATGCGCACCACGGTACATCAATAAGGTTGGGAGCTGGCTCGGAATTCTCATGCATCGAAGGTACATTTTGTTTACAAATATTTACAAAGTTTTCGTTTCGATTATTACCATGTCACTTTGTTCTAACGCGATTTTATTCACTTTATATTGGAGTTAAGCTGTTAGGGCTTCCTTGCATATTGATGATCTTATCGATGACGAGCCATGTATATTCGGAGACTATTTTTCACCGTTCCACAACGGATGGTGCATAAGTATATGCATGAACCTTCTGGGCCCACTTCATGTTTATTCCGGGGTCCAGAACCGTGTGTTCTGGTGCCGCGTGATCAATGTGATGCTATCAGATGTCGTTCAAGTTGTTAACGGCCTTGTAAAGCAAATACTTGGCACCGATGAATTCCTGGTTGGATTCGACAGCAACCGTCCTCTTGTATTTCTTGCAATTGGGCAAAAAGGGGACTGCTCGAATGTCGTAGGGAAAACTTATTATTGTCGTAATATAGTTGTTGAGTGTCATTGTGTTCACTAACTTGGTTTGTATGATTGATGTATCACGGTTGATGGAAATGAAAATCAATAAATATCAAGCAGTTTCCCCGTATGCTAATGATTCGCCCGCATGTAACGACATGGTGATGTTGATTCTACGTATCATGGAAAGTGTAATGTTATATATTATTATTAAATCAACAAAGAAAAGATTCATAATTAATTACTTGAGCGACACTATTAAGGCTATAAAAATATTTCTAGGATCCTCTTATCGCGGGCGCATCAAATCTATAATTATGGGTATCATACCATACTGATAATGATGATGACAACCATCATAAGCCAAGTAAGACAATATAAAGTAGTAACAAATTAATGAAATTATTTTATTTCCATATTAGGATATAATTGATGCGCTATTTAACACGCGTAGGTTGAGCACTCCTATGTGGCCTTTTCAATAATGATCTGATCCGGAGTTTTCCTTATGCCAGAAGCTGCTCTTGCATAGCCTCATGGTACCCAGTTTTCGTCATTGCTGTTGTGGCATCTGTTGGCCCAACTGAATTAAAGGGTTTCAAGCCGTTCTACACACGGGAAATTTGTTTGAAGGACACGAGGTTAGTATTGATTCATATTGTTCATACTTTTTATGCATATATGTTATATAGTGTAACATGTAATATTGTCGTGACACATTTTTTGCTTCTCGTGGCATAGCAAAATATGCAGTTTATTCACACAACCCCATACGCGTAATGATTTTGTCATTGCCACAAATGTCATTGTTAATCATGGTAGATGTGAGTACCATATCAATATCATTGGATTTTCGTTCCACAATATTGTAGGATCTAGTCACATAGAAGGGGGGGGGGTTGAATATGGGACTTGTTTTCAAGCTCTAAAGGAAAAACGAAAACCTTAACCTATCAACTAGTGTTGCCCATACTAAAATGGTTCTTCTCTACTTCTAGAGCACACTAACACAAGTTTCCTTAGCAAATAACACACTAGGAGGCAATATGACAACCTAGGCAAGATATGAAGCAGACAAGCAAAACTAGCTAGAACAAAGACAAATAAACTTGAGAGCGGAAATGAAATGTTGAAAGTGCTAGAAGTAAATAAGATGGACAGGAGGCGATCGGCTTTTTTCCGTGGTATCGAGAAGTTGACGCTTTCCCCTAGTCCACGTTGGAGCACTCACTTAGAGTATCGCTCCCCCTTGAGTCACTAAGACACAAGTGCTCACTAAGAGTACCCGTTCTCTATGTCCAGAACGGTGGGTCTCGAACCGTGTACACCAAGCTTGTCTTGAGGCTCCCACAATCTCCAAGAGCTCACCAAGAACCCCCAAGTCACCTAGACCGTCTAGGAGCCATCAAACTCAAGAGTAACAAGCCCGCAAACCTTCACTTGACCTGAGCACTCAGCTAAGCCATGGATGCACCTTGAAACTCTTGCTCACTAAGAAAGAACACCTCAATGAAGAGGAAGAGAAATCCCAATAAGCAAGAACACACTCTCCTTCTCTCCTAGGCTGCAGTAGATCTTCAGAGTGGCAAAGGCAGCTCTAGAGAGGCTGGGGGGCTTATATCTAGGCCTAGCAAAGATGGCTAGCCGTTGGAAAAGTCCCCTAAAAAAGTTGTACCATCGGATGAACCGATGGTGCCCCCCTGCTAAGCGTCGGATCATCCGGTCACTCACAGCGCCCAATATAGCCATTGAACCTTGAAACCCAGACAATACACTGACGCTATACACCGACGCCCCGTCGGATCATCTGGTGCTGAAGGCACCCCAGTCGGGGCGGTACTGTATGATGTGAAACACACCGTCGTATGAACCGCTGTGAACACCATCCAAGCGTCGGATCATCGGGTGCTGAAGCAGAAGTCTTGGCGCGTCATTATTGAATTTAAATGCAACCGTCAGATGAACCGATGATCAAGGCGTCGGATCGTCCGATGCTTGAGCCCAGACCCTTGACCAGAACTGTAGCCAAACCCTAAGGCGTCGGATGAACCGATGCCTGTACCGTCGGTTAATCCGACGGTCCGTTTTGAACCAGTTGTCTACAGAACTCATCCGACGCATGTTAAATGTTGGGCGTCGGATCATCCGACGCTATGAAGTCGATTTCAACTCATCTAATTCAGCGCCTTTGAGTTTTTCGTCAATTCTTTTGCTTCAACCTTGCTTCCATGAACTCTCTGAGATAGATAGGATCCAAGGAACATGAGTGTGCATAAATTATAGCTTTTGAGTGCATGGTCAAGCTACTAGTGAAGGAACCCCTCTTAATAGTACGGTCGAAACTACAAACTAGTAATCCAAGTGTCCTTCATCTCCTTTGCCACACTTGAAACTAACAAAGTCCTTAGCCTTGCAGTCTTCGACCAAATTGAGCCCATAAATTCAAATTAAGGGGTCTCATTCCATTCAATACTCGTGACAATAACCCAAATAGAAATCCGCTTCAAAACAAAGGTTAGTCACAAGCATATGGTTGTCATTTATCACCGAAACACACCCTTACCAAAGGTGCAAAAGGGCCTAGATCGCAACAATCTCCCCCTTTTTGGTGATAGATGACAACACCAGTAGAGATATATGAAAATTTGAATTTAAAACATATAAACTCTACTTCTAATGCATGAAATAGAATAAGCGGTAAACACACATGCATTAAGTAAACACACAAGCATGAGAAGACATTTAAACCATCGACATACACAAGATCCAAATACATGTCTAATCATGAAAAACCACAAAAGTGAGAGAGAGGCTACAAAAAACTCCAAAACCTGCACTCTCCCCTATCTCCCCCTATCTCTACTCCCCCTATCCATCTCCCCCTTTGGCAACAAGCACCAAAAAGGAGACTAAGCCTGAGGCGGAGAGGAAGGATCCGGCGGTGAAGTGGAGACGACTAGCGAAGGTCGCACAGAGAAGCCGGAAGCGTCGTCGTCGTCGTCCTCCTCGCTGAGGAGAGACCAAGCCGGAGAGGTAGAGCCCAGAGCCGGAGGAAGTCGTGGTGGAGAAGCTGTAGGCGTCCCGGCGCCTGAAGTCGGAGTCGGAGTGGACGCGGGAGCTGTAGTAGCCTCGGGAGCAGGAGAAACGGTGTCGGAGGCAAGTGCTGCTGAGATCTGCTCCGTGATCGCTCGAAGGTAGTGGTCCTCCTGTCCCAAACCCTCTGTCCTCGGCGTAGTAAACGTCGGAAGTGGTGTATACGCCGGTGTGCTGGGCAGAGTGGTGCGAGTTGGTGTCTCGAAGACGAGTGCTCCTGTGGTAAGCGGAGACACCAGCTGTGACGTCGTAGGCGGGGTCATCTGTAGCTGAGCCAGGAAGGAGGAAGTGACGCGCACCGTGGTGTCGTGGTCCGAGGTACCGCGAACGCCCCTGTTCGAAGTAGTGGTGACCGTGGGGAAAGTCACCGGGGGGGAACGTTCACGAACCCTCCCCGCCGGGAGGAAGAGGAGGCGTCGGGTCGCCCCCGAAGCTCGGCGGTGGTAGGTGGCCGAGGTGGCGAAGTCCCGACCGCCGGAAGAGCCGACCAAGGCAACCGGACATGAACATGAACATCCGCGAAGTCAACATCCGGTGCCGTAGCATCTGCCGCCTACGAGCCTCTCGCTCGTCGGATCCCCTCGAGGATCACCTTCGCGACTCCCGGTACCGCCGGAACCGAGCACTCGCATCCGCCGCCGGACACGGAGGGTCGCCGAGTCCGAGCGACCATAGCCGTGAGCAAGGAAGTGATCTCGGTCCGGGCCGGGTCACCTGAGCGGCTGAGATCGTGGGAACCGGTGACTCAGCCTCTCGCTGGCCTGGCAAGGTGGAGCCTCCTGCCTCGTCGTCGTGGGACCGACGGACTCTAAAAACTGGCTCTGTCTCTGAAGCAGGTGCGAAGTCCTCGTCGTCACTAGAGGACTCATCGTCAGTGGCGAAGTACTGCGGGAGAGGTGCCTCGACTGCAGCAAGGGTGGCATCCTGTCGTGCTACCTCGTCCATAGCTGCCTCTGCTGCTGCTCGAGCCTGAAGTGTCTCCTCGGCTCTCCTCAGGCCTCTCGGGCCTCTCCTCCTGTCACCTGGCATCGGAGGCCGGTAGGTTGGGAATACGAACTTCGATGCCTCAAGCATCCCAACGTACCTCTGAGCCTCGAGCCGGGACAGCAGCCAACTGATCCAGTGAGCGAAGGGCTGCTGTCATGTCATCCCCATGCCATCCATAATAGCATCCTCGATCTCAGCTAGCATGATATCCACGAGGTCAAAAGGGCGCTTCGCCATCACGTACATCGGGAGCCACCGCCGCACCCCCCGTCAAAGACTCGCGTTCCCCATCCTATATAGCACGGACCACCTGAGAGCGTAGTGAACAACGTACGCCTCACGGATCAGACGGTCAGGTGTCCTGGGTGTACCGGGGAGGAACGGTGGTTGGAACAGAAAGCTGATCTCCACGTTGGAGGGTAGAACTGGTGAGTGTGCACGACGAGGAGGCTCGACGTCGGGGTACGCCAGGTAGTGGATCGAGTCGTCGTGGAGATCCACCTGAAGTAGCTCTGCTATCCCCTCTCGAGTAAGCCACTGGTGCTGACCCATTAACATAAACCTGATAGCGACCCGGTCAGCGTCGACGTAGACAGTGGCGTAGAAAACCCTGACCAAGTTGGGGACGTAACGTGACCTCCGAGTCACTAAGTCCACCAGTCCCCGCTGGTAGTCGAAGAAGGGGAGTATCGCCTCTCCAGCTGCAGCTGCCCTCAAAGTTGTGAACTATAGCATACGGTGCTGGCTGAGCTGAGACCCTCTGTGAGTGTAGTAGGCGTAAAAGCTCTCCTGGAGAATCGTCCAGAACCGGGGGTCACACTCCTCTCTGGCCCTAAGGAACCACTGGTCCTCTGGCACGCTCCTCAACCGCCGGATCTTCGGCCCCGGCAAGTGACGGAGGTCACGGATATAAACTCCGAAAGCCTCTGCTCGAGGACCTCTGGGGAGCTGGGGGTCTAGTGCCTGCTGCTCTCTCTCTATGAGCTCCTCTGCTGCAGCTCTTCTCTGTTGCGGTGTCGGCTGTGGCTGTGTGTGACCACCACATGTCCGAGGTCCGGACCTGGCCAGTGAGGGAGGTGTCTCTGACTGCTCTGTGGTCTGGTGCCCTCTGCCTGACCGACGTGGCTGCTGCTGCTGAGTCTGCCGCTCTGCCTGCTGTTGATGCTGCTGCTGCTCCTGCTGCTCACCCTGGGGCTGCTCCCCATGACTCCGTGTGCCCTCTGAAATACGAATGCCCCTCTGAGGTCGTCCCTGAGTGTCGGGCACTGCTAGCACTCGCTCCCACTCCTTCTGCTGCCTGGTCTTCTTCTTCTTCGGCTCAGTGACTGCCTTACCCTTCCGCTTATTGACTGCAATCTGTGAGAGAAAATGGTAGATGATTATAGAATGGCTAGAGACAAATAAATGAGATATGTAACTAGAGATAAGGGTCCTTAAGCATAGCATTAGAGCAGATATGAGCCTAATTCTAAAAAATCTAGGAGAATTTCTGCCACAAGATACTAGGTAGGTCCTGAGGTGCAAAAGATGTGCAAATGTGTGTGAATGATTGAAAGAAATTAAGCCCTAGATGCTCTAGACAAAAGAAGGATATGCAAGAATTGCAAGACTTGTGGCCATACACAAGAATTCCAGTGATTAATCAGAACCACAAGTCAATCTATAGCGTGAATTGCATTAAGTTGCCCTCTTATGCGCAGGAACAGTGCATCTAACCCTAGGAACAGGGCATGGAAGTGAAAGTGGACACTGGTGCTCACCACTACGCTTGAATCAACGAGGAGAGGGAGCTGTGGAGATGAAATAAGGCCTTGCGCACCCCCTTGTGGTCGCCGATGAGAAGCTGTGGCGGCGCACGGCCGGATTCCGTGGCGCGGGCAAACCCTAGCTAGGTGCGGCGGCGGCAGCGCGCGATTTTGACGCGGTGGAGAGGCACGGCGGCGGCGGCGGGCACGGAGGGGCCGGTGGAGGAGGCACGGGGCGCACGCGACGCGGGGAGGTCGCCGGAGGCGAGCACTGCAGCGGCTGCGTCGAGCGCGGAACGACGGCGAACTGATTAGGGTTAGAGGATGAAGAAGCGCGCCGAACCGTTGTGACGGGTGGGATCAACGCGTCAGTGAGGCGTCGGATGAACCGACGGTGCAAAAATACGAGCGTCGGTCTAACCGTCGGTGCAGTTATGTTCCTGGGTGAAAGTAACCATCAGATGGTTCGACGGCCTGAAATTACAACGCGTCGGAGCAGTTGTGCGCGGGTCTGGGAAGAGGGGCGAAAATCTTCAGCACCGTATGAACCGATGGTCAAAAAACGCGAGGCGTCGGTTCATCCGATGGTGCGAAAATTTCTAACAGTAAGCAACTGAGCGCGCAGACCCCTTCACCGACGGTGACAAATCGATTTTGTTGAACTATTTCTCATTTTTGATCCGTCGAATGTCACACACAAGCCAAGACAAGCACATCTTTGGATCAATTCTGAGTGACAACCTCACCCCTCAAGCACTTCTTTGTAAAATACTTATAATACACAATTAACTCCCTAAAAAGGGATAAACCATAGATAAAAATAGGCAAAATAAGAACCAAAGGAGGGAGGGAGCTCCAAAAAGGGAATGTATGAGTTAATTGCCTTTGAACTTAGAGATTGACACCATAAGCTCGCTAGGACTTAACTCAATAGGCATTAAGCACAATCATTTGTCTCATCACACCTTAAGAGTTGTTGATTTGCATTGAGCGCTAAGCAACTTTCTCATAGTGTGAGTTTCCTTTGTGACTTCTCTCACGCAATGCTGTGCAAGGACAAATGCATGAAAATAAACATGAGTGCATCTACATGACAAGCATAAATGCAAAGCGAGAAGGTAAACTATCTTGCCAAGTTTAAACCCTTAATGAGCTTATTCATGATGAGACTTTCTTCATGCCTTGAGCGAAGCAAGAGAACCACTGGCTCAAGCAAAACCCATACTCATCACTATCTCATCAAGGTTAGACAAGCCCCTAATCATGTACATATGCAAATGCAAACTATATGACAAGCATTACATGATATTGGACGCATCAAGCACATGTAATTCACTCCGAAGCCTACAAAAGGTGTTTTCATCAAGAGGCTTGGTGAATATATCCGCCAATTGCTCCTCGGAGCGAACACCACAAAGGACAATGTCCCCTTTAACAACGTGGTCGTGCAAGAAGTGATGACGGATATCAATGTGCTGGTGCGAGAGTGTTGAACCGGGTTGTTAGCAATTTTTACGGCACTCTCATTGTCACAAAGGAGGGGAACCCTATCTAGAACCACACCATAATCCAAGAGGCTTTGCTTCATATAGAGGATTTGAGCACAACAAGCCCCCGCGGAAATGCATTCCGCCTCCGCGGTGGATAAGGCCACAGAGTTTTGCTTCTTATAGGACCAAGCAACCAAAGAGCGACCCAGCAAATGGCACCCACCCGAAGTACTCTTACGGTCTACTCGACATTCGGCAAATTCCGAATCCGAATAACCCAAGAGGTCAAAACAAGCACCATGGCGGTACCACAAGCCAATGCTAGGTGTGTATTTTAAATATCTAAGGATCCTTTTTAAAGCACTTAGGTGAGATTCTTTAGGGTTGGCTTGAAACCGAGCACACATACAAACACTAAACATGATATCGGGCCTAGATGCGGTAAGATAAAGAAGAGAACCGATCATAGAACGGTAAAGCTTTTGGTCAACCCATTTACCTCCCTCATCTAGGTCGAAATGTCCATTGATAGGCATTGGGGTCTTGATCGGCTTACAATCATCCATCTTGAACTTCTTGAGAATATCATTAGTGTACTTCTCTTGATGAATGAAAGTCCCTTCCTTCAATTGCTTGATTTGAAACCCAAGGAAGAAGTCGAGCTCTCCGATCATTGACATCTCGAATTCCCTAATCATGAGTTCACTAAAATCCTTGCACACTTTGAGATTAGTAGAGCCAAAGATAATATCATCAACATAAATTTGACAAATGAAGAGTTCTTTGTTGATTATCTTTGTGAAAAGAGTGTTGTCCACTCTACCAATCTTGAATCCGGCTTCAATAAGAAAATCCCGGAGCCTCTCATACCATGCCCTAGGAGCTTGCTTGAGTCCATACAACGCCTTATGCAACCTATAGACATGGTTAGGATATGTAATATCTTCAAAACTGGGAGGTTGCTCCACATAGACTTCTTCATTGATGAAGCCATTCAAGAAAGCACTCTTTACATCCATTTGAAATAATTTCAGTTTATGACTAGATGCATATGCAAGGAGGATACGAATAGCTTCAAGGCGTGCCACCGGAGCGAAGGTCTCTCCATAGTCCAAGCCTTCTACTTGAGAGTACCCTTTGGGGACAAGTCTTGCCTTGTTCTTCACCACAATGCCAAGTCCATCTTGCTTGTTCCGGTAGACCCACTTGGTGCCAATCACATTCTTGTTCTTGGGGTGCTCGACCAACTCCCACAATTGATTTCTTGTGAAGTTGTTGAGCTCGTCTTGCATAGTGAGTGTAGAACGGTGGCTGGAACAGAAAGCTGATCTCCTCATCGGAGGGTAGAACTGGTGAGTGTGCACGACGAGGAGGCTCGACGTTGGGGTACGCCAGGTAGTGGATCGAGTCGTCGTGGAGATCCACCTGAAGTAGCTCTGCTATCCCCTCTCGAGTAAGCCGCTGCTGCTGACCCATGAACATAAACCTGATAGCGACCCGGTCAGCGTCGACGTAGACAGTGGCGTAGAAAACCCTGACCCAGTCGGGGACATAACGTGACCTCCGAGTCACTAAGTCCACCAGTCCCCGCTGGTAGTCGAAGAAGGGGAGTATCGCCTCTCCAGCTGCAGCTGCCCTCAAAGCTGTGAATTGTAGCATACGATGCTGGCTGAGCTGTGGCCCTCTGTGAGTGTAGGAGGCGTGGAAGCTCTCCTGGAGAATCGTCCAGAACCGGGGGTCACACTCCTCTCTGGCCCTAGGGAACCACTGGTCCTCTAGCACGCTCCTCAACCGCCAGATCTTCGGCCCCGGCAAGTGACGGAGGTCACAAAGATAAACTCCAAAAGCCTCTGCTCGAGGATCTCTGGGGAGCTGGGGGTCTAGAGCATGCTGCTCTCTCTCTGTGAGCTCCTCTGCTGTAGCTCTCCCCTGTCGCGGTGTCGGCTGTGGCTGTGTGTGACCACCACGTGTCCGAGGTCCGCACCTCAGCGACTGCCTTACCCTTCCGCTTATCGCCTGCCATCTGTGAGAGAAAATGGTAGATGATTATAGAATGGCTAGAGACGAATAAACGAGATAAGCAACTAGAGGTAAGGGTCCTTAAGCATAGCATATGAGCAGATATGAGCATAATTCTAAAAAATCTAGGAGAATTTCTGCCACAAGATACTAGTAGGTCCTGAGGTGCAAAAGATGTGCAAATGTGTGTGAATGATTGAAAGAAATTAAGCCCTAGATGCTTTAGACAAAAGAAGGATATGCAAGAATTGCAAGACTTGTGGCCATACACAAGAATTCCAGTGATTAATCAGAACCACAAGTCAATCTAGAGTGTGAATTGCATTAAGTTGCCCTCTTATGCGCAGGAACAGTGCATCTAACCTTAGGAATAGGGCATGGAAGTGAAAGTGGACACTGGTGCTCACCACTGCGCTTGAATCAGCGAGGAGAGGGATCTGTGGAGATGAAACAGGGCCTTGCGCACCCCCTTGTGGTCGCCAGCGAGCAGCTGTAGCGGCGCACGGCCGGATTCCGCGGCGCGGGCAAACCCTACCTAGGTGCGGCGGCGGCGGCGGCGCGCGATTTTGACGCGTTGGAGAGGCACGGCGGCGGGCACAGAGGGGCCGGTGGAGGAGGCACGGGGCACACGCGACGCTGGGAGGTCGCCGGAGGCGAGCACTATGGCGGCGGCGTCGAGCGCGGAATGACGGCGAACTGATTAGGGTTAGAGGATGAAGAAGCGCGCCGAACCGTTATGACGGGTGGGACCAACGCGTCAGTGAAGCGTCGGATGAACCGACGGTGCAAAAATACGAGCGTCGGTCGAACCGTCAGTGCACTTATGCTCCTGGATGAAACTAACCATCGGATGGTCTGACGTCCTGAAATTACAACGCGTCGGAGCAATTGTGCGCGGGTCTGGGAAGAGGGGCGAAAATCTTCAGCACCGGATGAACCGATGGTGAAAAAACGCGAGGCGTCGGTTCATCCGATGGTGCGAAAATTTCTAACAGTAAGCAACTGAGCGCCCAGACCCCTTCACCGGATGTTCCGACGCCGGAACCTACAGGGCGTTGGTTCATCCGACGGTGACAAATCAATTTTGTTGAACTATTTCTCATTTTTGATCCGTCAAATGTCACACACAAGCCAACACAAGCACATCTTTGGATCAATCCTGAGTGACAACCTCACCCCTCAAGCACTTCTTTGTAAAATACTTATAATACACAATTAACTCCCTAAAAAGGGATAAACCATAGATAAAAATAGGCAAAATAAGAACCAAAGGAGGGAGGGAGCTCCAAAAAGGGAATGTATGAGTTAATTGCCTTTGAACTTAGAGATTGACACCATAACCTCGCTAGGACTTAACTCAATAGGCATTAAGCACAATCATTTGTCTCATCACACCTTAAGAGTTGTTGATTTGCATTGAGCGCTAAGCAACTTTCTCATAGTGTGAGTTTCCTTTGTGACTTCTCTCACGCAATGCTATGCAAGAACAAATGCATGAAAATAAACATGAGTGCATCTACATGACAAGCATAAATACAAAGCGAGAAGGTAAGCTATCTTGCCAAGTTTGAACCCTTAATGAGGTTATTCATGATGATCCTTTCTTCATGCCTTGAGCGAAGCAAGAGAACCACCGGCTCAAGCAAAACCCATACTCATCACTATCTCATCAAGGTTAGACAAGCCCCTAATCATGTACATATGCAAATGCAAACTATATGACAAGCATTACATGATGTTGGACGCATCAAGCACATTTAATTCACTCCGAAGCCTACAAAAGGTGTTTTCATCAAGAGGCTTGGTGAATATATCCGCCAATTGCTCCTCGGAGCAAACACCACAAAGGACAATGTCCCCTTTAGCAACGTGGTCGCGCAAGAAGTGATGACGGATATCAATGTGCTTGGTGCGAGAGTGTTGAACCGGGTTGTTAGCAATTTTTACGGCACTCTCATTGTCACAAAGGAGGGGAACCCTATCTAGAACCACACCACAATCCAAGAGGCTTTGCTTCATATAGAGGATTTGAGCACAACAAGCCCCCGCGGAAATGTATTCCGCCTCCGCGGTGGATAATGCCACGGAGTTTTGCTTCTTAGAGGACCAAGCAATCAAAGAGCGACCTAGCAAATGGCACCCACCCGAAGTACTCTTACGGTCTACTCGACATCCGACAAAGTCCGAATCCGAATAACCCAAGAGGTCAAAACAAGCACCATGGGGGTACCACAAGCCAATGCTAGGTGTGTATTTTAAATATCTAAGGATCCTTTTTAAAGCACTTAGGTGAGATTCTTTAGGGTTGGCTTGAAACCGAGCACACATACAAACACTAAACATGATATCGGGCCTAGATGCGATAAGATAAAGAAGAGAACCGATCATAGAACGGTAAAGCTTTTGGTCAACCGATTTACCTCCCTCATCTAGGTCGAGATGTCCATTAGTAGGCATTGGGGTCTTGATCGGCTTACAATCATCCATCTTGAACTTCTTGAGAATATCATTAGTGTACTTCTCTTGATGAATGAAAGTCCCTTCCTTCAATTGCTTGATTTGAAACCCAAGGAAGAAGTTGAGCTCTCCGGTCATTGACATCTCGAATTCCCTAGTCATGCGTTCACTAAAATCCTTGCACACTTTGAGATTAGTAGAGCCAAAGATAATATCATCAACATAAATTTGACAAATGAAGAGTTCTTTGTTGATTATATTTGTGAAAAGAGTGTTGTCCACTCTACCAATCTTGAATCCGGCTTCAATAAGAAAATCCCGGAGCCTCTCATACCATGCCCTAGGAGCTTGCTTGAGTCCAAACAACGCCTTGTGCAACCTATTGACATGGTTAGGATATGTAATATCTTCAAAACCGGGAGGTTGCTCCACATAGACTTCTTCATTGATGAAGCCATTCAAGAAAGCACTCTTTACATCCATTTGAAATAATTTCATTTTATGACTAGATGCATACGCAAGGAGGATACGAATAGCTTCAAGGCGTGCCACCGGAGCGAAGGTCTCTCCATAGTCCAAGCCTTCTACTTGAGAGTACCCTTTGGGGACAAGTCTTGCCTTGTTCTTCACCGCAATGCCATGTTCATCTTGCTTGTTCCGGTAGACCCACTTGGTGCCAATCACATTCTTGTTCTTGGGGCACTCGACCAACTCCCACACTTGATTTCTTTTGAAGTTGTTGAGCTCATCTTGCATAGCCAGGATCCAATCCGAATCCCCAAGAGCTTCATCTATAGTTGTGGGTTCTACAAAAGAGACAAAAGCATGATGTTTGCAAAATGAGGCATATTGCTTGCGGCGAGTCCTTGTACCCCTTGAGGATCACCCAACACAAGATCAATTGGATGATTTGTTGAAGTTCTTGTGCGTCTTCCAAATATTGTAGAGGTGGGATCATCTTGAGATTGAACTTCGCCCGTGTCCTCTACTTGATCTTGAGTGTCTTGTGAGATAGGAGGTGGTTCTTGTGAGGAAGATGGACTATCTTGTCTTGTAGGTGATGTAGGTGGATGCCTTGGTGGATTATCATTATCATCTTCATCGGAGGATGAGTCTTCAAGAATGGAGTGAGGGTTATCATCCTCCTTTGGCTTGATGTCACCAATGGCCATCTTCTTCATTGCTTCTCGAAGAGGTTCTTTTCCTACATCATCACAACAAAAACCATCTCCTTGGGAGCCATTAGATTCATCAAACTCCACATCACATGTTTCTTCAATTACTCGTGTAGAGTTATTGAATACTCTATATGCTTTGGAGTTAGATGCATAACCAACAAATATGCCCTCATCCACTCTACTCTCAAACTTCCCTAGATGCTTCTTCTTCTTGAAAATGAAACACTTACAACCAAACACCCGGAAGTAAGAGATGTTGGTCTTTCTCCCAATGAGTAGCTCATATGGTGTCTTCATCATGAGTCGGTGGAGATATACTCTATTTGAACCATGACATGCCGTGTTGATAGCTTCCGCCCAAAACCTTTGCGAGACTCCATAGTCATCCAACATAGCTCTAGCAAGAGTGATGAGTGTCTTGTTCTTCCTCTAAACCACACCATTTTGTTGGGGTGTATAGGTTGAGGAGAATTCATGCTTGATGCCTTCACTATCACAATACTCTTCCACCTTGGTGTTGCGGAATTCCGACCCATTGTCACTCCTTATCTTCACCATGGATGACCCAATTTCATTTTGGGCTCTAGTAGCGAACTTCTTGAAGATGTCAAATGTCTTGCCCTTGTCCTCCAAAAAGAAAGTCCAAGTATAGCGTGAGAAATCATCAACAATGACAAGACAATATAGATTACCACCAATACTCTTGTATGTAGTTGGTCCGAAGAGGTCCATGTGAATGAGCTCCAATGGTCTTGTGGTAGATACATAAGCCTTCATGGGATGATGACATGCAACTTGCTTGCCGGCTTGACATGAACTACATAACTTGTCCTTCTCGAATGTAACATCCTTCACACCAAGGACCATGCCTTTCTTGAACGCATTCTTGAGTTGACTCATGCCTATGTGTGCAATGCGACGATGCCATAGCCAACCCTTGGATGTAGTGGAGACGAGACAAGTAGTCAAGTTTGCTTCGCGGGATGTAAAATCTACAAGATAAAAATTGCCATAGCGGAATCCCTTGAAAACAACTTCATTAGTTTTCTTGTTAGTAATTGTGACCCCTTCATCATCAAATGTGCATGAAAGACCAAGGTCAAAAAATTGTGCAATGGAAAGCAAGTTATAACTAAAAGAATCCACAAAGAGAACATTGGAAAGGGATAAGTCATTAGTTAGAGAGATTTCACCCAATCCTGAGATCCTTCCTTTAGAGTTATCACCAAACGAAACTTGTTCATGATCTCCCGCATCATCCACTAGTGAGGTGAACATTTTTACTTGGCCGGTCATGTGTTGAGTACAACCACTATCAAGTATCCAATGACTCCCTCCGGCCTTGTAGTTCACCTACACACAAGAAATTAGCATTGAGATCTAGGAACCCAAGCTAGTTTGGGCCCTTTGATGTGAGTGACAAGAGCTTTAGGAATCCATAAGCTTCTCGGTGGCTTGACTTTTGGTTTGGCCCCAATGAACTTGATTGCCACTTCGCCATTGTTATTCTTCATCAACAAGAAGTGGGTGTCATTGTACATGGACTTGTAGTTGCTAGGCAAGGTGGGCAAGGGGCGAGTAGGTGTTGGGCACTCCCTTGAGTGATGACCGGTGACCTTGCAATGTTGACAATAAAATCCAACTTCATTGATGAAAGACCCATATAGCTCCTTTGATTTAGGAGTTTCCTTGATGGGATTAGGGAAAGCACCAAGCCCCTTTGTCCCATAATCTCTTGCATTGTAGTAGAGGATCTCCTTGTGCAACTCCTCACCCTTGGCCAAAGTCTTTACACAAGACCTTAAGCTTCTCACTTCTTCTTCAAGAGCTTTCACCCTATCATGGTTAGTCTTGGAGGAAGATGCAATATTTTCAACATTAAGCAAGACCTTAGGTTTTTCAATTAGATCATCACATGAGGTGGAGGCATTGACTTTAGTGACTTCTCTAGCATTTGCATGCCCACTAGAATCAATGTCCTCATTAGCAAGCTCAAGCTTTTGATATTTCATCTCCAAGAGCACATGTTCTTTCTTGAGCTTCATATGAATTGACTCAAGAGACTTGTTAAGCACGGTTATGTCATCATGCTTGACGATTAGCTCATTGTGCTTATCAAGTAACTTGTTGTGGTCATCTCTAAGTGACTTGTTAGACACTACCAAAGCATCATGCTCTTTGCTAAGGTCATCGTGCTTTACAAGTAACTCATCATATGAAAGCTTAAGTTTTTCATGAGGCTCATCAAGATCATTGAGCTTACTCTCTTGTTTATTTATCATGGAGGTGTATTCATCAAGAAGATCTTTAAGAGCAAGAGGTGAGAGATCATCATCACTAGAAGATCCACTACTATCACTATCGCTCACCTCGGAGTGCTTTGCCATGAAGCACATAGGTGGAGGTGGAAGTGGAGGCTCATCATCCATGATAGCAATGCCGGCGATCTTCTTGTTCTTGTCCTCTTCACTTTCACTTGACTCACTTGAAGTCTCACATCCGATCACCCATTCATTGACCAAGAGAGAACGATGTTCATACTTCTTCTTGTGGTAGGGCTTGGTTGATGACTTTTTCTTGGATGAGTTCTTCTTGTAGTACTTGGTGTCGGTGCGGAATATGGTCCCGACACTAACCAGTAGATAGAGCCGAGGTCTATCCCTCAATGGTCGTTGCTAAGCAATAAGAGACACGGGATTTATCCTGGTTCCGGCCGAGGGGGCCGTACGTCCAGCAGTGGTGTGCTCAAGGCACTATATTGCTCGAGACCGGGGTGCCTGTAGTGGGGCTGCTACAAGCAAGGCGGGAGAGGAAGCGTGGCTTCCAAGTCCCTGGTGGGGTGGCTGAAGATATTGTGGGAGAATTGGAGAATGAGTGCGTGGTGCGTTGTGTGTCTGTCTGTCGTCCTCCGTGTCCCTCTGTCCCCTGCGGCTGGGGGGTTCGCCCCCCTTTTATAGATCAAGGGGGAGGCGAATTACATGCGCGCCGCGCTATCTAGCTACGTGGGGAAGTGCTTCGTGCTATGCTGTAGAGTGGGCGGCCGTCCGGACGACCCCTGCGGCGATCTGGCCATCATGGCCTACCTCGTACCCGAACAGTGGCGGTTCGAGGGTAGGAGGGCGGCGGATGGTGGCGAAGTCCTCTGATAGGCTCGAGGGAGGTGCTGACGTTGGCCCGTACGGAGTACAGGAGTAGGTAGAACGGCGTTCCTTCCCAACGTGCTCCACAGTGCCGGAGTGGTTGCTACAACGTCCGGCGTGCGCCTGTACGCGCGGGGATGGCGGCCACGCTGTTACAGTGGCAGGGATGGTATTCCACCGGCCTAGCGCCTCCACCTAACCCTGTAGGGTCACAAGAAAGTGAATCGAGGGTGCGTCCGGCCCCCCTTCGAGGGCTCGGCGCGTTAGCCGTACTGGAGCAGGCGCACGGCGTCACGGGACTGACACCGGCCGCGCCGCACGTCCCTCCCCACAAGGGATGGGGATGGGCTCCTCCCCGGGGAGTTGGTGCGGCGGCACCGGGCGAGCCCCGGCGCATGATGGTGCCGCCCCGCCGGCGTCGGGCGTTAAATGCTCGTGTACGGGGGGCCGGCGCACGCGTGAGTGGCACCCTCGAGCGTGGCGGACCCCGGCCGAGGGCGGGGCGTACCCTCGAGCGAGGCGGAACCTGCTCGAGGGGGTGCAAGCCTTCGAGCAAGGCGGAACCCGCTCAAGGGAGGTGCTACCCCTCGAACGGGGCGGAGCCCGCCCGAGGGGAGCGCGTACCCTCGAGCGAGGCGAAGCCCGCTCGAGGGGATCTCTAAGAGGGCCGCCTCGATGGGCCGTCGGAGTCCCCGTGGGCTGTTCCCTGCATGGTTAAGCGAGTTGTGTTTGGCCTTGTTGTGGGTTTTAAGTGAGGATTTCCCCGTTGTTTAAGGGGACCCCTAGGGCTGTCCCCGACAGTAGCCCCCGAGCATCTGCGGGTTTGCCATTGAGGCTCCCGCAGATGCTGGAATCTGCTGATAGGACGTTCTTCCCTCCTTGTTTTGCGAACGCTTTCCGTGGGGCCGCGTCAGCGGACCCGCGGGTCTAGCCCCCGAAGCCCTGCAGGAGTGTGGGTGCTCCTGCAGGGGTTAACCGCGAGAACTGGTCAGAGGGCGTGGCACATGTCTCAACCGGCATCGGCAGTGTTTCAGCCGGCTTCGGTGACGCACGCGCTGCTGGCGCTGTCTCCGGCGGGTGCGGTGTCAAGGAGGTGTAGCCGTGCGTTAAGCCCCCGAGCCCGGGCCTCGTTCGAGGCGATCGGGTAGAGCTTTACGACTTGCTTTTTAACGCGCCCTCACCGTCCCTCCGCGGGACGGAGGGTGAGGTTTCCGCAACCCCCATCGGGCGGGTCGCGACTGCGGATTCCTCTTCGAGCCGTTAGTGGGTGATTCGAGTGGACGCCCATGCCCCGTTCGATAAGGGTAGGCCGCGTGGTCCGGAGACACGTCCATGGAAGCGCTTGCATGGGTTTGCTAGGGTGGGGCTCGGTCCCATTCGATAGGGACCGAGGGCGCGGAAGTTCTCCCTCGGTGGGACCCCCGCTAGCCGCCCTCGCCGGCTCTCGAACACGACATGTGGGGCACCCTCGAGCCGACGGGCTCGGGGAACGGCTCGAATGCGCGTGCCCTCATCGTCCCCGACTCGCGATCTGAGGCGCCTGTTCGAACCCGTCGAGGGTCGGCTTCGAACCCCCGATCGCAGGGGCCGTGCGGGGCAGCGTCTGGGCGGCCCCGTCTTTTGCGTTTGCGGCCATCGAGGGGTCTGGGCTTGCCAGCCCTCGAGGCGCTGGTCGGTAGCACTGCGTGGCATGGGTGCTCGCAGAGCCTGCTTTGTTTCAAGCGGGCGCTGGGCGACCTTCTCACGCACGTGCCCCTCTTTTAGAGAGTTGATATCGTCTTGAGCCGGAGCTCGCGCCGCTCGAGGGTTTTGCGAGGCATGGGTGCTCGTGGTACCTGCTTTACTTCAGCGAGGCCCCGGCGACCTTCTCACGCCGATGTCCCTTCGAGGGCTGTCGTCGTCTCGAGCCGGGGGCTCGTGCCGCTCGAGGGTTTTGCGCGGCATGGGCACCCGTGGTGCCTGCTTTACTTCAAGCAGGCCCCGGGCGGCCTTCTCGCGTCGATGTCCCTTCGAGGGCTGAAATCGTCTTGAGCCGAGGGCTCGTACCGCTCGAGGGTTTTACGTGGCATGGGTGCCCGTGGTGCCTGCTTTACTTCAAGCAGGCCCCGGGAGACCTTCTCACGCCGATGTCACTTCGAGGGCTATTTTTGCCTCGAGTCAGATGTTCGCCCCGCTCGAGGGTCCTCCTTGCTTGGCAAGGGAAGGGGTCATTAAATGCCTTGCAGTCGAGGCCGCGGCTCTGCAACGCGGGTGCGCCTTTTTAGGCGTCGCGGCCGCGCGCGCGCGCGTAGTGGGCGGCGTGGCAGGCGGATGTGACCGCTTGCCTCGGTCCCTGCTAGTCTTCGCCGCGATGATTGCTCGCCCGCGGTGATGTGGTCGCGGCAGTCGTGGTGGGGCCCGTTCGTCGGCGTGAAGGGAAGATTCCCTGCAGTTAATGCGCGCGGGACATCCGCTCCGGAGAGCTCGCCCGCGGCTTATAAATCTGACGGAAAGGGGGGACGGCGGTTTTTTACCTTAGCGCCTCAACATTTCGGCCCCCTGCGCCTTCGTGTTCGTCTCGCCTTCGCCACCTTGCGGTCCCGCCATTAGAGCCTTTCTTTCCGTTTCTTGTCCTCCGCTTTCGCATCCCTTTGCTTCCTCCTCATGGCACCGCTTCCGCCCCTCATGATCCTTGACCCATATGCCTGGGAGCGGTCGACGGTGACGCCGCTGGCCCTTGGCGAGCTGGTCGCCGCCGGCCAGCTATCGGCGAACGAGGATGGCCGCCCGACGGAGTGGATTATGCCGCCGGTGGCGGACCGCGCGCCCAACCCGCCGGAGGGCTACGTCGCCGCCTTCGTCCGTTTCCACGAGCGGGGCTTCAACGCACCGGCAAGCCGCTTCATGCGGGCGCCGTGCTACTACCACGCGCGTGGAGCCGCACAACTTCGCGCCCAACGCGATCTCGCGCAGCGGCCACGTTCGTGGGCGTCCGCGAGGGGTACCTCGGGGGATCCCGCCCCAACCGGGAGCTCTGGGTACACCTCTTTCGGGCGGAGCTCTTCACGCAGCCCACGACGGAAAGCCGAGGACCCGCCGCGCGGTGCGCGCCGGAGGGATGTCGCTTGCCCGCGCGGGGGCAATTCAAGGATGACTACATCCCCCGTACCATGACGACGAACAACGCCGACCGGGAGCGGGGATGGTTCTACTTGCGCAACGCCGAGCCCGGCCTCCCCCGCCTACACCGGTCGGGTGTTCAAGGAGAAGCCCGGCTCGTGGGGCTACGGGGTGTCCACGGCCCGGAAGACCGAGGCGGCAGGACTCGGCTTGGGCGCCCTGAAGAGCCTGACGGCGCAAGAGCTGAACGCGTTGGGCGTCCTCGCCTTCCTCCATCATCGGCGGATCGTGCCTCTGATGGAGAGGCCGCTCTGCATCTTCGAGATGACGGAGGCGGCCAACCCTGTCGACCTGGCGAGGTCGCGGATGCTCCCGACCCCGCTCGGGCGGGCGTACGCGCTCACGCGGGCGCGGAACGCCGTCGACACCAGGATGCCGCTGCGTCCGGACTGGTCCCGTGGGACCTCGAGATGCTCCCCACCGGCCCATTGGTGAGTGTGACTCTTGATTTCGTTTTAGTTCTTGGTGTTGCTTCTGCCTCCTGACACGTCCTTGGTGTTCTTGTTTGCAGCTGGTGAGCTTCACCGCCTCCAAGTCCGTTCCGCCCACCCCCGACTCCCGCGCGCTTGGTCGGGCGCGGCGCGGCAGCCGGGAGCGAGGAGCGGGCGGCGCGCGGAGGGAGCGTGCGAGGCGGCGCAACGAGCGCCGTGAGCGCCGAACGCGGAGTACGGCGCGGCGCGAAGAGCCGGGGGGCTCTCCTCCCCGGGACCGAGGAGACCTCGTCCTCGGGGGGATGACGAAGAGGAAGAGGCCGAGGGGGAGGCCCCTCGGATAGGTGGGAGCCGGCCGCCCCCGCCGCCGGAGCCGGCTCCGGCGGCAAGGGCGGCGTCGCCGGGGCGGGCGCAACGGCGCCCGTCGCCAGCAATCGACATCGTGGGCGCGCGCGCGCCGCCGAGGCACCGGCACGCACCTCGGGGCGCGCGTGGCGAGCGTGCCCGTGCGCGTGGCGCGCGCGCCGCGCGCGCGGGCGGGGCCGCGCGCGCTCGGCGGCGACATCGGGGAGCGCGGCGGCGGGCCGCGCTGGCCTCATCCGTTGAGGCTTCGAGGAAAAGGAAGCGTGCCTTTTCCTCCTCGAGGTAACGGGCTCGATGCTTTACTTTTGGTTCGGTTTCCTGACGATCAGGCGTTCTAACCCTTTGTTCGTGCCTACGCAGGGTGGTGCCAACCGTGCCTCCCCTTGCACCAGCTAAGGTGCTGAGGACGGACGCGTCCATCCCCACCCGGCGGCGCTCGTCGAGGGCGTCACGGACAGGGGCAAGAGCTCGCAGGGCGTGGCTGGGGCCTCGAGGCCTCGGCCACCGCATCGGTCCGCCGCGGCGCGGCCCGGTGGTCCATGAAGTGCGACCGGCCGGCCGTCGTGGGGGCGCAGGTCGCGGCGGCGGTCGTGGCGGAGGCGCAGCCCGCGAGAGGCCGTTGGCCGCGGAGGCGCGGTCGCCGCGGCGCCCACCGAGAGGAGGCGGGGCGGGCGCGGCTCGCGGCGGGCGCCCGTGGCCGCGAGGCGCAGCCGGAGGTGATGGCCGTGGCGCGCGCGTCGGGCGCCCGCGGCCACCGGAGGCGCGAGTGGATGCGCCGGTGGAGGTGGCACAAGAGCCGGTGCCCGCCGGCGGTTCCCGGCGGAGGTGGTGGAGGTCCCGGATGACGACTCCCCGCCGCCGGGTGGGACCCGGGGGGCTAGCTTCCCCACGCGTTCCCCCGAGCCCCGTAGAGGGGGCCCTCGTGAGGCGGCACGAGGGGCACATGGTGGCGGGGGACCGAGGACGCGGTGCCGAGGCCTCGTCCTCCCGCGCCGGCCACCCCGCCCAGGTGGAGGGGGCCATCGATGATCCCACGGCGTTTGCTGACGCCCGGGGGGAGCAGGAGCTCTGGGGCGAGCTCCGAAGCCATGGCGCCACGCTCAACCGCGCGCTGAACGAGGCGTTGCAGGTCCATGGCGGCCCTGCATGGCGCGTCTTCCAAGTAGGGCGTCGTCGCTCGTTTTCTTCTTCTTCTCATCTTCGTGCGCTGCTTCTGTGCCGTAGCGCTTACGGATTTTGGTGTGTGGGTGCCAGGAGCTCGAGCGCCGCGCCCACGACAAATACGATGCCTTCGACCGGGTGAACGCCGAGGTCCACCGGCCTCCGGGAGCGGTGCGGCGCTTTCGACGCGGTTGCCGATGCCCTCGTGTCCCCGGACAGCCGGGCCGGCGTACGGCCATGGCCTGGCCTGACGAACTCCCCGAGAGCTCGAGACAGGACACGGCGCGCCACTCGAGCCTCGAGCGGGTCCGCGCAGCCGTCATCGATAGTGATGAGGCGCTGTGGCATGCGCGCTCGGACTTGGAGAAGACGCGGACGCTGGCCGCCAACTGGGACGCAGAGGTGGCTAACGTCCGCGGTGAGAACCGGGAGCTTCGCTCGTCGCTTGAGGGGGCGCAGGCGCAGCAGCGCCAGGCTGAGGAGCGGGCGCGCGGGCGGGAGCAGCCGGGCCAAGGAGGCCGACGACTCCGAAGGCCGCCCTCGACGCCAAGGCCGCGGCCCTCGTCGCCACCGAGGAGCGGCTCCCGCAAGAGAGCACCGTCCGCCAAGGGGCGGAGGGGCGGCTCCGCAGAGGAGCAGCCGCCCTCGTCGACGCCCGGCGGCGCCGGGAGCGAGAGCGCGCCGCCCACGAGGTGTCGCGAGAAGTCCTTGGCGGATCGGGACGCCAAGCTCTCCAAGGCCGAGGGCGAGCTCATTGTGCAAAGCATTGCGAGTGCAAACCAGGAGATAGCCCTCCGGGGAGCGCAGCGAGGCCGTCAAGGCCTCGAGCTGGCGGTCGAGGCCGAGCGTCGCGCTCTCGAGATGGAGAGGAAGCAGGTCGAAGGTGAGCCACTGTTCGACTCTTGCCTTGTTGGTTTTTCCGTTAGAGGGCTCGCATCCCCCTTTCGATTTCTTTCTTGTCTTGGCGATTCCGGGCTTGCGCACCGCCCTAGGGCACGCGGCCGAGCGGCCGAGGCGCCGCAGCTTCCTACAACTCCTCCGAGCAGAGCCGCGGGAGCCGCACGATGCGGCCCTCGAGACCCGCCGCGCCGTCGAGGAGGGCGAGGCACGGGCCGGTAGCTCCCCGGCCGCCCGCCCGCGTGCCCTTGGTGGCCATGTCACCGAGCGGATGCGCCGGCGCCGGGCCGGGCGTCCGGGTGAAGGCCCCTCGGAGTGGTGCGGTCCCACTACGAGGTTAACTTCGAGGCGCCGGCGGAGGGCTACATCGTTCCCGAGGGCGTCGAGGACGAGGTGGCCATGGAGCGTGTGGACGCGCTCGCCGCCGACGCCGCCGGTTGCTCGCCGAAGCCTTCGAGGAGTTCCTCTTCCCGACGCCGCCGACGCCGCCGCTCCTCCCGCCTCGAAAGCGCTGGGCGCTAGGCCCGTTTTGATGTGTATCGTACTGCGGCCTCGTGGCCTTTTGTAAATGAACAAGTTGTTTCTTGGACATAAACATTTGCTGTAATGAAGTCATTTGTTTATCACGCTTTTTGTTTCTCCTTCTTCCTGAGTAGATTCTAGTTAGGGGAGTTCGATTTTTGTAGGGGGCCTGCTGGGTTGGAGGCGAGAGAGAAGGGCCGTATCCACGCGGCGTAGGCTATCTCTGGCTCGCACGCTCCTTCCGCTGTGCCGCTTGCGCCCTGTTCGAATCGTTGCTCGAGGTTGAAGTAGGAAACAAACTTAGCGCGCGTTGTTTCGTTTTTGCGCGAAAAAGTGGGACCATTTTGGGGGGGAATGCCCCCCGCAGTAGCCCCCGAGGGTAACTTGGGTTTCGGGGGGAAAGCCGAGTTGCCCTTTTTATTAGGCTTGGAGGCGTTTACCTAGTTGCCACCAACTCGGGGCGTTGGCCGTGTGATTTTTTACAACGAAAAAAAAATGCTTGGGAATCCTAGCTAGGGGTAGAAACGACGTAGCCGTTGGATGTTCCAAGCGTTGGTGAGCTCTTCACCGTCCTCGTTGGCCGGCTTGTACGTGCGGGCTTGAGTACCTTCACCACGACGTAGGGTCCCTCCCATGGGGGCGACAGCTTGTGGCGCCCTCGGTTGTCTTGGCGTAGCCTTAGGACCAGATCCCCTTCGCTGAAATCCCGCCGGCGTATCTTGCGTGCTTGATAGCGCCTGAGGGACTGCTGGTACCTCGCGGAATGCATCAGGGCCACGAGGCGTGCCTCGTCCAGCTGGTCCAGCGAGTCCTCGCGGGCTCGCTGGTTGGCGTCCTCATCGTAGCCTCGAACTCTGGGCGATCCGTATTCCAAGTCCGTGGGGAGGACGGCCTCCGCGCCGTGGACTAGGAAAAACGGGGTGAACCCGGTGGCTCTGCTCGGTGTAGTCCTTAGGCTCCACACAACCGCTGGTAATTCTTGGAGCCATTTCCGACCAGATTTTTTCAGCTGGTCAAAAATCCTGGGCTTAAGGCCTTGTAGGATCATGCCGTTGGCACGCTCTACTTGGCCGTTGGTCTGCGGGTGTGCCGCAGCTGCCCAATCCACACGGATGTGGAACTTGTCGCAGAACTCGAAAAACTTCCTGCCCGTGAACTGGGACCCATTGTCAGTGATGATGGAGTTCGGCACTCCAAAGCGATAGACGATGTCGGTGAAGAATGTTACCACCTGCTCCGCCCTTAGGTTCGTAATAGGGCGCACCTCCACCCACTTGGAGAACTTGTCGATCGCGACCAGCAAGTGGGTGAAGCCCCCGGGCGCCTTCCGCAGGGGCCCGACGATGTCCAGCCCCCACACGGCGAACAGCCATGTTACGGGGATGGTCTGTAGGGCATGGGCGGGCAAGTTGGACTTGCGGGCGTAGAACTGGCACCCTTCGCAGGTGCGCACGATCTCGCCGGGCGTCCGCGACCGCAGGTGGGCCGCAAAAGCCCTGGCGGAACGCGTTGCCGACGAGGGTGCGGGGCGCGGCGTGGTGGCCGCAGATCCCCGCGTGGATGTCCCGCAGGAGCTCGCGCCCCTCGAGAATGGGCACGCATCACTGTAGGATGCCGAAGGCGGTGCGCTTGTACAGCTCGCCGTCGACGAGGGCAAAAGACTTGGCCATCCTGGCGATGCGCCTGGCCGCGGCCCGGTCCGCGGGGAGTTCCCCTCGAGCGATCCAGGCAATGTATTTTTCCCGCCAGACCGCTTGGACAGGAGCCGGCTCGATGTCCATTACATCGGCCTCGTGCGAGCCATACCCCTCGAGGAGGGAGAGCACGTACGCCTCGTTCAAGGGGTCCTCGTCCATGGGTTCTGCACCCGCTGGATTCGAGGGAGCCCCCGAGGGTTCGTTGTGACTCGAGGGGTAGGACTTGAGGACGACCGAGGGTTGAGCGACGTCGTGTGCGAAAACGTTTGGGGGGACAGTGATCCGCCCGGACGCGATCTTGGCGAGCTCGTCCGCCTCTTCGTTGTACCGGCGGGGCACATGGTTGAGCTCGTTGCCGTAGAACTTGTCCTCGAGGGCTCGCACGGCTTTGCAGTAGGCCTCCATCTTGTCGTCGTTGCAGCTCGCGTTCTTCATGACCTGATCGATCACGAGCTGCAAGTCACCGCGCACATCGAGGCGCTTGACGCCTAACTCAATGGCGATTTTGAGGCCGCAGAGAAGGGCCTCGTACTCAGCCATGTTGTTAGACGCGGGGAAGTGGAGGCGCACCGCGTACCGCATGTGTTCCCCGAGGGGTGACACAAAGAGCAGGCCCGCGCCCGCCCCTGTTTTCATCACCGAGCCGTCGAAGAACAGAGTCCAGCACTCCGCTTGGATCTGTGGCGGCGGTAGCTGCGTGTCCGTCCATTCGGCGACGAAATCCGCCAAGATTTGGGACTTGGACGACCTTGCGCGAGGCATAGGCGAGCGTCTCGCCCATCAGCTCCACGGACCACTTGGCGATCCGGCCCGCAGCGTCGGGGTTGCGGATGATTTCTCCTAGTGGGAAGGAGGAAACCACTGTGACGGGGTGGGCCTCGAAGTAGTGGTGGAGTTTGCGCTGTGCAAGAACCACCGCGTACAACAACTTCTGGACCTGGGGGTAGCGCGTCTTTGTGTCTGAGAGGACCTCGCTGATGTAGTAGACTGGCCGCTGCACAGGCAAGGCATGCCCTTCCTCCATGCGCTCCACGACGATTACGGCGCTGACCACCTGGGTGGTTGTGGCCACATAGAGCTGCAGGGGCTCGCCGTCCTGCGGCGGCGTGAGGATCGGGCGTGTGTTAAGGACGCCTTCAGCTTGTCGAGCGCATCCTGGGCCTCGGTGGTGCAGGAGAAGTGCTCGTGCTTCTTGAGTAGGCGGTAGAGGGGCAGGACCTTCTCACCGAGCCGCGAGATGAATCGGCTCGAGGCGGCAAGGCACCCCAACACCTTCTGCACCCCTTTGAGGTCCCGGATCGGACCCATTCGTTCGAGGGCTGCAACCTTTTCAGGGTTGGCCTCGATTCCCCGCTGGGAGACAATGTATCCCAGGAGCATGCCTCGCGGCACTCCAAAGACGCATTTTTCGTGGTTTAATTTGACCCCATTGGCCCGTAGGCAGTTGAACGCGACACCAAGGTCGCCAACCAGGTTGTCCGCCTTCCTGGTCTTTACGACGATGTCGTCCACGTATGCTTCGACCGTCCGCCCGATGTGATCCCCAAAAACATGCTGCATGCAGCGCTGGTATGTTGCACCCGCGTTTCTGAGGCCAAATGGCATCGTGACGTAGCAGAACGTCCCGAACGGTGTGATGAACGAGGTCGCGAGCTGGTCGGACTCTTTCATCTTTATTTGGTGGTACCCGGAATAGGCATCAAGGAAACAGAGCAATTCGCACCCAGCTGTTGAGTCAACGATTTGATCAATGCGTGGCAAAGGAAAAGGAACTTTAGGACATGCTTTATTGAGACTAGTGTAGTCTATACACATCCGCCACTTCCCATTCTTTTTCTTTACAAGCACGGGGTTTGCTAGCCACGTTGGGTGGAACACCTCCTTGATGAATCCGGCCTCGAGAAGCTTCCGCAGCTCCGCTCCGATTGCCCGTCGCCGCTCCTCGTCGAAGCGGCGGAGCCGTTGCTGCACGGCGCGGGATTTTGGCAGGATGTCAAGGGAGTGCTCGGCGACTTCCCTCGAGATGCCTGGCATGTCCGAGGGGCTCTACGCGAAGATGTCGGCGTTGGCGCGGAGGAAGTCGACGAGCACCACTTCCTATTTGGGGTCGAGGGTGGAGCTGACCCTCAGTGCCTTGCCCTCGGGGGCTGAAGGGTCGAGGGGGACCCCCTTGGTCTGCTCCGCGGCCTCGAAGGTGCCGGCGTGTTTGGCAGCGGAGTTGAGGTCTTCGTTGACCATCTTCTCCAGCGTGTTCACCAGCGCTTCATCCGGCCGCTAGTGCCTCCGCGTGCTCCACGCACTCGACATCGCAAGCCGAATGCGTGCTCGATCAACGAGCCGACGGTGATGATGCCGTTCGGGCCGGGCATCTTCATCTTTAGGTAGGTATAATTGGGGACCGCCATGAATTTGGCGTAACAGGGTCGCCCAAGTATAGCGTGGTAGGCCCCCTTGAATCCCACCACCTCGAAGGTGAGGGTCTCCTTGCGGAAATTCTTTGGGGTGCCAAACCAAACCGGCGGTGTCGATCCGCCCGAGGGGTTGGACCCCGCTTGCCGGCGCGATGCCATGGAACGGCTTCGTGCCGGGCCGCGAACTCGGTCCAATCCGATCCCCATCAGGCGCAGCGTATGCGCGTAGAGGATGTTGAGGCTGCTGCCTCCGTCCGTGAGGACCTTCGAGAACCGGGCGTTCCCAGTGATGGGGTCGACCACCAGCGGGTACTGGCCCGGGTTGGGGACGCGGTTTGGGTGGTCCTCCCGGCTGAATGTGATGGCGTCCTCCGACCAATTGAGGAAGGACGGAGGCGCCCTCTTAGCGGCGAGGACCTCGTGTCGCTCCTTCTTGCGTTGGCGTGTCGACATGTCGACCGTTGGCCCCCCAAAGATGAGGAACACATTTTCGACGGTGGGAAAGCCGCCCGCGTCGCCATCGCCTCCGGCTTTCTTGGCCTCTGCCTCCTTCGCGGGTCTTGTGATAAGGACATGGCTTCTTCAAGCATGTCGTCGAACACCCCCGGCCTCGAGGGGCCTGGCCGAGGGCCCCGTCGAGCCGAGTCGACGGCCGAGGGCCTCGGCGTTGCCGCCGTCACGCCCTCGTTTGCGCGCCTCGCGGCGCGGCCTTCTTCCCCTTCTTGCCCCGCTTGTCGTTGCGGTGGGGCTCCTTGGACTTGCCTGCCCTCCGCGGGCGCGTCCTCCGAGCGCTTGCCCTTCTTGCCGTCGAAGATCGCCCCCCACGGCCTCCTCCCCGAGGCGAAGCCGGTGGCGATGTCGAACGCCTCGTTGGAGTCCGCGGGCGGGCTGCGTCCCGGCCTCCCGCACGAGGTCCCGCACGTGGTGCCCTCGAGGAAGGCGTGCACGATCTCGGACTGCGCCACGCTGGGGAGCTCCGTGCAGCGCTTGGAGAAGCGCCGTATGAAGTCCCGCAGTGACTCGCCGGGCTTCTGCGTGCAGGAGCGCAGGTCCCATGAATTTCCAGGGCGCACGTATGTGCCCTGGAAGTTGCCCACGAACGTGTGGACCAGGTCGTCCCAGTTGTGGATCTGGCTGGCGGGCAAGTGCTCGAGCCATGTCCGGGCCGCGTCGCCAAGATGCAGGGGAAAGTTGCGGATGATGACCTCGTCGCTGGTGGCCCCGCCCAGCTGGCAAGCCAAGCGGTAGTCGTTGAGCCACACGCGGGGGTCCGTCTCCCCGTTGTACTTGACGATCGTCGAGGGTTGGCGGAAGCGTTGGGGGGAACGCCGCCACGCGGATCTCCCCGCCGAACACACGGGTGCCCCGGGGGCTCCGGCGTCGGGGAGCGGTCTTCGCCGCTGTCGTAGCGCCCACCTCGTCGAGGGTGGTAGCCCCTTGCTGCTCGTGCGTCCGCCTTGCTGGTGGGCCCGGCGTTGATGACGTTGTGGGCGTCGCCATCCAAAGACCCCGCGTGCGTCAAGGAGTCGCTCCCTGGCCGGCGTGCGCCCTTGGTCGGCGGGTCGCTCCGCCGGTCTCCCCGCGTGCACCGAGGGTTCGCCCCCCGCGCGCCTTCATCGTCCCGCGCATCCTCCCGTTGGCGGATGCGTGAGGCCGAGCTCTCGGCCCGCCGGACGGCCGCTTGCTCGATGAGAGTCCGCACCTCGCGGTGCATGTCTCGAGCCTCGGGGGTCGAGGGTGCCGGCATGGCCCGCGGCCAGGCGCCGCGGCGGCGACGAGCTTCCGGCTCGCCCGTGGGGGCGCGTTCGCGTTGTCGACGTTGGGGACGGTGTTGATGCGGTCGCGGACCGTCGGCCCGGCCTCCCGTGCGCGTTCGCCGCGCGCGGAGGCTTCCCCCGCCATTGAGGCGCGGGAGCGGCCCGCACCGTTCGGTATTCCTCCGCCGCCTTGGCCTCGAGCTCGCGGGCTTGAGCTAGCCGCGCGTCGGCGTCGGCCCCGGCACAGAGCGCTTGGCCCCGCGGCCGGGCGCGCGGCAATCCCCGGAGCAGGGCGTGACTTCCCCGTCTCCGGCGCCCACCGCACCGGCGGCATTGGCCGGGTCGTTGGTGATGACGGCGCAGCACTCCCGCGCGGGATCGTAGCTCCCGGTGCTGGAGTCGTCGGAGCAACCAAACCAGTAGTCCGCGGCGTCGAGGAAACGCCGGAACGCGACTGGGTCCGGTACGCCGGAGAAGTCCCACTCCGCGTATCCGTGGCGGTTGGCGGGTGGCAACGCGTCGACAGAACCCGGGGATGACTCATCCCCTCGCCGAGGCGCCGGGGTCCCTGGCGACGAAGACGTGGCGGCCAGGCGGAACCCTGCGCATCGTGGTGTTGACGTTGGCGTTGTAGGCCGACGTAGCGCCACGCAGGCCGATGGGGATGCGCGGTCCGAGACCGTGCGCCGTCCCCGCCGGGGCGGTGGCGGTCGTGATGGCGGGCGCACCGCGCCGGGCGGCGCGCGCTCGCCCGCCGCCGCCGGACCGCGCCCGACGCGAACGCCGCCCGGAGCGACGGTGGCGTCGTGGCGCCGACGGGCCCGCGGCATCCGTGCCTCGCGGGCGCCCGTGCCGTGGTGGTGCGCGCGGCGGGGGCCAAGGCGACTCGGCTCCGGCGCCGCGCGCGAGCTCCTCACGGTTGGTGAGGCGCATGAGATAGCCGTTCCCCGTGGCCCGAAAGTTCGAGTCCCCGAAGCGAATTTCGAACCCACCGGGAGGGGGTCGAGCTACCCATGCGAGAGCGTGTAGCACGGTACTCGGTGCGGATCACCATGGAGGGAGTTGACGGAATGACCTTAGGCGCTCGATTGCCCCACGGTGGGCGCCAACGCGTCGGTGAGGAATATGGTCCCGACACTAACCGCAGATAGCGCCGAGGTCTATCCCTCAATGGTTGATGCTAAGTAATAAGAGACATGGGATTTATCCCGGTTCCCGCCGAGGGGGCCGTACGTCCAGCGCTGGTGTGCTCAAGGCACTATATTGCTCGGCACCGGGGGTGCCTCGTAGTGGGGCTGCTACAAGCAAGGCGGGAGAGGAAGCGTGGCTTCCAAGTCCCTTGTGGAGTGGCTGAAGATATTGTGGGAGAATTGGAGAATGAGTGCGTGGTGCGTTGTGTGTCTGTCTGTCGTCCTCCATGTCCCTCTGTCCCCTGCGGCTGGGGGGTTCGCCCCCCTTTTATAGATCAAGGGGGAGGAGAATTACATGCGCGCCGTGCTATCTAGCTACGTGGGGAAGTGCTTCGTGCTATGCTGTAGAGTGGGCGGCCGTCCAGACGACCCCTGCGGCGATCTGGCCATCATGGCCTACCTCGTACCCGAACAGTGGCGGTTCGAGGGTAGGAGGGCGGCGGATGGTGGCGAAGTCCTCTGATAGGCTCGAGGGAGGTGCTAACGTTGGCCCGTACGGAGTACAGGAGTAGGTAGAACGACGTTCCTTCCCAACGCGCTCCACAGTGCCGGAGTGGTTGCTACAGCGTCCGGCGTGCGCCTGTACGCGCGGGGATGGCGGCCACGATGTTATAGTGGCAGGGATGGTATTCCACTGGCCTTGGGCCTCCACCTAACCCTGTAGGGTCACAAGAAAGTGAATCGAGGGTGCGTCCGGCCCCCCTTCGAGGGCTCGGCGCGTTAGCCGTACCGGGAGCGGGCGCACGGCGTCACGGGACCGACACCGGCCGCGGCGCACGGTCCCTCCCCACGGGGATGGGGATGGGCTCCTCCCCGGGGAGTTGGTGCGGCGGCACCGGGGCGAGCCCCGGCGCATGATGGCGCCGTCCCCGCCGGCGTCGGGCGTTAAATGCCCGTGTACGGGGGGGCCGGCGCACGCGTGAGGGGCACCCTCGAGCGTGGCGGACCCCCGGCCGAGGGCGGGGCGCACCCTCGAGCGAGGCGGAACCTGCTCGAGGGGGTGCGAGCCTTCGAGCGAGGCGGAACCCGCTCGAGGGAGGTGCTACCCCTCGAACGGGGCGGAGCCCGCCCGAGGGGAGCGCGTACCCTCGAGCGAGGCGGAGCCCGCTCGAGGGGATCTCTAAGAGGGCCGCCTCGATGGGCCGTCGGAGTCCCCGTGGGCTGTTCCCTGCATGGTTAAGCGAGTTGTGTTTTGGCCTTGTTGTGGGTTTTAAGTGAGGATTTCCCCGTTGTTTAAGGGGACCCCTAGGGCTGTCCCCGACACTTGGCATCCTTGTCATCTTCATCATTCTTCTTGCTTGAGTTTGACACTCTCTTGTCGGGCTTGGGGCAATCATATGAGATATGATCATAGCTACCACAATTGTAGCACTTCTGATTGCTTCCCTCACCACTTCTTCTTGATGACCTGAACTTTTGCTTCTTAGGATCATAGTTGTAGCCCTTCTTGCCAATCTTGGAGAGCATTCCTGTGGTCTTCCTCATGAGAAGAGCAAGCTTAGCATCATCGCTCTCCGCTTCACTTGAGTCACTTGGATCATCACTTTCACTTGAGGAAGAAGGAGCTTTTTCCTTGATCTTCTTGGACTTCCCCTTTTCACTAGCCTTGAGTGCAAGATCTTTCTTGGCGCTTGAGTGTGAGGTAGATGATTCCATGTCTTCCATCATGAACATCTCGTGGGAGCGAATCTTGCTCACAACCTCGGTGATGGTGAGGGTGGTGAAGTCCTTCTCAAAGAGAAGTGCCTTGATGATGTTGTATTTTAGCTTGGGAAGCATTTGAAGGATTTTCCGGATGATTTCCTGCTCGGAAAGGTTAGCAACATCAAGAGCATTAATACTTTGAATAAGAACCCCCATCCTAGAGTACATTTGCTCTACCCCCTCATCATCTTTCATTTTGAACTCATTGAGTTCAACCTTGAGCAACTCATATTTTTCCTCACAGATCTTTTTGTTACCCACATGAATTTCTTTGAGTTCCAACCACACCTCATGGGCGGGGGCTTAGCAAAGACCCGATCAAACAACTCCTCATCTAGCGCCTCAAAGATGTGATTCCTAGCACGTGCATTCCACTTAGCCTCACTCTCTGTGGGAACCGAAGGCAACGGATACATGGTAGTGCGCCATGCATCATGATGTTGAGCTTGAAGATAGCTAGCCATTCTATGCGCCCAAAAGGTGAAGCGCTTCCCCGCCAACCTTGGGGGCCATTGCCGCTTCCCTTCCCCATCTCCCTATGCGGTTAAGCCAAGCAAAAGGGAGCCTCGCTCTGATACCACTTGTAGGATCTAGTCACATAGAAGGGGGGTTGAATATGGGACTTGTTTTCAAGCTCTAAAGGAAAAATGAAAACCTTAACCTATCAACTAGTGTTGCCCATACTAAAAAGGTTCTTCTCTACTTCTAGAGCACACTAACACAAGTTTCCTTAGCAAATAACACACTAGGAGGCAATATGACAACCTAGGCAAGATATGAAGCACACAAGCGAAACAAGCTAGAACAAAGACAACGAAACTTGAGAGCGGAAATGAAATGCTGAAAGTAAGTGCTAGAAGTAAATAAGATGGACAGGAGGCGATCGGATTTTTTTCCGTGGTATCGAGAAGTTGACGCTTTCCCCTAGTCCACGTTGGAGCACTCACTTAGTGTATCGCTCCCCCTTGAGTCACTAAGACACAAGTGCTCACTAAGAGTACCCATTCTCCATCTCCGGAACGGTGGGTCTCGAACCGTGTACACCAAGCTTGTCTTGAGGCTCCCACAATCTCCAAGAGCTCACCAAAAACCCCCAAGTCACCTAGACCGTCTAGGAGCCGTCAAACTCAAGAGTAACAAGCCCGCAAACCTTCACTTGACCTGAGCACTCAGCTAAGCCATGGATGCACCTTGAAACTCTTGCTCACTAAGAAAGAACACCTGAATGAAGAGGAAGAGAAATCCCAATAAGCAAGAACACACTCTCCTTCTCTCCTAGGCTGCAGTAGATCTTTAGAGTGGCAAAGGCAGCTCTAGAGAGGCAGGGGGCTTATATATAGGCCTAGCAAAGATGGCTAGCCGTTGGAAAAGTCCCCTGAAAAAGTTGTACCGTTGGATGAACCGATGATGCCCCCCTGCTAAGCGTCGGATCATCAGGTCACTCACAACGCCCAATATAGCCGTTGAACCTTGAAACCCAGACAATACACTGACGCTATACACCGACGCCCCGTCGGATCATCCGGTGCTGAAGGCACCCCACTCGGGGCGGTACTATATGATTTGAAACATACCGTCGTATGAACCGCTGTGAACACCATCCAAGCGTCGGATCATCTGGTGCAGAAGCAGAAGTCTTGGCGCGTCTCTGTTGAATTTAAATGCAAGCGTCGGATGAACCGATGATCAAAGCGTCGGATCGTCCGATGCTTGAGCCCAGACCCTTGACCAGAACTGTAGCCAAACCCTAAGGCGTCGGATGAACAGATGCCTGTACCGTCGGTTCATCCGACGGTCCGTTTTGATCCAGTTGGCAGCAGAACTCATCCGACGCATGTTAAATGTTGGGCGTCGGATCATCCGACGCTATGAAGTTGATTTCAACTCATCCAATTTAGCGCCTTTGTGTTTTCCGTTGATTCTTTTGCTTCAACCTTGCTTCCATGAACTCTCTGAGGTAGATAGGATCCAAGGAACATGAGTGTGCATAAATTATGGCTTTTGAGTGCATGGTCAATCTACTAGTGAACGAACCCCTCTTAATAGTACGGTCGAAACTACAAACTAGTAATCCAAGTGTCCTTCATCTCCTTTGCGACACTTGAAACTAACAAAGTCCTTAGCCTTGCAATCTTCGACCAAATTGAGCCCATAAATTCAAATTGAGGGGTCTCATTCCATTCAATACTCGTGACAATAACCCAAATAGAAATTCGCTTCAAAACAAAGGTTAGTCACAAGCATATGGTTGTCATTTATCACCGAAACACACCCTTACCAAAGGTGCAAAAGGGCCTAGATCGCTACAAATATGTCCTGTATAAATTTTAATGAATACTTTTGTTTTATTCCATTATCTAGATTGCCTAGAGGATTCATATGATGCGTCTATTACATTCTTTCAAAACGGATGGTATCCGTGTCTAACTAACCTTGAAGTATATGCATGTGATTTTATAATTATTTTATTCCATTATTATGTGCACTCTGGTTAAATCGTTCATATTCTGATTGTGCAGGAGTTAGGAATGGTTTGTGAAATGATTGTACTATGCGTGATGCTGTTAAGGCTGCATTAGCTGCATGAGAAAATGAGATAAACAATGTTGATCCAGTGCAGAATCAAGCTTGGTTTCCTCGGTCTGCTCGCGATGCTTTTACACTTATGATAGACGGAAAACGCTTGCTTATGGGTATTGATAATGGAGATGATTATTGTGTGTGTGGAATGGTCGAGGACAGAGGTGGCAGGTGCATCTGTGGAGGTAGTTATTACTATTAGTTGATACAACAATGTATCTTTATGAATATAATAAAATTTGGTGCACACTCAACAAGTATATGTATGTTTTGGTGCTTGGCAAAAATTATTCACTAAATTTCAGTTATAATATTTGACAAATATTTGGTTGCACTGAGTTATGTCAACAATCTATATTATTGTTTGTTTCACGGTCGTACTTTCGGCCGAATGTAACCTAAATTGGGCTCCTGGTCAGGTTCAGTCTAGCTTGGGCTGTAGTTTGATCCCCGTTGCCCCAAATTTTACAGTCTAGATTTTTTGTGCCTTTCATTGATATTTTGCATGCTGACGAATTGCTATTCCCAAACATCGTGCGTACTAAGGATAACATACATGTGAGACATTACTACTAGGGAAGAGCAAAACTGGTCAGATATATTAAAATATTTCATTTAATTTATAGCCAAAAAGAAAAGAAAAGGAAGAAAAGAAGAAAACGAAATAATAAAAAGGATAAAGATACTTAAAGACAAATATAAATATCAATATTATCGCATTGAAATGACATCATGTGATTATTAGTCTATGATGATGGGATCAACAGCCGTCCCAGCGTTTTGTGGAGGTTCTTCGTTCTCGCCACCAACACTCGTGTTGCCTGGGTCCGACGACGATGGAGATGGGCTCGACCAAATTTTTATCTGTTTGCATAAACGGTGCTCCTCCTCCTCATCGAAGTCAGACACGTATCCTTCATCTTCGTCTTCTTCATCTTCGTCTTCACCATCTAGCGTGACGGCGGGGTGCAACTCCGCCATCGCCATAATGGCACTAATGTCACTATCACTCTCGGATGGGGGCTTCTCTTCCCAGTCATCTTCGAACGATCAGTCAGGTGACGACCGTGGAGAGTCACTTGGGGAGTCGTCGGAGCTCTGCTCAGTGGGTAGCACATGCTCCTCCTCGTCCGAAGACTCATCCGACCCCCACTTGAAGCAGCTTGACATGGCATTGTGGAACTAATAGTGAAAGTTTCTCGCTGAATTGGATGAGGAATTGGAAAAATGACTTGGTGGTATTTGTGGACAGAGTAAAATTATTCACAAAGTTGGAGCGGATTTTATGGATGGATATCATCTGGGCGCCGCTTTTGAGGACGGATTTTATAGCTTGTCCATTATTTATGGTATAACAGATATAACAGAAACAAAATAATACGTGTACATTTGCAGAGATTGTATTCTAATTGAAAAATATCAAACACATTCATTCTGTATGGAAAGATATCATTTTGTTTCTCCTTCTATTAGCAAACAGTTCGGTGCTGTTGACGTCACCGCATGAAGACGTTGATTTTTCTATTTTAGAAAGTTATTTATTGCTAAATATATATAACTTTCCAAAGTATATACTTGCTTACTCTATATATATCAACATTGAAGAGCAGTTTCTCATCTGCAACAATATATAGTCTTCGTGCTGTCGAGAGGAGGCCATTCATCACCTATAGCACAACATCTGCAACAATCATAAGTTCATTCATGTATAATATACGTGTATTAATTATTTTTATCTCTCTCTCTCTATATATATATAGATAGATTTATATTATATAGATTTATAATATATATATAACACATTTTTTATTTGTTATTGACTTGATTATATAGCCATTCATCACCTATAGCACAACATCTGCAACAATCATAAGTTCATTCATGTATAATATACGTGTATTAATTATTTTTATCTCTCTCTCTCTATATATATATATATAGATAGATTTATATTATATAGATTTATAATACATATATAACACATTTTTTATTTGTTCTTGACTTGATTATTATCAGTTAATGTTTTCTTGAACCCATGCATGTTAGATCTGGATGTGCCCATGGCTTTTGTCGAAGAAGATGAAGCTGCATCTACCGGCGACGATGTCGGAACCGTCGATGTTTCGATGAAACCAAGTGTCAATGCTATGGCCACTGATACTCAAGAGGAATCCATGGCGGATATAACCGATGAAACTACGTCCACGGGTAACCTTGGAACCGTCGATGATTTGATGGATCTGACTAACGATATCATGGAGACTGATACTCCAGGAGTAGATAAGCATGCATCAATCATTGATGGTAAGGTATTATCTGATGTAGTTAATGATTCAGCGCTCATTACTTCACTATTGTCTGATGGAGGATCAACAAGAATGGACATAACGAAAAATGTTCTGAGTAACAATGAAGAGGTTTCCCATTGAGTCTCTCCTATTGGGACCAGCAAGAATTGTTCGATTAACACTAAATTCGATTCAACTAAAGATTTCGTGAGGAAGCTAACTGATTCAGATGTTATGACACGTGTTGAGGAGAAACGCCACCATCATAACAAGCCCAAGAAAGCACATGTAGAGCAAATCGGTGTTCAAGGTACCGTATTTGTTCCCCTCAATATTTATTTTCCATTATCCTAAATGCTAATATATATTTTCATGTTTGGTTCAAGATTATCAATGTGACATTCATGATATGATAATAATGGATTCAATAATTTTATTCGATGGGAAGACAAAAGTTGTCAGGGTCAATGACTCCTATACTACTAGGAAACATTTTGGATGTCTTTTAGATCCGGAAGCATTTGTTGAGTCGGATTTAAGTTATATACAGAATTTACTTTTTTATTTATGTATCGATGAAAATTATAAATGTCTTGTATCTGTGTCAATGAAGGTCGTGGACGTTTACATAAATTGCATAGAGGCTCAAACAAACCTCAAAAGCAGAGATGGTCGCGACGTATATTTGGAAACCTCCTTCAATTCAGAACTGCACCTCAAATACGGCCAATATAAGGATAACCATAGCGAAGCAGATAGAAATAATGATCCTGTGGTTGAAAGAGTCAGCATATATATAGAGCATGACCTTGTAAGTGTGATTTTTATTACAAAAAATATCAAGTATATATCGAGCACCTAATATGATTTTTTTGAACATGTAGGTATTCATTCCTGTTAACATTAAAGACTGTCATTGGCACCTTATGGTCATTAATGCTCCTAGGCGTGAAATTCAGTTTCTGGATTCCTTTAGAGATTCATCTGACCGTCAGATGGCTAATGACATAGTGAGTTTTGGTTTCCGAAAAATACAAGTTTTCCTTTTGTCTTGCCAAACACATTCCTTTTTTAATCTCATTGTGGTGTATTTGTATATTGAATTCCATCATCTTAATGGTATAGTGTTTCAAATTAATTTAGTAAAAGAGTTCATACAAACTGAATGTATGAAATGGCCAGACCTTGATGTACACTCTTGGCCTCCAAATGAAGTCTTCAAGAACCGGATGCAGTCAGATGGGTACAGTTTCATACATTTATTTTTGATTTATTATTGCTTATATATGGATAATTTTTTATTTGAACCAAATTCGAAATTAAAATATATATACATCCTCAAATTTCCCGAATATAGTATCATGCGGACTTTTCATGCTTAATTTCTTGGAGTATTGCACGGGAGACTGAGTAACAGACAAAGTAACGCAGGTAATCATCGGTCTAATTAATTTACAATTAGGCATGAGAATGTTGGATTTCAAAGTATATTCTTTTTGTATGAGTACATGACCTTTTTCAGGTTCAAACTAGCAGCTATTATCCTGCAGTCAACATTGAACAGTGTTATTCTGGATCATCCCTCTGTTGTATGGACCTCCCTGGGCCCACTACCTCGGTGGGTACCAGGACCTACTACTCGGTGGGCCCCTGGGACTACCCGGCTTGCGCTACATGGCACCTGATGGCGTGGAGCACAAGGACTACAGAGGAGAAGTACTTGGTTAGGAAGCTCCTAGACGTACTCGACCAGTACTCTCTCCCTACTCCGACTTGTAACCCTGCCTCCCGGACTATATAAGGCGAGGCAGAGACCTTTCTCTAGGATCGAATCGCATCTCACGGCGCACAATTACACCATCTTGTAATCGTGCCCAATCAATCCAGAGCTACGCACAATACAGGACGTATGGTATTACGCACCTCGCGGCCCGAACCTGTCTAAATTGTGTGCCACGTGTCTCTTCCTTCGAGTTACCGATCTCGGCGAGGTCACATTCATCTACTTCGGGTACTCCCCTTAGTAGGTTGCCGGTCTAAAACACCGACAGCTGGCGCGCCAGGTAGGGGGTCTCGCCCGAGATCACATGGCGAACTCGACAGCTCCTGTCTACTTCAAGCCAACCGTCGCATTCAACCGCGGTGACACCTTCGTGTTCGGCGCCTGGGTCTGCACTGCTGACGGCGCGGGATCTTTCCAACGCCGCCTCACCATGCCGCCCAACCCGAAGACCGGCTTCGTGACGCTTCCAGAAGTTGTCATAGGCGAACTCGCCGGCAAGTTCGGCGAAATTTCGCTCTTCAACCACCACGCCGACTTCGAGCTCGAGTCTGCTTCCAACTCGAACTCGACGTCTCCATGGGTCATCGCATGCGAGTTGGTTGCCCAGCCATCGCACGTGGTCCCATCACCCCGTGAGCGCTCTACGCGTGGTCCCCGCATCACCAGCCGGGCCCGTACGGAGACTCCCTCTTCGCACCGGGCCGGCAAGGAACCCGTACCCGAGTACAACTCGGACTCCGACACCGCCCCCAGCCACGCTTCGGACTCCAACCCCCTCTCCGGGTTCTACTCGGATTCCGCATACGAGTTCGACTTCGGGTCGGACCCAGAGGATCCCGAGTCCGAGGACAACTCTACTGAGCATCCCTTATCAAGGCCGGCCTCTGGCTGGTTATAACATCCACACCGGCCGGGAGATTCGTCTACTGGCCAGACCGCAAGCCCGCTGACCTGATAAGCGGAGACTCACGCTACGTCGCCTACATCGACTTGCTCCCGTTCCAAGAGGGAACACCACTTGCCCGAGCTGACTCAAACACTCCAACTGAGGTGGCGACTTCTGAGTCCAGCCTCGGCACCACTGATCGCCAAGTCCTCATGGCTGCTGGCGACACTCCAGGACCTTCAGGGACGGCTCAAGACAAGTACCTTGAAGACATCTCCTCCAAAGAGCTGTCTGCCGATGCACCAGCAGACGAGACCCCCGCCAACAGAGACGCTCGACGCGAGCGCAACAGGAAGCGCAGCGAACAACGCCGGCGTCTCCGGGACAACCTCCCCATCCGCAACCTCGCAGAAGCTCTCGACGCGGTCGAGAGCAAAGTACACACTACCCCTGAGCAATGCCTCATGTCGATCACAGCGATCGCACGCCAGGCCCAGGGAATTCACGCCGGGGAGGTCATCGCCAAGCTCGCTGAAGACGCCTACTTCATGCGGGTCGACAACAGGGTCAACCAGCCTCCTCCCGCCAGGCACCGCGACAACGAAGCTCCAAGTCGCAGCGCCAACCTCGGTCCCAACCGTACTCGAGCTGAGCTTCCGGCTCAGCCCAACCGTACTCGCTCAAACGCTGCCGGACCTCCACAGGGTGGCAACAACAACCGCGAGGTCGTCCCTCACCATGCTCCTGCCGGTGGCGGCGGCCGTGACCCTGACGGCGGCGGCAGCGACAACGGAAGCTCCAACCATGGAGCCAACAGAAGGGCCGGCGGCGGCGGCGGCCGCGGCGGCCATGGCCACGCGAACGGCCTCGCCTGCGGCGCCTCACGGGCGGCTACGACGCCCGCCGAAGATTGAGGAGCCGCGGCGGAAGAAGTCAACCACCGCAGGCGGCAACGACGACTTCCCCGCCTTCTCACCTCGACTTCGCAACTTGCTCCTCCCCGACAAGTTCAAGCCCCTGGGGATCACCAAGTACGACGCGAAGCAGGACCCCATCCAGTGGCTCAGGTGCTACGCCCTCTCCATCGAGAACGCTGGCGGCAATAACGACACCAAGTGCCTCTACTTCCCCTTCTGCCTAGATCAAGCTCCACTCACATGGCTCGAGTCGCTGGACAAGCACTCGATCGACAAGTGGGACCAGCTGAAGGAGCAGTTCACCAGCAACTTCGCGGGCGCCATGGGCCGATCGGGTACTCGCATGGACCTAGCCATGGTCAATTTGGAAGAAACCGAGACCCTCCGCAAGTACATGCGCTGCTTCTTCGACAAGCGCGCTACCGTAGTCGACGTCACCGACAAGGAGGTCATCGACCTCTTCCAAGACGGCCTCTACCACCGCCGCACCTTTGAAGACTTCGGTCGTCGTCGCCCCAAGTCCATCCCCCACCTCAAGGACATGATCACATCCTGGGCGGATGAAGAAGACAAAGCCAACGCCAAGTACGACGCCATCCGTGGCAAGAACAAGTAGAACGCGGGCGGCGGTAGCGGCAACAACGGGAACCAAGGCGGTCGCAACAACAACAACAACTACTCGGGTCCCAAACGCAAGCGCAAGCCAGACAACACTGTCGCGGCTATCCACCGCCCTGCGAAGGAGGACTCGAAGAAGAACTCCGGCGTCTTCAAAGACTTGCTAAAGAAGAAGTGCCCGTGGCATCTGAACGGCAACCACACCACCGAGCAGTGCTACCAACTCAGGCATGCACTCAAGAGTACTCACGACAAAAAGGGCAAGAAGAAGAACAACAGAGATAACAACGACTTCCAGGAACCCAACAAAACCGTCAGCGTCCTCTTCGGCGGACTACCCAGTAGATAGGAACAAAAGGCTACCCGTCGAGAAGTCATGAGCATTGAACCAGCGGTCCCGACCCCTCTCAGGTGGTCGGAGGCACCCATTACCTTCTCCCGCGCGAATCAATGGACCAGCTTCTCCGAACCAGGACGGTTCCCCCTCATCCTGAAGCCGGTGGTCACGGGCTCCAAGATCAACAAGGTCCTAATAGACGGTGGAAGCGGGCTCAACGTCCTTTTAACGAAGACCTTGAAGAAGATGAAGCTCGACATCACCCACATGCTCACCAAGAGCAACACGCCCTTCTACGGCATCGTCCCCGGTAACGCGGCTATCCCACTGGGCTTAGTGGTCCTGCCAGTTACCTTCGGGGAATCTCGGGACAACTACCGTACCGAGTACATCAAGTTCGAGGTCGCGGACTTCGAGACTTCCTACCATGCCATCCTCGGCAGACCGGCCATCGCCAAATTCATGGCGGTGCCCCACTACACCTACTTGGTACTCAAGATGCCAAGCCCAGCGGGTGTACTCTCTCTTCAAGGGGACTTGAGGATCTCCCATGACTGAGATACAGAAGCAGTGGAGATCGCCTCTATGAATCAAGTACCCAACGCTATGATGGAGGTCTACTCTGCGTTGAAGAAGTTTGCCACAAGTGAACTCGACATCCCGAAGAAGTCTGACAGCGCCAACAAGCCTCAGCCAGTTGATGTAACAACCCAGGATTTTAGGTGTGTAATTTTTGCGAAAAATTAAAACTTTTTGATTGAACTTGAGTGTCATCAGTTTTCGAGCCGAATTGCTAGCCCTCCTCTGAATTCTCCACCAGATTAACCCATTTATAAAAACATATGTTCAAACTATGGTAAATAAGTGATTTGGACTTTTCTGGTTTAATTGGATTTTATTGAGTGTAGTTTGAATTTGGAATTATTTCAAATTCAAACTAATTCTATAGCTTTTAACCCAAAACTTATTTCCCAAAGCTTGGAACCCCCTTACTGGGCCGGCCTTTCCTAAAGCCTGCGGCGGACCCACTTAACCCGCCGGCGCAGCAGCCCAAACTCAGCCCGCCAGCTCTACCCGCAGCCCCTTACCCTCTCCTTCTATCTCTGACGCGTGGACCCCGCATGACAGCCCTTTATCCTCACCAACCCGCCAGCACACCGAGCCGGGCCGCCGCGCGGTCTCACCGCACCGGCCGGCACGCACGCCGAGGACCGGCGTGTGCGCGCGGGGCCGGGATGCGACCGCGGGAAAGGCCAAAGACGCATCTACCCCTTCCCACCGAGCATCCGAGGCGGACCGAGCACCACCGCGAGCGCCACCGCCCCGCCCGGCGAATGGCCAAGGGCATGGAGGGTTTTTCCCCCCTTGAGTCGCTCGCGGCGTCGATTCAAAAGGAGCAGCCGGTGTGGCACGGAAGCAAAGCCACCCACCCCCTCTTGGGGTTTCCTCTTCCACCACCGCCCGTGTGCACGGGATTGGGGGAAGAAGCGGGCGCGCGCCGCCGCGCCGCGCCGGGACAAGGGAGGAGCCGGGAGCCGGACGGGGAGCAAAGACCACTTCACCGCCGGGGACGCCGTCGACACGCCGGAGGGCGCCGCGCCGCGACGGAGGGGAAAGGACGTGAACCAGCTGGGGACAAGGAGCAGGAGCCGCGGCGGATGACCACCGGCGTGAACATCTACACCGCCTTCGTACACCACTCCACCGAGCCGGCCATGACTCCACCGCCGCCGCGAAGTGAGCACCACCGCAGCCACCTTATCTCTTTCCTCCCTCCTTGTGCTCTACTCTGTTTTGCGCCGACGGCGTTGGGGTGCGCCGTCGAGACGCCTTGCCTGGTTGCCGGCCGTCGACGCATCGCGCTCGTGCGGAGCTCTCGGGCCACTCATGCCCCCGGCCCGCCGACGCCATGCGAGGACCGTGTGTGGGGGCGTCCTTCGCGCCAAGCTTGTTGTGCGGGGGCGTGTGCGCCGCCATGCGCCGCGCGCGCGCGCACCGGTTACCGGCGGGGCGGCCGCGCCGGTGAACAGCCGGGGACGCGCGAGGCATGTATGGATGAGCCGGGCTTCGTCCCGTGTCTATTTGCAGGTGTGGATTGGGGGCGCCGCGCCGTGACGCGCCGGCCGGCGGAGGCATCGGGCCCGGCCACGGGACGAAGCGCCGCTCGCCGCGCGCGAGGCCTCGGACGCGAGCGCCCGTCCGGCCGGCACACCCCGGGGGCCGAGGCCGTGACGTGCGCATCAACATGATGGTGGTGGTGGCCGGACGTTTGCCACCCGCGGACCGGGCGCCGGCGACGCGCGCGCGCGGCCGCGCCGTCCGGCAATCCATCGAGCACCTGGTGTGCATAGTTACTCCTGAACACATTTCACCTGAGAAACGGGCCGCCGGCCGGATCTGGGCTATGAGCCCAATTATCTTTTTCCTTAGCAGGCCGTCGGCCCGGTGCGGGTTGTAGTAGGGGGTAAAATTCAGACTTGTGAAGGAAGTTTGGTGGACTGTGACGCATGGACCACTTTGGGCCGAAACCCTATTTCGGGCGGAAACCAGTCCGCTGGGCCACCCACGGCCCAGCGGCACTTCGGGCCCCTTAGAGCCTGTTAACCCCGGGACGCTGACGTCTTGCTGACGCCAGCGACGAATTTTCTCTAAACCCTCTTTTCTTTTCTGTCTAAAAATTCCAGAAAATGTTGGTAATCTTTAAAAATTCATAACTAATTCTAGGGAGCTCAGAAAAATATAAAATTAATTTCTATAAATCCGTATTTGCGAAACCTTGCTGATTGTAGGTAGTATGGGTTCTTTTGGATCTTCTAAATTGATTCTTATTTGGAGTTCTTGCTTAGATGTGCACCGTATTCTTATTTTCTCGTCAAATCTCGTGCCGCAGACCCGAGCTTCGACCAGGAGGACGTGGAGGACCCCGAGTACATTGCTCCGTACGGACGACCGCTTCAACGGCAACGAAGGTGTCATGTCACTCCCAACCATGTAGATCCCATGTTGTTAAATAGGCGCTAGTGCTTTACTTTAATGCATTGATCCGATGTATTGCATAACCCGTTTAATAGCCATGCCTTGATGTTTTGTTATATCCTCGTTTCCCCGTTCTACTTCTGCGGGACTAGCTACGGACCCCTAGCTAGTCCCTTACCTCAACTATCCATACTTTTGTTGCTTGATTATGGATGGTGCTGCGGGCTTGGACCGAGATGGGGATATCTCGGTGTGTTTCTAGCGTGTGTTCTGGGTGCGTATCTCCTTGCTGTGTTTCGGCGGGAGCGAGCCGCTTGGTTACTGGTGAACGACTGCCGAGGGAGGATGCGATCTGGCCTCTTACCCGAGGGTCGTGTCGTGTGGGATGGAGATGGTGAGTGCTCGCTCTCGGCCCCTTAAGGACCGATCGTCAGTTGACCTAGTTTCGGATGACTATTTTCGTACAGACCGCCCGCCTTGTATTGGGCGGGGTGCGGGGTGAAACTTGTAGTGGATAGCACCCCTCCTGTAGGAGGATCGGTGTGATCGTGTCGGGAGTGGTCTTTCCCTCCTTAGTAGACTTTGCCCCGGCGAGGCCGGGGTAGGGTTCCACAGCTTCGAGGGACCTCTCGCGGGTAGTATGAGCTCGCCGCGGAGGCCGGGGCCGTGCTCGGAGACGCAGGAGGGTACTATCCACTTACTTGGCCTTCAGCCGTATGGTAGGGTCGGACACCGGTGACGGCCGGTTCCGGTCCTATTCGGGCGGGTACAGTTGTACAACCTCTGTAGAGTGTTAAACCTATAGCTATAGTCCGTGTCCACTGGTTATGGACAGTCTTTCGATCTCTCACCTGACTAGCTACACTCCTCTTGTGCTTCTTCTCTTCCCCGAGTGTGTGAGCCCGGCTTCGGCCGTTGAGATGTGGGGATAGGAGCAAGTGGGCCCCACATCGCGGATGAGAGTTGGGTTCGGATCGTGGTTGAGATCCGGAGTTTTGGTGTGTTTTCCTTGAGCGGGGGGGGGGGGGGGGTGGACCTCGGAAGCGGAAGCTTCCCCGAGGTGTGGACCTCCTAGCTGTTTTCTGCTTACCTTGTATGTTGCTATGCTGCTTTGCTTAAGCTTTCTACAGCCAGAATAGGGATATCTCCTGCATGGTAGAATATACACCGCTTTTGCCTCTTTGTTGGGAAGCGGGCATGACCTACCCCCTTATCCGGTAAACCCTGGTGCCTCTGACGCAGAGCCGGACTACGACTTCGACAACGACGGTTGGGTGGACTAGAGCTCTTCCTACACTCGAGCTGCCTGCGGATATGGAGTTTCCCGCGCTTTCATGGAGCCGCTGCTAGACGTTTTATTTATGTTTGATTAAGTCCGATGGACTTGTACCCGGCATGTGCCGAAGAGATGTACTCGATTAATGTAATAAAATAAATGTTGTACTCTACTTTCATCGTTTTTATCTTTCTGTATGGATTTTGGCATCGCTGAGACAGGGATTGCACGTGGTAGCCCTCCTGGGACTACCACCGAGGTGCTAGGATTCGGGGTTCCGTTCGCGGAAATCTGGGTCGTTTCAGTTGGTACCAGAGCCATGCTTGACTGTAGGACGAGCCCCAGGAATAGTCGATAGCATAGGAAGCCATTTTTGAACCTTGAAATTTTATATAAACCCGTTGGCTTCCGTATGTATATAACTATACTTATATATATGCATTACCTTGATTAATTTTCACTAACTACCTTACTAACTACGCTCTAACAACGTTGTGCAGATGGCGGAGAGAGCGTGGGTTCCTCCGGAGTCGGACGGCGGGGAGGTACGGAGGCTTCGCCGCTTGCCGAGGGAGTGCCCGGAGGCGGCCCGGAGTGGGGACCGACCGAGTCGGCTACAAGGGGAGGACCATGGGGCACATGGAGCGATCCGCCACTTTTCCGACCGTTACGCTACCGGCGGACCCACGAGTGCCGCAGTTCAAGGAGGTCAAGGTGCCTCGCTACGAGAGTTCGACCATGGAGGCACACCCGCCTAGCGCACGCCGAGCTCTCAAGATGGTTTGTGTCCAACGCGGGGGAGAAGCTTAAGGACACCCCGTTCGGCGTGCTTCGGACGAGAGTCTACGACCCGAGCCGCCGGGACACGAGCGACCGAGCGCGGTACCTTGAGGTGACTTCGGTGGAGGAGGACAAGATGATGCTCGCGGCCGGACGGTGCATCTCGGCTCGGGACCGGGGGCGCTTTTCCGGCGTACAAGTGAGATCGCGTACCCGAGGTGGAAGTGGGATGGTAGTCTGCCGGCGGGTTCGGGACCCGGAGATGGAGAGAGAGGATTTGCTCGACCGGTTGGAGGAGTCGCACCGAGGAACGGAGAGCCGGTACAGCCTTGGATCGCGGGCGGCCGAGCCGCACCGAGAGGGACGCCGGGGAGGATCGCTACACCGGGAGGCACGGCCGAAGACGAGAGCGGAGAGTTGCACCGGGGCGGCGGTGGAGGCCACGCGTGAGAACAGAGTGAGACTTGCAGAGGCGAGGGACCAGTTGGAGTCGGTTGGAGCTGCAGCAGCTGACTATCAAGTAAAGATGTGGGACCTTCAGGAGGCGAGTCGACACAACTACCACCACTTGTGTTACCTTGGTGGACTGTTCTACGAGGAGAGAGACCGAGCAGCCAGGACCCGCACGGCCTGGGAGCGTTCCGACCAGCAGAGGCTGAGAGAGTTGAAGGAGCTCTCCGCACATCTACCCCCTAAGAAGAGGCCACGACTGAGGACAGAGACCTTTGAGCTACCCCCGACACTCCTACCACGTGTACGCCCGTACCCGAGAGGTTCTCAGGACACAGTAGAGATGGACCGTGCTCTTCAGGATACCCGAGACTACTACGGAGGACCGGCGATCAGGGTGCCGGGTTACCCAGGGACTCACTCACCGCCGTTCTACTCGGTTCCACCGTACTCCGGCCCCCGCAGGCACCTCAGAGTACCCCGTGATGGTAGTAGAGATCTAGCAGTAGATTATGAGTCGATGTAACGAGTTAGTTGTCATGCTGCCGCTCATGTTGTTATGCCTGTAGTAGCTACCCCATGATGTACCGTGCGTTAGCGTGATGTGTTGTCGTGCACCCTCGAAGGCTGTTGGAGTAAACCTCGAGGTGCACCCCTTTTGTATGGTGGCATTGATTGAGTGACATGGATCTTCATGGATTTTCTCGGATTTCATGCTTCTTTATGTCTGAATGAAATTCTTTGATTGTTAGCAGGATTACTCCTTTATAGTTGATAACCTTAATGATTATATTCTCCCTACCACTACTGACTCATGCAACTGGAACAGATGTCGGGAGCAAGGAGGTTCCGGGCGACTCCTGGCCCGTTTCGAGGAGGTCGCTGGGGACGACGGAGGGGAGGATGCCCCTAACCCAGCGGGAGCGAGAGGCCGCGGACGCCGTAGAGGTCACGCGCCACGAGGCGGGCTCCGCGGAGGCCTGGCAGGCCGCGGAGGCCGAGGAGGCCGAGTTGGCGGTCGAGGAGCCGCGCACGACGACGAGGGAGCTCAGGAGCAGGAGCTCGAGCACGAGCAGTACCCCGGCCCGAGGGAGGAGCAAAGCCGGGCTCGGGGACACGAGGTGCCACCACCGCCACCTCCCCCGAACTTGGCCGACGTGATGGCGGTACGGACCCGGGCCCGATGCGGACGATCACCCGCTTGCCGGCTCGAACAACAACAACAACAACCACGGGGGTCCGCACCGCAACGCGCCGAGGGCTTCCGAAGAAGGTTGAGAACTTCAACAAGCCGCGACCGCCTACTTTCGACCACTCGGCGGACTCGATGGACGCGACAACCGGTCTACGGGAGATTGAGAAGAAGTTGGAGTTGACCGAGCTCACCGAGGAGGAGTGTGTGACCGTGGCGCACACCGGGACCGATCGGCACGGCCTAGTGCGTGGTGGGACAGCTATCGTGACTCGCACCGGACCCGTTGCACATCGGGTGGGACGAGTTTGTGGAGGCCTTCGAGAGCCACCACATCCCGCAGGCAAGTGATGGTTCGGGAAGGGGCCGCACAACGGGATGGCACACCACTTGTCCGCACACGACTGCCCGACACTTCGCTCCATTATCGACAAGGCACTGATCGTGGAGAGGTCAAGGCTTGAGTACATGGAGGTTCGTGGAAGCAAGTCCAAGCGCACGGACCAGGCAGGACACTCAGGTCCACCACAGAGGCAGAGGACAGGCTACGCTCAGGGCCACCAGACACAGCAGAGGCACCACGTCACTCAGTCTCAGCCGCAGAGCAGAGCCAACCCAGGCGGGAGTGGAGGACAGAACAGCTAGAAACCGAGACCACCACCGCAGTCAGCAGACAGATCCAAGGTGACTTGCTTCAACTGCCGTCAGGTTGGGCACAAGTCGTTCGAGTGTCCACAAGCAGCGCCACCGGGGAGTCGAACCGCAGCCTCTTAGTTCCGGACCCCGCCCAAGCCACCAAGCATCGGGAGGACAGCCCACCCCGTACACAAGAGAGGACCGCTCGACCACCGCCTACACGAGGCCGTCTGAACCACCTCACCGCCGAGGATGCAGCAGCCGCACCCGACGTCACACTTGGTGAGTTCCTTGTTGACTCAGTTTTGGCAACTGTTTTGTTCGATACTGGAGCTCAGTTTTCGTATATTTCTACCAAGTTTGTTAAAGAAAGGTCGTTACCAACTAAGTCTCGACCAAGGCCCATCTTGACTAGCTCTCCGCTAGGAGAGAAGAGGAGTACGTTAGAGTGCAGGGGAGTGAGGATGGTGTTTGAGGGGCAACAATTCACGGCAGACTTGACAGTTTTGGAGTCTACCGGGATAGACGTGATCCTAGGGATGGATTGGTTGGCAAAGCACAACGGGATAGTCTCTTGCAACCCCAGAGTTATATAGCTAGAACACCCTAGCGGAACTATAGTGCGGATCGAACCACAGAGTCCGAAGGCTGCTACGATGATGTGCAACATGGGAGGCAAAAAGATTGAAGAAATCCCAGTGGTCTGTGAGTTTCCGGACGTGTTCCCAGAGGAGCTTACGGAGTTACCCCCAGACCGGGACATGGAGTTTGTGATTGAGCTGATGCCGGGAGCGGGGCCCGTTGCAAAGAGTCCGTACCGGATGTCGTTCGACGAGCTGGACGAGTTGAAGAAACAGCTCAAGAAGCTTCTCGAGCAAGGGTTTGTCCGGCCGAGTGCCTCACTGTGGGGTTCACCAGTGCTCTTCGTGGAGAAGAAAGACGGCACAAAGAGGATGTGCATAGGCTACCGCACACTCAACTCAATGACAATCAAGAACAAGTACCCGTTACCCAGAATCGAGGACCTGTTGGATAGGCTCAAAAAGGCAAGGTTCTTCTCCAAGATCGATCTGAGGTCAGGATAGCACCAGATGAAGATTCGAGAGCAGGATATTCCCAAGACAGCTTTCACCACTCGGTACGGCTTGTACGAGTTCGTGGTGGTTTCGTTTGGGCTGACCAACGCCCCTGCTTACTTCATGAACTTGATGAACAAGGTCTTCATGGAAGAGTTGGACATGTTTGTGGTGGTGTTTATCGACGATATCTTGATCTACTCTGAGACCACGGAGGAGCACGAGGAGCACCTGAGGGTCGTGCTAGAGAGGTTGAGGCAGCAGAAACTGTACGCCAAGTTCAGGAAGTGCGAGTTCTGGATGGAGAAGGTCGCGTTCTTGGGGCACGTGTTGTCAGCAGAGGGGATAGCCATGGACCCGTCCAAGGTTGAGTCGGTGACCAAGTGGGAGCAGCCGTTGAACGTGACAGACGTCAGGAGCTTCCTTGGGCTGGCAGGTTACTACCGAAGGTTCATTGAGAACTTTTCCAAGATCGCAAAGCCAATGACAGAGTTGCTCAAGAACAACACAAAGTTCGAGTGGTCAGAAGCGTGTGAGAAGAGCTTCCAGGAGCTGAAAAGGCGACTCACCACAGCCCCAGTGCTTACCTTGCCAGATATCAAGAAAGACTTTGTGGTCTACTGTGACGCTTCAAGGCAAGGACTCGGTTGTGTGCTGATGCAGGAAGGGAAAGTTGTGGCTTACGCTTCCAGGCAGCTGAAGAAGCACGAGGAAAACTACCCGACCCACGACTTGGAGTTGGCAGCTGTTGTGCATGCACTCAAGATCTGGAGACACTACCTGATAGGGAACAAGTGTGAACTGTTTTCCGACCACAAGAGCCTGAAGTACTTCTTTACACAGACAGAGTTGAACATGAGGCAGAGGCGATGGCTAGAGCTGATCAAGGACTACGACGTCGAGATCAACTACCACCCAGGCAAAGCCAATGTCGTGGCAGATGCACTGAGCCGGAAAACATATTGCAACAACCTCATGGTGAGAGAAGAGCAACCTGCTCTGCATGAAGAGCTAGAAAAGCTGAGAATTGAAATTGTAGACCAAGGCCAAGTCAACGTGATGCAAGTGTCCTATGACCTGGAGGAACGAATCCGTACAGCCCAGAAGGCGTGTGCAGAAGTCAAAGCTTTGCGAGAACTGATGAAGCAGGGCAAAGCAGAGGACTACCGGGTAGATGAACAGGGCACCGTGTGGTTGAAAGAACGGATCTGTGTACCACAAGACAAAGCTCTTCGGGAGCAGATCATGAGGGAGGCTCACGACTCGAGGTACTCGATCCACCCGGGCAGCACCAAGATGTACAGAGATCTGAAGATCAGGTACTGGTGGAAGGACATGAAGAAGGATATAGCACACTACGTGGCCTGTTGCGACACCTGTAGCAGAGTAAAGATTGAACATCAGAAACCTGCTGGTTTGTTGAAGCCGTTGGCTATTCTAGTGTGGAAGTGGGAGGACATTTCCATGGACTTTGTGGTGGGACTTCCTCGAACACCAAAAGGAAATGACTCGGTTTGGGTCATAGTGGACCGGCTGACCAAAGTGGCTCACTTTGTGCCGGTAAAGACCCGGTACGCAACCGAGAAGTTGGCAGAACTGTACATAGAGCACATACTCAGGCTGCACGGGGCACCCAGAAGTATTGTATCCGATCGAGGGACACAGCTTTGTCTCCATGTTTTGGCGAGGCAGCTTCCACAAGCTTATGGGCACCACCCTTAGCTACGGCACGCCTTTTCACCCACGTACGGATGGTCGACAGAGAGGGTCAACCAGGTGTTGGAGGATATGCTACGAGCGTGTGCACTCACCTATGGCACCGATTGGGAGAGCAAGCTTGCCGTTTGCAGAGTTCTCGTACAACACAGCTTTCAAGCAAGTCTCCGGATGGCTCCCTTTGAAGCCCTGTACGGGCGGAAGTGCAGGACCCCGCTAGCTTGGTCAGAAGTGGGAGAACGAGCACTGTTTGGGCCACAATCATTGAGGAAGCAGAGGAAAAAGTAGAGAAAGTTCGCGAGAACTTGAAGATCGCTCAAAGCCGTCAGAAGAGCTATGCCGACAAAAGAAGGAGGGAGTTGACTTTTGCAGTTGGCGACCGAGTGTACTTGAAGGTCTCTCCGCTCCGAGGAACTAAGAGGTTCTTGGTGAAAGGAAAGCTTGCCCCGAGGTACGTAGGACCGTACCCTATCACCCGAAGGATTGGAAGTTTGTCCTACCAGCTTGCGCTACCCGAGACAATGGCAGGAGTACACCCAGTGTTTCACGTGTCATAGCTGAAAAAGAGCGAGAAGGCAGTGGAGGCTAAGCAAGTGCCCATGGAGTTGCTTGACCTGCAAGACAACCCGGAGTACGCGGAGTACCCTGAGAAAATCTTGGACCGAGCTGTCAAGGAGACAAGGAGAACAACCATTCCTTTCTGTAGAGTGTTGTGGAGCAACCATACAGAGCGGGAAGCGACGTGGGAGAAGGAAGCTGATCTTAGAAAAGAGTACCCTCACTTGTTCACGGAGGAGGTCGAGGACTAAATCTCGAGGACGAGATTCTCAGTGGTGGGGGAGAATGTAACAACCCAGGATTTTAGGTGTGTAATTTTTGCGAAAAATTAAAACTTTTTGATTGAACTTGAGTGTCATCAGTTTTCGAGCCGATTGCTAGCCCTCCTCTCGAATTCTCCACCGCATTAACCCATTTATAAAAACATATGTTCAAACTATGGTAAATAAGTGATTTGGACTTTTCTGGTTTAATTGGATTTTATTGAGTGTAGTTTGAATTTGGAATTATTTCAAATTCAAACTAATTCTATAGCTTTTAACCCAAAACTTATTTCCCAAAGCTTGGAACCCCCTTACTGGGTCGACCTTTCCTAAAGCCTGCGGCGGACCCACTTAACCCGCCGACCCCCAAACAGCCCAAACTCGGCCCCGCCGCCGCTACCCCCGCCCCCCCTTACCCTCTCATTCTATCTCGACGCGTGGACCCCGCATGACAGCCCCTTATCCTCACCAACCCGCCAGCACACCGAGCCGGGCCGCGTCGCCGGCCTCACCGCACCAACGCGTGCGGGGCGGGCGCGGCCGGACCGCCCGGCCGGCACGCACGCCGAGGACCGCGCGTGCACGCGGGGCCGGATGCGACCGCGGAAAGGCCAAAGACGCATCTACCCCTTCCCACCGAGCATCCGAGGCGGACCCGAGCACCACCGCGAGCGCCACCTGCCCTGCCCGGCGAACGGCCAAGGGCATGGAGGGTTTTCCCCCTTGAGCTGCTCGCGGCATCGATTCAAAAGGAGCGGGCCGGTGTGGCACGGAAGCAAAGCCACCCACCCCCTCTTGGGGTTTCCTCTTCCACCACCGCCCGTGTGCACCGGATTGGGGGAAGAAGCGGGCGCGCCGCCACCGCGCCGCGCCGGACAAGGGAGGAGCCGGGAGCCGGACGGGAGCAAGGACCACTTCACCGCCGGGACGCCGTCGACACGCCCGGGAGGCGCCGCGCCGCGCCGGAGGGGAAAGGACGTGAACCAGCTGGGGACAAGGAGCAGGAGCCGCGGCGGACGACCACCGGCGTGAACATCTACACCGCCTTCGTACACCACTCCACCGAGCCGGCCACGACTCCACCGCCGCCCCGAAGTGAGCACCACCGCAGCCACCTTATCTCTTTCCTCCCTCCTTGCGCTCTACTCTGTTTTGCGCCGACGGCGTTGGGGTGCGCCGTCGAGACGCCTTGCCTGGTTGCCGGCCGTCGAGCCGCGCACGCCGCGTCGCGCCGTGCGGAGCTCTCGGGCCACTCATGCCCCCGGCCCGCCGACGCCATGCGAGGCCGGTGTGTGGGGGCCGGCCCTCGCGCCAAGCTTGTTGTGCGGGGGCGTGTGCGCCGCCATGCGCGCGCGCGCGCGCGCACCGGTTACTGTGGCGGCCACGCCGGTGAACAAAGCCGGGACGCGCGAGGCATGTATGGATGAGCCGGCTTCGTCCCGTGTCTATTTGGGGGGTGTGGATTGGGGGCGCCGCGCCGTGACGCGCCGAGGCGGAGGCATCGGTCCCGGCCACGGGACGACGCGCCGCCGCCGCGCGCGAGGCCACGGACGCGAGCGCCCGTCCGGCCGGTACACCCCGTTGCCGAGCCGTGACGTGCGCATCAACTTGATGGTGGTGGTGGCCGGACGTTTGCCACCCGCGACCGGCGCCGGCGACGCGCCGCGCGGCCGCCGCGCCGTCCGGCAATCCATCGAGCACCTGGTGTGCATAGTTACTCCTGAACACGTTTCACCTCGAGAAACGGGCCGCCGGCCGGATCCGGGTCGTGAGCCCAATTATCATTTTCCTTAGCAGCCGTCGGCCGGCCCGTGCGGGTTGTAGTAGGGGGTAAAATTCGGACTTGTGAAGGAAGTTTGGTGGACCGTGGCACTCGGACCACTTTGGGCCGAAACCCTATTTCGGGTGGAAACCGCCCACCGGGCCACCCACGGCCCGGCGGCACTTCTTGCCCCTTACTCGTTAACCCGGGACGCTGACGTCATGCTGATGTCAGCGACGAATTTTCTCTAAACCCTCTTTTCTTTTCTGTCTAAAAATTCCAGAAAATGTTGGTAATCTTTAAAAATTCATAACTAATTCTAGGGAGCTCAGAAAAATATAAAATTAATTTCTATAAATCCGTATTTGCGAAACCTTGCTGATTGTAGGTAGTATGGGTTCTTTTGGATCTTCTAAATTGATTCTTATTTGGAGTTCTTGCTTAGATGTGCACCGTATTCTTATTTTCGCGTCGAATCTCGTGCCGCAGACCCGAGCTTCGACCAGGAGGACGTGGAGGACCCCGAGTACCTTGCTCCGACAAACGCGACTGCTTCAACGGCAACGAAGGTGTCATGTCACTCCCAACCATGTAGATCCCATGTTGTTAAATAGCTGCTAGTGCTTTACTTTAATGCATTGATCTGATGTATTGCATAACCCGTTTAATAGCCATGCCTTGATGTTTTGTTATATCCTGTTTCCTTGTTCTACTTCCTGCGGGACTAGCTACAGACCCCTAGCTAGTCCCTTACCTCAACTATCCATACTTTTGTTGCTTGATTATGGATGGTGCTCTGGGCTTGGACTGAGATGGGGATATCTCGGTGTGTTTCTAGCGTGTGTTCTGGGTGCGTATCTCCTTGCTGTGTTTTGGCGGGAGCGAGCCGCTTGGTTACTTGTGAACGACTGCCGAGGGAGGATGCGATCTGGCCTCTTACCCGAGGGTCGTGTCGTGTGGGATGGAGATGGTGAGTGCTCGCTCTCGGCCCCTTAAGGACCGATCGTCAGTTGACCTTGTTTCGGTATGACTATTTTCGTACGTACCGCCCGCCTTGTATTGGGCGGGGTGCGGGGTGAAACTTGTAGTGGATAGCACCCCCTCCGTAGGAGGATCGGTGTGATCGTGTCGGGAGTGGTCTTTCCCTCCTTAGTAGACTTTGCCCCGGCGAGGCCGGGAAGGGTTCCACAGCTTCGAGGGACCTCTCGCGGGTAGTATGAGCTCTGCCGCGGAGGCTGGGCCAGGCTCGGAGACGCAGGAGGGTACTATCCACTTACTTGGCCTTCAGCCGTATGGTAGGGTCGGACACCGGTGACGGCCGGTTCCGGTCCTATTCGGGCGGGTACAGTTGTACAACCTCTGCAGAGTGTTAAACCTATAGCTATAGTCCGTGTCCACCGGTTATGGACAGCCTTTCGATCTCTCACCCCGACTAGCTACACTCCTCTTGTGCTTCTTCTCTTCCCCGAGTGTGTGAGCCCGGCTTCGGCCGTTGAAATGTGGGGATAGGAGCAGGTGGGCCCCACATCGCAGATGAGAGTTGGGTTCTGGATCGTGGTTGAGATCCGGAGTTTTGGTGTGTTTTCCTTGAGCGGGGGGGGGGGGGGGGTGGACCCCTGATGTGTGGACCTCGGAAGCGGAAGCTTCCCCGAGGTGTGGACCTCCTAGCTATTTTCTGCTTACCTTGTATGTTGCTATGCTGCTTTGCTTAAGCTTTCTACGACGGGAATAGGGATATCTCCTGCATGGTAGAATATACACCGCTTTTGCCTCTTTGTTGGGAAGCTGACATGACCTACCCGCTTATCGGGTAGACCCTGGTGCCTCTGACGCAGAGCCGGACTACGACTTCGACAACGACGGTTGGGTGGACTAGAGCTCTTCCTACACTCGAGCTGCCTGCGGATATGGAGTTTCCCGCGCTTTCATGGAGCCGCTGCTAGACGTTTTATTTATGTTTGATTCAGTCCGATGGACTTGTACCCGGCATGTGCCGAAGAGATGTACTCTGATTAATGTAATAAAATAAATGTTGTACTCTACTTTACTGTTTTTATCTTTCTGTATGGATTTTGGCATCGCTGAGACAGGGATTGCACGTGGTAGCCCTCCTGGGACTACCACCGAGGTGCTAGGATTCGGGGTTCCGTTCGCGGAAATCCGGGTCGTTTCAGTTGAGGAGGCTGTAGTCAAGACAGACGACCACGGAACAGGCGAGTCCAGCAAGACCACCACCATCGGGGCCGGCCTCGACCCCAAATAGGAAGACGCTCTCATCAACTTCCTCTGGGCTAACCGCGACATTTTCGCGTGGAAGCCAGTGGACATGCCAGGAGTGACCAGGGAGTTGATCGAGCACTACCTCAACGTCGATCCTAAAGCCACCCCCAAGCAACAACACCTTCGACGCTTTGCCGACGACGGACGGGATGCCATCAAGAAGGAACTCGCCAAACTACTCGCGGCTGGCTTCATCAGAGAAGTCTTCCATCCTGAGTGGTTCGCCAACCCTGTCCTCGTCCGCAAGAAGAACTCGAACGAGTGGAGGATGTGCGTCGACTACACCGACCTCAACAAGCACTGCCCCAAGGACCCCCTTCGGGTTGCCGCGGATTGATCAAGTCATCGACTCCACGGCGGGTCGCGACTCGCTCGCTTCCTCGACCGCTACTCCGGTACCACCAGATCGCGATCAAGGAAGAAGACCAGGAGAAGACCGCGTTCATCACCCCAATTGGCGCGTACTGCTACACGACCATGTCCTTCGGGTTGAAGAACACCGGCGCCACCTACCAACGAGCTATCCAGGCCTGCTTCAAGAAGCAACTCAACAAGAACGTCGAAGCCTACGTGGATGACGTGGTCGTCAAGACCAGAAACTCCAGTACCCTCATCGATGACCTTGTAGAGACTTTCGCATCTCTGCGCGAGTACCGCTGGAAGCTCAACCCGAACAAGTGCGTCTTCAGCGTACCTTCGGGCAAACTACTCGGCTTCATCATCAGCCAACGCGGCATCGAAGCCAACCCCGAGAAGATCTCCGCCATCACCAGCATGAAAGCTCTTACGTGCATCAAAGTCGCTCCGTGCCGACCGGGTGCATGGCGGCATTGAATGCATTCATCTCGAAGCTTGGAGAACGAGGGCTCCCCTTCTTCAAACTACTCAAGCACCAAGAGAAGTTCGCGTGGACTCCAAAGGCGGATCAAGCCCTTGCCCGGCTCAAGGACTTCCTATCGAAGCCACCGGTCCTCACGGCTCCTCGCAAAGGCGAGCGCCATCGCTCTACCTTGTCGCGACTACTCACGTGGTCGGATCGCCATCATCGTCGAGCGGCGGGAAGATGGCCACGCCTACCCGGCCCAACGCCCGCCTACTTCGTCGGCCGAGGTCCTGTCAGAGTCCAAGGCACGCTATCAGCCAGTGCAAAAGCTTCTGTACGCAGTACTCATCACCTCGCGGAAGCTACGACACTACTTCTAGGAGTACTCGATCTCCGTCATCACCGACTACCCGCTCGGGTTTAGATGTTACTGGAAGAATCTCCAAGTGGGCAGTCGAGCTCGGTGCCCTCACCATTGACTTCAAGCCACGCACAGCCATCAAGTCGCAGGCGCTAGTCGACTTCATGGCGTAGTGGCGGGAGAATCAGCTACCTACTCCAACCGTGCGGCCAGAGCATTGGGTGATGTACTTCGACGGCTCACTCAACCTCGAGGGCGCAGGTGCAGGGGTACTCCTGATCTCTCCAACGGGTGAACAACTCAAGTACGTCCGGCAGATCTTCTGGAAGGTCTCAAACAACAAAGCCGAGTACGAAGCTCTCCTGCATGGGCTCCGCCTCGCGGCTTCACTGGGCATCAAGCGGCTACTAGTCTACAGCGACTCCGCAGTGGTCATCAACCAAGTCAACAAGTCCTGGGACCGCAACAAGGAGAACATGGACGCCTACTGCCTAGAAGTCCGCAAGCTCAAGAACAAGTTCTACGGTCTCGAGTTCCACCACATCGTCCGCGACAACAACGTTGCAGCGGACGTCCTGTCGAAGCTTGGATCTACCCGCGCTCAAGTACCAGCGGGTGTCTTCGTTCACGAGCTTCACGCGCCATCCATCCCGGAGCCGGCGCCACCGACCACTGTCCCAGCGCACCCATCGGCTGGACAGGAGGTCATGATGATCGACGTGGACTGGAGGCAACCCTTCATCGACTACCTCAGCGAGCAGAAGGTTCCCTCGGACAAGAACTTGGCCGAGCAGCTCATCCGCCGCGCCAAGTCCTACGTCCTCGTCGGAGACAAGCTTTACAAACGGAGCGCATCTTCTCGAGTACTCATGAAGTGCGTCCCCATGCAAGAAGGCAAGGACATCTTGGAGGAGATCCACAAGGGCGTCTGTGGCAAAACACGCGTCTTCCCGTACGCTGGTCAGCAAAGCCTTCCGGCGAGCCTTCTTCTGGTCCACAGCCCTGGGCGACGCCGAAGAACTCGTCAGAAGGTGCCAAGGATGCCAATACTTCACCAAGAAGCAACACGTCCCAACCTACAAGCTAGTCACCATACCGTCAACCTGGCCCTTCGCTTGCTGGGGGCTCGACATGATTGGGCCACTGCCAAATGCACCAGGTGGTTTCAACAGAGTGTTGGTGGCCATCGACAAGTTTACCAAGTGGATCGAGGTCAAGCCGGTCACATGCCCCAAGGCCGACAGAGTACTCGACTTCCTGGATGAACTCGTGCATCGCTACGGACTACCCCACCGCATCATCACAGATCTGGGGTCCAACTTCAACAACCACCAGTTCTGGGAGTACTGCGAGAACAGCGGGATCGATGTCCGATATGTCTCAGTTTCCCATCCTCAGGCCAACGGACAAGTCGAGCGCGCCAACGGGATGGTGCTCGACGCTCTCAAGAAGCGGCTACGCGACGCTGCTAACTCCAAAGGAGGCAAGTGGATCAAGGAACTACCCAATGCACTCTGGGGGCTACGTACTCAGCCCTCCAAGCCAACGGAGCAATCCTGTTACTTCCTGGTTTACGGCTCCGAAGCAATCCTCCCGGCCGATGTCATATGGAACTCACCAGCAGTGGAGCATTACGACGAAGGCGTCTCTGAAGACAGCAGAAGAGTTTACATCGACGGACTCGAAGAAGCTCGCTGCGCTGCCTCATCCAGTCAGCAAGGTACCTGGAGGGTATCCGACGCTACCATGATCGCAACGTCAAGGAACGCTCCTTCAATGTTGATGATCTTGTCCTCCGTCGTATCCAGAACACGGAAGGACTACACAAGCTCAGCTCCCCCTGGGAAGGTCCCTTCACCGTGGCAAAGGTGATCGGGCCGGGCTCCTACCGCCTCTAGACACTTGAAGGCGAAGACATCAACAACTCGTAGGATGTCGACCAGCTCTGTCGGTTCTACGCCTAGTCTACACGACTACTCCGGGGCTCAAGTCTACACGACTACATCAAGACCCCTCCGCCGTAAGCGGCCTCCGGGTCCAGGCACTAGTCTCCGGACTACTCCTCTCCAGGATCCAGCCCGCGCGGCTACCTACGGATCCTGGGCTGCGACGAGCGACAAAGGACTCTAGCAGCGGTCTACTGAGAGACCATGTACTCCAAGATCCAGCCTACACGGCTACTTACGGATCTACTGCTGTAAGCGGCTACTCGCCCTAGCACCACTTAGCCATAAGCGGCCTCCGGGTCCAGGCGACTACTCTGTAACTACGGCCCTGGCCATCCAGGTGTACTCCTTCAGTAATAAAGTCTGATTGATCATCAACTTCTTTACTGTCTACTTCCCACAACGAGACCACCGCCGAGTACGACTACTCGCATCAACTCCACGATGGGGCTCCACACTCTAAGATCGCGACTACGAGTACTCATTGACGGAACTTTTCTTTCATTAATACCTGAACAATTACATTACAAATGTTTTTGCACACATACTACTATGAGCTAACTATTAGAGGGCTACTGGAGGTTAAGCTTCTCGGCGACTTGCTCCGCAATGGGCGCCATCTGCACAGTTGGCGGCTACCCCGCCAGTGACTACTTCCACGGGCGCCTTCGGGAAGTAGGACTTCATGAAGGCCAGCACCTGGTTCGGGATCGACCTCGCCAGATGCTTCACATATGCCGCCAGCCGGCTGTGGGCTTCCTTGAGCCGATCCACGAGCGGTGCTATCTTGGGACAGCCAGGATGAGGCACAAAGAGTCTTGCAATGGGAAGCGCGGCTTCTTCAAGTTCCTTCAGTTGGGCCCGCAGTGCCTCGTAGTCTTCGTTCAGCTTCTGCAACGATTTGTAGCAGTTGACGAGGTCACGATCGGAAGCAATGCGAAGCTCCATGTGCTTGTCGCACACGAAGGCAAGTTCCTTATAGTCAAGCTCGAGTACCTGGCGGGCCTCCTGCTCCAGGTAGAAGAGGTTCTTCATGTCTGTCTCTGAGGTCCTCAACTGCTCCACCCGGGTCTCAAGCTCTGCAAAACAACAAGGCGCGGCGGGTTAGACTACCTCTCGACCTCCAACAACTACTCAACAAGTCAAGCGGTGTACCTTTGTTCTTGTTGCGGAGTGTCTTGTTCTTCCGCACCAAGTCGTCGCTCTTTGCCTGCATCTCCTGGATGTCATTGTGATATTTGGTGAAGGCGGTGTCGAGCTTGGATTGCATGGCGGCCGCGTGCTTCCGGGACTTCAAGAGTTGATCTTCAAGTGCTTCGCCCGAGCACCGCTTCGCCGAAGCCTTGCAAAGCATGTTAGACTTCTCGCGGGACCTCTCCACGACGTCCCGCACGGACAACGGATGTCAAATGAGTACTCAACAACGAGAGGATTGACTACTCGAGAGTTAAGACTACTCACCTTCATCCATTGTTCGCACGGCGGACCGCCTCCAGTGTGCTCGGCCACCGTCGCCGGGTCGACCGGGTCGTCCGCCGCCACCTCCACCCCGCCACGACTACTCGTGGCGGCTTCATCATCGGCGCAGCGGATGGGCTCGCGTCTTGGATTTACGGGGAACGGAAAACCACCTCCGCAGCGACCTCGGCGGCACCGGTGGCCTCCTCTCCTCCGGTCGCCACGGCGGCCTCCTCGGCAGCCTCCAGCCCTTGTGGTGTCAAATTCTGCATGGGCACCGTCGTTGGGATGTCGTTCCCTTCGGCCTCGGCACCTGTCAAGAAGAAGACAAGTGCATTACCGACTACGACTACTCTATGGGGGGGTACTATAGCCTCAACAGAGTACTCACCTTCGACCACGCTGGCCTCGGGCAATGCAGCTCCAGCAGCCGGCACCTCGGACTCTGCTTGAGGAGTGGGAGCGGACTCGTCGGCGGGCGGCACGGCTTCTTCCTCTGCCACCGCTGTAGAGGGCTCATCTCCCTTCCAAGACAGATCTGTTGATTTCCTGCAGAAGTACACAAATTGGTTGTCAATCAAGCTCGACTACTACACCAATTACTACTCGGGGAGGCTCAGCACTTACAAGCTTGACCGGTCTATCGTCACGGTCAGGGCGCTGAGGATACTGGCGATGTCTACCAGTCCAGCCTCGGCGGGTGCCTCCTCCTGCGCCTTTGCGGCCGTCGCCTTCGCAAAGAACGACGCGCCGGCGGTGCGGCCGCCCCTCATGCACTCCTCGCGGCCACCACTTCTTCAGTAGCAGCGGCTGCGGGCTCCGTGCTCCCTTGAGGAGTAGGGGGTCGGCACTCCACCGCGCCAAGAGCTCTTCAACGGGGGGGGGCTGGGCTACGACTCCCAGCGGGTTCCCCCACCGTGTCCCACTCGCCTTCGTCGCCCTGATCAGCGGGCTCCGTAGGCGGCACCTAAAGCAAGCAAGGAAGTCCAATCGTCAGCAAGTGAACTCGAGAGACTAGTACTCGACTACACTACTAAAGACGTCTTAGCTCCTGAGGCGTGGTCTCAGAGACCTTCAACTTCTTCGTCACCCGCTTGCGGGTGGGGTTGCGCGGGCTCCGTGGCGGCGCAGCCAGACTAGCCTCCAGGCTAGCCGGCGGATCTTGCACGAGGGGACGTGAGGTAGGCCGGGAGGCTGAACCTCGACCGCAGCTGGAAGCGGTCCTGTAGTGTTTCCTCGTCGTCGTCCTCGTCGGATGTATCTTCCACGACTACGGTGTCGTCTCCTTCGCTGACTTCCCGCCGCTCCTTGACTTTGGTTTTTCCCTCCTCCGGGATCTCGACTTCCTGAGGGGGCGGCTGCGGCTTGGAGACGAACTTCTTCAAGTCGTCCTGCAAGACACAAGACATCAGCGTGACTACTCACAAGGAATGACTACTCGACTGAGGGGTACGACTACTTACCTCCTTTGGCGGGCGCGCGGCGGAGTACTCCGGGACTGGGCACGGTGTGTACGGAGGCCTGTCCTTGAAGATGCACGTCAGCCTATCGACAATGTCGTCATCGTCGACCTCGCCTCCAGGCATCCACGACGTGTCGTCGTCGCCGGTGTACTCGAAGCCCAGGGTGTCGCGGGCCATCAGTGGCTGCACCCTGCGCTTCATGAAGCTAAAGGCCACGTGCTCGGCCCTCAGCCCGGCTTCTCTCAGCACCTTGATGCGCACCAACAAATCGGGGAGCTGGATCCCCTCCTGCATCGTGGGCTCCGTGTTCCACCAGGCGCGATGTCTGGGCTGCTTCCTGCTCGGCTTCGGAAACCCGGGGTGGTGGTTCGTGATGTAGAACCATTTCGCATTCCAATCCTGGTTGGAATCAATGAGCTTGTACGAGAGGTACTACTCGACGGCATCCTCCCGCATCTGGATTCCTGCTCCACCAACTACTCGCGGGTTGCTGGCGCTCGGCTGCGGCTTCACCCGGAAGAACTTCCGGAACAAGATTCAGTGGGGCTTGATCCCCCCGGAACGCTTCACGTAAGTGGACAAAGACAACGGTATGGAAAATACCATTGGGGTTGAGGTTGAGGTACTCGACGCCGTAGTACCCCGAGAGGCCATTGAAGAAGTCACTCGCCGTAAGCGTGAGTCCGCGCTCCGCGAAGCGCGCGAACATCAGGATCTCGTCTTCGCTCTTCTCCATGGGGTACGGGTCCCCGCGGCGGCCCTCCAACTATCCATCTCCTTCTCACGGATGAATCCGCTGTTGAGGAGGGCCAGCAAATCTTCGGTCTTTGTCTTCGACTTTTTCCACTCGCGGCTCGGATCTGGTCGCGGTGAAGACATCGGCGGTGCTGCCCCCGCGGCAGCCACGGCGGCCTCGTGACGACCCCTCTTCTTCCCGGCGGTCTTCGCGATCTTGGACGACGATGGCTTCATTCTCCAAGTGCACGACATCTTCACGCACATTCGCTCGGGGGCTACTCTGGCAGCTCTGGGTGGCGGCGCGCTCAGATCTACAGTGGCGGCGGTGTGCGCTGGAAGAGATTATGGCCAAGATCTATTCGAAATGGCTACAGCAGGTATGGGTGAAAAACCCAGAGGGTTTTGGCTTCTATTTATAAGTCAAAACGACCCTCCAACGGCTAGATGGATAAGTCTGCGCTTGGCTGACTCAGCGGCCGCGCGCGACTCTTCGTATTCTACTAGTCGACGCGCCTCACCTCGGGGGCTCGACTACTTCTACTCGACTACCTGGGGAGCGACAAGACTCAGAAGCATCTCAGGACACATTCTACAAGATGACCCTTCAATTCGAGGAGAAGTACTCGACTCAAGGCTCGTGGGCTCTGTGCCACGTGTCCTTCGGTTTTTTCTCTCCGGATTTTTCGGGATATTCTTGCCAAAACATCAGATGGACCCTCAGCCAGAGCCTACAACTCAACCTAAGGGTCGGGGGCTACTCCATATGGAGTGCGATTTTGCAATCGCACTTCCATATCAGCTTCGGCTTCAAGACAACGCGGGAATTTTTGAAGACCTTCAAGGGCAGCACTCGAGGACGCTTGGGACTACTAGAGAAGACTTCGAGATTGCTCGGATATCGACCGGAGTACATTCCAAACCTCGGGATGCTTCGACTGCTCTTGAAGACTTTTGACTTGTAGTACTCGGGGACGCCTAAGGACTACTCGTTAAGGCCGTCAAGATTACTTGAAGCTATTCTTCTCGACTACAAAGTACTCGGGGGCTTGTCGTATGGACCTCCCTGGGCCCACTACCTCGGTGGGTACCAGGACTAACTACTCGGTGGGCCCCTGGGACTACCCGGCTTGCGCTACACGGCACCTGATGGCGTGGAGCACAAAGACTATAGAGGAGAAGTACTTGGTTACGAAGCTGTACATGTTCCGCACTGTATGGAAGACTCCTAGACGTACTCGACTAGTACTCTCTCCCTACTCCGACTTGTAACCCTGCCTCTCGGACTATATAAGGCGAGGCAGGGACCTTTCTCTAGGATCGAATCGCATCTCACGGCGCACAATTACACCATCTGGTAATCGTGCCCAATCAATCCAGAGCTACGCAAAAGATACAGACGTAGGGTATTACGCACCTCGCGGCCCGAACCTGTCTAAATTGTGTGCCACGTGTCTCTTCCTTCGAGTTACCGATCTCGGCGAGGCCACATTCATCTACTTTGGTTACTCCCTTAGTAGGTTGCCGGTCTAAAACACCGACACCCTCTAACTTGCCACTTTCGATTGAAGGAAGTGGCAATGCAGAAGATCCTAAACAAAGTAACTCGAGAACCATACGTCCCTCTATACGGATAATGTCTGAAATGCTTTTTGGTATAAGTTCAATGAGTAAAGTGGATCTTTCTTACGGAATCTGCCAGAGCATTTTATTAATTCAGAGGGAAGAATACTTGAGGTAAATGCTTCTCTACACTTTATTTATGTTGATTAACATGTAAATCACAGTGTATTAAGTTGAATAATATATATTATTCTCAGCAAAGTGTGGGTGCAAAGTTCCAAGCCATATCCTATACGTATCACACTGAAACAAATTCAGGAAATACTTGCTACGAGCATACCAATGGATGTCGATTGCTTCAACATGGCCGTTCGGATGATTGCAGATGATGAGTCCGTGTTCTTTAGAGAACCGATGCCATATTATTTGGACCTCAAGTTTTGCAAATGTATTCAACCCATTTACCTACTAATGAGAAACCCTGAGTGCAAACTGCTGTTTTAACTGATCTTTTCGTTGGCTATTCAGGTGTACTGTAACTACCGACGTTACTACATGCATCGTGTTGTCCAATATCGTAAGAAGGTGAAAGAAATGTTTGAAGGGTGGCCTAACGTTGGTGTGCCATTATCTAAATGCAATGAGGTAAGACATATCTTTACTCAACGGGACTATACTTTATTTACAAGAATCAGTTATACTTCAGATGTGATCTGACTTCATGCTCCTTGTGCTCGTAGATTATGATACCATTCCGGTGCTTGGGAACATACATGATGTTCTCCTTTCACTTGGGTCATATGACAAGACGTATATTTGATACAATGCCGGATCATAGGTGATTACCAAGTGATGACCCGACCTCTTATTATCTAGGTCACATACAGAAAATTGGAAAAGTGCTTGACCTTGTTATGGAAGAGGTGAACCCAAAATGGAATGATGACGTATATGACTGGATACACAACTTAGCACCATGTTTGATGAAAAGTAGGGGCAGGTAATTTTACTTTGCTCACGTAATTAACCATGCTTTAATTTGACACATTGACACGTCTACATATTGTTTGTACAGGAACATGTCAGGTTACGCAATCATCAACTACATGGACTTGTGGGATGCGGAGCACATATGTGCTCAGCTACGAGATGTGCGTCTTACAAACCCTATCTCACTGTATCTTTTGTATAGATTTGTTTTTCAGAAATATTCATGACTGCACACCACTCAACTGCAAGATTTAGGTACACTCAGAAGGTGGTTCTTGATTGATTTGCTTAAACACAGGATGAATGAGTGCGTGGAGATTTCTTGTAAGGCACACCTGTGGGGAGAGCCATGAAAAATATTGTAAGTAAAAATGATGCAAATTAAGTGCTATGAATTAATGCATCCAAAATGCAAGCAGCCCATAGTCGTGGGCTTCGGATGAGGACAAAACCCAGCCTCTCATCCAAAACCCACGACCTGATGCAACCCAACGGCGTCCACGGCCCATCAAACAGGCGCATGAGCCACCCTCGAGTGAAGCACCCCTTGAATAACTATCCGCCTCGCTCGAGGGCCTGGCACCCCTCGAATAACTATCCGCCTCGCTCGAGGGTCCAGCGCACCCCCTAGCGGGTCTGCGCCTCGCTTGAGGGTCTCCCTCGACCTGAAGAGCGCGGGGAAAACACGATAGCATATGCACTAAAAGTCACAAATAAAAATTGTCCATAACATAATATATATTGTTTCTATAACGTCCAATGGGTGTCGATTCATGGAAATTAGGAGTTGAATACACCACAAATTGTGTGCTACCATCCATAATTAAAAATAAATAGATGAATTTAAGATTTGGTGCATTATTATAGGATCTCCATACATACCCTTTTGTCAATGAATTGAAATTTTTGGGGAGTGCCATGTTTTTATTAAATGTTATGGAAAACTGTTAGATGTGCAGCAAAAGGATATAAAGCAATTTGTGGTTTCATGAATTACTTTAGAATATCTGTTTTTATGTGTTACATTCAATTTGAATTGTCACGTAACCATGATCATCACGTAACCGAATCCGAATATATAAATGGGGATCGCGTCGCCAGCGCCGTATCTGAACTGTGGGGCGACCGACCTAGTTTTGCCTGGAGACCGGCCCCACTACCGGAACCAACGAGGCGACGCCTCTAGTCCCCGAGGCGTGTAGGCTCCAGGGTGGCAGGCTACGTCACATCGGCACGGTCCTTCGTGGTTCCCGCGGACGGGTGGTCGTGTGCTACCAATGCACGCCACCTTCCCAGGCGGGTGGCCCCCAGCAACTCATCCGGACACCTGGCGCTTCCGGCCATGCGATGGGTGCAGGTGGATCCTGCCTCTTCCCTTCTTTTCTCCCTCTTACGGGCGCCGCAGCTTCGCCTGGAAGCTCAATCCAAGAAAACCCCCACCGCTCCACGACGTATGCGCCGCTGCTGTTGCGTTCGGCCAGTTTGAGCGCTAGTGTCGCGCCCACCGTCGCCGTCGCCCTATCGTCATGCCTGGGATTCCCTTCGACGGGCTCCCGCCTCGTCCTTGCCTCCACATATGGGGCGTCGCTCCGAGGCCACCTCCTCCTCCGACTCAACGATGGAGGAGCTTGAGGAGCTTCTGGACGCCGAGGATCATGAGGATTCGGTGCTCCCCCAATCCATTGATGTCTACATGCCATTCGTCAATGTGTCACACTTCAATCATCTTGCGTATGCCACCATCACTCAGCAGCACTATGCACCCGCCGACAACATCCACGATGCTCTCGTCGCGCAAGGTGGTAATGCTCATGTCACCCTTGCTCCCTCGTCCTATGGCCCGATGCTCCGCATCTTTGACGCTGATGCTCTTCACGAGGGCACCATCAACGCTCCTCCGTTCGTGGGACAACATAACACCATCGTCCTGGAACACCAAGAGGACACACCGAACCGGTTCCACATTGACTATGAGACTATCGTCTCCATTGCCATCCGCAACTACCCCCCTCGAACACTAGAATCGGGAACACATGTTCTACGCCGTCGGCCCCCTTCGCCAATCCGCACAGCGTCAACCTTGTCTACCTTCAAGGTGTCGACTTCTTCGTCGTCCTAATGCAGGTGAAGGCTGAGGACGCCACCGACATCCCGCTTGAGGAGTACTTCATAAAACATTCTTGGCTTGGCGCATATGCTCGCGTCTCCATCATGGACATTGGGGTGCTGGATGAGGATTCAGACTCAGACGACTCTGAACCATGCTCCCCTGACCTAGGGATTGCTGCACAGTTGGGCGCAGCGCTCGACCTTGTGTTGACGGTTAATAGTTGTATCAAAGTTCGTTTAGCCTTGCAAGCGGACAAGTCTCTATGACAAACCACCCAGGAAAATACCGTACTATCGCCTAAAACCAATCCACTTTGGTCATTAAGCAATAGTAAAGTATCATCCTGTCATTGGTTGCCGGGTTAACTCCCGGTAAATCACTTGGAAATCATACAGAGGATCGACACATGCATTAAAACTCACACGAAGGCGAGTCCAGAGTACAACACAGATTAAATCCAAATTATTACAAACCATTGTTCTTGACAAGAAGTAAAGGTTCGCAGTTTGGAAACAAGCGGAAATAAATAAACTAGCGCGACGATACACATCACAGGAGGCCATCTGTGATGTCTTCACTCGTCCCCTTTCACCCATTCCGGCCCACAAATGGTGGAATCTCACCGTGCCAAACAACACCTACAACAACATTTTTAAGGCAAGGCCGAGTATACTAATACTCAGCAATACTTAACCGTCGGGTGATAACTACATCACCAAACTCTAGACATGTGAGGGTTTTTGGCCGGTGGAGTTCTTTTGCTGAAAAGCAACAAAGAGTATGTACTTACATTCATTATTTTGGCACAAGTTTTAGTTGATTACCATCTCTAAGTGTGCCCACTAATTCAATCAAGAATTGTACAAGCAATTAATTCATACAATAATAATCACCAAGTTCCATCATTACGGGATATCATGGCCGGTTGATTAAGCAGTCTTAGTTAACGGTGAGAGGCCGACAATCGATTGATTTAAACCTTGCAAGGTAGACCTAAACACACGGAGCGGTGCACCAACAGAGCTGACACCAACCAGGCGGTTCCCAAAAGTCCTCGGGTTGGGAGCGAATCTTACAGTCCCGGGTACAAGGCTATCTGGAATGTCCCACCCAGCACACCCAGCCTCACACATGTACCCACCTCTCGGTTGCAAAGCGGTAGGTGATTACTCAAGAGTAGTAATAGTAAGTTCCCGCATCTTCTCATTAAGGTACTAGGCTTACCAGTCCCATTCCCGACAAGTGCTTGGTACATTCAAAATCTTAGCCCACGAAAGCCACTGGACCGGAGCCCAAATCCCATGCTCTTACCACATGAGCAATCCATTTCTAAAGATCTTATGATTCCAACATAAGAACCTATTCTCGCGAGTGATGAACATCACTCGACTTAAACCGGGTCCTATAGCATAGCAGCTATCGACCTAGAATACTAGTGATAGAGCATAGGTAAATAGGGATCATGCATCTAGGGTTTCAATTCAACTCCTGAAACGTAAATGCACAGTCATAGCAAACATAATTGCATAATTTTAAAAGACGGGGTTAATGATTCGGGGCTTGCCTTCGCTGGCAAGGTTGGCCTTGGGCCCTTCTGGACTTTGGTCCAGGTCTTGAGCTACGTCCACGTAATGCAGCCTCTTCGTCGGCTCCTCGCCTTCTCCTTCCAAAGACGAGCGTATATCTGCCGTCGGGAAGCTCTACACGAGGATAAAATGCAAGATTTATTTGATGATTCTAATTTAATTAACCAAAAACAATAGATGACAACCATGGGGTGCATTAGTTGGACACATTTACCTAGATAAGAATACATTCAGCATCCTCTTCCAAAAAGGAACAATAAGCAACCCTTTATTAAATATTCTTTTTGATAGTGACTGTGTACATATATATGTAAGTAATTTAATTTAGCTTCTCAAAAAGTAGTGGGTGGGTATATTTAGCCTTTTAAAACGATTTACAACCATTCACAAGGTTATTAAAGATGGGTAGGTGATTTCTCCCATTTAAATGACTATTAAGCCTTTAATTGCTTCCATAGCTTTTATTCATGAAATTAATTAATTAAATTTAGTGGAGGGTTGTGTTAAACACTAAACACCTATAACAAGCCATTGGACAAACATGCATGCTTGGGCTAGCTAGAAATTAATTATTTTTGAAAATAACAAAAGCTAGCTAGAAGAACAAGGTAAATGCACACAAAAATAAATATTCAAAAAACTGATCCAAACTTTATCACACATGTTATATGGTCCAAAACTAGCTTAGGGATGCAGCACATACACCTAGAGCTATTATAAAACTTGAGTTATGTAGTTTCAAAGAAAAACAAGCATAATTCAAGAATAAAAATTTCTGTTAAGTATAAAATTGTGATTAATTCACCAAAGGTGTGTTTTGGTATAAAAAGACAGTATGCATAAGTTGGTTGCAAAAATATAATTATTTTTAGCTACAAAAATCATTTATACAGATCCTACAGAAATGGAAAAGATTTTTTATAAAAAGATTTACAATATAACTTTGTGCAATTTTTAGCACAGGATCTAGCCATACAATAGCACACAACATATCCATAATTTGGACGCAGAGAATTTATGGATTTTGAGATATTACAGATCTAGGTTTTTCACATTTCTGTTTTTCATGCAAAAACTATCAGGAACTAGCTCAGGCAAGAATAACAAAAGTTGTTGGATTTTTCACAGCGAATCTAGCAAAATTGAGTCTGCATTTTTCTGATTTTTCTACGATTTTATATGGATTTTACAAGATTCTGCAAATCACAACCACTATTGAAGTTACAGTTTTTCGCGAAGGTTCCCGAAACTTTGTGGCACTTGACATATATGCCCCCAGTTTACACAAAACTCCTCAGACAAAAACTTGGCCATGCAATTGGGTCCTTCTCCATGGCTGGCCGGCCCGGGCCAAATCCGGCCGGACGCGGCCGGCGCCCTCACCGGGAAAAGTGTGGGTGATGTGCGCGAGCTCACCTATGGCTCGATTGCGGCCGAGGCTGCAGCGGGGGCGCACGGCGGGGTCGCATGGCGGCGGCGACCGTGGCGAGCCGCCGCGCTCCCTCGCTCCGGCGAGGCACGGTGCAATGTGGCGCAACCGGCGACTAGGGTGGCTTGAGTGGGGGCTAGAGGCGGCTCTGGAACGTCGAAGGGTGGTGGAAGCGGCCGCAAGCGGGGTTCCGGTGTAGCGGCACCCAGGGTGGTCCGGCGGCCGAGCCAGGCACGATGCACGGCGTCCTCACGCAAGGGAGCACGGCGGCCTTAAGTAGGAGAGTCGCCTCGTGTTTTGGAGCGAATGCATCGTCACAACTGGCCGTGGTACGGCTGCGACCTTCGTAGGCGCTCACCGAGGCGGACACCGCGGACGGACCCGTCGGTAGGGTGCGGCGCGGGGTGGGATAACTTCGAGGCGCATAGTGACGCGAAGGCTCCGGGGAAGGCGCGCGCGCGCAGGCCTTGGGAGGCGTGCGGTGCGGATGCCTAGGGCGAGGTGCGGCGCGGAGCGGTGCACGCACCGGGTTGATTTTCTTGTGTTGGACTGGCAGTGTTTGACCGAGGTTTTCTCAAAAATTTTGAATAAAAGTGCACAAAGTGGTGAATAGGAAAATTGTAGATCTCACTACCCTATACAAGTTTTACAAAGGCCATATAGTGTTTTTCTCAACGGATTTTGCATAAATTACTGCCAAACTTTGAATGTCGCTCTGTTTCAGTAAACAAGAGGTACTGTCGGTTGACCACGATTTTCACCAATTTCCACTCAAAATTTGAAATGCCAATCTACATGAGAGTTGTGTCCCTCAACAAACTGGACAACTTTCATATTGGTAGATTTTTAAGTGTTTAGGTGAAATTTGGAGAACGCGGCAAAAGTTCCGGAAGACATTCGTCGACGTGAGTTCTTAATCAGGGTTTGACCGTGTCTTTGACCAAAGGTTGGCCACGGGTGTGTGTAAACTTGCTCAGGGGGTTCAATAAGGATCATTGGTGAAGTTTTCAAGGTGATGACCCAGGTTGACCTAGGTTTGACCAAAGGTCGGCCGGTTTGACTTGGCCGGATCGGCCATTAGCGTTAATGACGCCAATTAAAAACCCGGGGCGCTCGCGCCTCCCATCGTAGTCAAGGGACCCTTCTTCCCTCGAGTGGTGAACCCAAGGTATCGAATCCGTGGAACAAATGTGTGACACAAGAGATGATGTAGTAATGCCAGGTAACTTCAATCTTCAAAAGGTGAAACCCTAATGCATTTAGTTAAAGACCACTTGTAGGATCTAGTCATATAGAAGGGGGGTTGAATATGGGACTTGTTTTCAAGCTCTAAAGGAAAAACGAAAACCTTAACCTATCAACTAGTGTTGCCCATACTAAAAAGGTTCTTCTCTACTTCTAGAGCACACTAACACAAGTTTCCTTAGCAAATAACACACTAGGAGGCAATATGACAACCTATGCAAGATATGAAGCACACAAGCGAAACAAGCTAGAACAAAGACAAAGAAACTTGAGAGCGGAAATGAAATGCTGAAAGTAAGTGCTAGAAGTAAATAAGATGGACAAGAGGCGATCGGTTTTTTTTTTCCGTGGTATCGAGAAGTTGACGCTTCCCCCTAGTCCACGTTGGAGCACTCACTTAGAGTATCGCTCCCCTTTGAGGACCATGTGTGGTTCGAGGACCGGTGGATGGTCGCTTCCTTGTGTGATGAGTGATTGAGCGCCGTTGTGTGGACCGATTCTTGGCTAAGTATTGCAGAGGTGCAAAGCTGCGGCTTGACTCGTGTTGGTGCAGTGTGAAGAACAAGCGCGAAAGGTCGTCGCCGGTGAGGCCTCGTGTGTGGAGAAGACAAGTAGGCTTCGTTCGAGGGACCCGGTGGCCGCCGGGGGGTCAAGTGCGGGCCGCATGGTGGCATGAACAAGAAGATGAAGTCATGGACGGTTTCTTGGTTGAGCCTCAAAACCAAGGTCGAGCCGGGACTACGTGGAGCCAAGTCATCGCGGGAGATTGGCGGAGGCTACACCGAGTTCGCGGGGTTTCCGTGGTTCACCGTAAAACCACCGGGTTCCTTGGTTGATCCACAAAGCCAAGACCGGAGAACCGAAGACGGAGGTGCAAAGAACACTCGCACGGCTCTCGACCGGAGGAGGAGCACCCGGTCCGACCGTGTGCGACGACGCAGTCCGAATCTTCGAAGCGGAGGACACGAGTCGGGATCGCATAGCTTGCGTCGAGGCTACGCAGGTGCGGTCGCCGGCATCCGTCCGATGGTGAAGACATCAAGAATTCCAAATCCGCCCTTGAGGGGCTTGTATCCCTAGTTAGTAGAGAGGGGCATTTTAGACATTCGGTTGCCGCCTATATAACCCAAGAGGTGAGAGGTTGGCAGCCAACTCTTGGAACCCTAGCTCATTAGTTTTCCTATTTTCCACCTTTTTCCTTAGGTTTTCCTTAGGGCTATCAAGAGAGCTTCACGGAGAGATCTTGTAGAGAGGGATGGATGATCGGGCGGCTTGCTAGACCTTGTACGAACCTTTGTTTCATGTATAGATGATTCGGCGTGGTTCCTCAAGGTTTGGATGTGTTTTCCCCGTTGTTCTTGGTGGTGATTTTCGGAGCCCTTTCTCGATGATTTCTTTGGGTTGTTTTCGAGGCTTTTCTCTTGGGGATTTGATGGGGGAAATTTGTGGGAACCCTTCGTGGTTCTTTGGTCCGTGATTCCCCTCCCAAATCCGTGAGTAAAAGTGCTCGATTTTGGGGGTTTCTTGAGTTCTTGGGTTGGAGGTGCTTTCGGCGGGATTTCTTCGATTCCTCCTTTTTGGACGAGTTTTTGTGGGGTTAAACTTGGCTATGGACTCCTCATGAGGTGTTCTTGATATCCCCAAAGTATTGTTCAAGTCCGTGGAGCGATTCGGGAGATCGAGTTTTGGATTTGGGGGAGTTGACCCGCGGTGCCGTTCATCCCGAGCCGCCTGTGCCACACCGGTCCGACCGGTGCTCTTGACCGGTCCGACGGTGCAAGCCCTTGTGGGTTTTTGCTCGGGTGAACGTCTTGGTGTGTTCGTTGTTGTCCCGAGGTGCCGCCGTTTCGAGTTTGGGTCCGTTTGGTGGCTCGGTTGGCCCGTTTGGTGTCTTGGGGGCTTTCGAGTCGCCATCGGTCCGACCGTGTGTCTCACCTGGCCCGACCGGTGTAGAGCCACTTAGTGGAAGTTGCTCGCTCACCGGCCAGGGACCGGCTCGACCGGTGGTGCTCACCGGTCCGACCGGTGTGGGTCCGTAGACTCGAGGTTTGGTTTTTCCGCCGCGTTTCTGCCCAAGGTTGCGTGTTGGTTCCTAGGTCCGGTGGCACTCCGCCTGAAGGATCGATGGCGACTAGAGAGGGGGGAGTGAATAGGAGCCGTAAAAATTCTTCCCAAAGAACCCGGCCTATGTTCTACTCAAAACCCGTTCACACACAAGCGATGGATCGAATCACGCACCAATCGCCAAGACCACGAGGTTATGGATCAACCTCTAGCCTTAGGAACGATTCCTCGAAGCACACGCGGAAGCACTATAAGGGGAGGAAGGAATCGAACCAAGAAGCAAAGCACACAGCCTCGCGACCGTCCGCGCAGGAGGGGCGACCGTCCACAAGAGCCGCGCGGACCGTCCGGCCGGCACCGCGGACCGTCCGCACCCGGCCGCGACCGTCCGGCCTTAGCCTCGACCGTCCGTTAATTTACACAGAACGACCCAAAGACACCCCCCGTGCCATGGACCGTCCGCGGGGAGCACGCGGACCGTCCGCCAAGCACCCGCGGACCGTCCGCCCGACACCGCGGACCGTCCGAAACTTCGTCCAACCAAAAACCAAAATCACAACGATCGAAACAAAGGACGAGCAAGAACACGAAGAACTCGGGACGAATCCGAGCGGCGCGACCGTCCGCCGTGAGGCCGCGACCGTCCGCGAGGCTCCTGACACGTAAAAATGCCCGACCTCGAAAGTCAACTCCCCCAAATCATCCTCGGATTTCCGAAACGGTTGAAGCCGTGGAGACAAGGGTTTGGGTACTTGAAAAGCGTCACACAAGGATGCTATAGCCCAAAAATCTTGCCTCCTAACTCCCTAAATCACCGGGAATCGCGAATCCTTTGAGCACCACCAAAAACTAGAGCACCGAACGAAAACTCACGAATCGAAGTAGTTTCCCGCGTTTGAGGACACAAGATCAAACACAAAGATGCACAAGACATCTATCCATGTTTCGCTCAAAGAAATCCGGGAAGAAACTCACTCAAATCCGCGGAATCACACCGGGAACAAAGGCACGAAAATAAGCACAAAAAGCCACGAAAAACAACCCCGAATCTTCTATACAAACCAGGAAAGATTCACAAGGTCTAGCATGCCGCCCTAGCATCCATCCCTCTCAACAAATCTCTCATGAAGCTCTCATGCTAGCTTAGAGAAAATAGGAAGAAAAATAGCTACGAAAATGAGAAAGAGGAGGGAGCAAATGAAACCCTAAGTCGCGAGAGAGAGAGCCATCAACACACACTCCAGTGCTTATATATCGAGTCCCGCCGGAGTGGTAAATGACTCGACTACCCCTAACTACACTACCGGCGATACAACCCACGTAGGGGCATTTTGGTAATGTATGTGGGTCTTGCCATCGACGGCCACGCCTTTGCCGCACCCCGCGTCCTCCCGACGCAAGCCATGCGATCCCGCCGCGTGTCCTCCGCTTCGAAGCTTCCCGACACGCCCGGATCCCGTCTCCGTCGTGTTGGGCCCTCGACTTGGTTTTGAGGCCCAAACCAAGAAACCATCCGCCGATGGTTTTGTGGGCAAACCACCAAACCCCCGCGTGCCCGGTCCGGCCTCCCGCCAAACCACTTGACTTGACCGCCACCGTGCACCGCTCATCCGTCCATGACTTCGTCTTGCTCGTGTCGCCACCATGTGACCCGCACCCGGCCCCGCCGTCCACCGGTCCCTCGAACCGAGCCTACTTGTCTCTCCATCTCCCGAGGCCCCTCAAGGCCGAAGACCTTTCGCGCCCGTTCTTCACCTCGCAACAACACGAACTAGGCCGCACCTACACCTACGCACTAAGCCAAGAGTCACTCCAACACCCGCCGTCAATCACTCATCACTAAGGAGCGGTCATCCACCGACCACCGGGACGCTCCCGGTCCACAATCTCCCCCTTGATGAGTGAATTGACAACACACAACGCGAAATGAAATTCGTAGTAAAAGAGAAAGAAAGAAGAAAGAAAAAAAAAGAAGCTCACCATGACCAAAACCGAAGAAAGGCGAAGAAAGGTCACAAGCCAATCAAAGCACAAAATCCACACCGAAAACAAGAAGAAAGCTCCCCCCGAACAAATGCCTCCCCCCGAACATGTGGATGCAAACTCATGCAAACTCCCAAATTTCAGCTTACCTCTTTCGAATTTTCATTAAGCTCACCTTTTCTCCCCCTTGTTGACAATGTATGAATCAAGGTGAAAATGCGTAAATGCAAAGCAAAGCATATAAACAACTACATGAGCTTCTCAAATAAGCCAAATCTAGTGTCAAAGGCTAAAAATGAGACAAAGATCACACCCATGAATCATAGCGTAGTCAAAGCATTGCCACGAGTAATATATGAAAATACAAGCATGTGACAAAGCAAAATTTTCAGATTTAAGCAAAGCTTTACCAAAAGAAGACTTGCTTCACATGTAAAAGCCTATCCATGTCACACTTGAGCCACAAACATGCATACCATTTAAAGATCATACAAGGATATCAAATTCTCAAAGAAAAGTTCATGGCAAACACCCATAAAGCAAAGCATGTCATGTCAAAGCTCATGAGCCATGTGTCCACTTCGGGGAGACTTCTCCACCGGTGAACATCATGCAACATGTTTTGCACCCATATGTGAAAGATAAGACATTTTAAACATAGAAATGATGGATGGAGCATTTTTCAAGCATTATGCACTTCTTTGCAAGATTAATTTATTTCATGGTACATGAAGTGCCTTTGCGGCAAAAAAGAAGCTTATGCTCCCCCATGAATGCAAAATAGGCTAAACATTCACAATGATATCCGCCTTTGGCCCAAATGCAAGAACAAGGCATCCAAGCACAATCTAAGCATGAAAAGCACATTTAGACCAAACCGTGACATGGATACACAACTACACACGAGTGGAGCATATTTCATCAAAAATTAGTCAAGTTAAGCATTTATCTCAAAAGGGGCTATCTCACCACACATATATCTCAAATATTCCAAGAGCATAGCCTCACATCACCATTTCTCCACACATATAACCAATATCTCACAAATAGCCAAAGAGACTCAAATATGGCATATGAAAGAAGCTCATCATCCTAAAATGCAATATGATACAAATGCAACATGATATATGACAAGATGGCTATCCTACCATGGTTTATACATCAAGTAAAGCATGTATATACATCAAAGTAAACATGGTATGATACATATGGTACAAAATGAAATCCCCCAAGAAACAACTAGAAAGGGCAACAAACCCCAAGTTCCCCCGCAAGCGCACAAATGTAGCTTGGTCGAGAGGCTTTGTAAAGATGTCGGCTAGCCGATCTTGGGTAGGGACATGGCTCAAAACAATGGTTCCTTTCTCCACATTGTCCCTCAGAAATGATACCTCACTTCTATATGTTTGGTTCGGGAGTGAAGCACTCGGATTTTTGGCTACGCTTATGGCACCGGTGCTATCACAAAGAAGTGGGATCCGGATGCACTCCTCACCAAAGTCTCTCAAAGTGTATGAAATCCACAACAACCGGGAGCAACAACTAGCGGCAAGAACATACTCCGCCTCCGTGGTAGACCGAGCTACACTAGATTGCTTGCGGGAAGACCATGAGACCAACGAAGAAACAAGAAACCGACAAGTACCGAAGCAGACTTCCTCTCGACTCGACAACCAAAGAAATCCGCATCGAAAAACCATGAAGAGATAGAGTCGAGGAGGAAGAATACCAAAGGCCAAGACCAAGGGCAGATCGTAGGTACCCGAAAATCCTCTTGACGGCCCGTCGATGTGATGTCCCCGGCGAAGCCCTCGAAAACGAGCGCACGTACACACGCCGAACCGTATGTCCGGCCTCGTCGCCGCCAAGTAGAGGGAGCCGATCATGCTCCCCGTACTCCCGCCGGTCCACCGGTTCTCCGTCCTCATCCGCATCCAAAGTGGCCGTACTCCCCATGGGAGTCGACATCGGCTTCACATCTTGCATCCGGAACTTCCTCAAGCATGTCTTTCGTGTACTTGGTTTGGTGCACAAATGTACCGTCCTTCACTTGCTTGATCGCAGCTCCCCGAGAAAATACCGCAACTCGCCCATCATGCTCATCTCGAACTCCCCGCTCATCTCATCCGCAAACTTGGCAACAAGGTTATGTGACGAGCCACCAAAGACAATATCATCCACGTATATCCGCACAATCAAGCAAGTCATTCCTATGCTTGAGGAGAAACAAGGTTCTATCCACCGTACCCATCACAAACCCTCTCGCTCAAAAGAAAACCTCTCAATCTCCCATACCAAGCACGAGGCTCCCGTTTCAACCCATACGGAGCCCTTTTCAACCCGTATACCCCGTGTGGGTACAACTCGCTCTCAAACCCCGTGTGGCCGCTTCACATACACCTCCTCCTCTATGACCCCATTCGAAAAGCACTCTTCACGTCCATCCGAAACAACTTGAACCCTTTAGCCACGCAAAGGCTAGAAGGATCCGTATTGCCTCAAGACGGGCCACAGGAGCAAAGGTCTCCTCATAGTCGATCCCCTCCTTCTGACTAAACCCCTGAGCAACAAGTCTGGACTTGTTCCTCACAACCATCCCATTCTCTCCCTCTTTGTTCTTCCAAACCCACTTGGTTCCTATGGGATGGCAATTTGGAGGTGGTTCAACTAACTCCCACACCTGGTTCCTCTCAAAGTTTTCCAACTCCTCATGCATAGAATTGACCCAGCTTTGCATCGATAAAGCATGTCCAATGTCCTTGGGCTCAAAAGTAGCAACAAAAGCAAGATGAGCAAAATGAGAGGAATTCCCGGACCTCGACCGTGTAGTGCGTTCATTGATGTCTCCAATGATCTTCGACAGGATGTACTTCTTGAATCCGCCGGGGGAGCCTCACGCCGAGACTACCTCCCCCTCAACTTCAGCCTTCTCTCGCCCGATCCTCTTGTTGCACCGTCGTTGTCCATGAAGTAGACGGTCCCCGCTCCAAAGTAGTCGTAGGGGAAGTAGTGGGTACATGCTCGCCTTCGTGCGCATGGTTCTCCCCTTCATCATCTCCAGCCTTCATCTTTCTCCTCTTCAAAGAGGTCCTCGGCCATCTCTTCATCACCCGCACATTCAAAGCCAAGAGAGGTACATGGCATTGTCTCGTCGAAGGTCACCTCGCAAGTCTCCATGATTTTGTTAGTCTCAAGGTTAAGCACCCTATAGGCTCTAGAGTGGCTAGCATATCCAAAGAAAATACCATCACTAGACCTAGCCTCGAACTTGTCGAGTTTTCCCTTTTTCAAAATAAAGCACTTGCAGCCAAAAACTCGGAAATGACTCACTTTGGGTGCCCGACCATGCATAAGCTCATAACAGTCTTCTTCTTGAAAGCTCTCAATAAAATCCGATTGGAAACATGACAAGCCGTATTGACCGCCTCGCCCCAAAACCTCCTAGGAGTCCCGTGCTCATCGAGCATCGTCCTAGCCATCTCACAAAGAGTCCGATTTTTCCTTTCCACGACTCCATTTTGAGGGGGCACATAAGGGGTCGAATACCGATGTTCAAGACCTAGATCACGACAAAAGGCATCAAAACAAGAGTTCTTGAACTCGCAGCCATTATCACCGCGGATAGCTCGAATAGCATTCCCGTGCCTCTCGTTTTTCAACCTCACGATCGGATCTCGAACAAACCAAAAGTCTCACTCTTATCCTCCAAGAAGAACACCTGTGCATAGCGAGAATAATCGTCCACCACATCGCATTCGACTCCCCTTATGTGCCCCCTCAAAATGGAGTCGTGGAAAGGAAAAAATCGGACTCTTTGTGAGATGGATAGGACGATGCTCGATGAGCACAGACTCCTAGGAGGTTTTGGGCCGTAGGCGGATCAAAACAAAACCTTTTGTCATGTTTCCAATCGGATTTTATTGGAGAGCTTTCAAGAAGAAGACTCGTTATGAGCTTATGCATGGCTCAAGCACCCAAAGTGAGTCATTTCCGGGAGTTTTTGGCAGCAAGTGCTTTATTTTGAGAAGGGAAAACTCGACAAGTTCGAGGCTAGGTCTAGTGATGGTATTTTCTTTGGATATGCTAGCCACTCTCGAGCCTGTAGGGTGCTTAACCTTGAGACTAACAAAATCATGGAGACTTGAGAGGTGACCTTCGACGAGACAATGCCATGTACCCCTCTTGGCTTTGAATGTGCAGGTGATGAAGAGATGGCCGAGGACCTCTTTGAAGAGGAGAAAGATGAAGCGGGAGATGATGAAGGGGGAGAACCATGCGCCCGAAGTCCGAGCATGTACCCACTACTTCCCCTACGACTACTTTGGAGCAGGGACCGGCTACTTCATGGACAACGACTGTGCAACAAGAGGATCGGGGGCGAGAGAAGCCTCAAGTTGAGGGGGAGGTAGTCTCGAGGCGTGAGGCTCCCCCGGCGGATTCAAGAAGTACATCCCCCGTCGAAGATCACTGGAGACATCAATGAACGCACTACACGGCCGAGGTCCGAGAATTCCTCTCATTTTGCTCATGCCGCTTTTGTTGCTACTTTTGAGCCCAAGGACATTGGACATGCTTTCTTATCGATGCAACCTGGTCAATCCTATGCATGAGGAGTCTGGAAAACTTGAGAGGAACTGTGTGGGAGTTAGTTGAACCACCTCCAAATTGCCATCCCATAGGAACCAAGTGGGTTTGGAAGAACAAAGAGGGAGAGAATGGGATGGTTATGAGGAACAAGTCCGACTTGTTGCTTAGGAGTCTAGGCAGAAGGAGGGGATCGACTATGAGGAGACCTTTGCCTCCGTGGCCGGCTTGAGGCAATACGGATCCTTCTAGCCTTTGCCGTGGCTAGGGGTTCAAGTTGTTTCCGTATGGACGTGAAGAGTGCTTTTCTGAATGGGGTCATAGAGGAGGAGGGGTATGTGAAGCGCCACGCCCGGGTTTGAGAGCGAGTTGTACCCACATATGGTATACAAGTTGAAAAGGGCTCCGTATGGGTTGAAACAGAGCCCGTGCTTGGTATGGGAGATTGAGAGGTTTTCTTTTGAGCAGAGGGTTTGTGATGGGTACAGTGGATAGAACCTTGTTTCTCCTCAAGCATAGGAATGACTTGTCGATTGTGCGTATATACGTGGATGATATTGTCTTTGGTGGCTCGTCACATAACCTTGCTGCCAAGTTTGCGGATGAGATGAGCAGGGAGTTCGAGATGAGCATGATGGGCGAGTAGCGCATTTTCTCGTCGCCGCATCAAGCAAGTGAAGGACTAGACATTTGTGCACCAAACCAAGTACACGAAAGACATGCGTCGAGGAAGTTCCGGATGCAAGATGTGAAGTCGATGTCGACTCCCATGGGGAGTACGGCCACTTTGGATGCGGATGAGGACCGGAGAACCGGGGACCGACGGGAGTGACAGAGCATGATCGGCTCCCTCTACTTGACGGCGACGAGGCCGACATACAGCCCGCCGTGTGTCCGTGCGCTCGTTTCGTCGGTGCTTCGCCGAGGACATCACATCGATGTGCCGTCAAGAGGATTTTCAGTACCCTACGTCCGCCCTCGGTCTTGGCCTTGGTATTCTTCCTCCTCGACTCTATCTCTTCATGGTTTTTCTTTCGATGCGGATTTTGCCGGTTGTCGAGTCGAGAGGAAGTCTACTTCCGGTACTTGTCGCCTTTCTTGTTTCTTCGTTGGTCTCATGGTCTTCCCGCAAGCAACCCAGTGTAGCTCGCCTCACCACGCAGGCGAGTATGTTGCCGCCGCTAGTTGTTGCTCCCGCTGTTGTGGATTTCATACACTTTGAGAGACTTTGGTGAGGAGTGCATCCGTATCCCACTTCTTTGTGATAGCACCAAGGCATAAGCGTAGCCAAAAATCCAAGGTGCTTCACTCCCAGAACCAAACATATAGAAGTGAGGTATCATTTCCTGAGGGACAATGTGGAGAAAGGAACCATTGTTTTGAGCTATGTCCCTACCCAAGATCAGCTAGCCGACATCTTTACAAAGCCTCTCGACCAAGCTACATTTGTGCGCTTGCGGGGAACTTGGGGTTTGTTGCCCTTTCTAGTTGTTTCTTGGGGGATTTCATTTTGTACCATATGTATCATACCATGTTTACTTTGATGTATATACATGCTTTACTTGATGTATAAACCATGGTAGGATAGCCATCTTGTCATATATCATGTTGCATTTGTATCATATTGCATTTTAGGATGATGAGCTTCTTTCATATGCCATATTTGAGTCTCTTTGGCTATTTGTGAGATATTGGTTATATGTGTGGAGAAATGGTGATGTGAGGCTATGCTCTTGGAATATTTGAGATATATGTGTGGTGAGATAGCCCCTTTTGAGATAAATGCTTAACTTGACTAATTTTTGATGAAATATGCTCCACTCGGGTGTAGTTGTGTATCCATGTCATGCGTTTGGTCTAAATGTGCTTTTCATGCTTAGATTGTGCTTGGATGCCTTGTTCTTGCATTTGGGCCAAAGGCCGGATATCATTGTGAATGTTTAGCCTATTTTGCATTCATGGGGGAGCATGCTTCTTTTTGCCGCAAAGGCACTTCATGTACCATGAAATAAATTAATCTTGTAAAGAAGTGCATAATGCTTGAAAAAATGCTCCATCCATCATTTCTATGTTTAAAATGTCTTATCTTTCACATATGGGTGCAAAACATGTTGCATGATGTTCACCAAAGGAGAAGTCTCCCCGAAGTGGACACATGGCTCATGAGCTTTGACATGACATGCTTTGCTTTATGGGTGTTTGCCATGAACTTTTGCCGAGAATTTGATATCCTTGTATGATCTTTAAATGGTATGCATGTTTGTGGCTCAAGTGTGACATGGATAGGCTTTTACATGTGAAGCAAGTCTTCTTTGGGTAAAACCGCTTTAAATCTGAAAATTTTGCTTTGTCACATGCTTGTATTTTCATATATTACTCGGGGCAATGCTTTGACTACGCTATGATTCATGGGTGTGATCTTTGTCTCATTTTTAGCCTTTGACACTAGATTTGGCTTATTTGAGAAGCTCATGTAGTTGTTTATATGCTTTGCTTTGCCTTTCTGCATTTTCACCTTGATTCATACATTGTCAACAAGGGGGAGAAAAGGTGAGCTTAATGAAAATTCAGAAGAGGTAAGCTGAAATTTGGGAGTTTGCATGAGTTTGCATCCACATGTTCAGGGGGAGGCATTTGTCTCGTGGGGAGCTTTCTTGCCGTTTTCTGTGGATTTTGTGCTTTGATTGGCTTGTGACCTTTCTTCGCCTTTCTTCGGTTTTGGTCATGAGCCGAGCTTCTTTTTTTTCTTTCTTCTTTCTTTCTCTTTTACTCCGAATTTCATTTCGCGTTGTGCTGTTGTCAATTCACTCATCAAGGGGGAGATTGTGGACCAGAGCGTCCCAAAGTGGTCGGTGGATGACCGCTCCTTAGTGATGAGTGATTGACAACGGGTGTTGGACCGACTCTTGGCTTAGTGCGTAGGTGTAGGTCGCGGCCTAGTTCGTGCTGTTGCGGGAGAAGAACGGGCGCGAAAGGTCTTCGCCCCGAGGGGCCTCCGGAGATGGAGAGACAAGTAGGCCGGCTTCGAGGGACCCGGAGGGACACGGGATCGGGTGCGGGTCACATGGTGGCGACACGAGCAAGACGAAGTCATGGACAGATGAGCCGTGCACGGTGGCGGCCAAGTCAAGTGGTTTGCAGGAGGTCGACCCGGCACGCGGGGTTTGGTGGCTTGCCCACAAAACCATCTACGGATGGCTCCTTGGTTTGGGCCTCAAAACCAAGTCCGAGGGCCCAACACGACGGAGACGGGATCCGGCGTGTCGGGGAAGCTTCGAAGCGGAGGACACGCGGGGGGATCGCATGGCTTGCGTCGGGAGGACGCGGGTGCGGCAAAGGCGTGGCCGTCCGATGGCAAGACCCACATACATTACCAAAATGCCCCTACGTGGGTTGTATCGCCGCAGTGTAGTTAGGGGTAGTCGAGTCATTTACCACTCCCACGGACCTCGATATATAAGCCCGGGAGTGTGTGTTGATGGCTCTCTCTCCCGCGACTCTAGGATTTCATTTGCTCCCTCCTCTTTCTCATTTTCGTAGCTATTTTTCTTCCTATTTTCTCTAAGCTAGCATGAGAGCTTCATGAGAGATTTGTTGAGAGGGATGGATGCTAGGGCGGATGTTAGACCTTGTGAATCTTTCCCCGGTTTGTATAGAAGATTCGGGGTTGTTTTTCGTGGCTTTTTGTGCTTATTTTCGTGCCTTTGTTCCGGTGAGATTCCGCGGATTTGAGTGAGTTTCTTCCGGATTTCTTTGAGCGAAACATGGATAGATGTCTTGTGCATCTTTGTGTTTGATCTTGTGTCCTCAAACGCCGGAAACTACTTCGATTCGTGAGTTTTCGTTCGGTGCTCTAGTTTTTGGTGGTGCTCAAAGGATTCGCGATTCCCGTGATTTAGGGAGTTGGGAGGCAAGATTTTTGGGCTATAGCATCCTTGTGTGACGCTTTTCAAGTACCCAAACCCTTGTCTCCACACTCTTCAACCGTTTCGGAAATCCGAGGATGATTTGGGGGAGTTGACTTTCGAGGCTCGGCATTTTTTCTCGTTCGTCCGAGCCTCGCGGACGGTCCGCGGCCCCCCGGCGGACGGTCCGCGCCGCTCGAGTTCGTCCCGAGTTCTTCGTGTTCTTGCTCGTCCTTTGTTTCGATCCGTTGTGATTTTGGTTTTTGGTTGGACGATGTTTCCGACAAACGCGCGTGCCGGGCGGACGGTCCGTGGTGCTTGGCGGACGGCCCGCGTGCTCCCCGCGTGGACGGCCCATGGCACGGGGGTGTCTTTGGGTCGTTCGTGTAAATTAACCGACGGTCCGAGGCTAAGGCCGGACGGTCCGCAGCCTCGGTGCGCGGGGTCCGCGGTACCCCGGCCGGGACGGTCCGCGGAGCCTCTTGTGGACCGGTCCGCCCCCTCCCCGCGCGACGGCCCGCCGCAGCTCGTGTGCTTTGCTTCTTGGTTCGATTCCTTCCTCCCCTTATAGTGCTTCCGCGTGTGCTTCGAGGAATCGTTCCTAAGGCTAGAGGTTGATCCATAACCTCGTGGTCTTGGCGATTGGTGCGTGATTCGATCCATCGCTTGTGTGTGAACGGGTTTTGAGTAGAACATAGGCCGGGTCCTTCGTGGGAAGAACTTTTACCGGCTCCTATTCACTCCCCCTCTCTAGTCGCCATCCGATCCTTCAACCGGAGTGCCACCGGACCTAGGAACCAACACGCAACCTTCCGACCCGAGAAACGCAAAATGAAAAACCAAACCTCGAGTCTACAGACCCACACCGCGCGACCGGTGAGCACCACCGGCCGACCGGTCCCCCGCCGGTGAAACCGAGCAACTTCCACTAAGTGGCTTTACACCGGTCGGACCTGAGACACACCGGTCGTACCGATGACACCGAAAGCCCCCAAGACACCAAACAAAGCCAACCGACCACCAAACGGACCCAAACTCGAAACAAGAAAGCACCTCGGGACAACAACGAACACACCAAGACGTTCACCCGAGCAAAAACCCACAAGGGCTTGCACCGGTCAGACCGGTCAAGAGCACCGGTCAGACCGGTGTGGCCTGGGCAGCTCGGGATGAACAGCACCCGCGGGTCAACTCCCCCAAATCCAAAACTCGATCTCCCGAATCGCTCCACGGACTTGAACAAGACTTTGGGGATATCAAGAACACCTCATGAGGAGTCCATAGCCAAGTTTAATCCCACAAAAACTCGTCCAAAAAGGAGGAATCGAAGAAATCCCGCCGAAAGCACCTCCAACCCAAGAACTCAAGAAACCCCCAAAATCGAGCACTTTTACTCACTGGATTTGGGAGGGGAATCACGGACCAAAGAACCACGAAGGGTTCCCACAAATTTCCCCCATCAAATCCCCAAGAGAAAAGCCTCGAAAACAACCCAAAGAAATCACCGAGAAAGGGCTCCGAAAATCACCACCAAGAACAACGGGGAAAACACATCCAAACCTCGAGGAACCACGCCGAATCATCTATACATGAAACAAAGGTTCGTACAAGGTCTAGCAAGCCGCCCGATCATCCATCCCTCTCTACAAGATCTCTCCGTGAAGCTCTCTTGATAGCCCTAAGGAAAACCTAAGGAAAAAGGTGGAAAATAGGAAAACTAATGAGCTAGGGTTCCAAGAGTTGGCTGCCAACCTCTCACCTCTTGGGTTATATAGGCGGCAACCGAATGTCTAAAATGCCCCTCTCTACCAACTAGGGATACAAGCCCCTCAAGGGCGGATTTGGAATTCTTGATGTCTTCACCATCGGACGGATGCCCGGCGACCGCACCCCGCGTAGCCTCGACGCAAGCTATGCGATCCCGACTCGTGTCCTCCGCTTCGAAGATTCCGACCGCGCCGCCGCACACCGGCCGGACCGTGCTCCTCACCGGCCGACCGGTCCGGTGCCGTGCCGCCGCACCTCCGTCTTCGGTCTCCTGGGCCTTGGCTTTGTGGATCAACCAAGGAACCCGGAGGTTTTCTTCGGTGAACCACCGAAACCCCGCGAACTCGTGTAGCCTCCGCCAATCTCCACTCGATGACTTGGCTCCACGTAGTCCCGGCCGACCTTGGTTTTGAGGCTCAACCAAGAAACCGTCCATGACTTCATCTTGCCGTTCATGCCACCATGCGGCCCGCACTTGACCCCGCCGGCCACCGGTCCCTCGAACGAAGCCTACTTGTCTTCTCCACACTCGGAGGCCTCACCGGCGACGACCTTTCGCGCTTGTTCTTCACCGCACCAACACGAGTCAAGCCGCAACCCGCACCCGCAATACTTAGCCAAGAATCGGTCCACACAACGCTCGTCAATCACTCATCACACAAGGAAGCGACCATCCACCGGGCCCTCGAACCACACATGGTCCTCAAAGGGGGAGCGATACTCCGAGTGAGTGCTCCAACGTGGACTAGGGGGAAGCGTCAACTTCTCGATACCACGGAAAAACCCGATCGCCTCTTGTCCATCTTATTTACTTCTAGCACTTACTTTCGGCATTTCATTTCCGCTCTCAAGTTTCTTTGTCTTTGTTCTAGCTTGTTTCGCTTGTGTGCTTCATATCTTGCCTAGGTTGTCGTATTGCCTCCTAGTGTGTTATTTGCTAAGGAAACTTGTGTTAGTGTGCTCTAGAAGTAGAGAAGAACCTTTTAGTATGGGCAACACTAGTTGATAGGTTAAGGTTTTCGTTTTTCCTTTAGAGCTTGAAAACAAGTCCCATATTCAACCCCCCTTCTATATGACTAGATCCTACAAGTGGTCTTTAACTAAATGCATTAGGGTTTCACCTTTTGAAGATTGAAGTTACCTGGCATTACTACATCATCTCTTGTGTCACACATTTGTTCCACGGATTCGATACCTTGGGTTCACCACTCGAGGGAAGAAGGGTCCCTTGACTACGATGGGAGACTGTGACGCCCCAGGTTTTTAATTGGCGTCATTAACGCTAATGACCGATCCAGCCAAGTCAAACCGGCCGACACTGGTCAAACCTAGGTCAACCTGGGTCATCACCTTGAAAACTTCACCAATGATCCTTATTGAACCCCCTGAGCAAGTTTACACACACCCGTGGCCAACCTTTGGTCAAAGACACGGTCAAACCCTGATTAAGAACTCACGTCGACGAATGTCTTCCGGAACTTTTGCCGCGTTCTCCAAATTTCACCTAAACACTTAAAAATCTACCAATATGAAAGTTGTCCAGTTTGTTGAGGGACACAACTCTCATGTAGATTGGCATTTCAAATTTTGAGTGGAAATTGGTGAAAATCGTGGTCAACCGACAGTACCTCTTGTTTACTGAAACAGAGCGACATTCAAAGTTTGGCAGTAATTTATGCAAAATCCGTTGAGAAAACACTATATGGCCTTTGTAAAACTTGTATAGGGTAGTGAGATCTACAATTTTCCTATTCACCACTTTGTGCACTTTTATTCAAAATTTTTGAGAAAACCTCGGTCAAACACTGCCAGTCCAACACAAGAAAATCAACCCGGTGCGTGCACCGCTCCGCGCCGCACCTCGCCCTAGGCATCCGCACCGCACGCCTCCCAAGGCCCTGCTCGCGCCTTCCCCAGGCCTTCCGCGTCCCTATGCGCCTCGAAGTTATCCCACCCCGCGCCGCACCCTACCGACGGGTCCGTCCGCGGTGTCCGCCTCGGTGAGCGCCTACGAAGGTCGCGCAGGGCCGTACCACTCGCCGCCTGTGACGATGCATTCGCTCCAAAACACGAGGCGACTCTCCTACTTAAGGCCGCCGTGCTCCCTTGCGTGAGGACGCCGTGCATCGTGCCTGGCTCGGCCGCCGGACCACCCTGGGTGCCGCTACACCGGAACCCCGCTTGCGGCCGCTTCCACCACCCTTCCGACGTTCCAGAGCCGCCTCTAGCCCCCACTCAAGCCACCCTAGTCGCCGGTTGCGCCACATTGCACCGTGCCTCGCCGGAGCAGGGAGCGCAGCGGCTCGCCACGGCCGCCGCCGCCATGCGACCCCGCCGGTGCTGCCACCGCTGCAACCTCGGCCGCAATCGAGCCATAGGTGAGCTCGCGCACATCACCCACACTTTTCCCGGCTGAGGACGCCGCTGGCCTGGCCGGATTTGGCCGGACCGCGACTGGCCATGGAGAAGGACCCAATTGCATGGCCAAGTTTTTGTCTGAGGAGTTTTGTGTAAACTGGGGGCATATATGTCAAGTGCCACAAAGTTTCGGGAACCTTCGCGAAAAACTGTAACTTCAATAGTGGTTGTGATTTGCAGAATCTTGTAAAATCCATATAAAATCGTAGAAAAATCAGAAAAATGCAGACTCAATTTTGCTAGATTCGCTGTGAAAAATCCAACAACTTTTGTTATTCTTGCCTGAGCTAGTTCCTGATAGTTTTTGCATGAAAAACAGAAATGTGAAAAACCTAGATCTGTAATATCTCAAAATCCATAAATTCTCTGCGTCCAAATTATGGATATGTTGTGTGCTATTGTATGGCTAGATCCCGTGCTAAAAATTGCACAAAGTTATACCGTAAATCTTTTTATAAAAAATCTTTTCCATTTCTGTAGGATCTGTATAAATGATTTTTGTAGCTAAAAATAATTATATTTTTGCAACCAACTTATGCATACTGTCTTTTTATACCAAAACACACCTTTGGTGAATTAATCACAATTTTATACTTAACAGAAATTTTTATTCTTGAATTATGCTTGTTTTTCTTTGAAACTACATAACTCAAGTTTTATAATAGCTCTAGGTGTATGTGCTGCATCCCTAAGCTAGTTTTGGACCATATAACATGTGTGATAAAGTTTGGATCAGTTTGTTGAATATTTATTTTTGTGTGCATTTACCTTGCTCTTCTAGCTAGCTTTTGTTATTTTCAAAAAATAATTAATTTCTAGCTAGCCCAAGCATGCATGTTTGTCCAATGGCTTGTTATAGGTGTTTAGTGTTTAACACAACCCTCCACTAAATTTAATTAATTAATTTCATGAATAAAAGCTATGGAAGCAATTAAAGGCTTAATAGTCATTTAAATGGGAGAAATCACCTACCCATCTTTAATAACCTTGTGAATGGTTGTAAATCGTTTTAAAAGGCTAAATATACCCACCCACTACTTTTTGAGAAGCTAAATTAAATTACTTACATATATATGTACACAAAATACTATCAAAAAGAATATTTAATAAAGGGTTGCTTATTGTTCCTTTTTGGAAGAGGATGCTGAATGTATTCTTATCTAGGTAAATGTGTCCAACTAATGCACCCCATGGTTGTCATCTATTGTTTTTGGTTAATTAAATTAGAATCATCAAATAAATCTTGCATTTTATCCTCGTGTAGAGCTTCCCGACGGCAGATATACGCTCGTGCTGGAAGGAGAAGGCGAGGGAGCTGACGAAGAGCTGCATTACGTGGACGTAGCTCAAGACCTGGACCAAAGTCTAGAAGGGCCCAAGGCCAACCTTGCCAACGAAGGCAAGCCCCGAATCATTAACCCCGTCTTTTAAAATTATGCAATTATGTTTGCTATGACTGTGCATTTACGTTTCAGGAGTTGAATTGAAACCCTAGATGCATGATCCCTATTTACCTATGCTCTATCACTAGTATTCTAGGTCGATAGCTGCTATGCTATAGGACCCGGTTTAAGTCGAGTGATGTTCATCACTCGCGAGAATAGGTTCTTATGTTGGAATCATAAGATCTTTAGAAATGGATTGCTCATGTGGTAAGAGCATGGGATTTGGGCTCCGGCCAAGTGGCTTTCGTGGGCTAAGCTTTTGAATGTACCAAGCACTTGTCGGGAATGGGGACCGGTAAGCCTAGTACCTTAATGTGAAGATGCGGGAACTTACTATTACTACTCTTGAGTAATCACCTACCGCTTTGCAACCGAGAGGTGGGTACATGTGTGAGGGCCGGGGTGTGCTAGGTGGGACATTCCGCATAGCCTTGTACCCGGGATCGTAAGATTCGCTCCCAACCCGAGGACTTTTGGGAACCGCCTGGTTGGTGTCAGCTCTGTTGGTGCACCGCTCCGTGTGTTTAGGTCTACCTTGCAAGGTTTAAATCAATCGATTGTCGGCCTCTCACCGTTAACTAAGACTGCTTAATCAACCGGCCATGATATCCCGTAATGATGGAACTTGGTGATTATTATTGTATGAATTAATTGCTTGTACAATTCTTGATTGAATTAGTGGGCACACTTAGAGATGGTAATCAACTAAAACTTGTGCCAAAATAATGAATGTAAGTACATACTCTTTGTTGCTTTTCAGCAAAAGAACTCCACCGGCCAAAAACCCTCACATGTCTAGAGTTTGGTGATGTAGTTATCACCCGACGGTTAAGTATTGCTGAGTATTAGTATACTCAGCCTTGCCTTAAAAATGTTGTTGTAGGTGTTGTTTGGCCTGGTGAGATTCCACCCGGCTGGGAGCTGGAATGGGTGAAAGGGGACGAGTGAAGACATCACAGATGGCCTCCTGTGATGTGTATCGTCGCGCTAGTTTATTTATTTCTGCTGTTTCCGAATTCTGAACCTTTACTTCTTGTCAAGAACAATGGTTTGTAATAATTTGGATTTAATCTGTGTTGTACTCTGGACTCGCCTTCGTGTGAGTTTTAATGCATGTGTCGATCCTCTGTATGATTTCCAAGTGATTTACCGGGAGTTAACCCGGCAACCAATGACAGGATGATACTTTACTATTGCTTAATGACCAAAGTGGATTGGTTTTAGGCGATAGTACGGTATTTTCCTGGGTGGTTTGTCATAGAGACTTGTCCGCTTGCAAGGCTAAACGAACTTTGATACAACTATTAACCGTCAACACAAGGTCGAGCGCCGCGCCAAACTCGGGCAAAGAATCCCTAGGTCGGGGGAGCATGGTTCGCAGTCGTCCGAGTCCGAATCCTCATCCAAGGACCCCAATGTCCATGATGGAGACGCGAGCATATGCGCCAAGCCCGGAATGTTTTATGAAGTACTCCTCAAGCGGGATGCTCAGGGGGCGTCCTCGGCCTTCACCGCATCGAGACGACGAAGAAGTCGACACCTTGAAGGTAGACAAGGTTGACGCTGTGCGGATTGGCGAAGGGGGCCGACGGCGTAGAACATGTGTTCCCGATTCTAGTGTTCGAGGGGGGTAGTTGCGGATGGCAATGGAGACGATAGTCTCATAGTCAATGTGGAACCGGTTCGGTGTGTCCTCTTGGTGTTCCGTGACGATGGTGTTATGTTGTCCCACGAACCGGAGGAGCGTTGATGGTGCCCTCGTGAAGAGCATCGCCGTCAAAGATGCGGAGCATCGCGCCATAGGACGAGGGAGCAAGGGTGACATGAGCATTACCACCTTGCGCGACGAGAGCATCGCGATGTTGTCGGCGGGTGCATAGTGCCGCCGAGTGATGGTGGCATACGCAAGATGATTGAAGTGTGACACATTGGCGAATGGCATGTAGACATCAATGGATTGGGGGAGCACCGAATCCTCATGATCCTCGGCGTCCGAAGCTTTTCAAGCTCCTCCATCGTTGAGTCGGAGGAGGAGGTGGCCTCGAGCGACGCCCCCATATGTGGGAGGCAAGGACGAGGCGGGAGCCCGTCGAAGGGAATCCCAGGCATGACGATAGGGCGACGGCGACGGTGGGCGCGACACTAGCGCTCAAACTGGCCGAACGCAACAGCAGCGGCGCATACGTCGTGGAGCGGTGGGGGTTTTCTTGGATTGAGCTTCCAGGCGAAGCTGCGGCGCCCGTAAGAGGGAGAAAAGAAGGGAAGAGGCAGGATCCACCTGCACCCATCGCATGGCCGGAAGCGCCAGGTGTCCGGATGAGTTGCTGGGGGCCACCCGCCTGGGAAGGTGGCGTGCATTGGTAGCACACGACCACCCGTCCGCGGGAACCACGAAGGACCGTGCCGATGTGACGTAGCCTGCCACCCTGGAGCCTACACGCCTCGGGGACTAGAGGTGTCGCGCGTTGGTTCCGTAGTGGGGCCGGCCTCCAGTGAAAAACCAGGCTCTGGCCGCCCTACGCTCGGATACGCGCGCCGGCGACGCGATCCCCATTTATATATTCGGATTCGGTTACGTGATGATCATGGTTACGTGACAATTCAAATTGAATGTAACACATAAAAACAGATATTCTAAAGTAATTCATGAAACCACAAATTGCTTTATATCCTTTTGCTGCACATCTAACAGTTTTCCATAACATTTAATAAAAACATGGCACTCCCCAAAAATTTCAATTCATTGACAAAAGGGTATGTATGGAGATCCTATAATAATGCACCAAATCTTAAATTCATCTATTTATTTTTAATTATGGATGGTAGCACACAATTTGTGGTGTATTCAACTCCTAATTTCCATGAATCGACACCCATTGGACGTTATAGAAACAATATATATTATGTTATGGACAATTTTTATTTGTGACTTTTAGTGCATATGCTATCGTGTTTTCCCCACGCTCTTCGTGTCGAGGGAGACCCTCAAGCGAGGCGCAGACCCGCTAGGGGGTGCGCTGGACCCTCGAGCGAGGCGGATAGTTATTCGAGGGGTGCCAGGCCCTCGAGCGAGGCGGATAGTTATTCAAGGGGTGCTTCACTCGAGGGTGGCTCATGCGCCTGTTTGATGGGCCGTGGACGCCGTTGGGTTGCATCAGGTCGTGGGTTTTGGATGAGAACTGGGTTTTGTCCTCATCCGAAGCCCACGACTATGGGCACTGCATTTTGGATGCATTAATTCATAGCACTTAATTTGCATCATTTTTACTTACAATATTTTTCATGGCTCTCCCCACAGGTGTGCCTTACAAGAAATCTCCACGCACTCATTCATCCTGTGTTTAAGCAAATCAATCAAGAACCACCTTCTGAGTGTACCTAAATCTTGCAGTTGAGTGGTGTGCAACATGAATATTTCTGAAAAACAAATCTATACAAAAGATACAGTGAGATAGGGTTTGTAAGACGCACATCTCGTAGCTGAGCACATATGTGCTCCGCATCCCACAAGTCCATGTAGTTGATGATTGCGTAACCTGACATGTTCCTGTACAAACAATATGTAGACGTGTCAATGTGTCAAATTAAAGCATGGTTAATTACGTGAGCAAAGTAAAATTACCTGCCCCTACTTTTCATCAAACATGGTGCTAAGTTGTGGATCCAAATATATACGTCATCATTCCATTTTGGGTTCACCTCTTCCATAACAAGGTCAAGCACTTTTCCAATTTCTCTCGTATGTGACCTAGATAATAAGAGGCTCAGGTCATCACTTGGTAATCACCCGTGATCCGCATTGTATCAAATATAAGTATTGTCATATGACCCAAGTGAAAGGAGAACATCATGTATGTTCCCAAGCACCGGAATGGTATCATAATCTACGAGCACAAGGAGCATGAAGTCAGATCACATCTGAAGTATAACTGATTCTTGTAAATAAAGTATAGTCCCGTTGAGTAAAGATATGTCTTACCTCATTGCATTTAGATAATGGCACACCAACGTTAGGCCACCCTTCAAACATTTCTTTCACCTTCTTACGATATTGGACAACACGATGCATGTAGTAACGTCGGTAGTTACAGTACACCTGAATAGCCAACGAAAAGATCGCTTAAAATGTTAGCTTGCACTCGTGGTTTCTCATTAGTAGGTAAATGGGTTGAATACATTTGCAAAACTTGAGGTCCAAATAATATGGCATCGGTTCTCTAAAGAACACAGACTCATCATCCGCAATCATCCGAACGGCCATGTTGAAGCAATCGACATCCATTGGTATGCTCGTAGCAAGTATTTCCCGAATTTGTTTCAAAGGTGATACGTATAGGATATGGCATGGAACTTTGCACCCACACTTTGTTGAGAATAATATATATTATTCAACTTAATACACTGTGATTTACATGTTAATCAACATAAATAAAGTGTAGAGAAGCATTTACCTCAAGTATTCTTCCCTCTGAATTAATAAAATGCTCTGGCAGATTCCGTAAGAAAGATCCACTTTACTCATTGAACTTATACCAAAAAGCATTTCAGACATTATCCGTATAGAGGGACGTATGGTTCTCGAGTTACTTTGTTTAGGATCTTCTGCATTGCCACTTCCTTCAATCGAAAGTGGCAAGTTAGAGGGTGTCGGTGTTTTAGACCGGCAACCTACTAAGGGAGTAACCAAAGTAGATGAATGTGGCCTCGCCGAGATCGGTAACTCGAAGGAAGAGACACGTGGCACACAATTTAGACAGGTTCGGGCCGCGAGGTGCGTAATACCCTACATCCTGTATGCTGCGTAGCTCTGGATTGATTGGGCACGATTACCAGATGGTGTAATTGTGCGCCGTGAGATGCGATTCGATCCTAGAGAAAGGTCCCTGCCTCGCCTTATATAGTCCGAGAGGCAGGGTTACAAGTCGGAGTAGGGAGAGAGTACTAGTCGAGTACGTCTAGGAGTCTTCCATACAGTGCGGAACATGTACAGCTTCGTAACCAAGTACTTCTCCTCTATAGTCTTTGTGCTCCACGCCATCAGGTGCCGTGTAGCGCAAGCCGGGTAGTCCCAGGGGCCCACCGAGTAGTTAGTCCTGGTACCCACCGAGGTAGTGGGCCCAGGGAGGTCCATACGACAAGCCCCCGAGTACTTTGTAGTCGAGAAGAATAGCTTCAAGTAATCTTGACGGCCTTAACGAGTAGTCCTTAGGCGTCCCCGAGTACTACAAGTCAAAAGTCTTCAAGAGCAGTCGAAGCATCCCGAGGCTGGAATGTACTGCAGCTGATATCTGAGCAATCCTGAAGTCTTCTCTAGTAGTCCCAAGCGTCCTCGAGTGCTGCCCTTGAAGGTCTTCAAAAATTCCCGCGTTGTCTTGAAGCCGAAGCTGATATGGAAGTGCGATTGCAAAATCGCACTCCATATGGAGTAGCCCCCGACCCTTAGGTTGAGTTGTAGGGCTCGTCTAGGGTCCATCTCGATGTTTTGGCAAGAATATCCCGAAAAATCCGGAGAGAAAAACCGAAGGACACGTGGCGCAGAGCCCACGAGCCTCGAGTCGAGTACTTCCCCTCGAATTGAAGGGTCATCTTGTAGAATGTGTCCCGAGATGCTCCCGAGTCTTGTCGCTCCCGTGTAGTCGAGCAGAAGTAGTCGAGCCCCCGAGGTGAGGCGCGTCGACTAGTAGAATACGAAGAGTCACGCGCGGCCGCCGAGTCGCCCAAGCGCGTACTTATCCATCCGGCCGTTGGAGGGTCGTTTTGACTTATAACAGAAGCCAAAACCCTCGTGGTTTTTCACCCATACCTGCTGTAGCCATTTCGAATAGATCTTGGCCATAATCTCTTCCAGCGCACACCGCCGCCACTGTAGATCTGAGCGCGCCGCCACCCAGAGCTGCCAGAGTAGCCCCCGAGCGAATGTGCGTGAAGATGTCGTGCACTTGGAGAATGAAGCCATCGTCGTCCAAGATCGCGAAGACCGCCGGGAAGAAGAGGGGTCGTCACGAGGCCGCCGTGGCGCCGCGGGGCGCACCGCCGATGTCTTCACCGCGACCGCATCCGAGCCGCGAGTGGAAAAAGTCGAAGACAAAGACCGAAGATTTGCCGGCCCTCCTCAACGGCGGATTCATCCGTAAGAAGGAGATGGATAGTTGGAGGGCCGCCGCCGGGACCCGTACCCCATGGAGAAGAGCGAAGACGAGATCCCGATGTTCGCGCGCTTCGCGAGCGCGGACTCACGCTTTCCGGCGAGTGACTTCTTCAATGGCCTCCGGGGTACTACGGCGTCGAGTACCTCAACCCTCAACCCCAATGGTATTTTCCATACCGTTGTCTTTGTCCACTTCGTGAAGCGTGCCCAGGGATCAAGCCCCACCGAATCTTGTTCCGAAGTTCTTCCGGTGAAGCCTCGCCGAGCGCCAAAGAACCCGCCGCAGTTGGTGGAGCAGAATCCGTATGCGGGAGGATGCCGCCGAGTAGTACCTCTCGTACAAGCTCATTGATTCTAACCAGATTGGAAGGCGAAATGGTTCTACATCACGAACCACCACCCCGAGTTTCCCGAAGCCGAGCAGAAGCGCCCGTACATCGCGCCGGTGGAACACGGAGCCCACGATGCAGGAGGGGATCCCGCCCTCCCCCGATTTGTTGGCGCGCATCAAGGTGCCGAGAGAAGCCGGGCCGAGGGCCGAGCACGTGGCCTTTAGCTTCGTGAAGCGCAGGTGCACGACCGATGGCCCGCGACACCCTGGGCTTCGAGTACACCGGCGACGACGACACGTCGTGGATGCCTGGAGGCGAGGTCGACGATGACGACATTGTCGATAGGCTGACGTGCATCTTCAAGGACAGGCCTCCGTACACACCGTGCCCAGTCCCGGAGTACTCCGCCGCGCGCCCGCCAAAGGAGGTAAGTAGTCGTACCCCTCAGTCGAGTAGTCATTCCTTGTGAGTAGTCACGCTGATGTCTTGTGTCTTGCAGACGACTTGAAGAAGTTCGTCTCCAAGCCGCAGCCGCCCCCTCAGGAAGTCGAGATCCCGGGAGGAGGGAAAACCAAAGTCAAGGAGCGGCGGGAAGTCGTCGAAGGAGACGACACCGTAGTCGTGGAAGATACATCCGAGGAGGACGACGACGAGGAAACACTACGAGACCGCTTCCACCGCGGCCGAGGTTCGCCTTCCGCCTACCTCACGTCCCCTCGTGCAAGATCCGCCGCCAACCCCGGAGGCTAGTCCGGCCGCGCCGCCACCGAGCCCGCGCAACCCCACCCGCAAGCGGTGACGAAGAAGTTGAAGGTCTCTCGAGACCACGCCGCAGAGCTAAGACGTCTTTAGTAGTGTAGTCGAGTACTAGTCTCTCGAGTTCACTTGCTGACGATTGGACTTCCTTGCTTGCTTTAGGTGCCGCCACGGAGCCCGCCGATCGGTGGCGACGAAGGCGAGTGGGACACAAGGGGGGAACCCGCCGGGAGTCGTAGCCCACCCCCCCACCGTTGAAGAGCTCTCGGCGACAGGCGGAGTGCCGCCCCCCTACTCCTCAAGGGAGCACGGAGCCCGCAGCCGCTGCTACTGAAGAAGTGGTGGCAGGCAGGAGCGCATGAGGGCGCCGCACCGCCGTCGTTGCCGGCAGAAGAGGCGACACCGCAAAGCGCGAGGAGGAGGCACCCGCCGAGGTTGGACCGGTAGACATCGCGCATCCTCGCCGCCCCCGACCGTGACGATAGACCTGGTCAAGCTTGTAAGTGCCGAGCCTCCCCGAGTAGTAACTGGTGTAGTAGTCGAGCTTGATCGACAACCAATTTGTGTACTTCTCGTCAGAAATCATCGGACCGTCTTGGGAGGGAGATGAGCCCCCAGGCGGGCGGCGGCGCAGGAAGAAGCCGTGCCGCCCGCCGACGAGTCCGCTCCCACTCCTCAAGCGGAGTCCGAGGTGCCTGGCCGCCGGAGCCGCATTGCCCGAGGCCGCCGTGGTCGAAGGTGAGTACTCTGTTGAGGCTATAGTACCCCCCCCATAGAGTAGTCGTAGCCCGGTAATGCACTTGTCTTCTTCTTGACAGGTGCCGAGGCCGAAGGGAACGACATCCCAACGACGGTGCCCATGCAGAATTTGACACCACAAGGGCTGGAGGCTGCCGAGGAGGCCGCCGTGGCGACCGGAGGAGAGGAGGCCACCGTGCCGCCAGAGGCTGCTCTGGAGGTGGTTTTCCGTTCCCCGTAAATCCAAGACGCAGAGCCCATCTGCTCTGCGCCGATGACTGAAGCCGCCGCGAGTAGTCGTGGCGGGGTGGAGTTGCTGGCAGACGACCTGGTCGACCCGGCGACGGTGGCCAGGCACCTGGAGGCGGTCCGCTGTGCCGAACAATGGATGAAGGTGAGTAGTCTTAACTCCCCGAGTAGTCAATCCTCCGTTGTTGAGTACTCATTTGACATCGTTGTCCGTGGGTGACGTCGTGGAGAGGTCCCGCGAGAAGTCTAACATGCCGCAAGGCTTCGGCGAAGCGGTGCTCCGGGCCGAAGCACTTGAAGATCAACTCTTGAAGTCCCTAAGCACGCGACCGCCATGCAATCCAAGCTCGACACCGCCTTCGCCAAATATCACAATGACATCCAGAGATGTGTGTGCAAAGAGCGACGACTTGGTGCGGAAGAACAAGACACTCCGCAACAAGAACAAAGGTACACCGCTTGACTTGTTGAGTAGTTGTTGGAGGTCGAGAGGTAGTCTAACCCGCCGCGCCTTGTTGTTTTGCGAGCTTGAGACCCGGTGGAGCAGCTTGAGGACCTCGTAGACAGACATGAAGAACCTCTTCTACCCGGGAGCAGAGAGGCCCGCTGTGTACTCGAGCTTGACTATAAGGAACTTGCCTTCGTGTGCGACAAGCACATGGAGCTTCGCATTGCTTCCGATCGTGACCTCGTCAATCGCTACAAATCGTTGCGTGATGTCGAACGAAGACTACGAGGCACCGCGGGCCCAATCGAAGGAACTTGAAGAAGCCGCGCTTCCCATTGCAAGACTCTTTGTGCCTCATCCTGGCTGTCCCAAGATAGCACCGCTCGTGGATCGGCTCAAGGAAGCCCACAGCCGGCTGGCGGCATATGTGAAGCATCTGGCGAGGTCGATCCCGAACCAGGTGCTGGCCTTCATGAAGTCCTACTTCCCGAAGGCGCCCGTGGAAGTAGTCACTGGCGGGGTAGCCGCCAACTGTGCAGATGGCGCCCATTGCGGAGCAAGTCGCCGAGAAGCTTAACCTCCAGTAGCCCTCTAATAGTTAGCTCATAGTAGTATGTGTGCAAAAACATTTGTAATGTATCGGTATTAATGAAAGAAAAGTTCCGTCAATGAGTACTCGTAGTCGCGATCTTAGAGTGTGGAGCCCCATCGTGGAGTTGATGCGAGTAGTCGTACTCGGCGGTGGTCTCGTTGAGGGAAGTAGACAAGAAAGAAGTTGATGATCAATCGAGACTTTATTACCGAAGGAGTACACCGGGATGGCCGTGGCCGTAGCTACGCGCAGCAGTCGCCCGGACCCGAAGGCCGCTTATGGCCAAGTGGTGCTAGGGCGAGTATCCGCTGGCAGCAAGTAGATCCGTAAGTAGCCGTGTAGGCCGGATCTTGAAGTACATGGTCTCTCCGTAGACCGCCGCTAGAGTCCTTTGTCGCTCGTCGCAGCCCCCGAGATCCGTAGGTAGCCGCGCGGGCCGGATCCCGGAGAGGAGTAGTCCGAGACTAGTGCCTCGACTCCGAGGCCGCCACACGGCGGGGGGTCTTGATGTAGTCGTGTAGACTTGAGCCCCGGAGTAGTCGTGTAGACTAGGGCGTAGAACCGACGAGAGCCGGTCGACATTCTACGAGTTGTTGATGTCTTCGCCTTCAAGTGTCTAGAGGCAAGAGGGAGCCCCGCCCGATCACCTTTGCCACTGGTGAAGGGACCTTCCCAGGGGGAGCTGAGCTTGTGTAGTCCTTCCGTGTTCTGGATACGACGGAGGACAAGATCATCAACATTGAAGGAGCGTTCCTTGACGTTGCGATCATGGTAGCGTCGGATACCCTCCAGGTACCTTGCTGACTGGATGAGGCAGCGCAGCGAGCTTCTTCGAGTCCGTCGATGTAAACTCTTCTCGTTGTCTTCAGAGACGCCTTCGTCGTAATGCTCCACTGCTGGTGAGTTCCATATGACATCGGCCGGGAGGATTGCTTCGGAGCCGTAAACCAGGGAAGTACCAGGATTGCTCCGTTGGCTTGGAGGGCTGAGTACGTAGCCCCCAGAGTGCATTGGGTAGTTCCTTGATCCACTTGCCTCCTTTGGAGTTAGCGGCGTCGCGCAGCCGCTTCTTGAGAGCGTCGAGCACCATCCCGTTGGCGCGCTCGACTTGTCCGTTGGCCTGAGGATGGGAAACTGAGACATATCGGACATCGATCCCGCTGTTCTCGCAGTACTCCCTGAATCGGTGGTTGTTGAAGTTGGATCCCGAATCCGTGATGATGCTGTGGGGTAGTCCGTAGCGATGCACGAGTTCATCCGCAGTCGAGTACTCGTCGGCCTTGGGGCATGTGACCGGCTTGACCTCGATCCACTTGGTAAACTTGTCGATGGCCACCAACACTCTGTTGAAACCACCGGGTGCGCTGGCGGTGGCCCAATCATGTCGAGCCCCCAAAGCAAGCGAAGGGCCAAAGCCGATTCGGATGGTGACTAGCTTGTAGGTTGGGACATGTTGCCGCTTGGTGAAGTATTGGCATCCTTGGCACCTCTCGACGAGTTCTTTGGCCGCGCCAGGTCGTGGACCGCAGAAGGCTTGCCGAAGGCTTTGCCGACCAGCGTGCGGGAAGACGCGTGGTTTGCCGCACGCCCTTGTGGATCTCCTCCAAGATGTCCTTGCCTTCTTGCCTGGGGACGCACTTCATGAGTACTCGAGAGGATGCGCCCCGCTTGTAAAGCTTGTCTCCGATGAGGACGTAGGACTTGGCGCGACGGATGAGCTGCTCGGCCAAGTTTTTGTCCGAGGGGACCTTCTGCTCACTGAGGTAGTCGATGAAGGGCTGCCTCCAGTCCACGTTGATCATCATGACCTCCCCGTCCACCGATGGGTGCACTCGGGGACGGGTCGTGGCGCCGCTCCGGGATGGATGGCGCGTGAAGCTCGTGAACGAAGACACCCGCCGGTACTTGGAGCGCGGGTAGATCCAAGCTTTCGACAGACGTCCGCCGCAACGTTGTTGTCGCGGACGATGTGGTGGAACTCGAGACCGTAGAACTTGTTCTTGAGCTTGCGGACTTCTAGGCAAGAGGGCGTCCATGTTCTACTTGTTGCGTCCCAAGACTTGTTGACTTAGTTGATGACCACCGGCGGAGTCGCCGTAGACTAGTAGCCGCTTGATGCCCAAAGGAAGCCGCGAGGTGGAGCCCATGCAGAGAGCTTCGTACCCTCGCTTTGTTGTTTGAGACCTTCCGGAAGATCCGCACGGACGTACTTGAGTTGTTCACCCGTTGGAGAGATCGGAGTACCCCCGCACCCGCACCCTCGAGGTTGAGTGAGCCGTCGAAGTACATCACCCAATGCCTGCGGCCGCACGGTTGGAGTAGGTAGCTAATTCTCCCGCCACTACGCCATGAAGTCGACTAGCGCCGCGACTTGATGGCTGTGCGTGGCTTGAAGTCAATGGTGAGGGCACCGAGCTCGACTGCCCACTTGGAGATTCTTCCTAAGAATATCTAAACCCGAGCGGGTAGTCGGTGATGACGGAGATCGAGTACTCCTAGAAGTAGTGTCGTAGCTTCCGCGAGGTGATGAGTACCGCGTACGAAGCTTTTGCACCGGCCGACAGCGTGCCTGGACCTCGACAGACCTCGCCGACGAAGTAGACCGGGCGTTGGACTCGGGTAGGCGTGGCCATCTTCCCCGCCGCTCGACGATGATGGCAGCATCGACCACGTGAGTAGTCGCAGCTAGGCAGAGCAAGGGACGCCGCCTTTGCGAGGAGCCGTGAGGACCGGTGGCTTCGATAGGAAGTCCTTGAGCCGGGCAAGGGCTTGATCCGCCTTTGGAGTCCACGCGAACTTCTCTTGGTGCTTGAGTAGTTTGAAGAAGGGGAGCCCTCGTTCTCCAAGCTTCGAGATGAATCAGTCCAATGCCGCCATGCACCCGGCGGCCTTCGGACGACTTTGATGCACGTAAGAGCTTTCATGCCGGTGATGGCGGAGATCTTCTCGGGGTTGGCTTCGATGCCGCATTGGCCGATGATGAAGCCGAGTAGTTTGCCCGAAGGTACGCCGAAGACGCACTTGTTCGTGCTGAGCTTCCAGCCGGTACTCGCGCGTTGAGATGCGAAAGTCTCTACAAGGTCATCGATGAGGGTACCGGAGTTTCGGTCTTGACGACCACGTCATCCACGTAGGCTTCGACGTTCTTGTTGAGCTGCTTCTTGAGCGGTGCCCGGATAGCTCGTTGGTAGGTGGCGCCGTGTTCTTCAACCCGAAGGACATGGTCGTGTAGCAAAGACGCGCCAATTGGGGTGATGAACGCGCCTCTCTCCGGTCTTCTTCCTTGATCGCGATCCGGTGGCACCCAGAGTAGCAATGAGGGAAGCAGCAGGTGTCGCACCCGCCGTGGAGTCGATGACTTGATCAATCCGCGGCAACCCGAAGGGGGTCCTTGGGGCGTTGCTTGTTGAGGCCGGTGTAGTCGACGCACATCCACCACTCGTTCGAGTTCTTCTTGCGGACGAGGACGTGGTTAGCGAGCCACTCTGGATGGAAGACTTCTCCGATGAAGCCGCCGCGAGTAGTTTGGCGAGTTCCTTCTTGATGGCATCCCGTCCGTCGCTCGGCAAAGCGTCGAAGGTGTCGTTGCTTGGGGGTGGCTTTAGGATCGACGTTGAGGCAGTGCTCGATCAACTCCCCCGGTCACTCCCGGCATGTCCATCGGCTTCCACGCGAAAATGTCGCGGTTAGCCCGGGGAGGAAGTTGATGAGAGCGTCTCTCCCCATTTGGGGTCGAGGCCGGCCCCGATGGTGGTGGTCTTGCTGGACTCGCTCGCTCCGTGGTCGTCCGTCTTCGACTACAGCCTCCTCAACCGAAACGACCCGATTTCCGCGAACCGGAACCCCCGAATCCTAGCACCCCGGTGGTAGTCCCGTGAGGGCTACCACGTGCAATCCCCCGTCTCGCCGATGCCAAAATCCATACGTAAAGATAAAAACAAGAAAACTAGAGTACAACATTTATTTTATTACATTAATAAGAGTACATCTCTTCGCACATGCCGGTACAAGTCCATCGGACCGAATCAAACATAAATAAAACGTCTAGCACGCTCCATGAAAGCGCGGAAACTCCATATCCGCGAGTGTATCGAGTGTAGGAAGAGCTCTAGTCCACCCAACCGTCGTTGTCGAAGTCGTAGTCCCGCCCGCGTCGTAGGCACCTGTGGTCTACCCGATAAGCGGGTAGGTCATGTCGCCTCCCAACAAAGAGGCAAAAGCGGTGTATATTCTACCATGCAGGAGATATCCCTATTCTGGCTGTAGAAAGCTTAAGCAAAGCAGCATAGCAACATACAAGGTAAGCAGAAAATAGCTAGGAGGTCCACACCTCGGGGAAGCTTCCGCTTCCGAGGTCCACACCTCAGGGGTCCACCCCCCCCCCCCCCCCCCGCTGAAGGAAAACACACCAAAACTCCGGATCTCAACCACGATCCAGAACCCAACTCTCATCTGCGATGTGGGGCCCACCTGCTCCTATCCCCACATTTCAACGGCCGAAGCCGGCTCACCACACTCTGGGGAAGAGAAGAAGCACAAGAGGAGTGTAGCTAGTCGGGGGGAGAGATCGAAAGACCGTCCACAACCACTGGACACCGACTATAGATATAGGTTTAACACTCGCAGGTTGTACACCGTACCCGCCCGAATAGGACCGAACCGGCCGTCACCGTTGTCCGACCCTACCATACTGGCCGAAGGCCGGGCAAGCGGATAGTACCCTCCCCGCGTCTCCGAGCTCGGCCCACCCTCCGGCGCGAGCTCATACTACCCGCGAGAGGTCCCTCGAAGCCGTGGAACTCCTTCCCCGCCCTCGCCGGGCAAAGTCTACTAAGGAGGGAAAGACCACTCCCGACACGATCACACCGATCCTCCTGCACAGGAGGGGTGCTATCCACTACAAGTTTCACCCCGCACCCCGCCCAATACAAGGCGCGCCCCGTACGAAAATAGTCATCTCGAAACAAGGTCAACCGACGATCGTCCTTAAGGGGCCGAGAGCGAGCACTCACCATCTCCATCCCACACGACACGACCCTCGGTAAGAGGCCAGATCGCATCCTCCTCGGAGCCGTTCACAAGTAACCAAGCGGCTCGCTCCCGCCGAAACACAAGAAGGAGATACGCACCCATAACACACGCTAGAAACACACCGAGATATCCCCATCTCGACCAAGCCCGCAGCACCATCCATAATCAAGCAACAAAAGTATGGATAGTTGAGGTAAGGGACTAGCTAGGGGTCCGTAGCTAGTCCCCGTTGCAGAAGTAGAACAAGGAAACAGGATATAACAAAACATCAAGGCATGGCTATTAAACGGTTATGCAATACATCGATCAATGCATTAAAGTAAAGCACTAGCACTATTTAACAACATGGGATCTACATGGTTGGGAGTGACATGACACCTTCGTTGCCGTTGAAGCTAGCCGGCCGTCCGGGAGCAAAGCAGCACGGGGTCCTCCACGTCCTCCCCCGGTCGAAGCTCTGGGTCCGCGTGATGAGATTCGACGCGAAAATAAGAATACGGCAGACACATCTACAAGAACTCCAAATAAGAATCAATTTAGAAGATCCAAAAGAACCCATACTACCTACAATCAGCAAGGTTTCGCAAATACGGATTTATAGAAATTAATTTTATATTTTTCTGAGCTCCCTAGAATTAGTTATGAATTTTTAAAGATTACCAACATTTTCTGGAATTTTTAGACAGAAAAGAAAAGAGGGTTTAGAGAAAATTCCGCCGACGTCAAAGATGATGTCGTCCTGTGGTTAACAAAGCCGTAAGGGGCAAGAAGTGCCGTCGGGCCGTGGGTGGCCCAAAGGATCGGTTTCCACCCGAAATAGGGTTTCGGCCCAACAGTGGTCCAGTAAAGCACGCTCCACCAAACTTCCTTCACAAGTCCGAATTTTACCCCCTACTACAACCCGCACCGGCCGACGGCTCGCTAAGGAAAATGATAATTGGGCCCGCAGCCCGCATCCGGCCGGCGCCGTTTCTCGTGTGAAACGTGTTCGAGAGTAACTATGCACACCAGGTGCTCGGTGGATCGCTCGACGGGCGGCGGGGGCCGCCGCGGGCGCGCCGCCGCGCTCGGCCCGCGGTGGCAAACGTCCACCCACCACCACCACAAGTTGATGCGCACGCGCCCCGCCGCACGGGGTGTCCCCGCGGCAGGCGCCGCGTCCGCGGCCGCGCGCGCGGCGAGCGCGCGTCGTCCCGTAGTCGGGACCGATGCCCTCGCTCTCCGCGCGTCACGGCGCGGCGCCCCACAACCACACCCGCAAATAGACACGGACGGCCCGCTCATCCATACATGCCCGCGCGGCCCGGCCGGTCGCCCGCGTGGCCGCCGGGGTCCGGGGCGCGCGCGCGCGCGGCGACATGGCGGCGCACACGCCCCCTCGCACAACAAGCTCGCGCGAAGGCCGCCCCCCCACACACCGCCCCGCATGGCGCCGGCGGCCCGGGGCATGAGTGGCCCGAGAGCTCCGCACGAGCGCGACGCGGCGCATCGCGGCTCGACGCCCCGCAACCGGCAAGGCGGCCCCGACGGCGCACCCCAACGCCGACGCCGCCGCAAACCGCAGGGCAGAGCGCAAGGAGGGAGGAAAGAGATAAGGTGGCCGCGTGGTGCTCACTTTGGGGCGGCTGCGGAGTCGCGGGCCGCTCTGGGAGTGGTGTACGAAGGCGTGTAGATGTTCACGCCGGCGGTCGTCCGCCGCGGCTCCCCGCTCCTTGTCCCCGACCGTGTTCACGTCCTTTCCCCCCGGCGCGGCGCGCCTCCCGGCTGTCGACGGCGTCCCGGCCGGCGGAAGTGGTCCTTGCTCCCGTCCGGCTCCCGCTCCTCCTTGTCCGGCCGGCGGCGCGGCGCGCGCGCCCGCTTCTTCCCCCAATCCGTGCACACGGCGCGTGGTGGAAGAGGAAACCCCAAGAGGGGGTGGGTGGCTTTGCTTCCGTGCCACACCGCCCGCTCCTTTTGAATCGACGCCGCGAGCAGCCTCAAGGGGGAAAACCCTCCATGCCCTTGGCCGCTTCGGCGGGGGCGGTGGCGCTCGCGTGGTGCCCTCGGTCCGCCGCATGCCCTGGGTGGGGAAGGGGCAGATCCGTCTTCGCGCCCTTCCCCGCGCCGCATCGGTGCCCCCGCGTGCACGCGCCGGCCCCGCGTGCGTGCCGGCCGGGCGGCCCCGCCGCGCCCGCCCCGCACGCGCGGGTGCGGGGAGACCGGCGCATCGGCCCGCTTGGCGGGGGCCGGTGCTGGGGTTGGTGAGGATAAGGGCCGCATGCGGGGTCCACGCGCCGCAGATAGAATGAGAGGGTAAGGGGCCGCGGTAGCGCCGCGGGGCCGAGTTTGGGCCGCCGGGCCGGCGGGTTGAGGGGTCCGCCGGTGCAGCTTTAGGAAAGGCTCGGCCCGCAAGGGGGTTCCAAGCTTTGGGAAATAAGTTTTGGGTTAAAAGCTATAGAATTAGTTTGAATTTGAAATAATTCCAAATTCAAACTACACTCAATAAAATCCAATTAAACCGTAAAAGTCCAAATCACTTATTTACCATAGTTTGAACATATGTTTTTATAAATGGGTTAATCTCGGTGGAGAATTCGCAGGAGGGCTAGCAATCGGCTCGAAAACCGATGACACTCAAGTTCAATCAAAAAGTTTTAATTTTTCGCAAAAAATTACACACCTAAAACTCGGGTTGTTACATTCTCCCCCACCACCGAGAATCTCTCGTCCTCGAGATTTAGTCCTCGACCTCCTCCGTGAACAAGTGAGGGTACTCTTTTCTAAGATCGGCCTTCTCCCACGTCGCTTCCCCGCTCCGTATGGTTGCTCCACAACACTCTACGTAAAGGAATGGTTGTTCTCCTTGTCTCCTTGGATGCCCCTGGTCCAAGATTTTCTCGTGGTACTCGCGTACTCCAGGTTGTCTTGCAGGTCAAGCAACTCCATGGGCACTTTCTTAGCCTCCACCGCCTTCTCGCTCTTTTTCTGGCCTATGACACGTGAAACACCGGGTGTACCGCCATTGTCTCGGTAGCGCAGCGGGTAGGACAAACTTCCCAATCCTTCGGTGATAGGGTACGGCCCTACGTACCTCGGGGCAAGCTTTCCTTTCACCAAGAACCTCTTAGTTCCTCGGAGCGGAGAGACCTTCAAGTACACCTTGGCCGCCAATCGCAAAAGTCAACTCCTCCTTCTTTTGCCTGCGCATAGCTCTTCCGACGCTTGGAGCGATCTTCAAGTTCTCGCGAACTTTCTCTACTTTTTCCTCTCGCTTCCTCAATGATTGTGGCCCAAGCAGCGTTCGTTCTCCCACTTCTCGACCAAGCTAGCGGGGTCCCGCACTTCCGCCCGCACAGGGCCTCAAAGGGAGCCATCTCGGAGACTTGCTTGAAAGCCGTGTCGTACGAGAACTCGCAACGCAAACCGCTCTCCCAATCGGGGCCATGAGGTGAGTGCACACGCTCGTAGCATATCCTCCAACACCCGGTTGACCCTCTCCGTCCGACCATCCGTCCGTGGGTGAAAAGTCGTGCCGTAGCTAAGGGTGGTGCCCATAAGCTTGTGGAAGCCTCGCCAAAACATGGAGACAACCGTGTCCCTCGATCGATACAATACTTCGGGGTGCCCCGTGTACCGAGTATGTGCTTCTATGGGGGCAGCTCGCTAACTTCTCGGTTGCGTACGGGTCTTTCACCAAAGTGACAAAGTGAGCCACTTTGGCTTCACCTCTCGGTCCACTATGACCCAAATCCAGCCATTTCCTTTTCGTGCTCGAGGAAGTCCCACCACAAAGTCCATGGAAATGTCCTCCCACTTCCAAACCAGAATAGCCAATCCCGCTTTCAACAAACCAGCTAGAAAGCTTCGATGTTCGACTTTTACTCCTCGCTACAGGTGTCACGCAATGTGCCACGTAGTGTGCTATATCCTTCTTCATGTCCTTCCACCAAAGCACTCGATCTTCGCATCTCTTCGCACATCTTGGAAGCCGCCCGGTGGATCGAGTACCTCGAATCATAAGCCTCCCTCATGATCTCGCTCCCGGGAGTGCTTTGTCTTGTAGGTACAAAGATTCGTGCTTTCAACCACACGGAGCCGTGCTCATCTACCCGTAGTCCTCTCGCTTTGCCCCCGCTTCATTAGTTCTCGCAAAGCTTTGATTTCCGGACACGCCTTTCCTGGTCAGGCATTTATCTGCTGCTCTAGGTCATAGGTCACTTGCATCACATCGACTTGGCCTTGGTCTACAATTTCAACTCTCAGCCTTTTCTAGCTCTTCATGCGTAGCAAAAGTTGCTCTTCTTCTCACCATGAGGTTGCTGCAACATGTTTTCCCGCCGCGTATCCGCCACGACATTGGTCATTTGCCCGGGTGGAAGCCGATCTCGACGTCGAAGTCCTTGATCGCCCTAGCCATCGCCCTCGCTCATGGTTCAACTCTCCTGTAAAGAAGTACCTCTGTGCTCTTGTGGTCGGGAAACGCTCACACTTGTCCCCCATCGTGTAGTGTCTCCGCATCTTGAGGGCGTGGCCGGGCCGCCACCGCCAACTCCAAGTCGTGGGCCAGTAGTTTTCCTCGTGCTTCTTCGCACCGGTCGGAAGCGTAAGTTTTCCACAACTTTCCCTTCCCCGTACGCAAGCACACAACCGAGTCCTTGCCTTGAAGCGCTCGCGCAGACCACAAAGTCTTTCTTGATATCCGGCAAGGTAAGCACCGGGGCCGTGGTGAGTCGCCCTTTCGCTTCCTGGAAGCTCTTCTCACACGCTTCTCGACCACTCGAACTTTGTGTTGTTCTTGAGCAACTCTGTCATTGGCTTCTGGGATCTTGGAAAAGTTCTCAATGAACCTTCGATAGTAACTCGCCGTACCCAAGGAAGCTCCTCGACGTCCGTCACGTTCACCCGCCGCTCCCACTTGGTCACCGACCAACCTTGGACTCAGTCCACGGCTATCCCCCCGCCGACAACACGTGCCCTAAGAACGCGACCTTCTCCATCCGTAACTCGCACTTGTCGAACTTGCGCAGGGTCGCTGCCTCAACCTCTCTAGCACGACCTCGGTGCTCCTCGTGCTCCTCCGTGGCCCCGCAGCAGATCAAGATATCGTCGATAAACACCACCACAAACCTGTCCAACTCTTCCATGAAGACCTTGCTCATCAAGTTCAGTGAAGTGTGCTGTGGCGTTGGTCGCCAAACGAAACCACCACGAACTCGCACAAGCCGTGCCGAGTGGTGAAAAGCCGCTCTCGGGAATATCCTCGCTCTCGAATCTTCGTCCGGTGGTATCCCGACCTCGGGATCGATCTTCGAGAAGAACCTTGCTTTTTTGAGCCTATCCAATGTGTCCTCGATTCCCGGGTAACGGTACTTGTTCCCGATTGTCATCGAGTTGAGCGTGCTGGTAGTCTATGCACATCCTCTTCGTGCCGTTCTTCTTCTCCACGAAGAGCATCGGTGAACCCCACAAGGGAGGCACCGAGCGGAATAAACCCCTTGCTCTCGAGCAAGCCTTCTTGAGTCGCTTTCTTCAACTCGTCTGGCCCTTACACTCGACGACCCCGCACGTGGACTTCCTTTGCAACGGGCCCCCGCTCCCCGCATCACTCAATCACAAACTCTAGGTCCCTGGGCTCGGGGGCACCTCCGTAAGCTCCTCTCGGGAACACGTCCGAAACTCGCGCACCACCTGGATTTCTTCAATCTCTTTCCTCCCATGTCGCACATCATCGTAGCAGCCTTCGACTCGTGGTTCGATCCGCACCATAGTTCCGCTAGGGTTTCTAGCTATATAACTCGGGGCTGCAAGAGACTATCCCTTTGTGCTTTGCCAACCAATCCATCCCTTAGATCACGTCCATCCCGAGAGACTCCAAACGGTCAAGTCTCGCCGTGAACCGTGGCCCTCAAACACCATCCTCACTCCCTCGCACTCTAACGTACTCCCCTTTCGTCCCTAGCGGGAGAGCTAGTCAAGATGGGCCTTGGTCGAGGAAGCTTAGTTGGTAACGACCTTTCTTTAACAAACTTGGTAGAAATATACGAAAATCGCAGCTCCGAGCATCGAATGAAAACAGCTAGCGAAAATCGAATCACCAAGGAACTCACCACGTGTGACGCCGGTGCGGGCCGCCGCATCCCCTCAGTGAGGTGGTTCGCACGGCCTCGTGTAGTCGGTGGCTGAGCAAAGCTCCCTCTACCGTGTACGGGGTGGTCGGCCTCTCGATGTCGGTGGCTTGGCCGGGGTCCGGGAACTAAGAGCAGCGTTCGACTTCCCCGTGGCGCCCGCTCGTGGACACCGAACGACTTGTGCCCAACTCGACCGGCAAGGGCAGGCGGCAAGTCACCTTGGATTCGTCCGCCGACCGGCGGTGGTGGTCTCGGCTTCAAATGTTTCCCGTCCCTCCACTCCCTGCTCGAAGGTTGGCTCTCGCTCCGCGCCGAGACCGAGTGACGGGAGCTTTCCGCCGAGAATCCGTGGCCCCGAGCGTAGCCTCGCCCTCTCGCCCTCGTGTGGACCCGAGCGCCCCGGCCGGTGCCGGCGCTGGGACTCGTCTTCCACGAACCTCCATGTACTCTAGCCTTCGACCTCTCCACGATCGCGTCACTCGTCGATACGGGAGCCGGAGGCCGGGGCAGGCAGAAAGTGACAAAGTACAATACGTAACTGAACGAAGTACAAGATCAATACCTGGCGTAACTAAGAGAACACTTTGCACTTATGAAAATATCGTTCGATAAACTTGTGCTGATTCATATATATATACAAAATTCATTTCACATTGAAATGGCATAGAACTGGATACCTCTGCTGTCACAAGTAGTTTCATGATGGATGGGCACATATGATCCTTGCCTTGATGCTTTTTCGCATAAACTCATAGTTAATAGTACATGTTCATCTTTCTTGAGATGGCCAGCAAGAATTTAAAAGACACAATAATGCAAGTCACCGAAATGATTTGCTTTCACTTGAAGATGTCTCCACGTTCGAGGGATAAGAAAACACTCCCTTGAATGAACACGTCAAAGAATCTTTTTTTGTTTAGATACTCAATCACTTCTGTATAGCATAGAAAGCACACGGTTCCGTTTTCATTGGGAGGCACGTTGTTTTCACTTACAGCACCAACCTCAGCAGCAAATCTGAATTATTGGCATGAAGAGAAGAGTTGGCCCGTAATCATGTGAATTCATATTCCATAGTGATGATCGAGCACTTTTGTTCAACAATTTGCCACTGGGTTCTTAGCCATTCGAATGACTTCGTGATGGCATTAGTGGATTTAATCAACGGATTATGATCCAATACATGAAATTTCGAGGCACCTGAAAACATGGATTTTTTCATTGTTCATTCAAGAAACGCCCCACCGTACCCAAATTCGGCACCTGGGAAAGGGACAATGTCGGCTACACGGCCTACTTCGACAGGGTGCGCGAGAACAAGGGCGCCACCGCGCCGCCGCTGCACCGGCCGTTCAACCCCAACGACCCCGAGGAGGCCCATGATGAGCGTCCCTCGGCCGTCGTCGTCGTCGAGGCCGGCGACCCCCGGGCGGCCGCCACGGGCATCAGCTGAGGCGGCCCGACGAGCAGACCGCCCACCAGTGCCGGGGCACCAGCAGTGCCATGTTCGACCGCCGGCAGGGCGCGGCGAGCAGATGAAGTTCGCGCCGCCGCTGCAGTTCCAGCCACGGCCGAGCGCCACAGCAATCGGCGGCCCAGCACCATGGCGGCGGCCACCACCACCAGCACCGCGGTGACCAATACCAGCCCCAGCACCAACGCCAAGCCGCGCGAGCTGGCGGCGCCCAACGCGCCCAGGCATGCGCAGAGACACCACCACGTCCACCAGCCGCGCGCGAGGTCCGCCTCGCCGCAGAGCAGCGCCCCGGTGAGAGTCCTAAACCGACCAGCTAGATCTTCCCACGCACGCGTGGTTGTTGACGATGCCGTACGTCTTGGTTTTGGCAGAACCGGCAACGGCCGTCGACGGTGCCCAAGTTCGGCGTGGGACGAGCAGACCGCCGAGTCGGCGGCGCAGGGTTTCACGGTGCAGTTCGAGAACGTGAAGCGCCACCGGGATGGGGCCCGGGCCGCTATGCCGGCCGTGCCGCGCGCGCCGTCGCCGCCGGAGGGCGACGCGGCGAGGCGCGCCCATCACCATCAGAAGACCCCCTTCGTGTCCAAGGTACATACTACTGTGACTGCTGTGGATCTGGGACCGTTGCCGTGTTGTACATACGTACGGCGTTCACCGATCAGTTCTGCATTCGTTTTGTTGTGCGCAGATGTTCGGATGTTTTCTTCCCGCGGACAAAGACCGAGAACGCTGATGCATCTGAATGAACAAGCGACCTTGCAATTAATGGCGTATCTTCAAACATCCGTTCCCCATGACTGTCTTATGCGAGGCTTAGTATGTTCTTTTCATTTCATTCATTCAGTTGTTATTTGGTGATCGAGAGCCGGCCGGGGGACAGAAGGGTTTCTACACATTTTATGATGTACGTACATGGATGTTTATATTGTCCTGTAATATATTTAGATTAATTATCGAGCATCATAGATTTGATCTTTTCTAATAAGCTAAGACGTAATGTTTCGACAAAAATATTAAAATTGTTCTAAACACAAAAAAGTATATCCCAAGCAATGCAAAGAAAAATGATCATGAAATGATCACGTCAAAAAATATAAATTGTTGTGAGTAATTAGATGACAAGTAGACATGAGAATTATATTGTTGTTCTAATAAAAATATCCCGTGTTCAACTGGGAAGCAATGCGAATGAAATGATCATGACCAGTGGCCGCATAGCTTTCTCGTGCTGTGAAGCAAGCATGAAATGCAGCATTCATGTTATGCATTTCAATTCTTGAAAGCCGTATGTATAAACTTTTGCCGCCACCCATGCCTGAAGGAGCAAAGCACGAGAAAGCTATGCGGCCACTGGTCATGAAGCAACCAGTCTTCTTTGCTGTACATAAACTTTTGCCGCCACCATGCTGACAAAGCAATGTCAAACACACCAATATGCATCAGGTGTGCCACATCAGTTGGACTGTTAGTAGCTTAGTGTGGCTGGCCTAAATGGTGGCAGTAACTAGAGCTGGCCCTAAGCTCAGAATGTGTCTCAGTTGCCACCGGCAGCAGCAACAGGCCCAAGCAGCTGAACTGCCGGGAATCCGGGATGAAGACGCGTGGCATACTGGCATGGCGTCGTGCAAGTTGGCGCAGGGTGACTTTGCGGAGCAGGATGTGACGATCTTGTTAGAACTTAGTAAAACATATGATACTACTTCAGTAAAAAAAGAGAAAAATAATACAACTTAGTAGAACATATGATACTACTTCAGTAAAAAAAGAGAAAAATAATACAGTTTCAGTGTAGTATCACCCAAAATGAGAAAATAATACAGTATCAGTGTATCGCCCAAACAGAGCCACCCGCAGTTTCTTCCATCCCAAAGCACAAGTGGGAGTCCTTACCACTAGGCCATTAGTAAGGATGGTATGACCATGGCCCTTATTCTGTTCTTTATAATTCAACTCAATTTTAATTATCAGCTTAAAATTGTATAGTATCTCTATAGTCTGAATCCGGATCGAGTCCAAGCTCGAGCATGGGATTGGGCCACACGCTGCTGCTGGCAAACCTTGGCCGTTTGATCTACGTTAGGCTTCCCCTATCCCCTCCCCAATACCAAAAAAGTAGCTTTATAGGGATGAAATCATCTCCAATAGCCTTTCTCTATCCCCTCCAGTTTTTTTCTCCATTGACTAAAAACCCTTTCTCCATCCCCCAGAGGGGAACTCCCTGTCCAACTTTGTCTGGGGCCTACACGAGAAAAGATCAGACCGAGTCCGTGTCAACCCGATCGAGCCGCCGCCGCTCTCCTCGGTCTTGCGCCGCGGCGCCCGCCTTCCCTCGATCCCCCTCGCTCCGCTCCATTACTCGCGCGGCCGCGCCCGCCTTGCACTTGCCCCTCGCCGTGCGGTGTCCCGGCCGCCAAGTTCCTCCTCCGTGCGCACCGTCCGCGACCTCGGCCTACGATGTCGAGGACATCCTCCAGACTTCTCGCTCCGCTCCGACGTGACAAGGCGTCCCGGCAGTGCGTCCGCACCCCGTGGGGAGAGGCGCGGCATCACAAGGGGTCAAGGGAGCTCAAGGCCCGGTGGGAGGGACGGGAGTGTACCGAACCGCGCCACCGCCTCGTTAAGGGCGCGTCCGCCTCCAAGATGGCCGCTACATCTTCCTTCCTCGCACACCACCGCAAGCCGCCACCGCGGACAGCGAGTGCAACGACACCGGCTGCCCTTCCACCGCAGCGCCACCGCGCCGGCGCCTACCTCCACCGGCGCCCGACATCTCCTTCCCCCCGGGTTTTTAATCCGTGGTTTTTAATCGCGGGGGATTATATTGCGTGAGCAATTTCCATAGTTCAACAATTGAAGAAATATGATTTAACCGGGTGCTGTTTGTGCAGAGGAGAAGACCTGCCACGGTGAAGACAGCGCGTAGGAACTCGCGCCGACGAGGAGCAAAGCGCGAGTTAGCCGCAGCTAGGAGGAGCGACGCGCAGGCCGGCCGCTTCTGCAGCGGCGGCTGACCCCGTCGACTTCTCCACCATGATGAATGTACGCACTCGAGGCATCATCACCACCTTCCTCGCTTGCGTAGTCTCACTAGCTCGCATCATAGCATAGCAAAGATGTAATCCATATATTTTCGAACTTAACAATGAATTGCACATATGTGTGAAGAAGCTGAGCGGAGATTAATTGAGCTGAATTTGATCTTATCACAACTGAAGTATACCAGTTTTTCGTGGTCCTTGCACTGTTGGTTCGATTTTGGCAACCCAATTTCTAGCAATATCACTTTTTTTTATTAAGTAGTTTCATATCACTCACTCCATGATTTCACTTGGAAATCGATGTGTTTTGTATGTAGTATTTGATTTACTACTTGGAAATTGATTGAATGAACGACCGGTGGAACAGACCCGAGAATCAAGGAGATGGCTGAGCAGAGGCCGAGGACCCGGCGTTCACGCATGGCGGAGCACTGCAGAAGACGGTGGTGTCCCCGCGCGGTGCGGCGCCCCAGGCGGCAGCGCCGGGACCCGTAAGTACGTGGCGACGATGCCAGGCTCGATGCAATCCGCAGCTCGTGGCGATGGCGGAGCGGCCGGGTAGCACGTCGACGCAGACCCCGCCATGGCCGCCGTGTCGGGCGGGCTCACCCAACCCGACGCACAAGGAGCAGCTCGAGGCCCGCATCGCACGTACGTGCATGAAGGAGGCCCCACGCCTTCGCTCACGAGAGCGGCATCTTTCACCGGATGCGGCAGAAATGCCTTGGTGACCGCCGCCCCCTCGGCGGCGGTGGCGTTCGGCCAGCCGCGAGAGGCGGCCTCCGGTTGTGTTGGTGTCGGTCTTGGAAGGCCCGGACTTGGCCGGAGTTGCGGACGCATAGGCGCCGCCGCAAATTTTCAAAGATTGAAGATTTGGGGAGGGGAAGGAGAAGCTGAGGTGGCGCGGTGTGATCTACAAGTTGGGAAGGAGAATAGGGAAACCGCCGGAGTTAAAACGCGTTTTTGCGATTTAAAATATTTTTACTCCATCCTCAATAACTGACATGTTAATGAAATTTACCCATCTCACAGCAACAGCCTGAGTCCGAAATCAATCGGATAGACGTCCGCGATCACAACTGACCTCTCAATTGAGCGTTGTTTCTTGGCGGGTTCTTCGAGTGAGTTGTGGAGGTGGCATAGGAAGTTGGGTCACTTGAGCTTTGACCTTCGTCTCGCTTGAGTAAACTCAATTTGGTCCGAGGATTGCCACGTTTGAGGCTTGAGAAAGAGTTGGTTTGTGCTCCGTGTAGGCATGCCAAGATGGTGGCCTCTTCTCACCCGCCTCTCACCGATGTGATGAGCGAGCGTCCATGCGAGCCGCTCCATATGGATCTTGTTGGCCCGGCTCGTGTGCGATGCGGGGTGGGAAGTGGTATGTCCTTGTTGTGGTGGACGACTTTTCTCGGTATGCGTGGGTGTTCTTTCTTGAGGAGAAGGGGGAGACGTTTGGTTTTGTTCGAGATCTAGTCTTGAGGTTGAGGAACGAGAGGCACGGAGATGCCATACGAGCTATCCGCGGCGATAATGGCTCGGAATTCGGGAACTCTCGTTTTGAAACCTTTTGTCATGACTTAGGTCTTGAGCACCGGTTTTCGAGTCCGTATACGCCTCCCCGAATGGTGTTGTGGAAAGGAAGAACGGGACCTTGTGCGAGATGGCTCGGACGATGCTTGATGAGCATAGGACTCCGAGGAGGTATTGGGCCGAGGCGGTGAATACCGCATGCTATGTGTCGAACGGGATATACCTCGGAGTGCACAAGAAGAAGACATGCTATGAGTTGATGCATGGCCGCACACCCAAGGTGAGTCACTTCCATGTCTTTGGTTGCAAGTGTTTCATTCGAAGAAAGGCGGGAAGTTGGATAAGTTTGAGGCTAGGTCTGTCGATGGCATTTTCTTTGGTTATGCATCTCATTCTAGAGCATATCGTGTGCTCAATCTTGAAACTAACCAAATCGTGGAGACTTGCGAGGTAACCTTCGACGAGACAGAGCCACGTAGTCAGCTTGTCTTTGAGTGTGCAGGTGATGATGAGCTTGGCGAGGAGATCTTTCAGGAGGAGGAGCATGAACATGGAGATGATGAGGATGGTGGTGCGGTGCCCCCGGCTGAACATGTACCCACTACTTCGACTACGATGATGGATGGACCCTCTGCTACACCTACAACGACAAATCAAGAACGAGGAGAAGCTGATGTTGAGGGGGGAGGTAGCTTCGAGGCGAGAACCTCCCCGGCGAGTTCAAGTGGATCACCCAGCTTCGAGGATCATCGGCGACATGAATGAACGCACTACACGGTCGAGGGTTCGAAACAATTCCCATTTTGCTCATGCTGCATTTGTTGCTTCTTTCGAGCCCAAAGACATTGGACACGCACTATCTGATCACAATTGGGTTAACTCGATGCATGAGGAGTTGGAGAACTTTGAGAGGAATCAGGTGTGGGAGTTGGTTGACCCTCCCCCAGGGTGTAAGCCGATTGGTACAAAGTGGGTGTGGAAAAACAAAGAGGGAGAGAAGGGTGAGGTTGTGAGGAACAAGTCGAGACTTGTTGCTCGGGGGGTTCGGTCGAAGGAGGGGATCGACTACGAGGAGACCTTTGCTCCCGTAGCCCGTTTGGAGGCGATTAGGATCCTTCTAGCCTTTTCCGTGGCTAAAGGGTTCAAGTTACACCAAATGGATGTGAAGAGTGCTTTTACGAATGGAGTGTTGGAGGAAGAAGTGTATGTGAGGCGGCCTCGGGGTTTGAGAGTGAGAAGTACCCCCACCGGGTGTACAAGTTGAGGAAGGCGCCGTATGGGTTGAAGCGGGCGCCTAGAGCTTGGTATGGCGAGGTTGAGGGGGTTCTTGTTTGAGAGAGGCTTTGAGATGGGGAAGGTCGATCGGACCTTGTTTTTGCTTGAGGCGGGGCAAAGATATCCCGATTGTGCGGTGTACGTGGATGATATTGTCTTTGGTGGCTCGTCTAACTCTCTTGTTGCGAGGTTTGCGGATGATATGAGCGAGGGAGTTTGAGATGAGCATGATGGGTGAGTTGCGAGTTCTTCCTCGGGCTACAAATCAAGCAATCAAAGGAAGGAACATTTGTGCACCGAGGCTAAGTACACCAAGGACATTGTGAGAAAATTCAAGATGGAGGACTCCAAGGCTATGACGACGCCGATGAGTACGACTACGGCTCTTGATGCGGACGAGGAAGGTGAACATGTGGACCGGAAGGAGTACCGAAGCATGATCGGGTCACTCCTCTACCCCGACGGCGACGAGGCCGGACATACGATTTTCGGTGTGTCCGTGCGCTCGTTTTCAAGCGTCTCCCGAGGACTTCGCATCGGCAAGCGGTGAAGCGAATTTTCAGGTACTTGCGTCACACTCCCGACTTCGGCCTTTGGTACTCCGCGTCCTCTTCTTTGGCGCTTCATGGCTTTTCAGACGCGGATTTTGCCGGGTGTCGGTTGGATAGGAAGTCCACTTCTGGGACTTGCCAGTTTTTGGGTTCTTCGTTGGTGTCTTGGTCTTCTCGTAAGCAGTCGAGTGTTGCTCAATCCACGACCGAAGCCGAGTATGTTGCCGCTGCTAGTTGTTGCTCTCAGCTCCTTTGGATCACCTACACCATGAGTGACTTTGGTGAGGAGTATACCCATGTCCCACTTCAATGTGATAGCACCAGTGCCATAAGCGTTGCTAAGAACCCAGTGCTTCATTCCAAAACCAAACACATAGAAGTGAGGTATCATTTCCCGAGAGACAACGTAGAGAAAGGGAAGATAGCTTTGATCCATGTACCCACACATGATCAACTAGACGATATTTTCACCAAACCCCTAGATCAAGCAACTTTCACTCGTTTGCGGGGGGGACTTGGTGTGTGTCCGGTTTCTTGAGTTGGGTGTGTGGGGGCTTTCGTTTGCCGGTGGTGTCGAGCCCGTTTTGCCTCCCCTCGAGGAGCCGGTTTGTAGCATATGTATAGCTCTTCTTTGTGCATTTCTTGCATTTGGCATGGCATATGTAACATGATGTATAGGCATCCTTGTATCTTAGATTGCATGCATTTTGTATCATATGCATCGGATAGGAAAAGCTTCTCCTATATACAATGTTTACCATGGTTTGCTACATATGTTCTTGTGAGCTTGTTTGATATGGTACGGTTAGTTTGGCTTAGCTCTTGATGATCTTGTTGAATGATCCATGGTTGATGGCTAATCTTTTGAAAAATGTCATATACATGCTCTCTCATGCGTAAATGCCTATATATGATCTTGACATGTCTTAGTGGCTTTGCTATGCTTACTTTGTGGTTGGATAGCTAGTTTATTGATCATATGGAGCCAAAGGCTCGTTTGCCATCATGAATGTTTAGCCCTCTTGCTTCATCTTGTGGAGGGGCATAAGTTCCTTTTTGTCGCAAAGACATTTCATGTACCATTTACAAATCTGAAAATGAAATGAAAAATGCTTGGAAAATATGTTCCCATGTCATATGTGCTGAAATTAATTTGCTTTGGGTGCTAAACCGTTGCATGATGCCTACCAATGAGAAGTCTCATACATAGAAGTAGGCACATGGCTCGGTGGCTTTGACATGACATGAGGTGCTTTTGGGTGTTTATGATGGTCTTGTGATTAGAATGGCTGTCCTAGCATGAAGTTTGAGTGGCTTTGCCATTTTGATATGTTTTGCTCATGTTGAGGCATTTGCTTGTGAGAGAGTAACTTTTCGCAAAATTAGTAAACTCCTTTTTAGCCTTGTCCAATGGTTGTGAAACTTGATGATCACGTAGTTAAGGTCCTTACGAACTGTCGAGTATCTAACTTGCTCATTTGGACTTGTGTAGCTCCTTGTGATGAATTTTGTATATTCGAGAAGCTATATGTTGCAAGTTTTCGCATTTTGCCTTGATTCATGCATTGTCAACAAGGGGGAGAAGTTTGTGCATGTTTTGGGCACCCGGGGAGTGTTTGGAAGATGTTCCAATTGTTTCGGGCAATTTTTGAGCGAGTTTGGTGCGGGGCCGGTTTCTTTGGGCGGTCTAACCGCCCCCCGAGCGGTCGGTTCGGGCGGGGGCGGTCTAACCGCCATGGGCGGCGGTCTAACCGCCTGGGCGATGTGAGCAAGTTTTGCTCTTTGTTGCATTCCGCAGTTGCATTGATGCATGTGTTCGGGGGGAGTGTCTTGTGGCTCGGTGGGAGCTTGCTTTTGTGCGGGGGAGTTCTTTGTGGTGTTCGAGTTGTCTTGTGGTGGTTTTCGCTCTTTGCTTGAGCCGTGTTTTGTCTCGGATGTGTCGAGCCGTTGCCCTTGCCTAAGGGGTCCGAGACTTGTCTTCTTCAAGTGATCTTGCTCTTTGCCTTTCTTTGGCTTTCGATCGCTTGTTGGGGTTTCCTTTTATTTTGTTTCTTTTCTTTTCCTTTTCTCTTATGTTACTTCATGTGAGTGTGTTGTCAATGCACTCATCAAGGGGGAGATTGAGGACCATGTGTGGTTCGAGGACCGGTGGATGGTCGCTTCCTCGTGTGATGAGTGATTGACAACGTTGTGTGGACGATTCTTGGCTAAGTATTGCGGGTGCGGGTTGCGGCTTGACTCGTGTTGGTGCGGGTGAAGAACAAGCGCGAAAGGTCGTCGCCGGTGAGGCCTCCAGGTGTGGAGAAGACAAGTAGGCTTCGTTCGAGGGACCCGGTGGCCAGCGGGGTCAAGTGCGGGCCGCATGGTGGCATGAACAGCAAGATGAAGTCGGGGACGGTTTCTTGGTAGAGCCTCAAAACCAAGGTCGAGCCGGGACTACGTGGGAGCCGAGTCATGAGTGGAGATTGGCGGAGGCTACACCGAGTTCGCGGGGTTTGCGGTGGTTCACCGAGAAAACCCCGGGTTACTCGGTTGAGCCACAAAACCGAGGCCGAAGACTCGACGAGGAGGAGCGGCCACCCGGGCGGTTCAACCGCCCGGGAGGGGCGGTCGGACCGCCCGGGACCGGTCGGATCCACCGGGCCGGTCTAACCGCCCGGGGGGCGGTCGACCGCCACGGCCGCCGGCGCCGAGAAGCTTCGAAGCGGAGGACACGCGTCGGGATCGCAAGGCGTGCGTCGAGGCTACGCAGGGTGCGGTCGCCGGGCATCCGTCCGATGGTGAAGACATCAAGAATTCCAAATCCGCCCTTGAGGGGCATGTATCCCTAGTTAGTAGAGAGGGGCATTTTAGACATTCGGTTGCCGCCTATATAACCCAAGAGGTGAGAGGTTGGCAGCCAACTCTTGGAACCCTAGCCCATTTGTTTTTCCATTTTCGTTCTCTATTTTCTCTAGGATTTTAGAAGGCTAGCTTGAGAGCTTCATGTGAGATCTAGAGAGAGGGATGGATGTTTGGGTGGCAAGCTAGACCTTGTACGAACCATTCATGGCATGTATAGAAGGTTTGGCGTTGCTCATCATGGTGGTTTTCTCGTCTCTTTGGTGTTGATTTTCGGAGCTCTTTTTGGCGGTGTTTTGAGAACGATTTCTTGGGGTTTTTGGTGGGTGTCACGTATGAGGATCTTGTGCCTCTTTGGCTGGTGACTTTGCCCCCAAATCCCCTTTGAATCGGACTCGATTTGGTGGTTTTTCGAGTTGGGCGAGTTCTTGACCTAGAGAAGCGATTTCTTCGATTCCTCTTGATTGTGAGCGTTTCGGGTCGATTCCTTTGAGGTAGAGGTTGCCCGGGGAGGTAACCCGGCTATCCCCGAAGTTTGGCTGCAATCCGTGGAGTGATTCGGGAGATCGGGCGCGAGGAAGTTGAGGTTTGACCCGCGGGTTCGTGTTCTGGAAGGGGCGGTCTAACCGCCTACGGGGGCGGTCTAACCGCCCGGGTGTTTCCGGGTCAAAGTTTTGTTTCGCCGGATTTTCCTCTCGTGAGTTTGTTCGCCTTGATCGGAGGAGTGTACGGGTGAAATTTGGAGTCGTTCTCGTGCGGTTTGCTAGGTGTTCTTGGTTGGAGTTCGTTGCTTGGGTACAGGAGGTTAGACCGCCCCGGGTAGCCGGTCTAACCGCCCCTAGGCCCTTGGGTGAAGTTTTGGTTTTCGCCAAGATTTTCCGGTAGCTAGCATGGCCTTGACCGAGAGATCTCTCGTTGGTGAAACCGTGGTGTGTTTTGGTGCTCGGAAGAGGCGTTTCGGAGGATTTCTTGGTTGCCGGTGGAGGCGGTCTAACCGCCCCCTATACCGGTCTAACCGCCCCCTCCGGTTAGCCGGCTTTCGAGTTGTTTCCGGCGGCTGTCGGTGCTTTGCGTGTGTGTTGCGGTTCTTTGGTAGAGTTTGTTCCTAGGACCGGTAGCACTCCGGTGGCTACGTGGTTTTGGCAAACGGGAGGTAGAAGTGCGGAGCGTGTGATTTCGGGGGTCCGATCGAGCTAGTTCGTCTTGTCGGAGTTTCAATCTCCCTCGAGAAGAATTTTTATCGGCTCCCATTCACTCCCCCCTCTCCCGTCGCCTTATCGGTCCTTCAACTTGGCTTGTAGGATTTGGGCGGTGTTGAAGGAGGCTCATGTTGGGAACGCCCGGGTTCGAGCACGGTTGTATGCGACCTACGGAGAGAGTACGAGAACTTCACTCATCTCCCCGGTGAGTCCATCCATGCCTTGTTTCGAGAGGTTCACGGTGGTGGTGAACAACATGAGGGCTAATGTGGACGTGCTCCCGTATGATGATCATGATAGAGCCGTCAAGCTCTAACACTCTTTGGATCGTACGATACGGGGCGAGAAAGTTCGAGGCCATAGTCGAGTCGGAGAGGTATGATACTCTGACGGTGAACGAGCTGTTCTCGAAGCTCAAGTCGGCTGAGGTGGATAGGGGCATGACTGCCAAGCTCGAGGGACCGACTGACTCCCATAGTCTTTCCCTCGTTGGTGGTTCCAAAGGAAAGACTAACTCTAACCCATCCACCAGGATGTTCTCGTTTTCCTCTTTGATGTCTATGCCAGATGAGGAGTTTGATGACCTTGGAGAGGACGAGCTGGCGCTGTTGACGAGGCGGTTCGAGAGGCTGCACGAGAACCGCGTGAACATGAGGAGGAACACGAGGACCTGCTTCCAGTGCGGCAAGCCGGGACACTTCGTCGCCGGCGCCCCGAGAGAAGGCCGAGAGCAAGGACGGCTACAAGCACAAGCCGAGGATGAACGATGGCAAGTACCGTTCGAGGCGCGACCACAAGAGCAAGCACAAGAACAAGTACAAGGACGAGCGGCGATCGAGGAAGAAGGAGGGCCGAGGCAAGGCCCGAGCGATGGTTGGAGCGAGCGACGTCGACTCCAGTTCCGCGTACTCCACCTCGAGCTCGAGCGGCGGTGAAGACGAGGGAGATCGCCGCAAGAACAAGAAGTCGTCCAAGAACTTGAGCGGGGGCCGAGCGCTTCGCGAGAGATGGCTTCTACACCATGGCGGCCGAGCTCCGCGGCGGCAAGAAGAGCACACGGAGCGACTCGGACTGCGAGTCCGACGACGAGGTGCGTGATGAACTTCCCTTCTTGCGCCAGGAGAATGAGAGGCTTGGCTTTTTGCTTGATAACCGTGATGACATGCTTAGAGTGGCCAAGAAAATGAGGAAAGAGCTTAGGGCTTCACTCGAGGATGCTAGGACTAGAGTGGCCGAGCTAGAGACACGGGTGCTTGATAGCAAGCTTGAGATTGATTCGCTTAAGGCTAGCCTCGTTGTTTCGATGAGAATGATTGTCTTGATTGCTCTATTTTCCTTGCTGATCTTGCTTTGTTCAAGGAAAAGCATGCCTCCAAGTGTGAGGAACTAGATGTGCTTAGGGTTGAAGTGGCTGAGCTTAAGTCTAGACCTGCTTTGCTAGGTGCTTGCACTTCTTGCCCTGTTTTGCATGCTAAGATTGATGAGATGCATGCTTACACTAGTTCGCTCGAGGCTAAATTGAAGGAACCCATGCCTACATCTTGCTCTACCTGTGAATTGCATGCGGTGAAAAATTTGGAGCTTGCACATTATGTTGACCGTTTGCGGGATGAGAATGATGATTTGAGGAAGTTGATGGGTTGGTTGTCCGGTCCACGAGCCTCGGTTGAGGATGATGATCGAGGCCTTTAAGAGGCAAGATGGTGAGGGGCTTGGAGCAAACAAGGTTGGTGAGGGAAGTGGAGAGAATATCCCCGAGCCACCAAAAACCCACCACAAAAATGATTTCCCACCAAAACCTAACCATCTAAGGAACCGACTAGACACAACCCCGGCTCCACCCGTGTTTCCTACACCCACAAATGATCTACAAAAGCCTATCAAGTTTGTGAGCACTTCGGGGAAAGTGTTCTTTGGGAAGGAGAGTGAGAAGGCTAGTGGTGAGAAACCGGTGGAGGGTTTGAGTGGAGAGAAACCAAGTGAGCAGCCACATCCCAAGCCAAAGCCTAAGCTTGTGAGGTTCCATTGTGGCTATTGTGGGAGAGATGGCCATAAGGAGGAGTTTTGCTTCAAGAGGAAGCGAGAGGAGAGAATGAGGAAGGAGTGGGCAAACAAGGACAAGTACCACCCTTCCGATGGTGTACTTGAGCCTCGTATGCGGATGCCCGGGGGCAAGGCGATTGTGAGGACAGTTCGGGCTTGGGGAGAAAAGAAGGCTGCAGGTGGTGCTTCTGTCCCGGATCACACCGGTCGGACGGTGTGGGGCACCGGTCGGACCGGTGCGGGCACAGACGGACGGATGTTCGGGTTTCGAGCTCGTACGGTGCGAGGGTTGTTCTGGTGGTCGTGGTTACGGTGGTTGGGCTGGAAAGAGTGCAGGTGGTCAGTTTGCTAGGCGTTCTCCTCCTCGTGCTCAATACGGGGATTGGAGGAGTCGTGGCATTGAGTTGGAGAGGAAGGACGTTCCACGGGCTTTCTTGCGTGGTTTTGGTCCTCCTCCAGGCAGAGAGGGGTGGTTCCCTCAGGGTGGTTACCGTGGTGGTGTTCGTGGAGGTAGCTTTGGTAGGAGAGATGCTTTGGTTGGTGCTAACCCCACTTTCGAGCAAATGGCTCGGCCTTTGGTTTCCTCCTTTGGTACTAACCCCGATCTTTGAGTCGTTTGTTCGCTCACGTGCCTATTTTTGATTTTCGGGTGGGAGACTTGAAGAACATTTGGGCGATTGACTCCGGTTGTTCGAGGCATATGACCGGAGACGGGGGGTGGTTCTCAAGTCTCGTCCGGTGGTGACGAAGAGGTACATCACTTTTGGGGACAATGGGCGTGGGCGTGTGCTTTCGGAAGGTGAGATAAAAGTGAGTGACAAGATCACTGCGAGGCGTGTTGCTCTTGTTCAATCGGCCGGGGTAGAATTTGCTTTCGTGTCTCGGTTGTTGGATGAGGGTTTTGAGGTGTTGTTTCGGCCTGGTGGTTCTCGGATTGTGGACTCTCGAGGGGACCTTGTTTGTATGGTCGTTCCCGAGGGTCAGGTGTTTCGTGCTGATTTTTCTCAGTCTTCGGGTGTTGAGCGTTGTTTCTTGGTTGGTTCTTCGAGTGAGTTGTGGAAGTGGCATAGGAAGTTGGGTCACTTGAGCTTTGACCTTTTGTCTCGCTTGAGTAAACTCAATTTGGTCCGAGGATTGCCACGGTTGAAGCTTGAGAAAGAGTTGGTTTGTGCTCCGTGTAGGCATGCCAAGATGGTGGCTTCTTCTCACCCGCCTCTCACCGATGTGATGACTGAGCGTCCATGCGAGCTGCTCCATATGGACCTTGTTGGCCCAGCTCGTGTGCGATCTGCGGGTGGGAAGTGGTATGTCCTTGTTGTGGTCGATGACTATTCTCGGTATGCGTGGGTGTTCTTTCTCGAGGATAAGGGGGAGATGTTTGATTTTGTTCGAGATCTAGTCTTGAGGTTGAGGAACGAGAGGCACGGAGATGCCATACGAGCTATCCGCGGTGATAATGGCTCGGAATTCGGGAACTCTCGTTTTGAAACCTTTTGTCATGACTTGGGTCTTGAGCACCGGTTTTCGAGTCCGTATACGCCTCCCCGAATGGTGTTGTGGAAAGGAAGAACGGGACCTTGTGCGAGATGGCTCGGACGATGCTTGATGAGCATAGGACTCCGAGGAGGTATTGGGCGGGGAGGCGGTGAATACCGCATGCTATGTGTCGAACGAATATACCTCGAGTGCACAAGAAGAAGACATGCTATGAGTTGATGCATGGTCGCACACCCAAGGTGAGTCACTTCCATGTCTTTGGTTGCAAGTGTTTTATTCGAAGAAGGGCGGGAAGTTGGATAAGTTTGAGGCTAGGTCTGTCGATGGCATTTTCTTTGGTTATGCATCTCATTCTAGAGCATATCGTGTGCTCAATCTTGAAACTAACCAAATCGTGGAGACTTGCGAGGTAACCTTCGACGAGACGAGCCACGTAGTCAGCTTGTCTTTGAGTGTGCAGGTGATGATGAGCTCGGCGAGGAGATTTTTCAGGAGGAGGAGCATGAACATGGTGATGATGAAGATGGCGGTGCGGTGCCCCCGGCTGAACATGTACCCACTACTTCGACTACGATGATGGATGGACCCTCTGCTACACCTACGACGACAAATCAAGAACGAGGAGAAGCTGATGTTGAGGGGGAGGTAGCTTCGAGGCGAGAACCTCCCCGGCGAGTTCAAGTGGATCACCCAGCTTCGAGGATCATCGGCGACATGAATGAACGCACTACACGGTCGAGGGTTCGGAACAACTCTCATTTCGCTCATGCTTGCATTTGTTGCTTCTTTCGAGCCCAATGACATTGGACACACACTATCCGATCACAATTGGGTTAACTCGATGCATGAGGAGTTGGAGAACTTTGAGAGGAATCAGGTGTGGGAGTTGGTTGACCCTCCCCCAGGGTGTAAGCCGATTGGTACCAAGTGGGTGTGGAAAAACAAAGACGGAGAGAAGGGTGAGGTTGTGAGGAACAAGTCGAGACTTGTTGCCCAGGGGTTCAGTCAGAAGGAGGGGATCGACTACGAGGAGACCTTTGCTCCCGTAGCCCGTTTGGAGGCGATTAGGATCCTTCTAGCCTTTTCGTGGCTAAAGGGTTCAAGTTGCACCAAATGGATGTGAAGAGTGCTTTTCGAATGGTGTGCTTGGAGGAAGAAGTGTATGTGAGGCGGCCTCCGGGGTTTGAGAGTGAGAAGTACCCCCACCGGGTGTACAAGTTGAGGAAGGCGCTTGTATGGGTTGAAGCGGCGCCTAGAGCTTGGTATGGCGAGGTTGAGGGGGTTCTTGTTTGCAAGAGGCTTTGAGATGGGGAAGGTCGATCGGACCTTGTTTTTGCCGAGGGGGGCGGAGATATCCCGATTGTGCGGGTGTACGTGGATGATATTGTCTTTGGTGGCTCGTCTAACTCTCTTGTTGCGAGGTTTGCGGATGATATGAGCGGGGAGTTTGAGATGAGTATGATGGGCGAGTTGCGGTTCTTCCTCGGGCTACAAATCAAGCAATCAAAGGAAGGTACATTTGTGCACCGGGCTAAGTACACCAAGGACATTGTGAGAAAGTTCAAGATGGAGGACTCCAAGGCTATGACGACGCCGATGAGTACGACTACGGCTCTTGATGCGGACGAGGAAGGTGAACACGTGGACCGGAAGAAGAGTACCGAAGCATGATCGGGTCACTCCTCTACTTGACGGCGACGAGGCGGACATACGGTTCTCTGTGTGTACGTGCGCTCGTTTTCAAGCGTCTCCGAGGACTTCGCATCGGCAAGCGGTGAAGAGAATTTTCGGGTACTTGCGTCACACTCCCGACTTCGGCCTTTGGTACTCCGCGTCCTCTTCTTTGGCGCTTCATGGTTTTTCAGACGCGGATTTTGCCGGGTGTCGGTTGGATAGGAAGTCCACTTCGGGACTTGCCGAGTTTTGGGTTCTTCGTTGGTGTCTTGGTCTTCTCGTAAGCGGTCGAGTGTTGCTCAATCCACGGCCGAAGCCGAGTATGTTGCCGCTGCTAGTTGTTGCTCTCAGCTCCTTTGGATCACCTACACCATGAGTGACTTTGGTGAGGAGTATACCCATGTCCCACTTCAATGTGATAGCACCGGTGCCATAAGCGTTGCAAAGAACCCGGTGCTCCATTCTAAAACCAAGCACATAGAAGTGAGGTATCATTTTACGAGAGACAACGTAGAGAAAGGGAAGATAGCTTTAATCCATGTACCCACACATGACCAACTAGCCGATATTTTCACCAAACCCCTAGATCAAGCAACTTTCACTCGTTTGCGGGGGGAACTTGGTGTGTGTTTGATTTCTTAAGTTGGGTGTGTGGGAGCTTTCTTTTGCCGGTGGTGTCGAGCCCGTTTTGCCTCCCCTTGAGGAGCCGGTTTGTAGCATATGTATGGTTTTCCTTTGTGCATTTCTTGCATTTTGGCATGGCATATGTAACATGATGTATAGGCATCCTTGTATCTTAGATTGCATGCATTTTGTATCATATGCATTGGTTAGGAAAGCTTCTCTCATATACATTGTTCACCATGGAATGAGATATATGTCTTTGTGAGCTTGTTTGGTATGCTACGGTTAGTTTGGCTTAGCTCTTGATGATCTTGATGAATAATCCATGGTTGATAGCTATGCTTTTGAAAAATGTCACATGTATGCTCTTTTATGTGTAAATGCCTTTACATGCTCTTGACATGTTTTTGTGGCCTTGCTATGTTTAATTTTTGGTTGGCTGGCTAGTTTATTGATCATATGGGGCCAAAGGCTCATTTGCCATCATGAATGTTTAACCCTCTTGATTTATCTTGTGGAGGAGCATAAGTTCCTTTTTGTCGCAAAGACATTTCATGTACCATTTCCAAATCTGAAAATGAAATTAAAAATGCTTGGAAAATATGCTCCCATGTCATATGTGCTGAATTTAATTTGCTTTGGGTGCTAAACCGTTGCATGATGCCTACCAATGAGAAGTCTCATACATAGAAGTAGGCACATGGCTCGGTGGCTTTGACATGACATGAGGTGCTTGTGGGTGTTTGTGATGGTCTTATGATTAGAATGGTTGTCCTAGCATGAAGTTTGTGTGGCTTAGCCATTTTGATATGCTTTGATCATTTTAGGACTTTGCTCATGAGAGGCAAGTTTTTCGCAAAATTGCCAAAATCCTTTTTAGCTTCGTCCAATGGTTGTGAAACTTGGTGATCATGTAGTTGAGATCGATACGAAGCCGTAGAGTACCTAACTTGCTCATTTGGACTTGTGTAGCTTTCTTTGTTGAATTTTGTCTATTTGAGAAGCTCTATGTTGCATCTTTTGCATTTTTGGCTTGATTCATGCATTGTCAACAAGGGGGAGAAGTTTGAGCTTGAAAAGGCTTGTTGGACGCGTTTGGGAGGTTTTCGGTGGTTTCGAGCCATTTTACGGGCTCTCGTTGTACACCGGTCGACCGGTGATGAGCACCGGTCGGACCGGTGTGAGTGCTTCAGTCTCGTACATATGTTGGGCACCGGTCGACCGGTGGTGATGACCGGTCGACCGGTGTAAGATGAAAGTGATGCAAATCTCCCTGTTTTCAAGTGGTTTGCATGCATTCGTCCGGGGGGAGTTGCATTGGTTCGGGGGGAGCTTGCATGTGTGCGGGGGGAGCTCTTTGTGAGTTTTCGAGCTTTGTTTCGGTGGTTTGTGCTCTTTGCTTGAGCTTTGTTTTGTCCGGATGTGTCGAGCCGTTGCCCCGGCCTAAGGGGTCCGAGACTTGTTTCCTTCAAGTGATCTTGCTCTTTGCCTTTGTTTGGCTTTCGATCGCTTGTTGGAGTTTCTTTTTGTTCGTTTCTTTTCTTTTTCTTTTCTCTCTTGTTACTTTCGTGTGGGTGTTGTCAATGCACTCATCAAGGGGGAGATTGAGGACCATGTGTGGTTCGAGGACCGGTGGATGGTCGCTTCCTTGTGTGATGAGTGATTGACGGCGTTGTGTGGACCGATTCTTGGCTAAGTATTGCGGGTGCGGGTTGCGGCTTGACTCGTGTTGGTGCGGGTGAAGAACAAGCGCGAAAGGTCGTCGCCGGTGAGGCCTCCGGGTGTGGAGAAGACAAGTAGGCTTCGTTCGAGGGACCGGTGGCCGGCGGGGGTCAAGTGCGGGCCGCATGGTGGCATGAACAGCAAGATGAAGTCATGGACGGTTTCTTGGTTGAGCCTCAAAACCAAGGTCGAGCCGGGACTACGTGGGAGCCAAGTCATGAGTGGAGATTGGCCGAGGCTACACCGAGTTCGCGGGGTTTCCGGTGGTTCACCAGAAAACCACTGGGTTCCTTGGTTGATCCACAAAGCCAAGACCGGAGAACCGAAGACGGAGGTGCGGCGGCACCGGACCGGTCCGACCGGTGGGTCGGCCGGTCGACCGGTGGGGACCGGTCGGCCGGTGAGGAGCACCGGTCGACCGGTGTGCGACGACGCGGTCCGGAATCTTCGAAGCGGAGGACACGCGTCGGGATCGCATAGCTTGCGTCGAGGCTACGCGGGGTGCGGTCACCGGCATCCGTCCGATGGTGAAGACATCAAGAATTCCAAATCCGCCCTTGAGGGGCTTGTATCCCTAGTTAGTAGAGAGGGGCATTTTAGACATTCGGTTGCCGCCTATATAACCCAAGAGGTGAGAGGATGGCAGCCAACTCTTGGAACCCTAGCTCATTAGTTTTCCTATTTTCCACCTTTTTCCTTAGGTTTTCCTTAGGGCTAGCAAGAGAGCTTCACGGAGAGATCTTGTAGAGAGGGATGGATGATCGGGCGGCTTGCTAGACCTTGTACGAACCTTTGTTTCATGTATAGATGATTCGGCGTGGTTCCTCAAGGTTTGGATGTGTTTTCCCCGGTTGTTCTTGGTGGTGATTTTCGGAGCCCTTTCTCGGTGATTTCTTTGGGTTGTTTTCGAGGCTTTTCTCTTGGGGATTTGATGGGGGAAATTTGTGGGAACCCTTCGTGGTTCTTTGGTCTGTGATTCCCCTCCCAAATCCGTGAGTAAAAGTGCTCGATTTTGGGGGTTTCTTGAGTTCTTGGGTTGGAGGTGCTTTCGGCGGGATTTCTTCGATTCCTCCTTTTTGGACGAGTTTTTGTGGGATTAAACTTGGCTATGGACTCCTCATGAGGTGTTCTTGATATCCCCAAAGTCTTGTTCAAGTCCGTGGAGCGATTCGGGAGATCGAGTTTTGGATTTGGGGGAGTTGACCCGCGGGTGCTGTTCATCCCGAGCTGCCCAGGCCACACCGGTCTGACCGGTGCTCTTGACCGGTCTGACCGGTGCAAGCCCTTGTGGGTTTTTGCTCGGGTGAACGTCTTGGTGTGTTCGTTGTTGTCCCGAGGTGCTGCTGTTTCGAGTTTGGGTCCGTTTGGTGGTCGGTTGGCCTGTTTGGTGTCTTGGGGGCTTTCAAGTGTGTCATCGGTCGACCGGTGTGTCTCACCGGTCTCGACCGGTGTAGAGCCACTTAGTGGAAGTTGCTCGGTTTCACCGGCGGGGACCGGTCGACCGGTGGTGCTCACCGGTCGACCGGTGTGGGTCTGTAGACTTGAGGTTTGGTTTTTCCGCTGCGTTTCTCGGGTCGGAAGGTTGCGTGTTGGTTCCTAGGTCCGGTGGCACTCCGGTGGCTACGTGGGCTTGACCAACCTTGGTAGTGAGTCGGAGACGTGTGTTGGAAGCCGCGTTCGTCTTGTTGGAGTTTTCATCTCCTTCGAGAAGAATTTTTATCGGCTCCCATTCACTCCCCCCCCTCTCCCGGTTCGCCGTATCGGTCCTTCACCCTTGAGTCACTAAGATACAAGTGCTCACTAAGAGTACCCGTTCTCCATCTACGGAACGGTGGGTCTTGAACCGTGTACACCAAGCTTGTCTGAAGGCTCCCACAATCTCCAAAAGCTCACCAAGAACCCCAAGTCACCTAGACCGTCTAGGAGCCGTCAAACTCCAAGGGTAACAAGCCCGCAAACCTTCACTTGACCTGAGCACTCAGCTAAGCCATGGATGCACCTTGAAACTCTTGCTCACTAAGAAAGAACACCTCAATGAAGAGGAAGAGAAATCCCAATAAGCAAGAACACACTCTCCTTCTCTCCTAGGCTGCAGTAGAACTTCAGAGTGGCAAAGGCAGCTCTAGAGAGGCAGGGGGCATTATATATAGTCCTAGCAAAGATGGCTAGCCGTTGGAAAAGTCCCCTGAAAAAGTTGTACCGTCGGATGAACCGATGGTGCCCCCCTGCTAAGCGTCGGATCATCCGGTCACTCACAGCGCCCAATATAGACGTTGAACCTTGAAACCCAGACAATACACCGACGCTATACACCGACGCCCCGTCGGATCATCCGGTGCCGAAGGCACCCCACTCGGGGCGGTACTGTATGATTTGAAACACACCGTCGGATGAACCGCTGTGAACACCATCCAAGCGTCGGATCATCCGGTGCTGAAGCAGAAGTCTTGGCGCGTCTCTGTTGAATTTAAATGCAACCGTCGGATGAACCGATGATCAAGGCGTCGTATCGTCTGATGCTTGAGCCTAGACCCTTGACCAGAACTGTAGCCAAACCCTAAGGCGTCGGATGAACCGATGCCTGTACCGTCAGTTCATCCGACGGTCCGTTTTCAACCAGCTAGCTGCAGAACTCATCCGACGCGTGTTAAATGTTGGGCGTCGGATCATCCGACGCTATGAAGTTGATTTCAACTCATCCAATTCAGCGCCTTTGAGTTTTCCGTCGATTCTTTTGCTTCAACCTTGCTTCCATGAACTCTCTCAGCTAGATAGGATCCAAGGAACATGAGTGTGCATAAATTATGGCTTTTGAGTGCATGGTCAAGCTACTAGTGATCGAACCCCTCTTAACAGTACGGTCAAAACTACAAAACTAGTAATCCAAGTGTCCTTTATCTCCTTTGCGACACTTGAAACTAAAAAAGTCCTTAGCCTTGCAGTCTTCGACCAAATTGAGCCCATAAATTCAAATTGAGGGGTCTCATTCCATTCAATACTCGTGACAATAACCCAAATAGAAATCCGCTTCAAAACAAAGGTTAGTCACAAGCATATGGTTGTCATTTATCACCAAAATACACCTTTACCAAAGGTGCGAAAGGGCCTAGATCGCTACAAATATGTCCTGTATAAATTTTAATGAATACTTTTGTTTTATTCCATTATCTAGATTGCCTAGAGGATTCATACGATGCGTCTATTACATTCTTTGAAAATGGATGGTATCCGTGTCTAACTAACCTTGAAGTATATGCATGTGATTTTATAATTATTTTATTCCATTATTATGTGCACTCTGGTTAAATCGTTCATATTCTGATTGTGCAGGAGTTAGGAATGGTTTGTGAAATGATTGTACTATGCGTGATGCTGTTATGGCTGTAGTAGCTGCATGAGAAAATGAGATAAACAATGTTGATCCAGTGCAGAATCAAGCTTGGTTTCCTCGGTCTGCTCACGATGCTTTTACACTTATGATAGACGAAAAACGCTTGCTTATGGGTATTGATAATGAAGATGATTATTGTGTGTGTGGAATGGTCGAGGACAGAGGTGGCAGGTGCATCTGTGGAGGTAGTTATTACAATTAGTTGATACAACAATGTATCTTTATGAATATAATAAAATTTGGTGCACACTCAAGAAGTACATGTCTGTTTTGGTGCTTGGTAAAAATTATTCACTAAATTTCAGCTATAATATTTGACAAATATTTGGTTGCACTGAGTTATGTCAACAATCTGTATTATTGTTTGTTTCACGGTCGTACTTTCGGCTGAATGTAACCTAAATTGGGCTCCTGGTCGGGTTCAGTCTAGCTTGGGCTGTAGTTTGGTCCCTGTTGCCCCAAATTTTACAGTCTAGATTTTTTGTGCCTTTCATTGATATTTTGCATGCTGACGTGTTGCTATTCCCAAACATCATGCGTACTAAGGATAACACACACGTGAGACGTTACTACTAGGGAAGAGCAAAACTGGTCAAATATATTAAAATATTTCATATAATTTATAGCCAGAAAGAAAAGAAAAGAAAGAAAAGAAGAAAACGAAATAATAAAAAGGATAAAGATACTTAAAGACAAATATAAATATCAATATTATCGCATTGACATGACATCATGTGATTATTAGTCTATGATGATGGGATCAACAGCCGTCCCAGTGTTCTGTGGAGGTTCTTCGTTCTCGCCACCAACACTCGTGTTGCCTGGGTCCGACGACGATGGAGATGAGCTCGACCAAATTTTTATCCGTTTGCATAAACGGTGCTCCTCCTCCTCATTGAAGTCAGACACATATCCTTCATCTTCATCTTCTTCATCTTCATCTTCACCATCTAGCGTGACGGCGGGGTGCAACTCCGCCATCGCCATAATGGCACTAATGTCACTACCACTCTCGTATGGGGGCTTCTCTTCCCAGTCATCTTCGAACAATCAGTCAGGTGACGACGGTGGAGGAGAGTCACTTGGGGAGTTGTCGGAGCTCTGCTCAGTGGGTAGCACATGCTCCTCCTCGTCCGAAGACTCATCCGACCCCCACTTGAAGTAGCTTGACATGGCATTGTGGAACTAATAGCAAAAGTTTCTCGCTGAATTGGATGAGGAATTGGAAAATGACTTGGTGGTATTTGTGGACGGAGTAAAAGTATTCACAAAGTTGGAGCGGATTTTATAGATGGATATCATCTGGGCGCCGCTTTTGAGGAGGTGAAGTCAAAATGATACATCTCCGGTGGATTCCTTTACGTTTTCCATTCAATTCACACAACTCTGTTTATTCACCTGTTCAAGTCCCATTACAAAGTTGGACAATTTATCCTAGGGAAGGCCTATTCCTGTTTTACATAGGTGTTCACCTCTTCGTTAATCTGCATCCCGCAGTTAAAACGTATGACTACTCACATCTGGAGTAAAACGCGCGTGGCACTTATCGGATCTGTTATCGAGATGGAGTTTAACGAGTTGTAGTTTTCACCACTTGGTCAGTTCGTGAAGGGAGTACCTTTTTTAACTTTACACTTCCATTCTTATTATAGCTTGTCCATTATTTATGATATAATAGATATAGCAGAAACAAAATAATACGTGTACATTTGCAGAGATTGTATTCTAATTGAAAAAAGATCAAACACATAGAAACAATGACATTCATTCAGCAGAATATTAGGAACCAATTTATGACGATTTGGAGATTCTAAAAATAATACACAAGATATTAAATTCCTTGATTTCCTTAAATTGTTTATGGATTGTAATTTTTCGTGCTTGTGATTTTTCTATTTTTATTTATTCTGTATGGAAAGATATCATTTTGTTTCTCCTTCTATTAGCAAACAGTTCGGTGCTGTTGACGTCACCGCATGATGACGTTGATTTTTCTATTTTAGAAAGTTATTTATTGCTAATATATATAACTTTCCAAAGTCTATACTTGCTTACTCTATATATACCAACATTGAAGAGCAGTTCCTCATCTCCAACAATATATAGTCTCCGTGCTGTCGAGAGGAGGCCATTCATCACCTATAGCACAACATCTGCAACAATCATAAGTTCATTCATGTATAATATACGTGTATTAATTATTTTTATCTCTCTCTCTCTCTATATATATATAGATAGATTTATATTATATAGTTTTATAATATATATATAACACATTTTTTATTTGTTCTTGACTTGATTATTATCAGTTAATGTTTTCTTGAACCCATGCATGTTAGATCTGGTTGTGCCCATGGCTTTTGTCGAAGAAGATGAAGCTGCATCTACCGCCGACGATGTCGGAACCGTCGATGTTTCGATGGAACCAAGGGTCAATGCTATGGCCACTGATACTCAAGAGGAATCCATGGCGGATATAATTGATGAAACTGCGTCCACGGGTAACCATGGAACCGTCGATGATTTGATGGATCTGACTAACAATATCAGGGAGACTGATACTCCAGGAGTAGATAAGCATGCATCAATCATTGATGGTAAGGTATTATCTGATGTGGTTAATGATTCAGCGCTCATTACTTCACTATTCTCTGATGGAGGGTCACAAGCATGGACATAACGGAAAATGTTCTGAGTAACAATGAAGAGGTTTCCCATTGAGTCTCTCCTATTGGGACCAACAAGAATTGTTCAATTAACACTAAATTTGTTTCAACTAAAAATTTCGTGAGGAAGGTAACTGATTCAGATGTCATGACACGTGTTGAGGAGAAACGCCACCATCATAACAAGCCCAAGAAAGCACATGTAGAGCAAATCGGTGTTCAAGGTACCATATTTGTCACCCTCAATATTTATTTTCCATTATCCTAAATGCTAATATATATTTTCGTGTTTGGTTGAAGATTATCAATGTGACATTCATGATATGATAATAATTGATTCAATAATGTTATTCGATGGGAAGACAAAAGTTGCCAGGGTCAATGACTCCTATACTACTAGGAAACATTTTGGATGTCTTTTAGATCCGGAAGCATTTGTTGAGTCGGATGTAAGTTATATACAGAATTTACTTTTTTTATTTATGTATCGATGAAAATTATAAATGTCTTGTATGTGTGTCAATGAAGGTCGTGGACGTTTACATAAATTGCATAGAGGTTCAAACAAACCTCAAAAGCAGAGATGGTCGCGACGTATATTTGGAAACCTCCTTCAATTCAGAACTGCACCTCAAATACGGCCAATATAAGGATAACCATAGCGAAGCAGATAGAAATAATGATCCTGTGGTTGAAAGAGTCAGCAAATATATAGAGCATGACCTTGTAAGTGTGATTTTTATTACAAAAAATATCAAGTATATATAGAGAACCTAATATGATTTTTTTGAACATGCAGGTATTCATTCCTGTTAACATTAAAGACTGTCATTGGCACCTTATGGTCATTAATGCTCCTAGGCGTGAAATTCAGTTTCTAGATTCCTTTAGAGATTCATCTGACCGTCAGATGGCTAATGACATAGTGAGTTTTGGTTTCCGAAAAATACAAGTTTTCCTTTTGTCTTGCGAAACATATTCCTTTTTTAATCTCATTGTGGTGTATTTGTATATTGTATTCCATCAACTTAATGGTATAGTTGTTGACGGTGAATTTCCGTCAACCTAGACTACTTGTTATACATTGGTTTCGATTATGATTTGCAACTAACCGGCCACTATGCATACTAATGATATAACAAGTTCACACTTGCATGTCGATTTTGGAGTTTGTTGTTTACGCAGGAAATCGACGCTAATGAGGAGACTTTCGGGATAAGTTCACCAAGCACTTTGGAAGAAGATCATGAAGCCCGATAAGAGTCAAGACACGCGATGAACACGACTCCAAATGACCCGAGGACCGAAGCGTCAACGTGCAAGTCTTCAGGGACTCAACCAGAAAACAGCGAAGCTTGCATAGCAAGGATTCAAGCCTTAACCGTGAAGGAAACGACGTCAAAGGCCCACATGCAAGTGCACACGAATAAGGGATCACGCGAGAAGCAACCGGGGAGGAAACCGGGGTCGTACCGGGCCGAAGTGGGCCTGGGCGGCCGGCCTGGGCCGACCGGCCCAGCCCACTCCGAGGTCGGTTCGGTCCCCCCTTTACCCTAGGTGTTCGTCTATTTATTGCCTCCGCCGCCGTAGGCTGCCACATCGAACAAATCATCCTACCGATGCCAATCACCAGAAAAATGCCGCCGCAAGATGAGGGAGAGAGTTAGATGAGCTCGTTGCAAGGATCAACGTCGACGGAGAGAAGGAAGCAAGAGGAGGACTCCAAGCCGTTGGCCTAGGGGTGTTCCCAAGCTCCATCGCCGCCATCTTCATCGAAGACGTTCTCCGGAGTCTCCATCACCCCTATGTGCTTCAATCCGTGTAAGATGATGGGGTAATGTCTCCGTTCATCCCTAGGATTAGATGGATACATGCTATGTGATCGCTACTCGATTTGTGGTTTCAATCTATTGTTTTCATGTTGATGATGCTTTGATGATTAAGGTTAGCTACCATGTTTTTCGGGTGTATGATATCCGCTACTCCCATAGATTCCATCAACATACCGTGTCCATCATAGGTCTAGTCACGAATACCTTCGCGTAGTGACAGTACGAGAGGAGGGAAAGGGCGAAACCGTGGTCACAACCCTCGGTAGATTGGTTTACCGCTTTCGTGTAGTAGATGCATACTATGTTATCCTAGATCCTAGGGAGGGAACGCTTATCTTTCTTGCTCACTCTCTTGTGTTCACCCTTTACCATCTAGTTCAACCCTAGATTTGTTTGATCAACTTAACGTAGATTAACTTAGGTTAGATTGTCTTTACCTTTAGATTAATACTCTCTTTTAAAGGTTTCCTTAGTCAACTAAGTTCGTACTTGGTTAAGCGCTAGTAATCCCCTTGCTCCGCGGATTGACAAGAACCTTGGGAATCCCGTGGTGAAAAAGGTGTAGGTCCGTACGCTTGCGGATCGTAGGTGGATACGAGTTTATCCGTCAACAAGCCCCTTTTTCTGGCGCCGTTGCCGGGGAGCAAGCCAGTTTGCTATGTTTAATCTAGTATTAATTTTGTTGATTACTAACACCTAACCCTTATTTTCTAAAAAAAAGAAAAAAATCTTTTTTGTTTTTCTTTCTACTTTTCTTGTGCCTAGATGGATTTGTTCACCTCACCATTGGAAGACGAAGAGATGTCGCTAAGGGAGCTAGCAATGCCGTCAATGGAAGACATTGAGATGCAAAAATCAGATTTGACGTTTGCTACAACCCACTACAAAGTGAAGCCTGCAATCATCAAGTTAGTGGCGACAAAACCATTTAAAGGATTGGAGGATGACAACCCATATAGACACATTAAGGAATTCACGATGTTATGCAACACGGTGCAACAAAAAGGATTTCCGGCCGCTTGGTTCAAGTGGAATCTTTTTCCGTTCTCTCTCGAAGATGAAGCGCGAAGATGGTACACACTTGCGTCCGTTAAAGCGAAAGGAAATTGGGATGAGCTAGTGAAGAAATTTCTTTTGAAGTTCTTTCCCATAAGCAAGGTCCAAGACTTAAGGAGGCAAGTGCTCACTTTCAAGCAAGGAGACGATGAAGGAATTGATGAAGCATGGGACCGTTTTAATGAACTACTTGAGCGAGGCCCGAACTTGGGATCTTCCGGTGACTTGATGTTGCATACCTTTTATTTTTTACTAACCCCTAACTCGTCTCGTTTTGTAAGCATGTGTGCAGGCGGTGATATAATGGATAAAACAATTAGTGAAGCCGCACAAATCTTACAAAGGATAAGCAATGGACAAAGAACAATACGAGATTGGCAAAGATGTTGTCGAGAGGAGCAAAATGACAAAATCAAGCCCATGGTGCTTGCTGAAATTTCTGAAAAAGGTGAACCGAAGGTCAAGGAAGATGAACCGACCATACAAGAAAGTGAAGATCCACTTCCCAAAGTGAAGATTGGCAAAGTATGTGGAATGCTAGACCATTGGCGGAGTTCAAGCAATCCGGTTGGGTTCAAGTTGATTTTGCCCCACTAATCAACTACCGAAGGAAGGAGGAACGCCGACATGTTGCAAAACTAATTGAAAATATATTTGATCAAGAGATGAGTGGAGAGTCGATCCAAAAGATGTTTGAAGAAGAGAGAGAAGAAGGAGATGAATGATGGATCGACCGGTTTGACAACTCAAAGATTTATGATGAAGGAAGAGAAGAGTATAACCGTGATGAGCCTAGTGACTCAAAGGATAAATGGGAGGAGATAGGACTCAAGCTAGATGATAGCTTGTGTGCTATTGAAGCCTACACACTAGCAAATCAAGACATGGAAGTACTCAAGGATGAAGGAAAGAGTGAATTAACAATGAGCGATTTTGACGACATGTGGTACATGGAAGATAAAGAAAGCAACATACAAGTCTTTGAAGATGAAGATCTGGTTGATAAAGAAGACTTCAAAGAAGAGATGAATGCGTACATAGTTGAAGGATTACATGTTCCACATGATGAGTTGAAGAAACTGCAAGATGGTGATGAAGAGGCAACTACACTTGTTGAGATCGATTTGCCTTCAACACCGCTAGATGAACCAAATATCACTCTTGTTGAAAAAGCTCCAAGGACAAGGTACGCGCTGAAATCTCAAGATATTATTGGTATTGATGTTTATAAATTCAAATACTCATGCTCAACCAATAGTATGAATGATAGTTTAATGTCTATGCCTTGTTCCAATAGTGATCATGTTGATAGGCTAGATTTTCTTGAGAATGAAAAAGAGGAAACATTTATTTTTGATCCAATTAATCTCACACCTAAACAACCTTTGCCTAATTATGAGCTAAGTGCTATGCATGAAACATATGCTTCTTTTATTTACACCTTGACTTGTTGCTACAATTCACATGTGGTGTTAATTATGGACGAGTATGTTTACAATAAGTTTTGTAAATCTCGATCATGCTTTGCGCTTGGTCAAGCTAATGACCTTAAAGAATCATATGTCGAGAAAGGCCCGATTTTCACTAACCATGTAGACAAGGCTTGAATAATGTGATCAAGCACAACATGAGAAGTAAATTAAAGCTGCATTGGTACCTATTATTCTTGCATGAAGGGCCATGGCTATGCAACGAAAAGAAGGTATGTGAGAAAGTCGAGCTCTATGACTTTAAATGAAGCGCTTTTCGGGAGGCAACCCGTTTCTTTATGTTTTTATTCCTTTCTTAGAGAGAATAAAGAATGACACCATCTTATGATGATCAACTTGTGGTTATTAATCTACGTTTAGTTTTTTTTTAGAACCACCATCATGTTCATGCTCATATTTATTTATTTGCATGCATTGCATTTTGTTATCAACGTGATGTTTCTTTGCATGTACATGTTTTGCATATAGTTGGCTTGGTTGTTTTAAGGCTCAATGATGTATGCTTTCATATCCATGTTAATGCTCCAGCTGGGCATTTTCCTTTTGTGATCTTGTGTAAACGTGGTGTTTAAACATGATTTCGGACCATCATCATTAAGTTCGATAAACCTTGCTAGCTTTTCATATGTTTTCATGTTGCATTGGTTAGTTTATAAGCTCTGCAATGCGCTTAATTTTCCTTGTGCTATAAGGGTTATTGATTTATGGATAGACATGGTGTTTTAACCCTTGATAAATAAACCTTTATGGCTATGGAAAAATTCGGCAACCTAGTTGTAAACATGGTGTTTAGAACTAGGTGAAAACATTGTCTTTGTTTATATGCTTTCCTATCATGTGCATACACACCTTGCACCATGTACACTCATTAGGTTTTTATTCCTCATTAAACTAATTATGCCACAAGTTAAGAATCTTAGGAGACATTGTTGGATTGTTGGCAATTCTATCTACTCCCAACCGTCACCTTGGGGGTAGAATGTGTGTTTAAAACGTCTTACAGGCAAGATAAAGACTCTCACTAGAAGGAAATTGAAGGATGGCTAAGAAGTGCTTTGTCTTCTTCTTCCATGACTAGCAAAATGCTAAGCATGGGGGAGACCCTAAATCTTCAACACAGAAGTGCAACATGACGTTCTAGAATATAGAACGATCAAGATCGTTAACATCACCGGATCAATGCGCGAGAAGCTATCGATCTCATCAAAATTCTGCATGGTCTCGAAGGGAAAACACTGGATATTTTTGGATATTTAACAGAGGGGGAAATCCATGAAAAAGAGACAGCAAGGAGACGATGAGAACAAGAAAGGGGAGATGGTGCCGACAACATTGAAGAGAAGGGTGACCAATGAATCCATTAAGCATAGAAGATCAAATTCAGAAGTTTAGGAGCATTAATAAATCAAGACAAAAGCAAAAGCCACATCGATACATGGAGATGCCGGAAGAAGGCAACGAAGGATTACAAAGGATGGTAACATCTCCATGGACCTTCTCTTTTCCAAACACAAATGCTTGTAAGTATGCCTTCAACATCAACTAGGTGCAACCTTTTGTTTTTCTCTTCAAACAATAACATGGCTACTAGGAGGACAACCTAGGTTTCTTTTTACTTTCAATAGATAAGCATGACCATGTGTTCACCTCGATGTTCTATATTGCCTATGCTTACGGAAAGATGATGAAAGTTGCCGCTTTGTTTTACCTACATGAAGTTATACATGTCTTGGCTAATTGCTCTATATAATATGATCTGAAATTAATTTAAATACCGGCTCTTTTATTTGTGGAGGTGAAATGACTATGCTCTAGACCCACATACATATCTTTGCTCTTTGATTTAAGTTTATGGATAGCCGAATAATTTGTTGTTTTTATGAAAACTTAACTTTTATGCTATCTACATATTTGTGATGCTCTTGCAAAGTTCTACCTACCAACGCCATATACATATATGTTTTATGATAAAAAAACCCGTAGATTGCTAACATATGTTTTGATGAGTTGGATTAGGATTGATTTCTATGGTTCGAGACTAAGAAGTTGGTCATTCCTTTGTGTAACTTTTTCATGCTAGCCTTTTTGTCCATGCATTGTGGGTTTTCACATCAAAAATTCCACAAGCTTCGCTAGGCATCCACCCTAAACCAAAAACATCTTTTTGTGATCACCTTCTTGGCCACAACCCAATTTGAGTATGGAGTAAAACTCTCGATGGTGATTCAAATATTCCGCAAGATTATGGAATTTATACTTACTTTAGCAGTCATTTCCCCTCTCTTTTATGCTCGAGGACGAGCATCGTTCAAGCATGGGGGAGGAGTCATTCTCTGACACAATGCTATGTAAGTATTATGTTTCAAAAAGTTTTGAGGAGCAAAAGAAAAAAGAATGAAAATGAAAAATGAAAAAAAATGATAAGAATAAAAGAAAAGTAAGAAAAATAGGAAGAATAAAGTGAAAAAAAGAAAGAGAGAAAAATGAGAAGGAACTAGAATAAAAGTAAAAAAAATAATAAAGATGCTCCTCGGATCTTTTTGCTTCATAAGTTCTCAAGTGCCTTGATCACAAATCCACACTCAAATTTTCCAACCATGTGCAATCCGATAACGAGGACTTCACTCGTGCCTCGGGATCATCCATTTGCCACTTGCACATGTCCACTTATCTAAATGTGTGTGTTTCGTCCCTCTCTCTTTCCAACATATATTTTCCATGGCCTTTCTAACGAGTCTCGGTAATTCCAATAGACCTCTCTCTTAATTTGACAATATTTCGGATATATGTTTTGCTAGGATTGTTTTTAACCTTCCAAGCTCCACATAAGCCTTCCACTATCACATATGAGTAGAGTAGGTTGAAAATAATCTAGTATAGGCTTGAGTGACTTGATGAGATGAGTGTTCCATGAGCTTTTGCAAGAGATTTTCACTTATGTTGGATATGCATCTTTTTGAAAATCTTCCATGTGACAAGGTAATGGTTTGAAGTTCACGTAATTTTGAGAGCATGGTGTTAAATGTGGCTTGTTCTTTATTGTTAGTCTATCTTCCATAATGAAAAAGAAGCCGGTCACAACTTGAACTTTAAAAATAAATTCTTAAGAAAGAGCAATTTGCCTCGTCATGAATGACTAAGTGCAGGGACAACATTGGAAGGCAACACTGATTTCCCTTTTAAGCAAGGATTACTTACTCGAGGACGAGCAAGGTTTAAGCATGGGGGAGATGTTGACGGTGAATTTCCGTCAACCTAGAGTACTTGTTATACATTGGTTTCGATTATGATTTGCAACTAACCGGCCACTAGGCATACTGATGATATAACAAGTTCACACTTGCATGTCGATTTTGGAGTTTGTTGTTTACGCAGGAAATCGATGCTAATGAGGAGACTTTCGGGATAAGTTCACCAAGCACTTTGGAAGAAGACCATGAAGCCCGATAAGAGTCAAGACACGCAATGAACACGACTCCAAATGACCCGAGGACCGAAGCGTCGACGTGCAAGTCTTCAGGTACTCAACCAGAAAACAGCGAAGCTTTCATAGTAAGGATTCAAGCCTTAACCGTGAAGGAAACGACGTCAAAGTCCCACATGCAAGTGCACACGAATAAGGGATCACGCGAGAAGCAACCGGGGAGGAAACCGGGGCCGAACCGGCCGAAGTGGGCTCGGGCCGGCCGGCCTGGGCCGACCGGCCCAACCCACTCCGGGGTCGGTTCGGTCCCCTCTTTGCCCTAGGTATTCGTCTATTTATTGCCTCCGCCGCCGTCGGCCGCCACATCGAACAAATCATCCTACCGACGCCAATCACCAGAAAACCGCCGCCGCAAGATGAGGGAGAGAGTTAGATGAGCTCGTCGCAAGGATCAACGCCGGCGGAGAGAAGGAAGCAAGAGGAGGAGTCCAAGCCGTTGGCCTAGGGGTGTTCCCAAGCTCCATCGCCACCATCTTCATCGACGACGTTCTCCGGAGTCTCCATCACCCCTATGTGCTTCAATCGGTGTAAGATGATGGGGTAATGTCTCCGTTCATCCCTAGGATTAGATGGATACATGCTATGTGATCGCTACTCGATTTGTGGTTTCAATCTATTGTTTTCATGTTGATGATGCTTTGATGATTAAGGTTAGCTACCATGTTTTTCGGGCGTATGATATCCGCTACTCCCATAGATTCCATCAACATACCATGTCCATCATAGGTCTAGTCACGAATACCTTCGCGTAGTGACAGTACGAGAGGAGGGAAAGGGCGAAACTGTGGTCACAACCCTCGGTAGATTGGTTTACCGCTTTCGTGTAGTAGATGCATACCATGTTATCCTAGATCCTAGGGAGGGAACGCTTATCTTTCTTGCTCACTCTCTTGTGTTCACCCTTTACCATCTAGTTTAACCCTAGATTTGTTTGATCAATGTAACTTAGATTAACTTAGGTTAGATTATCTTTACCTTTAGATTAATACTCTCTTTTAAAGGTTTCCTTAGTCAACTAGATTAGTACTTGGTTAAGCACTAGTAATCCCCTTGCTCCGAGGATTGACAAGAACCTTGCGAATCCCGTGGTGAAAAAGGTGTAGGTCCGTACGCTTGTGGATCGTAGGTGGATACAAGTTTTATCCGTCAACAATAGTGTTTCAAATTAATATAGTAAAAGAGTTCATACAAACTGAATGTATGAAATGGCCAGACCTTGACGTACACTCTTGGCCTCCAAATGAAGTCTTCAAAAACCGGATGCAGTCAGATAGGTACAATTGCATACATTTATTTTTGATTTATTATTTCTTATATATGAATAATTTTTTATTTGAACCAAATTCGAAATTAAAATATATATACATCCTCAAATTTCCTGAATAGAGTATCATGCGGACTTTTCATGCTTAATTTCTTGGAGTATTGGACGGGAGACCGACTAACAGACAAAGTAACGTAGGTAATCATCGGTCTAATTAATTTACAATTAGGCGTGAGAATGTTGGATTTCAACGTATATTCTTTTTGTAGGAGTACATGACCTTTTCAGGTTCAAACTAGCAGCTATTATCCTGCATTCGCCATTGAACAGTGTTATTCTGGATGATCCCTCTGTTGTATGGACCTCCCTGGGCCCACTACCTCGGTGGGTACCAGGATCGACTACTCGGTGGGCCCCTGGGACTACCCGGCTTGCGCTACATGGCACCTGATGGCGTGGAGCACAAGGACTACAGAGGAGAAGTGCTTGGTTAGGAAGCTGTACATGTTCCGCACTGTATGGAAGACTCCTAGACGTACTCGACTAGTACTCTCTCCCTACTCCGACTTGTAACCCTGCCTCTCGGACTATATAAGGTGAGGCAGGGACCTTTCTCTAGGATCGAATCGCATCTCACAGCGCACAATTACACCATCTTGTAATCGTGCCCAATCAATCCAGAGCTACGCAGCATACAGGACGTATGGTATTACGCACCTCGCGGCCCGAACCAGTCTAAATTGTGTGCCACGTGTCTCTTCCTTCGAGTTACCGATCTCGGCGAGGCCACATTCATCTACTTCGGGTACTCCCCTTAGTAGGTTGCCGGTCTAAAACACCGACAGCTGACTCCAACCCTCTCTCCGAGTTCTACTCGAACCCCGCATACGAGTTCGACTTCGGGTCGGACCCTGAGGAACCCAAGTTCGAGGACAACTCCACCGAGCACCCCTTGTCAGGGCCGGCCTCTGGGTTGGTTATAACATCCACACCGGCTAGGAGATTCGTCTACTGGCCAGACCGCAAGCCTGCTGACCTGATAAGTGGGGACTCACGCTACGTCGCCTACATCGACTCACTACCGTTCCAGGAGGGAACACCACTTGCCCGAGCTGACTCGAACACCCCAACCGAGGTGGCGGTTTCTGAGTCTAGCCTTGGCACCCCTGATCGCCATGTCTTGATGGCTGCCGGCGACACCCCAGGACATTCAGGGACGGCCCAGGACAAGTACCTAGAAGACATCTCCTACGATGAGCTCTCTGCTGATGCTCCAACAAACGAGAACCCTGCAGACAGAGATGCTCGACGTGAGCGTAACCGGAAGCGCAGCGAACGTCGCCGACGCCTCCGCGACAACTTCCCCGTCCGCAACCTTGCGGAAGCTCTCGAGGCGGTCGAGAGCAGAGTACACACTACCCCTGAGCAATGCCTCATGTCGATCACAGCGATCGCACGCCAGGCTCAGGGCATACGGGCTGGAGAGGTCATCGCCAAGCTCGCTGAAGACGCTTACTTCATGCGGGTCGACAACAGGGTCAACCAACCTCCTCCCACCAGGCACCGCGACAACGAAGCCAGAAGTCGCAGCGCCAACAACGGTCCCAACCGTACTCGAGCTGAGCTCCTAGCCGAGACGAACCGTCCTCGCTCCAACGCCGGCGGACCTCCACAGCGTGACAACAGCAACCGCGAGGTCGTCCCCCACCGCGCTCCGGCTGGCGGCGGCGGCCACAACCCCCGACGGCGGTGGCGGCGACGGCGGAAGCTCCAACCATGGAGCCAAGCGGAGGGCCGGCGGTGGCGGCGGTCGCGGCAGCCGAGGCCACGCGAACAGCCACGCTTCTGGCGCCTCACAGGGCGGCTACGACCCCCGCCAGAAGATTGAGGAGCTGCGGCGGAAGAAGTCGGCCACCGCAGGTGACGGCGACGGCTTCCCCACCTTCTCACCTCGACTTCGCAACTTGCTTCTCCCCGGCAACTTCAAGCCTTTGGGGATCACCAAGTACGACGCGAAGCAGGACCCCATCCAGAGGCTTAGGTGCTACGCCCTCTCCATCGAGAACGCAGGCGGCAACAATGACACCAAGTGCCTCTACTTCCCCTTCTGCCAGGACCAACCTCCACTCACATGGCTCGAGTCGCTTGACAAGCACTCGGTCGACAAGTGGACCAGCTGAAGGAGCAGTTCACCAGCAACTTCGCGGGCGCCATGGGCCGATCAGGTACTCGCATGGACCTGGCCTTGGTCAAGCAGGAACAAGGCGAGACCCTCCGCAAGTACATGCGTCACTTCTTCGACAAGCGCGCTACCGTCGTCGACGTCACTGACAAGAAGGTCATCGACCTCTTCCAGGACGGCCTCTACCACCGCCGCACCTTCGAAGACTTCGGTCGTCGCCGCCCCAAGTCCATCCCCCACCTCAAGGACATGATCACGTCCTGGGCGGATGAAGAAGACAGGGCCAACGCCAAGTACGACGCCACCCGTGGCAAGACCAAGCAGAACGCGGGCGGCGGCAGCGGCAACAACGCGAACCAAAGCGGTCGCAACAACAACAACAACTACTACTACTACTACTCGGGTCTCAACCGCAAGAGTAAGCCAGACAACACTGTCGCGGCTATTCAGCGCCCTGCGAAGGAGAACTCGAAGAAGAACTCCGGCGGTTTCAAAGACTTGCTGAAGGAGAGGTGCCCATGGCATCCAAACGGCAACCACACCACCGAGCAGTGCTACCAACTCAGGCATACACTCAAGGATACGCCAGAGCCACCGCACCCTCACGACAAAAAGGGCAAGAAGAAGGATGGCGACAACAACGACTTCCAGGAACCAGACAAGACCGTTAACGTCCTCTTCGGTGGATTGCCCAGCAGGCGGGAGCAGAAGGCTACCCGTCAAGAAGTCATGTCCATTGAGCCAGCGGTCCTGACCCCTCTCAGGTGGTCAGAGGTACCCATCACCTTCTCCCGCGCGGATCAATGGACCAGCTTCTCCGAACCAGGACGGTTCCCCCTCGTTCTGAAGCCAGTGGTCGCGGGCTCCAAGCTCAGCAAGGTGCTCATCGACGGTGGAAGCGGGCTCAACGTCCTTTTCACCAAGACCTTGAAGAAGATGAAGCTCGACATCACCCACATGCTCACCAAGAGCAACATGCCCTTCTACGACATCGTCCCCGGCAACGTGTCTATCCCACTGGGCTCAGTGGTCCTGCCAGTTACCTTCGGGGAATCTCGGGACAACTACCGTACCGAGTACATAAAGTTCGAGGTCGCGGACTTCGAGACTTCTTACCACGGCATCCTCGGCAGACCAGCCATCGCCAAGTCATGGCGATGCCTCACTACACCTACTTGGTACTCAAGATGCCAAGCCCAGCGGGTGTACTCTCTCTCCAAGGGGACTTGAAGATCTCCCACGACTACGACACAGAAGCGGTGGAGATATCCTCTACGAATCAAGTACCCAACACGATGATGGAGGTCTACGCTGCGTCGAAGAAGCTTGCTACAAGTGAACTCGACATCCCAGAGAAGTCTGACAACGCCAACAAGCCTCAGCCACCTGAGGAGGTACTCGTAAAGACGATCGACCTCGGAACAGGCGACCCCAGCAAGACCGCCACCATCGGGGCCAGCCTCGACCCCAAATAGGAAGACGCGCTCATCAGCTTTCTTCAGGCCAACCGCGACATCTTCGCGTGGAAGCCAGTAGACATGCCAGGAGTGCCCAGGGAGCTGACTGAGCACTGCCTCAACGTCGATCCTAAGACCACCCCCAAGCGACAACACCTCCGACGCTTTGCCGACGACAGACGGGACACCATCAAGAAGGAACTCGCCAAACTTCTCGCGGCTGGCTTCATCAGAGAAGTCTTCCATCCTGAGTGGCTCGCCAACCCCGTCCTCGTCCGCAAGAAGAACTCAAATGAGTGGAGGATGCGCGTCGACTACACCGACCTCAACAAGCACTGCCCCAAGGCCCCTTCGGGTTGCCACGGATTGATCAAGTCATCGACTCCACGACGGCCGCGACTCGCTCTCGCTTCCTCGACCGCTACTCCGGTACCACCGTATCACGATCAAGGAAGAAGACCAGGAGAAGACCGCATTCATCACCCCGTTTGGCGCGTACTGCTACACGACCATGTCCTTCAGGTTGAAGAACGCCGGCGCCACCTACCAACGAGCTATCCAGGCCTGCTTCAAGAGTCAACTCAACAAGAACGTCGAAGACTACGTGGATGACGTGGTCGTTAAGACCAGAGACTCCAGTACCCTCATCGATGACCTTGAAGAGACTTTCGCATCCCTGCGCGAGTATCGCTGGAAGCTCAACCCGAACAAGTGCGTCTTCGGCGTACCTTCGAGCAAACTACTTGGCTTCATCAACAGCCAACGCGGCATCGAAGCCAACCCCGAGAAGATCTCTGCCATCACCAGCATGAAAGCTCCGACGAGCATCAAAGACGTCCAGAAGCTGACCGGGTGCATGGCGGCACTGAACAGATTTATCTCGAAGCTTAGAGAACGGGGGCTCCCCTTCTTCAAACTACTCAAGCACCAAGAGAAGTTCGTGTGGACTCCAGAGGCGGATCAAGCCCTTGCCCAGCTCAAGGACTTACTATCGAAGCCTCCGGTCCTCACGCCCCCCCCCACAAGGTGAGGACCAGGAGCGTCCCAGTGGTCGGTGGATGACCGCTCCTTAGTGATGAGTGACTGACAACGGGTGTTGGACTGACTCTTGGCTTAGTGCGCAGGTGTAAGCTGCGGCCTAGTTCGTGTTGTTGCAGGTGAAGAACGGGCGCGAAAGGTCTTCAACCTTGAGGGGCCTCCGGGAGATGGAGAGACAAGTAGGCTCGGTTCGAGGGACCCGATGGACACGGATCGGGTGCGGGTCACATGGTGGCGACACAAGCAAGACGAAGTCATGGACAAGTGAGCCGGTGCACGGTGGCGGTCAAGTCAAGTGGTTTGGCGGGAGGCCGGACCGAGCACGCGGGGTTTGGTGGTTTGCCCACAAAACCATCGGCGGACGGTTTCTTGGTTTGGGCCTCAAAACCAAGTCCGAGGGCCCAACACGACGGAGACGGGATCCGGCGTGTCGGGAAGCTTCGAGGCGGAGGACACGCGGCGGAATCGCATGGCTTGCGTCGGGAGGACGCGGGGTGCGGCAAAGGCGTGGCCGTCCGATGGCAAGACCCACAAACATTACATAAATGCCCCTACGTGGGTTGTATCGCCAGTAGTTAAGTTAGGGGTAGTCGAGTGATTTACCACTCCGGCGGGACCCGATATATAAGCCATGAGTGTGTGTGGATGGCTCCCTCTCTCCGCGACTTAGGGTTTCATTTCCTCCCTTCCATTTCTCATTTTCGTAGCTATTATTCCTTCCATTTTCTCTAGGCTAGCATCAGAGCTTCATGAGAGATTTGTTGAGAGGGATGGATGCTAGGGTGGCATGCTAGACCTTGTGAATCTTTCCTGGTTTGTATAGAAGATTCGGGGTTGTTTTTCGTGGCCTTTTTGTGCTTGTTTTCGTGCCTTTGTTCCCGGCTTGATTCCGCGGATTTGAGTGAGTTTCTTCCCGGATTTCTTTGAGGGTGGTGCTCAAAGGATTCGCGATTCCCGGTGATTTAGGGAGTTAGGAGGCAAGATTTTTGGGCAATAGCATCCTTGTGTGATGCTTTTCAAGTCTCCAAACCCTTGGCTCCATAGCTTCAACCGTTTGGGAAATCCGATGATGATTTGGGGGAGTTGACTTTCGGGGTCGGGCTGTTTCTGCTCTGTCCGCACCTGGCGGACAGTCCGCGGGGTGATGGCGGACAGTCATCGCGGCTAGGGTTCGTCGCGTGTTCGTCGTGTTCTTGCGCGCCATTGTTTTCGATCCGGTTTGGCTTTTGGTTTTGGTTGCAGCCAGTTTGCGGACGGTCCGCGCTCGAGTAGCGGACGGTCCGTGGGTGGCGCGGACGGTCCGCCCGGCCTTGGCGGACGGTCCGTTTTCCCCGGGTCGTTTCTGGTGGTTCTGTGTGCTTTAACGGACGGTCCGCGGTGTTGGGCCGGACGGTCCGCGGTGCTGTCGCGGACGGTCCGCGGCCTCAGGTCGGACAGTCCGCGAGGCCTGCGCGGACGGTCCGCCCCTCCTGGCCGGACGGTCCGCCAGAGCCTGTGCGCTTTGCTTCTTGGTTCGATTCCTTCCTTCCCTTTCTAGTGCTTCCGCGTGTGCTTCAAGGAATCGTTCCTAGGACTAGAGGTTGATCCATAACCTCGTGGTCTTGGCGATTGGTGTGTGATCCGATCCATCGCTCGTGTGTGACCGGGGTTTGACTAGGGTATAGGCCGGGTTCTTTGGAAAGAATTTTTACCGGCTCCTATTCACCCCCCCTCTAGTCGCCATCTGATCCTTCAATTGGTATCAGAGCTTGGTGCCGGATTCTTTGCAACTTTAACAAGTCTCGAATCCTAAGATGGCGTACGTTGAGCGGGGCGGTCCGCCGCACTTCGATGGCAAGGGTTACCACAAGTTGGCGGCGCGTATGATGATCTTTCTTCATGGGAAGCTGTTGGATTTCATTGTGCTTGACAAGACCTATGCTATTCCGGTCAACATCCATACTCGTATGGTGACCGATGCCGGTGCTAAGGCCAAGTATGAGGCTAATGCAAAAGCCGTTGATCACTTGGTCCGGAGCTTGTGTGATCCAGAGTTTGAGCGTGTTCGCCATTTGAATCTTGCTTGGCAAATTTGGGAGAAGTTGTTGGTTGCTCACGGTGGTGATAACCATGTGAAGGCTTGCCTCTTTGTCTCTTACCGGATGCAATATGAGAATTTCACTCCACTTCCCGGTGAGGACATTGATGCGATGTTTCAGAGGTTCACCGCCATCGTGAACAACATGAAGGCTAATGTTGAGGATTTTCCCTACACCGAGCATGATCAGGCTTTGAAGCTCTTGCATGTCTTGGACCCAAATGTTTGGGGTGCTAAGGTTGAGGCCATCAAGGAGTCTGGGCATTATTTGACTATTGAGTTGGATGACCTCTTTTCAAAGCTCAAGTCGGCTGAGGTTGACAGAAGTTGCGGTCCAAGCATGAGGGCTCGACTGACCATAGTCTTGCTCTTGTGGGCGGATCAAAGGGCAAATCTAACCCTTCCCCGTCGACGCTTCCCTTGTCTTCTCTTATGTCCATTCCAGATGAGGAGTTTGATGTGCTGGGCGAGGAGGAGATGGCCTTGCTCTCGAGGAGGTTTGATCGACTACACGAGAGTCGGAGGAATGCAAGGCGGAGCTCAGGGACGTGCTACAAGTGTGGCAAGCAAGGCCACTTCATCGCCGAGTGCCCAGAAGCGGAGGAGAACAAGTACAAGGCGCACCCAAGGCGTGAAGACAAGTACTCCTCCAAGGGCAAGCACTTCAACAAGTCCAAGAGCAAGGACAAGGACAAGCGTCGACCAAGCAAGAGCGGCTACAAGAAGAACAAGGCAAGAGCGATGGTGGCCGGTGCGAGCGACGTTGACTTACCGTGCCGAAGGCCACTTCGGAGACTAGGCCCCCTTCGGAGACTAGGCCCCCTTCAAAGGCGGTGGCCTAGCTTACCGTGCCGAAGGCCACTTCGGAGACTAGGCCCCCTTCGGAGACTAGGCTGTCACATACCGTGCCGAAGGCCACTTCGGAGACTAGGCCCCCTTCAAAGGCGGTGGCCTAGCTTCGACAGAGTGGCGAGAGCATTATTTGAAAAGTAGACTGCATGCGAAGGGATGGGGGAACACTGACTTATATTGCATGTCAGGAATCAAAAGGGGTACAAGGGGCCGCCTCGTTAAAAACCTCACACTTCGCGGATCCGGAGGGGTACCGCGAAGCTTCCCCTGTGAAGAAAAGAGTACGTCCCCCACTACTTTACTGTACATAGGATACATAGTCGTTATCTCGACTTAAGAGAAAAAGAAACTATTGAAATCCAAGACCTATGTTAAAACTTGCGCTGTTTCGCACGAAGTATTTCGAAGCATGTCTACATTCCCGTTGTACGCGCTCTTCGTCACCCGTTAGTCGGCGCAACTTGAACGCCGCTTCGTTTGCGGTCGCCGTCGCTATGAACGGGCCTTCCCATTTCCCATGCATCTTGCCCTTCGCCTTGCCCTTCGGCACCTTGCGTAGCACTAGGTCCCCCGACCGTATGAGCTTCGGTTTGATCTTCTTGTTTTTCCACCTTCGGGTCTCATCTTGATAGACTGAGAGGTTTTCGGCTGCCTGTAGGCGGACCTCCTCAATGTTCTCGAACCGATGCCTTAAGGTCTTCGTCTCCGGAGGGGGCGTTTCTCCAGTGCCCGGACATAGCTCTTCGGGTAGCATGGCCTCCTCCCCCGTATAGCAGCTTGAAAGGGGAGAACCGTGTAGTTCGGGATGTGGTGGTGTTGTGGGACCCGCATTACCCTCGGTAGCTCTTCGCCCATTTGCTCTTGGGTAAGTCAGTGATGTTCCTCTTGATGCCGGCGAAGATGATCTCGTTGGCCCGCTCCACCTCTCCGTTGGACTGCGGGTGGTAGACCGAAGCGAAGCACAGCTTCGTTCCCAAGTATGTACAAAATTCTTTGAACTCAGCGTTGTCGAACTGCTTGCCATTATCCACCGTGACCTCGTAGGGGACGCCGAAGCGGCACACTATGTTTTGCCAAAAGAAATTCTGAATAGTTGCCGAAGTGATGCTCAACAACGGCTTCGCTTCAACCCACTTGGAGAAATATTCAACCGCCACAACCGCGTGAGTGTAGTTTCCGGGTGCCGTGGGTAGCGGGCCGACGATGTCAACACCCCACCGGGCGAAGAGCCACACCGGTGGTAACAGCAGTATCTCATTGGAAGCAAACTTGCCGTAAGGCGTATGGCACCGGCACTCGGACAATGGCGCACAATGTCATGGGCATCCGCGACCGCCGAAGGCCGCAGAAGCCCCGACGGAAGGCTTTCCGCACCAATGCCCCGGTGCCGAGGTGGTGTGAGCACATGTCACTATGGATTTCGTGGAGCAGCTTGTTTCCCCTCGGTGACCGATATGCACTTTAGCAATGGGGCACACACCCCCCTTCGGTACAGATACCGTCGACGAGGTGATAGTTCCTCGCCCCGATGGCCACCCTCTTGGTGATGACCCTATCTTCGGCCTCATATTAACCTTTGAGCGCCGCTACTATTGGGGCGCGCCAGTCCTCGCTCTGTATGGCGTTCACAAATTTGGGGGGTGCTGCTTCGTCGACTGCGGACCTTGATGTGGTTGTTTCATAAAAGACATCCGGTGGCAGGGGCTCAAGTAGCGCGGTTGCCTTCGCGATAGCATCGGCCTCCTTGTTGTGGTTCCTGGGAAAACTTCTCACTGTGATGCCGATGAAGAACTTTTCCATGCCTCGGACGGCCTGCAGGTACTTCATCATATCTGGGTTCTTTGCCTTGTAGGTTTTCCCGATATGGCAGGCAACAAGCTCGGAGTCCGTCAGGATGACGAGCCTCCTTGCACCTACAGCCCTGGCCTTCCGAAGCGTGAGCAGCAGGCCTTCGTACTCTGCCACGTTGTTTGTGCAGTTGTCATAAGTCAGCCGCAAAGCATATCGGAGTTTGATGCCCGAAGGGGACTTTAAGACTGCTGCGGCCGCTGACCCAAGGTGGCAGTATGCGCCATCACACTGGACTTTCCATATTGGCTCCATGACCACTGCCTCCCCTTTCGGCGCCGAAGGCGTCCAATCAGCTACGAAGTCAGCGAGGACTTGAGACTTTATCGCGCTACGGGCGACGAAGCTTATGATGTGCTCCGCCAGTTCCGAGGCCCACTTGCCCATCCTGCCTGTTGACTCCTTGTTCTCGAACATGTCCCGAAGGGGGAAAGCTGTGGGCACCGAAACGTTGTGGCTCTGGAAGTAATGCCGAAGTTTCCTTTTTGCCATTACGACATCATATGCCATCTTCTCCATTTCAGAGTAGAGGAGCTTTGAGCCGCTCAGAGCTTCGGAGACATAATATATAGGAAATTGCCTCAGAACATCCGCATCTTTACGCTCTTCCATGAGCACCGCACTAACCGCCGTGTCGGTTGCCGCAATGTACAACAACAGCTCGGCATTCGGTGACGGTTTGGTCATGACCGCCGCATCTTCAAGGTATTTCTTGAGGTCGTCGAAGGCTTGCCGCCGCTCCGGGCCCCATTGGAAAGTTGAATTTGCTCGGAGTACCTTGAAGAAAGGAAGGCTTCGTTCGGCGGCTCTTGAGATGAAGCGGTTCGGGGCCGAGGCGATTCTGCCTGTGAGCCTTTGGACTTCCTTTCGAGTGGCTGGGGGGTGCATCCTTCGTAGGGCTTCGATCTTTTGGGGGTTCGCCTGGATGCCCCGCTTGGAGACCATGCAGCCCAGCAATTGCCCTTTCCGGATGACGTAGATGCATTTCTTTGGGTTGAGCTTGAGGCCGTTTTGCCTCATGTTGTCGAAGGTCTCGGTTAGATCTGCAATGTGATCTTCCTCTTTCTCACTCATGATGACGATGTCATCGACGTATGCCGAGGCATTGCGCCCACCCGTGGCCGGCCGTGATCGCCTTCATCATGCGGTTGAAGGTGGACCCGGCGTTGCGTAGGCCTTCGGCATTCTCGACGAGGCGTAAGATGCCGAAGGGGGATGTGAATCCGGTTTTTGCTTCGTCTTCCCTTCGCATCCACACTTGGTGATAGCCGGAGAAGCAGTCTAGGAGGCTCAACATGTCGCAGCCGGCGGCCTGATCAATAATGACATCGATCCTTGGCAATGGGAAGGGGTCCTTCGGACATGCCTTGTTGAGTTCGCTTAAGTCAATACACATTCTCATGTTGCGCTTCTTCTTCGGCACCATGACCACGTTTGCCACCCGTGATAGGGTATTGGACTTCTCTGATGATTCTTGCGTCGAGCAACTTTTGTACTTCGGCCTCCGCAGACTTGACCCTGTCCGCTGACATCGGCCACTGCCTCTGCAGCTTCGGTTTAACTCTTGGGTCGGTGTTGAGCGCATGCTCTATGACTGAACGATGGACGCCCATCAAATCGGACTTGGACCAAGCGAACACATCTTGATTGTTGCGAAGGAACTGCAAGAGCCGGCCTTCGTCTTCTGCGCTGATCTCGACGTCTATCATCACGGTTCTGCTGGGCACATTCGCGCATAAGGGGACCGTTTTCGTGACGTCGACAGCTTTCATACGCTCGGTTTCGGCCCCCTTCATGGACTGGCTCATCTGGGCCTCGGCCTTGTGCTCTTCGGTTACTGCGGCTTCGTTGCTCTCGTCTTCGTTGATGACATGAACTTGTCTGTTGTGGACTGAAGTGTTGCGCTCGGCTTTTCGGGCCTCCTCTTGGCTACCGTACACAGATATCACCCCCGCCGCCGTCGGTATCTTCATCAGCAGATACCCTTGGTGGATGACCGCTGCGAACTTGTTGATGGTGTTGCGGCCGAAGATGGCGTTGTACGGGTATGCGAAGTCTACGACATCGAATGTTATGACTTCGGTTCTTATGATAGCGTCTTGGCCGAAGGACACATTGACATCAATCTTGCCGAGGGCTTGGATTTTCTTGTTGCCGAAGCCGTACAACGGGTGTTCTGCCTTCTTCAAGTCTTCCTTTTTAAACCCCATGCCGGTGAAACACTGCCAGGTCAGGATATCCGCTGAGCTGCCGTTATCCACCAAGATCCTCCACACGTCATTGCCGAAGTAGTACTTTGTGTTCTTGCCGATGTTGGCCCTTATGACGAGCGGATCGTTGTGAGGGTAGTGCTGCAGCCAGATGTCAGCTGCCGTGAAGGTTATGGGGACGTGGGACCATGGCATGTGAAAGTACTTGCCGGAGCAGATATGCGACACGCTTCGGTAGTAGTCTTGGCGTTGCCTCTTTGTCTCGTGCGTCGGCTCATTGGATCCGCCGGAGATCGCATTGATGATGTTGAGCATGCCCGTCATCCCCGAACTGCTGGAGTCAAGGGCCTCTTGCTTTGGTGGGGGCGGAGGTGGTGGTTGGGTATGGGTGTAGTGTGCTTGGTGGTGGGCAGCTGGGTTCGGCCACGAAGGCACGAAAACCGAAGGTTGTTGTGCGGGCGGGGGAGGAGACGGAAGCAGCTGCGGCGCGGAAGGTGTGTATGGCTGTGGTGGGTGGAAGGCATGCGCAGGTGCCGAAGGTTGGTAAGGCTGGTGGTGGTATGGTGGTGGCAGGGCCCTGAACTGACCCGCATTTTGGTACTTCATGACATGGTTCACGGCCATGCCTGCTGCCTTCGCCTTCTCCTCCGCCTCCCACTCCGGGCTCATCTTGACCACCGAAGGGCACCGGTGCGTGTGGTGCCGGGCATCAATTCCATGGAGCCGCAGAAAAACCGCTCACCACCGCCCGCCGCGGCCGGGTTATGCCGCCGTGGCTTCGGCCCCCTATTATGTTTGTATCCGCCCTTGTGCCCGCCGCCCCCGTTCGGTTCCGGTCGGGGGCGCGGACACGTTGTTGATCCGACGGTTCGCTTGCTTCGGCGGCCGGTTTTGCCACCCCCTTCGGCCGGTCCCACCGCCCTCGTTGTTTCTCGCTTCTTTGCCGCATTTGCCCTGGCCGAGCCTTCGGCGGCGGCCTTTGTCGGACTTGCGTATTCTTGCATAACTTCAAATAACTCTTGCAGAGACTTCGGCTTGACCCTATCGAGCACATCTTGGCAGTTTCCAACCCTCGTGCCCCCGACGATGGCGTCTATGATGCCGCCGGACACCGTGGGCGCACGCGCCGTCGCCTTGACAACCCCCGTGCATGTACTCTTGCAAGTGATTCACGGTCCCCCTGGACACACATGTTGACAAGGTCGTTGGAGTCCAGCTCTTCGACCTGCATGCTTTTGAAGCTGGACAGCAGCTTGTTCCGCAGCTGGAACCATGATGTAATATGCCCCTTCGGTATGTTGGCATACCAATACTGGACTTCTCCTTTTAGCGCAAGCACAAGGGCCTTGGCCTTCGTAGCGGCGTCGCCCCCGTTGGATTCTACCGCCGCCTCGAACTTCATCAGGAACTCTTTGGGATCGTAGTCTCCGTCATACTGGGGCAGGGTGTTGGCATTGAACCGACGGGGCCACGGCGCGCTCTCGAGCTCGACCGAGAGCGGGGACACCGGGACGACGTTGTGGAGTGGTGCGTCGTCGGGAGCGAAGTGCTCGTGCGCCCGCCCCTCGTCTTGGCGGTGGCCTATGCTTTGCCCTTCGGAGGCATCCTTCCGTCGCCTCCATTGGTCCGGGGCCTAAGCCTTCATGGCCTCGCAGGTGAGCCGTGCGTGCCGGCCGGGCCGCCGCGCAAGCATGCGCGGCGGGTGTCGGCGTTGGTGCGGGCGGCGCCGGAGCGACTTGTCGTGGCGGCGTCGTGCCGGCGATCCGGCTCGCGCAATGGCGAGGTAACGCTCACCTCGCCGGGATGTTGAAGTCGATGGCGTCGGAAGCGGCGTGCGGCGCAGCCGCGTCCCGGTGCCGGGACGGCTGCATCCCGCGAGGAGGATGGGCGCATCTCCTCGCTCGTGGTGAGCCGGCACGGACTTGCCGCCGATGAGGGCCCGGATCCTTCGGAGAGCTTCGATGTCTTGCGCCGAAGCCCCCCGGCCCCTCGAGGCCGACTTCCAACATTCCCCGAAGCGGTGTGCTCTACCTCCGAGCGCTCGGCCCGCACCGGCTCCCCGCCGAAGGCCGGACGGCCGAAGGAGATGGGTTGGTGGGCTCCGACACGAGTGGAGGGGTCGCCGCCGGAGCCGTTGCGGCTTCAGCGCCTGCCGAACGTGTCCTAGCCATGTGGTCTTGAGTTCTTCCACGAGGTGGGCGCCAAACTGTTGGTGGGAATCGGGCCCGAAGGGTGGACGCCGACACAACAGCCCCCTGAGTTCTCTCCCTCCCTTCGGTTACTTCCGCAAGGCTTCTACTTCTACAAGTGTGAGGCGTGGGAACGCTAAACTTAGCAGAATAGTAAAGGAGACAAGAATAATGCTTAGCAGACCGAAGACCGAATGACTTGCTGATGCCTTCGATGCTCTCTTCTCATTACAGCGTGTCCTGTTTCATTACAAGGGGTTCACTATTTATAGGAGACCCCTAGGTATAGTCATTTGCCTCAATTACACCTTTTCCGTTCCTGACAAACTGCTTTAAACACTTTACAAGGGTATAACAAGCAAGTCCCCCGCGCCGTACGTGCCTCCGCCGTGTCTTCGTACGGCCGAAACGTCTTTACACGCGGCCGCTCTTATCTCCCCGCCTCGTCCGAGCCCACTTTACACGTCGGCAGCAGCCCACGTGTCCAGGATCGCCGCGCCTTCGGCGCCGAAGCGGCGACCCCGGACCGAGGGCGTCGCGCCTCATCGGACGCCCCCGCCCGCACCGCCGCAGCCCCGCACGCGATGCCCCCGCCGCCGCGGTCCCGTCTCTGGTCCATTCGGACCTTCGTCGCCGGAGCATGGCCATCCGTACCTTCGGCACCGAAGGTAGGCGCCGCCACGTGGGATCATTCCTGCACAACAAAACTCACATGGCACAGCGGCATTAGCGTTTTATCAGCGCCCGTACGGCGAAGGCTTCCCCACGAGACCGAAACCGTACGCAGACCGAAAGTGGCTGGCATGGCCGAACGAGGGTGATGCTTTCGAAGACCAACTTCCCCAACATAAACCTCGACCGCAGCTGGAAGCGGTCTTGCAGAGTCTCCTTGTTGTCGTCCTCCTCGGATGTGTCTTCCACGATGACGGTGTCATCGCCTTCGCCGACTTCCCGCCGCTCCTTGGCTTTGGCTTTCCCCTCCTTCGGGATCTCGATTCCCTGAGGGGGCAGCTGCGGCTCGGAGACGAACCTCCTCAAGTCGTCCTGCAAGACACAAGACGTCAACACGACTACTCACAAGCAACGACTACTCGACTCGGGGGTACGGCTACTTACCTTCTTTGGCAGGCGCGCGGCGGAGTACTCTTGAACCGGGCACGCCGTGTACGGTGGCATGTCCTTGAAGATGCGCATCAGCCGATCAACGATGTCGTCGTCGTCGACTTCACCTCCAGGCATCCGCGACGTGTCATCGTCGCCAGTGTACTCAAAGCCTAGGGTGTCGCAAGCCATCAGTGGCTGCATCCTCCGCTTCATGAAACTAAAGGCCACGTGCTCGGCCCTCAGTCCAGCTTCTCTAAGCACCTTGATGTGTGCCAGCAACTCGGGGAGCTGGATCCCCTCCTGCATCGTGGGCTCCGTGTTCCACCAGTCCCGGTGCCTGGGCTGCCTTCCGCTCGGCTTCGGCAAGCCGGGTTGGTGGTTCGTGACGTAGAACCACCTCTCCTTCCAATCGGTGTTGGAGTCGATGAGCTTGTACGCGAGGTACTGCTCAACGGCGTCTTCTCTCATCTGGATGCCCGCACCTCCGACTACTCGCGGATTGCTGGCGCTCAACTGCGGCTTCACCCGGAAGAATTTCCGGAACAGGATCCAGTGCGGGTTGATCCCCAACAACGCTTCACAAAAATGGACGAAGACCGTGGTATGGAAAATGCTGTTAGGGTTGAGATTGAGGTACTCAACTCCGTACTACCCTACGAGGCCTTTGAAGAAGTCGCTGGCCGGAAGCGCGAGTCCGCACTCCGAGAAGCGCGCGAACATCGGGATCTCGTCTTCAGCCTTCTCCATTGGGTACGGATCTCCGGCAGCGGCTCTCCATATATCCACCTCCTTCTCCCGGATAAATCCGTTGTTGAGAAGGGCCAGCAAATCCTCGGTCTTCACCTTCGACTTCTTCCACTCACGGCTTGGATCTGGCCGCGGTGGAGACATCGGCGGCGCTGCCCCCGTGGCAGCCGCGGCGGCCTCGTCATGGCCCCTCTTCTTCCCGGCGACCTTCGCAGACTTGGACGGTGAAGGCTTCATTCTTCAAGTACAAGGCGTCTTCACGCGCATCCGCTCGGGGGCTACTCTGGAAGCTCTGGGTGGCGGCGCACTTGGATCTACTACGGCGGCGGCGTGCGCTGGAAGTGGATCTGGCTCAGATCTATTCGAAATGGCTACAGCATGGATGGGTGAAAAACCCTAAGGGTTTTGGCTTTTATTTATAAGTCAAAACGGCCCCCCAACGGCCAGATGGATAAGTCCGCGCTCGGCTGACTCGGCGGCCGCGCGTGACTCTTCGTATTCTACTAGTCGACGCGCCTCACCTCGGGGGCTGGGCTACTTCTACTCGACTACCTGGGAAGCGACAAGACTACGGAGCATCCCAGGACACATTCTTCAAGATGACCCTTCAATTCGAGAGGAAGTACTCGACTCAAGGCTCGGGGGCTCCGTGCCACGTGTCCTTCGGTTTTTTCTCTCTGGATTTTTCGGGATTTTCTTGCCAAGACTTCAGATGGACCCTCAGCCAGAGCCTACGACTCAACCTAAGGCTCGGGGGCTACACCATATGGAGTGCGATTTTGCAATCGCACTTCCATATCAGCTTCGGCTTCAAGACAAGGCGGGCATTTTTTGAAGACCTTCGAAGGCAGCACTCGAGGACGCTTGGGACTACTCGAGAAGACTTCAAGATTGCTCAAACATCAGCTGGAGTACATTCCAGCCTCGGGATGCTTCGACTACTCTTGAGGACTTTTGACTTGTAGTACTCGGGGACGCTTGAGGACTACTCGTTAAGGCCGTCAAGACCACTTGAAGCTATCCTTCTCGACTACAAAGTACTCGGGGGCTTGTCGTATGGACCTCCCTGGGCCCACTACCTCGATGGGTACCAGGACCGACTACTCGGTGGGCCCCTGGGACTACCCGGCTTGTGCTACACGGCACCTGATGGCGTGGAGCACAAGGACGACGCAGGAGAAGTACTCGGTTAGGAAGCTGTACATGTCCCGCACTATATGGAAGACTCCTAGACGTACTCGACTAGTACTCTCTCCCTACTCCGACTTGTAACCCTGCCTCCCGAACTATATAAGGCGGGGCAGTGACCTCTCTCTAGGATCTCATCCAATCCACGGCGCACTATTACACCATCTTGTAATTGTGCCCAATCAATCCAGAGCTACGCAGCATACAAGACGTAGGGTATTACGCACCTCGCGGCCCGAACCTGTCTAAATTGTGTGCCACGTGTCTCTTCCTTCGAGTTACCGATCTCGTCGAGGCCACATTCATATACTTCGGGTACTCCCCTTAGTAGGTTGCCGGTCTAAAACACCGACACCCTCTAACTTGCCACTTTCGATTGAAGGAAGTGGCATTGCAGAAGATCCTAAACAATGTAACTCGAGAACCATACGTCCCTCTATACGGATATTGTCTGAAATGCTTTTTGGTATAAGTTCAATGAGTAAAGTGGATCTTTCTTACGGAATTTGCCAGAGCATTTTATTAATTCAGAGGGAAGAATACTTGAGGTAAATGCTTCTCTACACTTTATTTATGTTGATTAACATGTAAATCACAGTGTACTAAGTTGAATAATATATATTATTCTCAGCAAAGTGTGGGTGCAAAGTTCCAAGCCATATCCTATACGTATTACACTGAAACAAATTCAGGAAATACTTGATACGAGCAAACCAATGGATGTCGATTGCTTCAACATGGCCGTTCGGATGATTGCAGATGGTGAGTCCGTGTTCTTTAGAGAACCGATGCCATATTATTTGGACCTCAAGTTTTGCGTATGTATTCCACCCATTTACCTACTAATGAGAAACCCTGAGTGCAAACTGCTGTTTTAACTCATCTTTTCATTGGCTATTCAGGTGGACTGTAACTACTGACGTTACTACATGCATCGTGTTGTCCCATATCGTAAGAAGCTGAAAGAAATGTTTGAAGGGTGGCCTAACGTTGGTGTGCCATTATCTAAATGCAATGAGGTAAGACATATCTTTACTCAACGGGACTATACTTTATTTACAAGAATCAGTTATACTTCAGATGTGATCTGACTTCATACTCCTTGTGCTCGTAGATTATGATACCATTCCGGTGCTTGGGAACATACATGATGTTCTCCTTTCACTTGGGTCATATGACAATACTTATATTTGATACAATGCAGGATCACAAGTGATTACCAAGTGATGACCCGACCTCTTATTATCCAGGTCACATACAGAAAATTGGAAAAGTGCTTGACCTTGTTATGGAAGAGGTGAACCCAAAATGGAATGATGACGTATATGACTGGATACGCAACTTAGCACCATGTTTGATGAAAAGTAGGGGCAGGTAATTTTACTTTGCTCACGTAATTAACCATGCTTTAATTTGACACATTGACACGTCTACATATTGTTTGTAGAGGAACATGTCAGGTTACGCAATCATCAACTACATGGACTTGTGGGATGCGGAGCAGATATGTGCTCAGCTACGAGATGTGCGTCTTACAAACCCTATCTCACTGTATCATTTGTATAGATTTGTTTTTCAGAAATATTCATGACTGCACACCACTCAACTGCAGGATTCAGGTACACTCAGAAGGTGGTTCTTGATTAATTTGCTTAAACACAGGATGAATGAGTGCGTGGATAGTATCCCCGACAAATTGAGATTTCTTGTAAGGCACGCCTGTGGGGAGGGCCATGAAAAATATTGTAAGTAAAAATGATGCAAATTAAGTGCTATGAATTAATGCATCCAAAATGCAGTGCCTATAGTCGTGGGCTTCGGATGAGGAAAAAACCCAATTCTCATCCAAAGCCCACGACCTGATGCAACCCAACGGCGTCCACGGCCCATCAAACAAGCGCATGAGCCACCCTCGAGTGAAGCACCCCTCGAATAACTATCCACCTCGCTCGAGGGCCTGGCACCCCTCGAATAACTATCCGCCTCGCTCGAGGGGCCAGCGCACCCCCTAGCGGGTCTACGCCTCGCTTGAGGGTCTCCCTCGACCTGAAGAGCGCGAGGATAACAGATAGCGTATGCACTAAAAGTCACAAATAAAAATTGTCCATAACATAATATATATTATTTCTATAATGTCCAATGGGTGTCGATTCATGGAAATTAGGAGTTGAATACACCACAAATTGTGTGCTACCATCCATAATTAAAAATAAATAAATGAATTTAAGATTTGGTGCAAATAGGATCTCCATACATACCCTTTTGTCAATAATTTGAAAATTTTGGGGAGTGCCATGTTTTTATTAAATGTTATGGAAAATTGTTAGATGTGCAGCAAAAGGATATAAAGCAATTTGTGGTTTCATGAATTACTTTAGAATATCTGTTTTTATGTGTTACATTCAATTTGAATTTTCATGTAACCATGATCATCACGTAACCGAATCCGAATATATAAATGGGGATCGCGTCGCCAGCGCCGTATCTCAACTGTGGGGCGATCGACCCAGTTTTGCCTGGAGACCGGCCCAACTACCGGAACCAACGAGGCGACGCCTCCAGTCCCCGAGGCGCGTCGGCTCCAGGGTGGCAGGCTACGTCACATCGGCACGGTCCTTCGTGGTTCCCGCGGACGGGTGGTCGTGTGCTACCAATGCACGCCACCTTCCCAGGCGGGCGGCCCCCAGCCACTCATCCGTACACCTGGCGCTTCCGGCCCATGCGATGGGTACAGGTGGATCCTGCCTCTTCCCTTCTTTTCCCCCTCTTACGGGCGCCGCAGCTTCGCCTGGAAGCTCAATCCAAGAAAACCCCCACCGCTCCACGGTGTATGCGCCGCTGCTGTTGCGTTCGGCCACTTTGACCGCCAGTGCCGCGCCCACCGTCGTCGTCGCCCTATCGGCATGCCTGGGATTCCCTTCGACGGGCTCCCGCCTCGTCCTTGCCTCCACATATGGGGCGTCGCTGCGAGGCCACCTCCTCCTCCGACTCAACGATGGAGGAACATGAGGAGCTTCTGGACGCTGAGGATCATGAGGATCCGGTGCTCCCCCAATCCATTGATGTCTACATGCCATTCGTCAATGTGTCACACTTCAATCATCTCGCGTATGCCACCATCACTCAGCAGCACTATGCACACGCCGACAACATCCGCGATGCTCTCGTCGCGCAAGGTGTTAATGCTCATGTCACCCTTGCTCCCTCATCCTATGGCGCGATGCTCCGCATCTTCGACGCTAATGCTCTTCACGAGGGCACCATCAACGCTCCTCCGTTCGTGGGACAACATCACACCATCGTCCTGGAACGCCAAGAGGACACACCGAACTGGTTCCACTTTGAGTATGAGGCAATCGTCTCCATTGCCATCCGCAACTACCCCCTCTAACACTAGAATCGGGAACACATGTTCTACACCGTCGGCCCCCTTCGCCAATCCGCACAGCGTCGACCTTGTCTGCCTTCAAGGTGTCGACTTCTTCGCCGTCCTGATACAGGTGAAGGCTGAGGACGCCACTGACATCCCGCTTGAGGAGTACTTCAAAAACCATTCTGGGCTTGGCGCATATGCTCGCGTCTCCATCATGGATATTGGAGTGTTGGATGAGGATTCAGACGCAGACGACTCTGGACCATGCTCCCCTGACCTAGGGATTGCTGCACAGTTGGGCGCAGCGCTCGACCTTGTGTTGACGGTTAATAGTTGTATCAAAGTTCGTTTAGACTTGCAAGCGGACAAGTCTCTGTGACAACCCACCCAGGAAAATACCGTACTATCGCCTAAAACCAATCCACTTTGGTCATTAAGCAATAGTAAAGTATCATCCTGTCATTGGTTGCCGGGTTAACACCCGGTAACTCACTTGGAAATCATACAGAGGATCGACACATGCATTAAAACTCACACGAAGGCGAGTCCAAAGTACAACACGGATTAAATCCAAATGATTACAAACCATTGTTCTTGACAAGAAGTAAAGGTTCAGAGTTTGGAAACAGCGGAAATAAATAAACTAGCGCGACGATACACATCACAGGAGGCCATCCGTGATGTCTTCACTCGTCCACTTTCACCCATTCCAGCTCCCAGCCGTGTGGAATCTCACCAGGCCAAACAACACCTGCAACAACATTTTTAAGGCAAGGCTGAGTATACTAATACTCAGCAAGACTTAACCGTCGGGCGATAACTACATCACCAAACTCTAGACATGAGAGGGTTTTTGGCCGCTGGAGTTCTTTTGCTGAAAAGCAACAAAGAGTATGTCCTTACTTTCATTATTTTAGCATAAGTTCTAGTTGATTACCATCTCTAAGTGTGCCCACTAATTCAATCAAGAATTGTACAAGCAATTAATTCATACAATAATAATCACCAAGTTCCATCATTACGGGATATCATGGCCTGTTGATTAAGCAGTCTCAGATAACGGTGAGAGGCCGACAATCGATTGATTTAAACCTTGCAAGGTAGACCTAAACACACGGAGCGGTGCACCAACAGAGCTGACACCAACCAGGCGGTTCCCAAACGTCTTCGGGTTGGGAGAGAATCTTACAGTCCCGGGTACAAGGCTATGTGGAATGTCCCACCCAGCACACCCAACCTCACACATGTACCCACCTCCCGGTTGCAAAGCGGTAGGTGATTACTCAAGAGCAGTAATAGTAAGTTCCCGCACCGTCTCATTAAGGTACTAGGCTTACCAGTCCCATTCCCGACAAGTGCTTGGTACGTTCAAAAGCTTAGCCCACGAAAGCCACTGGACCGGAGCCCAAATCCCATCCTCTTACCACATGAGCAATCCATTTCTAAAGATCTTATGATTCCAACATAAGAACCTATTCTCGCGAGTGATGAACATCACTCGACTTCAACGGGGTCCTATAGCATAGCAACTATCGACCTAGCATACTAGTGATAGAGCATAGGTACCTAGGGATCATGCATCTAGGATTTCAATTCAACTCCTGAAACGTAAATGCACAATCATAGCAAACATAATTGCATAATTTTAAAAGACGGGGTTAATGATCCGGGGCTTGCCTTCGTTGGCAAGGTTGGCCTTGGGCCCTTCTGGACTTCGGTCAAGGTCTTGAGCTACGTCCACGTAATGCAGCTCTTCGCTAGCTCCCTCGCCTTCTCCTTCCAGCACGAGCGTATATCTACCGTCGGGAAGCTCTACACGAGGATAAAATGCAAGATTTATTTGACGATTTGAATTTAATTAACCAAAAACAATAGATGACAACCATGGGGTGCATTAGTTGGACACATTTACCTAGATAAGAATACATTCAGCATCCTCTTCCAAAAAGGAACAATAAGCAACCCTTTATTAAATATTCTTTTTGATAGTGATTGTGTACATATATATGTAAGTAATTTAATTTAGCTTCTCAAACAGTAGTGGGTGGGTAAATTTAGCCTTTTAAAACGATTTACAACCACTCACAAGGTTATTAAAGATGGGTTGGTGATTTCTCCCATTTAAATGACTATTAAGCCTTTAATTGCTTCCATAGCTTTTATTCATGAAATTAATTAATTAAATTCATTGGAGGGTTGTGTTAAACACTAAACACCTATAACAAGCCATTGGACAAACATGCATGCTTGGGATAGCTAGAAATTAATTATTTTTGAAAATAACAAAAGCTAGCTAGAAGAATGTTGACGGTGAAAATCCGTCAACCTAGCCATGAGTTTACCTTCGGTGTTGGCATGAGTTTTATACCTTATCCATTGGTACTAACCCCCGTGGTATAACAAGTTCACGTGTGCATGTCGGTTTTGGAGTTTAATGTTTATGCAGGGTTTTAGTGTTGAATGCAAGACTTTCGGGATAAGTTCATCAAGCACCTCATGACAAGGCCTTGAAGCCCCGTACAAGTCATGCAACTAAGCAAACTTAACTCCAAGAAGCCAGAGACTTGATCCGAGAAGACGACGGACTCCGGGGACCCGACCGGAAAAGTGCCGAATCTTGCAAGACAAGGAGTTGAGTCCAATTCGGAGAGAAACCGACGACATGGACCTACATGCGTAATGGGGAAACATCCAGAAGCAAGGGAACCGACGTGGAGCGAAGGAGCCCTCGGGGCCGGGCCTAAATGGGCCCGTGCCGGCCGGCACAGGTCCGGTCGGCCCCGTGCCCATTTAGGGCCCAAATGCCCCCTCCTTTGCCCAAGCCTCCAATCGGGCTATTTATAGCCCCCTGACCGAGAGCCTCGCAGAGAAGAATTCGTCATCGGCCGCCGAGGAGCAGAGAAGAGAGGGACACCATCTCGGAGAGGAGAGGGTCGAGCTAGTTGACTAGGGTTCCCCTAGACGACGTGGGAACCTTGCACGGAAGACCACGTCGGAGTTCCCGGAGCTAGAAGCAAGATCAAGGAAGGATCCCAGTGGTGATCTTGTGTATGTATCATTGTTATAGTTGAATTATCAAGTTGAATCTTTTCCTAGCGATCAAGTGTTTCCTCGAAGATTTCGTTTTTCGATCGGCTTTGCTTATTCCAATTCTATTCTCGAGATAGATTACATAGGGTGTTCTTGTAGCCGCGGTGGCTAGAGGTACACGCCGGATCTTCCGAAAGAATCTCGACTTGTCTTTTGACTCGCCCTAAGCTCCCCGCATGAATAGGGATACGTTGTGACAGAACGGGGTCTCGAAAGGCGGATGTTTTCGGATTTGGACGGAAACCACGATTTAAAGAGGCTTCTATTAAGATTCGATTTGCTACTTCTTCTCTTGCTTGGAACTTCAACAAAAGGCTTACCCCGATCCCTCTAGATCGGTTTATCTACCCAATCTTACTTTGTTTTCTCCGGTCTTTAGTAGATTAGATTCGTTTTGTGTCTTTTACTTAGATGCATTAGGGTTTCTTTTATCGAAGATTGAAGTTACATGGCTTTAATAGATTAAGTTTTGCATCACACATTTGTTCCACGGATTCGATACCTTGGGTTCACCACTCGAGGGAAGAAGGGTCCCTTGACTACGACGGGAGACTTGTACGCTTGCGAGTCACAAACGAACTTTGATACAATTATTAACCGTCAACAAGCCCCTTTTTCTGGCGCCGTTGCCGGGGAACAAGTGATCAAGATTTGATTTTTTATTGCCTTTTTGTAATTTTCAGTTTTCTTTTTGTTTTTCTTTTTTGCATCTACTAAATTTTGATCATCCTCAAAATACATCTAATCTAGTTTGTCTAACTCTAGTTTTTATAGATTTGTTTTTACTTTCTAGTTTTTTTGCATACTTTGTTTATTGCTAACCCTAACAGGAGATGGACGGCTACCTCTCCAACAAACCCAATAATTTTGTGGATGATCCAGAAAAACTTTACAGGCTAAGGAGACGCGAAGCACATCAAGCTAAAAAGCTGGATTTTGTAGATTCGGAGTCGGAAGACAAAGGATCGCAGGAATCTCCGAAGAATTCACCACCTCAAAGTCCTCGGGAGAATCGACTTCCACCGATGGGTGACCAACCACCGCAAGAACGCAAGATTGGGGAGCTATGCACCCCAGACATCATCGACCTACCAATCTTGAACCTCGAGGAGATCGGAAGACCGTTCGAGATCAAGACCTCAACAATCCGCATGGTGCAACATTCACCCTTCACCGGCAAAGAGGATCCGAACCTTCACCTCCAAGCATTCATTCAACTATGTCGACTTTCAACATGGATGGGGTGACTCAAGACCAAATGAGGGCAAGGCTTTTTCCGTTTTCACTACTCGGGAAGGCTTTGCATTGGTTCCACTCTCAACCGGCGGAGACGGTGCAAAATTGGAACACGTTGATGAAGGCTTTCATGAAGGAATACTACTCACCGGTAAAACTCAAAGTTTGCGTAATAAGATTGCCACCTTTGTTCAATATCCTACGAAACTATCTCGGAGGCATTCGAGCGCTTCAACGAGTACACTCGGGCGGTTCCACATCACAAGTTCCCGAAAGAAGACCTCGTGCAAAAGTTCTATCAAGGACTCACCATGGCGTCAAGGACGATGATCGATGCATCGGCGGGAGGATCTATCATCGATCTTACACCGACGGAAGCTTTCACGCTATTCAAGAAGGTCGCGGATAATGACACGTGGGCGTCGTCCGGCGCCTACATCCGGTTCAACCCACGGGAAACATCAAAGGAGTCTTGCAAGTGGAGAAGGAGAACATACTTGAAGGCAAGATCGACTCGCTCATGAGGAGGTTGGAGAAGATGGAGATGGAAAAGAAAGAGGCTCAAGACTTGAAGGCCGCCGAAGCAAGGTCCACATGTGAAGAATGTGGAGAGTATGGCCATGTCCGCAAAGATTGTCCGAGGAAGCCAAAGTGCTCGACTACATGAGGAAGGGAGAATTGCCGAACTTCCGCTACGGGCAAGGTAGGCCTCAATTTAATGCAAGCTCATCTATTCCTAACGTGGTTCGCTTCGCATACAATTGAAGGAGTTCATGGATGAGCAAGCTAAGATCAACAAGGACACCGTCACCAAGTTCAAAACCATAGACAAGGTGTTGGAGAACATCGATAGCAAAGTGACGGAGGTCGGAAGTTCCAATCATCAAGTGCTCAACATGATGAAGATGCTCGAGACGCAAGTTGGACAACTTGCGGGCGCCCTCACTAATGATGAAGGGAAGCTTCCGGGACAACCCAAATGTACCGAATCGGAAAAGGCCATTCAAACACGTTCGGGGAAGGAGACCGAAGATCCGGAACGTTCCGTGGGAGCAAGGAAGCTTATACCATCCACCGAGGTGGAAGGAGCCGCTAAAGAGAAGGTTACAGGGATCGTCACCGAGGAACCCGAATTCGAGATGCCGGAGGATGACACGAGGATACCGCAACTTAAGCCACGCTACTTCCGAGGTAAACTTGACAACCACTTTGAGAAGTTTGTGGAAGTTGTGCGTAGACTTAGCATCAACATGCCATTACTAGATGCCCTACAAGTACCTACATATTTTCGTTACTTTAAAGACATAATTGCAAATAAATATGAGATAGCAACACTCGGGGTAGATCATGTCAAGATGTCCGAGGAGTGTAGTGCAGCTATTGCTAATGGGCTAGAGAAGCAAAAAGACCCCGGGTGCCCTACAATTCCATGTTCAGTTGGTTCTTTCAACTTCGAGAAGGCGTTATGCGACCATGGAGCTAGTGTGAGTGTCATGCCGATGGATGTGTTCGAGAAGCTACACCTACAAATGGAGCCTACGGGAATATGTTTGGAGTTGGGAGACAACTCCATTCGCTATCCCTTAGGCATTGCTGAAGATGTACCCGTGAAGATTGGACACCACTTCGTCCCCGTCGACTTCGTTGTGCTCGAGATGGGAGCGAGGGAGAAGCCGCCGCTCATCCTAGGGAGGCCGTTCCTCAAGACCGTGGGAGCTACTATTGATGTTGGCAAGGGGGAGATCATGTTCGATATCAACGGAGAAAGGAGTTCCTTCAAGTTCCGTCCAAGGATTGAGGCATGCAACATGATTGGAGTGAAGGGAGAACCAAAACAAACGGAGGGGCTGAAAAAGAAGAAGGAGCCGAAAAAAATGAACGTAAAGAAAATCAAAGAAGGTGTTGCATCCGTCAAGACAAAGGAAGAGAAGCCGCCTGTGAAGACCAAAAAAATGACTAAGCCAACTAAGCCGGAAGACAAGCCCGCGCCCAAGATGGTGCGAAAGTGGGTACCCAAGATTGCAACGCCCGCAAAGAGCGTTGATCCGGAGTAATCAAATGAAGAAGTCTAGCTATAGACTATAAACGAAGCGCTAGGCGGGAGGCAACCCGTTTCGTCGAGTCAAGAATAAGCTACCGGGAGGGCAACCCGATTCCAGGTTTTTTGAGTATTTTTAATAATTTAGTTTTGAGTTTTATTACGCAAAGACATTAGACTTAGAAGTGGTTGAACAATATTAGAGACATAATTCTTGGTTGAATGTTTGCTTTATCATAAACCCTTTGCATGAACCCTCCTATGTGCTTGTTTGATTTTTTTCTTTTCGAGAAACCTCAACCAAATAATTTCAGAACCTAACTCAACCTTTCACCCTCATTATGGTGCTGAGGTTGACTTATTTTTCGTGCTAAAACAACACGAGTAGAGCCACGATTTATATTTAAGTGTTAATAAAATTCAGAACGTGGTAGAACTCGCGTGAACTTAGAAATCAAAAGTTTTGGTTGGTTTTAAAAATCTTTGTCCTTGGTTTCTCTAGGATTAGAATTTTTCTAAGCCTATTCTAATTTTGTTTTATTCAAAATCTTTCTTATTTAGCCAAAATTAGAACCTAAACCTATGCCCCCATTATCAAGCCGGGAAATGTTTGCTCTCAACCGATGAAGGCAAACTATACCGGTGAGACCGAAATCGACGTAGTCGAAAAATATTTTCGACTTACATTTGTTTTTAATGGTTTAAAAACTTCTCTAAAATTATGTTTGAGCTCTTGCATGGCTCTGAAAAATATTTTAAATTTCGAATTAGAGGAGTGCTTAACCTTAAACACACCTTAATGGAGGCAATCTAGTTTGAATTAATCATGCATGCACCATTGGATTCCCTTTTATCAACTTTCACCAATTCCACATGCAAAGGACAAGCATGGTGGGTAGCAAGCATCAACTTTGCAGGAATTTCATGGTGGCATGTGAAGCAAGTGGAGCTAGGGAGCATGGACATGACCCAAAGCATGGAGCATCAAGTGGAAGGACCAATAATGCAAGAAAAGGAGTGGACGAGAGCGTTTGGGCGGTGCAACTCGTGGAGCACGCGGGCGGGAAAGTTGCGAGGCGAAATGATCGTGCCGGAAGAAAGACGCGGTGGGGAGGAGCCGAAGGAGGCCCCCGGGCGCGGCCGGCCCGGGCCGGCCGGCCTCACCTACATAAGGAGCCCCCGGCTCCTCGTTTTCTGCAGCAAGCTTCCCTCTCCTTCCTTTGTTTGTGCGTTCAAGTTTGTGTGCTCAAAACCTCCGTAGACATAGCCAACCTTCCCAAGCTTGATAGCTCAAGAAAAAAATCCACATCCTTAATCCACTCAAAGTCCACATCCGAAGCAAAGAGTTTAAGTGCCTAGTTACCGCTTGCAACCCGAGTTTTAGTTGAAGAAAACAACAGTGCAGCAACCATGTGGAAGAAGACCACAAGTCTCTTCTCCAAGAAGAAGAGTTCGTCGTCGTCCAAGCCGTCATCAACCACGTCCTCGAGGAGGCACTCGGTTTCCGAGTCTCCCCGAGCATGGAGACGGATACGGCACCACCGAGGAGGAACGATGCTCTCCTCCTTGGTGGTATGAGGGCTGCAAGAAGCACTTCCATGAGGTTCACCGAACCTCGTGGGCACACGGAGGAGCAGCCCGCGCCACCACGACGATCGACTCGCTCAACCGCGCCACCTCCTTACACCCCGACATACTCTTCGTACGGCTTCATCATCTTGTCGGCGGAGGAGGAGGAGAGGCTCTCTAATCTTGAGAAGACGCTTGTGCCCAACGTCGAGTTCGACGACCAAGCACTCTACACCTTGGGTTTTGGCACCGACATATACTATATGTTGGGGCACCTTGGATGGGTGCAGTTCTCCAACGGAGTATCGGTGGACACCCATTTGGGGTTCGCCTTAGAATTTTTTATGACTATTGCACCCATCGTTGATGATGATGGGGTGCAAAGCTTGTCATTCCGTTTGGAGGGAGTTCAACAAGTGGTTCCCTACGAGCACGTTAGGGAGCTGCTTGGATTCCACAAGGGAGCTCCGGAGAAAGTTGACGTGCCACCCGACATGTTGGCGGGATTTTGGAATATGATCTCCGGAGAAGCCCATCAACAACGCAATTGCATCCGCAACCCCATTATCCGGATATTTCACTCTTGGATGTGCAAGAGGGTATTGGGGAGGATGAAGGAAACAAAGGTGACCGACACGGAGTTGAATTGGCTATACTCGGCTTTAATTGCCAGGCAGCCAATAGACCCCTCTTACCTCATGATCAACCGTTGGTGTTGTGAAGCAACATCGGGGGCGGGTAATATTGGTTCGGGGTGCTACCTCTCCATGTTGGCCTTCTCCTTGCGGCCGGGGATCGCAAGAAACCCCGACCACCTTTTGCGTGGTACCTCTCTCGGTATTGAGTATTTGCGGCAAGGCAAATACATTAGTGGAGATGAGAGAGGAGGTTATCGGTTGGCCATAGTGAACCTACCCCTTCCCAACGAGAGGCTTAGGCTTTTCACCGAAGGGAGAGAAGATTGGTTGGAAGAGGGACTACTTGTCCCTGCAAGGAAGAACAAAAGAGAAAGAATCGTAGAGGAGGGAACATCCTCCGCACAAGCGAGTGGAGCACAACCCAATGTGCAACCATTCGGCGGGATCCCTCCTCCGCCAAGTTATTACGGAGGGCCACATGAGCAAGCATGGGGGGGTGGTGCACCGGTACCCCCACCAAATTATGTTGTGCCCAACACTAACTTCGCGGAGTCCTACGCTCATCATCCCCAACCACAACAAAGCATGGCCATAATTGGAGGGTATGCTGCAAGAAATTCTCAAAACATCGCAGCCATCCAAGCTAATGCAACTCAACTTGGTGAAGGAAACGCAAATATTGCCTTCGAGCTCGGACGCCTTCACCTCGTGGAGCCAAATCAATTCGTTGGAGGGAATGTCCAATCATATTATGAACAAGGGTATTATTATCAAGATCACCAACATCAACCACCAGCGGAGGACTAGAAGATTTAGGAACTTTAGTTTTCTTTTCTTTTCTTTTTCTCTGTAATTTTCAGCTTTTGCTTATGTGTGTTTGCGTAGTGTTTTCTGTTTTTTATTTAAATTTCAGCAAGTATGTTTGTTTATTTTCAGTATGTATTTCAACTTGATGTCATCATTAATAAAGACACCACCTTGATTATATCATTGGAAAAGTTACAAAATTCGTGCCATGATGATATATGATTATAATTGCAGCTTTGTTCATCTTTGTAATTGATCTATGCATGTTTAAGCTAGTGCTCTCTTAAAAATACAAATCTGAAATTATCTAAATGCTAGCTTAATCGTTGGCAGAGGTTATGATTAAAATAAAGAACAATAGTGTTTTATGTGCTCTCAAGTTATGAATAGATTAAAGATGTCTTTTATGCTCAAAAATATCGCTAACCTTGTCACAAATATCGCTTGTGTGTTGTTCAACCTATCCAAAGCCTTATATATATTTGAGTGCATAAACCTCAGTGTACAAGATTTATTTTTGAGTGAGTTATTGCAGGCCATGATTTCTCTGGCCTGAGACTAAGAAGCTGGTCATTCCATTTTTGCGTATCTATCTATTTGCTAGCCTCTTATCCGTGCATTGTGTATCCCCGCATCGGAGATCTCACAAACTTCGCCGGATATCCACCCTTAAACCAAATATCATTTTTTGTGATTACCTCCTTGACCACAACCTATCGTTGAGAATGGATCATCAATTCAAGGAAGATCGCAAGACGGTGCCAACATTGAAGATTTCAAGTATCTCTCCAAGGAAGAATACCCCGGTACCTACCTTATTTTTCGCCTCTTTGCTCGAGGACGAGCAACGTCTAAGCATGGGGGAGGAGGTAGGTACGGTGCAGTTTTAAGAGTTCAAAAAGGTAGTATTTTTTTAAAAAATATATATATAATGAAATAATGATGAAAGAAAAAATTCGGCGATATGCGTGACTTTCAAGGTGCAGAAAGAAAAAAATATATATAATGAAAGAAAGAAAGGAAGAAAGAAAAGAATGAGAAATATGAGAAAAAGAAAAAAAATATGTGCGTAAAGTGAACTCCCCAGTTCTCTAAGAGGGCATTCAAGACTTCAAGTTAAAAAGATCCATTCTCATTTTTCCAACCATGTGCAATCCGATAATGAGGACTTCCTTTGTGCCTCGGGATCACTCTTTGCCATTTGCACATGTCCACTCATCTAAAAGTGTGTATTTTTCTCTTTCCCCTCCTTGATTTAACATTATTTTCCAATGACCTTTTTGACGAGTCTCGGTAAGACCATGAGAAGCTTGTCTTGTTTTGACAGCACCTCATTTATAAAATCTTGTCAGGACTAAACTTTCCCAAAGCTCCATATAAAGCCTACCACACATATATATGAGAGGGAAAGGAGTAGATAGGCTTGAGAGACAAGTGAGATGAGAGTTCATGAGCAATACACAAGATGATTTAAATTTGTGAACTTGGTTTAGCTTTTCTTTATCTCGTTCTTTATTTCAAAAATTCTGAGATCTATTTAAAACTTTGTGAGCATGTTAATACTTGTGGGATAAGCTTAATAAGAATCTACCCTCCGTAGAGATGAAGGCTAGTACATTATGGAACTTTAATGAATTAAAATTTTGAGAGCATTATGTTTTCTCATGTGTGATCAAATGCAAAGTTTAAACATTGTTTGGCGGGATGATATCCATCGAAGGCTTACTCGAGGACGAGCAAGGTTTAAGCATGGGGGAGATGTTGACGGTGAAAATCCGTCAACCTAGCCATGAGTTTACCTTCGGTGTTGGCATGAGTTTTATACCTTATCCATTGGTACTAACCCCCGTGGTATAACAAGTTCACGTGTGCATGTCGGTTTTGGAGTTTAATGTTTATGCGGGGTTTTAGTGTTGAATGCAAGACTTTCGGGATAAGTTCATCAAGCACCTCATGACAAGACCTTGAAGCCCCGTACAAGTCATGCAACGAAGCAAACTTAACTCCAAGAAGCCGGGGACTTGATCCGAGAAGACGACAGACTCCAGGGACCTGACCAGAAAAGTGCTGAATCTTGCAAGACAAGGAGTTGAGTCCAATTCGGAGAGAAACCGACGACATGGTCCTACATGCAGAAGGGGGAAACATCCAGGAAGCAAGGGAACCGACGTGGAGCGAAGGAGCCCTCGGGCTGGGCCTAAATGGGCCTAGGCCGGCCGGCCCGGGGCCGGTCGGCCCCGTGCCCATTTAGGGCCCAAATGCCCCCTCCTTTGCCCTAGCCGCCAATCGGGCTATTTATAGCCCCCTGACCGAGAGCCTCGCAGAAGAATTCGTCATCGGCCGCCAAGGAGCAAGAGAAGAGAGGGACACCATCTCGGAGAGGAGAGGGTCGAGCTAGTTGACTAGGGTTCCCCTAGCCGACGTGGGAACCTTGCACGGAAGACCACGTCGGAGTTCCCGAGCTAGAAGCAAGATCAAGGAAGGATCCCGTGGTGATCTATTGTATGTATCATTATTATAGTTGAATTATCAAGTTGAATCTTTTCATAGCGATCAAGTGTTTCCTCGAAGATTTCGTTTTTCGATCGGCTTTGCTTATTCCAATTCTATTCTCGAGATAGATTACATAGGGTGTTCTTGTAGCCGCGGTGGCTAGAGGTACACGCCGGATCTTCCGAAAGAATCTCGACTTGTCTTTTGACTCGCCCTAAGCTCCCCGCATGAATAGGGATACGTTGTGACAGAACGGGGGTCTCGAAAGGCGGATGTTTTCGGATTTGGACGGGAAACCACGATTTAAAGAGGCTTCTATTAAGATTCGATTTGCTACTTCTCTTGCTTGGAACTTCAACAAAAGGCTTACCCCGATCCCTCTAGATCGGTTTATCTACCCAATCTTACTTTGTTTTCTCCGGTCTTTAGTAGATTAGATTCGTTTTGTGTCTTTTACTTAGATGCATTAGGGTTTCTTTTATCGAAGATTGAAGTTACATGGCTTTAATAGATTAAGTTTTGCGTCACACATTTGTTCCACGGATTCGATACCTTGGGTTCACCACTCGAGGGAAGAAGGGTCCCTTGACTACGACGGGAGACTTGTACGCTTGCGAGTCACAAACGAACTTTGATACAATTATTAACCGTCAACAAAGAACAAGGTAAATGCACACAAAAATAAATATTCATCAAACTGATCCAAACTTTATCACACATGTTATATGGTCCAAAACTAGCTTAGGGATGCAGCACATACACCTAGAGCTATTATAAAACTTGAGTTATGTAGTTTCAAAGAAAAACAAGCATAAATCAAGAATAAATATTTCTGGTAATTCTAAAATTGTGAATAATTCACCAAAGGTGTGTTTTGGTATAAATAGACAGTATGCAGAAGTTGGTTGCAAAAATATAATTATTTTTAGCTACAAAAATCATTTATACAGATCCTACAGAAATGAAACAGATTTTTTATAAAAAGATTTACAGTATAACTTTGTGCAATTTTTAGCACAGGAACTAGCCATACAATAGCACACAACATATCCATAATTTGGATGTAGAGAATTTATGGATTTTGAGATATTACAGATCTATTTTTTTCACATTTCTAATTTTTATGCAAAAACTATCAAGAACTAGCTCAACCAAGAATAACAAAAGTTGTTGGATTTTTCACAGCGAATCCAGCAAAATTGAGTCTGCATTTTTCTGATTTTTCTACGATTTTATACGGATTTTACAAGATTCTGCAAATCACAACCACTATTGAAGTTACAGTTTTTCGCGAAGGTCACCAAAACTTGGTGGCACTCCTCGAACAGAAACTTGGCCACGCAATTGGGTCCTTCTCCATGGCCAGTCGCGGTCCGGCCAAATCCGGCCAGGCCGGCGGCGTCCTCGGCTGGGAAAAGTGTGGGGGAGGTGCGCGAGCTCACCTATAGCTCGATTGCGGCCGAGGTTGCAGCGGTGGCATCACCGGTGGGGTCGCACGGCGGCGGCGACCGCGGCGAACCGCTGTGCTCCCTACTCCGGCGAAGCACGGGGCAATGTGGCGCAACCGGCTGAAGGATCAGATGGCGACTAGAGAGGGGGGGAGTGAATAGGAGCCGGTAAAAATTCTTCCCAAAGAACCCGGCCTATGCCCTCGTCAAATCCCGGTCACACACAAGCGATGGATCGAATCACACACTAATCGCCAAGACAACGAGGTTATGGATCAACCTCTAGCCTTAGGAACGATACCTTGAAGCACACGCGGAAGCACGAGAAAGGAAGGGAGGAATCGAACCAAGAAGCAAAGCTCACGGGCTCGGCGGACCGTCCCGGCCGAAGGGGCGGACCGTCCGCACCGGCCTCGCGGACCGTCCGGCTCGCTACCACGGACCGTCCGCACCAACCCCGCGACCGTCCGGCCCTACGCCGCGGACGGTCCGTTAAATCACACGTAACCAACCGAAGCGACCCACGAACCACGGACCGTCCGTCGGGAGCACGCGGACCGTCCGCCGTGCACCCGCGACCGTCCGCCCCTCTCGCGGACCGTCCGAAACTCCGTCCAACCGAAAACCAAAAATGCGACGGATCGAAACGAAAGGCGAGCAAGAACACGAAGAACACGGGACGAACCCTAGCCGCGCGGACCGTCCGCCAGGTCCTCGCGGACCGTCCACCAGGTGCGGATAGAGCAGAAAACGCCCGACCCCGAAAGTCAACTTCCCCACATCATCAACGGATTTCCCAAACGGTTGAAGCTATGGAGAAAAGGGTTTGGGGACTTGAAAAGCATCACACAGGGATGCTATAGCCCAAAAATCTTGCCTCCTAACTCGCTAAATCACCGGGAATCGCGAATCCTTTGAGCACCACCGAAAACTAGAGCACCGAACAAAAACTCACAAATCGAAGTGGTTACCCGGCGTTTGAGGGCACAAGATCAATCACAAAGATGCACAAGACATCTATCCATGTTTCCCTCAAAGAAATCCGGGGAGAAACCCACTCAAATCCGCGGAAACATACCGGGAACAAAGGCAGGAAAACAAGCACAAAAAGACCACGAAAACACAACCCCGAATCTTCTATACAAACCAGGAAAGATTCACAAGGTCTATCATGCCGCCCTAGCATCCATCCCTCTCAACAAATCTCTCATGAAGCTCTCATGCTATCCTAGAGAAAATGGAAGAAAAATAGCTACGAAAATGAGAAATGGGAGGAAGGAAATGAAACCCTAAGTCGCGCAGGGCGAGAGCCATCCACACACACTCATGGCTTATATATCAGGTCCCGCCGGAGTGGTAAATGACTCGACTACCCCTAACTTAACTACTGGCGATACAACCCACGCAGGGGCATTTAGGTAATGTTTGTGGGTCTTGCCATCGGACGGCCACGACTTTGCCGCACCCCCGCGTCCTCCCGACGCAAGCCATGCGATCCCGCCGCGTGTCCTCTCGCCTCGAAGCTTCGCGACACGCCGGATCCCGTCTCCGTCGTGTTGGGCCCTCGGACTTGGTTTTGAGGCCAAAACCAAGAAACCGTCCGCCGATGGTTTTGTGGGCAAACCACCAAACCCCGCGTGCCCGGTCCGGCCTCCCGCCAAACTACTTGACTCGACCGCCACCGTGCACCGGCTCGTCTGTCCATGACTTCGTCTTGCTCGTGTCGCCACCATGTGGCCCGCACCCAGTCCCGCTGTCCACCGGGTCCCTCGAACCGAGCCCACTTGTCTCTCCATCTTTCGGAGGCCCCTCAAGGCTGAAGACCTTTCGCGCCCATTCTTCACCTGCAACAACGCGAACTAGGCCGCAGCCTACACCTGCGCACTAAGCCAAGAGTCGGTCCCAACACACGTTGTCAATCACTCATCACCGAGGAGCGGTCATCCATCGACCACTCGGGACGCTCCCCGGTCCTCAATCTCCCCCTTGATGAGTGCATTGACAACACACAACGCGAAAAGAAATTCAGAGAAAGATAGAAAGAAAGAAGAAAGAAAAACAAAGAAGCTCAACTCATGACCAAAACCGAAGAAAGGCGAAGAAAGGTCACAAGCCAAGCAAAGCACAAACTCCACACCGAAAACAGCAAGAAAGCTCCCCCTGAACAAATGCAAGCTCCCCCTGAACATGTGGAAGCAAACTCCAAAATTTCAGCTCACCTCTTCTGAATTTTCATTAAGCTCACCTCATCTCCCCCTTGTTGACAATGTATGAATCAAGGTGAAAATGCAAAAATGCAAAACAAAGCATATATAAACATCTACATGAGCTTCTCAAATAGGCCAAATCTAGTGTCAAAGGCTAAGAATGAGACAAAGATCACACATATGAATCATAGCATAGTCAAAGCATTGCCACAAGTAATATATGAAAATACAAGCATGTGACAAAGCAAAATTTTCAGATTTAAGCAGTTTTACCAAAAGAAGGCTCGCTTCACATGTAAAAGCCTATCCATGTCACACTTGAGCCACAAACATGCATACCATTCAAAGATCATACAAGGATATCAAATTCTCAAAGAAAAAGATCATGGCAAACACCCATAAAGCAAAGCATGTCATGTCAAAGCTCATGAGCCATGTGTCCACTTCGGGGAGACTTCTCCACTGGTGAACATCATGCAACATGTTTTGCACCCATATGTGAAAGATAAGACATTTTAAGCATAGACATGATGGATGGAGCATTTTTCAAGCATTATACACTTCTTTTCAAGATTAAATCATTTCATGGTACATGATGTGCCTTTGCGGCAAAAAGAAGCTTATGCTCCCCCATGAATGCAACATAGGCTAAACATTCACAATGATATTCGGCCTTTGGCCCAAATGCAAGAACAAGGCATCCAAGCACAATCTAAGCATGAAAAGCACATTTAGACCAAACTGTGACATGGATACACAACTACACACGAGTGGAGCATATTTCATAAAAAAATTAGTCAAGATTAGCATTTATTTCAAAAAGGGCTATCTCACCACACATATATCTCAAATATTCCAAGAGCATAGCCTCACATTACCATTTCCCCACACATATCACCAATATCTCACACATAGCCAAAGAGACTCAAATATGTCATATGAAAGAAGCTCATCATCCCAAAATGCAATATGATACAAATGCAACAAGATATTTGACAAGATGGCTATCATACCATGGTTTATACATCAAGCAAAGCATGTATATACATCAAAGTAAACATGGTATGATACATATGATACAAAAGGAAATCCCCCAAGAATCAACTAGAAAGGGCAACAAACCCCAAGTTCCCCCGCAAGCGCACAAATGTAGCTTGGTCGAGAGGCTTTGTAAAGATGTCGGCTAGCTGATCTTGGGTAGGGACATGGCTCAACACAATGGTTCCTTTCTCCACATTGTCCCTCAAGAAATGATACCTCACTTCTATGTGTTTGGTTCCGAGTGAAGCACCGGGTTTTTGGCGACGCTTATGGCACCGGTGCTATCACAAAGAAGTGGGATCTCGGTGCACTCCTCACCAAAGTCTCTCAAAGTGTATGAAATCCACAACAACCGGGAACAACAACTCGCGGCAACAACATACTCGCCTCCGTGGTAGACTTAGCAACACTAGACGCTTGCGGGAAGACCATGAGACCAACGAAGACCCAAGAAACTCGGCAAGTACCGAAGTAGACTTCCTCTCGACTCGACAACCAAAGAAATCCGCATCGGAAAAACCATGAAGAGAGAGAGTCGAGGAGGAAGAATACCAAAGGCCAAGACCAAAAGCGGACCGTAAATACCTGATAATCCTCTTGACGGCCTGTCGATGTGATGTCCTCGGTGAAGCCTGAAAACGAGCGCACAGACACACGCTGAACTGTATGTCTGGCCTCGTCGCCGTCAAGTAGAGGAGGGAGCCGATCATGCTCTTGTACTCCCGCTGGTCCACTTGTTCTCCGTCCTCGTCCGCATCCAAAGTGGCCGTACTCCCCATAGGAGTCGACATCGGCTTCACATCTTGCATCTGGAACTTCCTCGACATGTCTTTCGTGTACTTGGTCCGGTGCACGAATGTTCCATCCTTCACTTGCTTGATCCGCACCGAGAAAATACCGCAACTCGCCCATCATGCTCATCTCGAACTCCCCGCTCATCTCATCTCGCAAACTTGGCAACAAGGTTATGTGACGAGCCACCAAAGACAATATCATCCACGTATATCCGAACAATCAACAATTCATTTCCATGCTTGAGGAGAAACAAGGTCCTATCCACGGTACCCATCACAAACCATCTACTCAACGAAAAACCTCTCAATCTCTCATACCAAGCACGGGCGCCCGTTTCAACCCATACGAGCCCTTTTCAACCCGTACACCCCGTGTGGGTACAACTCGCTCTCAAACCCGTGTGGTCGCTTCACATACACCTCCTTCTCTATGACCCCATTCGAAACGCACTCTTCACGTCCATCCGAAACAACTTGAACCCTTTAGCCACGGCAAAGGCTAGAAGGATCCGAATTGCCTCAAGACGGGCCACGGAGCAAAGGTCTCCTCATAGTCGATCCCCTCCTTCGACTAAACCCCCGAGCAACAAGTCCGGACTTGTTCCTCACAACCATCCCATTCTCTCCCTCTTTGTTCTTCCAAACCCACTTGGTTCCTATGGGATGGCAATTTGGAGGTGGTTCAACTAACTCCCACACCTGGTTCCTCTCAAAGTTTTCCAACTCCTCATGCATAGAATTGACCCAGTTTGCATTAGATAAAGCATGTTCAATGTCTTTGGGCTCAAAAGTGGCAACAAAAGCAGCATGAGCAAAATGAGAGGAATTCCTGGACCTCGACCGTGTAGTGCGTTCGTCGATGTTCCCAATGATCTTCGATGGGGGATGCACTTCTTGAATCCGCCGGGGAGCCTGACGCCTTGAGACTACCTCCCCCTCAACTTCAGCTTCTCTCTCCTGGTCCTCTTGTCGCACCGTCGTTGTCCATGAAGTAGACGGTCCACACTCCGTAGTGGTCGTAGGGGAAGTGGTGGGTACACATTCAGCTTCAGGCGCATGGTTCTCCCCATCATCATCTCCAGCTTCATCCTTCTCCTCTTCAAAAAGGTCCTCGGCCATCTCTTCATCACCTGCACATTCAAAGCCAAGAGAAGTACATGGCATTGTCTCGTCGAAGGTTACCTCGCAAGTTTCCATGATTTTGTTAGTCTCAAGGTTAAGCACCCTATAGGCTCTAGAGTGGTTAGCATATCCAAAGAAAATACCATCACTAGACCTAGCCTCAAACTTGTCGAGTGTTCCCTTCCTCAGAATAAAGCATTTGCAGCCAAAGACTCGGAAATGACTCACCTTGGGTGCCCGACCATGCATCAGCTCATAACAGGTCTTCTTCTTGAAAGCTCGCAATAAAATCCTGTTGGAAACATGACAAGCCGTATTGACCGCCTCAGCCCAATACCTCCTAGGAGTCCTGTGCTCATCGAGCATCGTCCTAGCCATCTCACAAAGAGTCCGATTTTTCCTTTCCACAACTCCATTTTGAGGGGGCACATAAGGGGTCGAATACCGATGTCAAGACCTAGATCACGACAAAAGGCATCAAAACGAGAGTTCTTGAACTCTGAGCCATTATCACTGCGGATAGCTCGAATAGCATTCCCATGCCTCTCGTTTTTCAACCTCACGATCGCATCTCGAACAAAACCAAATGTCTCACTCTTGTCTTCCAAGAAAAACACCCAAGCATAGCGAGAGTAACCGTCCACCACAACAAGGACATACCACTTCCCACCCACCGAGCGAACTCGAGCTGGCCCAACAAGATCCATATGCAACAGCTCTGTCAGACGCTCGGTCATGACATCGGTCAGGGGTGGATGGGGAGTGGCTACCATCTCGCCATGCCTACACGGAGCACAAACCAAATCCTTCTCAAGCTTCAACCTCGGCAATCCTCGGACAAGGTCAAGACCACTCAAGCGGGAAACCAAATCAAAGCTCAAGTGTCCCAACCGCCTATGCCATTTCCACAAATCAGAAGAAGGACCAGCCATCAAATAGCGAGCAGGGCCCAAAGAACGAGAGAAATCAGACCTGCAAATCTGACCCTCGGGAATGATCATACAGACAAGATCACCTCGAGAATCAAGCAAACGAGACTCGCCAGACTTGAAACGCACCTCGAAACCCTTCTCAAGCAACTGAGAAACCGAAAGCAAGTTAAAACCCAAAGACTTCACAAGAGCCACTCTCTTCAACGTTACCTTGTCACTCACATGCACAACACCCTACGAAAGCACCCTTCCTCGTCTATTATCCCCAAATGTGATGTACATCTTTTCCTTCACTGGGGTGAGGCTGGAGAACCACTTCTTATCTCCGGTCATGTGTCGAGAACACCCGAGTCGATCAACCAAATGTTCTCCAAGCCTCCCCGCCCGTAGTCAGAAGTAAGAACGAGAGTGAGCTAGCGACTCGACATTGGGGTTAGCACAAAGAAATTTAAACTAGTGTCGAGCCATCTACTCAAAAGAGGGGTTAGCAAACATCATTCCCTTGCCACCAAACTTCCCATGTCCCATGGGAGGAGTACGAGCACCACGAGGGGGAAAATGTGGTCCGTAGTTCCTCTGGAACCCAAAGCTGCGATCATCTCCCCTGAACCCATATTGAGGACGAGTAGGGGGGCGTCCAGCAAAGCCACCACGAGCCCGACCAAACCTCTCACCAGCACGCACACCATCCTCTCTCCTGACAAACCTCTCACCACCACCTCTCTGTGGAAACCTGCCAACACCCCTCACACTTCCCACACCCCGTGGAAGTGGCACTCTAGGCTCAGGAATACCATGAGACCGGTGATACCTGTCTCGGTTCGCTTGCTCCCTAGCAAGCCTCTCATCCCTCTTCATCTTGTAGCAAAACTCTGCAAGATGCCTCTCCTTGCCACAATACTCACACCCGAAGGGGATGGGTTTTGGTTTTGGCTCGGCTTCTCTCTAGGCTTCTCACCCTTCTCACCCACAAACTTCACCGGTTTCTGGAAGTCATTAGTCTTAGGTGGGAATTTGGGTGGATCTTGGGTTGTGTCAAGCTTGTTGCAAAGGTGGTTGGGCTTTGGTGTGAAAAAGTTCTTGGGTGCTTTTGGAACTGGGACTTGGATCTCTCCGATCACCTCAAACTCGGGGTTAGACTCAACACACTTCTCATACACACTCTCCCCACTGTTCTCTCCCACTTTCTCACCCAACTTCTCAAAACCCAAACCACGACCATCAACTCTCTTGAACTCCTCAATCATGATTTTCAATTGAGGTTCCCGCCGTACAACCAACCCAACACCTTCCTCAAATAGTCATTCTCCTCATAGATGACATCCAAACGGGAAGTAAGTTCCAGATTGCGCAAAGTAACTTCATCACAGCTAGTGCATGCATTGACAACAAGAGATTTCAAAGAAGCTTCCAAAGAGCTAATAGTAGAACGAGCATCAACAAGCTTAGCATGCATAGTAGGACATGATTTACAAGCACCAAGCAAAGTGGGACTAGCTTTAAGCTCATCATATTCAGTCCTAAGAGCATCTAGTTTAGCCAAAGTGGAAGCATTCTTCTCATTAAGTAACTTGATCTCATTCAACCATGCATCCCACTCAAGACATTCAACATCATCAGGAGTAGTAGGAGCAAGTTTCAAAGAGTCATTCTCAAGTTTCAATTCAAGCAATTTCGACTCTAGCTCTCCTACTTTCCCACTAGCATTCTCAAGTTGGGCCCTAAGATCTTTCCTCATCTTTTTGGCATCTCTTAGCACAATATCACGATTGTCAATCAAGCCATTCAACCTAGCAATCTCGGCAAGCAAAGAGTCGGGGTCACGGTTTACCTCATCCTCCGAGTCGAAGTCGCCGTCTTCCTTCTCGCTCTTCTTGCCGCTTGAGCTATGGGCCATGCCACAAAAGCCCTCAAGCGCCACACGGCTCAACCCGCCGAGGTTCCGCTTGCACTCTTCTTGCCCTTGCGCCTCTCGGCGTCTTCATCTTCGCTGCTTGAGCTTGACTGCTCCTCGCTTGAGCTTGAGTCGACGTCGCTCGCACCGGCCACCATCGCTCTTGCCTTGTTCCTCTTGTAGCTGCTCTTGCTCGGTCGCCGCTTGTCCTTGTCCTTGCTCTTGGACTTGTTGAAGTGCCTGCCCTTGGAGGAGTACTTGTCTTCACGCCTCGAGTGCGCCTTGTCTGCTTCTGGGCACTCGGCGACGAAGTGGCCACGCTTGCCACACTTGTAGCACGTCCCTGAGCTCCGCCTTGCATTCCTCCAACTCTCGTGTAGTCGATCAAACCTCCTTGAGAGCAAGGCCAGCTCCTCCTCGCTAAATCACCGGGAATCGCGAATCCTTTGAGCACCACCGAAAACTAGAGCACCGAACAAAAACTCACAAATCGAAGTGGTTACCCGGCGTTTGAGGGCACAAGATCAATCACAAAGATGCACAAGACATCTATCCATGTTTCCCTCAAAGAAATCCGGGGAGAAACCCACTCAAATCCGCGGAAACATACCGGGAACAAAGGCAGGAAAACAAGCACAAAAAGACCACGAAAACACAACCCCGAATCTTCTATACAAACCAGGAAAGATTCACAAGGTCTATCATGCCGCCCTAGCATCCATCCCTCTCAACAAATCTCTCATGAAGCTCTCATGCTATCCTAGAGAAAATGGAAGAAAAATAGCTACGAAAATGAGAAATGGGAGGAAGGAAATGAAACCCTAAGTCGCGCAGGGCGAGAGCCATCCACACACACTCATGGCTTATATATCAGGTCCCGCCGGAGTGGTAAATGACTCGACTACCCCTAACTTAACTACTGGCGATACAACCCACGCAGGGGCATTTAGGTAATGTTTGTGGGTCTTGCCATCGGACGGCCACGACTTTGCCGCACCCCGCGTCCTCCCGACGCAAGCCATGCGATCCCGCCGCGTGTCCTCTCGCCTCGAAGCTTCGCGACACGCCCGGATCCCGTCTCCGTCGTGTTGGGCCCTCGGACTTGGTTTTGAGGCCAAAACCAAGAAACCGTCCGCCGATGGTTTTGTGGGCAAACCACCAAACCCCACGTGCCCGGTCCGGCCTCCCGCCAAACTACTTGACTCGACCGCCACCGTGCACCGCTCGTCCGTCCATGACTTCGTCTTGCTCGTGTCGCCACCATGTGGCCCGCACCCGATCCCCGCCGTCCACCGGTCCCTCGAACCGAGCCCACTTGTCTCTCCATCTTTCGGAGGCCCCTCAAGGCTGAAGACCTTTCGCGCCCATTCTTCACCTGCAACAACGCGAACTAGGCCGCAGCCTACACCTGCGCACTAAGCCAAGAGTCAGTCCAACACACGTTGTCAATCACTCATCACTGAGGAGCGGTCATCCATCGACCACTGGGACGCTCCTGGTCCTCAATCTCCCCCTTGATGAGTGCATTGACAACACACAACGCGAAAAGAAATTCAGAGAAAGATAGAAAGAAAGAAGAAAGAAAAACAAAGAAGCTCAACTCATGACCAAAACCGAAGAAAGGCGAAGAAAGGTCACAAGCCAAGCAAAGCACAAACTCCACACCGAAAACAGCAAGAAAGCTCCCCCGAACAAATGCAAGCTCCCCCTGAACATGTGGAAGCAAACTCCAAAATTTCAGCTCACCTCTTCTGAATTTTCATTAAGCTCACCTCATCTCCCCCTTGTTGACAATGTATGAATCAAGGTGAAAATGCAAAAATGCAAAACAAAGCATATATAAACATCTACATGAGCTTCTCAAATAGGCCAAATCTAGTGTCAAAGGCTAAGAATGAGACAAAGATCACACATATGAATCATAGCATAGTCAAAGCATTGCCACAAGTAATATATGAAAATACAAGCATGTGACAAAGCAAAATTTTCGGATTTAAGCAGCTTTACCAAAAGAAGGCTCGCTTCACATGTAAAAGCCTATCCATGTCACACTTGAGCCACAAACATGCATACCATTCAAAGATCATACAAGGATATCAAATTCTCAAGCAAAAGATCATGGCAAACACCCATAAAGCAAAGCATGTCATGTCAAAGCTCATGAGCCATGTGTCCACTTCGGGAGACTTCTCCACCGGTGAACATCATGCAACATGTTTTGCACCCATATGTGAAAGATAAGACATTTTAAGCATAGACATGATGGATGGAGCATTTTTCAAGCATTATACACTTCTTTTCAAGATTAAATCATTTCATGGTACATGATGTGCCTTTGCGGCAAAAAGAAGCTTATGCTCCCCCATGAATGCAACATAGGCTAAACATTCACAATGATATTCGGCCTTTGGCCCAAATGCAAGAACAAGGCATCCAAGCACAATCTAAGCATGAAAAGCACATTTAGACCAAACTCGTGACATGGATACACAACTACACACGAGTGGAGCATATTTCATAAAAAAATTAGTCAAGATTAGCATTTATTTCAAAAAGGGCTATCTCACCACACATATATCTCAAATATTCCAAGAGCATAGCCTCACATTACCATTTCCCCACACATATCACCAATATCTCACACATAGCCAAAGAGACTCAAATATGTCATATGAAAGAAGCTCATCATCCCAAAATGCAATATGATACAAATGCAACAAGATATTTGACAAGATGGCTATCATACCATGGTTTATACATCAAGCAAAGCATGTATATACATCAAAGTAAACATGGTATGATACATATGATACAAAAGGAAATCCCCCAAGAATCAACTAGAAAGGGCAACAAACCCCAAGTTCCCCCCGCAAGCGCACAAATGTAGCTTGGTCGAGAGGCTTTGTAAAGATGTCGGCTAGCTGATCTTGGGTAGGGACATGGCTCAACACAATGGTTCCTTTCTCCACATTGTCCCTCAAGAAATGATACCTCACTTCTATGTGTTTGGTTCTGGAGTGAAGCACTGGGTTTTTGGCTACGCTTATGGCACTGGTGCTATCACAAAGAAGTGGGATCTCGGTGCACTCCTCACCAAAGTCTCTCAAAGTGTATGAAATCCACAACAGCTGGGAACAACAACTCGCGGCAGCAACATACTCTGCCTCTGTGGTAGACTTAGCAACACTAGACTGCTTGCGGGAAGACCATGAGACCAACGAAGACCCAAGAAACTGGCAAGTACCAGAAGTAGACTTCCTCTCGACTCGACAACCAGCAAAATCCGCATCAGAAAAACCATGAAGAGAGAGAGTCGAGGAGGAAGAATACCAAAGGCCAAGACCAGGGGCAGACTGTAAATACCTGATAATCCTCTTGACGGCCTGTCGATGTGATGTCCTCGGTGAAGCCTGAAAACGAGCGCACAGACACACGCTGAACTGTATGTCTGGCCTCGTCGCCGTCAAGTAGAGGAGGGAGCCGATCATGCTCTTGTACTCCCGCTGGTCCACTTGTTCTCCGTCCTCGTCCGCATCCAAAGTGGCCGTACTCCCCATAGGAGTCGACATCGGCTTCACATCTTGCATCTGGAACTTCCTCAGCATGTCTTTCGTGTACTTGGTCTGGTGCACGAATGTTCCATCCTTCACTTGCTTGATCTGCAGCCCGAGAAAATACTGCAACTCGCCCATCATGCTCATCTCGAACTCCCCGCTCATCTCATCCGCAAACTTGGCAACAAGGTTATGTGACGAGCCACCAAAGACAATATCATCCACGTATATCCGAACAATCAACAATTCATTTCCATGCTTGAGGAGAAACAAGGTCCTATCCACGGTACCCATCACAAACCATCTGCTCAACAGAAAACCTCTCAATCTCTCATACCAAGCACGGGGCGCCCGTTTCAACCCATACGAGCCCTTTTCAACCCGTACACCCCGTGTGGGTACAACTCGCTCTCAAACCCGTGTGGTCGCTTCACATACACCTCCTTCTCTATGACCCCATTCGAAACGCACTCTTCACGTCCATCCGAAACAACTTGAACCCTTTAGCCACGGCAAAGGCTAGAAGGATCCGAATTGCCTCAAGACGGGCCACGGAGCAAAGGTCTCCTCATAGTCGATCCCCTCCTTCGACTAAACCCCCGAGCAACAAGTCCGGACTTGTTCCTCACAACCATCCCATTCTCTCCCTCTTTGTTCTTCCAAACCCACTTGGTTCCTATGGGATGGCAATTTGGAGGTGGTTCAACTAACTCCCACACTCGGTTCCTCTCAAAGTTTTCCAACTCCTCATGCATAGAATTGACCCGGCTTGCATCGGATAAAGCATGTTCAATGTCTTTGGGCTCAAAAGTGGTAACAAAAGCAAGATGAGCAAAATGAGAGGAATTCCCGGACCTCGACCGTGTAGTGCGTTCGTCGATGTTCCCAATGATCTTCGATGGGGGATGCACTTCTTGAATCCGCCGGGAGCCCGACGCCTTGAGACTACCTCCCCCTCAACTTCGCCCTTCTCTCTCCTCCGGTCCTCTTGTCGCACCGTCGTTGTCCATGAAGTAGACGGTCCACGCTCCGTAGTGGTCGTAGGGGAAGTGGTGGGTACACATTCAGCTTCAGGCGCATGGTTCTCCCCATCATCATCTCCAGCTTCATCCTTCTCCTCTTCAAAAAGGTCCTCGGCCATCTCTTCATCACCTGCACATTCAAAGCCAAGAGAAGTACATGGCATTGTCTCGTCGAAGGTTACCTCGCAAGTTTCCATGATTTTGTTAGTCTCAAGGTTAAGCACCCTATAGGCTCTAGAGTGGTTAGCATATCCAAAGAAAATACCATCACTAGACCTAGCCTCAAACTTGTCGAGTGTTCCCTTCCTCAGAATAAAGCATTTGCAGCCAAAGACTCGGAAATGACTCACCTTGGGTGCCCGACCATGCATCAGCTCATAACGGTCTTCTTCTTTAAAGCTCGCAATAAAATCCCGTTGGAAACATGACAAGCCGTATTGACCGCCTCGGCCCAATACCTCCTAGGAGTCCCGTGCTCATCGAGCATCGTCCTAGCCATCTCACAAAGAGTCCGATTTTTCCTTTCCACAACTCCATTTTGAGGGGGCACATAAGGGGTCGAATACTGATGTTCAAGACCTAGATCACGACAAAAGGCATCAAAACGAGAGTTCTTGAACTCTGAGCCATTATCACTGCGTATAGCTCGAATAGCATTCCCATGCCTCTCGTTTTTCAACCTCACGATCTGATCTCGAACAAAACCAAATGTCTCACTCTTGTCTTCCAAGAAAAACACCCAAGCATAGCGAGAGTAACCGTCCACCACAACAAGGACATACCACTTCCCACCCACCGAGCGAACTCGAGCTGGCCCAACAAGATCCATATGCAACAGCTCTGTCAGACGCTCGGTCATGACATCGGTCAGGGGTGGATGGGGAGTGGCTACCATCTCGCCATGCCTACACGGAGCACAAACCAAATCCTTCTCAAGCTTCAACCTCGGCAATCCTCGGACAAGGTCAAGACCACTCAAGCGGGAAACCAAATAAAAGCTCAAGTGTCCCAACCGCCTATGCCATTTCCACAAATCAGAAGAAGGACCAGCCATCAAATAGCGAGCGGTGGCCCAAAGAACGAGAGAAATCAGACCTGCAAATCTGACCCTCGGGAATGATCATACAGACAAGATCACCTCGAGAATCAAGCAAACGAGACTCGCCAGACTTGAAACGCACCTCGAAACCCTTCTCAAGCAACTGAGAAACCGAAAGCAAGTTAAAACCCAAAGACTTCACAAGAGCCACTCTCTTCAACGTTACCTTGTCACTCACATGCACAACACCCTACGAAAGCACCCTTCCTCGTCTATTATCCCCAAATGTGATGTACATCTTTTCCTTCACTGGGGTGAGGCTGGAGAACCACTTCTTATCTCCGGTCATGTGTCGAGAACACCCGGAGTCGATCAACCAAATGTTCTCCAAGCCTCCTGCCTGTAGTCAGAAGTAAGAACGAGAGTGAGCTAGCGACTCGACATTGGGGTTAGCACAAAGAAATTTAAACTAGTGTCGAGCCATCTACTCAAAAGAGGGGTTAGCAAACATCATTCCCTTGCCACCAAACTTCCCATGTCCCATGGGAGGAGTACGAGCACCACGAGGGGGAAAATGTGGTCCGTAGTTCCTCCGGAACCCAAAGCTGCGATCATCTCCGCCGAACCCATATTGAGGACGAGTAGGGGGGCGTCCAGCAAAGCCACCACGAGCCCGACCAAACCTCTCACCAGCACGCACACCATCCTCTCTCCTGACAAACCTCTCACCACCACCTCTCTGTGGAAACCTGCCAACACCCCTCACACTTCCCACACCCCGTGGAAGTGGCACTCTAGGCTCAGGAATACCATGAGACCGGTGATACCTGTCCTGGTTCGCTTGCTCCCTAGCAAGCCTCTCATCCCTCTTCATCTTGTAGCAAAACTCTGCAAGATGCCTCTCCTTGCCACAATACTCACACCTGAAGGGGATGGGTTTTGGTTTTGGCTCTGGCTTCTCTCTAGGCTTCTCACCCTTCTCACCCACAAACTTCACCGGTTTCTGGAAGTCATTAGTCTTAGGTGGGAATTTGGGTGGATCTTGGGTTGTGTCAAGCTTGTTGCAAAGGTGGTTGGGCTTTGGTGTGAAAAAGTTCTTGGGTGCTTTTGGAACTGGGACTTGGATCTCTCCGATCACCTCAAACTCGGGGTTAGACTCAACACACTTCTCATACACACTCTCCCCACTGTTCTCTCCCACTTTCTCACCCAACTTCTCAAAACCCAAACCACGACCATCAACTCTCTTGAACTCCTCAATCATGATTTTCAATTGAGGTTCCTGCCCAGACAACCAACCCAACACCTTCCTCAAATAGTCATTCTCCTCATAGATGACATCCAAACGGGAAGTAAGTTCCAGATTGCGCAAAGTAACTTCATCACAGCTAGTGCATGCATTGACAACAAGAGATTTCAAAGAAGCTTCCAAAGAGCTAATAGTAGAACGAGCATCAACAAGCTTAGCATGCATAGTAGGACATGATTTACAAGCACCAAGCAAAGTGGGACTAGCTTTAAGCTCATCATATTCAGTCCTAAGAGCATCTAGTTTAGCCAAAGTGGAAGCATTCTTCTCATTAAGTAACTTGATCTCATTCAACCATGCATCCCACTCAAGACATTCAACATCATCAGGAGTAGTAGGAGCAAGTTTCAAAGAGTCATTCTCAAGTTTCAATTCAAGCAATTTCGACTCTAGCTCTCCTACTTTCCCACTAGCATTCTCAAGTTGGGCCCTAAGATCTTTCCTCATCTTTTTGGCATCTATTAGCACACTATCACGGTTGTCAATCAAGCCATTCAACCTAGCAATCTCAGCAAGCAAAGAGTCGGGGTCACGGTTTACCTCATCCTCCGAGTCGGAGTCGCTGTCTTCCTTCTCGCTCTTCTTGCTGCTTGAGCTATGGGCCATGCCACAAAAGCCCTCAAGCGCCACACAGCTCAACCCGCTGAGGTTCCGGCTTGCACTCTTCTTGCCCTTGCGCCTCTCGGCATCTTCATCTTCGCTGCTTGAGCTTGACTGCTCCTCGCTTGAGCTTGAGTCGACGTCGCTCGCACCGGCCACCATCGCTCTTGCCTTGTTCCTCTTGTAGTCGCTCTTGCTCTGGCCGCCGCTTGTCCTTGTCCTTGCTCTTGGACTTGTTGAAGTGCTCCGCCCTTGGAGGAGTACTTGTCTTCACGCCTCGAGTGCGCCTTGTCTGCTTCTGGGCACTCGGCGATGAAGTGGCCACGCTTGCCACACTTGTAGCACGTCCCTGAGCTCCGCCTTGCATTCCTCCAACTCTCGTGTAGTCGATCAAACCTCCTTGAGAGCAAGGCCAGCTCCTCCTCGCCCAGCACATCAAACTCCTCATCTGGAATGGACATAAGAGAAGACAAGGAAAACTGTCAACAGGAAGGGTTAGATTTGCCCTTTGATCCGCCCACAAGAGCAGGACTATGGTCAGTCGATCCCTCATGCTTGGATTGCAACTTCCTATCAACCTCAGCCGACTTGAGCTTAGAAAAGAGGTCATCCAACTCAATAGTCAAATACTGCCCAGACTCCTTGATGGCCTCAACCTTAGCACCCCAAACATTTGGATCCAAGACATGCAAGAGCTTCAAAGCCTGATCATGCTCGGTGTAAGGATAATCCTCAACATTAGCTTTCATGTTGTTCACGATGGCGATGAACCTCTGAAACATCGCATCAATGTCCTCACCGGTAAGTGGAGTGAAATTCTCATATTGCATCCGTAAGAGACAAAGAGGTGAGCCTTCACATGGTTATCACCGCCGTGAGCAACCAACAACTTCTCCCAAATTTGCCAAGCAAGATCCAAGTGGCGAACACGCTCAAACTCCGGATCACACAAGCTTCGGACCAAGTGATCAACAGCTTTTGCATTAGCCTCATACTTGGCCGTAGCACCGGCCTCGGTCACCATAAGAGTATGGATGTTGACCGAAATAGCATAGGTCTTGTCAAGCACAATGAAATCCAACAGCTTACCACGAAGAAAGATCATCATATGAGTCGCCCACTTGTGGTAACCCTTGCCATCGAAGTGCGGCGGACCGCCCCGCTCAACGTACGCCATCTTAGGATTCGAGACTTGTCAAAGTCGCAAAGAATCCGGCACCAAGCTCTGATACCAATTGAAGGATCAGATGGCGACTAGAGAGGGGGGAGTGAATAGGAGCCGGTAAAAATTCTTCCCAAAGAACCCGGCCTATGCCCTAGTCAAATCCCGGTCACACACAAGCGATGGATCGAATCACACACCAATCGCCAAGACAACGAGGTTATGGATCAACCTCTAGCCTTAGGAACGATTCCTTGAAGCACACGCGGAAGCACGAGAAAGAAAGGGAGGAATCGAACCAAGAAGCAAAGCTCACAGGCTCTGGCGGACCGTCCGGCCAGGAGGGGCGGACCGTCCGCACTGGCCTCGCGGACTGTCCGGCCTGCTACTGCGGACCGTCCGCACCAACCTCGCGGACCGTCCGGCCCTACGCCGCGGACCGTCCGTTAAATCACACAGAACCAACCGAAGCGACCCACGAACCACGGACCGTTCGCGGGGAGCACGCGGACTGTCCGCCAGGCACCCGCGGACCGTCCGCCCTCTGCTGCGAACCGTCCGAAACTCCGTCCAACCGAAAACCAAAAACGCGATGGATCAAAACGAAAGGCGAGCAAAAACACGAAGAACACGGGACGAACCCTAGCCGCGCGGACCGTCCGCCAGGTGCGGACAGAGCAGAAAACGCCCGACCCCGAAAGTCAACTTCTCCAAATCATCATCGGATTTCCCAAACGGTTGAAGCAGTGGAGACAAGGGTTTGGGGACTTGAAAAGTGACGCATAGGGATGCTATAGCCCAAAAATCATGCCTCCTAACTCCCTAAATCACCGGGAATCGCGAATCCTTTGAGCACCACCGAAAACTAGAGCACCGAACGAAAACTCACAAATCGAAGTGGTTACCCGGCGTTTGAGGGCACAAGATCAATCACAAAGATGCACAAGACATCTATCCATGTTTCCCTCAATGAAATCCGGGGAGAAACCCACTCAAATCCGCGGAAACATACCGGGAACAAAGGCACGAAAACAAGCACAAAAAGACCACGAAAACACAACCCCGAATCTTCTATACAAACCAGGAAAGATTCACAAGGTCTAGCATGCCGCCCTAGCATCCATCCCTCTCAACAAATCTCTCATGAAGCTCTCATGCTAGCCTAGAGAAAATGGAAGAAAATAGCTACGAAAATGAGAAATGGGAGGGAGGAAATGAAACCCTAAGTCGCGCAGGGCGAGAGCCATCCACACGCACTCATGGCTTATATATTAGGTCCCGCCGGAGTGGTAAATGACTCGACTACCCCTAACTTAACTACTGGCGATACAACCCACGCAGGGGCATTTAGGTAATGTTTGTGGGTCTTGCCATCGGACGGCCACGCCTTCGCCACACCACGCGTCCTCCCGACGCAAGCCATGCGATCCCGCCGCGTGTCCTCCGCCTCGAAGCTTCCTGACACGCCCGGATCCCGTCTCCGTCGTGTTGGGCCCTCGGACTTGGTTTTGAGGACCAAACCAAGAAACCGTCCGCCGATGGTTTTGTGGGCAAACCACCAAACCCCGCGTGCCCGGTCCGGCCTCCGCCAAACTACTTGACTCGACCACCACCGTGCACCGGCTCGTCTGTCCATGACTTCGTCTTGCTCGTGTCGCCACCATGTGGCCCGCACCCGGGCCCCACCGTCCACCGGTCCCTCGAACTGAGCCTACTTGTCTCTCCATCTCCCGGAGGCCCCCTAAGGCTGAAGACCTTTCGCGCTCGTTCTTCACCTGCAACAACGCGAACTAGGCCGCAACCTACACCTGCGCACTAAGCCAAGAGTCAGTCCAACACCCGTTGTCAATCACTCAACACTGAGGAGCGGTCATCCATCGACCACTAGGACGCTCCTGGTCCTCACCGGCGACTAGGGTGGCTTGAGTGGGGGCTAGAGGCGGCTCTGGAACGTCGGAAGGGCGGTGGAAGCGGCCGCAAGCGGGGTTCCGCTGTAGCAGCACCCAGGGTGGTCCGGCGGCCGAGCTAGGCACGATGCGCGGCGTCCTCCTGCAAGGGAGCATGGCGGCCTTAAGTAGGAGAGTCGCCTCGTGTTTTGGAGCGAATGCATCGTCACAACAGGCCGTGGTACGGCCGCGACCTTGGTAGGCACGCACTGAGGCGGACACCGCGGACGGACCCGTCGATAGGGTGCGGCATGGGGTGGGATAACTTCGAGGCACATAGGGACGCGGAAGGCCTGGGGAAGGCGCGCACAGGGCCTTGGGATGCGTGCGGCATGGATGCCAAGGGTGAGGTGCGGCGCGGAGCAGTGCACGCACCGGGTTGATTTTCTTGTGTTGGACTGTCAGTGTTTGACCGAGGTTTTCTCAAAAATTTTGAATAAAAGTGCACAAAGTGGTGAATAGGAAATTGTAGATCTCACTACCCTATACAAGTTTTACAAAGGCCGTATAGTGTTTTTCTCAACGGATTTTGCATAAATTACTGCCAAACATTGAATGTCGCTCTATTTTAGTAAACAAGAGGTACTGTCGGTTGACCACGTTTTTCACCAATTTCCACTCAAAATTTGAAATTCCAATCTACATGAGAGTTGTGTCCCTCAACAAACTGGACAACTTTCATATTGGTAGATTTTTAAGTGTTTAGGTGAAATTTGGAGAACGCGGCAAAAGTTCCGGAAGACATTCGCCGACGTGAGTTCTTAATCAGGATTTGACCGTGTCTTTGACCAAAGGTTGGCTACGGGTGTGTGTAAACTTGCTCAAGGGGTTCAATAAGGATCATTGGTGAGGTTTTCAAGGTGATGACCCAGGTTGACTTAGGTTTGACCAGTCTCGGCCGGTTTGACTTGGCTGAATCAGTCATTAGCGTTAATAACGCCAATTAAAAACCTGGGGCGTCACAGTCTCCCATCGTAGTCAAGGGACCCTTCTTCCCTCGAGTGGTGAACCCAAGGTATCGAATCCGTGGAACAAATGTGTGACACAAGAGATGATGTAGTAATGCCAGGTAACTTCAATCTTCAAAAGGTGAAACCCTAACGCATTTAGTTAAAGAACAACAAAAACGAATCTAATCTACTAAAGACCGGAGGTAACAAAGATAGAGGAGGTAGATAAATCGATCTAGAGAGATCGGGTCAAGCCTTTTGTTGAAGTTCCAAGCAAAAGAAGAAGTAACAAATAAAATCTCATTAGAAGCCTCTTTAAACCGTGGTTTCCCGTACAACTCCGAAAACGCCCACCTTTTAGAGCCCCCATTCTGTCACAACGTACTCCTATTCATGCATGTAGTCTAGGGCGAGTCCGAGGACAAGTCGAGTTCTTTCCAAAAATCAGGCATGCAACTCTAGCCACCGCAGCTACAAGAACACCCCATGTGATCTATCTCGAGACTAGATCTAAAATAAGCAAAGCCGATCGAAAACGAAGACTTCGGAGAAACACTTAGTCGCTAAGAATTGGATTCAACTTGATACATCAACTAGTACAATGATATATGAACAAGATCACCACCGGGATCCTACCTTGATCTTGCTTCTAGCTCCTGGAACTCTGACGTGGTCTTCCTTGCAAGGTTCCCATGTCGGCTAGGGAGACCCTAGTCAACTAGCTCGACCCTCTCCTCTCCAGGATGGTGTCCCTCTCTTCTCTGCTCCTCGGCGGCTGATGACGAATGAGTTGATCCATGGCTCTCACCCCGGTGCTATAAATAGCCTGAATGGCGGCTAGGTCAAAGGGGGAGGTAACCGGGCCATGGAATGGGCTGGGCCGGCCGGCCCATCCTAGCCCAGTTGCCTGCCTCCTTTGCCCTATGTCAATTCCCGAGTCTTCTAGATCCTTCCCCCTTCTGCATGTGGGCCCTTGTCGTCGGTTTCTCTCCGATTTGGACGTAGCTCCTTGTCCGCAAGATTCGGCACTTTTCTGGGTAGGTCCTCGGAGTTTGTCATCTTCTTGGGTTTGGTCCCTGAGCTTCTTGGAGTCAAGTTTGCTTCATTGCATGACTTGTACAGGGCTTCAAGGTCTTGTCACAAGGTGCTTGATGAACTTATCCCGGAAGTCTTGTTTTCAACGTCAAAACCCTGCATAAACACTAAACTCCAAAACCGACATGCACAAATGAACTTGTTATATCAAGGGGGATAGTACCAATGGATAAAGTATAAAACTCATGTCAACACCGAAGGTAAACTCATGGCTAGGTTGACGGAATTTCACCGTCAACATCTCCCCCATGCTTAAACCTTGCTCGTCCTCGAGTAAGCCTTCGATGGATATCATCATTGCCCTTCATTGTTTAAACGTTGCACTTGATCATACAAGAGAAAACATAATGCTATCGAAATTTTAGTTCATTAAGGTTTCATAATGTACTAGACTTCATACCTATGGAGGGTAGATTCTTAATTAAGCTTTCCCCACAAGTATTAACATGCTCCAAAGTTTAAATAGATCTCAGAAATTTTGAAAACAAAGAATGAGATGAAAAAGAGCTAAACCAAGTTCACAAATTTGAATCATCTTGCATATTGCTCATGAAAATTTTTTATTTGCCCCCCTTGAACTCTAAAATTACATTGTACCTACCTCCTCCCTCATGCTTAGACGTTGCTCTTCCTCGGGAAAAGAGGTGATAAAGATAAGGTAGGTACCAGAAATACTTTGGAGAGATACTTGAAATCTTCACTGTTAGCACCGTCTTGTAATCTTCCTTGAATTGATGATCCATCCTCAACAATAGGTTGTGGTCAAGGAGGTAATCACAAAAGATGATATTTGGTTTTAAAGGTGGATATCCGGCGAGGTTTGTGAGATCTCCGATGTGGGGATACACAATGCACAGATAAAAGTCTAGCAATAAGATAGATACGCAAAAGCGGAATGACCAACTTCTTAGTCTCGGGCCAGAGAAATCATGGCCTGCAATAGCTCACTCAAAAATAAATCTTGTACACTAAGGTTTATGCACTCAAATATATAAGGCTTTGGATAGGTAGAGCAACACACAAGTGATATTAATGACAAGGTTATCATTACTTTTTAAGAATGAAAATCATCTTTAATGCATCTAAAACTTGAGAGCACATAAAACACTATGGGTCTTTATTTTAATCATAACCTCTGCCAACGATTAAGCTAGCATTTAGATAATTTCAGATTTGTATTTTAAGAGAGCACTAGCTTTAACATGCATAAATCAATTACAAAGATAAATAAAGCGGCAATTATAATCATATATCATCATGGCACAAATTTCATAACTTTTCCAAAGGTATAAACAAGGTGGTGTCTTTATTAATGATGAAAACTATTTGAAGTACATGCTGAAAATAAACTAACACATTTGCTGAAATTTAAATAAAAAACTGAAAACGCTAAGCAAACATAAGCAAACACAAGCTGAAAATTACAGAAAAAGGGAAAAGAAAAGAAAACTAAAGCTGCTCCTTATTCTCAATCTTCCGCCGGTGGTTGGTATTGATGATCTTGGTAGTTGTACCCTTGCTCATAGTAGGTTTGGACATCCCCTCCAACGAATTGATCCGGCGGTACTAGGTGAAGACTCCCAAGCTCATAGGCAGTATTTGCATTGCCTTCACCAAGTTGAGCCGCATTGGATTGGATGGCTGCGACGTTTTGCATGTTCCTCGCAGCATACCCTCCAATTATGGCCATGGTTTGTTGTATTTGGGGGTATTGTGTGTAGGGCTCCGCAAAGGTTAAATTGGGCACCACATAATTTTGTGGGGGCAAAGGTGCACCACTCCCCCATGCTTGCATTAGTGGCCCTCCATAATAACTTGGCGGAGTAGGGATTCCTCCGAATGGTGGCACATAATTCGGTTGTGCACCACCCTCTTGCGCAGAGGAGGATCCCTCCTCTACAATTCTTCCTCTTTTATTCTTCTTTGCCAGGACAAGGAGTCCCTCCTCCAACCAATCTCCCTTCCCTTGAATGAAAAGCCTAAGTCTTGGGCCCGGAAGGGGTAGGTTCACCTTTGCCACATGAAAGCCTCCTCTCCCATCTCCACTAATATATTTTCCTTGCTTCAAATACTCAAATCTGAGAGGGGTCCCACGCAAAAGATGTTCGGGATTTCTTGTAATTCCCGTCCTCAAGGAGATGACCAACATAGAGAGGTAGCACCCCGAACCAATATCTCCCGATCCCGATGTTGCCTCGCAACACCATCGGTTGATCATAAGGTATGAGATATCTTTGGCTGCTTGGCAATTAAAGCCGAGTAGAGCTAATTCAACTCCGTGTCGGTCACCTTCGTCCCCCTCATCCTCCCCATAATCCTCTTGCACATCCAATAGTGGAATACTTGGATAATGGGGTTGCCGATGGAATTGCGTTGTTGGTGGGCTTCTCAGGAGATTAAATTCCAAAATCCATCCAACATGCCATCCGGCACGTCAACTTTCTCTAGAGCTCCCTTTTGGAACCCAAGTAGCTCCCTAATAAACTCGTAGGGAACCACTTGTTTAATTCCCTCCAAACGGAATGATAAACTTTGCACCCCCTCGTCAAGGATAGGCGCCATAGTCATCAGGATTTCCAAGGCTAACTCCTTGTGGCTGTTTGCCGACACCCCATTGGAGAATTGCACCCATCCTAGGTGCCCCAAAATATAATATATGTCCGTGTCGAAACCCAATGCGTTGAGATCTTGATCGTCGAAATCGACATTTGCCACAAGCCTCTTCTCAAGGCGAGAGAGTTTCTTCTTCTCCTCCTCCAACAATATGATGAAGCCAAATGTGGAGTACAGCGGAGTGTATGGAGGTGGCGCGGTTGAACGGGTCGATCGACGAGGTGGGACGTGCGGCTCCTCCGTACGGCCTTGAAGTTCCGTAAACCTCATGGACGTGCTCCTTGTTTCTCTCATGCCACCGAGGAGGAGAGTGTCGTTCCTCCTTGGCGGTGCCGTGTCCTCCTCCATGCTCCGAGGAGACTTGGAAACCGAGTGCCTCCTCGAAGACGTCGTCGAAGATGGCTTGGACGACGATGACCCCTTCTTCTTGGTGAAGAGACTTGTGGTTTTCTTTCACATGATTGCAGCACTCTTCTCTCCACTAAATTCCGGGTTTCAACTGGTAACTAGGCACTTAAAAATTACTTCGGAATGTGGACTTTGAGTGGATTAAGGGTGTGAATTGTTTGAGAAATGAAGCTCAGGAAGGTTGGCTATGTCTACGGTGGTTCTGGGCATGAAAACTTGAGCACACAAACTGAGGAAGGAGAGGGCTACTTGCCTGCAGAAGACGAGAGCCGGGGGGCACCATTTATTGGCCTTGCCGGCCGGCCCGCCGACTGGCCTGGGGTGGTTCGGCGCCCTGGCTAGGTTCTTTCTCCAGCATGATCATTTCCCCTCCATGACTTTCTTGCCCGCGTGCTCCACGAGTTGCACCACCCAAACGCTCTCGTCCACTCCTTTTCATGCATTATTGGTCCTTCCACGTGATTCTTCATGCTTTGATGTTATGCTTGCTGCCCACCCATGCTTGTCCTTTGCATGTGGTCTTGATGAAAGTTGATGAAAGGGCATCCAATGGTGCATGCATGATTAACTTTTAACTAGACTGCCTCCCTCTAATTATGATTAAGGATAAGCACTCCTCTAATTTCGAAAATTAAAAATATTTTCAGAGCCATGGAAAAGCTCAAGCATAAGCTTAGAGAAGTTTTTGAACCATTAAAACAAATGTAAGTTGAAAATATTTTCTGACTACATTGATATCGGTCTCACCGGTATAGTTTTCATTCACTGGTTGAGAGCAAACTTTTCCCGGCTTGATCATGGGGGCATAGTTTTAGGTTCAAATTTTTGCTAAATGAGAGAGATTTTGAATGAAATAACATTAAATGAGGCTTAGAAAAATTCTAATCTCTAAGGAAACCAAGGATATAGAATTTTAAACCAACTAAAAGTTTAATTTCTAGGTTCACACGAGTCCTACCACGTGCCGAAATTTAATTAGCACCTAGGTACAAGTCGTGGCTCTACTCGTGTGTTTTTAGCATGTTAAACAAGTCAACCACTACATCATAATGAGGATTAAAGGTTGAGTTAGGTTCTGAATTTATTTGGTTGAGGTTTCCCGAAAAGAAGCAAACAAACACATAGGAGGGTTCTTGTAAAGGGTTTAAGATCAAAACAATATATTCAGCCAAGAATTATGTCTCTAATATTGTTCAACCACTTCTAAGTCTAATGTCTTTGCGTAGTGAAATTCAAAACTGAATTAAAAACTCGAAAAACCTAGAATCGGGTTGTCCTCCTGGTAGCTTATTCTTGACTCGACGAATTGGGTTGCCTCCCGCCTAGCGCTTCGTTTAAAGTCCATGGCTAGACTTCTTAACTTGATTACTTCGGAACAACGCTCTTTGCGGGCATGGAAATCTTGGGTACCCACTTCCGCACCATCGTGGGCACGGGCTTGTCTTCCGGCTTAGTCATCTTTTTGGTCTTCATAGGCGGCTTTTCTTCCTTTGTCTTGACGGATGCAACAACTTCTTTGATTTTCTTCACGTCCATCTTCTTCGGCTCTTTTTTCTTCTTCAGCCCTTCCTTCTTCCTTGGTTAATCCTTAACAACACGACGATGAGGTGTAACATTTTTAACTTCAATCATATTGCATACCTCGAGGCATGGTCGAAACTTGAAGGAACTCCTTTCTCTGTTAATGTCAAATATGATCTCCCCCTTGCCAACATCAATAGTAGCTCCAACAGTCTTGAGGAAAGGCCTCCCAAGGATGAGCGGTGGCTTTTCCCTCTCTCCCATCTCGAGCACCACGACGTCGACGGGGATGAAGTGGTGTTCGACCTTCACGAGCACATCTTCGGCGATGCCCATGGGATAGCGAATGGAGTTATCACCCAACTACAAGCACATACCCGTAGGCTCCAACGGTAGGAGTAGCTTCTCGAACACATCTCTTGACATGACGCACTTGCTCTAAGGTCGCACAACGCCTTCTCAAACTTGAAAGAACCAACGGAACATGGAATTATAAGGCATCTGGGGTCCTTTTGCTTCTCTAGCCCATTAGCAATAGCGGCACTACATTCCTCGGACATATTGACATGATCTACCCTGAGTGTTGCTATCTCATATTTATTTGCAAGTATGTCTTTGAAGTAGTAAGAATATGTAGGTACTTGAAGGGCGTCGAATAACGACATGTTGATGCTCAGTCTACGCACAACCTCCACAAACTTCTCAAAGTGGTTATCAAGTTTACATCGGAAGTAGCATGGCTTCAGTTGCGGTATCTTCGTGTCTTCTCCCGGCATCTCAAACTCGGGCTCTTCGGTGAAGATCTCCGTACCTTCCTCCTTAGCAAATTCCTCCGCTTCCGCGGATGGGTTAGGCTTCCTTGCTCCTGCGGAACGTTCCGGATCTTCGGTCTCCTTTCACGAACGTGTTTGAATAGCCTTCGCTGATTCGGGACCATTATGTTGTCCCGGAAGCTTCCCTTCATTAGTAGTGAGGCGTCCGGCAAGTTGTCCCACTTGCGTCTCGAGCATCTTCATCATGTTGAGCACTTGATGGTTGGAGCTTCCGACCTATGTCACTTTTCTATCGATGTTCTCCAACATCTTGTCCATGGCCTTGAACTTGGTGACGGTGTCCTTGTTGATCTTAGCTTGCTCGTCCATGAAGTCCTTCAATTGTATACGAAGCGGAACCAAATTCGGAATGGATGAGCTTGCATTAAATCAAGGTCTACCTTGGCCATAGCGGAAGTTCGACAATTCTCCCTTCCTCATGTAGTCGGGCATCTTGGCTTCCTCCGGACAATCCTTGTGGACATGGCCATACTCCCCGCACCCTTCACATGTGGATCTTGCTTCGGTAGCCTTCAAATCTTGAGCCTCTTTCTTTTCTATCTCTATCTTCTCCAACCTCCGCATGAGTGAATCGATCTTGCCTTCAAGTATGTTCTCCTTCTTTGTCGGGCATACTCCCCGGTACTCATGCAAGGAAGGAAGAATAGTAGAAGACGGACTCTCGGTAGAATTCCCCTGTACTCCTACTAGGACTCGCTCTGTGTACTCCTACTAGGACTCCTGCCTTGTAACCGACTAGGAACCCGCCCCCTGGACTATATAAAGGAGGGCCGGGTACCTAGCCGCACATCCCAATCCCTCCGGGGACAACCCAACACCAAGCGCAGGGCGCCATACTTGATCCCCCAAACAGGACGTAGGGCTCGCCACCTTGGCGGTCCGAACCTGTATAAATCTTGTGTCCCGTGTCCTTGCGCATACCTTCGAGTTCTCGGTCTCCCAATCACGATCCCCACCGCACAATCTCTTGCCTCGGGTACCCCTTGGTAGGTTTGCCGGTCTAAAACACCGACACCGGCGCGCCGGGTAGGGGTGATCATCACCACCGGGCGAATTCGAAGGACCCTCGTCAACAAGATCAATCTACTCGTCGACTCGCCGAAGATCCATTGAAGCAAGTCGCCTTGCTCTTGTCAAAGCGGAATCAATTTTCCTATGCCGCGCTTCCGGTTGCTTCGGCACGTCGCGCGGCTCGTCACGCGGCTCGTCGCGCCGCTTGTCGTCAACTACTCCGCCTCGCGCGGCTCGTCGTCGTCGACTACTTTGGCTTCGCGCGCGCGTCCGGGTGCCTCGGCACGTCGCGCGGCTCGTCATGCGGCTCGTCGCGCCACTCGTCGTCGACTACTCCGCCTCGCCCGGGCTCGTCGTCGTCGACTACTTTGGCTACGCCGCGCTTCCGGTTGCTTCGCACGTCGCGCGGCTCGTCACGCGGCTCGTTGCGCCGCTCGTCGTCGACTACTCCGCCGCGCGGCGGCTCGTCGTCGTCGACTACTTTGGCTTCGCCGCACGTCCGGTGCCTCGGCACATCGCGCGCGCCCCTCATGCGGCTCGTCGCGCCGCTCGTCGTCGACTACTCCGCCTCGCGCGCAGTTCGTCGTCGTCGACTACTTCGTCTCCGCCGCGCGTCCGGGTGCCTCGGCACGTCGCGCGGCTCGTCCCGCGGCTCGTCGCGCCGCTCGTCGTCGACTACTTTGCCTCCGCCGCGCGCCGGGGTGCCTCGGCACGTCGCGCGGCTCGTCACGCGGCTCGTCGCGCCGCTCGTCGTCGACTACTCCGCCTCGCGCGAGCTCGTCGTCGTCGACTACTTTGCCTCCGCCGCGCGTCGGGGTGCCTCGGCACGTCGCGCGGCTCGTCTTGCGGCTCGTCGCGCCGCTCATCGTCGACTACTCCGTGCTCGTCGTCGGCCCCCCCCGACTACGCCGCGCGCCGGGGTGCCTCGGCACGTCGCACGGCTCGTCTTGCGGCTCGTCGCACCGCTCATCGTCGACTACTCGTGCTCGTCGTTGACTACTTCGACTACGCCGCGCGTCCGGGGTGCCTCGGCGCGTCGCGCGGCTCGTCTTGCGGCTCGTCGCTCCTCCCATCGTCGACTACTCCGGGCTCGTCGTCGACTACTCCGCCTCGCGCGCGAGCTCATCGTCGTCGACTACTTTGCCTCCGCCGCACGTCCGGGTGCCTCGGCACGTCGCGCGGCTCGTCTTGCGGCTCGTCGCGCCGCTCATCGTCGACTACTCCGTGCTCGTCGTCGGCCGCCTTCGACTACGCCGCGCGCCGGGTGCCTCGGCACGTCGCACGGCTCGTCTTGCGGCTCGTCGCGCCGGCCCGATCGTCGACTACTGCGTGCTCGTCGTCGACTACTTCGACTACGCCGCGCGTCCGGGTGCCTCGGCACGTCGCGCGGCTCGTCTTGCGGCTCTTCGCTCCGCCCATCGTCGACTACTCGGGCTCGTCGTCGACTACTTCACCTCCGCCGCGCGTCCGGGTGCCTCGGCACGTCGCACGGCTCGTCACGCGACTCGTCGCGCGCGCTCGTCGCCGACTACTCCGCCTCGCGCGGCTCGTCGTCGACTACTTCGCCCTACGCCACGCGTCCGGGTGCCTCGGCACGTCGCGCCGCTCGTCGTCGACTACTTCGCGTCGCGCGCGTCCCGTCGTCGACTACTCCGTGCGCCGCGACTTCGTCTTGCGGCCACGCTAGCTCTACTCGCCCACGCCGTGCATGGTGACTACTTGCCTCGCCGGCAACGCCGGCTCTACTTCGAGTGCGCCGCATGCTGCCACGACGTCATCTTCCTCGGTCGCATCGCGTCGACCATTCATCTCGACTAGTTTTCCAAACTAGTCGAGAACGGCAGTCACGCCCCCAGCGACTAGCCGGAATCAACTCTGACTAGTCAACTTCGACAACAACCCTCGTGGCTCCATCGCTGACCACCTTGGCTTCATCAACAAGTCTGCCGGCAGCAACAGCTAAGTCATTTATTTAAATGACTACTGTTCTCTTGGCTTGTTTTCCTCATCATGTAGGACTACTTGCCGACTACTCATTTGTGTATGCTTCTCGGCGGGTTTTCACGGGAGCTACACTCCGCGACTACTCTTGGGGTATATCAATCAAGTCGCCACGAGTCTACTTCATCAACTCGGGGGCTATCCCTAGGAGATAACTCCTAAAGTCCGCTACGCGCGGCAATCTAAAGTCGACTTCTAAAGTCGCATTCCAAAGTCCGCTCCGTGCGGCAACTTAAAGTCGACTCCGGTCGCATCTTCGCCTCGCTTCGATAGCATACTATGTGTGTAAGCTTCTATGGAACCTAGCCGTAAGTGGCCCTCGGGTCTCCGGCGACGATGGAACCTAGCTGCACGTGGTCTTCATGCTCTGTACCATGGGTCCAAGTACCCTAAGTACTCGTGCTCCGTACTTTGGGTCTGAAATCCATGGCCCGGGTACGCAGGTCGACTCCGGTCGCACCTTCAAGTCCACTGCAGTGGAAACCCTACCTTGGGTCTGAAATCCATGGCTCAGGTACTTAAGCCCACTCCGGTGGCACAAGCCCGCTCTGGCGGCAAGCATCGTACCTTGGGTCCGAAATCCATGGCTCAGGTACTTAAGCCCACTCCGGTGGCACAAGTCGACGCTAACGGTCGCATCCAAGCCCACTCCGGTGGCACAAGCCCGCTCCGGCGGCAACTGTACCTTGGGTCTGAAATCCATGGCTCAGGTACTTAATCCCACTCCGGTGGCACAAGCCGACTCCGGTCGCAATCTTAAGCCCGCTCCGGCGGCAAAACTACTCGTTTTTTCTGATTTTTTATTCGCTTTGGCTTTCCGGAAAGTGCTTTTCGTTTTTTGCATCTTAAGTCCACCCCGCGTGGCACAAAGTCGACTACTGCAGTCGCACCTAAAGTCCGCTCCGCGCGGCATCCTAAAGTCGACTTCGGATTTCAAGTCGCATCTCAAAGTCCGCTCCGCGCGGCACAAAGTCGACTACTGCAGTCGCACCTAAAGTCCGCTCTACGCGGCACAAAAGTCGACTTCTAAAGTCGCATCTCAAAGTCCGCTCCGCGCGGCACAAAAGTCGACTTCGGTTTTCAAGTCGCATCTCAAAGTCCGCTCCGCGCGGCACAAAAGTCGACTTCGGTTTTCAAGTCGCATCTCAAAGTCCGCTCCGCGCGGCACAAAGTCGACTTCGGTTTTCAAGTCGCATTCTAAAGTCCGCTCTGCCGGCATCTAAAGTCGACTTTGGTCGCACCTAAAGTCCGCTCTGACGGCACGACTACTTCTCAAGCTCCACGCCTCGACGCCAAACTCGCTACTTGGAATCTCTCCCGGCTCGGGGGCTACTTGAAGATAACTTCGGCATGCTTCGCTCGCTCTCAAGCTCGGGGGTTCCTCACCAATCACTACTCGACGTGGCTCATACGGCTCTCTTATCTCGGGGGCTACACGCCGCAAGAGTACTCGGATGATGGCTTCGCGAACACCGAAGACCCTTGGATTGATTACCTAATCATTTCAAGGCTCGGGGTCGCTATGCTACACCCATCATTCAAACTACACCCATCATTCAAATTTTTTCAAGACCGATGAGCCGGACCACCTTCCGGCCTCGCGGCGAGCTCAAGTACTATTGAAGGCTTCTCCAAGCGTACTCGAGGACGCTCAAGAACTAATCGAAGAGGCTTCAAGACTACTCGAACTACTACTCTCGACTCCAACGTGCTCGGGGGCTTGTCGGGCATACTCCCCCAGGTACTCATGCAAGGAAGGAAGAATAGTAGAAGACGGACTCTCGGTAGAATTCCCCCGTACTCCTACTAGGACTCGCTCTCGTGTACTCCTACTAGGACTCTCGCCTTGTAACCGACTAGGAACCCGCCCCCGGACTATATAAAGGAGGGCCGGGTACCTAGCCGCACAGCCCAATCCCTCCCGGGACAACCCAACACCAAGCGCGGGCGCCATACTTGATCCCCCAAACGGGACGTAGGGCTCGCCACCTTGGCGGTCCGAACTCGTATAAATCTTGTGTCCCGTGTCCTTGCGCATACCTTCGAGTTCTCGGTCTCCCGATCACGATCCCCACCGCACAATCTCCTGCCTCGGGTACCCCTTGGTAGGTTTGCCGGTCTAAAACACCGACATTCTTCACTTGCAAGACTCCTTTGACGTTCCCTGTGGATTGAACCAGAAGTAGGCGTCCGGATGACGCCCACGTGTCATTATCCGCGACCTTCTTGAATAGAGTGAAAGCTTCGGTCGGCATAAGCTTGATGATAGATCCTCCCACTGATGCATCGATGATCGTCCTTGACGCCATGGTGAGTCCTTGATAGAACTTTTGCACGAGGTCTTCCTTCGGGAACTTGTGATGTGGAACCGCCCAAGTGTACTCATTGAAGCGCTCGAATGCCTCCGAGATAGTTTCCATAGTATATTGAGCAAAAGTGGCAATCTTATTACACAAGCTTTGAGTTTCACCCGGCGAGTAGTATTCCTTCATGAAGGCCCGCATCAACGCGTTCCAATTTTGCACCGTCTCCGCCGGTTGAGAGTGGAACCATTGCAAAGCCTTCCTGAGTAGCAAGAACAGAAAAATCCTTGCCCTCATTTGGTCTTGAGTCACCCCATCCATGTTGAAAGTCTAACGTAGTTGAATGAATGCTTGGAGGTGAAGGTTCAGATCCTCTTTACTAGTGAAGGGTGAATGTTGCACCATGCGGATTGTTGAAGTCTTGATCTCGAACGGCCTTCCGATCTCTGCGAGGTTCAAGATCGGTAGGTCGATGATGTTTGGGGTGCATAGCTCCCCGATCTTGCATTCTTGCGGCGGTTGTTCACCCATCGGTGGAAGTCGATTCTCCTGTGGACTTTGAGGTGGTGAATTCTTTGGAGATTCCTTCAATCCTTGGTCTTCTGACTTCGAATCTACAAAATCTAGCTTTTTAGCTTGATGTGCTTCACGTCTCCTTAGCCTGTAAAGTTTTTTTGGATCATCCACAAAATTATCGGGTTTGTTGGAGAGGTAGCCGTCCATCTCCTGTTAGGGTTAGCGATAAACAAAATATGCAAAAACAGAAAGTAAAAAACAAATCTAAGAGAACTAGGGTTAGACAAACTAGATTAGATTTATTCTGAGGATGACCAAAGTTTAGTAGATGCAAAAAGAAATACTAAAAGAAAACTGAAAATCACAAAAAAGCAGTAAAAGATCGAATCTTGATCACTGGTTCCCCAACAACGGCGCCAGAAAAAGGGGCTTGTTAACGGTTAATAGTTGTATCAAAGTTTGTTCAGACTTGCAAGCGGACAAGTCTCCCGTCGTAGTCAAGGGACCCTTCTTGCCTCGAGTGGTGAACCCAAGGTATCGAATCCGTGGAACAAATGGGTGACGCAAGAGATGATCTAGTAATGCCATGTAACTTCAATCTTCGAAAGGTGAAACCCTAATGCATCTAGTTAAAGAATAATAAAAATGAATCTAATCTACTAAAGACCGGAGGTAACAAAGATATAGGGGGAAAGATCGGGTCAAGCCTTTTGTTGAAGTTCCAAGCAAAAGAAGAAGTAGCAAATCAAATCTCATTAGAAGCCTCATAAAACCGTGGTTTCCTGTCCGACTCCGAAAACGCCCGCCTTTCAGAGCCCCCGTTTTGTCACAACGTACTCCTATTCATGTGGGTAGTCTATGGCAAGTCCGAGGACAAGTCGAGTTCTTTCGGAAGATTAGGCGTGCACCTCTAGCCACCGCGGCTACAAGAACACCATATGTGATGTATCTCGAGAATAGTTCTAAAATAAGCAAAGACGATCGAAAACGAAGACTTCGGAGAAACACTTAGTCGCTAAGAATCGGATTCAACTTGATACATCAACTAGTACAATGATATCTGAACAAGATCACCATCGGGATCCTACCTTGATCTTGCTTCTAGCTCCGGGAACTCCGACGTGGTCTTCCTTGCAAGGTTCCCACGTTGGCTAGGGAGACCCTAGTCAACTAGCTCAACCCTCTCTTCTCTGCTCCTCCGCGGCCGATGACGAATAAGTTGACCTGTAGCTCTCGACCCCGGGGCTAAAAATAGCCCGAATGGCGGCTAGGTCAAAGGGGTAGGTAATCGGGCCCTACAATGGGCTGGGTCGGCCGGCCTGGGCCCATCCCAGCCCAGTTTCCTGCCTCCTTAGTCCTACGTCGGTTCCTGAGTCTTATAGATCCTTCCTCCTTCTGCATGTGGGCCCTTGTCGTCAGTTTCTCTCCGAGTTGGATGTAGCTCCTTGTCTCGCAAGATTCGGCACATTTCTGGGTAGGTCCTCGGAGTTTGTCATCTTCTCGGATTTGGTCCCTGGGCTTCTTGGAGTCAAGTTTGCTTCATTGCATGACTTGTACGGGGCTTCAAGGTCTTGTCACAAGGTGCTTGATGAACTTATCCCGGAAGTCTAGCTTTCAACGTCAAAACCCTACAGAAACACTAAACTCTAAAACCAACATGCACGAATGAACTTGTTATATCAAGGGGGTTAGTACCAATGGATAAAGTATAAAACTGAGGTCAACACTGAAGGTAAACTCATGGCTAGGTTGACGAAATCTCACTGTCAACACCTTGGCGACGCGCCAGGCCCCCATGGCGCACCCCCTACGCCCGCCACGGGTGCAGCGGATGGCCCTGCCCACGCGCAGCTTGGCGGTTTGGGTGCATCCGCTCCACCCCAAGATTCGGCCGCTCTGGGCGCTCCGGAGCACATGTCCGTCCGCAACATCCTGCCTGTGCCTGTGTGACGCCTCCGGGGCTCCACCATCATCCCCTTGGTGGAGGCGCGCCCACTCCTTGTCAAGCCGGACACGGTGGACATCACCCTATGCGTCGGGCCCTTCTACGAGATCTGCGTCACTGTTCCCAACAACTATGTTGGTGTGTACCATGTGCCGCTCCAACTAGCACATTCCGTCCTCCGTGATGACCAGGGTATGCTTGTGGTTAACCTCTGCTCCGCCTCCATTGGTTTTCTCCATCAGGTCTACACTGTTGGTGCCACCAACTGCACGGGCTTCTCTGTGGATCCCATCTATTCTAGCGATGACTCGGCTCTGCTGCTGTCCATACTGCTCAAGGATGCGGTGCGCCTGTGCGACGGCGCACCGCTTCCGCGCGGGTTCCCTGGTGTGGGTGTCCTGCTTGTGCCCGGAATGGGGGACCCTGCCCATGTCGCGCCATAGAGTCCTGTTGCTATGGTCGAGCCTGTGCTCCCTGGCGTTCTTGAGGATCCTACGCCGCTGAACGCTGCTTTGGAGGACCCGGTGCTCCTGGCCGCGCCTATTGCCGCGACCTTGCCTGAGAGCGCGCTGAGCTGCGGCTCCCTCGACCTCGACTTCGGCGTCCTACCGTGCAACTAGCTGGAACTCACTCCGGTCAACAATGATGCAGTGCACATGGTCACCAGCGTCGCCATCCCTCTCCCGCCGTCCCCGCCGCCAGTCGCGTCGCCACCTCAAGAGCCCGCCATCGATCTTCTTTGCCATGAGGACATTGACGATTTCTGCAAGATGGGCGCGCCTGCAACGTTCCTAAGGACAGCCTCGACACCATGATGCTCGTCTCCACTACAAACCTGGCTACCTTGGATTGATGTTTTGTGTTATCGCAGCTCGGCTCCAGGCTCTCAAATTTTGATGTCGATGTTGTTAGTCACCGCTTGGGCGTGTCCAAGCTAAACATTGCTCCCTTCTTTTCCTATCGATGTCGTAAGACACTGCCTGGGCGTGTCGAAGCTAAAAATTGCTCGTACGCCTGCACGGAGCCTGTTGTATTAGGCTCGCTAAACCTTGAGTGCTGGCCGCATCCCCCTCTATGCGGTGACCCACTCATGTTTTATTGCCTGCTTTGTTTCCTTGTTGCCTGCCATGGTGGTTTATTTGTTTTTGAATGGATAACTGCACGATTTTCTTGTCTCTGGGAGACTTAGATCCAGCACATATACAGCTTCAAAGCCACCACCTTCCTGCCTCGCCCCCCTCCTTCGCTTGCCTCCCATCCGTTGGCAAACGTGCCTTGACACCGATCACAAGTGCGGAAGGGGTGGACTCACGCTCATCCGTGAAGTGCCACAAACGATCATGCGTCGCCCATCCATGAAGTGTCGCAAATGATCATGCGTCGCCCACATCATCTGTGGCAAGCGGATCGTACGTGGCCACTTCTTTTGTATATTTGAGATTTATGAGATACATTAAAATGTCGCAGTTTTGTTATTTTCTTGTCGAGAAATTTGTGCAACTATGAGATTGAAGGTATTATTGCAAGTATTCTCATGAAACCATGCAACTAAAGGTCACGATATCATGTGGTGACAGTGTCATCACTTCGCCAGCTGCCTGAGGCGCGGCTTTGGCTATAAATAGCACGCTTGTGACTCAAGGGGGCAAGCTCCGAACGTCGTTGAGCTATGAAACCGCATTATAGTATTCCCATCATGCCATGGGCATGTGTTCGTCCACCAGATTGTAGAGCTTTGTTCTTGTAGATGCTTGGAGCTAGGAGAATTCTCACGAAAAGGAAGCAACACCTTCACTCTACTCACCCTGCCTCTGCGGGGTATCAGGTAGAGTTTGGAGGTGATGCTGTTCGAGCTGGAGCTATAGCAGGATGTCTCTGGTGAGCACCAGGAGCTCACTAGGGCTTGGGTTTCAATGCCGAAGAGCAAGCTCGTGTCTCCATTATAATAGTTGGAGCCGAGCATGCCTTAGATTGCGTGTCATCCTGCAGTTGTCTCCCGCAAGGCAGCCATCAAGGTCTTGGTGCTAGGAGAAGTCTCGCGATGTACTCTGCTCCAGCAAAGTAGGTCATGGGGGTTGCTCTGGGCAGCCCAGACTTGTAGTATGTTTATTTTGAGTGTCAAGTTCTGGATCTAGTGAGGTCGCAGGTGACTTGTGTACCTTCGTATTCTGGATCCAATGAGGTCGCAGGCTACTTATGTACCTTCAGATTCTGTATCCAATGAGGTCGTAGGCGGTTTGTATACCTTCAAGCTTGTGCTCAGTCAGCTCCCTGTGGACACCGGCCATGTCAGATGGACTCCATGCGAAGATGTCAGCATTGTCCCTGAGGAAGCTGGTGAGCGTGAGTTCCTATTTGGGGTCAAGGTCGGCCCCGATGACGACTTCATTGGATGCGTCGGGCAGGCCGAGGCAAACCTTCTTGAAAGCTTAACTTGGGTCCAAAGCTGTGGTTGTACGCTTCTGCTCTGGTACATGCAAGGTAGTTTGATCGATCTTGGCTGCCTGGGCGACCATGACCGTTATTGCGACTTTGATCGCTGAATCCTTGGAGAGCTCAACAGTGGCACTTTCACAGTTGTAGGAGACCATGATGTCCCCGAGGACGGAAAGGAATCTGTGGGGTGTGGTGGGGTATGGCCATGAACCTGGCGAGCATAGGTCGTCCAAAGATAGCATGGTATGAATAGCGGAAGTCCGCGACCTCGAACGTTAGGCATTATGTGTGGAAGTTCTCCTCTGTGCCTGAGGTGACCGGTAGGCATACACGGCTATGGGGTATGCAGCATTGCCGGGCACAACCCCGTAGAAGGGTTTGTCGCAAGCGGTCATCTTGCTGAAGTCAAACTCCATCTTGCGCAGCGTCTCTTTGAAGATGATGTTTAGGCTGCTGCCCCCATCGATGAGGGTCTTAGGCAACCAGGCCCCGTTGACTATGGGGTTGACGACCAGCGGGTAGGTCTCGGGGTCAGGGATGAGGACCCAATGATCTTTCCTGGAGAAAGTGATTGGGAATTCAGACCACCACAGAGGTCGCAGGTTTTTAGTATTGACGTGCCCGATCTCCCTGGCATTTGGTCGAGTCTGTCAGTTGCTTTTTATCGCTTGGCGACCACCAACAATGAAGTTCATCTCATGGTTGGCCTTCTGGAACACACCATTGGGGTTGCCCCCTTTAGGAGGCGGCGGTGGAGTCCGCTCCTTCCGGTTGTTGTCTCGAGGACTGTGGTCGTCCTGTCGACGTCGATCATCACGTCAGTCGTCTCGTTGGTCGTCGTGACGACCATCGTGGTCATCGTCACGACGATCACTTCTGTGGTCGTTGCGCCTGTCATTGTGGTCATCGCGACGGTAGTCGTCGCGGCGATAGTCGCAGCAGTAATCACGTCGATCCCTATCATCATTGCGAGGATAGGGCCTGCGATCGCGGTAATCTCGTCGATCAGGTCGACCGTTATGATTGTCGAAGTGTTGACCTTCGTTCTGATCATCGTTGTTGTTGCTTCTGGTCTTCTTGGAGGTAGACGGGACTCCGAGGGCGTGCTTCAACTTCTCACACTCCCTCATGGTGTGTTTGGCGTCACGTTGGAACTGGCACTAGTCGTCCATGACCATATTGAAGTCACCTTCGAGGAAGGTGGAAGGTCTTGGTGGATCTGTCACATAGGCTTCGCCAGAACGCTTGCGTGACCTGGTACCTCCATCGTCGTGATCTTCTCCATTGAAGTCGTGCATTACCGCATCTTGAGTGTCAACCAGTTTGTCGACGTAGGCCGTGGGGTCACCAATGGTGTGTGCGTCAGCTTCGAGGATCTTCTCGAACAGCTTGATGTTGGTGATCCCGTTCTTGTAATAAGCGATGACGTCTTCGTCTTTGACACCTGCGAGGGTGTTGCGATTCTCAAAGTAGTTGTTCGTGTACTCACGGAGAGTTTCATCACGTCTCATCCGTACTCTGGCGAGGTGATGAGTATTGCTAGGACGATTTTAGGTCGCCTGGTAATTGGTCATGAGAAGTCAAGACAATGCTGCCTAGGAGGTGATGCACTCTGCTGGGAGATTGTCGAGCCACAAGAGTGGTGCCTTGCCCATCACAAGGGGGAAGTGTCCCGCCACGTGGTCTTCATTGCCTCCAGAGGCATATGCCGCGATGTTGTACATCTTGAGCCATATACTTGGGCCGGAGCGACCGTCGTACTTCTCAATGGCTGGCTTAAAGTCCTTGGGTCATCTGATCGTCCGGAGATGACGTGAGAAGGCTCGGAAGTTATTGACCGCCCCCGGACTTACTGATGGAGCATGAGCTGTAGGGTTGACGTAGACGTCATCGGGAGGACTATTGTCTTTGTCGTACTGGGCACGTCCCAGGAGTTCCTGGTCGTGCATGATCCGGAGATCTGTAGCTTGAATGGGGTTGTTGGCGTCGAGGGCGTCGGGAACCCTGTGTTCGCTGTCGTAATTAGCGTGTCGAGCTATCTCCACTTCATCTCTTATGCGGTGACGCTGGCTTCCTTCAGCACGATTGGCTTGGTCTAGAGCAGGCTGAGTTCCTACATTGTGTCTTGGATGTGGGGCGGAATTCCCCTAGATGTTGATGGTGTTGGATGCATTATTAGTAGAATTACCAGCAACATTGGCCGGAGCGTTAGCTGGTGCATTAGCCGCAGGGTTGGCTGGAGCGTTAGCTGCAGCATTGGCAGCGGGGTTAACTGGCTGCGCTACTTCGTTTTTGCCTCGTCCCTCTTCAACCACCGGGTCGAGGGGACCCTGGCTACGACGTCGCTGGCGGGGACGCTCTGATCTGCTTCTGGAGTAGGAACTTGCTGCGGATCTGTTGTACCCGGGACCCCTTTCTTCGATCTAAGCAGCGGCGACGCGGACGTTGGCTTGGAGACGTCAGACCATTGCAGAATCTTTGAGGTGATTCAGAGCAGTAAGAGTAGCTCCCAAGTTGGTTTGTGGTGAGTTGTAGACTTCGAGTCCATCACGCTTGAAGTCCCTGATGAGGTCTCGCGCACGCAGTCTGTTGGCACGAGGTGGATCATCATGCCATCGCTGCTGCGGAGCAGCTGGTGCCGCAGGTGCTTGTTGCCTGGCATTGGCAGTGACTTGTCCGGCATTAGCCGGTTGGTTGCCTGCACCTGGGGCAGCAGCAACGAGCTCTTGTTGTCGCCGGACGGCTCTAGCAGCATTGGCGTTTTCATGCTCTTGATGTTGCTCATCTATTTCTCCATCTTGCGGCGGCACATTCGCAGAGACGACCAAGATCTGGTGATTTAGAGTCTCGAGCTCTTCTCCCGAATAATTCTGGGAGATCGTTGTGTGGGCGACCTAGAACTCAAGGCGGTCCGGAGATGACTCTTGGTTCATCCGACGGCGGTGAGCTGTGGTGAGAGGTCGGCGAAGCTTCTTGAGGACACGACACTTGCGTGCAGTGTGCTTGGACTTCTCATGGATGGGGCAGGGTTCGTCGAGGTGATTCCTGCAGCTTCCACGATCTTGGGTCTTTGGTACAGATTCAATCTGGATCTTGCGCTACATGAGCTATGTTGCGCAAGCCAAGTGGCATGCTGGAGGTCGATGAGGTCGTGCGAGAGCGTTTGACGCACTCACAAACTTTGATTGTGTTAGAGAGCATGCCCTCGACACGATTAATCCCGGCGATCAGGTTGCTAGGAGTGGGTGGTTGGGTTTCTGACGTCGGATCTGTTTTGATCTGTTGGTTGGTGGTGACCGCGTTGCCTTCGATGACGAGGCAGGCGGCTAGAGCATTGGATGTCACCAGCATCGAGCCAAAGCAGATGTCGACGGGGTTGTCGAGGATGTCCGCCATGCTCTCCGGGAAGATGATGCCGTTGGTCGAAGCCATCGAGTTGCACAAAGAATCTTGATTCAGCCCCTACCTGGCGTGCCATCTGTCAAATGGTGAGATCTAGACTGCCGCGGGGGTGTTAATCCCTGTGGTTTAGTTGTGCGGCAGGTAGGAGTCTAATGCTAAGAACTCGAAGGTCGCACACGAGTACGCGGAACACAGAGAACGCGACGAGTTTATACTGGTTCGGGCCTCCGGAGAGTAATACCCTACGTCCAGTTGTTGGTGTAGATTGCTTGGGGCTCGAATTGGATTGTACAAGGGGTCGCCTCGTCCACCTTATATAGGCTAGCGGACGAGGTCGATTCCCAGACTCCTGGTCGGTTACGACTAGGAGACCTAAGTCTATATTACACATCTTGCCATATCCCGTCGATCTGCTTTGATCGTAATCCTCAAGTTCTTGTTCCGTGCGCCAAGTCTTGATGTTCTACTAAACTAGGTCGTTTGGGGAATCATCTGGAAGGTCTTCAAGGGGTCGTGAGGGCCGCCAACTAGGTCGGTTGGGCCCACAGACAGGTCGGCGGGTTTTCTAGTAGGCCGGACCCACTTGTCGGGGATAGCCGTGAGCCTGGTCGGTGGGGACCCAGGGGTACCTGTCGTATGGACCTCCCTGGGCCCACTACCTCGGTGGGTACCAGGACCGACTACTCGGTGGGCCCCTGGGACTACCCGGCTTGCGTTACATGGCACCTGAAGGCGTGGAGCACAAGGACTACACAGGAGTAGTACTCGGTTAGGAAGCTGTACATGTTCCGCACTGTGCAGAGGACTCCTAGACGTACTCGACTAGTACTCTCTTCCTATTCCGATTTGTAACCCCCGCCTCCCGACTATATAAGGCGAGGTAGGGACCGATCCCCTCATCCAATCTCATCTATTACAACCCACGGCGCACCATTGCACCATCCCGTAATCGTGCCCTATCAATCTAGAGCTACGCAAAGCATACGGGACGTAGGGTATTACGCGCCTCGCGGCCCGAACTCGTCTAAACCGTGTGCCACGTGTCTCTTCCTTCGAGTTACCGATCTCGGCGAGTCGATTCATCTACTTCGGGTACTCCCCGTAGTAGGTTGCCGGTCTAAAACACCGACGGTGGCGCGCCGTAGGGGCTCTCGCTCGAGATCACATGGCGAACTCGACGACTTTCGTCCACATCAAGCCAACTGTCGCCTTCAACCGTGGCGACACCTTCTTCTTCGGTGCACGGGTGCGCACGGTCGATGGCGCGGGTTCCTTCCAGCGTCGCCTGATCATGCAGCCCGACTCGAGGACAGGCCTTGTGACGCTTCCCGAAGTTGTCACAGGCGAGCTCGCCGGCAAGTTCGGCGAAATTTCGCTCTCCAACATCCACGCTGACTTCGAGCTCGAGTCCGTCTCCAACTCGAACCCGACGTCGCCATGGGCCATCGCATGCGAGCCGGCTCCTCAGCCATCGCAGGCGGCCCCTTCACCACGCCAGCGCTCCGCGCGTGGCCCCCGCGTCCCCAGCCCGGGCCCGCACGGAGGCTCTTACTCCACGCCGGGCCGGCAAGGAGCCCGTATCCGAGTACAACTCGGACTCCGACGCCGTCCCCGACCACATCTCAGACTCCAGCCCTCTCTCCGAGTTCTACTCGAACCCGGATTACGAGTTCGACTTCGGGTCGGACCCTGAGGAGCCCGAGTCCGAAGATGACTCCACTGAGCTTCCCTTGTCAGGGCCAGCCTCTGGGCTGGTTATAAGATCGACGCCGGCCGGAAGATACGTCTACTGGCCAGACCGCAAGCCTGCTGACCTGGCAAAGGAGGACTCACGCTACGTCGCCTACATCGACTCACTACCGTTCCAGGAGGGAACACCACTGGCCCAGGCTGACTCAAACACACCAACTGAGGTGGCTCCCTCTGAGTCCAGCTTGGGTACCCCCGATCGCCAAGTCTTCATGGCTGCTGGCGAAACTCCAGGACCCTCAGGCACGGCTGAAGACAGTACCTGGAGGACATCTCCGCAGACGAGCGCCGTCGCCAACGCACTGCAGACGAGACCGTCGCCAACAGGGACGCCCGACGCGAACGCAACAGGAAGCGTAGCGAGCGGCGCCGGCGGCTCGGAGACAACCTTCCCATCCTCAACCTTGCGGAAGCTCTCGAGGCGCCGAGAGCGAGTACACACCACCCCCCGAGCGAGTGCCTCATGTCGATCACAGCGATCGCACGCCAGGCTCAGGGCATACGCGCTGGAGAGGTCATCGCCAAGCTCGGCCGAAGACGCCTACTTCATGCGGGTCGACAACAGAGTCAACCAACCTCTCCCAGCTAAGCCTCGCGACAACGAAGCTACTAGTCGCGGACCCCGGCCCCAACCGTACTCGAGCCGACCTCCCGGCCGATCCAAACCGCCGCCGCTCCAACGCCGGCGGACCTTCACGACAAGACCAAGGCAACCGAGAAGTCGTTCCCCACCTTGCTCCGGCCGGTGGCGGCGGTAACGATCCCCGACGGCGGCGGCGGCCGACGGCGGCGGCTCCAACCACGGGGCCGGCGAGAGGAGCCGGAGGCGGCGGCGGCCGCGGCGGCCGTGGTCACGCGCACAGCCACGCCTCCGGTGCCTCTCATGGCGGGTACGATGCTCGCTAGAGGATAGAGGAGTTGCGACAGAAGATGTCGACCACCGTTGCTGAAGGCGACGGCTTCCCCGCCTTCTCACCCCGGCTTCGCAACCGCTCCTCCCCGACAAGTTCAAGCCTTTGGGGATCACCAAGTACGACGCGAAGCAGGATCCCATCCAGTGGCTCCGATGCTACGCCCTCTCCATCGAGAACGCTGGCGGCAACAGCGACACCAAATGCCTCTACTTCCCCGAACAAGTGCGTCTTTTGCGCCCCCGAGAACAAGTGCGTCTTCGGCGTCCCTTCGGGCAAACTACTCGGCTTCATCATCAGCCAACGCGGCATTGAAGCCAACCTCGAGAAGATCTCCGCCATCACCAGCATGAAAGCTCCCACGAGCATCAAGGACGTCCGTAAGCCGACGGGCGCATGGCGGCATTGAACGATTCATCTCGAGGCTAGGAGAACGGGGCCTCCCCTTCTTCAAACTACTCAAGCATCACGAGAAGTTCGTGTGGACTCCGCGAGGCGGATCAAGCCCTTGCTCGGCTCAAGGACTTCCTGTCGAAGCCGCCAATCCTCACGGCTCCTCACAAGGGCGAGCGCCTCTTGCTCTACCTAGCTGCGACTACTCACGTGGTCGGTCTCGCCATCGTTGTCGAGCGGCAGGAAGACGGCCACGCCCATCCGGTCCGGCGCCCGGTCTACTTCGTCGGCGAGGTTCTATCGAGTCCAAGGCTCGCTACCGCCCGTGCGAGAGCTCCCCGTGCGCTCTACTCATCACCTCGCGGAAGCTACGACACTACTTCCAGGAGTACTCGGTCTCCCTCGTCACCGACTACCCGCTCGGCGACATCCTGAGGAACCAAGACGCCACTGGAAGAATCTCCAAGTGGGCTGTCGAGCTCGGCGCCCTCACCATCGACTTCAAACCATGCACAGCCATCAAGTCGCAAGCACTAGTCGACTTCATGGCAGAGTGGCGGGAGAACCAGCTACCTACTCCCACCGTGCGACCAGAGCATTGGGTGATGTACTTTGATGGCTCACTCAACCTCGAGGGCGCAGGCGCAGGGGTACTCCTGATCTCTCCAACGGGCGAACAACTCAAGTACGTCCTACAGATCTTTTGGAAGGTCTCAAACAACGAAGCCGAGTACGAAGCTCTCCTACACGGGCTCCGTCTCGCGGCTTCATTGGGCATCAAGCGGCTACTAGTCTACGGCGACTCCGCAGTGGTCATCAACCAAGTCAACAAGTCCTGGGACCGCAACAAGGAGAACATGGACGCCTACTGCCTAGAAGTCCGCAAGCTCGAGAACAAATTCTATGGTCTCGAGTTCCATCACATCGTCCGCGACAACAACGTTGCAGCGGACGTCCTCTCGAAGCTCGGATCTACCCGCGCCCAAGTACCCGCGGGCGTCTTCGTCCATGAGCTTCACGCGCCATCCTTCCCGGAGCCGGCACCACAGACCACTGTACCAGCTAACCCACCGGCTGGGCAGGAGGTCATGATGATCGACGTGGACTGGAGGCAACCCTTCATCGACTACCTCAGCGAGCAGAAGGTCCCCTCCGACAAGAACGCAGCCGAACAACTCGTCCGCCGCGCCAAGTCTTACGTCCTCGTCGGAGACAAGCTCTACAAGCGGGGTGCGTCTTCTGGAGTACTCATGAAGTGCGTCCCTCGCGAAGAAGGCAAGGACATCTTGGAGGAGATCCACAAGGGCGTCTGCGGCAACCACGCGTCCTCACGCACGCTGGTCAGCAAGGCCTTCCGGCGAGCTTTCTACTGGCCCACAGCCCTGGGCGACGCCGAAGAACTCGTCAGAAGGTGCCAAGGATGCCAGTTCTTCGCCAAGCAGCAACACGTCCCAGCCTACAAGCTAGTCACCATACCGCCAACCTGGCCCTTTGCCTCGTTGGGGGCTCGACATGATTGGGCCACTACCAACCGCGCCGGGAGGATTCAACGGGTAGTGCGGTGGCTATCGACAAGTTCACCAAGTGGATCGAGGTCAAGCCGGTCACATGCCCCAAGGCCGACGCAGTACTCGACTTCCCGGATGAACTCGTACACCGCTATGGGCTACCCCACCTCATCATCACGGACACCGGGGTCCAACTTCAACAACCACCGGTTCGGGGAGTACCGCGAGAACGAGCGGAATCGACGTCGATACGTCTCGGTCGCCCATCCACGGGCCAACGGACAAGTCGAGCGCGCCAATGGGATGGTGCTCGACGCCCTCAAGAAGCGGCTACACAACGCCGCTAACTCAAGAGGGGGGCAAGTGGATCAAGGAACTACCCAACGCACTCGGGGGCCGCGGACTCAACCATCCAAGCCAACGGGGCAATCCCCCCTACTTCCCGGTCTACGGCTCCGAAGCCATCCTCCCTGCCGACGTCATATGGAACTCGCCGGCAGTGGAGCACTACGACGAAGGCGTCTCAGAAGACAGCAGACGAGTTGATATCGACAGCCTCGAAGAAGCTCGCTGCGCCACCCTCGTCCAATCAGCAAGGTACCTGGAGGGTATCCGACGCTACCATGATCGCAACGTCAAGGAACGCTCCTTCAACGTTGGAGATCTTGTCCTCCGCCATATCCAGAACACGGAAGGACTCCACAAGCTCAGCTCCCCCTGGGAAGGCCCCTTCACCGTGGCTAAGGTGACCGGGCCGGGCTCCTACCGCCTCCAAACACTTGAAGGCGAAGAAGTCATCAACTCGTGGAATGTCGACCAACTCTGTCGATTCTACGCCTAGTCTACTCGACTACTCCGGGGTTCAAGTCTACACGACTACATCAACACCCCTTGCCGCAAGCGACCCTCCGGGTCCTGGCTCCAGTCTCCGGACTACTCTCCTCCAGGGTCCAGCCCGTGCGGCTACCTACGGACCATGGGCTGCGACGAGCGTCAAGGACTCTAGCAGCGGTCTACCAAGAGACCACACTCCAAGATCCAGCCTGCGCGGCTACCTACGGATCTGCGATCCAGCCTACACGGCTACCTACGGATCACTCGCTGCAAGCGGCTACCCGCTCCAGCGCTACTTAGCTGTAAGTGGCCTCCGGGTCCAGGCGACTACTTGTAACTACGACCCTGGCCACCCAGGTGTACTTCTTCAGTAATAAAGCTTGATTTTTCATCAACTTGTTTACTATCTACTCCCTACGACGGGACTACTAAGCCGAGTACTACTACTCGCACCTACTCCACGATGGGCGCTCCGCACTCTGAGATCGCGGTTACGAGTACTCATTAATGGAAAATCTCATTTCATTGATACATGAATAGTTCATTACAACTGTTTCCTGTACAACTACGGCTACTAGCTATCTATGCAGGGCTACTGGAGGTTCAACTTCTCGGCTACCTGCTCCGCGATGGGAGCCATCTGCTCCAGCAGCTCTGCGTACTGCTCATCCGAGCAGTTGGCGGCTACCCCGCCGGCGACCACCTCCACTGGAGCCTTCGGGAAGTACGACTTCATGAAGGCCAGCACTTGCTTCGGGATCGACTTGGCCATGTGCTTGACGTAAGCGGCCAGCCCGGCTTGGCGCTTCACGAAGTCGATCCGCCGGAGGAGCGATCTTGGGGCCGCCGGGTGCGGCACCGGGAGCCTCGCGATCGGAAGAGCGAGCCTCTTCAAGGTCCCTCGACCGGGGCCGGAGCGCCTCGCAATCTTCGTTCAACTTCGCAAAGATTTGTAGCGATTGACGAGATCTCTGTCGAGAGGCAATCCGCGGCTCCATATGCTTCTCGCACTCGAAGGCGAGCTCCTTGTAGTCGAGCTCAAGTACCGGCGGGCTTCTTGCTCCCGGTAAAAAAAGGTTCTTCATGCCGACCTCCGAGGCTTTCGCTGCGCTCCACACGGCCTTCGAGTTCGCAACACGAAACACAACAACGGGTCGGAGGCTTGTCGATCTCCAACAAGTACCCGACAAGTCAAGAGACAAACCTTTATTCTTGTTGCGGAGGCCTTTGTTCTTCCGCACCAACTCATCGCCCTTCGCCTGCAAGTCCATCACGTCGTTATGGTACTTGGCGAAGGCGGCGTCGAGTTTCGACTGCATGGCGGCCGCGTGCTTCCTCGACTTCACGAGCTGCTCCTCCAGGGCCTCGGCTTGGAGCACGGTGTCGCCGTAACCTTGCAGCATGTTCGACTTCTCGCGGGATCGCTCCGCGACGTCCTACACAAGACAAGCTCAAGTCAAGCAGAGTACTCAACGCAAAGGATTGACTACTCGGGAGGCTCGGGGGATCGGATTGCCACCTCCCAGGGCAACCCCTGGCGACGTGGTAGCCGCCTCCCCCTCGGCGGACTTCTCGACGACTTCCCCCACGGGCTCGGGGGCTCCAGCCGCAGCCTCCGGGGCTTCTGGTGTCAACTCCTGCATGGGCACCCCTGCAGGGATGTCACCTCCTTCAGCGCCTGTCAGCAAGGAACACGCGCATCAGTGCCTATGACTACTCCTTCTGGAGCTCTAGAGCTTCAAGAAGAGTACTCACCTTCGACTACGACCGCCTCTGGCAGCGGCGCTTCGGTGGCGGGGGCTCGGTCGTGGCTTGGGCTTCGGGGAGCGGGCTCCTCGACGGGCGGCGCGGCCTCTCCTCCCGCCTCCGTCGTCCACGGGCTCTTCCCCGTCCCAGCTCAGATCTGTGGATTTTCTGCAGAAGTATCCACAGAGGGTCGTCAGACAAATCGACTACTACAACGAGTACTACTCATGAAGACGTGGTACTTACAAGTTCGACCGGACGATAGTCACGGCCGGAGCACCGAGGATGCTGGCGATATCAACCAGTCCACCCTCGGCGGGCGTCTCTTCCTCCGCCTCTTCGACTACCGCCTCCTCCACGGTGGCGGCGGCCGGCGCAGATGTCTCCTGCGTCCCTGCGGCTTCCATCTCTCCAACGGCGGCGGCCGCGGGTACTCTGCTCTCCTCTGGAGCAGGGGGCTGGCGCTCCAGCTGCGCCAGGAGTTCTTCGACAGTGGGGGCTGGACTTCGGCTTCCAGCCGGTTCCCCCACCGGATCCCACACGCCTTCGTCGCCCTCTTCGACGGGCTCCGTTGGCGGCACCTCCTGCACACAAAAGACGACTACTCGTCAGCGACGTACTCGACTACCGGGTACTCGACCACTCTGCTCAAGATAGTCTACCTCCGGAGGCGTGGTCTCCGAGACCTTCATCTTCTTCGCCACCCGCTTCTTGGTGGGGTTGCGCGGCCTCCGCGGCGGCGCAGCAAGGCTAGCCTCCAGGCTAGCCGGAGGGTCTTGGACAAGTGGCACGTGAGGCAAGCCCGGACGGCTAAACCTCGACCGCAGTTGGAAGCGGTCCTGCAGCGTCTCTTGGTCTTCTTCCTCGTCATCGGAGGTATCCTCCACGATGACGGTGTCGTCGCCTCCACCGACTTCGCGGCGCTCCTTCACCTTCCCCACCGCCGGGATCTCGATCCCGCTTGGTGGCGGTTGCGGCTCGGAGACGAACCGCTTCACATCATCCTGCGCAAAAGACACAAGGCGTCAGCAACTTCACTACGAGTACTTATTACTCGACGAGGGGGTACGACTACTCACCTCGTTGGGCGGGCGCGCGGCGGAGTACTCCTCGACCGGACACGCCGTGTACGGTGGCATGTCCTTGAAGATCCTCGTCAACCTTTCGACAATATCGTTGTCGTCGAGCTCGCCCCCCGGCATCCGCGACGTGTCGTCGTCGCCGGTGTACTCGAAGCCCATTGTATCCCGCGCCATCAGCGGCTGGATCCTGCGCTTCATGAAACTGAAGGCCACGTGTTCGGCCCTCAGTCCCGCATCCCTGAGAGTCTTGATGCGCGCTAGCAACTCAGGGAGCTGGATCCCCTCTTGCATGGTGGGCTCCGTGTTCCACCAATCATGGTGCCTGGGCTGCCGTCCGCTTGGCTTCGGTAGCTCGGGATGGTGGTTCGTGATGTAGAACCATCTCGTCTTCCAGTCGGTGTTGGAGTCCACGAGCTTGTACGCCAGGTACTGCTCCGCGGCATCCTCCCTCAGCTGGATCCCGGCCCCTCCGACTACTCTAGGGTTGGAGGCGCTGGGCTGCGGCTTGACGCGGAAGAACTTCCGAAAAGCACCCGGTGCGGCTTGATTCCCGGGAAGGCTTCGCGAAGTGGACGAAGACGAAGTATGGAAGATGCCGTTGGGGTTCGGGTTGAGGTACTCGATGCTATAGTACCCGAGCAGCCCCTTGAAGAAGTCGCTTGGCCGGGAGCGCAAGACCGCGCTCCACGAAGCGCGAGAACATCGGGATCTCGTCTTCGGCCTTCTCCATCGGATAAGGATCTCTCGCGGCGGATCTCCACATGTCGATCTCCTTCTCCCCGATGAACCCGCTCGTTCAACGGGGTCGCAAGTCCTCCGTCTTGACCTTCAATTTTTTCCACTCGCGGCTTGGATCAGCGCGCGGTGGAGATGAGGGCGGCGCCGCTCCGGTGGCGGCCGCGGCGCCTCTCGCACGGCTCCTCTTCTTCCCCGCCGGCCTTCGACGTCTTCGACGGCGACGGCTTCATTCTCCAAGTGCAAGGAGTTTTCACTCGCATCCGCTCGGGGGCTACCCTAAAGCCTTCGGGTGGCGATGCGCTCGGATCTACTACGGCGGCAGCAGGCGCTGGAGTGGATCTACTTCAAGATTCAAATGGAAATGACTGCGGCTCACTTGGGTGAAAAACCCTAAAGGTTTTGGCTCTTATTTATAAGCCAAAACGCCTCCGTAACGGGCGGCTGGATAAGTCCACGTGCGGCCGACTCGGCCGCCGCGCGTGACTCTTCGTATTCTACTAGTCGACGCGTCTCACCTCGGGGGCTCGGCTACTTCTACTCGGCGACCCGGGGAAGCGGCTAGTCTCAAGAGCATCTCGGACACATTCTCCAAGAAGACCCTTCAATTCGAGAGGAAGTACTCGACTCAAGGCTCGGGGGCTCCGTGCCACGTGTCCTTCGGTTTTTTCTCTCCGGATTTTTCGGGATTTTCTTGCCAAGACTTCGGATAGGTCCTCAGCCAGAGCCCGCGGCTCGAGGCTCGGGGGCTACTCCATGTGGAGTACGGTTCTGCAAATCGTACCTCCATGACGGCTCCAGCTTCAAGACAAGACAGGCATTTCTTGAAGACCTTCGAAGGCAGATTTCAAGGACGCTTGGGACTACTCGAGAAGACTTCAAGATTGCTCAAACATCGGTGGAGTACATTCCGGCCTCGGGATGCTTCGACTACTCTTGAGGACTTTTGACTTGTAGCGCTCAGGGACGCTTGAGGACTACTCGTTAAGGCCGTCAAGACTACTTGAAGCTATCCTTCTCGACTACAAAGTACTCGGGGGCTTGTCGTATGGACCTCCCTGGGCCCACTACCTCGGTGGGTACCAGGACCGACTACTCGGTGGGCCCCTGGGACTACCCGGCTTGCGTTACACGGCACCTGAAGGCGTGGAGCACAAGGACTACACAGGAGTAGTACTCGGTTAGGAAGCTGTACATGTTCCGCACTGTGCAGAGGACTCCTAGACGTACTCGACTAGTACTCTCTTCCTACTCCGACTTGTAACCCTGCCTCCCGGACTATATAAGGCGAGGCAGGGACCGATCCCCTCATCCAATCTCATCTCATACAACCCACGGCGCACCATTGCACCATCCTGTAATCGTGCCCTATCAATCCAGAGCTACGCAGCATACAGGACGTAGGGTATTACGCGCCTCGCGGCCCGAACCTGTCTAAACTGTGTGCCACGTGTCTCTTCCTTCGAGTTACCGATCTCGGCGAGTCACATTCATCTACTTCGGGTACTCCCCGTAGTGGGTTGCCGGTCTAAAACACCGATAGTACCCATGTCTCACAGTATGGATGCGCTGCCATGTTCCTTTTGCATCATCAAACTTGTAGACTGTCATTGCATCTATGTTATAAAACTGATCATCGTCATTGATAAGAACTCACCATGATGGTTCAAAGTACCTTGCATTATTACCATGCACACAGATCAGCAAAAGCTCATCATCTGGGGACTTCGCCACGTAGAATGTGAGCTTTGTGGATTCCTCAAAATAATGTAGATTTGGACTAGTCAGTTTCAAAGGGTATTCATGTGGACGGTCAATGTCCCATGTATACATGCAACCATACTCCTCGACACCAACCAACCTTCCCCTATAAAGAATGACATCAACGAAGGTTAATACATAGTACTCCAGGCATCCGACCCAAAACATCGGGTGCCTAAGCGTTTTCCATCCAACATCCCCCTTGGAAGTTGAAGCTATCAATCCGTCATCAAACAGTGCAATTACCATGTAACCCTTTATGCTTGAAGGCGTATGGCATAGTACAATGCGTCTGAGTCTACGACTACATACCTCATTAACAATCTCTAAATCATACAATGTGCTGATTTGAAATTGGCCCATCGTTGTTAATGAGGGAAGGTGTACTGTGTCTCTTGTTATAATATTATTAAGGGTAAGGGAGCACCTATTGTCCGAGATGACAAGCCAGTCATCCTTGCCACCTACCCACATCTTGTGTTTCAATGACTCTTTTTCGATGTAGAATGTAGTCAAATCACCAAATGGATGTATACCAAATGTCCCCTCTGCAAGGGAGTCTTCCACATTTTTACCCTTATTGTCTGGCCTAGATGTCAGAAGTTTAGGTGTTCCTACATTTTATGACGAAACAAGAATGTTCAAATGCGAAAAATAATGCGACATGTGTAAACACATGAAACATTCATTAGACATAATTTGCACATATGACGAATTGAAAATAAAACATACTGTAAATTTAAGTTAGATACCTGACTTCAGAATTTTAGTGCTGATGTCTTGGCACACCTCACGCCATGATTCGCACGTCGCCCAGAAGTTCATCACATCCATCTGGTCGATGCGGTCGACAATTGTGCCGCATAGGTTCGTGGAGAGCTGACACCATTCCACACCAACATCTCGTGCGGAAAAGGGAGCCATGGTTATTTGGTAGTGCGTGCATAGTTTACACCATTACACACCGATTTATACAGTGAATGTTACGGTCCACTTTATTTTTGGAAAATATTGATACATTTTCATTTACTGTTAAAGTTATTTTGCAAGTATCAGCTTCATTATACCGTATTATCAATTTCCATAAAATTACACCTTCTTTCTCAATTGTATGCACTACTGCCATCATTATATCTAAAAGTAGTTTAGGTAAACAGAGATTAGTGTGGTTCTATGTCAATTTTTTTCGATTCGTAATATATCATTCCATGTAAATTAAAACTCGGTATACTGAGAGGGAATCAAATTAATCCATTTGCTCCATGCACCATCAAGATATTTAGCACTATTTTAGGAAATTAGGATTATAGGGTTTCCATTATGATCTCCATACCAATCAAAAATAGCGCCATTCATCCTATAGCATACTCAAATGACCACGACACTGATGTTCTCCTCTGCCTTCGTGCAGGATCTGTCTGATGCTATGTTTGAACCGCATGGCACCATGGTAGTCGTGTTCGCTGTTGTTGCTTCAGTTGGTACTTGGATTGACAACAGTACAGTCCATTTGGTACTCGTGAAATTTGCTTGGTGGACACTAGGTCAGTCGTGGAACTATGTCTATTCACTATGTTTTTCGCCGATGGTTGATTTGAGTGTCAACACTTATGATTATTTTTCTGTCATGTGCAGTGACCAAGTGACATTCTTATAAGTTTTGACCACCTACGGACAGGGTCATAGTACAGTTTTTGCTGAAGCAGATTTGTGTAATAAGTTCGTGATGTCTACTAAGGTTCTTGTCAATCGTGACCGAGGTGTGGCTTCATTATTTAATTCAAAAATTCTGTTGCAGTAGGTTTGAAACATTTTTTGTCATTACTAATATACTAATTTAAATATTTAGGGTCGTTGGAAACTTCGCCACATAGTTCCATCTTTTTCTTTGACAATGAAAGATGCCCATGGGGATCGCCCCTTGAAGGTTACAAACTTTTATTATCCAATGACCATCGAAAAAATTGGTTTATTGATATAGTTAAATTTCATGTCCTTGTAGATATCAGAGATGGGCTGAGACATTTGACAGTGACTCGTGATGATATTAAAATAGCGGTTGAAAAACGTTTTTACCGTGTTAGGATTCTACAAAAACGTTCACGTGCTGTACAGGACAACCTTTCTATGGCGGATGCATACGATCACATGGTGAATGGCAATCACGGGGACACAGGCATGAACATGGACTTTGACGGAGATGAAATTCAATGTACATGTGGCATTATCGATTGAAAACCGTATCTATCGTACTTTAATTTAATTTAAATAATGTGATGTCACGCTGACATCACTCAAATTTGCAATCTTAATGTATTTGGAATAATGTAAACTTTTCTATCGCGAGTTCAATGCTATAGCATCACATGAATGTTTGAATAATGACATGTAATTTCTATCTTTTCTGTAATTTTGAAAGGTTGATGATTGATATTCTCATTTTTTGGTAGCTTAATTTGTCAACATAGCCAACTGTCCTTTTATTCGAGCGCACAACAATTTTTAGGCTAACGCGTGGCGCGCTCAACTGCCGTTATTGATTTGCTCAGTTTTCGGACTTTCCCTCCATGTGGACAACAGGTGAACGTCGCCAACCCAGTCTTATAAATATCAATATGATTACGGGTCGTAATTTGATTTAAATACTGCTTGGTTTGAGCGATATTGAAAAAAGAGTTAAAACATAATTTATTCCAGTTGCCTTTGTATTGAAAATGGGCTATTGCACTTGGTGTAAAATTAACACACTCCAATCATTTGATTCCAATAGTAGCAGAAAAAACAGAGAGAAAGAACCTAATTAAACATTTAAAATAGACGTATTATACATAATACATTATTTAAAAGAAAAATTATGAAAGAAAACAATATCGTATAGAACAGGACTTCCAAAGGTCTGGAATCATGCTATATTACTTATACTTGTATAATCCAATATGAAGTGATAATAAATTAGAGTAGCTTCTTTGCTCTGGACGGTCGTGTTGGGAGGAACCACATCGGTGTTCTCATAGAATGCTTATTCAGCAAATGAGCGTCCTTTTTAATGGGGAGATAGATCAACTGCATGCACTGCTCCTTTCCTGGCTCCATGGAGAATATAATGACATTAGTATCGTCCAAATAAGCTACACATACACTGTTTGGCTTGATCCACACACTTTCCATGTGGAATGGTTAGTCCAGCCCAACGAAGATGGAGTGTTTACAACCAATTGTATGGATGCGCTCCCATGATAGTTTTGCATCGTCAAATTTGCAGACTTTCATTGCATGGATGTTATAAAAATTATCATGCACATTGACCAGAACTCTCTAGGAGACAGGGGTGCAAAGTACCTTTTGCGATTACCATTCTCGTGGAGAACAACCTGATAGGAGTGACCATAGTACATTTTTTCATTACCATGCACACAGATCACCAAAAGCTCATCAGTTGGGGATTTGGCCAGGTAGAATGTGATCTCTGGGGATTCCTCAAAATGTTTATGATGTATATACGGATGACCCATCCTCAAAGTGTGTTCATCAAGCCGTTTAATGTCCCAAGAATATATGCACCCACTTTTATCGATCGAAATTAACTTTCCCCTGTGAAGGACGACATCAACATTGGGCGATATATAGTAGTCCTCGCATCCTTTCCAAAATGCTGAGTACCTAAACGTCTTCCATCCAACATCCCCCTTGGAAGTCGATGCCATCAACCGGACATGAAAAAGTGCAATTGCCAAGAAACCATTTTTGCTGGAAGGCGTCTGGCATAGTACAATGCGGCGAAGGTTACGACTACGTGGCTTATAGCATGGACTGATTTAAAATTGGCCCATCGTGGGTAATGACGGGAGGGGTACTGTATCTCCTATTGCAAGGTTATTAAGTGTCAGGGAGCACCTGTTATCCCATATGACAAGCTAGTCATCCTTGCCACCTAACCTCACTCTATGTTTCAGTGAATCTTTTTCGATGCAGAATGCAGTCATAGCATCAAAAGAATGCATACCAAATGCCCCCTCTGCAATGGATTCTTCCACATTTGTACCATCATTGTCTGACCTAGATGTCAGTACCGTAGGTGTTCCTACATTTGGTCACGAAACATGTATTTTGAAAGGTGGTAAATATTGCGACATATGCAAACTCATAAAAACATTGATTGGCCACAGTATGTGTAGATGACGACTTCAAAATAAAATATATTGTAAAGTTACACACCTGACTTTTGAATTTTGGTGCCGAGTTCAAGGCACCTATAACTCCATGATTCGCACGTCGCCCAGAAGTTCATCACATCCATCTGGTCGATGCAGTCGACGATCGCGCCACATAGGTCCGTGCGAAGTTGACACCATTTAACACCAAACTCTCGTGCAGAAGGGGGAGCCATGGTTGTTTGGTATGTGTGATGCTTCATGTGCATCCAACGATGCTATAGTGATGGTTCATGAGGTCATATGAGTATTCACAATTTATATATACACTAAAATTGCGATCCATTTTATTTTTGGTAAACAGGGATCCGTTTCATTTATAATGCAAGTTATTTTTGCAAGTATCATGTTCATTAAACCGTATCATTAATCATGAAGCATGCACTACAACCACTATGATATTAGTGTGGTTCCATGTAAATTTATTTCCATAAGTAATGTAATCCATTTGAATTATAACTTGATATATCAGCAAGGATATCTAGCACTATTTTTAGAAGCAGGGATCATGATTCTATTTTTATTTTATTTATTACCATGTCAATTAATTTATTTCTATAAATAGCATATCGTAGCATGTATCTGTAGAAATTCTCGTGCCCACCGTTATGTATTGCACACTATCATCACGGTATCTAGCACTATTTTAGGAACACGATGTTTATTGTGATTGCCTGTCAACTTGTTTGACGGAAAATTACCTTTCCTTTGCCTCCTCTGTATAGAAAGGCACGAAACCATGTCGTCTCTGCGATCCTGTGGTTTTCTTTCTATTTGTAAGCTCCTGCATATTTTGCAGGAAATACATTTTGCTTGATTTTGTAGGTATATATACTTCCTTTCTAATACAGGTTCATGTACTTCCCATATAAATTGATACATGTATATTGCTATATATAATGTCAACCAACGGGTTTAGTTTTCCAATCATCTCGTTCATCCCCTCAGCACACAACAAAAAATAAGACGACATCGAAGAAACGGGAAGGTACACTACTTGTCGGGGACAGCCCTAGGGTCCCCTTAAACAACGGGGAAATCCTCACTTAAAACCCGCAACAAAGCCAAAACACAATTTACCTAACCATGCAGGAAACGGCCCACGCTGCAGGGACCCCGACGGCCCATCAAGGCGGCCCTCTTAGAGATCCCCTCGAGCAGGCTCCGCCTCGCTCGAGGATGCGCGCCCCCCCTCGGGTGGGCTCCGCCCCGTTCGAGGGGTAGGACTTCCCTCGAGCGGGCTCCGCCTCGCTCGAGGACTCACTCCCCCTCGAGCAGGTTCCACCTCGCTCGAGGGTACGTCCCGCCCTCGACCGGGGCCCGCCACGCTCGAGGGCGCCCCTCATGCGTGCGACGTCCCCCGTACATGGGCATTTAACGCCCTGACACCGGCGGGACGGCGCCATCATGCGCTCGGGGCTCGCGCCCCGGTGCCGCCGCACCAACTCCCCAGGGAGGAGCCCATCCCCATCACTGTGGGTAGGGACTGTGCAGCGCGGCCGGTGTCAGTCCCGTGACACCGTGCGCCTGCTCCAGTACGGCTAACGCGCCGAGCCCTCGAAGGGGGGCCGGTTGCACCCTCAATTCACTTTCTTGTGACCCTACAGGGTTAGGTGGAGGCGCTAGGCCGGTGGAACACCATCCCTGCCACTGTAATAGCGTGGCCGCCATCCCCGCGCATGCAGGCGCACGCCAGGCGCTGTAGCAACAACTTCAGCACTATGAAGCGCGTCGGGAAGGGACGCCGTTTTACCTACTCCTGTACTCCGTACGGGCCAACGTCAGCACCTCCCTCGAAGCCTATCAGAAGGTGTTGCCACCGTCCGCTGCCCTTCAACCCTCGAACCGCCACTGTTCGGGTACAAGATAGGCCATGATGGCCAGATCGCCGCGAGGATCATCCGGACGGCCGCCCATTCTACAGCATAGCACGTCGTGCTTCCCCACGTAGCTAGATAGCGCGGCGCGCATGTAATCCACCTCCCCTTGATCTATAAAAGGGGGGGCGAACCCCCCAGCCGCAGGGGACAGACAGACAGGAGCATACGAGACGTAGAACGACAGGAACACACGGCACACCACGTACTCATTCTCCAATTCTCCCACAATATCTTCAGCCACTCCTCCAAGGACTTGGAAGCCACGCTTCCTCTCCCGCCTTGCTTGTAGCAGCCCCACTACAGGCACCCCCGGTGCTGAGCAATATAGTGCCTCGAGCACACCACCGCCGGGACGTACGGCCCCCTCGGCCGGAACCAGGATAAATCCCGTGTCTTTTATTGCTTAGCATCGACCATTGAGGGATAGACCTCGGCGCTTTCTACTGGTTAGTGTCGGGACCATATTCCGCACCGCTTGGCGCCCACCGTGGGGCAATCGAGCGCCTAAGGTCATTCCGTCAACTCCCTCCATGGTGATCCGCACTGAGTACCGTGGTACACGCTACTGCATGGGTAGCTCGGACCCCCTCCCAGCCGGGTTCGAAATTCGCTTCGGGGACCTGAACTTTCAGGCCACGGGGAACGGCTATCTCATGCGCCTCACCAACCGTGAGGAGCTCCGCGCGCGGCGCCAGGCCAGGGTCGCCTCCGGCCCCCGCCGCACGCACCACCACGGCGCGGCGCCCGCGAGCACGGATGCCGTGGGCCCGTCGACGCCACAACGCCGTCGTCGCTCGGCGGCGTTCGCACCGGGCGCGGTCCGAGCGGCGGCAGCCGAGCGCGCCGCCACTCCGCCGCGGCGCGCCCGCCGTCACGACCGCCACCACCCCCGGCGGGACGGCGCACGCTCTCCCGGACCGCGCATCCCCATCGGGCTGCGTGGCGCTACGTCGGCCCACAAGGCCAACGTCAACACCACGATGCGCAGGGTTCCGCCTGGCCGCCACGTCTTTGTCGCCAGGGACCCCGGCGCCTCAGCAGGGGACGAATCGTCCCTGGGTCCCTCGACGCGTTGCCACCCGCCAACCGCCACGGGTACGCGGAGTGGCACTTCTCCGGTGTACCGGACCCAGTCATATTTCGGCGTTTCCTAGAAACTACGGACTACTGGTTCGGCTGCTCCGACGACTCCAGCACTGGGAGTTACGATCCCGCGCGGGAGTGCTACGCCGTCATCACCAACGACCCGGCCAATGCCGCCGGCGCGGTGGGCGCCGGAGACGGGGAAGTCACGCCCGCCCCGGGGGTCGCCACGCGCCCGGCCGCGGGGCCAAGCGCTCCCGCCGGGGCCGACGCCGACGTGCGGTGGCCCAAGCCCGCGAGCTCGAGGCCAAGCCGGCGGAGGAATACGGACGCGGCGGCCGCTCCGCGCCTCAATGGCGGGGAAGCCTCCGCGCGCGGCGAACGCGCACGAGAGCCGGGCCGACAGGTCCGCGACCGCATCAACACCGTCCCCAACATCGACAACGCGGCGCGCGCCCCCGTAGGCGAGCCAAAAGCTCATCGCCGCCGCGACGCTGCTGCGGGCCATGCCGGCACCCTCGACCCCCGAGGCTCGAGACCTGCACCGCGAGGTGCAAACTCTCATCGAGCAAGCGGCCGTCCAGCAGGCCGAGAGCTTGGCTTCACGCATCCGCCAACAGGGGGATGCGTGGGACGACGAGGCTGCACCAGGAGGCGAACACTCGGTCCACGCAGGAGGACCGGCGGGGCGACCCGCCGACCAACGACGCACGCCGGCCAAGGAGCGGCTCCTTGACGCACGCGAGGCGCCGGATGGCGACGCCCACAACATCATCAACGCCGGGCAAACGAGCAGGGGCGGACGCACGAGCACGCAGGGGGGCTACCACCCTCGACGGGGTGGATGCTACGACGGCGGCGAGGACCGCTCCCCGACGCCGGAGCCCCCCGAGCACCCGTGTGTTCGGCCGAGAGATCCGCGCGGCGGCGTTCCCCCAACGCTTCCGCCAACCCTCGACCGGCGTCAAGTACAACGGGGAGACGGACCCCCGCATGTGGCTCAACGATTACCGCTTGGCTTGTCGGTGGGCGGGGGCCACCGGCCGACGAGGTCATCATCCGCAACTTGCCCCTGCACCTCGGCGACGCGGCCCGGACATGGCTCGAGCACTTGCCCGCTAGCCAAATCCACAACTGGGATAATCTGGTCCGCACGTTCGTGGGCAACTTCCAGGGCACGTACGTGCGCCCCGGAAATTCGTGGGACCTGCGCTCCTGCACACAGAAGCCCGGCGAGTCACTGCGGGACTTCATACGGCGCTTCTCCAAGCGCTGCACTGAGCTCCCCAGCGTGGCGCAGTCCGAGATCGTGCACGCCTTCCTCGAGGGCACCACGTGCCGGGACCTCGTGCGGGAGCTGGGACGCAGCCCGCCCGCGGACTCCAACGAGCTGTTCGACATCGCCACCAGCTTCGCCTCCGGAGAAGAGGCCGTGGGGGCGATCTTCGACGGCAAGAAGGGCAAGCGCTCGGAGGACGCGCCCGCGGAGGGCAGCAAGTCCAAGGAGCCCCACCGCAACGACAAGCGGGGCAAGAAGGGGAAGAAGCCGCGCCGCGAGGCGCACGAGCGAGGGCGCGACGGCGGCAATGCCGAGGCCCTTCTTCGTTGACCCGGCTCGACGGGGCCCTCGACCGGCCCCTCGAGGCCCGGGGGTGTTCGACGACATGCTGAAAAAGCCATGTCCCTACCACAAGACCCCGGTAAACCACACCCTTGAGCAGTGTGATATGCTCAAGAAGTTCTACGGCCGTGCCGCCGCGAAGGAGGCAGAGGCCAAGAAAGACGGAGGCGATGGCGACGCAGGCGGCTTCCCCCGCCGTCGAAAACGTGTTCCTCAACTTTGGGGGGTCAACCGTCGACATGTCGACCCGCCGCCGCAAGAAAGAGCGGCATGAGGTCCTCGCCGCGGAGAGGGCGCCTCCGTCCTTCCTCAGTTGGTCGGAGGACGCCATCACCTTCAGCCGGGAAGACCACCCAAACCGCGTCCCCAACCCGGGCCAGTACCCGCTGGTGGTCGACCCCATCATCGGGAACGCATGGTTCTCGAAGGTCCTCATGGACGGAGGCAGCAGCCTCAACATCCTCTATGCGCATACGTTGCGCCTGATGGGGATCGGGTTGGACCAGCTGCGGCCCAGCACGAAGCCATTCCACGGCATCGCGCCCGGCAAGTAGGTCCAGCCCCTCGGGCAAATCGACCATCCAGTTTGGTTTGGCACCCCGAAGAATTTCCGCAAGGAGATCCTCACCTTCGAGGTGGTGGGGTTCGAGGGGGCCTACCACGCTATACTTGGGCGACCCTGTTATGCCAAATTCATGGCGGTCCCCAATTATACCTACTTGAAGATGAAGATGTCAGTACCAAACGGCGTCATCACCGTCGGCTCGTCCATCGAGCACGCATTCGACTTCGACGTCGAGTGTGTAGAACACGCAGAGGCACTGGCGCTGGATGAAGCGCTAGTGAACACGTTGGAGAAGATGGTCAACGAAGACCTCGACTCCGCCGCCAAACACGCCGGCACCTTCGAGGCCGCGGAGCAGACCAAGAGAGTCCCCCTCGACCCTTCAGCCCCCGAGGGCAAGGCGTTGAGGGTCAGCTCCATCCTCGATCCCAAATAGGAAGTGGTGCTCATCGACTTCCTCCGCGCCAACGCCGACATCTTCGCGTGGAGCCCCTCGGACATGCCAGGCATCCCGAGGGAAGTCGCCGAGCACTCCCTTGACATCCTGCCAAACGCCCGCGCCGTGCAACAACGGCTCCGCCGCTTCGACGAGGAGCGGAGACGGGCAATCAGAGCGGAGCTGCGGAAGCTTCTCGAGGCCGGATTCATCAAGGAGGTGTTCCACCCAACGTGGCTAGCAAACCCCGTGCTTGTAAAGAAAAAGAATGGGAAGTGGCAGATATGTATAGACTACACTAGTCTTAATAAAGCATGTCCTAACGTTCCTTTTCCTTTGCCACGCATTGATCAAATCGTTGATTCAATGGCTGGGTGTGAATTGCTTTGCTTCCTTGACGCTTACTCCGGGTACCACCAAATAAAGATGAAGGAGTCCGACCAGCTCGCGACTTCGTTCATCACACCGTTCGGGACGTTCTGCTACGTCACGATGTCGTTTGGCCTCAGGAACGCGGGTGCAACATACCAGCGTTGCATGCAGCACATTTTTGGGGATCACATCGGGCGAACGGTCGAAGCATACGTGGACGACATTGTCGTAAAAACCAGGAAGGCGGACGACCTGGTTGGCGACCTTGGCGTCGCGTTCGGCTGCCTACGGGCCAATGGGGTCAAGTTAAACCCCGAAAAGTGTGTCTTTGGAGTGCCGCGAGGCATGCTCCTGGGATACATTGTCTCCCAGTGGGGAATCGAGGCCAACCCTGAAAAGGTTGCGGCCCTCGAACGGATGGGTCCAATCCGGGACCTCAAAGGGGTGCAGAAGGTGCTGGGGTGCCTTGCCGCCTTGAGCCGCTTCATCTCGCGGCTCGGTGAGAAGGGCCTGCCCCTCTACCGCCTACTCAAGAAGCACGAGCGCTTCTCCTGGACCACCGAGGCCCAGGATGCGCTCGACAAGCTGAAGGCGTCTCTAACGCACGCCCCGATCCTCACGCCGCCTCAAGACGGCGAGCCCCTGCAGCTCTACGTGGCCGCAACCACCCAGGTGGTCAGCGCCGTGATCGTCGTGGAGCGCACGGAGGAAGGGCATGCCTTGCCCTGCGTACGGCGGCCGGTCTACTACATCGGCGAGGTCCCGTCGGACACGAAGACGCGCTACCCCCGAGGTCCGAAGTTGCCGTACGCGGTAGTCCTTGCGCGGCGCAAGCTCCGCCACTACTTCGAGGCCCACCCCCGTCACGGTGGTTTCCTCCTTCCCACTAGGGGAGATCATCCGCAACCCCCGACACCGCGGGCGGGATCGCCAAGTGGTCCGTAGAGCTGATGGGCGAGACGCTCGCCTACGCCCCGCGCAAGGCCGTCAAATCCCAAATCTTGGCGGATTTCGTCGCCGAATGGACGGACACGCAGCTATCGCCGCCGCAAATCCAAGTGGAGTGTTGGACTCTGTTCTTCGACGGCTCGGTGATGAAAACGAGAGGCGGGCGCGGCCTCGCTCTTCGTGTCACCCCTCGGGGAACACATGCGGTACGCGGTGCGCCTCCACTTCCCCGCGTCTAACAATATGGTCGAATACGAGGCCCTCCTCTGCGGCCTCAAAATCGCCATTGAGTTAGGCGTCAAGCGCCTCGACGTGCGGGGGGACTCGCAGCTCGTGATCGATCAAGTCATGAAGAACGGGAGCTGCCATGACGACAAGATGGAGGCCTACTGCAAAGTCGTGCGAGCCCTCGAGGACAAGTTCTACGGCATCGAGCTCAACCATGTGCCCCGCCGGTACAACGAGGAGGCGGACGAGCTCGCCAAGATCGCGTCCGGGCGGATTACCGTCCCCTCGAACGTTTTCGCGCGTGACGTCGCTCGACCCTCGGTCGTCTTCGAGCCCTACCCCTCGAGTCACAACGAACCCTCGGGGGCTCCCTCGAATCCAGCGGGTGCGGAACCCATGGACGAGGACCCCTCGAACGAGGCGTACATGCTCTCTCTCCTCGAGGGGTACGGCTCCCACGAGGCCGACGTGATGGACATCGAGCCGTCTCCTGTCCAAGAGGACTGGCGCGAAAAATACATCGCCTGGATCGCTCGAGGGGAACTCCCCGCGGACCGGGCCGCGGCCAGGCGCATCGCCAGGATGGCCAAATCTTTTGCCCTCGTTGATGGCGAGCTGTACAAGCGCGCCGCCTCCGGCATCCTACAACGCTGCGTGCCCATCCCCGAGGGGCGCGAGCTCCTGCGGGACATCCATGCCGGGATCTGTGGTCACCACGCCACGCCCCGCACCCTCGTCGGCAACGCGTTCCGCCAGGGCTTTTACTGGCCCACTGCGGTCGCGGACGCCAGCGAGATCGTGCGCACCTGCGAAGGATGCCAGTTCTACGCCCGCAAGTCCAACTTGCCCGCCCATGCCCCGCGTACCATCCCCCGTAACGTGGCCGTTTGCCGTGTGGGGGCCGGACATCGTCGGGCCCCTCGCGGAAAGCGCTCGGGGGCTTCACCCACTTGTTGGTCGCGATCGACAAGTTCTCCAAGTGGGTGGAGGTGCGCCCCATCACGAATCTAAGGGCGGAAAAGCGGTAACATTCTTCACCGACATCGGCTACCTCTTTGGAGTGCCAAACTCCATCATCACCGACAATGGGTCCCGCTTCACGAGCAAGAAGTTCTTGGAGTTCTGCGACAAGTTCCACATCCGTGTGGATTGGGCAGCTGTGGCGCACCCACAGACCAACGGCCAAGTAGAACGTGCCAATGGCATGATCTTACAAGGCCTAAAACCCAGAATTTTCGATCAGCTGAACAAATCTGGGCGAAGATGGCTCCAAGAGCTACCAGCGGTTATGTGGAGCCTAAGGACCACCCCGAGCAGAGCCACTGGGTTCACCCCATTTTTCCTAGTCCACGACGCGGAGGCCGTCCTCCCCACGGACTTAGAATACGGTTCGCCTAGGGTTCGAGGCTATGACGAGGATGCCAGCCAGCGAGCCCGCGAGGACTCGTTGGATCAGCTGGACGAGGCACGCCTCGTGGCCCTGATGCATTCCGCGAGGTACCAGCAGTCCCTCAGGTGCTATCAAGCACGCACGATACGCCGGCGGGATTTCAGCGAAGGGGATCTGGTCCTAAGGCTACGCCAAGACAACCGAGGGCGCCACAAGCTGTCGCCCTCATGGGAGGGACCCTACGTCGTGGTGAAGGTACTCAAGCCCGGCACGTACAAGCTGGCCAACGAGGACGGTGAAGAGCTCACCAACGCTTGGAACATCCAACAGCTACGTCGTTTCTACCCCTAGCTAGGATTCCCAAGCATTTTCTGTTGTAAAAATCATACGGCCAACACCCCAGTTGGTGACAACTATGTAAACGCCTCAAGTCCAATGGAAAGGGAAACTCGGCTTTCCCCTGAAACCCAAGTTACCCTCGGGGGCTACTGCGGGGGGGTCCCGCCCCCCAAAAATGGTCCCATTTTCGCGCAAAAGTAAAACAACTCACACGCGCCAAGTTTGTTTCCTACTTCAACCTCGAGCAACGATTCGAACAGGGCGCAGGCGGCCTAGCAGAAGGAGCGCGCGAGTCAGAGATAGCCTACGCCGCGAGGATACGGCTGTTCTCTCTCGCCTCCAACCCAGCAGGCCCCCCGCGAAAATCGAACTCCCCTAAGTAAAATCTACTCAGGAAAAAGGAGAAACAAAAAAGCTCAATAAGCAAAAGACTTCATTTCGTATCAACAAATGTTTACGATTAAGATAATGTGCTTATTTACAAGGCCGCATGGCCAAAATACTGATACACGAAAAAAACGGGCCTAGCGCCCAAATGTCTTTAGGCGGGTGGGGCGGCAGCATCAGCGGCGTCCGGGAAGAGGAACTCCTCGAAGGCTTCGGCGAGCGACCCGGCGGCGTCGGCGGCGAGCGCATCCACACGCTCCATCGCTACCTCATCCTCGACGCCCTCGGGAACGATGTAGCCATCCGCCAGCGCCTCGAAGTTAACCTCGTAGTGGGACCGCACCACTCCGAGGGCCTTCTCGGACGCCCGGATGCGCGCCGGCGCATCCGCTCGGTGACGTGATCGCCAAGGGCGCGCAGGGGGCCGGCCGCCGAGCCGCCGGCCGTGCCTCGCCCTCCTCCACGGCGCGGCGGGTCTCGAGGGCCGCGCCACGCAGCTCCCCGCAGCTCCGCTCGGAGGAGTTGTAGGAAGCCCGTAGTGCCTCGGCCCGCTCGGCGCGTGCCACGGGCGGCCCGCTCGTAAAGGGGAATGTGAGCCCTCTAACGTAAAAACCAACAAGGCAAGAGTCAAACAGTGGCTCACCTTCGACTTGTTTCCTCTCCATCTCGAGAGCGCGGCGCTCGGCCTCGACCGCCAGCTCGAGGCGCTTGACGGTTTCGCTCTGCTCCTGGAGGGCCAGCTCCGGTTTGCGCTTGCAATGCTGAGCACAATGAGCTCGCCCTCGGTCTTGGAGAGCTTGTCGTCCCGCTCCGCCAATGACTTCTGCGCCGCCTCGCGAGCGACGCGCTCCTCGCTCCGCGCGCCGTCCGGCGTCGATGAGGGCGGCCTCGCTCCTCGCCGGAGCCGCCCTTCGCCCCCTTGGCGGGCGGTGCTCTCTGCAGAGCCGCTCCTCGGCGGCGACGAGAGCCGCGGACTTGGCGTCGAGGGCGGCCTTCAAGTCGTCGGCGTCCTTGGCCCGCCGCTCCCGCCCCCGCGCGCCGGCTCCTCAACCCGCGCCGCCGCGCCCGCGCCCCCTCGAGCGACGAGCGAAGCTCCCGGTTCTCGCCGCGGACGTTGGCCACCTCCGCCTCCCCAATTGGTTGCCGCCGTCCGCATCTTCTCCAAGTCCGAGCGCGCACCGCCACGCCGCCTCATCACGATCGATGAGGGCTGTGCGGACCCGCCGAGGCTCAAGGGCGGCGCGCCGCGTCCCGCCTTGAGCTCTCGGGGAGTTCGTCGCACCGAGCCATGGCCCGTACGCCCGCCCGGCCTGTCCGGGGACCCGAGGGGCGTCGGCAAGCGCGTCGAAAGCGCTGCACCGCTCCCGGAGCTGGTGGACCTCGGCGTTCACCCGGTCGAAGGCGTCGTACTTGTCGTGGGCGCGGCGCTCGAGCTCCTAGCACCCAAACATCAAAACCCGTAAGCGCTACGGCACAGAGGCAGCACACAAAAATGAGAGAAAGAAGAGAACGGGCAACCACGCCCTACCTGGAAGACGCACCATGCAGGGCCGCCATGGACCCGCAGCGCCTCGTTCAGCGCGCGGTCGAGTGTGGCGCCGTGGCTCCGAGCTCGCCCCGCAGCTCCCGCTCCCCCCGGCGTCGGCAAACGCAGGGGGATCGTCGACGACCCCCTCCACCCGGGGGGGGTGGCCGGCGCGGGAGGACGAGGCCTCGGCACCGTGTCCGCGGTCCCCCGCCACCATGTGCCCCTCGTGCCGCCTCACGAGGGCCCCCTCCCGGGGCTCGGGGGAGCGTGTGGGGAAGCTAGCCCACCGATCCCACCCGGCGGCGGGGAGTCGTCATCCGGGACCTCCACCACCTCCGCCCGGAACCGCCGGCGGGCATCGGCCCTTGCGCCGCCCTCCACCGGCGCCTCCACTTGCGCCTCCGTGGCCGCGGGCGCCCGACGCGGCACCACGGCCACCACCTCCCGCCGCGCCTCGCGACCACGGGCGCCGCCGCGGGTTGCACCCGCTCCGCCTCCTCCGCACCGACGCCACGGACCGCGCCCTCCACGAACAAGGCCCCCTCGCGGCCGCGCCTCCGCCACGGCCGCTACCGCGGCCGCGCCCCCACAATGGCCGGCGCCGGTCGCTCCCTCGATCGTCGCCGGGCGCGCCGCGGCGGGCCGATCCGCCGGTCCGAGGCCTTGAAACCTCGGCCGGGCCTTGCGAGCTCTCGCCCGCCGCCGCCGTGCTTGCCCCCGCTCGTGACACCCTCGACGAGCGCCGCCGGGTGGGGATGGACGCGTCCGTCCTCAGCACCTTGGCCGGTGCGAGGGGAGGCACAGTTGGCACCACCCTGCGCAGGTACGAACGGAGGGTTAGAACGCCTGATCATCAAAAAATCAAACCAAAGTAGAAGATCGAACCCCTTACCTCGAGGAGGAAAAGGCGCGCTTCCTTTTCCTCGAAGCCTCAGCGAATGAGGCCGGCGCGGCCGGCGCGCCCGCCGCCGCGCCTCCCCGATGTCGCCGCCGCGCGCACGGGCCCCGCCCGCGCGCGCCGGCGCGCTCGCCACGCGCACGGGCGCGCTCGCCGCACGCGCCCCCGAGGTGCGCACCGGCGCCCTCGCGGCGCGCGCCACCCCCGATGTCGATTGCACGGTGGCGGGCGCCGTTGCGCCCGCCCCGTGCGATGCCGCCCTTGCCGCCGGAGCCGGCTCCGGCGACGGGGGCGAGGGCTCCCACCTATCGAGGGGGCCTCGCCCCTCGCCCTCTTCCTCTTCGTCCTCCTCCGAGGACGAGTACTCCTCGGTCCCCGGGGAGGAGAGCCCCGGCTCTTGGCGCCGCCGCACTCCGCGTTCCGCCGCTCACGGCGCTCGTTGTGCCGCCTCGCGCGCTCCCTCTTGCGCGTCGCCCGCTCCTCGCTCCCCCGCCGCCGCGCCGCCCGACCAAGCGCGCGGGAGTTGGGGGGGTGGGCGGAACGGACTTCGAGGCGGTAAAGCTCACCAGCTGCATACAGGAACATCAAGGACGCGTCAGGAGGCAGAAGCAACACCAAGAACTAAAACAAAATCAAGAGTCACACTCACCAATGGGCCGGTGGGGAGCATCTCGAGGTCCCATGGGGTCCGGTCCGGATGCATCGGCATCCGGGTGTCGACGGCGTTCCGCGCCCGGGTGAGCGCATACGCCCGCCCGAGGGGGGTCGGGAGCATCCGCGACCTCGCCTGATCGACGGGGTTGGCCGCCTCCGTCATCTCGTAGATGCAGAGCGGCCTCTCCATCAGAGGCATGATCCGCCGGTGATGGAGGAAGGCAAGGACGCCCAACGCGGTCAGCCCCTGCGCCGCCAGGCTCTTCAGGGCGGCCAGGACCGAATCCTGCTGCCTCCGATGCTAGGGCGTGGACACCCCGTAGCCCCAAGAGCTGGGCTTCTCCTTGAACACCCGACCGGTGTAGGGGGGGAGGCCGGGCTCGGCGTTGCGCAAGTAGAACCATCCCCGCTCCCAGCCGGCGTTGTTCGTCGTCATGGTGCGGGGATGTAGTCGTCCTTGAACTGCCCCCCGCGGGGAAGCGACATCCCGCCGGCGCGCACCGCGCGGCGGGTCCTCGGCTCCGTCGTGGGCTGCGTGAAGAGCTCCGCGCGGAAGAGGTGTACCCAGAGCTCCCAGTTGACTGGGATCCCCAGGTACCCCTCGCAGACGCCCACGAACGTGGCCGCCTGCGAAATCGCGTTGGGCGCGAAGTTGTGCAACTCCACGCCGTAGTAGTGGCACAGCGCCCGCATGAAGCGGCTCGCCGGCGCGTTGAAGCCCCGCTCGTGGAAGTGGACGAAGCTGACCACGTAGCCTTCCGGCGGGTTGGGCGCACGGTCCGCCGCCGGCGGCACTATCCACTCCGCCGGGCGGCCATCCTCGTTCGCCGTCAGCTGGCCGGCGGCAACCAGCTCGCCAAGGGCCAGCGGAGTCACCGTCGACCGCTCCCAGGCGTACGGGTCAAGGATCGTGAGGGGCGGAAGCGGCGCCATGAGAAGAAGGCAAAGGAATGCGAGAGCGGAGGACGAGGAACGGAAGAAGAGCTCTAATGGCGACACCGCATGGTGGCAAAGGCGAGGCGAAGACGAAGGCACAAGGGGCTGGAATGGTGAGACGCTAAGGTAAAAAACCGCCGTCTCCCCCTCCCCTCAGATTTATAAGCCGCGGGCGAGCTCTCCAGGGCGGATGTCCCGCGCGCATTAACTGCAGGGAATCTTCTCTTCACACCGACGAACGGGCCCCACCACGACCGCAGCGGCCACATCACCGCGGACGGGCCATCATCACGGCGAAAACTTGCAGGGACCGAGGCAAGCGGTCACGTCCGCCTGCCACGCCGCCCACTAGCGCGCGCGCGCGGCCGCGACGCCTAAAAAGGCGCGCCCGCGTTGCAAAACCGCAGCCTCGACTGTGAGGCATTTAATGACCCGGTCCCTTGCCAAGCAAGGAGAACCCTTGAGCGGGGCGAAGCCCTGGCTCGAGACAAAGACAACCCTCGGAGGGACATCGGCGTGAGAAGGCCGCCCGGGGCCTGCTTGAAGTAAAGCAGGCACCGCGGGCACCCATGCCACGCAAAACCCTCGAGCGGCACGAGCCCTTGGCTCGAGACGATGACAGCCCTCGAAGGGACATTGGCGTGAGAAGGCCGCCCGAAGCCTGCTTGAAGTAAAGCAGGCACCGCGGGCACCCATGCCACGCAAAACCCTCGAGCGGCACGAGCCCTTGGCTCAAACGATGTCAGCCCTCGAAGGGACATCGACGTGAGAAGGTCGCTCGGGGCTCACTTGAAGTAAAGCGGGCACCACGGGCACCCATGCCACGCAAAACCCTCGAGCGGCACGAGCCCCTGGCTCGAGACAATATCAACTCTCTAAAAAGGGCACATGCGTGAGAAGGTCGCCCGGGACCCGCTTGAAGTAAAGCATGCACCACAAGCACCCATGCCGCGCTGTGCTACCCACCAGCGCCTCGAGGGCTGGCTCACCCAGACCCCTCGATGGTCGCAAACGCAAAAGACGGGCCCGCCCAGGCGCCACCCCACACGGCCCTACTGATCAGAGGTTCGAAGCCTGACCCTCGACGGGTTCGAACAGGCGCCCCAGATCACAGAGTCAGGGACGACGAGGGCGCGCGCATTCGAGCCGTTCCTCGAGCCCGTCGGCTCGAGGGTGCCCCACATGTCGTGTTCGAGAGCCGGCCGAGGGCGCCTGGCCGGGGGATCCCACCGAGGGAGAGCTTCCGCGCCCTCGGTACCTATCGAACGGGACCGAGCCCCACCTAGCAAACCCACGCAAGCGCTTCCATCGACGTGTCTCTGGACCACGCAGCCTACCCTTATCGAACGGGGCATGGGCGTCCACTCGAACCACCCACTGGCAGCTCAAAGAGGAATCCGCAATTCGTGACCCGCTCAATGGGTTTGCGGAAACCTCACCCTCCGTCCCGCGGAGGGACGGCGAGGGCGCATTGAGAAACAAGTCATAAAGCTCTACCCGATCGCCTCGAACGGGCCCAGGCTCGGGGGCTTAACGCACGGCTACACCTCCTTGCCTTGCACCCGCAGGAGACAGCGCCAGCAGCGCGTGCGCCACCAAAGCCGGCTGAGACATTGCCGATGCCGGTTGAAACATGTGCCACGCCCTCTGACCAGCTCTCGCGGTTAACCCCTACAGGAGCATCCACGCCCCTGCAGGGCTTCGGGGGCTAGACCCGCGGGTCCGCTGGCGCGGCCCCACGGAAAGCGTTCGCAAAACAAGGAGGGAAGAATGTCCTATCGGTAGGTTCCGCATCCGCGGGAGCCTCAATGGCAAACCCGCACATGCTCGGGGGCTACTGTCGGGGACAGCCCTAGGGGTCCCCTTAAACAACGGGGAAATCCTCACTTAAAACCCGCAACAAAGCCAAAACACAATTTACCTAACCATGCAGGAAACGGCCCACGCCGCAGGGACCCCGACGGCCCATCAAGGCGGCCCTCTTAGAGATCCCCTCGAGCAGGCTCCGCCTCGCTCGAGGATGCGCGCCCCCTCGGGCGGGCTCCGCCCCGTTCGAGGGGTAGCACCTCCCTCGAGCGGTCTCCACCTCGCTCGAGGACTCACTCCCCCTCGAGCAGGTTCCGCCTCGCTCGAGGGTACGTCCCGCCCTCGACCGGGGCCCGCCACGCTCGAGGGCGCCCCTCACGCGTGCGCCGTCCCCCGTACACGGGCATTTAACGCCCTGACACCGGCGGGACGACGCCATCATGCGCCCGGGGCTCGCACCCCCCGTGCCGCCGCACCAACTCCCCAGGGAGGAGCCCATCCCCATCACTGTGGGGAGGGACTGTGCAGCGCGGCCGGTGTCAGTCCCGTGACACCGTGCGCCTGCTCCAGTACGGCTAACGCGCCGAGCCCTCGAAGGGGGGCCGGTTGCACCCTCGATTCACTTTCTTGTGACCCTACAGGGTTAGGTGGAGGCGCTAGGCCGGTGGAACACCATCCCTGCCACTGTAACAGCGTGGCCGCCATCCCCGCGCGTGCAGGCGCACGCCAGGCGCTGTAGCAACAACTCCAGCACTGTGAAGCGCGTCGGGAAGGGACGCCGTTTTACCTACTCCTGTACTCCGTACGGGCCAACGTCAGCACCTCCCTCGAAGCCTATCAGAAGGTGTTGCCACCGTCCGCTGCCCTTCAACCCTCGAACCGCCACTGTTCGGGTACAAGATAGGCCATGATGGCCAGATCGCCGCGAGGATCGTCCGGACGGCCACCCATTATACAGCATAGCATGTCGTGCTTCCCCACGTAGCTAGATAGCACGGCGCGCATGTAATCCGCCTCCCCCTTGATCTATAAAAGGGGGGGCGAACCCCCCAGCCGCAGGGGACAGACAGACAGGAGCATACGAGATGTAGAACGACAGGAACACACGGCACACCACGTACTCATTCTCCAATTCTCCCACAATATCTTCAGCCACTCCTCCAGGGACTTGGAAGCCACGCTTCCTCTCCCGCTTTGCTTGTAGCAGCCCCACTACAGCACCCCCTTGCCGAGCAATATAGTGCCTCGAGCACACCACTGCTGGACGTACGGCCCCCTCGGCCGGAACCAGGATAAATCCCGTGTCTTTTATTGCTTAGCATCGACCATTGAGGGATAGACCTCGGCGCTTTCTACTGGTTAGTGTCGGGACCATATTCCGCACCGACACTACTTGACGGTGAGTACACGGACAAATGCAGTAGTAGAAAAATGTAGTGTTCATTCCCATTCCGCCAATGTATGTCTTTTTTCATTATAAACTTATAGCATTGCTTTTGGATGTTGTCATATCCATTTCCCCTGTATAGATAGGATTCATTTGTTGTTGATTTTGCAAAAAATAATTGCTCCAGGTGGTTTTCGTATGTGTGCTTCGAGAGTGGTTGCTGAAATGCTTGGTGTTCGACATGGTCCTCAAGATAGGGTTGTTTTGTGTCTAGTTGATCGTGTTAAGTACAGTCGGTACTTCATTGTGTTCCTTGTTCTGCAATACATTCTTGGGTATCAAGAGTTTTATTTCGTTGTTGCAAGGCAAGGTGAATATATGTATGTCAGTGTGCCCACCTCTAAAATGGTTGAGACTTTGCATGGACACCGTTACAAATGGAAAAACGAGGAGGTGTCATTCCATTGTATTACGTATCTCAACATACGCGACTATAATAAGGCAGATGAGGAGGGTCGAGATGTAGTAGTGATGCTATATTAGTCACTGTACCTCTAGTGTGTTTCACGTGTGATTACACAACAAGAGAAGAATAAGTTTTTTACAAATAAAATTCAGTTATAGTCGGTTTTAGTGTTGCTGTCATTTTTCAGATAGCGTTCTTCGCTAAATGTATATGGATTATTCAAAGCAAGCATATGTTGCAATGAAGGTTTGTGCATAACAAACCTAATCACCGCGTGTCTTTAAGGAAATATCTATATGTATTATATGCCTTTTTTGATGTATAATAACATGTGTAGGCTGATAACCTTCGGGATGTCCACATCAAGCAAGGAAGGTTCTCAGATCTGTTATACAGGAATTAGGAGGGTCTGAGCCAGTTTATGATGACTTGTCATTGCAACCTTCCTTTTTAAATTACAAGTTGTCCTTCGAGATACCTTCAAAGCTCACGAAGGTAGGTATGGTACGTGTTAGCATACGCATGGTCATGCCCGAAGGAGCTAGCAAAGACGATGCTTGTTAACGAACAACACTCGATGCTTTGCTGCTGCTTCAGCATGACCATGATCTTAATGTTCTGGATTGTAACTGGTCCGAAGCTTTGGAAATTCGAGTTCGATGCGCTATTCTGGTGGATCAGTTTGTCGAGATCAAAAACATTCATGGGTTGGTACATTCCAACTGTTTGATGGTCACAAAAGGGATAGGCTTTGCATCTGACGTGTTGTTAAACAAAGCTTATGAAATCGAGAACAAAGCTGCGAAGGATATGGGTGAAGTTGATATGGCAAAGGTTTATAGAGATTGTGCTAATCAACTTCAACTAATAAGTGAAAGATCACCGGGTGAGGTGCAGTGCCAATATGGATTTACTCAGGCGTTACAAAGCTTGTACAAATCAAAACTTCCCAAGACATACATCGATTATACCCGATTGTTGCTCAATGTCAGTATTTTCTACACGTGATGTGATATATTCTCTAAAAAATAATGGTAGATATATCTACACTATGTTTATATGCTATTATTACTAATATTATTAATATTTATAGGTAGGTGATGTTAAAATTATAGGCGGGCTTGAAGTTATTCTCGAGGAAATGGCATCCAACGTAGGGTTTCAATATCTTGACACCCAGATTTGCAAGGTTAATGGAGGAGGATACATTGGTGCAGTTCATCTTTTACACCTGCATTCTGGAGATGAAACATGTTTTGAAAGCAACAACGTACATGACAGGTCTGAAGTTGTCTTTACATCCATGGACCGAGCCATTCGACACCTCTGTCAAACATTTGGCTTACGAGTTATTGATCCAAACTTCACTGAAGTTAGAGAACTTGAAGAGGTTGAGAAGGCTTTGAAAAAAGAAATGGAAAAGCTTGCTTATGGTACTGGTGCACTGGAAACTTGGCGAGATTCAGAGTCTGGCCTACTGGTTTGATGGAGACGAGTACATCCACCATTTGTTGGTTGCTATATGTTTCGATTTTAGTTGGCACCTAGATGTTGTACCCCAGCTGATCAAAGATGTAGAACGTAAGATCAATTTTTGATTCTAGGCGTGATTTTGATTTTTACTCATTCAATTTCCCATGCAAGGGTTTGCACTATTTTAATAAATATATAGTTGTATAATTTTCGGTCATATTATGCAGCATCATTTTAAGATATCAAAGACCCGCTAGGGGGGCGCTACCCCCTCGAGCGAGGCGGAAAGCTACTCGAGGGTTGCCAGAATGTCGAGCGAGCTGGAAGTTTGCCCGCGTGGTGTGAGGACCATGTGTGGTTCGAGGACCGGTGGATGGTCGCTTCCTTGTGTGATGAGTGATTGACAACGTTGTGTGGGATGATTCTTGGCTAAGTATTGCAGGTGCAGGTTGCAGCTTGATTGGTGTTGGTGCAGGTGAAGAACAAATGCGAAAGGTCATCACCGGTGAGGCCTCCAGGTGTGGAGAAGACATGTAGGCTTCATTCGAGGGACCCAGTGGCCAGCGGGGTCAAGTGCGGGCCGCATGGTGGCATGAACAGCAAGATGAAGTCATTGACGGTTTCTTGGTTGAGCCTCAAAACCAAGGTCGAGCCGGGACTACGTGGGAGCCGAGTCATGAGTGGCGATTGGCGGAGGCTACACCAAGTTCGCGGGGTTTCCGGTGGTTCACCAGAAAACCACTGGGTTCCTTGGTTCATCCACAAAGCCAAGACCGAAGAACCGAAGACGGTGCTGCAGCAGTGCCAGACCGGTCTGACCGGTGTGCGACGACGCAGTCCGGAATCTTCGAAGCGGAGGACACCTGTTGGGATCGCAAGGCTTGCGTCAAGGCTAAGCAGGTTGCGGTCACCGGGCATCCGTCCGATGGAGAAAACTTGAAGACTTCCCAAACTACCCTTGAGGGGCTTGTATCCCTAGTTGTTAGGAAAGGGTATTTTAGACTTCCGGTTGCCTCCATATAACCCATGAGGTGAGAAGATGGCAGCCAATCTCTTGGAACCCTAGTTCATTTGCTTTCCTATTTTCTCTTTCTATTTTCTTAGGATTTCCATAGGACTAGCTTGAGAGCTTCATGGTGAGATCTTGTGAGAGGGTTGGATGATTGGGCGGCAAGCTAGACCTTTTATGAATCTTCTTGGTATGTATAGATGATTCGGCGTGGTTCCTCAAGGCATTGTTGTGTTGTTCCCGGTTGTTCTTGGTGGTGATTTTTGGAGCCCTCTCTTGGTGGTTTTCTTGGGGTGTTTTCGGGGCCTTCCTCTTGGGGATTTGATGGGGGAAATTTTTGGGAACTCTTCGTGGTTCTTTGGGCTGTGATTCCCCTCCCAAATCCGTGAGCTTTAGAAGGATGTCGACGCCGCGCGAGCTGCTCTCTAGACTCAGAAGATGAGGGCCGAGGGTAAGTCGCGTTCCTCAGTCCCTTTAGTTTTTCTAAAGTCCTTTCGAGGCTTGACATTTGTTGTCATGTCGCAGAGCTTCAGAAGAGCTCGGCGAATCATTCAGAGGAGATGGGGATTCTCCAGGTGGCCTACAACGAAGCCCAGGGCAAGCTCAAGAACCTGGAGACCACTACTGTCGATGTGTGTCGCGAGCTCGAGGGAGCCGAGGGTCAGTCCTCTGGTAGCTTGGTGGGGAGCCGCTTACGGTCCCTAGGAAGTCTGGTCACCGAGCGCTTGCGGGGCGCCCTTCGTCTCGGCGTCCAGAAGACCTTGGGGTTGACCTCGAGCCACTACAAGCTCAACTTCAAACTACTGCTGGATGGCTATGTTGTTCCCGAAGACGTCATGGGCGAGGAAGCTGAGCGTGAGGCGGTCAAAAGACCGACGCATCCATGGCGGACAATGCTACGGCCCTCGCCGACATGTTTGAGGTGGATCTGTTCCCAGATGCGGCAGAGGGTGAAGCGGCCCGCGCTCCATGAGGATGTTGGTGCTCGTGGGCCGTTAATATTTTGTCAGAAATTTGTATGAATGTTAGTCATTGTATAAACAATATCTATTATGTTATGCACAAGTTTTATTTGCGAGTTTTATTTTGTGCCTGGTGCGTTTGTTTGATGGGTCGGGTTAGGCTGTTGGGCTGTAGCAAGTCGTGGGGTTTGGATAGTTGCATCGAATAATTGTCTATCATAACATTTGCATTGGAATATCTATGTTTGATGAGTATTTTTTATACTTTTTGTACAACACGTGCGTGTCGCACGTGCACTTTACTAGTTTGGAACAAAAAAAGAGAAGAATATCATAAGACATGAATACTGTAGGGAAAATTCCTGCAGAGCCCTTTGGAACAAAGAATGAAACTCTGCAATCCCTATATATTCAATTTATGTAGGACCCTTTTACGGTAGATCATACCACTAGGTGGTAGTATACATTATATGGCTATTTTTTGTAAGGGTAAATAGGTTGTTTTTGCAAATTCATTATAATTGGTAACCTTAGACAGAGAAAATTTTTTTTATGCCACCAAAACAAATTTTGAAATGAAAAAAAATTGAAAAAAACATTTTTGAATTTTTAGATGAAAGTTTCCATTTCTGAATTTTGAAAAAAATGGCCATACCACCAGAGGGAAATGAAAAAATTTGAAACAAATTTCATTTTTGAAATTTGAGATGAAAATTTTTGTTTTAAAAATTTGAAAGAAATACTTACCATACCACTAGAGGGAAATAAAAATTTCTTAAATATTTCCTTTATGCCACCAAGGAAAATTTAAAATGAAAAAAAATAGTTTTTTAAATTCAAAATGAAAATTTTTGTTTTTGGAATTTATGCCACTGAGAAAAAACTTCCCATAATACCTCTATACAACCTATGCACCATATTATACCGCAGGTGGAAGTTGTTGTGGTATACAGTTTATCTCAATTGTTGGATCCTTTAGTACTAGTCTTTTTGAAATAATGGTATAGAGTGGTATAGTCCATAGTAGAAGACCCCTTTATGGAATGGTTTGTTCCATAGGAATTTAGGGGATTTTAAAAAGTGAGATCCATTCTCCCTGTTCCTTTTTTTAATTAACGGCAGGAGCACTGCCATGTCATATAAGAATAATATGTCTCATATTAAGGGAAATAGGGCCAAACCACACAATGAGCAGGTAATTTGTGGAAAATCGAGTGAAAACCCAACACGATGCCACACCACCACACCTAGGAAAGGAACCAACCAGAAAATACCAAAGCAAGTGTCGTCATGAAATGTTATTCCACACCAAAACTGACGCAGCACGCTAGAAGCTTGAATATTACCCAAAAGCTCCTTCACCATAGCATTGTCAGCCAAATCTTGACCTCAACACACTCAAACTTCTCGAACTCGTGGGGGCCTCACCACATCCACCTCCTCAACACAGAAGCAACCACCTTGAAATGACACACTGCCACTGGGCACTGCTTCACCAAGATTTGCAAAGGCGTCGTAGCTTAAAGATAACCTTGCCACCACTGGAATTACCACCACACCATAGCCGCCAACCCATAGCCAAACAACAACCATGGACCCTCAGCACCTCCCAACACATCCACGAAAGAATTACCACCACCACTCTATGACCACTTCCACCAAGGTTGCCTTCCCGCACCAATGGCGATGCACCGCCGCAAGCTCAGACCCAGTCTCTAAGCAAAGCCTTTAAGAAGGACGTGATGTCAAAGATGTTGTCAACACTCATCCTCAAGTGCACAGGGTTTTCACCTAGAACCTCTCATGCAAAAGGTGGAGGGGCTCCATCTGGTGACCCCTGCAGGGAGAACAACGCTGTTGGCTTTCACCTGGAGCGCACCCCAATGTGTAGCACAAAAGCAGTCCACCCTGCAACAGCGAGTCGGCAACTGGACCAGTGACAAGCACCACTGGAGGAGCGACCCAGGATGCCCTACAGCACCAGGTCGCCCTGGCCCCACCACCATGGTGGAGCCAAACCATCCGCCGGAGACCCGCTGACGCTGCGCTGCCACCGCACCACCAGCACCACCGAAGACAAGAGAAAGGAGCACGGGTGTTGCAGCAGCGCACCAACCTCCCCCACCGCCGTCCACCACGCCGCCGCACGAAGTTGTCGCCGCCACCCCAGCCGCACAAGCAGATCCGAGCTCTGGAGTACTAGATTAGCACTCCAGGGCAGCGGATCTAGCGCCCCATGCCATTCTCCGGTGGGACCCGATGGCACCGCCGCGCCACCAGATCCCGCCACCACCACTACCGAAAGAAGCCGCTGCTGCACACTAACCTCTTCCTCCTCCCGAGCTCCTTGTCCGCGGCAGCGTCGTGTTGCCACCATGCCCCACCGTGGTACCATCGCCATGGCTGCCGAGCACCCTCACCGCCCATGTCACCGCACCATTCCTGGCGAAAGCTCTACTGTCGCCTTCCTTGGGAGCGCACATGAGATTCTGACAGCTTGTTTCCAACAACAGCAAGGTCGTGGAGAGGTGAGAAGGGGCAGGGCAGGATGGAGCTAAGGTTTCACCCAAGCCGGCCACACAGGAGGCAACCCAGGCGAAACGAAACCATTTCTGCCTAATCACCTTGTTCCTCTGTTTTGACAATTCTCGTTCCAAAAAGCCTTTAATACTTATGAATTTATGAAAATGAGCCAATTAAAGTTTTAAAGCTTTATGCAACAATTATAAAGTGATGTCTACTTGACCACGAATGAAGTATAGAAGTATTGAACATCTTTCACTAATAAAAAACTAAACTAACAATTCGGGTTGCAATGTGTAGTGTACCCATGCATCTTTATTGATCTCCTCCCTATTCTTCCAATTCCATGCAAAAAGGAAACCTTGCCTTTATTTGTGTGTGTGTGGCTCAAATTCTATTCTCGCTTGTGTTTTTAGGGGTAAGTGCTATTGTTGGATACGATCCGAATTTTCTTTTTTCCCGCAAGGGTTTTCAACGTAAAAATCGTGTCTCATGTTCGATCTTGTTTTCGCATTATTTGTTAACAAGTGGGTAGGAGATTTGATGGAAAAAATTAGGGTTTGAGTCCAGCCCGCTGCTCATGCATTAGGGAAGGAGAAATAGAGTCCGCTATTCCGCACATGGATCGAGGTCATCAATCAGGCCTGTTGTTTCTAATCCCGTGAAAAATTCAGTTTTGTGGAATTTGCTAAGGTCAAACGAAAGGCTAACAGGTGATTTCTTTAGCTTTTGCTGGACATACACCAAAGTGTATGAGGCTGCAGGTTATTGCTAGGGTTACACAGTTTGATACCTAGTTTATTTACTGTAGATTTATTTTCTTGTGGTTATTTCTTCTAATAGCTACTATGAAGTATGATATTGCGCTGCTTGATCAAGATACAAGGTCCACATTATGGAAAGTAAAGATGCGAGCTATTTTAGCGCAAGATGATTTGGATAATGTGCTTGATAAATTCGGGAACATGGATTCAAAGACTTGGTCCGACGATGAAAAAAAGAAAGATCATAAGGCCTTGTCTCATATTCATCTTCATCTTTCAAACAATATTTCGAAAGAGGTTTTGCAAGAGAAAACCGTTGCTGCTCTATGGCTCAAGATGGAGTCAATTTGCATGTCAAAAGATTTGACAAGCAAGATCCATATAAAGATGAAGTTATATATGCACAAGTTGCAGGAAGGTGGCTTTGTGCCTGACCATCTTTCGGTCTTTAAGGAGATCGTTGCTAACCTAAAGTCTATGGATGTAAAATATGATGATGAGGATTTGGGTCTTATTCCTTTGTGCTCACTGCCTAGTTCGTTTGGAAACTTCAGAGATACCATATTCGTGATACACTAACCATGGATGAAGTTTATGAGGCTTTGCAAGCCAGGGAATTGGTGAAACAAATGGTGTCTTTTGAAGGTTCCGCTTCGAATGGAGAATCTTTGTCTGCTCGTGGCAGGACACAAAATAAATCATATGATGGTTATAGAGGCAAGAGCTCAAAAGGCTATAGGGGCCGTTCAAAGTCTAGTGGAAAGGATGATAAAAAGTTCTGCAAGTACTGCAAGAAGGACACTCATTTTATTTTTGAGTGTTACAAATTGAAGAACAAGGAAAAGAGAACTAGCACATATAGACCGAAAAGTAAATCTGATGAAGGTAATGCTTTTGTTGCTGCTACTGATAGTAGTTCAGATCGTTATGTGGTTCTAGTTGCTTTTACTGGATGTGCAAATAATGGTGACGAATGGATTCTTGATTCCGTTGCTTACTTTCATATATGCATTAATAGAGATTGGTTCATCACTTATGATTTTGTCCAAAGAGGTTATGTTAAAATGGGTGATGATAGTTCACATCAAATTATTGGCATTGGATCTGTTCAGATTAAGATGCATGATGGTATTATCAGAACCTTAACAGATGTGAGGCATATTCCAGATATAAGAAAGAATCTTATTTCTAAGAGTAGTATTGATGGCAAAGGGTACAAGTACTCCGGTGAAAGTGTCAAAAAGTTCTTTTATTGTTATGACGGGTGATTTAAAATCTGCCAATTTGTACCATTGCGACAACCCGCCCAGGAAAATACCGTACTATCGCCTAAACCAAACCACTTTGGTCATTAAGCAATAAAGTATCATCCTATCATTAGTTGCCGGGTTAACACCTGGTGAAATACTTACATAACAACAAGGATGGACATATATGTATTAAAACTCACGCGAAGGCGAGTCTAGAGTACAGCACATGATTAACATCCAAATCTACCCCGAAAGGTTCAATTATTACAAACCGACGTCTTTGACATGATAACAAACTTCAGAGTTTTGCAAACAATGGCATTAAACTAAATGACGCGTGGAGCATCACCGGAGGCCTGCCATGATGCCTTCATTCATCGTCTTCCACCCACTCCAGGTCCCAGCCAGGCGGGATCTCTCCAAGCCACATATCACCAAAAGCATTACCTGGAACAACAGATTACAGCAATGTTGAGTATACTAATACTCAGCAAGACTTACTAGTCGGTGACAGCTACATCACCAACTCTAGACATGAAAGGCTTTTTGGTCACTGTGGTTCTTTTGCTAAAGAGCAACAAAGAGTATGTCCCTACTTTCAAGATTTTAGCACATATTCTAGTTGATTACTTTTTTCTAAATGAGCAAGCTATTGCAAGCATAAGTTGCGCAATACAATTAATCAAGCATAAATATTCACAAAGTTCCATCATTGGGGATATCATGGCCAGTTGGATAAGTAGTCTCAGATAACAGTGAGAGACCGACAACCAGTTGATTTAAACCTTGCAAGGCAAACCTAAACACACGGTAGGGTACCCCCACATGGTCAACCACCAGGTGGTTCCCAAAACTCTTCGGCTCAAAATTGAATCTTATAGTCTTTGGTACAGGCTATCTGGCATACCCCGCAAGGCACCCAGAATCACCTTGCACCACCGGTAGGTACCCGTGAGACACATCCCAAGATGAGTAATAGTAAGAGCCCTCACGGCGTCATTAAGGTACTAGGCTTACCGGTCCTATTCCCGACAAGTGCTTAGTACTTTCAAATACTTAACCCACGAAAGCCATTGGACTGGAGCCCACATCCCATGCTCTTACCACATGAGCAATCCTTTTATAACGATCTTCTAATTCCAACATCAGAGCCTATTCTCGCGAGTGACAAGAATCACTCGACTTGTAACAGTCCGATAGCATAGCAGCTACCGACCTAACATACAAGTAATGACATAGGTACTAAGGATCATGCATCTAAGGTTCCATTTCAACTCCTGAACGTAAATCCACAAACATCCATAGATAGTTATGTAAAAATTTAAAAGCACTTCCATGTACTGCAGCTCCGTGTCAGCTCCTCCTTCCTCGGCTTCCGGCACGAGCGCATAGTTACCGTCAGGGAGTTCCACACGCAATGCAATGCAGGGTTCAGGTGGAGTGAGAGATTAATTGTTTCAACCAACTCTTGTTGGCCATATTCACTTTGACAAACATTTAATTACTAATTCTTTTCATTAAGGTTATTATATATCAAGGTTTATTCCTTTAAACTTTTTAATAGTGATTGTGTTTCTGTTTAAGCTAATGACACTATTACATCACACAAAACAGCAGTGGTTGATGTGTAGCCCCTACTTAAACTAACCATCATGTTAATAACATTATTAAGGAAGTAAAGGTGATTTTTCTAATTAAACTTAATAGAGGCTTAAATAGATTTCAAACTTTTAACAATGAAATAAATTATAAAAATAGTAAGGAACGTACATTTCTAGTCCTAAGGACCCAAACAGACCACTGGTCGAAGGCTTAATTTAAAAGAGCTATAAAATCAATATATCCAAAAATGGCATTTCCTAGCTATTTAAATTATGAGAAATGCATAAATATATAAACAAAGCACTTCTGCACCCCAACTCATTCCTACTACATCTCTGACCAAAAACAAGTCTAGAAAACCAGCATGCACACCAAAATCACATTTGAAAATTTGAACTATGCATTTAAATATAAATCTAAGCATAAAACAAGATTAATTATTTCTGGCATAGATAAAATCATGATAAATACAGGAAAGATATGCATAACATGAACATAGCCACAAGTTTAGCACAAAAATCTATTTACAGTTTACAAACAAAATCCTTAAGGCGGAAATAGAATAAATGCAAAGTAAATCATATAAAAAGATCTGTTCAATAACTTTGTGCACATTTTTGCCCAGAGCCTAAAATTAATATAACTAGCAACATATCCAAAATTTAGCTCCGTAACCTTTCTAGATTTTGAACTACAGCATAAATGTGTCAAAATGAATTTGAATTTTCATTCAAAACCTATATGTCAACAGTGTAGTCATGCTTTGTAGAAATTGTAGGTATAGTCTCACTAGAACCAACAAATTGGGTTTGCATTTGTTTTATTTTCTTATGAATTTCTAATATTTTTCTAATGTGCTGGACTAAGTTGCTAGAAAACCTAGTGAAAGATCCCTACAACTAGGTTCTTAGTTAACAAATATGCCCTCGACATTCACAACCATGCCCTCTAGTGTTGGGGTGAGCTCGCCGGCAGTGAACTACGGCCAGGGGTGGCAAACAAATGACACAATTGCGAGATTGCACTCACCACGAGTGAATTGCTGGCAGCGGTGTGGCCGGAGGTGGCTTCGGCAAGCGGCGGCGGTGAGGCCGCGGTGGCGCGGCCACCTCGGCTCGAAATCTGGCGAGCACCAGCACAATGAGTGGCCGTGCGAGCTCGAGTGAGGTCTAGAGAAGAGATTGGAAGGCTTGGCCAGTGGCAGGAGCTAGTAGAGGAGCGTGCTCATCGCGGCGACGTCTATGGAAGACTCGCGGAGGGGGGTGTGCACACGGGGAAGGAAGGGATGCCTTTTATAGGTGACCATCACGTGCGAGAAGTGTGTGAGCTCTGCCTCGATGCAAGGGGAGCCGAATTAAGGGGCGTACAACCGACCAGAAGGGCAAGGGGGCCTGGACGCTGAGGGGGCGGCGGTATGCCGACTGTCGCGTGGCGCGACGCGCCGGCGTGCGCGCGGCCGGAGCGCTTGATGCACTCTTTTTATTTCAAACAACCCATGTTCAAAAATAATTTTCTCCAGATTTTGAATGGTAACTTCAAAAAGTGTTGATACAAAAGTTGTAGAGGAGCTAACCATCTACAATTCTTTCAAGGGGTGATAAGGGTTTTATGGCTCGGTTTGACTGGGAACGCAAGGCGAAGATGAAGATTTTCTCGGCGTGATCTAAGGACAATTCTCTGCGTTGACCGAGTTTTTGGAGGTTTCCTCTCAAAATGTGAAATGCCAACCTGAAGATGAAATGTGTCCCTCTAAATTCTACACAACTTTCATATTGGCAGAATTTTGAGTGTTTAGACAAAATTTGGAGAACGTGGCAAAAGTTCTAAGGTAGGTAATGGCAACCAAGGGGGTTTGACCACTTGACTAGGGTTTTGACCAAGTTAGCTAGTGTTGACTTGTCTAAGGTGCTCATGGGTGAGTGTTGGTCAGGTTTTCGAGGTGATGACCCAGGTTGACCATGATTTGACCAAAGTCAATAGGTTTGACCAGTATTTAGGGTTAATTAAAATCTGGAGCATTACAACCATCTTCGAGGTACTAGAATTACAGGTGATGCTATAGTAATTTCTAATTAATTATCTACTTGTGATGCTACTAACCTTGGGCATATGCGTCTCGGGCATATGAGTGAGCATGGCTTGGCAGTGCTGAGTAAGAGAGGACTTCTCGATGAGCATAGCTTCAACGAGTTAGATTACTATGAGCATTGTGCGTTTGGAAAACACAAGAGGGTGAAGTTTAATACCGCTACTCATTCAAGTAAAGATATTCTTGATTATATGCATTCTGATTTATGGGGACCATCTCACAAGCCTTTTCTTGGTGGTGCTCATTATATGTTGACCATTATTGATGATTATTCTAGAAAGTTATGGCCATATTTCTTGAAAGATAAATCTGAAGCATTTTCAACATTTAAAAAGTGGAAGACTATGGTTGAAAACCAAACTTAAAAGAAGGTTAAAAAGCTTCTGCTGATAATGGGATCGAATTTTGTTCGCGTGAATTTAAGTCATATTGCAAATCCGAAGGCATTGTTAGGCACTACACTGTTCCTTATACACCCCAACAGAATGGTGTAGTGGAGCGAATGAACACGACTATCATCTCTAAAGCCTGTTGCATGTTGTCTAATTCTAGCTTGAATGGGCGTTTTAGGCTGAAGCTGCTGTAAAGACCCGGGTTTTCGGTGAAGAAAACCCGACTCCCTATACCCTTGTGATAGTCTTGGATCGATAGCTATCGCGTATAGAACTCATCATTTCCATACAATGAAATCAGAGTACAAAACATAATATTTACATCCAAAACAACTTGGTATACGAATTTAGTAAAACCCCATGGGCTAAGAGACAAGTAGAAAATCATGTGTAGCGGTAGCAAGGGCATCAAGTCTTCATTTTCAATCCTCACCATAGCATGTTTGAGCGAAGCAACGAAACCCTTCCTTCATGGATTCCTCAAACTCAAACACTCACTCTATGTCCAATCCTACACACTCACAAAACTATCCCCAAGGAATGGGATAGGTTCACATCACTGACTGTATGCAGCTTTAAGTGGCCAAACTCTAAAGGATAAGAAAAGTGGCAAGGTAAAAGCTCGGGTTTCCTATGTAGCAGCAGCAAAGCATAAAAGGAAATCATCTCCATATAAGTCCCAATCCATACTCTCATCACAACTCGGGAACACATGGTACCCTAAGGACCCGTCTCCACGTCTTATCTCCATCTAGAGTCGATGCGAGAACTTCCTCTCCTCGCACCTCAATGATTGTTATCGGATCCGCGAGGTAGAGGGAGCAACTTTCCTTGCCCCGACTACAACCACGGCTCACCACACTCTCAAACTACAGGGGGAGTTAGAAATCCCCAAACATGAGGAATGCACATGGCTTCAAGGTTTGTCTATGATCGAGGGTGCGGCTATACGTATAGATCAAAACTCTGCAGAGCGCGTAAACTTGTACCCAACTCTGGATGGAGCCCAATCGGTAGCAATTCGACCGAACTCACCATCCCATCTTGCATCCGGCCCTCGAAGCGTCTCCCCCCCGCGAGGGGAGTTGCATCGGAACTGTGAAATGCCCACGTGTGGCCACACGAACGACGCACTGAGAGAAGGTGGTCTGACTCCCACCTCTCCCCCACTGATACCCTCTATCTTGCTAGCAAGTATGGTTTCGCACTTGTTGAGCTCAACTCGGCCCTAAACCCACTTGACAAGTTGATCCACTCGATTTCAGACCGGGGCAAGCTCATGTTCTCCATCCGTAAGTAAATCCCCAATACCTATGCTCTGAAAACCGTACAAGCAGGGAAACACTAAGGAGTGCATCCCCCATTCCCGATCCCATATCGGTTGTTTTGAGCTCGCCCCCGCCAAACTACCCAAAACGCCTTCTCCTACTGGTTTTTTCCCGACACACGCCAATAAACACTATTCCCATCCCACACATGCATCGCTAAGCTCAGCATATATACGCACTTATACACATATATATAGTAGTTGGGAAATCAGGGACAGGGTAATTAAAGAAGGTAGTGCAAGGTTGATCAACATGCATTTAAAGTAAAGCGCTAGCATAATACATAGTAATGCCTAATAGGAATTTCAGAATCAGTCGGGCGTGAACACCTGTGTGCAAGTAGTCATAGTAGATTCCGTAGTTGTTCTCGATCTTCTGTCTTGACTCCTAAGCTTCGAGAATACCTAGATTCGCAAATATAAATAAGAGTAAATTATGCCCATCATACAACAACTTGTCAGATGGGTGCGGATTAGTCCAACAAGTTGTAAAATGCACAATTTACTACAATAACTTGTCATGTGGGTGTGGATTAGTCGGACAAGTTGTAAAATGCTCAATTTAGTACAATAACTTATCGGGTTGGTGCATATTGGTCCAAAACCATGTAAAATAATCAAATTAGTATAACAATTTTATAAATATGTGCATATTGATCCAAGAACTTGTGTAAAATACTTGGTTCAATGTAATATCTAGGCAAATTGGTGCACCTATAGTCCAAATTTACAAATGATAATGTATTAGACAAATAAGGTTGCATTCAAATGTTCTTCCAACTAATAGTATTTTTTGTCAATTAAAGTTGTCAATTTTGAATCAAATGTATATACATTACTTATTTTCTATTAGTTAAATTGAATCAAGTTTTCGAATTACGCCATTAGATTACGAGAGACTAAAGTTCATAAGACACCATGTGACCTTTTGTTTCTTCTACACCTTTACTCGTGTATTCAACAACTTCAAAGATGCATGCTCATTTTCATTATTTTAGTTTATTTTGTCTTTCAACTAGTACATGAGACTTTTTTCATTATTTTAGTTCATTTTGTCTTTCAACTAGTACATGAGACTTTAAAAATATTTATGTCAAACTTCTAAAATTTATTAATTGTTAGTACGAGTTACCATATCATATTACTAGCTGAACAAAAATAATATAATCAAATTTGAAATTATTATTGAATATGAAATTAAAAATATTTCTAATAAAATTTAATATTTGTATAAAATTTGATAATAAAGACATAACATCGAAGGTTCTGGTCCTTAATATTTTTTTACCATCACAACACAAATATCAATTGTCAAATAATGCACAATAACTTGTTCTGAGGCAAGTATACTCTAGTCTGGTATTGGAAAATATGTTATTTGTGATAACATTTAGACTACACATACATCAAGTGTACACTAAGTTAAGCATTTTACAAGTTCATGGACCAATTTGCACCCACCTATCAAGTTATTGTATGAGATCGATCATTTTATAAGTTGTTGGACTAATCCGCACCCACCTGACAAGTTATTGTATTAAATTGAGCATATTGCAAGTTATTGGACTAATTTGCACCCACTTTACAAGTTGTTGTATGGTGAACGCAATTTACTCTATGAATAAACAAGGTGTCTAGATGCAAATAACTCCAGAGAGAAGCAATAAAGAACAAAATAAACTACAAAAGCTAGTCTAACGAGTGCTTCATGATTTTAGAAGAATACAGAAAGTGATTTCACATTTTTCTAAGGTAGGAACATTTTATTATGGATTTTCAAATAAAGAAATATTTTATGAATTTAACTATTTGTGAAGCATAAGCTAGGTTTTGGGTTGGTTTGCATGGTAAGTTGACTAATCAACGATCATTGTTGACATATCAAATAGGAAGGCCAAAGGTCAACCGAACCCCACAAGTCATCCGGTGGGCCCTGTAGGTTAGATTGGAGAGATTGTGTAGGATGGATCTGCTACAAAAGAGGAGGTGTGGTTTGAGAAACTAGACTCTAGCTAAACATAGCTGAGGTGTGGCCTGACTGACGGCTTGGTTATCACACGCGTCGTGCACGACGAAGGTGTGACACGGCCACGGTGAAAGGTATGGCTGGGACATGAAAGATTGAGAGCAGACACTTGGAACTAAGATTAATGCTCGACAGAAAAGGGGGCAAGTGTTGCTGCTAGCAAGAAACACACAAGCATGACAAATAAAGAGCTAAGGTTAGATTAGCAATTACACAGCTTATAGATTTACATGCAACAGCTACTACTTGTATGGGTTGTGGCTGAGAACCAACACTACAGGTTTGTAGCACCAGCATGCCCTCATGATGGAACTGAACTTCCAGGAAGTAAGCTAGAGCTATGCATCCATGGCACGCAATCAATCACGAGCGGTCCTATCTTTGCTAGCATCTTGCATTGGCACCGCTTCACTGTTTGGGACAGAAAGATCACAAGCTAAGCATGGCTGTAAACAAGGCTGCTAGAAAGATATGGCATGCCGTAGAGGTTTAAGATGGTAAGCGATGATGGATGGTGGGTGTGAGCACACAGGCTGGACAGAAAGATGACGAGGTGATGGGCAGAGAGATTGCCCGGTCGGCAAGGCGCACAAGAAAGGGTAAGGAATTAGCAACTCGTAGAGGGCTCAGGAAGAAAGGATATTGGTCATGGTACCTTCATCACATTCCATCATAGCTATGGTCCGAGAGCAAAGCTTCTCCATAGATAAGGATGAAAGTCCTTATTCCCACCTGCGTGAGTTCGAACAACTTTGTTCGTGTCTTGTGATCGCAGGAATGAGCCAAGATACCTTGAAATGGAAACTCTTTCCATTTTCATTAATGGGGAGAGCTAAATAATGGTATTCGCTCAATGTGAGAAGTATGGACGGGGACTGCAAAAATTTATGGAAGGCTTTTTTCTTAACATTCTTCCTGACTCCCCAAGTAGTGAAACTCCGACGAAAGGTCATCTGTTTTGAACAACAAAAGACCGAATCTCTAGGAGTCGCATGGGCAAGATTTATGAAGACCGTAGAATCTGGTCCAGACCTCAGTATCACAAAGCCCATTCTCTTGCAACATTTTCGCAATGGTCTTGAACTAGAATCAGCAGTTTTCTTAGACTCTTCTTCCGCAGGATCTTTCGCTCATCTCACCTTGTCAGGGTGTCAGGACATTTTAGGAAAAATCCTAGAAAACACTCCCTACAAGGGAATTTTTGATGAATTTCACGACGAAGAGGAAGAACCCATGCCAACCACTCTCTCGGAACCAAAACCCATAGAGGAGGAACACACTTTCCCAACTATCCAATCCGTACAGGATTGCACTCTAACAAAAACATGGTTCACCGATGAACCATTCCAACCATATATGGAGGTTGACAACCCCTCGTGTGATTTCGTCTACGAGTTTTATGATGAGTTATTTGATAAACATTGGACGAAGAAATCCTTCCTGAGAAGAGAAAGAGACTCAACACACGAGAGAGAAGAAGTACTCATACTCAACCTAGAGGAGGTAGAAAGACGGAGCCAAAGGTTGGAATATGTCTCCGCAATCAACAGTCGGGAGTGGTTGAGAGAAACAGAAGTCATGGATAATGTCATTCAGCTATATCCCGAGCAAAAATTACTCTCGCGCCAAGTAGGAAACCTCTCATACCAGGATGTGTTTTACGACCCTAGGGTCGGTATCAATATCATTCCTAACTCATTGGTATTAGAGGCCTTTCCTGACGAACCCCTCTACTTCTCTCAGAAGCGTCTGCAATGGATTCGGGTCAAACCATAGAGACAGAGGGAATCCTTAGAGTCATCCAAAAATGATCGGATCGTATGGGATCTTCCTAGATGATCATATCTTTGACATCCCAAAAAGAGATCCACCCTTCATTCTCATCGGAAGACCCATTGAAGGGGTACTTAGTAGTGTGCTCAACCATGAAAAGCAGCCATATCATCTTGAGGTTCGAGATACACATCTCCAATTTCATAGACCTGAGGTTAAGAGAGAATATGGTCTATGGACATTCTTGAGGCATCGACAATAGGATCTCAAAACAGACTCGAGCATGAAGGTTTTACACTGGAGGTATGACAAATCCCATGCTCACAACACAAGTTTCCAGAGTTATCAAGCCCCGTTACCAATGACCTTTATGAAACATACAACCTCCTCATTTCTTTTGTGCATGCTAACTTTGCAAGGAAGGTTGTAGATATTTTTGTTTACCACAAACATTGCAAATTTCGTGGTTATTTTTGGTACTAACATTGCAACTAGAGCTATGATGGTTTCATTATCTCGATTGACTGCAAGACGAAGGTCTCAAGTGGTCGAGCTTATGACCAAAAACAAAGCACTATCACAGATAGCCCAAATAACCATTTAGATCTCCTTTTCAAATAAAAGCAAGAGCATGTCTTTTTAGGATTAGTCGTCCCTCGGGTATTTTATGTCGCTAACCGTCTCAGCTGCAGATTGAAATGACCAATGGATAGGCAATGCCTAAAAATATGAGAGCTACACCAACTGCAATATCTAGGTAATTTTGGTGAGGGAACATCATGAAGGAAGCTTGAACTCCGCACACTTGAGTTGTGTTGCCTAGCAATGCAAACTCCAAGTGTGGGGGGGATATGTGAGTATCCCTGAGTAAGTTCCTCTCATACTAAATCTTATATTGGTTTGAAAATGGTGCTGGTTCTTGCATCTTGCTCTCTTAAAAAACAATACAAAACCCAAAAAAATATTTTAATTTGAGTAAAGGCTTCCTAGCTTTTCAGCTAGTAGAGCCTCCCTTTTCGTTTCCATTATTTTCTTTGAATAATAACACCAGGTACAAGAATAAGTGTGGGGGAGATCTTCCAAGCTCACCGAAACACACAATTGAGATCTCCTGCCATGGTGCCTGAGGACCATGTGTGGTTCGAGGACCGGTGGATGGTCGCTTCCTTGTGTGATGAGTGATTGACAACGTTGTGTGGACTCATTCTTGGCTAAGTATTGCAGGTGCCGGTTGCGGCTTGACTGGTGTTGGTGCAAGTGCAGAACAAGCGCGAATGGTCGTTGCCGGTGAGACCTCCAGGTGTGGAGAAGACAAGTAGGCTTCGTTCGAGGGACCCGGTGGCCAGCGGGGTCAAGTGCGGGCCGCATGGTGGCATGAACAGCAAGAAGGAGTCATGGACGGTTTCTTGGTTGAGCCTCAAAACCAAGGTCGAGCCGGGACTACGTGGGAGCCGAGTCATTAGTGGCGATTGGTGGAGGCTACACCGAGTTCGCGGGTTTTCCAGTGGTTCACCAGAAAACCACTGGGTTCCTTGGTTGATCCAAAGAGCCAAGACCGAAGAACCGAAGACGGTGCTGCAGCAGTGCCAGACCGGTCTGACCGGTGGGTCTGACCGGTCTGACCGGTGGGGACCAGTCTGACCGTTTAGGAGCACCAGTCTGACCGGTGTGCGACGACGCAGTCCAGAATCTTCAAAGCGGAGGACATGCGTCGGGATCGCAAGGCTTGCGTGGAGGCTAAGCATGTTGCGGTCGTCGGGCATCCGTCCCATGGAGAAAGCTTGAAGACTTCCAAAACCGCCCTTGAGGGGCTTGTATCCCTAGTTGTGAGAGGATTGCAGCCAACCTCTTGGAACCCTAGTTCATTTGCTTTCCTATTTTCCCTTCCTATTTTCTTAGGATTTCCATAAGACTAGCTTGAGAGCTTCATGGTGAGATCTTGTTGAGAGGGTTGGATGATCGGGCGGCAAGCTAGACCTTGTATGAACCTTTGTGGCATGTATAGATGATTCGGTGTGGTTCCTCAAGGTTTGGATGTGTTGTTCCCGGTTGTTATTAGTGGTGATTTTCAGAGCCCTCTCTTGTTGATTCGCTTGGGGTGTTTTCTGGACCTTGCTCTTGGGGATTTGATGGGGGAAATTTGTGGAAACCCTTCATGGTTCTTTGGGCTGTGATTCCCCTCCCAAATCCGTGAGTAAAGGGGCTCGATTTTGGGGTTTTTCGAGTTCTAGGTTAGAGGTGTTCTTGGCGGGATTTTTTCGATTCCTCTCGATTTGGCAAGTTTTTGTGGACAAAATCATGGCTATGGACTCCTCATGGGGTGTTCCTATTATCCCCAAAGTCTTGTTCAAGTCCGTGGAGCGATTCGGGAGATCGAAGTTTGGATTTGGGGGAGTTGACCCGCGGGTGCTGTTCATCCCGAGCTGCCCAGGCTACACCGGTCTGACCGGTGCTCTTGACCGGTCTGACCGGTGCAACCCTTGGTGGGTTTTTGCTCGGGTGAACATCTGGGTGTGTTTGTTGTTCTCCTTTGTTGGGGCTGTTTCGAGTTTGGGTTAGTTTGGAGGTCGGTAGGCCTGTGGGGGCTTTCGGGCTTAGACCTGTCTGACCGGTGTGTCGCACCGGCCTGACCGGTGTGAAGCCTTTATGTGGAAGTCGTCAACTCTCACCAGCAGGGACCGGTCTGACCGGTGGTGCTCACCGGTCTGACCGGTGTTGGTCAGTGGACTCGAGGTTTGGTGTTCCGCTCTGTTCTCAGGTCGGAAGGTTGTGTGTTGGTTCCTAGGTTCAGTAGCACTCCAGTGGCTACGTGGACTTGGCCAATTTGGGTAGTGAGTTGGAGACGTGTGTTGGAAGCCATATTCATCTTGTTGGAGCTGTCATCACCTTCGAGAAGAATTTTTATCGGCTCCCATTCACTACCCTTCACTACCCCCCTCTCTGGTTCGCCGTATCGGTCCTTCAGTGCCGCACAACACCAACTACACTAATCGACGAGGGATGAGGTAAGTGCACTAGAACAATACGGTCGCCCCTGTGGTTTGGCGAATCAACATTTGTCTACCTCATTCCGCACTTTCTCCAAGAGCGATGGTATGTGCACCCCTACCTCTATACCTTTGGAAATGATAAATGGTTGCTATGTTAAAACTTTGTAAGAACCTAATGCATATCTTTGTGCTCTGTGCCTTTTTGAATTTGTTGGTATATTTTGAGACAAGAGCCTGAAATAAAATTTTGTGGGAAGCAAATGTTTATGACCAAATCTAGGTTGTTGACTTGTATGATATGGTGCGAAAATGTTGATCTGCTCTATCTCAAAGTATGGTGAAATCTCGGATGATTACTTTTTGAAAACAAAACAAGGCAAGTTCCTCGATGGTCATATTACCTACCAAAGCCATATGTCGATATCAATGCATAAACCTTCTACATATGCTTGCTTGTGACCCAATGAGTTTAGCCAAATTGTTGTGACCTTTGTAGAATCTTTTCATGCTTCCATGATCGAGATCACGTACACCCACACATACATGCTAACTCCTACACCGGGAGTTACGCAAAACACGCCATCCATCCACCAAAAATAAATACTCTGAAGTTCAAAGAGATATCTCTTCTTCTATTCTTGCAAAAGGAGAGATGGGTCACTGAAAAAAGTGTATTCTCAAGAAGCATAGAAAAAAATGTGTGCTCCAATCAAAGAGCAAAAAAAAGTAAAGCATGAGCCCCTCCAAAATAAATGCAAGAGGAGAATCTCAAAGCAAGGAGTGTTTAGAAAAAACACAAAAATATTCCATGCACTTGCACATCTCGATCAAGTTGCATGACTAGTTTCTTCTTGGATCCAGTCTTTGGCTCAACAACATCATGTGGCACAAGTGAGTCTCTCTTATCCTACCCAAAGCCCCACAAACAATCCATAGAAGTAGGAAGTTGAGGCTTGCTTAAGACTTTGGTGAGGTAACAAACAACACTTGAGCGATCGACGGAACCATCCGAGGAACATTGTCTTTCTTTGCAAAATTTTCAAAAAAACTCTGAGAAAGGATCCAGAAAAGAAAAGGAGTAACAGATGCAAAGTCGAAACCCATTCTACTTTTCAGCCTCCGAAACAAGGTGGAAAGCTAAAAGCCCCACATGTAAAGTAAGGCTAAGCTTCTCCCGTACCAACCTTTTCAAAATAGCAAGAAGAGCATTGAGTTTGTGCGCAGGTACTTGCTGAGTGATAACATCATGCAACTTCTGATCCGCCGTGGCTGAGTTTAGACATTGCTCGAGGACGAGCAAAGGACCATGTGTGGGGGAGTTTGTTGACGGTCCTTGCAACAAATATTCGACCGTCATTATCTCAACAATGAGAGGAGGATATAACAAACATCATGCACATTTTAAGTACTAATGAGGTTCCACGAGCTTTGTTGTTATTTTTACATGTAGGTACATAGATATGGGAATAACAATAGACAAATGAACCATAGAGCGGTGCACCAAAGTAATGCTGCAGGGCCGGCCGCACCTGGCCAGGTCCGGCCGCACCACAGCCAGGTTCGACCGCAGCTTAGCCAGGCTCGGCCGCACCACGGTCGGCCGCGGTAGGCGACAGCCGACCGCAGCCGTGCCGCAGCCGCCGCCGCAGCTGGCCACAGCCGGCCACACTTGGCCAGGGCTAGGCCCTGCCGCACCTCTAGCTGCGCCCGAACCTACCAAATGCCTCACGGTACCAACAATCCCACAAACAAGTCTTAGATGAACGAGAAACGTTGATTCTATGTCGGTTGGATCTAAAGGCTAAGTCTGGAAGCACTTGTATCGATTGACCCACACTTAACCGCCACAACTACCATCAAGGAGTGATCCTGGACGTCCTTCAACACCGTCGGTGCATTGCACGGTAATTGGGTAGGTGCGCCCGCACCTATAGGACCGGTCGCACCTATCAACTTGCATGCCAGGTGAAACCGACCCAAGGAGCCGACCTACAACCACCTCAGGAGCAGTGATCAGGGTTGTCCAAGTCCATAGGTGGTGGATCATAGGGACGGTCGCACCTGCAGATACGGCTGCACCTCCTTGCTCGGCACTGCAGTTCCCTCTCGCCTACAAGTACCCCCTCCTGCAGCCACCGACCTACTAGGGCTATATATAGTGCCTAGCACCTCGTAGATGAGGGAGACAAGTGATCAGAAGCAAGTGGTGGAGCCCTCCCAAAGTTAGTGTCCAGAGAGTAGGGAGAGAGAGTTGAGTGTTGGAGTAGAAGCCGGAGTCGGTCTTGTTCTTGTACCTCGGCGGGTACGACACACCTTCGGTCGTCCACACCGATGATACTTTGTAAATTTGGATTCGTGAGTAACTAAGTCTTAAGTAATTTCATTATTCGCTCTTAGGTTCCTCGATTGTGATTTAGGTAGTTTTTACTTATCATGATTGCTTTGCTTTGAGCTCGAGTAAAGTAGTGCTTGGTTAGTATAGACGTGGTGTCTAGACTTTTCGGTACCTTGGAATGTTTCCCTGTTCCACGGAATAGTTGTGGTACCCTAAGGAGGTGAGCTCCGAACTGGCTCTATAGTCCACCACGTTAGTTCCAGTTAGTAGGAGTTACGACATCAGAGCCCCCTTCTCATCCCTTTTTGTGGTTCTCTTCCCTCTGGCCCCGACGAGCGACCAGTTGTGCCCTGATTCTATCTTTGATCCTCACGAGTCCCAAATTTCTTTAGTTATGCCCTCTCTACCCGAATTCTACCCTCGGACGAATTAGTTCAGGTTCTCTACTGTGACAACCCGCGCAGGAAAATACCGTACTATCGCCTAAGACTGATCCACTCTGATTGTTAAGCAATAGTAAAGTATCATCCTGTCGTTAGTTGCCGGGTTAACGCCCGGTAAATCACTTGGAATTCAAACAGAGGATCGACATATGGATTAAAACTCACGCGAAGGCGAGTCCATAGGACAACACGAGTTAAACACAATTTATTACAAACCATTGTTCATGACGTGGAGTAAAGGTTCAGAGTTCAAAAACAGCGGAAAAATGAGGCTAGCGCAATGGTAAACATCAAAGGAGGCCGTCTGTGATGTCATCACATTTCGTCACCCTCCCGGTCAACAACGAGTACCGCAACAACGGTTGAAGGACCGAATTGGCGACCGAGAGGGGGGGGGGAGTGAATGGGAGCCGATAAAAATTCTTTCTCGAAAGAACTCGGCCTATATCCCAATCGCAACTCCGAGAGTCGACACGAACAAGCGGAAGCACACACAACCCTCTCTCGATACCTTAGGAACAAGGCTTGAAAGGCTAGGAAGCAAAGCGAGAAGCAAGCACGAAAGAACTTGAGCAACAACTAAGAAGGCCGAGACCTACGGGTCAACCCAAGCACAAGTGACCGGGTCACCCCCGAGCCCTACGAGCCGCACGGTCACCCGGCACAAGTGACCGGGTCAACCTACCCCCTTCGGGTCACCCGGCACGGAGACCGGATCACCCGGACGACCCGGAAAACCGCCCGCGAAATCGCCCCCAAACTTTAGATCAAAGGATCTCCCAAACCACTTGGAGTCTTGAGACGAAATTTTGGGGAGATGATGAACACCCCAAGGAGAGGTTATGCCCCAAAAATTATGGTCTCAAACTCCCTACAACTCCCGGAATCGCAAATCCTTGCCAAGAACACAAAGACCTAGGGTTCATCCAAAAGTCAACGAATCGAAGGCCAAATCCGGCGTTTGAGGGGTCAAGATCATCACCAAAGGTGCGCAAGGCATCCATCCATGTTTCCCTCAAAGAAATCCGGAAGAAACTCACTCAAATCTGCGGAATCACACCGGGAACAAAGGCACGAAAATAAGCACAAAAAGCCACGAAAAACAACCCCGAATCTTCTATACAAACCAGGAAAGATTCACAAGGTCTAGCATGCCGCCCTAGCATCCATCCCTCTCAACAAATCTCTCATGAAGCTCTCATGCTAGCCTAGAGAAAATCGGAAGAAAAATAGCTACGAAAAATGAGAAAGAGAAGGGGGGAAATGAAACCCTAAGTCGCGGAGAGAGAGGGCCATCAACACACACTCCGTGCTTATATATCGGTCCCGCCGGAGTGGTAAATGACTCGACTACCCCTAACTACACTACCGGCGATACAACCCACGTAGGGGCATTTTGGTAATGTATGTGGGTCTTGCCATCGGACGGCCACGCCTTTGCCGCACCCCCGCGTCCTCCCGACGCAAGCCATGCGATCCCGCCGCGTGTCCTCCGCTTCGAAGCTTCCCCGACACGCCCGGATCCCGTCTCCGTCGTGTTGGGCCCTCGGACTTGGTTTTGAGGCCCAAACCAAGAAACCGTCCGTCGATGGTTTTGTGGGCAAACCACCAAACCCCGCGTGCCCGGTCCCGCCTCCCGCCAAACCACTTGACTTGACCTCCACCGTGCACCGACTCATCCGTCCATGACTTCGTCTTGCTTGTGTCGCCACCATGTGACCCGCACCCGGGCCCCGCCGTCCACCGGTCCCTCGAACCGAGCCTACTTGTCTCTCCATCTCCCGGAGGCCCCTCAAGGTCGAAGACCTTTCGCGCCCGTTCTTCACCCGCAACAACACGAACTAGGCCGCGGCCTACACCTCGCGCACTAAGCCAAGAGTCATTCCAACACCCGTTGTCAATCACTCATCACTAAGGAGAGGTCATCCACCGACCACCGGGACGCTCCCCGGTCCACAACAGTTTTAAAGCAAGGCTGAGTATACTAATACTCAGCAAGACTTAACCGTCGGGTGATAACTACATCACCAAACTCTAGACATGAAAGGCTTTTGGCCAGTGGAGTTTCTTTTGCTGAACAGCTACTACGGGTGGATCCTTACCTTCAATATTTTAGCGCAAGTTGAAGGACTGATACGGCGAACCAGAGAGGAGGGGAGCGAATGGGAGCCGATAAAAATTCTTCTCGAAGGAGATGGAAACTCCAACAAGATGAACGCGGCTTCCAACACACTTCTCCAACTCACTACCCAAGGTTGTCAAGTCCACGTAGCCACTGGAGTGCCACTGGACCTAGGAACCAACACACAACCTTCCGACCCGAGAACGCAGCGGAACACCAAACCTCAAGTCTACAGACCAACACCGGTCAGACCGGTCCCTACTGGTGAAACTGAGCAACTTTCACTAAGTGGCTCCACACCGGTCAGACGGGTGAAACACACCGGTCAGACCGGTCACAGCCTGAAAGTCCCCAAAACACCAAACAGGCCAACCGACCACCAAACTGACCCAAACTCGAAACAACAGCAACATAGGACAACAGCGAACACACCCAGACGTTCACCCGAGCAAAAACCCACCGAGGGTTTCACCGGTCAGACCGGTCAAGAGCACCGGTCAGACCAGTGTAGCCTGGGAAGCTCGGGATGAACACCACCCGCGGGTCAACTCCCCCAAAACCAAACCTCGATCTCCCGAATCGCTCCACGGACTTGAACAAGACTTTGGGGATATTAGGAACACCTCATGAGGAGTCCATAGCCAAGTTTAATCCCACCAAAACTTGTCCAAAAAGGAGGAATTGAAGAAATCCCGCCAAGAGCACCACAAACCCTAGAACTCGGAAAACCCCAAAATCGAGCCCCTTTACTCACAGATTTGGGAGGGGAATCACAGCCCAAAGAACCACGAAGGGTTCCCACAAATTTCCCCCATCAAATCCCCAAGAGAAAGGTCTCGAAAACAACCCAAAGAAATCACCAAGAGAGGGCTCCGAAAATCACCACAAAGAAATACCGGGAACAACACATCCAAACCTTGAGGAACCACGCCGAATCATCTATACATCTAACAAAGGTTCATACAAGGTCTAGCTTGCCGCCCGATCATCCACCCCTCTCACTCACCATGAAGCTCTCAAGCTAGTCCTATAGAAATCCTAAGAAAATAGGAAGGGAAAATAGGAAAGCAAATGAACTAGGGTTTCAAGAGTTGGCTGCCATCCTCTCGCCTCTTGGGTTATATGGAGGCAACCGAAAGTCTAAAATGCCCTTTCCTAATAACTAGGGATACAAACCCCTCAAGGGCGGATTTGGAAGTCTTCATGTCTTCACCATCGGACGGATGCCCGGCAACCGCACCCTGCGTAGCCTCGACGCAAGCCATGCGATCCCGACGCGTGTCCTCCGCTTCGAAGTCTCCGGACTGCGTCGACGCACACTGGTCAGACCGGTGCTCACCACCGGTCGACCGGGCCGACCCACCGGTCGGACCCGCTCCGGCACTACCGCGAAGACCGTCTTCGGTTCTTCGGTCTTGGCTTTGTGGATCAACCAAGGAATCCAGTGGTTTTCTAGTGAACCACCGGAAACCCCGCGAACTCGGTGTAGCCTCCGCGAATCTCCACTCATGACTTGGCTCCCTCGTCGTCCCGGCTCGACCTTGGTTTTGAGGCTCAACCAAGAAACCGTCCACGACTTCATCTTGCTGTTCATGCCACCATGTGGCCCGCACTTGACCCGCTGGCCATCGGGTCCCTCGAACGAAGCCTACTTGTCTTCTCCACACTTGGAGGCCTCACCGGCGACGACCTTTCGCGCTTGTTCTTCACCTGCACCAAGACCAGTCAAGCCGCAACCTGCACCTGCAATACTTAGCCAAGAATCAGTCCACACGACATTGTCAATCACTCATCACACAAGGAAGCGACCATCCACCGGTCCTCGAACCACCCATGGTCCTCAATCTCCCCCTTGATGAGTGCATTGACAACACCCACACGAAAGAAACAAGAGAGAAAAGAAATGAACAAAAAGAAACTCCAACAAGTGATCGAAAGCCAAACAAAGGCAAAGAGCAAGATCACTTGAAGACGACCGGCCTCGGACCCCTTAGGCAAGGGCAATGACTCGACACATCCGAGACAAAACAAAGCTCAAGCAAAGAGCGCAAACCATCGAAACAAAGCTCGAACAACCATAAAAAGCTCCCCCTGCACACATGCAAGCTCCCTCTGAACCAATGCACCTCCCCTTGGACCAATGCAGCAAACCAGCTGAAAACAAGGCAGTGCAGCAACTTCAGCTCACACCAGTCAGACCGGTCATCACCACCGATCAGACCGGTGCCTGAGATGTGCACAGGACCAGCACTCACACCGGTCAGACCGGTGACCACGACCGGTCAGACCGGTGACAAACAAAGCCCAGAAATGGCCCCATATGATCAATAAACTGGCTATCCAACCACAAATTAAGCATAGCCAAGTCACTAAAACATGTCAAGATCATATAAAGGCATTTACACATGAGAGAGCATACATGTGACATTTTCAAAAACATAGCTATCAACCATGGATTATTCATCAAGATCATCAAGAGCTAAGCTAAACTAACCATAGCATACCAAACAAGCTCACAAAGACATATATCTCATTCCATGGTGAACAATGTATATGAGAGAAGCTTTTCCTAACCAATGCATATGATACAAAATGCATGCAATCTAAGATACAAGGATGCCTATACATCATGTTACATATGCCATGCCAAATGCAAGGAATGCACAAAGGAAATCTATACATATGCTACAAAGGAGCTACCTTCAAAACTCACAAACCACCAGCTCCTCGAGGGGAGGCAAAGAGGGCTCGACACCACCGGCAAAAGAGCAAAGGAGCACAAAACTCACAAGCTCCCCCTAAACTCATGCATTAAGGCCAAAGAGCACACAAAGCTCACCTTACACACATGAGATAGGGCAAAGAGCTATAAGAACCAAGTGGCTTGACCAAGGCCACACACTTGAAGGTCACAAAATCACTTACCTTTATCATTTCTTCAGAAGTCACTCATCCTTGTCCACCATCCCCGAAAGTGCTGCACCTACATGTCACCACAGGGATATGAAGCCGAAGAACCACCCCCCGATATCAACCAAATGTTCTCCGAGCCATCCACCTGCAACTCAAAACCAAGAGTTAGAGCGAGCAAACGACTCAACACTACGGTTAGTTCCAAATGTGTAAAACCAGTGCCTAGACATTTGCTCGAAAGTGGGGTTAGCACAAACCAAACCATCTTTCCTACCAAGGCTACCTCCACGAACACCACCACGGTAACCACCATGAGGTAACAAAACCTCTCTACCTGGAGGAGGACCAAAACCACGAAAGAAAACCCGTGGACTGTCCCTCCTCTCCTTCTCAAAACTACGGATCCTCCCATCCCCGTATTGAGCACGAGGAGGAGAATGCCTAGCAAACTGACCTCCTGCAAACTTTCCGGACCAACCACCAGAACCACGACCTCCCGAACCAAACTTACCTTTTGTACGAGCACGAAACCCAACCGCCGCTCGTCCGTGCCCGCACCGGTCTGACCAGTGCCTCTCACCGGTCTGACCGGTGTAGCCTAGGCAGCAGCACCTCCAACAGCCTTTCGCTCTCCCCAAGCCCGAACTATCCTCACACTCGCCTTGGCCCTGGGCAACTGCACACGAGGCTCAAGTACACCATCGGAAGGGTGGTACTTGTCCTTGTTAGCCCACTCCTTCGCCATTCTGTGCTCACGTTTCCTCTTAAAGCAAAACGCTCTCTTGTGACCATCCATTCCACAAAACTCACAATGGAAACGGATTGATCTGGGCTTAGGCTTGGGATGAGGCTCTTCACAAGGCTTCTCACTTGGTTTCTCACTAGGCTTTTCACTTGCCTTCACACTTGGTTTTTCCCTTGGTCGGTTTGGCTTGGATGTAAACTTGTCTTTGGGTGTGAGTTGTGGTGGAACTGAAACATTCCCAAATTTCCATTCTCTCTCACCACTGCCCTCACCAACCTTATCCAATCCCAAAGTCCAACCATCAAAGCGCTTACAGTTAGCAATCATCATACCAAGCTGAGGTTCTTGACTCGACAACCAACTCAGCGCTTCACGCAACTTATCATTCTCATCTTGCAAGCGACCAACACATTTTGCAAGATCCAAATTCTTCATAGCATGTAACTCACATGTAGAACAAGAAGTAGGAACAGGCACTTTCAAATCAGCCTCAAGCGAAACAATGCGTGAACGAAGCTCAACAATTTTCGCATGCAAATAGGGCAAGAAGTGCAAGCGTGAAGCAAAGTGGGTCTAGATTGTAGCTCAGCCAACTCAACCCTAAGCACATCTAGTTCCTCACACATGGAGGCATACTTCTCCCTAAGATCAATAAAGTCAGCCAGGAAAGCAAAGCAATCAGCACAATCATTCTCATCGGAAACAACATGGCTAGCCTTAAGAGAATCAATTTCAAGCTTGCTATCAAGAACTTGTGTTTCTAGCTCAGCCACTCTAGTCCTAGCATCCTCAAGCAAAGATCTAAGCTTCTTCCTAAGCTTCTTAGATTCTCTAAGCATGTGATCGCGATTATTAAGCAAGTCAACCAACTCCTCATTCTCCTTGCGCAAAGAAGAGAGCTCATCGCATACCTCATCCTCGGAATCCAAGTCCGAGGTGTCCTTCTGGCTTCTCTTGCTGCTCGAACTGCGAGCCATGCCACAGAAATCGTCCATGAGGCTTAGTCCCGTCACACAAAGGCCGTTGAGATACTTGCTGAGGTTCTTCTTCTTCTTCTTCTTCTTTTTCTTCTTCTTCTTCTTCTTCTACTTGTCATCCTCTTCGTCTTAATCACTCGAGCTTGAAGACGTGTCCACGGAATCAGACTCGATGTCTCTTGATCTCTTCATCTCCTCTCGAGACAGTGTCTTCTTCCCATGTCCATGATCCTTCTTATTGGACTTCTTCCTCTTATCCTTGAACTTGTGCTTGTCGTGGTTGTTCACCTTCAGACACTCGGCGAAATAGTGTCTAGCCTTGCCGCACTTGAAGCATGTCCTCGTGTTCCTCCTCATGTTCACTCGGTTCTCGTGCAGCCTCTCGAACCGCCTCGTCAGGAGCGCCAGCTCGTCCTCTCCAAGCACATCGAACTCCTCATCTGGCGTAGACATCAAAGAGGACAAAGAGAACATCCTGATGGATGGGTTAGTGTTAGCATTTCCTTTCGAACCACCAACAAGGGCAAGACTATGGGAATCAGTCGGTCCCTCGAGCTTGGCAGTCATGTTCCTATCCACCTCAGCCGACTTGAGCTTCGAGAACAGCTCGTTCACCGTCAGAGTATCATACTTCTCTGACTCCACAATGGCCTCAACTTTCCACCCCAAATCGTACGATCCAAAGAGTGTAAGAGCTTGACCGCTCTATCATGATCATCGTACGGGAGCACATCCACATTGGCCTCATGTTGTTCACAACCACCGTGAACCTCTGAAACAAGGCATCGATGGACTCACCGGGGAGATGAGTGATGTTCTTGTACTCTCTCCGGTAGGTCGCATACATCCGTGCTTGAACCTGGGTAGTCCCAACATGAGCCTCCTTCAGCACCGTCCAAATCCTACATGCCAAGTGCTCGGTGTGCACCCGATCGAACTCAGGCTGATGCAAAGCACGAAACAAGTAGTTGACTGCCTTGTTGTTGGCGTCGAATGTGTCCCTCGATCCTGGAGTGAGGTAGTCCATTGGCTGGACATAGCTTGTGTCCACCATGACATCCCAAAGGATCTGACCCTTTCCGCGGAGGAACGCACCCATCCGCTTACTCCACATCTGGTAGTTCTTGCCATCGAAGTGTGGAAGACCCGAACCCCATTCCTGGTATGCCATCCTTGGATCTTAGATTGGTTAGAGTCAATAAAGACCCGAACCGGCTTTGATACCACTTGAACGACCGATACGGCAAACCAGAGACGGGGGAGTGAATGCGAGCCAATAAAAATTCTTCTCGAAGGAGATGGAAACTCCAACAAGATGAACGCGGCTTCCAACACACTTCTCCAACTCACTACCCAAGTTGGTCAAGCCCACGTAGCCACTGGAGTGCCACTGGACCTAGGAACCAACACACAACCTTCCGACCCAAGAACGCAACGGAACACCAAACCTCGAGTCTACTGACCAACACCGGTCAGACCGGTGAGCACCACCGATCAGACCGGTCCCTGCTGGTGAAACTGAGCAACTTTCACTAAGTGGCTCCACACCGGTCAGACCTGTGAAACACACCGGTCAAACCGATCACAGCCCGAAAGCCCCCAAAACACCAAACAGCCCAACCGACCACCAAACTGACCCAAACTCGAAACAGCAGCAACACAGGACAACAGCAAACACACCCAGACGTTCACCCGAGCAAAAACCCACCAAGGTTGCACCAGTCAGACCGGTCAAGAGCATCGGTCAGACCGGTGTAGCCTGGGCAGCTCGAGATGAACAGCACCCGCGGGTCAACTCCCCCAAAACCAAACCTTGATCTCCCGAATCGCTCCACGGACTTGAACAAGACATTGGGGATATTAGGAACACCTCATGAGGAGTCCATTGCCAAGTTTAATCCCACCAAAACTTGTCCAAAAAGGAGGAATCGAAGAAATCCCGCCAAGAGCATCACAAACCCTAGAACTCAGAAAACCCCAAAATCGAGCCCCTTTACTCACGGATTTGGGAGGGCAATCACAGCCCAAATAACCACGAAGGGTTCGCACAAATTTCCCCCATCAAATCCCCAAGAGAAAGGTCCCGAAAACAACCCAAAGAAATCACCAAGAGAGGGCTCCGAAAATCACCACCAAGAACTACCGGGAACAACACATCCAAACCTTCAGGAACCACGCCGAATCATCTATACATGTAACAAAGGTTCATACAAGGTCTAGCTTGCCGCCCGATCATCCACCCCTCTCACAAGATCTCACCATGAAGCTCTCAATCTAGTCCTATAGAAATCCTAAGAAAATAGGAAGGGAAAATAGGAAAGCAAATGAACTAGGGTTCCAAGAGTTGGCTGCCATCCTCTCACCTCTTGGGTTATATGGAGGCAACCGAAAGTCTAAAATGCCCTTTCCTAATAACTAGGGATACAAGCCCCTCAAGGGCGGATTTGGAAGTCTTCATGTCTTCACCATCGGACGGATGCCTGGCCACCGCACCCTGCGTAGCCTCCACGCAAGCCATGCGATCCCGACGCGTGTCCTCCGCTTCGAAGTCTCCGAACTGCGTCGTCGCACACCGGTCAGACCGGTGCTCACCACCGGTCAGACCGGTCAGACCCACCGGTTAGACCGGTCTGGCACTACTGCAGCACCGTCTTCGGTTCTTCAGTCTTGGCTTTGTGGATCAACCAAGGAACCCAGTGGTTTTCTGGTGAACCACCGGAAACCCCGCGAACTCGGTGTAGCCTCCGCCAATCTCCACTCATGACTTGGCCCCCACGTAGTCCCGGCTTGACCTTGGTTTTGAAGCTCAACCAAGAAACTGTCCACGACTTCATCTTGCTGTTCATGCCACCATGCGGCCCGCACTTGACCCCGCTGGCCACCGGGTCCCTCGAACAAAGCCTACATGTCTTCTCCACACCTGGAGGCCTCACTGGCGACGACCTTTCGCGCTTGTTCTTCACCTGCACCAACACCAGTCAAGCCGCAACCTGCACCTGCAATACTTAGCCATGAATCAGTCCACACAACGTTGTCAATCACTCATCACACAAGGAAGCGACCATCCACCGGTCCTCGAACCACCCATGGTCCTCACAAGTTCTAGTTGATTACCATTTCCGAGTGTGCCATCTACTTCAATCAAGAATTGGACGAGCAATTAATTCATACAAAAATATTCACTGAGTTCCATCATTACGGGATATCATGGCTAGTTGATTAAGCAGTCTCGGATAACGGTGTGAGGCCGACAATCGATTGATTTAAACCTTGCAAGGTAAACCTAAACACACGGTAGGCTGCCCCCGCAAGGACAACTTCCCAGGCAGTTCCGAAAAGTCCTCGGGTTGGGAACAGAGCCTATAGTTCTGGGTACAAGGTTAGCTGGCATACCCCGCGAGGCACCCAGTCTCACACATGCACCCACTTCCCGGTAGCTAGCCGGTTAGGTGAATACTCAAGAGTAGTAGGGAAAAGTTCACGCGTCGTCTCATTAAGGTACTAGGCTTACCGGTCCCATTCCTGGAAAGTGCTTAGTACGTTCAAAAGCTTAGCGAACGAATGCCACTGGACCGGAGCCCAAATCCCATGCTCTTACCACATGAGCAATCCATTTATAAAGATCTTATGATTCTAACATAAGAACATATTCTCGTGAGTGATGAACATCACTCGACTTGTACTGGTCCTATAGCATAGCAGCTATCGACCTAGCATACTAGAGATAAAGCATAGGTACCTAGGGATCATGCGTCTAGGGTTTCAATTCAACTCCTGAAACGTAAATGCACAATCGTAGCAAACATAATTGCATAATTTTAAAAGACGGGGTTGATGATCCGGGGCTTTCCTTCGCTGGCAAGGTTGGCCTTGGGCCCTTCTGAACTTGGGTCCAGGTCTCGAGCTACGTCCATGTACTGCAGCTCTTCGTCGGCACCTTTGTCTCCTCCTTCCGGCACGAGCGTGGACTACCGCCGGAAAGATCTACACGATGATGCAAATGCAAGATTTATTCGACGATTTTCAGTTTAATTAACCACAAACAATAGATGACAACCATGTGTGCATTAGTTGGACACATTCACCTAGATAAGAGTACATTCAGCATACTCTTCCAAAAAGGAACAAGATGCAGCTCTTTGTTTAATATTCTTTTTGATTACTTATATATGTAAGTAATTTAATTTAACTTCACAAACGGTAGTGGGTAGGTACATTTAGCCTTTTAAAACGATTTACAACCACTCACAAGGTTATTAAAGATGAGTTGGTGACTTTTCCCATTTAAAAGACTATTAAGCCCTTAATGGCCTCCAAAGCTTTTATTCATGAAATTAATTAATAAAATTCAGTGGAAGGGTGTGTTAAACACTAAACACCTATAACAAGCTACTGGACAAACATGCATGCTTTGGATAGCTAGAAATTTATTATATTTGAAAATAACAAAAACTAGCTAGAAGGACAAGGTAAATGCACACAAAAATAAATATTCATCGAAATGATCCAAACTTTCTGACACATGTTATATGGTCCAAAACTAGCCTAGGAATGCAGCATATACACCTAGAACTATTATGAAACTTGAGTTATGAAATTACCCAGAAAAACAAGCATAATTCAAGAATAACTGTTTCTGGTAATTATAAAATTGTGATTAATTCACTAGAGGTGTGTTTTGGAAAAAAAGACACTATGCAAAAGTTGGTTGCAAAAATCTAACTATTTTTAGCTACAAAAATCATTTATACAGATCCTGCAGAAATGGAAAACAATTTTTATAAAAAGGTTTACACCATAAATTTGTGCAATTTTTGGTACAGGAGCTAGTCATGACATAACACACAACATATCCAAAAATTAGCTACACAGGATTTATGGATTTTGAGATATTGCAGATCTAGGTTTTTTACATTTCAATTTTTCATGCAAAAACTATCAGGAACTAGCTCAGGCAAGAATAACAAAAGCTCTAGGATTTTTCTATTTTTCTGATTTTTCTACGATTTTCTACGAATTTTACAAGTTTCTGCAAATCACAAGTACTATTGAAGTTACCACTTTGCAGTCAGGCCCTTGAATCTTCTGCAGTTCCACAACCGTGCCTTTCTTTTGCGGATAAGCCCTCAGAAGTTTTCCTCACCTTGCAATGTCACACCTGGGGGTGGTGGCCGGCGCGGGTGGAGGAAATCCGGCGAGGTCCGGCGGCGGGCAGGACAAGAACGGGCATGGGGCGGTCCAGGGGTTGCTAGGGACCGATTTCGACCTTGGGTTGGCGTGGTGCTTGCGCCAGCAGGGTCGCCCGACGGCGGCGGCCGAGGTGAGCTGCTGCACTCCCTGCTCCGGCAAGGTAGCGACTCGGGCTAGGAAAACGCGGGACCGGGAACCTTCAGAGGACTGCGGGGAGGAGCTTAGGTTGCTTGGCTGGCTCGAAAATGGGCTCTAGAACAGCTTGGCTGCGGCGACCAAGGAGGGAGGCGGCGGCGAGCACAGGGAGTGGCCGGCGGCCCTGCACTCGAGACGAGAGAGCGGCAGCCCCTTTATAGTCGACACGAGAGCTCCCAAGTGACGAGCGGACGGACAGTGTAGCCTCGGGGGGGGGGGGGGGGGGGGGGGGGGGCTCGCGGCCAGACGACATCCTTTGGACCGCGGGTCGCAACGTGGGGGTACGGCGACGAGGAGCGCGAGGCGTTCTCGGCGTGCGGGGCATCGGGAGGCGCGTTGCGACCTTGGGAAGATGCGAGGCGACCTCGGGAAGGCGCGTTGCCAAGCGCGAACGTGCTGACGTAGGTGACTTTGACCGGGTTTTTCTCCCAAAATTTGAACTGAAGTGCTCTGAGCAGTGAATACCAAAGTTGTAGATCTCACTACCCTCTACAACTTTTACAAAGGACGTATGGTGTTTTTCTCAATAAATTTTGCAGAATCGGCTTGCCAATATTGAATGTCGCCATGTTCTAGCAAACATGAGGTACTGTCTGTTGACCACGTTTTTCACCAATTTCTACTCAAAATTTGAAATGCCAATCAACATGAAAGTTGTGTCCCTCAACAAACTGGACAACTTTCATATTGGTAGATTTTAAGTGTTTAGGTGAAATTTGGAGAACGCGGCAAAAGTTCCGGACGACATTCGTCGACGTCAATGTTTAAGCGGGATTTGACCGTGTCTTTGACCAAGGGTTGACCATGTGTGTGTAGGTTTGGTCAAGGGTTCAATAGGGTTCACCGGTGAGGTTTTCGAGGTGATGACCCAGGTTAACCTAGGTTTGACCTATGTCGGCCGGTTTGACTCGGCTGTTTCGGCCATTAGTGCTAATGACGCTTAATTAGAAACCTGGGGCGTCACAGCCTACCCCCCTTAAGAGGAATCTTGTCTCGTGATTCGAATTTACATGACGAGGTGGGGAAGGAGTTCGTGCATAGAGATGTTACCCATAGAGTTATGCTGGTTTGGCTTTCCTTGAAAAATCGGGTTCTTGCCGTGAGCACACTTAGCTGCTCCGAGGTTCTGATCCTGATGCTGGGAATTTGGGCAGTTATGTATGAAATGCCTGGGTTGTCTATAATTGTAGCACAAACAGGGTGGAAGTTCTCCGGGCTTGGTAATTTGTTGCCGGCTTTTCTTGATGAGGCGGAGCTTCTTCTTCCTTTTCTTTCTTAACTTCGCCGATTGCGAGCGCGTTTCACTAACGGGGAGCTGAGTGTCCTTGCTAGTGTCACATCTTGGTTTGCCCTCACGCGGACGAGTATCCTTACAGGTAATTTCCCACTCACTTACATCTATCTCAGATAATACCTGCTTGTTGTTCAGACTTGCCCTCTCTTCTTTTCTAAGGTACATTGGTAGTTGGGAAGGTGGTAATATGGAGTCGGAGGCCTGGGGTTGGTCTTGATTAACATACTGCACCAATAGATTCAACAACCGGGCCTGTTCGACCATAGAGGCAGATAAAGACTGGGAGAGACTGTCTGCCAAACTAGTTTGAGATGGTTCCCCATAACGTCCTTGGGTGATATCGTACACCATCTGGTTCAGCATGGAATTTTGCCCTTCCAACAGCTGAGTTGCACCGACAATGGCGTTTATGTCATTCTGGGTAGGTATTTTGGGTGAACAGGGCTTGGAAGGTTGGAGCTTCTGTTGCATCAGCGGCATTTGTTGTAGTTATTGAGCCATCCGCCGATTTTATAACTGAACATCGCGATCCATCAATTGATTTGCTTGAAATTACTCCTTGGGCTTTGTTTTTTGATGGATCATCATATGGCAAAGGTGGGGGAGTAGGGATTCTGCTGATTTCACCTAGAGGTGAGATGTTTGAGTTTGCTATCCCTATACAGCCCACTGTTACGAACAATCAGGCTAAATATGAGGCATTGCTTCGGGGACTTCAATACTTGAGAGAAGCCGGGGCCGTTTCGGTTGAGGTTTATGGAGATTCAGAGTTGGTGATCAAGCAATTGAACGGCCAATACGAATGTAAAAGTGAAGCACTGAGGAGTTACTACGAAGAATGCAGGGAAATTTTGAAGAGCTTTCCATTGGTGACTCTACAGCATATTCCTAGGGAACATAACGAAGAAGCAAACAGGCTGGCTCAGGGCGCATCTGGTTACAAAGAGAGTCAAGAGGCATTTGCTGCAGACATATGTGCACTGGGAACAGATCTTGCGGAGGATGACTGGAGAAAAGAGATCGTTGACTATTTGAAAGATCCATCCCGAAAGGTCTCTAGGAAGCTGTCGGGCATACTCCCCGGGTACTCATGCAAGGAAGGAAGAATAGTAGAAGATGGACTCCTGGTAGAATTCCCCTGTACTCCTACTAGGACTCGCTTTGTGTACTCCTACTAGGACTCCTGCCTTGTAACCGACTAGGAACCCGCCCCTTGGACTATATAAAAGAGGGCCGGGTACCTAGCCGCACATCCCCAATCCCTCCGGGGACAACCAACACCAAGCGCAGGGCGCCATACTTGATCCCCCAAACAGGACGTAGAGTTTGCCACCTTGGCAGCCCGAACCTGTGTAAATCTTGTGTCCCGTGTCCTTGCGCATACCTTCAAGTTCTCGGTCTCCCGATCACGATCCCCATCGCACAATCTACTACCTCGGGTACCCCCTCGGTAGGTTTCCCGGTCTAAAACACCGACAGCTGGCGCGCCAGGTAGGGGTGATCATCACCACCGGGTGAATTCGAAGGACCCTCGTCAACAAGATCATTCTACTCGTCGACTCGCCGAGATCCATTGAAGCAAGTCGCCTTGCTCTTGTCAAAGCGGAATCAATTTTCCTACGCCGTGCTTCCAGTTGCGTCTGCACGTCGCGCGGCTCGTCACGCGGCTCATCGCGCCGCTCGTCGTCGACTACTCCGGGCTCGTCGTCGACTACTCCGGGATCGTCGTCGACTACTTCTCCTACGCCGCGCGTCCGGGTGCCTCGGCACGTCGCGCGGCTCGTCACGCGGCTTGTCGTGCCGCTCGTCGTCGACTACTCGTCGTCGACTACTTCGCCTTCGTCGCGTGGCTCGCCACGTGGCTTGTCATGCCGCTCGTCGTCGACTACTCCGCCTCACGTTGGCTCGTCGTCGACTACTTCGTCTCCGCCGCGCGTCCGGGTGCCTCGGCACGTCGTGCGGCTCGTCACGCAGCTCATCGCGCCGCTCGTCGTCGACTACTCCGGGCTCGTCGTCGACTACTTCGCCTACGCCGCGCGTCCGGGTGCCTCGGCACGTCGCGCGGCTCGTCACGCGGCTTGTCACGCCGCTCGTCATCGACTACTCGTCGTCGACTACTTCGCCTTCGTCGCGCGTCTGGGTGCTTCGGCTCGTCGTGCGGCTCGCCACGCAGCTTGTCGCGCCGCTCGTCGTCGACTACTTCGCCTCACGCGGGCTCATCGTCGACTACTCCGTCTACGCTGCGCGTCCGGGTGCCTCGGCACGTCGCGCAGCCCGTCACACGGCTCATCATCGACTACTCCGTGCACCGCGACTTCGTCTTGCGGCCACACTGGCTCTACTTCATCCACGCTGTGCGTCGTGACTACTTGTCTCGCGGCAACACTGGCTCTACTTCGAGTACGACGCGCGCCGCCACGACATCATCTTCCCCGGTCGCATCGCGTCGACCATTCATCTCGACTAGTTTTCCAAACTAGTCGAGAACGGCAGTCACGCCCCCAACAACTAGTCGGATTCAACTCTGACTAGTCGACTTCAACAAACAACCGTCGCGGCTCCATCGCCGATCGCCACGGCTTCATCTACAAGTCTGCCCAGGCAGCAACAACTAAGTCATTTATCTAAATGATTACTGTTTCCTTGGCTTGTTCTCCTCATCATGTAGGACAACTTGCCGACTACTCATTTGTGTATGCTTCTCGGCGGGTTTTCACGGGAGCTACACACTGCTGACTACTCTTGGGGCATATCAATCAAGTCGCCACGATTCTACTTCATCAACTCGGGGGCTATCCCTAGGAGGCAGCTTCTAAAGTCCGCTACGCACGGCAATCTAAAGTCGACTTCTAAAGTCCCATTCTAAAGCTCGCTCCGTGCGGCATCTTAAAGTCGACTCCGGTCGCATCTTCGCCTGCTTCAGTGGCATACTACGTGTGTAAGCTTCGATGGAACCTAGCTGTAAGCGGCCCTCGGGTCCTGGCGACGATGGAACCTAGCTGCACGCGGTCTTCACGCTCTATACCATGGGTCCAAGTGCCCTAAGTACTCGCGCTCCGTACCTTGGGTCTGAAATCCATGGCTCAGGTACTTAAGCCCACTCCGGTGGCACAAGCCCGCTCTGGCGGCAACCGTACCTTGGGTCTGAAATCCATGGCTCAGGTACTTAAGCCCACTCCAGTGGCACAAGCCCGCTCTGGCGGCAATCGTACCTTGGGTCTGAAATCAATGGCTCAGGTACTTAAGCCCACTCCGGTGGCACAAGTCGACTCCGGTCGCACCTTCAAGCCCGCCCTGGCGGCAATTGTACCTTGGGTCTGAAATCCATGGCTCAGGTACTCAAGCCCACTCAGGTGGCACAAGCTGACTCCGGTCGCAATCACAAGCCCGCTCCGACGGCAAAACTACTCGTTTTCTCTGATTTTTTATTCGCTTTGGCTTTCCGGAAAGTGCTTTTCGTTTTTTGCATCTTAAGTCCACCCTGCGTGGCACAAAGTCGACTTCGGTTTTCAAGTCGCATTTTAAAGTCCGCTCTACGCGGCAAACTAAAGTCGACTTCTAAAGTCGCATTTCAAAGTCCGCTCTGCGCGGCGCAAAAACGACTATTGTAGTCGCATATCAAAGTCCGCTCTGTGCGGCATTCTAAAGTCGACTTCTAAAGTCGCATATCAAAGTCCGCTCTATGCGGCATCACAAAGTCGACTTCGGTTTTTAAGTCGCATCTCAAAGTCTGCTCCGCGCGGCACGAAATCGACTTCGGTTTTCAAGTTGCATTCTAAAGTCCGCTCTGAAGGCACAACTACTTCTCAAGCTCCACGGCTCGACGCCAAACTGCTACTTGGAATCTCTCCATCTCGGGGGCTACTTGAAGATCACTTCAGCATGCTTCGCTCGCTCTCAAGCTCGGGGGCTCCTCACCAATCACTACTCGACGTGGCTCATACAGCTCTCTTATCTCGGGGGCTACACACTGCAAGAGTACTCGGATGATGGCTTCGCGAACACTGAAGACCCTTGGATTGATTACCTAATCATTTCAAGGCTCGGGGGGTTGCTATGCTACACCCATCATTCAAATTTTTTCAAGACGATGAGTCGGACCACCTTCCAGCCTCGCGGCAGTTCAAGTACTATTGAAGACTTCTCCAAGCAGTACTCGAGGATGCTCAAGAACTACTCGAAAAGGCTTCAAGACTACTCGAACTACTACTCTCGACTCGAACGTGCTCGGGGGCTTGTCGGGCATACTCCCCGGGTACTCATGCAAGGAAGGAAGAATAGTAGAAGATGGACTCCTGGTAGAATTCCCCTGTACTCCTACTAGGACTCGCTCTGTGTACTCCTACTAGGACTCCTGCCTTGTAACCGACTAGGAACCCGCCCCTTGGACTATATAAAGGAGGGCCGGGTACCTAGCCGCACATCCCCAATCCCTCCGGGGACAACCAACACCAAGCGCAGGGCGCCATACTTGATCCCCCAAACAGGACGTAGGGTTTGCCACCTTGGCAGCCCGAACCTGTATAAATCTTGTGTCCTGTGTCCTTGCGCATACCTTCGAGTTTTCGGTCTCCCGATCACGATCCCCACCGCACAATCTACTACCTCGGGTACCCCCTTAGTAGGTTTGCCGGTCTAAAACACCGATAGAAGCTCAGGTACAAGGCCATAAAATTCGTTCTTCTGGATGACAATTTGTTTTACAAATCATTAGATGGGGTGTTGTTGCGATGCCTGGGTCCAGAAGAAGCTAAAAGGATGATGAGTGAAGTGCACGATGAGATATGTGGAGCACACCAATCGGCCTACCGCATGAAATGGGTTATCAGGCAAGCTGGGTGCTTTTGGCCGACGATATTGGAGGACTGCTTTGAGTATTACAAGGGATGTCAAGACTGCCAGAGGTTTGGAAATATTCAAAGGGTCCCCGCATCAGCGTTAAACCCCATTATCAAGCCATGGCCATTCAGAGGCTGGGGTATAGACCTAATTGGCCAGATTAATCCACCATCCAGCAAGGGGCATAAGTTCGTGCTTTTGGCTACAGACTATTTTACTAAATGTGTTGAGGCGATTCCACTGAAGAAGGTGACGTCGGAGAACATGGTTGAATTTGTCAAGGAACACATCATCTATCGGTTTGGAATCCCTCAGATAATCACAACTGATCAAGGGGCCCAATTCGTGTCCCTGGAATTCAGGGAGTTTGCCGAGAGCATGGGAATCAAATTGTTTAATTCTTCTCCCTATTATGCCCAAGCTAATGGTCAGGCAGAGGCTTCTAATAAGATCATGATCAAGCTTATACAAAAGAAGATCGACCAGAAGCCAAGGAGGTGGCATTCGGTACTCAGTGAAGCATTATTGGCTTACCGAATGGCCCCTCATGGAGCTACAAAGATCTCTCCTTACGAATTGGTTTATGGACACCATGCGGTTCTACCTTGGGAGATACAATCAAATTCCAGGAGAGTTGTGTTACAGAAAGATTTAAGCTCCAGAGATTACAGCGGCTTAATGATGGATGAGCTAGAAGATTTGCACATGATCCGTCTTAGGGCCTTGGAAAACATCGAGAAGAACAAGTTGCGGGTTGCCAAGTATTATAACAAGAAAGTAAAAGTCAGGCAATTTGCAGAAGGGGATTTGGTTTGGAAAGCGTTATTGCCGATTGGAACCAAATACAGTGAATTCAGCAAATGGTCCCCTAACTGGGAAGGACCCTTTCGCGTGGTCAGATGCGTCCCTGGTAATGCGTACATATTGAAAACTTTAATAGGAGAAGAATTTTCCGCTGCAATAAATGGAAGATATTTGAAGAAATATTATCCTAGTATTGAAATCGATCGGTGATGACTAGCAGTGGGATTACATGCATCTGACACAGGAATAGCCGGCGCTCAGTAACAAGGCCGCCTCGAGAACAAAAATTCACAAACGGAAGGAACGGCCAGTGCCTAGATGCATTGCCCTTAGCACAGAACTACATTACAACTGCTTCTTGAAGGTTTACATCCAACAACCCTGGTGATTAGGACTTCGAGGAGGCGGGAAGCAGAAGGCCTGGAGGAAGAAGCGAAAGTATGATTCAATCTTTTCTTTGCTTCTTCGGCTGATCCCTCTTCAGTTGCTCCAGGACCACCGTGACGGCAACTTGGAATGCATGGGGATGACCGTGATTAGCTGCCTCCACCAAGCTATCCCAAGCTGCTCTCAGGTTGTTGTACTTATCAGAGACATCTGAAGCAGAGGAGTGGTTATTGGGGACAAGACTCCAGATGTGAACGCAAAGTCGAGAAGGAACTAGAAACATTTACCTCCCACTAATGCCTCCAAAGCCATACGACGCTCGTGCTCGGCCTGGCAACGAGTGGTGATGTCCCTGAGGTCATGCTCCAGGTGCCGAACGCAGCGGCGCAATTGATGGCTGGTTCTCTGTTCGGGCATGGCATCCTCTGCTTCGAGAGAGGAATCAGAGGAGATGTACTCAGGCATGTCTTCGGTCCCGACGATTTCTTCAGGAAGCAGATCGAGGCTGAAGGAGAAAAGGAAGAGAGGAGGTAAAACACGAGATTATGTGAGAAAACAAGAAGGAAATCAAGGGAAAAACTCACTCTCGAATCGTGCGTTCGGGATGCTGCTCTCCTGGGGTTGCTCGCCTTTGTCCATGGCCTTGGCGTTTTTTCCTCTAGGGACAGGGGAGGAAATGAGAAGTGATGGATGAGTGTGCGAGTGGATTTGCAGGGCATTTCAGCAGACTATTTTATTGACCGGGGGAGTGCATTGGGAGTGATGACCGGCCAGCGTGCACTATTGGAATGCCAAGCGGCAGGGTTTTCTTCCCGAATGCGAAGGGTTTTCGTTTGAACAGTACTTACGGATTGCCGATTCGAGGATCTTCTGCGGATTTTGCGCCAAGGGGCATCTGTTCTCGCGTGTTCGGCTCAAGCAAGTTCGCGAATACGCTTAAGAAAAAACAAGGTTCACGGATGCAAACATGGAGAAAATCATCGCAGTGCAAGCGCAGAAATCAAAAGCTCTTTATTTATTGCCGATATCAAACATCCCTAATACAATCTAGTCGAAGAGCCTGTTCAACACAGATTGGGGATGAGTGAGTTCGGCAATGGCGTCGCCGTGGCCATCGAGGCGCTCCAAGATGATCTCGATATCCTCGATGTCTTCTGTTGCGCCTCCCCGGAAGCCGCGCGGCCTGATGGAGTAGTCGACGTCGGTGTGCGTTGCCATGGCGGCCAGGCCCAAAGTGGTGCCCAAACGGATGCCATGGGTGGCCACTTCGTCCACGCGGTGCTCCACTGCAGCAAGGCGCTCCGCCGGCGTGTCTCCGCAGGCGTTCACTTTGTTGGCCAATTGCTCCACCAGCGTCTTTAGCTGGTTGAGCTCGGCGTCACAGGCAGCAAAGTGCAAGAAAAGGGTGATTGGCATCAAGGGCCGAATTGGATCAAAGAGCGGTTTCAGAGCCGTACCGTCGATGGTCTCCAGCAGCTGCTTGCGCTGGTCTTCCCACTCCAATTCGGCTATGCCAGCTTTTTTGGAAACATCTTCCAGCTCGCGCTGGGCCACCTCCAGCTCCGCCTTAAAGCGGAGGGCGTCGAGCTCACCGTAGGACACGGGGGAGTGATGGTCAGACTCCGAGGAGTCGTCCGGTAAGGGCTGGCCGGCCAGTGCAAGGGACGGATTCCATTGAATCAGCCTGAAACAAGGATGATCGTCAAAAACAAAAGGGGATCGAAGAATGAATCGTGGAAGAAGAGTTGACGATCATTGCCTCCGGCGCGCACTGGCACGGCTCCCCTCCGCCTCATCAGCGACGCGGCGCCGGTTGTTGCTGCGCACCATGCCTCTGGGATTTGCGCTGTTTGGAAGAAAAGAAGACTTGAGATTGGCCAAGATTTGAGAGCTAAAGGCTTGGTGGAGAGCTAGGGGCACCTACGGTTTTCATTTATAGGCCTGGCAAGACAGGTCGTGGCCTCAGGTCGTGGCTCCAGATCGTGGCGCATATCCCGAGAAAATTGGAAGGTGGAGAGGTTTCCTTGACCAACCCGCCGTCAGAACGCTTGGAGTTCTAGGCTGAGTCGTATCCGGTTGACTGGCTCGGCTGAAGGGAGTCAAAGTGCCGTTCGGGTGTTGGCATTTTCTTTACCGAATAGGTCGTTCAGCGTTGCGGTTAAGGACGTGCAGAGGAAAAGAGAGATAAAATTGCAAGAGCAAATGTTACAAGAGCGACCAGTTCGGTTACACATCGATGGAAACATCTAGATGTTCAAATATTTCGCGATTACATTGCAGACATTCGATGTTGCTTGGCGAAAGTTCTCCATCCGTTCTTGGTAATCTTTTTGGGCGTCGGACAGGGTGGTAAGTTCTGCGTTACATTGATCCACCTCAGCTATGGCCGATATTGCTTCGTCTTGGATCTTCTCTATCAATCCAGGGAGCTCGGCTATTTTCTTGTCATCGGCTTCTATTTCAGCTGACAGACTTCTCAGTTCTGCCTTCAATGCGGCTTTTCTGGCGATCTTCAATTCACGGGAAGCTTGCAGATTGGCCAATGTATCTTTGTGACTCTCGGTCTGAGATTGTGCTCCTTTCACGGCTTGTTCAGCTCTGGCCCTCTTCTGTTCAACAGCTGGGTGGGAGGACACCTTTCTCAGAGCTTGTCTTATGGGCACATAATGAATTTCCAGACCGGAGATGGATTGGAGTGAGGCATTGATGTCCTCGGGGAGTTCTTGGCTGATGGGTTCAAGCATTTCTTCAAAGTGATCAAGATCTTTGAACTGATCTCGCGCATCTTTTTTCAGCCACGCAAAAATCTCCTTGAGCTTTTCTCGCACTTCCTCTGACAAGGTTTGAGGTACCCTTTCCCTCGTCTCGGCAATTGGATTGTTCATCATTGGTGGGGTTGATGATAACTGAGCCTGATCCTGAAAGAGTAACATTGCCGAGTTAGGGGTATCGGGAACTGAAAGACAACGGGATTAAACGCAAATAAGTACCTCATGTCTGATTTCCTGAACCGGAGCAGGGTTTTGTTCAGGGGCGGCCTCTGGAATCACTGGTGAGGGAGATGTTCCAGGCAAAGCTGAAGCTTCTGGCTGGAGAGAAGTTGGATTCACCTCTACTGGGGTTGATGTTTCTGCCTGGCCAGTAGGTGATTGAGCCCTTGGAGGACTTGGAGGATCCGGTTGAAAGGGGGAGTTCATCTCTGGCGAGTTTGGTATTTCTGTCTGAGCAGGAGGTGATTGGGTCCCTGATGAAGATGAGATCTCCACGTGGACAGATGGTTCAGCCCTAGGTGGACTTGCTTGTTGAGATACTGGGACATCCACAAGTTGATCTACCATGGTTTCCTCTGCAAATGCCAGATTAAGAATGAATGCCAGTGTTCATCCTTAAGGAAAGGACAGTAAAGGTCATACCATTGGATGGAGCATTGGCAGGTTCTGAGGCTGAGGATTGCTGAGTTCTAGTCTGAAAACACATAAGATGTAATTTATCAGAAAAGAGTAATCCTGTGATCAAGAAAAGAAGAAATTTTACCTGAACAAGGACTTTCTTGATGGTTCTTCTCCTCTTAGCAATTGGAGGTGCAATCAGAGACAGGCCTTGCCTCCTGTCAGCAGTAGTGCTGGACAGAGTTGGATCTGTTGTGGCATACCTAGCCATTAACTGAGCCAGGGTTGGTGATCTGAATCCCAATGCTGAGATTGGGCCTGCTGCATTGTATGCAATCTCCCTGGCCAGAGGGGCAGGCATTGTGTTCTGTGGGCAAAAGAAATAAAGTCAGGATCATGGTTGAAGGAGGAAATGTCTGATTTAAGGATTGATCATATTTACCTCTGAGGTTGGCTGAAAATCAGGCATCAACTCTGTGCAGAATAAGTGTACAGGCTCACTGAAAATGTGATCATGGAATTCTTGCCACCAGGAGTTAAAAGTGGGGTGAGCTACTGTTGTAGGTGTAAAGGGCCAGGTGTAAACAGTTGGACTGCACACGTACTGAAAGACCCTGCTGGTCTGGGTAAGCTCTTTGATTTCCTCTCTGGGCTTGAGGAATTCATGCAGAAACAGTCTTGGGGGCGTCTAGCCACATCCAAGTTGCCGAGTCATCATGTTGGGCTGATAGTACTCATAAGTACTGTGGTTCAGCCTCCCTCCACTGAATTCAGCCGGCAGGATGCATGGGTGGATGATGATATTTAGAATCTCCAGAAATCTCCCATCTTGGCGTTCAGTTTCAAAGGAGAACTCACAAGGGAGAGTCAAATTGTCATTGTCCAAGTAAGGGAGCCAAAGAGGATTTTGAAAGCCTTTGAAGAAGAGCTCGAATAGCTGGCTGACATTTTGCTTGATGAGGACAGTTGAAGCAGCTTCTCCATAGGTATGGCATCCTCTGGTGACTTGGAGTTCCCCTTCATGATGATTGGATGAAGGAAAGAGCCGGGTGTTCAGGTCAACGCCAACAATCCGGTGCATGTGTAGTTGCAACCACATTTGGACAAACCACCTGGGACCGTTGACACATGCTACCCTCTGGCTGGTGTACATTTGGGTGACAGTTTGATGAAGCATGTGGTACACACTACCCAGGAGGTATTTCCCAAGAGGGAAGCGATTACCATTGGCTAAGTGGGAAGCCATTGCGACGTGATTCAGGGTAGGCTCATTGGCTTTACCACAGAAAATGAACCTGCACAACCACATATTGAGGAACGCCCTGTATTCGACTTCACCAAGGGGGCCGTCCTTCATATGGTTCAGGATATAATTTTTGTATCCACTCCCTGGTTTCACCCCTGTTTGTCTTGTGGAACCTTTGAAATCCCAGGGACGGACAGATCCTGTAATGTCAAGGCCGGTAATCATGTACACATCGGCCAGAGTTGGGGACATCGGGCCATGACCGAAAAGGAAGGCATTGACGCCATTTGACTAGAAGTGGCAAGCCGCTATCAAGAGGTCTTCGTTCTTTGGGGTCTTGGCCAAGGACAACTCCAAGCATTGAGCAATGCGGAGGGTGTCCCAGTTCTGGGTCCTGGCACTCTTATCTGCGAGGATTCTCTGGTACCAATTTTTCCAGCCTGCGATTGGGGACAAGGGCCAATTCTTGAAAGCATCCTGCCACTGGGAAGGTTTGGTTAGAGCCGCTTTGAAGGGGATCCTTTGGGATTCAGCTGCGATAAATTCTCGAGGATCAGAGGTTCCCACAGGACCAAGGAAGTAAGATCTTGAATTGGCTTCAGTACGGATCAGAAGTTCGGTGGAAAGCTCCTGAGGGAAAGTAGAGAAGAAATTTCAGGTAAAGATTGAAAATCTGAATGCCGAATGAAGCTTATAGTGGAGGAATTTACCTGAGCAGCTTGATTTTGAGCCGCCATTGGGGATTCGAGCTCAGAACAAGGGGATCTAGGGTCTGGATCTAGACGAAGATTCCGGCGGATTGCGAAGAAAGAGAACGGGTGTTGAACAGATTCGATTTGAAGACGTTGGTGGCTAGAGTCAATTCCGGAATAAAATCACTTTTATCCCGTAATTGAAGGGGCATGTGTTAACACCAAAATTTGGTAAGGAGTCTGACTTGTGGGTCCAACTTGGCGAGAAATCCGTCCGGCGGAAGGAGGGTTTCTTCGGATGCATTCGGCAGAAGAATCCGCGGTCGGCTATCTGTTTCCGTTCGGCAAGGGAACTGTTGAAGCTGATTTTGCGGGATTGTACGGTGACGTGGCCCGAGCGGAAGGACGAATGGATGGATAAGCGATCAAGCTTAGAGATAAATTAGGTATCAAATCCATTCGAGGTCGTGCTTGGCAGGGTATAAATATGAACCCTGAATGTATGTAACAGATATACGTAATCATTCTCAATACAAACCGGCTTTACGCCAAACCCTAGAGTCCATTTGTCGTGTCGTCGAGTTCTTCGAGAGGGTTCATCGATCCGTCGACCTCCGTGAGTACCGGCAACCTTGTATCATATCTAGTATCATGCGGTGGATTTAGATCTGATGCAAGTAGTCTTGTTACCATGCTTAGTGTCATGCGGTAGATTCAAGCTTGGTTCAAGAAGGTTTCTTGTTAGGTCATGAGCCATGCGGTAGGCTAAGATCTAGCTTGAAGCTAGTTATCGGCTCTATTCAATTTTGGCAAGATTCAATAGATTCATTAAGTTACCCTGTGTTGCTTTGAGTTTATGCTTTATGTTTAAATTCATTTAACACCTTTTTGCCCAATCTAGATGGGTTTGGATCGGCTTTATCCCTTTTGATGATCCTTATGCGAGTCGAGTTGGAGCCTTTGGTTAATTTAACACGTGGATCACATGCTTCTCGATAGCCGAAACCGAATCGATCTAGGTTGTCACATGTTGTGGGTTCAAGCTTGCCAAAGCTTGTATAAATCTTGAAAGAACTGGGTATCACGCCGTAGATGCATGTTTTTGGGTTGCTTTGGAGCTAATCATCTGGTGGATTAGGTTTCAAGTCAATCTGATAGATTTATCTTACTTGGTAATGTTCGTTCCTTCTTCATGGACCCCGAATCGGCTGTTCAGCCGTGTTCGGTTATGTTTTTCATGAGTAAAACACGTGCATAATTTATGCTTTAAATGTTGTGTGCTTTTAGCTTTCCATATTTAGATTGTATCATGCGGTGGATAGATCTATTTGTGGAAAGTGGCACGATCTCAAGCAAGTTGTATCATGCGGTGGATAGATTCGCTTGGTGTCGTACCCGACGGGTTTTTAAAGTAACTAGACATGCAGTAGACTAGTGCTTCGGACCTATGCATGCTTGTTTATTACATATTTATGCTCGCGCTTTTACCTCATTTATTATTTAATGCTGATCACCACGGGGATCGGTCGCGCTCTTACGCACGTGCATCTTTGTCCAAATAAAGACCGATCGCCGTCATGCTTGCATCACCCATTCGGTTGTGTTACTTTTTCCTTTTTAATGCTCCTGAATGGTTTCAGTTTGCTGACAGATAGCTTTCTATAGCTATATGTCATCCCATTTGGCTCTACGGCTGTAAACATGGAACTGTCTGGTATCACCCGGTAAGTTCCAAGCTTTGGAATTTAACTACTTTGTCTTTTGTTAATTTTCAGGAAAAATTGACTGGCATGTCTTGTGATCTCTGCACATGTGAAGCCAGCTTGTTCGGCTTGCTGTGTGCTTGGCGCTAGGTGCACATTTTTGCGTCAACAGTACCTTGAGGGTATGCGATGCTACCACGATCACAATGTCAAGTAACGCTCCTTCAACGTTGGTGATCTCGTCCTCCGCCGCATCCAGAACACGGAGGGACTACACAAGCTCAGCTCACCATGGGAAGGTCCCTTCACCGTTGCAAAGGTGACCGGACCAGGCTCCTACTACCTCCAGACACTCAAAGGCGAAGACATCAGCAACTCATGGAACGTCGACCAGCTCTGTCGGTTCTACGCGTAGTCTCCCGACTACTCTGGGGGGCCAAGTCTACACGACTACCTCAAGACCCTTTCGCTGCAAGCGGCCTCCGGGTCCAGGCACTAGTCTTCGGACTACTCTACTCCAAGATCTAGCGTTAATGGCTACTAACGGATCTCAGGCTGCTCAGAGCATTAGAGGACTCTAGCAGCGGTCTATCAAGAGACCATGTACTCTTCGATCCAGCCTATACGGCTACTAACGGATCCTCAGCTGTAAGCAGCCATGCGCCCTAGTATTATTTAGTCGTAGGCAGCCTCCGGGTCCTAGCAACTACTCTTGTAAACGGCCCTGGCCATCCAGGTGTACTTTTTCAGTAATAAAGTTTGATTATCAATCAACTCATTTACTGTGTCTCTCTCAACGAGTCTACCGTCGAGTACTACTACTCGCGCAAGTCCACAACATGGGCACTCCGCATACATACATTGTGACAACGAGTACTCATTTCATGAAACTTCTTTCATCACATACTTAAACTAGTTCATTACAACTTTGTTCATATACAATTTCTCCTACAAGCTAACCCAACAGGACTACTGAAGGTTCAGCTTCTCGGCAACTTGTTCAGCTATCGGCGCCATCTGCTCTAACAGCTCTGTGTACTACTCATCAGGGCAATTGGTGGGTAGTCCACCCGCGACTACGTCCATCGGAGCCTTGGGGAAGTATGACTTCATGTACGCCAAGACTTGATTTGGGATGGACTTCGCCAGATGCTTGATATAAGTCGTCAGATGGCCTAGAGCTTCTCTCAACCGGTCAACTAACAGAACAATCTTCGGCCCGCCCGGATGAGGCACCAGCAGCCTTGCAATGGGAAGTGCGGCTTCTTCAAGTTCCTCGAGTTGTCCCTGCAACTTCTCACAATCTTCGTTCAGCTTCTGTAGAGATTTGTAGCAGTAGACAAGATCAAGATCTGAGGCAATCCGAAGCTCCATGTGCTTATCGCACTCATGGGCCAAATACTTATAATCATACTCAAGTACCTCGCGGGCATCCTTCTCCCGGTAGAAGAGATTCTTCATGTCGACTTCTGAGGCCTTTAGTTGCTCAACCCGGGTCTCAAGCTCTGCAAACAAAACAGGAGACAATGTCAGACTACAACAGGGTACCTCCAATAAGTACTCGACAAGTCAGCAGCATACCTTTGTTCTTATTGCGGAGCGACTTGTTCTTCCAGACAAGTTCATCGCTCTTCGCCTGCATATCTTGCACCTCATTGTGGTACATGGCGAAAGCACCATCGAGCTTAGACTGGAGCATGGCGGACTGTTTCCTGGCCTTGGCGAGTTCCTTCTCCAAAACCTCGGCCCGGAGCACCGTGTCGCCGAACCCCTGGAGCATCTCGGATTTCTGCCGGGACCTCTCTGTCGTATGGACCTCCCTGGGCCCACTACCTCGGTGGGTACCAGAACCGACTACTCGGTGGGCCCCTGGGACTACCCGGCTTGTGCCACACGGCACCTGATGGCGTGAGGCGCAAGGACTACGGTGGAGAAGTACTCGGATAGGAAGCTATACATACCTTGTATTGTGTAGAGGACTCCTAGACGTACACGACTAGTACTCTCTCCCATAACCGACTTGTAAGCTTGCCTCCCGGACTATATAAGGCGAGGCAGGGACCCTTCTCTCTCCTTACGCATCATCTTCTAATCACACCCAATCAATCCAGAGCTACGCAGCATACAGGACGTAGGGTATTACGCACCACGCGGCCCGAACCTGTCTAAATTGTGTGCCACGTGTCTTTTCCTTCGAGTTACCGATCTTGGCGAGGCCACATTCATCTACCTCGGGTACTCCCCTTGGTAGGTTGCCAGTCTAAAACATCGACAGCTGGCGCGCCAGGTAGGGGATCTCGCCGGAGATCACATGGCGAACTCAATGGCTTCAATCTTCATCAAGCCAACTGTCGCCTTCAACCTCGGCGACACCTTCGTCTTTGGCTCCTGGGTCTGCACTGTTGATGGTGCCGGATCCTTCCAGCGCCGCCTCACCATGCTTCCCAACCCGAAGACCGGGCTCGTGATGCTTCCCGAAGTAGTCATGGTTGATCTCGCCGGGAAATTCGGTGAAATTTCGCTCTACAACCAGCAGGCCGACTTCGAGCTTGGATTTGATTCAACAACCCTATTGATTATTCAATGAACTCGGCACCCTCAACATTGAATTCTAGCCACGAACAACCATCAAGTTGCAGGCACTAGTTGACTTCATGGCGGAGTGGCGGAAAAATCAGCTGCCTACTCCAACTGAGCGCTCAGAGCATTGGGTGATGTACTTCGACGGCTCACTCAAGCTTGAAGGCGTAGGTGCAGGGGTACTCTTGATTTCCCCGACGGACGAACAACTCAAGTACTTCCTGCACATCTTCTGGAAGGTCTCAAACAACGAAGCTGAGTACAAAGCTCTACTACACGGGCTCCGCCTCGCAGCTTCATTGGGCATCAAGCGACTACTAGTCTACGGCGACTCCGTAGTGGTCATCAATCAAGTCAACAAGTCCTGGGACCGCAATAAGAAGAACATGGACGCCTACTTCCTAGAAGTCCGCAAGCTCGAGAACAAGTTCTACGGTTTCGAGTTCCACCACGTCGTCCACGACAACAATGTTGTAGCGGACGTCCAGTCGAAGCTTGGTTCTACTCGCGCTCAAGTACCAGCGGGTGTCTTCGTCCACGAGCTTCACACGCCATCCATCCCGGAGCCGGTGCCACCGACCACTCATCCAGCACATCCCCCAGCTGGCCAGGAGATCATGATGATAGACGTGGACTGGCGGTAACCCTTCATCGACTACATCCGCGAGCAGAAGGTTCCCATGGACAAGAACATGGCCGAGCAACTCATCCGCTGCGCCAAGTCCTACGTCCTAGTCGGAGACAAGCTCTACAGGCGGGGCGCATCTTCCAGAGTACTCATGAAGTGTGTTCCCCGAGAAGAAGGAAAGGGCATCTTGGAGGAGATCCATAAAGGCGTCTGCGGCAACCACGCGTCTTCACGCACGCTGGTCAGCAAGGCCTTCTGACGAGCTTTCTACTAGCCCACAACTCTAAGCGATGCCGAAGAACTCGTCAGAAGGTGCCAAGGGTGTTAATACTTCGCCAAGCAACAACATGTTCCGGCCTACAAGCTAGTCACCATACCACCAACCTAGCCCTTCGCCTGCTGGGGGCTCGACATGATTGGGCCTCTCCCGACTGCGCCAGGTGGATTCAATAGAGTCTTGGTGGCCATCGACAAGTTCACCAAGTGGATCGAGGTCAAGCCGGTCACATGCCCCAAGGCCGACAGAGTACTCGACTTCTTGGATGAACTCGTGCATCGCTACGGACTACCCCATCGCATCATCACAGACCTGGGCTCCAACTTTAACAATCACCAGTTCTGGGAGTACTGCGACAACAGCGGGATCAACGTTCGATATGTCTCAGTTGCCCATTGTGATGCCCCAAGTTATTAATTAGCGTCATTAGCGCTAATGGCCGAGTCAGCTGAGTCAAACCGAAAGACACTGGTCAAACTTAGGTCAACCTGGGTCATCACCTCGAAAACCTCGCCAATGAACCCTATTAAACCCCTTGACCAAGTCTACACGCACCTGTGGTCAAACCGTGGTCAAAGACACGGTCAAACCGGGCTTAACCATTGATGTCGGCGAATGTCCAAATTTTACCTAAACACTTCAAAATCTACCTTTATGAAAGTTGTCCATCTTGTTGAGGGACACAACTTTCATGTAGATTGGCATTTCAAATTTTGAGCGGAAAAGGGTGAAAAACTTGGTAAACTTGCAGTACCTCCTATTCACCGAGACATGGCGGCATTCAATGTTGGCAAGCCGATTCTGCAAAATCCGTGGAAAAAAACACCCTAGAGCCTTTGTAAAAGTTGTAGAGGGTAGTGAAATCTACAACTTTCCTATTCATCACCTAGTGCACTTTAGTTGCAAAAATTTGAGTTTTTATCACTCAAACAGGGCCAGTCCAACATTTCCAGCAGACTGCGACGTCGCCCGTGCGCCGGCGCCGCCGCGCGCGCGTAGTGCCGCCTTGGCGTCCGGCCGCCGGTCCGCGCTCCTAGGGTGGCCGCACTACCCGAGGCCCCATTCCCCGAAGCCACGCACCGTCCCGAGGCCGCCCTCGAAGTCCCCCCTCCTCGCGCGCGCGCGCCGGCTGGCCGGACGAGCGCCCAACGGACTGCCGGTCGGTTCCACGCCTCCCCTGTCGTGCACTCCTGCCGAGGCCGACGCATGCACCTAGAGACGTCGCCGTCGATCTTTTGGTCGCAGGCAGGCACACTTGTCACCCATAAAAGGGCCGCTGCCCTTCTCATCCCGTGCCGAGCCACGCCCCGCTCCATGCTCCGCCCGTGCCCGCCACCGGCCCGCCGCCACGGCGAGGTCCGGCGCCGACCCGCCCCTTAGCCGCCTAAGGTGCTTCCCCCCTCTATCCCACCTTGCCGTAGCTCGCCGACGTACCCGCCTCTCCCACGAGCCGCCACCTCGCCGGCACGGCGGTCGCGGTGGCCACCGCCGCTGGTCGACGGTGCCCCCCTCGCCGGCCCTCTCCCTGCCCCAATCAAGCACCGGAATCAACCCCCAGGGACACGAGGGTCGTTCCCCACCCGCGCCCGGCCGGTTTGGGCCGCCGGTTCGCCGGAATTTGGCCGGACTGCCAGCGGCTGGCGCCCAGGGACCCAATTGAAAGCTCCCAACTCTTTGCAGGGTCTAAACCGCGAATCGAGGGCATATTGGTGAGGAATCAAAAGTTCCAGGGGCCTGCTCGTAAGTTCTTTCTTGAATAGTGTTACAGATTTTGCTGAAACTTGTAAAATCCGTAAAAAATTAAGAAAAATGCAAAACCAATTTTGTTGGATTCGCTGTGAAGAATACTACAACTTTTGTTATTCTCACATAGTATGTTTATGGATATTTTTAACATGAAAAATAGGAATGTGAAAACCCTAGATTTGCCATAACTCAAAAACTATAAATCCTCTGCATCCAAATTTCGGATATGTTGTGTATCATGTCATGACTATCTCCTGTGCCAAAAATTGCACAAAGTTATGTAGTAAATCTTTGTTTATAAATTGTTTTCCTTTATGTATAATCTGCCTAGATGATTTTTGTAGCTAATAATATTTATGTTTTTGTGCCCAACATGTGCATGCTGTCTTGTTATATCAAAACACACCTCTGGTGAATTAATCATGATTTTTGGTTTATCAGAAATATTTATTCTTCATTTGTGCATGTTTTCTTTGAAATTAATGAAGCAAGATCAGTAGAGCTTTTAGGTATGCTTGCTGGTTCTTTAGGCTTGTTTAGGACCAGAGAGCATGCATGAGAAAGGTTGGAGCATTTTGATGCTTATTTATTTTTGTATGCATTTAAATTGTTTCACTAGCTAGTCTTTGTTATTTTCCAAAGTATTTTATTTTTTAGCTTCCAAGCTTTGCATGTGAGTCCAGTGGTTCAGTAGGGGTGTTGTTATGCTTAAGAAACCCTTCTTTAAATTTTTAGTCATTTATTGCTTAATAAAAGGGTTTAAGAGCCTTTTTAAAGATTAAAGGTTAATTAAATAATGAAAATGCATTTTTAATTCTTTTCCCTTTTTGGAAAATATTACATAACTTAAATTAAAGGCTAAGAAAACACCTTTGCTAATTAAGGAATTAATTTATAAATAAAAATCTTGTTCACACCTTTACTAGTGAGTGGTAAAAGAAACAAAGCCTCCACATGAAATAACAAGTATAAAAGAAACATTAATTCAAGTGTGCAATAAAGGAATAAACCTCATGTAATTAATAACCTTCCTAGAAGGAATTTAATATTTAATTATTTGTTAAGGTGAATATGACCAAAAAGAGTTGGATAAGATAAACAAACTGTCACATCACCTGATCCTTGCATTGCATTCCGTGTAGATCTTCCTCACGGTGACTACTCACTCGTCCCGGAATCCGAGGAAGGAGGAGCAGAAGCTTCACTGCAGTACGTGGAAGTACTTGACGACACCGAGGGTGCTCAGGCTAACTTAGCTGACGAAGGCAAGCCCCGGTGCATCTAACCTAGTTTTCAAATTTTTGATTATTCAATTATCTATGGATGCTTGTGCATTTAAGTTCAGGAGTTGTATGGAACCTTAGATGCATGATCCCTAGGTACCTTTGTCCTTACTAGTATGATAGGTCGATAGCTGCTAAGCTATATGACCGTTACAAGTCGGCTGATGATGTCACTCGCGAGAATAGGTTCCAAGATAGGAATCATAAGATCTCCTTAAATGGATTGCTCATGTGGTAAGAGCATGGGATTTGGGCTCCGGTCCAATGGCTATTGTGGGTTAAGTGTTTGAACATACTAAGCACTTGTCGGGAATGGGACCGGTAAGCCTAGTACCTTAATGAGACGGCTAGGGATTTAACTGTCACTACTCTTGGGGTTTGTCTCACGGCTAGCTACCGGTGGTGTATGGTGAGTCCGGGTGCTTCGCGGGGTATTCCGGATAGCCTGCACCAAAGACTGTGGCCTTTTATCCCAACCCGACGATTTTTGGGAACCGTTTGGTGGTTGTCCTCGCGGGGGCATCCCATCGTGTGTTTAGGTCTACCTTGCAAGGTTTGAATCAATCGATTGTCAGCCTCTCACCGTGATCTGAGACTGCTTACTCCACTAGCCATGAGATCCCTAATGATGGAAGTTGATGAATACCATGCGTGATTAATTGTATTGTACAACTTTGTCTGTACTAGATTGTTAATTTAGTAAAGATTAAACCCAATAGAATTTGTGCTAAAATCTTGAAAGTAAGGACATACTCTTTGTTACTTTTCAGCAAAAGAAACTCAGTGGCCAAAGCCTTTCATGTCTAGAGTTGGTGAAGTAGTTATCACCGACGGGTAAGTCTTGCTGAGTATTAGTATACTCAGCCTTGCTATAATATGTTGATCCAGGTAATGCTTTCGGTGATGTGTGGCCCAGAGAGATCTCGCCCGGCTGGGAGCTGGAGTGGGTGGAGGATGACGACTGAAGGCATCATGGATGTCCTCCCGTGGTGTTTCCGCTTCCCGTTAGTTTAATTCCGTTGTTTCAAAAACTCTGAACTACATCTTTATGTCAAAAACTTCGGTTTGTAATAATTAAACCCCTCGGGGTAAATTTCAGATGTTATTATGTTGCATCTCTGGACTCGCCTTCGTGTGAGTTTTAATGCATATATGTCGATCCTTGCTGCTATTCAAGTGATTTACCGGGCGTTATCCCGACTACTAACGACAGGATGATACTTTATTTTCGCTTAATGACCAAAGTGGATTGGTTTAGGCGATAGTACGGTATTCTCCTGGGCGGGTTGTCACACCCATCCTCGGGCCAATGGACAAGTCGAGCGCGCCAATGGGATGGTACTCGACGCTCTCAAGAAGCGACTGCACGATGCTGCTAACTCAAAAGGAGGCAAGTGGATCAAGGAACTACCCAATGGGCTCTGGGGCTGCGTACTCAACCCTCCAAGCCAACAGGACAATCGCCATACTTCCTGGTCTACAGCTCTGAAGCAATTCTCCCTGCCGACGTCATGTGAGATTCGCCGGCAGTAGAGCAATACGACGAAGGCATATCCGAAGATAGCAGGCGAGTTGATATCAACGGACTCGAAAAAGCTCGTTGCGTCGCCCTCGTCCAATCAGCAAGGTACCTTAAGGGTATCCGACGCTACCACGATCGCAACGTCAAGGAACGCTCCTTCAACGTTAGCGATCTCGTTCTCCGCCTCATCCTGAACACGGAAGGACTGCACAAGCTCAGCTCGCCATGGGAAGGTCCTTTCACAGTTGCAAAGGTGACTGGACCAGGCTCCTACCGCCTCTAGACTGTTGAAGGCGAAGACGTCAGCAACTCGTGGAATATCGACCAGCTCTGTCGATTCTAAGCCTAGTCTCTCGACTACCCTGGGGGCTCAAGTCTGCATGACTACTCCAAGACCCCTTCGCTGTAAGTGGCCTCCGAGTCCAGGCACCAGTCTCCGGACTACTCTACTCCAAGATCTTGCATTCACGGCTACTAACGGATCTCGGGCTGCTCAGAGCGACAAAGGACTCCAGCAGCGGTCTATTAAGACACCATGTACTTCTAGATCCAGCCTACACAGCTACTAATGGATCTAGTACTGTAAGCGGCTATGCGCCCTAGCACTACTTAGCCATAGGCGGCCTCCGGGTCCGGGCGACTACACTTGTAAAACGGCCCCGGCCATCTAGGTGTACTTCTTTCAGTAATAAAGTTTGATTATCTATCAACTAACTTACCGTGTCTCCCTCAACGGGCCTACTGGCGAGTACCACTACTCATGACAACTCCACGATGAGCACTCCGCATACATATCTCCGAGGACCATGTGTGGTTCGAGGACCGGTGGATGGTCGCTTCCTTGTGTGATGAGTGATTGACAACGTTGTGTGGACTGATTCTTGGCTAAGTATTGCAGGTGCAGGTTGCGGCTTGACTCGTGTTGGTGCAGGTGAAGAACAAGCGCGAAAGGTCGTTGCCGGTGAGGCCTCCAGGTGTGGAGAAGACAAGTAGGCTTCGTTCGAGGGACCCGGTGGCCAGCGGGGTCAAGTGCGGGCTGCATGGTGGCATGAACAGCAAGATGAAGTCGTGGACGGTTTCTTGGTTGAGCCTCAAAACCAAGGTCGAGCCGGGACTACGTGGGAGCCAAGTCATGAGTGGAGATTGGCGGAGGCTACACCGAGTTCGCGGGGTTTCCGGTGGTTCACCAGAAAACCACTGGGTTCCTTGGTTGATCCACAAAGCCAAGACCGGAGAACCGAAGACGGAGGTGCAGCAGCACCAGACCGGTCTGACCGGTGGGTCTGACCGGTCTGACCGGTGGGGACCGGTCTGACCGGTGAGGAGCACCGGTCTGACCGGTGTGCGACGACGCAGTCCGGAATCTTCGAAGCGGAGGACACGCGTCGGGATCGCATAGCTTGCGTCGAGGCTACGCAGGGTGCGGTTGCGGGCATCCGTCCGATGGTGAAGACATCAAGAATTCCAAATCCGCCATTGAGGGGCTTGTATCCCTAGTTAGTAGAGAGGGGCATTTTAGACATTCGGTTGCCGCCGATATAACCCAAGAGGTGAGAGGTTGGCAGCCAACTCTTGGAACCCTAGCTCATTAGTTTTCCTATTTTCCACCTATTTTCTCTAGGTTTTCCTTAGGACTAGCAAGAGAGCTTCACGGAGAGATCTTGTTGAGAGGGATGGATGATCGGGCGGCTTGCTAGACCTTGTACGAACCTTTGTTTCATGTATAGATGATTCGGCGTGGTTCCTCAAGGTTTGGATGTGTTTTCCTCGGTTGTTCTTGGTGGTGATTTTCGGAGCCCTCTCTTCGTGATTTCTTTGGGGTGTTTTCGGGGCTTTTCTCTTGGGGATTTGATGGGGGAAATTTGTGGGAACCCTTCGTGGTTCTTTGGGCTGTGATTCCCCTCCCAAATCCGTGAGAAAAGGTGCTCGATTTTGGGGTTTCTTGAGTTCTTGGGTTGGAAGTGCTTTCGGCGGGATTTCTTCGATTCGTCTTTTTGGACGAGATTTGGTGGGATTAAACTTGGCTATGGACTCCTCATGAGGTGTTCCTGATATCCCCAAAGTCTTGTTCAAGTCCGTGGAGCGATTCGGGAGATCGAGATTTGGATTTGGGGGAGTTGACCCGCGGGTGCTGTTCATCCCGAGCTGCCCAGGCTACACCGGTCTGACCGGTGCTCTTGACCGGTCTGACCGGTGCGAGCCCTTGTGGGATTTTGCTCGGGTGAACGTCTTGGTGTGTTTGTTGTTGTCCCGTGTTGCTGCTGTTTCGAGTTTGGGTCCGTTTGGTGGTCGGTTGGCCTGTTTGGTGCCTTGGGGGCTTTCAGGCTGCCATCGGTCTGACCGGTGTGTCTCACCGGTCTGACCGGTGTAGAGCCACTTAGTGAAAGTTGCTCAGTTTCACCGGCAGGGACCGGTCTGACCGGTGGTGCTCACCGGTCTGACCGGTGTGGGTCTGTAGACTCGAGTTTTGGTTTTTCCGCTGCGTTTCTCGGGTCGGAAGGTTGTGTGTTGGTTCCTAGGTCCAGTGGCACTCCAGTGGCTACGTGGGCTTGACCAACCTTGGTAGTGAGTCGGAGACGTGTGTTGGAAGCCGTGTTCATCTTGTTGGAGTTTCGATCTCCTTCGAGAAGAATTTTTATCGGCTCCCATTCACTCCCCCCCCCTCTCCGGTTCGCCGTATCGGTCCTTCAAGTGGTATCGAGCCGGTTCGGGTCTTTATTGACTCTAACCGCCTAAGATCCAAGGATGGCGTACCAGGAACGGGGTTCGGGTCCTCCACACTTCGATGGCAAGAACTACCAGATGTGGAGCAAGCGGATGGGTGCGTTTCTCCGCGGAAAGGGTCAGATCCTTTGGGATGTCACAGTGGACACAGGCTATGTCCAGCTGGTTGATTTCCTCGCTCCAGGATCGAGGGACAGCTTCGACGCCAACAATAAGGCGGTCGACTACTTGTTTCGTGCTTTGTGTCAGCCTGAGTTCGATCGGGTGCACACCGAGCACTTGGCTTGTAGGATTTGGGCGGTGTTGAAGGAGGCTCATGTTGGGAACGCCCGTGTTCGAGCACGGTTGTATGCGACCTAACGGAGAGAGTACGAGAACTTCACTCATCTCCCCGGTGAGTCCATCGATGCCTTGTTTCGCAGGTTCACGGTGGTGGTGAACAACATGAGGGCCAATGTGGACGTGCTCCCGTACGATGATCATGATAGAGCGGTCAAGCTCTTACACTCTTTGGATCGTACGATATGGAGCGGGAAGTTCGAGGCCATAGTCGAGTCGGAGAGGTACGACACTCTGACGGTGAACGAGCTGTTCTCGAAGCTCAAGTCGGCTGAGGTGGATAGGGGCATGACTGCCAAGCTCGAGGGACCGACTGACTCCCATAGTCTTGCCCTCGTTGGTGGTTCCAAAGGAAAGACTAACTCTAACCCATCCACCAGGATGTTCTCGTTTTCCTCTCTGATGTCTATGCCAGATGAGGAGTTTGATGACCTTGGAGAGGACGAGCTGGCGCTGTTGACGAGGCGGTTCGAGAGGCTGCACGAGAACCGCGTGAACATGAGGAGGAACACGAGGACTTGCTTCCAGTGCGGCAAGCCGGACACTTCATCGCCGACCGCCCGAGAAGGCCGAGAACAAGGACGGCTACAAGCACAAGCCGAGGAAGAACGACGACAAGTACCGTTCGAGGCGCGACCACAAGAGCAAGCACAAGAACAAGTACAAGGACGAGCGACGATCGAGGAAGAAGGAGGGCCGAGGCAAGGCCCGAGCGATGGTTGGAGCGAGCGACGTCGGCTCCGGGTCCGCGTACTCCACCTCGAGCTCGAGCGGCGGCGACGACGAGGGAGATCGCCGCAAGAACAAGAGGTCGTCCAAGAACCCGAGCGGGGCGAGCCGCTCGCGAGAGACGGCCTCTCGCACCATGGCGTTGAGCTCCGGCGGCAAGAAGAGCACACGGAGCGACTCGGACTCGAGTCCGACGACGAGGTGCGTGATGAGCTTCCCTTCTTGCGCCGGAGAATGAGAGGCTTGGCTCTTTGCTTGATAACCGTGATGACATGCTTAGAGAGGCCAAGAAAATGAGGAAAGAGCTTAGGGCTTCACTCGAGGATGCTAGGACTAGAGTGGTCGAGCTAGAGACACGGGTGCTTGATAGCAAGCTTGAGATTGATTCGCTTAAGGCTAGCCCCGTTGTTTCGATGAGAATGATTGTGCTCGATTGCTCTATTTTCCTTGCCGATCTTGCTTTGTTCAAGGAGAAGCATGCCTCCAAGTGTGAGGAACTAGATGTGCTTAGGGTTGAAGTGGCCGAGCTTAAGTCTAGACTCGCTTTGCTAGGTGCTTGCACTTCTTGCCCCGTTTTGCATGCTAAGATTGATGAGATGCATGCTTACACTAGTTCGCTCGAGGCTAAATTGAAGGAACCCATGCCTACATCTTGCTCTACTCGTGAAATGCATGCATTGAAAAATTTGGAGCTTGCACATTATGTTGATCGTTTGCGGGATGAGAATGATGATTTGAGGAAGTTGATGGGTTGGTTGTCCGGTCACGAGCCTCGCTTGAGGATGATGATCGAGGCCTTTAAGAGGCAAGATGGTGAGGGGCTTGGGGCAAACAAGGTTGGTGAGGGAAGTGGAGAGAATATCCCGGAGCCACCAAAAACCCACCACAAGAATGATTTCCCACCAAAACCTAACCATCTAAGGAACCGACTAGACACAACCCCGGCTCCACCCGTGTTTCCTACACCCACAAATGACCTACAAAAGCCTATCAAGTTTGTGAGCACTTCGGGGAAAGTGTTCTTTGGGAAGGAGAGTGAGAAGGCTAGTGGTGAGAAACCGGTGGAGGGTTTGAGTGGAGAGAAACCAAGTGAGCGAGCCACATCCCAAGCCAAAGCCTAAGCTTGTGAGGTTCCATTGTGGCTATTGTGGGAGAGATGGCCATAAGGAGGAGTTTTGCTTCAAGAGGAAGCGAGAGGAGAGAATGAGGAAGGAGTGGGCTAACAAGGACAAGTACCACCCTTCCGATGGTGTACTTGAGCCTCGTATGCGGATGCCCGGGGGCAAGGCGATTGTGAGGACGGTTTGGGCTTGGGGAGAGAAGAAGGCCGCAGCGGTGGTGCTGCTGTCCGAGTCACACCGGTCGGGCGGGTGTGGGGCACCGGTCGGACCGGTGCGGGCACGACGGACGGATGTTCGGGTTTCGAGCTCGTGCGGTGTGCGAGGGTTGTTTCTGGTGGTCGTGGTTCTGGTGGTTGGGCTGGAAAGGGTGCAGGTGGTCAGTTTGCTAGACGTTCTCCTCCTCGTGCTCAATACGGGGATTGGAGGAGTCGTGGAGTTGAGTTGGAGAGGAAGGACGTTCCACGGGCTTTCTTGCGTGGTTTTGGTCCTCCTCCAGGCAGAGAGGGGTGGTTCCCTCAGGGTGGTTACCATGGTGGTGTTCGTGGAGGTAGTTTTGGTAGGAGAGATGCTTTGGTTGGTGCTAACCCCACTTTCGAGCAAATGGCTCGGCACTGGTTTTCCTCTTTTGGTACTAACCCCAGTGCTGAGTCGTTTGTTCGCTCACGTGCCTATTTTTGAGTTTCAGGTGGGAGACTTGAAGAACATTTGGTTGATTGACTCCGGTTGTTCGAGGCATATGACCGGAGACAGGGGGTGGTTCTCAAGTCTCGTCCCGGTGGTGACGAAGAGGTACATCACTTTTGGGGACAATGGGCGTGGGCGTGTGCTTTCAGAAGGTGAGATAAAAGTGAGTGACAAGATCACTCTGAGGCGTGTCGCTCTTGTTCAATCGCTGGGGTACAATTTGCTTTCGTGTCTCGGCTTGTTGGATGAGGGTTTTGAGGTGTTGTTTCGGCCTGGTGGTTCTCGGATTGTGGACTCTCGAGGGGACCTTGTTTGTATGGTCGTTCCCGAGGGTCGGGTGTTTCGTGCTGATTTTTCTCGGTCCTTCGGGTGTTGAGCGTTGTTTCTTGGCTGGTTCTTCGAGTGAGTTGTGGAAATGGCATAGGAAGTTGGGTCACTTGAGCTTTGACCTTTTGTCTCGCTTGAGTAAACTCAATTTGGTCCGAGGATTGCCACGGTTGAAGCTTGAGAAAGAGTTGGTTTGTGCTCCGTGTAGGCATGCCAAGATGGTGACCTCTACTCACCCGCCTCTCACCGATGTGATGACTGAGCGTCCATGCGAGCTTCTCCATATGGACCATGTTGGCCCAGCTCGTGTGCGATCTGCGGGTGGGAAGTGGTATGTCCTTGTTGTGGTGGATGACTATTCTCGGTATGCGTGGGTGTTTTTCTGGAGGATAAGGGGGAGACGTTTGGTTTTGTTCGAGATCTAGTCTTGAGGTTGAGGAACGAGAGGCACGGAGATGCCATACGAGCTATCCGCAGTGATAATGGCTCGGAATTCAGGAACTCTCGTTTTGAAACCTTTTGTCATGACTTGGGTCTTGAGCACCAGTTTTCGAGTCCGTATACGCCTCCCCAGAATGGTGTTGTGGAAAGGAAGAACAGGACCTTGTGCGAGATGGCTCGGACGATGCTCGATGAGCATAGGACTCCGAGGAGGTATTGGGCTGAGGCGGTGAATACCGCATGCTATGTGTCGAACAGGATATACCTCAGAGTGCACAAGAAGAAGACATGCTATGAGTTGATGCATGGTCGCACACCCAAAGTGAGTCACTTCCATGTCTTTGGTTGCAAGTGTTTCATTCTGAAGAAGGGCAGGAAGTTGGATAAATTTGAGGCTAGGTCTGTCGATGGCATTTTCTTTGGTTATGCATCTCATTCTAGAGCATATCGTGTGCTCAATCTTGAAACTAACCAAATCGTGGAGACTTGCGAGGTAACCTTCGACGAGACGAGCCACGTAGTCGCCTTGTCTTTGAGTGTGCAGGTGATGATGAGCTTGGCGAGGAGATCTTTCGGGAGGAGGAGCATGAACATGGAGATGATGAGGATGGCGGTGCGGTGCCCCCGGCCGAACATGTACCCACTACTTCGACTACGATGATGGATGGACCCTCTCGCTACACCTACGACGACAAATCAAGAACGAGGAGAAGCCGATGTTGAGGGGGAGGTAGCTTCGAGGCGAGAACCTCCCCCGGCGAGTTCGGTGGATCACCCGGCTTCGAGGATCATCGGCGACATGAATGAACGCACTACACGATCGAGGGTTCGAAACAATTCCCATTTTGCTCATGCTGCATTTGTTGCTTCTTTCGAGCCCAAAGACATTGGACACGCGCTATCTGATCACAATTGGGTTAACTCGATGCATGAGGAGTTGGAGAACTTTGAGAGGAATCAGGTGTGGGAGTTGGTTGACCCTCCCCCGGGTGTAAGCCGATTTGTACAAAGTGGGTGTGGAAAAACAAAGAGGGAGAGAAGGGTGAGGTTGTGAGGAACAAGTCGAGACTTGTTGCTCAAGGGTTCGGGCCGAAGGAGGGGATCGACTACGAGGAGACCTTTGCTCCCGTAGCCCGTTTGGAGGCGATTAGGATCCTTCTAGCCTTTTCTGTGGCTAAAGGGTTCAAGTTGCACCAAATGGATGTGAAGAGTGCTTTTCTGAATGGAGTGTTGGAGGAAGAAGTGTATGTGAGGCAGCCTCCGGGGTTTGAGAGTGAGAAGTACCCCCACCGGGTGTACAAGTTGAGGAAGGCGCTGTATGGGTTGAAGCAGGCGCCTAGAGCTTGGTATGGCAGGTTGAGGGGGTTCTTGTTTGAGAGAGGCTTTGAGATGGGGAAGGTCGATCAGACCTTGTTTTTGCAGAGGCAGGGCCGAGAGATATCCCGATTGTGCGGTGTGTACGTGGATGATATTGTCTTTGGTGGCTCGTCTAACTCTCTTGTTGCAAGGTTTGCGAGATGATATGAGCAGGGAGTTCGAGATGAGCATGATGGGTGAGTTGCGCTTCTTCCTCGGGCTACAAATCAAGCAATCAAAGGAAGGAACATTTGTGCACCGAGCTAAGTACACCAAGGACATTGTGAGGAAGTTCAAGATGGAGGACTCCAAGGCTATGACGATGCCGATGAGTACGACTACGGCTCTTGATGCGGATGAGGAAGGTGAACACGTGGACCGAAAGGAGTACCGGAGCATGATCGGGTCACTCCTCTACTTGACGGCGACGAGGCCGGACATACGCTTCTCGGTGTGTCCGTGCGCTCGTTTTCAAGCGTCTCCGAGGACTTCGCATCGGCAAGCGGTGAAGAGAATTTTCGGTACTTGCGTCACACTCCCGACTTCGGCCTTTGGTACTCCGCGTCCTCTTCTTTGGTGCTTCATGGCTTTTCGTACGCGGATTTTGCCGGGTGTCGGTTGGATAGAAAGTCCACTTCGGGACTTGCCGCTTTTGGGTTCTTCGTTGGTGTCTTGGTCTTCTCGTAAGCGATCGAGTGTTGCTCAATCCACGACCGAAGCCGAGTTTGTTGCCGCCGCTAGTTGTTGCTCTCGGCTCCTTTGGATCACCTACACCATGAGTGACTTTGGTGAGGAGTATACCCATGTCCCACTTCAATGTGATAGCACCGGTGCCATAAGCGTCGCAAAGAACCCGGTGCTCCATTCTAAAACCAAGCACATAGAAGTGAGGTATCATTTCCCGAGAGACAACGTTGAGAAAGGAAAGATAGCGTTGATCCATGTAACCACACATCACCAACTAGCCGATATTTTCACCAAACCCCTAGATCAAGCAACTTTCACTCGTTTGCGGGGGGAACTTGGTGTGTGTTTGATTTCTTGAGTTGGGTGTGTGGGAGCTCTCTTTTGCCGGTGGTGTCGAGCCCGATTTGCCTCCCCTCGAGGAGCCGGTTTGTGGTTTATGTATAGCTTTCCTTTGTGCATTTCTTGCATTTTGGCATGGCATATGTAACATGATGTATAGGCATCCTTGTATCTTAGATTGCATGCATTTTGTATCATATGCATTGGTTAGGAAAGCTTCTCTCATATACATTGTTCACCATGGAATGAGATATTTGTCTTTGTGAGCTTGTTTGGTATGCTACGGTTAGTTTGGCTTAGCTCTTGATGATCTTGATGAATAATCCATGGTTGATAGCTATGCTTTTGAAAAATGTCACATGTATGCTCTCTCATGTGTAAATGCCTTTACATGCTCTTGACATGTTTTTGTGGCTTTGCTATGCTTAATTTGTGGTTGGATAGCTAGCTTATTGATCATATGGGGCCAAAGGCTCATTTGCCATCATGAATGTTTAGCCCTCTAGATTTATCTTGTGGAGGAGCATAAGTTCCTTTTTGTCGCAAAGACATTTCATGTACCATTTACAAATCTGAAAATGAAATGAAAAATGCTTGGAAATGTGCTCCCATGTCATACGTGCGGAATTTAATTTGCTTTGGGTGCTAAACCGTTGCATGATGCCTACCAATGAGAAGTCTCATACATAGAAGTAGGCACATGGCTCGGTGGCTTTGACATGACATGAGGTGCTTGTGGGTGTTTGTGATGGTCTTATGGTTAGAATAGCCGTCCTAGCATGAAGTTTGTGTGGCTTTGCCATTTTGATATGCTTTGACCATGTTTAGGACTTTGCTCATGAGAGGCAAGTTTTCGCAAAATTGCCAAAATCCATCTTAGCTTCGTCCAATGGTTGTGAAACTTGGTGATCATGTAGTTGAGATCGATACGAAGCCGTAGAGTATCTAACTTGCTCATTTGGACATGTGTAGCATTCTTTGTTGAATTTTGCATATTTGAGAAGCTCTAGGTTGCAAGTTTTGCATTTTTGGCTTGATTCATGCATTGCCAACAAGGGGGAGATGTTTGAGCTTGAAATGGCTTGTTGGATGCGTTTAGAAGGTTTTCAGGTGGTTTCGAGCCATTTCTGGGCTCTGTTGTACACCGGTCGACCGGTGATGAGCACCGGTCTGACCGGTGTGAGTGCTGGTCCTGTACACATGTTGGGCACCGGTCTGACCGGTGGTGTTGACCGGTCTGACCGGTGTGAGCTGAAAGTGCTGCAGCTGTCTTGTTTCATGTGGTTTCTTGCATGCATTCGTCCGGGGGGAGTTGCATTGGTTCGGGGGGGAGTTTGCATGTGTGCAGGGGGAGCTCTTTGAGAGTTTTCGAGCTTTGTTTTGGTGGTTTGTGCTCTTTGCTTGAGCTTTGCTTTGTCTCGGATGTGTCGAGCCGTTGCCCTTGCCTAAGGGGTCCGAGACTTGTCTTCTTCAAGTGATCTTGCTATTTGCCTTTGTTTGGCTTTCGATCGCTTGTTGGAGTTTCTTTTTGTTCGTTTCTTTTCTTTTTCTTTTCTCTCTTGTTACTTTCGTGTGGGTGTTGTCAATGCACTCATCAAGGGGGAGATTGAGGACCATGTGTGGTTCGAGGACCGGTGGATGGTCGCTTCCTTGTGTGATGAGTGATTGACAACGTTGTGTGGACTGATTCTTGGCTAAGTATTGCAGGTGCAGGTTGCGGCTTGACTCGTGTTGGTGCGGGTGAAGAACAAGCGCGAAAGGTCGTTGCCGGTGAGGCCTCCGGGTGTGGAGAAGACAAGTAGGCTTCGTTCGAGGGACCCGGTGGCCGGCGGGGGTCAAGTGCGGGCCGCATGGTGGCATGAACAGCAAGATGAAGTCGTGGACGGTTTCTTGGTTGAGCCTCAAAACCAAGGTCGAGCCGGGACTACGTGGGAGCCAAGTCATGAGTGGAGATTGGCGGAGGCTACACCGAGTTCGCGGGGTTTCCGTGGTTCACCGTAAAACCACCGAGTTCCTTGGTTGATCCACAAAGCCAAGACCGGAGAACCGAAGACGGAGGTGCGGCGGCACCGCACCGGTCTGACCGGTGGGTCTGACCGGTCTGACCGGTGGGGACCGGTCTGACCGGTGAGGAGCACCGGTCTGACCGGTGTGCGACGACGCAGTCCGGAATCTTCGAAGCGGAGGACACGCGTCGGGATCGCATAGCTTGCGTCGAGGCTACGCAGGGTGCGGTTGCCGGGCATCCGTCCGATGGTGAAGACATCAAGAATTCCAAATCCGCCCTTGAGGGGCTTGTATCCCTAGTTAGTAGAGAGGGGCATTTTAGACATTCGGTTGCCGCCTATATAACCCAAGAGGTGAGAGGTTGGCAGCCAACTCTTGGAACCCTAGCTCATTAGTTTTCCTATTTTCCACCTATTTTCTCTAGGTTTTCCTTAGGACTAGCAAGAGAGCTTCACGGAGAGATCTTGTAGAGAGGGATGGATGATCGGGCGGCTTGCTAGACCTTGTACGAACCTTTGTTTCATGTATAGATGATTCGGCGTGGTTCCTCAAGGTTTGGATGTGTTTTCCCCGGTTGTTCTTGGTGGTGATTTTCGGAGCCCTCTCTTCGTGATTTCTTTGGGGTGTTTTCGGGGCTTTTCTCTTGGGGATTTGATGGGGGAAATTTGTGGGAACCCTTCGTGGTTCTTTGGGCCGTGATTCCCCTCCCAAATCCGTGAGAAAAGGTGCTCGATTTTGGGGTTTCTTGAGTTCTTGGGTTGGAAGTGCTTTCGGCGGGATTTCTTCGATTCGTCTTTTTGGACGAGATTTGGTGGGATTAAACTTGGCTATGGACTCCTCATGAGGTGTTCCCGATATACCCAAAGTCTTGTTCAAGTCCGTGGAGCGATTCGGGAGATCGAGATTTGGATTTGGGGGAGTTGACCCGCGGGTGCTTGTTCATCCCGAGCCGCCCGTGCTACACCGGTCCGACCGGTGCTCTTGACCGGTCCGACCGGTGCGAGCCCCCGTGGGATTTTGCTCGGGTGAACGTCTTGGTGTGTTTGTTGTTGTCCCGTGTTGCCGCTTTGTTTCGAGTTTGGGTCCGTTTGGTGGTCGGTTGGCCCTGTTTGGTGCCTTGGGGGCTTTCGGTGCCATCGGTCCGACCGGTGTGTCTCACCGGTCCGACCGGTGTAGAGCCACTTAGTGAAAGTTGCTCGGTTCACCAGCGAGGGACCGGTCCGACCGGTGGTGCTCACCGGTCCGACCGGTGTGGGTCTCGTAGACTCGAGTTTTGGTTTTTCCGCCGCGTTTCTCGGGTCGGAAGGTGGTGTGTTGGTTCCTAGGTCCAGTGGTACTCCAGTGGCTACGTGGGCTTGACCAACCTTGGTAGTGAGTCGGAGACGTGTGTTGGAAGCCGTGTTCATCTTGTTGGAGTTTCGATCTCCTTCGAGAAGAATTTTTATCGGCTCCCATTCACTCCCCCCCTCTCTGGTTCGCCGTATCGGTCCTTCAATCTCGCGACAACGAGTACTCATTTATGGAAGTTTTCTCATTCATACTTAAACAAGTTCAGTACAACTTTGTTTATATACAACTATTGCTACAAGCTAACCCTACAGGACTACTAGAGGTTCAGCTTTCCAGCGACTTGTTCAGCTATTGGCGCCATCTGCTCCAGGAGCTCCGCGTACTGCTCATCAGTATAATTGGCGGCTAGTCCAGCCGCGACTACGTCCACCGGAGCCTTGGGGAAGACGACTTCATGTACGCCAAGACTTGATTGGGGATGGACTTCGCCAGATGCTTGACGTACGTCGCCAGACGACCAGGAGCGTCTCTCAACCGGTCAACCAATGGAGCAATCTTCGGCCCACCCGGATGAGGCACTAGTAGCCTTGCAATGGGAAGTGCGGCCTCTTCAAGTTCTTTGAGTTGTCCCCGCAACTTCTCGCAATCCTCGTTCAGCTTCTGCATGGATTTGTAGCAGTTGATGAGGTCACGGTTCGAGGCAATTCGGAGCTCCATGTGCTTATCGCACTCGTAAGCCAACTGCTTATAATCATATTCAAGTACCTCGTGGGCCTCCTTCTCCCGGTACAAGAGGTTCTTCATGTCGACTTCTGCGGCCATCAGCTGCTCAACCCGGGTCTCAAGCTCTGCAATCAACAAACAAGGTGGGGTTAGACTGCTGCTAGGTACTTCCAATAGGTACTCGACAAGACAGCAGCATACCTTTGTTCTTGTTGCGGAGCGACATGTTCTTGCGGACCAGTTCGTCGCTCTTCGCCTGCATGTCCTGGACTTTATTATGATACTGGGTGAAGGCGCCGTCAAGCTTCGACTGGAGCATGGCGGAGTGGTTCCTGGCCTTCGCGAGTTCTTCCTCCAATGCTTCCGCCCGGAGCACTGTATCGCCGTATCCTTGGAGCATCTCAGATTTTTGTCGGGATCTCTTTACGATATCCTGCAGCAGACAACAACTGTTACTCGAGTACTCAGCACTTATGTCGGATTGACCATACAAGGGTACTGATAGCTTACCTTCATCCACTGCTCAGCCCGGCGCATCGCCTCCAAGTTGCGCGCTACCGCTCCCGGGTCAACGAGATCATCCGCCAGAAGCTCGATCCCACCACCACTAGTCATGGCGGTCCCGGACATCGGCGCTGATCCGGCTCTGCATCCTGAATCTTTGGCGAACGGACGACTACTTCCAGGCTTGATTCTGGCAGTACTTCGTTGCGCTTCTCTTCGGCCATCCTAGGGGCTCCTCTGCTGGCTACCTCCACCGGCTCGGTTGCTGCTCCGGCGGCTTCTTGGGTCTCCGGCACCACGCCTTCAACGGGCACAGCCTCGGGGATGTTGCTTCTCTCGGCTTCGGCCCCTGTCAACAGAAGACACACGGGATTACTTTTCCGGGGGCTATGACTACTCCTCGAGGAAGACTGTATCTACGCAGTGTACTCACCTTCTACCATGCTGGTCTCAGGCAGTGAAGCCTCAACGGCCAGTGCCACAGTCTCCGCTTGGGGGACGGGAGCGGACTCCTCAGCGGCTGGTGTGGAACCTTCTTCAGCCACTACCGCACTGGGTTCATCTCCCTCCCAGGACAAGTCTGTGGATTTCCTGTACAGTACACAATCGGTTGTCAACCAAGTATGACTACCAATCTACATGTACTACTGGGGAAAGATCTACACTTACAAGATCGACCGGACAACAGTCACGGTCGGGGCGCCAAGTATGCTGGGGATGTCAACAAGCCCGGCTTCAGCGGGCGCCTCTTCTTCGGCTTCACTAGTTGTTGACTCATCAGCAGCAGGAGGTGCGGCTGGCTCCGTCCTGCCCTCAGCAACTGGCGCCTGTGGCTCAACTTCTGTCATGGTGGGGGCTGGGTTGCGGCTTCTTTTAGCCATCTCCCCCACCGTCTCCCAGTCGCCTTCGTCCCCTTGGTCTACAGGGTCGGAAGGCGTAATCTCTTGCAAGCAACGAAATTTTGTCGTTAGCATACACAACACTGAAAGACAAGTACTCGACTACTCTACTCGAACAGTTTACCTCTTGAGATGTAGTCTCAATGACTTTCAGCTTCTTGGCGATGCGCTTGCATGCCACGTTGCGCGGCCTCCTCGGCGGCGCAGGCAGACTAGCCTCCAAACTAGTCGGAGGATCGTGGATAAGAGGAACATTGGGCAGTCCAGGGCGGCTGAACTGTGACCGCAGGTGGAATCGCTCCTGAAGCGTCTCCTCGTCATCTTCGTCTGACGTGTCCTCAACGATGACGGTGTCGTCACCTTCGCCGACTTCGTGGCGCTCCTTGGCTTTGCCCTTTCCCTCTTCCGGGATATCTACAAGTCGGGGAGGCGAAGCCGGTTCAGAGACAAACTTTACTATGTCCTCCTGCAACAAGCACGTTGGGTAAGCACGACTACTACTACATAATCAGTAATCATACACTGAGTGCGGCTACTGACCTCGTTCGGCGGATGAACGTCGGAGTACTCGGGGACCGGACAGGGCGTGTACGTCGGCATGTCCTTGAAGATCCTGCCCAGCCTATCGATGATGTCGTCATCATCAATCTCACCGCCGGGCATCCACAACAAGTCGCCCTCGCCAGTTTACTGGTAGCTGAGGGTGTCGCGAGCCATCGGTGGCTTCACCCTCCTCTTCATAAAGCTGAAGGCCACATGTTCGGCCCTCAGCCCGGCTTTCCTCAAAGCCTTGATCTTCAGCAATAGTTCGGGTAGCTGGATACAGTCCTGCATCATCGGCTCCGTATTCCACCAGGGCCGGTGCTTCGGCTGTTTCCCGCTGGGCTTCGGCAGCTCCGGGTGGTGGTTGGTGATGTAGAACCACTTCGTCTTCCAGTCCTGGTTGGAGTTGATCAACTTGTATGCCAAGTACTGCTCAGCGGCGTCTTCGCGCATCTGGATGCCGGCCCCTCTGACTACTCGCGGGTCGTTGGCGCTCGGCTGGGGCTTCACGCGGAAGAACTTCTGGAACAGTACCCAGTGGGGCTTGATCCCCAAGAACGCTTTGTAGAAATGGACGAAGACAGAAACGTGGAAGATGCCATTGGGGTTGAGATTGAGGTACTTGATACCGTAATACTCAAGAAGCCCCTTGAAGAAGTTGCTTGCTGGGAGGGCCAACCTGCGCTCCACGAATCGCGCAAACATTGGGATCTCATCGGGATTCTTCTCCATCGGGTATGGATCTCCCGCGGCGGTGCGCCACATGTCCACCTCCTTCTCCCGGAGAAATCCATTGTTCAGCAGCACCAACAGGTCCTCAGTCTTTGCTTTGGATTTCTTCCACTCCTTGTTGGGATTCGGGCGCGGGGGGAGACACTGGCGGTGTTGACCCTCCGGCGGATCCAGCAGCCTCCTCTCGGGATCTCTTCTTCCCGCCGGCGGTCTTCATGCTCTTCGATGGTGAGGGCTTCATTCTCCAAGTACAGCGGCTTTTCACTCTCATTCGCTCGGGGGCTGCGGCGGTGGCTACTGGCGGCGGTGCGCTTGGATCTACGACTCCCAGCGAGGTGTCAGTGTGCACTGGTGGCGGATTCTTAGCGAGATCTGCTACGAATGGCTGCAAGTGTTGGGGGTGAAAAACCCTAAGAGTTTTGGCTTCTATTTATAAGTCAAACGGCGGCCCCACAAGGGCCGGATGGATATGTTTCAAAACAGCTGACTCAGCAGCAACGCCTCACCTTTCAACTTCCAGTAGTCGATGCGCCTTATCTCAGGGGCTCGGCTACATCTAATCAATTCCGTGGGAAGCAACAAGATTTAAGAGCAACTAAGGACACATTCTACATTCAAGATGACCCTTCAATTCGAGAGGAAGTACTCGACTCAAGGCTTGGGCGCTCCGTGCCACGTGTCCTTAGGTTTTTTTCTCCGGATTTTGCGGGATAATCTTGCCAGAACGTCAGATTGACCCTCAGCCAGAGTCTACGACTCAACCTAAGGCTCGGGGGTTACTCCATATGGAGTGCAGTTTTGCACTTCCATATAGACTTTGGCTTCAAGACAACACGAGTATTGTTGAAGATCTTCAAGGGCAGAACTCAAGGACGCTTGGGGACTACTCGAAAAAGGCTTCAGGATTACTCAAGGATCAGTTGGAGTACCTTCAAGCCTCGGGATGCTTTAAATATTCTTGAGGACTTTCGGCTTGTAGTACTCGGGGACGCTTGAGGACTACTCGCCAAGGCCATCAAGACTACTCGAAGCTATCCTGCTCGACTACAAAGTACTCGGGGGCTTGTCGTATGGACCTCCCTGGGCCCACTACCTCGGTGGGTACCAGGACCGACTACTCGGTGGGCCCCTGGGACTACCCGGCTTGTGCCACACGGCACCTGATGGCGTGAGGTGCAAGACTACGGTGGAGAAGTACTCAGATAGGAAGCTATACATACCTTGTATTGTGTAGAGGACTCCTAGACGTACATGACTAGTACTCTCTCCCTAAACCAACCTGTAACCCTGCCTCCCGGACTATATAAGGCGAGGCAGGGACCCTTCTCTCTCATTGCGCATCATCTTGTAATCACACCCAATCAATCTAGAGCTACGCAACTGTAACACCCTAATTTTAGTAAAAATTTGGCTTTATAAAAATTTGCTAGCAACCATTTATTTGCCTAAGGAATATAAGGTTGTTTTGTTTATTTTTAGGCATTTAAAACTTTTCTAAAATAAAGTTAATGAAATATAGGAATTAATTGTGGCATTCATGCTGGTGCATTATTTTTGGTTGCTGGAATTCAAATTCAAATTTGAATTTAATTGTTTGAAGCCTTTTCCCAAAATCCCTAAATTCCTAAAACCCCTACCCATCCAACTCTCTAACCCGGCCCGCCGCGCGCGCGCAGCCGCCGCAGCGGCCGCTAACGGCTTCCGGCCCGCCGGCCGCTAGCGGCCCGCCACCCCGCCTAGGCCGCCTACCGGCCCATCCCCGCCCTGAGCGCCGGCCCGCTTGGCCTTTTGGCCCAACTAACCTCCGCCGCCAGCCCCGCCTCGCCGCCTCCTCTCGCGCGGCCTATGACGGGTGGACCCCACCTATCATCGCCGACCTCCCGGTGCCCCGGCCGGACTCGCCCCCGAGTCCGACTCACCGCGGCCACGGAATCCGTGCTCGCACGCCGCCTCCGCGTGACCCGCACGCCAAGGAGCCCCCGCCCGGCTATTTAAACCGTGCGCCGCCCCCCCGGACCGCCTACCCGAGCACCCGTCGCCCGCCGCCTCTTGCGCCGCAAACCCTAGCTCGAGCTCGCCGCCGCCGCCGTCAAGACCTCGACTCCGCCGCCGACGCGCCGTCAAGGAGCACATCTGGAGCTGCGCAAGGAGGTGAGGCACCCGCCGGCGTCGTTTGTTGCCGAACCCGTGCCTCCCGTGGCCCTATAGACCTCGCCGGAGTTTGTAGGCCGCGCCGCCGCGTCGACCGGCCGCTCCACCGCAACTCCGCCGCGACCACCGCCCCGTCCCCGCCCGCGTGCTCGCGCGCTTCGTGTTGGTGCCGCCCGCGCATCACATCGAGCCCCGAGCCCTAGATTGGGTACGCCGGCGAGCTCCGCCGCCGCCGCCGCGCGCGCGCCGCCGTCTCCAGCCGGCCGCCGTCGCTTTGGCCGCCTGCGCAAGATCCCGGCCGTCGGATTAAGATCCGACGCCCCTGTCTAAGCCCACCGCCCGCATGACACCACAGCCATTAGATCTAGATCCAACGGATCTAGATCAACCCGACCCGGTCAACTAGGTCAAACCCACCGCCAGCCCTGGCAATTTTGCAGAAAAGCCCCTGAGTTTCTTATATTTACAAAAATACCCTTCCACCTTAGAAGTTTTCTTACAGTTTAGTCCTTTTTCTTTATTTTAGACCGAACCCTTTTCAAATCTTTACAGATTGGTCCCTATACCTTCCCCAAGCCATAACTTAGTCGTTTTAGCTCCGATTTTAGCGTTCTTTATGTCCACGCGTTCGTCTCGATGCGTAGATTAGTTTTATGCTACTGTTTAATCTGTTTGATCTGTTTGATCTGTTTGGTGACTGTTTCTTATTTATTTCTATTGTATGCTTGTATGTGATGATTGTGGACCGTAGAGAGCGATTCGTTCGAGGGATTTGAAGATCAAGTCGTGCAAGAGTTTGAGCAGCAAGGCTTTGTTGAAGGCAAGTATTCCTTGATGCATGCCCGCTTGTCCTACATAACATGCATCTAAATTCACTGTTTTTACCTTTTCGCTTGCATTAATTTGATGGGAACCTATTAAGGATCATGCCTAGCTTTTTACTACCTTTACATTGATACCGGGAATCAAATTAATCTTGTAGTAGCTATTGCTTAGCATGCTCAACTGGGAATTGGTATTAATCTACTTGGTTACCTTTTGTTATTCTATGTTCCGTTTATGATCTTTTACTTTACAAGACCACTTTAATATGATAATCGGAACATGGAGAACCACCCAGGAAAACAGTACAACCACAAGAACTAATGGGCAATGGTCTTGGCTGAATAATTAGGAACTTTAGCTTGGGATGGTCTTACCTGATAAGGACAAGGGATCGGCGGTACCGTGGGGTATGGACTCGCTCTAGCGGGGGTTGGGTGAGTTATTCTTTTATGGTGGGGTATCGACCTGCTAGGGGACTTTATACCTTGCTAACTGATCCGGACCTTGTGGGTCATAACTTGCTAGGGAACCTTTGTAAAGGCCATGTAGCGTTCCTATGCAATCACACCTCGGAAGTGTGATATGGTTTCTTGCAAACACCGCATGGTTGGGTCCAAAGTTCTTCGGAGCTTTTACTCTACTTGTGGTGAAAGTGTACAACCTCTGCAGAGTGTTAAACTAATCGATTAGCCGTGCTCACGGTCAAGAGCGGCCTGGACACTCACATGATTAAATTATGGAACTTTAATGTTTAAATTGTTGTTTTATTATTTATTTATGATGCTTATATCTTATTAATTGGGTTGGTATTAACTTACACTATTTAGTAATCAGGTTGCTAATAAAACTTGATCAACTAAAATGCTAAAGTGCTTGAACCTTAGCCATCCACCATATGGCCTTGCGTGTTATGTTGTTCTCTCTTGCTGAGTATGATATGTGCTCACGCTTGTTTATTCTCTTGCATCTACAATACCCGGATTTGCTTGCTCGGATCGGGAGAACTTTGAAGATATTCCGGAGATTTCCGGGAGTTCTAAGTGTGCATAGTCTTCGGTCGGCGGCTTTGTGGAGGCATTTTGTCCGCGCGAGAACTCGTTTGTTTAAGATTCATTTAAGACTATGGTTTGTAATAACTCTTTATTCGTGTGGCACCGATTTTGGTATTCATAATGTCTAAGCGTGTGTGTAACTTGATCCCGGTGCACACGTGATCAATGCATTCGGTTTTGCCTTTAAAGCTCGGGTGTGACAGAGTGGTACCGAGTTGTGTTGATTGTAGGAACGCTAGCCTAGATAGAAATGGTCAAACTAAGGATTTTATACTCATAGAAGCTTTCTCTTACATGCTTGCTTTATTCTTATTAACCTTAATCTTGCCTTTTTGCTTCACTCTTGAGCTGTCTCGCATTCTTTATCTTGTGCTTGCTTTAGCTCTCGTCCTTTTTGCCTTACCATCTTTCTCATTCCGCACCGCACTACGGATGGTTCGTAGCTTGAAGACCTCTCGGTTTGGGAGCGAGTCCATCGGTATGCTCCACGAACAAGATACCATGATTTGCATGATGGAGATACGGATGAGGAGATTGAGATGGAGCCCGCACCCGTGGTTTTCCCTAACCTTATCATGGTGCCCGATGATGAGGAAGATCCGGAGGAGATGATTCCGGAGGAGGATGAGCTAGGCCGAACGACCAAACCTAGAGGAGCAAGCGCCAGAAGAAGATGAGGATCACCTTGATCAAGAGATGGAGGAAGAAGAACAAGAGCAAGAGGAGGAAGCTGAGGAAGCGATCTGGGAAGTGTACCACTACAGAGCTGATGGAGTAGGCATTCCCATGGCAGACCACCTGAGAGCAATGGTACTTCGCCTGGGCTATGATAAAGCCCCCGTCTACCATTGTGGGCCGTGGACTCATCCGTGGTTCGAGCCCATTGGGAGGTTGCTGCCATCTTGGAGGAGTACATTCCATGCCGTGGAGTGAAGGAGGTGTCCAAGCATCATGACGTGGCTCACGGGACTACTATGGATGCCTGGGATAGCGAGTCAGCTCGGAGGGCGCTCTATGTGCTCTCTCACAAGGAGCGTGACAGGTTGGAGGATACCCACTGCCGTTACACACCTTTCAGAGCAAGTGGGGAAGCCAAGACTTACATCGCCCCAGCACCAGGCTATGAAGGGACGCTCAACAATGTTCGGGGTCTACTTGCAGCTGTGAACACTGCATTGGATGATGCCAACAACACACTATATGCAGCACAGCAGCAGATTTTCACCTTGGAGACGCAGAGGTGTGCCTTAGCTCATGAAGCCACCGAAGGATGTACCTCCCCGTCACCCAAGAGGCCACACTACGACTCCCCTGACGCCCGTACAGATGCCATGGCAGAAGGTAGTCCTTAGGTTTAAGATTAAGGATAGGATTTCTTTGTAATTGCTAGTAGACGATCGGTAAAGTGTGTTTAGTTTAGAGGTGTGGTTGAATGCTTGATTTTGTGCTTAATGTATGAGTTGGATTTTTGGTTGAGTGCAATGTGTTGTGGAGTAACGACCACAACGACATTGGTTTAGTAGTAAGTTTGTGGGGGTTAACTTTCAGTCTCAATCAGTTATCTATCTTAATCTTTTTGTCCCTTTAAGTTTCCCCTTAATGCAAATTCGAGATCCCTAAATCTGTTCGCGCAGTTTTCTGAGTCAGCTCTACTGTTTTAATTTTATCTCGAGCTACAGAACTCCGATTGCAGTAAAACCAATTGGAAAAGTTCAAGAATTTTATGACTGATTTTCTGTGAAAAATTCAGAATATTTGGATGGATAACCAGAGAATTGTAACTGAAACAGTACAGCCTCACGAATCTATTAAACACTGCTGACCTACCTGACTTGTTTATTTTATAACCAGAGCTACACAACTCCGATTGAGGTGATTCCAGTTGGAGTAGTTTCGTAATTTCATTACCTTTTATCAGTCCAAAATCCATAATTTTTGGTTACTCGCACTGAGAGCTATGCCTGATTGTTTGGAGTCAACAGAATCTGTCTTATCTGAATATCATTGCTATCTTATCTTCCTGAGTTTAACCCTTGGTGCAATCATCTAAAATAATGTCCCTAACACTCAGATGGTGAACACCAGGTCAGGATCAGGTGTTGATCAACCAGCAGGAAGAGCACCCCAGCCGGTACAAATGGATCCCGCTATGCAGCAATTCCTGGAGGCACAGACCCAGCTTCTCCGGAACTTGACCACCACCGTGACAAACTTGCAAGCCCAGATGAACAATCCACCGGTGCCGCCACCTGCGCCTCGCAACAAGCACCGGGAGTTCATGAGTCATCACCCTCCTGTGTTTACTCACGCCGCTGATCCACTTGAAGCGGAAGATTGGCTAAAGACAATACTGAAGATGCTCACTACCCCGTCGGTGTGACGACGAGAGAGAAGGTCCTGTATGCTGCAGGACGACTTCAAGGATCTGCAGCCGCTTGGTGGGATGCGTACTCTGCCGCTCATGCGGCCCCAGACACTATCACTTGGGAGGAGTTTACCACCAACTTCAGGAGCCATCACATACCCTCTGGAGTTATGAAGATCAAGAAGAAAGAGTTCCTTTCTCTGAATCAGGGAGGAATGTCAGTAGCTGAGTATAGAGACAAGTTTACTAAGTTGTCTCGCTATGCAGCTGAGGAGGTTGCTGAAGATAGGAAGAAGCAGGAGCTGTTCCTGGATGGGTTAGCTGGTTCGCTGCGCACCCGGTCGATGTCCTATCCTTTCCCTAACTTTCGGCGGCTAGTTGATGCCGCCATCCGCTTGGAGCACAAGCGCAAGGAGCTCGGAGAGCGAGAAGAGGAAGGCCGCCGGCTACGGGCGGTTCGGGAGTGCGTCTCGCCCGCGCTTCAACCCACCGCCGAACACCCCGTTCCGCTTTGGGGGACCGGGTGGAAATTTTGGGCGGCGGCGGTCCCGGCGTCCCCGCTCGGCGGTTTCGGCGGTGCCCGCTCGGCGGTTTCGGCCTCTGTTCCTCGGACTCCCCGCCCGGTTCCCGGCGAGTCGGCGAGAGAGCCCCGCTTGGCACACCCCGTAAGGTCCGTGGCACCGCCCAATCCTCGCCACCACTACTTGCTTCAAGTGCGGAGAGCTTGGTCACTATGCCAATGCTTGCCCAAAGAGGAACCCTCCACACACCCCCGTGCGGAACCAGCGGCGGCCAAGGAGCGGAAGCCAAACCCCGCAGTCTAACAAAGGACAACAGAGCTATGCACGAAGCAAGGCGATGCACGTTGATGCTGAAGTCGCTCAGGAGAACCCCAGAGTAGTGCTCGGTATGTTTCTAGTCAACTCTACTCCTGCTTCAGTTTTGTTTGATTCTGGATCATCCCATTCTTTCATTACATCCCAGTTCGTAGCTCAGCATAATCTACCCATCAGTCCCATGTCTCGCCACATGTTAGTTACCTCACCTGGGGGGAATTGAAAGCTATCTATAAATGTGATAACGTCCATCTCAAGATTGTGGGCAGAGATTTCCGTGCCAATCTTATAATCTTGGATTCAAAGGGGATCGATGTGATATTGGGAATGGGATGGTTGACCGCGTGTGATGCGGTGATACAGTGTGCTAAGAGATCAATCCTACTCACAAGTCCAAATTGGTGAAAGATTTGAGTTTGCGGCGGATCCCGCGCCATCAAATGCCGTCTTGTGAATAAGCTTGATGGAGTAGCCTTGGAAGACATACGAGTAGTGTGCGATTATCCCGATGTGTTTCCCGAGGAGTTGCCGGGTATGCCCCCCGACCGAGATGTTGAGTTCGTTATTGATCTTTTACCCGGTACTCGCCCCTATCTCTAAGCGCCCATATAGAATGTCTAGTGATCGGTTACAAGAACTTAAAGCTCGGATTAAAGAATTATTGGGTAAAGGGTTCATTCGTGCTAGTTCATCACCCCGGGGAGCACCCGTTATCTTTGTGGGTAAGAAAGATGGCACACGAGAGGATGTGTGTTGATTACGGTCCCTTAATGATGTTACCATCAAGAACAAGTATCCTCTGCCACGTATTGAAGATTTGTTTGATCGAATGAGAGGAGCTAAAGTGTTTTCTAAGATCGATCTGCGGTCTGGTTATCATCAGTTGAAGATTAGGCCTTCAGATATTCCTAAGACAGCTTTTACTACCAGGTACGGACTTTATGAGTACATAGTTATGTCTTTTGGGTTAACCAATGCACCCGCGTACTTTATGTACTTGATGACCAAGATCATTATGGAGTATCTGGATAAGTTCGTTGTGGTATTCATTGATGACATTTTGATCTACTCCAAGAATGAGGAAGACCATGAGGAGCATTTGAGGCTTGTGTTGCAGAAGATGAGAGAGCATGAGTTATATGCAAAGTTCAGCAAGTGTGAGTTCTGGCTCAAGGAAGTATCTTTTCTAGGTCATATCATCATCGACGGAGGTATTGCGGTAGATCCCAGCAAGGTTAGTGATATATTGAAGTGGGAAGCCCCTCGTACAGTGTCTGAGATCCGGATTTTTCTTGGACTTGCTAGTTACTATCGTCGGTTTATTGAAGGATTCTCTAGGATTGTGAAGCCTCTCACTACATTGCTAGAGAAGGACAGGGAGTTCAAATGGACCAGTGCATGTCAGTCCAGTTTTGAAGAGTTAAAGAAGCGGTTGACCACAACACCTGTTCTAGTAATGCCTGATCTACGGAAGAGCTTTGACATTTATTGTGATGCATCTCGACAAGGTCTAGGATGCGTGTTGATGCAAGAAGGTCATGTTATAGCCTATGCATCTCGTCAGTTGAGGAAGCATGAGTTGAACTATCCTACGCATGATCTTGAGTTAGCAGCAGTGGTTCATGCATTGAAGATTTGGAGACACTACATTATGGGAACTAAGTGTCAGATCTATACTGGTCACAAGAGTCTGAAGTATATCTTCACTCGAAGGATCTCAATCTAAGACGGCGTCGTTGGTTAGAGTTGATCAAGGACTATGATCTAGAGATTCATTATCATCCCGGTAAAGCGAATCCGGTTGCCGATGCTTTGAGTCGGAAGGGCCACACTAACATGGCTATGATCATTCGGTTTCCGATGAGTTAGTAAAAGAGTTTGAAAGGCTCAACTTGAAAGTGGTTGCACATGCGAAGGAGTGACTTTGGAAGTACAATCCACTCGGAGCAAGAGATACGTAAGTGGCGGCTAGAGGATGCCGGAATACATGGAGAGTATGCAACAAGGAGAAGCCCCGCATTTCACGAGAAGATGAGCAAGGAACCGTGTGGTTAAGAACCGGTTGTGTGTACCAGAGACAGGAGATCTCAGAGAGACGATCTTATGAGAAGCTCACGACTCAGCTTACTCTATCCATCCAGGCAGTACTAAGATGTACCAGGATCTCAAGCAGAGGTATTGGTGGTACGGTATGAAGAGAGATGTGGCCGCACATGTGGCTTTGTGTGACACTTGCCACCGGGTTAAGGCCGAACATCAGAGACCCGCTGGTTTGCTTCAACCATTGAAGGTGCCTGAGTGGAAGTGGGAAGAGATCGGAATGGACTTCATAGTGGGTTTACCCCGAACCCGAGATGGTTATGATTCGATTTGGGTTATCGTGGATCGTTTGACTAAGGTAGCTCACTTCATTCCGGTAAAGACTACTTATACAGGAGCTAAGTTGGCAGAACTATACATGTCCAGGATTGTTTGTTTGCATGGAGTACCAAAGAAGATCGTGTCAGACAGAGGTACTCAGTTTACTTCTCGTTTCTGGGGGAAGTTGCATGAGTCCCTGGATACTAAGCTAAATTTCAGCTGAGCTTATCATCCACAGACAGATTGACAGACAGAGAGAACCAATCAGATCCTAGAAGACATGCTGAGAGCGTGTGCGCTTAAGCATGGTTGTAGTTGGGATAAGAGCTTGCCATATGCTGAGTTCTCTTATAACAACAGCTACCAAGCTAGTCTCAAAATGTCACCCTTTGAGGCCCTGTATGGAAGGAAGTGTAGAACCTCGTTATATTGGAGTGAGACAGGTGAAAGGAAGTTATTTGGGGTAGATATCATCAGAGAAGTGGAGAAACAAGTTCAGATCGTCAGAGAAAATTTGAGGATTGCTCAGTCTAGACAGAAAAGTTATGCAGATGGCAAACGAAGGGATGTGGTCTTTCAGGAAGGCGATTATGTGTACCTAAAGGTGTCACCTATCAGAGGTTTGCGTCGATTCAGAGTTAAAGGAAAGTTGTCACCTCGGTTTATTGGACCTTTCAAGATCCTTGAGAGGGTGGGAGAAGTGGCTTACGGATTGGAGTTGCCGCTCCGGCTAGGCGATGTGCATGATGTATTCCATATCTCTCAGTTGAAGAAGGGTTTTGGTCCCCATGACAAGGAGCCGTTACCCTTGGATGATTTAAACGTTAAAGAGGATCTCACTATTGTGGAACACCCTATTCGGATATTGGAAACAATGACAAGGGTCACCAGGAATAGTGTGATTAAGATGTGCAAAGTACAGTGGAGTAATCATGCAGAGGATGAGGCAACATGGGAAAGAGAGGATGAGCTGAAAGCAGAGTTTCCAGATCTTTTTCCCAATCTGTCCGAATCTCGAGGACGAGATTCTTCTTAAGGGGGTAGGATTTGTAACACCCTAACTCTATTAAAAAAATTGGCTTTATAAAAATTTGCTAGAAACCATTTATTTGCTTTAGGATATTAAGGTTGCTTTATTTATTTTTAGGCATTTAAAACTTTTCTAAAATAAAGTTAATGAAATATAGGAATTTATTGTTGCATACATGCTGGAGCATTTCTTTTGGTTGTTGGAATTCAAATTCAGAAGTTTGAATTCTATTTGATTTGAATTCCTTTCTAATACCTATACCCAAATCCCTAAATTCCCAAAACCCTCTACTCTTTCCCTTTCTAATTCAGCCCGTCGCCCTTGCCAGCCCAGCAGGCCGCAGCGGCCCAACCCAGCGCGCGCGCCCGCCTGCCACGCTCGCGCAAACCCGCCTTAGCTCGCGGCCCGGCGGGCCTTCCGCCCCGGCCGGCCCGCCTAGCCGCTCCGGCCCGCTCCCCGCCTCCGCCTTGGGTCGCCGACCCGTGGGTCCCGCCCGTCATCCCCTCCGCGGCGTCGTCCCCGCTTCGGACTCCGCCGCCGCGCCGCCGAGTCCGGTTGGAGCACGGCGTCCCCCGCGTGGCCCGCACGCCAAGGAGCTCTCCCCGAGGGCTATTTAAAGCGCGCCGCCGCCCCCCCGGACCCCCCATCCAAGCGAATCGCGCCGCCCTCTTGCCTAGCCGCGAGCCCCCGCAAACCCTAGCTCGAGCTCGCCGCCGCCGCCGTCGAATCCCGCCGCCGTCGTCCTTCCGCCGCAAAGGAATCACTCCGGAGCCGCGCAAGGAGGTGAGCATCGCGCCCGCACCGCACGTCGTCGTCCCCCGTGCACCCCGCCGCCCTTGGGACCTCACCGGAGTTCGCGCCCCGCGCCGCCGCGTCGACCGCTCGCGCCGCCGCATCTCCGCCAAGGCCGCCGCCCTAGATCGATCCGCCGGAAACCCTAGATTAGGGTCTTCGCCGGCGAGCCCGCCGCCGCCCGCCGCCGCCGCCGCCGTCGGCTGCGCGCGCCTCGCCGTCGGCCGCTCGCGTGCGTCCCGAGCCGCCGGATCGAGATCCGGCGTCTCGGATCCGTCCGCCGCCTCTCTTAAGCTCGCAAGCCACCGCAGCCGGCCGGATCTAGATCCAACGGATCTAGATCAAGCCGACCCGGTCAACCGGTCAACCCCGCCGCCGCCCCCGGCCGTTTTGCGTAAAAGCCCCCCGAGTTTCCTATATTCACGGATATATCCTTCCACCTTAGAAGTTTCGTTACAGTTTAGTCCTTTTTCTTTATTTTAGCCCAAAACCTTTTCAAATCTTTACAGATTGGTCCCTACACCTTCCCTAAGCCATAACTTAGTCGTTTTAGCTCCGATTTTAGCGTTCTTTATGTCCACGCGTTCGTTTCGAAGAGTAGATTAGTTTTATTCTACTGTTTAGATCTGTTTAATCTGTTTCGTGACTGTTTCTTATTTATTCCTATTGTATGCTTGTATGTGATGATTGTGGACCGTAGAGAGCGATTCGTTCGAGGGATTTGAAGATAAAGTCGTGCAAGAGTTTGAGCAGCAAGGCTTTGTTGAAGGCAAGTTTTCCTTGATGCATGCCCGTTTGACCTACATAACATGCATTTAAAATTCACTGTCTTTACTTTTCCGCTTGCATTAATTCGATGGGAACCTATTAAGGATCATGCCTAGCTTTTTACTACCTTTACTTTGATACCGGGAATTAAATTAATCTTGTGGTAGCTATTGCTTAGCATGCTCAACTGGGAATTGGTATTAATCAAACTTGGTTACCTTTTTGTTATTCTATGTTCCGTTTATGATCTTTTACTTCACAAGACCACTTTAATATGATAATCGGAACATGGAGAACCACCCAGGAAAACAGTACAATCACAGGAACTAATGGGCAATGGTCTTGGCTGAATAATTAGGAACTTTAGCTTGAGATGGTCTTACCCGATAAGGACAAGGGATGCGCGTCCGTGGGGTATAGACTCGCTCTAGCAGGGGGTTGGGTGAGTTATTCTTTTATGGTGGGGTATCGACCTGCTAGGGGACTTTATACCTTGCTAACTTATCCGGACCTTGTGGGTCATAACTTGCTAGGGAACCTTTGTAAAGTCCATGTAGCGTCCCGATGCAATCACACCTCGGAAGTGTGATATGGTGTCTTGCAAGCACCGCATGGTTGGGTCCAAAGTTCTTCGGAGCTTTTACGCTGCTTGTGGTGAAAGTGTACAACCTCTGCAGAGTGTTAAACTAATCGATTAGCCGTGCTCACGGTCAAGAGCGGCCTGGACACTCACATGATTAAATTATGGAACTTTAATGTTTAATTGTTGTTTTATTCTTTATTTATGATGCTATTATCTTATTAATTGGGTTGGTATGAACTTACACCTTTAGTAATCAGGTTGCTAATAAAACTTGATCAACTAAAATGCTAAAGTGCTTGAACCTTAGCCATCCACCATATGGCCTTGCATGTTATGTTGTTCTCTCTTGTTGAGTACGATATGTGCTCACGCTTGTTTATTCTCTTGCTTCTACAATACCCGGATTTGCTGCTCAGACTGGGAGAACTTTGAGGATATTCCAGGAGATTTCCAGGAGTTCTAGGTGTGCGCGATCTTCGGTCCACCGCTCGTGGAGGCATTTTGTCCGCTTGCGAGAACTCGTTTATTTAAGATTCGTTTAAGACTATGGTTTGTAATAACTCTTTATTCGTGTGGCACTGTTTTTGGTATTCATAATGTCTAAGCGTGTGTGTAACTTGATCCTGGCGCACACGTGATCAATGCATTCGGTTTTGCCTTTAAAACCGGGTGTGACAAGGACCTACCAGTGGGGCCCACACCTGGCGCGGGTCCACGCCACATCAGCAGCATGGGGCGCATGGACAAGTGTGTCTGCAATGGGTAGCTTCACTGAAGCTTACACAATAACACTCTGTAGCTTACGCGGGAAGGAAGCCGCCTAAAGCACCTTCTCACACAAGATGCAGCAACTTGGCCCCCACTCCTCAGTGCCATGTGTCACCAGCCTATAGGTGGCGCCAATGGCAGCCTTGGGGGCTCCTACTACCTCCCTTAGGCCTAAAAGTAGATGGGGAGGGGGCATTATGAGACACACCATCTCACCCAAGCATGAGAGCTTCCCTTAAAAAAAGAGGCATCTCCTTGGTAGATTAGAGAATAGGAGAGAGTGACAGAGAAAGAGAGAGTTGTATCTCGATGGATGCTTGTTCTTCAAGTAGAGTAAAGTAAATATTTCTACATTTTTTATTTAGACTAAAGTGTTATTCATGCTTCAGTGATATGTTCTTGTGTTCTTCGCCTATTCAACATTTAGAGGTGCGTGTTCTTCACGAACACACCCCCTCGATCTAGATGATTAGGTGCACAAGCTTGTATCCTGTTTGTATGACTAGTCTATTAGAATAAAGTGGATGTTTGAATGCTCTGATTAGAATAAAGTGTGTTTGTGATTCCTTTCTAATAGTTTATGCTAGGTTGCATGAATAGCCTTTTTCCTTTGCTAGTGCGTAGATCTTGGGTTTATGCGTTCGTCTGTTGCAAGTCGTTCGTATACGTTGGAAGCATAGTACAGGATCGAGTGCTCTCTCATATGCCTTTAGTATAAGTTAGTAGTACCTATAGTGAGTGAGATCAGTTCCCTTCTGTGTGAAGAGCCGATACGGCGAACCAGAGAGGGGGGGAGTGAATGGGAGCCCATAAAAATTCTTCTCGAAGGAGATGGGGACTTCAACAAGACGAACATGACTTCCACCACATGTCTCCAACTCACTACCCAAGTTGGCCAAGCCCACACAGCCACTAGAGTGCTACTGGACCTAGGAACCAACAATCAACCCTCCGAGCCAAAAACACACCAACACACACAGCGGAAACTTGCACAGCTTGCTGCATGTGCTGCACCTATTAGACCGATGGTCTGCGCCGGACGAGCCGAGCAGGCGGTGGCTACGACGACCCGCACAACAAGTGTTCCAGAAAGCCTCAGTGACTTTTCTAGGCCGTGGAACAAAAACACTACCAAAAACACAACCTGCACAGAAGGAAAACCCTACACAAAACCTAGCAAAACAACTCCAAACAGACCAAGAACTGACCAGCAGCACCACGACCTAAAGACACACGAGTCCAGCAGTTCACCCAAGGCAAATCCCACAAGTGGTTCACAACGGTCGGACCGATCAAGAGCACCGGTCAGACCGGTGTAACCTGGGCAGCTCCGGATGAACAACACCCCAAATCCAAACCTTGATCTCTAGAATTGCTCCACAGACTTGAGCAAGACTTTGGGGATAGTAGGAACACCTCATGAGGAGTCCATAACCAAGATATTATCCACCAAAAGCTGCCAAATCAAGAGGAATCGAAGAAATCCCGCCAAGAACTCCTCTAACCCTAGAGCACCGAAAACCCTGAAATCGAGCCCCTTAACTCACGGATTTTGGAAAGGAATCTAAGGAAAAAGAACCACGAAGGGCTCACACGAATTTCCCCATCAAATCCCTAAGAGCAAGGTCCCGAAAACACACCGAGAAAACCACCAAGAGAGGGCTCCGAAAATCACCACCAAGAACAACCTGGAACAACACAACTAAGCCTTGAGGAACCACGCCGAATCATCTATACATAGCAAGGAGGTTCATACAAGGTCTAGCTTGCCGCCCGATCATCCAACCCTCTCACAATGTCTCACGATGAAGCTCTCAAGCTAGTCCTATGGAAATCCTAAGGAAAATAGGACGGGAAAATAGGAAAGCAAATGAACTAGGGTTCCAAGAGATGGCTACCATCCTCTCACCTCATGGGTTATATGGAGGCAACCGAAAGTCTAAAATACCCTTACTTAATAACTAGGGATACAAGCCCCTCAAGGGCGGTTTTGGAAGTCTTCAGATTTTCTCCATCAGACTGATGCCCAGCGACCACACCCTGCTTAGCATCGACATAAGCCATGCGATCCCGACGTGTGTCTTTCGCTTCGAAGATTCTGGACTGCGTCGTCGGACACCGGTTAGACTGGTACCCACTGGTCAGACCGGTCAGACCCACCGGTCAGACCGGTCTTGAGCTGCTGCATCTCCGTCTTCGGTTCTTCGGTCTTGGCTTTGTGGATCAACCAAGGAACACAGTGGTTTTCTGGTAAACCATTGGAAACCCCGCGAACTGGGTGTAGCCTCCGTCAATCGCCACTCATGACTTGGTTCCCACATAGTCCCGACTCGACCTTGGTTTTGAGGCTCAACCAAGAAACTGTCCATGACTTCATCTTGCTATTCATGCCACCATGTGGCCCACACTTGACTCCGCTGGTCACCAGGTCCCTCGAACCAAGCCTACTTGTCTTCTACACACCTGGAGGCCTCACCGGCGACGACCTTTCGCGCTTGTTCTTCACCTGCACCAACACCAGTCAAGCCGCAACCTGCACCGACAATACTTAGCCAAGAATCAATCCACACAACATTTTCAATCACTAATCACACAACGAAGTGACCATCCACCGGTCCTCGAACCACACATGGTCCTCACCGTGGTCATTGTTCTATTAGTATGGGGTGCCGTTGTCTATTGGCTATGGTAGTAACCACAGTGTGGACATTGTGACACGCTACCAGTTATCATCCGTTCGACTTATCCCAAGGATAGGTAGAGGTAGTGCAGGAGGTGGTGACACCTGTTAAGTCAGGATATCGATACCCTAAGCCAAGTTCTATAACTTTAATATCATCTATAGTACGCTTTGCAGATTTATTTCGTGGGCAAATGAAATACCCAACAGCGAGCAACAACAACTTCGACTCCTCCAAGGCCGGGTGGTCCAGGGAAATCTCTAGCGCGGTTGATTCGGCATCTAGCGCAGTGACGTGGGACGAGACAGAGATCCTCCCTAGCCTGCGACAACAATGTGATCCACCCCCGCCTGCAGCGTTCCCGATGAGGGGGCGCGGAGGAGAGGATAGAGGCCTTGCAGGGGAGAGGGCGCAAGGTTGTCGGAGGGGGAGAGGACGGTTGGAGTTGTTCACGTTGAAGGATAGAGAAAGCTCCAGAAAGGAAAGAGGCCTTCGTTCCAAACGCTTGGCATCCCTTTCCTCAGTTGTAGGCGACTACACGAAGAAGCCTCTCCATTTAGTCATACATGGAGAGCCCTCCTAGGTTAGTTCCTACGACACAAAATTACTTCCCTCAACATAAAGAAGCACACACGAGGAAGTAACTTTTAGTCATACATGGAGAGTCCTATCATGTTACTTCCTGTGACACAAAATTAATTCCCTCAATAGAAAGAAGAACATAGGAGGAAATAACTTTATGTTGCGGGAAGTAACTTTGTATCGCAGAAAATAACTTTGTGTCACAGGGATTAATTTCGTGTCGCAAGAAGCAACCTCGAAAGGCTCCCCATTAAAGCATAAATGTAGAGATCTCTCCATTTAGATTTTGAGTTCCTTGATTTTTCCTGTACTTTTCCTCAGAAACTCTTTCATTCCAAACAAGGTCTAAAAAGAATGTATCTAGAAAAGCTAAAATGACTATGCATTCCTCCATGCGCAAACAAACCTTGAGGATCTGATGGGGACGTGCAAATCCATCTTTGAGAAAGTCGTCCCTCTAATTCTGAGGGGTAGTGTGGTGGTGCTGTGGAGTGTGGACAACAGGTAGCGCTAGAAATTAAACGCCGCTGCATGCCTTCAGGGTAGCACTGCATGTCTGCAGGGGAGGAAAAATGGCAGACATGAATGTCTCTGTTCCACATTCTTTGTTCCTGGCTTGACACAAGACTGATCACATTCTTGGCATGACAAAAGACTAATCACAGGGTGTTCCTCCATGGGTGGTGCTGGAAAAACTCTATTTTACATGAGATATTTTCTACATACGATGGCTCCAATGACGCTAATTATCAACGTATCGACCCACCTACCATCCTTTTGGGAGGGAGCTAGCTTCCAACCGAAGCCTCCTCCTCTCGTCTCCTCACCCGCCTCCACTCGGGCCCCTCCCTTCCTCTCCGCCGACGTTCTCGGCGGCGGCGAGAAGGGCTGGGAGCCCCACCAATCGATAGATCCGGAGCTCCTACTTCTTTTCCATTTAGTTTTTTCTTCTTGTTGCCTTTTTGTCTATGTCCTTTTGTGGTAGTAGCGGCCTCCATGGCGCCGCCGCCATCGTCGTCGTCGTAGGCGTCCTCGGCCTGCTCGTTGTTGTCGACCCCGTCTCCAAGGTATGCTTAAATAAAACTCCATCACCCTCCCATCCGGCAGATCTCTTCTCTTTCCCTGCATCACTCCTCCCAAATTGAGATATGCTTGCCACCGATGCTCTTCGCCTTCTCCACCGCCCTTGCTTTCCACCCACTTCCTTCCCTCGGGCAGATCCTCTGCATCTTTGTTGTTGTTGTTTGGGTGTAGGTTCGATGAATTCCTCATTGATGGTCGTTCCGGCTCCCTTGCCCCTTGTGGTGAGTATGTGCCCATTGAACGCATCGATGATGCTTCATCTCGAGTTGCAACAGGCTTTCTTGCCCTGTTTGATAATGTTGCCACTGACTCCTTTTTCTCCAATGGATGTTCCGCCTACTTTGCCTATTCTGGTGAGCAAGTGGTCATCGAACGCATCGAGGAAACTCTGTCTTCGTCTCCGACTCCGCCCTACCTCTTCAGCAGCTCTACACGGTGTTGGTTGTTCTGATGACCTTGTGTCGTTGTTGAACACGATGTTGTGCGCCCTTTGCTTATGCATCTGCCCTTGCCTTCGCCAGCATCTAGTTGTTTGCCTTCTTGTATATCTGCTCCAGCCGTTCAATTTTCCCTCGGTCGCTGCCAAGTCTGCCTCGTCTCCACCTCGGTTTTGACATCGAGCGCCACCTTTCATCGCCGACGATGTCTCTTCTACGAATTTTACAGTCGTCTGGTGTGTTCGTCTTCAGCTTGGTCGATCCCTTTACAACCGATGCTTTGCATGGTCCCTTCGCCCGGGTGCGCGCGCCTTCGACGCCCCTGCAACTCCTCGCCGACGAGTTCATGGTCTTCTCTGCAGCAACTGTTGTGTTTATCCGGTCCATGGACCAGAATGTGATTCGACCCTCGTTGAGGGACCTCTATGTTAGATGTTGGCTTAATATATAAAGTTGTTGTCAAAAATTACGCTAATTTGGTCCTCGCCTACCAGCGGGTGTCCCATGCGTGCAAGGTTAGGTCGAACTGCTCCTGTTTGTGTGGATTATCCGCCATCAACCAATAGTACTTCTCTCAGAACAATTTAGTACCAACCATTGGTCGGTCAACTCTAATTTTCTGTCAGAACAAATCAGCACTGGCCACCAACCGGCCGAACAAGCTGTATATATATATATCTTCTTTTTTATTATAAAGAAATACACTTTTAGCCAGCCTTGGACCCTTGGTTGCTGTGATATTGCTTTTCCATCAAATATGACCAGATATGCCAAATCGGAAATTATTAAGATACATAATGACTATAAATTAAGGGGTGGACAAGGAGATCTTGGTTGCATATCCGTATTCACATGGAGCCTTTTTATTGGAAAACAGAAAACAATCCTTTTGATTAACTCCGAAATGAAATAAACCATCAACCACACCGACATTTGCAGTGTTAGATTACACTTAATCACCCTATAGCTACACACAAATACACAATAATGTTCTTCGGTTCTTCAAGAGTGATATTACCAACACCTAAATAAAAGCCGAAAGTTCACAAATAAATCAGGAATTAAATACCACTGCACCATCGAGCTCATACACCCCTAATGCTGCAGGAGCATTGCGTACATGATGTGGTTCCAGGTGTCTGGGAGCCCCGCGACGCACCAGTGCGTGCAGTCCATGCCGTCCCTCCCAGGCCCGGCGTACACGGACGGGTGCGCGTCGATCCTGAGCTGCGAGAGCGCGGTGATGTCCAGCAGCGCCACTGGCGACCTCATGGCGCCGATCACGCCTCGCACCACGGCCTGCTCCGGGGTCTCGCTCGTGCCCCCGCCGGCGGCGTCCGTGGCCTCCTGCAGCGGCCGCGTCTGCTTCAGGCAGCTGTCGCCACCCGTTGCCGCCGGCACGCTCGCCGCCGCGCCCTCCTGCTGCTTCGACCTGCATTGTCCATTCCCATTGGTACTTGCGTAAGAGCACACGGAGAGTAATTGATGCAATTGCAATGTATTGATCGAAAGGGGGGCAGAACAGAGCATCTGCGAGCTAGGGTGAAAGTGAACTCACATGTAGTGGCTGGGGGAGATGCCCTGGTAGAAGACCTTGGTCTTGGACGCGTCGATGTTGGCGTCGACCCAGCGCGCCCATGTCGAGAGGCCCTTGGAGAACGCCGTGAGCCGGTCCATGTCCTTGAACGTGGTGTTCCCATCCTGCACCAAGTCCCACCTGCACGCCAACATATGTAGCAAGTAGCATTGCATTAGTTTCTTACTATTACAACGATCATCTAATGGAGGAAGACGAAGAAGCAGCAGCAGCGATTTTCCGATCGGTTACACTTGGCTGGCGCCCCTGTATGTCCACCAGTGCCATGTGTTGAAGACGAGCAGGTGCGCGCCGAGCCAGGCAGTGGCGTTGCGAATGGAGTCGAGCTTGAGCACCCGGCCGACGCCGTCCTCCCGCACCACGTCCACCAGGAACGTGGTGTGGTACAGCACCAGCAGCAGCTCGTAGTCCTCGAAGCGCACGGAGGAGACAGGCTCGCCGGCGGTCATCGTGGCGCGGACGGGCGCCGGGGCGGCGGCGTGGAGCATGCAGGCGAGCGACACCCACTGGTTCATGCTCAGCGAGTCCCCCACGAACATTACCGTCTTCCCGCGCCACCTCCTCAGGAAATCCGCGCCGTCAAAGCTACGAGACATGGCTAGATCAGTGAGCTGTGCTGTCCGGTCCGGCATTATTGCTTGTTCGGTATGGTTTTCACATACATTGATTAGCAGCGACAAGCCGACAACTAGCGAGCATGCACTTCTAGTACCTGGGCAGCCGGCAATTGGCGGGGCTCCACCGGAACTTGAGGTACGCGTCGTCGGGGCGGCCGTTGCGGCGGCAGTCGAAGACGTCTGGCACGAACGGGCACGACAACGCGTCGTACAGCGGGTACGATATGTCCGCCACCCACCTCCCCTGAAACAGGTCGCAGCCCGCGGGTGATGATGACGAGACGGAGGAGCTCGCGCCGGGCAGAGCAGCGGCGGCAAGAGCCACAACCATCAGCTCCCATACATGGCGTCGTTGTTCCAGCGCCATGGACTACGATCGTCACCGACGATCGGTGTCTCAACACGACGGCGCTGGGCTAACTGCGTCATATATAGGGGGCAATTGATCGATCGCTTGGCTCCGAAGCATGGCTCAGCTCGGCACTCTATACGAACGAGGCTGCCGCGCGCTCGCACGCATTCTCTTGGATCAGTCGATCGATCGTTGCGTAGACAGACCGGCTTGGAGTGCTACGGAAGTTACTGAGCTAGCAGTATAAGAATTGTGAATCTTTGTAGGTGCAATTTTGACCTGCGGCCAAGTGAGGGAGAAGGGAGTGGACCGGGGTTGACGGCGGCCCCGCTAACCCGGACGAACCACGTGAACGAATGCGTGTAAAGTTAACGTCCAGCGTGGAGTTTCTGTCAGAAAACTGCTGAGCTTGGATCTCAAAGTGCTTAGTGGAGTGAATTAGAAGCATACAATCGAGCAGAACTAACCTATTTTAATCTACTCCACACGTAAGCTCTTACTACACTATGCCAGAAACGATTTATCCTGGCGGCTAAAACCGGTTTTTGCTGTCGGGCGCGGCACCCGCCAGCAACTTTGAGTCAGTAGAAATGGCCCTTTGTGCTGGCGGGTAGCCGTCTCGCTAGCACAGAGCCATTTGTGCTGGCGGGTCACTTAAACGACCACCAGCACAAATGTCATCAGTGCTAGCGGTTACTTAGGCATCCCGCCAGCACAAATTCCATTTTTGGTGGCGGTCGTTTAAGTGAACCGCCAGCACAAGGGTCATCTTTGCTGGCGGTTGCTTAGACCGCCTGCCACAGAAAGCATTTTCCCATTTCCTATATAATTCCCCATAATAGTTTATTATTTTTACATAATTTGTCATTTTCGTCTGTTATTTTTTCACATCAGCATTTGTATGCTAAATATACTATAATTTAATTTGTATTTAACCACCAAATCCAAATATATGTCTCACAAACACATAATCCAAACTAAAATAAAAAAATGTATACATAACACATTACAAAACATTGTGCATAATAGATAACCCTAAGACACCGATCTACGTAACCTTTCTGCATCGTCTAATGTCAAAACTTCTTCTTTATCGAAGAATTCTCCATCCTCGTGGCAAATCTCACGTAGGATGAATCTCGCCATGTCCGCACAAATGTTGGTGATTTGATTGTCACCAAGTTGCCCCCATGATCCCTCAATGGTAGGCATCTGCACGTAAACACAATAAATGAAGATTGTTATGCATTACCATCAAGACCATAATTAGCACATACATAGTTGTGTACAAAAAAGAGGCTTACGTCTTCAGGATTCGTCCGGTACCTCCCATTATTTCTCAAAACCTCACACACATAATATCCACATAGCACACTGCTAGGAGGTTGTTTGTAGCACTATAAACAAATAAAAAATGATCGGCACTAATTAATAGAAGTGTACAACTCTGATAAAAATGATTGGTACTTATTAACAGAAGTGTTCTTACCCATTTGGCATGTCGTATCACCAATTTTTTCTTCTTGATCTCCCCGCCATTGACTATGTATAGCCTATACGCACTTTAAGGATACAAAGACATAAGTTAGCAATACAATTTGAAATATAGCCGATACATGTAGTAGTGATTATATATTGCACTTAGTTGTCTTACTTTCTTATAATCTCAATGATTTTCTTGTAAGAAGCCTCTGAAAAGTGTAATGAGTCGAAGACCCCCACAGTTCCCAACTTCGTACACATGTGAAAGCAAATGAAATGATCGCAGCATAAATTTAAAATAATTAATATAAATAGACTAAAAAATGAAGGCAAATGATGAAATAGTTATTTAAAGGATCTTACTCAGAATCGTAAGCAAACTTGATAGAATCCTTATGTTGGTTTTTCCTCGTGACCCTTGCAATGTATGCAAACACCTCGTGAAGTTTAGCTTTCTCGTAACCCTTTATTAAGTCTTCCTTCTCTTTTGGTGTCTTTGCTTCTTCATCTATTTTCTTTCTTAGTTGATCCCTCATTATGAACGTGTGTTGTGACTGGCTTACTTGTTGCGGGTCAACATATGCTACTTTCCACCTCCCATTTGTCTTCTTTTCATCAGACGCTTGCATCCTGCAAAAAAGTTTACTTAGGATGGTAATAACAATACATATGGAATTCAATAGATTTGGATGTCGTATAGGGATGTTGACTTACATGGACCAAATGGCGACGAGGTTGATGTCGAGTTTTTCACGACGGAACATCGCATGAAAATCGGGGAAATCGTTTGCAACTTTCCGTTCAGAAGAGCTACTGAACACCCATTTCGGGAGATTGGCGGTGATAGTGTGAATGCCTTGCTGCATGGCGTGCATGATCCAAGTATGCAGCCTCATCAATTCTGACTGCCCTTCGTTCAGTTGCCACCTAAACAAGAATGGTTTGCCATGCTCATATTTTTCGGGCACCTCATCCGACGAAAACATACTTAGACATGGTGGAGCCCGTTTAGGTTTATTCTTTAGTACTTTCAAGAACAAGTCAACATCAGATGATTTCGTCTTTGGTTCATATGAGTTTATCATCCGGTGTATTGTTGTGGCGTCTTGGTTCTGGAGGAGGAGATGGTGGTCTTGGACATGGCAGAGAAGATGGTGGTCTTGGAACAGATTTTAGAGATGATGATGCCCCTGCCTCTGCCCCTGCCCCTCATGTCGGAGGAGTTTGTGGTCTTGGAACGGATTTCGGAGATGATGTCCCTGCCCTTGCCCCTGATGTCGGAGGAGTTTGTGGTCATGGAAAAGATTTCAGAGATGATGATGCCCCTGCCCCTGCCCCTGATGCCAGAGGAGTTTGTGGCATGTTGTTGTCATTATTGTTAACTCCCTGTGTCGTATGGACCTCCCTGGGCCCACTACCTCGGTGGCTACCAGGACCGACTACTCGGTGGGCCCCTGGGACTACCTGACTTGCGCTCCACGGCACCTGCTGGCGTGAAGCACAAGGACTGCAGAGGAGAAGTACTCGGTTAGGAAGCTGTACATGTCCCGCACTGTATAGAGGACTCCTAGACGTACTCGACTAGTACTCTCTCCCTGAACCGACTTGTAACCCTGCCTCCCGGACTATATAAGGCGAGGCAGGGACCCCTATCTAGATCATCTCATCTCACGGCGTAAGATTGCATCATCTTGTAATCGTACCCAATCAATCAAGAGCTACGCAGCATACAGGATGTAGGGTATTACGCACCTCACGGCCGAACCTGTCTAAATTGTGTGCCACGTGTCTCTTCCTTCGAGTTACCGATCTCGGCGAGGCCACATTCATCTACTTCGGGTACTCCCCTTAGTAGGTTGCCGGTCTAAAACACCGGTCGGCGCGCCAGGTAGGGGATCTCGCCCGAGATCACATGGCGAACTCGACGGCTCCCGTCTACATCGAGCCAACCGTCGCCTTCAACCGCGGCGACACCTTCGTCTTCGGCGCCTGGGTCTGCACTGCTGACGGCACGGGATCTTTCCAGCGCCGCCTCACCATGCTGCCCAACCCGGAGACCAGCTTCGTGACGCTTCCCGAAGTAGTCACGGGCGAACTCACCGGCAAGCTCGGCGAAATTTCGCTTTTCGACCAACACGCCGACTTCGAGCTTGGATCCACCTACAACTTGAACTCGACGTCCCCGTGGGCCACCGTATGCGAGCCGGATACTCAGCCATCGCATGTTGACAACCCACCCCGTGAGCGCTTCGCGCGTGGTCCCCGCAACCTCAGTAGGACCCACACGGAGGCTCCCCCTCCACGCCGGGCCGGCAAGGAGCCTGTACCCGAGTACAACTCGGACTCCGACACCGCTCCCAGCCACGCCTCGGACTCCAACCCCCTCTCCGGCTTCTACTCGGATTCCGTGTATGAGTTCGACTTCGGGTCGGACCCTGAGGATCCCGAGTCCGAGGACAACTCCACTGAGCAACCCTTATCAGGGCCGGCTTCTAGGCTGGTTATAACATCCACACCGGCCGGCAGATTCGTCTACTGGCCAGACCGCAAGCCCGCCGACCCGATAGACGGGAACTCACGCTACATCGCCTACCTCGACTCGCTTCCGTTCCAGGAGGGAACACCACTCACTCGAACTGAGGAGTATATTCCAACTGAGGTGGCGAGCTCTAACTCCAGTCTTGGCAACCCCGAACGCCAAGTCTTCATGGCTGCCGGCGACACGCTAGGAACTTCAGGGGCACAGGACCGGTACCTTGAAGACATCTCCGCAGACGAGCTATCTGCTGAAGCACCCGCGGATGAGACCGACGACAACAGGGACGCTCGACGTTAGCGTAACAGAAAGCGAAATGAACGGCGCCGGCGTCTCCGAGACAACCTCCCCATCCGCAACCTCACAGAAGCCCTCGAACAAGTCGAGAGCAGGGTACACACCACCCCGGAGCAATGCCTCATGTCAATCACAGTGATCGCACGCCAAGCTCAGGGGATACGTGCTGGAGAAGTCATCGCCAAGATCGCAGAAGACGCTTACTTCATGCGAGTCGACAACAGGGTCAACCAGCCGCCCCCCCCCCCCCCCCCCCCCCGCCAGGAACCGCGACAACGAAGCTACAAGTCGCAGTGCTGACCTCGTCCGTAAACGTACTCGAGCCGAGCTGCTGGCACAGCCCAACCGTACTCGTGCAAACGCCGGCAGACCCTCTCAAGCTGGCAACAGCGTCGCAGCTACTGCCGGCGATCGTGAGATTGTCCCCCACCGCGACCCTGGTGGTGGAGGCAGTGACGGCGGAAGCTCCAACCATGGTGCCAACAGGAGGACCGGTGGCGGAGGCGACCGCAGCAGCCGAGGCCACACAAACAGCCACTCCTCCGGAGCCTCACAAGGCGGCTACGACGCCCGCCAGAAGATCGAAGAACTACGGCGGAAGAAGTCCGCCACCGTAGGCGACAACGACGGCTTCCCCGCCTTCTCTCCTCGGCTTCGCAACTTACTTCTCCCGGACAAGTTCAAACCCCTGGGAATCACCAAGTACGACGCAAAGCAAGACCCCATCTAGTGGCTCAGATGCTACGCCCTCTCCATCGAGAACGCTGGCGGCAACAACGACACCAAGTGCCTCTGCTTCCCCTTCTGCCTGGACCAAGCCCCGCTCACATGGCTCGAGTCGCTGGACAAGCACTCGATCGACAAGTGGGACCAGCTGAAGGAGAAGTTCACCAGCAACTTCACGGGCGCAATGGGCCGCTCGGGTACTCGCATGGACCTGGCCATGGTGAAGCAGGAACAGGGCGAGACCCTTCGCAAGTACATGCGGCGCTTCTTCGACAAGAGCGCCACCGTAGTCGACGTCACCGACAAGGAGGTCATCGACCTCTTCTAAGACGGTCTCTACCACTGTTGCACCTTCGAAAACTTTGGTCGATGCCGCCCCAAGTCCATCCCCCATCTCAAGGACATGATCACGTCCTGGGCGGATGAAGAAGACAAAGCCAACGCCAAGTACGATGCCATCTGTGGCAAGAGCAAACAGAACATGGGTGGTGGCGACAGCAACAACGGGAACCAAGGCGGTCGCAACAACAACAACTACTCGGGTCCCAACCGCAAGTGCGAGCCAGACAACAATGTCGCGGCTATCCAGCGCCCTGCGAAGGGGAACTCGAAGAAGACCTCCGGCGGCTTCAAAGACTTGCTGAAGGAGAAGTGCCCGTGGCATCTGGACGGAAACCACACCACCGAGCAGGGCTACCAACTCAGGCGAGCACTCAAGAGTACTCCAGAGCCACCGCACCCTCATGACAAGAAAGGCAAGAATAATAACGACGAAGGCAACTACGACTTCCAGGAACCCGACAAGACGGTCAACGTCCTCTTCGGTGGACTACCCAGCAGACGGGAACAAAAGGCTACCCGTCGAGAAGTCATGAGCATTGAACCAGCGGTCCGGACCCCTCTCAGGTGGTCGGAGGTATCCATTACCTTCTCCCGCGTGGATCAATGGACAAGCTTCTCTGAATCAGAACGGTTCCCACTAGTCCTGAAGCTAGTGGTCGCGGGCTCCAAGCTTATCAAGGTCCTCATCGACGATGGAAGCGGGCTCAACGTCCTTTTCGCCAAGACCATGAAGAAGATGGGGCTCGACATCACCCACATGCTCACCAAGAGCACCTCGCCCTTCTACGACATCGTCCCCAGCAACGCGGCTATCTCACTAGGCTCAGTGGTCCTGCCAGTTACCTTTGGGGAATCTCGGGACAACTACTGTACCGAGTCTTCAAGTTTGAAGTCGCGGACTTCGAGACCTCCTACCATGCCATCCTCGGTAGACCGGTTATCGCCAAGTTCATGGCGGTACCCCACAACACCTACTTGGTAGTCAAGATGCCAAGTCCAGTAGGTGTACTCTCACTGCAAGGGGACTTGAAGATCTCGCCCGACTACGACACGGAAGCTGTGGAGATCGCCTCCACGAATCAAGTACCCAACGCCATGATGGAGATCTACGCTGCGTCGAAGAAGCTTGCCCCAAGTGAACTCGACATCCCAGAGAAGTCGAACAAAGCTAACAAGCCTGAGCCACCTGAGGAGGTTCTGGTCAAGACAATCGACCTCGGGACAGGCGACAGCAGCAAGACCACCACCATCGGGGCGGGTCTCGACCCCAAATAGGAAGACGCGCTCATCAACTTCCTCTGGGCTAACCGCGACATCTTCGCGTGGAAGCCAGCGGACATGCTAGGGGTGCCCAGGGAGTTGATCGAGCACTCCCTCAACGTCGATCCTAAAGCTACCCCCAAGCGACAACACCTCCGCCGTTTCGCCGACGACAGACGGGACGCCATCAAGAAGGAACTCACCAAACTACTCGCGGCTGGCTTCATCAGAGAAGTCTTCCATCCTAAGTGGCTCGCCAACCCCGTCCTTGTCCGCAAGAAGAACTCGAACGAGTGGAGGATGTGCGTCGAATACACCGACCTCAACAAGCACTACCCCAAGGACCCCTTCAGGTTGTCGCGGATTGACCAAGTCATCGACTCCACGGCGGGCTGCGACCTGCTCTGCTTCCTCGACTGCTACTCTAGGTACCACCAGATCACGATCAAGGAAGAAGACCAGGAGAAGACCACGTTCATCACCCCGTTTGGTGCGTACTGCTACACAACCATGTCCTTCGGGTTGAAGAACGCTGGCACCACATACCAACGAGCTATCCAGGCCTGCTTCAAGAGGTAACTCAACAAGAACGTCGAAGCCTACGTGGATGACGTGGTCGTCAAGACAAGAAACTCTAGCACCCTCATCGACGATCTTGAAGAGACTTTCCCATCCCTGCGCGAGTACCGCTGGAAGCTCAACCCGAACAAGTGCATCTTCGGCGTACCTTCGGGCAAACTACTCGGCTTCATCATCAGCCATCACGCCATCCAAGCCAATCCCGAGAAGACTTCTGCCATCACCAGCATGAAAACTCCCACGTGCATCAAAGACGTCCAGAAGCTGACCGAGTGCATGGCGGCCCTGAATAGATTTATCTCGAAGCTTGGAGAACGGGGGCTCCCTTTCTTCAAACTACTCAAGCATCAAGAGAAGTTCGTGTGGACCACAGAGGCGGACCAAGCCCTTGCCCAGCTCAAGGACTTCCTATTGAAGCCGCCAATCCTCACGGCTCCTCACAAAGGCGAGCAGCTACTTCTCTACCTTGCTGCGACTACTCACGTGGTCAGTACTGCCATCATCGTCGAGCGGTAGGAAGACGGCCACGCCTATCCAGTCTAGCGCCCAGTCTACTTCATCAGCGAGGTCTTGTCAGAGTCCAAGGCACGCTACCAGCCTGTATAGAAGCTTCTGTATGCAGTACTCATCACCTTGCGGAAGCTACGACACTACTTCCAAGAGTACTTGATCTCCGTCGTGGGCGACATCCTGCGGAACCAAGATGCTACTGGAAGAATCTCCAAGTGGGAAGTCGAACTCGGTGCCCTCAACATCGACTTCAAGCCACGCACAGCCATCAAGTCGTAGGCACTAGTCGACTTCATGGCGGAGTGGCGGGAGAATCAGCTACCTACTCCAACTGAGCGACCAGAGCATTGGGTGATGTACTTCGACGGATCACTCAACCTCGAGGGCACAGGCGCAGGGGTACTCCTGATCTATCCAATGGGCAAACAACTCAAGTACGTCCTGCAGATCTTCTGGAAGGTCTCAAACAACGAAGCCGAGTACGAAGCTCTACTACACGGGCTCCACCTCGCTGCTTCACTGGGCATCAAGCGGCTACTAGTCTACGGTGACTCCGCAGTGATCATCAACCAAGTCAACAAGTCCTGGGACCGCAACAAGGAGAACATGGACGGTTACTGCCTAGAAGTCCGCAAGCTCGAGAACAAGTTCTATGGTCTCGAGTTCCACCACGTCGTCTGCGATAACAATGTTGCAGCAGACGTCCTGTTGAAGCTTGGTTCTACTCGCACTCAAGTACCAGCGGGTGTCTTCGTCCACGAGCTTCACGCGCCATCCATCCCGGAGCCGGCGCCACCGACCACTGTCCCATTGCATCCCCCGGCTGGCCAAAAGGTCATGATGATCGACGTGGACTGGAGGCAGCCCTTCATCGACTACCTCAGTGAGCAGAAGGTTCCCTCGGACAAGAACTTGGCAGAGCAGCTCATCCGCCGTGCCAAGTCCTACGTCCTCATCGGAGACAAGCTCTATAGGCGGGGCGCATCTTCAGGAGTACTCATGAAGTACGTTCCCAGACAAGAAGGCAAAGACATCTTGGAGGAGATCCACAAAGGCGTCTGCGGCAACCACGCGTCCTCTTGCACGCTGGTCAGCAAGGCCTTCCGACGAGCCTTCCACTGGCCCACAGCTCTGGGCGACGCCGAAGAACTCATCAGAAGGTGCCAAGGGTGCCAATACTTCGCCAAGAAGCAACATGTCCCAGCCTACAAGCTAGTAACCATACCGCCAACCTAGCCTTTTGCCTGCTGGGGGCTCGACATGATTGGGCAACTCCCAACTGTGCCAGGTGGATTCAATAGAGTACTAGAGGCCATCGACAAGTTCACCAAGTGGATCGAAGTCAAGCTGGTTACATGCCCCAAGGCTGACAGAGTACTCGACTTCCTGGATGAACTCGTACATCGCTACGGACTACCCCATCGCATCATCACAAACCTGGGCTCCAACTTCAACAATCACCATTCTGGGAGTACTATGAGAATAGCGGGATCGACGCCGATACGTCTCGGTCGCCCATCCTCGGGCCAACGGACAAGTCGAGCGCGCCAACGGGATGGTGCTTGACGCTCTCAAGAAGCGGCTACACGACGCTGCCAACTCCAAAGGAGGCAAGTGGATCAAGGAACTACCCAATGCATTCTGGGGGCTACGTACTCAGCTCTCTAAGCCTACGGGATAATTCCCGTACTTCCTGGTCTACGGCTCCGAAGCAATCCTCCCTGCTGATGTCATGTGGGATTCACCAGCAGTGGAGCACTACGACGAAGGCGTCTCCGAAGACAGCAGACGAGTTGACATCGATGGACTCGAAGAAGCTCGCTGCGCTGCCCTCGTCCAATCAGCAAGGTACCTGGAGGGTATCCGACGCTACCATGATCGCAATGTCAAGGAACGCTCCTTCAACATTGGCGATCTTGTCCTCCGTCGCATCCAAAACACGGAACGACCACACAAGCTCAGCTCACTCTGGGAAGGTCCCTTCACAGTTGTAAAGGTGACCGGACCAGGCTCCTACGGCCTCCAAACGCTTGAAGGCGAAGACGTCAACAACTCGTGGAACATCGACCAACTCTATCGATTCTACGCCTAGTCTACACGACTACCTTGGGGGCTCAAGTCTACACGACTACATCAAGACCCCTTCGTTGTAAGCGGCCTCCGGGTCCAGGCACCAGTCTCCGGATCACTCCTCTCCAGGATCCAGCCCACGCGGCAACCTACGGATCTTGGGCTGCGACGAGCGACAAAGGACTCTAGCAGCGGTCTACTGAGAGACCATGTACTTCTAGATCAAGCCTATACTGCTACTACGGATCTACTGCTGTAAGCGGCTCTACGCCCTAGCACTACTTAGCTGTAAGCGGCCTCCGAGCCCTCGCGACTACTCTGTAACAACGGCCCTGGCCACCTAGGTGTACTTCTTCACTAATAAAGTTAGCATCAACTGCTTTACTGTCTTTTTCCCTCGACGGGACTACTGTCGAGTACGACTACTCGCAACGGCTTCATGATGGGACTCCGCACTCAGAGATCGCGATAACGAGTACTCATTCATGGAAGTTTTCTTCATTCATACTTAAACAATTTCATTACAATTGTTTATGTACAACTACTGCTACGAGCTAACATTACAGGACTACTGGAGATTGAGCTTCTCGGCGACTTGTTCAGCAATGGGCACCATCTGCTCCAACAGTTCTGCGTACTGCTCGTCCGTGTAGTTGGCGGCTAGTCCGCCGGCGACTACGTCCATGGGGGCCTTCGGGAAGTACGACTTCATGAAGGCCAGCACCTGGTTCAGGATCGACTTCGCCAAGTGCTTGACGTAGGCCGCCAAGCGGCTGGGGGCTTCCTTCAGCCGGTCCACCAGCGGAGCTATCTTTGGACCGCCATGGTGAGGCACCAGCAGCCTCGCGATGGGGAGCGCGACTTCCTCGAGTTCCTTGAGTTGAGCCCGTAGCCTCTCGCAGTCCTCGTTCAGCTTCTGCAAGGATTTGTAGCAGTTGACGAGGTCACGATCGGATGTAATACGGAGCTCCATGTGCTTGTCGCACTCGTAAGCAAGCTCCTTATAATCGTACTCCAGTACCTGGCGGGCCTCCTGCTCTGGGTAGAAGAGATTCTTCAGATCGGTCTCTGAAGCCTTCAGCTGATCGACCTTGGTCTCAAGCTCTGCAAATCAACAAGGCACACGGGTCAGACTACTTCAAGCTACCATCAACAAGTACTCGACAAGGCGGTCATGTACCTTTATTCTTGTTGCGGAGAGACTTGTTCTTCCGCACCAGATCGTCGCTCTTCGCCTGCATCTCTTGGACGTCATTGTGATACTTGGCGAAGGCGGTGTCCAGATTCGACTACATGGCGGCTGCGTGCTTCCGGGACTTCACGAGTTCCTCTTCCAAGGCTTCCGCCCGGAGTACTGTGTCGCCGAAGCCTTGAAGCATGGTGGACTTCTCCCGGGACCTCTCCGCGACGTCCTGTAGCACTCAACACATGTCAAATGGGTACTCGACGTTAACGGATTGACTACTCAAGGGTGTCGACTACTCACGTTCATTCATTGCTCGGCCTGGCACATCGCCTCCAGCTGCCGAGCTACCGTCGCCGGGTCGACAAGATCATCCGCCAACAACTCGATCCCGCCATGACTACTCGTCACGGCTTCGGTCATTGGCGCCGAGTGGATTGGCTCCGTGTCCTGGATCTCTGGCGAGCGGACCACCACCTCCAGAGTGGGTTCTGGCAGCGCGTCGTCGCCCTCCCCTCCAGCCGTCGCGGCGGCTTCTCCGGCGGTCACCTCCATTGGCTCGGGGGCTCTTCCGGCAGCCTCCTAAGTCTCCGGTGCCATGTCTTCAATGGGTACCGCTTCTGGGATATCACTTCCCTCGGCTTCAGCATCTGTCATCAATCGTACAAGTGTATCAGTCATACCTGGCGGCTACGACTACTCTACGGGGCCACTTCCACCTCAGCAGAGTACTCACCTTCAACGACGCTGGCCTTGAGCAAGGTAGCCTCCAAAGCCGGTGCCTCGGGGGGTGGGAGCGGACTCCTCAGCGGGCGGCGCGGCTTCCTCTTCCGCCACCGCTGTAGTGGGTTCATCCCCCTCCCAGGACAGGTCCGTCGATTTCCTGCAGAGTATACAAGCTAGTTGTCAACCTAGTACGACTACCCCATCTAATGTACTACTGGGGAAGGATCAACACTTACAAGCTCGACCGGACCACCGTCACGGTTGGGGCGCCGAGGATACTGGAAATATCGATCAGTCCCGCCTCGGTCGGCGCCTCTTCTTGCGCCTCGGTAGCCGCTGCCTCTTCAGTAGCAGCAGAGGTGGGTTCTGTGCTCCCCTGAGCAGTAGGGGGCTGGCGCATCATCTGCGCCAAAAGCTCCTCCATGGTGGGGGCTGGGCTACGACTACCCCCAGCTGCCTCCCCCACTGTGTCCCAGTCGCCTCCGTCACCCTGCTCAACAGGGTCGGAAGGCGGCATCTCCTGCAAGCAAGGAAACTTTGTCGTCAACACACAAACTCGAGACATCAGTACTCGACTACCCTAGTGAATACGGCTTACCTCCTGGGATGTGGTCTCAGTGACCTTCAACTTCTTGGGCACACGCTTGCGGGCCACATTGCACGGCCTCCTTGGCGGCGCGGGCAGACTAGCCTCTAGGCTAGCCGGCGGATCCTGAATGAGAGGAACGTGTGGCAATCCAAGGAGGCTAAACCTTGATCGCAGCTGGAAGCGCTCCTGCAGCGTCTCTTCATCATCGTCCTCCTCGGACGTGTCCTCGACAACAACTGTGTCGTCTCCTTCGCCAACCTCGCGACGCTCCTTGGCCTTGGCCTTCCCTTCCTCTTGGACCTCGACCAGCTGAGGAGGCGACGCTGGCTCGGAGACGAACTTCGCCAAGTCATCCTGCAAGAAGCACTACACATCAGTACGACTACTCTTATGTCATGAGTACTCGACAATGGATGCGGATACTGACCTCTTTTGGTGGGCGCGCGGCGGAGTACTCTGGTACTGGGCACGGTGTGTACGCTGGCATATTTTTGAAGATCCTGGCCAGCCTATCAACAATGTCGTCGTCGTCGACTTCATCTCCAGGCATCCATGACGTGTCGTCGTCGCCGGTGTACTCATACCCTAGGGTGTCGCGGGCCATCAACGGCTGCACCCTTCGCTTCATGAAGTTGAAGGCCACATGTTCGGCCCTCAGCCCGGCTTCCCTCAGCGCCTTGATCTTTGCCAATAGCTCTGGCAACTGAAGACCCTCTTGCATCGTCGGCTCCAAGTTCCACCACGGTCGGTGCTTGGGCTGCTTCCCGCTCGGCTTCGGCAGCTCCGGGTGGTGGTTCATGACGTAGAACCACTTTGCTTTCCAATCCTGGTTGGAATCTATCAACTTGTAGGAGAGGTACTACTCGGCGGCGTCCTCCCTCATCTGGATCCCCGCTCCTCTGACTACTCAGGGATTGCTGGCGCTGGGCTGAGGCTTCACTCGGAAGAACTTCCGGAACAAGATCCAATGGGGCTTGATCCCCAAGAAGGCTTCGCAGAAATGTACAAAGACGGCGGTGTGGAAGATACCGTTATGGTTGAGGTTGAGGTACTCGATGCCGTAGTACCCCAGCAACCCCTTGAAGAAGTCGCTCGCCGGGAGAGACAGTCCGCGCTCCACGAACCGGGTGAACATCGGGATCTCGTCTGAGTTCTTCTCCATGGGGTACGGATCCCCTGCGGCGGCCCTCCACATGTCCACCTCCTTCTCCCGGATGAATCCGCTGTTGAGAAGGGCCAGAAGATCCTCGGTCTTGGCCTTGGATTTCTTCCACTTGCGATTCGGATCTGGCCGCGGCGGAGACACCGGCGGCGTGCCAGCAGCAGATCCGGCGGCCTCTTCACGGACCCTCTTCTTCCCGCCGGCGGCCTTTGCGGTCTTCGACGATGAGGGCTTCATTCTCCAGGTGCACGGCGTCTTCACGCGCATTTGCTCGGGGGCTACAACGGTGGCTTCCTACGGCGGCGCGCTCGGATCTACGCTCCTCTCAATGGTAGCAGTGCGCGCACAGTGGCGTTTCTAGCCCGATCTGCTGGGAATGGCTGCGAATGCGTAAGGTGAAAAACCCTAAGGGGAGTACCCGAAGTAGATGAATGTGGCCTCGCCGAGATCGGTAACTCGAAGGAAGAGACATGTGGCTCACAATTTAGACAGGTTCGGGCCGCGAGGTGCGTAATACCCTACGTCCTGTATGCCGCGTAGCTCTGCATTGATTGGGTGCGATTACAAGATGATGCAATGTTAAGCCGTGAGATGAGATGATCTAGAGAGGGGTCCCTGCCTCGCCTTATATAGTCCGGGAGGCAGGGTTACAAGTCGGTTCAGGGAGAGAGTACTAGTCGAGTATGTCTAGGAGTCCTCTATACAGTGCGGGACATGTACAACTTCCTAACCGAGTACTTCTCCTCTGTAGTCCTTGTGCTTCACGCCAGCAGGTGCCGTGGAGCACAAGTCGGGTAGTCCCAGGGGCCCACCGAGTAGTCGGTCCTGGTACCCACCGAGGTAGTTGGCCCAGGGAGGTCCATACGACAAGCCCCCGAGTACTTTGTAGTCGAGAAGGATAGCTTCGATTAGTCTTGACGGCCTTAACGAGTAGTCCCCAAGCATCCCCGAGTACTACAAGTCAAAAGACCTCAAGAGTAGTCGAAGCATCCCGAGGTTGGAATGTACTCCAGCTGACATTTGAGCAATCCTGAAGTCTTCTCGAGTAGTCCCAAGCGTCCTTGAGTGTCGCTCTTGAAGGTCTTCAACAATGCCTGTGTTGCCTTGAAGTCGAAACTGATATGGAAGTGCGATTGCAAAATCGCACTCCATATGGAGTAGCCCCCGAGCCTTAGGTTGAGTTGTAAACTCTGGCTGAGAGTCCATCTGAAGTTTTGGCAAGAATATCCCGAAAAATCCGGAGAAAAAACTGAAGAACACGTGGCACGGAGCCCCCGAGCCTTGAGTCGAGTACTTCCTCTCGAATTGAAGGGTCATCTTGTAGAATGTGAACTGAGTTGCTCCTGAGTCTTGTTGCTACCCAGGAAGTCGAGTAGAAGTAGCCGAGCCCCCGAGATGAGGCGCGTCGACTAGTAGAATTTGAAGAGTCAGGCGCCGCCGCTGAGTCAGTCGAGCGCAGACTTATCCATCCGGCCATTGACTTATAAATAGAAGCCAAAACCCTTAGGGTTTTTCACCCAACGCATTCGCAGCCATTCCTAGAAGATCTAGCCAGGAATCACCACCAGTGAACACTGCCGCCGTTGAAAAGAGCGTATATCTGAGCTGTCGGTGTTTAAACCTCTCGACCTCCATGGGAGGTACCCGCAGCAAGGTAGAAGGTGAGGATCGCCATGATCTGGAACCCGAAGGTATGCGCGAGGACACAAGACACAAGATTTATACAGGTTCAGGTAGCCGGAGTAGCTACCCTACGTCCTGTTTGGAGTAGTATTGCGCCCTACACTTGGTGTTGTTCCCCGGAGGGATTGTGGATGCTCGGCTAAGTACCCGGCCCTCCTTTATATAGTCCAGGGGGCGGGAGCCTAGTCGGTTACAAGGTAGGAGTCCTAGTAGGATTACACGAAACGACTCCTAGTAGAATTACAGGGGAATTCTAGTAGGAGTCCGTCTTCTACTCTTCTTCCTTCCTTGCACGAGTACCCGGGGTGTATGCCCGACAAGCCCCCGAGCACGTTGGAGTCGAGAGTAGTAGTTCGAGTAGTCTTGAAGCCTCTTCGAGTAGTTCTTGAGCATCCTCGAGTACTGCTTGGAGAAGCCTTCAATAGTACTTGACCGCAAGGCTGGAAGGTGGTCCAGCTCATCAGTCTTGAAGTCGAGATTATATGGAAGTGCGATTGCGAAATCGCACTCCATATGGAGTAGCCCCCGAGCCTTAGGTTGAGTTGTAGACTCTGGCTGAGGGTCAATCTTGATTCTGCTTCCGTCTTGAAAAAATCAACTGATGGGTGTAGCCTAGTAGCCCCCGAGACTTGGAACGATTGAAGAATCAATCCAAGGGTCTTCAGTGTTTGCGGAAGTCATCATTTGAGTACTCTTGTAGCGTTCAGCCCCCGAGCTCATCGCCAGGTGAGCCGTAGGAGCCACATCAAGTAGTTGTTGGTGCTGAGCCCTCGGGCTAGAGAGCTAGCGGAGACTACTCGAGTTGTCATCGAGTAGTAATTTGGTGCGTAGCCCCCGAGTTTGGGAACTAGCCGCGCCGGTGGAGGTACGCGGAGCGTACTGGAAGTCGTCGCTGAAGCTTGACCTGAAAGTAGAGATGCGTACATTATGTAGCATTTTTGTAGAAATTGAATCTACAAATGACAAATACAAATATGAATATAGATGTAAATGTCATGTGTCATGCTCTTGTTTTGGTCGTAAGGCGTCCAGTAGTTAGCCTGATGCGGTTTAGCGCCTAGTCCCTTTGGTCGCTATTTAGCCATAGCCGCTGGGGGTGTGAAGGTATGACAGGAGAGCTGGTTTAAGCGCCCAGTCTCTGAGGAGCCTGTTTAGCCGTAGTCGCTGGGGACGTGGAGGCATGACAGGAGAGCCGAGGCTTTGCGCGGATCAAGGTGTGTGCTACTGGAGCGAGACCATTAAGAGGTAGACGAAAGTAGTCGGCGAGAAGACAAGAGAGAGCGTGTTTGCTCGTTGTTCCCCATCGCGGAGAGCAAGATTGCGCAGTGCCTCCTCAGGGTGTAGCCGTTGTGCGCATCCAGCACTCAGTACACGAAACGTCGTGGCAAGAGCCTCCTAATTCGGTGTACCAATCCTGTGACAGTCAGTGAACAATCCCCAAGGAATAATTGGCACGGTGTAGCTCTGCTGGCAGGTAGCCGTTGAGAGGCGTACACGAAGTAGTTTTGGTGTTGGTTCCTGTATGTGGAGAGCAAGCCAAAGAAAAAATAATTATTGGAATAAGTGACTTAGCTCAATTCGCGGACGAGTGTCGACAAAGCCGTGGCGGCCGGTGATGGAGCCGCGACAGTTGTTGCTGAAGTCGACTAGTCGGAGGTGGATCCGACTAGTTATTTATGACGTAGTAACCGCCCTCGACAAGTTTACTTGTCGAGATGAGTAGTCGAAGTAGTTGTACGCCCAGAAGACGACGTCGCGGCGGCGTACGGCATAGGCGATGTAGAGCCGCTGTGGTCGGGAGACGAGTACTCGCGGCGCACGGCGAGGCTGACGTAGAGCCTGTGCGGCCGGGTGACGAGTAGTCGCGACACGTGTACGCCTTCCGTGTGATCCAAGCAAATTGTTCTTGAGATTCTCTGGTAGCCTTCTCTATGTGCGAGTAGTAATTTGCAACAATAGTCTTCACGTGCATGCATACGATTGATGTTCTGCCTCAACTCTGCCACCGCGGGTCTTGAGCCTGGGACTTGGTTATGTACTGGAATCTGCTTTGGACTCGATGCTTTCTTCAGACTCAGCACAGGAGTCGACTCCTTGAGATTCCATCGAGACACCGCATCAGGATCGAATCCGTCGTGAATTTCAATTGCGTTGAGCATATTGAATGTTGATGCAAGGACGCGGCAAGTTGTGGACTTGCATGCTACCAATTCTTCACGTCTTCGCGTACGTTGATCTAGACGATGGATGTCCTTCGAATTCGCCCAATGATCATGTCGATCGCCCCACGGTGGGCGCCAGCTGTCGGTGTTTAAACCTCTTGACCTCCATGGGAGGTACCCGCAGCAAGGTAGAAGGTGAGGATCACCATGATCTGGAACCCGAAGGTACGCGCGAGGACACAAGACACAAGATTTATACAGGTTCAGGTAGCCGGAGTAGCTACCCTACGTCCTGTTTGGAGTAGTATTGCGCCCTGCGCTTGGTGTTGTTACCCGGAGGGATTGTGGATGCTCGGCTAGATACCCGTCCCTCCTTTATATAGTCCAGGGGGCGGGTGCCTAGTCGGTTACAGGGTAGGAGTCCTAGTAGGATTACACGGAACGAGTCCTAGTAGAATTACATGGGAATTCTAGTAGGAGTCCGTCTTCTACTCTTCTTCCTTCCTTGCATGAGTACCCGGGGTGTATGCCCGACAAGCCGGCGATGAGCTTGGGGGCTTGTCGTATGGACCTTCCTGGGCCCACTACCTCGGTGGGCCCTAGGACTACCCGACTTGCGCTCCACAGCACCTGCTAGCGTGAAGCACAAGGACTATAGAGGAGAAGTACTTGGTTAGGAAGCTGTACATATCTCGCACTGTATAGAGGACTCCTAGACATACTCGACAAGTACTCTCTCCCTGAACCGATTTGTAACCCTGCCTCCCGGACTATATAAGGCGAGGCAGGGACCCCTCTCTAGATCATCTTATCTCACGGCTTAAGATTGCATCATCATGTAATCGCACCCAATCAATCCAGAGCTACGCAGCATACAGAACGTAGGGTATTACGCACCTCGCGGCCCGAACCTGTCTAAATTGTGTGCCACGTGTCTCTTCCTTCGAGTTACCGATCTCGGCGAGGCCACATTCATCTACTTCGGGTACTCCCCTTAGTAGGTTGCCGGTCTAAAACACTGACAGTTGTCGGTGTTTAAACCTCTCGACCTCCATGGGAGGTATCCACAGCAAGGTAGAAGGTGGGGATCGCCATGATCTGGAACCCGAAGGTACACGCGAGGACACAAGACACAAGATTTATACAGGTTCGGGTAGCCAGAGTAGCTACCCTACATTCTGTTTGGAGTAGTATTGCGCCCTGCGCTTGGGTGTTGTTCCCCGGAGGGATTGTGGATGCTCTGCTAGGTACCCGGCCCTCCTTTATATAGTCCAGGGGGCGGGTGCCTAGTCGGTTACAAGGTAGGAGTCCTAGTAGGATTACACAGAGCGAGTCCTAGTAGGAGTACAGGGGAATTCTAGTAGGAGTCCATCTTCTACTCTTTTTCCTTCCTTGCATGAGTACCCGGGGTGTATGCCCGACAAGCCCCCGAGCACGTTGGAGTCGAGAGTAGTAGTTCGAGTAGTCTTGAAGCCTCTTCAAGTAGTTCTTAAGCGTCCTCGAGTACTGCTTGGAGAAGTCTTCAATAGTACTTGAACTGCCACGAGGCTGAAAGGTGGTCCAGCTCATCAGTCTTGAAGTTGAGATTATATGGAAGTGTGGTTGCAAAATCGCACTCCATATGGAGTAGCCCCCGAGCCTTAGGTTGAGTTGCAGACTCTAGATGAGGGACAATCTTGATTCTGAATCTTCGTCTTGAAAAATTTGAATGATGGGTGTAGCATAGCAGCCCCCGAGCCTTGAAATGATTCGATAATCAATCCAAGGGTCTTCAGTATCCACGAAACCCATCATCCGAGTACTCTTGTAGCGTCCAGCCCCTTGAGATAAGAGAGTTGCATGATCCACGTCGAGTAGTTGTTGGTGTGAAGCCCCCGAGCTTGAGAGCAAGCGAAGTCTGCTGGAGTTATCCTCGAGTAGTAATTTGAGTGCAGCCCCCGAGTTTGGGAACAAGCCGCGCCGGTGGAGGTGCGTGGAGCATATTGGAAGTCGTCGTTGAAGCTTGACCTGAAAGTAGAGATGCGTACATTATGTACCATTTTTGTAGAAATTGAATCTACAAATGACAAATACAAATATGAATATAGGTCTAAATTTCATGTGTCATGCTCTTGTTGTGGTCGTTAGGCGTCGGTAGTTAGCCTGATGCGGTTTAGCGCCCAGTCTCTGTGGTCGCTGTTTAGCCATAGCCGTTGGGGGTGTGGAGGCATAACAGGAGAGCTGGTTTAAGCGCCTGGTCTCTGAGGAGCCTGTTTAGCCATAGCCACTGGGGGCGTGAAGGCATGACAGGAGAGCCGAGGCTTTGCGCGGATCAAGGCGTGTGCTACTGTAGCGAGACCATTAAGAGGTAGACGAAAGTAGTCGACATGGCGACAAGAGAGAGCGTGTTGGCTCGTTGTTCCGCATAGCGGATAGCAAGATTGTGCAGTGCCTCCTCAGGGTGTAGCCATTGTGCGCCTCCAGCACTCAGTACACGAAACGTCGTTGCAAGAGCCTCCTAATTTGGTGTACCAAGCCTGTGACAGTCAGTCAATAGTCCCCAAGGAATAATTGGCACGGTGTAGCTCTGCTGGTAGGTAGCCGTTGAGAGGCGTACACGAAGTAGTCTTTGGCGTTGGTTCCTGTATGTGGAGAGCAAGCCAAAGAAAAAATAATTATTGGAATAAGTGACTTAGCTCAATTCGCGGACGAGTGTCGACGAAGCCGTGGCGGTCGGTGATGGAGCCGCGACGGTTGTTGCTGAAGTTAACTAGTCGGAGGTGGATCCGACTAGTTACTGATGATGTAGTAGCCGCCCTCAACAAGTTTACTAGTCGAGATGAGTAGTCGAAGTAGTCGTACGCCTAGAAGACGACGTTGCGGCGGCGTACGGCGTAGGCGATGTGGAGCCGCTATGGCCGGGAGACGAGTACCCGCGGCGCACGTCGAGGCTGACGTAGAGCCTGTGCGGACGGGTGATGAGTAGTCGCGACACGTGTACGCCTTCCGTGTGCACCAAGCAAATTGGTCTTGAGATTCTCTGGTATCCTTCTCTATGTGCGAGTAGTAATTTGCACCAATAGTCTTCACGTGCATGCATCCGATTGATGTTCTGCCTCAACTCTGCCACCGCAGGTCTTGAGCCTCAGACTTGGACACGTACTGGAATCCGCTTTGGACTCGACGCTTTCTTCGAACTCAGCACAGGAGTCGACTCCTTGAGATTCCGTCGAGATGCCGCATCCGGATCGAATCCGTCGTGAATTTCAATTGCGTTGAGCAGATTGAATGTTGACGCAAGGACGCATCGAGTTGTGGACTTGCATGCTACCAATTCGTCACGTCTTCGCGTACGTTGATCTAGACGATGGATGTCCTTCGAATTGGCCCAATGATCTTGTCGATCGCCCCACGGTGGGCGCCAGCTGTCGGTGTTTAAACCTCTCGACCTCCAAGGGAGGTACCCGCAGCAAGGTAGAAGGTGAGGATCGCCATGATCTGGAACCCGAAGGTACGCGTGAGGACACAAGACACAAGATTTATACAGGTTCAGGTAGCCGGAGTAGCTACCCTACGTCCTGTTTGGAGTAGTATTGCGCCCTGTGCTTGGTGTTGTTCCCCGGAGGGATTGTGGATGCTCAGCTAGGTACCCGGCCCTCCTTAACCACGACCTCGTAGGCGTCCCGAAGATGATGATGTTGATTACGAACCAAGCGATAATGAGGTCTGCATGCACATTCACCCAAATTAATGTTTGTTATTCAATTAAGATATACTTTAAATAGTGTTTTATGTGTAGAACAATGACCGATCCCCGCGACGACGTCGTAGAGCATCTAACATTCGTGCCCAAGAGGCAGAAGTCATTTCAGAACCACAACCTTCGGGTACTACTAGTTCTAGTAACCTGAAAAGGAAACGTGGTAATGGAAGAAGAAACTAGATCCCTGAAAGAGGACAACTTGTGATAGAACGGTTGGGTGACAAAGGTGAGCCCTTCGAACTTAAGGGGATAGCTGCTTGGTTTCGGAACATCGTCGGTACAATTGTCAGAGACCAATTGGCGTCTTGGGTCACAACTACTAATTGGAAGACAGTCTCTAAGGCTACGAAGGATGTATTATGGGCCAAAGTGAAAGAAAAGTTTGTTTACCGGAAGGTATAGAAAATGCAGGTAGAACTTTTGCTGAGGGCCTCTGTGGAAGAGCTCTTAGGAATTGGAGGTCTACACTTAAACCTCTCGTCTACCTCGAGCAAACGCGCTCTCTCTTGTCGCCTCGCCGACTACTTTCGTCTACCTCTTAATGGTCTCGCTCCAGTAGCACACGCCTTGATCCGCGCAAAGCCTCGGCTCTCATGTCATGCCTCCACGTCCCCAGCGACTACGTCTGAACAGGCTCCTCAGAGACCGGGCGCTTAAACCAGCTCTCCTGTCATGCCTTCACACCCCCAGCGGCTATGGCTAAACAGCGACCAAAGGGACTGGGCGCTAAACCGCATCAGGCTAACTACTCGACGCCTTACGACCGAAACAAGAGCATGACACATGACATTTACATCTATATTCATATTTGTATTTGTCATTTGTAGATTCAATTTCTACAAAAATGCTACATAATGTACGCATCTCTACTTTCAGGTCAAGCTTCAGTGACGACTTCCAGTACGCTCCGCGTACCTCCACCGACACGGCTAGTTCCCAAACTCGGGGGCTACGCACCAAATTACTACTCGATGACAACTCGAGTAGTCTCCGCTAGCTCTCTAGCTCGGGGGCTCAGCACCAACAACTACTCGATGTGGCTCCTACGACTCACCTGGTAATGAGCTCGGGGGTTGAACGCTACAAGAGTACTCAAATGATGACTTCCGCAAAGACTGGAGACCGTTGGATTGATTCTTTAATCGTTCCAAGTCTCGGGGGCTACTAGGCTACACCCATCAGTTGATTTTTTCAAGACGGAAGCAGAATCAAGATTGACCCTCAGCCAGAGTATACAACTCAACCTAAGGCTCGGGGCTACTCCATATGGAGTGTGATTTCGCAATCGCACTTTCATATAATCTCGACTTCAAGACTGATGAGTTGGACCACCTTCCAGCCTCGCGGCAGTTCAAGTACTATTGAAGGATTCTCCAAGCAGTACTCGAGGACGCTAAAGAACTAATTGAAGAGGCTTCAAGACTACTTGAACTACTACTCTCGACTCCAACGTGCTCGGGGGTTTGTCGGGCATACACCCCGGGTACTCATGCAAGGAAGGAAGAAGAGTAGAAGACGGACTCCTACTAGAATTCCCCTGTAATTCTACTAGGAGTCATTTCGTGTAATCCTACTAGGACTCCTACCTAGATTCCTCCTCACCGGATTGTTCACTGTTAACATTTGATCATAGATAATCCATAGTCCATAGTCCATATTTATACAATAATCCATAGTCCATATTTATACAACAATCCATCGTCCATACTTATACAACAATCCGTAGTCCATATTTAATTTTTTATACAACAAAACTAATAAAATTAAATCCATAGTCCATTTTTATATTATAAATCTATTTAAAAATTAGACACAATCCATAGTCCATATTTAATTATTTATACAACAAAACTAATGAAATTAAATCAATAGTCCATTATTATATAATAAATCTATTTATCCACAATCTATTTATCCATATTTTTAACACATGTAATTGCATTTTGAAAAAAGGAAAAAAACGAACCAAGCCGGGGTTGTCGTTGCTGCGCTGCCGGCCCCATCCCCGGCCTCCATGCGTGCCGAGCGGTGAGGAGATGAGGTGTCGGTGGCGAGCGGGGGCGGCGGAGCTGTGGGCGGAGGCGGTGGCGGTGTTGTCGGCGGTGGCGGAGCGATCGGCGGTGGTTCGTGGCCGGCGGTTGGGAAAGCGGCCCGCGGGGAGGAGGACGTCATCCTAGTAGGGAGAGGGGCGGTGGCGCTCGGGGAGGAGGTCGTCGGTCGGCGGGCGCCCGTGGACGACGGCGTGGCGGCGATCCACGGGAGAAGGGGCGGCGCTCTAGCGGAAAACGGCGACGGTCCACGGGGAGAAGGGGTGGGGCCCTCGCGGACGACGGCGGGGCGCTCGTGGAGGTCGGTCGGGCACTCCTGGAGGACGGCAGGGTGGTCGGAGGGGCGGCGGTGGTCGGGGGAAGACGGCGGCGCTCGGTGGGAAAATTTGGAAGCCTGACGGCGTCGTTTCGTTTCACGCCAGACTTAGAAAATTTTCGAGAGCGCGTCTCGTGTATATATAGATGAAATCACCACTGGCGGGCCACATAAGGCAACCTCCAGCAATAGGTCACCACTAGCGGGTCACATTAGACAACCGCCAGCGGTGATCCTTACCACAGGCGGGTGACTTAAGTGACCGCCAGTGGTGAGAATTCCCGCTGGCGGTTATCATAAACACCCGCCAGCGCTGTGATTTGAAAGAATTTGAAATTAACTTTTCAAATACAAACCTTTTCAAATTCAAATGACAAAACACCTCCTATAAATAAATTAAAATATTTTATGATAAGTTTTGGAAGTTTCAAAGAATTTTGAACAATTTCATGCCAGGATTTCAAATTTTCAAATTTTGGCAAACCACCGTGGCCGGCAGCTGACTTATGATAACCGCCAAAGATAGTGTTTTTCCATAATTTGCAAAATTTGAAACAGGGGCTTAAATTGTTCAAATTTCATTGAAACTTCCCAAGGTATCATAAAATATTTCAATTTAAGTATAGGGAGTGTGCTTTTTGTAAAATAAGTCCTAGTTAGAAAAGGTTAGTTCAAATAGGACTCTAGGTTCATACACCTAATGAGTTATAGGTTGTTTGACCCTAGAGTCTCATTTGAACTAACCTTTTCAAATTCAAACCTTTCTTATAACAAAACACCTCATGTACATAAATTCAAATATTTTATGATAATTTTTGGAAGTTTCAAAGAATTTTGAACATTTTCAGGCCAGGATTTCAAATTTTCAAATTTTGGCAAACCACTATGCTGGCGGTTGACTTATGATAACCACGAGCGGTGTGTCTCACCGCTGGCTGTCTCTTAAGATGCCCGCCAGCATAGTGTTTTCATTAATTTGCAAAATTTGAAACTGGGGCTTAAATTGTTCAAATTTCATTGAAACTTCCCAAGGTATCATAAAATATTTGAATTTAAGTATAGGGGGTGTGTTTTTTGTAAAAGGAGTCCTAGTTAGAAAAGGTTAGTTCAAATAGGTTCATACACCTAATGAGTTATAGGTTGTTTAACCCTAGAGTCTCATTTGAACTATCCTTTTGAAATGCAAACCTTTTTTATGACAAAACACCTCATATACATAAATTCAAATATTCAAACACTAATTGAAACCATAATTTCGATAATTTGAATTTAAGCATTGGAGGAGAGTCTCATTTCATCAAAACTTCCAAAACTCTCCTAAATTGATTGAAAGTCTTACAACAACACTAATTATATAAAGTCGTACAAGTGATACATCAAGCCCTACTAATAAGAAGTGCAAGTTTATCCTTTAACAATTCTCCCTTCACAGTTTGTACGTAACCATGGCTTCTCCGATTTAGGAATGCTGACTTCAATTTTTTTATTCTCTTCTCATGATCTTTGAACAAGGCTAGTTCCTCGAACGGATTGTAATCCTCAACATCAATTACACCTTCTACTCCTAGAATTCTTTGTTTTCCGGAGACGGCAATGTGCTTCTTCACATTCATAGGATCAGCTATGTAGAAAACTTGTGCAACACGTTCGGCGAGTACCCATGGATCATCTGTTTAACCAACATTGGCAAGGTCTACAAGTGTCAACCCATAATTGTCATCTGTTACGCCATTCGAATGTTTGACCCACTGGCACCGAAACACGGGGAACCTGATATTCTCTCCATAGTCAAGTTCCCATATTTCCTTTTAGAACTCGTAGTAAGTGATGTTGTTTCCGGATTTATCAATCACATCTATGCGAACACCACTGTTTTGGTACGCAACACTCTTGTTGTCTTTCGCCTTCGTATAGTAGGTGTACCCATTAATTTTGTATGCTTGCCATGAGGTAACATTGCTTGATGGACCAGCCACCAACCTGGTCAACGTTGTGTCATCTATGGAATTTCCTTGAAATAGATGCCCATGTTCCTTTAACCATGATGGGAAACGACGCTTTTGCTCTTTGATGACCCAATCCTCGGTCCGACTATCATTTTCCTCACGAATCTCATTTTCGTGTTGCATGATAAATGGCTCCACTATTGCAAGTTGTTGCATAACACTAGCATGTGCTTTCTCCAGTTGTTGGTTGTCCTCGTCAATGAATCTTTTCCTTCCAATGGTCCCTTTCCCTGACAATCTGCCTTCGTGTCGAGATTCCGATGAACTGATCACTCTCTTATCTTTTATGCAGTCTATGCAACAATCAACACTCTCTTCTGTATGGTAGCTCTAGATCATGCTTCCCTCTGGAAATGCCTTGTTTCTCATGTATCCATTGAGAATCGACATGAACCATTCGTATGTCCACATCTGATGAAAGTACATAGGTCCTAGTTCAGTAATTTGCTCCACCATGTGGATAATTAGATGTTCCATGATATCAAAAAGTGACGGAGGGAAGCACATCTCGAGCTGGGCTTGAGTTTCTGACATAAACAGCTGAATCCTTGCTAACTCTACACAATCTACCACTTTCTGCGAAATGACGTTGAAAAGTAGCACATCTTTGTGATGACCATCTTAAGAAATATTGGTTTGACAGCTCGGATCGCAATCGCGAGAAAAACAGTAATCATCACATGACAGTCATGCGAGTTACAACCAGTAAGCGTCATGTCCTTCAACGAGGCCAATGATCGGATGTTGGATGAGAATCCGGTTGGCACTTTCAGCCCGCGCAAGCATTTGCAGATAGCCAAGCTCTCATCTATACCTCTATAAAAAACCGTAAGGGCAACGCACACCCCCTGGTTCTGCCCCCCCCCCCCCCGTTCTGCCGGCAGAACCACGGGGCGGGTCCCTGCCTCTGCCCGCCCACACCCCATCCATAACCGGCGTTGCGGGCCAATTGAATCAACACATTCAAAATTCAAATCGCTTGGCATCTCTACAAAACGCACGCCCCTCGTCGCTTCATTGTCGCCCCTCGTCGCTCCTCCAGCGCGCGGACCCGCCGTCTTCAGCGCCACCCCTCCAGCGCACGGACTCGCCGCGCGGGGGAGGAGGAGCTACAACCACCGCCTGCAGTAAGCGTGTTTGTCAAAATGCTTGTTCGAATACGAATCCCCAAATGTTGATGGCAAAATGCTTGTTCGAGTACGAATCCCCAAATGCCAAAATGGCAAAATGCTTGTTCGAATACGAATCCCCAAATGCAAAATGCATGTCAAATTGAAGCTCCAGCATGAACCCTAACCCCATCTAGGCGAAGCCGAGAAATCACACATGAGCACCCATTGGACCTGTGACGGTCACCAAAAGAATCAAGTCCCCGCTGGACCAAAGCTAACAACTCGAGATCCATTAGGAGACGTGACAGGTGCAGGTGCAGTCTGGTCTGTTCTTCCCCCAATCTCCTCATTAGCAAGAACGCGAGGACCGGAGATGGGAAGGAAGAGAAGGCGACGCTTACTGGTGGGCTGTGCCGCGCTGCCGCCTAGAGGCCTAGGGCCACCGCAGCCGCACCCTCCGCCGCGTTGACGCCACGACCCATACAGCCCGCCGCCGCCCCCCGTGGTTGCATCCCCAAATGCCCAAATCCACACGCACCTACCTGTTCAAGCAGGGGGGCATGCCGCAGCTCGCAGGCACTGCCGGCGCCGCGGATCTCCATGCACCGGTGATGAACTCCTCGAAGGAGCCGCGTGCGAGCCGCACGCGCCCTCCGGCGAGGAGCTCCACACCGGCGCGGTGTTGGATGGCCGCGGCCGTGGGGAAGGGAGGTAGGGAGGGAAGCAAGCGCGGGGTTGGGATTTGGTAGGGTCGCCGCCGTTGTGGGGGTGGGTTCTTGGCGCCGGCGCCGGTGCTCGCGGCGGCGCCGCCCTCATCGGGTCGCTATGGGTGCGGCGGGGGTGGGGGTCAACAAATGCTGAGTCGCTAGGGTTTGGGGGACCCGGGGAGGCTGCCGTCGGTTTTGTTGTTCCGCGTTTGGCTCCCAGCCGTTCATCAAGATGGACGGTGCAGAATGCTTGGAGGCGCAGCGATATGGGCTCCGTAATCCGGCCCAGTTTCGGCCAGGCAGCTGGTTTCCGCCCTTCGGCCCAGATTCGCGCAGGCAAGCTGGGCTCCGGCCTTCGGCCCAGTTACGGCGCATGCGACTGGGCTTTGAAACTGCTGCTTCCAATACTGTAGTTGGATTAGGAATTGAGAAGCTGCTAGAGATGCTCTAACGGGCTTCAAACCAAGTACCTCGGTTTCAAATCGTTTTCTATATATATAATTTTAACTTATGCATGTAGACATGATGTATATTTATATGTATAGAAAAAAGTATGTAGTTTAAAAAAAATCAAAATGATCTACAATCTAGAATGGAGAGAGTACAAAATCATGTCACATGGTGTTATTCAAACTGCTTGGTTAACTTAGAGGAAAGCTCTATAAAGTGACAGGTTATGCAGACATGACACATGGTACGATGCACACGGCACAAGTTTCATCCAGCATGGCCAATAAATTTGGTTGTCTAATCATATGATTTATGCATCTACTGTTGCAAATTTATTTTTCTTGCGACTCTTTCCATTTGGACGGAAGTTTTGCTTTCGAAAGCCAGTCTCAACGAAAATTTCATGAAAAGATTTCATAGTATTAAATTTTATGTACGGTAAATAGGCATCATTAATTTTGCTGACGTGATGATGAGAGTTTCATAGGACCACTGGCGCAATTACCTAATTTCCAGTCTAAATAATTAATTGTGCAACAAAATATGCATCGAGACTGGCCTGCCTTTGTTTGGTTTATGGAAATGAATCGCGTCCGGTGAATTGGAGACGCAATTCCATTTCAGCTTGAATTAGAATTCGACCGAGGTTTTACTTTAGCTATCACATGAGAAATTCGATTGGTATATAATCCAACTTCATGGGACTTGTAGCTTTCTCTCCCAATTCTACAAATTCACGAGATCTGGGACTAATTCTAGAAGCCAAAAATACTTCTTAACATCCTCCCAAAAGAATACTCCCTCACAAAAATACTTCTTAACATCCTCCTCTTTTAACTTGCTGCTTTGAAAAGAACCCTAATAGTCTAGAAAATCACCCTTTTTTCTTTCACGGGTTTTAGTGTCGAGTGATGATGATGACAATGAAGTGGGCGCGCGCGATAGATCCCGACCCTCTGTGTTAAAACGAGTCTGTACCGTAATTATCATGTTGTGCGACTTAGTTCATTCTTTTTCCACTCTCTGGTTGAGTAATCTTGGACGATTTGTATAATCCATTGAGTGCTGTAAATATCAGAATCTGGCAAATGGATACATTTCAAATGAGTGGAGGTCGCACTCCATTAGGAGACGTGACAAATACCATGAGGGATTCCCAAACAATGTTGCAACTCATTGACGCTAAAGAACGTAAACGAGCAAAGGAACGAGCCAGATATGCATCAATGTCTCTCGACCAAAGAAATGAGAAAAATAAAAAACGTCGTGAATCCCGGCAAAGAAAGAAAGGTGACCCATCCAACCATTTTTAGATTTTTTGCTACTAGTTTCTTACAAGCTCTGGAATTAATTTGTAGATGGTGCTCCGTCCCAACTCCACAATGTAAGCAAGGGTACCGATGAAAATAATGACGGTTCCTTCCAGAAACAAGATGTTGACAATGATAACATAAATTTCTCACCAAGTCATATCTAATTGAATTGTACCGTCAATATTAGCCTCGCAGTAATGCCTTAGTTTAGTACCTCAAAAGTGGATAAATCAACACATTAGTTTAGTACCACCCACAAGCATGACTCTAACCAAAAATCTTACAGGAGCCAATAAGTACCATCGAGCGCGCATAATTTAACAACTAAGCATCCTAAAATGAAAGAGAATCTGGGTGAAATAACTGAAGACAAGTCATGACATTTCACACACCATAAACTCTGCTCCAATCTGGGTGAAATTTGCATCTTTGTAGTACTCCTGTTCAGATTCTGGAGAAGGAGTCTACCTTATCATCACCAGCTAGCAGATCATATAGTGATTTGATAGAGAATATTCCATTTTTACCTCTTTTCCATATACATTCATCCCCTCCTTTGCCCAACGAAGAACTTAAAACTGCCTCACAAACTGATTCCCATTGGGAATGCAATATGGCTGGCAGCCATCTCCTAAAACTTATAGCTCCTCCTTTTTCATAAAATGCATTCACAGATATATTTTTTTCTGTGCAGAGTTCATACAAAATCGGATATTTTGTGCATAATGGACCTTCTTCTCTCCAACTATCAGGTCCTCTGATCTTTTATTAACCAAGTGTTTTATTGCAGATTATATTTGCAGCAAAGAAAATGAAGATATTATCGAGAAAATCAGAGGGCAACCACAAAACAAAATGTTGGTGGGCATCGATGGTGTGTTCTTAACAAGAGGGGATATGGAATGCCTTTTTCATGATTCCAGTCACTTGAGTGGAAACGTAAGTACATCTTTGTAAAATCACATTGTATTTGGAAATTACTTTTGTAATCTAATTGTAACCTTTGTTCTCTGCTTGTAATAAATACAGGTTTTAAGTGCGTACATCCAACTTATGAGGGCTCAAGGGCATCTCTTTAGTAGGGAGGGTGGAAAGGTATTCCTAGAGAATACGTTTGTTTCTAGCATTTTAAAACATGATGGCAAGATTGATTTGGAAGAAGTAAATCCTAAGGTGGTTGTCATCAAGAAAATAGTGGATAATTATCTAGATCATCACATGGTAAAGTGAACTTTTTACACCCCCCTCTCTCTCTCCACACACGCACACACACATATATTAGTGGCTAATTCTTCTACCTCTTATTCAGATATTCATTCCGATCAATATTTCAAATTGCCATTGGTACCTAGCAGTAGTTCATTCTCGAGAATGTCAGATCCATGTGCTCGATTCACTAGGCGCTGGAGTGAGTCGAACAGATCTTAAAGAAACTGTTAGTAACTACTACTTTTGTAGCCCTTTCTAATTTTTTTTGTTTTTAACTAACTATATGGTTATTAGCTAACTGGGCTACAGAGATATATAAGCATTCTTGCACGGCAGAAAAAGCTCAAAGAACACAAATGGAAGGATCTTAACATTGCAGAATGGCGTGTCAGTGAGAAAATCACAAGGCCAATGCAGACAGATGGGTACACACTACATCATTCTTATCACAAATAATAGCCTTTTGTTATAAATAATCTTGTGGTCAAATTCTTTTTTTATCCTTTAGCTCATCGTGCGGCTTGTTCGTGATGAATTACATGGAATACTGGACAGGAACACAGCTCTCTCACAGTTTCACTCAGGTATTTGTGTAGAAATGACATCTCCAGTTTATTTTCTTATTTATAAGTCATCTAAATATCAATCACCGTTACCACCGAGCAGGAGGATATGAAAAGATTTACATTTAAATTAATTACCATCATGTGGGATTCAGAACTAAATACGAGGAAAGCATGCCTCCATTCTGAACATGATAACAACGATGGAGGAAAATCAAGTGACACTGAAATCCTAGATAGGCCTGCCAAAATTATCAAAAGGGACAACCAAAATGTGCCTTCCTCCACTAGCAACAAGCCAATGGGAGAAGCAGAGTTAATATCCTCGCTTCACAACTATATCAAGTCACTTGGTGATGCTGATACTTTGGAGTAAGCCCCCTTTGTTCAACTTAACTTTGTATTGTTAGTTTTTATATTATATAAGACGATTATGCATAATTTTGATGCTGCCACACTACAGGACTTTCAGTGATAAGTTAGCTGCCATCTTGCTGGATATGAAAGCACGTGCTTTTTTCATTCGTACCATGCCAATGAGCCAACAAGAGTTAAGAGATGAGATTTTCAACTTTGTCATGTCAATCAATCATGACGAGGCGTTAGGGTAAGATATAGCTGTTCCATATGTACATTTTATCACTAAAAGATCATTTGTTTTATGTTGCCACCCTTGTATATGAAAACAATCTTTTTACAGGAAAGAATGGGTACTAAGCAGCAAACCTTACCCAATTGCCTTAACTCTGAAGAAGATACAAGAAACATTGAAGTCTGGCCATAAAATGGATGTAGATTGTTTCAACTTAGCTGTACGGAAACTTGCTTATGAAGAACTCGAGATGTTGAAAGGAACTGACGTAATTGTGTCAAAGCACTACCTGGACTTGAAGTTTTGTGTGAGTACTTTTATCAAGCATATAGTCACTCTTGTCATCACATTTGTATGCTTTAATAAACTTTTATTTTAGGATGCTTGTCAATTCACAAGGGGCAATCAGTTTCGTGTGAAGTTCGATACTAAACAGTTAGCAAAATTGGTTCTTAGCTGGCCTTGGAGAAAATACAATGTCGCAAAGTGCAGATCGGTAATAATCCTTACCTTTGTATACTTTAGAGAATATTACCCCCTATCCTAATGCCTATGTTTTGATTGCAGATTCTTATTCCATGCTCAAATTCCATTAATGGAGCATTCATGCTGTTTGTGCTAGACCTAAAGGCCCAAGTTGTCTATATACTAGACCCAATTCCTATAGGTTCTTCGTTCGAGAAGCAGCCCCGATACGAAAATATTTAAACAAAATTCAACGTGCTTCCACTGTCCTTGGAGCTATCATGAATACTGAAGGCCGGTGGAATGAGAATATTTATCTATGGGATCATACATTTCTAAATGGTGTTCAATTAAACATAGATAGGTAACTTTCTTACTGATGAGTCTTCTTTGTATAGCACAAACCTAACATTTATTCGTCCACACAGTGAATTATCTGTATATTATGTTCTACTTTTCATGCGCGCATGGGATGGTGAAAGGTTGCAAGCACTAACTTTCCTGGTGGGTATTCTATATGGCAAAACATGAGGCCTAATTATTTTTCATATAACTATCTATATAATGTATGTGCAGGATGCATATGAACTAAGAAAGCACTTTCTAATACACCTACTTACGTTCAAGGGGAACCAATATGCAAGCAACATACCTGAAGTTCTACGAGATTATCTTGAATACTACATTGGCCTCACAACTAGAAAAGCATGAGTTGTCATAACATTCTCGGTCTTGATGATTTGTATTAGCACAACTAGAAAAATTGTATTATCACATTGGACTTTCTTTCCATCATTGTATTAGCACATTGGACTTTCTTTCCATCATTGCCATGCAATTTTCTACTAAAGTTTATGACTTAAATAATTTATCTACTTTTGTCTCTTTTTCAAAAAAACTTGCCCGTAGCAACGCACGGGCATACACCTAGTGTTGTGTTAAATTGTAGCTAGCAGGTTGAAGGTACTGCTTACCATTAGGACGTGGTTGTGGGTGGAGTTCTTGCCTAATTTTTAGGTCAACAAGATCCTTACGCGACTTCAGTCCGTCTTTTACCTTTCCTGTTAAGCCTAAGAATCCCATTGTGCTTTCAAACACATTCTTCTGAAGATGCATCCCATCGATGGCATGGCGCACTGTCAAATCTTCCTAGTATGGCAAGTACTTAAAAATATAGACATCTTCTTGAAAGGCACGTCAATGTTTTCTGTAGTTTCAGCCTCCTTCCTTTCCCTTTTTGAATTATCATCAATGTCACCTTTTGATTTCTTACCAAGTTTAAACTTGACCTTCTGACATATTTCAAATACGGTTCTACCAGTGGCCGGTTGTGGGGCAAAAGAGTCTTTCTCAATCTTTCCATCGAAAAAGTCTGCCATCTTACGGTACTTGTGAGTCCTTAGTAGCAAGCGTCTGTGCCCCATATACACTGTCTTCTGAGATCCTTTCAGGTACACAAATATTGTACCATTCAAACAAACTACACAACCTGTTTTTCCTTTTTTCTGACCAGACAAAGAAAATAGGGTAGGGTAATCATTAATGGTAACAAAGATAATTGTCTTAAGTGTGAATGTCTCCCTTCTGTACTCATCCCATATCTCAACCCCATGTTTCCAAAACTTCTCCATTTCTTCCATCAATGGCTCCAAGAAGACATCTATATCAATACTAGGTTGCTTCGGTCCTCAGATTAGAATGGTAAGCAAAAGGAACTTTCTCTTGTGACATAGCCAGGGGGAGGTTGTATATGGTCATCAACACTGGCCATGTGCTGTGCGTGCTGCTTCTTTCACCAAATGGATTCATAACACTTGTACTTAACGCGAACCTTATATTTCTTTTTTCTTCTCTAACCTCATTGTGCTTGGAATCAAAGGTCCTCCACTGCTGAGCATCAAAAGGATGTCAAAGCTTCCCATCAGACTTCTCTGGGCGATCTGCGTGCCAAGTTATTAGTTCAGCGGTCTTTGGGTTCGAGAACAATAGCTTTAGACGATCCTCCACCGGCAAGTACCACATCACTAATGCGGGGACTTTACGTTGAGTAGCAGTGTCAGTACCAATACTATGCTCCTCCTCAACTTGAGAAAATACACTTTTCTTTCCACCCACCTTCCTCTTCGTGCCTTTAGATGCAATGACCCGTTCCACAGCAAAATCGGCATTACTTTTGTAACGGTTAGCATCGCAATTTGGACACTTCTCCAGTTCTGTATAGTCACCGCGGTACAATATAATGGTTCCTACACGTGTGTATTCTTTGCACTTGCATCTTCAATGGGTTGATAATCTTCTTTGCTTCATATGTGTTTCTTGGGACCAAGTTAGGCTTCGGGAGTAGACTGGCCAACAAAGTAAGGAGTTCGTTAAAACTATTGTCCAACCATCCAAATTTTTCCTTCACAATCAGAAGATGGAGAATGAAACGCAACATGGTCCACTCCTTCCCACAACCCTCATACATACGGTCCTTTGATGCCTTCTTTAGTGTCTCAAAATTTTATAACCCTTTAGCACTCCCTAGCAACACCTCCGGTTCAATGTGGCGCAACATTTCTTCCATATCAACATCACATTCCTCGTCCACCTGTGGTGCATCTGTTTGATCATTATTTTGATCTTCACAACCAAATGCATCATCCATCATGACATGATCATTTTCATCTGCATCTTCATCACCCGCTTCATCATACCTGGTGCCGATGTCTGCATTGTTGAAAGTACTTTCTGCTTCACCATGGTGGGACCAAGTTTTGTATCCTTTCACAAAACCACGCTTTATCAAATGCATCTTGATGGCATTAATATCTTCCCACACAATTTTGTTGCAACAATCACAACATAGACAATGTATTTGCTTTGTCCTAAAAATTTGGGCATGCTTCTACGCAACCTCAAGAAAGTTTGTTAACTCTGTCAAGAATGTAGACGAATTTCTTCGTATGCCGTACATCCATGCTCTATGTTCCATCTTAAATAACCTATAAAACTAATTCTATTATAAACTCCGTATGCTCTGTGCTTCATTTATATGTAAAAAACGCAAACAAAACTAAATTCTATAATTTTAATTATTGAAGCTAATAATTTTAATGACAAACTAATAATTTAATATGTAAACTTGCTTCTATAATTGCAATAATAATCTAATATAATTGCTTCTATAATGTAAACTTGCTATTAATGACAAACTAAATAACTTATATAATTTAATATAACTTGCTTCTATATTATGAACATTTAAATATTTTGCAATGACAAACTAATAATTTAATCTAAAGCTATTTAAAAAGTAAATCTCTAAATCAATATCTCTCTTCACTCCCCTCTCTCTCCTAGCTAACCCTAGGTCTAGATCTAGATCTCTATCTACATAGAAATCGTTAATAAAAGGAGAAAACTAAGGTTAAAATAGCATAAACTCACCTTATATAGCCACCTCCTCCAAGAAAATCAAGAGCAAAACCTTCCCCCCTAGATTTGGTGTTTTTGGAGCTTTTCCCGAGCTCCTCCCGGGCATAGCGCCGTTGGAAGGATGCTGGGAAGAAGGGGCTAATCTATATTTATAGAAGACACAGTGCTGGCGGTTGGCATAAGGCTACTGCCAGCAGTAATCTCTGCGCTGGCGGTGCCTTATGTTGACCGCCAGTACTGTGTCCATTTATGCTGGCGGTCAGCTTAAGCCACCCACCAGCACTGATACCTCTCCTGGCGGGCTATTAAGCCAACCGCCAGCACACTTGTCTGAATATCTATGGTCCGAACGCGGTTTGACTCAACTACTCACTCACTCACTCACTCACTCACTCGCTTCCAACCCTAGCCGCCGCAGCAAGCAGCCGCGAGCCCCACCACAACCGCAACCGACCCTGCCCCTCGCCACCGCCGCTCGTGAGCTTCGCCCGCACACCGCCGCCTCAGTCGCCGTCGGCAAACTGTCGACCCACACTTCAACCTCCAGTTCCTCGAACAACGTCGAGCAGATTCACCGTCGTCGCATGGCGAGCAGCTCCGTGGCGCCAAACCTTAGCCAATTCGTTTCTCTCCCCCTGCTGACCTGCCCGGCGTGTCGTCTCCGGTTTGTTTGGTTTAGGACGAAGTCAAATGGCGTCATCTACAAGTGCCCGAACAACCACATGGTTTGTTTTTCATCTCATGCCCTAATTCATTTGATTAGTATTGATTCAGTTGATATAATATTAGTGATTATTAGTTGATTATTAGTTGATTATTAGTTGACATAATATTAGTAGGATTTGTTGATTATTATTGATTCGGTTGATATAATATTAGTAGGATTTGTTGATTATTACTGATTCGGTTGATATAGAATTATCCACATTTGTTGATTATTAATGATTTGGTTGATATAATTTTATGTCTATAGAATTATCCAATTCATTTATGAAAGCCACATTTGTTGTTTATTCTTTTAGGAGGACCCTAAATCATGTCAGGAAGTTTATTGGGAAAATCAATACATCAACAATTTGAAAAAATTTCACCCGCATTTGGTGCCGCCAAACTATCAGACGTTCAGCAGTTTCGTTGGTGCACCGCCAGAAGCGGCACCAGGAGTGGCACAACCGTCTAGTGTTGTGTATCCTCCAGGGCCGGTGCAGGAGCCACCACTGGCACCACAAGCAAATGGAGCAATGGAATCTGATGAAGTGTGTCATTTCTGATCTGAAGGTGGGGATGAGTGATTTGAAGATAGCGAGTCATGAAACAAGGCTTGAACTTGCAGACCATAGAGGGCAACTTAATGACATTATGGCAGAAATTGGCTATCGGAAGAAGCACAAGAAAAATCAAGGATTCTGCATGCAGGGCACCATCCTCGTTGTTGTCGTCTTGATAATAGGTTTAGTGCTTGGTAGCTATATCATAGCTGGACTGTCTAAGAAATTTGAGTGAGGCAAAGTTGTGTTGATTTGTGAGTGAGGCCCCTATTGTAGTGTACTTTAATTTGTGTTGGTTTTAAGTGTGCTTTGAAACATTTATCATCATGCATGTTGTTTGTGTGAAATAAACCTTTCTAAGGTGCTGCTTGTGTTGATATTTCAGTTTAAATTTTACTTGTTGTTGCTGTCCATGTTGAAATATTGGTGACTTGATCAATTTCAAGCTATTTTCAGCTTCACTATGTTGGCGGGTGCATATGAAAGCCGCCAGTAGTAAAGATCCCTGCTAGCGGTCGATATAAGCCACCCGCCAGCAAAAATGGGACCATTTGTGCTGGCGGTTGGCTTATGTAGGCCGACCCCACTAAACCTTCTATGTTGGCGGTCGACATAACTCGTCCGCTAGCATAAATGGTACCATTTGTGCTGGCGGGTGGCTTATGTCGCCCGCCAGCAGTGATGCTTCAATGCTGGCGGTTGCTGTCCCAGTGCCCCTGCGCCCCCACTTTGCTAGCGATTGATAGTTGCACCCGCCAGCACGATAATTTTCTAGTGCCAGGACAAATCGTTTCTAGCCTAGTGCTAGTAAGGCTATCCTCAGTGGCGAAGCTAGGATCGAACCCTAGGGGGCTCTCCTGTGCTTCTTTCTACCTCCGGCTCCTTCTTCCTTCATTCTTTTGCTCGAAATCTGTAGGAGGGGCTTGGGGGGGCTTCCTAGCATTTCCGGCGATAGCCGGGGCTTGAGCCCCGTCTGCCCTGGTGGTGGATCCACCACTGGCTATCCGACCACACTCATCTTCCTTTATATGGTCCTTCAAAACAGAATATACTATTTTAGTCATCCAGATTCTCTCCTTTGTATTCAATTTTGTCACACTCATCATCTTTTATATCTTCCTTCAAAACCAAAAAATATTCTCTCCTTTATATCCAATTTTCTGTACTTATCATCGTTTATATCTCCTTCTCTATATCAACTACTCACATGCAGATCCACATATCAGTCTCATCTTCTTCTTATCCACCCGAGCACCTCTCTCTCTTTCCTCCCTCCCCTCCTCTCTAATACCCTCCATGGCCACCCTACTCCCTCCGCTGCTCCTCCCACCCCACGTCAGCTGCGACCCTACTTCCTCCCCACGCCGACGCGCTCCCCTCCTCCCTCCCTCCCTCCCGCAGTTTCACTGCTAAAACTACGATGCGGCGGGAGAGGACATGGGCGTCCAGGTCTGGCTCTCCCTCAAAATAACCGTTTAGAAAAGGGGTTGCAACACCTGAATATACAAGTTCGTAGCTCCCACAATAACATCAGAAGCGATTATTCTAACAAGTGCAGGTTCAACCGACGATATCAACCTCCGGGGAGCTGGTTTCATGGTCAGAGCTCGCTTCCTCCCCATTATCTTGGCTGCCATTGCTGCCTTCATCACCCGAACTGTCTTCTTCATTGTCAGCATCACCGTCTTCTTCAACTTCAGAAGAAGATTCTTGAAAATCAGCTTTACCATGTTCCTCACTCTGAATCAGCTGAAGAAACACCAAAAGAAAAAAGGGGTTACTAAAAATCAACATAAAAATGGTGGTGAGAGGCTGAAAATTTAGCGAAATGTGCCAAAAACAAACCTTGTCTAGCTTGGCGCGGGCAATCTTTTTTGCGAACTCCTTTCCGCTTGCAAACCAAAACTCCCTCACGAATCTAAACTTTATAGCTTGAACGTCGCCGTTGGGGTGAATGATCGCAGTGCTCCCGGCATCAAGAAAGTGCGAAAGATTCTCGTGAAATTCACAAGATCGACACAATCGAAATCGTAGAGTAGCTTCAGAATACTTTCGACTGAAAAAAGCAGCAGCGAAGTCACTAGCTCCCGAGATAACGTCGGGGAGAGCCTGGAACTCAGTTTCGATCCAATCCATCAGATCGGAGATATCTTCGCTTTCATGGAATGGGCCAGGTCGAACACCAAAGTTTTTCAAGGTGCCTCTGTACTCCCCGAACAAGAGTTTTAGTTTTTAACTAATTTGATCAACATCTTGTCTTGAATCCTTGCTTCGCTCAGACAAAGCCTTCTCAAGATCCTAAATCTTTTGTTCTTTACTACTCAGAGTCATCGCAAGATCAGAATTCTTTGTCGAGAGCTCCGCATTACTAACACAAAGAGCGTCAACAGTTTTAGCATTTTTGTCAAAATCCTTGCGAAGGTTATCGATCATTTTTAGATCACATTCATGAGTCTTGTTTAGCTTCTCGAGATCTTTCTTTGAATCATCGAGGGAAGCGTCAACAAGTTTCTTTTCGCCTTGACATTTCTTCAGGGACTTAGCAAGTTCAGAGATCCATTGCTCTAATTCAATACCTGAAGCTTGAGCCTTGTTTAGTTCGCGCCTCAGCTTCTTAGATTCGTAGGAGATCTTCTTGATAACCTCATCTTTTTCAAGAAGCCTTTCAGAGACCACCTTGCCAACGATAGATGCCTTCAGGTCATAAGTCTTCTAGAAATTGGCAAGTTCCAAAGATGAGAGTTTTCGAGTATTTTCTTCAAAAACTTCAAAAAAATAAAGCCTAATGTAACAAGAGCTTAAGAAACTTAAAGTAACCGTCAAAGTACAAAGAGATAGAAGCAATGTGCGAACCTGTCGGGTTCAGCTTTGTCAAGGGAATCTCATTCGCATGCTCAGAAATCATCAAAGATTTCTGAAGAGACAAGGATATCTGCTTCTCAGCAGCAGAGGGATGCTTTTCAACAACAGATGGTGTCTCGCCAATCAATCAAGATCTTTTCTTCAGCAATTCCTCTCCTATTTCATCCACAAATTCAGAAGACGTCCATAGCAAGGCACATTTAGGAATGTCATCATCCGAATCAACCACTTCACCTCTAACACTTAGTAATTCGCCTCTAAAAGACGTACCAAATCTTTCATTATAAGCAATAATTTAAGGATAAGGGTCTCGACCTTCGGGAAGTTCTTCACGATTCTCAATCAAAGAAGGGTTCTCAATAGGATCATCGCCTCTTTGAACAGTCAATTCCAAATCTTTGATAAATTATGGGAAAGCCGAGTCCTTAGAAGCAAGGGTCTGAGAAGAACCGGCCTAAGGTTCTTCAGTCATTTCATCATCCGAGAAAGCCGAAGGGACGTGTTGAATCTTAGTAACAACAATCTTCTTTATAGCATTCTTAGCTTTCTTCTGACCTAACTGAGCAAGACTCGAAGCCAACCTTAGCATCAGAAATCTCTTTGGAAGCTTTGCGTTTTCTCTTACTGGATTCCAAGGACTTAGTCTTGTCGGGGCGAATGACTGAAGAAGAAGTATCGACCGCATTGCTCCTTCATTTCTTTGAGGATCTTTTGCGTGGAGCCTTGGGAGGAGCGGCAGAAGAACTAGCTACAACAACAATGGGAACTTTCTTGTCCACTCCCGGAGGGCAGGAGTGGAGAGCATTTTCAGCACCAAGTTCAGAAAACACTCGATTGACTCTCTTCTTGTGCTTCACAAGGTTCTTGTAAGCCTTGTACTCGTTAAGCTTGTATTCACCAACTATTGCATCTACTTTTTTTCAACTTCGTGAATAAATTTTTCAAGACTCTGGCCTTCCTTGAGTTGCAGATTGAACCAGGGAAACATCACTTATTGTGTTGCCCCATCCACGTCCAAAAGAATAATGCTAGCAGGCTTCCAACCATTGGATATCGGCCAAATTTCTGCAGCAACAAATTCCTCAATGGTGTCGCGACCTCTGAGAATTGTGCTGGCCAGAAAGAAAGCATTTTCGCAATTGTTGAAGCCAACAGTTCAGTTGTTGTACAAAGCGGTGCAAGTAGCAGTCACTGGCTCCATAGGTGAGTATAAGGGATAAGCTGGCCCGGTGTAGCTAGAAATCTTGGACATGTCAACCTTTACATAAAATTAGTATGACCTCCAATCTTCAGAGAGGTTGGTCTTGCTGCAGGGTGTGAGCTGAATTCGAGTAAGGCCCTTTCGCGAATTCTGCCTTCGGGTGTTGAAAGTACATCACGCGTAATGCGCTTCATAATATTGCCCATCGTCTAGCTTTAGAATGTCCTTTTCAATTACAACCTCAAATAAACAGGCAAATGTATCAGCGCCAAAGGTGCACTTGAAGGTCCTCATAATCCAAAAGAACTTCGAAACATTCAAGAAAGAGGTTGGTGTAAACTGATGGATCTTCACTGAAAACCTCTCGAGAATGGAAGGCAGAATGGGACCGCAGGGGAATCTAAGCCCACATGTAAAGAAGTCCTGAAACACAACAACCTCATTGGCTTCGGGTGCAGGAACTTGTTCGCCGCAAGGGGGACGCCCGTCACCGACAGTGAAAAATCCGTCATTTAATAAGGTCGATCGTAACATTTGACTCGCCAAAGATAAAAGTTGGGGATGAGATGGAGCTTTCATAGCGACAAGCTCGTTCAGATCATCGTCAATGTTGGAAAGATCCTCTTCGCCGCCGGACTTGTTCTTGGATCTTATTTCCCCCTCTTCACGACTCCCAGAACCGTGAACGGTACCATGAGCTGGATCTTCCATACGAGAATCGCGAACTTCTTCTCCAGTTGGCGAAACACCAGCAGCATCCAACTCCTCCGAAGTCATTGGTCTAGCAGTGCTTTTTGTACGAGCCACCTGATTGAGAATATTGCAAATAGAGAATGCAAGACAATTCGTAAGAACCAAAAACATACGGAATTAGAAGTGCAAAAACAAAAACATATAAGAAAAGAAGAAGATAATACCTTGAAAAACCGAAGAAATGGCCGAACTTCGGATTTCCTCAGACGAAGAACTCTTCCGCGAAAATGTCTTGAAACTTTCGAAGAAAAGCGATAGAGCGGTGAAAAAACTTACTGCACCCACCCTCTATTCATAGGGAGATGGGGGTAGCTTCAAGAAACCGCCTAGATATGACCGTTGCGAGTTTTCAGGGGGACGTTTGTCTACTCCGACGTTCCAAGGGTGACGTTTTTACCAAAATTCTAAGGATTTTTCGTGGAAACGTATCGTCGTAGTCAACCCGCTTCCCCGAGGGGCCAGTGTTGGGGAATTAGGCAAAAACCTTTCAACCTCGAAACGTCGGAATTGCCGAATTTGTGAATATATTCCTGAAGTGCCTCGTGGCGGATAATCTGTTTCGTGACAAGGAAACGTTCGTGAAGGTGTTCTGTTGATTTTGCATAATTCGCTGATCTTCTAACATTGTGCGAAATAATCACCGAATTGACCCTAGATCGCGAGTCTGCTGTCTATTTCGAGATAGCTGGAATCTGGCGAATTCAGGAAGGTATGAACCTGCGAACTTTGGGAAGCTTATGAACTTACGAACTTGAGGAAGCTCAATGAATCTCGGTTCGCGAGTCCTGATGAGTGATCATCTTCATGAATGAGATTTCGAGAGTCGGCGTGAGACCAAGTCAAAGACGTCATATCAAAAAGTTCGGGTTTGAAGTCTGAACCAGTTGCGGGCTTGTAAATATATGAAACTAGCTCCGCAAATCACGGGATGTAAAATACATTCATGTACATGTTCACACAGAAATATTCTTTAGATTCAAGTGCAATCTCGGAATGTAAAAGTCTCTTTGTCTCCCTATAAAAGAGGGTCTCATGGCACATGTAAAGATATTCACAACTTTTGAGGCGGAAGAAGACTTTTGTGGATTCCATATTCCCTCTCTGTTTCTGCTTTCGTGTATCCGCGTTGGAATGTTGTGTTGGGGGATCCCATACTATTTTCGGAGCCTCCCAACACCGCGTCCGGTTTGCAGGAACGGACATCTACGTGTTTCCGCCCCTTGCCTGGGTGCGGCGCCTGGAAGGCTTGGCGCGTGGCGTCATGAGCCGGGCACCGCGCACACGGCTTGGCTAGAGCGATACACTTATCCAAGTGACGGCTGCTCGACGCGGACCGACCGCCGAGCTGCGGCGCATTGAGAGGGGACCTAGGAGTATGGCGCGGGGCAGCGGCTTCCGGTCCCTGGCCTTTGCTGCAGCGGAACGGCGCGGTATTGGGACCTCCAGCGCGTTCGCGAGCGGTATTCATTAGATTTGGTTCAAATGGATTATTAATCGATTTGTTCTTCGCGGTGGGATTCTATTGCATAGGAAGATTCGTTCTTTGTTTTTTAGATTTGTTTATTTATATCGTGCCTTCCATCCTTTCTTTATTCCTTTTCTAGATTTTTCCTTCTTTCTTATTTTTCCATTCTTCGTGACATATTGCTCTTGCTTCCCTTTTCTTTTTTTATTCGGAAATTTCGATTTGCTTGTTGTTCATCGTGAAAGAAAGAGAACAGGGCTAAGTTTTTTTTAGCAAATAATTGCTTTTGCTATTTTCTTGAAAATGATCATAGTTGTCGGAACAAAATGATAAATTGAAGGGCGTGCAAACTATTTATCAATTTTTTTTTTCAATAACACTTTCCTCTCTAATTCTTGTTGAAGTGTGTGTGGAATCAAATATCATCACGGGCGCGGAATGAGCAATGAGGGTACATGAAGTGTACACCGTAATGATCATGGTAAGCATCTTATTTGGGGTTTTTTTCCTTCGGTTGGAAATGAGAGACTTTTACCTACAAGCATTAAAAAAAAATAATATGTACATTTGAGTCATTAAAAAGTTGAACCGTACATGTGAGCCATCGGGCTAAACTTTTTTCCACCCAAGTCATTCGGTCAGCGTTGAATTAGGATTTAATAGGTAGATAGTCCTAACATGTGGGATCTACATTTACATTTGTCAAGTTTGCCATTCTCATAGCTCCCGCTGACGTGTGAGGCCCACCTGTCACGATCGTCTTCAACCCCACTGTCTCACTCTCTTCTTTCTCACTTCTCTCCTCAGTTCCAACTGCTTCACCGCGAGAAAGCTCCACCGCGTGCAAGGGCGGTCGCGGACAAGCTCCACAACGTGCGGAGTCTGGCGCGGGCAAGCACCACCGCACGCAGGCCGTCGCGGGGGAGCTCAGCCACACGCGCAGGCACCGACGCGGGCAAGCTCTGCCAGGCACGCACGGGACCGCAGCAGCTCCCCGAGCACGGCCTCCGCCATGGACCCAAGCAATTGTCCTGGAGGTGTCGCTGCTCTAAAAGCAAGCTGTTCTCCAATTGAACTGATGGCAAATCAAGAGGCATGGAACCAGGAATTAGTTCACAGATGGTAGAAAATTGAACCCGATTGCATGAATCGATGCAAGGTAGAGTAAATTGCTGGCAAGATTTATTACTATTTGGCACCAGAGAAAGGAAAGATATAGAGCTACTTGCTTGCGAGTGGCGTTGCATGAACGCAGCGGCCAGTGAGGAGGCGGCCCAGCGCCCCGATCTCAGAGGAATCGAAGAGCAGACCGCATCCATCCAGAAGGAATCGCGCCCGTCAGACCGGGGTTCTTGGTGTGGAGGAAGGCGGCCATGATGCGGTCGGAGCTGGCTTCCTCTCCTCCACACGTTCCTCTCTCCGGCGAGCATCACGGGGACGTCGCCGTGCTTCAAGCCCACCGAATCGGACGCTGGGCAAGAGATGGCAAGAGGAAGAGGAAGAAGAGGAGAGCACTCTCAGTGGAAATCAGGTTCGAAGGTGGACGCCGACACAACAACCCCCTAAGTCCTCCCTCCTCCGAAGGGGAATGCGGCCGAAGGCCCCCCTCGAGAAAGGCGGAGGAACTTAGTCACTAACGCTACATATGCTAATCCAACTACTACTACCTTCTAAGTACTCCTACTTCAACTACTTCTATTACGAAAGAAAAACGAAGCACTTAGAAAACCGAAAGCCAAGAAACAAACTGGAGCCTTCGGAGCTCTCTTCTTATTAATGTGTGTCCGTTCTATTAAAAGGGGTTACTATTTATAGGAGGCCCTGGGGTATGATCATCTATCTCAATTACACCTTTTCCGTTCCTGACAAACGGATTTAGACGCTTTACAAGGGTATAACAGTAACTCCCCGCGTCGTACAGGCCTCCAACGTGTCTTCGTACGGCCAAGCCGCCTTTACACGCGGCGCTTCTTGTCACAGCTTCGTACGGTGCCCCTTTATATGTCCGCTATAGCCACGTGTCAAGGCACCCTCTCGGCAGAGCCAAGGCCACCGCTCGCGCCGCGCCTTCGGCACCGAGCCGGCCCATGACTCCGCCCCGGTCGCAACGGGCTTCCGAGACGTCCCGCCCAGACTGCCTTCAACCACGAGCCTCAAGCCCCTTCACACCTTCGGCGCCGAGGGTCACCGACCCACACCTTCGGCACCGAAGGTCAGCGCCATTCGGGATTGTCGAGGGGGGTTTGCGGAACAACCCTCACATAACTCGAGTAGCATCAGCGTTATCGTTAAATCACCATCGCACACTTCATCAAACAAATCGAAGTCGCACGCGGACCGAAACTAATCACCGGGCCGGACGTGGCATGACGCTTCCGAAGACCATTTCCCCAATAGTAGCCCCTCGTCAGTGAGGGCCATCCCACCCTTTAGATGGGCCGAACTTACGACCAACCCTACACAGGGCGAAAAACGGGCGAGCGACCCGCCCTTGTCCCTGAACTCTTTTTTCATTGCCCCAACGTGTGGACCAAGTTTAGCACCACCACCCGAGCGTGTCGTATTCGGGATTCTTGTTGTATCGTGCGAAACGCTATCAGGTCTGCAATGAGGCCGCTAAACGCTTCTTTGCGGAATTTTCGAATGACCCCTGACGCCGAGAGGCCATCCTTAGAGAGCGCGCCGCCCGACGGGCGGCCAAGCGTAATTTGACAGACCCCTTCATAACCGAAGGGATCGTTCCGAAACCAGAGCCGGTCGAAGAGGGCGCCCTCAGGCCACCCGAATACGTGTATTTAATTTCTGATGCCTCGTTGGATGGCCCTGCTGTTACGAAGACCGAGCCAGTGTGAGTGTCTGCGCACATGACTATGATCCTGTCTTCGGCGCAGGACGCATGCCCACCAATGGCGAGCTTCGGCAGATGGCTCTAGACATAAATGACACGGCGGCTCTTCGTTTGATCGACGAGATCTGCGAAGACGTAATTAACGAGGACTGGTCACTTAGAAGTATCGACCCGTCGTGGCTTCGCGTCGCGCCAAGTAATTGTAGCGAACATGGCCCCATTTGCCATTTGTTCGAGTTGATTTTGGTGATTCATGCTAACAGAAGTAATGGGACTAACCTCATTGTCTAGCATGTCTTTGTAGGCATTCCTAGGTCCCATGGATGTTACCACATGTTAACATACTGAAGGACCGATACGGCGAACCAGAGAGGGGGGGGAGTGAATGAGAGCCGATAAAAATTCTTCTCGAAGGAGATGAAAACTCCAACAAGACGAACACGGCTTCCAACACACGTCTCCGACTCACTACCCAAGTTGGCCAAGCCCACGTAGCCACTGGAGTGCCACTGGACCTAGGAACCAACACACACAGCCTTCCGACTCGAGAACGCAGCGGAAAAACAAACCCCGAGTCTACAGACCCACACCGGTCAGACCGGTGAGCACCACCGGTCAGACCGGTCCCTGCTGGTGAAACTGAGCAACTTTCACTAAGTTGCTCTACACCGGTCAGACTGGTGAGACACACCGGTCAGACCGATGGCAGCCTGAAAGCCCCAAGGCACCAAACAGACCAACCGACCACCAAACGGACCCAAATTTGAAACAGCAGCAACACGGGACAACAACGAACACACCAAGACGCTCACTCGAGCAAAAACCCAACAAGGCTCGCACCGGTCAGACCGGTCAAGAGCACCGGTCAGACCGGTGTAGCACGGGCGACTCGGGATGAACAAGCACCCGCGGGTCAACACCCCCAAATCCAAATCTCGATCTCCCGAATCGCTCCACGGACTTGAACAAGACTTTGGGGATATCAGGAACACCTCATGAGGAGTCCATAGCCAAGTTTAATCCCACCAAATCTCATCCAAAAAGGAGGAATCGAAGAAATCCCGCCGAAAGCACTTCCAACCCAAGAACTCAAGAAAACCCCAAAATCGAGCACTTTTACTCACGGATTTGGGAGGGGAATCACAGCCCAAAGAACCACGAAGGGTTCCCACAAATTTCCCCCATCAAATCCCCAAGAGAAAAGCCCCGAAAACACCCCAAAGAAATCACGAAGAGAGGGCTCCGAAAATCACCACCAAGAACAACCGGGGAAAACACATCCAAACCTTGAGAAACCACGCCGAATCATCTATACATGAAACAAAGGTTCGTACAAGGTCTAGCAAGCCGCCCGATCATCCATCCCTCTCTACAAGATCTCTCCGTGAAGCTCTCTTGCTAGTCCTAAGGAAAACCTAGAGAAAATAGGTGGAAAATAGGAAAACTAATGAGCTAGGGTTCCAATAGTTGGCTGCCATCCTCTCACCTCTCGGGTTATATGGAGGCAACCGAATGTCCAAAATGCCCTTCTCTACTAACTAGGGATACAAGCCCCTCAAGGGCGGATTTGGAATTCTTGATGTCTTCACCATCGGACGGATGCCTGGCGACCGCACCCTGCGTAGCCTTGACGCAAGCCATGCGATCCCGACGCGTGTCCTCCGCTTCGAAGATTCCGGACCGCGTCGCGCACACCGGTCCGACCGGTGCTCCTCACCGCCGGTCGGACCGGTCCCCACCGGTCGGACCCACCGGTCGACCGGTCCGTGCCGCCTGCACCTCCGTCTTCGGTTCTCCGGTCTTGGCTTTGTGGATCAACCAAGGAACCCGGTGGTTTTCTCGGTGAACCACTCGGTGTAGCCTCCGCCAATCTCCACTCATGACTTAGCTCCCACGTAGTCCCGGCTCGACCTTGGTTTTGAGGCTCAACCAAGAAGCCGTCCACGACTTCATCTTGTTGTTCATGCCACCATGCGGCCCGCACTTGACCCCCGCCGGCCACCGGGTCCCTCGAACGACGCCTACTTGTCTTCTCCACACCCGGAGGCCTCACCGGCGACGACCTTTCGCGCTTGTTCTTCACCCGCACCAACACGAGTCAAGCCGCAACCTCGCACCCGCAATACTTAGCCAAGAATCGCTCCACACAACGTTGTCAATCACTCATCACACAAGGAAGCGACCATCCACCGGTCCTCGAACCACACATGGTCCTCAATCTCCCCCTTGATGAGTGCATTGACAACACCCACACGAAAGTAACAAGAGAGAAAAGAAAAAGAAAAGAAACGAACAAAAAGAAACTCCAACAAGTGATCGAAAGCCAAACAAAGGCAAAGAGCAAGATCACTTGAAGAAGACAAGTCTCGGACCCCTTAGGCAAGGGCAACGGCTCGACACATCCGAGACAAAACAAAGCTCAAGAAAAGAGCACAAACCACCGAAACAAAGCTCGAAAACTCTCAAATAGCTCCCCCTGCACACATGCAAACTCCCCCCCGAACCAATGCAACTCCCCCCGGACGAATGCTTGCAAAACAAGCTTGAAAACGGGCAGTGCAGCAGAATTTCAGCTCACACCGGTCGACCGGTCATCACCACCGGCCGACCGGTGCCTAACATGTGTACAGGACCAGCACTCACACCGGTCAGACCGGTGCTCTTCACCGGTCAGACCGGTGTACAACAGAGCCCAGAAATGGCTCGAAACCACCTGAAAACCTTCTAAATGCATCCACCAAGCCATTTTAAGCTCAAACTTCTCCCCCTTGTTGGCAATGCATGAATCAAGCCAAAAATGCAAAACTTTCAACCTAGAGCTTCTCAAATATACAAAATTCAACATAGGATGCTACACATGTCCAAATGAGTAAGTTAGATACTTTACGGCTTCGTATCGATCTCAACTACATGATCACCAAGTTTCACAACCATTGGACGAAGCTAAGATGGATTTTGGCAATTTTGCGAAAAACTTGCCTCTCATGAGCAAAGTCCTAAACATGATCAAAGCATATCAAAATGGCAAAGCCACACAAACTTCATGCTAGGACAGCCATTCTAATCATAAGACCATCACAAACACCCACAAGCACCTCATGTCATGTCAAAACTAGCGAGCCATGTGCCTATTTCTATGTATGAGACTTCTCATTGATAGGCATCATGCAACGGTTTAGCACCCAAAGCAAATTAAATTCAGCACAAATGACATGGGAGCACATTTCCAAGCATTTTTCATTTCATTTTCAGATTTGTAAATGGTACATGAAATGTCTTTGCGACAAAAAGGAACTTATGCCCCTCCACAAGATAAATCAAGAGGGCTAAACATTCATGATGGCAAATGAGCCTTTGGCCCCATATGATCAATAAACTAGCTATCCAACCACAAATTAAGCATAGCAAGGCCACAAAAACATGTCAAGAGCATGTAAAGGCATTTACACATGAGAGAGCATACATGTGACATTTTTCGAAGCATAGCTATCAACCATGGATTATTCATCAAGATCATCAAGAGCTAAGCCAAACTAACCATAGCATACCAAACAAGCTCACAAAGACATATATCTCATTCCATGGTGAACAATGTATATGAGAGAAGCTTTTCCTAACCAATGCATATGATACAAAATGCATGCAATCTAAGATACAAGGATGCCTATACATCATGTTACATATGCCATGCCAAATGCAAGAAATGCACAAAGGAAAGCTATACATATGCTACAAACCGGCTCCTCGAGGGGAGGCAAAACGGGCTCGACACCACCGGCAAAAGAGAGCTCCCACACACCCAACTCAAGAAATCAAACACACACCAAGTTCCCCCCGCAAACGAGTGAAAGTTGCTTGATCTAGGGGTTTGGTGAAAATATCGGCTAGTTGGTCATGTGTGGGTACATGGATCAAAGCTATCTTTCCTTTCTCAACATTGTCTCTCAGAAAATGATACCTCACTTCTATGTGCTTGGTTTTGGAATGGAGCACTGGGTTCTTTGCAACGCTTATGGCACTGGTGCTATCACATTGAAGTGGGACATGGGTATACTCCTCACCAAAGTCACTCATGGTGTAGGTGATCCAAATGAGCCGAGAGCAACAACTAGCAAAGGCAACATACTCGGCCTCGGTCGTGGATTGAGCAACACTCGACCGCTACGGGAAGACCAAGACACCAAAAAAGAACCCAAAAACGGCAAGTCCCGAAGTGGACTTCCTATCCAACCGACACCCGGCAAAATCCGCGTCCGAGAAACCATGAAGCACCAAAGAAGAGGACGCGGAGTACCAAAGGCCGAAGTCGGGAGTGTGACGCAAGTACCTGAAAATTCGCTTCACCGCTTGCCGATGCGAAGTCCTCGGAGACGCTTGAAAACGAGCGCACAGACACACCGAGAACTGTATGTCCGGCCTCGTCGCCGTCAAGTAGAGGAGTGACCCGATCATACTCCAGTACTCCTTGTGATCCACGTGTTCACCTTCCTCGTCCGCATCAAGAGCTGTAGTCGTACTCATCGGCGTCGTCATAGCCTTGGAGTCCTCCATCTTGAACTTCCTCACAATGTCCTTGGTGTACTTAGTCTGGTGCACAAATGTTCCTTCCTTTGATTGCTTGATTTGTAGCCCGAGGAAGAACTGCAACTCGCCCATCATGCTCATCTCAAACTCCCCGCTCATATCATCCGCAAACCTCACAACAAGAGAGTTAGACGAGCCACCAAAGACAATATCGTCCACGTACACCTGCACAATCAGGATATCTCTGCCCTGCCTCGCAAAAACAAGGTCTGATCGACCTTCCCCATCTCAAAACCTCTCTCAAACAAGAACCCCTCAACCTCGCCATACCAAGCTCTAGCGCCCGCTTCAACCCATACGGCCGCCTTCCTCAACTTGTACACCCTGTGGGGGTACTTCTCACTCTCAAACCCCGAGGTCGCCTCACATACACTTCTTCCTCCAACACTCCATTCGTAAAAGCACTCTTCACATCCATTTGGTGCAACTTGAACCCTTTAGCCACGGAAAAGGCTAGAAGGATCCTAATCGCCTCCAAACGGGCTACGGGAGCAAAGGTCTCCTCGTAGTCGATCCCCTCCTTACGACCGAACCCCCCGAGCAACAAGTCTCGACTTGTTCCTCACAACCTCACCCTTCTCTCCCTCTTTGTTTTTCCACACCCACTTTGTACCAATCGGCTTACACCCTGGGGGAGGGTCAACCAACTCCCACACCTGATTCCTCTCAAAGTTCTTCAACTCCTCATGCATCGAATTAACCCAATTGTGATCAGATAGTGCGTGTCCAATGTCTTTGGGCTCAAAAGAAGCAACAAACGCAGCATGAGCAAAGTGGGAATTATTTCGAACCCTCGACCGTGTAGTGCGTTCATTTATGTCGCCGATGATCCTCGAAGCTGGGTGATCCACTTGAACTCGCCGGGGAGGTTCTCGCCTCGAAGCTACCTCCCCCTCAACATCAGCTTCTCCTCGTTCTTGGTTTGTCGTCGTAGGTGTAGCAGAGGGTCCATCCATCATCGTAGTCGAAGTAGTGGGTACATGTTCAGCGGGGGCACCGCACCGCCATCCTCATCATCACCATGTTCATGCTCCTCCTCCCCGAAAGATCTCCTCGCCAAGCTCATCATCACCGCACACTCAAAGACAAGCCGACTACGTGGCTCTGTCTCGTCGAAGGTTACCTCGCAAGTCTCCACGATTTGGTTAGTTTCAAGATTGAGCACACGATATGCTCTAGAATGAGATGCATAACCAAAGAAAATACCATCGACGACCTAGCATCAAACTTATCCAACTTCCCGCCTTTCTTCGAATGAAACACTTGCAACCAAAGACATGGAAGTGACTCACCTTGGGTGTGCGACCATGCATCGGCTCATAGCATGTCTTCTTCTTGTGCACTCGAGGTATATCCCGTTCGACACATAGCACGCGGTATTCACCGCCTCGGCCCCAATACCTCCTCGGAGTCCTATGCTCATCAAGCATTGTCCGAGCCATCTCGCACAAGGTCCTCGTTCTTCCTTTCCACAACACCGTTCGGGGAGGCGTATACGGACTCGAAAACCGGTGCTCAAGACCCAAGTCATGACAAAAGGTTTCAAAACGAGAGTTCCTGAATTCCGAGCCATTATCACTGCGGATAGCTCGTATGGCATCTCCGTGCCTCTCGTTCCTCAACCTCAAGACTAGATCTCGAACAAAACCAAACGTCTCCCTCTTATCCTCGAGAAAGAACACCCACGCATACCGAGAATAGTCGTCCACCACAACAAGGACATACCACTTCCCACCCGCGATCGCACACGAGCCGGGCCAACAAGGTCCATATGGAGCAGCTCGCATGGACGCTCGCTCATCACATCGGTGAGAGGCGGGTGAGAAGAGGCCACCATCTTGGCATGCCTACTCGGAGCACAAACCAACTCTTTCTCAAGCCTCAACCGTGGCAATCCTCGGACCAAATTGAGTTTACTCAAGCGAGACAAAAGGTCAAAGCTCAAGTGACCCAACTTCCTATGCCACTTCCACAACTCACTCGAAGAACCAGCCAAGAAACAACGCTCCACACCCGAAGACTGAGAAAAATCAGCACGAAACACCTGACCCTCGGGAACGACCATACAAACAAGGTCCCCTCGAGAGTCCACAATCCGAGAACCACCTGGCCGAAACAACACCTCAAAGCCCTCATCCAACAACTGGGACACAGAAAGCAAATTGTACCCCATCGATTGAACAAGAGCAACACGCCTCAGAGTGATCTTGTCACTCACTTTTATCTCACCTTCTGAAAGCACACGCCCACGCCCATTGTCCCCAAAAGTGATGTACCTCTTCGTCACTACCGGGACGAGACTTGAGAACCACCCCTGTCTCCGGTCATATGCCTCGAACAACCGGAGTCAATCAACCAAATGTTCTTCAAGTCTCCCACCTGAAATTCAAAAATAGGCATGTGAGCGAACAAACGACTCAGCACTGGGGTTAGTACCAAAAGAGGAAAACCAGTGCCAAGCCATTTGCTCGAAAGTGGGGTTAGCACCAACCAAAGCATCTCTCCTACCAAAGCTACCTCCACGAACACCACCTCGGTAACCACCCTGAGGGAACCACCCCTCTCTGCTTGGAGGAGGACCAAAACCACGCAAGAAAGCCCGTGGAACGTCCTTCCTCTCCAACTCAACGCCACGACTCCTCCAATCCCCGTATTGAGCACGAGGAGGAGAACGCCTAGCAACCGACCACCCGCACCCTTTCCAGCCCCAACCACCGAACACGACCACCGAAACAACCCTCGCACCCGTACGAGCTCGAAACCCGAACATCCGTCCGTCCGTGCCCGCACCGGTCTGGCCGGTGCCCCACACCGGTCTGACCGGTGTGACCTGGACAGCAGCACCACCTGCAGCCTTCTTCTCTCCCAAAGCCCGAACTGTCCTCACAATCGCCTTGCCCCTGGGCATCTGCATACGAGGCTCAAGTACACCATCAGAAGGGTGGTACTTGTCCTTGTTAGCCCACTCTCGCTTCCTCTTGAAGCAAAACTCCTCCTTATGGCCATCTCTCCCACAATGGCCACAATGGAACCTCACAAGCTTAGGCTTTGGCTTGGGATGCGGCTGCTCACTTGGTTTCTCTCCACTCAAACCCTCCACCGGTTTCTCACCACTAGCCTTCTCACTCTCCTTCCCAAAGAACACCTTCCCCGAAGTGCTCACAAACTTGATAGGCTTTTGTAGGTCATTTGTGGGTGTAGGAAACACGGGTGGAGCTGGGGTTGTGTCTAGTCGGTTCCTTAGATGGTTAGGTTTTGGAGGGAAATCATTTTTGTGGTGGGTTTTTGGTGGCTCCGGGATATTCTCTCCACTTCCTTCACCAACCTTGTTTGCCCCAAGCCCCTCACCATCTTGCCTCTTAAAGGCCTCGATCATCATCCTCAACTGAGGCTCATGACCGACAACCAACCCATCAACTTCCTCAAGTCATCATTCTCATCCCGCAAACGATCAACATAATGTGCAAGCTCCAAATTTTTCAATGCATGCATTTCACGGTAGAGCAAGATATAGGCATGGGTTCCTTCAATTTAGCCTCGAGTGAACTAGTGTAAGCATGCATCTCATCAATCTTAGCATGCAAAACGGGCAAGAAGTGCAAGCACCTAGCAAAGCAGTCTAGACTTAAGCTCGACCACTTCAACCCTAAGCACATCTAGTTCCTCACACTTGGAGGCATGCTTCTCCTTAAACAAAGCAAGATCAGCAAGGAATATGGAGCAATCAGCACAATCATTCTCATCAGAAACAACAGGGCTAGCCTTAAGCGAATCAATCTCAAGCACTCATCCAGGGCTAGCCAAGCCTCTCATTCTCCTGGCGCAAGAAGGGAAGTTCATCACGCACCTCGTCGTCGGACTCAGAGTCCGAGTCGCTCTGTGTGCTCTTCTTGCTGCCGGAGCTCAACGCCATGGTGCAGAAGCCATCTCTCGCGGCGCCTTAGCCCGCTCGTGTTCTTGGACGACTTCTTGTTCTTGTGGCGATCTCCCTCGTCTTCGCTGCTGCTCGAGCTCGAGGTGGAGTACGCGGAACTGGAGTCGACGTCGCTCGCTCCAACCATCGCTCGGGCCTTGCCTCGGCCCTCCTTCTTCCTCGATCGTCGCTCGTCCTTGTACTTGTTCTTGTGCTTGCTCTTGTGGTCGCGCCTCGAACGGTACTTGCCATCGTTCATCCTCGGCTTGTGCTTGTAGCCGTCCTTGTTCTCGGCCTTCTCCGGGCGGTCGGCGACGAAGTGTCCCGCTTGCCGCACGGAAGCAAGTCCTCGTGTTCCTCCTCATGTTCACGCGGTTCTCGTGCGGCCTCTCGAACCGCCTCGTCAACGGCGCCGGCTCGTCCTCTCCAAGGTCATCAAACTCCTCATCCGGCATAGACATCAAAGAGGAAAACGAGAACATCCCGGTGGATGGGTTAGAGTTAGTCTTTCCTTTGGAACCACAAACGAGGGCAAGACTATGGGAATCAGTCGGTCCCTCGAGCTTGGCAGTCATGCCCCTATCCACCTCAGCCGACTTGAGCTTCGAGAACAGCTCGTTCACCGTCAGAGTATCATACCTCTCCGACTCGACTATGGCCTCGAACTTTCCGCCCCATATCGTACGATCCAAAGAGTGTAAGAGCTTGACCGCTCTATCATGATCATCGTATGGGAGCACGTCCACATTGGCCCTCATGTTGTTCACCACCACCGTGAACCTCTGAAACAAGGCATCGATGGACTCACCGGGGAGATGAGTGAAGTTCTCGTACTCTCTCCGTAGGTCGCATACAACCGTGCCCGAACCTGGGCGTTCCCAACATGAGCCTCCTTCAACACCGCCCAAATCCTACAAGCCAAGTGCTCGGTGTGCACCCGATCGAACTCGGGCCGACACAAAGCACGAAACAAGTAGTCGACCGCCTTATTGTTGGCGTCGAATCCGTCCCTCGACCCCGGAGCAAGGAAATCCATCGGCCGGACATAGCCCGTGTGTCCACCGTGACATCCCAAAGCAGCCGACCCTTTCCGCGGAGGAACGCACCCATCCGCTTGCTCCACATCCGGTAGTTCTTGCCATCGAAGTGTGGAGGACCCGAACCCCGTTCTCGGTATGCCATCCTTGGATCTTAGACTCGGTTAGAGTCAATAAAGACTTGAACCAGCTCGATACCACTTGAAGGACCGATACGGCGAACCGCAGAGGGGGGGGAGTGAATGGGAGCCGATAAAAATTCTTCTCAAAGGAGATGAAAACTCCAACAAGTCGAACACGGCTTCCAACACACGTCTCCGACTCACTACCCAAGTTGGCCAAGCCCACGTAGCCACTGGAGTGCCACTGGACCTAGGAACCAACACACACGCCCTTCCGACTCGAGAACGCAAGCGGAAAACAAACCCCGAGTCTACAGACCCACACCGGTCAGACCGGTGAGCACCACCGGTCAGACCGGTCCCTGTTGGTGAAACTGAGCAACTTTCACTAAGTGGCTCTACACCGGTCGACCGGTGAGACACACCGGTCGGACCGATGGCACCGAAAGCCCCCAAGGCACCAAACAGCCAACCGACCACCAAACGGACCCAAACTCGAAACAACAGCAACACGGGACAACAACGAACACACAAAGACGTTCACCCGAGCAAAAACCCAACAGGGCTCGCACCGGTCAGACCGGTCAAGAGCACCGGTCAGACCGGTGTAGCCTGGGCAGCTCGGGATGAACAGCACCCGCGGGTCAACACCCCCAAATCCAAATCTCGATCTCCCGAATCGCTCCACGGACTTGAACAAGACTTTGGGGATATCAGGAACACCTCATGAGGAGTCCATAGCCAAGTTTAATCCCACCAAATCTCGTCCAAAAAGGAGGAATCGAAGAAATCCCGCCGAAAGCACTTCCAACCCAAGAACTCAAGAAAACCCCAAAATCGAGCACTTTTACTCACGCATTTGGGAGGGGAATCACAACCCAAAGAACCACGAAGGGTTCCCACAAATTTCCCCCATCAAATCCCCAAGAGAAAAGCCCCGAAAACACCCCAAAGAAATCACAAAGAGAGGGCTCCGAAAATCACCACCAAGAACAACCGGGAAAACACATCCAAACCTTGAGGAACCACGCCGAATCATCTATACATGAAACAAAGGTTCGTACAAGGTCTAGCAAGCCACCCGATCATCCATCCCTCTCTACAAGATCTCTCCGTGAAGCTCTCTTGCTAGTCCTAAGGAAAACCTAGAGAAAATAGGTGGAAAATAGGAAAACTAATGAGCTAGGGTTCCAAGAGTTGGCTGCCGTCCTCTCACCTCTCGGGTTATATGGAGGCAACCGAATGTCCAAAATGCCCTTCTCTACTAACTAGGGATACAAGCCCCTCAAGGGCGGATTTGGAATTCTTGATGTCTTCACCATCGGACGGATGCCCGGCGATCGCACCCTGCGTAGCCTTGACGCAAGCCATGCGATCCCGACGCGTGTCCTCCGCTTCGAAGATTCCGACCGACGCGTCGTCGCACACCGGTCGACCGGTGCTCCTCACCGGCCGACCGGTCCCCACCGGCTAGACCGGTCGACCCACCGGTCGGACCGGTCCGGTGCCGCCGCACCTCCGTCTTCGGTTCTCCGGTCTTGGCTTTGTGGATCAACCAAGGAACCCGGTGGTTTTCTCGGTGAACCACCGGAAACCCCGCGAACTCGGTGTAGCCTCCGCCAATCTCCACTCATGACTTGGCTCCCACGTAGTCCCGGCTCGACCTTGCTTTTGAGGCTCAACCAAGAAACCGTCCACGACTTCATCTTGCTGTTCATGCCACCATGCGGCCCGCACTTGACCCCGCTGGCCACCGGGTCCCTCGAACGACGCCTACTTGTCTTCTCCACACCTGGAGGCCTCACCGGCGACGACCTTTCGCTCTTGTTCTTCACCTGCACCAACACGAGTCAAGCCGCAACCTGCACCTGCAATACTTAGCCAAGAATCAGTCCACACAACGTTGTCAATCACTCATCACACAAGGAAGCACACATGGTGTCTCACCGGTCCTCGAACCACACATGGTCCTCACATACCATGCACAAGTTAACATACCATTCCCAAGCTAACATGTCAAGCCACAAGTTAACACACCATGGACATGTTAGGTTACTTATAGCAAATTTGAGGACTTAGTATATATTTGGAGGCTATAAGTAATGGCATGTTAAGTATGTTAAGTTGAAGCAAAGATCCAAGTTGAAGACGCGAAGAAAAAGAAGGAAAAGGACACCGTCGGATGAACCGACGGTATCAATATAACAAGCGTCGGTGCAATCGTCGGACGAGTTGGTACACAGGGTCCAACCCTAGGTACCGTCAGATGAACCGACGGTCCATTATTTAGTAGCGTCGGACGAGTTGCAGAGGAAGAGCAAGGAAGACAGTAGCACCGGATGATCCGGCGGTCTGAGTGGGGACCCCGTCGGTCTATCCGACGCTCAGTTTGAATCCATACAGAGACGCGCCAAGACAAAGCCTTCAGCACCGGATGATCTGACGACTTGGACAAGGTAAAGCGTCGGTCTATCCGACGGTCGAGTGGAAGCCAACAGAGGTGCCTTTGTGGCGAGTCAAGTGGCGCTCTTGGGAGAGACTTGGTGACTGGGAAGCAATACTCTTGTGTGAGTGCTTCAACAACATGGACTAGGGGTGGCTTAGTGCCTACCGATACCACGGGATAAATCGCGTGTCAAGAGTTTGCTTCCTCTCATCCCCTTTACGTTTCCGCATTTACTCTATTACAATCTTTGTTTGCCTTTACTTTCCTAGAGTAGTATCATGCTAGGATTGGCTATAGGTTGCAAACCTTCTTTTGGGATGGGAGTTTCACACTAGAACAACCTAGCTGCACATATAGATAGTATGTTCTAGTTTACCTTTGCGCAAAATTAGTGAAGCCATAGGTTAAGGTTTTAAGTTGCCTAATTCACCCCCTCCCCCTCTTAGGCTAACGGGCATCTGATTCCTTACAAGTGGTATCAGAGCCGGGACTCACTTCCTTCACAAGGAAACACCAATTCGATTGGTAATTTGTGAAAACCGGCTCATTGGAACGGTTAAGCTTCACCGCCTAGTGAGTTGCTCTATAGAGGTATGAAAGGGGTGGATACCATAGGTTTGGCTCCGCATTTCGATGGCACGGGCTATCCTCGGTGGAAGGTTCTCATGGAGTCCTATCTCCAAGCAAAGGACCTTGATGTTTGCAGAGTCACCGATGAGGGCATGAAAAATGGTACTAGAAAGGAAAAGCAATTTGATGTAATTGCTAAGAGTATCATTTTGTTTTCACTAGATGTAGGTGTTTTAAATAGAGTTTTTACTTTTGAAAATGCTCATAAGCTATGGAAAACCATCAAGACGCAAAATGAGGGTTCAAAATAAGTTGCTAATGAACGCTACGGTTGTCTCCTTGAGGAATTCAATAGCTTTAAGCAACTTGCTAATGAAAATGTCGAATCTATGTACTCACTCCTAAATATGCTTGTCAATGAGATCAATGCTTTAGGTGTGAAGGACATCACGGACTTGAACATCAACCGTAAGGTCCTTCAAAGTCTTCGGAAGCCCAATTATGACTTGGTGAAGGCAATCATCTATGAGAAGAAGCTCGAAGATTTGAAGCCATCTCATATCTTGAGCAAGATCATGGCACATGAGCTTCAACTAATGCCCAAGTCAAAGAAGGTGCCCCAAGAAAAGCCCCAAGAACCATCTTCTCCAACCACAAGTCATGCTCTCTCAAGCCAACGAGAAGGTGTTGAGTAGAATGGCTACCATGGAAGCTCAAGTGAGGATGATGGTGATGATTGTGACCATGAAGATTCCTCAAGTGATGAAGAGGTTGAATCTATGGTAGCCGAATACGTGAAGAAGATCTTCAAGTATGTGAAGAAAGTCAACATGCACGGCTACAATGTCCACTTGAGAGAAGGGCGTCATCATCAACACATCAAATTCACCAAGATCAAGCACAAGCCCAAGAAGAATGTGGTCAAGGAGAGGAGACCAAGGCAAGAAGCAACTATCGCCGTCCGTGAATGGACCAGTGGTGGAGAATCAAGTTCTTCTAGCTCAAGTGATGAATCAAGAAAGAACTTCACCACCCGCTTCATGCATGGTCCTTCATCATCACTACAAATGTGCCTTATGGCCAGAGGTATGGAGAGCAATGTAAGTGATGACGAATCCGACACCACCTCTCTAGATGATCTTGTTGAGCTAGTCCATGAGAAAAAAGGGATGCTTGAGAAACAAGCTAATGAAATTAAATAACTCAATGCTCTCAATGATCTTAGTGCCACCCTTGCTACAAATTATGAACATTTGTTGTGCAAATTCAAATTGCTTAGCATGGAGTGTGATGAGCTAAAAGCTAATCTTGGGAGAAATGAGACTAACACAAGTAATTCCTTTGAGCTTGATGAAACATCTATTCCTTGTGCAATTCCTATCTCCAAGGTAGATGCTTCAACTTCTTGCATTGATTGAACTGATGAATCTTGCTCACCATCTTGCCATGAGAATGTTGTTGTAGAAACTTGTGATTATCTCATAGGCAAGGAAAATGATGAGCTCAAGCGAGAAGTGAAATGGCTCCGAGAGAGGTTGGCAAACTTGATGGGCAAGGGCAAGAACAATGAAGAACAAGTGGACATCTCTCAAGACATGAAGAGCCAAGTCCAACCTTCTCAAGATAACCACGATCCCATGGTGAAGAAGCTTTAGAAGGGTCCAACCGCGACTTGCTACAAGTGTCATGGAGAAGGGCACAAGTTCTACAAATGCCCTCAATTTGCCAAGAAGATGGACAAGGGCGCAAAGAAGAAATTGAAGCCCACCATCAAGAGCTCCCTCATCTACACCAAGCCCAACCGCAAGAACAAGACAAATAGCAACACCTACGTCATCAAGAAGAAGGCAAATGGCAAGGTGGTTGCTCACAAGATTGGGAAGATGAAGGAAAAGCGGTGTAGGAACCAACCCATTTGGGTGCCCAAGGAAGTCATGACCAATATGAAGGGGCCTCAAATGGTTTGGGTTCCGAAGGCCACTTGAAGGCCATGAAAGCGGGGACTTGGGAGGCTTGGTACAATCAAGATGAGAAGATTCAAGCCTATAAGCCAAGTTTGCAAATTGGACATGTGTTGCCCAAGTTCCCCGGTTGAGGTAATGGGAACTAGTAACTATCTCTTGTATCATTGTAGCTCCATTGCCTTGTTTAGGTTGCATTTGTTGCAATATTCACATATGGTAGGTTTCTTGTGTCATGTGCTAACCCATGAGCAATCTACATGGTTTAAATAGTGTGTAGGAAAGCTACACTTGTTCTTTCATGGTGCATGTTTTCATATATATATATATAGGGTTAGCACATGACAAGATATAGGGTTAGCTTCCCTTTTGTTGTCATAAACAATGTGCATACATTTGGTTGGTAATTCAAACACTAAATGCACACATTTAGGGGGAGCTCATCCTATGGTTTGGTTATGGGACTAACATTGTTTCAAGCCTATCTTATGTAGTCCCTTGGTGACGCATTCCGGTGCGGTGCTTCATTCTAAGAGAATGCTATTTCACTCTCAATGTGATCTAACATCTCTAGAAGAGTGAATAAAGCAATATGAGCTTCATGCTATTGAGTCATGCCCGCGCGAGCTTATGTCTCTATATAAGTTCAAAGGCAATGTACTCATACATTCCTAATCCTTGTGGGACCCCAAGTGTCTTTTATGCAAGCTTCTTTCAAGTGGTGTTACTTAGTGATATCATCTCCAAGAGGCTCATCTAAATGTAGTGCCAACAAGGTAAAGAGGATCATCCCCCGGAGGTATGCAATAATCAAAAGACTACAAGTGATATCTACAAGTGGTAATGTAACAAGAACCCATTTGTCTTATCTCTTGTCCTTTGATCTACCTCCTTGCACGATATGCTCTAAGCTTCCTTGTCATTCAAGTTTGTAGTTGTGCACTTGTTTCTCACTACCCTTGTCTTATAAGTGGTATCCTTTTGTGCACACACTTAGGGGGAGCTTAGTTTGTATCATGCTAGTCTCATGAGCTTGTGATCCACCTTAGTTATTCTCACATGTGGTATCTTCATCGATGTCATACATATGGATCATGGTTCATGCGGTTTTCTCCCCTGCATTTAACATCTCTCCTTTGAGCTATGTTTGCTAGGTCTTGCTAGTTTTCTTGGACCCCTTTTGCTTTGGACTTTTTGGAGATTTTATTCCAAAGGGGGAGAATGTGAGACCAAAGCAAGCTAGTGGTTTAAGATTACAAGTAGTTTCAAGGATATGAGACCAAAGGGGGAGAATGTGAACATAAGATCAAAAAGAGGGAAGTTTGATCTAGGGGGAGTTTGGATGATGGTAAGCATCCAAGCAAGTGTAAGTGGCTCTAATTTTGTCAATTTTTGCAACTTTATGCTTGCTTTGCTTGTGTTGTCATAAATCACCAAAAAGGGGGAGATTGTAGCGAACATGGCCCCATTTGCCATTTGTTGGAGTTGATTTTGGTGATTCAAGCTAACACAAGTAATGGGACTGACCTCATTGTCTAGCATGTCTTTGTAGGCATTCCTAGGTCCCATGGATGTTGCCACATGTTAACATACCATGCACAAGTTAACATACCATGCCCAAGCTAACATGTCAAGCCACAAGTTAACACACCATGGACATGTTAGGTTACTTACAGCAAATTTGAGGACTTAGTATATATTTGGAGGCTATAAGTAATGGCATATTAAGTATGTTAAGTTGAAGCAAAGATCCAAGTTGAAGACGCGAAGAAAAAGAAGGAAAAGGACACCGTCGGATGAACCGACGATATCAATATAACAAGCGTCGGTGCAATCGTCGGACGAGTTGGTACACCGGGTCAAACCCTAGGTACCGTCGGATGAACTGACGGTCCATTATTTAGTAGCGTCAGACGAGTTGCAGAGGAAGAGCAAGGAAGACAGTAGCACTGGATGATCCGACGGTCTGAGTGGGGACCCCGTCGGTCTATCCGACGCTCAGTTTGAATTCATACAGAGACGCGCCAAGACAAAGCCTTCAGCACCGGATCATCCGACGCCTTGGACAAGGTAAAGCGTCGGTCTATCCGACGGTCGAGTGGAAGCCAACAGAGGCGACTTGAGCGCGGAGTCTTCAGCACCGGATGATCCAACGCACCGTCGGTGCATAGCGTCGGAGCAGTTGTGTCAGAGAACCTCAACGGCTATGTGATGTGGGAGGGGCACCGGATGAACCGACGCCCTAGAAAAGCTTAGCGTCGGATCATCCGACGGTACCTTTTTCAGCAGCTTTTAGCCAACGGCTAGTTTGATGCCTTGGGCTATTTATACCCCCTCCACTCACCGATTTGAGGTTGCTGGATTGTGTGGAAGTAAATTGGAGTTCAAGATACATTCAAGATCATATCCAATCCATCCAAGTGCTTAATTGCTCAACCTTAGACTTGCATATGCTTAGTGTATGTGTTTAGTGCTAGGCTTAGCTTAAAGCTGAGTGAGTGCAAGGTTGTGCCAACCTTGTGAGGTGATTCTTGAGTGAATCCAGTTGTACAAGGTTCGCCGGAAGCCTTGGAGCCTAAGTGGCTCACCGGCAATCGTCATCAACCCTCTGGCTTGGTGTGGAGCGGCGAGGACACTTTGTGCCGGGGACGTGGAGACCCCCTTCCTTGGTGGAGAAGCTCCTTAGTGGAGGCAGCATTAAGGTAACCAAGGGATCTTGACAAGTGCTTAAGTGGCTAGCCTTTGTGGCGAGTCAAGTGGTGCTCTTGGGAGAGACTTGGTGACCGGGAAGCAATACTCTTGTGTGAGTGCTTCAACAACGTGGACTAGGGGTGGCTTAGTGCCTACCGATACCACGGGATAAATCGCGTGTCAAGAGTTTGCTTCCTCTCATCCCCTTTACGTTTCCGCATTTACTCTATTGCAATCTTTGTTTGCCTTTACTTTCCTAGAGTAGTATCATGCTAGGATTGGCTATAGGTTGCAAACCTTCTTTTGGGATAGGAGTTTCACACTAGAACAACCTAGTTGCACATATAGATAGTATGTTCTAGTTTACCTTTGCTCAAAATTAGTGAAGCCATAGGTTAAGGTTTTAAGTTGCCTAATTCACCGCCTCCCCCTCTTAGGCTAACGGGCATCCGATTCCTTACAGTAATACCGTGAATACTTGAAGTGCCCTTCTTCGGAACCCCCCCGGAAGTGTTCGCAGCATGCTGGGGCGACGCGACCCAAACCGGTTTGTAAAGTGTGTGCAGGAGAAAAACATGCTGTAATTGTATTGCCGTGTTAATTTGTAACATTGGACTGTTGTATTGAAAACGTTGTATATTCGAAGTATGATAATAAAATGAAGGTAGTTGTAACCATCGCCTGTCACTTCTGTTCCTACGCTCATTTCTTCCTCGGCGCCTTTCGACTCGACCTTTAATGACCGAAACTACTAGAGAAAGATGTGCGTTTTGCCTTTAGATGTGCTAGTTGGGTTCTGGCCAAAAGGTAGCGCTGCTGTTTCGTGCGCGTTTCCGTTCCTGATCAGTACAACAGTTCTTGTGCTGCGTTGAGCATTTCCTTGACCGCCGCGCTTCCAATGACGGTACCCTCGCGCCGCGTCAGGTGGATCAGTCCTTCGGTCCTGTAAAAACGAAGCGTCGCACCAAGCACGCTTCCACTTGGGCCATAGCAGGGCCTCTGTGCTGCATCAAGCGGTTTTTACCTTCGGTCATAACGGGACCGAGGCACCGCGCCAGGCGTGCTTCCACTTGGGCCATAGCAGGGCCTCTGTGCTGCATCAAGCGGTTTTTACCTTCGGTCATAACGGGACCGAGGCACCGCGCCAGGCGTGCTTCCACTTAGGCCATGTCGGGGCCTTTGCGCCGCGTTAAGCGGACTTTACCTTCGGTCATAACGGGACCGACGCATCGCACCAGGTGTGCTTCCACTTAGGCCATGTCGGGGCCTTTGCGCCGCGTCAAGCGGACTTTTCCTTCGGTCATAACAGGACCGACGCATCGCACCAGGCGTGCTTCCACTTAGGCCATGTCGGGGCCTTTGTGTCGTGTCAAGCGGACTCTACCTTCGGCCACGACGATAAGTGACAGGCGTGACCCGTGCGCACTCAATGCGGCTCGTGCCAACGCCGTCACTTACCCCGCCGAAGGCCACTTCGAAGACTATGCCCCCTATAGAGAGCATGGGGGTAGCATAGCTCCGTCGGAGCAGCGAAAACATACTCAAAAAGAAAGAACTTGGACGCCAAGTGCTGGGGGAAACGCTGACTTATATTACACGTCAGAAAACGAAGTACATGGGTCCGCCTCGTTAAAAACCTCACACTTCGCGGGTCCAGAGGGGAACCGCGAAGCCTCCCCCGTGAGGAAAAGAGTACGTCCCCTGTACTTAATGTACATATATTACAAATTTCTTCAACAAGACAGAAACAAAATCTACGAAACGAAAATAACAACAGTTGCTGCTTCGCCGCGACCTCAGACGAAGTACTTCTGCAGCATGTCCACATTCCATGTGTAGGTGTTGACGGTGAAAATCCTTCAACCTAGCCAGAGTTTACCTTCGGTGTTGGCATAAGTTTTATACCTTATCCATTGGTACTAACCCCCGTGGTATAACAAGTTCACGTGTGCATGTCGGTTTTGGAGTTTAGTGTTTATGCAGGGTTTTAGCGTTGAAAGCAAGACTTTCGGGATAAGTTCATCAAGCACCTTATCACAAGACCTTTAAGCCCGTACAAGTCATGCAATGAACCAAACTTAACTCCAAAAAGTCAGGGACTTAATCCGAGAAGATGACAAACTCTGAGGACCTAACCAGAAAAGTGCTGAATCTTGCAAGACAAGGAGTTATGCCCAATTCGGAGAGAAACTGACGACATGGACCTACATGCAGAAGGGGAAACATCCAGGAAGCAAGGGAACCGACATAGAGCAAAGGAGGCCGCGGGCTAGGCCTAGATGGGCCCAGGCCGGCCGGCCCAGGCCGGTCGGCCCAGCCCAGTCCAGAGCCCGTTCGTCCCCTCCTTTGCCCTAGCCGCCAATCGGGCTATTTATAGCCCCCTGACCGAGAGCCACGGAGAATACAATTCATCATCGACTGCCGAGGAGCAGAGAAGAGAGGGTCACCATCCCGGAGAGGAGAGGGTCGAGCTAGTTGACCAGGGTTTCCCTAGCCGACGTGGGAACCTTGCATGGAACACCACGTCGGAGTTCCCGGAGCTAGAAGCAAGATCAAGAAAGGATCCCGGTGGTGATCTTGTGTATGTATCATTGTCATAGTTGAATTATCAAGTTGAATCTATTCTTAGCAATCAAGTGTTTCCTCGAATATTTCGTTTTTCGATCGGTTTGCTTATTCTAGATCTATTCGCACGATAGATCACACAGGGTGTTCTTGTAGCCGCGGTGGCTAGAGGTACACGCCGGATCTTCCGAAAGAATCTCGACTTGTCTTTTGACTCGCAATAGAATCCCCACATGAGTAGGAATACATTGTGACAGAACGGGGGTTCCGAAAGGCGGATGTTTTCGGATTTGGACGGGAAACCCCAGTTTAATGAGGCTTCTGATAAGATTCGATTTGCTACTTCTTCTCTTGCTTGGAACTTCAACAAAAGGCTTAACCCGATCTCTCTAGATCGGTTTATCTACCCAATCTTACTTTGTTATCTCCGGTCTTTAGTAGATTAGATTGGTTTCGTGTCTTTTACCTAGATGCATTAGGGTCTCTCTTTTACCGAAGATTGGAGTTACTTGGCTTTACTAGATCAACTTTTGCGTCACACATTTGTTCCACGGATTCGATACCTTGGGTTCACCACTCGAGGGAAGAAGGGTCCCTTGACTACGACGGGAGACTTGTCCGCTTGCAAGTCTAAACGAACTTTGATACAATTATTAACCGTCAACAGTAGGGCTCTTCCTCGTCGGTCAATCGACGCAACTTGAAGGCCGCTTCGTTCGATGTCACAGTTGCTATGAATGGACCTTCCCACATCCCGTGCATCTTGCCCTTCAGCCTTCCCTTTGGTATTTTGTGCAGCACTAGGTCCCCCGATCGTATGAACTTCGGCCTAATCCTCTTGTTTTCCCACCTTCTAGTCTCTTCCTGGTAGGACGACAAGTTCGTCACCGCCTGCAGACGCACCTCCTCGATGCACTGGACCGAAGCCTTGAGGTCTTTGTCGCTGGAAGGGCTGTCCCTCCAAGTTCCCAAGCACAGTTCTTCAGGTAACATGGCTTCTTCGCCATAAAGCAACTTGAACGGCGAAAACTGCGTGGTTCTGGAGGTTGTGGTGTTGTGGGACTAAATCACCCTCGGCAGCTCTTCGGCCCATTTGCTCTTGGGCAGGTCGGTGATGTTCCTTTTTATACTGACGAAAATTACCCCATTTGCCCGTTCTACCGCCCCATTGGATTGCGAGTGGTAGAGCGAAGCAAAGCATAGCTTGGTGCCCGATAAGTACAGAAGCCCTTGAAGTCGGTGCTGTCGAACTACTTGCCATTGTCCACCGTGACTTCGTATGGCACGCCGAAGCGGCACACAATGTTTTGCCAGAAGAATTTCTGTATTGTTGCCGAAGTAATGCTTAATAGTGGCTTTGCTTCCACCACTTGGAAAAATACTCTACCGCCACCACAGCATGGGTGTAATTTCCGGGCGCAGTCGGTAGCGGACCGATGATGTCCATGCCCGATCGGGTGAAGGGCCACACCGGCGGTATCAGTTGTATCTCATTAGAGGCAAACTTGCTGTATGGCGCCCTAACCGGAGATGGTTGTCTACCTCTCCAAGAGACCCAAACTTTTTTTGTGGATGATCCAGGAAAACTTTACAGGCAAAGGAGACGTGCAACACAAGCTAAAGGGTTGGAAACCCTAGATTCAAAAGCCGAAGTTGAAGGACTACCGGAATCTCCAAGGGAATCACCACCTCCAAGTCCAAAGGAAGATCAACCTAAACCGACATCGTTGATCTACCTATCATAAACCTTCAAGACGCCGGAAGGCCGTTCAAGATCAAGGTCTCAACTATCCGCATGACGATTGTGGGAGCTTTGGAGCGTTTCAATGAATACATACAAGCCACATTCCTCGAGTGGAAAATCGGTTTACATAAGAGGAGGATGGAGAAGATGGAGATAGAGAAAGAAGCTCAACACCTAAAGGCTGCCAAGGCAAGATCCACGTCCGAGGATTAAAGTGTTCATCGTGATGAAGATGCTAGAGACACAAGTGGGACAACTTGTCTGGCGCCCGATGGGTAACAAAGAAGAATATCCGAGACAACTCCAAGGTCCCAAGACAGCGAAGGCTACTCAAACTCATTCGGGAGAGAAGGAGGATCACACTAAGGCGACCATGGAGATCACAACTGAAGGACTAGAGTTCGAGATGCCGAGCCACTACATGAAGGAAGTTGTTGCATCTGTCAAGACCAACAGACAAAGCCAGCCTGTGAAGACAAAAAAAATAGACTAAGCCGAAGAAGAAGCCCGTGCCCAAGATGGTGCGGAAGTGGGTACCCAAGATTGCAATGCTCGCAAAGAGTGTTGATCCGAGGTAATCAAGTGAAGAAGTCTAGCCATGGACTATAAACGAAGTGCTAGGCGGGAGGCAACCCGTTTCGTCAAGTCAAGAATAAGCTGCCGGGAGGACAACTCGATTCCAGGTTTTTCGAGTCTTTTTAATAATTTAGTTTTGAATTATATTATGCAAAGACATTAGACATAGAAGTGGTTGAACAATATTAGAGACATAAATCTTGGTTGAATATTTTGCTTTATCATAAACCCTTTGCATGAACCCTCATATGTGCTTGTTGTTCTTTTCTTTTTGAGAAACCACAACCAAATAATTCCAGAACCTAACTCAACCTTTCACCCCTATTATGGTGTTGTGGTTGACTTAATTTTCACGCTAAAACCACACAAGTAGAGCCACGACTTATACCTAGGAGTTAATTAAATTTCAGGACGTGGTAGGACTCGCGTGAACCTAGAAATCAAAACTTTTGGTTGGTTTAAAAATCCATATCCTCGATTTCTATAGGATTAGAATTTTTCTAAGCCTCATCTAATTTTGTTTTATTCAAAATCTTTCTCATTTAGCAAAAAATAGAACCTAAACCTATGCCCCCATGATCAAGCCGGGAAAAGCTCGCTCTCAACCAATGAAGGCAAACTATACCGGTGAGACCGATATCAACGTAGTCGGAAAATATTTTCGACTTACATTTGTTTTTAATGGTTTAAAAACTTCTCTAAACTTATGCTTGAGCTCTTGCATGGCTCTGAAAAATATTTTTAAATTTCGAATTAGAGGAGTGCTTAACCTTAAACACACTTAAAAGGAGGCAATTTAGTTTGAATTGATCATACATGCACCATTGGATACCCTTTCATCAACTTTCACCAAGTCCACATGCAAAGGACAAGCATGGTGGGTAGCAAGCTTGAACTTTGCAGGAATTTCATGGTGGCCTGTGAAGCAAGTGGAGCAAGGGAGCATGGACATGACTCAAAGCATGAAGCATCAAGTGGAAGGACTAATAATGCACAAAAGGAGTGGTGTTTGGGCGGTGCAACTCGTGGAGCACGCAGGCAGGAAAGTTGTAGAGGCGAAATGATCGTGCTGGAAGAAAGCCGAGGCGGGGAGGAGCACTAGGCCACCCAGGCCGGTCGGCCCAGGCCGGCCGGCCTCCCCTACTTAAGGAGCCCCCCGGCTCCCGTTTTCTGCAGGCAAGTTTCCCTCTCCTTCCTCAGTTTTTGTGCCCAGAACCTCCGCAGACATAGCCAACCTTCCCAAGCTTGATAGCTCAAAAAAATCCACACCCTTAATCCACTCAAAGTCCACATCCCGAAGTAAGATTTTAAGTTCCTAGTTACCGGTTGCAACCCGGAGTTTTAGTGGAGAGAAGAGTGCAGCAACCGTGTGGAAGAAAACCACGAGTCTCTATTCCAAGAAGAAGGGTTCATCGTCATCCAAGCCGTCGTCGATGACGTCTTCGAGAAGGCACTCGGTTTCCGAGTCTCCTCGGAGCATGGAGACGGATATGGCACCATCAAGGAGGAACGATGCTCTCCTCCTCTGTGGCATGAGGGCAACAAGGAGCACGTCCATGAGGTTTACCTAACCTCAAGGGCACACGGAGGAGCCGCCTGTGCCACCACGACGATCGACCCGTTCGACCGCGCCACCTCCATACACTTTGATATATTCCTCATATGGCTTCTTCATATTGTCGGAGGAGGAGAAGAGTCTCTCTCGTCTTCAGAAGAGGCTTGTGCCGACGACCAAGCACTCTACTACTTGGGTTTCGGCACCGACATATACTACATGTTGGGGCACCTTGGATGGGTGCAATTCTCCAACGGAGTGTCGGCGGACACCCACAAGGAGTTCGCCTTGGAAATCTTGATGACCATTGCACCTATCCTTGATGATGGGGTGCAAAGTTTATCATTCCGTTTGGAGGGAGTCCAACAAGTGGTTCCCTTCAAGCTTGTTAGGGAGCTACTTGGATTCCATAACGGGGCTCCGGAGAAAGTCGACGTGCCTCCTGGCATGTTAGATGGATTTTGGAGGTTGATCTCCGGAGAAGCCCACCAACAACGCAATTGCATACGCAACCCCATTATCCAAGTATTCCACTCTTGGATGTGCAAGAGGGTATTGGGGAGGATGAGGGAGACGAAGGTGACCGACACAGAGTTGAATTGGCTCTACTCGGCTTTAATTGCCAAGCAGCCAATAGACCCCTCATACCTTATGATCAACCGTTGGTGTTGCGAGGCAACATCGGGTGCGGGAGATATTGGTTCGGGGTGCTACGTCTCTATGTTGGCCTTCTCCCTACGGCCGGGGATCACAAGAAACCCCGAACATCTTTTGCGTGGGACCTCTCTCGGCATTGAGTATTTGCGACAAGGCAAATATATTAGTGGAGATGAGAGAGGAGGTTTTCGTTTGGCCACAGGGAATTTACCCCTTCCGGATGCAAGGCTTAGGCTTTTCATCCAAGGGAGGGAAGTTTGGTTGGAAGAGGGACTCCTTGTCCCGGCGAGGAAAAATAAAAGAGGAATAATCGTAGAGGAGGGATCCACCTCCGCTCAAGCGGGTAGTGCACAACCCAATGTTGCGCCACCTTTCGGCGGGATTCCTCCTCCGCCAAGTTATTACGGAGGGCCATAAGAGCAAGCATGGGGGGGGGGTGGTGCACCGGTACCCCCACCAAATTATGTGGTGCCCAACGTAAATATCGCGGAGCCCTACGCACAATATCCCCAACTACAACAAAGCATGGCCATAATTGGAGGGTATGTTGCGAGAAATGCGCAAAACGTCGCAGCCATCCAAGCCAACGCGGCTCAACTTGGTGAGGGCAATGCAAATATTGCCTATGAGCTTGGACGCCTTCACCTAGTTGAGCCGGATCAATTCGTTGGAGGGAATGTCCAACCATACTATGAGCAAGGGTACTACTATCAAGATTATCAACATCAACCACCGGCGGAGGACTAGGAAGATTAAGGAACTTTACTTTTATTTTCTTTTCCCTTTCTCTGTAATTTTCAGCTTTTGTTTTTGTGTGTTTGCGTAATATTTTTTGTTTTTATTTAAATTTCAGCAAGTGTGTTTGTTTATTTTCAGTTTGTATTTCAACTTGATTTTATCATTAATAAAGATACCACCTTGTTTATATCTTTAGAAAAGTTACAAAAATTTGTGCCATGATGATATATGATTATAATTGCCGCTTTGTTTATCTTTGTAATTGATTTATGCATGCTAAAGCTAGTGCTCTCTTAAAATACGAATCAGAATTCATTTAAATGCTAGCTTAATCTTTAGCAGAGGTTATGATTAAAATAAAGACCCATAGTGTTTTATGTGCTTTCAAGTTATAGACAGATTGAAGATGGTTTTTATGCTCAACAATATCGCTAACCTTGTCATGAATATCACTTGTGTGTTGCTCAACCTATACAGAGCCTAATATATATATTTGAGTGCATAAATCTTAGTGTACAAGATTTATTTTTGAGTGAGTTATTGCAGGCCATGATTTCTCTGGCCCGAGACTAAGAAGCTGGTCATTCTGTTTTTGCGTATCTATCTTTTTGCTAGCCTTTTATTCGTGCATTGTGTATCCCCGCATCGAAGATCTCACAAACCTCGCCGGATATCCACCCTTAAAACCAAATATCATCTCTTGTGTTTACCTCCTTGACCACAACCTATCGTTGAGAATGGATCATCAATTCAAGGAAGATCGCAAGACGGTGCCAACATTGAAGAATTCAAGTATCTCTCCAAGGAAAAATATTTCTGGTACCAACCTTATTTATCACCTCTTTGCTTGAGGACGAGCAACGTCTAAGCATGGGGGAGGAGGTAGGTAAGGTACAATTTTTAGAGTTCAAAGGAGAGCAATTAAAAAAAATATTTTAAGGAGAGCAAAATAAAAAAATCAAAACTCCGATGTGAAAGTCTCGTGACCGAATGTATGACAAGAAAAAAATGAATGAGTGAGAAAGAGAATGAAAGAAAGAAAGAAAGAAGAGAAAAAGAGAAAAATATAAGTATGCGTAAAGTGAACTCCCCGGTTCTCTAAAGTGCATTAGGAAGTTCAAGGCTTCAAGATTAAAAGATCCATACTCATTTTCCAACCATGTGCAATCTAATAACGAGGACTTCCTTTGTGCCTCGGGATCACCCTTTGCCATTTGCACAAGTCCACTCATCTCAAGTGTGTGTATTTTTCTCTTTCCCCTCCCTTATTCAACATTATTTACCAAATGACCTTTTTGACGAGTCTTGGTAAGACCATGAGAAGCTTGTCTTGTTTTGACAACACCTCATTAATAAAATCTTGTTAAGACTAAACTTTCCCAAAAAGCTCCATACAAAGCCTACCACACATATATGTTATGAAATGAAAGGAGTAGAATATATAGGCTTGAGAGACAAGTGAGTTGAGAGTTCATGAGCAATATACAAGATGATTTAAATTTGTGAACTTGGTTTAGCTTTTCTTTATTTCGTTCTTTATTTCAAAAATCTTGAGATCTATTTAAACTTTGTGAGCATGTTAATACTTGTGGGATAAGCTTACTAAGAATCTACCCTCCGTAGAGATGAAGGCTAGTACATTATGGAACTTTAACGAATTAAAATTTTGAGAGCATTATGTTTTCTCATGTGTGATCAAGTGCAAAGTTTAAACATTGATGGGCAACGATGATATCCATCGAATGGCTTACTCGAGGACGAGCAAGGTTTAAGCATGGGGAAGATGTTGATGGTGAAAATCCGTCAACCTAGCCATGAGTTTACCTTCGGTATTGGCATAAGTTTTATACCTTATCCATTGGTACTAACCCCCGTGGTATAACAAGTTCACATGTGCATGTCGGTTTTGGAGTTTAGTGTTTATGCAGGGTTTTAGCGTTGAAAGCAAGACTTTCGGGATTAGTTCATCAAGCACCTTATGACAAGACCTTGAAGCCCGTACAAGTCATGCAATGAAGCAAACTTAACTCCAAAAAGTCAGGGACTTGATCCGAGAAGATGACAAACTCCGAGGACCTAACCAGAAAAGTGCTGAATCTTGCAAGACAAGAAGTTATGCCCAACTCGGAGAGAAACTGACGACATGGACCTACATGCAGAAGGGGGAAACATCCAGGAAGCAAGGGAACCGACGTAGAGCAAAGGAGGCCGCGGCTTGGCTCGGATGGGCCCCGAGCCGGCCGGCCCAGGCCGGTCGGCCCAGCCCAGTCCAGGGCCCGTTCGTCCCCTCCTTTGCCCTAGCCACCAATCAGGCTATTTATAGCCCCCTGACCAAGAGCCATAGAGAATACAATTCATCATCAGCCGCCAGGGAGCAGAGAAGAGAGGGACACCATCCCGGAGAGGAGGGGGTCGAGCTAGTTGACTAGGGTTTCCCTAGCCGACGTGGGATCCTTGCATGGAAGACCACGTCGGAGTTCCCGGAGCTAGAAGCAAGATCAAGGAAGGATCCCGGTGGTGATCTTGTGTATGTATCATTGTCATAGTTGAATTATCAAGTTGAATCTATTCTTAGCGATCAAGTGTTTCCTCGAAGATTTCGTTTTTCGATCGGTTTGCTTATTCTAGATCTATTCGCGCGATAGATCACATAGGCTGTTCTTGTAGCCGCGGTGGCTAGAGGTACACGCCGGATCTTCTGAAAGAATCTCGACTTGTCTTTTTACTCGCCCTAGACTCCCCGCATGAGTAGGGATACGTTGTGACAAAACGGGGGTTCCGAAAGGCGGATGTTTTCGGATTTGGACGGGAAACCACGGTTTAAAGAGGCTTCTTATAAGATTCGATTTGCTACTTCTTCTCTTGCTTGGAACTTCAACAAAAGGCTTAACCCGATCTCTCTAGATCGGTTTATCTACCCAACTTACTTTGTTATCTCCGGTCTTTAGTAGATTAGATTGGTTTCGTGTCTTTTACCTAGATGCATTAGGGTTTCTCTTTTGCCGAAGTTTGGAGTTAGTTGGCTTTACTAGATCAACTTTTGTGTCACACATTTGTTCCACGGATTCGATGCGTTGGGTTCACCACTCGAGGGAAGAAGGGTGCCTTGACTACGACGGGAGACTTGTCCTTTTGCAAGTCTAAACGAACTTTGATACAACTATTAACCGTCAACAGTAGTGCTCTTCATCGTCGGTCAATCGACGCAACTTGAAGGCCGCTTCATTCGATGTCGCAGTTGCTATGAATGGACCTTCCCACATCCCGTGCATTTTGCCCTTCAGCCTTCCCTTCGGTATTTTGTGCAGCACTAGGTCCCCCGACCGTATGAACTTCGGCCTAATCTTCTTGTTTTCCCACCTTCTAGTCTCTTCCTGGTAGGACGACAGGTTCGTCACCGCCTGCAGACGCACCTCCTCGATGTTGTGGACCGAAGCCTTGAGGTCTGCATCGCTGGAAAGTCTGTCCCTCCAAGTTCCCAAACACAGTTCTTCAGGTAACATGGCTTCTTCGCCATAAAGCAACTTGAACGGCGAAAACTACGTGGTTCTGGAGGTTGTGGTGTTGTGGGACCAAATCACCCTCGGCAGCACTTCGGCCCATTTGCTCTTGGGCAGGTCGGTGATGTTCCTTTTTATACCGGCGAAAATTACCCCATTTGCCCGTTCTACCGCCCCATTGGATTGCGGGTGGTAGAGCGAAGCGAAGCATAGCTTGGTGCCCAGATAAGTACAGATGCCCTTGAAGTCGGTCTTGTCCACCCTCTTATCAATACTTCATCATGTCCGTCTTCTTTGCCTTGTAAGTTTTCCCGATATGGCCGGCCACAAGCTCGGAGTCCGACAAGATGACGAGTCTCCTTGCTCCCACCGCCCTAGCCTTCCGAAGCGCAAGCAGTAAACCCTCGTATTCTGCCATGTTTGTGTAGTTGTCATAGTTCAACCGCAGTGAGTAACGAAGCTTGATACCAGAGGGCGACTTGAGGACTGCTGCTGCCACTGAACCCAGATGACAATATGCACCATCGCACTGTACCTCCCAGACTGGCTCCGAAACTATGGGGTCCACCTTCGAGACCGAAGGCGTCCAATGAGGACCATGTGTGGTTCGAGGACCGGTGGATGGTCGCTTCCTTGTGTGATGAGTGATTGACAACGTTGTGTGGACTGATTCTTGGCTAAGTATTGCAGGTGCAGGTTGCGGCTTGACTCGTGTTGGTGCAGGTGAAGAACAAGCGCGAAAGGTCGTTGCCGGTGAGGCCTCCAGGTGTGGAGAAGACAAGTAGGCTTCGTTCGAGGGACCCGGTGGCCAGTGGTTCACCAGAAAACCACTAGGTTGCTCGGTTGAGCCACAAAACCGAGGCCGAAGACTCGACGAGGAGGTGGGGCCACCCAGGCCGGTTCAACCGCCCAGGAGGGGCGGTCAGACCGCCTGGGGCCGGTCAGATGTCCCAGGCCGGTCTAACCGCCCAGGGGGGCGGTCTGACCGCCCTGGCCGCCGGCGCCGAGAATCTTTGAAGCGGAGGACACGCGTCGGGATCGCAAGGCTTGCGTCGAGGCTATGCAGAGTGCGGTCGCCGGGCATCCGTCCGATGGTGAAGACATCAAGAATTCCAAATCCGCCCTTGAGGGGCATGTATCCCTTGTTATTAGTGAAGGTAGTTTAGTCTTTTGGGTGCCTCCATATATACTCATTAGATGGGTGGATGGCAGCCAACTCTTGGAACCCTAGCTCATTTGTTTTCTCCATTTTCGTTCTCCATTTTCCTTAGGATTTTAGAAGTCTAGCTTGAGAGCTTCATGTGAGATCTAGAGAGAGGGATGGATGTTTGGGTGGCAAGCTAGACCTTGTACGAACCTTTCATGGCATGTATAGAAGGTTTGGCGTTGTTCATCATGGTGGTTTTCCCGTCTCCTTTGTGTTGATGTTCGGAGCTCTTTTTGGCGGTGTTTTGAGAACGATTTCTTGGGGTTTTTGGTGGGTGTCACGTATGAGGTTCTTGTGCCTCTTTGGCTGGTGACTTTGCCCCCAAATCCCCTTTGAATCATACTCGTTTTGGTGGTTTTTCGAGGTGGGTGAGTTCTTGACCTAGAGCAGCGATTTCTTCGACTCCTCTTGATTGTGAGCGTTTCGGGTCGATTCCTTTGAGGTAGAGGTTGCCCAGGAGGTAACCCAGCTATTCCCGAAGTTTGGCTGCAATCCGTGGAGTGATTCGGGAGATCGGGCGCGAGGAAGTTGAGGTTTGACCCGCGGGTTCGTTTTCTGGAAGGGGCGGTCTAACCGCCTACAGGGGCGGTCTAACCGCCAAGGGTGTTTCCGGGTCAAAGTTTTGTTTCGCCGGATTTTCCTCTGTGAGTTTGTTCGCCTTGATCGGAGGAGTGTCCGGGTGAAATTTGGGTTCGTTCTCGTGCGGTTCTTTGGGTGTTCTTGGTTGGAGTTCGTTCTTTGGGTACGGGAGGTTAGACCGCCCCGGTAGCCGGTCTAACCGCCCCTAGGCCCTTGGGTGAAGTTTTGGTTTTCGCCAAGATTTTACGGTAGCTAGCATGGCCTTGACCGGAGATCTCTGTTGGTGAAACCATGGTGAGTTTTGGTGCTCGGAAGAGGCGTTTCGGAGGATTTCTTGGTTGCCGGTGGAGGCGGTCTAACCGCCCCCTATACCGGTCTAACCGCCCCCTCCGGTTAGCCGGCTTTCGAGTTGTTTCCGGCTTGTCGGTCTTTGCGTGTGTGTTGTGGTTGCTTGGTAGAGTTTGTTCCTAGGACCAGTAGCACTCCAGTGGCTACGTGGTTTTGGCAAACGGGAGGTTGAAGTGCGGAGCGTGTGATTTCGGGGGTTCGACCGAGCTAGTTCATCTTGTCGGAGTTTCAATCTCCCTCAAGAAGAATTTTTATCGGCTCCCATTCACTCCCCCCCTCTCTGGTCGCCTATTCGGTCCTTCAAGTGGTATCAGAGCCAGTTCGGGTCTTTATTGACTCTAACCAGTCTAAGATCCAAGGATGGCGTACCAGGAACGGGGTTCGGGTCCTCCACACTTCGATGGCAAGAACTACCAGATGTGGAGCAAGCGGATGGGTGCGTTCCTCCGTGGAAAGGGTCAGCTTCTTTGGGATGTCACGGTGGACACAGGCTATGTCCACCGATGGATTTCCTTGCTCCGGGGGTCGGGGGGACGGATTCGACGCCAACAATAAGGCGGTCGACTACTTGTTTCGTGCTTTGTGTCGGCCCCGAGTTCGATCGGGTGCACACCGAGCACTTGGCTTGTAGGATTTGGGCGGTGTTGAAGGAGGCTCATGTTGGGAACGCCCAGGTTCAGGCACAGATGTATGCGACCTACCGGAGAGAGTACGAGAATTTCACTCATCTCCCCGGTGAGTCCATTGATGCCTTGTTTCAGAGGTTCACGGTGGTTGTGAACAACATGAGGGCGAATGGGGACGTGCTCCCGTACGATGATCATGATAGAGCGATCAAGCTCTTACACTCTTTGGATCGTACGATATGGGGCGGCAAGTTCGAGGCCATTGTCGAGTCGGAGAAGTATGACACTCTGACTGTGAACGAGCTGTTCTCGAAGCTCAAGTCGGCTGAGGTGGATAGGGGCATGACTACCAAGCTCGAGGGACCGACTGATTCCCATAGTCTTGCCCTTGTTGGTGGTTCCAAAGGAAAGACTAACTCTAACCCATCCACCAGGATGTTCTCCTTTTCCTCTTTGATGTCTATGCCGGATGAGGAGTTTGATGACCTTGGAGAGGACGAGCCGGCGGCGTTGACGAGGCGGTTCGAGAGGCCGCACGAGAACCGCGTGAACATGAGGAGGAACACGAGGACGTGCTTCCGGTGCGGCAAGCGGGACACTTCGTCGCCGACTACCGGAGAAGGCCGAGAACAAGGACGACTACAAGCACAAGCCGAGGAAGGACGGCAAGTACCGTTCGAGGCGCGACCACAAGAGCAAGCACAAGAACAAGTACAAGGACGAGCGACGATCGAGGAAGAAGGAGAGCCGAGGCAAGGCCCGAGCGATGGTTGGAGCGAGCGACATCGACTCCAGCTCCGCGTACTCCACCTCGAGCTCGAGCAGCAGTGAAGACGAAGGCGATCGTCGCAAGAACAAGAAGTCGTCCAAGAACACCGAGCGGGCCGAGCGCTTCGCGAGAGATGGCTTCTGTACCATGGCGCTGAGCTCCGGCAGCAAGAAGAGCACACAGAGCAACTCGGACTTTGAGTCCGACGACGAGGTGCGTGATGAACTTCCCTTCTTGCGCCAGGAGAATGAGAGGCTTGGCTCTTTGCTTGATAACCGTGATGACATGCTTAGAGAGGCCAAGAAAATGAGGAAAGAGCTTAGGGCTTCACTTGAGGATGCTAGGCCTAGAGTGGGCCGAGCTAGAGACACGGGTGCTTGATAGCAAGCTTGAGATTGATTCGCTTAAGGCTAGCCTCGTTGTTTCTAATGAGAATGATTGTCTTGATTGCTCCATATTCCTTGCCGATCTTGCTTTGTTTAAGGAGAAGCATGCCTCCAAGTGTGAGGAACTAGATGTGCTTAGGGTTGAAGTGGGCGAGCTTAAGTCTAGACTGCTTTGCTAGGTGCTTGCACTTCTTGCCCCTGTTTTGCATGCTAAGATTGATGAGATGCATGCTTACACTAGTTCGCTCGAGGCTAAATTGAAGGAACCCATGCCTACATCTTGCTCTACCTGTGAAATGCACGCATTGAAAAATTTGGAGCTTGCACATTATGTTGATCGTTTGCAGGATGAGAATGATGACTTGAGGAAGTTGATGGGTTGGTTGTCTGGCCATGAGCCTCAGTTGAGGATGATGATTGAGGCCTTTAAGAGGCAAGATGGTGAGGGACTTGGGCAAACAAGGTTGGTGAAGGAAGTGGAGAGAATATCCCGGAGCCACCAAAAACTCACCACAAAAATGATTTCCCTCCAAAACTCAACCATCTTAGGAACCGACTAGACACAACCCCAGCTCCACCTATATTTCCTACACCCACAAATGATCTCCGAAGGCCTATCAAGTTTGTGAGCACTTCCGGGAAAGTGTTCTTTGGGAAAGTGAGTGAGAAGGCAAGTGAGGAGAAATCGGTGGAGGAGTTGAGTGGAGAGAAACCAAGCGAGCGACCCCAATCCAAGCCTAAACCTAAGCTTGTGAGGTTCCGTTGTGGCCCCTTGTGGGAAAGAGGGTCATAAGGATGAGTTTTGCTTCAAGAGGAAGCGGGAAGAGAGGATGGCAAAGGAGTGGGCGAACAAGGATAGGTACAACCCTTCCCATGGTGTACCTAAGCCTCGTATGCCACCGCCCGGGGGGTAAGGGCCGTGGTGAGAAGTGTTCGGCATGGGGAGATGCGAGTTCCCACGGCCGAGGAGCGGTCCGGAGGGGGAGGTCGGACCGGCACGGCTAGGCGGTCGGGCCGGCCCGGCCCGGAGGGGGGCGGTTAGACCGGCCCGGCTAGGCGGTTTAACCGCCCCCCCGGCACTCAGGCGGAGTGGTTTTCGAGGTGGTGAGTTGAGAGGTTTCGGGTCCGGAGGTGGAGTTGCTTTGGTGGTTGGTCCGGAAAGATAGCGGTGGTCGGTTGCTAGGCATTCTCCCCCTCGAGTTCACTACGGGGATGGGAGGAGTCGTAGCTTTGAGAAGGAGAGGAGGGACGTTCCACGGGTAGTCTTCCGTGGTTTTGGTCCTCCTCCGGGCGGTGAGGGGTGGTTTCCTCGGAGTGGTTACCGAGGTGGTGTTTGTGGTGGTAGTTATGGTAGGAAAGATGGCTTGATGTGTGCTAACCCCACTTTCGAGCAAATGGCTCGGCAACGGTTTTCCTCTTTTGGTACTAACCCCGATCTTTGAGTCGTTTGGTCGCTCACGTGCTTGTTTTTGAATTTCGGGTGCGAGACTTGAAGAACATTTGGTTGATTGACTCCGGTTGCTCGAGGCATATGACCAGGAGACGGGGGGTGGTTCTCAAGTCTCGTCCCGTGGTGACGAAGAGGTACATCACCTTTGGGGACAATGGGCGTGGGCGTGTGCTTTCGGAAGGTGAGATAAAAGTGAGTGACAAGATCACTCGAGGCGTGTTGCTCTTGTTCAATCGGCGGGGTACAATTTGCTTTCGTGTCCCGGTTGTTGGATGAGGGCTTTGAGGTGTTGTTTCGGCCGGGTGGTTCTCGGATTGTGGACTCTCGAGGGGACCTTGTTTGTATGGTCGTTCCCGAGGGTCGGGTGTTTCGTGCTGATTTTTCTCGGTCTTCGGGTGTGGAGCGTTGTTTATTGGTGGTTCTTCGAGTGAGTTGTGGAGGTGGCATAGGAAGTTGGGTCACTTGAGCTTTGACCTTTTGTCTCGCTTGAGTAAACTCAATTTGGTCCGAGGATTGCCACGGTTGAGGCTTGAGAAAGAGTTGGTTTGTGCTCCGTGTAGGCATGCCAAGATGGTGGCCTCTTCTCACCCGCCTCTCACCGATGTGATGACTGAGCGTACATGCGAGCTGCTCCATATGGACCTTGTTGGCCCAGCTCGTGTGCGATCTGCGGGTGGGAAGTGGTATGTCCTTGTTGTGGTGGACGACTATTCTCGGTATGCGTGGGCGTTCTTTCTCGAGGTGAAGGGGGAGACGTTTGGTTTTGTTCGAGATCTAGTTTTGAGGTTGAGAAACGAGAGGCACGGAGATGCCATACGAGCTATCTGCAGTGACAATGGCTCGGAATTCAGGAACTCTCGTTTCGAAACCTTTTGCCATGACTTGGGTCTTGAGCACCAGTTTTCGAGTCCGTATACGCCTCCCCAGAATGGTGTTGTGGAAAGGAAGAACATGACCTTGTGCGAGATGGCTCGGACGATGCTTGATGAGCATAGGACTCCGAGGAGGTATTGGGCTGAGGCGGTGAATACCGCGTGCTATGTGTCGAACAGGATATACCTCAGAGTGCACAAGAAGAAGACATGCTATGAGTTGATGCATAGGCGCACACCCAAGGTGAGTCACTTCCATGTCTTTGGTTGCAAGTGTTTCATTCGAAGAAAGGCGGGGAAGTTGAATAAGTTTGAGGCTAGGTCTGTCGATGGCATTTTCTTTGGTTATGCATCTCATTCTAGAGCATATCGTGTGCTCAATCTTGAAACTAACCAAATCGTGGAGACTTGCGAGGTAACCTTCGACGAGACAGAGCCACGTAGTCAGCTTATCTTTGAGTGTGCAGGTGATGATGAGCTTGGCGAGGAGATATTTCAGGAGGAGGAGCATGAACATGGTGATGATGAAGATGGTGGTGCGGTACCCCCGGCTGAACATGTACCCACTACTTCGACTAGGATGATGGATGGACCCTCTGCTACACCTATGAGGACAAATCAAGAACGAGGAGAAGCTGATGTTGAGGGGGAGGTAGCTTCGAGGCGAGAACCTCCCCGGCGAGTTCAAGTGGATCACCCAGCTTCGAGGATCATCGGCGACATGAATGAACGCACTACACGGTCGAGGGTTCGAAACAACTCCCATTTCGCTCATGCTGCATTTGTTGCTTCTTTCGAGCCCAAAGACATTGGACACGCACTATCTGATCACAACTGGGTTAACTCGATGCATGAGGAGTTGGAGAACTTTGAGAGGAATCAGGTGTGGGAGTTGGTTGACCCTCCCCCAGGGTGTAAGCCGATTGGTACAAAGTGGGTGTGGAAAAACAAAGAGGGAGAGAAAGGTGAGGTTTTGAGGAACAAGTCGAGACTTGTTGCTCAGGGGTTCAGTCAGAAGGAGGGGATCGACTACGAGGAGACCTTTGCTCCCGTAGCCCGTTTTGAGGCGATTAGGATCCTTCTAGCCTTCTCTGTGGCTAAAGGGTTTAAGTTGCAACAAATGGATGTGAAGAGTGCTTTTCTGAATGGAGTGTTGGAGGAAGAAGTGTATGTGAGACAGCCTCCGGGGTTTGAGAGTGAGAAGTACCCCCACCGGGTGTACAAGTTGAGGAAGGCACTGTATGGGTTGAAGCAGACGCCTAGAGCTTGGTATGGCAGGTTGAGGGGGTTCTTGTTTGAGAGAGGTTTTGAGATGGGGAAGGTCGATCGGACCTTGTTTTTTCCGAGACGGGCGAGAGATATCCTGATTGTGCAGGTGTACGTGGATGATATTGTCTTTGGTAGCTCGTCTAACTCTCTTGTTGCAAGGTTTGCAGATGATATGAGTAGGGAGTTTGAGATGAGCATGATGGGTGAGTTGCAGTTCTTCCTCGGGCTACAAATCAAGCAATCAAAGGAAGGAACATTTGTGCACCAGGCTAAGTACACCAAGGACATTGTGAAGAAGTTCAAGATGGAGGACTCCAAGGCTATGACGACACCGATGAGTACGACTACAACTCTTGATGCGGACGAGGAAGGTGAACACGTGGACCAGAAGGAGTACCGGAGCATGATCGGGTCACTCCTCTACTTGACGGCGACGAGGCCGGACATACGGTTCTCGGTGTGTCCGTGCGCTCGTTTTCAAGCGTCTCCGAGGACTTCGCATCGGCAAGCGGTGAAGAGAATTTTCGGGTACTTGCGTCACACTCCCGACTTCGGCCTTTGGTACTCCGCGTCCTCTTCTTTGGCGCTTCATGGTTTTTCGGACGCGGATTTTGCCGGGTGTCGGTTGGATAGGAAGTCCACTTCGGGACTTGCCGAGTTTTGGGTTCTTCTTTGGTGTCTTGGTCTTCGCGCAAGCGATCGAGTGTTGCTCAATCCACGGCCGAAGCCGAGTATGTTGCCGCTGCTAGTTGTTGCTCTCAGCTCCTTTGGATCATCTACACCATGAGTGACTTTGGTGAGGAGTATACCCATGTCCCACTTCAATGTGATAGCACCAGTGCCATAAGCGTTGCAAAGAACCCAGTGCTCCATTCCAAAACCAAACACATAGAAGTGAGGTATCATTTCCTGAGAGACAACGTTGAGAAAGGGAAGATAGCTTTGATACATGTACCCACACATGACCAACTAGCCGATATTTTCACCAAACCCCTAGATCAAGCAACTTTCACTCGTTTGCGGGGAGAACTTGGTGTGTGCTTGATTTCTTGAGTTGGGTGTGTGGGAGCTCCTTTGTAGCATATGTATAGCTTTCCTTTGTGCATTTCTTGCATTTGGCATTGCATATGTAACATGATGTATAGGCATCCTTGTATCTTAGATTGCATGCATTTTGTATCATATGCATTGGATAGGAAAAGCTTCTCCTATATACTTTGTTCACCATGGGTTGCTATATATGTTTTTGTGAGCTTGCTTGGTATGCTACGGTTAGTTTGGCTTAGCTCTTGATGATCTTGTTGAATGATCCATGGTTGATGGCTAATTGTTTTGAAAAATGTCACATACATGCTCTCTCATGTGTAAATGTCTATATATGATCTTGACATGTTTTAGTGGCTTTGCTATGCTTACTTTGTGGTTGGATAGCTAGTTTATTGATCATATGGGGCCAAAGGCTCATTTGCCATCATGAATGTTTAGCCCTCTTGCTTAATCTTGTGGAGGGGCATAAGTTCCTTTTTGTCGCAAAGACATTTCATGTATCAATTATGAATCTGAAAATGAAATGAAAAAAAAATGCTTGAAAAATATGCTCCCATGTCATATGTGCTGAAATTAATTTGCTTTGGGTGCTATACCGTTGCATGATGCCTCATACATAGAAGTAGGCACATGGCTCGGTGGCTTTGACATGACATGAGGTGCTTTTGGGTGTTTATGATGGTCTAATGATTAGAATGGCTGTCCTAGCATGAAGTTTGAGTGGCTTTGCCATTTTGATATGTTTTGCTCATGCTTAGGTATTTGCTTGAGAGAGAGTAACTTTTCGCAAAATTACTCAAATCCTTTTTAGCCTTGTCCAATGGTTGTGAAACTTGGTGATCACGTAGTTAAGGTCATTACGAACCTGTCGAGTATCTAACTTGCTCATTTGGACTTGTGTAGTTCCCTGTGCTGAATTTTGTATATTCGAGAAGCTATATGTTGAAAGTTTTCGCATTTTGCCTTGATTCATGCATTGTCAACAAGGGGGAGAAGTTTGTGCATGTTTTGGGCACCTGGGAGTGTTTGGAAGGTGTTCCAATTGTTTCGGGCAAATTTTGAGCAGTTTGGTGCAGGGCCGGTCTCTTGGGGCGGTCTAACCGCCCCACAGGCGGTCAGATCAGGCACAGGAGGTTTAACCGCCCTGTGCAGGCGGTCTAACCGCCCTGGGCAGTGTGAGAAAGTTTTTGCTCTTTGTTGCATTCCCGAGTTGCATTGCTGCATGTGCTTAGGGGGAGCTTGCATATGTGCAGGGGGAGCTCTTTGTGGTGTTCGAGTTTTGCTTTGGTGGTTTGCGCTCTTTGCTTGAGCTGTGTTTTGTCTCGGATGTGTCGAGCCGTTGCCCTTGTCTAAGGGGTCCGAGACTTGTCTTCTTCAAGTGATATTGCTCTTTGCCTTTCTTTGGCTTTCGATCGCTTGTTGAGGTTTCTTTTTATTTGTTTCTTTTCTTTTCATTTTCTCTTGTGTTACTTCATGTGAGTGTGTTGTCAATGCACTCATCAAGGGGGAGATTGAGGACCATGTGTGGTTCGAGGACCGGTGGATGGTCGCTTCCTTGTGTGATGAGTGATTGACAACATTGTGTGGACTGATTCTTGGCTAAGTATTGCAGGTGCAGGTTGCGGCTTGACTCGTGTTGGTGCAGGTGAAGAACAAGCGTGAAAGGTCGTTACCGGTGAGGCCTCCAGGTGTGGAGAAGACAAGTAGGCTTCGTTCGAGGGACCCGGTGGCCAGTGGGGTCAAGTGCGGGCCGCATGGTGGCATGAACAGCAAGATGAATTCGTGGACGGTTTCTTGGTAGAGCCTCAAAACCAAGGTCGAGCCGGGACTACGTGGGAGCCGAGTCATGAGTGGAGATTGGCGGAGGCTACACCGAGTTCGCGGGATGTTTGGGTGGCAAGCTAGACCTTGTACGAACCTTTCATGGCATGTATAGAAGGTTTGGCGTTGTTCATCATGGTGGTTTTCCCGTCTCCTTTGTGTTGATGTTCGGAGCTCTTTTTGGCGGTGTTTTGAGAACGATTTCTTGGGGTTTTTGGTGGGTGTCACGTATGAGGTTCTTGTGCCTCTTTGGCTGGTGACTTTGCCCCCAAATCCCCTTTGAATCGGACTCGTTTTGGTGGTTTTTCGAGTTGGGCGAGTTCTTGACCTAGAGCAGCATTTTCTTCAATTCCTCTTGATTGTGAGCGTTTCGGGTCGATTCCTTTGAGGTAGAGGTTGCCCAGGAGGTAACCCAGCTATTCCCGAAGTTTGGCTGCAATCCGTGGAGTGATTCGGGAGATCAGGCGCAAGGAAGTTGAGGTTTGACCCGCGGGTTCGTTTTCGGAAGGGGCGGTCTAACCGCCTACGAGGGGGCGGTCTAACCGCCACGGGTGTTTCCGGGTCAAAGTTTTGTTTCGCCGGATTTTCCTCTGTGAGTTTGTTCGCCTTGATCGGAGGAGTGTACGGGTGAAATTTGGGGTCGTTCTCATGCGGTTCTTTGGGTGTTCTTAGTTGGAGTTCGTTGCCTGGGTACGGGAGGTTAGACCGCCCCGGTAGCCGGTCTAACCGCCCCTAGGCCCTTGGGTGAAGTTTTGGTTTTCGCCAAGATTTTCGGTAGCTAGCATGGCCTTGACCGAGAGATCTCTGTTGGTGAAACCGTGGTGAGTTTTGGTGCTCGGAAGAGGCGTTTCGGAGGATTTCTTGGTTGCTAGGTGGAGGCGGTCTAACCGCCCCCTATACCCGGTCTAACCGCCCCCTCCGGTTAGCCGGCTTTCGAGTTGTTTCCGGCTGTCGGTCTTTGCGTGTGTGTTGTGGTTCTTGGTAGAGTTTGTTCCTAGGACCAGTAGCACTCCAGTGGCTACGTGGTTTTGGCAAACGGGAGGTTGAAGTGCGGAGCGTGTGATTTCGGGGGTTCGACCGAGCTAGTTCATCTTGTCAGAGTTTCAATCTCCCTCAAGAAGAATTTTTATCGGCTCCCATTCACTCCCCCCCTCTCTAGTCGCCTATTCAGTCCTTCATCCAATCAGCAACAAAGTCGGCGAGGACCTGAGATTTTATTGCACTGCGGGAAACAAAGTTTATGACATGCTCTGGTAGTTCCGTGGCCCACTTGCCCATTCTCCCTGTCGACTCCTTGTTTTCAAACATGTCATGAAGAGGGAAAGCTGTGGGGACCGATATATTGTAGATTTGGAAATAATGTCGAAGCTTCCTCTTTGCCATCACGACTGCATATGCCTTCTTCGAGTAGAAAGGTTTTGAACCGCTCAAGGCTTCGGAAACATAATAGATGGGAAGCTGCTTCAAAGTATCCGCTTCCATGCGCTCTTCTACTTGGACTGCGCTGACTGCCGTGTCGGTTGCTGCGATGTACAGTAATAGCTCTGCCTTCGGTGACGGTTTGTTCATGACGGCTGCCTCTTCTAGATACTTTTTAAGATCCTCGAAGGCTTGCTGCTGCTCCGCACCCCACTGAAAAACTGAGTTCGCGCGAAGCACCTTAATGAAAGGTAGGCTTCGCTTAGCTTCCTTGGAGAGGAACTGGTTCAGCGATGCAATTCTTCCCTGAGCCTTTGGACCTCCTTTCGGCTGCTTGGTGGCTGCATCCTGCACAATGCTTTGATCTTCTAAGGATTTTCCTGTATGCCCCGCTTCGATACCATGCACCCTAACAACTGCCCCTTTCGTATGCCGAAGATGCACTTCTCTGGATTAATCTTGAGGCCGTTCCGCCTCATGTTGTCGAAGGTTTCAGTCAAGTCTGCAATGTGGTCTTTATCCTTCTTGCTCATGATGACAATGTCATCGACATAGGCCGAGGCATTGCACCCCAGCTGACTTCCCAGAATCAGCTTCATCATGCGGTTAAAGGTTGGCTTGGCGTTACGAAGGCCTTCTGACGAAACAAAAAATGCCGAAAGGAGTTGTAAACCCAGTCTTGGCCTCGTCCTCCCTTCGCATCCACACCTGGTGGTATCCGGAGAAACAATCCAGGAGGCTTAACATTTCACACCCATCCGCCTGATCAATGATGATGTCAATCCTTGGCAGCGGGTTAGGTTCCTTCGGGCATGCCTTGTTGAGTTCTGTGAAATCGATGCACATGTGCATGTTCCCATTCTTCTTCAGCACCATCACCACATTGGTCACCCACACTGTGTACTGCACTTCTCTTATGATTCTTGCGTCAAGCAGCTTCTGCACTTCGGCTTCTGCGGACTTTACCCCTGTAGCTTCGATTTGACCTTCGAGTCGGTATTCAGAGCATGCTCTATAACCGAGCGGTGAACCCCCATTAAATCTAAGTTGGACCATGCGAACACATCCTGGTTATGATGAAGGAACTGCAGGAGTTTGTCTTCCTCCTCCGAGCTGACCTTAGTGCCCATCATGACGGTCCTGCTTGGCACATCTGCACACAAAGGAACTGTCCTTGTGTCGTCGACTGCTTTCATGCGCTCGGCTTCGGCCGCCTTCATTGACTGCCTCATTTGGGCCTCGGCTTTCTGTTCTACTTTTGTTACGGTTTTGCTGCCCTCGTCCTCATCGATGACGTGCACCTGCCTGTTGTGCACCGAAGTGTTCCGCTCGGCCCGCCGAGCCTCCTCTTGGCTGCCGTATACCGAAATCACTCCCGCCGCAGTTGGTATCTTCATCAGCAGGTACCCCTGATGGATGACTGCCGCGAACTTGTTGATAGTGTTGCGGCCGAAAATAGCATTGTACGGGTACACGAAATCGACAACGTCAAAGGTTATGACTTCCGTCCTCATGGTGGCATCCTGGCCGAAGGTCACGTTGACATCAATCTTTCCCAGCGCCTCAATTCTCTTGTTGCCGAAGCCGTAAAGCGGGTGCTCCATGTTGGTGCGGAATGTGGTCCCGACACTAACCAGTAATAAGCGCCAAGGTCTATCCCTCAATGGTCGATGCTAAGCAATAAAAGACATAGAGTTTATCCTGGTTCCGGCCGAGGGGCCGTACGTCCAGCAGTGTTGTGCTCAAGGCACTATATTGCTCGGCCGGGGGTGCCTGTAGTGGGGCTGCTACAAGCAAGGCGGGAGAGGGAGCGTGGCTCCCAAGTCCCTGGTGTAGTGGCTGAAGATGTTGTGGGAGAATTGGAGAGCAAGTGCGTGGTGCGACCTGCCTCGTGTTGTGTCGTGTTGTGTTGTTCGTTGTTCCTCTGTTGTCTCTCGTGTCCCCTGCGGCAGGGGGGTTCGTCCTCCTCTTATAGACCAAGGAGAGAGTGAATCACATGCGTGCCGCGCTATTTAGCTACGTGAGGGAGCGTGATGTGCTATGCCGTAGAGTAGGCGGCCGCCCGGGCGATCCTTGCAGCGATCCGGCCATCATGGCGTATCTCGTACCCGAACAGTGGCGGCCTCGAGGGTAGAAGGGCGGCGGACGGGCGCGATGTCTTCGGATGGACTCGAGGGAGTTGCTGACGTCGGTCCGTACGGGGCACAGTGGCAGGTAAGGCGGCGTCCCGTTCCCGCACGCTCCACGGCGGCCGGAGGCGTCGCCCACGGCGCCCGGCGTGGGCTCGTACGCGCGGGGGGCGGCATCCATGCGCTACCGGTGGCGGGGATGGCGCCCCGCCGGCCTAACGCCTCCACCTAACCCTGCAAGGTCACAAGAAAAGCAAATCGAGGGTGCGGCCGGCCCCCCTTCGAGGGCTCGGCGCGTTAGCCGTGCGGAGCGAGCGGCGCGGCGTCCTCGGGACGGCACCGGCCACACCGCACGGTCCCCCCCACGGTGGCGGGGATGGGCTCCCTCTGGGGAGTTGGTGCGGCGGCACCGGGGCACGAGCCCCAAGCGCATGATGGCGCCGCCCCGCCGTTGTCAGGGCATTAAATGCTCGCGTACGGGAGTAGGCGCGTGTGTGCGGAGCGCTCTCGAGCGAGGCGGACCCCGTTCGAGGGCGGAGCGGACCCTCGAGCGAGGCGGAGCCTGCTCGAGGTAAGCGCACCCCCTCGAACGGGGCGGAGCCCGCCCGAGGGAGGCGCGCATCCTCGAGCGAGGCGAAGCCTGCTCGAGGGGATCTTCGAGTGGGCCGCCTTGGTGGGCCGTTGGGGCCTCCACGGCGTGGGCTATGTCCTGCATGGTTAAGCAAGGCATGTTTGGCTTTGGCTTTGTTTCGGGTTTTAAGTGGGGATTGCCTAGTTGTTAAAGGGGACCCCTAGGGCTGTCCCCGACAGTAGCCCCCGAGCATCTGTGGGTTTGCCATTGAGGCTCCCGTAGATGCTGGAGTTTACTGATAGGACGTTCTTCCCTCCTGGTCTTGCGAACGCTTTCCATGGGGCCGCGTCAGCGGACCCGCGAGTCTAGCCCCCGAATCCCTGCGTGAGCGTGGGTGCTCCTGCAGGGATTGACCGCGAAACTTGGTCAGAGGGCGTGGTTCATGTTTCAACCGGCGTCGGCAATGTCTCAGCCGACTTCGGTGACGCACGCGCTGCTGGCATTATTTCCGCCGGGTGCAACTCAGGAGGTGTAGTCGTGCGTCAAGCCCCCGAGCCTGGGCCCATTCAAGGCGATCGGGTAGAGCTTTACGACTTGTTTTTTTTTCACGCACCCTCGCCGTCCCTCCGCGGGACGGAGGGTGAGGTCCCCGCAACCCCCATTGGTCGGGTCGCGGATTGCGGGTTCCTCGCTGAGCTGTTAGTGGGTGGCTCGAGTGGACGCCCATGCCCCGTTCGATAAGGGTACTGTTGACGGTGAAAATCCGTCAACCTAGCCATGAGTTTACCTTCGGTGTTGGCATGAGTTTTATACCCTATCCATTGGTACTAACCCCCGTGGTATAACAAGTTCACGTGTGCATGTCGGTTTTGGAGTTTAGTGTTTATGCAGGGTTTTAGTGTTGAATGCAAGACTTTCGGGATATGTTCATCAAGCACCTCATGACAAGACCTTGAAGCCCCGTACAAGTCATGCAATGAAGCAAACTTAACTCCAAGAAGCCAGGGACTTGATCCGAGAAGACGACGGAGACTCCGAGGACACGACCGAAAAAGTGCCTGAATCTTGCAAGACAAGGAGTTGAGTCCAATTCGGAGAGAAACCGACGACATGGACCTACATGCAGAAGGGGGAAACATCCAGGAAGCAAGGGAATCGACGTGGAGCGAAGGAGCCCTCGGGCTGGGCCTAGATGGGCCTAGGCCGGCCAGCCCAGTCCGGTCGGCCCAGGCCCATCAAGGGCCCAAATGCCCCCTCCTTTGCCCTAGCCGCCAATCGGGCTATTTATAGCCCCCTGACCGAGAGCCTCGGGGAGAAGAATTCGTCATCGGCCGCCGAGGAGCAGAGAAGAGAGGGACACCATCTCGGAGAGGAGAGGGTCGAGCTAGTTGACTAGGGTTCCCCTAGCCGACGTGGGAACCTTGCACGGAAGACCACGTCGGAGTTCTCGGAGCTAGAAGCAAGATCAAGGAAGGATCCCGGTGGTGATCTTGTGTATGTATCATTGTTATAGTTGAATTATCAAGTTGAATTTTTTCCTAGCGATCAAGTGTTTCCTCGAAGATTTCGTTTTTCGATCGGCTTTGCTTATTCCAATTCTATTCTCGAGATAGATTACATAGGGTGTTCTTGTAGCCGCGGTGGCTAGAGGTACACGTCGGATCTTCCGAAAGAATCTCGACTTGTCTTTTGACTCGCCCTAAGCTCCCCCCATGAATAGGGATACGTTGTGACGAACGGGGGTCTCGAAAGGCGGATGTTTTCGGATTTGGACGGGAAACCACGATTTAAAGAGGCTTCTATTAAGATTCGATTTGCTACTTCTTCTCTTGCTTGGAACTTCAACATAAGGCTTACCCCGATCCTTCTAGATAGGTTTATCTATCCAATCTTACTTTGTTTTCTCCGTCTTTAGTAGATTAGATTCGTTTTGTGTCTTTTACTTAGATGCATTAGGGTTTCTTTTATCGAAGATTGAAGTTACTTGGCTTTATTAGATTAAGTTTTGCGTCACACATTTGTTCCACGGATTCGATACCTTGGGTTCACCACTCGAGGGAAGAAGGGTCCCTTGACTACGACGGGAGACTTGTACGCTTGCAAGTCACAAACGAACTTTGATACAATTATTAACCGTCAACAAGCCCCTTTTTCTGGCGCCGTTGCCGGGGAACAAGTGATCAAGATTTGATTTTTTATTGGTTTTTGTAATTTTCAGTTTTCTTTTTGTTTTTATTTTTGCATCTACTAAATTTTGATCATCCTCAAAATACATCTAATCTAGTTTGTCTAACCCTAGTTTTTATAGATTTGTTTTTACTTTCTAGTTTTTTGCATACTTTGTTTATTGCTAACCCTAACAGGAGATGGACGGCTACCTCTCCAACAAACCCAATAATTTTGTGGATGATCCAGAAAAACTTTACAGGCTAAGGAGACGCGAAGCACATCAAGCTAAAAAGCTGGAGTTTGTAGATTCGGAGTCGGAAGACAAAGGATCGCAGGAATCTCCGAAGAATTCACCACCTCAAAGTCCTCGGGAGAATCGACTTCCACCGATGGGTGACCAACCACCGCAAGAATGCAAGATTGGGGAGCTATGCACCCCAGACATCATCGACCTACCAATCTTGAACCTCGAGGAGATCGGAAGACCGTTCGAGATCAAGACCTCAACAATCCGCATGGTGCAACATTCACCCTTCACCGGTAAAGAGGATCCGAACCTTCACCTCCAAGAATTCATTCAACTATGTCAGACTTTCAAGATGGATGGGGTGACTCAAGATCAAATGAGGGCAAGGCTTTTTCCGTTTTCACTACTCGGGAAGGCTTTGCAATGGTTCCACTCTCAACCGGCGGAGACGGTGCAAAATTGGAACACGTTGATGAAGGCTTTCATGAAGGAATACTACTCACCGAGTAAAACTCAAAGCTTGCGTAATAAGATTGCCACCTTTGTTCAATATCCTACGGAAACTATCTCGGAGGCATTCGAGCGCTTCAACGAGTACACCCGGGCGGTTCCACATCACAAGTTCCCGAAAGAAGACCTCGTGCAAAAGTTCTATCAAGGACTCACCATGGCGTCAAGGACGATCATCGATGCATCGGCGGGAGGATCCATCATCGAACTTACACCGACGGAAGCTTTCACTCTATTCAAGAAGGTCGCGGATAATAACACGTGGGCATCGTCCGGGCGCCTACATCCGGTTCAACCCACGGGGAACGTCAAAGGAGTCTTGCAAGTGGAGAAGGAGAACATACTTGAAGGCAAGATCGACTCGCTCACGAGGAGGTTGGAGAAGATGGAGATGGAAAAGAAAGAGGCTCAAGACTTGAAGGCCACCGAAGCAAGGTCCACATGTGAAGAATGTGGAGAGTATGGCCATGTCCGCAAAGATTGTCCGGAGGAAGCCAAAGTGCTCGACTACATGAGGAAGGGAGAATTGCCAAACTTCCGCTACGGGCAAGGTAGGCCTCAATTTAATGCAAGCTCATCTATTCCTAACGCGGTTCCGCTTCATATACAATTGAAGGAGTTCATGGATGAGCAAGCTAAGATCAACAAGGACACCGTCACCAAGTTCAAGACCATAGACAAGGTGTTGGAGAACATCGATAGCAAGGTGACAGAGGTCGGAAGTTCCAATCATCAAGTACTCAACATGATGAAGATGCTCGAGACGCAAGTTGGACAACTTGCGGGGCGCCTCACTAATGATGAAGGGAAGCTTCCGGGACAACCCAAATGTCCCGAATCGGCGAAGGCCATTCAAACGCGTTCGGGGAAGGAGACTGAAGATCCGGAACGTTCCGCGGGAGCAAGGAAGCTTAAACCATCCACCGAGGTGGAAGGAGCCACTAAAGAGAAGGTTACGGGGATCGTCACCGAGGAACCCGAATTCGAGATGCCGGAGGAAGACACGAGGATACCGCAACTCAAGCCACGCTACTTCCGAGGTAAACTTGACAACCACTTTGAGAAGTTTGTGGAAGTTGTGCGTAGACTTAGCATCAACATGCCATTACTAGATGCCCTACAAGTACCTACATATTCTTGTTATTTTAAGGATCTACTTGCAAATAAATATGAGATAGCAACACTCGGGGTAGATCATGTCAAGATGTCCGAGGAGTGTAGTGCCGCTATTGCTAATGGGCTAGAGAAGCAAAAGGACCCCGGGTGCCCTACAATTACATGTTCGGTTGGTTCTTTCAACTTCGAGAAGGCGTTATGCGACCTTGGAGCTAGTGTGAGCGTCATGCCGAGGGATGTGTTCGAGAAGCTACGCCTACCAATGGGGCCTACGGGAATATGTTTGGAGTTGGGAGACAACTCCATTCGCTATCCCTTGGGCATTGCTGAAGATGTACCCGTGAAGATTGGACACCACTTCATCCCCGTCGACTTCGTTGTGCTCGAGATGGGAGAGAGGGAGAAGCCACTGCTCATCCTAGGGAGGCCTTTCCTCAAGACCGTGGGAGCTACTATTGATGTTGGCAAGGGGGAGATCATGTTCGATATCAACGGAGAAAGGAGTTCCTTCAAGTTCTGTCAAAGGATTGAGGCATGCAACATGATTGGAGTGAAGGGAGAACCAAAACAAACGGAGGGGCTGAAAAAGAAGAAGGAGCCGAAAAAAATGAACGTAAAGAAAATCAAAGAAGGTGTTGCAATCCTCAAGACAAAGGAAGAGAAGCCGCCTGTGAAGACCAAAAAAATGACTAAGCCAACTAAGCCGGAAGACAAGCCCGCGCCCAAGATGGTGCGGAAGTGGGTACCCAAGATTGCAACGCCCGCAAAGAGCGTTGATCCGGAGTAATCAAGTGAAGAAGTCTAGCTATAGACTATAAACGAAGCGCTAGGCGGGAGGCAACCCGTTTCGTCGAGTCAAGAATAAGCTACGGGAGGACAACCCGATTCCAGGTCTTTCGAATCTTTTTAATAATTTAGTTTTTGAGTTTTATTACGCAAAGACATTAGACTTAGAAGTGGTTGAACAATATTAGAGACATAATTCTTGATTGAATGTTTGCTTTATCATAAACCCTTTGCATGAACCCTCCTATGTGCTTGTTTGTTCTTTTCTTTTCGAGAAACCTCAACCAAATAATATCAGAACCTAACTCAACCTTTCACCCTCATTATGGTGCTGAGGTTGACTTATTTTTTAAGCTAAAACCACACGAGTAGAGCCACGATTTATATTTAAGTGTCAATAAAATTCAGCACGTGGTAGAACTCGCGTGAACCTAAAAATCAAAACTTTTGGTTGGTTTTAAAAATCTTTATCCTTGGTTTCTCTAGGATTAGAATTTTTCTAAGCCTATTCTAGTTTTGTTTTATTCAAAATCTTTCCTATTTAGCCAAAATTAGAACCTAAACCTATGCCCCCATGATCAAGCCGGGAAATGTTTGCTCTCAACCGATGAAGGCAAACTATACCGGTGAGACCGAAATCGACGTAGTCGAAAAATATTTTCGACTTACATTTGTTTTTAATGGTTTAAAAACTTCTCTAAAATTGTGTTTGAGCTCTTGCATGGCTCTGAAAAATATTTTAAAATTCGAATTAGAGGAGTGCTTAACCTTAAACACACCTAAATGGAGGCAATCTAGTTTGAATTAATCATGCATGCACCATTGGATCCCCTTTTATCAACTTTCACCAATTCCACATGCAAAGGACAAGCATGGTGGGCAGCAAGCATCAACTTTGCAGGAATTTCATGGTGGCATGTGAAGCAAGTGGAGCTAGGGAGCATGGATATGACCCAAAGCATGAAGCATCAAGTGGAAGGACCAATAATGCAAGAAAAGGAGTGGACGAGAGTGTTTGGGCGGTGCAACTCGTGGAGCACGCGGGCGGGGGAAAGTTGCGAGGCGAAATGATCATGCTGGAAGAAATACGAGACGGGGAGGAGCCGGGGAGCCCCGGGCCGGCCGGCCTCGCCTACATAAGGAGCCCCCGGCTCCCGTTTTCTGCGAGCAAGCTTCCCTCTCCTTCCTTTGTTTGTGTGTTCAAGTTTGTGTGCTCAAAACCGAGGACCATGTGTGGTTCGAGGACCGGTGGATGGTCGCTTCCTTGTGTGATGAGTGATTGACAACGTTGTGTGGACCGATTCTTGGCTAAGTATTGCGAGGTGCGAGGTTGCGGCTTGACTCGTGTTGGTGCGGGTGAAGAACAAGCGCGAAAGGTCGTTGCGGTGAGGCCTCCGGGTGTGGAGAAGACAAGTAGGCTTCGTTCGAGGGACCCGGTGGCCGGCGGGGGTCAAGTTCGGGCCGCATGGTGGCATGAACAGCAAGATGAAGTCGTGGACGGTTTCTTGGTTGAGCCTCAAAACCAAGGTCGAGCCGGGACTACGTGGGAGCCAAGTCATGAGTGGAGATTGGCGGAGGCTACACCGAGTTCGCGGGGTTTCCGGTGGTTCACCGAAAAAACCACCGGGTTCCTTGGTTGATCCACAAAGCCAAGACCGGAGAACCGAAGACGGAGGTGCGGCGGCACCGGACCGGTCCGACCGGTGGGTCTGACCGGTCCGACCGGTGGGGACCGGTCCGACGGTGAGGAGCACCGGTCGGCCGGTGTGCGACGACGCGATTCGGAATCTTCGAAGCGGAGGACACGCGTCGGGATCGCATAGCTTGCGTCGAGGCTACGCGAGGTGCGGTTGCGGGCATCCGTCCGATGGTGAAGACATCAAGAATTCCAAATCCGCCCTTGAGGGGCTTGTATCCCTAGTTAGTAGAGAGGGGCATTTTAGACATTCGGTTGCCGCCTATATAACCCAAGAGGTGAGAGGTTGGCAGCCAACTCTTGGAACCCTAGCTCATTTGTTTTCCTATTTTTCCACCTATTTTCCTTAGGTTTTCCTTAGGACTAGCAAGAGAGCTTCACGGAGAGATCTTGTAGAGAGGGATGGATGATCGGGCGGCTTGCTAGACCTTGTACGAACCTTTGTCTCATGTATAGATGATTCGGCGTGGTTCCTCAAGGTTTGGATGTGTTTTCCCCGGTTGTTCTTGGTGATGATTTTCGGAGCCCTTTCTCGGTGATTTCTTTGGGTTGGTTTCGAGGCTTTTCTCTTGGGGATTTGATGGGGGAAATTTGTGGGAACCCTTCGTGGTTCTTTGGGCTGTGATTCCCCTCCCAAATCCGTGAGTAAAAGTGCTCGATTTTGGGGGTTTCTTGAGTTCTTGGGTTGAAAGTGCTTTCGGTGGGATTTCTTCGATTCCTCCTTTTTGGATGAGATTTGGTGGGATTAAACTTGGCTATGGACTCCTCATGAGGTGTTCCTGATATCCCCAAAGTCTTGTTCAAGTCCGTGGAGCGATTCGGGAGATCGAGATTTGGATTTGGGGGAGTTGACCCGCGGGTCTTTGTTCATCCCGAGCTGCCCAGGCCACACCGGTCTGACCGGTGCTCTTGACCGGTCTGACCGGTGCAAGCCCTTGTGGGATTTTGCTCGGGTGAACGTCTTGGTGTGTCCGTAGTTGTCCCGTGGTGGTCTTTCGTTTTTCGAGTTTGGGTCCGTTTGGTGGTCGGTTGGCTTTGTTTGGTGTCTTGGGGGCTTTCGGCCGCCACCGGTCGGACCGTGTGTCTCACCGGTCTAACCGGTGTAGAGCCACTTAGTGAAAGTTGCTCAGGTTCACCTGCAGGGGACCGGTCGACCGGTGGTGCTCACCGGTCCGACCGGTGTGGGGTCTGTAGACTCGAGGTTTGTTTTTCCGCTGCGTTCTCGAGTCGGAAGGCTGTGTGTGTTGGTTCCTAGGTCCAGTGGCACTCCAGTGGCTACGTGGGCTTGGCCAACTTGGGTAGTGAGTCGGAGACGTGTGTTGGTAGCCGCGTTCGTCTTGTTGGAGTTCTCATCTCCATCGAGAAGAATTTTTATCGGCTCCCATTCACTCCCCCCCTCTCTGGTTCGCCGTATCGGTCCTTCAAGTGGTATCAGAGCCGGTTCGGGTCTTTATTGACTCTAACCAGTCTAAGATCCAAGGATGGCGTACCAGGAACGGGGGTTCGGGTCCTCCACACTTCGATGGCAAGAACTACCAGATGTGGAGCAAGCGGATGGGTGCGTTTCTCCGCGGAAAGGGTCAGATCCTTTGGGATGTCACGGTGGACACAGGCTATGTCCAGCCGGTTGATTTCCTCGCTCCGGGATCGAGGGACGGCTTCGACGCCAACAATAAGGCGGTCGACTACTTGTTTCGTGCTTTGTGTCGGCCGAGTTCGATCGGGTGCACACCGAGCACTTGGCTTGTAGGATTTGGGCGGTGTTGAAGGAGGCTCATGTTGGGAACGCCCGGGTTCGAGGCACGGTTGTATGCGACCTACGGAGAGAGTACGAGAACTTCACTCATCTCCCCGGTGAGTCCATCGATGCCTTGTTTCAGAGGTTCACGGTGGTGGTGAACAACATGAGGGCCAATGTGGACGTGCTCCCGTACGATGATCATGATAGAGCGGTCAAGCTCTTACACTCTTTGGATCGTACGATATGGAGCGGGAAGTTCGAGGCCATAGTCGAGTCGGAGAGGTACGACACTTTGACGGTGAACGAGCTGTTCTCGAAGCTCAAGTCGGCTGAGGTGGATAGGGGCATGACTGCCAAGCTCGAGGGACCGACTGACTCCCATAGTCTTGCCCTCGTTGGTGGTTCCAAAGGAAAGACTAACTCTAACCCATCCACCAGGATGTTCTCGTTTTCCTCTCCCGATGTCTATGCCGGATGAGGAGTTTGATGACCTTGGAGAGGACGAGCGGCGCCGGTGACGAGGCGGTTCGAGAGGCCGCACGAGAACCGCGTGAACATGAGGAGGAACACGAGGACTTGCTTCCCGGTGCGGCAAGCCGGGACACTTCGTCGCCGGCCCCCGGAGAAGGCCGAGAACAAGGACGACTACAAGCACAAGCCGAGGAAGAACGACGACAAGTACCGTTCGAGGCGCGACCACAAGAGCAAGCACAAGAACAAGTACAAGGACGAGCGACGATCGAGGAAGAAGGAGGGCCGAGGCAAGGCCCGAGCGATGGTTGGAGCGAGCGACGTCGACTCCAGTTCCGCGTACTCCACCTCGAGCTCGAGCAGCAGCGACGACGAGGGAGATCGCCGCAAGAACAAGAGGTCGTCCAAGAACCTGAGCGGGCTGAGCTGCTTCGCGAGAGACGGCTTCTGCACCATGGCGTTGAGCTCCGGCAGCAAGAAGAGCACACAGAGCGACTCGGACTCTGAGTCCGACGACGAGGTGCGTGATGAGCTTCCCTTCTTGCGCCAGGAGAATGAGAGGCTTGGCTCTTTGCTTGATAACCGTGATGACATGCTTAGAGAGGCCAAGAAAATGAGGAAAGAGCTTAGGGCTTCACTCGAGGATGCTAGGACTAGAGTGGATGAGCTAGAGACACAGGTGCTTGATAGCAAGCTTGAGATTGATTCGCTTAAGGCTAGCCCCCGTTGTTTCGATGAGAATGATTGTCTTGATTGCTCTATTTTCCTTGCTGATCTTGCTTTGTTCAAGGAGAAGCATGCCTCCAAGTGTGAGGAACTAGATGTGCTTAGGGTTGAAGTGGGCCGAGCTTAAGTCTAGACCTCGCTTTGCTAGGTGCTTGCACTTCTTGCCCCGTTTTGCATGCTAAGATTGATGAGATGCATGCTTACACTAGTTCGCTCGAGGCTAAATTGAAGGAACCCATGCCTACATCTTGCTCTACCTGTGAAATGCATGCATTGAAAAATTTGGAGCTTGCACATTATGTTGATCGTTTGCAGGATGAGAATGATGATTTGAGGAAGTTGATGGGTTGGTTGTCCGGTCACGAGCCTCAGTTGAGGATGATGATCGAGGCCTTTAAGAGGCAAGATGGTGAGGGGCTTGGGGCAAACAAGGTTGGTGAGGGAAGTGGAGAGAATATCCCGGAGCCACCAAAAACCCACCACAAGAATGATTTCCCACCAAAACCTAACCATCTAAGGAACCGACTAGACACAACCCCGGCTCCACCCGTGTTTCCTACACCCACAAATGACCTACAAAAGCCTATCAAGTTTGTGAGCACTTCGGGGAAAGTGTTCTTTGGGAAGGAGAGTGAGAAGGCTAGTGGTGAGAAACCGGTGGAGGGTTTGAGTGGAGAGAAACCAAGTGAGCGACCACATCCCAAGCCAAAGTCTAAGCTTGTGAGGTTCCATTGTGGCTATTGTGGGAGAGATGGCCATAAGGAGGAGTTTTGCTTCAAGAGGAAGCGAGAGGAGAGAATGAGGAAGGAGTGGGCTAACAAGGACAAGTACCACCCTTCCGATGGTGTACTTGAGCCTCGTATGCAGATGCCCAGGGGCAAGGCGATTGTGAGGACGAGTTCGGGCTTGGGGAGAGAAGAAGGCTGCGGGTGGATGCTGTGTCCGTGTCACACCCCGGTCGAGTGTGGGGGCACCGGTCGGACCGGTGCGGGCACAGACGGACGGATGTTCGGGTTTCGAGCTCGTGCGGTGCGAGGGTTGTTTCGGTGGTCGTGGTTCCGGTGGTTGGGCCGGAAAGGGTGCGGGTGGTCGGCTTGCTAGACGTTCTCCTCCTCGTGCTCAATACGGGGATTGGAGGAGTCGTGGAGTTGAGTTGGAGAGGAAGGACGTTCCACGGGCTTTCTTGCGTGGTTTTGGTCCTCCTCCGGGCGAGAGAGGGGTGGTTCCCTCGGGGTGGTTACCATGGTGGTGTTCGTGGAGGTAGTTTTGGTAGGAGAGATGCTTTGGTTGGTGCTAACCCCACTTTCGAGCAAATGGCTCGGCACTTGGTTTTCCTCTTTTGGTACTAACCCCGATCTTTGAGTCGTTTGTTCGCTCACGTGCCTATTTTTGAGTTTCGGGTGGGAGACTTGAAGAACATTTGGTTGATTGACTCCGGTTGTTCGAGGCATATGACCGGGAGACAGGGGGGTGGTTCTCAAGTCTCGTCCCGTGGTGACGAAGAGGTACATCACTTTTGGGGACAATGGGCGTGGGCGTGTGCTTTCGAAGGTGAGATAAAAGTGAGTGACAAGATCACTGAGGCGTGTCGCTCTTGTTCAATCGGTGGGGTACAATTTGCTTTCGTGTCTCGGTTGTTGGATGAGGGTTTTGAGGTGTTGTTTCGGCCTGGTGGTTCTCGGATTGTGGACTCTCGAGGGGACCTTGTTTGTATGGTCGTTCCCGAGGGTCAGGTGTTTCGTGCTGATTTTTCTCAGTCTTCGGGTGTTGAGCGTTGTTTCTTGGCTGGTTCTTCGAGTGAGTTGTGGAAATGGCATAGGAAGTTGGGTCACTTGAGCTTTGACCTTTTGTCTCGCTTGAGTAAACTCAATTTGGTCCGAGGATTGCCACGTTTGAAGCTTGAGAAAGAGTTGGTTTGTGCTCCGTGTAGGCATGCCAAGATGGTGGCCTCTAGTCACCCGCCTCTCACCGATGTGATGACTGAGCGTCCATGCGAGCTGCTCCATATGGACCTTGTTGGCCCAGCTCGTGTGCGATCTGCGGGTGGGAAGTGGTATGTCCTTGTTGTGGTGGATGACTATTCTCGGTATGCGTGGGTGTTCTTTACGGAGGATAAGGGGGAGACGTTTGGTTTTGTTCGAGATCTAGTCTTGAGGTTGAGGAACGAGAGGCACGGAGATGCCATACGAGCTATCCGCAGTGATAATGGCTCGGAATTCAGGAACTCTCGTTTTGAAACCTTTTGTCATGACTTGGGTCTTGAGCACCAGTTTTCGAGTCCGTATACGCCTCCCCAGAATGGTGTTGTGGAAAGGAAGAACAGGACCTTGTGCGAGATGGCTCGGACGATGCTCGATGAGCATAGGACTCCGAGGAGGTATTGGGGCGAGGCGGTGAATACCGCATGCTATGTGTCGAACGGGATATACCTCGAGTGCACAAGAAGAAGACATGCTATGAGTTGATGCATGGTCGCACACCCAAAGTGAGTCACTTCCATGTCTTTGGTTGCAAGTGTTTCATTCCGAAGAAGGGCAGGAAGTTGGATAAATTTGAGGCTAGGTCCGTCGATGGCATTTTCTTTGGTTATGCATCTCATTCTAGAGCATATCGTGTGCTCAATCTTGAAACTAACCAAATCGTGGAGACTTGCGAGGTAACCTTCTGTCGGGGGACCGCCCTAGGGGTCCCCTCAAACAAGGGGGGAACCCCTACTTAAATTCCCGCATCAATATAAGCAAAGCCTAACCATGCGGTGTGACTAATCCCGCGAGGACACGGCCCATGCGGCGGGACTTCGGAGGCCCACCAAGGCGGCCCGCCCGGGAAGACCCCTCGAGCGAGGCTCCGCCTCGCCCGAGGGCATGCTCCCTCCTCGAACGGGCTCCGCCCCGTTCGAGGGGCAACTCCCTCCTCAAACGGGTTCCGTCCCGCTCGAGGGGCGACCCTTCCCTCGAGCGGCCCCGCCCCGCTCGAGGGCGCGTTCCCCCTCGAGCGAGTCCCGCCTCGCTCGAGGGTCCGCTCCGCCCTCGGCGGGGCCCGCCACGATCACGGGCGCCCCCGCACGCGTGCGCCGGCCCCGTACCTGGGCATTTAACACCCCGACGCCGCGGGACGGCGCCATCATGCGCCGGGGCTCACGCCCGGTGCCGCCGCACCAACTCCCCGGGGAAGGAGCCCATCCCCGCCCCCGTGGGATGGGGCGTGCGGTACGGCCGGTGTCGATCCCGTGACACCGTGCGCACGCCGCCGTACGGCTAACGCGCCCGACCCTCGAAAGGGGGCCGGGCACACCCTCGATTCCACTTTCCCGTGACCTTGCGGAGTTGGGTGAGGGGCGCTAGGCCGGTGGATGGCCATCCCGGCCACCGTCGCGCGCGGCCGCCGTACCCACGCGCCGGCGCACGCCCGACTCCGCGAGGGGGCACGCCCAAGCACCGCAGCAACCACTCCGCCACCGCGAGCTCGTTGGGGAAGGAACGCCGTTCGCCCGCTCCCCCGTATCCCGTACCGGTCGTCATCGGCCACCTCCCCTCGAAGCCTATCGAGAGCGCCATCACCACCTGCCGCCTCCTACCCTCGAACCGCCACCTGTTCGGGTACGATGTAGGCCATCATGGCCGGATCGCGGCGTGGATCATCCGACGATCGCCCGCTCTACACTATAGCACGACGTGCTCCCACACGTAGCTAGGTAGCGCGGCGCGCATGTAACTCGCCGCCCCCTTGACCTATAAAAGGGGAAGCGAGCCCCCCGGCCGCGGGGGGGGGACAAGTTCGAGGAGGTTCATCTCAACACAACGCCTTGCGCACTCACTCTCTTATTCTCCCACTACACCTTCAACCATTCACCGGGGACTTGGAAGCCACGCTTCCTCTCCCGCCTCGCTTGTATTTGCCCCACTACAAGCACCCCGGCCGAGCAATATAGTGCCACGAGCACCCCCCTGCTTTGGACGTACGGCCCCCTCGGCGGAACCGGGATAAATCCTTGTGTCATTAGTTGCTTAGCATCGACCATAGAGGGATAAACTTAGGCGCTATCTACTGGTTAGTGTCGGGACCATATTCCGCACCGACAGTTGGCGCCCACCGTGGGGCAAACGAGCGCCTAAGGTCATTTCGCTAACTCCCTCCATGGTGATTCGCACCGAGTACCGTAGCACCCGCTACAACATGGGTAGCTCAGACCCCCTTCCGGCCGGGTTCGAGATCCGCTTCGGGGACTTGAACTTCCAGGCCACGGGGAATGGCTATCTCATGCGCCTCACCAACCGTGAGGAGCTACGCGCGCGCGCGGGAGGCCGGGTCCGCTGCGGTCACCGCGCGCGCACGACACGGCGCGGGTACTGCGCAGGCACGGATGCTGCGGGTCCGTCGACGCCGCGACGCCGTCGCCGCTCGGATTGCGCTCGCGTCGGCGCGCGGGCCGAGCGGCGACAAGGCGAGCGCGCCGCCGCCCGGCGCGGTGCGCCCACCGTTACGACGACCGCCACCGCCCCGGCGGGACCACGCACGGTCTCCGGACCACGCGTCCCCATCGGCCGCGTGGCGCCACTACGGCCTACAACGCCAACGTCAACACGACGATGCGCGAGGGTTCCGCCCGGTCGGCACGTCTTCGTCGCCAGGAATCCCGGCACTTCAGCAGCGGACGAGTCGTCCCTGGGCTCCGTCGACACGATGCCACCCGCCAACCGTCATGGGTACGCGGAGTGGGACTTCTCTGGTGTACCGGACCCAGTCGCGTTCAGGCGCTTCCTCGACGCCACGGACTGCGGGTTCGGGCTGCTCCGACGACTCCGGCACGGGAGCTACGACCCCACGCGGGAATGCTGCGCCGTCATCACCAACGACCCGGCCAACGCCGCCGGTGCGGCGGCGCCGGAGATGGGGAAGTCACGCCGGCCCCGGGGGGTTGCCACGCGCCCGGCCGCGGGGCCAAGCGCCCCCTGCCGGGGCCGACGTCGACGCGCGCCGCGGCCCAAGCCCGCGAGCTCGAAGCCAGGCGCGCGGAGGTACGGACCGTGCGGGCGCTCCGCGCCTCGATGGCGGGGAGAGGCCTCCGCGCGCGGCGAACGCGCGCGGGAGCTAGGCCGTCAAGTCCGCGACCGCCTCAACCCTTGTTCCCAACATCGACAACGCGGATACTCCGCCGCGGGCGAGCCAAAAGCTCATCGCCGCCGCGACACCGCTGCGCGCCATGCCGGCACCCTCGACCCCCGAGGCTCGGGAAATGCACCGCGAGGTGCGGACCCTCCTTGAGCAAGCGGCCGTCCGGCGGGCCGAAAGCTCGGCCTCACGCATCCGCCAACGGGGGGGGACGCGCGGGGGTGATGACCCGGCACCGGGGGGCGAACCCTCGGTGCATGCGGGTCGACTCGCCGAACGAGGGGACGCACGCCGGCCAAGGAACGCCTCCTCGACACGCGCGGGGCGCCCGGATGGCGACGCCGCAACGTCATCAACGCCGGGCGCACCAGCAAGGCGGACGCGCGAGCGGCCGGGGGCTACCACCCTCGAAGGGGTGGACGCTACGACGGCGGTGAGGATCGCTCCCCAACGCCGGAGCCCCCGGCACCCGCGTGTTCGGCGGGAGATCCGCACGGCAACGTTCCCCCGCCGCTTCCGTCAACCCTCGACGATCACCAAATACAACGGGGAGACGGACCCTCGTGTTTGGCTCAACGATTACCGCCCGGCCTTGTCGGTGGGCGGGGCCACCAACGACGAAGTGATCATCCGCAACTTGCCCCCGCATCCGGGCGACGCGGCCGGACATGGCTCGAGCACTTGCCCGCCGGCCCGGATCCACAACGGGACGATCTAGTCCACACCTTCGTGGGCAACTTCCAGGGGCACATACGTGCGCCCGGGAACTCCCTGGGATCCGCGCTCCCGCACGCGAAGCCGGGCGAATCGGCTGCGGGACTTCATACGGCGCTTCTCCAAGCGGCGCACGAGCTCCCCGGCGTGGCACAATCCGAGATCGTGCACGCGTTCCTCGAGGGCACCACGTGCGGGACCTTGTGCGCGGGCGGGACGCCGCCCGCCCAAGGACTCGAACGAGCTGTTCGACATTGCCACCGCTTCGCCTCCCGGGAGAGGAGGCCGTGGGGGCAATTTTCGATGGCAAGAGGGGCAAGCGCTCCGAGGACACGCCGCGGAGGGCAGCGGGTCCAAGGAGCCGCGCCGCAACGATAAGCGGGGCAAGAAGGGGGAAGAAGCCGCGCCGCGGGCGCGCGAGCGGGCGCAACGGCGGCAACGCCGAGGCCCTCGGCGGTGACCCGGCCCGACGGGGCCCTCGGCCGGCTCCTCGAGGCCGGGGGTTTTCGACGACATGATGAAGAAGCCGTGCCCCTACCACAAGACCCCCGTGAATCACACTCTTGAGCGGTGCGACATGCTCAAGAAGTTCTATGGCCGTGCCGCCGCGAAGGAGGCGAGAGGCCAAGAAAGATGGGGGCGACGGCGACGCGGTGGCTTCCCTGCCGAAAAAATGTGTTCCTCATTTTTGGGGGACCCACTGCTGACATGTCAACCCGGCGGCGCAAGAAGGAGCGGCACGAAGGTCCTCGCGCCGCGAGAGGGCGCCTCCGGCCTTTCTCAGCGGTCGAAGGATGCCATCACCTTTAGCCGGGATGATCACCCAAACCGCATCCCGAACCGGGCCGATACCCCCGGTGGTCGATCCCATCATTGGGAACGCCCCGGTTTTCGAAGGTCCTTATGGACGGAGGCGGTAGCCTCAATATCCTCTTCGCGCATACCACTGCGCCTAATGGGGATTGGGGGTGGACCAGTGCGGCCCGGCACGAAGCCGTTCCACGGCATCGCGCCGGAAAGCGAGGTTCAACCCCTCGGGCGGATCGATGCGCATGTCCGGTTCGGGACCCCCAAGAATTTCCGCAAGGAAACCCTCACCTTCGAGGTGGTGGGATTCAAAGGGGCCTACCATGCCATCCTTGGGCGACCATGCTATGCCAAGTTCATGGCGGTCCCCAACTACACTTACACGAAGATGAAGATGCGGGTCCAAACGGCGTCATCACCGTCGGGTCGTCGATCGAGCATGCATTCGGCTTGCGATGTCGAGTGCGTGGAGCATGCGGAGGCGCTAGCGCCTGGATGAAGCGCCGCGGTAAACACCTCTTGGAGAAGATGGTCAACGACGACCTCGGCTCCGCCACCAAGCACGCCGGCACGTTCGAGGCCGCCGAGCAAACCAAAGGGGTCCCCCTCGACCCATCAGCCCCCGAGGGCAAGGCTTTGAGGGTCAGCTCGACCCTCGATCCTAAATAGGAAACAGTGCTCGTCGACTTCCTCCGCGCCAACGCCGACGTTTTCGCGTGGAGCCCCTCGGACATGCCAGGCATTCCGAGGGAGGTCGCCGAGCACTCCCTTGATATCTGCCTAATGCTCGCGGCTGTTCGGCGGCGGCCGCGCCGCTTCGACGAGGAACGGCGACGGGCGATCGGAGCGGAGGCTGCGGAAGCTCCTCGAGGCCGGATTCATCAAGGAAGTGTTCCACCCGACGTGGTTAGCCAATCTGTGCTTGTAAAAAAGAAAAATGGGAAGTGGAGGATGTGCATTGACTACACAAGTCTCAATAAAGCGTGTCCAAAAGTTCCTTTTCCCTTGCCGCGCATAGATCGGATCATTGATTCCACTGCCGGGTGCGAACTGCTCTGTTTCCTTGATGCCTATTCGGGCTATCATCAAATAAAAATGAAGGAGTCCGACCAGCTCGCGACTTCGTTCATCACGCCGTTCGGGACGTTCTGTTACGTCACGATGCCTTTTGGCCTCGAAACGCGGGCGCAACCTATCGGCGGCGCATGCGGCACGTTTTTGGGGACCATATCGGGCGAACGGTCGAGGCTTACGTAGACGACATCGTCGTCAAAACCAGGAAGGCGGACGACCTGGTCAGCGATCTCGGCATCGCATTCAGTTGCCTGCGGGCCAACGGGGTCAAGCTCAACCCCGAAAAGTGTGTCTTCGGAGTGCCGCGGGGCATGCTCCTAGGATACATCGTCTCCCGGCGGGGGATCGAGGCCAATCTCGAAAAGGTCGCGGCCCTCGAGCGAATGGGTCCAATTCGGGACCTCAAAGGGGTGCGAAGGTGCTTTGGGGTGCCTTGCCGCCCGAGCCGCTTCATCTCGAGGCTCGGTGAGAAGGGCACCGCCCCTCTGCGGCTGCTCAAGAAGCACGAGCGCTTCTCTTGGACCGCCGAGGCCCGGGAAGCGCTCGACAAGCTAAAGGCATCAGCGACGCACGCCCCAATCCTCACGCCGCCGCGAGACGGCGAACCCCTCCAACTCTACGTGGCCGCAACCACCCGGGTGGTCGGCGCCGTAATCGTTGTGGAGCGCACGGAGGAAGGACACGCCCTGCCCGTGCGAGGGCCGGTCTACTACATCGGCGAGGTCTGTCGGACACGAAGACGCGCTACCCTCGGAGTCCGGAAGGCTGTTGTACGCGGTGATCCTCGCGCGGCGCAAGCTCCGCCACTACTTCGAGGCCCACCCGATTCACGGTGGTCTCTTCCTTCCCATTAGGAGAGATCATTCGCAACCCGACGCGGCGAGCGGGGAATTGCCAAGTGGTCCGATGGAGCCGATGGGCGAAACTCTCGACTATGCTCCGCGCAAGGCCATCAAATCGCAAATCTTAGCGGACTTCGTCGGCCGAGTGGACGGACACACGACCGCCGCCCCCTCAAATTCAAGCGGAGTCTTTGGACTGCGATTTCTTCGACGGCTCGGTGATGAAGACGGGAGCGGGCGCGGGCTCGCTCTTCGTGTCACCCCTCGGGGAGCACATGCGCTACGCGGTGCGCCTCCACTTCCCCGCGTCCAACAACATGGCGGAATACGAGGCCCTCCTCTGCGGCCTCAAAATCGCCATTGAATTGGGCATCAAACGCCTCGACGTGCGAGGGGATTCGCAACTCGTGATCGACCAAGTCATGAAGAACGCGAGCTGCCACGACGACAAGATGGAGGCCTGCGCAAGGCCGTGCGGGCCCTCGAAGACGGATTCTACGGCATCGAGCTCAACCATGTACCCCGCCGGTACAACGAGGAGGCGGATGAACTTGCCAAGATCGCGTCCGGGCGGATCACCGTCCCCCCGAACGTTTTCGCGCGCGACATCGCGCGGCCATCGGTCGTCTTCGAGCCCTACCCCTCGAACGACGGCGGACCCTCGGGGGCTCCCTCGAATCCGGCGGGTGCGGAACCCATGGAAGAGGACCCCTCGAACGAGGCGTACGTGCTCTCCCCTTCTCGAGGGGTACGGCTCCCATGAAGCGGTCGCGATGGACACCGAGCCGGCTCCGCCCGGGCGGACGGCGGGAGAAGTACATCGCACAGGATTGCTCGAGGGGAGCTCCCCGCGGCCGGGCCGCAGCCGGGCGCATCGCCGGGATGGCCAAGTCATTCACCCTCATCGACGGCGAGCGTACAAGCGCGCGCGCGTCGGGCATTCTCCGGCGGTGTATACCCATTCCCGAGGGGCGCGAGCTCCTACGGGATATCCACGCGGGGATGCGTGGCCACCACGCCGCGCCGCGCACCCTCGTCGGCAATGCGTTCCGCCAAGGCTTCTATTGGCCTACGCGGTCGCGGACGCCAACGAAATCGTGCGCACTTGCGAGGGGTGCCGGTTCTACGCCCGCAAGACCAACCCTCCCTTGCTCACGCCTTACAAACAATCCCCGTCACGTGGCCGTTCGCCGTGTGGGGGTTGGACATCGTCGGGCCCCTGCGGAAGGCGCCCGGGGGCTTCACCCACCTGCTGGTTGCAATTGACAAGTTCTCCAAGTGGGTGGAGGTGCGCCCCATTACGAATTTGAGGGCTGAGCAGGCGGTCTCGTTCTTCACCGACATCGTCTACCGCTTTGGAGTGCCAAACTCCATCATCACAGACAACGGGTCCCAGTTCACGGGCCGGAAGTTCTTGGAGTTCTGTGACAAGTTCCACATCCGTGTGGATTGGGCAGCTGTGGCACACCCACAGACCAACGGCCAAGTAGAACGCGCCAACGGCATGATCCTACGGGGCCTCAAGCCCCGAATTTTCGACCGGCTCAACAAATACGGCCGGAAATGGCTCCAAGAACTCCCGGCGGTCGTGTGGAGCCTAAGGACTACCCCAAGCGGAGCCACGGGTTCACCCCCGTTTTTCCTAGTCCATGGCGCGGAGGCCGTCCTCCCCACGGATGCGGAATACGGGTCGCCCAAGGTTCGAGGCTACAACGAGGACGCTAACCGGCGAGCCGCCGAGGACTCCTTTGGATCGGCTAGACGAAGTACGCCTCGTGGCGTTGATGCACTCCGCAAGGTATCAACGATCCCTACGGCGCTACCAAGCACGCAAGATACGTCGCGGGGATTTCGGCGAGGGGGACCTGGTCCTAAGGTTACGCCAAGACAACCGAGGGCGCCACAAGCTATCGCCCCCATGGGAGGGACCCTACGTCGTGGTGAAGGTGCTCAAGCCGGGCACGTACAAGCTGGCCAACGAGGACGGCGAAGAACTCACCAACGCTTGGAACATCCAACAGCTACGTCGCTTCTACCCTTAGCTAGGATTTCCAAGTATTTTCCGTTGTACAAACACACGGCCAACACCCCGATTGGTGTCACCTATGTAAATACTCCAAGTATAATAAAAGGGCAACTCGGCTTTCCCCTTGAAACCCAAGTTACCCTCGGGGGCTACGCGGGGGGGCACCCCCCCCAAATGGTCCCATTTTTTCGCGCAAAAACGTAATAACACGCGCTAAGTTTGTTTCCTACTTCAACCACGAGCTACGATTCGAACGGGGCGTAGGCGGCACGGCGGAAGGAGCGAGCCGAGAGGCCGCCTACGCCGCGCGGCTGTGGCCGTCCTCTCGCCTCCAACCCGGCGGGCCCCTGCGGGCGGACTTCCCTAACTAGAATCTACTCGGGGAGGAAGAAGAAGCAAAAAGCGCAATAAACAAGCGATTTCATTTACAAAGCGTCTATGATTCACGAATTTACTTGTTTAATTACAAGAGGCCACGAGGCCACAATTACGATACACTTAAACAAAAAAAAAAAAAAAAAAAAAAAAACGGGCCTAGCGCCCGGGTGCTTTCGAGCGGGCGGAGCGGCGGCGTCGGCGGCGTCGGGAAGAGGAACTCTTCGAGGGCCTCGGCAAGCGACTCGGCGGCGTCGGCGGCAAGCGCGTCCGCACGCTCCATGGCCACCTCGTCCTCGACGCCCTCGGGCACGATGTAGCCTTCCGCTACCGCCTCGAGGTTGACCTCGTAGTGGGATCGCACCACTCCGAGGGCCTTCGCACGCCCGGGTGCGGCGCCGGCGCACCCGCTCCGTGACGTGGCCACCGAGGGCGCGCGGCGGCGGCGGCAGAAGGCGCCGGCTTGGACATCGCCTTCCTCGATGGCGTGGCGGTCTCGAGGGCCGCGTCCCGCGGCCTCTGCCGGCTCTCCGCTCGAGAGGAGTTGTAGGAGGCTTGCGGGGCCTCGGCCGCCCGACGGCATGCCCCAAAGCCGTGCGCGGCCCGGAAACAACAAGATGACGAGAAATTAAAAAGGGGGAAACGAATCCTCTAAAACGAAACTAACAAGCGAGGGTCGGACGGCAACTTACCCTCGACCTCGCCTCTTCTCCGGTTCGAGGTCGCGGCGCGCGGACTCGAGCGCCGGCTCGAGATGCTTCGGACGGTCTCGCCTTGCTCGACGAGGGCCATCTCTTGGGCGGCGTTGCGATGCGGCGTCAACGCCTCATCCTCGGCCCTCGAGAGAATGCGGCGTTCCGCTCCTCCGGCGACTTCTCCGCCGCCTCGCGAGCAACGCGCTCCCGCTCCCGGCCGCCGTCCGGGCGTCGCGAAGGGCGGCTCGCTCTGGCTGAGTCGCCCCTCGGCCCACGGCGGGCGACGCGCTCTCTTTGGAGCTGCCCCTCGAGCGAGCGACGAGCGCGCGCGGCCTTGGCGTCGAGGGCGGCCTTCGGGTCATCCGCCTCCTTGGCGCGGCTGCTCCATCCCGCGCGCCGCTCCTCGGCCGGCGGCTGCGCGCCTGCGCTCCCTCGAGCGACGTGCGGAGCCTCCCGGTCTCGCGCGCGCGGTGGCCACCTCCGCCTCCCGGGTGGCGGCCAACGTCCGCGTCTTTTCCGGTCCTCGCGCGCGTTCCACGGCGCCTCGTCACGATCAACGAGGGGGCTGCGCGGATCCGCCGAGGCTTGGGTCACGCGCCGCGTCTGCACGAGCTCTCGGGGAGCACGTCACACCACGCCGGCGCCGGATGACCGGGGCCCGGTGTCCCGGCGTCCTAAGGGCCTCCGCAAGCGCGTCGAAAGCGCCGCACCGCTCCCGGAGTGGCGGGCCTCGGCGTTCACCTGGTCGAACGCGGCGCACTTCTCGCGGGCGCGGCGCTCAAGCTCTCGGAATCCACGCGTCGAGCCTCGTCGGCACCAAGTCTTGAATACGGCGCGCGAAAGCGAAAAAGAGAAAGAAGAAGAGCAACCGTGGCTCACCGGAAGACGATCCGGGCGGGCCGGCTGTGGACCCGCGGCGCCTCGTTCAACGCGGTTGAGCGTGGCGCCGTGGCTCATGAGCTCGCCCCGGGCTCCTGCTCCCTACGGGGCGTCGGCGAACGCCGGGGGATCCTCCGCGGCCCCCACTCGGGCGGGGCGACCGGCATGGGAGGACGAGGCCTCGGCGTCGTGCCCTCGGCCCCCACTATCATACGACCCTCGTGACGCCTCACGAGGGCCCTCCCCGGGGCTCGGGAGAGTTCGTGGGCCCGCCGCCCTTCGGTTCCACCCGGGCGGCGAGGAGTCATCCGAGAGCTCCACCACCTCCGCGCGGGGACGGCGGGCGGGCGGCGCGCTTTGCTCGCCCTCCGCCCGGCGCCTCCCCGCCTCCGCGGCCGCGGGCGCCCCGCCGTGGCGGCCCCGTGCTGCCACTTCCGTCCGCGCCGCCACGTCCGTTCGCGCTCCCGCGGGCGCGCCCGCTGCGCCTCCTCGGTGGCGCCGCCGCGCGCGCGCGGCACCTCCGCCGTGGCCGCCGCCGCGGCCCGCGCCTCTCCACGGCGGCCGGCGCCGGCCCGCCCCCGGCGACCTACGGGCCGCCGGCGCGGCGGGGTGATCCGCCGGCCGGGGCCTCGGGGGCCCCCGCCCGGGCCTTGCGCGCTCGTGCCCTGGCGCCGCGCGTTTGCGGGCGCGACCCCCCTCGACGAACGCCGCCAGAGTGGGGATCGACGCATCCGTCCTCGGCACCTTGGCCGGTGCAAGGGGAGGGACGGTGGGCACCGCCCGCGGAGAACGCGAACGGAGGATTAGAGCGTCTAATAACCAAACAAATTAAGGCCAAGCAAAGGAAGAGCGGATTCCTTACCTCGCGGAGGAAAAGGCCCGCTTCCTTTTCCTCGAAGCCTCCGACGAGGCCGGCGCGGGGGCCGCGCTCGCCGCGGCGCCCCCACGGCGGCGGCTGCCGCACGCGCGGGCACGCCCGCCCTCACGCGTAGGCGCGCCCCGGGTGCCGCCACCACGCGCGGGGGCACGCTGGCCGCGCGCGCGGCCGCGCCCGCGGCGCACCCCTCGCGAGGACGCCGCGCGCGCGGGCGCGCTCCCGCCGCGTGCGGGCACGCCGGGCGCGCGCGCGCGAGCCGTGCGCGCGCGCGCGCCTCGGGTGGCGCGCGCCGGCCACCCGCGCGCGAGCCGCCCCCGACGACGACGCCCGGCGGCGGGCGCCGACGCACCCGCCCCGGACGAAGCCGCCCCCGACGCCGGCGCGAGGATCGGCGACGGGGGGCGCGGCGCCACGTGCGAGGGGCCCTCCCCTCGGACTCTTCCCCTCCTCGTGCCGATCCGAGGACGAGGGCTCCTCGATGTCGGGGGAGGAGAGCCCCGGCTCCTCCGCGGCCGATACTCGCGGACCGCGCGTCACGGCGCGCTGGCGCCGCCTTGCGTGCGCCCTCTTGCGCGCCGCCCGCTCCTGCCTGCTCCCGCTGCGCCGCCCGCCGGGCGCACGGGAGTCGGGGGTGGGTGGAACGGCCTTGGCTGCGGTGCTCCGCACCGGTGCGCACGAGAGCAACGGCACATCGAAACGGAATCAAGAACAAGAACTAAAAAGCGAGAATCAAAAAACCACACTCACCAACGGGCCGGTGGGGAGCATCTCGAGGTCCCCACGGGGTCCGGCCCGCCGAGCGCCGGCGTCGGGTGTCGACGGCGCTCCGCGCCGCGGTGAGCGCGTACGGCCGCTCCGGGCGGCGTCGGGAGCATCCGCGACCTCGCCGGAGTCGACGGGGTTGGCCGCCTCCGTCATCTCGAAGATGCGGAGCGGCCTCTTGCATCAACGGCACGATCCGCCGGTGATGGAGAAGGCGAGGACGCCCATCGCGTTGAGCCCTTCCCTCGCCAACCGGCCGCAAGGCGGCGAGGATGGAGTCTGGCGCGCGCGCCGGGAGGTTGGCCGTAGACTACCGTAGCCCCCGGCGGTCCGCCTCTCCTTGAACACCCGCCCGGTAAGGGAGGGAGGCCGGGCTCGGCGTTGCGCGGAGTAAAACCATCCCGCTCCCGGCCGGCATTGTTCGTCGTCATCGGTGCGGGGGATGTAGGAGTTCTTGAGCTGCCCCCGCACGACAAGCGACATCCCGTAGGGCGCGCACCGCGCGGCGGGTCCTCGGCTCCGTCGTAGGCTGCGTGATGAGCTCGCGCGGAAGAGGTGTACCCGAGGCTCCCGCTTCGGCGGGATCCCCGGTACCCCTCGCGGACGCCCACGAATGTGGCCGCACGCGAGATAGCGTTGGGGGCGAAGTTGTGCGGCTCCACCCCGTAGTGGAAGCACAGCGCCCTCATAAATGTGCTCGCCGGCGTTGAAGCCGCGCTCGTGGTAGCGGAGGAAGCTCACCACGTATCCCTCCGGCCGATTGGGCTCGAGGTGCGACGATGGCGGCACGATCCACTCCGCCGGGCGCCCTTCTTCGTTGTTCGAGAGCGGCCGGCGGCGACCGGCTCGCCCGGGCGAGCGGGTCCTCGTCGACTTCTCCCGTGCGTACGGCTCCAAGACCCCGATCGGGCCGAGGCGGCGCCAAGGCGAGGGACGAGCGAGCGCGGGGCGGAGGGACGAGGAAGCGAGAGGAAGAAAGCTCTAAGCAACGAAGCCGCGCGGTGGCAAGAGCAACACGAAGACGAAGCGACGGAGGATTGAAAATGGTGAGGAGCCAAGGTAAAAACCGCCACCTACTCCTCCCCGCGGTTTATAGGCAAACGGGCGAGTTCTCCGGAGGAGCGCACGCCCCGCCAAAACGATGCGCGAGTCTTTCCATCGCGTCGACGGGCGGGCCCCACCACGGCTTGCGCCGACTAACCCCCGGGCGGGTCATCATTACGGCGAGACCGGCGGCGACGGAGGCGAAACCGTCACATCCGGCCACGTCGCCCACTACGCGCGCGCGCGCGCGGCCGCGGCCGCCTAGAAAGGCGGCGCCGCGCGCAAAACCCGCGGCCACGCCCGCAGGCACTAAATGCCGGGCCCTTGCCAAGCGAGGAGAGCCCTCGGGGCGAATCCTCGGCTCGAGACAAAGGTGACCCTCGATGGGTGACGGCGTGAGAAGGTCGCCCGGACCGTATCGCTCCCTTGGTGTGTGAGATGCCGCCGACCGCGGCGGCACCCATGCCATGAAGCCCTCGAGCTGGCATGACCCTCAACTCGAAACAAGGCGACCCTCGATGGGATATCAGCGCGAGAAGGAGGCCGGGACCTGCTCGATGTAGAGCGAGACCCCCGTGGGCACCCATGCCACGTAGGACCCTCGAGCGGCATGACCCCCACCTCGAGACAACGTCAACCCTCCGAAAGAAGGCACACGCGTAAGAGGATCGGCCGCGGTCACGCTTGAAATAGAGCGACACCGAAAGCACTCATACCGCGCCACGCCGCCAACAAGCACCTCGAGGACCCGGCACGCCTGCATTCCCCTCGACGGCCGCAGCGTGAAAAGACCCGAGCCGTCCATGGCCGCCCCGCACCGCCCACCTTGATCGTGGGTTCGAAGCCCCACCCTCGAAGGGTTCGAACAGCGCCCCAGACCCCGCAGTTAGGGACGACGCAGGGCACGCGCATTCGAGCCGGTTCCTCGAGCCCCCCCGCGCTCGAGGGTGCCCCACATGTCGTGTTCGAGAGCCAGCGAGGGCAACCTCAGTCGGGGATCCCACCGAGGGAGAGCTTCCGCGCCCCCTGTCCTCGGCGAACGCGGACCGAGCCCCACCTAGCAAACCCACGCAAGCGCTTCCATGGACGTGTCTCCGACCGCGCAGCCCTACCCTTATCGAACGGGCATGGACGTCCACTTGAACTACCCGCTAGCAGCTCAAGAGGAATCCGCGATTCGCGACCCGCTCGATGGGAGTCGTGGAAACCTCACCTCCCGACCCGCTGCGAGGGGACCCGCGAGGGCGCGATAAAAAACAAGTCGTCGCCTCGACCCGATCGCCTCTCGAATGTGCCAAGGCTCGGGGGCTTGACGCACGGCTACACCTCCTTGGAATTGCACCCGCCCGAGACAGAGACAGGGAGCGTGCCACCCCGATGCCGGCTGAAACACCGCCGATGCCGGCTGGCATATGTGACACGCCTTTCCGACCGAATTGCTCGCGGTTAACCCCCGCAGGAGAACCCACACCCCTCGCAGGCTTCGGGGCTAGACTCCGCCGGGCCCGCTAGCGCGGCCCCCGGAAAGCGTTCGCAAGGAGGGAAGAACGTCCCATCAGGAGGCTCCCGCGGACCGCGGGAGCCTCAAAGGCAAACCCGCATGCCTCTGGGGCTGCCTGCCGGGACCGCCTAGTGGGTCCCCTCAACAAGGGGGGGAACCCCTACTTAAATTCTGCGCATCAATATAAGCAAAGCCTAACCATGCAGGTGACTAATCCCGCAGACACGGCCCATGCAAGCAGACTTCCTGAGGCCCACCAAGGCGGCCCGCCCAGAAGACCCTCGAGCGGTGCTCCGCCGCCCGAGGGCATGCTCCTCCTCGAACGGCTCCGCCCCCGTTCGAGGGGCAACTCCCTCCTCAAACAGTTCCGTCCCGCTCGAGGGGCGACCCTTCCCTCGAGCGGCCCCGCCCGCCCAGGCGGCCGAGCGAGTCCCGCCCCGCCCGAGGGTCCGCTCCGCCCCTGCCGGGCCCGCCACGATCACGGCGCCCTCGCACGCGGCTGCGCCGGCCCCACTACGATTCCCCCGACGCCGCGGGACGGCGCCCACGATGCTCTGGCTCACGCCCCGAAGCCGCCGCACCAACTCCCCAGGGAAGGAGCCCATCCCCGCCACCGTGGGATGGGCCGTGCGTACCCGCCGGTGTCACTCCCGTGACACCGTGCGCACGCCGCCGTACGCTAACGCGCCCCACCTCGAAAGGGGCTCTGGGCACACTCGATTCCACTTTCCCGTGACTCCGTGTGTTAGTGTGAGGGGCGCCAGGCCGGTGGATGGCCATCCCGGCCACCGTAACGGCGCGGCCGCCGTACCCACGCGCCCGGCGCACGCCGACTCCGCAGTGGGCACGCCCAAGCACCGCAAAGAACCACCCGCCGACCGCAGCTCGTTGGGAAGGAACGCCGTTCTGCCCGCTCCTGTATCCCGTACCGGTCGTCATCGCACCTCCCTCGAAGCCTATCGTAGAGCGCCATCACCACCGCCGCCTCCTACCCTCGAACCGCCACCGGCTCGTGCACACGATGTAGGCCATCATGGCCTCTGACCGCGCCGTGGATCATCCGGACGATCGCCCGCTCTACACTATAGCACGACGTGCTCCCACACGTAGCTAGGTAGCGCGCGCGCATGTAACTTCGCCGCCCCTTGACCCATAAAAAGGGGAAGCGATAGGCCCCCTCACCGCGGGGGGGACAAGTTCGGTGAGTGGAGTTCATCTCAACACAACGCATCACAAGACTTCCTCACTCTCTTATTCTCCCACTACACCTTCAACCATTCACCAGGGACTTGGAAGCCACGCTTCTCCCCCGCCCCGCTTGTATTTGCCCCACCACAAGCACCCCCCGTGCCGAGCAAAATATAGTGCCACGAGCACCCCACTGCCGGACGTACGCCCCCTCGGCCTTAACCTGTGATAAATCCTTGTGTCATTAGTTGTAGCATCGACCATGAGGGATAAACTTAGGCGCTATCTATCGGTTAGTGTCGGGACCATATTCCGCACCGATGCTGGCGCCCACCGTGGGGCAAACGAGCGCCAAGGTCATTTCGCTAACTCCTCCATAGTATTCGTACCGAGTACCGTAGCACCCGCTACAACATGGGTAGCTCGACCCTTCCGGGTTCGAGATCCGCTTCTCGGGACTTGAACTTCCGTGCCACGGGAATGGCTATCTCATGCGCCTCACCAACCGTGAGGAGCTACGCGCGCAGCGGGAGGCCAGTCCGTTCGGTCACCGCCACACGCGGACACACCTGGGCAGGCACCGTGCACGGATGCCGCGGGTCCGCCGACGCCGCGACGCTCGTCGCCGCCTGGCCGCGCCGCGCGCGCGGTCCGAGCGGCGGCCGAGCGCTCGCCGCCCGCCGCGTGCGCCCACCGTCACGACGGCCGCCACCGGCCGGGGCCGGGACCGCGCGGTCTCCGACCACGCGTCCCCATCGGGCTGCGTGGCGCCACTACGGCCTACAACGCCAACGTCAACACGACGATGCGAGGGTTCCGCCCGGTCGGCACGTCTTCGTCGCCAGAATCCCGCGCTTCGGCCACGGGGACGAGTCGTCCCCTCGGGCTCCGTCGACACGATGCCACCCGCCAGCCCGCCATGGGTACGCGGAGTGGGACTTCTCTCGGTGTGCCGACCCGGTCGCGTTCGTAGCCCGACGCCACGGACCATCGGTTCGTCGCTCCGACGACTCCAAGACCGAGCCACGGCCCCACGCGGGAATGCCGCGCCTCGTCATCACTAACGACCCGCCAACGCCGCCGGAGCGGCGGGGCGCCGGAGATGGGAAGTCACGCCGCCCCCGGGGTTGCCACGCGCCCCGCCGGCGGCCAAGCGACCCGCCGGGGGCCGACGCCGACGCGCGCCGGCCCGCAAGCTCGCGAGCTCGAGGCCAAGCCGGCAGAGGAGTACACGGACCGCGTCGCTCCGCGCCTCGATGGCAGAGAGGCCTCTCGCGCCGCGAACGCGCGCGGGAGCCGGGGCCGACAGTCCGCGACCGCCCCCAACCCCCGTCCCCAACGTCGACAACGCGACACCCGCCGCGGGCGAGCCAAAGCTCATCGCCGCCGCAACACTCATCGCGCGCCATGCCGCACCCCCTCGACCCCGAGGCTCGAGAAATGCACCGCGAGGTGCGACCCTCCTTGAGCAAGCGGCCGTCCAACAGCCGAAAGCCCGCCTCACGCATCCGCCAAATAGGGACGCGCGGGTGATGATCCCCGCACCAGGGGGCGAACCCTCGGTGCATGCGGGGTCGACCTCCGTCGACCGTGGACGCACGCCGGCCAAGGAACGCCTCGACACGCGCGCAGCGGCGCCGGATGGCGACGCCCGCAATGCCATCAACGCCAGGCGCACCCGGAAGAAGGCGACGCGCGAGCGCTCGGTGGCTACCACCTCGAAGGGGTGGACGCTACGACGTCGGTGAGGATCGCTCCTCAACGCCGCAGCCCCCGGGCACCCGAGTGTTCAAGCAGGAGATCCGCACGGCGGCGTTCCCCCGCCGCTCCGCCGCCCTCGACGATCACCAAATACACCCGGGAGACGGACCCTCGAGTTTGGCCCAACGATTACCGCCCTCGGCTCGTCGGGCCGGGCGGAGCCACCAACGACGAAGTGATCATCCGCCGCAACTTGCCCCCGCACCGGGCGACGCGGCCCGACATGGCTCGAGCACTGCTCCGACGGGGCCCGCATCCACAATCGGGACGATCTAGTCCACACCTTCGTGGGCAACTTCCAGGCACATACGTGCGCCCGGAACTCCCCGGACCGCGCTCCGCACGCAGGCTTTCAGAGAATCGTCGCGACCCCGCGCCCCGCGCTTCTCCAAGCGCGCGTACCGTAGCCCCCCGCCGTGGCACAATCCGAGACCTGCGGCACGCGCCCTCGAGGCACCACGTGCCGGACCTGTGCGCGAGCGTCGGGACGCCGCCCGCCCACGGACTCGAACGAGCCGCCCGACATTGCCACCGCCCCGCTCCGGAGAGGAGGCCGTGGGGGCAATTTTCGATGGCAAGAGGGGCAAGCGCTCCCAGGACACGCTCGCGGAGGGCAAGCCGGGTCCAAGGAGCCGCGCCGCAACGATAAGCGGGCAAGAAGGGGAAGAAGCCGCGCCGCGAGGCGCGCGAGCGGGCGCACTATCGGCAACGCCGAGGCCCTCGCCGCACCCGCCCGACGGGCCCCCTCATCGGCTCCTCGAGGCCCGGAAGCGACGACATGATGAAGAAGCCGTGCCCCTACCACAAGACCCCCGTGAATCACACTCTTGAGCAAAGGCGACATGCTCAAGAAGTTCTATGGCCGTGCCGCCGCGAAGGAGGCAGCAGGCCAAGAAGGATGGGGCGACGGCGACGCAGTGGCTTCCCCGCACCGAAAATGTGTTTCTCATTTTTGGGGACCCACTGCCGACATGTCAACCCGCAGCGCAAGAAGGAGCGCACGAAGTCCTCGCCGCAGAGAGGGCACCTCCCGCCTTTCTCAACCGGTCGAAGGATGCCATCACCTTTAGCCGGGATGATCACCCAAACCGCATCCCGAACCCGGCCGCACTTCGGTGGTCGATCCCATCATTGGGAACGCCCGGGTTTTCGAAGGTCCTTATGGACGCGAGGCAAGAGGCCTCAATATCCTCTTCGCGCACACACCGCGCCAATGGGGATTGGGTCGGGACCCTCTCGGCGGCCCGAACAAGAAAGCCGTTTCCTACCCCGCACGCGCCCGGGAAAGCAAAAGTTCAACCCCTCGCGATCGATCCGCCCGTCCGTTCGGGACCCCCAAGAATTTCCGCAAGGAAACCCTCACCTTCGAAGTGGTGGGATTCAAAGGGGCCTACCATGCCATCCTTGGGCGACCATGCTATGCCAAGTTCATGGCGGTCCCCAACTACACGTACCTGAAGATGAAGATGCCGGTCCAACGGCGTCATCACCGTCGGTCGTCGATCGAGCATGCATTCGACCGCGATGTCGAGTGCGTGGAGCATGCGGAGGCGCCAGCGCCGGATGAAGCGCCCGGTGAACACACTCGGGAGAAGATGGTCAACGACGACCCCGCCTCCGCTACTACACGCCGCACGTTCGAGGCCGCCGAGCAAACCAAAGGGTCCCCTCGACCCATCACCCCCGAGGGCAAGGCTTGAGGGTCGCCGACCCTCGATCCTAATAGGAAGCAGCAGCGTGCTCGCCGGACTTCCTCCGCGCAACGCCGACGTTTTCGCGTGGAGCCCCTGACATGCCAGCATCTCCGAGGGAGGTCGCCGAGCACTCCCTGATATCCCGCCAATGCTCGCGCTCGCCGCCCGGGGCGCCGCCGCGCCGCTTCGACGAGGAACGGCGACGGCGATCTGAGCGGAGCCGCGGAAGCTCCTCGAGGCCGGATTCATCAAGGAAGTGTTCCACCCGACGTGGTTAGCTAACTTGCTTGTAAAAAAGAAAATGGGAAGTGGAGGGACGGGCATTGACTACACAAGTCTCAATAAAGCGTGTCCAAAAGTTCCTTTCCTTTGCCGCGCATAGATCGTATCATTGATTCCACCGGCCGGTGCGAACTACTCGTTTCCTTGATGCCTATTCGCTATCATCAAATAAAAATGAAGGAGTCCGACTCGCCCGCGACTTCGTTCATCACACCGTTCGGGACGTTCGTTACGGCCGATGCCTTTGGCCTCGTAAACGCCGGCGCAATCCCATCGGGGCCGCATGCAAGACGTTTTTGGGGACCATATCGGCGAACGGTCGAGGCTTACGAGACGACATCGTCAAAACCAAGAAGGCGGGACGACTCCGGTCGGCCGATCTCGCATCGCATTCCGCCTACACCGCGGCCAATCTGGGTCAAGCTCAACCTCGAAAAATGTGTCTTCTCTGAGCCGCGGGCATGCTCCTAGGATACATCGTCTCCCGCCGGGGATCGAGGCCAATCCCGAAAAGGTCGCGGCCCTCGGAGCGAATGGGTCCAATTCGGAACCCCGCGGGGTGCAGAAGGTGCCGGGGTGCCTTTGCCGCCCGAGCCGCTTCATCTCGAGTGCTCCTGCGGAGAAGGGCTCGCCCTCTACCGCCGCCGCTCAAGAAGCACGAGCGCTTCTCTTGGACCGCCGAGGCCCAGGAAGCGCTCGACAAGCTAAAAGCATCTCTGACGCACGCCCCAATCCTTACGCCGCCACAAGACGGCGAACCCCTCCAACTCTACGTGGCCGCAACCACCCAGGGTCGCCGCCTCGCCGTAATCGTTGTGGAGCGCACGGAGGAAGGGCACACCCCCGCCCGCACAGAGGCCGGTCTACTACACGTCGAGGTCCCGCTTCGACACGAAGACGCGCTACCCTCGTGTCCGTGGCGTTGTACGCGGGTCCCCGCGCGCAAGCTCCGCCACTACTTCGAGGCCCACCCAGTCACGGTGGTCTCTTCCTTCCCATTAGGAGATCATTCGCAACCCCCGACGCGGCGGCGGGGGGAATTGCTGGCGGTCCGTGGAGTTGATGGGCGAAACGCTCGCCTACGCCCCGCGCAAGGCCATCAAATCGCAAATCTTAGCAGACTTCGTCGCTGAGTGGACGGACACACAGCGCGCTCAAATTCAAGCAAGAGGCCGGACTCTCGTTCTCGACTCGCCGGTGATGAAGACGGGAGCGGGCGCGGGCCTGCTCTTCGTGTCACCCCTTGGGGAGCACATGCGCTACGCAAGGCGCCCTCCACTTCCCCGCGTCCAACAACATGGCGGAATACGAGAAGCCTCCCCCGCGGCCTCAAAACCGCCATTGAGTTGGGCATCAAGCGCCTCGACGTGCGAGGGGATTCGCAGCCCCTCGTGATCGACCAAGTCATGAAGAACGCTAGCCGCCCATGACGACAAGATGGAGGCCTATCGCAAGGCCGTGCGTCCTCACATCGCATTCTACTTCGCATCGAGCTCAACCATGTACCCCGCCGCACAACGAGGAGGCGATGAACTTGCCAAGATCGCGTCCCGGCGCACCGTCCCCCCGAACGCGCGCGCGGCGACATCGCGCCCACCGGCTCGTCTTCGAGCCCTACCCCTCGAACGACAACGACCCCTCGGGCTCCCTCGACATCCGGCGGGTGCGAACCCATGGAAGAGGACCCCTCGAACGAGGCGTACGTGCTCTCCCTTCTCGAGGGGTACGGCTCCCATGAAGCGGTCGCGATGGACACCGAGCCGCCCCCGCCCGTGCGGATGGCGGGAGAAGTACATCGCTCGGATTGCTCGAGGGGAGCTCCCGTCGCACGCCGGGCCGCGACCGGCGCACGCCAGATGGCCAAGTCATTCACCCTCATCGACGGCGAGCCGTACAAGCGCGCGCGTCGGCATTCTCCAGCGGTGTATACCCATTCCCGAGGGGCGCGAGCTCCTACGGATATCCACGCGGGGATCCGTGGCCACCACGCCGCGCTCGCGCACCCTCGTCGGCAATGCGTTCCGCCAGGCTTCTATTGGCCTACCGCGGTCGCGACGCCAACGAAATCGTGCGCACTTGCGAGGGGGTGCCGGTTCTACGCCCGCAAGACCAACCCTCTCGCTCACGCTTTACAAACAATCCCCGTCACATGGCCGTTCGCCGTGTGGGGGGTGGACATCGTCGGCCCCCGCGGAAGGCGCCCGGGGGCTTCACCCACCTCGCCGGTTGCGATTGACAAGTTCTCCAATGGGTGGAGGTGCGCCCCATTACGAATTTGAGGGCCGAGCAGGCGGTCTCGTTCTTCACCGACATCGTCTACCGCTTTGGAGTGCCAAACTCCATCATCACGGACAACGGGTCCCGCTTTCACGGCCGGAAGTTCTTGGAGTTCTCGGACAAGTTCCACATCCGTGTGGATTGGGCGCCGTGGCACACCCACGGACCAACGGCCAAGTAGAACGCGCCAACGGCATGATCCTACGGGGCCTCAAGCCCTAGACTTTCGACCAGCTCAACAAATCGGCCGGAAATGGCTCCAAGAACTCCCGGGCCAGCCGTGTGGAGCCTAAGGACTACCCCAAGCAGCCACCAAGGTTCACCCCGTTTTTCCTAGTCCATGGCGCGGAGGCCGAGTCACTCCCCACGGATGCGGAATACGGGTCGCCCAAGGTTCGAGGCTACAACGAGGACGCTAACCGGCGAGCCCGCGAGGGACTCACCGGATCGGCCTAGACGTGCACGCCTCGTGGCGTTGATGCACTCCGCAAGGTATCAACGCTCCCTACGGCGCTACCAAGCACGCAAGATACGTCGCGAGGGATTTCGGCGAGGGGGACTGGTCCTAAGGTTACGCCAAGACAACCGAGGGCGCCACAAGCTATCGCCCCCATGGGAGGGACCCTACGTCGTGGTGAAGGTGCTCAAACCGGGCACGTACAAGCTGCCAACGAGGACGGCGAAGAACTCACCAACGCTTGGAACATCCAACGCCTACGTCGCTTCTACCCTTAGCTAGGATTTCCAAGTATTTTCCGTTGTACAAACACACGGCCAACACCCCGATTGGTGTCACCCATGTAAATACTCCAAGTATAATAAAAGGGCAACTCGGCTTTCCCCCGAAACCCAAGTTACCCTCGGGGGCTGCGCGGGGGGGCACCCCCCCCAAATGGTCCCATTTTTTCGCGCAAAAAACGTAATAACACGCGCTAAGTTTGTTTCCTACTTCAACCACGAGCTACGATTCGAACGGGCGTAGGCGGCACAACGGAAGGAGCGAGCCGTAGACGGCCTACGCCGCGCGGCTATGGCCCGTCCCTCTCGCCTCCAACCCGGCGGGCCCCTGCGAAAGGCGGACTTCCCTAACTAGAATCTACTCGGGGAGGAAGAAGAAGCAAAAAGCGCAATAAACAAGCGATTTCATTTACAAACTGTCTATGATTCACGAATTTACTTGTTTAATTACAAGAGGCCACGAGGCCACAATTCGATACACTTAAACAAAAAAAAAAAAAAAAAAAAAAAACGGGCCCAGCGCCCGTGTGCTCGCCAGCGGGCGGAGCGCGGCATCGGCGGCGTCCGGGAAGAGGAACTCTTCGAGGGCCTCGGCAAGCGACTCGGCGGCGTCGGCAACAAGCGCGTCCGCACGCTCCATGGCCACCTCGTCCTCGACGCCCTCGGGCACGATGTAGCCTTCCGCTACCGCCTCGAGGTTGACCTCGTAGTGGGATCGCACCACTCCGAGGGCCCTTCTCGCACGCCCAGGTGCGCGCGCCGGCGCACCCGCTCCGTGACGTGGCCACCGAGGGCGCGCGGCGGCGGCGGCCGGAGAACCGCTGGCTTGGACATCGCCTTCCTCGATGGCGTGACAGGTCTCGAGGGCCGCGTTCCGCAGCTCCTGCAGCTCCTGCTCGGAGGAGTTGTAGGAGGCTTGCAGGGCCTCGGCCCGCCCGACAGCATGCCCCAAAGCCGTGCGCAGGCCTGGAAGCAACAAGATGACGAGAAATTAGAAAGGGGGAAACGAATCCTCTGAAAAGAAACTAACAAGCAGGGTCAGACAGCAACTTACCCTCGACCTGCCTCTTCTCCAGATCGAGGTCGCGGCGCGCGGACTCGAGCGCCAGCTCGAGATGCTGGACGGTCTCGCCTTGCTCGACGAGGGCCATCTCTTGGGCGGCGTTGCTGATGCTGAGCGTCAACGCCTCATCCTCAGCCTCAGAGAATGCGGCGTTCCGCTCCTCCAGCGACTTCTCCGCCGCCTCGCGAGCAACGCGCTCCCGCTCCAGCGCCGTCCGGGCGTCGCGAAGGGCGGCTCGCTCTCGCCGGAGTCGCCCCTCGCCCCCTCGGCGGGCGACGCGCTCCTCGCTGGAGGCGCCCCTCGGCGGCGACGAGAGCCGCGGCCTTGGCGTCGAGGGGCGGCCTTCGGGTCATCCGCCTCCTTGCGCGCTGCTCCATCCCGCGCGCCCGCTCCTCAGCCTGGCGCTGCTGCGCCTGCGCTCCCTCGAGCGACGTGCGGAGCCTCCCGGGCTCGGCGCGAGCGGTGGCCACCCTCCGCCTCCCCGTGTGGCGGCCAACGTCCGCGTCTTTCCCTGGGTCCTCGCGCGCGTTCCACGCCGCCTCGTCACGATCAACGAGGGGCCGCGCGGATCCGCCCGAGGCTTGGGTCACGCGCCGCGTCCCGCCCGAGCTCTCTGGGGAGCACGTCACACCACGCCGGCGCCCGATAGACCGGCCCAGCGTCCGGCGTCCTAAGGGCCTCCGCAAGCGCGTCGAAAGCGCCGCACCGCTCCCCGAGCCGGGCGGGCCTCGGCGTTCACACGGTCGAACGCGCCCGTACTTCTCGCGGGCGCGGCGCTCAAGCTCCCGGAATCCACGCGTCGAGCCTCGTCGCACCAAGTCTTGAATACGAGCGCGCGAAAGCGAAAAAGAGAAAGAAGAAGAGCAACCGTGGCTCACCCGGAAGACGATCCAGAGCCGGCGCCGTGGAACCCGCGCGCCTCGTTCAACGCGCGGTTGAGCGTGGCGCCGTGGCTCATGAGCTCGCCCCCGCAGCCCTGCTCCCTCCGGGCGTCGCCGAACGCCGGGGATCTCCGCGGCCCCCCCACCCCGGGCGGGGCGACCGGCATGGGAGGACGAGGCCTCGGCGTCGTGCCCTCGGCCCCCCACTATCATACGACCCTCGTGACGCCTCACGAGGGCCCTCCCCTGGGGCTCAGGAGAGTTCGTGGGCCAGCTGGCCCACTGGTTCCACCCAGGCGGCGAGGAGTCATCCGAGAGCTCCACCACCTCCGCCTGGGGACCGCCGGCGGGCGGAGCCGCCTGCTCCGCCTCCGCCGGCGCCTCCCCGCGCCTCCGCGGCCGCGGGCGCCCGCCCCGTGGCGCCGCGCTGCCACCTCCGTCCGCGCCGCCACGTCCGTTCGCGCTCCCGCAGCCGCGCCCGCTCCGCCTCCTCCGCAAGGTGGCCGCCGCCGCGCGCGGCACCTCCGCCGTAGCCGCCGGCCGCGCGCCGCGCCTCCACCGCGACCGCGCCGCCCGCCCCCGGCGACCTCCTCGGGCCGCGGCGCGGCGGCGCCGATCCACCGGCCGGGGCCCTCGAGGCCCCGGGCCGGCCTTGCGCGCTCGTGCCCGCCGCCGCGCCCGTCGTTCCCCGGGCGCGACCCCCCTCGACGAACGCCGCCGAGTGGGGATCGACGCATCCGTCCCCGGCACCTTGGCCGGTGCAAGAGGAGGGACGGTGGGCACCGCCCTGCGGAAACGCGAACGGAGGATTAGAGCGTCTAATAACCAAACAAATTAAGGCCAAGCAAAGGAAGAGCAGATTCCTTACCTCGCGGAGGAAAAGGCCCGCTTCCTTTTCCTCGAAGCCTCCGACGAGGCCGGCGCAGGGGCCGCGCTCGCCGCGCGCCCCCGACGGCGCCGCCGCACGCGCGGGCACGCCCGCCTCACGCGTAGGCGCGCCCGATGCCGCCACCACGCGCGGGGGCACGCTAGCCCCGCGCGCGTGCGCGCCCACCCGGCGCACCCCCTCAACGAGGACGCCGCGCGCGCGGACGCGCTCCCCCGCCGCGTGCGGGCACGCTTGACGCGCGCGCGGGCACGTCCGCCGCGCGCGCCTCCGTGGCGCGCGCCGGCACCTCCCGCGGCGCGAGCCGCCCCCGACGACGACGGCCGGCGGCGGGCGCCGACGCACCCGCCCCGGACGAAGCCGCCCCCGACGCCGGCGCGAGATCCGGCGACGGGGGCGCGGGCGCCACCCGTCCGAGGGGCCCTCCCCTCGGACTCTTCCTCCTCGTCCCGATCCGAGGACGAGGGCTCCTCGATGTCGGGGGAGGAGAGCCCCGGCTCCTCCCGCCGCCGATACTCGCGGACCGCGCGCGTCACGGCGCGCTTGGCGCCGCCTTGCGTGCGCCCTCTTGCGCGCCGCCCGCTCCTCGCCCCGCTCCCGCCGCGCCGCCCGGCCGAGCGCACGGGAGTCGGGGGTGGGTGGAACGGCCTTGGCTGCGGTGAACCGCACCGGTGCGCACGAGAGCAACGGCGGCACATCGGGAAACGGAATCAAGAACAAGAACTAAAGCGAATCAAAAAACCACACTCACCAACGGGCCGGTGGGGAGCATCTCGAGGTCCCACGGGGTCCGACCCGCAGCGCCGGCGTCCGGGTGCCGACGGCGCTCCGCGCCCGGGTGAGCGCGTACGGCCGCTCCGGCGGCGTCGGGAGCATCCGCGACCTCGCCGAGGTCGACGGGGGGTTGGCCGCCTCCGTCATCTCGAAGATGCGGAGCGGCCTCGCATCAACGGCACGATCCGCCGGTGATGGAGGAAGGCGAGGACGCCCATCGCGTTGAGCCCTTCCCTCGCCAGCCGCTGCAAGGCGGCGAGGATGGAGTCTCGGCGCGCCCGTGAGGTTGGCCGTAGACAACCCGTAGCCCCGCGGTCCGGCCTCTCCTTGAACACCCGCCCGGTGTAAGGAGGGGAGGCCGGCTCGGCGTTGCGCAGTAAAACCATCCCCGCTCCCAGCCGGCATTGTTCGTCGTCATGGTGCAGGGGGATGTAGGAGTTCTTGAGCTGCCCCCGCACGGCAAGCGACATCCCGCCGCGCGCACCGCGCGGCGGGGTCCTCGGCTCCGTCGTAGGCTGCGTGATGAGCTCCGCGCGGAAGAGGTGTACCCGCAGCTCCCGCCTTGACCGGGATCCCCGGAGGCCCCTCGCGGACGCCCACGAATGTGGCCGCCTGCGAGATAGCGTTGGGGGCGAAGTTGTGCAGCTCCACCCCGTAGTGGAAGCACAACGCCCTCATAAATGTGCTCGCCGGCGCGTTGAAGCCGCGCTCGTGGTAGCGGAGGAAGCTCACCACGTATCCCTCCGGCGGATTGGGCTCGAGGTGCGACGATGGTGGCACGATCCACTCCGCCGGCGCCCTTCTTCGTTGTTCGAGAGCTGGCCGGCGGCGACCGCTCGCCCCGGCAGGCGAGCCGGGTCCTTTACCGTCGACTTCTCCCGTGCGTACGGCTCCAAGACCCCGATCGGAAGGCGAGGCGGCGCCATGCCGCGGGACGAGCGAGCGCGGGGCGGAGGACGAGGAAGCGAGAAGAAAGCTCTAAGCAACGAAACCGCGCGGTGGCAAGAGCAACACGAAGACGAAGCGACGGAGGATTGAAAATGGTGAGGAGCCAAGGTAAAAACCGCCACCTACTCCTCCCCCGCGGTTATAGGCAAACGGGCGAGTTCTCCGGAGCGCACGCCCCGCCAAAACAAGAATCGCGAGGAATCTTTCCATCGCGTCGACGGCGGGCCCCACCACGACCTGCAGCCGACTAACCCCGCAGGGCGGGTCATCATTACGGCGAGACCGGCGGCGACCGAGGCGAAACCGTCACATCCGCCGGCCACGTCGCCCACTACGCGCGCGCGCGCGCGCGCCGCCTAGAAAGGCGCGCCCGCGCCGCAAAACCCGCGGCCACGCCCGCATGGCAATTAAATGCCCGGCCCCTTGCCAAGCGAGGAGAGCCCTCGAGCGAGGCGAATCCTCGGCTCGAGACAAAGGTGACCCTCGATGGGTGACGAGCGTGAGAAGGTCGCCGGGACTGCTCGGTGTAGAGCGAGCGGCCCCGCGGCACCCATGCCACATGAAGCCCTCGAGCGGCATGACCCTCAACTCGAAACAAGGCGACCCTCGATGGGATATCGGCGTGAGAAGGTCGCCCGGGACCTGCTCGATGTAGAGCAGACCACCGCGGGCACCCATGCCACGTAGGACCCTCGAGCGGCATGACCCCCACCTCGAGACAATGTCAACCCTCCGAAAGAAGGCACGCGCGTAAGAGGATCGCCCAGGTCACGCTTGAAATAGAGCGACACCGAAAGCACTCATACCGCGCCACGCCGCCAACAAGCACCTCGAGGACTGGCACGCCCAGACCCCTCGACGGCCGCAAACGTGAAAAGACGGAGCTGTCCATGCACAGCCCCGCACGGCCTTACTGATCAGGGGTTCGAAGCCTGACCCTCGACGGGTTCGAACGGCGCCCCGCATCTCGCAGTTAGGGACGACGAGGGCACGCGCATTCGAGCCGTTCCTCGAGCCCGTCGGCTCGAGGGTGCCCCACATGTCGTGTTCGAGAGCCGCCGAGGGCGCCCAGTCGGGGGGATCCCACCGAGGGAGAGCTTCCGCGCCCTCGGTCCCTAGCGAACGGGACCGAGCCCCACCTAGCAAACCCACGCAAGCGCTTCCATGGACGTGTCTCCGGACCGCGCAGCCTACCCTTATCGAACGGGGCATGGACGTCCACTTGAACTACCCGCTAGCGCTCGAAGAGGAATCCGCGATTCGCGACCCGCTCGATGGGAGTCGTGGAAACCTCACCTCCCGACCCGCGGAGGGACGGCGAGGGCGCGATAAAAAACAAGTCGTCAGGCTCGACCCGATCGCCTCGAACGTGCCAAGGCTCGGGGGGCTTGACGCACGGCTACACCTCCTTGGAATTGCACCCGCCCGAGACAGAGACAGGGGAGCGTGCCACCCCCGATGCCGGCTGAAACACCGCCGATGCCGGTTGGCATATGTGACACGCCTTTCGACCGAATTGCTCGCGGTTAACCCCTGCAGAGAACCCACACTCCTGCAGGGCTTCGGGGGCTAGACCCGCGGGTCCGCTAGCGCGGCCCCCCGAAAGCGTTCGCAAGCAAGGAGGGAAGAACGTCCTATCGCAGGTTCCAGCATCCGCGGGAGCCTCAAAGGCAAACCCGCGGATGCTCGGGGGCTACCGTCGGGGACCGCCCTAGGGGTCCCCTCAAACAAGGGGGGGAACCCCTACTTAAATTCCCCGCATCAATATAAGCAAAGCCTAACCATGCGAGGTGACTAATCCCGCGGACACGGCCCATGCAGCGAGGACTTCGGAGGCCCACCAAGGCGGCCCGCCCAGAAGACCCCTCGAGCCGTGCTCCGCCTCGCCCGAGGGCATGCTCCCTCCCTCGAACGGGCTCCGCCCCGTTCGAGGGGCAACTCCCTCCTCAAACGAGGTTCCGTCCCGCTCGAGGGGCGACCCTTCCCTCGAGCGGCCCCGCCCCCGCTCGAGGGCGCGTTCCCCCTCGAGCGAGTCCCGCCTCGCTCGAGGGTCCGCTCCGCCCTCGGCCGGGCCCGCCACGATCACGGGCGCCCCGCACGCGTGCGCCGGCCCCGTACTTGGGCATTTAACACCCCGACGCCGCGGGACGGCGCCATCATGCGCCCGGGGCTCACGCCCGTGCCGCCGCACCAACTCCCCGGGGAAGGAGCCCATCCCCGCCACCGTGGGATGGGCCATGCGGTACGGCCGGTGTCGGTCCCGTGACACCGTGCGCACGCCGCCGTACGGCTAACGCGCCCCGACCCTCGAAAGGGGGCCGGCACACCCCTCGATTCCACTTTCCCCCGTGACCTTGCGGGTTAGGTGAGGGCGCTAGGCGGTGGATGGCCATCCCGGCCACCGCGACGCGCGCGGCCGCCGTACCCACGCGCCCCCGGCGCACGCCCCCGACTCCGCAGGGGCACGCCCAAGCACCGCAGCAACCACTCCGCCACCGCGAGCTCGTTGGGAAGGAACGCCGTTCGCCCGCTCCCCGTATCCCGTACCGGGCCGTCATCGCACCTCCCTCGAAGCCTATCGCAGAGCGCCATCACCACCGCCCCTCCTACCCTCGAACCGCCACCGTTCGGGTACGATGTAGGCCATCATGGCCGGATCGCAGCGTGGATCATCCGACGATCGCCCGCTCTACACTATAGCACGACGTGCTCCCACACGTAGCTAGGTAGCGCGGCGCGCATGTAACTCGCCGCCCCCTTGACCTATAAAAGGGGAAGCGAGCCCCCGGCCCGCGGGGGGGGACAAGTTCGTAGGAGTTCATCTCAACACAACGCACCGCGCACTCACTCTCTTATTCTCCCACTACACCTTCAACCATTCACCAGGGACTTGGAAGCCACGCTTCCTCTCCCGCCTCGCTTGTATTTGCCCCACTACAAGCACCCCCGTGCCGAGCAATATAGTGCCACGAGCACCCCACCGCCGGACGTACGGCCCCCTCGGCCGGAACCGGATAAATCCTTGTGTCATTAGTTGCTTAGCATCGACCATAGAGGGATAAACTTAGGCGCTATCTACCGGTTAGTGTCGGGACCATATTCCGCACCGACACCTTCGACGAGACAGAGCCACGTAGTCGCTTGTCTTTGAGTGTGCGGTGATGATGAGCTTGGCGAGGAGATCTTTCAAAGTGAGGAGCATGAACATGGAGATGATGAGGATGGCGGTGCGGTGCCCCCGCCGAACATGTACCCACTACTTCGACTACGATGATGGATGGACCCTCTCGCTACACCTACGACGACAAATCAAGAACGAGGAGAAGCCGATGTTGAGGGGGAGGTAGCTTCGAGGCGAGAACCTCCCCGGCGAGTTCGGTGGATCACCCGGCCTTCGAGGATCATCGGCGACATGAATGAACGCACTACACGATCGAGGGTTCGAAACAATTCCCATTTTGCTCATGCTGCATTTGTTGCTTCGTTCGAGCCCAAAGACATTGGACACGCGCTATCCGATCACAATTGGGTTAACTCGATGCATGAGGAGTTGGAGAACTTTGAGAGGAATCGGTGTGGGAGTTGGTTGACCCTCCCCCCGTGGTGTAAGCCGATTGGTACAAAGTGGGTGTGGAAAAACAAAGAGGGAGAGAAGGGTGAGGTTGTGAGGAACAAGTCGAGACTTGTTGCTCGGGGGTTCGGCCGAAGGAGGGGATCGACTACGAGGAGACCTTTGCTCCCGTAGCCCGTTTTGAGGCGATTAGGATCCTTCTAGCCTTCTCTCGTGGCTAAAGGGTTCAAGTTGCACCAAATGGATGTGAAGAGTGCTTTTCTCGAATGGTGTGTTGGAGGAAGAAGTGTATGTGAGGCGGCCTCCGAGGTTTGAGAGTGAGAAGTACCCCCACCGGTGTACAAGTTGAGGAAGGCGCTGTATGGGTTGAAGCAGGCGCCTAGAGCTTGGTATGGCAGGTTGAGGGGGTTCTTGTTTGAGAGAGGCTTTGAGATGGGGAAGGTCGATCAGACCTTGTTTTTGCAGAGGCGGGCGTAGATATCCCGATTGTGCGGTGTACGTGGATGATATTGTCTTTGGTGGCTCGTCTAACTCTCTTGTTGCAAGGTTTGCGAGATGATATGAGCAGGGAGTTCGAGATGAGCATGATGGGTGAGTTGCGCTCTTCCTCGGGCTACAAATCAAGCAATCAAAGGAAGGAACATTTGTGCACCAGTGCTAAGTACACCAAGGACATTGTGAGGAAGTTCAAGATGGAGGACTCCAAGGCTATGACGACGCCGATGAGTACGACTACGGCCTCTTGATGCGGATGAGGAAGGTGAACACGTGGACCGAAGGAGTACCGAGCATGATCGTGTCACTCCTCTACTTGACGGCGACGAGGCCGGACATACGCTTCTCGGTGTGTCCGTGCGCTCGTTTTCAAGCGTCTCCGAGGACTTCGCATCGGCAAGCGATGAAGAGAATTTTCGTGTACTTGCGTCACACTCCCGACTTCGGCCTTTGGTACTCCGCGTCCTCTTCTTTGGCGCTTCATGGCTTTTCGCACGCGGATTTTGCCGGTGTCGGTTGGATAGAAAGTCCACTTCGGGGACTTGCCGGCTTTTTGGGTTCTTCGTTGGTGTCTTGGTCTTCTCGTAAGCGATCGAGTGTTGCTCAATCCACGACCGAAGCCGAGTTTGTTGCCGCGTGCTAGTTGTTGCTCTCAGCTCCTTTGGATCACCTACACCATGAGTGACTTTGGTGAGGAGTATACCCATGTCCCACTTCAATGTGATAGCACCAGTGCCATAAGCGTCGCAAAGAACCCAGTGCTCCATTCTAAAACCAAGCACATAGAAGTGAGGTATCATTTCCTGAGAGACAACGTTGAGAAAGGAAAGATAGCGTTGATCCATGTACCCACACATCACCAACTAGCCGATATTTTCACCAAACCCCTAGATCAAGCAACTTTCACTCGTTTGCGGGGGGAACTTGGTGTGTGTTTGATTTCTTGAGTTGGGTGTGTGGGAGCTCTCTTTTGCCGGTGGTGTCGAGCCCGATTTGCCTCCCCTCGAGGAGCCGGTTTGTGGTTTATGTATAGCTTTCCTTTGTGCATTTCTTGCATTTTGGCATGGCATATGTAACATGATGTATAGGCATCCTTGTATCTTAGATTGCATGCATTTTGTATCATATGCATTGGTTAGGAAAGCTTCTCTCATATACATTGTTCACCATGGAATGAGATATTTGTCTTTGTGAGCTTGTTTGGTATGCTACGGTTAGTTTGGCTTAGCTCTTGATGATCTTGATGAATAATCCATGGTTGATAGCTATGCTTTTGAAAAATGTCACATGTATGCTCTCTCATGTGTAAATGCCTTTACATGCTCTTGACATGTTTTTGTGGCTTTGCTATGCTTAATTTGTGGTTGGATAGCTAGCTTATTGATCATATGGTGCCAAAGGCTCATTTGCCATCATGAATGTTTAGCCCTCTAGATTTATCTTGTGGAGGAGCATAAGTTCCTTTTTGTCGCAAAGACATTTCATGTACCATTTACAAATCTGAAAATGAAATGAAAAATGCTTGGAAATGTGCTCCCATGTCATACGTGCGGAATTTAATTTGCTTTGGGTGCTAAACCGTTGCATGATGCCTACCAATGAGAAGTCTCATACATAGAAGTAGGCACATGGCTCGGTGGCTTTGACATGACATGAGGTGCTTGTGGGTGTTTGTGATGGTCTTATGGTTAGAATAGCTGTCCTAGCATGAAGTTTGTGTGGCTTTGCCATTTTGATATGCTTTGACCATGTTTAGGACTTTGCTCATGAGAGGCAAGTTTTCGCAAAATTGCCAAAATCCATCTTAGCTTCGTCCAATGGTTGTGAAACTTGGTGATCATGTAGTTGAGATCGATACGAAGCCGTAGAGTATCTAACTTGCTCATTTGGACATGTGTAGCATTCTTTGTTGAATTTTGCATATTTGAGAAGCTCTAGGTTGCAAGTTTTGCATTTTTGACTTGATTCATGCATTGCCAACAAGGGGGAGATGTTTGAGCTTGAAATGGCTTGTTGGATGCGTTTAGAAGGTTTTCAGTGGTTTCGAGCCATTTCTCGGGCTTCGTTGTACACCGGTCCGACCGGTGATGAGCACCGGTCCGACCGGTGTGAGTGCTGGTCCCGTACACATGTTGGGCACCGGTCGACCGGTGGTGTTGACCGGTCCGACCGGTGTGAGCCGAAAGTGCCGTGCCGTCCCGTTTCATGTGGTTTCTTGCATGCATTCGTCCAGGGGGAGTTGCATTGGTTCAGGGGGAGTTTGCATGTGTGCAGGGGGAGCTCTTTGAGAGTTTTCGAGCTTTGTTTTGGTGGTTTGTGCTCTTTGCTTGAGCTTTGCTTTGTCTCGGATGTGTCGAGCCGTTGCCCTTGCCTAAGGGGTCCGAGACTTGTCTTCTTCAAGTGATCTTGCTATTTGCCTTTGTTTGGCTTTCGATCGCTTGTTGGAGTTTCTTTTTGTTCGTTTCTTTTCTTTTTCTTTTCTCTCTTGTTACTTTCGTGTGGGTGTTGTCAATGCACTCATCAAGGGGGAGATTGAGGACCATGTGTGGTTCGAGGACCGGTGGATGGTCGCTTCCTTGTGTGATGAGTGATTGACAACGTTGTGTGGATCGATTCTTGGCTAAGTATTGCAGCTGCAGGTTGCGGCTTGACTCGTGTTGGTGCGGTGAAGAACAAGCGCGAAAGGTCGTTGCGGTGAGGCCTCCGGGTGTGGAGAAGACAAGTAGGCTTCGTTCGAGGGACCGGTGGCCGGCGGGGGTCAAGTGCGGGCCGCATGGTGGCATGAACAAGAAGATGAAGTCGTGGACGGTTTCTTGGTTGAGCCTCAAAACCAAGGTCGAGCCGGGACTACGTGGGAGCCAAGTCATGAGTGGAGATTGGCGGAGGCTACACCGAGTTCGCGGGGTTTCCGGTGGTTCACCGTAAAACCACCGGGTTCCTTGGTTGATCCACAAAGCCAAGACCGAGAACCGAAGACGGAGGTGCAAGCGGCACCGCACCGGTCCGACCGGTGGGTCCGACCGGTCGACCGGTGGGGACCGGTCCGACCGGTGAGGAGCACCGGTCGACCGTGTGCGGCGACGCGGTCCGAATCTTCGAAGCGGAGGACACGCGTCGGGATCGCATAGCTTGCGTCGAGGCTACGCAGGTGCGGTTGCCGGGCATCCGTCCGATGGTGAAGACATCAAGAATTCCAAATCCGCCCTTGAGGGGCTTGTATCCCTAGTTAGTAGAGAGGGGCATTTTAGACATTCGGTTGCCGCCTATATAACCCAAGAGGTGAGAGGTTGGCGGCCAACTCTTGGAACCCTAGCTCATTTGTTTTCCTATTTTTCCACCTATTTTCCTTAGGTTTTCCTTAGGACTAGCAAGAGAGCTTCACGGAGAGATCTTGTAGAGAGGGATGGATGATCGGGCGGCTTGCTAGACCTTGTACGAACCTTTGTCTCATGTATAGATGATTCGGCGTGGTTCCTCAAGGTTTGGATGTGTTTTCCCTAGGTTGTTCTTGGTGATGATTTTCGGAGCCCTTTCTCGGTGATTTCTTTGGGTTGGTTTCGAGGCTTTTCTCTTGGGGATTTGATGGGGGAAATTTGTGGGAACCCTTCGTGGTTCTTTGGGCCGTGATTCCCCTCCCAAATCCGTGAGTAAAAGTGCTCGATTTTGGGGGTTTCTTGAGTTCTTGGGTTGAAAGTGCTTTCGGTGGGATTTCTTCGATTCCTCCTTTTTGGATGAGATTTGGTGGGATTAAACTTGGCTATGGACTCCTCATGAGGTGTTCCCCGATATCCCCAAAGTCTTGTTCAAGTCCGTGGAGCGATTCGGGAGATCGAGATTTGGATTTGGGGGAGTTGACCCGCGGGTGTTGTTCATCCCGAGTCGCCCGTGCCACACCGGCTCGACCGGTGCTCTTGACCGGTCTGACCGGTGCAAGCCCTTGTGGGATTTTGCTCGGGTGAACGTCTTGGTGTGTTCGTAGTTGTCCCGTGGTGCTGCTTGTTTCGAGTTTGGGTCCGTTTGGTGGTCGGTTGGCCTGTTTGGTGTCTTGGGGGCTTTCAGGCTGCCACCGGTCTGACCGGTGTGTCTCACCGGTCTAACCGGTGTAGAGCCACTTAGTGAAAGTTGCTCAGGTTCACCTGCAGGGACCGGTCTGACCGGTGGTGCTCACCGGTCTGACCGGTGTGGGTCTCGTAGACTCGAGGTTTGTTTTTCCGCCGCGTTCTCGAGTCGGAAGGCTGTGTGTGTTGGTTCCTAGGTCCAGTGGCACTCCAGTGGCTACGTGGGCTTGGCCAACTTGGGTAGTGAGTCGAAGACGTGTGTTGGTAGCCGCGTTCGTCTTGTTGGAGTTCTCATCTCCATCGAGAAGAATTTTTATCGGCTCCCATTCACTCCCCCCCCCCCTCTCGGTTCGCCGTATCGGTCCTTCAAAAACCTCCGTAGACATAGCCAACCTTCCCAAGCTTGATAGCTCAAGAAAAAATCCACATCCTTAATCCACTCAAAATCCACATCCGAAGCAAAGAGTTTAAGTGCCTAGTTACCAGTTGCAACCCGTAGTTTTAGTTGAAGAAAAGAGTGCAGCAACCATGTGGAAGAAGACCACAAGTCTCGTCTCCAAGAAGCAGAGTTCGTCGTCATCCAAGCCGTCATCAACCACGTCTTCGAGGAGGCACTTGGTTTCCGAGTCTCCCCGAAGCATGGAGACGGATACGGCACCACCGAGGAGGAACGATGCTCTCCTCCTTGGTGGTATGAGGGCTGCAAGAAGCACTTCCATGAGGTTTACCGAACCTCGTGGGCACACGGAGGAGCAGCCCGCGCCACCACGACGATCGACTCGCTCAACCGCGCCACCTCCTTACACCCCGACATACTCTTCGTACGGCTTCATCATCTTGTCGGCGGAGGAGGAGGAGAGGCTCTCTAATCTTGAGAAGAGGCTTGTGCCCAACGTCGAGTTCGACGACCAAGCACTCTACACCTTGGGTTTTGGCACCGACATATACTATATGTTGGGGCACCTTGGATGGGTGCGCTTCTCCAACGGAGTATCGGTGGACACCCATTTGGGGTTCGCCTTGGAAATTTTGATGACTATTGCACCCATCATTGATGATGATGGGGTGCAAAGCTTGTCATTCCGTTTGGAGGGAGTCCAACAAGTGGTTCCCTACCAGCACGTGAGGGAGCTACTTGGATTCCACAAGGGAGCTCCGGAGAAAGTTGACGTGCCACCCGCATGTTGGCGGGATTTTGGAATATGATATCCGGAGAAGCCCATCAACAACGCAATTGCATCCGCAACCCCATTATCCGGATATTTCACTCTTGGATGTGCAAGAGGGTATTGGGGAGGATGAAGGAGACAAAGGTGACCGACACGGAGTTGAATTGGCTATACTCGGCTTTAATTGCCGGCAGCCAATAGACCCCTCTTACCCCGATGATCAACCGTTGGTGTTGTGAAGCAACATCGGGGGCGGGTAATATTGGTTCGGGGTGCTACCTCTCCATGTTGGCCTTCTCCTTGCGGCCGGGGATCGCAAGAAACCCCGACCACCTTTTGCGTGGTACCTCTCTCGGCATTGAGTATTTGCAGCAAGGCAAATAAATTAGTGGAGATGAGAGATGAGGTTATCGGTTGGCCATAGTGAACCTACCCCTTCCGAATGAGAGGCTTAGGCTTTTCACCGAAGGGAGGGAAGATTGGTTGGAAAAGGGACTCCTCGTCCCTGCAAGGAAAAACAAAAGAGGAAGAATCGTAGAGGAGGGAACATCCTCCGCACAAGCGAGTGGAGCACAACCCAATGTGCAACCATTCGGCGGGATCCCTCCTCCGCCAAGTTACTACGGAGGGCCACAAGAGCAAGCATGGGGGGTGGTGCACCGGTACCCCCACCAAATTATGTTGTGCCCAACGCTAACTTCGCGGAGTCCTACGCTCATCATCCCCAACCACAACAAAGCATGGCCATAATTGGAGGGTATGCTGCAAGAAACGCCCAAAACATCACAGCCATCCAAGCTAACGCAGCTCAACTTGGTGAAGGCAACGCAAATATTGCCTTTGAGCTCGGACGCCTTCACCTCGTGGAGCCAAATCAATTCGTCGGAGGGAATGTCCAATCGTATTATGAGCAAGGGTATTATTATCAAGATCATCAACATCAACCACCGGCGGAGGACTAGAAGATTTAGGAACTTTAGTTTTCTTTTCTTTTCTTTTTCTCTGTAATTTTCAGCTTTTGCTTATGTGTGTTTGCGTAGTATTTTCTGTTTTTATTTAAATTTCAGCAAGCATGTTTGTTTATTTTCAGTTTGTATTTCAACTTGATGTCATCATTAATCAAGACACCACCTTGATTATATCATTGGAAAAGTTACAAAATTAGTGTCATGATGATATATGATTATAATTGCAGCTTTGTTTATCTTTGTAATTGATGTATGCATGTTTAAGCTAGGGCTCTCTTAAAAATACAAATCTGAATTTATTTAAATGCTAGCTTAATTTTCAACGGAGGTTATGATTAAAATAAAGACCCATAGTGTTTTATGTGCTCTCAAGTTATGAATATATTAAAGATGTCTTTTATGCTCAAAAATATCGCTAACCTTGTCACAAATATCACTTGTGTGTTGCTCAACCTATCCAAAGCCTTATATATATTCGAGTGCATAACCTTAGTGTACGAGATTTATTTTTGAGTGAGTTATTGCAGGCCATGATTTCTCTGGCCCGAGACTAAGATGCTGGTCATTCCGTTTTTGCGTATCTATCTTTTTTCTAGCCTTTTATCCGTGCATTGTGTATCCCCGCATCGGAGATCTCACAAACTTCGCCGGATATCCACCCTTAAACCAAATATCATCTTTTGTGATTACCTCCTTGACCACAACCTATAGTTGAGAATGGATCGTCAATTCAAGGAAGATCGCAAGATGGTGCCGACATTGAAGATTTCAAGTATCTCTCCAAGGAAAATTATTTCCGGTACCTACCTTATTTTTCGCCTCTTTGCTCGAGGACGAGCAACGTCTAAGCATGGGGGAGGTGGTAGGTACGGTGCAGTTTTAGAGTTCAAAAGGGAGTATTTAAAAAAAATATATAATGATGAAAGAAAAAAAATTCGGCGATATACGTAACTTCCAAGGTGAAGGTCTCACAAGAAGAAAGAAAATATATATATATAATGAATGAAAGAAAGAAAGAAAGAAAGAAAGAATGAGAAATATGAGAAAGAGAAAAAAATATGTGCGTAAAGTGAACTCCCCGGTTCTCTAAGAGTGCATTCAAGGCTTCAAGTTAAGATCCATTCTCATTTTTCCAACCATGTGCAATCTGATAACGAGGACTTCCTTTGTGCCTCGGGATCACTCTTTGCCATTTGCACATGTCCACTCATCTAAAGTGTGTGTATTTTTCTCTTCCCCCTCTTTGATTTAACATCATTTTCAATGACCTTTTTGACGAGTCTCGATAAGACCATGAGAAGCTTGTCTTGTTTTGACAACACCTCATTTATAAAATCTTGTTAGGACTAAACTTTCCCAAAGCTCCATATAAAGCCTACCACACATATATGTTATGAGAGGGAAAGGAGTAGAATATATAGGCTTGAGAGACAAGTGAGTTGAGAGTTCATGAGCAATATACAAGATGTTTTAAATTTGTGAGCTTGGTTTAGCTTTTCTTTATCTCGTTCTTTATTTCAAAAATTCTGAGATCTATTTAAAACTTTGTGAGCATGTTAATACTTGTGGGATAAGCTTAATAAGGATCTACCCTCCGTAGAGATGAAAGCTAGTACATTATGGAACTTTAATGAATTAAAATTTTGAGAGCATTAGGTTTTCTCATGTGTGATCAAATGCAAAGTTTAAACATTCTTTGTCAATGATGATATCCATCGAAGGCTTACTCGAGGACGAGCAAGGTTTAAGCATGGGGGAGATGTTGACGGTGAAAATCCGTCAACCTAGCCATGAGTTTACCTTCGGTGTTGGCATGAGTTTTATACCTTATCCATTGGTACTAACCCCCGTGGTATAACAAGTTCACGTGTGCATGTCGGTTTTGGAGTTTAGTGTTTATGTAGGGTTTTAGTGTTGAATGCAAGACTTTCGGGATAATTTCATCAAGCACCTCATGACAAGACCTTGAAGCCCCGTACAAGTCATGCAATGAAGCAAACTTAACTCCAAGAAGCCGTGGGACTTGATCCGAGAAGACGACGGACTCCGAGGACCTCGACCGAAAAAGTGCCGAATCTTGCAAGACAAGGAGTTGAGTCCAATTCGGAGAGAAACCGACGACATGGACCTACATGCGAAGGGGGAAACATCCAGAAGCAAGGGAACCGACGTGGAGCGAAGGAGCCCTCGGGCCGGGCCTAGATGGGCCCGAGCCGGCCGGCCCCGGCCCGGTCGGCCCAGGCCCATCCGAGCCCAAATGCCCCCTCCTTTGCCCTAGCCGCCAATCGGGCTATTTATAGCCCCCTGACCGAGAGCCTCGGGGAGAAGAATTCGTCATCGGCCGCCGAGGAGCAGAGAAGAGAGGGACACCATCTCGGAGAGGAGAGGGTCGAGCTAGTTGACTAGGGTTCCCCTAGCCGACGTGGGAACCTTGCACGGAAGACCACGTCGGAGTTCCCAGAGCTAGAAGCAAGATCAAGGAAGGATCCAGGTGGTGATCTTGTGTATGTATCATTGTTATAGTTGAATTATCAAGTTGAATCTTTTCCTAGCGATCAAGTGTTTCCTCGAAGATTTCGTTTTTCGATCGGCTTTGCTTATTCCAATTCTATTCTCGAGATAGATTACATAGGGTGTTCTTGTAGCCGCGGTGGCTAGAGGTACACGCAGGATCTTCCGAAAGAATCTCGACTTGTCTTTTGACTCACCCTAAGCTCCCCGCATGAATAGGGATACGTTGTGACAGAACGGGGGTCTCGAAAGGCGGATGTTTTCGGATTTGGACGGGAAACCACGATTTAAAGAGGCTTCTATTAAGATTCGATTTGCTACTTCTTCTCTTGCTTGGAACTTCAACATAAGGCTTACCCCGATCCTTCTAGATAGGTTTATCTATCCAATCTTACTTTGTTTTCTCCGGTCTTTAGTAGATTAGATTCGTTTTGTGTCTTTTACTTAGATGCATTAGGGTTTCTTTTATCGAAGATTGAAGTTACTTGGCTTTATTAGATTAAGTTTTGCGTCACACATTTGTTCCACGGATTCGATACCTTGGGTTCACCACTTGAGGGAAGAAGGGTCCCTTGACTACGACGGGAGACTTGTACGCTTGCAAGTCACAAACGAACTTTGATACAATTATTAACCGTCAACAGGGTTGGCCGCGTGGTCCGGAGACACGTCCATTGAAGCGCTTGCGTGGGTTTGCTAGGTGGGGCTCGGTCCCGTTCGCTAGGGACCGAGGGCGCGGAAGCTCTCCCTCGGTGGGATCCCCTGGCTAGCTGCCCTCGCTGGCTCTCGAACACGACATATGGGGCACCCTCGAGCCGACGGGCTCGAGGAACGGCTCGAATGCGCGTGCCCTGGTCGTCACTGACTCTGTGATCTGGGGCGCCTGTTCGAACCCATCGAGGGTCAGGCTTCGAACCTCTGATCAGTAGGGCCGTGCGGGGTGGCGGCTAAGCGCTCTCGGCTTGGCATCTGCGATCCTTCGAGGGGCCTGGGCCAGCCAGCCCTCAAGGCGCTGATCAGTAAAGTGGTGCGGGGTGGCGGCTAAGCGCTCCCGGCCTGGCATCTGCGATCCTTCGAGGGGCCTGGGCGAGCCAGCCTTCGAGGCGCTGATCAGTAAGAATGGTGCGAGGCGGCGGCTAAGCGCTCCCGGCCTGGCATCTTCGACCATCAAGGGGCCTGGGCGAGCCAGCCCTCGAGGCGCTGATCAGTAAAAATGGTGCGGGGCGGCGGCTAAGCGCTCCCGGCCTGGCATCTGCGACCATCGAGGGGCCTGGGCGAGCCAGCCCTCGAGGCGCTGATCAGTAAAAATGGTGCGGGACGGCGGCTAAGCGCTCCCGGCCTGACATCTGCGACCATCGAGGGACCTGGGCGAGCCAGCCCTCAAGGCGCTGATCGCACACAAAGCGCGGCATGGGTGCTTTGCGGTGCCTGTTTTGTTTCAAACGGGCCCCGAGGCGACCTTCTCACGCCTGTACCCTTTCGAGGGTTGAAATTTTCCCGAGCCAGGAGCCCGTGCCGCTCGAGGGTTCTCCTTACTTTGTAAGGAACCGGGCCATTAAATGCTCCACAGCCGAGGCTGTGATTTCGCGTCGCGGGCGCGCCTTTTTAGGCGCTGCGGCCGCGCGCGTAGTGGGCGGCGTGGGCAGGCGGACGTGACCGCCTGCCAGGGCACTCACTATTCTTCGCCGTGATGATGGCCTGTTCGCGGTGGCGTGGCCGCCGCGGTCGTGGTGGGGCCCGCCCGTCAGCGAGAAAAAAGATTCCCTGCAGTTAATGCGCGCGGGACGTCCGCCCCGGAGAGCACGCCCACGGCTTATAAATCTGAGGGGAGGGAAAACGGCGGTTTTTTACCTTAGCGTTCCGCCATTCTTGGCCCCTGCGCTCTCGCCTTCGTTTTGCTCTTGCCACCGCGCCCCTTTGCCATTAGAGCTCTTCTTCTTCCCGTCCTCCGCTCTCGGGTCCCTTGTCCTTTCTCATGCGCCGCTTCCGCCCCTCACGATCCTCGACCCGTACGCCTGGGAGCGGTCGACGGTGACCCGGCTGGCCCTCGGCCGACTCGGTCTCCGCCGGCCGCCTTGGCGGCGAACGAGGAGGGCCGGCCGGCGGAGTGGATCGTGCCGCCGGTGGGGGACCACGCGCCCAACCCGCCGGAAGGCTACGTGGTGAGCTTCATTCGCTTCCATGAGCGCGGCTTCGCCTGCGTCGGCGAGCCGCTTCATGCGGGCGCTCTGCCACCGCTACGGCGTGGAGTTACACAACTTCGCGCCGAACGCGATTTCGCGAGCGGCCACGTTCGTGGGTGTGCCCGCGAGGGGTATCTAGGGATCCCCGATCAATTGGGAGCTCGGATACACCTCTTCCGCGCAGCCGTTCACGCGGCCGACGATGGAGCGAGAGGACCCGCCGCGCGGTGCACGCGAGCGGCATGTCGCTCGCCCCCGCGGACGCGAGACAAGAACGACTACATCCCTTGTACCATGACGACCAACAACGCCGGCCGGGAGCGGGGGTGGTTCTACCTTCGCAACACCGAGCCCGGCCTCCCCCCCCTACACCCGTCCGGTGCTCCGGAGAAGCCCAACTCCTGGGGCCACCGGGTGTCCACGGTCCAGCATCGGAGGCGGCTGGACTCCCTCCCCGGCCGCGCCCGAAGAACCCGGCGACATGCGGGCTAACCGCGGCGGGCATCCTCGCCTTCCTCCACCACCGGCGGATCGTGCCTCTGATGGAGAGGCCGCTCTGCATCTTCGAGATGACGGAGGAGGCGGACCCCGTCGTGCTGGCGAGGTCGCGGATGCTCCCAACCCCCTCGAGCGGGGGTATGCGCTCACACGGGCGCGGAGCGCCGTCGACACCCGGATGCTGCGCCAAGACCGGTCCCCGTGGGACCTCGAGATGCTCCCTACCGGCCCGCTGGTAAGTATGATTCTTGGCCCTGTTTTCGTTCTTGATGTTTCTCCTGGCTCTGACGTGCTTTTGACGTTCTCGCCTGCAGCTGGTGAGCCTGAGCGCCGCGAAGTCCGTTCCGCCCACCCCAGACTCCCGCACGCTCGGTCGGGCGGCGCGAAGAACGGGGAGCGGGAGCGGGCGGCGCGCAAGAGGGAGCGCGCGAGGCGGCACCGCGAGCGCCGCGAGCGGCGGAACGAGGAGTACCGGCTGCGCGAGCAGCAGGGGCTCTCTTTTCCGGGGACTGAGGAGTATTCGTCCTCGGAGGAGGACGAGGAGGAAGAAGCTGTGGGGCAGGGCCCCTCTGATAGGTGGGAGCCTGCACCCCCGTCACCGGAGCCAGCTCCGGCGGCAAGAGCGGCATCGCCTGGGGCGGGCGCGGCGGCGCCCGCCGCCGGCAATCAACAACGGGGGCGGCGCGAGCCACGGAGGTGCCGCGCGCGCGCGCGGGCGGTGCCCGCGCGCGCGCGGAGGCGCGCGCGGCAGCGCACCCGCGCGGCAAGCGCACCCGCGCGCGGGGTGGGGCCTGCGCACGCGGCGGAGACTTCAGGAGGCGCGACGACGGGCGCGTCGGCCGTGCCGGCCTCATCTACCGAGGCCTCGAGGAAGAGGAAACGCTCCTTCTCCTCTTCGAGGTAAGGGGCTTGCTCTTCTGTGGGGTTTGGTTTTTTGGCGACCAGGCATTCTGATTTTTTGTTTGTGCTTGTGCAGGGTGGTGCCAACCGTGCCTCCCCTCGCACCAGCCAAGGTGTTGAGGGCGGACGCGTCCGTCCCCACCCGGCGGCGCTCTCGAGGGCGCCGCGGGTGGGGGCGGCGCGGCGGCGGCGGCGGGCGAGAGCTCGCGGGGCGCGGGCGAGGCCTCGAGGCCTCGGCCGGCGGATCGGCCCCGCCGCGGCGCGGCCGGTGGTCGTCGAGGAGCGGCGGGCGCCGGTCGTGGCGGAGGCGCGGCCGCGCGCGGCGGCGCCGTGGTGGAGATGCGACTGCGGTGGCGGCCGCAACGGAGGCGCGGTCCGCGGCGCCGGCCGCGGCGGAGAGCGCAGCGGGCGGCGGTGGGCGAGGAGGGCGGTCGGGCGCCCATGGTCGCGAGGCGCGGCCGGAAGCGGTGGCCGCGGCGCCGCGTCGGCGCCCGCGGCTACGGAGGCGCAAGAGGATGCGCCGGCGGAGGTGACGCGAGGGGCCGGCGCCGCCGGCGGCTCCCGGCGGTGGTGGTGGAGATCCCGGACGACGACTCCCCACCGCCCGGTGGGATCGGTGGGCGAGCTTCCCCACGCTCTCCCCGCAGTCCCGGGGAGGGGGCCCTCGTGAGGCGGCGCGACGTCCACATGGTGGCGGGGGCCGAGGGCACGGCGGCGGGGCCTCGTCTTCCCGCGCCGGCCACTTCGCCCGGGTAGAGGGGATCGGCGGCGATCCGCCCGCGTTCGCCGACGCCCAGGGGGAGCAGGAGCTGTGGGGAGAGCTCCGCAACCATGGCGCCGCGCTCGACCGGGCGTTGCACGAGGTGCTGAGGATTCACGGCGGCCCCGCGTGGCGCGTCTTCCAGGTGGGGTGCCATTGTTTGCTTCCCTTTTTTCTTCATTTCTGCGCGCTTATCCTTGTAGCATGATGCTCACGGGTTTTGGCTTGTGGGTGACAAAAGCTCGAGCGTCACGCCCGCGACAAGTACGGCGCCTTCGACCAGGGGACTGCCGAGCTCCACCAGCTCCGGGAGCGGTGCGACGCCTTCGATGCGCTCGCCGACGCCCTCAGGACCCCGGACGGTGGGCGGCCGTCGTTCGGGCCATGGCCCCGCGCGATCAACTTCACGAGAGCGCAAGGCGGGGACCGGCGCATCCCTCCGGCCTCGAGCGGGTCCGCGCGGCCCTCATCGACCGGGATGAGGCGGCGCGGCGGCGCGGGCGGACTCGGAGAACACGCGCACCACGGCGGCCAGCCGGGAGGCGGAGGTGGCCAGCGTCCGCGGCGACAACCGGGGGCTCCACTCGTCGCTCCAGGAGGCGCGAGCTCGGCGGCGCCGGGCCGAGGAGCGGGCGCGCGCGCTCGAGCAGAAGGCCAAGGAGGCCGACGACTTGAGGGCCGCCCTTGATGCCAAGGTCGCGGCGCTCGCTGCCACTGAGGGCCGGCTCTGCGCAGGAGCGCACCGCCTGTCAAGGAGCTGAGGGACGGCTCCCGGCGAGGCGCATGCCGCCCTTGCCGACGCTCGGTCGGCCCTGGAGCGGGAGCGCGTTGCTCGCGAGGTGGCGCAGATGTCGCTGGAGGACCGGAACATCGAGTTCTCCAAGGTCGAGGGCGAGCTGATGGTGCTCAGCATCACGAGCGCGAGCCAGGAGCTGGCCCTCCAGGAGCAAGGCGAGACCGTCAGGGGCCTCGAGCAGGCGGTCGAGGCCGGGCGCCGCGCCTTCGAGATGGAGCGGAAGCAAGTCGAAGGTAAATCGCTGTTCGACTCCTGTTTCGCTGGTTTTCCCTTAGAGGGTTCGCACCCTTTTTCTGATTTCTTTCTCGTCTGGTAACTCCAGGCTTGCGCACCGCGCTGGGGCACGCGGCTGAGCGGGCGGAGGCGCTGCTGACCCCCTACAACTCCTCCGAGCAGGAGCTGCAGGAGTTGCGCAACGCGGCCCTCGAAACCTGCCGGGCCGTGGAGGAGGGCGAGGCACAGGCCGGTAGCTCGTTGGCCAGCCGCCTGCGGGCCCTTAGCGGCCACGTCACCGAGTGCATGCGCGCGGGCGCTGCATCTTGGCGTCCAGAAGGCCCTCGGGGTGGTGCGGTCCCACTATGAGGTTAATTTCAAGGCGCTGGCGGAGGGCTACGTCGTCCCCGAGGGTGTTGAGGACGAGGTGGCGATGGAGCGCGTGGACGCGCTCGCAGCCAACGCCGCCGGGACACTTGCCGAAGCCTTCGAGGAGTTCCTCTTCCCGACGCCGGCCGACGCCGCTCCTCCCGCCTGAAGACGCCGGGCGCTAGGCCCGTTTTTGTTAATGTATCAGTATGCTGGCCGTGCGGCCCTTGTAAATAAACAAATTATTTTTGCCATAAACATTTGCCAATGTGAAGTGAAGTATTTTGTTTATTACGCTTTTTTGTTTCTCCTTCTTCCTGAGTAGATTCTAGTTAGGGGAGTTCGATTTTCGCGGGTGGCCTGCTGGGTTGGAGGCGAGAGAGAAGGACCGTATCCTCGCGGAGGCGTAGGCTATCTCTGGCTCGCGCGCTCCTTCCGCTAGGCTACCTGCGCCCTGTTCAAATCTTTGCTCGAGGCCGAAGTAGAAAACAAACTTAGCGCGCGTGAGTTGTTTCGTTTTTGCGCGAAAATGGGACTATTTTGGGGGATGCCCCTCGTAGTAGCCCCCGAGGGTAACTTGGGTTTCAAGGGAAAGCCGAGTTGCCCTTTTCATTAGACTTGTGACGTTTACATAGTTGTCACTGACTGGGGTGTTGGTCATGTGATTTTTACAACAAAATACTTGGAAATCCTAGCTAGGGGTAGAAGCGACGTAGCTGTTGGATGTTCCAAGCGTTGGTGAGTTCTTCACCGTCCTCGTTAGCCAGCTTGTACGTGCCGGGTTTGAGTACCTTCACCACGACGTAGGGTCCCTCCCACGGAGGTGACAGCTTGTGGCGTCCTCGGTTGTCCTGGCATAGCCTTAGGACCAAATCCCCTTCGCTGAAGTCCTGTCGGCGTATCTTGCGTGCTTGGTAGCGCCTGAGGGACTGTTGATACCTTGCAGAGTGCATCAAGGCCACGAGGCGTGCTTCGTCTAGCTGGTCCAGCGAGTCCTCGCGGGCTCGGCGGTTGGCATCCTCGTCGTAGCCTCGAACCCCGGGCGACCCGTATTCTAGGTCCGTGGGGAGGACGGCCTCCGCGCCATGGACTAGGAAAAACGGGGTGAACCGGTGGCTCGCTCGGGGGTGGTCCTTAGGCTCCACACAACCGCTTTGGTAACTCTTGGAGCCATTTCCGACCGTATTTGTTTAGCCGGTCGAAAATTCTAGGCTTAAGGCCTTGTAGGATCATGCCGTTGGCACGCTCTACTTGGCCGTTGGTCCGCGGGTGTGCCACAGTTTCCCAATCCACACGGATGTGGAACTTGTCGCGAGAACTCCAAGAATTTCTTGCCCGTGAACCGGACCCGTTGTCTGTGATAATGGAGTTTGGCACTCCAAAGCGATGGATGATGTCGGTGAAGAACGTCACCGCTTGCTCCGCCCTGAGATTCGTAATGGGGCGCACCTCCACCCACTTGGAACTTGTCGATCGCGACCAACAAGTGGGTGAAGCCCCCGGGTGCCTTCCGCAGGGTCCCGACGATGTCCAGCCCCCACACGGCGAACGGCCATGTTATGGGGATGGTCTGCAGGACATGAGCGGGAAGGTTGGATTTGCGGGCGTAGAGCTGGCACCCTTCGCAGGTGCGTACGATCTCGCTGGCGTCCGCGACCGCGGTAGGTCAGTAAAAGCCTTGGCAGAAAGCATTGCCAACGAGGGTACGAGGCGCGCGTGATGGCCACAGATCCCAGCGTGGATGTCCCGCAGGAGCTCGCGCCCCTCGGGGATGGCCACGCACCGCTGCAAGATGCCGGAGGCGGCGCGCTTGTACAGCTCGCCGTCGACGAGGGCAAAAGACTTGGCCATCCTGGCGATGCGCCTGGCCGTGGCCCGGTCCGAGGGGAGCTCCCCTCGAGCCATCCAGGCGATATACTTGTCGCGCCAGTCAGCCCTGACAGGGGTTGGCTCGATGTCCATCACGTCGGCCTCGTAGGAGCCATACCCCTCGAGGAGGAACAGCACGTACGCCTCGTTCGAGGGGTCCTCGTCCATGGGTACAGCACCCGCTGGATCCGAGGGAGCCCCCGAGGGTTCTGCATGTCTCGAGGGGTGAGGCTCGAGGACGACCGAGGGCTGAGCGATATCGTGGGCAAAAACGTTCGGGGGGACGGTGATCTTGGCCAGCTCTTCCGCCTCCTCGTTGTACCCGCGGGGCACGTGATTGAGCTCGATGCCGTAGAATTTGTCTTCGAGGGCTCGCACGGCCTTGCAGTAGGCCTCCATCTTGTCGTGGCAACTCGCGTTCTTCATGACTTGGTCAATCACGAGTTGCGAATCCCCTCGCATGTCGAGGCGCTTGACGCCTAACTCAATGGCGATCTTGAGGCCGCAAAGGAGGGCCTCGTATTCAGCCATGTTGTTCGACGCGGGGAAGTGGAGGCGCACCGCGTACCGCATGTGCTCCCTGAGGGATTGACACGAAGAGCAGGCCCGCGCCCGCCCCTGTTTTCATCACCGAGCCGTCGAAGTACGAGTCGGCACTCCGCCCGGATGCCGCGGTGGCGGTAGCTGCGTGTCCGTCAATTCAGCGACGAAATCCGCCAGGATCTGGGACTTGATGGCCTTGCGCGGGGCGTAGGCCACCGTCTCGCCCATCAGCTCCACGGACCACTTGGCGATCCTGCCCGCCGCGTCAGGATTGCGGATGATCTCCCCTAGCGGGAAGGAGGAGACCACCGTGACGGGGTGGGCCTCGAAGTAGTGGCGGAGTTTGCGCTGCGCGAGGACCACCGCATACAGCAGCTTCTGGACCTGAGGGTAGCACGTCTTGGTGTCAGACAAGACCTCGCTGATGTAGTAGACTGGCCGCTGGACGGGCAGGGCGTGCCCTTCCTCCTTGCGCTCCACCACGATAACGGCGCTGGCCACCTAGGTGGTTGCGGCCACGTAGAGCTGCAGGGGTTCGCCGTCCTGCGGCGGCGTGAGGATCGGGGCGTGGGTCAAGGACACCTTCAGCTTATCGAGCGCATCCTGGGCCTCGGCGGTCGAGGAGAAGCGCTCGTGCTTCTTGAGGAGGCGATAGAGGGGCAGGTCCTTCTCGTCGAGCCGCGAGATGAAGCGGCTCAAGGCGGCAAGGCACCCCAGCACCTTTTGCACCCCCTTGAGGTCCCGAATTGGACCCATTCGTTCGAGGGCCGCAACCTTCTCGGGGTTGGCCTCGATGCCCCTTTGGGAGACGATGTGTCCTAGAAGCATGCCCCGCGGCACTCCAAAGACACACTTTTCGGGGTTTAATTTGACCCCATTGGCCCGTAGGCAGCCGAACGCGATGCCGAGGTCGCCAACCAGGTCGTCCACCTTTCTGGTTTTCACGATGATGTCGTCCACGTACGCCTCGACCGTTCGCCCGATGTGATCCCCGAAAACGTGTTGCATGTGGCGTTGATACGTTGCACCAGCGTTTCGGAGGCCGAACGACATCGTGACGTAGCAGAACATCCCGAACGGCGTGATGAACGAAGTCGCGAGCTGGTCGGACTCCTTCATCTTTATCTAATGATACCCGGAGTAGGCATCAAGGAAACAAAGCAACTCACACCCAGCCGTTGAATCAACAATTTGATCAATGCGTGGCAAAGGAAAGGGAACTTTAGGACATGCTTTATTGAGACTAGTGTAGTCTACACACATCCGCCACTTCCCGTTCTTTTTCTTTACAAGTACAGGGTTTGCTAGCCATGTTGGGTGGAACACCTCTTTGATGAACCCGGCCTCGAGAAGCTTCCGCAGCTCCGCTCCGATAGCCCGTCGCCGCTCCTCGTCGAAGCGGTGGAGCTGTTGTTGCACGACACGGTCGTGAGGCTGGATGTCAAGGGAGTGCTCGGCGACCTCCCTCGAGATGCCTGGCATATCCGAGGGGCTCCACGCGAAGATGTCGGCGTTGGCGCGGAGAAAGTCGACGAGCACCACTTCCTATTTTGGATCGAGGGTGGAGCTGACCCTCAATGCCTTGCCCTCGGGGGCAGTAGGGTCGAGGGGCACCTCCTTGGTCTGCTCCGCGGCCTCAAAGTTGCCGGTGTGCTTGGAGGCGGAGTCGAGGTCCTCGTTGACCATCTTCTCCAAGGTGGTCACCAGCGCTTCATCCAGCGCTAGTGCTTCCGCATGCTGTACGCACTCGACGTCGCAGTCGAATGCGTGCTCGATGGACGAGCCCACGGTGATGATGCCGTTCAGTCCTGGCATCTTCATCTTCAAGTAGGTGTAGTTGGGAACCGCCATGAACTTGGCGTAGAAGGGCCGCCCAAGTATGGCGTGATAGGCGCCCTTGAACCCCACCACATCGAAGGTGAGTGTTTCCTTGCGGAAATTCTTCGCGGTACCAAACCAAACCGGCAGGTCGATCTGCCCGAGGGGCTGGACTCGCTTGCCGGGCGCGACACCATGAAACGGCGTCGTGCTGGGCTGCAGCTGGTCCAACCCGATCCCTATCAAGCGCAGTGTATGCGCGTAGAGGATGTTGAGGCTGCTGCCCCCGTCCATCAAGACTTTTGAGAACCTCGCGTTCCCAATGATTGGGTCGACCACCAGCGGGTACTGGCCCGGGTTGGGGATGCGGTTCGGATGGTCTTCCCGACTGAAGGTGATGGCGTCCTCCGACCAGTTGAGGTAGGAGGGAGGCGCCTTCTCCGCGGCGAGGACCTCGTGCCGCTCCCGCTTGCGCTGGCGGGTTGACATGTCGACGGTGGGTCCCCCGAAAATGAGGAACACGTTCTCTACGGCGGGGAAAACGCCGACGTCGCCATCTCCTCCGACCTTCTTGGCCTCCGCGTCCTTTGCGGCGGCGCGGCCATAGAACTTCTTGAGCATGTCGCATTGCTCAAGGGTGTGGTTAACTGGGGTCTTGTGGTAAGGACATGGCTTTTTCAGCATGTCGTCGAACACCCCCGGACCTCGAGGGGCCGGTCGAGGGCCCCGTCGAGCTGGGTCAACAGCAAGAGCCTCGACATCATCGCCGTCGCGCCCCTGCTCGCGTGCCTCGCGGCGCGGCTTCTTTCCTTTCTTGCCCCGCTTGTCCTTCCGTGGGGCTCCCCGGACTTGTCGCTCCCCGCCGGCGCGTCGTCCGGCGCTTACCCTTCTTGCCGTCGAAGATCGCCCCCACGGTGCTCCTCTCCTGAGGCGAAGCTGGTGGCGATGTCGAACAGCTCGTTGGAGTCCGCGGGTGGGCTGCGTCCCAGCTCTCGCACGAGGTCCCGACACGTGGTGCCCTCGAGGAAGGCGTGCACAATCTCGGATTGCGCCACGCTGGGGAGCTCTGTACAGCGCTTGGAGAAGCGCCGTATGAAGTCCCGCAGCGACTCGCCGGGCTTCTGGGTGCAGGAGCGCTGTACGTGCCCTGGAAATTACCCACGAACGTGCGGACCAGATCGTCCCAGTTGTGGATCTGGCTGGCGGGCAGGTGCTCGAGCCATGTCCGGGCTGAATCGCCGAGGTGCAGGGGCAGGTTGCGTATGATGACCTTGTCGCTGGTGGCCCCGCCCAACTGGCATGCCAGGCGGTAGTCGTTGAGCCACACGCGGGGATCCGTCTCCCCGTTGTACTTGACGATGGTCTAGGGCTGGCGAAAGCGTTGGGGGAAGGCCGCCGCACGGATCTCCCGGCTGAACACACGGGTCCCCGGGGGCTCCGGCGTCGGAGAGCGGTCCTCGTCGCTGTCGTAGCGTCCACCCCGTCGAGGGTGGTAGCCTACCGCCGCTCGTGCATCCGCCCCCGCTCGTGCGGCGGGCGTTGATGACGTTGCGGGCGTCCACCGTCCCGGCGCCCCCGCGCGTGTCGAGGAGCCGCTCCTTGGCGGCGCGCGTCCCCGAGGTTGGCGGGTCGCCCCGCAGCTTCACCTGCATGGACCGAGGGTTCGCCCCCCTGTGCAGCCCCGTCTCCTTGCGCATCACCCTGCTGGCGGATACGTGAGGCTGAGCTTTCGGCCTACTGGACGGCCGCTTGCTCGATGAGAGCCTGCACCTCGCGTTGCAGGTTCCGCGCCTCAGGGGTCGAGGGTGCCGGCATATCCCGCAGCAGCGTTGCGGCGGCAATGAGCTTCTGACTTGCCCGTGGAGGCGCGTCCGGGTTGTCGACGTCAAAGTTGGCGTTGGTGCGGTCGCGGGCCCCGTTCGCCGGCTCCCGCGCGCGTTCGCCGCGCGCGCGAGGCTTCCCCGGCCATCGAGGCACGGAGCGGCCGCACCGTTCGATATTCCTCCGCCGGCTTGGCCTCGAGCTCGCGAGCCCGGGCTAGGCGTGCGTCGACGTCGGCCCCGGCGGGGGTGCTTGGCCCCGCCGGTCGGGCGCGGAGCGATCCCCGGGCGGTGCGTGACCTCCCCGTCTCCCGGCGCCCACGGCGCGGTGGCGTTCGGCCGGGTCGTTGGCGATGACGACGCAGCATTCCCGCGCAGGGTCGTAGCTCCCGGGCTGTGGAGTCGTCGGAGCAGCCGAACCAGTAGTCCGTAGCGTCAAGGAAGCGCCTGAACATGACCGGGTCCGGCACGCCGGAGAAGTCCCACTCCGCGTACCCGTGGAGGTTGGCGGGCGGCAACGCGTCGAGGGAACCCAGGGACGATTCATCACCCGCTGAGGCGCCGGGATCCCTGGCGATGAAGACGTGATGGCCAGGGGGAACCCTGCGCATCGTGGTGTTGACGTTGGCATTGTAGGCCGTCGTGGCACCACGCAGCCCAATGGGAAAGCGCGGTCCGGAGACCGTGCGCTGTCCCACTGGGGCGGTGGTTGCCGTGGTGACAGGAGCGCCGCGTTGAGAGGCGGCGCGCTCGGCTCGCCGTCGCTCGGACCGTGCCCGGCGCGAACGCCGGCCGAGCGGCGGCGGCGTCGTGGCGTCGACGGCCCGCGGCCGTCCGCGCCGGCGGGCGCCCGCGCAGTGGTGGTGCGCGCGCCGGGACCGGAGCGGACCCGGCCCGGCGCCGCGTACGCAGCTCCTCACGGTTGGTGAGGCGCATCGAGGCCGTTCCCCGTGGCCCGAAAGTTCGTGCCCCCGAACCGGATTTCAAACCCGGCGGGGAGGGGGTCCGAGCTGTCCATGCAGTAACACGTACCGCGGTACTCAGTGCGGATCACCATGGAGGGAGTTGATGATGGATTGACCTTAGGCGCTCGATTGCCCCACGGTGGGCGCCAATTGTCGGTGCGGAATGTGGTCCCGACACTAACCAGTAATAAGCGCCAAGGTCTATCCCTCAATGGTCGATGCTAAGCAATACGAGACACAAAGTTTATCCTGGTTCCGGTCGAGGGGCCGTACGTCCAGCAGTGGTGTGCTCAAGGCACTATATTGCTCAGCACTGGGGGTGCCTGTAGTGGGGCTGCTACAAGCAAGGCGGGAGAGGGAGCGTGGCTCCCAAGTCCCTGGTGTAGTGGCTGAAGATGTTGTTGGAGAATTGGAGAGCAAGTGCATGGTGCGACCTGTCTCGTGTTGTGTCGTGTTGTGTTGTTCGTTGTTCCTCTGTTGTCTCTTGTGTCCCCTGCGGCAGGGGGGTTCGTCCTCCTTTTATAGACCAAGGGGAGAGCGAATCACATGCGTGCCGTGCTATTTAGCTACGTGAGGGAGCGTGATGTGCTATGCCGTAGAGTAGGCGGCCGCCCGGGCGATCCTTGCAGCGATCCGGCCATCATGGCGTATCTCGTACCCGAACAGTGGCGGCCTCGAGGGTAGAAGGGCAGCGGACGGCTGTGATGTCTTCAGATGGACTCGAGGGAGTTGCTGACGTCGGTCCGTACGGAGCACAGTGGCAGGTAAGGCGGCGTCCCGTTCCCGCACGCTCCACAGCGCTGGAGCTGTCGCCACAGCGCCCGGCGTGGGCTCGTACTCGCGGGGGCGGCATCCATGCTGCTAACAGTGGAAGGGATGGCGCCCCGCCGGCCTAACGCCTCCACCTAACCCTGCAAGGTCACAAGAAAAGCAAATCGAGGGTGCGGCCGGCCCCCCTTCGAGGGCTCGGCGCGTTAGCCGTACCGGAGCAGGCGGCGCGGCGTCACGGGACTGGCACCGGCCACGCCGCACGCCCCCCACGCGGGCGGGGATGGGCTCCCTCCCGGGGAGTTGGTGCGGCGGCACCGGGCGCGAGCCCCGGGCGCATGGTGGCGCCGCCCGCCGTTGTCGGGCATTAAATGCCCGCGTACGGGGTAGGCGCGTGCGTGCGGAGCGCCCTCGAGCGAGGCGGTCCCCCGTTCGAGGGCGGAGCGGACCCTCGAGCGAGGCGGAGCCCGCTCGAGGTAAGCACACCCCCTTCAACGGGCGAAGCCCCGCCCGAGGGAGGCGCGCATCCTCGAGCGAGGCGAAGCCTGCTCGAGGGGATCTTCGAGTGGGCCGCCTTGGTGGGCCGTTGGGGCCTCCGAGGCGTGGGCTGTGTCCTGCATGGTTAAGCGAGGCATGTTTGGCTTTGGCTTTGTTTCGGGTTTTAAGTGGGGATTCCCCAGTTGTTAAAGGGGACCCCTAGGGCTGTCCCCGACACTCCGCTTTCTGCAGGTCTTCTCTTTTAAAACCCATGCCAGAGAAACACTGCCAAGTCAATATATGCGTCGAGCTGCCATTGCCCACCAGGACTCTTCCCACATTGTTAATGAAGTAGTACTTTGTGTTCTTGCCGATGTTTGCTCTTATAACAAGTGGATCATTGTAAGGGTAGTGTTGCAACCGAATGTCAGCGGCCGTGAAAGTTATTGGGATGTGAGACCAGGGCAATTGAAAATATTTTCCGGAGCAGATGTGCGATACGCTTCGGTAATATTCCTGCCTCTGACGCTTCGTCACGTGCAACGGTTCATTGGAGCCGCCCGAGATTGCATTGATGATGTTGACCATACCCATCACTCTCGGGCCGCTAGAATCATGCGCCTCTTGCTTTGGAGGAGGTGGTGGTGGTGGTTGCCCGTAAGGTGTTTGATGGTGGATGGGTGGGTTCGGCCACGAAGGAACAAACACCGAAGGTTGTTGCGCGTGCATGGGTGGGGGCGGTGGCAACTGTGGCGCCGAAGGAGTGTATACTTGCGTTGGCTGGAACACCTGCGCGGGCGCCGAAGGCTGGAAAGACTGGTGGTGATATGGTGGTGGTAGAGCTCTGAACTGTCCCTGGTTCTGGCACTTCATGACGTGGTTCACAACCAGGCCCGCTGCCTTCGCCTTCTCCTCAGCTTCGCACTCCAACTTCTTCTTGATCGCCAAAGGGCATTGATGGGCGTGGTGGTAAGCGTTGATCCCATGGAGCCAACAAAAAAACCTTTCGCCGCCCCCTGTTGTGGTGGATGTGGTTGTTGTGGCTTCGGCCCTCTGCCATTCTTGTGCCCTCCTTTGTGCCCATCGCCATTCCGATTATGGTTTTCGTCGGGGGGCGCGGATACATTGTTGACCTGACCGTATGCCTGCTTCGGCGGGTGATTTTGCCACCCCTTCGGTTGGTCCCACTAACCCTGCTGCTTCTGCTTCTTGGCTGCGTTGTTCGGTCCAACCTTCGGCGACGAACTTTATCGAACTGGCAGTATTCTTGCATTACCTCAAACAGTTCCTACAGGGACTTCGGCTTGATTCTATCAAGCACATCCTGGCAGTTTCCGATCCTCAAACCCCCGACAATGGCGTCAATAGTGCTGCTTTCGGACGCCCTGGGCGCACGTGCTGTCAACTTCACCACTCTGTGCATATACTCTTGCAGTGACTCCCTATCTCCTTGGATGCACATGTTGACGAGGTCATTGGAGTCTAGCTCTTCGACCTGCATGCCCTTGAAACTGGACAACAACTTGTTGCGCAGCTGAAACTAGGAGGTTATGTGCCCCTTCGGTATGTTTGCATACCAATACTGAACCTCGCCTTTGAGGGCCATCACAAGTGCCTTTGCCTTCGTTGTGGCGTCGCCACCGTTGGACTCTACCGCAGCTTCGAACTTCATGAGGAACTCTTTGGGGTTGTAGTCCCCGTCTTATTAGGGTAGGCTGTTGGCGTTGAAACGACGAGGCCACGACGCGCTCTCGAGCTCGACTGAGAGCGGGGATACCGGGACAATGTTGCGGAACGGGGCGTCATCTGGCACGAAGTGTTCCGACTCCTTCTACCCTTTGGATGCGTCCTTTTGCTGCCTCCACTGGTCCAGCTGGGCTTGCATGGCCTGCAAGGTGTGCCAGACGTGCTGCTGAGACCCCAGCGCGGATTGCGCAGTGGCCGCTGGTGCCGGAGCAAACGGTGTAGGGATGGCTTGCTGCTGCGGTGTTGCGCCGGCGATTTGACCCTGAAGAAAAGTGAGATAACGCTTAGCTTGCCTGATGTTGAAGTCGACAGCGTCTGGAGCAGCATGCGTCGACGCCGCGTCATGCTGCTGGGACGGCTGCTCCTGAGATGAAGACGACCGCATCTCCTGCTCCTGCTGGGCCGCCACAGCCTTTCCCGCGACGAGAGCCAGTATCCATCGTAGCGCTTCGATGTCTTGCGCCGAAGCCCCCAGCCCCTCAAGGCTAACCTCGAACACCCCCGATGCGGTGTGCTCGACCTCCAGAACATTCGCCCCGGCACCGGTTCCCGCCGAAGGCTGGACGGCCGGAACCGAAGAGTTGGCGGGTTCCGGTGCTAGCAGTGGGGTTGACGCCTGAGCCGTGGTGGCCTCGACGCCTACCAAATGTGTCCTGGCCATGCAGCCTTGGATTCTTCCATGAGGTGGGCGCCAAACTGTTGGTGGAAATCGGGCCCAAAGGTGGACGCCGACACAACAGCCCCCTGAGTGTCCTCCCTCCTCCGAAAGGGAATGCGGTCGGAGGCCCCCCTCGGAGAATGGCGGAGGAACTGTCAATAACGCTACCTCTGCTAATCCAACTACTACTACCTTCTAAGTACTCCTACTTCAACTACTTCTATTACGAAAGAGAAACCAAGCACTTAGAAAACCGAAAGCCAAGAAACAAATCGGAGCCTTCGGAGCTCTCTTCTCATTAATGTGTGTCCGTTCTATTACAAAGGGGGTCACTATTTATAGGACGCCCCCGGGTATGATCATCTACCTCAATTACACCTTTTCCGTTCCTGACAAATGGCTTTACACGCTTTACAAGGGCATAACAGTAACTCCCCGCGTCGTACAGGCCTCCAACGTGTCTTCGTACGGCCAAGCCACCTTTACACGCGGCGCTTCTTGTCTCAGCTTCGTACGGTGCCCTTTACACATCCACTGTAGCCACGTGTCATGGCACCCTTTCGGCAGAGCCAAGGCCACCGCTCGCGTCGCGCCTTCGGCGCCGAGCCGGCCCATGACTCCGCCCCGGTCGCAATGGGCTTCCGAGACGTCCCGCCCGGACTGCCTTCAACCATGAGCCTGAGCACAACCGACGCGTGGTGCCTCAAGCCCCTTCACACCTTCGGCGCCGAGGGTCACCGACCCACACCTTCGGCACCGAAGGTCAGCGCCATTCGGGATCGTCGAGGGGGGGGGGTCTGTTCCTACGAAACAACACTCACATAACTCGAGTAGCACCAGCGTTATCGTTAAATCACCGTCGCACACTTCATCAAACAAATCGAAGTTGCACGTGGACCGAAACCAACCACCGGGCATGACGTGGCATGACGCTTCCGAAGACCATTTTCCCCAATAGGCACAAAGGTCTCTTTTCACATCTCGGTTATTTCTATATGGCACACATGACAGGGATGTTATTTCTATGTGAGTTCAAAATGGCACACATGACAAACAAAGTTTGCTGGATGACTCGTATGTCCACTCCAACTTTTTAGTAACTCACATGTATACACCATCTATTTTAATGGCTTGTAGGTAAAAGTGTTTGGAGATGAAACGACACTCAGCGTAGAGAGTGTGCAAAGGGGTACATAACTCTTCATGGATAATATAATACGAGATTGTGTGTATGTGTAGGAGATGGATTGACGTGATTGTATAAGATGTTAAAAAATTAATATGAAGTGCAAAAACTGCAACATCGCCTCAGGGGGGAGAGAGAGAGAGTCAAAGAGCCATTAAAGTCTTAGGTGCATGCGTTGACACGATTTAGAAAAAGCACTCATCGAAGGTCAAGTTTGTAGATGTGAAAAAAGAGCAGGTACATGTTCAAGAGAACCCACATACTTTATGTCATTCGATGCACATCATAAATTAGCTTTATGTCTGATCAGCAGAGAACTTTTCATCTATAGAGCTAAAAAAATTGAATACATCTATAAATACATTCACTACAGACAAACACAACACACATCTCGCTATTAATGGGTATAGATGAACACTCCTGATAGTTGTGGTCCGGACTGCACAATGTACAGATGAATTATCGTTGTTGAGGGTTAGAAACCACCTCTCAGGAAGTCAACTTCGTGCGATTTGGTCCCCACTGTATGTGGATCTGGAGTAGCGGTGCACGGTCTGAGCGGTGGCGGCCCGATGTGGCGGTGCACAGAGGTGGAGCAATCTGTGCATAGGAAGATGTGAGCGACGGCGCCGATGAAGTCCATAGAAGATGCGACGACGGTGTCCACAGAAGATGCCAGCGGAATCTCTTGCCAGCTCCGTAACGACGACTTCATCTCACCACCGTTGCCCTCCTCCCGTGGCCAGAGCCCATACACAGCCCAGATCTGGCACACACGCTACTGGCCGCCGTGCTCAAACTGGCCTCCATTCGTTGCTCCCACGAGGGTCAACGCACAACGGCAGTCGCGGGCGTACCTGGAGCTGTGAATCACGAGCGTGCGGGGAGCGGTGCGGTGAGCAGGCGAGGCCGCCTACAGTTTCCTTGGAGAGTGCATGGTGGGGAGGCGGCATCTGAGTGCGGAAAAATCCTATTAAAGATGGTAAGACAAAATAGATGTTTTCAAATAGTGAAGATACTCTAATCTTCAATTGAGGTGATTTCATAATAAACACCAACAATTGTTGCTTCATGAACTAATTGTAAGGTAGACTATGAATGCATTGGAAGCTAAACAAGTAAATTAGAATATTTTGGTACAAGATTTAGCCGTGTGTCCACGATTGTTCTGAACTACTTCCAATTTGTTGCTGCATGCTAATTGCTTTGAATTAGTACTCAGTGCTACTTAGTGAAAAATTGACACATAGCAACATGGGGCCATGGCCCCAGTTGGACAATGCTTGGCTCCGCCAGTGATCACATCGCCTTGCCCCGTCGGTGTGTTGGCACTTTTGTAGATTCCTCCGCACCTGCCTACAGACGGCCGTTCACGTCGCGTCGCCTCACCAAAGGATGACTCTGTCCTGTTCCTTAACCTCATGCAGACGCCCGAGCGCCAGGCTGTACCGCGGTGTCATCTCTAGCTGACGATGGACAAATCCCGCGTGTCGTGCTCTCCCCTCTCCTTAATTCTTCTGCGCGCGGGAGTTCCCACGCCAAAACCACCATCTGCTTTTCCCAAGCCTTCCATGAGAGAGAGAGAGAGATTTCCGCCGTGGCGTTCCCACCTTCGTCGTCGCCTAGATGGACGCCGGCAAGCCTGCAACTACTAGATCCAGCTCGGGGAAGGGTTGATACGACCACGATCGTCACGAGCCGCAGGCGGGGCTGATCCGCCTTGGTCACCCCAAGCACCAAGATAGCCCCGGTGACCGCGAGCAGAGGAGCTCACCCGCCCTCCTTCCAAGTACTAAGTGATGGGATTAAACATGTACTATTATTTAATAGTGATTTGCAGGTAGATAGATGAGAGAAGGTTTAATGGAGCGCCTCTTCATGCGAGGTGCGGCTACACGAGCGGCGGGGAGGAGGAGGCGCGCGCTGGTGCTGGGGGTCAGACGACGACTGGCGGCACAAATGTTGGAGCTAGGTACCATGACGACGAGCGGCACGGGGTCTGGAGCAAGGGAATGGCCGAATGCATAAGATAGCATGAGAAATGGGTGTCAATTGTCGCCTCGCGAAAGGGCGCCTCCATCTAGTTGTTCCACACGGAACCAATGACGGTGCCCACGTTGTATGGCTCCGTCTTCCTCAAGCGACGGGTCATTAGATCCCATGCGGCCATGCTCTCTCCTCTCCCAATTCCTCTATAGGCCGTGCTCTGGAGTTTCCCCGCAAAAACCACCTCAGGCCGCCATCTGCTTTCCCTTGCCCGCCTCCTTGCACCGCCACTTTCCCGTTCCTCATCATCATTGCCCGTCGTGTCGCTCCCCCGAGCGCATCTGGGAAGGGATAGGGAATCAGTGGTCACCGGCCGCAGGTGAGTCATAGCAGTTTGGGTAGCCGACATCTCTGCTTTGCCTGCGGGAGCCTAGCGAGCACTACGTGGAAACCTCAAATAGGTCACACAACATTTGTAACGAGCCCTTAACACCTGTTACATGCACCCACATCTGTAACGGTTGTTGTTTGGCGCCTGTTACCCAGAAGCGCGGCAGGCCGACCCCGGGGTTTGCCTCCACTACGCCCGTTACCAATGTGGACTTCTGGTAACGGGCTTCTTAAACGTATGTTACATGAATTCATTGTAACAGACGTGAAAGCGAGTCTGATACAAAAGTTAAACCTATCGGTAAAGGGCTTGTAAAATCCATTACCGATCAATGCCCTGTCGGTAACAGGCTCTTTAAGTCCGTTACTGATCACTGCCATATCGGTAACGTGCTAAAAAGTCCATTACCGATAACTTTCGTACTGGAGACACATGTGTTGTTAGGATGTGTCTCCTTTGATGGCGAACCAATTGCATACGCTCGTTTCTTAGGACTCGTCTCCTTTGATTGCCACTCAAGGTCGCCCTTTTTCACACATCGGAGACGAGCGTTGTTATTGCGTGCGTCTCTATCTTCTCCTTCTGAGACCACTCACTCTTTCTCCTCAGAAGGCCACTCCAGTTCCGACAACAACACTCACTCTCTCTCCTCAGAAGGTCACTCGCTTGATCTCTCTCCTCAAAAGTCCCCGTCGGCCTGCCCCATTCACCGCATCTAGCTGGCACGCTCTTAGGATCGCACTCTCTCTCTCCTCCGAAAGCCGGCACTACAGTAGGCCGGCTGGCCGTGTGCACGACAGAGAAATGGTCCAGCGAACGTCGACCACGACATCATCCAAAGCAGACGCCTCCGTGTCCCCTCCCCTTGGGTTTCGGTGCCATCCTCCGCGCTATCACCGCAGCTGCGATGCCACATTCGATCCTCCTCCTCGGCCGTGCTCGCCTCGTAGAAAGTCCTCGTCAAGGTGGAAATTAGTTGCTCTCTTTTATTGAAATTTTTCAACTGTCCTAATCCTCTTATGTTATCAGTTTTTTGTGTGAGGAATTATGCTCATTTGGTGTATGGAATGCAGATGGCAGCTGTTGCTCGTGCTTGGATGTACAGACAGCCCCAAGAAGATCAGGAGAATTTCTTAAGCGGGGTCAATGGTTTTCTAAATCAAGTAGAGGCGGATATGAGAAAACGTGGTGTTTAGGCAATCCTTTGCCCCTGTATAGATTGTCTCAAATAGAAAAAAAAACGGACAACGAGAAATCATTTTTTCATCATTTGGTCACACGTGATTTCAAAAAAATAAAACTACATGTGCTGGATAAACATGGTGATGAAGTCCTTAATGAACTTGAAGCAGGCTGCCTTAATGAAGGTGAAGTGCGACACCATGCTACGGACCATGATGAAGACCTTGATGAAGGTGGTGTTTTTGAGGAAAATGAACCATTCCCACCAAATGTGATGAGGCCTGAGGATATCACTGATCAAGAAGTTAGGGGCTTCGATGATGGTGAGGTGTTGCAACGTGTGCACAATGTTGATCTAATGTTGCAGGATGTCGAGTTTAAACAAGTGTACACACCTTCTAAGTTAGGGGCTTCGATGATCCTATTGCCAGAAGTACTCTCGCCATTTTGGTGACCTAAAACTTCTGCAGCTTAAGGCAGATCATGGTTGGAGAAACAAAAGTTTCAAACATCTATTGGATGTGCTTAGAGACATGCTACTTGAAGGAAACCAAATAGCAGAGTCTATCTATGAGGCGAAGAAGATAATCTATCCTATTGGAATAGAGGTTGAAAAAATCCATGCATGCAAGAATAGTTGTGTATTGTTTTGTGGAGATTATGCAGACCTTGACAAGTGCCCCAAGTGTGGCTGTGATCGGTACAAGAGAAAAAAGGATGGTGGAGATGATAATAATGCTAATGATGCGAATCAGCCCGTGGAGATCAGAGGCAAGAAGAAGAAGGCTAACAAAGGGGCTCCTGTGAGGATGGCATGATATTTTTGCATCATTCTTCGTCTGAGAAGATGGTTTGCAACTCTAAAGGAGGCCCAACTCTTTCATTAACATGAGTAAGGCCGAAAGAAGCTTAAGGAAGAAAGCAAGTTTAGGCACCCCGTAGATGCAACATAAAATGGGGTAAGATTAATAACCACTTTCCATGGTTTAACAAAGACATAAGGAGCATACAGTTTGCTATGAGCACAGATGGCGTGTGTTGACGGTCGATTTTGGTACACCTAGCTATGAGTTTACCATCAACATTCGCATATATGTTATATTCTAACTAATGGTACTAACCCCTGGGAGGTATCAAGTTCACTCTCGCATGTCGATTTTGGAGTTTCTTGTTTACGCAGTAAATTAACGTTACAGAGGAGACTTTGGGGATAAGTTCATCAAGCAGTTCAAGAGAATATCATAAAACCCGACACAAGTCAAGACACACGATGAACATGACTCTAAATGGCCTAGGGACCGAAGCATCAACACGTAAAACTCCGGGGACATGGATGTTTACCAACGAGATCAACCAGCCTGAGAGATATTCTCGCAGCCCAGGACAGTATGATCTTTCGGTGAAGATTCAGAGACTTAAATGGCCTCTAATGGCAAAAGTTTGACTACCAAAGTTGTGGGCCTCGTCGATACCTTCGATTTGGACATGTGGAAGGCCCCATTCGAATAAGGGAGCTAGAATATATGACCCTCGAAATCCCTGCTGCGCAATCAATCCGAAATCAGAACAGATTATCTTCCAAGGCCGATATGAAGATCTTATCTTCGTTTCCAAGAAAAGCAATGAATTCCAAAGTTGGAGGAAATTTCGTGCCATACTTCCAAGACACCGAATTTCTATTATTTTTAGTCCAGACGTGGGAGATATAGTGCTGGAAAGGAAGGACTGCGAATGAGGAAAATCTGGACGAGGCTAATTTTATGGAAACCAAGTTCCCTTCTCTCCCAAGGAAGATCTCGTGCAAGGTAAGGTGGAGCACACACTAAGTCTCCTCAAGGGAATAAATATAACCCCTTGGGCGCCCAAGGAGGTGTGATCCATCCATCCATTCATCAGATAGCCGCCGACACGAAGGAGAAGCACCGGGAGGAACACTATGTGAAAAACTGGCTTTGGTAACGGGCGTAGATCGCCTTTGGTAACAGGAAATGCACCCATTACCGATCAAGTGTTACAAATAAGCCAAGAAAGGTAACGGGCAGATTGCCCGTTACTGATAAGACACATTTGTAACGGGCATTAAAAAACGACCGTTACCATAACTAGCCACCGGTCACGTGAAATGGCTGTTTCTCTGGTCCCACAGGGAACTTTCATAACGGACACCAAAGCAAAGCCCGTTACAGAAGCTCAATATCAGAGACGCCTGATGTCCACCTGCGTCTCCACTATCTTGACGAACTGAGACACGTCTATTTCACGCGCGTCTCAGTACATATAGGATTCGTAACGGGCATCAAACAACGAGCGTTACCACAACTAGTCACCGATCATGTGAAATGGCTGTTTCTCTGGGCCCACATGGAACTTTGGTAACGGGCATGAAACAAAGCCAGTTACTGTGAAATTAACTTCAGAGACGTGTTCCGTGAACCTGCGTCTCCACTGTCTCGACGAAATGAGACGCATCTGTTTCCACGCGCGTCTGCTTTCTCTCTATTAAAGGAGACACTTGATTTCAACTAGCGTCTCATATATCTCGATGGACAGGCCAGGTGTTAACACCAGAATTTGGTATAGGAAAGAGACTGACATGTGGGCTGAGTTTGGTAAGAGAGCACCATCCGGCAGGAGGTTTTCCTTAAAGCATTCGGTAAAGATGCCTGCGGTCGGGAGTACGTCGTCATTCGGCAGAAAAGTTGTTTCACGCTTGGGAGAGGAAGCATTCTGGAATGCGTGATGACGTGGCTTGGACATAAAGAAGCGACGAATTGATGACGGGTGCAAGACGGACATTGGCGCCAGGGCATTAATTTAGGCAATAAATGTTGTAATCGTAGTCGACTAGGAGTCGTGTTAGGACAAGGGTATAAATATGAACCCTTAGTGTTTGTAATAGGTATCGAACAATTTCACAACAAACCGGCCTCGTGCTAACTTTCGAGTCCTTTTAGTCGAGTCGTCGAGTTCTTCGAGAGGAGCCATCGATCCGTCGACCTCCGTAAGTACCTACAACCTTGTATCATGTCTAGTATCATGCAGTGGATTTAGATCGTGATGCAAGTAGTCTTGTTACCATGCTTAGTATCATGCGGTGGATTTAAGCTTGGTTCAAGATCACTACTAGGAATTGACCCTTAGAGCACCAAATGTTTTTGCAACACCACGTATTTGGTTGCAATAAGTTGTTTTATAGCAACCAACTTTTTTATTGGTTGCGATATCTGGATGTTATGGCAACCAAAACATGTGGGTTGCGTTTGTTGAAACAGTCATTGCAACAAGTTGGTGCTAATGCCACGGTGAAACGGGTGGTTTCCTTAAATGGTACCTATTGCCACAACTACTTGTGCATTGCAATAGTATCAATTTAATGTTGCGATAGATATGTGTTTGTTGCCACGAATATTTATTTGGTTGCGATAATACATGCCTATGGCCACGATGAAATTACGTTGTCTATAGTGTAAAATTTGTTGCGATAGATGATGTGGCTGTTGCATCGAAAAAATTCTTCATTGCATTTGATGTTTGTATATTGCCACGAATATATAGTTGGTTGCGATAATGCCAGCTTTCAACCACGATGAATTTACGTTGCCAAAAACTTAAACTTGGTTGCGATAGGTCATGTGACTGTTGCATCCAGAAAACAAATCGTTGCACCAATTAGCTTCTATTGCCACGGCAAATTTTGTTCATTCATTAGTCTTTTTTTGGTTGCGATAAAAAATTCATTAGCCCATCTCACTTATGAAGATAGAAAAATAAGCTAGCTTGTAGCGAACATGGCCTCACATGCCATTAGTTCGGAGTTTGATTTTGGTGATTCATGACAACATGATCATTGGGACTAACCATATTGTTTGAGCATGTCTTTGTAGACATTTCTAGGTCCCAAGTATGCAAGGAAACCCCATGCAAAAATGCCAAAACAAAGGGTCAAAACCGAGCAAGAAAAGGAAAAGAGAAGACACCGTCGGATGAACCGACGGTCCCTTATTTACAAGCGTCGGTGCAATCGTCGGACGAGTTGGTACACGGGGTGAAACCCTAGGTACCGTCGGATGAACCGACCGGTCCATTTTCTACATGCGTCGGACGAGTTGCGGAGGAAGAGCAAGGAAGGCGGTAGCACCGAATGATCCGACGGTCCGAGTGAGGACCCCGTCGGTCTATCCGACGCCGCCTTGAATCAAGACAGAGACGCGCCAAGACGAAGCCTTCAAAGACCGGATGATCCGACGCCTTGGTCAAGGCATAGCGTCGGTCTATCCGACGGTCGCTTGGAAGCTAACGATCGACCCGAACGCGAGGCCTTCGAAGCACGGATGATCCGACGTAGCGTCGGAGCATAGCGTCGGAGCAGCTTGTGTCGAGAGAACCTCAACGGCTACGTGACGTGGGAGGGGCACCGGATGAACCGACGCCCGGAAAAGCATAGCGTCGGATCATCCGACCCGCACCTTTTTCGGTGGACGTTAGCCAACGGCTAGTTTGATGCCTTGGGCTATTTATACCCCCTCCACTCACCCATTTGAGGTTGCCGGATTGTGTGGAAGTGCGAGAGGAGTTCAAGACACATTCAAGATCATATCCAATCCATCCAAGTGCTTAATTGCTCATCCTTAGACTTGCATATGCTTTGTGTATGTGCTTAGTGCTAGCATTAGCTTAGAGCTGAGTGAGTGCAATGTTGTACCAACCTTGTGAGGTGATTCCTGAGTGGATCAAGTTGTACAAGGTTTGCCGGAAGCCTTGGGGCCTAAGTGGCTCACCGGCAATCGTCATCGACCCTCCGACTTGATTTGGAGCGGCGAGGACACTTTGTGCGGGGATGTGGAGACCCCCTTCCTTGGTGGAGAAGCTCCTTAGTGGAGGCGGCATCAAGGTGACCAAGGGAGCTTGACAAGTGCCTAAGTGGCTAGCCTTTGTGGCAAGTCAAGTTGGTGCTCTTGGGAGAGACTTGGTGACCGGGAAGCAATACTCTTGTGTGAGTGCTTCAACAACGTGGACTAGGGGTGGCTTAGTGCCTACCGATACCACGGGATAAATCGCGTGTCAAGAGTTTGCTTCCTCTCATCCCCTTTACGTTTCCGCATTTACTCTATTGCAATCTTTGCTTGTCTCTACTTTCCTAGAGTAGTATCATGCTAGGATTGGCTATAGGTTGCAAACCTTCTTTTGGGATGGGAGTTTCACACTAGAACAACCGTAGTTGCACATATAGATAGTATGTTCTAGTTTACCTTTGTGCAAAATTAGTGAAGCCATAGGTTAAGGTTTTAAGTTGCCTAATTCACCCCCTCCCCCTCTTAGGCTAACGGGCATCCGATTCCTTACAAGTGATATCAGAGCTGGGACTCACTTCCTTCACAAGGAAACGCCAATTCGATTGGTAAATTGTGAAAACCGGCTCATTGGAACGGTTAGGCTTCACCGCCTAGTGAGTTGCTCTATAGAGGAATGAAAGGGGTGGATACCTTAGGTTTGGCTCCACATTTCGATGGCACGGGCTATCCTCGGTGGAAGGTTCTCATGGAGGCCTATCTCCATGCAAGGGGCCTCGATGTTTGGAGAGTCACCGATGAGGGCATGAAAAATGGTACTAGAAAGGAGAAGCAATTTGATGTGATTGCTAAGAGTATCATTTTGTCCTCACTAGATGTAGGCGTTTTCAATAGAGTTTTTACTTGTGAAAATGCTCATGAGCTATGGAAGACCATCAAGGAGCAAAATGAGGGTTCAAAAGAAGTTGCTAATGAACGCTACGGTTGTCTCCTTGAGGAATTCAATAGCTTTAAGCAACTTGCTAATGAAAATGCCGAATCTATGTACTCACGCCTAAATGTGCTTGTCAATGAGATTAATGCCTTAGGTGTGAAGGACATCACGGACTTGAACATCAACCGCAAGATCCTTCAAAGTCTCCGGAAGCCCGACTATGACTTGGTGAAAGCAATCATCTACGAGAAGAAGCTCGAAGATTTGAAGCCATCGCATATCTTGAGCAAGATCATGGCACATGAGCTTCAACTAATGCCCAAGTCAAAGAAGGCACCCCAAGAAAAGCCCCAAGAACCATCTTCACCAACCACAAAATGCTCTCTCAAGCCGACAAGAGAAAATTTTGAGTAGGATGGCTACTCGTGGAAGCTCAAGCGAAGATGATGGTGATGATGGTGATAATGAAGATTCCTCAAGTGATGAAGAGGTTGAATCTATGGTGGCCGAGTACGTGAAGAAGATCTTCAAGTATGTGAAGAAAGTCAACATGTACGGCTACAACATCCACTTGAGAGAAGGGCGCCATCATCAACACATCAAGTTCACCAAGATTGAGCACAAGCCCAAAAGGAAGGTGGTCAAGGAGAGAAGACCAAGGCAAGAAGCAACCTTCGCCGTCCGCGAGTGGACAAGTGGTGGATCAAGTTCTTCTAGCTCATGTGATGAATCAAGAAAGAACTTCACCACCCGCTTCATGCAAGGTCCTTCATCATCACACATGTGCCTCATGGCCAAAGGTAAGGAAAGCAATGTAAGTGATGACGAATCCGACACCACCTCTCTCAATGATCTTGTTGAGCTAATCCATGAGCAAAAAGGAATGCTTGAACAACAAGCTAATGAAATTAAAGAACTTAATGCTCTCAATGATCTTAGTGACACCCTTGCTACAAATTATGAACATTTGTTGTGCAAATTCAAATTGCTTAGCAAGGAGTGTGAGGAGCTAAAATCTAAGCTTGAGAGCAATGAGACTAAAACAAGTAATTCCTTTGAGCTTAATGAAACATCTATCCCTTGTGCAATTCCTATCTCCAAGGTAGATGCTTCAACTTCTTGCATTGATTTAACTGATGAATCTTGCTCACCATCTTGCAATGAGAATGTTGTGGTAGATTCATGTGATTATCTCATAGGCAAGGAAAATGATGAGCTCAAGCAAGAAGTGAAAAGGCTCCGAGAGAGATTGGCAAACTTGATGGGCAAGGGCAAGAACGATGAAGAACAAGTGGACATCTCTCAAGACATGAAGAGCCAAGTCCAACCTTCTCAAGATAACCGTGATCACATGGTGAAGAAGCTTGAGAAGGGTGCAACCGTGACTTGCTACAAGTGTCATGAGGAAGGGCACAAGTTCTACAAATGCCCCCAATTTGTCAAGAAGATGGACAAGGGCGCAAAGAAGAAATTGAAGCCCATCATCAAGAGCTCCCTCATCAACACCAAGCCCAACCACAAGAACAAAACCAAGAGCAACACCTACGTCATCAAGAAGAAGGCAAATGGCAAGGTGGTTGCACACAAGGTTGGGAAGATGAGGGAAGAGCGGGGTTGGAACCAACCTATTTGGGTGCCCAAGGAAGTCATCACCAACATGAAGGGGCCTCAAATGGTTTGGGTTCCAAAGGCCACTTGAAGGCCTTAAGAGCGGGGACTTGGGAGGCTTGGTACAATCAAGATGAGAAGATTCAAGCCTATAAGCCAAGCTTGCAAATTGGACATGTGTTGCCCAAGTTCCCCGATTGAGGTAATGAAAACTAGAACCCATCTCTTGTATCATTATAGCTCCATTGCCTTGTTTAGGTTGCATTTGTTGCAATGTTTACATATGGTAGGTTGCTTGTGTCATGTGCTAACCCATGAGCAATCTACATGGTTTGATTAGTGTGTAGGAAAGCTACACTTGTTCTTTCGTGGTGCATGTTTTCATATATATATCTCTTTGCATCATGAGCAAGCAATAGGGTTAGCTTCCCTTTTGTTTTCATAAACAATGTGTATACATTTGGTTGGTGATTCAAACACTAAATGCACACATTTAGGGGGAGCTCATCCTATGGTTTGGTTATGGGACTAACATTGTTTCAAGCTTTTCTTATGTAGTCCCTTAGCGACGCGTTCCGGTGCGGTGTTTCATTCTAAGAGAATGCTATTTCACTCTCAATGTGATCTAACATCTCTAAAAGAGTGAATATAGCAATATGAGCTTCATGCTATTGAGTCGTGTCCTTGCGAGCTTATGTATCTATATAAGTTCAAAGGCAATGTACTCATACATTCCTAATTCTTGTGGTACCCCAAGTGCCTTCTATACAAGCTTCTTTCAAGTGGTGTCACCTAGTGATATCATTTCCAATTGGCTCATCTCAATGTGGTGCCAACAAGGTAGAGAGGATCATCCCCGGAGGTATGCAATAATCAAAAGACTACAAGTGATATCTACAAGTGGTAATGTAACAAGAACCCATTTGTTTTATCTCTTGTCCTTTAAGCTACCTCTTCGCATGATATGCTCTAAGCTTCCTTGTTTTACAAGTTTGTAGTTGTGCACTTGTCTCTCACTACCCTTGTCTTGCAAGTGGTATTCTTTTTATGCACACACTTAGGGGGAGCTTAGTTTGTATCATGCTAGTCTCATGAGCATGTGATCCACCTTAGTTATTCTCACATATGGTATCTTCATCGATATCATACATATGGATCATGGTTCATGCGGCTTTCTCCCTTGCATTTAACATCTCTCCTTTGAGCTATGGTTGCTAGATCTTGCTAGTTTCCTTGGACCCGTTTGCTTTGGACTTTTTGGAGATTTTATTCCAAAGGGGGAGAATGTGAGACCAAAGCAAGCGTGTGGCGTAAGCTTACAAGTGGGCTTAAGGATGCTTACAAGTGATTTCAAGGATTTGAGACCAAAGGGGGAGAATGTGAACATAAGAGCAAAAAGGGGGAAGTCTGATCTAGGGGGAGTTTGGATGATGGTAAGCATCCAAGCAAGTGTAAGTGGTTCTAATTCTGTCAATTCTAGCACATTTATGCTTGCTTTGGTTGTGTTGTCATAAATCACCAAAAAGGGGGAGATTGTAGCGAACATGGCCTCACATGCCATTAGTTCGGAGTTTGATTTTGGTGATTCATGACAACATGATCATTGGGACTAACCATATTGTTTGAGCATGTGTTTGTAGACATTTCTAGGTCCCAAGTATGCAAGGAAACCCCATGCAAAAATGCCAAAACAAAGGGTCAAAACCGAGCAAGAAAAGGAAAAGAGAAGACACCGTCGGATGAACCGACGGTCCCTTATTTACAAGCGTCGGTGCAATCGTCGGACGAGTTGGTACACAGGGTGAAACCCTAGGTACCGTCGGATGAACCGACGGTCCATTTTCTACATGCGTCGGACGAGTTGCGGAGGAAGAGCAAGGAAGGCGGAGCACCGATGATCCGACGGTCCGAGTGAGGACCCCGTCGGTCTATCCGAAGCTCCGCCTGAATCAAGACAGAGACGCGCCAAGACGAAGCCTTCAAGACCGGATGATCCGACGCCTTGGTCAAGGCATGGCGTCGGTCTATCCGACGGTCCGTTGGAAGCTAACGATCGACCCGAACGCGAGGCCTTCATCACCGGATGATCCGACATAGCGTCGGAGCATAGCGTCGGAGCAGCTTGTGTCGAGAGAACCTCAACGGCTACGTCACGTGGGAGGGGCACCGGATGAACCGACGCCCGGAAAAGCATAGCGTCGGATCATCCGACGATACCTTTTTCGGTGGACGTTAGCCAACGGCTAGTTTGATGCCTTGGGCTATTTATACCCCCTCCACTCACCCATTTGAGGTTGCTTTGGATTGTGTGGAAGTGCGAGAGGAGTTCAAGACACATTCAAGATCATATCCAATCCATCCAAGTGCTTAATTGCTCATCCTTAGACTTGCATATGCTTTGTGTATGTGCTTAGTGCTAGGCTTAGCTTAGAGGCGAGTGAGTGCAAGGTTGTGCCAACCTTGTGAGGTGATTCTTGAGTGAATCCAGTTGTACAAGGTTCGCCGGAAGCCTTGGGGCCTAAGTGGCTCACCGGCAATCGTCATCGACCCTCCGACTTGGTGTGGAGCGGCGAGGACACTTTGTGCGGGGGACGTGGAGACCCCCTTCCTTGGTGGAGAAGCTCCTTAGTGGAGGCGGCATCAAGGTGACCAAGGGAGCTTGACAAGTGCCTAAGTGGCTAGCCTTTGTGGCAAGTCAAGTTGGTGCTCTTGGGAGAGACTTGGTGACCGGGAAGCAATACTCTTGTGTGAGTGCTTCAACAACGTGGACTAGGGGTGGCTTAGTGCCTACCGATACCACGGGATAAATCGCGTGTCAAGAGTTTGCTTCCTCTCATCCCCTTTACGTTTCCGCATTTACTCTATTGCAATCTTTGCTTGTCTCTACTTTCCTAGAGTAGTATCATGCTAGGATTGGCTACGAGTTGCAAACCTTCTTTTGGGATGGGAGTTTCACACTAGAACAACCGTAGTTGCACATATAGATAGTATGTTCTAGTTTACCTTTGCGCAAAATTAGTGAAGCCATAGGTTGAGGTTTTAAGTTGCCTAATTCACCCCCTCCCCCTCTTAGGCTAACGGGCATCCGATTCCTAACATAGCCGAACTCGCTTTGTATTAACAAAATTAAAAATTAAAAACCGTATAGGCCCAGCCCACCGCGGGTTGAGGAGAGGGGAAAAAACTTGGGAAGGAAAAAAAAGGCCGACTCCCTTCCTTGCGTGGCGAGCTCCTGTTCGTCTCGTCGGTCGCGCCCCTCGTGAGGCCGGGCGACGGCGCGCCACTCCTCAGGCAGGGCGACGGCGACGGATTTGCGGCCGGCGGCGCGGTGGCAAATACGTCCCCCCTCCCTTCCGGCTCCCCGTCCTCGGTTGGTACGCCCACCCCGCGCCCCCGCCACCCACCCCCCGCCCCTCGGCACTACCTTCGAACAAAGATGAGCAGACAACAGTTCTTGTTTAACAATAAACAACAAGTTTTAATTGTCTTTCATGCTGGTGAACTAGTTCCAAGTTTAAATTTGTATAGAGCTGCAAAAGCATAGCAATTAGATTGTCAATTTCTAATGTTAGGTTGATAGTAGTAGTTTTTTTAATGCGTGAAGGAAGTAGTAGGTGTTTATTCTATGGATTCATGTTCAATGTAGGGATACCGGGAAGAATGTCAAATGAAGATAAGAGTTCGATGCGGATGTCTAGGTATACTTGTGAATGGCAGGCAGGATTCAAGAAATTTTTACATAGTGTTTTTGGTGGAAGATCAAGTGAAGAAACAGCTCCCTGTCCATGTACTCGTTGCCGCTGCATGTCTTATCGAAGTGAAAAGGAGGTTCGAACTCACGTGGCATTGAGAGGTTTTGATGATAGTTTTATTCAACGAGAAGGTAATTGTGAGCCCGCATTAGTTGAGAATGATAACGACGACGATGGCACCGCACTAAATCATGCCGAGAGTTCCAATGAATTAATTTCTTCACCGATTAGAGGTGTTATACATGGACAAGTCACAGGAAGAGAAGAGGAAGAGAAAAATGCGACTGCAAAGAAACTTTTCAGGTTACTAGATGAGGCAAAAAAGGAGTTGTATCCGGGCTGCAAAGAGGTTACAAAGATTTCTTTCATTGTCATGCTATTTCAGATTAAATGCATGGATGGTATTAGTAACAAAAGTTTAGAATGCATACTTCGGTTGTTCTTGCTTGTGCTTCCTGATGGACGTTATCTACCAACTTCCTTGGACAAAGTGGAGAGGGTTATTCGAGATCTTGGCCTGCATTATGATAAGATTCATGCCTGTGTTAATGACTGTGTGTTATTTCGTGGGAATTATGCTAATTTGGATAAGTGCCCAACATGTGCTGAATCTAGGTGGAAAGAGACAGGGGGTACTGAAAAGGATGATCCTGTTGACAGTGAAAGTGGAAAGAAGCAAAAACATTTTCCACGTAAGATCCTTCGTTATTTTCCACTTATTCCTCGCTTGCAAAGATTGTATACGAGAGCATCGACATCAAAGCTGATGCGTTGGCATGAGGAAGAACTAGTAAATGACGGGAAAATGCGTCACCCGACAGACTCATTGGCATGGAAGCATGTGAATAAGGAGTACTATAAGGATTTTGCTGATGACCCTCGCAACATCCGACTTGGTCTTGCAGCTGATGGCTTTAATCCGTTTGGGATGTTGAATGTTGCATATACTACATGGCTCGTCATCCTAATCCCTTACAACTTGCCTCCTTGGTGTTGGGGAATTCGGGAAAACCCGTCACCCTCCAAACGTCAAGCTTAACAAAGTTCTCAAAGTATGTTTTTCGGGAGCGGGGGATACGCGATTCTCGGAAACCCGGAACTGCGAAGTCACGAATTCGCGGATGTGCGGGAATTCGGGAATGCGGATTCGGTGAAAAGGCGGAGTCACGAACATGCGGGAGCCCGAATCTCAACTCGCCGATGGTCCGAACTTCGGGAACCGCCGATTCGGGAATCGATGAAGACTCGTTCGGGACTCGGACGCATGGACACGCACGAACCCGTCGGGAAGCAAGAGCCACTTCGGGAATCTCGTTGAAGACCTAGTTCGGGGATTTTGGGCGAAGACATTCACGAATCACGGGAGAAGCAAAGTCAAAGTTGTAGTCCCAAAAAGTCCGAGTTTAGAGTGTGAGCTGGTGGCGGACTTGTAAATATGTTGGGTGGGAAAAGGCATTCTTGTGTGTGTTCACATTAGGAATATTCTCCGAGCCCGAGGGTGTTATCGGAATGTAAAAGTCCCTTCGTCTCCCTATAAAAGGGGGCGCGAGGGCACGTGTAAACGGATTCAAACTTTTTTGGGACTTGTGCTATCTGCAGGAGGGATTTCGGTCTCTTTGTGCCCTAACTGTGCTATTGAACGTGTTAAGAACTTTCACTTGTGTTAGGGTAGTATTCCGAATTTTTCGGTACCCCCAACATTGGCGCCCACCGTGTCTCGGCCGAAAAAGAAACTCACGATGCCAACTCAAAAGAAATCCAAGAAGAATGCTCCAAGTACAGGCAAACCAGGATGACCGCCTCCCCACCCAAGGAAATGAAACCTCGTTCATTCCTGAATCCTCGAACATAACAGACCAAGAACGAAGAGAAAAGCTCGAGGCCCTCATGAAGGCAAGAGCAGAAAAGACAGCTCACATCCAAGAACAACCTGCTGAACAGCAAGAGTTCGAGAATGTTGATGATGATGATACCATAGACAGGCAGCTATCCATGGTTCACCAAAAGATACAGCAGCTACAGAAAGACAAAGAAAAGTTCGCGGCTCAGTTGCAGGCGAAGAGAAAAATCTCTGAAAAACTAGAGCAGCTGAACAAAGCAAAAGAGCAGATACAAGCAATACGAGAGAGAAATTGACGAAACGAAAGAACAAGAGAACAGCTCCCCGTGGCAAGAAACACCGCAAAGACAACCCTGCGCACGCAAGAGAATCCCCGAAAGAAAACTTCTTCGCGGGAAACGGAGTCTCACACTTCGTGGATTCCGAATCACCATCGTCAATAGGGCCGCAAACAACACCTTGGCCGCCGAAGTTCAAACCGTCTCTCTTCCCAAGTACAACGGTTTCGGAAACTCCGGGCAATTTCTCATGAGATACGAGTCGGTGACCGTGAATTCGGCGGGGAGGAGATGATGTTGCACTCGCCAAATCCTTCATCATAGCTTGCGAAGGACCAGTACTGAATTGGTACTCATTGCTGCCTCCACACTCGATCTACAGCTGGGTAGATCTCAAAACAAAGTTCATGCAAGCGTTTCAGATGTTCCATGACACAACAGCCGAAGCCTCAGATTTGTATAACTGCAAGCAGAAGGACAGGGAACCACTGCGGAACTTCGTGAGAAGGTTCATGCAACAGAGGTCTCGGATCCCCGATGCGATGACAAGACAACGATCAAGGCACCGATCAAAGGTCTCACCCCGGGGCCAACGGCTTCACACCTCACAAGAAAGAAGCTCGAGACAGTTGAAGAACTATTTCGGGAATTGGAGGATTACATTTTGTCCGATGACGACCATCGCAAGAGGGTAGCCGAGCGAAATGAGGCAAGACGGGGCAACGAGAGACATGGCATGGCAGGCACCACCCCAACATCCGCGAAACGTCAACAACGTCGGAAACTCGCAACCAGAACAAGGCAACAGTCCAAGCACCAGGGGAGGATTCAATCCCAGAGGAAGGGGGAGAGGCAGAGGCCCCCAGGACTCACGAACCACAACCCAAAAGATCCTCACTTCTATTGCCAGTATCATGGGAGGGGTCACAGCACCGAAGGGTGTCCAGAAACAAAGAAGAACATGACAAGAATCCAGCAAGAGAAGGCACTAATGAGCATCGCATCCTCAATGTCGAGCCGGTTTCGTCCGAATTTCGGCAGCCGCAATTCGCGAATCCACGGTCGAGTTCGTCTCGGTTCGGCAATTCCCGCAACCACGGTCGGCATGGCGGCCCGTCGCGGCAGCTTTTTCCCTCGGTCGCAAGCAATCCGGTCAATCCGGCAACCACAACCCATTCGGGAAATCTTGCCACCACCTCCCGAAAAAGTTCGTCAAGACCCCCGGTCGGGTTCGGGACCTCGGAACTCCAAGGCATTGCCATCGTTCGGGACTATCATGCCAATCACGGGCGGATCTGCTATGGAATTCGAAACCAAGAAGCGAGAGAAGCAATTACTTCAGATCTGTGAACGCTATCATCAATGACGGCCCAGTGCGCGCCGGAGTGGGCAAAGGTGCCAATCACCTTCACAGAAGAAGATTTCAGGCTGAAATCTGCGAAACACAATGACGCCATGGTCATTGAGGTGAATATCGCTGGGTGGGTCATAGGAAAAGTCCTAGTTGACAATGGGAGTTCAGCGGACATCCTATTCCTGAAAGCTTTCGAAAAGATGAATCTGAGCCAGCACATGTTAGACCCCCCAGAATACCCACTGCAAGGGTTCGGAGGAAAGCCCATCAAGCCGGTCGGAAAAATATCGCTCCCGGTTTCCTTCGGAGATCTCGAGAATGCCAGAACGGAGAGTCTCACGTTCGATGTAGTTGACATCTACCATCCATACCTCGCGATTTTTGGCAGAGGGTTCATGAACAAGTTCGACGCAGTCATAAGGCAACAGTTCCTATGTATGAAAATGCCCGCACCTAAGGGAGTCATCACAGTGTATGGCAATCAACAAGAGGCCGAAACATAGAAAAGGGACATACACCTGGACAAACAAACGTATACCAGCTGAGAACAGCCGATGACCATAACCAAACTTTGTCCTCCTGAACCAAAATCGCCACTTCGCCGTGGCGAACATAGCATGCGGGTTCGGGGTTCCCGAAGAACTAACGGTTGACAATGGAAAACAATTCGACTGTTACACCTTCAAAGAATACTGCAAAAACTTGGGCACTCAAGCGAAATTTTCGTCAATCTATCACCCGCACTCCGTGGAATGCCGACAGCCTAGAAGGTATTACTCATGAAATCCCAATTGCATCTAAATGTAATATACAGTACTTTTTCTATTTTCGTAAGTTTGAATTCTAAAAACCTAAAATCCGAATCACGTGTCTATAAGTAATTTTGGGAGAAAAAATCAGCTTTCCTTTTTCTAGTCGTAACAGAATAAGAAGGACCGTACTGTTTTCCTTGCAAAGGAGGCTCTAAATCAAGAGGCAAGGTTTTTAACGAGGCGGATCCTATGTAAATACTCTTTCCGATATATATATATGAAAAGAGTCTTCCCCCAAATTGCATGTTTCGTATTTTGTGTCTCGAAATTCCATCGCGAAAAAAGAAAAAGTTCGTGAGAAAGGGCTTCCTGATAGCCGAAATTCCATCGTGAAAAAAGAAAAAGTTGGTGAGAAAGGGCTTCCCGATAGCCGAAATTCCATCATGAAAAAAGAAAAAGTTCGTGAGAAAGGGCTTCCTGATAGCCGAAATTCCATCGTGAAAAAAGAAAAAGTTCGTGAGAAAGGGCTTCCTGATAGCCGAAATTCCATCGTGAAAAAAGAAAAAGTTCATGAGAAAGGGCTTCCGATAGCCGAAATTCCATCGTAAAAAAAGAAAAAGTTCGTGAGAAAGGGCTTCCTAATAGCCGAAATTCCATCGTGAAAAAAGAAAAAGTTCGTGAGAAAGGGCTTCCTGATAGCCGAAATTCCATCGTGAAAAAAGAAAAAGTTCATGAGAAAGGCTCCCTGATAGCCGAAATTCCATCGTGAAAAAAGAAAAAGTTCATGAGAAAGGCTCCCTGATAGCCGAAATTCCATTGTGAAGAAAGAAATAGAAAAAAGTTTGTGAGAAAGGCTTCGTGACAGCCAGAATTCCATCAGCGAAAAAGAGGCCTGAGACAACAACAAGTTGTGGCCAAGAAAAATCCCATCCATCGAGGGATTCCCACCGAAAAGGCCTGAGACAACAACAAGTTGTGGCCAAGAAAAATCCCATCCATCGAGGGATTCCCACCGAAAAGGCCTGAGACAACAACAAGTTGTGGCCTAGAAAAATCCCATCCATAAAGGGATTCCCACCGAAAAGGCATGAGACAACAACAAGTTGTGGCCTAGAAAAATCCCATCCACGAAGGGATTCCAATCGAATGTTCGTATGAAGAATTCGGGAAAGTGAATGCCTAAGGGTTTGCTCGCGTATTCTCACCCAAGTATAGATTGTTAAAAATTTTTCGGTATCATCATTGTAAGAAAAGGGCAAGGGGCTCGTTCGGGAATCGCGAGAAAGCCTTGGTTGAAGCAACCGAGGGTTGTCGTATCAACCGAGGCAAATGCCCGATCGGGTCAAGTCCACAAAATTCGAAGCAAATTTTGTCGACTTGCGCAATAGCAATCAAGGTTCACAAAAAACTCGGGAAGACTTCACCTAAAGATACTCTAGAAATTCGTGAATAGTAAGATTCGTGAACTCGCCATCTAGTTTTCATGCGAAACGGCAAGGTGGGGGAGGGTGACGTTTTTTCAAGAAAAAACGTATTTACCGCCTTATTTGCATCAAAACTTCCGAACAATCCCTCGACAATTACAACATTCGGTGCAAAATTCAAAACGAAAGCTCTACAACATGTCCCGGTTTACAAACATTGTCTTCGGCCGTGTCACTAGCATAGGCGAAGTCGGATGCATCGGCTAAGGGGCTAAGGGGCTCCATCTTGGGAACCTTCGTGGGCGGCGGAGTAGACGACGCGGAACGAACCTTCTTACGAAGCAAGAAAAACGAAGAGAGATCAAAACAACCTATAGAAAATTTGAGCGAGGCCTCAAGCCAAAAATCGGAAAAATCTTGTTCGGGATGTGCCCGCTTGAATAGACGCCACGCTTCACCACTAACGAACATTTTATCCCGATGAATTCGCAGTGGTAGCACGTCCTGCGCAGGCCCAACTTGCGGGACTGCGCGAGGGTTAAAATATACAAAACATCCGTTCGAAAAAGATTAACACACCCACACGAATGTACAACCAATCTACGGTTCACCCAAGAGTTCGAACATGTCGTTCGGTTCGTGACATCCACCTTCGGTGAATCCTCCTCCCATTCGGGGACTTGTTCGCCGTCGTCGCCATCATTGCTCGCTACTGCTGCCGCCGCCGCCATCCGAGCCCTCGCCGGTTTCGCTCGAACTCTCGCCGGAGGCCGATCCTTCGGGAGACGCGGTAGTGCCTTTTCGGTTCTCCTCTTCCCTCGGTGAAAAAGGAAGGAAAAAGTGAGGAAAGTTTAAGAAAGCGGAACGTCTACGACGAACATAAGTCACGAAATCGAGCAAAAAGAAATTACCTCGTCAAGCTTTGCCCGCGCAACGATCTTAGCCATATCCGCCCCGCCAACCATCCGGAATTCCTTCGCGAATTTCAGCTTTATAGCAATAATGTCGGGGTTGTCTCGAAGTATCGTATCGCCGGTAACGCCCGGGAGCCGAGAAAGGTTCGCGCGAAACTTCGCCAAGTCCACACGGTCGTAATCGTGAAGGACCTTCGAATACTCTCCACGAGAAAAAGATACGGCAAAGTTGCCGGCACCGCAGATGACTTCGGGGAGAGCCTTGAATTCTTCCTCAAGCCAATCCATGAAATCGGGGATGTCAATGTCATCCGGGAGAGGAGGCCGGACGAACACCGTACTCATTCAGAGACTTCTGGTACTCAGCATAAAGCAATTTCAACCTTCCCAGAATTTCCGAAGTGTGTTTCTTTGAAGCTTCACTTTCTTCCGCCAGTGCCTTCTCAAGATCCATGATCTTCCGATCCTTCGAGCTCAGTGACTTGGCAAGGTTGGCGTTGTTGATGCGAAGATCCTCGGCAATCTTTGCAGCCCGCTCTTGTTGTTGCCGAAGTTTTTCGATCACACTCAGGTCATCTTCGTGAGATTTCCGAACTTTCTCCAGTTCCTTCTTGGACTCCTCGAGCGCGGCTTCAGCGACTTTTTTCTCGTCGTGACTCTTTTTCAAAGCCTCAGCCAGCTCAGCTACCTTATTCTTGAGCTCAAGGTTCGTGGATTGCGCAAGGCCAAAGTTACGCTCTAGTTCCTTGGACTTCAGAGAAAGTTCTTCATTAATCTTCTCCTGCTTAGAAAGCCGCTCTATGGCAACCTTCCCAAGCATAGAGTACTTGAGAGTATAGTCTTCGTGGAAGCGCGCAAGTTTCGAAGGAGAGTAGGAATGCAACAGATTCTTGAATTCTGAAAAATTCAGGAATAAATCTCGGTGAAGATTCAACAATCGCGAATGACACAAAGGGGCAGTGAGAATCAACGAACCTTGCTTGCTAAAATGCTGCATGGTGACCTCGTTTGCGGAACCGGAGAAGTTTTCTCCCGAGGCGAAGGAGCGGTTTCGGAGACAGAGAGGGGCCTTCTCTCGGAGCCTTGAGCGGCCTCTTCGGGTCGTTCGAGCGCTTCCTCCCCTGTTTCATCAACAATGGCGGACGATTTCCATAGAGTTAAAAACTTGGACGCCTTGCCCCCGACGCCACTTATCTCGAAACCAACACGCAATAGTTTGCCGCGATGAGACGTACCAAAGCTTTTGTTAAAAGCGGCCAAGGAAGGAGAGGGCGCTTGGTCTTCGGGGACAACCTCCCGAACTTCTACTAAAGGAACATTTTCGGAAGAATGGGCCTCCCTTTGAATGGTGCGCTCAAGGTCCCGGGCGAATTCGGAGGAAACTTGATCAGCAGCAGCGACCTCAGCAACAGGGGTCTTGGCAGCAGTAGGGGATACAGTGTGAACAACAACTTCGGAAGTAATAATGGGATTCTCAGCAACAGCAGGAGACGGCTCCCTTCGGACTTCGGGAGTAACATCTGAAAAGGAATCAATATCCACGAATTCATTTTCGGAACCCGGCGGGACAACCTGTCTCGAAAGTTAAATAATGGCCAGAGGAAAACACCTTTAAAGCTATCTGTCTTCGTGAGGGTGTCGTCGTCAAAGGCGGATGGGACCCGACGAACTCCGAGAGCAAACTTTCTTCACGGCTTTCTTCAATCTTTTACGGCTCATCTTGGCAAGCCCTGAAGCAGCTTGGAGTTCAGCTTCCGAGGTTTGAGGTTCGGAGGTCTTTCGCTTCCGCTTCGACGACTCAAGAGATCTGGTCCTTGAAGGCTTCATTCCTGAAGAGGTTCCCTCGGTGGCAGGCGACGAGTTGCGTTTCGACGATCTGATTCGGGGAGCGTTGATGGGGGCGGCTGAGCAGCTAGCCACAGCAACGGCGGGAATTTTCAATTTAGGGCCTGGACCTCGAGAGTCAAAAAATTTATCACCACTGATCTCCGAAAAGACGCGATTAATCTTCTTCTTGTGCTTCACCAGGGCCTTGTACGCCTTGTACTCATTCATGGTATATTCGCCTACCATGACGGTGACCCTCTTCTCCACTTCGTCTATGAAGTCCTTGGCGCTACGGCCCTCGCGAAGTTTGATCCCGAACTTCGGGAAAGGCACATTCCCGATCCGCCCGCCTGACATTGTAGTATACGAGTTCGGAAGGGGACCAGCCGTTCGAGATAGGCCAGATTCGCGCGGCGACAAATTCTTCAATAATGTCGCGGCCGCCAAGTATCGTGCTGGCCAGATGAAATGCACTTTCGCAACTTCTGATTCCCAAGGCCCGCTGGTTGTATCTCCCGACATTCACTGCAGCAAGGGGTGTGATCGGGCTCGACATCTTCGGCTCATCAACCTTCAAGTAAAACCAATAAGACCTCCAATCGTCTGTGAGGTTGGTCTTGCAGCAAGGAGCGATCTGGATTCGAGTGATCCCCTGTCGGGTGTTCTGGCGTCGCGTGTTGAAGGTGCAGCACGCGTGCTGACTATGGTAGAACTGCCCGTCGTCGCCCTTGATAACTTCGGGGGTGATCACCAGCTCATAAAACCGAGTGAAACCGTCGACGATAGGATTGCAGCCGAAGGTTTTCAAGATCCAGATATACTTCGACACTTCAAGGAAGGATGTCGGGGTGAGCTGGTGGATCTTCACCGAAAAGCGTCAAGAATCGCCGGCGGGGACGGGATCACAAGGGAACCTTAGCCCACAAACGAAGAAGTCCCGAAACACTACAATCTCTCCCTCTTTGGGAGTGGGAATCAGTTCGTCGAGAGGGGCGCGCCCAGCGCCAGGGGAGAAGAACCCGGCCCTCTCATACTCTCGAATCATGTTGCTTGTGACCTTAGATTCCCCGAATGCGAACGAAGGCGGCAATGGGCCAGAAGTCCTCAGCATGACAAGATCTTCGACATCGGCGTCTACTTCCCCGACTTCTTCGCCACCGTCAGACCCAACTTCCCCATCTTCATGACTTCGGGAGCCGCTGGGCGAACCGGGATCTTCGGGCCGGTGTAGCGATTTCGGCGAGTGGGTCGAGTGGGAGACCGGCGATGAGCTCTTTGGTAGTCATGGGCCTAGCCGTACTTTTAACGCGAGCCACCTAACCACAAATCACAAACATTCAAACAGGTAAGAATAATGTTCGGGAATAAAACTCGCGAAACCGCGATGTCACTACACCTAAATTTAACAAACTAACGAATCAACGAAGCATAGATAAAGGAATACCTTAGGGAAGCGCGAGCAAGGCCTGGAGTTCGTAAGTTTTCAAGTAGAAAACCAGATTCCGCGAAGAGAGAAAGATGCGCGAATCGTGAAAAGCTCGAGAGCGGTAAAAATTTTTTAACAGCAGCAGCTCGCTATATATAGGGCCGGGGAGGGGTAGTTCCGCGAAGTGCGCCTCGATCTAACCGCTTTTGGCTCCCCGGGTGACGCGTGTCCCCTCCGACGTTCCGAGGGTGACGTTTTTTACTAAATTTCCGAATTGTTCGTGGAATCGGATCGTCGGAGTCAACCCGCTTCCCCGAGGGGCTAGTGTTGGGGAATTCAGGAAAACCCGTCACCCTCGAAACGTCAAGCTTAACAAAGTTCTCAAAGTATGTTTTTCGGGGAGCGGGGGATACGCGATTCTCGGAAACCCGGAACCTCGCGAAGTCACGAATTCGCGGATGTGCGGAATCGGGAATGCGGATTCGGTGAAAAGGCGGAGTCACGAACATGCGGGAGCCCGAATCTCAACTGCCGATGGTCCGAACTTCGGGAACCGCCGATTCGGGAATCCGATTAAGACTCGTTCGGGACTCGGACGCATGGACACGCACGAACTCGTCGGGAAGCAAGAGCCACTTCGGGAATCCGTTGAAGACCTAGTTCGGGGATTTTGGGCGAAGACATTCACGAATCACGGGAGAAGCAAAGTCAAAGTTGTAGTCCCAAAAAGTCCGGTTTAGAGTGTGAACCGGTGGCGGACTTGTAAATATGTTGGGTGGGAAAAGACATTCTTGTGTGTGTTCACATTTGGAATATTCTCCGAGCCCGAGGGTGTTATCGGAATGTAAAAGTCCCATCGTCTCCCTATAAAAGGGGGCGCGAGGGCACGTGTAAACGATTCGGACTTTTTTGGGACTTGTGCTATCTCAGGAGGGATTTCGGTCTCTTTGTGCCCTAACCGTGCTATTGAACGTGTTAAGAACTTTCACTTGTGTTAGGGTAGTATTCCGAATTTTTTGGGTACCCCCAACACTTGGTTGTGTTTGAAGCAACCCTATTGGATGATGTCTATCTTGATACACGGCCAAAATCACCGGAATGAATATTGATGTCTATTTGCAACCCCAAATTGATGAGTTGATTGATTTATGTGTGACGGGTGTGAAAACATGGGATGAGGATAAGAAGGAAAATTTTACTCTTCGGGCACTTTTGTTGTGGACCATTAATGACTTCCCTGCCTATGCCATGCTATCCGGTTGGAGTACTAAAGGAAAATTTGCATGTCCATACCGCCACAAAGATACGAGTACTTATGGTTGAAATTTGGGTCAAAGCATTGTTATATGGGTCATCGTCGATTTCTCCCTCGGAACCATAGGTGGCGTAGGAGCAAAGGCAGCTTCAACAACATGACAGAGATGAGGGCGGCACCTGTGCCACTGACTGGTGATCAGGTTCTGCAGCAGTTTGAAAGTTTTGATAAACCAATATTGGGACAACATCAAAGAAGAGGAAGCAACGTGAAGAAGACAATAGGTGGCACGACTGGAGGAAGAAGAGTATATTTTTTCAGCTTCCGTACCAGAAAAATTTGCTTGTAAGGCATAACTTCGATGTTATGCACATTGAGAAGAAAATATGTGAAAGCATTATTGGCACGTTGCTTCACATAGATGGTAAGAGCAAGGATAGTGAAAAGGCGCGGCTTGACATGCAAAATCTTGGGATACGGCAGGACCAGCATCCAGTGGTGGAGAATGGAAAGTATACTTTGCCGCCATCATTGTACTCCTTAGGCAGGGACCAAAAGAGGATGTTATGCACATTCTTACAAGGAGTGAGGATGCCTGATGGTTACGCGTCTAATATTAAGAGGTGTGTGGATGTGAATGGGTGCAAGGTTTCTGGACTAAAATCACATGACTATCATGTTATATTGCGAAATTGTTACCCTTAGTTGCTAGGCATATCTTGCACCGAAGTCGTTGTCGGACCATTGGTTGAGCTTAGCGAGGTTTTTCAATGCACTTGTGTTCAAAGGAGCTTGTGCAAGGCGACATGGATAAATTAAGCTCTTCAATTGCAGAGACTTTATGTAAGCTTGAGATGATATTTCCATCAGCATTCTTTGACATTATGATCCATTTGCCGGTTCATTTAGCTGAGGAGGCTAAATTTGGTGGACCAGTCTGTTATCGATGGATGTATCCAATCGAGAGGTATCTACGTACAATAAAAGGATATGTTAGGAACAAGGCACATCCAGAAGGTTCGATAGCAAAGGGATATATCTTAGAGGAGTGCATGACATTCTGCTGCCGCTTTGTAGAAGACATTGAAACGAAGCTGAATAGGCCAATGCGCCATGAGGGGAGCGTGGTAAATGAGCCACCGGCTGGTTCTAACATACTTGGCAGCATCGACTACAGTAAGAAAGGCTGCAAATTACGACATCTTCCTAAATCTGAAATGTTGAGGATGCGCCACTATATTTTGTCAAACTGTGATGAGGCAGTGTCTTGGATCAAGTAAGCTGCTGCAAACTTTTTTTTGTTCTTAAATAGTTTATAGTTCGTTGTATAGTAATATTGTTTTCAATTTAAAATCATAGTGAGCATAAGGCGGTGTTGAAAAAAACTAGTGCACAGGGTGTTGAGAAGCATCACAAGGAGCACTTTGTTGGATGGTTTGAACGTAAGGTGAGTAATGTTATAACATACATGACAAAAACATTTTGCAGTACTCCACTTTAAAAAAATTTCAGCTGTAATTTTTTTTTCTCTTGAGCGCAGGCTAAGGTCCTTTATGAAGAACAGAAGATCAGTGAAGAGCTATATGACCTTTCACAGGGTCCTCATTATGTGGCTCGGGTTTTCAACAGATGTGTGATTCATGATTTCTTTTTCCGAACGGCTACTGTAGAGGCTAACTACAATACACAAAATTCTGGAGTTGTAGTGAAGTCTGATGAAAAAGAGAGCAATATGGATTGGTACGGTGTCCTTCAGAAGGTAATCGCACTAGATTTCCCTGGTGAAAAAGAGGTCATATTGTTTGAGTGTGATTGGTTTGATGTTCCTGACGCATCGAAGATATTGAATATGGGATTATAGATATTGAAACAAGTTGCCGTCGATATATGGATGAGCCTTACGTTCTGGGGACTCAAGTGGAACAGGTTTTTTATGTGAAATGTGCACATAAACCTAGCTGGAGCAGTGTTGTTATAATGAAGCCTAGGACCTTGTTTGCCATGCCGGAACAAGGAGATATTGAACCGCAGGGACATATTGACATTGACTCAGTCGATGTAGGTGTGGAGGACATGGTCATGGTCAGCCAAATTAGTGAGTTGACAAATTGGACAAGGAATGACCTTCACGGACTGACCGGAGATGCCACCATAATTCAAACTGCTGTACCTGTGCCAGAACCTGATTTAGATGACATAACTGATGATTATGATGACAGTGATGATACCTACGTCAATGACGGGCATGTTGCACCTGTGAACACTTTAGGCCAGGGCGAGGAAGATGAGCTTTTTACATAATTGAGATCATATATGTAGTAATTTCATTTTTATTTTAGTTTGGACCAGATTATGTAGTCCCTTCAAGATTGCTCTACTTAGCAGTTTCCTCAACTTTATGGCGCTTCTCAGTTTTGTACTTTCACTAGTCGTCCTTGCTATTGGGGTGGAGCAGGTTTGCTTGTGATTGAATTCTTGCATAAGGAGGGGAAACACAAATGAATAAGCTAACAAGGTGTAGGTCTAATGCAATGAAAAGGATGGACAGAAGAGACATAAATGCATGGATGATATGAACAACACACAACTATATGTGAACAGCACACAACCATACGTAGATTAAGTACTGCTACAACTTGCTTATTGAAGTTCAACTAGAGTCATTACTTAGATCTTGGCACTAATTACAAGTAGCCACACTTAGTCCATGGCAAAAGACACCACCATACTTAACCTAGGTACTGGTTATGCAAAGTACTAAGCATTTAGTACTACTTGCGACTGACTTTGGCGTAAAGCTTGGAGATCTTCTTATCCATGGCTTCTAACTTGCTAGCGACAGTGTCCATGAACTCCTCCAGGGTCATTTTCATGGCTTCCTCAGCTCCATCAACTTGCAGGGCTAGGCTCTCAATCTGCTCACGCATATCGTCGTAGCGATCCTTCGGTGCTCAACTGCCTGGCGCAAGGTCACCTTCTCGGCGGTCAACAAGATTAAGTTATTAACATGAAATGACTCAGATCATCAGTGTACAAGGTTAATTTATTTATAGTAGTCACCTTTGTTTTCGATGATCCCGCATCTGTCTGTTTGGGTAAGGGCGACGGTTTGTTGCTGTTGGGTTCTTCATCATCCGAGTCAGGAATGATGATTTGCACTTTACTCACAGACTTGCCGACCACTTTGTCCTGGTTCCAATCGCAGCTACTACATACAAATGTAGAAAGCACTTTCACATAATTATTTTTTACAGCCAGGTAACTAGATGAAACATGCACTAGTCAATGGAGCCAGTATCTTACTTGTCCCCTTACAGCCAGGCAACTAGATACACTACAAAGCAGAAACAGAAATAACCAGAAATGGAAGCTATCTTAATTACTTGTCCCCTGACAACCATATCAGACTTGAGTATTTAGCAACGCTACACGTGGAAAAGTTATGTCGAAATTGAGTTTGCATACAACCGTAATGTCAACGATGAGGCTCAACAAATAACACACACAACTATGAAGGTCATAAATCAGATGTATGCTTTGTAAGAAAAAATCAACATATGAAAAATGTGTGTTCATGATATATATACACACAACCAGCATCTGATACAATTTGGGATCTGATGTGCACCAATTCAATGTCGAAGAATGTACTGGTACAATTGGCATCTGATGCATTGAACCCTATCTCATAAGTTATATTGTATACTAGCATGATTAATATAAGTGCATCCATTTTTAATGAGTGTCACCATCCACTGTCTACTTATGCAAAGGTCATGAGAATGTCAGATCGTCCATTCTCAGTTCAGACCTCCCACAACTAACCTCGAATTTCAAATTTCAGTCATAGGTGATCAATTCCATATTCTACTATGGTTTCATCCACTAAAACATCCTACATCAGTCTTGGTATGCTAGAAATTCTAAATTCACGACTAGTAAACTACTGGTACGACTAGTACCCAACATTCCACAAGCAACCACATGGAAATAAGCACCCAAATTATTGCTACCCTGCATTCCACAAGCAACCACACAGAAATAAGCAACCAAATTCAGCAGCTCTAGTGGAGAAAAATGAAAAACCAGAGATGCCAGTTTACCTAACTTCACGGCGCGTGTGCTTGCACCCCACTATGACCTCCTTCCCCTTACCCGACGGTGCCACCTCGCGATGCAGCCCGTCGGACGACGAGGAGGAGGTCCCGGCGTCGTATGAACCGGAGATCGACGAGGTAGGGTTCCCGCCGTAGCCACCGGAGGAAGACGAGGTTGGGGAGCGCGTCGGTGTAGGAGCCTTGAATCGCCCGTGTGCATCGCGCAACTGCGTCGCGGCATTGTGGCCCCTCCTCCATCCTCCGTCACCGCTGTATCCGTCGACGGCGCCCCTCCGACCACTCACGCCACCGCGACTAGATCCCTCGATGCGGCCCCTCCTCCCTGCTCTGCCGCTCGATCCCGCGATGGCGCCCCACCTTCCGCTTGCGCCGCTCGCCTGCGAAGCCCCGCTGCGGCCCCTCCGGCCGCTCGCCATGGCGAAGGAGAACTGTCGGAGCCACCGAGGGGACGTGGGGAACCGAGGGGAGGTGGAGAACCGGTGGGGTCAACGGGGGTCGGGGAACTGTGAGGGGGTGCTGGTGCTACCTATATATACATAACGAGCCGGCCCATTTAGATATCCTACTATCGGCCCGATTACAAGAAGTGTGCAGCGACGGCCAAGTGCACCCTTTAGTACCACATCGGAGAAGAAGAAGGGCGCGACCCTGCTTAAAAGTGAAGGCGTCTGCACCATGCCGAACTCCTAACTACTAAACATCCTGCACTGCTTGCTCGCTACATCTGCTAAGGGGCTTAGTGGGCCTGCTGGGCCCAATCGGGCTCCTGCTCGCCGGTTGAGCCTGGTTGTGGTCTGGCTTGGCCCTAGAGCCCCTTAGCAATTTTTTTGTATTTTTAAATTCATTTTTTCTTATTAACATTTAACCTATTAATTAGCATTCTAAAATTCGATTCATATTTTTTCCCATTTTCCTACATGTCAAAGCAATGGTTAAAATTCATATTTTTCCAAAATAACAGTACCCTATTAATTGAAATTATAAAATTCCCTCTATATGAATTTGGAATATGGTACATCAAAATTGTATTTTTTAATTCATTTAATCTTGTACAACTACTTTTTGCCTGTCCACATGCTTTTTGACTCCCTACTTAAGCCACCTTATTAAACAGGCAAAGCTCTCATTATCAACACCTCATATACACGATGCATCCTCCTTCGCGTGTCTAGATAGGTACCGGTGCATGTAGCTATGCACCTGTGCCCGGGCAACGGTGTCAACCTAGGCTAGTAACACCATATGTGTTCGTGTGTACCTTAATTTGCCTGTCCACACATGCTTTTTGGCTCCCTGCTTGAGCCACCTTAATAAACATGCAAAGCTCTCATTATCAACACCTCATATACATGATGCATCCTCCTTCGCGTGTCTAGATAGGTACCGGTGCATGTAGCTAGGCACCTCCGCCCGGCAACAACAGTCAACCTAGGCTAGTAACACCATATGTGTTCGTGTGTACCTTAATTTGCTCGTCCACACATGCTTTTTGGCTCCTCGCTTGAGCCACCTTAATAAACAGCAAAGCTCTCATTATCAACACCTCATATACATGATGCATCCTCCTTCGTGTATCTAGATAGGTACGGTGCATGTAGGTAGGCACCGTGCCGGGCAACGGTGTCAACCTAGGCTAGTAACACCATATGTGTTCGTGTGTACCTTAATTTGCCTGTCCACATGCTTTTTGGCTCCCTACTTGAGCCACCTTATTAAACAGGCAAAGCTCTCATTATCAACACCTCATATAAATGATGCATCCTCCTTCACGTGTCTAGATAGGTACCGGTGCATCTAGGTAGGCACCTGTGCCCGGGCAACGGTGTCTACCTAGGCTAGTAACACCATATGTGTACGTGTGTACCTTAATTTGCCTATCCACATGCTTTTTAGCTAGCTAGGTAACGATGCATGAGCTCATCCACGAAACTCGCTCTACTTCTCGTGTCCCACATTTAAATTGGACAATGATATTCGACACACTAACATATTTTGTAATTTTGCAAAAAAAAATCCATGAAACTTTATAGTTCATCTCGTACATAAACCAAGTCTGGCTTTCCTTGTTTTTTTCCTTGCCCGCCTATGCATCGAATAGATGCCCCGAAAATTTGGCGCCCTGCCGCGTAACACCCACGTACCACGCGGAGTCGTGGGCCTATTTTTTTGGCTCTCTCGCGGCGTGATCGGCTCCTGAAACCGCGCCCCCTTCCTCGACTCATCATCTGCCGTAGTTAGGTCAGGAGGGGGACGGCCGCCGCCATACTGCAACCGCGACGGCTTCCTAAACGACGGTGACGGCTTCGTCGTACAGTGCCCGCGACTACCTAGATGGACACCGTGAAGACGACGGGTGTGTCTTCATCCGCCGGCGCACGCAGGAGCGTCAGCTACACTGAAACTCCATCCGTTGCGCCTTCATCCTCAGGCCCAAGGGCGCTGCCCTCACATCTACTTGTTGACGAGGATGTCGAACCTGGCCTTGATGAAGCAGGGGTACTACGATGCGTCAAAACGAGGTACTTAACAAATCTTCTACGGACCTTCATTGCTCCTGGTTGTTCTTCTTCTTGTGCATGTGTATTTCCTATGTTACGGTATCCACTTTAATTTGGGTTGTAGCCAAAAAAGATCTTGGTTCTGCGGCATGCAGTTTTTTCCATTCATTGCAGGGTATCATTTCCCTCACCTAGAGTAGCTGCGTATGCAATCAAGTTTGGCGACTTGTATTTTCAATTTATTTAATTTTCAGTAGCGGCTTGCCCCTTCTGTTCCATGAAAACCAAATTCCAGGGCGAGTAGGCAACTTGATCTTCACTAGTCGATTAGTTTAATATGTACTACATGATATTTGTTGTGTTTACGGGGACAACTACAATAATCAGGACATAATAATGGAGTTTCTTGAATTTATTTGGGCCTCTGTCATGCTAAAATAGGTATGTTGCATCATATATGTTCCACAATTATGTACCTTTTCGGATGGTTGAACTATATGTTCAATTTTATTCCTGCATGCAGCTCCTTATTAAACCAGATTTAATTGTAGTTTTATTATGATCACATTATGAAGGGACGTGCTAATGATCCTATGTTCTACATGCAGTGAACCTTTGACGAATGACATGTGGACAATTTATTTCCACTTGAAGGGATGTGTAGATGAGGATGATGATTTTATTGAATGTAAAATCGATAGAGTTAATCTAACTTATCCTAACCTGATATGTTTCAAGGAACAGTTTGGCTATGCATCAAGGGACTATTTATACTACAAGAAGCGTTGCGGAGTAGATGTAGCTACAATTGAGCCCATTGATTTTTCCCAGCACGCAAAACAAATGCTACATGACAATGCCAAGGAAAAGGAAATCAGGTTACTTATGCACTTCTTTAATCACTCTGTCCTACATGACTAGCTGCTGCATGCCCATGTTCCACCATATTAAATTCCAGTTTATACATGAGTAGCTACTGCATGGCCATGTTCAACAAAATTAAGTTCCAGATTAACATTATATCAGGTTGATAATGTCAACGGAAGCCCAACTTCAGGATACTATAAGCATAACGCCAATTAAACAACGGAGGTGGATGAGATTGTAGTGTTCACTAGGAAAAAAACTCCACTTATAGGAGTCAAATCTTGGAAGAAAGTAAGGGAAGTTGTAAAAGATTCAATAGTTGACGACATGATGGTAAGTAAATTATGAGCTGTAGCCACATCTAATTAATTCATTTCCTCTACTGTATTGATATATTTGTCATTCACATTGAAACAGAAAATTTGGAACTTAGACAATGTTGAAGATGCTACTGAAAAGATACTGACAATAGCGCAAGAGAGGCACAAAGGATGGAGATCTTCATTTAGTTCTACATACAAGGCATACTCCACTGATGCAGAACGTATGAAACATAAGCCTGAGGACTTAGACATTGTGGAGTGGTACTACCTGATCCAGTACTTTGGATCTGACAGCTTTCAGGTTCGTTTCAAACAAATTTCGTTGTTAATTCCAGTTTTGTTATGCAATTAACAACGTTTTCCTCATACTCCTTTTGCAGAAAATTAGTACAAAAAATTCAGGAGTCAGGAAGAAGCAAAAGACTAAGCATGTGATGGGAGCAAAACCATATTCCGAAATTCAATATGAACAGGTTATAGTGTCATCACCTAATGCTACATTTTCGAAACCTTAGAGAAACCGTGCCAATGGTCAACAACTGACTGATCTGCAACTTTGGATGACTACTCACGTCAACAAGAATAGAGAATGGACAAGTGACGAAGCTAGGGATGTATATGTGAGTGATTATGTTTGCATCATTACATTTACAACATTTTTCTCCTGTTAATTGTAAATGTTTAATCTCGCATCCTCCTAATTTATTCAACATGTCACACCTAGGAAAAAGCTTCCATCGAAGTTAGCAATGCAGAAAAAGGTAAGGATAGGCCTTTCCTTACGGCTGAGGAGGAGAACTCAGTTTTTCAGGTCAACTATTCAAAGACTCTTGGAATAAAATCATACAAGACACATGGTCATGGGTACATGGCGAAATATCCAACACGAAGAGCACTACTGAAACAAAGGGAAGAAGATGCAACACGTGCTGAATTGGATGCCCAGGAAGAAAGATTGCAGCACCAAGAAGAGGTACGAGAACTGAAACAAAGCCTTGCAAATGTAATTTCAGCAAGGGAAAAAGATAAGGAAGAAAGTAAGAAACAAATGGATGATATGAGGGAAGAATTCCGTCAGCTTTTGCAACAGGTACCCATTTCAACCGTGTTTGAACTATTGTTTCAGCCCATAATTGCTATAATTTCTCTCTCCATTTCCTCCACAGGCTATGTCTAGAACCATGATCGCCACACATGAGTCAAATGGACCTACTTCGCAGGAGTTCATCACACCACCACGTGTAGAAGCTGAACCTGCAAAGGTATTTCTGTTGGAGAGGCTGATGCACATACATGCTTCAAAAATTTTAGCATTATGTTTACACCAACTTTTCTCTGTGGCAGACTCCTGAACCACCAAGGGTGATGACAACAGAAAAGGATATTGTACCACCTCAGACCATAAAAACTAAGAGTAGCTCAGCTAGGAATATTTTCTCAAAAACTAATGTTGCTCCAGGATCAACGATTAGTTTTGTTACTTCCAATCAGCTATTGAGGACTCGTAATCAGAAAAAGAATCAACAGGTATGAATAACGTCATAACTAAATCTGCACCTGATGTTTACAAAGTAATTTATTATTTATGCCTATGCCTTGTGTTCTGTATGCCCTCAAGTAAAAATATAACTGATGTTATCCAATTTCTTTAGTAAGTATAGTTAAACTAGACATTTAATACTATTGAAGAACTAATCTGGTGTATGCTGCAACATATTAATTTTTTGTTGCTGTTGGTTTTGTTTAATGTGTGGGAATAAATAAACTACATTACATCTTTTTGTGTACCATTGGGTTGTCATATAATTTATATCTTCAGTGAACAGGCACAGTTTTTAATAGGAATATGTACTTACTAATCTGATGCATCCTTTTTTATTATCCAAATCTGATGCTAGAGTTACTTGAAATGTGCATCCTTTTCTATTATCTTTTTTATACCAACTAATCTGGTGTATGCTAATTTAATCATATATGCTTTCATGATTCGCAGAGAAACTCAGACAGCCAAAACAATTAGAGAAAACAATCATGGATTACTATTGATGGGCGACCAACAAGATTGATGTACGAGAAGCTGATGGGCTATGGAGCAACCAGGGAACTAATTTTTAGATCCATTTATTATATGCTAAACAATGTTGTGAACTTTGTTAAATGTGGTGTCTTTATTTTTTTACTTGTGGTCATGTTCAATCAAGACGAATTCTGGTCATTACCTGTTACTATGTTATTAGACAATCTTAAATAAAGATTTACTCAGTTATTAAATGTTATGTGCATGTTGTGCAATTGCTTTATAAACTACTATCAAATTTACCGCGTTGCGACAGAATAATAGGAAACCATTCATTTTGGTTGCAATATGCATTATTGCTACGAACTTTAAGTGTTAATTTATCATAACATCTATTGCCACAAACCATTGTTTGTTGCATCTAACCTCTATTACAACCCACACAAATTCGTTGCAACATATATATAATACCTCACAGACTAGTTCGCTTCATTAACATATCAGCTATTGCCACCATATCTGATTTGTTGCAAAAACATTGTAATGCAATGGATCAAAATTCGTGGGAATAAGACTATATGCCTACGTATCTTTGGAGTGGCAATACTTTTCTTTTGCAACACATTTGGTCGTGGCAATCTTGAACTATTGCAGCCTAGCGTTTGGTTGCAATAAAACCTGATACAACCAATAAAGTCGTTGCAATATTTACTCTTGCAACCAAAAATTGGTTGCATTTCCTTTTTTGTTCGTTGCCATATTTGTTATTACAACCTAGTATAGGTTGCATTAGGCTTCTTTTGTGTTGCAATATTATTTGTAGCAACCAACTATTGGTTGCAATAGGATTTTTTGGTCATTGCATTAACAAACTCTATTGCAACACATCATCTTACGGTTGCCTCAGGCTATTGCACCGTTCCAATTGCAACCATTTATCGACCACCTCACTTCGATGCAACTGATTCCAGATGCAACCAAAACAGCCATATTGCAACCATATATAGGTGTTGGCAAAGGGTTGATTTCTTGTAGAGGGCTTTCTTGTTAGATCATGAGCCATGCGGTAGGCTAAGATCTAGGTTGGAGCTAGTTATCGGCTCTATTAGATTTGTCAAGATCTAATAGATTCATTAAGTTACCATGTGTTGCTTTGAATTTTGCTCTTATGTTTAATTCATGTAACACTCTTATTGCCCAATTTAGATTGACTAGATTCGGCTCTATCTTGTTTCCGATCCATATGATGCATGTTCAAATCCTTAACTCGATGTGATGCATGCGTGCTCTTTAATAGACGAAGTCAAATCAATCTAGATTGCCATGTGTTGTGGGTTCAAGTGTGTTAATCTAGTGTTGACGGTTAATAGTTGTATCAAAGTTAAGGAAAGATATTGCCAATGGCCGATCCATCCGTGAAAGAATTGGAAGAGTGCATCAAAGTGATGGTCGGCGCTTAAAAATAAATAGAATTGATGATCAACCGAGGAAAAGGCATGCTGATCGCAGGTGGGTTGATCACGAAGAAGAGGAAGATCATGGGTATGTCTGGCAGAAGGGACAGTGGTAGCCAAGAATTGGCACATGAGACCGCTATACTTAAGAGGATACGTCAATGGGAAGCCATTGACCAAGATGTTTATTGATGGTGGAGCTGCTATCAATGTGATGCTGTATACTACATTAAGGAAACTTGGCATGGGCCCTGGAGATTTGACGCCAACAAGCATAGTTCTGAATGATTTTGCTGGAAATCCTTCAGACACCAAGGGATGTGTGCATGTGAATTTGATGATCGGATGTAAAACTCTGCTTACAACCTTCTTTGTCATTTAAGGCAAAGGGGCATCTAGCTTGCTGCTTGCAAGGGATTGGATCCATGCAAACTGCTGCATCCATCTACTATGCATCAACAGCTTGTTCAATGGGTGGATGATGATGTCGAGGTTGTCCAAGCAGATGATTCAGTTAGCGTGGCTAACGTGGAACCAGCCTTCTGGGAATATCAATGTATAGATTGCTTCTCAGGCAAGGACTGGGGTGAAGGTCCAGTTTAGCCAGTCAGCAGTGATCAACAGCCGATTCAAGCAGTTGGCTCTTATAGTAATTTTTAATGGAGAATCCAATTGATGGAACTGATGGGAAGTTAGGGCGTGGATTCATGTCGGCTGACAAATTGGAAGAAATTGACATTGGAGATGGTGACAAGCCAAGGTCGATGATCTCGAATGGTCTTCCGATCTCCTCAAGATTCAAGATTGGTAGGTCGATGATGTCCGGGGTGCATAGCTCCCCAATCTTGCACTCTTGCGGTTGGTCACCCATCGGTGGAAGTCGATTCTCCTGAGGACTTTGAGGTGGTGAATTCTTTGGAGATTCCATCGGTCCTTTGTCTTCCGACTTCGAATCTACAAAATCCAGCTTTTTAGCATGATGTGCTTCGCGTCTCCTTAGCCTATAAAGTTTTTCTGGATCATCCACAAAATTATCGGGTTTGTTGGAGAGATAGCCGTCCATCTCCTGTTAGGGTTAGCAATAAACAAAATATGCAAAAAACTAGAAAGTAAAAATAAATCTATGAAAACTAGGGTTAGACAAACTAGATTAGATTTATTATGAGGATGCCCAAAGTTTAGTAGAAAACTGAAAGAAAACTGAAAGTCAGAAAAAGGCAATGAAAGATCAAATCTTGATCACTTGTTCCCCGGCAACGGCGCCAGAAAAAGGGGCTTGTTGACGGTTAATAGTTGTATCAAAGTTCATTTAGACTTGCAAGCGGACAAGTCTCCCGTCGTAGTCAAGGGACCCTTCTTCCCTCGAGTGGTGAACCCAAGGTATCGAATCCATGGAACAAATGTGTGACGCAAAAGATGATCTAGTAAAGCCAAGCAACTTCAATCTTCGGTAAAGTGAAACCCTAATGCATCTTGATAAAGAAAACAAAACAAATCTAATCTACTAAAGACCGGAGATAACAAAGATAGATAGGGTAGATAAACCCATCTAGAGAGATCAGGTTAAGCCTTTTGTTGAAGTTCCAAGGAAGAGAAGAAGTAGCAAACTGAATCTTATTAGAAGCCTCTTTAAATCGTGGTTTCCCGTCCGACTCCGAAAACGCCCGCCTTTTGGAACCCCCGTTCAGTCACAACATATCCCTACTAATGCGGGGAGTCTAGGCTGAGTCCAAGGACAAGACGAGTTCTTTCAGAAGATTCGGCGTGTACCTCTAGCCACCGCGGCTATAAGAACACCCTATGTGATCTATCTCAAGAATAGATCTAGAATAAGCAAAGCCGATCGAAAAACGAAATCATCGAAGAAACTATTGATCGCTAGAAATAGATTCAACTTGATAATTCAACTAATACAATGATACATAAACAAGATCACCACCGGGATCCTATCTTGATCTTGCTTCTAGCTCCGGGAACTCCGACGTGGTCTTCCTTGCAAGGTTCCCACGTCGGTTAGGGAGACCCTAGTCAACTAGCTCGACCCTCTCCTCTTCGGGATGGTGTCCCTCTCTTCTCTGCTCCTCGGCGACAGATGACGAATTTGATGATGTGTGGCTCCCGACCTCGGGGCTATAAATAGCCCGAATGGTGGCTAGGTCAAAGGAGAGGGGATTGGGTCCTGGACTGGGCTGGGCCGGCTGGCCTGGGCCCATCCAGGCCCAATTCCTGGCTTCCTTTGCATGCTGTCGGTTCCCGAGTCTTCTAGATGCTTCCACCTTCTGCATGTAGGCCCTTGTCGTCAGTTTCTCTCCGAGTTGGACGTAGCTCCTTGTCCCACAAGATTCGGCACTTTTCTGGTTAGGTCCTCGGAGTTTGTCATCTTCTTGGGTTGAGTCCCTAGCTTCTTGGAGTCAAGTTTGCTTCATTGCATGACTTATACGGGCTTCAAGGTCTTGTCGCAAGGTGCTTGATGAACTTATCCCGGAAGTCCTGCTTTCAACGCTAAAACCCTGCATAAACACCAAACTCCAAAACCGACATGCACAAGTGAACTTGTTATACCACGGGGGTTAGTACCAATGGATAAGGTATAAAACTTATGCCAACACCGAAGGTAAACTCATGGCTTGGTTGACGGATTTTCACCGTCAACATCTCCCCCATGCTTAAACCTTGCTCGTCCTCGAGTAAGCCTTCGATGTATATCATCGTTGCCCATCAATGTTTAAACCTTGCACTTGATCATACATGAGAAAACATAATGCTCTCGAAATTTTAATTCGTTAAAGTTCCATAATGTACTAGCCTTCGTCTCTGCGGAGGGTAGATTCTTAATTAAGCTTATCCCACAAGTATTAACATGCTCCCAAAATTTAAATAGATCTTAGAAATTTTGAAATTTAAGAACTAGATGAAAAAGAGCTAAGCCAAGTTCACAAATTTAAATCATCTTGCATATTGCTCATGAACTCTCATCTCATCTTGTCTCAAGCCTATTTATTCTACTCCTTTCCCTCTCATAACATATATGTATGGTAAGCTTTATATGGAGCTTTTGGGAAAGTATAGTCCTACCAAGATATTATAAATGAGATGTAGTCAAAACAAGACAAGCTTCTCATGGTCTTACCGAGACTCTTCAAAAAGGTCATTGGAAAATGATGTTATATCAAGGAGGGGAAAGAGAAAAATACACACACTTGAGATAGGTGGACATGTGCAAACGGCAAAGAGTGATCCCAAGGCACAAAGGAAGCCCTCGTTATCGGATTGCACATGGTTGGAAAGTGAGTATGGATCTTTTAATCTTGAAGCCTTGGAATTCCTAATGCACTTTAGAGAACCGGGGAGTTCACTTTATTTTTATTTTTACACATACTCATATTTTTTTTCTCTTTTTCTCATATATCTCTTTCTTTCTTTCTTTAAAAAATTTTATTTGCTCCCCTTTGAACTCTAAAATTGCATCGTACCTACCTCCTCCCCCATGCTTAGACGTTACTCGTACTCGGGAAAAGAGGTGATAAGTATGGTAGGTACCGGAAATATTTTTCCTTGGAGAGATACTTGAATTCTTCAATGTTGGCGCCGTCTTGCGATCTTCCTTGAATTGATGATCCATTCTCAACGATAGGTTGTGGTCAAGGAGGTAATCACGAAGGATGATATTTGGTTTTAAGGGTGAATATCCGGCGAGGTTTGTGAGATCTCCAATGTGGGGATACACAATGCACGGATAAAAGGCTAGCAAAAAGATAGAAACGCAAAAACGGAATGACCAGCTTCTTAGTCTCGGGCCAGAGAAATCATGGCCTGCAATAACTCACTCAAAAATAAATCTTGTACACTAAGGTTTATGCACTCAAATATATATTAGGCTCTAGATAGGTTCAGCAACACACAAGTGATATTCATGACAAGGTTAGCGATATTTTTGGGCATAAAAACCATCTTCAATCTATTCATAACTTGAGAGCACATAAGACACTATGGGTATTTATTTTAATCATAACCTCCGCTAAAGATTAAGCTAGCATTTAGATAAATTCAGATTCATGTTTTAAGAGAGCACTAGCTTTAACATGCATAAATCAATTACAAAGATAAACAAAGCGGCAATTATAATCATATATCATCATGGCACAAATTTTGTAACATTCCCAATGGTGTAAACAAGGTGGTGTCTTTATTAATGATGAAAACAAACTGAAATACAGGCTTAAAATAAACTAACACACTTGCTGAAATTTAAATGAAAACTGAAAATACTACACAAACACAAGCAAACACAAGCTGAAAATTACAGAAAAAGGGAAAAGAAAAGAAAACTAAAGTTCCTCCTTCTTCCTAATCCTCCGCCGGTGGTTGGTGTTGATAATCTTCATAGTTGTACCCTTGCTCGTAGTAGGGTTGGACATCCCCTCCAACAAATTGATCTGGCTGCACTAGGTGAAGGCGTCCAAGCTCATTGGCAATATTTGCATTGCCCTCACCAAGTTGAGCCGCGTTGGTTTGGATGGCTGCGACGTTTTGCATATTTCTCGCGACATACCCTCCAACTATGGCCATGCTTTGTTGTGGTTGGGGATATTGTGTGTAGGGCTCCGCGAAGGTTACGTTGGGCACCACATAATTTGGTGGGGGTACCGGTGTACCACCCCCCATGCTTGCGTTTTGGCCCTCCGTAATAACTTGGCGGATTAGGAATCCCGCTAAATGGTGGTACATAGTTAGGTTGTGCACCACCCGCTTGTGCGGAGGAGGATCCCTCCTCTACGATTCTTCCTCTTTTATTTTTCTATGCCGGGACAAGGAGTCCCTCTTCCAACCAATCTTCCATCCCTTGAATGAAAAGCCTAAGCCTTGCGTCCGGAAGGGGTAGGTTCACCTTGGCCACATGAAAGCCTCCTCTCTCATCTCCACTAATATATTTACCTTGTTTCAAATACTCAAGGCCGAGAGAGGTCCAACGTAAAAGATGTTCGGGGTTTCTTGTGATCCCCGGCCTTAGGGAGATGACCAACATAGAGAGGTAGCACCCCGAACCAATATCTCCCGACCCCGATGTTGCCTCGCAACACCATCGGTTGATCATAAGGTATGAGGGGTCTATTGGCTGCTTGGCAATTAAAGTCGAGTAGAGCCAATTCAACTCCGTGTCGGTCACCTTCGTCTCCCTTATCCTCCCCAATATCCTCTTGCTCATCCAAGAGTGGAATACTTGGATAATGGGGTTACGGATGCAGTTGCGTTGTTGGTGGGCTTCTCCGGAGATTAAATTCCAAAATCCATCTAACATGCCATCCGGCACATCAACTTTCTCCGGAGCTCCCTTTTGGAACCCAAGTAGCTCCCTAACATACTCGTAGGGAACCACTTGTTGGATTCCCTCCAAACGAAATGATAAACTTTGCACCCCATCATCAAGGATAGGCGCAATAGTCATCAAGATTTCCAAGGCAAACTCCTTGTGGGTGTTTGCCGACACCCCGTTGGAGAATTGCACCCATCCAAGGTGCCCCAACATATAATATATGTCCGTGCCGAAACCCAAATAGTTGAGTGCTTGATCGTTGAAGTCGACGTTGGCCACAAGCCTCTTCTCAAGACGAGAGATAAACGGGTCGATCGTCGAGGTGGGACAGGTGGCTCCTCCGAACGCCCTTGAGGTCCGATAAACCTCATGGACGCGCTCCTTGTTTCCCTCATGCCACCGAGAAGGAAAACGTCGTTCCTCCTTGGTGCTGCTGTGTCCTCCTCCATGCTTCGAGGAGACTCGGAAACCGAGTGCCTCCTCGAAGACGTCGTCGAAGACGGCTTGGATGACGATGAACCCTTCTTCTTGGTGAAGAGACTTGTGGTTTTCTTCCACGTGATTGTAGCACTCTTCTCTCCACTAAAATTCCGGGTTGCAACCTGTAGCTAGGCACTTAAAAACTTACTTCGGAATGTGGACTTCGAGTGGATTAAGGGTGCATATTGTTTGAGCTATCAAGCTTGGGAGGTTGGCTATGTCTACGGTGGTTCTAGGCACGAAAACTTGAGCACACAAACTGAGGAACGAGAGGGATGCTTGCCTACAGAAGACGAGAGCCGGGGGGGCTCCATTTGTAGGGGAGGCCTGCCGACGTGGGCCGACCGGCCTGGGTGGCCGCGTGCCTCCCCAGGGCTCCGTTTTCCTCCAGCAAGATCATTTCTCCTTCGTGACTTTCTTGCCCGCGTGCTCCATGAGTTGCACCGCCCAAACACTCTCGTCCACTCCTTTCTTGCATTATTGGTCCTTCCACTTGATGCTTCATGCTTTGAGTCATGTCCATGCTCCCGTGCTCCACTTGCTTCACATGTCACCATGAATTTCCTGCAAAGTTATGCTTGCTGCCCACCCATGCTTGTCCTTTGCATGTGGTCTTGATGAGAGTTGATGAAAGAGCATCCAATGGTGCATGCATGATTAACTTAAACTAGAATGCCTCCCTCTAAGTATGTTTAAGGCTAAGCACTCCTCTAATTTCAAAAATTTAAATATTTTCAGAACTATGGAAGAGCTCAAGCATAAATTTAGAAAAAATTTTAAACCATTAAAAACAAATGTAAGTCGAAAATGTTTTCCGACTACGTTGATATCGGTCTGACCGGTATAGTTTGCCTTCATTGGTTGAGAGGAAACTTTTGCCGCTTTGATCATGGGGGCATAGGTTAAGGTTCTAATTTTGGCTAAATGAGAGAGATTTTGAATAAAACAAAATTAAATGAGGCTTAGAAAAATTATAATCTTAGAGAAACCAAGGATATAGATTTTTAAACCAACCAAAAGTCTAGTTTCTAGGTTCACGCGAGTCCTACCATGTGCTGAAATTTAATTATCACCTATGTATAAGCCGTGGCTCTACTCGTGTGTTTTTAGCATGAAAAATAAGTCAACCACAACATCATAATAAGGATGAAGGGTTGAGTTAGGTTCTAAATTTCTTTGGTTGTGGTTTCTCGAAAAGAAACAAGCAAACACATAGGAGGGTTCAAGTAAAGGGTTTATGATCAAGCAAAATATTCAACCAAGAATTATGTCTCTAATATTGTTCAACCACTTCTAAGTCTAATGTCTTTGCATAATAAAATTCAAAACTGAATTATTAAAAAGGCTCGAAAAACCTGGAATCGGGTTGTCCTCCCGGTAGCTTATTCTTGACTCGACGAAACGGGTTGCCTCCCGCCTAGTGCTTCGTTTATAGTCCATAGCTAGACTTCTTCACTTGATTACTTAGGATCAATGCTCTTTGCGGGCGTTGCAATCTTGGGTACCCACTTCCGCACCATCTTGGGCACGGGCTTATCTTTCGGCTTAGTCATTTTTTTGGTCTTCACATGCTGCTTTTCTTCCTTTGTCTTGATGGATGCAACACCTTCCTTGATTTTCTTTACGTCCTTCTTCCTTGGCTCTTTCTTCTTTTTCAGCCCTTCCTTCTTACTTGGTTCTTCCTTATCAACGCGACGATGAGGTGGAACATCTTTAACTCTAATCATATTGCATGACTCGAGTCGTGGTCGGAACTTGAAAGAACTCCTTTCTCCGTTAATGTCGAACATGATCTCCCCCTTGCCAACATCAATAGTAGCTCACACGGTCTTGAGGAAAGGCATCCCAAGGATGAGCGGCGGCTTCTCCCTCTCTCCCATCTCAAGCACCACGAAGTCGACGGGGATGAAGTGGTGTCCGACCTTCACGGGTACATCTTCGGCAATGCCCAAGGGATAGTGAATGGAGTTATCTACCAACTCCAAGCACATACCCGTAGGCTCCAATGGTAGGCGTAGCTTCTCGAACAAATCCCTTGGCATGACGCTCACATTTGCTCCAAGGTTGCATAACGCCTTCTCGAAATTGAATGAACCAAGGAAACATGGAATTGTAGGGCATCCGGGGTCCTTTTGCTTCTCTAGCCCATTAGCATTAGCGGCACTACACTCCTCGGACATCTTGACATGATCTACCCCGAGTGTTGCGATCTCATATTTATTTGCAAGTATGTCTTTAAAGTAACGAGAACAAGTAGGTACTTGTAGGGCATCTAATAATGGCATGTTGATGCTAAGTCTACCCACAACCTTCACAAACTTCTCAAAGTGCTTGTAAGTTTACCTCAGAAGTAGCGTGGCTTGAGTTGTGGTATCCTCGTGTCTTCTACCGGCATCTCAAATTCGGGCTCTTCGGTGACGATCCCCGTAACCTTCTCCTTAGCAACTTCCTCCGCCTCAGCGGATGGTTTAAGCTTCCTTGCTCCCGTGGGACGTTCCGGGTCTTCGGTCTCCTTTCCCGAACGAGTTTGAATGGCCTTCGCCGATTCCGGACCTTTAGGTTGTCCCGGAAGCTTCCATTAATCATTAGAGAGGCGCCCAGCAAGTTGTCCCACTTGCGTTTCGAGCATCTTCATCATGTTGAGCACTTGATGGTTGGAGCTCCCGACCTCCGTCACTTTGCTATTGATGTTCTCCAACACCTTGTCTATGGTCTTGAACTTGGTGACAGTGTCCTTGTTGATCTTGGCTTGCCCGTAGCGGAAGTTCGGCAGTTCTCCCTTCCTCATGTAGTCGAGCACTTTGGCTTCCGCCAGAGAATCTTTGTGGACATGGCTGTACTCTCCGCATTCTTCGCATGTGGATCTTGCTTCGGCGTCCATCAAGTCTTGAGCCTATTTCTTTTCTATCTCCATCTTCTCCAACCTCCTCATGAGTGAATCAATCTTGCCTTCAAGTATGTTCTCCTTCTCCACTTGCAAGACTCCCTTGACATTATCCGTGGGTTGAATCGGATGTAGGCGCCTGAATGACGCCCATGTGTCATTATCCGTGAGCTTCTTGAATAGAGTGAAAGCTTCTGTCGGTGTAAGCTCGATGATAGATCCTCCCGCTGATGCATCGATGATCGTCCTTGACGCCATGGTGAGTCCTTGATAGAACTTTTGCACGAGGTCTTCCTTCGCGAACTTGTTATGTGGAACCGCCCGAGTGTACTCGTTGAAGCACTCGAATGCCTCCGAGATAGTTTCAGTAGAATATTGAACAAAGGTGGCAATCTTATTACGCAAACTTTGAGTTTTACCCCGCGAGTAGTATTCCTTCATGAAAGCCTTCATCAACGTGTTCCAATTTTGCACCGTCTCTACCGGTTGAGAGTGGAACCATTGCAAAGCCTTCCCGAGTAGTGAGAATGGAAAACGCCTTGCCCTCATTTGATCTTGAGTCACCCATCCATGTTGAAAGTCTAACATAGTTGAATGAATGCTTGGAGGTGATGGTTCGGATCCTCTTTACTGGTGAAGGGTGAATGTTGCACCATGCGGATTATTGAGGTCTTGATCTCGAACGGTCTTCCGATCTCCTCAAGATTCAAGATTGGTAGGTCGATGATGTCCGGGGTGCATAGCTCCCCAATCTTGCGCTCTTGCGGTTGGTCACCCATCGGTGGAAGTCGATTCTCCCGAGGACTTTGAGGTGGTGAATTCTTTGGAGATTCATTCGATCCTTTGTCTTCCGACTTCGAATCTACAAAATCCAGCTTTTTAGCTTGATGTGCTTCGCGTCTCCTTAGCCTGCAAAGTTTTTCTGGATCATCCACAAAATTATCGGGTTTGTTGGAGAGGTAGCCGTGCATCTCCCGTTAGGGTTAGCAATAAACAAAATATGCAAAAAACTAGAAAGTAAAAATAAATCTATGAAAACTAGGGTTAGACAAACTAGATTAGATTTATTTTGAGGATGCTCAAAGTTTAGTAGATGCAAAAAAAAGAAAAACTAAAAGAAAACTGAAAATCACAAAAGGCAATAAAAGATCAAATCTTGATCACTTGTTCCCCGGTAACGGCGCCAGAAAAAGGGGCTTGTTGACAGTTAATAGTTGTATCAAAGTTCATTTATACTTGCAAGCGGACAAGTCTCCCATCGTAGTCAAGGGACCCTTCTTCCCTCAAGTGGTGAACCCAAGGTATCGAATCCGTGGAACAAATGTGTGATGCAAAAGATGATCTAGTAAAGCCAAGCAACTTCAATCTTCGGTAAAGTGAAACCCTAATGCATCTAGATAAAGAACAGAAAACTAATCTAATCTACTAAAGACTGGAGATAACAAAGATAGATAGGGTAGATAAACTGATCTAGAGAGATCAGGTTAAGCCTTTTGTTGAAGTTTCAAGCAAGAGAAGAAGTAGAAAATTGAATCTTATTAGAAGCCTCTTTAAATCGTGGTTTCCCGTCCGACTCCGAAAACGCCCGCCATTCGGAACCCCCGTTCTGTCACAATGTATCCCTACTCATGCGGGTAGTCTAGGGCGAGTCCAAGGACAAGTCGAGTTCTTTCGGAAGATCTGGTGTGTACCTCTAGCCACCGCGGCTACAAGAACACCCTATGTGATCTATCTCGAGAATAGATCTAGAATAAGCAAAGCCGATCGAAAAATGAAATCATCGAAGAAACTCTTGATCGCTAGAAATAGATTCAACTTGATAATTCAACTAATACAATGATACATAAACAAGATCACCACCGGGATCCTACCTTGATCTTGCTTCTAGCTCCGGGAACTCCGACGTAGTCTTCCTTGCAAGGTTCCCACGTCGTCTAGGGAGACCCTAGTCAACTAGCTCGACCCTCTCCTCTCCGGGATGGTGTCCCTCTCTTCTCTGCTCCTCGGCAGCCGATGGTGAATTTGATGATGCGTGGCTCTCGACCCTGGGGCTATAAATAGCCCGAATGGTGGCTAGGTCAAAGGAGGGGGGATTGGGCCCTGGACTGGGCTAGGCGGTCGGCTTGGGCCGGCCGGCCTGGGCCCATCTAGGCCCAATTCCCGGCCTCCTTTGCGCAGTGTCGGTTCCCAAGTCTTCTAGATGCTTCCCCCTTCTGCATATAGGCCTTTGTCGTCAGTTTCTCTCCGAGTTGGACGTAGCTCCTTGTCCCACAAGATTTGGCACTTTTCTGGTTAGGTCCTCAGAGTTTGTCATCTTCTCGGGTTGAGTTCCTGACTTCTTGGAGTCAAGTTTGCTTCATTGCATGACTTGTACGGGCTTCAACGTCTTGTCACAAGGTGCATGATGAACTTATCCCGGTAGTCTTGCTTTCAACGCTAAAACCCTGCATAAACACTAAACTCCAAAACCGACATGCACAAGTGAACTTGTTATACCACGGGGGTTAGTACCAATGGATAAGGTATAAAACTTATGCCAACACTGAAGGTAAACTCATGCCTAGGTTGACGAATTTTCACCGTAAACATCTAGCATAGTTTGTTCCTTCTCTACTGAACCCGAATCGGCTGTACAACTGTATTCGGCAACTCTGTCACGAGCGAAACATGTTCATGGGTTTGTTTTAAATAATGTATGCTTTTAGCCTTCCATGTTTAGATTGTATCATGCGGTGGATTGATCTATTCTTGGTTGGTGGTGTGGTTTCAAACAAGTTGTATCATGCGGTGGATTAATTTGTTTGGTGTCACGCTCGACGGGTTTGAAAGTATCTAGACATGTGGTAGACTAGTGCTTTTGGCCTATGCATGCATGTTTACTGCAAATTTATAATCATGCTGCGCCTTTATTTATTTTATTGTGATTTATCCTTGATAATCGGTCATGATCACGTGCTGCAATGTTGTTTAGATAAAGACCGATCTTTCATCATGCTTATGTCATGCATTCCGCTATACCTTGTTTACATGTTTTATGTTCCCGAATGATGTTCAGATTGCCGACAGATAGCTTGTTGTAGCTATATGTCGTTTTGTTTGGTTTTGTAGCCATAAATACGGAACTTTCTGGAACCACCCGGCAAGTTCCAAGTTTTATCTAACTATTTTCATCCTTTGTCAGTTTCAGGGAAAATTGACTGGCACACTTCGGATTCGACAACGTGTGTTAAGCCAACTTTTTTCGGCTTGCTGTGTGCTTGGCATGAGGTGCCGATTTTACGTCAACACACTTTTTCGCACGCCCGATGGGACCATCTAGTTGATCAAGATGCCTGATATCCAAGATGTCATGGATGTCACCTTCGAGGAACTGTCAACAGAACAACAATTACAACTGAAAGAAGCTATTGAGCAATTTAGTAGAAGTGTCTAATGTCGTTTTCCAAAAATAGGAGTGGTGTACCATTCCTCAAGTCAGACATGACAAGAGTTCTAATGCCAAGAGAACCTGATACCACAGCTGCTGCAGAGAAACAAGAAGTTTTTGGCATGGTGCAGAAAACGTTGGAAGACATAATGGCTAGGCACAATACTGCATTTTTAAATAGCTTCCGACAGATGATGACTGGTATCTTTGGCCCAAGCATGGACAAACATTTTGAAGGAGAATCAAGTGTTGCTGCCGTTGGTCAACCAGTTTGTCAAGATGCAAGTGTTCAACCGCCTCCACAGAGCATGAGTGTTCAACTAACTTAACACGTGGATAGTCAACCAATTCGGCAGAACCCTCATCAAGCAATACTTAATCCACATACATATGGAGAAATTGCGTTTGGCACTCCTGGAGTTCAACCTTCCTCTACTTACAGGATAGCCCCAACAAAATAATTGGTTGCAAAAGAACATGTATGGCACCGGGTATTCGGAGTTCATGAATTACAGTGCTGTTGATGCTCTCCCGAATCCTGGATATGGTGGTGCTACAGGGATGCCTGTTGGAGGACCAGGGAATCAAGATGTCAATATTGATCTCCTGATGCAGAGAATGACTGATATGCTTCAAAATCAATTCGGTCTAAAGCCTAAAAACCAAGGGCACGTGTATACACCTCCTTTCCCATAATGGTATCACAGGGTGGCCTTACCGAACAGGGTGAAAGTTCTTGCGGATTTCACGAAGTTTTCTAGGCAAGATGATACCAGTACTGTGAAACACATAGCCCGGTACTTGATGCAGCTTGGGGAAGCTTCTACTGATGAGGCCTTCAGGATTAGATATTTCCCTTTATCATTGATAGGCCCAGCCTTTATATGGTTCACTTCTTTGCCTGCTCACTCAATCTGCTCCTGAAAGGATTTGGAGTAGAAGTTTCATGCTCATTATTTCATTGGCAGTAATGAGAAAAAGCTAATTGCTCTAACTACCCTAAGGCAGAGGGATAATGAAACACCAATGGAGTTCCTCAGGAGGTTTAGAGAGACAAAAAGCATGTGTTTCTCTTTCAATCTACCAGATGATCAATTGGCTGGTATGGCTGTAGCGGGGATGTTGCCAGCTATTCGGGAAAAGCTGTTCGGCATGGAGTTCGATAATCTTGGCCAGCTGTCGCACAGACTGTCATTGATGAGCAACCAAGCTTATGGCTTCAAGAAAGACTCTAGATTTGTCAAACACGGTGACATAGCTGACATCTATAATCAATTCTTTGAAAGGGCAGATCAGGGAGAGGAATATGGTGATGAATAGGAAATAGCTGCAGCTAAAATAGTGTGGGGCAAAGAGCCGTTAACAGTAAATGAGAGGTGGATTAAGCAAGCTAAAGGCACCTATGATTTCGATGTGGTGAAGGCAGAGAAGCTTTTTGAGTTCCTCATGAAAGAAGGCCGAATCAAGTTGCCAGATGGGCATTCTATGCTTCGGCTTGATGGAGTGAAAGAAAAGAGATACTGTGGGTTTCATGATAGGAATTCTCATTCCATCAAAGAGTGCAGGGTCTTTAGGATGAGAATTCAAAAGGCTATCCAAGAAGGTCATCTAAAATTTGACAATAAGATGAAATTGGATGGCATTCCTTTTCCTCAGAACATGATTGGGTTCTCAGTCAACATGGTGACTGCTGAAGAGAATGGGAAAGTGAAGGTTTTGACTTTAGCGAAGGCAAAGCAGGATGGTTCAGTTGACCCCGCTCGACAAGTAACATTTGAGCAGGTCCACAAGGGAGAGCCTCGCTTTCTGAAAAGTCAATTTGAAGTGGGTGAATCCTCTAAACCCAGGGTGACTTCACGTATTCTCCTGAACAAGTGGCAGCGTCAGCAGATTATTTCATAGGGTGCTTCGAGTATTACATAGGGTGTTAAGATTGTCAAAAGTTTGGAAATATTCAGAGAGTTCCAGCATCAGCTTTGAATCCTATTATCAAGTCATGGCCATTCAAAGGATGGGGCATAGACTTGATTAACCAAATAAATTCTCCATCTAGCAAGGGGCATAAGTTTGTGCTTTTGGCAACAGATTATTTCACTAAATGGGTTGAGGCAATTCCATTTAAGAAAGTGACATCAGAAAATATGGTTGAGTTTGTCAAAGAGCATATCATTTATAGATTTGGGATTCCTCAAACAATTACAATCGATCAAGGGACTCAGTTTACATCTTCAGAGTTCAGAAAATTTGCTGAGAGTATGGGGATCAAATTGTTAAATTCTTCTCCTTATTATGCCCAAGCTAATGGTTAGGCAAAAGCTTCTAATAAGATCATGATCCAAATTATACAAAAGAAGATTGATCAGAATCCAAAAAGGTGGTATTCGATACTCAATGAAGCCTTGTGGGCTTACCGAATGGCTCCTCATGGGGCTACACAAACATCTCTTTATGAGTTAGTTTATGGGCATCATGCTGTTTTGCCATGGGAGATGCCATTAGACTCAAGATGAGTAGTTTTGCAAAAGGATTAGAGTTCCAATAATTACACTGACTTAATGATGAACGAATTAGAAGATTTGCATATGATTCGTCTTAGAGCCTTGGAAAATATTGAGAAAAACAAGATGCGAGTTGCTAACTACTATAACAAGAAAGTAAAAGTCAAGCAATTTGCATAAGGAGATTTGGTTTGGAACGCGTTGTTGCCGATTGGAACTACGTACAGTACATTCGGCAAATGGTCTCCGAATTGGGAAGGACCCTTTCGGGTGGTTAGATGCACGCCTGGAAATGCGTATATCTTGAAAACTTTACTAGGGGAAGAATTCACTGCTGCTATAAACGGGAGATACTTGAAGAAATATTACCCTGGTATTGAAATTGTTCGTTGATTGTGATTACAAGCATCAAGATTACAAGCATCAGGAACACAGAAATAGCCAGCATTCAGGAAAGAAGCCGCCTTCAGAACAGAATCCTGATAAAGGAAAATGGCCAATACTAAAGTGTATTGCCCTTAGCACGAAAATGTTCTGCATTACAAACATTCTTGCAGGTTCCTTTTTTGGTAACACAGCTACTTAAGATTACAAGGAAAGGCCTGCAGGAAGCAGGATGCCTGGAGGAAGAAGCGAAAGTATGCTTCATTTCTTTGGTTTCAAGCTTTTCCTCTTCAGTTCTTCCTTCTTCAGCCGCTCCAGAACCACCGTGACAGCAATGTAGAAGCTTCGAGGGAAGCCGTGTTCTGCAGCTTCCATCAAGCTGTCCCAGGAGGCCTTCAGGTTGTTGTACCTGTCAGACACATCTGAAGAAGGGGAACAGTTTCTCGTTGAACATGGGATCTGAACTTGGGCATAAGAATCAAATAAGGATGAAGATCTTACCGCCTACTAGCGCCTCCAAGCTCATGCGGCGTTCGCGTTTGGCACTGCAACGGGCGGTGATGTCCCGCAGGTCATGTTCTAGATGCCGGATGTGACGACGCAGTTGGTGATTGGTCCTCTGTTCCGGCATGGCGTCTTCTTCTTCAGCCGAAGAGTCGGAGAGGATGTACTCAGGGGTTTCTTCAGTACCAAAGATTTCCTCCGGTAGCAGATCAAGGCTGAAATCAAGGAAAGGAGAATCATGAGATTGCAATCAAAATCAAGAGAAAAGGATGAGAAGAAAAAATTACTCTCAAATGGTTCGTTTCTTTGGTGGGAAGCTGTTCTCCTCGAGTGGCTGTTTCCCCTTGTCCGCCATGGCCTTGCGGGTTTTGTCTGGAAGAGGAGGACGAGAGGACGTGAAGTGATGGAAGTGTATGCGAATGGATTTGCAGAGTACCAGAGGGGCTATTTTATTAGCAGTGAGAGTGCATCGGGAGTGATGACTGGCTGGCGTGCATTGATGAGAATACCAAACGGCGGGGGTTTTTCCCCGAACGCAAAGGGTTTTTCATTGAACAGTGTTCATGGCTCCCGAATAATTATTTTCTGTGGATTCTGCACTAAGAAGCAGGAGTTTGTGCGTATTCGGCTAGAGGAAAAGTTTCTAAATGCGTTTGAAATAGTGAAGGTTCGTATGCGAAAATCAAAGAAAATCATCACAAGACAAATACGAAAGATAAAATTTCATCTTTATTGCAGAAATTCCATAACCCCTAGTACAAACTAATCAAACAGCCTGTTCAAAACAGACCGGGGGTGCATGGAATCGGCAATGGCGACGCCGTGGCCATCGAGACGCTCCAGAGTGGCCTCGATGTCGTCGACATCCTCCGGCGTGCCACCGTAGAAGCCACGCGGCCGCGTGGAGTAGACGACGCGGTGTGCGTCGCCATGGCGGCTAGGTGTTGTGGTGATAGCTGAAGCTATCGCACACAAACAATGAGGGAAAACTAAGGCTCAAGAACTAAAACCAAAACACAGAACAAAGGACAGCCAAAAACTCTTTTCTCAATAGTTGATTTTTCAAAAGCCGATCCCCTTTACAAGTGTCGTTCGTCTCCTTTTTATAGTGAGGTGGACAGACTTTTTACATTACGAGAACACCCTTGTGTAAAACGGATCAAAACAGAATGTGCTAGGCTATTTCCGGGAAGTCTCCAATCAGGTCTCCATGTAATCAGCGCTAGATGATGTCAAGCCGCAAATCGCGGCGCCTTTCTTGCTCTCATCACATGCGCCTGTCGGGAGGAAACCTTCAATCGTTTGGAGATCCCCCTTTCGCCTGGCACCTTTCATCACCTGAAACAAGGAATTCACATTCAAACTTGAAATCGTCAAGAGTTAGGGACGATGAAACCCTCCGAGTGAAACCCAAGCCAAGATTGCCTAGGTGCATAAGATTCACTCCTAGGGTTTCGTCGTGGAAGAAATCAATATGCTTGACCGAGACCCCAACGCCCCGGATTATTCTGAGCTCATTTTGCAGCTCTGCTGGCGACGAAGGGGACTGGTCAAAAGACGAATCCTGAAAGACGGAAAAGAATTCAAGGGCTCCTGGGGTTTCGCTGCTAGGCCTTTCGCATAGGGACTTGGGCGACTAAAGTCATTCTTTTATCTTTAGTGTACGAAAGGCTTGATTCCGAACCCCCCCAACAAAAGCCCCTCGATGGCGAAGCGTGTGCCTTGTTGCAAACCTGGGACAGCGAAACCTGGGTATCGAGAATCGAGGCGGAAGAAAACGTCTTCCCAGGCGTCGGTTCCTGAGGGCCTCACTTGAAATACCTTAAATGCCCTCGAGGCGCTCCGTTTTACCGTTAGGTTCGAAATTTTTTAACATAGCGGTTTACCGCCTATAAATAGACGGGGGCCGACGCCGCTGCACGTCCACTGCCATTTCCAACCTCGCTTCTCTCTTGTGATGTTTCGCCTGTTTCTCTTGCCTTTGTGCCCTGCGAGTCGCCCCTGCGGACGCCTTGGTGGACTCAAGAGGTTAGTTTTCTTGTGAGCTTGGATGTATGTTCTCATTCTTTAGTCAACGATGTTACGTGTTCGAATTCGGCCTTCTAACAAATTTATACGGCTCGCAACAGGAGCCCTGATATAGTCATGGAGGATGAACGGTCATCATCGAATCGTGGGAAGCAGGAGATGCCGCCGGAAGCTACGGAGGCCAACGCAACATCTTCCACCTCTACGTCTAGCTCGGAGTCTGGTAAGATCTGTGGCATGGATTGGTCTGCTAGCTCTCGCGAGAGCGGCAATACTTCGTCCACCTCTAGTAGCGATGAAAATAGCAGTTCAGGGGGTGGGAGTTATGTCGAAATAATGCTGAGCGACACAGATGCTGGAAAACGTGACGCCGACGTGGAGGAGGGCGAGATTGGAGAGGATGCTGATGCAGTTGTTGATGAAGCTGCGGAGGCGTCCGGGGAGAAAGCTGATTTAGCAAAAGCTCGGACTTGTTATATTGGTCAGTCTTTAATGACCCAAGCTGATTTGGATGCGCTTCGGTTGGAAGGCTGCTTTGAGCCCGGGACCTGTCGGTTACCTGGGAGGGAAACCACGCCGAAGCCCCGAAAGAATGAGAGTGTGGTCTTTCGCGATTTCTTCACTGCTGAGCTTCGGCTGCTAGTGTCCATGAAGTTTGCGGATATCTTGGCAGCTTATAATGTTCAGATCCACCAGCTGACTCCTAATTCTATTCCACAAGTGCTGAAATTTCTGTGGGTCTGTCGCACTTTTGCCGGTGACAATGATGTGGATACTTTCGTTCGCCATTTTGAGATTCACTGGGCGAGGAAACTTGTAACTGTCGACGACGAAGAAAAAGAGGCTCAGTATGGCTGTTGCACATTTCAGACGCGTCGCCCTGGCAAGACTCAAGCTCCGGTGGAGCTAGCCCTGGCGTACAAGAACAAATGGGCTAACCGGTGGACCTCCTATCGGTTTTATGCTCCCATCACAGTGGTAGGGCGAAACTCGAAACAAGAAGAAGTGACGACGTTTGACCTGGCGAGCCGTATGGTTGCTTTGGAAGTTGAGCTGTCGCCGGAGCTGACGAAGGCCAGCCGGTCATCGGCAAGCACATCTGTATTTTACCAGGCGACATGCGTGATCACTACGCGGGACGCCCTTGAAGAGTTCGTGGCTGCCGACGTCTGGTCATTTAATATGCAATGGCTGCCAGGGCTGGACGAAAATGTGCGAAGCCCCATATTCAATGTCAAGCGGCCCGCGGACAAATCCGATGATGAGATTGTGGCCGAGGTGGAAAAGAAAGTTGTCCAGATGATTGGAAACTTTACCCACAAGGAGTGGGAATGTGCCCAAAGGATTCTAAAACATCAGGGCCATGTCAACCAAGTTTTTGACGAAATGGGTGTCACATATTCCCCTCGACCGGTGCCTCCGACAGCCAGCAAGAAGATGCAGCTGCCGGACAATATTGGATCTGAGCCTGTCGATACCTCTCGAAAGACTAAGTCAGGCAAGACTACTGCAGTTGTGGACAGTGCTGTGAAAAACACCAAAGTCCAAGACATCTTGGCCAAGCGAAAGGCGGATGCTGCTAAAGCTACCCTGCCTCCACTTGCAGAAAAATCTACAAAGTTGTTGAAAGTTAATGAGACCTTGGCTCGCCGCAAGGCTGAGGCGGCAAAGGTGGCCGCGGCCGAGAGAGAAAACAATAAAATCCATGACCCCTCCCTCACCGGTAATGCAGATAAAAGGCTGGCTTTGAAGAAGAGGCCTTTGGAAGCAACAGAGAGGGGGAAGCGGGTTACGATCAAGGAGAAAGGGCCCGACGAGGACGAGGCCTCTGGGAAAAGGGCGCGGACTGACCCAGTCGCGGTGACTGATGAGGACGTTGATATCATGCCCCCGCCTCGGATCCAGCCCTGCACTAACTATCCTCCGAAGAGGCCAGCGCAGAAATTGACAGAAGAGCCGTCGTCGGCTGGCCAAGCTGATCCTGAGGAGTTAGAGCCGCGCGAGACCAGGGGCAAGTGCGTGGCGGAGTTGATTCAGAAGGAAATTGCTATGGCCGACGCAGCTTCGAAGCAATGTGTGGCCGGTCTTGTGGATGTTGTGGATGAGGACCATGTGTGGTTCGAGGGGCCGGTGGATGGTCGCTTCCTTGTGTGATGAGTGATTGACAACGTAGTGTGGACCGATTCTTGGCTAAGTATTGCGGGTGCGGGTTGCGGCTTGACTCGTGTTGGTGCGGGTGAAGAACAAGCGCGAAAGGTCGTCGCCGGTGAGGCCTCCAGGTGTGGAGAAGACAAGTAGGCTTCGTTCGAGGGACCGGTGGCCAGCGGGGGTCAAGTGCGGGCCGCATGGTGGCATGAACAGCAAGATGAAGTCGTGGACGGTTTCTTGGTAGAGCCTCAAAACCAAGGTCGAGCCGGGACTACGTGGGAGCCGAGTCATGAGTGGAGATTGGCGGAGGCTACACCGAGTTCGCGGGGTTTGCAGTGGTTCACCCGAGAAAACCCGCGGGTTACTCGGTTGAGCCACAAAACCGAGGCCGAAGACTCGACGAGGAGGTGCGGCCACCCGGGCGGTTCAACCGCCCGGGAGGGGCGGTTAGACCGCCCGGGGCCGGTCGAATCCTTGTGCCGGTCTAACCGCCCGGGGGGCGGTCGGCCGCCACGGCCGCCGGCGCCGAGAAGCTTCGAAGCGGAGGACACGCGTCGGGATCGCAAGGCTTGCGTCGAGGCTACGCAGGGTGCGGTTGCCGGGCATCCGTCCGATGGTGAAGACATCAAGAATTCCAAATCCGCCCTTGAGGGGCATGTATCCCTAGTTATTAGTGAAGGGCGTTTTAGTCTTTTGGGTGCCTCCATATATACTCATTAGAGGGGTGGATGGCGAGCCAACCCTTGGAACCCTAGCTCATTTGGTTTTTCCATTTTCGTTCTCTATTTTCCCTAGGTTTTTAGAAGGCTAGTTTGAGAGCTTCATGTGAGATCTAGAGAGAGGGATGGATGTTTGGGTGGCAAACTAGACCTTGTACGAACCATTCATGGCATGTATAGAAGGTTCGGCGTGGTTCTTCATGGTGATTTTCCCGTCTCTTTTGTGTTGATTTTCGGAGCTCTTTTTGGCGGTGTTTTGAGGACGATTTCTTGGGGTTTTTGGTGGGTGTCACGTATGAGGATCTTGTGCCTCTTTGACTGGTGACTTTGCCCCCAAATCCCTTTTGAATCGGACTCGATTTGGTGGTTTTCGAGTTGGGCGAGTTCTTGACCTAGAGAAGCGATTTCTTCGATTCTTCTTGATTGTGAGCGTTTCGGGTCGATTCCTTTGAGGTAGAGGTTGCCCGGGAGGTAACCCGACTATCCCCGAAGTTTGGCTGCAATCCGTGGAGTGATTCGGGAGATTGGGCGCGAGGAAGTTGAGGTTTGACCCGCGGGTTCGTGTTCGGAAGGGGCGGTCTAACCGCCTACGAGGGGGCGGTCTAACCGCCGGGGTGTTCCGGGTCAAAGTTTTGTTTCGCCGGATTTTCCTCCGTGAGTTTGTTCACTTTGATCGGAGGAGTGTCCGGGTGAAATTTGGAGTCATTCTCGCGCGGTTTGCTAGGTGTTCTTGGTTGGAGTTCATTGCTTTGGGTACGGGAGGTTAGACCGCCCCGGAGTAGCCGGTCTAACCGCCCCTAGGCCCTTGGGTGAAGTTTTGGTTTTCGCCAAGATTTTACGGTAGCTAGCATGGCCTTGACCGGAGATCTTTGTTGGTGAAACCGTGGTGTGTTTTGGTGCTCGGAAGAGGCATTTCGGAGGATTTCTTGGTTGCCGGGTGGAGGCGGTCTAACCGCCCCCTATACCCGGTCTAACCGCCCCCTCCGGTTAGCCGGCTTTCGAGTTGTTTCCGCCGTCGGTCTTTGCGTGTGTGTTGTGGTTCTTTGGTAGAGTTTGCTCCTAGGACCGGTAGCACTCCGGTGGCTACGTGGTTTTGGCAAACGGAAGGTAGAAGTGTGGAGCGTGTGATTTCGGGGGGTTCGACCGAGCTAGTTCGTCTTGTCGGAGTTTCAATCTCCCTCCGAGAAGAATTTTTATCGGCTCCCATTCACTCCCCCCCCCCCTCTGCGGTCGCCTTATCGGTCCTTCAAGTGGTATCGAGCCGGTTCGGGTCTTTGTTGACTCTAACCGGTCTAAGATCCAAGGATGGCGTACCGAGAACGGGGTTCGGGTCCTCCACACTTCGATGGCAAGAACTACCGGATGTGGAGCAAGCGGATGGGTGCGTTCCTCCGTGGAAAGGGTCGGACTCGTGGGATGTCACGGTGGACACGGGATATGTTCGGCCGATGGATTTCCTTGCTCCGGGGTCGAGGGACGGATTCGACGCCAACAATAAGGCGGTCGACTACTTGTTTCGTGCTTTGTGTCGGCCCCGAGTTCGATCGGGTGCACACCGAGCACTTGGCTTGTAGGATTTGGGCGGTGTTGAAGGAGGCTCATGTTGGGAACGCCCGAGGTTCGAGGCACGGTTGTATGCGACCTACGGAGAGAGTACGAGAACTTCACTCATCTCCCCCGGTGAGTCCATCGATGCCTTGTTCCAGAGGTTCACGGTGGTTGTGAACAACATGAGGGCCAATGTGGACGTGCTCCCGTACGATGATCATGATAGAGCGGTCAAGCTCTTACACTCTTTGGATCGTACGATATGGGGCGGGAAGTTCGAGGCCATAGTCGAGTCGGAGAGGTACGATACTACGACGGTGAACGAGTTTGTTCTCGAAGCTCAAGTCGGGCCGAGGTGGATAGGGGCATGACCGCCAAGCTCGAGGGACCGGCCGACTCCCATAGTCTTGCCCTCATTGGTGGTTCCAAAGGAAAGACTAACTCTAACCCATCCACCGGGATGTTCTCGTTTTCCTCTTTGATGTCTATGCCGGATGAGGAGTTTGATGACCTTGGAGAGGACGAACTAGCGGCGGTGACGAGGCGGTTCGAGAGGCCGCACGAGAACCGCGTGAACATGAGGAGGAACACGAGGACTCCTTCCCGGTGCGGCAAGCGGGACACTTCGTCGCCGACCGCCGGAGAAGACCGAGAGCAAGGACGGCTACAAGCACAAGCCGAGGATGAACGATGGCAAGTACCGTTCGAGGCGCGACCACAAGAGGAAGCACAAGAACAAGTACAAGGACGAGCGACGATCGAGGAAGAAGGAGGGCCGAGGCAAGGCCGGGCGATGGTTGGAGCGAGCGACGTCCACCTCGCCCAGCTCGAGCTCGAGCGCGGCGAAGACGAGGGAGATCGCCGCAAGAACAAGAAGTCGTCCAAGAACACCGAGCGGGGTGAGCCGCTTCGCGAGAGATGGCTTCCGCACCATGGCGTTGAGCTCCGGCGGCAAGAAGAGCACACGGAGCGACTCGGACTGCGAGTCCGACGACGAGGTGCGTGATGAACTTCCCCTTCTTGCGCCGGGAGAATGAGAGGCTTGGCTCTTTGCTTGATAACCGTGATGACATGCTTAGAGAGGCCAAGAAAATGAGGAAAGAGCTTAGGGCTTCACTCGAGGATGCTAGGACTAGAGTGGGCGAGCTAGAGACACGGGTGCTTGATAGTAAGCTTGAGATTGATTCGCTTAAGGCTAGCCTGTTGTTTCGATGAGAATGATTGTCTTGATTGCTCTATTTTCCTTGCTGATCTTGCTTTGTTCAAGGAAAAGCATGCCTCCAAGTGTGAGGAACTAGATGTGCTTAGGGTTGAAGTGGGTGAGCTTAAGTCTAGACATGCTTTGCTAGGTGCTTGCACTTCTTGCCCCGTTTTGCATGCTAAGATTGATGAGATGCATGCTTACACTAGTTCGCTCGAGGCTAAATTGAAGGAACCCATGCCTACATCTTGCTCTACCGTGAAATGCATGCATTGAAAAATTTGGAGCTTGCACATTATGTTGATCGCTTGCACGGATGAGAATGATGACTTGAGGAAGTTGATGGGTTGGTTGTCCGGTCATGAGCCTCGGTTGAGGATGATGATCGAGGCCTTTAAGAGGCAAGATGGTGAGGGGCTTGGGGCAAACAAGGTTGGTGAAGGAAGTGGAGAGGATATCCGGAGCCACCAAAAACCCACCACAAAAATGATTTCCCTCCAAAACCCAACCATCTTAGGAACCGACTAGACACAACCCCGGCTCCACCTATATTTCCTACACCCACAAATGATCTCCAAAAGCCCATCAAGTTTGTGAGCACTTCGGGGAAAGTGTTCTTTGGGAAAGTGAAAGAGAAGGCAAGTGAGGAGAAATCGGTGGAGGAGTTGAGTGGAGAGAAACCAAGCGAGCGGCCCCAATCCAAGCCAAAACCTAAGCTTGTGAGGTTCCGTTGTGGCCATTGTGGGAAGGAGGGTCACAAGGATGAGTTTTGCTTCAAGAGGAAGCGGGAAGAGAGGATGGCAAAGGAGTGGGCGAACAAGGATAGGTACAACCCTTCCCATGGTGTACCTAAGCCTCGTATGCCACTACCCGGGGGTAAGGGCCGTGGTGAGAAGTGTTCGGCATGGGGAGATGCGAGTTCCCACGGCCGAGGAGGCGTTCCGGAGGGGGCGGTCGGACCGGCCCCGGCTAGGCGGTCGAGGCCGGCCCGGCCCGAGGGGGGCGGTTAGGCCGGCCCGGCTAGGCGGTTTAACCGGTCCCCCCCGCACTCCGGGCGGAGTGGTTTTCGAGGTGGTGAGTCGAGAGGTTTCGGGTCCGGAGGTGGAGTTGCTTGGTGGTTGGTCGGAGAGACGGCGGGTGGTCGGTTGCTAGGCATTCTCCCCCTCGAGGTCACTACGGGGATGGGAGGAGTCGTAGCTTTGAGAAGGAGAGGAGGGACGTTCCACGGGTTGTCTTCCGTGGTTTTGGTCCTCCTCCGGGCGGTGAGGGGTGGTTCCCTCGGAGTGGTTACCGAGGTGGTGTTCGTGGAGGTAGTTTTGATAGGAGAGATGCTTTGGTTGGTGCTAACCCCACTTTCGAGCAAATGGCTCGGCACCGGTTTTCCTCTTTTGGTACTAACCCCGGTCTTTGAGTCGTTTGTTCGCTCACGTGCTTGTTTTTGAATTTCGGTGGGAGACTTGAAGAACATTTGGTTGATTGACTCCGGTTGCTCAAGACATATGACCGGAGACGGGGGGTGGTTCTCAAGTCTCGTCCCGGTGGTGACGAAGAGGTACATCACCTTTGGGGACAATGGGCGTGGGCGTGTGCTTTCGGAAGGTGAGATAAAAGTGAGTGACAAGATCACTGCGAGGCGTGTTGCTCTTGTTCAATCGGCCGGGGTACAATTTGCTTTACGTGTCTCGGTTGTTGGATGAAGGTTTTGAGGTGTTGTTTCGGCCGGGTGGTTCTCGGATTGTGGACTCTCGAGGGGACCTTGTCCGTATGGTCGTTCCCGAGGGTCGGGTGTTTCGTGCTGATTTTTCTTAGTCTTCGGGTGTGGAGCGTTGTTTCATGGTCGGTTCTTCGAGTGAGTTGTGGAAGTGGCATAGGAAGTTGGGTCACTTGAGCTTTGACCTTTTGTCACGCTTGAGTTAACTCAATTTGGTCCGAGGATTGCCACGGTTGAGGCTTGAGAAAGAGTTGGTTTGTGCTCCGTGTAGGCATGCCAAGATGGTGGCCTCTTCTCACCCGCCTCTCACCGATGTGATGACCGAGCGTCCATGCGAGCTGCTCCATATGGACCTTGTTGGCCCGGCTCGTGTGCGATCCGCGGGTGGGAAGTGGTATGTCCTTGTTGTGGTGGACGACTATTCTCGGTATGCGTGGGTGTTCTTTCTCGAGGATAAGGGGGAGACGTTTGGTTTTGTTCGAGATCTAGTCTTGAGGTTGAGGAACGAGAGGCACGGAGATGCCATACGAGCTATCCGTAGTGATAATGGCTCGGAATTCGGGAACTCTCGTTTTGAAACCTTTTGTCATGACTTGGGTCTTGAGCACCGAGTTTTCGAGTCCGTATACGCCTCCCCGAGAATGGTGTTGTGGAAAGGAAGAACCGGATCTTGTGCGAGATGGCTCGGACGATGCTTGATGAGCATAGGACTCCGAGGAGGTATTGGGGTGAGGGCGGTGAATACCGCATGCTATGTGTCGAACGAGAATATACCTCGAGTGCACAAGAAGAAGACATGCTATGAGTTGATGCATGGTCGCACACCCAAGGTGAGTCACTTCCATGTCTTTGGTTGCAAGTGTTTCATTCGAAGAAAGGCGGGGAAGTTGGATAAGTTTGAGGCTAGGTCTGTCGATGGCATTTTCTTTGGTTATGCATCTCATTCTAGAGCATATCGTGTGCTCAATCTTGAAACTAACCAAATCGTGGAGACTTGCGAGGTAACCTTCGACGAGACGAGCCACGTAGTCGGCTTGTCTTTGAGTGTGCGGGTGATGATGAGCTTGGCGAGGAGATCTTTCGGGAGGAGGAGCATGAACATGGAGATGATGAGGATGGCGGTGCGGTGCCCCCGAGGCCGAACATGTACCCACTACTTCGACTACGATGATGGATGGACCCTCTCGCTACACCTACGACGACAAATCAAGAACGAGGAGAAGGCGATGTTGAGGGGGAGGTAGCTTCGAGGCGAGAACCTCCCCGGCGAGTTCGGGTGGATCACCCGGCTTCGAGGATCATCGGCGACATGAATGAACGCACTACACGGTCGAGGGTTCGAAACAATTCCCATTTTGCTCATGCTGCATTTGTTGCTTCTTTCGAGCCCAAAGACATTGGACACGCACTATCGATCACAATTGGGTTAACTCGATGCATGAGGAGTTGGAGAACTTTGAGAGGAATCGGGTGTGGGAGTTGGTTGACCCTCCTCCGGGGTGTAAGCCGATTGGTACCAAGTGGGTGTGGAAAAACAAAGAGGGAGAGAAGGGTGAGGTTGTGAGGAACAAGTCGAGACTTGTTGCTCGGGGGTTCGATCGAAGGAGGGGATCGACTACGAGGAGACCTTTGCTCCCGTAGCCCGTTTGGAGGCGATTAGGATCCTTCTAGCCTTTTCCGTGGCTAAAGGGTTCAAGTTGCACCAAATGGATGTGAAGAGTGCTTTTACGAATGGTGTCTTGGAGGAAGAAGTGTATGTGAGACGACCTCCGGGGTTTGAGAGTGAGAGGTACCCCCACCGGGTGTACAAGTTGAGGAAGGCGGCTTGTATGGGTTGAAGCGGCGCCAGAGCTTGGTATGGCGAGGTTGAGGGGGTTCTTGTTTGAGAGAGGTTTTGAGATGGGGAAGGTCGATCGGACCTTGTTTTTGCGAGGCGAGGGCGAGAGATATCCCGATTGTGCGGGTGTACGTGGATGATATTGTCTTTGGCGGCTCGTCTAACTCTCTTGTTGCAAGGTTTGCGGATGATATGAGCGGGGAGTTTGAGATGAGCATGATGGGTGAGTTGCGGTTCTTCCTCGGGCTACAAATCAAGCAATCAAAGGAAGGAACATTTGTGCACCGAGGCTAAGTACACCAAGGACATTGTGAGGAAGTTCAAGATGGAGGACTCCAAGGCTATGACGACGCCGATGAGTACGACTACGGCTCTTGATGCGGATGAGGAAGGTGAACACGTGGACCGGAAGAGTATCGGAGCATGATCGGGTCACTCCTCTACTTGACGGCGACGAGGCCGGACATACGATTCTCGGTGTGTCCGTGCGCTCGTTTTCAAGCGTCTCCGAGGACTTCGCATCGGCAAGCGGTGAAGCGAATTTTCGGTACTTGCGTCACACTCCCGACTTCGGCCTTTGGTACTCCGCGTTCTCTTCTTTGGCGCTTCATGGCTTTTCGGACGCGGATTTTGCGGGTGTCGGTTGGATAGGAAGTCCACTTCGGGGACTTGCCGGTTTTTGGGTTCTTCGTTGGTGTCTTGGTCTTCTCGTAAGCGGTCGAGTGTTGCTCAATCCACGACCGAAGCCGAGTATGTTGCCGCTTGCTAGTTGTTGCTCTCGGCTCCTTTGGATCACCTACACCATGAGTGACTTTGGTGAGGAGTATACCCATGTCCCACTTCAATGTGATAGCACCGGTGCCATAAGCGTTGCAAAGAACCCAGTGCTCCATTCCAAAACCAAACACATAGAAGTGAGGTATCATTTCCTGAGAGACAACGTAGAGAAAGGGAAGATAGCCTTGATCCATGTACCCACACATGACCAACTAGCCGATATTTTCACCAAACCCCTAGATCAAGCAACTTTCACTCGTTTGCGGGGGGAACTTGGTGTGTGTATGATTTCTTGAGTTGGGTGTGTGGGGGCTTTCTTTTGCCGGTGGTGTCGAGCCCGTTTTGCCTCCCCTCGAGGAGCCGGTTTGTAGCATATGTATAGCTTTCCTTTGTGCATTTCTTGCTTTTGGCATTGCATATGTAACATGATGTATAGGCATCCTTGTATCTTAGATTGCATGCATTTTGTATCATATGCATTGGATAGGAAAAGCTTCTCCTATATACTTTGTTTACCATGGGTTGCTATATATGTTCTTGTGAGCTTGTTTGGTATGCTATGGTTAGTTTGGCTTAGCTCTTGATGATCTTGTTGAATGATCCATGGTTGATGGCTAATTTTTGAAAAATGTCATATACATGCTCTCTCATGCGTAAATGCCTATATATGATCTTGACATATTTTAGTGGCTTTGCTATGCTTACTTTGTGGTTGGATAGCTAGTTTATTGATCATATGGGGCCAAAGGCTCATTTGCCATCATGAATGTTTAGCCCTCTTGCTTCATCTTGTGGAGGGGCATAAGTTCCTTTTTGTCGCAAAGACATTTCATGTACCATTTATAAACCTGAAAATGAAATGAACAATGCTTGGAAAATGTGCTCCCATGTCATATGTGCTGAATTTAATTTGCTTTGGGTGCTAAACCGTTGCATGATGCCTACCAATGAGAAGTCTCATACATAGAAGTAGGCACATGGCTCGGTGGCTTTGACATGACATGAGGTGCTTTTGGGTGTTTATGATGGTCTTATGATTAGAATGGCTGTCCTAGCTTGAAGTTTGAGTGGCTTTGCCATTTTGATATGTTTTGATCATGTTTAAGTATTTGCTTGTGAGAGAGTAACTTTTCGCAAAATTACTCAAATCCTTTTTAGCATTGTCCAATGGTTGTAAAACTTGGTGATCACGTAGTTAAGGTCATTACGAACTCGTCGAGTATCTAACTTGCTCATTTGGACTTGTGTAGCTCCTTGTGATGAATTTTGTATATTTGAGAAGCTATATGTTGCAAATTTTCGCATTTTGCCTTGATTCATGCATTGTCAACAAGGGGGAGAAGTTTGTGCATGTTTTGGGCACACTGGGAGTGTTTGGAAGGTGTTCCAATTGTTTCGGGCAATTTTTGTGCGGATTGGTGCGGGGCCGGTTTCTTTGGGCGGTCTAACCGCCCCCGAGCGGTCGGTTCGGGCGGGGGCGGTCTAACCGCCTTGGGCGGGCGGTCTAACCGCCCGGGGCGATGTGAGCGGAGTTTTTGCTCTTTGTTGCATTCCCGAGGTGCATTGATGCATGTGTTCGGGGGGAGTGTCTTTGTGGCTCGGGGGAGCTTGCATTTGTGCGGGGGGAGCTCTTTGTGGTGTTCGAGTTTCTTTGTGGTGGTTTGCTCTCTTTGCTTGAGTCGTGTTTTGTCTCGGATGTGTCGAGCCGTTGCCCTTGCCTAAGGGGTCCGAGACTTGTCTTCTTCAAGTGATCTTCCTCTTTGCCTTTCTTTGGCTTTCGATCGCTTGTTGGAGTTTCTTTTTATTTGTTTCTTTTCTTTTCCTTTTCTCTTATGTTACTTCATGTGAGTGTGTTGTCAATGCACTCATCAAGGGGGAGATTGAGGACCATGTGTGGTTCGAGGACCGGTGGATGGTCGCTTCCTTGTGTGATGAGTGATTGACAACGTAGTGTGGACTGATTCTTGGCTAAGTATTGCGGGTGCGAGGTTGCGGCTTGACTCGTGTTGGTGCGGGTGAAGAACAAGCGCGAAAGGTCGTCGCCGGTGAGGCCTCCGGGTGTGGAGAAGACAAGTAGGCTTCGTTCGAGGGACCGGTGGCCGGCGGGGGTCAAGTGCGGGCCGCATGGTGGCATGAACGGCAAGATGAAGTCGTGTACGGTTTCTTGGTAGAGCCTCAAAACCAAGGTCGAGCCGGGACTACGTGGGAGCCGAGTCATGAGTGGAGATTGGCGGAGGCTACACCGAGTTCGCGGGGTTTGCGGTGGTTCACCGAGAAAACCCTCGGGTTACTCGGTTGAGCCACAAAACCGAGGCCGAAGACTCGACGAGGAGGTGCGGCCACCCGGGCGGTTCAACCGCCCGGGAGGGGCGGTTAGACCGCCCGGGGCCGGTCGGATCCACCGGGCCGGTCTAACCGCCCGGGGGGGCGGTCGACCGCCACGGCCGCCGGCGCCGAGAAGCTTCGAAGCGGAGGACACGCGTCGGGATCGCAAGGCTTGCGTCGAGGCTACGCGGGGTGCGGTTGCCGGCATCCGTCCGATGGTGAAGACATCAAGAATTTCAAATCCGCCCTTGAGGGGCATGTATCCCTAGTTATTAGTGAATGGCGTTTTAGTCTTTTGGGTGCCTCCATATATACTCATTAGAGGGGTGGATGGCAGCCAACTCTTGGAACCCTAGCTCATTTGGTTTTTCCATTTTCGTTCTCTATTTTCCCTAGGTTTTTAGAAGGCTAGTTTAAGAGCTTCATGTGAGATCTAGAGAGAGGGATGGATGTTTGGGTGGCAAACTAGACCTTGTACGAACCATTCATGGCATGTATAGAAGGTTCGGCGTGGTTCTTCGTGGTGATTTTCCCGTCTCTTTGGTGTTGATTTTCGGAGCTCTTTTTGGCGGTGTTTTGAGAACGATTTCTTGGGGTTTTTGGTGGGTGTCACGTATGAGGTTCTTGTGCGTCTTTGGCTGGTGACTTTGCCCCCAAATCCCCTACGAATCGGACTCGATTTGGTGGTTTTTCGAGTTGGGCGAGTTCTTGACCTAGAGAAGCGATTTCTTCGATTCTTCTTGATTGTGAGCGTTTCGGGTCGATTCCTTTGAGGTAGAGGTTGCCCGGGAGGTAACCCGGCTATCCCCGAAGTTTGGCTGCAATCCGTGGAGTGATTCGGGAGATTGGGCGCGAGGAAGTTGAGGTTTGACCCGCGGGTTCGTGTTCCGGAAGGGGCGGTCTAACCGCCTACGAGGGGCGGTCTAACCGCCGGGGTGTTTCCGGGTCAAAGTTTTGTTTCGCCGGATTTTCCTCTGTGAGTTTGTTCACTTTGATCGGAGGAGTGTCCGGGTGAAATTTGGAGTCATTCTCGCGCGATTTGCTAGGTGTTCTTGGTTGGAGTTCATTGCTGGGTACGGGAGGTTAGACCGCCCCGGGTAGCCGGTCTAACCGCCCCTAGGCCCTTGGGTGAAGTTTTGGTTTTCGCCAAGATTTTCTGGTAGCTAGCATGGCCTTGACCGAGAGATCTTTGTTGGTGAAACCGTGGTGTGTTTTGGTGCTCGGAAGAGGCATTTCGGAGGATTTCTTGGTTGCCGGGTGGAGGCGGTCTAACCGCCCCCTATACCCGGTCTAACCGCCCCCTCTCGGTTAGGCGGCTTTCGAGTTGTTTCCGGCCGTCGGTGCTGCGTGTGTGTTGTGGTTCTTTGGTAGAGTTTGCTCCTAGGACCGGTAGCACTCCGGTGGCTACGTGGTTTTGGCAAACGGAAGGTAGAAGTGCGGAGCGTGTGATTTCGGGGGGTTCGGCCGAGCTAGTTCGTCTTGTCGGAGTTTCAATCTCCCTCGAGAAGAATTTTTATCGGCTCCCATTCACTCCCCCCCTCTCGGTCGCCTTATCGGTCCTTCGGTGGATGAATCGGTGGATCTGTGTTATATTGATGACGATGCTGTTTTAGAAGTCAAGAGTACAGATGCTCCCCTTCCGCAGCCCAAAGGCGGTTTGATGGTCGTTGCTGCGGGTCTGGGCGATGGTTCGGGTGCGAAGGCCCAGGATCCAATCGACCATGATGCTCTGGATGTTGGGGAGTCCGCGGCACACGCGTCACGTTCACCGCCGCCTTTGTCGGATGATCTTGACCTGGCTGCGGCGAGAGTTGCTGGTGGCATCACACCGGAGCCAGCGACGACACCCAATGTTCTTCAGCTCGAAGACACCGGTATGATGTTTTTGCTCAGAGATGGTTTTTTGTGTCCTTCCTATAAATCATGCGTTCCATTTACTTATGTCTTTTGTTATCGTGCTAATTTTAGCGGCCAAGACTCTAGTCACCTTGAGCGTCGAGGACCGAGAAAAGAAAACTCCTTCAGTTGAAGCAGACCCCACCGCATCGAGGGCAAGCCTCGCATCTTTGCTGGGAGAACCTGGTATGAAACAGTGCCTATTGCTTTATTTATAGCGTTTCGACTTAGTGTCTTCGCTATGTCGGCTATACGAAGTGGTCTGGGAGAATAACATGATTGCTAACTGAAGGATCAGATGGCGACTAGAGAGGGGGGAGTGAATAGGAGCCGGTAAAATATTCTTCTCGAAGAACCCGGCCTATACCCTAGTCAAATCTCGGTCACACACAAGCGATGGATCGAATCACACACCAATCGCCAAGACAACGAGGTTATGGATCAACCTCTAGCCCTAGGAACGATTCCTTGAAGCACACGCGGAAGCACGAAAGAAAGAAGGGAGGAATCGAACCGAGAAGCAAAGCACACAGCCTCTGGCGGACCGTCCGGCCAGACAGGGCGGACTGTCTGCGATGGCCGCGCGAACCATCCGGCAGGGTACCGCGGACTGTCCGCACCCTTGCCGCGGACTGTCCGGCCTGAGCCGCGGACCATCCGTTAAAGCGAACAGAACCACCAGTGGCACACCGCGAACCACGGACCGTCTGCGGGGAGCATGCGGACTGTCCGCAAGACACCCGCGGACCGTCCGCCCAACACACGAGGATCGTCCGAAACTTCGTCCAACCAAAACTCAAAACCACGACGGATCGAAACGAGAGACGAGCAAGAACTCGAAGAACACCAGACGAACACGTGCGGCGCGGACCGTCCGCCAGGAGGGCACGGACCGTTCTTGAGGCACGGACAGAGCAGAAAAATGTCCGACCTCGAAGGTCAACTCCCCCAAATCATCATCGGATTTCCCAAACGGTTGAAGCTGTGAGGACAAGGGCTTGTGATAGGTTATAACCCGGCGTTAGAACGAGGATGGCCCGATCTTCACGGCAGTAGGTCTTGAACTTGAAGAACGACAATGGGGTGGCGGAAAGAGGATGATAACTTACTAGAAACATATGAGAACTAGCTAAAGATCAGCGGATAACTAGCTTTATACCTAGCCAAGGTTGGATGCGACCCAAACGACGGGGAGAGAGACACCAAAACCACGAGGACTTCGACTCGATCTCCACACGACCGCAGAACCACAACCGGAGCTAATCCACACAAGGTGAGGCAACCGTACTGGAACTCACCAAGCACGAACTAGTGGACCTCAGAGAGATCTCTTCACAAGTCCAAGTAGAACAAGGAAGAACAAGGGTGTGAGTAAGGCACTCAGGCAGCAGTGGGTTTGTAACCATACACAATTTCAAACAGGCAAAGGCAGAAGATCTATGTTGACATCCATGATGTCCGCGATTTCAAGCATCTTGATCCCTTCGGCTGTGTCCCACTGGGCATGCCAAAAAGTGTGTTGACGCAAAATGTGCACCCGGCGCCAAACACACAGCAAGCCGAACAAAGCTGGCTTCACACGCGCAAAGAATCACGAGACGTGCCAGTCAATTTTTCCTGAAAATTAACAAAAGATAAAGTAGTTAAATACCAAAGCTTGGAACTTGCCGGGTAGTACCAGACAGTTCCATATTTACGGCTAAGAAGCCAAATGGGATGACATATAGCTATAAAAAGCTATCTGCCAATAAACTGAAACCATTTGGGAACTTATAAAAGGAAAAGCAACACTGCCGAATGGATGACATAAGCATGACAGTAATCGGTCTTTGTATGAGCAGAGATGCACGTGCACGAGGTCATGACCGATCCCCATGATAACCAACATCAAATAAATGATAAAGTAAAGCACGAACATAAGCATGTCATAAATAAGCATGCATAGATCCAAAGCACTAGTCTACCGCATGTCTAGGTACTTAGGAATCCGTCGGGTACGATACCAAAACAAATCTATCCACCGCATGATACAACTTGCATGAAAATCGTACCACTTTCCACAAATAGATCTATCCACCGCATGATACAATCTAAATATGGAAAGCTAAAAGCACACGTTATTCAAAGCATGAGTTACGCACGTGTTCTACTCGTGAAGAAACATAACCGAATACGGCTGAACAGCCGATTCGGGGTCCATGAAGAAGGAACGAACATTACCAAGCGAATAAATCTATCAGATTGAATCGAACTCTAATCCACCGGATGACTAGCTCCAAAGCAACCCAAAAACCTGCATCTACCGCATGATACTTAGTTCTTTCAAGATTTATACCAACATTGGCAAGCTTGAACCCACAACACGTAACAATCTAAATCGATTCGGTTTCGGCTATCGAAAGCACAAGATCCACGTGTTGAAACATGAAATCTACTCGTACAAGGATCACGAGAGGGATGAAGCCGATCCAAACCCATCTAGATTGGGCAAAAAGGTGTTACATGAATTTAAACATAAAGTAAAAACCCGAAGCAACACGGGGTAACTTAATGAATCTATTGGATCTTGCCAAAATCCAATAGAGCCGATAACTAGCTTCGAGCTAGATCTTAGCCTGCCGCATGGCTCATGACCTAACAAGAAACCTTCTTGAACCAAGCTTGAATCTACCGCATGACATGAAGTATGGTAACAAGACTACTTGCATCAAATCTAAATCCACCTCATGATACTAGACATGATACAAGGTTGCCGGTACTCACGGAGGTCGACGGATCGATGAACCCTCTCGAAGAACTCGACGACACGACAAAAGGACTCTAGGGTTTGGCGTAAGGCCGGTTTGTATTGAAGAATGATCATGTCCATTACATACATTCAGGGCTCATATTTATACCCTGCCAAGTACAATCTCGAATGGATTCGTTGCCTAACTTATCTCTAAGCTTGATCGCCTATCCATCCATTCGTCCTCCCTGCTTGAGCCACGTCACCGTCCAATCCCGCAAAATCAGCTCTACTGTTCCTCTGCCGAACGGGAGCAGATAGCCGACCGCAGACTTCTTTGCCGAATACATCTGAAAAATCCTTTCCTTCCACCAGATGGACTCCTGACCGAGCTGGACCCACAAGTCAGACTCCTTACCAAATTTTGGTGTTAACACATGCCCCTTCAATTGCGGGATAAAAGTAATTTTGTTCCGCAATTGACTCTAGCCACGAATATTCAACTCGAATCTGTCAACACCTGTTCTTCTTTCTTCTCAATCCGCCGGAGTCCTCGTCTAGATTCAAACCCTAGATCCCCTTGCTCTAATCTCAAATCTCCAATGGCGGCGCAAAACCAAGATGCTCAGGTAAATCCTCCCTCCCGTAAGCTTCATTCACCATTTAGGTTTTCAATTTTACCTGAGATTTCGTTTCCGCCTTCTTTCAGGAGCCTTCTACTGAGCTTTTGATTCGCACCGAGGCCAATTCAAGATCTTATTACCTTGGTCCCGTGGGAAACTCTGATCCTCGAGATTTCATTGCGGCTGAATTTCAAAGGATCCCCTTCAAAGCGGCTCTGTCTCCACCTCCCCGGTGGCAAGATGCTTTCAAGAACTGGCCCTTGCCTCCAATCGCAGGCTGGAAAAATTGGTACCGGAGGATCCGTGCAGATAAGAGTGCCTTAACCCAAAACTGGAATACCCTCCGTATTGCTCAATGCCTGGAGTTGTCTTTGGCCGAGACCCCCAAAAATGAAGACCTTTTGATAGCAGCCTGCCATTTTTGGTCAAACGGTGTCAACGCCTTCCTCTTTGGCCACGGCCCAATGTCTCCAACTTTGGCCGATGTGTATATGATCACCGGCCTCGACATTACAAAATCTGTTCAACCCTGGAATTTCAAAGGTTCTTCACGCCAAACAGGGGTGAAACCAGGGAACGGATACAAACAGTATATCTTGAGCCACATGAAAGACAATCCCCTTGGTGAAGTTGAATACAGAGCATTTCTGAACATGTGGCTATGCAGATTCGTCTTCTATGGTAAGGCCAATGAGCCCACCTTGAATCATATCACCATGGCTTCTCATCTGGTCAGTGGCAACCGCCTCCCCCTTGGGAAAATCTTCCTAGGCAGTGTATACCATATGCTTCACCAAACTGTTACCCAGATGTACACTAGCCAAAGGATAGCATGTGTCAACGGCCCTTGGTGGTTTGTTCAAATATGGCTGCAGCTCCACATGCATCAGATTGTTGGTGTCGATTTGAACACCAGGCTTTTCCCTTCATCCAATCACCCTGAAGGAGAAACTCACGCCACCAGAGGATGCCAGAATTATGGAGAAGCGGCTTCAACTGTTCTCGTTCAGCAAGACATCAGCCAGCTTTTTGAACTGTTCTTCAAAGGTTTCCAGAATCCTCTCTGGCTCCCCTATCTGGACAATGACACCTTGGTTTCCCCCGTTGAATTCTCCTTTAAATCCGAACGTCAAGATGGGAGATTTCTAGAGATCTTCAACATCATAATCCGCCCATGTATGCTGCCGGCTGAATTTAATGGAGGAAGGATGAATCATAGCACTTATGAATATTATCAGCCCAATGTAATGGCTCGGCAACTTGGGTGCGGCGAGATGCCCCCAAGGCTATTTCTGCATGAATTCCTCAAGCCCAGGGAAGAAATTAAAGAACTCATGCACAGTAGCAGAGTTTTCCATTATGTGTGCAGTCCTGCTGTCTACACCTGGCCTTTTGTGCCTACAACAATAGCTCACCCCACCTTCAACTCATGGTGGCAAGAACTCCATAATCACGTCTTCAGTGAGCTTGTGCACTTGTTTTGTTCAGAGTTGATGCCTGATTTCCAGCCAACTTCAGAGGTAATGTAACTAACCTTTGGATCAGACATCTCCTCTTCCAATTATGATTTTGATTTTGTTTCCTTTTACTCTCAGAACACAGTGCCTGCCCCTCGAGCCAGGAACATCACCTATAATGCTGTAGGCCCGATCTCAGCACTGGATTCAGGTCCCCAACTCTGGCTCAGCTAATGGCCAGGTTTGCCACAACAGATCCAAGCCTTTCCAGCCTTGCTGCTGACAGGAGGCAAGGTTTGACCTTGATTGCTCCTCCAAATGCCAAGAGGAGGAGAACTGTTAAGAAAGTCCTTGTTGAGGTAAAAACCCTTTCTTTTCTTGATCACAAAATTACTCTGGCTCTGACAAATCATATCTTGTGCACTTTCAGCCCAGAGCCCAGCAATCTTCAGTGCCACCACCTGCCAATGCTCCATCCACTGGTATGACCTTCATTGTCCCCCTTTTTAGGATGAACACTGGCATTTATTTCTTAATTTGACATTTCCAGAAGACACAACGGCAGAACAACTTGTGGACGTCCCAGTGTCTCAGCAAGCAAGTTCGCCCAGGGTTGAATTGCCTATCCCAGTGGAGATCTCATCTTCATCAGGGACTCAATCACCTTCTGCAGAAGCAATGAATTCTCCAGAGATGGGTCTCCCAGTCCAGCCAGAACCATCAAGTCCTCCAAGGGCACAATCACCTGCTGGTCACGCAGAGACACCAATCCCAGCAGGGGTGAATCCATCTCCTCTTCAGCCAGAAGCCCCTGAGCTACCAACAACAACGCCTTTTCACAGAGAAGCTTCAGCCTTTCCTGGAACATCCCCTTCACCTGTGATTGCCCCTGAACAGAGTCCTCCCCCAGCTCAAGAAATCAGACATGAGGTACTCATTTGCATTTAACTCTGCTAGCTTTACTTTTAGCACTCCTAACTCGGCAGCACTGCTTCTTAGGATCAGGCCCCATCATCATCAAGCCTGTCAACGGGGAACAATCCAACCGCCGAGTCGAGGGAAGAAATGCATCGAACTCTGTCAGAGGAGGTGATAGAAAAGCTCAGGGAGATCCTTGCCTGGCTGGAAAAGGATACCCAAGATCCGTTCAGAGATCTCGATCATTTTGAAGAAATGCTCGAGTCCATCAGCCAAGAGGTCCCCGAGGACATCAATGCTTCTCTCGCATCTATCTGTGGCCTGGAGGATCATTACGCACCCATAAGAAAAGCTTTGAGGAAGGTGCGCTCCCGCCCGGCTATTGAACAGAAAAGAACCAATGCTGAACAAGCCATGAACGGGGCGCAATCTCGGACCAAGTGCCACAAAGATGCATTGGCCAGTCTGCAAGCCTCTCGTGATCTAAAAATCGCTAGGAAAGCTGCTCTGGAAGCAGAATTGAGAAGCTTGTCAGCTGAGATAGAGGCCGACGACAAGAAGATAGCCGAGCTCCCTGAATTGATAGAGAAAACCCAAGAGGAGGCGAAATCGGCTATGGCCAAGATGAAACAATGCGATGCAGAGCTTACCACCTTGTCTAGTGCCCAGAAAGATTATCAGGAGCGGTGGGATAGCATTCGCCAGACAATATCCAATGCCCGTAATGTAATTGCAACATACTTGAGCATTTAAAGGCTTCAATTGATGTATAACCGAATTGACCGCTTTTGCAATATCTGTTCTTGTAATTTCATTTCCCTTTCCTGCTGCGCTCCTTCAACGTAATACCGAACGATCCATTCGGCAAAGACATGCCAACACCTGAATGGCACCTTGACTCCCTTAGCCGAGCTAGTCAACCGAACACGACTCAGCCTAGAACTCTAAACGACCCATTGGCGGATTGGTCAAGGAAACCTTTCCACCTTTCAATTTTATTGGGATATGCGCCACGATCCAGAACCACAACTTGAGGCCACGCTCTGCCTTGCCAGGCCTATAAATGAAACCGTAGGTGCCCCTAGCTCTCCACCAAGCCTTGTAGCTCTCGAATCTTTGCCAATCTCAGTTCTTCCTCTCTCCAAACAGTGCACATCCCCAATCAACATGGTGCGCCGCCTCAACCGCCGCCGCGCCTCCGATGAGGCAGAGGGGAGCAGCGCCAATGCACGCTGGAGGCAATGACCGTCGATTCTTCTTCCTTGATTCCCCTTTGGTCTTTTCTTATTCTGACGATCATCTCCCTTTCAGGTTAATTCAGTGGAATCCGTCTCCCGCGCCGGCCAATCAGCCCCTTCCGGACGACTCCTCGGAGTCCGACGGCCACTCCCACGTGCCCTACGGGGAAGAAGACGCTCTCCTCTTCAAGGAGGAGCTGGAGACGGCCCGACGCGAGTTGGAGGACGTCTCCAAGAAGGCGGACATAGCCGAGCTTGAGTGGGAGGACCAGCGCAAACAGCTGCTGGAAACCATCGATGGTACAGCTCTAATTCAAATCTTTGATCCAACCCGGCTCTTGATGCTAATCTCTCTTCTTCTTGCTCTTTGCAGCCCGCGACACCGAGCTCGAACAGCGGAAAGCGCTGGTGGAGCAGCTGGCTGACAAGGTGAATGCCCGCGGTGACACACCGGCGGAGCGCCTTGCTGCGGTGGAGCACCGCGTCGATGAGGTGGCCACCCATGGCGTCCGCTTGGGCACTACCCTGGGCCTGGCTGCCATGGCGACGCACACGGACGTCGACTACTCGACCAGGCCGCGCGGCTTCCGGGGCGGCGCGCTAGAGGACATTGAGGAGATCGAGCTCATCCTGGAGCGCCTCGATGGCCACGGCGACGCCATTGCCGAAATCACTCATCCCCAATCTGTATTGAACAGGCTTTTCGACTAGATTGTATTAGGGATGTTTGATCGTCGGCAATAAATAAGAACTTTTGAATTTTGTGATCGCTCTGTGATGATCTTCTTTACATTTGCACCTGTGGATCTTTTTTCCTTAAACATATCCGGAGCTGTCTAGAGCCGAATACGCCAGAACAGATGCCCCTTGGTGCAAAATCCGCAGAAGATCTCTGAATCGGCAATCCGTAGCACTGTTCAAGCAAAAACCCTTTCGCATCTGGGAGAAAACCATGCCGTTTGGTATTCCAACAGTGTGTACTGGCCAGTCATCACTCCCAATGCACCCCTTCGGTCAATAAAATAGCCTGCTGAGATGCTCTGCAAATCCACTCGCACACTCATCCATCATTTCTCATATCCTCCCCCGTCTCCAGAGGAAAAAACCCCAAGGCCATGGACAAGGGCAAGCAACCCCAGGAGAGCATCCCTCCAAAGAAACGTACTATTCGAAGGTGAGTTTTCTCTTGATTTACTTCCTGTTTCCCGCATGATCTGGCGCTTTACCTCCTCTTCTTTTCCTTTTTCAGCCTTGACTTGCTTCCTGAAGAGATCATCGGGACCGAAGATGTGCCTGAGTACATCTCCTCCAATTCTTCCCTCGAAGCGGAGGACGCCACGCCTGACCAGAGGACCAGCCATCAACTGTGCTGTCGCGTTCAGCACCTGGAGCATGGCCTCAGGGACATCACCGCTCGTTGCCAAGCCGAACGCGAGCGCCGCATGGCTCTAGAGGCACTAGTAGGGGGTAAATGCTTTGTGCCCACATTTGGATTTCTTGCCCCCTAACATCGATTCCTCTGTTTTAGATGTCTCTGACAGGTACAACAACCTGAAAGCGGCCTGGGACAGCTTGGTGGAAGCCGCCAACCATGGTCACCCCCACGCATTCCAAGTCGCCGTCACGGTGGTCCTGGAACAACTGAAGGGGGAGCAGTCGAAGAAGAAGCAAAGAAAAGATTGAATCATACTTTCGCTTCTTTCTCCACGCCTTCTGCTTCCCACCTCCTTGAGGTCCTGATCACCAGGGTTGTTGGATGTGAACCTGCAAGAAGTAGTTGTAATGTAGTTTTTGTGCTAAGGGCAATGCATCTAGGCACTGGCCATTTCTTCTGTTTGTGAATTTTTGTTCTGAAGGCGGCCTCATTCTCGAGCGCCGGCTGTTTATGTGTCAGATGTGCGTAATCTTGCTGTCGGTGATCATCGATCAATCTCAATGCTGGGATAATATTTCTTCAGATATCTTCCATTTATCGCGGCGGAAAATTCTTCTTCTAGCAAAGTTTTGAATATGTATGCATTACCAGGGACGCATCTGACCACACAAAAAGGCCCTTCCCAATTAGGGGACCATTTGTCGAATTCACTGTATTTAGTTCCAATCGGCAATAGCGCTTTCCAAACCAAGTCTCCTTCTGCGAATTGCCTGACTTTTACTTTCTTGTTATAGTACTTGGCCACCCGCAGCTTGTTTTTCTCGATGTTTTCCAAAGCTCTAAGACGAATCATATGTAAATCTTCTAGATCATCCATCATTTGGCCACCGTAATCTTTGGAGCTCAAATCTTTCTCGTAGCACCACTCTCCTTGAATCGATTGCATCTCCCAAGGTAGAACCGCGTGGTGCCCATAAACCAATTCATAAGGAGAAGTTTTTGTAGCTCCATCGGGGGCCATTCGGTAAGCCCACGGTGCCTCACCGAGTACCGAATGCCACCTTCTTGGCTTCGGTCGATCTTCTTTTGTATCAGCTTGATCATGATCTTGTTAGAAGCCTCTCGCTTGACCATTAGCTTGGGCATAATAAGGAGAAGAGTTAAACAATTTGATCCCCATGCTTTCGGCAAACTCTCTGAACTCCAGTGACACGAATTGTGCCCCTTGATCAGTGGTAATTGTCTGAGGGATTCCAAACCGATAGATGATGTGCTCCTTGACAAATTCAACCATGTTTTCTGATGTCACCTTCTTCAGTGGGATCGCCTCAACCCATTTAGTAAAATAATCCGTAGCCAAAAGCACGAACTTATGCCCCTTACTAGATGGTGGATTAATTTGGCCAATTAAGTCTATACCCCAGCCCCTGAATGGCCATGGCTTGATGATGGGATTCAATGCTGATGCGGGGACCCCTTGAATAATTCCAAACCTCTGGCAATCTTGACATCCCTTGTAATACTCAAAGCAATCCTCTAATATCGTCGGCCAAAAGCACCCAGCTTGTCTAATAACCCATTTCATACGGTAGGCCGATTGGTATGCTCCACATATCCCATCGTGCACTTCGCTCATCATGTTCTTAGCTTCTTCTGGACCCAGGCATCGTAATAACACCCCATCTAGTGATTTATAGAATAAATTATCATCCAGAAGAACGAATTTTATGGCCTTGTACTTGAGCTTCCTAGAGACCTTTCGGGATGGATCCCTCAAGTAATCAACGATCTCTTTTCTCCAATCATCTTTTGCGAGATCCGTCCCCAGTGCACACACCTCTGTAGCAAACGCTTCTTGACTCTCTTTGTAACCAGAGGCGCTTTGAGCCAGCCTGTTTGCCTCTTCATTATGTTCCCTTGGAATATGTTGTAGAGTCACCAACGGGAAGCTCTTCAAGATTTCCCTGCACCCTTCGTAGTAACTCCTCAGTGCTTCACTTTTGCACTCGTATCGGCCGTTCAATTGCTTGATCACCAGCTCTGAATCTCCGTAAACTTCAACTGAAACGGCCCCAGCTTCTCTCAAATATTGAAGTCCTCAAAGCAATGCCTCGTACTCGGCCTGATTGTTTGTAACAGTGGGCTGTATAGGGATGGCAAATTCAAACATCTCACCCCTAGGTGAAATTAGTAGGATCCCTACTCCCCCACCTTTACCACATGATGATCCATCAAAAAATAAAGCCCAGGGGGTAATTTCAAGCAAATCAATTGACGGATCGCGATGTTCAGTTATAAAATCGGCAATGATCTGACCTTTGATGGCTTTTGCCGATTCGAACTTCAACTCGAACTCTGATAAAGCCAAAATCCACTTGCCAATCCTGCCGTTCAAAATTGGCATAGATAACATATGTTTTATAACATCAAACTTGGAATACACAGTGCATTCGGCATTCAACAAGTAGTGCCGAAACTTTGTACACGAGTAGTATACGCTACTCTACAGCCGAATACCTGGTCTCAGGATCAAGTAATTTTCGGCTAAGATATGCTACTACCCGCTCCTTCCCTTCGAATTCTTGAATAAGGGCTGATCCAATGGTTTGGGTATCGGCCACCACGTACAACTTGAAAGGCTTGTCCAGCTGAGGAGGGACCAACACCGGTGGCTCCTTCATGTACTGCTTGATTTCATCGAAAGCCTTCTGTTGTTCGTCGCCCCATGTGAACTTTTGATCCTTCTTCAGCTTCAGCAATGGAGAGAATGGCAAAACCTTCTGTGACAAATTTGAAATGAATCTCCTCATGAAATTAATTCTGCCGAGCAGTGATTGCAATTCCTTGAGATTAGTTGGAGGAACAACTTCATCAATGGCCTTCATGCTCTTCTTGCCAACTTCAATTCCTCCCTCGTGGACTAAAAACCCCAAGAACTCCCTAGCTGATACCCCAAAAGCGCACTTGTTTGGATTCATCTTTAAACCATGCTTCCGGGTGCACTCCAAGGTCCTCTTCACATCTTCCAAATGCGTGTCATGACTCAGAGACTTGATTACCACATCATCAATGTAGATCTCCACAACTTTGCCGATCAACTCGTGAAAAATATAATTCATGGCTCGTTGATAAGTTGCACCGGCATTTTTTAGCCCAAACGTCATGACTATCCATTCAAACAGGCCTATATGACCACGACATCTGAAGGCCGTCTTTGATATGTCTTCTATTGCCATGAAGATTTGGTTGTATCCCGCATTGCCATCCATGAAACTGATCACTTTGTGTCCAGCCGCGGTGTCAATCAACAAATCGGCAATAGGCATGGGGTAACCATCCATCGGAGTAGCTCTATTCAGATCCTTGAAATCTATGCAGACCCTCATTTTTCCATTCTTCTTGTAGACAGGGACAATGTTAGAAATCCACTTCGCATATCTGCATGGCCGAACGAAGTTTGCATCAAGTTGTCGGTGCGGAAAGTGGTCCCGACACTAACCAAGAGATAACGCCTAGGTCTATCCCTCGATGGTCGATGCTAAGCAACAAATGACACAAGGATTTATCCCGGTTCCCGCCGAGGGGGCCGTACGTCCGGCGAAAGGGTGTGCTCGTGGCACTATATTGCTCGAGACCGGGGTGCTTGTAGTGGGGCGAATACAAGCGAGGCGGGAGAGGAAGCGTGGCTCCCAAGTCCCTGGTGAGTTGCTGAAGATGTTGTGGGAGAATAAGAGAGTGAGTGCACAGTGCGCCGTGTTCCTCCGGATTCGTCCCCCGCGGGCCGGGGGCTCGCCTTCCCTTTTATAGGCCAAGGGAGCGGCGGGTTACATGCACGCCGCGCTACCTAGCTGCGTGTGGTAGCACGTCGTGCTACGGTGTAGAGCGGGCGGCCGTCCGGTCGATCTTCGCTACGATCCGGCCATGATGGCCTACCTTGTACCCGAACAAGTGGCGGTTCGAGGGTAGGAGGCGGCAGATGGCGATGGCGTCCCCTGATAGGCTTCGAGGGAGGTGTTGATGATGGCTGGTACAGGGCACAGGAGCGGGCAGAACGGCGCTCCTTCCCAATGAGCTATGCGGTGGTGGAGTGGTTGCTGCAAGTGTTCGGGCGTGCGCTGCGCGAGTCGGGCGTGAGCCCGCGCGCGTGGGTACGGCGGCCGCGCGCGCGCGTTACGGTGGCGGGATGGCCACCCACCGGCCTAGCGTCCCTCACCCAACTGCGGGGTCACGGGAAAGTGGGATCGAGGGTGCGCCCCGGCCCCCTTTCGAGGGTTGGGCGCGTTAGTCGTACGGTGGCGTGCGCACGGTGTTATGGGACCGACACCGCCGTACCGCACGCTCCTCCCCACGCGGGCGGGGATGGGCTCCTCCCCCGGGGAGCGCGGGTGCGGCGGCACCGGGCGTGAGCCCCGGCGCATGATGGCGCCGTCTCCGCGGCGTCGGGGCGTTAAATGCCCAAGTACGGGGCCGGCGCACGCGTGCGGGGCGCCCGTGAGCGTGGCGGGCCCCGGCCGAGGGTGGAGCGAACCCTCGAGCGAGGCGAGGCCCGCTCGAGGGGAGCGGGCCCTCGAGCGGGGCGGGACCGCTCGAGGGAAGGGTCGCCCCTCGAACGGGGCGGAACCCGTTCGAGGAGGGGGTTGCCCCTCGAGCGGGGCGGAGCCCGTTCGAGGAGGGAGGTGTACCCTCGGGCGAGGCGGAGCCCGCTCGAGGGGTCTCGTGGTCGGGCTATCTTGGCGGGGCCTCCGAAGTCCCGCCGCATGGGCCACGTCCCGCATGGTTAGTTCCCCGCATGGTTAGGCCTAGTTCATTTGATGCGGGAATTTAAGTGAGGGTTCCCCCATCGTTTGAGGGGACCCCTAGGGCGGTCCCCGACGCAGCCCCCGAGCATCCGCGGGTTTGCCATTGAGGCTCCCGCGGATGCCGGAACCTACCGATAGGACGTTCTTCCCTCCTTGTTTGCGAACGCTTTCCGTGGGGCCGCGCTAGCGGACCCGCGGGTCTAGCCCCGAAGCCCCGCGGAGAGGTGTGGGCTCTCCCCGCAGGGGTTTACCGCGAGCAATTCGGTCGAAAGGCGTGGCACATATGCCAACCGGCATCGGCGGTATTTCGGCCGGCATCGGGGGTGCACGCTCCCCCGTCTCCGTCTCGGGCGGGTGCAATTCCAAGGAGGTGTAGCCGTGCGTCAAGCCCCCGAGCCTTGGCCCGTTCGAGGCGATCGGGTCGAGCCCGACGACTTGTTTTTTTATCACGCCCTCGCCGTCCCTCCGCGGGTCGGGAGGTGAGGTTTCCACGACTCCCATCGAGCGGGTCGCGAATCGCGGATTCCTCTTCGAGCCGCTAGCGGGTGGTTCAAGTGGACGTCCATGCCCCGTTCGATAAGGGTAGGCCGCGCGGTCCGGAGACACGTCCATGGAAGCGCTTGCGTGGGTTTGCTAGGTGGGGCTCGGTCCCGTTCGCTAGGGACCGAGGGCGCGGAAGCTCTCCCTCGGTGGGATCCCCCCGCTAGCCGCCCTCGGCGGCTCTCGAACACGACATGTGGGGCACCCTCGAGCCGACGGGCTCGAGGAACGGCTCGAATGCGCGTGCCCTCGTCGTCCCTAACTGCGTGATGCGGGGCGCCCGTTCGAACCCGTCGAGGGTCGGGCTTCGAACCTCGATCGGTAAGGGGCCGTGCGGGGGCCGTGCCTAGGCCGCCCCCGTCTTTTCGCGTTTGCGGCCGTCGAGGGGTCCGGGGCGTGCCGACCCTCGAGGTGTCTGGTTGGTGGCATGGCGCGGTATGAGTGCTTTCGGTGTCGCTCTATTTCAAGCGTGACCTCGGGCGATCCTCTTACGCGCGTGCCTTCTTTAGGGGGTTGACGTCGTCTCGAGTTGGGGGTCATGCCGCTCGAGGGTCCTACGCGGCATGGGTGCCCGCGGTGGCCTCGCTCTACATCGAGTAGGTCCCGGCGACCTTCTCACGCCGATATCACATCGAGGGTCGCCTTGTTTCGAGTTGGGGGTCATGCCGCTCGAGGGTCCTACGTGGCATGGGTGCCCGCGCGTGGCCTCGCTCTACATCGAGTAGGTCCCGGCGACCTTCTCACGCTGATATCCCATCGAGGGTCACCCTTGTCTCGAGCCGAGGATTCGCCTCGCTCGAGGGCTCTCCTTGCTTGGCAAGGGGCCCGGGCATTTAATAGCCTTGCGGTCGTGGCCGCGGGTTTTGCAGCGCTGGCGCGCTTTTTTAGGCGCTGCGGCTGCGCGCGCGCGCGCGTAGTGGGCGGCGGCCGCCGGCGCATGTGACGGTTTCACCTCGGTTGCTGCCGGTCTCGTCGTAATGATGACCCGCCCGCAAGTGTTAGAGCCGCCGCGGTCGTGGTGGGGCCCGCTTGTCGACGCGATGGAAAGATTCCCCGCAATTCTTCGTTGGCGGGACGTGCGCTCCGAGAACTCGCCCGTCGCCTATAAACCGCGGGGAGGAGTAGGCGGCGGTTTTTTACCTTGGCTCCTCACCGTTTTAGCCCTCCGCCTCTTCGCCTTCGTCTCATCCTTGCGGTCGCGCCGGCTCGCTTGCTTAGAGCTTTCTCCTTGTTTCCTCGTCCTCCACCTTCGTACTCGTTCGTCCTCCCTCATGGCGCCGCCTCGCCCTCCGATCGGGGTCCCGGAGCCGTACGCACGGGAGAAGTCGACCGTGACCCGGCTCGCCCTGGGCGAACTGGTCGCCGCCGGCCGCCCTCTCGGCCAACGAAGAAGGGCGCCCCGGCGGAGTGGATCGTGCCGCCATCGTCGCACCTTGAGCCCAATCCGCCGGAGGGTTACGTGGTGAGCTTCCTCCGCTACCACGAGCGCGGCTTCAATGCGCCGGCGAGCACGTTCATGCGGGCGTTGTGCTACCACTACGGGGTGGAGCTGCACAACTTCGCCCCCAACGCTATCTCGCGGCGGCCACATTCGTGGGCGTGCGCGAAGGGTACCCGGGGATCCCGGTCCAATTGGGAGCTCGGGTACACCTCTTCCGCGGGGAGCCGATCACGCAGCCCACGTCGGAGCCGAGGACCCGCGCGCGGTGCGCGCCGGCGGGATGTCGCTTGCCCCGCGAGGGCAGCTCAAGAACTTCTACATCCCCCCGCACCATGACGACGAACAACGCCGGTTGGGAGCGGGGATGGTTTTATCCGCGCAACGCCGAGCCCGCCTCCCTCCCTACACCGGGCGGGTGTTCAAGGAGAGGCCGGACCGCCGGGGCTACGGGTTGTCCACGGCCAACCATCGGGCGCGCCGGGGGTCCGTCCTCGCCGCCTTGCGGCGGGCGGGCGAGGGAGGGGCTCAACGCGATGGGCGTCCTCGCCTTCCTTCATCACCGGCGAATCGTGCCGTTGATGGAGAGGCCGCTCCGCATCTTCGAGATGACGGAGGCGGCCAACCCCCGTCGACCCGGCGAGGTCGCGGATGCTCCCGACGCCGCCGGAGCGGCCGTACGCGCTCACCCGGCGCGGAGCGCCGTCGACACCGAGACGCCGCTACTCGCGGGTCGGACCCCCGTGGGACATCGAGATGCTTCCCACCCGCCCGTTGGTGAGTGTGGCTTTCTACTCGTTTTGGTCCTCGTTCTCGTTTATGTTTCTTGACGCGCCATTGTCACTCTTGCGCGCGATGGTGCGCTTCAATATCGCCAAGTCCGTTCCACCCACCCCCCGACTCCCGTGCGCTCGGCGGGCGGCGCGGCGGGAGCAGAGGAGCGGGCGCGCGCGCCGAGGGAGCACGCAAGGCGGCGCCAAGCGCGTCGCGACGCACGGTCCGCCGAGTACCGGCGGCGGGGAGGAGCCGGGGCTCTCCTCCCCCGACATCGAGGAGCCCTCATCCTCGGATCGGGACGAGGAGGAAGAGTCCGAGGGGGAGGGCCCCTCGCACGGTGGCGGCCCCGCGCCCCCGTCGCCGGATCTCGCGCCGGCGTCGGGGGCGGCTTCGTCCGGGGCGGGCGCGTCGGCGTCCGCCGCCGGGCGGTCGTCGTCGGGGCGGCACGCGCGCGCGGAGGTGCCGGCGCGCGCGCGCGGAGGCGCGCGCGGCGGACGTGCCCGCGCGCGCGTCGAGCGTGCCCCGCACGCGGCGGGGGTGCGTCCGCGCGAGCGGCGTCGTCGTCGAGGGGCGCGTCGGGAGGCGTGCCCGCGCGCGGGGACAAGCGTGCCCCCGCGCACCGTGGCGCCGTCGGGGGGGTGCGGCGTCGGCGCGCGCCCGCGCACGGGGCAGGCGTGCCCGCGCGTGCGGCGGCGCCATCAGGAGGCGCTGCGTCAGGCGTGACCGCTACACCGGCCCCGTCCGAGGCCTCGAGGAAAAGGAAGCGGGCCTTTTCCTCCGCGAGGTACGTAGCCTTGCCTTCCTTTGTGTGGCTTTGGTGTGCTGGTGGTTAGATGTTCTAACTCTCCGTTCGTGATTGCGCAGGGCGGTGCCGACCGTTCCTCCTCTTGCACCGGCCAAGGTGCTGAGGACGGACGCGCTGATCCCCACCCGGCGGCGCTCGTCGAGGGGGTCGCGCCAGGGAACGAGCGCGGCGGCGGGCATGAGCTCGCAAGGCCCGGCCGAGGCCTCGGGGGGCCCGGCCGGCGGATCAACCCGCCGCGGCGCGGCCCGCAGGTTGCTGGGGGCGACCGGCGCCGGCCGCCACGGAGGCGCGAGGCCGCGGTGGTGGCTACGGTGGAGGTGCCGCCCGCGGTGGCGGCCGCTACGGAGGAGGCGGAGCGGGCGCGGCCCTGCGGGAGCGCCCGCGGAGGTGGCGGCGCGGACGGTGGTGGCGGCCACGGCGCCACGACGGCGCCCGTGGTCGCGGAGGCGCGGGGGAGGCGCCGGCGGAGGCGGCGCGGCGCGGCTCCGCCCGCCGGCGGTCCCCGAGGCGGAGGTGGTGGAGCTCTCGGATGACTCCCCGCCGCCCGGGTGGAACCGATGGGCCGGGCTGGCCCGCGAACTTCCCCCGAGCCCCGGGGGGGGGCCCTCGTGAGGCGGCACGAGGGTCGCATGACGGCGGGGGGCCGAGGGCACGATGCCGAGACCTCGTCCTCCCGCGCCGGCCGCCCCGCCCGGTGGGGGGGGGGGGGTGGAGGATCCCCCCCGCATTTGCCGACGCCGGGGGAGCAGAGCTCGGGGGCGAGCTCTCGGGCCATGGCGCCACGCTCAACCGTGCGTTGAACGAAGCGCTGCGGGTCCACAGCGGCCCGGCCTGGACCGTCTTCCAGGTGAGCCACGGTTGCTCGTTTCCCTTCCTTTTTTCGTTTTCGCGTGCTGCACCCAAATTTTGGCACTTACGGGATTCGATGTGTGTTATGCCAGGAGCTCGAGCGCCGCGCTCGCGAAAAGTACAGCGCGTTCGACCAGGTGAACGCCGAGGCCCGCCAGCCTCCGGGAGCGATGCAGCGCTTACGACGCGCTTGCAGATGCCCTCAGGACGCCGGACAGCTGGCTGGTGTACCGGGCGATGGCGTGGTGCGACGTGCTTCCTGAGAGTTCAGGGCAGGACGCGGCGCGTGACCCGAGCCTCGGGCGGATCCGCGCGGCCCTCGTCGATCGTGACGAGGCGCCGTGGAACGCGCGCGAGGACCCGGAGAAGACGCGGACGTTGGCCGCCACCCGGGAGGCGGAGGTGGCCACCGCCGCGCCGAGGCCCGGGAGCTCCGCACGTCGCTCGAGGGAGCGCGAGGCGCGGCGGCCGCCGGCCGAGGAGCGGGCGCGCGGGCCGGAGCAGCCGCGCCAAGGAGGCCGATGACCGAAGGCCGCCTTCGACGTGAAGGCCGTGGCTCTCGTCGCCGCCGAGGGGCGGCTCCGGCGAGGGAGCGCATCGCCCGTCGGGGCCGAGGGGCGGCTCCGGCGAGAGCGAGCCGCCCTTCGCGACGCCCGGACGGCGCTGGAGCGGGAGCGCGTCGCGCGCGAGACGGCGGAGAGGTCGCTGGAGGAGCGGAACGCCGCATTCTCCGAGGTTGAGGATGAGGCGCTGGCGCTCAGCATCAGCAATGCCGCCCAAGAGATGGCCCTCGTCGAGCAAGGCGAGACCGTCCGAAGATCTCGAGCCGGCGCTCGAGTCCGCGCGCCGCGACCTCGATCTGGAGAAGAGGCAAGTTGAGGGTAAGTTACTGTCTGACCCTCGCTTGTTAGTTTTTGCTTTAGAGGGTTCGTTTCCCCCTTTCTGATTTCTTGTCGTCTTGTCGCTTCCGTGCCTCGCGCACGGCTTTGGGGCACGCTCGTTGGGCGGGCCGAGGCCCTGCGCAGCCTCCTACAACTCCCTCCGAGCAGGAGGCCGCAGGAGCGCGCGGGACGCGGCCCTCGAGGCCCGTCACGCCGTCGAGGAAGGCGATGTCCGTGGCCGGCGGCTCGGCCGGCCGGCCGCCTACGCGCCCTCGGCGGCCACGTCACGGGGCGGGTGCGTCGGGCGTTGCACCCGGGCGTGCGAAGGCCCTCGGAGTGGTGCGATCCCACTACGAGGTCAACCTCGAGGCGGTAGCGGAAGGCTACATCGTGCCCGAGGGCGTCGAGGACGAGGTGGCCATGGAGCGTGCGGACGCGCTTGCCGCCGACGCCGCCGAGTCGCTCGCCGAGGCCTTCGAAGAATTCCTCTTCCGGACGCCGCCGATGCCGCCGCTCCACCTCGCCTCGAAAGCACCCCGGGCACTAGGCCCGTTTTTTGTTTGTGTGTATCGAACTCGGCCTCGTGGCCTCTTGTAAATAAACAAGTAGTTTCGTGAACATGGCCGGTTTGTAAATGAAATCGCTTGCTTATTGCGCTTTTTGCTTCTTCTTCTTCCCCGAGTAGATTCTAGTTAGGGAAGTCCGCCTTTCGCAGGGGCCCGCTGGGTTGGAGGCGAGAGAGACGGGCCATAGCCACGCGGCGTAGGCGTCCTCGGCTCGCGCGCTCCTTCCGCTGTGCCGCCTACGCCCTGTTCGAATCGTGGCTCGTGGTTGAAGTAGGAGACAAACTTAGCGCGTGTTATTACGTTTTTTGCGCGAAAAAATGGGACCATTTGGGGGGGGGGGGTGCCCCCCCGCAGTAGCCCCCGAGGGTAACTTGGGTTTCAGGGGAAAGCCGAGTTGCCCTTTTATTGGATTCGGAGTATTTACATAGGTGACACCAACTGGGGCGTTGGCCGTGCGTTTTTACAACGGAAAATACTTGGAAATCCTAGCTAAGGGTAGAAGCGACGTAGGCCGTTGGATGTTCCAAGCGTTGGTGAGTTCTTCGCCGTCCTCGTTGGCAAGCTTGTACGTGCCCGGTTTGAGCACCTTCACCACGACGTAGGGTCCCTCCCATGGGGGCGATAGCTTGTGGCGCCCTCGGTTGTCTTGGCGTAGCCTTAGGACCGTGTCCCCCTCGCCGAAATCCCTTCGACGTATCTTGCGTGCTTGGTAGCGCCGTAGGGACCGTTGATACCTTGCGGAGTGCATCAACGCCACGAGGCGTACTTCGTCTAGCCGATCCGGTGAGTCCTCGCGGGCTCGCCGGTTAGCGTCCTCGTTGTAGCCTCGAACTTTGGGCGAACCGTATTCCGCATCCGTGGGGAGGATGGCCTCCGCGCCATGGACTAGGAAAAACGGGGTGAACCGGTGGCTCTGCTTGGGGTAGTCCTTAGGCTCCATATGACTGCTGGTAGTTCTTGGAGCCATTTTCGGCCAGATTTGTTGAGCTGGTCGAAAATTCTGGGTTTGAGGCCCTGTAGGATCATGCCGTTGGCACGTTCCACTTGGCCGTTAGTCTGTGGGTGCGCCACAGCTGCCCAATCCACTCGGATGTGGAACTTGTCGCAGAACTCCAAGAACTTCCGGCCTGTGAACTGGGACCCGTTGTCTGTGATGATGGAGTTTGGCACTCCAAAGCGGTAGACGATGTCGGTGAAGAACGTGATCGCTGCTCGGCCCTCAAATTCGTAATGGGGCGCACCTCCACCCACTTGGAGAACTTGTCGATCGCGACGAGCGGTGGGGTGAAGCCCCCGGCGCCTTCCGCAGGGGCCCGACGATGTCTAATCCCCACACGACGAACGGCCATGTTACGGGGATCGTTTGCGCAGCTTGAGCCGGCAAGTTGGTCTTGCGGGCGTAGAACCGGCACCCTTCGCAAGTGCGCACGATTTCGTTGGCATCCGCGACCGCGAGAGGCCAATAGAAGCCTTGGCGGAACGCGTTACCGACGAGGGTGCGCGGCGCGGCGTGATGGCCACGCATTCCCGCGTGGATGTCTCGTAGGAGCTCGCGCCCCTCGGGAATGGGTATACACCGCTGGAGGATGCCCGACGCGGCGCGCTTGTACAGCTCGCCGTCGTCGAGGGTGAATGACTTGGCCATCCTGGCGATGCGCCCGGGCCGTGGCCCGGCCTCGCGGGGAGCTCCCCTCGAGCGATCCGGGCGATGTACTTCTCCCGCCGTCCGCCCGGACGGGGAACCGGCTCGATGTCCATTGCAACAGCCTCGTGGGAGCCGTACCCCTCGAGAAGGGAGAGTACGTACGCCTCGTTCGAGGGGTCCTCTTCCATGGGGTCCGCACCCGCTGGATTCGAGGGAGCCCCCGAGGGTCTGCCGTCGCTCGAGGGGTAAGGCTCGAAGGTTACCGAGGGCTGCGCGACGTCGCGCACGAAAACGTTCGGGGGAACGGTGATCCGCCCGGATGCTATCTTTGCCAGCTCATCTGCTTCCTCGTTGTACCGGCGGGGTACATGATTAAGCTCGACGCCGTAAAATTTGTCCTCGAGGGCTCGCACGGCTTTACGGAGGGCCTCCATCTTGTCGTCGTGGCGCTCGCGTTCTTCATGACTTGGTCGATCACGAGCCGCGAATCCCCTCGCACGTCGAGGCGCTTGACGCCCAACTCGATGGCGATCTTGAGGCCGCGAGAGGAGGGCCTCGTATTCCGCCATATTGTTGGACGCGGGGAAATGGAGACGCCTTGCGTAGCGCATGTGCTCCCCGAGGGGTGACACGAAGAGCGAGGCCCGCGCCCGCTCCCCGTCTTCATCACCGAGCCGTCGAAGAACGCAGTCCGGCCTCTGCTTGGATCTGAGGGGGCGGCAGCTGCGTGTCCGTCCACTCCGCGACGAAATCGGCAAGGATTTGTGATTTGATGGCCTTGCGCGGGGCGTAGGCGAGCGTTTCGCCCATCAACTCCGCGGACCACTTGGCAATTCTGCCTGCCGCGTCGGGGTTGCGAATGATTTCTCCTAACGGGAAGGAAGAGACCACCGTGACTGGGTGGGCCTCGAAGTAGTGGCGGAGCTTGCGCCGCGCGAGGACTACCGCATACAACGGCTCCCGGACCCGGGGATTCGTGCTGCGGTGCTCGCGCATTCGTGCTGCGGGTGCCCGCGCGGCGTCGTGCGTGCGGCGGTGACCGCAGCGGACCCGGCCTCCCGCCGCGCGCGTAGCTCCTCACGGTTGGTGAGGCGCATGAGATAGCCATTCCCCGTGGCACCGGAAGTTCAAGTCCCCGAAGCGGATCTCGAACCCGGCCGGAAGGGGGTCTGAGCTACCCATGTTGTAGCGGGTGCTACGGTACTCAGTGCGAATCACCATGGAGGGAGTTAGCGAAATGACCTTAGGCGCTCGTTAGCCCCACGGTGGGCGCCAACTGTCGGTGCGGAAAGTGGTCCCGACACTAACCAGTAGATAACGCCTAGGTCTATCCCTCGATGGTCGATGCTAAGCAACAAATGACACAAGGATTTATCCTGGTTCCGGCCGAGGGGGCCGTACGTCCAGCAGTGGTGTGCTCGTGGCACTATATTGCTCAGCACCGGGGGTGCTTGTAGTGGGGCGAATACAAGCGAGGCGGGAGAGGAAGCGTGGCTCCCAAGTCCCTGGTGAGTAGCTGAAGATGTTGTGGGAGAATAAGAGAGTGAGTGCACAGTGCGCTGTGTTCCTCCGGATTCGTCCCCCCGCGGCTGGGGGCTCGCCTTCCCTTTTATAGGCCAAGGGAGCGGCGGGTTACATGCACGCCGCGCTACCTAGCTGCGTGTGGTAGCACGTCGTGCTACGGTGTAGAGCGGGCGGCCGTCCGGTCGATCTTCGCTACGATCCGGCCATGATGGCCTACCTTGTACCCGAACAGTGGCGGTTCGAGGGTAGGAGGCGGCAGATGGCGATGGCGTCCCCTGATAGGCTTCGAGGGAGGTGTTGATGATGGCTGGTACAGGGCACAGGAGCGGGCAGAACGGCGCTCCTTCCCAATGAGCTCTGCGGTGGTGGAGTGGTTGCTGCAGTGTTCGGGCGTGCGCCTGCGAAGTCAGGCGTGAGCCCGCGCGCGTGGGTACGGCGGCCGCGCCGCGCGGTGGCCGGGATGGCCACCCACCGGCCTAGCGTCCCTCACCTAACCTGCGGGGTCACGGGAAAGTGGGATCGAGGGTGCGCCGGCCCCCTTTCGAGGGTTGGGCGCGTTAGTCGTACGGTGGCGTGCGCACGGTGTTATGGGACCGACACCGGCCGTGCCGCACGGTCCTCCCCACGGGGGCGGGGATGGGCTCCTCCCCGGGGAGGCGGGTGCGGCGGCACCGGGCGTGAGCCCCGGCGCATGATGGCGCCGTCATGCGGCGTCGGGGCGTTAAATGCCCAAGTACGGGGCCGGCGCACGCGTGCGGGCGCCCGTGAGCGTGGCGGGCCCCGGCCGAGGGTGGAGCGAACCCCTCGAGCGAGGCGAGGCCCGCTCGAGGGGGAGCGGGCCCTCGAGCGGGGCGGGACCGCACGAGGGAAGGGTCGCCCCTCGAACGGGGCGGAACCCGTTCGAGGAGGGGGTTGCCCCTCGAGCGGGGCGGAGCCCGTTCGAGGAGGAGGTGTACCCTCGGGCGAGGCGGAGCCCCGCTCGAGGGGTCTCGTGGTCGGGCTATCTTGGCGGGGCCTCCGAAGTCTCGCCGCATGGGCCACGTCCCGCATGGTTAGTTCCCCGCATGGTTAGGCCTAGTTCATTTGATGCGAGAATTTAAGTGAGGGTTCCCCCATCGTTTGAGGGGACCCCTATGGCGGTCCCCGACAAAGTAATCTTTCAATTTCCTTCTTCACATCGGCCAATACTTCATCCTTGTAGATTTTCCGGGGTGGTTGCTTATATGGTTTGAAACCAGATTTGATTGGCAACCGATGCTCCACGATAGAATGTTCCAATCCAGGCATTTCTGAATAATCCCAGGCGAAGCAATCTTTGTATTCCTTGAGCAGCTTGATTAAACCCTCCCTGAAGTCTGGCTGCAAGTTTGCGATGATGAACGTCGGCCTTGGCTTATCACCTCTCCCGATGTCAACTTCTTCTAATTTGTCGGCCGACATAAATCCTCGCCCCAACTTGCCATCAGTGCCATCTACGGGGTTCTCCATTAAAAATTACTATAAGAGCCGACTGCTTGAATCGGCTGTTGATCACCGCTGACAGTTTCAACAGGACCTTCTCCCCAGTCTTTCCCTGAGAAGCAATCAATGCCTTGGTATTCCCAGAAAGCTGGTTCCATGTTAGCAACGCTTACGGAGTCATCTGCTTGGACGACCTCAATATCATCATCCACCCACTGGATAAGCTGCTGATGCATGGTGGATGGGACGCAGCAATTGGCAAGAATCCAGTCCCGCCCGAGCAGTAGGCTGTAGGCTCCTTTACCTTCGATCACAAAGAAGGTCGTGAGCAGCGTCTTGGACCCAATCATCAGATCCACATGAGCGCATCCCTTGGTATCTGAAGGATTTCCAGCGAAATCATTCAGTATTATGCTTGTAGGCGTCAGATCGCTCGGGCCCATGCCAAGTTTCCTGAAGGTGGTGTACGGCATTACGTTGACTGCCGCTCCACCGTCGACGAACATCTTGGTCAATGGCTTGCCATTGACGTATCCCCTTAAGTACAACGGCCTCATGTGTCGATTTTTTGCCGGTTTGTCGAAGATGGCCTGCTTGGCTAGCACCAGCTGCGCCATCATCCCCTCGGTCGGCTCATCATCTAGGGACGCTTCCTCCTGCACAACCTGATTAGCGGGAGCCATGAATTCGTTCGGCAGAAAGTATACCATGCATGTTGGAGCCGAACGCTTTGACCCTTCAGGTTGATCCTTTGGGCGCCACACCTGCCTTGTCTGGATCCCAGCCTGCCTCAACTCGCGGTTCCTCAAGTGTTGGACCCGCCTCTTCTGACTTCTCCTTGGGCCGGGAGGGCACCATTGCCCCTTCTGCCAGATGTGCTCGTCCTCGTCCTCCTCTTGATCAGCCCACCTTAGATCAGCTTGCCGCTTCCTGGGTGATCAATGACTTCAATTTTTTGACGCCGATCCCCGTTAGGGTGGATCCTCCCAATTCTCTCGTGGACGGATCGGCGATTGACAGTTTCCTGCCTGTACTTAGCATACCTGTCACTGCATTCCGGGCAGTTCCTCAGCGTGGGCAGCTTCAAACCCTCGTTCCAACAGTGCCTGAAGAACGCACATCCCCAGTGCGCGCGCTCCTGCTCGTGAGTGTACTGCTCCAGGTCCCTTCTATGTGCCTCTTCTTCAGCTCTGCGCTTCTCCTCCTCGTATCTGCGTTTCTGGTAACGCTCTTTCTCCATCTGGCGCTGCCATTTGTTGAGGAGGATGCGCGTAGTCACCCATGGCTTGGCCCTGGACGACTCCCCGATTTCGATGTGGCTCTTGAGGATGCGGGGGGCTTCACCATGCACTTGTTCCGGAGTCACCTGGCGCTCCGGGTCCACTGTTCCATCCTGTCTAGCCCTGGCCGAGGTCAAGACTTTGACCTTTCCCTTCTCCTCGGCCGTCACCATGTTAACAGAGAAGCCGACCATGTTCTGAGGGAAGGGGTTACCATCCAGCTTCATCTTGTTGTCGAACCTGAGGTGGCCCTCCCGGATGGCTTTCTGGATCCTCATCCTGAAGACCCTACAATCATTGATGGAGTGCGAATCCCTGTCGTGGAAGCCACAGTAACGTTTCCCCTTGACTCCATCGGGCCGAAGCATGGAATGCCCTTCAGGCAGTCTGATTCGGCCTTCCTTCACTAGGAGCTCAAACAGTTTGTCAGCCTTCGTTATATCGAAATCGTAGGTGCCCTTGGTCTGTTTGACCCAGCGCTGATTCATCGTTAAAGGCTCTTTCCCCCACATGATTTCGGCTGCGGCCACATCCAGTTCATCATCAGAATTCTCGATCAGATCGGCCTTGTCCAAGAACTGGTTGTAAATTTCAGCCACATCATGTTGCTTGCCAAACCTGGCATCCTTCTTGAAGCCATGCGCCTGGTTGCTCATCAATGATAGCTTCTGAGACAGCTGGCCCAGGTTTTCAAACTCCATCCCGAACAGCTTCTCACGTACGGCCGGCAGCATCCCGGTGACGGCCATGTCAGCTAGCTGGTCGTCTGGCAAGTTGAGCGAGAAACACATGCCTTTCAACTCCCTAAACCTCCTGAGGAATTCCAATGGTGTCTCGCTGTGCCTCTGTTTCACGGTGGCAAGATCGATCAACTTTTTCTCCGAGCTGCCGCTGAAATAATGAGCATGGAATTTCCGTTCCAGGTCCCTCCATCTGCTAACTGACTCAAGAGGTAAGGACGAGAACCATTGGAACGCCGGGCCTGTCAGCGACGCGGGGAAGTATCTAACCATGAACGTCTCCTCAGCTGAGCACTCTCCGAGCTGCATCAGGTAACAAGCAATGTGCTCTACAGTGCTGGTGTCGTCTTGCCCAGAAAATTTCGTGAACTCCGTCGGAGGTTTTACCCTTGGCTGGAGGAGCACGTTGAAGTACCATTCTGGGAACGGCGGCTTGTAGGCAGGTCCCTGCATTTTTGGCTTGAGGCCGAACTGATTTTGCATAAACTCGGCCATTTTCCGCGCCGGGCGTCATCTTCCCCGTGCGCCCGCAACCGGCGCGTAACCCGGATGCGGGAAAGCGTCAATGGCTCCATAGTTTCCCACCTCGTGATAGCCTCCGCCGTATAGGTTTCTCTCGCGCCCGCCTGTTCGCCGGAGCAATTTCGTGACCGAAGCGAACGGGGCCCCGAGCGAGCCGAATGCTAAATCTCCGTACGTGGGCTGGTACGGATTCGGCTGTTGCACGGGTGCTGACCCCGTGCCGCCCGCGGTGGTGGCTGGATTGGCTGTCCCCCTGAGGCCTACAGTGGAGGCTGAACTGGCTGTCCCGCAGCGCCTTGCGGAGGAGGCTGGAAAGCTTGACTTCTAGCGCTCTGAGGAGGAGGCTGCATTGGTTGGCTCCGTAGTGGCGGTTGAGAACTTGATTCACCCAGATCCACAGTGCCCCCTTGGACGGGTACCTTGCTGAATGCCTGCTCCATGCCTGGGCCAAAGACAGCCACCATCATTTGCTGAAACGCTCCAAGAAAGGCTTTGTGATGCTTGCTCAAAACGAGATCCGCAGCATCCTGGAACGCCTGCAAGTATTCCTCTTTCTCCTGCTGGGTTGTGGCGTCGCTCAACCCTGGCAGCAATACCCTGGGCATGTCGTTCTTCAGGTAGGGGACGCCACTCCTGTTCTTCTTGAAAGACAGCAGACACTTCTGCTGGAATTGGTTCAAGGCGCCCTGGAGCTGCTGCCGCTGTTCGGGAGAGAGATCCTCTATGTTGACATCCATGATGTCCGCGATTTCAGGCATCTTGATCCCTTCGGCTGTGTCCCACTGGGCGTGCCAAAAAGTGTGTTGACGCAAAATGTGCACCCGGCGCCAAACACACAGCAAGCCGAACAAAGCTGGCTTCACACGCGCAAAGAATCACGAGACGTGATAGTCAATTTTTCCTGAAAATTAACAAAAGATAAAGTAGTTAAATACCAAAGCTTGGAACTTGCCGGGTGGTACCAGACAGTTCCATATTTACGGCCAAGAAGCCAAATGGGATGACATATAGCTATAAAAAGCTATCTGCCAATAAACTGAAACCATTCGGGAACTTATAAAAGGAAAAGCAACACTGCCGAATGGATGACATAAGCATGACTGTAATTGGTCTTTGTATGAGCAGAGATGCACGTGCACGAGGTCATGACCGATCCCCATGATAACCAACATCAAATAAATGATAAAGTAAAGCACGAACATAAGCATGTAATAAATAAGCATGCATAGATCCAAAGCACTAGTCTACCGCATGTCTAGGTACTTAGGAATCTGTCGGGTACGATACCAAAACAAATCTATCCACCGCGTGATACAACTTGCATGAAAATCGTACCACTTTCCACAAATAGATCTATCCACCGCATGATACAATCTAAATATGGAAAGCTAAAAGCACACATTATTCAAAGCATGAGTTACGCACGTGTTCTACTCGTGAAGAAACATAACCGAATACGGTCGAACATGTACCGATTCGGGGTCCATGAAGAAGGAACGAACATTACCAAGCGAATAAATCTATCAGATTGAATCGAACTCTAATCCACCGGATGACTAGCTCCAAAGCAACCCAAAAACCTGCACCTACCGCATGATACTCAGTTCTTTCAAGATTTATACCAACATTGGCAAGCTTGAACCCACAACACGTAACAATCTAAATCGATTCAGTTTCGGCTATCGAAAGCACAAGATCCACGTGTTGAAACATGAAATCTACTCGTACAAGGATCACGAGAGGGATGAAGCCGATCCAAACCCATCTAGATTGGGCAAAAAGTTGTTACATGAATTTAAACATAAAGTAAAAACCCGAAGCAAGACGGGGTAACTTAATGAATCTATTGGATCTTGCCAAAATCCAATAGAGCCGATAACTAGCTTCGAGCTAGATCTTAGCCTACCGCATGGCTCATGACCTAACAAGAAACCTTCTTGAACCAAGCTTGAATCTACCGCATGACACGAAGCATGGTAACAAGACTACTTGCATCAAATCTAAATCCACCGCATGATACTAGACATGATACAAGGTTGCCGGTACTCACGGAGGTCGACGGATCGATGAACCCTCTCGAAGAACTCGACGACACGACAAAAGGACTCTAGGGTTTGGCGTAAGGCCGGTTTGTATTGAAGAATGATCGTGTCCATTACATACATTCAGGGCTCATATTTATACCCTGCCAAGTACAATCTCGAATGGATTCGTTGCCTAACTTATCTCTAAGCTTGATCGCCTATCCATCCATTCGTCCTCCCCCGCTTGAGCCACGTCACCGTCCAATCCCGCAAAATCAGCTCTACTGTTCCTTTGCCGAACGGGAGCAGATAGTCGACCGCAGACTTCTTTGCCGAATACATCTGAAAAATCCTTTCCTTCCACCAGATGGACTCCTGACCGAGCTGGACCCACAAGTCAGACTCCTTACCAAATTTTGGTGTTAACAGCAGACTGTAGGTACCTGAAAGTCCTCTTGACGGCCTGTCGATGTGATGTCCTCGGCGAAGCCTAAAAACGAGCGCACAGACACACGCTAAACTGTATGTCTGGCCTCGTCGCCGTCAAGTAGAGGAGGGAGCGGATCATGCTCCTGTACTCCCGCTGGTCCACTGGTTCTCCGTCCTCGTCCGCATCCAAAGTGGCCGTACTCCCCATGGGAGTCGACATCGGCTTCACATCTTGCATCTGGAACTTCTTCAGCATGTCTTTCGTGTATTTGGTTTGGTGCACAAATGTTCCATCCTTCACTTGCTTGATCTCGCGGCCCGAGAAAGTACCGCAACTCGCCCATCATGCTCATCTCGAACTCCCCGCTCATCTCATCTGCAAACTTGGCAACAAGATTATGTGACGAGCCACCAAAGACAATATCATCCACGTATATCTGAACAATCAACAAGTCATTTCCATGCTTGAGGAGAAACAAGGTTCTATCCACTGTACCCATCACAAACCCTCTGCTCAACAGAAAACCTCTCAATCTCCCATACCAAGCACGGGGCGCCTATTTCAACCCATACGAGCCCTTTTCAACCCGTACACCCCGTGTGGGTACAACTCGCTCTCAAACCCCGTGTGGTCGCTTCACATACACCTCCTCCTCTATGACCCCATTCGGAAAAGCACTCTTCACGTCCATCTGAAACAACTTGAACCCTTTAGCCACGGCAAAGGCTAGAAGGATCCGAATTGCCTCAAGACGGGCCACAGGAGCAAAGGTCTCCTCATAGTCGAGCCCCTCCTTCTGACTAAACCCCTGAGCAACAAGTCTGGACTTGTTCCTCACAACCATCCCATTTTCTCCCTCTTTGTTCTTCCAAACCCACTTGGTTCCTATGGGATGGCAATTTGGAGGTGGTTCAACTAACTCCCACACCCTCGGTTCCTCTCAAAGTTTTCCAACTCCTCATGCATAGAATTGACCCAGCTTGCATCGGATAAAGCATGTCCAATGTCCTTGGGCTCAAAAGTGGCAACAAAAGCAAGATGAACAAAATGAGAGGAATTCTTGGACCTTGACCGTGTAGTACGTTCGTCGATGTCCCCAATGATCTTTGACAGGGGATGCACTTCTTGAATCCGCCGGGGAGCCTCACGCCTCGAGACTACCTCCCCCTCAACTTCAGCTTCTCTCGCCTGGTCCTCTTGTCGCACCGTCGTTGTCCATGAAGTAGACGGTCCACGCTCCGTAGTGGTCGTAGGGGAAGTAGTGGGTACACATTCGGCCTTCGTGCGCATGGTTCTCTCCATCATCATCTCCAGCTTCATCCTTCTCCTCTTCAAAGAGGTCCTCGGCCATCTCTTCATCACCTGCACATTGAAAGCCAAGAGAGGTACATGACATTGTCTCATCGAAGGTTACCTCGCAAGTCTCCATGATTTTGTTAGTCTCAAGGTTAAGCACCCTATAGGCTCTAGAGTGGTTAGCATATCCAAAGAAAATACCATCACTAGACCTAGCCTCAAACTTGTCGAGATTTCCCTTCTTAACAATAAAGCACTTGCAGCAAAAGACTCGGAAATGACTCACCTTGGGTGCCCGACCATGCATAAGCTCATAACAGGTCTTCTTCTTGAAAGCTCGCAACAAAATCCTGTTGGAAACATGACAAGCCGTATTGACCGCCTCAGCCCAATACCTCCTAGGAGTCCTGTCCTCATCGAGCATCATCCTAGCCATCTCACAAAGAGTCCGATTTTTCCTTTCCACAACTCCATTTTGAGGGGCACATATGGGGTCGAATACCGATGTTCAAGACCTAGATCACGACAAAAGGCATCAAAACGAGAGTTCTTGAACTCAGAGCCATTATCACTGCGGATAGCTCGAATAGCATTCCCATGCCTCTCATTTTTCAACCTCACGATCAGATCTCGAACAAAACCAAAAGTCTCACTCTTATCCTCCAAGAAAAACACCCAGGCATAGCGAGAGTAATCGTCCACCACAACAAGGACATACCACTTCCCACCCACCGAGCGAACTCGAGCTGGCCCAACAAGGTCCATATGCAACAGCTCTGTCGGACGCTCGGTCATGACATTGGTCAGGGGTGGATGGGGAGTGGCTACCATCTTGCCATACCTACATGGGGCACAAACCAAATCCTTCTCAAGCTTTAGCCTAGGCAATCCTCGGACAAGGTCAAGACCACTCAAGCGGGAAACCAAATCAAAGGTCAAGTGTCCCAACCTCCTATGCCATTTCCACAAATCAGAAGAAGGACCAGCCATCAAACAACGAGCAGGACCCAAATAACGAGAAAAATCAGCCCTGAAAATCTGACCCTCGGGGATGATCATACAGACAAGATCACCTCGAGAATCCAGCAAACGAGACTCACCAGACTTGAAACGCACCTCAAAACCCTCATCAAGCAACTGAGAAACCGAAAGAAAATTGAAACCCAAAGACTTCACAAGAGCCACTCTCTTCAACGTTACCTTGTCACTCACATGCACAACACCCTCAAAAATCACCCTTCCTCGTCCATTGTCCCCAAATGTGATGTACATCTTTTCCTTCACTGGGGTGAGGCTGGAGAACCACTTCTTATCTCCGGTCATGTGTCGAGAACACCCGGAGTCAATCAACCAAAATGTCCTCCAAGCCTCCTGCCTGCAGTCAGAAACAAGAACGAGAATGAGCTAGCAACTCGACACTGGGGTTAGCACAAAGAAAGTTAAACCAGTGTCGAGCCATCTGCTCAAAGGAGGGGTTAGCAAACATCATTCCCTTGCCACCAAGCTTCCCATTTCCCAAGGAAGGAGTACGAGCACCACGAGGGCGAAAATGTGGTCCGTAGTTCCTTTGGAACCCAAAGCTGCGATCATCTCCCCTAAACCCGTATTGAGGACGAGTAGGGGGACGTCCAGCAAAGCCACCACGAGCCCGACCAAACCTCTCACCAGCACGCACACCATCATCTCTCCTCTCAAACCTCGCATCGCCACCTCTCTGTGGGAACCTGCCAACACTCCTCACACTTCCCACACCCCGTGGAAGTGGCACTCTAGTCTTAGGAATACCATGAGACTGGCGATACCTGTCCTGGTTTGCTTGCTCCTTAGCAAGCCTCTCATCCCTCTTCCTCTTGTAGCAAAACTCTGCAAGATGCCTCTCCTTGCCACAATACTCACACCTGAAGGGGATGGGTTTTGGTTTTGGCTCTGGCTCTGGCTTCTCTCTAGGCTTCTCACCCTTCTCACTCACAAACCTCACCGGTTTCTGGAAGTCATTTGTCTTAGGTGGGAATTTGGGTGGATCTTGGGTTGTCTCAAGCTTGTTGCAGAGATGGTTGGGCTTTGGTGTGAAAGAGTTCTTGGGTGCTTTTGGAAGTGGGACTTGAATGTCTCCGTTCACTTCAAACTCGGGGTTAGACTCAACACACTTCTCATACACACTCTCCCCACTGTTTTCTCCCACTTTCTCACCCAACTTCTCAAAACCCAAACCACGACCATCCGTTCTCTTGAACTCCTCAATCATGATTTTCAATTGAGGTTCCTGCCCAGACAACCAATCCAACACCTTCCTCAAATAGTCATTCTCCTCATAGATGACATCTAACCGGGAAGTAAGTTCAAGATTGCGCAAAGAAACTTCATCACGACTAGAGCATGCATTTGCAACGAGGAGATTTCAAAGATACTTCCAAAGAACTAATGGTAGAACGAGCATCAACAAGCTTAGCATGCATAGTAGGACATGATTTACAAGCACCAAGCAAAGTAGGTCTAGCCTTAAGCTCATCATACTCAGTCCTAAGAGCATCTAGTTTAGCCAAAGTGGAAGCATTCTTCTCATTAAGCAACTTGATCTCATTCAACCATGCATCACACTCTAGACATTCAACATCAACAGGAGTAGTAGGAGCAAGTTTCAAAGAGTCATTCTCAAGTTTCAATTCAAGCAATTTCGACTCTAACTCTCCTACTTTCTCACTAGCATTCTCAAGTTGAGCCCTAAGATCTTTCCTCATCTTTTTGGCATCTCTTAGCACACTATCACAGTTGTCAATCAAGCCATTCAACCTAGTGATCTCAGCAAGTAAAGAGTCGGGGTCACGGTTTACCTCATCCTCCGAGTTGGAGTCGCTGTCTTCCTTGTCGCTCTTCTTGCTACTCGAGCTATGGGCCATGCCACAGAAGCCTTCAAGCGCCACACAGCTCAACCCACTGAGGTTCCGGCTTGCACTCTTCTTGTCCTTGCGCCTCCCAGCGTCTTCATCTTCACTGCTTGAGCTTGATTGCGCATCGCTTGAGCTCGAGTCGACGTCACTTGCACCGGCCACCATGGCTCTTGCCTTGTTCTTCTTGTAGCCTCTCTTGCTTGGTTGCCGCTTGTCCTTGTCCTTGCTCTTGGACTTGCTGAAGTGCTTGCCCTTGGAGGAGTACTTGTCTTAACGCCGCGGGTGCGCCTTGTACTCGTTCATCTTGTACTTGTTCTCCTCCGCTTCCGGGCACTCGGCGATGAAGTGGACATGCTTGCCACACTTGTAGCACGTCCCTGAGCTCCGCCTTGCATTCCTCCGACTCTCGTGTAGTCGATCAAACCTTCTTGAGAGCAAGGCCAACTCCTCCTCGCCCAGCACATCAAACTCCTCATCTGGAATAGACATAAGAGAAGACAAGGAAAACTGTCGACAGGAAGGGTTAGATTTGCCCTTTGATCCGCCCACAAGAGCAAGACTATGATCGGGCCGAGCCCTCATGCTTGGATTGCAACTTCCCGTCAACCTCGACTCGACTTGAGCTTAGAAAAGAGGTCATCCAACTCAATAGTCAAATACTGCCCGGACTCCTTGATGGCCTCAACCTTAGCACCCCAAACATTTGGATCCAAGACATGCAAGAGCTTCAAAGCCTGATCATGCTCGGTGTAAGGAAAATCCTCAACATTAGCCTTCATGTTGTTCACGATGGCGGTGAACCTCTGAAACATCGCATCGATGTCCTCACCAGGAAGTGGAGTGAAATTCTCATATTGCATCCGGTAAGATACAAAGAGGCGAGCCTTCACATGGTTATCACCACCGTGAGCGACCATCCGGTAAGATACAAAGACGCTCAAACTCAGGATCACACAAGCTTCGGACCAAATGATCAACGGCTTTTGCATTTGCCTCATACTTGGCCTTAGCACCGGCATCGGTCAACATAAGAGTGTGGATCTCAGCCGGAATAGCATAGGTCTTGTCAAGCACAATGAAATCCAACAACTTGCCATGAAGAAAGATCATCATACGAGCCACCCACTTGTGGTAACCCTTGCCATCGAAGTGCGGCGGACCGCCCCACTCAACGTACGCCATCTTAGGATTCAAGACTTGTCAAAGTCACAAAGAATCCGGAACCAAGCTCTGATACCAATTGAAGGATCAGATGGCGACTATAGAGGGGGGGAGTGAATAGGAGTCGGTAAAAAATTCTTCTCGAAGAACCCGGCCTATACCCTAGTCAAATCCCGGTCACACACAAGCGATGGATCGAATCACACACCAATCGCCAAGACAACGAGGTTATGGATCAACCTATAGCCCTAGGAACGATTCCTTGAAGCACACGTGGAAGCACGAAAGAAAGAAGGGAGGAATCGAACCGAGAAGCAAAGCACACAGCCTCTGGCGGACCGTCCGGCCAGACAGGGCGGACTATCTGCGATGGCCGCGCGAATCATCCGGCAGGGTACCGCGGACTGTCCGCACCCTTGCCGCGGACTGCCCGGCCTGAGCCGCGGACCGTCCGTTAAAGCGAACAGAACCACCAGTGGCACACCGCGAACCACAGACCGTCCGCGGGGAGCATGCGAACTGTCCGCCAGGCACCCGCGGACCGTCCGCCCAACACACGCGGATCGTCCGAAACTTCGTCCAACCAAAACTCAAAACCACGACGGATTGAAACGAAAGATGAACAAGAACTCGAAGAACACCGGACGAACACGTGCGGCGCAGACCGTCCGCCAGGAGGGCGCGGACCGTCCGCGAGGCACGGACAGAGCAGAAAAACGCCCGACCTCGAAGGTCAACTCCCCCAAATCATCATTGGATTTCCCAAACGGTTGAAGCTGTGAGGACAAGGGTTTGGGGACTTGAAAAGCGTCACACAAGGATGCTATGGCCCAAAAATCTTGCCTCCTAACTCCCTAAATCACCGGGAATCGCGAATCCTTTGAGCACCACCAAAAACTAGAGCACCGAACGAAAATCCTTGAATCGAAGTGGTTTCCCGGCGTTCGAGGGCACAAGATCAATCACAAAGATGCACGAGACATATATCCAAGTTTCCCTCAAAGAAATTCGGGGATAAACCCACTCAAATCCGCGGAATCACACCGAGAATGAAGGCACGAAGACAAGCACAAAAAGACCACGAAAAACACAACTCCGAATCTTCTATACAAACCAGGAAAGGTTCACAAGGTCTAGCATGCCGCCCTAGCATCCATCCCTCTCAACAAATCTCTCATGAAGCTCTCATGCTAGCCTAGAGAAAATAGAGGAAAAAAATAGCTACGAAAATGAGAAATGGGAGGGAGGAAATGAAACCCTAAGTCGCGGAGAGAGAGCCCCATCCACACACACTCATGGCTTATATATCAGGTCCCGCCGGAGTGGTAAATGACTCGACTACCCCTAACTTAACTACTGGCGATACAACCCACGCAGGGGCATTTAGGTAATGTTTGTGGGTCTTGCCATCGGATGGCCACGCCTTTGCCGCACCCCGCGTCCACCCGACGCAAGGCATGTGATCCCGCCGTGTGTCCTCCGCCTCGAAGCTTCCCGACACGCCCGGATCCCGTCTCCGTCGTGTTGGGCCCTCGGACTTGGTTTTGAGGCCCAAACCAAGAAACCGTCCTCCGATGGTTTTGTGGGCAAACCACCAAACCCCCCGTGCTCGGTCCGGCCTCCCGCCAAACCACTTGACTCGACCGCCACCGTGCACCGGCTCGCTTGTCCATGACTTCGTCTTGCTCGTGTCGCCACCATGTGGCTCACACCCAGTCCCGCTGTCCACCGGGTCCCTCAAACCGAGCCTACTTGTCTCTCCATCTCCTGGAGGCCCCTCAAGGCTGAAGACCTTTCGCGCCCGTTCTTCACCTGCAACAATACGAACCAGGCCGCAGCCTACACCTGCGCACTAAGCCAAGAGTCAGTCCAACACCCGTTGTCAATCACCCATCACTGAGGAGCGGTCATCCACCGACCACCGGGACGCTCCTGGTCCTCACTAACTTTTTGCAGATTTTGAGCGCACCCTGGAAGATTTAAGCGCTGACGATTTGATGAAGATTGTGTGCGCTTATCTTTTGAGGGGCATTGTTGCATGACAGAAAGGCTTTGAGAGGGCGGCTGCGGAGGCCAGAACCTCTCTTGATAAGCAAAAATTTTTAGAAGACGAGAACCGACGCCTGAAAGAAGAAAATGAAAGATTGAGACAAGAGTCTTGTCTTAAGGCTGACCAGCGTGCTAAGAAGCAGGAAGCCATGAATGCTTTGAAGAAAGAGCTAGAGCGGAGCTTAAAATGCTACGAAGAATGCCGTGGAGAGTTAAAAGACATGGTTACCTCGTACGATGCACAAAACAACATCCTTTTGAAGGCCAACGCTGACCTTATCGCGGAATTGAAGAAAGTGAAAGGCGAGCTTGAGGATACTCTAGAAAAGAACGACGCGTATTGCCATCAATGGGGGCATATCTGGTGAGAGAGTATGGTCGAGCTTTGGAGAGTTTTGGAGCCGAAGCCCAGGACTTCAAAATTACCGACAATATCTCGTGCTTCGTGGAGTGGTTGCATAGTGAACTAAAGCTCCTGCCAGACACCATGAGTAAGATCGGGGATTATGGTGCGGCGACTTGCTTTGAAATGCTACTTCATCTTCTCGAGCGTCAGGGTTGCAACCATTTCAAAGCTTTTGGAAGCCGGAGCTTTGAATTCCCTTCGCCTGACGAAACACCAGCCCCAAGCAAGATGGTAGAGTTAATTAACAAGATCGTTCTCCGCAACTTTTGGGCTAAGAGTGTGCGAGCGCACGCACGAAAAAAAGTCGTGGATTGGTTGGCAAAGGTAAGCCTTTTGGGTTCGCTTTGACTTTGATCGTATTTGTTGAGATATCATTTGCGCTGATGCTTAATGCTTTCTTCCTTCTCACAGTTCTTTTTTGGGCAGGCAAAACAGGCTTTGGAGCTTCGTGTGCATCGCGCGACACATGGACCGGACGCGACTCTGGGGCCGTATGGACCCCTTAGAGATTGGCCGCCAAAGACAAGAGACGACGTTGTTGATCAAGGAGTCCCTAGAGCCCCTGCTCGCGAAGCAGCTAAGTTCGAAGGCGGCCTGGTGGATCCTGTGACTGGCGAAGCTCTGGCTCCCCTTCGTCACCAAGAATTGCCCCGGGACCCTGCTCCTGCTCCGGACAAGTAGCGCTAGGCTGAAACTTAATTGGCGTGTTGGCCACTTGAACTTTTTGACACTTGTAATGTAAATTTGGGCGTATCGTGTTTGACAGACTGGTTACGAGAGCGTGGCGCTGAATGCTTTGCCCAAAACTCTCAACCGTACTAAGACATTTAAATGTTCGAACTGAAATTTTCGCCGCTTTCGACTTGTTGTTTTCGGAAGAAAACGTCTTCTCCCGTTTGGAAGCGGGGAAAACTTTAGTTTATTCATTTTACTTAAGATTGTCGAATTAGTATGGTTTCGATTCTGTTGACCTATGAGACCTTGAGTGACGCTGAGTGCTGAACTCGTTCACTTTTTCCCTTGCAGTCTTTCGTTAGAAACGAAACTAGTCTGCGATGCGACGCCTGGGCGTGGAAGGCATTACAGGACTAGAGGTTGTCTACCCTTGTCAAATTTTACAGCTTTTGGGCTGTTTTTTGACGACACACTTTTTTTACTGGCTTAAAATAAGTTTGTCTTTGTGGCGTTAGGTGTCGCTTGCGACAACGTTTTTGCAAAAAATAAACGATAGCGGTGCCCTTGTTTTTGGTTCCTCGATCCGAGGTTGCATCGCTTTCGCACATCCTTTTTCGACGGGCTACTGTGAAAGCAGCTCTTTAAAGGATTGATTCTTTGTGAATCATCTTGCTTACACCACTTGTGGGTGGGCTACCTGTGGGTAGCACTTTAATGCTCTCGCTTTTGGAGAGGGCTATTCGAAGATAGCACTTTAATTTATCCTCTTTTGGGATGGGCTATCTTAGGATAGCACTTTAATTTATGCGAAGGGAAAACAACAAAACTTAGGGAGGAACTATTTCATTCATTGTGAAGGAAATTTTACATCAAGGCTGCCTCGTTAAAAACCTCACGCTCCAGAGTGGAGTCCTCCCTGTGTGAGGAAAAGAGTACCCGCCTTGTTATTGAATTTAAAATGTGCGAAAGTAAAGACTGAAAAATGTAAAACTAGCTGAGTCTTCTGCACTTATAGTTCCGTGCGATGGACTCCTACTAAAATAAGTTATGGGAAAAACTTGCACAAGTTGTACACATTCCACGAATGCGGCAACTCCACGCCTGTCTCATCCTTGAGACGAAAGGCCCCATCTCGAACAGAACTTGAGACTACATATGGTCATTCCCAAGCGAACTGAAATTTGCCTACTGCATCGGCATTTTTCTTTCTTTTTCAGGACTAAGTTGCCCACTTTGATGTTTTTGAGGGATATCTTCTTATCTCTCCACCTCCTGGTTTCTTCTTGATATTTCAGCAGGTTCTGAACTACGTCCAGCCTGTCGATTTCCACGAGGTCCTTGTCGACATCTTCGTTTTCACGAGAGCTTCCTGCCAAAACTCTGGCGCTTTCATTGGCGAGCTCTTCGGGGCGCATTGCTTCGGCCCCATACAACAATCTGAATGGAGTGAACTTGGTGGTTCTTGACTCTGTGGTGTTATGCGACCAGATGACCCTTGATAACAATCTGAATGGAGTGAACTTTTCTTTCTTCTGCTTGAAGAGGCATTTCTTTATGGCTGAGAAAATTTGTCCATTGGCTCTTTCTACTGCGCCGTTGGACTGAGGATGGTACACGGACGCGAAGCAAAGCTTTGTTCCGATCGAACGACAGTACTCCCTGAAATCCTGGCAATCGAATTGCTTCCCGTTGTCCACGGTGAGCTCTCTAGGCACTCCAAATCTACAGATGATTTGCTGCCAATAGAATTTTTTGATGGTGGTTGAAGTGATGGTAGCGAGAGGTCTTGGCTCAATCCACTTGGTGAAATACTCGACTGCAACCACTGCGAACTTGAAGTTGCCTTGGGCTGTGGGAAGCGGTCCAACAATATCCATTCCCCAGCGTTGCAGCGGCCATGTGGGCGTGATGAGCTGCGATGGAGCGCCAGGCCTTCGCTGATGCTTTGCGGTGAACTGGCAGGCTTTGCAGGTTCTAACGATGTGCTCAGCATCCTTTATCGCCATTGGCAAGTAGAAACCCTGTCTGAAAGCTTTTTTGGCCAGAGCTCTCGCTGCTATGTGCGACCCACACATTCCTCGGTGAATTTCCCTCATGAGCTCGATGCCTTGTTCCTGAGAGATGCATTTTAACAGTGGTGCACACACTCCTAGCTTGAACAGGATGTCGTCCTTGAGGATGTAGCCTTTGGCCCGCACTTGCATCCTTTTGAGGTCATGGGTTTCGACCGGCTTGTAGTGTCCGCGAAGGAAAGCTATTATAGGAGCTCTCTCGTCCAAGCTGGCGATTGCATTGACTGTACAGAGCGGCTGCTTGTCTGGTCTTGTGGACGGGGCCGTTAGGATTTCGAAGAATACATCTGGAGGCATCGCCTCCCCCCTTGCAGCTTTCTTTGCGAGCTCGTCGGCTTCGCTGTTGTGCTTCCTGGGCAAGTACTCAATGGTGAATCCTCGGAAGTGCCTTTCCATTTTGCACACCTCCGCGAGATACTTGATTAACTCCGGCTCCTTGGACTCGCTTTCTTTCTCCAAATGGTCCTTGATGACCTTGGCGTCGCACTTGACAAGGAAATTGCTAGCCCCGAGGGCTCTAACCTTGCAGAGGCCCAATAGTAAAGCCTCGTACTCAGTAGTGTTGTTGGTGCACCTGTCAGATGGGTCTTTGTAGTCTAGCCTTGCGGCGTATCGTAGCTTGATGCCTGTCGGTGAGGTGATAATGGCTGCAATGCCGGCGCCTTTGCGCCCCCAGGCTCCGTCACATCTGATCTCTCAGACCAGGACCAGCTCTTCGTCAGCGGTAGCATTGCTTGGTGAGGTCCAATCTACGATGAAGTCCGCTAGGACCTGGGACTTGATCGCAGACCCTTTCCCAAAATCTATCGTATGCTCGGACAACTCAGTTGCCCACTTGGCTATTCTAGACGAGGCCTCCTTGTTGATGAACAGATCATTTAAGAGTTGGTCTGTGAGCATGGTGACCTTGTGCGCCTCAAAATAATGCCTGAGCTTTCGTGTGGCCATGATGACCGCGTAGGCGATTTTCTCCAATTCTGAATAAAGCAGCTTTGAGCCCGCCAGGGCCTCGGAGACGAAATAGACGGGGGATTGAAATTTCCCTTTTTCGGTCTCGACCTTTCGAACCAGAGCAGCGCTGACTGCAGCCTTTGAGGCGGCCACATATAGCAGAAGCGGCTCCGACGGTGAAGGTGGGGATAGTATCGCCATTTTCTCGATGTAGTCCTTGAGCTCGGCAAAAGCCGTGCTTTTCTCAGGGCCCCACTCAATCGTGCCCTTGCCCTTCAATGCTTTGAAGAACTGGAGGCTTCGCTCAGCAAATCTTGAAATGAATCTTTTTAGAGCTGCCACCCGACCGTTCAGTTTCTGAATGTCCCTTTTCGTCTTGGGCTCCTCCATTTCCCTGATTGCTCTTATTTTGTCAGGATTGGCTTTGATTCTTTTGGTGAAGATGAGGCACCCAAAAATTTTTCCTTTCGTGACCCCGAACACGCACTTCTTTGGGTTTACTTTCAAACCGGCCAGCCTCATGTTGGTGAAGGTCTTAGCCAAATCACTTACATGACTGACCCGGTTGGAACTCTTGACGATGAGGTCGTCAACGTAGGCCTCGATGTTCTTGCCAATCCGCGGCTTAAACACTGTCCTGGTCATTCTGGTGAATGTTGAGCCGACATTTTTCAAACCTTTTGGCATTCGGACGAAATAGAAAGTTCCAAAGGGTGTGATGAAACTGGTTTTTTCCTCATCCTCCTTCGCCATCCAACAATGGTGATATCCAGAGAAGCAATCTAACAGAGACATGATCGCGGTGTTAGCCACAGAGTCCATGACCTGATCCATTCGTGGCAATGGATAGTTGTCTTTTGGTGTGGCCATGTTGAGATCAGTGAAATCGATACACATTCGCCACTTGCCGTTCTTTTTCTTGACCGACACTGTGTTGGCTAGCCATTTGGGGTACATGACTTCGCGGATGATGGTGGCGTTAAGCAGCCTTTGAACCTCTGACTTGACAGCTACCACCTTGTCATCGGACATCTTTCTTAACTTCTGCTTTTGGAGCTTGACCGAAGGGTGGATGTTCTACTTATGCTCGATGAAGCTGCGATCGACGCCTGTGAGATCCTTGGCGGACCAGGCGAACACATCTTTGTTCTTCTGGAGGAATTAGACTAAGTTTGCTTCCTCGTCAGTTGAAAGGTCGGAGCCGATGACGACGGTCTAATCCAGAACCATCGCATCTAATAAGACCCGTTTGGTTTCGCAGTCTGGCTGGATGTTGATTTTCTCCGTGTCTGCCTTTGGCTGCTTTTCCACCTCATTGCTCTCGACTGCTGCGTCGAGGGCATGCATGTTTCGCTGACCCGGGGTGAGGCCTCTTTCTAGGTTGAGGCCATCGTTTTGATGACCCCAGATTGTGATGACCCCTAGCGTCGCCGGGATTTTGATGCAAAGATACGCCTGGTGAATAATTGCCTCAAACTTGTTGAGGAATCCTCGGCCCAGGATGCCATTGTAAGGATAGTACATCTCTGCAACATCGAAGGATAGGTACTCAGTTCTGGCGTTTTGGACTATGCCGAAAGATACAGGGAGAACCACTTTGCCCAGCGCATGGATGACGCGCCCTCCGAAACCATACAAAGGTGTATCTAGTGGTTGTAGGAGATCTCTGTTAAGCCCCATCTTGTCGAAGGAATCGACAAAGATAATGTCAGCTGATGAACCATTGTCCACCAAGAGCTTCCCCAGAGTCCAGCTTGCTATGTTCGCTTCTATTGCTAGTGCTTCATTGTGAGGGAAGCCTTGCAACCTCACGTCCTCTTCTGAGAAGGTAATTGAGATGTGAGACCATCTCGTTTTCTCAACTCTCCCCTCCACACAGATGTTTCGCACCTCGCAAAAGTAATGCGTCCGTTCTTTCTTGGTTTCGAACTCCAACGTGGAGCCCTCTGAGATAGGCATTATGGTTTCGACGGATGGCAGGGGATCGCATTGGCCCTCGAGTTTGGCTGGCAGTGGGGGAGCTGAAGGGCCTTTGTAAGGAGGAGGTGGAGGAGCAATGGGATGTTGCTCGACGGGTCTGCGCTCAATGTTCTGAGCTTGGAAAGTTTGAGATTGCCAGGGCGGATGCTGGGGATAATTGGAAGGTGGTGGCTAGGATTGAGATGGCTGGAATTGAGGTGGCTGGAATGGGTTTGCGAAAGAGTTTCTCCCAAAACTAGGATTCTGCCAGGCCGGAGCAGAGTGGTTTATGGCACTCGCTCTCTCCTTTTCCTTCTTCTCATCCTCGAGGATGGCCTCAAATCTTTTTTTGTCTGGGCAATAATTTGAGCTGTGGTCATTGTTTTCCTTGTGGAAAATACAATACCATTTTCTTTTCTCGTTGTGGCCTCGGCCCCTGCCTCGACCCCTACCTCTGCCTCCTCCTCTTCCGCCCCTGCGGCCTCCCCCGTGATTGGAATGAGGGGGACTAGGCGGGCTAGGCACCAGGCTCTGCGAATCAGCCTGCGGGTTGGGGTTTTCCTGGGTGTTTTCGCCTGTGTGAAGAAGGTTAACCGACGATGGGCTGTAATGATGCACTAGAGGTAGAGGAGTTTGCTGTTGTGGGAGACTGCATAGATGATATGTCAGGTTAGTCAGTAGAGCAACATAAGCAAGACTGAAAATCTAAACAAAATCCTTATTAGATAAATTCGTTTTATCTGATAGTCAAACTAGATGATACAGTCATAAATAAAATCAGCATAGACATACACAACTCATATTTTACTTAATTAGCATACAGGGATAGGTGCTAACCATTTTGACAGGGACACAACGATATGCTTATATATCAAAGCAGAGAATAAATTCCTTCAACTGCTTCCTTGTCCAACTTGAGCAGCGATGGATTGTGTGTTCCATATGTACATGCAACAAGAGGATAAAGCAATGGTCATGACATTATATATGACAGTAGTGAAACAACACTCAAAACACATCATGACACCAACAATAACAATATATATGACTGTAGTGAAACAATTAACACTCAAAACAAAGCATAAGACAGTCTAGATATCACTACCTTATAAACCACTGTGATGCTATTCCCACTGACATTATGTGGCCATCAGAATTAAAGTATGCTAACAGGTCCAAAGCATAACTGTCGATCTAGTACATTTAAAGCATAGCAGAATTAAAATATGCTAACATCCTCAATGGTTTTCATGAATTTACAGTGCAAAAATTATAGCAACAGGAACATGAAAATGAATTTCAACATTTCATATAACTTCATCTGTTAGCAACAATTTATCAAAATAGACGTGGAGCAACAAAATCCATCCATCAAATCCATAGTCAATCAATTGAAGATGAACTATTAAGGCATGTCTCCCTAATCCACCTTAACATGAATATATAGCAAATTGAGTGGACTACATTATAAACCATTGTGATGCAATCCCCAATGACATTATGTGGCCATCAGAATTAAAATATGCTAACAGGTCCAAAGCATAACTGTCGATCTGAGCATAGTAGAATTAAAGTATATGCTAACAGGTCCAAAGCATAACTGACGATCTGGTACATTTAAAGCATAGCAGAATTAAAGTATGCTAACATCCTCGATGCTTTTCATGAATTTATAGTGCAAAAATTGTAACACCAGGAACATGAAAATGAATTTTAACAGTTCATATAACTACATCTATTAGGAACAATTTATTCACACAGACTTGGGGCAACAAAATCCATCCTTCAAATCCACAGTCAATCAATTAAAGATGAACTATCAAGGTATGTCTCCCTAATTAATACATATTGACATGAATATATAGTAGATCGATTTTGGTGACCGATGAGAGAGAGGGCGTTGGGGGTTCAAGCAGGACTAACCTCTGTCGCGAATGAAGTAGTTGTTCTCGTGATGGTCGGAGGGGCCGGATCCACGTCGGCTTGTGGCCTGAGGAGGCCGACTCGTCGTCGTGGCCGGGGACAACGTCGATGGATCCGCGTCAACCATCTTTAGGTTGTCCGGACGTATGTCCGCACGGTAGTAACCACGTCCTCGTCACCGTCGTCACGCAAGGAGCGGTGGGGCTAGGGAAGAGCAGGGCTGCGGCGGGGAGAGAGCGGCGAAGGCAAGCGGGGCGACTGGTGGCGGCTGTGGGGATAATGCGCACATTGTGGATCTGTCTAGGGAGGAGCTAAATATGAATGGCGCACGTAATTGTGTTTAATGAAACTACTGGCTGCCCTTGACGGCTCTGTGCAGCAATTGGAATTTCATGGGCACTATAGTAAATATAGGTGGTAAATTTTGAGCAGCCCACGCATGGTTCGCCTGCTAACGCTGACGCTGGTGTCATGGGCGACGATGGTTAGTGAATCCGGAACGCCTTTTTTGGAGTTGGGTCAGCGGTTATCTTTGTATTTTGGCTGCTAACGTTGACGCGCGGGCCAGCCACTATTTTTTTTGAATGAAACATGCTTCCCTAAAATTTTAGAGCCCATAAAATAGCACGTAAAAATCATAAAAATACAAACAATTCGTATTTGGACATTTAGTATTTGAATAAAATATCAACAGTCACACTTGTGTGCCCAAGATTTTTAGAATCCATTTTTACACCCCATGTTAATGATGTAATAATTCTACTAACATCTAGTGTGCTCTAAAAAATATACAAATTGACTTGCCAACATAATTTGGGTACCTAGACTTGTCTTCAAAATTTCAAATGGTTTCGATGAAGGAATTATATACTTGTGTACAAATATCTACATCTCTCACATTGTTTCCTAGAATGTTTGCTTGAACATTGAAGTTTTCCAAACTTTGCAACATGTTTGAACTCAAATGCATTTGAAAACATAACAAAACCTTGTGCTCACCTTAAGCTTACGAAATGTAATGTTCCATCACTAATGGTTGTGTAAAACAAATATTATTTGTATGTTGTACTTACAAAGAACAAAATAAGGCATATAAACATCACTCGAGAAATGGAATGTACACAAAACAATGAAATTAATGAATAGATGGTGATTTTAGAAAAATTTAGAAAAAATATCTATTTTGGACTAATAACGACAAAGAAATACTTGTTACAACATTTGATTGCAAATTAAAAAGAGAAATGGAAAATGTTCTTGATTTGAATAGAACTGGGCCCCACAGTCATTTGAATAGAACAAAGGAGGAAGCAGAGGCACCGCTGCCCGCCGCTGCCACCGCCTTGCCCACTTCGCCGGTTTTGACACCCAAGAGGGCATCATAGGCCTCGTCGGCGGCAAATGAGACCACCGCAACCTTCGATTTGACTCACAAACTTGTCAAATCAAATATTATCTATAAAAAACTGATTAAAAACCGACATCCCGATAAAATCAAATCTGTGTTTCGTAATATTTAATTATTTACATTCAAGATAGATAATGTTCTCATTGATGCCTGTGCCTACATCACGATGTTCATCCTGCTGACGGCGTACTCCACGGCGGGGCGGAAGCTACGCATCCAGAGGTCAAACTCATGACGGATGCGACACTCGGCACTGCAGTAGTTGATGATCTCTTTGGTATCCGGCCCCTAGTGCCTACATCCCGCTTCCCAAATGCAGACGTGGGGATTCTGGCCGGCAGCAACGGAATGTCGTCGTTGTCGCCATCATCAAGCCAGTACCACCACGCAATGTTGTCAAGATCCTACTTGGCGAGGTAGCGCAGCCGCTGCAGGTTGGGGTTCTTCCACCGGCCGTCAGGGGGCGTTGGGCCACTGCTGATTTTCTGGAGTAGTGCCATGGCTTCGGGGTCCTCTGGGTTGCAACGGTACTTCAACATCGCAAAGAAGTACTTGGCACCGGAGTCTTCAGCAGCGGCATCTCCGATGAGCTTCAGACCCTTATCGGGGTTCTGCCGCCTCATCAACCTCTCCATCCCCTCGAAGCACAATGCCTCCGGATGATTGGCCTCGCGGAAGCGCCACTCAAAGCACGACCTGACGTAGCGATTCCTGCATGCATGACGAAGATCACGCAGCGACACATGCAGTAGTACCTCATCAGAGTTGCAGATGCGCCGGAAGGTGCTACAGATTTTATTGTGAAGGTTCGGAAAATGGAAAAAGGGCTCAGCCTTGATGCAGTAGATGATGATCTTGGTGAGAAGTTCATCTGGCAGCAGCATCAAGCATACCGCGGGCATCATCAAGGAGAAGGGGAGGAAATAGCACAACGACGGGGTTTGGAATTTGAATGGCGATGAGGGTTGAAGTTGGCGGCGATGAGGGATAAAGTTTTGGCAAGGAGGATTGAAGTTGAAGAGGGATGAAGTGGCGATGAGGATTGAAGTTGAAAGAGGCAACGAGGGTTGAAGGTTGAAGACGGTGCCTCGGCCATGTCGTAATAAAACAATAAATGGAAATTGAAAAGGCGCCGCAGTTTGATTGCGACCGTTGACAAGTGGGTCTGACATCATTGCCCCACCCCTTCTCCTTCCCGCATAAGTGAAAGGCGACACGTGGCTTCACGCCTAAGATGGATCGGAGCCCAATGCGCAATGGAGTAGTGGGTGGGGGCGGAGGCGCCTGACGGTTCCGCGTACTGGAAGTAATGGAGTAGTGGGTGGGGGCGGAGGCGCCTGACGGTTCCGCGTCCTGATGAATTAGATCTTATTAGAGTAGTCATTGCCAATGCAGGTTAGCCTGCTGACGCGTGGGCCAGTGTCATTGGCGACGATGGTTAGTGAACCAGCATCGCATTTGTTGGCAGTTGGGTCCAAGCGGGCAGGCAACAATTATCTTTTTTATATTGGCTGACGCTGACGCGTGGTCCTGTCACAATTTTTTTGGAATGAAACTTGCTTCCCTGAATCATTAGAGCTCATAAAACAACACCTAAAAATCAAAAAAATACGAACAATTCATATTTGAACATTCAATATTTGAATAAAATATCAACAATCACACTTGTGTGCCCAAAATTCATATATTTCATTTTTACACCCCATGGTAATTATATAATAATTCTAACAACATCAAATTTGCTCCAAAAAATCTACAAATTTACTTGGCAATATAAGTTGGGTACCTAAACTTGTCTTTGAAATTTCAAGTGTTATCATGAAGGCACAATATACTTGTGCACAAATGTCTTCATCTCTCACATAGTTTCTTAGAATGTTTACTTGAACATTGAAGTTTTCCACACTTTGCAACATGTTCGAACTCATATGAATTTGAAAACTTAACAAAACCTTGTGTTCACCTTATGCTTACGAAATGTAAAGTTCCATCACAAATGGTTGTGTAAAGCAAATATTATTTGTATGTTGTATTTACAAAGAACAAAATAAGGCATATAAACATCACTCAACAAATGGAATGTACATTAAACAATGAAATTAATGAATAGATGTTGATTTTAGAATAGTTTTGAAAAAATATCAAATTTGGACTAATAACGACGAAGAAATACTTGTTACAACATTTGATTGCAGATTAAAAGGAGAAATGGGAATTGTTCTTCACTTGAATAGAACTGGGCCCCACAGTCATTAGCGACGTGGGGCTAATAACCCGCATCGGATTTGCTACTCTCCCAAAATTTTACACAGAGCTATTCCAATACTCTATGCGAACTTCACCATTCCGCAGCACAACCTACAGTCTTCGCTGCAAAATAGAGAAATTCGAAGCCATCCTTTTTCCATGCCGCAGCCGCCGTCATTGCCTGTGCCCGGCTGATCGCCGCGCACCTGTGCCGGAGGCGGGAGCGGTTCACCCCAAATGCAACAAGTTGAGTAGTGGAGCGCACACGTGGCCTTCTCGCGCAAAGGCAGACACCCCTCGTTGCTCAGCCATCTCGCCATCGTACTGCCGCCGCCCGCGGCCCACCTCATGTACCCCTTCGCGGTGTCGTCGGCCACGACACCTCCATTGTCTCTCTATAGCAAGATGGCGTATAGATACACCACTGCATCATGCCCACCCTCGGCGGCAAGCCGGAGATCATGGTATCCCCTGTGTTTGATGAAGAATGCTTTGATTCCGGAGAGGAAGCAACCCCCCGGATTCCCGAGATCGCTCAGCATGGCAAGGAATGCATTGTAAGCGGTGGAGTTCCACACCCAAGAAATGTCGTCTCGTATCCCCTCTATCGACAAACGCTGGCCGACGTCGCCGTGGCCGCACACGCGGCGCATGGTTGAGCAAGTACCGCGTAGGTTGCGGAGGTCAGCCAAGGGCCGCTCCGTGGTCGCACCGACGCGCGCCACAATCTCAATGCAGAGGTCTTGAGGGAGGCCCAATAGCTACGACGACAGCTGGAGCCACGTGATTCTTCCTGGCATGCTATCCATCTCCGGCCGGGAATGGTGACGATGAGGAGTAGCTCGTTGCTGTTTTTCGCGAGTAGAGATAAAGGGCAGGGGTATCTAATTGTTTTAGAAGGAGAAGATACAGGAGTTTTGTTTCGAAACACAGTTTAAGTATGCAATGGAGACGACGTTTCGTTACTCCACGTATCATTTAATTCTACTTCCTCCGTCCCAATATATTTGCACCTTTTGACTTTTGTGCTTCACGTTTGACCATTCGTCTTATTAAAAAAAATTATGAAGTATTATTTATTTTGCTATGACATGTTGTACCATCATATATATTTTAAATATATCATATTGTTTTTATATTTTCAAAAAAAATTTAAATAAGACGAATGGTCAACTATAATACGTAGAAGTCCAAAGGTGAAAATATTTTGGGACGGAGTAGTACATTGGAATCACTACCTCTGCAGCGGTGCTCTCAGCCATTGACTGGCAACAGTTTCGCCATTAACCGTCTTGGGAACCTCTTGCCATTTCCTGTGCTCTTGATCTTATCCCTTCCTCTCCTTTTTTTTGGAGATGATGACTACATTATGGTCATGTTTGGATGGAGGTGTAGTTTGTAGCAAACTAACACCAAAACTAACAATTTGGAGCCAAACACATGTGTTAGTTTGGTGTTAGTTGGAACTAACACCCCCAAAAAACTAACACCTCCAAGAGGTGGTAATTTGTGTTAGTTTGGTGGAACCCACCCCTTTTGTCTCTCCCTCTCTTTTTCAAATGTTTGGAAAAGTAAATTCAAATGCAAACTAACACCTCCATCCAAACATCCAAGATGTTAGTTTGTTATGTGTTAATTTAGAGGTGTTAAAAACTACAACTAACAGTAACACCAACATCTACCATCCAAACACGGCCATTGGAGACGATGTTTGCTTACTCCGTGTATCATTTAATTCTACAATGGAATCACTACCTCTACAGCTCTGCTCTAAGACATTGACTAGCAAAAGTTTCGCCATTGACCGTCTTGGGAACCTTCCCGGTCGTTCCTACGCTCTTGATCTTATCCCTTCCTTGTTTTTTCTATAAAAAGGCACCAACGCCTATCGGTCCTCCTCACTTCAAGTTGCTTCCTTCTTCTCTAGATCTAGATCTAGCTATATGGTTTCTTCTTCTGATACAACAAAGCAAGTCACTTGTTTCCTTCTTCTCTAGATCTAGATCTAGCTATGACGCAAAGAATAGATCTTGTAGGGCACAAGCTTTTGCTTTTCTCTCTTCTTCCTCCTCATCGATCTCTCAATTGCTAGAAGAATTCTTGTGACAGGGGTGATTGGATTGCTCATCCCGCGAACACAACTGCGAGAAGAATCCTTGTGACATACCCCTTGCTCGCAGCCGTGTCCAAAGAAGGTGGCCCAGAACCTCCTGGCATCAGGATGAACAATTTCATTATGTGTCCAATGATCATTGTTTTCAGGATAAGCAATCCTTCATCCTATGTCCAATGATCATTATTTTTCCTATGCTTTCTCCCTCCACTCGCAGAATGCTCTTGCAAACCAAAAGTGCAGGTTCAGAAAGCTTTGTGATCTCATTGCAAGCCAGGAATCAATTGCCTAAGCCATCAACAGAGATGGAGCTTATTCAATGACCACGTGCAGCAAGATTGATGACATGCGAGCAAGATCGACGACCTGCGAGCAAGATCGATGTGAATGTGTGTGATTTTGCATATCTCGTCATGAAGATATGGCCGCATTATAACCTTGTTCTGATGTATCAATGATGACTATAATCTGTGTGTGTGTGATTTTGCATCTCAAGAGACATGCTTTTGTGATTATCTCTATGCACTACAATTTTTGTATGATTTACCTACTGAGGACCATGTGTGGTTCGAGGACCGGTGGATGGTCGCTTCCTGTGTGATGAGTGATTGACAACGTTGTGTGGACTGATTCTTGGCTAAGTATTGCAGGTGCAGGTTGCGGCTTGACTCGTGTTGGTGCAGGTGAAGAACAAGCGCGAAAGGTCATCGCCGGTGAGGCCTCCAGGTGTGGAGAAGACAAGTAGGCTTCGTTCGAGGGACCCGGTGGCCAGCGGGGTCAAGTGCGGACCGCATGGTGGCATGAACAGCAAGATGAAGTCGTGGACGGTTTCTTGGTTGAGCCTCAAAACCAAGGTCGAGCCGGGACTACGTGGGAGCCAAGTCATGAGTGGAGATTGGCGGTGAAACGACCCGGATTTCCGCGAACGGAACCCCGAATCTTAGCACCTCGGTGGTAGTCCCAGGAGGGCTACCACGTGCAATCCCTGTCTCAGCGATTCCAAAAATCCATACAGAAAGATAAAAACAGTAAAGTAGAGTACAACATTTATTTTATTACATTAATCAGAGTACATCTCTTCGGCACATGCCGGGTACAAGTCCATCAGGACTAAATCAAACAGAAATAAAACGTCTAGCAGCGGCTTCATGAAAGCGCGGGAACTCCATCTCCGCAGGCAGCTCAAGTGTAGGAAGAGCTCTAGTCCACCCAGCCGTCGTTGTCGAAGTCGTAGTCCGGCTCGCGTCGAGTCACCGGGGTCTACCCGATAAGCGGGTAGGTCATGTCGCCTTCCCAACAAAGAGGCAAAAGCGGTGTATATTCTACTATGCATGAGATATCCCTAATGCCGGCGTAGAAAGCTTAAGCAAAGCAAGAAGGCAAGGAACAAGGTAAGCGACATTACGGCTAGGAGGTCCACACTCCGAGGAAGCTTCCGCTTCCGAGGTCCACACCTCGGGGTCCACACCCCCGCTCAAGGAATACCACACCAAAACACCGGATCTCAACCACGATCCAGAACCCAACTCTCATCTGCGATGTGGGGCCCACCGGCTCCCATCCCCACATCTCAACGGCCGAAGCCGGGCTCACACACTCGGGGGAGAGAAGAAGCACAAGAGAAGTGTGGCTAGTCAGGTGAGAGATCGAAAGACTGTCCATAACCAGTGGACACGGACTATAGCTATAGGTTTAACACTCTGCAGAGGTTGTACAACTGTACCCGCCCGAATAGGTCCGGAACCGGCCGTCACCGATGTCCGACCCTACCATACGGGCCGAAGCTCAAGTAAGTGGATAGTACCCTTCGCATCTCCGAGCTCGGCCCAGCCTCCGCGGCAGAGCTCATACTACCCGCGAGAGGTCCCTCGAAGCTGTGGAACCCTTCCCCGGCCTCGCCGAGGCAAAGTCTACTAAGGAGGGAAAGACCACTCCCGACACGATCACACCGATCCTCCTACAGGAGGGGTGCTATCCACTACAAGTCTCACCCCGCACCCCCGCCCAATACAAGGCGGGCGGTCTGTACGAAAATAGTCATCCGAAACAAGGTCAACTGACGATCGGTCCTTAAGGGGCCGAGAGCGAGCACTCAACATCTCCATCCCACACGACACGACCCTCGGGTAAGAGGCCAGATCGCATCTTCCCTCGGCAGCCGTTCACAAGTAACCAGCGGCTCGCTCCCGCCAAAACACAGCAAGGAGGTACTCACCCAGAACACACGCTAGAATCTCACCGAGATACCCAAATCTCAGCCAAGCCCGCAGCACCATCCATAATCAAACAACAAAAGTATGGATAGTTGAGGTAAGGGACTAGCTAGGGGTCTGTAGCTAGTCCCGCGGTAATAGAGCAAGGAAACGGGACATATCAAAACATCGAGGCATGGCTAGTAAACGGGTTATGCACTTCATCGATCAATGCATTAAAGTAAAGCACTAGCGACCAAATATCAACATGGGATCTATATGATTGGGAGTGACATGACACCTTCGTTGCCGTTGAAGCAGTCGCTGTCCGGAGCAGTGTACTCGGGGTCCTCCACGTCCTCCTGGTCGAAGCTCGGGTCTGCGGCACGAGATTCGACGCGAAAGTAAGATAACGGTACACATCTAAGCAATAACCCCAAATAAGAACCAATTTAGAAGATCCAAATGAACCCAAACTACCTACAATCAGCAAGGTTTCGCAAATACGGATTTGTAGAAATTAGTTTTGTATTTTTCTGAGCTCCCTAGAATTTATTATGAATTTTTAAAGGTTAAAAACATTTTCTGGAATTTTTAAACAGAAGAGAAAAGGGATTTTCAGAAAATAAGCTGCTGACGTCAGCGTGACGTCAGCGCTCCAGGGTTCGTGGGCTGTAGATGGGCTGAAAGGTTTACTGGGCCGAAAATGGCCCACTAGGCTCGGCCCAACCGGCCCAGATGGAGGAAGTCTTCTAATCCTCCCCGATTTCCTGGTCCAGGCCTCGTTCTAGCGGTGGGCCTACACGGTTGCCCGATGGGCCGGGTGCCACATGAGGCCCAGCGGCCTCTTATTCCACTGCAGCCAGGAGAGGCTCCCTGCCCCTCCCTTAGGCGCTCGCCGCGCCGGGCGGCGGCGCAACCGGCACGCCGGCATCGGCGGCGGCGGCGCCCCCGGACACGGCGCCGGGGCGCTCCCCCCCCTCCCTCTTCCCCCCGAACTCACACGCACGCACACACCGTCTCGAAGGCCGGTCCGCCGCACGCTCGCCACGGCGCGCGGTGCGACATCGAAGCCCGCGCGCGTGCGTCTCCACGGTGAGGCCACGGCCATGGCACGCCGGGTGCGGCCGGCTAGGGTCAAGCGCACGCTCACCCGCACAAACACCTCATCGGCACGAAGGCCGGCTCGCTCGGCACGGAACACGGCGTGAAACGCCCGTACGCGGAGCTCCACCGGTGGTGAGGCCACGGCCACGACGCTCGTGGGTGCGGCCGGCCGGCTCCCCGCGCACACCGGTGCACCGCACGGAGTACCCCCCCGCACGAAGGCCGGGTCACGAAAAAGATCCACAAGCCCCCGCGGCGGCTCGCCTCGAGGCGCGACACGGCGGAAAGGGCGAACCTGCTCACCGGCCTGGCGGCGCGACGCGCGTTCGGCGCGATGCTCGACGGCGCGGCGCGGGGTATTCCCCAGCCCTTCCTGCAGATTTTTCCCGAACCCAAACTTGGCGAGAGCACTGGGACGACACGGCTTGGGGTAGCCACGACCCCGGGCTCCCGCTGGTAAGACGCGACGCGGCGTCGCCCATGGGGAGGCGGCGGCGCGACGCGCTCGGACACGGGCGGCTCGAAGGCACGCGCACAGGCAGGCTAAGAAGAGGTGCGGTGCAAGAAGAAGGGATGGTGGCTTTGGTGCTCACAGCGGGTCGACGGTGGAGTCGTTGCAGGCTCGACGTGGGAGGCGGTGCGGCGTCGAGGTTCACGGTGGTGCTCTGCTCCGGTCCGGCCCTCCCTCGGTCACGCTCGCCTCCTTCCCCGTCCGGCTCCTCTCTCTCTCCTCGTCCGGCTCCCCGCGCAACGCGGCCGGCGGCGCGCGCGTCGGTCTCCCGCCTCGCCTCCTCTTCCCCAACCCCCCCTTCTTCTTCCCCCTCCGACGGCGGCTCTGGGAAGGGGCAAATACCCCAATGCGGGTCGGTGGCGGTGGCCCTCCGGCGCTTGCCCTCCCCCCCGCTTTTGAATCCGCGGCGCCGCATGGGCGGGGGCGATTTTCCGTGCTGCCCCCCCCCCCCCCCCCCCCTTGGACCACCCGGCGCCCGTGGCGGCGGCGCTCGCCCCTCTCTCGTGTTCTCGCCGCCACCGGGACATGGCACGGGGGTAAAATAGCCTTTCCTCCCGCCGGCCCTCGGCTCGGCCGCGCCCGCGCGCGCGCGAGCGGTGCGGCGGGGCCGGCGGCGGCGTGGTTGGGTGCGGCTGGCTGGTTCGGTGGGTAGGTGAAAAGGGAAGGGCTGACGCGTGGGGTCCGCTGGCCAGTGGCTAAGGCGAGGGTGCTGCGGTGCGGGTTAGTGGACTGAATGGTGACGCGGGCTGGGCCGACTGTATCGCAAGGAAAAGGAGAAGACGACCCAAAGCACTTGGCTGCTCTTTGCCTATTAAAATAAATAAGTTTGAACTAGGATTTGAAAAAGAGTTTGAATTTGATTCCCTTTCAAATTCAAACTTCACTCAATTGAACTCCAAATAAACCAAAGAAAAACCAACTCACATAATTTACCATATTTTTAACATATGTTTTATAAATTGGATGAATTAGTGGAGAATTTAGTGAGAGGCTAGAAATTTTGGCTCAAAAATTGATAGCTCTCAAATGCAAGCAAAAAGTTTAAATTTCGCAAAATTTACACACCTAAATTCCTGGGTTGTTACATTCTCCCCCACCACCGAGAATCTCGTCCTCGAGATTTAGTCCTCGACCTCCTCTGTGAACAAGTGAGGGTACTCTTTCCTGAGATCAGCTTCCTTCTCCCATGTCGCTTCTCGCTCTGTATGGTTGCTCCACAACACTCTACAGAAAGGAGTTGTAGTCCTCCTTGTTTCCTTGACAGCTCTGTCCAAGATTTTCTCAGGATACTCTGCATACTCAAGGTTGTCTTGCAGATCAAGCAACTCCATGGGCACTTGCTTTGCCTCCACTGCCTTCTCGCTCTTCTTCAGCTGTGACACGTGAAACACTGGGTGAACTCCTGCCATTGTCTCGGGTAGTGCAAGCTGGTAGGCCAAACTTCCAATCCTACGGGTGATAGGGTACGGTCCCACGTACCTCGGTGCAAGCTTTCCCTTCACCAAGAACCTCTTAGTTCCTCGGAGCGGTGAGACTTTCAAGTACACTCGGTCGCCAACTGCAAAGGTCAACTCTCTCCTTCTCTTGTCGGCATAGCTCTTCTGACGACTTTGAGCGATTTTCAGGTTCTCACGAACTTTCTCCACTTTCTCCTCTTCGCTTCCTCAATGATTGCTGGCCCAAACAGTGTTCGTTCTCCAACCTCTGACCAAGCTAGCGGGGTCCTGCACTTTCGACCGTAAAGTGCCTCAAAGGGTGCCATCCCGGAGACTTGCTTGAAAGCTGTTGTTGTACGAGAACTCTGCAAACGGCAAACTTGCTCTCCCAATCAGTACCATAGGTGAGTGCACAAGCTCGAAGCATGTCCTCCGGACTCGGTTGACCCTCTCTATCTGACCGTCGGTCTGTGGGTGAAAAGCTGTGCTGTAGCTGAGAGTGGTGCCCATAAGCTTGTGGAAGCCCTGCCAAAACTTGGAGACAAACTGTGGCCCTCGATCAGATACAATACTTCTGGGTGCTCCGTGCAGCCTGAGTATGTGCTCTACGTACAGTTCTGCCAACTTCTCGGTTGCATACCGGGTCTTCACCGGCACAAAGTGAGCCACTTTGGTCAGCCTATCCACTATGACCCAAACCGAGTCATTTCCTTTTGGAGTTCGAGGAAGTCCCACCACAAAGTCCATGGAAATGTCCTCCCACTTCCACACTGGAATATCCAACGGCTTCAACAAACCAGCAGGTTTCTGATGTTCAATCTTTACTCTGCTACAGGTGTCGCAACAGGCCACGTAGTGTGCAATATCCTTCTTCATGTCCTTCCACCGGTACTCGATCTTCGGATCTCTCGTACATCTTGGTGCTTGCCGGGTGAATCGAGTACCTCGAGTCGTGAGCTTCTCTCATGATCCGCTCCCGGAGTGCCTTTGTCTAGTGGTACACGGATCCGTTCTTTCAACCACACGTTGCCCTATTCATCTACCCGGTAGTCCTCTCGCTTTGCCCTGCTTCATTAGTTCTCGCAGCACTTTGATTTCTGCACACTCCTTCTGGGCTGTACGGATTCGCTCCTCCGGGTCATAGGTCACTTGCATCACGTTGACTTGGCCTTGGTCTACAATTTCGATTCTCGCCTTCTCTAGCTCTTCATGCGAGGCAGAGTTGCTCTTCTTTTACCATGAGGTTGTTGCAATATGTTTTCCGGCTCGGTGCATCCGCCACGACGTTAGCTTTGCCCGGTGGTAGTTGATCTCGACGTCGTAGTCCTTGATCGGCTCTAACCACCGCCTCCGCCTCATGTTCGGCTCGGTCCGTGTAAAGAAGTACTTCGAGGCTCTTGTGGTCGGAAAACGAGTTCACACTTGTTCCCTATCGTGGTAGTGTCTCCGGATCTTGAGCGCATGCACAACAGTACCGCCGGCTCCAAGTTGTGTGTCGGGTAGTTTTCCTCGTGTTTCTTCAATCGCTCGGAAGCATAAGCCACAACTTTCCCTTCCCCGCATCGCACACATCCGAGTCCTTGCTTTGAAGCGTCACGGTAGACCACGAAGTCTTTCTTGATATCCGGCAAGGTGAGCACTGGGCCGTGGTGAGTCTCTTTTTCAGCTCCTGGAAGCTCTTCTCACATGCTTCTGACCACTCGAACTTTGTGTTGTTCTTGAGCAACTCTGTCATTGGCTTTGCGATCTTGGAAAAGTTCTCAATGAACCTCCAGTAGTAACCTGCCAACCCAAGGAAGCTCCTGACATCTGTCACGTTTAACGGCTGCTCCCACTTGGTCACTGACTCTACCTTGGACGGATCCACAGCTATCCCCTCTGCTGACAACACGTGTCCCAAGAACGCGACCTTCTCCATCCAGAACTCGCACTTGCTGAACTTAGCGTACAGTTTCTGCTGCCTCAGCCTCTCTAGCACGACCCTCAGGTGCTCCTCGTGTTCCTCAGTGGTCTCAGAGTAGATCAAGATATCATCGATAAACACCACCACAAACCTGTCCAACTCTTCCATGAAGACCTTGTTCATCAAGTTCATGAAGTAAGCAGGGGCGTTGGTCAGCCCGAAAGAAACCACCACGAACTCGTACAAGCCGTAACGTGTGGTGAAGGCCGTCTTGGGTATGTCCTGCTCTCGGATCTTCATCTGGTGGTAGCCTGACCTCAAGTCGATCTTGGAGAAGAACCTTGCCTTTTTGAGCCTATCCAGCAAATCCTCGATTCTGGGTAGCGGGTACTTGTTCTTGATTGTCATCGAGTTGAGCGTGCGGTAGTCAATGCACATTCTCTTTGTGCCGTCTTTCTTCTCCACGAAGAGCACGGGTGAACCCCACGGTGAGGCACTCGGCCGAACAAACCCTTGCTCGAGCAGCTTCTTGAGCTGTTTCTTCAACTCGTCCAGCTCGTCAGACGACATCCGGTACGGACTCTTTGCAACGGGCCCCGCCCCTGGCATCAGCTCAATCACGAACTCCACGTCCCGGTGCGGGGGGTAACTCCGTAAGCTCCTCTGGAAACACGTCCGGAAACTCACGGACCACTGGGATTTCTTCAATCTCTTTCCCACTCATGTTGCACATCATCGTAGCAGCCTTCGGACTCTGTGGTTCGATCCGCACTATCGTTCCACTGGGGTGTTCTAGCTGTATCACTCTGGGGTTGCAAGAGACTATCCCGTTGTGCTTTGCCAACCAATCCATCCTTAGGATCACGTCTATCCCGGTAGACTCCAAAACAATCAAGTCTGCCGTGAACTGTAGCCCCTCAAACACCATCCTCACTCCCCTGCACTCTAACGTACTCCTCTTCTCTCCTAGCAGAGAGCTAGTCAAGATAGGCCTTGGTCGAGGCTTAGTTGGTAAAGACCTTTCTTTAGCAAACTTGGTAGAAATATACGAAAACTGAGCTCCAGTATCGAACAAAACAGTTGCCAAAACAGAGTCAACAAGGAACTCACCAAGTGTGACGTCGGGTGCGGCCGCTGCACCCTCGGCGGTGAGGTGGTTCAGACGGCCTCGAGTAGCTGGCGGCTGAGCAGTCCTCTGTCGCCGAGTACGGGGTGGTTGTCCCCCGGTGCTTGGTGGCTTGGCTGGGGTCTGGAACTGAGAGCTGCGGTTCTGACTCCCTGGTGGCGCCTGCTGTGGACACTCAAACGACTTGTGCCCAACCTGACGGCAGTTGAAGCAAGTCACCTTGGATCTGTCTGCTGACTGCGGTGGTGGCCTCGGTTTCCAACCGTTCGACCTCCACTCCCGCCTGGGTTGGCTCTGCTCTGCGGCTGAGACTGAGAGACGTGGTGCCTCTGCTGTGACTGGTGGCCCTGAGCGTAACCTGTCCTCTGCCTCTGTGGTGGTCCCGAGCATCTCCGCCCGATTCGTGTGCTTGGACTTGCTTCCACGAACCTCCATGTACTCAAGTCTTGACCTCTCCACGATCGGTGCCTTGTCGATAATGGAGCGATGTGTCGGGCGGTCGTGTGCGGACAAGTGGTGTGCCATCCCCTTGTGCGGCCCCTTTCGAACCGCAGACCTTCTTCTTCTCTCGTGTCGGTGTCGTCGGGCACGTACCTCATCGGCTCCTCGGTAGCGGTTGGCGTACTCCCGCACCGACATGTTTCCCATCTTGAGGTGCTCGAACTCGTCGGCCTTCCCCGTCCATCACCGCATCTGGAATGTGGTGACTCCTGAAGGCCTCCACGAACTCGTCCCACCCGATGTGCAACGGGTCCCGGTGCGAGTCACAGTAGCTGTCCCACCACGCACTGGCTGTGCCGATCAGCTGGTGCGCTGCCACGGTCACACACTCCTCCTCGGTAAGCTCGGTCAGCTCCAGCTTCTTCTCGATCTCACGTAGCCAGTTGTCCGCGTCCATCGGGTCTGCTGAGTGGTCGAAGGTAGGCGGTCGCAGCTTGTTGAAGTTCTCAACCTTCTTCTGGAAACCCTCTGGCGCGTTGCGGTTCTGACCCCTGGGGTTGTTGTTGTTGTTGTTCTGAGCTAGCATCTGGGTGATCGTCTGCATCAGCTGTGTCTGCACTGCCATCACGTCGGCCAAGTTCGGGGGAGGTGGCGGTGGTGGCACCTCGTGTCCCTGAGCCTGGCCTGCTCCTCCCTCGGCCGGGGTACCGCTCGTGCTCGAGCTCCTCGCTCCCCGAGCTCCCTCGCCGTCGTGCGCGGCTCCTCGACCGCCAACTCGGCCTCCTCGTCCTACGCGGTCGCCGGGCCTCCGCGGAGTCCACCTCATGGCGCGTGACCTCCACGACGTCCGCGGCCTCTCGCTCCCCGCCGGGTTAGGGGCATCCTCCCCTCCGTCGTCCCCGGCCGACCTCCTCGAAACGGGCCAAGAGTCACCGGACCTCCTTGCTCCAGACATCTGTTCCAGTTGCAAGAGTTAGTAGCTGTAGGGAGAATGTATCTATTAAGGTTATTAACTATAAAGGAGTAATCCTGCTATCAGTCACAGAATTTCAGACAGACATAAAGAAGCATGAAATCCGAAAGAAACCATGAAGATCCATGTCACTCAATCAATGCCACCAAACAAAAGGGGTGCACCTCGAGGTTTACTCCAACGACCTTCGAGGGTGCACGGCAACACATCACGCTAACGCATGGTACATCATGGGGTAGCTGCTAAGGTCATGACAACATGAGCGATAACATCACATCTAACTTATTACAACGACTCAGAATCTACAGCTAAGACTCTACTCCCATCACGGGGTACACTGAGGTGCCTCGGGGCTGGCGTCTGGTGGAACTGAGTAGAACGGCGGTGAGTGTGCCCCTGGGTATCCCGGCACCCTGATCGCCGGTCCTCCGTAGTAGTCACAGGTATCCTGAAGAGCACGGTCCATCTCTGCTGTGTCCTGAGAACCCCTCGGGTACGGACGTACTCGTGGTAGGAGCGTCGGCGGAAGCTCGAAAGTCTCTGTCCTCAGTCGGGGTCTCTTCTTGGGTGGTAGCTGTGCGGAGAGCGCCTCCAGCTCTGTCAGCCTCTGCTGGTCGGAACGCTCCCAGGCCGCGCGGGTCATGGCTGCTCGGTCCCTCTCCTCGTAGACCAGTCCACCAAGGTAACTCAAGTGGTGGTAGTTGTGTCGACTCGCCTCCTGTAGATCCCACACCTTGACTTGATAGTCAGCTGCTGCAGCTCCGATCGACTCCAACTGATCTCTCGCCTCTGCCAGCCTCACCCTGTCCTCACGCGAGGCCTCCACTGAAGCCCGGTGCAGCTCCCGCTGTGCCCTCAACCGCGCCTCCAGAGTAGCGATCCTCCGGGCGTCCCTCTCGGTGCTGGCGCGGTCGGCGCCGATCCAAGCCGTACTAGCTCCCCGTTCCTCTCGTGCGACGCCTCCAACTCGTCAAGTATATCCTCTCTCTCCAGCTCCAGGTCCCGAACTCGGCTGGAGGCATCGTCACACCTCCACCGAAGGTACGCGATCTAACCGTCTGCCCAGTACAACGCCTGGTCCTGAGCCAGGATGCACCGCCTGGCTGCGAGCATCATCTTGTCCTCCTCCACTGAAGTCACCTCCAGGTACCGCGCTCGGTCGCTCGAGTCCCAGCGACCCGGGTCGTAGATCTCTATCGGAAGCACGCTGAACGGGGTGTCCTTAAGCTTCTCCCTGAGCTGGACACAAACCTTCTTGAGAGCTCTGCGCGCGCCAGTCTGGTGTGCCTCCGTGGTCGAACTCTCAAAACAGTGCACCTCAGCCTCCTTGAAGTCTGGCACCCGTGGGTCTGCTGGCACCGTGACGGCCAGGTAAGTGGGGGTCTGCTCCATGTGCCCCATGGCCCTCCCCTTGTAGCTGACTCCGTCGGTCCCCACTCCCGGCCCTCCAGGCACTCTCTCAGCAAGCGGCAGAAGCCTCCGTAGCTCTTGCCGTCCGACTCCAAAGGAACCCACGTCCTCTCCGCCATCTGCACAACGTTGTTAGAGCGTAGTTAGTAAAGTAGTTAGTGAAAATTAATCAAGGTAATGCATATATATAAGTATAGTTATATACATACGGAAGCCAAGGGGTTTATATAAAGTTTCATGGTTCAGAAACGGCTTCCTATGCTATCGACCATTCCTGGGGCTCGTCCTATAGTAAAGCATGGCTCTGGTACCAACTGAAACGACCCGGATTTCCGCGAACGGAACCCCGAATCTTAGCACCTCGGTGGTAGTCCCAGGAGGGCTACCACGTGCAATCCCTGTCTCAGCGATTCCAAAAATCCATACAGAAAGATAAAAACAGTAAAGTAGAGTACAACATTTATTTTATTACATTAATCAGAGTACATCTCTTCGGCACATGCCGGGTACAAGACCATCGGGACTAAATCAAACGAAATAAAACGTCTAGCGAGCGGCTTCATGAAAGCGCGGGAACTCCATCTCCGCGGGCGGCTCAAGTGTAGGAAGAGCTCTAGTCCACCCGGCCGTCGTTGTCGAAGTCATAGTCCGGCTCGCGTCGAGTCACCAGGGTCTACCCGATAAGCGGGTAGGTCATGTCAGCTTCCCAACAAAGAGGCAAAAGCGGCGTATATTCTACTATGCATGAGATATCCCTAATCTGGCTGTAGAAAGCTTAAGCAAAGCAGCAGTGCAACGAACAAGGTAAGCAGATTACAGCTAGGAGGTCCACACCCCGGGGAAGCTTCCGCTTCCGAGGTCCACACCTCAGGGGTCCACACCCCGCTCAAGGAATACCACACCAAAACAACGGATCTCAACCACGATCCAGAACCCAACTCTCATCTGCGATGTGGGGCCCACCGGCTCCCATTCCCCACATCTCAACGGCCGAAGCCGGGCTCACACACTCGGGGGAGAGAAGAAGCACAAGAGAAGTGTAGCTAGTCAGGTGAGAGATCGAAAGACTGTCCATAACCAGTGGACACGGACTATAGCTATAGGTTTAACACTCTGCAGAGGTTGTACAACTGTACCCGCCCGAATAGGTCCGGAACCGGCCGTCACCGGTGTCCGACCCTACCATACGGGCCGAAGCTCAAGTAAGTGGATAGAACCCTTCTGCATCTCCGAGCCCGGCCCCGGCCTCCGCGGCGAGCTCATACTACCCGCGAGAGGTCCCTCGAAGCCGTGGAACCCTTCCCCGGCCTCGCCGGGGCAAAGTCTACTAAGGAGGGAAAGACCACTCCCGACACGATCACACCGATCCTCGCTACGGAGGGGTGCTATCCACTACAAGTCTCACCCCGCACCCCCGCCCAATACAAGGCGGGCGGTCCGTACGAAAATAGTCATCCGAAACAAGGTCAGCGACGATCGGTCCTTAAGGGGCCGAGAGCGAGCACTCAACATCTCCATCCCACACGACACGACCCTCGGGTAAGAGGCCAGATCGCATCTTCCCTCGGCAGCCGTTCACAAGTAACCAGCGGCTCGCTCCCGCCAAAACACAGCAAGGAGGTACTCACCCAGAACACACGCTAGAATCTCACCGAGATACCCAAATCTCAGCCCAAGCCCAGAGCACCATCCATAATCAAACAACAAAAGTATGGATAGTTGAGGTAAGGGACTAGCTAGGGGTCTGTAGCTAGTCCCGCAGGTAATAGAGCAAGGAAACAGGACATATCAAAACATCAAGGCATGGCTAGTAAACGGGTTATGCACTTCATCAGATCAATGCATTAAAGTAAAGCACTAGCAGCTAAATATCAACATGGGATCTATATGATTGGGAGTGACATGACACCTTCGTTGCCGTTGAAGCAGTCGCTGTCCGGAGCAGTGTACTCGGGGTCCTCCACGTCCTCCTGGTCGAAGCTCGGGTCTGCGGCACGAGATTCGACGCGAAAGTAAGATAACGGTGCACATCTAAGCAATAACCCCAAATAAGAACCAATTTAGAAGATCCAAATGAACCCAAACTACTTACAATCAGCAAGGTTTCGCAAATACGGATTTATAGAAATTAGTTTTGTATTTTTCTGAGCTCCCTAGAATTTATTATGAATTTTTAAAGGTTAAAAACATTTTTTGGAATTTTTAAACAGAAGAGAAAAGGGATTTTCAGAAAATAAGCTGCTGACGTCAGCGTGACGTCAGCGCTCCAGGGTTCGTGGGCTGTAGATGGGCTGAAAGGTTTACTGGGCCGAAAATGGCCCACTAGGCTCGGCCCAACCGGCCCAGATGGAGGAAGTCTTCTAATCCTCCCCGATTTCCTGGCCCAGGCCTCGTTCTAGTGGTGGGCCTACACGGTTGCCCGATGGGCCGGGTGCCACATGAGGCCCAGCGGCCTCTTATTCCACTGCAGCCAGGAGAGGCTCCCTTCCCCTCCCTTAGGCGCTCGCCGCGCCGGCGGCGACACGGCCGGCACGCGGCATCGGCGGCGGCGGCGCCCCCAGACACACGGCGGCCGGGGCGCTTCCCCCCTCCTCTTCCCCCGAACTCACACGCACGCACACACGTCTCGAAGGCCGGTCCGCCGCACGCTCGCCACGGCGCGCGCGCGCGACATCGAAGCCCGCGCGCGTGCGTCTCCACGGTGCGGCCACGGCCATGGCGCGCCGGGGTGCGGCCGGCTAGGGTCAAGCGCACGCCGACCCGCACAAACACCTCATCGGCACGAAGGCCGGCTCGGCTCGGCACGGAACACGGCGTGAAACACCCGTGCGCGGAGCTCCACGGTGGCGAGGCCACGGCCACGGCGCGCGTGGGTGCGGCCGGCCGGCTCCCGCGCACACCGTGCACGCACGAGTACAGCCCCCGGCACGAAGGCCGGGTCCACGACAAAGATCCACAAGCCCCCCGCGGCGGCTCGCCTCGAGGCGCGACACGGCGGAAAGGGCGAACCTCGCTCACCGGCCGGCGGCGCGACGCGCGTTCGGCGCGATGCTCGACGGCGCGGCGCGGGGTGTTCCCCGGCCCCTTCCCCGCGATTTTTCCCGAACCCAAACTTGGCGAGAGCACCGGGGACGACACGGCTTGGGGTAGCCACGACCCCGGGCTCCCGGCGGTAAGACGCAACGCGGCGTCGCCCATGGGGAGGCGGCGGCGCGACGCGCTCGGACACGGGCGGCTCGAAGGCACGCGCACAGGCAGGCTAAGAAGAGGTGCGGTGCAAGAAGAAGGGATGGTGGCTTTGGTGCTCACAGCGGGTCGACGGTGGAGTCGTTGCAGGCTCGACGTGGGAGGCGGTGCGGCGTCGAGGTTCACTGTGGTGCTCTGCTCCGGTCCGGCCCTCCCTCGGTCACGCTCGCCTCCTTCCCCGTCCGGCTCCTCTCTGCCTAGTCCAGCTCCCGCAGCAACGCGCCGGCGGCGGCGCGCGTCGGTCTCCCGCCTCGCCTCCTCTTCCCCAACTCCCCCCTTCTTCTTCCCCCTCCGACGGCGGCTCTGGGAAGGGGCAAAAACCCCAATGCGGGTCGGTGGCGGTGGCCCTCTGGCGCTTGCCCTCCCCCTGCTTTTGAATCCGCGGCGCCGCATGGGCAGGGCGATTTTCCAGTGCTGCCCCCCCGGCTTGGACCACCTGGCGCCCGTGGCGGCGGCGCTCGCCCCCTCTCTGTGTTCTCGCTGCCACTGGGACATGGCACAGGGGTAAAATAGCCTTTCCTCCCGCCGGCCCCGGCTCGGCCTCGCCCGCGCCGCGCGAGCGGGTGCGACGGGACCGGCGGCGGCGTGGTTGGGTGCGGGCGGCCGGTTCGGTGGGTAGGTGAAAAGGGAAGGGCGACGCGTGGGGTCCGCCGGCCGCGTGGCTAAGGAGAGGGTGCTTCGCGGTGCGGGTTAGTGGGCCGAATGGTGACGCGGGCCGGGCCGCCGCATCGCAAGGAAAAGGAGAAGACGGCCCAAAGCACTTGGCTGCTCTTTGCCTATTAAAATAAATAAGTTTGAACTAGGATTTGAAAAAGAGTTTGAATTTGATTTCCTTTCAAATTCAAACTTCACTCAATTGAACTCCAAATAAACCAAAGAAAAACCAACTCACATAATTTACCATATTTTTAACATATGTTTTATAAATACGATGAATTAGTGGAGAATTTATTGAGAGGCTAGCAATTTTGGCTCAAAAATTGATTGCACTCAAATGCAAGCAAAAAGTTTAAATTTTCGCAAAATTTACACACCTAAATTCCTGGGTTGTTACAGGCGGAGGCTACACCGAGTTCGCGGGGTTTCCGGTGGTTCACCAGAAAACCACTGGGTTCCTTGGTTGATCCACAAAGCCAAGACCGGAGAACCGAAGAAGGAGGTGCGGCGGCACGGACCGGTCCCCGACCGGTGGGTCCGGCCGGTCGACTCGTGGGGACCGGTCGGCCGGTGAGGAGCACCGGTCGACCGTGTGCGACGATGCAGTCCGGAATCTTCGAAGCGGAGGACACGCGTCGGGATTGCATGGCTTGTGTCGAGGCTACGCAGGGTGTAGTCGCCGGGCATTCGTCCGATGGTGAAGACATCAAGAATTCCAAATCCGCCCTTGAGGGGCTTGTATCCCTAGTTAGTAGAGAAGGGCATTTTAGACATTCGGTTGCCTCCATATAACCCAAGAGGTGAGAGGATGGCAGCCAACTCTTAGAACCCTAGCTCATTAATTTTCTTATTTTCCACCTATTTTCCTTAGGTTTTCCTTAGGACTAGCAAGAGAGCTTCACGGAGAGATCTTGTAGAGAGGGATGGATGATCGGGCGACTTGCTAGACTTTGTACGAACCTTTGTTTCATGTATAGATGATTCGGCGTGGTTCCTCAAGGTTTGGATGTGTTTTCCCCAGTTGTTCTTGGTGATGATTTTCGGAGCCCTTTCTCGGTGATTTCTTTGGGTTGTTTTCGGGACTTTTCTCTTGGGGATTTGATGGGGGAAATTTGTGGGAACCCTTCGTGGTTCTTTGGGCTGTGATTCCCCTCCCAAATCCGCGAGTAAAAGTGCTCGATTTGGGGGTTTCTTGAGTTCTTGGGTTGGAAGTGCTTCCGGCGGGATTTCTTCGATTCCTCCTTTTTGGACGAGATTTGGTGGGATTAAACTTGGCTATGGACTCCTCATGAGGTGTTCCTGATATCCCCAAAGTCTTGTTCAAGTCCGTGGAGCGATTCGGGAGATCGAGATTTGGATTTGGGGGAGTTGACCCCGCGGGTGCTGTTCATCCCGAGCTGCCCAGGCTACACCGGTCTGACCGGTGCTCTTGACCGGTCGACCGGTGCAAGCCCTTGTGGGTTTTTGCTCGGGTGAACGTCTTGGTGTGTTTGTTGTTGTCCCGTGTTGTCTTCTATTTCGAGTTTGGGTCCGTTTGGTGGTCGGTTGACTCGTTTGGTGCCTTGGGGGCTTTCGAGGCGCCATCGGTCTGACCGGTGTGTCTCACCGGTCTGACCGGTGTAGAGCCACTTAGTGGAAGTTGCTCAGTTTCACCAGCAGGGACCGGTCGGCCGGTGGTGCTCACCGGTCTGACCGGTGTGGGTCTGTAGACTCGAGGTTTGGTTTTTCCGCTGTGTTTCTCGGGTCGGAAGGTGGTGTGTTGGTTCCTAGGTCCAGTGGCACTCCAGTGGCTACGTGGGCTTGACCAACCTTGGTAGTGAGTCGGAGACGTGTGTTGGAAGCCGCGTTCATCTTGTTGGAGTTTCGTTCTCCTTCGAGAAGAATTTTTATCGGCTCCCATTCACTCCCCCCTCTCTGGTTCGCCGTATCGGTCCTTCAAGTGGTATCAGAGCCGGTTCGGGTCTTTGTTGACTCTAACCAGTCTAAGATCCAAGGATGGCGTACCGGGAACGGGGTTCGGGTCCTCCACAATTCGATGGCAAGAACTACCAGATGTGGAGCAAGCGGATGGGTGCGTTCCTCCGCGGAAAGGGTCACCGTTTGGGATGTCACGGTGGAAACAGCTATGTCCACCGATGGATTTCCTTGCTCCGGGGTCAAGGGACGATTCGACGCCAACAATAAGGCGGTCCACTACTTGTTTCGTGCTTTGTGTCGGCCGAGTTTGATCGGGTGCACACCGAGCACTTGGCTTGTAGGATTTGGGCGGTGTTGAAGGAGGCTCATGTTGGGAACGCCCGTGTTCGAGGGCACGGTTGTATGCGACCTACCGGAGAGGGTACGAGAACTTCACTCATCTCCCCGGTGAGTCCATCGATGCCTTGTTTCGCAGGTTCACGGTGGTGGTGAACAACATGAGGGCCAATGTGGACGTGCTCCCGTACGATGATCATGATAGAGCGGTCAAGCTCTTACACTCTTTGGATCGTACGATATGGGGCGGAAAGTTCGAGGCCATAGTCGAGTCGGAGAGGTATGATACTCGACGGTGAACGAGCCGTTCTCCAAGCTCAAGTCGGGCCGAGGTGGATAGGGGCATGACTGCCAAGCTCGAGGGACCGACTGATTCCCATAGTCTTGCCCTCGTTGGTGGTTCCAAAGGAAAGACTAACTTTAACCCATCCACCAGGATGTTCTCGTTTTCCTCTTTGATGTCTATGCCAGATGAGGAGTTTGATGACCTTGGAGTTTCGGTGTTTTAGACCGGCAACCTACTACGGGGAGTACCCGAAGTAGATGAATGTGACTCGCCGAGATCGGTAACTCGAAGGAAGAGGCACGTGGCACACAATTTAGACAGTTCGGGCCGCGAGGTGCGTAATACCCTACGTCCCGTATGCCGTGTAGCTCGGATTGATAGGGCACGATTACGGGATGGTGCAATAGTGCGCCGTGAGTTGAGATTGGATGAGGTGATCCCGAGATCGGTCCCCTCGCCTCGCCTTATATAGTCCGGGGCGGGGTTACAAGTCGGAGTAGGGAAGGAGTACTAGTCGAGTACGTCTAGGAGACCTCTACACGGTGCGGAACGTGTACGAGTCCTAACCGAGTACTACTCTCGTGTTGCCCTTGTGCTCCACGCCTTCGGGTGCCGTGTAGCGCAAGCCGGTAGTCCCGTGGGCCCACCGAGTAGTCGGTCCCGGTACCCACCGAGGTAGTGGGCCCGGGGAGGTCCATACGACAAGCCCCCGAGTACTTTGTAGTCGAGAAGGATAGCTTCAAGTAGTCTTGAAGGCCTTAACAAGTAGTCCTCAAGCGTCCCCGAGTGCTACAAGTCAAAAGTCCTCAAGAGTAGTCGAAGCATCCCGAGGCCGGAATGTACTCCGACCGATGTTTGAGCAATCTTGAAGTCTTCTCGAGTAGTCCCAAGCGTCCTTGAAATCTGCCTCGAAGGTCTTCAAAAATGCCTCGCCTTGTCTTGAAGCCGGAGCCGTCAAGAAGATGCGATTTGCGGAAACCGCCATCTACGTGGGGTAGCCCCGAGCCTCGAGCCGCGGGCTCTGGCTGAGGATCCATCCGAAGTCTTGGCGAGAAAATCCCGAAAAAATCCGGAGAGAAAAAACCGAAGGACACGTGGCACGGAGCCCCCGAGCCTTGAGTCGAGTACTTCCTCTCGAATTGAAGGGTCTTCTTGAAAAATGTGTCCTGAGATGCTCTTGAGACTAGCCGCGTCCCAGGTAGTCGAGTAGAAGTAGCCAAGCCCCCGAGGTGAGGCGCGTCGACTAGTAGAATACGAAGAGTCACGCGCAGCCGCTGAGTCAGCCGCGCGTGGGCTTATTCAGCCGCCTGTTACGGAGGCGTTTTGGCTTATAAATACAAGCTGAAACCCTTAGGGTGTTTCACCCAAGTGAGCCGCAGTCATTCGCCACTTGAATCGTGAAGTAAATCCACTCCAGCGAGCACTGCCGCCGTAGTAGATCCGAGCGCATCGCCACCCGAAAGCTGTAGGGTAGCCCCCGAGCGGATGCGAGTGAAGACTCCCTGTTCTTGGAGGATGAAGCCGTCCCCGTCGAAGACGTCGAAAGCCGGCGGGAAGAAGAGGAGCCATGCGAGAGGCGCCGCGGCCGGCACCGGAGCGGCGCCGCCCACATCTCCGCCGCGCGCTGACCCAAGCCGCGAGTGGAAAAAATCGAAGGTGAAGACCGAAGACTTGCTGACCCCTGTTGAACAGCGGTTTCATCAGGGAGAAGGAGATCGACATGTGGAGATCCGCCGCGGGAGATCCCTATCCGATGGAGAAGGCACGAGACGAGATCCCGATGTTCTCGCGCATCGTGGAGCGCGGTCTTGCGCTCCCGCCGAGTGACTTCTTCAAGGGGCTTCTCGTGTACTATGGCATCGAGTACCTCAACTTGAACCCCAACGGTATCTTCCACACTTCCGTCTTCGTCCACTTCTCGCGAGGCTTTCTTGGGAATCAAACCGCACCGGATTCTCTTCCGGAAGTTTTTCCGCGTGAAGCCGCGGCCCGGCGCCTCCAACCCCGCAGTAGTCGGAGGGGCCGGGATCCGGGCGAGGGAGGATGCCGCGGAGCGCACTGGCGTACAAGGTCCCGGACTCCAACACCGACCGGAAGACGAGGTGGTTCTACATCACGAACCACCATCCCGAGCTACCGAAGCCGAGCGGGCGGCAGCCCAGCACCAAGAGTGGTGGAACACGGAGCCCACCATGCAGGGAGGGGCTCCGGCCTCCCCGGAGTTGCCGGCACGCATCAAGACTCGCGGGATGCGGGACCGAGGGCCGAACACGTGGCCTTCGCCTTCATGAAGCGCCGGATCCGGCCGCTAATGGCGAGGGATACGATGGGCTTCGAGTACACCGGCGACGACGACACGTCGCGGATGCGGGGGGCGAAATTGAGGACAACGACATCATCGAGAGGTTGTCGAGGATCTTCAAGGACATGCCGGAGTACACGGCGTGCCCCGTCGAGGAGTACTCGCCGCGCGCCCGCCCAACGAGGTAAGTAGTCGTACCCCCCTCGTCGAGTAGTAGGCACTTGTAGCGAGTTGCCGACACTTTCGTGTCTTTTGCGCGAGATGATGTGAAGCGGTTTGTCTCCGAGCCGCAGCCACCACCGAGCGGAATTGAGATCCCAACGGTGGAGAAGGTGAAGGAGCGCCGAGTAGTCGGAGACGACGACGATCCCGTCATCGTGGAGGATACCTCCGATGACGAAGAAGACGAGGAGACGCTGCAGGACCGCTTCTAGTTGCGGTCGAGGTTTAGCCGTCCGGGCTTGCCTCATGTACCTCTCATCCAAGACCCTCCGGCTAGCCTGGAGGCTAGCCTTGCTGCGCCGCCGAGGAAGCCGCGCAACCCCGCCAAGAAGCGGGTAGCAAAGAAGATGAAGGTCTCAGAGACCACGCCTCCAGAGGTAAGTCATCTTGAGCAAAGTAGTCGAGTACCCAGTGATCGAGTACGGTGCTGACGAGTAGTCGTCCTTGTGTGCAGGAGAGGCCGCCAACAGAGCCCGTGGAGGAGGGCGATGAGGGCATGTGGCCCACAGTGGGGGAACCGGCTGGGAGCCGAAGTCCAGCCCCCACTGTCGGAGAACTTCGGCGCGGTGGAGCGCCGCCCCCCCGCCCCGTAAGGGGGAGCGAGTACCCGCGACCGCCGCCGTTGAAGAGGTGGAAGCCGCGAGAGCGCGAGAAAACCCCGCGCCGGCCGCCGCCGCCGTGGAGGAGGCGGTAGTCGGAGAGGCGGAGGAAGAAACGCTCGCCGAGGGTGGACTGGTTGATATCGCCAGCATCCTCGGTGCTCCGGCCGTGACTATCGTCCGGTCGAACTTGTAAGTACCACGCCTTCATGAGTAGTACTCATTGTAGTAGTCGATTTTATCTGACGACCCTCTGTGGATACTTGTGCAGAAGATCCACGGACTTGAGCTGGGACGGAGAGGAGCCCACGGCAGCAGAAGCAGAAAAGGCCGCGCCGCTCGTCGAGGAGCCCGCTCCAGAAGCCCAAGTCGCGACCGAGCCCCCAGCTGCCGAAGCGCCGCTGCCAGAGGCGGTCGTAGTCGAAGGTGAGTACTCCTCCTGAAGCTGTAGAGCCCCAAAAAGAGTAGTCGTAGATACTGATGCGCGTGTTCCTTGGTGACAGGCGCCGAAGGAGGTGACATCCCTGCAGGGGTGCCCATGCAGGAGTTGACACCGAAGCTCCGCGAGGCCGCGGTAGGAGCCCCCGAGCCCATGGGGGAAACCGTCGAGAAGTCCGCCGAGGGGGAGGCGGCTACCACGTCGCCAGGGGTTGCCCTGGAAGTGGCGATCCGGTCTCCCGAGATCCAAGACGCGGAGCCTATCCGCTCGGCGCCAATGACGGAGGCTACGCCGAGTAGCCGTGGCGGGATTGAGCTGCTTGCCGACGATCTCGTCGAGCCGGCGGTGTTGGCACAGCATCTGGAGGCGATGCGGCGAGCCGAACAAAGGATGAAGGTACGTGGCCGTTGCCTCCCTAGTAGTCGCCCTTTGCGTTGAGTACTCGCTTGACTTGAACTTGTCTTGTGCGGGACGTCGCGGAGCGATCCCGCGAGAAGTCGAATCTACGCAAGGCTACGGCGACACGGCACGCGAGCCGAAGCCCCGGAGGAGCAGCTCATGAAGTCGAGGAAGCACGCGGCCACCATGCGGTCGAAGCTTGACGCCGCCTTCGCCAAGTACCACAACGATGTGATGGACTTGCGGGCGAAGGGCGACGAGCCGGTGCGGAAGAACAAAGGCCTCCGCAACAAGAATAAAGGTATGGCTCTTGACTTGGCGGGTACTTGTTGGGAGTCATCAAGCTCGACCCGTTGCTGTGTTCGGTGTTGCGAACTCGAAAGCCGGGTGGAGCGGCCGAAAGGCTCGGAGGTCGGCATGAAGAATCTCTTCTACCGGGAGCAAGAAGCCCGCCGGTACTTGAACTCGACTACAAGGAGCCGGCCTTTGAGTGCGAGAAGCACATGGAGTTGCGAATTGCATCCGATAGAGACCTCGTCAACCGCTACAAATCTTTGCGAAGTTGAACGAAGACCGCGAGGCGCTCCGGCCCAATCGAAGGACCTTGAAGAGGTCGCCCTCCCGATCGCGAGGCTCCCGGTGCCGTACCGGGCGGCCCCCAAGATTGCTCCGTTGGCGGATCGACTTCGTGAGGCACCAAGTCGGGCCGGCCGCCTACGTGAAGCACATGGCCAAGTCAATCCCGGCAGGTGGCCGGCCTTCATGAAGTCGTACTTCCCGAAGGCCCCGGTGGAGGTAGTCGCCGGCGGGGTAGCCGCCAACCGCTCGGATGAGCGAGACGCGAGTTACGGAGCGAGATGGCTCCCATCGCGGAAACGGTAGCCGATAAGTTGAACCTCCGGTAGTCCCGCATAGATAGCTAGTAGCCGTAGTTGTATAGGAAACAGCTTGTAATGAACTTTTCCATATATCAATGAAATGTGATGTTCCCTCAATGAGTACTCGTAACCGCGATCTCAGAGTGCGGAGCGCCCATCGTGGAGTAGGTGCGAGTAGTAGCACTCGGCTTAGTAGTCCCGTCGCAGGGAGTAGACAGTAAAGAAGTTGATAAACAATCAAGCTTTATTACTGAAGAAGTACACCTGGGTGGCCAGGGCCGTAGTTACAAGGGGTCGCCTGGACCCGAAGGCCGCTTACGGTGGCGAGTAGTACCGGAGCGGGTAGCCGCTTACGAGGAGTGATCCGTAGGTAGCCGTGTAGGCCGGATCGCGGATCCGTAAGTAGCCGTGCGGGGCCGGATCTTGGAGTGTGGTCTATTGGTAGACCGCCGCTAGAGTCCTTGATGCTCGTTGCAGCCCAGGGTCCGTAGGTAGCCGCACGGGCTGGACCTGGAGGAGAGTAGTCCGGAGACTTGAAGCCAGGACCCGGAGGGTCGCCCGTGGCAAGGGGGTGTTGATGTAGTCGCGTGGACTTGAACCCCGAGTAGTCGTTTAGACTAGGCGTAGAATCGACAGAGTTGGTCGACGTTCCACGAGTTGTTGACTTCTTCGCCTTCAAGTGTTTGGAGGCGGTAGGAGCCTGGCCCGGTCACCTTAGCCACGGTGAAGGGGCCTTCCCGTGGGGAGGGCGAGCTTGTGAAGTCCTTCCGTGTTCGGGATACGGCGGAGGACAAGATCTCCAACGTTGAAGGAGCGTTCCTTGACGTTGCGATCGTGGTAGCGTCGGATACCCTCCGGGTATCTTGCCGATTGGACGAGGGCGGCACGGCGAGCTTCTTCGAGGGCGTCGATATCAACTCGTCTGTCGTCTTCCGAGACGCCTTCGTCGTAGTGCTCCACCGCCGGCGAGTTCCATATGACGTCGGCGGGGAGGATGGCTTCGCAGCCATAGACCAGAAGTAGGGGGATTGCCCCGTGGCTTGGATGGTTGAGTCCGCGGCCCCCCGCAGTGCGTTGGGTAGTTCCTTGATCCACTTGCCCCCTTTTGAGTTAGCAGCGTCGTGTAGCCGCTTCTTGAGGGCGTCGAGCACCATCCCATTGGCGCGCTCGACTTGTCCGTTGGCCCGTGGATGGGCGACGGAGACGTATCTGACGTCGATCCCGCTGTTCTCGCAGTACTCCCAGAACTGGTGGTTGTTGAAGTTGGACCCCAGTGTCCGTGATGATGCGGTGGGGTAGCCCGTAGCGGTGTACAAGTTCATCCGGAAGTCGAGTACTCTGTCGGCTTTGGGGCATGTGACCGGCTTGACCTCGATCCACTTGGTGAACTTGTCGATAGCCACCGCACTCGTTGAATCCTCCCCGGCGCGCTTGGCGGTGGCCCAATCATGTCGAGCCCCCGGCGGGCAAAGGGCCGGGTTGGCGGTATGGTCACTAGCTTGTAGGCGGGACGTGTTGTTGCTTGGCGAAGAACCGACATCCTTGGCACCTTCGACGAGTTCTTCGGCATCGCCCGTGGCCGTGGGCCGCAGAAGGCTCGCCGAAGGCCTTGCTGACCAGCGTGCGGGAGGACGCGTGGTTGCCGCAGACGCCCTTGTGGATCTCCTCCAAGATGTCCTTGCCTTCTTTGCGAGGGACGCACTTCATGAGTACTCCAGACGACGCGCCTCGCTTGTAAAGCTTGTTGCCGACGAGGACGTAAGACTTGGCGCGGCGGACGAGTTGTTCGGCTGCGTTTTTGTCGGAGGGGACCTTCTGCTCGCTGAGGTAGTCGATGAAGGGTTGCCTCCAGTCCACGTCGATCATCATGACCTCCTGCCCGCCGGTTGATGGGCCGGGGGGCGGTGGTCGGTGGCGCCGGCTCCGGGATGGATGGCGCGTGAAGCTCATGGACGAAGACGCCCGCGGGTACTTGGGCGCGGGTGGATCCGAGCTTCGAGAGGACGTCCGCCGCAACGTTGTTGTCGCGGACGATGTGATGGAACTCGAGACCATAGAATTTGTTCTCGAGCTTGCGGACTTCTAGGCGGTAGGCGTCCATGTTCTCCTTGTTGCGGTCCCGGGACTTGTTGACCTCGGTTGATGACCACCGCGGAGTCGCCGTAGACTAGTAACCGCTTGATGCCAAGTGAAGCCGCGAGGCGGAGCCCGTGTAGGAGAGCTTCGTACTCGGCTTCATTGTTCGAGACCTTCCGGAAGATCCGCAGGACGTACTTTAGTTGTTCGCCCGTTGGAGAGATCGGGGAGCATTCCCGCGCCCGCGCCCTCGAGGTTGAGTGAGCCGTCAAAGTACATCACCCAATGCTCCGGTCGCACGGTGGGAGCGGTAGGCGGGTTCTCCCGCCACTCTGCCATGAAGTCGACTAGTGCTTGCGACTTGATGGCCGTGCGTGGCTTGAAGTCGATGGTGAGGGCGCCGAGCTCGATAGCCCATTTGGAGATCCTTCCGGTGGCGTCTGGGTTCCTCAGGATGTCGCCGAGCGGGTAGTCGGTGACGACGGAGACCGAGTACTCCTGGAAGTAGTGTCGTAGCTTCCGCGAGGTGATGAGTAGAGCGTACAGAAGCTTCTGCACGGGCTGGTAGCGAGCCTTGGACTCGATAGAACCTCGCCGACGAAGTAGGCCGGACGCCCCGGACCGGGTAGGCGTGGCCGTCTTCCCCGCCGCTCGACAACGATGGCGATGCGACCACGTGAGTAGTCGCGCAAGGTAGAGCGATGAGGCGCTCGCCCTTGTAGGGAGCCGTGAGGACCGGTGGCTTCGACAGAAGTCCTTGAGCCGGGCAAGGGCTTGGTCCGCCTCTGCCGGTCCACACGAACTTCTCGTGGTGCTTGAGTAGTTTGAAGAAGGGGAGACCCCGTTCTCCTAGCTTCGAGATGAATCGTTCAATGCCGCCATGCACCCCGTCAGCTTCTGGACGTCCTTGATGCTCGTGGGAGCTTTCATGCCGGTGATGGTGGAGATCTTCTCGGGGTTGGTTTCGATGCCGCGCTGGCTGATGATGAAGCCGAGTAGTTTACCCGAAGGTACGCCGAAGACGCACTTGTTCGGGTTGAGCTTCCAGCGGTACTCGCGTAGTGATGCGAAGGTCTGTTCAAGGTCGTCGATGAGGGTACTGGAGTCCCTGGTTTTGACAACCACGTCATCCACGTAGGCCTCGACGTTCTTGTTGAGTTGCCGCTTGAAGCAGGCCTGGATGGCCCGTTGATAGGTGGCGCCGGCGTTCTTCAGCCCCGAATGACATGGTCGTGTAGCGCACGCGCCAAACGGGGTAATGAATGCGGTCTTCTCCTCGGTCCTCTTCCTTGATTGTGATCCGGTGGTACCCGGAGTAGCGATCCGAGGAAGCGAGCGGTCGCGCCCCCGCCGTGGAGTCGATGACTTGATCAATCCGCGGCAACCCGAAGGGGTCTTTGGGGCGAGTGCTTGTTGAGGTCGGTGTAGTCGACACACATCCTCCACTCGTTCGAGTTCTTCTTGCGGACGAGGACGGGGTTGGCGAGCCACTCGGGATGGAAGACTTCTCCGATGAAGCCAGCCGAGTAGCTTGGCGAGCTCCTTCTTGATGGCGTCCCGTCCGTCGTCGGCGAAGCGTCGGAGGTGCCGTCGCTTGGGGAGTGGCCTTTGGGTCGACGTTGAGGCGCGTGCTCGATCGGCTCCCCGGGCACTCCCCGGCATGTCCGCCGGCTTCCACGCGAAGATGTCGCGGTTAGCCCGAAGGAAGCCGATGAGCGCATCTTCCTATTTGGGGTCGAGGCCGGCCCCGATGGTGGTGGTCTTGGTGGGGTCGCCTATTCCGAGGTCGACCGACTTAACGAGTACCTCCTCGGGTGGGCGAGGCTTGTTGGCGCTGTCAGACTTCTCTGGGATGTCGAGTTCGCTTGTGGCAAGCTTCTTCGACACGGCGTAGACCTCCATCACCGGGGTGGGTACTTGATTTGTTGAAACGATCACCACGGCCTCTCGTATCGCGGTCGTGAGAGATCTTCAAGTCCCCTTGGAGGGAGAGTACGCCACCGGGACTTGGCATTTTGAGTACCAAGTATGTGTAGTGGGGCACCGCCATGAACTTGGCGATGGCCGGTCTGCCGAGGATGGCATGGTAGGAGGTCTCGATATCCGCGACCTCGAACTTGATGTACTCGGTGCGGTAGTTGTCGCGAGACGCCCCGAGGTAACGGCGCTACCACCGAGCCTAGTGGGATGGCCGCGTTGCCTGGGACGATGCCGTAGAAAGGCATGCTGCTCTTGTCGAGCATGGGGGTGACGTCAAGGTTCATCTTCTTCAGAGTCTTGGTGAAGAGGACGTTGAGCCCGCTTCCGCCGTCGATGAGCACCTTGTTGAGCTTAGAGCCCGCCATCGTTGGTTTCGGGACGAGAGGGAAACGTCCCGGTTCGGAGAAGCCGGTCCATTGGTCCGCGCGGGAGAAGGTGATGGGTGTCTCTGACCACCTGAGAGGGGTCATAACCGCTGGTTCAATGGACATCACTTCACGGCGAGTAGCCTTCTGCTCCCGCCTGCCGGGTAGTCCGCCGAAGAGGACGTTGACGGTCTTCTCGGGTTCTTGGAAGTCGTCGCCGTCCTTCTTCTTGTTCTTCTGATCGTGAGGGTGCGGTGGCTCCGGCGTATCCTTGAGTGCATGCCTGAGCTGGTAGCACTGCTCGGTAGTGTGGTTGCCGTTTGGATGCCACGGGCACTTCTCCTTCGGCGGGTCTTTGAACCCGCCGGAGTTCTTCTTCGAGTTCCCTTTCGGAGGACGCTGGATAGCCGCGACGGTATTGTCTGGCTTGCGCTTGCGATTAGAACCCGAGAAGTTGTTGTTGTTGTTGTTGTTGTTGTTGTTGCGGCCGCCTTGGTTTGGATTGCTGCCGCTGCCGCCACCTTGGTTCTGCTTGGACTTGCCGCGGATGGCGTCGTACTTGGCGTTGGCCTTGTCCTCTTCATCCGCCCAGGACGTGATCATGTCCTTGAGGTGGGGAATGGACCTAGGGCGGCGTCGACCGAAGTCCTCGAAGGTGCGGCGATGGTAGAGCCCGTCCCGGAAGAGGTCGATGACCTCCTTGTCGGTGACGTCCACGACGGTAGCGCGCTTGTCGAAAAGCGGCGCATGTACTTGCGGAGGGTCTCGCCTTGTTCCTGCTTGATCATGGCGAGGTCCATGCGAGTACCCGAACGGCCCATGGCGCCCGCGAAGTTGCTTGTGAACCGTTCCTTCGGCTGGTCCCACTTGTCGATTGAGTGCTTGTCCGGCGACTCGAGCCACGTGAGTGGGGCTTGGTCCGTGCGAAGGGGAAGTAGAGGCACTTGGTGTCGCCGTTGCCGCCATCGTTCTCGATGGAGAGAGCGTAGCATCGGAGCCACCGGATAGGATCCGCTTCGCGCCGTACTTGGTAATCCCCAAAGGCTTGAACTTGTCGGGTGAAGGACCGATACGGCGAACCGCAGAGGGGGGGAGTGAATGGGTGCCGATAAAAATTCTTCTCGAAGGAGATCGAAACTCCAACAAGACGAACGCGGCTTCCAACACACGTCTCCGACTCACTACCAAGGTTGGTCAAGCCCACGTAGCCACCGGAGTGCCACCGGACCTAGGAACCAACACACCACCTTCCGACCCGAGAAAAGCAAATGGAAAAACCAAGCCTCGAGTCTACGCACCCACACCGGTCGACCGGTGAGCACCACCGGTCGACCGATCCCCGCCGGTGAACCGAGCAACTTTCACTAAGTGGCTCTACACCGGTCGACCGGTGAGACACACCGGCCGGGACCGATGGCACCGAAAGCCCCCAAGGCACCAAACAAAGCCAACCGACCACCAAACGGACCCAAACTCGAAACAAGAAGCGCAACACGGGACAACAACGAACTCACCAAGACGTTCACCCGAGCAAAATCCCACAAGGGCTTGCACCGGTCGGACCGGCCAAGAGCACCGGCCGACCGGTGTAGCACAGGCGCTCGGGATGAACAAAGACCCGCGGGTCAACTCCCCCAAATCCAAATCTCGATCTCCCGAATCGCTCCACGGACTTGAACAAGACTTTGGGGATATCAAGAACACCTCATGAGGAGTCTATAGCCAAGTTTAATCCCACTAAATCTCGTCCAAAAAGGAGGAATCGAAGAAATCCCGCCGAAAGCACTTCCAACCCAAGAACTCAAGAAACCCCAAAATCGAGCACCTTTTCTCACGGATTTGGGAGGGGAATCACAACCCAAAGAACCACGAAGGGTTCCCACAAATTTCCCCCATCAAATCACCAAGAGAAAAGCCCGAAAACACCCCAAACAAATCACGAAGAGAGGGCTCCGAAAATCACCACAAAGAACAACCGGGGAAAACACATCCAAACCTTGAGGAACCACGCCGAATCATCTATACATGAAACAAAGGTTCGTACAAGGTCTAGCAAGCCGCCCGATCATCCATCCCTCTCTACAAGATCTCTCCGTGAAGCTCTCTTGCTAGTCCTAAGGAAAACCTAGAGAAAATAGGTGGAAAATAGGAAAACTAATGAGCTAGGGTTCCAAGAGTTGGCTGCCATCCTCTCACCTCTTGGGTTATATAGGCGGCAACCGAATGTCTAAAATGCCCCTCTCTACTAACTAGGGATACAAACCCCTCAAGGGCGGATTTGGAATTCTTGAAGTCTTCACCATCGGACAGATGCCCGGCAACCGCACCCTGCGTAGCCTCGACGCAAGCTATGCGATCCCGACGCGTGTCCTCCGCTTCGAAGATTCCGGACTGCGTCGTCGCACACCCGGTCGGGACCGGTGCTCCTCACCGGTCGGATCGGTCCCCACGCCGGGGACCGGTCGGTGACCCACCGGTCGGGCCGGTCCGGTGCCGCCGCACCTCCGTCTTCGGTTCTCCGGTCTTGGCTTTGTGGATCAACCAAGGAACCCGGTGGTTTTCTCGGTGAACCACCGGAAACCCCGCGAACTCGGTGTAGCCTCCGCCAATCTCCACTCATGACTTGGCTCCCACGTAGTCCCGGCTCGACCTTGGTTTCGAGGCTCAACCAAGAAACCGTCCACGACTTCATCTTCTTTGTTCATGCCACCATGCGGCCCGCACTTGACCCCGCCGGCCACCGGGTCCCTCGAACAAAGCCTACTTGTCTTCTCCACACTCCGGAGGCCTCACCGGCGACGACCTTTCGCGCTTGTTCTTCACCCGCACCAACACGAGTCAAGCCGCAACCTCGCACCCGCAATACTTAGCCAAGAATCAGTCCACACAACGTTGTCAATCACTCATCACACAAGGAAGCGACCATCCACCGGTCCTTGAACCACACATGGTCCTCAATCTCCCCCTTGATGAGTGCATTGACAACACCCACACGAAAGTAACAAGAGAGAAAAGAAAAGAAAAAGAAACGAACAAAAAGAAACTCCAACAAGCGATCGAAAGCCAAACAAAGGCAAAGAGCAAGATCACTTGAAGAAGACAAGTCTCGGACCCCTTAGGCAAGGGCAACGGCTCGACACATCCGAGACAAAGCAAAGCTCAAGCAAAGAGCACAAACCACCGAAACAAAGCTCGAAAACTCTCAAAGAGCTCCCCCCTACACACATGCAAACTCCCACCGAACAAATGCAACTCCCCCCGGACGAATGCATGCAAAACAACGAAAACAGGGGCAGTACCAGAAGAATTTCAGCTCACACCGGTCGACCGGTCATCACCACCGGTCGACCGGTGCCTAACATGTGTACAGGACCAGCACTCACACCGGTCAGACCGGTGCTCATCACCGGTCGACCGGTGTACAACGAAGAGCCCGAAATGGCTCGAAACCACTCGAAAACCTTCTAAATGCGTCCAACAAGCCATTTCAAGCTCAAACTTCTCCCCCTTGTTGGCAATGCATGAATCAAGCCAAAAATGCAAAACTTTCAACCTAGAGCTTCTCAAATATACAAAATTCAACAAAGAATGCTACACATGTCCAAATGAGCAAGTTAGATACTCTACGGCTTCGTATCGATAGCAAGTTTCACAACCATTGGACGAAGCTAAGATGGATTTTGGCAATTTTGCGAAAAACTTGCCTCTCATGAGCAAAGTCCTAAACATGATCAAAGCATATCAAAATGGCAAAGCCACACAAACTTCATGCTAGGACAGCCATTCTAATCATAAGACCATCACAAACACCCACAAGCACCTCATGTCATGTCAAAGCCACCGAGCCATGTGCCTACTTCTATGTATGAGACTTCTCATTGGTAGGCATCATGCAACGGTTTAGCACCCAAAGCAAATTAAATTCAGCACATATGACATGGGAGCATATTTTCCAAGCATTTTTCATTTCATTTTCAGATTTGTAAATGGTACATGAAATGTCTTTGCGACAAAAAAGAACTTATGCTCCTCCACAAGATAAATCAAGAGGGCTAAACATTCATGATGGCAAATGAGCCTTTGGCCCCATATGATCAATAAACTAGCTATCCAACCACAAATTAAGCATAGCAGGGCCACAAAAACATGTCAAGAGCATGTAAAGGCATTTACACATGAGAGAGCATACATGTGACATTTTTCAAAAGCATAGCTATCAACCATGGATTATTCATCAAGATCATCAAGAGCTAAGCCAAACTAACCGTAGCATACCAAACAAGCTCACAAAGACATATATCTCATTCCATGGTGAACAATGTATATGAGAGAAGCTTTTCCTAACCAATGCATATGATACAAAATGCATGCAATCTAAGATACAAGGATGCCTATACATCATGTTACATATGCCATGCCAAATGCAAGAAATGCACAAAGGAAAGCTATACATATGCTACAAACCGGCTCCTCGAGGGGAGGCAAAACGGGCTCGACACCACCGCAAAAGAGAGCTCCCACACACCCAACTCAAGAAATCAAACACACACCAAGTTCCCCCCGAAAACGAGTGAAAGTTGCTTGATCTAGGGGTTTGGTGAAAATATCGGCTAGTTGGTCATGTGTGGGTACATGGATCAACGCTATCTTTCCTTTACGAACGTTGTCTCTCGGAAATGATACCTCACTTCTATGTGTTTTGTTTTGGAGTGGAGCACCGGGTTCTTTGCAACGCTTATGGCACCGGTGCTATCACATTGAAGTGGGACATGGGTATACTCCTCACCAAAGTCGCTCATGGTGTAGGTGATCCAAAGGAGCCGAGAGCAACAACTAGCCGGGCAACATACTCGGCTTCGGTCGTGGATTGAGCAACACTCGACCGCTTACGGGAAGACCAAGACACTAAAGAAGAACCCAAAACCGGCAAGTCCCGAAGTGGACTTCCTATCCAACCGACACCCGGCAAAATCTCGCGTACGAAAAACCATGAAGCGCCAAAGAAGAGGACGCGGAGTACCAAAGGCCGAAGTCGGGAGTGTGACGCAAGTACCGAAAATTCGCTTCACCGCTTGCCGATGCGAAGTCCTCGGAGACGCTTGAAAACGAGCGCACAGACACACTGAGAACTGTATGTCCGGCCTCGTCGCCGTCAAGTAGAGGAGTGACCCGATCATGCTCCGGTACTCCTTCTGGTCCACATGTTCACCTTCCTCGTCCACATCAAGAGCTGTAGTCGTACTCATCGGCGTCGTCATAGCCTTGGAGTCCTCCATCTTGAACTTCCTCACAATGTCCTTGGTGTACTTAGCCTGGTGCACAAATGTTCCTTCCTTTGATTGCTTGATTTGTAGCCCGAGGAAGAACTGCAACTCGCCCATCATGCTCATCTCAAACTCCCCGCTCATATCATCCGCAAACCTCGCAACAAGAGAGTTAGACGAGCCACCAAAGACAATATCATCCACGTACACCCGCACAATCGGGATATCTCTCGCCTCGCTCAAAAACAAGGTCCGATCGACCTTCCCCATCTCAAAACCTCTCTCAAACAAGAACCCCCTCAACTCCGCCATACCAAGCTCTAGGCGCCCGCTTCAACCCATACGGCGCCTTCCTCAACTTGTACACCCGTGGGGGTACTTCTCACTCTCAAACCCCGGAGGTCGTCTCACATACACTTCTTCCTCCAACACTCCATTCGGAAAAGCACTCTTCACATCCATTTGGTGCAACTTGAACCCTTTAGCCACGGAAAAGGCTAGAAGGATCCTAATCGCCTCCAAACGGGCTACGGGAGCAAAGGTCTCCTCGTAGTCGATCCCCTCCCTTCCGACCGAACCCCCGGGCAACAAGTCTCGACTTGTTCCTCACAACCTCACCCTTCTCACCCTCTTTGTTTTTCCACACCCACTTGGTACCAATCGGCTTACACCCCGGGGGAGGGTCAACCAACTCCCACACCCGATTCCTCTCAAAGTTCTCCAACTCCTCATGCATCGAGTTAACCCAATTGTGATCGATAGTGCGTGTCCAATGTCTTTGGGCTCGAAAGAAGCAACAAATGCAGCATGAGCAAAATGGGAATTGTTTCGAACCCTCGACCGTGTAGTGCGTTCATTCATGTCGCCGATGATTCTCGAAGCCGGGTGATCCACTTGAACTCGCCGGGAGGTTCTCGCCTCGAAGCTACCTCCCCCCTCAACATCGCCTTCTCCTCGTTCTTGATTTGTCGTCGTAGGTGTAGCAGAGGGTCCATCCATCATCGTAGTCGAAGTAGTGGGTACATGTTCGGCCGGGGGCACCACACCGCCATCTTCATCATCACCATGTTCATGCTCCTCCTCCCGAAAGATCTCCTCGCCAAGCTCATCATCACCGCACACTCAAAGACAAGCCGACTACGTGGCTCTGTCTCGTCGAAGGTTACCTCGCAAGTCTCCACGATTTGGTTAGTTTCAAGATTGAGCACACGATATGCTCTAGAATGAGATGCATAACCAAAGAAAATGCCATCGACGGACCTAGCCTCAAACTTATCCAACTTCCCCGCCTTTCTTCGAGAATGAAACACTTGCAACCAAAGACATGGAAGTGACTCGGCTTGGGTGTGCGGCCATGCATTAACTCATAGCATGTCTTCTTCTTGTGCACCCCGAGGTATATCTCGTTCGACACATAGCATGCGGTATTCACCGCCTCGGCCCAATACCTCCTCGGAGTCCTATGCTCATCAAGCATCATCCGAGCCATCTCGCACAAGGTCTTGTTCTTCCCTTCCACAACACCATTCGGGGAGGCGTATACGGACTCGAAAACCGGTGCTCAAGACCCAAGTCATGACAAAAGGTTTCAAAACGAGAGTTCCCGAATTCCGAGCCATTATCACTACGGATAGCTCGTATGGCATCTCCGTGCCTCTCGTTCCTCAACCTCAAGACTAGATCTCGAACAAAACCAAACGTCTCCCCCTTATCCTCCGTAAAGAACACCCACGCATACCGAGAATAGTCGTCCACCACAACAAGGACATACCACTTCCCACCCGAAGATCGCACACGAGCTGGGCCAACAAGGTCCATATGGAGCGACTCGCATGGACGCTCGGTCATCACATCGGTGAGAGGCGGGTGAGAAGAGACCACCATCTTGGCATGCCTACACGGAGCACAAACCAACTCTTTCTCAAGCCTAAACCGTGGCAATCCTCGGACCAAATTGAGTTTACTCAAGCGAGACAAAAGGTCAAAGCTCAAGTGACCCAACTTCCTATGCCACTTCCACAACTCACTCGAAGAACCAGCCAAGAAACAACGCTCCACACCCGAAGACTGAGAAAAATCAGCACGAAACACCTGACCCTCGGGAACGACCATACGTACAAGGTCCCCTCGAGAGTCCACAATCCGAGAACCACCAGGCCGAAACAACACCTCAAAACCCTCATCCAATAACTGGGACACGAAAAGCAAATTGTACCCCGGCCGATTGAACAAGAGCAACACGCCTCGAGTGATCTTGTCACTCACTTTTATGTCACCTTCGAAAGCACACGCCCACGCCCATTGTCCCCAAAAGTGATGTACCTCTTCGACACCACCGGGACGAGACTTGAGAACCACCCCCTGTCCCCGGTCATATGCCTCGAGCAACCGGAGTCAATCAACCAAATGTTCTTCAAGTCTCCCACCTGAAAATCAAAAATAGGCACGTGAGCGAACAAACGACTCAAAGACTAGGGTTAGTACCAAAAGAGGAAAACCGGTGCCGAGCCATTTGCTCGAAAGTGGGGTTAGCACCAACCAAAGCATCTCTCCTACCAAAACTACCTCCACGAACACCACCACGGTAACCACCCCGAGGGAACCACCCCTCTCTCCGCCCGGAGGAGGACCAAATCCACGCAAGAAAGCCCGTGGAACGTCCTTCCTCTCCAACTCAACACCTCGACTCCTCCAATCCCCGTATTGAGCACGAGGAGGAGAACGCCTAGCAACCGACCACCCGCACCCTTTCCAGCCCAACCACCAGAACCACGACCACCAGAAACAACCCTCGCACCTGTACGAGCTCGAAACCCGAACATCTGTCTGTCCAGGCCCGCACCGGTCTGACCGGTGCCCCACACCGGTCCGACCGGTGTGACTCGGACAGAAGCACCACCCGCAGCCTTCTTCTCTCCCCAAGTCCGAACCGTCCTCACAATAGCCTTGCCCCCGGGCATCCGCATACGAGGCTCAAGTACACCATCGGAAGGGTGGTACTTGTCCTTGTTAGCCCACTCCTTCTCCATTCTCTCCTCTCGCTTCCTCTTGAAGCAAAACTCCTCCTTATGGCCATCTCTCCCACAATAGCCACAATGGAACCTCACAAGCTTAGGCTTTGGCTTGGGATGTGGTCGCTCACTCGGTTTCTCTCCACCCAAACCCTCCACCGGTTTCTCACCACTAGCCTTCTCACTCTCCTTCCCAAAGAACACTTTCCCCGAAGTGCTCACAAACTTGATAGGCTTTTGTAGGTCATTTGTGGGTGTAGGAAACACGGGTGGAGCCGGGGTTGTGTCTAGTCGGTTCCTTAGATGGTTAGGTTTTGGTGGGAAATCATTTTTGTGGTGGGTTTTTGGTGGCTCCGGATATTCTCTCCACTTCCCTCACCAACCTTGTTTGCCCCAAGCCCCTCACCATCTTGCCTCTTAAAGGCCTCGATCATCATCCTCAACCGAGGCTCGTGGACCGGACAACCAACCCATCAACTTCCTCAAATCATCATTCTCATCCCGCAAACGATCAACATAATGTGCAAGCTCCAAATTTTTCAATGCATGCATTTCACGGTAGAGCAAGATGTAGGCATGGGTTCCTTCAATTTAGCCTCGAGCGAACTAGTGTACGCATGCATCTCATCAATCTTAGCATGCAAAACAGGGCAAGAAGTGCAAGCACCTAGCAAAGCAGTCTAGATTTAAGCTCGCCCACTTCAACCCTAAGCACATCTAGTTCCTCACACTTGGAGGCATGCTTCTCCTTAAACAAAGCAAGATCAGCAAGGAATATGGAGCAATCAACACAATCATTCTCATCGAAACAACGTGGGCTAGCCTTAAGCAAATCAATCTCAAGCTTGCTATCAAGCACCCGTGTCTCTAGCTCGGCCACTCTAGTCCTAGCATCCTCGAGTGAAGCCCTAAGCTCTTTCCTCATTTTCTTGGCCTCTCTAAGCATGTCATCACGGTTATCAAGCAAAGAGCCAAGCCTCTCATTCTCCCCGGCGCAAGAAGGGAAGCTCATCACGCACCTCGTCGTCGGACTCGCAGTCCGAGTCGCTCCGTGTGCTCTTCTTGCTTGTCGGAGCTCAACGCCATGGTGCAGGAGCCGTCTCTCGCGAAGCAGCTCAGCCCGCTCAGGTTCTTGGACGACTTCTTGTTCTTGCGGCGATCTCCCTCGTCGTCGCCGCCGCTCGAGCTCGAGGTGGAGTACGCGGAACCGGAGTCGACGTCGCTCGCTCCAACCATCGCTCGGGCCTTGCCTCGGCCCTCCTTCTTCCTCGATCGTCGCTCGTCCTTGTACTTGTTCCCGTGCTTGCTCTTGTGGTCGCGCCTCGAACGGTACTTGTCGTCGTTCTTCCTCGGCTTGTGCTTGTAGCCGTCCTTGTTCTCGGCCTTCTCCGGCGGTCGGCGACGAAGTGTCCCGGCTTGCCGCACCGGAAGCAAGTCCTCGTGTTCCTCCTCATGTTCACGCGGTTCTCGTGCGGCCTCTCGAACCGCCTCGTCAACGGCGCCACTCATCCTCTCCAAGGTCATCAAACTCCTCATCCGGCATAGACATCAAAGAGGAAAACGAGAACATCCTGGTGAATGGGTTAGAGTTAGTCTTTCCTTTGGAACCACCAACGAGGGCAAGACTATGGGAATCGGTCGGTCCCTCGAGCTTGGCGGTCATGCCCCTATCCACCTCGGCCGACTTGAGCTTCGAGAACGGCTCGTTCACCGTCGAGTATCATACCTCTCCGACTCGACTATGGCCTCGAACTTTCCGCCCCATATCGTACGATCCAAAGAGTGTAAGAGCTTGACCGCTCTATCATGATCATCGTACGGGAGCACGTCCACATTGGCCCTCATGTTGTTCACCACCACCGTGAACCTCTCGAAACAAGGCATCGATGGACTCACCGGGGAGATGAGTGAAGTTCTCGTACTCTCTCCGTAGGTCGCATACAACCGTGCTCGAACTCCGGGCGTTCCCAACATGAGCCTCCTTCAACACCGCCCAAATCCTACAAGCCAAGTGCTCGGTGTGCACCCGATCGAACTCGGTCGACACAAAGCACGAAACAAGTAGTCGACCGCCTTATTGTTGGCGTCGAATCCGTCCCTCGACCCCGGAGCAAGGAAATCCATCGGCCGGACATAGCTCGTGTCCACCGTGACATCCCAAAGCAAACCCGACCCTTTCCGCGGAGGAACGCACCCATCCGCATGCTCCACATCCGGTAGTTCTTGCCATCGAAGTGTGGAGGACCCGAACCCCGTTCTCGGTACGCCATCCTTGGATCTTAGACCGGTTAGAGTCAACAAAGACCCGAACCGGCTCGATACCACTTGAAGGACCGATACGGCGAACCGAGAGGGGGGGGAGTGAATGGGAGCCGATAAAAATTCTTCTCGAAGGAGATCGAAACTCCAACAAGACGAACGCGGCTTCCAACACACGTCTCCGACTCACTACCAAGGTTGGTCAAGCCCACGTAGCCACCGGAGTGCCACCGGACCTAGGAACCAACACACCACCTTCCGACCCGAGAAAAGCGGCGGAAAAACCAAGCCTCGAGTCTACGGACCCACACCGGTCGGGACCGGTGAGCACCACCGGTCGACCGATCCCCGCCGGTGAAACCGAGCAACTTTCACTAAGTGGCTCTACACCGGTCGACCGGTGAGACACACCGGTCGGACCGATGGCACCGAAAGCCCCCAAGGCACCAAACAGGCCAACCGACCACCAAACGGACCCAAACTCGAAACGAGCGGCAACACGGGACAACAACGAACTCACCAAGACGTTCACCCGAGCAAAATCCCACAAGGGCTTGCACCGGTCGGACCGGTCAAGAGCACCGGTCGCACCGGTGTAGCTCGGGCGACTCGGGATGAACAAAGACCCGCGGGTCAACTCCCCCAAATCCAAATCTCGATCTCCCGAATCGCTCCACGGACTTGAACAAGACTTTGGGGATATCAAGAACACCTCATGAGGAGTCTATAGCCAAGTTTAATCCCACCAAATCTCGTCCAAAAAGGAGGAATCGAAGAAATCCCGCCGAAAGCACTTCCAACCCAAGAACTCAAGAAACCCCAAAATCGAGCACCTTTTCTCACGGATTTGGGAAGGGAATCACAACCCAAAGAACCACGAAGGGTTCCCACAAATTTCCCCCATCAAATTCCCAAGAGAGAAGCCCCGAAAACACCCCAAACAAATCACGAAGAGAGGGCTCCGAAAATCACCACCAAGAACAACCGGGGAAAACACATCCAAACCTTGAGGAACCACGCCGAATCATCTATACATGAAACAAAGGTTCGTACAAGGTCTAGCAAGCCGCCCGATCATCCATCCCTCTCTACAAGATCTCTCCGTGAAGCTCTCTTGCTAGTCCTAAGGAAAACCTAGAGAAAATAGGTGGAAAATAGGAAAACTAATGAGCTAGGGTTCCAAGAGTTGGCTGCCAACCTCTCACCTCTTGGGTTATATAGGCGGCAACCGAATGTCTAAAATGCCCCTCTCTACTAACTAGGGATACAAGCCCCTCAAGGGCGGATTTGGAATTCTTGAAGTCTTCACCATCGGACGGATGCCCGGCAACCGCACCCTGCGTAGCCTCGACGCAAGCTATGCGATCCCGACGCGTGTCCTCCGCTTCGAAGATTCCGGACTGCGTCGTCGCACACCGGCCGACCGGTGGATCCTCACCGGCGGACCGGTCCCCACCGGTCAGACCGGTCAGACCCACCGGTCGGCGACCGGTCCGGTGCCGCTCGCACCTCCGTCTTCGGTTCTCCGGTTTTGGCTTTGTGGATCAACCAAGGAACCCAGTGGTTTTCTGGTGAACCACCGGAAACCCCGCGAACTCGGTGTAGCCTCCGCCAATCTCCACTCATGACTTGGCTCCCACGTAGTCCCGGCTCGACCTTGGTTTTGAGGCTCAACCAAGAAACCGTCCACGACTTCATCTTGCTGTTCATGCCACCATGCGGCCCGCACTTGACCCCGCCGGCCACCGGTCCCTCGAACAAAGCCTACTTGTCTTCTCCACACCCGGAGGCCTCACCGCGACGACCTTTCGCGCTTGTTCTTCACCCGCACCAACACGAGTCAAGCCGCAACCCGCACCCGCAATACTTAGCCAAGAATCGGTCCACACAACGTTGTCAATCACTCATCACACAAGGAAGCGACCATCCACCGGTCCTTGAACCACACATGGTCCTCATCGGGGAGGAGCAAAGTTGCGAAGCCGGGGTGAGAAAGCGGGGAAGCCGTCGCCTTCGGCGGCGGTCGTCGACTTCTTTTGTCGTAATTCATCGATTCTCCTCGACGAGCATCGTACCCGCCCCGAGAGGCGCCGGAGGCGTGGCCGTGCGCGTGGCCACGGCCGCCGCGGCGCCGCCGCCTCCGGCTTTCTTGTTGGCCCCGTGGTTGGAGCCGCCGCCGCCGTCGGCGCCGCCGCCGTCGGGGTCGTTGCCGCCGCCACCGGCCGGGGCACGGTTGGGGACGACTTCTCGGTTGCCGTTGTCTTGCCGTGAGGGTCCGCCGGCGGTGGAGCGTCGGCGGTTTGGGTCGACTCGGGATGTCGCCCGAGTACGGTTAGGGACCGGGGTCAACACCGCGACTAGTAGCTTCGTTGTCGCGAGGCTTAGCCGGGAGAGGTTGGTCGACTCTCTTGTCTACCCGCATGAAGTAGGCTTCTTCGGCCGAGCTTGGCGATGACCTCGCCGGCTCGTATGCCCCGAGCCCGGCGTGCGATTGCCGTGATCGACATGAGGCATTGCTCGGGAGTGGTGTGGACTCTGCTCTCAACCCGCCGAGAGCTTCCGCAAGGTTGCGGATGGGAAGGTTGTCTCCGAGCCGCCGGCGTCGTTCGGCCGCGCTTCTCGTTACGTTCGCGCCGGTGTCCCCTGTTGGCGTCGGTCTCGTCCGCGGGGGCATCGGCGGACGCCTCGTCCGCGGAGATGTCCTCCAAGTACTTGTCCGCCGCCGTGCTCGAGGTTCCCGGGTGTCGCCGGCGGCCATGAAGACTTGACGATCGGGGGTACCCAAGCTTGGCTCGAAGGTGCCACCTCGCTTGGTGTGTTTGAGTCGGCCGGGCTAGTGGTGTTCCCTCCGGAACGGTAGCGAGTCGATGTAGGCGACGTAGCGTGAGTCCTCCTTTGTCGCCTCGGCGGGCTTGCGGTCCGGCCGCAGACGTATCTTCCCGCCGGCGTCGATCTTATAACCGCCCCGCAGGGCGGCCCCGACAAGGGAAGCTCGGAGGAGTCATCTTCGGACTCGGGCTCCTCGGGGGTCCGACCCGAAGTCGAACTCGTAGTCCGGGTTCGAGTAGAACTCGGAGAGAGGGCTGGAGTCCGAGACGCGGTCGGGGACGGCGTCGGAGTCTGAGTTGTACTCGGTTACGGGCTCCTTGCCGGCCCGGCGTGGTGTAGAGGCCTCCGTGCGGGCCCGGCTGGGAACGCGAGGGCCATGCGCAGAGCGCTGGCATGGAGAGGGGACCGCCCGCGATGGGCGAGGAGCCGGCTCGCATGCGATGGCCCATGGCGACGTCGGGTTCGAGTTGGAGACGGACTCGAGCTCGAAGTCGCCGTGGAGGTTGGAAAGCGAAATTTCGCCGAACTTGCCGGCGAGCTTGCCCGTGACAACTTCGGGAAGCGTCACAAGGCGTCCGTCCTCGAGTCGGGTTGCATGATCAAGCGGCGCCGGAAGGAGCCCGCGCCATCGGCGCGTGCGGACCCGTGCGCCGAAGACGAAGGTGTCGCCGCGGTTGAAGGCGGCAGCTGGCTTGATGTGAACGAAAGCCGTCGAGTTCGCCATGTGATCTCGAGCGAGAGCCCCTACCGGCGCGCCGCGTGTCGGTGTTTTAGACCGGCAACCTACTACGGGGAGTACCCGAAGTAGATGAATGTGACTCGCCGAGATCGGTAACTCGAAGGAAGAGGCACGTGGCACACAATTTAGATAGGTTCGGGCCGCGAGGTGCGTAATACCCTACGTCCCGTATGCCGCGTAGCTCGGATTGATAGGGCACGATTACGGATGGTGCAATAGTGCGCCGTGAGTTGAGATTGGATGAGGTGATCCCGAGATCGGTCCCTCGTCTCGCCTTATATAGTCCGGGAGCGGGGTTACAAGTCGGAGTAGGGAAGGAGTACTAGTCGAGTACGTCTAGGAGACCTCTACACGGTAACGTGTACGAGTCCTAACCGAGTACTACTCTCGTGTTGCCCTTGTGCTCCACGCCTTCGGGTGCCGTGTAGCGCAAGCCGGTAGTCCCGGGGCCCACCGAGTAGTCGGTCCCCGGTACCCACCGAGGTAGTGGGCCCGGGGAGGTCCATACGACAGGAGAGGACGAGCCGGCGCCCGTTGACGAGGCGGTTCGAGAGGCCGCACGAGAACCGCGTGAACATGATGAGGAACACGAGGACTTGCCTCCAGTGCGGCAAGCCGGACACTTCGTCGCCGACCGCCCGGAGAAGGCCGAGAACAAGGACAGCTACAAGCACAAGCCGTGGATGAACGATGGCAAGTACCGTTCGAGACGCGACCACAAGAGCAAGCACAAGAACAAGTACAAGGATGAGCGACGATCGAGGAAGAAGGAGGGCCGAGGCAAGGCCCGAGCGATGGTTGGAGCGAGCGACGTCGACTCCAGTTCCGCGTACTCCACCTCGAGCTCGAGCAGCAGCGAAGACGAGGGAGATCGCCGCAAGAACAAGAAGTCGTCCAAGAACCTGAGCGGCCGAGGCCGCTTCGCGAGAGATGGCTTCTGCACCATGGCGTTGAGCTCCGGCAGCAAGAAGAGCACACAAAGCGACTCGGACTCTGAGTCCGACGACGAGGTGCGTGATGAACTTCCCTTCTTGCGCCAGGAGAATTAGAGGCTTTGCTCTTTGCTTGATAACCGTGATGACATGCTTAGAGAGGCCAAGAAAATGAGGAAAGAGCTTAGGGCTTCACTCGAGGATGCTAGGACTAGAGTGGCTGAGCTAGAGACACAGGTGCTTGATAGCAAGCTTGAGATTGATTCTCTTAAGGCTAGCCCTGTTGTTTCTGATGAGAATGATTGTGCTGATTGCTCCATATTCCTTGCTGATCTTGCTTTGTTTAAGGAGAAGCATGCCTCCAAGTGTGAGGAACTAGATGTGCTTAGGGTTGAAGTGGCTGAGCTTAAGTCTAGACCTGCTTTGCTAGGTGCTTGCACTTCTTGCCCTGTTTTGCATGCTAAGATTGATGAGATGCATGCTTACACTAGTTCGCTCGAGGCTAAATTGAAGGAACCCATGCCTACATCTTGCTCTACCTGTGAAATGCATGCATTGAAAAATTTGGAGCTTGCAAATTATGTTGATCGTTTGCAGGATGAGAATGATGATTTGAGGAAGTTGATGGGTTGGTTGTCCGGTCACGAGCCTCAGTTGAGGATGATGATCGAGGCCTTTAAGAGGCAAGATGGTGAGGGGCTTGGATCAAACAAGGTTGGTAAGGGAAGTGGAGAGAATATCCCTGAGCCACCAAAAACCCACCACAAAAATGATTTCCCTCCAAAACCTAACCATCTAAGAAACCGACTAGACACAACCCCAGCTCCACCCGTGTTTCCTACACCCACAAATGACCTACAAAAGCCTATCAAGTTTGTGAGCACTTCGGGGAAAGTGTTCTTTGGGAAGGAGAGTGAGAAGGCTAGTGGTGAGAAACCGGTGGAGGGTTTGAGTGGAGAGAAACCAAGTGAGCAGCCACATCCCAAGCCAAAGCCTAAGCTTGTGAGGCTCCATTGTGGCTATTGTGGGAGAGATGGCCATATGGAGGAGTTTTGCTTCAAGAGGAAGCGAGAGGAGAGAATGAAGAAGGAGTGGGCTAACAAGGACAAGTACCACCCTTCCGATGGTGTACTTGAGCCTCGTATGCAGATGCCCAGGGGCAAGGCGATTGTGAGGACAGTTCGGGCTTGGGGAGAGAAGAAGGCTGCAGGTGGTGCTGCTGTCCAGGTCACACCGGTCAGACCGGTGTGGGGCACCGGTCAGACCGGTGCAGGCCTGGACAGACAGCTGTTCGGGTTTCGAGCTCGTACAGGTGCGAGGGTTGTTTCTGGTGGTCGTGGTTCTGGTGGTTGGGCTGGAAAAGTTACAGGTGGTCAGTTTGCTAGGCGTTCTCCTCCTCGTGCTCAATACGGGGATCGGAGAAGTCGTGTCTTTGAGTTGGAGAGGAAGGACGTTCCACGGGCTTTCTTGCGTGGATTTGGTCCTCCTCCAGGCAGAGAGGGGTGGTTCCCTCAGGGTGGTTACCGTGGTGGTGTTCGTGGAGGTAGTTTTGGTAGGAGAGATGCTTTGGTTGGTGCTAACCCCACTTTCGAGCAAATGGCTCGGCACTGGTTTTCCTCCTTTGGTACTAACCCCAGTGCTGAGTCGTTTGTTCGCTCACGTGCCTATTTTTGAATTTCAGGTGGGAGACTTGAAGAACATTTGGTTGATTGACTCCGGTTGTTCGAGGCATATGACCGGAGACAGGGGGTGGTTCTCAAGTCTCGTCCCGGTGGTGACGAAGAGGTACATCACCTTTGGGGACAATGGGCGTGGGCGTGTGCTTTCAGAAGGTGAGATAAAAGTGAGTGACAAGATCACTCTGAGGCGTGTTGCTCTTGTTCAATCGCTGGGGTACAATTTGCTTTCTGTGTCCCAGTTGTTGGATGAGGGTTTTGAGGTGTTGTTTCGGCCAGGTGGTTCTCGGATTGTGGACTCTCGAGGGGACCTTGTCTGTATGGTCGTTCCCGAGGGTCAGGTGTTTCGTGCTGATTTTTCTCATCTTCGGGTGTGGAGCGTTGTTTTTTGGCCGGTTCTTCGAGTGAGTTGTGGAAGTGGCATAGGAAGTTGGGTTACTTGAGCTTTGACCTTTTGTCACGCTTGAGTAAACTCAATTTGGTCCGAGGATTGCCACGGCCGAGGCTTGAGAAAGAGTTGGTTTGTGCTCCGTGTAGGCATGCCAAGATGGTGGCCTCTTCTCACCCGCCTCTCACCGATGTGATGACCGAGCGTCCATGCGAGCTGCTCCATATGGACCTTGTTGGCCCGGCTCGTGTGCGATCCGCGGGTGGGAAGTGGTATGTCCTTGTTGTGGTGGACGACTATTCTCGGTATGCTTGGGTGTTCTTTACGGAGGATAAGGGGGAGACGTTTGGTTTTGTTCGAGATCTGGTCTTGAGGTTGAGGAACGAGAGGCACGTAGATGCCATACGAGCTATCCGCAAGTGATAATGGCTCGGAATTCGGGAACTCTCGTTTTGAAACCTTTTGCCATGACTTGGGTCTTGAGCACCGCTTTTCGAGTCCGTATACGCCTCCCCGGAATGGTGTTGTGGAAAGGAAGAACGGGACCTTGTGCGAGATGGCTCGGACGATGCTTGATGAGCATAGGACTCCGAGGACGTATTGGGCCGAGGCGGTGAATACCACGTGCTATGTGTCGAACAGATATACCTCGGAGTGCACAAGAAGAAGACATGCTATGAGTTGATGCATGGTCGCACACCCAAGGTGAGTCACTTCCATGTCTTTGGTTGCAAGTGTTTCATTCTGAAGAAAGGCAGGAAGTTGGATAAGTTTGAGGCTAGATCTGTCGATGGCATTTTCTTTGGTTATGCATCTCATTCTAGAGCATATCGTGTGCTCAATCTTGAAACTAACCAAATCGTGGAGACTTGCGAGGTAACCTTCGACGAGACAGAGCCACGTAGTCAGCTTGTCTTTGAGTGTGCGGGTGATGATGAGCTTGGCGAGGAGATCTTTCGGGAGGAGGAGCATGAACATGGAGATGACGAGGTTGGAGGTGCGGTGCCCCCGCCGAACATGTACCCACTACTTCGACTACGATGATGGATGGACCCTCTCGCTACACCTACGACGACAAATCAAGAACGAGGAGAAGCTGATGTTGAGGGGGAGGTAGCTTCGAGGCGAGAACCTCCCCGGCGAGTTCAAGTGGATCACCCAGCTTCGAGGATCATCGGCGATACGAATGAACGCACTACACGGTCGAGGGTTCGAAACAATTCCCATTTCGCTCATGCTACGTTTGTTGCTTCTTTTGAGCCCAAAGACATTGGACACGCACTATCCGATCACCATTGGGTTAACTCGATGCATGAGGAGTTGGAGAACTTTGAGAGGAATCGGGTGTGGGAGTTGGTTGACCCTCCCCCCGGGTGTAAGCCGATTGGTACAAAGTGGGTGTGGAAAAACAAAGAGGGAGAGAAGGGTGAGGTTGTGAGGAACAAGTCGAGACTTGTTGCTCAAGGGTTCAGTCAGAAGGAGGGGATCGACTACGAGGAGACCTTTGCTCCCGTAGCCCGTTTGGAGGCGATTAGGATCCTTCTAGCCTTTTCCGTGGCAAAAGGGTTCAAGTTGCACCAAATGGATGTGAAGAGTGCTTTTCTGAATGGAGTGTTGGAGGAAGAAGTGTATGTGAGACGACCTCCGGGGTTTGAGAGTGAGAAGTACCCCCACCGGGTGTACAAGTTGAGGAAGGCGCTGTATGGGTTGAAGCAGGCGCCTAGAGCTTGGTATGGCAGGTTGAGGGGGTTCTTGTTTGAGAGAGGTTTTGAGATGGGGAAGGTCGATCATACCTTGTTTCGCCGAGGCGGGGCAAAGATATCCCGATTGTGCGGTGTGTACGTGGATGATATTGTCTTTGGTGGCTCGTCTAACTCTCTTGTTGCAAGGTTTGCGAGATGATATGAGCGGGGGTGTTCGAAATGAGCATGATGGGTGAGTTGCGCTCTTCCTCGGGCTACAAATCAAGCAATCAAAGGAAGGAACATTTGTGTACCGGAGTGCTAAGTACACCAAGGACATTGTGAGGAAGTTCAAGATGGAGGACTCCAAGGCTATGACGACGCCGATGAGTACGACTACGGCTCTTGATGCGGACGAGGAAGGTGAACACGTGGACCGGAAGGAGTACCGAAGCATGATCGGGTCACTCCTCTACTTGACGGCGACGAGGCCGGACATACGCTTCTCGGTGTGTCCGTGCGCTCGTTTTCAAGCGTCTCCGAGGACTTCGCATCAGCAAGCAGTGAAGAGAATTTTCAGGTACTTGCGTCACACTCCCGACTTCGGCCTTTGGTACTCTACGTCCTCTTCTTTGGCGCTTCATGGCTTTTCAGACGCGGATTTTGCCGGGTGTCGGTTGGATAGGAAGTCCACTTCGGGACTTGCCGCTTTTGGGTTCTTCTTTGGTGTCGGTCTTCCCGCAAGCAGTCGAGTGTTGCTCAATCGACGACCGAGGCCGAGTATGTTGCCGCTGCTAGTTGTTGCTCTCAGCTCCTTTGGATCACCTACACCATGAGTGACTTTGGTGAGGAGTATACCCATGTCCCACTTCAATGTGATAGCACCAGTGCCATAAGCGTTGCAAAGAACCCAGTGCTCCATTCCAAAACTAAACACATAGAAGTGAGGTATCATTTCCTGAGAGACAATGTTGAGAAAGGAAAGATAGCGTTGATCCATGTACCCACACATGACCAACTAGCCGATATTTTCACCAAACCCATAGATCAAGCAACTTTCACTCGTTTGCGGGGGGAACTTGGTGTGTGTTTGATTTCCTGAGTTGGGTGTGTGGGAGCTCTCTTTTGCCGGTGGTGTCGAGCCCGTTTTGCCTCCCCTCGAGGAGCCGGTTTGTAGCATATGTATAGCTTTCCTTTGTGCATTCCTTGCATTTGGCATGGCATATGTAACATGATGTATATGCATCCTTGTATCTTAGATTGCATGCATTTTGTATCATATGCATTGGTTAGGAAAAGCTTCTCTCATATACATTGTTCACCATGGAATGAGATATATGTCTTTGTGAGCTCGTTTGGTATGCTACGGTTAGTTTGGCTTAGCTCTTGATGATCTTGATGAATAATCCATGGTTGATAGCTATGCTTTTGAAAAATGTCACATGTATGCTCTCTCATGTGTAAATGCCTTTACATGCTCTTGACATGTTTGTGTGGCCTTGCTATGCTTAATTTGTGGTTGGATGGCTAGTTTATTGATCATATGGGGCCAAAGGCTCATTTGCCATCATGAATGTTTAGCCCTCTTGATTTATCTTGTGGAGGAGCATAAGTTCCTTTTTGTCGCAAAGACATTTCATGTACCATTTACAAATCTGAAAATGAAATGAAAAATGCTTAGGAAAATATGCTCCCATGTCATACGTGCTGAATTTAATTTGCTTTGGGTGCTAAACCGTTGCATGATGCCTACCAATGAGAACTCTCATAAATAGAAGTAGGCACATGGCTCGGTGGCTTTGACATGACAAGAGGTGCTTGTGGGTGTTTGTGATGGTCTTATGGTTAGAATAGTTGTCCTAGCATGAAGTTTGTGTGGCTTTGCCATTTTGATATGCTTTGATCATGTTTAGGACTTTGCTCATGAGAGGCAAGTTTTTCGCAAAATTGCCAAAATCCATCTTAGCTTCGTCCAATGGTTGTGAAACTTGGTGATCATGTAGTTGAGATCGATACGAAGCCGTAGAGTACCTAACTTGCTCATTTGGACATGTGTAGCATCCTATGTTGAATTTTGTATATTTGAGAAGCTCTAGGTTGAAAGTTTTGCATTTTTGGCTTGATTCATGCATTGCCAACAAGGGGGAGAAGTTTGAGCTTGAAATGGCTTACTGGACTCTTTTGGAAGGTTTTCAGGTGGTTTCGAGCTATTTCTCGGGCTTCGTTGTACACCGGTCCGACCGGGAAGAGCACCGGTCCGACCGGTGTGAGTGCTGGTCCCGTACATATGTTAGGCACCGGTCCGACCGGTGGTGATGACCGGTCCGACCCGTGTGAGCCGAAAGTGCCTTGCACCGTCCCGTTTCAAGTGGTGTCTTGCATGCTTTCGTCCGGGGGAGGTGCATTGGTTCAGGGGGAGCTTGCATGTGTGCAGGGGGAGCTCTTTGTGGTTTTTCGAGCTTTGTTTCGGTGGTTTGCGCTCTTTGCTTGAGCTTTGTTTTGTCTCGGATGTGTCGAGCCGTTGCCCTTGCCTAAGGGGTCCGAGACTTGTCTTCTTCAAGTGATCTTGCTCTTTGCCTTTGTTTGGCTTTCGATCGCTTGTTGGAGTTTCTTTTTGTTCGTTTCTTTTCTTTTTCTTTTCTCTCTTGTTACTTTCGTGTGGGTGTTGTCAATGCACTCATCAAGGGGGAGATTGAGGACCATGTGTGGTTCGAGGATCGGTGGATGGTCGCTTCTCGTGTGATGAGTGATTGACAACGTTGTGTGGACTGATTCTTGGCTAAGTATTGAAGGTGCAGGTTGCGACTTGACTCGTGTTGGTGCAGGTGAAGAACAAGCGTGAAAGGTCGTCGCCGGTGAGGCCTCCGGGTGTGGAGAAGACAAGTAGGCTTCGTTCGAGGGACCCGGTGGCCGGCGGGGGTCAAGTGCGGACCGCATGGTGGCATGAACAAGCAAGATGAAGTCGTGGACGGTTTCTTGGTTGAGCCTCAAAACCAAGGTCGAGCCGGGACTACGAGGGAGCCAAGTCATGAGTGGAGATTGGTGGAGGCTACACCGAGTTCGCGGGGTTTCCGGTGGTTCACCGTAAAACCACCGGGTTCCTTGGTTGATCCACAAAGCCAAGACCGGAGAACCGAAGACGGAGGTGCGGCGGCACCGGACCGGTCCGACGGGTGGGTCCGACCGGTCGGCCGGTGGGGAGCACCGGTCGACCGGTGTGCGACGACGCGGTCCGAATCTTCGAAGCGGAGGACACGCGTCGGGATCGCATGGCTTGCGTCGAGGCTACGCGAGGTGTGGTCGCCGGGCATCCGTCCGATGGTGAAGACATCAAGAATTCCAAATCCGCTCTTGAGGGGCTTGTATCCCTAGTTAGTAGAGAAGGGCATTTTAGACATTCGGTTGCCTCCATATAACCCAAGAGGTGAGAGGATGGCAGCCAACTCTTGGAACCCTAGCTCATTAGTTTTCCTATTATCCTTAGGTTTTCCTTAGGACTAGCAAGAGAGCTTCACGGAGAGATCTTGTAGAGAGGGATGGATGATCGGGCGGCTTGCTAGACCTTGTACGAACCTTTGTTTCATGTATAGATGATTCGGCGTGGTTCCTCAAGGTTTGGATGTGTTTTCCCCAGTTGTTCTTGGTGATGATTTTCGGAGCCCTTTCTCGGTGATTTCTTTGGGTTGTTTTCGGGACTTTTCTCTTGGGGATTTGATGGGGGAAATTTGTGGGAACCCTTCGTGGTTCTTTGGGCTGTGATTCCCCTCCCAAATCCGCGAGTAAAAGTGCTCGATTTGGGGGTTTCTTGAGTTCTTGGGTTGGAAGTGCTTCCGGCGGGATTTCTTCGATTCCTCCTTTTTGGACGAGATTTGGTGGGATTAAACTTGGCTATGGACTCCTCATGAGGTGTTCTCGATATCCCCAAAGTCTTGTTCAAGTCCGTGGAGCGATTCGGGAGATCGAGATTTGGATTTGGGGGAGTTGACCCGCGGGTGCTTGTTTATCCCGAGTCGCCCGTGCTACACGGTCGACCGGTGCTCTTGACCGGTCCGACCGGTGCAAGCCCCCGTGGGTTTTTGCTCGGGTGAACGTCTTGGTGTGTTTGTTGTTGTCCCGTGTTCTTGTTGTTTCGAGTTTGGGTCCGTTTGGTGGTCCGTTGACTTGTTTGGTGCCTTGGGGGCTTTCATGCTTGCCATCGGTCCGACCGGTGTCTCACCGGTCCGACCGGTGTAGAGCCACTTAGTGGAAGTTGCTCGGTTTCACCGGCGGGGACCGGTCGGCCGGTGGTGCTCACCGGTCCGACCGGTGTGGGTCTGTAGACTCGAGGTTTGGTTTTTCCGCCGCGTTTCTCGGGTCGGATGGTGGTGTGTTGGTTCCTAGGTCCGGTGGCACTCCGGTGGCTACGTGGGCTTGACCAACCTTGGTAGTGAGTCGGAGACGTGTGTTGGAAGCCGCATTCATCTTGTTGGAGTTTCATTCTCCTTCGAGAAGATTTTTTATCGGCTCCCATTCACTCCCCCCCCCTCTCGGTTCGCCGTATCGGTCCTTCACCTACTCACTTGCAAAGCTTGAAGAACAAGCCGACGGGGGATGGCTAAGAGAAACTCCAACGGTTTGGCAAATGAACTTGTTTCTCTCGGGATTCCCGATGTAAGTTAGATCTGGATTTGGCAAGTAAAATTATGCCAGATTGTTGGAGATGAACTCTTTTTTTACTTGGCATATCTTTTTAGAAGTTGGCAAAGCACAAGATTTGCTAAGTAAAATTTGACAAACTCTTGGATGTAATCTTTTCGCGATTTCTCATATCTTGCCCATAACAAAGGTGACACTGGTTCGTTAGTGCTCGTCTCTTGCCCATAGCGATGGCGACGCAGGTTCGTTAATCCTCATCTCTTGCCTGTTACTGAACTGAAGCAAAATATATATAAACAGAATATTTATAGTATCTTTGGCAGAATATATTACAAGCAGGATTCAAATTCCACCACATCCCATATATTACAAAATAGATTTAAATTCCACCAATACATCACATACTTTATAATACGAACCGATTCCATTTCCACCAAAAGACACATCCTATAGCATTATGAAAAGGATTCAGCGAGAAATCGAGGCTTGATTTTTCTTCCTTGATTTCGTATATGGATTTTTTCACTATGGTCGCTTCGCAAGTACGATATTTTGTTAGTTCCCAAGATTTGGGGCTTGTATGAAGTGTCAAAGGATGGAATTTTGTCAAACCGGTTGTATTCCTCCTTCTCAACAACATCTTCAATCCCCACAATCCTTTTTTTCCGGGCATAACCACAAACCAATTTTTCTTTGCAAGGTCGGTACATAGAACACTTGCTCAACATCGTTGGCGAAGACAAACGGTTCGTTTTTGTAACTAAAGACCCGGAGATCAACACTAACATAACCATATTTGTCCTTGCTCACGGCTCTCTTCCCATTTGTAACCCATGGCCGCCTTGAATCCTACATATTGGTAACGGACTTTATAGCCCGTTACCAATTCAACAATGATCGCAACGAGACTTAAGTAGCCCGTTACTGATAGGGCATTGATCGGTAACGGGCTTGTAAAGCCTGTTACCGATAGGTTTGACATTTGTAACGGGCTCTTTTAACATCCGTTACAAATAATTTATGTAACGGGCGTTTAAGAAGCTCGTTGCCAGAAGTCCACATTTGTAACGGGCGTTGTGGAGGCCAACCCCGGGGTCGTTCTAGCGCACTTATAGGTAACGGGCGCCAAACAACAACCGTTCCAAATGTGGGTGGATGTAACGGGCGTTAAGGGCCTGTTACAAATGTTGCGTGACCTATTTGAGGTTTTCACGTAGTAGAAGCCGACGGCCGCCGCAAGTCCTCGAGTTGCTTAGGAGATGGCCTAGGCCATGCCCTAGCCGCCATGGTTAGCCCTACGTGGTGAATCCATGGTGGAGTTCGGAGCCGCGACATGAATTCGTCAAGTCGTTTGTACCTTCAACATTCGATGGTGATATAAATCAATTCTTGTATTTACTTTGATCGACTACTACTCGTGCTTATTCATATGTGTATCTACCATATGCTTTTAGTAGGATTAGATCAAATCATGGTGATTATTCTTGTCTTGCGGATACATTGTTGTAGTGCACAGACCTAGGTTATCGTTCGGTGATGATTATCCTTGCGTAGTGACAGTACGGTGGAGGAGAAAGCCGCGAATGAACGTGCATCGGACCACTCCATATCGGGTTACTCCATATCGAGTGTACTCCTTATCATAGTATAGGTTTTAGATTGGTTTGTCACCTAAGCCGGAATGGCAAGAAGAAAATGATAGGCTAGGCTTACCTTTTGATGTTTACCTTTATGGCTAGGTGGATGTGATCCATACATCCTTTTATGTATGATTAACCTTTATGCAATCAACACTTCACATAGGGTTAGATCGTTAGGTTAGATAAAAAACTTTAGTGGTTTGCTTCCGATCCTTGGATTGACAAATCTAGGAAGGACCCTCATTGGTGAAAAAGGCACCAAGTCACTCGTAGGGTTGCGGTGAACTTGAGCATGGTTTTGAACCGTCAACAAGCCCCTTTCTCTGGAACCGTTCCCGGGGATCGGCAACTCGAACCCTAGGGTGATCTATCTTTCTTTTACTAACCCTAATTTTATCATTGCATATAAGCTTGCTTTCTTGTTTGTGTCCTTGAAAGTAGGTGGAAAACTAGACACAAAGCAATCGAGAAGTTTTCAACATTCGGACTTAAACAAGTCCAACCTCGCTCAACCATGTTGATGGCTACACATGATTTGCCCTTTAGTGGTAGGTGCTATCATTGGTTAGTGGCCCAACATCCGCTATCGAGCCCCCACCCAAAGAAAACGAATATGAACAAGGTATGCCTATGTGTTGATTAAGTTTTTAGACTAATGTCTTTTGGAGGATTGTTTGTTCAAGCTATAGGTTTCGGAAACGACCATGTGAAGCATGATGGAGAAGGAATCCATTACCATCATGCTCATGCAGCGATGGTAATGATTTTTGAAGACAAGGGATGCGCGACATGGTGCCCTAAAAGATTTCAAGATGAAGACCACACATACATATCTGGATCGATGGACGAAATGATAATGATGTCATTACGATGTTTGCATGAGCCTTAGTGTTTACGGTTAAAAATTGTATCAAAGTTCGTTTGGACTTGCAAGCGTACAAGTCAACCGTGGTAGCCAACGGATCCTTCTTCCCTTAAGTGTGAACCCAAGGTATCGAATTAGTGGAATAATGTGTAACGCAAGATCCAATCTAATAAGCGGAAAACACTTTGACCTTGAAAAAGGGTTTTGCATCTAATCTACTAGGTCATCATCTAGTGTACCGCACACCGGAGGTAGCAAGACAAAGAGAGGGGAGAACCAATCTAGAGATTGGATTGGGTCTTTTGTTGAAGTTTAAAGTAAAGAAGAATGTAGCAAAACGAATATCATTGGGAGAATGGCTCCCGTTCCGACACTGAGGACACCCATTTTTCTTCTTTACTGTACTGTCAATACGGGGGGTAATCTTACGTGTTGGTTCTACTCGGTGAGTTCAAGAAGAACAAGATGAAAACGTTTGGTAGATCGGGTATGCACCTCTAGCCACCATGGATACAAGAACATTTTATGTAATCTACCCACAGGATAGATCGAGGAGGAAAACACCTAAATGAAGACAAAATCACAACGAAAGCACTTGACGCTAAGAATCAGATTCAATCTACTATTTCAACATAGAAGTAATACATAGACAAGGTCACCAGTGGGATCCTACCTCGATCTTGATGCTAGCTCTTGGAACTCCGATGTGGTCTTCCATGCAAGGTTCCCACACCGACTAGGGCAACCCTGGTCAACTATCTCGACCCTCTCCTATCCGAGATGGTGTCCTTCTCATCTCTGCTCCTCGACGGCGGATGACGAATGTACTTCTTCGTGGCTCTTAGCATGGTGCTATAAATAGTTTTAGGGCGGCTAGCTCAAAGGGGGCATCGAACCGAGCCCGGAATGGACCGGTTCGGCCCCAGTTTCCTCACCTGTTGCATCTCGCGTGATTCCTTATTAGTGTGCACTTCCATGTGGGCCTTTGACGTCGTTTCCTTCATGGTTAAGGCTTGAATCCTTGCTATCCAAGCTTCGTTGTTTTCTAGTTGAGTCCCTGAAGATTTGCACGTTGACACTTCAGTCCTCGGGTTATTTGGAGTCATGTTCATCGCGTGTCTTGACTCTTATCGGGCTTCATGATCTTTTTCCAAAGTGCTTGATGAACTTATCCTAAAATTCTCCTCTCTAGCGTAGATTTCGTGCGTAAACAATGAAGTCCAAAATCGACATGCAAGAGTGCACTTGTTATATACGAGGGGTTAGTTCCAGTGGTTAGAATAATAAATCAATGCAAACAATAAAGGTAAACTCATGCTAGGTTGACGGAAATTCACTGTCAACATCTCCCCCATGCTTAAACCTTGCTCGTCCTCGAGTAAGCCTTTAATGAATTTTAGTGTTGCCTTTCATTACTTATACCCTGCACTTGATCATACATGAGAAAACATAACGCTATCAAGGATTTAATAATTAAAGTTCCATAATGTACTAGCCTTCATCCTTATGAAGGGTTGGTATTAATTTAATCACTTCACACATGTAATTACCTCATGCTCCCAAATTTCAAATGAATCTTAGAAATTTTGAAATTAAGAGCGAGATAAAGAAAAAGAGATATACCAAGTTCAAAAATAAACTTCCTTGCATCTTGCTCTTGCACTCTCATCTCATCTTGTCTCTCAAAGCCTATTCATTCCACCCCTTTCCCCTCTCAATATATATAGTGGAAGGCTTTATGTGGAGCTATATGGGAAAAGTTTAGTCCTACCAAGATATTATAAATGAGATGTTGTCAAAACAAGACAAGCTTCTCATGGTCTTACCGAGACTCATCAAAAAGGACGTTGGAAAATAATGTTATATCAAGGAGGGGGAGAGAAAAATACACACACTTTGAGATAGGTGGACATGTGCAAATGGAAAAGAGTGATCTCGAGGCACAAAGGAAGTCCTCACTATCGGATTGCACATTGTTGGAAAAATGAGTTTGGATCTTAAATCTTGAAACTTTTGATATTCCTAATGCACTTTAGAGAAATGGGGAGTTCACTTTATTTTATTTTTATAAACTCATATATTTTTTTTCTTTTCTCATACATATTTTTTCTTTATCGTTTTTCTTTTCTTTAACTCATTTTTTTTATTTTTTTTCTTCTTTCATCATTTTTTATTTGCTCCCCTTGAACTCTAAATTGCATTGTACCTACCTCCTCCCCCATGCTTAGACGTTTGCTCGTCCTTGGGCAAAGAGGTGATAGAGATAAGGTAGATACTAGAAATATTTTTTCTTAGACCTTAGCTCGTCCTGGGGCAAAGAGGTGATAGAGATAAGGTAGATACCAGAAATATTCAACCTTGGCACCGTCTTGCGATCTTCCTTGAATTGATGATCCATACTAAATAATAGGTTATGGTCAAGGAGTTAAACACAAAAGATGATATTATTGGTTTTAATGGTGGATATTCGGCGAGGTTTGTGAAATCCCCGATGTGGGGATACACATTGCACGGATAGAAAGGCTAGCAAAAAGATAGATACGCAAAAATGGAAGGACCAACTTCTTAGTCTCGGGCCAGAGAAACCAAGGCCTGAAATAACTCACCCAAAAATAATTCTTGTGGACTAAGTTTTTGCACTCAATATATATATGGCTTTGGAAAGGTAGAGCAAAATGCAAGTAGCATTAATGACAAGGTTAGCATATATATTTCTAAGAACAAATCATCTTTAACTCATCCAAAATTGAGAGCATGAAAATAACACTATGGGTCTTATTTTTATCACAGCCTCCACAAAAGATTAAGCTAGCATTTAATTAATTTCAGATTCATATTAAAGAGAGCATTAGCTTAATCATGCATAAAACAAGTACAAAAGTTGAGCAAAGCGGCAACTTTTCATCATATATTATCATGGCATCAACTTAATATTTTTACGAAAGGTTGATGAATGTGGGAAACGATTTTGCAATGACAATTATTTTGTTCATGTTGATTATATTCTATTCTGTACATAGTGCCTATTTAAGCTTTTTTAGTTTTCGGTGTTTTTCATTTGGGATCCCTTTGATTAGATTAAAATGACTCTAATTCCAACTGAACAATTCAGTCAAACTTTCGTAGGTCTAATAGACTTTTATGATTTCATAATCATAAACTTTTTTTGCGAGTTATGTCATGACCATTGGTGAAGAAAAATAGGAGGTATACACATGCAATCATACACTCTCCTGAAGAAAATGTGCTATGACGGTACAAATATTCAGGTATCAAAATAACCGATCGAAAAGGATGTTAATATATCAAACTAATAGATTTGGTGCCAAAGCTAGGTTCACATGGGTATGTCAATTTTTGTTTGTATGTCAATTTTTTCGATGACTTGTTCAAATAGGTAACTAACCTCGCCGTCGTTGCCCGGTGGCTGCATCACGCCGTGTCGGGCACCCCGGCACTACGACAAGAAGCTCGACATTTCCTTCCCTAACAAGATCAAGGAAGGCGTCTCCAATGACCAACCTCAAATATCTGATCGTATTTACCCTCTCCCTAACCTTGCTTTCTCAATGAGACAATTTACTTGATGTGGACATATTGTAGTCAGGCAATGCAAAGATGCAGCAATAAGTTCAGCCTACTACAATGGAAAATTGTACATGATATTCAGTATAAGGTAACTAGCTAGTCACAAGATTGGGACCTAGGTGATATATATGCCGTTTTCATATGGAGCAAGAAACATACTGCCCAAACAATACCTGTTATTTAGAGTTTTATTGAAAAAACAGAAACTTCGACCATAAGACCTGATGCTGTATAATTCCTATCAGCAATCTTCATAGATGACTGTTCTATGTTTATTTATGCTAGATGCCCCAAACAAAACCTTTTCATAGAAGCTAGGCGTAACTTCAGTTGTACTCATGTTTATTTGCAAGTACAATTGTTTTTTGTTGTTCCCTTTTCCTACCTTTGTAGCAAAAAATACATGGTTGGCTACCTTTTCCCTTGACACTTTTGTGGTTGATTGGCCAGCTTCAAACATCATATTCTGTTTTTCTACTTTCTACCTATTGTGATGACTCCATCAATGACTCGATGTGATGTGATAGTCTGACTGTTGCAGATCTTCAGTTATGATGGCATTCACTCTCCGAATTGCTTGGCTATTACAGCTGCTGGTATAGCCATGTAGGTCTAATGAAAAATATCAATATGATCTATTCTTTCTTTTTGCACGACTTTAAATTTTGCCTGATCTTGAAGATACTATTATTTATCTCAAAGCTTTCACTGCAGGGCTATCTCTGAAATTCCAAATAAACAAACAATTACTGGGGTAAGAATGGGCCTGTTTAATGGTCAGTTTGTTATTAACCCAACTACTGAACAAATGGAGAATTCAGAGTTGGATTTTATGATGGCTGGGACTTATAGTGCCATATTGATGATTGAGGTTAGTGCTGATGCTTTGGTTGCATACATGCTTCACCCTATTCCCATTTTGCATGTCATACTTGCATTTGCCAATATTATTAAGTCCAGTTTATTTTTAGCGGTATGTTTTACCTATTCATTTATCAATTATCATTTGTTAAGAAGCATGCAGTCATCCTTGGTGAAGCTCCAATCGTTTATTGGCAATATTTCATTATAACGAGCAAACTGCCAGCAGCTATACCAGGTTTGCTTGGTTGGTGGCAGAAATTTCTGTACCCCATAATTTCAACTCGGATGTCGATGGGAATTAATCTGGGCAAAATATTTAATAGCGGGCTCTATGAATTGATTCCATGTCTGTTGATGCTTTCTGCATGCATGCTTACTATTTTACATTTTACCCATACTGCACTAGAACAGTTTTTACCCATACTATCAATTCAGGAGGTCTAATGTTGCTCTGTGTATTAGGGCAGAACCATAGTACGGCTGAGGAGATCACCGAGGAGTAACATAGAGCATGTAGCCGATGTATGGTTACCCATACTTCTATCGGTAACTTCCACATGACACATGATAATGCCTACACAGATCTAAATGCCATCTCTATGCTCTGTGTATTAGGGTAGAACCATAATGTTGCTCGATCTAGATGCCATCATGACTTCCTGTGACAATAACATAGAGCACGTAGCCAAATGATACTTCTTATCTACATCACTGAAGATGATTAATGATTTAATGTTTGTTTGGCCTTCATGCAATCTGTTCTTTATGAAATATATGTTTGCATCATTTTGAATTTATAACCAAAATAAGTTACATGTGGATTGTCAAAGTGAACCCATAGCCTTTCTTATGCATTGGCTAAGTTTGATGAAGAATTATGTACTTCTGTCCAGTTTATTAAAAAATATACTCCCTATATCCCTTAATATATGACGTTAACCCTATATCCCTTAATATATGACGTGGGTTAATTAAAAAATGAACTAAGCAACGTCACATAAAAAAGACCGGAGGTAGTATCATTTTGTAGGTAATCATGAATCTGTGTATGCATTATCATGTCTCATGTGGAAGTTTTCCAGATCCTCAAAAGTGTTTGTGAATTTCTAGCTTAGGCGCTGTCATCTACATCTGCATTTTCTCTGGTTGCTTAATTGCAATGTCCCGTAGCACCTTATCAGTCCATCCATATGTTTCTCACAAACCTTTATCTTGAGTTTATTTAGGTGTTCTGTTTTAGTGGCCATATTATTTTAAATGATTGTTCTTTTAACTCAAGTTAAGGATCTGCTTGTGCTGAGAGATGTGAATTCTGATGCAGTAGAGTGATGCATGTGGATCATTTTTAGTGGAACCATACAATCATAATGACATTTTACAAAGTGGCATTACAATTTTTGCTATAAAATAAGTTGGTTATATAAATGTGCTGCACTTTTAGGTTTTCAACATTTCTTGGCTTAACAATAACTACAGGTTGAAATTTGTTCCTTTGCTTTGTGCAGTATTTGTGTGATCCCCGGAAATATTTCACCTATAGGGAGCATGATTCACTTTCAATCTCTTGTGCTCCATTGCAAGACAGTGAGGTTCAGCCAGCATGAAACTTTTGAAATTGTGTAATGAAAACCGTGTCGTTAGCATGGACATTGTATTATATATATATATATATATATGTATGTGTATATATATATATTATTATTATATATGGTATAAACATGCTATGTGAAGTGTCTCCATTGCTGCAGCGATTCAATGTCATACTGACCAAGTTCCTAAAGATGTGAGTATTGTCACTTTGTGTTAGCATTATGTCAACTTTTTATGTTCATGATCTTTTAGTTGTCCGTAGCGTTAGCACGGGCATTACAATAGTATTTCTAAGAACAAATCATCTTTAACTCATCCAAAATTGAGAGCATGAAAATAACACTATGGGTCTTATTTTTATCACAGCCTCCACAAAAGATTAAGCTAGCATTTAATTAATTTCAGATTCATATTAAAGAGAGCATTAGCTTAATCATGCATAAAACAAGTACAAAAGTTGAGCAAAGCGGCAACTTTTCATCATATATTATCATGGCATCAACTTAATATTTTTACGAAAGGTTGATGAATGTGGGAAACTTTATTCATGGTGATCTTAAACTAAATCTACTATTATCACACATGCTGAAAATAAATAAAAACAGAAAATGCTACGCATATATAAACTTGCACAAAAGCTGAAAATAAAGAAAAGGACAAGGAGAAAATCAAACCGAATTTGGAAGCATTATTATTTTCTTCTCTTCCTCCCTCTTCCTTTAATTTTTGGTGGTTGATAATGATGGTCCGACACGTTGTATCTTTGCTTGTATTGTGATTGCGCCGGTCCTCCTCTAAATTGCTCCAATGGTGAAGGCGATCAATTTTATAGGCAATGTTTGTGGTCCCTTCTTCTTGTATTTTTTGGATGGAGCGCCATGAAAACTTCGTGAGGAACATGTATGGTGGAGGATGTGGTGGCGTGTCTGCCCCACTCCCCCATGCTTTCATTTGACATACTTCCTTCATATGGTGGCGGCATTGGAATCCTTCCGTGGTTCTTTATTAACTTCATGCGTAGCCCCTCCTTTGTCTTGGGCTACGGAAGATGATCCCTCTTACACAATTTTCTTTTTTAATCTTTTTGTCGGTACAAGAAATCCTTCCTCTGACCAATTTTTGTCTCCCTTCAACAAATAAATTCAGTGCCATGTTGGAAAGAGGAACACCAACTTGCACTCTCTAGTCTCATCTCCACTAATTTATTTTCCTTTCTTCATGTACTCGACCCCCAAAGAAATCCCGACAAGTAGAAATTTTGGGTTCCTTGTAATCTTCTTTCAAAATCATTCCCCAAAAATCCTCCTTACACTTTTTTCTTGGACATCAACTTGCTCCGGGCTTCCTTCTTGTAACCGAGTAGTTCTCCAATATATCCACAAGGAACTAGTTGCTTTTCATCTTCAAGGTGAAATGAGAGGCATGACACTCCTTCATTAATGACCATTGCTAATGTCATAAGAACTTCCGAATCAAGATCCTTGTGAGTATTCACACCAACTCCATAAAGAATCGCACCCATCCAAGGTTGCTCAAGATTTAAGTAGAATCCAACACTTGGAGGGCGTCATTGAAATCAACATTTGGCTCAAGCCTCTTCTCAAGACGAACACGCCTCTCCTCCTCCTCCTCTGTCTTCATGATACATCCATTGGAACACCTTAGAGTGTATGGTTGTGGAGAAGATGAACGAGTTGAGCATCATGGTGGAATAGGTGGCTCTTCCGTGTGTCCTCACGGTTCGGTGTACCGCATGGATGAACTTCGTGTACTCCTCATGCCTCCGAGGGGTATCATGTCGCTCCTCGGTGATGCCACATCTTCCTCCATGATTTAGGGAGACTCGGAGACCGAGTGCCTCCTCGAAGAGCTCGATGATGGCACCTTCGATGATCGTGTCTTCTTCGTGAAGAAATTGGTGGCCTCAACATTGTTGTTGCACTAACTCACAACGAGTGCGCCGGAGGTTGCTTGCCGGCGGGAAAATACACAACGGAAGTATGTGGAGGGTGGATTTTATTATTATTATGATTATTATTTTTTTGTGAGGTGCACAAGATATGATGGATATTAGCCCATAGGGTTTGTGGATTCTTGAACATGCAACTGCCTATCAAGGTGAAGTTAAACTAATTTATTGAGGTGTGTACATGAGGCCACTTTAGCTAAACCTACAAAAGATATGTTGATGGGATCTACGAGAGCAGTGGATCTCATACTCCCATTAAGCATGGTAGCTAGCCTTAGGCATCAAAGCATTATCAACATGAATGAAATAAAAGATTCGTCCATTACATGAAACTTATGGGCTATGAACTCAAGAACACGAATTAACAAATGCAAAAATTACTTACCAGGCGAAGGAGAGCACCGGGGGCTTGATCTATCTCCAAGATGCTTCTTGCTCCCTTCTTTCCTTGTATCCACGTGATCCTCGAGATTCCATTGCCCGAACCGTTCACAACCACACCTTCGCTTGCGTGATTAATCTTCTACCTCCATTGTTTTACTTCATGTCACATTTTGTTCCCTTTCCTCTTGTTCTTCCACCAATTTTCTACAAAACAAAGCCCTTGCTTCCACCATGCTTGTCCTTTGCACGTGCCCAAGATGCCAAATGATGGACACGTGATGCATCGTGGGGCACTATATGTTAATCAAACTCAAAAACCTCCCCTTAATCATGTTTAGATGCTAATCAATCCTCTAATTTTGAAACTTTAAAAATTAACACAGCGCTAGCGATGAGTCCGAATATATCATTAGAGGAGATCTTAGGCATCAAAACAACTATAAAATTTATTTTGGTTGCATCGGGATCAATTGCTTTCATTAATCAATAGCAAGTTCCTCCGGCTTGACCATGGGGGCATAGGTTTAGGTTCCTTTTTTTGCCAAACATGAGAGAGATATTTTGAATATAAATAAAGTTAATGAGGCTTAGAAAAAATCTAAATCTAGAGAAACTAATGGATGTCAAGTTGAATGAAACCAAAAATCAAGTTCCTTCGGTTCACACAAGTCTTGCCAAGCATCAAAGATTAAAAACATAAAGAAACATAAAAAGGTACTCATGTGTTTTTATCATGTAAAACAAGCCAACCTTAACACCATGGAGAGGACGAAAGGTTGGGTTAGGTGCTGAATTTTTGGTTCTGATTTCTCAAAAAGATGCAAACAAAACTTCGGATGGCTCAAGTCATTGCTTTATGATCAATATAAAATTCAAGTAAAATGACCGAGCAATTATAATGTCTCTAAAAATTATTCAACCGCAGAGAAATTTATAATATGTAATGTGTAGAAAATTCTAAGACCAAATTACTTGAAAAATATAAAAAATTTCTTTGGGCCGCCCTCCCGGTAGCTTGACTCTTCAACGGGTTGTCCTCCTGGTAGCTTATTCTTGACTCGATGAACGGGTTGCCTCCCGCCAAGCGCTTCGTTTATAGTCTATAGCTAGACTTCTTCTCTTTTTCACTTTGGATCAACGCTCTTTGTGGGCGTTGCAATCTTGGGGGCCCTACTTTTACATCATACATGGCTTTGGTGTAGGTTTATTTTTCGGCTTAGACATCTTTTTGGTCTTCACAGGCGGTCGTTGATTCTTGGTCTTGACGGATGCAATAACTTTTGTGTCTTCTTTGCTTCATCCTCCCTTGACTCCTCCCTTCCGATGCGACGATGAGGTAGAATGTATTTAACATGAATCGTGTTGCATACCTCGAATCATGGTTGACTTGAATGCACTCCTCACGCCGTCGATGTCGAACTTGATCTCCCATTTTCTGATGTCGATTGCTCCGACAATCTTGTGGAACGATTTACCTAGGATGAGTGGCAATGAGGTTAATCTCATCTCGATCTAGGAAGTGGAGTTTCTCTTGGAGATTCCGACGATCTTGGGCCTCAACTTTTAGATCTTGTGTTGCACGTCACCTTTGCTTGCAAAGTTTTTCTAGACCATCCACAAAATATATGTTTTTTGTTGGAGATGTAGCCATCCATCCGTGATTAGGGTTAGCAATAAACAAAATATATACAAAACCTAAAAAGAAAACTAGGGTTTAGCAAAACCCTAGATTGATTTTTTTGTTTTGATGATGATCAAAATTAAGAGATGCAAAAGAAAAATCAAAAGAAAAACTGAAAATATTCACAAACACAATACTAGATTGAATCTTGATTACTTGTTCCCCGGCAACGGTGCCAAAAAAAGGGGCTTGTTGACGGCTAAAAGTTGTATCAAAGGTCGTTTGGACTCGCAAGCGTACAAGTCCACTGTCGTAGCCAAGGGACCCTTCTTCCCTTAAGTGTGAACCCAAGGTATCGAATCCGTGGAACAATGTGTAACGCAAGATCCAATATAATAAGCGGAAAACACAAACCTTGTTTTGCATCTAATCTACTAGGTCATCATCAAAACTCATCTAGTCTACAGCGCACCGGAGGTAGCAAGAGAAAAAGAAGGGAAAACCAATCTAGAGATTGGATCGGGTCTTTTGTTGAAGTTCCAAAGTAAAGAAGAATGTAGAAAAATGAATCTCATTGAAAGCAAGGTTCCCGTTCCGACTCTAAGGACGCCCGTTTTTCTCCTTTACCGTACTGTCACTACGGGGGATAATCTTACGGGTTGGTACTACTCAGTGAGTTCAAGAAGAACAAGATGAAAACATTTGGTAGATTGGGTATGCACCTCTAGCCACCATGTCTACAATAACATCCTATGCAATCTACCCGCGGGACAGATCGAGGAGGAAAACACCCAAACAAAGAGAAAATCACAACGAAAGCACTTGATGCTAAGAATCGGATTCAATCTACTAATTCAACATAGAATTAATACATGGACATGATCACCACCGGGATCCTACCTCGATCTTGATCCTAGCTCTTCGAACTCCGACGTGGTCTTCCATGCAAGGTTCCCATGCCGGCTAGGGGAACCCTAGTCAACCATCTCGACCCTCTCCGATCTGGGATGATGTCCTTCTCTTCTCTGCTCCTCGGCGACGGATGATGAATGTACTTCTCTGTGGCTCTTAGCAGGGGCGCTATGAATAGTTTGAAGCACGGCTAGGTCAAAGAGGGAGCCGAATCGGGACTAGAATGGGTTGGGCCGGCCGGCCCAGGCCGGCCGGCCTAGGCCCGTTTAGGCCCGGTTCTGCCCCAGTTTCCTCCCCGGTTGCTTCTCGCGTGATTCCTTATTTGTGTGCACTTGCATGTGGGTGTTTGACGTCGTTTCCTTCAAGGTTAAGGCTTGATTCCTTGCTATCCAAGCTTCTCTATTTTCTGGTTGAGTTCATGAAGATTTGCACGTTGACGCCTCGGTCCTTGGGTCATTTGGAGTCATGTCCATCGCGTGTCTTGACTTTTGTCGGGCTTCATGATCTTCTTCCATAGTGCTTGATGAACTTATCCCGAAAGTCTCCACTTTAGCGTAGATTTCCTACGTAAACAATAAACTCCAAAATCGACATGTAATAGTGAACTCGTTATATACTGGGGGTTAGTTCTAGTGGTTAGAATAATAAATCAATGCCAACATTAAAGGTAAACTCATGGCTAGGTTGACGGAAATTCACTGTCAACACTCAGCAGAAAACAATTAGATATATTTGGATTTTCAGAAGCTCCATGAAGTCTACGTTCCAATGAATCAAGCGGCAAGGCAATCGGAGGTTCCTACAAGCGGATACGGTCGAATCACCGATGGTTTCACATGCTTAAATTTTGGACAGCAAGTAATGCTGAAGTGAAACAGCCATAGCTCCCTCATTCGGACACCGATTAAGACGAATGTGTACCCATTGGAAAGGTAATTTTATAAAATTTTGAACAGAACAATATTTTGCTATATGTTCTGTTCTTGATGCAGGGGTAAAACCACGAAGAAGAGGCAGCAACACGGCGATGACGACAAGATGGAGGAGATGGACATAGTGTCAATAAAGAGAAGATGGGGCAACGGTTTCACAACACGTACTTGATGAAATTCCGAAGCTAAGGACTAAAACAAACCCTCTAGAGCTTGAATGAATGAAGACACAAGAGACACCACTCAACTCATGAATGATGTTGGAAGCGAACCATGACGGATTTCCTAAAGGCACCTGCATCGCTACTTTGGATTCTCGCATAAGTAATCATGGCTTCACGCCAATAAAAAGGTACGTGATAAAGTCGAGCTCTATGACTTAAAATGAAGCGCTTTGCGGGAGGCAACCTGATCTTTTTATATATCTATATAAACTATGACAAGTCCACATTTTGTTCTTTATTTGAAAACTTCAAGTAACATTGTACTATTCCTCTAGTAAATGTCACAACCACATCTTGTATTCTTTAACAGATATTGAGCGAGCACTTTGCTACTTGAATCTTGGGAACTTGTGGACCCTTTTTGTGTGCTTATTAGTGTTTAGAGTCTTTTTATTTGTGTTTTTTTAGAGAGAACATTTTTTCTTTTGGTTTAGACCACTACCTTATCATGTCATGTTACTTCTTTCAACATTGTTCTATACCCTTGCATTTTGTTGAATGATGCATATCATATTTAATACCCCTTTTGTGAAAAACAAAAAAACCACCTTTGCCTAAACCTTCCTATCAAACCGCACCTAGCACACAAGTCTATCTCTATCCTTTTCTAATTAAAATTTTGAATAGCCTCATCCTAAACCCTTAGGAAAAACCCCTCACACCTTTAGTAATCCTAAAACCATAGGTTTGTTTTCATTCGAAAATCTAACCCTTATTTTTCTTCTTTTTCAAAACCACCTTTGACAGAATTTCTTCGCCCGACTTATCTTTTCAAAATTCTTATCTTAAGCCAAAAATATAGGATACCCATAAGTCTTACCTTAAAACCTTGTTAGCATGTTTAAGGTCTTTTGATAAAAATTTTGTTGCCAAGACTCTGCCTCTCATAAAGTGACTTGCTTATCATTTTTGAGAAACAACATCGAAAGCCTTTTTTCTCAAACATTTCTAACCCTTTTTTTACTAACTCCTTTGCATTTGCATTTTGCATTAACATCTTTGTTCTATCATGCATAGGTTAGCTTGGTTTCTTCGCAAAACTTTTTTGATGAATGCTTTATTTCCATGTTAATGCTTCATATGGGCATTTTCCTTGGCAATCTTGTGTAAACCTGGTGTTTAAACTTTCTTGCAGACCATCATCATTTAGTTTAATAAACCTTGCTAATTTACACAAGTGCATTGGTTGGTATATAAACTTTGCATTGAGCTTTATTTTTCTTGTGCTATAAGAATTATTAATCTTGGATTGATATGGTGTTTTAACCTTGGATAAATAAACCTTTATGGTTATGGAGGAATTCGACAACCTAGTTGTAAGCATGGTGTTTAGAACTAGGTGTAAACATTTTCTTTGTTTATATTGTTCCTCTCATTCGCATTTTTTTCACTTACACGCACATACACTCATTAGGTTCTATTTTCTTTTTACTAAGTAAGCTATGCCACAAGTTAAGATCTTAGAGATGTATTTGGTTTTTTGGCAATTGTTTCTACTCCCGACCATAACCCCAGGGGTAGAATGTGCATTTGATTTGTTTGGCAGACATGACGAAGTGTTCCATGAGTTCTTGACTGATTTCAATCAAGGTCATTATTTATCTACAAGGGTTGAGAGGGAAGTCGCTGTTTACATCAAGATTGAGCACGTTTCAGAGATGTACAATGGAATAAAAGTTAATATTCATAAGATCCCTCCAATCTTCTTTCCAACGCATCAAGAATCAACAATTTTGAAGACTCATACAAGGAGATATGACAGAAACATTGAGCGTTGTGCAGTCTGAAATCAGTTTGGGAAAGATTGCATCGCCAGATTAAAATAAGCATAACTCTTTTGTTCGGAACCCGTTTCATGCGAATAATAGCTCGTTGGTAAGATAATTTCATGAACTTCAACTTGGAGGGGGTGTTTCAAAACATGTTCTGTTCTAGGAGTAAAAGGAAAAATGTGGAAGATGAGGCAGTGACAAAGGACGGCATTGAAGTCGGTGGTGACGATATGACAAAGGATTGGAACCATGGCTTGATGATAATAAGAAGAAATTGAAGGACAAATGGGCTAACAAAGTAAATGAAATGATGATGATTCTCAAACACATGGAAATAGGGAATTACAAGCAATTGAAGTTCTTCCACACTTGGCAACATGCTAAGCATGGGGGAGGATTTGAAGGACGAAAGGGAAAAGGGCCACGTGGAGTACAAGGATCACCTTAACACAAGATGCTCATCATTATTTTTCCATGCTAAGCATAATTCTTAAGCATGGTGGAGGCATCTCTGCACTTCATTACAAGCATAGAAAATGATGGTAACTCGCCCTTAACTTTATCTTTGTTCATATCCTGTTAAATGCTTAGACATATATGCTTTCAACCTTAAACAACCTTTGTATTTATCTCTCGATCAATAACATGGCTACTAGGAGGAAAACATAGGTTAGTTAGTTTTTTACTTTCAATAAATGAATCACCATCTCTTTTGAACTTACCACGATGATATCATTTGTATGCCTTGCTTATGGAAAAGTGATGAAAGTTGCCGCCTTGTTTTACATGCATAATGTTTTATACAACATGACTATTTGCTCTCTATTAAAAGGAACATAAATTGATTAAGTACCAATTCTTTCATTTGTGGAGGTTAAATTATTAATTTTAAGACCCACATACTTTATGTTGCTTGTTTGATTTAACATGACTATTTGCTCTCTATTAAAAGGAACATAAATTGATTAAGTACCAATTCTTTCATTTGTGGAGGTTAAATTATTAATTTTAAGACCCACATACTTTATGTTGCTGTTTGATTTAAGTTTACCAATGACCTACGCCTTGTACTTGTTTTATTTAAAATTATTATGCTATCTACATTTGTGAATCTCTTAAAAGGCTCTACCTACCAAGAAATATACACATACAAGTACTTTCATGATGTAAACTTTAGTTTCCAAACTTATATATTGATGAGTTGGATTAGGATTGATTTCTGCGGTACGAGACTAAAAAGCTAGTCATTCCTTTGTGTATCTTTCTCATGCTAGCCATTTTTGTCCATGCATTGTGAATTTCTACATTGGAAATTTCACAAACTTCGCTGGGCATCCAACCTAAATCCAAAACATCTTTTTGTGATTACCTCCTTGACCACAATCCAAATTGAGTATGGATGATCCTTCAACGAATTTTCTGAAGGTTTTCTGGCAAGATTTCAAGACATATAACATATGGAGGGACTCATCAATGATCATGAGAGTTTCGACATGAAGGATGCCCATGAAGATTTCAAAAGATTTATAGTGGAATACAAGGATTTTGTACTTCTTTAGCAGCCATAGGTCCCCTCACTTCTATGCTCGAGGACGAGCAACATGGGGGAGGACTGCTATAGAAAGTACTATGTTGCTTACAAGATCGGAGGAGCATTAATAAAAATGATGAATAAAAAAAAGAAAAAAATGAAGGAAAGAAAAAACAGAAGAAAGAAAAAAAGAAAAGAAAAAAACAGAAAAAGGGAAAAATAAAAAAGCTCCTCGGTTCTTTTTCACTTTCATTAAAATCTTAGAGAGCCTTGAAGTCTAGTCCATACTCAATCTTTTCCATCCATGTGCAATCTAAAAACGAGAACTTCATTTGTATCTCGGGATCACCAATTTGCCTCTTTCACATGTCCACCTTTCTAAATGCGTGTGTTCCATCTCTCTCTCTTTCCAACATTTATTTTCCATGGCCTTTTTGACTAGTCTCGATAATTCCAATAGATCACTTTCTACATAAGCTAGGATTGTTTTACCTACCAAGCTCCACATAAGCTTTCCACTTTCATATATGAGTAGAATAGGTTGAGAATAATCTAGTGTAGGCTTGAGTGACTTGACGAGATGAGTGTTTCCATGAGCTTTTGCAAGAGAACCTCACTTATGTTAGACGTGCAACTTTTTGAAATCTCTTCACGATGCAACAAGGTAAATGTTTAAAGTTTGCTTAAGTTTGAGAGCGGTATATTTGTTTTTATTGTGCCATGTTCTATAATGATAGTCTATCTTCCATAATGAAGTAGCCGGTCAAAACTTGAACCTTAAATGTTAAATACTTGAGAGAGCAATATGTCTTGTTGTGTATAACTAAGTGCAGGGATGACATTGAAGGGCAATGCTGATTTCCAAGTTAAGTAAAGACCTTAGACTTGCTCGAGGACGATCAAGGTTTAAGCATGGGGGTATGTTGACGGTCGATTTTGGTGCACCTAGATATGACTTTACACTACAAGAAACTATTTAATTTGTGACGCATTCTCCGCGACGTTTTCAGAAAACGTAATGAATGTGCATTGCAGCCCAAAACACTGCGACGATTTGTTTAATTCGTCGCGATTCTACGACGTATTCCTTTTTTTCGTCACGGATGTGCATTGCAGCCCAAAACATTGCGACGATTTGTTAAATTCGTCACGATTCTACGACATATTCCTTTTTTTCGTCACGAATGTACATTGATGGATATTTGAGCCCAAAACATCACGACGATTTGTTAAATTCGTCGCAATCCGTCCCACAACACCGTGACGTTTGAGCAGATTCGTCGCGAGTAGTAAATAAAAAATAATCATATTATGAATAGGAAAAATTGATATGTTTAATTAAAAAACAAAAAATATAAGATGATAAATAAAAAATAATCATATTATGGATATGAAAATTTGATAACTTAGATTAGAAAACGTCGCGATCAATAAATAAAAAATAGTCATATTATGAATAGGAAAATTGATATGTTAAATTAAAAAAACAAAAAGGTAAATAAAAGATATATAATAATATTATGGGTATGAAAAAATAAGAGTAAATTGCGTTCACCATACAACAACTTGTAAGATGGGTGCAAATTAGTCCAATAACTCATATTATGCTCAGTCTAGTACAATAACTTGTCAGGTGGGCGTGAATTAGTCCAACAACTTATAAAATGATCGATCTCATACAATAACTTGATATGTGGGTGCAAATTGGTCCAAGAACTTGTAAATGCTTAACTTAATGCACACTCGATGTACCTGCAGTCTAAATGTTATCACAAATAATATACTTTCTAATACCGGACTAGAGTATACTTGCGTCAGAACAAGTTATTGTGCATTATTTGATAATTGATATTCGTGTTGTGATGGTAAAAAATATTTAGTAAGGACTAGAACCTTTGGTGTTATGTCGTTGTTGTCAATTTTTATACAAAAATTAAATATTTATTAGAAATATTTTTAACTTCACATTCAATATTAATTTCAAATTTGATTATATTATTTTTATTCATCTAGTAATAGAATGTGGTAACTCGTACTAACAATTAATACCTTTTAGAAGTTTGACATAATTATTTTTAAAGTCTCATGTGCTAGTTGAAAGACAAAATGAACTAAAATAACAAGAATGAGCATGCTTCTCTGAAGTTGTTGAATACACGAGTAAAGGTGCAGAAGAAACAAAAGATCACATGTGCCTTATGAACTTTGGTCTCTTGGTAATCTAATGGTGTAATTCAAAAACTTGATTCAATTAAACTAATAAAAAATGAGTAATGTATATACATTTGATTCACAATTAGCAACTTTAGTTGACAAAAAATTGTTAGTTGGGAAAAAAATTTGAATGACACCTTATTTGTGTAATACATTATCATTTGTAAATTTAGACTATAGGTGCACGAATTTGCCAAGTTATTATATTGAACCGAGTATTTTACACAAGTTTGTGGATCAATATGCACATACCTATAAATTTGTTATACTAATTCGATCATTTTACATGGTTTTGGATCTATATGCACCAATCTGACAAGTTATTGTATGAAAATTGAGCATTTTACAATTTGTTGGAATAATCCACACCCACCCGACAAGTTATTGTTGTAAATTGAGAATTTTACAACTTGTTGGACTATTCCGCACCTACCTGACTAGTTGTTGTATGGTGGGCGCAATTTACTCAAAAAATAATCATATTATGAATAGAAAAAATAGATATGTTCAATTAAAAAACAAAAAAATAAGAAGGTAAATAAAAAATGATCATATTATGAATATGAATATTGATAAATTAAATTAAAAAATAGAAAAATAAGGAGAGTCAAAGACTTGAAATCACAACCTCTTGATCACCTAGCAAAAGTATATAAGTTACATGTTATCTTGTCCACAACTATTGATTTTAAACTCTTTTGAATAGGACAGCTCTGGACGCCATCTAAGTGCCACATGCTCAGCCGTCGCCACCTCCACCTCCGGAATATCCGGCACAAAAACAACCAACGCCCTGCGGTACGGGAGGAAGTCGTGCTACCACTGAGCTACTAGACAAGTGTTTGTTTGCAGAAGTTTATTTATATATCTTAAATACTTGTTGCTTATGTGAATAATAAATAAAAAAACTATGCTGGGGGATTCGAACCCTGCACGCTGTACTCAAAACTGATAGCGCATGCCATCAGACAAACTTGTAACTTGTGCTATGTTCTGTTGTCTAATTTCATAAATCCTAAAAAATAGAAAAAAACGGCCACGGATTTAATCCGGAGCTGGGAAGGAAAAAAGGAGGGTGTGGGGAGTCGAACCCGCGCCCTCACAAATCAAGAGCACAAATACTACCACCAGACCAGTTCATCAGTTATGGTGGTTCAACAATAGTTTATTTCATATACGGAGAGCCGGAGCTTTGAAACCACGTGGCAACACTTGGATGGTCGAGTTGCTTCGCCGAGTCCATGTGGCGCACGCTGAGCTCGTTTCTCCCATCATTTTTCCTTTTAATCTATAATTAAAATTTGAAACTAGTGTTTCTCAGTCATAGTACCTCCAAAAGTTTGAATGTTCTTCATTACTCAAATTGATTTTGCCATCAATCTCCAAAACATGGCTAGATCTTGGTATAGCATGATTTTAGAAAATTTTAGAAAAAAGAATCATCCAATTTGGAGTTAGTATGAGGCAGAAAAACTAGTTACAAGTTTTAGTCAAAGATTAAAAAGAGAAAACACACTTGTTCATCTTAGTTCATAGCAAGTGCAATTTATGTTTTTAATCTTCGGATAAAACTTGTAAATTGTTTTTCCTCCTCATACTAACTCCAAATCAGTTGATTCTTTTTCCTATTTTTCTGTAAAATCGAGATGTTTTACTCAGTGCCATTTGTTTGCATGTTAATTACTGTTTCTTGATTGATTTTCATACAACACATCTTTTCTAACTAAAAAGGTAATATAAAAAGTATGTTTTTTCATAATAATTGCTAATATAACTTAATATTTTCTAATGTTATGGTCAACATGAGATGGTGTCAAAAATTGAGGCGCATACAAGTTCGGTCACATTATTAGTTGTTCAAATCTCAAAGTTTGTTTTCAATTGTAGAAAACTATGTGAGACTTGTGTCCTATTTGTGAACAACTATAATCTCACTTTTTTAAACCCATCTGATTTTTTACAGCAATATTATATGCTTAAAGTATGGTTCCAAGTCAATTTGTAGAATGTTTTGGACAAATTTAAGTATTATTATCATTATCCTATGATAGTTTGAAGATTAATGGTTGAATTAAATCTAACAAACAATTTCATTTTTCATCTATCTTTTGGACATGGACTATAATCAAACATATCTGCCTAAATATAATTTTTTTCATATTTTTTGAATTTATTATGTGGTACACACAGCTCAAATTTGAACTATACATTTAAATCTGAAGAAATTCATTTAAACTGTTAAAAATAGTAAACTACTCATTAATTATTTTGGAACTTCTAAAGAACAACTTATTTGTAATATATTGTATACAAAAAATATAATGATGTATATAAGACAATTATTTTTGTGTGTTACATTACAATGGTGCAATAAAAAAGAGAAAGAAAAACGTTAAGTAGAGAAGCCCATAGCGGCCCAAATGGCCCAACTATTTCGGACCGTCGATCGTTCATCCGATGGTTCCAATCGCGTTTCCATGGAATATAATGTCCTACATCCTGTCCCAAACCCTACCTCCTCCCACACCCCTCCCGCATCGGGCCGCCACGCCCGCCTCCTAGCTTTCCCCTCCCTCGCACCCTCTCGCACCACAGCGGCGTCGCAACCTCCACGCCGGCCGCAACCCTCTCCAGCCCTCCTCCCACCACCCCTATTCGCCTGCCCACACCCCCTTCCTCCCCTCACCAAGTCGTCCTCCCTCCTGTGTTGCCCATGCGGGCATGGGCGGCCGGGCACAAGGACGCCATCGAGGTCGCCCCAGCCCCGATCTCTTCGCCCCCTTCTCCGCGTCCATTGCACCTGCTCCTGGTCTCTGATGACGAGGCCACAAGGTGATCTCAGACGGGGCCCAGATCTAGCACAGTGCCCCTCAGGTTAGGCACGGCAGTGCGAGGTGGAGGCACAATGGCGTGGTGGCTGCTTCCACTACTAGCAGCGACAGCATCTCCCTGCCCTAGGTCTTCGAGGCAGAGGCGCCGGCTGTCGCCGCGACGCGCGCGTAGGTCGAGCAGGTGCACGTCGACATCTAGGTGTTGGCGGGGGGGGGGGGGGGGCGGCGAGCTCGTCAGCGGACTCCTGGTCACACGGGACCACCTCACGCGCAAGAAGGTCGAGGCGAGCAAGACCGATTCTGTCCGCGCCCAAATTGAAACTTTGCGCCAGGAGATCCAGAAGGGCAGGTATTGCTGCTGCCTGTTGGTTCATTTGATTACTCATGTGTAGTATCCACTGCTAGATATTCGTTGCGACGATTTCTAGACCTCAAGATGTCTCCCAGTTTATATTGAAAGTATCATGCATTTTGATGATTGTTGTGTGAAGTTTGTAAATATACAAGAACATGCCACACATCGTTTAGGATGGTTAGGAATTTAGGGTGTATCTGTTATGCAGCTGCTCTTCCCACCTGCTCTCTTCTGAGAGCTGTCACACATGCAGTCACGCACAACATCAATTCAACTGCTTTGTAAAAGAGAAACATACATTTTCTTTATCCTCCTCAAGCTAGCTGCTTTATCTGAGGAAGCTTTTACATTGTCAGTGAGCCAATTACACATGGTTTGCTAACAACAGATTGCCAATGCCTTGCAGGCCAACTTTGGAGGGTAGTCTTTTTAGATGCTTAGTGAGTAATGAGTGGACAGTCTGGTAGCATTGCTGTTATTACATTTCCTAGTTGATACATATTGGATAGAATAATCATCAAGTAGATTTTCAGCAGTAGTTTCCCATTACACATGCTGACATGCATAACGATATAATCAGTGTACTAGCAGTAACCCAATTCTGCTACTTACCATCCTTTAATCATTGGACCAGTTTATTGAGATTTGCATAGAATCTCTTGAATTTGTTATGATATTATCATCTACTAAGGGTTTTGTATGATTCTATGACACTTTCTGGTGAACTGAAAACATTACCCATTTTCTTTGTTGTGGATACTGCAATCTGCAAAGTTGGCATGCAAGCCATTCCACCACACTTTCATGGTACAATGTTTCCAGTGGGCATCTAAGTATATAGCACAACACTTGTTTAGGCCAAATGATGAACCTAGCTATTTCCCTGCTTGAACTCTTCTTTTACTAGATCATAATTGTCATAAACCCGATTCAAACAATATATATGTGTGTGAAACTTGCGTCAGGCAAAAAAAAAAACACAATTGGTTCCAGGATGTTTTGTGGCAAATACAAAAAGTTCTGGCTCGAGCTGTGAACAATAAGCAAATATTTAATAGCTCATTTGTACCAATGCATTGATCTGCCACTGTCTACCATCCCATCCCAAAACAATAATCCCAAAACAATAATGTAGACTCAGCTTCGGAGGCATCAACCAGATTTCACTTGAAGAGAGGAGCTCTGCAGAATATAGCTGCACCAATTGTATTTGCTGTATGAACCACAACTAAATTAATATGACACGGTACATCTTTAATGTTCAATTTCAGAAGTGTAACTAAGCAAGGCTATTGTATGTGTCTGTATCTAATTCATTCATGCTACATACAATATTTTTCCTTACTTTTGAATAGGTGCAAGTATGCTGGACATGGAGCTCGTCGCAGACGAAGCACTGGCCTGACCCTTCATGTGCAGGTGCTGCTTGTCCTTCTCTCTAGCATCACAGCAACAACCACCATGCCCTGAAAAATGAACACCTTTGCATTAATATATTTTATATAATTATGCCTTAAACAAATATATTAATGTCTGGAGCAATTGTATTGTGTTATGTATACCATGATGCAATGTAGAGTTTTCATATGACAAGTCTAAACCTTGTACTGTTAGTAGTGAATAGTTAACAATTTCTAAAGTAAGACTAAATTCGTATGAGATAAATGGCCATTTGGATGCTAGATATGGAAAAGAATATTTCACAAGTATTAACCATCACTCTTTCCAGGTGATACATAGCTGTGAAGGAATACAACTAACATGTAGTAGTCATGTTGTTCCTGTAATTTGCAGTGATGCATAACAAGTTACTCAAAGTGATGTATACAAAGTTTGAACCAGATTATATGTTTGTGAATAGTACATCTAATGTCTGCAGGCTGGTCGGCATCACAAACATCTAGTGCTGTGCATCAGCAACAGGACAACACCCAGCAGTTCGGCGGGTGAGCAACAATGGCAAGAACTATCTTTTCCTTCAACAGTTATGCACGGTAATTTCATGCTACAGGATTGTGAGTAGATGTTCTCTATCTGTTGATTAGCTTGTTAACATGAGATCACCTTGTTGAATTGATGTTTTTCACTTGCTAATTATATCTTGTGCTCAATTAACTATCCATTGCATGCTTCTCTATGGATTGCATTATTGTAAGCTGCAATTAGTTTTCCTTCACTAGTACCTTGACATTTCTAAAGTAAAAGACAGAAAGTGGAGGCAGCATTATAAAGTTTGTAAATCAACAGTAAGAGATTCGAAGTACATTCGACTGTCCTTTTGTAGAGAATATTTATCTGATTTAATTAATTGTGGTTCCCTCACAAGAGGTGGCTTATGCAGCATGAATGATGCATCGGGCTTTGGCTCTGTTAAGTTTATGTACTACAATTTTAGATTTCAGTTCAGTCCTTATGTAGCAGCCTGCTCTTGCCTGAATTTTTGTTGCTTAGATAGTAACAAAAGACGCCTAGTTTCACTATTTGAGAGATATTATTTACTCATGCTCACTATTCTGTCATGTGACTGAATGTGAATATTATTGCAATTTGGTCCAGCTTGGAATATTTATGTACTAGTAGTAGCATTTTAACTGAGGCATGACAATAGTACAATCACTTATTTCTGTTTTTTATTTTCCTGTCATGCTTGCCAGAAAAACTAAATTTCCTCAATTTGTTGAAAATTAGGTGCAGGAAAACTAGCAAGGATTAAAGAGCATGAAGAGACGAAAAGCTTATGTTGGTCCTGACCTATCTTCTGTTTCTGGTGGCCTATTTTCCATATTGTATTTTACTAAAACATGTATGTGATTTAATATGTAAAACTGTATTGTTTGTTGTAATGCAATTTATGAAAAATGGGCTGAAAATCAGCCCTAATTTGGTGTGTTGAATTTTTGGTGGGATGTAATGATTCGGACCAAGAGTTTTTGTGAGCGGAATCTAAAATGTTTATGGGCTTAATTTTTTAAGATGAATTTGTACTGAAATCCAGTTTCATTCTAAAATCAGTCCATCCATTAATGGCCCATAACAGAAAAGTCAACGTCCATGTTAGTGGCCACGTCATCATCCACGTAAAATGTCATGTCATCGTGCACATAGGATGCCACGTCATTGTCCACGTAGGATGCCACATGTCATCCATGTAGGCATCCACGTGTCATCCACGTAGGCAGCCACATCAGCATCCATGTTGGCAGCCACATAATGATCCATGTCAGCAACAATTCGTGACGATTATTTTCGTCGCTAAAACCGGGCTTTGGGTTGGGCTGCATGGGCCTCGGGCTCCTTCATGACGATTCAGATACGTCGCGGATCGCGACGTTTATTAAGGGAACGTCGAGAGATTTAATCAATGACGCTCATTCCACCACGAAAAAGTAAATCGTCGCGGATGCTGATTTGCGACGAATTTTATTTAATCCGTGACAGAATGATTACATCACAGATTAAATAGTTTCTTGTAGTGTTACTGTCAGCATTCGCACATATTTGATATTCTAACTAATGGTACTAACCCCCCCGAGGTATCAAGTTCACTCTCACATGTCGATTTTGGAGTTTGTTTTTTACGTAGAAAATTAACGTTAAAGAGGAGACTTTCGGGATAAGTTTATCAAGCACTTCAAGAGAATATCATAAACCCGGCACAAGTCAAGACACATGATGAATACGACTCCAAATGTCCTGGGGACCGAAGCATCAACACTTAAAACTTTGGGGACTTGGATGTATACCAACGAGATCAACTCAGCCCGAGAGATATTATCCAAACCCAGCACGGCATGATCTTTCGGTGTAGATGCAGACACTTACATGACCTCTAATGGCAAACGTTTGACTACCAAAGTTGTGGACCTTGACGATACCTTCAATTTGGACATGTGGAAGGCCCGATTCGGATAAGGGAGCTAGGAGATATGGCCCCCAAAATCCCTGCTGCGCAGTCAATCTGAAATCAGAACGTATTATCTTCCAAGGCCGATTTGGAGATCTTATTTTCGTTTCCAAGGAAAGCAATGAATACCAAAGGTTGAGAAAATTTCATGACATATAACTAGCACACCGAATTTGCATTATTTGGAGTCCGGATGTGGGAGATATAGTGTTGGGAAGGAAGGGTTAGGAATCAGAAAATCTGGAAGAGGTTGATTTTATAGAAACCAAGTTCCGTTCTCTCCCAAGGAAGATCTCGTGCAAGTTAAGGTGGGGCATGCCTCAAGGCTCCCCAAGGGAATAAATACAACCCCTTGGGCGCCCAATGAGGTGTGATTCGTCCATCCATTCATCAGAGAGCCGCCGACACGAAGGAGAAGCACCGGGAGGAAGCCGACGGCCGCCGCAAGTCCTCGAGTTGCTTCCGGAGCCGCGACTTGAATTCGTCAAGTCGTTTGTACCTTCAACATTCGATGGGGATATAAATCAATTCTAGTATTTACTTTTATCTACGATGAGTTGTGCTTATTCATATGTGTAGGTACCATATGCTTTTAGTAGGATTAGATCGAATCATGGTGATTAGTCCTGTCTTGCGAATACATCGTAGTAGTACACGGACCTAGGTTGTTGCTCGGCGATGAATATCCTTGCGTAGTGACAGTACGGTGGAGGAGAAAGCAGTAAGTGAACGTGTATCAGACCAATCCATATTAGGTTACTCCATATAAAGTGTAATCCTTATCATAGTATAGGTTTAGATTGGTTTTTCACCTTGGCCGGAACGGCAACAAGAAGATTATAGGCTAGGCTTAGCTTTTGATGCTTACTTTTATGTCTAGGTGGATGTGATCCATACATCCTTTCATGTATGATTAACCTTTGTGCAATTAACACTTCACATAGTGTTAGACCGGTAGGTTAGATAGAGAACCTTAGTGGTTTGCTTCCGATCCTTGGATTGACAATTCTAGGAAGGACGCTCCTTAGTGAAAAATGGCATCAAGTCACTCGTAGGATTGCGGTGAACTTGAGCACGGTTTTGAACCGTCAACAACGTGAACCCATTCGGTAACCAAATCTCAACACATAGCACATGGCCTATTGTGCTGTCCAATTAATGGGGGTGACATAGCAAACCTAGCTGAGGCTCTCGTTCAAAGGATTCAATGGCCAAAGGACAAGATCCTTATACCACCCATGACGAGACATTCCCACCCTGAAGCCGCAATAGGTCATACGGGTACAACATCAAATTGAGGTACTGTAGCTTAGTGTCAGCAAGAGAAGGCTCAGCAGCAGATCAGCAAAACTACACAGTAGGAGCGTCGACAACAGCTGGAGGAGCCCAGGCAAGTAGCTGCAACATGAGGATAAGCAACAGACGAAACAACAACCTCTGCAGCAGGAGGAGGAGGAGCCCACACAATCTCCCCCTAAGCAGCAGATGCAACATGTATGACATCCTCTGCAACAGGAGGAGCCCAGGCAATCTCCACTGCAGAAGGAGAACTAGGCCAGGAAACCTCTGGCTAAAGATGAGATTCTTAACTGTATTATTGGGATAGAACAGGATCCAAAATACAAGTCTGGTGTACCTATGTTATCAGAAACAGACTTAGAGGCTGCTGGACCAAATTGTGTCAGGTTGCATGGTTACGTCATGGAACAAGCTAAGTATAAACTTGCCTTTCCAGCAAAGGTGGGCCAAGGCTACTTTCAAGGTGGTGGTGCTTTAATGTTAAACATTGCATTCAGTGGCGTGTAAAACCTTATAACCCTAGCTTCTGTTGATGTTACCTTCTTGAGGTTGTAGACATTGTAAGTCCCTTAAAACCTAAAAAGATATTTCTTAAATTTTGCCCATGTTCATGCATGCTAACAATTTGATTTCTTTAGCAAAATGATGGGCAAGGCAGCAGAGATGTAGATCAGTGTTGGGTTTTTGGATCCAGATATTTTCACTTCCACAAATATTTCTCAGCATCCTGGCCTTGTAGTAAAAGCAATCGCAAATGCAATGAACAATGACTAGGTGGTGGGTGCCTACTACACTGGCGACTGGGTAACAATGATCATTTGTATGTGTTGACATGAAAATAGGACGTCACCTCTGCACGTAGCACACGTGACTCCCCAGTCTGTAGCGAGGGGTGCCAGCCGATCCGAACAGTTGATTGACAATAGAAAATATTAGGGATCGGCTAGAGAACCGATGGCCTTTCAACGACACGTGTACCAGCCAATCTGCCAAAACGGGTAAAGCGGGATCGGTTGGCTCGAGAGCGACCAAAGCGCGGATGTGTAAGTAGATAGATCGACTGAGATCGGCCGATCGTGACGTCAGCACTCGAGTAGGTCGGAATCGGTTGCGGTGTTAGAAGCTGATAGGATCTAGATCGAGCGGATGATTATGATAATAGCTAAAACCACAAGAATTGGTATGAAAACTTGCAGATCTAGCTAATATCAGTAAAGAACTAGATGAAACCTCAGCGATGAGCCCGGACGTTAAAGCCTAGGATTATTTGGTAAAGAGGTATCTCACAAGCTTGCGAGAGATCAGTTGATGCAGCCCGACAAACTCGAAGCACAGCGTTGTAGAAAATAGAAAAAACGCAATGGCAAAGTCACTGAAAAGTAGATGATGTAAAGGTAGATGTTGTAAAGTAGATGTAGTAATGGTAAAGGGTTTGCCCGGAGGCGGTTTGTTTGATATTGGTTTGTACAGATTTTCCAACCACACAGGGTCGCTATTTATGTCCTGAGGACAAACCCCGACTCCTAGCTGATCACGACACTATTTACTTATGTCTAAAGACAAAAACTAATAAAATAGAAAAGGACTCTTGTAGGAGTCGAACACTTCCTAAAACTGACTCTTTGACCCACCATCAAGCGTAGACTGACCCGCCTCCACCATGCTTTCCATTTTACGTATCTCCTTAATTACCGCATTCTTTTTCTTCATGTGCCGATCTTCTAACTGACCATTTGCTGATCGCTGTTAACCAACTGGCCCAGTGTCAGTGTTGAATCCCTCTTACCATCGGTGAATCGTGTTGACCGTCCTTCGCTTCCTACAATCTCTTTTGATCTGTTTTTTTCCAAAAAACGGTGTCAACACATGCCCCTCAGTTTCAGAGTAAATGATCCTTTTGCTCCAAAATTTTCTTGATATCTTTTGAATAATAGTCAAATCTCTTCACGTGATCGGCCTGATCAATCTCCATTGATAATGTCTTGTCCTTTCTATCTGACTTTCCTCATGGTTGTTCACCATGTGACTCTTTGGCTCTTTGGCTCTTTGCGAGAGATGGTGGCCGGTGCAAGCGACATCGACTCAAGCTCCTGCTACTCTTCATCGAGCTCAAGTGATGAAGAAGAGAACCGGCACAAGGGCAAGCAGTCGGGCAAGAACATCAATGGCTTGTGCTTCGCCGCCCAAGGCTTTTGTAGCATGGCACATAGCACCGCAAGCAAGAAGAGCAACAAGGAAGACTCGGGCTCCGACTCCGACGAAGAGGTAAACAATAGCCCATCATTCTCGATAGCGAAGAATGCTAGGTTGAATGACTTGCTTGACAACTGTGATGATGTGCTTAGAAAGACCAACAAGGAGAAGAGAGAGTATAGGTCTTTACTTGGAGAGGCTAAGGATAAGGTGGTTGAGCTAGAGACTTTGCTTGTTGACGCTAGGGCTCAAATAGATTCCCTTAAGTTTGCTCCCGTTCTGACCAATGAACCTGAATGCACTGATTGTTCCACTTTTCTTGGTGAATTGACTATGCTTCAGGAGAAGTATGCCTCCAAAGTTGAAGAACTAGATTTGCTTAGGGTTGAGCTAGATGAGATGAAATCTAGGCCCTCCTTGCTTGGTTCTTGCACTTCTTGTCCTATTTTAGCATGAGAAGCTAGATATTTCGCTTGCTTATGCTAGATCCCTAGAGGCTCAGCTGAAAGCTCCTATTCCTACAATTTGTTCTACTTGTGAAGTAAATGCTGTGAAGAATATGGAGGTTGCACATTATGTTGATCGTTTGCAGGATGAGAATGATGAGCTGAGGAAGTTGATGGGTTGGTTGTCTGGTCATGAGCCTCAGTTGAGGATAATGATTGAGACATACAAGCGCCAGGATGGGGAAGCACTTGGGGCAAAGAAAGTAGGTAAGGGAGGTGGTGAGAATGAGGGGAAGATCGGAGATATCCAGAGCCACCAAAAACACACCACAAAAATGCCTTTGTTCCTAAACCGAACCATCTTAGGAACCGACTAGACACATCCCTAGCTCCACCCGTGTTTCCTCCACAAACCGACAACTTCCAGAAACCCATCAAGTTCAAGAGTGTCTTGGGGAAAGAGTTCTTTGGGAAGGAGGGTGAAAAACCGAGTGAGGAGAAGCCAGAGCCCAAAGAGAACCCAAAACCAAAGCCAAAACCGAAACCCTTCCATTATGAGCATTGTGTAAGGGATGGACACCTAGCTGAGTTTTGCTTCAGGAGGAAGCGTGAGGAGAAGTTGGCTAGAGAGCTGGCCAACAAGGATAGGTACTGCCTTCTCGTGGTGTGTCTGAGCCTAGGTTGGTACCAAGAGGTGAGGGTATGGTGTGTACCATTTACCCTCGAGAGAGGCGGGAGCTTGTGCCTCGAGGTGAGCCACCACATAGGGAAGGTGGTAGGCGTGTTGGGTTTGGGTGTGGTGAGCTTGCTGGACGTTCCTTTGCTCGTGGCCAATACGAGTATGGGGGGAACGATCGCAGCTTTAGGTCCCAGAGGAGCTACAGGCCACGATCTCCCCCTCGTGGTATGCGTAGTCCTCCAAGGGGACATGTGGGTGTTCCACCTAGGATAGATAGGATGGATTTTGCTAACCCCATGTTTGAGCAAATGGCGAGGCACTAGTTTGAATCGTTTTATACTAACCCTAGTGCTGAGTCCTTTGCTCACTCTCGCTCCCGTTGTTGATTTTGCATGTGGGAGGCATGGGGGGCTTTTGGTTGACCGACTCCGATTTCTCTCGACACATGACCGGAGATCGACCGTGGTTCTCTAGCCTCACCCCGGTGATGACCAAAGAGTACATCACTTTTGGGGATAATGGGAAAGGTAGAGTGCTTATAGTGGGCACGGTGAAGGTGAGTGAGTCTGTGACTCTTAGGCGTGTTTCTCTTGCCAAGTCTTTGGGGTACAATCTTCTCTATGTCTCCCAACTTCTTGATGAGGGTTTTGAAGTCCGTTTCAAAATGGGCTGTTCTCATGTTTTGGATTCTCGACGCGATCTTGTGTGCACGATCGTCCCCAAGGGTCAAATTTTCAGAGCCGATTTTTCTCAGTGTGTTGGCTCTTCTCGTTGTTTGGTTGCTCGTGTTTCGGCTGAGCTTTGGAAATGGCATAGGAGACTAGGTCACATGAGTTTTGACCTGTTGTCACACTTGAGTGGGCTTGGATTAGTCCGAGGATTGCCAAAGTTGAAATACCAAATGGACTTGGTATGTGCTCTGTGTAGGCATGGCAAGATGGTCGCCGCCTCTCATCCATCCGTTATGACAGAGAAGCCATGCGAGTTGTTCCATATGGACTTGGTTGGTCCAGCTCGTGTGTGCTCGGTGGGTGGGAAATGCAATGTCCTAGTGATTGTGGACGACTATTCTCGCTATGCTTGGGTCTTCTTTTTGGCTAACAAGGGGGAGACGTTTGGTTTTGTGAGGGATCTAATCTTGAGGTTGAAGAACGAGAGACATGGAGATGCTGTTCGAGATATTCGTAGCGACAATGGCAGTGAATTTAAGAACTCTCATTTTGAAACTTTTTTTCATGATTTGGGTCTCGAACATCAGTTTTCTTCTCCCTACGTGGCTTGTCAGAATGGTGTGGTTGAGAGGAAAAATCTTTCCATTTGTGAGATGGCTCGGACGATGCTTGATGAGCATAGGACTCCGAGGAGATATTGGGCGGAAGCGGTGAATACCGCTTGCCATGTTGGGAACAGGATTTTTCTGAGGGCCTTCTTGAACAAGACGTGCTATGAGCTTATGCATGGGCGAGCACCTCAAGTGTGCCATTTCAGGGCTTTTGGGTGTTAGTGCTTCATTCTGAAGAAGGGTAGGCTAGATAAGTTTGAGTAGAGGTCTTTCGATGGGATTTTCTTGGGTTATGCTAGTCATTCTAGAGCACTTCGTGTGCTCAATCTTGATACTAACCTAGTCATGGAGACTTGCGAGGTGACCTTTGAGGACCAGGTGTGTTTCATGGACCGGTGGATGGTCGCTTCCTTGTGTGATGAGTGATTGACAACGTTGTGTGGACTGATTCTTGGCTAAGTATTGCAGGTGCAGGATGCGGCTTGACTCGTGTTGGTGCAGGTGAAGAACAAGCGCGAAAGGTCATTGCCGGTGAGGCCTCCAGGTTGGAGAAGACAAGTAGGCTTCGTTCGAGGGACCCGGTGGCCAGCGGGGTCAAGTGCGGGGGTCGCATCTTTGGCATGAACAAGAAGATGAAGTCGTGGACGGTTTCATGGAAGAGCCTCAAAACCAAGGGCGAGCCGGAACTACGTGGGAGCCGAGTCATGAGTGGAGATTGGCGGAGGCTACACCGAGTTCGCGGGGTTTGCGGTGGTTCACCGTAAAACCACCGGGTTACTCGGTTGAGCCACAAAACCGAGGCCGAAGACTCGACGAGGGGGTGTGGCCACCCAGGCCGGTTCAACCGCCCAGAGGGGGTGGTCGGACCGCCCGGGGCCGGTCGATCTCCCGGGCCGGTCCAACCGCCCGTGGGGGCGGTCGACCGCCCTGGCCGTCGGCGCCGAGAAGCTTCGAAACGGAGGACACGCGTCGGGATCGCAAGGCTTGCGTCGAGGCTAAGCAGGTTGCGGTCGCCGGGCATCCGTCCGATGAAGATATTCCGAAGACTTCCAAATCCGCCCTTGAGGGGCGTGTATCCCTAGTTATTAGTGAAGGGTAGTTTAGTCTTTTGGGTGCCTCCATATATACTCATTGAATGGGTGGATGGCAGCCAACTCTTGGAACCCTAGCTCATTTGTTTTTCCATTTTCATTCTCTTTTTTCCTTAGGTTTTTAATGGACTAGCTTGAGAGCTTCATGTGAGATCTAGAGAGAGGGATGGATGTTTGGGTGGCAAGCTAGACCTTGTACGAACCTTTCATGGTATGTATAGATGGTTCGGCGTTGTTCATCTTGCTGGTTTTCCCATCTCTTTTGTGGTGATTTTCGGAGCTCTTTGTTGGCGTTGTTTTGAGGACGGTTTCTTTGGGTTTTTGGTGGGTGTCACGTATGAGATTCTTGTGCCTCTTAGGCTGGTGACTTTGCCCCCAAATCTCCTTTGAATCGGACTCGATTTGGTGGTTTTTCGAGTTGGGCGAGTTCTTGACCTAGAGAAGCGATTTCTTTGATTCCTCTTGATTGTGAGCATTTCGGGTCGATTCCTTTGAGGTAGAGGTTGCCCAGGAGGTAACCCAGCTAATCCCGAAGTTTCACTGCAATCCGTGGAGTGATTCGGGAGGTCGGGCGCGAGGAAGTTGAGGTTTGACCCGCGGGCTATTTTTCTGGGAGAGGCGGTCTAACCGCCTGCAGGGGGCGGTCTAACCGCCCTGGGTGTTTCCAGGTCGACGTTTTGTTTCGCCGGATTTTCCTCTGTGAGTTTGTTCGCCTTGATCAGAGGAGTGTCTTGGTGAAATTTGGGGTCGTTCTCGTGCTGTTTGCTAGGTGTTATTGGTTGGAGTTCGTTGCTGGGTACAGGAGGTTAGACCGCCCCTGGTAGCCGGTCTAACCGCCCCTAGGCCCCTGGGTGGAGTTTTGGTTTTCACCAAGATTTTCTGGCAGCTAGCATGACCTTGACTAGAGATCTCTGTTGATGAAACCGTGGTGCGTTTTGGTGCTCGGAAGAGGTGTTTCGGAGGATTTCTCGGTTACCAGGTGAAGGTGGTCTAACCGCCCCCTATACCCGGTCTAACCGCCCCCCTCTGGTTAGCCTGCTTTCGAGTTGTTTCCGCTGCCGTTGGTGCGTGTGTGTTGAGGTTGATGGTAGAGTTTGCTCCTAGGACCAGTAGCACTCCAGTGGCTACGTGGTTTTGGCAAACGGAAGGTAGAAGTGCGGAGCGTGTGATTTCGGGGGTCCGATCGAGCTAGTTCGTCTGGGGACCGCCCTAGGGGTCCCCTTAAACAATGGGGGGAACCCTCACTTAAATCCCCGCTTCGAAATAAGCTAAGCCTAACCATGCAGGGGAAACTAACCATGCGGGACATGGCCCATGCGGCAGGACTTCGGAGGCCCACCAAGACGGCTCGTCCGTAAGACCCCTCGAGCGGGCTCCGCCGCCCGAGGGTACGCTCCTCCTCGAACGGGCTCCCGCCCGTTCGAGGGGCAACCCCCCTCCTCGAACGGACTCCGCCCCGTTCGAGGCGCGACCCCTTCCCTCGAGCGGTCCCGCCCCGCTCGAGGGCTCGCTCCCTCCTCGAGCGGGCCTCGCCTCGCTCGAGGGTCCGCTCCACCCTCGGCCGGGGCCCGCCACGCTCATGGGCGCCCCGCGCGCGTGCGCCGGCCCCCGTACTTGGGCATTTAACGCCCGACGCCGCGGACGGCGCCATCATGCGCCGGGGCTCACGCCCGGTGCCGCCGCACCAACTCCCCGGGGAGGAGCCCATCCCCGCCCCCGTGGGATGGACTGTGCGGTACGGCCGGTGTCAGTCCCGTGACACCGAGCGCCCGCTATCGTACGGCTAACGCGCCCGACCCTCGAAAAGGGGCCGGGCGCACCCTCGAGTCCACTTTCCCGTGACCCCGCGGGTTAGGGTGAGGGGCGCTAGGCCGGTGGGTGGCCATCCCGGCCACCGCAACGACGCGGCCGCCGTACCCACGCGTGCGGGCGCACGCCCGACTCCGCGGGCGCACGCCGGGCACTGCGGCAACCACTCCGCTACCGCGGAGCTCATTGGGAAGGAACGCCGTTCGCCCCCGCCCCCGTACCCGTACCGGCCATCATCGCACCTCCCTCGGAGCCTATCGGGGACGCCATCGCCATCCGCCGCCTCCTACCCCTCGAACCGCCACCGTTAGGGTACGAGGCGGCCATCATGGCCGGATCGCGCCGAAGATCGTCCGGACGGCCGCCCACTCTACACCGTAGCGCGACGTGCTCCCTCACGTGGCTAGGTAGCGCGGCGTGCATGTAACTCGCCGCCCCCTTGGCCTATAAAAGGGGAGGCGAGCCCCCGCCCGCGGGGGGACGAGTCCGGAGGAACACGATCGGTGGACACGAGACACCGTGCACTCACTCCCTCATTTTCCCACGACGTCTTCAACCACTCTCACGGGGACTTGGAGGCCACGCTTCCTCTCCCGCCTTGCTTGTACTTGCCCCACTACAAGCACCCCCGGTGCCGAGCAATATAGTGCCACGAGCACACCCTTCGCCGGACGTACGGCCCCCTCGGCCGGAACCAGGGATAAAACCTTGTGTCATTTGTTGCTTAGCATCGACCATCTGGGGATAGACCTAGGCGTCATCTACCGGTTAGTGTCGGGACCATATTCCGCACCGACGGTTGGCGCCCACCGTGGGGCTCACAAGCGCCTAAGGTCATTTCGCTAACTCCCTCCATGGTGATCCGCACCGAGTACCGTAGCACCCGCTACAACATTGGTAGCTCGGACCCTCTCCCCGCGGGTTCGAGATCCGCTTCGGGGACTTGAACTTCCGGGCCACGGGGAACGGCTATCTCATGCGCCTCACAAATCGTGAGGAGCTTCGCGCGCGCGGCGCGAGGCCGAGGTCCGCTCCGGTCTCCGCCGCACGCACGACATCGGCGCGGCGCTGCGCAGGCACGGATGCCGCGGGTCCATCGACGCCGCGACGCCGTTGTCGCTGCGGGCCGCGCTCACGCCGGCGCGGTCCGAGCGGCGGCAAGCCGAGCGCGCCGCCGCTCAACGCGGTGCGCCCACCGTCACAACGGCCGCCATCGCCCCGGCGCGACCGCGAGCGGTCTCGGACCGCGCATCCCCATCGGCCGCGTGGCGCCACTACGGCCTACAACGCCAACGTCAACACGACGATGCGCGGGTTCCGCCCGGACGGCACGTCTTCGTCGCCGGGGGACCCCGGCACTTCGGCCACGGACGAGTCGTCCTTGGGCTCCGTCGACACGATGCCACCCGCCAACCGCCATGGGTACGCGGAGTGGGACTTCTCTCGGCGTGCCGACCCGCTCGCGTTCGGGCGCTTCCTCGACGCCACGGACTATTGGTTTGGTCGCTCCGACGACTCCCCAGATCGGGAGCTACGACCCCACGCGGGAATGCCGCGCCGTCATCACCAACGACCCGGCCAACGCCGCCGGTGCGGCGGCGCCCCGGAGATGGGGAAGTCACGCCGCCCTGGGGATCGCCGCGCGCCCGGCCGCGGGGCCAAGCGCTCCGCCGGGGCCGACGTCGACGCACGGGGCCCAAGCTCGCGAGCTCGAGGCCAAGCTGGCGAAGAGTACGGACGGTGCGGCTCGCTCCGCGCCTCGATGGCGGGGGGGAGGCCTCCGCGCGCGGCGAACGCGCGCGGAGCCGGGCCGACAAGTCCGTGACCGCCTCAACCCCGTCCCCAACGTCGACAACGCGGATACTCCGCCGCGGGCGAGCCAAAGCTCATCGCCGCCGCAACACCGCCGCGCGCAATGCGGCGCACCCTCGACCCCCGAGGCTCGAGACATGCACCGCGAGGTGCAGACCCTCCTTGAGCAAGCGGCCGTCCAGCAGGCCGAGAGCTCGGCCTCACGCATCCGCCAACAGGGGGACGCGCGGGGTGATGATCCGGCACCAGGGGGCGAACCCTCGGTGCACGTGGGTCAACTTGCTGACCAGGGACGCACGCCGGCCAAGGAGCGGCTCCTTGACACACGCAGGGCGCTGGATGGAGACGCCCGCAACGTCATCAACGCCAGACGCACCAGCAAGGCGGACGCACGAGCGGCCAGGGGCTACCACCCTCGAAGGGGTGGACGCTACGACAGCGGAGAGGATCGCTCCCCAACGCCGGAACCCCCGGCACCCGTGTGTTCGGCCCGGAGATCCGCACGGCGGCGTTCCCCCGCCGCTTCCGTCGCCCTCGACGATCGTCAAGTACAACGGGGAGACGGACCCTCGTGTCTGGCTCAACGATTACCGCCCGGCTCTGTCGGTGGGCGGGGCCACCAACGACGAAGTAATCATCCGCAACTTGCCCCTGCACCTGGGCGACGCGGCCCGGACATGGCTCGAGCACTTGCCCGCCAGCCAGATCCACAACTGGGACGATCTAGTCCACACTTTCGTGGGCAACTTCCAGGGCACATACATGCGCCCTGGGAACTCCTGGGATCTGCGCTCCTGCACGCAGAAGCCGGGCGAGTCGCTGCGGGACTTCATACGGCGCTTTTCCAAGCGCCGCACGGAGCTCCCCGCCGTAGCACGGTCCGAGATCGTGCACGCGTTCCTCGAGGGCACCACGTGCCGGGACCTTGTGCGCGAGCTGGGACGCAGCCCGCCCACGGACTCGAACGAGCCGTTCGACATTGCCACCCGCCTTCGCCTCCGGAGAGGAGGCCGTGGGGGCAATCTTCGACGGCAAGAAGGGCAAGCGCTCCGAGGACACGCCCGCGGAGGGCGGCGGGTCCAAGGAGCCGCGCCGCAACGACAAGCGGGGCAAGAAGGGGAAGAAGCCGCGCCGCGAGGCGCGCGAGAGCGGCGCAACGGCGCAACGCCGAGGCCCTCGCCGTTGACCCGCCCGACGGGGCCCTCGACCGGCTCCTCGAGGCCCGGGGGTGTTCGACGACATGATGAAGAAGCCATGCCCCTACCACAAGACCCCCGTGAATCACACTCTTGAGCGAAGGCGACATGCTCAAGAAGTTCTATGGCCGTGCCGCCGCGAAGGAGGCAGAGGCCAAGAAGGATGGGGGCGATGGCGACGCGGGTGGTTTCCCCGCCGTCGAAAATGTGTTCCTCATCTTTGGGGGACCTACTGTCGACATGTCGACCCGGCAGCGCAAGAAGGAGCGGCACGAAGTCCTCGCCGCAGAGAGGGCACCTCCGGCCTTTCTCAACTGGTCGAAGGATGCCATCACCTTTAGCCGGGACGATCACCCAAATCGCATCCCGAACCCGGCCGCACCCACCGGTGGTCGATCCCATCATTGGGAACGCCCCGGTTTTCGAAGGTCCTTATGGACGGGGGCGGTAGCCTCAATATCCTCTTCGCGCATACATTGCGCCCCGATGGGGGATTGGGGCCGGACCGGCCGCGGCCCAGCCACGAAGCCGTTTCACCGGCATCGCGCCCGCAAGCGAGGTTCAACCCCCTCGGCATCGATCCGCCCGTCCGGTTTGGGACCCCCCAAGAATTTCCGCAAGGAAACCCTCACATTCGAGGTGGTGGGATTTAAAGGGGCCTACCACGCCATCCTTGGGCGACCATGCTATGCCAAGTTCATGGCGGTCCCCAACTACACGTACCTAAAGATGAAGATGCCGGTCCAAACGGCGTCATCACCGTCGGGTCGTCGATCGAGCATGCATTCGATCGCGATGTCGAGTGCGTGGAGCATGCAGAGGCGCTAGCGCCGGATGAAGCGCCGGTAAACACACCGGAGAAGATGGTCAACGACGACCTCGGCCTCCGCCGCCAAGCACGTCGGCACGTTCGAGGCCGCCGAGCAAACCAAAGGGGTCCCCCTCGACCCGTCGGCCCCCGAGGGCAAAGCGTTGAGGGTCGGCCGACCCTCGATCCTAAATAGGAAGCGCGTGCTCGTCGACTTCCTCCGCGCCAACGCCGACGTCTTCGCGTGGAGCCCCTCGGACATGCCGGGCATCCCGAGGGAGGTCGCCGAGCACTCCCTTGATATCCCCCGCCCAACGCCGCGGCCGTGCGGCGGCGGGCCGCGCCACTTCGACGAGGAGCGGCGACGAGCGATCGGAGCGGAGCTGCGGAAGCTCCTCGAGGCCGGATTCATCAAGGAAGTGTTCCACCCTACGTGGCTAGCTAATCCTGTGCTTGTAAAAAAGAAAAATGGGAAGTGGAGGATGTGTATTGACTACACCGGTCTCAATAAAGCATGTCCAAAAGTTCCTTTTCCTTTGCCACGCATAGATCAGATCGTTGATTCCACAGCCGGGTGTGAACTACTCTGTTTCCTTGATGCCTATTCGGGTTATCATCAAATAAAGATGAAGGAGTCCGACCAGCTCGCGACTTCGTTCATCACACCGTTCGGGACGTTCGTTACGTCACGATGCCTTTTGGCCTCGTAAACGCGGCGCAACATATCGGCCGCATGCAAGACGTTTTTGGGGACCATATCGGGCGGACGGTCGAGGCTTACGTGGACGACATCGTCGTCAAAACCAGGAAGGCGACGACCCGGTTAGCGATCTTGGCATCGCGTTCACCGCTCGCGGGCCAACGGGGTTAAGCTCAACCCCGAAAAATGTGTCTTTGGAGTGCCGCGGGGCATGCTCCTAGGGTACATCGTCTCCCAGCGGGGAATCGAGGCCAACCCCCGAAAAGGTCGCGGCCCTCGAGCGAATGGGTCCAATTCGGGACCTCAAAGGAGTGCAGAAAGTGTTGGGGTGCCTCGCCGCCTTAAGCCGCTTCGTCTCGAGGCTCGGTGAGAAGGGCCTGCCCCTCTACCGGCCGCTCAAGAAGCACGAGCGCTTCTCTTGGACCGCCGAGGCCCGTGAAGCGCTCGACAAGCTGAAGGCGTCTCTAACGCACGCCCCAATCCTTACGCCGCCGCGAGACGGCGAACCCCTCCAACTCTACGTGGCCGCGACCACCCAGGTGGTCAGCGCTGTGATCGTCGTGGAGCGCACGGAGGAAGGGCATGCCTTGCCCGTGCAGAGGCCGGTCTACTACATCGGCCGAAGTCTCGTCGGACACAAAGACGCGCTACCCCCCGTGTCCGTGGCCGTTGTACGCAAGAGTCCTCGCGCGGCGCAAGCTCCGCCACTACTTCGAGGCCCACCCGATTACGGTGGTCTCTTCCTTCCCGCTAGGAGAGATCATTCGCAACCCCGACGCGGCGGCCGGCAAATTGCCAAGTGGTCCGTGGAGTTGATGGGCGAGACGCTCGCCTACGCTCCGCGCCAGGCCATCAAATCGCAAATCCTAGCCGATTTCGTCGGCCGAGTGGACGGACACGCGGCCGCCCCCCCTCGCATTCAGCGCAGTGCCGGACTCTGTTCTTCGACGGCTCGGTGATGAAGACAGGAGCGGGCGCGGGCCTCGCTCTTCGTGTCACCCCTCGGGGAGCACATGCGCTACGCGAAGGCGTCTCCACTTCCCCGCGTCCAACAATATGGCGGAATACGAGGCCCTCCTCTCGCGGCCTCAAGATCGCCATTGAGTTGGGCATCAAGCGCCTCGACGTGCGAGGGGATTCGCGACTCGTGATCGACCAAGTCATGAAGAACGCAAGCCGCCACGACGACAAGATGGAGGCCTACCGTAAAGCCGTGCGGGCCCTCGAGGACAAATTCTACGGCATCGAGCTTAATCATGTACCCCGCCGGTACAACGAGGAAGCGTACGAGCCGGCAAAAATAGCGTCCGGCGGATTACCGTTCCCCCCGAACGTTTTTGCGCGCGACATCGCGCGGCCCTCGGTCACCTTCGAGCCCTACCCCTCGAGCGACGGTGGACCCTCGGGGGCTCCCTCGAATCCGGCGCGGTGCGGAACCCATGGAAGAGGACCCCTCGAACGAGGCGTACGTACTCTCCCTTCTCGAGGGGTACGGCTCCCACGAGGTCGATGCGATGGATACGAGCCGGCTCCCGTCCAAGCGGATTGGCGTGAAAAGTACACCGCCTGGATCGCTCGAGGGGAACTCCCCGAAGACCGGGCCGCAGCCCCAGCGCATCGCCGGGATGGCCAAATCCTTCACCCTCGTCGACGGCGAGCCGCACAAGCGCGCCGCGTCGGGGGCATCCTCCGGCGGTGCATACCGATTCCCGAGGGGCGCGAGCTCCTACGGGACATCCACGCGGGAATCCGTGGCCACCACGCCGCGACACGCACCCTCGTTGGCAACGCGTTCCGCCGTGGCTTCTATTGGCCTACCGCGGTCGCGGACGCCAACGAAATCGTGCGCACTTGCGAAGGGTGCCGCTCTACGCCCGCAAGACCAAGTTGCCCGCTCACGCCCCGCAAACGATCCCCGTAACATGGCCATTCACCGTGTGGGGGTTGGACATCGTCGGGCCCCTGCGGAAGGCGCCGGGGGCTTCACCCACCTGCTGGTTGCAATTGACAAGTTCTCCAAGTGGGTGGAGGTGCGCCCCATCACGAATTTAAGGGCTGAGCAGGCGGTCACGTTCTTCACCGACATCGTCTACCGCTTTGGAGTGCCAAACTCCATCATCACAGACAACGGGTCCCAGTTCACAGGCCGGAAGTTCTTGGAGTTCTGCGACAAGTTCCACATCCGCGTGGATTGGGCAGCTGTGGCACACCCACAGACCAACGGCCAAGTGGAACGTGCCAACGGCATGATTCTACAGGGCCTCAAACCCGAATTTTCGACCGACTCGGCAAATCCGGCCGAAAATGGCTCCAAGAACTACCAGCGGTCGTGTGGAGCCTTAGGACCACCCCAAGCGAGCCACGGGGTTCACCCCGTTTTTCCTAGTCCATGGCGCGGAGGCCGTCCTCCCCCACGGATCCGGAATACGGGTCGCCCAAGGTTTGAGGCTACAACGAGGATGCTAACCGGCCGAGCCCGCGAGGACTCGCCGGATCGGGGCCGGACGAAGTACGCCTCGTGGCGTTGATGCACTCCGCGAGGTATCACCGCCCCTACGACGCTACCAAGCACGCAAGATATGTCGGAGGGATTTCGGCGAGGGGGACTTGGTCCTAAGGCTACGCCAAGACAACCGAGGGCGCCACAAGCTATCGCCCCCATGGGAGGGACCCTACGTCGTGGTGAAGGTGCTCAAACCGGCACGTACAAGGTCCGGCCAACGAGGACGGCGAAGAACTCACCAACGCTTGGAACATCCAACGCCTACGTCGCTTCTACCCTTAGCTAGGATTTCCAAGTATTTTCTCGTTGTAAAAACGCACGGCCAACGCCCCGCTTGGTGTCATCTATGTAAATACCCCAAGTATAATAAAAGGGCAACTCGGCTTTCCCCCGAAAACCCAAGTTACCCTCGGGGGCCTCTGCGGGGGGGCACCCCCCCCCCCCCAAAATGGTCCCATTTTTCGCGCAAAAATAAAAAACGACTCACACGCGCTAAGTTTGTTTCCTACTTCAACCTCGAGCCATGATTCGAACAGGGCGCAGGTGGCACAGCGGAAGGAGCGCGCGAGCCAGAGACAGCCTACGCCGCGTGGCTATGGCCCGTCTCTCTCGCCTCCAACCCGGGCGGGCCCCCCGCGAAAAACGAACTCCCCTAACTAGAATCTACTCGGAAGAAGGAGAAACAAAAAAGCGTAATAAGCAAACGATTTCACTTACAAGCAATCGTCCATGATTCATGAGATGACTTGTTTATTTACAAGAGGCCACGAGGCCGAATTTCGATACACGTAAACAAAAAACGGGCCTAGCGCCCGGATGCTTTCGGGCGGGTGGAGCGACAAGCATCGGCGACGTCCGGAAGAGGAATTCTTCGAAGGCCTCGGCGAGCGACCCGGCGGCGTCGGCAAACAAGCGCGTCCGCGCGCTCCATGGCAACCTCGTCCTCGACGCCCTCGGGCACGATGTAGCCCTCCGCCGCGCCTCGAGGTTCACCTCGTAGTGGGATCGCACCACTCCGAGGGCCTTCCGGACGCCCGTGTGTGCAATGCCCGACGCATCCGCTCCGTGACGTGGCCGCCGAGGGCGCGCGGCGGCCGGCCGGCCGAGCCGCCGGCCCGGGCCTCGCCTTCCTCGACGACGCGGCGGGAGGTCTCGAGGGCCGCGTCACGCAGCTCCCCGCGGCTCTCGCTCGGAGGAGTTGTAGGAGGCTTGCGGTGGCCTTGGCCCGCCCGGCCAGCCGTGCCCCAAGGCGAGGCGCAAGCACCGGAATCAACAAGACGACAAGAAATCGAAAGGGGAAGCGAACCCTCCGAGCGTAAAACCAACAAACAAGTCGAAAGTGACTCACCCTCGACTTGCTTCTTCTCCGGATCGAGGTCGAGGCGCGCGGACTCGAGCTCCAACTCGAGACGCCGGGACGGCCTCGCCTTGCTCGCGGAGGGCCGCCTCCCCGGGCGGCGTTGTCGATGCCGAGCGCGAGCGCCTCGTCCTCAACCTCGGAGAATGCGGCGTTCCGCTCCTCCGGCCGACTTCTCCGCCGCCCTCGCGAGCAACGCGCTCCCGCTCCGGCGCCGTTCGGGGCGTCGCCAAGGGCGCCCTGCTCCCCGCCGGAGTCGCCCCTCGCCCCCCCACGGCGGGCGATGCGCTCTCGCCGGAGGCCGCTCCTCGGCGGCGACGAGAGCCGCGGCCTTGGCGTCGAGGGCGGCCCTCGTGTCGTCGGCCTCCTTGGCGCGTCGCTCCAACCCGCGCGCCCGCTCCTCGCCCCCGGCGCCGGCCGCGCCCTCGCCCCCTCGAGCGACGAGCGGAGCTCCCGAGTTTCGGCGCGAGCGGTGGCCACCTCCGCCTCCCGCGTTGGCGGCCGCCGTCCGCGTCTTGTCCGAGTCCTCGCGCGCGTTCCACGCCGCCTCGTCGCGATCGACGAGGGCCGCGCGGATCCGCTCGAGACTCGGGTGACGCGCCGTGCCCCCGCCCGAGCTCTCGGGGAGCACGTCGCACCACGCCATCGCCCGCACACCGGCCCAACCGTCCGCGTCCCGAGAGCATCCGCAAGCGCGTCGAAAGCGCCGCATCGCTCCCCCGAGCCGGTGGGCCTCGGCGTTCACCTCCGGTCGAACGCGCCGTACTTTTTACGAGCACGGCGCTCGAGCTCCCGGCATCCACACATCGGATCTCGTAAGTGTCAAGGCTTGAACGCAAAGACACGGAAACGAAAAAGGAAGAGGGACGAGCAATCGTGGCTCACCCGGAAGACAAGCCGGGCCGGGCCGCCGTGAACTTGCGGCCGCCTCGTTCAACGCACGGTTGAGCGTGGAGCCGTGGCTCCGAAGCTCGCCCCAGAGCTCCTGCTCCCTCTGGGCGTCAGCAAACGCCGGGGGATCCTCCACGGCCCCCCCCACCTGGGCGGGGCGGCCGGCGTGGGAGGACGAGGCCTCGGCATCGTGCCCTCGGCCCCCCACTATCATGTGACCCTCGTGCCGCCTCACGAGGGCCCCCCTCCCCGGGGCTCGGGGGGAGTTCGTGGGCCGGCGGCCGGCCCGCCGGTTCCACCCGGGCGGCGGGGAGTCATCCGAGAGCTCCACCACCTCCGCCCGGAGACCGCCGGCGGGCGGAGCCTCTCCGCACCGCCCGCCGGCGCCCCCACCCCGCGCCTCCGCGGCCACGGCGCCCGTCGTGGCGCCGTCGCCGCCACCTCCGTCCGTGCCGCCGCACCGCGGGCGCTCCCGCGAGTTGCGCCCGCTCCGCCTCCCTCCGCGAGCGGCCGCCACCGCGGGCGGCACCTCCACCGTAGCCGCCGCCGCGGCCCCGCGCCTCCGTGGCGACCGCGCCGCCGCCCCCGGCGACCTCCCCCGGCCGCGCCGCGGCGAGCCGATCCGCCGGCCGGGCCTCGAGGCCCCGGCCCGGGCCTTGCGAGCTCGTGCCCGCCGCCGCCGCGCCCGTCCCCGGCGCGACCCCCCTCGACGAACGCCGCCGGGGTGGGGATCGACGCGTCCGTCCTCGGCACCTTGGCCGTGCAAGAGGAGGGACGGTTGGCACCACCCCCGCGCAAACACGAACGGAGGGTTAGAGCATCTAATAACCAGCAAACTAAAGCCAAACAAAGGAAGAACGGGTTCCTTACCTCGCGGAGGAAAAGGCCCGCTTCCTTTTCCTCGAGGCCTCTGACGAGGCCGGCGCAGCGGTCGCGCCTGCCGCAGCGCCTCCCCGACGGCGCCGCCGCACGCGCGGCACGCCCGCCCCCACGCGTGGGCGCGCCCGATGCCGCACCCCCCCGATGACGCCACCGCGCGCGCGCGGGCACGCTCGCCCCGCGCGCGGGCACGCCCGCCGACGCGCCCCTGACGACGACGCCGCGCGCGCGGACGCGCTCCCCCGCGCGCGCGCGCACGCTTGGCGCGCGCGCGGGCACGTCCGCCGCGCGCTCCTCCGTGGCGCGCGCCGGCACCTCCGCGGCGCGTGCCGCCCCCGACGATGATTGCCCGGCGACGGCACCGGTGCCGCCCGCCCCGTGCAAGCCGCCCCCGACGCCGGCGCGGGTTCCGGCGACGGGGGCGCAGGCGCCACCGTCCGAGGGGCCCTCCCCCTCGGACTCTTCCTCCTCGTCTCGCTCCGAGGACGAGGGCTCCTCGATGTCCCGGGAGGAGAGACCCAACTCCTCCCGCCGCCGGTACTCCGCGGACCGTGCGTCGCGACGCGCTTGGCGCCGCCTCGCGTGCTCCCTCTTGCGCGCCGCTCGCTCCCTCGCCGCTCCCGCCGCGCCGCCCGGCCGAGCGCACGGGAGTCGGGGGTGGGTGGAACGGACTTGGCGGCGTTGAACTGCACCAGCTGCACGCAAGAGCGACAATGGCGCATCAGAAAACGGAAGCAAGAACAAGGACTAAAACGAAATAAAAAACCACACTCACCAACGGGCCGGTGGGGAGCATCTCGATATCCCACGGGGTCCGACCCGCGGTGGCGGCGTCCGGCATCGACGGCGCTCCGCGCCGCGGTGAGCGCGTACGGCCGCTCCCGGCGGCGTCGGGAGCATCCGCGACCTCGCCGTGTCGACGGGGTTGGCCGCCTCCGTCATCTCGAAGATGCGAGAGGGGCCTCTCCATCAACGGCACGACCCGCCGGTGGTGGAGGAAGGCGAGGACGCCCATCGCATTGAGCCCCTCCTTCGCCGGCCGCCGCAGGCGCGAAGGACGGACTCTCCGGCGCGCCCGATGATTGGCCGTGGGCAACCCGTAGCCCCGAGGAGTCCGCCCGTTCTTGAACACACGGCCGGTGTAGGGAGGGAGGCCGGGCTCGGCGTTGCGCAAGTAAAACCATCCCCGCTCCCACCGGCGTTGTTCGTCGTCATGGTGCGGGGGGATGTAGAAATCCTTGAGCCGCCCCCCGCGGGGCAAGCGACATCCCGCCGGCGCGCACCGCGCGGCGGGTCCCCGCTCCGACGTGGGCTGCGTGATGAGCTCCCCGCGGAAGAGGTGTACCCAGAGCTCCCAATTGACTGGGATCCCCAGGTACCCTTCGCAGACGCCCACGAATGTGGCCGCCTGCGAGATCGCGTTGGGGGCAAAGTTGTGCAGCTCCACCCCATAGTGGTAGCACAACGCCCGCATAAAGGTGCTCGCCGGCGCGTTGAAGCCGCGCTCGTGGTAGCGGAGGAAGCTCACCACGTAGCCCTCCGGCGGGTTGGGCTCGTGGTGCGTCGCCGGTGGCACGATCCACTCCGCCGGCGCCCTTCTTCGTTGGGCGACGGGCGGCCGGCGGCGACCGGCTCGCCAAGCGCGAGCCGGTCACCGTCGACTTCTCCCAGGCGTACGGCTCCAGGATCCTAATGGGAAGTTGAGGAGGCGCCATGAGGGGGACGAAGGAATGCGAAGCCGGAGGACGAGGAGCGGTGGAAAAAAGCTCTAACGGCCGAGCTCGCGCGATGGCAAGAGTAAGGCGAATACGAAGGGACGGAGGACTGAAAGTGGTAAGGTGCCAAGGTAAAAAACCGCCGTCCACTCCTCCCCGCAGTTTTATAGGCGACGGGCGAGCTCTCCGGAGCGGATGCCTCGCCGACATTAATCGGCAGAATCTTTCCATCGCGTCGACGGATGGGCCCCACCACGACCGCAGCGGCTCTAACACTGCAGGTGGGTCATCATTACGGCGAGACCGGCAGCGACCGAGGCAAAACCGTCACGTCCGCCGGCCACGCCGCCCACTACTCGCGCGCGCGCGCGCGCGCGCCTAAAAAGGCGCGCCCGCGCTGCAAAACCGCGGCCACGACCGCAAGGCAATTAAATGCCCGGGCCCTTGCCAGGCAAGGAGAGCCCTCGAGCGAGGCGAACCCTCGGCTCGAAACAAAGGCGACCCTCGATGGGGCATCAGCGTGAGAAGGTCGTCCGGGACCTGCTCGACGTAGAGCAGACCACCGCGGGCACCCATGCCACGTAGGACCCTCGAGCGGCATGACCCTCAACTCGAAACAAGGCGACCCTCGATGGGGCATCAGCGTGAGAAGGTCGTCCGGACCTCGCTCGACATAGAGCAGACCACCGCGGGCACCCATGCCACGAAGGACCCTCGAGCGGCATGACCCCCAACTCGAGACGATGTCAACCCTCTAAAAGAAGGCACGCGCGTAAGAGGATCGCCCGAGTCACGCTTGTGATAGAGCGACACCGAAAGCACTCATACCGCGCCGTGCCGCCAACAAGCACCTCGAGGGCCGGCACGTCCCGTACCCCTCGACGGCCGCAAACGCGAAAAGACGGGGCTGTCCATGCACGGCCCCGCACGGCCTTACCGATCGAGAGGTTCGAAGCCCGACCCTCTACGGGTTCGAACGGCGCCCCGCATCACGCAGTTAGGGACGACGAGGGCACGCGCATTCGAGCCGTTCCACGAGCCCGTCGGCTCGAGGGTGCCCCACATGTCGTGTTCGAGAGCCGCCGAGGGCGCCTAGCCGGGGGATCCCACCGAGGGAGAGCTTCCGCGCCCTCGGTCCCTAGCGAACGGGACCGAGCCCCACCTAGCAAACCCACGCAAGCGCTTCCATGGACGTGTCTCCGGACCGCGCGGCCCTACCCCTTATCGAACGGGGCATGGACGTTCACTTGAACCACCCGCTAGCGCCCGATGAGGAATCCGCGATTCGCGACCCGCTCGATGGGAGTCGTGGAAACCTCACCCTCCGTCCCGCGGAGGGACGGCGAGGGCGCGATAAAAAACAAGTCGTCGTGGCTCGACCCGATCGCCTCGAACAAAGCCAAGGCTCGGGGGGCTTGACGCGCGGCTACACCTCCTTGAAATTGCACCCGCCGAGACAAAGGACGGGGGAGCGTGCACCCCCGATGCCGGCTGAAATACCGCCGATGCCGGTTGGCATATGTGCCACGCCTTTCCGACCGAATTGCTCGCGGTTAACCCCCCCGCAGGAGAGCTCACACTCTCCGCAGGGCTTCGGGGCTAGACCCGCGGGTCCGCCGACGCGGCCCCACGGAAAGCGTTCGCAAACAAGGAGGGAAGAACGTCCTATCGGTAGGTTCCGCATCCGCGGGAGCCTCAATGGCAAACCCGCGGATGCTCGGGGGCTACCGTCGGGGACCGCCCTAGGGGTCCCCTTAAACAATGGGGGAACCCTCACTTAAATCCCCGCTTCGAAATAAGCTAAGCCTAACCATGCGGGAAACTAACCATGCAGACATGGCCCATGCGGCAGAGGACTTCTGGAGGCCCACCAAGACGGCTCGTCTGTAAGACCCCTCGAGCAGGCTCCGCCGCCCGAGGGTACGCTCCCCCTCCTCGAACGGGCTCCGCCCCCGTTCGAGGGGCAACCCCCCCCTCGAACGGACTCCGCACCGTTCGAGGGGCGACCCTTCCCTCGAGCGGTCCCGCCCGCTCGAGGGCTCGCTCCCCCTCGAGCGGGCCTCGCCTCGCTCGAGGGTCCGCTCCACCCTCGGCCGGGGCCCGCCACGCTCATGGGCGCCCGCGCGCGTGCGCCGGCCCCGTACTTGGGCATTTAACGCCCGACGCCGCGGGAGACGGCGCCATCATGCGCCGGGGCTCACGCCCCGGTGCCGCCGCACCAACTCCCCGGGGAGGAGCCCATCCCCGCCACCGTGGGATGGACCGTGCGGTACGGCCGGTGTCGTCCCGTGACACCGAGCGCCCGCCACCGTACGGCTAACGCGCCCGACCCTCGAAAAGGGGCCGGCGCACCCTCGAGTCCACTTTCCCGTGACCCCGCAGTTGGGTGAGGGGCGCTAGGCCGGTGGGTGGCCATCCCGGCCACCGTAACGACGCGGCCGCCGTACCCACGCGTGCGGCGCACGCCCGACTCCGCAGCGCACGCCGGGCACCGGCAACAACCACTCCGCTACCTCGCAGCTCACCGGGAAGGAACGCCGTTCGCCCGCCCCCGTACCCCGTACCGGCCATCATCGGCACCTCCCCTCGGAGCCTATCGGGGGACGCCATCGCCATCCGCCGCCTCCTACCCTCGAACCGCCACCGTTAGGGTACGAGGCAGGCCATCATGGCCGGATCGCGGCGAAGATCGTCCGGACGGCCGCCCACTCTACACCGTAGCGCGACGTGCTCCCTCACGTGGCTAGGTAGCGTGGCGTGCATGTAACTCGCCGCCCCCTTGGCCTATAAAAGGGGAGGCGAGCCCCCGCCCGCGGGGGGACGAGTCCGGAGGAACACGATCGGTCGGACACGGCACACCGTGCACTCACTCCCTCATTTTCCCACGACGTCTTCAACCACTCTCACGGGGACTTGGAGGCCACGCTTCCTCTCCCGCCTTGCTTGTACTTGCCCCACTACAAGCACCCCCGGTGCCGAGCAATATAGTGCCACGAGCACACCACCGCCGGACGTACGTCCCCCTCGGCCGAACCGGGATAAAACCTTGTGTCATTTGTTGCTTAGCATCGACCATCGGGGGATAGACCTAGGCGTCATCTACTGGTTAGTGTCGGGACCATATTCCGCACCGACAAGTTCATCTTGTCGGAGTTTCATTCTCCCTCGAGAAGAATTTTTACCGGCTCTCATTCACTCCCCCCTCTGGTCGCCTAATCGGTCCTTCAAGTGGTATCAAAGCCGGTTCGGGTCTTTGTTGATGCTAACCAGTTTAAGATCCAAGGATGGCGTACCAGGAACGGGGTTCGGGTCCTCCACACTTCGATGGAAAGAATTACCAGATGTGGAGTAAGCGGATGGGTGCGTTCCTCCACGGAAAGGGTTAGATCCTTTGGGATGTCACGGTGGACACAGGCTATGTCCAGCCGATGGACTTCCTCGCTCCAGGATCGAGGGACAGATTCGACGCCAACAATAAGGCCGTCGACTACTTGTTTCGTGCTTTGTGTCAGCCTGAGTTCAATCGGGTGCACACCGAGCACTTGGCTTGTAGGATTTGGACGGTGCTGAAGGAGGCTCATGTTGGGAATGCCCAACCTACCGGAGAGAGTACGAGAACTTCACTCATCTCCCCGGTGAGTCCATCGATGCCTTGTTTCAAAGGTTCACGGTGGTTGTGAACAACATGAGGAACAATGTGGACGTGCTCTCGTACGATGATCATGATAGAGAGGTCAAGCTCTTACACTCTTTGGATCGTACGATTTGGGGCGGAAAGTTCGAGGCCATTGTGGAGTCGGAGAAGTATGACACTCTGACGGTGAACGAGCTGTTCTCAAAGCTCAAGTCGGCTAAGGTGGATAGGGGCATGACTGCCAAGCTCGAGGGTCCGACTGACTCCCATAGTCTCGCCCTCGTTGGTGGTTCCAAAGGAAAGGCTAACTCTAACCCATCCACTAGGATGTTCTCTTTCTCCTCTTTGATGTCTATGCTAGATGAGGAGTTCGACGACCTTGGAGAGGACGAGCTGGCGCTCCTGATGAGGCGGTTCGAGAGGCTACACGAGAACCGCGTGAACATGAGGAGGAACACGAGGACATGCTTCCAGTGCGGCAAGCCAGGACACTTCGTCGCCGACTGCCCGGAGAAGGCCGAGAACAAGGACAGCTACAAGCACAAGCCGAGGATGGACGACAAGTACCATTCGAGGCATGACCACAAGAACAAGCACAAGAACAAGTACAAGGACGAGCGAGGATCGAGGAAGAAGGAGAGCCGAGGCAAGGCCCGAGCGATGGTTGGAGCGAGCGACGTCGACTCCAGTTCCGCGTACTCCACCTCGAGCTCGAGCAGCAGTGAAGACGAAGGTGATCGTCGCAAGAACAAGAAGTCGTCCAAGAACCTGAGCGGGCTGAGCTGCTTCGCGAGAGATGGCTTCTGCACCATGGCGCTGAGCTCCGGTAGCAAGAAGAGCACACAGAGCGACTCGGACTCTGAGTCCGACGACGAGGTGCGTGATGAACTTCCCTTCTTGCACCAGGATAATGAGAGGCTTGGCTCTTTGCTAGATAACCGTGATGACATGCTTAGAGAGGCAAAGAAAATGAGAAAAGAGCTTAGGGCTTCACTCGAGGATGCTAGGACTAGAGTGGCTGAGCTAGAGACACAGGTGCTTGATAGCAAGCTTGAGATTGATTCCCTTAAGGCTAGCCCTGTTGTTTCGATGAGGTTGATTGTCTCGATTGCTCCATATTTCTTGCCGATCTTGCTTTGTTTAAGGAGAAGCATGCCACCAAGTGTGAGGAACTAGATGTGCTTAGGGTTGAAGTGGGCGAGCTTAAGTCTAGACCTGCTTTGCTAGGTGCTTGTACTTCTTGCCCTGTTTTGCATGCTAAGATTGATGAGATGCATGCTTACACTAGTTCTCTGGAGGCTAAATTGAAGGAACCCATGCCTACATCATGCTCTACCTGTGAAATGCATGCTTTGAAAAATTTGGATCTTGCACATTATGTTGATCGTTTGCAGGATGAGAATGATGACTTGAGAAAGTTGATGGGTTGGTTGTCTGGTCATGAGCCTCAGTTGAGGATGATGATCGAGGCATTTAAGAGGCAGGATGGTGAGGGACTTGGGGCAAACAAGGTTGGTGAGGGAAGTGGAGAGAATATCCCAGAGCCACCAAAAACCCACCACAAAAATGATTTCCCTCCAAAACCCAACCATCTTAGGAACCGACTAGACACAACCCCAGCTCCACCCATATTTCCTACACCCACAAATGATCTCCGAAAGCCTATCAAGTTTGTGAGCACTTCCAGGAAAGTGTTCTTTGGGAAAGTGAGTGAGAAAGCTAGTGAGGAGAAATCGGTGGAGGAATTGAGTGGAGAGAAACCAAGTGAGCAGCCCTAATCCAAGCCTAAGCCGAAGCTTGTGAGGTTCCATTGTGGCTATTGTGGGAAGGAGGGCCACAAGGATGAGTTTTTCTTCAAGAGGAAGCGAGAAGAGAGGATGGCTAAGGAGTGGGCGAACAAGGATAGGTACAACCCTTCCCATGGTGTACCTAATCCTCATATGCCACTGCCCAGGGGTAAAGCTATGCGAGTTCCCGCAGCCGAGGAGCGATCTGGAGGGGGCGGGTCAGACCGGCTCGCCTGCAGGGGGGGCGGTTAGACCGGCCCGGCTAGGCGGTTCAACCGCCCCCCCGCACTCGGGCGGAGTGGTTTTTGAGGTGGTGAGTCGAGAGGTTTCGGTGTCCGGAGGTGGTGTTGCTGGTGGTTGGTCTGGAGAGACAGCAGGTGGTCAGTTTGGTAGGCATTCTCCCCCTCGAGTTCACTACGGGGATGGGAGAAGTCGTAGCTTTGAGAAGGAGAGGAGGGATGGTCCACGAGTTGTATTCCGTGGTTTTGGTCCTCCTCCAGGCAGTGAGGGGTGGTTTCCTCGGAGTGGTTACCGAGGTGGTGTTCGTGGTGGTAGTTATGGTAGGAAAGATGGCTTGATGTGTGCTAACCCCACTTTCAAGCAAATGGCCCGGCACTGGTTTTACTCTTTTGGTACTAACCCCAGTGTTGAGTCGTTTGTTCGCTCACGTGCTCATTTTTGAATTTCAGGTGGGAGACTTGAAGAACATTTGGTTGATTGACTCCGGTTGCTTGAGGCATATGACCGGAGACAGGGGTGGTTCTCAAGTCTCGTCCCGGTGGTGACAAAGAGGTACATCACGTTTGGGGACAATGGGCGTGGGCGTGTGCTTTCAGAAGGTGAGATAAAAGTGAGTGACAAGATCACTCTGAGGTGTGTTGCTCTTGTAATTTGCTTTCTGTGTCCCAGTTGTTGGATGAGGGTTTGGAGGTGTTGTTTCGGCCCGGTGGTTCTGGGATTGTGGACTCTCGAGGGGACCTTGTTTTTATGGTCGTTCACGAGGGTCAGGTGTTTCGTGCTGATTTTTCTCAGTCTTCGGGTGTGGAGCGTTATTTCTTGGCTGGTTCTTCGAGTGAGTTGTGGAGGTGGCATAGGAAGTTGGGTCACTTGAGCTTTGACTTTTTGTCTCGCTTGAGTAAACTCAATTTAGTCCGAGGATTGTCACGGTTGAGGCTTGAGAAAGAGTTGGTTTGTGCGCCGTGTAGGCATGCCAAGATGGTATCCTCTTCTCACCCGCCTCTCACCGATGTGATGACTGAGCGTCCATGTGAGCTGCTCCATACGGACCTTGTTGGCCCAGCTCGTGTGCGATCTGCGGGTGGGAAGTCGTATGTCCTTGTTGTGGTGGACGACTATTCTCGGTATGCGTGGGTGTTCTTTCTCGAGGATATGGGGGAGACGTTTGGTTTTGTTCGAGATCTAGTCATGAGGTTGAGGAACGAGAGGCACGGAGATGCCATACGAGCTATCCGCAGTGATAATGGCTCGGAATTCAGAAACTCTCGTTTTGAAACCTTTTGCAATGACTTGGGTCTTGAGCACCAGTTTTCGAGTCCGTATACGCCTCCCCAGAATGGTGTTGTGGAAAGGAAGAACAGGACTTTGTGCAAGATGGCTCGGACGATGCTTGATGAGCATATGACTCCGAGGAGGTATTGGGCTGAGGCGGTGAATACCGCATGCTATGTGTCAAACAGGATCTACCTCAGAATGAACAAGAAGAAAACATGCTATGAGTTGATGCATGGTCGCACACCCAAGGTGAGTCACTTCCATGTCTTTGGTTGCAAGTGTTTTATTCTAAAGAAAGGCAGGAAGTTGGATAAGTTTGAGGCTAGGTCTGTCGATGGTATTTTCTTTGGTTATGCATCTCATTCTAGAGCATATCGTGTGCTCAATCTTGAAACTAACCAAATCGTGGAGACTTGCGAGGTAACCTTCGACGAGATAGAGCCACGTAGTCAGCTTGTCTTTGAGTGTGCAGGTGATGATGAGTTTGGCGAGGAGATTTTTCAGGAGGAGGAACATGAACATGGAGACGATGAGGATGGTGGTGCGGTGCCCCCGGCTGAACATGTACCCACTACTTCGTCTACCGTGATGGACGGACCCTCTACTACACCTACGACGACAAATCAAGAACGAGAAGAAGCAGATGTTGAGGGGAGGTAGCATCGAGGCGAGAACCTCCCCGACGAGTACAAGTGGATCACCAAGCTTCGAGGATCATCGGCAACATGAATGAACGCACTACACGGTCGAGGGTTCGAAACAATTCCCATTTCGCTCATGCTGCGTTTGTTGCTACTTTTGAGCCCAAATACATTGGACACGCACTATCTTATCACAATTGGGTTAATTCGATGCATGAGGAGTTGGAGAACTTTGAGAGGAATCAGGTGTGGGAGTTGGTTGACCCTCCCCCAGGGTGTAAGCTGATTGGTACAAAATGGGTGTGGAAAAACAAAGAGGGAGAGAAAGGTGAAGTTGTGAGGAACAAGTCGAGACTTGTTGCTCCGGGGTTCAGTCAGAAGGAGGGGATCGACTACGAGGAGACCTTTGCCCTCGTAGCCCGTTTGGAGGCGATTAGGATCCCTCTAGCCTTTTCCGTGGCTAAAGGGTTCATGTTGCACCAAATGGATGTGAAAAGTGCTTTTCTGAATGGTGTGTTGGAGGAAGAAGTGTATGTGAGGCAATCACCGGGGTTTGAGAGTGAGAAGGACCCCCACCGGGTGTACAAGTTGAGGAAGGCGCTGTATGGGTTGAAGCAGGCGCCTAGAGCTTGGTATGGCAGGTTGAGGGGGTTCTTGTTTGAGAGAGGTTTTGAGATGGGGAAGGTCGATCAGACCTTGTTTTTGCTGAGGCAGGGCAGAGATATCCTGATTGTGCAGGTGTACGTGGATGATATTGTCTTTGGTGGCTCATCTAACTCTCTTGTTGCAAGGTTTGCAGATGATATGAGCATGGAATTTGAGATGAGCATGATGGGCGAGTTGCAGTTCTCCCTCGGCTACAAATCAAGCAATCAAAGAAAGGAACATTTGTGCACCAGGCTAAGTACACCAAGGACATTGTGCAGAAGTTCAAGATGGAGGACTCCAAGGCTATGACGACGCCGATGAGTACGACTACGGCTCTTGATGCGGACGAGGAAGGTGAACACGTGGACCAGAAGGAATACCAGAGCATGATCGGGTCACTCCTCTACTTGACGGCGACGAGGCCGGACATACAGTTCTCGGTGTGTCTGTGCGCTCATTTTCAAGCGTCTCCGAGGACTTTGCATCGGCAAGCGGTGAAGCGAATTTTCAGGTACTTGCGTCACACTCCCGACTTCGGCCTTTGGTACTCCGCGTCCTCTTCTTTGGCGCTTCATGGTTTTTCAGACGCGGATTTTGCCGGTGTCGGTTGGATAGGAAGTCCACTTCGGGACTTGCCAGTTCTTGGGTTCTTCTTTGGTGTCTTGGTCTTCCCGCAAACAATCGAGTGTTGCTCAATCCACTACTGAGGCCGAGTATGTTGCCGCTGCTAGTTGTTGCTCTCAGCTCCTTTGGATTTCATACACCATGAGTGACTTTGGTGAGGAGTATACCCAAGTCCCACTTCAATGTGATAGCACCAGTGCCATAAGCGTTGCAAAGAATGCAGTGCTCCATTCCAAAACTAAGCACATAGAAGTGAGGTACCATTTTCTGAGAGACAACATAGAAAAAGGAAAGATAGCTTTGATCCATGTACCCACGCATGACCAACTAGCCGATATTTTCGCCAAACCCCTAGATCAAGCAACTTTCACTCGTTTGCGGGGGGAATTTGGTCTATGTTTGATTTCTTGAGTTAGGTGTGTGGGAGCTCTTTTGTAGAATATGTATAGTTTCCTTTGTGTATTTCTTGCATTTGGCATGGCATATGTAACATGATGTCTAGGCATCCTTGTATCTTAGATTGCATGCATTGTGTATCATATGCATTGGATAGGAAAAGCTTCTCCTATATACATTGTTAACCATAGGTTGCTATATATGTTTTTGTGAGCTTGTTTGGTATGCTATGGTTAGTTTGGCTTAGCTCTTGATGATCCTGATGAATAATCCATGGTTGATGGCTATATTTTTGAAAAAATGTAACATATATGCTCTCTCATGTGTAAATGCCTTTATATGATCTTGACATGTTTTAGTGGCTTTGCTATGCTTAATTTGTGGTTGGACGGCTAGTTTATTGATCATATGGGGCCAAAGGCTCATTTGCCATCATGAATGTTTAGCCCTCTTGCTTCATCTTGTGGAGGGGCATAAGTTCCTTTTTGTCGAAAAGACATTTCATGTACCATTCATAAATCTGAAAATGAAATGAAAAATGCTTGGAAAATATGCTCCCATGTCATATGTGCTGAAATTAATTTGCTTTAGGTGCTAAACTGTTTCATGATGCCTACCAATGAGAAGTCTCATACATAGAAGTAGGCACATGGCTCGGTGGCTTTGACATGACATGACATGAGGTGCTTGTGGGTGTTTGTGATGGTCTTATGATTAGAATGGTTGTCCTAGCATGAGGTTTGTGTGGCTTTGCCATTTTGATATGTTTTTCTCATGTTTAGGTTTTTGCTTGTGAGAGAGTAACTTTTCGCAAAATTACTCAAATCCTTTTTAGCCTTGTCCAATGGTTGTGAAACTTGGTGATCATGTAGTTAAGGTCATTACGAACCTGTAGAGTACCTAACTTGCTCATTTGGACTTGTGTAGCTCCTTGTGACGAATTTTGTATATTCGAGAAGCTATATGTTGTCAAGTTTCGCATTTTGCCTTGATTCATGCACTGTCAACAAGGGGGAGAAGTTTGTGCATGCTTTGGGCACTTGGGAGTGTTTGGAACGTGTTCCAATTGGTTCGGGCAATTTTTGAGCAGTTTGGTGCAGGGTCGGTCTCATGGGGCGGTCTAACCGCCCCTAGGCGGTCAGATGAGGCACAGGCGGTCTAACCGCCCTGTACAGGCGGTCTAACCGTCCTGGGCAGAGTGAGCAGGTTTTTGCTCTTTGTTGCATTCCCGCGTTGCATTGCTGCATTTGTTCAGGGGAGTGTGCTTTGGCTCAAGGGGAGCTTGCATATGTGCAGGGGGAGCTTTTTGTGGTGTTCGAGTTTCGCTTTGGTGGTTTGCGCTCTTTGCTTGAGATTTGCTTTGTCTCGGATGTGTCGAGCCGTTGCCCTTGCCTAAGGGGTCCGAGACTTGTCTTCTTCAAGTGATCTTGCTCTTTGCCTTTCTTTGGCTTTCGATCGCTTGTTGAGATTTCTTTTTATTTGTTTCTTTTCTTTTTCTTTTTCGCTTTGGTTACAAATCATGTGGGTGTTGTCAATGCACTCATCAAGGGGGAGATTGAGGACCAGGTGTGGTTCGAGGACCGGTGGATGGTCGCTTCCTTGTGTGATGAGTGTCGGTGTTTTAGACCGGAAAACCTACCAAGGGGGTACCCGAGGTAGTAGATTGTGCGGTGGGGATCGTGATCGGGAGACCGAGAACTCGAAGGTATGCGCAAGGACACGGGACACAAGATTTATACAGGTTCGGGTTGCCAAGGTGGCGAACCCTACGTCCTGTTTGGGGGATCAAGTATGGCGCCCTGCGCTTGTTGTTTGTTGTCCCCGGAGGGATTGGGGATGTGCGGCTAGGTACCCAGCCCTCCTTTATATAGTCCAGGGGGCGGGTTCCTAGTCGGTTACAAGGCAGGAGTCCTAGTAGGAGTACACAGAGCGAGTCCTAGTAGGAGTACAGGGGAATTCTACCAGGAGTCCGTCTTCTACTATTCTTCCTTCCTTGCATGAGTACCCGGGGAGTATGCCCGACAAGCCCCCGAGCACGTTGGAGTCGAGAGTAGTAGTTCGAGTAGTCTTGAAGCCTCTTCGAGTAGTTCTTGAGCGTCCTCGAGTACTGCTTGGAGAAGTCTTCAATAGTACTTCAACTGCCGCGAGGCTGGAAGGTGGTCCAGCTCATCTGTCTTGAAGTCGAGATTATATGGAAGTGCAGTTGCAAAATCGCACTCCATATGGAGTAGCCCCCGAGCCTTAGGTTGAATCGCAGACTCTAGCTGAAGGTCAATCTTGATTCCAAATCTTCCGTCTTGAAAAAATTGAACGATGGGTGTAGCACACTAGCCCCCGAGCCTTGAAATGATTAGGTAATCAATCCAAGGGTCTTCAGTGATCGCGAAAGTCATCATCCGAGTACTCTTGCAGCGTGTAGCCCTCGAGATAAGAGAGCTATATGAGCCACGTCGAGTAGTGATTGGTGAGGAGCCCCCGAGCTTGAGAGCGAGCGAAGCATGCTGAAGTTATCTTCGAGTAGTGTGTGAAATGCAACCCCCGAGCTGGAGAGATTCCAAGTAGCAGTTTGGCGCCGAGCCGTGGAGCTTGAGAAGTAGACGTGTCGTCAGAGTGGACTTTAGTTGCGACCGAAGTCGACTTTAGATGCCGGCAGAGCGGACTTTAGAATGCGACTTAAAAACCAAAGTCGACTTTGTGCCGCGCGGAGTGGACTTTGAGATGCGACTTGAAAACCGAAGTCGACTTTGTGCCGCGCGGAGCGGACTTTGAGATGCGACTTGAAAACCGAAGTCGACTTTAGGATGCCGCGCGGAGCGGACTTTGAGATGCGACTACTATAGCCGGCTTTGTGCCACGCAGGGTGGACTTAAGATGCAAAAAACGAAAAGCACTTTCCAGAAAGCCAAAGCGAATGAAAAATCAGAGAAAACGAGTAGTTTTGCCGCCGGAGCGGGCTTAAGATTGCGACCGGAGTCGGCTTGTGCCACCGGAGTGGGCTTAAGTACCTGAGCCATGGATTTCAGACCCAAGGTACGAGTTTGCCGCCGGAGCGGGCTTGTGCCACCGGAGTGGGCTTGGATGCGACCGTTAGCGTCGACTTGTGCCACCGGAGTGGGCTTAAGTACCTGAGCCATGGATTTCAGACCCAAGGTACAGTTGCCGCCAGAGCGGGCTTGAAGGTGCGACCGGAGTCGACTTGTGCCACCGGAGTGGGCTTAAGTACCTGAGCCATGGATTTCAGACCCAAGGTACGATTGCCGCTAGGTACTTGGACCCATGGTACAGAGCGTGAAGACCACGTGCAGCTAGGTTCCATCGTCGCCAGGACCCGAGGGCCGCTTACAGCTAGGTTCCATCGAAGCTTACACACGTAGTATGCCACTGAAGCAGGCAAAGATGCGACCGGAGTCGACTTTAAGATGCCGCACGGAGCGGACTTTAGAATGCGACTTTAGAAGTCGACTTTAGATTGCCGCGCGTAGCGGACTTTAGAAACTGCCTCCTAGGGATAGCCCCCGAGTTGATGAAGTAGACTCGCGGCGACTTGATTGATATGCCCCAAGAGTAGTCAGCAGAGAAGCATACACAAATGAGTAGTCGACAAGTAGTCCTACATGATGAGGAGAACAAGCCAAGAAAACAGTAATCATTTAGATAAATGACTTAGCTGTTGCTGCCTGGGTAGACTTGTTGATGAAGCCGTGGCGGTCAGCGATGGAGCCATGAGGGTTGTTGTTGAAGTTGACTAGTCGAGTTGATTCCGCTAGTCGCCGGGGGGCGTGACTGCCGTTCTCGACTAGTTTGGAAAACTAGTCGAGATGAATGGTCGACGCGATGCGACCGAGGAAGATGACGTCGTGGCGGCGCGCGGCGTACTCGGCGAGAGCCGGTGTCGCCGCGAGACAAGTAGTCGCACCCACCGCGCGTGGCCGGCGAGAGCCGCCGTGGCCGCAAGACGAAGTCGCGGCGCACGGAGTAGTCGACGATGAGACCGAGCGACGCGGAGTAGTCAACGACGAGCTGCGTGACGTGCCGAGGCACCCGGACGTGCGGCGTAGGCGAAGTAGTCGACGACGATCCTGCGCGAGGCGAAGTAGTCGACGACGAGCGGCGCGACGAGCCGCGTGATGAGCCGCGCGACGTGCCGAGGCACCCGGACGCGCGGCGGAGGTGAAGTAGTTGACGACGAGCCCGAGTAGTCGACGATGAGCGGAGCGACGAGCCGCAAGATGAGTCGCGCGACGTGCCGAGGCACCCGGGCGCGCGGCGTAGTCGAAATAGTCGACGACGAGCACGGAGTAGTCGATGATGAGCGGCGCGACGAACCGCAAGACGAGCCGCGCGACGTGCCGAGGCACCCCGACGCGCGGCAGAGGCGAAGTAGTCGACGACGAGCCCGGGCGAGGCGGAGTAGTTGACGACGAGCGGCGCGACAAGCCGCGTGACGAGCCGCGCGATGTGCCGAGGCACCCGGACGCGCGCGCGAAGGCGAAGTAGTCGACGACGAGCCGGCGCGAGGCGGAGTAGTCGACGAGCGGCGCGGCGAGCCGCGTGATGAGCCGCGCGACGTGCCGAAGCAACCGGAAGCGCGGCGTAGGAAGATTGATTCCGCTTTGACAAGAGCAAGGCGACTTGCTTCAATGGATCTCGGTGAGTCGACGAGTGGATTGATCTTGTTGACGAGGGTCCTTCAAATTCGCCCGGTGGTGATGATCACCCCTACCTGGCGCGCCAGCTGTCGGTGTTTTAGACCGGCAAACCTACCAAGGGGGTACCCGAGGTAGTAGATTGTGCGGTGGGGATCGTGATCGGGAGACCGAGAACTCGAAGGTATGCGCAAGGACACGGGACACAAGATTTATACAGGTTCGGGTTGCCAAGGTGGCGAACCCTACGTCTCGTTTGGGGGATCAAGTATGGCGCCCGCGCTTGGTGTTGGTTGTCCCCGTGAGGGATTGGGGATGTGCGGCTAGGTACCCGGCCCTCCTTTATATAGTCCAGGGGGCGGGTTCCTAGTCGGTTACAAGGCAGGAGTCCTAGTAGGAGTACACTGAGCGAGTCCTAGTAGGAGTACAGGGGAATTCTACCAGGAGTCCGTCTTCTACTATTCTTCCTTCCTTGCATGAGTACCCGGGGAGTATGCCCGACAATGAGTGATTGACAACGTTGTGTGGACTGATTCTTGGCTAAGTATTGCAGGTGCAGGTTGCGGCTTGACTCGTGTTGGTGCAGGTGAAAAACAAGCGCGAAAGGTCGTTGCCGGTGAGGCCTCCAGGTGTGGAGAAGACAAGTAGGCTTCGTTCGAGGGACCCGGTGGCCAGCGGGGTCAAGTGCGGGCCGCATGGTGGCATGAACAGCAAGATGAAGTCGTGGACGGTTTCTTGGTAGAGCCTCAAAACCAAGGGCGAGCCGGAACTACGTGGGAGCCGAGTCATGAGTGGAGATTGGCGGAGGCTACACCGAGTTCGCGGGGTTTGCAGTGGTTCACCAGAAAACCACTGGGTTACTCGGTTGAGCCACAAAACCGAGGCCGAAGACTCGACGAGGGGGTGCGGCCACCTAGGCCGGTTCAACCGCCCAGGAGGGGCGGTCAGACCGCCTGGGGCCGGCGCCGAGAAGCTTCGAAGCGGAGGACACGCGTCGAGATCGCAAGGCTTGCGTCGAGGCTAAGCAGGTTGCGGTCGCCAGGCATCCGTCCGATGAAGATATTCCGAAGACTTCCAAATCCGCCCTTGAGGGGCATGTATCCCTAGTTATAAGTGAAGGGTAGTTTAGTCTTTTGGGTGCCTCCATATATACACATTGAATGGGTGGATGGCAGCCAACTCTTGGAACCATAGCTCATTTCTTTTTCCATTTTCGTTCTCTTTTTTTCCTTAGGTTTTTAGAGGACTAGCTTGAGAGCTTCATGTGAGATCTAGAGAGAGGGATGGATGTTTGGGTGGCAAGCTAGACCTTGTACGAACCTTTCATGGTATGTACAGATGGTTCGGCGTTGTTCATCTTGGTGGTTTTCCCATCTCTTTTGTGGTGATTTTCGGAGCTCTTTGTTGGCGGTGTTTTGAGGACGATTTCTTTGGGTTTTTGGTGGGTGTCACGTATGAGATTCTTGTGAATCGGACTCGATTTGGTTGTTTTTCGAGTTGGGCGAGTTCCTGACCTAGAGAAGCGATTTCTTTGATTCCACTTGATTGTGAGCGTTTCGGGTCGATTCCTTTGAGGTAGAGGTTGCCCAGGAGGTAACCCAGCTAATCTCGAAGTTTCGCTGCAATCCGTGGAGTGATTCGGGAGATCGGGCGCGAGGAAGTTGAGGTTTGACCCGCGGGCTGTTTTTCTGGAAGAGGCGGTCTAACCGCCTGCAGAGGGCGGTCTAACCGCCCTGGGTTTTTCCAGGTCGAAGTTTTGTTTCGCCGGATTTTCCTCTGTGAGTTTGTACGCCTTGAACAGAGGAGTGTCTGGGTGAAATTTGGGGTCGTTCTCGTGCTGTTTGCTAGGTGTTATTGGTTGGAGTTCGTTGCTCGGTACAGAAGGTTAGACCGCCCCTGGTAGCCGGTCTAACCGCCCCTAGGCCCCTCGGTGGAGTTTTGGTTTTCACCAAGATTTTTTGGTAGCTAGCATGGCCTTGACTAGAGATCTCTGTTGGTGAAACCGTGGTGTGTTTTGGTGCTCGGAAGAGGTGTTTCGGAGGATTTCTCGGTTACCAGGTGGAGGCGGTCTAACTGCCCCCTATACCCGGTCTAACCGCCCCCCTCTGGTTAGCCGGCTTTCGAGTTGTTTCCGGTGCCGTTGGTGCGTGTGTGTTGAGGTTGCTGGTAGAGTTTGCTCCTAGGACCAGTAGCACACCAGTGGCTATGTGGTTTTGGCAAACGGAAGGTAGAAGTGCGGAGCGTGTGATTTCTGGGGTCCGACCGAGCTAGTCCATCTTGTCGGAGTTTCAATCTCCCTATATAAGAATTTTTATCGGCTCCCATTCACTCCCCCCCTCTATGGTCGCCTAATCGGTCCTTCAACCTTCGACGAGACAAAACCATGCAATTCATCTGTCTTTGAGTGTGCAGGTGATGATGAAGTTGGCAAGAAGATCTTTGAGGACGAGGAGGATGGTGCTGGAGAGGATGATGGTGATGATGGTGAAGCTCCAGCCATGCGTGTACCCTCTACTACCACTACGACGACTACGGTGCAGGATGATCCATCTCCTACACCACCTACAATTCAGCAAGATCAAGTGGAAGCAACTGCTTAGGGGGAGGTTGCCTCAAGGCGAGAGGCACCGAGGCGAGTTCAAGTTGATCATCCACCCTCGGTAATCATCAGTGACATCAATGAGTGTACAACACGATCGAGGTCCAGAAATGCTTCTCACTTTGCTCATTCAGCTTTTGTTGGTACCTTTGAGCCGAAAGACATTGGACACACTCTATCTGATCCTAATTGGGTGAATGCCATGCATAAGGAGTTAGAGAACGTTGAGAGAAACCAGGTGGGGGAGTTCGTGGAGCCACCACCAAACTGCAAGCCTATTGGGACAAAATGGGTGTCGAAAAACAAAGAGAGAGAAAATGGTGAGGTGGTGAGGAACAAGTCAAGGTTGGTTGCTCAGGGCTATAGTCAGAAGGAGGGGATAGACTACAAGGAGAGCTTTGCTCTAGTAGCCCGTTTGGAGGCAATTAGGATCCTTCTAGCCTTTTCTATGGCTAAAGGGTTCAAATTGTACCAAATGGATGTGAAGAGTGCCTTCTTGAATGGGTTCTTAGAGGAAGTTTATGTGAAGCAACCATCGGGCTTTGAGAGTGTTGAGTTTCCCCACAAGGTGTACAGGTTGAGAAAGGCGTTGTATGGGCTGAAACAAGCTCCCCGTGCTTGGTATGATCGTTTGAGGGGGTTCTTGTTCAGCAAGGGGTTTGAGATGGGGAAGGTAGATAAGACTCTTTTTCTCCTTAGGCAGGGTGATGATATACTAATTGTTGAGCTATACGTGGATGACATTTTCTTTGGCGGCTCGTCTCACTCTTTGGTTGCAAGGTTTGCAGAGGATATGAGCAAATAATTCGAGATGTCTATGATGAGAGAATTGCAGTTTTTTTCGGGCTTCAGATCAAGCAGGCGAATGAGGGAACCTTTGTACATCAAGCCAAGTACACGAAGGACATCCTCAAGAAGTTCAAGATGGACGATTCGAAGCCCCTGTCGACACCGATGAGTACGACTACAGTGCTTGACGCGGACGAGGACGGAGAGCCCGTGGACCGAAGGAGTTGAAGGACCGATACGGCGAACCAGAGAGGGGGGGAGTGAATGGGAGCCGATAAAAATTCTTCTCGAAGGAGATGAAAACTCCAACAAGACGAACGCGGCTTCCAACACACGTCTCCGACTCACTACCAAGGTTGGTCAAGCCCACGTAACCACTAGAGTGCCACTGGACCTAGGAACCAACACGCAACCTACCGACCCGAGAAACGCAGCGGAAAAACCAAACCTCGAGTCTACGGACCCACACCGGTCGGACCGGTGAGCACCACCGGTCGACCGGTCCCTGCAGTGAACTTGAGCAACTTCCACTATGTGGCTCTACACGGTCGGACCGGAGACACACCGGTCGGACCGGTGGCGGCCTCGAAAGCCCCCAAGACACCAAACAAAGCCAACCGACCACCAAACGGACCCAAACTCGAAACAGCAGGCAACACGGGACAACAACGAACTCACCAAGACGTTCACCCGAGCAAAATCCCACAAGGGCTTGCACCGGTCGGACCGGTCGGGAGCACCGGTCGGACCGGTGTGACTCCGGGCGACTCGGGATGAACAAGCACCCGCGGGTCAACTCCCCCAAATCCAAATCTCGATCTCCCGAATCGCTCCACGGACTTGAACAAGACTTTGGGGATATCATGAACACCTCATGAGGAGTTCATAGCCAAGTTTAATCCCACCAAAACTCGTCCAAAAAGGAGGAATCGAAGAAATCCCGCCGAAAGCACTTCCAACCCAAGAACTCAAGAAACCCCAAAATCGAGCACCTTTCCTCACGGATTTGGGAGGGGAATCACAGCCCAAAGAACCACGAAGGGTTCCCACAAATTTCCCCCATCAAATCACCAAGAGAAAAGTCCCGAAAACACCCCAAAGAAATCACCGAGAGAGGGCTCCGAAAATCACCACCAAGAACAACCGGGGAAAACACATCCAAACCTTGAGGAACCACGCCGAATCATCTATACATGAAACAAAGGTTCGTACAAGGTCTAGCAAGCCGCCCGATCATCCATCCCTCTCTACAAGATCTCTCCGTGAAGCTCTCTTGCTAGTCCTAGAGAAAACCTAAGGAAAATAGGTGGAAAATAGGAAAACTAATGAGCTAGGGTTCCAAGAGTTGGCTGCCAACCTCTCACCTCTTGGGTTATATAGGCGGCAACCGAATGTCTAAAATGCCCCTCTCTACTAACTAGGGATACATGCCCCTCAAGGGCGGATTCGGAATTCTTGATGTCTTCACCATCGGACGGATGCCCGGCGACCGCACCCTGCGTAGCCTCGACGCAAGCGATGCGATCCCGACGCGTGTCCTCCGCTTCGAAGTCTCGGACCGCGTCGTCGCACACGGTCGGACCGGTGCTCCTCACCGGCCGGACCGGTCCCCACCGGTCAGACCGGTCAGACCCACCGGTCAGACCGGTCTGGTGCTGCTGCACCTCCGTCTTCGGTTCTCCGGTCTTGGCTTTGTGGATCAACCAAGGAACCCAGTGGTTTTATGGTGAACCACCGGAAACCCCGCGAACTCGGTGTAGCCTCCGCCAATCTCCACTCATGACTTGGCTCCCACGTAGTCCCGGCTCGACCTTGGTTTTGAGGCTCAACCAAGAAACCGTCCACGACTTCATCTTGCTTGTTCATGCCACCATGCGGCCCGCACTTGACCCCGCCGGCCACCGGGTCCCTCGAACGAAGCCTACTTGTCTTCTCCACACCCGGAGGCCTCACCGGCGACGACCTTTCGCACTTGTTCTTCACCCGCACCAACACGAGTCAAGCCGCAACCTCGCACCCGCAATACTTAGCCAAGAATCAGTCCACACAACGTTGTCAATCACTCATCACACAAGGAAGCGACCATCCACCGGTCCTCGAACCACACATGGTCCTCAATCTCCCCCTTGATGAGTGCATTGACAACACCCACACGAAAGTAACAAGAGAGAAAAGAAAAAGAAAAGAAACGAATAAAAAGAAACTCCAACAAGCGATCGAAAGCCAAACAAAGGCAAAGAGCAAGATCACTTGAAGAAGACAAGTCTCGGACCCCTTAGGCAAGGGCAACGGCTCGACACATCCGAGACAAAGCAAAGCTCAAGCAAAGAGCACAAACCACCGAAACAAAACTCAATAACTCTCAAAGAGCTCCCCCTGCACACATGCAAGCTCCCCCTGAACCAATGCAACTCCCCCTGGACGAATGCATGCAAAACAATAAAAACGGGGGCAGCTGCAGCAATTTCAGCTCACACCGGTCAGACCGGTCATCACCACCGGTCAGACCGGTGCCCAACATATGTACAGGACCAGCACTCACACCGGTCAGACCGGTGCTCTTCACCGGTCAGACCGGTGTAAAACAGAGCCCAGAAATGGCTCGAAACCACCTGAAAACCTTCTAAATGTATCCACTAAGCCATTTCAAGCTCAAACTTCTCCCCCTTGTTGGCAATGCATGAATCAAGCCAAAAATGCAAAACTTTCAACCTAGAGCTTCTCAAAGATACAAAATTCAACAAATAATGCTACACACGTCCAAATGAGCAAGTTAGGTACTCTACGGCTTCGTATCGATCTCAACTACATGATCACCAAGTTTCACAACCATTGGACGAAGCTAAGATGGATTTTGGCAATTTTGCGAAAAACTTGCCTCTCACGAGCAAAGTCCTAAACATGATCAAAGCATATCGAAATGGCAAAGCCACACAAACTTCATGCTAGGACAGCTATTCTAACCATAAGACCATCACAAACACCCACAAGCACCTCATGTCATGTCAAAGCCACCGAGCCATGTGCCTACTTCTATGTATGAGACTTCTCATTGGTAGGCATCATGCAACGGTTTAGCACCCAAAGCAAATTAAATTCAGCACATATGACATGGGAGCACATTTCCAAGCATTTTTCATTTCATTTTCAGATTTGTAAATGGTACATGAAATGTCTTTGCGACAAAAAGGAACTTATGCTCCTCCATAAGATAAATCAAGAGGGCTAAACATTCATGATGGCAAATGAGCCTTTGGCCCCATATGATCAATAAACTAGCTATCCAACCACAAATTAAGCATAGCAAAGCCACAAAAACATGTCAAGAGCATGTAAAGGCATTTACACATGAGAGAGCATACATGTAACATTTTTCAAAAGTATAGCTATCAACCATGGATTATTCATCAAGATCATCAAGAGCTAAGCCAAAACTAACCGTAGCATACCAAACGAGCTCACAAAGACATATATCTCATTCCATGGTGAACTATGTATATGAGAGAAGCTTTTCCTAACCAATGCATATGATACAAAGTGCATGCAATCTAAGATGCAAGGATGCCTATACATCATGTTACATATGCCATGCCAAATGCAAGAAATGCACAAAGGAAAACTATACATATGCTACAAAACCGGCTCCTCGAGGGGAGGCAAAACGGGCTCGACACCACCGGCAAAAGAAAGCCCCCACACACCCAACTCAAGAGATCAAACACACACCAAGTTCCCCCCGCAAACGAGTGAAAGTTGCTTGATCTAGGGGTTTGGTGAAAATATCGGCTAGTTGGTCATGTGTGGGTACATGGATCAAAGCTATCTTTCCTTTCTCGACGTTGTCTCTCAGAAAATGATACCTCACTTCTATGTGCTTGGTTTTGGAATGGAGCACTGGGTTCTTTGCAACGCTTATGGCACTGGTGCTATCACACTGAAGTGGGACATGGGTATACTCCTCACCAAAGTCACTCATGGTGTAGGTGATCCAAAGGAGCTGAGAGCAACAACTAGCAGCGGCAACATACTCGGCCTCGGTCGTGGATTGAGCAACACTCGACTGCTACGGGAAGACCAAGACACCAACGAAGAACCCAAAAACGGCAAGTCCCGTAAGTGGACTTCCTATCCAACCGACACCCGGCAAAATCCGCGTCCGAAAAACCATGAAGCGCCAAAGAAGAGGACGCGGAGTACCAAAGGCCGAAGTCGGGAGTGTGACGCAAGTACCCGAAAATTCTCTTCACCGCTTGCCGATGCGAAGTCCTCGGAGACGCTTGAAAACGAGCGCACGACACACCGAGAACCGTATGTCCGGCCTCGTCGCCGTCAAGTAGAGGAGTGACCCGATCATGCTCCGGTACTCCTTCTCGGTCCACATGTTCACCTTCCTCATCCGCATCAAGAGCCGTAGTCGTACTCATCGGCGTCGTCATAGCCTTGGAGTCCTCCATCTTGAACTTCCTCACAATGTCCTTGGTGTACTTAGCCTCGATGCACAAATGTTCCTTCCTTTGATTGCTTGATTTGTAGCCCGAGGAAGAACTGCAACTCACCCATCATGCTCATCTCGAACTCCCCGCTCATATCATCTCGCAAACCTCGCAACAAGAGAGTTAGACGAGCCACCAAAGACAATATCATCCACGTACACCGCACAATCGGGATATCTCCGCCCCGCCTCTCGCAAAAACAAGGTCCGATCGACCTTCCCCATCTCAAAACCTCTCTCAAACAAGAACCCCCTCAACCTCGCCATACCAAGCTCTAGGCGCCCGCTTCAACCCATACGGCGCCTTCCTCAACTTGTACACCGGTGGGGGTACTTCTCACTCTCAAACCCCGGAGGTCGTCTCACATACACTTCTTCCTCCAAAGACACCATTCGGGAAAGCACTCTTCACATCCATTTGGTGCAACTTGAACCCTTTAGCCACGGAAAAGGCTAGAAGGATCCTAATCGCCTCCAAACGGGCTACGGGAGCAAAGGTCTCCTCGTAGTCGATCCCCTCCTTCTGACTGAACCCCTGAGCAACAAGTCTCGACTTGTTCCTCACAACCTCACCCTTCTCTCCCTCTTTGTTTTTCCACACCCACTTTGTACCAATCGGCTTACACCCTGGGGGAGGGTCAACCAACTCCCACACCTGATTCCTCTCAAAGTTCTCCAACTCCTCATGCATCGAGTTAACCCAATTGTGATCAGATAGTGCGTGTCCAATGTCTTTGGGCTCAAAAGAAGCAACAAACGCAGCATGAGCGAAATGGGAATTGTTTCGAACCCTCGACCGTGTAGTGCGTTCACTCATATCGCCGATGATCCTCGAAGCTGGGTGATCCACTTGAACTCGCCGGGGAGGTTCTCGCCTCGAAGCTACCTCCCCCTCAACATCAGCTTCTCCTCGTTCTTGATTTGTCGTCGTAGGTGTAGCGAAGGTCCATCCATCATCGTAGTCGAAGTAGTGGGTACATGTTCAGCCGGGGGCACCGCACCTCCATCCTCATCATCTCCATGTTCATGCTCCTCCTCCTGAAAGATCTCCTCGCCAAGCTCATCATCACCTGCACACTCAAAAACAAGCTGACTACGTGGCTCTGTCTCGTCGAAGGTTACCTCGCAAGTCTCCACGATTTGGTTAGTTTCAAGATTGAGCACACGATATGCTCTAGAATGAGATGCATAACCAAAGAAAATGCCATCGACAGACCTAGCCTCAAACTTATCCAACTTCCCCGCCTTTCTTCGAATGAAACACTTGCAACCAAAGACATGGAAGTGACTCACCTTGGGTGTGCGGCCATGCATCAACTCATAGCATGTCTTCTTCTTGTGCACTCGAGGTATATCCTCGTTCGACACATAGCATGCGGTGTTCACCGCCTCGGCCCAATACCTCCTCGGAGTCCTATGCTCATCAAGCATCGTCCGAGCCATCTCGCACAAGGTCCCGTTCTTTCTTTCCACAACACCATTCGGGGAGGCGTATACGGACTCGAAAACCGGTGCTCAAGACCCAAGTCATGACAAAAGGTTTCAAAACGAGAGTTCCCGAATTCCGAGCCATTATCACCGGCGGATAGCTCGTATGGCATCTCCGTGCCTCTCGTTCCTCAACCTCAAGACTAGATCTCGAACAAAACCAAACGTCTCCCCCTTATCCTCCCGTAAAGAACACCCACGCATACCGAGAATAGTCGTCCACCACGACAAGGACATACCACTTCCCACCCGCGATCGCACACGAGCCGGGCCAACAAGGTCCATATGGAGCAGCTCGCATGGACGCTCAGTCATCACATCGGTGAGAGGCGGGTGAGAAGAGGCCACCATCTTGGCATGCCTACACGGAGCACAAACCAACACTTTCTCAAGCCTCAACCGTGGCAATCCTCGGACCAAGTTGAGTTTACTCAAGCGTGACAAAAGGTCAAAGCTCAAGTGACCCAACTTCCTATGCCACTTCCACAACTCACTCGAAGAACCGGCCAAGAAACAACGCTCCACACCCGAAGACCGAGAAAAATCAGCACGAAACACCCGACCCTCGGGAACGACCATACGGACAAGGTCCCCTCGAGAGTCCACAATCCGAGAACCACCGAGGCCGAAACAACACCTCAAAGCCCTCATCCAACAAGCGGGACACGTAAAGCAAATTGTACCCCGGCGATTGAACAAGAGCAACACGCCTCGCAGTGATCTTGTCACTCACTTTTATCTCACCTTCCGACAAGCACACGCCCACGCCCATTGTCCCCAAAGGTGATGTACCTCTTCGTCACCACCGGGACGAGACTTGAGAACCACCCCCTGTCTCCGGTCATATGCCTCGAACAACCGGAGTCAATCAACCAAATGTTCTTCAAGTCTCCCACCTGCACATCAAAAATAGGCACGTGAGCGAACAAACGACTCAAGACCGGGGTTAGAACCAAAGGAGGAAAACCAAGTGCCGAGCCATTTGCTCGAAAGTGGGGTTAGCACCAACCAAAGCATCTCTCCTACCAAAGCTACCTCCACGAACACCACCACGGTAACCACCCTGAGGGAACCACCCCTCTCTCGCCCGGAGGAGGACCAAAACCACGCAAGAAAGCCCGTGGCACGTCCTTCCTCTCCAACTCACCGCCACGACTCCTCCAATCCCCGTATTGAGCACGAGGTGGAGAACGCCTAGCAAACTGACCACCTGCACCCTTTCCAGCCCAACCACCGAACCACGACCACCGTAAACAACCCTCGCACCTGTACGCGCTCGAAACCCGAACATCCGTCCGTCCGTGCCCGCACCGGTCCGACCGGTGCCCCACACCCCGGTCCGACCGGTGTGGCCAGGCAACAAGCACCACCCCGCAGCCTTCTTTTCTCCCCAAGCCCGGATCGTCCTCACAATCGCCTTGCCCCCGGGCATCCGCATACGAGGCTCAAGTACACCATCGGAAGGGTGGTACTTGTCCTTGTTAGCCCACTCCTTCTCCATTCTCTCCTCTCGCTTCCTCTTGAAGCAAAACTCCTCCTTATGGCCATCTCTCCCACAATAGCCACAATGGAACCTCACAAGCTTAGGCTTTGTCTTGGGATGTGGCTGTTCACTCGGTTTCTCTCCACTCAAACCCTCCACCGGTTTCTCACCACTAGCCTTCTCACTCTCCTTCCCAAAGAACACTTTCCCCGAAGTGCTCACAAACTTGATAGGCTTTTGTAGGTCATTTGTGGGTGTAGGAAACACGGGTGGAGCTGGGGTTGTGTCTAGTCGGTTCCTTAGATGGTTAGATTTTGGGGGAAATCATTTTTGTGGTGGGTTTTTGGTGGCTCAGGGATATTCTCTCCACTTCCCTCACCAACCTTGTTTGCTCCAAGCCCCTCACCATCTTGCCTCTTAAAGGCCTCGATCATCATCCTCAACTGAGGCTCGTGACCGGACAACCAACCCATCAACTTCCTCAAATCATCATTCTCATCCTGCAAACGGTCAACATAATGTGCAAGCTCCAAATTTTTCAATGCATGCATTTCACAGGTAGAGCAAGATGTAGGCATGGGTTCCTTCAATTTAGCCTCGAGCGAACTAATGTAAGCATGCATCTCATCAATCTTAGCATGCAAAACAGGGCAAGAAGTACAAGCACCTAGCAAAGCAGGTCTAGACTTAAGCTCAGCCACTTCAACCCTAAGCACATCTAGTTCCTCACACTTGGAGGCATGCTTCTCCTTGAACAAAGCAAGATCAGCAAGGAAAATAGAGCAATCAAGCACAATCATTCTCATCGAAACAACAGGGGCTAGCCTTAAGCGAATCAATCTCAAGCTTGCTATCAAGCACCCGTGTCTCTAGCTCACCCACTCTAGTCCTAGCATCCTCGAGTGAAGCCCTAAGCTCTTTCTCATTTTCTTGGCCTCTCTAAGCATGTCATCACGATTATCAAGCAAAGAGCCAAGCCTCTCATTCTCCTGGCGCAAGAAGGGAAGTTCATCACGCACCTCGTCATCGGACTCAGAGTCCGAGTCGCTCTGTGTGCTCTTCTTGCTGCCGGAGCTCAGCGCCATGGTGCAGAAGCCATCTCTCGCGAAGCAGCTCAGCCCACTCAGGTTCTTGGACGACTTCTTGTTCTTGAGGCGATCTCCCTCGTCGTCGCTGCTGCTCGAGCTCGAGGTGGAGTACGCGGAACTGGAGTCGACGTCGCTCGCTCCAACCATCGCTCGGGCCTTGCCTCGACCCTCCTTCTTCCTTGATCGTCGCTCGTCCTTGTACTTGTTCTTGTGCTTGCTCTTGTGGTCGCGCCTCGAACGGTACTTGTCATCGTTCTTCCTCGGCTTGTGCTTGTAGCTGTCCTTGTTCTCGGCCTTCTCCGGGCAGTCGGCGACGAAGTGTCCCGACTTGCCGCACTGGAAGCAAGTCCTCGTGTTCCTCCTCATGTTCACGCGGTTCTCGTGCAGCCTCTCGAATCGCCTCGTCAACAGCGCCAGCTCGTCCTCTCCAAGGTCATCAAACTCCTCATCTGGCATAGACATCAAAGAGGAAAACGAGAACATCCCGGTGGATGGGTTAGAGTTAGTCTTTCCTTTAGAACCACCAACGAGGGCAAGACTATGGGAATCGGTCGGTCCCTCGAGCTTGGCGCTCATGCCCCTATCCACCTCAGCCGACTTGAGCTTCGAGAACAACTCGTTCACCGTCGCAGTATCATACCTCTCTCGACTCGACTATGGCCTCGAACTTTCCGCCCCATATCGTACGATCCAAAGAGTGTAAGAGCTTGACCGCTCTATCATGATCATCGTACGGGAGCACGTCCACATTGGCCCTCATGTTGTTCACCACCACCGTGAACCTCTCGAAATAAGGCATCGATGGACTCACCGGGGAGATGAGTGAAGTTCTCGTACTCTCTCCGTAGGTCGCATACAACCGTGCTCGAACCCGGGGCGTTCCCAACATGAGCCTCCTTCAACACCGCCCAAATCCTACAAGCCAAGTGCTCGGTGTGCACCCGATCGAACTCGGGCCGACACAAAGCACGAAACAAGTAGTCGACCGCCTTATTGTTGGCGTCGAAGGCCGTCCCTCGATCCCGGAGCGAGGAAATCAACCGCCGGGGACATAGCTCGTGTCCACCGTGACATCCCAAAGGATCCGACCCTTTCCGCGGAGAAAAGCACCCATCCGCTTGCTCCACATCCGGTAGTTCTTGCCATCGAAGTGTGGAGGACCCGAACCCCGTTCTCGGTACGCCATCCTTGGATCTTAGACTGTTAGAGTCAACAAAGACCCGAACCGGCTCGATACCACTTGAAGGACCGATACGGCGAACCGCGAGAGGGGGGGGAGTGAATGGGAGCCGATAAAAATTCTTCTCGAAGGAGATGAAAACTCCAACAAGACGAACGCGGCTTCCAACACACGTCTCCGACTCACTACCAAGGTTGGTCAAGCCCACGTAACCACTAGAGTGCCACTGGACCTAGGAACCAACACGCAACCTACCGACCCGAGAAACGCAGCGGAAAAACCAAACCTCGAGTCTACAGACCCACACCGGTCAGACCGGTGAGCACCACCGGTCAGACCGGTCCCTGCAGGTGAACTTGAGCAACTTCCACTATGTGGCTCTACACCGGTCAGACCGGTGAGACACACCGGTCAGACCGGTGGCAGCCTGAAAGCCCCCAAGACACCAAACAGGCCAACCGACCACCAAACGGACCCAAACTCGAAACAGCAGCAACACGGGACAACAACGAACTCACCAAGACGTTCACCCGAGCAAAATCCCACAAGGGCTTGCACCGGTCAGACCGGTCAGGAGCACCGGTCAGACCGGTGTGACTCCGGGCGGCTCGGGATGAACAAAGACCCGCGGGTCAACTCCCCCAAATCCAAATCTCGATCTCCCGAATCGCTCCACGGACTTGAACAAGACTTTGGGGATATCATGAACACCTCATGAGGAGTTCATAGCCAAGTTTAATCCCACCAAAACTCGTCCAAAAAGGAGGAATCGAAGAAATCCCGCCGAAAGCACTTCCAACCCAAGAACTCAAGAAACCCCAAAATCGAGCACCTTTCCTCACGGATTTGGGAGGGGAATCACAGCCCAAAGAACCACGAAGGGTTCCCACAAATTTCCCCCATCAAATCACCAAGAGAAAAGTCCCGAAAACACCCCAAAGAAATCACCGAGAGAGGGCTCCGAAAATCACCACCAAGAACAACCGGGGAAAACACATCCAAACCTTGAGGAACCACGCCGAATCATCTATACATGAAACAAAGGTTCGTACAAGGTCTAGCAAGCCGCCCGATCATCCATCCCTCTCTACAAGATCTCTCCGTGAAGCTCTCTTGCTAGTCCTAGAGAAAACCTAAGGAAAATAGGTGGAAAATAGGAAAACTAATGAGCTAGGGTTCCAAGAGTTGGCTGCCAACCTCTCACCTCTTGGGTTATATAGGCGGCAACCGAATGTCTAAAATGCCCCTCTCTACTAACTAGGGATACATGCCCCTCAAGGGCGGATTCGGAATTCTTGATGTCTTCACCATCGGACGGATGCCCGGCGACCGCACCCTGCGTAGCCTCGACGCAAGCGATGCGATCCCGACGCGTGTCCTCCGCTTCGAAGTCTCCGGACTGCGTCGTCGCACACCGGTCAGACCGGTGCTCCTCCCGGTCGACCGGTCCCCACCGGTCGGACCGGTCGCACCCACCGGTCGACCGGTCCGGTGCCGCCGCACCTCCGTCTTCGGTTCTCCGGTCTTGGCTTTGTGGATCAACCAAGGAACCCGGTGGTTTTCTCGGTGAACCACCGGAAACCCCGCGAACTCGGTGTAGCCTCCGCCAATCTCCACTCATGACTTGGCTCCCACGTAGTCCCGGCTCGACCTTGGTTTTGAGGCTCAACCAAGAAACCGTCCACGACTTCATCTTGCTCGTTCATGCCACCATGCGGCCCGCACTTGACCCCCGCCGGCCACCGGGTCCCTCGAACGAAGCCTACTTGTCTTCTCCACACCCGGAGGCCTCACCGCGCGACGACCTTTCGCACTTGTTCTTCACCCGCACCAACACGAGTCAAGCCGCAACCCGCACCTCGCAATACTTAGCCAAGAATCGGTCCACACAACGTTGTCAATCACTCATCACACAAGGAAGCGACCATCCACCGGTCCTCGAACCACACATGGTCCTCGGGAGTACCGGAGCATGATCGGCTCCCTCTTGTACTTGACGGCGATGAGGCCGGACATCCAGTTTTCTATGTGTCTGTGCGCTCATTTTCAGGCGTCGCCGAGGACTTCACAATGGCAGGCCGTCAAGCGGATCTTCAGGTATCTTCGATACACTCCTGAGCTCGGTCTTTGGTACTCGGCATCCTCTTCTCTTTCGCTTCTTGGTTTTTCGGATGCCGATTTTGCGGGGTGTCGAGTCGATAAGAAGTCGACTTCGGGGACTTGTCAGTTTCTGGGTTCCTCTCATGTTTCTTGGTCTTCTCACAAACAGTCTAGTGTAGCTCAGTCTACCACAGAAGCCGCTAGTTGTTGCTCCCAGCTGCTTTGGATCACATACACGCAGAGTGATTTTGGTGAGGAGTGTTCCCATGTACCTCTCATGTGTGATAGCACGAGTGCCATTAGTGCTGCCAAAAATCCCGTGCTTCACTCCAGAACCAAACAAATAGAAGTGAGGTACCACTTTCTGAGAGACAATGTTGAGAAGGGAAACATAGACCTCATCCATGTACCCACAGAAAAGCAGCTTGCAAATATCCTAACCAAGCCTTTGGACCAAGCTACTTTTGCTCGTTTGCGAGGAGAGCCTGGAGTTGTTTTTCCTTTTTGAGCTTCGGTTGGGAGGGTTGATGTACATATACATGTTGCATTTCCATACATGTATCATATCATGCTTGCATCTTTGTATCATAGTCTTCATTTGTAACATACGCATTGGAGATGTGCTTCTCTTATATGCTTTGCTCACCATGATATGCTAGAAATGAGGTTATGACCTTGCTTGTGATGCTCATGAGATGTATATCTATGCTCTTGGTAGCTTTGGGATATATATGCTTGTGGATGGCTTCCTTTTGTAAAAATGCTCTATGATCCTCTCTTGTGAGTAGAATGTCTTTCATGTTCATTTTGGATGCTTATGGCTATATCTTGCTTAATTTGTGCTTGGAACCATGTTCTTTTCATTTGGGATCAAAGATCCATTTATCATCATGAATGTTTAGCCTATATGCTACCTTGTGGAGAAGCCTAAGCTTCTTTTTACCGCAAAGGCACTTCACGTACCATGTCTAAGCTTCTTTCGTTTCCTTTTCTTTTTCTCTTTTCTCTGAATTGGTTACTTGTCTGTGTTGTCAATGCACTCATCAAGGGGAAGATTGAGGACCGGAGCGTCCGAGGACCGGTGGATGGTCGCTCCTGGCTGTGATGAGTGATTGACAATGTGGTGTGGACTAACTCTTGGCCGAGTATTGCAGGTGCAGGTTGCGGCTTGATTTGCATTGGTGCAGGTGAAGAGTGGGCACGAAAGGTCTATGCCTTGCGGGGCCTCCAAGGAGTGGAGAGACAAGTAGGCCTGACTCGAGGGACCCGGTGGCCAGCGGGGCCAAGTGCGGGCCGCATGGTGGCAAGAAAAGAAAGACGAAGTCATCGATAGGGGCCGTTGCAGGGTAGCGGCTCACTACCGGAGTCTGCACGCGGGGTTTGTGGCGGTTCACCAGAAAACTGTCGGGTTACTTGGTTGAGCCACAAAACCAAGACAGGAGGCTTGACGAGCGGAGATGGGATCCGTGCGCGCTGAGAAGCTTTGATGTTGGCAGACGCGTGGCGGGATCGCAAGGCTCGCGTCGGGAGGATGCGGTCTGTGGCAACGGCGTGGCCGTGCGATGAAGAGGAGTGCTACATGACCTATTTGGCCCTGAGGGGTTGTATCACAACTTAAGTGCTAGGGGTAGTGTGGTCTTTTGCCTGACCCGGAGGGGACTCATATATATTAGCTCTAGGGTTTCCAGGCAAACCATCCATCCGGACTGCTTCTCATTTCCTTGCACTCTAGGGTTAGATTTTTCCTCCGTTTGTAAAGAATCTGACCTCCGAGTGAATGGAAGCTTTCATGGTTGCGTCGATTCCCGGTTTGTAGCTCATTGGATTTTCGTGTCTTTTTCGATCTATTTTCATTGATTTTTCATGCGCACCTTGTTCCTTCGATTCTGAGGTGTTTGGGCTTGGATTTGTTGGTGGGAATCATGGATAGTTGCTTCGTGCATCTTTGTGCTTATCCCCCAAACTCCGAGTTTGGCCTCCGATTGGAGGATTTCGATTGGAAACCTAGCTTTGTTCTTGAGCTCGGTAGAATCTTGATTCCTCTCGATTCATTGGGTTTGAGGCTACAAATTCGTAGGCATAACATCTCCTAGAGACGCTTCACCTTCACCTATGATTTGGTAGCAATCCCTTGGTTGATTTCGGAGATCAGGTAGTGGGAAGGAGGAGTTGACCTCCAAGAGGTCATGTTCGGGTTGCTGTCTGCGCTCCACGCGGATGGTCCGCGCGCCCCTAGCAGACGGTCCGCGAGGTGGCTTTCAGGTAGCAGTTCGTCTTGTTCTTCGCGTGTTCTTGCGTGCTTTTCGTTCGATCCCTTTTTGTCGGTGGATTTTTGTTGCACGAAGTTCGTAGACGGTTCATACTAGAGTGTCGGACGGTCTGTGCCGGGGCGGACGGTCCGCAGGCCCATTGCGGACGGTCCGTTATTGAGGGTGTAGTACTAGAGGTTCAGGGGTTGTTTTCGGACAGTCCGTCGCAGCCTCGCGGACAGTTTGCCTAGGCCTCGCGGACGGTCCGCCCAGGCCTCGCTGACAGTCCGCCCGGTGCTCACAAACAGTCCGCCTGGTCCAGTGTTGAGCTGCTAAGCCCTTCGCTCTTTGAGTTTCACTTTCGCTTCGGGATCGTTTGGGGTTGCTCCTAGGGTTGGTAGGTTCGCTGTGACTACACTACCTTGGCAAACCCGTGTGGGAATCCTCGGTTGTCAATTCGGGGCATAGGCCGAGTTCTCTCTCTGGAGAAGAATTTTTATCAGCTCCATTCACTCCCCCCATCTCTCTGGTCGCCTAATCGGTCCTTCAACCTTTGAATGGCCATGGTTTGATTATTGGGTTCATTGCCGATGCTAGAACTTTTTGAATGCTTCCAAACTTTTGACACTCTTGTCACCTTTTGAAATACGTGAAGCAATCTTCTAATATCATTAGCCAACAATAGTTATTGTTTCTGATCATCCTCTTCGTCTTGAATGCTCATTGATGAGCTCCACAGACCCCCTCATGAATTTCCCCCATTAAAGTTTTATCTTCTTCTTCACTGAGGCATTGGAGAAGAACTCCATCGATTGTACGATAATATAGCTGATCTTTTAATAAAAATATTTAATGGCCTTGCACCTTAACTGCCTATCAACTTTCTTGGATGGATCTTTCAGATAATTTATTATCTCTTTCCTTCAATATTCAACTGGTAACTCTATAGTCAGAATCAGCCGATATCTTGATGCCCCTTGGGCCAGCCAATTAGGTTCATTGTTATGACACTTAGGGATATGTTCAAGTTTTACTATCATGAACTCTCAAAGTGACTGAAGGCATTCTTCATGATAAACCCTTAATATATCATCTTTGCACTCATACTCTCCTGCCAATTGATTTATCACGAGTTGAGAATCTCCAAAAATCTCAACGACTTCAGCATTAACTTCTCATAGTAGCTTTATCCCCTTTAATACTGCCTGGTACTTAGCTTGATTATTTGTTGAAGTTGTCTCAATTAGGATAGAAAACTCATAATTTGCTCCTTGAGGTGAGATGAGGACAATTCCGATTCCGGCTCCTACTCCACATGATGATCCATCAAAGAACATAGTCCATGGAATAGGTGTTATGACTACAACTTCAGGTCCACAATACTGAGTTACCAGATCAGCAATTACTTTCCCTTTGATTGCTTTGGTTGATTGATAGGTCAAATCAAATTCTGACAAAGCTGAGATCTATTTTCCAATCCTTCCCTTCAAGATTGGTAAGGCATTCGGCAGTTAGTAGGTAAGGCCTCAACTTTGTGCATGAAAAATATAAGCACAAGCATAGTCTTTCCACCGCCGAATATCTCGTTTTTGCGTCCAAGAGTCTCCTGCTTACGAAATATACAACTAGTTGTTCCTTCAAACTCTTGCATAAGGGCTGAACCAATAGCCTACTCATTAGCTGATAACTACAACTTGAAAGACTTCTTGTCTTGAGGAGGCATTAAGATAGGAGGAGATTTTAGGTAATGTTTGAGATTATCTAAAGCCTTTTGCTGTTCTTCCCCCATACGAATTTGTGATCGGCCTTGAGCTTCAGTAGAGGTCTAAATGGCTGAATCCTTTCTGACAGATTAGATATAAACCTTCTGATGAAATCGATCTTGCCAATTAATGACTTAAGCTCTTTCTTATTTTATGGTGCTTTCATATTGTCAATTGCGTCGATTAACTTTTGGCGCACTTCAATTCCTCTCTCGTGTATGAAGAAACCCAAGAATTGGTCAGCCGAAACACCAAAAGCACACTTGTTGGGGTTCATTTTTAAACCATGTTTCCTTGTGCACTCTAGCATTCTTCGTAGGTCTGCCATGTGTTCCTTGTAGCTCTTTGACTTGACAACTACATCATCAATGTAGATTTCTACTATCTTGCCGATGAGTTCATGGAATATGTAATTCATGGCTCTTTGATATGTCGCACCAACATTCTTCAACCCAAAGGTCATGACAATCCACTAATACAATCCGATGTGGTTGGGGCACCTGAAAGTAGTCTTTGCAATATCCTCTATGGCCAAGAATATTTGATTGTACCCAGCTTTATCATCCATGAAGCTGATGACTTTGGGCCCTACAGCAGCGTTGACCAGTGTATCGGCCACTGGCATTGGATATCCATCCATCTGTGTTGTTTTGTTCAAGTCCCTGAAATCAATGCACACGTGTAGTTTGCCGTTTTTCTTGTAGACAGTGACTATATTAGAGATGCATTCGACATATCGACATTGCCGAATAAAACCAGCTTTGAGTAACTTTTTTATCTCAGCTCTTATATTAGGATAAATCTTCGGATTACACTGCCTCGGGTGCTGCTGAAATGGTCAATATCCAGGTTTAATGGGAAATCGATGCTCAACAATGGATCGATCTAAGCCAGGCATCTTATAATATTCCCAAGCAAAGCAATCCTTGAATTCTTTCAATAATGCGATCAATTCTTTCTTGTATTCTTCTTCTAGCTTGGCATTAATGTATGTCGGCCTTGGTTTTCTTCCATCTCCTAGATCTAACTTTTCTCATTTATCGGCAGACGCAAACCCATGCCCAAGCTTCCCTTCATCTCCAATGAATTGATCCATTAAATCTCATCATTAGAGTCGACTGCTTGAACCGGCTTTAGTCCAAAATCGAACACTTTGAGATACTTGGTATCCCATGCTTTTCCAGATAAGCAGCTCACCTGATCATAAGTCCATGTTTGTTCTTCTGTAGGTGCTACTGTCAAAGAGATTTCTCCTTGCACCACCACCACTGAATCTCTGATCCATTTGATGATGCATTGATGCATTGTAAATGGTATGCAACAATTTGAATGAATCCAATCTCGACCCAGCAATAGACTATAAGATCCCCTCCCTTTAATGACAAAGAAGGCGGTTGGAAGGGTCTTACCGTCGATGGTGAGCTCCACGCAAATTGCTCCTTGAGCGGGAGAGATGTTGCCTTCGAAATCCACCAACATCATGTCGGTTTGGGTTAAATCTTCCTTAGGTTTCCCAATCTTGCGCAACATTGTGTACGACATCAGGTTGACTGCTGCTCCTCTATCCACAAGCATTTTGGTGACTGGTTTTCGATTGACATATCCTTTGAGAAATAGGGCCTTCAAGTGTTGTCTCTTCTCATCATCTGGCTTCTCAAAGATGGCTTGTCTAGGTTCCAACGTCAATTGAGCCATGCCAAGTTCTTCATCAGATGTATCTGAATCAACTGGAGCCATGAACTCTTCTGGTAGGAAGACAACCATGTTTATGTCAGCTTGGGGTTTGCCATCTTCCTCATCATCAGCCTTATGTTTTGGGGGCCAAACTTTAGACCGAACCTTCTTCTTGTCCAACACATGTCTCTCTACTTCTTCATTTTGTTCTAGCTAACGTAGGCGCTGGACTCTCCTCTTCTGGGACTTGGTCAAGCCATCTCGACACCACTGCAGATTGGGCTTCTTGTGAGTTTTGCTTGATCCTTCATCGTCCAATTACAACATGCGTCGATGCTTTATTGACTCGCACATGATATCTTCATCAAGGACTAGAGAATTGGCCATCTCTTCAGCCGATCAATTGACTCTTTATTGACTTGACCTCCTAGCTGATCATGGACACTGGCCTTGCCCCCTAGCCGATCATGGACGCTGGCTTCGCCCCTCAGCCGATCGTGGACTGAGACCCGTTGATTGCTGAACTCACGGTGATCCCCAGCTGAAGGTCTTCTGTCATCAAAGCTAACCCTTTTGGATGAGTTACTATTGTTGTAGGCTCCATTGCATTCTGGACAATTTTCTGCCGTTGGGAGTTTGGTCCCTTCTTCCCAGTAGTTTTTGAAGAACGAACATCTCCAATGTCCTTCATTGCGTCATGCCCTCTCTTCTCTTTCCCATGCCTTCTCCTGTCGGCGCTGGAACTTGTTAATCAGGATCTGGGATGTGACAGGTCAGCGTGGCTTCAAGTCTCCTTCAAGTAGTAACCTTTTCCCTTTGACATCGGTAGCGGTTACTTGTACTTTAGGATCAACGGCTCCTTTATTTTGACCCAAATCAGATGTCAAAAATTTAACTTGTGACGTGTCTTTGCTAGACACCTCAAATGTGTTAATTGGGTAGGGGTGCTAATCAATCTTCATCAGCTTTTCAGCCTTAGTAGGATTTTCAAATTTAAGCCTCCATGTTCAATAGCTGATTGGATCTGTTGCATTGTGCCACTTGCAATACTTCATCCTCTTCAGCTCTTCTGCAGATGGTATGGTATGAAACTGGGAGAGTTTAATCTACCCTTGCTGAAGCAATAGATCAAATATTTTATCCGCCTTAATGATATGAAATCCGAATTTCTCTGGCTCTTTCTTGCCAAAGGGACAAGACACTATCTTTTTGCCTTTGACCCACTCTGCGAACCCTATCATATTGTCTCATCTTTTGAGTTAGAGTAGTCTACGTAAGATACCTTCTTCTGAAAGTTCCTTCTAGGCTCATAGCACTTTACAGTTTCCTGGGTCATCCGATTGACCAACTAGCCGAGACTCTCGAAGTCGTGTGATGCATATTTCTCTCTCAAGGTCGGCTGGAGACCTTGGAAAGCCATCTCAGCGAGTTGTTCATCTTCCAAGTTCAGACTGTAACACTTGTTTCTGACCTCTATGAATCTCTAGAGGAATCCAGCTACCGTTTCATTGTTCCTTTGCTTGAGCCTAGTCAGATCAAAGATTTTCATCTCATGGATGCCAGAGAAGTAGTTATGGAAATGTTGTTCCCAATCAGACCACTTGATTATAGAATTTGCTAGCAACAAAGTGAACCATGAGAATGCTGGCCCTAACAAGGATGAAGAGAACAGACGTATCCTAAGTGCATCAACGTTCCCTGCTTCTCCATATTGGAGGATAAATCGAGTGATGTGCTCCATAGTGGATGTCTCATCTTGCCCAGAGAACTTGGTGAAGTCTAGCACCTTGAATCTTGGCGGGAACGGTATCTGATCATAACAAGATGGATATGGTGTCTTGTACATGTAGGACTTCTGCTTAGGTTTAATCCCATATTGCTCCAGCAGCATCTCTGTGAAGTGGTCAATCAACTCATGTTTCAAATGAGACTTCAATTCAACAGATACTTGCTCAATTGCTTGTATCACAGCTGGAGTTTCTAGAGGCTGTTCTTCTAAAATTCTTGGCTATGGATCTGGAGTTTGTGATGTCCTTCCTTCAGCAGAACATTGAGTGTTTGAATGACCTGTAGTTGGTGGGCCTGTCCAATTGGCTGACTAGCCGATGGGGCTGATTGCTGCGCATTCAACTGGCTTGAAATAGACAATTGATTTAGAAGTGTTTGCAATAATTGCGCAGAGTCCACCTGTGGAATCACTGGCTGCCCTATTGCTCCTTCGTTGATCGGCTGCTGAGGCGATGATCTTGTATGAGCCACCGTATTAGCTGGGGTTAAGACAACCTTTAGTGTCGTTGACTGCTGTAATTGGGCAGTCTGTATGGGCATTCCCAATGTTTTTTTTGAAAACAACTGTGGGGAAAAGCCCCCCAGCAACAAATATATTAATAAAAGGGGAAGAAATCAGCAAACTTACAAAGGACCTCAAAGAGGTAGGGGGGAAGAGGGCACCTAACACCTAACCAGCAGTTAGGTGGATGAAGAGTCAACCAAAAACGACTACACAAAGGAGAAGAAAACACAAGACAGGGAAGAACAGGAGTGGAGCGCTATCCTAAATAGCCTCAAGCCAAGCTAATATGCACTGGTGTAGGGAGCTTTTGATTCTTATCATCTGCCGAAGAACTTCCTCCTTCAAAGACAGCTTCCAAGCGGAAAGACCAGGGGGCTTGTTATTGAATATGAGCTTGTTTATTTCCGTCCAAATGCACCAAGCAGCGATCATAAAGATATCCATGAAGAAGGGGTGGGGAAATGCCTGCTTGGCCAAGTAAATCCTCTGGTGAGAACTGCCTGAATCACTCCAAGAAATCCCCAACGCAAAGCACAGACAAACAGTAGCAGCACACTCAAAGAACAGGTGGTCAGAGGTCTCCTCAATCCCCTCTTGGCATAAAACACTGTTATACCCTTCGTCAAGGAATTTCTTTCTTCTTCTCAAAATGTTTCTCGTGTTTAGTCTATCATTCAGAAGGAGCCAAGCAAAGAATTTTATTGTGGGAATACAACTTGATTTCCAAACCCAAAGGAGCACCCTGCTAGGCGTCAGGTTCTTGAACTGATACTGATAATATTTACTGGAAGAATAAACTTGTTGCCCCCAAATGAACTGCCAAGAGTCATTCTCGCAAAGATTGAGGGCATTCCCAATGTTGGTTCCTGTAGTGGAGCAGTTTGCACAGGCATCCCGACTATCTGTTGTTGAGCCGATCACTTAGGTGGAGCAGAATTTGGCTTCTGAAGTGGAATGGGAGCCCTTTTCTCTGTTGGTATGACCAGATGAGCATGAGCTGGGCTGATCTTGATTCTTACAAAGTCTTTGCTCCCATGATTGAAGTAAACGAATTCAACTACATCCCCATTCATGTGCATGAAGGATCAGATGGCGACTATAGAGGGGGGGAGAATAGGAGCCGGTAAAAATTCTTCTCAATGAACCAGGCCTATACCCTAGACAAATCCCGGTCACACACGAGCGATGGATTGAATTACACACCAATCGCCAAGACAACGAGGCTATGGATGAACCTCAAGTCTTAGGAACGATTCCTTGAAGCACACGCGGAAGCACGAAAGAAGGAGGGAGGAATCGAACCAATGAACAAAGCAGCTAGGCTCTGGTGAACCGTCCGGCCAGGAGAGGCGGACTGTCCGCACGGGCCACGCGGACTGTCCGGCTTGCTGCCGCGTACTGTCCGCGCCCGTACCGCGGACCGTCCGGCTCTAAGCCGCGGACTGTCCATTAAAGCAAACAGAACCTCCAGTAGCGACCATGAATAACGGACCGTCCGCGGGGAGCACACGAACTGTCTGCCAGGCACCTGCGGACTGTCCGCCCGGCACACGTGGACCGTCCGAAACACAATGGATCGAAAACGAAGGCGAGCAAGAACACGAAGAACACGCGACGAACAGCGCGCTCGCGGACCGTCCGCCAGCCCCTTGCGTACTGTCCGCGCCTTGCGGACAGAACCAAAAACAGCTTGACCTCGAAAGTCAACACCTCCAATCCATCACCGGATCTCCCAAACTGTAGAAGTTGTTGAGACAAGGGTTTGGGGACATGATAAGCGTCAAACAAGGATGCTATACCCCAAAAATTTTGCCTCCTAACTCCCTAAATCACCAGGAATCGCGGATCCTTTGAACACCATCGAAAGCTAGAGCTCCGACCGAAAATCCTTGAATCGAAGTGGTTTCCTAGCGTTTGAGAACACAAGATCAATCCCAAAGGTGCACGAGACATCCATCCATGTTTCCCTCAAAGAAATCTGGGGAGAAACCCACTCAAATCCGCGGAACCACACCAAGAACAAAGGCACCAAAAACAAGCACGAAAAAGACCAAGAAATTCACAACGCCGAATCTTCTACACAAACCAAGAAAGATTCACAAGGTCTAGCATCCGCCCTAGCATCCATCCCTCTCAACAAATCTCTCATGAAGCTCTCATGCTAGCCTAGAGACGATAGAGAAGAAAATAGTCCATGAGAAAGAGAAAATAGGAGGGGGAAATGAAACCCTAAGTCGTGGAGAGAGGGAGCCATCCACACACACTCATGGCTTATATATCGGGTCCCGCCGGTGTGGTAAATGACTCGGCTACCCCTAACTCAACTACTGGCGATACAACCCACACAGGGGCATTTATGTAATATTTGTGGGTCTTGCCATCGGACGGCCACGCCTTCGCCGCACCCCGCGTCCTCCCGACGCAAGCCATGCGATCCTGCCACGTGTCCTCTGCTTCAAAGCTTCCCGACACGCCCGGATCCCGTCTCCATCGCGTTGGGCCTTTGGACTTGGTTTTGAGGCCCAAACCAAGAATCCTCCGATGGTTTTGTGGGCAAACCTCCAAACCCCGCGTGCTCGGCCCGGCCTCCCGCCAAGCGTTTTGACTCGACCGCCACTGTGCACCGGCTCGATCGTCCACGACTTCGTCTTGCTCGTCTCACCACCATGTGACCCGCACCTAGTCCCGCTGTCCACCGGGTCCCTCGAACCGAGCCTACTTGTCTCTCCATCTCCCGGAGGCCCCTCAAGGCTGAAGACCTTTCGCGCCCGTTCTTCACCTGCAACAACACGAACTAGGCCGCAGCATACACCTGCGCATTGAGCTAAGAGTCAGTCCAACACCCATTGTCAATCACTCATCACTGAGGAGCGGTCATCCATCGACCACGGGGACGCTCCTGGTCCTCAATCTTCCCCTTGATGAGTGCATTGACAACACACAACACAAAATGAAATTTAGAGGAAGAAAGTAAGAAGAAAGAAAAACAAAGAAGGTCAACTCATGACCAAAACCAAATAAAGGCAAAGAAAGGTCACAAGCCAAGCAAAGCACAAACTCCACACTGAAAACAGCAAGAAAGCTCCCCCTGAACAAATGCAAGCTCCCCCTTAACTTGTGGATGCAAACTTCCAAATTTTAGATGCATTTTTCTAAATTTTTCTTTAAGCTCACCTCTTCACCTCTTCTCCCCCTTGTTGACAATGTATGTATTAATGTGAAAATGCAGAAATGTAGGACAAAGCATATAAACATCTACATGAGCTTCTCAAATAGGCCAAATCTAGTGTCAAAGGCTAGAAATGAGACAAAGAACACACATATGGGTCATAGCATAGTCAAAGCATTGCCACAAGTAATATATTAAAGTATAGGCATGTGACAAAGGAAATTTTCAGATTTGAGTAGTTTTATCAAAAGATGGCTCACTTCAAATGTAAAGGCCTATCCATGTCATATTCTAGCCAAAAACATGCACATCATCTAGAGATCATACAAGGATATCAAATTCTTAACAAAGGATCATTGCAAACACCCATAAAGCAAAGCATGTCATGTCAAACCTCATGAGCCATGTGTCCACTTCGGGAAGACTTCTCCACTGGTGAACATCATGCAACATGTTTTGCAACCATGTGTGAAAGATAAGACATTTTAAGCATAAACATGATGAATGGAGCATTTTTCAAGCATACACACTTCTTTTCAAGATTAATTCATTTGATGGTACATGAAGTGCCTTTGCGGCAAAAAGAAGCTTATGCTCCTCCATGAATGCAACATAGGCTAAACATTCACAATGATATTGGCCTTTGGCCCAAATGCAAGAAAGAGACATCCAAGCACAATCTAAGCATGAAAGGCACATTTAGACCAAAACGTGACATGGATACACTACTACACATGAGTGGAGCACATTTCATCAAATTTAGTCAAGATTAGCATTTGATTCAAAAAGGCTATCTCACAACACATATATCTCAAATATTCCAAGAGCATAGCCTCACATAGCCATTTCTCCACACATATGAACAATATCTCACAAGTAGCCAAAGAAACTCAAATAAGGCATATGAACGAAGCTCATCATCCTAAAATGAAATATGATACAAATGCAACATGATATATAACAAGATGGCTATCCTACCATGGTTTATACATCAAGCAAAGCATGTATATACATCAAAGTAAACATGGTATGATACATATGGTACAAAAGAAAATGCCCCAAGAATCAACTAGAAAGGGCAACAAACCCCAAGTTCCCCCTGCAAGCGCACAAATGTAGCTTGGTCGAGAGGCTTTGTAAAGATGTCTGCAAGCTGATCTTGGGTAGGGACATGACTCAACACAATGGTCTCTTTCTCCACATTGTCTCTCAAGAAATGATACCACACTTCTATGTGTTTGGTTCTGGAATGAAGCACTGGGTTTTTTGCTACGCTTATGACACTGGTGCTATCACAAATAAGTGGGATCTGGGTGCACTCCTCACCAAAGTCTCTCAAGTTGTATGAAATCCACAACAGCTAGGAACAACAACTCGCGGCTGCAACATACTCCGCCTCGGTGGTAGACTGAGCCACACTAGACTGCTTGCGGGAAGACCACGAAACCAACGAGGACCCAAGAAACTGACAAGAACCAAAAGTAGACTTCCTCTCGACTCGGCAACCAGCGAAATCCGCATCAGAAAAACCATGAAGTGAAAGAGTCGAGGAGGAAGAATACCAAAGGCCAAGACCAGGGGCAGACTGTAGGTACCTGAAGATCCTCTTGACGGCCTGTCGATGTGATGTCCTCGGCGAGGCCTGAAAACGAGCGCACAGACACACACTGAACTGTATGTCTGGCCTCGTCGCCGTCAGGTAGAGGAGGGAGCCGATCATGCTCCGGTACTCTCGCTGGTCCACTGGTTCTTCATCCTCGTCCGCATCCAAAGTAGCCATACTCCCCATGGGTGTCAACATAGGCTTCACATCTTGCATCTGGAACTTCCTGAGCATGTCTTTCGTGTACTTGGTCTGATGTACAAATGTTCCGTCCTTCACTTGCTTGATCGGCAACCCGAGAAAGTACTGCAACTCGCCCATCATGCTCATCTCAAATTCCCTGCTCATCTCATCTGCAACCTTGGCAACAAGGTTATGTGACGAGCCACCAAAGACAATATCATCCACGTATATCTGCACAACCAACAAGTCATTCCCATGCTTGAGGAGAAACAAGGTCCTATCCACGGTACCCATCACGAACCCTCTGCTCAACAGAAAACCCTTCAATCGCCCATACCAAGCCCGGGGCGCCTGTTTCAACCCATACAGAGCCCTTTTCAACCTGTACACTCCGTGTGGATACTTCTCACTCTCGAACCCCGGTGGCTGCTTCACATACACCTCCTCCTCTATGGCCCCATTTAGAAAAGCACTCTTCACATCCATTTGAAACAACTTGAACCCTTTAGCCACGGCAAAGGCTAGAAGGATTTGAATTGCCTCAAGACGGGCCACAGGAGCAAAAGTCTCCTCATAGTCGATCCCGTCCTTCTGACTATATCCCTGAGCAACAAGTCTGGACTTGTTCCTCAAAACCATCCCATTCTCAACCTCTTTGTTCTTCCAAACCCATTTGGTTCCTATATGATGGCAATTTGGAGGTGGTTCAACTAACTCCCACACCTGGTTCCTCTCAAAGTTTTCCAACTCCTCATGCATAGAATTGACCCAGTTTGCATCCGATAAAGCATGTCCAATGCCCTTGGGCTCAAAGGAGGCAACAAATGCAGCATGAGCGAAATGAGAGGAATTTCTGGACCTTGACCGCGTAGTACGTTCGTCGATGTCCCCAATGATCTTCAATAGGGGATGCACTTCTTGAATCCGCCGGGGAGCCTGACGCCTCGAGACTACCTCCCCATCAACTTCAGCTTCTCTCGCCTGGTCCTCTTGTCGCACCGTCTTTGTCCATGAAGTAGACGGTCCACCCTCCGTAGTGGTCGTAGGGGAAGTAGTGGGTACACACTCAGTTTCAGGCGCATGGTTCTCTCCATCATCATCTCTAGTTTCATCCTCCTTCTCTTCAAAGAGGTCCTCAGCCATCTCTTCATCACCTGCACATTCAAAGCCAAGAGAGGTACATGGCATTGTCTCGTCGAAGCTAACCTCACAAGTCTCCATGATTTTGTTAGTCTCAAGGCTAAGCACCCTATAGGCTCTAGGATGATTAGCATAACCAAAGAAAATCCCATCACTAGACCTAGCCTCAAACTTGTCGAGTTTTCCCTTCTTAAGAATAAAGCACTTGCAGCCAAAATCTCAGAAATGACTCACCTTGGGTGCCCGATCATGCATAAGCTCATAACAGGTCTTCCTCTTGAAAGCTCGCAATAAAATCATGTTGGAGACATGACAGACCGTATTGACCGCCTCAGCCCAATACCTCCTAGGAGTCCTGTGCTCATCGAGCATCGTCCTAGCCATCTCACAAAGAGTCTGATTTTTTCTTTCCACAACTCCATTTTGAGGGGGCACATAAGGGGTCGAATACTGATGTTCAAGACCTAGATCACGACAGAAGGCATCAAAACGAGAGTTCTTGAACTCTGAGCCATTATCACTACGGATAGCTCGAATGGCATTCCCATGCCTCTCATTTCTCATCCTCACGATCAGATCTCGAACAAAACCAAATGTCTCACCCTTGTGTTCCAAGAAAAACACCCAGGCATAGCGAGAGTAATCGTCCACCACAACAAGGACATACCACTTCCCACCCACCGAGCAAACTCGAGCTGGCCCAACAAGGTCCATATGCAACGGCCTCCGTTGGACGCTCGGTCATGACATCGGTCAGGGGTGGATGGGGAGTGGCTACCATCTTGCCATGCCTACACGGAGCACAAACCAAATCTTTCTCAAACTTCAACCTCGGCAATCCTCGGACAAGGTCAATACCACTCAAGCGGGAAACCAAATAAAAGCTCAAGTGACCCAGCCGCCTATGCCATTTCCACAAATTAGAAGAAGGACCGGCCATCAAAAAGCGAGCAGGACCCAAAGAACGAGAGAAACCAGCCCTGAAAATCTGACCCTCGGGGATGATCATACAAACAAGATCAACTCGAGAATCCAGCAAACGAGACTCACCAGTCTTGAAACGCACCTCAAAGCCATCATCAAGCAACTGAGAAACCGAAAGCAAATTGAAACCCAAAGACTTCACAAGAGCAACCCTCTTCAACGTTACCTTGTCACTCACATGTACCACACCCTCAGAAATCACCCTTCTTCGTCCCTCGTCCATTGTCCCCAAAAGTGCAGTACATCTTTTCCTTCATTAGGGTGAGGCTGGAGAACCACTTCTTGTCTCCGGTCATGTGTCGGGAACATCTGGAGTCGATCAACCAAATGTTCTCCAAGCCTCCTGCTTGTAGTCAGAAACAAGAACGAGGATGAGCCAACGACTCGACATTAGGGTTAGCACAAAGAAAGTTGAACCAGTGTCGAGCCATCTGCTCAAAATAGGGGTTAGCAAACATCATTCCCTTGCCACCAAACTTCCCATGTCCCATGGAAGGAGTACAAGTACCACGAGGGGGAAAACGTGGTCCGTAGTTCCTCTGGAACACAAAGCTGCGATCATCTCCCCTAGACCCGTATTGAGGACGAGTAGGGAGACGTCCAGCAAAACCACCACGAGCCCGACCAAACCTTTCACCAGCATGCACACCATCATCTCTCCTATCAAACCTCTCACCACCACCTCTCTGTGGGAACCTACCACCCTGAGCTCCAACTCTACCAACACTCGTCACACTTCCAACACCCCGTGGATGTGGCACTCTAGGCTCGGGAATACCATGAGACTGGCGATACCTGTCCTGGTTTGCTTGCTCCCTAGCAAGCCTCTCATCCCTCTTCCTCTTGTAGCAAAACTCTGCTAGATGCCTCTCCTTGCCACAATACTCACACCTGAAGGGGATGGGTTTTGGTTTTGGCTCTGGCTTCTCTCTAGGTTTCACACCCTTCTCACTCACAAAGTTCACCGGTTTCTAGAAGTCATTTGTTTTAGGTGGGAATTTGGGTGGATCTTGGGTTGTGTCAAGCTTGTTGCAAAGGTGGTTGGGCTTTGGAGTGAAAGAGATCTTTGGTGCTTTTGGAAGTGGAACTTGGATGTCTCCGATCACCTCAAACTCGGGGTTAGACTCAACACACTTCTCATACACACTCTCCCAACTGTTTTCTCCCACTTTCTCACCCAACTTCTCAAAACCCAAACCACGACGATCCGCTCTCTTGAACTCCTCAATCATGATTTTCAATTGAGGTTCCTGCCCAGACAACCAACCCAACACCTTCCGCAAATAATCATTCTCCTCACAGATGACATCCAAACGGGAAGTAAGTTCAAGATTGCACAAAGTAACTTCATCACAGCTAGTGCATGCATTGACAACAAGAGATTTCAAAGAAGCTTCCAAGGTGCTAATGGTGGAACGAGCATCAACAATCTTAGCATGCATAGTAGGACATGATTTACAAGCACCAAGCAAAGTGGGTCTAGCCTTAAGCTCATCATACTCAATCCTAAGAGCATCTAGTTTAGCCAAAGTGGAAGCATTCTTCTCATTAAGCAATTTGATCTCATTCAACCATGCATTACATTCAGAACATTCAACATCATCAGAAATGGTAGGAGTAAGTTTCAAAGAGTCATTCTCAATTTTCAATTCAAGCAATTTAGACACTAACTCTCCTACTTCCTCACAAGCATTCTCAAGTTGAGCCCTAAGATCTCTCCTCATCTTCTTAGCATCTCTCAGCACACTATCACGGTTGTCAATCAAGCCATTCAACCTAGTGATCTCAGCAATCAAAGAGTCGGGGTCACGGTTTACCTCATCTTCTGAGTCGGAGTCGGTGTCTTCTTTCTCGCTCTTCTTGCTGCTTGAGCTATGGGCCATGCCACAAAAACCTCCAAGTGCAACATAGCTCAGCCTACTGAAGTTCTGGCTTGCATTCTTCTTGCCCTTGCGCCTCCCGACGCCTTCATCCTCACTTCTTGAGCTTGAATGCGCGTCGCTTGAGCTTGTGTCGACGTCTCTTGCACCGGCCACCATGGCTCTTGCCTTGTCCTTCTTGTGGCCGCCCTTGCTCGATCGCCGTTTGTCCTTGTCCTTGCTCTTGGACTTGCTGTAGTGCTGGAGGAGTACTTGTCTTCACGCCTTGGGTGCATCTTGTACTCGCATCTTGTACTTGTTCTCCTCCGCTTCCGGGCCCTCGGCGATGAAGTGTCCACGCTTGCCACACTTGTAGCATGTCCCCGAGCTCCGCCTTGCATTCCCCTGGTTCTCATGTAGTCAATCAAACCTCCTTGAGAGAAAGGCTAGTTCCTCCTCGCTCAGCACATCGAACTCATCATCTGGAATGGACATGAGAGAAGACAAGGAAAACTGTCGACAGGAAGGGTTGGTGTTGGCTTTGCCCTTTGATCCGCCCACAAGAACAAGACTATGATCAGTCAAGCCCTCGTGCTTGGATTGCAACTTCCTGCCAAGCTCAGCCGACTTGAGCTTAGAAAAGAGATCATCCAACTTAATAGTCAAGTATTGCCCGGACTCTCATGTAGTCGATCAAACCTCCTTGTCAGCAAGGCTAGCTCCTCCTCGCCCAGCACATCAAACTCCTCATCTGGAATAGACATAAGAGAAGACAAGGAAAACTGTCGACAGGAAGGGTTAGCTTTGCCCTTTGATCCGCTCACAAGAGCAATACTATGATCAGTCGAGCCCTCATGCTTGGATTGCAACTTCCTGTCAACCTCAGCCGACTTGAGCTTAGAAAAGAGGTCATCCAACTCAATGGTCAAGTATTGCCTGGACTCCTTGATGGCCTCAACCTTAGCACCCCAAACATTTTGGTCCAAGATATGCAAGAGCTTCAAAGCTTGATCATGCTCGGTGTAAGGGAAATCCTCAACATTGGCCTTCATGTTGTTCACGATGGCGGTGAACCTCTGAAACATCGCATCAACGTCCTCACCCGGAGTTGAGTAAAGTTCTCATATTGCATCCGGTAAGCAACAAAGAGGCGAACCGTCACATGGTTATCACCACCTTGAGCAACCAACAACTTCTCCCAAATTTGCCAAGCAAGATTCAAATGGCGAAGACGCTCAAACTCAGGATCACACAAGCTTCGAACCAAGTGATCAACGGCTTTTGCATTTGCCTCATACTTGGCCTTAGCACCGGCATCGGTCACCATAAGAGTGTGGATCTCAGCCGGAATAGCATAGGTCTTGTCAAGGACAATGAAATCCAACAACTTGCCACGAAGAAAGATCATCATACGAGTCGCCCACTTCTGGTAACCCTTCCCATCGAAGTGCGGCGGACCGCCCCGCTCAACGTACGCCATCTTAGGATTCAAGACTTGTCAAAGTCACCACGAATCCGGCACCAAGCTTTGATACCAATTGAAGGATCGGATGGCGACTAGAGAGGGGGGGGGGAGTGAATAGGAGCCGGTAAAAATTCTTCTCAAAGAACCCAGCCTATACCCTAGACAAATCCCGGTCACACACAAGCGATGTATCGAATTACACACCAATTGCACAGACAACGAGGCTATGGATCAACGTCAAGTCTTAGGAACGATTCCTTGAAGCACACACGAAAGCACGAAAGAAGGAGGGAGGAATCGAACCAAGGAACAAAGCAGCTAGGCTCTGGCGAACCGTCCGGCCAGGAGGGGCGGACTGTCCGCACGGCCACGCGATCGTCCGCTCGCCGCCACGGACTGTCCGCGCCCGTACCGCGGACCGTCCGGCCCTAAGCCGCGGACTGTCCATTAAAGCAAACAGAACCTCCAGTAGCGACCATGAATAACGGACCGTCTGCGGGGAGCATGCGAACTGTCTGCCAGGCACCTGCGGACTGTCCGCCCGGCACACGCGGACCGTCCGAAACCTTGGCCAACCAAAACTCGAAAACATAATGGATCAAAACTGAAGGCGAGCAAGAACACGAAGAACACGTGACGAACAGCGCGCTCGCGGACCGTCCGCCAGCCCCTTGCAGACTGTCCACGCCTTGCGGACAGAACAAAAAACAGCTCGACCCAGAAAGTCAACACCTCCAATCCATCACCGGATCTCCCAAACTGTAGAAGCTGTTGAGACAAGGGTTTGGGGACATGATAGGCGTCAAACAAGGATGCTATACCCCAAAAAATTTGCCTCCTAACTCCCTAAATCACAGGGAATCACGGATCCTTTGATCACCACCGAAAGCTAGAGCTCCGACCGAAAATCCTTGAATCGAAGTGGTTTCCCGGCGTTTGAGGGCACAAGATCAATCCCAAAGATGCACGAGACATCCATCCATGTTTCCCTCAAAGAAATCTGAGGAGAAACCCACTCAAATCCGCGGAACCACACCAAGAACAAAGGCACCAAAAACAAGCACGAAAAAGACCACGAAATTCACAACGCCGAATCTTCTATACAAACCAGGAATGATTCACAAGGTCTAGCATGCCGCCCTAGCATCCATCCCTCTCAACAAATATCTCTCGTGAAGCTCTCATGCTAGCCTAGAGACAATAGAGAAGAAAATAGTCCAGGAGAAAGAGAAAATAGGAGGGGGGAGAGAGGGAGCCATCCACACACACTCATGGCTTATATATCGGGTCCCGCCGATGAGGTAAATGACTCGACTACCCCTAACTCAACTACTGGCGATACAACCCATGCAGGGGCATTTATGTAATGTTTGTGGGTCTTTTCATCGGACGGCCACTCCTTCGCCGCACCCCGCGTCCTCCCGACGCAAGCCATGCGATATCGCCGCGTGTCCTCCGCTTCGAAGCTTCCCGCACGCCCGGATCCCGTCTCCGTCGTGTTGGGCCTTCGGACCTGGTTTTGAGGCCCAAACCAAGAAACCGTCCTCCGATGGTTTTGTGGGCAAACCACCAAACCCCGCGTGCTCGGCCCGGCCTCCCGCCAAAGCTCTTGACTCGACCGCCACCGTGCACCGGCTCGATCGTCCACGACTTCGTCTTGCTTGTCTCGCCACCATGTGACCCGCACCTAGTCCCGCTGTCCACCGGGTCCCTCGAACCGAGCCTACTTGTCTCTCCATCTCCCGGAGGGCCCTCAAGGCTGAAGACCTTTCGCGCCCGTTCTTCACCTGCAACAACACGAACTAGGCCGCAGCCTACACCTGCGCATTGAGCCAAGAGTCAGTCCAACACCCGTTGTCAATCACTCATCACTGAGGAGCGGTCATCCATCAACCACGGGGGCGCTCCTGGTCCTCAATCTCCCCCTGGATGAGTGCATTGACAACACACAACGCAAAATGAAATTCAGAGAAAGAAAGTAAGAAGAAAGAAAAACAAAGAAGGTCAACTCATGACCAAAACCAAATAAAGGCAAAGAAAGGTCACAAGCCAAGCAAAGCACAAACTCCACACCGAAAACAAAGCAAGAAAGCTCCCCCGAACAAATGCAAGCTCCCCCCGAACTCCGTGGATGCAAACTTCCAAATTTTAGATGCATTTTTCTAAATTTTTCTTTAAGCTCACCTCTTCTCCCCCTTGTTGACAATGTATGTATCAAGGTGAAAATGCGTAAATATAGGACAAAGCATATAAACATCTACATGAGCTTCACAAATAGGCCAAATCTAGTGTCAAAGGCTAGAAATGAGACAAAGAGCACACATATGGGTCATAGCATAGTCAAAGCATTGCCACAAGTAATATATTAAAGTATAGGCATGTGACAAAGGAAATTTTCGGATTTTAGTAGTTTTATCAAAAGATGGCTCACTTCAAATGTAAAGGCCTATCCATGTCATATTCTAGCCAAAAACATGCACATCATCCAGAGATCATACAAGGATATCAAATTCTTAACAAAGGATCATTGCAAACACCCATAAAGCAAAGCATGTCATGTCAAAGCTCATGAGCCATGTGTCCACTTCGGGAAGACTTCTCCACTGGTGAACATCATGCAACATGTTTGTGGGTCTTTCCATCGGACGGCCATGCTTTCGCCGCACCCCCGCGTCCTCCCGACACAAGCCATGCGATCCCGCCGCGTGTCCTCCACTTCGAAGCTTCCCGACACGCCCGGATCCCGTCTCTGTCGTGTTGGGCCTTCGGACTTGGTTTTGAGGCCCAAACCAAGAAACTGTCCTCCGATGGTTTTGTGGGCAAACCACCAAACCCCGCGTGCTCGGCCCGGCCTCCCGCCAAACCTCTTGACTCGACTGCCACCGTGCACTGGCTCGATCGTCCACGACTTCGTCCTGCTTGTCTCGCCACCATGTGACCCGCACCTAGTACCGCCGTCCACCGGTCCCTCGAACCGAGCCTACTTGTCTCTCCATCTCCCGAGGGCCCTCAAGGCCGAAGACCTTTCGCGCCCGTTCTTCACCTCGCAACAAAACGAACTAGGCCGCAGCCCTACACCCCGCGCATTGAGCCAAGAGTCGGTCCCAACACCCGTTGTCAATCACTCATCACTGAGGAGCGGTCATCCATCAACCACGGGGACGCTCCTGGTCCTCAATCTCCCCCTGGATGAGTGCATTGACAACACACAACGCAAAATGAAATTCAGAGAAAGAAAGTAAGAAGAAAGAAAAACAAAGAAGGTCCACTCATGACCAAAACCAAATAAAGGCAAAGAAAGGTCACAAGCCAAGCAAAGCACAAACTCCACACTGAAAACAAAGAAGAAAGCTCCCCCCCGAACAAATGCAAGCTCCCCCCCGAACCTGTGGATGCAAACTTCCAAATTTTAGATGCATTTTTCTAAATTTTTCTTTAAGCTCACTTCTTCACCTCTTCTCCCCCTTGTTGACAATGTATGTATCAAGGTGAAAATGCAGAAATGTAGGACAAAGCATATAAACATCTACATGAGCTTCTCAAATAGGCCAAATCTAGTGTCAAAGGCTAGAAATGAGACAAAGAGCACACATATGGGTCATAGCATAGTCAAAGCATTGCCACAAGTAATATATTAAAGTATAGGCATGTGACAAAGGAAATTTTCAGATTTGAGTAGTTTTATCAAAAGATGGCTCACTTCAAATGTAAAGGCCTATCCATATCATATTCTAGCCAAAAACATGCACATCATCCAGAGATCATACAAGGATATCAAATTCTTAACAAAGGATCATTGCAAACACCCATAAAGCAAAGCATGTCATGTCAAAGCTCATGAGCCATGTGTCCACTTCGGGAAGACTTCTCCACCGGTGAACATCATGCAATATGTTTGTGGGTCTTTCCATCGGACGGCCACGCTTTCGCCGCACCCCCGCGTCCTCCCGACGCAAGCCATGCGATCCCGCCGCGTGTCCTCCACTTCGAAGCTTCCCGACACGCCCGGATCCCGTCTCCGTCGTGTTGGGCCTTCGGACTTGGTTTTGAGGCCCAAACCAAGAAATCGTCCTCCGATGGTTTTGTGGGCAAACCACCAAACCCCGCGTGCTCGGCCCGGCCTCCCGCCAAACCTCTTGACTCGACCGCCACCGTGCACCGGCTCGATCGTCCACGACTTCGTCCCGCTTGTCTCGCCACCATGTGACCCGCACCTAGTACCGCCGTCCACCGGTCCCTCGAACCGAGCCTACTTGTCTCTCCATCTCCCGAGGGCCCTCAAGGTCGTAGACCTTTCGCGCCCGTTCTTCACCCTCGCAACAAAACGAACAAGGCCGCGGCCTACACCCCCGCGCATTGAGCCAAGAGTCGGTCACCCAACACCCGTTGTCAATCACTCATCACTGAGGAGCGGTCATCCATCAACCACGGGGAAGCTCCTGGTCCTGAATCTCCCCCTGGATGAGTGCATTGACAACACACAACGCAAAATGAAATTCATAGAAAGAAAGTAAGAAGAAAGAAAAACAAAGAAGGTCAACTCATGACCAAAACCAAATAAAGGCAAAGAAAGGTCACAAGCCAAGCAAAGCACAAACTCCACACTGAAAACAGCAAGAAAGCTCCCCCTGAACAAATGCAAGCTCCCCCTTAACTTGTGGATGCAAACTTCCAAATTTTAGATGCATTTTTCTAAATTTTTCTTTAAGCTCACCTCTTCACCTCTTCTCCCCCTTGTTGACAATGTATGTATCAAGGTGAAAATGCAGAAATGTAGGACAAAGCATATAAACATCTACATGAGCTTCTCAAATAGGCCAAATCTAGTGTCAAAGGCTAGAAATGAGACAAAGAGCACACATATGGGTCATAGCATAGTCAAAGCATTGCCACAAGTAATATATTAAAGTATAGGCATGTGACAAAGGAAATTTTCAGATTTGAGTAGTTTTATCAAAAGATGGCTCACTTCAAATGTAAAGGCCTATCCATGTCATATTCTAGCCAAAAACATGCACATCATCCAGAGATCATACAAGGATATCAAATTCTTAACAAAGGATCATTGCAAACACCCATAAAGCAAAGCATGTCATGTCAAAGCTCATGAGCCATGTGTCCACTTCGGGAGACTTCTCCACCGGTGAACATCATGCAATATGTTTGTGGGTCTTTCCATCGGACGGCCACGCTTTCGCCGCACCCCGCGTCCTCTCGACGCAAGCCATGCGATCCCGCCGCGTGTCCTCCACTTCGAAGCTTCCCGACACGCCCGGATCCCGTCTCTGTCGTGTTGGGCCTTCGGACATGGTTTTGAGGCCCAAACCAAGAAACTGTCCTCCGATGGTTTTGTGGGCAAACCACCAAACCCCGCGTGCTCGGCCCGGCCTCCCGCCAAACCTCTTGACTCGACTGCCACCGTGCACCGGCTCGATCGTCCACAACTTCGTCTTGCTTGTCTCGCCACCATGTGACCCGCACCTAGTCCCGCTGTCCACCGGGTCACTCGAACCGAGCCTACTTGTCTCTCCATCTCCCGGAGGGCCCTCAAGGCTGAAGACCTTTCGCGCCCGTTCTTCACCTGCAACAACACGAACTAGGCCGCAGCCTACACCTGCGCATTGAGCCAAGAGTCAGTCCAACACCCGTTGTTACTCACTCATCACTGAGGAGCGGTCATCCATCAACCACGGGGAAGCTCCTGGTCCTGAATCTCCCCCTGGATGAGTGCATTGACAACACACAACGCAAAATGAAATTCATAGAAAGAAAGTAAGAAGAAAGAAAAACAAAGAAGGTCAACTCATGACCAAAACCAAATAAAGGCAAAGAAAGGTCACAAGCCAAGCAAAGCACAAACTCCACACTGAAAACAGCAAGAAAGCTCCCCCTGAACCTGTGGATGCAAACTTCCAAATTTTAGATGCATTTTTCTAAATTTTTCTTTAAGCTCACTTCTTCACCTCTTCTCCCCCTTGTTGACAATGTATGTATCAAGGTGAAAATGCAGAAATGTAGGACAAAGCATATAAACATCTACATGAGCTTCTCAAATAGGCCAAATCTAGTGTCAAAGGCTAGAAATGAGACAAAGAGCACACATATGGGTCATAGCATAGTCAAAGCATTGCCACAAGTAATATATTAAAGTATAGGCATGTGACAAAGGAAATTTTCAGATTTGAGTAGTTTTATCAAAAGATGGCTCACTTCAAATGTAAAGGCCTATCCATGTCATATTCTAGCCAAAAACATGCACATCATCCAGAGATCATACAAGGATATCAAATTATTAACAAAGGATCATTGCAAACACCCATAAAGCAAAGCATGTCATGTCAAAGCTCATGAGCCATGTGTCCACTTCGGGAAGACTTCTCCACTGGTGAACATCATGCAACATGTTTGTGGGTCTTTCCATCGGACGGCCACCCTTTCGCCGCACCCCGCGTCCTCCCGACGCAAGCCATGCGATCCCGCCGCGTGTCCTCCACTTCGAAGCTTCCCGACACGCCCGGATCCCGTCTCTGTCGTGTTGGGCCTTCGGACTTGGTTTTGAGGCCCAAACCAAGAAACCGTCCTCCGATGGTTTTGTGGGCAAACCACCAAACCCCGCGTGCTCGGCCCGGCCTCCCGCCAAACCTCTTGACTCGACTGCCACCGTGCACCGGCTCGATCGTCCACGACTTCGTCTTGCTTGTCTCGCCACCATGTGACCCGCACCTAGTCCCGCTGTCCACCGGGTCCCTCGAACCGAGCCTACTTGTCTCTCCATCTCCCGGAGGGCCCTCAAGGCTGAAGACCTTTCGCGCCCGTTCTTCACCTGCAACAACACGAACTAGGCCGCAGCCTACACCTGCGCATTGAGCCAAGAGTCGCTCCAACACCCGTTGTCAATCACTCATCACTGAGGAGCGGTCATCCATCAACCACGGGGGCGCTCCTGGTCCTCAATCTCCCCCTGGATGAGTGCATTGACAACACACAACGCAAAATGAAATTCAGAGAAAGAAAGTAAGAAGAAAGAAAAACAAAGAAGGTCAACTCATGACCAAAACCAAATAAAGGCAAAGAAAGGTCACAAGCCAAGCAAAGCACAAACTCCACACTGAAAACAGGAAGAAAGCTCCCCCTGAACAAATGCAAGCTCCCCCTGAACCTGTGGATGCAAACTTCCAAATTTTAGATGCATTTTTCTAAATTTTTCTTTAAGCTCACCTCTTCACCTCTTCTCCCCCTTGTTGACAATGTATGTATCAAGGTGAAAATGCGAAATGTAGGACAAAGCATATAAACATCTACATGAGCTTCTCAAATAGGCCAAATCTAGTGTCAAAGGCTAGAAATGAGACAAAGAGCACACATATGGGTCATAGCATAGTCAAAGCATTGCCACAAGTAATATATTAAAGTATAGGCATGTGACAAAGGAAATTTTCAGATTTGAGTAGTTTTATCAAAAGATGGCTCACTTCAAATGTAAAGGCCTATCCATGTCATATTATAGCCAAAAACATGCACATCATCCAGAGATCATACAAGGATATCAAATTCTTAACAAAGGATCATTGCAGACACCCATAAAGCAAAGCATGTCATGTCAAAGCTCATGAGCCATGTGTCCACTTCGGGAAGACTTCTCCACTGGTGAACATCATGCAACATGTTTGTGGGTCTTTCCATCGGACGGCCACGCTTTCGCCGCACCCCGCGTCCTCCCGACGCAAGCCATGCGATCCCGCCGCGTGTCCTCCACTTCGAAGCTTCCCGACACGCCCGGATCCCGTCTCTGTCGTGTTGGGCCTTCGGACATGGTTTTGAGGCCCAAACCAAGAAACTGTCCTCCGATGGTTTTGTGGGCAAACCACCAAACCCCGCGTGCTCGGCCCGGCCTCCCGCCAAACCTCTTGACTCGACTGCCACCGTGCACCGCTCGATCGTCCACGACTTCGTCTTGCTTGTCTCGCCACCATGTGACCCGCACCTAGTCCCGCTGTCCACCGGGTCCCTCGAACCGAGCCTACTTGTCACTCCATCTCCCGGAGGCCCCTCAAGGCTGAAGACCTTTCGCGCCCGTTCTTCACCTGCAACAACACGAACTAGGCCGCAGCCTACACCTGCGCACTAAGCCAAGAGTCAGTCCAACACCCGTTGTCAATCACTCATAGGAGCGGTCATCCATCGACCACGGGGACGCTCCTGGTCCTCAGTGCATAGTTCCTGGAGTACCTCCGAACATGGCTTGGTAAGATTGTGGGTACTTCACTCCTGGAACTTCTTCAGGCTGAGGCTCAAAAAAAATTGAGATATCCTTCTCAAAATGATCGTGAGGCAAGCTCCATCATGTAAGACTTCTGTCTTGATCTCTCGTCGTAGGATATTTTTGCTAATTCTACATTGGAGGAATATGATCTTGGATGACAGTTTGCACTGGCGTTGTGACGGCAGGGTCTTTACCTTTACCATCACCACTTTGATTCTAAATCAGCTGGACGTCTAATTTGTGACGGCAGGGTCTTTAGCTTTACCATCACCACTTTTATTCTGAGTTGGCTGGACGTCCGATAAGGAACCAGTAGCAGCTTGTGGAGATTGTGTAACTTTCACTGTTGGATCATCAATAGGTGTAACAAACTAACAATTCCATCACTAAATTAATATAAGCAACAAGTAATTATATTTAATTTTTTCTAAGGACAATTCAATTATCAAATAAAATTGGCCATTAAAATATTTAAATATCATTTCAATAATGTTAGAAATAATAAGTGCTTGTGCATCATGAATCGAATGCTTGGTTTTATTGCTTGAGTGAAGTTTGCAAAGTTTCAAAAAGAATTTGAAAAGAATTTAAAAAGAAAAAGGGAAAAGCCCAAACCCCTTTCACCCCTCTCCTTTTTTCTCTTTGGCCTAGCTGTCCTTCTCTCCTCCTCAGCCCATCCTTTCTCAACCCGTGAAGCCACCAGGCCACCGACCTTTCCTTTCTCTCCTTCGTGCGCGTGCTTTCAGCCCAGCGCCCGGACGCGCGGCCCACCGAGCAATCAGTTGGCCCATCTACTCCCTCTCCTCTTTTTTTTTTCATTCGCCCGCTGATAGGTGTGGCCCGGCTATCATGGTCACCCCCTACCTCGAGCCGGGGTCAGCTGCGCCCCTTGATAGCCGCCGGGCATTACCGGCCGGGTCTCCCTCCCCCGCCCTCCAAATCCCTCCATCAAGCTGCAGTGAAGCCAACCTTCACTCCCCCCCCATCAATCCGGCAGTTTCCCCTCTTAATCCCTCCCCCTCTTGATTTGCAATCAAGGCCGCACGCCATGGATGGCCATGGCAGCCGGGCTGCCACTCCCCCTCCCCTCCCTGCCCTATTTAAGCACGGTTAGGGCATCTGCCACACTAACTTTAACTACAACTGAGCTCCCACGCCCCCTCGCCCTTGCACACACAATGCCACTGATCGAAGCTCCGGCCGCCGCGCCATTGCTGCCGCCCGAGCCTTCCCACCGTCGGTGAAGCATCTCTGACCCTCCCATCTTGTTTTGGTTCGCATGGTCTCCTATTCACCCGTAGCCGCTTCCCCGCCACCCAAATCCACGCCAACTATTCTTCGCGTGGTGAGAAAGCTTTTCCCCGCCTACTTTCCTTTTTTCCGAAGCTGCACCAAGCACCGCCGCTCGCCGACCGTTGGCCGTCCGCCCCCATGGATGTCGTGCCTCGGCCGCCACCCGAACCACCAGTGTGAGCGCATGATTGAGTTCACCATCGCTCTAGCTATGCGTAGGTGCAACCCGCGCGTGATTCCGTGGCCTGGAGCCCTTTTTCTGCCAACACCAGCAACATCGGCCGCCGCGCGCGCGCCGGCCGCGTGCGTGCCGCCGCCGCCCAGCCGCACGCACACGTGGTCAGCCGCACGATTTGGCACGGATGGCCCAGATCAGCCCGACCTGCGAGGCAAACCGGCCTCATACAGGCCAACCGAGGCAAAATACTTAAAGAGCCCCTCAGTGTCTTTAATTTTACAAGACGGTCCTTCCACCTCAAAGAAACCTTGCAATCCAGTCCTTTATTTTATGTTTTAGCCCCTTTCCTTATTAGATCTTTACACCTTAGGTCCAGCCAAGCCCTTTTATGATTTAAATCTTTTATTTTTAAGTATAATTAGTTTTTAGCCCCTGGTTTTTTGCAGTTAGGTCCCTAGAAATTTAGTTCTTCGCAGATTATTCCCTGTACCTTGTTTTTAGCATATCTTTGTCGTTATAGCTCTATTTTTAGCGTCTTAGCAGTCTATGTGATCGTCTCAGCGAGCTAGTCACTTTAGTAGCATGTTTTTAGCCTTTGGACATGATTGGTGAATTGTTTTATTTATTGTATGCTTTATGTGTGTGATCGTAGATATCGTGCCTGTTTCGACTGAGCAACCCCTTGGAGTCGATCAGGAACAACTATTTGAAGAAGAGGAAGACTTTTCTGTTGTTGAAGAAGGCAAGTGGTCTTCTCCCCTTGCATAATTCTTTTTATCCTATATAACTGCATGCTTATTAAGTTTTATTTTATTATGATATTGCATTAAATTGATGGGAACACCTTTTTAAGGACATACCTAGCTTTTTACCCTTGATCCTTGGCACAACCCGGTTTAAATAAATTTTTTTGGGTAGATAACGCTAGTAGATCAACTTGGGTTGGATAAAATGGTCATTTAATGGTAATGCTTAATGTTTAATGCTCAATATTTTTGGTTAATACAAGAATACTTGATTTAACCGGAACATGGAGAACCACCCAAGAAAACATGCACAACCACAGTGCCACATGGCTCTAACCTTAGCAAATTAATTAGGTGTGCGATTGAAATAGTGGCCCTTTTACGAAAGGAGCAGAGGGGGATCCGGGTTGCAGGGGTATAGCCAGTCCTTTAGGGGTAGCAGCCTTTGCAAAGGTGCTGACCACTAGGGAGGGTTATGGTCCGCCCTGATCTGTAACTATGTGGGTCGTTAATCTGTTGCATGCCTTTGTAAAGGCTTCGTAGCGTCCCTATGCGATCAAACCTCGGAAGTGCGGTATGGTGCTTGGCCAGCATCACATGTTTGGGTTTAAAGTTCTTCGGAGCTTTTACGCGAGCTATGGGTAAAGTGTGCAAACGTCTGCAGAGTGTAAAACTGATCGATCAGCTGTGCTCACGGTTATGAGAGGCTTGGACCCTCACATGATTAATAAACGTAAATATGATATTAAATTGTGGTTCGATGAGCTTTGGGTTGTTTTGTTATAAGTTTTCTTAAGTGGGTTGGTATAAACTTACACCTAGTAAATAGGCGTTCTTCAATTAAAACTTGACCAACATTAAAATGCTAACTGCTGCAAAACCTTAGCCTACCCTTGATAGACTTGCATCTTCCCCCACTTGTTGAGTACCAACCATAACTGTACTCAACCTTGCCTACCGCTGTTCAGAGGAGAACAATGGTGACGAGTACTTCAACAACTATGAGGAGTTTTAAGGCTAGCAGTCCCCCAGTGTACCGAACATGGCCCCATATGCCATTAGTTTGAGTTTGATTTTTTTGATTCGTGACAACCTGATCAATGGGACTAAACATATTGTCTAGAATGTCCTTGTAGGCATTTATAGGTCCCATGGATGTAACCACGATTAAAGCCATAATAACACATGCCAAATTTGGAAGTTAGTCTATTTTTCAAGGTTATAAAACAGTGGTAAGATGGCTCCAAGAGGTGGCAACTTGAACCAAAGTCATAGATGCAAGAAAACAGGAAATGGCACCATCGGATCAACCAACGGCACCCTAGAGGCGAGCGTTGGTGTAGTTGGTACACTGTGCAGAAGGCCAGCTGAATTGGCACCATCGGATGAACCCGCATCCCACATTCTAGTTGTGTTGGACGAGTTGCTGAGCTGAAGCTGCGAACACAGAAGCACCGGATGAACCGACGGTCTATTAGACTGAAGCATCGGTCTATCCGATGACCAAGTTTGAACAATACAGAGACGCTCCAAGATGAACCCTTCAGCACCAGATGAACTGACGCCTCGGTCAAGAGAAAGCATCGGTCTATCCGATAGTCACGAAGCAACAGACATTTTGGCCTTGAGGTCTTCAGCACCGTATGAACCAACGCACCGTCGGTGTATAGTGTTGGAACAGTTGTGTCAGCAGAGCTGCAACGGCTAAGTGATGTGGAGGGCACTGGATGAATCGACGCTCTGGAAAAGCATAGCATCGGTTCATCTGATGCTTACTTTTTCAGTGGCCATTAGCCAACGGCTCTTTGGTTGCCTTGGGCTATTTATACCCCCTCCACTCACCAATTTGAGGTAGCTAGATTGTGTGGAAGTGCAGAGGTGTTCATGACACCTAAAAGATCATATCCAATCCATCCAAGTGCTTAATTTCTCATCCTTAGAGACTTGCATATGCTTAGTGTATGTGCCTAGTGCCAGGCTTAGCTTAGAGCTGAGTGAGTGCAAGGTTGTGCCAACCTTGTGAGGTGATTCTTGTGTGAATCAAGGTGTACAAGGTTCGCCGGAAGCCTTGGGGCCTAAGTGGCTCACCGGCAATCGTCATCGACCCTCCGGCTTGGTGTGGAGCGGTGAGGACACTTTGTGCGGGGGACGTGGAGACCCCCTTCCTAAGTGGAGAAGCTCCTTGGTGGAGGCGGCATCAAGGTGAACAAGGGAGCTTGGAAAGTGCCTAAGTGGTTAGCCTTTGTGGCGAGTCAAGTGGTGCTCTTGGGAGAGACTTGGTGACCGAGAAGTGATACTCTTGTGTGAGTGCTTCAACAACGTGGACTAGGGGTGGCTTAGTGCCTACCGATACCACGAGATAAATCACATGTCAATAGTTTGCTTCCTCTCATCCCCTTTACGTTTCCGCATTTACTCTAATGCAATCTTTGCTTGCCTTTACTTTCCTAGAGTAGTATCATGCTAGGAATGACTATAGGTTGCAAACCTTGTTTTGGAATGGGAGTTTCACACTAGAACAACCGTAGTTGCACATCCAGATAGTATGTTCTAGTTTATCTTTGCGTAAAATTAGTGAAGCTCTGGGTTAATGTTTTTAAGTTGCCTAATTCACCCCTCCCCCTCTTACGCTACGAGCATCTGATTCCTTACAAGGGGTATCAGAGCCGGGAGTCACTTCCTTCACAAGGAAACACCAATTCGGTTTGTAAATTGTGAAATCCGGCTCATTGGAATAGTTAGGCTTCACCGACTAGTGAGTTGCTCTATAGAGGAATGAAAGGGTGGATACCTTAGGTTTGGCTCCACAATTCAATGGCACGGGCTATCCTCGGTGGAAGGTTCTCATGGAGGCCTATCTCCAAGCAAAGGACCTTGATGTTTGGAGAGTCACCGATGAGGGCATGAAAAATGGTACTAAAAAGGAAAAACAGTTTGATGTGATTGTTAAGAGTATCATTTTGTCCTCACTAGACGTAGGTGTTTTCAATAGAGTTTTTAATTGTGAAAATGCTCATGAGCTATGGAAAACCATCGAGGAGCAAAATGAGGGTTCAAAAGAAGTTGCAAATGCACGCTATGGTTGTCTCCTTGAGGAATTCAATAGCTTTAAGCAACTTGCAAATGAAAATGCCGAGTCTATGTACTCACGCCTAAATGTGCTTGTCGATGAGATCAATGCTTTAGGTGTGAAGAACATAACGGACTTGACCATCAGCCGCAAGATCCTTCAAAGTCTCTGGAAGCCCGATTATGACTTGGTGAAGGCTATCATCTATGAGAAGAAGCTCGAAGAATTGAAGCCATCTCATATCTTGAGCAAGATCATGGCACATGAGCTTCAAATCACGCCCAAGTCCAAGAAGGTGCCCCAAGAAAAGCCCTAAGAATCATCTTGTCCAACTACAAGCCATGCCCTCTCAAGCCAACAAGAGAAGGTGTTGAGTAGGATGGCTACTCATGGCAGCTTAAGAGAAGATGATGGTGATGATGGTAACGACGAAGAATCCTCTAGTGATGAAGAGGTTGAATCCATGGTGGCCGAGTACGTGAAGAAAATCTTCAAGTATGTGAAGAAAGTCAACATGTAAGGCTACAACATTCACTTGAGAGAAGGGCATCATCATCAACACATCAAGTTCACCAAGATCGACCACAAGCCCAAGAAGAAGGTGGTCAAGGAGTGGAGACGAGGGCAAGAAGCAACTATCGCTGTCCGTGAGTGGACAAGTGATTGAGAATCAAGTTCTTCTCGCTCAAGTGATGAATCAATAAAGAACTTCACCACCCGCTTCATGGAAGGTCCTTCATCGTCACTACACATGTGCCTTATGGCCAAAGGTATGGAGAGCAATGTAAGTGATGATGAATCCGATACCACCTCTCTTGATGATCGTGTTGAGCTAGTCCATGAGCAAAAAGGAATGCTTAAGAAACAAGCTAATCTCTATATTACAAAACTTGTGTCTAAGCTCGGGCACCAGATTGAGCCACGTCACTGGATATTCCAGTCCGTCAGATTGGGTCTCACTTGGATCGAATGGCCATCTTTACGGCATGTGCAGCCCGTCTGTATACTGTCATTTTTCGCAAAAGGACGAGATCGTCCGTTGTACCAGGCGGAGGTGACACAGGCGGGCGGGCTGTACACCACCATCTCCTCCAGACGACGGCTCGCTCGGATCACCTGCGCTCGCGTGCTCCCGCCAAAATCTCCAAAGAGTCCCAGCTCACCGGAGCCCCATCGGACGCAGCCCCGCCGCCACCCTGGCTGGTCACAATCCCTCGACGGCTACCCCAGGAGAAAGAACGGACGAAGGATGAAGAGAAGAGCAACCAGATTGGGAGAAAAGGAGGGAGAGAAAAAACTGGATGCAGCCATGGCCGAATGGTGCGAACCTAGTCATGTGAGGGGTAGGGGCATGGCGGCGCGGGCCTCTCAGCCCATCCGGCCTCCGGTTCAGATCCTACCGAAGCCATGAGCGGGCACATGAATAGATTTTGAAAGGGTGGATCACTACCATAGTACCATGGTGGGTGTGAATGGACGGAACTCTGAAGCAACTAGAGAATGGCAATGGCTAATGGCGATAGTGAACGCCTCAATGGATTCCAGAGATGAGGATGAGTTCGGACCTATGAAATATCTTAGCCATTTTACCATATGGCCCTCATAGAACTAGAAAACAATGCTTAGATACTTTATGTAGGCAAAAAAAAGTTTATGCTTTGATAATATTAAAAAATAGCCACACAACGGTGTACACAAATCAATTTGTAGTTGATTTTCACCTTTATGCAAATCGTTAAACAACATACAAATAACATATCTATCTATGGGTTGTATGATCTGTCTGTACATTTGCTTGTCTAAGTGTTGTACATGCCCTTAGGTATGAAATCCAGCTTCTGACGTCATCTAGAAGGGACCAAGAGGACCCATCAAACAAAGACGTCCCTCGTCTCCCGAAACGTCATGGGGGCGCAAAATCGATCTATTTCTTCCCCCAGCGACGCAACAGGTCACCGCAGCAGGGCACCAATTCCACTTCCCCTATACAAATCCATCCTTCCTTCCAATTCCACATACATCAACTACCGTATGATTAGAATACCAGTTGCTCCACCGACGAGAGTTTAGAAAAGTGATAAAAATAATTTTAAAATATATCGATGTAAAACCAAATATATGTAAACCAAATAGTTGTCATTGCCTCCTTTGAGTGCAAGGTCCTATTCTATGCCACCAACATTAGTGTTCACAATAATTCATTGGATATAAACTTGCCAACTCTAGATCCATGCATTCTTAATGTCATTTTTATCCACAATTAACATATAATTGATCTATTTGTAATGTAAATAACTATTACTAATAATAGAAGCTTCCAGAAGTATAACAACTCTAAGTTACTCATAGTTAGCTATTATTAACCACTTCTTGATAGTCTACTATGAGTTTCTAATAATAATTTTCTCCTTTTCGATTCTACAAATGATAAGGGCAAGATTTTATTTTCTCCATTTCTGATAACAGGAGATTAATGATGGAGGAGATGACGACAATCAACTAAAAAAGGGGGAAAACAACGGTCACAAGCAAAAGCTAATAAGCATTGAGGTAAGCACATCAACATTACTATCTTCTCGGTGCATAACTTTTTAATACAAAATTACTATTAACATAATTAATATCTTGCAGGTGTCCATATGGTTACTATTTTGGTTAGCATATGAACAGACTCCATGGCACATCTTTTGGATCAATATTTTGATCCCTAGACGAACCACAAAACCAAGTATTAACCGCTCAAAAATTAAATCTAAAAAACTCTTGTCCAATCTAGAAACAGATGTAAACTTGTATTAACCTCAGCAAGAGCTTATTAAATGTATACGGACATCAACTCTTCTACAATCTACAAGCTTAGCAATATTATCATGATATAAAATTTAGTAATGGAAACTTCTAAGATGAAGCACAAGTACTGATGATGGCTTGCCTCACTGCGCGGCAAAGCCGCGCATGTTTCTAGTGAAATTAAAGAACTCAATGCTCTCAATGATCTTAGTGCAACCCTTGCTATAAATTATGAACATTTGTTGTGGAAATTCAAATTTCTTAGCAAGGAGTGTGATGAGCTAAAATCTAAGCTTGAGAGCAATGAGACTAAAACAAGTAATTCCTTTGAGCTTGATGAATTATCCATCCCTTGTGCATTTCCTATCTCCAAGGTATATGCTTCAACTTCTTGCATTGATTTAATTGATGAATCTTGCTCACCATCTTGCAATGAGAATGTTGTTGTAGAAACATGTAATTCTCTCATATGCAAGAAAAATGATGAGCTCAAGCAAGAAGTGAAATGGCTTCGAGAGAGGTGGGCTAACTAGATGGGCAAGGGCAAGAACGATGAGGAACAAGTGGACATCTCCCAAGACATGAAGAGCATAGTCCAACCTTCTCAAGATAACCGTGATCCCATGGTGAAGAAGCTAGAGAAGGGTGCAACCGTGACTTGCTACAAGTGTCATGGCGAAGGGCACAAGTTCTACAAATGCTCTCAATTTGTCAAGAAGATGGAAAAGGGCGCAAAGAAGAATTTGAACCCCACCATATAGAGCTCCTTCATCTACACCAAGCCCAACCACAAGAAAAAGACCAAGAGCAACACCTACATCATCAAGAAGAAGGCTAATGGCAAGGTGGTTGCACACAAGGTTGGGAAGATGAAGGAGGAGCGGGGTTGGAACCAGCCAATTTGGGTGCCTAAGGAAGTCATCATCAACATGAAGGGGCCTCAAATGGTTCGGGTTCCAAAGGCCACTTGAAGGCCATGAGTGCGGGGACTTGGGAGGCTTGGCACAAAGAAGATGTAAAGATTCTGAGGAACCAAGTTGAGAAGTACCTTGGTTCGTGTGTGATGAGTGATTGACCGGATGGTTTGAAGCTTTGTGTGTGTAGTGTTGAGTTGTGTTGTGTGTGTTTTATTTTGTGTATTTACCTTATTGTTTATGTGGTGTGTTGTCAATGCACTCGTGAGGAGTGGTTGACAACGTTGTGTGGACTGACTCTTGGCCTAGTATTGCAGGTGTTGGTTGTGGCTTGGTTTGCGTTGGTGCAGGTGAAGAACAGTGCGCGAAAGGTCTTAGCCTTGCGGGGCCTCCGAGGAGTGGAGAGACAAGTAGGCTTGGTTCGAGGGACCCGGTGGCCGACGGGATCAAGTGCGAGCCGCATGGTGCAAGAAGAGCAAGACGAAGTCGTGGACATGGAGCCGGTGCATTGGTGGTGGCCAAGTCAAGGAACGAGGCAAGATCGAGTAGACCGTCCGGCGCCGGAGGTGAAAGGCTTGGCGGGCTCGACGCTTGGCGTGGTGAGGCCGGGACGTGTACGCGGGGTTTGGTGGTTTGGCCACAAAACCATCGGAGGAGGGTTTCTCGGTTTGGGCCTCAAAACCGAGCCCGAGGGCCCGACGTGATGGAGACGCGTATCCCGGTGCGTCGGGAAGCTTCGAGGCGGGCGACACGCGGCATGATCGAGGTGCTTGCGTCGGGAGGACGTGAAGGCTCGATGGATGCGCGGCCATCCGATGGTGAACTTCATGTGTTGACCAAAATGCCCTTGTGAGGGCTTGTGTTGTACTCCTAGTGTAGGGGCACTTTGGTCTTTTCCGGAGGGCCTATATATAGGAGGAGGGGGCTGAATTTTCAGCCAACTCTTGGGCTAGAGGCGGCTGTACTCTTTCATTTTGGAGTGCTTTGGGAGAGAGGGAGAGAGGGGAGAGTGGCTCTTTGATTGGAGCTTTTTGCCATCTTAGATTTGGTTTCTAGGAGTGGCTTGTAATCGATTGGACAAGATATTCATAGTGATTTCTTCCTCTAAATCCCGTGCCAATCTTTCTATTCCCGAATGTCTTTTATTGCTTTTTCGGAGCTCTTTTGTGCTATTTTCGTGCTTGTTTTTGGTGCCTTTGTTCTTGGTGTGATTCTGCAGATTTGAGTGGGTTTCTCCCCGGATTTCTTTGAGGGAAACATGGATGGATGTCTAGTGCATCTTTGTGATTAATCTTGTGCCCTCAAACGCCGGAAACCACTTCGATTCAAGGATTTTCGTTCGGTGCTCTAGCTTTTGGTGGTGTTCAAAGGATCCGCGATTCCCGATGATTTAGGGAGTTAGGAGACGAAATTTTTGGGGTATAGCATCCTTGGTTGACGCTTTACATGTCCCCAAACTCTTGTCTCAACAGCTACTATCGTTAGGGAGATCCGGTGATGAATTGGGAGTGTTGACTTTCGGGGTCGAGCAGTTTTCAGTTCTGTTCGTGCTTGGCGGACGGTCCGCGTGTACAGTGTTCTTCGCGTGTTCTTCGTGTTCTTGCGTGCCTTTGTTTTCGATCCGGTTTGGATTTTGGTTTTTGTTGCAGCCAGTTTGCGGACGGTCCGGGCTTGAGTAGCGGACGGTCCGCGGGTGGTGCGGACGGTCCGCGGTGTACGGCCGGACGATCCGCGGGGTTGGCGCGGACGGTCCGCGAGGGCAGGGCCGGACGGTCCGCGAGGCTCGCGCGGACGGTCCGCCCCTCCCCGTCCGGACGGTCCGCCGCAGCCCGGTCGCTTTGCTCTTTGGTTCGATTCCTCCCTCCTTCATTCGTGCTTCCGCGTGTGTTTCTAGGACTTGTTGTTTTGGCGATTGGTGTGTGATTCGTTCCAACGCTTGTGTGTGACCGGGTTTTGACTAGGGTATAGGCCGGGTTCTTTGAGAAGAATTTTTACCGGCTCCTATTCACTCCCCCCCTCTCTAGTCGCCATCCGATCCTTCAATTGGTATCAGAGCCGGTTGTGGATTCTTTTGGCTCTAACAAGTCTTGAATCCATAGGGTGACTAGAGGAAAGAGGTGCTTTTGCTTGCGACCTTGGTTTGCGCGTTTTGAGTCCGACGATTTGGAGTTGTGCCCTTGGAAAACCATAACTTGAGATACCTTCAGTAAAACGGGCATAACTTTTCGCTCGGTGCTCCGTTTTGGCTCAAATTTCTAAAGATCATTTTGGGGTCTTCAAAAATTCAGAAAAAATCAAGAAGATAATTGAAAAATCCTCATTTATGTCTCTTGCGGCTTTGTCTTGTTTCTTCTGGATTTTCTCTAGACTTCATTTCACCTTATTTTGAGCTGAAATTTTTTGTGCCTCTATCTTTGGTGCTCCTTGTTCAGTGGTAAAATTTTGGGAAAAAGATAAGATCCTTTGGTATTGAACTCGTCAGTAGTTGTTAGAGAATTGAGGCTTTTTGAGTGCTTTCTTTGCATCGTTGCTTGTTCCTTGAGCTTGGTTTCGGCTAATCCTAACCGGTACTTTGTTTATGGCACCAAGTTTTTCTCCTTGTGGTTCTTTGAGCAGGAGGAGTATGGAGGTTGAGGCGGAAGCCGAAGTGGAGGAGATGATATCTCTCATCGAGGACTATCGAGATGGTGACATCAAGAAAGGCGAGCTCTACCACAAGCTAGGAGGCATGAACCAAGGTACACTTGCCAAAGCTATCTTGATCCTATGCAATAGGTTGGATGTTTGTGAGCGTGATTGTGGAGACTTGCATAGGAGAAACATAGATTTGTGTGATGCCTTGCGTAGGAAGAATGAGAAGATTAAATGCTCTCTTACTAGGTTGAAATGTGGTATGGCTCATTGGAGGTCTCGTGCATTGAATTCTTGCACTTCTTGTAACACCATGCATGCTGAAAATGATGCTTTGATTGCTTCCATTGCATGCTTGAAATCTGAAATTAAGGTGTTAAATTTCAAAGCTTCTTTGCCTTGCAAATCATGCGATGCCTTGTGTGCTGAAAATGAGAAATTAAAAGATGAAGTTAGTTGGCGCAAAATGCATGTTGAAGCTTTTAGAGGAGCATGCGACAATCTTGATTTTGAGAATGATGAATTGAGATCATCTCTTACTAACTTGCAATCTGAAATTGACTTGTTGAAATCCAATGCTTCTATGCCTTGCAACTCTTGTGTTGTTTTGAATGATGAGCTTGATATGGATAGGAGTAAGATTGCTTTGTTGGAGACAAGTGCTTCTTTACCATGTGTTTCTTGTGAGACTTTGCATGCTGAAATTAATGAATTAAAATTGACTCACACCACATGTGTAGATGATCTTGAGCATGCTAGAGCTGAAATTTGTGATATAAAATCCATGCCTTGTAGCAAGTGCTCTTTGTTGCTGGTTGAGGATGCTTGCCATACATCTTGCAATGATGATAGTGCTTTGCGAGATGTAAATGATATTGCTTGTTCATGTGATTTCGTTTGCACCTCATGCATTGATTTGGAAAGTGAAGTTTTGGCATTGAAAAAGATGCGCGAGGATATGAGCGCTAAGTTGGTTGAGCATGATGAGATGAGTGCCGACCTTGAGAAAGAAAATGAACTCTTGCGTACCACATATGCTAAATGCATTGAAGAAGAAATCAATAATTTGAGAAATATGACATGTGGTACTTGTGAGCGCCTCAAGTCTCAAAATGAGGTTTTGCGCACAAGGTGCAAGAGTCTTTGTGCCAAGGGTTTGGATTCTCACTTCTCTTGTCACTCCGATGTTGATGCTTCTAAATTTGCTTCTTCTAAACCGGAGTCGACTTCTTCTCTTGAGTGTGAGTCTTTGGATGCTAGTAAGTGTGCTAGTGCTTTGGATAGCTCTCCCATAGCTACTCCTAAGCTTGTTGCTTCTTCCGGTGTTGCCCAAGGTGATTTGAATGGAAAGGGTGCCTCCCACATATTTGGAACTCATATTCCCAAGCCGAGGTTCCAATGCACCTTTTGCAAGAAGGATGGGCATACCATTGAGTTTTGCTTTCGCCGTGTGAAGCACGAGCGACGTGTGCGTGCCAAAGCTTTTAAGAAGCCACGTAGCCTTTCTCATGGCACGTGTGATTCTAATGTGGGCACCAAGTTGGATGTTGGGGTTGATGCTTCATGCTTTAAGTCCCAAGGGACTTCCCACTTACAAGAGAATGGTGATTCATCCACTCGACCGTGCCTCTCAATAGGCCTTTGTACCATTGGTCTCACTTGTGGGAAGGATGGGCATCAAGAGAGTTTTTGCTACCGCCGGCAAGGAGAATACGGCGAGGAGGTGCCTCTAGGCCTTTGGTTGTTCATAGCCCTTCTCATGGCATGAACACTTGTGAGCCTAAGAAGGCGCGATTTGTGGACGGGTTTTATGACACTCTTTCTAGTGAGTTAGGCCATGCTCGTGGACATGCTTCTAGTGTTTCTTGTGTTGGTCCGCGACATGCTTCCCATGGTGCTTGTGTTGGTTCTTCTCCTACGACCCCGAAGGATCTTTGCCTTTTTGCTTGTGGTAGCACTCGACTTTCTTCACGAGTGACTTCTTTGAGGCATGGTTCCAAGGGTGTTCGAAAGACTTTTCATTCCAACCGACATTTGCATCATGCTAACCCACATGATAGGTTGTGTGCACCACTTACCCGTGTGACCAAATCTTGGATTCCCAAGTACGTGCTTGCTAACCCTTTGGGATCCAAGGCTCGGTCTTTCTCGTCTCCTTGTGTGTAGGTATGGAGACGCGGTTGGAGAACATGAGCTCAATGGAGACATGATGGTTCTCCACACCGTTTTGGATGGCTCTTGAAAGCCTTTGTACACATGTATAGTGAGTTTTCTTTTCCCCTTGTCCTCTCTTGTATATATTTGTGTCTTGCTTGTGTGAAAACCATGGTAGGCTAGCCACCTTGTTCATGATAGCTTTGTGATCTTGAATATATATATTGCTATCTTTGTATGATTTTATGGTGGATGTTATTTATGAACATCATGTCATGCTTTATGGTTGATTGCTCGGATATGTCATGTTGTTCATTCATATCATGTTTGTCTAGCTCGATGGTACCTTTCCTGTTAGCATGTTTGTCCCCCATGTATATCTTGTCATGCTAGCTTTGTAATATATGTTGGTGGATGATCCATGTGATCTTGTATCATGCCTTTGTTTAGTTCTTGTATATTGTTTGGCATGTTGTTCTTTGGTATCATGTTAGGTTAGTGTTGTACCTTGTTGACATACTTGCTTGCTCATGCTTATTCGTATTTGTGCAATCATGTTACAATGCTCTATTTATGTTAATTGATATTATCAATGCATTGTGTAGCATGTTGTGAGCTTTCCTTGGAGTTTTGGGCTTGTCGTGTCTTCGAGTTGTGTTGTTGTTCCTCTTTTCGGTTGGTTTTAGAGTTTTTCCTTGCTCTTCCTTTTTCTAGCTTTTGCTTTGTTAGTTGCCCTTGGTTGAGGGGGAGCTTGGCTTCTTTTGATAGGGAATTTGATTCCAAGAAGGGTTGTGGCTTTCTGGGCAGTCTTTGTGATCCTTAAATTGGTATTCCTTCTATGGTATTCAATTGGGATCTTTGCGGTTTTGCAATTGGTACTTTTTCTATGGTACTCAATTGGGACCTTTGGTGGCTCTTCTCTCGCTTGGAGCGATTCTTGGTTGGCGTGTTCCCTCGTGAGCTTTATTGGTGTTAAGTCAAGTTCCTTGTCTCCCTATGCATTCTGCATTGCATTTGTATCATATATCATGATGTATAGATTTTGGTAAGTTTGACATTTGTGTCTCGCATTCTATCATATATCATGTTCCTTTTGATGTACATATCTACCTATGTTGCATTTGTATCATATTGCATTTTAGGATGATGAGCTTCTTCCATATGCCTCATTTGAGTTTCTTTGGCTACTTGTGAGATATTGGTCATGTGTGTGGAGAAATAGCTACGTGAGGCTATGCTCTTGGAATATTTGAGATATAAATTGTTGTGAGATAGCCTTTTTGAATCAAATGCTAATCTTGTCTAAGTTTGATGAAATGTGCTCCACTCATGTGTAGTAGTATATCCATGTCACTTTTTGGTCTAAATGTGCCTTTCATGCTTAGATTGTGCTTGGATGTCTCTTTCTTGCATTTGGGCCAAAGGCCGATATCATTGTGAATGTTTAGCCTATGTTGCATTCATGGAGGAGCATAAGCTTCTTTTTGCCGCAAAGGCACTTCATGTACCATGAAATGAATTAATCTTGAAAAGAAGTGTGTATGCTTGAAAAATGCTCCCTCCATCATGTTTATGCTTAAAATGTCTTATCTTTCACACATGGGTGCAAAACATGTTGTATGATGTTCACCGGTGGAGAAGTCTCCCCGAAGTGGACACATGGCTCATGAGCTTTAACATGACATGCTTTGCTTTATGGGTGTTTGCAATGATCTTTTGTTGAGAATTGGATATCCTTGTATGATCTTTGAATGGTATGCATGTTTGTGGCTCAAGTGTGACATGGATAGGCCTTTACATTTGAAGTAAGCCATCTTTTGATATAATTATTCAAATCTGAAAATTTGCTTTGTCACATGCTTGTATTTTCATATATTACTTGTGGCAATGCTTTGACTATGCTATGATTCATATATGTGATCTTTGTCTCGTTTTTAGCCTTTGACACTAGATTTGGCCTATTTGAGAAGCTCATGTAGATGTTTATATGCTTTGTTTTGCATTTCTGCATTTTCACCTTGCTTCATACATTGTCAACAAGGGGGAGAAGAGGTGAGCTTAATGAAAAATTCAGAAAACTGCATTTAAAATTTGGGAGTTTGCTCCACTTGTTCAGGGGGAGCTTGCATTTGTGTAGGGGGAGCTTTGGTGAGTCTCCTTTGTTTGCCTGAGTTGTGCTTTGGTGGTTGCTTTTTGCTCTATCACGTGTGTTTAGGGTGAGCTTTGTATGCTCTTTGTCCCTAGTGCATGTGTTTAGGGGGAGCTTGTGAGCTTGGTGTGCTCTTTTCTCTATCTCATGAGTTTAGGGTGAGCTTTGTATGCTCTTTGGTCCTAGTTCATGTGTTTAGGGGGAGCTTGTGATTTTTGTGCTCTTGTGCCGGTGGTGTTGAGCCCCTTTGCCTCTTCTTGAGAAGCCGGCGGTTGACTTATGTTTTCGATTATCACATGATTGGTGTTGAGCCCTTTGTGCCTCTTCTTGAGGGATCGTGTGATTTCGCTTGTCCATGATCGGTGTTGAGCCCTTTGTGCCTCTTCTTGAGGGATCATGCATTCTTGTCTCGGTTGTGTCGAGCCGTTGCCCATGTCTTTGGGGACCGAGACATTGAGTTGGCCTTTGTGGTTTCTCTCATGCCAAGTGACCTTGTTCTTTGCTCTTGTGTGGTTTCTTTCACTTGGATGAGGTGTTCGGTCTTTGCCCTCTCAAACCATTTCTTTGTGCTCACTTGTTGTCAATCCGCTCCTCAAGGGGTAGAAATTTGGAAAATCAAGTTGATATGAACCTTGATTTGATGGTGATGAGCGGTTGAAAAGTGTTTTGGTAAGAGGTTTATGGCACTTTGTGTTGAGCATTTTGGTTTGATGGCTTTTAGGGATTGCATGTTGGTAGTGTGTCTCTTCGATTGCGCTTAGCCTTGTGCTTGCTTTGGTTTCGAAAGGAATTTGTCGGAGCATGTTTTTATCCCTTCTCACTTCAAGTGGCCTTTTGTTTGTTTTTTATTGGCTTTGTGGCGCTTGAATGAGTTCTTGTTTGCTTTTTGACCTTCTTTTGTCAATGCACTCATCAAGGGGGAGATTGAGGAACCAAGTTGAGAAGTACCTTGGTTCGTGTGTGATGAGTGATTGACCTGGATGGTTTGAAGCTTTGTGTGTGTAGTGTTGAGTTGTGTTGTGTGTGTTTTATTTTGTGTATTTACCTTATTGTTTATGTGGTGTGTTGTCAATGCACTCGTGAGGAGTGGTTGACAACGTTGTGTGGACCGACTCTTGGCCTAGTATTGCGGTGTGTTGGTTGCGGCTTGGTTTGCGTTGGTGCGGGTGAAGAACAGCGCGAAAGGTCTTAGCCTTGCGGGGCCTCCGAGGAGTGGAGCGACAAGTAGGCTTGGTTCGAGGGACCCGGTGGCCGACGGGATCAAGTGCGAGCCGCATGGTGCAAGAAGAGCAAGACGAAGTCGTGGACATGGAGCCGGTGCATCGGTGGTGGCCAAGTCAAAGAACGAGGCAAGACCGAGTAGGCCGTCCGGCGCCGGAGGTGAAAGGCTTGGCGGGCTCGACGCTTGGCGTGGTGAGGCCGGGCCGTGTACGCGGGGTTTGGTGGTTTGGCCACAAAACCATCGGAGGTGGGTTTCTCGGTTTGGGCCTCAAAACCGAGCCCGAGGGCCCGACGTGACGGAGACGGTATCCGGGTGCGTCGGGAAGCTTCGAGGCGGGCGACACGCGGCATGATCGAGGTGCTTGCGTCGGGAGGACGTGAAGGCCTGATGGATGCGCTGCCGTCCGATGGTGAACTTCATGTGTTGACCAAAATGCCCCCGTGAGGGCTTGTGTTGTACTCCTAGTGTAGGGGCACTTCGGTCTTTTCCGGAGGGCCTATATATAGGAGGAGGGGGCTGAATTTTCAGCCAACTCTTGGGCTAGAGGCGGTTGTACTCTTTCATTTGGGAGTGCTTTGGGAGAGAGGGAGAGAGGGGAGAGTGGCTCTTTGATTGGAGCTTTTTGCCATCTTAGATTTGGTTTCTAGGAGTGGCTTGTAATCGATTGGACACGATATTCATATTGATTTCTTCCTCTAAATCTTGTGCCAATCTTTCTATTCCCGAATGTCTTTTATTGCTTTTTCGGAGCTCTTTTGTGCTATTTTCGTGCTTGTTTTTGGTGCCTTTGTTCTTGGTGTGATTCCGCGGATTTGAGTGGGTTTCTCCCCGGATTTCTTTGAGGGAAACATGGATGGATGTCTAGTGCATCTTTGTGATTAATCTTGTGCCCTCAAACGCCGGAAACCACTTCGATTCAAGGATTTTCGTTCGGTGCTCTAGCTTTTGGTGGTGTTCAAAGGATCCGCGATTCCCGATGATTTAGGGAGTTAGGAGACGAAATTTTTGGGGTATAGCATCCTTGGTTGACGCTTTACATGTCCCCAAACTCTTGTCTCAACAACTACTATCGTTAGGGAGATCCGGTGATGAATTGGGAGTGTTGACTTTCGGGGTCGAGCAGTTTTCAGTTCTGTTCGTGCTTGGCGGACGGTCCGCGAGGGCCAGGCGGACGGTCCGCGTGTACAGTGTTCTTCGCGTGTTCTTCGTGTTCTTGCGCGCCTTTGTTTTCGATCCGGTTTGGCTTTTGGTTTTTGTTGCAGCCAGTTTGCGGACGGTCCGGGCTTGAGTAGCGGACGGTCCGTGGGTGGCGCGGACGGTCCGCCCGGCCTCGGCGGACGGTCCGTTTTTCTCGGGTCGCTTCTGGTGTTCTGTGTGCTTTAACGGACGGTCCGCGGTGTACGGCCGGACAGTCCGCGGGGTTGGCGCGGACGGTCCGCGAGGGCGGGCCGGACGGTCCGCGAGGCTGCGCGGACGGTCCGCCCTTCCCGTCCGCGCCGGTCCGCCGCAGCCCGGTCGCTTTGCTCTTTGGTTTGATTCCTCCCTCCTTCATTCGTGCTTCCGCGTGTGTTTCTAGGACTCGTTATTTTGGCGATTGGTGTGTGATTCGTTCCAACGCTTGTGTGTGACCGGGTTTTGACTAGGGTATAGGCCGGGTTCTTTGAGAAGAATTTTTACCGGCTCCTATTCACTCCCCCCCCCTCTCTAGTCGCCATCCGATCCTTCAGATTCAAGCCAAGAAGCCAAGCTTGCAAGTTGGACATGTGTTGCCCAAGTTCCCCGGTTAAGGTAATGGAAACTATAACTTATCTCTTGTATCATTGTAGCTCCATTACCTTGTTTAGATTGCATTTGTTGCAATGTTTACATATGGTAGGTTGCTTGTGTCATGTGCTAACCCATGAGCAATCTACTTGGTTTGATTAGTGTGTAGTAAAGCTACACTTGTTCTTTAATGGTGCATGTTTTCATTTATATCTCTTTGCATCATGAGCAAGCTATAGGGTTAGCTTCCCTTTTGTTGTCATAAACAATGTGCATACATTTGGTTGGTGATTCAAACACTAAATGCACACATTTAGGGGGAGCTTATCCTATGGTTTGTTTCTGGGACTAACATTGTTTCATGCTTATCTTATGAAGTCCCTTGGTGACGCGTTCCGGTGCGGCATTTCATACTAAGAGAATGCTATTTCACTCACAGTGTGATCTAACAACTCTAAAAGAGTGAATATAGCAATATGAGCTTCATGCTATTGAGTCATGTCCTTGCGAGCTTATGTCTCTATATAAGTTCAAAGGCAATGTACTCATACATTCCTAATCCTTGTGGTTTCAACAAGGTAAAGAGGATCAACCCCCGGAGGTATGTAATGATCAAAAGACTACAAGTCATATCTACAAGTGGTATTGTAACAAGAACCCATTTGTCTTATCTCTTGTTCTTTAAGCTATCTCCTTGCAGGATATGCTCTAAGCTTCCTTGTCTTACAAGTTTGTAGTTGTGCACTTGTTTCCACACTATCTTTTTTGTGCACATATTTAGGGGGAGCTTAGTTTGTATCATGCTAGTCTCAAGAGCTTTTGATCCACCTTAGTTATTCACACATGTGGTATCTTAATTGATATCATACATATGGATCATGGTTCATGCGGCTTTCTCCCTTGTATTTAACATTTCTTTTTGAGCTATGTTTGCTAGGACTTGCTAGTTTCCTTGGAGCTATTTTATTTTGGACATTTAGGGGATTTTATTCCAAAGGGGGAGAATGTGAGACCAAAGCAAGCTAGTGGTTCCAAAGTGGGAAGAGGCAAGCTATGTGTGAACATAGGAAGAGAAGATCAAAAAAAGGGGGAAGTCTGAACTAAGGGGAGTTTGGATGATGGTAAGCATCCCAGCAAGTGTAAGTGATTCTACATCTGTCAATTTTTGCTAAATCATGCTTGCTTTGGTTGTGTTGTCATAAATCACCAAAAAGAGGGAGATTGTAGAGAACATGGCCCCATATGCCATTAGTTCGAGTTTGATTTTAGTGATTCATGACAACCTGATCAATGGGACTAACCATATTGTCTAGCATGTCCTTGTAGGCATTTATAGGTCCCATGAATGTAACCACGATTAAAGCCATAATAACACATGCCAAATTTAGAAGATAGTCTATTTTTAAGGTTATAAAACAGTTGTAAGATGGCTCCAAGAGGTGGCAAGTTGAACCAAAGTCAAAGACGCAAGAAAACAGGAAATGGCACCGTCGGATGAACCGATGACACCCTAGAGCGAGCGTCGGTGTACTTGGTACACTGTGCAGAAGGCCAGCTGAATTGGCACCGTTAGATGAACCGACGCCCCACATTCTAGTTGCGTCGGACGAGTTGCTGAGCTGAAGCTGCGAAGACAGAAGCACCGGATGAACCGACGGTCCATTAGACCGAAGCATCGGTATATATCTAATGACCAATTTTGAACAAGACAGAGACGCGCCAAGATGAACCCTTCAGCACCGGATGAACCGACGCCTTGGTCAAGGGAAAGCATCGGTCTATCTGACGGTCATGAAGCAGCATACAAAGACGTTTTGGCCGTGAGGTCTTCGGCACCGGATGATCCGACGCACCATTGGTGTATAGCGTCGGAACATTTGTGTCAGTAGAGCTGCAATGGCTAAGTGATGTGGAGGGCACTGGATGAACCGACGCCCTAGAAAAGCATAGCATCGGTTCATCCGACGCTTACTTTTTCAGTGGCCGTTAGCCAACGGCTCTTTGGTTGCCTTGGGCTATTTATACCCCCTCCACTCACCCATTTGAGGTAGCTGGATTGTGTGGAATTGCAGAGGAGTTCAAGACACCTAGAAGATCATATCCAATCCATCCAAGGGCGTAATTGCTCATCCTTAGACATGCATGTGATTAGTGCTTGGCTTAGCTTAGAGCTGAGTGAGTGCAAGGTTGTGCCACCCTTGTGAGGTGATTCTTGAGTGAATCAAGGTGTACAAGGTTCGCCGGAAGCCTTGGGGCCTAAGTGGCTCACCGGCAATCGTCATCCACTCTTCGGCTTGGTGTGGAGCGGCGAAGACACTTTGTGCGGGGGACTTGGAGACCCCTTCCTAAGTGGAGAAGCTCCTTAGTGGAGGCGACATCATGGTGACCAAGGGAGCTTGGCAAGTGCCTAAGTGTCTAGCCTTTGTGGCGAGTCAAGTGGTGCTCTCGGAAGAGACTTGGTGACCGAGACGCAATACTCTTGTGTGAGTGATTCAACAACGTGGACTAGGGGTGGCTTAGTGCCTACCGATACCACGGGATAAATCAGGTGTCAAGAGTTTGCTTCCTCTCATCCCCTTTACGTTTCCGCATTTACTCTACTGCAATCTTTGCTTGCCTTTACATTCCTAGAGTAGTATCATGCTAGGAATGGCTATAGGTTGCAAACCTTGCTTTGGGATGGGAGTTTCACACTAGAACAACCTTAGTTGCACATCTAGGTAGTATGTTCTAGTTTATCTTTGTGTATAATTGGTGAAGCTGTAGGTTAAGGTTTTTAAGTTGCCTAATTCACCCCCTCCCCCTCTTAGACTACGAGCATCCGATTCCTTACACCCAGTCAAGTGCCTGTTTGCGTAGTTCTCGTTTTCCATTGCTAGAGACATCGTGTCTCTTGCCCGAGTGTAATAAGTGGTTAAACTCTATGATATGCTTTTAAATACTGTTAATGATATTACACTCTTTTGTTGATCATATATGTGTAACTTGATCCCAGCGCACATATGAGATGCAGTTAGTTTCTTTTCAGAAGTCAGGTGTGACTATCAGCGGTGCAGCCGATTGGTCTTGCTTGAAGATTGGAGGGGTTCGCCTTGGTTGAAAATATGCAGGACCTAGATATTCTCCTTCTGCTCCTTGCTTGAGTACATTAATTATGGAATTCTGAATAGTATTTGCAAATACCTTGGATTGATCAATCATTGTTCGATGCATTGCCTTAGTCATCATGTCTTGAAGCCCTTCAAGATGGGCTGAAAAGGTGACTTTCTTAGGTGTTGGAAAAGGTTTCTTCTTGAAGACTCCACCTTTAGTCTGACCGTATCATGCCAGGCAAAGCTCCTCATAATGCCTCATGTGAGCCTCGCTTTCAGACTTGTCTGTATCTTTCAGCTGATCCTTGATAATTGGTTGAACGTTTCCTGAATTAACTTCATGAGGACCACTAGGCATGCCAAAAGTGTGTTGACGCGAAAATAGGACGTTGTTGATGGTTGAAGCACGTAAGAACCTTCGATCCGCAAGCGTACGGACCTACACCTTTTTCACCATGGGGATTCCCTAGGTTCTAGTCAATCTGCGGAGCAAGGGAATTGCTTGCGCTCAACCAAGTACTAATCTAGTTGATGGGAAACCTTTGAAAGGGGTATTAATCTAAAGGTAAAGACAATCTAACCTATGTTAATCTAAGAAGTCTAAGGTGAAACTAGATGGCAAAGGGTGGACACAAGAGAGAGATTAAGATTGATAAGTGTTCCCTCCCTAGGGTTTAGGATCACATGAACATGCATCTACTACATGAAAAGGGTGTTGCCTACACTAGCTTCATGGCGGTTATGCGGCCGCTAAGCCTTTTCCCTCCACCGTACTGTCACTATGCAAGGTAATCAAACACTTTCACGTTTAACCGCATCTATACCTAAGCATCCATAGGGTTGAGCTAATCACCACGATTACCACAAACCCTGCTAAGAACACATGTTGTACATACATATGTGAATAAAACACTCGCATAGACATAGACCACTAAGCATCGAAAGGCATAGCGTTCATGTAGCGATCACATAACATGTATCCATCTAACCCCAGGGATGAACGGAGACATTACCCCGTCATCTTACAAGGATTAAAGCACATAGGGGTGATGGAGACTCCGTAGAACGTCGTCGACAAAGATGGCGGCAATGAAGCTTGGGAACACCCTTAGGCCAGCGGCTTGGAGTCTTTCTCTTGCTTCCTTCCCTGCGTCGACGTTGATCCTTGTGACAAGCTCATCCAACTCTCTCCCTCATCTTGCGGCGACGGCTTTCTGGTGTTCGGCGGCGGTAGAATCATTGGATGTCAATGGGTAACCATCTTGGGGCACCTAGGGGGTTTTATTTATTTCCTTGGGGTGCCTTGGGGCGTGCTCCACCTTGCCTTGCAAGAGATCCTCCTTGGGAGAGAAGCAAACTTGGTTTCCACTGAAGGACCGATACGGCGAACCAGAGAGGGGGGGAGTGAATGGGAGCCGATAAAAATTCTTCTCGAAGGAGATGAAAACTCCAACAAGACGAACGCGGCTTCCAACACACGTCTCCGACTCACTACCAAGGTTGGTCAAGCCCACGTAGCCACTGGAGTGCCACTGGACCTAGGAACCAACACGCAACCTTCCGACCCGAGAAACACAGCGGAAAAACAAACCTCGAGTCTACAGACCCACACCGGTCAGACCGGTGAGCACCACCGGTCAGACCGGTCCCTGCAGTGAACCCGAGCAACTTCCACTAAGTGGCTCTACACCGGTCAGACCGGTGAGACACACCGGTCAGACCGATGGCGGCCGAAAGCCCCCAAGACACCAAACAGCCAACCGACCACCAAACGAACCCAAACTCGAAACAACGAAGCAACACGGGACAACAAAGAACACACCAAGACGTTCACCCGAGCAAAATCCCACCGAGGGTTGCACCGGTCAGACCGGTCAAGAGCACCGGTCGGACCGGTGTAGCTCTCGGCGCTCGGGATGAACAAAGACCCGCGGGTCAACTCCTCCAAATCCAAATCTCGATCTCCCGAATCGCTCCACGGACTTGAACGAGACTTTGGGGATATCAGGAACACCTCATGAGGAGTCCATAGCCAAGTTTAATCCCACCAAATCTCGTCCAAAAAGGAGGAATCGAAGAAATCCCGCCGAAAGCACTTCCAACTCAAGAACTCAAGAAACCCCAAAATCGAGCACCTTTTCTCACGGATTTGGGAGGGGAATCACAGCCCAAAGAACCACGAAGGGTTCCCACAAATTTCCCCATCAAATCACCAAGAGAAAAGCCCCGAAAACACCCCAAAGAAATCACCGAGAGAGGGCTCCGAAAATCACCACCAAGAACAACCGGGAAAACACATCCAAACCTTGAGGAACCACGCCGAATCATCTATACAAGAAACAAAGGTTCGTACAAGGTCTAGCAAGCCGCCCGATCATCCATCCCTCTCTACAAGATCTCTCTCGTGAAGCTCTCTTGCTAGTCCTAAGGAAAACCTAGAGAAAATAGGTGGAAAATAGGAAAACTAATGAGCTAGGGTTCCAAGAGTTGGCTGCCATCCTCTCACCTCATGGGTTATATGGAGGCAACCGAATGTCTAAAATGCCCTTCTCTACTAACTAGGGATACAAGCCCCTCAAGGGCGGATTTGGAATTCTTGATGTCTCACCATCGGACGGATGCCCGGCGACCGCACCTCGCGTAGCCTCGACGCAAGCCATGCGATCCCGACGCGTGTCCTCCGCTTCGAAGATTCCGGACGCGTCGTCGCACACCGGTCCGACCGGTGCTCCTCACCGGCCGGACCGGTCCCCACCGGTCGACCGGTCCCGGTGCCGCCGCACCTCCGTCTTCGGTTCTCCGGTCTTGGCTTTGTGGATCAACCAAGGAACCCAGTGGTTTTCTGGTGAACCACCGGAAACCCCGCGAACTTGGTGTAGCCTCCGCCAATCTCCACTCATGACTTGGCTCCCACGTAGTCCCGGCTCGACCTTGGTTTTGAGGCTCAACCAAGAAACCGTCCACGACTTCATCTTGCTTGTTCATGCCACCATGCGGCCCGCACTTGACCCCCGCCGGCCACCGGGTCCCTCGAACGAAGCCTACTTGTCTTCTCCACACCCGGAGGCCTCACCGGCGACGACCTTTCGCGCTTGTTCTTCACCCGCACCAACACGAGTCAAGCCGCAACCAAAGACCTCGCAATACTTAGCCAAGAATCGGTCCACGCAACGTTGTCAATCACTCATCACACAGGGAAGCGACCATCCACCGGTCCTCGAACCACACATGGTCCTCAATCTCCCCCTTGATGAGTGCATTGACAACACCCACACGAAAGTAACAAGAGAGAAAAGAAAAGTAAACGAAACAAACAAAAAGAAACTCCAACAAGCGATCGAAAGCCGAACAAAGGCAAAGAGCAAGATCACTTGAAGAAGACAAGTCTCGGACCCCTTAGGCAAGGGCAACGGCTCGACACATCCGAGACAAAGCAAGGCTCAAGCAAAGAGCACAAACCACCGAAACAAAGCTCGAAAACTCTCAAAAAGCTCCCCCCGCACACATGCAAGCTCCCCCGAACCAATGCAACTCCCCCCCGGACGAATGCATGCAAACCACTTGAAAACAGGGACAGCGCATCACTTTCAGCTCACACCGGTCGGACCGGTCATCACCACCGCCGACCGGTGCCCAACATGTGTACAGGACCAAGCACTCACACCGGTCGGACCGGTGACCCTAACCGGTCGACCGGTGCACAACAGAGCCCGTAAATGGCTCGAAACCACTCGAAAACCTTCCAAACATGTCCAAGCAAGCCATCTCAAGCTCAAACTTCTCCCCCTTGTTGGCAATGCATGAATCAAGCCAAAAATGCAAAAAAAACAACCTAGAGCTTCTCAAATAGACAAAATTCAACAAAGAATGCTACACACGTCCAAGTGAGCAAGTTAGGTACTCTACGGCTTCGTATCGATCTCAACTACATGATCACCAATTTTCACAACCATTGGACGAAGCTAAGATGGATTTTGGCAATTTTGCGAAAAACTTGCCTCTCATGAGCAAAGTCCTAAACATGATCAAAGCATATCAAAATGGCAAAGCCACACAAACTTCATGCTAGGACAATGCCTATTCTAACCATAAGACCATCACAAACACCCACAAGCACCTCATGTCATGTCAAAGCCACCGAGCCATGTGCCTACTTCTATGTATGAGACTTCTCATTGGTAGGCATCATGCAACGATTTAGCACCCAAAGCAAATTAAATTCAGCACAAATGACATGGGAGCATATTTTCCAAGCATTTTTCATTTCATTTTCAGATTTGTAAATGGTACATGAAATGTCTTTGCGACAAAAAGGAACTTATGCTCCTCCACAAGATAAATCAAGAGGGCTAAACATTCATGATGGCAAATGAGCCTTCGGCTCCATATGATCAATAAACTAGCTATCCAACCACAAATTAAGCATAGCAAGGCCACAAAACCATGTCAAGAGCATGTAAAGGCATTTACACATGAGAGAGCATACATGTGACATTTTTCAAAAGCATAGCTATCAACCATGGATTATTCATCAAGATCATCAAGAGCTAAGCCAAACTAACCGTAGCATACCAAACAAGCTCACAAAGACATATATCTCATTCCATGGTGAACAATCTATATGAGAGAAGCTTTTCCTAACCAATGCATATGATACAAAATGCATGCAATCTAAGATACAAGGATGCCTATACATCATGCTACATATGCCATGCCAAATGCAAGGAATGCACAAAGAGAAGCTATACATATGCTACAAACCGGCTCCTCGAGGGGAGGCAAAACGGGCTCGACACCACCGCAAAAGAAAGCTCCCACACACCCAACTCAGAAATCAAACACACACCAAGTTCCCCCCGCAAACGAGTGAAAGTTGCTTGATCTAGGGGTTTGGTGAAAATATCGGCTAGTTGGTGATGTGTGGGTACATGGATCAAGGCTATCTTCCCTTTCTCTACGTTGTCTCTCGAAAATGGTACCTCACTTCTATGTGCTTGGTTTTGGAATGGAGCACCGGGTTCTTTGCAACGCTTATGGCACCGGTGCTATCACATTGAAGTGGGACATGGGTATACTCCTCACCAAAATCACTCATGGTGTAGGTGATCCAAAGGAGCCGAGAGCAACAACTAGCGGCGGCAACATACTCGGCTTCGGTCGTGGATTGAGCAACACTCAACCGCTTACGAGAAGACCAAGACACCAACGAAGAACCCAAAACCGGCAAGTCCCGAAGTGGACTTCCTATCCAACCGACACCCGGCAAAATCCGCGTCCGAAAAACCATGAAGCGCCAACGAAGAGGACGCGGAGTACCAAAGACCGAAGTCGGGAGTGTGACGCAAGTACCCGAAAATTCTCTTCACCGCTTGCCGATGCGAAGTCCTCGGAGACGCTTGAAAACGAGCGCACGGACACACCGAGAATCGTATGTCCGGCCTCGTCGCCGTCAAGTAGAGGAGTGACCCGATCATGCTCCGGTACTCCTTCCGGTCCACGTGTTCACCTTCCTCGTCCGCATCAAGAGCCGTAGTCGTACTCATCGGCGTCGTCATAGCCTTGGAGTCCTCCATCTTGAACTTTCTCACAATGTCCTTGGTGTACTTAGCTCCGGTGCACAAATGTACCTTCCTTTGATTGCTTGATTTGTAGCCCGAGGAAGAACCGCAACTCGCCCATCATGCTCATCTCAAACTCCTCGCTCATATCATCCGCAAACCTCGCAACAAGAGAGTTAGACGAGCCACCAAAGACAATATCATCCACGTACACCCGCACAATCGGGATATCTCCTCGCCTCGGCAAAAAACAAGGTCTGATCAACCTTCCCCATCTCAAAGCCTCTCTCAAACAAGAACCCCCTCAACCTGCCATACCAAGCTCTAGGCGCCCGCTTCAACCCATACAGCGCCTTCCTCAACTTGTACACCCGGTGGGGGTACTTCTCACTCTCAAACCCCGAGGTCGCCTCACATACACTTCTTCCTCCAAGACACCATTCGTAAAAGCACTCTTCACATCCATTTGGTGCAACTTGAACCCTTTAGCCACGAGAAAAGGCTAGAAGGATCCTAATCGCCTCCAAAGGGGCTACGGGAGCAAAGGTCTCCTCGTAGTCGATCCCCTCCTTCGACCCGACCCCCCGAGCAACAAGTCTCGACTTGTTCCTCACAACCTCACCCTTCTCTCCCTCTTTGTTTTTCCACACCCACTTTGTACCAATCGGCTTACACCCCGGGGGAGGGTCAACCAACTCCCACACTCGATTCCTCTCAAAGTTCTCCAACTCCTCATGCATCGAATTAACCCAATTGTGATCGGATAGTGCGTGTCCAATGTCTTTGGGCTCGAAAAAAGCAACAAATGCAGCATGAGCAAAATGGGAGTTGTTTCGAACCCTCGACCGTGTAGTGCGTTCATTCATGTCGCCGATGATCCTCGAAGCCGGGTGATCCACTTGAACTCGCCGGGAGGTTCTCGCCTCGAAGCTACCGCCCCCTCAACATCGGCCTTCTCCTCGTTCTTGATTTGTCGTCGTAGGTGTAGCAGAGGGTCCATCCATCATCGTAGTCGAAGTAGTGGGTACATGTTCGGCCGGGGACACCGCACCGCCATCTTCATCGTCACCATGTTCATGCTCCTCTTCCCGAAAGATCTCCTCGCCAAGCTCATCATCACCGCACACTCAAAGACAAGCTGACTACGTGGCTCTGTCTCGTTGAAGGTTACCTCGCAAGTCTCCACGATTTGGTTAGTTTCAAGATTGAGCACACGATATGCTCTAGAATGAGATGCATAACCAAAGAAAATGCCATCGACGGACCTAGCCTCAAACTTATCCAACTTCCCGCCCTTCTTCGAATGAAACACTTGCAACCAAAGACATGGAAGTGACTCACTTTGGGTGTGCGACCATGCATCAACTCATAGCATGTCTTCTTCTTGTGCACTCGAGGTATATCCCGTTCGACACATAGCATGTGGTATTCACCGCCTCGGCCCAATACCTCCTCGGAGTCCTATATCAAGCATCGTCCGAGCCATCTCGCACAAGGTCCCGTTCTTCCTTTCCACAACACCATTCCGGGGAGGCGTATACGGACTCGAAAACCGGTGCTCAAGACCCAAGTCATGACAAAAGGTTTCAAAACGAGAGTTCCCGAATTCCGAGCCATTGTCACCGCGGATAGCTCGTATGGCATCTCCGTGCCTCTCGTTCCTCAACCTCAAGACTAGATCTCGAACAAAACCAAATGTCTCCCCCTTGTCCTCGAGAAAGAACACCCAAGCATACCGAGAATAGTCGTCCACCACAACAAGGACATACCACTTCCCACCCGCGAGATCGCACACGAGCCGGGCCAACAAGGTCCATATGGAGCAGCTCGCATGGACGCTCGCTCATCACATCGGTGAGAGGCGGGTGAGAAGAGGCCACCATCTTGGCATGCCTACACGGAGCACAAACCAATTCTTTCTCAAGCCTCAAACGTGGCAATCCTCGGACCAAATTGAGTTTACTCAAGCGAGACAAAAGGTCAAAGCTCAAGTGACCCAACTTTTTATGCCACTTCCACAACTCACTCGAAGAACCAGCCAAGAAACAACGCTCAACACCCGAAGACTGAGAAAAATCAGCACGAAACACCTGACCCTCGGGAACGACCATACGGACAAGGTCCCCTCGAGATTCCACAATCCGAGAACCACCGAGCCGAAACAACACCTCAAAGCCCTCATCCAACAACCGGGACACGAAAAGCAAATTGTACCCCGGCGATTGAACAAGAGCAACACGCCTCGCAGTGATCTTGTCACTCACTTTTATCTCACCTTCGAAAGCACACGCCCACGCCCATTGTCCCCAAAAGTGATGTACCTCTTCGTCACCACCGGACGAGACTTGAGAACCACCCCCCGTCTCCGGTCATATGCCTCGAACAACCGGAGTCAATCAACCAAATGTTCTTCAAGTCTCCCACCCGAAATTCAAAAATAGGCACGTGAGCGAACAAACGACTCAAAGATCGGGGTTAGTACCAAAAGAGGAAAACCAGGTCGAGCCATTTGCTCGAAAGTGGGGTTAGCACCAACCAAAGCATCTCTCCTACCAAAACTACCTCCACGAACACCACCACGGTAACCACCCTGAGGGAACCACCCCTCTCTGCCTGGAGGAGGACCAAAACCACGCAAGAAAGCCCGTGGTACGTCCTTCCTCTCCAACTCAACGCCACGACTCCTCCAATCCCCGTATTGAGCACGAGGAGGAGAACGCCTAGCAAACTGACCACCTGCACCCTTTCCAGCCCAACCACCAGAACCACGACCACCAGAAACAACCCTCGGACCTGTACGAGCTCGAAACCCGAACGGTTGTCCGTCCCGTGCCACTGCACCGGTCTGACCGGTGCCCCACACCGGTCTGACCGGTGTGACCTGGGCAGCAGCACCACCTGCAGCCTTCTTCTCTCCCCAAGCCCGAACTCGTCCTCACAATCGCCTTGCCCCTGGGCATCTGCATACGAGGCTCAAGTACCCCATCGGAATGGTGGTACTTGTCCTTGTTAGCCCACTCCTTCATTCTCTCCTCTCGCTTCCTCTTGAAGCAAAACTCCTCCTTATGGCCATCTCTCCCACAATAGCCACAATGGAACCTCACAAGCTTAGGCTTTGGCTTGGGATGTGGCTGCTCACTTGGTTTCTCTCCACTCAAACCCTCCACCGGTTTCTCACCACTAGCCTTCTCACTCTCCTTCCCAAAGAACACTTTCCCCGAAGTGCTCACAAACTTGATAGGCTTTTGTAGGTCATTTGTGGGTGTAGAAAACACGGGTGGAGCTGGGGTTGTGTCTAGCCGATTCCTTAGATGATTAGGTTTTGGTGGAAACTCATTCTTGTGGTGGGTTTTTGGTGGCTCCGGGATATTCTCTCCACTTCCGTCACCAACCTCGTTTGCCCCAAGCTCCTCACCATCTTGCCTCTTAAAGGCCTCGATCATCATCCTCAACCGAGGCTCGTGACCGGACAACCAACCCATCAACTTCCTCAAATCATCATTCTCATCCCGCAAACGGTCAACATAATGTGCAAGCTCCAAATTTTTCAATGCATGCATTTCACGGGTAGAGCAAGATGTAGGCATGGGTTCCTTCAATTTAGCCTCGAGCGAACTAGTGTAAGCATGCATCTCATCAATCTTAGCATGCAAAACAGGGCAAGAAGTGCAAGCACCTAGCAAAGCGAGGTCTAGACTTAAGCTCGGCCCACTTCAACCCTAAGCACATCTAGTTCCTCACACTTGGAGGCATGCTTCTCCTTGAACAAAGCAAGATCGCAAAGGAATATAGAATAATCGGCACAATCATTCTCATCGAAACAACGGGGCTAGCCTTAAGCGAATCAATCTCAAGCTTGCTATCAAGCACCTGTGTCTCTAGCTCGGCCACTCTAGTCCTAGCATCCTCGAGTGAAGCCCTAAGCTCTTTCCTCATTTTCTTGGCCTCTCTAAGCATGTCATCACGGTTATCAAGCAAAGAGCCAAGCCTCTCATTCTCCCGGCGCAAGAAGGGAAGTTCATCACGCACCTCGTCGTCGGACTCGCAGTCCGAGTCGCTCCGTGTGCTCTTCTTCTTTGCCGGAGCTCGCGCCATGGTGCGAAGCCATCTCTCGCGAAGCGGCTCCCCCGCTCGGGTTCTTGGACGACTTCTTGTTCTTGCGGTGATCTCCCTCGTCTTCGGCTGCCGCTCGAGCTCGAGGTGGAGTACGCGGAACCGAGTCGACGTCGCTCGCTCCAACCATCGCTCGGGCCTTGCCTCGGCCCTCCTTCTTCCTCGACCGCCGCTCGTCCTTGTACTTGTTCTTGTGCTTGCTCTTGTGGTCGCGCCTCGAACGGTACTTGCCATCATTCATCCTCGGCTTGTGCTTGTAGCTGTCCTTGTTCTCGGCCTTCTCCGGGCAGTCGGCGACGAAGTGTCCCGGCTTGCCGCACTGGAAGCAAGTCCTCGTGTTCCTCCTCATGTTCACGCGGTTCTCGTGCAGCCTCTCGAACCGCCTCGTCAACAGCGCCAGCTCGTCCTCTCCAAGGTCATCAAACTCCTCATCTGGCATAGACATCAAAGAGGAAAACGAGAACATCTCGGTGGATGGGTTAGAGTTAGTCTTTCCTTTGGAACCACCAACGAGGGCAAGACTATGGGAATCAGTCGGTCCCTCGAGCTTGGCAGTCATGCCCCTATCCACCTCGGCCGACTTGAGCTTCGAGAATAGCTCGTTCACCGTCAGAGTATCATACCTCTCCGACTCGACTATGGCCTCGAACTTTCCGCCCCATATCGTACGATCCAAAGAGTGTAAGAGCTTGACCGCTCTATCATGATCATCGTACGGGAGCACGTCCACATTGGCCCTCATGTTGTTCACCACCACCGTGAACCTCGAAACAAGGCATCGATTGACTCACCGGGGAGATGAGTGAAGTTCTCGTACTCTCTCCGTAGGTCGCATACAACCGTGCCCTCGAACCTCGGGCGTTCCCAACATGAGCCTCCTTCAACACCGCCCAAATCCTACAAGCCAAGTGCTCGGTGTGCACCCGATCGAACTCGGCCGACACAAAGCACGAAACAAGTAGTCGACCGCCTTATTGTTGGCGTCGAATCCGTCCCTCGACCCCGGAGCAAGGAAATCCATCGGTCGGACATAGCTCTGTGTCCACCGTGACATCCCAAAGCAACCGACCCTTTCCGCGGAGGAACGCACCCATCCGCTTGCTCCACATCCGTTAGTTCTTGCCATCGAAGTGTGGAGGACCCGAACCCCGTTCTTGGTACGCCATCCTTGGATCTTAGACCGGTTAGAGTCAACAAAGACCCGAACCGGCTCGATACCACTTGAAGGACCGATACGGCGAACCGGAGGGGGGGGGGAGTGAATGGGAGCCGATAAAAATTCTTCTCGAAGGAGATGAAAACACCAACAAGACGAACGCGGCTTTGAAGGACCGATACGGCGAACCGAGAGAGGGGGGGAGTGAATGGGAGCCGATAAAAATTCTTCTCGAAGGAGATGAAAACTCCAACAAGACGAACACGGCTTCCAACACACGTCTCGACTCACTACCCAAGTTGGCCAAGCCCACGTAGCCACCGGAGTGCCACCGGACCTAGGAACCAACACACACGGCCTTCCGACTCGAGAACGCGGCGGAACAACAAACCCCCGAGTCTACGGACCCACACCGGTCGGACCGGGTGAGCACCACCGGTCGACCGGTCCCTCGCCGGTGAAACCGAGCAACTTTCACTAAGTGGCTCTACACCGGTCGGACCGGTGAGACACACCGGTCGGACCGATGGCGACTGAAAGCCCCCAAGGCACCAAACAGCCAACCGACCACCAAACGGACCCAAACTCGAAACGAGCGGCACCACGAGACGACAACGAACTCACCAAGACGTTCACCCGAGCAAAATCCCACAAGGGCTTGCACCGGTCGGACCGGTCAAGAGCACCGGTCGACCGGTGTGGCACAGGCGACTCGGGATGAACAAAGACCCGCGGTCAACTCCCCCAAATCCAAATCTCGATCTCCCGAATCACTCCACGGACTTGAACAAGACTTTGGGATATCAGGACACCTCATGAGGAGTCCATAGCCAAGATTAATCCCACCAAATCTCGTCCAAAAAGGAGGAATCGAAGAAATCCCGCCGAAAGCACTTCCAACCCAAGAACTCAAGAAACCCCAAAATCGAGCACCTTTTCTCACGGATTTGGGAGGGGAATCACAGCCCAAAGAACCACGAAGGGTTCCCACAAATTTCCCCCATCAAATCCCCAAGAGAAGAGCCCCGAAAACAACCCAAAGAAATCACCGAGAGAGGGCTCCGAAAATCACCACCAAGAACAACCGGGAAAAACACATCCAAACCTTGAGGAACAACGCCGAATCATCTATACATGAAACAAAGGTTCGTACAAGGTCTAGCAAGCCGCCCGATCATCCATCCCTCTCTACAAGATCTCTCCGTGAAGCTCTCTTGCTAGTCCTAAGGAAAACCTAGAGAAAATAGGTGGAAAATAGGAAGACAAATGAGCTAGGGTTCCAAGAGTTGGCTGCCATCCTCTCACCTCTTGGGTTATATAGGCGGCAACCGAATGTCTAAAATGCCCCTCTCTACTAACTAGGGATACAAGCCCCTCAAGGGCGGATTTGGAATTCTTGATGTCTTCACCATCGGATGGATGCCGGCGACCGCACCCTGCGTAGCCTCGACGCAAGCCATGCGATCCCGACGCGTGTCCTCCGCTTCGAAGATTCCGGACCGCGTCGTCGCACACCGGTCGACCGGTGCTCCTCACCGGTCGACCGGTCCCCACCGGTCGACCGGCCGGACCCACCGGTCGGGGCCGGTCCGTGCCGCCGCACCTCCGTCTTCGGTTCTCCGGTCTTGGCTTTGTGGATCAACCAAGGAACCCGGTGGTTTTCTCGGTGAACCACCGGAAACCCCGCGAACTCGGTGTAGCCTCCGCCAATCTCCACTCATGACTTGGCTCCCACGTAGTCCCGGCTCGACCTTGGTTTTGAGGCTCAACCAAGAAACCGTCCACGACTTCATCTTGTTGTTCATGCCACCATGCGGCCCGCACTTGACCCCGCCGGCCACCGGGTCCCTCGAACAAAGCCTACTTGTCTTCTCCACACCCGGAGGCCTCACCGGCGACGACCTTTCGCGCTTGTTCTTCACCCGCACCAACACCGGTCAAGCCGCAACCCGCACCCGCAATACTTAGCCAAGAATCGGTCCACACAACGTTGTCAATCACTCATCACACAAGGAAGCGACCATCCACCGGTTCTCGAACCACACATGGTCCTCAATCTCCCCCTTGATGAGTGCATTGACAACACCCACACGAAAGTAACAAGAGAGAAAAGGAAAAGAAAAGAAACGAATAAAAAGAAACTCCCACAAGCGATCGAAAGCCAAACAAAGGCAAAAAGCAAGATCACTTGAAGGAAACAAGTCTCGGACCCCTTAGGCAAGGGCAACGGCTCGACACATCCGAGACAAAGCAAAGCTCAAGCAAAGAGCGCAAACCACCACAACAAAGCTCGAAAACTCTCAAAGAGCTCCCCCCCGCACACATGCAAACTCCCCCCGAACCAATGCAACTCCCCCCGGACGAATGCATGCAAGAAACCACATGAAACGGGCAGGTGCAGGCAACTTCAGCTCACACCGGTCGGACCGTCATCACCACCGGTCGGACCGGTGCCCAACATATGTACGGGACCGCACTCACACCGGTCGGACCGGTGCTCTTCACCGGTCGGACCGGTGTACAACGAGACCCGAAATGGCTCGAAACCACCTGAAAACCTTCTAAATGCATCCACCAAGCCATTTCAAGCTTAAACTTCTCCCCCTTGTTGGCAATGCAAGAATCAAGCCAAAAATGCAAAAAATGCAACCTAGAGCTTCTCAAATAGACAAAATTCAACAAAGAATGCTACACATGTCCAAATGAGCAAGTTAGATACTCTACGGCTTCGTATTGATCTCAACTACATGATCACCAAGTTTCACAACCATTGGACGAAGCTAAGATGGATTTTGGCAATTTTGCGAAAAACTTGCCTCTCATGAGCAAAGTCCTAAACATGATCAAAGCATATCAAAATGGCAAAGCCACACAAACTTCATGCTAGGACGACCATTCTAACCATAAGACCATCACAAACACCCACAAGCACCTCATGTCATGTCAAAGCCACCGAGCCATGTGCCTACTTCTATTTATGAGACTTCTCATTGGTAGGCATCATGCAACGGTTTAGCACCCAAAGCAAATTAAAGTCAAGACATATGACATGGGAGCATATTTTCCAAGCATTTTCCATTTCATTTTCAGATTTGTAAATGGTACATGAAATGTCTTTGCGACAAAAAGGAACTTATGCTCCTCCACAAGATAAATCTAGAGGGCTAAACATTCATGATGGCAAATGAGCCTTTGGCCCCATATGATCAATAAACTAGCCATCCAACCACAAATTAAGCATAGCAAGACCACAAAGACATGTCAAGAGCATGTAAAGGCATTTACACATGAGAGAGCACACATGTGACATTTTTCAAAAGCATAGCTATCAACCATGGATTATTCATCAAGATCATCAAGAGCTAAGCCAAACTAACCATATCATACCAAACAAGCTCACAAAGACATATATCTCATTCCATGGTGAACAATGTATATGAGAGAAGCTTTTCCTAACCGATGCATATGATACAAAATGCATACAATCTAAGATACAAGGATGCCTATACAACATGCTGCATATGCCATGCCAAATGCAAGAAATGCACAAAGGAAAGCTATACAAATGCTACAAAGGAGCTCCCACACACAAAGCTCACAAACCACCGGCTCCTCGAGGGGAGGCAAAAAGGGCTCGACACCACCGCAAAAGAGCAAAGGAGCACAAAACTCACAAGCTCCCCCTAAACACATGCACTAGGGCCAAAGAGCATACAAAGCTCACCCTACACACATGAGATAGAGAAGGAGCAAAACGAACCAAGTGGCTTGACCAGGGCCACACACTCGAAGGTCACAAATACACTTACCTTTATCATTTCTTCACAATTCACTCATCCTGGTCCACCATCCCCGAAAGTGATGCACCTACATGTCACCACCAGGATATGAAGCCGAAGAACCACCCCCCGATATCAACCAAATGTTCTCCGGGCTATCCACCTGCAACTCAAAACCAAGAGCGAGAGCGAGCAACCGACTCAACACTGGGGTTAGTTCCAAATGTGTAAAACCAGTGCCTAGCCATTTGCTCGAAAGTGGGGTTAGCAGAAACCAAACCATCTTTCCTACCAAAGCTACCTCCACGAACACTACCACGGTAACCACCATGAGGGAACCAACCCTCTCTGCCTGGAGGAGGACCAAAACCACGAAAGAAAGCCCGTGGACCATCCCTCCTCTCCTTCTCAAAGCCATGACTCCTCCCATCCCCGTAGTGAGCTCGAGGGGGAGAATGCCTAGCAAACTGGCCTCCTGCAAACTTTCCAGACCAACCACCAGAACCACGACCTCCAGAAACAACCCTCGCACCTGTACGAGCACGAAACCCAAACTGCCGCCCTCGTCCAGCCTCGCACCGGCCGACCGGTGCTCCACACCCGCCCCGACCGGTGTAGCACGGGCGACGGCACCTCCAACAGCCTTCCGCTCTCCCCAAGCCCGAACTGACCTCACACTCGCCTTGGCCCTGGGCAACTGCACACGAGGCTCAAGTACACCATCGGAAGGGTGGTACTTGTCCTTGATAGCCCACTCCTTCGCCATTCTCTCCTCACGCTTCCTCTTGAAGCAAAATGCTCTCTTGTGACCATCCTTTCCACAAAACTCACAATGGAAACGGATCGATCTGGGCTTAGGCTTGGGATGAGGCTCTTCACAAGGCTTCTCACTTGGTTTCTCACTAGGCGTTTCACTTGCCTTCTCACTCGGTTTTTCTCTTGGTTGGTTTGGCGTGCATGCAAACTTGTCTTTGGGTGTGGGTTGTGGTGGAACCGAAACATTCCCAAATTTCCTTTCTCTCTCACCACTACCCTCACCAACCTTATCCAATCCCAAAGCCCAACCGTCAAAGTGCTTACGGCTAGCAATCATCATACCAAGCCGAGGTTCTTGACTCGACAACCAACTCGGCGCTTTACGCAACTTATCATTCTCATCTTGCAAGCGACCAACACATTTTGCAAGATCCAAATTCTTCATAGCATGCGACTCACATGTAGAGCAAGAAGTAGGAATAGGCACTTTCAAATCAGCCTCAAGTGAAACAATGCGAGAACGGAGCTCGAAGAATTTTCTCATGCAAACTAGGGCAAGAAGTGCAAGCACCAAGCAAAGTGGGTCTAGATTGTAGCTCACCCAACTCAACCCTAAGCACATCTAGTTCCTCACACTTGGAGGCATACTTCTCCCTAAGATTAGTCAAGTCGCCCAAGAAAACGAGCAATCGAGCACAATCGTTCTCATCCGAAACAACGGGGCTAGCCTTAAGGGAATCAATCTCAAGCTTGCTATCAAGCACCCGTGTCTCTAGCTCGGCCACTCTAGTCCTAGCATCCTCGAGTGAAGATCTAAGCTCCTTCCTAAGCTTCTTAGCCTCTCTAAGCATGTGATCGCGATTATCAAGCAAGTCAACCAACTCCTCATTCTCCTTGCGCAAAGAGGAGAGCTCATCACATACCTCATCCTCGGAATCCAAGTCCGAGGCGTCCTTCTCCGGCTTCTCTTGTTTGCTCGAACCGCGAGCCATGCCGCGAAGTCGTCCTTGAGGCTTAGGCCCGTCACACAAAGGCCGTTGAGATACTTGCCAAAGTTCTTCTTCTTCCTCCTCTTCTTCTCATCCTCTTCGTCTTCATCACTCGAGCTTGAAGACGTGTCCTCGGAATCGGACTCGATGTCGCTCGATCTCTTCATCTTCTCTCGAGACCGAGCCTTCTTCCCATGTTCATGATCCTTCTTCTTGGACTTCTTCCTCTTGTCCATGAACTTGTGCTTGTCGTGGTTGTTCACCTTCGGACACTCGGCGAAATAGTGTCTAGCCTTTCCACACTTGAAGCATGTCCTTGTGTTCCTCCTCTTGTTCACCCGGTTCTCGTGTAGCCTCTCGAACCGCCTCGTCGAGAGCGCCGGCTCGTCCTCTCCAAGCTCGTCGAACTCCTCATCCGGCATAGACATCAAAGAGGAGAAGGAGAACATCCCGGTGGATGGATTAGTGTTAGCCTTTCCTTTCGAACCACCAACGAGGGCAAGACTATGGGAATCGGTCGGTCCCTCGAGCTTGGCGCTCATGCCCCTATCCACCTCGGCCGACTTGAGCTTCGAGAACGGCTCATTCACCGTCGAGTGTCATACTTCTCCGACTCCACAATGGCCTCGAACTTTCCGCCCCAAATCGTACGATCCAAAGAGTGTAAGAGCTTGACCGCTCTATCATGATCATCGTACGGGAGCACGTCCACATTGGCCCTCATGTTGTTCACAACCACCGTGAACCTCGAAACAAGGCATCGATGGACTCACCGGGAGATGAGTGAAATTCTCGTACTCTCTCCCCGTAGGTCGCATACATCCGTGCCCGAACCTCGGGTGTTCCCAACATGCGCCTCCTTCAACACCGCCCAAATCCTACAAGCCAAGTGCTCGGTGTGCACCCGATCGAACTCGGCCGACACAAAGCACGAAACAAGTAGTCGACCGCCTTATTGTTGGCGTCGAAGCCGTCCCCTCGATCCCGGAGCGAGGAAATCAACCGGCCGGACATAGCCCTGTGTCCACCGTGACATCCCAAAGGTTCTTACCCTTTCCGCGGAGAAAAGCACCCATCCGCTTGCTCCACATCCGGTAGTTCTTGCCATCGAAGTGTGGAGGACCCGAACCCCCGTTCTCCGGTACGCCATCCTTGGATCTTAGACGGTTAGAGTCAACAAAGACCCGAACCGGCTCTGATACCACTTGAAGGACCGATACGGCGAACCAGAGAGGGGGGGAGTGAATGGGAGCCGATAAAAATTCTTCTCGAAGGAGATGAAAACTCCAACAAGACGAACACGGCTTCCAACACACGTCTCCGACTCACTACCCAAGTTGGCCAAGCCCACGTAGCCACTGGAGTGCCACTGGACCTAGGAACCAACACACACAGCCTTCCGACTCGAGAACACAGCGGAACAACAAACCCCGAGTATACGGACCCACACCGGTCGGACCGGTGAGCACCACCGGCCGACCGGTCCCCGCCGGTGAAACCGAGCAACTTTCACTAAGTGGCTCTACACCGGTCGGACCGGTGAGACACACCGGTCGGACCGATGGCGCCGAAAGCCCCCAAGGCACCAAACAGCCAACCGACCACCAAACGGACCCAAACTCGAAACAAGCGGCACCACGGGACGACAACGAACTCACCAAGACGTTCACCCGAGCAAAATCCCACAAGGGCTTGCACCGGTCGGACCGGTCAAGAGCACCGGTCGGAGGCCGGTGTGGCACCGGGCGACTCGGGATGAACAAGCACCCGCGGTCAACTCCCCCAAATCCAAATCTCGATCTCCCGAATCGCTCCACGGACTTGAACAAGACTTTGGGGATATCGGGAACAACTCATGAGGAGTCCATAGCCAAGTTTAATCCCACCAAATCTCGTCCAAAAAGGAGGAATCGAAGAAATCCCGCCGAAAGCACTTCCAACCCAAGAACTCAAGAAACCCCAAAATCGAGCACCTTTTCTCACGGATTTGGGAGGGGAATCACGGCCCAAAGAACCACGAAGGGTTCCCACAAATTTCCCCCATCAAATCCCCAAGAGAAGAGCCCCAAAAACAACCCAAAGAAATCACCGAGAGAGGGCTCCGAAAATCACCACCAAGAACAACCGGAAAAACACATCCAAACCTTGAGGAACAACGCCGAATCATCTATACATGAAACAAAGGTTCGTACAAGGTCTAGCAAGCCGCCCGATCATCCATCCCTCTCTACAAGATCTCTCCGTGAAGCTCTCTTGCTAGTCCTAAGGAAAACCTAGAGAAAATAGGTGGAAAATAGGAAGACAAATGAGCTAGGGTTCCAAGAGTTGGCTGCCATCCTCACACCTCTTGGGTTATATAGGCGGCAACCGAATGTCTAAAATGCCCCTCTCTACTAACTAGGGATACAAGCCCCTCAAGGGCGGATTTGGAATTCTTGATGTCTTCACCATCGGACGGATGCCCGGCGACCGCACCTTGCGTAGCCTCGACGCAAGCCATGCGATCCCGACGCGTGTCCTCCGCTTCGAAGATTCCGGACTGCGTCGTCGCACACCGGTCAGACCGGTCCCCACCGGTCAGACCGGTCAGACCCACCGGTCAGACCGGTCTGGTGCTGCTGCAGCTCCGTCTTCGGTTCTCCGGTCTTGGCTTTGTGGATCAACCAAGGAACCCAGTGGTTTTCTGGTGAACCACCGGAAACCCCGCGAACTCGGTGTAGCCTCCGCCAATCTCCACTCATGACTTGGCTCCCACGTAGTCCCGGCTCGACCTTGGTTTTGAGGCTCAACCAAGAAACCGTCCACGACTTCATCTTGCTGTTCATGCCACCATGCGGCCCGCACTTGACCCCGCCGGCCACCGGGTCCCTCGAACAAAGCCTACTTGTCTTCTCCACACCGGAGGCCTCACCGGCGACGACCTTTCGCGCTTGTTCTTCACCCGCACCAACACCGGTCAAGCCGCAACCCGCACCCGCAATACTTAGCCAAGAATCGGTCCACACAACGTTGTCAATCACTCATCACACAAGGAAGCGACCATCCACCGGTTCTCGAACCACACATGGTCCTCGGGCTTCCAACACACGTCTCCGACTCACTACCAAGGTTGGTCAAGCCCACGTAGCCACTGGAGTGCCACTGGACCTAGGAACCAACACGCAACCTTCCGACCCGAGAAACAGAGCGGAAAAACAAACCTCGAGTCTACAGACCCACACCGGTCAGACCGGTGAGCACCACCGGTCAGACCGGTCCCTGCAGGTGAAACTGAGCAACTTCCACTAAGTGGCTCTACATCGGTCAGACCGGTGAGACACACCGCTCGGACCGATGGCGGCACGAAAGCCCCCAAGACACCAAACGGGCCAACCGACCACCAAACGAACCCAAACTCAAAACAAAGAAGCAACACGGGACAACAAAGAACACACCAAGACGTTCACCGAGCAAAATCCCACCGAGGGTTGCACCGGTCAGACCGGTCAAGAGCACCGGTCAGACCGGTGTAGCCTGGGCAGCTCGGGATGAACGAAGACCCGCGGGTCAACTCCTCCAAATCCAAATCTCGATCTCCCGAATCGCTCCACGGACTTGAACGAGACTTTGGGGATATCGAGAACACCTCATGAGGAGTCCATAGCCAAGTTTAATCCCACCAAATCTCGTCCAAAAAGGAGGAATCGAAGAAATCCCGCCGAAAGCACTTCCAACTCAAGAACTCAAGAAACCCCAAAATCGAGCACCTTTTCTCACGGATTTGGGAGGGGAATCACAAGACAAAGAACCACGAAGGGTTCCCACAAATTTCCCCATCAAATCACCAAGAGAAAAGCCCCGAAAACACCCCAAAGAAATCACCGAGAGAGGGCTCCGAAAATCACCACCAAGAACAACCAAACCTTGAGGAACCACGCCGAATCATCTATACAAGAAACAAAGGTTCGTACAAGGTCTAGCAAGCCGCCCGATCATCCATCCCTCTCTACAAGATCTCTCCGTGAAGCTCTCTTGCTAGTCCTAAGGAAAACCTAGAGAAAATAGGTGGAAAATAGGAAAACTAATGAGCTAGGGTTCCAAGAGTTGGCTGCCATCCTCTCACCTCTTGGGTTATATGGAGGCAACCGAATGTCTAAAATGCCCTTCTCTACTAACTAGGGATACAAGCCCCTCAAGGGCGGATTTGGAATTCTTGATGTCTTCACCATCGGACGGATGCCCGGCGACCGCACCTCGCGTAGCCTCGACGCAAGCCATGCGATCCCGACGCGTGTCCTCCGCTTCGAAGATTCCGGACCGCATCATCGCACACCGGTCGGGCCGGTGCTCCTCACCGGCCGACCGGTCCCCACCGGTCAGACCGGTCAGACCCACCAGTCAGACCGGTCTGGTGCTGCTGCACCTCCATCTTCGGTTCTCCGGTCTTGGCTTTGTGGATCAACCAAGGAACCCAGTGGTTTTCTGGTGAACTACCGGAAACCCCGCGAACTTGGTGTAGCCTCCGCCAATCTCCACTCATGACTTGGCTCCCACGTAGTCCCGGCTCGACCTTGGTTTTGAGGCTCAACCAAGAAACCGTCCACGACTTCATCTTACTGTTCATGCCACCATGCGGCCCGCACTTGACCCCGCTGGCCACCGGGTCCCTCGAACGAAGCCTACTTGTCTTCTCCACACCTGGAGGCCTCACCGCGACGACCTTTCGCGCTTGTTCTTCACCTGCACCAACACCAGTCAAGCCGCAACCTGCACCTGCAATACTTAGCCAAGAATCAGTCCACGCAACGTTGTCAATCACTCATCACACAAGGAAGCGACCATCCACCGGTCCTCGAACCACACATGGTCCTCATCCACAAATTCAGCCTCGTCCAGATTTTCCTTATTCGCAGCCCTTCCTTGCCGGCGCCATATCTCCCACGTCTGGACTCCAAATAATGCAAATTCAGTGTCCAGGTTGTGTGCCACGAAATTATCTTCAACTTTGGTATTCATTTCTTTGCTTGGAAACGAAGATAACATCTCCAAATCGTCCTTGGAAGATAATCTGTTCTGATTTCGGACTGACTGCGCAGCAGGGATTTCGGGGGCCATATCTCCTAGCTCCCTTATCCGAATTGGGCCTTCCACATATTCAAATCGAAGGTATCGTCAAGGCCCACAACTTTGACAGTCAAACTTTATCAGAGCTAGTGCATGCATTGACAATAGGAGATTTCAAAGAAGCTTCCAAGGTGCTAATGGTGGAACGAGCATCAACAAGCTTAGCATGCATAGTAGGACATGATTTACAAGCACCAAGCAAAGTGGGTCTAGCCTTATGCTCATCATACTCAATCCTAAAAGCATCTAGTTTAGCCAAAGTGGAAGCATTCTTCTCATTAAGAAATTTGATCTCATTCAACCATGCATTACATTCAGAACATTCAACATCATCAGAAATGGTAGGAGTAAGTTTCAAAGTGTCATTCTCAAGTTTCAATTCAAGCAATTTAGACTCTAACTCTCCTACTTTCTCACAAGAATTCTCATGTTGAGCCCTAAGATCTCTCCTCATCTTCTTAGCATCTCTCAGCACACTATCACGGTTGTCAATCAAGCCATTCAACCTAGTGATCTCAGCAAGCAAAGAGTCGGGGTCACGGTTTACCTCATCTTCTGAGTCGGAGTCGGTGTCTTCTTTCTCGCTCTTCTTGCTGCTTGAGCTGTGGGCCATGCCACAAAAACCTCCAAGTGCAACACAGCTCAACCTACTGAAGTTCCGGCTTGCATTCTTCTTGCCCTTGCGCCTCCCGACGTCTTCATCCTCACTGCTTGAGCTTGAATGCGCGTCGCTTGAGCTTGTGTCGACGTCTCTCGCACCAGCCACCATGGCTCTTGCCTTGTCCTTCTTGTGGCCGCCCTTGCTCGATCGCCGCTTGTCCTTGTCCTTGCTCTTTGACTTGCTGTAGTGCTTGCCCCTGGAGGAGTACTTGTCTTCACGCCTTGGGTGCATCTTGTACTCGCTCATCTTGTACTTGTTCTCCTCCGATTCCGGGCACTCGGCGATGAAGTGTCCACGCTTGCCACACTTGTAGCATGTCCCCGAGCTCCGCCTTGCACTCCTCCGGTTCTCATGTAGTCGATCAAACCTCCTTGAGAGCAAGGCCAGTTCCTCCTCGCTCAGCACATCGAACTCATCATCTGGAATGGACATGAGAGAAGACAAGGAAAACTGTCGACAGGAAGGGTTAGTGTTGGCTTTGCCCTTTGATCCGCCCACAAGAGCAAGACTATGATCAGTCGATCCCTCGTGCTTGGATTGCAACTTCCTATCAACCTCAGCCGACTTGAGCTTAGAAAAGAGATCATCCAACTTAATAGTCAAGTATTGCCCGGACTCCTTGATGGCCTCAACCTTAGCACCCCAAACATTTTGGTCCAAGATATGCAAGAGCTTCAAAGCTTGATCATGCTCGGTGTAAGGGAAATCCTCAACATTGGCCTTCATGTTGTTCACGATGGCGGTGAACCTCTGAAACATCGCATCAATGTCCTCACCGGGAAGTTGAGTAAAGTTCTCATATTGCATCCGGTAAGCAACAAAGAGGCGAACCTTCACATGGTTATCACCACCTTGAGCAACCAACAACTTCTCCCAGATTTGCCAAGCAAGATTAAAATGGCGAAGACGCTCAAACTCAGGATCACACAAGCTTCGGACCAAGTGATCAACGGCTTTTGCATTTGCCTCATACTTGGCCTTAGCACCGGCATCGGTCAACATAAGAGTGTGGATCTCAGCCGGAATAGCATAGGTCTTGTCAAGCACAATGAAATCCAACAACTTGCCACGAAGAAAGATCATCATACGAGCCGCCCACTCGTGGTAACCCTTCCCATCAAAGTGCGGCGGACCAACCCGCTCAACGTACGCCATCTTAGGATTCAACACTTGTCAAAGTCACCACGAATCCGGCACCAATCTCTGATACCAATTGAAGGATCGGATGGCGACTAGAGAGGGGGGGAGTGAATAGGAGCCGGTAAAAATTCTTTTCAAAGAACCCGGCCTATACCCTAGACAAATCCCGGTCACACACAAGCGATGGATCGAATTACACACCAATCGCACAGACAACGAGGCTATGAATCAACCTCAAGTCTTAGGAATGATTCCTTGAAGCACACGCGAAAGCACTAAAGAAGGAGGGAGGAATCGAACCAAGGAACAAAGCAGCCAGGCTCTGGCAGACTGTCCGGCCAGGAGGGGCGGACTGTCCGCACGGGCCACTCGGACTTTCCGGCCTGCTGCCGCGGACTGTCCGCGGCCGTACCGCGGACCGTCCGGCCCTGAGCCGCGGACTATCCGTTAAAGCAAACAGAACCTCCAGTAGCGACCACGAATAACGGACCGTCCGCGGGGAGCACGTGGACTGTCCGCCAGGCACTTGCGGACTGTCCGCCCGGCACACGCGGACCGTCCGAAACCTCGCCCAACCAAAACTCGATAACATAATGGATCGAAACCGAAGGCGAGCAAGAACACGAAGAACACGTGACGAACAGCGTGCTCGCGGACCGCCCGCCAGCCCCGTGCGGACCGTCCGCGCCTTGCGTACAGAACAAAAAACAGCTCGACCCCAAAAGTCAACACCTCCAATCCATCACCGGATCTCCCAAACTATAGAAGCTGTTGGGACAAGGGTTTGGGGACATGATAAGCGTCAAACAAGGATGCTATACCCCAAAAAAATTGCCTCCTAACTCCCTAAATCACCGGGAATCGTGCATCCTTTGATCACCACCTAAAGCGTTTGAGGGCACAAGATCAATCCCAAAGATGCACGAGACATCCATCCATGTTTCCCTCAAAGAAATCCGGGGAGAAACCCACTCAAATCCGCGGAACCACACCAAGAACAAAGGCACCAAAAACAAGCATGAAAAAGATCACGAAATTCACAACGCCGAATCTTCTATACAAACCAGGAAAGATTCACAAGGTCTAACTTGCCGCCCTAGCATCCATCCCTCTCAACAAATATCTCTCATGAAGCTCTCATGCTAGCCTAGAGACAATAGAGAAGAAAATAGTCCAGGAGAACGAGGAAATAGGAGGGGGGAAATGAAACCCTAAGTCGCGGAGAGAGGGAGCCATCCACACACACTCATGGCTTATATATCGGGTCCCGCCGGTGTGGTAAATGACTCGACTACCCCTAACGCAACTACTGGCGATACAACCCATGCAGGGGCATTTATGTAATGTTTGTGGGTCTTTCCATCGGACGGCCACGCCTTCGCCGCACCCCGCGTCCTCCCGACGCAAGCCATGCGATCCCGCCGCGTGTCCTCCGCTTCGAAGCTTCCCGACACGCCCGGATCCCGTCTCCGTCGTGTTGGGCCTTCGGACTTGGTTTTGAGGCCCAAACCAAGAAACCGTCCTCCGATGGTTTTGTGGGCAAACCACCAAACCCCGCATGCTCGGCCCGGCCTCCCGCCAAACCTCTTGACTGGACTGCCACCGTGCACCGGCTCGATCGTCCACAACTTCGTCTTGCTTGTCTCGTCACCACGTGACCCGCACCTAGTCCCGCTGTCCACCGGGTCCCTCAAACCGAGCCTACTTGTCTCTCCATCTCCCGGAGGCCCCTCAAGGCTGAAGACCTTTCGCCCCCGTTCTTCACCTGCAACAACACGAACTAGGCCGCAGCCTACACCTGCGCACTAAGCCAAGAGTCAATCCAACACCCGTTGTCAATCACTCATCACTGAGGAGCGGTCATCCATCGACCACGGGGACGCTCCTAGTGCTCAGTGCATAGTTCCTGGAGTACCTCGGAACATGGCTTGGTAAGATTGTGGGTACTTTACTCCTGGAACTTCTTCAGGCTGAGGCTCAAGAACAATTGAGATATCCTTCTCAAAATGATCGTGAGGCAAGCTCCATCATGTAAGACTTCCGTCTTGATCTCTCGTCGTAGGATATTTTTGCTAATTCTACATTGGAGGCATATGATCCTGTATGACAGTTTGCACTGGCGTTGTGACGGCAGGGTCTTTAGCTTTACCATCACCACTTTGATTTTGAATCAGCTGGACGTCTAATTTGTGACAGCAGGGTCTTTAGCTTTACCATCACCACTTTGATTCTGAATTGGCTGGACGTCCGATAAGGAACCAGTAGCAGCTTGTGGAGATGGTGTAACTTTCACTGTTGGATCATCAATCGGTGTAACAAACTAACAATTTCATCACTAAATTAATATAAGAAACAAGTAATTTTATTTAATTTTTCTAAGGACAATTAAATTATCAAATAAAATTGGCCTTTAAAATATTTAAATATAACTTCAATAATGTTAGAAATAATAAGTGCTTGTGCATCATGAATCGAATGCATGGTTTTATTGTCTGAGTGAAGTTTGCAAAGTTTGAAAAAGAATTTGAAAAGAATTTAAAAAGAAAAAGGGAAAAGCCCAAACCCCTTTCACCCCTCTCCTTTTTTCTCTTTGGCCTAGCTGTCCTTCTCTCCTCCTCAGCCCATCCTTTCTTAACCCGCGAAGCCACCAGGCCACCGGCCTTTCCTTTCTCTCCTTCGTGCGCGTGCTTTCGGCCCAGCGCCCGGACGCGCGGCCAACCGAGCAATCAGTTGGCCTATCTACTCCCTCTCCTCTTTTCTTTTTTCATTCGCCCGCTGACAGGTGGGGCCCGGCTGTCATGGTCACCCCCTACCTCCAGCCGGGGTCAGTCGCGCCCCTTGATAGTTGCCGGGCATTACCGGCCGGGTCTCCCTCCCCCGCCCCCCCCATCAAATCCCTCCATCAAGCTGCAGTGAAGCTGACCTTCACTCTCCCCCATCAATCCGACAGTTTCCCCACTTATTCCCTCCCCCTCTTGATTTGCAATCAAGGCCGCACGCCATTGATGGCCATGGCAGCCGGGCTGCCGCTCCCCCTCTCTTCCCTGCCCTATTTAAGCGCGGTTAGGGCATCCGCCGCACTCCCTTTAACTACAACTGAGCTCCCACGACCCCTCGCCCTTGCACACGCACTGCCACTGATCGAAGCTCCGGTCGCTGCGCCATTGCTGCCGCCCGAGCCTTCCCACCGTCGGTGAAGCATCTCTGACCCTCCCATCTTGTTTTGGTTCGCATGGTCTCCTTTTCACCCGTAGCCACTTCCCCGCCACCCAAATCCACGCCAACTATTCTTCGCGTGGTGAGAAAGCTTTCCCCGCCTACTTTCCTTTTTTCCGAAGCTGCACCAAGCACCGCCGCTCGCCGGTCGTCGGCCGTCCGCCCCCATGGATGTCGTGCCTCGGCCGCCACCCGAACCACCAGTGTGAGCGCATGATTGAGTTCACCATCGCTCTAGCTATGCGTAGGTGCAACCCGCGCGTGATTCCGTGGCTTGGAGCCCTTTTTCTGCCAACACCAGCAACATCGCTGCCGCGCGCCGCCGGCTCCGGCGTGCCCGTCGCCACCCAGCTGCACGCACACGTGGTCAGCCACCCAATTTGGCGCGGTTGGCCCAGATCAGCCCAACCTGCAGGGAAAACCGGCCTCATACCGGCCAACCGAGGCAAAATAGTTAAAGAGCCCCTCAGTGTCTTTAATTTTACAAGACGGCCCTTCCACCTCAAAGAAACCTTGCAATCCAGTCCTTTATTTTATGTTTTAGCCCCTGTCCTTATTAGATCTTTACACCTTAGGTCCAGCCAAGCCTTTTTATGATTTAAATCTTTTATTTTTAAGTATAATTAGTTTTTAGCGCCTGTTTTTTTGCAGTTAGGTCCCTGGAAATTTAGTTCTTCGTAGATTATTCCCTGTACCTTGTTTTTAGCATATCTTTGTCGTTATAGCTCTGTTTTTAGCGTTTTAGCAGTCTATGTGATCGTCTCAGCGAGCTAGTCACTTTAGTAGCATGTTTTTAGCCTTTGGACATGATTGGTGAATTGTTTTATTTATTGTATGCTTTATGTGTGTGATCGTAGATATCGTGCCTGTTTCGACTGAGGAACCCCTTGGAGTCAATTAGGAACAACTATTTGAAGAAGAAGAAGACTTTTCTGTTGTTGAAGAAGGCAAGTGGTCTACTCCCCTTGCATAATTCTTTTTATCCTATATAACTGCATGCTTATTAAGTTTTATTTTATTATGATATTGCATTAAATTGATGGGAACACCTTTTTAAGGACATACCTAGCTTTTTACCCTTGATCCTTAGCACAACCCGGTTTAAATAAATTTTTTTGGGTAGATAATGCTAGTGGATCAACTTGGGTTGGATAAAATGGTCTTTTAATGGTAATGCTTAATGTTTAATGCTCAATATTTTGGGTTAATACAAGAATACTTGATTTAACCGGAACATGGAAAACCACCCAAGAAAACTTGCACAACCACAGTGCCACATGGCTCTAACCTTAGCAAATTAATTTGGTGTGCAATTGAAATAGTGGCCCTTTTACGAAAGGAGCAGAGGGGTAACCGGGTTGCAGGGGTATAGCCCAGTCCTTTAGGGGTAGCAGCCTTTGCTAAGGTGATGACCACTAGGGAGGGTTATGGTCCGCCCTGATCTGTAACTATGTGGGTCATTAGTCTGTTGCATGCCTTTGTAAAGGCTTCGTAGCGTCCCTATGTGATCAAACCTCGGAAGTGCGGTATGGTGCTTGGCCAGCATCACATGTTTGGGTTTAAAGTTCTTCGGAGCTTTTACGCGAGCTATGGGTAAAGTGTGCAAATGTCTGCAGAGTGTAAAACTGATCGATCAACTGTGCTCACGGTTATGAGAGGATTGGACCCTCACATGATTAATAAACATAAATATGATATTAAATTGTGGTTCGATGAGCTTTGGGTTGTTTTGTTATAAGTTTTCTTAAGTGGGTTCGTATAAACATACACCTAGTAAATAGGCGTTCTTCAATTAAAACTTGACCAACACTAAAATGCTAACGGCTGCAAAACCTTAGCCTACCCTTGATAGACTTGCATCTTCCCCCACTTGTTGAGTACCAATTATAACTGTACTCAACCTTTCCTACCGCTGTTCAGAGGAGAACAATGGTGACGAGTACTTCAACAACTATGAGGAGTTTTGAGGCTTGCGTTCCCCCAGTGTACCGAACATGGCCCCATATGCCATTAGTTTGAGTTTGATTTTTTTGATTCATGACAACCTGATCAATGGGACTAACCATATTGTCTAGCATGTCTTTGTAGGCATTTATAGGTCTCATGGATGTAACCACGATTAAAGCCATAATAACACATGCCAAATTTGGAAAATAGTCTATGTTTCAAGGTTATAAAACAGTGGTAAGATGGCTCCAAGAGGTGGCAACTTGAACCAAAGTCATAGATGCAAGAAAACAGGAAATGGCACCATCGAATCAACCGACGACACCCTAGAGGCGAGCGTTGGTGTACTTGGTACACTGTGCAGAAGGCCAGCTGAATTGGCACCGTCAGATGAACCCGCATCCCACATTCTAGTTGCGTCGGACGAGTTGCTGAGCTGAAGCTGCGAACACAGAAGCACCGGATGAACCGACGGTCTATTAGACTGAAGTATCGGTCTATCCGATGACCAAGTTTGAACAATACAGAGACGCGCCAAGACGAACCCTTCAGCACCAGATGAACCGACGCCTCTGTCAAGAGAAAGCATCGGTCTATCCGACGGTCACGAAGCAACAGACATTTTGGCCGTGAGGTCTTCAGCACCGGATGAACCAACGCACCGTTGGTGTATAGCGTCGGACCAGTTGTGTCAGCAGAGCTGCAATGGCTAAGTGATGTGGAGGGCACCGGATGAACCGACGCCCTGGAAAAGCATAGCATCGGTTCATCCGACGCTTACTTTTGCAGTGGCCGTTAGCCAACGGCTCTTTGGTTGCCTTGGGCTATTTATACCCCCTCCACTCACCCATTTGAGGTAGCTGGATTGTGTGGAATTGCAGAGGAGTTCAAGACACCTAGAAGATCATATCCAATCCATCCAAGTGCGTAATTGCTTATCCTCAGACATGCATGTGATTAGTGCTTGGCTTAGCTTAGAGCTGAGTGAGTGCAAGGTTGTGCAACCCTTGTGAGGTGATTCTTGAGTGAATCAAGGTGTACAAGGTTCGCCGGAAGCCTTGGGGCCTAAGTGGCTCACCGGCAATCGTCATCATTGCTTGCGAAGGACTAGTACTGAATTGGTACTCATTGCTACCGCTGCATTCAGTGTGTAGCTGGGTAGATCTCAAGACAAAATTCATGCAAGCATTTCAGATGTTCCATGACACAACAGCTGAATCGTCAGATCTGTACACTTGCAAGCAGAAAGACAGAGAGCCAATGTGGAACTTCATGAGAAGATTCATGCAGGAGATTCCAGAAGTCGATGACAAAACAACGACCAAGGCACAAATCAAAGGTTTGACTCCAGGACCAATAGCTTCGCATCTGACGAGAAAAAACCCAAGACGGTTGAAGAACTTTTTCATGAACTGGAAGAGTACATCTTGTCCGATGATGATCATCGCAAAAGAGTGGCCGAGCGAAATGAAGCACGACAAGGCAACAGAGAAATGACCTGGAGAGCACAATCCCAGAATCCACGAAATATCAACAATGTGGAGAATCCTCAGCCTGACCAAAACAACAGGCCTAGTGCAAGAGGAGGGTTCGCACCCAGGGGAAGGGGAAGAGAAAGAGGACCCCCGAGACTCACGAATCACAACCCAAAAGACCCGTACTTCTATTGTCAGTATCATGGGAGAGGACACAGCACTGAAGGATGCCCAGAAACCAAGAAGAACATGGCAAGAATCCAGCAAGAGAAAGAGTTGATGAGCATCGCGTCCTCAATGCCAAATCAGTTTCGCCCGAACTTCTGGCAGCCGCAATTCATGAACTCTCAACCAAGTCTAGTCACAATGCAGCAGTGTCAACAACCACAATCATCATGGCAACCATCTCAGCAATTTTTCCCTCAGTAGAATGCAATCCAATCGATTCAGCAACCACAGCCAATTCGGGAAATCTTACCGCCACCACCCGATAGTTCGTCAAGACCAGAATCAAGTACTTTAAACAATTACTTTCGGAACCATTATGCCAATTTCGGGAGGATCTGCCATGGAGTTCGAAACCAAGAAGCAAAGAAACAATTCTTTCAGGTCCATGAACACCATCATCAATGACGGTCCAGCTGCCCGACCAGAATGGGCCAACGTGCCAATCACTTTCACTGAAGAGGATTTCAAACTGAAATCCATGATTCACAATGATGCCATGGTCATCGAGGTAAACACAGCTGGATGGATCATTGGAAAAGACCTAGTAGACAATGGAAGTTTAGCAGACATTTTATTCTTGAAAACTTTCGAGAAGATGAACCTGAGCCAACACATGTTGCACCCGCCGGAATACCTATTGCAGGGTTTCGGAGGAAAACCAATCAAGCTAGTGGAAAAAATATCGCTTCCTGTATCCTTTGGAGATCTCGACAATGCTAGAACAGAGACTCTCACCTTTGATGCTGTCGACATTTACCACCCATACCTTGCAATCTTCAGCAGCGGTTTCACGAACAAATTCGATGCAGTCATAAGGCAGCAATTCTTGTGCATGAAGATACATGCACCCAACGGGGTCATCACAATATTTGGTGATCAACAAGAGGCCAGAAACATAGAAAAGGGCCATACCCCAGGACAGGCAAATGTGTACCAGCTAAAAACAGCTGAAGAAAAGAAGGAACCTTACGAAGAGGCCAAGCGGGACAAAGAAAAAATTGAGATAGCAGCTGATGGCGAAACCAATAAAGTGTATCTGGATGACATGCCCGACAGAGCAGTCACAATTTGAGCTCACCTCAATCCCGAAGAAGAGAAAGAGCTCGTACAACTTCTGAACAAAAACAAAGCCGTTTTCGCATGGTCAGCCAAAGACCTATAAGGTGTTGACAGGGACATCATCGAACATGCCCTGGAAACAGACGAAAGAATACCCTCCAAGAAATAGAAACTTCGAAAGATGTCCGAAGAAAAAGTGAAAGCAGTCGAAGTTGAAGTCCAAAGGCTGCAGGATGCCAAAGTGATCAGAGAGGTAAAGTACCCAGTCTGGCTAGCCAACACTGTACTAGTAAGAAAGAAGAACCGAAAGTGGAGAATCTGTGTAGACTTCACGGATTTGAACAAGACATGCAAGAAAGATGATTTTCCCTTGGAGAGGGTAGACAAAATCGTAGATGATGCAGCCAACAGTGAGATGCTCTCACTCCTGGACATGTTCTCGGGATATCATCAAATCAGAGTTCACAAAGAAGACGAAGAAAAAACAAGCTTCATCACTCCCTTCGGAACATTTTGTTTTGTGAGAATGCTAGAGGGGCTGAAAAACGAATGATGCACATTTTCAAGAATGATAGCAATAGTCCTCCATCCTCAGATCCGGAGAAACATCTTGGCATACGTGGACGACATAGTCGTCAAAAGTGCCCAGAGAAGAGATCATATCAATGATCTGGCAGAAACATTCGCAAACTTGAGAGCAGCGAATCTGAAGCTAAATCCTGAGAAGTGTGTTTTCGGATGTCTAGTCTCAACAAAGGGCATAGAGGTGAATCCTGACAAAATCAAGGCACTAGTAGAAATGCAAGATCCAGTTTCCGTGAAGGATGTGCAAAAATTGACAGGAAGAGTGGCCGCGCTTAACAGATTCATTCCTAGGGCTGTAGAAAGAAGCTTGCCTTTCTTTCAAGTCCTCAGAAGTGCTAAGAATTTTCAGTGGTCCGAAACTCAGAAGCAAGCTTTCCAGGAACTGAAAGACTACTTGTCCAATATGACCAAGTTGTGCCCTCCCGAACCATGATCACCACTTCTCCTATAAGTGTCTGCATCAAATTCGGCAGTGAGTGCCGTATTAGTGCAAGAAAAGGAAGAAGATGGAAAGCTAAATCATATTCCAGTATATTTCGCTTCAGAAGCCCTGTCTGGTTCGAAAATCTTCTATTCTAATTTGGAGAAGATTGCATACGCGGTCATCATGGCTGCGAGGAAGCTGAGACACTACTTCGAGGGTCACAGGATAAGGGTCATCACCAATCAACCACTGAGTGACTTGTTCGCAAATAGAGAGGCATCTACCTGAATATCAAGTGGGGTGCTGAACTCTCAGAATACATCATCGATTTTGAGAGAAGAAGCGCGATTTGTCGTGGATTGGACTTCACCAACTCAAAATCTTGACGAAGAAATACCTACGCCTTGGATAGTGCAATGTGATGGAGCTTGGAATTTCAGCGGTGGTAACATCTCCGGCGGAAGTCGTGTAAGATACGCAGCACGGCTCATATTCGCGAATAATGAGCAATCCACGGACAACACAACAGAATATGAAGCCTTACTCTTGGCACTAAGAAAGATGAAAGCCTTGGGTCAGCAAACCTTCATCATCAGAATGTATTCAAAAGTTATTCAAGAACACATCGAGAAAGAAAGTGAAGCATGGAATCCTGTCCTAATGAAATACCTTGAAAAGGTTAGAGAAATGGAAATGCATTTCAAGGGTTATTCAGTGCAACATATTCCAAGAGATGACAACAACGAAGCAGACAAACTGGCGAAAGCAGCAGCCGGAAATCAAGAATTGCCTCCGGATGTGTTCTTCGAAATCATCAGAGAACCATCCATCAAGGAACCAAGGCCGAAAACCGTGAATGTTGTGGAAACTCCCGACTGGAGAGAAGAAATCATGGCTTATTTGAGAGGCCATTATGAACCACAAGATGAGTTGGAAGAAAAAAGGTTAAAACAAAGGGCAAGGGGCTACACAGTGGTAAACGGAGAACTGTACAAATCGGGAGTCACTGAGCCTTGGCTAAGGTGCATAACCTCCGAAAAAGGCCTTGAACTTCTTAAAGAAATTCACAGTGGATTCTGCGGTGCACACATAGGCACCAGGGCTCTAGCAAGAAAAGCAATAAAGCAGGGATGCTATTGGCCTACCATAAACATAGATGCGAAGGTGCTAGTTCGGCAATGTGAGGCATGCCAGAAAACGGCGAATCAACAAAATTTACCTTCAATGCCAGTGCACTTGATCCCACCATCATGGCCACTGCAAAGGTGGGGGATGGATCTGGTCGGACCATTGCCAACGGCTCAAGGAAACTGCCGATTCGCAGCTGTTGTTGTCTATTATTTCATGAAGTGGGTGGAAGCAAAACCACTTGCGAACATCAGAGCACCAATAATTCAGAAGTTTTTCTGGCAGAACATAATCTGTAGATTTGGAGTTCTTAGAGAACTGACTGTCGATAATGGGAAACAATTCGACTGTTACTCTTTCAAAGAGTATTGCAAGACACTGGGTACTCATGCGAAATTTTCATCAGTGTATCATCCGCAGTCCAACGGAGCAGTCGAAAGGGCAACTGGCCTGATATTTTCGGGAATCAAGAAGTGCTTATTTGATCAGAAGAAGGGTAAATGGGTAGATGAGTTGCCGAAAGTGATTCGGTCCCACAACACTACTCTCTCAAGAGCAACAGGTTTCACGCCCTTTCGCCTACTCTTCGGCACTGAGGCAATGACACCCGAGGAAATCAAGAATGAGAGCATGAGAGTGTTGAAAGCAAAAGAAATTGAAGAAATTGATCAGAAAGTGGTAAAAGATATGATTGAGCTGACAATCCTCGAAGCCGCTGAGAACATTGAGAAGTACAAAAAAGAAACCAAAGCATGGAGAGACAATAAAGTGGTTTGCAAGGACATCAAAACTAGCGATCTGGTGTTGAAAAGAAAGAAGAACTGGGAGAACGTGGGAAAACTTCATGAATCTTGGGAAGGGCCATTCATAGCAAAAGAAACAGACATGCCAGGGGCTTTTCGTTTGCTAGAGCAGACTGGCGAAGAGTTGTCATATTCGTGGAATGCCGATAGCCTGAAAAGGTACTACCCTTGAAAGTTCCAGAAGTAGCTAGATTTAATTTAAAGTACTTTTCCTTTTGTCGCAATTTTACATTTTAGGAAAACAGGAAGCCGAATCACGTGTCTATAAGTGATTTTGGGAAAAAACATTACTTTTCTTTTCTGTAGCAGCATTACAATAAGAAGGACCGTACTCTTTTCCTTGCAAAGGGGGCTCTAAATCAAGAGGCAAGTTTTTTAATGAGGCGGATCCTATGTAAATACTCTTTGTGATATATATATAAAAAGAGTCTTCCCCCAAATCGTGCATTCTGTGATTTCCATCGTGAAAAAGAAAAAGTTCGTGTGAAAGGCTCCTTGATAGCCAGAATTCCATCGTGAAAAGGAAAAAGTTCGTGTGAAAGTCTTCTTGATAGCCAGATTTCCATCGTGAAAAAGAAAAAGTTCGTGTGAAAGGCTCCTTGATAGACAGAATTCCATCGTGAAAAAGAAAAGTTCGTGTGAAAGGCTTCTTGATAGCCAGAATTCCATTGTGAAAAAGGAAAAGTTCGTGTGAAAGGCTTCTTGATAGCCAGAATTCCATCGTGAAAAAGAAAAAGTTTGTGTGAAAGGCTCCTTCGTAGCCAGAATTCCATCGTGAAAAAGAAAAAATTCGTGAGAAAGGCTCCTTGATAGCCAGAATTCCATTGTGAAAAAGAAAAAGTTCGTGTGAAAGGCTTCTTGATAGCCATAAGTCCATCGTGAAAAAAAAGTTTGTGTGAAAGGCTTCTTGATAATCAGAATTCCATCACGAAAAAGAAAAAGTTCGTGCGAAAGGCTCCTTGATAGCCAGAATTCCATCGTGAAAAAGAAAAAGTTCATATAAAGAGCTACGTGATAGCCGAGATTACATTGAAAAAGAAAAAATTTCGTGTGAGGGGCTTCCTGATAGCCAGAATTCTATTTTGAAAAGAGGAAGAGCTTGTGAAAAAGGACTCCGTGAAAGCCTAAATCCCATCGTCAAAGGGATTCCCACCAAAAAGGCCTGAGACAACAACAAGTTGTGGCCTAAATCCCATCGTCAAAGGGATTCCCACCGAAAAGGCCTGAGACAACAACAAGTTGTGGCCTAAATCCCATCGTCAAATGGATTCCCGCCGAAAGGGCCCGAGACAACTACTAGTTGTGGCCTAAATCCCATCGTCAAAGGGGATTCCAACCGAAAAGGCTCGAGACAACAATGAGTTGTAGCCTGAGTTTCAATCATAATAATTAATGGCAATGGCAGTCAAGTGAATCTATGTGGCAGTTGTTTAAAAATTTCTTAGCACGGGTTCATGAAAATTTTCGCGACGAATATGTTTTGTTAAAAGGGCAAGGGGCTCGTGTGAAAATTCGTAGAAAATCGTGGTTGAAGAAACTGAGGGTTTCATGCAAAACGGCAAGGTGGGTGAGGGTGACGTTTTTCAAAGAAAACGTCTTTATTGCCTTAGTTGCATAAAAATTTCGAAATAGTTTTGTAACAATTACATTGAGAAATACAATTCCTAGAATGAAAGTTCAACAATGTGTCCTGGTTCGTGGCTATTATCTTCCGCAATGTCGCTATCATAAGCGAAATCGAGCTCGTCGCTGATCGGGCTAAGGGGCTCCATCTTCGGGATCCTCGAAGAACTTGAATTCGTAGCACTGGAACTCTACCCTTTACAAAGGAAGAAGAAAAAAGAAAGATCGAAACATCCCATAGAAAATCTAAGCGAAACCTCAAGCCAAAAGTCGGAAGAATCTTGATTGGGATGAGCCTCTTGGAACAAGCGCCATGCTTCGCCGCTGACAAACATATTATCACGATGAATTCGCAGTGGCGTCACGTCCTGCGCAGGTTAAAGTTTACAAAACAACTTGTTCAGGCAAAACACTACAACTAAATGAATGTACAAATATACATAACCAGCCACGAAGGGCAAATGTTTCGGCGATGTTTAGCCCGTGTTGTCAACCTTCGGAGAATCTTCCTCTTGCTCGGAGACATGGTCACCATCGATGCCGTCATCGCTATTCTCGCCAGAGTCCTCCTCACCAGAGTCGCTTGATTCTTTGTCTTCGGTAGAGGACTCAGGAGGCGCGGTGTCTTTCCCTCATTTCACTTCTTCGGTTAACTAAACGAGCCAGAGAAAAAGATGTAAGAAAAATCAAAAGTGAAAACTTTGCGAATTAGCAGAAGAGAATAGAACCGATCGGAAAATAACCTGAGCAAGTTTAGCACGAGCAATGCTCTTGACAGCTTCTTTCCCGCTAGCAAGCCAGAACTCCTTCGTGAACTTAGACCGGATAGCTTGAACGTCTTCATTTGGCTGAAGTCTTGAGGTGCTCAGGGCGTCAGGAAAATGCGGGAGTTTATCGCGAAACTCTGCGAGATCCGCGCAGTCGGAGTTGTGAAGATACTTCAAGATACTCTCTACGGAGAAGGCTGCCGCAAAGTTGTTAGCACCTGAGATAACTTCGGGAAGCGCCTTGAATTCAGCGTCAATCCACTCCATGAACTTAGGAAGTCCTATGTCGGCAGGGAGCGGAGCAGGACGAACACTGAATTCGTTCAAAGATTTCTCGTATTCTACAAATAAAACCTTCAACTTGTTGATGATGTCAGAAACCTTCTTCCCCATAGCCTCCCTCTGCTCAGTCAAGGCCTTTTCGAGATCTTGAATTTTTCGTTCCTTGCTGCTTAGGGATCTGGCCAGACCAGCATTGTTAGTGCGAAGATCTTCGCCAATTTTTGAGGATTTGTCGTGATTTTTGCGAAGGTTTTCAATCAAACTCAGATCATCGTCGTGAATTTTTTGCAGTTTCTCCAAATCCCTCTGGGATTGCTCAAGTGCCTCATAAGAAACCTTCTTCTCATCCTGACAGTGCTTGAGGGCTTCTGCCAGTTCGGCTACCTTCTTCTCAAGGTCAAGATTCGCAGACTGAGCAAGAGTGAAGTTGCGCTTAAGTTCTTTAGATTCTTGAGATAGTTGCTTGTTCACCTTCTCTTGATCGATGAGCCGTTCAGCAGAAACTTCCCCAAGCATAGAAGATTTAAGAGCATAATCTTCTTGAAACTTCGCAAGTTTGGATGGAGGGTATGAACGAAGAAGGTCCTTAAACTCTGAAAAGTTCCATGATTAATATCACGAGCAGAAAATCGTAAAGCTGAGAAGCACAAGAGTTAACGGAGAAAGTTCAACCTTGTCTGCTTAGATTTTGTAAAGTAACCTTCTTCCCTGAACCTGAAATAGATTTACCTAAGGAGGTGGAAGTTTTCTTCAGAGAGGAGCGAGGGTCCTTCCTGGAATCATGAACAGCTCCTCCAAGTGAGTGAAGCGATTGTTCCGAACCCCCCTCCCCTGTTTCATCAACAAGCGCAGACGATTTCCAAAGCGTTAAAATCTTGGCTGCGCCACCTTTGTTTCTAGCCACCTCATAGCCAACACTTAGCAATTCACCATGATGCAACGTACCAAAGCTTTTGTTGAAGGTAGCTACAAAAGGAGAAGGATCTCGACCTTCAGGAAGAGCTTCGCGAACTTCGACCAAAAGGAGTGTTGGGGATGGGATTTTCACCCCTATAAATAGTAAGCTCAAGCTCTTTAGTGAATTCGGGAGATGCCTCTTCTTGAGGATGACCAGACTTGGGAATAGCAGTAGGGGGCTCAGCAGTAGCGTCAGGAATGATTTCTTTCTGAACTTCGGGAGCAGCATCTGAAAAGGAGTCAATATCCACGAACTCATTTTTGGAACTCGGTGGGTAGTGTTCACGAAAACTGAATCTCAACAAGGGCCAAAAGAAAGAACCTTTCTAGCTGGGCTCCGTGAAGAGGTCGTCATCGAAAGTGGAGGGAACCCGTCGAACTTCAGAAGAGATAACCTTCTTAATAGCCTTCTTGGCTTTCTTCCGGCTCATCTGAGCAAGGCTGGAGGCCGCCTGGAGTTCGGCGTCAGAAACTTGTTCAGAAGATCTGCGCTTGCATTTTGACGATTCGAGAGACTTTGTCCTCGAAGGTACGACACCAGAGGACGTAGTCTCGTCGGCAGTTGAAGGGCCGCTTTTGGAAGATCTTCTTCTCGGGGCTTTGGGGGGAGCGACTGAGCAGCTGGCAATAGCAACTGCGAGAATTTTCAGCTTGCGACCTGGGCGTCAGGAGGGAAAAGACTTATCCCCACAAATTTCAAAGAATACACGATTTACCTTCCTTTTATGCTTCACCAGAGCCTTATATGCTTTGTACTCATTCATAGTATATTCACCAATCATGAGAGTTACTCTTCTCTCGATTTCAAGCATAAAATCTTTGGCACTCTGGCCCTCCCTTAGTTTGATGCTGAACTTCGGGAAAGGAACTTGTTGCGCTGCCCAGTTGACATTGAAGTGAACGATCTCAATTAGGGCCCAACCATAAGAAATTGGCCAGATACGAGCAGCAACAAATTCTTCAATGATGTCGCGACCTCCGTTAATAGTACTCGCAAGATGAAATGCATTCTCGCAACTCCTGATCCCAACTTCCTGATGATTAAAGTCCGCGGTACTCACAGCAGTCAAGGCCTCAATAGGCGAGGACAGAGGATGAGCCAGTCCTTCATAGCCAAGAATCGTGGACATGTCAACCTTGACATAGAACCAATATGAGCTCCAGTCTTCGGCGAAATTCATCTTGCAGCAGGGTGCAATCTGGATTCATGCAATTCATCTTCGCGTGTTTTGTCGACGGGTGTTGAAAGTACAGCACGTGTAGTGAGCTTCGTAAAACTGATCGTCGTCGACCTTAATGACGTCGGGCATGATGACCAACTCGAAGAATCGGGCGAAAGCATCAGCACCAAGGTTGCAGCCGAAGGTTTACATGATCCAAATGAACTTGGAAATTTCTAAGAAAGAGGTCGGTGAAAGCTGATGGATCTTCACGGAAAAAGCATCCAAAATCGCGGGGAGTACAGGATCACAGGGAAACCTAAGCCCACATGTGAAGAAATCGAGGAACACAATGACTTCTCCATCTTCGGGAGTGGGAGTTTGTTCATCAAGTGGAGCACGCCCAGTGCCTGCGGGGAAGAATCCAGTTGTTTCGTATTCTCTGATCATATTCGTAGTAACTTTGGATTCCCCAAAGACGAAGCACGGAGGAAGAGGCCCTGTCGGCCTTGTTCTGATCAAATCTCTGACGTCGGCGTCTACATCCCCGACATCTTCATCATCCGATCTGACCTCCCCATCTTCGTGACTCCTAGACTCGCTAGCGGCGGGTGATGGGTGCTCTTCGAGAGGATGAACAATCTCAGGATTCTGAACTACCGGTTCGGCCGGAAGGCCAGCTGCAGCCTATTGTTCGGTCGTCATGGGTCTTGCAGTACTTTTAATAACTCGAGCCACCTATTCAACAGTAATATAAGTGAGAAACAAAAACAGACTACATTCATAAGAAATAACAAGACGACATTCGTGAATAGAATTCGTAAAACAAGGAACACGAGTGTGATGAGAAGTAGAAACAAAAATAGAGTAACAAAGAAAGTAATACCTTAGAAAAGTTTGAGGAAATCTTGAAGCCGCGAACACTCGATCGCGAAGCGCTTTTCTGCGAAAGTGAAAGCTAGAGTTCGGAACAAAGCTAGAGAGTGGTGAAAAATTTTTAACAGTGGTAGCCATCTATTTATAGGGGCGAGGGGAGTAGTTCCGCGAACGCACCTCGATTCGACCGTTGCGAGGTTTCCGGTTGACGCGTGTCCCCTCTGACGTTCCGAAGGTGACGTTTTTTACTGAAATTCTATGATTTTCGTGGAATCGGATCGTCGGAGTCAACCCGCTCCCCGAGGGGCTAGTGTTGGGGAATTTAGGAAAACCTGTAACCCTCGAAACGTCGAGGCTTATGAAATTCGTGTAATGAGTTTTCAGGGACATAGAACTCGCGAAGATCAAGAATCTTGAACCTGCGAAGCTTCAAAGTCGCGAACGTGCAATGATCTAGAATCTCGAACCTTCGAAGCTCCGAAGTCGCGAATTCGTGAAGACCCGACGCCATGAACCTGTGAAATCATGAAATTTGGGAGTCTGCTGGAGGTCAAGCTCGGAAGTCACGACGTGCGGAGATTTCCTAAACGGGGGGATTTGCGAACAAGTAAGAAGCAAAGTCAAAGACATCGTCCCAAAAAGATCGGGTTTAGCGTGTGAACTAGTGGCAGGCTTGTAAATGTATAAGATGTAAAAGACATTCATGTACATGTTCACACTAGGAATATTCTTTGAGTTCAAGGGTGTTTTCGGAATGTAAAATTCCCTTCGTCTCCCTATAAAAGGGGGCGCGAGGGCACGTGGAAAAGGATTCACAACTTTTGAGGCTTAAGCAGTCTTTGGGGAGATTCTTTGTCTCCTCTTGTGTCATTGCTGTGTTTGAACGTGCCTACTGTACTATCTCTCGTGTTCGGGGATCTCATCCAGATTTCGGATACCCCCAACAATCATCATCCGCTCCAAAATCCTTTTGCCTGGTTTGTTTTTCTTCTACCCGCTGACACCCTGGGAACTGTCCGTACAGATCATGCTGAGATCCTTCTCTTTTTATGTCACCCTCCTTTCTCCACTCTATAGTGAAGAATTCGTCATCTGCTCTTGTTTTTGTGCTGATGTTCATCAGGACTGAAGCTGATGCCGAGCTAAGGTTGGTGTCTCATCATTTCGGTATCAAGCTATCGCTGGCGCTCCTTCGAAGTCAACTCCACGTTTACAGTCAATCTCCACATCGGAGGTGAGAAGCTAGCCTCATGCTCATATTAATCTGTTTTGGGTTCAAGTCTCCTCATCACTAGCATGTTTGCTGTCTGAATCTCAAGCCGGCCACCACATGCAGTACGTAGCTGGTGCCTGAAGTTGACTTCAGTAGTTTAATTATTCTTGTTGACCTGTCACAATGCTTATATGGAGTAGTTTTCATCCTTGGTCCTATGCACTCGTGAACTCAAGGCTGCCATTGTCCTTGATCTGTTGTCCATCATCATTGTACCGTCGATTGTATATCATGCAAGGCAGCACACCATTCTACAAATGCTAGCAATCCGTTCAATCCATTCTTGCATGCATGTGTTTGCCATACACAAGTACATGTGTCTAGAAAGCAAGCAATAAATACACATTCACCTTCATGATATCAGCATTACATAGTGCTTATGTCATACATGTTTTTTTAATCAAAATACAATTCTAGTAAATTCATCAATATGTCTTTGTCTTTTATGTTCACCCAAGTTTCAATCACGAAAACATAACTGTCCTTTTCTCGTGCTATGCATGCCTTCCTAAAACCTCTCTTTTGTTTGTTGGGATCGAAGGACAGATGTAAAACTCTCTTCTCATCGTTGGCGCAGAAGCACCCCTACGGCCTGGCGTTCCTCGTCACCGGTTTCCCAAAGTTTCGCCGCCTTGCAATATCTGAGGTGAGAAGCCTGAACGCTCGCCTAATTCTATATCTAGTTTAGATGTAGTCTGCAGTGTGCCGACATACCTTTTGTTCCATGTCGGCCAGCACAAATCGTAGCTGGCTCATGCATGCACACTATATTCAATTCAACATCCCATGCAAACATCAATAGTTAATCCTTGCTGACGTCAAACATGCTTAACATATGTGAGACAAGTTATTTCAGGATAATTTCAGCAATTTAAACTTTGCTCTATATATTATGGGACTTAAACAATTCTTTCACCCATAATTTATTTAAAGTCTCATGATCTGTTCTTCTAGAAACACTTGTTGACTTTCTTTTTCTTGCCATTTTTTCCCTTAGAGCTTTATGCTATGCATCAACAAGCTATAGTGTTTCACATATTCGTTAATTCTTTGTATGATGGGATCATGTAATCATGCTGATGTCATATACTCTTTTTCCCTTAAAGAATCTTTGTCCAACATGTTATGTAAATATCTATATAGCTAGTAACCTAAGCCATGTTTCTATATATTCTTTGCTTTGTAAATCTCCCTTCCAATCTATAGTTAATCACATCTAGATCCTTCAAATCTTGTTCAGTGTGTAGTTTAAGCTCGTTCTTGTTGGCATAGTTTCGTTTAACAATAAATACATGCTACTCATGTGTTTACCCTAAAACATGTTTTGAGAATTTATTCTAATTTGAATTGACAAATTTTACTTAATGGTGTTTTACAAATAAAATGTAATTAGAGTTATACCTCTATTTTCATAACCAAAGTTAAACTAATTAATGAATATTCAATCTGGTTTCTAAATAAAAGAAACTTAGCTATCCCGAGTTTTCTCAATTAAATGTTAATTTGAATAATAAAAATATAAACATGTTTTTAAATTATAATTTGATTAGTTCAACTCGAAATATAAATAAAATATACGCTTAGATTCTTTCACATGCTTCTTTAAAATTAAATCTTTAATTTGCATAAATCATACTTGGATATTTGTAAATAAAATTAGACTAAGTTTACATTGTCTTTTATATAAATATATAATTTGATTAATTCTAAATAGGTTATTTCTCTGAAATAACCTATGGACATGATTTTATTGTATTAAAATATACCAAGCACATAGCCTTGTGTGATATGATCCAAATCTCCCGGTAGTCCCGAGTGTGTTTGCATTCACGGTCCTTGAGCCAACCCTTGTTCTTTCTTTAAAGCCTTTTCTTGATTGGTGTATTGTCTTAGTTGTTCTTGTTTGTCTGCTTTTCATGTTTGTGCCCGATGTTTGCTTCGAGTTCGAGTAGAAGATCGAGTTGTTGTTCCAAAGTCATGAAGATCGAAAGTATCAAAGAGCAAGAGTGGAAGAACATAAGAGTAGTTTTTGTTAGATAAAGGCAAGTGGACTCCTCCCCCTGCATATTCTATTTTTGTCCCACACAACTTGGATGATAACTAAGTTTACTTTCCATTGTTGTTGTTGACGGATAAAAGACGTATCCCTCTACGATCCGCAAGCGTACGGACCCCACACCTTTTTCACCACGGGATTCCCAAGGTTCATGTCAATCCGCGGAGCAAGGGGATTACAAGCGTTCGATCTACAACGACACACTAGCTACTAAAACCCTAACCATTATTATACTAGAAAACAACTAAACTACACTAGATACAATGATTAAGATATCAAGATAAAAGACACTCGCCCACGAGTCTACGATACTTAGAGCATACAATCGCTTAAAGACATGAAAACCAATCTAATCTGCCGGGGTTGTGACCACGGTTTCGCCCTTTCCCTCCTCTCGTATTGTCACTACGCGAAGGTATTCATGACTAGACCTATGATGGACACGGCGTATTGAATGGATCCAATGAAGCATTGGAGCTCTACTCCCTTTACGGCATGGTAGTTAACCTTAAGCATTAAAGTATATTCAACAGAAGATGATAGATCGATAATCCGACAAAATGCGATTACATCTCAAGATCGATTACAACCCATGAACGAATGAGAAGATTACCCCATCAAGGTGCTGATCATGGCACTGTTGATCATGGTTTCCCTTCCGACAGTGTCTTCCTTCTTCTCCACGAGAGGGTGCTTCCTTCGAGGTGGTTGATCTCCCTCCGGAGATCCTCCTCCTCTCTGTCTAGCTTGTGGATGGCGTTCTGGTGCGAATGACTCTCCCCTCTGTCGAATGGTGGCGCCCAGGCTTTTAGGGTTCAAGATCCTTCGGGTGCAAGGAAAACGGGACCGAACCGGCCACCAGAGTGGGCTGGGCCGGCCGGCTCTGGGCCGACCGGCCGGGCCAACCTCGGCCCGGTTCGGTCGCCCCTTTCGCTCCGTGGGTCCTTATGCATTTATGTACTTTGCCCCCTCCACTTGCATGATTTTGATGATGTTATCCTCGCGTCCAAGATGAAGGTTCTCTTTGCACGAGGTTCGGTCTTTTACGCTTCAATCCTCGGGGGTGTTCCTCGTAGCACTTCGGTCCTTGCCATCATTGGAAGTGATTTCATCCAGCTCATGAACACGAACAAGACTCCGTAAATGCTCCTTTGAACTTGTTGCGAGTCCATCCTTTATGTCCATGTTTTCCTACATAAACACAACACTTCCAAATGCATGCACAAAGATGAACTTGTTAAACCAAAGTGAAACGAACATGCTAGGTGTACCAAAATACGCCGTCAACATCTCCCCCACGCTTAGCTCTTGCTCGTCCTCGAGCAAGTATTCGTAAAAGAACTTCGTCCAAGGTGTTGTAATCATGTGCCACTTATCCTTCTTCACAAGTTAGTCAATCCTTTCATCTTTAATACATAAACACAAAGTAATGATAATCAAACATAAACATGGGCGTTTAGAATCTTTACCACGTCAAGATTTACCCCACAACTCAAACTCTTCACTCGAAGTCTTCAAATTCAGCCATACTTACTTCTTTGCTTCCATCGGAGGGTTTTTATAATTTTTCAAACAAAATTCCTGCAACAAGTATTAGACAAAAACCTTTCTCCAAGCTCTCGCAAGTCACTCATATGAGGTGGCTATCCTAAACCAATTTTATAAAACTCTCACCTCCCATAAGTCTCTCATATAACATGTTAAGTGGAGCTATAGGTAGGGCTAGCGCAATCAACACAAGTATTGTCAAACTAAGAACTTCCTCTAATGGTTGTCTACCATTCAAAGCCAATGATCATTAGAATTAACCATATGTAGGGATATCAAGGATGAGAAGATTTAGAATGGTGGACATCTGCAAGGGCAAAAAAAATCGTGACTACAAGGCACCGATGATGTCCTCATTGTCGGATTGCACATGGTTGGAAAAAGAGTGAAAGTTTCGTCTCTCAACAACGTGACATCCTTCCTTACACTTTTTTTTCTTTTCTTTCACTTGATCCATCCCTCTCATATCTCTATTGCTACCTCATCTTTCTCTTTTTATTTTTCATATTTTTTATTTCATTCTCATATATATATATATTTTTTCTTTCTTTCTTTCTTTTCCATACTCATACTTTTCTCTTTATTTTTTCTCTCTCTTGACAACTTTTCAAAGCTCTCAACTCCTCTCTTTCTCGCATGCATACAATCTGAAATTTTAAATAAATCATGCTAGAGATGAGACCAAACTTTTGAAAGTAGGTTGTGTTCAAGGAATGCGATGTACAAAAGAGATGTATAAGGTTGGGTATGGAATTCGGCGATGTACGAGACTTCCAATGTGAAAGTCTCGTTACCGAATGAATGACGAGGCTACCAATAAAAGATAAGTACAAGAACATGATCATTGCTCGAAATAAATAACTCCCAAGAGAGAAGGATTCTAGCCCAACTCATCGTGCTAATCACACTTATGGTGGAGCAAAAAATAAATTGGCCTTGTATAGGATTTTTTTTACTCTCAACTTGGAAAAAGAGGTTTTGCTAACCTTTATTACAAGGTTTTAAGATAATTTTCAGAACTGAAATCCTCCAACTTTTAGCGTTGAACATAGCACAACTAACATGTGAAGCTCAAAATCGAAGTGTGGTATGGATACTTTAAGTAGTAGCAATTCCACTAAGCACCACGGTAAACATTTTTCAAACCACACACTTGTGTTCATATATCAAGAATCCAAGATAAACAAACAAGTGAATAAAGCTAAGCAACACAAAAAATATATAAAGACTCTTTTTAGTTGGTTTTCTTTGTCTCAACACTAATTTAAGACACTTTCAAACTTGCAAAAATTTAAAAACACACTCGAAAATTAAAGACTCATTTAAACTCTAAGACTCTCGCTCGAAAATTAAACCGAACCTAAACTTTGAAACTCAAAAGCTAAGGCTAGCTAGCAAGCTCTCCCCCACGCTAAAAACTTACGACGTCCTCGTCGTATCTTACAAAGATCCTAAGGGGAAAACTAGACCTAGTGGTACTTCAAGCAAGTATTGCACCACTTGCCTCTCATGTTTCCAACCATGCCAAAAAGTTTGCGCACATTACGGTTAAGGAACTTGTAGTTGTCACCAACCACGTGCTCCAAATCCTCCATACACTGCTTCATCGCTTCCATGGCTTGGAAACATTCATCGACCGACGTGTAGAGATCCCCGATGGATTGACAGCAAGTTCGACAACACATCGGATGCAATCTGAAGGGGTCTTCATCGCCATTGTCTCCATCGTCGTCGCCACCGTCGTCGCCACCACCATTGTCGTTGCCACTCTCGTTGCCATCGTTACCATCGTCGTTGGGTCCTTCGGGAGTCCTCTCTTTGGGCTGCTCGTCCCAAATGTAGAGGTCGTTATCTTCAACGGCCGCCCACGAGCTCGGGCCACGATCATCTCCTTCGACGGGGTTGCGAGATGCAAGCGCTCCAATCGGGACACGCCCTCCGCAACGGATGCGGGCGGTCATCTCAACGGTTAGCTTGAGCTCGCATCGCATCGCCTCCTGCATCGATTGCTTCTTGGCTTCTAGCTTCAACTCTAAGCTCCTTGGGGGCACAATGGCTGTTGCAAGGGTGCAAAATATTGCTTGGAGGGGTTGATTCCCGAGCTCCCAATTCGGCAAAATAAATAGTCTGAAGAGAAAACCCTGAGAACCTCATTTTTCTATTTTAAATTTCCCTTAAAAATTTCTTACCAAAGAAGGAATTTGAAAAGGAGCAATTCGGGCGAAAATCGGGGACGACGGCCGCCGGAACCCACCTGGGTCGGTCGGCTGGGCCGGCCGGCCCACCCTGTCTCGGGGGCCGGGTCGGTCTAGTTTTTCGCGTACCTCCCTTATTTCGCCTCTTTAGCCCATGGGAAAAAGTTGGCCCAGTAAATCTTCGCAAGAAACTCCAGAAAATTAAAAGAAAAACTATTTACAGAAATTCATGCCTTGTTTTTCGTCCTAGGCGGGACGTTCGGGCTCTTCCGCCATGGTGAAGACATCAACATGGTGAAGAGGCACGACATCGGGTTCGTAGTAAACCTTAAGCCGCTGACCATTCACCACAAATTGATCGTTGTTTATATCCATAATGGTTACCGCTCCGTTGGAGAGCACCGAATGCACAACATAAGGTCTGTCCCACTTGCTTTGCAATTTCCCCTTTCCGAAGGTTTTAAACCTCGAATTGTAGAGGAGGACCTTATCTCCTTCTTTAAATTCTTTCTTTTTCAATCTTTTATCATACCACCTTTTGATTCTCTCCTTGTATATGCTTGCATTTTCATATGCTTTCAACCTCAACTCCTCTAGCTCGCTTATTTGGATCCTTCGTTTCACCACCGCGGCATGGAGATCGAGGTTCATCTCTTTAATCACCCAATAGGCTTTATTTTCCAACTCAACCGAAGGTGGCAAGCTTTTCCATAGACGAATTGATAGGGGGTCATACCTATCGGTGTCTTGAACGCCGTTCGGTAGGCCCATAAAGCTCCGTCTAATTTCTTTGACCAATCCTTGCCTTCCTTCTCAATAGTTTTGTTGAGTATGCTTTTTAATTGCCTATTTGACGTTTCCGATTGTCCGTTGGTTTGTGGGTGATAGGCCGTAGAGACCATATGCTCAATTCCTAACTTGGACAAGCACTTTTTGAAATTCTTCCCGGTGAAGTGAGTTCCTCCATCACTTATCAAGATTCTCGGTGTACCGAAACGGGGAAAAATCACATTCTTGATCATAGTAATGGACTCCTCCGTGGAAGCTTTACGACATGGTATCGCCTCTACCCACTTGGATACATAATCAACCATGACTAGGATATACTCAAATCCAAATGAGGTTTTAAAAGGCCCCATGAAGTCTATAGCCCATACATCGAATATGTCGATTTGTAGGTTGTATTTCAAAGGCATAGAATTTCTTTGAGAGATGTTTCCGGTTCTTTGGCATTCGGGGCATGATGCAACATATCTTTTAGTATCTTCATGCATCTCTGTCCAAAAGAATCCGCTCGACCATACTTTTGCTTGGGTTCGAAAATGGCTATAGTGTCCACCGTACTCCACCGAGTGGCACTTCCTTAGAATCTCAACCCTCTCTTCTCTTGGCACACATCTTCTCATTACTCCATCATTGCCAAGTTTGAAGAGGTATGGTGCATCCCAAAAGTATTTCCTACTCTCGGAGATTATCTTCTTTTGAGAGTTTTTATTTAGATGATCGAGAGGCATCTTTCGAATTGCTCGAATGATATCGATCATCCAAGTATCTTTATCAAGCACTCGATAGAGGTGATCATCTCTCATCTTATCTTCGATGGGCTCTTTATCAACTTGTCCACGATTCATCCTAGACAAATGATCGACCACAACATTTTCCACCCTCTTTTTTATCACGAATTTCAACATCAAACTCTTGGAGAAGAAGGATCCAGCGAATCAAACGTGGTTTAGCTTCCTTCTCAGCCAAGAGATACTTGATGGCCGCGTGATCGGTGTAAACAATGACCTTCGAGTTCACGATGTAAGATCTGAATTATTCGAAAGCGAATACCACCGCTAGCAACTCTTTTTTCGTAGTGGCATAATTTAATTGCGCCCCACTAAGAGTTTTGCTAGCATAGTAAACGGCGTGAACTCGGCCTTCCTTTCTTGGACCCAAGACCGTGCCTACGGCGTAGTCACTTGCGTCACAAATGATCTCGAAAGGTTGGCTCCAATCCGGAGGTTGGATGATGGGAGCACTCACCAATGCATTTTTCAAGGTCCGGAATGTCGCTAGGCACTTCTCATCAAAGTCGAAAGCCACATCCTTTTGAAGAAGATGCGTTAAAATCTTGGTGATCTTCGAGAAGTCCTTGATAAATCTTCTATAGAATTCGGCATGGCCTAGAAAGCTCCTTAAGGACTTAACATCCGTAGGAGGTGGGAGTTGCTCAACCGTCTCTACCTTAGCCTTGTCCACTTCAATTCCTCTCTCGGATATAACATGTCCGAGCACTATGCCTTGCTTAACCATGAAGTGGCACTTTTCCCAATTTAATACCAAGTCTACCTCTGCACACCTCGTGAGGACCTTTTCCAAGTTTGCCAAGCAATCCATGAACGTCTTCCCATAAATAGAAAAATCATCCATGAACACCTCGACCATTTCTTCGATGACTTCCGAAAATACGGCCATCATGCAACGTTGAAAAGAGGCCGGAGCGTTGCCAAGCAATCCATGAACGTTCCGTAAGGGCATGTAAATGTCGTCTTGTGTTGATCATCCGGGTGAATGGGAATTTGCATGAACCCCGAGTACCCATCGAGAAAGCAAAAATAAGTGTGGTTTGCTAACCTCTCGAGCATCTCGTCGATGAACGGTAGGGGGAAGTGATCTTTCTTCGCCGCTTTGTTAAGCTTACGATAATCAATACACATCCGCCACCCGGTCACAGTTCTTTGTGGTATCAATTCGTTCTTCTCATTCTTCACCACGGTCAAACCTCCCTTCTTTGGTACACAATGTACCGGGCTCACTCATTCTCTATGCGGAACCGGGTAGATGATTCCGGCATCAAGTAACTTGTGACCTCTTTCTTTACTACCTCTCGCATGGCATGGGTTAGCCTCCTTTGGTGGTCCACTACGGTCTTACATTGGTCTTCCATTGGTATACAATGAGTGCAAAAGGCTGGGCTAATACCTTTGAGATCATTAATCGAATACCCAATCACCTTCCTATGTTTTTTCAATAAAATCAGCAACGCCTCATTTTCTTCGGGACTCAACTCGTCGTTCACGATGACTGGATAAGTCTTGTCTGGGCCCAAAAATTCACACTTTAATCCCTTGGGCAAAGGTTTAAGGTCTACCTCGGGCGCTTGTGGCTCCTCGGGTTTTATTTCTCCTACGTCTTCGAATTTTCCTTCCTCCACGCTTCCATCATGTGGTTCTAATCCTTTTGTTGCTTCTTCTAATTCTTCATCTTGTTGATCACTAATTTGATTTTCCATCGCTCTTTGCAGCGGGTCTCTACGGGTTTCAACAAAATAAAGGCTATCTATCTCTTCTACTTCTTCATCTTCGGGAGGAAAGGGTGTAAGGTGTTTAGAAGCACGAAGAAAGTTATATGTGTACTTTGTCCCATTAAGGTTCATTGTTACTTTGCCTTCTCTAGCATCTAACACGGCATCAACCAACTTAAGAAAAGGCCTACCTAAGATTACGTTACCATATTACTATGGTAAGCATCAATAACAAAGAAGTCGGTGGTATATAGTTTCTAGAGATTTATACTTTCATGTTGCAATACCTAGACGTTTGATAGTTCTACCATCACCCATAATTAATTTTGTTGATGTTGGAGCTAAGTCTAGGTTGTGGTCTTGAACTTCATCGTAAATTTTAGAAGATAGAACACTTACTTGGGCTCCGATGTCGCATAAAGCTTTGCAATGAACTCCGTTGATCTCGCAACTCAAGTGTAGTGTCACCTTCTCTTCTTCTTCGGATCCTATCGCGTAGACTTCGGCGAGGTGAGCGTATGGTGATGCTTCGGGCTTGATTCCCATGATTCTCTTCACCTCGGATATGTGTTCCAGATCCACTACGTCATCTCCAAAGAGCTTTTGAAAAATCTCACCTGTGGTTTCAAGGTCGTATGAATTTTCCGCTTTCTTCTCCGGTGGGAAATCCACTTACAATGCTCTCGCCATTCCCTTTTGATTAGGGAACGGTCTTCTCTTGTCGAATACTTCTCCGTAATCGATAGGAACCCAATCCATTGGTTCGAACTCCCTTAGTGGCTTCGCGCTTGACATGCTTCTCTTATTCGTCTCATTTGGCGCGGCGAAGTCAACGCTTGGTTTAGTTCTTGACTTGATGTGTTCTTGTTCAAGCTTTTTCGTGATTGGTTCCTATTTTGTGACTTCCGGGGTTGCCTCTTTAGAAAATTCAGCACACTTCTTCTTCCTCGAATTATATTCCGGCTCTTCTGCAAGTCTCGTTTCCCAATCTCTTCGCATGGCAGCCGCTTTACTAACTTTTTGTAGAAGTTGGGCGGCTTCCGTGAGTGTTTTCTCCATGAGATCCCCGCATGCACACATTTCGACGTGTTGCATGCAACTAGGGGTTAGGGAAAAGAAAAATGTATGCAAAAGTACATCACCGGTGAAGCCGAGTTTTGGTCCTTGTTCGATCAACCCATTAAACCTATCCAAGGCTTGGTCTATCCCTTCCTCTTCTCCTTGCATGAAATTGATCACTTGCCTCCTTAGATGTTGAACCTTGCTAATTGGAAAGAACTTCTCGCAAAACTTCTTTGTCAACTTGTTCCAATTGCCTTCAACTTCAAAGGACGCAAACGAGTACAATGTCTTTGCATTGCTGGCAAGTGAGTAGGGAAAGAGATTCCATTTGAACCATTCATCGGGCACTCCTTGACGCACCGTGTTGCATATCGTCGTGAAATCCCTTATGTGTCTATATGGGTTCTCTGTAACCATCCCTTCGAATGGGTTTGCCGCCACCATCTCGATGATCTTGGATTTAATCTCATACTTGGTCGCTTCGATCTTCGAATCCGACTCTTGTATTTTTATGTCTTCACATCGAGGGCTACCGTAATCCCTTAATGATTTCTCCAGTTCTTCCACGGGTTGATTAACGAACGCCATCTAGACAATAAGATAAAAACAAAAACAAAAACAAAACAAAGGTTTTTCTAGATAATATATGTTATATATAGCAAAGGAAAGACAAACTAAAATATAAAACTAAGTTAGATGCAAATCAAATGATGTAAACTAGCTTGCTCCCCGGCAACGGCGCCAGAAAAATGGGCTTGTTGACGGATAAAAGACGTATCCCTCTACGATCCGCAAGCGTACAGACCCCACACCTTTTTCACCACGAGATTCCCAAGGTTCTTGTCAATCCGCGGAGCAAGGGGATTACAAGCGTTCGATCTACAACGACACACTAGCTACTAAAACCCTAACTATTATTATACTAGAAAACAACTAAACTACACTAGAGAGAATGATTAAGATATCAAGATAAAAGACACTCGCCCACGGGTCTACGATACTTAGAGCATGCAATCGCTTAAAGACATGAAAACCAATCTAATCTATAGGGGTTATGACCATGGTTTCGCCCTTTCCCTCCTCTCGTACTGTTACTACGGCGTATTGAATGGATCTAAGGAAGCATTGGAGCTCTACTCCCTTTATGGCATGGTAGTTAACCTTAAGCTTTAAAGTATATTCAACACAAGATGATAGATAGATAATTAGACAAAGTGCGATTACATCTCAAGATCGATTACAACCCATGGAAGAATGAGAAGATTACCCCATCAAGGTGCTGATCATGGCACCGTTGATCATGGTTTCCCTTCTGACGGTGTCTTCCTTCTTCTCCACGAGAGGGTGCTTCCTTCGAGGTGGTTGATCTCCCTCCGGAGATCCTCCTCCTCTCTCTCTAGCTTGTGGATGGCCTTCTGGTGCGAATGACTCTCTACTCTGTCGAATGGCGGCGCCCAGGCTTTTAGGGTTCAAGATCCTTCGGGTGCAAGGAAAACGGGACCGAACCGGCCAGTGGAGTGGGCTTGGCTGGCCGGCTTGTGCCGACCGGCCTGGGCCCACCTCGGCCCGGTTCGGTCGCCCCATCCGCTTCGTGGGTCCTTATGCATTTATGTACTTTGCCCCCTCCACTTGCATGATTTTGATGATGTTATCCTCACGTCCAAGATGAAGGTTCTCTTTGCATGAAGTTCGGTCTTTTACGCTTCAATCCTCGGGGGTGTTCCTCGTAGCACTTCGGTCCTTGCCACCATTGGAAGTGATTTCATCAAGCTCATGAACACGAACAAGACTCCGTAAATGCTCCTTTGAACTTGTTGTGAATCCGTCCTTCATGTCCATGTTTTCCTACATAAACACAACACTTCCAAATGCATGCACAAAGATGAACTTGTTATATGATTAGTGTGCCTACTGGCGGGTTAGTTCCATAATCTAATCCAAACCAAAGTGTAATGAACATGCTAGGTGTACCAAAATACACCGTCAACAGTTGTATTGCATAAATTTGATGGGAAATCACCTTTTTAAGGACATGACTAGACTTTTACCCTCATTACCTTGGACAACCCATTGAAATAAATATTTTGGGTAGAAATGCTTAGTTTCTATACTTTGGGATGGTTCAAATGAATCTTTTGCAATGATGAATGTTGATCGTGATAACTTTTGTGATATATATGTGTGTGGTTAATAACAAGATCATATGGTTTAAACGGAACATGGAGAACCACCCAGGAAAATAGTGCAACCACAGTCCATATGGCTTTGTCGTAGCCAATTAATTAGGTGTGCGATTGTACTGATGACCTTATCCGAAAGGAACACAGGGGGCTCAGGGTTGCAGGGGTATAGTCTGGTTCTTTTGGGGTAGAAACCTTTGCGAAGGTGCTGACCACTAGGGAGGGTTATGGTCCACCTTGAGCTGTAACTGTCGTGGGTTGTTGGTGCTTTTGCATGTCTTTGTAAAGGCTTCGTAGCGTCCCTATGCAATCACACCTATGAAGTGTGGTATGATGCTTGGCCAGCATCGCATGGTGGGTTCAAAGTTCTTCGGAACTTTTACGCGAGTTGTGGTGAAAGTGTACAACCTCTGCATAGTTAAAACTGATCGATCAACCGTGCTCACGGTCAAGAGCGGCCTGGACCCTCATATGATAATCGAACTTAAAGATGGACTTAAATCGTGGTTTCTTGTGATTTTGAGATGAGATGCTTTCCTAAATGCTTAAGTGGGTTGGTATGAACATACATCTAGTAACTAGGTGCTTGCTAATAAAATTTGACCAACATTAAAAATGCTAATCGCTGCAAAATCTTAGCCTATCCTTGATAGCCTTGCATCTTCCCCCACTTGCTGAGCTCCAACCATAAGTGTGCTCACCCTTGCTAAAACGTTGTTGAAAGAAGAAGAAGAAGAAGAAGAAGAAGAAGAAGAAGAAGAAGAAGAAGAAAGTGTATGATAGCCAGAAGATGGTGCTAGGCATACGCAACACCCAGTCGATTGCCTGTGAAGGTCGGAACCATTGTTTCCCAGGATTCCGTTGTAAATCTCTGATAATCTCTCTTTCTTTACGTGATATTGTTTCTATTATTCAGTATGATGTCACTATATGTATGAAACTAGATCCTGGCATACATATCGGTAGCACTTGGGTTTCTTCAAAAAATCGGGTGTGACAATCTTAGCCATCCTTCAATTTCCTTGTAGTGAGAGTCTCTATCTTGCCTCGAAGACATTTTAAGTGCACATTCTACCCCCAAGGTTGAAGGACCGATTAGGCGACCAGAGAGGGGGGAGTGAATGGGAGCCGATAAAAATTCTTCTCGAGGGAGATTGAAACTCCGACAAGATGAACTAGCTCGGTCGAACCCCCGAAATCACACGCTCCGCACTTCAACCGTCCGTTTGCCAAAACCACGTAACCACTGGAGTGCTACTGGTCCCAGGAACAAACTCTACCAGCAACCACAACACACACGCAGCAACGACAGCGGAAACAACTCGAAAGCCGGCTAACCAGAGGGGGCGGTTAGACCGGTATAGGGGGCGGTTAGACCGCCTCCACCCGGTAACCAAGAAATCCTCCGAAACGCCTCTTCCGAGCACCAAAACTCACCACGGTTTCACCAACGAGAGATCTCTAGTCAAGGCCATACTAGCTACCGAAAATCTTGGCGAAAACCAAAACTTCACCCGGGGGCCTAGGGGCGGTTAGACCGGCTACCGGGGGCGGTCTAACCTCCCCGTACCCAAAGAACGAACTCCAACCAAGAACACCTAGCAACCGCACGAGAACGACCCCAAATTTCACCCGGACGCTCCTCCGATCAAGGCGAACAAACTCACACGGAAAATCCGGCGAAACAAAACTTTGACCCGAAAACACCCAGGGCGGTTAGACCGCCCCCTGCAGGCGGTTAGACCACCCCTTCCAGAAAACGAACCAGCGGACCAAACCTCAACTTCCTCGCGCCCGATCTCCCGAATCACTCCACGGATTGCAGCAAAACTTCGGGAATAGCTGGGTTACCTCCTGGGCAACCTCTACCTCAAAGGAATCGACTCGAAACGCTCACAATCAAGAGGAATCGAAGAAATCGCTTCTCTAGGTCAAGAACTCGCCCAACTGGAGAAACCACCAAATCGAGTCCGATTCAAAGGGGATTTGGGGGCAAAGTCACCAGCCAAAGAGGCACAAGAACCTCATACGTGACACCCACCAAAAACCCCAAGAAATGGTCCTCAAAACACCGCCAAAAGAGCTCCGAAAATCAACACAAAGAGACGGGAAAACCACCATGAAGAACAACGCCAAACCTTCTATACATGCCATGAAAGGTTCGTACAAGGTCTAGCTTGCCACCCAAACTTCCATCCCTCTCTCTAGATCTCACATGAAGCTCTCAAGCTAGTCCTCTAAAAACCTAAGGAAAATGGAGAACGAAAATGGAAAAACAAATGAGCTAGGGTTCCAAGAGTTGGTTGCCATCCACCCATTCAATGAGTATATATGGAGGCACCCAAAAGACTAAACTACCCTTCACTAATAACTAGGGATACATGCCCCCCGAGGGCGGATTTGGAAGTCTTCATGTCTTCACCATCGGACGGATGCCCGGCGACCGCAACCTGCTTAGCCTCGACGCAAGCCTTGCGATCCTGACGCGTGTCCTCCGCTTCGAAGCTTCTCGGCGCCGGCGGCCGTGGCGGTCGGACCGCCCCGCCGGGGCGGTTAGGACCGGCCCGGGGGATCTGACCGGCCCCAGGCGGTCCGACCGCCCCTCCCCGGGCGGTTGAACCGGCCCGGGTGGCCGCACCTCCTCATCGAGTCTTCGGCCTCGGTTTTGTGGCTCAACCGAGTAACCCAGTGGTTTTCTGGTGAACCACTGCAAACCCCGCGAACTCGGTGTAGCCTCCGCCAATCTCCACTCATGACTCGGCTCCCACGTAGTCCCGGCACGACCTTGGTTTTGAGGCTCTACCAAGAAACCGTCCACGACTTCATCTTGCTGTTCATGCCACCATGCGGCCCGCACTTGACCCCGCTAGCCACCGGGTCCCTCGAACGAAGCCTACTTGTCTTCTCCACACCTGGAGGCCTCACCGGCAACGACCTTTCGGGCTTGTTCTTCACCTGCACCAACACGAGTCAAACCGTAACCTGCACCTGCAATACTTAGCCAAGAATCAGTCCACACAACGTTGTCAATCACTCATCACACAAGGAAGCGACCATCCACCGGTCCTCGAACCACACATGGTCCTCAATCTCCCCTTGATGAGTGCATTGACAACACACTCAAAAGAAGTAACACAAGAGAAAAGGAAAAAAAGAAACAAAAAGAAAGAAACTCCAACAAGCGATCGAAAGCCAAAGAAAGGCAAAGAGCAAGATCACTTGAAGAAGACAAGTCTCAGACCCCTTAGGCAAGGGCAACGGCTCGACACATCCGAGACAAAACGCGGCTCAAGCAAAGAGCGCAAACCACCGAAACAGAGCTCGAACACCACAAAGAGCTCCCCCTGCACAAATGCAACCTCCCCCTGAGCCAAAGCACACTTCCCCTGAACAAATGCAACAATGCAACGAAGGAATGCAACAAAGAGCAAAAACCTGCTCACTCTGCCCAGGGCGGTTAGATCGCCTGTACAGGGCGGTTAGACCGCCTGTGCCTGATCTGACCGCCTGGGGGCGGTTAGAACGCCCCAAGAGACCGGCCCTGCACCAAACTGCTCAAAATTTGCCCGAACCAATTGGAACACCTTCCAAACACACCCAGGTGCCCAAAACATGCACAAACTTCTCCCCCTTGTTGACAATGCATGAATCAAGGCAAAATGCAAAACTTTACAACATATAGCTTCTCGAATATACAAAATTCATCACAAGGAGCTACACAAGTCCAAATGAGCAAGTTAGATACTCGACAGGTTCGTAATGACCTTAACTACGTGATCACCAAGTTTCACAACCATTGGACAAGGCTAAAAAGGATTTGAGTAATTTTGCGAAAAGTTACTCTCTCATAAGCAAATACCTAAACATGAGTAAAACATATCAAAATGGCAAAGCCACTCAAACTTCATGCTAGGACAGCCATTCTAATCATAAGACCATCATAAACACCCAAAAGCACCTCATGTCATGTCAAAGCCACCGAGCCATGTGCCTACTTCTATTTATGAGACTTCTCATTGGTAGGCATCATGCAATGGTTTAGCACCCAAAGCAAATTAAAATCAGCACATATGACATGGGAGCATATTTTCCAAGCATTTTTCATTTCATTTTCAGATTCATAATTGGTACATGAAATGTCTTTGCGACAAAAAGGAACTTATGCCCCTCCACAAGATAAAGCAAGAGGGCTAAACATTCATGATGGCAAATGAGCCTTTGGCCCCATATGATCAATAAACTAGCTATCCAACCACAAATTAAGCATAGCAAAGCCACTAAAACATGTCAAGATCATAAATAGGCATTTACACATGAAGGAGCATATATGTGACATTTTTCAAAACAATTAGCCATCAACCATGGATCATTCAACAAGATCATCAAGAGCTAAGACAAACTAACCGTAGCATACCAAACAAGCTCACAAGAACATATATAGCAACCCATGGTGAACAATGTATATAGGAGAAGCTTTTCCTATCCAATGCATATGATACAAAATGCATGCAATCTAAGATACAAGGATGCATATACATCATGTTACATATGCAATGCCAAATGCAAGAAATGCACAAAAGAAAGCTATACATATGCTACAAAGGAGCTCCCACACACCCAACTCAAGAAATCAAACACACACCAAGTTCCCCCCGCAAACGAGTGAATGTTGCTTGATCTAGGGGTTTGGTGAAAATATCGGCTAGTTGGTCATGTGTGGGTACATGGATCAAAGCTATCTTTCCTTTCTCTACGTTGTCTCTCAGAAAGTGGTACCTCACTTCTATGTGCTTGGTTTTGGAATGGAGCACTGGGTTCTTTGCAACACTTATGGCACTGGTGCTATCACATTGAAGTGAGACATGGGTATACTCCTCACCAAAGTCACTCATTGTGTAGGTGATCCAAAGGAGCTGAGAGCAACAACTAGCAGCGGCAACATACTCGGCCTCAGTCGTGGATTGAGCAACACTCGACTGCTTGTGGGAAGACCAAGAGACCAAAGAAGAACCCAAAAAATGGCAAGTCCCAGAAGTGGACTTCCTATCCAACCGACACCCGGCAAAATCCGCGTCTGAGAAGCCATGAAGCGCCAAAGAAGAGGACGCGAAGTACCAAAGGCCGAAGTCGGGAGTGTGACGCAAGTACCTGACAATTCTCTTCACCGCTTGGCGATGCGAAGTCCTCGGAGACGCTTGAAAATGAGCGCACAGACACACCGAGAATTGTATGTCCAGCCTCGTCGCCGTCAAGTAGAGGAGTGACCCGATCATGCTCCGGTACTCCTTCTGGTCCACATGTTCACCTTCCTCGTCCGCATCAAGAGCCGTAGTCGTACTCATCGGCGTCGTCATAGCCTTGGAGTCATCCATCTTGAACTTCCGCACAATGTCCTTGGTGTACTTAGCCTGGTGCACAAATGTTCCTTCCTTTGATTGCTTGATTTGTAGCCCGAGGAAGAACTGCAACTCACCCATCATGCTCGTCTCGAACTCCCTGCTCATATCATCTGCAAACCTTGCAACAAGAGAGTTAGATGAGCCACCAAAGACAATATCATCTATGTACACCTGCACAATCGGATATCTCTCGCCCCCTCAAAGAAAAAACAAGGTCTGATCGACCTTCCCCATCTCAAAACCTCTCTCAAACAAGAACCCCCTCAACCTACCGTACCAAGCTCTAGGCGACTGCTTCAACCCATACAGCGCCTTCCTCAACTTGTACACCCGGTGGGGGTACTTCTCACTCTCAAACCCCGGAGGCTGCCTCACATACACTTCTTCCTCCAACACACCATTCAGAAAAGCACTCTTTACATCCATTTGGTGCAACTTGAACCCTTTAGCCACAGAAAAGGCTAGAAGGATCCTAATCGCCTCCAAACGCGCTACGGGAGCAAAGGTCTCCTCGTAGTCGATCCCCTGAGCAACAAGTCTCGACTTGTTCCTTACAACCTCACCCTTCTCTCCCTCTTTATTCTTCCACACCCACTTTGTACCAATCGGCTTACACCCTGGGGGAGGGTCAACCAACTCCCACACCTGATTCCTCTGAAAGTTCTCCAACTCCTCATGCATCGAGTTAACCCAATTGTGATCAGATAGTGCGTGTCCAATGTCTTTGGGCTCAAAAGAAGCAACAAACGCAGCATGAGCAAAATGGGAATTGTTTCGAACCCTCGACCGTGTAGTGCGTTCATTCATGTCGCCGATGATCCTCGAGGCTGGGTGATCCACTTGAACTCGCCGGGAAGGTTCTCGCCTCGAAGCTACCTCCCCCTCAACATCGCCTTCTCCTCGTTCTTGATTTGTCGTCGTACGTGTAGCGAGAGGGTCCATCCATCATCGTAGTCGAAGTAGTGGGTACATGTTCGGCCAGGGGGCACCGCACCGCCATCTTCATCATCACCATGTTCATGCTCCTCCTCCCCGAAAGATCTCCACGCCAAGCTCATCATCACCGCACACTCAAAGACAAGCCGACTACGTGGCTCGTCTCGTCGAAGGTTACCTCGCAAGTCTCCACGATTTGGTTAGTTTCAAGATTAAGCACACGATATGCTCTAGAATGAGATGCATAACCAAAGAAAACGCCATCGATAGACCTAGCCTCAAACTTATCCAACTTCCTCGCCTTTCTTCGAATGAAACACTTGCAACCAAAGACATGGAAGTGACTCACCTTGGGTGTGCGACCATGCATCAACTCATAGCATGTCTTCTTCTTGTGCACTCTGAGGTATATCCTGTTCGACACATAGCACGCGGTATTCACCGCCTCAGCCCAATACCTCCTCGGAGTCCTATGCTCATCAAGCATCGTCCGAGCTATCTCGCACAAGGTCTTGTTCTTCCTTTCCACAACACCATTCTGGGGAGGCGTATACGGACTCGAAAACTGGTGCTCAAGACCCAAGTCGTGGCAAAAGGTTTCAAAATGAGAGTTCCTGAATTCCGAGCCATTATCACTGCGGATAGCTCGTATGGCATCTCCGTGCCTCTCATTCCTCAACCTCAAGACTAGATCTCGAACAAAACCAAATGTCTCCCCCTTATCCTCGAGAAAGAACACCCACGCATACCGAGAATAGTCGTCCACCACAACAAGGACATACCACTTCCCACCCGCATCGCACATGAGCCGGGCCAACAAGGTCCATATGGAGCGACTCGCATGGACGCTCGCTCATCACATCGGTGAGAGGTGGGTGAGAAGAGGCTACCATCTTGGCATGCCTACACGGCGCACAAACCAACTCTTTCTCAAGCCTCAACCGTGGCAATCCTCGGACCAAATTGAGTTTACTCAAGCGAGACAAAAGGTCAAAGCTCAAGTGACCCAACTTCCTATGCCACCTCCACAACTCACTCGAAGAACCGGTCAAGAAACAACGCTCCACACCCGAAGACCGAATAAAATTAGCACGAAACACCCGACCCTCGGGAACGACCATACAAACAAGGTCCCCTCGAGAGTCCACAATCCAAGAACCACCCCGGCCGAAACAACACCTCAAAGCCCTCATCCAACAAGCCGGGACACGAAAAGCAAATTGTACCCCAGCGATCGAACAAGAGCAACACGCCTCAGAGTGATCTTGTCACTCACTTTTATCTCACCTTCTGAAAGCACACGCCCATGCCCATTGTCCCCAAAAGTGATGTACCTCCTCGTCACCACCGGGACGAGACTTGAGAACCACCCCCTGTCTCCGGTCATATGCCTCGAGCAACCGGAGTCAATCAGCCAAATGTTTTTCAAGTCTCCCACCTGAAATTCAAAAACAAGCACGTGAGCGAACAAACGACTCAGCAATGGGGTTAGTACCAAAAGAGGAAAACCAGTGCCGAGTTATTTGCTCGAAAGTGGGGTTAGCACACATGAAGCCATCTTTCCTACCATTACTGCCACCACGAACACCACCTCGGTAACCACTCTGAGGAAACCACTCCTCACTGCCTGGAGGAGGACCAAAACCACGGAAGAAAACCCGTGGAACGTCCCTCCTCTCCTTCTCAAAGCTACGACTCCTCCCATCCCCGTAGTGAACTCGAGGGGGAGAATGCCTAGCAACCGACCACCCGCCGTCTCTCCGGACCAACCACCGGCAACTCCACCTCCGGACACCGAAACCTCTCGACTCACCACCTCGAAAACCACTCCGCCCCGGAATGGGGGGTGGTTAAACCGCCTAGCCGTGCCGCCCAACCGCCCCCCTGCGGGGCGGGGCCGGTCCGACCGCCTAGCCAGGCCGGTCTGACCGCCCCCTCCGTAATCGTTCCTCGGCTGCGGGAACTCGCATCTCCCCATGCCGGAACACTTCTCACCACAGCCTTACCCCTGGGCAGTGGCATACAAGGCTTAGGTACACCATGGGAAGGGTTGTACCTATCCTTGTTCGCCCACTCCTTTGCCATCCTCTCTTCTCGCTTCCTCTTGAAGCAAAACTCATCCTTGTGACCCTCTTTCCCACAATGGCCACAACGAAACCTCACAAGCTAGGTTTAGGCTTGGATTGGGGCTGCTCACTTGGTTTCTCTCCACTCAAGTCCTCCACCGATTTCTCCTCACTTGCCTTCTCACTCACTTTCCCAAAGAACACTTTCCCGGAAGTGATCACAAACTTGATAGGCCTTCGAAGATCATTTGTGGGTGTAGGAAATATAGGTGGAGCTGGGGTTGTGTTTAGTCGGTTCCTGAGATGGTTGGGCTTTGGAGGGAAATCGTTTTTGTGGTGGGTTTTTGGTGGCTCCGGGATATTCTCTCCACTTCCCTCACCAACCTTGTTTGCTCCAAGTCCCTCACCATCTTGCCTCTTAAAGGCCTTGATCATCATCCTCAACTGAGGCTCATGACCGGACAACCAACCCATCAACTTCCTCAAGTCATCATTCTCATCCTGCAAACGATCAACATAATGTGCAAGTTCCAAATTTTTCAATGCATGCATTTCACAGGTAGAGCATGATGTAGGCATGGGTTCCTTCAATTTAGCCTCAAGCGAACTAGTGTAAGCATGCATCTCATCAATCTTAGCATGCAAAACACGGCAAGAAGTACAAGCACCTAGCAAAGCAGGTCTAGATTTCAGCTTAGCCACTTCAACCCTAAGCACATCTAGTTCCTCACACTTGGAGGCATGCTTCTCCTTAAACAAAGCAAGATCAGCAAGGAATATGGCGCAATCAGCATAATCATTCTCATCCGAAACAACAGGGCTAGCCTTAAGGGAATCAATCTCAAGCTTACTATCAAGCACCTGTGTCTCTAGCTCAGCCACTCTAGTCCTAGCATCCTCGAGTGAAGCCCTAAGCTCTTTTCTCATTTTCTTGGCCTCTCTAAGCATGTCATCACGGTTATCAAGCAAAGAGCCAAGCCTCTCATTCTCCTGGCGTAAGAAGGGAAGTTAATCACGCACCTCGTCGTCGGACTCAGAGTCCGAGTCGCTCTGTGTGCTCTTCTTGCTACCGGAGCTCAGTGCCATGGTGCAGAAGCCATCTCTCGCGAAGCAGCTCAGCCCGCTCAGGTTCTCGGACGACTTCGTGTTCTTGCGACGATCACCTTCATCTTTACTACTGCTCGAGCTCGAGGTGGAGTACGCGGAACTGGAGTCGACGTCGCTTGCTCCAACCATCGCTCGGGCCTTGCCTCGGCTCTCCTTCTTCCTCGATCGTCGCTCGTTCTTGTACTTGTTCTTGTGCTTGCTCTTGTGCTCGCGCCTCGACGGTACTTGTCGTCCTTCCTCGGCTTGTGCTTGTAGCTGTCCTTGTTCTCGGCCTTCTCCGGGCAATCGGCGACGAAGTGTCCCGGCTTGCCGCACTGGAAGCATGTCCTCGTGTTCCTCCTCATGTTCACGCGGTTCTCGTGCAGCCTCTCGAACCGCCTCGTCAACAGCGCAAGCTCGTCCTCTCCAAGGTCATCAAACTCCTCATCTGGCATAGACATCAAGGAAGAAAAAGAGAACATCCTGGTGGTTGGGTTAGAGTTAGTCTTTCCTTTGGAACCACCAACGAGGGCAAGACTATGGGAATCAGTCGGTCCCTCGAGCTTGGCAGTCATGCCCCTATCCACCTCAGCCGACTTGAGCTTCGAGAACAGCTCGTTCACCGTCAGAGTGTCATACTTCTCCGACTCGACAATGGCCTCGAACTTTCCGCCCCAAATCGTACGATCCAAAGAGTGTAAGAGCTTGACCGCTCTATCATGATCATCGTACGGGAGCACGTCCACATTGGCCCTCATGTTGTTCACAACCACCGTGAACCTCTGAAACAAGGCATCGATGGACTCACCGGGGAGATGAGTGAAGTTCTCGTACTCTCTCCGTAGGTCGCATACATCCATGCCTCGAACCCCGGGCATTCCCAACATGAGCCTCCTTCAGACCGCCCAAATCCTACAAGCCAAGTGCTCGGTATGCACCCGATCAAACTCAGGCTGACACAAAGCACGAAACAAGTAGTCGACCGCCTTATTGTTGGCGTCGAATCTGTCCCTCGACTCTGGAGCGAGGAAATCCATCGGCTGGACATATCCTGTGTCCACCGTGACATCCCACAGAGTCTGACCCTTTCCGCGGAGGAACACACCCATCCGCTTGCTCCACATGTGGCTGTTCTTGCCATCGAAGTGTGGAGGACCCGAACCCCGTTCTTGGTACGCCATCCTTGGATCTTAGACTGGTTAGAGTCAACAAAGACCCGAACCGGCTCTGATACCACTTGAAGGACCGATTAGGCGACCAGAGGGGGGGGAGTGAATGGGAGCCGATAAAAATTCTTCTCGAGGGAGATTGAAACTCCGACAAGATGAACTAGCTCGGTCGAACCCCCGAAATCACACGCTCCGCATTTCAACCTTCCGTTTGCCAAAACCACGTGGCCACTTGAGTGCTACTAGTCCTAGGAACAAACTCTACCAGCAACCACAACACACACGCAGCAACGACAGCGGAAACAACTCGAAAGCCAGCTAACCACAGGGGGCGGTTAGACCGGGTATAGGGGGCGGTTAGACCGCCTCCACCTGGTAACCAAGAAATCCTCCGAAACGCCTCTTCCGAGCACCAAAACTCACCACGGTTTCACCAACCGAGATCTCTGGTCACGGCCATGCTAGCTACCAGAAAATCTTGGCGAAAACCAAAACTTCACCCGGGGGCTTAAGGGCGGTTAGACCGGCTACCGGGGGCGGTCTAACCTCCTGTACCCAAGCAACGAACTCCAACCAAGAACACCTAGCAAACCGCACGAGAACGACCCCAAATTTCACCCGGACGCTCCTTTGATCATGGCGAACAAACTCACGAGAGGAAAATCCGGCGAAACAAAACTTTGACCCGTAAACACCCGGGCGGTTAGACCGCCCCTGCGAGCGGTTAGACCGCTCCTTCCGTAAAACGAACCCGCGGACCAAACCTCAACTTCCTCGCGCCCGATCTCCCGAATCACTCCACGGATTGCAACAAAACTTCGGGAATAGGCCGGGTTACCTCCCCGGGCAACCTCTACCTCAAAGGAATCGACCCGAAACGCTCACAATCAAGAGGAATCGAAGAAATCGCTTCTCTAGGTCAAGAACTCGCCCAACTCGAGAAACCACCAAATCGAGTCCGATTCAAAGGGGATTTGGGAGCAAAGTCACCAGCCAAAGAGGCACAAGAACCTCATACGTGACACCCACCAAAAACCCCAAGAAATCGTCCTCAAAACACCGCCAAAATAGCTTCGAAAATCAACACAAAAGAGACGGGAAAACCACCATGAAGAACAACGCCAAACCTTCTATACATGCCATGAAAGGTTCGTACAAGGTCTAGCTTGCCACCCAAACTTCCATCCCTCTCTCTAGATCTCACATGAAGCTCTCAAGCTAGTCCTCTAAAAACCTAAGGAAAATGGAGAACGAAAATGGAAAAACAAATGAGCTAGGTTTCCAAGAGTTGGCTGCCATCCACCCATTCAATGAGTATATATGGAGGCACCCAAAAGACTAAACTACCCTTCACTAATAACTAGGGATACATGCCCCCCGAGGGCGGATTTGGAAGTCTTCATGTCTTCACCATCGGACGGATGCCCGGGGACCACAACCTGCTTAGCCTCGACGCAAGCCTTGCGATCCCGACGCGTGTCCTCCGCTTCGAAGCTTCTCGGCGCCGGCGGCCAGGGCGTTCAGACCGCCCCCCCCGGGGCGGTTAGACCAGCCTGGGGGATCTGACCGGCCCCAGGCGGTCTGACCGCCCCTCTGGGCGGTTGAACCGGCCTGGGTGGCCGCACCTCCTCGTCGAGTCTTCGGCCTCGGTTTTGTGGCTCAACCGAGTAACCCAGTGGTTTTCTGGTGAACCACTGCAAACCCCACGAACTCGGTATAGCCTCCGCCAATCTCCACTCATGACTCGGCTCCCACGTAGTCCCGGCACGACCTTGGTTTTGAGGCTCTACCAAGAAACCGTCCACGACTTCATCTTGCTTGTTCATGCCACCATGCGGCCCGCACTTGACCCCGCCGGCGCACCGGGTACCTCGAACGAAGCCTACTTGTCTTCTCCACACCCGGAGGCCTCACCGCAACGACCTTTCGCGCTTGTTCTTCACCTGCACCAACACAAGTCAAATCGTAACCTCGCACCGCAATACTTAGCCAAGAATCAGTCCACACAACGTTGTCAATCACTCATCACACAAGGAAGCGACCATCCACCGGTCCTCGAACCACACATGGTCCTCAAAGGTGACGGTTGGGAGTAGATAGAATTGCCAACAATCCAACAATACCTCCTAAGATTCTTAACTTGTGGCATAACTAGTCTAACGAGAAATAAAAAAACTAGTGAGTGTACGTGGTGCAAAGTGTGTATGCACGTGAGAGGAGAGCTTATAAACAAAGACAATGTTTTCACCTAGTTCTAAACACCATCTTTACAACTAGGTTGCCGAATTTCTCCATAGCCATAAAGGTTGGTAAATCTAGGGTTAAAACACCATGTCTATCCCTAAATCAATAACTCTTATAGCACAAGAAAAGTTGAGTGCATTGCAAAGCTTATAAACTAACCAATGCAACATGAAAGCATTCGAAATGCTAGCAAGGTTTATCGAACTTAATGATGATGGTCTGCAATCATGTTTAAACACCACGTTTACACAAGATCACAAAAGTAAACTTAATGATGAAAGGCCTTATGAAGCATTAACATGGAAAATGAAGCATACATCATTAAGTATATAAAACAACCAAACCAACTATGTGTAAAACATGTATATGCAAAGAAACATCACGTTGATAACAAAATGCAAAGCATGCAAATAAATATGATCATGAACATGATGGTGGTTCTAAAAACAAAACTAAACTTAGATTAATAACCACAAATTGATCATCATAGGATGGTGTCATTCATTATTTTCTCTAAGGAAGTAAAAACATAAAGAAACGGGTTGCCTCCCGAAAACACTTCATTTAAAGTCATAGAGCTCGATTTTCTCACATACCTTCTTTTCGTCGCATAGCCATGGCTCTTCATGCAATAAGAAAAGGTACCAATGCAGATTTAATTTACTACCTATGTTGTGCTTGATCACTTATAGGTAAGGGTGCAAAGGGGTAACCATTAGGTGCACCTCCAAACCTCTTTAGTTCTATCATTTGTACTACTTTTTCAAAATTTTGAAAAAGTAGTACAAATAATTGCACTAAAGAGGTTCGGAGGTGCACCACATTATAATCAACTTGCACCCCTACTTATAGAAGACTTGCCCAAGGCATCCTTTTGTTTCATCGCTATCTCCTTCTTTATTACCCTTCGGTGTTGCCTTCACTCCATGAATTTTTATTTAATGTCCAGAAAAGAAAGTGTTCGCAAGCTCTACTCCATTTCACAGTGCACAAAATTTCCTTTCCAATGAGTCTTTATTTGCCCAAATCGGACTCAGGACAAGAGAGTTACGTCTGTTTTACTTCAGCGATGAAATCTGTCCTGAAATTTCAGAACGTGCAACGCTCAATGTTTTCTCCATAACTCCTTGCACGGGTCTTCAAATTCGTTGGTTCTTGATGTGTTGGAATGTCAACTTGATGGAGCTTCTGGATATCTCATTTTCTTCACTTGTACACCTCCGAACAAGCTCTCAAATTGATGAAGACAACATCATCCATTGCGGGATTTAGAGAGGTTGATGATTTATCTTGCAACTCTTTTAGGCATGACTTCTTTTTTAAATATTCGAGCCATGTCTACATGGTTAGTGAAAATCGGGACTTTCCCAACATGTGCTTCTTTAAGGTTATTATCTTGACCAAGCGCAAAGCATTATCGAGATTTACAAAACTTATTGTAAACATACGCGTCCATAATTAACACCACATGCGAATTGTAGCAACAAGTCAAGGTGTAAACAAAAGAAGCATATGTTTCATGCATAGCACTTAGCTCATAATTAGGCAAAGGTTATTTAGATGTGGGACTAATTGGTTCAAACATAAATGTTTCCTCTTTTTCATTCTCAAGAAAATCTATCATATCAACGTGATCATTATTGGAACAAGGCATAGAATTTATACTATTATTCATACTATTGGTTGAGCATGAGTATTTATCAACACCAATACCAATAATATCTTGAGATTTCAGCGCATGCCTGGGCCTTAGAGCTTTTTCAACAAAAGTGATATTTGGTTCATCTAGCGGCGTTGAAGGCAAACCAATCTCAACGAGTGAAGTTGTCTCTTTGTTACCTTTTTGCACCCCCTCTATCTCATCATGTGAAACGTGTAATCCATTGACTACATTTGCATTTGTCTCTTCTTTGAAGTATTCATTATCATCCCAATCTTTATCTTCAAACTCTTGTATGTTGCTTTCTTTATCTTCCATGTACCACATATCGTCGATATTGCTAATCGTTGATTCACTCTTTTCTTCATCCTTGAGTGCTTCCATGTCTTGATTTGCTAGTGTGTAGTCTTCAATAGCACACAAGCTATCACCTTGTAGGGAGGGGCCTTCTTGGAGTAATTCAACTCCTTCCCATTCATCTTCTAGCTTGAGTCCTATCTTCTCCCATTTATCCTTCGAGTCACTAGGCTCGTCACGGTTGTACTCTTCTTTTCCTTCGTTGCAAATCTTCGAGTTGTCAAATTGATCAATCCATCCTTCATCTTCTTATTCTCTTTCTTCTTCAAATATAATTTGGATCGACTCTCCACTCATCTCTTGATCAAATATATCTTCAACTAGTTTGGCAACATGTCGGCGTTCATCCTTCCTTCAGTAGTTGATCAGTGGGGCAAAATCAACTTGAATCCAACTGGATTGATTGAACTCGGCCGATGGTCTAGCATTCCACATACTTCGGCCTACATTCATGTTACTTTCAACATTTTTAACATCCGAAATGACTTCTCTTACCTTGGGAGTGGATCTTAAATTTCTTGTGTAGCCGGTTCATCTTCCTTGACCTCCGGTTCATCCTTTACAGAAAATTCATCAAGCACCTTGGGCTTGCTTTTGTCATTTTGCTCCTCTTGACAACATCTTTGCCAATCTCATTGCGTTCTCTGTCCATTGCTTATCCTTTGTAAGATTTGTGTGGCTTCACTAATTGTTTTATCCATTACATCACTGCCTGCACACATGCTTACAAACAAGACGAGTTAGGGGTTAGTGAAAAATAAAAGGTATGCAACATCAAGTCACCGGAAAATCCCTAGTTCGGCCCTCGCTCAAGTAATTCATTAAAACGGTCCAATGCTTCATCAATTCCTTCATCCTCTCCTTGCTTGAAAGTGAGCACTTGCCTCCTTAAGTCTTGGACCTGGGAAAGAACTTCAAAAGAAACTTCTTCACTAGCTCATCCCAATTTACTTTTGCTTCAACGGACGCAAGTGTGTACCATCTTCATGCTTCATCTCTGAGAACAGAAAAAGATTCCACTTGAATCAAGCGGCTGGACCTCCTTCTTGTTGCACCGTGTTGCATATCATCGTGAATTCCTTAATGTGTGTATATGAGTTGTCATCCTCCAATCCTCTAAATGGTTTTGTCGCCACTAACTTGATGATTCTAGGCTTCACTTCATAGTGGGTTGTAGCAAGTGCCAACTCTGATTTTTGCATCTCATTGTGTTCCATTGACGACATTGCTAGCTCCCTTAGCGACATATATTCGTCTTCCAATGCTGAGGTGAACAAATCCATCTAGGCACAAGAAAAGTAGAAAGAAAAATAAAAAATGATTTTTTTCTAAAAAGTAACGGTTAGATTTTAGTAATCAACAAAATTAATACTAGAATAAACGTAGCAAACTCGTTTGCTCCCCGACAATGGAGCCAGAAAAAGGGGCTTGTTGACGGTTTAAACATGTAACAACCTTCGGTCCCCAAGTGTACGGACCTACACCTTTTTCACCACAGGGATTCCCTAGGTTCTTGTCAATCCGCGGAGCAAGGGGATTGCTCGCTCTTAACCAAGTACTAGTCTAGTTGATGGTAAGCCTTTGAAAGGGGTATTAATCTAAAGGTAAAGACAATTTAACCTATGTTAATCTAAGAAGTTTAAGGTAAACTAGATGACAAAGGGTGGACATAAGAGAGAGATTAAGATAGATAAGTGTTCCCTCGTTAGGGTTTAGGATCACATGAACATGCATCAACTACATGAAAAAGCTGTTGCCTACACTAGCTTCATGACGGTTATGCAGACGCTAAGCCTTTTCCATCCACTGTACTATCACTATGCAAGGTAATCAAACACTTTCACATATAACCTCATATATACCTAAGCATCCATAGGGTTAAGCTAATCACCACGATTACCACAAACCTTGCTAAGAACACATGTTGTACATACATATGTGAATAAAGCACTCGCATAGACATAGACCATTAAGCATCGAAAGGCATAGCGTTCATGTAGCGATCATATAACATGTATCCATCTAACCCCAGGGATGAACGGAGACATTACCCCATCATCTTACAACGATTGAAGCACATTGGGGTGATGGAGACTACGGAGAACGTCATCGACGAAGATGGCAGCAATGAAGCTTGGGAACACCCCTAGGCCAGCAGCTTGGAGTCCTTCTCTTGCATCCGTCCCTCTGCCGGTGTTGATCCTTGTGACGAGCTCATCCAACTCTCTCCCTCATCTTACGGCGGCGGCTTTCTGGTGATTGGCGGTGTAGAATGATTGGATGTCAATGGGTAACCATCTTGGGGCACCTAGGGGGTTTTATTTATGTCCTTGGGGTGCCTTGGGGCGTGGTCCACCTTGCCTTGCATGAAATCCTCCTTGGGAGAGAAGCAAACTTGGTTTCCATAAAATCAGCATCATCCAGATTTTCCTTATTCGCAGCCCTTCCTTGCCGATGCCATATCTCCCACGTCCGGACTCCAAATAATGCAAATTCGGTGTCCAGGTTGTGTGTCACGAAATTATCTTCAACTTTGTATTCATTTCTTTCCTTTGAAACGAAGATAAGATCTCCAAATCGGCCTTGGAAGATAATCTGTTCTGATTTCGGACTCACTGTGCAGCAGGGATTTCGGGGGACATATCTCCTAGATCTCTTATCCGAATTGGGCCTTCCACGTGTCCAAATCGAAGGTATCGTGAAGGCCACAACTTTGGTAGTCAAACTATTGCCATTAAAGTCCGTTTAAGTCTCTGAATCTACACCGAAAGATCATGCTGTCCTGGGCTGCGAGAATATCTCTCGGGCTGAGTTGATCTCGTTGGTAAACATCCAAGTCCCCGTAGTTTTGTGTGTTGATGCTTCGGTCCTTGTGTTGTTTGGAGTCTTGTTCACTCCGTGTCTTGACTTGTGACGGGCTTCATGATCTTATCTTGAAGGGCTTGATGAACTTATCCCGAAAGTCTCCTCTTTAACGTTAATTTCCTGCGTAAACAACAAACTCCAAAATCGACATGCAAGAGTGAACTTATTATATCATTAGTGTGCCTAGTGGCATGTTAGTTGCAAATCTTAATTCAAACCAATGCATAACAAGTATTCTAGGTTGACGGAAATTCACCGTCAACAGACGTCACCTCCGCGCGCAACACACGTGACTCCCCGGTCTGTAGCGAGGCGTACCAGCCAATCTGACCAGTTAATTGACAATGGAAAATACAGGGATTGGCTAGAGAACCGATGACCTTTCAGCGACACGTTTAACTAGCTAATCGATTGATACGGGCGACCGAAGCGTGGCTGTGTAAGTAGATAGATCATCTGAGATCAGCCGATCGTGACGTCAGCACTCAAGTAGGTCGGAATCGGCTGCGGTGTTAGAAGCTGATAGGATCTAGATCGAGCGGATGATAATGATAATAGCTAAAACCACAAGAATAGGTACGAAAACTTGCAGATCTAGCTAATATCGGTAAGGGGTGAATAAAGAACTAGATGAAAACTCAGTGATGCACCTGGAGGTTAAAGCCTAGGATTATTCGGTAAAACGGTACTCACAAGCTTACCGGAGATCAGTTGATGCACCCCGACAAACTCAAAGCACGACGTTGTAGAAAGGATAAAAAACACAATGGCGAAGTCAACAAAAAGTAGATGCTGCAAAGTTAGATGCTATAAAGTAGATGAAATAAAAGTAAAGGGTTTGCCCGGAGGCGGTTTGTTTAATATTGTTGTGTACGGATTTTTTGACCATGCAGGGTCGCTATATATGTCATGAGGACAAACCCAGACTCCTAGACGATCACGACACTATTTACTTGCGTCTAAAGGCAAAAACTACTAAAATAGAAAAGCACTCTCGCAGGAGTCATACACTTCCTAAAACTGACTCTTTGACCCATCGTCAATCGTAGACTGACCTGCCTCCACCATGCTTTCCTTTTGGCGTATCTCCTTGAATATTTCCTTCTTTCTCTTCATTGGCCAATCTTCTGACTGACCATTGGCCGATCGCTTTTAACCAACTATCCCACTGTCAAGGTTGAATCACTCTGACCATCGGCGAATCGTGTTCGTCCTTCTCTTCATTCAATCAGATGATTGTACTCTGTTTTTCATCGACTGCTTCTCGTTATCCCTTTTGACCTGTTTTTTCGAAAAAACAGTGTCAACAGTATGAAGTTCAATGAGGTTTGGTATCTAGATTCTTCTAAACAACGTTCCGTGTGAAAGTTCACAGACCTCAAATATGTTGTGGACTGGTCAGTATTTTGTAGGTTCTGTTCACAAAAATTCAATCTCTTAGTGTTTCTATTTTATATTACTGATCATGCAGGGCCTTTGGTACATGTGCACAAGATGGAGTAACGAAAGGAAAGAAAAAGCCAAAAGCCAAAACACTCAAGCACAAACCAAACCTCGATGTAAGATGAGGTTTTTTTATGGTCGCTTCTTACCTATTTGGTATTGCATTAACTTTTCATTTTGGTACATGGATGTAGTGTGCTAAGCAGCCATGGCGGTCCTCTTTGTGTGGATTCCATGCGACATTCAATATGTTAAGACTAATCGATGACATACCTGACATCAAGAATTTTACTGTAAGTAGATAATAATGCTTAGCCTTGTCTCTACTCATATTCTCTAGTTGATTTTAGAAATTGATTTGTACTTGTATTCTCGTAAATGATTGTATTTTGCATGATTTCAAAGCTGCCCTAGATGTTTCTATATAAGATCTAAAGCGGGTCCGGGAGATGTTGTGCGAGTACATTCTTAAGGAGACCATCGACCGAAAGGACAACTTTTATAATGGTGCACCATGTGTTCATTGTAGCCAGAAACTTGAAACTTGTTGCATTCAGTCTTCTTTGGTCAGGTGTTGTTGCCTAAAAAACCTGCTTGGCTTGCTTGGTTGTGGTCAAATGTTGCCTAGTTCCGACAGTTTTCTCATGACTCCATCCAAACAAGCCCTGATGAGTAACTTGAAACTTGATGTGATCTTGCTTGTCTATAAATGTGATCTTCCTTGTCCATATCTGTGATGTGATGAAAATGTGTTGGGGATGTCTCCTTGCTGCGGTGGCTGCCATGTCCTAGCCGGTTCCAAGATGGAAGGATGCAACACCTGATGGCTGCCAAGCAGGTAGGTTATTGTAGGGGTAGCCTACGTATTTGTAACGTGCACCAATTAAAGCTCATTACAAACACTAATCAGTGAGTAACGAGCTTCATTTAGATTGTCCGTTACAAACATGCCAACAATGTAACGGGCAGCTAAAAAATCCGTTACCAATACTAACCGATGGGCCCTAGAACTTAGCTAGTTCGTCAAGATAGAGGAGACGCGTGTTGACAGCACGTGTCTCCTTTAGTCGAGAGACAACAGACGTGCATGAAAATAGATGTGTCTCATTTCGTCAAGACAGAGGAGACGAAGGTTCATAGTATGCGTCTCTGATGCTGAGTTCACAGTATCGGGCTTTGTTTTGGTGCCCGTTACTAAAGTTCCTTGTGGGACCAAAGAAACAACCATTTCGCGTGACCGGTGAATAGTTGTGGAAATGGTTGTTGTTTGATGCCCGTTACGAATTGTAGTAGTGCTGAGATGCGCGTGAAATACACGTGTCTCATTTGGTTGAGTCAGAGGAGACACAGGTTTACAACACGGCTCTCCGATGTTGACTCGATATAACGGGCTTTGTTTTGGTGTCTGTTACTAAAGTTTCCTATGGGCCCAGAGAAATAGCCATTTCACGTGACCGGTGGCTAATTGTGGTACCAGTCGTTGTTTGATGCCCGTTACGAATATGTGTTATCAGTAGTGGGCATCAGCCCGTTACCTTTCTTCGCTCATTTGTAACACTTGATCGGTAATGGGTGCTTTGCCTGTTACTAATAGCAATCTATGCCCTTTACTAAAGTGAGTTTTTCATGTAGTGGAGAAATGTTGAGGCTCAGTCCTCACCGCCTCCGTGGACCCAGCTAGCACCGGCGGCTGAGATGACAGGTTCGTGGCGGCCCGCTGCAGCACAGGGAGAACGTGGCCAGCGCGACAGGGCGCAGCGGCACGGCCTTGTGGGGACAACAGGTGTTCCGTCATTGCGGCATAGGCGTATCTGATTGCTAGTTTTGCAGGTAGAAAATCTGACCTTGAAACTTCCCCTTGTTCACTTAGAGCTTTGGGAACCAATCTTTCATTTAGTCATTTAGTTCATACATTTGATTGGTGCATCCTCATTTTATCTGCTCACCGATTTTCTGTTGCTAGTTACATAAAGTTTTTTGCCATTCATCATCTGCTCACCGCCTCACCAAATTGAGATTCATTAGGGCCTCATTGATTTTGTGAAGCATGAGGTACTAGGGCTAGTACCAGGGCCTTGATAATTCAAGCTTCTGAACATATAATGTGATCTGCAATTTTCTAAACATGTGATCTGCATTTTCCTCAAGATATGAATCTGTAATTCTTCTCTGAATGTGATCTCAAACTGTATTCACTTGAATGCTATCTGTTGTTTTAACTGAATACAGTCAATTATTTCATCAAGAGCTGAACCTATGCTGCGTATGAGGGCTTCAATTTGCTGAATAGTTGTGAACCTAGTGAATGGTACCTGTCATTTATCTTAGTTTGAATCTTGCTGCATCCGGTAATTGAGAGCCTGTGTGGTTCGACGACCGGTGGAAGGTCTCTTCCTGGTGTGATGAGTGATTGACAATGTGGTGTGGACTGACTCCTGGCTAAGTATTGCAAGCGCATGTTGTGGATTGACTGGTGTTGGTGCAGGTGAAGAACAAGAGCGAAAGGTCGTGGCCGGTGAGGCCTCCATGTGTGGAGTTGACAAGTAGGCTTGGTTCGGGGGAGTTGGTGGCCAGCAGAGTCAAGTGTGGGCCGCATGGTGGCAAGAACAGCGAGATGAAGTCGTGGACGGTTTCTTGGTTGAGCCTCAAAACCAAGGTCGAGCCGGGACTTCGTGGGAGCTAACTTGAGAGTGGTGATTGACAAAGGCTACACCGAGTTCGCGGGGTTTCCAGTGTTTCACCAGAAAACCACAGGGTTTCTTGGTTGTTATACAAAGCCAAGGCCGAAGACCAGAGGCAGCAGCATCAGGCCGGTATGACCGGTGGGTCTGACCGGTGAGCAGCACCAGTCTGACTGGTGTGCGACAACGCAGTCCGAAGAATTCGAAGCGGAGGACACACGTTGGGATCGCAATGCTTGCGTTGAGGCTAAGCAAGTTTGCGGACGTCGGGCATCCATTTGATGGTGTGAAGACAAGATTCCCGAAGTGCCCCTCGGGGGCGTGTATCTTAGTGTTAGGCTTTAGGGGTAGTTTTGTCTTTCAGTTGCCTCCATATAACCCAAGTGGTGAGAGGATGACAACCATCTCTTGAAACCCAAGCTCATTTTATTTTGCTATTTTTTCCTCTTCTTTTTTACTTTGGAATTTCTAGGACTAGCTTGAGAGCTTCATGGTGAGATCTTGTAAGAGGGAAGGATGATTGGGAGGCAAGCTAGACCTTATATCAACCTGCATGTTATATATAGATGATTCGGCGTAGTTACTCAAGGATTGATTGTGTCTCTATCGTTTTTCCTTTTTGGTGATTCTAGGAGCCTTTTCTTAGCGGGTTTGAGACCTTTCTCTTTGGGATTTGGTGGGGGGTGTATGCATGAACTCTTCGTGGTTCTTTCCCTTTGATTCCCCTCCCAAATCCATGAGTAAAGGGGCTCTATTTTGGGGTTTTGTCCTCTCTAGGGTTAGAGGTGTTCTTGGTGAGATTTCTTCGATTCCTCTTAATTAAGAAAGTTTTGGTGGACCAATGTTGGCTATGGAGTGCCCATGAGTTGTCCCTACTATCCCTAGAGTATTGTACAAATCCGTGGAGCGAATCGGGAGATCAAGGTTTGGATTTGGGGGAGTTGACCCGGGAGTTGTTGTTCATCCCGAGTTGCCCAGGCTTGACCAGTCTAACCGGTGCAAGGCCCTTGTGGGATTTTCTTCGGGTGAGCTGCCTGGTTTGTGTGTTTTGTAGCTGAGGTGTTGCTGGTCAGTTCTTGGCAGGTTTTGAAGAGTTTGGCTAGGATTTGTGAAGGTTTTTCTTCCTCAACAGTTTGAGTTCTGGAGGTGGTTTTTGTTCCAGGGCCTAGAGAAATCACTGATGATTCCTAGAACTTCGTTGTGCATCCGTTGTGTGTCACTGACCTGCCCGGTAAAGTCCACCGGTCTGATCGGTATCATCGGTCTTACCGGTGTGGCACAAACACCAGGTTGTGCAGTTTTCAGCTGCGTGTTTGGGGTTTTGGTTCAGTTGGTTCAGTTGTTGGTTCCTAGAACCAATAGCACTCCGATCCAGTGGCTACGTGGTCTTGGTCAACTTGGGTAGTTGACTCAGTGACGTGATTTGGTTAGCCTTGTTCGTCTTGTTGGAGTAGCCATCTCGTTCGAGGAGAATTTTTATCGGCTCTCATTCACTCCTCCCCTCTCTGGTCGCCAGTTCAGTCCTTTAGTAATTGCACTAGTGTTGCATGAATGTGAATGCATCCCACTGGTGAATGTGAGGTAGTCGTGATCAGTTCGGTGTGCAGTTATTGAATGGTGAAAGTCAGTTTATGTATGTGAATGACTAACTCAATGTGCTGCGCGCGTCCAAATGTGAATGGTGTATCTGAATAGTGATGTGCGCGCCAGTTTTCTTTGTACAATTGACATGATAGGTACTCTATTGTAGAGTTTATATACTAATTAATGAAATTATATATTGTTCACACTGATTCATGAATTGTTTGTGGTCATGTGTAGCTGTAATTTATTTGCCTAAAAATAAATTGTTTCCTTTCGATAGCTTGATTACCTGCATGTAAACTATCTGTCCTATCTGAATGTGAACCTGTGGGGCGCTGCATCTGTGAAGTAATATTTCTTTGTAAATTTTTTAGGCTATGAGGACTTCATTTGGTGGCTGCTCTCCTATCTGATTTGCTGCTGACTGATCTGTTTCTGAATGTGATCCAACAGGGTTGTTTGTTTTTTACTGAATGCGACCAGATATGGTAGTGTGAAGCAATGTTGTATCTGCTGATCACATTTTATTCTTGAATGTGGACATGTAGTAGTGTTGCATTGTGTGAATTGCCCTACACAAATACATTTATAGTTGTAAGGAATCGGATGCCCGTCAGCCTAACAGGGGGAGGGGGTGAATTAGGCAACTAAAAACCTTAACCTATGGCTCACTAAATTTTACACAAAAGTAAACTAGAACAAACTATCCATATGTGCAACTACGGTTGTTCTAGTGTGAAACTCCCATCCCAAAAGAAGGTTTGCAACCTATAGCCAATCCTAGCATGATACTACTCTAGAAAAGTAGATGCAAGCAAAGATTGCAATAGAGTAAATGCGGAAACGTAAAGGGGATGAGAGGAAGCAAACTCTTTACACGCGATTTATCCCGTGGTATTGGTAGGCACTAAGCCACCCCTAGTCCACGTTGTTGAAGCACTCACACAAGAGTATTGCTTCCCGGTCACAAAGTCTCTCCCAAGGGCACCAACTTGAATTGCCACAAAGGATAGCCACTTAGGCACTTGTCAAGCTCCCTTGGTCACCTTGATGCTGCCTCCACTAAGGAGCTTCTCCACCAAGGAAGGGGGTCTTTACGTCTCCCGCACAAAGTGTTCTCGCCGCTCCACACCAAGCCGGAGGGTCGATGGCGATTGCCTGTCAGTCACTTAGGCCCCAAGGCTTCCGGCGAACCTTGTACACCTTGATTCACTCAAGAATCACCTCACAAGGTTGGCACAACCTTGCACTCACTCAGCTCTAAGCTAAGCCTAGCACTAAGCACATACACAAAGCATATGCAAGTCTAAAGATGGACAATTAAGCACTTGGATGGATTGGATATGATCTTCAATGTGTCTTGAACTCCTCTGCACTTCCACACAATCCAACAACCTCAAATGGGTGAGAGGAGGGGGTATAAATAGCCCAAGGCATCAAACTAGCCGTTGGCTAAAAGCTGCTGAAAAAGGTACCGTCGGATGATCCGACGCTATGCTTTTCCAGGGCGTTGGTTCATCCGGTGACCCTACCATGTCACATAGCCGTTGAGGTTCTCCGACACAACTACTCCGACGCTATGCTCCGACGCTGCGTCGGATCATCCGGTGCTGAAGACTCCGCGCTCAAGTCGCCTCTGTTAGCTTCCACTTGACCGTCGGATAGACCGACGCTTCACCTTGACCAAGGCATCGGATCATCCGGTGCTGAAGGCTTCATCTTGGCGCGTCTCTGTATGAATTCAAACTGAGCGTCGGATAGACCAACGGGGTCCCCACTCAGACCGTCAGATCATCCGGTGCTACTGTCTTCCTTGCTCTTCCTCTGCAACTCGTCCGACGTTACTAAATAATGGACCGTCGATTCAGCCGACGGAACCTATGGTTTGACGTTGTGCACCAACTCGTCCAACGATTGCTCTTCCTCTGCAACTCGTCCGACGCTACTAAATAATGGACCGTCAGTTCATCCGACGGTGTCTTCTCATTTCTTTTTCTTGCTCAGTTTTGACCCTTTGTTTTGGCATTTTTGCATGTGGTTTTCTTGCATCCATGGGACCTAGAAATGTCTACAAAGACATGCTCAAACAATATGGTTAGTCCCAATGATCATGTTGTCATGAATCACCAAAATCAAACTTCGAACTAATGGCATATGAGGCCATGTTCGCTACAATAGTTGATCTTAACACTATGCAAAACATTAAACAGCTTACAGACAGACCCTCTGTCTATGGATTGTACAAATTGTTTTTAATCTGTCTGTATGATAAATTCGATGTTATGTACACAACCTGCCGCGTGAGGTTCTACATGCCCTTAATCCCCACTGCTGCCGCTGGGCTATGAGCTGATGCTCTCCACCTAGTCTGGCTGTTTACACCGGCATAACCATCTCCTCCTGGTCAAGTCGACGTGCCAGCTTATTTATGCAAGGCTCCGGCTTGATCACCATATATCTATTGTTGTTCTTAGGTTTAGTAGTTTACTTACCTCACATTGATCAATATGAAAGACATGAGCGTCTTAGATGTCACTACTGCATAGCTTTAGTCGAGACCGTAAGGAATGAGATGCTCGTAGCTTAAGAGGGGGAGGGGGTGAATTAGGTAATCTAAAACATTGACCTATGGCTTCACTACTTTTTCTCAAAGTAAACTAGAACATAATATCTAGATGTCCACCTAAGGTTGTTCTAGTGTGAAACTCCCATCTCAAAACAAGGTTTGCAACCTATCGCCAATCCTAGCATGATACTACTTTAGGAAAGTAAAAGCAAGCAAAGATTGCAATATAGTAAATGCGGAAACGTAAAGGGGATGAGAGAAAGCAAACTCTTGACGCGCGATTTATCCCGTGGTATCGGTAGGCACTAACCCACCCCTAGTCCACGTTGTTGAAACACTCACACAAGAGTATTGCTTCCCAGTCATCAAGTCTCTCCCAAGTGCACCACTTGACTCGCCACAAAGGAAACCACTTATGCACTTGCCAAGCTCCCTTGGCCACCTTGATGCCGCCTCCACTAAGGAGCTTCTTCACCAAGGAAGGGGGTCTCCACATCCCCTGCACAAAGTGTCCTCACCACTCCACACCAAGCCAGAGGGTCGATGACGATTGCTGGTGAGCCACTTAGGCCCCAAGGATTCCGGCGAACCTTGTACACCTTGATTCACTCAAGAATCACCTCACAAGGTTGGCACAACCTTGCACTCACTCAACTCTAAGCTAAGCCTAGCACTAAGCACATATACTAAGCATATGCAAGACTATAGATGAGTAATTAAGTACTTGGATGGATTGGATATGATCTTCCAGGTGTCTTGCACTCCTCTGCACTTTCACACAATCCAGCAACCTCAAATGGGCGAGTGGAGGAGGTATAAATAGCCCAAGACATCCAGAGAATCGTTGGCTAAAAGTTGTTGAAAGTAGTACCGTCGGATAACCCGGCGCTATGTTTTTCTGGGTGTCGGTTCATCCGGTGCTACTAGCCGTTACCTCCACCGCACATTACCGTTGACACAACTCCTCCGACGCACTGTCGGATCTTCCGGTGCTGAAGACCCCGCGAGCAAAACATCTCTGGTAGCTCCCACGCGACCGTCGGATGAACCGCTGCACAACCGTCGGTTCATCCGGTGCCTAAGGCTTTGTCTTGGCACATCTCTGTCTTGTTCAAACTAAGCGTCAGATAGACCGATGGTGTCCTCTCTCATATGGTGCTACTGTCTTCGCTGCTCCTCCAATACAATTCATCCGGCGCATCTAGAAATTGGACCGTCGGATCATCCGACGGTGACATCTTCCTTTTGCCTGCTTCTGCGCTGTGTACCAAGTGCACCGACGCTTGCATCGATGGTACCGTTGGTTCATTCGACAGTGTCTTTTTTTCTTTTTTCTTCGCGTCTTCAACTTGGATCTTTGATTCAACTTAACATACTTAACATGCCATCACTTATAGCCTCAAAATATAAACTAAGTCCTCATTTTTGCTATAAGTAACCTAACATGTCCATGGTATGTTAACTTGTGGTATGACATGTTATCTTGAGCATGGAATGTTAACTTGTGCATGATATGTTAACACGTGGTAACATTCATGGGACATAGGAATGCCTACAAAGACATGCTAAACAATGTGGTTAGTCACATTACTTGTGTTAGCATTAATCGCCAAAATCAACTCGAACGAATGGCAAATTAGGGCATATTCGCTACTGACACAATTAAAATGCATATGTAAAACGTTCGGTTGGAGACACTCAACACACACTCATCATTGTGAACATGAGCACGCGAACCCGACTAGAATGTTACGTACTCGTGGCGTGAAGGCATATCGAGCCGGCTTGGTTCACGCGTACATATTGGATCAGAGACGCGTACAACAAGTTGGATCAAATTTGGATTTAGAAGTTAAAAGTTAGACCAGACCAATAATAGGCAAGGTAAGATCAAACTTTATATGTATGGTGAATTAAATCAAATTAATGGATACAACAGCTTATTCAATAGAAACAAACAAATAAACTACAGTGAATTAAATAGATTATTTTACCTCTCCTATTTAATTAGTACAAACGCATATCACATTAGTTCGATAAACCATTTTTTTTGTAAAAAAATATGTCCAAACGATTGGTCGGACCCAAGAGGTCACATCATATACCTAAAACCGCCGCCGCAGCTGCCTTCATTCCAAGGTACACACGGGCACGAACGGCCCGGCGCCACCGCTGCCTTCTCAAGCTGCTGTCCGCGCCGCAGCACTCGGCCTTGATGCCAGCGCCCGCCATGGCCACCTCTTTGCTTGCTGCCGCGACAAAACCAGCTATGCCGTCTGTCATCGTCTTACCATTACGGTCGAGAAAGGTGGCCACTGCCCTCGCGGCAGGCCCCGCGACGTGCTCCTCCCACGCAGCGCGCTCGGCTTCGGGGTCCTTGGGCGTTATGCTTGCCTTCAACTCGAGCACCGCCGTGGCATCGAGGCGGCGGAGGCTCCACCTTGAGACACCGCGGAGCCGGCGAATCTTCTGCAGCTGGCGGCGCGCCAGCCCGCACGTGTTGGCCTTGATCTCCTCGACGGCTACAGAGAGCAGCCGCGCACGCAGGTCGTCGTCACCGTCCAGCTCCCCGGCGGCCTCGAAACGAAAGTACGTGTCCATCTCCGGCACGCCGATGGCCCTCCGGATGCCCAGGGAGTAGTCGGCGTCCGGCCGGAAGAAGCCCCGGACCTCGTCGACTAGCCCATGCTCCAGCATGCAGTCCACGCGGTCGCGGATGTACCGGTCCAGCACTGGCAGGTCGGCGTCTACCCAGAGGAAGCAGCATTCGTAGCGCCGGCGGAACGCCGCAGTCTCCGAGTCGTCCTCCATCAGCGCCTCGAGGTACCTGTTGGAGCCGCCGGCGATGATCGGGACGCGGCCACTCGCGTGGACGGACCCCACGGTGCGCGTGGCGTCCCGGCAGAAGTCGGCGGCAGTGTAGTTGGCGTCGGGGCTCGCAACACCGATGAGGTAGTGCGGCACGCCTCGGCACTCCTCTGCGGTGACCTTGTTGGTGACGGTGGATAGGCCGTCGTGGACCTGGATCTTGTCGGAGTTGACGACCTCCCCGCCGAAGCGCAACGCGAGGTCGACTGCCAGCTTGGATTTACCGGTGGCCGTGGCGCCCATCACTACCACCACCTTCCCCTTGCCACGGCAGGCCATCGCTCCATTTGTGCCGGCGTCCATGAATGCACACAATAATCCTGCCGGCGTGTAAAAGGTAGCAGGAAAACTTAGTACGTGAATGCCTGCAGTGCAGCTAGCATGCACCAATACAAACGAGGCTGAGATGAGCCTCGCTTTTATAGGCGTGCGGCGTGCCAACACGCGTGGTCGGTCCAGTGCAAAGAAACATACTTGTTGGATGTGACTCCGGCAACGTTGAAGTTCGATGTGACTCCGGCAACGTTGAACGTTCATAAAAAGTTCCTTGGTGGCCAATTCAAATACTTTTCTAGTACTCTCGATCTCTCTTCTTCGCCCGTGTGTCAAGTGTCAACTGGCAACCATGTCGTCTTGTGGTGTTTTTTGTGCGGAGAAACACTCACGCAATTGACAAGTATATACTGCTGGTTCAATTCTCCGTGCGCGGGAGCTTTGCTTGATTTGTCGCCGTGAAAAGGACCGGAGAACGAAGCTGCCGGCATGGTACGTTACAGGGACAAGACCAGGTCTCGGAGGGCTGTGAATCTGTGATAGCCAGCGGTTCCTGTAGCTCGCGGGCTGTTTCTTCCTTAATTGCATCGATCAGCATATACCTAGCCTATCTAGTAACTTGGTCTCGCATTGTGCATCTAGATGCTGGACGACCCAGGAGCTCTTAGCTTGTTCTGGAATTTCATGCGTCCATGTGTTGATCGTGTTTTTGTTCGTGGGTTTTATTATACTATTTTTTTTGAAACAAACGTAGTGGCGAAATAAGTTTGCTTGCGCCGGTGGGTCTGAATACCGAGCGTAGACAGAAGGGTTGACAACTTCCGTCAATACTTTTGACGGTGTGTTTGCCGCATTGGGCAGACATTTTGAGGGTCATTGTAAATGTTAACACAGTCTCACATAAAGCTTATGAAATGTGCACAAAATAAATATTAGCAGATTAATTAGGACGTATCCGTGAATTTGTGATGATCGCTAAATTATCAAACGGAATCTACTTTCGTGCCACTAGTTCAGAGCTAGATGGTCACTCAGATCAGTGCTAGTGTGCAACTAGATACCCCAAAACACGCATATATGGTGCATGATGGGATTCCATTGTTACTTCTCAAAATTAAACGTAAAAGAGACATACATACATACTCCATCCGTCCCAAAAAATAATGTCATTTTAGAAATTTTAGGACAAATTATTAGCGAGGTGTAATGAATAATGAATATGATTGCCCCTATTTATTTGCCATATTTGATGCTAATTGATTGTTGCATGCCCCCATGCACATGCACACATGACAAATTAAGTAAAACGCCATTCTTCTCGGTACGGAGGGAGTACATACATATTAGGTCTGGATATCAAGCCTGGCTCGGCTTGTTATGGCTCGGCTCATTAGTGCTCGGCTCGTTTTAGCTCGTTATCTTAGCGACAGGTAAATATGGAATAAAAATGCATCATTTTTACAAGACAACCTACAATGAAACCAAGTATAGTCAACACACAATTTAGTACTCCATGTTATTAGGCTGTGATTTGAAGTTGGACCTATTAGGCTGTTTGTTGGCTGCTGCAACCCTGGCTCGTTAGGGCTCGTGAGTGGCTCGCGAGCTAGCTCGAGCTCGACTCGTTATCATAGCGAGCTAAAACCTGAGCTCGGCTCGTTACAAATTTACTAACGAGCCGAGCCGAGACGAGCCACTAACGAGCGAGCTAACGAGCTTCGAGCTTTTGGTCTTGCCATATGAGTGAAATGTGTCAAATAGGTCCATGGACATATAAATCAGACATCTAAACCTCGAACTTGCGAACTCGTTCACCCCAGGTCTAACCCGGTTTTGCATGGCTGTTTTGCATGGGCATAGTAGCGATGCTGATGTCAGCGATGACATCAACACTCCTTAATTTTGTGAAATTATTTTTTTTACTTGGGGCTCCAAATATAGCAAATAATATATCAATTTTAATCGTCTTGGCGACCTCTTTGCAATGGTGTACTCTGTTTTGTTATTTGAGATAGTTTTGTTTATTGTAAAATTAAATATAGATATATTATTATTCTATAAAACGACCTACCAAGCCCGTAAAGTCGTAACCAACAACAGGAACAGGCATCTTTGCACATGATTCTACAGGGCATCCACGGGATCCCGAATAATGCACAACATGATTAGCTCCTCCCTCAGCGGTAATGCGTGTCCAGCCAGATCAGTGCCCATGCATACATGCTTCCACTCCTGTAGTACCCAAGACAAAAGGACGAGTGCACCAATGGTAACCCTAGGCAAACCTCGTGTTTCTTCCTTTCTTTCTTTTTGAAGGTACGCATTGTCCATTTCTGACCTTTCGTATCATATACATAGTTGCTTCGTCCTGTAACTTTTTTTAGACCACGCCGTTGCGCATTTTTCATTAAAACAACATTGCCCATTCGGTACGTCATTTCGTAGGAATATTTAGTTTTACACAAAATAAAACATATAACTTGTTTTATAGAAATATTTAATTTTATACGAAATAAAATTATCTCAAATAACAAAATAGAGTACACCATTGCAAATAGCTCATGAAGATGATTAAACTTTATATATTATTTGCTATATTTGGAGCTCTAAATAACAAGATATCAATTTCACAAAATTAAGTAATGTGGATGTCCTCGCTGACGTCAGCATCGCTACAGTGCCCATGCAAAACCTCCATTCAAGCCATGCAAAATTGGGCTGGTGATGGACCGAACTGGCGACCAAAGAGGGGGGGAGTGAATGGGAGTCGATAAAAAATTTTCTCGAAGGAGATGGCTACTCCAACAAGATGAACGCTGCAACCAAGCACGTCTCTGACTCAACTACCCAAGTTGGACAAGACCACGTAGCCACTAGAGTGCTACTAGTCCTATGAACCAACACACACCTTCCGAACCAAAACACACTGACACGCACAGCGGAAACTGCACGGCTTGCAGCATGTGTTGCCCCGGTCACACCGATGACCTGCGCTGGTCAGACCGTGGTCGGAGCCGGTCGGCCGTTGGCTATAGCAACCACACAGAGTCATTCCAAAAAGCCTCAGAAAAACCTACACAAAACTTAGCAAAACAACTCCAAACAAGCTAAGAACTGACCAGTAGCACCATGGGTCGAAACCACACAAGCTAGGCAACTCACCCGAGGAAAATCCCACCAAGGGCTCGCACCAGTCAAACCGGTCCAGAGCACCGATCAGACCGGTCGCGCCTGGGCAGCTCAGGATGAACAAGAGCTCGGGATGAACAAGAGTCCGCGGGTCGTCGCACCATCGGACGGATGCCCGGTGACCGCACCCTATGTAGCCTCGACGCAAGCCATGTGATCCCGACACGTGTCCTTTGCTTCGAAGTCTCCAGACTGCGTCGTCACACATTGGTCAGACCGGTATGGAGCAGCTACCTCCGGTATTCGGCTTTGGGTTTGTGGATCAACCAAGGAACTTTGTGGTTTTCTGGTGAACCACTGGAAACCCTGCGAACTCGATGTAGCCTCTGCTAATCACCACTCATGACTCGGCTCCCACGTAGTCCTGGCTTGATCATGGCTTTGTGGCTCAACCAAGGAACCGTCCACGACATCATCTTGCCATTCTTGCTACCATGCGGCCTGCACTTAACCCCGCTGGCCACCGGGTCCCTTGGGCGAAGCCTAATTGTCCTCTCCACACATGGACGCCTACCCGACAATGACCTTTCTCGCTTGCTTTTCACCTGCACCAACACCAGTCAAGCGGCAACCTATACCTGCAATACTTGGCAAAAATCAGTCAACACAGCGTTGTCAATCACTAATCACACTAGGTAGCGACCATCCACTGGTCCTCGAACCACATAGGTCCTCAATATGCCCCTTAATGAGTGCGTTGACAACACACATTGTGGTAACCAAAGAGAAAAGGAAAAGAAAAGAAATGACTAAAAGACACTCCAACAAGCGATCGAAAGCCAAAGGAAAGGCAAAGAGAAAAATCACTTGAAGAAGACATGTCTCGGACCCCTTAGGCAAGGGCAATTGCTCGACACATCTGAGATAAAAGCATGCTCAAGCAAAGAGCAAAAACCATTAAACCAAAGCTCGAAAACCACAAAGAGCTCCCCCTGCACACATGCATGCTCCCCCTAAACCAATGCAACTCCCCCTGGATCAATGCATGCAAACCACCTCACAAAACAGAGCAGCTGCATTAGCTTTACTCTGATCGGTCAGACCGGTCAACACCACCGGTCAAACTAGTGCCCAACATCTAAACAGGGCCAACACTCTAACGGACCGGTAACCTCAACCTGTCAGGCCGGTGCACAACAGAGCCCACAAATGGCTCGAAACCATCTAGAAACCTTTTAGATGCATTCAGTAGGCCAAAACATGCTCAAACTTCTCCCCCTTGTTGCAAATGCATGAATCGAGCCCAAAAAACAAAAAATGCAACCTAGAGCTTTTCAAATAAACAAAATTCATCACAAGATGCTACACACATCCAAATGAGCAAGTTACATACTCTATAGCTTAGTATGAACATCAACTACATGAGCACCAAGTGATACAAATGCAAGTATATGAGAGAAGCTTTTCCTATAAAATGCATATGATACAAATGCAACCAACCTAAGATACAAATATGCCTATACATCAAGTTGCACATGCCATGCAAAATGCAAGAAAAGCACAAAGGAAAGCTATACATATGCTACAAAGGAGCTCCGACACCCAACTCAAGAAATCAAATAAACACCAAGTTCTCCCCGCAAACGAGTGAAAGTTGCTTGATCTAGGGGCTTGGTGAATATATCGGCTAGTTGGTCATTGTGGGTACATGGACCAAAGCTATCTTCCCTTTCTCCACATTGACTCTCAAGAATTGATACCTCACTTCTATGTGCTTGTTTTGGAATGAAGACTGGGTTCTTTGTAACGCTTATGGCACTAGTGCTATCACATTGAAGTGGGACATGGGTATACTCTGCACCAAAGTCACTCATGGTGTATGTGATCCAAAGGAGCTGAGAGCAGCAACTAGCTGCGGCCACATACTCTACCTCAGTAGTGGATTGAGCAACACTCGACTGTTTGCGTTAAAACCAAGAAACCAAAGAAGAACATGTTGGTGTTTTAGACTGACAACCTACCAAGGGGAGTACCAGAGATAGATGAATGTGGCCTCGCCGAGACCGGTAACTCGAATGAAAAGACACATGGCACACAATTTAGATAGGTTCGGGCCGCGAGGTGTATAATACCCTGCGTCCTATATGTTGTGTAGCTCTGCATTGATTGGGTGTGTTTACAGGATGATGCGTATCAAAGAGGTAAAGGTCCTTGCCTGGCCTTATATAGCTCGGGAGGCAGGGTTTTAAGTCGGTTCGGGGAGAGAGTACTAGTCGTGTACGTCTAGGAGTTCTCTACTTGGTACTGGACATGCATAGTTTCCTATCCGAGTACGTCTCCACCGAGGTCCTTGCGCGTCACGCCAACAGGTGTCGTGCAGCCCAAGTCGAGTAGTCCCAGGGGCCCACCGAGTAGTCTGTCCTGGTACCCACCGAGGTAGTGGGCCCAGGGAGGTCCATATGACAAGCCCCCGATTACTTTGTAGTCGAGCAGAATAGATTTGAGTAGTCTTGATGGCCTTGACGAGTAGTCTTCAAGCGTCCCCGAATACCACAAGCCAAAAGTCCTCAAGAATACTTAAAGCATCCCGAAGCTGGAAGGTACTCCAGCTGATCCTTGAGTAGTCTTGAAGACTTCTCGAGTAGTTCCTAAGCGTCCTCAAGTTCTTCTCTTGAAGGTCTTCAATAGTACTCGCCTTGTCTTGAAGAAGAAACCATATGGAAAATGTGATTCGAATAATCGCATTCCATATGGAATGTAGCCCCCGAGCCTTAGGTCAAATCGTAGATTCAAGCTGAGGGTCAATTTGAAATTCTGCAAAGATTATACCGTAAAATTCGGAGAAAAAACCGAAGGACACGTGGCAAGGAGCCCCCGAGCCTTGAGTCGAGTACTTCCTCTCGAATTGAAGGGTCATCTTGATTGTAGAATGTGTCCTGAGTTGCTCTTGAGTCTTGTCATTACCTAGGAAGTCTAGCAGATGTAGTTGAGCCTCTGAGATGGAGCGCATCGGGTACGGGAAGGCGAAGGGTCAGCCCCCGCCGCTGAGTCACCCACTGGAAAATATCCGTTCAACCGCTGTAGTGGCGCTGGTTGGCTTATAAATAGACGCCGAAACCCTTAGGGTTTTCATTCCCTTCGATAGCTGCCGCGTGAATAGATCCATCCATGTTTCCTTCCACTGTTGCTTCTGCTGCCGCTGCTTAGATCGAAAGTCAACGCGTGCCGCTGTTGCTCGCCACCAGCGTAGCCCCCAAGCGGATGCGAGTGAAGACCCCGTGCACTTAGAGGATGAAGCCGTCGCCGTCCAAGGGTTCAAAGGCTGGTGCCGAGAAGAAGAGATCCCGCAGTGAAGCGCAAGGATCTGCTCAGGGGTCGTCGCCGCCAACATCTCCCCTGCATCCCAATCCGGCCAAGGAGTGCAAGAAATCCAAGATCTGCTGGCGCTGGTGAACAACGAGTTCTTGCGTGAGAAGGATATAAACATGTGGCGCACCGCCGCGGGCGACCCGTACCCCATGGAGAAGAACCCTGACGAAGTCCCCATGTTCGCCAGGTTCGTGGAGCGCGGATTAGCACTCCCAGCCAACAATTTCTTCAAGGAGCTGCTCCAGTACTACGGTATCAAGTACTTGAACCTGAACCCTAATGGTATTTTCCACGTCTCTGTTTTTGTACACATCTGCGGGGCATTCGTGGGAATCAAGCCTGACTGAATCTTGTACCGGAAGTTTTTCCGTGTGCAGCCGCAGCCAAGCGCCAACGACCCGCGAGTAGTCGGAGGGGCTGGCATCCAGAAGCGAGAAGGCGCGGCCTATCAGTACTTGGCGTACAAGCTCATCGATTCGAACCAAGACTGGAAGGCCAAGTGGTCCTATATCACTAACCACCACCCAGAGCTGCCGAAGCCAAGCGAGAAACAACTGAAGCATCGGGCATGGTGGAACACAGAGCCGACGATGCAATAGGGTATTCAACTACCCGAGTTGATGCTGAAGATCAAGGCCTTGAGAGAGGCCGGGCTGAGGGACGAGCATGTGGCCTTCAGCTTCATGAAGAGGAGAGTGCAACTGTTGATGGCTCGAGACACTCTTGGATACCAGTACACGGGCGATGAAGATACGTCAAGGATGCCCGGCAACAAAGTCGACGATGAGGACATCGTCGAGAGGTTAGGCATGATATTCGAGGATATGCCACCGTACACTCCTTGCCCAATCCTCGAGTACTCCACGGCTCGACCGCCGAATCAGGTACGTAGTTGAGACCGCTGACCTTGAGTACTGATGGACTTGGAATAGTCGCGCTCACCCAAGTTGTTTGCTGCAGGATGACATCGCGAAGTTTGTCTCTGATCCAACTCCCCCTCCTCGACTTGTAGATATTCTAGAGGAGGGTAAGAGCAAAGTGAAGGAACACTGTGAAGTCGGTGAAGGTGACGACACTGTCACCATTGAAGACACATCCGACGAGGAGGATGGGGAAATGCTGCAGGAGCGATTTCAGCTACGGTTCAGGTTCAGCTAACCTGGGCTACCCCATATCCCTCTAATTGATGATCCGCCGACTAGCATGGAGGCTAGTCTCCATGCACCACCGAGAAGGCCGCGCAATGTGGCACGAAAACGTGTCTCCAAGAAGCTGAAGGTGACGAGACCGTAACAACCCGGGAATCTAGGTGCGTGAATTTTGCGAAAAATTTAAAACTTTTTGTTTGCTATGGAGTGCTATCAATTTTTGAACCGAATTGCTAGCCACTCACCAACTTCTCCACTAATATACCCTAATTATAAAAATTATATTTAAAATATATGGTATAACCGATGAGTTGGATTTTCCTTGGTTTTCTTGGAGTTCAATTGAGTGTGGTTTGAATTTGAAAGGGGATCAAATTCAAACCAAGTTTCTAAACCTAGACCAAATAAATCCGGTTTAAAAAGAAAGAGAACAACTAAGGAATGTGGGCCGTTTTCTTCGACCTCGCGAAGCTACGGCCCAACCTATAAGGCCTTTCGGCCCACAACCCCGCACCGCACTCCTTCCCTCCTCCCTCTCGGCGCCGCCGTGTGGACCCCGCACGCCGGCATCTTATCCTCTCCCCTTACCTCGGCCCCGTGACCAAACCAGCCCGAGCCGGGCGGCCGCGCCGCCGGCCCGGCCCGCGCCGGCCGCGCGCGGGGTGGCGCGCGCGGCCGAGCCGACCGGCCGGCGGCGCGCACGCCAAGGCCGGCGTGTGCACGCGGACCCGAGTGCGACCGCGGGTAAAGGTGAAAGACCTCGCTGCCCTTATTCCCTAGGCATCCGAGGCGGGCGGCGCGAGGCCGTGGCCGCCATCCGGCCGGGACGGCGGCGGACCGGGGGCAATCGGGGGCTTTTCCCCCTCGTGATTCCGCGGCGCAAGTTCAAAAGGAGGGCAGGGGGTAGCTGGCCTCGCAACCACCCGCATTGGGGTTTTTGCCCCGTTCCGCAGCCACCACCGGGGGAAGGAAGGAGGAGGAGAAGCCGGGGAAGAGGAGGCGAGGTGGGAGTCCGCGCGCGCCGCGCCGGTGCGCTGCGCGCGGAGGAGGAGCGTGTTCGTGAGGCGCCGTCCGTGTGCGAGGAGGGAGGCGCCGTTCGTGTCCGAGAGGGAGCCGGACCGAGCACGCCGTGGACATCGACGTCGCGTCGCCGCACCACCAAGTACGCTACGCCTTCACCGTCGACCCACGGTGAGCACCGTGGTCGCCTCGCCCTTTCCTTTGCGCCGGTCGCCTTAGCCTTGTTGCTCGTGTGCGTGCCTTCGAGCCGCCTCCGTTCGTGCGTGCGCGCCGCCGCCTCCCCATGGGTGACGTCGCGTCGCGCCGTGTCGTGCCGTGCGGCGGCGGCTGGGCACGGGGCTACCCCAAGCCGTGAAGACCCCGAGCGGATGTCGCCTCTGTGGTGTTTCTTGGAGTAGATGCGGGTGGGGCGGGGGGATCACCCCGTGCCGCGCCGCGTCGATGCGCGCCGCGCCGTCGTGCGCCGCGTCGAGCGCGTGACGCGCCGCCGGCCCGAGAGGGAAGTCAAGCGTGTTCTTTGTGCCGTGTCATGTATCGCCGTGAATCCGGCCTTTGAGCCGCGAGGTTGTCTGTTGCGGGGAGAAGGTGGGCGCGGGCGCCGGCCGGCCGCACCCCGGCCGCGCCGTGGCCGTGGCCCCGCCGCCCGTGGAGCACCGTGAGAGGGTGTTCCATGCCTAGCTCCGTGTGTGGGGGAGGCTCGTGCCTGGTGAGGCCGGTTGAGCGAACGGGGGTGCGTCGCACCGCGGCTACCCCCGTGCCGGCGTGCGAGCTCCCCCCCGGTGCACGCGTCGTCGCCGTGCGTGGGCGAACGTGGGATTGGCCGTCGAGCCGTGAATCCCCGAGTTGGGTGGATGGTAAGCTGGCCTTCGTGCCATGCCTTGTGTGCGGGTGGAAAGTAGGGAGCGCATTCCCGCGTCGCGCCGCGTCGCGCGCCGTGTCGCGCCGCGCCATCGAGCCGGGGGGCCGAGCGCGCGTCGCGTCCGTAGGTGCTAGTTGTGGCCGTGGCGCCGCTCTCGTCGTTGGCCGAGCGCTTGGGCCGGGCGCGCGGGTCGTGCTTGTGAACCGGGCTTCGACCCGTGATTTTCGTGCGGGTGGAGAGGCGGGTGCCGTCACGCCGTGACGCGCGGCGACGGCGGCGACGTGTCCGGCTACCGGAACGACGGCCGCCCGCCGCGCGCGCGCGAAGGCACGGGCGCGAGCACCGCGCGGCAAGCGCACCCCGCGTGCTTAAGCCGAGCCGTGCGTGGTTGCCGGGGTGTGGAACCGGGGCGTGGAGCGCCCGAGCCGGACGCCGGCGGCGCACCGCGTGGTCGCGGCGCCGCCCGGCATTTCGTCGAGCGTCCGGCGGGCGTGCGAGCCGCGCCGGGTTAGAAGAGGAAAGCGGGCCGTCGGCGGGGAATGGGCCTTAGGCCCCGCTCTCTCGCCGGCAGGGCCGCCGGCCCGGCTGAGCTAATAGGCCGGAGGGGCTCGGCCCGGACTTCGATCACCCTTTTTCTAGTAGGCAATCTTGCGCGCGGGCCGGGTGGGCCGAAACCAAATCGGCCGGGCCGCCGTGAAGCCCGGGCGCGACCGATGAGTGCAGCAAGCGAGTTCAGGGAGGCATTCTAGACCTTTTCTGCCTGGGCCCGGTGGACCGAGCCCAGAGGGCTGTGTTTGGCCCAGGAACACTTTTCAGCCCATCTTCAGCCCAGAAACGAGACCACCCTAATTCCTTTTCTGTTTTAATTTCCAGAAAATGGTTTTGACCTTTAAAAATTAGTAATAAATTCTAGGAGACTCGAAAAATACAAAACTAATTTCTATAAATCCGTATTTGCGAAACCTTGCCGATTGTAGGTAGTTCGGGCTCTTTTGGATTTTCTAAGTTGGATTTTATTTGGAGTTATTGCTTAGATGTGCACCGTATTTATTTTCTCGCGTCGAATCTCGTGCCGCGGACCCGAGCTTCGACCGGGAGGACGCGGAGGACCCCGAGTACACCGCACCGGACAACGATCGCTTCAACGGCACGAAGGTGTCATGTCACTCCCAACCATATAGATCCCATGTTGATATCTAGTCGCTAGTGCTTTACTTTAATGCATTGATCTGATGAATTGCATAACCTTGTTTACTAGCCATGCCTTGACGTTTATTATATCCTCGTTCCTTGTTCTTCTACTCGCGGGGCTAGCTACGGACCCCTAGCTAGTCCCTTACTTCAACTATCCATACTTTTGTTGCTTGATTATGGATGGTGCTCTGGGTTTGAGCTGAGATGTGGGCATCTCGGTGTGATTCTAGCGTGTGTTCTGGGTTGTGTACCCCCCCTTGCTGTGTTTTGGCGGGAGCGAGCCGCTGGTTACTTGTGAACGGCTGCCGAGGGAAGATGCGATCTGGCCTCTTACCCGAGGGTCGTGTCGTGTGGGATGGAGATGTTGAGTGCTCGCTCTCGGCCCCTTAAGGACCGATCGTCAGTTGACCTTGTTTCGAATGACTACTTTCGTACAGACCGCCCGCCTTGTATTGGGCGGGGGTGCGGGGTGAGACTTGTAGTGGATAGCACCCTCCTGTAGGAGGATCGGTGTGATCGTGTCGGGAGTGGCTCGTCCCTCCTTAGTAGACTTTGCCCGGCGAGGCCGGGGAAGGGTTCCACGGCTTCGAGGGACCTCTCGCGGGTAGTATGAGCTCGCCGCGGAGGCCGGGCCGTGCTCGGAGATGCGAAGGGTACTATCCACTTACTTGGGCTTCGGCCGTATGGTAGGGTCGGACACGGTGACGGCCGGTTCCGGACCTATTCGGGCGGGTACGGTTGTACAACCTCTGCGCAGTGCTAAACCTATAGCTATAGTCCGTGTCCACTGGTTATGGACAGTCTTTCGATCTCTCACCTGACTAGATACACTTCTCTTGTGCTTCTTCTCTCCCCCGAGTGTGTGAGCCCGGCTTCGGCCGTTGAGATGTGGGGATAGGAGCCGGTGGGCCCCACATCGCAGATGAGAGATGGGTTCTGGATCGTGGTTGAGATCCGGTGCTTTGGTGTGGTGTTCCTTGAGCGGGGTGTGGACCCCTGAGGTGTGGACCTCGGAAGCGAAGGCTTCCCCGAGGTGTGGACCTCCTTGCTACTCTGCTTACCTTGAATGTTGCACTGCTGCTTTGCTTAAGCCTTCTACAGCCAGATTAGGGTTACCTCATGCATAGTAGAATATACACCGCTTTTGCCTCTTTGTTGGGAAGCTGACATGACCTACCCGCTTATCGGGTAGACCCTGGTGACTCTGACGCAGAGCCAGACTACGACTTCGACAACGACGGCTGGGTGGACTGAGCTCTTCCTACACTTGAGCCGCTCGCGGATATGGAGTTTCCCGCGCTTGCATGGAGCCGCTGCTAGACGATTTGTTTCTGTTTGATTCGTCCCGATGGACTTGTACCGGCATGTGCCGAAGAGATGTACTACGATTAATGTAATAAAATAAATGTTGTACTCTATTCTTTGTTTTTACTTTTACGTATGGATTTTGGAATCGGCCGAGACGGGGATTGCACGTGGTAGCCTTCCTGGGACTACCACCGAGGTGCTAAGATTCGGGGATCCGTTCGCGGAAATCCGGGTCGTTTCAGTTGGTACCAGAGCCATGCTTGACTGTAGGACGAGCCCCAGGAATGGTCGATAGCATAGGAAGCCGTTTCTGAACCTTGAAACTTTATATAAACTCCTTGGCTTCCGTATGTATATAACTATACTTATATATATGCATTACCTTGATTAACTTTTACTAACTGCCTTACTAACTACGCTCTAACAACGTTGTGCAGATGGCGGAACCGACGTGGGTTACCTTGGAGTCGGACGGCAAGAGCTACGGAGGCTTCGCCACCCGTTGAGGGAGTGCCCGGAGGCGCAGGGAGTGGGGACCGACGGTGTCGGCCCTACAGGGGGAGGGCCATGGGGCACTTGGAGCAGACTCCCACGTACCTGACCGTCACGGTACCAGCAGACCCACGGGTGCCGGAGTTTGAGGAGGTAGTGGTGTACTGCTTCGAGAGCTCGGTCACGGAGGCGCACCAGACCGGAGCACGCAGGGCTCTCAAGAAGGCTTGTGATCTGCTCAGAGAGAGGCTGAAGGACACACCGTTCAGGGTACTTCCGGCGGAGATCTTCGACCACGGTCGCTGGGACTCGAGTGACCGAGCACGGTACCAGGAGGTGACTCCAGTGGACGGGGAGGACCAGGCGATGCTCGCAGCCAGGCGGTGCATACTGGCTCAGGACCAGGCACTGTTCTGGGCGGACGGAGAGACACTGTACCTTCGGTGGAGGTGTGACGTTGCCTCGCGGCGGGTTCGGGACTTGGAGGAGGACGAGAGAGGACCTCTTGGGACGAGCCGGGAGGCGGCGCACGTGAGGAACGGAGAGCTAGTGCGGCTTGGGCTAGCGGCGGCCGCGGCCGGCTACGAGAGAGACTCCTGGTGGATCGCTACGTTGGAGGCACGGTTGAGGGCTGAGCGGGAGGCTCACCGGGCTTCGGTGGAGGCCGCGCGAGAGGATCGAGTGAGGCTGGCAGAGGCTCGAGACCGGGTAGAGTCGATCGGAGCCGCGGCGAGCGACTACCGAGGTCAAGGTGTGGGACTTACAGGAGGCGAGCCGACACAACTACCACCACATGTGTTACCTGGGAGGACTGGTCTACGAGGAGAGGGACCGGGCAGACAGGACCCGCGCGGCCTGGGAGCGTTCCGACCAGCAGAGGCTGGCCGAGCTGGAGGCGCTCTCCGCACAGCTACCACCTAAGAAGAGACCCCGAGCCGAGGATGGAGACCTTCGAGCTTCCCCCCGACACTCCTTCCACGAGTGCGGCCGTACCCGAGTGGTTCGCGGGACACAGCGGAGATGGATCGTGCTCGCAGACACTTGTGACTACTACGGGGGACCGGCGATCGAGGTGCCGGGTTACCCAGAGTCAACTCACCACCGTTCTACTCGGTTCCACAGACACCGCTCCGAGACACCTCCGAGTATTCGGTGATGGGGGTAGAGATCATGTAGCAGCTTCGCAGTAGGTGTAATGAGTTAGATGTAATGCTACCGTTCATGTGACATGCTCGTAGTAGCTACCCCATGATGTACCATGCGTTAGCGAGGATGTGTTGCCGTGTACCCTCGAAGGTTGTAGGAGTAAACCTCGAGGTGCACCCCTTTTGTATGGTGGCATTGATTGAGTGACATGGATCTTCATGGTTTCATTCGGATTTCATGCTTCTTAATGTCCGTCCGAAATTTCGTGATTGTTAGCGAGGATTACTCCTTTATAGTTTACAACCTGATTAAATACATTCTCCTTACCGCTACTAACTCTTGCAACTGGAACAGATGTCGGGGTCAAGGAGGTCCGGGCGACTCCTAGCCCGTTTCGAGGAGGTCGCTGGGGACGACAGGGGGGAGGATGCCCCTAACCCAGCGGGAGCGAGAGGCCGTGGACGTCGTGGAGGTCTCGCGCCGCGAGGCGGGCTCCGCGGAGGCCGAGGAGGCCGAGTCGGCGGTCGAGGAGCCGCGCGCGGCGACGAGGGAGCTCGGGGAGCGGGAGCTCGAGCCCGAGCAGTACCCCGGCCCGGAGGGAGGAGCGAGGCCGAGGCTCGGGGGACACGAGGTGCCACCACCGCCACCTCCCCCGAACTTGGCCGAAGTGATGGCAGTGCAAACTCAGCTGATGCAGACGATCACCCAGATGCTAGCCCGAACAACAACCACAACAACCCTAGGGGCCGAACCGCAACGCACCGCGAGGGATTCCGAGAAGAAGGTTGAAAACTTCAACAAGGCCGCGCCCGCCTACCTTTGACCACTCAGCGGACCCGATGGATGCGGATAACTGGTTGCGTGAGATCGAGAAGAAGCTGGAGCTGACTGAGCTTACAGAGGAGGAGTGTGTGGAGCGTGGCCGCGCACCGGCGGGGTTGGCACGGCCAGTGCGTGGTGGGACAGCTACTGTGACTCGCACCGGGACCCGTTACACATCGGGTGGGACGAGTTCGTGGAGGCCTTCGGAGCCACCACATCCCGCACGCAATGATGGACGAAAGGGCCGACGAGTTCGGGCACCTTAAGATGGGAAACATGTCAGTTCAGGAGTACGCCAACCGTTACCAGGAGCTGATGAGGTACGCGCCCGACGACACCGACACTGAAAAGAAGAAGGTGTACTGGTTCAGGAAGGGGCTGCACAAGGGTATGGCACACCACTTGTCCGCGCACGACTGCCCGACACTTCGCTCCATAATCGACAAGGCTCTGATAGTGGAGAGGTCCAGGTTGGAGTACATGGAGGTACGAGGGGGCAAGACCAAGCGCTCCGACCGGCAGGACGCTCGGGTCCACCCCGCAGGGCGGAGGACGAGGCTACGCACGGGGCCACCGGACTCGGCGGAGGCACCACGCCTCTCGGTCTCGGCCCACGAGCAGGGACCCACCCGGTGGGAGTGGAGGTCGAACAGTCGGAAGCCGAGGCCGCCACCGCGGGCGGCGGGACGGATCCAAGGTGACGTGCTTCAACCGCCGTCGGGTGGGGCATAAGTCGTTTGAGTGTCCCCGGCAGGGTACCACCGGGGAGTCGAGCCGCGGCACTCGGTTCCGGACCCCGGCGAAGCCACCAGCACCGGAGGACAGCCACCTCGTACTCGGCGAGGTCCGCTCGGCCGCCGGCCTACTCGAGGCCGTCCGAACCACCTCACCGTCGAGGATGCGGCGAGCCGCACCCGACGTCACCCTCGGTGAGTTCCTTGTTGACTCGGTTTTGGCCTCTTGTTTTGTTTGATACCGGAGCTCGGTTTTCGTATATTTCTACCAAGTTTGCTAAAGAAAGGTCGTTACCAACTAAGCCTCGACCAAGGCCTATCTTGACTAGCTCTCCGCTAGGAGAGAAAAGGAGTACGTTAGAGTGCGGGGAAGTGAGGATGGTGTTTGAGGGGCTACCGTTCACGGCAGACTTGACAGTTTTGGAGTCTACCGGGATAGATGTGATCTTAGGGATGGATTGGTTGGCAAAGCACAACGGGATAGTTTCTTGCAACCCCGCAGTGATACGGCTTGAACACCCCAGCGGGACTACAATACGGATCGAGCCGCAGAGTCCGAAGGTTGCTACGATGATGTGCAACATGAGTGGGAAAGAAATTGAAGAGATTCCAGTGGTCCGTGAGTTTCCGGACGTGTTCCCAGAGGAGCTTACGGAGTTACCCCCAGACCGAGACGTGGAGTTCGTGATTGAGCTGATGCCAGGGGCGGGGCCCGTTGCAAAGAGTCCGTACAGGATGTCGTCCGATGAGCTGGACGAGTTGAAGAAACAGCTCAAGAAGTTGCTCGAGCAAGGGTTTGTTCGGCCGAGTGCCTCACCGTGGGGTTCACCAGTGCTCTTCGTGGAGAAGAAAGACGGTACGAAGAGGATGTGCATTGACTACCGCACGCTCAACTCGATGACAATCAAGAACAAGTACCCACCGCCCCGAATCGAGGATTTCTTTGGATAGACTCAAAAAGGCAAGGTTCTTCTCCAAGATCGACTTGAGGTCGGGCTACCACCGGATGAAAATCCGAGAGCGGGACATACCCAAGACGGCCTTCACCACACGCTACGGTTTGTACGAGTTTGTGGTGGTTTCCTTTGGGCTGACCAACGCCCCTGCCTACTTCATGAACTTGATGAACAAGGTCTTCATGGAAGAGTTGGACCGGTTTGTAGTGGTGTTTATCGATGATATCTTGATCTACTCTGAAACCACTGAGGAGCACGAGGAGCACCTGAGAGTTGTGCTAGAGAGGCTGAGGCAGCAGAAACTGTACGCCAAGTTCAGCAAGTGCGAGTTCTGGATGGAGAAGGTCGCGTTCTTGGGACACGTGTTGTCAGCAGAGGGGATAGCCGTGGATCCGTCCAAAGTTGAGTCGGTGACCAAGTGGGAGCAACCGTTAAACGTGACGGATGTCGGGAGTTTCCTTGGGTTGGCGGTGGTACTACCGGAGGTTCATTGAGAACTTTTCAAAGATTGCAAAGCCAATGACAGAATTGCTCAAGAACAACACAAAGTTCGAGTGGTCGAAGCGTGTGAGAAGAGCTTTCAAGAGCTGAAAAAGAGACTCACTACGGCCCGGTGCTTACCTTGCCGGATATCAAGAAAGACTTTGTGGTCTACCGTGACGCTTCGAAGCAAGGACTCGGTTGTGTGCCGATGCGGGGAAGGGAAAGTTGTGGCTTATGCTTCCGGACAGTGCCGAAGAAACACGAGGAGAACTACCCGACACACGACTTGGAGTTGGCAGCTGTTGTGCATGCGCTCAAAATCTGGAGACACTACCTGATAGGGAACAAGTGTGAGCTGTTTTCCGACCACAAGAGCCTGAAGTACTTCTTTACACAGACCGAGCTGAACATGAGGCAGAGACGGTGGTTAGAGCTGATCAAGGACTACGACGTCGAGATCAACTACCACCCAGGCAAAGCTAACGTCGTGGCAGATGCACTGAGCCGGAAAACATACTGCAACAACCTCATGATAAAAGAAGAGCAACCTGCTTTGCATGAAGAGCTAGAGAAGCTGAGAATCGAGATTGTGGACCAAGGCCAAGTCAACGTGATGCAAGTGACCTATGACCTGGAGGAGCGAATCCGTACGGCCCCGAAAAGAGTGTGCGAAATTAAAGTGCCTTGCGAGAGCTAATGAAGCGGGGGCAAAGCGAGAGGACTATCGGGTTGATGAACGGGCATCGTGTGGTTAAAAGAACGGATCCGTGTACCACAAGACGGGGCACTCCGAGAACAGATCATGAGAGAAGCTCACGACTCGAGGTACTCGATTCACCCGAGCGGCACCAAGATGTACGGGGATCCGAAGGTCGAGTCTGGTGGAAGGACATGAAGAAGGACATAGCACACTACGTGGCCTCGTTGTGACACCCGTAGCGAGAGTAAAGATTGAACATCGAAACCCGCTGGTTTGTTGAAGCCGTTGGATATCCCGAGTGTGGAAGTGGGAGGACATTTCCATGGACTTTGTGGTAGGACTCCCTAGAACACCAAAAGGAAACGACTCGGTTTGGGTCATAGTGGACGAGTCGACCAAAGTGGCTCACTTTGTGCCGGTGAAGACCGGAGGTATGCTACCGAGAAGTTAGCGAGCTGTTCGTAGAACACATACTCGGGCTACACGGGGCACCCGTAAGTATCGTGTCCGATCGAGGGCCACGGTTGTCTCCAAGTTTTGGCGAGTTTCCACAAGCTTATGGGCACCACTCTCGGCTACGGCCACGGCTTTTCACCCACGGACCGACGGGCGGACAGAGAGAGTCAACCGGGTCCCGGAGGACTCGTTACGAGCTTGTGCACTCACCTATGGTACCGATTGGGAGAGCAGCGGTTGCCGTTCGCGAGTTCTCATACAACAACGACTTTCAAGCAAGTCTCCGGATGGCACCCTTCGAGGCACTTTACGGTCGAAAGTGCGGGACCCCGCTAGCTTGGTCGGAGGTTGGAGAACGAACTCTGTTTGGGCCAAAGCAATCATTAAGGAAGCGAGAGGAAAAGGTTGAGAAAGTTCGAGAGAACCCGAGAATCGCTCAAAGTCGTCAGAAGAGCTATGCCGACAAGAGAAGGAGAGAGTTGACCTTTGCAGTTGGCGACAGAGTGTACTTGAAAGTCTCACCGCTCCGTGGAACTAAGAGGTTCTTGGTGAAAGGAAAGCTTGCACCGAGGTACGTGGGACCGTACCCTATCACCCGAAGGATTGGGAGTTTGGCCTACCAGCTTGCACTACCCGAGACTATGGCAGGAGTTCACCCCGTGTTCCACGTGTCACAGCTGAGGAAGAGTGAGAAGGCCGTGGAGGCAAAGCAAGTGCCCATGGAGTTGCTAGACCTGCAAGACAACCTAGAGTATACAGAATATCCTGAGAAAATCTTGGACAGAGCTGTCAAGGAAACAAGGAGAACTACCATTCCCTTCTGTAAAGTGTTGTGGAGCAACCATACCGAGCGAGAGGCAACATGGGAGAAGGAAGCCGATCTCAGGAAGGAGTACCCTCACTTGTTCACGGAGGAGGTCGAGGACTAAATCTCGAGGACGAGATTCTCGGTGGTGGGGGAGAATGTAACAACCCAGGAATCTAGGTGCGTGAATTTTGCGAAAAATTTAAAACTTTTTGTTTGCTATGGAGTGCTATCAATTTTTGAACCGAATTGCTAGCCGCTCACCAACTTCTCCACTAATATACCCTAATTATAAAAATTATATTTAAAATATATGGTATAACCGAGTGAGTTGGATTTTCCTTGGTTTTCTTGGAGTTCAATTGAGTGTGGTTTGAATTTGAAAGGGGATCAAATTCAAACCAAGTTTCTAAACCTAGACCAAATAAATCTGGTTTAAAAAGAAAGAGAACAACTAAGGAATGTGGGCCGTTTTCTTCAAAGACACCTCGCGAAGCTACGGCCCAACCTATAAGGCCTTTCGGCCCACAACCCCGCACCGCACTCCTTCCCTCCTCCCCTCTCGCCGCCGTGTGGACCCCGCACGCCGGCATCTTATCCTCTCCCTTACCTCGGCCCCCGTGACCAAACCAGCCGAGCCGAGGCGGCCGCGCCGCCGGTCCCGGCCGCGCCGGCCCGCGCGGGGGTGGCGCGCGCGGCCGAGCCGACCGGCCGGCGCGCACGCCAAGGCCGGCGTGTGCACGCGGACCCGGTGCGACCGCGGGTAAAGGTGAAAGACCTCGCCGCCCTTATTCCCTAGGCATCCGAGGCGGGCGGCGCGAGGCCGTGGCCGCCATCCGGCCGGGACGGCGGCGGACCGGGGGCAATCGGGGGCTTTTCCCCCTCGTGATTCCGCGGCGCAAGTTCAAAAGGAGGGCGGGGGGTAGCCGGCCTCGCAACCACCCGCTTTGGGGTTTTTGCCCCGTTCCGCAGCCACCACCGGGGGAAGGAAGGAGGAGGAGAAGCCGGGGAAGAGGAGGCGAGGTGGGAGTCCGCGCGCGCGCGCGCCGGTGCGCCGCTGCGGAGGAGGAGCGTGTTCGTGAGGCGCCGTCCGTGTGCGAGGAGGGAGGCGCCGTTCGTGTCCGAGAGGGAGCCGGACCGAGCACGCCGTGGACATCGACGTCGCGTCGCTGCACCACCAAGTACGCTACGCCTTCACCGTCGACCCACGGTGAGCACCGTGGTCGCCTCGCCCTTTCCTTTGCGCCGGTCGCCTTAGCCTTGTTGCCCGTGTGCGTGCCTTCGAGCCGCCTCCGTTCGTGCGTGCGCGCCGCCGCCTCCCCATGGGTGACGTCGCGTCGCGCCGTGTCGTGTTGTGCGGCGGCGGCTGGGCACGGGGGCTACCCCAAGCCGTGAAGACCCCGGCGGATGTCGCCTCCGTGGTGTTTCTTGGAGTAGATGCGGGTGGGGGGGGGATCACCCCGTGCCGCGCCGCGTCGATGCGCGCCGCGCCGTCGTGCGCCGCGTCGAGCGCGTGACGCGCGCGCCCGCCGAGAGGGAAGTCAAGCGTGTTCTTTGTGCCGTGTCATGTATCGGCCGTGAATCCGGCCTTTGAGCCGCGAGGTTGTCCCCGTTGCGGGGAGAAGGTGGGCGCGGGCGCCGGCCGGCCGCACCCCGGCCGCGCCGTGGCCGTGGCCCCGCCGCCCGTGGAGCACCGTGAGAGGGTGTTCCATGCCTAGCTCCGTGTGTGGGGGGAGGCTCGTGCCGGTGAGCCGGTTGAGCGAGAACGGGGGTGCGTCGCACCGCGGCTACCCCCGAGCCGGCGTGCGAGCTCCCCCCGGTGCACGCGCCGTCGCCGTGCGTGGGCGAACGTGGGATTGGCCGTCGAGCCGTGAATCCCCGAGTTGGGTGGATGGTAAGCCGGCCTTCGTGCCATGCCTTGTGTGCGGGTGGAAAGTAGGGAGCGCATTCCCGCGTCGCGCCGCGTCGCGCCGTGTCGCGCCGCGCCATCGAGCCGGGGGCCGAGCGCGCGTCGCGTCCGTAGGTGCTAGTTGTGGCCGTGGCGCCGCCTCGTCGTTGGCCGAGCGCTTGGGCCGGGCGCGCGAGGTCGTGCTTGTGAACCGGGCTTCGACCCGTGATTTTCGTGCGGGTGGAGAGGCGGGTGCCGTCACGCCGTGACGCGCGCGGCGGCGGCGGCGGCGACGTGTCCGGCCACGGAACGACGGCCGCCGCCGCCGCGCGGCGAAGGCACGGGCGCGAGCACCCGGCCGGCAAGCGCACCCCGGTGCTTGCCGAGCCGTGCGTGGTTGCCGGGGTGTGGAACCGGGCGTGGAGCGCCCGCCGAGCCGGACGCCGGCGGCGCACCGCGTGGTCGCGGCGCCGCCCGGCATTTCGTCGAGCGTCTGAAGGGCGTGCGAGCCGCGCTGGGTTAGAAGAGGAAAGCGGGCCGTCGGCCGGGGAATGGGCCTTAGGCCCAGCTCTCTGCTGGCAGGCCGCCGGCCCGGCTTGAGTTAATAGCTGGAGGGGCTCAGCCAGACTTCGACCACCCTTTTTCTAGTAGGCAATGCCGCGCGGGCCGGGTGGGCCGAAACCAAATCGGCCGGGCCGCCGTGAAGCCCGGCGCGACCGTGAGTGCAGCAAGCGAGTTCGAGGAGGCATTCTAGACCTTTTCTCGCTGGGCCGGTGGGCCGAGCCCGGAGGGCCGTGTTTGGCCCGGGAACACATTTCGGCCCGTCTTCGCCCGAGAAACGAGACCACCCTAATTCCTTTTCTGTTTTAATTTCCGAAAATGGTTTTGACCTTTAAAAATTAGTAATAAATTCTAGGAGACTCGAAAAAATACAAAACTAATTTCTATAAATCCGTATTTGCGAAACCTTGCCGATTGTAGGTAGTTCGGGCTCTTTTGGATTTTCTAAGTTGGATTTTATTTGGAGTTATTGCTTAGATGTGCACCGTATTTATTTTCTCGCGTCGAATCTCGTGCCGCGGACCCGAGCTTCGACCAGGAGGACGCGGAGGACCCCGAGTACACCGCACCGGGACGCGATCTGCTTCAACGGCACGAAGGTGTCATGTCACTCCCAACCATATAGATCCCATGTTGATATCTAGCCGCTAGTGCTTTACTTTAATGCATTGATCGATGAATTGCATAACCTTGTTTACTAGCCATGCCTTGACGTTTATTATATCCTGTTCCTTGTTCTTCTACCCGCGGGGCTAGCTACGGACCCCTAGCTAGTCCCTTACTTCAACTATCCATACTTTTGTTGCTTGATTATGGATGGTGCTCGGGTTTGAGCCGAGATGTGGGCATCTCGGTGTGATTCTAGCGTGTGTTCCGGGTTGTGTACCCCCCCTTGCCTTGTGTTTTGGCGGGAGCGAGCCGCCGGTTACTTGTGAACGGCCGCCGAGGGAAGATGCGATCGGCCTCTTACCCGAGGGTCGTGTCGTGTGGGATGGAGATGTTGAGTGCTCGCTCTCGGCCCCTTAAGGACCGATCGTCGGTTGACCTTGTTTCGAATGACTACTTTCGTACGGACCGCCCGCCTTGTATTGGGCGGGGGGTGCGGGGTGAGACTTGTAGTGGATAGCACCCTCCCCGTAGGAGGATCGGTGTGATCGTGTCGGGAGTGGCTTCGTCCCTCCTTAGTAGACTTTGCCCTGGCGAGGCCGGGGAAGGGTTCCACGGCTTCGAGGGACCTCTCGCGGGTAGTATGAGCTCGCCGCGGAGGCCGGGCCGAGCTCGGAGATGCGAAGGGTACTATCCACTTACTTGGGCTTCGGCCGTATGGTAGGGTCGGACACGGTGACGGCCGGTTCCGGACCTATTCGGGCGGGTACACAGTTGTACAACCTCGCAGTGCTAAACCTATAGCTATAGTCCGTGTCCACCGGTTATGGACGAGTCTTTCGATCTCTCACCGACTAGATATACTTCTCTTGTGCTTCTTCTCTCCCCCCGAGCGTGTGAGCCCGCTTCGGCCGTTGAGATGTGGGGATAGGAGCCGGTGGGCCCCACATCGCAGATGAGAGATGGGTTCTGGATCGTGGTTGAGATCCGGTGCTTTGGTGTGGTGTTCCTTGAGCGGGGTGTGGACCCCTGAGGTGTGGACCTCGGAAGCGAAGGCTTCCCCGAGGTGTGGACCTCCTTGCTACTCGCTTACCTTGAATGTTGCCTTCTTGCTTTGCTTAAGCCTTCTACGGCCGGATTAGGGTTACCTCATGCATAGTAGAATATACACCGCTTTTGCCTCTTTGTTGGGGAAGGCGACATGACCTACCCGCTTATCGGGTAGACCCCAGGTGACTCGACGCGAGCCGGACTACGACTTCGACAACGACGGCCGGGTGGACCGAGCTCTTCCTACACTTGAGTCGCTGCGGATATGGAGTTTCCCGCGCTTGCATGGAGCCGCTGCTAGACGATTTGTTTGTTTGATTCGATCTTTGATGGACTTGTACCCGGCATGTGCCGAAGAGATGTACTACGATTAATGTAATAAAATAAATGTTGTACTCTATTCTTTGTTTTTACTTTTTCGTATGGATTTTGGAATCGGCCGAGACGGGGATTGCACGTGGTAGCCTCACGGGACTACCACCGAGGTGCTAAGATTCGGGGATCCGTTCGCGGAAATCCGGGTCGTTTCGTAGACCACTTCCCCCAAGGTATATTCCTTGAGTAGAATAGTCGAGTACTTGTCTTGAAGCATTGCATGCTGACAGTTGAGTGGCAGGAGTTTCCATCGTTCGACCCCGCAGATCAGGGGGAAGAAGATGACTGGGATACTGTGGGAGGAGCGACTGAGAGGAGACGCGGTCCAGCCCCCACCATAGAAGAGACCGTGCCTCAGATGGCACAGCAGACGCCTGGTACTGCCGAGCCGCAAGCATCGGCAGAAAAAAGCAGGAAAAAATCCTCCGCAAGTACCGAAGCCGAAGGACCAGTAGTAGCCGAGGCTGAAGAAGAGGCGCCCGCGGAAGCCGGGCTTTTTGATATTGCTAGTATACTTGGCGCTCCGACCGCGACTATAGTCCGGTCCAGCTTGTAAGTGAAATCCATCCTCGAGTAGTACATGTAGTTTGGTAGCCTTGCTTGCCTGACCACCAAATTTGCACTGTGCAGGAAATCCACTGATCCGTCCTGGGAAGGAGAAGAACCCAGTACAACAGCTTGTTGATGGTGTATTTTGGTACACCAAACATGTTCATTACACTTTGGTTTGGATTTGCTTATGGAACTAACCCGCCACTAGGCATACTAATCATATAACAAGTTCATCTATGTGCATGCATTTGGAAGTGTTGTGTTTATGTAGGAAAACATGGACACAAAGGACGGATTCACAACAAGTTCAAAAGAGCATTTACGGAGTCTTGCTCGTGTTCATGAGCTTGATGAAATCACTTCCAATGGTGGCAAGGACTGAATTGCTACGGAGGAACACCCCCAGGGATTGAAGTGTAAAAGACCGAACTTCATGCGCAGAAAACTTCCATCTTGGACGCGAGGATGACATCGTCAAAATCATGCAAGTGGAAGGGGCAAAGTGCATAATCACCTGAGGACCCACGGGAGAGAAAGGGCGACCGAACCGGGCCGAAATGGGCCTGGCCGGTCGGCATAGGCCGGACGGACCAACCCACTCCGGGGGTCGATTCGTGTCGTATGGACCTCCCTGGGCCCACTACCTCGGTGGGTACCAGGACCGACTACTTGGTGGGCCCCTCGGACTACCCGGCTTGCGCTACACGGCACCTGAAGGCGTGGAGCACAAGGACTACACAGGAGTAGTACTCGGTTAGGAAGCTGTACATGTTCCGCACTGTACGGAGGACTCCTAGACGTACTCGACTAGTACTCTCTCCATACTTCGACTTGTAACCCCGCCTCCCGGACTATATAAGGCGAGGCAGGGACTGATCACCTCATCCAATCTCATCTCATACAACTCACGGCGCACTATTGCACCATCTTGTAATCGTGCCCAATCAATTCAGAGCTACGTAGCATACAGGACGTAGGGTATTACGCACCTCGCGGCCCGAACCTGTCTAAATTGTGTGCCACGTGTCTCTTCCTTCGAGTTACCGATCTCGGCGAGTCACATTCATCTACTTCGGGTACTCCCCTTAGTAGGTTGCCGGTCCAAAACACCGACAGCTGGCACGCCAGGTAGGGGATCTCGCCTGAGATCACATGGCGAACTCGACGGCTCCCGTCTACTTCAAGCCAACCGTCGCCTTCAACCGCGGCGACACCTTCGTGTTCGGCGCCCTGAGGCTCCGCACTGCCGATGGCGCGGGCTCCTTCCGCGCCGCCCCGACCATGCGGCCCAACCCGAAGACAAGGCTTCGTGACGCTTCCCCGAAGTCATCACGGGCGAACTCGCCGGCAAGTTCGGCGAAATTTCGCTCTTCAACCACCACGCTGACTTCGAGCTCGAGACCGCTTCCAACTTGAACTCGATGTTGCCACGGGCTATCGCATGCGAACCGGCCGCTCGGCCATCGCAGGCGGTCCCCTCACCTCGCAAGCACTCCGCGCGCGGCCCCCGCACCCTCGCCCGGGCCCGCATGGGGAGGGCTCCCACTTCGCGCCGGGCCGGCAAGGAGCCCGTACCCGAGTACAACTCGGACTCCGACGCCGCCCCCGATCGCACTTCGGACTCCAGCCCTCTCTCTGATTTTTACTCGAACCCGGACTAGGAGTTCGACTTCGGGTCGGACCCTGAGGAGCCCGAGTCCGAGGACAACTCCACCGAGCTTCCCTTGTCAGGGCCAGCCTCTGGGCTGGTTATAACATCCACGCCGGCCGGGAGATACGTCTCTTCGGCCGACCGCAAGCCCTGCCGACCTGATAAAGGGGGACTCACGCTACGTCGCCTACATTGACTCGCTACCGTTCCAGGAGGGAACACCCCTAGCCCGGGCTGACTCAAGCACACCAACTGAGGTGGCACCTTCTGAGTCCAGCCTTGGCACCACTGATCGCCAAGTTTTCATGGCTGCTGGTGACGCCCCAGGGCCTTCAGGGACGGCCCAAGACAGGTATCTGGAAGACATCTCCTCCAACGAGCTCTCTGCTGATGCTCCACCCAACGAGAACCCTGCCGACAGAGCCGCTCGACGTGAGCGTAATCGGAAGCGCAGCGAACGTCGCCGGCGCCTCCGCGACAACTTCCCCGTCACAACCTTGCGGAAGCTCTTGAGGCGGTCGAGAGCAGAGTACACACCACCCCTGAGCAATGCCTCATGTCGATCACAGCGATCGCACGTCAGGCTCAGGGCATACGCGCTGGAGAGGTCATCGCCAAGCTCGCTGAAGACGCCTACTTCATGCGGGTCGACAACAGAGTCAACCAACCTCCTTCGGCCGGGCACCGCGACAACGAAGCCACAAGTCGCGGCGCCAACAACGCTCCTAACCGTACTCGAGCCGACCTCCCGCCGAGCCAAACCGTCGTCGCTCCAACGCCGGCGGACCCTCACGGCGCGACCACGACAACCGAGCGGTCGTTCCTCACCGTGCTCCGGCCGGCGGGGGGCGGCAACGATCCCGACGGCGGCGGCGGCGGCGGTGGCGGCTCCAACCATGGGGCCAACGGGAGGGCTGGAGGCGGCGGCGGTCGCGGCGGCCGAGGCCACGCGAACAGCCACGCCTCCGGCGCCTCACATGGCGGGTACGACGCTCGCCAGAAGATTGAGGAGCTGCGGTGGAAGAAGTCGACCACTGCCGCTGAAGGCGACGGCTTCCCCACCTTCTCACCTCGACTTCGCAACTTGCTCCTCCCCGACAAGTTCAAGCCCTTGGGGATCACCAAGTACGATGCGAAGCAGGATCCCATCCAGTGGCTCAGGTGCTATGCCCTCTCCATCGAGAACGCTGGTGGCAATAGCGACACCAAGTGCCTTTACTTCCCCTTCTGCCTGGACCAAGCACCGCTCACTTGGCTCGAGTCGCTGGATAAGCACTCGATCGACAAGTGGGACCAGCTGAAGGAGCAGTTCACAAGCAACTTCGCGGGTGCCATGGGCCGATCGGGTACTGGCATGGACCTGGCCATGATCAAGCAGGAACAAGGCGAGACCCTCCGCAAGTACATGCGCCGCTTCTTCGACAAGCGCGCCACCATCGTCGACGTCACCGACAAGGAGGTCATCGACCTCTTCCAAGACGGTCTCTATCACCGTCGCACCTTTCAAGACTTCGGTCGCCACCGCCCCAGGTCCATCCCCCACCTCAAGGACATGATCACGTCCTGAGCGGATGAAGAGGACAAGGCCAATGCCAAGTACGACACCATCCGTGCAAGACCAAGCAGAACCAGGGCGGCGGCAGCGGCAGCAACGCAAACCAAGGCGGCCGCAACAACAACAACTACTCGGGTCCCAACCGCAAGCGCAAGCCAGACAACACTGTCGCGGCTATCCAGCGCCCTGCGAAGGGGAACTCGAAGAAGAACTCCGGCGGCTTCAAAGACCTGCTGAAGGAGAAGTGCCCGTGGCATCCAAACGGCAACCACACCACCGAGCAGTGCTACCAACTCAGGCATGCACTCAAGGATACGCCAGAGCCACCGCACCCCCATGACCAAAAGGGCAAGAAGAAGGACGGCGACAACAACGACTTCCAGGAGCCAGACAAGACCGTCAACGTCCTCTTCGGCGGATTGCCCAGCAGGCGGGAGCAGAAGGCTACCCGTCGTGAAGTGATGTCCATTGAACCAGCGGTCCCGACCCCTCTCAGGTGGTCGGAGGTACCCATCACCTTCTCCCGCGCGGACCAATGGACCAGCTTCTCTGAACCAGGACGGTTCCCCCTCGTCCTGAAGCCAGTGGTGGCGGGCTCCAAGCTCAACAAGGTGCTCATCGACGGTGGGAGCGGGCTTAACGTCCTTTTCACCAAAACCTTGAAGAAAATGAAGCTCGACATCACCCATATGCTCACCAAGAGAAACACGCCCTTCTACGGCATCGTCCCCGGCAACGCGGCTATTCCACTGGGCTCAGTGGTCCTGCCAGTTACCTTCGGGGCGTCTCGGGACAACTACCGTACCGAGTACGTCAAGTTCGAGGTCGCGGACTTCGAGACCTCTTACCACGCCATCGTCGGCAGACCGGCCATCGCCAAGTTCATGGCGGTGCCTCACTACACCTACTTGGTACTCAAAATGCCAAGCCCAGCCGGTGTACTCTCCCGCCAAGGGGACTTGAAGATTTCCCACGACTGCGACACAGAAGCCGTGGAGATCGCCTCTACAAACAAAGTACCCAATGCGATGATGGAGGTCTACGCCGCGTCGAAGAAGCTTGCTACAAGTGAACTCGACATCCCAGAGAAGTCTGACAGCACCAACAAGCCATAGCCACCTGAGGAGGTACTCGTCAAGACGATCGACCTCGGAACAGGCGACCCCAGCAAGACCACCACCATCGGGTCCGGCCTCGACCCCAAATAGGAAGACGCGCTCATCAGCTTCCTTCGGGCTAACCGCGACATCTTCGCGTGGAAGCCGACGGACATGCCGGAGTGCCCGGGGAGGGCTGATTGAGCACTGCCTCAACGTCGATCCTAAGGCCACCCCCAAGCGACAACACCTCCGACACTTTGCCGACGACAGGCGGGACGCCATCAAGAAGGAACTCGCCAAGCTACTCACAGCTGGCTTCATCAGAGAAGTCTACCATCCTGAGTGGCTCACCAACCCTATCCTCGTCCGCAAGATGAACTCGAACGAGTGGAGGATGTGCGTCGACTACACCGAGGACCCCTTCGGGTTGCCTCGGATTGATCAAGTCATCGACTCCACGGCGGGCTGCGACCTGCTCTGCTTCCTCGACTGCTACTCCGGGTACCACCAGATCGCAATCAAGGAGGAAGACCAAAAGAAGACCGCGTTCATCACCCCGTTTGGCGCATACTGCTACACGACCATGTCCTTCCGGTTGAAGAACACCGGCGCTACCTACCAGCGAGCTATCCAGGCCTGCTTCAAGAGGCAACTCAACAACAACGTCGAGGCCAACCTGATGACGTGGTTGTCAAGACCAGGGACTCCAGTACCCTTATCAACGACCTTGAATAGACCTTCGCATTACTATGCGAGTACCGCTGGAAGCTCAACCCGAACAAGTGCGTCTTCGGCGTCCCTTCGGGCAAACTACTCGGCTTCATCATCAGCCAGCGCGGCATCGAAGCCAACCCCGAGAAGATCTCCGCCATCACCAGCATGAAAGCTCCCACGAGCATCAAAGACGTCTAGAAGCTGATAGGGTGCATGGCGGCGCTGAACAGATTCATCTCGAGGCTAAGAGAACGGGGCCTCCCCTTCTTCAAACTACTCAAGCATCAAGAGAAGTTCGTGTGGAATCCAGAGGCGGATCAAGCCCTTTCCCAGCTCATGGACTTTCTATCAAAGCCACCAATCCTCACGGCTCCTCACAAGGGCGAGCAGCTATTGCTCTACCTCGCTGCGACTACTCACGTGGACAGTACTACCATCGTTGTCGAGCGGCAAGAAGACGGCCACACCTACCCAGTCCAGCGCCCAGTCTACTTCGTCAGCGAGGTTCTATCAGAGTCCAAGGCCCGCTATCAGCCTGTGCAGAAGTTCCTGTACCCACTACTCATCACCTCGCGGAAGCTACGACACTACTTCCAGGAGTACTCAGTCTCCGTCGTCACCGACTACCCGCTTGGCGACATCCTCCCGAACCAAGATGCTACTGGAAAAATCTCCAAGTGGTCTGTCGAGCTCGGCGCCCTCACTATCGACTTTAAGCCACGCACAACCATCAAGTCGCAGGCACTAGTCGACTTCATGGCGGAGTGGCGGGAGAACCAGCTACCCACTCCCACCGTGCGACCAGAGCATTGGGTGATGTACTTCGATTGCTCACTCAACCTCGAGGGCACAGGTGCAGGGGTGCTCCTGATCTCTCCAACGGGCGAACAACTCAAATACGTCCTGCAGATCTTCTGGAAGATCTCAAACAACGAAGCCGAGTACGAAGCCCTCCTACACGGGCTCCGCCTCGCGGCTTCACTGGGAATCAAGCGGCTACTAGTCTACGACGACTCCGCAGTGGTCATCAACCAAGTGAACAAGTCCTGGGACCGCAACAAGGAGAACATGGACGCCTACTGCCTAGAAGTCCGCAAGCTCGAGAACAAGTTCTATGGTCTCGAGTTCCATCACATCGTCCGCGAAAACAACGTTGCAGCGGACGTCCTCTCGAAGCTCGGATCCACCCGCGCTCAAGTGCCAGCGGGTGTCTTCGTCCACGAGCTTCACGCGCCATCCATCCCGGAGCCGGCGCCACCAACCACGGTCCCGGCCCATCCACCGGCCCGGGCGAGGAGGTCATGGTGATCGACGTGGACCGGAGGCAACCCTTCATCGACTACCTCGGTGAGCGAGAAGGTCCCCTCCGACAAGAACGCGGCCGAGCAACTCGTCCGCCGCACCAAAACCTACGTCCTCGTCGGAGACAAGCTTTACAAGCGGGGCGCGTCTTTTGGAGTACTCATGAAGTGTGTCCCTCGTGAAGAAGGCAAGGACATCTTGGAGGAGATCCACAAGGGCGTCTGCGGCAACCACGCATCCTCACGGACGCTGGTCAGCAAGGCCTTCCGGCGAGCTTTCTACTGGCTCACGGCTTTGGGCGACGCCGAAGAACTCGTCACAAAGTGCCAAGGATGCCGCATTCGCCAAGCGAAAGAACACGTCCCAGCCTACAAGCTAGTCACCATACCGCCAACCTGGCCCTTCGCTTGCTGGGGGCTCGACATGAATGGGCCACTGCCAACTGCGTCAGGAGGATTCAACAGGGTATTGGTAGCTATCGACAAGTTCAACAAGTGGATCGAGGTCAAGCCAGTCACATGCCCCAAGGCTGACAAAGTACTCAACTTCCTGGATGAACTCGTACACCGCTATGGGCTACCCCACCGCATCGTCACAGACCTGGGATCGAACTTCAACAACCACCAGTTCTGGGAGTATTGCGTGAACAGCGGGATCAACGTCCGATACGTCTCAGTTGCCCATCCACGGGCCAACGGACAAGTCGAGCGCGCCAACGGGATGGTGCTCGACGCTCTCAAGAAGCGGCTACACGACGCCGCAAATTCCAAAAGGGGCAAATGGATCAAGGAACTACCCAACGCACTCTGGGGGCTACGGACTCAACCATCCAAGCCAACGGGGCAATCCCCTTACTTCCTGGTCTACGGCTCCGAAGCAATCCTCCATGCCGACGTCATATGGAACTCGCCAGCAGTGGAGCACTACGACGAAGGCGTCTCCGAAGACAGCAGACGAGTTGACATCGATAGCGTTGAAGAAGCTCGCTGCGCTACCCTCGTCCAATCAGCAAGGTACTTGGAGGGTATCCGACGCTACCATGATCGAAACGTCAAGGAACGCTCCTTCAACGTTGGAGATCTTGTCCTCCGCCATATCCAGAACACGGAAGGACTTCACAAGCTCAGCTCCCCCTGGGAAGGTCCCTTCACCGTGGCAAAGGTGACTGGGCCGGGCTCCTACCGCCTCCAAACACTTGAAGGCGAAGACATCAACAACTCGTGGAACGTCGACCAGCTCTGTCGATTCTACGCCTAGTCTACACGACTACTCCGGGGTTCAAGTCTACACGACTACATCAACACCCCTTGCCGTAAGCGGCCTCCGGGTCCTGGCTCCAGTCTCCGGACTTCTCCTCTCCAGGATCCAGCCCGTGCGGCTACCTACGGACCCTGGGCTGCGACGAGCGTCAAGGACTCTAGCAGCGGTCTACTAAGAGACCACACTCCAAGATCCAGCCCGCGCGGCTACCTACGGATCTACGATCCAGCCTACACGGCTACTTACGGATCAACTGCTGTAAGCGGCCACCCGCTCCAGCTCCACTCAGCTGTAAGCGGCCTCCGGGTCCAAGCGACTACTCTGTAACTACGACCCTGGCCAACCAGGTGTACTCCTTCAGTAATAAAGTTTGATTGTTCATCAACTTCTTTACTGCCTACTCCCTACAACGGGACTACTAAAGCCGAGTACGACTACTCGCATCCACTCCACGGTGGGGGCTCCGCACTCTGAGATCGCGACTACGAGTACTCATTGCTGGAAAATTCCTTTCATTGATACTTAAGCAATTCATTACAATTGTTTTCTGTACAACCCTGGCTACTAGCTATCTATTACAGGGCTACTGGAGGTTCAGCTTCTCAGCTACTTGCTCCGCTATGGGAGCCATCTGCTCCAGCAGCTCTGCATACTGCTCATCAGTGCAGTTGGCGGCTAACCCGCCGGCGACTACCTCCACTGGGGCCTTCGGGTAATACGACTTCATGAAGGCCAAGACTTGTCTTGGGATCGACCTCGCCATGTGCTTCACGTAGGCCGCCAGCTGGCTTGGAGCTTCCTTAAGGCGATCCACCAGTGGAGCAATCTTGGGCCCGCCCGGGTGCGGTACCAGGAGCCTTGCGATCGGCAGTGCAGCTTCTTCAAGCTCCTTCGGCTAGGATCGCAGTGCCTCGCAGTCTTCATTCAACTTCTGCAAGGATTTGTAGCAGTTGACGAGATCGCGGTCAGAAGCAATCCGGAGCTCCATATGCTTCTCGCACTCGAAGGCAAGTTCTTTGTAGTCGAGCTCGAGTACCTGGCGGGCTTCTTGCTCCCGGTAGAAGAGGTTCTTCATGCTCGTCTCCGAGGACTTCAGCTGCTCCACCTAGCCCTCAAGCTCTGCAACACGACAACAGTACAGCGGGTCAGGGACTTCTCGACCCCCAACAAGTACCCGACAAGTTCAGCGGCGTACCTTTGTTCTTGTTGCGGAGGCCCTTATTCTTCCGCACCAAGTCGTCGCCCTTCGCCTACAACTCTTGGACATCGTTGTGGTACTTGACGAAGGCGGCGTCGAGCTTCGACTGCATGGAAGCCGTGTGCTTCCGCGACTTCACAAGTTGCTCTTCTCGCGCCTCAGCTCGGAGCACCGCGTCTCCATAGCCTTGCAGCATGTTCGACTTGTCGCGGGACCGCTCCGCAACGTTCTGCACAGATAACCCAAGTCACACGAGTACTCAATGACAGAGGATTGGCTACTCAGAGGCTACGGCTACTTACCTTTATCCACTGCTCGGCCTGACGGATCGCCTCCAGATGATTGGCCACCATCGCCGGCTCGATAAGATCGTCTGCGAGCAGCTCTATTCCACCGCGACTACTCGCGGTGGCCTCCGTCATCGGTGCAGAGTGGATGGGCTCTGCGTCCTGGATCTCTGGGGAGCAGATGGCCACCTCCAGAGCGACCTCTGGTGACGTGGTGACCGCCTCTCCCCCGGCCTCCTCGACGACCTCCTCCACGGGCTCGGGGGCTCCTCCCGCAGCCTCCGGGGCCCCTGGTGTCGACTTCTGCATCGGCACCCCTGCAGGGATGTCACCACCTTCAGCTTCAGCGCCTGTCAAAGAGAAGACAAGTGCATCAGCGACTACGACTACTCCTCGAGGAGCCCTGTAGCTTCAAGAAGAGTACTCACCTTCGACAACGCGGCTTCGACAACGGCGCCTCGGCAGCCGGTGGCTCGGGCACCGCCTGGGCAGCGGGAGCGAACTCTTCGGCGGGCAGCGCGACTTCTCCCGCCACCGCTGAAGAGGGCTCATCCCCCTCCCAGGACAGATCCGTGGATTTCCTGCAGAAGCACACATAATTGGTCGTCAGTCAACCTCGACTACTACAACAAGCACTACTCAGGAAGACGGAGTACTTACAAGTTCGACCGAACTATTATCACGGCTGGAGCACCGAGGATGCTGGCTATGTCGACCAGTCCACCCTCGGCGGGCGCCTCCTCCGACGCTCCCGCGGCTACCGCTTCCTCCACAGCAGCGGCGGCCGGCGCAGTGCTCTCCTGCGCTCCTGAAGCCACCACCTCTTCAACGGCGGCGGCTACGGGTTCCGTGCTCCCTTGTGGAGCAGGGGGCTGGCGCTCCAGCTGCGCCAAGATCTCCTCAACAGTGGGGGCTGGACTACGGCTTCCAGCTGGCTCCCCCACTGTGTCCCACACGCCTTCGTCGCCCTCTTCGACGGGCTCCGTCGGCGGCACCTCCTGCATACAAGGCAGACTACTCATCAGCAAGGGTGCTTGTGTGATGGGTACTCGACTACTCTAGTCAAGACATCTTACCTCCTGAGGCGTGGTCTCTGAGACCTTAAGCTTCTTCGCAACCCGCTTCCTGGCGGGGTTGCGCGGCTTCCGTGGCGGCGCAGCCAGGCTAGCCTCCAGGCTAGTCGGGGGGTCTTGCACTAGAGGCACATGAGGCAAGCCCGGACGGCTAAACCTCAACCGCAATTGGAAGCGGTCTTGCAACGTCTCGTCATCGTCGTCGTCGGTGGTATCCTCCACGACGACGGTTTCATCGCCTTCACCGACTTTTCACCGCTCCTTCGCCTTCCCTTCCCTCGGGATCTCGATTCCGCTCGGAGGTGGCTGCGGCTCGGAGATGAACTTCTTCAAGTCCTCCTGCAAGACACGAAGACATCGGCACGACTACTCCAAGCAATGACTACTCGACTAAGAGGAGCACGGCTACTCACCTTCTTGGGCAGGCGCGCGGCGGAGTACTCTTGGACGGGGCACGCCGTGTATGGAGGCATATCTTTGAAGATCCGCGACAACCTCTCGATGATGTCGCTGTCGTCCAGCTCGCCTCCAGGCATCCGCGACGTGTCGTCGTCGCCGGTGTACTCGAAGCCTAAGGTGTCTCGAGCCATCAACGGCTGCACCCTCCGCTTCATGAAACTGAAGGCCACATGCTCGGCCCTCAGTCCCGCCTCCCTGAGCACCTTGATGCGTGCCAGCAACTCGAGAAGCTGGATCCCCTCTTGCATGGTGGGCTCCGTGTTCCACCATTCGCGGTGCCTGGGCTGTCGCCCGCTCGGCTTCGGCAGGCCGTGGTGGTGGTTCGTGATGTAGAACCACCTTGTCTTCCAGTCGGTGTTGGAGTTGACAAGATTGTATGCCAGGTACTACTCCGCGGCGTCTTCTCTCAACTGGATGCCGGCTCCTCCGACTACCCTTGGGTTGGTCGCACTTGGCTGCGGCTTGACGCGGAAGAACTTCCGGAAAAGAACCCAATGCGGCTTGATCCCAAGGAAGGCTTCGCAGAAGTGCACGAAGACAGCGGTGTGGAAGATGCCGTTGGGGTTCAGATTCAGGTACTCGATCCCGTAGTACCCGAGCAGCCCTTTGAAGAAATCGCTGGCCGGGAGCGCAAGCCCGCACTCCACGAACCGCGCGAACATGGGGATCTCGTCTTCAGCCTTCTCCATCGGATATGGATCTCCAGCAGCGGACCTCCACATGTCGACCTCCTTCTCCCGGATGAACCCACTGTTCAGGAGAGTCAACAGATCTTCCATCTTCACCTTGGACTTCTTCCACTCGCGGCTTGGATCAGCCCGCGGTGGAGACATGGGCGGCGCTACTCCGGTGGCGGCCGCGGCGGCCTCTTCGCGGCCCCTCTTCTTCCCGGCGGCCTTCGACGTCTTGGACGGTGACGACTTCATCCTCCAAGTGCAGGGCGTCTTCATGCGCATCCGCTCGGGGGCTACCCTAAAAGCTTTGGGTGGCGGCACACTTGAATCTACTACGGCGGCAGCGAGCGCTGGGAGTGGATCTACTTCAAATGGAATCAAAATGACTGCAGCTCAGATGGGTGAAAAACCCTAGGGGGTTTCGGCTTCTATTTATAAGGCAAATCGGCTTCGCAACGGGCGGCAGGATAAGTCCACACGCGGCTGACTCAGCGGCTGTGCGTGACCCTTCGTATTCTACTAGTCGACGTGCCTCACCTCGGGGGCTCGGCTACTTCTACTCGACTACCTGGGAAGCGGCTTGTCTCAAGAGCATCTCAGGACACATTCTTCAAGGTGACCCTTGAATTCGAGAGGAAGTACTCGACTCAAGGCTCGGGGGCTCCGTGCCACGTGTCCTTCGATTTTTTCTCTCCGGATTTTTCGGGATTTTCTTGCCAAGACTTCAGATGGACCCTCAGCCAGAGCCTACGGCTCAACCTAAGGCTCGGGGGCTACATCATATGGAGTGCGATTTTGCAATCGCACCTCCATATCAGCTCTGGCTTCAAGACAAGACAGACATTTTTTTGAAGACCTTCGAAGGCAGTATTCGAGGACGCTTGGAACTACTCGAGAAGACTTCAAGATTGCTAAAACATCAGCTGGAGTACATTCCAGCCTCGGGATGCTTCGACAACTCTTGAGGACTTTTGACTTGTAGCACTCAGGGACGCTTGAGGACTACTCGTTAAGGCCGTCAAGACTACTTGAAGCTATCCTTCTCGACTACAAAGTACTCGGGGGCTTGTCGTATGGACCTCCCTGGGCCCACTACCTCGGTGGGTACCGGGACCGACTACTTGGTGGGCCCCAGGACTACCGGCTTGCGCTACACAGCACCTGAAGGCGTGGAGCACAAGGACTACACAGGAGTAGTACTCGGTTAGGGAGCTGTACATGTTCCTCACTGTACGGAGGACTCCTAGACGTACTCGACTAGTACTCTCTCCCTACACCGACTTGTAACCCCGCCTCCTAGACTATATAAGGCGAGGCAGGGACCGATCACCTCATCCAATCTCATCTCATACAACTCAGGGCGCACTATTGCACCATCTTGTAATCGTGCCAAATCAATTCAGAGCTACGCAGCATACAAGACGTAGGGTATTACGCACCTCGCGGCCCGAACCTGTCTAAATTGTGTGCCACGTGTCTCTTCCTTCGAGTTACCGATCTCGGCGAGTCACATTCATCTACTTCGGGTACTCCCCTTAGTAGGTTGCCGGTCCAAAACACCGACAGTACGGCCCCCTTTTTCTTGCACCCAAAGGATCTTCAACCCTAAAGCCCTGGAGGCGTCGCCATTCGCAAGGGAGAGAGCCATTCGCACCAGGAGGCCATCCACAAGCTAGAGAGAGAGGAGGGAAATCTCTGGAGGGGGATCGACCACCTCGAAGGAAGCACCCAACAAGTGGAGAAGAAGGAAGACACCGTCGGAAGAGTGACCATGATCAACTGTGCTATGTCTAGCACCTTGATGGGGGAATCTCCTTATTCGTCCATGGGTTGTAATTGATCTTGAGATGTAATCGTACTTTGTTGGATTATCTTTCTATCATCTTGTGTAGAATATACTTCATTTCTTAAGGTTAGCTACCATGCTGTACGGGGAGTAGAGCTCCAATGCTCCCTTGGATCCATTCAATAAGCGGTGTCCATCATAGGTCTAGTTATGATTACCTTCGCGTAGTGACAGTACGAGAGGAGGGAAAGGGCGAAACCGTGGTCACAACCCCCAATAGATTAGATTGGTTTTCGTGTTTAAAGCGAATGCATGTTCTAGTATCGTAAACCCATGGGCGAGTGTCTTTTATCTTGATTGCTTATTCATTCTCTCTAGTGTAGTTTAGGATTTTCTAGTTTAGTTATAGTTAGGGTTTGAGTAGTTGGTGAGTAGAGGTAGATCAAACGCTTGTAATCCCCTTGCTCCGTGGATTGACAAGAACCTTTGGAATCCCGTGGTGAAAATGGTGTAGGTCCCTATGCTTGCGGATCGTAGGTGGATATGTCTTTTATCCGTCAACAAGCCCCTTTTTCTGGCACTGTTGCCAGGGAGAAAGCTAGTTTACATCATTTGGTTTGCATTTAACTTAGTTTTATATTTAGTTTATCTTTTGTTTACTAATATCTAACACATATTATCTAGAAAACCACTTTGTTTGTTTTTGTTTTTGTTTTTATCTTGTTGTCTAGATGGCGTTCGTCAATCAATCAGTGGAGGAACCAGAGAAATTACTAAGGGATTACGCTAGCCCTCGATGTGAAGACATAAGAGTACAAGAGTCGGATTCGAAGCTCGAAGCGACCAAGTATGAAATCAAATCCAAGATCATCGAGATGGTGGCAGCAAACCCGTTTGAAGGGATGGTTACGGAGAACCCGTATAGACACATAAGGCATTTCACGACGCTATGAAACACGGTGCGTCAAGAAGGAGTTCCCGATGAATAGTTCAAATGGAATCTCTTTCCATACTCACTTGCCGATGAAGCGAAGACGTGGTACTCATTTGCGTCCTTTGAAGTTGAAGGCAATTGGAACAAGATGACAAAGAAGTTTTGTGAGAAGTTCTTTCAAATTAGCAAGGTTCAACATCTAAGGAGGCAAGTGATCACTTTCACGCAACGAGAAGAGGAAGGGATAGAGCAAGCTTGGAATAGGTTTAATGAGTTGATCGAACAAGGACCAAGACTCGGCTTCTCCGGTGACGTACTCTTGCATACATTTTTCATTTGCCTAACCCCTAGTTGCATGCAACACGTCCAAATGTGTGCAGGTGAGGATCCCATGGAGAAAACACACATGGAAGCCGCTCAACTTCTACATAAAGTTAGTAAAGCGGCTGCCATGAGAAGAGAATGGGAAATAAGACTTGCGGAAGAGCCGGAACATAACTTGAGGATGAAGAAGTATGCTGAATTTTCTAAAGAGGCAACCCCAGAAGTCGCAAAAGAGGAGCCAATCCAGGAAAAGCTTGAAGAAGAACACATCAAGTCATGAACTACCCCGAGCGTTGACTTCGCCGTATCAAATGAAACAAACGAGAGAAGCATGTCAACTGCGAAGCCACTAAGGGAGTTTGAACCAATGGATTGGGTTCCAATGGATTACGGGGGAGTATTCGATAAGAGAAGACCGTTCCCTAATGAAAAGGGGATGGCAAGAGCATTGGAAGTGGATTTCCCACCGGAAAGGAAAGTGGAAGATTCATACGACCATGAAACCAACAGTGAGATCTTTCAAAAGCTCTTTGGAGATGATGAATTGGATCCGGAACACATAGCCGAGGTGAAGAGAATCATTGGGATCAAGCCCGAAGCATTGCTATACGCTCGCCTCGCTGAAGTTTACGCGATAGGATCCGAAAAGAAGAGAAGATGGCACCACACTTGAGTTGCGAGATCAATGGTTCAATGCAAAGCTTTATGCGACATCAGAGCCCAAGTAAGTGTCCTATCTTCTAAAATTTACGATAAAGTGCAAGACCACAACCTAGACTTAGCTCCAACATCAACAAAATTAATCATGGAAGATGATAGAACTATTAGACCTCTAGGTATTGCTTGCAACATGAATGTAAGAATCTCTGGAAAATGTATACCAATCGATTTCTTTGTTATTGATGCTTACCATAGTAATCATGATCACATAATCCTAGGTAGGCCCTTTCTTAAGTTGGTTGATGCCGTGTTGGATGCCAAAAAAGGCAAAGTAATAATGAACCTTAATGGAAAGAAGTACACATATAACTTTCTTCTCGTTGCTAAACACCCTACACCCTTTCCTCTCGAAGACGAAGTAGAGGAGGTAGATAGTCTTTCTTTTGTTGAAACCCTTAGAGACCCACTGCAAAAAGCAATGGAAAATCAAATTAATGATCAACAAGATGAAGAGCTAGAGGGGGCAACAAAAGGCTTAGAACCACAAGATGGAAGCATGGAGGAAGAAAAATTCGAGGACATAGGAGAGATTAAACCTGAGGAGCCACAAGCGCCTAAGGTAGACCTTAAACCTTTGCCCAAAGGATTAAAGTATGAATTTTTGGGTCGAGACAAGACTTATCCAGTCATTGTGAGCGACGAGTTGAGTCCCGAAGAAAATGGGAAGTTGCTGATTTTATTGAAAAACCATAGGAAGTGTTGGACACCGACACAACAGCCCCCCTGAGTGCTCTACCCCTTCTCCGAAGGGGGTACGGCCGAAGGCCCCCCTCGGAGATGGGCGGAATGCCTTATCGATTCTGCTACCTTCGCTAAGCAAGCTACCACTACCTTCTAGTTACTTCTACCTCTACTGCTACCACTACTGCTTCCTAACACATTGCAAGAGAAAACGAAGTACTCAAAAGCCGAAGGTCAAGGACTAAACTGGAGCCTTCGGAGCTCTCTTCTCATTAATGTGTGTCCATCTGATTACAAGGGGAGATCTATTTATAGGAGGCCCTGGGTATGAACGAAACCCCTCAATTACACCTTTTCCGTTTCTGACAAACAACTTTACACGCTTTATAGGGGTATTATAGTAACTCCTCGCCTTGCGCAAGCCTCCAGTGTGTCTTCGTACGGCCAAAATGCCTTTACACGCGGTGCCTTTTATCCCTGCTTCATACGGCGCCCCTTTACACGTTCGGCACGCTTACATGTCCTGGTGCTCCATCGGATCGAGCCAACACTACTGCCCACGCGGCACCTTCAGCGACGAAACGGACCACGACACCGCTCCGACAAGACCGGTCCTCCGAGGTGCCCTGAGCGATCCGTCTCTGCACCTTCGCCAAGGACCATCCGACACGTGGTGTTTCCCGACCCACTTTCAGCTTCGGTGCCGAAGGTGCGCTACCTTCGGAGCCGCCAAGGATAAGAACTGTACCTGTGAAACAACACTCGCCTAGGTCGAGCAATATCAGTGTCATTAATAAATCATTACCACATGCTCAGCAAAAATCCCATCACATCCAACGCCCAAAGCTGGCATCCTGAGCCGGCCGTGGCGTAACGCTTCCGAAGGCCGTATTCCCCAATAGTAGCCCCTCGTCAGTGAGGGCCGTCCCACTCTCCTGATGGGCCGAACCTATGACCAAACTCCTTGCAGGGCGAATAATGGGCTTCAGAACTCCCACGAACGGCCCATGCTGATGCTCGCCTGTGAAAAGACGCGTGCTGCCCCTGAAGAATTAGCCGTTGAAAGAGTTGATTGACAGAGTAAAAAGATAAAACTACTTGTTAGCCACGAGATTATCGGGCGGCGGCGTACAATAAAAAGGAGCCGACTCCTGGGCTGCCCCACTGAGGACCATGTGTGGTTCGAGGACCGGTGGATGGTCTCTTCCTTGTGTGATGAGTGATTGACAACGTTGTGTGGACTAATTCTTGGCTAAGTATTGCAGGTGCAGGTTGCGGCTTGACTGGTGTTGGTGCAGGTGAAGAACAAGCACGAAAGGTCGTCGCCGGTGAGGCCTCCAGGTGTGGAGAAGACAAGTAGGCTTCGTTCGAGGCACCCGGTGGCCAGCGGGTTTAAGTGCGGGCCACATGGTGGCATGAACAGCAAGATGAAGTCATGGACGGTTTATTGGTTGAGCCTCAAAACCAAGGTCGAGTTGGGACTACGTGGGAGCCAAGTCATGAGTGGAGATTGGCGGAGGATACACCGAGTTCGCGGGGTTTCCGGTGGTTCACAAGAAAACCACTGGGTTCCTTGGTTGATCCACAAAGCCAAGACCGAAGAACCGAAGACGGTCTTTGCGGCGGCGCTAGACCCGATCCCCGACCGGTGGGTCGGCCGGTCCCCGACCGGTGAAGAGCACCGGTCGGCCGGTGTGCGACGACGCAGTCCGGAGACTTCGAAGCGGAGGACACGCGTCGGGATCGCATGGCTTGCGTCGAGGCTACACAGGGTGCGGTCGCCGGGCATCCGTCCGATGGTGAAGACTTCCAAATCCGCCCTTGAGGGGCTTGTATCCCTAGTTATTAGGAAAGGGCATTTTAGACTTTCGGTTGCCTCCATATAACCCAAGAGGTGAGAGGATGGCAGCCAACTCTTGGAACCCTAGCTCATTTGTTTTCCTATTTTTCCTTCATATTTTCCTTAGGATTTCCATACGACTAGCTTGAGAGCTTCATGATGAGATCTTGTGAGAGGGTTGGATGATCGGGCGGCAAGCTAGACCTTTTATGAACCTTTGTTGCTTGTATAGATGATTCGGCGTGGTTCCTCAAGGTTTGGATGTGTTGTTCCTGGTTGTTCTTGGTGGTGATTTTCGGAGCCCTCTCTTGGTGATTTCTTTGGGGTGTTTTTGGGACCTTTCTCTTAGGGATTTGAAGGGGCTCGATTTTGGGGTTTTCCGGGTTCTAGGGTTTGTGGTGCTCTTGGCGGGATTTCTTCGATTCCTCCTTTTTGGACGAGATTTAGTGAGATTAAACTTGGCTATGGACTCCTCATGAGGTGTTCCTAATATCCCCAAAGTCTTGTTCAAGTCCGTGGAGCGATTCGGGAGATCGAGGTTTGGATTTGGGGGAGTTGACCCGCGGGTGCTGTTCATCCAGAGCTGCCCAGGCTACACCGGTCTGACCGGTGCTTTTTACTGGTCTAACCGGTGCAACCCTCGGTGGGTTTTTGCTTGGGTGAACGTCTGGGTGTGTTCGCTGTTGTCCTGTGTTGTTGCTGTTTCGAGTTTGGGTCAGTTTGGTGGTCGGTTGGCCTGTTTGGTGCTTTGGGGCCTTTCAGGATGTGACCGGTCTGACCGGTGTATCTCACCGGTCTGACCGGTGTGGAGCCACTTAGTGAAAGTTGCTCAGTTTCACCAGCAAGGACCGGTCTGACTGATGGTGCTCACCGGTCTGACCGGTGTTGGTTTGTAGACTCGAGGTTTGGTGTTCCACTGCATTATCGGGTCGGAAGGTTGTGTGTTGGAAGCCGCGTTCATCTTGTTGGAGTTTCCATCTCCTTCGAGAAGAATTTTTATCGGCTCCCATTCACTCCCCCCTCTCTGGTTCGCCGTATCGGTCCTTCAAGTGGTATCAGAGCCGGTTCGGGTCTTTATTGACTCTAACCAGTCTAAGATCCAAGGATGGCGTACCAGGAACGGGGTTCGGGTCCTCCACACTACGATGGCAAGAACTACCAGATGTGGAGTAAGCGGATGGGTGCGTTCCTCCGTGGAAAGGGTCAGATCATTTGGGATGTCACGGTGGACACAAGCTATGTCTAGCCGATGGACTTACTCGCTCCAGGATCGAGGGACAGATTCGACGCCAACAATAAGGCGGTTGACTACTTGTTTCGTGCTTTGTGTCAACTTGAGTTTGATCGGTTGCACACTGAGCACTTGGCTTGTAGAATTTGGACGGTGCTGAAGGAGGCTCATGTTGGGAATGCCCAGGTTTAGGCACGGATGTACGTGACCTACCGGAGAGAGTACGAGAACTTCACTCATCTCCCTGGTGAGTCCATCGATGCCTTCTTTCAGAGGTTCACTGTGGTTGTGAACAACATGAGGGCCAATGTGGACGTGCTCTCGTACGATGATGATGATAGAGCGGTCAAGCTCTTACACTCTTTGGATCGTACGATTTGTGGTGGAAAGTTCGAGGCCATTGCGGAGTCAGAGAAGTATGACACTCTAACGGTGAGCGAGCTGTTCTAGAAGCTCAAGTCGGCAGAGGTGGATAGGGGCATGACTGCCAAGCTCGAGGGACCGACTGATTCCCATAGTCTTGCCCTCGTTGGTGGTTCGAAAGGAAAGGCTAACACTAACCCATCCATCAGGATGTTCTCTTTGTCCTCTTTGATGTCTATGCCAGATGAGGAGTTCGACGTGCTTGGAGAGCACGAGCTGGCGCTCCTGACGAGGCGGTTCGAGAGGCGGCACGAGAACCGGGTGAACATGAGGAGGAACACGAGGAAATGCTTCAAGTGCGGCAAGACTGGACACTATTTCGCTGAGTGTCTGAAGGTGAACAACCACGACAAGCACAAGTTCATGGACAAGAGGAAGGAGTCCTAGAAGAAGGATCATGAACATGGGAATAAGGCTCGGTCTCGAGAGAAGATGAAGAGATCAAGCGACATCGAGTCCGATTCCGAGGACACGTCTTCAAGCTCAAGTGATGAAGACGAAGAGGATGACAAGAAGAAGAAGAAGAAGAAGAAGAAGAAGAAGAAGAAGAAGAAGAAGAAGAAGAAGAAGAAGAAGAAGAAGAAGAAGAAGAAGAACCTCAGGAAGTATCTCAACGGCCTTTGTGTGATGGGCCTAAGCCTCAAGGATGACTTCTGTGGCATGGCTCGCAGTTCGAGCAGCAAGAGAAGCCAGAAGGACGCCTCGGACTTGGATTCCGAGGATGAGGTATGTGATGAGCTCTCTTCTTTGAGCAAGGAGAATGAGGAGTTGGTTGACTTGCTTGATAATCGCGATCACATGCTTAGAGAGTCTAAGAAGCTTAGGAAGGAGCTTAGATCATTGCTCGAGGATGCTAGGACTAGAGTGGCTGAGCTAGAAACACAGGTTCTTGATAGCAAGCTTGAAATTGATTCTCTTAAGGCTAGCCCTATTGTTTCTGATGAGAACGATTGTGCTGATTGCTCTGCTTTCCTGGCTGACTTAACTGATCTTAGGGAGAAGTATGCCTCCAAGTGTGAGGAACTAGATGTGCTTAGGGTTGAGTTGGCTGAGCTACAATCTAGACCCACTTTGCTTTGTGCTTGCACTTCTTGCCCTAGTTTGCATGAGAAAACTGTTGAGCTCCGTTCTCGCATTGTTTCGCTTGAGGCTGATTTTAAAGTGCCTATTCCTACTTCTTGCTCTACATGTGAGTTACATGCTATGAAGAATTAGGATCTTGCAAAATGTGTTGGTCGCTTGCAAGATGAGAATGATAAGTTGCGTGAAGCGCTAAGTTGGTTGTCGAGTCAAGAACCTCATATTGGTATGATGATTGCTAGCTGTAAGCGCTTTGACGGTTGGGCTTTGGGATTGGATAAGGTTGGTGAGGGCAGTGGTGAGAGAGAAAGGAAATTTGGGAATGTTTCAGTTCCACCACAACCCACACCCAAAGACAAGTTTACCTCCAAGCTAAACCAACCAAGAGAAAAACCGAGTGAGAAGGCAAGTGAAACGCCTAGTTAGAAACCAAGTGAGAAGCCTTGTGAAGAGCCTCATCCCAAGCCTAAGCCCAGATCAATCCGTTTCCATTGTGAGTTTTGTGGAAAGGATGGTCACAAGAGAGCGTTTTGCTTCAAGAGGAAGCGTGAGGAGAGAATGGCGAAGGAGTGGTCTAACAAGGACAAGTATCACCCTTCCGTTGGTGTACTTGATCCTGGTGTGCAGTTGCCCAGGGCCAAGGCGAGTGTGAGGTCAGTTCGGGCTTGGGGAGAGTGGAAGGTTGTTGGAGGTGTTGTTGCCCAGGCTACACCAGTCAGACCGGTGAGGGGCACCGGTTAGACCGGTGCAGGCCTGGACTGGCAGTAGTTTGGGTTTCGTGCTCGTACAGGTGCGAGGGTCGTTTCTGGAGGTCGTGGTTCTGGTGGTTGGTCTGGAAAGTTTGCAGGAGCTCAGTTTGCTAGGCATTCTCTCCCTCGAGCTCACTACGGGGATGGGAGGAGTCATGGCTTTGAGAAGGAGAGGAGGGATGGTCCACTGGCTTTCTTTCGTGGTTTTGGTCCTCCTCCAGGCAGAGAGGGTTGGTTCCCTCATGGTGGTTACCGTAGTGGTTTTCGTGGAGGTAGCTTTGGTAGGAAAGATGGTTTGGTTTGTGCTAACCCCACTTTCGAGCAGATGGCTGGGCACTGGTTTTACACATTTGGAACTAACCCCAGTGTTGAGTCGTTTGCTCACTCTCGCTCTTGGTTTTGAGTTGCAGATGGATGGCCAGGAGAACATTTGGTTGATATCGGGGGTGGTTCTTCGGCTTCATATCCCGGTGGTGACATGTAGGTGCATCGCTTTCGGGGATGGTGGAAAAGGATGAGTGAATTGTGAAGAAATTATAAAGGTAAAGTGTTTTTGTGACCTTCGAGTGTGTGGCCTTGGTCAAGCCACTTGGTTTGTTTTGCTCCTTCTCTATCTCATGTGTGTAGGGTGAGCTTTGTATGCTTTTTGGCCCTAGTGCATGTGTTTAGGGGGAGCTTGTGAGTTTTGTGCTCCTTTGCTCTTTTGCCAGTGGTGTCAAGCTCTTTTTGCCTCCCCTCGAGGAGCCGATCGTTTATGAGCTAGGTGTGTGGGAGCTCCTTTGTAACATATGTATCGCTTTCCTTTGTGCATTTCTTGCATTTGGCATGGCATATGTAACATGATGTATAGGCATCCTTGTATCTTAGATTGCATGCATTTTGTATCATATGCATTGGTTAGGAAAAGCTTCTCTCATATACATTGTTCACCATGGAATGAGATATATGTCTTTGTGAGCTTGTTTGGTATGCTATGGTTAGTTTGGCTTAGCTCTTGATGATCCTGATGAATAATCCATGTTTTTGAAAATGTCACATGTATGTTCTCTCATGTGTAAATGCCTTTATATGATCTTGACATGTTTTAGTGGCTTGGTTATGCTTAATTTGTGGTTGGATAGCTAGTTTATTGATCATATGGGGCCAAAGGCTCATTTTCCATCATGAATGTTTAGCCCTCTTGCTTTATCTTATGGAGGGGCATAAGTTCCTTTTTGTCGCAAAGACATTTCATGTACCAATGATAAATCTGAAAATGAAATGTAAAATGCTTGGAAAATGTGCTCCTGTGTCATAAGTGCTGAAATTAATTTGTTTTGGGTGCTAAACCGTTGCATGATGCCTACCAATGAGAAGTCTCATACATAGAAGTAGGCACATGGCTCGGTGGCTTTGACATGACATGAGGTGCTTGTGGGTGTTTGTGATGGTCTTATGATTAGACTGGCTGTCCTAGCATGAAGTTTGTGTGGCTTTGCCATTTTGATATGTTTTGATCATGTTTAGGACTTTGCTCATGAGAGGCAAGTTTTTTCGCAAAATTGCCCAAATCCATCTGAGCTTTGTCCAATGGTTGTGAAACTTGGTGATCTTGTAGTTGATGTTGATACGAAGCTATAGAGTATCTAACTTGCTCATTTGGACATGTGTAGCATCCTATGTTGAATTTTGTCTATTTGAGAAGCTCTAGGTTGAATTTTTTGCATTTTTGGCTTGATTCATGCACTGCCAACAAGGGGGAGAAGTTTGAGCTTGAAATGGCTTGCTGGACGCATTTAGAAGGTTTTCAGGTGGTTTCGATCCATTTCTGGGCTCTGTTGTGCACCGGTCTGACCGGTCGAGGTCACCAGTCTGACCGGTGTGAGTGCTGGTCCAGTGCACATCTTAGGCACCGGTCTGACCGGTGGTGATGACCTGTCTGACCGGTGTGAGCTGAAGTTGCTGCAGCTGCCCTGGTTTCAGCTTGTTTGCATGCATTCGTCCAGGGGGAGGTGCATTGGTTCAGGGGAAGCTTACATGTGTGCAGGGGGAGCTCTATGTGGTTGTTCGAGTTTTGTTTCGGTGGTTTGCGCTCTTTGCTTGAGCTTTGTTTTGTCTCGTATGTGTCGAGCCGTTACCCTTGCCTAAGGGGTCCGAGACTCGTCTTCTTCAAGTGATCTTGCTTTTTGCCTTTGTTTGGCTTTCGATCGCTTGTTGGAGTTTCTTTTTGTTCGTTTCTTTTCGTTTTATTTTCTCTGTTGTTACTTTCATGTGGGTGTTGTCAATGCACTCATCAAGGGAGAGATTGAGGACCATGTGTGGTTCGAGGACCGGTGGATGGTCGCTTCCTTGTGTGATGAGTGATTGACAACGTTGTGTGGACTGATTCTTCGCTAAGTATTGCAGGTGCAGGTTGCGGCTTGACTGTTGCTGGTGCAGGTGAAGAACAAGCGCGAAAGGTCGTCGCAGGTGAGGCCTCCAGGTGTGGAGAAGACAAGTAGGCTTCGTTCGAGGGACCCGGTGGCCAGCGGGGACAAGCGCGGGCCGCATGGTGGCATGAACAGCAAGATGAAGTCATGGACGATTTCTTGGTTGAGCCTCAAAACCAAGGTCGAGCCGGGACTACGTGGGAGCCAAGTCATGAGTGGAGATTGGCGGAGGCTACACCGAGTTCGCGGGGTTTCCGGTGGTTCACCAGAAAACCACTGGGTTCCTTGGTTGATCCACAAAGCCAAGACTAAAGAACCGAAGACGGAGCTGCAACAGCGCCAGACCGGTCTGACCGGTGGGTCTGACTGGTGGGTACCGGTCTGACCGGTGAGGAGCACCAGTCTGACCGGTGTGCGACGACGCAGTCCGGAGACGTCGAAGCGGAGGACACGCGTCGGGATCGCATGGCTTGCGTCAAGGCTACGCAGGGTGCGGTCGCCGGGCATCCGTCCGATGGTGAAGACATGAAGACTTCCAAATCCGCCCTTGAGGGGCTTGTATCCCTAGTTACTAGGAAAGGGCATTTTAGACTTTCGGTTGCCTCCATATAACCCAAGAGGTGAGAGGATGGCAGCCAACTCTTGGAACCCTAGCTCATTTGTTTTCCTATTTTCCTTCCTCTTTTCCTTAGGATTTCCATAGGACTAGCTTGAGAGCTTCATGGTGAGATCTTGTGAGAGGGTTGGATGATCGAGCGGGAAGCTAGACCTTGTATGAACCTTTGTTGCTTGTATAGATGATTCGGCGTGGTTCCTCAAGGTTTGGATGTGTTGTTCCCGGTTGTTCTTGGTGGTGATTTTTGGAGCCCTCTCTTGGTGATTTCTTTGGGGTGTTTTCGGGACCTTTCTATTGGGGATTTGATGGGGGAAATTTGTGGGACCCTTTGTGGTTCTTCGAGCTGTGATTCCCCTCCCAAATCCGTGAGTAAAGGGGCTCGATTTTGGGGTTTTCCGGGTTCTCGGGTTTGTGGTGCTCTTGTCGGGATTTCTTCGATTCCTCCTTTTTGGACGACATTTGGTGGGATTAAACTTGGCTATGGACTCCTCATGAGGTGTTCCTAATATCCCCAAAGTCTTGTTCAAGTCCGTGGAGCGATTCGGGAGATCGAGGTTTGGATTTGGGGGAGTTGACCCGCGGGTGCTGTTCATCCCGAGCTGCCCAGGCTACAACGATCTGACCGGTGCTCTTGACCGGTCTGACCGGTGCAACCCTCGGTGGATTTTTGCTTGGGTGAACATCCGGGTGTGTTCGTTGTTGTCTCGTGTTGCTTCTTGTTTCGAGTTTGGGTCAGTTTGGTGGTCGGTTGGCCTGTTTGGTGCTTTGGGGGCTTTCAGGCTGTGACCGGTCTGACCGGTGTGTCTCACCGGTCTGACCGGTGTGGAGCCACTTAGTGAAAGTTGCTCAGTTTCACCAGCAGGGACCGGTCTAAACGGTGGTGCTCACCGATCTGACCGGTGTTGGTCTGTAGACTCGAGGTTTGGTGTTCCGCTGCGTTCTCAGGTCGGAAGGTTGTGTGTTGGAAGCCGCGTTCATCTTGTTGGAGTTTCCATCTCCTTCGAGAAGAATTTTTATCGGCTCCCATTCACTCCCCCCACTCTGGTTCGCTGTATCGGTCCTTCACCCACCCCGCTGTTGCGACCCGCAAATGAGAGGCTTGAACTCCGCAGACTTCTCTGTAAGATCCCCCTCGCCCATCCACTTTTCCTCAACTTCGTAGTAGTTTGTAGTCATGGCCCCAAAGCGAAGCCGCGATGCAGTTTCAAAAGAGATTCCGAAGACGTATACCTTCGGTCCAAGTCTGATTGACAGCGCGAACTTGAACACTCTCCAGAAGAACTGCATGGTCGGTACAGCGAGGGCTCCCGGTAAAGAAACCGTGCCGAATCCCCGCGATAATGAAGTTTTCATCTTTCGCAATCTCCTGTTCGCTGGGCTTCGGTTTCTTCTTCACCTAACTGTTGTCGACATCCTACGTTACTTCGACATATATCTTCATTAGCTCACTCCCAATGCGATCCTCCGCTTTTCGGTGTACATGTGGATATGTCGCACCACATAGATCAAGCCTTGCACCGAAGGGTTCGCTTCAGCGCACCATGGGCATGACCAACGGCGCACAGTCTTCGAAGAAGAGGGGGACCAGACTGTTGAGAAAGACTGCCAGTTTGGCTACTTGAACTTCTCGTACAAGTCCGGCGTCGTCAGCCCCGTGACCGCATGTTCCAATAAGTGGCCTCCGGATTGGCAGCAGCAATAGTTGTACCACACTGTAACTCTGCTTGCTCCGGGGGAGTCACATCTGCTGGCTACGAAGGAGCTGCCGCCCCTTCACGAGTCGTATACGAAAAATCCGTCGTGCCCTGAAGGTGACGAGTTTGTCATGATGCTCCGCTGGTTCGCACGCAAGTACAGCACATGCGGCATTGTGGAGGAGTATCGCAGCATTCCCGTGTGCCCTCCAATTGATGGATGGGCGGTGGCCGACGACGCGTGGGCAGCTGATGTTGGCGGGATCCCGTGCCCTGACAGGACAAAAGTTTTCGGTTTCACCTCCGACCGTGAGTATTTCTGTGCCCTTCACTGATCTTTTACCTGCTTCTCATGTTGGCGAAGCTTCACGTGATGACTGCTCATGCTTGTCGAGTCACTGTGCTGAAGAAAAGGAAGGTGGAGGACCACGGCGATTTCATCCTCGGCCCCGTGTCGCCGAAGGAGTACAAGGACACGGTGGCGGAGCTGAACGGATCTTGCACACATCGAGTGTTCGAGTTCTTCAAAGTCGCCACGACCAAACACATTGGCTTCACCAAGCATCGTGAAGCGGCCGAAAGGAAAGCTCCTGCGCTCGCTGCCGCCGACGCGGCCGCGGGCGAAACTGCAACATCACCGCATGCTGCACCAACGAAGAATACTAGTAGGAAAGCCACACCTGCAGCTGCAGCCACCGCCACCGCCGAAGGGAAGGCTCGGAAGAAGCATGGTGGCCGACCAGCGGACTCACCCCCGGCGGCCAAGAGAACCCGGGTCGTGGATGTCGAGACCGACATCGTCGGAACCGTAATCGCTGCCGTGTCCTTGCTCTCGGCTGCACCTTCGGGAGGGGCTGGCGAGGAAACTGGCGGGCCACTACTTGTGCCACTAAGCCCAAAGGAGAAGGATAGTGATGAAGACAACAATGTTCGCATCCAATCTTCTGTCGGTGAAGCCTCCCACGGTCGTAGCCCCGCAACCCTCCGTCACGAAGCCCCTCGTGACGAAGGCAAATCCAGCTCCACCTCCACTAGCTCGTCCAGCTCTTCATCTGAGAAACTCTTCATCTGAGAACACCAGACAGTCCGCCTCACCATCGGCCTTAGGCGCCGAAAAAGATGACTTCGTCGCTGCTGCGGAAGAAGATGAAGAGGAGGAAGAGCCCGAAAGCAGCAACTACCGCGTGACGCCGGAGGAGCCCTAGGCTGCCACCGCTCGCCTTCAGATTCCCCCCGAAGCCAAGCTAATTGGTGGGAAACAGATTCGCTTCCTAGGCTGGATGAGCGGCGGCCACGAGCGCAAGTTTCTGGAGGAAGCTGGATCAAGTTTCACGATCTCCCACGAAGAGGAATACTTCGGGAATCTCAGCTCTGCCGACCTGACTATCGCTTGCGGAGATCTGTCCCTGAAGGCCTTCGTAGCATCCCGGTGTCTTGCCCGAAGGCTGGAGCAGGAAAGTAAGGGGGTGAAAGAGTTGTCGGTTGCCACGACCACTTCGCTGCAGAGTCGGGTGGCAAAGCTGGAGCGACGGCTGGCCGCTGAGCAAGAACAAAACCAACAGCTGCTGCGGGCGAAAGAAGGCAAGGCGAAGGACTCCCATGCCGCTTTGGACGCACTGCGCCTCGACATGGAGAACCTTGCTAGCACAAGAGAGGACTTGGACGTCCAACTTCGCCACAAGGACGCCAGGCTGACCGAAGCACAGAACGAAACGCGCCGACTGAATAGCGTGCTGGAGAGTTATCACACAGAGCATTTCCGATGTGTGGAGGTTCTGTGCTTGGAAGTCTTAAAGCTACTGGGGCAATGCAACCTTGATGCGCCGCAGACCTTCTTCCCCCAGTGCACCGTCGGGGCGTTCTATGAGTGGGTGAGCGCCTGCTTCGACCTCATCACCATGAATACCAAGATCTTCGGTGAGCTCGGAGCTGCGGTGGGGGTTCGCATGTTGGCCTACTCTTTGTGCTCCTTAATCCCTGTGGGCCGCCCCTCATCGGAGAAGACTGTCAGCAAGAATGATCTTCGGCGACTGACGAAAGACGACTACGGGTGGCCCGCTGACGCAGAGCTGGACGTGGCGCGGCTCCCCGTACTCGCCAAGAATCTCGCCAAGAACTTTATGAATACTGTCACACCTGTTTTTCCAAAGAAAACCATGTGCAAACCTATATGCATGCCAGGATCAAGTTTCATGCATATAATGACATATAAGTGTATACAAAAACAATATCACGTAAGAAAAAGGGAGATTATCAGAGATTTACGCTTAATCCTGGAAACGAAGGCACCAAACTCCACAAGCAATCGACTGGGGGTTGCGTACGCCTAGAACCAGCAACATCTTCACAAGACTTCAGAGTAGCTTCTTCCTTCTGAGCAACATTGTTTATAGCAAGGGTGAGCACTTGTCGTACTCACCAAGTGTGGGGAAAAGAATGAATGCAAAGGCTTTATAGTGGACTGGGCTATAGGCATTTAGCATTTTAGTTGATCAAGTTTTATTAGCACATGGTTACTAATAAAAGTATAAGTTTATACCAACCCACAATTAAGCATAAAGATAAGAGATACGCCATAAGCATATGGCAAGCATAACCATAACACATATCACAATTTAAGTCCATCTTCAAGTTCAATTAATCAGGTGAGGGTCCAGGCCTCTCTTGACCGTGAGCACGGCTAATCGATTAGTTTTACACTCTGCAAAGGTTGTACACTTTCACCACAAGCAGCGTAAAAGCTTCGAAGAACTTTGAACCCAACCATGCCATGCTAGCTAGGCACCATACCACACTACCGAGGTGTGGTTGCATAGAGACGCTACAAGGCCTTTACAAAGGTTCTCCAACAAGTTGTGACCCACAAGGTCTGGATTAGTTAGCAATGTATAAAGTCCCCTAGAAGGTCGATACCCCACCATAAAAAGAATAACTCACCCGACCCCCTACTAGAGCGAGTCCATACCCCGTAGTACTGTGCCGATCCCTTGTCCTTATCGGGTAAGATCACCCCAAGTTAAAGTTCCTAATTATTCGGCCAAGACCGATGCTTGGTTTAGTTCTTGTGGTTGTACTGTTTTCCTGGGTGGTTCTCCATGTTCCGATTAATCATATGGTCTCGTATATTAAACATCACATATCACATTGGAACATGAGCATAAAATGATAACCATGTTGATTATTACCAACCCAGTTGAGCACACGAAGCAATATCTACCATCAATATTAATTAAAACCGGGTGCAAGATAATGGTCAAATGAGGCTAGTCATCCTTAATAGGAACCCATCAAAATTAATGCAAAGCAATGCAACAGTGATTAATAAAGTTATTAGGACAAAAGTTCAAGGACACACTTGCCTTTAACCAAAAAGTAGTTGCTCATATTGTCTTCACCTTCACACTCTTCCAAGTTCTCGAACCACGTTCATTTTGCTCGCATCAATCATCGAGCACAAAACATTCAAAGCAAATGCACGAGTACAACTAAGAACAATACATCAATCAAATCAAAGCTTTAAAAAAACGCACTAAGGGATAGGCTTGATTGGATGGATCACTAAAGAACACAAAGTTTGCTTGGAAGGGAAAGGCTTGGTTAACTTTGAAGAGATGGTCGCGGAAGATTTAGCAAGGACCGGAAAGATCACTTTGAGATAGAGCTCGATTCTATTGGTTACGCAAGCGCAAGAAACGCTGAAACATAACTAAGCTCGAAACCATCGTGAGATCATTATCAAACAACAAGAGACTATGCTTGGCACATTTTAATTAAGAAATCATGTGAAAGAATATTTCAGAGGAATACTCTATGTTACCATTAAACAAGTTACAGTTAGTTAAAGGAATCACGATAAACCTAATCATATTTTATTTATAACATTCGAGTAGAAGTTATGTCAAATTAACAATTACTTTAGAAAGATAAAGCAAGTATAAGACGTCTAGGCGAGTAACTTTATGTAACGTGTTCAACTAAACATATTTAGTATTGAAAAGGCATTTATAATGTCATTAGGCATATTAACTTTATTATAAAAACCGATGTTTAACTCTAACACCTTTTATTTAGAAAAACTAGTTATGAACAGGGGTTAACAAATTACATCATGATTAAAGAAAACCGGATTAGAACCTAATCACTTTTTATTTTAAAAAACATTGGAATAAGAATTAGTCAAGATTAACATGCAACTTCAATGTAAAAACCAATAACAGGTGATACACATGCTAACGCACAGGGTTAAGGTGAAACGAATGAGAACGGCACAAACGAACTATCAACGCAAAAGAAAACCTTAAGGCTAGTGTTTAGAAGAACTAGTCTACAAAGAGAACTTGGATGAACAACTGACACACTAACCAAGGGTGAACTGATCTGACAAGTGAAGCAGATAACAGGGTAAACTTCTAAAGAAAGATAGCTACGATAGATTAGGTACAAGAACACAGCTGATTCAAAAAGAGACAACCAAACCGAGATGGAATAGACATCAACTAGCTAGATGCTGATAAACAAGATTCTAAGATAAACATAAAACAAGAATGATAAGATTACTTGATAGGGAAATGAGCAGTGCGACCTAGTCACACAGATAAAGCTATTAAGCTGAGCAGAAACTCTATGGCTTGATTGGATACACACAGTTTAGATTGGGCTAACACTAGAAAGGTTTAGAGCTTCTCATAAACTTGATCAAAGAGATATTAGGATAAGGCTGACACCGAACGTCTAACGAATTATTTGCATATGAGAGATCGAACTATGAGCTAGGTTTATTTTTAATTAGCAAAAGTATGTAGGGATATTCCATAAATAAAACACCCTAAGTTGGAATTAATGCAACATTACTTTTTATTTGTAAAAGACCGAAGTAAAGAACTAATCAAATTTTATTTATAAAGATTCATATATTGATTAAACTGATTAAACATTTAATTTAGAAAAATTAAACTATGTGAACAATCTAAACGGAACTTTGTAATTCGAGTAGATCATATTATTATTATTAAAAACATTATAGATGTGACATTAATCATATTAACATTTATTGTAAAAGCTGATGTAAAAGCCTAATCAAATTTTAATTAGAAAAGATTAATTAACTATTAAACAAATTAAAACCGAGATAAAGATCTAATTAACTTTTATGTACAAAAACATGTGATAAAAACATTAATCAAATTAAATTTGCTTATGAAAAACGATGTATAGATCTATATTACTTTTATTTATAAAAAGGCATGTATAACTAGACATTAATCAAAATTAATATTAATTTTATTTTCAGAAAACAAAACACGGTGAAAACACACCACTAACGCGTGCTTTACATTACTATGAGCCTAACGCAACTTGAACGAATTAAAACGGAGCTAAAACGAAGAATTTATGAGATAAACAAGGTGATAAGGACCTTTACACGATTAACTATAGATCACAAGGGGTAGCAGAAAAGATTCCCGAGACACTGTAAACAATGCTCGTGAAACTGATAAAACTCGAGGTTAGATCTGCAAAAGGGTGTAGGTTGGATCTGTGTGCAAAGACTTAATAGATCTAGGGGGGTTATACTAAGATTCACCAAGACTCAAGATTGAATTTTTTCATTACTGGATCTTGCAGGGGCCTTTGCACAAATAGGCCTTCTTCTTCCTTCGGTCCAAGACAGAGGACAGGGGAGACCGCGGTTCAGGGGGGGGGGCACCGGCGACCTGGAGACCTACGGGCTCGGGTCGAAGGCGCGGGATGCAGAGGAGAGGGAGGGAATCGTGCAGGAGGACTCACCTGCAGCGGAGACCAACGGGAGGCACTGATTTTTCGAAGGAGACGGGCTTCACCGGCCGGCGGCCCGGTCTCTAGGCAGGGACGACGCTCCGGTGCTCCCGCGGCCGCGGGAAGACACTGAGGAGATGCGGCTTGGCTCGTCGAAACGCCCGGCGGGGTTGATTTTGCTCCGACTGTGCCCCAAGCGACGAATCGGCGATGACCCGGCCATGGCGGACGGCTCGGTTGCGGCGGCGCGAGCGAGAAAGGCGGCTAGGGTTTTGGGGATCCGTTCTGTGGTGGTGGCGGCTGCTTAAAAAGGGGTCAAGGGTTTCTTGGCGTGCGGGCCAACACTAGGGGCACACGCACGAGGCGAAGGCGGCGGCGGACTCTGAGTCCGGGCTGGCCACGGCTGGAGCTGGGGGATGACAGCCGGAACCCGCTGTCAGTGACCATTAGAGGAGGGAGGCCGGTCGGGCTGTATTGGGCTAAAAGTTAAACTGGGCTGCAGAAGTTGAGGGGGGTTGTGGCGGCCGGGCGGAAGAGATAAGGGGCGGCAACAGACTTCATCTGTTGGGCCGAAAGCAGCCACGGGCCGAAAATGGGGAAAGGAAAAGGAAAAGGCTTCTTTTTTGTTTTCAGAGAATATTTTCGTGAACGAAATAATCTGGAAATTGCTAGATAATTCATTAAAGGCACGAAAAAATATTCTGAAAATCTCAAAAATTCTAGGAAATTTCCGAGAGGCTCATTGGGATATGAACAATCCTAAAGTATTTGGAGCTCATGAAAAAGATTTTAAAGCCTTATAATAAATAGAAATAGCTCAAGGAAAATGAGAATGAATTCCAGCAAATTCCGGAAAATTCTCGGAAAGATTTGGACAGCGCATGAACACATTTTTGAAACCTTTTGCACTCAAGAAGCACCAAGATGCATCGGCATGAATGCGACACTCACAACTCTTTATTTTATTTAGAAAATCAAACAGAGGATTTTTCCTATACTATATTCCCTGTAAAGAAAAATAAATGTTGGAAAATTTTTAAAATTATGAGAAAATTGTTATTTAATTATTCTCTCTATTCACATCCTGAAATTGGAAATTTCAGGGTGTGACAAATACCTTCTTCGCCGAGCGCGGGTCCCATCTGACCCTTGATGAGTCGGTTCGCCTGAGTGCTCAGGTTCGCCGAAACAACTTTTGTTTTTTAGTAATACCCCACCTTGGTGCCGGCCTGTGACGACGTAACCGTGTTGTTTTGATGTTGTGCAGATAGGGCCTCGCTTATAGGCGCGTGTTGCAACGCGCCTTCGGTTGCGTCTCGGCGGCGTGCTCCCTCAGCCCTAGTTCATGGAGGAAGGCAACTGGATCTCCATGCCCGGGGTTCCTTTGATTACCACCGAAGGGGCCGCAGCCGAAAGAGGGGCTGCCGCCGATACGGAGGGCGGTGGGGCCGACGCGCAGTGCGACGACGCCAGTGATACCGAAGGGGTGGCAAGACTAGATGTCGAGGCCATACATGATAACAGGGTGGAGGGGCCCATGGATGATGCGGAGCGCACCATGGCGACCGTGTGTACCATTGTGGCTGCTTGTTCCTCCCCCAAAGCCGCCGCCGCTCCCGATGGGGACGCTGTCCCCGCCCCAGACGAGGACGCCCATGCCGCAGCAAGCACCAGAGGGCCCCCTGGAGGTGATGCATCAGAGATGGCGCATGCAGCTGAGCTCGAAGCCACGCTGCTTGCCACCAGCTCCCCAGAGCGCGAAGCCCCCCCTGAGCCTGTGGGCGCCGAGCAGACTGAACCTCCGCTCATCACTGCCGAAGCCGAGGTCTAAGGGGCCTTGAGTTCTTGCTCAGTAAACAAATGGTATTTTTTGGTGCTATGGTTGTAATAGACACTTATACAGGGTGTCTCTGCGAAGGTCCCCTCGGTGGTTCCTGCGGAGAGAGACAAAGGTGCGAACGACCCGCCCTTGCCCCTGAACTCTTTTTTGTTGCACCAAACATGTGGACCAAGTTTAGCATCCGCCATCCGGGCGTGTCATACTCGGAGTTCTTGTCGTATCGTGCGAAATGTTATCAGTTCCGAAACGAGTCCGCCAAACTCTTTTTCGCGGAATTTTCGAAGGATCCCTCACGCCGAGAGGCCATTCTTAGAGAGAGCGCCGCCCGATGGGTGGCCAACCGTAGTTTGACAGACCCGTTCGTAGATGAAGGGGTTGTTCCGAAGCCGTAGCTGGTCGAAGAAGGTGCTATCGGGCCACCAAAATACGTGTATTTAATCTCTGACGCTTCGTCGGATCGCGCTACGGTTGCAAAGACCGAGCCGATGTGAGTGTCCGCACCCCTGACTATAACCCTGTCTTCGGCGCAAGACGCATGCCCACTGATGAAGAGCTTCACCAGATGGCTCTGGACCGACGCATAGCATCAAGCATTCGTCCACTTAGGCCATAACGAGGCCTTTGTGCTGTGTCAAAGCGGACTTTTCCTTCGGTCATGACAGGACCGACGCATCGCATCAAGCGTGCTTCCACCTTCAGTTACGACGATAAGTGACAGGCGTGGCTCGTGCGCCCTCAATGTGATCTGCGCCCATGCCGTTACTTACCCCACCGAAGGCCACTTCGAAGACAATGCCCCCTGGAGTGTGTGGGGGTAGCATAGCTTCGTCGGAGCTGCGAAAATGTATTCAAAAAAAGGAAATTGGGCGACAAGTGCTAGGGGAAATTGACTTATATTACACGTCAAAAAGACACAGTGCCTGGGTCCGCCTCGTTAAAAACCTCACACTTCGCGGGTGCAGTAGGGAACCGCGAAGCCTCCCCCGTGAGGAAAAAAGTACGTCCCCCTGCTTAATGTACATATATTACAAACTTCTCAATATAAAAGAAACAAGGGCTACGAAACGAAGATAAAAAAGCTGCCACTTCGCCGCAGCGTCAGACAAAGTACTTCTGGAGCATGTCGAAATTCCACGTGTAGGGCTCTTCTTCGCTGCTCAACCGACGCAACTTGAAGGCCGCTTCGTTCGATGTCGCGGTAGCTATGAGTGGCCGTTCCCACTTGCCGTGCATCTTACCCTTCATCTTTCCCTTCGGGATCTTGCGCAGCACCAGGTCTCCCGAGCGTATGAACTTCGGTCGAATCTTCTTGTTTTTTCACCTTCTAGTTTCTTCCTGGTAGGACGACAGATTTGTCTCGGCCTGCAAGCATACCTCCTTGATGTTCTGGACCGAAGTCTTGAGGTCTTTGTTGCTGGAAGGGATGTCCCTCCAGGTTCCCATGCACAGCTCCTCGGGTTACATGGCTTCCTCGCCATAAAGCAACTTGAAAGGTGAAAACTACGTGGTTCTAGAAGTTGTGGTGTTGTGAGACCAGATCACCCTCGGCAGCTCTTCGGCCCATTTGCTCTTTGGCAAGTCAGTGATGTTCCTTTTGATGCCAGCGAAAATTACCTCATTGGCCTGTTCTACCGCCCCGTTGGACTGCGGGTGGTTGACCGAAGTGAAGCATTACTTGGTGCCCAGATAAGCACAGAAGTCCTTGAAGTCGGCACTGTCGAACTGTTTGCCATTGTCCACAGTGACTTCGTATGGCACGCCGAAGCGGCACACCATGTTCTGCAAGAAGAATTTCTATATTGTTGCCGAAGTAATGCTTAACAGTGGCTTTGCTTCCACCCACTTGGAAAAATACTCTACTTCCACCATGGCATGGGTGTAATTTCTAGGCGTTGTCGGTAGCGGACCGACGATGTCCATGCTTTACCGGGCGAAGGGCCACAGCGGGGTTATCAGTTGTATCTCGTTGGAGGCAAACTTACTGTATGGCGCATGGCGCTGACATTTTGGGCACTATCGAATGATGTCATGTGCATCTGCCACGGCCGAAGGCCAACAAAAACCTTGACGAAATGCATTTTGCACTAGGGCTCTCGTGCAGAGGTGATGTGAGCACATGCCGCTGTGGATGTCATGGAGCAGTTGCTTTCCTTCGGTTACTGATATGCACTTCAGCAGTGGTCACACACTCCCTTTCGGTATATGTTAACGTCAATGATGTGATAATTCCTCGCCCTGATGGCCACTCTCTTGTCAGTGACCCGGTCTTCGGCCTCGTAGTAGCCCCTGACTGCCGCTACTATTGGGGCACGCCAATCTTCACTCTTTATGGCGTTCACGAACTTGGGGGGCATTGCTTCGTCTGCAGCAGATCTCACTGTCGTTGTTTCGTAAAACACATATGGGGGTAAAGGCTCGAGTAGAGCAGTTTCCTTTTCTATGGCGTCGACTTCCTTGTTGTAGTGCCTAGGAAAGCTCTTGACTGTAATGCCGAGGATAAATTTCACCATGCTACGCACGGCCTGCAGATACTTAGTCATGTCTAGCTTCTTTTCTTTGTAAGTTTTCCCGATGTGGTCGGCTATGAGCTCGGAGTCTGTAAAGATGACGAGTCTCCTTGCTCCCACTTCTCTGGCCTTCCGAAGTGCAAGAAATAACCCCTCATATTCTGCCATGTTGTTGGTGCAATTGTCACAATCTAGCCTCAGTGCGTAGCGAAGTTTGATACCAGAGGGGGTCTTGAGGACTGCTGCTGCCGTCGAACCCAAGTGACAATATGCTCCGTCACACTGAACCTCCTAGGCTGGCTCCGAGACTATGGGATCCCCCTTCGTGACCGAAGGCGTCCAATCAACAACAAAGTCGGTGAGGACCTGATATTTTATTGCGCTGCGCGAAACGAAGTTTATAACGTGCTCTACCAACTCTGTCGCCCACTTGCCTATTCTTCTTGTTGACTCATTGGTTTCAAACATGTCGCGAAAAGGCAAAGCTGTGGGGACCGATATATTGTGGCTCTGGAAATAGTGCCGAAGCTTCCTCTTGGCCATCACAACTGCGTATGGCTTCGAGCCGCTCATGGCTTCGGAGACGTAATAGATGGGGAACTACCTAAAAGTATCCGCCTCCATTCGCTCTTCGCCTAGAACTGCGCTGACTACTGTGTCGGTCGCTGTAATGTACAGTAATAGCTCGGCCTTCGGTGATGGCTTGGACATGACCGCTGCCTCTTCCATATAGTTTTTCAGATCCTCGAAGGATTGCTGTTGCTCCACACCCCACTGGAAAACTGAGTTCGCGTGATGCACCTTAAAGAAAGGTAGGCTTCGCTCAGCTGCCTTGGAGATGAACCGGTTCAGCGATGCTATTCTGCCCGTGAGCCTTTGCACCTCCTTTCTGTTACTTGGTGGCTGCATCCTGCGCATCGCTTCGATTTTCTAGGGGTTTGCCTGTATGCCCCGTTTCGACACCATACATTCTAACAACTGCCCCTTTCGTAAGACGAAGATGCACTTCTCTGGATTGAGCTTGAGGTCGTTACGCCTCATATTATCGAAGGTTTCAGTCAAGTCTACAATGTGGTATTTCTCCTTCTCGCTCATGATGACAATGTCGTCGACATAGGCTGAGGCATTGCGCCCCAACTGACTACCCAGGATGGAAAATAATCTGGTGGGCGCCGGGCGCACTGCGGCCTTGGTGCGCGCCCCCTCGTGACGCCGTGGGATTGGACGGAGTGTCTGCGGCCCCGTCTGCTCGGCTTGCAGCGGCTCCCTCACGGCTCGCGCATGAATAAAACGGACGCGACGGACGCGGTTATGCAGTGAATCAATTTTTGAGCTCCATTAAAATTATTTAACTCCAACATCTAGTTCAACAGTTGAGTGTACAAGTTCACAAATGTTCATAGATTCCTGTTGGTGGAGATCGGGCCCGAAGGTGGATGCCGACACAACAGTCCCCTGAATTGTCCGCCCTTCTCCGAAGGGGTCACGGCCGAAGGCCCCCTCGGAGACGAAGGGAACGCTCGAAGACTAGCTCAACCTTCGCTGAGCCGTTCACACTACTTCATGACTAGATTACTTCTACTTCTACTATTACTTCGACCACTACCAAAGAAAGCGAAATAAACAGAACCGAAAGTTAGGCAATTGAGCTAGACCTTCGGAGCTCTCTTCTCATTAATGTGTGCTCGTTCGATTACAAGGGAGCCTCTATTTATAGGAGGCCCTGGGTATGATCAAATACCCTAATTACACCTTTTCTGTTCCTGACAAACGGCTTTACACTCTTTACAAGGGTATAACAGTAACTCTACGCCTCTTACAAGCCTCCCGCATGTCTTCGTACGGCTGAGCCACCTTTACACGCGGTGCCTCTTGTCTCTACTTCGCACGACGCCCCTTTACACGTCCGATGCGCATACGTGTCACGGCGCCCCTCTGACAGAGCCAGGGTTACCGCTCGCGCCGCACCTTCGGCGCCGAACCAGTCCACGACGCCGCCCCGACCACGTTGGGCTTCCTAGGCGTTCCGCATGACTTGCTTTCCGCCCTGCATCGGAGCGCACCCGACGCGTGGCGTTTTTGACCTATGCGCGCCTTCGGCGCCGAAGGTCTGCATCCTTCGGGATCGCCGAGAGTAGGAACTGCACCTGCGAAACAATGCTCACACAATTCGAGCAACATCAGTGTAATCATTAAATCATTATTGCACACTCAGTAAAAACCCTTTTACATTCGTGGCCCGAAGTCGGCAACCAGGCCCGCCATGGCATAACGCTCCCGAAGGCCATATTCCCCAACAATTCCATTTTGCTACTGGGGAGCGAAAGTTTAGATGCGAAGTTGTTTAGAAATAATTTTCAAAAACAGCTAATTGATGTTGTTTCACACTTCACTAATTCTCTGAATTTTCAAAAACAGCAAGGAGAATTACCATTCACAACATGAAAATTCAGAGAATGTGTAAAGTCTGAAATAGCATCAGTTAGCTGTTTTTCAAATTTATTTCTGAGCAATTTTACATCTAAACACGAGCTCCACAGTAGCAAAAATGGGATCTATGAACATCGTTGAACCTGTACTCTCCTTTGTTAACCTAGATGTTGGAGTTAAGTAATTTTAAGAGAGCTCTCAAAATTGGTTTCAGCTCTGGACAACCTAGGCGCCATACTTTTGAATATTCGAAGTCTACTCCCTAACCACAGTGATGCTCATAGAATTTTGCAATTATTTCTTGACAAATTAACTTTGTAAGATAGTAGATTTTGTTTCTAATAAAAAAGTTTTAAAGTCAAGATTTAACATGGTTCGCTTGATTCGAAAAGTAGAAGATGGTTACTAATTTTAATTGAAGCTCAAAGTTGGAACTTTATCAACTATGTCAGAGGTCTTAACTGACGAAACTGAAGGACTCGACCCATTCAGTTCGCCCATCGCCCCAGCTCAGGATTCGCGAGCTGAGCGACATGGCGAGAGGGGTGAGCCGAGGTGCAGCCGAGCGAGCCGAGTTGCAGGTGAGGCGAAGCGCGTGGGGGCCGCGGGCGAGCTGAGTCACAAGCAGGCGCGGGGCATCGCGGGGCGGGCGTCCGATTGCCATCGGCCGGCAGGCGCGGGGGCGCGCACCCAGCGCCCCTTACGCACTGCGCCCACCGGATTTTTTCCTTCAGGATCAGCTTCATCATGCGGTTGTAAGTGGCCCCAGCGTTACGAAGGCCTTCTGGCATTCTGACGAAACAAAAAACACCGAAGGTGGTTGTGAAACCAGTCTTAGCCTCGTCCTCCCTTCGCATCCACACCTGGTGATATCCGGAGAAACAATCCAAGAGACTTAGCATTTCACAGCCGGTCGCCTGATCAATGATAATGTCGATCCTTGGGAGCGGGTAGGGGTCTTTTGGGCATGCTTTGTTGAGTTCTGTGAAATCGATGCACATGCTCATGTTCCCATTCTTCTTCTGCACCATCACAACATTGTCCACCCACACAGGGTACTACACTTCTCTTATAATTCTTGCGTCAAGCAGCTTCTGCACTTTGTCCTCCACAGATTTGACCCTGTCGTCAGACATTGGCCGCGGCCTCTACTGTCGGTGTTTTAAACCGGCAAACCTACCAGGGGGTACCCGAAGTAGAAGATTGTGCGGTGAGGATCATGATCGGGAGACCAAGAACTCGAAGGTATGCGCAACGACACGGGATACAAGATTTATACAGGTTCAGGACACCAAGGTGGCAAGCCCTACGTCCTGTTTGGGGGATCAAGTATGGTGCCCTGCGCTTGGTGTTGGTTGAGATCAGGTGCCCAGCTAGGTACACGGCCCTCCTTTATATAGTCCAGGGGGTAGGATTACACGGAACGAGTCCTAGTAAGATTACAGGGGAATTCTAGTAGGAGTCCGTCTTCTTCCTTCCTTGCATGAGTACTCGGGGAGTATGCCCGACAAGCCCCCGAGCATGTTGTAGTCGAGAGTAGTAATTCGAGTAGTCTTGAAGCCTCATCGAGTAGTTCTTGAGCATCCTCGAGTACTGCTTGGAGAAGGCTTCAATAGTCTTTGAACTACCACAAGTCTGGAAGGTGGTCCAGCTCATTTGTCTTGAAGTCGAGATTATATGGAAGTGCGATGGCAAAATCGCACTCCATATGGAGTAGCCCCCGAGCCTTAGTTTGAGTCACAGACTCTAGCTGAGGGTCAGTCTTGATTCCAAATCTTCTGTCTTGAGTAAATTGAATGATGGGTGTAGCATAGTAGCCCCCGAGCCTTGAAATGATTAGGTTATCAATCCAAGAGTCTTCAGAGTTCGTGAAAGCCATCATCCGAGTACTCTTGCAGCATGTAGCCCTCGAGATAAGAGAGCCATATGAGCCACGTTGAGTAGTTGTTGGTGCGGTGCCCCCGAGCTTGAGAGATTCCGAGTAGTAATTTAGCATCCAGCCGTGTAGCTTGAAAAGTAGCCATGCCGTCAGAGCGGACTTTAGATGCGACCGATGTCGACTTTAGATGCCGGTAGTGCAGACTTTAGAATGCGACTTAAAAACCGAAGTCGGCTTTGTGATGTGACTTGACAACCAAAGTCGACTTTAGTTGTCATGCGAAGCGGACTTTGGAATGTGACTGAAGAAGTCGACTTTAGATTTCCGTGTGAAACGGACTTTAGATGTGACAACAGTAGTCAACTTTGTGCCACACGGGGTGGACTAAAGATGCAAAAAAAGAAAAGCACTTTCCGGAAAGCCAAAGCGAAAAATCAGAGAAACGAGTAGTTTTGCCACCAGAGCGGGCTTAAGATTGCGACCGAAGTCGGCTTGTGCCACCGGAGTGGGCTTGGGTGCGACCATTAGTGTCGACTTGTGCCACCATAGTGGGCTTGAGTACCTGAGCCATGGATTTCAGACCCAAGGTACAATTGCCACCAGAGTGGGCTTAAATGTGCGACCGGAGTCGGCTTGTGTATCTAGGCCATGGATTTCAGACCCAAGGTACGGTTGCCACCGTAGTGGACTTGAAGGTGCGACCAGAGTCGACTTGTGTACCTAGGCCATGGATTCCAGACCCAAGGTACGAAGCGTGAGTACTTAGGGTATTTGGAGCCATGGTACAGAGCGTGAAGACCATGTGCAGCTAGGTTCCATTGTCACCGGGACCCAAGGGACACTTACAGCTAGGTTCCATCGAAGCTTACACACGTAGTATGCCACCGAAGCAGGCGAAGATGCGATAGGAGACGACTTTAAGTTGTCGTACGGAGCGGACTTTAGAATGCGACTTTAGAAGTCTACTTTAGATTGCCGCGCGTACCGGACTTTAGAAGCTGCCTCCTAGGGATAGCCCCCAAGTTGATGAAGTAGACACGTGGTGACTTGATTGATATACCCCAAGAGTAGTCAGCAGAGTGTAGCTCCCGTGAAAACCTGCCGAGAAGCGTACACAAAAAAGTAGTCGGCAAGTAGTCCTACATGATGAGGAGAACAAGCCAAGAAAAAGAAAAAGAGTAATCAGTTAAATTAATGACATAGCTGTTGCTGCTTGGGCAGACTGTTGATGAAGCCGTGGCGGTCGGCAATGGAGCCGCGACGGTTGTTGCTGAAGTTGACTAGTCAGAGTTGATTCCGACTAGATGTTGGGGGCGTGACTGCCGTTCTCGACTAGTTTGGAACACTAGTCGAGTTGAATGGTCGACGCAATGCGACTGGAAGACAAAGTTGTGGCGGCGCGCGGCGTACTCGAAGTAGAGCCAGTGTTGCCGCGAGACAAGTAGTCACAACGCACGGCGTGGCTGAAGTAGAGCCAGCGTGGCCGCAAGACGAAGTCGCGGCACACGGAGTAGTCGACGATGAGCCGCGTGATGGACCGCGCGACGTGTCGTGGCACCCGGTCACACGACGTAGGCAAAGTAGTCGATGACAAGCCTGCGCAAGGCGGAGTAGTCGATGGTGAGCCACGCGACATGCCGCGTGACGAGCCGCGCGACGTGCCGAGGCACCCGAACGCGAGGCGGAGGCGAAGTAGTGGACGACGAGCCTGCGCAAGGCGGAGTAGTCGACGACGAGCGGCGAGATGAGCCACGCGACGTGCCGAGGCACCCGGACGCACAGCATAGGCGAAGTAGTCGACGACGAGCCTGCGCGAGGCAGAGTAGTCGACGACGAGCGGCGCGGCGAGCCACGTGACGAGTCGCGCGACGTGCCGAGGCACCTGGACGCGAGGCAGAGGCGAATTATACGACGACGAGCCTACGCGAGGCGTAGTAGTCGATGATGAGCGGCGCGACAAGTCGCGCGACGTGCCGAGGCACCCGGACGCACGGCGTAGGCGAAGTAGTCCATGACGAGCCTGCGCGAGGCGGAGTAGTCAACGATGAGTGGCGCAACGAGCCGCGCGACAAGCAGCGCGACGTGCCAAGGCACCCGATCGCGTGGCGTAAGCGAAGTAGTCGACGACAAGCTTGCGCGAAGTGGAGTAGTCGATGATGAGCCGCGCGACATGTCGCGTGACGAGCTGCGCGATGTGCCGAGGCACCCGGACGCACGGCGGAGGTGAAGTAGTCGATGATGAGCCTGCGCGAGGCGGAGTAGTCGACGAGGAGCGGCGAGATGAGCCACGAGACGTGCCGAGGCACTCGGACGCGCGGCGTAGGCGAAGTAGTCGACGATGAGCCTTGGCGAGGCGGAGTAGTCGATGACGAGTGGTGCGACGAGCCGCGTGACGAGCCGAACGAAGTGCCGAGGCACCCGGACGCGCGGCAGAGGCAAAGTAGTCGACGACGAGCCTGCTCGAGGCGGAGTAGTCGACGACGAGTGGTGAGATGAGCCACGCGACATGCCGAGGCACCCGAATGCGCGGCGTAGGCGGAGTAGTTGACAACGAGCCTGCGTGAGGTGGAGTAGTTGACGATGACCGGCGCGACAAGCCGCGTGACGAGCCACGCGACGTGCCGAGGCACCTGGACGCGCGGCGGAGGCACAGTAGTCGATGACGACCCTGTGCGAGGTGGAGTAGTCGACGACGCGCATCGCGACGAGCCACGTGACGAGCCGTGCGATGTGCCGAGGCACTCGGACGCGTGGCGTAGGCGAAGTAGTCGACGATGAGCTTGCGCAAGGCAGAGTATTCGACGACGAGCGGCGCGACGAGCCGTGTGACGAGTTGCGCGATGTGCCGAGGCACTCGGACGAGTGGCGGAGGCGAAGTAGTCAACGACAAGCCTGCTTGAGGCGAAGTTTGTCGAAGACGAGTGGCGCGACGAGCCGAGTGACGAGCCGCGCGACGTGCCGAGGCACTCGGACGCGAGGCGGAGGCAAAGTAATCGACGACGAGCCTGCGCGTGGTGGAGTACTCGACGACGAGCGGCGCGACGAGCCGCGTGACGAGCCGCGCGACGTGCCGAGGCACCCGGACACGAGGCGGAGGCGAAGTAGTCGACGACAAGCCAGCGCGAGGCGTAGTAGTCGATGACGAGCGGCACAACAAGCCGTGCGACGTGCCGAGGCACCCATACATGCGGTAGAGGCGAAGTAGTCGACGATGAGCCTACACGAGGCAGAGTTGTCGACGACGAGCCTGCGCGAGGCGGAGTAGTCGACGACGAGCGGCGAGATGAGCCACGCGACGTGCCGAGGCACCCAGACGCGCGGCGTAGGCAAAGTAGTCGACGATAAGCCTTCGCGAGGCGGAGTCGTCGACAACGAGCGGCGCGACGAGCCGCGCGACGTGTCGAGGCACCCGGACGCGAGGCGTTGTCGAAGTTGTCGACGACGAGCCGCGCGATGAGCCGTGTGACGTGCCGAAGCAATCGGAAGCGCGACGTAGGAAAATTGATTCCGCTTTGACAGGAGCAAGGCGTCTCGCTTCAATGGATCTCGGCGAGTCGACGAGTAGATTGATCTTGTTGATGAGGGTCCTTCGAATTCGCCCAGTAGTGATGATCACCCCTACCCGGCGCACCGGCTGTCGGTGTTTTAAACCGGCAAACCTTCCAAGGGGTACCCGAGGTAGTAGATTGTGCGGTGAGGATCGTGATCGGGAGACCGAGAACTTGAAGGTATGTGCAAGGACACGAGACACAAGATTTATACAGGTTTATGCCACCAAGGTGGCGAGCCCTAAGTCCTGTTTGGGGGATCAAGTATGGTGCCCTGCGCTTGGTGTTGGTTGAGATCAGGTGCCGGGCTAGGTACCCGGTTACAAGGAAGGAGTCCTAGTAGGATGAGACAGAACGAGTTCTAGTAGGATTACAGGGGAATTCTAGTAGGAGTTCGTCTTGTTCCTTCCTTGCATGAGTACGCGGGAAGTCTGCACGACATCTGCAGCTTTGGTTTGACCTTCGGGTCGGTGTTCAAAGCATGTTCTATGACCGAGCGGTGGACCCCCGTCAGGTCTGACTTGGACCATGCAAACACATCCTGATTATGACGAAGGAATTGCAGGAGTTTATCTTCCTCCTTCTTGCTGACCTCGGTGCATATCATGACGGTTCTGCTTGGCACATCTGCAAACAAAGGGACTGTCCTCGTGTCGTCAACCGCTTTCATGCGCTCAGCTTCGACTTGCTTCATTGACTGCCTCATTTGCGCCTCAGCCTTCTGTTCTGCTTCTGGCACAACTTCACCGCCCTCATCTTCATCAATAACATGCACCTACCTGTTATGCGCCGAAGTGTTCCGCTCGGCACGCCGAGCCTCCTCTTGGCTACCGTACGCCGAAATCACCCCCGCATTGGTTGGTATCTTCATCAGCATATACCCTTGGTGAATGACTGCTGCGAACTTGTTGATGGTGTTGCGGCCGAAGATGGCATTGTACGGCTATACGAAGTCAACAACATCAATGGTTATGACTAATGTCCTCATGGTGGCGTCCTGCCCGAAGGTCGCATTGACATCAATCTTGCCCAGTGCCTCAATTCTTTTGTTACCGAAGCCATATAGTGGGTGCTTCGCTTTTTGTAAGTCTTTCCTTTTAAAATCCATGCTAGAAAAAACACTGCCAGGTTAATATATCCCCCGAGCTGCCATTATCCAGCAGGACTCTTCCGACGTCGTTACCGAAATAGTACTTTGTGTTCTTGCCTATGTTCGCCCTTATGACGAGTGGGTCATTGTGGGGGTTGTTTTGCAGCCGAATGTCAGCGGTTGTGAAAGTTATTGGAATGTGAGACCAGGGAAAGTGGAAATATTTTCTGGGGCAGATATGCGATACACTTCGGTAATACTCCTGGATCTGACGCTTCGTCGTGAGCAGCGCCTCATTGGAGCCGCCAGAAATTGCGTTGATGATGTTGACCATACCCATCATTCCCGAGCCGCTAGAATCAGGTGCTTCTTTGCTTTGGTGGCTGTAAGGAGTTTGATGGTGGATATGTGGGTTCGGCCATGAAGGCACAAATACCGAAGGTTGCTGCGTGTGCATGGGTGGGAGCGGTGGCAGTTGTGGCACCAAAGGAGCGTATGCTGCGTTGGCTGGAACACTTGCGTGGGCGCCGCAGGCTAGAAAGACTGGTGGTGATACGGTGGCGGTAGAGCCCTGAACTGTCCCGGGTTCTGGCACTTCATGACGTGGTTCACAGCCAAGCCCGCTGCCTTCGCCTTCTCTCTTCTTCCCACTCGATTTTCTTCTTGATCGCCGAAGGGCGTTGATTTGTGTGGTGATATGCATTAACTCCGTGGAGCCAATAGAAAAACCTTTTGCCCCCTTGGGGTGGTGGAGGTGGTTGCGGAGGTTTCGGTCCCCTCCCGTTCTTATGCGGTCCTTTGTGCCCACCGCCGTTTCTGCTCTGGTTTTGATCATAGGGCGCAGCTACATTGTTGACCTGACAGTGTGCCTGCTTCGGCGGGTGATTTTGCCATCCCTTCGGTGAGTCCCACTGACCCTGCTGCTTTTGCTTCTTGGCCGTGTTAACTCTGTCCAGCCTTCGGCGACGGCCCTTATCGTACTTGTAGTATTGTTGCATTACTTCAAACGGCTCCTGTAGGGATATCAGTTTGATTTTGTTAAGCATGTCCTGGCAGTTTCCAACCCTCAAACGCCCTACGATGGCATCAATGGTGCTGCTTTCGGACACCCCAGGCGCACACTCTGTCAGCTTCACCATTCTGTGCATGTACTCCTGCAGTGACTCCTTATCCCCCTGGATGCACATGTTGAGGAGGTCATTGGAATCTAGCTCCTCGACTTGCATGCCTTTGAAACTAGACAATGGCTTGTTGCGCAGCTGAAACCATGAGGTTATGTGCCCCTTCGGTATGTTTGCATACCAATACTGAATCTTGCCTTTGAGGGCCATCACAAGCGCCTTCGCCTTCGTTGTGGCGTCGCCACCGTTGGATTCTACTGTAGTTTCGAACTTCATAAGGAACTCTTTGGGGTCTTAATCTCCGTCATACTGAGGCAGGGTGTTGGCGTTGAAACGACAAGGCCACGACGCGCTCTGGAGCTCGACCGAGAGCGGGGATACCGGGACAACGTTGTGGAATGGGGCATTATCTGGCACGAAGTGTTCCGGCGCCTGCCCGCGTTCCTGTCAATGACCGATGCTCTGCCCTTCGGATGCATCCTTCTACTACCTCCACTGATCCAGCTGAGCTTACATGGCCTGCAAGGTGTGCCAGACGTGCTGCTGAGACGCCGGCGCGGCTTGCGCGGCGGCCGCTGGTGCTGGAGCTGCTGGTGTAGGGATGACTTGCTGAGGTGGCAGCGTGCCGGCGATTTGACTCTGGAGCAGAGCGAGATACCGCTCAGCTTTCCTGATGTTGAAGTTGACGGCGTCTGGAGCGGCATGCATCGATGCCGCGGCCTGCTGCTGGGACGGCTGCGCCTAGGACGAAGACGGCCGCACCTCCTGCTCTTGCTGGGCCGCTGTGGCCTTGCCCGCGATGGGAGCTCGTATCCTTCGTAGCGCTCCGATGTCTTCCGTTGAAGCCCCCGGCCCCTCAAGGCTAACTTCAAACACCCCCGAAGCGGTGTGCTCGACCTCCGGAATACTCGCCCCGGCACCGGTCCCCGCCGAAGGCTGGACGGCTGAAGTCGAAGGGTTGGCAGGTTCTGGCGCTAGCGGTGGAGTTGGCGCCTGGGCCATAGTGGTTTTGGCGCCAGCTAATTGCGTCCTTGCCATGCGGTCTTGGATTCTTCCACGAGGTGGGCGCTAAACTATTGGTGGAAATCGGGCCCGAAGGTGGACGCCGACACAACAGCCCCTTGAGCACTCTACCCCTTCTCCGATGGGGATACGACCGAAGGCCCCCCTCGGAGACGGGCGGAATGCCTTGCCAATTCTACTACCTTCGCTAAGCAAGCTACCAGTACCTTATAGTTACTTCGACCTCTATTGCTACCACTACAGCTTCCTAACACACTAAAAGAGAAAACGAAGTACTCAAAAGCCGAAGGTCAAGCACTAAACTGGAGCCTTCAGAGCTCTCTTCTCATTAATGTATGTCCATCTGATTACAAGGGGAGCTCTATATATAGGAGGCCCTGGGTATGAATGAAACCCATCAATTACACCTTTTCCGTTTCTGACAAACAACTTTACATGCTTTACAGGGGTATTACAGTAACTACTCGCCTTGCGCAAGCCTCCAGCGTGTCTTCGTACGGCCGAAACACCTTTACACGCGGTGCCTTTTATCTCTGCTTCGTACGGCGCCCCTTTACACGTCCAACATGCTTACATGTCTTGGTGCTCCGTCGGATCGAGCCAACACTACCGCCCACACGGCACCTTCGGCGACAAAACGGACCACGACACCGCCCCGACAAAACTGGGCCTCCGAGGCGCACCGCACGATCTGTCTCCACCCCTTCGCCAGGGAGCATCCGACACGTGGCGTTTCTCGACCCACTTTCAGCTTCGGTGCCGAAGGTGCGCTACCTTCAGAGCCGCCGAGGATAAGAACTGTACCTGCGAAACAACGCTCGGCCAGGTCGAGCAATATCAGTGTCATTAATAAATCATTACCACATGCTCAGCAAAAATCCCATCACATCCAACACCCGAAGCTGGCATCCCGAGCCAGCCATGGCGTAATGCTTCCGAAGGCCGTATTCCCCAGCAAGAAGGTGATTGGATATTCGATTAATGATCTTAAAGGCCTTAGCCCAGCCTTTTGCACTCATCATATACCAATGGAAGACCAATGTAAGCCCGTAGTCGACCACCAAAGTGTCAGATGGTGAGATCTGGATAGATGGTTTAGTTGTTCGGCGGGGAGAAGTCTAAGGCTAAGAACTCGAAGGCCGCACACGAGTACGCGGAACACAGAGAACACGACGAGTTTATACTGGTTCGGGCCTCCGGAGAGTAATACCCTACGTCCAGTTGTCGGTGTAGATTGCTTGAGGGTTGGTCGAGATGATGATCCTACAAGGGGATCGCCTCATCCGCCTTATATTGGCCAGCGGATGAGGTCGGTTCCCAGACTTTTGGTCGGCTACGACCAGTAGACCCAAGTCTACATTACACATCTTGCCATATCTCGTCGATCTGCTTTAGACGAAATCCACCGAGGTCTTGTCTTGTATGCCACGTCTTGAGGTCGTGTGGGATCATGTCGTCTGGGAGAATCTTCTAAAAGGTCTTCAGGAGGTCGTGTGGGCCACCAACTAGGTCGGTTGGGCCCACAGACAGGTCGGCAGGTCTTCTAGTAGGCCGGACGCACTTGTCTTGGACGACCATGAGCCTGGTCCATGGGGATCCAGGGGTACCCATGTCTCACAAGCCCCCGAGTGTGGTGTAGGCGCAGCGACCTTAGAAAGGTCATGACGAAGTCGTAGAGCTATCGACAGGTCGAGTTGCATGCACGTCGGTCCAAAAGAAAAAAAAGAATGAAACGACTTGGCAGCCGACCTATTTGTAGTCTTTGCTGAACGACGTGAGGTCGAGTGCCGACCTATAGGAAGCAGGCTTCCAATAGATTGAAACGACAATGAAAAAATTCATAGGGCATCAAAGATGCACTCATAGAGCAGTATGCGAGCATCGTGGCGGGCAGGATGGCCGGTATGGTGGTCCAAAAAAGAGAAGAAAAAAGTAGGTCGAATAACGACGTGATGAGAAACGGGTTTCCAAACAGGTCGGTACGACGAGAAAAACAAGAGGGCGTCGAAGACGCACTCGTAGAGTAGTCCTCGAGCATTGAAGCAGGCAGAATGGCTGGTTTGATGCTCCAAAAAAGAAAAACTAAGGCATGGTCTTGAAGCAAACGAAGTGTAGGGACACATAGATCTCGCAGCATGGCTGCAAGGAGTCAAGCAGGGCCGACCTCGTGGAGGCCTTGTAGGCATGCCGACCTTAAAGATGCCTCAAATCAACAATGCCCAGTATCCGAGGATACCCGACAAGGTCTTGAAAGGTGCGTTGACTGAAGAAGTCGTTGAAGGTGTCGTAGTTGCAGTTGCGATGTCTGGGTTTGGTTGACGATGAAGCCAAAAATCCATTGATCTTGAACGTATGGAGTGTAGAGACACCCAGATATCTTGCATAGCTGCAAAGAGTCTGGCAGAGCCACTCGAGGCATGCCGACCTCAGGGAGGTCTCAAAAACATAAGCGCCCACGCACCCAGAAGTACTTGGCAGGGCCATTAGGCGCGCACCCCCCGGGAGGCCTTCATTCCAACATGAAATCCTTGGTGTCCAGAGCAGGCTGGCAGGTCTACAAGAGCACACCGACCTCGGAAGGTCACGCATCCGGGGTGCCCAACTAGGTTGGTAGAGTCGTAGTCACACCAAGATATTGCAAGATCTAGGTACTAAGGAACGCCGACCGTGAGGAGGTCGTTTTGGTGTCTAGACGACCACCATGGCTGCTAGCCATCCAGCGGAGCTGTGGTACTGAGGTATTGTTGACCTTGGCAACAGTAAGCACACCGACCATGGAGGCGCGACGAAAATTGTAGATCTCCTTGAATGCTTCTAATCTCCGTGGAACTATTCATCTCCAGGCGCCCAGAATGATCTAGTAGAGCAGCGAGGCACGCCTACACCGGAAGGTCTTCAATTGAACCTACGACCATTTTGCTCAGGAAACAGAAATATAGGCTGATTGGAATAGGTCCGTTTATGTGCAGAGCCATAGCGGGTGCACCAGGAAGCAGAGCCTAGCGGGTGCAAATAACATTCATCAGGTCGTAGAAGAAGGTCGTGTAGTTGTCGTCGAAGCGGGGGTTAAGGTAGGCGCGGAGCCCTCTGACACAAGGTCAGGTTTTGTCTTGTAGAGTAGACTACAGGGTCATGGGTCAATAGTGGTCGAAGATGCTCTTGCCGCCCAGAAAACGACAAACTTCCCACTTATCGAGAAGTTATTGTAGCCATGTGACCTCTGCGGTGGGGCTCAGGCATCATTGATGCACAAACGATAAAGGCGTCGTGAGTCAGTGAAAGTAACGCCGTCGCCTATAATGATGCAAAGGTTGCAAGTCCCCTCGGCTCGTGGAGACAGTGTCGTTAAGTCGCCAGCTGCCCAAGGCACGACCTTAGCTATAAATAGCACTGTGAAGCTGTAGGAGGCAAGCGCCGATCATTGTTGAGCTATGAAGCCGCAGGGTAGTTCTTTGTCCATGCCATGGGCATGCGGCCATCCACCAGAATGTAGAGTTGTGTTCTTGTAGATGCTTGAAGCTAGGAGAATTCTCGCGAAGTGCAGGCAACATCTCTATCTGCTGGGGCCATCCTCTGCGTGATACCAGGCAGAGTTTGGAGGTGCTCCTGTTCGAGCTGGGGCTATATCGGGACGTCTCTGGTGAGAACTGGGAGCTCACCGGAGCTTGGCGCTCCGCACCGAAGAGCAAGCTCGTGTCTCCATTCCACTAGTTGTAGCCGAGCATGCCTTAGATTGCGTGTTGTCCTAAAGTTGTCTCCCACTCGTCCGCCAGCAAGGTCCTGATGCTAGGAGAAGTCTCGTGACGTGCTCTGCTTCGGCGTAGTAGGTTGTGGTGACCGCTCCGGGTGGGTCAGGCCTTGTGGTATATTTGTCTTGTGTGCCAGGTTCTGGACCCAATAAGGTCGCAAGCGACTTGTGTACCTTCGGATTTAGAATCCAGTAAGGTCGTTGGTGGCTTGTACCTTGGGGTTCTGGATCTGATAAGGCTGTAGGCCGATACGCCCCCTTGGATTCTGGATCTAGTGAGGTCGTAGATGGCTTGTAGCTTTAGGTGATCCATGTAATGTTCGCTATCTTCTGTCATGTATTTGGTCATTTCGCAAAATGATTTACCAAAGACCTAATTTTATATGATGTGGGGGCTTGCAAATTGTGTTTGCCATCAGGACGACCTGATGTTGTCTTCTTGTTTGGCCGACGACCTAAATTCAGGTTTAGGTCGTGGCGCTTGGTCTGTTGGCGAAAGATCCGCCTTGATCTTCTCGCTGACTTCTCGGAATAAAGCCGTTGAGGCGTGTTGTACATAGCAAGGAGCTGCAACGGATAGATTGAGTGGACCCCGCTATAAATAGAGTGAGCCGGGCCGGGTTTGACCCTATTCCCTTAATCTTCTTGCTCCCGTCGTCCTCGCTCTCGTCTCTCTCGCCTTTACTTGTGCTACAGTGATTTTGCGGCCGCCTTTCTCCCACGTCCACGCGTCCATCCTACTCCTCCGGCTACGCTCGTGCTAGCGCCGCCGCTCTCCGTCGTGCTCCTCCAGCGCATGCGCACCAAGACACTCTGCCACATTATATCCACCGCGAACCCTAGCAGTGAGATGACGGCGGAGACGGCTTGCATCCCAGACCCTCAGGCGGCGTGGGTTCGGTCAACGATGACCGAGGCCAAGATCCAGGCACTGGTGGACCGGGGTCTGCTCCGCCCAAAGATGGAGGTGGAGTGGAGGGCCTGTTAACACCAAAAAATGGTACAGGAGAGGGACTTACTTGTGTGCTGAGTTTGGTGACGAAATACCATTCGACTGGAAAAAAATCTTTTAGAGGATTTGTTAAGGGATGCTTGCGGTCGGCAATGTGCCATCATTCGGCAAAAGGACTATTTGCGCTTTTAAAGGGAAGGTCTCGGGAATGCGTGGTGACATGGCCCGATATAAGGAAGGAACGAGTTTATGGTGTGTACGAGATGGACATCGGCGTCAGAACATTAATTTAGACATTAAATGTTGTACTCGTAGTCGACCAAGAGTCGTGTTAGGACAAGGGTATAAATATAAACCCTTGATGTCTGTAATAGGAATCGAACATCTTCATAACAAAAAATGGCCCCGTGCCAAACATCGAGTCCTTTAGTCGAGTCGTCAAGTTCTTCGAGAGGAGCCATCGATCCGTCGACCTCCGTAAGTACCGGCAACCTTGTATCATGTCTAGTATCATGCGATGGATTTAGACCGTGATGCAAGTAGTCTTGTTACCTTGCTTAGTATCATGCAGTGGATTTAAGCTTGGTTCAAGAGGGTTTCTTGTTGGATCATGAGTCATGTGGTAGGCTAAGATCTAGCTCGAAGCTAGTCTTCGACTCTATTAGATTTGGCAAGATCTAATAGATTCATTAAGTTACCACGTGTTGCTTTGAGTTTTTGCTTTATGTTTAAATTCATGTAACACTCTTTTGCCCAATCCAGATAAATTGGTTTTGGCTTTATCTTTTTGAGATCCATGTGATGTGTTTTCAAAGTCTTTTGTTTATTATAAAGGATCAAGTGCTCTCAATAGCCAAATTTAAATCATTCTAGATTGTCACGTGTTGCGGGTTCAAGGTTTGACTTTTCAAATGTTTGCTCCTTCTCCACGGAACCCGGATCGGCTGAACAACCGTATTCGGCAATGCTCTCATGAGTAAAACGTGTTCATAAGTTTTTTTAAATAATGTGTGCTTTTAGCCTTCTATATTTAGATGGTGGTGTGGTTTCAAACAAGTTGTATCATGCGGTGGATTAACTTGTTTGTTATCATGCTTGACGAGTTTGAAAGTATCTAGACATGCGGTAGACTAGTGCTTTTGGCCTATGCATGCGTGTTTATATCATACTTATAATCATGCTTTTAGACTAGTGCTTTTGTCTGTTATTTATCCTCAAAAAATCGGTCGCGATCATGGGCGAGTAACGCTATTTAATCAAAGACCGATCTTTTGTCATGCTTACGTCATCCATTAGGCTATATCTTGTTTTCATGTTTTAAAGCTCCCGAAAGGTATTTAAACTGCTGGCAGATAGCTTGTTGTAGCTATATGTCATTCTAATTGGCTTTCTAGCCGTAAATATGGAACTGTTTGGTACTACCCGACAAATTCCATGTTTTATCTAACTATTTTTCATCCTTTGTCAGTTTCAGGAAAATTGACTGGCACGCTTCGGATCCGGCACGTGTTTTATGCTAGTGTTGACGGTTAATAGTTGTATCAAAGTTCGTTTATGACTTGCAAGCGGACAAGTCTCCCGTCGTAGTCAAGGGACCCTTCTTCCCTCGAGTGGTGAACCCAAGGTATCGAATCCGTGGAACAATGTGCAACGCAAGAATTCAATCTAGTAAAGCAAGGTAAAGCTATCTATTGAAGAATCAAATTGCATTTAATCTACTAAGAAAACGAATCTAATCTAATCTACTAACGAGGTAACAAGAGAAAGCAAGAGATAACCAATCTAGAGAATCTAGATCATGCTTATGTTGTAGCTCCAAACAAGATAGATGAAGATTGAAAAGCGAATCTCATTAAAAGCATCTTTAAATCGTGGCCTTCCATCCGACTCCGAAAACGCCCGCCTTTCGGAACCCCCGTTCTGTCACAACGTATCCCTATTCATGCGGGTAGTCTAGGGCGAGTTCGATAGAACAAGTTGAAATCACTTGGCTGGTCCGGTATGCACCTCTAGCCACCGCGGCTACAAGAGCACCCTATGTAATCTAGCTGCAAACTAGATCGTAGAAGAAGCAAAACCAAGAAGAAAACAAAATCATCGAGAAGGCACTTGATCGCTAGAAATCGGATTCACTTACAAACTTCACCATGAATGATTACATGAACAAGATCACCACCGAGATCCTACCTCGATCTTGATCCTCGCTCCGGAGCTCCGACGTGGTCTTCCATGCAAGGTTCCCACGTCGTCTAGGGAGACCCTAGACAACTAGCACGACCCTCATCTCCGAGATGATGTCCCTCAAGCTTCTCTGCTCCTCGGCGGCGGATTACGACTTCGGTTCTGCGTGGCTCTCGGTCAGGGGGCTATTTATAGCCTGAGAAGCAATTAGGTCAAAGGGGAGGCCGATTGGGCCCCGAATGGGGCCGGGCCGGCCGGCCGGGGCCCACTCGGCCCATCCCGCGGCCTCGCTTCGCCGGTGTTGCTTCCCACGTCTTCTAGATGTTCTCCCCTTTTGCATGTGGGCCCTTGACGTCGGTTTCTCTCCGAGTTGGACTCAATTCCTTGTCTTGCAAGATTCGGCACTTTTCCCGGTTCGGTCCTCGGGTTTATCATCTTCTCGGGCTTGGTCCTTGGGCTCTTGGAGTCATGTTCACTTCATTGCTTGACTTGTATCGGGCTTCAAGGTCTTGTCATGAGGTGCTTAATGAACTTATCCTGGAAGTCTTGCTTTCAACGTTAAAACCCTGCATAAACACTTAACTCCAAAACCGACATGCACAAGTGAACTTGTTATACCACGGGGGTTAGTGCCAATGAATAAGACACAAAAGTCATGCCAACACCGAAGGTAAACTCATGGCTAGGTTGACGGATTTTCACCGTCAACATCTCCCCCATGCTTAAACCTTGCTCGTCCTTGAGTAAGCCTTCGATGGAAATCATCGTTGCCCATCAATGTTTAAACCTTGCACTTGATCATACGTGAAAAAAACATAATGCTCTCAAAAGTTTAATTCGTTAAAGTTCCATAATGTACTAGCCTTCATCCCTACGGAGGGTAGATTCTTATTAAGCTTATCCCACAAGTATTAACATGCTCACAAAGTTTAAATAGATCTCAGAATTTTTGAAATAAAGAACGAGATAAAGAAAAGCTAAACCAAGTTCACAAATTTAAATCACCTTGCATGTTGCTCATGAACTCTCATCTCACTTGTCTCTCAAGCCTATATATTCTACTCCTTTCCCTCTCATCACATTTATATGTGGTAGGCTTTATATGGAGCTTTGGGAAAGTTTAGTCCTAACAAGATTTTATAAATGAGGTGTTGTCAAAACAAGACAAGCTTCTCATGGTCTTACCGAGACTCGTCAAAAAGGTCATTGGAAAATAATGTTAAATCAAGGAGGGGAAAGAGAAAAATACATACACTTTTAGATGAGTGGACATGTGCAAATGGCAAAGAGTGATCCCGAGGCACAAAGGAAGTCTTCGTTATCGGATTGCACATGGTTGGAAAATGAGAATGGATCTTTTAAACTTGAAGCCTTGATTGCACTCTTAGAGAACCGGGGAGTTTACTTTATGCTCATATTTTTTTTCTCTTTCTCATATTTCTCATTCTTTTCTTTCTTTCTTTCATTCATTATATATATATATATTTTCTTGTGAGACTTTCACCTTGGAAGTCACGTATATCGCCGAATTTTTTTTTCATTCATCATTTTTTTCAAAAAATACTCCCCTTTGAACTCTAAAACTGCACCGTACCTACCTCCTCCCCCATGCTTAGACGTTGCTCGTCCTCGAGCAAAGAGGCAAAAATAAGGTAGGTACCAGAAATATTTTTCCTTGGATAGATACTTGAATTCTTCAATGTAGGCATCTTCTTGCGATCTTCCTTGAATTGATGATCCATTCTCAACGATAGGTTGTGGTCAAGGAGGTAATCACAAAAGATGATATTTGGTTTTAAGGGTGGATATCCGGCGAGGTTTGTGAGATGTCCAATGTGGGGATACACAATGCACGGATAAAAGGCTAGCAAAAAGATAGATACGCAAAATCGGAATGACCAGCTTCTTAGTCTCGGGCCAGAGAAATCATGGCCTGCAATAACTCACTCAAAAATAAATCTTGTACACTAAAGTTTATGCACTCAAATATGTATAAGGCTCTGGATAGGTTGAGCAACACACAAGTGATATTTATGACAAGGTTAGCAATATTTTTGAGCATAAAAGACATCTTTAATCTATTCATAACTTGAGAGCACATAAAACACTATGGGTCTTTATTTTTATCATAACCTCCGCTAAAGATTAAGCTAGCATTTATATAATTTCAGATTTGTATTTTAAGAGAGCACTAGCTTTAACATGCATAAATCAATTACAAAGATAAACAAAGCGGCAATTATAATCATATATCATCATGGCACAAACTTTGTAACTTACTAATGGTAAAAACTTGGTGGTGACATTATTCATGATGAAAAAAAACTAACACACATGCTGAAAATTAAACTAACACACTTGCTGAAAATTAAAATAAAACTGAAAACACTACGCATACATAGGCGCATCCAAGCTGAAAATTAAAGAAAAGGGGGTAAAGGAAAGATAGCTAAAGCTCCTCCTCTCTCTAATCTTCCGCCGGTGGTTGATATTGATAGTCTTGGTTGTTGTACCCTTACTTGTAATAGGAATGCACCACTCCTCCTATGAATTGTCCAACGGTGCTAGGTGAAGGTGTCCAAGCACATAAGCGAAGATTGTATTCCCTTCACCCATTCGGTTTGCATTGGTTTGGACGGCTGCAATAATTTGCATGTTTCTTGCAGCGTATCCTCCAATGGTGGCCACATTATGTTGTGGTTGAGGAAGGTATGCAAATGGCTCCGCAAAGGTTACGTTGGGCACCGCAAAAATGGTGGGGGTATGGCTGCACCACTCCCCCATGCTTGCATTGGTACACCACCGTAGTAACTTGGCGGCGCCGGGGTTCCTCCCAATGGTGGGACAAAATTTTGTTGTGCACCTCCTTCTTGGGTCGTGGAAAAACCTTCTCCTAATCCTTCTCTATTATTTTTTTTCTTTTCGCCGGCACAAGAAGTCCTTCCTCTAACCGATCTTCTTCCCCTCAAGAAAAGTCTTAATCTTCAATCCGGAAGGGGCAAATTCACCTAGGCCACTTGGAAGCCTCCTCTCTCATCTTCACTTTTATATTTTCCTTTCTTCATATATTCCTAGGGAAGTCCCGGGTAGGAGATGATTCGGGTTCCTTGTAATACCCGATTTTAAAGAGATAGCCAACCTAGAGAGGTAACACCCCGAACCAATATCTCCCGAACTCGATGTTGTAACAACACCACCGGTTGATCATAGGTGAGTGGGGTCTATTGGCCACTTGGCAATCAAAGCCGAGTAAAGCCAATTCAACTCCGTGTTGGTTATCTTTGTCTCTCTTGTTCTCCCAAAAATCCACTTGCACAAAAGTGACACACTTGGATGATGGGGTTCCCGATAGTATTTCTTCGTTGGTGGTCTCCTCCCGTGATCATACTCCAAAAACCTTTCCATGTGCCTTCATGCACATCCACTTGTTCCGGAGCTCCCTTTTGAAAATAGGAGACACTCGCCCATGGGTCTACGATACTAGAACATGCAATCGTTTTGAACATGGAAACTAATCTAATCTATCCGGGATTGTGTTGAATGGATCCAAGGAAGCATTGAGACCTTACTCCCTTTACGGCATGGTAGCTAACCTTAAGCATTAAAGTATTTCCAACAAAAGACGATAGATAGATAATCCAACAAAGTATGATTACATTTCAAGATCGATTGCAACCCATGGATGAAAGGAGATTACCCCATCAAGGTGCTAGAAATATCATCATTGATCAAGGTTACCCTTCCGACGATGTCTTCCTTCTTCTTCACTTGTGGGCTCCCTCCAACGGAATGAGAGACTCAGCACTCCTTCATCAAGGGTATGCGCCTTGGTCATGAAAATTTCCTAGGCGAATTCCTTGTGGGTGTTTGCCGACACTCCGTTAGATAATTGCACCGGTGTCCCGTATGAAAACCAATATGTGGAGAGTTGGATGAAAGACTTACCTCTCTCCTCCTCTTGGCTCGGTTTTTCTCTAGTGCATTCATGTTGCTTCGTGACCGCATACACCTTCCAAACGTTCCCGTCCACTCCTTCGCTTGCATTATTGCTCCTTCCACTTGATATTTTCACTTGATTCACTTCCATACTCCCTTGCCTCACATACATCCATGATATTCCTACAAACAAGGCCTTGGCTGCCCCCCCATGCTTGTACTTTGCATCTGGTTTAAATATGTTGGAGGGGCATCCCATGATGTATCATGGTGCATGCATGGTTAGGTTAACTAGATTGCCTCCCTTTAAGTGTGTTTAAGGCTAAGCACTCCTCTATTTCGAAATTTAAAAATATTTTTCAGAGCCATGCAAGAGCTCAAGCATAAATTTAGAGAAGTTTTTAAACCATTAAAAACAAATGTAAGTCGAAAATATTTTTCGACTACGTCGATTTCGGTCTCACCGGTATAGTTTGCCTTCATTAGTTGAGAGCAAGCTTTTCCCGGCTTGATCATGGGGGCATAGGTTTAGGTCCTAATTTTGATTAGATGAGAGAGATTTTGAATGAAATAAAATTAAGTGAGGCTTTAGAAAAATTCTAATCTTAGAGAAACCAAGGATATGGATTTTTAAACCAACCAAAAATCAAGATTCTAGGTTCACACGAGTCCTACCGCGTGCTGAAATTTAAATAACATCTTGTCGGGGACAGCCCTAGGGGTCCCCTTAAACGACGGGGGAATCCTCACCTAAGTCCCGGTGTCGAAACACGCTAAGCCTAACCATGCGGGCAACTAACCACGCGGGACATGGCCTACGCCGCGGGACTCCGACGGTCCACCAAGACGGCCCGCCCGGAAGACCCCTTGAGCGAGCCCGCCTCGCTCGAGGGCGCGCCCCCTCCTCGAACGGGCTCCGCCCCGTTCGAGGGGCGACCCCTTCCCTCGAGAGGTCCCGCCCCCGCTCGAGGGCTCGCTCCCCCTCGAGCGGGTCTCATCTCGCTCGAGGGTCCGCCCCGCCCTCGGGCGGGGCCCGCCACGATCACGGGCGCTCCGCACGCGTGCGCCGGTCTGTACTTGGGCATTTAACGCCCCCGACGCCGCGGGGACGGCGCCATCATGCGCCCGGGCTCACGCCCGTGCCGCCGCACCAACTCCCCGGGGAGGAGCCCATCCCCGCCACCGTGTGATGGACCGTGCGGTACGGCCGGTGTCGGTCCCGTGACACCGTGCGCCCACTACAGATGACTAACGCGCCCGACCCTCGAAAAGGGGCCGGGCGCACCCTCGATTCCACTTTCCCGTGACCCCGCAGGTTGGGTGAGGGGCGCTAGGCCGGTGGATGGCCATCCCGGCCACCGCGCGCGCGCGGCCGCCGTACCCACGCGTGCGGGCGCACGCCCGACCGCCGCGGCGCACGCCCGAACACTTGCGAAGAACCACTCCGTCGCCGCGAGCGCATTGGGAAGGAACGCCGTTCTGCCCGCGCCTGTTCCCCGTACCAGCCATCATCAGCACCTCCCTCGAAGCCTATCAGAGGACACCACCGCCATCTGCCGCCTTCCTACCCTCGAATCGCCACTGTTCGGGTACGGGGTAGGCCATCATGGCCGGATCGCAGCGAAGATCGTCCGGACGGCCGCCCACTCTACACCGTAGCGCGACGTGCTCCCTCACGTAGCTAGGTAGCGCGGCGTGCATGTAACCCGCCGCCCCCTTGGCCTATAAAAGGGGGAGGCGAGCCCCCAGCCGCGGGGGGGAACGGGTTCAGAGGACGGACGAGTTCAGTTCGACGCAACACACCGTGCACTCACTCTCTTATTCTCCCACAACATCTTCAGCCACTTCACCAGGGACTTGGAAGCCACGCTTCCACTCCCGCCTTGCTTGTACTTGCCCCACTACAAGCACCCCCGGTGCCAAGCAATATAGTGCCACGAGCACGCCCCTGTGGACGACGCCCCCTCGGCCGGAACCAGGATAAAACCTTGTGTCATTTGTTGCTTGGCATCGACCATTGAGGGATAGACCTAGGCGCTATCTACTGGTTAGTGTCGGGACCATATTCCGCACCGACAGTTGGCGCCCACCGTGGGGCAAACGAGCGCCTAAGGTCGTTTCACTAACTCCCTCCATGGTGATCCGCACTGAGTACCGTGCTACGCGCTACAACATGGGTAGCTCGGACCCTCTCCCGGCCGGGTTCGAGATCCGCTTCGGGGACCTGAACTTCCAGGCCACAGGGAACGGCTATCTCATGCGTCTCACCAATCGTGAGGAGCTTCGCGCGCAGCGCCAGGCCAGGTCCGCCTTGGTCTCCGCCGCACGCACGACACGGCGCGAGGCGCCGCGGGCACGGATGCGCGGGTCCGTCGACGCCGCGACGCCGTCGTCGCTGCGGGCTACGCTCGCGCCGGGCGCGGTCCGAGCGGCGGCGGGGGCCGAGCGCGCCGCCGCCCAACGCGGTGCGCCCATCGTTACGACGACCGCCACCGCCCCAGCGGGACCACGTGCGGTCTCCGGACCACGCGTTCCCATCGGGCTGCGTGGCGCCACTACGGCCTACAACGCCAACGTGAACACGACGATGCGCCGGGTTCCACCTGGCCGCCACGTCTTCGTCGCCAGGGACCCCGGCACCTCAGCAGCAGACGAGTCATCCCTGGGCTCCGTCGACACGATGCCACCCGCCAACCGCCATGGGTACGCGGAGTGGGACTTCTCCGGTGTGCCGGACCCAGTCGCGTTCAGGCGCTTCCTCGACGCCACGGACCTACGGTTTGGTCGCTCCGACGACTCCAAAGACCGGGAGCTACGACCCCACGCGGGAGTGTTGCGCCGTCATCACCAACGACCGGCCAACGCCGCCGGTGCGGCGGCGCGGGGGGACGGGGGTAGTCACGCCCGCCCTGGGGATCGCGACGCGCCCGGCTGCGGGGCCAAGCGCTCCGCCCGGGGCCAACGTCGACGCACAGTGGCCCAAGCCCGCGAGCTCGAGGCCAAGCCGCGGCGGAGGAATACCGGACGGTGCGGGCCGCTCCGCGCCTCGATGGCGGGGAGAGGCCTCCGCGCGCGCCGAACGCGCACGGGAGCCGGGCCGACAAGTCCGCGACCGCCTCAACCCCGCTCCCAACGTCGACAACGCGGACACTCCGCCACGGGCGAGCCAAAGCTCATCACCGCCGCGACGCTCGCTACGCGCCATGCCGGAACCCTCGACCCCCGAGGCTCGAGATATGCACCGCGAGGTGCGGACCCTCCTTGAGAAAGCGGCCGGTCCGGAAGGCCGAGAGCTCGGCCTCACGCATTCGCCAACGGGGGGACGCGCGGGGTGATGATCCCGCACCGGGGGCGAACCCTCGGTGCACGTGGGTCAACCCGGCCGACCGGACGCACGCCGCCCAAGGAACGACTCCTTGACACGCGCGGGCGCGGGATGGTGATGCCCGCAACGTCATCAACGCCGGGCGCACCAGCAAGGCGGACGCACGAGCGGCCAGGGGCTACCACCCTCGAAGGGCCGGACGCTACGACGGCGGCGAGGATCGCTCCCCGACACCGGAGCCCCGGCGGTGTTCCCCCAGCGCTTCCGTCAGCCCTCGACGATCGTCAAATATAACGGGGAGACGGACCCTCGCGTCTGGCTCAACGACTACCGCCTAGCCTGTCAGTTGGGCGGGGCCACCAACGACGAGGTGATCATCCGCAACTTGCCCCTGCATCTGGGCGACGCGGCCCGGACATGGCTCGAGCACTTGCCCGCCAGCCAGATCCACAACTGGGACGATCTAGTCCACACCTTTGTGGGCAACTTCCGGGGCACATACGTGCGCCCCGGGGAACTCCCCGGGATCCGCGCTCCCCCGCACGCGAAGCCGGCGACCGCTCGCGGGACTTCATACGGCGCTTCTCCAAGCGCCGCACGAGCTCCCCGCCGTGGCACGATCCGAGATCGTGCACGCATTCCTCGAGGGCACCACGTGCGGGACCTTGTGCGCGAGCTAGGACGCAGCCCGCCTACGGACTCAAACGAGGCGTTCGACATCGCCACCGGCTTCGCCTCCCGGAGAGGAGGCCGTGGGGGCAATCTTCGACGGCAAAAAGGGCAAGTGCGGCGAGGACACGCCCGCGGAGGGCGGTGGGTCCCAAGAGCCGCGCCGCAACGACAAGCGGGGCAAGAAGGGGAAGAAGGCCGCGCCGCGAGGCGCGCGCGCAGGGCGCAACGGCGGCAACGCCGAGGCCCTCGGCTCGTTGACCCGCACGACGGGGCCCTCGACCGGCCCCTCGAGGCCCGGGGGTATTTGAAAACATGATGAAGAAGCCATGCCCCTACCACAAGACCCCCGTGAACCACACTCTTGAGCAAGTGCGACATGCTCAAGAAGTTCTATGGCCGTGCCGCCGCGAAGGAGGCGAGAGGCCAAGAAAGATGGGGGCGATGGCGACGCGGGTGGCTTCCCTGCTGTCGAAAATGTGTTCCTCATCTTTGGGGGACCCACCGTCGACATGTCGACCCGGCAACGCAAGAAGGAGCGGCACGAAGTCCTCGCCGCAGAGAGGGCACCTCCGGCCTTTCTCAACTGGTCGAAGGATGCCATCACCTTTAGCCGGGACGACCACCCAAACCGCATCCCGAACCCGGCCAAGATGCCGCCGGTGGTCGATCCCATCATTGGGAACGCCCGGTTTTCGAAGGTCCTTATGGACGGAGGCAGTAGCCTCAATATCCTCTTCGCGCATACTTTGCGCCTGATGGGGATCGGGCTGGACCAGGTGCGGCCCGGCACGAAGCCGTTTCATGGCATCGAGCCGGCAAGCGAGGTTCAACCACTCGGGCGGTCGATCCGCCGGTCCCGGTTTGGGACCCCCAAGAATTTCCGCAAGGAAACCCTCACCTTCGAGGTGGTGGGATTCAAGGGGGCCTACCATGCCATACTTGGGCGACCATGCTATGCCAAATTCATGGCGGTCCCCAACTACACGTACCTGAAGATGAAGATGCCGGGTCCAAACGGCGTCATCACCGTCGGGTCGTCGATCGAGCACGCATTCGACTGCGACGTCGAGTGCGTGGAACATGCAGAGGCACTAGCGCTGGATGAAGCGCTGGTGAACACACTGGAGAAGATGGTCAACGACGACCTCAGCTCCGCCGCCAAGCACGTCGGCACCTTCGAGGCCGCCGAGCAAACCAAAGGGGTCCCCCTCGACCCGTCGGCCCCCGAGGGCAAGGCATTGAGGGTCAGCTCGACCCTCGATCCTAAATAGGAAGCAGTGCTCGTCGACTTTCTCCCGCGCCAACGCCGACGTCTTCGCGTGGAGCCCCTCGGACATGCCAGGCATCCCGAGGGAGGTCGCCGAGCACTCCCTTGATATCCTGCCAAACGCTCGCGCTGTGCAGCAGCGGCTGCGCCGCTTCGACGAGGAGCGGCGACGGGCGATCGGAGCGGAGGCTGCGGAAGCTCCTCGAGGCCGGTTCATCAAGGAAGTGTTTCACCCTACGTGGCTAGCTAATCCCGTGCTTGTAAAAAAAGAAAAATGGGAAGTGGAGGATGTGTATAGACTACACCAGTCTCAATAAAGCATGTCCAAAAGTTCCCTTTCCTTTGCCACGTATAGATCAAATCGTTGATTCAACGGCTGGGTGTGAACTACTCTGTTTCCTCGATGCCTATTCGGGCTATCACCAAATAAAAATGAAGGAGTCCGACCAGCTCGCGACTTCGTTCATCACGCCGTTCGGGACGTTCTGTTACGTCACAATGCCTTTTGGCCTCAGAAACGCGGGCGCAACATATCAGCGGCCGCATGCGGCACGTTTTTTGGGGACCACATCGGGCGGACGGTCGAGGCCTACGTGGACGACATCGTCGTCCAAGACCGAGAAGGCGGACGACCTGGTTAACGACCTTGGCGTCGCGTTCGGTGCCTTCGGGCCAACGGGGTCAAGCGAACCCCCGAAAAATGTGTCTTTAGAGTGCGCGGGGCATGCTCCTAGGATACATCGTCTCCCGCCGGGGAGATCGAGGCCAACCCCGAAAAGGTCGCGGCCCTCGAGCGAATGGGTCCACTTCGAGACCTCAAAGGGGTGCGAAGGTGTTGGGGTGCCTCGCCGCCTTAAGCCGCTTTGTTTCGAGGCTCGGTGAGAAGGAGCCGCCCCTCTGCGAAACAAGAAGCACGAGCGCTTCTCTTGGACCGCGAGGCCCGAGGAGAGGCGCTCGACCAAGGCGAAGACGTCTCTGACGCACGCCCAATCACCACGCCGCCGCGAGACGGCGAACCCCTCCAACTCTACGTGGCCGCAACCACCCGAGGGTGGTCGGCGCGTGATCGTGTGGAGCGCGCGCGGAGGAAAGTGCCTTGCACATGTAGAGCCGGTCTACTACATCAGCGAAGTCTGTCGGACACGAAGACGCGCTACCCCCGGGTCCGAGGCTTCTTGTACGCGGTAGTCCTCGCGCGGCGCAAGCGCTCGCCACTAGCAAGGCCCACCCGAGTTACGGTGGTCTCTTCCTTCCCGCTAGGAGAGATCATTCGCAACCCGACGCGGCGAGGGCGGGGGTACCCGAGTGGTCGGGTGGGTTGATGGGCGAAGACGCGCCCTCGCTGCGCGAGCCATCAAATCGCAAATCCTAGCCGATTTCGTCGGCCCGGAGGTGGACGGACACGCAGGCGCCCTCGGATTCAGCGAGTGCGGACTCGTTCTTCGGCCGGCTCGGTGATGAAGACGGGGAGCGGGCGTGGAGCTGCTCTCTTCGTGTCACCCCTCGGGGAGCACATGCGCTACGGCAGAGTGCGCCTCCACTTCCCGCATCCTACAATATGGCGGAATACGAGGCCCTTCTCGCGGCCTCAAAATCGCTACGTGAGTTGAGCGTCAAGCGCCTCGACGTACGGGGATTCGCGACTCGTGATCGATCAAGTCATGAAGAACGCGGCGCACGATGATAAGATGGAGGCCTACGCTAAGCGTGCGAGCCCTCGAAGACAAGTTCTACGGCATCGAGCTTAATCATGTACCCCGCCGGTACAACGAGGAAGCGAACGGGCGGCAAAAATAGCGTACGGGGCGGATCACCGTTCCCGAACGTTTTCGCGCGCGACATCGCGCAGCCCTCGGTCACCTTCGAGCCCTACCCCTCGAGCGACGACGGACCCTCGGGGGCTCCCTCGAATCCAGCGGGTGCGGAACCCATGGAAGAGGACCCCTCGAAACCGGGGCATCCCCGGTCACTCCCTTCTCGAGGGGTACGGCTTCCACGAGGTCGACGCAATGGATATAGAGCCGGCTCCTGTCCAGGCGGATTGGCGGGAAAAATACATGGCACAGGTTAGCTCGGGGAACTCGCGAGGCCGGGCCACGGCCGGGCGCATCGCCGGGATAGCCAAATCCTTCACCCTCGTCGACGGCAGTACATGCAAGCGCGCCGCGTCGGGCATCCTCCGGCGGTGTATACCCATTCCGAGGGGGCGCGAGCTCCTACGGGACATCCACGCGGGAGTCTGCGGCCACCACGCCGCACCGCGCACCCTCGTTGGCAACGCGTTCCGCCGGGGCTTCTGCGGCCTACCGCGGTCGCGGATGCCAGCGAAATTGTGCGCACCTGCGAAGGGTGCCGGTTCTGCGCCGCAAGTCCAACGCCGCTCCGCCACCGCAAACGATCACAAGTAACATGGCGTTCGCCGTGTGGGGGTTGGACGCCGTCGGGCCCCGCGGAAGGCGCCGGGGCTTCACCCACTGCTTGTCGCGATTGACAAATTCTCCAAATGGGTGGAGATGCGCCCCATCACGGAGGTTGAGGGCTGAGCGGGCGGTCACGTTCTTCACGCGACATCGTCTACGCCCCAGGTGCCAAACTCCATCATCACGGACAATGAGTCCCCGGTTCACGGGCGGAAGTTTTTGGAGTTACGCGACAAGTTCCACATCCGCGTGGATTGGGCAGCTGTGGCACACCCACGAGACCAACGGCCAAGTGGAGCGTCACGCGGCATGATTACCAACGAGCCTCAAGCCCGAGAATTTTCTACCGGCTCAACAAATGCGGCCGAAAATGGCTCCAAGAACTACCGAGCGGTCGTGTGGAGCCTAAGGACCACCCCAGCAGACACTTTGGGTTCACCCCATTTTTCTAGTCCATGGCGCGGAGGCCGTCCTCCCCACGGGGCACGGAATATGGTCGCCCGGGGTTCGAGGCTACGACGAGGATGCCAACCGGCGAGCCCGCGGAGGACACGGCTTGGACCGGCCGTCGAAGTACGCCTCGTGGCGTTGATGCACTCGCCGGTATCAACGGTCCTTACGACGTTACCAAGCACGCAAGATACGTCGGAGGGATTTCGAAACGAGGATTTGGTCCTAAGGCTACGCCAAGACAACCGAGGACGCCACAAGCTATCGCCCCCATGGGAGGGACCCTACGTCGTGGTGAAGGTGCTCAAGCCGGGCACGTACAAGCTGGCCAACGAGGACGGCGAAGAACTCACCAACGCTTGGAACATCCAACAGCTACGTCGCTTTTACCCTTAGCTAGGATTTTCCAAGTATTTTTTGTTGTTGTAAAATCACATGGCCAACGCCCCAGTTGGTGTCAATTATGTAAATACTCCAAGTCTAATAAAAGGGCAACTCGGCTTTCCCCTGAAACCCAAGTTACCCTCGGGGGCTACTGCGGGGGGGCACCCCCCCCCCAAAATGGTCCCATTTTTCGCGCAAAAGTAAAAAACAACTCACACGCGCTAAGTTTGTTTCCTACTTCAACCTCGAGCCATGATTCGAACAGGGCGTAGGCGGCACAGCGGAAGGAGCGTGCGAGCCAGAGATAGCCTACGCCGCGTGGCTATGGCCCTTCTCTCTCGCCTCCAACCCAGCGGGCCCCCTGCGAAAATCGAACTCCCCTAACTAGAATCTACTCAGGAAGAAGGAGAAACAAAAAGCGTAATAAACAAGCAACTTCATTTGTAGCTGCTCATGTTCACAAGACAATTTGTTTATTTACAAAAGGCCACGGAGACCGAGAATTCGATACACGCAAGCAAAAAATGGGCCTAGCGCCCAGCGCTTTCGAGCGGGAGGAGCGACAGCATCGGCGGCGTCGGGAAGAGGAATTCTTCGAAGGCCTCGGCGAGCGACCGGCGGCGTCGGCAGCAAGCGCGTCGCGCGCTCCATGGCCACCTCGTCCTCGACACCCTCGGGCACGATGTAGCCCTCCGCCGACGCCTCGAGGTTGACCTCGTAGTGGGATCGCACCACTCCGGGGCCTTCCGGACGCCCTGGGTGCAACGCCGGCGCATCCGCTCGGTGGTGGCCCAGGGGCGCGCGGCGGCGGCGGCGGGGCGCCGGCACGGGCCTCGCCTTCCTCGGCCGACGCGGCGGGTGAGGGCCGCGTCACGCGGCTCTTGCAGCTCCTGCTCGGAGGAGTTGTAGGAACGCTGCGGGGCCTCGGCTCGCCCGGCCCGGCGTGCCCCAAGGCGGTCGCAAGCACAGGATCAACAAGACGACAAGAAATCGAGAAAGGGAGAAACGAACCCTCTAAAGCAAAAAACCAACAAACGAAAGTCGAAGAAAGTGACTCACCCTCGACTGCTTCCTCTCCAAATCGGGTCGCGGCGAGACTCGGGCCACGTTTGAAGCTTGAGAAAGAGTTGGTTTGTGCTCCGTGTAGGCATGCCAAGATGATGGCCTCTTCTCACCCGCCTCTCACCGATGTGATGACCGAGCGTCCATGCGAGCTGCTCCATATGGACCTTGTTGGCCCGGCTCGTGTGCGATCCGCGGGTGGGAAGTGGTATGCCCTTGTTGTGGTGGATGACTATTCTCGGTATGCGTGGGTGTTCTCTCCGGAGGACAAGGGGGAGACGTTTGGTTTTGTTCGAGATCTAGTCTTGAGGTTGAGGAACGAGAGGCACGGAGATGCCATACGAGCTATCCGCGGTGATAATGGCTCGGAATTCGAAACTCTCGTTTTGAAACCTTTTGTCATGACTTGGGTCTTGAGCACCGGTTTTCGAGTCCGTATACGCCTCCCGGAATGGTGTTGTGGAAAGGAAGAACGGGACCTTGTGCGAGATGGCTCGGACGATGCTTGATGAGCATAGGACTCCGAGGAGGTATTGGGCCGAGGGCGGTGAATACCGCATGCTATGTGTCGACGGGATATACCTCGAGTGCACAAGAAAAAGACATGCTATGAGTTGATGCATGGTCGCACACCCAAAGTGAGTCACTTCCATGTCTTTGGTTGCAAGTGTTTCATTCGAAGAAGGGCGAGGAAGTTGGATAAGTTTGAGGCTAGGTCTGTCGATGGCATTTTCTTTGGTTATGCATCTCATTCTAGAGCATATCGTGTGCTCAATATTGAAACTAACCAAATCGTGGAGACTTGCGAGGTAACCTTCGACGAGACAGAGCCACGTAGTCAGCTTGTCTTTGAGTGTGCAGGTGATGATGAGCTTGGCGAGGAGATCTTTCAGGAGGAGGAGCATGAACATGGTGATGAAGATGGCGGTGCGGTGCCCCCGGCTGAACATGTACCCGTACTTCGACTACGATGATGGATGGACCCTCTGCTACACCTACGACGACAAATCAAGAACGAGGAGAAGCTGATGTTGAGGGGGAGGTAGCTTCGAGGCGAGAACCTCCCCCGGCGAGTTCGGGTGGACCACCCAGCTTCGAGGATCATCGGCGACATGGATGAACGCACTACACGGTCGAGGGTTCGAAACAATTCCCATTTTGCTCATGCTGCATTTGTTGCTTCTTTCGAGCCCAAAGACATTGGACACGCACTATCGATCACAATTGGGTTAACTCGATGCATGAGGAGTTGGAGAACTTTGAGAGGAATCGGGTGTGGGAGTTGGTTGACCCTCCCCCGGGGTGTAAGCCGATTGGTACAAAGTGGGTGTGGAAAAACAAAGAGGGAGAGAAGGGTGAGGTTGTGAGGAACAAGTCGAGACTTGTTGCTCGGGGGTTCGATCGGAAGGAGGGGATCGACTACGAGGAGACCTTTGCTCCCGTAGCCCGTTTGGAGGCGATTAGGATCCTTCTAGCCTTTTACGTGGCTAAAGGGTTCAAGTTGCACCAAATGGATGTGAAGAGTGCTTTTCCGAATGGAGTGTTGGAGGAAGAAGTGTATGTGAGGCAGCCTCCCGGGGTTTGAGAGCGAGAAGTACCCCCACCGGTGTACAAGTTGAGGAAGGCGCTGTATGGGTTGAAGCGGCGCCTAGAGCTTGGTATGGCGAGGTTGAGGGGGTTCTTGTTTGAGAGAGGATTTGAGATGGGGAAGGTCGATCGGACCTTGTTTTTGCTTGAGGCGAGGCGGAGATATCCCGATTGTGCGGGTGTACGTGGATGATATTGTGTTTGGTGGCTCGTCTAACTCTCTTGTTGCGAGATTTGCGGATGATATGAGCGGGGAGTTTGAGATGAGCATGATGGGTGAGTTGCAGTTCTTCCTCGGTCTACAAATCAAGCAATCAAAGGAAGGAACATTTGTGCACCGAGCTAAGTACACCAAGGACATTGTAAGGAAGTTCAAGATGGAGGACTCCAAGGCTATGACGACGCCGATGAGTACGACTACGGCTCTTGATGCGGATGAGGAAGGTGAACACGTGGACCGGAAGGAGTACCGGAGCATGATCGGGTCACTCCTCTACTTGACGGCGACGAGGCCGGACATACGCTTCTCGGTGTGTCCGTGCGCTCGTTTTCAAGCGTCTCCGAGGACTTCGCATCGGCAAGCGGTGAAGCGAATTTTCGGTACTTGCGTCACACTCCCGACTTCGGCCTTTGGTACTCCGCGTCCTCTTCTTTGGCTCTTCATGGCTTTTCGAACGCGGATTTTGCCGGGTGTCGGTTGGATAGGAAGTCCACTTACGGGACTTGCCGCTTTTTGGGTTCTTCGTTGGTGTCTTGGTCTTCTCGTAAGCGCCGAGTGTTGCTCAATCCACGACCGAAGCCGAGTATGTTGCCGCTGCTAGTTGTTGCTCTCAGCTCCTTTGGATCACCTACACCATGAGTGACTTTGGTGAGGAGTATACCCATGTCCCACTTCAATGTGATAGCACCAGTGCCATAAGTGTTGCAAAGAACCCAGTGCTCCATTCCAAAACCAAACACATAGAAGTGAGGTATCATTTCCTGAGAGACAACGTAGAGAAAGGGAAGATAGCTTTGATCCATGTACCCACACATGACCAACTAGCCGATATTTTCACCAAACCCCTAGATCAAGCAACTTTCACTCGTTTGCGGGGGGAACTTGGTGTGTGTATGATTTCTTGAGTTGGGTGTGTGGGGGCTTTCTTTTGCCGGTGGTGTCGAGCCCGTTTTGCCTCCCCTCGAGGAGCCGGTTTGTAACATATGTATAGCTTTCGTTGGTGCATTTCTTGCTTTTGGCATTGCATATGTAACATGATGTATAGGCATCCTTGTATCTTAGATTGCATGCATTTTGTATCATATGCAACGGATAGGAAAAGCTTCTCCTATATACTTTGTTCACCATGGGTTGCTATATATGTTCTTGTGAGCTTGTTTGGTATGCTATGGTTAGTTTGGCTTAGCTCTTGATGATCTTGTTGAATGATCCATGGTTGATGGCAATTTTTTTTAAAAATGTCACATACATGCTCTCTCATGTGTAAATGCCTATATATGATCTTGACATGCTTTAGTGGCTTTGCTATGCTTACTTTGTGGTTGGATAGCTAGTTTATTGATCATATGGGGCCAAAGGCTCATTTGCCATCATGAATGTTTAGCCCTCTTGCTTAATCTTGTGGAGGGGCATAAGTTCCTTTTTGTCGCAAAGACATTTCATGTACCATTTACAAATCTGAAAATGAAATGAAAAATGCTTGGAAAATATGTTCCCATGTCATATGTGCTGAAATTAATTTGCTTTGGGTGCTAAAACCGTTGCATGCTGCCTACCAATGAGAAGTCTCATATATAGAAGTAGGCACATGGCTCGGTGGCTTTGACATGACATGAGGTGCTTTTGGGTGTTTATGATGGTCTCATGATTAGAATGGCTGTCCTAGCATGAAGTTTGAGTGGCTTTGCCTTTTTGATATGTTTTGCTCATGTTTAGGTATTTGCTTGTGAGAGAGTAACTTTTCGCAAAATTCCTAAAATCCTTGTTAGCCTTGTCCAATGGTTGTGAAACTTGGTGATCACGTAGTTAAGGTCATTACGAACCTGTCGAGTATCTAACTTGCTCATTTGGACTTGTGTAGCTCCTTGTGATGAATTTTGTATATTTGAGAAGCTATATGTTGCAAGTTTTCGCATTTTGCCTTGATTCATGCATTGTCAACAAGGGGGAGAAGTTTGTGCATGTTTTGGGCACCTGGGAGTGTTTGGAAGGTGTTCCAATTGTTTCGGGCAATTTTTTGAGCAGTTTGGTGCGGGGCCGGTTTCTTTGGGCGGTCTAACCGCCCCCGGAGCGGTCGGTTCGGGCAGAGGCGGTCTAACCGCCCGGGCGGCGGTCTAACCGCCCGGGCGAGTGTGAGCGGGTTTTTGCTCTTTGTTGCATTCCCGAGTTGCATTGATGCATGTGTTCGGGGGGAGTGTCTTTGTGGCTCGGGGGGAGCTTGCATTTGTGCGGGGGGGAGCTCTTTGTGGTGTTCGAGCTTTGCTTTGGTGGTTTGCACTTTTTGCTTGAGCCGTGTTTTGTCTCGGATGTGTCGAGCCGTTGCCCTTGCCTAAGGGGTCCGAGACTTGTCTTCTTCAAGTGATCTTGCTCTTTGCCTTTCTTTGGCTTTCGATCGCTTGTTGGGGTTTCTTTTTATTTTGTTTCTTTTCTTTTCCTTTTCACTTGTGTTACTTCATGTGAGTGTGTTGTCAATGCACTCATCAAGGGGGGGATTGAGGACCATGTGTGGTTCGAGGACCGGTGGATGGTCGCTTCCTTGTGTGATGAGTGATTGACAACGTTGTGTGGACTGATTCTTGGCTAAGTATTGCAGGTGCAGGTTGCGGCTTGACTCGTGTTGGTGCAGGTGAAGAACAAGCGCGAAAGGTCGTTGCCTGTGAGGCCTCCAGGTGTGGAGAAGACAAGTAGGCTTCGTTCGAGGGACCCGGTGGCCAGCGGGGTCAAGTGCGGGCCGCATGGTGGCATGAACAGCAAGATGAAGTCGTGAACGGTTTCTTGGTAGAGCCTCAAAACCAAGGTCGAGCCGGGACTACGTGGGAGCCGAGTCATGAGTGGAGATTGGCGGAGGCTACACCGAGTTCGCGGGGTTTGCAGTGGTTCACCAGAAAACCACTGGGTTACTCGGTTGAGCCACAAAACCGAGGCCGAAGACTCGACGAGGAGGTGCGGCCACCCAGGCCGGTTCAACCGCCCAGAGGGGCGGTCGACCGCCCGGGGCCGGTCGGAATTCACCTTGGGGCCGGTCCTAACCGCCCGGGGGGCGGCTCGACCGCCCGGCCGCCGGCGCCGAGAAGCTTCGAAGCGGAGGACACGCGTCGGGATCGCAAGGCTTGCGTCGAGGCTACGCAGGTGCGGTAGCCGGGCATCCGTCCGATGGTGAAGACATCAAGAATTCCAAATCCGCCCTTGAGGGGCATGTATCCCTAGTTATTAGTGAAGGGCATTTTAGACATTCGATTGCCGCCTATATAACCCAAGAGGTGAGAGGTTGGCAGCCAACTCTTGGAACCCTAGCTCATTTCGTTTCTCCATTTTCGTTCTCTATTTTCACTAGGTTTTTAGAAGGCTAGTTTGAGAGCTTCATGTGAGATCTAGAGAGAGGATGGATGTTTGGGTGGCAAACTAGACCTTGTACGAATCATTCATGGCATGTATAGAAGATTCGGCGTGGTTTTTCATGGTGGTTTTCCCGTCTCTTTGATGTTGATTTTCGGAGCTCTTTTGGCGGTGTTTTGAGAACGATTTCTTGGGGTTTTTGGTGGGTGTCACGTATGAGGTTCTTGTGCCTCTTTGGGTGGTGACTTTGCCCCCAAATCTCCTTTGAATCGGACTCGATTTGGTGGTTTTCGTTGGAACTCGAGTTCTTGACCTAGAGAAGCGATTTCTTCGATTCCTCTTGATTGTGAGCGTTTCGGGTCGATTCCTTTGAGGAAGAGGTTGCCCGAGAGGTAACCCAGCTATCCCCGAAGTTTGGCTGCAATCCGTGGAGTGATTCGGGAGATCGGGGCGCGAGGAAGTTGAGGTTTGACCCGCGGGTTCGTTTTCGGGAAGGGGCGGTCTAACCGCCTACGAGGCGGTCTAACCGCCACGGGTGTTTCCGGGTCAAAGTTTTGTTTCACCGGATTTTCCTCTCGTGAGTCCGTTCACCTTGATCGAGGAGTGTCTCGGGTGAAATTTGGGGTTGTTCTCGTGCAGTTTGCTATGTGTTCTTGGTCGGGGTTCGTTCTTGGGTACGGGAGGTTAGACCGCCCCGGTAGCCGGTCTAACCGCCCCTAGGCCCTTGGGTGAAGTTTTGGTTTTCGCCAAGATTTTCTCGGTAGCTAGCATGGCCTTGACCAGAGATCTCTGTTGGTGAAACCGTGGTGTGTTTTGGTGCTCGGAAGAGGCGTTTCGGAGGATTTCTTGGTTACCGGTGGAGGCGGTCTAACCGCCCCCGTACCCGGTCTAACCGCCCCCTCGGTTAGCCGGCTTTCGAGTTGTTTCCGCTGTCGGTCTTGTGTGTGTGTTGTGGTTGCTGGTAGAGTTTGTTCCTAGGACCGGTAGCACTCCGGTGGCTACGTGGTTTTGGCAAACGGGAGGTAGAAGTGCGGAGCGTGTGATTTCGGGGGTCCGACCGAGCTAGTTCGTCTTGTCGGAGTTTCAATCTCCCTCGAGAAGAATTTTTATCGGCTCCCATTCACTCGCCCCCTCTCGGTCGCCTTATCGGTCCTTCACATCCGCCGCCTTCCTACCCTCGAATCGCCACCTTGTTCGGGTACGGGGTAGGCCATCATGGCCGGATCGCGGCGAAGATCGTCCGGACGGCCGCCCACTCTACACCGTAGCGCGACGTGCTCCCTCACGTAGCTAGGTAGCGCGGCGTGCATGTAACCCGTCGCCCCCTTGGCCTATAAAAGGGGGGAGGCGAGCCCCCGGCCGCGGGGGGGGACGAGTTCGAGGGACGGACGAGTTCGGTTCGACACAACACACCGTGCACTCACTCTCTTATTCTCCCACAACATCTTCGACCACTTCACCGGGGACTTGGAAGCCACGCTTCCTCTCCCGCCTTGCTTGTACTTGCCCCACTACAAGCACCCCCGGTGCCGAGCAATATAGTGCCACGAGCACGCCCCTGGCGGGACGTACGGCCCCCTCGGCGGAACCAGGATAAAACCTTGTGTCATTTGTTGCTTGGCATCGACCATTGAGGGATAGACCTAGGCGCTATCTACTTCGGTTAGTGTCGGGACCATATTCCGCACCGACACATCTAGATACAAGTCGTGGCTCTACTCGTGTGTTTTTAGCATGAAAAACAAGTCAACCACAACACCATAATGAGGGTGAAGGGTTGAGTTAGGTTCTGAATTTTTTTTTGGTTGTGGTTTCTCGAAAAAGAAGCAAACAATCACATAGGATGGTTCATGTAAAGGGTTTATGATCAAGCAAAATATTCAACCAAGAATTATGTCTCTAATATTGTTCAACCATTCTAAGTCTAATGTTTTGCGTAGTAAAATTCAAAACTAAATTATATTTAAAAAGACTTGAAAAACCCGCAATCGGGTTGTCCTCTTGTTAGCTTATTCTTGACTTGACGAAACGGGTTGCCTCCCGCCTAGCGCTTCGTTTATAGTCCATGGCTAGACTTCTTCACTTGATTACTTCGGATCAGCGCTCTTTGTGGGCGTTGCAATCTTGGGTACCCACTTTGGCTTAGTCAATTTTTTTTGGTCTTCACAGGCTGGTTTTGTCCTTTGGTCTTGACTGATGCAACAACTTCCTTGTGGCTCGGCATCTCGAACTCTGGTCCTTCGGTTGTGATCTTCATGGTGATCCTTCATCTCTCCCGAGTGAGCTTGAGTAGCCTTCACCGTCTTGGGACCTTGGAGTTGTCTCGGACATTCTTCTTTGTTACCCATCGGGCGCCCGGCAAGTTGTCCGTTGACGGTTAATAGTTGTATCAAAGTTCGTTTGTGACTTGCAAGCGGACAAGTCTCCCGTCGTAGTCAAGGGACCCTTCTTCCCTCGAGTGGTGAACCCAAGGTATCGAATCCGTGGAACAATGTGCAACGCAAGGATTCAATCTAGTAAAGCAAGGTAAAGCTATCTATTGAAGAACTAAGTTGCATCTAATATACTAACTCATAAAGAAAACGAATCTAATCTACTAAAGAGGTAGCAAGAGAAAACAAGAGATAACCAATCTAGAGAATCTAGATCATGCTTATGTTGTAGCTCCAAACAAGATAGATGAAGATAGCAAAGCAAATCTCATTAAAAGCATCTTTAAATCGTGGCCTTCCCATCCGACTCCGAAAACATCCGCCTTTCGAGACCCCCGTTCTGTCACAACGTATCCCTATTCATGCGGGGAGCTTAGGGCGAGTTCGATAGAACAAGTTGAAATCACTTGGCCGGTCCGGTATGCACCTCTAGCCACCGCGGCTACAAGAGCACCCTATGTAATCTATCTTAAGTATAGATCGTAGAAGAAGCAAAACCAAGAAGAAATCAAAATCATCGAGAAGGCACTTGATCGCTAGAAATCGAATTCACTTACAAACTTCACCATGAATGATTACATGAACAAGATCACCACCGGGCCCTCCCTCGATCTTGATCCTCGCTCCGGAGCTCCGACGTGGTCTTCCATGCAAGGTTCCCACGTCGGCCGGGGAAACCCTAGACAACTAGCACGACCCTCATCTTCAAGTTGGTGTCCCTCAAGCTTCTCTCGCTCCTCGGCGGCGGAATACGACTTCGGTTCGCGTGGCCCTCGGTCGGGGGGGCTATTTATAGCCCGAGAAGCAATTAGGTCAAAGGAGAGGCCGATTGGGCCCCGAATTGGGCGGGCCGGCCGGCTCGGGCCGACCGGCCCGGGCCCACTTCGGCCCATCCCGCGGCTGCTTCGCCGGTGTTGCTTCCCACGTCTTCTAGATGTTCTCCCCTTTTGCATGTGGGCCCTTGACGTCGGTTTCTCTCCGAATTGGACTCAACTCCTTGTCTTGCAAGATTCAAGACTTTTCTTCGGTTCGGTCCTCGGAGTTTATCATCTTCTCGGGCTTGGTCCTTGGGCTCTTGGAGTCATGTTCACTTCATTGCTTGACTTGTATCGGGCTTCAAGGTCTTGTCATGAGGTGCTTAATGAACTTATCCCGGAAGTCTTGCTTTCAACGTTAAAACCCCGCGTAAACACATAACTCCAAAACCGACATGCACAAGTGAACTTGTTATACCACGGGGGTTAGTACCAATGAATAAGATACAAAAGTTATGCCAACACCGAAGGTAAACTCATGGCTAGGTTGACGGATTTTCACCGTCAACATCTCCCCCATGCTTAAACCTTGCTCGTCCTCGAGTAAGCCTTCGATGGATATCATCATTGCCAAACAATGTTTAAACCTTGCACTTGATCATACATGAAAAAAAACATAATGCTCTCAAAAGTTTAATTCGTTAAAGTTCCATGATGTACTAGCCTTCACCTCTACGGAGGGTAGATTCTTATTAAGCTTATCCCACAAGTATTGACATGCTCCCAAAATTTAAATAGATCTCAGAATTTTTGAAATAAAGAACGAGATAAAGAAAAGCTAAACCAAGTTCACAAATTTAAATCATCTTGTATATTGCTCATAAACTCTCATCTCACTTGTCTCTCAAGCCTATATATTCTACTCCTTTCCCTCTCATAACATATATGTGTGGTAGGCTTTATATGGAGCTTTGGGAAAGTTTAGTCCTAACAAGATTTTATAAATGAGGTGTTGTCAAAACAAGACAAGCTTCTCATGGTCTTACCGAGACTCGTCAAAAAGGTCATTGGAAAATAATGTTAAATCAAGGAGGGGAAAGAGAAAAATACACACGCTTTTAGATGAGTGGACATGTGCAAATGGCAAAGAGTGATCCCGAGGCACAAAGGAAGTCCTCGTTATCGGATTGCACATGGTTGGAAAATGAGAATGGATCTTTTAAACTTGAAGCCTTGATTGCACTCTTAGAGAACCGGGGAGTTTACTTTATGCTCATACTTTTTTTCTTTCTCAAATTTCTCATTCTTTTCTTTCTTTCATTCATTCATTTTTTTCTTGTCATATATTCAGTCCATGACTTTCACAACGAAGTTTTGATTTTTTATACCTTGAAAGTCATGAATATCACTGGATTTTTTTTTACCCAACCCTATACATCTCTTTCATCATTTTTTTTAAATACTCCCTTTTGAACTCTAAAACTGCACCGTACCTACCTCCTCCCCCATGCTTAGACGTTGCTCGTCCTCGAGCAAAGAGGCGAAAAAAATAAGGTAGGTACCGGAATATTTTTCCTTGGAGAGATACTTGAAATCTTCAACGTTGGCACCGTCTTGCGATCTTCCTTGAATTGATGATCCATCCTCAATGATAGGTTGTGGTCAAGGAGGTAATCACAAAAAGATGATATTTGGTTTAAGGGTGGATATCCGGCGAAGTTTGTGAGATCTTCGATGCGGGGATACACAATGCACGGATAAAAGGCTAGCAAAAAGATAGATACGCAAAAACGAAATGACCAGCTTCTTAGTCTCGGGCCAGAGAAATCATGGCTTGCAATAACTCACTCAAAAATAAATCTTGTACACTAAGGTTTATGCACTCAAATATATATAAGGCTTTGGATAGGTTGAGCAACACACAAGTGATATTTGTGACAAGGTTAGCAATATTTTTGAGCATAAAAGACATCTTTAATCTATTCATAACTTGAGAGCACATAAAACACTATGGGTCTTTATTTTAATCATAACCTCCGCTGAAGATTAAGCTAGCATTTAAATAAATTCAGATTTGTATTTTTAAGAGAGCACTAGTTCAAACATGCATAAATCAATTACAAAGATAAACAAAGCGGCAATTATAATCATATATCATCATGGCACAAACTTTGTAACTTTACCAAAGGTAAAAACTTGGTGGTGACATTATTCATGATGAAAATAAACACTAGGATACATGCTGAAAAAAATTAAACTAACACACTTTCTGAAATTTAAATAAAAAACTGAAAACACTACGCATACATAGGCGCAAACAAGCTGAAAATTAAAGAAAAGGGGGTAAAGGAAAGATAACTAAAGCTCCTCCTCTCTCTAATCTTCCGCCGATGGTTGATATTAATAGTCTTGGTTGTTGTACCCTTACTTGCAATAGGAATGCACCACTCCTCCTATGAATTGTCTGACGGTGCTAGGTGAAAGTGTCCAAGCACATAAGCGAATGTTGCATTACCTTCACCCATTTGGTTTGCATTGGTTTGGATGGCTGCAATAATTTGCATGATCCTTGCAGCGTATCCTCCAATGGTGGCCACATTGTTGTGGTTGAGGAAGGTGTGCATATGGCTCCGCAAAGGCTACGTTAGGCACCGCAAAAATGGTGGGGGTATGGCTGCACCACTCCCCCATGCTTGCATTGGTACATCACCGTAGTAACTCGGCGGCGCCGGGGTTCCTCCCAATGGTGGGACATAATTTTGTTGTGCACCTCCTTCTTGGGTCGTGGAAAAACCTTCTCCTAATCCTTCTCTATTATATATATATATATATTTTTTCCGCCGGCACAAGAAGTCCTTCCTCTAACCGATCTTCTTCCCCTCAAGAAAAGTCTTAATCTTCAATCCGAATGGGGCAAATTCACCTAGGCCACTTGGAAGCCTCCTCTCTCATCTTCACTCTTATATTTTCCTTTCTTCATATATTCCTAGGGAAGTCCCGGGTAGGAGATGATTCGGGTTCCTTGTAATACCCGGTTTTAAAGAGATAGTCAACATGGAGAGGTAACAACACGATCTCCCGAATCCGATGTTGCTCACAACACCACCGGTTGATCATAGGTGAGTAGGGTTGATTGGCTGCGAGTAAAGCCAATTCAACTCCGTGTTGGTTATCTTTGTCTCTCTTGTTCTCCCAAAAATCCACTTGCACAAAAGTGACACACTTGGATAATGGGTTCCGGATAGTATTTTTTTCGTTGATGGTCTCTTCCCGTGATCATACTCCAAAAGCCTTCCCATGTGCCTTCATGCACATACACTTGTTCCGGAGCTCCCTTTTGAAAATAGGAGACACTCGCCCATGGGTCTACGATACTAGAACATGCAATCGTTTCGAACATGAAAACCAATCTAGTCTATCAGGGATTGTGTTGAATGGATCCAAGGAAGCATTGAGGCCTATACTCCCTTTATGGCATGGTTGCTAGCCTTAAGCATTAAAGTATTTTCAGCACAAGATGATAGATAGATAATCCAACAAAGTATGATCACATCTCAAGATCGATTGCAACCCATGGATGAAAGGAGATTACCCCATCAAGGTGCTAGAAATAGCATCATTGATCAAGGTTAACCTTTCGACGATGTCTTCCTTCTTCTGCACTTGTGGGCTCCCTCCAACGGAATGAGAGACTCCGCACTCCTTCATCAAGGGTATGCGCCTTGGTCAAGAAAATTTCCTAGGCGAATCCCTTGTGGGTGTTTGCCGACACTCCGTTAGAGAATTGCACCGGTGTCCCGTGTGAAACCCAATATGTGGAGAGCTTGGTCGTCGATGTCGACGTTCGCTACAAGCCTCTACTTAAGGTGAGCGAGCTTCTTCTCCTCCTCCGTCATGATGACATACCCCTCGGAATACCGCGGAGTGTATGGAGGTGGAGCGGATGATCGTGTCAAGTGGTGAGGTTGGACGGGCGGCTGCTCCATATGTCTTTGAAGTTTGGTGAACCTCATAAACGAGTTTCGTGTGGCCCTCATGCCACCGAGGAGAAGAGTGTTGTTCCTCCTCGGCGGTGCCGTGTCCTCCTCCATACTCCGAGGATACTCGGAAACCGAGCGCCTCCTCGAAGAGGTTGTCGATGATGGCTTAGACGACGATGATCCCTTCTTCTTCGGTGAAAAGGCTTGTAGTTTTCTTCCATGATTGCAGCACTCTCCCTCACAAATATATATCCGGGGTTTTCACCCGGTAACAAGGTACACAAATATTATTTTGGAGTCTGGACTTTGAGTGGATTAAGGATGTGATTTGTTGCACGAAACAAACGCGGTGGATGGCTAAGTCTAAGGTGATTCCGGCCTACAAACTAGAGCACATGAACAAAGAGTTGGATGAAAGACTTACCTCTCTCCTCCTCTTGGCTCGGTTCTTCTCTAGTGCATGCATGTTGCTTCGTGATCGCGTACACCTTCCAAACGTTCCTTCCACTCCTTCGCTTGCATTATTGCTCCTTCCACTTGATGTTTTCGCTTGATTCACTTCCATACTCCCTTGCCTCACATGCATCCATGATATTCCTACAAAACAAAGCCTTGGCTGCCCCCCCATGCTTGTACTTTGCATGTGGTTTAAATATGTTGGAGGGGCATCCCGTGATGTATCATGGTGCATGCATGGTTAGGTTAACTAGATTGCCTCCCTTTAAGTGTGTTTAAGGCTAAGCACTCCTCTAATTTCGAAATTTAAAAATATTTTTCAGAGCCATGCAAGAGCTCGAACATAATTTTAGAGAAGTTTTTAAACCATTAAAAACAAATGCAAGTCGAAATTTTTTTTTATTACGTCGATTTCGGTCTCACCGGTATAGTTTGCCTTCATTGGTTGAGAGCAAGCGTTTCCCGGCTTGATCATGGGGGCATAGGTTTAGGTCCTAATTTCGATTAGATGAGAGAGATTTTGAATGAAATAAAATTAAGTGAGGCTTAGAAAAATTCTAATCTTAGAGAAACCAAGGATATGGATTTTTAAACCAACCAAAAATCAAGATTCTAGGTTCACGCGAGTCCTACCACACGCTGAAATTTAAATAACATCTAGATACAAGTCGTGGCTCTACTCGTGTGGTTTTAGCATGAAAAATAAGTCAACCTCAGCACCATAATGAGGGTGAAAGGTTGAGTTAAGGTTCTGAAATTATTTGGTTGAGGGTTTCTCGAAAAGAAAAGAAGCAAACAATCACATAGGATGGTTCATGTAAAGGGTTTATGATCAAGCAAAATATTCAACCAAGAATTATGTCTCTAATATTGTTCAACCATTCTAAGTCTAATGTTTTGCGTAGTAAAATTCAGAACTGAATTATATTTAAAAAGACTTGAAAAACCTGGAATCGGGTTGTCCTCCCGGTAGCTTATTCTTGACTCGACGAAACGGGTTGCCTCCCGCCTAGCGCTTCGTTTATAGTCCATGGCTAGACTTCTTCACTTGATTACTCCGGATCAACGCTCTTTGCGGGCGTTGCAATCTTGGGTACCCACTTTGGCTTAGTCAATTTTTTTTGGTCTTCACGGGCGGCTTTGTCCTTTGGTCTTGACGGATGCAACATCTTCCTTGTGGCTCGGCATCTCGAACTCCGGTCCTTCGGTTGTGATCTTCATGGTGATCCTTCATCTCTCCCGAGTGAGCTTGAGTAGCCTTCGCCGTCTTGGGACCTTGGAGTTTTCTCGGATATTCTTCTTTGTCACCATCGGGCGTCCGGCAAGTTGTCCCACTTGCGTCTAGCATCTTCATCATGATGAACACTTCACACTCCTTGCATGTGGATCTTGCTTTGGTGGCCTTTAGGTGTTGAGCTTCTTTCTCCATCTCCATCTTCTTCATCCTCATTGATCTTGAACGGCCTTCCGGCGTCTTGACTTGGAGGTGGTGATTCCTTTGGAGATTTTGATGGTCCTTCGAGCTTGTGTTGCACGTCACCTTTGCCTGTAAAGTTTTCCTGGATCATCCACAAAAAAAAGTTTTGCGTTTCTTGGAGAGGTAGCCAACCATCTCCAGTTAGGGTTAGTGATAAAACAAAAATCTAAACATAAAAACTAGGGTTAATCAAAACTAGATTAGATTGAATTTTTTTTTCTTTTGAGGATGATCAAACATAAGAGATGCAAAAGAAAATCAAAAGAAAAACTGAAAGATAAGCGATACTAGATCGGATCTTGATTGCTTGTTCCCCGGCAACGGCGCCAGAAAAAGGGGCTTGTTGACGGTTAATAGTTGTATCAAAGTTCGTTTGTGACTTGCAAGCGGACAAGTCTCCCGTCGTAGTCAAGGGACCCTTCTTCCCTCGAGTGGTGAACCCAAGGTATCGAATCCGTGGAACAATGTGCAACGCAAGGATTCAATCTAGTAAAGCAAGGTAAAGCTATCTATTGAAGAACTAAGTTGCATCTAATCTACTAACTCATAAAGAAAACGAATCTAATCTAATCTACTAAAGAGGTAGCAAGAGAAAACAAGATAACCAATCTAGAGAATCTAGATCATGCTTATGTTGTAGCTCCAAACAAGATAGATGAAGATAGCAAAGCAAATCTCATTAAAAGCATCATTAAATCGTGGCCTTCCCATCCGACTCCGAAAACATCCGCCTTTCGAGACCCCCGTTCGTCACAACGTATCCCTATTCATGCGGGGAGCTTAGGGCGAGTTCGATAGAACAAGTTGAAATCACTTGGCCGGTCCGGTATGCACCTCTAGCTACCGCGGCTACAAGAGCACCCTATGTAATCTATCTTAAGTATAGATCGTAGAAGAAGCAAAACCAAGAAGAAATCAAAATCATCGAGAAGGCACTTGATCGCTAGAAATCGAATTCACTTACAAACTTCACCATGAATGATTACATGAACAAGATCACCACCGGGGCCCTCCCTCGATCTTGATCCTCGCTCCGAGCTCCGACGTGGTCTTCCATGCAAGGTTCCCACGTCGGCCGGGGAAACCCTAGACAACTAGCACGACCCTCATCTTCAAGTTGGTATCCCTCAAGCTTCTCTCGCTCCTCGGCGGCGGAATACGACTTCGGTTCCGCGTGGCCCTCGGTCGGGGGCTATTTATAGCCCGAGAAGCAATTAGGTCAAAGGAGAGGCCGATTGGGCCCCGAAGTGGCCGGGCCGGCCGGCTCGGGCCGACCGGCCCGGGCCCACTTCGGCCCATCCCGCGGCTCCGCTTCGCCGGTGTTGCTTCCCACGTCTTCTAGATGTTCTCCCCTTTTGCATGTGGGCCCTTGACGTCGGTTTCTCTCCGAATTGGACTCAACTCCTTGTCTTGCAAGATTCAACACTTTTCCGGTTCGGTCCTCGGAGTTTATCATCTTCTCGGGCTTGGTCCTTGGGCTCTTGGAGTCATGTTCACTTCATTGCTTGACTTGTATCGGGCTTCAAGGTCTTGTCATGAGGTGCTTAATGAACTTATCCCGGAAGTCTTGCTTTCAACGTTAAAACCCCCGCGTAAACACATAACTCCAAAACCGACATGCACAAGTGAACTTGTTATACCACGGGGGTTAGTACCAATGAATAAGATACAAAAGTTATGCCAACACCGAAGGTAAACTCATGGCTAGGTTGACGGATTTTCACCGTCAACATTGTCCCACTTGCGTTTCTAGCATCTTCATCATGATGAACACTTCGCATGTGGATCTTGCCTTGGCAGCCTTTAGGTGTTGAGCTTCTTTCTCCATCTCCATCTTCTCCATCCTCCTCTTAAGTAAACCGATATGCCACTCAAGGAATCCGGCTCGTATGCATTCAGCTCTCGCAATCGTCATGCGGATAGTTGAGACCTTGATCTTGAACGGCCTCCCGCGTCTTGAAGGTTTATGATAGGTAGATCAACGATGTCCGGGTGCGTAGCGCTCCGGTGGTTGAGGTTGATCTTCCTTTGGACTTGGAGGTGGTGATTCCCTTGGAGATTTTGACGGTCCTTCGACTTTGGATCTAGGGTTTCCAACCCTTTAGCTTCTGTTGCACGTCACCTTTGCCTGTAAAGTTTTCCTGGATCATCCACAAAAAAGTTTGGGTTTCTTGGAGAGGTAGCCAACCATCTCTGGTTAGGGTTAGTGATAAAACAAAAATCTAACAAAAGAAAAATTAGGGTTAATCAAAACTTGATTAGATTGATGTTTTTTTCCCTTTTGAGGATGATCAAACATAAGAGATGCAAAAGAAAATCAAAAGAAAAACTGAAAGATAAGCGATACTAGATCGGATCTTGATTGCTTGTTCCCCGGCAACGGCGTCAGAAAAAGGGGCTTGTTGACGGTTAATCGTTGTATCAAAGTTCGTTTATGACTTGCAAGCGGACAAGTCTCCCGTCGTAGTCAAGGGACCCTTCTTCGCTCGAGTGATGAACCCAAGGTATCGAATCCGTGGAACAATGTGCAACTCAAGGATTCAATCTAGTAAAGCAAGGTAAAGCTATCTATTGAAGAATCAATATGCATCTAATCTACTAAGAAAACGAATCTAATCTAATCTACTAAAGAGGTAACAAGAGAAAGCAAGAGATAACCAATCTAGAGAATCTAGATCGTGCTTATGTTGTAGCTCCAAACAAGATAGATGAAGATTGAAAAGCGAATCGCATTAAAAGCATCTTTAAATCGTGGCCTTCCATCCGACTCTGAAAACGCCCGCCTTTCGGAACCCCCGTTCTGTCACGATGTATCCCTATTCATGCGGGTAGTCTAGGGCGAGTTCGATAGAACAAGTTGAAATCACTTGGCCGGTCCAGTATGCACCTCTAGCCACCGCGGCTACAAGAGCACCCTATGTAATCTAGCTGCAAACTAGATCGTAGAAGAAGCAAAACCAAGAAGAAAACAAAATCTTCGAGAAGGCACTTGATCGCTAGAAATCGGATTCACTTACAAACATCACCATGAATGATTACATGAACAAGATCACCACCGGGATCCTACCTCGATCTTGATCCTCGCTCCGGAGCTCCGACGTGGTCTTCCATGCAAGGTTCCCACGTCGGCTAGGGAGACCCTAGACAACTAGCACGACCCTCATCTCCGAGATGATGTCCCTCAAGCTTCTCTGCTCCTCGGCGGTGGATTACGACTTCAGTTTTGCGTGGCTCTCGGTCAGGGGGCTATTTATAGCCTGAGAAGCAATTAGGTCAAAGGGGAGGCCGATTGGGCCCCGAATTGGGCTGGGCCGGCCGGCCTGGGCCGGCCGGCCCGGGGCCACATTCGGCCCATCCCGCGGCCTACTTCGCCCGGTGTTGCTTCCCACGTCTTCTAGATGTTCTCCCCTTTTGCATGTGGGCCCTTGACGTCGGTTTCTCTCCGAATTGGACTCAATTCCTTGTCTTGCAAGATTCAACACTTTTCTGGTTCAGTCCTCGGAGTTTATCATCTTCTCGGGCTTGGTCCTTGGGCTCTTGGAGTCATGTTCACTTCATTGCTTGACTTGTATCGGGCTTCAAGGTCTTGTCATGAGGTGCTTAATGAACTTATCCCGGAAGTCTTGCTTTCAACGTTAAAACCCTGCATAAACACTTATCTCCAAAACCGACATGCACAATTGAAATTGTTATACCACGGGGGTTAGTACCAATGAATAAGATACAAAAGTCATGCCAACACCGAAGGTAATCTCATGGCTAGGTTGACGGATTTTCACCGTCAACAGCTAGCTTCATTCGGCTTGCTGTGTGCTTGGCGCGAGGTGCTGATTTTGCGTCAACAGGGCCACCGCTGGGGAAGAGTTCCCGAGCGAGGACGTCAAGGAGCAAGTCATCTTTGGTTCCTTCTTTGAGCGCGGCTTCAACCTCCCAGCGGGAGATTTCTTCCGCGGCCTTTTGTACTACTACAGATTGGAGTTGGTACACCTCGTTCCTAACTCCATTACTGTAGTATCTACTTTCATTCAATTCCGTGAGGCGTATCTAGGGATACCGCCTCACTTCATGTTGTGGAGAAATTTCTTCTATGTCAAAAGCACTGGCAAAAGGTCTGGGCCAGTGGGGGCTGTGATGTTCAACTTGAGGTCCGGCCTCAAGGCTGAGTGGATAGACACCGACCACCCCGACAACACCGCCGGGTGGAGGTCGGAGTGGTTTTATATTGCGGATCAGATCCCGGGGCTGCCGCGTCGAACTGGCCACAAGACAGTTAAGATTAGCGAGTGGGATCTGGGATTGTCGACCCGCGAGCTCGAGGACCTGCATGGGGTGCTAGAGTTGGTCACCGACATGAAGAGCTGAGGGGTGACAGGAGAGGCAGTGGCTAGGTCGTTCTGCCAGCGGATGATCCAACCGATCAAGGATCGGGTCCACCTAGCATATGAATACTGTGGGGAGTCGGATCCCACACGTGAGGTGAACCGCAAGGTCTCCAAGGAGGAGATGGCGGCTAGAGTTTCCTAGATACACTCTGGGAAGGTCAAGGTGAACAAGTGACCGAGGGCACACTCGTTGAAGAGGTCGGCTGATCCGGTAAGATCTTGAGATCTATCTTTAGGTCGTTGTGCATGGCCTTCTTGATTCTTTTAGGTCGTACAACATTTATGTCGTCTGTTTTGCAGGTGCGCGAGGTCCAGATGTGGTGCCCAGCGCCTCTCCCGGAGGTGGAGATACAGCGTAGGAAGCTGAGGTCGGACAAATATAAGCCTCCAGCAGGTCGTCTACTGGAGAATTATGAGTCAGACTCGTCGGTGGAGGCCGACGAAGACACTGATACTGAGGCTGGGGCGGATCCAGCTATCGGTGCCGCGAAGTCCCGGCGCAGGACCGGGTCGACGGTGGCGAAGAAGTCTGCTTCAGCCAACGCTACTGCTATCTTTGCGCTGAAGGCCGCAGAGCAGAAGAAAAAGAGGAAGAATAGGGAGGCCTCCCCTCCGGCCGTCGCGGCACCAATGATTCCGACGCCTCGCTCTCGTGAGGTCGGGTCGGAAGATGAGGAAGGGAGAAGGAGCAGGAGAAGGAGAAGGAGAAGGAGAAGAAGAAGGATGAGGTCGTCGAAGAGCTGCCGGTCCCTCAAGACCAGGCAGCGGAGAGGCCCGAGAGTCCTGCTGCCAAGTGGCAGCGGGAGCTAGTGCAGAAGACGTTGGAGGAGGACCTCCGACGTGGCTTGGAGGCGCAGCGAAGTGCTGCGGCGACGCGGGCGAAGATACCTGCGGCTATTAAGCCCCGGGTGTTTTGGCCGAAGGCTCAGCTTCCGGTTGCGCCGAGGTATGGGCTTAGGAGCTGATGCGATCTTTGCACTTTTTATCTAACAGGATTTTGAAGTATGATTTGCTATATGTAGGTCGGCGGCAGGGCCACATGAGGTGTCGCTTGCGGCATCGTCACCCTCCCGCACGAGGTCGCCCGAGCCACAAGTCGTGGGCGAGGCGCTTGTAGATGACGCCCGGACCTCTACCCCAACACGAGGGGTGGCTGAGGGGGTGACGACTTCACCGACCGTGGCTGACACGAGGGCGGGTTCTTCCCTGCACACTGCTGAGGGTGTTGAGACCTCGGCTGGGGGGGGGGGGGGGTCGGGGTGACGACCTCCCCAATAGTTGTAGATGTCGACTCTATCAGGGCTGTACCTGATGGGGCGAGGGACGTGGCCGAGGACCAGCCACAGATCGACCTGGCGCCGGGAGGTTTAGGAGTATCCGGTGCACAGGTACCTCCATCTTCAACTTCGAGCTTGCGGTTGCCTCGTCGAGCAATTAATTGGGATCACACCCCTTGGTAGGATGATTGGTTTGAGGACAATGAGGACATGCGGGCTTTGCAGACCAGCATCGTCACCATAAACCACATGCTCATTGTGAGTTGCTTGTGATGTACTATTTGTTGTTTGATTGTTTTGCTCTTTAAGTATCGCTGACGACCTGCTGGTTTTGTAACAGTCACTAGCGGAGATGGCCAAGGGCCGGGCCGACCAGCTGCGGCATGCAGAGGAGAAAGAACAACGTGTCATCGACCTTGAGCGAGAGCTTAAGGAGGTACGTGAGGCGGAGGTCGCCGACAAGAAGAGGCATGAGGACGAGCTTGCTGAGGAAAGGCGCAAGTCCGTGGAGGCCACCGCGCAGTTCAACACTGCGGCTACTAGTAAGTTTTTTTAGTCTTCGTCCTTTTTGAACACGAGATCATTAGCCATGAGCTAAGTGTTGTGTGTGCAGATTTCTGTAACCGCGAGGAAGAGCTGAAGAATGCTCTAGCGACCTCCGGGAGCAAGATTCATGGCCTGGAGGGCAAGGTCTGGGAGATCGAGGCTGGAGGCCTGGAGCTTAAATGGGTGATGAAAGAGGCCACCGAGAGTGAGTACGCCATATCTCAAAAGCTAGCTTATGAGACCGCAGCTCGTCGGGCCCTTGAAGTCGAGTTCGAGGTTGTTTTGAAGTCATTGGAGAGTGACCAAATCACCATTGCAGGGTATGAGGTGGAGCTGAGCGACCTCAAGGGTGCTGCCAATTATGCAATGTCTTGCATACCGGTTCCTGAGGAAGGAGGTCAGCAACAGTCCATCGTTGATCGCCTGGTAGATGTTCCTAACAGGTTGTTGACATTGTTGAGGGCAACCGGCTTGGCGGCTGCGGCCGATGCGTTGGTGAGAGTCAAGTCCCACTATCCAGAGGTCGACATGACCAAGATCAAGGGTGGTGCTGACACCATGAAGGACCTTCACGCCCTGGAGCTTGAAGTTGGTGATGCCGCCACCAAGGTGGCAGAGAGCATCGACTTTGAGGGCGATGATGAAGCCAGTGGCGAAGGTGGCGATGGCGGCGACCAGTATTAGCTAGGAGTTGTACCTCCCCCTCGTCTTTTTGTCTTGTAAAAACTGTGAAGAGACCTGTTAACAAAGTACTTGACTTTCGCCTGCACGAGTTCTGGTTGATATTGCGGGTGACGATATTTTGATTTCTTGGCTCGTTAACCACTACTCACGGAGAGGCTGGGTTACCGACCTCTACAACTCAGCATGGAGGCTTACGCGAGGTCGGCGTGCGAGGGAGGAGCCTAGGGCTCAGGTCTGGCGACCTTTCTTGTCAAGCATTACTCGAGGCGGTAGGAGGCTTCGTACTCGTTAAGGCTGGTGCCCTTAGGTTGTGTGACCTTTAGGTTGGCTTTAGCCAAGCCCCCGAGCACGTCGAGGGGAAAGGACAGAGAAGAATTAGGACACCTCCAGGTCATGCGACCCAGATGTTGGCTTTAGCCAAGACCCCGAGCATGTCGAGGGGGGAGGGGGGTTATGGTGTGAGGAAGGAGGAGGTAGTGCTCGGCTCATAGCAGAGGATTGCTTGAAATACTTTTTATTTAATCTGAAAAAGAGGAATACAAAAGGGAAAATACATAGCTTTTGTAAAGAAACTAATCTACGGATAGAATCATCGTAGATGCTCCACGTTCCAGGGGTTGGGCACCCCTTGCCCACCACCCCACTGTAGCTGATAGGTCGACGGGCTGATTACTTCCGTGACAATGAAGGATCCCTCCCATGAGGCAGAGAGCTTCTGCATGCTGTCAGTCTTTTGAATGCGTCTGAGGACGAGGTCACCAACGTTGAAGGTCTCCTTAACATTGCGACCATGGTAGCGACGTAGCTGTTGGATGTGACGAGCTTGCCTCATGACAGTGGTGAGTCTTTGTTCTTCAAGACTGTCGAGGTCGATGCGACGTGTTTGCTCGGCCTCTCCTTCCTCGTAGAACTGAATTCATGGAGCTCTGAAGGTGACGTCTGTAGGAAGTATAGCTTCTGATTCGTAGTCCAGAAAGAAGGGTGAGAAGCCTGTTGCGGAGCTAACTTGAGTCCTGAGGCCCCAGATTATGTGAAGCAGCTCAGCTAGCCATCTAGTGGCATAGTAGGAAGCGTTGTCGTAGATACGATCCTTGAGTGCTTGGAGCACCATGACATTGGCTCTTTCAACCTGGGCGTTACACCTTGGGTGGGAAACTAAGGAATAGTAGACGTCGATGAGGTTGTCTTGGCAGACGTCCCAGAAGACCAAGCAAGTAAAAGTTGTGCCTAGGTCTATGATGATCCTATTGGGCACACTGAATCGGTGTTTGATGTCTCCGATGAATTTGACTGCTTCTTCTGACGTTACTTTCACAACAGGTCGGACTTCAATCCACTTTGTGAATTTGTCTACAGCAACTAGGATATGTTTATAGCAGCCTGGAGCGGTACGGAACGGTCCTACCGCGTCGAGACCCCATATAGCGAAGGGCCAAGATGGAGTTATAGTGCGCAGAGCCTGAACTGGCAGGTGCTGCTGTTTGGCAATGAACTGGCATCCTTTGCGCCATTTGAGGAGGCCTTTTGCATCAGTTACGGCCGTGGGCCAGTAGAATCCAGATCGGTATGGTTTACCGACCAAGTTCGTGGATGCAGCGTGGCAGCCGCACTCACCACTGTGTATCTCGGCTAGGAGTTTTAGACCCTCCGATGGTAGGATGCACTTCATCATGATGCCCGTCGAGGCAGCTTTCCTATATAGGTTGGAACCAATCACGACGTAGTTAGCACTTCGTCGTGTGATGCGCACTCGCTCCGTTTTGTCGTCTAGGACAAGCTGGTCGGGTATGAAGTATATGAAAGGTTGCGCCAGTCGTCCTCTTTTTCGGTCATGAGCACGTCACGGGGAGGTGCTGGATTTTGGTTGTTTGAAGATTTCTCTGGATTATCAGGATCCAGGAGCTTGATTGAAGGCTTGCGTAGGTCTTGGACGAATACGCCTGCTAGGACTAGGGCTCGTCGTTAGCCTAGTTTGGAGAGTACGTTGGTGGCGATGTTGTTGTTACGTGGGACGTGTTGGAATTCGATTCCCTCGAAGTGGCCTTCAAGCTTTCGAATCTCAGCGCAGTAAGCATCCATCGTGTCCTTGACGCAGTCCCACTCTTTGCTGACTTGCTCGATCACGACCTTGGAGTCACCGAAAGCTAGTAGTCGTTTGATGCCAAGGGACACTGCTATTCGAAGGCCGTGAATTAGGGCTTCGTATTCCGCTCCATTGTTGGAGGCCTTGTAATGAATCTGCAGGACGTACTTGAGCTCTTCCCCCTAGGGAGAAATGAGTAATACGCCTGCACCTGCCCCTTCGAGGTTGAGGGCGCCGTCGAAGTACATAATCCAATGTTCAGGCCGCTCCTTGGGAGGGGGCATCTGGATTTTTGTCCATTCAGACATGAAGTTTGCAAGGATCTGCGATTTGATAGCTTGTCTGGGACAAAACTCGATTTCAAAGTCTCCAAGCTCGACCGATCACTTGACGATGCAGCCGTTGGTGTCGCGGTTGCGGGTGATTTCTCCCAAGGGGAACGAAGACGAGACCTAAGTAATACCCTACATCCAGTTGTCGGTGTAGATTGCTTGAGGGTTGGTCGAGATGATGATCTTACAAGGGGATCGCCTCGTCCGCATTATATTGTCCAGCGGATGAGGTCGGTTCCCGGACTCCTGGTCAGCTACGACCACGAGACCTAAGTCTACATTACACATCTTGCCATATCCCGTCGATCTGCTTTAGGCGAAATCCACCAAGGTCTTGTCTTCTACGCCACGTCTTGAGGTCGTGTTGGATCATGTCGTCTGGGGGAATCTTCTGAGGTCTTCAGGAGGTCGTGTGGGCCACCAACTAGGTCGGTTGGGCCTACAGACAGGTCGACAGGTCTTCTAGTAGGTCAAACCCACTTGTCAGGGACGGCCGTGAGCCTGGTCGGTGGGGACCCAGGGGTACCCATGTCTCACACAAAGGAGGCTAACTCATGCCATGCGAGAGGTAGTAAAGAAAGAGGTCATCAAGTTACTTGATGCCAGAATCATCTACCGGGTTCTTGATAGCGAGTGGGTGAGCCCGGTACATTGTGTACCAAAGAAAGGAAGTTTAATCGCGGTGAAGAATGAAAAGAACGAGATGATACCACAAAGAACCGTGACCGGGTGGCGGATGTGTATCGATTATCGTAGCTTAACAAAGCAACGAAGAAAGATCACTTCCCCCTACCCTTAATCGACGAGATGCTCGGGAGGTTAGCAAACGACGCCTATTTTTGCTTTCTCGATGGATACTCGGGGTTCATGCAAATTCCCATTCACCCGGTCGATCAACATAAAACAACGTTCACATGCCCTCATGGAACGTTTGCATATAGAAGGATGCCCTTCGGTCTATGCAACGCTCCGACCTCTTTTCAACGTTGCATGATGGTCGTATTGTCGGAATTCATCGAAGAAATTGTCGAGGTGTTCATCGATGATTTTTCCGTTTATGGGAAGACATTAATGGATTGCTTGGCAAACTTGGATAAGGTCCTCACGAGGTGTGCAGAGGTAGACTTGGTGTTGAATTGTGGAAAGTGCCACTTCATGGTTACGCAAGGCATAGTGCTCGGACATGTTATATCTGAGAGAGGCATTGAAGTGGACAAGGATAAGGTAGAGACGGTTGAGCAACTCCCACCTCCGACAGATGTTAAGTCCTTGAGGAGCTTTCTAGGTCATGCCGGATTTCATAGAAGATTTATTAAGGACTTCTCAAAGATCACTAAGCCTTTAACGCATCTCCTCCTAAAGGATATGGCTTTCGACTTTGATGCGAAGTGCCTAGTGGTATTCCGAACCTTGAAAAGTGTGTTGGTGAGTCCTCCCATTATTCAACCTCCGGATTGGAGCCAACCTTTCGAGATCATGTGCGACGCAAGTGACTACGCCGTAGGCACGGTTTTTGGTCAAAGAAAGGAAGGCTGAGTTCACACCGTTTACTATGCAAGCAAAACTCTTAATGAGGCACAATTAAACTATGCCACTACGGAAAAGGAGTTGCTAGTGGTGGTATTCGCCTTCGAAAAATTCAGATCCTACATCGTGAACTCAAAGGTCATTGTTTACACCGAGCACGCAGCCATCAAGTATCTCTTGGCTAAGAAGGATGCTAAACCACATTTGATCCGTTGGACCCTTCTTCTTCAAGAGTTTGATGTTGAAATTCGTGATAAGAAAGGGGTGCAGAATGTTGTGGCCGATCATTTGTCTAGGTTGAATTGTGGACAAAATGATAAAGGGCCCATAGAAGATAAGATGAGTGATGACCACCTCTATGGAGTGCTCGATAAAGACGCTTGGATGATTGATATCATTCAAGCAATTCGGAAGATGCCTCTTGACCATTTGGACAGAAACTCTCAAAGGAAGATTATCTACGAAAGTAAGAAGTACTTTTGGGATGCACCATACCTCTTCAAACTTGGCAATGATGGAGTCATGAGAAGATGTGTGCCAGTAGAAGAGAGGCTAGAAATTTTGAGATAGTGCCACTCGGCGGAGTACGGTGGACACTATAGCCATTTTAGGACCCAAGAAAAAGTGTGGTCTAGAGGATTCTATTGACCGGAGATGCATGAAGATACTAAAAGATATGTTGCATCATGCCCCGAATGCCAAAGAACCGGAAACATCTCTCAGAGAAATTCTATGCATTTGAAATACAATCTACAAATCGATTTATTCAGTGTGTGGGGTATAGACTTCATGGGGCCTTTCAAAAACTCACATGGATATGAGCATATTCTAGTCATGGTTGATTATGTATCCAAGTGGGTAGAGGCCATGCCATGTCGTAAAGCTTCCACGGAGGAGTCCATTACTATAATAAAGAATGTGATTTTTCCTCGTTTCGGTTCAGCGAGAATCTTGATAAGCGGTGGAAGAACTCACTTAACCGGAAGGAATTTCACAAAGTGCTTGTCCAAGTTGGGAATTGAACATAGGGTCTCTACGGCCTATCATCCACAAACCAACGGACAAGCGGAAACGTTGAATAGGCAATTAAAAAGCATCCTTAACAAAACCATAGAGAAGGGAGGCAAAGATTGGTCAAAGAAATTATACGGAGCTTTGTGGGCATATCGAACGGCGTTCAATACACTGATAGGTATGGCCCCTTATCAATTCGTCTATGGAAAAGATTGCCACCTTCTGGTTGAGTTGGGACATAAAGCCTATTGGGCGATTAAAGAGATGAACCTTGATCTCGATGTCGCGGTGGTAAAACGAAGAATTCAAATAAGCGAGCTAGAGGAGATGAGGTTGAAAGCTTATGAAACTGCAAGCATATACAAGGAGAGAACTAAAAGGTGGTGTGACAAAAGGTTGGAAAAAGAAAGAGTTTAAAGAAGGAGATAAGGTCCTCCTCTACAATTCGAGGTTTAAAACCTTCGGAAAGGGGAAATTGCAAAGCAAGTGGGACGGACCTTATGTTGTGCATTCGGTTCTCTCCAACGGAGCGGTAACCATTATGGATGTGAAAGGTGATCAATTTACGGTGAATGGTCAATGGCTTAAGGTTTACTACGAACCCGACGTTGTGCCCCTTCACCATGTTGACGTCTTCACCATGGAAGAAGAGCCCGAACGTCCGGCCTAGGACGAGAAAAACAAGGCATGGATTTTTGTAAATAGTTTTTCTTTTAATTTTCTGGAGTTTCTTGTGAAGATTTACTGGGCCAACTTTTTCCAATGGGCTGAGAAAGCGAAAAAAGGGCGGTACACGGGAAACCGGACCGAACCAGCCCCCGGAACAAGGTGGGCCGGCCAGCAGGAAACCGGACTGAACCAGCCCCCAGAACAAGGTGGGCCGGCCGGCCCGGTCCGATCGGCCCAGCGGGGCACCGGCGGCGGTTTGCCCCGGTTTTCCCCGAAAAGCTCATTTTCGACTTCCTTCTTCGGTCAGAAAATTTTAAGGGAAGTTTGAATAAGGAAAATGAGGTTCCTAGGGTTTTTCTTTTCGGACTATTTATTTGGCCGAATTGGGAGCTTGGGAATCCATCCCATCTAGCAATCTTTTGCACCCACGTAGCAGCCATGGTGTCCCCAAGGAGCGTAGAGTTGAAGCAAGGCGCCAAGGAGCCATCGATGGAGGAGGCGAAGCGATGCGAGCTCAAGCTACCCGTCGAGATCAAGAGGCCCGCCCGCATCCGTTGCGGAGGGCGTGTCCCGGCCGGAGCTATCGCATCTCGCAACCCCATCAAAGAGGAGAAGGTCCCTACTCCCGTTCGAAGGTCGGCGCGCATCTGTGGCATGAAACAGAAGGACTACAAGGAGGTGTCACCCGAGCCTAAATACTATGGGGATAGCGACTACTCTGACGATCGTAGCCCGAGCTCGTGGGCGGCCGTCGGAAGAGATGACAACGATTTGTACATTCGAGAAGAGGTGCCCAAGGAGAAGACTCCCAAAGGCCCCAACGGTGGCGGCAACGACGACGGCGGCAACGACAGCAATGATGGCGACGACGGCGGAGACCCTGACGATGACGACCCTTTTGGGATGCATCCGATCTGGTGTGCGGCTTGCCGTCACTCCATCTCAGAGCTCTACGCATCGGCTGATGAATGTTTCCAAGACATGGAGGCGATGAGGCGACACATGGAGGATTTGGAGCGCGTGGTCGAAGACAACTACAAGTTCCTAAACTGCAATGTGCGCAAACTTTTTGGCATGGTCGGTAACATGAGGGGCAAGTGGTGCAATAGTTGCGGAAAGTACCACTAGGTTTAGTTTTCCCCCTTAGAATTTTTGTAAGATACGACGAGGACGTCGTATGATTTTAGCATGTGGGAGAGCTAGTTAGCTAGCCTTTAGCTTTTGAGCTTCATGTTTAGATTGGTTCGGTTTAGTTTTCAAGAGAGTTTTGGAGTTTAAGAGTCTTTAGTTTTTGAGTGTGTTTTTAAATTTTTTCAAGCTTGAAGTGTCTTAATTTAGTGTTGCATCAAAGAAAATCAAATAAAAGGAGTACTTTAAATTTTGTGATTTGTGTGATGCTTATTTTTATTCACTTGTTTCTTTGTCTTTAGTTTTTGATATATGAACATAAGTGTGTGGTTTGAAAAACGTTTACCGTGGTGCTTAGTGGAATTGCTAGTTCTAAAAGTATCCATATCACACTTCGATCTTGAGCTTCACATGTTGGTTGTGCTATGTTCAATGCTAAAAGTTGGAGGGTTTCAGTTCTGAAAATTATCTAACAAACCTTGTAATAAAGGTTAGCAAAACCTCTTTTTCAAAGTTGAGAGTAAGAAAAAAATCTTATACAAAGCCAAATTTATTTTTTCTCCACCATAAGTGTGATTAGCACGATGAGTTGGGTTATGATTCTTCTCTCTTGGGGTAATAATTTCGAGCAATGATCATGTCCTTGTGCTTATCTTTTGTTGCTAGCCTCGTCATGCTTTCGGTAACGTGACTTTCACATAGAAAGTCCCGTACATCGCCGAATTCCATACCCAACCATATATGTCTCTTTTATACATCACATTCCTTGACCACAACCTACTCTCAAAGTTTCGTCTTGTCTCTAGCATGGTTTATTTAAAATTTCAGATTGTGTGGATGCAAGAAAGAGAGGAGTTGAGAGCTTTAAAAAGAGAGAAAAAGATGTCAAGAGAGGGAAAAATAAAGAGAAAAGTATGAGTATGGAAAAGAAAGAAAGAAAAAAATATGAAAGTAAAGAAAGAGAAAATATGTGTGAATGAAAGAAAGGAAAAGAAAAGAGAGAAGAGGAGTGGAAAAAAAAGATATGAGAGGGATGAATCAAGTGAAAGAAAAATAAAGTGCAAGGAAGGTTGTCACGTTGTTGAGAGACGAAACTTTCACTCTTTTTCCAACCATGTGCAATCCGACAACAAGGACGACATCGATGCCTCGTAGTCATATTTTCATTTGCCCTTGCACATGTCCACAATTCTAAATCTTCTCATCCTCGATATCCCGACAGATGGATTAATTATTATGATCATAGGCTTTGAAAGGTAAACAACCATTAGAGGAAGTTCTTAGTTTGACAATACTTGCGTTGATTGCACTAGCCCTACCTATAGCTCCACTTTACATGATATATGAGAGATTTGTGGGAGGTGAGAGTTTTTGTCTAATACTTGTTGAAGGAATTTTATTTTTGAAAACCCATAAAAACCCTCTGATGGAAGCAAAGAAGTAAGCATGGCTGAAATTGAAGACTTCGAGTGAAGAGTTCGATTTGTAGAGTAAATCTTGACTTGGTAAAGATTCTAAGCGCCCATGTTTATGTATGATGATCATTACTTTAGGTTTATGTATTAAAGTCAAAATATTGACTAACTTGTGAAGAAGTATTAGCGGTACACGATTACAACACTTTGGACGAAGTTCTTTTACGAGTACTTGCTCGAGGATGAGCAAGAGCTAAGCGTGGGGAGATGTTGACGGTGTATTTTGGTACACCAAAATGTTCATTACACTTTTGTTTGGATTTGTTTATGGAACTAACCCGCCACTAGGCACACTACTCATATAACAAGTTCATCTATGTGCATGCATTTGGAAGTGTTGGGTTTATATAGGAAAACATGGACATAAAGGATGGATTCACAACAAGTTGAATGGAGCATTTTATAGAGTCATGTTCGTGTTCATGAGCTTGCATAAATCACTTCCAATGGTGGCAAGGACCGAAGTGCTAGATAGGAACACCCCCGGGATTGAAGCGTAAAAGACCGAACTTCATGGGCAGAGAACCTCCATCTTGGAGGCGAGGATGACTTCGTCAAAATCATGCAAGTGGAAGGGGCAAAGTGCATAATCACCTGACGACCCACGGGAGCGAAGGGGCGACCGAACCGGGCCGAAATGAGCCTGGGCCGGTCGGCCCAGGCCGGCCGGCCCAGCCCACTCCGGGGGTCGGTTCGGCCCCCCTTTCCTTGCACCCAAAGTATCTTCAACCCTAAAGCCCTAAAGGCACCGCTATTCGCAAGGGAGAGAGCCATTCGCACCAGGAGGCCATCCACAATCTAGAGAGAGAGGAGGGAGACCTCCGGAGCGGGATCGACCACCTCGAAGGAAGCACCCACAAGTGGAGAAGAAGGAAGACATCGTCGGAAGGGTGACCATGATCAATGGTGCTATGTCTAGCACCTTGATGGGGTAATCTCCTTATTCGTCCATGGGTTGTAATCGATCTTGAGATGTAATCGTACTTTGTTGGATTATCTATCTATCATCTTGTGTTGAATATACTTCATTGCTTAAGGTTAGCTACCATGTCGTAGAGGGAGTAGAGCTCCAATGCTCCCTTGGATCCATTCAATACGCCATGTCCATCATAGGTCTAGTCACGATTACCTTCGTGTAGTGACAGTACGAGAGGAATGAAAGGGGGAAACCGTGGTCACAACCCCCGATAGATTAGATTGGTTTTTGTGTTTAAAGCGATTGGATGTTCTAGTATCGTAAACCCATGGGCGAGTGTCTTTTATCTTGATTGCTTATTCATTCTCTCTAGTGTAGTTTAGTTATTTTCTAGTTTAATCATAGCTAGGGTTTGAGTAGTTGGTGAGTAGAGGTAGATCAAACGCTTGTAATCCCCTTGCTATGCGGATTGACAAGAACATTGGGAATCCCATGGTGAAAAAGGTGTAGGTCCGTACGCTTGCGGATCGTAGGTGGATACGTCTTTTATCCATCAACATAGCTACTGAGGAGGACCCGTCGCCAGCAGTTCGAGAGTCCACTCCCTTTCCCCAGGCTGAGATCGTGGTGCCGGGCGCAGAGGCTACGCTGCCAGAGGCCACCGTAGTGGAAGGTATGTAGAATACGGTTATGCTGTCTACCCCGTGTAGTAGTTGTAGCCCCTAGGTACTTACGTTGTATGCCGTGTGATGTCAAATGCACAAGTCGAGGAGACCACGATCCCTGAAGCCGTGCTGGTTGAAGGCATTGTGCCTGGAGCCAAGGTGCTGGAGGGGGCAGCTTCCGAACCGCGGAGGCCACGGAGGAGGTGCGTGACGACGCGCTCCCGGAGTCGAGCATGGACATTGTCATTCGGTCGCATGAGATCCAAGATGCGGAGCCGATCGGTTCAGCGCCGATGTCAGAGACCGCGGCGACTAGTCGTGGCGGGCTTGAACTTCTGGCGGATGAACTCATCGACCCGGCGATGGTGGCCCGCAACTTGGAGTTGATGCGTCGGGCTGAGCAGTGGATGAAGGTACGTGACAACACCCCTGAGTAGTCGAATTCCGCAAGAACTGAGTACCCAAGTAATGGTTGTTGCCTTGTGAAGGATGTCATGGAGAGATCCCGACTGAAATCCGATATGCTCTATGGATATGGCGATACAGTGCTTCGGGCGGAATCGCTGGAGAAGGAGCTCAATAAGGCCAAGAAGCACGCCACCGTGATGCAATCCAAGCTGGATGGAGCTTCCACCCAGTACCATCATGAGGTACAAGAGATGTAGGAGAAGAGCGATGACTTGATTCACAAGAACAAGTCTTTGCGCCAGAAGAATAAAGGTATGCCGCTAGAAGCCTGTCGAGTACTTATTGCGGGCACCTTGTTCTTGAGCTTTGCAGATCTTGAGGCCCGCGTAGACCAGCTGAAGGCATTGGAAACCGATCTGAGGAACATCGTCTACCAAGAGAAGGATGCCCGTGAGGTACTTGAGTACAAATATAAGCAGCTGTCTCATGAGTGCTTCATGCACATGGAGCTTCGTGAAGCCTCGGACCGTGATCTTGTCAATTGCTATAAATCTCTGCAGAAGCTCACTGAAGACTGCGAGAAGTTGCATGGCCAACTCAAGGAGCTTGAAGAAGCCACACTTCCCATTGCAAGACTGCTAGTGCCTCACCCGGGCTGGCCGAAGATAGCTCCATTGGTCGATCGGCTGAAGGAAGCCCCCGGACGTCTGGCAACTTGTGTGAAGCATCTAGCGAAGTCCATCCCGAACCAGGTCTTGGCGTATATGAAGTCGTACTTCTCGAAGGCCCCGGTAGATGTAGTCGCGGGTGGACTTGCCACGAATTGCACAGACGACAAGTACAAGGAGCTACTGGAGCAGATGGCGCCCATCATGGAACAAGTCGCGGAGAAGCTGAACCTCCAGTAGTTGTCCTATAGGGTTAGCTTACAGCAGCATATGTAATATAAAAAAAGTTATAATGAACTTGTTTTAAGTTTGAATGAAAATATCCCATGATATATGGCTGAAATGAGTACACTTTGTCGCTGTTTGTATGTGCGGAGTGCTCATCATGGAGGCGTTGCGAGTAGTAGTACTGAGGACCATGTGTGGTTCGAGGACCGGTGGATGGTCGCTTCCTTGTGTGATGAGTGATTGACAACGTTGTGTGGACTGATTCTTGGCTAAGTATTGCAGGTGCGGGTTGCCGCTTGACTGGTGTTGGTGCAGGTGAATAACAAGTGCGATAGTTCGTCGCCGGTGAGGCCTCCAGGCGTGGACAAGACAAGTAGGCTTCATTCGAGGGGCCCGGTGGCCAGTGGGGTCAAGTGCGTGCCGCATGGTGGCATGAACAGCAAGATGAAGTCATGGAAGGTTTCTTGGTTGAGCCTGAAAACCAAGGTCAAGCTGGGACTACGTGGGAGCAGAGTCATGAGTGGGGATTGGAGGAGGCTACACCGAGTTCGCGGGGTTTCGGTCGTTGGGCATCCGTCCGATGGAGAAAACTTGAAGACTTCCAAAACCACCCTTGAGGGGCTTGTATCTTAGACTTTCGGTTGCCTCCATATAACCCATGAGGTGAGAGGATGGCGGCCATCGCCTGGAACCTTAGTTCATTTGGTTTTCTATTTTCCCTTCCTATATTCTTAGGATTTTCATAGGACTAGCTTGAGAGCTTCATGGTGACATCTTGTGAGAGGGTTGGATGATCGGGTGGCAAGCTAGACCTTGTATGAACCTTCTTGGCATGTTTAGATGATTCGACGTGGTGCCTCAAGGCTTTGTTGTGTTGTCCCATGTTATTCTTGGTGGTGATTTTCGGAGCCCTCTTTTGGTGGTTTTCTTGGGGTGTTTTTGGGACCTTGCTCTTGGGGATTTGATGGGGGAAATTTGTGGGAACCCTTCATGGTTCTTTGGCCTGTGATTCCCCTCCCAAATCCGTGAGTTAAGGGGCTCGTTTTTTGGGGTTTTCGGTGTTCTAGGGTTAGAGGAGTTCTTAGCGGGATTTCTTCGATTCCTCTTGATTTGGCAAGTTTTGGTGGACAAAATCATGGCTATGGACTCCTCATGAGGTGTTCCTATCATCCCCAAAGTCTTGTTCAAGTCCGCGGAGCGATTCAGGAGATCGAGGTTTGCATTTGGAGGAGTTGACCGGTGCTCTTGGCCGGTCTGACCGGTGCGAGTCACTTGTGGGATTTGCCTCGGGTGAACTGCTTGACTCGTCTGTCTTTGGGTCTTGGTGTTGCTGGTCAGTTCTTGGTCTATTTGGAGTTCTTTTGTTAGGTTTTGTGTAGGGTTTTCCTTCCGTGCAGGTTGTGTTTTGGGGGTGTGTTTGTTCCAGGGCCTAGAGAAGTCACTAAGGCTTTCTAGAACGTTTCTTGTGCGGCTGCTGTAGCCGCCGGCCTGACCGGCTCTGTCCACCGGTTTGACCGGTGTCACAGGTCTGATCGGCGCAGGCCATTGGTCTGACCGGTGCAGCACAGGCAGCAAGCCGTGCAAGTTTCCGCTGTGCGTGTTGGTGTGTTTTCGCTCGGAAGGTTGTTTGTTGGTTCCTAGGTCCAGTGGCACTTTAGTGGCTGTGTGGGCTTGGCCAACTTGGGTAGTGAGTCAGAGAAGTGTGTTGGAAGCTGTGTTCGTCTTGTAGGAGTCTCCATCTCCTTTGAGAAGAATTTTTATCGGCTCCCATTCACTCCCCCCCTCTGGTTCGTCGTATTGGTCCTTCATGTGGTATCAAAGTCGGTTCGGTTCTTTATTGACTCTAACCAGTCTAAGATCCAAGGATGGCGTACCATGAACGGGGTTCGGGTCCTCCACACTTTGATGGTAAGAACTACAAGATGTGGAGTAAGCGGATGGCAGCGTTCCTCCGCGGAAAGGGTCAGATCTTTTGGGATGTCATGGTGGACACAGGCTATGTCCAGCCGATGAACTTCCTTGCTCTAGGATCGAGGGACATGTTCGACGCCAACAATAAGGTTGTCGACTACTTGATTCCTGCTTTGTGTCAGCCTGAGTTCGATCTGGTGCACACCGAGCACTTGGCTTGGAGAATCTGTTGGTGTTGAAGGAGGCTCATGTTGGAATGCTCACGTTCAGGCTCGGATGTATGCGACCTACCGGAGAGAGTACAAGAACTTCACTCATCTCCCCGGTGAGTCCATCGATGCCTTGTTTCAGAGGTTCACAGTGGTTGTGAACAACATGAGGGCCAATGTGGACGTGCTCCTGTACGATGATCATGATAGAGCTGTCAAGCTCTTACACTCTTTGGATCGTACGATTTGGGGCGGAAAGTTCGAGGCCATTGTCGAGTCAGAGAAGTATGACACTCGACGGTGAACGTGCTTGTTCTCGAAGCTCAAGTCGACTCGAGGTGGATAGGGGCATGACAGCCAAGCTCGAGGGCCCAACTGACTCTCATAGTCTTGACCTCGTCGGTGGTTCGAAAGGAAAGGCTAACACTAACCCATCCACCAGGATGTTCTCTTTGTCCTCTTTGATGTCTATGCCAGATGAGGAGTTCGATGTGTTTGGAGAGGACGAGCTGGCGTTGCTGACGAGGAGGCTCGAGAGGCTGCATGAGAACCGGGTGAACATGAGGAGGAACACGGGGATATGCTTCCAGTGTGGCAAGCCGGAACACTTCGTTGCCGACTGCCAAGAGAAGGTCGAGAACAAGGACAGTTACAGGCACACGTCAAGGACGTCACAAGAGCAAGGACAAGAACAAGCACAAGGACGAGCGACGATCGAGGAAGAAAGAGAGCCGAGGCAAGGCCCGAGTGATGGTTGGAGCGAGCGACGTCGACTCCAGTTCCGCGTACTCCACCTCGAGCTCAAGCAGCAGTGAAGATGAAGGTGATCGTCGCAAGAGCAGGAAGTCGTCCAAGAACCTGAGCGGGCTGAGCTGCTTCGCTAGAGATGGCTTCTGTACCATGGCGCTGAGCTCCGGGGGCAAGAAGAGCACACAGAGTGACTCGAACTCTGACTCCGACAATGAGGTGCGTGATGAACTCCCGTTCTTGCAGTAGGAAAATAAACGGCTTGGCTTGTTGCTTGATAATCATGATGACATGCTTAGAGAGGCTAAGAAAATGAGGAAAGAGCTTAGGGCTTCACTCGAGAATGCTAGGACTAGAGTGGCTGAGCTAGAAACACAGAACTTGGATGCTAAGCTGGAAATTGATTCTCGGAAAGCTTCACGTGTTGTTTCTGATGATGTTGAATGTGCTGATTGCTCTATTTTTCTCGCTGATCTTGCCTTGTTTAAGGAAAAGCATGCCTCTAAGTGTGAGGTACTAAATGTGCTTAGGGTTGAAGTGGCTGCGCTTAAATCTAGATCTGCTTTGCTAGGTGCTTGCACTTCTTGCCCTGTCTTGCAGGCTAAAATTGATGAGATGCATGTTTACACTGCTTCTCTTGAGGCTAAGCTGAAAGAACCAATTCCTACATCTTGCTCTACCTGTGAAATGCATGTTTTGAAGAATTTGGAACTTGCACATTATGTTGATCGCTTGCAGGATGAGAATGATGAGCTGAGAAAGTTGATGGGTTAGTTGTCTGGTCATGAGCCTAAGTTGAGGATAATGATCGAGACATTCAAGAGGCAGGACGGTGAGGGACTTGGGGCAAACAAGGTTGGTGAGGGAAATAGAGAGAATATCCCAGAGCCACCAAAAACCCACCCCAAAAATGATTTCTCCCCCAAACCTAACCATCTTAGGAACAGACTAGACACAACCCCAGCTCCACCCGTGTTTCCCCCACAAACAAATGCCCAGGGAGAGATGGCCATAAGGATGAGTTTTGCTTCAAGAGGAAGCGAGAGGAGAGAATGGAAAAGGAGTGGGCTAACAAGGACAAGTACCACCCTTCTGATGGTGTACTTGAGCCTCGTGTGCAGATGCCCAGGGCCAAGGCGAGTGTGAGGACAGTTTCGGCTTGGGGAGAGCAAAAGGCTGTTGGAGGTGCCGTCAGGCGGGCACACCGGTCAGACCGGTGAGGGGCACCGGTCAGACCGGTGCAGGCCTGGACTGGCAGCGGTTCGGGGTTCGTGCTCGTACAGGTGCGAGGTTTGGTTTTGGAGGTCGTGGTTCTGGTGGTTGGGCTAGAGAGTTTGCATGAGGTCAGTTTGCTAGGCGTTCTCCCCCCTCGTGCTCAATACGGGGATGGGAGGATCCATAGCTTTGAGATGGAGAGGAGGGACAGTCCACGGGCTTTCTTTCGTGGTTTTGGTCGTCCTCCAGGTAGAGAGGGTTGGTTCCCTTATGGTGTTGTTCGTGGAGGTATCTTTGGTAGTAAAGATGGTCTGGTTTGTGCTAACCCCACTTTCGAGCAAATGGCCTGGCACTGGTTTTACTCTTTTGGTACTAACCCCAGTGCTGAGTCGTTTGTTCGCTCACGTGCTCATTTTTCAATTTCAGGTGGGAGACTTGAAGGACATTTGGTTGATTGACTCCAGTTGCTCGAGGCATATGACCGGAGACAAGGGGTGGTTCTCAAGTCTCGTCCCGGTGGTGACAAGGAGGTACATCACTTTTGGGGACAATGGGCGTGGACATGTGCTTTAAGAAGGTGAGATTTTGGTGAGTGACAAGATCACTCTCAGGCGTGTTGCTCTTGTTCAATCGCTTGGATACAATTTTCTTTCTATGTCCTAGCTGTTGGATGAGGGTTTTGAGGTGTTGTTTCGGCCTGGTGGTTCTCAGATTTTGGATTCTCGAGGGGACCTTGTCTGTATGGTCGTTCCCGAGGGTTAGGTGTTTCGAGCTGATTTTTCTCAGTCTTCTGGTGTGGAGCGTTGTTTCTTGGCTGGTTCTTCGAGTGAGTTGTGGAAGTGGCATAGGAAGTTGGGTCACTTGAGCTTTGACCTTTTGTCTCGCTTGAGTAAACTCAATTTGGTCCGAGGATTGCCACGGTTGAGGCTTGAGAAAGAGTTGGTTTGCGCGCCGTGTAGGCATGCCAAGATGGTGGCCTCTTCTCACCCGCCTCTCACCGATGTGATGACTGAGCGTCCATGCGAGCTGCTCTCTATGGACCTTGTTGGCCCAGCTCGTGTGCGATCCGCGGGTGGGAAGTGGTATGTCCTTGTTGTGGTGGACGATTACTTCCGGTATGCGTGGGTGTTCTTTGTTGAGGATAAGGGGGAGACGTTTGGTTTTGTTCGAGATCTTGTCTTGAGGTTGAAGAACGAGAGGCACGGAGATGCCATACGAGCAATCCGTAGTGACAATGGCTCAGAATTCAGAAACTCTCGTTTTGAAACCTTTTGCCACGACTTGGTTCTTGAACACCAATTTTCGAGTCCGTACATGCCTCCCAGAATGGTGTTGTGGAAAGGAAGAATAGGACCTTGTGTGAGATGGCTTGGACGATGCTTGATGAGCATAGGACTCTCAAAAGGTTCTGGGCTGAGGCGGTGAATACCACGTGCTATGTGTCAAACAGGATCTACCTCAGAGTGCATAAGAAGAAAACATGCTATGAGTTGATGCATGGTCGCAAACCCAAGGTGAGTCACTTCCATGTCTTTGGTTGCAAGTGTTTTATTCTGAAGAAAGGGAAGAAGCTGGATAAGTTTGAGGCAAGGTCTGTCGATGGTATTTTCTTTGGTTATGCATCTCATTCTAGAGCATATCATGTGCTCAATCTTGAAACTAACCAAATCGTGGAGACATGCGAGGTAACCTTCGACGAGGCACAGCCACATAGTCAGCTTGTCTTTGAGTGTGCAGGTGATGATGAGCTTGGCGAGGAGATCTTTCAGGAGGAGGAGCAAGAACATGGGGACGATGAAGATGGCGGTGTGGTGCCCCCGACTGAACATGTACCTACTACTTCCACTACGGTGGTGGACGAACCCTCTACTACACCTACGACGACGAATCAAGATCGAGGAGAAGCTACAGTTGAGGGGGAGGTAGCGTCAAGGTGAGAACCTCCTCGGCGAGTACAAGTGGATCACCCAGCTTCAAGGATCATCGGCGACATGAATGGACGTACTACACAGTCGAGGGTTCGAAGCAATTCTCATTTCACTCATGCTGCATTTGTTGCCACATTTGAGCCCAAAGACATTGGACACGCAGTATCTGATCATAATGGGGTTAATTTGATGCATGAGGAGTTGGAGAATTTTGAGAGGAATCTGGTTTGAGAATTGGTTGACCCTACCCTAGGGTGTAAGCCGATTGGTACAAAGTGGGTGTGGTAGAACAAAGAGCGAGAGAAAGGTGAAGTGGTGAGAACCAAGTCGAGGCTTGTTGCTCAGGGGTTCAGTCAGAAGGAGGGGGTCGACTACGAGGAGACCTTTGCTCCCGTAGCCCGTTTGGAGGCAATAAGGATCCTTCTAGCCTTTTCCGTGGCTAAAGGCTTCAAGTTGCACCAAATGGATGTGAAGAGTGCTTTCCTGAACGGTGTGTTGGAGGAAAAAGTGTATGTGAGGCAACCACCGGGGTTTAAGAGTGAGAAGTACCCCCACCGGGTGTACAAGTTGAGGAAGGTGTTGTATGGGTTGAAGCAGGCGTCTAGAGCTTGGTATGGTAGGTTGAGGGGGTTCTTGTTCGAGAGAGGTTTTGAGATGGGGAAGGTCGATCAGACCTTGTTTCTACTTAGGCAGGGCAAAGATATCCTTATTGTGCAGGTGTACGTGGATGATATTGTCTTTGGTGGCTTGTCTAACTCTCTTGTTGCAAGGTTTGCAGAGGATATGAGCAGGGAATTTGAGATGAGCATGATGGGCGAGTTGCAGTTCTTCCTCGGGCTACAAATCAAGCAATCAAAGGAAGGAACATTTGTGCACCAAGCTCAGTACACCAAGGACATTGTGCGGAAGTTCAAGACGGAGGACTCCAAGGCTATGGCGACGCCGATGAGTATGACTACAGCTCTTGATGCGGACGAGGAAGGTGAATATGTGGACCAGAAGGAGTACCAAAGCATGATCGGGTCACTCCTCTACTCGACGGCGATGAGGCCGGACATCCAGTTCTCGATATGTCTGTGCGCTTGTTTTCAAGCGTCTCCGAGGACTTCGCATCGGCAAGCGGTGAAGCGAATTTTCAGACACTTGCGTCACACTCCCGACTTCAGCCTTTGGTACTCCGCGTCCTCTTCTTTGGCGCTTCATGGTTTTTCGGATGCGGATTTTGCCGGGTGTCGGTTGGATAGGAAGTCCACTTCCGTGACTTGCCAGTTTTTGGGTTCTTCTTTGGTGTCTTGGTCTTCCCGCAAACAGTCGAGTGTTGCTCAATCCACTAGCGAGGCAGAGTACGTTGCCGCTGCTAGTTGTTGCTCTCGGCCTCCTTTTGGATCACATACACCATGAGTGACTTTGGTGAGGAGTATACCCATGTCCCACTTCAATGTGATAGCACCAGTGCCATAAGCGTTGCAAAGAACCCAGTGCTCTATTCCAAAACTAAGCACATATAAGTGAGGTGTCATTTTCTGATAGACAATATTGAGAAAGGGAAGCTAGCTTTGATCCATGTACCCACACATGCCCAACTAGCCGATATTTTCACCAAACCCCTAGATCTAGCAACTTTCACTCATTTGCGGGGGGAGCTTAGTGTGTGTTTGATTTCTTGAGGTGGGTGTGTGGGAGCTCCTTTATAGCATATGTATAGTTTCCTTTGTGCATTTCTTGCATTTGGCATGGCATATGTAACATGATGTATGGGCATCCTTGTTCCTGGTATACCACACATCATCTGGGGACTAAGGAACCAAGTCAGTTCTGCCACAGGCTTCTCTCCCTTCTTCCTGGTATACGGCTCGGAGGCCTTGTTACCTACCGACGTTACATTCGGAGCTCCACGCATACAGTTCTATGAAGAGGGAGAAGCCGAGCAAACTCATCGTGTCGACCTCGATAGCCTCGAAGAACATAGAGTGACTGCTGTCATGAGGCAAGCTCGTCACGGCCAGCAACTCCGTCGGTACCACGATCGCAACGTCAAGGAGACCTCCTTCAACGTCAGCGACCCAGTTCTCAGACGCATCCAGAAGACCGACGGCATGCATAAGCTTTTTGCCACTTGGGAAGGACCCTTCATCGTCACCGAAGTCATCAGCCCATCCACATATCGCATCTAATAGGGCGACGAACAAGGCGTTCCCAACCCTTGGAATGTGAAGCATCTACGACAATTCTAGCTGTAGAATAGGTTTTCTTACAGCCATGTATCCCTCATCCATATACTTTTTCAGTTTCAATAATTGCTAATTAAAGCAGGCATATGCTATGTCTCGACTCCTACCTCCCTCCTCCTCCATGCCATGAACCCTCCCCCTCGACATGCTCGGGGGCTTGGCTAAAGCCAACACAAAGGTCGTAAGACCTAGGGTTAAGATTCCTATTCCTCCCCCTCGACATACTCACAGGCTTGGCTCCAAGCCAACATCAGGGTCGTTCGACCTGAGGACGTCGTCCCTCATGGCTACCTACTTTGTGTTGTTGCGAGCTTACTTGGTCGTAAAGGTTGCTAAACCTGAGTCCTAGACTCCCTCCCGCGCGCTGATCGCACCTAAGTCTTCCTGCTAAGCTATGGTGGTTGGCAAGCTAACCTCTCCGTGAGTAGTGGTTAGCGGTGTATGATACAAGACGTCGTCATTTCAAAGCCTACCAAGTTCATGTAGACACAAAGTAGGTACGTCATACAGGCCACAAAAGAAGGTTTCATTTTTGCATGACTGGGAGAAGGAGGGGGTACAACTCCAGGTCTTCAACTACTCTTAGCCACCATCACCTTCATAATCAAGAGTGTCCATTATCGCCGTAGTGGCGTCACGCACTTCCAGCTCCTAGGCCTTGAGGTCTTTCATCGTGTCTGAACTCTCTCCGACCTTGACCATGTTAACGTCGGGGTAGTGGGACTTCACCCGGACCAACGTCTCCGTAGCTGCCGCCAAGCTCGCTGCCTTCAAGAGATCGAGTAGCTTCTCGGGCGTGGCTATAAGACGGACGACAGCAGGCTTGGGCTCTTCCCCCTAGACTTGCGACGCCATCATGTCCATCACTAAATGGGCAGCATTCTTCAGGTCGTTTAATTCCAGCTCTTGCCCTACAATGATCACTTGGTCATTCTGCAATGACTTCAAAGCTACCTCAAGGCTAATCTCAAGGTCCCGTCGTGCCTGTTTCTCATAAACCTGCTTTTGAGATACAACAAACTCACTTTCGATAGTCTCCTTCATCATTCGCTTCAACCCCTTGGTGCCAGTGTTGACCTCTCGAAGGCTCACCTCCAAGCTTCAGACTTTCTCCTTGGTGTTCTTCAGCTCGTTCTTGAGGTCATCCTCTCGCCTATGAAGCTCTGCAATAAACAAGATGTCCTGAGATCTATTCCTTAGTACTCCAAATCATAGTAAAAACAGCACCACATCAACAGGTCTTACCACCACTCATTGTGTTGAACTGTGTATTGGCCTCATAGACCTTGCCTCTCCTCGACAAGCTCATCTTCGAGCTTCTTCTCATCTGTGGCCGCCGTCTCGCGGACCTGCTTGAACTCTTGCTCAAGCTCGACCACCCGCAGCTGTGTGGCAGTAGCATTCTTCAATAGATCGGCCCTGCCCTTAGCACGATCAGCCAGCGACTACTTCACAAAAAATAAGAAGCCAGGTCATCAAGAACAGTTTTGTTACAAAGTCGTCAAAGATAGCATGACAGAAGGGCTTATTGTTAGCACCTGGTTGAGAGTCAAGATCGCATTCTGAATCGCCCTCATGTCCTCGTTATTATCGAAGATGTCCTACTGCCAAGGGGTACCACTCCAGTAAATCTCTCCACGCCTCAACGTCGGTCCTGTTGACGTGGAACCAGGTACCTGCGTGCTGGCTGTTTCTAGATTCTCCTGCGCTGCTCGATTTGAATAAGGTCAATAATTGGGTCTTGAGCCGACGTGTTGAGCACCGCATTAATGGGGTCCACGTCGATGACCGGTGGTGAGGTCGAAGCTCCGACATCGCGCATGGAATCTTGCATCCCAGCCTCAGTGGCAGGTGGAGGAGTCGCTATCCCTGCGTCGTCAATCAGGGGACTTTGTTTGCTATGGTGAAGCTTGAGCACCCAAGGCACTCTAGGGTTGAATGTCCAGCCTGCAGAAATCCTCGTCAACATAATACAAGAACAAACAATAGTTAGTCAATAAATGAACCTCAGTACCACGATCTCACCTCACAGAAGTCGCACGCGGTTTCGGCCTATAAGGTCGCACCTTTACCAGCACAGGCATCCATGCCTGCACACCTGCAGCAACTCGCTGCAACTCCCTCACCTGACGGAGGTCATCCTCCATCGTCATCTGCTCTAACTCCTGCTGCCTCTTGGCCGCGAGACTCAACGACCTCCTCGCCGACCGATCTTCAACAAATGTCGAGTCATCGGTGGCTTCATCTTCATCATCTTCGACCTCCCTGATCGAAGGCGTGAGAATTACCGGCGTCTCAATTGCTGGGGGAAGACTTGCCCTCCTCTTTCTCTTCTTCTTATTCGCTTGAAGTTGGGCGGTCTTTGCCACTGCTTTACCACCACTGCCCTAGTCCTGCGCCTGGGCTTCGTGGTGCTGCTCGCCTCTTGGCGGTTCGCCGCATCATCACCGACCTCTGGGTCGGTATCTTCATCAGCCTCCACCAACGAGTCTGACTCATAATTCTCTAGCAGCCCAGCTGCTGGAGGTTGGTACTTGTCCGACCTTAATATCCGATAAGGCTCTTCGCCTCTAGGTAGGGGTGCTGGGCACCAAAACTGCATCTCCCTAGTAGTTCCAAGACTTACAGGGTCAGCTGGTCGGCTCAAGGAATACACCTTTGGGCACTTCTTGATTCATGCGTGTCCAGCCCTATCAATCATCTCCTCATGGGAGAACTTGCGGTTGACCTCGTGAGTGGGGTCTGACTGCCCCCAATATTCATATGTCTAATGCACCCAATCCTTGATCGGTTGGATCAGGCAACGGTGGAAAGAACTAGCCACAGAGCCCCATGTTATGCCCCTCTCCTTGAGGTCGCGCACCAGCGCAAGAACCTCCTTGATATTGTCCATCTCACGCGAGGACAACTGCAAATCCCACTCAGGTATCTTCCCAGGCTTGTGACCAGTGTGCTTCGGGAGCTCTAGCCACTGATCGGCGATGTAGAACCAGTCTGACCTCCACCAAGCGTTGTTGTCTGACAGGTCCGTATCAATCCATTCTGGCTTGAGGCCGGACCTCAAGCAAAACATAACAGCCCCTACAACACTGGTCTTAACGCAAAAAATATGTCGCTGGAGAAGGATGTGGGCGATATCCCCAGATACGCCTCACAAAAATAGATGAACATCGATACTACTATTATGGACTTGGGGATGAGATGTACCAGCTCCAACGTATAGTAGAAGAGGATACCTCTGAACAAGTCCCCTGCCAGAATGTTGAACACGTGGTCGAAGAAGGAACCAAAGACAACTAGCTCCTTGTCATCCTCCGTCGGGAAGGCCTCGCCCATAGGCACCTTTCACTCCATCTCCGCCTTGGGCCTCAACAGCACGCGGTCCACAAACACTTGAATCTTCACCTTGGTCATCGTCGAGGGCTCCCACACCATCAGTGAACCATAGCCACCATTTCTTGAGCTTGAGTGGATCTAGATCTAAAAATTACTAGAGTTTTGATTCGCATACGAAGCCGAGCGGCGCATGGTTGGTGGAGCCGCATACAGTCTACAATAGACGGTGGTGCACTGCGGATTCTATGGCGGAGCTGCGTGGTGGAGTGCGCGGCGGCCAAGGCGCGGTGATTACGGCAGTGACGGCGAGGGTAGGAAGAAGATGAAGGGGGCGGTCAACGCTGCTCCCCTCTATTCTATTTATAAGGGTCACACTGGGTCTGCTTGTTACGGCTTCTTCCGTAGTAAAGAGCTCGCCCTAACAGCTCTGTGCTGATAATTTCGTGAGTCGATCTCGCCGGATTTTGCACCAGTGGATAAAAACTCAAGGGATAGTCTTGCGACCTACACCCTGGGTTTAGGACGTGGGGAACGACAAAGTTATTAGATCGTTCTGATAACACATTTCGATCTTAATGAAGTCGATAAGCCCCTAAATCATGACACTTTAGGTCTTTGATGAATAATTTCGTCAAAACGACCATTCCATGACAGAAGAGAGCGAACATTATACAGGAACTATGAAGGTACACAGGTCACTTGCGACCTTATTGGATCAGAACATATTTGAAGACCTAGTCTACTTAGATAAATCCTTTAGGTGTACTTTGTTATAGCAGAGCACATCGTAAGAATTCTCCTAGCCCTAGTACCTTGATGGCGGCCTTGGGGGGACAGCAGCGCGACATCGCATGTAGCAGGGCATGCTCTGTGTTGGAATGTGGAATGGAGACATGACCTTGCTCTTTGACGCAGGCCGCAAGCCATCAACGAGCATCTCATGCTCATCAAGGACCTACAACTGCACCTCGAGCCTCTACAACATCACCTCCGAGCTCTCCTTGATACCTTGCAGAGACACAGTACAAAGAGTGGGGGTGTTGCCCACATTTCGCAAGAGTTCTCCTAGCTCCAAGCTTCTACAAACACTACTGCCTACAATCTGGTGGACAGATACATGCTAATGGCATGGCCTCAATACTACCATGCGGCTTCATAGCTCAATAATGATCGGTGCTTGCCTCCTTCAGTATCACGGCGCCATTTATAGCCAAAACTAGGCCTCAGGCAGCCGGTGAAGTGATGACATTGTACCCACATGGTCCATAGGGCATACAGACACATGTATGATTAAAAGCGATGACTTTACCCCATCTCGCGACGTCTTTGTCGCATCAATGATGCCTGAGTGCTCCGCGGAATCACATGGTTACAGTATCCCCGTTGATTCGTGGGTATTTTGTATTCTCCGACCACTATTGACCTGTGACCCTGCAGTTTGTAGAAAAAAGACAAAGACTGACGCTGTGTCAGAGGGCCCGTGCCTCAATACATCTAAGGACCATGATGAAGATTACACACACTTATTTTACGTCTCGACGTCTTCATTGCACCCGCTAGGCTTTGCGTCCTCGTGCACCCACTATGGCTTTGCATGTAAACAGACCTATTCCAATTAGCATATATTTATGTTTCCTGAGCAGAATGGTCATAAGTTCGATTGAAGACCTCCCGAGGCAGGCGTGCCTCGCTGCTCTGCCAGATCCGTCTGGACGCATGGAGTCCAGAAGCATTACGTCTATGATTTCATCAAGCCCCCTTGGTCTGTGTGCCTATTTCTGAGGTCGTCAATACCTTAGTGCCATGGATCTCCTAGATGGCTAACAGCTATGTTGGTCGTCTGGGCACCAAAAAGGCCTTCCTGAGGTCGACATGTTTTAGTGCCTTGGTTATGCTTAATTTGTGGTTGGATAGCTAGTTTATTGATCATATGGGGCCAAAGGCTCATTTGCCATCATGAATGTTTAGCCCTCTTGCTTTATCTTATGGAGGGGCATAAGTTCCTTTTTGTCGCAAAGACATTTCATGTACCAATGATAAATCTGAAAATGAAATGTAAAATGCTTGGAAAATGTGCTCCCATGTCATAAGTGCTGAAATTAATTTGTTTTGGGTGCTAAACCGTTGCATGATGCCTACCAATGAGAAGTCTCATACATAGAAGTAGGCACATGGCTCGGTGGATTTGACATGACATGAGGTGCTTGTGGGTGTTTGTGATGGTCTTATGATTAGAATGGCTGTCCTAACATGAAGTTTGTGTGGCTTTGCCATTTTGATATGTTTTGATCATGTTTAGGACTTTGCTCATGAGAGGCAAGTTTTTCACAAAATTGCCCAAATCCATCTTAGCTTCATCCAATGGTTGTGAAACTTGGTGATCTTGTAGTTGATGTCGATACGAAGCTATAGAATGTCTAACTTGCTCATTTGGACATGTATAGAATCCTACGTTGAATTTTGTCTATTTGAGAAGCTCTAAGTTGAATTTTTTGCATTTTTGGCTTGATTCATGCATTGCCAACAAGGCGGAGAAGTTTGAGCTTGAAATGGCTTGCTGGACGCATTTATAAGGTTTTCAGGTGGTTTCGAGCCATTTTCTGGGCTCTGTTGTGCACCGGTCTGACCGGTCGATGTCACCGGTCTGACCGGTGTGAGTGCTGGTCCTGTGCACATCTTAGGCACCGGTCTGACCGGTGGTGATGACCGGTCTGACCGGTGTGAGCTGAAGTTGCTGCAGCTGCCCTGGTTTCAGCTTGTTTGCATGCATTCGTCCAGGAGGGAGGTGCATTGGTTCAGGGGGAGCTTACATGTGTGCAGGGGGAGCTCTTTGTGGTTGTTCGAGTTTTGTTTCGGTGGTTTGCGCTCTTTGCTTGAGCTTTGTTTTGTCTCGGATGTGTCGAGCCGTTGCCCTTGCCTAAGGGGTCCGAGACTTGTCTTCTTCAAGTGATCTTGCTTTTTGCCTTTGTTGGCTTTCGATCGCTTGTTGGAGTTTCTTTTTGTTCATCTCTTTTCTTTTTCTTTTCTCTCTTGTTACTTTCATGTGGGTGTTGTCAATGCACTCATCAAGGGGGAGATTGAAGACCATGTGTGGTTCGAGGACCGGTGGATGGTCGCTTCCTTGTGTGATGAGTGATTGACAACGTTGTGTGGACTGATTCTTGGCTAAGTATTGTAGGTGCAGGTTGCGGCTTGACTGGTGTTGGTGCAGGTGAAGAACAAGCGCGAAAGGTCGTCGCCGGTGAGGCCTCCAGGTGTGGAGAAGACAAGTAGGCTTCGTTCGAGGGACCCAGTGGCCAGCGGGGACAAGTGCGGGCCGCATGGTGGCATGAACAGCAAGATGAAGTCATGGACGGTTTCTTGGTTGAGCCTCAAAACCAAGGTCGAGCCGGGACTACGTGGGAGCCAAGTCATGACTGGAGATTGGCGGAGGCTACACCGAGTTCGTGGGGTTTCCAGTGGTTCACCAGAAAACCACTGGGTTCCTTGGTTGATCCACAAAGCCAAGACCGAAGAACCGAAGACGGAGCTGCAGCAGCGCCAGACCGGTCTGACCGGTGGGTACCGGTCTGACCGGTGAAGAGCACCGGTCTGACCGGTGTGCGACTATGCAGTCCGGAGACTTCGAAGGGGAGGACACGCGTCGGGATCGCATGGCTTGCGTCGAGGCTACGCAGGGTGCGGTCGCCGGGCATCTGTCCGATGGTGAAGACATGAAGACTTCCAAATCCGCCCTTGAGGGGCTTGTATCCCTAGTTATTAGGAAAGGGCATTTTAGACTTTCGGTTGCCTCCATATAACCCAAGAGGTGAGAGGATGGCAGCCAACTCTTGGAACCCTAGCTCATTTGTTTTCCTATTTTCCTTAGGATTTCCATAGGACTAGCTTGAGAGCTTCATGGTGAGATCTTGTGAGAGGGTTGGATGATCGGGCGGCAAGCTAGACCTTGTATGAACCTTTGTTGCTTGTATAGGTGATTCGGCGTGGTTCCTTAAGATTTGGATGTGTTGTTCCCGGTTGTTCTTGGTGGTGATTTTCGGAGCCCTCTCTTGGTGATTTCTTTAGGGTGTTTTCGGGACCTTTCTCTTGGGGATTTGATGGTGGAAATTTGTGGGAACCCTTCGTGGTTCTTTGGGCTGTGATTCCCCTCCCGAATCCGTGAGTAAAGGGGCTCGATTTTGGGGTTTTCTGGGTTCTAGGGTTTGTGGTGCTCTCGGCGGGATTTCTTCGATTCCACCTTTTTGGACGAGATTTGGTGGGATTAAACTTGGCCATGGACTCCTCATGAGGTGTTCATAATATCCCCAAAGTCTTGTTCAAGTCCGTGGAGCAATTCAGGAGATCGAGGTTTGGATTTGGGGGAGTTCACCCGCGGGTGTTGTTCATCCCGAGCTGCCCAGGCTACACCGGTCTGACCGGTGCTCTTGACCGGTCTAACCAGTGCAACCCTCGATGGGTTTTTGCTTGGGTGAACGTCTGGGTGTGTTCGCTGTTGTCCTGTGTTGCTGCTGTTTCGAGTTTGGGTCAGTTTGGTGGTCGGTTGGCCTGTTTGGTGCTTTGGGGGCTTTCTGGCTGTGATCGGTCTGACCGGTGTGTCTCACCGGTCGGATCGGTGTGGAGCCACTTACTAAAAGTTGCTCAGTTTCACCAGCAGGGACCGGTCTGACCGGTGGTGCTCACTGGTCTGACCGGTGTTGGTCTGTAGACTCGAGGTTTGGTGTTCCCCTGCGTTCTCGGGTCGGAAGGTTGTGTGTTGGAAGCCACGTTCATCTTGTTGGAGCTTCCATCTCCTTCGAGAAGAATTTTTATCGGCTCCCATTCACTCCCCCCTCTCTGGTTCGCCGTATCGTTCCTTCACCCACCCTGCTGTTGCGACCCACAAATGAGAGGCTTGAACTCCGAAGACTTCTCTGTAAGACCCCCCTCGCCCATCCACTTTTCCTCAACTTCGTAGTAGTTTGTAGTCATGGCCCCAAAGCGAAGGCGCGATGCTGTTTCAAAAGAGATTCTGAAGACGTATACCTTCGGTCCAAGTCTGATTGACGGCGCCGACTTGAACACTCTCCAGAAGAACAACATGGTCGGTACCGCGAGGGCTCCCGGTAAAGAAACCGTGCCGAATCCCCGCGATAATGAAGTTTTCATCTTTCGCAATCTCATGTTCGCTGGGCTTCGGTTTCCCCTTCACCCAGCCATTGTCGACATCCTCCGTTACTTCGACATATATCTTCATTAGCTCACACCCAATGCGATCCTCCGCTTTTCGGTGTACATGTGGATATGTCGCACCACATAGATCAAGCCTTCCGCCGAATGGTTCGCTTCAGCGCACCAAGTGCATGACCAACGGCGCACAGTCTTCGAAGAAGAGGGGGACCAAACTGTTGAGAAAGACTACCAGTTTGGCTGCTTGAACTTCTCATACAAGTCTAGTGTCGTCAGCCCCGTGACCGCATGTTTCAACAAGTGGCCTCCGGATTGGCAGCAGCAATAGTTGTACCACACTGTAACTCTGCTTGCTCCGGGGGAGTCACATCTGCTGGCTACGAAGGAGCTGCCGCCCCTTCACGAGTCGTATATGAAAAATCCGTCGTGCCCCGAAGGTGACGAGTTCGTCATGATGCTCTGCCGGTTCACACACAAGTACAACACGTGCGGCATTGTGGAGGAGTATCGCAGCATTCCCGTGTGCCCTCCAGTTGATGGATGGGCGGTGGGCGACGACGCCTGGGCAGCTGATGTCGGCGGGATCCCGTGCCCTGACTGGACAAAGGTTTTCGGTTTCACCTCCGCCCGCGAGTATTTCTGTGCCCTTCACTGATCTTTTACCTGCTTCTCATGTTGGCGAAGCTTCACATGATGACTGCTCATGCTTGTCGAGTCACTATGCTGAAGAAAAGGGAGGTGGAGGACCACGGTGATTTCATCCTCGGCCCTGTGTCGCCGAAGGAGTACAAGGACACGGTGGCAGAGCTGAACGGATCTTGCACAAATCGAGTATTCGAGTTCTTCAAAGTCGCCACGCCCAAACACATTGGCTTCACCAAGCATCGTGAAGCGCCCGAAAGGAAAGCTGTTGCGCTCGCTGCCACCGACGCGGGCGCGAGCAAAACTGCAACATCACCGCGTGCTGCACCAACGAAGAATACTAGTAGGAAAGCCGCACCTGCAGCTGCAGCCACCGCCGCCGCCAAAGGGAAGGCTCGGAAGAAGCATGGTGGCCGACCAGCGGACTCACCCCTGGCAGCCAAGAGAACCGGGATCGTGGACGTCGAGACCGACGTCGTCGGAACCGTAATCGCTGCCGTGTCCTTGCTCTCGGCTGCACCTTCGGGAGGGGCTGGCGAGGAAACTGGCGGGCCACTACTTGTGCCACTGAGCCCAAAGGAGAAGGGCAGTGATGAAGACAACAATGTTCGCATCCAATCTATTGTCGGTGAAGCCTCCCACTGTCGTAGCCCCGCAGCCCTCGGTCACGAAGCCCCACGTGACGAAGGAAAATCCAGCTCCACCTCCACTAGCTCGTCCAGCTCTTCATCTGAGAACACCAGACAGTCCGCCTCACCGTCGGCCTTAGGCGCCGAAAAAGACGACTTCGTCGCTGCTGCGGAAGAAGATGAAGAAGAGGAAGAGCCCGAAAGCAGCAACTACCGCATGACACCGGAGGAGCCCCAGGCTGCCACCGCTCGCCTTCAGATTCCCCCGAAGCCAAGCTAATTGGTGGGAAACAGATTCGCTTCCTAGGCTGGATGAGCAGCGGCCACAAGCACAAGTTTCTGGAGGAAGCTGGATCAAGTTTCGCAATCTCCCACGAAGAGGAATACTTCGGGAATCTCAGCTCCGCTGACCTGACTACCGCTTGCGGCGACCTATCCCTGAAGGCCTTCGTAGCGTCCCGGTGTCTTGCCAAAGGGCTGGAGCAGGAAAGTTAGGGGGTGAAAGAGTTGTCGGTTGCCACGACCACTTCGCTGTAGAGTCGGGAGGCAGAGCTGGAGTGTCGGCTGGCCGCTGAGCAAGAACGAAACCAACAGCTGCTGCAGGTGAAAGAAGGCAAAACGAAGGACTCCCATGCCTCTTTGGACGCACTGCGCCTCGACATGGAGAACCTTGCTAGCACAAGAGATGACTTGGACGTCCAACTTCGCCACAAGGACGCCAGGCTGACCGAAGCGCAGAACAAAATGCGCCGACTGAATAGCATGCTGGAGAGGTATCACACAGAGCATATCCGATGTGTGGAGGTTCCGCGCTCGGAAGTCTTAGAGCTACTAGGGCAATGCAACCTTGATGCGCCGCAGACCTTCTTCCCCCAGTGCACCGTCGGGGCGTTCTATGAGTGGGTGAGCGCCTGCTTCGACCTCATCACCATGAATACCAAGATCTTCGGTGAGCTCGGAGCTGCGGTGGGGGTTCGCACGTTGGCCTACTCTGTGTGCTCCTTAATCCCTGTGGACCCCCCCTCATCGGAGAAGACTGTCACCAAGAATGATCTTCGACGACTGATGAAAGACGACTACGGGTGGCCCACTGACGCAGAGCTGGACGTAGCGCGGCTCCCCGTGCTCGCCAAGAATCTCGCCAAGAACTTTATGAATACTGTCACACCTGTTTTCCAAAGAAAACTAAGTGCAAACCTATATGCATGCCAGGATCAAGTTTCATGCATATAGTGACATATAAGTGTATACAGAAACAATATCACGTAAGAACAAGGGAGATTATCAAAGATTTACGCTTAGTCCTGGAAACGAAGGCACCAAACTCCACAAGCAATCGACTGGGGGTTGCGTACGCCTAGAACCAGCAACATCTTCAGAAGACTTCAAAGTAGCTTTCTCCTTCTGAGCAACATTGTTTATAGCAAGGGTGAGCACTTGTCGTACTCAGTAAGTGTGGGGCAAAGAATGAATGCAAAGGCTTTAAAGTGGACTGGGCTATAAGCATTTAGCATTTTAGTTGATCAAGTTTTATTAGCACCTGATTACTAATAAAAGTATAAGTTTATACCAACCCACAATTAAGCATAAAGATAAGAGATACGCCATAAGCATATGGCAAGCATAACCATAACACATATCACAATTTAAGTCCATCTTCAAGTTCAATTAATCATGTGAGAGTCCAGGCCGCTCTTGACCGTGAGCACGGCTAATCGATTAGTTTTACACTCTGCAGAGGTTGTACACTTCCACCACAAGCAGCGTAAAAGCTCCAAAGAACTTTGAACCCAACCATGCGATGCTAGCTAGGCACCATACCACACTACCAAGGTGTGGTTGCATAGGGACGCTACAAGGCCTTTACAAAGGTTCTCCAACAAGTTGTCACCCACAAGGTCTGGATCAGTTAGCAAGGTATAAAGTCCCCTAGCAGGTCGATACCCCACCATAAAAAGAATAACTCACCCGACCCCCTGCTAGAGCGAGTCCATACCCCGTAGTACCGCCGATCCCTTGTCCTTATCAGGTAAGATCACCCCAAGTTAAAGTTCCTAATTATTCAGCCAAGACCAGTGCCCATTTAGTTCTTGTGGTTGTACTGTTTTCCTGGGTGCTTCGCCATGTTCCGATTAATCATATGGTCTTGTATATTAAACATCACATATCACATTGGAACATAGAGCATAAAATGATAACCATGTTGATTATTACCAACCCAGTTGAGCACACTAAGCAATATCTACCATCAATATTAATTAAAACCGGGTTCAAGATAATGGTCAAATGAAGCTAGTCATCCTTAATAGGAACCCATCAAAATTAATGCAAAGCAATGCAACAGTGATTAATAAAGTTATTAGGACAAAAGTTCAAGGGCACACTTGCCTTTAACCAAAGAGTAGTTGCTCATATTGTCTTCACCTTCACACTCTTCCAAGTTCTCGAACCACGTTCATTCTACTCGCATCAATCATCGAGCACAAAACATGCAAAGCAAATGCACGAGTACAACTAAGAACAATACATCAATCAAATCAAAGCTTCAAAAGAACACACTAAGGGATAGGCTTGATTGGATGGATCACTAAAGAACAAAAAGTGTGCTTGGAAGGGAAAGGCTTGGTTAACTTTGAAGAGATGGCCGCGGAAGATTGAGCAAGGACTCGAAATATCACTTTGAGATAGAGCTCGATTCTATTGGTTACGCAAGCGCAAGAAACGCTGAAACATAACTAAGCTCGTAACTATCGTGAGATCATTATAAAATAACAAGAGACTATGCTTGGCATATTTTAATTAAGAAATCATGTGAAAGAATATTTCAGAGAAATACTCTATGTTACCATTAAACGAGTTACATTTAATTAAAGAAATCACGATAAACCTAATCATATTTTATATATAACATTCGAGTAGAAGTTATGTCAAATTAACAAATACTTTAGGAAGATAAAGCAAGTATAAGACATCTAGGCGAGTAAATTTATGTCACGTGTTCAACCAAACATACTTAGTATTGAAAAGGCATTTATAATGTCATTAGGCATATTAACTTTATTATAAAAACCGATGTTTAACTCTAAGACCTTTTATTTAGAAAAAACTAGTTATGAATAGGGGTTAACCAATTACATCATGATTAAAGAAAACCGGATTAGAACCTAATCACTTTTTATTTTAAAAAGCATTGGAATAAGAATTAGTCAAGATTAACATGCAACTTCGATGTAAAAACCATTAACAGGTGATACACATGCTAACACAGAGGGTTAAGGTGAAACGAACGAGAACGGCACAAACGAACTATCAACGCACAAGAAAACCTTAAGGCTAGGGTTTAGAAGAACTAGTCTACAAAGAGAACTTGGATGAACAACTGACACACTAACCAAGGGTGAACTGATCTGACAGTTGAACCAGATAACAGGGTAAACTTCTAAAGAAAGATAGCTACGATAGATTAGGTACAAGAACACAGCTGATTCAAAAAGAGACAACCAAACCGAGATGGAATAGACATCAACTAGCTAGATGCTGATAAACAAGATTCTAAGATAAACAAGAAACAAGAGTGATAAGATTACTTGATAGACAAATCAGCAGTGCGACCTACTCACACAGATAAAGCAATTAAGCTGAGCAGAAACTTTATGGCTTGATTGGATACACACGGTTTAGATTGGGCTAACACTAGAAAGGTTTAGAGCTTCTGATAAACTTGATCAAATAGATATTAAGATAAGGCTGACACCGAATGTCTAACGAATTATTTGCATATGAGAGATCGAACTATGAGCTAGGTTTATTTTTAATTAGAAAAAGTATGTAGGGATATTCCATAAAGAAAACACCCTAAGGTGGAATTAATGCAACAATACTTTTTATTTGTAAAAGACCGAGGTAAAGAACTAATCAAATTTTATTTATAAAGATTCATATATTGATTAAACTGATTAAACATTTAATTTAGAAAAACTAAACTATGTGAACAATCCAAACAAAACTTTGTAATTCGAGTAGATCATATTATTATTATTAAAAACATTATAGATCTGACATTAATCATATTAACATTTATTATAAAAGCAGATGTAAAAGCCTACTCAAATTTTAATTAGAAAATATTAATTAACTATTAAAAAAATTAACATTTGGTTTACGAAAACCGTGATAAAGACCTAATCAACTTGTATGTACAAAAACATGTGATAAAAACATTAATCAAATTAAATTTCCTTATGAAAAACGATGTATAGATCTATATTACTTTTATTTATAAAAAGGCATCTATAACTAGACATTAATCAAAATTAATATTAATTTTATTTTCAGAAAACAAAACACGGTGAAAACACACCACTAGCTTGTGCTTTACATTATTATGAGCCTAACGCAACTTGAACGAATTAAAACGGAGATAAAACAAAGAATTTATGAGACAAACAAGGTGATAAGGACCTTTACACGATTAACTATAGATCACAAGGGGTAGCAGAAAAGATTCCCGAGACACTGTAAACAATGCTCGTGAAACTGATAAAACTCGGGGTTAGATCTGCAAAAGGGTGTTTGTTGGATCTGTGTGCAATGACTTAATAGATCTAGGGGGTTATACTAAGATTCACCAAGACTCAAGATTGAATCTTTTCATTACTGGATCTTGCAGGGGCCTTTGCGCAAACAGGCCTTCTTCTTCCTTCGGTCCAAGACAGAGGACAGGGGAGACCGCGGCTCAGGGGGGCGGTGCCGGCGACCTGGAGACCTACGGGCTCGGGTGGAAGGCGCGGGATGTAGAGGAGAGGGAGGGAATCGCGCAGGAGGACTCACCTGCAGCGGAGACCAAAGGGAGGCACTGATTTTTCGAAGGAGACGGGCTTCACCAACTGGCGGCCTGGTCTCTAGGCAGGGACGACGCTCCGATGCTCCCGCGGACGCGAGAAGACACTGAGGAGATGCGGCTTGGCTCGTCGAAACTCCCGGCGGGGTTGATTTTGCTTTGATTGTGCCCCAAGCGACGAATCGGCGACGACCCGGCCATGGCGGACGGCCCGGTTGCGGCGGCGCGAGCGAGAAAGGCGGCTAGGGTTTTGGGGATCCGTTCCGGGGTGGTGGTGGCTGCATAAAAAGGGGTCAAGGGTTTCTTGGCATGCGGGCTAACCCTAGGGGCACGCGCACGAGGCGAAGGCGGCGGCGGACTCTGAGTCCGGGCTGGCCACGGCTGGAGCTCGGGGATGACAGCCGGGACCCGCTGTCAGTGACCGTGAGAGGAGGGAGGCCGGTCGGGCTGTATTGGGCCAAAAGTTAAACTGGGCTGCAGAAGTTGAGGGGGGTTGTGGCGGCAGGGCGGAAGAGATAAGGCGGCGGCAACAGACTTCATCTGTTGGGCCGAAAGTAGCCACTGGCCGAAAGTGGGGAAAGGAAAAGGAAAAAGGCTTCTTTTTATTTTCAGAGAATATTTTCGTGAAAGAATTAATCTGGAAATTGCTAGATAATTCATTAAAGCCACGAAAAAATATTCTGAAAATCCCAAAAATTCCAGGAAAATTCCCAAAGCCTCATTGGGATATGAACAATCCAAATAAACTATTTGGAGCTCATTAAAAAGATTTTAAAGCCTTATAATAAATAGAAACAGCTCAAGGAAAATGAGAATGAATTCCAGCAAATTCCGGAAAATTCTCGGAAGGATTTGGACAGCGCATGAACACATTTTTGAAACCTTTTGCACTCAAGAAGCACCAAGATGCATCGGCATGAATGCAACACTCACAACTCTTTATTTGATTTAGAAAATCAAATAGAGGATTTTTCCTATACTATATTCCCTGTAAAGAAAAATAAATGTTGGAAATTTTTTAAAATTATTAGAAAATTGTTATTTAATTATTCTCTCTATTCACATCCTAAAATTGGAAATTTCAGGGTGTGACGAATACCTTCTTCGCCGAGCGAGGGTCCCGTCTTACCCTTGATGAGTCGGTTTTCCTGAGTGCTCAGGTTCGCCGAAACAACTTTTATTTTTGTAGTAATACCCCACCTTGGTGCCGGCCTGTGACGACGTAACCGTGTTGTTTGATGTTGTGCAGATAGGGCCTCGCTTGCAGGCGCGTGTTGCAACGCGCCTTTGGTTGCATCACGGCGGCGTGCTCCCTCAGCCCTAGTTCATGGAGGAAGGAAACTGGATCTCCATACTCGGGGTTCCTTTGATTACCACCGAAGGGGCCACGGCCGAAAGAGGGGCTGCCGCCGATACGGAGGGCGGTGGGGCTGACGCGCAGTGCGACGACGCCGGTGTTACCCGTCGGGGACCGCCCCTAGGGGTCCCCTTAAACAATGGGGGAACCCTCACTTAAATTCCCGCATCAAAATAAGCTAAGCCTAACCATGCAGAAACTAACCATGCAGACATGGCCCATGCGGCAGTCTCCGGAGGCCCACCAAGACGGCCCGTCCGGGAAGACCCCTCGAGCAGGCTCCGCCCTCGCCCGAGGGCACACTCCTCCTCGAGCGGGCTCCGCCCCGTTCGAGTGGCAACCCCCTCCTCGAACGGGATCCGCCCCGTTCGAGGGGCGACCCTTCCCTCGAGCGGTCCCGCCCCGCTCGAGGGCACGCTCCCCTCGAGCGAGTCCCGTCTCGCTCGAGGGTCCGCTCCGCCCTCGGCCGGGACCCGCCACGCTCACGGGCGCCCCGCACGCGTGCGCCGGCCCCGTACTTGGGCATTTAACGCCCGACGCCGCAGACGGCGCCATCATGCGCCCGGGGCTCACGCCCCCGTGCCGCCGCACCAACTCCCCGGGAGGAGCCCATCCCCGCCACCGTGGGATGGACCGTGCGGTACGGCCGGTGTTAGTCCCGTGACACCGTGCGCCCACCACCGCACGGCTAACGCGCCCGACCCTCGAAAAGGGGCCGGCGCACCCTCGATTCCACTTTCCCGTGACCTTGCAGTTAGGGTAAGGGGCGCTAGGCCGGTGGATGGCCATCCCGGCCACCGTAACGGCGCGGCCGCCGTACCCACGCGTGCGGTGCGCACGCCCGACTCCGCAGCGCACGCCCGGCACCGCAAAGAACCACGCCGCTACCGCGAGCTCATTGGGAAGGAACGCCGTTCGCCCGCCCCCCGTACCCCGTACCGCCCATCATCGCACCTCCCCTCGAGCCTATCGGGGGACGCCATCGCCATCCGCCGCCTCCTACCCCTCGAGCCGCCACCGTTAGGGTACGAGGCAGGCCATCATGGCCGGATCGCAGCCGAAGATCGTCCGGACGGCCGCCCACTCTACACCGTAGCGCGACGTGCTCCCTCACATAGCTAGGTAGCGCGGCGTGCATGTAACTCGCCGCCCCCTTGGCCTATAAAAGGGGAGGCGAGCCCCCGCCCGCGGGGAGACGGGTTCGGAGGAACGAGCACGGCCGAACACAACGCACCGTGCACTCACTCTCTTATTCTCCCACGACGTCTTCAACCACTCTCACGGGGACTTGGAGGCCACGCTTCCTCTCCCGCCTTGCTTGTACTTGCCCCACTACAAGCACCCCTAAGCCGAGCAATATAGTGCCACGAGCACACCACCGCCGGGACGTACGGCCCCCTCGGCCGGAACCAGGATAAAACCTTGTGTCATTTGTTGCTTAGCATCGACCATTGAGGGATAGACCTAGGCGTTATCTACTGGTTAGTGTCGGGACCATATTCCGCACCGACGCTGGCGCCCACCGTGGGGCAAACGAGCGCCTAAGGTCATTTCGCTAACTCCCTCCATGGTGATCCGCACTGAGTACCGTAGCACCCGCTACAACATGGGTAGCTCGGACCCTCTCCCGGCCGGGTTCGAGATCCGCTTCGGAGACTTGAACTTCCAGGCCACGGGGAACGGCTATCTCATGCGCCTCACAAATCGTGAGGAGCCGCGCGCGCCGCGAGGCCGTGGCCGCTCGGTCTCCGCCGCACGCACGACATCGGCGCGGCGCCCGCAGGCACGGATGCCGTTGACGGTTAATAATTGTATCAAAGTTCGTTCGTGACTCGCAAGCGTACAAGTCTCCCGTCGTAGTCAAGGGACCCTTCTTCCCTCGAGTGGTGAACCCAAGGTATCGAATCCGTGGAACAAATGTGTGACGCAAGAATTAATCTATTAAAGCCAAGTAATCTTCAATAATCGATAAAAGACCTAATGCATCTAAGTAAAAGACACAAAACGAATCTAATCTACTAAAAACCGGAGAAAACAAAGTAAGATTGGGTAGATAAACCGATCTAGAGGGATCGGGGTAAGCCTTTTGTTGAAGTTCCAAGCAAAAGAAGAAATAGCAAATCGAATCTTAATAAAAGCCTCTTTAAATCGTGGTTTCCCGTCCAAATCCGAAAACATCCGCCTTTCGAGACCCCCGTTCGTCACAACGTATCCCTATTCATGCGGGGAGCTTAGGGCGAGTCAAAAGACAAGTCGAGATTCTTTCGAAGATCCGCGTGTACCTCTAGCCACCGCGGCTACAAGAACACCCTATGTAATCTATCTCGAGAATAGAATTGGAATAAGCAAAGCCGATCGAAAAACGAAATCTTCGAGGAAACACTTGATCGCCGGGAAAAGATTCAACTTGATAATTCAACTATAACAATGATACATACACAAGATCACCACCGGGATCCTTCCTTGATCTTGCTTCTAGCTCCGGAACTCCGACGTGGTCTTCCTTGCAAGGTTCCCACGTCGGCTAGGGAAACCCTAGTCAACTAGCTCGACCCTCTCCTCTCCTAGATGATGTCCCTCTCTTCTCTCGCTTCTCGGCGGCCGAAGACGAAATCTTCTCTCGCGTGGCTCTCGGTCGGGGGACTATAAATAGCCCGATCGCCAGCCTAGGGCAAAGGACGTCGCATTTGGGCCCTAAATGGGCTCGGGCCGACCGGATCGGGGCCGGCCGGCCCGGGCCCATTTAGGCCCGCCCCCGCGGGCTCCTTTGCCCGAGGTCGGTTCCCTTGCTTCCCGGATGCTTCCCCCTTCGCATGTAGGTCCATGTCGTCGGTTTCTCTCCGAATTGGACTCAACTCCTTGTCTTGCAAGCTTCAAAGCACTTTTCTCGGTCGTCCCCGGAGTTTGTTGTCTTCTCGGATCGAGTCCCCCGCTTCTTGGAGTTAGTTTTGCTTCATTGCATGACTTGTTCGTGGCTTCAAGGTCTTGTCATGAGGTGCTTGATGAACTTATCCCGAAAGTCTTGCATTCAACACTAAATCCCTGCATAAACATTAAACTCCAAAAACGACATGCACACGTGAACTTGTTATACCACGGGGGTTAGTACCAATGGATAAGGTATAAAATTCATGCCAACACCGAAGGTAAACTCATGGCTAGGTTGACGGATTTTCACCGTCAACATCTCCCCCATGCTTAAACCTTGCTCGTCCTCGAGTAAGCCTTCGATGAATATTATCATTGCTAAACGATGTTTAAACTTTGCATTTGATTACACATGAGAAAACATAATGCTCTCAAAATTTTAATTCATTAAAGTTCCATAATGTACTAGCCTTCATCTCCACGGAGGGTGGATTCTTATTAAGCTTATCCCACAAGTATTAACATGCTCACAAAGTTTTAAATGGATCTCGAATTTTTGAAATGAAGAACGAGATAAGAAAAGCTAAACCAAATTCACAAATTTAAATCATCTAATGTATTGCTCATAAACTCTCATCTCACTTGTCTCTCAAGCCTATATATTCTACTCCTTTCCCTCTCATATGTATGTGGTAGGCTTTATATGGAGCTTTTGGGAAAGTTTAGTCCTAACAAGAATTTATAAATGAGGTGTTGTCAAAACAAGACAAGCTTCTCATGGTCTTACCGAGACTCGTCAAAAAGGTCATTGGAAAATAATGTTAAATCAAGGAGGGGAAAGAGAAAAATACACACACTTTAGATGAGTGGACATGTGCAAATGGCAAAGAGTGATCCCGAGGCACAAAGAAAGTCCTCGTTATCGGATTGCACATGGTTGGAAAATTGAGAATGGATCTTTTTATCTTGAAGCCTTGAATGCACTCTTAGAGAACCGGGGAGTTCACTTTACGCACAAATATATATTTTTTTTCTTCTCTTTCTTATATTTCTTTTTCTTTCTTTCTTATATATATATATATTTTTTTTTTCTTTCTTCACCTTGGAAGTCATGTACATCGCCGAATTTTTTTTCCTTTCATCATTATATATATATTTTTTTAAAATACTCCCTTTTGAACTCTAAGGCAGCACCGTACCTACCTCCTCCCCCATGCTTAGACGTTGCTCGTCCTCGAGCAAAGAGGCGAAAAATAAGGTAGGTACCGGAGATATTTTCCTTGGAGAGATACTTGAAATCTTCAACGTTGGCACCGTCTTGCGATCTTCCTTGAATTGATGATCCATTCTCAATGATAGGTTGTGGTCAAGGAGGTAATCACAAAAAATGATATTTGGTTTAAGGGTGGATATCCGGCGAAGTTTGTGAGACCACCGATGCGGGGATACACAATGCACGGATAAAAGGCTAGCAAAAAGATAGATACGCAAAAACGGAATGACCAGCTTTCTTAGTCTCGGGCCGCAGAAATCATGGCCTGCAATAACTCACTCAAAAATAAATCTTGTACACTAAGGTTTACGCACTCAAATATATATAAGGCTTTGGATAGGTTGAGCAACACACAAGTGATATTTGTGACAAGGTTAGCAATATTTTTGAGCATAAAAGACATCTTCAATCCATTCATAACTTGAGAGCACGTAAAACACTATGGGTCTTTATTTTAATCATAACCTCCGCTGAAAATTAAGCTAGCATTTAAATAAATTCAGATCTGTATTTTTAAGAGAGCACTAGCTTAAACATGCATAAATCAACTACAAAGATGAACAAAGCTGCAATTTTAATCATATATCATCATAGCACGAATTTTGTAACTTTTCCAATGATATAATCAAGGTGGTGACTTTATTAATGGTGATATCAAGTTGAAATACACACTGAAAATAAAGAAACATACTTGCTGAAAATTAAATAAAAACAGAAAAATACTACGCAAACACACATAAGAAAAAGCTGAAAATTACAGAGAAATAGAAAAGAAAAGAAAACTAAAGTTCCTTAATCTTCTAATCCTCCGCCGGTGGTTGATGTTGATAGTCTTGATAATAATAGCCTTGCTCATAATATGAATGAACGCTTCCTCCGTCGAATTGATTTGGCTCTACAAGGTGAAGGCGTCCAAGTTCAAAGGCAATATTTGCGTTGCCTTCACCGAGTTGAGCTGCGTTGGATTGGATGGCTGCTATATTTTGAGCATTTCTTGCAGCATATCCTCCAATAATAGCCATGCTTTGTTGTGGTTGGGGATGATGAGCGTAGGACTCCGCGAAGTTAGCGTTGGGCACAACATAATTTTGTGGGGGTACCGGTGCACCACCCCCCCATGCTTGTTGTTGAGACCCTCCGTAATAACATGGCGGAGGAGGAACCCCGCCGGATGGTTGCACATTGGGTTGTGCTCCACCCTCTTGTGCGGAGGATGTTCCCTCTTCTACGATCCTTCCTCTTTTGTTCTTCCTTGCGGTGGACAAGTATTCCCTCTTCCAACCAATCTTCCCCTTCCTTCGGTGAAAAGCCTAAGCCTCTCATCCGGAAGAGGGAGGTTCACAATGGCCAATCGGTAACCTCTTCTCTCATCTCCACTAATGTACTTGCCTTGCCGCAAGTACTCAAAACCGAGAGAGGTACCGCGCAAAAGGTGAGCGGGGTTTCTTGCGATCCCCTGGTCGCAAGGAAAAGGCCAACATGGAGAGGTAACACCCCGAACCAATATCACTAGCCCCCGATGTTGCTTCACAACACCAACGGTTGATCATGAGGTAAGAGGGGTCAATTGGCTGCCCGGCAATCAAAGCCGAGTATAGCCAATTTAACTCCGTGTCGGCCACCTTTGTTTCCCTCATCCTCCCCAATACCCTCTTGCACATCCAAGAGTGAAATATCCGGATAATGGGGTTGCGGATGCTTTTGCGTTGTTGATGGGCATCTCCGGAGATCATGCCCCAAAATTCCGCCAACATGCCGGGAGGCACGTCGACTTTCTCCGAGCGCACTTGTGGAATCCAAGCAGCTCCCTTACGTGCTCGTAGGGAACCACTTGTTGGATTCCCTCCAAACGGAATGACAAGCATTGCACCCCATCATCATCAACGATGGGTGCCATAGTCATTAAAATTTCCAAGGTGTAACCCAAGTGGGTGTCCACCGAGATTCCGTTGGAGAATTGAATCCACCCGAGGTGCCCCAACATGTAGTTTATGTCGGTGCGAAAACCCAAGGTGTGGAGTGCTTGGTCGTCGATCTCGACGTTTGGCACAAGCCTCTTCTCAAGATTGGCGAGCCTATCCTCCTCCTCCGCCGACATGATGATGAAGCCGTACGAAGATTGTGTCGGGGTGTAAGGAGGTGGTGCGGTTGAGCGAGTCGATCGTCGTGGTGGCGCGGGTTGCTCCTCCGTGCGCCCACGAGGTTCGGTGAACCTCATGGAAGTGCTTCTCGCAGCCCTCATCCCACCAAGGAGGAGAGCGTCGTTCCTCCTCGGTGGTGCCGTGTCCGTCTCCATGCTCCGGGGAGACTCGGAAACCGAGTGCCTCCTCGAAGACGTGGTTGATGACGGCTTCGACGACGACGAACTCTTCTTCTTAGAGAAGAGACTTGTGGTCTTCTTCCACATGCTTGCTGCACTCTCTCTTCAACTAAAAATCCGGGTTGCAACCGGTAAACTAGACACTTAAACTCTTTGCTTCGGATGTGGACTTTGAGTGGATTAGGGAGGTGGATTTTTTCTTGAGCTCTCAAGCTTGGGTGGTTGGCTAAGTCTACGGAGGTTCTGAGCACACAAACTTGAACACACAAACAAGGGAAGGAGAGGGAAGCTTGCTGCAGAAGACGGGCGCCGGGGGGCACCATTTATAGGGCGGCCGGCCGGCCTAGGCCGGCCGGCCCAGGGCTCCAACGGCTCCTCCTCGGTGCGTCTTTCTCCCAAAGACGATCATTTCGCCTCCCGCAACTTTCCCCGCCCGCGTGCTCCATGAGTTGCACCGCCCAAACGCTCTCGTCCACTCCTTTTCTTGAATTATTGGTCCTCCCACTTGATGCTCCATGCTTTGGGTCATGTCCATGCTCCCTAGCTCCACTTGCTTCACATGCCACCATTGAAATCCTGCAAAGTTGATGCTTGCTGCCCACCATGCTTGTCCTTTGCATGTGGAGTGGGTGAAAGTTGATAAAAGAGAATCCAATGGCACATGCATGATTAATTCAAACTTGATTGCCTCCATTTAGGTGTGTTTAAGGTTAAGCACTCCTCTAATTCGAATTTTAAAATATTTTTCAGAGCCATGCAAGAGCTTGAACATAATTTTAGAGAAGTTTTTAAACCATTAAAAACAGATGTAAGTCGAAAATATTTTTCGACTACGTCGATTTTGGTCTTACCGGTAAAGTCCGCTTTCATCGGTTGAGAGCGAACGTTTTCCCGCTTGATCATGGGGGCATAGGTTTAGGTTCTAATTTTGGCTAAATAAGAAAGATTTTGAATAGAACAAAATTAGAATGGGCTTAGAAAAATTCTAATCCTAGAGAAACCAAGGATAAAGATTTTTGAGACCAACCAAAAGCTTTGATTTCTAGGTTCACGCGAGTCCTATCACGTGCTGAATTTTTATAACACTTGAATATAAATCGTGGCTCTACTCGTGTGGTTTTAGCATGAAAAATAAGCCAACCTCAGCACCATAATGAGGGTGAAAGGTTGAGCTAAGGTTCTGAAATTATTTGGTTGAGGGGTTTCTCGAAAAGAAAAGAATCAAACAAGCACATAGGAGGGTTCATGCAAAGGGTTTATGATAAAGCAAACATTCAATCAAGAATTATGTCTCTAATATTGTTCAACCACTTCTAAGTCTAATGTCTTTGCGTAGTAAAACTCAAAAACTAAATTATTAAAAATACTCGAAAAACCCGGAATCGGGTTGTCCTCCCGTAGCTTATTCTTGACTTGACTTGACGAAACGGGTTGCCTCCCGCCTAGCGCTTCGTTTATAGTCTATAGCTAGACTTCTTCACTTGATTACTCCGATCAACGCTCTTTGCGGGCGTTGCAATCTTGGGTACCCACTTCCGCACCATCTTGGGCGCGGGCTTGTCTTTTGGCTTGGCCGGCTTAGTCATTTTTTTGGTCTTCACAGTGCGGCTTCTCTTCCTTTGTCTTGACGGATGCAACACCTTCTTTAATTTTCGTTACGTTCACTTTTTTTCGGCTCCTTCTTCTTTTTCAGCCCCTCCGTTTGTTTTGGTTCTATCTTCACTCCAATCATGTTGCATGCCTCAATCCTTGGACGGAACTTGAAGGAACTCCTTTCTCCGTTGATATCGAACATGATCTCCCCCTTGCCAACATAAATAGTTGCTCCCACGGTCTTGAGGAACGGCCTCCCTAGGATGAGCGGCGGCTTCTCCCTCTCTCCCATCTCAAGCACAACGAAGTCGACGGGGATGAAGTGGTGTCCAATCTTCACGGGTACATCTTCAAAACAATGCCCAAGGGATAGCGAATGGAGTTGTCACCCACCTCCAAACATATTCCCGTAGGCTCCATCGGTAGGCGTAACTTCTCGAACACATCCCTCGGCATGACACTCACACTAGCTCCAAGGTTGCATAACGCCTTCTCGAAGTTGAAAGAACCAACCGAACATGGAATTGTAGGGCACCGGGTCTTTTTGCTTCTCCAACCCATAAGCAATAGCCGCACTACACTCCTCGGACATCTTGACATGATCTACCCCGAGTGTTGCTATCTCATATTTATTTGCAAGAATGTCTTTAAAGTAACGAGAATATGTAGGTACTTGTAGGGCATCTAGTAACGGCATGTTGATGCTAAGTCTACGCACAACTTCCACAAACTTCTCAAAGTGGTTGTCAAGTTTACCTCGGAAGTAGCGTGGCTTGAGTTGCGGTATCCTCGTGTCATCTTCCGGCATCTCAAATTCGGGTTCCTCGGTGACGATCCCCGTAACCTTCTCTTTAGCGGCCTCCTTCCACCTCGGTGGACGGTTTAAGCTTCCTTGCTCCCGCGGAACGTTCCGGATCTTCGGTCTCCTTCCCCGAACGTGTTTGAATGGCCTTCGCCGATTCGGGACATTTGGGTTGTCCCGGAAGCTTCCCTTCATCATTAGTGAGGCGCCCCGCAAGTTGTCCAACTTGCGTCTCGAGCATCTTCATCATGTTGAGTACTTGATGATTGGAACTTCCGACCTCCGTCACTTTGCTATCGATGTTCTCCAACACCTTGTCTATGGTCTTGAACTTGGTGACGGTGTCCTTGTTGATCTTAGCTTGCTCATCCATGAACTCCTTCAATTGTATCCGAAGTGGAACCGCGTTAGGAATAGATGAGCTTGCATTAAATTGAGGCCTACCTTGCCCGTAGCGGAAGTTCGGCAATTCTCCCTTCCTCATGTAGTCGAGCACTTTGGCTTCCTCCGGACAATCTTTGCGGACATGGCCATACTCTCCACATTCTTCGCATGTGGACTTTGCTTCGGCGGCCTTCAAGTCTTGAGCCTCTTTCTTTTCTATCTCCATCTTCTCCAACCTCCTCATGAGCGAGTCGATCTTGCCTTCAAGTATGTCTTCCTTCTCCACTTGCAAGACTCCTTTGGCGTTCCCCATAGGTTGAGCCGGTGTAGGCGCCCGGATGACGCCCACGTGTCATTATCCGCGACCTTCTTGAATAGCGTGAAAGCTTCCGCTCGGTGTAAGCTCGATGATAGATCCTCCCGCCGATGCATCGATGATCGTCCTTGACGCCATGGTGAGTCCTTGATAGAACTTTTGCACGAGGTCTTCTTTCGGGAACTTGTGATGTGGAACCGCCCGGTGTACTCGTTGAAGCGCTCAAATGCCTCCGAGATAGTTTCGTAGGATATTGAACAAAGGTGGCAATCTTATTACGCAAGCTTTGAGTTTTACCCGGTGAGTAGTATTCCTTCATGAAAGCCTTCATCAACGTGTTCCAATTTTGCACCGTCTCCGCCGCGTTGAGAGTGGAACCATTGCAACGCCTTCCCGAGTAGTGAAAACGGAAAAAGCCTTGCCCTCATTTGATCTTGAGTCACCCCATCCATATTGAAAGTCTGACATAGTTGAATGAATGCTTGGAGGTGAAGGTTCGGATCCTCTTTGCCGGTGAAGGGTGAATGTTGCACCATGCGGATTGTTGAGGTCTTGATCTCGAACGGTCTTCCGATCTCGTCGAGGTTCAAGATTGGTAGGTCGATGATGTCTGGGGTGCATAGCTCCCCAATCTTGCGTTCTTCCGTGGTTGGTCACCCATTGGTGGACGTCGGTTCTCCCGCGGACTTTGAGGTGGTGAATTCTCCGAGATTCCTCGCGATCCTTCGTCTTCCGACTCCGAATCTACAAAATCCAGCTTTTTAGCTTGATGTGCTTCGCGTCTCCTTAGCCTCGTAAAGTTTTTCCGGATCATCCACAAAATTATTGGGTTTGTTGGAGAGGTAGCCGTCCATCTCCTCGTTAGGGTTAGCAATAAACAAAATATGCAAAAGAAACTAGAAAACAAAACAAATCTATAAAGACTAGAGTTAGACAAACTAGATTAGATGTATTTTGAGGATGATTGAAGCTTATTAGATGCAAAAATAAAACAAAATCAGTACTGAAAATTACAAAAAAAAGCAATAAAAAATCAAATCTTGATCACTTGTTCCCCGGCAACGCGCGCCGTAAAAAGGGGCTTGTTGACGGTTAATAATTGTATCAAAGTTCGTTCGTGACTCGCAAGCGTACAAGTCTCCCGTCGTAGTCAAGGGACCCTTCTTCCCTCGAGTGGTGAACCCAAGGTATCGAATCCGTGGAACAAATGTGTGACGCAAGAATTAATCTATTAAAGCCAAGTAATCTTCAATAATCGATAAAAGACCTAATGCATCTAAGTAAAAGACACAAAACGAATCTAATCTACTAAAAACCGGAGAAAACAAAGTAAGATTGGGTAGATAAACCGATCTAGAGGGATCGGGGTAAGCCTTTTGTTGAAGTTCCAAGCAAAAGAAGAAATAGCAAATCGAATCTTAATAAAAGCCTCTTTAAATCGTGGTTTCCCGTCCAAATCCGAAAACATCCGCCTTTCGAGACCCCCGTTCCGTCACAACGTATCCCTATTCATGCGGGGAGCTTAGGGCGAGTCAAAAGACAAGTCGAGATTCTTTCGGAAGATCCGGCGTGTACCTCTAGCCACCGCGGCTACAAGAACACCCTATGTAATCTATCTCGAGAATAGAATTGGAATAAGCAAAGCCGATCGAAAAACGAAATCTTCGAGTAAACACTTGATCGCCGGGAAAAGATTCAACTTGATAATTCAACTATAACAATGATACATACACAAGATCACCACCGGATCCTTCCTTGATCTTGCTTCTAGCTCGGGAACTCCGACGTGGTCTTCCTTGCAAGGTTCCCACGTCGGCTAGGGAAACCCTAGTCAACTAGCTCGACCCTCTCCTCTCCTAGATGATGTCCCTCTCTTCTCTCGCTTCTCGGCGGCCGAAGACGAAATCTTCTCTCGCGTGGCTCTCGGTCGGGGGACTATAAATAGCCCGATCGGCAGCCTAGGGCAAAGGACGTCGCATTTGGGCCCTAAATGGGCTCCGGGCCGACCGGATCGGGCCGGCCGGCCCGGGCCCATTTAGGCCCGGCCCGCGGGCTCCTTTGCCCGAGGTCGGTTCCCTTGCTTCCCGGATGCTTCCCCCTTCGCATGTAGGTCCATGTCGTCGGTTTCTCTCCGAATTGGACTCAACTCCTTGTCTTGCAAGCTTCAAGACTTTTCTCGGTCGTGTCCCCGGAGTTTGTTGTCTTCTCGGATCGAGTCCCCGGCTTCTTGGAGTTAGTTTTGCTTCATTGCATGACTTGTTCGGGGCTTCAAGGTCTTGTCATGAGGTGCTTGATGAACTTATCCCGAAAGTCTTGCATTCAACACTAAATCCTCGCATAAACATTAAACTCCAAAAACGACATGCACACGTGAACTTGTTATACCACGGGGGTTAGTACCAATGGATAAGGTATAAAATTCATGCCAACACCGAAGGTAAACTCATGGCTAGGTTGACGGATTTTCACCGTCACCGCATGCCGCGGCCCGTCGACGCCGCGACGCCGTCGTCGCTCCGGGCCGCGCTCACGCCGGGCGCGGTCCGAGCGGCGGCAAGCCGAGCGCGCCGCCGCTCAACGCGGTGCGCCCACCGTCACAACGGCCGCCACCGCCCGGCGGGACCGCGAGCGGCCTCTCGACCGCGCATCCCCATCGGCCGCGTGGCGCCACTACGGCCTACAACGCCAACGTCAACACGACGATGCGCGAGGTTCCGCCCGGTCGGCACGTCTTCGTCGCCGGGGACCCCGCACTTCGGCCAGCGGACGAGTCGTCCCTGGGCTCCGTCGACACGATGCCACCCGCCAACCGCCATGGGTACGCGGAGTGGGACTTCTCCGGCGTGCGGGACCCGGGCCGCGTTCGGGCGCTTCCTCGACGCCACGGACTACTGGTTTGGTCGCTCCGACGACTCCAAAGATCGGGAGCTACGACCCCACGCGGGAATGCTGCGCCGTCATCACCAACGACCGGCCAACGCCGCCGGTGCGGCGGCGGCCGGAGATGGGGAAGTCACGCCTGCCCCAGGGATCGCCGCGCGCCGGCCGCGGGGCCAAGCGCTCCGCGAGGGGCCGACGTCGACGCACAGCGGCCCAAGCTCGCGAGCTCGAGGCCAAGCCGGCGAAGAGCACGGACGCTGCGGGCGCTCCGCGCCTCGATGGCGGGGGAGGCCTCCGCGCGCGGCGAACGCGCGCGGGAGCCGGACCGACAAGTCCGTGATCGCCTCAACCCCGTCCCCAACGTCGACAACGCGGATACTCCGCCGCGGGCGAGCCAAAAGCTCATCGCCGCCGCAACACTGCTGCGCGCCATGCCGGCACCCTCGACCCCCGAGGCTCGAGACATGCACCGCGAGGTGCGCACCCTCCCTTGAGCAAGCGGCCGTCCAGCAGGCCGAGAGCTCGGCCTCACGCATCCGCCAACAGGGGGACGCGCGGGGTGATGATCCGGCACCAGGGGGCGAACCCTCGGTGCACGTGGGTCAACTTGCTGACCAGGGACGCACGCCGGCCAAGGAGCGGCTCCTTGACACACGCAGGGCGCTGGATGGAGACGCCCGCAACGTCATCAACGCCAGACGCACCAGCAAGGCGGACGCGCGAGCGGCCAGGGGCTACCACCCTCGAAGGGGTGGACGCTACGACAGCGGGGAGGATCGCTCCCCAACGCCGGAGCCCCCGGGCACCCGTGTGTTCGACGGGAGATCCGCACGGCGGCGTTCCCCCGCCGCTTCCGTCGCCCTCGACGATCGTCAAGTACAACGGGGAGACGGACCCTCGTGTCCGCTCAACGATTACCGCCGGCTCCGTCGGTGGGCGGGGCCACCAACGACGAAGTAATCATCCGCAACTTGCCCCCTCGCATCCGGGCGACGCGGCCGGACATGGCTCGAGCACTTGCCCGCCGCCCGCATCCACAACCGGGACGATCTAGTCCACACTTTCGTGGGCAACTTCCGTGGGCACATACGTGCGCCCGGGAACTCTCGGGATCCGCGCTCCCCGCACGCGAGCCGGGCGAGTCGCCGCGGGACTTCATACGGCGCTTTTCCAAGCGCCGCACGCAGCTCCCCGCCGTAGCACGGTCCGAGATCGTGCACGCGTTCCTCGAGGGCACCACGTGCCGGACCTTGTGCGCGAGCCGGGACGCAGCCCGCCCACGGACTCGAACGAGCCGTTCGACATTGCCACCCGCCCGCGCCTCCCGGAGAGGAGGCCGTGGGGGCAATCTTCGACGGCAAGAAGGGCAAGCGCTCCGAGGACACGCCGCGGAGGGCAGCGGGTCCAAGGAGCCGCGCCGCAACGACAAGCGGGGCAAGAAGGGGGGAAGAAGCCGCCGCCGCGAGGCGCGCGAGCGAGGGCGCAACGGCGAAGAACGCCGAGGCCCTCGCCGCTGACCCGGCCCGACGGGGCCCTCGACCGGCTCCTCGAGGCCCGGGGTGTTTGACGACATGATGAAGAAGCCATGCCCCTACCACAAGACCCCCGTGAATCACACTCTTGAGCAATGCGACATGCTCAAGAAGTTCTATGGCCGTGCCGCCGCGAAGGAGGCAGAGGCCAAGAAGGATGGGGGCGATGGCGACGCGGGTGGTTTCCCCGCCGTCGAAAATGTGTTCCTCATCTTTGGGGGACCCACTGTCGACATGTCGACCCGGCAACGCAAGAAGGAGCGGCACGAAGTCCTCGCCGCAGAGAGGGCACCTCCGGCCTTTCTCAACTGGTCGAAGGATGCCATCACCTTTAGCCGGGACGATCACCCAAATCGCATCCCGAACCCGGGCCAGTACCCACTGGTGGTCGATCCCATCATTGGGAACGCCCGGTTTTCGAAGGTCCTTATGGACGGGGGCAGTAGCCTCAATATCCTCTTCGCGCATACATTGCGCCTGATGGGGATTGGGGTCGGACCAGCCGCGCCCAGCACGAAGCCGTTTCACGACATCGCGCCCGGCAAGCAGGTTCAACCCCTCGGGCGCATCGGGACCGCCCGTCTGGTTTGGGACCCCCAAGAATTTCCGCAAGGAAACCCTCACATTCGAGGTGGTGGGATTTAAAGGGGCCTACCACGCCATCCTTGGGCGACCATGCTATGCCAAGTTCATGGCGGTCCCCAACTACACGTACCTAAAGATGAAGATGCCGGGTCCAAACGGCGTCATCACCGTCGGGTCGTCGATCGAGCATGCATTCGACTGCGATGTCGAGTGCGTGGAACATGCAGAGGCGCTAGCGCCGGATGAAGCGCCGGTAAACACACTTGAGAAGATGGTCAACGACGACCTCGCCCCCGCCGCCAAGCACGTCGGCACGTTCGAGGCCGCCGAGCAAACCAAAGGGGTCCCCCTCGACCCGTCGGCCCCCGAGGGCAAAGCGTTGAGGGTCGCCCCTCGACCCTCGATCCTAAAAGGAAGCGGTGCTCGTCGACTTCCTCCGCGCCAACGCCGACGTCTTCGCGTGGAGCCCCTCGGACATGCCGGGGCATCCCGAGGGAGGTCGCCGAGCACTCCCTTGATATCCCGCCTAACGCCGCGCCGTGCAGCCAGCCGGCCGCGCCGCTTCGACGAGGAGCGGCGACGAGCGATCGGAGCGGATCCGCGGAAGCTCCTCGAGGCCGAATTCATCAAGGAAGTGTTCCACCCTACGTGGCTAGCTAATCCCGTGCTTGTAAAAAAGAAAAATGGGAAGTGGAGGATGTGTATTGACTACACCCGGGCCTCAATAAAGCATGTCCAAAAGTTCCTTTTCCTTTGCCACGCATAGATCGATCGTTGATTCCACGCCGGGTGTGAACTACTCGTTTCCTTGATGCCTATTCGGGGTATCATCAAATAAAGATGAAGGAGTCCGACCGGCTCGCGACTTCGTTCATCACACCGTTCGGGACGTTCGTTACGTCACGATGCCTTTTGGCCTCGTAAACGCGGGCGCAACATATCGGCGGCCGCATGCGGCACGTTTTTGGGGACCATATCGGGCGGACGGTCCAGGCTTACGTGGACGACATCGTCGTCAAAACCGAGGAAGGCGGACGACCCGGTTAGCGATCTTGGCATCGCGTTCACCGCTCGCGGCCAACGGGGTTAAGCTCAACCCCGAAAATGTGTCTTTGGAGTGCCGCGGGGGCATGCTCCTAGGGTACATCGTCTCCCGGCGGGGAATCGCGGCCAACCCCGAAAAGGTCGCGGCCCTCGAGCGAATGGGTCCAATTCGGGACCTCAAAGGAGTGCGAAAAGTGTTGGGGTGCCTCGCCGCCTTAAGCCGCTTCGTCTCGAGGCTCGGTGAGAAGGGCTCCCGCCCTCTACCGCCGCTCAAGAAGCACGAGCGCTTCTCTTGGACCGCCAAGGCCCGGGAAGCGCTCGACAAGCCGAAGGTGTCTCCGACGCACGCCCCAATCCTTACGCCGCCTCGAGACGGCGAACCCCTCCAACTCTACGTGGCCGCAACCACCCGTGTGGTCGGCGCCGTGATCGTCGTGGAGCGCACGGAGGAAGGGCATGCCTTGCTCCGTGCGAGGCCGGTCTACTACATCGGCGAAGTCCCCGTCGGGACACGAAGACGCGCTACCCCCCCGTGTCCGAAGTCGTTGTACGCAGTAGTCCTCGCGCGGCGCAAGCTCCGCCACTACTCCGAGGCCCACCCGATTACGGTGGTCTCTTCCTTCCCGCTAGGAGAGATCATTCGCAACCCCGACGCGGCGAGTGCACTGCCAAGTGGTCCGTGGAGTTGATGGGCGAGACGCTCGCCTACGCCTCCGCGCTGGCCATCAAATCGCAAATCCTAGCCGATTTCGTCGGCCGAGTGGACGGACACGCACCGCCGCCCCCTCGGATTCAAGCGAGTGCCGGACTCTCGTTCTTCGACGGCTCGGTGATGAAGACAGAGCGGGCGCGGGCCTCGCTCTTCGTGTCACCCCTCGGGAGCACATGCGGTACGCAAGGCGTCTCCACTTCCCCGCGTCCAACAATATGGCGGAATACGAGGCCCTCCTCTCGCGGCCTCAAGATCGCCATTGAGTTGGGCATCAAGCGCCTCGACGTGCGAGGGGATTCGCACTCGTGATCGACCAAGTCATGAAGAACGTGAGCCGCCACGACGACAAGATGGAGGCCCACCGTAAAGCCGTACGGGCCCTCGAGGACAAATTCTACGGCATCGAGCTTAATCATGTACCCCGCCCGTACAACGAGGAAGCGACGAGCCGGGCAAAAATAGCGTCCGGCGGATCACCGTTCCCCCCGAACGTTTTTGCGCGCGACATCGCGCAGCCCTCGGTCACCTTCGAGCCCTACCCCTCGAACGACGGTGGACCCTCGGGGGCTCCCTCGAATCCAGCGGGTGCGGAACCCATGGAAGAGGACCCCTCGAACGAGGCGTACGTACTCTCCCTTCTCGAGGGGTACGGCTCCCACGAGGTCGATGCGATGGATACAGAGCCGGCTCCTGTCCAAGCGGATTGGCGTGAAAAGTACACCGCCCGGATCGCTCGAGGGGAACTCCACGAAGACCGGGCCGCGGCCGTGCGCATCGCCGGGATGGCCAAATCCTTCACCCTCGTCGACGGCGAGCCGCACAAGCGCGCCGCGTCGGCATCCTCCGGCGGTGCATACCGATTCCCGAGGGGCGCGAGCTCCTACGGGACATCCACGCGGGGGTCCGTGGCCACCACGCCGCGCCATGCACCCTCGTTGGCAACGCGTTCCGCCGGGGCTTCTATTGGCCTACCGCGGTCGCGGACGCCAACGAAATCGTGCGCACTTGCGAAGGGTGCCGCTTCTACGCCCGCAAGACCAAGTTGCCCGCTCACGCCCCGCAAACGATCCCCCGTAACATGGCCATTCGCCGTGTGGGGGTTGGACATCGTCGGGCCCCGCGGAAGGCGCCGGGTGCTTCACCCACCTGCTTGTCGCGATCGACAAGTTCTCCAAGTGGGTGGAGGTGCGCCCCATCACGAATTTGAAGGCTGAGCAGGTGGTCACGTTCTTCACCGACATCGTCTACCGCTTTGGAGTGCCAAACTCCATCATCACGGACAACGGGTCCCGCGTCACGGGTCGGAAGTTCTTGGAGTTCTGCGACAAGTTCCACATCCGCGTGGATTGGGCAGACCGTGGCACACCCACGCACCAACGGCCAAGTGGAGCGTGCCAACGGCATGATTCTACAAGGCCTCAAGCCCCGAATTTTTGACCAGCTCAACAAATCGCCGAAAATGGCTCCAAGAACTACCGGCGGTCGTGTGGAGCCCAAGGACCACCCCAAGCGCAGCCACCGGTTCACCCCGTTCTTCTTAGTTCATGGCGCGGAGGCCGTCCTCCCCACGGATCCGGAATACGGGTCGCCCAAGGTTCGAGGCTACAACGAGGATGCTAATCGACCGAGCCCGCGAGGACTCGCCGGATCGCCCAGGACGAAGTACGCCTCGTGGCGTTGATGCACTCCGCAAGGTATCAACGGTCCCCGCGACGCTACCAAGCACGCAAGATACGTCGGAGGGATTTCGCCGAGGGGGACTTGGTCCTAAGGCTACGCCAAGACAACCGAGGGCGCCACAAGCTATCGCCCCCATGGGAGGGACCCTACATCGTGGTGAAGGTGCTCAAACCGGCACATACAAGCCGGCCAACGAGGACGGCGAAGAACTCACCAACGCTTGGAATATCCAACAGCCTACGTCGCTTCTACCCTTAGCTAGGATTTTTTCCAAGTTTTTTCTCGTTGTAAAAACGCATGGCCAACACCCCGCGCTGGTGTCACCTATGTAAATAATCCACGTCTAATAAAAGGGCAACTCGGCTTTCCCCTGAAACCCAAGTTACCCTCGGGGGCTACTGCGGGGGGGCACCCCCCCCAAATGGTCCCATTTTTTCGCGCAAAAAACGTAACAACACGCGCTAAGTTTGTTTCCCACTTCAACCTCGAGCCATGATTCGAACAGGGCGCAGGTGGCACAGCGGAAGGAGCGTGCGAGCCGAGACGACCTACGCCGCGTGGCTATGGCCCGTCTCTCTCGCCTCCAACCCGGCCGGCCCCCCCGCGAAAAAACGAACTCCCCTAACTAGAATCTACTCGGGAAGAAGGAGAAACAAAAGGCGTAATAAGCAAACGATTTCATTTACAACAACTCGCCCATGTTCATGAAATGACTTGTTTATTTACAAGAGGCCACGAGGCCGAATTCGATACACATAAACAAAAAATGGGCCTAGCGCCCGCATGCTTTCGGCGGGTGGAGCAAGAAGCATCGGCGACGTCCGGAAGAGGAATTCTTCGAAGGCCTCGGCGAGCGACCCGGCGGCGTCGGCAACAAGCGCGTCCGCGCGCTCCATGGCAACCACGTCCTCGACGCCCTCGGGCACGATGTAGCCCTCCGCCGCCGCCTCGAGGTTGACCTCGTAGTGGGATCGCACCACTCCGAGGGCCTTCCGGACGCCCAGGTGCAATGCCCGACGCATCCGCCTCCGTGACGTGGCCGCCGAGGGCGCGCAGCGGCCGGCCGCCGAGCCGCCGGCCGGGCCTCGCCTTCCTCGACGACGCGGCGGGTCTCGAGGGCCGCGTCACGCAGCCTCTCCCGCAGCTCTCCGCTCGCAGGAGTTGTAGGAAGCTTGCGGGGCCTCGGCCCGCCCCGGCCAGCCGTGCCCCAAGGCGCGGCGCAAGCCTCGGAATCAACAAGACGATAAGAAATCGAAAGGGGAAGCGAACCCTCTAAAGCAAGAACTAACAAGCGAGGGGTCAAGCGGCAACTCACCCTCGACTTGTTTCCTCTCCGCATCGAGGTCGCGGCGCGCGGACTCGAGCGCCAACTCGAGGCGCCGGACGGCCTCACCTTGCTCGCGGAGGGCAAGCTCTGGGCCGGCGTTGCCGATGCCGAGCGCGAGCGCCTCATCCTCAACCTCGGAGAATGCGGCGTTCCGCTCCTCCGCGCAACTTCTCCGCCGCTTCGCGAGCAACGCGCTCCCGCTCCGCCGCCGCTCGGGCGTCGCCAAGGGCGGCCGCCCTGCCCCGCCGGAGCCGCCCCTCGGCCCCCCCGGCGGGCAATGCGCTCCCGCCGGAGCTCGCTCCTCGGTGGCGACGAGAGCCGCGGCCTTGGCGTCGAGGGCGGCCCTCGGTCGTCGGCCTCCTTGGCGCGCCGCTCCAACCCGCGCGCCCGCTCCTCGCCCGGCGCCGCCGCGCCCGCGCCCCCTCGAGCGACGAGCGGAGCTCCCGAGTTTCGGCGCGAGCGGTGGCCACCTCCGCCTCCCGCTTGGCGGCCGCCGTCCGCGTCTTGTCCGTGTCCCTCGCGTGCGTTCCACGGCGCCTCGTCGCGATCGACGAGGGCCGCGCGGATCCGCTCGAGACTCGGGTGACGCGCCGTGCCCCCGCCCGAGCTCTCGGGGAGCACGTCGCACCACGCCATCGCCCGCACACCCGCCCACCGTCCGGCGTCCCGAGAGCATCCGCAAGCGCGTCAAAAGCGCCGCATCGCTCCCGGAGCCGGCGGGCCTCGGCGTTCACCCGGTCGAATGCGTCGTACTTTTCATGAGCGCGGCGCTCGAGCTCCCCGGCATCCACACATCGAATCTCGTAAGTATCAAGGCTTGAACGCGGCGCACGAGAACGAAAAGGAAGAGGGACGAGCAATCGTGGCTCACCCGGAAGACAAGCCGGGGCCGGGCCGCCGTGAACTTGCGCCGCCTCGTTCAACGCACGGCTGAGCGTGGCGCCGTGGCTCCGAAGCTCGCCCCCGAGCTCCTCGCTCCCTCCGGGCGCGCAAACGCCGGGGGATCCTCCCACGCCCCCCCCCCCCCGCGGGCGGGGCGGCCGGCGTGGGAGGACGAAGCCTCGGCATCGTGCCCTCGGCCCCCCACTATCATGTGACCCTCGTGCCACCTCACGAGGGCCCCCCCTCCCGGGGCTCGGGGGGTTCGTGGGCCGCCCGGCCCACCGGTTCCACCCGGGCGGCGGGGAGTCATCCGAGAGCTCCACCACCTCCGCCCGGAGACCGCCGGCGGCGGAGCCTCCCGCACCGCCTCCGCCGGCGCCCCCACCCGCGCCTCGCGGCCACGGGCGCCCGTCGTGGCGCCGTCGCCGCCACCTCCGTCCGTGCCGCCGCATCCGCGGGCGCTCCCGCGAGTTGCGCCCGCTCCGCCTCCTCCGCCGGCCGCCGCCACCGCGGGCGGCACCTCCACCGTAGCCGCCGCCGCGGCTCGCGCCTCCGTGGCGACCGGCGCCGCCGCCCCCCGGCGACCTCCGGCCGCGCCGCGGCGAGCCGATCCGCCGGCCGGGGCCTCGAGGCCCCGGCCGGGCCTTGCGAGCTCGTGCCCGCCGCCGCGCCCGTCCTCCCCGGCGCGACCCCCTCGACGAACGCCGCCGGGTGGGGATCGACGCGTCCGTCCTCGGCACCTTGGCCGGTGCAAGAGGAGGGACGGTTGGCACCGCCCGCGCAAACACGAACGGAGGGTTAGAGCATCTAATAACCAAGCAAACTAAAGCCAAACAAAGGAAGAACAAAGTTCCTTACCTCGCGGAGGAAAAGGCCCGCTTCCTTTTCCTCGAGGCCTCCGACGAGGCCGGCGCGGCCGGTCGCGCTGCCGCGGCCGCCTCCCCGACGGCGCCGCCGCACGCGCGGGCACGCCCGCCCCACGCGTGGGCGCGCCCGATGCCGCACCCCCCCCGATGACGCCACCGCGCGCGGGGCACGCTCGCCCCGCGCGCGCGGCACGCCCGCCCCGACGCGCCCCGCCGACGACGACGCCGCACGCGCGGACGCGCTCCCCGCCGCGCGCGCACGCTTGGACGCGCGCGCGCGCGCACGTCCGCGCGCGCGCGCCTCCGTGGAGCGCGCCGGCACCTCCGCGGCGCGTGCCGCCCCCGACGATGATTGCCCCGGCGACGGCCGCCGTGCGCCCGCCCCGCAGCAAAGCCGCCCCCGACGCCGGCGCGGGTTCCGCGACGGGGGCGCAGGCCGCCACCGTCCGAGGGGCCCTCCCCCTCGGACTCTTCTTCCTTGTCCTCGCTCCGAGGACGAGGGCTCCTCGATGTCCGGGAGGAGAGCCCCGGCTCCTCCCGCCGCCGGTACTCCGCGGACCGTGCATCGCGGCGCGCTTGGCGCCGCCCGGCGTGCTCCCGCTTGCGCGCCGCCCGCCCTCGCCGCTCCCGCCGCGCCGCCCGCCGAGCGCACGGGAGTCGGGGGTGGGTGGAACGGACTTGGCGGCGTTGAACTGCACCAGCTGCACGCAAGAGCGACGATGGCGCATCAGGAAACGGAAGCAAGAACAAGGACTAAAACGAAATCAAAAGCCACACTCACCAACGGGCCGGTGGGGAGCATCTCGATATCCCACGGGGTCCGACCCGCAGGTGGCGGCGTCCGGGTGTCGACGGCGCTCCGCGCCCGGGTGAGCGCGTACGGCCGCTCCAGCGGCGTCGGGAGCATCCGCGACCTCGCCAGGTCGACGGGGTTGGCCGCCTCCGTCATCTCGAAGATGCAGAGGGGCCTCTCCATCAACGGCACGACCCGCCGGTGGTGGAGGAAGGCGAGGACGCCCATCGCATTGAGCCCCTCCTTCGCCAGCCGCTGCAAGGCGCGAAGGACGGACTCCTGGCGCGCCCGATGATTGGCCGTAGGCAACCCATAGCCCCAGGAGTCCGGCCTCTTCTTGAACACCCGGCCGGTGTAGGGAGGGAGGCCGGGCTCGGCGTTGCGCAGGTAAAACCATCCCCGCTCCCCGGCCCGGCGTTGTTCGTCGTCATGGTGCGGGGGATGTAGAAATCCTTGAGCCGCCCCCGCGCAGGCAGGCGACATCCCGCCGGCGCGCACCGCGCGGCGGGTCCTCGCTCCGACGTGGGCTGCGTGATGAGCTCCCCGCGGAAGAGGTGTACCCAGAGCTCCCAATTGACTGGGATCCCCAGGTACCCTTCGCAGACGCCCACGAATGTGGCCGCTCGCGAGATCGTGTTGGGGGGCAAAGTTGTGCGGCTCCACCCCATGGTGGTAGCACAACGCCCGCATAAAGGTGCTCGCCGGCGTGTTGAAGCCGCGCTCGTGGTAGCGGAGGAAGCTCACCACGTAGCCCTCCGGCGGGTTGGGCTCTTGGTGCGACGCCGGTGGCACGATCCACTCTCGCCGGCGCCCTTCTTCGTTGGCCGACGGCGGCCGGCGGCGACCGGCTCGCCAAGCGCGAGCCGGTCACCGTCGACTTCTCCCGTGCGTACGGCTCCGGGATCCTAATGGGAAGCTGAGGAGGCGCCATGAGGGGGACGAAGGAATGCGAAGCCGGAGAACGAGGAGCGGAGGAAAAAAGCTCTAACAGCGAGCCTGCGCGATGGCAAGAGTAATGCGAAGACGAAGGGACGGAGGACTGAAAGTGGTAAGGTGCCAAGGTAAAAAACCGCCGTCCACTCCTCCCCGCAGTTTTATAGGCGACGGGCGAGCTCTCCGGAGCGGATGCCTCGCCAGCATTAACTGCAGGAATCTTTCCATCGCGTCGACGGATGGGCCCCACCACGACCGCAGCGGCTCTAACACTGCAGGCGGGTCATCATTACGGCGAGACCGGCAGCGACCGAGGCAAAACCGTCACGTCCGCCGGCCACGCCGCCCACTACGCGCGCGCGCGCGCGCGCGCGCCTAAAAAGGCGCGCCCGCGCCGCAAAACCGCGGCCACGACCGCAAGGCAATTAAATGCCCGGGCCCTTGCCAAGCAAGGAGAGCCCTCGAGCGAGGCGAACCCTCGGCTCGAAACAAAGGCGGCCCTCGATGGGGCATCGCCGTGAGAAGGTCGTCCGGGACCTCGCTCGACGTAGAGCGGACCACCGCGGGCACCCATGCCACGTAGGACCCTCGAGCGGCATGACCCTCAACTCGAAACAAGGCGACCCTCGATGGGGCATCGGCGTGAGAAGGTCGTCCGGACCTCGCTCGACGTAGAGCGGACCACCGCGGGCACCCATGCCACGTAGGACCCTCGAGCGGCATGACCCCCAACTCGAGACGATGTCAACCCTCTAAAGGAAGGCACGCGCGTAAGAGGATCGCCCGAGGTCACGCTTGAGATAGAGCGACACCGAAAGCACTCATACCGCGCCGTGCCGCCAACAAGCACCTCGAGGGCCGGCACGTCCGGACCCCTCGACGGCCGCAAACGCGAAAAGACGGGGCTGTCCATGCACGGCCCCGCACGGCCTTACCGATCGAGGTTCGAAGCCCGACCCTCGACGGGTTCGAACGGGCGCCCCGCATCACGCAGTTAGGGACGACGAGGGCACGCGCATTCGAGCCGTTCCTCGAGCCCGTCGGCTCGAGGGTGCCCCACATGTCGTGTTCGAGAGCCGCCGAGGGCGGCCTAGCCGGGGGGATCCCACCGAGGAGAGCTTCCGCGCCCTCGGTCCCTAGCGAACGGGACCGAGCCCCACCTAGCAAACCCACGCAAGCGCTTCCATGGACGTGTCTCCGACCGCGCGGCCCTACCCTTATCGAACGGGGCATGGACGTCCACTTGAACCACCCGCTAGCAGCTCGATGAGGAATCCGCGATTCGCGACCCGCTCGATGGGAGTCGTGGAAACCTCACCCTCCGTCCCGCGGAGGGACGGCGAGGGCGCGATAAAAAACAAGTCGTCAGGCTCGACCCGATCGCCTCGAACAGGCCAAGGCTCGGGGGCTTGACGCGCGGCTACACCTCCTTGAAATTGCACCCGCCGGAGACAGTGACAGGGGAGCGTGCACCCCCGATGCCGCCGAAATACCGCCGATGCCGGTTGGCATATGTGCCACGCCTTTCTGACCGAATTGCTCGCGGTTAACCCCCGCCCAGGAGAGCTCACACCCCCGCAGGCTTCGGGGCTAGACCCGCGGGTCCGCCGACGCGGCCCCACGGAAAGCGTTCGCAAACAAGGAGGGAAGAACGTCCTATCGGTAGGTTCCGGCACCGCGGGAGCCTCAATGGCAAACCCGCGGATGCTCGGGGGCTACTGTCGGGGACCGCCCTAGGGGTCCCCTTAAACAATGGGGGAACCCTCACTTAAATTCCTGCATCAAAATAAGCTAAGCCTAACCATGCAGAAACTAACCATGCAGACATGGCCCATGCGGCGAGTCTCCGTGAGGCCCACCAAGACGGCCCGTCCGGAAGACCCCTCGAGCGAGGCTCGCCGCGCCCGAGGGCACACTCCTCCTCGAGCGGGCTCCGCCCCGTTCGAGGGGCAACCCCCCTCCTCGAACGGGCTCCGCCCCGTTCGAGGGGCGACCCCTTCCCTCGAGCGGTCCCGCCCCGCTCGAGGGCACGCTCCCCCTCGAGCGAGTCCCGTCTCGCTCGAGGGTCCGCTCCGCCCCTCGGCCGGGACCCGCCACGCTCACGGGCGCCCGCACGCGTGCGCCGGCCCCGTACTTGGGCATTTAACGCCCGACGCCGCGACGACGGCGCCATCATGCGCCCGGGGCTCACGCCCCCCGTGCCGCCGCACCAACTCCCCGGGGGAGGAGCCCATCCCCGCCACCGTGGGATGGACCGTGCGGTACGGACGGTGGCGGTCCCGTGACACCGTGCGCCCACTACCGTACGGCTAACGCGCCCGACCCTCGAAAAGGGGCCGGCGCACCCTCGATTCCACTTTCCCCGTGACCTTGCGAGGTTAGGTAAGGGGCGCTAGGCCGGTGGATGGCCATCCCGGCCACCGTAACGCGCGCGGCCGCCGTACCCACGCGTGCGGGCGCACGCCCGACTCCGCAGCGCACGCCCGGCACCGCAAGCAACCACTCCCGCTACCGCAGCTCACCGGGAAGGAACGCCGTTCGCCCGCCCCGTACCCCGTACCGCCCATCATCGGCACCTCCCCCTCGGAGCCTATCGGGGACGCCATCGCCATCCGCCGCCTCCTACCCTCGAACCGCCACCGTTAGGGTACGAGGCAGCCATCATGGCCGGATCGCGCGAAGATCGTCCGGACGGCCGCCCACTCTACACCGTAGCGCGACGTGCTCCCTCACATAGCTAGGTAGCGCGGCGTGCATGTAACTCGCCGCCCCCTTGGCCTATAAAAGGGGAGGCGAGCCCCCCCCACCGCGGGGAGACGGGTTCGGAGGAACGAGCACGGTCGAACACAACGCACCGTGCACTCACTCTCTTATTCTCCCACGACGTCTTCAACCACTCTCACGGGGACTTGGAGGCCACGCTTCCTCTCCCGCCTTGCTTGTACTTGCCCCACTACAAGCACCCCCGTGCCGAGCAATATAGTGCCACGAGCACACCACCGCCGGACGTACGGCCCCCTCGGCCGGAACCAGGATAAAACCTTGTGTCATTTGTTGCTTAGCATCGACCATTGAGGGATAGACCTAGGCGTTATCTACCGGTTAGTGTCGGGACCATATTCCGCACCGACATTACCGAAGGGGTGGCAAGACCAGATGTCGAGGCCATACATGATGATAGGGGTTCCTTTGATTACCACCGAAGGGGCCCGCGGATGATGCGGAGCGCACCATGGCGACTATGTGTACCATTGTGGCTGCTTGTATCTCCCCTGAAGCCGCCGCCGCTCCCGATGGGGACACTGTCCCCGCCCTAGACGAGGACGCCCATGCCGCGGAAAGCACCAGAGGGCCCCCTGGAGGTGATGCATCAGAGATGGCGCATGCAGCTGAGCTCTAAGCCACGCGGCTTGCCGCCAGCTCCCCTGAGCGCGAAGCCCCCTGAGCTTGTGGGCGCCGAGCAGACTGAACCTCCGCTCATCACCGCCGAAGCCGAGGTCTGAGGGGCCTTGAGTTTTTGCTCAGTAAACAAATGGTATTTTTCGGTGCTATGGTTGTAATAGATACTTATACAGGGTGTCTCTGCGCAGGTCCCCTCGGTGGTTCCTGCGGAGAGAGCCCAAGGTGCGAACGAACCGCCCTTGCCCCTGAACTCTTTTTTGTTGCACCAAACGTGTGGACCAAGTTTAGCATCCGCCATCCGGGCGTGTCATACTCGGAGTCCTTGTCGTATCGTGCAAAATGTTATCAGCTCCGAAACGAGTCCGCCAAACTCTTTTTCACGGAATTTTCGAAGGATCCCTCACGCCGAGAGGCCATTCTTAGAGAGCACGCCACCCGACGGGTGGCCAAGCGTAGTTTGACAGACCCCTTCGTAGATGAAGGGGTTGTTCCGAAACTGGAGCCGGTCGAAGAAGGTGCTATCGGGCCACTTGGATACGTGTATTTAATCCCTGACACTTCGTCGGATGGCGCTACGGTTGCAAAGACCGAGCCGATGTGAGTGTCCGCACCTCTGACTATAATCCTATCTTCGGCGCAAGACGCATGCCCACTGATGAAGAGCTTCACCAGATGGCTCCGGACCGACGCATCGCATCAAGCGTTCGTCCACTTAGGCCATAACGGGACCTTCGTGCCGTGTCAAAGTGGACTTTTCCTTCGGTCATGACGGGACCGATGCATCGCATCAAGCGTGCTTCCACCTTCGGTTACGACGAAAAGTGACAGGCGTGGCTCGTGCGCCCTCAATGCGATCCGCGCCCATGCCGTTACATACCCCACCGAAGGCGACTTCGAAGACAATGCCCCCCTGGAGTGTGTGGGGGTAGCATAGCTTCGTCGGAGCTGCGAAAATGTATTCAAAAAAAAAGGAAATTGGGCGACAAGTGCTGGGGGAAATTGACTTATATTACACGTCAAAAAGACACAGTGCCTGGGTCTGCCTCGTTAAAAACCTCACACTTCGCGGGTCCAGTAGGGACCGCGAAGCCTCCCCCGTGAGGACAAGAGTACGTCCCCCATTCTTAATGTACATATATTACAAACTTCTCCATATAAAAGAAACAAGGGCTACGAAACGAAGATAAAAAAGGCTGCCACTTCGCCGCAGCGTCAGACAAAGTACTTCTCGAGCATGTCGACATTCCACGTGTAGGGCTCTTCTTCGTCGCTCAACCGACGCAACTTGAAGGCCGCTTCGTTCGATGTCGCGGTCGCTATGAGGGGCCCTTCCCACTTGTCGTGCATCTAACCCTTCATCTTTCCTTCGGGATCTTGCGCAGCACCAGGTCTCCCGAGCATATGAACTTCGATCGAATCTTCTTGTTTTTTCACCTTCTAGTTTCTTCCTGGTAGGACGACAGATTTGTCTCGGCCTGCAAGCATACCTCCTCGATGTTCTGGACCGAAGTCTTGAGGTCTTCATTGCTGGAAGGGATGTCCCTCCAGGTTCCCATGCACAGCTCCTCGGGTTACATGGCTTCCTCGCCATAAAGCAGCTTGAAAGGTGAAAACTACGTGGTTCTAGAAGTTGTGGTGTTGTGAGACCAGATCACCCTCGGCAGCTCTTCGGCCCATTTGCTCTTGGGCAAGTCAGTGGTGTTCCTTTTGATGCCGGCGAAAATTACCCCATTGGCCCATTCTACCGCCCCGTTGGATTGCGGGTGGTTGACCGAAGTGAAGCATAACTTGGTGCCCAGATAAGCACAGAAGTCCTTGAAGTCGGCGCTGTCGAACTATTTGCCATTGTCCATAGTGACTTCGTATGGCACGCCGCAGCGGCACACGATGTTCTGCAAGAATAATTTCTATATTGTTGCCGAAGTAATGCTTAACAGTGGCTTTGCTTCCACCCACTTGGAAAATACTCTACTGCCACCATGGCATGGGTGTAATTTCTAGGTGCTGTCGGTAGCGAACCGACGATGTCCATGCCTTACCGGGCGAAGGGCCACACCGGGGTTATCAGTTGTATCTCATTGGAGGCAAACTTACTGTATGGCGCATGGCGCTGACATTCTGGGCACTATCGAATGATGTCATGTGCATCTGCCACGGCCGAAGGCCAGTGAAAACCTTGACGAAATGCATTTTGCACTAGGGCTCTCGTGCCGAGGTGATGTGAGCACATGCCGCTGTGGATGTCATGGAGCATTTGCTTTCCTTCGGTTACTGATATGCACTTCAGCAGTGGGCACACACTCCCTTTCAGTATATGTTACCATCAATGATGTGATAATTCCTCGCCCTGATGGCCACTCTCTTGTCAGTGATCCGGTCTTCGGCCTCGTTGTAGCCCCTGGCTGCCGCTACTATTGGGGCACGCCAATCTTCACTCTCTATGGCGTTCACGAACTTGGGGGCCATTGCTTCGTCTGCAGCAGATCTCACTGTCGTTGTTTCGTAAAACACATCTGGGGGTAAAGGCTCGAGTAGAGCAGTTGCCTTTTCTATGGCGCCGGCTTCGTTGTTGTAGTTCCTAGGAAAGCTCTTGACTGTAATGCCGAGGAAAAATTTCTCCATGCTACGCACGGCCTGCAGATACTTCGTCATGTCTAGCTTCTTTGCTTTGTAAGTTTTCCCGATGTGGCCGGCTATGAGCTCGGAGTCTTCAAAGATGACGAGTCTCCTTGCTCCCACTTCTCTGGCCTTCCGAAGTGCAAGCAATAACCCCTCACATTCTGCCATGTTGTTGGTGCAATTGTCACAATCTAGCCGTAGTGCGTAGCGAAGCTTGATACCAGAGGGGGTTTTGAGGACTGCTGTTGCCGCCGAACCCAAGTGACAATATGCTCTGTCACACTGAACCTCCCAGGCTGGCTCCGAGACTATGGGATCCCCCTTCGTGACCGAAGCCGTCCAATCAACAACAAAGTCGGCGAGGACCTGAGATTTTATTGCGCTGCGCGAAATGAAGTTTATAACGTGCTCTACCAACTCTGTCGCCCACTTGCCTATTCTTCTTGTTGACTCCTTGTTTTCAAACATGTCGCGAAAAGGAAAGCTGTGGAGACCGATATATTGTGGCTCTGGAAATAGTGCCGAAGCTTCCTCTTGGCCATCACAACTGCGTATGGCTTCGAGCCGCTCATGGCTTCGGAGACGTAATAGATGGGGAACTGCCTAAAAGTATCCGCCTCCATTCGCTCTTTGACTAGAACTGCGCTGACTACTGTGTCGGTCGCTGTAATGCACAGTAATAGCTCGGCCTTCGGTGACGGCTTGGACATGACCGCTACCTCTTCCATATAGTTTTTCAGATCCTCGAAGGATTGCTGTTGCTCCGCACCCCACTGGAAAACTGAGTTCGCGTGATGCACCTTAAAGAAAGGTAGGCTTCGCTCAGCTATCTTGGAGATGAACCAGTTCAGCGATGCTATTCTGCCCGTGAGCCTTTGCACCTCCTTTCTGTTACTTGGTGGCTGCATCCTGCGCAACGCATCGATTTTCTGGGGGTTTGCCTGTATGCCCTGTTTCGACACCATACATTCTAACAACTGCCCCTTTCATATGCCGAAGATGCACTTCTCTGGATTGAGCTTGAGGTCGTTACGCCTCATATTATCGAAGGTTTCAGTCAAGTCTACAATGTGGTCTTTCTCCTTCTCGCTCATGATGACAATGTCGTCGACATAGTCTGAGGCATTGCGCCCCAACTGACTACCCAGGATCAGCTTCATCATGCGGTTGAAAGTGAGCCAGCGTTACGAAGGCCTTCTGGCATTCTGACGAAACAAAAAATACCGAAGGTGGTTGTGAACCCAGTCTTAGCCTCGTACTCCCTTCGCATCCACACCTGGTGATATCCGGAGAAACAATCCAAGAGACTTAGCATTTCACAGCCGGCTGCCTGATCAATGATAAAGTCGATCCTTGGGAGCGGGTAGGCGTCTTTTGGGCATGCTTTGTTGAGTTCTGTGAAATCGATGCACATGCGCATGTTCCCATTCTTCTTCTGCACCATCACAACATTGTCCATCCACATGGGGTACTGCACTTCTCTTGTAATTCTTGCGTCAAGCAGCTTCTGCACTTTGTCCTCCGCAGATTTGACCCTGTCGTCTGACATTGGCCGCTGCCTCTGCTGTCGGTGTTTTAAACCGGCAAACCTACCAAGGGGGTACCCGAAGTAGAAGATTGTGCAGTGAGGATCGTAATCGAAAGACCGAGAACTCGAAGGTATGCGCAACGACACACTATACAAGATTTATACAGGTTCAGGACACCAAGGTGGCAAGCCCTACCTCCTGTTTGGGGGATCAAGTATGGTGCCCTGCGCTTGGTGTTGATTGAGATCAGGTGCCCAACTAGGTACACGGCCCTCCTTTATATAGTCCAGGGGGCGGATTCCTAGTCGGTTACAAGGCAGGAGTCCTAGTAGGATTACACGGAACGAGTCCTAGTAAGATTACAGGGGAATTCTAGTAGGAGTCCGTCTTCTTCCTTCCTTGCATGAGTACTCGGGGAGTATGCCTGACAAGCCCCCGAGCATGTTGTAGTCGAGAGTAGTAGTTCGAGTAGTCTTGAAGCCTAATCGAGTAGTTCTTGAGCGTCCTCGAGTACTGCTTGGAGAAGTCTTCAATAGTCTTTGAACTACCACAAGTCTGGAAGGTGGTCCAGCTGATCTGTCTTGCAGTCGAGATTATATGGAAGTGCGATGGCAAAATCGTACTCCATATGGAGTAGCCCCCGAGCCTTAGTTTGAGTCATAGACTCTAGCTGTGGGTCAGTCTTGATTCCAAATCTTCTGTCTTGAATAAATTGAATGATGGGTGTAGCATAGCAGCCCCCGAGCCTTGAAATGATTAGGTTATCAATCCAAGGGTCTTCAGAGTTCGCGAAAGCCATCATCCGAGTACTCTTGCAGCGTGTAGCCCTCGAGATAAGAGAGCCATATGAGCCACGTTGAGTAGTTGTTGGTGCGGTGCCCCTGAGCTTGAGAGATTCCGAGTAGTAATTTAGCATCAAGCCGTGTAGCTTGAAAAGTAGCCATGCCGTCAGAGCGGACTTTAGATGCGACCGATGTCGACTTTAGATGCCGGTAGTGCGGACTTTAGAATGCGACTTAAAAACCGAAGTCGGCTTTGTGATGTGACTTGACAACCAAAGTCGACTTTAGTTGTCGTGCGAAGCGGACTTTGGAATGTGACTGGAGAAGTCGACTTTAGATTGCCGTGTGAAACGGACTTTAGATGTGACTACAATAGTCAACTTTGTGCCACACGGGGTGGACTTAAGATGCAAAAAAAGAAAAGCACTTTCTGGAAAGGCAAAGCAAAAAAATCAGAGAAACGAGTAGTTTTGCCACCAGAGCGGGCTTAAGATTGCGACCGAAGTCGGCTTGTGCCACCGGAGTGGGCTTGGGTGCGACCATTAGTGTTGACTTGTGCCACCAGAGTGGGCTTGAGTACCTGAGCCATGGATTTCAGACCCAAGGTATAATTGCCGCCAGAGTGGGCTTAAATGTGCGACCGGAGTCGGCTTGTGTATCTAGGCCATGGATTTCAGACCCAAGGTACGGTTGCCACCATAGTGGACTTGAAGGTGCGACCGGAGTCGACTTGTGTATCTAGGCCATGGATTCCAGACCCAAGGTACGGAGCGTGAGTGCTTAGGGTACTTGGACCCATGGTACATAGCGTGAAGACCACGTGCAGCTAGGTTCCATTGTCACCGGGACCCAAGGGACACTTACAGCTAGGTTCCATCGAAGCTTACACACGTAGTATGCCACCGAAGCAGGCGAAGATGCGACCGGAGTGGAGTTTAAGTTGCCGTACGGAGCGGACTTTAGAATGCGACTTTAGAAGTCTACTTTAGATTGCCGCGCGTACCGGACTTTAGAAGCTGCCTCCTAGGGATAGCCCAAAGTTGATGAAGTATACACGTGGTGACTTGATTGATATACCCCATGAGTAGTCAGCAGAGTGTAGCTCCCGTGAAAACCTGCCGAGAAGCGTACACAAAAGAGTAGTCGGCAAGTAGTCCTACATGATGAGGAGAACAAGCCAAGAAAAAGAAAAAGGGTAATCATTTAAATAAATGACTTAGCCGTTGCTGCCTGGGCAGACTGTTGATGAAGCCGTGGCGGTCGGCAATGAAGTCGCGACGGTTGTTGCTGAAGTTGACTAGTCAGAGTTGATTCCGACTAGATGTTGGGGGCGTGACTGCCGTTCTCGACTAGTTTGGAACACTAGTCGAGATGAATGGTCGACGTAATGCGACTGGAAGACGATGTTTTGGCGGCGCGCGGCGTACTCGAAGTAGAGCCAGTGTTGTCGCGAGACAAGTAGTCACGACGCACGACGTGGCTGAAGTAGAGCCAGCGTGGCCGCAAGACGAAGTCGCGGCGCACGGAGTAGTCGACGATGAGCCGCGTGATGGACCGCGCGACGTGCCGTGGCACCCGGTCACGCGACGTAGGTGAAGTAGTCGATGACAAGCCTGGGCGAGGCGGAGTAGTCGATGATGAGCCGCGTGACATGCCGCGTGACGAGCCGCGCGACGTGCCGAGGCACTCGGACGCGCGGCGGAGGCGAAGTAGTCAACGACGAGCCTGCGCAAGGCGGAGTAGTCGACGACGAGTGGCGAAATGAGCCACGCGACGTGCCGAGGCACCCAGACGCACGGCATAGGCAAAGTAGTCGACGACGAGACTGTGCGAGGCAGAGTAGTCGACGACGAGCCACATGACGAGTCATGCGAAGTGCCGAGGCACCCGGACGCGCGGTAGAGGCGAAGTATTCGACGACGAGCCTACGCGAGGTGGAGTAGTCGACCACGAGTGGCGTGACAAGTCGCGCGACGTGCCGAGGCACCCGGACGCGCGGCATAGGCGAAGTAGTCGACGACGAGCCTGCGCGAGGCGGAGTAGTCCACGATGAGCGGCGCGACGAGCCGCATGACAAGTAGCGAGACGTGCCAAGGCACCCGGTAGCGTGGCGTAGGCGAAGTAGTCGACGACAAGCTTGCGCGAGGCGGAGTAGTCGATGATGAGCCGCACGACATGGCGCGTGACGAGCCGCGCGATGTGCCGAGGCACCCGGACGCGCGGCGGAGGTGAAGTAGTCGACGATGAGCCTGCGCGAGGCGGAGTAGTCGATGAGGAGCAGCGAGATGAGCCACGAGACATGCAAAGGCACTCGGACGCACGGCTGTCGGTGCGGAATATGGTCCCGACACTAACCAGTAGATAGCGCCGTGGTCTATCCCTCGATGGTCGATGCTAAGTAACAAATGGCACAGAGGTTTTATCCTGGTTCCGGCCGCGGGGCCGTACGTCTAGCAGAGGCGTGCTCGGGGCACTATAGTACTTAGCACCGGGGGTGCTTGTAGTGGGGCAAATACAAGCAAGGAGGGAGAGGAAGCGTGGCTTCGAAGTCCCCGGAAGGGTGGCTGAAGATGTTGTGGGAGAATGAGAAGTGAGTGTGCGGTGTGTGAAGTGTTCTCCGTTGTCTCCCCCCGCGGCTGGGGGCTCGCCTCCCCTTTTATAGGCCAAGGGGGCGGCGAGTTACATGCACGCCGCGCCATCCAGCTACGTGGGGGTGCACGTCGTGCTACGCTGTAGAGTGGGCGGCCGTCCGACGATCTTCGCAGACGATCTGGCCATGATGGCCTACTTCGTACCCGAACAGTGGCGGTTCGAGGGTAGAAAGGCGGCAGATGGTGGTGGCGTCCCCCGATAGGCTTCGAGGGAGGCGCTGATGATGGCTGGTACGGGGTACAGGAGCAGGCAGAACGGCGTTCCTTCCCAATGCGCTTCACGGTAGTGGAGTGGTTGCTACAGCGCCCGGCGTGCGCCTGCACGCCCGGGTACGGCGACCACTCCGTCATAGTGGCCGGGATGGCGGTCCACCGGCCTAGCGCCTCCACCTAACCCTGTAGGGTCACAAGAAAGTGAAATCGAGGGTGCGCCCGGCCCCCCTTCGAGGGTCGGGCGCGTTAGCCGTACTGTAGTGGGCGCGCGGTGTCACGGGACTGACACCGGCCGTACCGCACAGTCCCTTCCCACAGTGGTGGGGATGGGCGCCTCCCTGGGGAGTTGGTGCGGCGGCACCGGGCGCGAGCCCCCGGCGCATGATGGCGCCGTCCCGCGGCGTCGGGGCGTTAAATGCCCATGTACGGGGCCGGCGCACGCGTGCGGGGCGCCCGTGAGCGTGGCGGGCCCCGGCCGGGGCGGGACGGACCTTCGAGCGAGACGAGACCCGCTCGAGGGGGGTGATCCCTCGAGCGGGGCGGGACCACTCGAGGGAGCGCTTGCTCCTCGAACGGGGCGGAGCCCGCCCGAGGGGGGAGTGCGCCCTCGAGCGAGGCGGAGCCTGCTCGAGGGGGCTTCCAAGGGGGCCGTCTCGGTGGGCCGCTCGGAGTCCCGCGGCGTGGGCCATGTCCTGCATGGTTAGTCACCTGCATGGTTAGGCTTAATGTGTTTCGGTACTGGGATTTAAGTGAGGGTTTCCCCGTTGTTTAAGGGGACCCTAGGGCTGTCCCCGACAAGAGCCCCCCGAGCATCCGCGGGTTTGCCATTGAGGCTCCCGCGGATGCCGGAACCTACCGATAGGACGTTCTTCCCTCCTTGTTTGCGAACGCTTTCCGTGGGGCCGCGTCAGCGGACCCGCGGGTCTAGCCCCCGAAGCCCTGCAGGAGTGTGGGTTCTCCTGCATGGGTTAACCGCGAGAATTCTGGTCAGAGAGACGTGGCACATATGCCAACCGGCATCGGCGGTATTTCAGCCGGCTTCGGGGGTGCACGCACCGCTGACACTGTCTCGGGCGGGTGCAATTTCAAGGAGGTGTAGCCGTGCGTCAAGCCCCCGAGCCTTGGCCCGTTCGAGGCGATCGGGTAGAGCCTGACGACTTGTTTTTTTTAACGCGCCCTCGCCGTCCCTCCGCGGGACGGAGGGTGAGGTTTCGCAACTCCCATCGAGCGGGTCGCGAATTGTCGATTCCTCTTCGAGCCGGTAGCGGGTGGTTCAAGTGGACGCCCATGCCCCGTTCGATAAGGGTAGGCCGCGCGGTCCGAGACACGTCCATGGAAGCGCTTGCGTGGGTTTGCTAGGTGGGGCTCGGTCCCGTTCGCTAGGGACCGAGGGCGCGGAAGCTCTCCCTCGGTGGGGATCCCCCGGCTAGTCGCCCTCGCCGGCTCTCGAACACGACATGTGGGGCACCCTCGAGCCGACGGGCTCGAGGAACGGCTCGAATGCGCGTGCCCTCGTCGTCCCTAACTCGCGATCCGTGGCGCCCGTTCGAACCCGTCGAGGGTCGCTTCGAACCTCGATCGCAGGGGCCGTGCGGGGTGGCGCCTGGGCGGCCCCGTCTTTTCACGTTTGCGGCCGTCGAGGGGTCTGGGCGAGCCAGCCCTCGAGGTGCTGGTTGGTAGTATAGCGCGGCATGGGTGCTTGCGGTTCCTGCTTTATTTCAAGCGGGCCCTGGGTGACCCTTCTCACGCGTGTGCCTTCTCGTAGAGGGTTGACATTGTCTCGAGCCGGGGGCTCGCTCCGCTCGAGGGTTTTGCGTGGCATGGGTGCCCGCGGTTGCCTGCTCTACATCGAGCAGGTCCTGGGCGACCTTCTCACGTCGATATCCCATCGAGGGTTGACGTCATCTTGAGCCAAGGGCTCGTGCCGCTCGAGGGTTTTACGTGGCATGGGTGCCCGCGGTTGCCTGCTCTACATCGAGCAGGTCCCGGGCGACCTTCTCACGCTGATATCCCATCGAGGGTCGCTTTTCTGGAGCCGAGGGCTCGTGCCGCTCGAGGGTTTTACGTGGCATGTGTGCCCGCGGTCGCATGCTCTACATCGAGCAGGTCCCGGCGACCTTCTCACGCCCGATATCCCATCGAGGGTCGCTTTTGTTTCGAGCCGGGGGTTCGCGTAGTGGGCGGCGTGGCGGGCGGACGTGACGGCTTCGCCTCGGTCGGCCGCCGGTCTTTGCCGTAATGATGGCCCGCCCGCAAGGTTGTGGCCGCCGCGGTCGTGGTGGGGCCCGTCCGTCGACGCGATGGAAAGATTCCCCGCCGCAGTTAATGCTAGCGGGGCGTCCGCTCCGGAGAGCTCTCCCCGTCGGCCTATAAAACCGCGGGGAGGAGGGGACGGCGGTTTTTTACCTTAGCGTCTCACCGTTTTCGTCCCCCGCCCCTTCGCCTTCGTCTTGCTCTTGCCGCGCGCGCGGCTCGCTGTTAGAGCTTTTTCTTCCGTTCGTTGTCCTCCGCTCCTGTTTTCCTTCGTCTTCTCCATGGCGCCGCCTCAGCCTCCCCTTAGGATCCTGGAGCCGTATGCCTGGGAGAGGTCGACGGTGACGCCGTTGGCCCTTGGCGAGCTGGTCGCCGCCGGCCTGCTGGCGGCCAACGAAGACGGAAGTCCGGCGGAGTGGATCGTGCCGCCGGCTGCGGACCGCGAGCCCAACCCGCCGGAGGGCTACGTGGTGAGTTTCATCCGTTACCACGAGCGGGGCTTCACCGCGCCGGCGAGCACCTTCATGCGGGCGATGTGCTACTACTACGGGGTAGAGCTGCACAACTTCGCCCCCAACGCGATCTCGCAGGCGGCCACATTCGTGGGCGTCTGCGAAGGGTACCTGGGGATCCCAGTCAATTGGGAGCTCTGGGTACACCTCTTCCGCGCGGAGCTCATCACGCAGCCCACGACGGAGCCAAGGACCCGCCGCGCGATGCGCGCCGGCGGGATGTCGCTTGCCCTGCGGGGGCAATTCAAGGACGTCTACATCCCCTGCACCATGACGACGAACAACGCCGGCTGGGAGCGGGGATGGTTTTATCTGCGCAACGCCGAGCCCGGCCTTCCCCCCTACACCGGCCGGGTGTTCAAGGAGAGGCCCCGCCTCCCCGGGGCTACGGGGTGTCCACGCCCCAAGCATCGGGCGTGGCGAGAGTCGGGCCGGGCGCGGCTGCAGCCGACCGAGGAAGCACGGGGGCGAACGTGATGGGCGTCCTCGCCTTCCTCCACCATCGGCGGGTCGTGCCTCGATGGAGAGGCCGCCTCCGCATCTTCGAGATGACGGAGGCGGCCAACCCCGTCGACCGGCGAGGTCGCGGATGCTCCCGACGCCCCTTGAGCGGCCGTATGCGCTCACCCGGGCGCGAAGCGCCGTCGACACCGGACGCCGCCGACGCCCGAGGGGCCGGACCCCGTGGGACCTCGAGATGCTCCCCCTCGGCCCGCCGGGTGAGTCCGGCTTTTGATTTCGTTTTAGTTCTTGGTCTTGCCTTCGTTTTCGATGTGCCATTACCGCTCTCCGCGTGCGGCTCGGTGGAGTTCAACATCGCCAAGTCCGTTCCGCCCACCCCCCGACTCCCGCGCGCCGGGCCGGGCGGCGTAGCGGCGGCGGCCGAGAGGAGGCGGCGCGCAAGAAGGAGCGCGCGAGGCGACGTCAAGCGCGTCGCGACCGGCGGTCCGCGGAGTACCGGCGGCGTGAAGAGCTGGGGCTCTCCTCCCCGGGGACCGAATGGTGCTCGTCCTCGGAGGAGGACGAAGAGGAAGAGGCTGAGGGGGAGGGCCCCCTCGGACGGGGTTGCGGCCCTCGCGCCCCCGTCGCCGGAGCCGGCTCCGGCGGCGAGGGCGGCATTGCTCGGGGCGGGCGCACGGCGTCCGCCGCCGGGCCATCGACATCGGGAGCGGCGTGCGCCACGGAGGCGCGCGCCGCGCGCGCGCCCGTGCGCGCGTCAAGCGTGCCCGCGCGCGCGGGGCGAGCGTGCCCGCACGCACGGCACCATCATCGGCCGGGCGCGTCCGCACGCGGGGCGAGCGTGCCCCCGCGCGCGGCCGCGCCTTCGGGAGGTGCGGGCGTGGAGCGCACCCGCGCATGGGGCGGGCGTGCCCGCGCGAGCGGCGGCGCGCCGTCGGGGAGGCGCGCGCGCGCGCGGCACCGTACCGGCCTCGTCGGCGAGAGGCCTCGAGGAAAAGGAAACGGGCCTTTTCCTCTTCGAGGTAAGGAGCTCGTCTTTTTTCGCTTGGTTTGGTTCGTTGGTGATCGGGTGATCCGACCCTCTCGTTCGTGCCCGTGTAGGGTGGTGCCAACCATTCCCCCTCTTGCACCGCCCAAGGTGCCGAGGACGGACGCGTCGATTCCCACCCGGCGGCGCTCGTCGAGGGGGTCGCGCCCGGGGACAAGCACGGTGGCGAGCACGGGCTCGCAAAGCCCGGGCCGGGGCCTCGAGGCCCCGGCCGGCGGATCAGCCCGCCGTGGCGCGGCCCGCAGGGCCGCCGGGGCGGCCGGCGCCGGTCGTCGCGGAGACACGAGGGCGCGGCGGCGGCCGTGGTGGAGGTGGAGCGGGAGCATCCTACGGGGGCGCCCACGGACGTGTCGGGCCGCGGCCGGAGGCGGCGGCCGCGGCGCCGCGCCGGGCGCCCGCGGCCGCGGTGGCGCAAGTAGAGGTGCCGGCGGAGGCGGCGCGAGCGCGCGGCGTCCGCCGTCCATCCCCGGGCGGAGGTGGTGGAGGTCTCGGATGACTCCCCGCCGCCCGGGTGGGGATCGCGTGGGCCGCCGGCCCACGAACTCCCCCCGAGCCCCGAGGGGGGGCCCTCGTGAGGCGGCACGAGGGTCACATGGTGGTGGGGGGCCGAGGGCATGGTGCCGAGGCCTCGTCCTCCCGCGCGGGCCGCCCCGCCCGAGGTGGAGGGGGCCGTCGAGGATCCCCCCCGCGTTCGCCGACGCCGGGGGGGAGCAGAGCTCGGGGCGAGCTCCGAGCCACGGCGCCACGCTTAACCGCGCGCCGAACGAGGCGGCGCGGGTCCATGGCGGTCCGTCCCGGCTTGTCTTCCGGGTGAGCCATGGTTGCTCGTTCTTTTTCCCCCTTTTCGTTTTCGTACGCCGCATTCAAGTCTCGGCGCTTACGGGCTTCGATTCCGTGTTGCCGGGGGCTCGAGCGTCGTTCCCACGACAAGTACAACGCCTTCGACCGGGTGAATGCCGAGGTTCACCAGCTCCGGGAGCTCCGCACGTCGCTCGAGGGGGCACAGGCGCAACACCGCCAGCCGAGGAACGGCGCGCGCGAGTTGGAGCGACGCGCGCCAAGGAGGCCGACAACCCGAGGGCCGCCCTCGACGCCAAGGCCGCGGCCCTCGTCGCCGCCGAGGATCGGCTCCGGCAAGAGAGCGCCGCCCGCCAAGGGGCCGAGGAGCGGCCGCAGCGGGGGCAGGAGCCGCCCTCGTCGACGTCCGTGCGCCGCCGGAGCGGGAGCGCGCCGCCCACAAGGTGACGCGGAAGTCGCTGGAGGAGCGGAACACCGCGTTCTCCAAGGTCGAGGGCGAGGCGCTCGCGCTCAGCATCAGCAACGCCAACCAGGAGCTGGCCCTCCGCGAGCAGGGCGAAACCGTCCAGCGCCTCGAGTTGGCGATCGAATCCGTGCGCCGCGACTTCGAGTTGGGGAGGAAGCAAGTCGAAGGTGAGCCACTGTTTGACTCTTGCTTGTTGGTTTTTCGTTTGGGAACTCGCATCCCCTTTTTCTGATTTCTTCTTGTCTTGTCGATTCCAGGCTTGCGCACCGCCTTGGGGCACGCGGCAGAGCGGGCCGAGGCGCTGCAGGCTTCCTACAACTCCTCCGAGCAGGAGTTGCGGGAATTGCGCGATGCGGCCCTCGAGACCTGCCACGTCGTCGAGGAGGGCGAGGCCCAGGCCGGCAGCTCGGCCGGCCGCCCGCCCGCGCGCCCTTGGCGGCCACGTCACGGAGCGGATGCGCCGGGCGTTGCGGCGGGTGTCCCGAGAAGGCCCTCGGAGTGGTGCGATCCCACTACGAGGTAGACTTCGAGGCGCTGGCGGAAGGCTACGTCGTACCCGAGGGCGTCGAGGACGAGGTAGCCATGGAGCGCGCGGATGCGCTCGCTGCCGACGCCGCAGGGTCGCTCGCCGAGGCCTTCGAAGAATTCCTCTTCCCGGATGTCGCCGATGCTGCTGCTCCTCCCGCCTGAAAGCAGTTGGGTGCTAGGCCCATTTTTTGTTTATGTGTATCAGAATTCTGGCCTCGTGGCCTTTTGTAAACAAACAAGTTGTTTCGTGAACATGAGCAGTTGCTGTAAATGAAGTTGTTTGTTTATCACGCTTTTTGTTTCTCCTTCTTCCTGAGTAGATTCTAGTTAGGGGAGTTCGATTTTCGTAGGGGGCCCGCTGGGTTGGAGGCGAGAGAGAAGGGCCATAGCCACGCGGCGTAGGCTATCTCTGGCTCGCACGCCCCTTCCGCTGTGCCGCCTGCGCCCTGTTCGAATCGTGGCTCGAGGTTGAAGTAGGAAACAAACTTAGCGCGTGTGAGTTGTTTTTATTTTTGCGCGAAAAATGGGACCATTTTGGGGGGGGATGCCCCCGCGGTAGCCCCCGAGGGTAACTTGGGTTTCAGGGGAAAGCCGAGTTGCCCTTTTATTAGACTTGGAGCGTTTACATAGTTGACACCAACTGGGGCGTTGGCCATGTGATTTTACAACAAAAATACTTGGAGAATCCTAGCTAAGGGTAGAAGCGACGTAGCTGTTGGATGTTCCAAGCGTTGGTGAGCTCTTCACCGTCCTCGTTGGCCAGCTTGTATGTGCCCGGCTTGAGTACCTTCACCACGACGTAGGGTCCCTCCCATGGGGGCGATAGCTTGTGGCGCCCTCGGTTATCTTGGCGCAGCCTTAGGACCAGATCCCCTTCGCTGAAATCCCGCCGACGTATCTTGCGTGCCTGATAACGTCGTAGGGACTGTTGATACCTCGCGGAGTGCATCAAGGCTACGAGGCGTGCCTCGTCCAGCTGGTCCAGCGAGTCCTCGCGGGCTCGCTGGTTAGCATCCTCGTCGTAGCCTCGAACCCTGGGTGACCCGTATTCCAAGTCCGTGGGGAGGACGGCCTCCGCGCCATGTACTAGGAAGAACGGGGTGAACCCGGTGGCTCTGCTTGGGGTTGTCCTTAGGCTCCACACAACCGCTGGTAGTTCTTGGAGCCATTTTCGCCCAGATTTGTTGAGCTGGTCGAAAATTCGGGGGCTTGAGGCCCCGTAGGATCATGCCGTTGGCACGCTCCACTTGGCCGTTGGTCCGTGGGTGTGCCACGGCCGCCCAATCCACGCGGATGTGGAACTTATCACGAAACTCCAAGAACTTCCGGCCCGTGAACCGGGACCCGTTGATCGTGATGATGGAGTTTGGCACTCCAAAGCGGTAGACGATGTCGGTGAAGAACGTGACCGCCCTGCTCGCCCCTTAAATTCGTGATGGGGCGCACCTCCACCCACTTGGAGAATTTGTCGATCGCGACTAGCAGGTGGGTGAAGCCCCCGGGCGCCTTCCGCAGGGGCCCGACGATATCCAGCCCCCCATACGGCGAATGGCCATGTTACGGGGATGGTTTGCAGGGCGTGAGCGGGCAGGTTGGATTTGCGGGCGTAGAACTGGCACCCTTCGCAGGTGCGTACGATTTCGCTGGCGTCCGCGACCGCGGTAGGCCAGTAAAAGCCTTGGCGGAATGCGTTGCCGACGAGGGTGCGGGGTGCGGCGTGGTGGCCACAGATCCCCGCATGGATGTCCCGTAGGAGCTCGCGCCCCTCGGGAATGGGCACGCAACGTTGTAGGATGCCGGAGGCGGCGCGCTTGTACAGCTCGCCGTCGACGAGGGTGAACGACTTGGCCATCCTGGCGATGCGCCTGGCCGCGGCCCGGTCTTCGGGGAGTTCCCCTCGAGCGATCCAGGCGATGTATTTCTCCCGCCAGTCCGCCTGGACGGGGGCCGGCTCGATGTCCATCACGTCAGCCTCGTGGGAGCCGTACCCCTCGAGGAGGGAGAGCACGTACGCCTCGTTCGAGGGGTCCTCGTCCATGGGCTCCGCACCCGCTGGGCTCGAGGGAGCCCCCGAGGGTTTGTTGCGGTTCGAGGGGTAGGGCTCGAAGACGACCGAGGGTTGAGCGATATCGCACGCGAAAACGTTCGGGGGGACGGTGATCCGCCCGGACGCAATCTTGGCGAGTTCATCCGCCTCTTCATTGTACCTTCGGGGCACATGGTTGAGCTCGATGCCGTAGAACCTGTCCTCGAGGGCCCGCACGGCCTTGCAGTAGGCTTCCATCTTGTCGTCGTGGCAGCTCGCGTTCTTCATGACTTGATCGATCACGAGCTGCGAGTCCCCGCGTACGTCGAGGCGCTTGACGCCCAACTCAATGGCGATTTTGAGGCCGCGAGAGGAGGGGCCTCGTACTCAGCCATATTGTTGGACGCGGGGAAGTGGAGGCGCACTGCGTAGCGCATGTGCTCCCCGAGGGGTGACACGAAGAGCAGGCCCGCGCCTGCTCCCGTTTTCATCACTGAGCCGTCGAAGAACAGAGTCCAGCACTCTGCCTGGATTTGTGGAGGCGGCAGCTGCGTGTCTGTCCACTCAGCGACGAAATCCGCCAGGATTTGCGATTTGATGGCCTTGCGCGGGGCGTAGGCGAGCGTTTCGCCCATCAGCTCCACGGACCACTTGGCGATCCTACCCGCGGCGTCGGGGTTGCGGATGATTTCTCCTAGTGGGAAGGAGGAAACCACCGTGACGGGGTGGGCCTCGAAGTAGTGGCGGAGTTTGCGCCGCGCAAGAACCACTTGCGTACGGCAGCCACGGACTCGTGGGTAGCGCGTCTTCGTGTCCGAGAGGACCTCGGCGATGTAGTAGGCGGCCGCCGCACCGGCGGGGCATGTCCTTCCTCCGTGCGCTCCACAACGATCACGGCGCTCACCACCTGGGTGGTCGCGGCCACGTAGAGCTGCAGGGGCTCGCCGTCCTGCGGTGGCGTGAGGATCGGGGCGTGCGTCAGTGGCCGGCTTTTAGCTTGTCGAGCGCGTCCTGGGCCTCGGTGGTCCAGGAGAAGCGCTCGTGCTTCTTGAGGAGGCGGTAGAGGGGCAGGCCCTTCTCACCGAGCCGCGAGGTGAAGCGGCTCAAGGCGGCAAGGCACCCCAACACTTTCTGCACCCCCTTGAGGTCCCGGATCGGACCCATCCGTTCGAGGGCTGCGACCTTTTCAGGGTTGGCCTCGATTCCCCGTTGGGAGACGATGTATCCCAGGAGCATGCCTCGCGGCACTCCGAAGACACATTTTTCGGGGTTTAACTTGACCCCGTTGGCCCGTAGGCAGTTGAACGCGACGCCAATGTCGCCAACCAGGTCGTCTGCCTTCCTGGTCTTTACGACGATGTCGTCCATGTACGCTTCGACCGTCCGCCCGATGTGATCCCCAAAAACGTGCTGCATGCAACGTTGGTATGTTGCACCCGCGTTTCTGAGGCCAAATGGCATCGTGACGTAGCAGAACGTCCCGAACGGTGTGATGAACGAGGTCGCGAGCTGGTCGGACTCTTTCATCTTAATCTGGTGGTATCCGGAATAAGCATCAAGGAAACAGAGCAGTTCGCACCCAGCGGTTGAGTCAACAATTTGATCAATGCGTGGCAAAGGAAAAGGAACTTTAGGACATGCTTTATTGAGACTAGTGTAGTCTATACACATCCGCCACTTCCCATTTTTCTTCTTTACAAGCACAGGATTAGCTAGCCACGTAGGGTGGAAAACTTCCTTGATGAATCCGGCCTCGAGGAGCTTCCGCAGCTCCGCTCCGATTGCCCGTCGCCGCTCCTCGTCGAAGCGGCGCAGCCGTTGCTGTACGGCGCGGGCGTTTGGCAGGATGTCAAGGGAGTGCTCGGCGACTTCCCTCGGGATGCCTGGCATGTCCGAGGGGCTCCACGCGAAGATGTCGGCGTTGGCGCGGAGGAAGTCGACGAGCACTGCTTCCTATTTGGGGTCGAGGGTGGAGCTGACCCTCAACGCCTTGCCCTCGGGGGCCGAAGGGTCGAGGGGGACCCCCTTGGTCTGCTCCGCAGCCTCGAAGGTGCCTGCGTGCTTGGCGGCGGAGTTGAGGTCCTCGTTGACCATCTTCTCCAGCGTGTTCACCAGCGCTTCGTCCAGCGCTAGTGCCTCCGCGTGCTCCACGCACTCGACGTCGCAGTCGAATGCGTGCTCGATCGACGACCCGACGGTGATGACGCCGTTTGGACCCGGCATCTTCATCTTCAGGTAAGTGTAGTTGGGGACCGCCATGAATTTGGCATAGCAGGGTCGCCCAAGTATTGCGTGGTAGGCCCCCTTGAACCCCACCACCTCGAAGGTGAGGGTTTCCTTGCGGAAATTCTTTGGGGTGCCAAACCAGACTGGCAGGTCGATCTGCCCGAGGGGCTGAACCTGCTTGCCGGGCGCGATGCCGTGGAACGGCTTCGTGCTGGGCCGCAGCTGGTCCAACCCGATCCCCATCAGGCGCAATGTATGCGCGAAGAGGATGTTGAGGCTACTGCCTCCGTCCATGAGGACCTTTGAGAACCGGGCGTTCCCAATGATGGGATCGACCACCAGTGGGTACTGGCCCGGGTTGGGGATGCGATTCGGGTGGTCTTCCCGGCTAAAGGTGATGACGTCCTCCGACCAATTGAGAAAGGCCGGAGGCGCCCTCTCCGCGGCGAGGACTTCGTGTCGCTCCTTCTTGCGCTGCCGGGTCGACATGTCGACGGTAGGTCCCCCAAAGATGAGGAACACATTTTCGACGGCGGGGAAGCCGCCGGCGTCGCCCTCGCCCCCGTCTTTCTTGGCCTCTGCCTCCTTCGCGGCGGCGCGGCCATAGAACTTCTTGAGCATGTCGCACTGCTCAAGGGTGTGTTGCACTGGGGTCTTGTGGTAGGGACATGGCTTCTTCAGCATGTCGTCGAACACTCCGGGCCTAGAGGGGCCGGTCGAGGGCCCCGTCGAGCCGGGTCGACAGCGAGGGCCTCGGCGTTACCGCCGTCGCGCCCTTGCTCTCGCGCCTCGCGGCGCGGCCTTCTTCCCCTTATTGCCCCGCTTGTCGTTGCGGTGCGGCCCCTTTGGCTTGCTGCCCTCCGTGGGCACGTCCTCAAGGCGCTTGTCTTTTTTTGCCGTCGAAGATCGCCCCCACGGCCTCCTCCCCGAGGCGGGGCGGTGGCGATGTCGAACGGCTCGTTGGAGTCCGCAGGCGGGCTGCGTCCCAGCTCCCGCACGAGATCCCGGCACGTGGTGCCCTCGAGGAAGGCGTGCACGATTTCGGACCGCGCCACACCTTGGGGAGCTCCGTGCGGCGCTTGGAGAAGCGCCGTATTAAGTCCCGCGGCGACTCGCCGGGCCCACGCGTGCGGGGAGCGCGAGTCCCAAGAGTTCCCGGGGCGCACGTATGTGCCACGGAAGTTGCCCACGAACGTGTGGACTAGGTCGTCCCGGTCATGGATCGGCCGGCGGGCAAGTGCTCGAGCCATGTCGGGCCGCGTCGCCCGGATGCGGGGGCGAGGTTGCGGATGATGACTTCGTCGTTAGTGGCCCCGCCGAGCTAACAAGTCAAGCGGTAGTCGTTGAGCCAGACACGGGGGTCCGTCTCCCCGTTGTACTTGACAATCGTCGAGGGTTGGCGGAAGCGTTGGGGGGAACGCCGCCGCGCGAATCTCCCCGGCCGAACACGCGAGTGCCGGGGGCTCCGGCGTCGGGGAGCGGTCCTCGCCGCTGTCGTAGCGCCCACCCCGTCGAGGGTGGTAGCCCCTTGCCGCTCGTGCGTCCGCCTTGCTGGTGCGCCTGGCGTTGATGACGTTGCGAGCGTCGCCATCTAGTGCCCTGCGCGCGTCGAGGGGTCGCTCCTTGGCCGGCGTGCGCCCTTGCTCGGTGGGTTGCCCCGCTTGTCCCCCTGCGTGCACCGAGGGTTTGCCTCCCGGTGCAGCTTCGTCGCCCCGCGCATCCCCCTGTTGGCGGATGCGTGAGGCCGAGCTTTCGGCCTGCTGGACGGCCGCTTGCTCGATGAGGGTTTGCACCTCGCGGTGCATGTCTCGAGCCTCGGGGGTCGAGGGTGCTGGCATCGCCCGCAGCAGCGTCGCGGCAGCGACGAGTTTCTGGCTCGCCCGCGGGGGTACGTCCGCGTTTCTGACGTTGGGGACGGCGTTGATGTGGTCGCGGACCTGTCGGCCCAGCTCCCGCGCGCGTTCGCCACGTGCAGAAGCCTCCCCTGCCATTGAGGCGCGGAGCAACCGCACCGTTCGGTACTCTTCCGCCAGCTTGGCCTCGAGCTCGCGGGCTTGGGCCAGCTGTGCGTCGACGTCGGACCCAATAGGAGCGCTTGGCCCCGCGGCCAGGCGCGCGGCAATCCCCTCGGGGCGGTGTGTGACCTCCCCATCTCCGGCGCCCACCGCGCCGGCGGCATTGGCCGGGTCGTTGGTGATGACGGCGCAACACTCCCGCGTGGGGTCGTAGCTCCCGGTGCTGGAGTCGTCGGAGCAGCCGAACCAGTAGTCCGCGGCGTCGAGGAAACGCCGGAACGCAACTGGGTCGGGCACGCCGGAGAAATCCCACTCCGCGTAACCGTGGCGGTTGGCGGGTGGCATCGTGTCGACGGAGCCCAGGGATGACTCATCGCTGGCCGAGGTGCCGGGGTCCCCGGCGACGAAGACGTGGCGGCGGGCGAGAACCTGCGCATCGTCGTGTTCACGTTGGCGTTGTGGGCCGTCGTGGCGCCACGCGGCCCAATGGGGATGCGCGGTCGGAGAGGCGCGCGGCCGCCCGCCGGGGCGGTGGCGATCGTGGTGGCGGGCGTGCCGCGGCCGGGCGGCGCCGGCGCGCTCGGCTGCCGCCGCTCGGATCGCGCCCCGACGCGAGCGCGCCCCCGCAGCGACGGTGGCGTCGTGGCGCCGACGGGCCCGCGGCATCCGTGCTGCGGGCGCTTGCGCCGTGGTGGTGCGCGCGGCGGGGGTCAATGCTGACCTAGCCTGGCGCCGCGCGCGCGGGCTCCTCACGGTTCGTGAGGCGCATGAGATAGCCGTTCCCCGTGGCCTGAAAGTTCAGGTCCCCAAAGCGGATTGCGAACCCGATCGGGAGGGGGTCCGAGCTACCCATGCGATGGCGTGTAGCACGATACTCGGTGCGAATCACCATGGAGGAGTTGGTGGAATGACCTTAGGCGCTCGTATGCCCCACGGTGGGCGCCAACGCGTCGGTGCGGAATATGGTCCCGACACTAACCGGTAGATAGCGCCGTGGTCTATCCCTCGATGGTCGATGCTAAGTAACAAATGGCACAGGATGTTTTATCCTGGTTCGGCCGCGGGGCCGTACGTCCCGACGGAGGCGTGCTCGGGGCACTATATTACTTAGCACCGGGGGTGCTTGTAGTGGGGCAAATACAAGCAAGGCGGGAGAGGAAGCGTGGCTTCCAAGTCCCTGGAAGGGTGGCTGAAGATGTTGTGGGAGAATGAGAAGTGAGTGTGTGGTGTGTGAAGTGTTCTCCGTTGTCCGTCCCCTCCCCCGCGGCTGGGGGCTCGCCTCCCCTTTTATAGGCCAAGGGGGCGGCGAGTTACATGCACGCCGCGCTATCCAGCTACGTAGGGGTGCACGTCGTGCTACGCTGTAGAGTGGGCGGCCGTCCGGACGATCTTCGCAGCGATCTGGCCATGATGGCCTACTTCGTGCCCGAACGGTGGCGGTTCGAGGGTAGAAAGGCGGCGGATGGTGGTGGTGTCCACCGATAGGCTTCGAGGGAGGCGGCGATGATGGGCGGTACGGGGTACGGGGAGCGGGCGAACGGCGTTCCTTCCCAATGCGCTTCACGGTAGTGGAGTGGTTGCTACGGCGCCGGCGTGCGCCCCGCACGCCGGGTACGGCGACCACTCCGTCATAGTGGCCGGGATGGCGGTCCACCGGCCTAGCGCCTCCACCCTAACCCCCGTAGGGTCACAAGAAAGTGAAATCGAGGGTGCGCCCGGCCCCCTTCGAGGGTCGGGCGCGTTAGCCCCGTCTTGTAGTGGGCGCGCGGTGTCACGGGACCGACACCGGCCGAACCGCACGGTCCCTTCCCACGGTGGTGGGGATGGGCGCCTCCCCGGGGCGTTGGTGCGGCGGCACCGGGCGCGAGCCCCGGCGCATGATGGCGCCGTCCCGCGGCGTCGGGGCGTTAAATGCCCGTGTACGGGGCCGGCGCACGCGTGCGGGCGCCCGTGAGCGTGGCGGGCCCCGGCCGGGGGCGGGACGGACCTTCGAGCGAGACGAGACCCGCTCGAGGGGGAGTGATCCCTCGAGCGGGGCGGGACCACTCGAGGGAGGAGTTGCTCCTCGAACGGGGCGGAGCCCGCCCGAGGGGGAGTGCGCCCTCGAGCGAGGCGGAGCCTGCTCGAGGGGGCTTCCAAGGGGGCCGTCTCGGTGGGCCGTCGGAGTCCCGCGGCGTGGGCCATGTCCTGCATGGTTAGTCACCTGCATGGTTAGGCTTAATGTGTTTCGGTATTGGGATTTAAGTGAGGGTTTCCCCGTTGTTTAAGGGGACCCCTAGGGCTGTCCCCGACAACGGCGTAGGCGAAGTAGTCGACGATGAGCCTTGGTGAGGCGGAGTAGTCGACGACGAGCGGTGCGACGAGCCGCGTGACGAGCCGCGCTACGTGCCAAGGCACCCGGACGCGCGGCGGAGGCGAAGTAGTCGACGACGAGCCTGCTCGAGGCAGAGTAGTCGACGACGAGTGGCGAGATGAGCCACGCGACGTGACGAGGCACCCGAATGCGCGGCGTAGGCGGAGTAGTCGACAATGAGCCTGCGCGAGGCGGAGTAGTTGACGATGACCGGCGCGACAAGCCGCGTGACGAGCAGCGCGACGTGCTGAGGCACCTGGACACGCCGCATAGGCGAAGTAGTCGACGACGAGCCTATGCGAGGCAGAGTAGTCGACGCGACGAGCCACGTGACGAGTCGCGCAACGTGCCGAGGCACCCGGACGCGCGGTAGAGGCGAAGTATTCGACGACGATCCTACGCGAGGCGGAGTAGTCGACGACGAGCGGCAAGACAAGTCGCGCAACGTGCCGAGGCACCCGGACGCGCGACAGAGGCGAAGTAGTCGACAACGAGCCTGCGCGAGGCGGAGTAGTCAATGATGAGAGGCGCGACGAGCCGCGCGACAAGCAGCGAGACATGCCAAGGCATCCGGTCGCATGGTGTAGGTGAAGTAGTCGACGACAAGCTTGCGCGAGGCGGAGTAGTCGATGATGAGCCGCACGACGTGCCGAGGCACCCGGACGCGCGGCGTTGAAGGACCGATACGGCGAACCGAGAGAGGGGGGAGTGAATGGGAGCCGATAAAAATTCTTCTCGATGGAGATGAGAACTCCAACAAGACGAACGCGGCTACCAACACACGTCTCCGACTCACTACCCAAGTTGGCCAAGCCCACGTAGCCACTGGAGTGCCACTGGACCTAGGAACCAACACACACAGCCTTCCGACTCGAGAACGCAGCGGAAAAACAAACCTCGAGTCTACGAGACCCACACCGGTCGGACCGGTGAGCACCACCGGTCGACCGGTCCCCTGCAGTGAACTCTGAGCAACTTTCACTAAGTGGCTCTACACCGGTCAGACCGGTGAGACACACCGGTCAGACCGGTGGCGACCGAAAGCCCCCAAGACACCAAACGAGCCAACCGACCACCAAACGGACCCAAACTCGAAATAGCAGCACCACGGGACAACTACGAACACACCAAGACGTTCACCCGAGCAAAATCCCACAAGGGCTTGCACCGGTCAGACCGGTCAAGAGCACCGGTCGAGGCCGGTGTGGCACGGGCGACTCGGGATGAACAAGCACCCGCGGGTCAACTCCCCCAAATCCAAATCTCGATCTCCCGAATCGCTCCACGGACTTGAACAAGACTTTGGGGATATCGGAACACCTCATGAGGAGTCCATAGCCAAGTTTAATCCCACCAAATCTCATCCAAAAAGGAGGAATCGAAGAAATCCCACCGAAAGCACTTTCAACCCAAGAACTCAAGAAACCCCCAAAATCGAGCACTTTTACTCACGGATTTGGGAGGGGAATCACAGCCCAAAGAACCACGAAGGGTTCCCACAAATTTCCCCCATCAAATCCCCAAGAGAAAAGCCTCGAAACCAACCCAAAGAAATCACCGAGAAAGGGCTCCGAAAATCATCACCAAGAACAACCGGGAAAACACATCCAAACCTTGAGGAACCACGCCGAATCATCTATACATGAGACAAAGGTTCGTACAAGGTCTAGCAAGCCGCCCGATCATCCATCCCTCTCTACAAGATCTCTCCGTGAAGCTCTCTTGCTAGTCCTAAGGAAAACCTAAGGAAAATAGGTGGAAAAATAGGAAAACAAATGAGCTAGGGTTCCAAGAGTTGGCTGCCAACCTCTCACCTCTTGGGTTATATAGGCGGCAACCGAATGTCTAAAATGCCCCTCTCTACTAACTAGGGATACAAGCCCCTCAAGGGCGGATTCGGAATTCTTGATGTCTTCACCATCGGACGGATGCCCGGCAACCGCACCCTGCGTAGCCTCGACGCAAGCTATGCGATCCCGACGCGTGTCCTCCGCTTCGAAGATTCCGGATGCGTCGTCGCACACCGGTCGGACCGGTGCTCCTCACCGGTCGAGGCCGGTCCCCACCGGTCGCCCGGGCCGACCCACCGGCCGGTCGAGACCGGTGCGGTCCCGCCTTGCACCTCCGTCTTCGGTTCTCCGGTCTTGGCTTTGTGGATCAACCAAGGAACCCGGTGGTTTTCGGTGAACCACTTTGGAAACCCCGCGAACTTGGTGTAGCCTCCGCCAATCTCCACTCATGACTTGGCTCCCCACGTAGTCCCGGCTCGACCTTGGTTTTGAGGCTCAACCAAGAAACCGTCCACGACTTCATCTTGCTTGTTCATGCCACCATGCGGTCCGCACTTGACCCCCGCCGGCCACCGGGTCCCTCGAATGAAGCCTACAAGTCTTCTCCACACTGGAGGCCTCACCGCAACGACCTTTCGCGCTTGTTCTTCACCCTGCACCAACACGAGTCAAGCCGCAACTGCACCTGCAATACTTAGCCAAGAATCAGTCCACACAACGTTGTCAATCACTCATCACACAAGGAAGCGACCATCCACCGGTCCTCGAACCACACATGGTCCTCAATCTCCCCCTTGATGAGTGCATTGACAACACCCACACGAAAGTAACAAGAGAGAAAAGAAAAAGAAAAGAAACGAACAAAAAGAAACTCCAACAAGCGATCGAAAGCCAAACAAAGGCAAATAGCAAGATCACTTGAAGAAGACAAGTCTCGGACCCCTTAGGCAAGGGCAACGGCTCGACACATCCGAGACAAAGCAAAGCTCAAGCAAAGAGCACAAACCACCAAAACAAAGCTCGAAAACTCTCAAAGAGCTCCCCCTGCACACATGCAAACTCCCCCGAACCAATGCAACTCCCCCTGGACGAATGCATGCAAGAAACCACATGAAACGGGACAGCAAAGCACTTTCGGCTCACACCGGTCGGACCGGTCAACACCACCGGTCGGACCGGTGCCCAACATGTGTACAGGACCATCACTCACACCGGTCGGACCGGGGCTCATCATCACCGATCGGACCGGTGTACAACGAAGCCCGAAAATGGCTCGAAACCACTCGAAAACCTTCTAAACGCATCCAACAAGCCATTTCAAGCTCAAACATCTCCCCCTTGTTGGCAATGCATGAATCAAGCCAAAAATGCAAAACTTGCAACCTAGAGCTTCTCAAATATGCAAAATTCAACAAAAAATGCTACACATGTCCAAATGAGCAAGTTAGATACTCTACGGCTTCGTATCGATCTCAACTACATGATCACCAAGTTTCACAACCATTGGACGAAGCTAAGATGGATTTTGGCAATTTTGCGAAAACTTGCCTCTCATGAGCAAAGTCCTAAACATGGTCAAAGCATATCAAAATGGCAAAGCCACACAAACTTCATGCTAGGACAGCTATTCTAACCATAAGACCATCACAAACACCCACAAGCACCTCATGTCATGTCAAAGCCACCGAGCCATGTGCCTACTTCTATGTATGAGACTTCTCATTGGTAGGCATCATGCAACGGTTTAGCACCCAAAGCAAATTAAATTCCGCACGTATGACATGGGAGCACATTTCCAAGCATTTTTCATTTCATTTTCAGATTTGTAAATGGTACATGAAATGTCTTTGCGACAAAAAGGAACTTATGCTCCTCCACAAGATAAATCTAGAGGGCTAAACATTCATGATGGCAAATGAGCCTTTGGCCCCATATGATCAATAAGCTAGCTATCCAACCACAAATTAAGCATAGCAAAGCCACAAAAACATGTCAAGAGCATGTAAAGGCATTTACACATGAGAGAGCATACATGTGACATTTTTCAAAAGCATAGCTATCAACCATGGATTATTCATCAAGATCATCAAGAGCTAAGCCAAACTAACCGTAGCATACCAAACAAGCTCACAAAGACAAATATCTCATTCCATGGTGAACAATGTATATGAGAGAAGCTTTCCTAACCAATGCATATGATACAAAATGCATGCAATCTAAGATACAAGGATGCCTATACATCATGTTACATATGCCATGCCAAAATGCAAGAAATGCACAAAGGAAAGCTATACATAAACCACAAACCGGCTCCTCGAGGGGAGGCAAATCGGGCTCGACACCACCGGCAAAAGAGAGCTCCCACACACCCAACTCAAGAAATCAAACACACACCAAGTTCCCCCCGCAAACGAGTGAAAGTTGCTTGATCTAGGGGTTTGGTGAAAATATCGGCTAGTTGGTGATGTGTGGGTACATGGATCAACGCTATCTTTCCTTTCTCAACGTTGTCTCTCAGGAAATGATACCTCACTTCTATGTGCTTGGTTTTAGAATGGAGCACCGGGTTCTTTGCGACGCTTATGGCACTTGGTGCTATCAAATTGAAGTGGGACATGGGTATACTCCTCACCAAAGTCACTCATGGTGTAGGTGATCCAAAGGAGGCCGAGAGCAACAACTAGCAGCGGCAACATACTCGGCTTCGGTCGTGGATTGAGCAACACTCGACTGCTTACGAGAAGACCAAGACACCAACGAAGAACCCAAAAACTGGCAAGTCCCAGAAGTGGACTTTCTATCCAACCGACACCCGGCAAAATCCGCGTCTGAAAAGCCATGAAGCGCCAAAGAAGAGGACGCGGAGTACCAAAGGCCGAAGTCGGGAGTGTGACGCAAGTACCTGAAAATTCTCTTCACTGCTTGCCGATGCGAAGTCCTCGGAGACGCTTGAAAACGAGCGCACAGACACACTGAGAACTGTATGTCCGGCCTCGTCGCCGTCAAGTAGAGGAGTGACCCGATCATGCTCCGGTACTCCTTCCGGTCCACGTGTTCACCTTCCTCATCCGCATCAAGAGCCGTAGTCGTACTCATCGGCGTCGTCATAGCCTTGGAGTCCTCCATCTTGAACTTCCTCACAATGTCCTTGGTGTAGTTAGCTCGGTGCACAAATGTTCCTTCCTTTGATTGCTTGATTTGTAGCCCGAGGAAGAACCGCAACTCACCCATCATGCTCATCTCGAACTCCCCGCTCATATCATCTCGCAAACCTTGCAACAAGAGAGTTAGACGAGCCACCAAAGACAATATCATCCACGTACACCCGCACAATCGGGATATCTCTGCCCTGCCTCAGCAAAAACAAGGTCGATCGACCTTCCCCATCTCAAAGCCTCTCTCAAACAAGAACCCCCTCAACCCGGCCATACCAAGCTCTAGGCGCCTGCTTCAACCCATACAGCGCCTTCCTCAACTTGTACACCCGGTGGGGGTACTTCTCACTCCCAAACCCCGGAGGTCGCCTCACATACACTTCTTCCTCCAACACTCCATTCGAAAAGCACTCTTCACATCCATTTGGTGCAACTTGAACCCTTTAGCCACGAAAAGGCTAGAAGGATCCTAATCGCCTCCAAACGGGCTACGGGAGCAAAGGTCTCCTCGTAGTCGATCCCCTCCTTCGACCGAACCCTTGAGCAACAAGTCTCGACTTGTTCCTCACAACCTCACCCTTCTCTCCCTCTTTGTTTTTCCACACCCACTTTGTACCAATCGGCTTACACCCTGGGGGAGGGTCAACCAACTCCCACACCTGATTCCTCTCAAAGTTCTCCAACTCCTCATGCATCGAGTTAACCCAATTGTGATCAGATAGCGCGTGTCCAATGTCTTTGGGCTCGAAAGAAGCAACAAATGCAGCATGAGCAAAATGGGAATTGTTTCGAACCCTCGATCGTGTAGTGCGTTCATTCATGTCGCCGATGATCCTCGAAGCTGGGTGATCCACCTGAACTCGCCGGGGAGGTTCTCGCCTCGAAGCTACCTCCCCCTCAACATCAGCTTCTCCTCGTTCTTGATTTGTCGTCGTAGGTGTAGCGAGAGGGTCCATCCATCATCGTAGTCGAAGTAGTGGGTACATGTTCAGCGGGGGCACCGCACCGCCATCCTCATCATCTCCATGTTCATGCTCCTCCTCTCCGAAAGATCTCCTCGCCAAGCTCATCATCACCTGCACACTCAAAGACAAGGCGACTACGTGGCTCTGTCTCGTCGAAGGTTACCTCGCAAGTCTCCACGATTTGGTTAGTTTCAAGATTGAGCACACGATATGCTCTAGAATGAGATGCATAACCAAAGAAAATGCCATCGACAGACCTAGCCTCAAATTTATCCAACTTCCTGCCCTTCTTCAGAATGAAACACTTGCAACCAAAGACATGGAAGTGACTCACTTTGGGTGTGCGACCATGCATCAACTCATAGCATGTCTTCTTCTTGTGCACTCGAGGTATATCTCGTTCGACACATAGCATGCGGTATTCACCGCCTCGGCCCAATACCTCCTCGGAGTCCTATGCTCATCGAGCATCGTCCGAGCCATCTCGCACAAGGTCCTGTTCTTCCTTTCCACAACACCATTCGGGGAGGCGTATACGGACTCGAAAACGGTGCTCAAGACCCAAGTCATGACAAAAGGTTTCAAAACGAGAGTTTCGAATTCCGAGCCATTATCACTTCGGATAGCTCGTATGGCATCTCCGTGCCTCTCGTTCCTCAACCTCAAGACTAGATCTCGAACAAAACCAAACGTCTCCCCCTTATCCTCCAGAAAGAACACCCACGCATACCGAGAATAGTCATCCACCACAACAAGGACATACCACTTCCCACCCGCAGATCGCACACGAGCTGGGCCAACAAGGTCCATATGGAGCAGCTCGCATGGACGCTCAGTCATCACATCGGTGAGAGGCGGGTGAGTAGAGGCCACCATCTTGGCATGCCTACACGGAGCACAAACCAACTCTTTCTCAAGCTTCAAACGTGGCAATCCTCGGACCAAATTGAGTTTACTCAAGCGAGACAAAAGGTCAAAGCTCAAGTGACCCAACTTCCTATGCCATTTCCACAACTCACTCGAAGAACCGGCCAAGAAACAACGCTCAACACCCGAAGGCGAGAAAAATCAGCACGAAACACCGACCCTCGGGAACGACCATACAAACAAGGTCCCCTCGAGAGTCCACAATCCGAGAACCACCGAGCCGAAACAACACCTCAAAACCCTCATCCAACAAGCGAGACACGAAAGCAAATTGTACCCCGGCGATTGAACAAGAGCGACACGCCTCGCAGTGATCTTGTCACTCACTTTTATCTCACCTTCGAAAGCACACGCCCACGCCCATTGTCCCCAAAAGTGATGTACCTCTTCGTCACCACGGGACGAGACTTGAGAACCACCCCCTGTCTCCCGGTCATATGCCTCGAACAACCGGAGTCAATCAACCAAATGTTCTTCAAGTCTCCCACCTGAAACTCAAAAATAGGCACGTGAGCGAACAAACGACTCAGCACTGGGGTTAGTACCAAAAGAGGAAAACCAGTGCCGAGCCATTTGCTCGAAAGTGGGGTTAGCACCAACCAAAGCATCTCTCCTACCAAAACTACCTCCACGAACACCACCATGGTAACCACCCTGAGGGAACCACCCCTCTCTGCCTGGAGGAGGACCAAAACCACGCAAGAAAGCCCGTGGAACGTCCTTCCTCTCCAACTCAACTCCACGACTCCTCCAATCCCCGTATTGAGCACGAGGAGGAGAACGTCTAGCAAGCCCGACCACCACGCACCCTTTCCGGCCCAACCACCGGAACCACGACCACCGAAACAACCCTCGCACCCGCACGAGCTCGAAACCCGAACATCCGTCCGTCCCGGCCCGCACCGGTCCGGCCAGGTGCCCCACACCGTCCGACCGGTGTGACTCGGACAGACAGCCACCACTTGCGGCCTTCTTCTCTCCCCAAGCCCGAACTGTCCTCACAATCGCCTTGCCCCTGGGCATCTGCATACGAGGCTCAAGTACACCATCGGAAGGGTGGTACTTGTCCTTGTTAGCCCACTCCTTCCTCATTCTCTCCTCTCGCTTCCTCTTGAAGCAAAACTCCTCCTTATGGCCATCTCTCCCACAATAGCCACAATGGAACCTCACAAGCTTAGGCTTTGGCTTGGGATGTGGCTGCTCACTTGGTTTCTCTCCACTCAAACCCTCCACCGGTTTCTCACCACTAGCCTTCTCACTCTCCTTCCCAAAGAACACTTTCCCCGAAGTGCTCACAAACTTGATAGGCTTTTGTAGGTCATTTGTGGGTGTAGGAAACACGGGTGGAGCTGGGGTTGTGTCTAGTCGGTTCCTTAGATGGTTAGGTTTTGGTGGGAAATCATTCTTGTGGTGGGTTTTTGGTGGCTCCGGATATTCTATCCACTTCCCTCACCAACCTTGTTTGCCCCAAGCCCCTCACCATCTTGCCTCTTAAAGGCCTCGATCATCATCCTCAGCGAGGCTCGTGGCCAGGACAACCAACCCATCAACTTCCTCAAATCATCATTCTCATCCTGCAAACGATCAACATAATGTGCAAGCTCCAAATTTTTCAATGCATGCATTTCACGGGTAGAGCATGATGTAGGCATGGGTTCCTTCAATTTAGCCTCGAGCGAACTAGTGTAAGCATGCATCTCATCAATCTTAGCATGCAAAACGGGGCAAGAAGTGCAAGCACCTAGCAAAGCGAGTCTAGACTTAAGCTCGACCACTTCAACCCTAAGCACATCTAGTTCCTCACACTTGGAGGCATGCTTCTCCTTGAACAAAGCAAGATCGGCAAGGAAAATAGAGCAATCGACACAATCATTCTCATCGAAACAACGGGGCTAGCCTTAAGCGAATCAATCTCAAGCTTGCTATCAAGCACCTCGTGTCTCTAGCTCGGCCACTCTAGTCCTAGCATCCTCGAGTGAAGCCCTAAGCTCTTTCCTCATTTTCTTGGCCTCTCTAAGCATGTCATCACGGTTATCAAGCAAAGAGCCAAGCCTCTCATTCTCCTGGCGCAAGAAGGGAAGCTCATCACGCACCTCGTCGTCGGACTCGCAGTCCGAGTCGCTCCGTGTGCTCTTCTTGCTGCCGGAGCTCAACGCCATGGTGCGAGCAGCCGTCTCTCGCGAAGCGGCTCGGCCCGCTCGGGTTCTTGGACGACCTCTTGTTCTTGCGGCGATCTCCCTCGTCGTCGGCTGCCGCTCGAGCTCGAGGTGGAGTACGCGGAGCCGGAGTCGACGTCGCTCGCTCCAACCATCGCTCGGGCCTTGCCTCGGCCCTCCTTCTTCCTCGATCGTCGCTCGTCCTTGTACTTGTTCTTGTGCTTGCTCTTGTGGTCGCGCCTCGAACGGTACTTGTCGTCGTTCTTCCTCGGCTTGTGCTTGTAGCCGTCCTTGTTCTCGGCCTTCTCCGGGCGGTCGGCGACGAAGTGTCCCGGCTTGCCGCACCGGAAGCAAGTCCTCGTGTTCCTCCTCATGTTCACGCGGTTCTCGTGCGGCCTCTCGAACCGCCTCGTCAACGGCGCCGGCTCGTCCTCTCCAAGGTCATCAAACTCCTCATCCGGCATAGACATCGAGAGAGGAAAACGAGAACATCTGGTGGATGGGTTAGAGTTAGTCTTTCCTTTGGAACCACCAACGAGGGCAAGACTATGGGAGTCAGTCGGTCCCTCGAGCTTGGCAGTCATGCCCCTATCCACCTCAGCCGACTTGAGCTTCGAGAACAGCTCGTTCACCGTCAGAGTGTCGTACCTCTCCGACTCGACTATGGCCTCGAACTTCCCGCTCCATATCGTACGATCCAAAGAGTGTAAGAGCTTGACCGCTCTATCATGATCATCGTACGGGAGCACGTCCACATTGGCCCTCATGTTGTTCACCACCACCGTGAACCTCTGAAACAAGGCATCGATGGACTCACCGGGGAGATGAGTGAAGTTCTCGTACTCTCTCCGGTAGGTCGCATACAACCGTGCCCGAACACAGGCGTTCCCAACATGAGCCTCCTTCAACACCGCCCAAATCCTACAAGCCAAGTGCTCGGTGTGCACCCGATCGAACTCGGTCGACACAAAGCACGAAACAAGTAGTCGACCGCCTTATTGTTGGCGTCGAAGGCCGTCCCTCGATCTGGAGCGAGGAAATCAACCGGCCGGACATAGCTTGTGTCCACCGTGACATCCCAAAGGATCGACCCTTTCCGCGGAGAAACGCACCCATCCGCTTGCTCCACATCCGGTAGTTCTTGCCATCGAAGTGTGGAGGACCCGAACCCCGTTCTCGGTACGCCATCCTTGGATCTTAGGCGGTTAGAGTCAATAAAGACCCGAACCGGCTGCGATACCACTTGAAGGACCGATACGGCGAACCGCAGAGGGGGGGGGAGTGAATGGGAGCCGATAAAAATTCTTCTCGATGGAGATGAGAACTCCAACAAGACGAACGCGGCCACCAACACACGTCTCCGACTCACTACCCAAGTTGGCCAAGCCCACGTAGCCACCGGAGTGCCCCCTGGACCTAGGAACCAACACACACGACCTTCCGACTCGAGAACGCGGCGGAAAAACAAACCTCGAGTCTACGAGACCCACACCGGTCGGACCGGTGAGCACCACCGGTCGGACCGGTCCCCGCAGGTGAACACGAGCAACTTTCACTAAGTGGCTCTACACCGGTTAGACCGGTGAGACACACCGGTCGGACCGGTGGAAGCACGAAAGCCCCCAAGACACCAAACAAGGCCAACCGACCACCAAACGGACCCAAACTCGAAACGGCGGCACCACGGGACAACTACGAACACACCAAGACGTTCACCCGAGCAAAATCCCACAAGGGCTTGCACCGGTCGGACCGGTCAAGAGCACCGGTCGACCGGTGTGGCACAGGCGGCTCGGGATGAACAGCACCCGCGGGTCAACTCCCCCAAATCCAAATCTCGATCTCCCGAATCGCTCCACGGACTTGAACAAGACTTTGGGGATATCAGGAACACCTCATGAGGAGTCCATAGCCAAGTTTAATCCCACCAAATCTCATCCAAAAAGGAGGAATCGAAGAAATCCCACCGAAAGCACTTTCAACCCAAGAACTCAAGAAACCCCCAAAATCGAGCACTTTTACTCACGGATTTGGGAGGGGAATCACAGCCCAAAGAACCACGAAGGGTTCCCACAAATTTCCCCCATCAAATCCCCAAGAGAAAAGCCTCGAAACCAACCCAAAGAAATCACCGAGAAAGGGCTCCGAAAATCATCACCAAGAACAACCGGGGAAAACACATCCAAACCTTGAGGAACCACGCCGAATCATCTATACATGAGACAAAGGTTCGTACAAGGTCTAGCAAGCCGCCCGATCATCCATCCCTCTCTACAAGATCTCTCCGTGAAGCTCTCTTGCTAGTCCTAAGGAAAACCTAAGGAAAATAGGTGGAAAAATAGGAAAACAAATGAGCTAGGGTTCCAAGAGTTGGCTGCCAACCTCTCACCTCTTGGGTTATATAGGCGGCAACCGAATGTCTAAAATGCCCCTCTCTACTAACTAGGGATACAAGCTCCTCAAGGGCGGATTCGGAATTCTTGATGTCTTCACCATCGGACGGATGCCCGGCAACCGCACCTGCGTAGCCTCGACGCAAGCTATGCGATCCCGACTCGTGTCCTCCGCTTCGAAGATTCGGTTGCGTCGTCGCACACGGTCGAGCCGGTGCTCCTCACCGGTCAGACCGGTCCCCACCGGTCAGACCGGTCAGACCCACGGTCGGAGCCGGTGCCGGTGCCGCCTGCACCTCCGTCTTCGGTTCTCCGGTCTTGGCTTTGTGGATCAACCAAGGAACCCGGTGGTTTTCGGTGAACCCCCTTGGAAACCCCGCGAACTTGGTGTAGCCTCCGCCAATCTCCACTCATGACTTGGCTCCCACGTAGTCCCGGCTCGACCTTGGTTTTGAGGCTCAACCAAGAAACCGTCCACGACTTCATCTTCTTGTTCATGCCACCATGCGGTCCGCACTTGACCCCCGCCGGCCACCGGGTCCCTCGAACGAAGCCTACTTGTCTTCTCCACACACGGAGGCCTCACCGGCAACGACCTTTCGCGCTTGTTCTTCACCTGCACCAACACGAGTCAAGCCGCAACCTCGCACCTCGCAATACTTAGCCAAGAATCGGTCCACACAACGTTGTCAATCACTCATCACACAAGGAAGCGACCATCCACCGGTCCTCGAACCACACATGGTCCTCGGGCGGAGGTGAAGTAGTCGACGATGAGCCTGCGCGAGGCGGAGTAGTCGACGAGGAGCGGCGAGATGAGCCACAAGACGTGCCAAGGCACCCGGACGCGTGGCGTAGACGAAGTAGTCGACGATGAGCCTTGGTGAGGCGGAGTAGTCGACGACGAGCGGTGCGACGAGCCGCGTGACGAGCCGCGCGACGTGCTGAGGCACCCGGACGCGTGGCGGAGGTGAAGTAGTCGACGACAAGCCTGCTCGTGGCGGAGTAGTCGACGACGAGTGGCGAGATGAGCCACGCGACGTGCCGAGACACCCGAATGCGCGGCGTGGGCGGAGTAGTCGACAACGAGCCTACGCAAGGCGGAGTAGTTGACGTTGACCGGCGCGACAAGCCGCGTGACGTGCTGAGGCACCTGGACGCGCGGCGGAGGCGCAGTAGTGGACGACGGGCCTGTGCGAGGTGGAGTAGTCGACGACGAGCATCGCGACGAGCCGTGTGACGAGCCACGCGATGTGCTGAGGCACCCGGACGTGCGGCGTAGGCGAAGTAGTCGACGATGAGCTTGCGCGAGGCGGAGTAGTCGACGACGAGTGGCGAAATGAGCCACGCGACGTGCCGAGGCACCCAGACGCACGACATAGGCAAAGTAGTCGACGACAAGCCTGCGCGAGGCAGAGTAGTCGACGACGAGCCACGTGACGAGTCACGGGAAGTGCCGAGGCACCCGGACGCGCGGTAGAGGCGAAGTATTCGACGACGAGCCTACGCGAGGTGGAGTAGTCGACCACGAGCGGCGTGACAAGTCGCGCGACGTGCCGAGGCACCCAGGCGCGCGGCATAGGCGAAGTAGTCGACGACGAGCCTGCGCGAGGCGGAGTAGTCCACGATGAGCGGCGCGACGAGCCGCGCGACAAGCAGCGAGACGTGCCAAGGCACCCGGTAGCGTGGTGTAGGCGAAGTAGGCGACGACAAGCTTGCGCGAGGCGGAGTAGTCGATGATGAGCCGCGCGACATGCCGCGTGACGAGCCGCGCGATGTGCCGAGGCACCCGGACGCGCGGCGGAGGTGAAGTAGTCGACGACGAGTGGCGAGATGAGCCACGCGACGTGACGAGGCACCCGAATGCGCGGCGTAGGCGGAGTAGTCGACAACGAGCCTGCGCGAGGCGGAGTAGTTGACGATGACCGGCGCGACAAGCCGCGTGACGAGCAGCGCGACGTGCTGAGGCACCTGGACGCGCCGCATAGGCGAAGTAGTCGACGACGAGCCTATGCGAGGCAGAGTAGTCGACGACGAGCCACGTGCCGAGGCACCCGGACGCGCTGTAGAGGCGAAGTATTTGACGACGAGCCTACGCGAGGTGGAGTAGTCGACGACGAGCGGCGCGACAAGTCGCACGACGTGCCGAGGCACCCGGACGCGCGACAGAGGCGAAGTAGTCGACAACGAGCCTGCGCGAGACGGAGTAGTCAATGATGAGAGGCGCGACGAGCCGCGCGACAAGCAGCGAGACATGCCAAGGCATCCGGTCGCGTGGCGTAGGCGAAGTAGTCGACGACAAGCTTGCGCGAGGCGGAGTAGTCGATGATGAGCCGCACGACGTGCCGAGGCACCCGGACGCGCGGCGGAGGTGAAGTAGTCGACGATGAGCCTGCGCGAGGCGGAGTAGTCGACGAGGAGCGGCGAGATGAGCCACAAGACGTGCCAAGGCACCCGGACGCGTGGCGTAGACGAAGTAGTCGACGATGAGCCTTGGTGAGGCGGAGTAGTCGACGACGAGCGGTGCGACGAGCCGCGTGACGAGCCGCGCGACGTGCCGAGGCACCCGGACGTGTGGCGTAGGTGAAGTAGTCGACGACGAGCCTGCTCGAGGCGGAGTAGTCGACGACGAGTGGCGAGATGAGCCACGCGACGTGCCGAGACACCCGAATGCGCCGCGTGGGCAGAGTAGTCGACAACGAGCCTACGCGACGCGGAGTAGTTGACGTTGACAGGCGCGACAAGCCGTGTGATGTGCTGAGGCACCTGGACGCGCGGCGGAGGCGCAGTAGTCGACGACAGGCCTGTGCAAGGTGGAGTAGTCGACGACGAGCATCACGACGAGCCGTGTGACGAGCCACGCGATTTGCTGAGGCACCCGGACGCGCGGCGTAGGCGAAGTAGTGGACGATGAGCTTGCGCGAGGCAGAGTATTCGACGACGATCGGCGCGACGAGCCGTGTGACGAGCTGCGCGATGTGGCGAGGCACTCGGATGAGTGGCGGAGGCGAACTAGTCAACGACAAGCCTGCTTGAGGCGAAGTAGTCAGAGACGAGTGGTGCGACGAGCCGAGTGACGAGGCGCGCGACGTGCCGAGGCACCTGGCCGCGCGGCGGAGGCAAAGTAGTCGACGACGAGCCTGCGCATGGTGGAGTAGTCGACGACGAGTGCCGCGACGAGCCACGTGATGAGCCGCGCGACGTGCCGAGGCACCCGGACACGAGGCAGAGGCGAAGTAGTCGACGACAAGCCAGCGCGAGGCGGAGTAGTCAACGATGAGCAGCACGACAAGCCGCGCGACGTGCCGAGGCACCCGTACGTGCGGCAGAGGCGAAGTAGTCGACGATGAGCCTATACGAGGCGGAGTTGTCGACGACGAGCCTGCGCGAGGCGGAGTAGTCGACGACGAGCGGCGAGATGAGCCACGCGACGTGCCGACGCACCTAGACGCGCGGTGTAGGTGAAGTAGTCGACGACAAGCCTGCGCGAGGCGGAGTCGTCGACAATGAGCGGCGCGACGAGCCGCGCGACGTGTCGAGGCACCCGGACGCGCGACATTGTCGAAGTTTTCGACGACGAGCCGCGCGACGAGCCGCGTGACGTGCCGGAGCAATCGGAAGCGCGACGTAGAAAAATTGATTCCGCTTTGACAGGAGCAAGGCGACTCGCTTCAATGGATCTTGGCGAGTTGACGAGTAGATTGATCTTGTTTACGAGGGTCCTTCGAATTCGCCCGGTGGTGATGATCACCCTTACCCGGCGCGCCAGCTGTCGGTGTTTTAAACCGGCAAACTGTTGACGGTGAAAATCCGTCAACCTAGCCATGAGTTTACCTTCGGTGTTGGCATAAGTTTTATACCTTATCCATTGGTACTAACCCCCGTGGTATAACAAGTTCACGTGTGCATGTCGGTTTTGGAGTTTAATGTTTATGCAGGGTTTTAGTGTTGAATGCAAGACTTTCGGGATAAGTTCATCAAGCACCTCATGACAAGACCTTGAAGACCTGTACAAGTCATGCAATGAATCAAACTTAACTCCAAGAAGCCAGGCACTTGATCCGAGAAGACGACAGACTCTGAGGACCTAACCAGAAAAGTGCTGAATCTTGCAAGACAAGGAGTTGTGTCCAATTCGGAGAGAAACCGATGACATGGACCTACATGCAGAAGGGCGAAACATCCTATGAAGAGTAAAGGAGGCCTCGGGCTGGGCCTGGATGGGCCTAGGCCGGCCGGCCCAGTCCGGTCGGCCCAGCCCATTCTAGCGCCCGTTTGCCCCCTCCTTTGCCCCAGCCGCCAATCGGGCTATTTATAGCCCCCTGACCGAGAGCCACGCAGGATACAATTCGTCATCGGCCGCCGAGGAGCAGAGAAGAGAGGGACACCATCTCGGAGAGGTGATGGTCGAGCTAGTTGACTAGGGTTCCCCTAGCCGACGTGGGAACCTTGCACGGAAGACCACGTCGGAGTTCCCGGAGTTAGAAGCAAGATGAAGGATCCCGGTGGTGATCGTTTGTATGTATCATTGTTACAGTTGAATTATCAAGTTGAATCTTTTCCTAGCGATCAAGTGTTTCCTCGAAGATTTCGTTTGTTGATCAGCTTTGCTTATTCCAATTCTATTCTCGAGATAGATTACATAGGGTGTTCTTGTAGCCGCGGTGGCTAGAGGTACACGCCGGATCTTCCGAAAGAATCTCGACTTGTCTTTTGACTCGCCCTAAGATCCCCGCATGAGTAGGGATACGTTGTGACAGAACGGAGGTTCCGAAAGGCGGAAGTTTTCAGATTTGGACGGGAAACCATGATTTAAAGAGGCTTCTAATAAGATTTGATTTGATACTTCTTCTCTTGCTTGGAACTTCAACAAAAGGCTTACCCTGATCCCTCTAGATCGGTTTATCTACCCAATCTTACTTTGTTTTCTCCGGTATTTAGTAGATTAGATTCGTTTCGTGTCTTTTACTTAGATGCATTAGGGTTTCTTTTATCGAAGATTGGAGTTACTTGGCTTTATTAGATTAAGTTTTGCGTCACACATTTGTTCCACGGATTCGATACCTTGGGTTCACCACTCGAGGGAAGAAGGGTCCCTTGAATACGACGGGAGACTTGTACGCTTGCAAGTCACAAACGAACTTTGATATAATTATTAACCGTCAACAAGCCCCATTTTCTGGCGCCGTTGCCGGGGAACAAGTAATCAAGATTTGATTTTTTTATTGCCTTTTTGTAATTTTCAGTTTTCTCTTTGTTTTTATTTTCGCATCTACTAAATTTTGATCATCCTCAAAATACATCTAATCTAGTTGTCTAACCCTAGTTTTTATAGATTTGTTTTTACTTTCTAGTTTTTGCATACTTTGTTTGTTGCTAACCCTAACAGGAGATGGACGGCTACCTCTCCAACAAACCCGATAATTTTGTGGATGATCCAGAAAAACTTTACAGGCTAAGGAGACGCGAAGCACATCAAGCTAAAAAGCTGGATTTTCTTGATTGTCTTGTAGGAACCTCCGATTGTCTTGATTCTTGATTTGTTGGAATTGTAACTTCATGGGGCTTCTAAATATCCAAAAATATCTAGTGTATTCCCTTCGAGACCATGCAGAATTTTGATGAGATCGATAGCTTCTTGCGCATTGATCCGGAGATGTTAACGATCTTGATCATTCTATCTTCTAGAACGTCATGTTGCACTTCCGTGTTGAAGATTCAGGGTCTCCCCCATGCTTAGCATTTTGCTAGTCATGGAAGAAGAAGACAAAGCACTTCTTAGCCATCCTTCAATTTCCTTGTAGTGAGAGTCTTTGTCTTGCCTGTAAGACGTTTTAAACGCACATTCTACCCCCAAGGTGACGGTTGGGAGTAGATAGAATTGCCAACAATCCAACAATGTCTCCTAAGGTTCTTAACTTGTGGAATAATTAATTTAATGAGGAATAAAAACCTAATGAGTGTACGTGGTGCAAGGTGTTTATACACATGATAGGAAAGCATATAAACAAAGACAATGTTTTCACCTAGTTCTAAACACCATGTTTACAACTAGGTTGCCGAATTTCTCCATAGACATAAAGGTTTATTTATCAAGGGTTAAAACACTATGTCTATCCTTAAATCAATAACTCTTATAGCACAAGAAAAATTAAGCGCATTGCAGAGCTTATAAACTAACCAATGCAACATGAAAACATATGAAAAGCTAGCAAGGTTTATCGAACTTAATGATGATGGTCCGAAATCATGTTTAAACACCACGTTTACGCAAGATCACAAAAGGAAAATACTCATAATGCCTTATGAAGTATTAACATGGAAAATGAAGCATACATCATTAAGCCTTAAAACAACCAAGCCAACTATATGCAAAACATGTATACACAAAGAAACATCACGAGGACAACAAAATGCAATGCATGCAAATAAATAAATATGATCATGAACATGATGATGGTTCTAAAAAGGAAAACTGAACTTAGATTAATAACCACAAGTTGATCATCATAAGATGGTGTCATTCTTTATTCTCTCTAAGAAAGTAGTACAAATATAAAGAAACGGGTTGCCTCCCGAAAAGCGCTTCATTTAAAGTCATAGAGCTCGACTTTCTCACATACCTTCTTTTCGTTGCATAGCCGTGGCCCTTCATGCAAGAAGAAAAGGTACCAATGCAGCTTTAATTTACTTCCCATGTCGTGCTTGATCACTTATAGAAGACTTGCCCAAAGCATCATTTTGTTTCATCGTTATCTCCTTCTCTATCATCCTTCGGTGCTGCCTTCACTCTATTATTTTTTTAATGTCCAGAACAGAAAGTATACTCAAGCTCTACTCCATTGCACAGTGCACAAAATTTCCTTTCCAACGAGTCTTTATTTGCTCAAATCGGACTCCGGACAAGAGAGTTACGTCCGTTTTACTTCGGCGATGAAATCTGTCCTGAAATTTCAGAACGCGCAACGCTCAATGTTTCCTCCATAACTCCTTGCACGGGTCTTCAAACTTGTTGGTTCTTGATGCGTTGGAATCGTAATTTGATGGAGCTTCTGAATATCTCATTTTTCTTCATTTTTACACCTCTGAACAAGCTCTCAAATTGATGAAGACAGCAGCATCCATCGCGGGATTCGGAGAGGTTGATGATTTATCTTGCAACTCTTTTAGGCATGACTTCTTTTTTTTCATTATTCAAGCCTTGTCTACATGGTTAGTGAAAATCGGGCCTTTCCCGACATATGATTCTTTAAGGTCATTAGCTTGACCAAGTGCAAAGCATGATCAAGATTTACAAAACTTATTGTAAACATACGCGTCCATAATTAACACGACATGTGAATTGTAGCAACAAGTCAAGGTGTAAATAAAAGAAGCATATGTTTCATGCATAGCACTTAGCTCATCATTAGGCAAAGGTTGTTTAGGTGTGAGATTAATTGGATCGAACATAAATGTTTCCTCTTTTTCACTCTCATGAAAATCTAGCCTATCAACATGATCACTATTGGAACAAGGCATAGACATTAAACTATCATTCATACTATTGGTTGAGCATGAGTATTTGAATTTATCAACATCAATACCAATAATATCTTGAGATTTCAGCACGTACCTTGGCCTTAGAGATTTTTCAACAAGAGTGATATTTGGTTCATCAAGCGGTGTTGAAGGCGAATCTATCTCAATAAGTGTAGTTGCCTCTTCATCACCATCTTGCAATTTGCAATTTCATCAACTCATCATTTGGAACATGTAATCCTTCAACTATGTATGCATTCATCTCTTCTTTGAAGTCTTCTTTATCAACCAGATCTTCATCTTAAAAGACTTGTATGTTGCTTTCTTTATCTTCCATGTACCACATGTCGTCAAGATCGCTCATCATTGATTCACTCTTTTCTTCATCCTTGAGTACTTCCATGTCATGATTTGCTAGTGTGTAGGCTTCAATAGCACACAAGCTATCATCTAGCTTGAGTCCTATCTCCTCCCATTTATCCTTTGAGTCACTAGGCTCATCACGGTTGTACTCTTCTCTTCCTTCATCATAAATCTTTGAGTTGTCAAACCGGTCGATCCATCCTTCATCTCCTTCTTCTCTTTCTTCTTCAAGCATCTTTTGGATCAACTCTCCACTCATCTCTTGATCAAATATATCTTCAATTAGTTTGGCAACGTGTCGGCGTTCCTCCTTCCTTCGGTAGTTGATTAGTGGGATGAAATGAGGACCATGTGTGGTTCAAGGACCGGTGGATGGTCGCTTCCTTGTGTGATGAGTGATTGACAACGTTGTGTGGACCGATTCTTGGCTAAGTATTGCAGGTGCGGGTTGCGGCTTGACTCGTGTTGGTGCGGGTGAAGAACAAGCGCGAAAGGTCGTCGCCGGTGAGGCCTCCGGTGTGGAGAAGACAAGTAGGCTTTGTTCGAGGGACCGGTGGCCGGCGGGGGTCAAGTGCGGGCCGCATGGTGGCATGAACGGCAAGATGAAGTCGTGGACGGTTTCTTGGTTGAGCCTCAAAACCAAGGTCGAGCCGGGACTACGTGGGAGCCGAGTCATGAGTGGAGATTGGCGGAGGCTACACCGAGTTCGCGGGGTTTCGGTGGTTCACCGAGAAAACCACCGGGTTCCTTGGTTGATCCACAAAGCCAAGACCGGAGAACCGAAGACGGAGGTGCGGCGGCACCGCACCCGGTCCCGGCCGGTGGGTCGACCGGTCGACCGGTGGGGACCGGTCGACCGGTGAGGAGCACCGGTCGGCCGGTGTGCGGCGACGCGGTCCGAATCTTCGAAGAGGAGGACACGCGTCGGGATCGCATCGCTTGCGTCGAGGCTACGCGGGGTGCGGTCGCCGGGCATCCGTCCGATGGTGAAGACATCAAGAATTCCGAATCCGCCCTTGAGGGGCATGTATCCCTAGTTAGTAGAGAGGGGCATTTTAGACATTCGGTTGCCGCCTATATAACCCAAGAGGTGAGAGGTTGGCAGCCAACTCTTGGAACCCTAGCTCATTTGTTTTCCTATTTTCCACCTATTTTCCTTAGGTTTTCTCTAGGACTAGCAAGAGAGCTTCACGGAGAGATCTTGTAGAGAGGGATGGATGATCGGGCGGCTTGCTAGACCTTGTACGAACCTTTGTTTCATGTATAGATGATTCGGCGTGGTTCCTCAAGGTTTGGATGTGTTTTCCCCGGTTGTTCTTGGTGGTGATTTTCGGAGCTCTCTCTTCGTGATTTCTTTGGGGTGTTTTCGGGGCTTTTCTCTTGGGGATTTGATGGGGGAAATTTGTGGGAACCCTTCGTGGTTCTTTGGGCTGTGATTCCCCTCCCAAATCCGTGAGTAAAAGTGCTCGTTTTTGGGGTTTCTTGAGTTCTTGGGTTGGAAGTGCTTCCGGCGGGATTTCTTCGATTCCTCCTTTTTGGACGAGATTTGGTGGGATTAAACTTGGCTATGGACTCCTCATGAGGTGCTCTCGATATCCCCAAAGTCTTGCTCAAGTCCGTGGAGCGATTCGGGAGATCGAGATTTGGATTTGAGGGAGTTGACCCGCGGTGTTGTTCATCCCGAGTCGCCCGAGCTACACCGGTCGACCGGTGCTCTTGGCCGGTCCGACCGGTGCAAGCCCTTGTGGGTTTTCGCTCGGGTGAGCGTCTTGGTGTGTTCTCTCGTTGACCCGTGGTGCTTCCTGTTTCAAGTTTGGGTCCGTTTGGTGGTCGGTTGGCTTGTTTGGTGCCTTGGGGGCTTTCGGCTTCCATCGGTCGACCGGTGTGTCTCACCGGTCGACCGGTGTAGAGCCACTTAGTGGAAATTGCTCGGGTTCACCGGCGGGGACCGGTCCGACCGGTGGTGCTCACCGGTCGGCCGGTGTGGGTCCGTAGACTCGGGGTTTGTTGTTCCGCCGCGTTCTCGAGTCGGAAGGGCTGTGTGTGTTGGTTCCTAGGTCCAGTGGCACTCCAGTGGCTACGTGGGCTTGGCCAACTTGGGTAGTGAGTCGGAGACGTGTGTTGGAAGCCAAGTTCGTCTTGTTGGAGTTTTCATCTCCTTCGAGAAGAATTTTTATCGGCTCCCATTCACTCCCCCCCCCCCTCTGCGGTTCGCCGTATCGGTCCTTCAAGTGGTATCAGAGCCGGTTCGGGTCTTTATTGACTCTAACCAGTCTAAGATCCAAGGATGGCGTACCGGGAACGGGGTTCGGGTCCTCCACACTTCGATGGCAAGAACTACCGGATGTGGAGCAAGCGGATGGGTGCGTTTCTCCGCGGAAAGGGTCGGATCCTTTGGGATGTCACGGTGGACACGAGGCTATGTCCAGCGGTTGATTTCCTCGCTCCAGGATCGAGGGACGGCTTCGACGCCAACAATAAGGCGGTCGACTACTTGTTTCGTGCTTTGTGTCGGCCGAGTTCGATCGGGTGCACACCGAGCACTTGGCTTGTAGGATTTGGGCGGTGTTGAAGGAGGCTCATGTTGGGAACGCCCGAGTTCGAGGCACGGTTGTATGCGACCTACGGAGAGAGTACGAGAACTTCACTCATCTCCCCGGTGAGTCCATCGATGCCTTGTTTCGAGAGGTTCACGGTGGTGGTGAACAACATGAGGGCCAATGTGGACGTGCTCCCGTACGATGATCATGATAGAGCGGTCAAGCTCTTACACTCTTTGGATCGTACGATATGGAGCGGAAAGTTCGAGGCCATAGTCGAGTCGGAGCGGTACGATACTCGACGGTGAACGAGCCGTTCTCGAAGCTCAAGTCGGGCGAGGTGGATAGGGGCATGATCGCCAAGCTCGAGGGACCGGCCGATTCCCATAGTCTTGCCCTCGTTGGTGGTCCTAAAGGAAAGACTAACTCTAACCCATCCACCGGGATGTTCTCGTTTTCCTCCTTGATGTCTATGCCGGATGAGGAGTTTGATGACCTTGGAGAGGACGAGGCGGCGGTGACGAGGCGGTTCGAGAGGCGCACGAGAACCGCGTGAACATGAGGAGGAACACGAGGACTTGCTTCCGGTGCGGCAAGCGGGACACTTCGTCGCCGACCGCCGGAGAAGGCCGAGAACAAGGACGGCTACAAGCACAAGCCGAGGAAGAACGACGACAAGTACCGTTCGAGGCGCGACCACAAGAGCAAGCACAAGAACAAGTACAAGGACGAGCGACGATCGAGGAAGAAGGAGGGCCGAGGCAAGGCCCGAGCGATGGTTGGAGCGAGCGACGTCGACTCCGGTTCCGCGTACTCCACCTCGAGCTCGAGCGGCGGCGACGACGAGGGAGATCGCCGCAAGAACAAGAGGTCGTCCAAGAACACGAGCGGGCCGAGCGCCGCGAGAGACGGCTCCGCACCATGGCGTTGAGCTCGGCGGCAAGAAGAGCACACGGAGCGACTCGGACTGCGAGTCCGACGACGAGGTGCGTGATGAGCTTCCCTTCTTGCGCCGGGAGAATGAGAGACTTGGCTCTTTGCTTGATAACCGTGATGACATGCTTAGAGAGGCCAAGAAAATGAGGAAAGAGCTTAGGGCTTCACTCGAGGATGCTAGGACTAGAGTGGGTGAGCTAGAGACACGGGTGCTTGATAGCAAGCTTGAGATTGATTCGCTTAAGGCTAGCCTGTTGTTTCGATGAGAATGATTGTCTTGATTGCTCTATTTTCCTTGCTGATCTTGCTTTGTTCAAGGAGAAGCATGCCTCAAAGTGTGAGGAACTAGATGTGCTTAGGGTTGAAGTGGGCCGAGCTTAAGTCTAGACTGCTTTGCTAGGTGCTTGCACTTCTTGCCTCGTTTTGCATGCTAAGATCGATGAGATGCATGCTTACACTAGTTCGCTCGAGGCTAAATTGAAGGAACCCATGCCTACATCTTGCTCTACTGTGAAATGCATGCATTGAAAAATTTGGAGCTTTCACATTATGTTGACCGTTTGCGGGATGAGAATGATGATTTGAGGAAGTTGATGGGTTGGTTGTCCGGTCACGAGCCTCGGTTGAGGATGATGATTGAGGCCTTTAAGAGGCAAGATGGTGAGGGGCTTGGGGCAAACAAGGTTGGTGAGGGAAGTGGAGAGAATATCCGGAGCCACCAAAAACCCACCACAAGAATGATTTCCCACCAAAACCTAACCATCTAAGGAATCGACTAGACACAACCCCGGCTCCACCCGTGTTTCCTACACCCACAAATGACCTACAAAAGCCTATCAAGTTTGTGAGCACTTCGGGGGAAAGTGTTCTTTGGGAAGGAGAGTGAGAAGGCTAGTGGTGAGAAACCGGTGGAGGGTTTGAGTGGAGAGAAACCGAGTGAGCGACCACATCCCAAGCCAAAGCCTAAGCTTGTGAGGTTCCATTGTGGCTATTGTGGGAGAGATGGCCATAAGGAGGAAATTTGCTTCAAGAGGAAGCGAGATGAGAGAATGGAGAAGGAGTGGGCTAACAAGGACAAGTACCACCCTTCCGATGGTGTACTTGAGCCTCGTGTGCGGATGCCCGGGGGCAAGGCGATTGTGAGGACGAGTTCGGGCTTGGGGAGAGAAGAAGGAGACGCAGGGCGGTCTTCTTGCCCGGACCACATCGGTCGGACCGGTGTGGAGCACCGGTCGGACCGGTGCGGGCACAGGCGGACGGATGTTTGGGTTTCGTGCTCGTACGGGTGCGAGGGTTGTTTACGGAGGTCGTGGTTACGGTGGTTGGTCCGGAAAGTTTGCGGGAGGTCGGTTTGCTAGGCGTTCTCCTCCTCGTGCTCAATACGGGGATTGGAGGACTCGTGGCTTTGAGTTGGAGAGGAAGGATGGTCCACGGGCTTTCTTTCGTGGTTTTGGTCCTCCTCCGGGCGAGAGAGGGCTGGTTCCCTCATGGTGGTTACCGTAGTGGTGTTCGTGGAGGTAACTTTGGTAGGAGAGATGCTTTGGTTGGTGCTAACCCCACTTTCGAGCAAATGGCTCGGCACTTGGTTTTCCTCCTTTGGTTCTAACCCCGATCTTTGAGTCGTTTGTTCGCTCACGTGCCTATTTTTGATGTACGGGTGGGAGACTTGAAGAACATTTGGTTGATTGACTCCGGTTGTTCGAGGCATATGACCGGAGACGGGGGGTGGTTCTCAAGTCTCGTCCCGTGGTGACGAAGAGGTACATCACCTTTGGGGACAATGGGCGTGGGCGTGTGCTTTCGAAGGTGAGATAAAAGTGAGTGACAAGATCACTGCGAGGCGTGTTGCTCTTGTTCAATCGGCGGGGTACAATTTGCTTTCTGTGTCCCGGTTGTTGGATGAGGGTTTTGAGGTGTTGTTTCGGCCTTGGTGGTTCTCGGATTGTGGACTCTCGAGGGGACCTTGTTTGTATGGTCGTTCCCGAGGGTCGGGTGTTTCGTGCTGATTTTTCTCGGTCTTCGGGTGTGGAGCGTTGTTTCTTGGCGGTTCTTCGAGTGAGTTGTGGAAGTGGCATAGGAAGTTGGGTCACTTGAGCTTTGACCTTCTTGTCTCGCTTGAGTAAACTCAATTTGGTCCGAGGATTGCCACGGTTGAGGCTTGAGAAAGAGTTGGTTTGTGCTCCGTGTAGGCATGCCAAGATGGTGGCCTCTTCTCACCCGCCTCTCACCGATGTGATGACCGAGCGTCCATGCGAGCTGCTCCATATGGACCTTGTTGGCCCGGCTCGTGTGCGATCGCGGGTGGGAAGTGGTATGTCCTTGTTGTGGTGGACGACTACTCTCGGTATGCGTGGGTGTTCTTTCTCGAGGATAAGGGGGGAGACGTTTGGTTTTGTTCGAGATCTAGTCTTGAGGTTGAGGAACGAGAGGCACGGAGATGCCATACGAGCTATCCGTAGTGATAATGGCTCGGAATTCGGGAACTCTCGTTTTGAAGCCTTTTGTCATGACTTGGGTCTTGAGCACCGGTTTTCGAGTCCGTATACGCCTCCCCGAATGGTGTTGTGGAAAGGAAGAACGGGACCTTGTGCGAGATGGCTCGGACGATGCTTGATGAGCATAGGACTCGAGGAGGTATTGGGGCGAGGCGGTGAATACCGCATGCTATGTGTCGAACGGGATATACCTCGAGTGCACAAGAAGAAGACATGCTATGAGTTGATGCATGGCCGCACACCCAAGGTGAGTCACTTCCATGTCTTTGGTTGCAAGTGTTTCATTCGAAGAAAGGCGGGAAGTTGGATAAGTTTGAGGCTAGGTCTGTCGATGGCATTTTCTTTGGTTATGCATCTCATTCTAGAGCATATCGTGTGCTCAATCTTGAAACTAACCAAATCGTGGAGACTTGCGAGGTAACCTTCGACGAGACGAGCCACGTAGTCGGCTTGTCTTTGAGTGTGCGGGTGATGATGAGCTTGGCGAGGAGATTTTCGGGAGGAGGAGCATGAACATGGTGATGATGAGGATGGTGGTGCGGTGCCCCCGGCTGAACATGTACCCACTACTTCGACGACGATGATGGATGGACCCTCTGCTACACCTACGACGACAAACCAAGAACGAGGAGAAGCTGATGTTGAGGGGGAGGTAGCTTCGAGGCGAGAACCTCCCGGCGAGTTCAAGTGGATCACCCAGCTTCGAGGATCATCGGCGACATGAATGAACGAACTACACGGTCGAGGGTTCGAAACAATTCCCATTTCGCTCATGCTGCATTTGTTGCCTCTTTCGAGCCCAAAGACATTGGACACGCACTATCGATCACAATTGGATTAACTCGATGCATGAGGAGTTGGAGAACTTTGAGAGGAATCAGGTGTGGGAGTTGGTTGACCCTCCCCCAGGGTGTAAGCCGATTGGTACCAAGTGGGTGTGGAAAAACAAAGAGGGAGAGAAGGGTGAGGTTGTGAGGAACAAGTCGAGACTTGTTGCTCAGGGGTTCAGTCAGAAGGAGGGGATCGACTACGAGGAGACCTTTGCTCCCGTAGCCCGTTTGGAGGCGATTAGGATCCTTCTAGCCTTTTCTGTGGCTAAAGGGTTCAAATTGCACCAAATGGATGTGAAGAGTGCTTTTCTGAATGGTGTCTTTGGAGGAAGAAGTGTATGTGAGACGACCTCGGGGTTTGAGAGTGAGAAGTACCCCCACCGGGTGTACAAGTTGAGGAAGGCGGCTGTATGGGTTGAAGCGGGCGCCTAGAGCTTGGTATGGCGAGGTTGAGGGGGTTCTTGTTTGAGAGAGGTTTTGAGATGGGGAAGGTCGATCGGACCTTGTTTTTGCGAGAGGCGGGGCGAGAGATATCCCGATTGTGCGGGTGTACGTGGATGATATTGTCTTTGGTGGCTCGTCTAACTCTCTTGTTGCGAGGTTTGCGGATGATATGAGCGGGGAGTTCGAGATGAGCATGATGGGTGAGTTGCGGTTCTTCCTCGGGCTACAAATCAAGCAATCAAAGGAAGGAACATTTGTGCACCGGAGCTAAGTACACCAAGGACATTGTGAGGAAGTTCAAGATGGAGGACTCCAAGGCTATGACGACGCCGATGAGTACGACTACGGCTCTTGATGCGGACGAGGAAGGTGAACACGTGGACCGGAAAGGAGTACGGAGCATGATCGGGTCACTCCTCTACTTGACGGCAACGAGGCCGGACATACGGTTCTCGGTGTGTACGTGCGCTCGTTTTCAAGCGTCTCAGAGGACTTCGCATCGGCAAGCGGTGAAGCGAATTTTCGGGTACTTGCGTCACACTCCCGACTTCGGCCTTTGGTACTCCGCGTCCTCTTCTTTGGCGCTTCATGGCTTTTCGGACGCGGATTTTGCCGGGTGTCGGTTGGATAGGAAGTCCACTTCGGGACTTGCCGAGTTTTGGGTTCTTCGTTGGTGTCTTGGTCTTCCCGTAGCGGTCGAGTGTTGCTCAATCCACGGCCGAGGCCGAGTATGTTGCCGTTGCTAGTTGTTGCTCTCGGCTCCTTTGGATCACCTACACCATGAGTGACTTTGGTGAGGAGTATACCCATGTTCCACTTCGGTGTGATAGCACCGGTGCCATAAGCGTTGCAAAGAACCCGGTGCTCCATTCCAAAACCAAGCACATAGAAGTGAGGTATCATTTTACGAGAGACAACGTCGAGAAAGGAAAGATAGCTTTGATCCATGTACCCACACATGACCAACTAGCCGATATTTTCACCAAACCCCTAGATCAAGCAACTTTCACTCGTTTGCGGGGGGAACTTGGTGTGTGTTTGATTTCTTGAGTTGGGTGTGTGGGAGCTTTTTTTTTGCCGGTGGTGTCGAGCCCGTTTTGCCTCCCCTCGAGGAGCCGGTTTGTAGCATATGTATAGCTTTCCTTTGTGCATTTCTTGCATTTTGCATGGCATATGTAACATGATGTATAGGCATCCTTGTATCTTAGATTGCATGCATTTTGTATCATATGCATTGGTTAGGAAAAGCTTCTCTCGTATACATTGTTCACCATGGAATGAGATATATGTCTTTGTGAGCTTGTTTGGTATGATATGGTTAGTTTGGCTTAGCTCTTGATGATCTTGATGAATAATCCATGGTTGATAGCTATGCTTTTGAAAAATGTTACATGTATGCCCTCTCATGTGTAAATGCCTTTACATGCTCTTGACATGTTTTTATGGCTTTGCTATGCTTAATTTGTGGTTGGATAGCTAGTTTATTGATCATATGGGGCCAAAGGCTCATTTGCCATCATGAATGTTTAGCCCTCTTGATTTATCTTGTGGAGGAGCATAAGTTCCTTTTTGTCGCAAAGACATTTCATGTACCATTTACAAATGCGAGAATGAAATGAAAAATGCTTGGAAAATATGCTCCCATGTCATATGTGCTTGAATTTAATTTTCTTTGGGTGCTAAACCGTTGCATGATGCCTACCAATGAGAAGTCTCATACATAGAAGTAGGCACATGGCTCGGTGGCTTTGACATGACATGAGGTGCTTGTGGGTGTTTGTGATGGTCTTATGGTTAGAATAGCTGTCCTAGCATGAAGTTTGTGTGGCTTTGCCATTTTGATATGCTTTGATCATGTTTAGGACTTTGCTCATGAGAGGCAAGTTTTTCGCAAAATTGCCAAAATCCATCTTAGCTTCGTCCAATGGTTGTGAAACTTGGTGATCATGTAGTTGAGATCGATACGAAGCCGTAGAGTACCTAACTTGCTCATTTGGACATGTGTAGCTTTCTTTGTTGAATTTTGTATATTTGAGAAGCTCTAGGTTGAAAGTTTTGCATTTTTGGCTTGATTCATGCATTGCCAACAAGGGGGAGAAGTTTGAGCTTGAAATGGCTTAGTGGATGCATTTAGAAGGTTTTCAGGTGGTTTCGAGCCATTTACGGGCTCTGTTGTACACCGGTCGACCGGTGAAGGGCACCGGTCTAACCGGTGTGAGTGCTGGTCTGTACATATGTTAGGCACCGGTCTGACCGGTGGTGATGACCGGTCCGACCGGTGTGGTGAAAGTCTTTGCGAGTTGTCTGTTTCATGTGGTTTCTTGCATGCATTCGTCCGGGGGGAGTTGCATTGGTTCGGGGGGAGCTTGCATGTGTGCGGGGGGGAGCTCTTTGTGTGTTTTCGAGTTTTGTTTCGGTGGTTTGTGCTCTTTGCTTGAGCTTTGCTTTGTCTCGGATGTGTCGAGCCGTTGCCCTTGCCTAAGGGGTCCGAGACTCGTCTTCTTCAAGTGATCTTGCTCTTTGCCTTTGTTTGGCTTTCGATCGCTTGTTGGAGTTTCTTTTTGTTCGTTTCTTTTCTTTTTCTTTTCTCTCTTGTTACTTTCGTGTGGGTGTTGTCAATGCACTCATCAAGGGGGAGATTGAGGACCATGTGTGGTTCAAGGACCGGTGGATGGTCGCTTCCTTGTGTGATGAGTGATTGACAACGTTGTGTGGACCGATTCTTGGCTAAGTATTGCGGGTGCGGGTTGCGGCTTGACTCGTGTTGGTGCGGGTGAAGAACAAGCGCGAAAGGTCGTCGCCGGTGAGGCCTCCGGGTGTGGAGAAGACAAGTAGGCTTTGTTCGAGGGACCGGTGGCCGGCGGGGGTCAAGTGCGGGCCGCATGGTGGCATGAACAGCAAGATGAAGTCGTGGACGGTTTCTTGGTTGAGCCTCAAAACCAAGGTCGAGCCGGGACTACGTGGGAGCCGAGTCATGAGTGGAGATTGGCGGAGGCTACACCGAGTTCGCGGGGTTTCCGGTGGTTCACCAGAAAACCATTGGGTTCCTTGGTTGATCCACAAAGCCAAGACCGGAGAACCGAAGACGGAGGTGCGAGCGGCACCGGGCCCGGTCGGCCGGTGGGTCGGCCGGTCGGCCGGTGGGGACCGGTCGGCCGGTGAGGAGCACCGGTCGACCGGTGTGCGGCGACGCGGTCCGGAATCTTCGAAGAGGAGGACACGCGTCGGGATCGCATCGCTTGCGTCGAGGCTACGCGAGGGTGCGGTCGCCGGGCATCCGTCCGATGGTGAAGACATCAAGAATTCCGAATCCGCCCTTGAGGGGCATGTATCCCTAGTTAGTAGAGAGGGGCATTTTAGACATTCGGTTGCCGCCTATATAACCCAAGAGGTGAGAGGTTGGCGGCCAACTCTTGGAACCCTAGCTCATTTGTTTTCCTATTTTCCACCTATTTTCCTTAGGTTTTCTCTAGGACTAGCAAGAGAGCTTCACGGAGAGATCTTGTAGAGAGGGATGGATGATCGGGCGGCTTGCTAGACCTTGTACGAACCTTTGTTTCATGTATAGATGATTCGGCGTGGTTCCTCAAGGTTTGGATGTGTTTTCCCCGGTTGTTCTTGGTGGTGATTTTCGGAGCTCTCTCTTCGTGATTTCTTTGGGGTGTTTTCGGGGCTTTTCTCTTGGGGATTTGATGGGGGAAATTTGTGGGAACCCTTCGTGGTTCTTTGGGCTGTGATTCCCCTCCCAAATCCGTGAGTAAAAGTGCTCGTTTTTGGGGTTTCTTGAGTTCTTGGGTTGGAAGTGCTTCCGGCGGGATTTCTTCGATTCCTCCTTTTTGGACGAGATTTGGTGGGATTAAACTTGGCTATGGACTCCTCATGAGGTGCTCCTGATATCCCCAAAGTCTTGCTCAAGTCCGTGGAGCGATTCGGGAGATCGAGATTTGGATTTGAGGGAGTTGACCCGCGGGTCTTTGTTCATCCCGAGCTGCCGGGCTACACCGGTCGACCGGTGCTCTTGACCGGTCGGCCGGTGCAAGCCCTTGTGGGTTTTCGCTCGGGTGAGCGTCTTGGTGTGTTCTCTGTTGACCCGTGGTGCTTCTTGTTTCAAGTTTGGGTCCGTTTGGTGGTCGGTTGGCTTTGTTTGGTGCCTTGGGGGCTTTCGGCTTCCATCGGTCGGCCGGTGTGTCTCACCGGTCGGCCGGTGTAGAGCCACTTAGTGGAAATTGCTCGGGTTCACCGGCGGGGACCGGTCGGCCGGTGGTGCTCACCGGTCGGCCGGTGTGGGTCTGTAGACTCGGGGTTTGTTGTTCCGCTGCGTTCTCGAGTCGGAAGGCTGTGTGTGTTGGTTCCTAGGTCCAGTGGCACTCCAGTGGCTACGTGGGCTTGGCCAACTTGGGTAGTGAGTCGGAGACGTGTGTTGGAAGCCAAGTTCGTCTTGTTGGAGTTTTCATCTCCTTCGAGAAGAATTTTTATCGGCTCCCATTCACTCCCCCCCTCTCTGGTTCGCCGTATCGGTCCTTCATGAAATCAACTTGAACCCAACCGGATTGCTTGAACTCCGCCAATGGTCTAGCATTCCACATACTTCGGCCTACATTCATGTTAGTTTCAACATTTTTAACATCCGAAATGACTTCTCTTACCTTGGGAAGTGGATCTTCACTTTCTTGTATGGTCGGTTCATCTTCCTTGACCTTCGGTTCATCTTTTTCAGAAATTTCAGCAAGCACCTTGGGCTTGATTTTGTCATTTTGCTCCTCTCGACAACATCTTTTCCAATCTCGTATTGTTCTTTGTCCATTGCTTATCCTTTGGAAGATTTGTGCGGCTTCACTAATTGTTTTATCCATTATATCACCGCCTGCACACATGCTTACAAAACGAGACGAGTTAGGGGTTAGTGAAAAATAAAAGGTATGCAACATCAAGTCACCGAAAAATCCCAAGTTCGGGCCTCGCTCAAGTAGTTCATTAAAACGGTCCCATGCTTCATCAATTCCTTCATCCTCTCCTTGCTTGAAAGTGAGCACTTGCCTCCTTAATTCTTGGACCTTGCTTATGGGAAAGAACTTCAAAAGAAACTTCTTCACTAGCTCATCCCAATTTCCTTTGGCTTCAATGGACGCAAGTGTGTACCATCTTCGCGCTTCATCTTCGAGAGAGAACAGAAAAAGATTCCACTTGAACCAAGCGGCCGGAACTCCTTTTTGTTGCACCGTGTTGCATAACATCGTGAATTCCTTAATGTGTCTATATGGGTTGTCATCCTCCAATCCTCTAAATGGTTTTGTCGCCACTAACTTGATGATTTCAGGCTTCACTTCATAGTGGGTTGTAGCAAACATCAAATCTGATTTTTGCATCTCAATGTCTTCCATTGACGGCATTGCTAGGTCCCTTAGCGACATCTCTTCGTCTTCCAATGGTGAGGTGAACAAATCCATCTAGGCACAAGAAAAGTAGAAAGAAAAACAAAAAAGATTTTTTTCCTTTTTTTAGAAAATAAGGGTTAGGTGTTAGTAATCAACGAAATTAATACTAGATTAAACGTAGCAAACGGCTTGCTCCCCGGCAACGGCGCCAGAAAAAGGGGCTTGTTGACGGATAAAACTCGTATCCACCTACGATCCGCAAGCGTACGGACCTACACCTTTTTCACCACGGGATTCCCAAGGTTCTTGTCAATCCGCGGAGCAAGGGGATTGCTAGCGCTTAACCAAGCACTAATCTAGTTGAATGGAAAACCTTTGAAAGAGTATTTATCTAAAGGTAAAACAATCTAACCTAAGTTAACCTAAGTTAAGTTGATCAAACAAATATAGGGTTAAACTAGATGGTAAAGGGGTGAACACAAGAGAGTGAGCAAGAAAGATAAGCGTTCCCTCCCTAGGATCTAGGATAACATGGTATGCATCTACTACACGAAAGCGGTAAACCAATCTACCGGGGGTTGTGACCACGGTTTCGCCCTTTCCCTCCTCTCGTACTTGTCACTACGCGAAGGTATTCGTGACTAGACCTATGATGGACACGGTATGTTGATGGAATCTATGGGAGTAGCGAGATGTCATACGCCCGATAAACATGGTAGCTAACCTTAATCATCAAAGCATCATCAACATGAAAACAATAGATTGAAACCACAAATCGAGTAGCGATCACATAGCTTGTATCCATCTAATCCTAGGGATGAACGGAGACATTACCCCATCATCTTACACGGATTGAAGCACATAGGGGTGATGGAGACTCCGGAGAACGTCGTCGATGAAGATGGCGGCGATGGAGCTTGGGAACACCCCTAGGCCTGCGGCTTGGAGTCCTCCTCTTGCTTCCTTCTCTCCGCCGGTGTTGATCCTTGCGACGAGCTCATCTAACTCTCTCCCTCATCTTGCGGCGGCGGTTTTTCGGTGATTGGCGTCGGTAGGATGATTTGTTCGATGTGTCGGTCGACGGCGGCGGAGGGAATAAATAGATGAACATCTAGGGCAAAGGGGGGACCGAACCGACCCCGGAGTGGGGCTGGGCCGGTCGGCCCCGGCCGGCCGGCCCGAGCCCCCCTCGGCCGGTTCGGCCCCGGTTTCCTCCCCGGTTGCTTCTCCCATGATCCCTTATTCGTGTGCACTTGCATGTGGGCCCTTGACGTCGTTTCCTTCACGGTTAAGGCTTGAATCCTTGCTATGCAAGCTTCGCTGTTTTACGGTTGAGTCCACGAAGATTTGCACGTTGACGCTTCGGTCCTCGGGTCATTTGGAGTCATGTTCATCGCGTGTCTTGACTCTTGTCGGGCTTCATGATCTTCTTCCAAAGTGCTTGGTGAACTTATCCCGAAAGTCTCCTCATTAGCGTAGATTTCCTGCGTAAACAACAAACTCCAAAATCGACATGCAAGTGTGAACTTGTTATATCATTAGTATGCCTAGTGGCCGGTTAGTTGCAAATCATAATCGAAACCAATGTATAACAAGTACTCTAGGTTGACGGAAATTCACCGTCAACACTCGTCAAGGCGATCGACCTTGGAACAGGCGATCCCAGCAAGACCACCACCATCGGGGCAGGCCTCGACCCCAAATAGGAAGACGCGCTCATCAGCTTCCTTCGGGCTAACCGCGACATCTTCGCATGGAAGCCAGCGGACATGCCAGGAGTGCCCAAGGAGTTGATTGAGCACTGCCTCAACGTCGATCCTAAGGCCACCCCCAAGCGACAACACCTCCGACGCTTTGCCGACGACAGGCGGGACGCCATCAAGAAGGAACTCGCCAAGCTACTCGCGGCGGCTTCATCGAGAAGTCTTCCATCTCGAGTGGCTCGCAAACCCGGTCCTCGTACGCAAGAAGAACTCGAACGAGTGGAGGATGTGCGTCGACTACACCGACCTCAACAAGCACCGCCCCGAGGACCCCTTTGGGTTCCCGCCGATTGATCAAGTCATCGACTCCACGGCGGGCTGCGACTGCTCTGCACCTCGGCCCGCCACTCCGGGTACCACCGGATCGCAATCAAGGAAGAAGACCGGGAGAAGACCGCGTTCATCACCCCGTTTGGCGCGTATTGCTACACGACCATGTCATTCGGGTTGAAGAACGCCGGCGCTACCTACCAACGGGCCATCCAGGCCTGCTTCAAGCGGCAACTCAACAAGAACGTCGAGGCCTACGTGGATGACGTGGTTGTCAAAACCAGGGACTCCAGTACCCTCATCGACGACCTTGAAGAGACCTTCGCATCACTACGCGAGTACCGCTGGAAGCTCAACCCCAACAAGTGCGTCTTCGGCGTCCCTTCGGGCAAACTACTCGACTTCATCATCAGCCAACGCGGCATCGAAGCCAACCCCGAGAAGATCTCCGCCATCACCAGCATGAAAGCTCCCACGAGCATCAAAGACGTCCGGATGCGACGAGGGTGCATGGCGGCGTTGAACAGATTCATCTCGAGGTTAGGAGAACGGGGCCTCCCCTTCTTCAAACTACTAAAGCACCACGAGAAGTTCATGTGGACTCCAGAGGCGGACCAAGCCCTTGCCCAGCTCAAGGACTTCCTATCAAAGCCACCGATCCTCACGGCTCCTCACAAGGGCGAGCAGCTACTGCTCTACCTCGCTGCGACTACTCACGTGGTCAGTACTGCCATCGTTGTCGAGCGGCAGGAAGACGGCCACGCCTACCCGGTCCAGCGCCCAGTCTACTTCGTCAGCGAGGTCCTACCGAGTCCAAGGCTCGGCTGTCGGCCCGTGCGAGAAGCTCCTGTACGCTCTACTCATCACCTCACGGAAGCTACGACACTACTTCCAGGAGTACTCGGTCTCCGTCGTCACCGAGCTACCCACTTGGCGACATCTGCGGAACCAAGATGCTACGGAAGAATCTCCAAGTGGGGTACCGTCGAGCTCGGCGCCCTCACTATCGACTTCAAGCCATGCACGGCCATCAAGTCGTAGGCACTAGTCAACTTCATGGCGAGTGGCGGGAGAACCGGCTACCTACTCCCACCCGGTGCGACCGAGCACCGGGTGATGTACTTCGACGGCTCACTCAACCTCGAGGGCGCGGTGCGGGGGGTACTCCCGATCTCTCCAACGGGCGAAAAACTCAAGTACGTCCTGCGGATCTTCTCGGAAGGTCTCAAACAACGAAGCCGAGTACGAAGCCCTCCTACACGGGCTCCGCCTCGCGGCTTCCCTTGGGCATCAAGCGGCTACTAGTCTACGGCGACTCCGCGGTGATCATCAACCAAGTCAACAAGTCCCGGGACCGCAACAAGGAGAACATGGACACCTACGCCTAGAAGTCCGCAAGCTCGAGAACAAGTTCTACGGTCTCGAGTTCCATCACATCGTCCGCGACAACAATGTTGCAGCGGACGTCCTCTCCAAGCTCGGATCCACCCGCGCTCAAGTGCCAGCGGGTGTCTTCGTACACGAGCTTCACGCGCCATCCATTCGGAGCCGGCGCCTCCGACCATTGTCCCGGCCCCATCCACCGGTGGGCGAGGAGGTCATGATGATCGACGTGGATGGAGGCAACCCTTCATCGACTACCTCAGCGAGCAGAAGGTCCCCTCCGACAAGAACGCGGCCGAGCAACTCGTCCGCCGCGCCAAGTCTTACGTCCTCGTCGGAGACAAGCTTTACAAGCGGGGCGCATCTTCTGGAGTACTCATGAAGTGCGTCCCTCGTGAAGAAAGCAAGGACATCTTGGAGGAGATCCACAAGGGCGTCTGCGGCAACCACGCGTCCTCACGCACGCTGGTCAGCAAAGCCTTCTGGCGAGCCTTCTATTGGCCCACAGCCCTGGGCGACGCCGAAGAACTCATCAGAAAGTGCCAAGGATGCCAGTACTTCGCCAAGCAGCAACACGTCCCAGCCTACAAGCTAGTCACCATACCGCCAACCTGTCCCTTTGCCTGCCGGGGCTCGACATGATTGGGCCATCGCTAACTACGCCGGGGAGGCTTCAACGAGGTGCGGTGGCTATCGACAAGTTCACCAAGTGGATCTAGGTCAAGCCGGTCACATGCCCCTAGGGCGACGAGTACTCGACTTCTGGATGAACTCGTACACCGCTACGGGCTACCCCACCGCATCATCACAGACCTGGGCTCCAATTTCAACAACCACCAGTTCTGGGAGTACTGCGAGAATAGCGGGATCGACGTCCGATACGTCTCAGTTGCCCATCCACGGGCCAACGGACAAGTCGAGCGCGCCAATGGGATGGTGCTCGATGCTATCAAGAAGCGGCTACACGACGCCGCGAACTCCAAAGGGGGCAAGTGGATCAAGGAACTACCCAACGCACTCTGGGGGCTACGGACTCAACCATCCAAGCCAACGAGGCAATCCCCCTACTTCCTGGTCTACGGCTCCGAAGCAATCCTCCCTGCTGACGTCATATGGAACTCGCCAGCAGTGGAGCACTACGACAAAGGCGTCTCAGAAGACAGCAGACGAGTTGATATCGACAGCCTCGAAGAAGCTCGCTGCGCTGCCCTCGTCCAATCAGCAAGGTACCTGGAGGGTATCCGACGCTACCATGATCACAACATCAAGGAACGCTCCTTCAACGTTGGAGATCTCGTCCTCCGCCGTATCCAGAACACGGAAGGACTTCACAAGCTCAGCTCCCCCTGGGAAGGTCCCTTCACCGTGGCAAAGGTGTCCGGGCCGGGCTCCTATCGCCTTCAAACACTTGAAGGCGAAGACATCAACAACTCGTGGAACGTCGACCAACTTTGTCGATTCTACGCCTAGTCTACACGACTACTCTGGGGTTCAAGTCTACACGACTACATCAACACCCCCTGGCCGTAAGCGACCCACCGGGTCCTGGCTCCAGTCTCCGGACTACTCCTCTCCAGGGTCCAGCCCGTGCGGCTACTTACGGACCCTGGGCTGCCACGAGCGTCAAGGACTCTAGCAGCGGTCTACTAAGAGACCACACTCCAAGATCCGACTGCACGGCTACCTACGGATCTACGATCCAGCCTACACGGCTACCTACGGATCAACTGCTGTAAGCGGCTACCCCGCTCCAGCGCTAGTCAGCTGTAAGCGGCCTTCCGGGTCCAAGCGACTACTCTGTAACTACGGCCCTGGCCATCCAGGTGTACATCTGCAGTAATAAAGATTGATCGTTCATCAACTTCTTTACTGTCTACGCCCTACAACGGGACTACCAAAGCCGAGTACTACTACTCGCATCCACTCCATGATGGGGGCTCCGTACTCTGAGATCGCGACTACGAGTACTCATTGCTGGAAAATTTCTTTCATTGAGGGCTACTAGCTACCTATTACGGGGCTACCGGAGGTTCGGCTTCTCGGCTACCGCTCCGCGATGGGGAGCCATCTGCTCCGGCGGCTGCGCGTCTTGCTCATCGGAGCAGTTGGCGGCTACCCCGCCGGCGACTACCTCCACTGGGGCCTTCAGGAAGTACGACTTCATGAAGGCCAAGACTTGTCTTGGGATCGACCTGGCCATGTGCTTCACATAGGCGGCCAGCGGGCTCGGCGCTTCTTTGAGGCGATCCACCAGAGGAGTAATCTTGGGGCCGCCCGGGTGCGGCACCAGGAGTCTCGCGATCGGCAATGCGGCTTCTTCCAACTCCTTCAACTGGGCCCGCAATGCCTCGTAGTCTTCGTTCAACTTCTGCAAGGATTTGTAGCAGTTGACGAGATCTCTGTCAGAAGCAATCCGAAGCTCCATATGCTTCTCGCACTCGAAGGCGAGTTCTTTGTAGTCGAGCTCGAGTACCTGGCGGGCTTCTTGCTCCCGGTAGAAGAGGTTCTTCATGCTCGTCTCCGAGGCCTTCAGCTGCTCCACCTGGCCCTCAAGCTCTGCAACACAGCAACGCAACAGCGGGTCAGAGACTTCTCGACCTCCAACAAGTACCCGACAAGTTCAGGGGTATAACTTTGTTCTTGTTGCGGAGGCCTTTATTCTTCCGCACCAAGTCGTCGCCCTTCACCTGCAACTCCAAGACGTCGTTGTGGTACTTGGCGAAGGCGGCGTCGAGCTTCGACTGCATAGCAGCCCCGTGCTTCCGCGACTTCACAAGTTGCTCTTCTAGCGCCTCGGCTCGGAGCACCGTGTCGCCATAGCCCTGCAGTAGGTTCGACTTGTCGCGGGACCGCTCCGCAACGTCCTACACAAGACAACTCAAGTCACAAGAGTACTCAACGACAAAGGATTGGCTACTCAAAGACTACGGCTACTTACCTTCATCCACTGCTCGGCTTGACGGATCGCCTCCAGATGCTTGGCTACCATCGCCGGCTCGATGAGATCGTCCGCGAGCAGCTCTATCCCGCCGCGACTACTCGTGGTGACCTCCGTCATCGGCGCAGAGCGAATGGGCTCTGCGTCCTGGATCTCAGGGGAGCGGATAGCCACCTCCAGAGCAATCTCTGGCGACGTGGTGACCGCCTCTCCCCCGGCGGTCTTCTCGACGACCTCCTCCATGGGCTCGGGGGCTCCTTCCGCAGCCTCCGGGGCCCTCCGATGTCAACCTGCGCATCGGCACCCTTGCAGGGATGTCACCGCCCTCAGCTTCAGCGCCTGTCAAAGAGACGACAAGTGCATCAGTGCCTACGACTACTCCTCAAAGAAGCCTTACGGCTTCAAGAAGGGTACTCACCTTCGACAACGGCGGCTTCGACAACGACGCCTCGGCGGCCGGAGGCTCGGGCACTGCTTGGGCAGCGGGAGCGGCCTCCTCGGTGGGCGGCGCGTCTTCTTCCGCCACTGCTGAAGAGGGCTCATCTCCCTCCCAGGACAAATCCGTGGACTTCCTGCAGAAACATTCACAGATGGGCGTCAGTCACAATCAACTACTGCAACAAGTACTACTCGGAAGGATACGGTACTTACAAGTTCGTCCGGACAATTGTCACGGCCGGTGCACCAAGGATGCTGGCGATGTCGACCAGTCCACCCTCGGCGGGCGCCTCCTCCGACGCCCCTGCGGCTACCGCCTCCTCCACGGCAGCGGCGGCCGGCGCAGTGGTCTCCTGCGCTCCTGAGGCCACCACCTCTTCAACGACGGCGGCCACGGGTCCCGTGCTCCCTTGTGGAGCAGGGGGCTGGCGCTCCAGCTGCGCCAAGATGTCCTCCACAGTGGGGGCTGGACTACGACTTCCAGCTGGTTCCCCCACCGTGTCCCACACGCCCTCGTCGCCCTCTTCGACGGGCCCCGCTGGCGGCACCTCCTGCATACAAGGAAGACTACTCGTCAAGCAAACATTCTCGAACAACGGGTACTCGACTACTCTACTCAAGACAACTTACCTCCAGAGGCGTGGTCTCTGAGACCTTTAGCTTCTTCGTCACCCGCTTCCCGGCGGGGTTGCGCGGCTTCCGTGGCGGCGCAGCCAGGCTAGCCTCCAGGCTAGTCGGGGGGTCTTGTACCAGTGGAACATGAGGCAAGCCCGGGCGGTTAAACCTCGACCGCAGCTGGAAGCGGTCCTGCAACGTCTCCTCGTCTTCGTCATCGTCGTCGGAAATATCCTCCACGACGACGGTGTCGTCGCCTTCACCGACTTCTCGGCGCTCCTTCGCCTTCCCCTCCATCGGGATCTCGATTCCACTCGGAGGTGGCTGTGGCTCGGAGATGAACTTCTTCACGTCATCCTGCGCAAGACACAAGACGTCAGCAACTCTACTTCAAGTAATCACTACTCGACTAGGGTGGTACGACTACTCACCTCCTTCGGTGGGCGCGCGGCGGAGTACTCCTGGACAGGGCACGCCGTGTATGGCGGCATGTCTTTGAAGATCCGCGACAACCTCTCGAGGATGTCGTTGTCGTCCAGCTCGCCTCCCGGCATCCGCGACGCGTCGTCGTCGCCGTTCTACTCGAAGCCTAGGGTCTCCCGAGCCATCAACGGCTGGATCCTTCCCTTCATGAAACTGAAGGCCATGTGCTCGGCCCTCAGTCCCGCCTCCCTGAGCACCCTGATGCGTGCTAGCAGCTCGGGGAGTTGGATCCCTTCTTGCATGGTGGGCTCCGTGTTCCACCATTCACGGTGCCTGGGCTGCCGTCCGCTCGGCTTCGGCAGGCCAGGGAGGTGGTTCGTGATGTAGAACCACCTGGTCTTCCAATCTGTGTTGGAGTCGACAAGCTTGTATGCCAGATATTGCTCCGCGGCGTCCTTCCTCAGCTGGATGCCAACTGCTCCAATTACCCTGGGGTTGGTCGCACTTGGTTGCGGCTTGACGCGGAAGAACTTCCGGAAAAGCACCCAATGCGGCTTGATCCCGAGGAAGGCTTCGCAGAAGTGCACGAAGACCGCCGTGTGGAAGATGCCGTTGGGGTTCAGGTTCAGGTACTCGATCCCGTAGTACCCGAGCAGCCCCTTGAAGAAATCGCTGGCCGGGAGCGCAAGACCGCGCTCCACGAACCGCGCGAACATTGGGATCTCGTCTTCGGCCTTCTCCATCGGATATGGATCTCCAGCGGTGGATCTCCACATGTCGACTTCTCCCTGATGAACCCACTGTTCAGGAGGGTCAGCAGATCCTCCGTCTTCACTTTGGACTTTTTCCACTCGCGACTGGGATCAGCCCACGGTGGAGACATGGGCAGCGCTGCTCCGGTGGCTGCCGCGGCGGCCTCTTCGCGGCCTCTCTTCTTCCCGGCGGCCTTGGATGTCTTGGACGGTGACGACTTCATCCTCCAAGTGCAGAGTGTCTTCACTCGCATCCACTCGGGGGCTACCCTAAAAGATTTGGGTGGCGGCGCACTTGAATCTACTATGGCGGCAGCAGGCGCTGGGAGTGGATTCACTTCAGATGCAAACGGAATGGCTGCAGCTCGAATGGGTGAAAAACCCTAAGGGTTTTTACTTCTATTTATAAGCCAAACCGGCTCCGCAACGGGCGGCTGGATAAGTCCACGCGCGGCTGACTCAGCGGCTACGCTCGACCCTTCGCATTCTACTAGTCGACGTGCCTCACCTCGGGGTCTCGGCTACTTCTACTCGACTACCTGGGAAGCGGCTAGTCTCAAGAGCATCTCAGGATATATTCTTCAAGAAGACCCCTCAATTCGAGAGGAAGTACTCGACTCAAGGCTCGGGGGCTCCGTGCCACGTGTCCTTCGGTTTTTTCTCTCCGGATTTTTCGGGATGTTCTTGCCAAGACTTCAGATGGATCCTCAGCCAGAGCCCACAGCTCAACCTAAGGCTCGGGGGCTACTCCATATGGAGTGCGATTTTGCAATTGCACCTCCATATCAGCTCCGACTTCAAGACAAGACAGGCAGTTTTTGAAGACCTTCGAAGGCAGTCTTCGAGGACGCTTGGGACTACTCGAGAAGACTTCAAGATTGCTCAAACATCGGTGGAGTACATTCCGGCCTCGGGATGCTTCGACTACTCTTGAGGACTTTTGACTTGTAGCACTCAGGGACGCTTGAGGACTACTCGTTAAGGCCGTCAAGACTACTTGAAGCTATCCTTTTCGACTACAAAGTACTCGGGGGCTTGTCGTATGGATCTCCCTGGGCCCACTACCTCGGTGTGTACCAGGACCGACTACTCGGTTGGCCCCTGGGACTACCCGGCTTGCGCTACACGGCACCTGAAGGCGTGGAGCACAAGGACTACACAGGAGTAGTACTCGGTTAGGGAGCTGTACATGTTCCGCCTTTGTATAGAGGACTCCTAGACGTACTCGACTAGTACTCTCTCCCTACTCCGACTTGTAACCCTGCCTCCCGGACTATATAAGGCGAGGCAGGGACCGATCTCTAGGATCACCTCATCCAATCTCCTCTCATACAACCCACGGCGCACTGTTGCACCACCTTGTAATCGTGCCCTATCAATCCAGAGCTACGCAGCATACAGGACGTAGGGTATTACGCACCTCGCGGCCCGAACCTGTCTAAATTGTGTTCGACGTGTCTCTTCCTTCTAGTTACCGATCTCGGCGAGTCACATTCATCTACTTCGGGTACTCCCCTTAGTAGGTTGCCGGTCTAAAACACCGACAGTACCTACCTTATTTTTCGCCTCTTTGCTCGAGGACGAGCAACGTCTAAGCATGGGGGAGGAGGTAGGTACGGTGCTGTTTTAGAGTTCAAAGGGGAGTATTTAAAAAATGATGATGATGAAAGAAAAAAATTCGGTGATGTACGTGACTTCCAAGGTGAAGGTCTCACAAGAAGAAAGAATATATATATATATATATAATGAATGAATGAAAGAAAGAAAGAAAGAAAGAAAGAAAAGAATGAGAAATATGAGAAAGAGAAAAAAATATATGCGTAAAATGAACTCCCCGGTTCTCTAGGAGTGCATTCAAGGCTTCAAGTTAAAAAGATCCATTCTCATTTTCCAACCATGTGCAATCCGATAACGAGGACTTCCTTTGTGCCTCAGGATCACTCTTTGCCATTTGCACATGTCCACTTATCTAAAGTGTGTGTATTTTTTCTCTTTCCCCTCCTTGATTTAACATTATTTTCCAATGACCTTTTTGACGAGTCTCGGTAAGACCATGAGAAGCTTGTCTTGTTTTGACAACACCTCATTTATAAAATCTTGTTAAGACTAAACTTTCCCAAAGCTCCATATAAGCCTACCACACATATATGTTATGAGAGGGAAAGGGGTAGAATATATAGGCTTGAGAGACAAGTGAGATGAAAGTTCATGAGCAATATGCAAGATGATTTAAATTTGTGAACTTGGTTTAGCTTTTCTTTATCTCGTTCTTTATTTCAAAAATTCTGAGATCTATTTAAACTTTGTGAGCATGTTAATACTTGTGGGATAAGCTTAATAAGAATCTACCCTCCGTAGAGATGAAGGCTAGTACATTATGGAACTTTAATGAATTAAAATTTTGAGAGCATTATGTTTTCTCATGTATGATCAAGAGCAAGGTTTAAACATTGCTTGACAATGATGATATCCATCGAAGGCTTACTCGAGGACGAGCAAGGTTTAAGCATTGGGGAGATGTTGACGGTGAAAATCCGTCAACCTAGCCATGAGTTTACCTTCGGTGTTGGAATAAGTTTTATACCTTATCCATTGGTACTAACCCCCGTGGCATAACAAGTTCACGTGTGCATGTCGGTTTTGGAGTTTAATGTTTATGCAGGGTTTTAGTGTTGAATGCAAGACTTTCAGGATAAGTTCATCAAGCACCTCATGAAAAGACCTTGAAGCCCTGTACAAGTCATGCAATGAATCAAACTGAACTCCAAGAAGCTAGGGTCTTGATCCGAGAAGACGACAGACTCCGAGGACCTAACCACAAAAGTGCTGAATCTTGCAAGACAAGGAGTTGTGTCCAATTCGGAGAGAAACTGACGACATGGACCTACATGCAGAAGGGGGAAACATCCAGGAAGCAAGGGAACCGACGTAGAGCAAAGGAGGCCTCGGGCTGGGCTTGGATGGGCCCGGGCCGGCCGGCCCGGTCCCGGTCGGCCCGGCCCATTCCGGGGCCCGTTTGCCCCCTCCTTTGCCCTAGCCGCCAATCGGGCTATTTATAGCCCCCCGACCGAGAGCCACGCGGATACAATTCGTCATCGGCCGCCGAGGAGCGAGAGAAGAGAGGGACACCATCTCGGAGAGGAGAGGGTCGAGCTAGTTGACTAGGGTTCCCCTAGCCGACGTGGGAACCTTGCACGGAAGACCACGTCGGAGTTCCGGAGCTAGAAGCAATATGAAAGAAGGATCCCGGTGGTGATCTTGTGTATGTATCATTGTTATAGTTGAATTATCAAGTTGAATCTTTTCCTAGCAATCAAGTGTTTCCTCGAAGATTTCGTTTTTCGATCGGCTTTGCTTATTCCAATTCTATTCTCGTGATAGATTACATAGGGTGTTCTTGTAGCCGCGGTGGCTAGAGGTACACGCGGATCTTCCGAAAGAATCTCGACTTGTCTTTTGACTCGCCCTAAGCTCCCGTTGACGGTTAATAATTGTATCAAAGTCCGTTCGTGACTCGCAAGCGTACAAGTCTCCCGTCGTAGTCAAGGGACCCTTCTTCCCTCGAGTGGTGAACCCAAGGTATCGAATCCGTGGAACAAATGTGTGACGCAAGACTTAATCTATTAAAGCCAAGTAATCTTCAATAATCGATAAAAGACCTAATGCATCTAAGTAAAAGACACAAAACGAATCTAATCTACTAAAAACCGGAGAAAACAAAGTAAGATTGGGTAGATAAACCGATCTAGAGGGATCGGGGTAAGCCTTTCGTTGAAGTTCCAAGCAAGAGAAGAAGTAGCAAATCGAATCTTAATAAAAGCCTCTTTAAATCGTGGTTTCCCGTCCAAATCCGAAAACATCCGCCTTTCGAGACCCCCGTTCGTCACAACGTATCCCTATTCATGCGGGGAGCTTAGGGCGAGTCAAAAGACAAGTCGAGATTCTTTCGGAGGATCCGGCGTGTACCTCTAGCCACCGCGGCTACAAGAACACCCTATGTAATCTATCTCGAGAATAGAATTGGAATAAGCAAAGCCGATCGAAAAACGAAATCTTCGAGGAAACACTTGATCGGCGAGAAAAGATTCAACTTGATAATTCAACTATAACAATGATACATACACAAGATCACCACCGGGATCCTTCCTTGATCTTGCTTCTAGCTCGGAACTCCGACGTGGTCTTCCTTGCAAGGTTCCCACGTCGGCTAGGGAAACCCTAGTCAACTAGCTCGACCCTCTCCTCTCCTAGATGGTGTCCCTCTCTTCTCTCGCTTCTCGGCGGCCGAAGACGAAATCTTCTCTCGCGTGGCTCTCGGTCGGGGGACTATAAATAGCCCGATTGGCGGCTAGGGCAAAGGACGACGCATTTGGGCCTTAAATGGGCACCGGCCGGCCGGGCGGGGCCGGCGGCCGGCTGGGCCCATTTAGGCCCGGCCCGCGGGCTCCTTTGCCCGAGGTCGGTTCCCTTGCTTCTGGATGCTTCCCCCTTCGCATACGGGTCCATGTCGTCGGTTTCTCTCCGAATTGGACTCAACTCCTTGTCTTGGAAGATTCGACATTTTTTTACGGTCGGGTCCCCGGAGTATGTCGTCTTCTCGGATCAAGTCCCCCGGCTTCTTGGAGTTAATTTTACTTCATTGCATGACTTGTTCGGGGCTTCAAAGTCTTGTCATGAGGTGCTTGATGAACTTATCCCGAAAGTCTTGCATTCAACACTAAATCCCCGCATAAACATTAAACTCCAAAAACGACATGCACACGTGAACTTGTTATACCACGGGGGTTAGTACCAATGGATAAAGTATAAAACTCATGCCAACACCGAAGGTAAACTCATGGCTAGGTTGACGGATTTTCACCGTCAACATCTCCCCCATGCTTAAACCTTGCTCGTCCTCGAGTAAGCCTTCGATGGATATCATCATTGCTAAACAATGTTTAAACCTTGCATTTGATCATACATGAGAAAACATAATGCTCTCAAAATTTAATTCATTAAAGTTCCATAATGTGCTAGCCTTCATCTCTACGGAGGGTAGATTCTTATTAAGCTTATCCCACAAGTATTAACATGCTCACAAAGTTTTAAATAGATCTCGAAATTTTTTAAATAAAGAACGAGATAGAGAAAAGCTAAACCAAATTCACAAATTTAAATCATCTCATGTATTGCTCATAAACTCTCATCTCACTTGTCTCTCAAGCCTATATATTCTACTCCTTTCCCTCTCATATATATGTGGTAGGCTTTATATGGAGCTTTTGGGAAAGTTTAGTCCTAACAAGAATTTATAAATGAGGTGTTGTCAAAACAAGACAAGCTTCTCATGGTCTTACCGAGACTCGTCAAAAAGGTCATTGGAAAATAATGTTAAACCAAGGAGGGGAAAGAGAAAAATACACACACTTTAGATGAGTGGACATGTGCAAATGGCAAAGAGTGATCCCGAGGCACAAAGAAAGTCCTCGTTATCGGATTGCACATGGTTGGAAAATTGAGAATGGATCTTTTTATCTTGAAGCCTTGAATGCACTCTTAGAGAACCGGGGAGTTCACTTTACGCACAAATATATTTTTTTCTTTCTCATTCTTTTCTTTATTTCATTCATTCATTTTTTTCTTGCCTCGTCATATATTCGGTCCATGACTTTCACAATGAAGTTTTGATTTTTTTTTTTGATACCTTGAAAGTCATGCATATCACTTGGATTTTTTTTTCCTTCATAATTATATATATATATTTTTTTTAGATACTCCCTTTTGAACTCTAAAACTGCACCGTACCTACCTCCTCCCCCATGCTTAGACGTTGCTCATCCTCGAGCAAAGAGGCGAAAAATAAGGTAGGTACGGAGATAATTTTCCTTGGAGAGATACTTGAAATCTTCAACGTTGGCACCGTCTTGCGATCTTCCTTGAATTGATGATCCATCCTCAATGATAGGTTGTGGTCAAGGAGGTAGTCACAAAAAGATGATATTTGGTTTAAGGGTGGATATCCGGCGAAGTTTGTGAGATCACCGATGCGGGGATACACAATGCACGGACAAAAGGCTAGCAAAAAGATAGATACGCAAAAACGGAATGACCACTTCTTAGTCTCGGGCCAGAGAAATCATGGCCTGCAAAAACTCACTCAAAAATAAATCTTGTACACTAAGGTTTATGCACTCAAATATATATAAGGCTTTGGAAAGGTTGAGCAACACACAAGTGATATTTGTGACAAGGTTAGCAATATTTTTGAGCATAAAAGACATCTTCAATCCATTCATAACTCGAGAGCACATAAAACACTATGGGTCTTTATTTTAATCATAACCTCCGCTGAAAATTAAGCTAGCATTTAAATAAATTCAGATCTGTATTTTTAAGAGAGCACTAGCTTAAACATGCATAAATCAATTACAAAGATGAACAAAGCTGCAATTTTAATCATATATCAACATGGCACGAATTTTGTAACTTTTCCAATGATATAATCAAGGTGGTGACTTTATTAATGGTGATATCAAGTTGAAATACATACTGAAAATAAACATACATGCTTGCTGAAAATTAAATAAAAACAGAAAAATACTACGCAAACACACATAAGAAAAAGCTGAAAATTACGGAGAAATAGAAAAGAAAAGAAAACTAAAGTTCCTAAATCTTCTAGTCCTCCGCCGGTGGTTGATGTTGGTAGTCTTGATAATAATACCCTTGCTCATAATATGAATGAACACTTCCTCCGTCGAATTGATTTGGCTCCACAAGGTGAAGGCGTCCAAGTTCAAAGGCAATATTTGCGTTGCCTTCACCGAGTTGAGCTGCGTTGGATTGGATGGCTGCTATATTTTGAGCATTTCTTGCAGCATATCCTCCAATAATAGCCATGCTTTGTTGTGGTTGGGGATGATGAGCGTAGGACTCCGCGAAGTTGGCATTGGGCACAACATAATTTTGTGGGGGTACCGGTGCACCACCCCCCCATGCTTGTTGTTGAGACCCTCCGTAATAACTTGGCGGAGGAGGAACCCCGCCGGATGGTTGCACATTGGGTTGTGCTCCACCCGCTTGTGCGGAGGATGTTCCCTCTTCTACGATCCTTCCTCTTTTGTTCTTCCTTGCAGGGACAAGTAGTCCCTCTTCCAACCAATCTTCCCTTCCTTCGGTGAAAAGCCTAAGCCTCTCATCCGGAAGAGGGAGGTTCACAACGGCCAATCGGTAACCTCTTCTCTCATCTCCACTAATGTACTTGCCTTGCCGCAAGTACTCAAAACCGAGAGAGGTACCGCGCAAAAGGTGAGCGGGGTTTCTTGCGATCCCCGGTCGCAAGGAAAAGGCCAACATGGAGAGGTAACACCCCGAACCAATATCACTAGCCCCCGATGTTGCTTCACAACACCAACGGTTGATCATGAGGTAAGAGGGGTCAATTGGCTGCCTGGCAATTAAAGCCGAATATAGCCAATTTAACTCCGTGTCGGTCACCTTTGTTTCCCTCATCCTCCCCAATACCCTCTTGCACATCCAAGAGTGAAATATCCAGATAATGGGGTTGCGGATGCTTTTGCGTTGTTGATGGGCATCTCCGGAGATCATGCCCCAAAATTCCGCCAACATGCCGGGAGGCACGTCAACTTTCTCCGGAGCGCCCTTGTGGAATCCGGGCAGCTCCCTTACGTGCTCGTAGGGAACCACTTGTTGGATTCCCTCCAAACGGAATGACAAGCTTTGCACCCCATCATCATCAACGATGGGTGCAATAGTCATTAAAATTTCCAAGGTGTAACCCAAGTGGGTGTCCACCGAGATTCCGTTGGAGAACCGAACCCACCCGAGGTGCCCCAACATGTAGTTTATGTCGGTGCAAAAACCCAAGGTGTGGAGTGCTTGGTCGTCGAGCTCGACGTTTGGCACAAGCCTCTTCTCAAGATTGGAGAGCCTATCCTCCTCCTCCGCCGACAAGATGATGAAGCCGTATGAAGATTGCGTCGGGGTGTAAGGAGGTGGTGCGGTTGAGCGAGTCGATCGTCGTGGTGGCACGGGCTGCTCCTCCGTGTGCCCACGAGGTTCGGTGAACCTCATGGAAGTGCTTCTAGCAGCCCTCATACCACCAAGGAGGAGAGCGTCGTTCCTCCTCGGTGGTGCCGTGTCCGTCTCCATGCTCGGGGAGACTCGGAAACCGAGTGCCTCCTTGAAGACGTGGTTGATGACGGTTTGGACGACGACGAACTCTTCTTCTTAGAGAAGAGACTTGTGGTCTTCTTCCACATGTTTGCTGCACTCTCTCTTCAACTAAAAATCCGGGTTGCAACCGGTAAACTAGGCACTTAAACTCTTTGCTTCGGATGTGGACTTTGAGTGGATTAGGGAGGTGGATTTTTTTTTCTTGAGCTCTCAAGCTTGGGTGGTTGGCTAAGTCTACGGAGGTTACGAGCACACAAACTTGAACACACAAACAAGGGAAGGAGAGGGAAGCTTGCTGCGGAAGACGGGCGCGGGGGACGCCATTTATAGGGCGGCCGGCCGGCCTAGGCCGGCCGGCCCGAGGGTGCTCCGGCTCCTCCTCGGCGCGTCTTTCTCCCGGCACGATCATTTCGCCTCTCGCAACTTTCCCCGCCCGCGTGCTCCACGAGTTGCACCGCCCAAACGCTCTCGTCCACTCCTTTTCTTGAATTATTGGTCCTCCCACTTGATGCTCCATGCTTTGGGTCATGTCCATGCTCCCTAGCTCCACTTGCTTCACATGCCACCATGAAAATCCTGCAAAGTTGATGCTTGCTGCCCACCATGCTTGTCCTTTGCATGTGGAATTGGTGAAAGTTGATAAAAGGGAATCCAATGGTGCATGCATGATTAATTCAAACTTGATTGCCTCCATTTAGGTGTGTTTAAGGTTAAGCACTCCTCTAATTCGAATTTTAAAATATTTTTCAGAGCCATGCAAGAGCTTGAGCATAATTTTAGAGAAGTTTTTAAACCATTAAAAACAATTGTAAGTCGAAAATATTTTTCGACTACGTCGATTTTGGTCTTACCGGTAAAGTCGCTTTCATCGGTTGAGAGCGAACGTTTTCCGGCTTGATCATGGGGGCATAGGTTTAGGTTCTAATTTTGGCTAAATAAGAAAGATTTTGAATAAAGCAAAATTAGAATGGGCTTAGAAAAATTCTAATCCTAGAGAAACCAAGGATAAAGATTTTTAAGACCAACCAAAAGCTTTGATTTCTAGGTTCATGCGAGTCCTACCACGTGCTGAATTTAATTAACACTTAAACACAAATCGTGGCTCTACTCGTGTGGTTTTAGCATGAAAAATAAGTCAACCTCAGCACCATAATGAGGGTGAAAGGTTGAGTTAAGGTTCTGAAATTATTTGGTTGAGGGGTTTCTCGAAAAGAAAAGAATTAAACAAGCACATAGGAGGGTTCATGCAAAGGGTTTATGATAAAGCAAACATTCAATCAAGAATTATGTCTCTAATATTGTTCAACCACTTCTAAGTCTAATGTCTTTGCGTAGTAAAACTCAAAAACTAAATTATTAAAAATACTCGAAAAACCTGGAATCGGGTTGTCCTCCCGGTAGCTTATTCTTGACTTGACTTGACGAAACGGGTTGCCTCCCGCCTAGCGCTTCGTTTATAGTCTATAGCTAGACTTCTTCACTTGATTACTCCGGATCAATGCTCTTTGCGGGCGTTGCAATCTTGGGTACCCACTTCCGCACCATCTTGGGCGCGGGCTTGTCTTTTGGCTTGGGCGGCTTAGTCATTTTTTTGGTCTTCACGGGCGGCTTCTCTTCCTTTGTCTTGACGGATGCAACACCTTCTTTAATTTTCGTTACGTTCACTTTTTTCGGCTCCTTCTTCTTTTTCAGCCCCTCCGTTTGTTTTGGTTCTATCTTCACTCCAATCATGTTGCATGCCTCAATCCTTGGACGGAACTTGAAGGAACTCCTTTCTCCGTTGATATCGAACATGATCTCCCCTTTGCCAACATCAATAGTTGCCCCCACGGTCTTGAGGAACGGCCTCCCTAGGATGAGCGGCGGCTTCTCCCTCTCTCCCATCTCGAGCACAACGAAGTCGACGGGGATGAAGTGGTGTCCAATCTTCACGGGTACATCTTCGGCAATGCCCAAGGGATAGCGAATGGAGTTGTCACCCGGCTCCAAACATATTCTCGTAGGCTCCATTGGTAGGCGTAACTTCTCGAACACATCCCTCGGCATGACACTCACACTAGCTCCAAGGTCGCATAACGCCTTCTCGAAGTTGAAAGAACCAACCGAACATGGAATTGTAGGGCACCGGGGGTCTTTTTGCTTCTCTAGCCCATAAGCAATAGCCGCACTACACTCCTCTCGACATCTTGACATGATCTACCCCGAGTGTTGCTATCTCATATTTATTTGCAAGTATGTCTTTAAAGTAACGAGAATATGTAGGTACTTGAAGGGCATCTAGTAACGGCATGTTGATGCTAAGTCTACGCACAACTTCCACAAACTTCTCAAAGTGGTTGTCAAGTTTACCTCGGAAGTAGCGTGGCTTGAGTTGCGGTATCCTCGTGTCATCTTCCGGCATCTCAAATTCGGGTTCCTCGGTGACGATCCCCGTAACCTTCTCTTTAGCGACTCCTTCCGGCTCGGTGGACGGTTTCGGCTTCCTTGCTCCCGCGGTACATTCCGGATCTTCGGTCTCCTTCCCCGAACGTGTTTGAATGGCCTTCGCCGACTCGGGACATTTGGGTTGTCCCGGAAGCTTCCCTTCATCATTAGTGAGGCGCCCCGCAAGTTGTCCAACTTGCGTCTCGAGCATCTTCATCATGTTGAGCACTTGATGATTGGAACTTCCGACCTCCGTCACTTTGCTATCGATGTTCTCCAACACCTTGTCTATGGTCTTGAACTTGGTGACGGTGTCCTTGTTGGTCTTAGCTTGCTCATCCATGAACTCCTTCAATTGTATCCGAAGTGGAACCGCGTTAGGAATAGATGAGCTTGCATTAAATTGAGGCCTACCTTGCCCGTAGCGGAAGTTCGGCAATTCTCCCTTCCTCATGTAGTCGAGCACTTTGGCTTCCTCGGACAATCTTTGCGGACATGGCCATACTCTCCACATTCTTCGCATGTGGACCTTGCTTCGGCGGCCTTCAAGTCTTGAGCCTCTTTCTTTTCTATCTCCATCTTCTCCAACCTCCTCATGAGCGAGTCGATCTTGCCTTCAAGTATGTCTTCCTTCTCCACTTGCAAGACTCCTTTGACGTTCCCCATGGGTTGAGCAGGGTGTAGGCGCCGGATGACGCCCACGTGTCATTATCCGCGACCTTCTTGAATAGCGTGAAAGCTTCCGTCGGTGTAAGCTCGATGATAGATCCTCCCGCTGATACATCGATGATCGTCCTTGACGCCATGGTGAGTCCTTGATAGAACTTTTGCACGAGGTCTTCTTTCGGGAACTTGTGATGTGGAACCGCCCGGTGTACTCGTTGAAGCGCTCGAATGCCTCCGAGATAGTTTACGTAGGATATTGAACAAAGGTGGCAATCTTATTACGCAAGCTTTGAGTTTTACCCGGCGAGTAGTATTCCTTCATGAAAGCCTTCATCAACGTGTTCCAATTTTGCACCGTCTCCGCCGGTTGAGAGTGGAACCATTGCAACGCCTTCCCGAGTAGTGAAAACGGAAAAAGCCTCGCCCTCATTTGATCTTGAGTCACCCCCTCCATGTTGAAAGTCTGACATAGTTGAATGAATGCTTGGAGGTGAAGGTTCGGATCCTCTTTGCCGGTGAAGGGTGAATGTTGCACCATGCGGATTGTTGAGGTCTTGATCTCGAACGGTCTTCCGATCTCGTCGAGGTTCAAGATTGGTAGGTCGATGATGTCTGGGGTGCATAGCTCCCCAATCTTGCGTTCTTCCGGTGGTTGGTCACCCATCGGTGGACGTCGGTTCTCCCGCGGACTTTGAGGTGGTGAATTCTCCGGAGATTCCTGCGATCCTTCGTCTTCCGACTCCGAATCTACAAAATCCAGCTTTTTAGCTTGATGTGCTTCGCGTCTCCTTAGCCTGTAAAGTTTTTCTGGATCATCCACAAAATTATTGGGTTTGTTGGAGAGGCAGCCGTCCATCTCCTGTTAGGGTTAGCAATAAACAAAGTATGCAAAAGAAACTAGAAAACAAAACAAATCTATAAAGACTAGAGTTAGACAAACTAGATTAGATGTATTTTGAGGATGATTGAAGCTTATTAGATGCAAAAATAAAACAAAATCAGTACTGAAAATTACAAAAAAAAGCAATAAAAAATCAAATCTTGATCACTTGTTCCCCGGCAATGGCGCCAGAAAAAGGGGCTTGTTGACGGTTAATAATTGTATCAAAGTCCGTTCGTGACTCGCAAGCGTACAAGTCTCCCGTCGTAGTCAAGGGACCCTTCTTCCCTCGAGTGGTGAACCCAAGGTATCGAATCCGTGGAACAAATGTGTGACGCAAGACTTAATCTATTAAAGCCAAGTAATCTTCAATAATCGATAAAAGACCTAATGCATCTAAGTAAAAGACACAAAACGAATCTAATCTACTAAAAACCGGAGAAAACAAAGTAAGATTGGGTAGATAAACCGATCTAGAGGGATCGGGGTAAGCCTTTCGTTGAAGTTCCAAGCAAGAGAAGAAGTAGCAAATCGAATCTTAATAAAAGCCTCTTTAAATCGTGGTTTCCCGTCCAAATCCGAAAACATCCGCCTTTCGAGACCCCCGTTCGTCACAACGTATCCCTATTCATGTGGGGAGCTTAGGGCGAGTCAAAAGACAAGTCGAGATTCTTTCGGAGGATCCGGCGTGTACCTCTAGCCACCGCGGCTACAAGAACACCCTATGTAATCTATCTCGAGAATAGAATTGGAATAAGCAAAGCCGATCGAAAAACGAAATCTTCGAGGAAACACTTGATCGCTGAGAAAAGATTCAACTTGATAATTCAACTATAACAATGATACATACACAAGATCACCACCGGATCCTTCCTTGATCTTGCTTCTAGCTCGGGAACTCCGACGTGGTCTTCCTTGCAAGGTTCCCACGTCGGCTAGGGAAACCCTAGTCAACTAGCTCGACCCTCTCCTCTCCTAGATGGTGTCCCTCTCTTCTCTCGCTTCTCGGCGGCCGAAGACGAAATCTTCTCTCGCGTGGCTCTCGGTCGGGGGACTATAAATAGCCCGATTGGCGGCTAGGGCAAAGGACGACGCATTTGGGCCCTAAATGGGCACCGGGCCGACCGGATCGGGCCGGCCGGCCCGGGCCCATTTAGGCCCGGCCCCGCGGCTCCTTTGCCCGAGGTCGGTTCCCTTGCTTCCCGGATGCTTCCCCCTTCGCATACGGGTCCATGTCGTCGGTTTCTCTCCGAATTGGACTCAACTCCTTGTCTTGGAAGATTCGGCACTTTTCCGGTCGGGTCCCCGGAGTATGTCGTCTTCTCGGATCAAGTCCCCGGCTTCTTGGAGTTAATTTTACTTCATTGCATGACTTGTTCGGGGCTTCAAAGTCTTGTCATGAGGTGCTTGATGAACTTATCCCGAAAGTCTTGCATTCAACACTAAATCCCCGCATAAACATTAAACTCCAAAAACGACATGCACACGTGAACTTGTTATACCACGGGGGTTAGTACCAATGGATAAAGTATAAAACTCATGCCAACACCGAAGGTAAACTCATGGCTAGGTTGACGGATTTTCACCGTCAACGGCTCCCCGCAAGTGTAGGGATACGTTGTGACAGAACGGGGGTTCCGAAAGGCGGATGTTTTCGGGTTTGGACGGGAAACCACGATTTAAAGAGGCTTCTAATAAGATTCGATTTGATACTTCTTCTCTTGCTTGGAACTTCAACAAAAGGCTTACCCCGATCCCTCTAGATCAGTTTATCTACCCAATCTTACTCTGTTTTCTCCGGTCTTTAGTAGATTAGATTCGTTTCATGTCTTTTACTTAGATGCATTATAGTTTCTTTTATCGAAGATTGGAGTTATTTGGCTTTATTACATTAAGTTTTGCGTCACACATTTGTTCCACGGATTCGATACCTTGGGTTCACCACTCGAGGGAAGAAGGGTCCCTTGACTACGACGGGAGACTTGTACGCTTGCAAATCACAAACAAACTTTGATATAATTATTAACCGTCAACACAAACCTACAAAGGGGTACCCGAAGTAGTAGATTGTGCGGTGAGGATCGTGATTGGGAGACCGAGAACTTGAAGGTATGCGCAAGGACACTGGACACAAGATTTATACAGGTTTAGGACGCTAAGGTGGCGAGCCCTAAGTCTTGTTTGGGGGATCAAGTATGGCGCCCTGCGCTTGGTGTTGGTTGAGATGAGGTGCCGGGCTAGGTACCGGTTACAAGGAAGGAGTCCTAGTAGGATGACACGGAACGAGTCCTAGTAGGATTACAGGGGAATTCTAGTAGGAGTTCGTCTTCTTCCTTCCTTGCATGAGTACCCGGGGAGTCTGCTCGACATCTGCAGCTTCGGTTTGACCTTCGGGACGGTGTTCAAAGCATGTTCTATGACCGAGCGGTGGACCCCCGTCAGGTCTGAATTGTACCATGCAAACACATCCTGATTATGATGAAGGAAGTGCAGGAGTTTATCTTCCTCCTTGCTAACCTCGGTGCCTATCATGACGGTCCTGCTTGGCACATCTGCAAACAAAGGGACTGTCCTCGTGTCGTCAACCGCTTTCATGCGCTCAGCTTCGTCTTGCTTCATTGACTGCCTCATTTGCGCCTCAGCCTTTTGTTCTGCTTCTGGCACAACTTCGCCACCCTCATCTTCATCAATAACATGAACCTGCCTGTTATGCGCCGAAGTGTTCCGCTCGGCACGCCGAGCCTCCTCTTGGCTACCGTACACCGAAACCACCCCCGCATTGGTTGGTATATTCATCAGCAGATACCCTTGGTGAATGACTGCTGCGAACTTGTTGATGGTGTTGCGGCCGAAGATGGCATTGTACGGCTATACGAAGTCAACAACATCAATGGTTATGACTTCCATCCTCATGGTGCGTCCTGCCCGAACGTCACATTGACATCAATCTTGCCCAGTGCCTCAATTCTTTTGTTACCGAAGCCATATAGCGGGTGCTCCGCTTTTGTAAGTCGTTCCTTTTAAGACCCATGCTAGAAAAAACACTGCTAGATTAATATATCCCCCGAGCTACCATTATCCAGCAGGACTCTTCCGACGTCGTTACCAAAATAGTACTTTGTGTTCTTGCCAATGTTCGCCCTTATGACGAGTGGGTCATTGTGGGGGTAGTGTTGCAGCCGAATGTCAGCGGCTGTGAAAGTTATTGGAATGTGAGACCAGGGAAAGTGGAAATATTTTCTGGAGCAGATATGCGATACGCTTCGGTAATACTCCTGCCTCTGACGCTTCGTCGCGAGCACCGGCTCATTGGAGCCGCCCGAAATTGCGTTGATGATGTTGACCATACCCATCATTCCTGGGCCGCTAGAATCAAGTGCTTCTTTGCTTTGGTGGTTGTAAGGAGTTTGATGGTGGATATGTGGGTTCGGCCATGAAGGCACAAATACCGAAGGTTGCTGCGTGTGCATGGGTGGGGGCGGTGGCAGCTGTGGCGCCAAAGGAGCGTATGCTTGCGTTGGCTGGAACACTTGCGTGGGTGCTGTAGGATAGAAAGACTGGTGGTGATACGGTGGCGGTAGAGCCCTGAACTGTCCCGGATTCTGGCACTTCATGACGTGGTTCACAGCCAAGCCCGCTGCCTTCGCCTTCTCTCCGCTTCCCACTAAATTTTCTTCTTGATCGCAGAAGGGAATTGATGTGTGTGGTGATATGCATTAACTCTGTGGAGCCAATAGAAAAACCTTTCGCCCCTCTTGGGGTGGTGGAGGTGGTTGCGAAGGTTTCGGTCCCCTCCCGTTCTTATGCGGTCCTTTGTGCCCACCGCCGTTTCTGCTCTGGTTTTGATCATAGGGCGCAGCTACATTGTTGACCTGACAGTGTGCCTGCTTCGGCGGGTGACTTTGCCATCCCTTCGGTGATTCCCACTGACCCTGCTGCTTTTGCTTCTTGGCTGTGTTAACTCTGTCCAGCCTTCGGCAACGGCCCTTATCGTACTTGTAGTATTGTTGTATTACTTCAAATGGCTCCTGTAGGGATATCAGTTTGATTTTGTTAAGCATGTCCTGGCAGTTTCCAACCCTCAAACGCCCTACGATGGCATCAATGGTGCTGCTTTCGGACACCCCAGGCGCACGCTCTGTCAGCTTCACCATTCTGTGCATGTACTCCTGCAGTGACTCCTTATCCCCTGGATGCACATGTTGACGAGGTCATTGGAATCTAGCTCCTCGACTTGCATGCCTTTGAAACTAGACAATAGCTTGTTGCGCAGCTGAAACCATGAGGTTATGTGCCCCTTCGGTATGTTTGCATTCCAATACTGAACCTCGCCTTTGAGGGCCATCACAAGCGCCTTCGCCTTCGTTGTGGCGTCGCCACCGTTGGATTCTACTGCATTTTCGAACTTCATAAGGAACTCTTTGGGGTCTTAATCTCCAGTATGACGAGTGCGAGCCAGGAGCAGTCCCTCAAGGAGCAGAGCGACACCGTCGTCGGCCTGCAGCAGGCGGTCGAGGCCGAGCGCCGCGCCCTCGAGGTGGAGAGGAGACAGGTCGAAGGTAGGTCACTGTTTGTCTTTTGTTTTGCTGATTTTCCCTTATAGGGTTCGCCCCCCTTTCTGATTTCTCTCTTGCTGGCAACGTTCAGGCCTGCGCACCGCGCTGGGGCACGCGACCGACTGGGCCGAGGCGCTGCAGGCCTCCTACAACTCCTCCGAGCAGGAGCTGCTGGAGCTACGCTCTGCGGCCCTCGAGACCTGCCAGGCCGTGGAGGAGGGCGAGGCGCAGGCTGGGAGCTCGCTGGCTAGCCGCCTGCGCGCCCTTGGCGGGCACGTCTCCGGGCGCATGCACCGGGCTCTGCACCTTGTCGTCCAGAAGGCCCTCGGAGTGGTGTGATCTCATTACGAGATCAACTTCGAGGCCGTGGCAGAGAGCTACATCATCTGCGAGGGCGTCGATGACGAGGTGGCGATGGAGCACGTGGACACGTTAGCTGCCGACACCGCCGAGGCGCTCGCTGAAGCCTTCGAGGAGTTCCTGTTCCCGGACGCCGTCAATGCCGATGCTCCTCAGGCCTGAAGACTACTGGGCGCCAGGCCCTTTTTTGTTTGTATGTTAGTGTATGGGCTGCGTGGCCATGTAAATGAACAAATCATTTTGTTTCAAACACTTGTGAAAGCGAAATGGTGTCCTTTACTTTATTGCGCTGTTTTGTTTCTCCTTCTTCCTGAGTAAATTCGAGTTAGGGAAGTTCGATTTTCGCGAGCAGCCTGCTGGGCCGGAGGCAAGAGAGAAGGGTCGTATCCTCGTGGAGGCGTAGGCTATCTCTGACTCGCGCGTCCTTTCCGCTAGGCTGCCTGCACCCTGTTCGAATTTTGCTCGAGGCCAAAGTGGAACCATACTTAGCGCGCGTGGATTTTTTTGCGAAAAAATGGGACCATTTTTTTGGGGTGGGGGGATGCCCCCCGTAGTAGCCCCCGAGGGTAACTTGGGTTTCAGGGGAAAGCCGAGTTGCCCTTTTTATTGAACTGGTGATGTTTACATGGTCGTCACCAACTGGGGTGTTGGGCACGTGATTTACAACAAAAGACTTGGAAATTCTAGATAAGGGTAGAAGCGACGTAGCTGTTGGATGTTCCAAGCGTTGGTGAGTTCTTCGCCGTCCTCGTTGGCTAGCTTGTATGTGCCGGGCTTGAGCACCTTCACCACGACGTAGGGTCCCTCCCACGGAGGTAATAGCTTGTGGCGTCCTCGGTTGTCTTGGCCTAGCCTTAGGACCAAATCCCCCTCGCTGAAGTCCCGCCGGCGTATCTTCTGTGCCTGCTAGCGCCTGAGGGACTGCTGGTATCTTGCGGAGTGCATCAAGGCCACGAGGCGCGCTTCATCCAGCTGGTCCAGTGAGACCTCGCGGGCTCGCTAGTTGGCGTCCTCGTCATAGCCTCGTACCCTGGGTGACCCATATTCTAAGTCCGTGGGGAGGATGGCCTCCGCGCCATGGACTAGAAAGAACGGGGTGAACCCGGTGGCTCTGCTTGGGGTGGTCCTTAGGCCCCATACGACTGCAGGCAATTCCTGGAGCCATTTTCGACCAGACTTGTTCAGCTGGTCGAATATTCTGGGCTTAAGGCCTTGCAGGATCATGCCATTGGCACGTTCTACTTGGCCGTCGGTATGTGGGTGTGCCACAGCTGCCCAATCCACACGGATGTGGAATTTGTCGCAAAACTCTAGGAATTTCCTGCCCGTGAACTGGGACCCGTTGTCGGTGATGATGGAGTTCGGCACTCCAAAACGATGGACGATGTCAGTTAAGAACGTCACTGCCTGTTCCGCCCTAAGATTCATAATGGGGCGTACTTCTACCCACTTGGAAAATTTGTCAATTGCATCCAACAAGTGGGTGAAGCCACCGAGCGCCTTTCGCAAGGGCCCTACGATGTCCAGCCCCCACACGGCGAAAGGCCATGTGATGGGGATGGTCTGCAGGACGTGAGCGGGGAGGTTGGATTTGCGGGCGTAGAACTGGCACCCCTCGCACGTGCGCACGATCTCGCTGGCATCCGCGACCACGGTGGTCCAATAAAAGCCTTGGCGGAACACGTTGCCTACGAGGGTGCGGGGCGCGGCATGGTGGCTACAAATCACCGTGTGTATGTCCCGGAGGAGCTCGCGCCCCTCGGGGATGGGCACGCATTGCTGCAGGATGCCGGAAGCGGCACGCTTGTACAGCTCGCCGTCGACGAGGGCAAAAGACTTGGCCATCCTGGCGACGCGCCTGGCCTCGGATCGGTCTGAGGGGAGTTCCTCTCGGTCCATCCAGGCGATGTACTTGTCGCGCCAGTCCACGCTGATGGGGGCTGGCTCGATGTCCATCACTTCGGCCTCGCTGGCACCGTACCCCTCGAGGACGGAGAGCACGTACGCCTCGTTCGAGGGGTCCTCGTCCATGGGCTCTGCGCCTGCTGGATTCGAGGGAGCCCCCGAGGGTTCCGCGTGGTTCGAGGGGTGCGGCTCGAGGGCGACAGAGGGCTGGGCGATATCTCGGGCGAAAACGTTCGGGGGGACAGTGATCCGCCCGGACGCGATCTTCGCGATCTTGTCCGCCTCCTCGTTGTACCGGCGGGGCACGTGATTGAGCTCGATGCCGTAGAACTTGTCTTCGAGGGCTCGCACGGCTCTGCAGTATGCCTCCATCTTGTCATCATGGTAGCTCGCGTTTTTCATGACTTGGTCAATCACGAGCTGCGAATCTCCCCGCACGTCGAGGCGCTTGACGGCTACCTTGATGGCGATCTTGAGGCCGCAGAGAAGGGCCTCGTAATCAGCCATGTTGTTCGACGCGGGGAAGTGGAGACGTACTGCGTGCCGCATGTGTTCCCCGAGAGGTGACACGAAGAGCAGGCTTGCACCCACCCCGGTCTTCATCACCGAGCCGTCGAAATACAGAGTCCAGCACCGTGCCTGGATCTGCGGCGGCGGCAGTTGTGTGTCCGTCCACTCGGCGACGAAATCCGCCAGGATCTGGGACTCGACGGCCTTGCGCGGGGCGTAGGCGAGCGTCTCGCCCATCAGCTGCACCGACCACTTGGCGATTCCGCCCGCCGCATCCGGATTGCGGATGATCTCCCCCAGCGGGAAGGAGGAGACTACCGTGACAGGGTGGGCCTCGAAGTAGTGGCAAAGCTTGCGTCGTGCAAGGACCACCGCGTACAGCAGCTTCTGGACTTGAGGGTAGCGAGTCTTGGTGTCGGACAAGACTTCGCTGATGTAGTACACCGGCCGCTGGACCGGCAGGGCGTGCCCTTCCTCTGTGCGCTCTACCACGATCACGGCGCTGACCACTTGGGTGGTCGCAGACACGTAGAGTTGCAGAGGTTCGCCGTCTTGCGGTGGTGTGAGGATCGGGGAGTGAGTCAAGGACGCCTTTAGCTTGTCGAGCGCATTCTGGGCCTCGGCGGTCCAGGAGAAACACTCGTGCTTCTTGAGGAGGCGGTAGAGGGGCAAGCCTTTTTCACCGAGCCGCGAGATGAAGTGGCTAAAGGCGGCAAGGCACCCCAGCACCTTTTGTACCCCTTTGAGGTCCCGAATCGGAACCATTCGCTCGAGGGCTGCAACTTTTTCGGGGTTGGCCTCGATGCCTCGCTGGGAGACTATATATCTTAGAAGCATGCCCCGCGGCACACCAAAGACACATTTCTCGGGGTTCAATTTTACCCCGTTGGCCCGCAGGCAGCCGAACGTGATGCTGAGATCGCCAACCAGGTCGTCCGTCTTCCTGGTTTTGTTGACGGTGAAAATCCGTCAACCTAGCCATGAGTTTACCTTCGGTGTTGGCATGAGTTTTATACCTTATACATTGGTACTAACCCCCGTGGTATAACAAGTTCACGTGTGCATGTCGGTTTTGGAGTTTAGTGTTTATGCAGGGTTTTAGTGTTGAATGCAAGACTTTCGGGATAAGTTCATCAAGCACCTCATGACAAGACCTTGAAGCCCCATACAAGTCATGCAATGAAGCAAACTTAACTCCAAGAAGCCGGGGACTTGATCCGAGAAGACGACGGACTCCGAGGACCCGACCGAAAAAAGTCTTGAATCTTGCAAGACAAGGAGTTGAGTCCAATTCAGAGAGAAACCGATGACATGGACCTACATGCAGAAGGGGGAAACATCCAGGAAGCAAGGGAACCGACGTGGAGCGAAGGAGCCCTCGGGCTGGGCCTAGATGGACCCAGGCCGGCCGGCCAGTCTGGTCGGCCCAGGCCCATCCAGGGCCCAAATGCCCCCTCCTTTGCCCTAGCCGCCAATCGGGCTATTTATAGCCCCCTGACCGAGAGCCTCATGGAGAAGAATTCATCATCGGCCGCCGAGGAGCAGATAAGAGAGGGACACCATCTCGGAAAGGAGAGGGTCGAGCTAGTTGACTACGGTTTCCCTAGCCGACGTGGGGACCTTGCACGGAAAACCACGTCGGAGTTCCCGGAGCTAGAAGCAAGGTGAAGGAAGGATCCCGGTGGTGATCTTGTGTATGTATCATTGTTATAGTTGAATTATCAAGTTGAATCTTTTCCTTGCGATCAAGTGTTTCCTCTAAGATTTCGTTTTTCGATCGGCTTTGCTTATTCCAATTCTATTCTCGAGATAGATTACATATGGTGTTCTTGTAGCCGTGGTGGCTAGAGGTACACGCCGGATCTTCCGAAAGAATCTCGACTTGTCTTTTGACTCGCCCTAAGCTCCCCGCATGAATAGGGATACGTTGTGACAGAACGGGGGTCTCGAAAGGCGGATGTTTTCGGATTTGGACGGGAAACCACGATTTAAAGAGGCTTCTATTAAGATTCGATTTGCTACTTCTTCTCTTGCTTGGAACTTCAACAAAAGGCTTACCCCGATCCCTCTAGATCGGTTTATCTACCCAATCTTACTTTGTTTTCTCCGGTCTTTAGTAGATTAGATTCGTTTTGTGTCTTTTACTTAGATGCATTAGGGTTTTATCGAAGATTGGAGTTACATGGCTTTATTAGATTAAGTTTTGCGTCACACATTTGTTCCACGGATTCGATACCTTGGGTTCACCACTCGAGGGAAGAAGGGTCCCTTGACTACGACGGGAGACTTGTACGCTTGCGAGTCACAAACGAACTTTGATACAATTATTAACCGTCAACAGGTTTTCACGACGATGTCATCTACGTACGCCTCGACGGTTCGGCCGATATGGTCTCCGAAAACGTGCTGCATGCACCGTTGGTACGTTGCGCCCGCGTTCCGGAGGCCGAACGGCATCGTGACGTAGCAAAACATCCCGAATGGCGTGATGAATGAAGTCGTGAGTTGGTCGGACTCCTTCATCTTGATTTGGTGGTACCCGGAATAGGCATCAAGGAAGCAAAGTAGTTCGCACCCGGTGGTCGAATCAACGTTTTGATCGATACGTGGCAAAGGAAAAGGAACTTTAGGACATGCTTTATTAAGACTAGTGTAGTCTATACACATCCGCCACTTCTCGTTCTTTTTCTTTACTAGTACATGATTGGCTAGCCACGTAGGGTGGAACACTTCCTTGATGAACCCGGCCTCGAGAAGCTTCCGCAGCTCCGCTCTGATCGCCCGCCGCCGCTCCTCGTCGAAGCGGCAGAGCCGTTGCTGCACGGCGCGGGAGTGAGGCAGGATGTTAAGGGAGTGCTCGGCGACCTCCCTCGGGATGCCCGGCATGTCCGAGGGGCTCCACGCGAAGATGTCGGCGTTGGCGCGGAGGAAGTCGACGAGCACCACTTCCTATTTTGGGTCGAGGGTAGAACTGACCCTCAACACCCTGCCCTCGGGGCAGCAGGGTCGAGGGGCACTTCCTTGGTCTGCTCCGCGGCCTCGAAGTTGCCGGCGTGCTTGGCGGTGGAGTCGAGGTCCTCGTTGACCATCTTCTCCAAGGTGGTCACCAGCGCTTCATCCAGCACCAGCGCTTCCGCGTGCTCCACGCATTCGACGTCGCACTCGAAGGCGTGCTCGATGGACGAGCCCACAGTGATGACGCCGTTTGGTCCCGGCATCTTCATTTTGAGGTAGGTGTAGTTGGGGACGGCCATGAACTTGGCGTAGCAGGGCCGCCCAAGTATGGTGTGATAGGCGCCCCGGAACCCCACCACCTCGAAGGTGAGCATCTCCTTGCGGAAATTGCTTGGAGTGCCGAACCAAATAAGCAGATCGATTTGTCCGAAGGGCTGGACGCGCTTGCCCGGCGCGATGCCATAAAACGGCGTCGTGCCGGGCCGCAGTTGGTCCAACCCAATCCCCAGCAGGCGCAGCGTGCGCGTAGAGGATGTTGAGGCTGCTGCCTCCGTCTATCAGGACCTTTGAGAACCGCGCATTCCCAATGACCGGGTCGACCACCAGTGGGTACTGGCCCGGGTTAGGGATGCGGTTCGGGTGATCTTCGCGGCTGAAGGTGATGGCATCCTCCGACCAGTCAAGGAAGGAGGGAGGCGCCTTCTCCTCGGCGAGGACCTCGTGCCGCTCCCGCTTGCGCTGGCGGCTCGACATGTCGACGGTCGGCCCCCTAAAGATGTGGAACACGTTTTCCACGGCAGGGAAGCCGCCGGCGTCGCCATCTCCTCCGTCCTTCCTGGCCTCTACGTCCTTCGCGGCGGCGCGGCTGTAGAACATTTTGAGCATATCGCACTGCTCGAGGGTGTGGTTCACCGGTGTCTTGTGATATGGACATGGCTTTTTCAGCATGTTGTCGAACAACCCCAGACCTCGAGGGGCTGGTCGAGGGCCTCGTCGAGCCGGGTCAACAGAAAGGGCCTCGGCGTCGTCGCCGTCGCGTCCCTGCTCGCGTGCCTCGCGGCGTGGCTTCTTCCCTTTCTTGCCCCACTTGTCCTTCCGGTGGGGCTCCCTGGACTTGCTGCCCTCCGCGGGCGCATCGTCCGAGCGCTTGCCCTTCTTGCCGTCGAAGATCGCCCCCACGGCCTCTTCACCCGAGGCGAAGCTGGTGGCGATGTCGAACAGCTAGTTCGAGTCCGCCGGCGGGCTGCGCCCCAACTCGCGCACGAGGTCCCGACACGTGGTGCCCTCGAGGAAGGCATGCACAATCTCCGATTGCGCCACACACGGGAGCTCCGTGCAGCGCTCGGAGAAGTGCCATATGATGTCCCGAAGCGACTCGCCGGGCTTCTGGGTGCAGGAGCACAGGTCCCAGGAGTTCCCAGGGGGCACATACGTGCCCTGGAAGTTGCCTACGAACGTGCGGACCAAGTCGTCTCAGTTATGGATCTGACTGGCCGGCAGATGCTCGAGCCACGTCCGGGCTGAATCGCCAAGGTGCAGGGGGAGGTTGCGGATGATGACCTCGTCGCTGGTGGCCCCGCCTAGCTGGCATGCTATGCGATAATCATTGAGCCACACACGGGGATCCATCTCCCCGTTGTACTTGACAATGGTCGTGGACTGGTGGAAGCACTGGGGGCAGGCCGCCGCACGGATCTCTCGGCTGAACACATGGGTCCCGGGGGTTCCGGCGTTGGCGAGCAGTCTTCATCGCTATCGTAGCGTCCACCCCGCCGAGGGTGGTAGCCTACCGCCGCTCATGCATCCGCTTTGCTCGTCCGCCGAGCGTTGATGACGTTGCGGGCGTCGCCGTCCCGTGCTTGCCCGCGCGTGTCGAGGAGCCGTTCTTTAGCCGGCGTGCATCCTGGGTTGGCGGGGCGCTCCGTCGCTCCACCTGCGTGCACCGAGGGTTCAGCCTCCTGCGCACCCCCATCACCCCGCGCGTCCCCCCGCCGGCGGATGCGGGACGCCGAGCTCTCGGCCCGCCGGACGACCGCTTGCTCGATGAGTGCTCGTGCCTCTCGGTGCGGGTTCCGCGCATCGGGCGTCGAGGGGCGGGCATGGCCCGCGCAGCGGCGTCGCGGCGGCAATGAGCTTCGGCTCGCTCGGCGTTGACGGTGAAAATCCGTCAACCTAGCCATGAGTTTACCTTCGGTGTTGGCATGAATTTTATACCTTATCCATTGGTACTAACCCCCGTGGTATAACAAGTTCACGTGTGCATGTCGGTTTTGGAGTTTAATGTTTATGCGGGGTTTTAGTGTTGAATGCAAGACTTTTGGGATAAGTTCATCAAGCACCTCATGACAAGACCTTGAAGTCCCGAACAAGTCGTGCAATGAAGCAAAATTAACTCCAAGAAGCCGGGGACTTGATCCGAGAAGACGACGGACTCCGGGGACCCGACCGGAAAAGTGCGTTGAAGCTTGCAAGACAAGGAGTTGAGTCCAATTCGGAGAGAAACCGACGACATGGACCTACATGCGAAGGGGGAAACATCCAGGGAAGCAAGGGAACCGACCTCGGGCAAAGGAGCCCGTGGGCCGGGCCTAAATGGGCCCGGCCCGGCCGGCCCGATCCGGTCGGCCCGTGCCCATTTAGGGCCCAAAACCGCCGCCCTTTGCCCTAGCCGCCAATCGGGCTATTTATAGTCCCCTGACCGAGAGCCACGCAGAGAAGATTTCGTCTTCGGCCGCCGAGAAGCAGAGAAGAGAGGGACACCATCTAGGAGAGGAGAGGGTCGAGCTAGTTGACTAGGGTTCCCCTAGCCGACGTGGGAACCTTGCACGGAAGACCACGTCGGAGTTCCGGAGCTAGAAGCAAGATCAAGGAAGGATCCCGGTGGTGATCTTGTGTATGTATCATTGTTATAGTTGAATTATCAAGTTGAATCTTTTCTCGCCGATCAAGTGTTTCCTCGAAAATTTCGTTTTATGATCGGCTTTGCTTATTCCAATTCTATTCTCGAGATAGATTACATAGGGTGTTCTTGTAGCCACGGTGGCTAGAGGTACACGCCGGATCTTCCGAAAGAATCTCGACTTGTCTTTTGACTCGCCCTAAGCTCCCCGCATTAATAGGGATACGTTGTGACAGAACGGGGGGTCTCGAAAGGCGGATGTTTTCGGATTTGGACGGGAAACCACGATTTAAAGAGGCTTTCATTAAGATTCGATTTGCTATTTCTTCTCTTGCTTGGAACTTCAACAAAAGGCTTACCCCGATCCCTCTAGATCGGTTTATCTACCCAATCTTACTTTGTTTTCTCCGGTTTTTAGTAGACTAGATTCGTTTTGTGTCTTTTACTTAGATGCATTAGGTTCTTTATTGAAGATTGCAGTTATTTGGCTTTAATAGATTAAGTCTTGCGTCACACATTTGTTCCACGGATTCGATACCTTGGGTTCACCACTCGAGGGAAGAAGGGTCCCTTGACTACGACGGGAGACTTGTACGCTTGCGAGTCACGAACGAACTTTGATACAATTATTAACCGTCAACAAGCCCCTTTTTCTGGCGCCGTTGCCGGGGAACAAGTGATCAAGATTTGATTTTTTATTGCTTTTTTTTGTAATTTTCAGTACTGATTTTGTTTTATTTTTGCATCTACTAAGCTTCGATCATCCTCAAAATACATCTAATCTAGTTTGTCTAACTCTAGTCTTTATAGATTTGTTTTGTTTTCTAGTTTTTTTTGCATACTTTGTTTATTGCTAACCCTAACGGGAGATGGACGGCTACCTCTCCAACAAACCCAATAATTTTGTGGATGATCCGAGAAAAACTTTACGGGCTAAGGAGACGCGAAGCACATCAAGCTAAAAAAGCTGGATTTTGTAGATTCGGAGTCGGAAGACAAAGGATCGCAGGAATCTCCCGGGAGAATTCACCACCTCAAAGTCCGCGGGAGAACCGACGTCGACCAATGGGTGACCAACCACGGGAAGAACGCAAGATTGGGGAGCTATGCACCCCAGACATCATCGACCTACCAATCTTGAACCTCGAGGAGATCGGAAGACCGTTCGAGATCAAGACCTCAACCATCCGCATGGTGCAACATTCACCCTTCACCGGCAAAGAGGATCCGAACCTTCACCTCCAAGCATTCATTCAATTATGTCGACTTTCAACATGGATGGGGTGACTCAAGATCAAATGAGGGCAAGGCTTTTTCCGTTTTCACTACTCGGGAAGGCTTTGCAATGGTTCCACTCTCAACCGGCGGAGACGGTGCAAAATTGGAACACGTTGATGAAGGCTTTCATGAAGGAATACTACTCACCGGGTAAAACTCAAAGCTTGCATAATAAGATTGCCACCTTTGTTCAATATCCTACAGAAACTATCTCGGAGGCATTCGAGCGCTTCAACGAGTACACCCGGGCGGTTCCACATCACAAGTTCCCGAAAGAAGACCTCGTGCAAAAGTTCTATCAAGGACTCACCATGGCGTCAAGGACGATCATCGATGCATCGGCGGGGGGATCTATCATCGAGCTTACACCGACGGAAGCTTTCACGCTATTCAAGAAGGTCGCGGATAATGATACGTGGGCGTCATCCGGGCGCCTACATCCGGCTCAACCCATGGGGAACGTCAAAGGAGTCTTGCAAGTGGAGAAGGAAGACATACTCGAGGGCAAGATCGACTCGCTCATGAGGAGGTTGGAGAAGATGGAGATAGAAAAGAAAGAGGCTCAAGACTTGAAGGCCGCCGAAGCAAGGTCCACATGCGAAGAATGTGGAGAGTATGGCCATGTCCGCAAAGATTGTCCGGAGGAAGCCAAAGTGCTCGACTACATGAGGAAGGGAGAATTGCCGAACTTCCGCTACGGACAAGGTAGGCCTCAATTTAATGCAAGCTCATCTATTCCTAACGCGGTTCCACTTCGGATACAATTGAAGGAGTTCATGGATGAGCAAGCTAAGATCAACAAGGACACCGTCACCAAGTTCAAGACCATAGACAAGGTGTTGGAGAACATCGATAGCAAAGTGACGGAGGTCGGAAGTTCCAATCATCAAGTGCTCAACATGATGAAGATGCTCGAGGCGCAAGTTGGACAACTTGCGGGGCGCCCTCACTAATGATGAAGGGAAGCTTCCGGGACAGCCCAAATGTCCCGAATCGGCGAAGGCCATTCAAACACGTTCGGGGAAGGAGACCGAAGATCCGGAACGTTCCGCGGGAGCAAGGAAGCTTAAACCATCCACCGAGGTGGAAGGAGGCTGCTAAAGAGAAGGTTACGGGGATCGTCACCGAGGAACCCGAATTCGAGATGCCGGAGGATGACACGAGGATACCGCAACTCAAGCCACGCTACTTCCGAGATGCCCTACAAGTACCTACATATTCTAGTTACTTTAAAGACATACTTGCAAATAAATATGAGATAGCAACACTCGGGGTAGATCATGTCAAGATGTCCGAGGAGTGTAGTGCGGCTATTGCTTATGGGCTAGAGAAGCAAAAAGACCCCGGTGCCCTACAATTCCATGTTCGGTTGGTTCTTTCAACTTCGAGAAGGCGTTATGCGACCTTGGAGCTAGTGTAAGTGTCATGCCGAGGGATGTGTTCGAGAAGTTACGCCTACCAATGGAGCCTACGGGAATATGTTTGGAGTTGGGCGACAACTCCATTCGCTATCCCTTGGGCATTGCTTGAAGATGTACCCGTGAAGATTGGACACCACTTCATCCCCGTCGACTTCGTTGTGCTCGAGATGGGAGAGAGGGAGAAGCCGCCGCTCATCCTAGGGAGGCCGTTCCTCAAGACCGTGGGAGCAACTATTGATGTTGGCAAGGGGGAGATCATGTTCGATATCAACGGAGAAAGGAGTTCCTTCAAGTTCCGTCCAAGGATTGAGGCATGCAACATGATTGGAGTGAAGGGAGAACCAAAACAAACGGAGGGGCTGAAAAAGAAGAAGGAGCCGAAAAAAATGAACGTAACGAAAATCAAAGAAGGTGTTGCATCCGTCAAGACAAAGGAAGAGAAGCCGCCCGTGAAGACCAAAATAATGACTAAGCCAACTAAGCCGGAAGTCAAGTCCGCGCCCAAGATGGTGCGGAAGTGGGTACCCAAGATTGCAACGCCCGCAAAGAGCGTTGATCCGGAGTGATCAAGTGAAGAAGTCTAGCTATAGACTATAAACGAAGCGCTAGGCGGGAGGCAACCCGTTTCGTCAAGTCGAGTCAAGAATAAGCTACCGGGAGGACAACCCGATTCCAGGTTTTTCGAGTATTTTTAATAATTTAGTTTTTGAGTTTTATTACGCAAAGACATTAGACTTAGAAGTGGTTGAACAATATTAGAGACATAATTCTTGATTGAGTGTTTGCTTTATCATAAACCCTTTGCATGAACCCTCCTATGTGCTTGTTTGATTCTTTTCTTTTCGAGAAACCCCTCAACCAAATAATTTCAGAACCTTAACTCAACCTTTCACCCTCATTATGGTGCTGAGGTTAACTTATTTTTCATGCTAAAACCACACGAGTAGAGCCACGATTTATGTTCAAGTGTTATAAAAATTCAGCACGTGGTAGGACTCGCGTGAACCTAGAAATCAAAGCTTTTGGTTGGGTTTTAAAAAATCTTTATCCTTGGTTTCTCTAGGATTAGAATTTTTCTAAGCCTATTCTAATTTTGTTTCATTCAAAATCTTTCCTATTTAGCCAAAATTAGAACCTAAACCTATGCCGCCATGATCAAGCCGGGAAATGTCTGCTCTCAACCGATGAAAGCAAACTATACAGGTGAGACCAAAATCGACGTAGTCGAAAAATATTTTCGACTTACATTTGTTTTTAATGGCTTAAAAACTTCTCTAAAATTGTGCTTCACCTCTTGCATGGCTCTGAAAAATATTTTAAATTTCGAATTAGAGGAGTGCTTAACCTTAAACACACCTAAATGGAGGCAATCAAGTTTGAATTAATCATGCATGCACCATTGGATTCCCTTTTATCAACTTTCACCAATCCCACATGCAAAGGACAAGCATGGTGGGCAGCAAGCATCAACTTTGCAGGATTTTCATGGTGGCATGTGAAGCAAGTGGAGCTAGGGAGCATGGACATGACCCAAAGCATGGAGCATCAAGTGGGAGGACCAATAATTCAAGAAAAGGAGTGGACGAGAGCGTTTGGGCGGTGCAACTCGTGGAGCACGCGGGCGGGGAAAGTTGCGGAGGCGAAATGATCGTCTTTGGGAGAAAGACGCGCCGAGGAGGAGCCGGAGGACCCCCGGGCCGGCCGGCCCGGCCGGCCGGCCGCCCTATAAAAGGAGCCCCCGGCGCCCGTTTTACGCGGGCAAGCTTCCCTCTCCTTCCCTTGTTTGTGTGTTCAAGTTTGTGTGCTTAGAACCTCTGTAGACTTAGCCAACCATCCCAAGCTTGATAGCTCAAGAAAAATCCACATCCTTAATCGACTCAAAGTTCACATCCGAAGCAAAGAGTTTAAGTGCCTAGTTTACCGGTTGCAACCCGGAATTTTAGTTGAAGAAAGAGTGCAGCAACCATGTGGAAGAAGACCACAAGTCTCTTCTCTAAGAAGAAGAGTTCGTCGTCATCCAAGCCGTCATCAACCACGTCTTCGAGGAGGCACTCGGTTTCCGAGTCTCCCGGAGCATGGAGACGGACACGGCACCACCGAGGAGGAACGACACTCTCCTCCTTGGTGGTATGAGAGCTGCGAGAAGCACTTCCATGAGGTTCACCGAACCTCGTGGGCACACGGAGGAGCAGCCCGCGCCACCACGACGATCGACTCGCTCAACCGCACCACCTCCTTACACCCCGACACAATCTTCGTACGGCTTCATCATCTTGTCGGCGGAGGAGGAGGATAGGCTCGCCAATCTTGAGAAGAGGCTTGTGCCAAACGTCGAGTTCGACGACCAAGCACTCTACACCTTGGGTTTTTGCACCGACATATACTACATGTTGGGGCACCTCGGGTGGGTTCGGTTCTCCAACGGAATATCGGTGGACACCCATTTGGGTTACGCCTTGGAAATTTTGATGACTATTGCACCCATCGTTGATGATGATGGGGTGCAAAGCTTGTCATTCCGTTTGGAGGGAATCGAGCAAGTGGTTCCCTACGAGCACGTTAGGGAGCTGCTCGGATTCCATAAGGGAGCTCCGGAGAAAGTTGACGTGCCACCCGGCATGTTGGCGGGATTTTGGAACATGATCTCCGGAGAAGCCCATCAACAACGCAATTGCATCCGTAACCCCATTATCCGGATATTTCACTCTTGGATGTGCAAGAGGGTATTGGGGAGGATGAAGGAAACAAAGGTGACCGACACGGAGTTGAATTGGCTATACTCGGCTTTAATCGCCAGGCAGCCAATTGACCCCTCTTACCTCATGATCAACCGTTGGTGTTGTGAAGCAACATCGGGGGCGGGTAATATTGGTTCGGGGTGTTACCTCTCCATGTTGGCCTTTTCCTTGCGACCGGGGATCGCAAGAAACCCCGCTCACCTTTTGCGTGGTACCTCTCTCGGTTTTGAGTACTTGCGGCAAGGCAAGTACATTAGTGGAGATGAGAGAGGAGGTTATCGGTTGGCCATAGTGAACCTCCCCCTTCCGAATGAGAGGCTTAGGCTTTTCACCGAAGGAAGGGAAGATTGGTTGGAAGAGGGACTACTTGTCCCTGCAAGGAAGAACAAAAGAGGAAGAATCGTAGAGGAGGGAACATCCTCCGCACAAGCGAGTGGAGCACAACCCAATGTGCAACCATTCGGCGGGGTTCCGCCTCCGCCAAGTTATTACGGAGGGTCTCAACAACAAGCATGGGGGGTGGTGCACCAGTACCCCCACAAAATTATGTTGTGCCCAACGCTAACTTCGCGGAGTCCTACGCTCATCATACCCAACCACAACAAAGCATGGCCATTATTGGAGGGTATGCTGCAAGAAATGCTCAAAACATCGCAGCCATCCAATCCAACGCAGCCCAACTCGGTGAAGGCAACGCAAATATTGCCTTTGAACTTGGACACCTTCACCTTGTGGAGCCAAATCAATTCGACGGAGGAAGCGTTCATTCATATTATGAGCAAGGGTATTATTATCAAGACTATCAACATCAACCACCGACGGAGGACTAGAAGATTTAGGAACTTTAGTTTTCTTTTCTTTTCTTTTTCTCTGTAATTTTCAGCTTTTGCTTATGTGTGTTTGCGTAGTATTTTTCTGTTTTTATTTAAATTTCAGCAAGCATGTATGTTTATTTTCAGTGTGTATTTCAACTTGATATCACCTTTAATAAAGTCACCACCTTGATTATATCATTGGAAAAGTTACAAAATTTGTGCCATGATGATATATGATTAAAATTGCAGCTTTGTTCATCTTTGTAGTTGATTTATGCATGTTTAAGCTAGTGCTCTCTTAAAAATACAAATCTGAATTTATTTAAATGCTAGCTTAATTTTCAGCGGAGGTTATGATTAAAATAAAGACCCATAGTGTTTTATGTGCTCTCAAGTTATGAATAGATTGAAGATGTCTTTTATGCTCAAAAATATTGCTAACCTTGTCACAAATATCGCTTGTGTGTTGCTCAACCTATCCAAAGCCTTATATATATTTGAGTGCATAAACCTTAGTGTACAAGATTTATTTTTGAGTGAGTTATTGCAGGCCATGATTTCTCGGCCCGAGACTAAGAAGCTGGTCATTCCATTTTTGCGTATCTATCTTTTTGCTAGCCTCTTATCCGTGCATTGTGTATCCCCGCATCGGTGATCTCACAAACTTCGCCGGATATCCACCCTTAAACCAAATATCATTTTTTGTGATTACCTCCTTGACCACAACCTATCGTTGAGAATGGATCATCAATTCAAGGAAGATCGCAAGACGGTGCCAACGTTGAAGATTTCAAGTATCTCTCCAAGGAAAAATATCTCCGGTACCTACCTTATTTTTCGCCTCTTTGCTCGAGGACGAGCAACGTCTAAGCATGGGGGAGGAGGTAGGTACGGTGCAGTTTTAGAGTTCAAAAGGGAGTATTTTAAAAAAATATATAATGATGAAAGAAAAAAAAAGGGAAATCCGGTGATATTCATGACTTCCAAGGTATAAAAAAATCAAAACTTCGTTGTGAAAGTCATGGACTGAATATATGACGAGGAAAAAAATATAAATGAATGAAAGAAAGAAAAGAATGAGAAATATGTGAAAGAAAAAAATATATTTGTGCGTAAAGTGAACTCCCCGGTTCTCTAAGAGTGCATTCAAGGCTTCAAGATAAAAAGATCCATTCTCATTTTCCAACCATGTGCAATCCGATAATGAGGACTTCCTTTGTGCCTCGGGATCACTCTTTGCCATTTGCACATGTCCACTTATCTAAAAGTGTGTGTATTTTTCTCTTTCCCCTCCTTGATTCAACATTATTTTCCAATGACCTTTTTGACGAGTCTCGGTAAGACCATGAGAAGCTTGTCTTGTTTTGACAACACCTCATTTATAAATTCTTGTTAGGACTAAACTTTCCCAAAGCTCCATATAAAGCCTACCACATATATATGAGAGGGAAAGGAGTAGAATATATAGGTTTGAGAGACAAGTGAGATGAGAGTTTATGAGCAATACACGAGATGATTTAAATTTGTGAATTTGGTTTAGCTTTTCTTATCTCGTTCTTCATTTCAAAAATTCGAGATCCATTTAAAACTTTGTGAGCATGTTAATACTTGTGGGATAAGCTTAATAAGAATCTACCCTCCGTAGAGATGAAGGCTAGTACATTATGGAACTTTAATGAATTAAAATTTTGAGAGCATTATGTTTTCTCATGTGTAATCAAGTGCAAAGTTTAAACATTGTTTAGCAATGATGATATCCATCGAAGGCTTACTCGAGGACGAGCAAGGTTTAAGCATGGGGGAGATGTTGACGGTGAAAATCCGTCAACCTAGCCATGAGTTTACCTTCGGTGTTGGCATGAATTTTATACCTTATCCATTGGTACTAACCCCCGTGGTATAACAAGTTCACGTGTGCATGTCGGTTTTGGAGTTTAATGTTTATGCAGGGTTTTAGTGTTGAATGCAAGACTTTTGGGATAAGTTCATCAAGCACCTCATGACAAGACCTTGAAGTCCCGAACAAGTCGTGCAATGAAGCAAAATTAACTCCAAGAAGCCGGGGACTTGATCCGAGAAGACGACGGACTCCGGGGACCCGACCGGAGAAAAGTGCGTCGAAGCTTGCAAGACAAGGAGTTGAGTCCAATTCGGAGAGAAACCGACGACATGGATCTACATGCAAAAGGGGGAAACATCCAGGAAGAAAGGGAACCGACCTCGAGCAAAGGAGCCCGTGGGCCGGGCCTAAATGGGCCCGGGCCGGCCGGCCCGGTCCGGTCGGCCCAGTGCCCATTTAGGGCCCAAAACCGCCGCCCTTTGCCCTAGCCTACAATCGGGCTATTTATAGTCCCCCGACCGAGAGCCACGCGAGAAGATTTCGTCTTCGGCCGCCGAGAAGCAGAGAAGAGAGGGACACCATCTAGGAGAGGAGAGGGTCGAGCTAGTTGACTAGGGTTCCCCTAGCCGACGTGGGAACCTTGCACGGAAGACCACGTCGGAGTTCCCGAGCTAGAAGCAAGATCAAGGAAGGATCCCGGTGGTGATCTTGTGTATGTATCATTGTTATAGTTGAATTATCAAGTTGAATCTTTTCTCAGCGATCAAGTGTTTCCTCGAAGATTTCGTTTTTCGATCGGCTTTGCTTATTCCAATTCTATTCTCGAGATAGATTACATAGGGTGTTCTTGTAGCCACGGTGGCTAGAGGTACACGCCGGATCTTCCGAAAGAATCTCGACTTGTCTTTTGACTCGCCCTAAGCTCCCCGCATGAATAGGGATACGTTGTGACGAACGGGGGTCTCGAAAGGCGGATGTTTCGGATTTGGACGGGAAACCACGATTTAAAGAGGCTTTCATTAAGATTCGATTTGCTATTTCTTCTCTTGCTTGGAACTTCAACAAAAGGCTTACCCCGATCCCTCTAGATCGGTTTATCTATCCAATCTTACTTTGTTTTCTCCGGTTTTTAGTAGACTAGATTCGTTTTGTGTCTTTTACTTAGATGCATTAGGTTCTTTATTGAAGATTGCGGTTATTTGGCTTTAATAGATTAAGTCTTGCGTCACACATTTGTTCCACGGATTCGATACCTTGGGTTCACCACTCGAGGGAAGAAGGGTCCCTTGACTACGACGGGAGACTTGTACGCTTGCGAGTCACGAACGAACTTTGATACAATTATTAACCGTCAACACTCGCGGAGGCATGTCCGGGTTGTCGACGTTGAAATCGGCGTTGATGCGGTTGCGGGCCTGTGTGCCCAGCTCCCGCACGCGCTCGCCGCGCGCAGAGGCTTCCCCCGCCATAGAGGCGCGGAGCAACCGCACCGTCTGATACTCCTCCGCCACCTTGGCTTCAAGTTTGCGGGCTTGGGCTAACTGTGCGTCGACGTCGGCCCCAGCGGGGGCGCTCGGTCCCGCCGCCGCCGCGGAGCGATCCCCCGGGGCGGGCGTAACTTCTCCGTCGCCGGCGCCCGCTGCGCCGGTGGCGTTTGCTGGGTCGTCGACGATGACGACGCAGCACTCCCGTGCGGGGTCGTAGCTCCCGGTGCTGGAGTCGTCGGAGCAACCGAACCAGTAGTCCGTGGCATCGAGAAATCGCCTGAACATTACCGGGTCCGGTACACCGGAAATGTCCCACTCCGCGTACCCGTGCAGGATGGCGGGTGGCAATGCGTCGAGAGAGCCTAGGGACGACTCGTTGCCGGCGGAGGCGCTAGGGTCCCTGGCGATGAATACGTGACGGCTAGGGGAACCCTGCGCATCGTGGTGTTGGCATTGGCATTGTAGGCCGTCGTGGCGCCGCGCAGACCGATGGGGAAGCGCGGCCCGAGACCGCGCGCTCCCCACCGGGGCGGCGGTTGTCGTGCCGACGGGCGCGCCGCATTGGGAGGCGGCGCGCTCGGCCTTGCCGTCGCTCCGACCGCGCCCGGCGTGAACGCCGATTGGAGCGGCGGCGACGCCGAGACGCTAATGGGCCCGCGGCATCCGTGCCGCGGGGCGTTTGCATCGTGGCGGCGCGCGCAACGGCGACCAGGGCGGACCCGGCTTGGCGCCGCGCGCGGAGCTCCTCACGGTTGGTGATGCGCATCAGGTAGCCGTTCCCCATGGCCTGAAAGTTCAGGCCCCCGAACCGGATTTCGAACCCGGCGGGGAGGGGGTCCGAGCTGCCCATAGAGTAGCGCGTACCGCGGTACTCGGTGCGAATCACCATGGAGGGAGTTGACGGTGGATTGACCTTAAGCGCTCGTGAGCCCCACGGTGGGCACCAACCGTCGGTGCGGAATGTGGTCCCGAGTCTAACCAGTAATAAGCGCCAAGGTCAATCCCTCAATGGTCGATGCTAAGAAATCAACGACACAAGGTTTATCCTGGTTCCAGCCGGGGGTCGTACGTCCAGCAGTGGCGTGCTCGGTGCACTATATTGCTCAGCACCGGGGTTCCTGTAGTGGGGAAGCTACAAGCAAGGCGGGAGAGAAGGCGTGGCCTCCAAGTCCCTGGTGAAGTGGCTGAAGATGTTGTGGGAGAATTGGGGAGTGCGTGTGTGGTGTGTCGTATGTTGTCTATTGTTCGTTGTCTCGTGTTGTGCCTCGTCCCCTGCGGCGGGGGAGTTCACCTTCCTTTTATAGGCCAAGGAGAGGGTGAATTACAAGCACGCCGCACTATTCAGCTACATAGGGAAGTATGGTGGGCAACACCGTAGAGTAGGCGGCCGCCTTGACGGTCCTTGCCGCGTTCTGGCCATCATGGCGTTTCTTGTACCCGAACAGTGGTAGCTTCGAGGGTAGGGGCGCCGTGGTTGGCCGTGATGTCCCCACGCAGGCTCGAGGGGGTTGCTGACGACGATCCGTACGGGATACAGTGGCAGGCGTGGCGGCGTCCCGTTCCTGCATGCCTCACAGCACCGAAGCTATTACCATAGTGCCCGACGTGGCGTTGTACGCACGGGGGCGGCTGCCTGCAATTAACAGTGGCAGGGATGGCGCTCCGCCGGCCTAGCGTCATGACCTGGCCCTGCAAGGTCACGGGAAAGCATTTCGAGGGTGTGGCCGGCCCCCCTTCGAGGGCTCGGCATGTTAGCCGTACGGGAGTAGGCGGCGCGGCGTCACGGGCCTGACACCGGCCATGTCGCACAGTCCCCCACACTGGCGGGGATGGGTTCCCCTAGGGAGTTGGTGCAATAGGGCCGGGGCGTGAGTCCCAGGCGCATGATGGCGCCGCCCCGCCGTTGTCAGAGCATTAAATGCCCGTACCCGCGTGCGGGAACGGGCGTGTGCATGTGGAGCACCCTCGAGCGAGGCGGAGCCCGCTCGGGGTAAGCGCGCACCCTCGAGCGAGGCGGAGCCCGCTCGAGGTAGGCGTGCACCCTCGAACGGGGAGGCGTGCACCCTCGAGCGAGGCGGAACCTGCTCGAGGGGACCTTTGAGTGGGCCGCCCTGGTGGGCCGCAGGGGTCACTGCAGCGTGGGCCGTGCCCCGTGTGTACGCTTAAGCAAGATGCGTTTAGCTTTGGTTTTTAGCAGGTTTTAAGCGGGATTTACCCAGTTGTTTTAGGGGACCCTCACGGCTGTCCCCGACAAATAATGATCTTAAAGGCCTTAGCCCAGCCTTTTGCACTCATCGTATATCAATGGAAGACCAATGTAAACTCGTAGTGGACCACCAAAGTGTCAGATGGTGAGATCAGGATAGCCCATGGGGCGTTAATCCCTATGGTTTAATTGTTCAGCGGGGAGGAGTCTAAGGCTAAGAACTCAAAGGCCACATACGAGTATGCGGAACACAGAGAACACGACGAGTTTATACTGGTTCGGGCCTCCGGAGAGTAATACCCTACGTCCAGTTGTCGGTGTAGATTGCTTGAGGGTTGGTCGAGATGATGATCTTACAAGGGGATCGCCTCATCCGCCTTATATTGGCCAACGGATGAGGTCGGTTCCCAGACTTTTGGTCGGCTACGACCAGGAGACCTTAGTCTACGTTACACATCTTGCCATATCCCGTCGATCTGCTTTAGGCGAAATCCACCGAGGTCTTGTCTTGTACGCCACGTCTTGAGGTCGTGTTGGATCATGTCGTCTGGGAGAATCTTCTGGAAGGTCTTTAGAAGGTCGTGTGGGCCACGAACTAGGTCGGTTGGACCCACAGACAGGTTGACAGGTCTTCGAGTAGGCCGGACCCACTTGTCATGGACGGCTGAGCCTGGTCGGTGGGGATCCAGGGGTACCCATGTCTCACAAGCCCCCGAGTGTGGTGTAGGCGCAGCGACCTCAGAAAGGTCATGATGAAGTTGTAGAGCTATCAACAGGTCGAATTGCATGCACGTCGGTCCAAAAGGAAAAAAGAACAAAACGACTTGGCAGCCAACCTGTTTGTAGTCTTTGCCGAACGAAGCGAGATCGACTGCCGACCTATAGGAAGCAGGCTTCCAATAGATCGAAACGACAATGAAAAAATTCAGAGGGCATCAAAGATGCACTCATAGAGTAGTATTCGAGCATCGTGGTGGGCAGGATGGCCGGTATGGTGGTCCAAACAAGAAAAGAAAAAAGTAGGTCGAATAACGACGTGATGAGAAACGGGCTTCCCAACAGGTCGGTACGACGAGAAAAACAAGAGGGCGTCGAAGACACACTCGTAGAGTAGTCCTCGAGCATTGAAGTAGGCAGCATGGCTGGTTTGATGCTCCAAAAAGAGAAGGAAAACTAAGGCATGGACTTGAAGCAAACGAAGTGTAGGGACACAGATCTCGCAGCATGGCTGCAAGGAGTCTAGCAGGGCCGACCTCGTGGAGGTCTTGTAGGCATGCCGACCCTAAAGATGCCTCAAATCAACAATGCCCAGTATCCGAGGATACCCGGCAAGGTCTTGAAAGGTGCGTCGACTGAAGAAGTCATTGAAGGTGTCGTAGTTGCAGTTGCGATGTCTGGGTTTGATTGACGACGAAGCCAAAAATCCGTTGATCTTGAACGTATGGAGTGTAGAGACAGCTAGATATCTTGCATAGATGCAAAGAGTCTGGCAGACCCACTCGAGGCATGCCGACCTCAGGGAGGTCTCAAAAACATAATCGCCCAAGCACCCAGAAGTACTTGGCAGGGCCATTAGGCACGCACCCCCCGGGAAGGCCTTCATTCCAACATGAAATCCTTGGTGTCCAGAGCAGGCTGGCAGGGCTACAAGAGCACACCGACCTCGGAAGGTCACTCATCCGGGGCGCCCAACTAGGTTGGTAGAGCCGTAGTCACACCAAGATATTGCAAGATCTAGGTACTAAGGAACGCCGACCTCAAGGAGGTCGTTTTGGTGTCTAGACGACCAGCATGGCTGCTAGCCATCCCGCGGAGCCGTGGTACTGAGGTATTGTCGACCTTGGCAACAGTAGGCACACCGACCACGGAGGCGTGACGAAAATTGTAGATCTCCTTGAATGCTTCTGATCTTTGTGGCACTATTCATCTCCAGGCGCCCAGAATGATCTAGCAGAGCAGCGAGGCACGCCTACCCCGGAAGGTCTAAAATCGAACCTACGACCATTCTGCTAAGGAAACAGAAATATAGGCTGATTGGAATAGGTCCGTTTATGTGCAGAGCCATAGCGGGTGCACCAGGAAGTAGAGCCTAGCGGGTGCAAATAACATTCATCAGGTCGTAGAAAAAGGTCGTGGAGTTGTCGTCGAAGCGGGGGTTAAGGTAGGCGCGGAGCCCTCTGACACAATGTCAATTTTTGTCTTGTAGCGTAGACTACAGGGTCACGGGTCAACAGTGGTCGAAGATGCTCTTGCCGCCCAGAAAACGACAAACTGCCCACTAATCGAGAAGTTACTGTAGCCATGTGACCTCTGCGGTGGGGCTCAGGCATCATTGATGCACAAACGATAAAGGCGTCGTGAGTCAGTGAAATTAACGTCATCGCCTATAATGATGCAAAGGTTGCAGGTCCCCCCGTCACGTAGAGACAGTGTCGTTAAGTCGCCTGCTGCCCAAGGCGCGACGTCAGCTATAAATAGCACCATGAAGCTGAAGGAGGCAAGCGCCGATCATTGTTGAGCTATGAAGCCGCAGGGTAGTTCTTTGTCCATGTCATGGGCATGCGGCCATCCACCAGAATGTAGAGTTGTGTTCTTGTAGATGCTTGAAGCTAGGAGAATTCTCACGAAGTGCAGGCAACATCTCTATCTGCTGGGGCCAGCCTCTGCGTGGTACCAGGCAGAGTTTCGAGGTGCTCCTGTTCGAGCTGGGGCTATATCGGGACGTCTCTGGTGAGCACTGGGAGCTCACCGGAGCTTGGCGCTCCGCACCGAAGAGTAAGCTCGTATCTCCATTCCAATAGTTGGAGCCGAGCATGCCTTAGATTGCGTGCTGTCCGGAAGTTGTCTCCCACTCGTCCGCCAGCAAGGTCCTGATGCTAGGAGAAGTCTCGCGACGTGCTCTGCTTCGGCGGAGTAGGTTGTGGCGACCGCTCCGGGTGAGTCAGGCCTTGTGGTATATTTGTCTTGTGTGCCAGGTTCTGGACCCAATAAGGTCGCTAGCGACTTGTGTACCTTCGGATTTAGAATCCAGTAAGGTCGTTGGTGGCTTGTACCTTGGGGTTCTGGATCTGATAAGGCTATAGGCCGATACGCCCCCTTGGATTCTGGATCTAGTGAGGTCGTAGATGGCTTGTAGCTTTAGGTGATCCACGTAATGTTCGCTATCTTCTGTCATGTATTTGGTCATTTGGCAAAATGATTCGCCAAAGACCAAATTTTATACGATGTGGGGGCTTGCAAATCGTGTTTGCCATCAGGACGACCTGATGTTGTCTTCTTGTTTGGCCGACGACCTAAATTCAGGTTTAGGTCGTGGCGCTTGGTCTATTGGCGAAAAATCCGCCTTGATCTTCTCGCTGACTTCTCGGAATAAAGCCGTTGAGGCATGTTGTACGTAGCAAGGAGCCGCAACGGATAGATTGAGTGGACCCCGCTATAAATAGAGTGAGTCGGGCCGGGTTTGACCCTATTCCCTTCATCTTCTTGCTCCCGTCGTCCTCGCTCCCGTCGCTCTCGCCTTTACTAGTGCTACAGTGATTTTGCGGCCGCCTTTCTCCTACGTCCACGCACCCATCCTACTCCTCCGGCTACGCTCGTGCTAGCGCCGCCGCTCTCCGTCGTGCTCCTCCAGCGCATGCGCACCAAGACACTCTGCCACATTAGATCCACTGCGAACCCTAGCAGTGAGATGATGGCGGAGACGGCTTGCATCCCAGACCCTCAGGCGGCGTGGGTTCGGTCAACGATGACCGAGGCCAAGATCCATGAGCTGGTGGACCGGGGTCTGCTCCGGCCAAAGATGGAGGTGGAGTGGAGGGCCTGCTAACACCAAAAAATGGTACAGGAGAGGGACTCACTTGTGTGCCGAGTTTGGTGACGAAATACCATTCGGCTGGAAAATTATCTTCTAGAGGATTCGGTAAAGGATGCTTGCGGTCGGCAATGTGCCATCATTCGGCAAAAGGACTGTTTGCGCTTTTAAAGGGAAGTTCTCGGGAATGCGTGGTGACGTGGCCCGATATAAGGAAGGAACGAGTTGATGGTGTGTACGAGATGGACATTGGCGTCGGAACATTAATTTAGACATTAAATGTTGTACTCGTAGTCGACCAGGAGTCGTGTTAGGATAAGGGTATAAATATAAACCCTTGATGTCTGTAATAGGAATAGAACATCTTCGTAATAAAAAATGGCCCCGTGCCAAACATCGAGTCCTTTAGTCGAGTCGTTGAGTTCTTCGAGAGGAGCCATCGATCCGTCGACCTCCGTAAGTACTGGCAACCTTGTATCATGTCTAGTATCATGCGGTGGATTTAGACCGTGATGCAAGTAGTCTTGTTACCTTGCTTAGTAGCATGCGGTGGATTTAAGCTTGGTTCAAGAGGGTTTCTTGTTGGATCATGAGTCATGCGGTAGGCTAAGATCTAGCTCGAAGCTAGTCATCGGCTCTATTAGATTTGGCAAGATCTAATAGATTCATTAAGTTACCACGTGTTGCTTTGAGTTTTTGCTTTATGTTTAAATTCATGTAACACTCTTTTGCCCAATCTAGATCAATTGGTTTCAACTTTATCTTTTTAGATCCATGTGATGTGTTTTCAAAGTCTTTTGTTTATTATAAAGGATCAAGTGCTCTCAATAGTCGAGTTTAGATCAATCTAGATTGTCACGTGTTGCGGGTTCAAGCTTTGACTTTTCAAATGTTTGCTCCTTCTCCACGGAACCCGGATCGGCTGAACAACCATATTCGGCAATGCTCTCATGAGTAAAACGTGTTCATAAGTTTGTTTTAAATAATGTGTGCTTTTAGCCTTCCATATTTAGATCGTATCACGCGGTGGATTACTCTCTTTGTGGTTGGTGGTGTGGTTTCAAACAAGTTGTATCATGCAGTGGATTAACTTGTTTGTTATCATGCTTGACGGGTTTGAAAGTATCTAGACATGCGGTAGACTAGTGCTTTTGTCCTATGCATGCTTGTTTATCTCATACTTATAATCATGCTTTTACCTTCTCTATTTTGTCTGTTATTTATCCTCAAAAAATCGGTCGCGATCATGCGCGAGTAACGCTATTTAAACAAAGACCGATCTTTTGTCATGCTTACGTCATCCATTAGGCTATATCTTGTTTTCATGTTTTAAAGCTCCCGAAAGGTATTTAAGCTACTGGCAGATAGCTTGTTGTAGCTATATGTCATTCTGATTGGCCTTTTAGCCGTAAATATGGAACTGTTTGGTACCACCCGACAAATTCCATGTTTTATCTAACTATTTTTCATCCTTTGTCAGTTTCAGGAAAATTGACTGGCACGCTTCGGATCTGGCACCTGTTTTAAGCTAGCTTCGTTCGGCTTGCTGTGTGCTTGGCGCGAGGTGCTGATTTCCCGAGCGAGGACATCAAGGAGCAAGTCATCTTTGGTTCCTTCTTTGAGCGCGGCTTCAACCTCCCAGCGGGAGATTTCTTCTACGGCCTTCTGTACTACTACAGATTGGAGTTGGTACACCTCGTTCCTAACTCCATTACTGTAGTATCTACATTCATTCAATTCCGTGAGGCATATATGGGGATACCGCCTCACTTCAGGTTGTGGAGACATTTCTTCTATGTCAAGAGCACTGGCAAAAGGTCTGGGCCAGTGGGGGCTGTGATGTTCAACTTGAGGTCTAGCCTCAAGACTGAGTGGAGAGACACCGACCTCCCCGACAACACCGCCAGGTGGAGGTCGGAGTGGTTTTATATTGCGGATCAGATCCCGGGGCTGCCGCGTCGAACTGGCCACAAGCCAGTTAAGATTAGCGAGTGGGATCTGCGATTGTCCACCCGCGAGCTCGAGGACCTGCATGGGGTGCTGGAGTTGGTCAGCGACATGAAGAGCTGAGGGGTGACAGGAGCGGCGGTGGCTAGGTCGTTCTGCCGGTGGATGATCCAACCGATCAAGGATCGGGTCCACCTGGCGTATGAATACTGTGGGCAGTCGGATCCCACACGTGAGGTGAACCGCAAGGTCTCCAAGGAGGAGATGGCGGCTAGAGTTTCCCAGATATACTCTGGGAAGGTCAAGGTGAAGAAGTGCCCGAGGGCACACTCGTTGAAGAGGCCGGCTGATCCGGTAAGATCCTGAGATTTGTCTTTTGGTCGTTGTGCATGGCCTTCTTGATTCTTTTAGGTCGTACAACATTTATGTCATTTGTTTTGTAGGTGCGCGAGGTCCATATGTGGTGCCCAGCACCTCTCCCGGAGGTGGAGATACATCGTAGGAAGATGAGGTCGGACAAATATAAGCCTCCAGCAGGTCGTCTGCTGGAGAATTATGAGTCGGACTCGTCGGTGGAGGCCGACGAAGACACTGATACTGAGGTTGGGGCGGATCCAGCTGCCGGTGCCGCGAAGTCCCGGCGCAGGACCAGGTCGACGGTGGCGAAAAAGTCTGCTTCAGTCGTCGCTACTGCTATCTCTGCGGTGAAGGCCGTAGAGCAGAAGAAAAAAGAGGAAGAATAGGGAGGCCTCCCCTCTGGCCGTCGCAGAACCAACGTTTCCGGCGCCTCGCTCTCGTGAGGTTGGGTCGGAGGATGAGGAGGGGGGAGAAGGAGCAGGAGAAGGAGAAGGAGAAGGAGAAGGAGAAGAAGAAGGATGAGGTCGTCGAAGAGCTACCGGTCCCTGAAGACCAGGAAGCGGAGAGGCCCGAGAGTCCTGCTACCAAGAGGCAGCGGGAGCTGGTGCCGAAGACGTCGGAGGTGGCCCTCCGACGTGGCTTGGAGGCGCAGCGAAGTGCTGCGGCGACGCGGGTGAAGATACCTGCGGCTCTTAAGCCCCGGGTGTTTTGGCCGAAGGCTCGGCTTCCGGTTGCGCCGAAGTATGCGCTTAGGAGCTGATGCGATCTTTACACTTTTTATCTAAACAGGTCGCCCGAGCCACAGGTCGTGGGCGAGGCGCTTGTGGATGATGCCCGGACCGCTTCCCCAACACGAGGGGTGGCTGAGGGGGCGACGACTTCACCGCCCGTGGCTGACACGAGGGCGGGTTCTTCCCTGCACACTTCTGAGGGTGTTGAGACCTCGGCTGGGGGGTCGGGGTGACGACCTCCCCAACAGTCGTAGATGTCGACCCTATCGGGGCTGTACCTGATGGGGCGAGGGACGTGGCCGACGACCAGCCACAGATCGACCTGGCGCCGGGAGGTTTAGGAGTATCCGGCGCACAGGTACCTCCATCTTCAACTTCGAGCCTGCGGTTGCCTCGTCGAGCAATTAATTGGGATCACACCCCTTGGCAGGATGATTGGTTTGAGGACAATGAGGACGTGCGGGCTTTGCAGACCAGCATCGCCACCATAAACCACACGCTCATTGTGAGTTGCTTGTGATGTACTATTTGTTGTTTGATTATTTTGCTCTTGAAGTATCGCTGACGACCTTGTGGTTTTGTAACAGTCACTAGCGGAGAGGGCCAAGGGCCGGGCCGACCAGCTGCGGCATGCAGAGGAGAAAGAACAACGTATCATCGACCTTGAGCGAGAGCTTAAGGAGGTACGTGAGGCGGCGACCGCAGACAAGAAGAGGCACGAGGACGAGCATGCTGAGGAAAGGCGCAAGTCCGTGGAGGCCACCGCGCTGTTCAACACTGCGGCTACTAGTAAGTTTTTTTAGTCTTCGTCCTTTGTGAACACGAGATCATTAGCCATGAGCTAAGTGTTGTGTGTGCAGAATTCCATAACCGCGAGGAAGAGCTGAAGAATGCTCTAGCGACCTCCAGGAGCAAGATTCATGGCCTGGAGGGCAAGGTCCGGGAGATCGAGGCTGGAGGCCTGGAGCTTAAACGAGTGATGCAAGAGGCCACCGAGAGTGAGTACGCTGTATCTCAAAAGTTGGCTTATGAGACCGCAGCTCATCGGGCCCTTGAAGTCGAGTTCGAAGTTGTTTTGAAGTCATTGGAGAGTGACCAAATCACCATTGCAGGGTATGAGGTGGAGCTGAGCGACCTCAAGGGTGCTGCCAATTATGCAATGTCTTGCATATTGGTTCTTGATGAAGGAGGTCAGCAACAGTCCATTGTTGATCGCATGGTAGATGTTCCTAACAGGTTGCTGACGTTGTTGAGGGCAACCGGCTTGGCGGCTGCGACCGATGCGTTGGTGAGAGTCAAGTCCCACTATCCACAGGTCGACATGACCAAGATCAAGGGCGGTGCTGACACCACGAAGGACCTTCACGCCCTGGAGCTTGAAGTTGGTGATGCCTCCACCGAGGTGGCAGAGAGCATCAACTTTGAGAGCGATGACGAAGCCGGTGGCGAAGGTGGCGATGGTGGCGACCAGAATTAGCTAGGAGTTGTACCTCTCCCTCCTCTTTTGTCTTGTAAAAACTGTGAAGAGACCTGTTAACAAAGTACTTGCCTTTCGCCTGCACGAGTTCTGGTTGATGTTGCGGGTGACGATATTTTGATTTCTTGGCTCGTTAACCACTACTCACGGAGAGGCTGGCTTGCCGACCTCTGCAACTCAGCGTGGAGGCTTACGCGTGGTCGGCGTGCGAGGGAGGAGCCTAGGGCTCAGGTCTGGCGACCTTTCTTGTCAAGCATTACTCGAGGCGGTAGGAGGCTTCGTACTTGTTAAGGCTGGTGCCCTTAGGTTGTGCGACCTTTAGGTTGGCTTTAGCCAAGCCCCCGAGCATGTTGAGGAGAAAAATTAGGACACCTCCAGGTCATGCGACCCAGATGTTGGCTTTAGCCAATCCCCCGAGCATGTCGAGGGGGAGGGGGGTTATGGTGTGAGGAAGGAGGAGGTAATGCTCGGCTCATAGCAGAGGACTGCTTGAAATACTTTTTATTTAATCTGAAAAAGAGGAATACAAAAGGGAAAATGCATAGCTTTTGAAAAGAAACTAATCTACGGATAGAATCATCGTAGATGCTCCACGTTCCAGGGGTTGGGCACCCCTTGCCCATCACCCCACTGTAGTTGATAGGTCGACGGGCTGATTACTTCCGTGACGATGAAGGATCCCTCCCATGAGGCAGAAAGCTTGTGCATGCCGTCAGTCTTTTGAATGCGTCTGAGGACGAGGTCGCCAACGTTGAAGGTCTCCTTAACATTGCGATCATGGTAGCGACGTAGCTGTTGGACGTGACGAGCTTGCCTCATGATAGTGGTGAGTCTTTGTTCTTCGAGACTGTCGAGGTCGATGCGACGTGTTTGCTCGGCCTCTCCTTCCCCGTAGAACTGAATTCGTGGAGCTCTGAAGGTGACGTCTCTAGGAAGTATAGCTTCTGATTCGTAGTCCAGAAAGAAGGGTGAGAAGCCTATTGCGGAGCTGACTTGAGTCCTGAGGCCCCAGATTATGTGAGGCAGCTCAGCTAGCCATCTGGTGGCATAGTTCGAAGCGTCGTCGTAGATACGATCCTTGAGTGCTTGGAGCACCATGCCATTGGCTCTTTCGACCTGGCCGTTACACCTTGGGTGGGAAACTAAGGTATAGTAGACGTCGATGAGGTTGTCTTGGCAGAAGTCCCAAAAGACCAAGCCAGTAAAAGTTGTGCCTAGGTCTATGATGATCCTATTGGGCACACCGAATCGGTGTTTGATGTCTCCGATGAATTTGACTGCTTATTCTGACGTTACTTTCGCAACAGGTCGGACTTCAATCCACTTAGTGAATTTGTCTACAGCAACTAGGATATGTTTATAGCCGCCTGGAGTGGTACGGAACGGTCCTACCGCGTCGAGACCCCATATAGCGAAGGGCCAAGATGGAGTTATACTGCGCAGAGCCTGAGCTGGCAGGTGCTGCTGTTTGGCAATGAACTGGCATCCTTTGTGCCTCTTGAGGAGGCCTTTTGCATCAGTTACGGCCGTGGGCTAGTAGAATCCAGATCGGTATGGTTTACTGACCAAGTGCGTGGATGCAGCGTGGCAGCCGCACTCACCACTGTGTATCTCGGCTAAGAGTTGTAGACGCTCCGATCGTAGGATGCACTTCATCATGATGCCCGTGGAGGCAGCTTTCCTGTATAGGTCAGAACCAATCACGACGTAGTTATCGCTTCGCCGTGTGATGCGCTCTCGCTCCGTTTTGTCGTCTGGGACAAGCTGGTCGGGTATGAAGTCTATGAAAGGCTTGCGCCAGTCGTCCTCTTTTTCGGTCATGAGCATGTCACGGGGAGGTGCTGGATTTTGGTCGTTTGAAGATTTCTCTGGATTATCAGGATCCAAGAGCTTGATTGAAGGCTTGCGTAGGTCTTGGACGAATACGCCTGCTGGGACTAGGGCTCTTCGTTAGCCTAGTTTGGAGAGTACGTTGGTGGCGATGTTGTTGTTGCGTGGGACGTGTTGGAATTCGATTCCCTCGAAGTGGCCTTCAAGCTTTCGAATCTCAGCGCAGTAAGCATCCATCGTGTCCTTGATGCAGTCCCACTCTTTGTTGACTTGCTCGATGACGACCTTGGAGTCACCGAAAGCTAGTAGTCGTTTGATGCCAAGGGACACTGCTATTCGGAGGCCGTGAATTAGGGCTTTGTATTCCGCTCCGTTGTTGGAGGTCTTCTAATGAATCTGCAGGACGTACTTCAGCTGTTCCCCCTGGGGAGAAATGAGTAATACGCCTGCGCCTGCCCCTACGAGGTTGAGGGCGCCGTCGAAGTACATAATCCAATGTTCAGGACGCTATTTGGGAGGGGGCATCTGGATTTTTGTCCATTCAGACACGAAGTCTGCGAGGATCTGCGATTTGATAGGTTGTCTGGGACAAAACTCGATCTCAAAGTCTCCAAGCTCGACCGATCACTTGACGATGAGGCCGTTGGCGTCGCGGTTGCAGATGATTTCTCCCAAGGGGAACGAAGACGAGACCTAAGTAATACCCTACGTCCAGTTGTCGGTGTAGATTGCTTGAGGGTTGGTCGAGATGATGATCTTACAAGGGATCGCCTCGTCCACGTTATATTGGCCAGCGGATGAGGTCGGTTCCTAGACTCCTGGTCGGCTACGACCAGGAGACCTAAGTCTACGTTACACATCTTGCCATATCCCGTCGATCTACTTTAGGCGAAATCCACCAAGGTCTTGTCCTGTACGCCACGTCTTGAGGTCGTGTTGGATCATGTCGTCTGGGGGAATCTTCTGAGGTCTTCAAGAGGTCGTGTGGGCCACCAACTAGGTCGGTTGGGCCTACAGACAGGTGGCCAGGTCTTCTAGTAGGCCGGCCCACTTGTAAGGGATGGTCGTGAGCCTGGTCGGTAGGGACCCGGGGGTACCCATGTCTCAGACAAAGGAGGTTAACTCATGCCATGCGAGAGGTAGCAAAGGAAGAGGTCATCAAGTTACTTGATGCCAGAATCATCTACCGGGTTCTGCATAGAGAGTGGGTGAGCCCGGTACATTGTGTACCTAAGAAAGGAGGTTTAATCATGGTGAAGAATGAAAAGAGCGAGATGATACTACAAAGAACCGTGACCGGGTGGCGGATGTGTATCGATTACCATAGCTTAACAAAGCAACGAAGAAAGATCACTCCCCCCAACCCTTAATCGACGAGATGCTAGAGAGGTTAGCAAACGACACCTATTTTTGCTTTCTCGATGGATACTCGGGGTTCATGCAAATTCCCATTCACCCGGACGATCCACATAAAACAACGTTCACATGCCCTCATGGAACGTTTGCATATAGAAGGATGCTCTTCGGTCTATGCAACGCTCCGGCCTCTTTTCAATGTTGCATGATGGTCGTATTCTCAGAATTCATCGAAGAAATTGTCGAGGTGTTCATGGATGATTTTCCGTTTATGGGAAGACATTCATGGATTTCTTGGCAAACTTGGATAAGGTACTCACGAGGTGTGCAGAGGTAGACTTGGTGTTGAATTGTGGAAAGTGCCACTTCATGGTTAAGCAAGGCATAGTGCTCGGACATGTTATATCTGAGACAGGCATTGAAGTGGACAAGAATAAGGTAGAGACGGTTGAGCAACTCCCACCTCCGACTGATGTTAAGTCCTTGAGGTGCTTTCTAGGTCATGCCGGATTTCATAGAAGATTTATTAAGGACTTCTCAAAGATCACTAAGCCTTTAACGCATCTCCTTCTAAAGGATGTGGCTTTCGACTTTGATGAGAAGTGCCTAGCGGCATTCCGAACCTTGAAAAGTGTGTTGGTGAGTGCTCCCATTATTCAACCTCCGGATTGGAGCCAACCTTTCGAGATCATATGCGACGCAAGTGACTACGTCGTAGGCGCGGTTTTTGGTCAAAGAAAGGAAGGCTGAGTTCCACCGTTTACTATGCTAGCAAAACTCTTAATGAGGCACAATTAAACTATGCCACTACGGAAAAGGAGTTGCTAGTGGTGGTATTCGCCTTCGAAAAATTCAGATCCTACATCGTGAACTCGAAGGTCATTGTTTACACCGAGCACGCAGCCATCAAGTATCTCTTGGCTAAGAAGGAGGCTAAACCACGTTTGATCCGTTGGACCCTTCTTCTTAAAGAGTTTGATGTTGAAATTCGTGATAAGAAGGCGGTGGAGAATGTTGTGGCCGATCATTTGTCTAGGTTGAATTGTGGACAAGATGATAAAGAGCCCATAGAAGATAAGATGAGTGATGACCACCTCTATCGAGTGCTCGATAAAGACGCTTGGATGATTGATATCATTCGAGCAATTCGGAAGATGCCTCTTGACCATCTACATAGAAACTCTCAATGGAAGATAATCTACGAAAGTAAGAAGTACTTTTGGGATGCACCGTACCTCTTCAAACATAGCAATGATGGAGTCATGAGAAGATGTGTGCCAATAGAACAGAGGCTAGAAATTTTGAGATAGTGCCACTCGGCGGAGTACGGTGGATACTATAGCCATTTTAGGACTCAAGCAAAACTGTGGTCTAGAGGATTCTATTGGCCGGAGATGCATGAAGATACTAAAAGATATGTTGCATCATGCCCCGAATGCCAAATAACCGGAAACATCTCTTAGAGAAATTCTATGCCTTTGAAATACAATCTACAAATCGATTTATTCAGTGTGTGGGGTATAGACTTCATGGGGCCTTTCAAAAACTCACACGGATATGAGCATATTCTAGTCATGGTTGATTATGTATCCAAGTGGGTAGAGGCCATGCCATGTCGTAAAGCTTCCACGGACGAGTCCATTACTATAATAAAGAACGTGATTTTTCCTCGTTTCGGTACAGCGAGAATCTTGATAAGTGGTGGAGGAACTCACTTAACCGGAAGGAATTTCAAAAAGTGCTTGTCCAAGTTGGGAATTGAACATAGGGTCTCTACGGCCTATCATCCACAAACCAATGGACAAGCGGAAACGTTGAATAGGCAATTAAAAAGCATCCTCAACAAAACCATAGAGAAGGAAGGAAAAGATTGGTCAAAGAAATTAGACGGAGCTTTGTGGGCATATCGAATGGCGTTCAAGACACTGATAGGTATGACCCCTTATCAATTCGTCTATGGAAAAGATTGCCACCTTCTGGTTGAGTTGGGACATAAAGCCTATTGGGCGATTAAAGAGATGAACCTTAATCTCGATGCCGCGGTGGTAAAACGAAGAATTCAAATAAGCGAGCCAGAGAATATGAGGTTGAAAGCTTATGAAAATGCAAGCATATACAAGGAGAGAACTAAAAGGTGGTGTGACAAAAGGTTGAAAAAGAAAGAGTTTAAAGAAGGAGATAAGGTCCTCCTCTACAATTCAGGTTTAAAACCTTCGGAAAGGGGAAATTGCAAAGCAAGTGGGATGGACCTTATGTTGTGCATTCGGTGCTCTCCAACGGAGCGGTAACCATTATGGATGTGAAAGGTGATCAATTTACGGTGAATGGTCAACGGCTTAAGGTTTACTACGAACCCGACGTTGTGCCCCTTCACCATGTTGACGTCTTCACCATGGAAGAAGAGCCCGAACGTCCGGCCTAGGACAAAAAAACAAGGCATGGAATTTTGTAAATAGTTTTTCTTTTAATTTTCTGGAGTTTCTTGTGAAGATTTACTGGGCCAACTTTTTCCCATGGGCTGAGAAAGCAAAAAAAGGGCGGTACACGGGAAACCGGACCGAACCAGCCCCCGGAACAAGGTGGGCCGGCCGGCGGGAAACCGGACCGAACCAGCCCCCGGAACAAGGTGGGCCGGCCGGCCAGGTCCGACCGGCCCAGTGGGGCACCGGTGGCGGTTTGCCCCGGTTTTTCCCCGAAAAGCTCCTTTTCGACTTCCTTCTTCGGTCAGAAAATTTTAAGGGAAGTTTGAATAAGGAAAATGAGGTTCCTAGGGTTTTCCTTTTCGGACTATTTATTTGGCCAAATTGGGAGCTTGGGAATCCATCCCATCTAGCAATCTTTTGCACCCACGTAGAAGCCATGGTGTTCCCAAGGAGCGTAGAGTTGAAGCAAGGCGCCAAGGAGCAATCGATGGAGGAGGCGTAGCGATGCGAGCTCAAGCTACCCGTCGAGATCAAGAGGACCGCCCGCATCCGTTGCGGAGGGCGTGTCCCAGCCAGAGCTATCGCATCTCGCAACCCCATCAAAGAGGAGAAGGTCCCTACTCCCGTTCGAAGGTCGGCGCCCATCTGTGGCATGAAACGGAAGGACTACAAGGAGGTGTCGCCCGAGACTAAATACTATGGGGGATAGGGACTACTCCGATGATCGTAGCTCGAGCTCGTGGGCAGCCGTCGGAAGAGATGACAACGATTTGTACATTCAGGAAGATGTGCCCAAGGAGAAGACTCCCAAAGGCCCCAACGGCGGCGGCAACGACGATGGAGGCAACAACGATGGCGGCAACGACGACGGCGGCAACAGCGACGGCGGCAACGACAACAATGATTGCGACGACGGCGGAGACCCTGACGATGATGACCCTTTTAGGATGCATCTGATCTGTTGTGCGGCTTGCCGTCACTCCATTTCAGAGCTCTACGCATCGGTCGATGAATGTTTCCAAGCCATGGAGGCAATGAGGCGACGCATGGAAGATTTGGAGCACGTGGTCGAAGACAACTACAAGTTCCTAAACCGCAATGTGCGCAAACTTTTTGGCATGGTCAGGAACATGAGGGGCAAGTGGTGCAATAGTTGCGGAAAGTACCACTAGGTTTAGTTTCCCCCTTAGGATTTTTGTAAGATATGAAGAGGACGTCATACGATTTTAGCGTGGGTGAGAGCTAGCTAGCTAGCCTTTAGCTTTTGAGCTTCATGTTTAGATTGGTTCGGTTTAGTTTTCGAGAGAGTTTTAGAGTTTAAGAGTCTTTAGTTTTTGAGTGTGTTTTTAAATTTTTTCAAGCTTGAAGTGTCTTAATTTATTGTTGCATCAAAGAAAATCAAATAAAAAGAGTACTTTAAATTTTGTGATTTGTGTGATGCTTATTTTTATTCACTTGTTTCTTCATCTTTAGTTCTTGATATATGAACATAAGTGTGTGGTTTGAAAAACATTTACCGTGGTGCTTAGTGGAATTGCTAGTTCTAAAAGTACCCATACCACACTTCGATCTTGAGCTTCACATGTTGGTTGTGCTATGTTCAATGCTAAAAGATGGAGGTTTTCAGTTCTGAAAATAATCTAACAAACCTTGTAATAAAGGTTAGCAAAACCTCTTTTTCGAAGTTGAGAGTAAGAAAAAAATCTTATACAAAGCCAAATTTATTTTATACTCCACCATAGGTGTGATTATCACGATGAGTTGGGCTATGATTCTTCTCTCTTGGGGGTAATAATTTCGAGCAATGATCATGTCCTTGTGCTTATCTTTTGTTGCTAGCCTCATCATGCTTTCGGTAACGTGACTTTCACATAGAAAGTCCCGTACATCGCCGAATTCCATACCCAACCCTATACGTCTCTTTTATACATCACATTCCTTGAACACAACCTACTCTCAAAGTTTTGTCTTGTCTCTAGCATGGTTTATTTAAAATTTCAGATTGTGTGGATGCAAGAAAGAGAGGAGTTGAGAGCTTTAAAAAGAGAAAAAGATGTCAAGAGAGGTAAAAATAAAGAGAAAAGTATGAGTATGGAAAAGAAATAAAGAAAAAAAATATGAAAGTAAAGAAACAGAAAAATATGTGTGAATGAAAGAAAGGAAAAGAAAAGAGAGAAGATGAGTGGAAAAAAAGATATGAGAGGGATGAATCAAGTGAAAGAAAAATAAAGTGCAAGGAAGGTTGTCACGTTGTTGAGAGACGAAACTTTCACTCTTTTTCCAACCATGTGCAATCCGACAACAAGAACGACATCGGTGCATCGTAGTCATATTTTCATTTGCCCTTGCACATGTCCACCATTCTAAATCTTCTCATCCTTGATATCCCCACATATGTATTAATTCTCATGGTCATAGGCTTTGAAAGGTAAACAACCATTAGAGGAAGTTCTTAGTTTGACAATACTTGTGTTGATTGCACTAGCCCTACCTATAGCTCCACTTTACATGATATATGAGAGATTTATGGGAGGTGAGAGTTTTATAAAACTTGTTTAGGATAGCCACTTTATATGAGCGAATTAAGAGAGCTTATAGAAAGGTTATTGTCTAATACTTGTTGCAGGAATTTTATTTTTGAAAAACCATAAAAACCCTCTGATGGAAGCAAAGAAGTAAGCATGGCTGAAATTGAAGACTTCGAGTGAAGAGTTCGAGTTGTAGAGTAAATCTTGACTTGGTAAAGATTCTAAACGCCCATGTTTATGTATGATGATCATTACTTTAGGTTTATTTATTAAAGTCAAAATACTGACTAACTTGTGAAGAAGGATTAGTGGTACACGATTACAACACTTTGGACAAAGTTCTTTTACGAGTACTTGCTCGAGGATGAGCAAGAGCTAAGTGTGGAGAGATGTTGACGGTGTATTTTGGTACACCAAACATGTTCATTACGCTTTGGTTTCGATTTGTTTATGGAACTAACCCGCCACTAGGCACACTACTCATATAACAAGTTCATCTATGTGCATGCATTTGGAAGTGTTGTGTTTATGTAGGAAAACATGGACATAAAGGATGGATTCACAACAAGTTGAAAGGAGCATTTTACAGAGTCATGTTCGTGTCCATGAGCTTTAAGAAATCACTTCCAATGGTGGCAAGGATCGAAGTGCTACATAGGAACACCCCCGAGGATTGAAGCGTAAAAGACCGAACTTCATGCGCAGAGAACCTCCATGTTGGACGCAAGGATGACTTCGTCAAAATAATGCAAGTGGAAGGGGCAAAGTGCATAATCACCTGACGACCCACGGGAGCGAAGGGCGATCGAACCGGGCCGAAATGAGCCTGGGCCGGTCGGCCCAGGCCGGCCAGCCCAGCCCACTCCGGGGGTTGGTTCAGCACCCCTTTTCTTGCACCCGAAGGATCTTCAACCCTAAAGCCCTGGAGGCACCGCTATTCGCAAGGGAGAGAGCCATTCGCACAAGGAGGCCATCCCGTTGACGTAAAATGTGCACTCAACGCCAATCACACGACAAGCCGAACAAAGCTAGCTTCGCACGCGCGAGAGAGAGTGACGTGCCGATCAATTTTTCCCGAAAATTAACAAAATATAAAGCGATTAGATACCAAAGCTTGGAACGTGTCGGGTGGTACCGAGACGGTTCCATATTTACGGCTAAGAAGCCAAGCAAGACGACATGTAGCTATGTAGAGCTATCTCGTCAAGGAATCACAACCATCCGGACCATTACAAAGGAAAAAGGAATACTGCCGAATGGATGACGTAAGCATGACGACAATCGGTCTTTGTAAAAATGAAAATGCAAGCATGAAGTTATGACCGATCCTCATGAGGTTTATCATTAAATAAGATGAGGTAAAGCACGGACATGATCATGTATTAAATAAGTACGCATAGATCCAAAGCACTAGTCTACCGCATGTCTAGTTACTTTGAGATCCGTCAGGTACGATAACAAACAAATCTATCCACCGCATGATACGACTCGCATGAAAAAACGCACCACTTTCCACAAATAGATCTATCCACCGCATGACGCAATCTAAATATGGAAAGCTAAAAGCATACATCATTTAAAACATAAATAATGCACGTGATTTACTCGTGAAAACATAACCGAATACGGCTGAACAGCCGATTCAGGGTCCATGAAGAAGGAACAAACATTACCACGTGAATAAATCTATCAGGCTGGATTGGAAATCTAATCCACCGGATGACTAGCTCCAAAGCAACCCAAAAACCTGCATCTACCGCATGATACCCGGCTCTTTCAAGATTTATACGCACAAAGCAAGCTTGAACCCGCAACACGTAACAACCTAGATCGATTCGGTTTCGGCTATCGGAGAGCACAAGATCCACGCATCAAAACACGAATCCTCGCTCGTACAAGGATCTTAAAAGAAATAAAGCCGATCCAAACCCATCTAGATTGGGCAAAGGTGTGCTACATGAATTAAAACATAAAGTAAAACTCATGATAACACGGGATAACTTAATGAATCTATTGGATCTTGCCAAAATCCAATAAAGCCGATAACTAGCTTCAAGCCGGATCTTAGCCTACCGCATGGCTCATGATCTAACAAGAAACCCTCTTGAACCAAACTTGAATCTACCGCATGACACGAAGCATGGTAACAAGACTACTTGCATCGATCTAAATCCACCGCATGATACTAGACATGACACAAGGTTGCCGGTACTCACGGAGGTCGACGGATCGATTGGCCCTCTCGAAGAACTCGACGACACGACAAGGACTCTAGGGTTTGGCGTAAGGCCGGTGTGTATTGAGGAATGATCGTGTTTTTTACATACATCCAGGGATCGTATTTATACCCTGTTGATTACAACTGCGAATGGATCCATTGCCTAACTAAACCTGATCGCCTATCCATCCATTCGCTTCCTCTGATTGAGCCACGTCACCGTCCAATCCCGCAAAATCAGCTCTACTGTTCCTTTGCCGAACTGGAGCAGATAGCCGACCGCAGATCTCTTTGCCGAAAATCTCTAGAAATATCCTTCCTTCCACCAGACGGACTCTTTTTCGAACCGGACCCACAAGTCAGACTCCTTACCAAATTTTGGTGTTAACACATGCCCCTTCAATTGTGGGATAAAAGTAATTTTGTTCCACAATTGACTCCAGCCACGAATCCTTGAGTTAAATCTGTCAACACCTGCTCTTCGCAATCCGCCGGAATCTTCGTTCAGATCCAACCCTAGATCCCCTTCGTTCCGAGCTCGAACCTCCAATGGCAACTCAGAACCAAGCTGCTCAGGTAAATTCACCCCTCCAAACCTTTGTTCGGCATTAGGTTTTCAATTTTACCTGAGATTTTGCCTCTTCCACTCTCCTCCAGGAGCCTTCTCTTGCTCTTCGATTCCTATTGAGGCCAATTCGCGGCCTTATTACCTTGGTCCCGAAGGGAATCCTGACCCTCGAGATTTTATTGCCGCTGAATCTCAGAGAATCCCTTTCAAGGCAGCTTTATCTCCACCTCCCCCGGTGGCAAGATGCGTTCAAGAACCGGCCTTTGCCCCCAATTGCGGTCCGGAAGACTTGGTATTGGAGGATTCTTGCGGATAAGAGTGGATTGACCGGTCTGGATGCTCTCCGTATCGCTCAATGTCCGGAGTTATCCGTAGTTGAGACACCCAAAAATGAAGATCTTCCGATAGCCGCATGCCACTTCGGTCAAATGGCGTCAACGCTTTCCTTTTTGGGCATGGCCCAATGTCTCCAACCTTGGCCGATGTATACATGGTCACCGGCCTTGACATCACCGGGTCTCGTCCGGCCACGGAACTTCAAAAATTCTTCACACCGGACGGGGGTAAAGCCGGGGAATGGCTACAAGCATTATATCCCGAAGCACATGAGAGATAATCCCCTTGGCGAAGTTGAATACGAGCCTTTACGAACATGTGGCTATGCGATTTGTCTTCGTGGCAAGGCCAACGAACCCACTTTGAATCATATTGCAATGGCGATTCATCTTGCTAGTGGCAATCGCCTCCCTCTGGGAAAATTCTTCTTGGGCAGTGTATATCATATGCTTCATCAGACTGTTACCCAAATGTACACCAGCCAGAGGATAACATGCGTCAATGGCCCTTGGTGGTTTGTTCAAATATGGCTGCAGCTCCACATGCATCAGATTGTCGGCGTCGATTTGAACTCCAGGTTCTTCCCTTTGTCCAATCCCCTCGAAGGAGAGCCTCAAGCTACCAGAGGATGCCAAAACTATGGAGAAGCAGCTTCAACTGTTATCATCCAGCAGGACATCATCCAGCTCTTCGAGTTGTTCTTCAAAGGCTTCTCCAATCCTCTTTGGCTTCCTTATCTAGGCAATGACACTTTAACCTTCCCTGTCGAATTTACCTTTGAGCCCGGCCATCAAGATAGGGGATTCTTGGAGATCTTTAACATCATAATCCGCCCATGCATATTACCGGCCGAGTTCAATGGAGGGAGGCAGAATGTCAGCACTTATGAGTACTACCAGCCTAATGTAATGGCCAGGCAACTTGGATGCGGCCAGATGCCCCCAAGATTGTTTCTGCATGAATTCCTCAAACCCAGGGAGGAAATCAAAGAACTGATGCGATGCGAGAGAGTTTTCAACTATGTGTGCGGTCCCACCGTCTACACATGTCCTTTTGTGTCCACAACTATAGTTCACCCTACCTTCGGCTCCCGGTGGCAAGAATTTTATGACCACATCTTCGGTGAACCTGTTCATGTATTCCGTGCGAGTTGGTATCCGACTTTCGCCAACTTCGGAGGTAACACAATGAGCCCCTTGATCAAAATTTTTTCCTCTTTTATTCATGGTCCCGACCTTCATTTTCTCGTCCACGAGAACACGATTGCTCGCCCCTCGAGCCGGGGTAATTACTTATAATGCTGAAGGCCCAATTTAAGCACCGGGGTTTAAATCCACAACCCCGCATCAACTAATGGCCGGGTATGCTACCACCGATCCCGCCTTTCTAGCCTTGCTGTCGACGGGGAGGCAAGGTCCGCATCCGATTGCCCCTCCAAGTGCTAAAAGGAGGAGAACCGTCAAGAAAGTGCTTTGGTTGAGGTAAACTCCTTTACCTTCTTGATTACCGGGTCACTCTTTGTTCTTTATGGATCATATCATTGTGTATTTTCGGACCAGAGCCCGGCGGCCTTGAGAGCCGGTACTCGCCGATGCTCCATCCATCTTGGTATGACCTTTACTTGTTCTTTCTCAAGAATGAGCACCGGCACTTATCCCTTCAATTGGACATTTGCGAAGAAGCCGTGGGAGAACCGCTTGTAGATGTTCCAGTGGTTCAACAAGCGAGTCCATCCAGGGTTGAATTGCTCATCCCGGTGGAGATCTCATCTTCATCACCTTCTGCAGAAGCAATACACTCTCCAGAGATGAATCTCCCAACTCAACTGGAGCCACCAAATTCCCCCAGGATGCCATCGCCTATCAGTCAAGCAGCAACGACCAACCCAACAGAGGAGGCACCAATTCTTCATCAGCCAGAAACTCACGAGTCGCTGATGGCCGCATCAGCATCCCCTGACTTGGGAGTTTCGGCTCTACCCGGGGCACCTCTTCCGTCTGCGATCGCCCCCGCTCAAGAAACCATTCATGAGGTACCCAATTCCGCGCTTAATTTCGGTACTTCGATGTCAGCATTCTCACCTCGGCAATGTTACTTTTCAGGGTCATGCCCCGCCGTCATCGAGCTTGCCATCAGAGGGCCCATCAACTGCCGAGGTGATGAAAGAAATAAACCAGCCCTGCCAGATGAAGTGTTGCCCAAACTCAAAGAAATTGCAGCCTGGCTAGAAAAAGATGTTCAGGATCAGCTCAATGATCTTCATCATTTTGAAGAGATGTTTGAACCCATTAGTCAAGAACTCCCCGAGGACATCAGAGCTTCCCTATCATCCGTCTACGACTTAGAGCCCTTTTATGTTCCCTTGAGGCGCACTTGGAGGAAATTGCGCTCCCGTCCGGCCATTGAAAAGAAGAAAACTGACGCTGAACATGCCATGAACGGGGCACAATCCCAAGCGAGAGAGCCATAAAGATGCATTGGCTAACCTCGCAAGCTTCTTATGATCGAAAGTCGCCGGAAGGCTGCTCTAGAGGCAAAATTGAGAAGCTCGTCGGCGGAGATGGAGATTGACCAAAAGAAAATAGCCGAACTTCCCGGATTGATAGCAAAGACCCAAGCGGAAGTAGAATCGGTACCGTCACCGAGTAAAGCAATGCGATGCGAGCTCACCGACTTATCTGGTGCCCAAAAGGACTGCCAGGAGATGCTGGACAATTCCCATTTGATAATATCTAATGTTCGTCATGTACTTGCAAAACTCCTGAATGCTTGAATCCTCATTGATGTATAATTGAACTGGTCGTTCCCGTGATACCTTCCTACGACTTGTTTCCTTTCTCTTGCGTACTTTGAGATGTAATGCTGAACGACCCATTCGGTAGTGAAACGCCAACTCCCGAACGTCACCTTGATTTCCTTTAGCCGAAACAATCGATCCGCACGCGTTTCAGCTTAGAACTCCAAACGACCCACCGGCGGGTTGGTCAAGGAAATCTTTCCACCTTCCGATTTTATTGGGACGTGCGCCACGATCCACAGCCACGACTCGAAGCCACGATTCATCCTGCCAGGCCTATAAATGTTAACATAGGTGCCCCTAGCTCTCCACCAGGCCTTCTAGCTCTCGAATCTTTGCCAATCTTTGGTCTTCTTGCAAACAGTGCACATCCCCAAACCGCAATGGTGCGCCGCCTCAACCGCCGCCGCGCCTCCGACGAGGCCGAGGGGAGCAGCGCTAATGCGCGCAGGCGGTGATGATCATCAATTTCTCCTCTTCGATCCTTCTCTTGATCTTCTTTTGCCTTGACGATCATCCCCCTTTTTCAGGTTGATTCGGTGGAATCCGCCTCGCGCGCCGGCCAATCGGCCTCTCCCCGGATGACTCTTCGAAGTCCGATGGCCACTCCCCGCACCGTGCGGGGAAGCGGATGCTATTCGCTTCAAGGAGGAGCTAGAGGCGTCCCGTCTCGAGCCGGGAGGACGTCTCCAAGAAAGCGGGCGTGGCCGAACTAGAATGGGAGGACCGAGGCGTAAACGGTGCCGGAGGCCATCGACGGTATGGCTCGGGATTGATTCTTGATTCAGCCGGCCTTTGATGCTAATCCTTTTTTGTTTGTCTTTTGCAGCCGTGATGCTTGAGCTCAACCGGCCAAAGGCGCTGGTAGAGCAACTGGCCGAGAAGGTGAATGCCCACGGCGACACGCCGGCGGAGCGCCTGGCCGCGGTGGAGCGCCGCATCGATGAGGTGGCCGTCCATGGCGTTCGTTTGGGCACCACCTTGGGCTTGGCTGCGATGGCGACGCATACGGACGTCGACTATTCCACCAGGCCGCGTGGCTTCCAGGGCGGCGCGCCGGAGGACATCGACGAGATCGAGCTCATCTTGGAGCGCCTTGACGGCCATGGCGACGCCATTGCCGAAATTACCCATCCCCAATCTGTGTTGAATAGGCTCTTCGACTAGATTGTACTAGGGATGTATAAATATCGGCAATTAGATGAAGAACTTTTGAATTACGCACCGTTCGTGATGACTTCCCTTTGCGTTTTGCATCCGCGACTTCTTCTTTGAATGCATCCGGAACTATCCTTAGCCGAACGCGTGAGAACAAATGCCCCTTGACGCCAAATTCACGAGGATCCCAATTCGGCAATCCGCATACACCGTTCAAGAGAAAACTCTTCGCACTCGGTGAGAAACCCCGCCGCTTGGTATTCCAACAGTGTGTACTTGTCCAGTCATCACTCCCAATGCACCTCTCCGGTCAATAAAATAGCCTGCGGGGTGCTCTGCAAATCCACTCACGCACTCCTCCATCATTTTCTCGTCTCTTCCCCTGCTGCTAGAGGAAAAAACCCCCACGCCATGGACAAGGGTAAACAACCTCAGGGGAGCGGTTCATCAAGGAAGCGTACGATTCGGAAGTGAGTTCTTTCTTGATCTGCTCTCTGATTTCGCGCTTGATCTTGCGCTTCATGTCTTCCTCCCGTCCTTTTCAGTCTTGATTTGCTCCCCGAAGAAGTCATCGGGACAGAAGATGTGCCTGAGTACATCTCCTCCGATTCCTCTTTCGAAGCAGAGGATGTCACGCCCGAACAGAGTACCAATCATCAGCTGCGCCGCCGCATCCGGCACCTGGAGCATGGCCTCAGGGATATGTCCGCCCGTTGCCAAGCCGAGCGCGAGCGTCGCATGGCTCTGGAAGCGCTAGTGGGGGGTAAACGTTCCTGACTCCTTCATGCTTGCCTCTGGATTTCTTGCTTCTACCCCCGATTCTTCCCGCGGATGTCTCCGACAGGTACGGCAACCCTGAAGGCGGCCCGGGATAGCTTGGTAGAGGCCGCCAATCAATGTCATCCTCGTGCGTTCCAAGTTGCCGTCACGGTGGTCCCGGAACAACCGAAGAGGGGGGGAGCAACCGAAGAAGTAAAGAAAAGATTGTATCATACTTTCGCTTCTTCTCGCCACGCCTTCGCTTCCCCGCCCCTTAGGGGACCCGACCATCGTGGCTGCTATATGTAATCCCGCAAGAGACAAGTTGTAATGTAGTATTGAGCTAAGGGCAATGCATCCGGCACCGGCCATTCTTTCTTGTTCATGGATTTTGTTCGAAGGCGGTCTCGTCCTCGAGCGCCGGCTATTTTGTGCCGGATGTGTGTAATCACCGATCGATCTCAATGCTAGGATAATACTTCTTCGGATATCTTCCATTTATCGCAGCGGAAAATTCTTCCCCTAGCAAAGTTTTTAATATGTATGCATTACCGAGAACGCATCCGACCACACGAAAAGGCCCCTCCCGCTAGGGGACCATTTGCCGAATTCATCGTATTTAGTTCCAATCGGCAATAGCGCTTTCCAAACTAGATCGCCTTCGCGAATTGCCTTACCTTTACTTTCTTGTTACGGTATTTGGCGACCCGCGGCTTGTTCTTCTCGATGTTCTCCGGGGCCCCGAGACGGATCATATGCAAATCTTCTAACTCATCCATCATCGGCCACTCGTAATCCTTGGAGCTCAACTCGTTTTGCAACGCACTACTCTCCTTGACTCGATTGCATTTCCCAAGGCGAGGATTGCATGATGCCCGTAAACCAACTCGTAAGGAGAAGTCTTTGTAGCTCCATGGGGGGCCATTCGGTAAGCCCATAGCGCTTCACCGAGCACCAAATGCCATCTCCTTGGCTTCGGTCGATCTTCTTCTGTATCGGCTTGATCATAATCTTGTTAGAAGCCTCTCGCTTGACCATTAGCTTGGGCATAATATGGAGAAGAATTAAACAATTTGATTCCCATGCTTTCGGCAAAATCTCCGAACTCTAATGATACGAATTGTGCCCCCGGTCGGTGGTAATTGTTTGAGGGATCCCAAATCGATAGATTATGTGTTCCTTGACGAACTCAATCATGTTTTACGACGTCACTTTCTTCGGTGGGATCGCCTCGACCCATTTGGTGAAGTAATCTGTAGCCAAAAGCACGAACTTATGCCCCTTGCTAGACGGCGGATTAATTTGGCCAATCAAGTCTATACCCCAGCCCCTGAATGGCCATGGCTTGACGATGGGATTCAATGCGCGACGCAGGACTCTTTGAATATTCCCGAACCTCTGGCGCTCTTGACATCCCTTGTAATATTCAAAGCAATCCTCTAATATCGTCGGCCAAAAGCATCCAACTTGTCTAATAACCCATTTCATCCGATAGGCCGATTGGTGCGCTCCACATATCCCATCGTGCACCTCGCTCATCGTGTTCTTGGCTTCTTCCCGGACCCGTGCACCGTAGCAATACCCCGTCTAATGATTTATAGAATAAATTATCATCCGGAAGAACGAACTTGATTGCCTTGTACACGAGTTTCCGGAGACTTTTCGGGATGGATCTCTCAAGTAATCAACGATCTCTTTCCTCCAATCGTCTTCGAGCAAGATCCGCCCCTAGTGCACACACCTCGCAGCCGAATGCTTCTTGACTCTCCTTGTAACCGAGGCGCTGCCGAGCTAGCTTTGTTTGCTTCTTCGTTATGCTCTCTAGGAATGTCTTGTAGGGTTACTAATGGGAAGCTCTTCAAGATCTCCCCGCACTCTTCGTAGTAACTCCTCAGCGCTTCGCTCCCGCACTCGTATTGGCCGTTCAATTGCTTGATTACCGATTCCGAATCTCCATAGACCTCAACCGAGACGGCCCCGGCTTCTCTCAAATATTGAAGCCCTCGAAGTAGTGCTTCGTATTCGGCTGGTTATTTGTGACGGTGGGTTGTATAGGAATGGCGAATTCAAACATCTCACCTGCGGGCGAAATTAGCGGATCCCTACTCCCCCACCTTTGCCACATGATGACCCGTCAAAGAATAAAGCCCAAGGGGTAATTGCAAGCAGATCAATTGAAGGGTCACGATGTTCAGTTATAAAATCGGCAATGACCTGACCTTTGATGGCTTTTGCCGATTCGAACTTCAACTCGAATTCTGATAAAGCTAAAATCCATTTGCCAACCCGACCATTCAAAATTGGCATAGATAACATATGTTTTATCACATCAAACTTCGAGTATACAGTGCATTCGGCATTCAACAAGTAGTGCCGAAACTTTGTACACGAGTAGTATACGCAAAGACACGGTCTCTCTATAGCCGAATACCTGGTTTCAGGATCAAGTAGTTTTCGGCTAAGATAAGCTACTACCCGCTCCTTGCCTTCGAATTCTTGAATAAGGGCCGATCTAATAGTTTGGGTATCGGCCGCCACGTACAACTTGAAAGGCTTGTTCGGTGAGGAGGAACCAAGCACGGCGGCTCCTTCATGTATTGCTTGATCTCATCAAAAGCCTTTTGTTGTTCGTCGCCCCATGTGAATTTCGATCCTTCTTTAGCTTCGGCAATGGAGAGAATGGCAACACCTTCGTGACGGATTTGAGATGAATCTTCTCACGAAGTTGATCTTGCCGAGCAGGTGATTGCAATTCCTTGAGGTTGGCGGGAGGAACGACTTCATCAATGGCTTTCATGCTCTTTTTGCCAACTTCGATTCCCCCTTCGTGGACCAAAAACCCCAAGAACTCTCCAAATTGATACCCCAAATGCACACTTGTTTGGATTCATCTTTAGACCATGCTTCCGGTGCATTCCAAGGTCTTCTTCACATCTTCCGGATGGGTGTCATGACTTAAGGACTTGATCACCACGTCATCGATGTATATTTCCACGGTTTTTGCCGATTAACTCATGAAAAATGTAGTTCATGGCCCGTTGATAGGTTGCGCCGGCATTTTTCAACCCAAATGTCATGACTATCCATTCAAATAGGCCTCGTATGTCCGGGACATCGAAGGCCGTCTTCGAGATGTCTTCTATTGCCATGAAGATCCGATTATATCCCGCGTTGCCATCCATGAAACTAATCACTTTGTGTCCAGGCGGCGGCGTCAATCAACAAATCGGCAATAGGCATTGGGTATCCGTCCACGGGAGTAGCTCTGTTTAGGTCCCCGAAGTCTATGCAAACTCTCATCTTTCCATTCTTCTTATATACGGGGACGATGTTGGAAATCCACTCCGCATATACGCACGGCCGAACGAAGTTTGCATCAAGTAATCTTTCGATCTCCTTCTTCACATCGGCCAATACTTCATCCTTGTAGATTTTCGGGGCGGTTGCTTATATGGTTTGAAACCGAGGCTTGATTGGCAACCGGTGCTCGACGATGGAACGATCCAATCCGGGCATCTCCGAGTAATCCCGGGCGAAGCAATCTTTATATTCTCCGAGAAGCTCAATTAAGTTCCCCACGAAGTCGGTTGCAAATTTGCACTGATGAACGTCGGCCTTGGCTTATCACCGCTTCCAATGTCAACTTCTTCCAGCTTATCGGCCGACATGAATCCTCGTCCTAACTTGCCATCAGTGCCATCCACGGGGTTCTCCATTAAAAATTACTGTAAGAGCCGACTGCTTGAATCGGCTGTTGGTCACTGCTGACAGGTTCAACGGGACCTTCTCCCCCGATCCTTCCCCGAGAAGCAATCGATGCCTTGGTACTCCCGAAGGGCTGGTTCCATGTTGGCCACGCTCACGGAGTCATCCGCTCGGACGACCTCGATCTCATCATCCACCCACTGGATAAGCTGTTGATGCATGGTGGATGGGACGCGGCGATTGGCGTGAATCCGGTCCCGCCCAAGCGAGCGGTCGTAGGCTCCCTTGCCTTCGATGACAAAGAAGGTGGTGAGCGGCGTCTTGGACCCGATCATTAAGTCCACGTGAGCGCATCCTTTGGTGTCTGAGGGGTTCCCAGCGAAGTCGTTCAGGATGATGCTCGTAGGTGTCAGATCGCTCGGGCCCATGCCAAGCTTCCTGAAGGTGGTGTATGGCATCACGTTGACCGCCGCTCCACCGTCGACGAACATCTTGGTCAATGGCTTGCCATTGACGTACCCCCTCAAGTACAGTGGCCTCATATGGCGATTCTTGGCCGGCTTGTCGAAGACGGCCTGCTTGGCAAGCACTAGTTGTGCCATCATCTCCTCGGCGTGCTCGTCGTCGAAGGAAACTTCCTCCTGCATAACCTGGTTAGCAGGAGCCATGAACTCGTTCGGCAGGAAGTATACCATGCATGTAGGGGCCGAACGCTTCGATCCTTCTGGCTGATCCTTGGGGCGCCACTTCTGCCTCGTCTGGATCCCGGCTTGTTTCATCTCGCGGTTCCTCAAGCGTTGGACCCGCCTCTTCTGGCTCTTGCGTAGACCGGGTGGGCACCCACCGCCCCTTCTTACGCCGACGTAGCCATCCTCATCTTCTTCCTGATCAGCCCACCTGAGATCAGCTTGGCGCTTCCTGGGGTGATCTATAACCTCAATTTTTTGCCGCCGATCCCCATTTGGGTGGATCCTTCGAAGTCTCTCGTGGACGGATCGGCGATTGGCGGTTTCTCGCCCGTACTCAACATATCCGTCGCCGCACTCGGGACGGTTCTTCAATGTGGGCAGCTTTAGGCCCTCGTTCCCGGCGGTGCTCGAAGAAGGCGCACCCCCGGTGGGCGCACTCGCTCGCGCGTGTACTTGTTCTCGGTCCCTTCGCGCGCTTCCTCTTCGGCACGGCGCCGCTCCTCCTCGTGACGACGCTTCGGTAGCGCTCCTTCTCCATCCGACGCTGCCATTTGTTGAGGAGAATGCGTGACGTCACCTTGGGTTTAGGCACGGACGATTCCCCAATCTCGATGTGGCTCTTGAGAACGCGGGGGCATCGCCTCGTACTTGCTCCAGGATCACCCGGCGCTCCGGGTTTACCGATCCGGCTTGCTTAGACCCGGGCCGAGGTCGGGACCTTGACCTTCCCCTTCTCTTCGGCTGTTATCGCATTGACGGAAAAGCCGAGCATGTTCGAGGAAAGGGGTGGCCATCCCGGCTTCATCTTGTTATCGAACTTGAGGTGTCCCTCTTGGATGGCCTTCGGATCCTCATCCCGAAGACCCCGCAATCGTTGATGGAGTGCGAGTCCCTGTCATGGAAGCCGCGAACGCTTCGCTTTAACTCCATCGGCCGAAGCATAGAATGCCCCTCGAGCGGCTTAATTCGGCCTTCTTTCACCAAGAGCTCGAACAACTTATCGGCCTTCGTGATGTCAAAGTCGTAAGTCCCTTTGGTATGCCCGACCCAACGCCGATTCATTGTCAAGGGCTCTTTACCCCACATGATTTCCGCTGCGGCTACCTCCAATTCATCGTCGAATCCTCGAACGGATCGGCTTTGTCCGGAACCGGTTGTAGATGTCGGCGATGTCGTCTTGCTTGCCGAACTTGGGGTCTTTCTTGAGGCCATATGCCTGATTGCTCATCAGGGATAACTTTTGTGAAAGCTGGCCCAGGTTCTCAAACTCCATCCCAAATAGCTTTTCGCGCACGGCGGTAACATCCCGGCGACGGCCATATCGGCCACCGATCGTCCGGCAAGTTCGGCCGAGAAGCACATGCCTTTGACTTCCCCGAATCTTCTAAGGAACTCCAACGGTGTTTCGCTGTGTCTTTGCTTCAGGGTGGCGAGATCAATCAGCTTTTTCTCAGAACTGCCGCTGAAGTAATGAGCGTGGAATTTACGCTCCAGATCCTTCCATCTGGCCACTGATTCAGGCGGTAGGGACGAGAACCATTGAAAAGCCGGGCCGTCGGCCGAAGCGGGGAAGTAGCGAACCCTGAACGCCTCCTCGGCCGAGCATTCCCCAAGCTGCATGAGGTAACGGGCGATGTGCTCGACCGTGCTTGTCTCGTCCCCGCCCGAGAGAACTTCGTGAATTCCGTCGGCGCCTTCACCCTCGGCGGCGGGGAGCACGTTATAGTACCACTCGGGAACGGCGGCCTATAAGTGGGGCCCTGCATCTTTGGCTTGAGGCCGAACTGATTCTGCATCAATTCGGCCATCTTGCGCGCTAGGGCGTCATCTTCTTGCGCGCCCGCGACCGGCGCGTACCCCCGGGTGCGGGAAGGCGTCGAACGCCCCGTAATTTCCCACTTCATGATAACCACCGCCGTACAAATTCTTCTGGAGCCAGTTGGTCGACGGAGCTATTCTTCGACTGGGGTCAAGTGGGGCCCCAGGTGAGCCGAACGCTAGGTCTCCGTACGTAGGCTGGTACGGATTCGGCTGTTGCACAGGCTGACCCATGCTGCTCGTGGTGACGGCGGGATTGGTTGACTTTCCCGGAGCTTGCAACGGAGGCTGAACTGGCTGCCCCCGCCGCGCCTGCGGAGGAGGTTGGAACGCTTGGCTTCCAGAGCTTTGAGGAGGAGGCTGCTGTCCGCCTGGCTCCGTAGCGGCGGCCGAGAGCTTGATTCGCCCGGCTCCACGGTGCTCTTTCCGCCGTGCGCCTTCCCGAACGCCCGCCCCGCGCCCGGCCAAAGAGGGCCACCATCATCCGCCGGAGCGATCCGAGGAAAGCCCGGTTGTGCTTGGTGAGCATGTTGTCTACCGACTCTTGGAAGATCCGCGCGCATTCCTCCTTCTCTTGTTGGGTTGTGGCGTCGCTCTCTCCCGGCGGCGGCCTCTGGCGGTGCCATTCTTCGGATACGGTACACCACTTCGATTCTTTTTAAACGACATGAGACACTTTTGCTGAAACTGGTTCACGGCGTCTAGGAGCCGCTCGATGCTTTGCTTCCGGAGAAAGCTCTTCGATGTTAACATCCAGGAGGTCTGAAACTTCAGGCATCTTGAACCAATTCGGCTGTTGTCCCACTGGGCGTGCCAAAAAGTGTGTTTACGTAAAATGTGCACTCAACGCCAATCACACAGCAAGCCGAACAAAGCTAGCTTCGCACGCGCAGAGAGAGAGAGTGACGTGCCAGTCAATTTTTCCTGAAAATTAACAAAAGATAAAGCAGTTAGATACCAAAGCTTGGAACGTGTCGGGTGGTACCAGACAGTTCCATATTTACGGCTAAGAAGCCAAGCAAGATGACATGTAGCTATGTAGAGCTATCTGTCAAGGAATCACAACCATCCGGACCATTACAAAGGAAAAAGGAATACCGCCAAATGGATGACGTAAGCATGACGACAATCGGTCTTTGTAAAAATGAAAATGCAAGCATGAAGTTATGACCGATCCTCATGAGGTTTATCGTTAAATAAGATGAGGTAAAGCACGGACATGATCATGTATTAAATAAGTACGCATAAATCCAAAGCGCTAGTCTACCGCATGTCTAGTTACTTTGAGATCCGTCGAGTACGATAACAAACAAATCTATCCACCGCATGATACGACTCGCATGAAAAACGCACCACTTTCCACAAATAGATCTATCCACCGCATGACACAATCTAAATATGGAAAGCTAAAAGCATACGTCATTTAAAACATAAATAATGCACGTGATCTACTCGTGAAAACATAACCGAATACGGGCCGAACGACCGATTCAGGGTCCATGAAGAAGGAACAAACATTACCACGTGAATAAACCTATCGAAATTTGAATTGGAAATCTAATCCACCGGATGACTAGTTCCAAAGCAACCCAAAAACCTGCATCTACCGCATGATACCCGGTTCTTTCAAGATCTATACTAACAAAGCAAGCTTGAACCCGCAACACGTAACAACCTAGATCGATTCGGTTTCGGCTATCGGAGAGCACAAGATCCACGCATCAAAACACGAATCCTGCTCGTACAAGGATCTTAAAAGAAATAAAGCCGATCCAAACCCATCTAGATTGGGCAAAGGTGTGCTACATGAATTAAAACATAAAGTAAAACTCATGATAACACGGGATAACTTAATGAATCTATTGGATCTTGCCAAAATCCAATAGAGCCGATAACTAGCTTCAAGCCAGATCTTAGCCTACCGCATGGCTCATGATCTAACAAGAAACCCTCTTGAACCAAACTTGAATCTACCGCATGACACGAAGCATGGTAACAAGACTACTTGCATCAGATCTAAATCCACCGCATGATACTAGACATGATACAAGGTTGCCGGTACTCACGGAGGTCGACGGATCGATTGGCCCTCTCGAAGAACTCGACGACACGACAAGGACTCTAGGGTTTGGCGTAAGGCCGGTGTGTATTGAGGAATGATCGTGTTTTTTACATACATCCAGGGATCGTATTTATACCCTGTTGATTACAACTGCGAATGGATTCATTGCCTAACTAAACCTGATCGCCTATCCATCCATTCGCTTCCTCTGATTGAGCCACGTCACCGTCCAATCCCGCAAAATCAGCTCTACTGTTCCTTTGCCGAACTGGAGCAGATAGCCGACCGCGGATCTCTTTGCCGAAAATCTCTAGAAATATCCTTCCTTCCACCAGACGGACTCTTTTTCGAACCGGACCCACAAGTCAGACTCCTTACCAAATTTTGGTGTTAACACATCCACAATCTAGAGAGAGAGGAGGGAGACCTCCGGAGGGGGATCGACCACCTCGAAGGAAGCACCCATAAGTGGAGAAGAAGGAAGACATCGTCAGAAGGGTGACCATGATCAATGGTGCTATGTCTAGCACCTTGACTGGGTAATCTCCTTATTCGTCCATGGGTTGTAATCAATCTTGAGATGTAATCGTACTTTGATAAATTATCTATCTACCATCTTGTGTTGAATATACTTCATTGCTTAAGGTTAGCTACCATGCTGTAGAGGGAGTAGAGCTCCAACGCTGCCTTGGATCCATTCAATACGCTGTGTCCATCATAGGTCTAGTCACGATTACCTTCGTGTAGTGACAGTACGAGAGGAATGAAAGGGGGAAACCTGGTCACAACCCCCGATAGATTAGATTGGTTTTTGTGTTTAAAGCGATTGCATGTTCTAGTATCTTAAACCCATGGGCGAGTGTCTTTTATCTTGATTGCTTATTCATTCTCTCTAGTGTAGTTTAGTTATTTTCTAGTTTAATCATAGCTAGGGTTTGAGAAGTTGATGAGTAGAGGTAGATCAAACGCTTGTAATCCCCTTGCTATGCGGATTGACAAGAACCTTGGGAATCCCGTGGTGAAAAAGGTGTAGGTCCATACGCTTGCAGATCGTAGGTGGATACGTCTTTTATCCATCAACATAGCTACTGAGGAGGACCCGTCGCCAGCAGTTCGGGAGTCCACTCCCTTTCCCCAGGCTGAGATCGTGGTGCCGGGCGCAGAGTCTACGCTGCCAGAGGCCACCGTAGTGGAAGGTATGTAGACTGCGGTGATGCTGTCTACTTCGTGTATTAGTCGTAGCCCCCAGGTACTTACGTCGTATGCCTTGTGATGTCAGATGCACAAGTCGAGGAGACCACGATCCCTAAAGCCGTGCCGGTTGAAGGCATCATGCCTGAAGCCAAGGTGCTGGAGGGGGCAGCTTCCGAACCGCGGAGGCCACGGAGGAGGTGCGTGATGACGCGCTCCCGGAGTCGAGCATGGACGTTGTCATCCGGTCGCATTAGATACAAGATGCGGAGCCGATCCGTTCAGCGCCGATGTCAGAGACCGCGGCGACTAGTCATGGCGGGCTTGAGCTTCTGGCGGATGAACTCATCGACCCTGCGATGGTGGCCCGCAACTTGGAGTTGATGGGTCGGGCTGAGCAGTGGATGAAGGTACGTGACAGTACCCTTGAGTAGTCGAATTCCGTAAGAACTGTGTACCCAAGTAATGGTTGTTGCCTTGTGTAGGATGTCATGGAGAGATCCCGACAGAAATCCAATATGCTCTATGGATATGGCGATACAGTGCTTCGGGCGGAATCGCTGGAGAAGGAGCTCAATAAGGCCAGGAAGCACGCCACCGTGATGCAATCCAAGCTGGATGGAGCTTTCACCCAGTACCATCATGAGGTACAAGAGATGCAGGCGAAGAGCGATGACTTGATTCACAAGAACAAGTCTTTGCACCAGAAGAATAAAGGTATGCCGCCTGAAGCCTGTCGATTACTTATTGCGGGCACCTTGTAGTAGTGTGACATGTGTTCTTGAGCTTTGCAGATCTTGAGGCCCGCGTAGACCAGCTGAAGGCATCGGAAACCGATCTGAGGAACATCATCTACCAAGAGAAGGATGCCCTTGAGGTACTTGAGTACAAATATAAGCAGCTGTCTCATGAGTGCTTCATGCACATGGAGCTTCGTGAAGCCTCAGACCGTGATCTTGTCAATTGCTATAAATCTCTGCAGAAGCTCAATGAAGACTGCGAGAAGTTGCACGGCCAACTCAAGGAGCTTGAAGAAGCCACGCTTCCCATTGCAAGACTGCTGGTGCCTCACCCAGGCGGGCCGAAGATAGCTCCATTGGTCGATCGGCTGAAGGAAGCCCCCGGACGTCTGGCAACTTGTGTGAAGCATCTAGCGAAGTCCATCCCGAACCAGGTCTTGGCGTATATGAAGTCGTACTTCCCCAAGGCCCCGGTAGATGTAGTCGCGGGTGGACTTGCCACGAATTGCACAGACGACAAGTACAAGGAGGTACTGGAGCAGATGGCGCCCATCACGGAACAAGTCGCGGAGAAGCTGAACCTCCAGTAGTTGTCCTGTAGGGTTAGCTTACAGCAGCATATGTAATATAAACAAAGTTATAAGAAACTTGTTTTAAGTTTGAATGAAAATCTCCCATGATATATGGCTGAAATGAGTACACGTTGTCGCTGTTTGTATGTGCGGAGTGCTCATAATGGAGGCGTTGCGAGTAGTAGTACTTAGGACCATGTGTGGTTCGAGGACCATTGGATGGTCGCTTCCTTGTGTGATGAGTGATTGACAACGTTGTGTGGACTGATTCTTGGCTAAGTATTGCAGGTGCAAGTTGCGGCTTGACTGGTGTTGGTGCAGGTGAATAACAAGCGCGATAGTTCGTCACCGGTGAGGCCTCCAGGTGTGGAGAAGACAAGTACGCTTCATTCGAGGGACCCGGTGGCCAGCAGGGTCAAGTGTGTGCCGCATGGTTGAGCCTCAAAACCAAGGTCAAGCCGGGACTACGTGGGAGCCGGGTCATGAGTGGCGATTGGCGGAGGCTACACCGAGTCCGCGGGGTTTCCGGTGGTTCACCAGAAAACCACTGGGTTCCTTGGTTGATCTACAAAGCCAAGACCGAAGAACCGAAGATGGTGCTGCAGCAATGCCAGACCGGTCTGACCGGTGGGTCTGACCGGTGAGGAGCACCGGTCTGACCGGTGTGCGACGACGCAGTCCGGAATGTTCGAAGCGGAGGACACGCGTCGGGATCGCAAGGCTTGTGTCGAGGCTAAGCAGGTTGCGGTCGCTGGGCATCTGTCCGATGGAGAAAACTTGAAGATTTCCAAAACCGCCCTTGAGGGGCTTGTATCTCTAGTTATTAAGTAAGGGTATTTTAGACTTTCGGTTGCCTCCATATAACCCATGAGGTGAGAGGATGGAAGCCATCGCCTAGAACCTTAGTTCATTTGCTTTCCTATTTTCCCTTCCTATTTTCTTAGGATTTCCATAGGACTAGCTTGAGAGCTTCATGGTGACATCTTGTGAGAGGGTTGGATGATCGGGTGGCAAGCTAGACCTTGTACGAACCTTCTTGGCATGTATAGATGATTCGACGTGGTTCCTCAAGGCTTTGTTGTGTTGTCCCCGGTTGTTCTTGGTGGTGATTTTCAGAGCCCTCTTTTGGTGGTTTTCTTAGGGTGTTTTCGGGGCCTTGCTCTTGGGAATTTGATGGGGGAAATTTGTGGGAACCCTTCGTGGTTCTTTGGCCTGTGATTCCCCTCCCAAATCCGTGAGTTAAGGGGCTCATTTTTGGGGTTTTCGGTATTCTAGGGTTAGAGGAGTTCTTGGCGGGATTTCTTTGATTCCTCTTGATTCGGCAAGTTTTGGTGGACAAAATCATGGCTATGGACTCCTCATGAGGTGTTCCTATCATCCCCAAAGTCTTGTTCAAGTCCGCGGAGCGATTCAGGAGATCGACGTTTGCATTTGGAGGAGTTGACCCGTGGGTGTCGTTCATCCCGAGCTGCCCAAGCTACACCAGTCTGACTGGTGCTCTTGACCGGTCTGACCGGTGCGAGTCACTTGTGGGATTTGCCTCGGGTGAACTGCTTGACTCGTGTGTCTTTCGGTCTTGGTTTTGCTGGTCATTTCTTGGTCTGTTTGGAGTTCTTTTGTTAGGTTTTGTGTAGGGTTTTCCTTCCGTGCAGGTTGTGTTTTGGGGGTGTTTTTGTTCCAGGGCCTAGAGAAGTCACTGAGGCTTTCTGGAACGTTTGTTGTGCGGCTGCTGTAGCCGCCGGCCTCACCGGCTCTGTCCACCGGTCTGACCGGTGTCACCGGTCTGATCAGCGCAGGCCATTGGTCTGACTGGTGCAGCACAGGCAGCAAGCCATGTAAGTTTCCGCTGTGCGTGTTTGTGTGTTTTCGCTCAGAAGGTTGTTTGTTGGTTCCTAGGTCTAGTAGCACTTTAGTGGCTGCGTGGGCTTGGCCAACTTGGATAGTGAGTCAGAGAAGTGTGTTGGAAGCTGTGTTCGTCTTGTAGGAGTCTCCATCTCCTTTGAGAAGAATTTTTATCGGCTCCCATTCACTCCCCCTCTGGTTCGCCGTATTGGTCCTTCATGTGGTATCAAAGCCGGTTCGGTTCTTTATTGACTCTAACCAGTCTAAGATCCAAGGATGGCGTACCATGAACGGGGTTCGGGTCCTCCACACTTTGATGGCAAGAACTACAAGATGTGGAGTAAGCGGATGGCAGCGTTCCTCCGCGGAAAGGGTCAGATCCTTTGGGATGTCACGGTGGACACAGGCTATGTCCAGTCGATGAACTTCCTTGCTCCAGGATCGAGGGATATGTTCGACGCCAACAATAAGGCTGTCGACTACTTGTTTCGTGCTTTGTGTCAGCCTGAGTTCGATCTGGTGCACACCGATCGATTGGTGTTGAAGGCGGCTCATGTTGGGAATGCTCAGGTTCAGGCTCGGATGTATGCAACCTACCGGAGAGGGTACAAGAACTTCACTCATCTCCCCGGTGAGTCCATCGATGCCATGTTTCAGAGGTTCACAGTGGTTGTGAACAACATGAGGGCCAATGTGGACGTGCTCCTGTACGATGATCATGATAGAGCTGTCAAGCTCTTACACTCTTTGGATCGTATGATTTGGGGCGGAAAGTTCGAGGCCATTGTTGAGTCGGAGAAGTATGACACTCTGACGGCGAATGAGCTGTTCTCGAAGCTCAAGTCGGCTGAGGTGGATAGGGGCATGACAGCCAAGCTCGAGGACCCAACTGACTCTCATAGTCTTGCCCTCGTTGGTGGTTCGAAAGGAAAGGCTAACACTAACCCATCCACCAGGATGTTCTCTTTGTCCTCTTTGATGTCTATGCCAGACGAGGAGTTCGATGTGTTTGGAGAGGACGAGCTGGCGTTGCTAACGAGGAGGTTCGAGAGGCTGCATGAGAACCGGGTGAACATGAGGAGGAACACGGGGATATGCTTCCAGTGCGGCAAGCCGGGACACTTCGTTGCTGACTGCCCGGAGAAGGTCGAGAACAAGGACTGTTACAAGCACAAGTCAAGGACGAATGGCAAGTACCGGCCGAGGTGTGATCACAAGAGCAAGCACAAGAACAAGCACAAGGACGAGCGACAATCGAGGAAGAAAGAGAGCCGAGGCAAGGCCCGAGTGATGGTTGGAGCGAGCGACGTCGACTCCAGTTCCGCGTACTCCACCTCGAGCTCAAGCAGCAGTGAAGATGAAGGTGATCGTCGCAAGTGCAGGAAGTCGTCCAAGAACCTGAGCGGGCTGAGCTGCTTCGCTAGAGACGGCTTCTGTACCATGGCGCTGAGCTCCGACGGCAAGAAGAGCACACAGAGTGACTCGGACTCTGACTCCGACGATGAGGTGCGTGATGAACTCCCCTTCTTGCAGTAGGAAAATAAACGGCTTGGCTTGTTGCTTGATAATCATGATGACATGCTTAGAGAGGCTAAGAAAATGAGGAAAGAGCTTAGGGCTTCACTTGAGGATCCTAGGACTAGAGTGGCTGAGCTAGAAACACAGAACTTGGATGCTAAGCTGGAAATTGATTCTCTGAAAGCTTCACCTGTTGTTTCTGATGATGTTGAATGTGCTGATTGCTCTATTTTTCTCACTGATCTTGCCTTGTTTAAGGAAAAGCATGCCTCTAAGTGTGAGGTACTAGATGTGCTTAGGGTTGAAGTGGCTGAGCTCAAATCTAGATCTGCTTTGCTAGGTGCTTGCACTTCTTGCCCTGTCTTGCAGGCTAAAATTGATGAGATGCATGTTTACACTGCTTCTCTTGAGGCTAAGCTGAAAGAACCAATTCCTACATCTTGCTCTACCTGTGAAATGCATGCTTTGAAGAATTTGGAACTTGCACATTATGTTGATCGCTTGCAGGATGAGAATGATGAGCTGAAAAAGTTGATGGGTTAGTTGTCTGGTCATGAGCCTTAGTTGAGGATAATGATCGAGACATTCAAGAGGCAGGATGGTGAGGGACTTGGGGCAAACAAGGTTGGTGAGGGAAGTGGAGAGAATATCCTAGAGACACCAAAAACCCACCCCAAAAATGATTTCTCTCCCAAACCTAACCATCTTAGGAACCGACTAGACACAACCCCAGCTCCACCCGTGTTTCCCCCACAAACAAATGATTTCCAAAAGCCTATCAAGTTTGTGAGCACTTCCGGGAAAGTGTTCTCTGGGAAAGAGAGTGAGAAGGCTAGTGAGGAGAAACCTGTGGAGAAGGCTAGTGGAAAGAAACCAAGTGAGCAGCCCCAACCCAAGCCTAAACCAAAGCTTGTGAGGTTTCATTGTGGGTATTGTGGGAGAGATGGCCATAAGGATGAGTTTTTCTTCAAGAGGAAGCGAGAGGAGAGCATGGCAAAGGAGTGGGCTAACAAGGACAAGTACCACCCTTCTGATGGTGTACTTGAGCCTCGTGTGCAGATGCCCAGGGCCAAGGCGAGTGTGAGGACAGTTTCGGCTTGGGGAGAGCAAAAGGCTGTTGGAGGTGCTGTTGGCCGGGCTACACCGGCCAGACCGGTGAGTGGCACCGGTCAGACCGGTGCAGGCCTAGACTGGCAGCAGTTCGGGGTTCGTGCTCGTATAGGTGCAAGGTTTGGTTCTGGAGGTCGTGGTTCTGGTGGTTGGGCTAGAGAGTTTGCATGAGGTCAGTTTGCTAGGCGTTCTCCCCCTCGTGCTCAATACGGGGATGGGAGGATCCATAGCTTTGAGATGGACAGGAGGGACAGTCCACAGGCCTTCTTTCGTGGTTTTGGTCCTCCTCTAGGTAGAGAGGGTTGGTTCCCTTGTGGTGGTGTTCGTGGAGGTATCTTTGGTAGTAAAGATGGTCTGGTTTGTGCTAACCCCACTTTCGAGAAAATGGCTAGGCACTGGTTTTACTCTTTTGGTACTAACCCCAGTGCTGAGTTGTTTGTTCGCTCACGTGCTCGTTTTTGAATTTCAGGTGGGAGACCTGAAGAACATTTGGTTGATTGACTCCGGTTGCTCGAGGCATATGATCGGAGACAAGGGGTGGTTCTCAAGTCTCGTCCCAGTGGTGACAAGGAGGTACATCACTTTTGGGGACAATGGGCGTGGACATGTGCTTTAAGAAGGTGAGATTTAGGTGAGTGACAAGATCACTCTCAGGCGTGTTGCTCTTGTTCAATCGCTTGGATACAATTTGCTTTCCATGTCCTAGCTGTTGGATGAGGGTTTTGAGGTGTTGTTTCGGCCTGGTTGTTCTCGGATTTTGGATTCTCCAGGGGACCTTGTCTGTATGGTCGTTCCCGAGGGTTAGGTGTTTCGAGCTGATTTTTCTCAGTCTACTGGTGTGGGGCGTTGTTTCTTGGCTGGTTCTTCGAGTGAGTTGTGGAAGTGGCATAGGAAGTTGGGTCACTTGAGCTTTGACCTTTTGTCTCGCTTGAGTAAACTAAATTTGGTCCGAGGATTGCCACGGTTGAGGCTTGAGAAAGAGTTGGTTTGCGCGCCGTGTAGGCATGCCAAGATGGTGGCCTCTTCTCACCCGCCTCTCACCGATGTGATGACTGAGCGTCCATGCGAGCTGCTCCATATGGACCTTGTTGGCCCAGCTCGTGTGCGATCCGCGGGTGGGAAGTGGTATGTCCTTGTTGTGGTGGACGATTACTTTCGTTATGCGTGGGTGTTCTTTCTTGAGGATAATGGGGGGACGTTTGGTTTTGTTCGAGATCTTGTCTTGAGGTTGAAGAACGAGAGGCACGGAGATGCCATACGAGCAATCCGCAGTGATAATGGCTCAGAATTCAGAAACTCTCGTTTTGAAACCTTTTGCCATGACTTGGTTCTTGAACACCAATTTTCGAGTCCGTACATGCCTCCCCAGAATGGTGTTGTGGAAAGGAAGAACAGGACTTTATGTGAGATGGCTTGGATGATGCTTGATGAGCATAGCACTCTGAGAAGGATCTACCTCAGAGTGCATAAGAAGAAAACATGCTATGAGTTGATGCATGGTTTCACACCCAAGGTGAGTCACTTCCATGTCATTGGTTGCAAGTGTTTTATTATGAAAAAAGGGAGGAAGCTGGATAAGTTTGAGGCTAGGTCTGTCGATGGTATTTTCTTTGGTTATGCATCTCATTCTAGAGCATATTGTGTGCTCAATCTTGAAACTAACCAAATCGTAGAGACTTGCGAGGTAACCTTCGACGAGGCACAGCCACGTAGTCAGCTTGTCTTTGAGTGTGCAGGTGATGATGAGCTTCGCAAGGAGATCTTTCAGGAGGAGGAGCATGAACTTGGGGACGATGAAGATGGCGGTGTGGTGCCCCCGGCTGAACATGTACCTACTACTTCGACTACGGTGGTGGACGAACCCTCTACTACACCTACGACGACGAATCAAGATCGAGGAGAAGCTACAGTTGAGGGGAAGGTAGCATCAAGGTGAGAACCTCCTCGGCGAGTACAAGTGGATCACCCAGCTTCAAGGATCATCGGCGACATGAATGGACATACTACACAGTCGAGGGTTCAAAGGAATTCTCATTTCACTCATGCTGCATTTGTTGCCACATTTGAGCCCAAAGACATTGGACACACACTATCTCATCATAATTGGGTTAATTCGATGCATGAGGAGTTGGAGAATTTTGAGAGGAATCTGGTTTGGGAATTGGTTGACCCTACCCCAGGGTGTAAGCCGATTGGTACAAAGTGTGTGTGGTAGAACAAATAGGGAGAGAAAGGTGAAGTGGTGAGAAACAAGTCGAGGCTTGTTGCTCAGGGGTTCAGTCAGAAGGAGGGGGTCGACTACGAGGAGACCTTTGCTCCTGTAGCCCGTTTGGAGGCAATAAGGATCCTTCTAGCCTTTTCCATGGCTAAAGGGTTCAAGTTGCACCAAATGGATGTGAAGATTGCTTTTTTGAACGGTGTGTTGGAGGAAAAAGTGTATGTGAGGCAACCACCGGGATTTAAGAGTGAGAAGTACCCCTACCGGGTGTACAAGTTGAGGAAGGCGTTGTATGGGTTGAAGCAGGCGTCTAGAGCTTGGTATGGTAGGTTGAGGGGGTTCTTGTTCGAGAGAGGTTTTGAGATGGGGAAGGTCGATCAGACCTTGTTTCTACTTAGGCAGGGCAAAGATATCCTGATTGTGCAGGTGTACGTGGATGATATTGTCTTTGGTGGCTCGTCTAACTCTCTTGTTGCAAGGTTTGCAGAGGATATGAGCAGGGAATTTGAGATGAGAATGATGGGCGAGTTGCAGTTCTTCCTCGGGCTACAAATCAAGCAATCAAAGGAAGGAACATTTGTGCACCAAGCTCAGTACACCAAGGACATTGTGCGGAAGTTCAAGACGGAGGACTCCAAGGCTATGGCGACGCCGATGAGTTCGACTACAGCTCTTGATGCGGACGAGGAAGGTGAATATGTGGACCAGAAGGAGTACCAAAGCATGATCGGGTCACTCCTCTACTCGACGGCGATGAGGCCGGACATCCAGTTCTCGGTATGTCTGTGCGCTTGTTTTCAAGCGTCTCCGAGGACTTCGCATCGGCAAGCGGTGAAGCGAATTTTCAGACACTCGCGTCACACTCCCGACTTCAGCCTTTGGTACTCCGCGTGCTCTTCTTTGGCGCTTCATGGTTTTTCGGATGCAGATTTTGCCGGGTGTCGGTTGGATAGGAAGTCCACTTCCGGGACTCGCCAGTTTTTGGGTTCTTCTTTGGTGTCTTGGTCTTCCCGCAAACAGCCGAGTGTTGCTCAATTCACTAGCGAGGCAGAGTACGTTGCCGCTGCTAGTTGTTGCTCTCAGCTCCTTTGGATCACATACACCATGAGTGACTTTGGTGAGGAGTATACCCATGTCCCACTTCAATGTGATAGCACCGGTGCCATAAGCGTTGCAAAGAACCCAGTGCTCCATTCCAAAACTAAGCACATAGAAGTGGGGTATCATTTTCTGATAGACAATATTGAGAAAGGGAAGATAGCTTTCATCCATGTACCCACACATGCCCAACTAGCCGATATTTTCACCAAAGCCCTAGATCTAGCAACTTTCACTCGTTTGCGGGCGGAGCTTGGTGTGTATTTGATTTCTTGAGTTGGGTGTGTGGGAGCTCCTTTATAGCATATGTATAGTTTCCTTTGTGCATTTCTTGCATTTGGCATGTCATATGTAACATGATGTATAGGCATCCTTGTTCCTCGTATACCACACATCATCTAGGGACTAAGGACCCAAGTCAGTTCTGCCACAGGCTTCTCTCCCTTCTTCCTGGTATACGGCTCAGAGGCCTTGTTACCTACCGACGTTACATTCGGAGCTCCACGCATACAGTTCTATGAAGAGGGAGAAGCCAAGCAAACTCATCGTGTCGACCTCGATAGCCTCGAAGAACATAGAGTGACCGCTGTCATGAGGCAAGCTCGTCACGGCCAGCAACTCCGTCGGTACCACGATCGCAACGTACAGGAGACCTCCTTCAACGTCAACGACCTAGTTCTCAGATGCATCCAGAAGACCGACGACATGCATAAGCTTTTTGCCACTTGGGAAGGACCCTTCATCGTCACCGAAGTCATCAGCCCATCCACATATCACCTCTAATGGGGCGACGGACAAGGAGTTCCCAACCCTTGGAATGTGAAGCATCTACGACAATGCTAGCTGTAGAATAGGTTTTCTTACAGACATGTATCCCTCATCCATATACTTTTTCAGTTTCAATAATTGCTAATTAAAGCAGGCATCTGCTATGTCTCGACTCCTACCTCCCTCCTCCTCCATGCCATGAACCCTCCCCCTCGACATGCTCGGGGGCTTGGCTAAAGCCAACACAAAGGTCATAAGACCTGGGGTTAAGATTCCTATTCCTCCCCCTCGACATGCTCACAGGCTTGGCTCGAAGCCAACATTAGGGTCATTTGACATGAGGACGTCATCCATCATGGCTACCTACTTTGTGTTGTTGCGTGCTTGCTTGGTCGTAAAGGTTGCTAAACCTGAGTCCTAGACTCCCTCCCGCGCGCTGATCGCACCTAAGTCTCCCTTCTAAGCTATGGTGGTTGGCAAGCCAACCTCTCTTTGAGTAGTGGTTAGCGGTGTATGATACAAGACATCATCATTTCAAAGACTACCAAGTGCGCGTAGACCCAAAGTAGGTACGTCATACAGGCCACAAAAGAAGGTTTCATTTTTTGCATGTCTGGGAGAAGGAGGGGGTACAACTCCAGGTCTTCAACTACTCTTCGCCATCGTCACCTTCCTAATCAAGAGTGTCCATTACCGCCGTAGTGGCGTCACGCACTTCAAGCTCCAAGGCCTTGAGGTCTTTCATCGTGTCTGAACTCTCTCCAACCTTGACCATGTTAACGTCGGGGTAGTGGGACTTCACCCGAACCAACGTCTCCGTAGCTGCCGCCAAGCTCGTTGCCTTCAAGAGATCGAGTAGCTTCTCGGGCGTGGCTATAAGACGGTCGATAGCAGGGTTGGGCTCTTCCCCCTCGACTTGCGACGCCATCATGTCCATCGCTAAATGGGCAGCATTCTTCAGGTCGTTTAATTCCATCTCTTGCCCTACAATGATCACTTGGTTATTCTGCAATGACTTCAAAGCTACCTCAAGGCTAATCTCAAGGTCCCGTCATGCCTGTTTCTCATAAACCTGCTTTTGAGATAAAACAAACTCACTTTCGATAGTCTCCTTCATCATTCACTTCAACCCCTTGGCGCCAGTGTTGACCTCTCGAAGGCTCACCTCCAAGCTTCAGACTTTCTCCTTGGTGTTCTTGAGCTCGTTCTTGAGGTCATCCTCTCGCCTATGAAGCTCTGCAATAAACAAGATGTCCTGAGATCTAGACCTGAGTACTACAAATCATAATAAAAACATCACCACGTCAACAGGTCTTACCACCACTCATTGTGTTGAACTGTGTATTGGCCTCATAGACCTTGCCTCTCCTCGACAAGCTCATCTTCAAGCTTCTTCTCATCCGTGGCCGCCGTCTCGCAGACCTGCTTGAACTCTTGCTCAAGCTCGACCACTTGCATCTGTGTGGCAGTAGCATTCTTCAATAGATCGGCCCTGCCCTTAGCACGGTCAACCAGTGACTACTTCACAAAAAATAAGAAGCCAGGTCATCAAGAACAATTTTGCTACAAAGTCGTCAAAGATGTTAGCACCAAAATTTGGTAAGGAGTCTGACTTGTGGGTCCAGCTCGGTAAGGAGTCCGTTTGGTGGAAGGAAAGGATTTTTTCAGATGTATTCGGCAAAGAAGTCTGCGGTCGGCTATCTGCTCCCGTTCGGCAAACGAACAGTAGAGCTGATTTTGCGGGATTGGACGGTGACGTGGCTCAAGCAGGAAGGACGAATGGATGGATAGGCGATCAAGCTTAGAGATAAGTTAGGCAGCGAATCCATTCGAGATTGTACTTGGCAGGGTATAAATATGAGCCCTGAATGTATGTAATACACACAATCATTCTTCAATACAAACCGGCCTTACGCCAAACCCTAGAGTCCTTTTTGTCGTGTCGTCGAGTTCTTCGAGAGGGTTCATTGATCCGTTGACCTCCGTGAGTACCGGCAACCTTGTATCATGTCTAGTATCATGCGGTGGATTTAGATCTGATGCAAGTAGTCTTGTTACCATGCTTCGTGTCATGCGGTAGATTCAAGCTTGGTTCAAGAGGGTTTCTTGTTAGATCATGAGCCATGCGGTAGGCTAAGATCTAGCTTGAAGCTAGTTATCGGCTCTATTGGATTTTGGCAAGATCCAATAGATTCATTTAGTTACCCCGTGTTGCTTTGAGTTTTTACTTTATGTTTAAGTTCATGTAACACCTTTTGCCCAATCTAGATGGGTTTGGATCGGCTTTATCCCTCTCGTGATCTTTGCACGAGTAGATTTCGTACGTGGATCTTGTGCTTTCCGATAGCTGAAACCGAATCGATCTAGGTTGTTACGTGTTGCGGGATCAAGCTTGCCAATGTTGGTATAAATCTTGAAAGAACTGAGTATCATGCGGTAGATGCAGGTTTTTGGGTTGCTTTGGAGCTAGTCATCTGGTGGATTAGATTTCGAATCAATCTGATAAATTTATTCGCTTGGTAATGTTCGTTCCTTCTTCATGGACCCCGAATCGGCTGTTTAGCCGCATTCGGTTATGTTTCTTCACGAGTAGGACATGTGCGTAATTCATGTTTTAAATAACGTGTGCTTTTAGCTTTCCATATTTAGATTGTATCATGCGGTGGATAGATCTATTTGTGGAAAGTTGTACGATTTTCATGCAAGTTGTATCATGCGGTGGATAGATTTGTTTTGGCATCGTACCCGACGGATTTTTAAGTACCTAGACATGCGGTAGACTAGTGCTTTGGATCTATGCATGCTTATTTATTACATGTTTATGTTCACGCTCTACTTTACTCGTTTATTTAATGTTAGTTCTCATGGGGATCGGTCATGGTTTCGTGCGCATGCATCTTTGCTCAAACAAAGACCGATTACTGTCATGCTTACGTCATCCATTCGGCAGTGTTGCTTTTCCTTTTATAAGTTCCCGAATGGTTTCAGTTTATTGGCGGATAGCTTTCTATAGCTATGTGTCATCCCATTTGGCTTCTTAGCCGTAAATATGGAACTGTCTGGTACCACCCGGCAAGTTCCAAGCTTTGGTATTTAACTACTTTATCTTTTGTTAATTTTCAGGAAAAATTGACTGGCATGTCTCGTGACTCTTTGCGCGTGTGAAGCAAGCTTGTTCGGCTTGCTGTGTGCTTGGCGCTAGGTGCACATTTTGCGTCAACACACTTTTTGGCACGCCCAGTGGGACCCAGCCGAAAGGATCAAGATGCCTGAAATTGTGGACATCATGGATGACAACATTGAGGACCTCTCTCCTGAGCAGCGGCAGCAGCTCCAGGATGTCGTGAACCAATTCCAGCAGAAGTGCCTGCTGTCCTTCAAGAAGAACAGAAGTGGCGTCCCATACCTGAAAAATGACATGCCCAGGGTATTGTTGGCAGGGGAGTGCGACGCCACGACCCAGCAGGAGAGAGATGAATGCCTGCAAGCATTCCGGGATGCGGCGGATCTCATTTTGAGCAGGCACCACAAAGCTTTTCTTGGTGCATTCCAGCAAATGATGGTGGCTGTATTTGGCCCAGGCATGGAGCAGGCATTCAGCAAGGCACCCGTCCAAGGGGGCACCGTGGAGCTGGGCGAATCAAGCTCTCAACCACCACTGCGGAGCCAGCCAATTCAGCCTCCTCCTCAGAGCGCTGGAAGTCAAGCTTTCCAGCCTCCGCCGCAGGGCGCTGGGGGTCAGCCAGTTCAGCCCCCACTGCAGGCCTCAGGAGGGCAGCCAATCCAGCCACCACCTCAGGGCAGCACGGGTCAACCTGTGCAACAGCCGAATCCGTACCAGCCCACATACGGAGACCTAGCGTTCGGCTCGCCTGGGGCCCCGCTTGCCCCCGGTCACAGGATTGGTCCGGCAAACAACTGGCTGCAGAGAAACTTGTACGACGGAGGCTACCACGAGGTGGGAAACTATGGAGCCATTGACGCTTTCCCACACCCAAGTTACGCGCCGGTGCCGCAGGGCGCACGGAGGACGACGCCCGGCACGGAAGATGGCCGAGTTGATGCAAAATCAGTTTGGCCTCAAGCCAAAAATGCAGGGTCCTGCCTACAAGCCGCCGTTCCCAGAGTGGTACTTCAACGTGCTCCTCCCGCCAAGAGTGAAACCTCCAACGGAGTTCACGAAATTTTCCGGGCAAGACGACACAAGCACGGTGGAGCACATTGCTCGTTACCTGATGCAGCTCGGAGAATGCTCAGCTGAGGAAGCTTTCAGGGTCGGATACTTCCCTGCGTCGCTGACAGGCCCGGCGTTCCAGTGGTTCTCGTCCTTACCCCCTGAGTCAGTTAGCAGATGGAGGGGCCTGGAACGGAAATTCCACGCCCACTATTTCAGCGGCAGCCCAGAGAAGAAGTTGATCGACCTTGCCACCTTGAAGCAGAGGCACAGCGAGACACCATTGGAATTTCTCAGGAGATTCAGGGAGGTTAAGGGCATGTGCTTCTCGCTCAACTTGCCAAACGACCAGCTAGCTGACATGGCCGTCGCCGGGATGCTGCCGGCCGTACATGAGAAACTGTTTGGGATGGAGTTTGAAAACCTGGGCCAGCTGTCTCAAAAGCTATCGTTGATGAGCAACCAGGCGTATGGCTTCAAGAAGGATGCCAGATTTGGCAAGCAGCGTGATGTGGTGGACATCTACAACCAGTTCTTAGACAAGGCTGATCTGATCGAGGATTCCGATGATGAACTGGATGTGGCCGCAGCCGAAATCATATGGGGGAAAGAGCCTTTAACGATGAATCAGCGCTGGGTCAAGCAGACCAAGGGTACTTACGACTTCGACATCACGAAGGCTGACAAGCTGTTTGAGCTCCTAGTGAAGGAAGGCCGAATCAGACTACCTGAAGGGCATTCCATGCTTCGGCCCGATGGAGTCAAGGGGAAACGTTACTGTGGCTTCCACGACAGGGATTCGCACTCCATCAACGATTGCAGGGTCTTCAGGATGAGGATCCAGAAAGCCATCCAGGAGGGGCACCTCAAATTTGACAACAAAATGAAGCTGGATGGTCACCCCTTCCCTCAGAACATGGTGGGCTTCTCTGTTAACATGGTGACGGCTGAGGAGAAGGGAAAGGTCAAAGTCTTGTCCTCGGCCAGGGCCAGGCAGGGTGGAACAGTGGACCCGGAGCGGCAAGTAACTCTAGAACAGGTGCGTGGTGAAGCCTCCCGCATTCTTAAGAGCCACATCGAAATCGGGGAGTCATCCAGAGCCAAGCCCAGGGTGACCACGCGCATCCTCCTCAACAAGTGGCAGCGCCAGATGGAGAAACAGCATTACCAGAAGCGCAGATACGAGGAGGAGAAGCGCAGAGCTGAAGAAGAGGCACACAGAAGGGACCTGGAGCAATACACGCGCGAGCAGGAGCGCGCGCACTGGGGATGTGCATTCTTCAGGCATTGTTGGAACGAGGGTTTGAAGCTGCCCACGCTGAGGAACTGTCTTGAATGCAGCGACAAATATTTTGAGTACAGGCAGGAGACTGCCAATCGCCGATCCGTCCATGAGAGAATTAGGAGGATCCACCCTAACGAGGATCGGCGCCAAAAAATTGAAGTCATTGAACACCCCAGGAAGCGGCAAGCTGATCTAAGGTGGGCTGATCAAGAAGAGGATGAGGACGAGTACATGTGGCAGAAGGGGCAATGGTGCCCGCCTGGCCTACGCAGAAGTCAAAAGAGACGGGTTCAACGCTTGAGGAACCGCGAACTGAGGCAGGCTGGAATCCAGACAAGGCAGTTGTGGCGCCCAAAAGATCAGCCCGAAGGGTCAAAGCGTTCAGCTCCAACATGCATGGTATATTTTCTGCCGAACGAGTTCATGGCTCCTGCTAACCAGGTTGTGCAGGAGGAGGCGTCCCTGGATAATGAGCAGATCGAGGGGATGATGGCGCAGTTGGTGCTAGCCAAGCAGGCCATCTTCGACAAACCGGCCAAAAATCGACACATGAGGCCGCTGTACTTAAGGGGATACGTCGATGGCAAGCCATTGACCAAGATGTTCGTTGACGGTGGAGCGGCAGTCAACATGATGCCGTACACCACCTTCAGGAAACTTGGCATGGGCCCGAGCGATCTGACGCCTACAAGCATAATACTGAATGATTTCGCTGGAAATTCTTCAGATAACAAGGGATGCACTCACGTGGATCTGATGATCGGGTCCAAGACGCTGCTCACGACCTTCTTTGTGATTGAAGGTAAAGGAGCCTATAGCCTACTGCTCGGACGAGACTGGATCCATGCCAATTGTTGTGTCCCATCCACCATGCATCAGCAGCTTATCCAGTGGGTGAATGATGATATTGAGGTCGTCCAAGCAGATGACTCCGTGAGCGTTGCTAACATGGAACCAGCTTTCTGGGAGTACCAAGGCATTGATTGCTTCTCAGGGAAAGACTGGGGAGAAGGTCCTGTTGAACCTGTCAGCAGTGATCATTAGCCGATTCAAGCAGTCGGCTCTTATAGTAATTTTTAATGGAGAACCCCGTAGATGGCACTGATGGCAAGTTGGGGCGAGGATTTATGTCGGCTGACAAATTAGAAGAAGTTGACATCGGAAGCGGTGATAAGCCAAGGCCGACGTTCATCAGCGCAAACTTGCAGCCAGACTTCAGGGAGGAATTGATCAAGCTGCTCAAGGAATACAAAGATTGCTTCGCCTGGGATTATTCGGAGATGCCTGGATTGGATCGTTCTATCGTAGAGCATCGGTTGCCAATCAAGTCCGGTTTCAAACCATACAAGCAACCACCCCGGAAAATCTACAAGGATGAAGTATTGGCCGATGTGAAGAAGGAAGTTGAAAGGTTACTTGATGCAAACTTCGTTCGGCCATGCAGATATGCGGAGTGGATTTCTAACATTGTCCCTGTTTACAAGAAGAATGGAAAGATGAGGGTCCGCATAGATTTCGGGGATCCGAACGAGCTACTCCGATGGATGGTTACCCCATGCCTATTGCCGATTTGTCGATTGACACCGCAGCTGGACACAAAGTGATCAGTTTCATGGATGGCAATGCGGGATACAACCAAATCTTCATGGCAATAGAAGACATGTCAAGGACGTCCTTCAGATGTCCTGGTCATATAGGCCTGTTTGAATGGATAGTCATGACATTTGGGTTAAAAAACGCCGGTGCAACTTATCAACGAGCCACGAATTACATTTTTCACGAGTTGATCGGCAAAGTTGTGGAAATCTATATTGATGATGTGGTAATCAAGTCCCTAAGTCATGACACACATTTGGAAGATGTGAAGAGGACCTTGGAGTGCACCCGGAAGCATGGTTTAAAGATGAATCCAAACAAGTGCGATTTTGGGGTATCAGCTGGAGAATTCTTGGGGTTTTTAGTCCACGAGGGAGGAATTGAAGTTGGCAAGAAGAGCATGAAGGCCATCGACGAAGTTGTTCCTCCAACTAATCTCAAGGAGTTGCAATCGCTGCTCGGCAAGATTAATTTCGTGAGAAGATTCATTTCAAATTTTTCACAGAAGGTTTTGCCATTCTCTCCATTGCTGAAGCTAAAGAAGGATCAGAAGTTCACATGGGGCGACGAACAACAGAAGGCTTTCAATGAGATCAAGCAGTACATGAAGGAGCCACCAGTGTTGGTCCCTCCTCAGCTGGATAAGCCTTTCAAGTTGTACGTGGCGGCCGATACCCAAACCATTGGATCGGCCCTTATTCAAGAATTCGAAGGTAAGGAACGGGTAGTAGCATATCTTAGCCAAAAATCACTTGATCCTGAGACCAGGTATTCGGCTGTAGAGAAGCTGTGTCTGTGCATATACTACTCGTGTACAAAGTTTCGGCACTACTTGTTGAATGCCGAATGCACTGTGTATTCCAAGTTTGATGTGATCAAACATATGTTATCTATGCCAATTTTGAACGGCAGAATTGGCAAGTGGATTTTGGCTTTATCAGAGTTCGAGTTGAAGTTCGAATCGGCAAAAGCTATCAAAGGTCAGATCATTGCCGATTTTATAACTGAACATCGCGATCCGTCAATTGATTTACTGGAAATTACCCCTTGGGCTTTATTTTTTTGATGGATCATCATGTGGTAAAGGTGGGGGGGTAGGGATCCTACTAATTTCACCTAGGGGTGAGATGTTTGAATTTGCCATCCCTATACCGCCCACTGTTACAAACAATCAGGCCGAGTACGAGGCACTGCTTCGAGGGCTTCGATATTTAAGAGAAGATGGGGCCGTTTCAGTTGAAGTCTATGGAGATTCAGAGCTGGTGATCAAGAAATTGAATGGCCAATACGAGTGCAAAAGTGAAGCGCTGAGGAGTTACTACGAAGAATGCAGGGAAATCTTGAAGAGCTTCCCGTTGGTAACTCTACAGCATATTCCTAGGGAACATAATGAAGAAGCAAACAGGCTGGCTCAAAGCGCCTCTGGTTACAAAGAGAGTCGAGAAGCGTTTGCTGCAGAGGTATGTGCACTGGGGACGGATCTCGCAGAAGGTGCTTGGAGAAAAGAGATCGTTGATTACTTAAGGGATCCATCCCGAAAGGTCGCTAGGAAGCTCAGGTACAAGGCCATAAAATTCGTTCTTCTGGATGACAATTTGTTCTATAAATCATTAGATGGGGTATTGTTACGATGCCTGAGTCCAGAAGAAGCCAAGAACATGATGAGCGAGGTGCACGACGGGATATGTGGAGCACACCAATCGGCCTACCATATGAAATGGGTTATAAGACAAGCTGGGTGCTTTTGGCCGACGATATTAGAGGATTGCTTTGAGTATTACAAGGGATGTCAGGATTGCCAGAGGTTTGGAAATATTCAAAGGGTCCCCGCGTCAGCATTGAATCCCATCATCAAGCCATGGCCATTCAGGGGCTGGGGTATATACTTGATTGGCCAGATTAATCCACCATCTAGTAAGGGGCATAAGTTCGTGCTATTGGCTACGGATTATTTTACTAAATGGGTTGAGGTGATCCCACTGAAGAAGGTGACGTCAGAAAACATGGTTGAGTTTGTTAAGGAGCACATCATCTATCGATTTGGAATCCCTCGGACAATCACCACTGATCAAGGGGCACAATTCGTGTCACTGGAATTCAGAGAGTTTGCCGAAAGCATGGGAATCAAATTGTTTAACTCTTCTCCTTATTATGCCCAAGCTAATGGACAAGCAGAGGCTTCTAACAAGATCATGGTGAAGCTGATACAAAAGAAGATCGACCAGAAGCCAAGAAGGTGGCATTCGGTACTCAGTGAGGCACTGTGGGCTTACCGAATGGCCCCCCATGGAGCTACAAAAACTTCTCCTTATGAATTGGTTTATGGGCACCACGCGGTTCTACCTTGGGAGATGCAATCAGATTCAAGGAGAGTGGTGTTACAGAAAGATTTGAGCTCCAAAGATTACAGTGGCCTAATGATGGATGAGCTAGAGGATTTACATATGATCCGTCTTAGAGCCTTGGAAAACATTGAGAAAAACAAGCTGCGGGTTGCCAAGAACTATAACAAGAAAGTAAAAGTCAGACAATTCGCAGAAAGAGATTTGGTCTGGAAAGCGCTATTGCCGATTGGAACTAAATACAGCGAATTCGGCAAATGGTCCCCTAATTGGGAGGGGCCTTTTCGTGTGGTTATAAGAATTTTCCGCCGCGATAAATGGAAGGTATCTGAAGAAATATTATCCTAGCATTGAAATTGATCGATGATCACCAGCAGCGGGATTACGCACATCTGACACAGAAACAGCCGGCGCTCAAGAACGAGGCCGCCTTCAGAACAAAAATTCACAAACAGAAGAAATGGCCAGTGCCTAGATGCATTGCCCTTAGCACAAAAACTACATTACAACTGCTTCCTGCAGGTTTACATCCAACAACCCTGGTGATCAGGATCTCAAGAAGGTGGGAAGCAGAAGGCGTGGAGGAAGAAGCGAAAGTATGATTTAATCTTTTCTTTGCTTCTTCTTCGACTGCTCCCTCTTCAGTTGTTCCAGGACCACCGTGACGGCGACTTGGAATGCACGGGGGTGACCATGGTTTGCGGCTTCCACCAAGCTGTCCCAGGCCACTTTCAGGTTGTTGTACCTGTCAGAGACATCTAAAACAGAGGAATCGATGTTAGGGGCAAGAAATTCAAATGCTAGCGCAAAGTCAAGAAGAAGTCAGAAGCATTTACACCCTACTAGTGCCTCCAGAGCCATGCGGCCCTCGCGTTCGGCTTGGCAACGAGCGGTAATGTCCCTGAGGCCATGCTCCAAGTGTCGAACGCGGCGGCGCAGTTGATGGCTGGTCCTCTGTTCAGGCGTGGCATCCTCTCCTTCGAGGGAGGAATCGAAGGAGATGTATTCAGGCACATCTTCGGTCCCGATGATTTCTTCGGGAAGCAAGTCAAGGCTGAAAAGGAAAAAGGAAGAGGAGGTAAAGCGCAAGATCATGTGGGAAACATGAAGTAAATCAAGAGAAAACTCACCTTCGAATCATGCGTTTCTTTGGAGGGCTACTCTCCTGGGGTTGCTTGCCCTTGTCCATGGCCTTGGGGTTTTTTCCTCTAGAGACAGGGGAGGAGATGAGAAATGATGGATGAGTGTGCGAGTGGATTTGCAGAGCATCCCAGCAGGCTATTTTATTGACCGAAGGGGTGCATTGGGAGTGATGACTGGCCAGTACACACTGTTGGAATACCAAACGACAGGGTTTTCTCCTGGATGCGAAGGGTTTTTGCTTGAACAGTGCTTACGGATTGCCGATTCAGGGATCTTCTGCGGGTTTTGCGCCAAGGGGCACCTGTTCTTGCGTGTTCGGCTCAAGGCAGTTCCCGGATACGTCTAAGGAAAAACAAGATTCACAGAAGCAAATGCAAAGAAACCATCGCAGTACAAGCACAGAATTCAAAAGTTCATATTTATTGCCGATGATCAAACATCCCTAATACAATCTAATCGAAAAGCCTGTTCAGTACAGATTGGGGATGAGTGATTTTGGCAATGGCGTCGCCGTGGCCATCGAGGCACTCCAGGATGAGCTCGATCTCCTCAATGTTCTCTGGCACACCGCCTTGGAAGCCGCGCGGCCTGGTGGAGTAGTCGACGTCTGTGTGCGTCACCATGGCAGCCAGGCCCAGGGTGGTGCCCAAGCGAACGCCATGGGTGGCCACCTCGTCGACGCGGTGCTCCACCGCAGCAAGGCGCTCCGCCGGCGTGTCACTGCGGGCGTTCACCTTGTCGGCCGCCCCGCTCCACCGCCGCCTTCAGCTGGTCGAGCTCGGCATCGCGGGCTGCAAGGAGCAAGAAGAAGGGAGATTAGCATCAAAAGCTGGGTTGGATCAAGATTTGATTTCAGAGCTGTACCGTCGATGGTTTCCAGTAGCTGTTTGCGCTGGTCCTCCCACTCCAGCTCGGCTATGCCCGCCTTTTTGGAGACGTCCTCCAACTCGCGCCGACCGTCTCCCGGCTCCTCCTTGGAAGCGGAGGGCGTCAAGTTCCCCGTAGGGCACGGGGGGAGTGGCCGGTCGGACTCCGAGGAGTCGTCCGGAAGGGGCGAGTGCACGGATTCCACTGAATCAACCTGAAAGGAAGATGATCGTCAAAACAAGAAAAGACCAAAGGGGAATCAAAGAAGAGGAATCGACGATCATTGCCTCCGGCGTGCATTGGCGCTGCTCCCCTCTGCCACATCAAAGGCACTGCGGCGGTTGAGGTGGCGCACCATGTTGCTTTGGGATGTGCACTGTTCGGAAAGAAGAAGAACTGAGATTGGCAAAGATTCGAGAGCTAAATGCTTGGTGGAGAGCTAGGAGCACCTACGGTTTCATTTATAGGCCTCGCAAGACAGATCGTGGCCTCAAGTCGTGGCTCTGGATCATGGCGCATATCCCAAGAAAATCGGAAGGTGGAAAGGTTTCCTTGACCAGACTGCCAACGGGTCGCTTGGAGTTCTAGGCTGAGTCGTGTTCGGTTGACTGGCTCAGCTGAGAGGAGTCAAAGTGCCATTCGGGTATTGGCATTTCTTTGCCGAATGGGTCGTTCAGCATTACGTTGAAGAAGCACAATAGGAAAAGGAAATAAAATTGCAAGAGCAGATATTGCAAGAGCAACCAATTCGGTTATACATCAATTGAAGCGTTTAAATGTTCAAGTATTTTGCAATTACACTACGGACATTGGATATTGTCTGGCAAAAATTATCCCACCGCTCCTGATAATCTTTCTGGGCACTGGACAAGGTGGTAAGCTCGCATCCGAAGGACCGATAAGGCGACCGAGAGAGGGGGGGAGTGAATGGGAGCCGATAAAAATTCTTCTCGAGGGAGATTAAAACTCCGACAAGACGAACTAGCTCGGTCGAACCCCCGAAATCACACGCTCCGCACTTCTACCTCCCGTTTGCCAAAACCACGTAGCCACTGGAGTGCTACTGGTCCTAGGAACAAACTCTACCAAAGCAACCACAACACACACACAGCACCGACAAGCGGAAACAACTCGAAAGCCGGCTAACCAAAGGGGGCGGTTAGGCCGGGTATAGGGGGCGGTTAGACCGCCTCCACCCGGTAACCAAGAAATCCTCCGAAACGCCTCTTCCAAGCACCAAAACACACCACGGTTTCACCAACAGAGATCACCGGTTAAGGCCATGCTAGCTACCGAGAAAATCTTGGCGAAAACCAAAACTTCACCCAAGGGCCTAGGGGCGGTTAGACCGGCTACCCGGGGCGGTCTAACCTCCCGTACCCAGCAAAGAACTCCAACCAAGAACACCTAGCAAATCGCGCGAGAACGGCTCCAAATTTCACCCGGACACTCCTCCGATCAAAGCGAACGAACTCACGAGAGGAAAATCCGACGAAACAAAACTTTGACCCGGAAACACCCCGGCGGTTAGACCGCCCCCCTGCAGCGGTTAGACCGCCCCTACCGAAACAGGAACCCGCGGGTCAAACCTCAACTTCCTTGCGCTCAATCTCCCGAATCACTCCACGGATTGCAGCCAAACTTCGGGGATAGCCGGGTTACCTCCCGGGCAACCTCTACCTCAAAGGAATCGACCCGAAACGCTCACAATCAAGAGGAATCGAAGAAATCGCTTCTCTAGGTCAAGAACTCGCCCAACTCGAAAAACCATCAAATCGAGTCCGATTCAAAGGGGATTTGGGGGCAAAGTCACCAGCCAAAGAGGCACAAGAACCTCATACGTGACACCCACCAAAAACCCCAAGAAATCGTTCTCAAAACACCGCCAAAAAGAGCTCCGAAAATCAACATCAAAGAGACGGGAAAACCACCATCAAGAACCACGCCGAACCTTCTATACATGCCATGAATGGTTCGTACAAGGTCTAGTTTGCCACCCAAACATCCATCCCTCTCTCTAGATCTCACATGAAGCTCTCAAACTAACCTTCTCAAAAACTAGGGAAAAATAGAGAACGAAAATGGAAAAACGAAATGAGCTAGGGTTCCAAGAGTTGGCTGCCAACCTCTCACCTCTTGGGTTATATAGGCGGCAACCGAATGTCTAAAATGCCCCTCTCTAATAACTAGGGATACATGCCCCTCAAGGGCGGATTTGGAATTCTTGATATCTTCACCATCGGACGGATGCCCCGCGACCGCACCCTCGCGTAGCCTCGACGCACGCCTTGCGATCCCGACGCGTGTCCTCCGCTTCGAAGCTTCTCGGCGCGGCGGCGGGGCGGTCGGACCGCCCCCCCGGGCGGTTAGACCGGCCCGGTCGAATCCGACCGGCCCCGGGCGGTCCGACCGCCCCTCCCGGGCGGTTGAACCGGCCCGGGTGGCCGCACCTCCCTCGTCGAGTCTTCGGCCTCGGTTTTGTGGCTCAACCGAGTAACCCGGTGTTTTTCGGTGAACCACCGCAAACCCCGCGAACTCGGTGTAGCCTCCGCCATTCTCCACTCATGACTCGGCTCCCACGTAGTCCCGGCTCGACCTTGGTTTTGAGGCTCTACCAAGAAACCGTCCACAACTTCATCTTGCCGTTCATGCCACCATGCGGCCCGCACTTGACCCCGCCGGCCACCGGTCCCTCGAACGAAGCCTACTTGTCTTCTCCACACCCTGGAGGCCTCACCGGCAACGACCTTTCGCGCTTGTTCTTCACCTGCACCGGCACGAGTCAAGCCGCAACCTGCACCTGCAATACTTAGCCAAGAATCAGTCCACACAACGTTGTCAATCACTCATCACACAAGGAAGCGACCATCCACCGGTCCTCGAACCACACATGGTCCTCAATCTCCCCCTTGATGAGTGCATTGACAACACACTCACATGAAGTAACATAAGAGAAAAGGAAAAGAAAAGAAACAAAATAAAAGAAACCCCAACAAGCGATCGAAAGCCAAAGAAAGGCAAAGAGCAAGATCACTTGAAGAAGACAAGTCTCGGACCCCTTAGGCAAGGGCAACGGCTCGACACATCCGAGACAAAACACAGCTCAAGCAAAGAGCGCAAACCACCACAGCAAAACTCGAACACCACAAAGAACCCCCCCTGCACAAATGCAAGCTCCCCCTGAGCCACAAGACACTCCCCCCCGAACACATGCAAGAATACAACTCGGGAATGCAACAAAGAGCAAACACTCGCTCAAACCGCCCCGGGCGGTTAGACCGCCGCCCGGGCGGTTAGACCGCCTCCCGCCCGAACGGACCCGCCCGGGGGGCGGTTAGACCGCCCGAAGAAACCGGCCCCCGCACCAAACTCGCTCAAAAACCGCTCGAAACAATTTGAACACCTTCCAAACACTCCCGGGTGCCCAAAACATGCACAAACTTCTCCCCCTTGTTGACAATGCATGAATCAAGGCAAAATGCGAAAAGTTGCAACATATAGCTTCTCGAATATACAAAATTCAACACAAGGAGCTACACAAGTCCAAATGAGCAAGTTAGATACTCGACAGATTCGTAATGACGTTAACTACGTGATCACCAAGTTTCACAACCATTGGACAATGCTAAAAAGGATTTGAGTAATTTTGCGAAAAGTTACTCTCTCACAAGCAAATACCTAAGCATGAGCAAAACATATCAAAATGGCAAAGCCACTCAAACTTCATGCTAGGACCACCATTCTAATCATAAGACCATCATAAACACCCAAAAGCACCTCATGTCATGTCAAAGCCACCGAGCCATGTGCCTACTTCTATGTATGAGACTTCTCATTGGTAGGCATCATGCAACGGTTTAGCACCCAAAGCAAAAAAATTTCAGCACATATGACATGGGAACATATTTTCCAAGCATTTTTCATTTCATTTTCAGATTTGTAAATGGTACATGAAATGTCTTTGCGACAAAAAGGAACTTATGCCCCTCCACAAGATTAAGCAAGAGGGCTAAACATTCATGATGGCAAGCGAGCCTTTGGCTCCATATGATCAATAAACTAGCTATCCAACCACAAAGTAAGCATAGCAAAGCCACTAAGACATGTCAAGATCATATATAGGCATTTACGCATGAGAGAGCATGTATATGACATTTTTCAAATGATTAGCCATCAACCATGGATCATTCATCAAGATCATCAAGAGCTAAGCCAAACTAACCGTACCATATCAAACAAGCTCACAAGAACATATATAGCAACCCATGGTAAACATTGTATATAGGAGAAGCTTTTCCTATCCGATGCATATGATACAAAATGCATGCAATCTAAGATACAAGGATGCCTATACATCATGTTACATATGCCATGCCAAATGCAAGAAATGCACAAAAGAAAGCTATACATATGCTACAAACCGGCTCCTCAAGGGGAGGCAAAACGGGCTCGACACCACCGGCAAAGGAAAGCCCCCACACACCCAACTCAAGAAATCAAACACACACCAAGTTCCCCCCGCAAACGAGTGAAAGTTGCTTGATCTAGGGGTTTGGTGAAAATATCGGCTAGTTGGTCATGTGTGGGTACATGGATCAAGGCTATCTTCCCTTTATCTACGTTGTCTCTCGGAAATGATACCTCACTTCTATGTGTTTGGTTTTAGAATGGAGCACCGGGTTCTTTGCAACACTTATGGCACCGGTGCTATCACATTGAAGTGGGACATGGGTATACTCCTCACCAAAATCACTCATGGTGTAGGTGATCCAAAGGAGCCGAGAGCAACAACTAGCGGCGGCAACATACTCGGCTTCGGTCGTGGATTGAGCAACGCTCGACCGCTTACGAGAAGACCAAGACACCAACGAAGAACCCAAAAAGCGACAAGTCCCAGAAGTGGACTTCCTATCCAACCGACACCCGGCAAAATCCGCGTCTGAAAAGCCATGAAGCGCCAAAGAAGAGGACGCGGAGTACCAAAGGCCGAAGTCGGGAGTGTGACGCAAGTATCTGAAAATTCTCTTCACCGCTTGCCGATGCGAAGTCCTCGGAGACGCTTGAAAACGAGCGCACAGACACACTGAGAACTGTATGTCCGGCCTCGTCGCCGTCAAGTAGAGGAGTGACCCGATCATGCTTCGGTACTCCTTATGGTTCACGTGGTCACCTTCCTCGTCCGCATCAAGAGCCGTAGTCGTACTCATCGGCGTCGTCATAGCCTTGGAGTCCTCCATCTTGAACTTTCTCACAATGTCCTTGGTGTACTTAGCCTGGTGCACAAATGTTCCTTCCTTTGATTGCTTGATTTGTAGCCCGAGGAAGAACCGCAACTCACCCATCATACTCATCTCGAACTCCCCGCTCATATCATCCGCAAACCTCGCAACAAGAGAGTTAGACGAGCCACCAAAGACAATATCATCCACGTACACCCGCACAATCGGGATATCTCCGCCCCGCTCTCGCAAAAACAAGGTCCGATCGACCTTCCCCATCTCAAAACCTCTCTCAAACAAGAACCCCCTCAACCTCGCCGTACCAAGCTCTAGGCGCCGCTTCAACCCATACGGCGCCTTCCTCAACTTGTACACCCGGTGGGGGTACTTCTCACTCTCAAACCCCGGAGGTCGTCTCACATACACTTCTTCCTCCAACACTCCATTCGTAAAAGCACTCTTCACATCCATTTGGTGCAACTTGAACCCTTTAGCCACGAGAAAAGGCTAGAAGGATCCTAATCGCCTCCAAACGGGCTACGGGAGCAAAGGTCTCCTCGTAGTCGATCCCCTCCTTCGATCGAACCCCCGAGCAACAAGTCTCGACTTGTTCCTCACAACCTCACCCTTCTCTCCCTCTTTGTTTTTCCACACCCACTTTGTACCAATCGGCTTACACCCCGGGGGAGGGTCAACCAACTCCCACACCTGATTCCTCTCAAAGTTCTCCAACTCCTCATGCATCGAGTTAACCCAATTGTGATCAGATAGTGCGTGTCCAATATCTTTGGGCTCGAAAGAAGCAACAAATGCAGCATGAGCAAAATGGGAATTGTTTCGAACCCTCGACCGTGTAGTGCGTTCATCCATGTCGCCGATGATCCTCGAAGCCGGGTGATCCACTTGAACTCGTCGGGGAGGTTCTCGCCTCGAAGCTACCTCCCCCCTCAACATCGGCTTCTCCTCGTTCTTGATTTGTCGTCGTAGGTGTAGCGAGAGGGTCCATCCATCATCGTAGTCGAAGTAGTGGGTACATGTCCACGGGGGCACCGCACCGCCATCTTCATCATCACCATGTTCATGCTCCTCCTCCCCGAAAGATCTCCTCGCCAAACTCATCATCACCCGCACACTCAAAGACAAGCCGACTACGTGGCTCTGTCTCGTCGAAGGTTACCTCGCAAGTCTCCACGATTTGGTTAGTTTCAAGATTGAGCGCACGATATGCTCTAGAATGAGACGCATAACCAAAGAAAATGCCATCGACGACCTAGCCTCAAACTTATCCAACTTCCTCGCCTTTCTTGAGAATAAAACACTTGCAACCAAAGACATGAAAGTGACTCACCTTGGGTGTGCGACCATGCATCAACTCATAGCATGTCTTTTTCTTGTGCACTCGAGGTATATCCCGTTCGACACATAGCATGCGGTATTCACCGCCTCGGCCCAATACCTCCTCGGAGTCCTACGCTCATCAAGCATCGTCCAAGCCATCTCGCACAAGGTCCCGTTCTTCCTTTCCACAACACCATCCCGGGGAGGCGTATACGGACTCGAAAACTCGGTGCTCAAGACCCAAGTCATGACAAAAGGTTTCAAAACGAGAGTTCCCGAATTCCGAGCCATTATCACCGCGGATAGCTCGTATGGCATCTCCGTGCCTCTCGTTCCTCAACCTCAAGACTAGATCTCGAACAAAACCAAACGTCTCCCCCCTTATCCTCCGTAAAGAACACCCACGCATACCGAGAATAGTCATCCACCACAAAAAGGACATACCACTTCCCACCCGCGGATCGCACACGAGCCGGGCCAACAAGGTCCATATGGAGCGAGCTCGCATGGACGCTCGGTCATCACATCGGTGAGAGGCGGGTGAGAAGAGGCCACCATCTTGGCATGCCGACACGGAGCACAAACCAACTCTTTCTCAAGCCTCAACCGTGGCAATCCTCGGACCAAATTGAGTTTACTCAAGCGAGACAAAAGGTCAAAGCTCAAGTGACCCAACTTCCTATGCCACTTCCACAACTCACTCGAAGAACCGACCAAGAAACAACGCTCAACACCCGAAGACCGAGAAAAATCAGCACGAAACACCCGACCCTCGGGAACGACCATACAAACAAGGTCCCCTCGAGAGTCCACAATCCGAGAACCACCGGCCGAAACAACACCTCAAAGCCCTCATCCAACAACCGAGACACGAAAGCAAATTGTACCCCGGCGATTGAACAAGAGCAACACGCCTCAGAGTGATCTTGTCACTCACTTTTATCTCACCTTCTGAAAGCACACGCCCACGCCCATTGTCCCCAAAGGTGATGTACCTCTTCGTCACCACCGGGACGAGACTTGAGAACCACCCCCTATCTCCGGTCATATGCCTCGAACAACCGGAGTCAATCAACCAAATGTTCTTCAAGTCTCCCACCTGAAATTCAAAAACAAGCACGTGAGCGAACAAACGACTCAGCACTGGGGTTAGTACCAAAAGAGGAAAACCAGTGCCGAGCCATTTTCTCGAAAGTGGGGTTAGCACAAACCAAAGCATTTCTCCTACCAAAACTACCTCCACGACCACCACCTCGGTAACCACTCCGAGGGAACCACCCCTCACTGCCTGGAGGAGGACCAAAACCACGGAAGACAACCCGTGGAGCGTCCCTCCTCTCCTTCTCAAAGCTACGACTCCTCCCATCCCCGTAGTGACCTCGAGGGGGAGAATGCCTAGCAACCGACCACCCGTCGTCTTTCCGGACCAACCACCGGTAACTCCACCTCCGGACCCGAAACCTCTCGACTCACCACCTCGAAAACCACTCCGCCCCGAGTGCGGGGGGGCCGGTTAAACCGCCTAGCCGGGCCGGTCTAACCGCCCCCCTCTCGGGCCGGGCCGGCCCCGACCGCCTAGCCGGGCCGGCTCGACCGCCCCCTCCCGAACAGGCTCCTCGGCCGCGGAAACTCGCGTCTCCCCATGCCGAACACTTCTCACCATAGCCTTACCCCCGGGCGGTGGCATACGAGGCTTAGGTACACCATGGGAAGGGTTGTACCTATCCTTGTTCGCCCACTCCTTTGCCATTCTCTCTTCCCGCTTCCTCTTGAAGCAAAACTCATCCTTGTGACCCTCTTTCCCACAATGGCCACAACGGAACCTCACAAGCTTAGGTTTTGGCTTGGATTGGGGCCGCTCGCTAGGTTTCTCTCCACTCAACTCCTCCACCGATTTCTCCTCACTTGCCTTTTCTTTCACTTTCCCAAAGAACACTTTCCCCGAAGTGCTCACAAACTTGATGGGCTTTTGGAGATCATTTGTGGGTGTAGGAAATATAGGTGGAGCCGGGGTTGTGTCTAGTCGGTTCCTAAGATGGTTGGGTTTTGGAGGGAAATCATTTTTGTGGTGGGTTTTTGGTGGCTCCGGGATATTCTCTCCACTTCCTTCACCAACCTTGTTTGCCCCAAGCCCCTCACCATCTTGCCTCTTAAAGGCCTCGATCATCATCCTCAACCGAGGCTCATGACCGGACAACCAACCCATCAACTTCCTCAAGTCATCATTCTCATCCCGCAAGCGATCAACATAATGTGCAAGCTCCAAATTTTTCAATGCATGCATTTCACAAGTAGAGCAGATGTAGGCATGGGTTCCTTTAATTTAGCCTCGAGCGAACTAGTGTAAGCATGCAACTCATCAATCTTAGCATGCAAAACAGGCAAGAAGTGCAAGCACCTAGCAAAGCGAGTCTAGACTTAAGCTCAGCCCACTTCAACCCTAAGCACATCTAGTTCCTCACACTTGGAGGCATGCTTCTCCTTAAACAAAGCAAGATCGGCAAGGAATATGGAGCAATCAAGACAATCATTTTCATCGGCAACAACGGGGCTAGCCTTAAGCGAATCAATCTCAAGCTTGCTATCAAGCACCCGTGTCTCTAGCTCGGCCCACTCTAGTCCTAGCATCCTCGAGTGAAGCCCTAAGCTCTTTCCTCATTTTCTTGGCCTCTCTAAGCATGTCATCACGGTTATCAAGCAAAGAGCCAAGCCTCTCATTCTCCCGGCGCAAGAAGGGAAGTTCATCACGCACCTCGTCGTCGGACTCGCAGTCCGAGTCGCTCCGTGTACTCTTCTTGCTTGCCGGAGCTCGGCGCCATGGTACGAGAAGCCGTCTCTCGCGAAGCGGCTCGGCCCCCGCTCGGGTTCTTGGACGACCTCTTGTTCTTGCGGCGATCTCCTTCGTCGTCGCCGCCGCTCGAGCTCGAGGTGGAGTACGCGGAACGGAGTCGACGTCGCTCGCTCCAACCATCGCTCGGGCCTTGCCTCGGCCCTCCTTCTTCCTCGATCGTCGCTCGTCCTTGTACTTGTTCTTGTGCTTGCTCTTGTGGTCGCGCCTCGAACGGTACTTGTCGTCGTTCTTCCTCGGCTTGTGCTTGTAGCCGTCCTTGCTCTCGGCCTTCTCCGGCGGTCGGCGACGAAGTGTCCCGCTTGCCGCACCGGAAGCGGTCCTCGTGTTCCTCCTCATGTTCACGCGGTTCTCGTGCGGCCTCTCGAACCACCTCGTCAACGGCGCCGGCTCGTCCTCTCCAAGGTCATCAAACTCCTCATCCGGCATGGACATCAAAGAGGAAAACGAGAACATCCCGGTGGATGGGTTAGAGTTAGTCTTTCCTTTGGAACCACCAACGAGGGCAAGACTATGGGAGTCGGTCGGTCCCTCGAGCTTGGCGATCATGCCCCTATCCACCTCGGCCGACTTGAGCTTCGAGAACGGCTCGTTCACCGTCGCAGTATCGTACCTCTCCGACTCGACTATGGCCTCGAACTTTCCGCCCCATATCGTACGATCCAAAGAGTGTAAGAGCTTAACCGCTCTATCATGATCATCGTACGGGAGCACGTCTACATTGGCCCTCATGTTGTTCACAACCACCGTGAACCTCTGGAACAAGGCATCGATGGACTCACCGGGGAGATGAGTGAAGTTCTCGTACTCTCTCCGGTAGGTCGCATACAACCGTGCCTGAACCTGGGCGTTCCCAACATGAGCCTCCTTCAACACCGCCCAAATCCTACAAGCCAAGTGCTCGGTGTGCACCCGATCGAACTCGGCCGACACAAAGCACGAAACAAGTAGTCGACCGCCTTATTGTTGGCGTCGAATCCGTCCCTCGACCCCGGAGCAAGGAAATCCATCGGCCGGACATATCCCGTGTCCACCGTGACATCCCACGAGTCCGACCCTTTCCGCGGAGGAACGCACCCATCCGCTTGCTCCACATCCGGTAGTTCTTTCCATCGAAGTGTGGAGGACCCGAACCCCGTTCCCGGTACGCCATCCTTGGATCTTAGACCGGTTAGAGTCAACAAAGACCCGAACCGGTTCTCGATACCACTTGAAGGACCGATAAGGCGACCGAGAGAGGGGGGGGAGTGAATGGGAGCCGATAAAAATTCTTCTCGAGGGAGATTAAAACTCCGACAAGACGAACTAGCTCGGTCGAACCCCCCGAAATCACACGCTCCGCACTTCTACCTCCCGTTTGCCAAAACCACGTAGCCACCGGAGTGCTACCGGTCCTAGGAACAAACTCTACAAGCAACCACAACACACACACAAGACCGACAAGCGGAAACAACTCGAAAGCCGGCTAACCGCAGGGGGCGGTTAGACCGGTATAGGGGGCGGTTAGACCGCCTCCACCCCGGTAACCAAGAAATCCTCCGAAATGCCTCTTCCGAGCACCAAAACACACCACGGTTTCACCAACGAGAGATCACCGGTCAAGGCCATGCTAGCTACCGTAAAATCTTGGCGAAAACCAAAACTTCACCCAAGGGCCTAGGGGCGGTTAGACCGGCTACCCGGGGCGGTCTAACCTCCCGTACCCAAGCAAAGAACTCCAACCAAGAACACCTAGCAAACTGCGCGAGAACGGCTCCAAATTTCACCCGGACACTCCTCCGATCAAAGCGAACGAACTCACGAGAGGAAAATCCGACGAAACAAAACTTTGACCCGGAAACACCCCGGCGGTTAGACCGCCCCCCGCAGCGGTTAGACCGCCCCTACCGAGAACGAGGAACCCGCGGGTCAAACCTCAACTTCCTTGCGCTCAATCTCCCGAATCACTCCACGGATTGCAGCCAAACTTCGGGGATAGCCGGGTTACCTCCCGGGCAACCTCTACCTCAAAGGAATCGACCCGAAACGCTCACAATCAAGAGGAATCGAAGAAATCGCTTCTCTAGGTCAAGAACTCACCCAACTCGAAAAACCATCAAATCGAGTCCGATTCAAAGGGGATTTGGGGGCAAAGTCACCACCAAAGAGGCACAAGAACCTCATACGTGACACCCACCAAAAACCCCAAGAAATCGTTCTCAAAACACCGCCAAAAAGAGCTCCGAAAATCAACATCAAAGAGACGGGAAAACCACCATCAAGAACCACGCCGAACCTTCTATACATGCCATGAATGGTTCGTACAAGGTCTAGTTTGCCACCCAAACATCCATCCCTCTCTCTAGATCTCACATGAAGCTCTCAAACTAACCTTCTCAAAAACTAGGGAAAAATAGAGAACGAAAATGGAAAAACGAAATGAGCTAGGGTTCCAAGAGTTGGCTGCCAACCTCTCACCTCTTGGGTTATATAGGCGGCAACCGAATGTCTAAAATGCCCCTCTCTAATAACTAGGGATACATGCCCCTCAAGGGCGGATTTGGAATTCTTGATATCTTCACCATCGGACGGATGCCCGCGACCGCACCCCGCGTAGCCTCGACGCACGCCTTGCGATCCCGACGCGTGTCCTCCGCTTCGAAGCTTCTCGGCGCCGGCGGCCGTGGCGGTCGGACCGCCCCCCCGGGCGGTTAGACCGGCCCGGTGAATCCGACCGGCCCCGGGCGGTCCGACCGCCCCTCCCGGGCGGTTGAACCGGCCCGGGTGGCCGCACCTCCTCGTCGAGTCTTCGGCCTCGGTTTTGTGGCTCAACCGAGTAACCCGGTGGTTTTCCTCGGTGAACCACCGCAAACCCCGCGAACTCGGTGTAGCCTCCGCCAATCTCCACTCATGACTCGGCTCCCACGTAGTCCCGGCTCGACCTTGGTTTTGAGGCTCTACCAAGAAACCGTCCACGACTTCATCTTGCTTGTTCATGCCACCATGCGGCCCGCACTTGACCCCCGCCGGCCACCGGTCCCTCGAACGAAGCCTACTTGTCTTCTCCACACCCGGAGGCCTCACCGGCAACGACCTTTCGCGCTTGTTCTTCACCTCGCACCGCACGAGTCAAGCCGCAACCCGCACCTGCAATACTTAGCCAAGAATCGCTCCACACAACGTTGTCAATCACTCATCACACAAGGAAGCGACCATCCACCGGTCCTCGAACCACACATGGTCCTCGGCATCGCATTGTGTCATCTTGGCCATAGCCGATTTTGCCTCCTCTTGGGTTTTCTCTATCAATTCAGGGAGCTCGGCTATTTTCCTTTCATCGGCCTCTATCTCAGCTGACAGGCTTCTCAATTCTGCTTCCAGAGCAGCTTTCCTGGCAATTTTTAAATCACGAGAGGCTTGCAGATTGGCCAATGTGTCTTTGTGGCTCTCGGTCTGAGATTGTGCCCCGCTCATGGCTTGTTCAGCACTGGCTCTCTTCTTTTCAATTGCCGGGCGGGAGCACACCTTCCTCAAAGCCTGCCTTATGGGCGCATAATGATTCTCCAGGCCACAGACAGATGCAAGAGAGGCGTTGATGTCCTCAGGAAGCTCTTGGCTAGTAGACTCGAGCAGTTCTTCAAAGTGATCGAGATCTCTGAACTGATCTTGTGCATCCTTTTCCAGCCAGGCAAAGATCTCCCTGAGCTTTTCTTGCACTTCCTCTGACAGGGATTGATGCATTTCTTCCATCAACTCGGCAACTGGATTGTTCCCCGCTGACAGACTTGATGATGATGGGGCCTAAGAAGCATCATTGCCGAGTTAGGAGTGCTAAAATTAAAGGTAGCAGAGTTAAGTGCGAATAAGTACCTCATGTCTGATTTCTTGAGCTGGGGCAGGACTCTGTTCAAGGGAAATCACAGGCGAAGGAGGTATTCCAGGCAAGGCTGAAGCTTCTATGTGAAGAGGCGCTGTTGTTGGCAGCTCAGGGGCTTCTGGCCGAAGAGGAGATGAGTTCACCTCTGTTGGGGTTGGTGTCTCTGCACGGCCAGCAGGTGATTGTGCTCCTGGAGGGCTTGACGGTTCTGACTGGGTTGGGAGACTCATCTCTGGAGAGTTCATTGCTTCTGCAGAAGGTGATTGAGTCCCTGATGAAGATGAGATCTCCACTGGGATAGGTAATTCAACCCTGGGTGGATTTGCTTGTTGAGACACTGGGACGTCCACAAGTTGTTCTTCCATTGTGTCTTCTGCAAATGTCAAATTAAAAGATAAATGCCAGTGTTCATCCTCGAAAGGGGACAGTGAAGGTCATACCAGCGGATGGAGCATTGGCAGGTTCTGGCACTGAAGATTGCTGGGCTCTGAGCTGAAAATACACAAGATATGATTCATCAGAAACACAGTAATCTTGTGATCAAGAAGGGAAAAAGTTTTTACCTCAACAAGGATTTTCTTGACAGTTCTTCTCCTCTTGGCATTTGGAGGAGCAATCAGGGTCAAACCTTGCCTCCTCGTCGGCGGCAAGGCCGGAAAGGCTTGGGTCTCATTGGCAAACCCGGCCATTAGCCGAGCCGAGTTGGGGACTGAATCCCGGTCTTCGAGATCGGGCCTACAGCATTGTAGGAGATGTTCCTAGCTCGAGGGGCAGGCACTGTGTTCTGTGAGTAAAAGAACTGAAATCAGAATCCTGATTAGAAGAGGAAATGTCTGATCCAAAGGTTAGTTTTATTACCTCTGAAGTTGGCTGAAAATTAGGCATCAACTCTACGCAGAACAAGTGCACAGGCTCACTGAAGATATGATCATGGAATTCTTGCCACCATGAGTTGAAGGTGGGGTGAGCTATTGTTGTAGGTACAAAAGGCCAGGTGTAGACAGTGGGACTGCACACATAACAGAAAACTCTGCTACTGTGCATGAGTTCTTTGATTTCTACCATGGGCTTGAGGAATTCATGCAGAAATAGCCTTGGGGGCATCTGGCCACACCCAAGTTGCCGAGCCATTACATTGGGCTGATAATATTCGTAAGTGCTATGATTCAGCCTCCCTCCATTGAATTCAGCCGGCAGCATACATGGGCGGATTATGATATTGAGGATCTCTAGAAATCTCCCATCTTAGTGTTCAGTTTCAACGGAGAATTCACAAGGGAGAGTCAAAGTGTCATTATCCAGATAAGGAAGCCAGAGAGGGTTTTGGAAACCTTTGAAGAATAGCTCAAAAAGCTGGCTGATGTCCAGCTGAATAAGAACAGTCGAAGCAGCTTCTCCATAATTCTGGCATCCTCTGGTGGCTTGGGGTTCCCCTTCAGGATGATTGGATGAAGGGAAGAGCCTAGTATTCAGATCAACACCAACGATATGGTGCATGTGAAGCTGCAGCCATATTTGAACAAACCACCAAGTACCATTGACACATGTTATCCTCTGGCTAGTATACATCTGGGTGACAGTTTGGTGGAGCATATGATACACACTGCCCAGGAGGAATTTCCCGAGGGGAAGACGGTTGCCATTGACCAAGTGAGAAGCCATTGCAATGTGATTCAGGGTAGGCTCATTGGCTTTACCACAGAAGACGAACCTGTATAGCCACATGTTCAGAAATGCCTTGTATTCAATTTCGCCAAGGGTGCCGCCTTTCATATGGCTCAGGATATAATTCTTGTGTCCGCTCCCTGGTTTCACCTCTATTTGGCGTGAAGAACTTTTGAAATCCCAGGGTTGGACAGATGCTGTGATGTCAAGGTCGGTGATCATATACACATCGGCCAGGGTTGGAGACATCGGGCCGTGGCCAAAGAGGAAGGCGTTGATACCGTTTGACCATAAGTGGCAGGCTGCTAACAAAAGGTATTCATTTTTGGGGGTCTCGGCCAAAGATAACTCCAGGCATTGAGCAATGCGAAGGGTATCCCAATTTTGGGTTAGGGAACTCTTATCTACAAGGATCCTCCGGTACCAATTTTTCCAGCCTGCGATTGGAGGCAAGGGCCAGTTCTTAAAAGCGTCTTGCCACCGGGGAGGTGGAGACAGAGCCGCCTTGAAGGGGATCCTTTGAGATTCAGCCACGATGAAATCTCGAGGATCGGAGTTTCCCACGGGACCAAGGTAATAAGATCTTGAATTGGCCTTGGTGCGAATTAAAAGCTCAGTAGAAGGCTCCTGAAGAAAAGCGGAAACGAAATCTCAGGTAAAATTGAAAACCTAAATGCCGAATGAAGCTTACGGGAGGGGGATTTACCTGAGCATCTTGGTGTTGAGCCGCCATTGGAGATTTGAGCTTAGATCAAGGAGATCTAGGGTTTGGATCTAGACGAGGACTCCGGCGGATTGCGAAGAAAGAAGAACAGGTGTTGACAGATTCGATTTGAAAATATTCGTGGCTGGAGTCAATTGCGGAACAAAATTACTTTTATCCCGCAATTGAAGGGGCATGTGTTAGCACCAAAATTTGGTAAGGAGTCGGACTTGTGGGTCCAGCTCGGTAAGGAGTCCGTTTGGTGGAAGCACAGGATTTTTTCAGATGTATTCGGCAAAGAAGTCTGCGGTCAGCTATCTGCTCCCGTTCGGCAAAGGAACAGTAGAGCTGATTTTGCGGGATTGGACGGTGACATGGCTCAAGCAGGAAGGACAAATGGATGGATAGGCGATCAAGCTTAGAGATAAGTTAGGCAGCGAATCCATTCGAGATTGTACTTGGCAGGGTATAAATATGAGCCCTGAATGTATGTAATACACACAATCATTCTTCAATACAAACCGGCCTTACGCCAAACCCTAGAGTCCTTTTTGTCGTATGGTCGAGTTCTTCGAGAGGGTTCATCGATTCGTCGACCTCCGTGAGTACCGGCAATCTTGTATCATGTCTAGTATCATGCGGTGGATTTAGATCTGATGCAAGTAGTCTTGTCACCATGCTTCGTGTCATGCGGTAGATTCAAGCTTGGTTCAAGAGGGTTTCTTGTTAGATCAAGAGCCATGGGGTAGGCTAAGATCTAGCTTGAAGCTAGTTATCGGCTCTATTGGATTTTGGCAAGATCCAATAGATTCATTAAGTTACCCCGTGTTGCTTTGAGTTTTTACTTTATGTTTAAGTTCATGTAACACCTTTTGCCCAATCTAGATGGGTTTGGATCGGCTTTATCCCTCTCGTGATCCTTGCACGAGTAGATTTCGTACGTGGATCTTGTGCTTTCCGATAGACGAAACCGAATCGATCTAGGTTGTTACGTGTTGCGGGTTCAAGCTTGCCAATGTTGGTATAAATCTTGAAAGAACTGAGTATCATGCGGTAGATGCAGGTTTTTGGGTTGCTTTGGAGCTATTCATCCGGTGGATTAGATTTCGAATCAATCTGATAGATTTATTCGCTTGGTAATGTTCGTTCCTTCTTCATGGACCCCGAATCGGCTGTTTAGCCGCATTCGGTTATGTTTCTTCACGAGTAGGACACGTGCGTAATTCATGTTTTAAATAACGTGTGCTTTTAGCTTTCCATATTTAGATTGTATCAAAGTGGTACGATTTTCATGCAAGTTGTATCATGCGGTGGATAGATTTGTTTTGGCATCGTACCCGACGGATTTTTAAGTACCTAGACATGCGGTAGACTAGTGCTTTGGATCTATGCATGCTTATTTATTACATGTTTATGTTCGCGCTCTACTTTACTCGTTTATTTAATGTTAGTTCTCATGGGGATCGGTCATGGTTTCGTGCGCATACATCTTTGCTCAAACAAAGACCGATTACTGTCATGCTTACATCATCCATTCGGCAGTGTTGCTTATCCTTTTATAAGTTCCCGAATGGTTTCAGTTTATTGGCGGATAGCTTTCTATAGCTATGTGTCAACCCATTTGGCTTCTTAGCCATAAATATGGAACTGTCTGGTACCACCCGGCAAGTTCCAAGCTTTGGTATTTAACTACTTTATCTTTTGTTAATTTTCAGGAAAAATTGACTGGCATGTCTCGTGACTCTTTGCGCGTGTGAAGCCAGCTTGTTCGGCTTGCTGTGTGCTTGGCGCTAGGTGCACATTTTGCGTCAACAAAAGATAGCGCGACAGAATGGCTTACCGTTTGTAACAACCCAGGAATTTAGGTGTGTAATTTTTGCGAAAAATTAAAACTTTTTGATTGAACTTGAGTGCTATCAATTTTCGAACCAAATTGCTAGTCCTTCTCTGAATTCTCCACCAATTTAGCCCATTTATGAAAACATATATTCAAAATTATGGTAAAATGTGTGAGTTGGATTCTTCTGGTTTCAATTGGAATTTATTTGTGAGGTTTGAATTTGGAATGTAACCAAATTCAAACTTAAATTCAAACTTTTAATCTAAAGTTAATTCCAAAACCCATAGCCTCTCTCATGGGCCGGCAGCCCCTAAAAGCCAGCTCGCGACCCAGCTAACCCAGCCGGCCCAGCAAACAAATCACCCGCGGCGGCCCAGCCTCTACATCCTTTCTCCTTCTCCTTGGCTTCACTCGCCGACAACTGGGTCCCAGCGGTCAGTCACCTTTCCTCTTATCTTCTTCACCCCTTTCCCCTCTCAGCCACCAACTCCACCGCGCCGCGCCGCCCAGCGTCCCGCGCGCGGGATGGGATGGCCGGGGGTGAGGGCGGCCGGCACGCCGAGGGGTTGCGTGAGCGCGCGACCGGGATCGGGGGGAATCCGCCGGGGGGATTTGACCCCTTTGCCCTCGGCCGGGTGACGCCAAAGGCGCCGGCACCCACTGGCGTGGCTCCACGTCGGCCGCTGCGCCATGGCCACCAATAGGAGCGCTCCCCCTTTCTTCTTTACCCTTGCACCGCCTTGACCAAGACTATATAGAGGGCCCCGGGGTCGCAACCGCATCCCACCAACCCACATTGGGGTTTTGCCCCCTTTCCAGAGCCGCGCCGCCGATAGGGGAGAAGAAGGGGAGAGTAGAGGAAGAGGAGGGGGGAACGGAGGAAGACCGTGCGCCGCGTCGCCGCCGGCGCGTCGCTGCAGATGTTTGACGGGGACGCGAGGAGCCGGACGAGGGAGGCGCCGTGCGTGACCGCGGAGGAGCCGGACCGGAGCGGGACGCCGCCGTGAACACCGACACCGACGCCGCGCCGCCGCCCACGCCAAGCTGCGGCGACGACTACACCACCGACCCGCTGTGAGCACCGTGGCCACCCCCCCCCTTCTCCTTGCACCGTACCTTCTCTTAGCCTTTGCTGTGCGCGTGCCTTCGTGGCGCCGAACGTCGGTGGCGTCGCCGTTCTTCCACGAACGGGCGGCGACCCGTGTTGCTCTTGAAGCGCCGCCGCGCCGTGGCCACCCCAGGCACGCGGCGTCGGCTGTGATGGAGCGCGTGCCTTCGTGCCGCGTCGGTTGTTGGCCGGACCGAGGGCCACCCCCGCGGTGCGCCGCCGAGCCGGCCGTGTGCTGGCGGCTGCCGTTCCTCGCCGCCGGTGTGCCGTTTCATATCTTGCGGTCGAGCGCTTTCTCGCGTGAGTCCGGGCGGGCCGCACCCCGGCGCGCGGCGGCCACGACCACGCCGTGGGAACGCACGACGCGCGGTCCTCGACGTCGCGTCGCGCGCCGCACGGAAGACTTGGAGGCCGGCCTTCGTGCCGTGGAGCGTTTCGGCTGCGGGGTACGGGCGGGGCGGAGGCCGGGGGTCGAGCGCACCCCGGCGCATGGACCGGCTCGCCGCGCTACCGGTCGGTCGACGGAGCCCGGCGCCGCCGGTGTCCCGGCGCCGCGCGTCCCACATCGCGCCTTCGGCCCCCTTTCCGCGGGGCCGGCGTGCGGCTTGGCCTCCGCCCACCGGAGAGGGACACGGTGGCGACCCGACCGCTCGCACCCCGGCGAGGCGAAGGAACGCCGCCGGCGGGACGGAGCGCACGCGGCGCTCGGGCCGCCCACGGCCCAGCAACGCTTTTGGCCCCTTTCAGCCTGTCAACGGCGTGGCGCTGACGTCATGCTGACGTCAGCAACGTCTTTTCTCAAAACCCCCCTTTTCTTTTCTGTTTTAAATTTCCAGAAAATGATTTTAACCTCTAAAAATTCATAACTAATTCTAGGGAGCTCAGAAAAATATAAAATTAATTTCTATAAATCAGTATTTGCGAAACCTTGCTGATTGTAGGTAGTTTGGGTTCTTTTGGATCTTCTAAATTGATTCTTATTTGGAGTTCTTGCTTAGATGTGCACCGTATTCTTATTTTTCGCGTCGAATCTCGTGCCGCAGACCCGAGCTTCGACCAGGAGGACGTGGAGGACCCCGAGTACCTTTGCTCCGCTCGGCGATCGCTTCAACGGCAACGAAGGTGTCATGTCACTCCCAACCATGTAGATCCCATGTTGTTATATAGCTGCTAGTGCTTTACTTTAATGCATTGATATGATGAATTGCATAACCCGTTTAATAGCCATGCCTTGATGTTTTGTTATATCCTGTTTCCTTGCTCTATTACCTGAGGGGCTAGCTACAGACCCCTAGCTAGTCCCTTACCTCAACTATCCATACTTTTGTTGCTTGATTATGGATGGTATTCCCGGGCTTGACCGAGATGTGGGTATCTCGGTGTGCTTCTAGCGTGAGTTACGGGTGCGTATCTCCTTGCTTGTGTTTCGGCGGGGAGCGAGCCGCTTGGTTACTTGTGAACGGTCGCCGAGGGAAGATGCGATCTGGCCTCTTACCCGAGGGTCGTGTCGTGTGGGATGGAGTTGATGAGTGCTCGCTCTCGGCCCCTTAAGGACCGATCGTCAGTTGACCTTGTTTCGGATGACTATTTTCGTACAGACCGCCCGCCTTGTATTGGGCGGGGGTGCGGGGTGAGACTTGTAGTGGATAGCACCCCTCCTGTAGGAGGATCGGTGTGATCATGTCGGGAGTGGTCTTTCCCTCCTTAGTAGACTTTGCCCCGGCAAGGCCGGGGAAGGGTTCCACAGCTTCGAGGGACCTCTCGCGGGTAGTATGAGCTCTGCCGCGGAGGCTGGGCCAGGCTCGGAGATGCAGGAGGGTACTATCCACTTACTTGGGCTTCAGCCGTATGGTAGGGTCGGACACGGTGACGGCCGGTTCGGTCCTATTCGGGCGGGTACGGTTGTACAACCTCTCGCAGTGTTAAACCTATAGCTATAGTCCGTGTCCACCGGTTATGGACGGTCTTTCGATCTCTCACCGACTAGATACACTTCTCTTGTGCTTCTTCTCTCCCCCGAGTGTGTGAGCCGGCTTCGGCCGTTGAGATGTGGGGATAGGAGCCGGTGGGCCCCACATCGCAGATGAGAGATGGGTTCCGGATCGTGGTTGAGATCCGGAGTTTTGGTGTGGAATTCCTTGAGCGGGGTGTGGACCCCTGAGGTGTGGACCTCGGAAGCGGAAGCTTCCCCGAGGTGTGGACCTCCTAGCTGTATTCTGCTTACCTTGTACGTTGCACTGCTGCTTTGCTTAAGCTTTCTACAGCCGGATTAGGGATGTCTCATGCATAGTAGAGTATACACTGCTTTTGCCTCTTTGTTGGGAAGCTGACATGACCTACCCGCATATCGGGTAGACCCTGGTGCCTCTGACGTAGAGCCGGACTATGACTTCGACAACGACGGTTGGGTGGACTAGAGCTCTTCCTACACTTGAGCTGCCTGCGGATATGGAGTTTCCCGCGCTTTCATGGAGCCGCTGCTAGACGTTTTATTTATGTTTGATTCAGTCCCGATGGACTTGTACCCGGCATGTGCCGAAGAGATGTACTCTGATTAATGTAATAAAATAAATGTTGTACTCTACTTTACTGTTTTTATCTTTTTGTATGGACTTTGGCATCGCTGAGACAGGGATTGCACGTGGTAGCCCTCCTGGGACTACCACCGAGGTGCTAAGATTCGGGGTTCCGTTCGCGGAAATCCGGTCGTTCCGCTTGGTACCAGCCATGCTTTACCGTAGGACGAGCCCCGTGGAATGGTCGATAGCATAGGAAGCCATTTTTGAACCTTGAAACTTTATATAAACCCCTTGGCTTCCGTATGTATATATCTATACTTATATATATGCATTACCTTGATTAATTTTCACTAACTACCTTACTAACTACGCTCTAACAACGTTGTGCAGATGGCGGAGAGAGCGTGGGTTCCTCTGGAGTCGGACGGCAGGAGGTACGGAGGCTTCTGCCGCTTGCTGAGGGAGTGCCTGGAGGCAGCCGGAGTAGGGGCCGACCGAGTCAGCTACACGGGGAGGACCATGGGGCACATGGAGCAGTCTGCCACTTTTCTGACCGTTACGGTACCGGCGGACCCACGGGTGCCAGAGTTCAAGGAGGTCAAGGTGCACTGCTACGAGAGTTCGACCATGGAGGCACACCAGGGCCTAGCGCATGCCGAGCTCTCAAGATGGGTTGTGTCCAGTGGGGGAGAAGCTTAAGGACACCCGGCTCGCCGTGCTTCCGACCGGAGTCTACGACCCGAGCCGCCGGGACACGAGCGACCGAGCGCGGTACCTTGAGGTGACTTCGGTGGAGGAGGACAAGATGATGCTCGCAGCCGGCACGCGTGCATCCCGGCTCGGGACCGGGCGCTTTTCGGGCGGACAAGGAGATCGCGTACCCGAGATGGAAGTGGGATGATAGTCTCGCAGCGGGTTCGGGACCTCGAGATGGAGAGGGAGGATTTGCTCGACCCGTTGGAGGAGTCGCACGAGAGGAACGGAGAGCCGGTATAGCTTGGACCGGCGCAGCCCGCAGCCGCACCGAGAGGGACGCCAGGAGGATCGCTACACTGGAGGCACGGCTGAGGACAGAGCAGGAGTTGCACCGGGCTACAGTGGAGGCCACGCGTGAGGACAGAGTGAGGCTTGCAGAGGCCAGGGACAAGTTGGAGTCGATTGGGGCTGCAGCAGCTGACTATCAAGTAAAGATGTGGGATCTTCAGGAGGCGAGTCGGCACAACTACCACCACTTGTGCTACCTCGGTGGACTGGTCTACGAGGAGAGAGACCGAGCAGCCAGGACCCGCACGGCCTGGGAGCGTTCCGACCAGCAGAGGCTGAGAGAGTTGGAGGAGCTCTCCGCGCAGCTACCGCCCAAGAAGAGGCCCCGACCGAGGACTCCTACCACCACGTGTGTGCCCGTACCCGAGAGGTTCTCAGGACACAGTGGAGATGGACCGTGCTCTTCAGGATACCCAAGACTACTACGGAGGACCGGCGTTCAGTGTGCCGGGTTACCCAGGGACTCACTCACCGCCGTTCTACTCTGTTCCACCAGACTCCAGCCCAGAGGCACCTCAGTGTACCCCGTGATGGGGGTAGAGATCTAGCAGTAGATTCTGAGTCGTTGTAATGAGTTAGATGTAATGCTACCGCTCATGTTGACATGCCTGTAGTAGCTACCCCATGATGTACCATGCGTTAGCGTGATGTGTTGCCGTGCACCCTCGAAGGTCGTTGGAGTAAACCTCAAGGTGCACCCCTTTTGTATGGTGGCATTGATTGAGTGACATGGATCTTCATGGTTTCTTTCGGATTTCATGCTTCTTTATGTCTGTATGAATTCTTTGACTGTTAGCAGGATTACTCCTTTATAGTTAATAATCTTAATAGATATACTCTCCCTACCACTACTGACTCTTGCAACTGGAACAGATGTCGGGAGCACGGAGGTCCGGGCGACTCCTGGCCCGTTTCGAGGAGGTCGCTGGGGACGACGGAGGGGAGGATGCCCCTAACCCAGCGGGAGCGAGAGGCCGCGGACGCCGTGGAGGTCACGCGCCACGAGGCGGACACCGCGAAGGCCCCGGCAGCCGCGGAGGCCGAGGAGGCCGAGTTGGCGGTCGAGGAGCCGCGCACGACGACGAAGGAGCTCGGGGAGCGGGAGCTCGAGCACGAGCGGTACCCCGGCCCCCGAGGGAGGAGCAGGCCGAGCTCGGGGACACGAGGTGCCACCACCGCCACCTCCCCCGAACTTGGCCGACGTGATGGCGTGCGGCACCCACTCGATGCGGATGATCACCCGCCTGCCGGCTCGTAACAACAACAACAACCACAGGGGTCGAACCGCAACGCGCCGCAGGGTTTCCGCAAGAAGGTTGAGAACTTCAACAAGCCGCGACCGCCTACTTTCGACCACTCAGTAGACCCGATGGACGCAGACAACTGGCTACGTGAGATTGAGAAGAAGCTGGAGCTGACAGAGCTCACTGAGGAGGAGTGTGTGACCATGGCCACGCACCAGCTGGTCGGCACAGCTAGTGCGTGGTGGGACAGCTACTGTGACTCGCACCGGGACCCGTTGCACATCGGGTGGGATGAGTTTGTGGAGGCCTTCAGGAGCCACCACATCCCAGAGGCAGTGATGGACAGGAAGGCTGACGAGTTCAGGCACCTCAAGATGGGAAACATGTCAGTGCAGGAGTACGCCAACCGCTACCGAGAGCCGATGAGGTACGTGCCGACGACACCGACACGAGAAGAAGAAAGTCTCACCGGTTCAGAAGGGGCTGCACAAGGGGATGGCACACCACTTGTCCGCACACGACTGCCCGACACTTCGCTCCATTATCGACAAGGCACTGATCGTGGAGAGGTCAAGGCTTGAGTACATGGAGGTTCGTGGAAGCAAGTCCAAGCGCACAGACCAGGCAGGACGCTCAGGTCCACCACAGAGGCAGAGGACAGGTTACGCTCAGGGCCACCAGTCACAGCAGAGGCACCACGTTACTCAGTCTCAGCCGCAGAGCAGAGCCAACCCAGGCGAGAGTGGAGGACAGAACAGCTGGAAACCAAGACCACCACCGCGCCGCGCGACGATCCAAGGTGACTTGCTTCAACTGCCGTCAGGTTGGGCACAAGTCGTTCGAGTGTCCACAGCAGGCACCACCGGGGAGTCAGAACCGCAGCCTCTCGGTTCCGCACCCCGCCCAAGCCACCAAAGACCAGAGGACGACCACCCCGTACACAAGAGAGGACCGCTCGGCCCGCCGCCTACACGAGGCCGTCTGATCCACCTCATCGCCGAGGATGCAGCAGCCGCACCCGACGTCACACTTGGTGAGTTCCTTGTTGACTCAGTTTTGGCAACTGTTTTGTTTGATACTGGAGCTCAGTTTTCGTATATTTCTACCAAGTTTGTTAAAGAAAGGTCTTTACCAACTAAGCCTCGACCAAGGGTTATCTTGACTAGCTCTCTGCTAGGAGAGAAGAGGAGTATGTTAGAGGGGCAACAGTTCACGGCAGACTTGACAGTTTTGGAGTCTACCGGGATAGATGTGATCCTAGCGATGGATTGGTTGGCAAAGCACAACGGGATAGTCTCTTGCAACCCCGCAGTTATACGCCTAGAACACCCCGGTGGGGCTATAGTGCGGATCGAACCACGAGCCCGAAGGTCGCTACGATGTTGTGCAACATGAGTGGGAAAGAGATTGAAGAAATTCCGGTGGTCCGTGAGTTTCCGGATGTGTTTCCGCAGGAGCTTACGCAGTTACCCCCGACCGAGACGTGGAGTTTGTGATTGAGTCGATGCGGGGGGCGGGGCCCGTAGCAAAGAGTCCTTACGGGATGTCGTCCCGACGAGCCGGACGAGTTGAAGAAACAGCTCAAGAAGCCGCTCGAGCAAGGGTTTGTTAGGCCGAGTGCCTCACCGTGGGGTTCGCCGCTGCTCTTCGTGCGTAAGAAAGACGGCACAAAGAGGATGTGCATTGACTACCGCACGCTCAACTCGATGACAATCAAGAACAAGTACCCGCTACCCGGAATCGAGGACTTGCCGGATAGGCTCAAAAGGGCAAGGTTCTTCTCCAAGATCGACTTGAGGTCGTGTTACCACCGCATGAAGATCCGAGAGCAGGACATTCCCAAGACGCCCTTCACCACACGGTACGGCTTGTACGAGTTCGTGGTGGTTTCTTTCGGCTGACCAACGCCCCTGCTTACTTCATGAACTTGATGAACAAGGTCTTCATGGAAGAGCTGGACAGGTTTGTAGTGGTGTTTATTGACGATATCTTGATCTACTCTGATACCACGGAGGAGCACGAGGAGCACCTGAGGGTCGTGCTAGAGAGGCTGAGGCAGCAGAAACTGTAAGCAAAGTTCAGCAAGTGCGAGATCTGGATGGAGAAGGTCGCGTTCTTGGAGCACGTGTTGTCAGCAGAGGGGATAGCCATGGATCCGTCCAAGGTGGAGTCAGTGACCAAGTGGGAGCAGCCGTTAAACGTGACAGATGTCAGAAGCTTCCTTGGGTTGGCAGGTTACTACCGGAGGTTCATTGAGACCTTTTCCAAGATCGCCAAGCCAATGACAGAGTTGCTGAAGAACAACACAAAGTTCGAGTGGTCAGAAGCGTGTGAGAAGAGCTTTCAAGAGCTGAAAAAGAGACTCACCACCGCCCAGTGCTCACCTTGCCAGATATCAAGAAAGACTTTGTGGTCTACTGTGACGCTTCGAAGCAAGGACTCGGCTGTGTGCTGATGCAGGAAGGGAAAGTTGTGGCTTTTGCTTCCAGACAGCTGAAGAAACACGAGGAAAACTACCCGACACACGACTTGGATTTGGCGGTACCGTTGTGCATGCACTCAAGATCTGGAGACACTACCTGATAGGAAACAAGTGTGAACTGTTTTCCGACCACAAGAGCCTGAAGTACTTCTTTACACAGACAGAGCTGAACATGAGGCAAAGGCGATGGCTAGAGCTGATCAAGGACTACGACGTCGAGATCAACTACCACCCAGGCAAAGCCAACGTCGTGGCAGATGCACTGAGCCGGAAAACATATTGCAACAACCTCATGGTAAGAGAAGAGCAACCTGCTCTACACGAAGAGCTAGAAAAGCTGAGAATCGAAATTGTAGACCAAGGCCAAGTCAACGTGATGCAAGTGACCTATGACCTGGAGGAACGAATCCGAACATCCCAGAAGTCATGTGCAGAAATCAAAGCTCTGCGAGAACTGATGAAATAGGGTAAAGCAGAGGACTACCGGGTAGATGAACAAGGCACCGTGTGGTTGAAAGAACGGATCTGTGTACCACAAGACAGGGCACTCCGGGAGCAGATCATGAGGGAAGCCCACGACTCGAGGTACTCGATCCACCCGGGCAGCACCAAGATGTACAGAGATCTGAAGATCAGGTACTGGTGGAAGGACATGAAGAAGGATATAGCACACTACGTGGCCTGTTGCGACACCCGGCAAAGCGAGTAAAGATTGAACACCGAAACCCGTCGGTTTGTTGAAGCCGTTGGCTATTCCGGTTTGGAAGTGGGAGGACATTTCCATGGACTTTGTGGTGGGACTTCCTCGAACACCAAAAGGAAATGACTCGGTTTGGGTCATAGTGGACCGACCGACCAAAGTGGCTCACTTTGTGCCGAGAAAGACCCGTATGCAACCGAGAAGTTGGCGTAACCGTACGTAGAGCACATACTCGGCCGCACGGGGCACCCGAAGTAGTGTATCGGGTCGAGGGCCACGCTTGTCTTCAAGTTTTGCGCAGCTTCCACAAGCTTATGGGCACCACTCTTAGCTACGGCACGCTTTTCACCCACGTACGGATGGTCGGACGCAGAGGGGTCAACCAGGTGTTGGAGGATATGCTACGAGCGTGTGCACTCACCTATGGCACCGATTGGGAGAGCAGTTTGCCGTTTGCGCAGTTCTCATACAACAACGCCTTTCAAGCAAGTCTCGGATGGCACCCTTTGAGGCCCTTTACGGGCGAAAGTGCGAACCCCGCTAGCTTGGTCAGAGGTGGGAGAGCGGACACTGTTTGGGCCAGCAATCATTGAGGAAGCGAGAGAAAGTTGAGAAAGTTCGTGAGAACCTGAAGATCGCTCAAAGCCGTCAGAAGAGCTATGCCGACAAAAGAAGAAGAGAGTTGACTTTTGCAGTTGGCGACCGAGTGTACTTGAAAGTCTCACCGCTTCGAGGAACTAAGAGGTTCTTGATGAAGGGGAAGCTTGCACCGAGGTACGTGGGGCCGTACCCGATTACCCGAAGGATTGGAAGTTTGGCTTACCAGCTTGCGCTACCCGAGTCAATGGCAGGAGTACACCCAGTGTTTCACGTGTCACAGCTGAAAAGAGTGAGAAGGCAGTGGAGGCTAAGCAAGTGCCCATGGAGTTGCTTGACTTGCAAGAAAACCTTGAGTATGCAGAGTATCCTGAGAGGATCTTGGACCGAGCGTTCAAGGAGACAAGGAGAACAACCATTCCCTTCTGTAGAGTGCTGTGGAGCAACCATACCGAGCGAGAAGCAACATGGGAGAAGGAAGCTGATCTCAGAAAAGAGTACCCTCACTTGTTCACGGAGGAGGTTGAGGACTAAATCTCGAGGACGAGATTCTCGGTGGTGGGGGAGAATGTAACAACCCAGGAATTTAGGTGTAATTTTTGCGAAAAATTAAAACTTTTTGATTGAACTTGAGTGCTATCAATTTTCGAACCAAATTGCTAGTCCTTCTCTGAATTCTCCACCATTTTAGCCCATTTATAAAAACATATATTCAAAATTATGGTAAAATGTGTGAGTTGGATTCTTCTGGTTTTAATTGGCATTTATTTGTGAGGTTTGAATTTGGAATGTAACCAAATTCAAACTTAAATTCAAACTTTTAATCTAAAGTTAATTCCAAAACCCATAGCCTCTCTCATGGGCTGGCAGCCCCTAAAAGCCAGCTCGCGACCCAGCTAACCCACCCGCCCCCCAACAAACAAATCACCCGCGGCGGCCCAGCCTCTACATCCTTCCTCCTTCTCCTTGGCTTCACTCGCCGACAACTGGGTCCCGCCGGTCGGTCCACCTTTCCTCTTATCTTCTTCACCCCTTTCCCCTCTCAACCACCAACTCCACCGCGCCGCGCCGCCCGGCCGTCCCCGCGCGGGATGGGATGGCCGGGGGTGAGCTGGCCCGCACGCCGAGGGGTTGCGTGAGCGCGCGACCGGGATCAGGGGAATCCGCCAGGGGGATTTGACCCCTTTGCCCTTGCTGGGTGACGCCAAAGGCGCCCGGCACCCACTGGCGTGGCTCCACGTCGGCCGCTGCGCCATGGCCACCAATAGGAGCGCTCCCCCTTTCTTCTTTACCCTTGCACCGCCTTGACCAAGACTCTATAGAGGGCCCCGGGGTCGCAACCGCATCCCACCAACCCACATTGGGGTTTTGCCCCCTTTCCAGAGCCACGCCGCCGACAGGGGAGAAGAAGGGGAGAGTAGAGGAAGAGGAGGGGGAACGGAGGAAGACCGTGCGCCGCGTCACCGCCGGCGTGTCGCTGCAGAGGTTTGACGGGGACGCGAGGAGCCGGACGAGGGAGGCGCTGTGTGTGACCGCTGTCGGTGCGGAATATGGTCCCGACACTAACCAGTAGATAGCGTCGAGGTCTATCCCTCAATGGTCGATGCTAAGCGACAAGTGACACAGGGTTTTTATCCTGGTTCCGGCCGAGGGGGCCGTACGTCCAGCAGGGGTGTGCTCGCGGCACTATATTGCTCGAGACCGGGGGTGCTCGTAGTGGGGCAGCTACAAGCAAGGCGGGAGAGGAAGCGTGGCTTCCAAGTCCCTGGTGGAGTGGCTGAAGATATTGTGGGAGAATAAAAGAGTGAGTGCATGGTGTATGTGAAGGGCTCTTGGTCTGTGACCTTGAGCGTGCCGGGCCGTCCGTCCGTTCGTCCTCCTCGTTCGCCCCCCGCGGCCGGGGGTTCGTCCCCCCTTTTATAGATCAAGGGGGAGGCGAATTACATGCACGCCGCGCTATCTAGCTACGTGGAGAAGCACGACGTGCTACGCTGTAGAGTGGGCGGCCGTCCGGCGATCCTCGCGCCGATCCGGTCATCATGGCCTGACTTGTACCCGAACAGTGGCGGTTCAAGGGTAGGGAGAGCCGCGGATGGCGGTGATGTCCTCTGATAGGCTCGAGGGAGGTGCTGACGCGGGCCTGTACGGCGTACAGGAGTTGGCAGAACGGCGTTCCTTCCCGACGCGCTTCACGGGGCTGGAGTCGTTGCTACAGGGTCTGGCGTGCGCCCGCATGCGCGGGTACGGCGGCCACGCCGTTACAGTGGCGGGGATGGCAGTCCACCGGCCTAGCGCCTCTACCTAACCCTGTAGGGTCACAAGAAAGTGAATCGAGGGTGCGCCGGCCCCCTTTTCTAGGGCTCGGCGTGTTAACCGTACGGGGCGTGCTCATGGTGTCACGGGACCGACACCGCCGCGCCGCACGCCCTCCCCTCCCACGCGTGGCGGGGATGGGCTCCTCCCCGGGGAGTTGGTGCGGCGCGCACCGGGGTGCGAGCCCCCGGCGCATGATGGCGTCGTCTGCGGCGTCGGGCGTTAAATGCCCGTGTACGGGGGGCCGCCGCACGCGTGAGGGGCACCCTCGAGCGTGGCGGACCCCGCCGAGGGCGGGGCGTACCCTCGAGCGAGGCGGAGCCCGCTCGAGGGAAGTGGGGCCGCCCCTCGAGCGGGCGAAGCCCGCCCGAAGGGAGCGCGCATCCTCGAACGAGGCGGAGCCTCGTTTGAGGGGATCCTTACGCGGGCCGCCTCGATGGGCCGTCGGAGTCCCCTGTGGGCTGTGTCCTGCATGGTTAGGCACCTGCATGGTTAGGCTTAACGTATTTTGGTTTCGTTGAGGGTTTTAAGTGAGGTTTTCCCCAATGTTTAAGGGGACCCCTAGGGCTGTCCCCGACAACCGCGGAGGAGCCGGACCGGAGCGGGACGCCGCCGTGAACACCGACACCGAAGCCGCGCCGCCGCCCACGCCAAGCTTGCGACGACTACACCGCCGACCCGCTGTGAGCACCGTGGCCACCCCCCCTTCTCCTTGCACCGTACCTTCTCTTAGCCTGTCTGTGCGCGTGCCTTCGTGCCGCTGAACGTCAGTGGCGTCGCTGTTCTTCCACGAATGGGCGGCAACCCGTGTTGCTCTTGAAGCGCCGCCGCGCCGTGGCCACCCCAGGCACGCGGCGTCGGCTGTGATGGAGCGCGTGCCTTCGTTCCGCGTCGGTTGTTGGCCGGACCGAGGGCCACCCCGCGGTGCGCCGCCGAGCCGTGGGCCGGGCGGGCCGCCGTGCCTTGCCGCCGGTGTGCCGTTTCATATCTTGAAGTCGAGCGCTTGCTCGCGTGAGTCTAGGCGGGCCGCACCCCGGCGCGCGGCGGCCACGACCACGCCGTGGGAACGCACGACGCGCCGGTCCTCGACGTCGCGTCGCGCGCCGCACGGAAGACTTGGAGGCCGGCCTTCGTGCCGTGGAGCGTTTCTCGGCTGCAGTGTCCGGGCGGGCGGAGGCCGGGGTCGAGCGCACCCCCGCCGCATGGACCGGCTCGCCGCGCCACCGGTCGGCCGACGGAGCCGTGGCGCCGCCGTGTCCCGCGCCGCGCGTCCCACGTCGCGCCTTCGGCCCCCTTCCCGCGGGGCCGGCATCCGGCTTGGCCTCGCCGACCGCGTGGCGACCTGACCGCTCGCACCCCAGTGAGGCGAAGGAACGCCGCCGGCGGACGGAGCGCACGCTGGTGCCTAGGCGTGCTGCGTGACCGCGGTGCCGCTAGGGCCTTTCGTCGAGCACCAAGCGTGCAACCTTTCCTGGACTTGTGCTAACCTAAGAGTGGGCCGCCGGCTAGATGCGGGCCTTAAGCCCAGTTAGCTTCCCCAGCAGGCCGCCGGCCCAGTGCAGAAGAAAGTTGGGGGGGGGGAAATCTAGACTTCTAAAGCTTGTTCTGTGGGCTGAGGCGCCTGACCCTAGTTGGGCCGAAACCCACTATCGAGCGGAAACGAGTCCGCTGGGCCGCCCACGGCCCAGCAACGCTTTTGGCCCCTTTCAGCCTGTCAACGGCGTGGCGCTGACGTCATGCTGACGTCAGCAACGTCTTTTCTCAAAAACCCCCTTTTCTTTTCTGTTTTAAATTTCCAGAAAATGATTTTAACCTCTGAAAATTCATAACTAATTATAGGGAGCTCAGAAAAATATAAAATTAATTTCTATAAATCCGTATTTGCGAAACCTTGCTGATTGTAGGTAGTTTGGGTTCTTTTGGATCTTCTAAATTGATTCTTATTTGGAGTTCTTGCTTAGATGTGCACCGTATTCTTATTTTTCGCGTCGAATCTCGTGCGCGTGCACCCGAGCTTCGACCAAGAGGACGTGGAGGACCCCGAGTACACCGCTTCCGCACAGCGATCGCTTCAACGGCAACGAAGGTGTCATGTCACTCCCAACCATGTAGATCCCATGTTGTTATATAGCTGCTAGTTCTTTACTTTATGCATTGATCTGATGAATTGCATAACCCGTTTAATAGCCATGCCTTGATGTTTTGTTATATCCTGTTTCCTTGCTCTATTACCTGCGGGGCTAGCTACAGACCCCTAGCTAGTCCCTTACCTCAACTATCCATACTTTTGTTGCTTGATTATGGATGGTATTCTGGGCTTGGACTGAGATGTGGGTATCTCGGTGTGCTTCTAGCGTGAGTTCTGGGTGTGTATCTCCTTGCTGTGTTTCGGCGGGAGCGAGCCGCTTGGTTACTTGTGAACGGCTGCCGAGGGAAGATGCGATCTGGCCTCTTACCCGAGGGTCGTGTCATGTGGGATGGAGTTGATGAGTGCTCGCTCTCGGCCCCTTAAGGACCGATCGTCGCCTGACCTTGTTTCGGATGACTATTTTCATACGTACCGCCCGCCTTGTATTGGGCGGGGGTGCGGGGTGAGACTTGTAGTGCATAGCACCCCTCCCGTAGGAGGATCGGTGTGATCGTGTCGGGAGTGGTCTTTCCCTCCTTAGTAGACTTTGCCCCCGGCCGAGGCCGGGGAACGGTTCCACGGCTTCGAGGGACCTCTCGCGGGTAGTATGAGCTCGCCGCGGAGGCCGGGCCGTGCTCGGAGATGCGGAGGGTACTATCCACTTACTTGGGCTTCGGCCCGTATGGTAGGGTCGGACACCGTGACGGCCGGTTCGGTCCTATTCGGACGGGTGCGCTTGTACAACCTCTCGCAGTGTTAAACCTATAGCTATAGTCCGTGTCCACCGGTTATGGACGGTCTTTCGACCTCTCACCCGACTAGATACACTTCTCTTGTGCTTCTTCTCTCACCCGAGTGTGTGAGCCGGCTTCGGCCGTTGAGATGTGGGGATAGGAGCGGTGGGCCCCACATCGCAGATGAGAGATGGGTTCTGGATCGTGGTTGAGATCCGGAGTTTTGGTGTGGAATTCCTTGAGCGGGGTGTGGACCCCTGAGGTGTGGACCTCGGAAGCGGAAGCTTCCCCGAGGTGTGGACCTCCTAGCTGTATTCTGCTTACCTTGTACGTTGCACTGCTGCTTTGCTTAAGCTTTCTACAGCCGGATTAGGGATGTCTCATGCATAGTAGAGTGTACACCGCTTTTGCCTCTTTGTTGGGAAGCTGACATGACCTACACGCATATCGGGTAGACCCTGGTGCCTCTGACGCAGGGTCGGACTACGACTTCGACAACGACGGTTGGGTGGACTAGAGCTCTTCCTACACTTGAGCTGCCTGCGGATATGGAGTTTCCCGCGCTTTCATGGAGCCGCTGCTAGACGTTTTATTTATGTTTGATTCAGTCCCGATGGACTTGTACCCGGCATGTGCCGAAGAGATGTACTATGATTAATGTAATAAAATAAATGTTGTACTCTACTTTTACTGTTTTTATCTTTCTGTATGGACTTTGGCATCGCTGAGACAGGGATTGCACGTGGTAGCCCTCCTGGGACTACCACCGAGGTGCTAAGATTCGGGGTTCCGTTCGCGGAAATCCGGGTCGTTTCACCGTTAGCACATGGTTGAGAGTCAAGATCGCATTCTGAATCGCCCTCATGTCCTCGTTATTATCGAAGATGTCCTACTGCCAAGGGGTACCACTCCAGTAAATCTCTCCACGCCTCAACGTCGGCACTGTTGACGTTGAACCAGGTGCCTGCGTGCTGGCTGTTTCTAGATTCTCCTGCCGCTGCTCGATTTGAATCGGGTCCATAATTGGGTCTTGAGCCGACGTGTTGAGCACCGCATTAATGGGGTCCACGTCGATGACCAGTGGTGAGGTCGAAGCTCCGACATCGCGCATGGAATCTTGCGTCCCAGCCTCAGTGGCAGGTGGAGAAGTCGCTATCCCTGCATCGTCAACCAGGGGACTTTGTTCGCGATGTTGAAGCTTGAGCACCCAAGGCACTCTAGGGCTGAACGTCCAGCCTGCAGAAATCCTCGTCAACATAATACAAGAACAAACAATAGTTAGTCAATAAATGAACCTCAGTACCACGATCTTACCTCACAGAAGTCGCATGCGGTTTCGGCCTAAAAGGTCGCACCTTTACCAGCACAGGCATCCTTGCCTGCACACCTGCAGCAACTCGCTGCGCCTCCCTCACCTGACGGAGGTCATCCTCCGTCGTCTTCTGCTCTAACTGGAGGACCGATATGGCGAACCAGAGAGGGGGAGTGAATGGGAGCCGATAAAAATTCTTCTGGAATGAGATGAAAACTCCAACAAGACGAACGCGGCTTCCAACACACGTCTCCGACTCACTACCAAGGTTGGTCAAGCCCACGTAGCCACTGGAGTGCCACTGGACCTAGGAACCAACACACAACCTTCCGACCCGAGAAACGCAGCGGAAAAACCAAACCTCGAGTCTACAGACCCACACCGGTCAGACCGGTGAGCACCACCGGTCAGACCGGTCCCTGCTGGTGAAACTGAGCAACTTGCACTAAGTGGCCCTAGACCGGTGAGACACACCGGTCAGACCGGTGGCAAACTGAAAGCCCCCAAGGTACCAAACAGGCCAACCGACCACCATACAAACCCAAACTCGAAACAACAGTAACACAGGACAACAACGAACACACCAAGACGTTCATCCGAGCAAAAACCCACAAGGGCTCGCACCGGTCGGACCGGTCAAGAGCACCGGTCGGCCGGTGGTGTAGCTCGGCGCTCGAGATGAACGACACCGCGGGTCAACTCCCCCAAATCCAAATCTCGATCTCTCGAATCGCTCCACGGACTTGAACAAGACTTTGGGGATATTAGGAACACCTCATGAGGAGTCCATAGCCAAGTTTAATCCTACCAAAACTCGTCCAAAAAGGAGGAATCGAAGAAATCCCGCCAAGAGCACTTCCAACCCAAGAACTCAAGAAACCCCAAAATCGAGCACCTTTACTCACGGATTTGGGAGGGGAATCACAGCCCAAAAAACCACTAAGGGTTCCCACAAATTTGCCCCATCAAAACCCAAGAGAAAGGTCCCGAAAACAACCCAAAGAAATCACCGAGAGAGGGCTCCGAAAATCACCACCAAGAACAACCGGGGAAAACACATCCAAACCTTGAGGAACCACGCCGAATCATCTATACATGAAACAAAGGTTCATACAAGGTCTAGCGAGCCGCCCGATCATCCATCCCTCTCAACAAGATCTCACCGTGAAGCTCTCTTGCTAGTCCTAAAGAAAACCTAAGGAAAATAGGTGGAAAATAGGAAAACTAATGAGCCAGGGTTCCAAGAGTTGGCTGCCATCCTCTCACCTCTTGGGTTATATGGAGGCAACCGAATGTCTAAAATGCCCTTCTCTACTAACTAGGGATACAAGCCCCTCAAGGGCGGATTTGGAATTCTTGATGTCTTCACCATCGGACGGATGCCCGCGACCGCACCCCGCGTAGCCTCGACGCAAGCCATGCGATCCCGACGCGTGTCCTCCGCTTCGCGGATTCGGACCGCGTCGTTGCACACCGGTCGGACCGGGCCGGACCCACCCGTCGGGCCGGCCCCGCGCCGCTGCTGCGCCTCCGTCTTCAGTTCTTCGGTCTTGGCTTTGTGGATAAACCAAGGAACCCAGTGGTTTTCTGGTGAACCACCGGAAACCCCGCGAACTCGGTGTAGCCTCCGCCAATCTCCACTTATGACTTGGCTCCCACGTAGTCCCGGCTCGACCTTGGTTTTGAGGCTCAACCAAGAAACCGTCCACGACTTCATCTTGCTGTTCATGCCACCATGCGGTCCGCACTTGACCCCTCTGGCCACCGGGTCCCTCAAACGAAGCCTACTTGTCTTCTCCACACCTGGAGGCCTCACCGGCGACGACCTTTCGCGCTTGTTCTTCACCTGCACCAACACAAGTAAAGCCGCAACCTGCACCTGCAATACTTAGCCAAGAATCAGTACACACTATGTTGTCAATCACTCATCACACAAGGAAGCGACCATCCACCAGTCCTTGAACCACACATGGTCCTCAATCTCCCCCTTGATGAGTGCATTGACAACACCCACACGAAAGTAACAAGAGAGAAAAGAAAAAGAAAAGAAACGAACAAAAAGAAACTCCGACAAGCGATCGAAAGCCAAACAAAGGCAAAGAGCAAGATCACTTGAAGAAGACAAGTCTCAGACCCCTTAGGCAAGGGCAACGGCTCGACACATCCGAGACAAAAGCAAAGCTCAAGCAAAGAGCGCAAACCACCGAAACAAAGCTCGAACAACCATAAAGAGCCCCCCTGCACACATGCAAGCTCCCCCTGAACCAATGCACCTCCCCCTTGACGAATGCATGCAAGACACCACTTGAAACAGAGCAGCTGCAACAAAACAGCCCTGACCGGTCAGACCGGTCAACACCACCGATCAGACCGGTGTGCAACATGTGTACAGAACCAGCACTCACACCGGTTAGACCGGTGACCCTGACCGGTCAGACCAGTGCGCAACAAAGCCCAGAAATGGCTCGAAACCACCTGAAAACCTTCTAAAAGCGCCCAACAAGCCATTTCAAGCTCAAACTTCTCCCCCTTGTTGGCAATGCATGAATCAAGCCAAAAATGCAAACCTTTCAACCTAGAGCTTCTCAAATAGACAAAATTCAACAAAGAATGCTACACCTGTCCAAATGAGCAAGTTAAATACTCTACGGTTTCGTATCGATCTCAACTACATGATCACCAAGTTTCACAACCATTGGACGAAGCTATGATGGATTTTGGCAATTTTGCGAAAAACTTGCCTCTCATGAGCAAAGTCCTAAACATGATCAAAGCATATCAAAATGGCAAAGCCACACAAACTTCATGCTAGGACAGCCATTCTAATCATAAGACCATCACAAACACCCACAAGCACCTCATGTCATGTCAAAGCCACCGAGCCATGTGCCTACTTCTATGTATGAGACTTCTCATTGGTAGGCATCATGCAACGGTTTAGCACCCAAAGCAAATTAAGTTCAGCACATATGACATGGGAGCACATTTCCAAGCATTTTTCATTTCATTTTCAGATTTGTAAATTGTACATGAAATGTCTTTGCGACAAAAAGGAACTTATGCTCCTCCACAAGATAGAACAAGAGGGCTAAACATTCATGATGGCAAATGAGCCTTTGGCCCCATATGATCAATAAACTAGCTATCCAACCACAAAGTGAGCATAACAAACCCACTAAAACATGTCAAGATCATATAAAGACATTTACACATGAGAGAGCATACATGTGACATTTTCAAAAGCATAGCTATCAACCATGGATTATTCATCAAGATCACCAAGAGCTAAGCCAAACTAACCGTAGCATACCAAACAAGCTCACAAAGACATATATCTCATTCCATGGCGAACAATGTATATGAGAGAAGCTTTTCCTAACCAATGCATATGAAACAAAATGCATGCAATCTAAGATACAAGGATGCCTATACATCATGTTACATATGCCATGCCAAATGCAGGAAATGCACAAAGAAAAGCTATACATATGCTACAAAGAAGCTCTCACACAACACTCACAAACCACCAGCTCCTCGAGGGGAGGCAAAACGGGCTCGACACCACCGGCAAAAGAGAGCTCCCACACACCCAACTCAAGAAATCAAACACACACCAAGTTCCCCCCCGCAAACGAGTGAAAGTTGCTTGATCTAGGGGTTTGGTGAAAATATCGGCTAGTTGGTCATGTGTGGGTACATGGATCAAAGCTATCTTTCCTTTCTCTACGTTGTCTCTCAGAAAATGTTACCTCACTTATATGTGCTTGGTTTTGGAATGGAGCACTGGGTTCTTTGCAACGCTTATGGCACTGGTGCTATCACATTGAAGTGGGACATGGGTATACTCCTCACCAAAATCACTCATGGTGTAGGTGATCCAAAGGAGCTGAGAGCAACAACTAGCAACGGCAACATACTCGGCCTCGGTCGTGGATTGAGCAACACTCGACTGCTTGCGGGAAGACCACGAGACCAAAGAGGAACCCAAAAACTGGCAAGTCCCGGTGGTGGAATTCCTATCCAACCGACACCGGCGAAATCCGCATCTGAAAAACCATGAAGCGCCAAAGAAGAGGACGTGGAGTACCAAAGGCCGAAGTCGGGAGTGTGACGCAAGTACCTGAAAATTCGCTTCACCGCTTGCCGATGCGAAGTCCTCGGAGACGCTTGAAAACGAGCGCACAGACACACCGAGAACTGTATGTCCGGCCTCGTCGCCGTCAAGTAGAGGAGTGACCCGATCATGCTCCGGTACTCCTTCTGGTCCACGGGTTCACCTTCCTCGTCCGCATCAAGAGTTGTAGTCGTACTCATCGGCGTCGTCATAGCCTTGGAGTCCTCCATCTTGAACTTCCTCACAATGTCCTTGGTGTACTTAGCCTGGTGCACAAATGTTCCTTCCTTTGATTGCTTGCCCGAGGAAGAACTGCAACTCACCCATCATGCTCATCTCAAACTCCCTGCTCATATCATCCTCGACCGTGTAGTGCGTTCATTCATGTCGCCGATGATCCTCGAAGCTGGGTGATCCACTTGAACTCGCCGGGGAAGTTCTCGCCTCGAAGCTACCTCCCCCTCAACATCAGCTTCTCCTCGTTCTTGATTTGTCGTCGTAGGTGTAGCAGAGGGTCCATCCATCATCGTAGTCGAAGTAGTGGGTACTTGTTCAGCCGGGGGCACCGCACCGCCATCCTCATCATCACCATGTTCATGCTCCTCCTCCTGAAAGATCTCCTCGCCAGCTCATCATCACCTGCACACTCAAAGACAAGCTGACTACGTGGCTTTGTCTCGTCGAAGGTTACCTTGCAAGTCTCCACGATTTGGTTAGTTTCAAGATTGAGCACACGATATGCTCTAGAATGCGATGCATAACCAAAGAAAATGCCATCGACAGATCTAGCCTCAAACTTATCCAACTTCCTGCCTTTCTTCAGAATGAAACACTTGCAACCAAAGACATGGAAGTGACTCACCTTGGGTGTGCGACCATGCATCAGCTCATAGCATGTCTTCTTCTTGTGCACTCTGAGGTATATCCTGTTCGACACATAGCACGCGGTATTCACCGCCTCAGCCCAATACCTCCTCGGAGTTCTATGCTCATCAAGCATCGTCCGAGCCAAGACCCAAGTCATGGCAAAAGGTTTCAAAACGAGAGTTCCTGAATTCCTTTCCACAACACCATTCTGGGGAGGCGTATACGGACTCGAAAACTGGTGCTCAAGACCCAAGTCATGGCAAAAGGTTTCAAAACGAGAGTTCCTGAATTTCGAGCCATTATCACTGCGGATAGCTCGTATGGCATCTCCGTGCCTCTCGTTCCTCAACCTCAAGACTAGATCTCGAACAAAACCAAACGTCTCCCCCTTCTCCTCAAGAAAGAACACCCAAGCATACCGAGAATAGTCGTCCACCACAACAAGGACATACCACTTCCCACCCGCAGATCGCACACGAGCTGGGCCAACAAGGTCCATATGGAGCAGCTCGCACGGACGCTCAGTCATCACATCGGTGAGAGGCGGGTGAGAAGAGGCCACCATCTTGGCATGCCTACACGGAGCACAAACCAACTCTTTCTCAAGCCTCAACCGTGGCAATCCTCGGACCAAATTGAGTTTACTCAAGCGAGACAAAAGGTCAAAGCTCAAGTGACCCAACTTCCTATGCCACCTCCACAACTCACTCGAAGAACCAGCCAAGAAACAACGCTCCACACCCGAAGACTGAGAAAAATCAGCACGAAACACCTGACCCTCGGGAATGACCATACAAACAAGGTCCCCTCGAGAGTCCACAATCCGAGAACCACCTGGCCGAAACAACACCTCAAAGCCCTCATCCAACAACTGGGACACAGAAAGCGATTGTACCCCGGCCGATTGAACAAGAGCAACATGCCTCGCAGTGATCTTGTCACTCACTTTTATCTCACCTTCGAAAGCACACGCCCACGCCCGTTGTCCCCAAAGGTGATGTACCTCTTTGTCACCACCGGGACAAGACTTGAGAACCACACCCTGTCTCCGGTCATATGCCTCGAGCAACGGAGTCAATCAACCAAATGTTCTTCAAGTCTCCCACCTGAAATTCAAAAACGAGCACGTGAGCGAACAAACGACTCAACACTGGGGTTAGTACCAAAAGAGTAAAACCAGTGCCGAGCCATTTGCTCGAAAGTGGGGTTAGCACCAACCAAAGCATCTCTCCTACCAAAGCTACCTCCACGAACACCACCACGGTAACCACCCTGAGGGAACCACCCCTCTCTGCCTGGAGGAGGACCAAATCCACGCAAGAAAGCCCGTGGAACGTCCTTCCTCTCCAACTCAAAGCCACGACTCCTCCGATCACCGTAGTGAGCATGAGGAGGAGAACGCCTAGCAAACTGACCACCTGCACCCTATCCAGCCCAACCACCAGAACCACGACCACCAGAAACAACCATCGCACATGTACGAGCTCGAAACCCGAATAGGCCGTCTCGTCCAGGCCGGCCCGGCTCCGATCGGTGCCCCACACGTCCGTCCGACCGGTGTGACTCGGGCGCCGGCACCACCAACAGCCTTCCGCTCTCCCCAAGCCCGAACTGTCCTCACACTCGCCTTGCCCCTGGGCATCTGCACACGAGGCTCAAGTACACCATCGGAAGGGTGGTACTTATCCTTGTCAGCCCACTCCTTTGCCATTCTCTCCTCACGCTTGCTTTTGAAGCAAAACTCCACCTTATGGCCATCTCTCCCACAATAGACAAAATGGAACCTCACAAGCTTAGGCTTAGGCTTGGGATGTGGCTGCTCACTTGGTTTCTCTCCACTCAAACCCTCCACCGGTTTCTCACCACTAGCCTTCTCACTCTCCTTTCCAAAGAACACTTTCCCGGAAGTGCTCACAAACTTGATAGGCTTTTGTAGGTCATTTGTGGGTGTAGGAAACACCGGTGGAGCTGGGGTTGTGTCTAGTCGGTTCCTAAGATGGTTAGGTTTTGGAGCGAAATCATTTTTGTGGTGGGTTTTTGGTGGCTCCGGGATATTCTTTCCACTTCCCTCACCAACCTTGTTTGCCCCAAGCCCCTCACCATCTTGCCTCTTAAAGGCCTCGATCATCATCCTCAACTGAGGCTCATGACCGGACAACCAACCCATCAACTTCCTCAAGTCCTCATTCTCATCCTACAAACGATCAACATAATGTGCAAGCTCCAAATTTTTCAATGCATGCATTTCACAGGTAGAGCAAGATGTAGGCATGGGTTCCTTCAATTTAGCCTCGAGCGAACTAGTGTAAGCATGCATCTCATCAATCTTAGCATGCAAAACGGGGCAAAAAGTGCAAGCACCTAGCAAAGCGAGTCTAGACTTAAGCTCAGCCACTTCAACCCTAAGCACATATAGTTCCTCACACTTGGAGGCATGCTTCTCCTTAAACAAAGCAAGATCAGCCAGGAATATGGAGCAATCAGCACAATCATTCTCATCCGAAACAACAGGGCTAGCCTTAAGCAAATCAATCTCAAGCTTGCTATCAAGCACCTGTGTCTCTAGCTCAGCCACTCTAGTCCTAGTATCCTCGAGTGAAGCCCTAAGCTTTTTCCTCATTTTCTTGGCCTCTCTAAGCATGTCATCACGGTTATCAAGCAAAGAGCCAAGCCTCTCATTCTCCTGGCGCAAGAAGGGAAGTTCATCACGCACCTCGTCGCGGAATCAGAGTATGAGTCGCTCTGTGTGCTCTTCTTGCGGTCGGAGCTCAGCGCCATGGTGCAGAAGCCATCTCTCACGAAGCAGCTTAGCCCGCTCAGGTTCTTGAACGATTTCTTGTTCTTGCGACGATCTCCTTCATCTTCACTGCTACTCGAGCTCAAGGTGGAGTACGCGGAACTGGAGTCGACGTCGCTCGCTCCAACCATCGCTCTGGCCTTGCCTCGGCTCTCCTTCTTCCTCGATCGTCGCTCGTCCTTGTACTTGTTCTTGTTCTTGCTCTTGTGGTCGCGCCTCGAACGGTACTTGCCGTCCATCCTCGGCTTGTGCTTGTAGCTGTCCTTGTTCTCGGCCTTCTCCGGGCAGTCGGCGACGAAGTGTCCCGGCTTGCCGCACTGCAAGCAAGTCCTCGTGTTCCTCCTCATGTTCACGCGGTTCTCGTGCGGCCTCTAGAACCGCCTCGTCACGGCGCCGGCTCGTCCTCTCCAAGGTCATCAAACTCCTCATCCGGCATAGACATCAAAGAGGAAAAGGAGAACATCCTCGGTGGATGGGTTAGAGTTAGCCTTTCCTTTGGAACCACCAACGAGGGCAAGACTATGGGAATCGGTCGGTCCCTCGAGCTTGGCGGTCATGCCCCTATCCACCTCGGCCCGACCCGAGCTTCGAGAACAGACTCGTTCACCGTCAGAGTGTCATACTTCTCCGACTCCACAACGGCCTCGAACTTTCTGCCCCAAATTGTATGATCCAAAGAGTGTAAGAGCTTGACCGCTCTATCATGATCATCGTACGGGAGCACGTCCACATTGGCCCTCATGTTGTTCACAACCACCGTGAACCTCTGAAACAAGGCATCGATGGACTTACCGGGGAGATGAGTGAAGTTCTCGTACTCTCTCCGGTAGGTCGCATACATCCGTGCTCGAACCCGGGCGTTCCCAACATGAGCCTCCTTCAACACTGCCCAAATCCTACAAGCCAAGTGCTCGGTGTGCACCCGATCGAATTCGGCCGACACAAAGCACGAAACAAGTAGTCGACTGCCTTATTATTGGCTTCGAAGCTGTCCCTCGATCCTGGAGCGAGGAAATCAACCGCCTGGACATAGCCTGTGTCCACCGTGACATCCCAAAGGATCTGACCCTTTCCGCGGAGAAAAGCACCCATCCGCTTGCTCCACATCTGGTAGTTCTTGCCATCGAAGTGTGGAGGACCCGAACCCCGTTCCAGGTACGCCATCCTTGGATCTTAGACTCGTTAGAGTCAATGAAGACCCGAACCGGCTCTGATACCACTTGAAGGACCGATACGGCGAACCAGAGAGGGGGGAGTGAATGGGAGCCGATAAAAATTCTTCTCGAAGGAGATGAAAACTCCAACAAGACGAACGCGGCTTCCAACACACGTCTCCGACTCACTACCAAGGTTGGTCAAGCCCACGTAGCCACTGGAGTGCCACTGGACCTAGGAACCAACACACAACCTTTCGACCTGAGAAACGCAGCGGAAAAACCAAACCTCGAGTCTACAGACCTACACCGGTAAGACCGGTGAGCACCACCGGTCAGACCGGTCCCTGCTGGTGAAACTGAGCAACTTCCACTAAGTGGCTCTACACCGGTCAAACCGGTGAGACACACCGGTCAGACCGGTGGCAGCCTGAAAGCCCCCAAGGTACCAAACAGGCCAACCGACCACCAAACGAACCCAAACTCGAAACAACAGCAAAACGGGACAACAACGAACACACCAAGACATTCACCCGAGCAAAAACCCACAAGGGCTCGCACCGGTCAGACCAGTCAAGAGCACCGGTCAGACCGGTGTAGCCTGGGCAGCTCGGGATGAACAGCACCCGCGGGTCAACTCCCCCAAATCCAAACTTCGATCTCCCGAATCGCTCCACGGACTTGAACAAGACTTTGGGGATATTAGGAACACCTCATGAGGAGTCCATAGCCAAGTTTAATCCTACCAAAACTCGTTCAAAAAGGAGGAATCGAAGAAATCCCGCCAAGAGCACTTCCAACCCAAGAACTCAAGAAACCCCAAAATCGAGCACCTTTACTCACGGATTAGGGAGGGGAATCACAGCCCAAAGAACCACGAAGGGTTCCCACAAATTTCCCCCATCAAACCCCAAGGGAAAGGTCCCGAAAACAACCCAAAGAAATCACCTATAGAGGGCTCCGAAAATCACCACCAAGAACAACCGGGGAAAACACATCCAAACCTTGAGGAACCACGCCGAATCATCTATACATGAAACAAAGGTTCGTACAAGGTCTAGCGAGCCGCCCGATCATCCATCCCTCTCAACAAGATCTCACCGTGAAGCTCTCTTGCTAGTCCTAAAGAAAACCTAAGGAAAATAGGTGGAAAATAGGAAAACTAATGAGCTAGGGTTCCAAGAGTTGGCTGCCATCCTCTCACCTCTTGGGTTATATGGAGGTAACCGAATGTCTAAAATGCCCTTCTCTACTAACTAGGGATACAAGCCCCTCAAGGGCGGATTTGGAATTCTTGATGTCTTCACCATCGGACGGATGCCCGCGACCGCACCCTCGCGTAGCCTCGACGCAAGCCATGCGATCCCGACGCGTGTCCTCCGCTTCGAAGATTCCGGACCGCGTCGTCGCACACCGGTCGACCGGGTGCTCCTCACCGCCGGGGACCGGTCCCCACCGGTCGACCGGCCCGTTGTCGCCGCGGCCTCCGTCTTCGGTTCTCCCGGTCTTGGCTTTGTGGATCAACCAAGGAACCCGGTGGTTTTCTTCGGTGAACCACCGGAAACCCCGCGAACTCGGTGTAGCATCCGCCAATCTTCACTCATGACTTGGCTCCCACGTAGTCCCGGCTCGACCTTGGTTTTGAGGCTCAACCAAGAAACCGTCCACGACTTCATCTTCTTGTTCATGCCACCATGCGGCCCGCACTTGACCCCCGCCGGCCACCGGGTCGCTCGAACGAAACCTACTTGTCTTCTCCACACCCGGAGGCCTCACCAGCAACGACCTTTCGCACTTGTTCTTCACCCGCACCAACACGAGTCAAGCCGCAACCCGCACCTCGCAATACTTAGCCAAGAATCGGTCCACACAATGTTGTCAACCACTCATCACACAAAGAAGCGACCATCCACCGGTCCTCGAACCACACATGGTCCTCACTAACTCCTCGCTACCTCTTGGCCACAAGACTCAACGACCTCCTCACCGACCGATCTTCAACAAATGTCGAGTCATCGGTGGCTTCATCTTCATCATCTTCGAACTCCCCGATCGAAGGCATGAGAATTACCGGCGTCTCAACCGCCGGGGGAGGACTTGCCCTCCTCTTTCTCTTCTTCTTATTCGCTTCAATTTGGGCGGTCTTTGCCACCGCTTTTTACCACCACCGCACTAGTCCCGCGCTTGGGCTTCGTGGTGCTGCTCGCCTCTTGGCGGTTCGCCGCATCATCACCGACCTCTGGGTCGGTATCTTCATCAGCCTCCACCAACGAGTCTGACTCATAATTCTCTAGCAGCCCAGCTGCTGGAGGTTGGTACTTGTCCGACCTTAATATCCGATAAGGCTCTTCGCCTCTAGGTAGGGGTGCTGGGCACCAAAACTGCATCTCCCTAGTAGTTCCAACACTTACGGGGTCGACCGGTCGGCTCAAGCAATACACCTTTGGGCACTTCTTGATTCATGCATGCGCAATGTAAATGCGACACCCTATCAATCATCTCCTCATGGGAGACCTTGTGGTTGACCTCGTGAGTGGGGTCTAACTCGCCCCCAATATTCATATGCCGGATGCACCCAATCCTTGATCGGTTGGATCGTGCGATGGCAAAAAGAACTAGCCACGAGCCCCATCTCACGCGAGGACAACCGCAAATCCCACTCGGGTATCTTCAAAGGCTTGTGACCAGTGTGCTTCGGGAGCTCTAGCCACTGATCGGCGATGTAGAACCAGTCTGACCTCCACCAAGCGTTGTTGTCTGACAGGTCCGTATCAATCCATTCTGGCTTGAGGCCGGACCTCAAGCAAAACATAACAGCCCCTACAACACTGGTCTTAACGCAAAAAATATGTCGCTGGAGAAGGATGTGGGCGATATCCCCAGATACGCCTCACAAAAATAGATGAACATCGATACTACTATTATGGACTTGGGGATGAGATGTACCAGCTCCGGCGTATAGTAGAAGAGGAGACCTCTCGAAGAAGTCCCCCCGGCGTAATGTTGAACACGCGGTCGAATAAGGAATCGCCGAATTTTGCACCAAAGGATAAAAACTCTAGGGATAGTCTTGCGAACTACACCCCGGGTTTAGGACGTGGGGAACGACAAAGTTATTAGGTCGTCCCGATAAGACATTTCGATCTTAATGAAGTCGCTAAGCCCATAAATCATGACACTTTAGGTCTTTGATGAATAATTTCGTCAAAACGACCATTCCATGACAGAAGAGAGCGAACATTATACGGAACTATGAAGGTACACAGGTCTCTTGCGACCTTATTGGATCGAAACATATTTGAAGACCTAGTCTACTTAGATCAATTCTTTAGGTGTACTCCGTTATAGCAGAGCACATCGTAAGAATTCTCCTAACCCTAGTACCTTGATGGCGGCCTTGGGGGGACGAGCGGCGCAACATCGCATGTAGTAGGGCATGCTCGTGGCCGGACTCGTGGAATGGAGACATGAGCTTGCTCTTTGACGCGAGCCGCAAGCCATCAACGAGCATCTCATGCTCATCAAGGACCTACAACCGCACCTCGAGCCTCTACAACATCACCTCCGAACTCTCCTTGATACCTTGCGGAGACACAAGACAAAGAGTGGGGGTGTTGCCCACATTTCGCAAGAGTTCTCCTAGCTCCAAGCTTCTACAAACACTACCGCCTACAATCCGGTGGACGGATACATGCTAATGGCATGGCCTACCATGTGGCTTCATAGCTCAATAATGATCGGTGCTTGCCTCCTTCGGTATCACGGCGCCATTTATAGCCAAAACTCGGCCTCGGGCAGCCGGTGAAGTGATGACATTGTACCCACATGGTCCATAGGGCCTACGGACACATGTATGTTTAAAAGCGATGACTTTACCCCATCTCGCGACGTTGTTGACGGATAAAAGACGTATCCCTCTACGATCCGCAAGCGTACGGACCCCACACCTTTTTCACCACGGGATTCCCAAGGTTCTTGTCAATCCGCGGAGCAAGGGGATTACAAGCGTTCGATCAACAACGACACACTAGCTACTAAAACTCTAACAACTATTATACTAGAAAAACAACTAAACTCACTAGAGAGAATGATAAACGATCAAGAGAGAAGACACTCGCCCACGGGTCTACGATACTAGAGCATGCAATCGCTTAAAGACATGAAAAACCAATCTAATCTATCGGGGTTGTGACCACGGTTTCGCCCTTTCCCTCCTCTCGTCCGTCACTACGCGAAGGTATTCATGACTAGACCTTTGATGGCCACGGCGTATTGAATGGATCCAAGGAAGCATTGGAGCTCGTACTCCCTCTACGGCATGGTAGCTAACCTTAAAGCATTAAAGTATATTCAACACAAGATGATAGACAGATAATCCGACAAAGTGCGATTACATCTCACGATCGATTACAACCCATGGACGAATGAGAAGATTACCCCATCAAGGTGCTGATCATGGCACCGTTAATCATGGTTTCCCTTCCGCCGTGTCTTCCTCCTTCTCCACGAGAGGGTGCTTCCTTCGAGGTGGTTGATCTCCAGCCCGGAGATCCTCCTCCTCTCTCTCTAGCTTGTGGATGGCCTTCTGGTGCGAATAATCTCCTCTCTCGTCCGTTGGCGGCGCGTCGGGGGTTTTAGGGTCGAAGATCCTTCGAGGGCAAGGAAGACGGGACCAAACCGGTGCCGAAGTGGGCCGGGCCGATCCGACCGGGCCGGCCGGCCCGGTGCCCGCTTTCGGCCCGGTTCGGTCGCCCTTTTTGCTCCGTGGGTCCTCGTGCACTTATCTACTTCGCCCCCTCCACTTGGATGATTTTGACGCCGTTATCCTCGCGATCAAGATGAAGGCTCTCTTTGCATGAAGTTTGATCTTTTACGCTTCAATCCCCGGGGTGTTCCTCGTAACACTTCGGTCCTCACCACCATTGGAAGTAATTTCAGCGAACTCATGAACACGAACAAGACTCCATGAATGCTCCTTTGAACTTATTGCAAATCCGTCCTTTATGTCCATGATTTCCTACATAAACACAACACTTCCAAATGCATGCACAAAGATGAACTTGTTATATGATTAGTGTGCCTAGTGGCGGGTTAGTTCAATAATCAAATCCAAACCAAAGTGTAATGAACATGCTAGGTGCACCAAAATACACCGTCAACATCTCCCCCACACTTAGCTCTTGCTCGTCCTCGAGCAAGTACTCGTAAAAGAACTTCGTCCAAGGCGTGTAATCGTGTACTACTTATCCTTCTTCACAAGTTAGTCAATCCCTTCATCATTAATACATAAACACAAAGTAATGATAATCAAACATAAACATGGGCGTTTAGAACTTTTACCACGTCAAGATTTACCCCACAACTCAAACTCTTCACTCGAAGCCTTCAATTTCAGCCATACTTACTTCTTTGCTTCCATCGGAGGGTTTTTATGGTTTTCAAAACAAAAATTCCTGCAACAAGTGTTAGACAAAAACCTTTCTCCAAGCTCTCTCAAGTCACTCATATGAAGTGTCTATCCTAACCAAATTTTATAAAACTCTCACCTCCCATTAATCTCTCATATATCATGTAAAAGTGGAGCTATAGGTAGGGCTAGCGCAATCAACACAAGTATTGTCAAACTAAGAACTTCCTCTAATGGTTGTCTACCTTTCGAGCCAATGATCATGAGAATTAACCATATGTAGGGATATCAAGGACGAGAAGATTTAGAATGGTGGACATGTGCAAGGGCAAAAGAAAATTGTGACTTCAAGGCACCAATGATGTCCTCGTTGTCGGATTGCACATGGTTGGAAATAGAGTAAAAGTTTCGTCTCACAATCAACGTGACATCCTTCCTTACACTTTATTATTTTTCTTTTCTTTCACTTGATCCATCCCTCTCATATCTTCATTGCTAACTCATCTTTCTCTTTTCTTTTTCTTCCTTCATTCACATATGATGATTTTTTTTTTCTTTTTTTTTTCTTTTCCGTACACATACTTTTTCTCTTTATTTTTCTCTCTCTTGACATCTTTTCAAAGCTTTCAATTCTCCCTTTTCTCGCATGCATACAATCTGAATTTTTTAAATAAATCATGCTAGAGACGAGACGAAACTTTGAAAATAGGTTGTGTTCAAGGAATACGATGTTCAAAAGAGGTGTATAGGTTTGGGTATGGAATTCGGCGATGTACATGACTTCCGTTGTGAAAGACATGTTACCGAATGAATGACGAGGCTAGCAACAAAAGATAAGCACAAGGACATGATCATTGCTTGAAATTAAAACTCACCAAGAGAGAAGGGTCCTAGCCTAACTCATCGTGCTAATCACACTTATAGTGGAGCGAAAAAAACAAACTTGGCTTTGGATAGGAATTTTTTATACTCTCAACTTGGAAAAAGAGATTTTGCTAACCTTTATTACAAGGGTTTTAATATAATTTTCAGAACTGAAATCCTCCAATTTTTAGCATCGAACATAGCACAACTAGCATGTGAAGCTCAAGATCGAAGTGCGGTATGGGTACTTTAAGTAGTAGCGATTCCACTAAGCACCACGGTAAACGATTTTCAAACCACATACTTGTGTTCATATATCAAGAATCGAAGATTAAGCAAACAAGTAAATAAAGATAAACAATACAAAAAACACAAAGATATATATAAAGACTCTTTTTATTTGGTTTTCTTGACTCAACACTAATTTAAGACGCTTGCAAAAAATTTAAAAACTGACTCGAAAACTAAAGACTCATTAAAACGCTAGGACTCTCACACGAAGATTAAACCGAACCTAAACTTGAAGTTCAAAAGCTAAGGCTAGCGAGCTAGCTCTCCCCCACACTTAAAACATACGACGTCCTCGTCGTATCTTACAAAAACCAAAGGGGAAAACTAGATCTAATGGTACTTCGAGCAAGCTTTGCACCACTTGCCTCTCATGTTTCCAACCATGCCAAAAAGCTTGCGCACGTTACGGTTAAGGAACTTGTAGTCATCTTCAACTACGCGCTCCAAGTCCTCCATACGCCGCTTCATCGCTTCCATGGTTTGAAGACACTCGTCGGCCGACGCGTAGAGAGCCGCGATGGATTGACGGCAAAATCGACAACACACCGGATGCAATCCGAAGGGGTCGTCGTTGCCATAATCTCCACCGTTGTCACCACCGTCGTCGCCACCTCCATTGTTGTCGCCTTCGCCACCGCCGTTGCCGTCGCCGTTGGGGCCCTCGGGAGTCCTTTCGTAGGGCCGCTCGCCCCAATCGTCATCGTCTCTACCGGCGGCCGCCCACGAGCTCGGGCTACGATCGTCGGAGTAGTCGCTATCCCCATAATCCTTAGGCTCCGGCGACACCTCCTTGTAATCTTTGCGCTTGATGCCTTGGAGGCGTGCCGACCTTCGAACGGGTGTAGGGACCTTCTCTCCTTTGACGGGGTTGCGAGATGCAAGAGCTCCGGTCGGGACACGTCCTCCGCAACGGATACGTGCGGTCCTCTTGACAGGTAGCTTGACCTCGCATCGCATCGCCTCCTCCATCGATGGCTTCTTGGCTTCTACCTTCAATTCTAAGCTTTTTGGAGGCTCAATGGTCGCTACAAGGGTGCAACACATTGCTTGAAAGGATTGATTCTCGAGCTCCCAATTCGGCCAAATATATAGTCCCGAGAGAAAAGCCCCGGGAACCTTATTTTCCTTTTTTACACTTCCCTTAAAATTTTCTCGACCAAACAAGGAAGTCGAAAAGGAGCAATTCGGGCGAAATTCGGGGACATCGGGCGTCGGGCCCCCTTGGGCCGATCCTATCGGGCCGGCCGGCCCACCCCGCCTCGGGGGCCGGCCGGTCCGGTTTTTTGCACACCGCCCTATTTTTTTTCGTCCTCGCCCCGTGGGAAAAAGTTGGCCCGGCTAATCTTCGCGAAAAACTCCCGAGAAAGCTAAAAGAAAAATTATTTACGAAGTTGGTGCCTTGTTTTTCGTCCTAGGCGGGACATTCGGGTTCTTCCTCCATGGTAAAGACGTCAACATGATGAATGGGCACGACATCGGGTTCGTAGTAAACCTTAAGCCGCCGTCCATTCACCACAAATTGATCGCCGTTTATATCCATAATGGTTACCGCTCCGTTGGAGAACACCGAATGCACAACATAAGGTCCGTCCCACTTGCTTTGCAATTTCCCCTTTCCGAAGGTTTTAAACCTCGAATTGTAGAGGAGGACCTTATCTCCTTCTTTAAATTCTTTTTTCTTCAATCTTTTATCGTACCACCTTTTGATTCTCTCTTTGTATATGCTTGCGTTTTCATAAGCTTTCAACCTCAACTCCTCTAGCTCGCTTATTTGAATTCTCCGTTTCACCACCGCGGCATCGAGATCAAGGTTCATTTCTTTAATCGCCCAATAGGCTTTATGTTCTAACTCAACCGGAAGGTGGCAAGCTTTTCCATAGACGAATTGATAGGGGGTCATACCTATCGGTGTTTTAAACGCCGTTCGATAAGCCCATAAAGCTCCGTCTAATTTCTTTGACCAATCCTTGCCTCCCTTCTCTATGGTCTTGTTGAGTATGCTTTTTAATTGCCTATTTGACGTCTCCGCTTGTCCGTTGGTTTGTGGGTGATAGGCCGTGGAGACCCTATGCTCAATTCCCAACTTGGACAAGCACTTTTTGAAGTTCTTCCGGTGAAATGAGTTCCTCCATCACTTATCAAGATTCTCGGTGTACCGAAACGGGGAAAAATCACGTTCTTGATCATAGTGATGGACTCCTCCGTGGAAGCTTTACGACATGGTATAGCCTCTACCCACTTGGATACGTAATCGACCATAACAAGTATATACTCGAATCCAAATGAGTTTTTAAAAGGCCCCATGAAGTCTATGCCCCATACATCGAATATGTCGACTTGCAAGTTGTATTTCAAAGGCATAGAATTTCTTTGAGAGATGTTTCCGGTTCTTTGGCATTCGGGGCATGACGCAACATATCTTTTAGTATCTTCATGCATCTCCGGCCAATAGAATCCGCTCGACCATACTTTGGCTTCGGTTCGAAAATGGCTATAGTGCCCACCGTACTCGCCGAGTGGCACTTCCTTAGAATCTCAAGCCTCTCTTCTTTTGGCACGCATCTTCTCATCACTCCATCATTGCCAAGCTTGAAGAGGTATGGTGCATCCCAAAAATATTTCTTACTTTCGAAATTATCTTCCTTTGAGTGTTTTTGTCTAGATGATCGAGGGGCATCTTTCGAATCGCTCGAATGATGTCGATCATCCAAGTATCTTTATCAAGCACTCTATAGAGGTGGTCATCTCTCATCTTATCTTCTATGGGCTCTTTATCATCTTGCCCACGATTCATCCTAGACAAATGATCGGCCACAACATTCTCCACCCCCTTTTTATCACGAATTTCAACATCAAACTCTTGGAGAAGAAGGATCCAACGAATCAAACGTGGTTTAGCTTCCTTCTTAGCCAAGAGATACTTTATAGCCGCGTGATCGGTGTAAACAATGACCTTCGAGTTCACGATGTAAGATCTGAATTTTTCGAAAGCGAATACCACCGCTAGCAACTCTTTTTCCGTAGTAGCGTAATTTAATTGTGCCCCACTAAGAGTTTTGCTAGCGTAGTAAACGGCGTGAACTCGGCCTTCCTTTCTTTGTCCCAAGACCGCGCCTACGGCGTAGTCACTTGCGTCACACATGATCTCGAAAGGTTGGCTCCAATCGGAGGTTGGATGATGGGAGCACTCACCAACGCATTTTTCAAGGTCCGAATGCCGCTAGACACTTCTCATCAAAGTCGAAAGCCACATCTTTTTGAAGAAGGTGCGTTAAAGGCTTGGTGATCTTTGAGAAGTCCTTTATAAATCTTCTATAGAATCCGGCATGGCCTAGAAAGCTCCTTAAGGACTTAATATCCGTAGGAGGTGGGAGTTGCTCAACCGTCTCTACCTTTGCCTTGTCCACTTCAATTCCTCTCTCGGATATAACATGTCCGAGCACTATGCCTTGCTTAACCATGAAGTGGCACTTTTCCCAATTTAAAACCAAATCTACCTCCGCACACCTTGTAAGGACCTTTTCTAAGTTTGCTAAGCAATCCATGAACGTCTTCCCGTAAACGGAAAAATCATCCATGAACACTTCAACAATTTCTTCGATGAATTCCGAAAACACGGCCATCATGCAACGTTGAAAAGAGGCCGGAGCGTTGCATAGGCCGAAGGGCATCCTCCTATATGCAAACGTTCCGTAAGGACACGTAAATGTTGTCTTATGTTGATCTTCCGGTGAATGGGAATTTGCATGAACCCCGAGTATCCATCGAGAAAGCAAAAATAAGCGTGGTTTGCTAACCTCTCGAGCATCTCGTCTATGAACGGTAGGGGGAAGTGATCTTTCTTCGTCGCTTTGTTAAGCTTACGGTAATCAATACACATCCGCCACCCGGTCACGGTTCTTTGCGGTATCAATTCGTTCTTCTCATTCTTCACCACGGTCAAACCTCCTTTCTTCGGTACACAATGTACCGGGCTCACCCATTCGCTATATGGAACCGGGTAGATGATTCCGGCATCAAGTAACTTGATAACCTCTTTCTTTACTACCTCTCGCATGGCATGGGTTAGCCTCCATTGGTGGTCCACTACGGGCTTACATTGGTCTTCCATTGGTATACGATGAGTGCAAAAGGCCGGGCTAATACCTTTGAGATCGTTAATTGAATATCCAATCACCTTCCTATGTTTTTTTAATAAAATCAGCAACGCTTCATTTTCTTCGGGACTCAACTCGTCGCTCACAATGACCGGATAAGTTTTGTCCGGCCCCAAAAATTCATATTTTAATCCCTTGGGCAAAGGTTTAAGGTCTACTTCGGGCACTTGTGGCTCCTCGGGTTTGATTTCTCCTATGTCTTCGAACTTTTCTTCCTCCACGCTACCATCATGCGGCTCTAAGCCTTTTGTTGCTTCCTCTAGTTCTTCATCTTGTTGATTACTAATTTGATTTTCCATCGCTCTTTGCAGCGGGTCTCTAAGGGTTTCAACAAAACAAAGACTATCTATCTCTTCTATTTCTTCATCTTCGGGAGGAAAAGGAGTAAGGTGTTTAGAAGCACGAAGAAAGTTATATGTGTACTTTGTTCCATTAAGGTTCATTGTTACTTTGCCTTCTCCGGCATCTAACACGGCATCAACCAACTTAAGAAAAGGCCTACCTAAGATTATATGATCAGAATTACCATGGTAAGCATCAATAACAAAGAAATCGGTTGGTATATAGTTTCTAGAGATTTTTACTTTCATGTTGCAAGCAATACCTAGAGGTTTGATAGTTCTACCATCTCCCATAATTAATTTCGTTGATGTTGGAGCTAAGTCTAGGTTGTGGTATTGAACTTTATCGTAAATTTTAGAAGATAGAACACTTACTTGGGCTCCGATGTCGCATAAGGCTTTGCATTGAACTCCGTTGATCTCGCAACTCAAGTGCGGCGTCATCTTCTCTTCTTCTTCGGATCCGATCGAATAAATTTCAGCAAGGCGAGCGTATGGTGATGCTTCGGGCTTGATCCCCATGATCCTCTTCACCTTGGCAATATGTTCCGGATCCACCACGTCATCTCCAAAGAGCTTTTCAAAAATCTCACCGGTGGTTTCGAGGTCGTATAAATTTTCAGCTTTCCTCTCCGGTGGGAAATCGACTTCCAATGCTCTTGCCATTCCCTTTTGATTAGGGAACGGTCTTCTCTTGTCGAATACTTCTCCGTAATCAATAGGAACCCAATCCATTGGCTCGAACTCCCTTAGTGGCTTCGCGCTTGACATGCTTCTCTTGTTCGTCTCATTTTGTGCGGCGAAGTCGACGTTTGATGTAGTTCTTGACTTGATGTGTTCTTGTTCAAGCTTCTCCATGATTGGCTCCTCTTTTGTGACTTCCGGGGTTGCCTCTTTAGAAAAATCAGCAAGCTTTTTCTTCCTTGAATTGAATTCCGGCTCTTCCGCAAGTCTTGTTTCCCAATCTCTTCGCATGGCAGCCGCTTTACTAACTTTTTGTAGAAGTTGGGCGGCTTCCGTGAGTGTTTTCTCCATGAGATCCCCACCTGCACACATTTCGACGTGTCGCATGCAACTAGGGGTTAGGGAAAAGAAAAATGTATGCAAGAGTACGTCACCGGTGAAGCCGAGTTTTGGTCCTTGTTCGATTAATTCGTTAAACCTATCCCAGGCTTGGTCTATCCCTTCCTCTTCTCCTTGCATAAAATTGATCACTTGCCTCCTTAGATGTTGAACCTTGCTCATTGGAAAGAACTTCTCGCAAAACTTCTTTGTCAACTTGTTCCAATTGCCTTCAACTTCAAAGGACGCAACCGAATACCATGTCTTTGCTTTGCCGGCAAGTGAGTAGGGAAAGAGATTCCATTTGAACCATTCATCGGGAACTCCTTCTTGACGCACCGTGTTGCATATTGTCGTGAAATCCCTTATGTGTCTATATGGGTTCTCCGTAACCATCCCTTCAAATGGGTTTTCCGCCACCATCTTCATGATCTTGGATTTAATTTCATACTTGGTCGCTTCGAGCTTCGAATCCGACTCTTGTACCTTTATGTCTTCACATCGAGGGCTAGCGTAATCCCTTAATGATTTCTCCGGTTCTTCCACGGGTTGATTAACGAACTCCATCTAGACAATAAGATAAAAACAAAAACAAAAAAAGAAACAAGTGTTTTTCTGGATAATATATGTTAGATATAGCAAATAAAAGATAAACTAAAATATAAAACTAAGTTAGATGCAAATCAAACGATGTAAACTAACTTACTCCCCGGCAACGGCGCCAGAAAAAGGGGCTTGTTGACGGATAAAAGACGTATCCCTCTACGATCCGCAAGCGTACGGACCCCACACCTTTTTCACCACGGGATTCCCAAGGTTCTTGTCAATCCGCGGAGCAAGGGGATTACAAGCGTTCGATCAACAACGACACACTAGCTACTAAAACTCTAACAACTATTATACTAGAAAAACAACTAAACTCACTAGAGAGAATGATAAACGATCAAGAGAGAAGACACTCGCCCACGGGTCTACGATACTAGAGCATGCAATCGCTTAAAGACATGAAAAACCAATCTAATCTATCGGGGTTGTGACCACGGTTTCGCCCTTTCCCTCCTCTCGTACTGTCACTACGCGAAGGTATTCATGACTAGACCTTTGATGGCCACGGCGTATTGAATGGATCCAAGGAAGCATTGGAGCTCGTACTCCCTTTACGGCATGGTAGCTAACCTTAAAGCATTAAAGTATATTCAACACAAGATGATAGACAGATAATCCGACAAAGTGCGATTACATCTCACGATCGATTACAACCCATGGACGAATGAGAAGATTACCCCATCAAGGTGCCGATCATGGCACCGTTAATCATGGTTTCCCTTCCGCCGTGTCTTCCTCCTTCTCCACGAGAGGGTGCTTCCTTCGAGGTGGTTGATCTCCAGCCGGAGATCCTCCTCCTCTCTCTCTAGCTTGTGGATGGCCTTCGGTGCGAATAATCTCCTCTCTCGTCCGTTGGCGGCGCGTCGGGGGTTTTAGGGTCGAAGATCCTTCGAGGGCAAGGAAGACGGGACCGAACCGGTGCCGAAGTGGGCCGGGCCGATCCGGCCGGGCCGGCCGGCCCGGCCCGGTTCGGCCCGGTTCGGTCGCCCTTTTTGCTCCGTGGGTCCTCGTGCACTTATCTACTTCGCCCCCTCCACTTGGATGATTTTGACGCCGTTATCCTCGCGATCAAGATGAAGGCTCTCTTTGCATGAAGTTTGATCTTTTACGCTTCAATCCCGGGGGTGTTCCTCGTAACACTTCGGTCCTCACCACCATTGGAAGTAATTTCAGCGAACTCATGAACACGAACAAGACTCCATGAATGCTCCTTTGAACTTATTGCAAATCCGTCCTTTATGTCCATGATTTCCTACATAAACACAACACTTCCAAATGCATGCACAAAGATGAACTTGTTATATGATTAGTGTGCCTAGTGGCGGGTTAGTTCAATAATCAAATCCAAACCAAAGTGTAATGAACATGCTAGGTGCACCAAAATACACCGTCAACGAGACGTCTTTGTCGCATCAATGATGCCCGAGTGCGCCGCGGAATCACATGGTTACGGTATCCCCATTGATTCGTGGGTAGTTTGTCATTTTACGGGTGGCAAGGTATTCTCCGACCACTATTGTCCCGTGACCTTGCAATTTGCGAGAAAAAAGGCAAAGCCCGACGCCGTGTCGAGGGCCCCGTGCCTCAATACATCTAAAGACCACGATGAAGATTACACACACTTATTTTACGTCTCGACGTCTTCATTACACCCGCTAGGCTTTGCGTCCTCGTGCACCCACCGTGGATGCGCATGTAAACGGACCTATTCCAATCGGCATTTATTTCTATTTCCCGAGCGGGAATGGTCGTAAGTTCGATTGAAGACCTCCGGGGGTAGGCGTGCTTCGCTGCTCGCCGCATCCGTCCGGACGCATGGAGTCCGTAGCTTTACGTCTACGATTTCATCAAACCCCCGTGGTCGGTGTGCCTATTTACGAGGTCGTCGGTACCTTAGTGCCATGGCTCGCTAGATGGCTAGCAGCTATGTTGGTCGTTTGGGCACCAAAAAGGCCTTCCCGAGGTCGGCATGCCTTAATACCTAGGTCTTGCAATACCTTAGTATGGCTACGGCTCTACCAACCTAGTTGGGCGCCTTAATGCATGACCTTCCGAGGTCGGTGTGCTCTTGTAGCCCCGCCCGCCTGTTCGGACACCCAAGATTTTACGTCGGGAATGAAGGCCTTCCCGTGAGGTGCGCACCTAATGGCCCCCGCCAAGTACTTCCGGTGCTTGGGCGCTTTTAACTTGAGACCTTCCTAAGGTTGGCATGCCTCGGGTGGCTCTTCCGGATTCTTCACGGCTATGCAAGATATCCGGGTGTCTCTATACTTCATACGTTCAAGATCTCCATATTATCATAGCTTCATCGGTAACAAATCTAGACATTACAAGTTCAAGCTACGAAGTAATTGACGACCTCTTTATACGATGTGCCTTATTCAAAATCCTACCGGGTATCCCCGGATACTAGACATTGTTAGTTTGAGGCCTCTTTGAGTTCGGCATGCCTACAAGACCTTCTCGAGGTCGGCAATGCCGAACTCCTTGCGGTCCGTGCTAGGAGATCTAGGTGCCTCTACACTTTGTTCGATCATGATCATGACTTAGCTTTTCTTCTTTTTTTTTGAGCATCAAACCAGCCATGCTTTGCCCGCTTCAATGCTCGGGGACTACTCTACGAGAACGTCTTTGACGCCCTCTTGTTTTCTTCATCGTACCAACTTTGTTGGGAAACCCGTTTCTCATCACGTCGTTACTCGAACTACTTTTTCTTTTTTTCTTTTTTTGGATCATCATACCGGCCATCATGCCCACCATGATGCTCGGATACTACTCTATGAGTGCATCCTTGATGCCCTCTCGAATTTTTCCATTGTCATTTTGACCTACTTGAAGCCTGGCTTCCTATAGGTCATCACTCGACCTCTCTTCGCTTGGAAAAGACTCCAAACGTGTTGGCCGCTAAGCCGATTTGTTCTTTTTTGGACCAACGTGCATGCTATTCGACACCGTCGATAGCTCTAGACTATGTCATGAACTCTCTAAGGTTGTTGTGCCTACACCTCGCTCGGAGGCTTGTGAGACATGGGTACACCAAGATCCCCATCGACTAGGCTCACGACCGTCCCCGACAAGTGGGTCCGGCCTACTAGAAGACCCGCCGACCTAATAGTGGGCCCATCCGACCTAGTTGGTGGCCCTCACTACCTAAGACCTTCTAGAGGATTCCCGGACGACCTTATCTAGAATGACCACAAGACTTGGCGTGCAAGACAAGACATCGGTGGATTCCGACCAAGCGGATCGACCGATATGACAAGTGTTGTAATCTACTAGACTTAGGTCTCCCGATCGTACCCGACCAGAATTTGGGAACCGACCATGTTTGCCGGCTAATATAAGGCGGGCGGGGCGACCCATTTACAACCACGCAATCTTCAAGTAATCTACACCAACAACTGGATGTAGGGCTTTACTCTCTAAAGGCCGGACCAAGATATGTTCTTAGCTTTAGATTCCCCCCTCGCCGAACAACTAAACCACCGGGGTTAACCCCCCTATGGACTTGTTCAAATCTAAACATCTAACAATCTCAAAGCTATGACTTCTCCCACCCTCATATTGAGCATGAGGTGGAGAATGTCTAGCAAACCGACCACCCTGCGGACCTTCCATACCTACCACCGCAGCCACGACCTCCCGAACCAAACCGAGCATCCTCACAAGCACGAAACTCAAACCGTTGTCCGCCTAGACCCAGCACCGGTCGACCGGTGGTCCTCGGCCGCACCACCGCTCGTCACCTTTCGATCTCCCCAAGCATCCGCATAAAATGCTCGGGTAGACCATTTGAGGGGTGGTACCTATCCTCGTTAGCCCACTCCCTAGACATTATCTCCTCACGCTTCCTCTTTAAGCAAAACTCATCCTTGTGACCATCTCTCCCACAATACCCACAATGGAACTTCATGGGCTGTGGCTTAGGCTTAGGCTTGGGTTGGGGCTGCTCACTCCCCTTTCTTCTCGTCCATCTTTGAGGACCAAGAGCGTCCGGTGGTTGATGGATGACCGCACCTCGGCGATGAGTGATTGACAACGGGTGTTGGACCGACTCTTGGCTCGGCGCACGAGGTGTAGGCTGCGGCCTAGTTCGTGTTGTTGCGGGTGAAGAACGAGCGCGAAAGGTCTTTAGCCTTGAGGGGCCTCGGGAGATAGAGAGACAATTAGGCTCGGTTCGAGGGACCGGTGGACGGCGGGACTAGGTGCGGGCCACATGGTGGTGATACGAGCAAGACGAAGTCACGGACAATCGAGCCGGTGCACGGTGGCGGTCGAGTCAAGTGGTTTGGCGGGAGGCCGGACCGAGCACGTGGGGTTTGGTGGTTTGCCCACAAAACCATCGGAGGACGGTTTCTTGGTTTTGGGCATCAAAACCAAGTCCGAGGGCCCAACACGACGGAGACGGGATCCGGGCGTGTCGGGAAGCTTCGAAGCGGAGGACACGTGGCGGGATCGCATGGCTTGCGTCGGGAGGACGCGGGGGTGCGGCAAAGGCGTGGCCGTCCGATGGCAAGACCCACAAATATTACCTAAATGCACCTACGTGGGTTGTATCACCGTAGTTAAGTTAGGGGTAGTCGAGTCATTTACCACTCCGGCGGGACTCGATATATAAGCCATGAGTGTGTGTGGATGGCTCTCTCTCTCCGCGACTTAGGGTTTCATCTCCCCCCTCCCATTCCTCATTTTCGTAGCTATTTTCTTCTCCATTTTCTCTAGGCTAGCATGAGAGATTCATGTGAGATTTGTTGAGAGGGATGGATGCTAGGGCGGCATACTAGACCTTGTGAATCTTTCCTGGTTCGTATAGAAGATTCGCAGTTGTGTTTTTCGTGGTCTTTTTGTGCTTGTTTTTGTGCCTTTGTTCTCGGTGTGGTTCTGCGAATTTGAGTTGGTTTCTCCCCGGATTTCTTTGAGGGAAACGTGGATTGACGCCTTGTGCACCTTTGTGATTGATCTTGTGCCCTCAAACGCCGGAAACCGCTTCGATTCAAGGACTTTCGGTTGGAGCTCTAGCTTTTGGAGGTGCTCAAAGGATTCGCGATTCCGGTGATTTAGGGAGTTAGGAGGCAAGATTTTTGGGCTATAGCATCCTTGTGTGATGCTTTTCAAGTCCCCAAACCCTTGTTTCCACGAGCTTCTACCGTTTGCGAAATCCGATGATGATTTGGGGGAGTTGACGTTCGAGGTCGGGCCGTTTTCTCGTTCGTTCGTGTGGCGCGGACGGTTCGCGAGGGGCCGGCGGATGGTCAGCGAGGAGCGAGTTCTTCCTGTGTTCTTTGTGTTCTTGCTCGGCTTCGCTTTCGATCCGTTTTGGTTTCGAGTTTTGGTCGGAAGTGGTTTTGCACAGTCCGCAGCAGCGGGCGGACGGTCCGCGGGTGCCTGGCGGACGGTCCGCGTGCTCCCGCGGACGGTCCGTTATTCAGGGTCGTCTCTAGAGGTTCTGGTCGCTATTTCGGACGGTCCGCGGCGCAGGGCCGGACAGTCCGCGGTGTGGGTGCGGACGGTCGCGGCGGCGGCCGGACGGTCCGCGTGGCTCGGCGGACGGTCCGCCCCCGCCCCGGCCGGACAGTCCGCCCGAGGCTGACAGCTTGGTTCTTTGATTCGATTCCTTCCTCCTTTCGTGCTTCTGCGTGTGCTTCAAGGAATCGTTCCTAAGACTTGGGGTTGATCCATAACCTTGTTGTCTTGGCGATTGATGCGTGATTTGATCCATCGCTTGTGTGTGACCGGGTGTTGTCTAGGGTATAGGCCGGGTTCTTTGAGAAGAATTTTTACCGGCTCCTATTCACTCCCCCCCCCCTCCTAGTCGCCGTCCGATCCTTCAATTGGTATCGAGCTTGGTGCCCGAGATTCTTTGCGACTTTGACAAGTCTTGAATCCTAAGATGACATACGTTGAGCGGGGCGGTCCGCCGCACATCGTTGGGAAGGGTTACCACAAGTGGGCGGCTCGTATGATGATCTTTCTCCGTGGCAAGTTGTTGGATTTCATTGTGCTTGACAAGACCTATGCTATTCCGGTCAACATCCATACTCTTACGGTGACCGATGTTGGTGCTAAGGCCAAGTATGAGGCAGATGCAAAAGCCGTTGATCACTTGGTCCGGAGCTTGTGTGATCCTGAGTTTGAGCGTGTTCGCCATTTGAATCTTGCTTTGCAAATTTGGGAAAAGTTGTTGGTTGCTCACAGTGGTGATAACCATGTGAAGGCTCGCCTCTTCGTCTCTTACCGGATGCAATATGAGAACTTCAGTCAACTTCTCGGTGAGGACATTGATGTGATGTTTCAGAGGTTCACCGCCATCGTGAACAACATGAAGGCTAATGTTGAGGATTTTCCTTGCATTGAGCATGATCAGGCTTTGAAGCTCTTGCATGTCTTGGACCCAAATGTTTGGGGTGCTAGGGTTGAGGCCATCAAGGAGTCTGGGCAATATTTGACTATTGAGTTGGATGACCTCTTTTCTAAGCTCAAGTCGTCTGAGGTTGACAGGAAGTTGCAATCCAAGCATGACGGCTCGACTGACCATAGTCTTGCTCATGTGGGCGGATGAAAGGGCAAATCTAACCCTTCCTGTCGAAAGTTTTCCTTGTCTTCTCTTATGTCTATTCCAGATGAGGAGTTTGATGTGCTGGGCGAGGAGGAGCTGGCCTTGTTCTCAAGAAGGTTTGATCGACTGCACGAGAGTCAGAGGAATGCAAGGCGAAGCTCAGGGACGTGCTACAAGTGGGGCAAGCGTGGCCACTTCATCGCCGAGTGCCCGGAAGCGGAGGAGAACAGGTACAAGATGAGGGAGTACAAGGCGCACCCGAGGCGTGAAGACAAGTACTCCTCCAAGGGCAAGCACTTCTGCAAGTCCAAGAGGAAGGACAAGGAGAAGCGGCGACCGAGCAAGGGCGGCTACAAGAAGGACAAGGCAAGAGCCATGGTGGCCGGTGCAAGCGACGTCGACTCAAGCTCAAGCGACGCGTAGTCAAGCTCAAGCAGTGAAGATGAAGACGCCGGGAGGCGCAAGGGCAAGAAGAGTGCAAGCCAGAACCTCAGTGGGTTGAGTTGTGTGGCGCTTGAATGCTTTTGTGGGATGGCCCATAGCTCGAGCAGCAAGAAGAGCGAGAAGGAAGACAGCGACTCCGACTCGGAGGATGAGGTTGTCGGTGCGGAATATGGTCCCGACAAGTAACTAGTAGATAGCGCCGAGGTCTATCCCTCAATGGTCGATGCTAAGCAATAAGTGACACGGGATTTATCCCGGTTCCGCCGAGGAGGCCGTACGTCCGACGGTGGTCCGCTCAAGGCACTATATTTGCTCGGCACCGGGGGTGCCTCGTAGTGGGGTGCTACAAGCAAGGCGGGAGAGGAAGCGTAGCTTCCATGTCCCTAGTGGAGTGGGCGAAGATATTGTGGGAGAGTTGGAGAATGAGTACGTGGTGTCTTGTGTGTTCGGTTCGTCTATGTCTGTCTCTCGTGTCTCCTTGTCCCCCGCGGGCCGGGGGTTCGCCCCCCCTTTTATAAATCAAGGGGGAGGCGAATCACATGCGCGCCACGCTATCTAGCTACGTGGGGAAGTGCGACGTGCTATGTTGTAGAGTGGGCGGCTCGTCCCGGACGATCCTTGCGGCGATCCGGCCATCATGGCCTACCTTGTACCCGAACGGTGGCGGTTCGAGGGTAGAAGGGCGGCGGATGGTGGCGATGTCCTCTGATAGGCTCGAGGGAGGTGCTGACGTTGGCCCGTACGGAGTACAGGAGTAGGTAGAACGGTGTCCCTTCCCAACGCGCTTCACGGTCTTTGGAGTTGTTGCTACGGCGCCGGCGTGCGCACGCACGCGCGGGGATGGCGGCCACGCCGTTACGCGTGGCGGGGATGGTGTTCCACCGGCCTAGGGCCTCCACCTAACCATGTAGGGTCACAAGAAAGTGAATCGAGGGTGCATCCGGCCCCCCTTCGAGGGCTCGGCGCGTTAGCCGTCTTGGAGCGGCGCACGGCGTCACGGGACGACACCGGCCGCGGCGCACGGTCCCTCCCCACGGTGATGGGGATGGGCTCCTCCCCGGGGAGTTGGTACGGCGGCACCGGGGGCGAGCCCCGGCGCATGATGGCGGCGTCTCGCCGGCGTCGGGCGTTAAATGCCCTTGTACGGGGGCCGGCGCACGCGTGAGGGGCACCCTCGAGTGTGGCGGACCCCGGCCGAGGGCGGGGGCGTACCCTCGAGCGAGGCGGAACCCGCTCGAGGGGGAGCGAGCCCTCGATCAAGGCGGAGCTTGCTCGAGGGAAGTGCTACCCCTCGAACGGGGCGGAGCCCGCCCGAGGGGAGCGCGCATCCTCGAGCGAGGCGGAGCCTCGTTCGAGGGGATCTCTAAGAGGGCCGCCTTGATGGGCCGTCGGAGTCCCGGCGGCGTGGGGCCGTTCCCTCGCATGGTTAGGCAAGGCTGTGTTTTGGTTTCGTTGCGGGTTTTAAGTGAGGATTTCCCCATTGTTTAAGGGGACCCCTAGGGGCCGTCCCCGAGAGTAGCCCCCGAGCATCCGCGGGTTTGCCATTGAGGCTCCTGCCGGATGCGGAACCTCCCGATAGGACGTTCTTCCCTCCTTCTTTTGCGAATGCTTTCCGTGGGGCCGCGTCGGCGGACCCGCGGGTCTAGCCCTCGAAGCCTGCGCAGAGTGTGGGTGATCCTGCGAGGGGGTTAACCGCGAGAACGGGTCGAGGGCGTGGCACATGTTTCAACCGGCATCGGCGGCGTCTCGGCCGGCTTCGGTGACGCACGCGGCGCCGGCGCTGTCTCCGGCGGGTGCGGGCCAAGGAGGTGTAGCCGTGCGTTCGGCCCCCGAGCACCGGGCCGTTCGAGGCGATCGGGTAGAGCTTTACGACTTGTTTTTTAACGCGCCCTCGCCGGTCCTTCCGCGGGACGGAGGGTGAGGTTTCCGCAACCCCCATCGAGTGGGTCGCGAATTGCGATTCCTCTTTGACACTCGCTAGTGGGTGATTCGAGTGGACGCCCATGCCCCGTTCGATAAGGGTAGGCTGCGTGGTCCGAGACACGTCCATGGAAGCGCTTGCATGGGTTTGCTAGGTGGGGCTCGGTCCCGTTCGATAGGGACCGAGGGCGCGGAAGCTCTCCCTCGGTGGGATCCCCCGGCTAGCCGCCCTCGGCGGCTCTCGAACACGACATGTGGGGCACCCTCGAGCCGACGGGCTCGAGGAACGGCTCGAACGCGCGTGCCCTCGTCGTCCCCGACTCGCGATGCGAGGCGCCCGTTCGAACCCGTCGAGGGTCGGGCTTCGAACCCCCGATCGGTAGGGCCGTGCGGGGGCGGCGTCCGGGCAGCCCGGTCTTTTGCGTTTGCGGCCATCGGGGGGGTCCGGGCGAGCCAGCCCTCGAGGCGTTGGTTGGCAGCACGGCGTGGCATGGGTGCTCGCGGCGCCCCGTTACCTCAAGCGGGCGGCCGGGCGACCTTCTCACGCACGTGCCCCTTTAGAGAGTTGATATCGTCTCGAGCCAGGGGCTCGTGCCGCTCGAGGGTTTTGCGCGGCATGGGTGCTCGTGGTGCCTGCTTTACTTCAAGCGGTGCCCCGGCGACCTTCTCATGCCGATGTCCCTTCGAGGGCCGTCGTCGTCTCGAGCCGGGGGCTCGTGCCGCTCGAGGGTTTTGCGTGGCATGGGTGCTCGTGGTGCCCCGCTTTACTTCAAGCGGGGCCCGGGCGACCTTCTCACGCCGATGTCCCTTCGAGGGGGCGTCGTCGTCTCGAGCCGGGGCTCGTGCCGCTCGAGGGTTTTGCGTGGCATGGGTGCTCGTGGTGCCCGCTTTACTTCAAGCGGGGCCCCGGGCGACCTTCTCATGCCGATGTCTCTTCGAGGGCTGAAATCGTCTTGAGCCAAGGGCTCGTGCGGCTCGAGGGTTTTGCGTGGCATGGGTGCTCGTGGTGCCCCGCTTTACTTCCAGCGAGGCCCGGGCGGCCTTCTCACGCCGATGTCCCTTCGAGGGCTATCTTTGTCTCGAGTCGGGGGTTCGCCTCGCTCGAGGGTCCTCCTTGCTTGGCAAGGGAGCGGGCCATTAAATGCCTTACGGTTGAGGCCGCGGCTCGCAACGCGGGCGTGCCTTTTTAGGCGTTGCGGCCGCGCGTGCGCACGCGTAGTGGGCGGCATGGCGGCGGATGTGACCGCTTGCCTCGGTCCCTCGCTAGTCTTCGCCGTGATGATGGCCCGTCCGCGGTGATGTGGCCGCCGCGGTCGTGGTGGGGCCCGTTCGTCGGCGTGAGGAGAAGATTCCCCGCCGTTAATGCGAGCGGGACATCCGCTCCGGAGAGCTCGCCCGCGGCTTATAAATGCGAGGGGAGGGGGGAGACGGCGGTTTTTTACCTTAGCGCCTCACAATTTCGGCCCCCTCGCGCCTTCGTCTTCGCCTCGCATTTGCCACCGCGCGGTGTCACCATTAGAGCTCATCTTCCGTTTCTCGGCCCCCGCTCTCGCATTCCTTTGCTTTCTTCCCATGGCGCCGCTTTCGCCCCTCACGATCCTTGACCCATATGCACCGGGAGCGGTCGACGGTGACCCCGCCGGCCCTTGGCGAGCCGGTCGCCGCCGGCCGGCGGCGGCGAACGAGGATGGCCGCCCTACGGAGCGGATAGTGCCGCCGGCGGCGGACCGCGCGCCCAACCCGCCGGAGGGCTACGTGGTCAGCTTCGTTCGCTTCCACGAGCGGGGCTTCAATGCGCCGGCGAGCCGCTTCATGCGGGCGCTGTGCTACTACTACGGCGTGGAGCTGCACAACTTCGCGCCCAACGCGATTTCGCAGGCGGCCACGTTCGTGGGCGTCCACGAGGGGTACCTGGGGATCCCATTCAACTGGGAGCTCTGGGTACACCTCTTCCGGCGGAGCTCTTCACACGGCCCCACGATGGAGCCGAGGACCCGCCGCGCGGTGCGCGCCGGCGGGATGTTGCTTGCCCCGCGGGGGCAATTCAAGGACGACTACATCCCCGGCACCATGACGACGAACAACGCCGGCCGGGAGCGGGGATGGTTCTACTTGCGCAACGCCGAGCCCGGCCCTCCCCCCTTACACCGGTCGGGTGTTCAAGGAGAAGCCCGGCTCTTGGGGCTACGGGGTGTCCACGGCCAAGCACGGAGGCGGTAGGACTCGGTCTGGCTGCCCCGAAGAGCTTGGCGGCACGGGGCGCGACCACGGCGGGCGTCCTCGCCTTCCTCCATCACCGGCGGATCGTGCCTTCGATGGAGAGGCCGCTCCGAATCTTCGAGATGACGAGAGGCGGCCAACCCCGTCGACCCGGCGAGGTCGCGGATGCTCCCCGACCCCCCTTGGGCGGGCGTACGCGCTCACCCGGCGCGGAACGCCGTCGACACCCGGATGCCGATGCGTCGGGACCGGGACTCCGTGGGACCTCGAGATGCTCCCCACCGGCCCATTGGTGAGTGTGATTCTTGATTTTGTTTTAATTCTTGGTGTTGCTTCTGCCTCCCGACGCGTCCTTGGTGTTTACGTATGCGGTGGTGAGCTTTACCGCCTCCAAGTCCGTTCCGCCCACCCCCCCCGACTCCCGCGCGCTTGTCCCGGCGGCGCGGCGGCGGGAGCGAGGAGCGGGTGGCGCGCGAGGAGGGAGCGAGCGAGGCGGCGCAACGAGTGCCGTGAGCGGCGGAACGCGGAGTACGGCGGCGCGAAGAGGCGGGGCTCTCCTCCCCGGGGACCGAGGGAGTACTCGTCCTCGGGGGATGACGAAGAGGAAGAGGCCGAGGGGGGGAGATGTTGACGTAAAATGTGCACTCGACGCCAATCACACAGCAAGCCGAACAAAGCTAGCTTCGCACGCGCGAGAGAGAGAGTGACGTGCCAGTCAATTTTTCCTGAAAATTAACAAAAGATAAAGCAGTTAGATACCAAAGCTTGGAACGTGTCGGGTGGTACCGAGACAGGTTCCATATTCTGGCTAAGAAGCCAAGCAAGATGACATGTAGCTATGTAGAGCTATCTGTCAAGGAATCACAACCATCCGGACCATTACAAAGGAAAAAGGAATACTGCCGAATGGATGACGTAAGCATGACGACAATCGGTCTTTGTAAAAATAAAGATGCAAGCATGAAGTTATGACCGATCCTCATGAGGTTTATCATTAAATAAGATGAAGTAAAGCACGGACATGATCATGTATTAAATAAGTACGCATAGATCCAAAGCACTAGTCTACCGCATGTCTAGTTACTTTGGGATCCGTCGAGTACGATAACAAACAAATCTATCCACCGCATGATACGACTCGCATGAAAAACGCACCACTTTCCACAAATAGATCTATCCACCGCATGACACAATCTAAATATGGAAAGCTAAAAGCATACGTCATTTAAAACATGAATAATGCACGTGATCTACTCATGAAAACATAACCGAATACGGTCGAACGTACCGATTCGGGGTCCATGAAGAAGGAACAAACATTACCACGTGAATAAATCTATCGAAAGTTGAATTGGAAATCTAATCCACCGATGACTAGCTCCAAAGCAACCCAAAAACCTCGCATCTACCGCATGATACCCGGTTCTTTCAAGATTTATACTAACAAAGCAAGCTTGAACCCGCAACACGTAACAACCTAGATCGATTCGGTTTCGGCTATCGGAGAGCACAAGATCCACGCATCAAAACACGAAATCTGCTCGTACAAGGATCTTAAAAGAAATATAGCCGATCCAAACCCATCTAGATTGGGCAAGGGTGTGCTACATGAATTAAAACATAAAGTAAAACTCATGATAACACGGGATAACTTAATGAATCTATTGGATCTTGCCAAAATCCAATAGAGCCGATAACTAGCTTCAAGCCAGATCTTAGCCTACCGCATGGCTCATGATCTAACAAGAAACCCTCTTGAACCAAACTTGAATCTACCGCATGACACGAAGCATGGTAACAAGACTACTTGCATCAGATCTAAATCCACCGCATGATACTAGACATGACACAAGGTTGCCGGTACTCACGGAGGTCGACGGATCGATTGGCCCTCTCGAAGAACTCGACGACACGACAAGGACTCTAGGGTTTGGCGTAAGGCCGGTGTGTATTGAGGAATGATCGTGTTTGTTACATACATCCAGGGATCGTATTTATACCCCGTTGATTACAACCGCGAATGGATTCATTGCCTAACTAAACCCGATCGCCTATCCATCCATTCGCTTCCTCCGATTGAGCCACGTCACCGTCCAATCCCGCAAAATCAGCTCTACTGTTCCTTTGCCGAACTGGAGCAGATAGCCGACCGCGGATCTCTTTGCCGAAAATCTCTGGAAATATCCTTCCTTCCACCAGACGGACTCTTTTTCGAACCGGACCCACAAGTCAGACTCCTTACCAAATTTTGGTGTTAACACATGCCCCTTCAATTGTGGGATAAAAGTAATTTTGTTCCACAATTGACTCCAGCCACGAATCCTTGAGTTAAATCTGTCAACACCTGCTCTTCGCAATCCGCCGGAATCTTCGTTCAAATCCAACCCTAGATCCCCTTCGTTCCGAGCTCGAACCTCCAATGGCAACTCCGAACCAAGCTGCTCAGGTAAATTCACCCCTCCAAACCTTTGTTCGGCATTAGGTTTTTAATTTTACCTGAGATTTTCCTCTTCCGCTCTCCTCCAGGAGCCTTCTACTGCTCTTCGATTCCTATTGAGGCCAATTCGCGGTCTTATTATCTTGGTCCCGAAGGGAATCCCGACCCTCGAGATTTTATTGCCGCCGAATCTCGGAGAATCCCTTTCAAGGCGGCTTTATCTCCACCTCCCCGGTGGCAAGATGCGTTTAAGAACCGGCCTTTGCCCCCAATTGCGGGCCGGAAGACTTGGTATCGGAGGATTCTTGCGGATAAGAGTGGATTGACCAATCCGGATGCTCTCCGTATCGCTCAATGTCCGGAGTTATCCGTAGCCGAGACACCCAAGAATGAAGATCTTCGATAGCCGCATGCCACTTCGGTCAAATGGCGTCAACGCCTTCCTTTTTTGGGCATGGCCCAATGTCCCCAACCTTGGCCGATGTATACATGATCACCGGCCTTGACGTCACCGGATCTGTCCAGCCCTGGAACTTCAAAAATTCTTCACGCCAGACAGGGGTAAAGCCAGGGAATGGCTACAAGCATTATATCCTGAAGCACATGAGAGATAATCCCCTTGGCGAAGTTGAATACAGAGCTTTTCTGAACATGTGGCTATGCAGATTTGTCTTCTGTGGCAAGGCCAACGAACCCACTTTGAATCATATTGCAATGGCGATTCATCTTGCTAGTGGCAATCGCCTCCCTCTGGGAAAATTCTTCTTGGGCAGTGTATATCATATGCTTCATCAGACCGTTACCCAAATGTACACCAGCCAGAGGATAACATGCGTCAATGGCCCTTGGTGGTTTGTTCAAATATGGCTGCAGCTCCACATGCATCAGATTGTCGGCGTCGATTTGAACTCCAGGTTCTTTCCTTTGTCCAATCCCCCCGAAGGAGAGCCTCAAGATGCCGGAGGATGCCAAAACTATGGAGAAGCGGCTTCAATCGTTATCATCCAGCAGGACATCATCCAGCTCTTCGAGTTGTTCTTCAAAGGCTTCTCCAATCCTCTTTGGCTTCCTTATCTAGGCAATGACACTCTGACCTTCCCTGTCGAATTCTCCTTTGAGCCCGGCCATCAAGATAGGGGATTCTTGGAGATCTTTAATATCATAATCCGCCCATGCATATTACCGGCCGAGTTCAATGGAGGGAGGCAGAATGTCAGCACTTATGAGTACTACCAGCCTAATGTAACAGCCAGACAACTCGGATGCGGCCAGATGCCCCCAAGATTGTTCCTGCATGAATTCCTCAAACCCAGGGAGGAAATCAAAGAACTGATGCAGGGCAGCAGAGTTTTCAACTATGTGTGCAGTCCCACGGTCTACACATGTCCTTTTGTGCCCACAACCATAGCTCACCCCACCTTTAACTCCTGGTGGCAAGAATTTCATGACCATATCTTCAGTGAGCCTATTCATGTATTCTGTGCAGAGTTGGTACCTGACTTTCTGCCAACTTCAGAGGTAATACAATGAGCTCTTAGATCAGACCTTCCTCTCTATTTATGGTTCTGATCTTTTATCTTCCTGTTCACAGAACACAGTGCCTGCCCCTCGAGCCAGGGTAATTGCTTACAATGCTGAAGGCCCAATTTCAGCACTGGGGTTCAAATCCACAACCCTGCACCAACTAATGGCCAGGTATGCTACCGCAGATCCCAGTCTTTCTAGCCTTGCTGCAGACAGGAGGCAAGGTCTGCACCTGATTGCCCCTCCAAGTGCCAAAAGGAGAAGAACTGTCAAGAAGGTGCTTGTTGAGGTAAAACCCCTTACCTTCTTGATTATCAGATCACTCTGTTCTTGATGGATCATATCTTTGTGCATTTCCGGACGAGCCCGGCATCCTTCGGAACCGGTACACTCGCCAATGCCCCATCCATCGGTATGACCTTTCTTGTCCTCTCTCAAGGATGAGCACCGGCATTTACATCTTTCGATTGAACACTTGCGAAGAAGCTGTGGAAGAACGGCTTGTAGATGTTCCGGTGGTTCAACAAAGCGAGTCCATCCAGGGTTGAATTACCCATCCCGGTGGAGATCTCATCCTCATCACCTTCTGCAGAAGCAATAAATTCTCCAGAGATGAATCTCCCAGCTCAACCGGAGCCAACAAGTTCTCCCAGGGTGCCATCGCTTGTTGGTCAAGCAGAGATAACCAACCCACTAGAGGTGGCAGACCCAACTCCTCTCCAGCCAGAAACCCACGAGCTACCAACGACCGTATCGGCACCTCCTAGCTCGGAAGTTTCGGCTCTGCTTGGAGCGTCTTCTTCACCTGTGATTGCCCCTACTCAAGAAACCAGCCACGAGGTAACCACCCGTACTTAATTCTGGTGCCTCGGTGTTTAGTATCCCTAATTCGGCAATGTTGTTCATCAGGATCAGGTTCCATCATCACCAAGCCTGCCGTCAGAGAGCAATTCAGCTGTCGAGGTGATGGAAGGAGTATCCCAGCCACTTGCCAAATGAAGTGTTGTCCAAGCTCGCAGAAATTGCTGCCTGGCTAGAGAAAGATGTCCAGGATCAGTTCAATGATCTTCATCATTTCGAAGAGATGTTTGAATCCATTAGTCAAGAACTCCCTGAAGACATCAGAGCCTCTCTATCATCCGTCTATGACTTAGAGCCCCTTTATGTACCCTTGAGGCGCGCTTGGAGGAAATTGCGCTCCCGTCCGGCCATTGAGAAAAGGAAAAGCGATCTTGAACAAGCCATGAACGGGGCACAATCCCAAGCGAGAGGACCATAAAGATACATTGGCTAACACTGCAAGCTTCTTATGATCCGAAAGCCGCTAGGAAGGCTGCTCTAGAAGCCAAACTAAGAAGCTCGTCGGCGGAGATGGAGATTGACAAACGAAATATAGCCGAACTTCCTGGATTGATAGCAAAGACCCAAGCGGAAGTAAAATCGGCTGTCACCAAGATGGAGCAATGCAATGCGGAACTCACTGATTTATCCGGTGCTCAAAAGGACTGCCAGGAGATGCTGGATAATTCCCATTTGATAATATCCAATGTTCGTCGCGTACTCGCAAAACTCCTTAATGCTTGAATGTCCTTATTGATGTATACCTGAACTGGTCGTTCTTGTAATATTTCCTTTGTGATTCGTTTCCTTTCTTTTGCGTACTTTGAGATGTAATCTTTGAACGACCCATTCGGCGGTGAAACGCTAACTCCCGAACGACACCTTGAGTCCCCTTAGCCGAACCAATCGACCCGCGCACGGTCCAGCTTAGAACTCCAAACGACCCGCCGGCGGGTTGGTCAAGGAAATCTTTCCACCTTCCGATTTTATTGGGACGTGCGCCACGATCCACAGCCACGACTCGAAGCCACGATTCACCCTGCCAGGCCTATAAATGTTGCCATAGGTGCCCCTAGCTCTCCACCAGGCCTTCTAGCTCTCGAATCTTTGCCAATCTTTAGTCTTCTCGCAAACAGTGCACATCCCAAACCACAATGGTGCGCCGCCTCAACCGCCGCCGTGCCTCCGACGAGGCCGAGGGGAGCAGCGCCAATGCGCGCAGGCGGTGACGACCGTCAACCTCTCCTCTGTGATTCTGCTTTTTAATCTTCCTTTGCCTTGACGATCATCTATCCCTTTTCAGGCTGATTCAGTGGAATCCGCCCCGTGCGCCGGTCAATCAGCCCCTCCCAGATGACTCCTCGAGTCCGATGGCCACTCCCCCGTGCCGTACGGGGGAAGAAGACGCCATCCGCTTCAAGGAGGAGCTAGAGGCGTCCCGTCGCGAACTGGAGGACGTCTCCAAGAAAGCGGGCGTGGCCGAGTTAGAATGGGAGGACCGGCGCAAACGTGCCTGGAGGCCATTGACGGTATGGCCCCGAGATTGATTCTTGGTCCGGCTCGGCCTTTGATGCTACTCCCTTCGTTTGTCTTTCGCAGCCGCGATGCCGAGCTCAACCGGCTAAAGGCGCCGCGGTAGAGCAATTGACCGAGAAGGTGAATGCCCACGGCGACACGCCGGCGGAGCGCCCGGCCGCGGTGGAGCGCCGCGTCGACGAGGTGGCCATTCATGGCGTTCGCTTGGGCGCCACCTTGGGCCCCGGCTGCGATGGCGACGCATACGGACGTCGACTACTCTACCGGCCGCGTGGCTTTCGGGGCGGCGCGCCGGAGGACATCGACGAGATCGAGCTCATCCCCGGAGCGCCTCGACGGCCACGGCGACGCCATTGCCGAAATTACCCATCCCCAATCCGTGTTGAATAGGATCTTTGACTAGATCGTACTAGGGATGTGTAAATGTCGGCAATATATGATGAACTTTTGAATTCGCATTTGTTCCGTGATGTCTCCCTTTCGCATTTTGCATCCGCAAATTTTCCTTTGAACGCATCCGGAACTATCTTTAGCCGAACGCGTGAGAACAATCGCCCCTTGGCGTGAAATCCACGAGAGGATCCCAATTCGGCAATCCGTGAACACTGTTCAAGAGAAAACCCTTCGTACACCGGTGGAAATCCCCCCGCCGCTTGGTATTCCAACGGTGTGTACCGGCCAAATCATCACTCCCAATGCGTCTCCTTGGTCAATAAAATAGCCCGTGGGGTGCTCCCCCCCCAAAAAAACCCCAACGCCATGACAAGGGTAAACAACCTCGGGGGGAGCGGCTCATCAAGGAAGCGTACGATTCGGAAGTGAGTTCTTTCTTGATCCGCTCCTTGTTCTCCCGCTTGATCTTGCGCTTCATGTTTTCCTTTTGCCCCTTTCGGCCTTGATTTGCTTCCCGAAGAGGTCATCGGGACCGAAGATGTTCCTGAGTACATCTCCTCCGATTCCTCTCCTGAAGCAGAGGATGCCACGCCTGAGCGCAGGGCCATTCATCGAGTGCACCGCCGTGTCCGCACACGGAGCGTGGCCTCGGGGACATGTCCGTCCGTTGCCAAGCCGAGCGCGAGCGTGCGCATGGCGCTGGAAGCACTAGTAGGGGGTAAATGCTTCTGACTCCTTCATGTTTGCATCCGGATTTCTTGCCCCTAACCTTGATTCTTTTGCTCCGGATGTCTCCGACGGTACGGCAACCCTGAAGGCGGCACGGGATAGCTTGGTAGAGGCCGCCAATCATGGTCATCCTCGTGCGTTCCAAGTCGCCGTCACGGTGGTCCCGGAACAAGCGAAGAGGGAGCAACGACCGAAGAAGCAAAGAAAAGATTGAATCATACTTTCGCTTCTTTCTCCACGCCTTCTGCTTCCCACCCCTTAGGGGACCTGACCATCAGGGCTGCTATATGTAATCCTGCAAGAAACGAGCTTGTAATGTAGTATTGAGCTAAGGGCAATGCATCCGGGCACTGGCCATTCTTTCTTGTTCATGGATTTTGTTCTGAAGGCGGCCTCGTCCTCGAGCGCCGGCTATTTTGTGCCAGATGTGTGTAATCACCGATCGATCTCAATGCTAGGATAATACTTTTTCAGATATCTTCCATTTATCGCAGCGGAAAATTCTTCCCCTAGCAAAGTTTTTAATATGTATGCATTACCGGGAACGCATCCGACCACACGAAAAGGCCCCTCCCGGTAGGGGACCATTTGCCGAATTCAACGTATTTAGTTCCAATCGGCAATAGCTCTTTCCAAACTAGATCGCCTTCGCGAATTGCTTTACCTTTACTTTCTTGTTATAGTATTTGGCGACCCGCGGCCTTGTTTTTCTCGATGTTCTCCGGGGCCCCGAGGCGGATCATATGCAAATCTTCTAACTCATCCATCATTAGGCCACTGTAATCCTTGGAGCTCAACTCGTTTTGCAGCACTACTCTCCTTGACTCTGATTGCATTTCCCAAGGCAGGATTGCATGATGCCCGTAAACCAACTCGTAAGGAGAAGTCTTTGTAGCTCCATGGGGGGCCATTCGGTAAGCCCACAGCGCTTCACTGAGTACCGAATGCCATCTCCTTGGCTTCTGGTCGATCTTCTTCTGTATCAGCTTGATCATGATCTTGTTAGAAGCCTCTGCTTGACCATTAGCTTGGGCATAATATGGAGAAGAATTAAACAATTTGATTCCCATGCTTTCGGCAAAATCTCTGAACTCTAATGACACGAATTGTGCCCCCTGGTCAGTGGTAATTGTTTGAGGGATCCCAAATCGATAGATTATGTGTTCCCCGACGAACTCGATCATGTTTTCTCGACGTCACTTTCTTAAGTGGGATCGCCTCGACCCATTTGGTGAAGTAATCCGTAGCCAAAAGCACGAACTTATGCCCCTTGCTAGACGGCGGATTAATTTGGCCAATCAAGTCTATACCCCGGCCCCCCGAATGGCCATGGCTTGATGATGGGATTCAATGCCGACGCGGGACTCTTTGAATATTCCCGAACCTCCGGCGGTCTTGACATCCCTTGTAATATTCAAAGCAATCCTCTAATATCGTCGGCCAAAAGCATCCGGCTTGTCTAATAACCCATTTCATCCGATAGGCCGATTGGTGCGCTCCACATATCCCATCATGCACCTCGCTCATCATGTTCTTGGCTTCTTTCGGACCCGAGCACCGTAGCAATACCCCATCTAATGATTTATAGAATAAATTATCATCCCGGAAGAACGAACTTGATTGCCTTGTACCTGAGTTTCCCGGAGACTTTTCGGGATGGATCTCTCAAGTAATCAACGATCTCTTTCCTCCAATCATCTTCCGCAAGATCCGCCCATAGTGCACACACCTCTCCGCCGAATGCTTCTTGACTCTCCTTGTAACCGGAGGCGCTCCGAGCTAGCTTTGTTTGCTTCTTCGTTATGCTCTCTAGGAATGTGCTGCAGGGTTACCAATGGGAAGCTTTTCAAGATTTCTCTGCACTCTTCGTAGTAACTCCTCAGCGCTTCGCTCCTGCACTCGTATTGGCCGTTCAATTGCTTGATTACTAGTTCTGAATCCCCATAGACCTCAACTGATACGGCCCCAGCTTCTCTCAAATATTGAAGCCCTCGAAGTAGTGCCTCGTACTCAGCCTGGTTATTTGTGACAGTGGGTTGTATAGGAATAGCGAATTCAAACATCTCACCTCTGGGCGAAATCAGTAGGATCCCTACTCCTCCACCTTTGCCACATGATGACCCATCGAAAAATAAAGCCCAAGGGGTAATTTCAAGCAGATCAATTGATGGGTCGCGATGTTCAGTTATAAAATCGGCAATGGCTTGACCTTTGATGGCTTTTGCCGATTCGAACTTCAACTCGAACTCTGATAAAGCTAAAATCCATTTGCCAATCCGACCATTCAAAATTGGCATAGATAACATATGTTTTATCACGTCAAACTTGGAGTATACGGTGCATTCGGCATTCAACAAGTAGTGCCGAAACTTTGTACACGAGTAGTATACGCAAAGACACGGTTTCTCTATAGCCGAATACCCGGTTTCGGGATCAAGTAGTTTCCGGCCGAGATAAGCTACTACCCGCTCCTTTCCTTCGAATTCTTGAATAAGGGCCGATCCAATAGTTTGGGTATCGGCCGCCACGTACAACTTGAAAGGCTTGTCCAGTCGAGGAGGAACCAAAGACGGCGGCTCCTTCATGTATTGCTTGATTTCATCGAAAGCCTTTTGTTGTTCGTCGCCCCATGTGAATTTCGATCCTTCTTTAGCTTCAGCAATGGAGAGAATGGCAACACCTTCTGTGATAAATTTGAGATGAACCTTCTCACGAAGTTGATCTTGCCGAGCAGTGATTGCAATTCCTTGAGGTTGGTTGGAGGAACGACTTCATCAATGGCTTTCATGCTCTTCTTGCCAACCTCGATTCCCCCTTCGTGGACCAAAAACCCCAAGAACTCTCCAGCTGACACCCCAAATGCACACTTGTTTGGATTCATCTTTAGACCATGCTTCCGGGTGCATTCCAAGGTCTTCTTCACATCTTCTAGATGGGTGTCATGACTTAAGGACTTGATCACCACGTCATCGATGTAGATTTCCACAGTTTTGCCGATCAACTCATGAAAAATGTAATTCATGGCCCGCTGATAGGTTGCACCGGCATTTTTCAATCCAAACGTCATGACTATCCACTCAAATAGGCCTATATGACCAGGGCATCTGAAGGCCGTCTTTGATATGTCCCCTATTGCCATGAAAATCCGATTGTATCCCGCGTTGCCATCCATGAAACTAATCACCTTGTGTCCGAGCGAGCGGCGCCAATCAACAAATCGGCAATAGGCATTGGGTATCCATCCATGGGAGTAGCTCTGTTTAGGTCCCTGAAGTCTATGCAAACTCTCATCTTTCCATTCTTCTTATATACAGGGACGATGTTAGAAATCCACTCCGCATATCTGCACGGCCGAACGAAGTTTGCATCAAGTAATCTTTCGATCTCCTTCTTCACATCGGCCAATACTTCATCCTTGTAGATTTTCCGGGGCGGTTGCTTATATGGTTTGAAACCAGGCTTGATTGGCAACCGGTGCTCGACGATGGAACGATCCAATCCAGGCATCTCCGAGTAATCCCAGGCGAAGCAATCTTTATATTCTCTGAGAAGCTCAATTAAGTTCCCCCCTGAAGTCTGGTTGCAAATTTGCACTGATGAACGTCGGCCTTGGCTTATCACTGCTTCCAATGTCAACTTCTTCCAGGCTCATCGGCCGACATGAATCCTCGTCCTAACTTGCCATCGCTGCCATCCACGGGGTTCTCCATTAAAAATTCTTGTAAGAGCCGACCGCTTGAATCGGCCGTTGGTCACCGCCGACAGGTTCAACGGACCTTCTCCCCCGGTCCTTCCCCGAGAAGCAATCGATGCCTTGGTACTCCCGGAAGGCCGGTTCTATGTTAGCCACGCTTACGGAGTCATCCGCCCGGACGACCTCGATCTCATCATCCACCCACCGGATAAGGCGTTGATGCATAGTGGATGGGACGCGGCGGTTGGCGTGGATCCGGTCCCGCCCAAGCGGTGTAGGCTCCCTTGCCTTCGATGACAAAGAAGGTGGTGAGCAGCGTCTTGGACCCGATCATCAAGTCCACGTGAGCGCATCCTTTGGTGTCCGAGGGGTTCCGGCGAAGTCGTTCGGGATGAAGCTTGTCGGTGTCGGATCACTCGGGCCCATGCCAAGCTTCCCGAAGGTGGTGTACGGCATCACGTTGATCGCCACCCCGCCGTCGACGAACATCTTGGTCAATGGCTTGCCATTGACGTACCCCCTCAAGTACGGCGGCCTCATATGGCGATTCTTGGCCGGCTTGTCGAAGATGGCCCGCTTGGCAAGCACCGCTTGTGCCATCATCTCCTCGGGTTGCTCGTCGTCAAAGGAAGCTTCCTCTCCGCATAATCCGGTTAGCGGGAGCCATGAACTCGTTCGGCGGGGAAGTATACCATGCACGCAGGGAGCCGAACGCTTCGATCCTTCCGCGGGCCGGTCCTTGGGGCGCCACTTCGCCTCGTCCGGATCCCGGCTTGTTTCATCTTGCGGTTCCTTAAGCCGCCGGACCCGCCTCTTCTAGCTCCTGCGTAGACCGGGCGGGCACCACCGCCCCTTCTCGCCGGACGTAGACGTCCTCGTCCTCCTCCCCGATCAGCCCACTTGAGGTCGGCTTGGCGCTTCCTGGGGTGATCTATGACTTCAATTTTTTGACGCCGATCCCCATTCGGGTGAATCCTTCCAAGTCTTTCGTGGACGGATCGGCGATTGGCAGTTTCCTGCCTGTACTCAGCATGTCTGTCGCTGCACTCAGGACAGTTCCTCAACGTGGGCGCTTTAGGCCCTCATTCCCGGCGGTGCCTCGAAGAAGGCGCACCCCCGGTGGGCGCGCTCTCGCTCGCGCGTGTCTTGTTCTCGGTCCCTTCGCGCGCTTCATCCTCAGCCCTGCGCTGCTCCTCCTCGTGACGACGCCTCTGGTAGCGCTCCTTTTCCATCTGGCGCTGCCACTTGTTGAGGAGAATACGTGACGTCACCTTGGGTTTAGGCCTAGACGATTCCCCAATCTCGATGTGGCTTTTGAGAACGCGGGGGGCGTCGCCCTGCACTTGCTCTAGGGTCACCTGGCGCTCCGGGTCCACTGATCCACCTTGCTTGGACCCTCGGCGAGGTCGGGACCTTGACCTTCCCCTTCTCCTCGGGCCGTTATCGCATTGACGGAAAAGCCGAGCATGATTTGAGGAAAGGGGTGGCCATCCGGTTTCATCTTGTTATCGAACTTGAGATGTCCCTCCCGGATAGCCTTCGGATCCTCATCCCGAAGACCCCGCAATCGTTGATGGAGTGCGAGTCTCCGTCATGGAAGCCGCAATGAACGTTTCGCTTTGACTCCATCAGGCCGAAGCATAGAATGCCCTTCGGTGCGACTTGATTCGGCCTTCCTTTACCAAGAGCTCAAACAACTTATCGGCCTTTGTGATGTCGAAGTCGTAAGTTCCTTTGGTCGCCTTGACCCAACGCCGATTCATTGTTAAGGGCTCTTTACCCCACATGATCTCTCGCCGTGCCTATCTCCAATTCGTCGTCGAATCCTCGAACAAATCAGCTTTGTCCAAGAATTGATTGTAGATGTCGCCGACGTCGTCTTGCTTGCCAAACTTGGGGTCCTTCTTGAGGCCATATGCCCGATTGCTCATCGGGGATAACTTTTGCGACAATGCAGCCGGCCCGTTCTCGAACTCCATTCCAAATAGCTTTTCGCGCACGGCCGGGCAACATCCCGGCGACGGCCATATCGCCTAGCCGATCGTCCGGCAAGTTCATCGAGAAGCACATGCCTTTGACTTCCCCGAACCTTCTAAGAAATTCCCGGTGGTGTTTCGCCGTGCCTTTGCTTCGGGGTGGCGAGATCAATCGCCTTCTTTTCGGAGTCGCCGTCGAAATAATGAGCGTGGAATTTACGCTCCAAGTCCTTCCATCTGGCCACTGATTCAGGAGGCAGGGATGAGAACCACTGAAAAGCCGGACCCGTCAGTGAGGCGGGGAAGTAGCGAACCCTGAACGCCTCCTCGGCCGAGCATTCCCCAAGCTGCATGAGGTAACGGGCGATGTGCTCGACCGTGCTTGTCTCGTCCTGCCCAGAGAACTTTGTGAATTCCGTCGGCGGCTTCACCCTCGGCGGTAGGAGCACGTTATAGTACCACTCTGGGAACGGTGGCCTATAGGTGGGGCCCTGCATCTTTGGCTTGAGGCCGAACTGATTCTGCATCAACTCGGCCATCTTGCGCGCTAGGGCGTCTTCTTCTTGAGCGCCCGTAGCCGGCGCGTACCCTGGGTGCGGGAAGGCATCGAACGCTCCGTAATTTCCCACTTCATGATAACCACCGCCGTACAAATTCTTCTGGAGCCAGTTGGTCGACGGAGCTATTCTTCGACTGGGGTCGAGCGGGGCCCCAGATGAGCCGAACGCTAGGTCTCCGTACGTAGGCTGGTACGGATTCGGCCGCGGGTACACCGGTGCCGACCCGTGTCTTTGCTCCGTGGTGGCGGTAGGATTGGTTGACTTCCCCGAAGCTTGCAACGGGGCCGAACTCGGGCGCCCCCGCCCGCCTGGGAGGAGGTTGGAATGCTTGGCTTCCGGAGCTTAGAGGAGGAGGCCGCCGCACCCTCGGCTCCGTAGCGGCGGCCGAGAGCTTGATTCACCCGGCCCCATGGTGCTCGTCCGGCGTGCGCCTTCCCGAACGCTTGCCCCGCGCCCGGGCCAAAGAGGGCCACCATCATCTGCTGGAGCGACCCGAGGAAAGCCTGGTTGTGCTTGGTGAGCATGTCGTCTACCGACTCTTGGAACATCCGCGCGCATTCCTCCTTCTCTTGTTGGGTTGTGGCATCGCTCTCTCCGGGCAGCAGCACTCTGGGCAGGTCCTTCTTTAGATACGGTACACCACTTCGATTCTTCTTAAACGACATGAGACACTTCTGCTGAAACTGGTTCACGGCGTCTAGGAGCTGCTGATGCTGCTCTGGAGAAAGCTCTTCGATGTTAACATCCAGGAGGTCTGAAACTTCAGGCATCTTGAACCAATTCGGCTGTGGTCCCACTGGGCGTGCCAAAAAGTGTGTTGACGTAAAATGTGCACCCGACGCCAATCACACAGCAAGCCGAACAAAGCTAGCTTCGCACGCGCAGAGAGAGAGTGACGTGCCAGTCAATTTTTCCCGAAAATTAACAAAAGATAAAGCAGCTTAGATACCAAAGCTTGGAACGTGTCGGGTGGTACCGCAGCGCTTCCATATTTACGGCTAAGAAGCCAAGCAAGATGACATGTAGCTATGTAGAGCTATCTCGTCAAGGAATCACAACCATCCGGACCATTACAAAGGAAAAAGGAATACTGCCGAATGGATGACGTAAGCATGACGACAATCGGTCTTTGTAAAAATAAAGATGCAAGCATGAAGTTATGACCGATCCTCATGAGGTTTATCATTAAATAAGATGAAGTAAAGCACGGACATGATCATGTATTAAATAAATACGCATAGATCCAAAGCACTAGTCTACCGCATGTCTAGTTACTTTGAGATCCGTCAGGTACGATAACAAACAAATCTATCCACCGCATGATACGACTCGCATGAAAAACGCACCACTTTCCACAAATAGATCTATCCACCGCATGACACAATCTAAATATGGAAAGCTAAAAGCATACGTCATTTAAAACATGAATAATGCACGTGATCTACTCGTGAAAACATAACCGAATACGGCCGAATGTACCGATTCGAGTCCATGAAGAAGGAACAAACATTACCACGTGAATAAATCTATCGGCCGAATTGGAAATCTAATCCACCGATGACTAGCTCCAAAGCAACCCAAAAACCTCGCATCTACCACATGATACCCGGTTCTTTCAAGATTTATACTAACAAAGCAAGCTTGAACCCGCAACACGTAACAACCTAGATCGATTCGGTTTCGCCTATCGGAGAGCACAAGATCCACGCATCAAAACACGAAATCGCTCGTACAAGGATCTTAAAAGAAATATAGCCGATCCAAACCCATCTAGATTGGGCAAGGATGTGCTACATGAATTAAAACATAAAGTAAAACTCATGATAACACGGGATAACTTAATGAATCTATTGGATCTTGCCAAAATCCAATAGAGCCGATAACTAGCTTCCAAGCCGTATCTTAGCCTACCGCATGGCTCATGATCTAACAAGAAACCCTCTTGAACCAAACTTGAATCTATCGCATGACACGAAGCATAGTAACAAGACTACTTGCATCAGATCTAAATCCACCGCATGATACTAGACATGACACAAGGTTGCCGGTACTCACGGAGGTCGACGGATCGATTGGCCCTCTCGAAGAACTCGACGACACGACAAGGACTCTAGGGTTTGGCGTAAGGCCGGTGTGTATTGAGGAATGATCGTGTTTGTTACATACATCCAGGGATCGTATTTATACCCTGTTGATTACAACCGCGAATGGATTCATTGCCTAACTAAACCTCGATCGCCTATCCATCCATTCGCTTCCTCTCGATTGAGCCACGTCACCGTCCAATCCCGCAAAATCGCCCTCTTCGTTCCTTTGCCGAACCGGAGCGGATAGCCGACCGCGGATCTCTTTGTCGAAAATCTCTAGAATATCCTTCCTTCCACCGTACGGACTCTTTTTCGAACCGGACCCACAAGTCGACTCCTTACCAAATTTTGGTGTTACCGTATTCACCTTGACCCGAGCGCCCGCGGCGTGCCACAGCATTTAATGCTCTGGTCGGGGGAGTAGGTGCGGTGTCCTGGGCCTAGGGCGGCCTCGAGCGAGGCGGAGAACTGCCCGAGGTGGCGTCAAGCCCTCGAGTGAGGTGGAGAACCGCCCAAGGGGGCATGAGGCCCTCAAGCGAGGCGGAGAATCGTCCGAGGGGGCGTCAGGCCCTCGAGCGAGGCGAAGACTCACACGAGAGGGCATCGGCCCTCGAGCCAGGTGGAGACTCCACGACGCGGTGCCCAGTCCTCGAGCGAGACGGAGATTCGCCCGAGGGGTACCACGACCGATCATTTGGTGGGTCTTTCGCGACTTCTTGGGCCGTGGGCCCTTCTTTGATCCAGGTCGCGGCCATGCGGAGCGCGTTTGCGATTCATGGGCTTGTTTGTTTACGTTGGCAGACCGATCGAAGCCGAGGCCATGGAGACAGAGCCGGTCCCCCACGCGGAGGATTGGCGGGCCAAGTACCTCTCCTGGATCGACCGAGGGGAACTCCCCTCAGATCGGTTCGAAGCTAGGCGCATTGCGAGGAAGGACAAATCATTCGCTGCAATCAACGCGAGCTGTACAAGCGCGCTGCCTCTGGTGTCCTGCAGTGGTGCATCCCCATCCCCCACGGTCGTGAGCTCATTCGAGACATTCATGCGGGCGTGTGTGGCCACTACGCGCGCTCGCGCACCCTCAGAGGGCAACGCGTTCCACCAAGGCTTTTACTGGACCACCGCGGTCACCGACGCCAGCGAGGTCGTGCGCACCTGTGAGGGGGCCACCTACGCCCGCAAGACCAACCTCCCGTCTCTCTTGCCTTGCGTACCATACATGTTACATTGTCGTTCGCCGTGTGGGGGTTGGACATCGTTAGGCCCTTGTGAAAGGCGCCCGAGGGCTAGGGATGGATTCGGATGTCTGGAAATCTGAATTTTCGGTATTCGTATCCGCTAAAAACGTTAAAATGGATATCCGTATTCGTATTCGTTTACGATGGATGTCGTATGGATGTATTCGAATCCGATTTTCGCATTATCCGAATTCGACATTATCCGAAATATCCGACAAAACCGACATATCCGACATTATTTGTATCTGCAAAAATAAAGTACCTATAGAAAACATCTAAAATTTATTTATATTACTAAATACTAATTACCAATGATGTTAATTTTAATATTGCTAGTAACATAATTATTTACACAATTTTAACTATTGAAAATTATATATATATATATATATATATATATATATATATATATATATATATATATATATATATATATATATATATATATATATATATATATATATATATATGACAACTAACTAATTATGCTAACCTCATATTACTAAACTATATAATGATATTTTTAATTAATTTTGATGTGTCTAATCATAGTAATTTAAGTACATTATATTATTTAGCAAAAAATAAATTATATTTAAATGTATTTATGTACTTATTTTTACTTGTAAAAGATGTTTATATAGTTACAAACTTACTTCTTATATTTATCATTATATATTAATTAATTAATTAATTAACTAATTAATATGTTATTTGCAATATGATATCTATTATGTATAATGATCATAATTTCATCGTCTACTCGTAACATGATTTGACCAATTATAAAACCATCGACAAATGAAATTGATACTCATTATGACGCTTGTGCTGTAAATCGAGTAAGTATTCGAATGTGAATCCGAATTCGAAATATCCGTTTTATATTTGTATTCGATAATATTCATATTCGTATCCGAATTCGAAATAAAATGTGGCAAATAGTGACATCCGCATTCGTATCCGTGCGTATCCGATACGAATCCATCCCTACCGGGGGCTGGCACTCCACTCCGTCGGTCGCCGTGGACAAATTCTCCAAGTGGATCGAGGCACGCCCAATCACGAAGCTCAGGGCAGAATAGGCCGGGTCCTTCTTTACGAACATCATCCACCGGTTTGGAGTGCCGAACTTCATCATCACCGACAATGGCTCCCAATTTACCTGGTAGTACCCCCGGGAATTTCCATGACCACCACATCCGTGTGGATTGGGCGGCCGTCGCACATCCACGGACTAATGGTAAGTGGAACATGCCATCGACATGATTCTATAAGGCCTTAAGCCCAGGATTTTTGATAGACTGAACAAGTCTGGCCGAAAATGGCTTCAGGAGTTGTCGTCGGTCCTCTGGAGCCTCAGGACCACTCCAAGCAGAGCCACGGGATTCACTCCGTTCTTCCTAGTCTATGGCGCAGAGGCCGTCCTCCCCACGGATTTGGAATACAGGCCGCCTAAAGTCAAAGGCTACAATGAAAATGCCAACCAGCGAGCCCGCAAGGACTCACTGGATCAACTAGACGAAGCTCGCGATGTGGCCATGATGCATTCGACAAGATATCGCCAGCACTAAGGCAGCATTCGGGGTGCCCGTGGCGGGTCCGCGCCGAGACTTCAACGAGGGCGACCTTGTCCTAAGGCTGCGCCAAGACAATCGAGGCCACCATAAGCTATCACCACCATGGGAGGGGCCCTACGTTGTCGTCAAGGTGCTCAAGCCTGGCACGTACAAGCTGGCGAACGAGGAAGGCGAAGAACTCACCAACGCTTGGAATATCCAACAGCTACGTCGCTTCTACCCTTAGAAAAGATTTCCAAGTCTTTTGCGCATACCCGACGTCCCAGTCGGTTGTACAAATGTAAATTTTACTTTGAATAAAGTCAAGGGTGACTCGGCTTTCTCCTCGAAAACCAAGTCCCCTTCGGGGGCTGTTGCAGGGGGTATCCCCCCCAAAAAATGGTCCCATTTTTCTCGCAAAAAGCTTTACTGTAAAGCGCCAAGTACGTCTCGACCCAGTCTTCGGACGAATTCACGCAGGACGCGAGCGGCCAAAGGGCGAAGACAGGCGAGTCAGGGATAGCCAACGCCTCCAGCAGGATACGACCCTTCCCCCTCGCCACTTCGCCTATAAGCTACTCGTGAAAATGAACCATTCCAGCTAAAATTCGCCCAAGCAAAGGGAAAAGACGGAACGACACAACCACATAAACGAAACAAGCATTAAAACTTACAAACGTGTCAAGTAAATTGTGCTTATTACATGAGCCGTGCGGCCCGAGTTCTAACAGAAATCTAAAGGGCCCGAACGCCCAACTATTCTCAGGGCTCGAGGGGACCGACTGGAGGAGCGTCTGGGAACAGAATCTCTATGAAGTCGCCTGCGAGGAGGTCGGCGGCAGGAGCGGCAAGCGCGTCCACACGGTTCATCTCGACCTCAGCACCGTTGTCGTCGATACCCTCGGGGATGACGTAGCTCGTGGACAGCACTCCGAGGTTGACCCGGTAGTGCGACTGCACCATGCCGAGGGTCTTCTGGATCCCCTGGCGGAGCGCACTTCGCATACGACGGGTGACATGACCGCCCAAGGCACGAAGACGGCTCGCCATGGAGCTCCCGGCTTACGCGTCGCCCTCCTCCACGCTCTAGCACGCCTCGAGAGCCGCATCCCACAGGTCTTCCAGTTCTTGCTGAAAGGAATTGTAGTCCATCTAGATCGCCTCGGCTTGGGTCGCTGATGACCCAAGGGCCGTCTGCAGGCCTGAAAGCGAAAATGTGAATTAAGTCAAGAGCGGATCTCGATGAATTCAGTCAACAAGCAAAAAGCGATAAGGGCGACTTACCTTCGACCTGCTTCTTCTCCGTCTTGAGGGCGGCACGCGTAGTCTCGACCGCAACCTGTAGTTCGAGGATCGTGGCGTCCTTCTCCTCCGTCCGTCGCGCCCTCCTCATAGACACACCCTCCCCGGACTAGCCCCCAAAGTGAGCCGCGTGATCTCCGCATCCCCGAGCGAGCGTGGCCCGCGCCTCCTCCGCAGCAGCTCCCGCTGAGTTGGCCCGCGCTCCTTCCCGGCCGAGCGCTTGCGCTCGAGGGTGGCCTGAGCCTCCTTGAGGGCAACCGGCTTCCCGCCGAGCCGCCCTCCGTTCGCTCGCCGCGCGCCCGTCTTGCGCGAAGTTGCTCCTCCATCGCAGCGAGCAAAGTGGCCTTCTCCGCTAGGTCAGCCCCCAGCCTCTCGGCCTCCTTGGCCTTCTGCTTGGCTTGGACCTACCAGGATCATGCCCCCTCAAGGGTGGCGTGATCCTGTTGAAGTTGGGTCTGCGACTGGCAAGGGCCATCTCCTTCTCCACCGCTACAGTCTGCGCCTCAACTAGGGCGGCGCGCGCCTTCGCATCACTGCCGCCACACTCGTCCCTCTCTAGAAGCACGGCTCACCCCGGTCGACCACAGGCGCCCTCCATGATCTAGGCACGCTCGTCCGGCGGGTGCATCCCCGCACGGCTCCGCCCGATACTCCAAATCCGCCGTTGTTCGTCCGTAAGGCTTCCACAAGGGCGTCAAGGGCGCTATACCGCCTGCACGCGCTGGAGCTCCGAGCTCAACCGGGCGAGGTGGTCGCATCTCACTCGCGCCCGGCCCTAGCCTTGCCAAGCAATGGTCAAGGATGCGGGGAAAGTCCGACTGCTGAACACTAAACGAGAAAAAGACGAGGAACAAGCCTCAAGTCGGACGAAGAACACCTACCTCAAAGAGCCGGATCTAAGGCCCCCCATGGATCCGCGCCGCCCTACAGCGTTGTTGACCGAGATGTCGTGGTCGCAAAATCTTTTGGTCACAACGCCCGGCCGCCCGGGCCCGTTGGAAATGGGCAGCGCGGCCGGACGGGCGCGCCCCCGGCCGGATGCGAGGCGGCGACGTCGGGACGCGGGGCGGTGCAAGCAGGGGACGTCGGGACGCCGTGTCGTGCGCTCGACGCCGCGACATCATGTAGCCGTCCTCCCGCATCACCAATACCTCGGGCGCGTGCTCGGCCAGCCCGGTGGCCCCTCCATTGCTCCTCCCGGGGGCGTAGTCACCATCAGAGGGCCCCCCCTCTTCTTGCTGCGGCCTTGCTGCGCAGTCGTAACACGCGACGGCTCGCCCACCGCCGCGGTGCCGCCTATCCGTGGCGCCCTCTCTGAACGCCGCCCTGTCATCGCGGACGTCCTCAACTTGAGCACCTTGACAGGCGCGAGGGCGGGGACCTGGCCGCATCACCCGTGTAAACAAAAAGAAGCGAAAGGGGAGAGCAACCGCCCCTACGAAATCGAAGGCGCGCGGGGAGAGGTGTCGCCGACCAAATTGGAGAATCCCCCACTTCCTCTTCCTTGAGGGCTGGGGGTACCTCCGCAGCGCCCGCTAGCGCCTCCGTGGCGCCTGTTGGCACCTCCTCTGATGGCCCGGCGGCGGCGGCTCCGCGCGCCCGCCCTCTCGGGGACCACCCGCCGCTCCTCGCCCGTGGCGACGAGGTGTGGGTTCCCACCCTCGTCGGAGGTGGTCTGCTCCCCGTCACTTTCCTCCCTCGTCCCACAACGACCCGTCGGGCGCGCCGCCGCGAGGGGGAAAGCCCTGTCGCTCGCGTAGCTCCGGTGTATCTCTCATTGTGCCGCCCGGTGCGCTCCCACCGCTTGATCCTCTTCTCCTCGCGCGCGAGCCGCCCGCCCGGCCCCGCCGCCGCGTGGCGCGGCCGGCGGGCCCGAGCTCGAGGTGTCGGCGGGTCCGACCGTGGCGGCGTTCACTGGGCTCGCCGCGGGCAAAGATCGTCAAGACAAACGTAAACGCAATACAAGAATCCAAATGCGAGGCAGGACCGCACTCACCAGTTGGGTGTCAGGAAGCATCATGAAGGACCAGAGGTCGTCGTTAGTGTGTGCGGCATCGACGCGAGGCTAATCGCGCGCCTCACCCATGTGGCCGCGTACTCTTGGGGAAGCGGTCCCGGGGCAGCCAGCCCGTGAGCATGCCAACGACACCTAGGCTGGCCGCGTCGCTCATCTCGAAGATGCAGAGCTCCCTCTCCATGAGGGGGGCGATCCGCCGGTGATGAAAGTTGGCGATGATCGAAGCTACCCCCAGTCTGGCATTCGCTAGGTGCTGCAGCGTGGTGATGAGTGACTCCAACCTCCGCTGCTGCGCGGGAGGCGACACGCCGTGGTGCCAGGTGTCGGTCTTGGCCATCAGCACCTTCCTGGTGTACGCTGGGAGGCCGGCACCATCGTTGTGGAGATAGAACCATCCCTTCTCCCAATCCGCGTTGTTGGATGTCATCATGCACGACGGGTACAGCTCCTTGCGCGTATCCCGCAATGCGAGCGTCAGGCCGCCGACGTGAACCGCTTGACGTGTCTGCGCCTTGCCCGTGGCGAGGGTGTGGAGTTCTGCGCAGAAGAGGTGAACTTAGAGATCCCAATTGAAGGACCGATACGGCGAATCGAGAGGGGGGAGTGAATGGGAGCCGATAAAAATTTTCTTCAAAGGAGATGGAGACTCCAACAAGATGAACACGGCTTCCAACACACGTCTCCGACTCACTACCTGGGTTAGCCAAGACCACACAAACCCACCGGAGTGCTACCGACCCCAGGGAACCAACAACCTCACCGACCCGAGAACGCAGCCGGAACACAAGACTCAGCCTGTAAACCTACACCGGTCGTGCCGTGAGCACTATCGATCGACCGTCCTCGCCGGTGAAATCCGGCAACTTCCACAGAACAACCCCACCGGTCGGCCGTGTAGCACACTCGGTCGACCGGTCCAAGCCGAAAGCCCCAAAACACCAAACGTGCCCACCGAGCTCCAAAACGACCCAAACTCGAAACACAGCCAACACGGACAACAACGAACTCACCCAAACATTCACTCGAGCAAACCCAACAAGGGGTCCGCACCGGTCGATCGTGAGAGGCACCGATCAGCACGGCGGACTCCGAGCCCGTCGGGATGAACAACACCCGCGGGTCAACTCCCCCAAATCCAACTCCCGATCTCCCAAATCGCTCCACGGATTTGCACAAGACTTTGGGGATAGTAGGAACACCTCATGGGGAGTCCATAGCCAAGTTTATGTCCACCAAAACTTTCCAAATCAAGAGGAATCGAAGAAATCCCGCCAAGAGCTCCTCTAACCCTAGAACACCAAGAACCCCAAAATCGATCCCCGTACTACTTAATTTGGGAGGGGAATCAAAAGGGAAAAGAACCACGAAGGGTTCACACATACATCCCCCACCAAATCACCAAGAGAAAGGCCCCGAAAAACACCCAAGAAATCCACCAAGAGAGGGATCAGAAAATCACCACAAAGAACGAACGGGAACACCACATCCAAACCTTGAGGAACCACGTCGAATCATCTATACATCACAAAGAGGTTCATACAAGGTCTAGCTTGCCGCCCGATCATCCTTCCCTCTCACAAAATCTCACCATGAAGCTCTCAAGCTAGTCCTATAGAAATCTTAGGGAAAATAGGAAGCGAAAAAATAGGAAAACCAAATGAGCTAGGGTTCCAAGAGATGGCTGCCATCCTCTCACCTCTTGGGTTATATGGAGGCAACCAAAAGTCTAAAATACCCTTACTAGCTAATTAGAGATACATGCCCATCGAGGGCGAAATCGAAAATCTTTGTCATCACTCCATCGGACGGATGCCCGGCGACCACAACCTGCTTAGCCTCGACGTTGCTTCCCGATCCCAACGCATGTCCTCCGCTCGGTTCCGATTGCGCTGCCGCACACCGGTCACACCGGTACCACCTGCCGACCGGTCGACCCACCTGGCCGACCGTCCGGGAGCTACCGCACTCCGTCTCTGGGCTCTTCGCCTTGGCTTCGTGGATCAACCAGCAGTCCCGCGGGTTTTCTCGGTGAACCACCAACCCCGCAAACTCCGTTGTAGCCTCCGCCAATCGCCACTCATGACTCGGCTCCCACGTAGTCCCGCCGACCTTGGTTTTGTGGCCCAACCAAGAAACCATCCATGACTTCATCTTGTCGTTGATGCCACCACGCGGCCCGCACTTGACTCCGCCGGCCACCGGTCCCTCTAACGAAGCCTACTTGTCTTCTCCACACCCGAGGGCCCCACCGCAACGACCTTTCACGCTTGTTCTTCACCTGCACCAACACCACCAAGCCGCAACCCGCACCCGCAATACTTAGCCAAGAATCGCATATACACACAACGTTGTCAATCACTCATCACACCAGGAAGCGACCATCCACTCCAGTCCTCGAACCACACATGGTCCACAATATCCCCCTTGATGAGTGCATCGACAACACCCACAAATAGTAACCCGAGAGAAAAGAAAAAGAAAAAGAAACTCCAACAAGCGATCGAAAGCCAAAGAGCAAGATCACTTGAAGAAGACAAGTCTCGAATCCTCCAGTAAGGGCAACGCTCGACACATTCGAGACAAAACCATGCTCAAGCAAAGAGCGCAAACCACCAACCAAAGCTCCGAAAACCACAAAGAGCTCCCCCGCACACATGCAAGCCCCCCGCACACATGCAAGCCCCCCGAACCAATGCAACTCCCCCCGGACAAATTCATGCGAACCACCTCATGAGATCGCAGCAACTCGCATTAGCTCAGCTCACCCGTCGATTGGTCACCCTCACGGGCCGACCGGCGGACAAGATCGCCCAAAGACTCGGGAACTACACGGCTAGACCGGTCTCTCACCGGTCGTCGATGCCACCTAGAAAACTGCCGGAGCTCAAAAATAGCTCGAAACCACTTGGAAACCTTCTAAATGCGTGCAGCAAGCCATTTCAACCTCAAACTTCTCTCCCTTGTTGACAATGCATGAATCAAGCCAAAATGCAAAAAAAACCAACCTAGAGCTTCTCAAATAGACAAAATTCAACATAGGATGCTACACATGTCCAAATGAGCAAGTTAGATACTCTATAGCTTCGTATTGACATCAACCACATGATCACCAAGTTTCACAACCATTGGACGAAACTAAGATGGATTTGAGCAATTTTGCGAAAAATTTTCCCTCTCATGAGTAAAGTCTAAACATGAGCAAAACATGTCAAAATGGCAAAGCCACACAAGCTTCATGCTAGGACCACCATTCTAATCATAAGACCATCACAAACACTCCACAAGCACCTCATGTCATGTCAAAGCCACCGAGCCATGTGTCTACTTCATATATGACTTCTCATTGGTAGACATCATGCAACAGTTTAGCACCCAAAGCAAATTAAATTTAGCGCATATTACATGGGAGCACATTTTCCAAACAATTTACATTTCATTTTCAGATTCATATTTGGTACATGAAATGTCTTTGCGACAAAAAGGAACTTATGCCCCTCCACAAGATAAAGCAAGAGGGCTAAACATTCATGATGGCAAATCAAGCCTTTGGCCCCATATGATCAAAATAAGCCATCCAACCACAAATTAAGCATAGCCAAACCACTAAAATATGTCACGATCATATAAAGGCATTTACTCACAAGAGAGCATATATGTGACATTTTTCAAAAATATAGCCATCAACCATGGATTATAAATGAAGATCATCAAGAGCTAAGCCAAACTAACCATAGCATACCAAACAAGCTCACAAAGACATAAATATCATTCCATGGTGAACAATGTATATAGGATAAGCTTTTCCTAACCAATGCATATGATACAAAATGCATGCAATCTAAGATACAAGGATGCCTATATATCATGTTACATATGCCATGCCAAATACAAGAAATGCACAAAGGAAAGCTATACGTATCCTACAAAGGAGCTCCCACACACCAACTCCAGAAATCAAACAAACACCAAGCTCCCCCCGCAAACGAGTGAAAGTTGCTTGATCTAGGGTTTGGTGAAAATATCGCCTAGTTGGTCATGTGGGTACATGGATCATACATCTTATCTTTCTCTATGTTGTCTCTAAAAATGATACCTCACTTCTATGTGCTTGGTTTTGGAATGGAGCACTGGGTTCTTTGCAACACTTATGGCACTGGTGCCATCACATTGAAGTGGGACATGAGTATACTCCTTACCAAAGTCACTCATGGTGTATGTGATCCAAAGGAGCTGGGAGCAACAACTAGCTATGACAACATACTCTGCCTCGGTAGTGGATTGAGCAACACTCGACTGTTTGCGGGAAGACCAAGACAGCAAAGAAGATCCCAAAAACCGGCAAGTCCCGAAGTGGACTTCCTATCCAACCGACACCAGGAAAATCCGTCCGAAAAACCATGAAGAGCCAAAGAAGAAGACGTTGCAGTACCACAGCCGAAGTCGGGAGGTGACGCAAGTACCTGAATATGCGCTTGATCGCTTGCCGATGCGAAGTCCTTAGAGACGCTTGAAAACGAGCGCACGTACATACCGAGAACCGGATGTCCCCGCTCGCTGCCGTCAGGTAGAGGAGAGATCCGATCATGCTCCGCATTCTTCTCGGTCCACATGTTCACCTTCCTCATCCGCATCAAGAGCCGTAGTCGTACTCATAAAGGCCGCCATGGACTTGGAATCCTCCATCTTGAATTCGTCACAATGTCCTTGGTGTACTTAGCTTGGTGCACAAATGTTCCTTCCTTTGATTGCTTAATTTGTAGCCCGAGGAAGAACTCGCAACTCACCCATCATGCTCATCTCAAATTGTTTGCTCATATCATCCGCAAACCTTGCAACAAGAGAGTTAGACGAGCCACCAAAGACAATATCATCCATGTACACCTCGCACAATCATGATATCTCTACCCTACCTGAGAAGAAACAAGGTCTGATCTACCTTCCCCATTTCAAACCCTCGCTCAAACAGGAACCCCCTCAACCTACCGTACCAAGCCCTAGGTGCCTGCTTCAACCCATACAGCGCCTTCCTCAACTTGTACACTCGGTGGGGGTACTTCTCACTCTCAAACCCTGATGGCTGCCTCACATACACTTCTTCCTCCAACACACCATTCAAGAAGGCACTCTTCACATCCATTTGGTGCAACTTGAACCCTTAGCCACCGAAAAGGCTAGAAGGATCCTAATTGCCTCCAAACGAGCTACAGGAGCAAAGGTCTCCTCATAGTCAATCCCCTCTTTCTGACTGAACCCTTGAGCAACAAGCCTTGACTTGTTTCTCACCATTTCACCTTTCTCTCCCTTTTTGTTCTTCCACACCCATTTTGTCCCAATCGGCTTACACCCTGGGGGAGGGTCAACCAATTCCCAAATCCGATTCCTCTCAAAGTTCTCCAACTCCTCATGCATCGAATTAACCCAATTATGATCAGATAGTGCGTGTCCAATGTCTTTGGGCTCAAAGGTGGCCACAAATGCAACATGAGCGAAATGAGAATTGTTCCGAACCCTCGACCGTGTAGTACGTTCATTCATGTCGCCGATGATCCTTGAAGCTGGGTGATCCACTTGTACTGCCTCTGGGAGGTTCTCGCCTTGATGCCGCTCCCCCTCAACAACAAACTTTCCGATCTTGGTTTGTCATCGTAGGTGTGGGAGAGGGGCCGTCCATCACCGTAGTCGAAGTAGTGTGTACATGTTCAGCCGCGGGCACCACACCGCCATCTTCATCATCTCCATGTTCAAGCTCCTCTTCCTGAAAGATCTCCTCGCCAGTTCATCATCACCGCACACCCGGCCACGTCGACTACGTGGCCGTGTCTCGTCGAGGTTACCTCGCAAATCTCCACGATTTGGTTAGTCGGCCTGTGCCCATTTTGGGCCCGAAATCCGTCGCCCTTTGCCCTAGCCGCCAATCGAGGCTATGTTGATAGTCCCCTCGACCGAGAGCCACGCAGAAGATTTCGTCTTCGGCCGCGCGAGAAGCAGAGAAGAGAGGGACACCATCTAGGAGAGGAGAGGGTCGAGCTAGTTGACTAGGGTTTCCCTAGCCGACGTGGGAACCTTGCACGGAAGACCACGCCGGAGTTCCCGGAGCTAGAAGCAAGATCAAGGAAGGATCCCGATGGTGATCTTGTGTATGTATCATTGTTATAGTTGAATTATCAAGTTGAATCTTTTCCCGGCCGATCAAGTGTTTCCTCGAAGATTTCGTTTTTCGATCGGCTTTGCTTATTCCAATTCTATTCTCGAGATAGATTACATAGGGTGTTCTTGTAGCCGCGGTGGCTAGAGGTACACGCCGGATCTTCCGAAAGAATCTCGACTTGTCTTTTGACTCGCCCTAAGCTCCCCGCATGAATAGGGATACGTTGTGACAGAACGGGGGTCTCGAAAGGCGGATGTTTTCGGATTTGGACGGGAAACCACGATTTAAAGAGGCTTTTATTAAGATTCAATTTGCTACTTCTTCTCTTGCTTGGAACTTCAACAAAAGGCTTACCCCGATCCCTCTAGATCGGTTTATCTACCCAATCTTACTTTGTTTTCTCCGGGTTTTTAGTAGATTAGATTCGTTTTGTGTCTTTTACTTAGATGCATTAGGTTCTTTATCGAATATTGAAGATTACTTGGCTTTAATAGATTAAGTCTTGCGTCCACACATTTGTTCCACGGATTCGATACCTTGGGTTCACCACTCGAGGGAAGAAGGGTCCCTTGACTACGACGGGAGACTTGTACGCTTGCGAGTCACGAACGAACTTTGATACAATTATTAACCGTCAACAAGCCCCTTTTTCTGGCGCCGTTGCCGGGGAACAAGTGATCAAGATTTGATTTTTTATTGCTTTTTTTTGTAATTTTCAGTACTGATTTTGTTTTATTTTTGCATCTATTAAATTTTGATCATCCTCAAAATACATCTAATCTAGTTTGTCTAACTCTAGTCTTTATAGATTTGTTTTGTTTTCTAGTTTTTTTCGCATACTTTGTTTATTGCTAACCCTAACGAGGAGATGGACGGCTACCTCTCCAACAAACCCAATAATTTTGTGGATGATCCGGAAAAACTTTACAGGGCTAAGGAGACGCGAAGCACATCAAGCTAAAAAGCCGGATTTTGTAGATTCGGAGTCGGAAGACAAAGGATCGCGAGGAATCTCCCGGAGAATTCACCACCTCAAAGTCCGCGGGAGAATCGACTTCCACCAATGGGTGACCAACCACCGGAAGAACGCAAGATTGGGGAGCTATGCACCCCAGACATCATCGACCTACCAATCTTGAACCTCGAGGAGATCGGAAGACCGTTCGAGATCAAGACCTCAACAATCCGCATGGTGCAACATTCACCCTTCACCGGCAAGGAGGATCCGAACCTTCACCTCCAAGCATTCATTCAACTATGTCAGACTTTCAACATGGATGGGGTGACTCAAGATCAAATGAGGGCAAGGCTTTTTCCGTTTTCACTACTTGGGAAGGCTTTGCAATGGTTCCACTCTCAACCGGCGGAGACGGTGCAAAATTGGAACACGTTGATGAAGGCTTTCATGAAGGAATACTACTCACCGGGTAAAACTCAAAGCTTGCGTAATAAGATTGCCACCTTTGTTCAATATCCTAGCGTAAACTATCTCGGAGGCATTCGAGCGCTTCAACGAGTACACCCGGGCGGTTCCACATCACAAGTTCCCGAAAGAAGACCTCGTGCAAAAGTTCTATCAAGGACTCACCATGGCGTCAAGGACGATCATCGATGCATCGGCGGGAGGATCTATCATCGAGCTTACACCGACGGAAGCTTTCACGCTATTCAAGAAGGTCGCGGATAATGACACGTGGGCATCATCCGGGCGCCTACACCTGGCTCAACCCATGGGGAACGTCAAAGGAGTCTTGCAAGTGGAGAAGGAAGACATACTTGAGGGCAAGATCGACTCGCTCATGAGGAGGTTGGAGAAGATGGAGATAGAAAAGAAAGAGGCTCAAGACTTGAAGGCCGCCGAAGCAAGGTCCACATGCGAAGAATGTGGGGAGTATGGCCATGTCCGCAAAGATTGTCCGGAGGAAGCCAAAGCTGCTCGACTACATGAGGAAGGGAGAATTGCCGAACTTCCGCTACGGCAAGGTAGGCCTCAATTTAATGCAAGCTCATCTATTCCTAACGCGGTTCCACTTCGGATACAATTGAAGGAGTTCATGGATGAGCAAGCTAAGATCAACAAGGACACCGTCACCAAGTTCAAGACCATAGACAAGGTGTTGGAGAACATCGATAGCAAAGTGACGGAGGTCGGAAGTTCCAATCATCAAGTGCTCAACATGATGAAGATGCTCGAGACGCAAGTTGGACAACTCGCGGGCGCCTCACTAATGATCAAGGGAAGCTTCCGGGACAACCCAAATGTCCCGAATCGGCGAAGGCCATTCAAACACGTTCGGGGAAGGAGACCGAAGATCCGGAACGTTCCGCGGGAGCAAGGAAGCTTAAACCGTCCACCGAGGTGGAAGGAGCTGCTAAAGAGAAGGTTACGGGGATCGTCACCGAGGAACCCGAATTCGAGATGCCGGAGGATGACACGAGGATACCGCAACTCAAGCCACGCTACTTCCGAGATAAACTTGACAACCACTTTGAGAAGTTTGTGGAAGTTGTGCGTAGACTTAGCATCAACATGCCGTTACTAGATGCCCTACAAGTACCTACATATTCTCGTTACTTTAAAGATATACTTGCAAATAAATATTAGATAGCAACACTCGAGGTAGATCATGTCAAAATGTCCGAGGAGTGTAGTGCAGCTATTGCTTATGGGCTAGAGAAGCAAAAAGACCCCGGGTGCCCTACAATTCCATGTTCAGTTGGTTCTTTCAACTTCGAGAAGGCGTTATGCGACCTTGGAGCTAGTGTGAGTGTCATGCCGAGGGATGTGTTCGAGAAGCTACGCCTACCGATGGAGCCTACGGGAATATGTTTGGAGTTGGGAGACAACTCCATTCGCTATCCCTTGGGCATTGCCGAAGATGTACCCGTGAAGATTGGACACCACTTCATCCCCGTCGACTTCGTTGTGCTCGAGATGGGAGAGAGGGAGAAGCCGCCGCTCATCCTAGGGAGGCCGTTCCTCAAGACCGTGGGAGCAACTATTGATGTTGGCAAGGGGGAGATCATGTTCGATATCAACGGAGAAAGTAGTTCCTTCAAGTTCCGTCCAAGGATTGAGGCATGCAACATGATTGGAGTGAAGGGAGAACCAAAACAAACGGAGGGGCTGAAAAAGAAGAAGGAGCCGAAAAAAATGAACGTAACGAAAATCAAAGAAGGTGTTGCATCCGTCAAGACAAAGGAAGAGAAGCCGCCCGTGAAGACCAAAAAAATGACTAAGCCAACTAAGCCGGAAGTCAAGCCCGCGCCCAAGATGGTGCGGAAGTGGGTACCCAAGATTGCAACGCCCTCAAAGAGCGTTGATCCGGAGTAATCAAGTGAAGAAGTCTAGCTATAGACTATAAACGAAGCGCTAGGCGGGAGGCAACCCGTTTCGTCAAGTCAAGTCAAGAATAAGCTACCGGGAGGACAACCCGATTCCAGGTTTTTCGAGTATTTTTAATAATTTAGTTTTTGAGTTTTATTACGCAAAGACATTAGACTTAGAAGTGGTTGAACAATATTAGAGACATAATTCTTGATTGAATGTTTGCTTTATTATAAACCCTTTGCATGAACCCTCCTATGTGCTTGTTTGATTCTTTTCTTTTCGAGAAACCCCTCAACCAAATAATTTCAGAACCTTAACTCAACCTTTCACCCTCATTATGGTGCTGAGGTTGGCTTATTTTTCATGCTAAAACCACACGAGTAGAGCCACGATTTATATTCAAGTGTTATAAAAATTCAGCACGTGGTAAGACTCGCGTGAACCTAGAAATCAAAACTTTTGGTTGGTTTTAAAAATCTTTATCCTTGGTTTCTCTAGGATTAGAATTTTTCTAAGCCTCTTCTAATTTTGTTTTATTCAAAATCTTTCTTATTTAGCCAAAATTAGAACCTAAACCTATGCCCCCATGATCAAGCCGGAAACGTTCGCTCTCAACCGATGAAAGCAAACTTTACCTAGGTGAGACCAAAATCGACGTAGTCGAAAAATATTTTCGACTTACATTTGTTTTTAATGGTTTAAAAACTTCTCTAAAATTATGCTTGAGCTCTTGCATGGCTCTGAAAAATATTTTTAAATTTCGAATTAGAGGAGTGCTTAACCTTAAACACACCTAAATGGAGGCAACTAGTTTGAATTAATCATGCATGCACCATTGGATTCTCCTTTATCAACTTTCACCAATCTCCACATGCAAAGGACAAGCATGGTGGGTAGCAAGCATCAACTTTGCAGGATTTTCATGGTGGCATGTGAAGCAAGTGGAGCTAGGGAGCATGGACATGACCCAAAGCATGAGCATCAAGGGAGGACCAATTCAAGAAAAGGAGGACGAGAGCGTTGGGGCGCGTGCAACTCGTGGAGCACGCGGGCAGGAAAGTTGCGCAGGGCGAAATGATCGTGGCCGGGAGAAAGACGCGCCGAGGAGGAGCCGGGAGGGAGCCCGGGGCCGACGCCGGCCCAGCCGCCGGCCCGCCCTATATGTTCCCCCCGCGCCCGTTTTCCGCAGCAAGCTTCCCTCTCCTTCCCTTGTTTCGTGTTCGAGTTTGTGTGCTCAGAACCTCCGTAGACTTAGCCAACCATCCCAAGCTTGATAGCTCAAGAAAAATCCACATCCTTAATCCACTCAAAGTCCACATCCGAAGCAAAGAGTTTAAGTTTAGTTTACCTTGCAACCCGGAATTTTAGTTGAAGAAAGAGTGCAGCAACCATGTGGAAGAAGACCACAAGTCTCTTCTCCAAGAAGAAGAGTTCGTCGTCGTCCAAGCCGTCATCAACAACGTCTTCGAGGAGGCACGCGGGTTTCCGAGTCTCCCCTGAGCATGGAGACCCGACACGGCACCACCGAGAGAACGACGCTCTCCTCCTTGGTGGTATGAGGGCTGCGAGAAGCACCCATGAGGTTCACCGAACCTCGTGGGCACACGGAGGAGCAGCCCGCACCACCACGACGATCAACTCGCCCAACCGCACCACCCCCCCACACCCCGACACACAATCTTCGTACGGCTTCATCATCTTGTTTCCGCGGCGGAGGAGGAGAGAGCTCGGCCAATCTTGAGAAGAGGGCCGGTGCCAAACGTCGAGTTCGATGACCAAGCACTCTACACCTTGGGTTTTTTTCACCGACATATACTATATGTTGGGGCACCGGGATGGGTGCAGCTCAATGGAATACTCATGGACACCCATTTGGATTACGCCTTGGAAATTTTGATGACTATTGCACCCATCGTTGATGATGATGGGGTGCAAAGCTTGTCATTCGCTTGGAGGGAATCGAGCAAGTGGTTCCCTACGAGCACGTTAGAGCTGCTCGGACCTACAAGGGAGCTCCGGAGAAAGTTAAGACGTGCCACCCCAAGACGTTGGCGGGATTTTGGAACATGATCTCCGGAGAAGCCCATCAACAACGCAATTGCATCCGCAACCCCATTATCGGATATTTCACTCTTGGATGTGCAAGAGGGTATTGGGGAGGATGAAGGAAACAAAGGTGACCGACACACTCTGAGTTGAATTGGCTATACTCCGCTTTAATTGCCACGCAGCCAATTGACCCCTCTTACCTCATGATCAACCGTTGGTGTTGTGAAGCAACATCGGGGCGGGTAATATTGGTTCGGTGTTACCTCTCCATGTTGGCCTTTTCCTTGCGACCGGGATCGCAAGAAACCCCGCCATCTTTTGCGTGGTACCTCTTCTCTTGAGTACTTGCGGCAAGGCAAGTACATTAGTGGAGATGAGAGAGGAGGTTATCGGTTGGCCATAGTGAACCTACCCTTCCGAATGAAAGGCTTAGGGCTTTTCACCGAAGGAAGGGAAGATTGGTTGGAAGAGGGACTACTTGTCCCTGCAAGGAAGAACAAAAGAGGAAGAATCGTAGAGGAGGGAACATCCTCCCTCGCACAAGCGAGTGGAGCACAACCCAATGTGCAACCATTCGGCGGAATTCCTCCTCCGCCAAGTTACGGAGGGTCACAACAACAAGCATGGGGGGTGGTGCACCGGTACTCCCGCAAAAAATTATGTTGTGCCCAACGCTAACTTCGCGGAGTCCTACGCTCATCATCCCCAACCACAACAAAGCATGGCCATTATTGGAGGGTATAAGCAAGAAATGCTCAAAACATCGCAGCCATCCAATCTAACGCAGCTCAACTCGGTGAAGGCAACGCAAATATTGCCTTTGAACTTGGACGCCTTCACCTTGTGGGAGCCAAATCAATTCGACGGAGGAAGCGTTCAACCATATTATGAGCAAGGGTATTATTATCAAGACTACCAACATCAACCACCGCGGAGGACTAGAAGATTTAGGAAACTTTAGTTTTCTTTTCTTTTCTTTTTTCTATGTAATTTTCAGCTTTTGCTTATGTGTGTTTGCGTAGTATTTTCTGTTTTTATTTAAATTTCAGCAAGCATGTTTGTTTATTTTCAGTATGTATTTCAACTTAATATCACCATTAATAAAGACACCACCTTGATTTTATCATTGGAAAAGTTACAAAATTCCGGCAATGATGATATATGATTAAAATTGCAGCTTTGTTCATCTTTGTAATTGATTTATGCATGTTTAAGCTTAGGGTGCTCTCTTAAAAACACAGATCTGAATTTATTTAAATGCTAGCTTAATTTTCAGCAAGATTATGATTAAAATAAAGACCCATAGTGTTTTATGTGCTCTCAAGTTATGAATAGATTAAAGATGTCTTTTATGCTCAAAAATATTGCTAACCTTGTCACAAATATCACTTGTGTGTTGCTCAACCTATCCAAAGCCTTATATATATTTGAGTGCATAAACCTTAGTGTACAAGATTTATTTTTGAGTGCGTTATTGCAGGCCATGATTTCTCTGGCCCGAGACTAAGAAGCTGGTCATTCCGTTTTTGCGTATCTATCTTTTTGCTAGCCTTTTATCCGTGCATTGTGTATCCCCGCATCGGAGATCTCACAAACTTCGCCGGATATCCACCCTTAAACCAAAATATCATTTTTTGTGATTACCTCCTTGACCACAACCTATCGTTGAGAATGGATCATCAATTCAAGGAAGATCGCAAGACGGCTAACGTTGAAGATTTCAAGTATCTCTCCTAGGAAAAATATTCCGCACCTACCTTATTTTTTCGCCTTTTGCTCGAGGACGAGCAACGTCTAAGCATGGGGGAGGAGGTAGGTACGGTGCAGTTTTAGAGTACAAAAAGGGAGTATTTTTTTAAAAAATATATAATGATGAAAGAAAAAAAATCCAGCGGTATTCATGACTTTCAAGGTAAAAAATATATATATAAGAAAGAAAGAAAGAAAGAAAAGAATGAGAAATATGAGAAAGAGAAAAAATATATATTTGTGCGTAAAGGAACTCCCCGGTTCTCTAAGAGTGCATTCAAGGCTTCAAGATAAAAAGATTCATTCTCATTTTCCAACCATGTAATCCGATAACGAGACTTTTGTGCCTCTAGATCACTCTTGCCATTTGCACATGTCCACTCATCTAAAAGTGTGTGTATTTTTTTCTCTTTCCTCCTTGATTTAACATTATTTTCCAATGACCTTTTTGACGAGTCTCGTGTAAGACATGAGAAGTTTGTCTTGTTTTGACAACACATCATTTATAAAATCTTGTTAGGACTAAACTTTCCCAAAGCTCCATATAAAGCCTACCACATATATATGAGAGGGAAAGGAGTAGAATATATAGGCTTGAGAGACAAGAGATGAGAGTTTATGAGCAATACACGAGATGATTTAAATTTGTGAATTTGGTTTAGTTTTTCTTTATCTCGATCTTCATTTCAAAAATTCTCGAGATCTATTTAAAACTTTGTGAGCATGTTAATACTTGTGGGATAAGCTTAAAAGAATCTACCCTCCATAGAGATGAAGGCTAGCACATTATGGAACTTTAACGAATTAAAATTTTGAGAGCATTATGTTTTCTCATGTGTAATCGAAGTGCAAAGTTTAAACATTGTTTAGCAATGATGATATCCATCGAAGGCTTACTCGAGGACGAGCAAGGTTTAAGCATGGGGAGATGTTGACGGTGAAAAATCCGTCAACCTAGCCATGAGTTTACCTTCGGTGTTGGCTTGAGTTTTATACCTTATCCATTGGTACTAACCCCGTGGTATAACAAGTTCACGGTGGCATGTCGGTTTTGGAGTTTAATGTTTATGGTTTTAATGTTGAATGCAAGACTTTCGGGATAAGTTCATCAAGCACCTCATGACAAGACCTTGAAGTCCTGAACAAGTCATGCAATGAAGCAAAATTAACTCCAAGAAGCCGGGACTTGATCCGAGAAGACGACAGACTCAGGGACCCCACTGCAAAGTGCCAATCTTGCAAGACAAGGAGTTGAGTCCACCGAGAGAAACCCACGACATGGACCTACATATGCATGGGGGAAGCATCCAGAAGCAAGGGGAACCGACCTCGGCAAAGGAGCCCGGCGGGGTTGGCCTAAATGGGCTCAGTCGGGCCGGCCCAAAGCCGGTCGGCCTGTGCCCATTTTGGGCCCAAAACCGTCGCCCTTGCCCTAGCCGCCAATCGGGCTATTTATAGTCCCCCGACCGAGAGCCACGCAGAGAAGATTTCGTCGTTCGGCCGCCGAGAAGCAAGAGAAGAGAGGGACACCATCTAGGAGAGGAGAGGGTCGAGCTAGTTGGACTAGGGTTTCCCTAGGTTCCAAGGGTGTTCGAAAGACTTTTCATTCCAACCGGCATTTGCATCATGCTAACCCACATGATAGGTTGTGTGCACCACTTACCCGTGTGACCAAATCTTGGATTCCCAAGTACGTGCTTGCTAACCCTTTGGGATCCAAGGCTCGGTCTTTCTCGTCTCCTTGTGTGTAGTTATGGAGATGCGGTTGGAGAACATGAGCTAAATGGAGACTTGATGGTTCTCCACACCATTTTGGATGGCTCTTGAAAGCCTTTGTACACATGTATAGTGAGTTTTCTTTTCCCCTTGTCCTCTCTTGTATATACTTGTGTCTTGCTTGTGTGAAAACCATGGTAGGCTAGCCACCTTGTTCATGATAGCTTTGTGATCTTGAATATCTATATTGCTATCTTTGTATGATTTTATGGTGGATGTTATTTATGAACATCATGTCATGCTTTATGGTTGATTGCTCGGATATGTCATGTTGTTCATTCATATCATGTTTGTCTAGCTCGATGGTACCTTTCCCGTTAGCATGTTTGTCCCCCATGTATATCTTGTCATGCTAGCTTTGTAATATATGTTGGTGGATGATCCATGTGATCTTGTATCATGCCTTTGTTTAGTTCTTGTATATTGTTTGGCATGTTGTTCTTTGGTATCATTTTGGTTTAGTGTTGTACCTTGTTGACATACTTGCTTGCCCATGCTTATTCATATTTGTGGAATCATGTTACAATGCTCTATTTATGTTAATTGATATTATCAATGCATTGTGTAGCATGTTGTGAGCTTTCCTTGGAGTTTTGGGCTTGTCTTGTCTTTGAGTTGTGTTGTTGTTCCTCTTTTTGGTTGGTTTTATAGTTTTTCCTTGATCTTCCTTTTTCTTAGTTTTTGCTTTGTTAGTTGCCCTTGGTTGAGGGGGAGCTTGGCTTCTTTTGATAGGGAATTTGATTCCAAGAAGGGTTGTGGCTTTCTGGGCAGTCTTTGTGATCCTTAAATTGGTATTCCTTCTATGGTATTCAATTGGGATCTTTGCGGTTTTGCAATTGGTACTTTTTCTATGGTACTCAATTGGGACCTTTGGTGGCTCTTCTCTCGCTTGGAGCGATTCTTGGTTGGTGTGTTCCCTCGTGAGCTTTATTGGTGTTAAGTCAAGTTCCTTGTCTCCCTATGCATTCTGCATTGCATTTGTATCATATATCATGATGTATAGACTTTGGTAGGTTTGACTTTTGTGTCTCGCATCCTGTCATATATCATGTTCCTTTTGATGTACATATCTACCTTTGTTGCATTTGTATCATATTGCATTTTAGGATGATGAGCTTCTTCCATATGCCTCATTTGAGTTTCTTTGGCTACTTGTGAGATATTGGTCATGTGTGTGGAGAAATAGCTATGTGAGGCTATGCTCTTCGAATATTTGAGATATATGTGTTGTGAGATAGCCTCTTTTGAAATAAATGCTAAACTTGACTAATTTTTTATGAAATATGCTCCACTCGTGTGTAGTTGTGTATCCATGTCACAGTTTGGTCTAAATGTGCTTTTCATGCTTAGATTGTGCTTGGATGCCTTGTTCTTGCATTTGGGCCAAAGGCCGGATATCATTGTGAATGTTTAGCCTATGTTGCATTCATGGGGGAGCATAAGCTTCTTTTTGCCGCAAAGGCACTTCATGTACCATGAAATGAATTAATCTTGAAAAGAAGTGTGTATGCTTGAAAAATGCTCCCTCCATCATGTTTATGCTTAAAATGTCTTATCTTTCACACATGGGTGCAAAACATGTTGCATGATGTTCACCAGTGGAGAAGTCTCCCCGAAGTGGACACATGGCTCATGAGCTTTAACATGACATGCTTTGCTTTATGGGTGTTTGCAATGATCTTTTGTTGAGAATTGGATATCCTTGTATGATCTTTGAATGGTATGCATGTTTGTGGCTCAAGTGTGACATGGATAGGCCTTTACATTTGAAGTGAGCCATCTTTTGATATAATTATTCAAATCTGAAAATTTGCTTTGTCACATGCCTATATTTCCATATATTACTTGTGGCAATGCTTTGACTATGTTATGATCCATATATGTGCTCTTTGTCTCATTTCTAGCCTTTGTCACTAAATTTGGCCTATTTGAGAAGCTCATGTAGATGTTTATATGCTTTGCTTTGCATTTCTGCATTTTCACCTTGATTCATACATTGTCAACAAGGGGGAGAAGAGGTGAGCTTAATGAAAAATTCAGAAAACTGCATTTAAAATTTGGGAGTTTGCTCCACATGTTCAGGGGGAGCTTGCATTTGTGTAGGGGGAGCTTTGGTGAGTCTCCTTTGTTTGCCTAAGTTGTGCTTTGGTGGTTGCTTTTTGCTCTATCACGTGTGTTTAGGGTGAGCTTTGTATGCTCTTTGTCCCTAGTGCATGTGTTTAGGGGGAGCTTGTGAGCTTAGTGTGCTCTTTTCTCTATCTCATGAGTTTAGGGTGAGCTTTGTATGCTCTTTGGTCCTAGTTCATGTGTTTAGGGGGAGCTTATGATTTTTGTGCTCTTGTGCGGTGGTGTTGAGCCCCTTTGCCTCCTCTTGAGGAGTCCGGCGGTTGACTTATGTTTTTGATTATCACATGATCGGTGTTGAGCCCTTTGTGCCTCTTCTTGAGGGATCATGCATTCTTGTCTCGGTTGTGTCGAGCCGTTGCCCATGTCTTTGGGGACCGAGACATTGAGTTGGCCTTTGTGGTTTTCTCTCATGCCAAGTGCCCTTGTTCTTTGCTCTTGTGTGGTTTTCTTTCACTTGGATGAGGTGTTCGGCCTTTGCCCTCTCAAACCATTTCTTTGTGCTCACTTGTTGTCAATCCGCTCCTTAAGGGGGGGGATTTGGAAAATCAAGTTGATATGAACCTTGATTTGATGGTGATGAGCGGTTGACAAGTGTTTTGGTAAGAGTTTTATGGCACTTTATGTTGAGCATTTTGGTTTGATGGCTTTTAGGGATTGCATGTTGGTAGTGTGTCTCTTCGTTTGCGCTTAGCCTTTGTGCTTGCTTTGGTTTCGAAAGGAATTTGTCTGGAGCATGCTTTTATCCCTTCTCTCTTCAAGTGGCCTTTTGTTTGCTTTTTACCGGTTTTGTGGCGCTTGAATGCGTTCTTATTTGCTTTTTGACCTTCTTTTGTCAATGCACTCATCAAGGGGGAGATTGAGGAACCAATTTGAGAAGTACCTTGGTTCGTGTGTGATGAGTGATTGACCTGGATGGTTTGAAGCTTTGTGTGTGTAGTGTTGAGTTGTGTTGTGTGTGTTTTATTTTGTGTATTTACCTTATTGTTTATGTGGTGTGTTGTCAATGCACTCGTGAGGAGTGGTTGACAACGTTGTGTGGACCGACTCTTGGCCTAGTATTGCGGTGTTGGTTGCGGCTTGGTTTGCGTTGGTGCGGGTGAAGAACAGCGCGAAAGGTCCGAGCCTTGCGGGGCCTCCGAGGAGTGGAGAGACAAGTAGGCTTGGTTCGAGGGACCCGTGGCCGACGGGATCAAGTGCGAGCCGCATGGTGCAAGAAGAGCAAGACGAAGTCGTGGACATGGAGCCGGTGCATCGGTGGTGGCCAAGTCAAGGAACGAGGCAAGAGCGAGTAGACCGTCCGGCGCCGGAGGTGAAAGGCTTGGCGGGCTCGACGCTTGGCGTGGTGAGGCCGGGCCGTGTACGCGGGGTTTGGTGGTTTGGCCACAAAACCATCGGAGGAGGGTTTCTCGGTTTGGGCCTCAAAACCGAGCCCGAGGGCCTCGACGTGATGGAGACGCGTATCCGGTGCGTCGGGAAGCTTCGAGGCGGGCGACACGCGGCATGATCTAGGTGCTTGCGTCGGGAGGACGTGAAGGCCTGATGGATGCGCGGCCGTCCGATGGTGAACTTCATGTGTTGACCAAAACGCCCCTGTGAGGGCTTGTGTTGTACTCCTAGTGTAGGGGCACTTCGGTCTTTTCCGGAGGGCCTATATATAGGAGGAGGGGGCTGAATTTTCAGCCAACTATTGGGCTAGAGGCTGTGGTACTCTTTTATTTTGGAGTGCTTTGGGAGAGAGGGAGAGAGGGGAGAGTGGCTCTTTGATTGAGCATTTTGCCATCTTAGATTTGGTTTCTAGGAGTGGCTTGTAATCGATTGGACAAGATATTCTTAGTGATTTCATCCTCTAAATCTTGTGCCAATCTTTCTTTTCCCGAATTTCTTTGCTTGCTTTTTCAGAGCTCTTTTGTGCTATTTTCGTGCTTGTTTTTGGTGCCTTTGTTCCCGGTGTGATTCCGCGGATTTGAGTGGGTTTCTCCCCGGATTTCTTTGAGGGATACATGGATAGATGTCTTGTGCATCTTTGTGCTTGATCTTGTACCCTCAAACGCCGGGAAACCACTTCGATTCGTGAGTTTTCGTTCGGTGCTCTAGCTTTTGGTGGTGCTCAAAGGATTTGCGATTCCCGGTGATTTAGGGAGTTAGGAGGCAAGATTTTTGGGCTATAGCATCCTTGTGTGACGCTTTTCAAGTACCCAAACCCTTGTCTCTACAGCTTCAACCATTTGGGAAATCCGATGATGATTTGGGGGAGTTGACTTTCGGGGTCGGGCGTTTTCAGCTCTGTCCGCACCGCGGACGGTCCGCGAGGGCCGGGCGGACGGTCGGCGTGTACGGTGTTCTTCGCGTGTTCTTCGTGTTCTTCCTCGGCTTTGCTTTCGATCCGATTTGGTTTTGGTTTTTCGTTGCGGCGGTTTGCGGACGGTCCGAGCTTCGGTAGCGGACGGTCCGTGACCCCGTGCGGACGGTCCGCCCGGTCTTCGCGGACGGTCCGTTTTTCTCGGGTCGGTTCGGTGGTTCTGCGTCGCTTTAACGGACGGACCGCGGCTCGGGCGGCCGGTCCCGCGGCAAGGGTGCGGATAGTCCGCGGGACCCCGCCGGACGGTCCACGCGGCCATCGCGGACGCTCCGCCCCCGCCCGGGCCGACGGTCCGCCGCAGCCCGTCGCTTTTGCTCTTTGGTTCGATTCCTCCCTCCTTCATTCGTGCTTCCGCGTGTGTTTCAAGAACTCGTTGTTTTGGCGATTGGTGTGTGATTCGTTCCAACGCTTGTGTGTGACCGGGTTTTGACTAGGGTATAGGCCGGGTTCTTTGAGAAGAATTTTTACCGGCTCCTATTCACTCCCCCCCCCCTCTCTAGTCGCCATCCGATCCTTCATCCATCATTATGGGATATCATGGCTAGTTGATAACGGTGAGAGACCGACAATCGCTTGATTCATAAACCCTTGCAAAGTAAACCTAAACACAAGGAGTGGTGCCCCAACAGAGCCGACACCGACCAAACGGTTCCCAAAAATCCTCGGGTTGGGATAGTAGCCTACAGTCCCGGGTACAAGGCTATCTGGCATGCCCCACCTAGTACACCTAGCCTCACACAAGTACCCTCCTCCCGGTTGCAAGCTGGGCAGGAGACGGATCGAGAGTAGTAGTAGTAAAATCATGTGCTGTCTCATTAAGATACTAGGCTTACCGGTCCCGTTCCGGACAAGTGCTTAGTACGTTCAAAAGCTTAGCCCACGAAGCCACTGGACCGGAGCCCTAATTACATGCTCTTACCACATGAGCAATCCATTTGTAAAAAGGGGCGATTCCAAAAGGAAATCCTATTCTCGCGAGTGACGAACATCACTCGACTTTTACCGGGTCCTTAGAGCATAGCATCTGACGACCTAGCTTACTAGTAAAAGAATATAGGCACCTAGGGATCATGCAACTAGGGTTTCATTCAATTCTTGAACGTAAATGCACATATAATAACAAAGATAGTTGCATGAATTTAAATAAGACATTGGTTAAATGATAAAACCGGGGCTTGCCTTCGTTGGCACAAGAAGTTAGACAAACTTCGGACTTTGGCCCGGGTATTGCTCTACGGTGACGTAGTGCACGTCTCCTCATGCTCCCTCGTTCACATCCACTAGCACGAGCATGTAGCTACCGTCGGGAACTTCTACACGGAGGATGCAAATGCAAGACTTAAGTGACCATTTGATTTAATTAATTTCAAAACAACTTATGACAACCATGGGGTGCAAGATTGAACACATTCACCTAGATAATAATACATTCAACATACTCTTCCTATAAAGGAACAATATGCGTTGCTTTATTATCTGGACACAAACACATAATCCTTAGGTGAGGTTTGTGATTTTTCCAATTAATTTCAATATTAAACCTACAAAGCTTCTTTCACTTTTATTCAACAAAACAATTCATAAAACACCAAGAGTGGTGCTCCCTGGTCTCAGTGAGGCTAATATAAGCCACTAGTCACACATGCACATTTGCTGAAGTAAATAAAATAAAAATATTAAATATAGCATTTCTATTTACCACAAACAAGATAAATGCATATAAAATAAATTAAAGCACTTCTGAACCCAAACTTTCTCTCATTGCTTCCATGGTCCACAGCAAGCATAGGGAACCAACAAACACATCTATAGCCTCTGTAGATCTTGATCTACACATTTATGATTAAAAACAAGCATAAATCAGTAAATAATATGTATAAGAGAGATAAAATCATGATAAATTCACCAGAGGTGCATTTCAACATTTAAGACAATAGCCAGAAGTTGGGCTCAAAAATAATTATATTTTATGCTGGGCTCAGAAATCATTTGGGCAGATTTGTCAATAATACAAGATAAATCATATAAAAAGATTTCTTCGGTAACTTTGTGCACTTTTTGGCACAGGTCCTCGACATGCTAGATCCAACAACATATCCAAAATCCAGCTCATGATCATTTATGGATTTTGCTGAAACACAGATCTAGTGATTTCACTTTTCAATTTTTCAAGCACAAACTATAGCGAAAAAGTATATACATCCTTTGTGAAAGTTGTAGCACTAGTTACACAGAGTAAAACAAAATTGAGTTTGCATTTTTTGGATTTTTCTGTGATTTTATATGCATTTTACAAGATCCAGTCAAGGCACACAAAAGGGGAAGATCCATTTTGCAATCAGACCATTGGAAAGTGTTGAGTGTTTACAGTTATGCCCCTGGTTCACGATTACACCCCTGGAAAAAAATCAAAGTGAGCAATGTAATCCAGGGGCAAGTGGGCGGCGCGGCCGGTCGAATTCCGGCGACCTCGCCGGCGGCCTCGGTCGGGGAAGTAGCTGGGGTGGGTCTAGTAATTGCGGGGAACCGACTTGGGTGCTTACTCACGGCAGAGAGGCAACCGGCGGTCGGGTGTGGCGGAGACCGGCGGCAGCCACCGCTGGGAGCTCTGCTCCGGCGAGCCTGCAGCTCGTCGTGGCCAACAAGTGGGCGTGGGAGCTTTGCCAGTGCAAGAGGTAGGCGGGAGCAGCACGTGTCTGCGGTGAAAAGCAACCAGAGGTGGAGTTCACCGTGAGTACCGATGGGCGGCAATGGTGGCTCGGTGCTGTTGTGTTCCCTCCCACGAAGGACAGTGATGTGCTTCTATAGTCGAGCTTCGAGGCGGTTGGGTGTTCCTTGCACACCAAGGCGAACGGGGGCAGTACAAGGCACGGCATGAGCCAGGGCGGTGACGTGCAGCGGCGCAGACGCAGGGCGGGGTACGGTGGTGCGGCCACTGGTTGGCGGCGTGGCAGTGACGCGCGGCACACACGGTCTGGGAGAGCAGGGCGGTGGCATGGCGGTTCCTGGAGCGGCGCATGGACCAAGGGACCCTAGCATGCCTCAGCGTGCGGGCCCGCCTGACCGAGGCGCGGGTCGGTGCACGACGCAGGCGTCGCACGCGACGTCGAGCGCGTGGGCGCGGTCAGCTTCGTTTGAAAATTGGTTCGGCGCTGTTTGAATTCTCTTTACTCAAAATTCTTCAACAGAAGTGGACCAAGTGGATAATAGGAAAGTTTTAGATCTTGCATTCCTCTACAACTTTTGCTAAGGGCGTAGGGTCTTTTTCTCCACCGTTTTCGCACAATTTGCATGCCAAGATCACTGATTTCTGGGCAGCGATGAATAGTGACTCTAGGCGTTGACTTGCATTTTTCACCCTCTTCCACTCCAAATCTCCAATGCCAATCAATATGAAAGTTGTGTCCCTCGACAAAACACACAACTTTTGTATTGGGAGAATTTGAAGTGTTTAGGTGAAATTTGGAGAACGCGGCAAAAGTACCGGCTGACACTGGTGGGTCAAAAAGGATTCAAGGGGTTTTGAGTAGGGTTTTGACCAAGGGTTGACTATAGTTGAGCAAAGGGTGTCATTAGGGTTTGTAAGTAATGTTTTCGAGGTGATGGCCCAGGTTGGTCGTCGTTTGACCAAAGTCAACACTGTGGACCTGCTCATTAGGGTAAACAACTCCGGCTAAAAACCTGGGGCATCACAGCCTACCCCCTTAAACAGAATCTCGTCCCGAGATTCGACAACAAATAAGAGCAACACTTTCTTACAAGACAAAGGTTGCAACGTGGAAGATATACTCGCTTACATTTCTATATAGCGAGAATTTAGATAGGGCAAAAGATACATGGTGCTCACCTCACTGCCTCAACACAGTTCATGAGGGAGCGGGCGATGGATGTGTCGATGGAAAACTAACAGAAGACAAACTCCGCCGACGATGCAGAGGTACATCGCTACAAGCGTCCAGCGGAGGGGCTCGAACATCTTCACGAACTGAGGCATGGTCGACGATTGAGCTGGGGTTCTTCTCTCGGTCTCCTTCTGAGCTTCTTTTGTAAGTTGTCGACGAAGACAGCTAAATAGCTTGCTCGGCAAGTGGGCGGGGCAACGACATTGATGGGCTAGCGGCGGGTTGACCATAACTAGCCGAAGGAAAAAAACAAGAGCGGCGGCAATGTTGAGCTCGAAAACAGGCGAGACTCGGCAATGGCAACACCGCGGAAGGGTTTCCCTTTTTATAGCTCAACGAAACGCAACGGTCATCCCAGCCTACTAAGGTAGGGGCTAGCGGAGTGATCCGGCGGTTGCCACACGGGGCTCGACAATGGTCGGCCCGTGAGGTCTCGGCGACGTGATCGTGGCCGCAGGAAAAGAGATCGCAGGGCGACGTTACGACGTCGTACCATCGTGGCGCTGAAACGAATGGGGTCCGACGGTCCGAAGATCTAACCGTGATTCCTCAAGAAATCTTTGATCCTACTCCTTCACTTAACCAGTCAATTGATTTGAATCTAAGAGTGCCTTGAGATTAGGCGGAAAGACCAAATTACGAAAAGGGATTACCAGATTTCTATGAAGAAAGGGAAGGCTAGTAAACAAATGTTTGCTACATCAGTTCACTAAGATTCTAGACTTTACTTCTTAAAAAGTAACTAAAATGTGAGGATGGATAAGGTGCCATCATCAAAAGTCCAAGGTAAGAAGGAATGCCCTCGGATAAAAAAGTTACCCGTGAAGTTAAGTTGACCTTGCTTCACTTGAATCATGGGCTTCTTGTCACTATTGCCCTTAGCTACTCCGGGGTTCGGAGCCTGTTGCTCGGTCTTGATCCTCCTAGGGTTTGGGCACTCATTGGCATAATGCCTGGTTGCCTACAATTGTATCAAATGTGGGGTGGAAGTTCCTTTGGCTTGGAGACTTGTGGCTAGGCCTGACGGTACTGAAAGTTTCCCGAAGGCTTATGCTGGGACGGAGTCATTCTCCAATGGCCTGATGCGGATGATTGGGAAGAACCATGCGCATTCTTTTTGACGAAACAAAATTTCTTGCCCGATCCATCTCCCGAAGCAAAGTCGTTCTGTCTCTTCTTCTCTTTCTGTACCTTCATCGTGGCATCCTCTTGAGAGATAGCTTTATTCACTAACTCGTGATAATTGTTGGCTCTAATAGGTTTAGCCTTTCATACAATTTACTCTTAAGACCATCACGGAAACGTTCCATCTTTTTGGCATCGGTATCCACGTGATGTTCTCCATACTGGCAATGGCTGTTAAACTTCTGTGCATATTGATACACGGTGTCATCACCTTGCTTAAGAGCAAGCAACTCTTTCATCTTTCTAACCATGTGTCCTTTGGGATGTGATAATCCTTGAAAGCTTTCTTGAACTCAGTCCAAGTAACTTCATGTCCGCCAGGTTGCATGGTCTTAAAGTGCTCCCACCACATTAAAGCTTCTCCATGAAGCTGCAAGGCTGCAAAGCTAGCCTTGTGCTCCTCAGAACAAGGCAGGACAAATGCAGAGAATCTGGCCTCAATGGCCCTAACCCATGCGTCAGCATCAAGGGGCTCTTCTGCTTTAGTAAAAGTTGGGGGTTTCATCCCGATAAACTGGGAATAGGTGGTAACCATCTGTGGTCCATCATGATTAGCTCCCATTGGGGGCCTCTGATGCATCTGTTGGGCGATTTGCTGTTGTGTCTGCAAAATTTGGCGCAACACTTCGGTTTGGGTGGCCATGAAAGTCTCCACCGGCATCATGCGTGGTGGCGGCGGTAGATCACCACTACCCGACGCGTCAAAACCGTTGGGGGTGCTACGTGTCAATCTGACCATCTGAAGGTTGAGTTTTCATTAAGCACATATTCATGAGCTTGCTCACATAAATTAACAAGTAGAATATGCATGACGAAAACTCAATCATCGCAAACTTTCGGAATCGGACAGCACGGTGGTCATAAGCATAAAACTCATAAATCCTTGCTTATATGCCGAAAAATTCTCATTTTTGGTCAGTGGATGTAGGATTTGATACGCTCCAATGTTGGTATTCAACTCTGAATCAATTTCCAACATTATCATGCCCGAAAAGTTCCGTCACTGAGGTTCTACCTAGCTGTTTTCACAGAAGGCCGAGGTGCTCAAAATTTACCACTACTCTTGCTATGTATATGCAAACATGATAAAATCGGTGAGCATAATCTCCACGACATTTCACACATCTTGATATTCAACACATGGTCCAAAGTCTCCACTCCAGATTCTCCTTGGATCTCCTCGGGATCTTCTTCCTCTTCGGGTTCAGGAGGTGGAGCTACTACAACCTCTAATTGATTCTCTAAGTCAAGCATATATTGATAGTTATGCTCCAACAAGAAATTTTGCTTCTGAATGACTTCACTCATTTCTTGTATTGTTGTTTTATCCTTGCGTCTTCTCTTCTTAAGACGGGCTATCGTTGCTCGAGCTTCTTTCAACTCTTGGGTGATAGCTTCTGCACCATTAACTTGTCGTTTATAAACTAGGTGTCTATAGAACATGCTTTCTCCAACCATCACTTGAGAGGTGTCAAACATAGCTTTGGAGAAACGGACTGAGGTTTCAAGTTCAGGACTGTGGTGATTGCTCTGAGGGGAAAGAAAAGCTTCGCACTCAATCCCATGTCCGGAATGTTGCTTAGGCAAAGGAATCACCATTGCGGCAGTGTATCTACCAAATCAGCGTGCTCCTCACAAAAAGTTGTGAGTGCTTCCAAAGCAGCCTTTTGCACGGTGTCAGCCAAGTTCAATCCTTGTGCCTTCGCCTCCCACTTTTCCCAAGTAGGATGTGCCGGGCATGTGGGGATCTTCACCTTCACTTCCCAACGAAGCAGTTGGCCTGTGCTCATGAACTCACGTGCCGAGTACTCTGGATACGTGGCGTACCCAATGTCCTTTAGGGTGTCCCACAAAAGTGCAGGAAAACCACCCACCTCGAGGCAGTTCAAGTGAGTCCACACCTGCGTATCAACGGTCATGGATCCGGAGGCAGACATTTGGAGTAAGTGACAAATATCAGAACCAGATGCGAACACGTGCACAAAGATAAATTCTCAAGGCTATAAAGAACATCACATACACAGACCACTACTAAAGGTTTCAAACTTTCCGAAGATTTCAATGAGTAAAAGGGGTAAGTTTGATCCTCAATTAGGTGAAATTTAGGGCAGCCATTAGCACAAGGTGCAAGATATGCCGGAACTCGAAATGAGTACGCATAAAATCATGGCTTAAGGTTCGGGGTTGTGAATCAAAAAAAATTCATAACTCATAACCTACAACCACAAAAATTACCAAATTTTGGTAGCAACTCAGTGATATTTTGGTACACCTTTTTGGTATTCAAGGGTTGATCTAGACTTTATGGTAGCATGCTCGAAAATTTCCATTTGCAGAGGGATGCTGCTCTGAAAAACAGCAGAACAAAGACTCACTAAACTGAGCATAACCCTCTGCAGAAAATTCCTAACATCATGAGAAATTCACAGTAGATGCTCAATTTGATAAGAAACAACTTTCCTAAAGGATGTCTAGTCAGATTCCTTACAGATTTGGCTACAAAAATTGAGAAACGACAGAGTCAGAATCTACCAGAAATTTCCTAAACTCAAAAGAGAGGAAAACCTTTTCTAAGATCAAGCAATCACCCTAGGAAAATTACTCAAACAAGCAATTACCATTTTTAGGTTCAACAAGATTTTAATCATGAATGCACACGTCTTAAACGTTCTCACACACGTGGATCCAAAGGACATAGTTAGTGCCGGTGGCAAGCTTATAATCTTCTCTCCTTTTAATAACTAGTCAGAGCTACTCGATTCGCACTTGACAACTTACGAAACGTTGTTAGTGTACCTGCAGAAAACGAACCTTCCGTGCCAGCACGTCATGGAAGCGTCCACATACATTACCGTTCACTTATAGAAACGGTATCCATGCGTCAAGCCGCTGCATGCACAGCGTCCAACCTCGGACACCCTCCATTTGAATGGAGTGTATCCTTGCCTCGCACGATCGACATGCGAAATGCACACATATGATAAACGTGGCGACACCACAACTCATAACTAGACGCGAAGATGGGATCCGTGGAAGGGATCACTCCATCAACCCTCGCAATTCCCGTGATGCGGAACAGCACATGTATAAAACACGTGGCTCATCTAGTTTGGTTGTGCAAGAAAGTAAGTCTAACATAATTTAAAGTGCTGGAAGTTAGCAAAATAAACCATAGATTCTTATGCCACCTTAAAGAACCCAAAATTCCCCCTAGGGCCTCTCGATCTAGATCATTCCTTAACGATCCAACGGATTTTCAAAACACACTCAATCTTGGCAAGTTTTATTGTAAATCATGTGATTAGTATTAATCTAATCACTCCGGTGTATACGGATGCTCTGATACCAACTGTGACCACCCCATCCGAGATAATTCCGTACTATCGCCTAAACCACTCCATTTGGTCATTAAGCGATAATAAAGAATCATCCCGTTGAGTGTTGCCCGGTTTACACCCGGTAAATCACGTGACATCACAGAGAGGATCGAACGTAAAACTCCCACGAAGGAGAGTCCAGAGTGCCTTACAAATTTATACAGATCTCCCCGTAGGGTTTATTATTACAAATTACCTTCCATGACATAAAAGTAAATGGTTCAGAGTTTTTTTAAAAACAGCGGAAATACTAATAGCGATACGATATGACATCACTGGAGGCCATCCGTGATGCAATTACTCGGCGTGATCATCCATCCATTCCAGCTCCCAGCCGAGTGGAATCTCAGGGGGCCAAACAACTTCACTTGAAAACAACAATTATAGCAAGGCTGAGTATACTAATACTCAACAAGACTTAGCCGACAAAAGTTACCTCTAGACAAGTAGGCTTTTGGCTGGTGGGTATGTTTTGCCAAAAAGCAACTAGGATCGTTGGTCCTTACTTTCAATATTTTAGCTCAAATTCTAGTGAGATTACACTTACTACCATGAGCAACTAATACTATCAAGAATTGCACAATACAATTAATTCAAGCAGAAGATTTCACATAGTTCCATCATTAAGGGATATCATGGCCAGTTGATTAAGCAGTCTCAGATAACGGTGAGAGGTCGACAATCGATTGATTCATAAACCCATGCAAAGTAAACCTAAACACACGGAGCGGTGCCCCAACAGAGCCGACACCGACAAAATGATTTCCAAAAATCCTCGGGTTGGGATAGTAGCCTAAGTCCCGGGTACAAGGCTATCTAGCATGCCCCACCTAGTACACCCAGCCTCACACAAGTACCCTCCTCCCGGTTGCAAGCTGGGCAGGAGACGGATCGAGAGTAGTAGTAGTAAAATCCTGTGCCATCTCATTAAGATACTAGGCTTACCGGTCCCATTCCCGACAAGTGCTTAGTACGTTCAAAAGCTTAGCCCACGAAGCCACTGGACCGGAGCCCGAATCCCATGCTCTTACCACATGAGCAATCCATTTATAAAATGGGCGATTCCAAAAGGAAATCCTATTCTCGCGAGTGACGAACATCAGTCAACTTTTACCGAGTCCTTAGAGCATAGCATCTAACGACCTAGCATACTAGTAAAAGAACATAGGCACCTAGGGTTCATGCAACTAGGGTTTCATTCAATTCCTGAACGTAAATGCACATAGAATAACAAAGATAGTTACATGAATTTAAATAAAACATGGGTTAAATGATAAAACTGGGGCTTGCCTTCGATGGCACAAGCAGTTAGACAAACTTCCGGACTTTGGCACGGGTCTTGCTCTACGGTGACGTAGTGCACGTCTCCTCCTGCTTGAAGGACCGATACGGCGAACCAGAGAGGGGGGAGTGAATGGGAGCCGATGAAAATTCTTCTCGAAGGAGATGGGAACTCCGACAAGATGAACAAGGCTTCCAACACACGTCTCCGACTCACTACCCAAGTTGGCCAAGCCCACGTAGCCACTGGAGTGCCACTGGACCTAGGAACCAACACACAACTTTTTGACCCGAGAACGCAGCGGAACACCAAACCTCGAGTCTACAGACCCACACCGGTCAGACCGGTGAGCACCACCGGTCCGACCGGTCCCTGCTGGTGAAACTGAGCAACTTTCACTAAGTGGCTCTACACCGGTCAGACCGGTGAGACACACCGGTCAGACCGATCACAGTCTGAAAGCCCCCAAGGCACCAAACAGGCCAACCGACCACCAAACTGATCCAGACTCGAAACAGCAGCACCACAGGATAACAGCGAACACACCAAGACGTTCACCCGAGCAAAATCCCACCGAGGGTTGCACCGGTCAGACCGGTCAAGAGCACCGGTCGGCGGCCTGGTAGCTCCGGCGACTCGGGATGAACAGCACCAGCGGGTCAACTCCCCCAAATCCAAATCTCGATCTCCCGAATCGCTCCACGGACTTGAACAAGACTTTGGGGATATTAGCAACACCTCATGAGGAGTCCATAGCCAAGTTTAATCCCACCAAAACTCGTCCAAAAAGGAGGAATCAAGGAAATCCCGCCAAGAGCACTTCCAACCCAAGAACTCAAGAAACCCCAAAATCGAGCACCTTTACTCACGGATTTGGGAGGGGAATCACAGCCCAAAGTACCACGAAGGGTTCCCACAAATTTCCCCCATCAAATCCCCAAGAGAAAGGTCCCGAAAACAATCCAAAGAAATCACCAAGAGAGGGCTCCGAAAGTCACCACCAAGAACAACTGGGGAAAACACATCCAAACCTTGAGGAACCACGCCGAATCATCTATACATGAAACAAAGGTTCGTACAAGGTCTAGCAAGCCGCCCGTCATCCTTCCCTCTCAACAAGATCTCTCCGTGAAGCTCTCTTTGCTAGTCCTTAAGAAAACCTAAGGAAAATAGGTGGAAAATAGGAAAACTAATGAGCTAGGGTTCCAAGAGTTGGCTGCCATCCTCTCACCTCTTGGGTTATATGGAGGCAACCGAATGTCTAAAACGCCCTTCTCCACTAACTAGGGATACAAGCCCCTCAAGGGCGTATTTGGAATTCTTGATGTCTTCACCATCGGACGGATGCCCGGCGACCGCACCCTGCGTAGCCTCGACGCAAGCCATGCGATCCCGACGCGTGTCCTCCGCTTCGAAGATTCCGGACTGCGTCGTCGCACACCGGTCAGACCGGTGCTCCTCACCGGTCAGACTGGTCCCCACCGGTCAGACCGGTCAGACCGGTCTAGCGCTGCTGCAGCTCCGTCTTCGGTTCTCCGGTCTTGGCTTTGTGGATCAACCAAGGAACCCAGTGGTTTTCTGGTGAACCACCGGAAACCCCGCGAACTCGGTGTAGCCTCCGCCAATCTCCACTCATGACTCGGCTCCTACGTAGTCCCGGCTCGACCTTGGTTTTGAGGCTCAACCAAGAAACCGTCCACGACTTCATCTTGCTGTTCATGCCACCATGCGGCCCGCACTTGACCCCCGCCGGCCACCGGTCCCTCGAACAAAGCCTACTTGTCTTCTCCACACCCCGGAGGCCTCACCGGTGACGACCTTTCGCGCTTGTTCTTCACCTGCACCAACACCAGTCAAGCCGCAACCTGCACCTGCAATACTTAGCCAAGAATCAGTCCACACAACGTTGTCAATCAATCATCACACAAGGAAGCGACCATCCACTGGTCCTCGAACCACACATGGTCCTCAATCTCCCCCTTGATGAGTGCATTGACAACACCCACATGAAAGTAACAAGAGAGAAAAGAAAAAGGAAAAGAAACGAACAAAAAGAAACTCCAACAAGCGATCGAATGCCGAACAAAGGCAAAGAGCAAGATCACTTGAAGAAGACAAGTCTCGAACCCCTTAGGCAAGGGCAATGGCTCGACACATCCGAGACAAAACAAAGCTCAAGCAAAGAGCGCAAACCACCAAAGCAAAGCTCGAACAACACAAAGAGCTCCCCCTGCACATATGCATGCTCCCCCTGAACCAATGCACCTCCCGCTGGACGAATGCATGCAAACCAGCTGAAAACAGGGCAGCTGCAGCAACTTCAGCTCACACCGGTCAGACCGGTCATCACCACCGGTCAGACCGGTGCCTAACATGTGCACAGGACCAGCACTCACACCGGTTAGACCGGTGCTCTTCACCGGTCAGACCAGTGTACAACAGAGCCCAGAAATGGCTCGAAACCACCTGAAAAGCTTCTAAATGCGTCCGGTAAGCCATTTCAAGCTCAAACTTCTCCCCCTTGTTGGCAATCCATGAATCAAGCCAAAAATGCAAAACTTTCAACCTAGAGCTTCTCAAATAGACAAAATTCAACAAAGAATGCTACACATGTCCAAATGAGCAAGTTAGATACTCTACGACTTCGTATCGATCTCAACTACATGATCACCAAGTTTCACAACCATTGGACGAAGCTAAGATGGATTTTGGTAATTTTGCGAAAAACTTGCCTCTCGTGAGCAAAATCCTAAACATGATCAAAACATATGCTACAAAGGAGCTCCCACACAAAAAGCTCACAAACGACCGGCTCCTCGAGGGGAGGCAAAAAGGGCTCGACACCACCGGCAAAAGAGCAAAAGAGCACAAAACTCACAAGCTCCCCCTAAACACATGCACTAGGGCCAAAGAGCATACAAAGCTCACCCTACACACACGAGATAGAGAAGGAGCAAAACAAACCAAATGGCTTGACTAAGGCCACACACTCGAAGGTCACAAATACACTTACCTTTATCATTTCTTCATAATTCACTCATCCTTGTCCACCATCCCCGAAAGTGATGTACCTCCATGTCACCACCGGGATATGAGGCCGAAGAACCACCCCCGATATCAACCAAATGTTCTCCGGGCTGTCCACCTGCAACTCAAAACCAAGAGCGAGGGCGAGCAAACGACTCAACACTGGGGTTAGTTCCAAACGTGTGAAACCAGTGCCTAGCCATTTGCTCGAAAGTGGGGTTAGCACAAACCAAACCATCTTTCCTACCAAACCTACCTCCACGAACACCACTACGGTAACCACCATGAGGGAACCAACCCTCTCTGCCTGGAGGAGGACCAAAACCACGAAAGAAAGCCCGTGGACCATCCCTCCTCTCCTCCTCAAAGCCATGACTCCTCCCATCCCCGTAGTGAGCTCGAGGGGGAGAATGCCTAGCAAACTGACCTCCTACAAACTTTCCAGACCAATCACCAGAACCACGACCTGCAGAAACAACCCTCGCACCTGTACGAACATGAAACCCAAACTGCTGCCTGTCCAAGCCTGCACCGGTCCGACCGGTGCTCCACACCGGTCCGACCGGCTGTAGCCCGGGCAACGGCACCTCCAACGACCTTCCGCTCTCCCCAAGCCCGAACTGACCTCACACTCGCCTTGGCCCTGGGCAACTGCACACGAGGCTCAAGTACACCATCGGAAGGGTGGTACTTGTCCTTGTTAGCCCACTCCTTCGCCATTCTCTCCTCACGCTTCCTCTTGAAGCAAAATGCTCTCTTGTGACCATCCTTTCCACAAAACTCACAATGGAAACGGATCGATCTGGGCTTAGGCTTGGGATGAGGCTCTTCACAAGGCTTCTCACTTGGTTTCTCACTAGGCGTTTCACTTGCCTTCTCACTCGGTTTTTCTCTTGGTTGGTTTGGCTTGGAGGTAAACTTGTCTTTGGGTGTGGGTTGTGGTAGAACTGAAACATTCCCAAATTTCCTTTCTCTCTCACCACTACCCTCACCAACTTTATCCAATCCCAAAGCCCAACCGTCAAAGCTCTTACAGCTAGCAATCATCATACCAAGCTGAGGTTCTTGACTCGACAACCAACTCAGCGCTTCACGCAACTTATCATTCTCATCTTGCAAGCGACCAACACATTTTGCAAGATCCAAATTCTTCATAGCATGCAACTCACATGTAGAGCAAGAAGTAGGAATAGGCACTTTCAAATCAGCCTCAAGCGAAACAATGCGAGAACGAAGCTCAACAATTTTCTCATGCAAACCAGGGCAAGAAGTGCAAGCACCAAGCAAAGTTGGTCTAGATTGTAGCTCAGCCAACTCAACCCGAAGCACATCTAGTTCCTCACACTTGGAGGCATACTTCTCCCTAAGATCAGTCAAGTCAGCTAGGAAACCAGAGCAATCAACACAATCATTTTCATCAGAAACAACAGGGCTAGCCTTAAGCGAATCAATTTCAAGCTTGCTATCAAGAACCTGTGTTTCTAGCTCAGCCACTCTAGTCCTAGCATTCTCGAGCAAGGATCTAAGCTCCTTCCTAAGCTTCTTAGCCTCTCTAAGCATGTGATCGCGATTATCAAGCAAGTCAACCAACTCCTCATTCTCCTTGCGCAAAGAAGAGAGCTCATCACATACCTCATCCTCGGAATCCAAGTCCGAGGCGTCCTTCTGGCTTCTCTTGCTGCTCGAACTGCGAGCGATGCCGCAGAAATCGTCCTTGAGGCTTAGGCCTGTCACACAAAGGCCGTTGAGATACTTGCCGATCTTCTTCTCCTTCTTCTTCTTGTCATCCTCTTAGTCTTCATCACTCGAGCTTGAAGACGTGTCCTCGGAATCAGACTCGATGTCGCTTGATCCCTTAATCTTCTCTCGAGACCGCGTCTTCTTCTCATGTCCATGATCCTTCTTCCTGGACTTCTTCTTCTTGTCCATGAACTTGTGCTTGTCGTGGTTGTTCACCTTTGGACACTCGGCAAAATAGTGTCCAGTCTTGCCACACTTGAATCATGTCCTCATGTTCCTCCTCTTATTCACTCGGTTCTCATGCAGCCTCACGAACCGCCTCGTCAGGAGCGCCAGCTCGTCCTTTCCAAGCACGTCGAACTCCTCATCTGGCATAGACATCAAAGAGGACAAAGAGAACATCCTGGTGGATGGGTTAGTGTTAGCCTTTCCATTGGAACCACCGATGAGGGCGAGACTATGAGAGTCAGTCGGGCCCTCGATCTTGGCTGTCATGCCCCTATCCACCTCAGCTGACTTGAGCTTCGAGAACAGCTCGTTCACCGTCAGAGTGTCATACTTCTCTGACTCAACAATGGCCTCGAACTTTCCGCCCCAAATCCTACCATCCAAAGAGTGTATGAGCTTGACCGCTCTATCATGATCATCGTACGGGAGCACGTCCACATTGGCCCTCATGTTTTTCACAACCACCGTGAACCTCTGAAACAAGGCATCGATGGACTCACCGGGGAGATGAGTGAAGTTCCCGTACTCTCTTCGGTAGGTCGCATACATCCGTGCCTTAACCTGGGCATTCCCAACATGAGCCTCCTTCAACACCGCCCAAATCCCACATGCCAAATGCTCGGTGTGCACCCGATCGAACTCAGGCTGACACAAAGCACGAAACAAGTAGTCGACCGCCTTGTTGTTGGCGTCGAATCTGTCCCTCGATCCTGGAGCGAGGAAGTCCATCGGCTGGACATATCCTGTGTCCACCGTGACATCCCAAAGGATCTGACCCTTTCCGCGGAGAAAAGCACCCATCCGCTTGCTCCACATCTGGTAGTTCTTGCCATCGAAGTGTGGAGGACCCAAACCCCGTTCCTGGTACGCCATCCTTGGATCTTAGACTGGTTAGAGTTAATAAAGACCCGAACCGGCTCTGATACCACTTGAAGGACCGATACGGCGAACCAGAGAGGGGGGGAGTGAATGGGAGCCGATGAAAATTCTTCTTGAAGGAGATGGGAACTCCGACAAGATGAACAAGGCTTCCAACACACGTCTCCGACTCACTACCCAAGTTGGCCAAGCCCACGTAGCCACTGGAGCGCCACTGGACCTAGGAACCAACACACAACCTTCCGACCCGAGAACGCAGCGGAACACCAAACCTCGAGTCTACAGACCCACGCCGGTCAGACCGGTGAGCACCACCGGTCAGACCGATCCCTGCTGGTGAAATTGAGCAACTTTCACTAAGTGGCTCTACACCGGTCAGACCGGTGAGACACACCGGTCAGACCGATCACAGCCTGAAAGCCCCCAAGGCACCAAACAGGCCAACCGACCACCAAACTGACCCAAACTCGAAACAGCAACACCACAGGATAACAGCGAAAACACCAAGACGTTCACCCGAGCAAAATCGCACCGAGGGTTGCACCGGTCAGACCGGTCAAGAGCACCGGTCAGACCCGTGTAGCTCGGGCGACTCGGGATGAACAGCACCCGCGGGTCAACTCCCCCAAATCCAAATCTCGATCTCCCGAATCGCTCCACGGACTTGAACAAGACTTTGGGGATATTAGGAACACCTCATGAGGAGTCCATGGCCATGTTTAATCCCACCAAAACTCGTCCATAAAGGAGGAATCAAGGAAATCCCGCCAAGAGCACTTCCAACCCAAGAACTCATAAAACCCCAAAATCGAGCACCTTTACTCACAGATTTGGGAGGGGAATCACAGCCCAAAGAACCACGAAGAGTTCCCACAAATTTCTCCCATCAAATCCCCAAGAGAAAGGTCCCGAAAACAATCCAAAGAAATCACCAAGAGAGGGCTCCGAAAATCACCACCAAGAACAACCGGGGAAAACACATCCAAACCTTGAGGAACCACGCCGAATCATCTATACATGAAACAAAGGTTCGTACAAGGTCTAGCAAGCCTCGCGATCATCCATCCCTCTCAACAAGTTCTCTCGGTGAAGCTCTCTTTGCTAGTCCTAAAGAAAACCTAAGGAAAATAGGTGGAATATAGGGAAACTAATGAGCTAGGGTTTTTAAGAGTTGGCTGCCATCCTCTCACCTCTTGGGTTATATGGAGGCAACCGAATGTCTAAAACGCCCTTCTCCACTAACTAGGGATACAAGCCCCTCAAGGGCGGATTTGGAATTCTTGATGTCTTCACCTTCGGACGGATGCCCGGCGACCGCACCCTGCGTAGCCTCGACGCAAGCCATGCTATCCCGACACGTGTCCTCCGCTTCGAAGATTCCAGACTGCATCGTCGCACACCGGTCAGACCGGTGCTCCTAACCGGTCAGACCGGTCCCCACCGGTCAGACCGGTCTAGCGCTGTTGCAGCTCCGTCTTCGGTTCTCCGGTCTTGGCTTTGTGGATCAACCAAGGAACCCAGTGGTTTTCTGGTGAACCACCGGAAACCCCGCGAACTCGGTGTAGCCTCCGCCAATCTCCACTCATGACTCGGCTCCCACGTAGTCCCGGCTCGACCTTGGTGTTGAGGCTCAACAAAGAAACCGTCCACGACTTAATCTTGCTGTTCATGCCACCATGCGGCCCGCACTTGACCCCGCTGGCCACCGGGTCCCTCGAACGAAGCCTACTTGTCTTCTCCACACCTGGAGGCCTCACCGGCGACGACCTTTCGCACTTGTTCTTCACCTGCACCAACACCAGTCACGCCGCAACCTGCACCTGCAATACTTAGCCAAGAATCAGTCCACACAACGTTGTCAATCACTCATCACACAAGGAAGCGACCATCCACCGGTCCTCGAACCACACATGGTCCTCACTGCTCCCTCGTTAACGTCCACTGGCACGAGCATGTAGCTACCGTCGGAAACTTCTACACAGAGGATGCAAATGCAAGAGTTAAGTGACCATTTGATTTAATTAATTTGAAAACAAATTATGACAACCATGGGGTGCAAGATTGAACACATTCACCTAGATAATAATACATTCAACATACTCCCCCTATAAAGGAACAATATGCGTTGCTTTATTATCTCGACTTTTTAATAGCGACTGTGTATATATATATACAAGTAAATTAATTTAATTCTCACAAACAGCAAGGGGTTTGTTACACACTTGTTGGCAAGTTTCTCAACACAAACACATAATCCTTAGGTGAGGTTTGTGATTTTTCCAATTAATTTCAATATTAAACCTACGAAGGTTCTTTCACTTTTATTCAACAAAACAATTCATAAAACACCAAGAGTGGTGCTCCCTACTCTCAGTGAGGCTAATATAAGCCACTTGTCAAACATGCACATTTGCTGAAGTAAATAAAAGAAATATATTAAATATAGCATTTCTATTTACCACAAACAAGATAAATGCATATAAAATAATTAAAGCACTTCTGAACCCAAACTTTCTCTCACTACTTTTATGGTCCACAGCAAGCCTAGGGAACCAACAAACACATCTATAGCTTATATAGATCTTGATCTACACATATATGATTAAAAACAAGCATAAATCAGCAAATAATATTTATAATAGAGATAAAATCATGTTAAAATCACCAAAGGTGCATTTCAACATTACAAGACAATAGCCAGAAGTTGGGCTCAAAAATTATTATATTTTATGCTGCAGAAATCATCTGGGCAGATTTGTCAATAATACAAGATAAATAATATAAAAAGATTTCTTCAGTAACTTTGTGCTATTTTTGGCACAGGATCTACACATGCTAGTGCTCACAACATATCCAAATTGAGCTCATGATCATGTATGGATTTTGCAGAAACACAGATCTAGGGATTTCACATTTCAATTTTTCAAGCACAAACTAAAGCTAAACAGTATATACATCCTTGCGGAAAGTTGTAGTTCTTGTTACACAGAGAACAACAAAATTGATTTTGCATTCTTTGTATTTTTCTGTGATTTTATATGGATTTTACAAGATCCAGTCAAGGCACACAAAAGGGGGAAGATCCATTTTGCAATCAGACCCTTGGAAAGTGTTGAGTGTTTACAGTTATGCCCCTAGTTCACGATTACACCCCTGGAAAGAAATCAAAGTGAGCAATGTATTCTAGGGGCAAGGGGGCGGCGCGGCCGGCCGGATTTCGGCGACCTCGTAGGCGGCCTTGGCCAGGGAAGTAGCTGCGGAGGGTCTAGTAATTGCGGGGAACCGACTTGGGTGCTTACTCACGGCGGAGAGGCAACCGGCGGTCTCGTTTGGAGGAGACCGGCGGCGGCGGCCGCCGGGAGCTCGCTCCGGCGAGCTCGCGCTCGGCGTGGCCAACAAGCGGGTGTGGGAGCTTTGCCGGTGCACGAGGGAGGCGGGAGCAAGACGTGTCTACGGTGAAAAGCGGCCGGAGGTGGAGTTCACCATGAGCACCGATGGGCGGCAATGGCGGCTCGGTGGTGTTGTGTTCCCTTACGTGAAGGACGGTGATGTGCTTTTATAGTCGAGCTTCGAGGCGGTTGGGTGTTCCTTTCACACCAAAGCAAAGGGGGACGGTACAAGGCGCGGCATGGGCCGGGGCCGCGACGTGCGGCGGCGCGCGGACGCGGGCGGCGTACGGCGGCGGTGACGCGCGGCGCACGCGGACCGGGAGAGCGGGCGGTGGCATGGCGGCTCCCCGGAGCGCCGCATGGACCGACGGACGCTAGCATGCCTCAGCGTGCGGGCCCAGTTGTCCGCGGCGCTAGTTGGTGCACGACGCTGGCGTCGTGCGCGATGTCGCGCGCGTGGGCACTGTCAGCTCCGTTTGAAAATTGGTTTGGCCCTGTTTGAACGCTCTTTACTCAAAATTCTTCAACAGAAGTGGACCAAGTGGATAATAGGGAAGTTGTAGATCTCGCAGTCCTCTGCAACTTCTGCAAATGGCGTAGGGTCTTTTTCTCCACCGTTTTTGCATAATTTGCATGCCAAGATCACTGATTTCTGGGCGCCAATGAATTGTGATTTTGGGCGTTGACTTGCATTTTTCACCCTCTTCCACTCCAAATCTCCAATGCCAATCAACATGAAAGTTGTGTCCCTCGACAAAACACACAACTTTTGTATTGGGGGAATTTGAAGTGTTTAGGTCAAATTTGGAGAACGCGGCAAAAGTACCGACTGGCACTGGTGGGTCTAAAAGGGTTCAAGGGGTTTTGAGTAGGGTCTTGACCAAGGGTTGACTATGGTTGACCAAAGGGTGTCATTAGGGCTTGTCGGTGATGTTTTTGAGGTGATGGCCCAGGTTGACCATCATTTGACCAAAGTCAACAGTGTGGACCTGCTCATTAGGGTTAACAACTCCGGCTGAAAACCTGGGGCGTCACACTTATCACCTTCAATGGGGTGACGGACAAGGAGTACCAAACCCTTGGAACGTGGAGCATCTATGGCGATTCTATCAGTAGAATAGTTTTTAAAATTCCAGCTATGTATTCACTTTCTTTCTACTTTTTCAGATTAAATAAACAAATATTTCAAGCAGCCATCTGCTATGAGTCGAGCACTACCTTCTCCTCTCTCATCTTGCAAAACCCTCCCCCTCGACATGCTTGGGGGCTTAGCTAAAGCCAATACATGAGTTGCAAAACCTGAGGGTCACATATTTTTCACTTACTCCTCCCCCTCGACATGCTCGGGGGCTTGGCTCAAAGCCAACCTAAGGGACCTACGACCTGAGGAGACTACCCCTAATGAGCACGAAGCGTTCTATCGCCGTGATGCATGCTTGGTCAAAAGGGGTCGCTAGACCTGAGCCCTGGGCTCTATCCTCGCGAGACGATCTCACGTAAGCCTCCACACTGAGCTGTGGAGGTCGGTAAGCCAGCATCTCTGTGAGAAGTGTTTAGCGAGACAAGAAGCAAGTCATCGTTATCTAAAAGACTACTAGGCTCGCATAGACGGAAGGCAAAGTGTTTCATTTAGGCCCAGCAAGTGTTCATCCAAAAGATCTGTTTTACACGACAAAGAGGGGGGAAGGTACAGCTCCTACTCGAAGACTATGCTTCGCCGTCATCGCCTTCATAATCTAAGTTGTCCATCACCTCGGTGGCGACATCTCGTACCTCCAGCTCCAGGGAGGTCCTTTTCAGCATCAGGACCAGCCTTGACCTTGGCCATGTCGATGTCGGGGTAGTGAGACTTAACTCTCACTAGTGCGTCTGTAGCTGCCGCCAAGCTCGCTGCCTTCAGCAGGGTCAGAAGCCTGTTGGGTGTATCTATAAGGCGGTCCACGATGGATTATGCCTCATCTCCTTTAGCTGGAAGAGCTATGCAATCAATTGCATAGTTGGCAGCACCCTTCAGGTCATTCAACTCCACCTCATATCCAGCAATGGTGATTTCTTCATTTTGTAATGACTTCAAAGCAGCTTGGAATTCGACCTCCAGGCCCCGACGAGCTCCTGTCTCATAAGACAGCTTTTGAGATACGGTGTACTCACTGTCGGCGGCTTCTTTCATCGGCCGTTTTAGCTCCTGGCCCCCAGCCTCGATCGCCCGGACCTTTACCTCCAAGTTCCGAACTTTTTCCTTGGTGTTCCTCAAGGTGGTGTCGAGCTCCTCCTCATGGTTGCGGAAGCCTGCGAGACAACACAAGTTAGCATACCACAAAAGCACTTCCCACGACAAGATCGTCAGTACGACGATTCGACCTACCGATGGACAAAGCGTTGAACTACGCAGTAGCCTCCGTGGCCTTGCACTTTTCTTCGACGAGCTCATCCTCGACCTCTTCTTCTCGGCAGTTGCCGCCTCATAGACTTGCTTGAGCTCCTGCTCAAGGTCGGTAATCCACCGCTCCTGCTCCGTCGCATTCTTTAGCAGGTCAACCCGGCTCTTCGCCCGCTCTGCTAAGTTCTGCCACAGTATAACAAGCTCGTTAGTAGCACTCCAACAAAATCATCAACAAGAAAAGTACATCGAAAAGCATACATACTGTCAACGTGTAGGTGATGGTCATGATGCTAGTCCGCAAGGTGCCTGCATATCGTCGTTGTCTTCGAAAATGTCATCTTTCCAAGGGGTGTGATTCCAGTTAATTTATCGCCGTGGTAACCTTGGGCTTGAAGACGAAGTTCGAGGTACATGTGCGCCGGATGTTCCTTGACCTCCTGGCGCTTGGTCAATCTGAGGCTGGTCCATGACCAGGTCTTCAGCCCCACCAGGTACTGCACTGATGGGGTCGACGTCAATAATTGTTGGGGAGGTCGTCGCTCCGATGTCCCCAGCAGAAACTCCTCCCGCTTCAACAGCGCACGGGGCAGTCTCCACCCTCGAATCCGCCACAAGTGAAGAAGTCACCCTACTCTCAACCGCTCCTCGCGACGGAGTGGATGTACGTGCATCATCAGCAAGCGCCTCCCCCACGACTGTAGGTTCAGCCGACCTCATGCGGGATGGAGAAGCCGCGGCACCCAGGTCATCCTGTGGCACCACCGTCGGCCTGCAAGACAACATCACATCAACACAAGAATTCAATAATAAGTAAAAAGTTTGAGTCTTCAAGATTTTACCTCACAGAGATCGGAATCCGAAGCTTCAGCCTAAACACCCGAGGCCTAACCGCCGTAGGCATCTTTGCCTGCGTGGCAGCAACAGTCTGTAGCGCCTCCAAACTCCACCGGAGGGCATCCTTTGACGTATTTTCCACCAGCTCCCGCTGCCTCTTGGCAGCGGGACTCTCTGACCTTCTTGCTGGTCGATCCTCGGTGACCAGCAACACCTTGATTGCTTCGCCGTTCTCCCTCTCCTCCTCCTCCTCCTCCTCTTCTGATTCGACCTCCCTTGATCGGGGTGTCAGAATTATTATCATCACAACTGCCGGAGGGGAAGTCACCTTCCTCTTCCTCTTCTTCTTTTCTACGTCCTTCACCGCAGAAACAGCAGCAGCAACAGCTGAAGCTGATTGCTTCCCCACTGCCGACCTGGTCCTACGTCGTGGCTTTGGGGCGACGCCAACGTCAGGGCCTGTCACGGCATCACCATCTCCGGCCTCATCGTCGGTGTCCTCGTTGGTCTCCACCGACGAATCTGACTCGTAAAACTCCAGCAGACGACCTGCTGGAGGCTCGTACTTATCCGACTTAAGTTTCCTCTAGTGATGCTCGCCCTCAGGGAGAGGTGCCGGGCACCACATCTGAAGCTCACGATCCTGCAAACAGACGACCGAGAAGTTTTTACGACGTAAACAACGAAAAGCGAAGTGAAACGACCAAAGGGTAGATCTTAGGATCTTACCGGGTAAACCGGCCTCTTTAGTGATTGTGCCTTAGGGAATTTCTTCACCTTCACTTCCCCAGAGTACATCTGGGACACTCTGGCCTCCATCTTCTCCTTGGAGACCTTGTGGTTCGCCTCACGCGTGGTTTCCGACTTCCCCCAGTACTAGTATGCCGGGTGAACTCGATCCTTTATCGGTTGGATCATCCGCCAGCAAAATGACCTAGCCACTACGGCTCCTGTCACCCCCAGTTTCTTCACATCGTCGATGAGCTCCAAGACCGCCTTGAGCTCCCCAAGATCACGGGAAGACAACCCTAAATCCCACTCATTCATCTTCACTAGCTTATGGCCAGTACGACGTGGAAGCCCAGGAAGCTAATCCACGATATAAAACCACTCCGACCTCCACCCAGCAGTGTTCTTGGGGAGATCGGTGTCTATACACTCCGCCTTGAGGCCCGACCTCAAGGAAAACATTATAGCCCCCACTGGCCCCGACCTTTTGCCACTGCTATTCACACAGAACAAATACCTCCACAACAAGAAGTGAGGCGATATCCCCATATACGCCTCACCTAAATGGATGAAGGTCGACACTACAATTATGGAGTTGGGGACAAGATGTACCAACTCCAAGTTGTAGTAATACAGCAGGCCCTGGAAGAAAGCCCCCATGGGGAGGGTGAAGCCGCACTCGGAGAAGGATGCGAAGACGACCTGCTCCTTGACATCTTCACTCGAAAACTGCTCCCTAGTCGAGGCCCTTCACTCCACCTCCGCCTTCGGTCGGAGTAGCCTGCGGTCCACCAAAGATTGTATCTTCGCCTCGATCATCGTCGACCAGACCACGATGTCTGTGGGTCCGGGATGGAAGCCACCTCCACCGCCATTTCGCCGCTAGGGTTCGCACTGGATCTAATGTTGCACAGGGTCTTGACGCGCATACGCAAGAGGAGCGCGGTGCGGGGCGGCGGAGCTAGCACGTGGCTGGCCGGAGCTGGAGGCTAAATGGGCACACGCGCGGGAGCAAGGCGGTCGCAAAATCAGAGGAGTGCTACGGCGGCTGGAAAGAGACGGGAGTGGAAGAGAAAGTGACGTGAGGAAGAAGAAAGGAGAATGTGAGGACCATGTGTGGTTCGAGGACCGGTGGTTGGTCGCTTCCTTGTGCGATGAGTGATTGACAAGGTTGTGTGGACTGATTCTTAGCTAAGTATTGCAGGTGTAGGTTGCTGCTTGACAGGTGTTGGTGCAAGTGAAGAACAATCGCGAAAAGTCGTCACCGGTGAGGCCTCCAGGTGTGGAGAAGACAAGTAGGCTTCGTTCGAGGGACCCGGTGGCCAGCGGGGTCAAGTGCGGGCCGCATGGTGGCATGAACAGCAAGATGAAGTCATGGACGGTTTCTTGGTTGAGCCTCAAAACCAAGGTCGAGCCGGGACTACGTGGGAGCTGAGTCATGAGTGGCGATTGGCGGAGGCTACACCGAGTTCGCGTGGTTTCCGGTGGTTCACCAGAAAACCACTGGTTTCCTTGGTTGATCCACAAACCCAAAACCAAAGAGCCGAAGATGGAGCTGCAGCAGTGCCAGGCCGGTCTGACCGGTGGGTCTGACCGGTTTAACTGGTGTGCGACGACGCAGTCCGGAATCTTCGAAGCGGAGGACACGTGTCGGGATCGCAAGGCTTGTGTCGAGGCTAAGCAGGTTGCAGTCGCCGGGCATTTGTCCGATGGAGAAAGCTTGAAGACTTCCAAAACCGCCGTTGAGGGGCTTGTATCCCTAGTTATTAGGGAACGGTATTTTAGACTTTCGGTTGCCTCTATATAACCCATGAGGTGAGAGAATGGCAGCCAATCTCTCGGAACCCTAGTTCATTTGCTTTCCTATTTTCCCTTCCTATTTTCACAGGATTTTCATAGGACTAGCTTGAGAGCTTCATGGTGAGATCTTGTGAGAGGGTTGGACGATCGGGCGGCAAGCTAGACCTTGTATGAACCTTTGTGGTATGTATAGATGATTCGGCATGGTTCCTCGAGGCCATATTGTGTTGTTCCCGGTTGTTCTTGGTGGAGATTTTCGGAGCCCTCTCTTGGTGTTTTTCTTGGGGTGTTTTCGGGACCTTGCTCTTGAGGATTTGATGGGGGAAATTTGTGGGAACCCTTCGTGGTTCTTTGGGCTGTGATTCCGCTCCCAAATCCGTGAGTAAAGGGGCTCGATTTTGGGGTTTTCAGATTCCTAGGGTTAGAGGTGTTCTTGGTGGGATTTCTTCGATTCCTCCTTTTTGGACAAGTTTTGGTGGGATCAAACTTGGCTATGGACTCCTCATGAGGTGTTCCTATTGTCCCCAAAGTCTTGTTCAAGTCCCTGGAGCGATTCGCGAGATCGAAGTTTGGATTTGGGGGAGTTGACCCTCGCGTGTTGTTCATCCCGAGCTGCCCAGGCTACATCGATCTGACCGGTGCTCTTGACCGGTCTGACCGGTGCAACCCTTGGCGGGTTTTTGCTTGGGTGAACGTTTGGGTGAGTCTGCTGTTGTCCTGTGTTGGGGCTGTTTTGAGTTTGGGACAGTTTGGAGGTCGGTTGTCCTGTTTGGCGATTTGGGGGCTTTCAGGCTTAGAACCGGACTGACCGGTGTGTGGCACAGGCCTGATCGGTGTGGAGCCACTTAGTGGAAGTCGCCAAGTTTCACCAGCAGGGACCGGTCTGACCGCTGGTGCTCACCGGTCTGACTGGTGTTGGTCAGTGGACTCGAGGTTTGGTGTTCCGCTGCGTTCTCGGGTCGGAAGGTTGTGTGTTGGTTCCTAGGTCCAGTGGTACTTCAGTGGCTACGTGGGCTTGGCCAACTTGGGTAGTGAGTCGGAGACGTGTGTTGGAAGTCGTGTTCATCTTGTTGAAGTTTCCACTTCCTTTGAGAAGAATTTTAATCGGCTCCCATTCACTCCCCCCCTCTCTGGTTCGCCGTATCGGTCCTTCAAGTGGTATCAGAGCCGGTTCGGGTCTTTATTGACTCTAACCAGTCTAAGATCCAAGGATGGCATACCAGGAATGGGGTTCGGGTCCTCCACACTTTGATGGCAAGAACTACCCGATGTGGAGTAAGAGGATGGCTGCGTTTCTCAGAGGAAAGGGTCAGATCCTTTGGGATGTCTCGGTGGACATAGGCTATGTCCAGCCGATGAACTTCCTTGCTCCAGGATCGAGGGACATGTTCGACGCCAATAATAAGGCGGTCGACTACTTGTTTCGTGCTTTGTGTCAGCCTGAGTTCGATCGGGTGCACACCAAGCACTTGGCTTGTAGAATCTGGTTGGTGTTGAAGGAGGCTCATGTTGGGAATGCCCAGGTTTAGGCTTGGATGTATGCGACCTACCGGAGAGAGTACGAGAACTTCAGTCATCTCCCCGGTCAGTCCATCGATGCCTTGTTTCAGAGGTTCACGGTGGTTGTGAACAACATGAGGGCCAATGTGGACGTGCTCCCGTACGATGATCATGATAGAGTTGTCAAGCTCTTACACTCTTTGGATCGTACGATTTGGGGCTGAAAGTTCGAGGCCATTGTGGAGTCAGAGAAGTATGACACTCTGATGGTGAACAAGCTGTTCTCGAATCTCAAGTCAGCTGAGGTGGATAGGGGCATGACTGCCAGGCTCGAGGGTCCAACTGATTCCCATAGTCTTTCCCTCGTTAGTGGTTCGAAAGGAAAGGGTAACACTAACCCATCCACCAGGATGTTCTCTTTGTCCTCTTTGATGTCTATGCCAGATGAGGAGTTCGATGTGCTTGGAGAGGACGAGCTGGCGTGGCTAACGAGGAGGTTCGGGAGGCTGCACGAGAACCGGGTGAACATGAGGAGGAACACGAGGACATGCTTCTAGTGCGGCAAGCCGGGACACTTTGTCGCCGACTGCCCGGTGAAGGTCGAGAACAAGGATGGGTACAAGCACAAGTCGAGGATGGATGACAAGTACCGGTCGAGGCGGGACCACAAGAGCAAGCACAAGAACAAGCACAAGGACGAGCGACGATCGAGGAAGAAGGAGAGCCGAGGCAAGGCACGAGCGATGGTGGGAGCGAGCGACGTCGACTCTGGTTCCGCGTACTCCACCTCGAGCTCAAGCAGTAGTGAAGACAAAGGTGATCGTCACAAGAGCAGGAAGTCATCCAAGAACCTGAGCGGGCTGAGCTGCTTCACTATAGACGGCTTCTGCACCATGGCGCTGAGCTCCGGCAGCAAGAAGAGCACACAGAGCGACTCGGACTCTGATTCCGACGACGACGTGCGTGATGAACTTCCTTTCTTGCGCCAGGAAAATGAGAGGCTTGGCTTGTTGCTTGATAACCGTGATGACATGCTTAGAGAGGCCAAGAAAATGAGAAAAGATCTTAGGGCTTCACTCGAGGATGCTAGGACTAGAGTGGCTGAGCTAGAAACACAGGTTCTTGATAGCAAGCTTGAGATTGATTCTCTTGAGGCTAGTCCTATTGTTTCTGATAAGGTTGATTGTGCTGATTGCTCCATCTTTCTTGCTGATCTTGCTTTGTTCAAGGAGAAGCATGCCTCCAAGTGTGAGGAACTAGATGTGCTTACGGTTGAAGTGGCTGAGCTTAAATCTAGATCTGCTTTGCTAGGTGCTTGCACTTCTTGCCTTGTTTTGCATACTAAGATTGATGAGATGCATGTTTACACTGCTTCCCTTGAGGCTAAGCTGAAAGAACCAATTCCTACATCTTGCTCTACCTGTGAAATGCATGCTTTGAAGAATTTGGAACTTGCGCATTATGTTGATTATTTGCAGGATGAGAATGATGAGCTGAGAAAGTTGATGGGTTGGTTGTCTGGGCATTTAAGAGGCAGAATGGTGAGGGACTTGTGGCAAACAAGGTTGGTGAGGGAAGTGGATAGAATATTCCAGAGCCACCAAAAACCCACCACAAAAATGATTTCCCTCCTAAACCTAACCATCTTAGGAACCGACTAGACACAACCCCAGCTCCACCCATGTTTCCTACAGCAACCATCTTAGGAAAGTGAGAAGGCTAGTGAAGGGAAACCAGTGGAGGAGTTGAGTGGAGAGAAACCAAGTGAGCAGCCACAGCCCAAGCCTAAGCCTAAGCTTGTGAGGTTCCGTTGTGGATATTGTGGGAGATATGGCCATAAGGATGAGTTTTGCTTCAAGAGGAAGCGAGAGGAGAGAATGGCGAAGGAGTGGGCTAACAAGGACAAGTACCACCCTTCTGATGGTGTACTTGAGCCTCGTGTGCAAAAGCCCAAGGCGAAGGCGAGTGTGAAGACAGTTCGGGCTTGGGGAGAGCGGAAGGCTGTTGGAGGTGCTGCTGTCCAGGTTACACCGGTCAGACAGGTGTGGGGCACCGGTTAGACCAGTGCAGACCTGGACAGGCAGCAGTTTGGGTTTCATGCTCGTACAGGTGCGAGAGTTGTTTCTGGAGGTCGTAGTTCTGGTGGTTGGGCTGGAGAGTTTGTAGGAGGTCAGGTTGCTAGGCATTCTCCCCCTTGAGTTCACTACGGGGATGGGAGGAGTCGTAGCTTTGAGAAGGAGAGGAGGGACGGTCCATGGGCTTTCTTTCGTGGGTTTGGTCCTCCTCCAGGAAGAAAGGATTGGTTCCCTCAAGGTGGTTACCGTGGTGGTGTTCGGGGAGGTAGCTTTGATAGGAGAGATGGTTTGGTTTGTGCTAACCCCACTTTCGAGCAAATGGCTCGGCACTTGTTTTGCTCTTTCAGTACTAACCCCAGTGCTGAGTTGTTTGTTCGCTCACGTGCTCATTTTTGAATTTCAGGTGCGAGACTTGAAGAACCTTTGGTTGATTGGCTCCGGTTGCTCAAGGCATATGACCAGAGACAGGGGGTGGTTCTCAAGTCTCGTCCCGGTGGTGACAAGGAGGTACATCACTTTTGGGGACAATGGGCGTGGGCGTGTGCTTTCAGAAGGTGAGATTAAGGTGAGTGACAAGATCACTCTCAGGCGTGTTGCTCTTGTTCAATCATTGGGGTACAATTTGCTTTCTATGTCCCAGTTGTTGGATGAGGGTTTTGAGGTGTTGTTTCGGCCTAGTGGTTCTCAGATTTTGGACTCTCGAGGGGACCTTGTCTATTTGGTCATTCCCGATGGTCAGGTGTTTCGTGCTGATTTTTTTCAGTCTTCGTGTGTGGAGCGTTGTTTCTTGGCTGGTTCTTCGAGTGAGTTTTGGAATTGGCATCGCTTGAGTAAACTCAATTTGGTCCGAGGATTGCCACGTTTGAGGCTTGAGAAAGAGTTGGTTTGTGCGCCGTGTAGGCATGCCAAGATGGTAGCCTCTTCTCACCCGCCTCTCACCGATGTGATGACTGAGCGTCCATGTGAGCTGCTCCATACGGAGCTTGTTGGCCCAGCTCGTATGCGATCTGCAGGTGGGAAGTGGTATGTCCTTGTTGTGGTGGACGACTATTCTCGGTATGCGTGGGTGTTCTTTCTCGAGGATAAGGGGGAGACGTTTGGTTTTGTTCGAGATCTAGTCTTGAGGTTGAGGAACGAGAGGCACGGAGATGCCATACGAGCAATCCGCAGTGATAATGGCTCAGAATTCAGAAACTCTCGTTTTGAAACCTTTTGCCATGACTTGCGTCTTGAGCACCAGTTTTCGAGTCTGTATACGCCTCCCGAGAATGGTGTTGCGGAAAGGAAGAACAGGTGAGGACCAGGAGCGTCACAGTGGTCGATGGATGACCGCTCCTCAGTGATGAGTGATTGACAACGGGTGTTGGACTGACTCTTGGCTTAGTGCGCAGGTGTAGGCTGCAGCCTAGTTCGTGTTGTTGCAGGTGAAGAACGAGCGCGAAAGGACTTCAGCCTTGAGGGGCCTCCGGGAGATGGAGAGACAAGTAGGCTCGGTTCGAGGGACCCGGTGGACAGCGGGATTGGGTGCGGGCCACATGGTGGCGACACGAGCAAGACGAAGTCATGGACAGTCGAGCCGGTGCACGGTGGCGGTCGAGTCAAGTGGTTTGGCGGGAGGCCGGACCGAGCACGCGGGGTTTGGTGGTTTGCCCACAAAACCATCGGAGGACGGTTTCTTGGTTTGGGCCTCAAAACCAAGTCCGAGGGCCCAACACGACGGAGACGGGATCTGGGCGTGTCGGGAAGCTTCGAAGCGGATGACACTCGGTGGGATCACATGGCTTGCGTCGGGAGGACGCGGGGTGCGGCAAAGGCGTGGCCGACCGATGGCAAGACTCACAAACATTACCTAAATGCTCCTGCGTGGGTTGTATCGCCAGTAGTTAAGTTAGGGGTAGTCGAGTCATTTACCACTCCGGCGGGACCTGATATATAAGCCATGAGGGTGTGTGAGTGGCTCCCTCTCTCCGCGACTTAGGGTTTCATTCCCCCCCCCCCATTTCTCATTTTCGTAGCTATTTTTTCCTCCATTTTCTCTAGGCTAGCATGAGAGCTTCATGAGAGATTTGTAGAGAGGGATGGATGCTAGGGCGGCATGCTAGACCTTGTGAATCTTTCTCGGTTTGTATAGAAGATTCGGAGTTGTGTTTTTCTTGGTCTTTTTGTGCTTGTTTTCGTGCCTTTGTTCTCGGTGTGATTCCGCGGATTTGAGTGGTTTTCTCCCCGGATTTCTTTGAGGGAAACATGGATAGATGTCTCATGCATCTTTGTGATTGATCTTGTGCCCTCAAACGCCGAGAAACCCCTTCGATTCGAGGATTTTCGTTCGGTGCTCTAGCTTTTGGTGGTGCTCAAAAGATTCGCGATTCCCGGTGATTTAGGGAGTTAGGAAGCAAGATTTTTGGGCTATAGCATCCTTGTGTGATGCTTTTCAAGTCCCCAAACCCTTGTCTCCACAGCTTCAACCGTTTGGGAAATCCGATGATGATTTGGGGAAGTTGACTTTCGGGGTCGTGCGTTTTCTGCTCTGTCCGCACCTCGCGGACGGTCCGCGAGGACTAGGTGGACAGTCCGCACCGCTCCAGTTCGTCGCGGTGTTCTTCGTGTTCTTGCTTTGTTTCGTTTCAATCCGGTTTTGCTTTAGGTTTTCGTTGCAACCGGTTTGCAGACGGTCCGAGCTTCAGTAGCGGACGGTCCGGGACCCGCGCGGACGGTCCGCCTGGCCTTTGCGAACGGTCCGTTTTCTCGGGTTTGTTCTGGTGGTTCTGTTCGCTTTAACGGACGGTCCGCGGTGCAGGGGCGGACAGTCCGCGGTGTGTGTGTGGACAGTCCGCGGCAGCGAGCCGGACGGTCGGGAGGCCGTGCGGACGGTCCGCCCCTCCTGGCCGGACGGTCCGCTAGAGCCTGAGTGCTTTGTCTCTTGGTTCGATTCCTCCCTTCCTTTCTTGTGCTTCCGCGTGTGCTTTAAGGAATCGTTCCTAAGACTAGAGGTTGATCCATAACCTCGTTGTCTTAGTGATTGGCATGTGATTCGATCCATCGCTTGTGTGAGACCGGGATTTGACTAGGGTATAGGCTGGTTTCTTTGAGACGAATTTTTACCGGCTCCTATTCACTCCCCCCTCTCTAGTCGCCATCTGATCCTTCAATTGGTATCAGAGCTTGGTGCCGGATTCTTTGAGACTTTGACAAGTCTTGAATCCTAAGATGGCGTACGTTGAGCGGGGCGGTCCGCCGCACTTCGATGGCAAGGGTTATCACAAGTGGGCGGCTCATATGATGATCTTTCTTCGTGGAAAGCTGTTGGATTTCATTGTGCTTGACAAGACCTATGTTATTCCGGTCAACATCCATACTCTTATGGTGACCGATGCCGGTGCTAAGGCCAAGTATGTGGCTAATGCAAAAGCCGTTGATCACTTGGTCCGGAGCTTGTGTGATCTTGAGTTTGAGCGTGTTCGCCATTTGAATCTTGCTTTGCAAATTTGGGAGAAGTTGTTGGTTTATCACGGTGGTGATAACCATGTGAAGGCTCGCCTCTTTGTCTCTTACCGGATGCAATATGAGAACTTCACTCAACTTCCCGGTGAGGACATCGATGCGATGTTTCAGAGGTTCACCGCCATCGTGAACAACATGAAGGCTAATGTTGAGGATTTTCCTTACACCGAGCATGATCAGGCTTTGAAGCTCTTGCATGTCTTGGATCCAAATGTTTGGGGTGATAAGGTTGAGGCCATCAAGGAGTCTGGGCAATATTTGACTATTGAGTTGGATGACCTCTTTTCTAAGCTCAAGTCGAGCCGAGGTTGACGGGAAGTTGCAATCCAAGCATGACGGCTCGGCCCGACCATAGTCTTTCTCTTGTGGGCGGATCAAAGGGCAAATCTAACCCTTCTGTCGACGAGTTTTCCTTGTCTTCTCTTATATCTATTCCGGATGAGGAGTTTGATGTCTTGGGTGAGGAGGAGGCTGGCCTTGCTCTCAAGGAGGTTTGATCGACTACACGAGAGTCGGAGGAATGCAAGGCGGAGCTCAGGGACGTGCTACAAGTGTGGCAAGCGTGGTCACTTCATCGCCGAGTGCCCGGAAGCGGAGGAGAACAAGTACAAGATGAACGAGTACAAGGCGCACCCGAGGCGTGAAGACAAGTACTCCTACAAGGGCAAGAACTTTAGCAAGTCCAAGAGCAAGGACAAGGATAAGCGGTGACCGAGCAAGGGCGGCTACAAGAAGAACAAGGCAAGAGCCATGGTGGCCAGTGCGAGTGACGTCGACTCAAGCTCAAGCAACGAGCAGTCAAGTTCAAGCAGTGAAGATGAAGACACCGGGAGGCGCAAGGGCAAGAAGAGCGACAAGGAAGACAGCGACTCCGACTCGGAGGATGAGGTAAATCGTGACCCCGACTCTTTGCTTGCTGAGATCACTAGGTTGAATGGTTTGATTGACAACCGTGATAGTGTGCTAAGAGATTCCAAAAAGATGAGGAAAGATCTTAGGGCTCAACTTTAGAATGCTAGTGAAAAAGTAGGAGAGTTAGAGTCCAAATTGCTTGAATTGAAACTTGAGAATGACTCTTTGAAACTTGCTCCTACTACTCCTGATGATGTTGAATGTCTTGAGTGTGATGCATGGTTGAATGAGATCAAGTTGCTTAATGAGGAAATGACTTGTTGATTGTTCGGATATATGTGGATGATATTGTCTTTGGTGGCTCGTCACATAACCTTGTTGCCAAGTTTGCGGATGAGATGAGCAGGGAGTTCGAGATGAGCATGATGGGCGAGTTGCAGTACTTTCTCGGGCTGCAAATCAAGCAAGTGAAGGATGGAACATTCGTGCATTAGACCAAGTACACGAAAGACATGCTGAGGAAGTTCCAGATGCAAGATGTGAAGCCGATGTCGACTCCCATGGGGAGTACGACCACTTTGGATGCGGACGAGGACGGAGAACTAGTGGACTAGCGGGAGTACAGGAGCATGATCGGCTCCCTCCTCTACTTGACGGCGGCAAGGCCAGACATACAGTTCAGAGTGTGTCTGTGCGCTCGTTTTCAGGCTTCGCCGAGGAAATCACATCGACAGGTTGTCAAGAGGATCTTCAGGTACCTACAGTCTGCCCCTGGTCTTGGCCTTTGGTATTTGTCCTCCTCGACTCTTTCTCTTCATGGTTTTTCCGATGCAGATTTTGCTGGTTGTCGAGTCGAGAGGAAGTCTACTTCTAGTACTTGCCAGTTTCTTGGGTCTTGGTTGGTTTCATGGTCTTCCCGCAAGCAGTCTAGTGTAGCTCGGTCTACCACCGAGGCGGAGTACGTTGCTTCCGCGAGTTGTTGTTCCCGAGTTTGTTGTAGATTTCATACACTTTGAGAGACTTTGGTGAGGAGTGCACCCAGATCCCACTTCTTTGTGATAGCACCAGTGCCATAAGCGTAGCCAAAAACCCTGTGCTTCACTCAAGAACCAAATACATAGAAGTGAGGTATCATTTCTTGAGGGACAATGTGGAAAAAGGAACCGTTGTGTTGAGTCATGTCCCTACCCAAGATCAGCTAGCCGACATCTTTACAAAGCCTCTCGACCAAGCTACATTTGTGCGCTTGCGGGGGGGGGAACTTGGGGTTTGTTGCCCTTTCTAGTTGATTCTTGGGGGATTTCCTTTTGTTTCATATGTATCATACCATGTTTTACTTTGATGTATATACATGTTTTGCTTGATGTATAAACCATGGTAGGATAGCCATCTTGTCATATATCATGTTGCATTTGTATCATATTGCATTTTAGGATGATGAGCTTCTTTCATATGCCTTATTTAAGTCTCTTTGGCTATTTGTGAGATTTTGGTCATATGTGTGGAGAAATGGTGATGTGAGGCTATGCTCTTGAAATATTTGAGATATATGTGTGGTGAGATAGCCCTTTTTGAAATAAATGCTAATCTTGACTAATTTTTGGTGAAATGTGCTCCACTCGTGTGTAGTAGTGTATCCATGTCACAGTTTGGTCTAAATGTGCTTTTCATGCTTATATTGTTCTTGGATGTCTTTTTCTTGCATTTGGGCCAAAGGGCAAATATCATTGTGAATGTTTAGCCTATGTTGCATTCATGGAGGAGCATAAGCTTCTTTTTGCCGCAATGTCACTCGCTGCAAGCGGCTACCCGCTCCAGCGCTACTTAGCTGTAAGCGGCCTCCGGGTCCAGGCGACTACTTGTAACTACGGCCCTGGCCACCCAGGTGTACTTCTTCAGTAATAAAGTTTGATTGTTCATCAACTTCTTTACTGTCTGCTCCCTGCAACGGGACCACTGAAGTCGAGTACCACTACTCGCACCTACTCCACGATGGGCGCTCCGCACTCTGAGATCGCGGTTATGAGTACTCATTGCCTGGAAAATTTCATTTCATTGATACATGAACAATTCATTACAAATGTTTCTGTACAACTATGGCTACCGGCTATCTATGCGGGGGCTACTAGAGGTTCGGCTTTTCGGCTACACCTTTCCGCGATGGGAGCCATCGCTCCGGCGGCTACGCGTCTTGCTCATCCCGGCCGGTTGGCGGCTACCCCGCCGGCGACCACCTCCACCGGAGCCTTCGGGAAGTACGACTTCATGAAGGCCGGGACTTGCTTCGGGATCGACTTGGCCATATGCTTGACGTAGGCGGCCAACCGGCTTGGTGCTTCACGAAGTCGATCCGCCGGGAGGAGCGATCTTGGGGCCGCCGGGTGCGGCACCGGGAGCCTCGCGATCGGGGAGAGCGGCCTCTTCAAGGTCCTTCAGCTGGGCCCGGAGCGCCTCGCAATCCTCATTCAACTTCTGCAAAGATTTGTAGCAGTTGACGAGATCTCTGTCGAGAGGCAATCCGCGGCTCCATGTGCTTCTCGCACTCGAAGGCGAGCTCCTTGTAGTCGAGCTCAAGTACACGGCGGGCTTCTTGCTCCCGGTAGAAGAGGTTCTTCATGCCGACCTCCGAGGCCTTCGAGTGCTCCACCGGCCTTCGAGTTCGCAACACGGAAACACATCAACGGGTCAGAGGCTCCACGACTTCCAACAAGTACCCGACAAGTCAAAGGACATACCTTTATTCTTGTTGCGGAGGCCTTTGTTCTTCCGCACCAACTCGTCGCCCTTCGCCTGCAAGTCCATCACGTCGTTGTGGTACTTGGCGAAGGCGGCATCGAGTTTTGACTGCATGGCGGTGTGTGCTTCCGCGACTTCACGAGCTGCTCCTCCAGGGCCTCTGCTCGGAGCACGGTGTCGCCGTAACCTCGCGGCGGGTTCGACTTCTCGCGGGATCGCTCCGCGACGTCCTGCACAAGACAAGTTCAAGTCAAGAAGAGTACTCAACGATAACGGATTGACTACTCGGGAGGCTACGGCTACGTACCTTCATCCATTGTTTGGCTCGCCGGATCGCCTCCGGTCTTTGGGCCACGGGTGCCGGCTCGACGAGATCGTCGGCCAGAAGTTCAATCCCGGCGCGGCTACTCGACGTAGCCTCGGGTCATCGGCGGCGAGCGGATAGGCTCCGCGTCTTGGATCTCAGGGGAGCGGACAGCCACCTCCAGAGCAATCTCTGGCGACGTGGTGCCCGCCTCTCCCCGGCGGTCTTCTCCATGACCTCCCCCACGGGCTCGGGGGCTCGTTCCGCGGCCTCGGGGCCTGCGGTGTCAACTCACCGCATGGGCACCCTCGCGGGGATGTCACCTCCTTCGGCGCCCGCCCGACCAAACGACACGCGCATCAGTGCCTACGACTACTCCTCTCACGGAGTCCTACGGCTTCAAGAAGGGTACTCACCTTCGACTACGACCGCCTACGGCGGCGGCGCTTCGGTGGCGGGGGGCTCGGTCGTCGCTTGGGCTTCGGGAGCGGCCTCCTCGACGGGCGGCGCGGCTTCTTCCGCCACCGGCCGACGAAGGCTCGTCTCCATCCCGGCTTAGATGCGTGGATTTTACGCGAGAGGTGTTCACGAGAGGTCGTCGAGGCAATCATCGACTACGCAGCTAGTACTACTCGTAAAGACATGGTACTTACAAGCTCGACCGGACGATGGTCACGGCGGAGCACCGAGGATGCTGGCAATATCAACCAGTCCACCCTCGGCGGGCGCCTCCTCCTCCGCCTCTTCGACGGCGGGTGGCGGCCGGCGCACCTTCACCTTCCGCTCCAGGGGTCACCACCTTTCCAACGGTGGCGGCCACGGGTCCTCTGCTCTCTGCGGGAGCAGGGGGCTGGCGCTCCAGCTGCGCCAGGAGTTCCTCGACAGTGGGGGCTGGACTTCGGCTTCCAGCCGGTTCCCCCACCGTGTCCCACACGCCCTCGTCGCCCTCTTCGACGGGCTCCGCTGGCGGCACCTCCTGCACACAAAGGAAGACTACTCGTCAGCAATGTACTCGAACAGCGGGTACCCGACTACTCTGCTCAAGATGACTTACCTCCGGAGGCGTGGTCTCTGAGACCTTCATCTTCTTCGCCACTCGCTTCTTGGCGGGGTTGCGCGGCTTCCGTGGCGGCGCAGCAAGGCTAGCCTCCAGGCTAGCGGAGGGTCTTGAACAAGTGGCACATGAGGCAAGCCCGGACGGCTAAACCTCGACCGCAGCTGGAAGCGGTCCTGAAGAGTATCTTCGCCTTCGTCGTCATCGGAGGTATCCTCCACGATGACGGTGTCGTCGCCTTCACCGACTTCGCGGCGCTCCTTCACCTTCCCCTCCACCGGGATCTCGATCCCGCTCGGTGGCGGCTGCGGCTCGGAGACGAACCGCTTCACATCATCCTGCGCAAAGACACAAGGCGTCAGCAACTTCACTACGAGTACTCATTACTCGACGAGGGGGGTACGACTACTCACCTCGTTGGGCGGGCGCGCGGCGGAGTACTCCTCGACCGGACACGCCGTGTACGGCGGCATGTCCTTGAAGATCCTCGTCAACCTTTCGACGATGTCGTTGTCGTCCGGCCTCGCCCCCGGCATCCGCGACGTGTCGTCGTCGCCGGTGTACTCGAAGCCCATCGTGTCCCGCGTCATCGGCGGGCCGGATCCTGCGCTTCATGAACCCGAAGGCCACGTGCTCGGCCCTCAGTCCCGCATCCTTGAGAGTCTTGATGCGTGCTAGCAGCTCGGGGAGGCCCCGGATCCCCTCTTGCATGGTGGGCTCCGTGTTCCACCAATCTTGGTGCTCAGGGCTGCCCGTCCGCTCGGCTTCGGCAGTTCAGGATGGTGGTTCGTGATGTAGAACCATCTCGTCTTCCAGTCGGTGTTGGAGTCCACGAGCTTGTACGCCAGGTACTGCTCCGCGGCGTCCTCCCTTAGCTGGATTCCGGCCCCTCCGACTACTCTAGGGTTGGAGGCGCTGGGCTGCGGCTTGACGCGGAAGAACTTCCGGAAGAGCACCCAGTGCGGCTTGATTCCCAGGAAGGCTTCGCAGAAGTGGACGAAGACAGACGTATGGAAGATGCCGTTGGGGTTCAGGTTGAGGTACTCGATGTCGTAGTACCTGAGCAGCCCCTTGAAGAAGTCGCTTGCTGGGAGCGCAAGACCGCGCTCCACGAAGCGCGAGAACATCGGGATCTCGTCTTCGGCCTTCTCCATCGGATAAGGATCTACTGCGGCGGACCTCCACATATCGATCTCCTTCTCCCTGATGAACCCGCTGTTCAACAGGGTCAGCAGGTCCTCCGTCTTGACCTTCGATTTTTTCCACTCGCAGCTTGGATCAGCGCGCGGTGGCGACAGGGGCAGCGCCGCACTGGTGGCGGCCGCGGCGGCCTCTGCACGGCTCCTCTTCTTCCCGCCGGCCTTGGACGTCTTCGACGGCGACGGTTTCATTCTCCAAGTGCAAGGAGTTTTCACTCGCATCCGCTCGGGGGCTACCCTAAAGGCTTCGGGTGGCGATGAGCTCGGATCTACTACGGCGGCAGCAGGCTGCTGGGAGTGGATCTAGTTCAAGATTCAAGTGGAGATGACTGCGGCTCACTTGGGTGAAAAACCCTAAAGGTTTTGGCTCTTATTTATAAGCCAAAACGCCTCCGTAACGGGCGGCTGGATAAGTCCACGCGCGGGCGACTCGGCGGCCGCGCGTGACTCTTCGTATTCTACTAGTCGACGCGCCTCACCTCGGGGGCTCGGCTACTTCTACTCGACGACACCGGGAAGCGGCTAGTCTCAAGAGCATCTCGGGACACATTCTCCAAGAAGACCCTTCAATTCGAGAGGAAGTACTCGACTCAAGGCTCGGGGGCTCCGGTGCCACGTGTCCTTCGGTTTTTTCTCTCCGGATTTTTCGGGATTTTCTTGCCTAGACTTCGGATAGATCCTCGGCCCGAGCCCGCGGCTCGAGGCTCGGGGGCTACTCCATGTGGAGTGCGGTTACGCAAATCGTACCTCCATGACGGCTCCGGCTTCAAGACAAGACGGACATTTCTTGAAGACCTTCGAAGGCGATTTCAAGGACGCTTGGGACTACTCGAGAAGACTTCAAGATTGCTCAAACATCGGTGGAGTACATTCCCGGCCCTCGGGATGCTTCGACTACTCTTGAGGACTTTTGACTTGTAGCACTCAGGGACGCTTGAGGACTACTCGTTAAGGCCGTCAAGACTACTTGAAGCTATCCTTCTCGACTACAAAGTACTCGGGGGCTTGTCGTATGGACCTCCCTGGGCCCACTACCTCGGTGGGTACCAGGACCGACTACTCGGTGGGCCCCGGGACTACCGGCTTGCGCTACACGGCACACTCGAAGGCGTGGAGCACAAGGACTACACGGGAGTAGTACTCGGTTAGGAAGGCCGTACATGTTCCGCCCCTGTGCGAGAGGACTCCTAGACGTACTCGACTAGTACTCTCTTCCTACTCCGAATTGTAACCACCTCGCCTCCCGGACTATATAAGGCGAGGCGGGGACCGATCCCTTCATCCAATCTCATCTCATACAACCCACGGCGCACTATTGCACCATCTTGTAATCGTGCCCTATCAATCCGAGCTACGCAACATACCGGACGTAGGGTATTACGCACCTCGCGGCCCGAACTGTCTAAATTGTGTGCCACGTGTCTCTTCCTTCGAGTTACCGATCTCGGCGAGTCACATTCATCTACTTCGGGTACTCCCCGTAGTAGGTTCCGGTCTAAAACACCGACAGCCGTGGCACGCCGGGTAGGGGCTCTCACTCGAGATCACATGGCGAACTCGACGGCTTCCGTCCACATCAAGCCAGCGTCGCCTTCAACCGTGGCGACACCTTCGTCTTCGGCGCACAGGTCCGCACTGCTGATGGCGCGGGCTCCTTCCAGCGCCGCCTGATCATGCAGCCCGACTCGAAGACAGGCCTTGTGACGCTTCCCGAAGCTGTCACAGGCGAACTCGCCGGCAAGTTCGGCGAAATTTCGCTCTCCAACATCCACGCGGACTTCGAGCTCGAGTCTGTCTCCAACTCGAACCCGACGTCGCCATGGGCCATCGCATGCGAGCCGGCTGCTCAGCCATCGCAGGCGGCCCCTTCACCACGCCAGCACTCCGCGCGTGGCCCCCGCGTCCCCGGCGGCGGGCCGCACGGAGGCTCCTACTCCACGCCGGGCCGGCAAGGAGCCCGTATCCGAGTACAACTCGGACGCCGACGCCGTCCCCGACCACATCTCGGACTCCGGCCCTCTCTCTCGAGTTCTACTCGAACCGGATTACGAGTTCGACTTCGGGTCGGACCTTGAGGAGCCCGAGTCCGAAGATGACTCCAGCGAGCTTCCCTTGTCGGGGCCGGCCTGCGGGGGCGGTTATAAGATCGACGCCGGCCGGAAGATACGTCTGCGGCCGGACCGTAAGCCTGGCGACCGGCAAAGGAGGACTCGCGCTACGTCGCCTACATCGACTCACTACCGTTCCGGAGGGAACACCAGCGGCCCGGGCGACTCAAACACACCAGGCGAGGTGGCTCCCTCGAGTCCGGCTTGGGTACCCCCGATCGCCAAGTCTTCATGGCTGGTGGCGAAACTCCAGGACCCTCAGGCACGGTCGAAGACGGTACACGGAGGACATCTCCGCGGACGAGCCGTGCGCCAACGCACCCGCGCGAGACGAGGCCGCCGCCAACGGGGACGCTCGACGCGAACGCAACGAGGAAGCGTGGCGAACGGCGCCGGCGGCTCGGAGACAACCTTCCCATCCGCAACCTTGCGGAAGCTCTCGAGCGGTCGAGAGCGAGTACACACCACCCACGAGCGATTGCCTCATGTCGATCACGGCGATCGCACGCCGGAGCTCGGGGCATACGCGGCGGAGAGGTCATCGCCAAGCTCGGCGAAGACGCCTACTTCATGCGGGTCGACAACGAGTCAACCAACCTCTCCCGGCCAAACCCGCGACAATGAAGCTACTAGTCGCGGCGCCGACCCCGGCCCCAACCGTACTCGAGCCGACCTCCCGGGTCGATCCAAACGCGCCGCCGCTCCAACGCCGGCGGACCTTCACGGCGAGGACCAAGGCAACCGAGAAGTCGTTCCCCACCGCGCTCCGCCGGTGGCGGCGGCAACGACCCGACGGCGGCGGCGGCCGGCGGCGGCGGCTCCAACCACGGGGCCAACGGGAGAGGCGGAGGCGGCGGCGGCCGCGGCGGTCGTAGCCACGCGAACGGCCACGCCTCCGGCACCTCTCATGGCGGGTACGATGCTAGCCGAGAAGATCGAGGAGGCTGCGGCGGAAGAAGTCGACCACCGCCGGCCGAAGGCGGCGGCTTCCCCGCCTTCTCACCCCGGCTCGCAACTTTGCTCCTCCCCGACAAGTTCAAGCCTTTGGGGATCACCAAGTACGACGCGAGCGAGGATCCCATCCGGTGGCTCCGATGCTACGCCCTCTCCATCGAGAACGGCGGCGGCAACGGCGACACCAAATGCCTCTACTTCCCCTTACGTACGGACCAAGCTCCACTCACATGGCTCGAGTCGGCGGACAAGCACTCGATCGACAAGTGGGACCGGTCGAAGGAGCAGTTCACGAGCAACTTCGCGGGCGCCATGGGCCGTTCGGGTACTCGCATGGACCTTGCCATGATCAAGCGAGGAACAAGGCGAGACCCTCCGCAAGTACATGCGCCGTTTTTCGACAAGCGCGCTACCGTCGTTGACGTCACCGACAAGGAGGTCATCGACCTCTTCCGGGACGGCCTCTACCATCGCCGCACCTTCGAGGACTTCGGTCGTCGCCGCCCCGAGTCCATCCCTCACCTCAAGGACATGATCACGTCTGGGCGGATGAAGAGGACAAGGCCAACGCCAAGTACGACGCCATGCGGCAAGTCCAAGCGAGAACCGGGCGGCGGCGGCGCAGCAATGCAAACCAAGGCGGCCGCAACAACAACAACAACAACAACAACGACTACTCGGGTTCCAACCGCAAGCGCAAGCCGGACAACACCGTCGCGGCTATCCGGCGCCCTCCGAAAGGGAACTCGAAGAAGAATTCCGGCGGGTTCAAGGACCTGGCGAAGGAGAAGTGCCCGTGGCATCCAAACGGCAACCACACTACCGAGCGGTGCTACCGGCTCGGGCATGCACTCAAGGATACGCGGAGCCACCGCACCCTCACGACCAAAAAGGGCAAGAGGAAGGACGGCGACGACAACGACTTCCAAGAACCCGAGAAGACCGTCAACGTCCTCTTCGGCGGACTACCCGGCGGGCGGGAGCGAAGGCTACCCGTCGTGAAGTGATGTCCATTGAACCAGCGGTCCCGACCCCTCTCAGGTGGTCGGAGGTACCCATCACCTTCTCCCGCGCGGACCAATGGACCAACTTCTCCGAACCAGGACGGTTTCCCCTCGTCCTGAAGCCAACAGTGGCGGGTTCCAAGCTCAACAAGGTGCTCATCGACGGTGGAAGCGGGCTCAACGTCCTCTTCACCAAAACCTTGAAGAAGATGAACCTCGACGTCACCCCCATGCTCACCAAGGGCAGCGTGCCTTTCTACGGCATCGTCCCAGGCAACGCGGCTATCCCAGGCTCGGTGGTACGCCGATTACCTTCGGGCGTCTCGGGACAACTACCGCACCGAGTACATCAAGTTCGAGGTTGCGGATTTCGAGACTTCCTACCACGCCATCCTCGGCAGACCGGCCATTGCAAAGTTCATGGCGGTGCCCCACTACACCTACTTGGTACTCAAGACGCCAAGTCCAGCCGGTGTACTCTCCCTCCAAGGGGACTTGAAGATCTCCCACGACTGCGATACAGAGGCCGTGGTGATCGCCTCTACGAACCAAGTACCCAACGCAATGATGGAGGTCTACGCCGCGTCGAAGAAGCTCGCTACGAGCGAACTCGACATCCCAGAGAAGTCCGACAGCGCCAACAAGCCTCAGCCACCTGAGGAGGTACTCGTCAGGACGGTCGACCTTGGAACAGGCGACCCCGGCCAAGACCACCACCATCGGGGCCGGCCTCGACCCCAAATAGGAAGACGCACTCATCGGCTTCCTTCGGGCTAACCGCGACATCTTCGCGTGGAAGCCGACGGACATGCCGGGGAGTGCCCGGGGGCGATTGAGCACTTGCCTCAACGTCGATCCAAAGGCCACCCCTAAGCGACAACACCTCCGACGTTTTGCCGACGACGGACGGGACACCATCAAGAAGGAGCTCGCCAAGCTACTCGCGGTGGCTTCATCCGAAGTCTTCCATCTGAGTGGCTCGCCAACCCCATCCTCGTCGCAAGAAGAACTCGAACGAGTGGAGGATGTGCGTCGACTACACGGACCTCAACAAGCACGCCCCAAGGACCCCTTCGGGTTGCCGCGGATTGATCAAGTCATCGACTCCACGGTGGGCTGCGACCCTGCTCTGCTTCCTCGGCGCTACTCCGGGTACCACCGGATCGCAATCAAGGAGGAAGACCGGGGAGAAGACCGCGTTCATCACCCCTTTTGGCGCGTCTTGCTACACGACCATGTCATTCGGGTTGAAGAACGCCGGCGCTACCTACCAACGGGCCATCCGGGCACTGCTTCAAGCGGCAACTCAACAAGAACGTCGAGGCCTACGTGGATGACGTGGTTGTCAAAACCCGGGGACTCCGGTACCCTCATCGACGACCTTGAAGAGACCTTCGCATCGCTTCGCGAGTACCGCCGGAAGCTCAACCCGAACAAGTGCGTCTTCGGCGTCCCTTCGGGTAAACTACTCGGCTTCATCATCGGCCCGGCGCGGCATCGAAGCCAACCCCGAGAAGATCTCCGCCATCACCAGCATGAAAGCTCCCACGAGCATCAAAGACGTCCAGAAGCTGATGGGGTGCATGGCGGCATTGAACAGATTCATCTCGAGGCTAGGAGAACGGGGCCTCCCCTTCTTCAAACTACTCAAGCACCACGAGAAGTTCGTGTGGACTCCAGAGGCGAATCAAGCCCTTGCCCAGCTCAAGGACTTCCTGTCAAAGCCGCCAATCCTCACGGCTCCTCACAAGGGTGAGCAGCTACTGCTCTACCTAGCTGCGACTACACACGTGGTCGATCGCCATCGTTGTCGAGCGGCGGGGAAGACGGCCACACCTATCCGGTCCGGCGCCCGGTCTACTTCGTCGGCGAGGTACTATCGAGTCCAAGGCTCGCTACCGGCCCGTGCGAGAGCACGTACGCTCTACTCATCACCTCGCGGAAGCTACGACACTACTTCCGGGGAGTACTCGGTCTCCGTCGTCACCGACTACCCGCTCGGTGACATCTGACGAGGAACCAAGACGCCACGGAGGAATCTCCAAGTGGGCCGTCGAGCTCGGCGCCCTCACCATCGACTTCAAGCCACGCACGGCCATCAAGTCGCAAGCACTAGTCGACTTCATGGTAGAGTGGCGGGAGAACCAGCTACCTACTCCCACCGTGCGACCGGAGCATTGGGTGATGTACTTTGATGGCTCACTCAACCTCGAGGGCGCGAGCGCGAGGGGTACTCCTGATCTCTCCAACGGGCGAACAACTCAAGTACGTCCTGCAGATCTTCTGGAAGGTCTCAAACAACGAAGCCGAGTACGAAGCTCTCCTACACGGGCTCCGCCTCGCGGCTTCCCTTGGCATCAAGCGGCTACTAGTCTACGGCGACTCCGCAGTGGTCATCAACCAAGTCAACAAGTCCTGGGACCGCAACAAGGAGAACATGGACGCCTACTGCCTAGAAGTCCGCAAGCTCGAGAACAAATTTTATGGTCTCGAGTTCCATCACATCGTCCGCGACAACAACGTTGCAGCGGACGTCCTCTCGAAGCTCGGATCCACCCGCGCTCAAGTACCCGCGGGCGTCTTCGTCCATGAGCTTCACGCGCCATCCATCCCGGAGCCGGCACCACCGACCACTGCCCCAGCCCATCTACTAGCTGGGCAGGAGGTCATGATGATCGGCGTGGACTGGAGGCAACCCTTCATCGACTACCTCAACGAGCAGAAGGTCCCCTCCGACAAGAACGCAGCCGAACAACTCGTCCGCCGCGCCAAGTCTTACGTCCTCGTCGGCGACAAGCTTTACAAGCGGGGCGCATCTTCTGGAGTACTCATGAAGTGCGTCCCTCGCGAAGAAGGCAAGGACATCTTGGAGGAGATCCACAAGGGCGTCTGCGGCAACCACGCGTCCTCACGCACGGCGGTCGGCAAGGCCTTCCGGCGAGCTTTCTGCGGCCCACGGCCACGGGCGTGCCGAAGAACTCGTCGAAGGTGCCAAGGATGCCGGTTCTTCGCCAAGCGACAACACGTTCCGGCCTACAAGCTAGTCACCATACCGCCAACCCGGCCCTTTGCCCTGCCGGGGGCTCGACATGATTGGACCCCCGCCAAGCTGCGCCGGGGAGGATTCAACGGGTGCTGGTGGCTATCGACAAGTTCACCAAGTGGATCGAGGTCAAGCCGGTCACATGCGCCAAGGCCGACGAGTACTCGACTTCTGGATGAACTCGTACACCGCTACGGGCTACCCCACCGCATCATCACAGACCTGGGGTCCAACTTCAACAACCACCAATTCCGGGAGTGCGCGAGAACGGCGGGATCGACGTCAGATACGTCTCAGTTGCCCATCCACGGGCCAACGGACAAGTCGAGCGCGCCAATGGGATGGTGCTCGACGCCCTCAAGAAGCGGCTACACGACGGCTGCTAACTCCAAAGGGGGCAAGTGGATCAAGGAACTACCCAACGCACTGCGGGGGCCGCCGGACTCAACCATCCAAGCCAACGGGGGCAATCCCCCTACTTCTGGTCTACGGCTGCGAAGCCATCCTCCCTCGCCAACGTCATATGGAACTCGCCGGCGGTGGAGCACTACGACGAAGGCGTCTCGGAAGACGACGGACGAGTTGACATCGACGGCCTCGAAGAAGCTCGGCTGCGCCGCCCTCGTCCAATCGGCAAGGTACCCGGAAGGTATCCGACGCTACCATGATCGCAACGTCAAGGAACGCTCCTTCAACGTTGGAAATCTTGTCCTCCGCCGTATCCCGAGAACACGGAAGGACTCCACAAGCTCGGCTCCCCACGGGAAGGCCCCTTCACCATGGCTAAGGTGACCAGGTCGGGCTCCTACCGCCTCCAAACACTTGAAGGCGAAGACGTCAACAACTCGTGGAACGTCGACCAACTCTGTCGATTCTACGCCTAGTCTACTCGACTACTCCGGGTTCAAGTCTACACGACTACATCAACACCCCTTGCCGCAAGAGACCCTTCGGGTCCTGGCTCCCGATCTACGGACTACTTTTCTCCGGGGTCCAGCCCCGTGCGGCTACCTACGGACACGGGCTGCGACGAGCGTCAAGGACTCTAGCGGCGGTCTACCAAGAGACCACACTCCAAGATCCGGCCCGCGCGGCTACCTACGGATCGCGATCCGACCCTACACGGCTACCTACGGATCACTCGCCGCAAGCGGCTACCCGCTCCAGCGCTACTTAGTCAGTAAGCGGCCTCCGGGTCCAGGCGACTACTTGTAACTACGGCCCTGGCCACCCAGGTGTACTTCTTCAGTAATAAAGTTTGATTGTTCATCAACTTCTTTACTGTCTGCTCCCTGCAACGGGACCACTGAAGTCGAGTACCACTACTCGCACCTACTCCACGATGGGCGCTCCGCACTCTGAGATCGCGGTTACGAGTACTCATTGCTGGAAAATTTCATTTCATTGATACATGAACAATTCATTATAAATGTTTCTTGTACAACTATGGCTACCAGCTATCTATGCAGGGCTACTGGAGGTTCAGCTTTTCGGCTACCTGCTCCGCGATGGGAGCCATCTGCTCCAGCAGCTCTGCGTACTGCTCATCCGAGCAGTTGGCGGCTACCCCACCGGCGACCACCTCCACTGGAGCCTTCGGGAAGTACGACTTCATGAAGGCCAGGACTTGCTTCGGGATCGACTTGGCCATATGCTTGACGTAGGCAGCCAACCGGCTTGGTGCTTCACGAAGTCGATCCGCCAGAGGAGCGATCTTGGGGCCGCCCGGGTGCGGCACCAGGAGCCTCGCGATCGGGAGAGCAGCCTCTTCAAGGTCCTTCAGCTGGGCCCGGAGCGCCTCGCAATCCTCATTCAACTTCTGCAAAGATTTGTAGCAGTTGACGAGATCTCTGTCAGAGGCAATCCGCAGCTCCATGTGCTTCTCGCACTCGAAGGCGAGCTCCTTGTAGTCGAGCTCAAGTACCTGGCGGGCTTCTTGCTCCCGGTAGAAGAGGTTCTTCATGCTGACCTCCGAGGCCTTCAGCTGCTCCACCTGGCCTTCGAGTTCTGCAACACGGAAACACATCAACGGGTCAGAGGCTCCACGACTTCCAACAAGTACCCGACAAGTCAAAGGACATACCTTTATTCTTGTTGCGGAGGCCTTTGTTCTTCCGCACCAACTCGTCGCCCTTCGCCTGCAAGTCCATCACGTTGTTGTGGTACTTGGCAAAGGCGGCATCGAGTTTTGACTGCATGGCGGCCGCGTGCTTCCGCGACTTCACGAGCTGCTCCTCCAGGGCCTCTGCTCGGAGCACGGTGTCGCCGTAACCCTGCAGCAGGTTCGACTTCTCGCGGGATCGCTCCGCAACGTCCTGCTCAAGACAAGTTCAAGTCAAGAAGAGTACTCAACGATAACGGATTGACTACTCGGGAGGCTACGACTACGTACCTTCATCCATTGTTCGGCTCGCCGGATCGCCTCCAGGTGCTGGGCCACCGTTGCCGGCTCGACGAGATCGTCGGCCAGAAGTTCAATCCCGCCGCGGCTACTCGACGTAGCATCCGTCATCGGCGCTGAGCGGATAGGCTCCGCGTCTTGGATCTCAGGGGAGCGGACAGCCACCTCCCGCAGCAATCTCTGGCGACGTGGTGCCCGCCTCTCCCCGGCGGTCTTCTCCATGACCTCCCCCACGGGCTCGGGGGCTCCTTCCGCGGCCTCCGGGGCCTCTGGTGTCAACTCCTGCATGGGCACACCTGCAGGGATGTCACCTCCTTCAGCGCCTGCCAGCAAACGACACGCGCATCAGTGCCTACGACTACTCCTCTTGGAGTCCTACAGCTTCAAGAAGGGTACTCACCTTCGACTACGACCGCCTCTGGCAGCGGCGCTTCGGTAGCCGGGGGCTCGGTCGTCGCTTGGGCTTCGGGAGCGGCCTCCTCGACGGGAGGCGCAGCTTCTTCCGCCACCGCTGACGAAGGCTCGTCTCCATCCCAGCTTAGATCTGTGGATTTTCTGCAGAGGTGTTCACAGAAGGTCGTCAGGCAATCATCGACTACTGCAGCTAGTACTACTCGTAAAGACATGGTACTTACAAGCTCGACCGGACGATGGTCACGGCCGGAGCACCGAGGATGCTGGCAATATCAACCAGTCCACCCTCGGCGGGCGCCTCCTCCTCGGCCTCTTCGACAGCGGCGGCGGCCGGCGCACCTTCACCTTCCGCTCCAGGGGTCACCACCTTTCCAACGGTGGCGGCCACGGGTCCTCTGCTCTCTGCTGGAGCAGGGGGCTGGCGCTCCAGCTGCGCCAGGAGTTCCTCGACAGTGGGGGCTGGACTTCGGCTTCCAGCCGGTTCCCCCACCGTGTCCCACACGCCCTCGTCGCCCTCTTCGACGGGCTCCGCTGGCGGCACCTCCTGCACACAAAGGAAGACTACTCGTCAGCAATGTACTCGAACAGCGGGTACCCGACTACTCTGCTCAAGATGACTTACCTCCGGAGGCGTGGTCTCTGAGACCTTCATCTTCTTCGCCACTCGCTTCTTGGCGGGGTTGCGCGGCTTCCGTGGCGGCGCAGCAAGGCTAGCCTCCCGTGCTGGCGGACGGTCTTGAACAAGTGGCACATGAGGCAAGCCCGGACGGCTAAACCTCGACCGCAGCTGGAAGCGGTCCTGAAGAGTATCTTCGTCTTCGTCGTCATCGGAGGTATCCTCCACGATGACGGTGTCGTCGCCTTCACCGACTTCGCAGCGCTCTTTCACCTTCCCCACCACCGGGATCTCGATCCCGCTCGGTGGCGGCTGCGGCTCGGAGACGAACCGCTTCACATCATCCTGCGCAAAGACACAAGGCGTCAGCAACTTCACTACGAGTACTCATTACTCGACGAGGGGGGTACGACTACTCACCTCGTTGGGCGGGCGCGCGGCGGAGTACTCCTCGACCGGACACGCCGTGTACGGCGGCATGTCCTTGAAGATCCTCGTCAACCTTCCGGCATCCGCGACGTGTCGTTGTCGCCGGTGTACTCGAAGCCCATCGTATCCCGCGTCATCAGCGGCTGGATCCTGCGCTTCATGAAACTGAAGGCCACGTGCTCGGCCCTCAGTCCCGCATCCTTGAGAGTCTTGATGCGTGCTAGCAGCTCGGGGAGCTGGATCCCCTCTTGCATGGTGGGCTCCGTGTTCCACCAATCTTGGTGTACGGGCCGCCGTCCGCTCGGCTTCGGTAGTTCAGGATGGTGGTTCGTGATGTAGAACCATCTCGTCTTCCAGTCAGTGTTGGAGTCCACGAGCTTGTACGCCAGGTACTGCTCCGCGGCGTCCTCCCTCAGCTGGATTCCGTCCCCTCCGACTACTCTGGGGTTGGAGGCGCTAGGCTGCGGCTTGACGCGGAAGAACTTCCGGAAGAGCACCCAGTGCGGCTTGATTCCTAGGAAGGCTTCGCAGAAGTGGACGAAGACAGACGTATGGAAGATGCCGTTGGGGTTCAGGTTGAGGTACTCGATGCCGTAGTACCTGAGCAGCCCCTTGAAGAAGTCGCTTGCTGGGAGCGCAAGACCGCGCTCCACGAAGCGCGAGAACATCGGGATCTCGTCTTCGGCCTTCTCCATCGGATAAGGATCTCCTGCGGCGGATCTCCACATATCGATCTCCTTCTCCCTGATGAACCCGCTGTTCAACAGGGTCAGCAGGTCCTCCGTCTTGACCTTCGATTTTTTCCACTCGCGGCTTGGATCAGCGCGCGGTGGCGACAGGGGCGGTGCCGCACTGGTGGTGGCCGCGGCGGCCTCTGCACGGCTCCTCTTCTTCCCGCCGGCCTTGGACGTCTTCGACGGCGAAGGTTTCATTCTCCAAGTGTAAGGAGTTTTCACTCGCATCCGCTCGGGGGCTACCCTAAAGGCTTCGGGTGGCGATGAGCTCGGATCTACTACGGCGGCAGCAGGCTGCTGGGAGTGGATCTAGTTCAAGATTCAAGTGGAGATGACTGCGGCTCACTTGGGTGAAAAACCCTAAAGGTTTTGGCTCTTATTTATAAGCCAAAACGCCTCCGTAACGGGCGGCTGGATAAGTCCACGCGCGGCTGACTCAGCGGCTGCGCGTGACTCTTCGTATTCTACTAGTCGACGCGCCTCACCTCGGGGGCTCGGCTACTTCTACTCGACGACCTGGGAAGCGGCTAGTCTCAAGAGCATCTCAGGACACATTCTCCAAGAAGACCCTTCAATTCGAGAGGAAGTACTCGACTCAAGGCTCGGGGGCTCCGTGCCACGTGTCCTTCGGTTTTTTCTCTCCGGATTTTTCGGGATTTTCTTGCCTAGACTTCGGATAGATCCTCAGCCAGAGCCCGCGGCTCGAGGCTCGGGGGCTACTCCATGTGGAGTGCGGTTCTGCAAATCGTACCTCCATGACGGCTCCGGCTTCAAGACAAGACTGGCATTTCTTGAAGACCTTCGAAGGCAGATTTCAAGGACGCTTGGGACTACTCGAGAAGACTTCAAGATTGCTCAAACATCAGCTGGAGTACATTCCAGCCTCGGGATGCTTCGACTACTCTTGAGGACTTTTGACTTGTAGCACTCAGGGACGCTTGAGGACTACTCGTTAAGGCCGTCAAGACTACTTGAAGCTATCCTTCTCGACTACAAAGTACTCGGGGGCTTGTCGTATGGACCTCCCCCGGGCCCACTACCTCGGTGGGTACCGGGACCGACTACTCGGTGGGCCCCACGGGACTACCGGCTTGCGCTACACGGCACCCGAAGGCGTGGAGCACAAGGACTACACGGAGTAGTACTCGGTTAGGAAGATGTACATGTTCCGCACTTTGTGCGAGGGACTCCTAGACGTACTCGACTAGTACTCTCTTCCTACTCCGACTTGTAACCCTACCTCCCGGACTATATAAGGCGAGGCAGGGACCGATCCCTTCATCCAATCTCATCTCATACAACCCACGGCGCACTATTGCACCATCCTGTAATCGTGCCCTATCAATCCAGAGCTACGCAGCATACATGACGTAGGGTATTACGCACCTCGCGGCCCGAACCTGTCTAAATTGTGTGCCACGTGTCTCTTCCTTCGAGTTACCGATCTCGGCGAGTCACATTCATCTACTTAGGGTACTCCCCGTAGTAGGTTGCCGGTCTAAAACACCGACACATATGGGTGCAAAACATGTTGCATGATGTTCACCAGTGGAGAAGTCTCCCCGAAGTGGACACATGGCTCATTGAAGGATCAGATGGCGACTAGAGAGGGGGGGAGTGAATAGGAGCCGGTAAAAATTCTTCCCAAAGAACCCGGCCTATACCCTAGTCAAAACCCCGGTCTCACACGAGCGATGGATCGAATCACACACCAATCGCCAAGACCACGAGGTTATAGATCAACCTCTAGCCTTAGGAACGATTCCTTGAAGCACACGCGGAAGCACGCAAGAAGGAGGGGAGGAATCGAACCAAGAGGCAAAGCGCACAGGCTCTGGCGGACCGTCCGGCCAGGAGGGGCGGACCGTCCGCGCGAGCCTCGCGGACGTCCGACCCGAAGCCGCGGACCGTCCGCGCCAACACCGCGGACCGTCCGGCCCTACACCGCGGACCGTCCGTTAAAGCACACAAAACCACCGAAGCGACCCGAGAAAACGGACCGTCCGCCAAGGCCGGGCGGACCGTCCTCGCGGGTCACGGACCGTCCGCTACTCAAGCTCGGACCGTCCGCAAACCAAACCGCAACAAAAACCAAAAGCCAAACCGGATCGAAAGCGAGGACGCGCAAGAACACGACGAACACGCGACGAACCCTAGCCGCGCGGACCGTCCGCCACCCGCGGATGTCCGCCGAGGTGCGGACAGAACAGAAAACGCCCGACCCCGAAAGTCAACTCCCCCAAATCATCATCGGATTTCCCAAACGGTTGAAGCTATGGAGACAAGGGTTTGGGGACTTGAAAAGCGTCACACAAGGATGCTATAGCCCAAAAATCTTGCCTCCTAACTCCCTAAATCACCGGGAATCGCGAATCCTTTGAGCACCACCAAAAACTCGGAGCACCGAATGAAAAGCTGCGAATCCAAGTGGTTTCCGGCGTTTGAGGGCACAAGATCAATCACAAAGATGCACGAGACATCTATCCATGTTTTCCTCAAAGAAATCCGGGGAGAAACCCACTCAAATCCGTGGAATCGAACCGGGAACAAAGGCACGAAAACAAGCACAAAAAGGCCACGAAAACACAACCCCGAATCTTCTATACAAACCAGGAAAGATTCACAAGGTCTAGCATGCCACCCTAGCATCCATCCCTCTCAACAAATCTCTCATGAAGCTCTCATGCTAGCCTAGAGAAAATGGAAGAAAAAATAGCTACGAAAATCAGAAAAAGGAGGGAGGAAATGAAACCCTAAGTCGCGGAGAGAGACAGCCATCCACACACCCTCATGGCTTATATATCGGGTCCTGCCGGAGTGGTAAATGACTCGACTACCCCTAATTTAACTACTGGCGATACAACCCACGCAGGGGCATTTAGGTAATGTTTGTGGGTCTTGCCATCGGACGGCCACGCCTTTGCCGCACCCCGCGTCCTCCCGACGCAAGCCATGCGATCCCGCCGCGTGTCCTCCGCCTCGAAGCTTCCCGACACGTCCGGATCTCGTCTCCGTCGTGTTGGGCCCACGGACTTGGCTTTGAGGCCCAAACCAAGAAACCGTCCGCCGATGGTTTTGTGGGCAAACCACCAAACCCCGCGTGCCCGGTCCGGCCTCCCGCCAAACCACTTGACTCGACCGCCACCGTGCACCGGCTCCCTTGTCCATGACTTCTTCTTGCTTGTGTCGCCACCATGTGACCCGCACCCAGTCCCGCTGTCCACCGGGTCCCTCGAACCAAGCCTACTTGTCTCTCCATCTCCCGGAGGCCCCTCAAGGCTGAAGACCTTTCGCGCCCGTTCTTCACCTGCAACAACACGAACTAGGCCGCAGCCTACACCTGCGCACTAAGCCAAGAGTCAGTCCAACACCCGTTGTCAATCACTCATCACTGAGGAGCGGTCATCCATCGACCACCGGGATGCTCCTGGTCCTCAATCTCCCCCTTGATGAGTGCATTGACAACACACAACGCGAAATGAAATTCAGAGAAGAAGAAAGAAGAGAAGAAGAAAGAAGAACAAAGAAGCTCAACTCATGACCAAAACCAAAGAAAGGCAAAGAAAGGTCACAAGCCAAGAAAAGCACAAAATCCACATCGAAAACAGCAAGAAAGCTCCCCCTGAGCAAATGCAAACTCCCCCTGAACATGTGGATGCAAACTTCCAAATTTCAGCTCACCTCTTCTGAATTTTCATTAAGCTGACCTCTTCTCCCCCTTGTTGACAATGTATGAATCAAGGTGAAAATGCAGAAATGCAAAGCAAAGCATATAAACATCTACATGAGCTTCTCAAATAAGCCAAATCTAGTGTCAAAGGCTAAAAATGAGACAAAGATCACACAAATGAATCATAGCATAGTCAAAGCATTGCCACAAAGCAGAATTTTCAGATTTAAGCAATTTTTCCAAAAGAAGACTCGCTTCACATGTAAAAGCCTATCCATGTCACACTTGAGCCACAAACATGCATACCATTCAAAGATCATACAAGGATATCAAATTCTCAGCAAAAGATCATGGCAAACACCCATAAAGCAAAGCATGTCATGTCAAAGCTCATGAGCCATGTGTCCACTTCGGGGAGACTTCTCCACTGGTGAACATGTTCTGCACCCATATGTGAAAGATAAGACAGTTTAAGCATAGACATGATGGATGGAACATTTTTCAAGCATTATACACTTCTTTTCAAGATTAAATCATTTCATGGTACATGAAGTGCCTTTGCGGCCAAAAGAAGCTTATGCTCCCCCATGAATGCGACATAGGCTAAACATTCACAATGATATTCGGCCTTTGGCCCAAATGCAAGAACAAGGCATCCAAGCACAATCTAAGCATGAAAAGCACATTTAGACCAAACTGTGACATGGATACACAACTACACACGAGTGGAGCATATTTCATCAAAGATTAGTCAAGATTAGCATTTATTTCAAAAAGGGCTATCTCACCACACATATATCTCAAATATTCCAAGAGCATAGCCTCACATCACCTTTTCTCCACACATATGACCAATATCTCACAAATAGCCAAAGAAACTCAAATATGGCATATGAAAGAAGCTCATCATCCTAAAATGCAATATGATACAAATGCAACATGATATATGACAAGATGGCTATCCTACCATGGTTTATACATCAAGCAAAGCATGTATATACATCAAAGTAAAAGATGGTATGATACATATGGTACAAGAGAAAATCCCCCAAGAATCAACTAGAAAGGGCAACAAACCCCAAGTTCCCCCCGCAAGCGCACAAAAGTAGCTTGGTCGAGAGGTTTTGTGAAAATGTCTGCAAGCTGATCTTGGGTAGGGACATGGCTCAACACAATGGTTCCTTTCTCCACATTGTCCCTCAAGAAATGATACCTCACTTCTATGTGCTTGGTTTTGGAGTGAAGCACTGGGTTTTTGGCTACGCTTATGGCACTGGTGCTGTCACAAAGAAGTGGGATCTGGGTGCACTCCTCATGAAAGTCTCTCAAAGTGTATGAAATCCACAACAGCTGGGAACAACAACTCGCGGCAGCAACATACTCCGCCTCGGTGGTAGACTGAGCTACACTAGACTGCTTGCGGGAAGACCATGAGACCAACGAAGAACCAAGAAACTGGCAAGTACCAGAAGTAGACTTCCTCTCGACTCGACAACCAGCAAAATCCGCATCGATAAAACCATGAAGAGAAAGAGTCGAGGAGGACGAATACCAAAGGCCAAGACCAGGGGTAGACTGTAGGTACCTGAAAATCCTCTTGACGGCCTGTCGATGTGATGTCCTCGGCGAAGCCTGAAAACGAGCGCACAGACACACACTGAACTGTATGTCTGGCCTCGTCACCGTCAAGTAGAGGAGGGAGCCGATCATGCTCCCGTACTCCCGCTGGTCCACTGGTTCTCCGTCCTCATCCGTATCCAAAGTGGTCGTACTCCCCATGGGAGTCGACATCGGCTTCACATCTTGCATCTGGAACTTCCTCAGCATGTCTTTTGTGTACTTGGTCTGGTGCACGAATGTTCCATCCTTCACTTGCTTGATCCGCGCCGAGAAAATACTGCAACTCGCCCATCATGCTCATCTCGAACTCCCTGCTCATCTCATCTGCAAACTTGGCAACAAGGTTATGTGACGAGCCACCAAAGACAATATCATCCACGTATATCTGAACAATCAACAAGTCATTCCCATGCTTAAGAAGAAACAAGGTCCTATCCACGGTACCCATCACAAACCCTCTGCTCAACAGAAAACCTCTCAATCTCCCATACCAAGCACGGGGCGCCTGTTCCAACCCATACAAAGCCCTTTTCAACCTGTACACCATATGTGGGTACAGCTCGCTCTCAAACCCAGGTGGCTACTTCACATACACCTCCTCCTCTATGACCCCATTCAGAAAAGCACACTTCACGTCCATCTGAAACAACTTGAACCCTTTAGCCGCGGCAAAGGCTAGAAGGATCTGAATTGCCTCAAGACGGGCCACAGGAGCAAAGGTCACCTCATAGTTGATCCCCTCCTTCTGACTAAACCCTTGAGCAACAAGTCTGGACTTGTTCCTCACAACCATCCCATTCTCTCCCTCTTTGTTCTTCCAAACCCACTTGGTTCCTATGGGATGGCAATTTGGAGGTGGTTCAACTAACTCCCACACCTGGTTCCTCTCATAGTTTTCCAACTCCTCATGCATAGAATTTACCCAGTTTGCATCAGATAAAGCGTGTCCAATGTCCTTGGGCTCAAAGGTGGCAACAAAAGCAGCATGAGCAAAATGAGAGGAATTCCTGGACCTTGACCGTGTAGTGCGTTCATCGATGTTCCCAATGATCTTCGACAGGGGATGCACTTCTTGAATCCGCCGGGGAGCCTCACGCCTCGAGACTACCTACCCCTCAACTTCAGCTTCTCTCGCCTGGTCCTCTTGTTGCTCCGTCGTTGTCCATGAAGTAGACGGTCCACGCTCCATAGTGGTCGTAGGGGAAGTAGTGGGTACACACTCAGCTTCAGGCGCATGGTTCTCCCCATCATCATCTCCAGCTTCATCCTTCTCCTCTTCAAAGAGGTCCTCGGCCATCTCTTCGTCACCTGCACATTCAAAGCCAAGAGAGGTACATGGCATTGTCTCGTCGAAGGTCACCTCGCAAGTCTCCATGATTTTGTTAGTCTCAAGGTTAAGCACCCTATAGGCTCTAGAGTGGTTAGCATATCTAAAGAAAATACCATCACTAGACCTAGCCTCAAACTTGTCGAGTTTTCCCTTCTTCAGAGTAATGCACTTGCAGCCAAAGACTCGGAAATGACTCACCTTGGGTGCCCGACCATGCATCAGCTCATAACAGGTCTTCTTCTTGGAAGCTCGCAATAAAATCCTGTTGGAAACATGACAAGCCGTATTGACCGCCTCAGCCCAATATCTCCTAGGAGTTCTGTGCTCATCGAGCATCGTCCTAGCCATCTCACAAAGAGTCCAATTTTTCCTTTCCACGACTCCATTTTGAGGGGGGAACATAAGGGGTCGAATACTGATGTTCAAGACCTAGATCACGACAGAAGGCATCAAAACGAGAGTTCTTGAACTCGAGCCATTATCCTTGCGGATAGCTCGAATAGCATTCCCATGCCTCTCATTTTTCAACCTCACAATCGGATCTCGAACAAAACCAAATGTCTCACTCTTGTCTTCCAAGAAAAACACCCGTGCATAGGGAGAGTAATCGTCCACCACAACAAGGACATACCACTTCCCACCCACCGAGCGAACTCGAGCCGGCCCAACAAGGTCCATATGCAACGGCTACGTCGGACGCTCGGTCATGACATCGGTCAGGGGTGGATGGGGAGTGGCTACCATCTTGCCATGCCTACAAGGAGCACAAACCAAATCCTTCTCAAGCTTCAACCTCGGCAATCCTCGGACAAGATCAAGACCACTCAAGCGGGAAACCAAATCAAAGCTCAAGTGTCCCAACCGCCTATGCCATTTCCACAAATCAGAAGAAGGACCAGCCATCAAACAACGAGTAGGACCCAAAGAACGAGAGAAATCAGCCACCGAAAATCCGATCCTCGGGGATGAGCATACGGACAAGATCACCTCGAGAATCTCGTCGGTGTTTTGGACCGGCAACCTACTACGGGGAGTACCCGAAGTAGATGAATGTGACTCGCCGAGATCGGTAACTCGAAGGAAGAGGCACGTGGCACACAATTTAGACAGGTTCGGGCCGCGAGGTGCGTAATACCCTACGTCCTGTATGCTGCGTAGCTCTGGATTGATAGGGCACGGTTACAAGATGGTGCAACGGTGCGCCGTGAGTTGAGATTGGATGAGGTGATCCTGGGATCGGTCCCCGCCTTGCCTTATATAGTCGGGAGGCGGGGTTACAAGTCGGAGTAGGGAAGGAGTACTAGTCGAGTACGTCTAGGAGACCTCTATACGGTGCGGAACGTGTACGAGTCCTAACCGAGTACTACTCTGTGCTTGTCCTTGTGCTCCACGCCTTCAGGTGCCGTGTAGCGCAAGCCGGGTAGTCCCAGGGGCCCACCGAGTAGTCGGTCCTGGTACCCACCGAGGTAGTGGGCCCAGGGAGGTCCATACGACAAGCCCCCGAGTACTTTGTAGTCGAGAAGGATAGCTTCAAGTAGTCTTGAAGGCCTTAACAAGTAGTCCTCAAGCGTCCCTGAGTACTACAAGTCAAAAGTCCTCAAGAGTAGTCGAAGCATCCCGAGGCTGGAATGTACTCCAGCTGATGTTTGAGCAATCTTGAAGTCTTCTCGAGTAGTCCCAAGCGTCCTTGAAATCTGCCTTCGAAGGTCTTCAAAAATGCCCGCCTTGTCTTGAAGCCGGAGCCGTCAAGAAGATGCGATTTGCTGAACCGCAATCCACGTGGAGTAGCCCCCGAGCCTCGAGCCGCGGGCTCTGGCTGAGGATCTATCCGAAGTCTTGGCGAGAAAATCCCAAAAAGTCCGAAGAGAAAAAACCGAAGGACACGTGGCACGGAGCCCCCGAGCCTTGAGTCGAGTACTTCCTCTCGAATTGAAGGGTCTTTTGGAGAATGTGTCCCGAGATGCTCTTGAGACTAGCCGCGTCCCCGGTAGTCGAGCGAAAGTAGCCGAGCCCCCGAAGTGAGGCGCGTCGACTAGTAGAATACGAAGAGTCACGCGCGACCGCCGAGTCGCCCACGCGCGGACTTATCCGGCCGCCCGTTACGGAGGCGATTTGGCTTATAAATTCAAGCCGAAACCCTTAGGGTTTTTCACCCAAGTGAGCCACGGTCATTTGCCACTTGAATCTCGAAGTAGATCCACTCCAACGAGCACCGCCGCCGCGGTAGATCCAAGCGCATCGCCACCCGAAAGCCGTAGGGTAGCCCCCGAGCGGATGCGAGTGAAGACTCCCCTGTTCTTGGAGGATGAAGCCGTCCCCGTCGAAGACGTTGAAGGCCGGCGGGGAAGAAGAGGAGCCACGCGAGAGGCTGCCGCGGCCGCACCGGGCGGCGCCGCCCACATCTCCACCGCGCGCTGATCCAAGCCGCGAGTGGAAAAGGTCGAAGGTGAAGACCGAGGACTTGCGACCCCCGTTGAACTCCGGGTTCATCAGGGAGAAGGAGATCGATATGTGGAGATCTGCCGCAGGAGATCCCTATCCAATGGAGAAGGCGCAAGACGAGATCCCGATGTTCTCGCGCTTCGTGGAGCGCGGGCTTGCGCTCCCCGCGAGCGATTTCTTCAAAGGGCTTCTCAGGTACTATGGCATCGAGTACCTCAACTTGAACCCCAACGGAATCTTCCACACTTCGTCTTCGTCCATTTTCGCGAAGCATTCTTGGGGATCAAGCCGCATTGGATTCTCTTCCGAAATTCTTCCGCGTGAAGCCGCGAGCCCGGCGCCTCCAACCCCGAGAGTAGTCGGCGGGGGCCGGGATCCGGTTGAGGGAAGATGCCGCCGAGCGCACCGGCGTACAAGCTCGTGGACTCCAACACGGATTGGAAGACGAGGTGGTTCTATACCACGAACCACCATCCCGAGCCGCCGAAGCCGAGCGGACGGCGGCCCAAGCACCAAGAGTGGTGGAACACGAACCCACCATGCGGGAGGGGATCCGGCTCCCGGAGTTGCCGGGACGAATCAAGGCCTGCGTGATGCGGGACCGAGGGCCGAGCATGTGGCCTTCGGTTCATGAAGCGTCGGATCCGGCCCGCCGCCGGCGCGGGACACGATGGGCTTCGAGTACACCGGCGATGACGACACGTCGCGGATGCCGGGGGGCGAAATTGAAGACAACGACATCGTCGAGAGGTTGTCGAGGATCTTCAAGGACATGCCGGAGTACACGGCGTGCCTCGTCGAGGAGTTCTCCGCCGCGCGCCCGCCCAACGAGGTAAGTAGCCGTACCCGCCTCGTCGAGTAGTAGGCACTTGTAGCAGAGTTGCTAACGCCTTTTGTGTCTTTTTGATGCAGGACGATGTGAAGCGGTTTGTCTCCGAACCGCAGCCACCACCGAGCGGAATTGAGATTCCAGCGGTGGAGAAGGTGAAGGAGCGCCGAGTAGTCGGAGACGACGACGATCCCGTCATCGTGGAGGATACCTCCGATGACGAAGAGGACGGGGAGACGCTGCAGGATCGCTTCCAGCTGCGGTCGAGGTTTAGCCGTCCAGGCTTGCCTCATGTGCCTCTCATCCAAGACCCTCCGGCTAGCCTGGAGGCTAGCCTTGCTGCGCCGCCGAGGAAGCCGCGCAACCCCGCCAAGAAGCGGGTAGCCAAGAAGATGAAGGTCTCAGAGACCACGCCTCCTGAGGTAAGTCATCTTGAGCGAGTAGTCGAGTACCCGGTGATCGGGTACGGTGCCGACGAGTAGTCATCCCCTGTGTGCGGGAGAGGCCGCCGGCGGAGCCCGTGGAGGAGGGCGATGAGGGCACGTGGCCCACGGTGGGGGAACCGGGCCGGAAGCCGAAGTCCGGCTCCCCCCGTCGAAGAGCTTCGGCGCGGTGGAGCGCCGCCCCCCCCCCCGCAAGGGAGCGAGAATACCCGCGACCGCCGCCGCCGGAGAGGTGGCGGCCGCGGGGGCGCGAGAGAACGTCCGCGCGGCCGCCGCCACCGTAGAGGAGGCGGTAGTCGAGGAGGCGCAAGAAGAAACGCCCGCCGAGGGTGGACCGGTTGACATCGCCGGCATCCTCGGTGCGCCGGCCGTGACTATCGTCCGGTCGAACTTGTAAGTATCACGCCTTCATGAGTGGTACTCATTGTAGTAGTCGATGTTATCGATGAACCTTTGTGGATACTTGTGCGAGAAAATCCACGGACTTGAGCCGGGACGGAGAGGAGCCCACGGCGGCGGAGGCGAGAGAAGGCCGCGCCGCCCGTCGAGGAACCCGCTCTAGGAACCCAAGCCACGACCGAGCCCCCGCCAGCCCGGCGGCGGCTAGCCGGGAGGCGGTCATAGTCGAAGGTGAGTACTCTTCCCGAAGCCGTGGAGCCCAAGAAGAGTAGTCGTAGATGCCGATGCGCGTGCTCTTTGGCGACGGGCGCGAAGGGGGTGACATCCCTGCGGGGGTGCCCGTGCGGGAGTTGACACCGAGAGGCCCCGGAGGGCTGCGACAGGAGCCCCCGAGCCCGTGGGGGAAACCGTCGAGAAGTCCGCCGAGGAGGAGGCGGGCGCCACGTCGCCGGGGGTTGCCCCGGAGGTGGCGATCCGGTCCCCGAGATCCAAGACGCGGAGCCTATCCGCTCGGCGCCAATGACGGAGGCTACGACAAGTAGCCGCGGCGGGATCGAGTTGCTTGCCGACGATCTCGTCGAGCCGGCGGTGTTGGCGCGGCATCCGGAGGCGATGCGGCGAGCCGAACAATGGATGAAGGTACGTAGCCGTTGCCTCCCGAGTAGTCAATCCTTTCGTTGAGTACTCTTTTTGACTTGAAATTGTCTTCGCGGGACGTCGCGGAGCGATCCCGCGAGAAGTCCAATCTGGCTCGCAAGGCTATGGCGACACGGTCTTTGCGAGCCGAAGCCTTGGAGGAGCAGCTCGTGAAGTCGAGGAAACACGCGGCCGCCATGCGGTCGAAGCTTGACGCCGCCTTCGCCAAGTACCACAACGACGTGATGGACTTGCGGGCGAAGAGCGACGATGCAGTGCGGAAGAACAAAGGCCTCCGCAACAAGAATAAAGGTATGTCTCTTGACTTGTCGGGTACTTGTTGGGAGTCATCAAGCTCGACCCGTTG